>BSBM01000088.1:11637500-17342500 GCA_027924585.1 Larix kaempferi | reverse complement strand
CACAACTAACCTAGTAATGGCACACATAACACACTTAAAGTTGACTAATACCCTATAGATTTCATATGTGGTGGTCAAGGGAATCTTTCATGGTGTTTGTGCTTAAGAAGCAAGAGTTAGTGTTGGAGGATCTTGTTTACCTCCACTAGCCATGGTTAAGGAGCCAAGATAATTTCTTGAACCCCAATACATTATAATGGCATCCATATTCAATTCATATGCAAAAGACTCCTTGTAGAGGGCTAGTGTCATGGCTTCTATGTGTTATTGACGATGCTTGAGGTCAAGAAGTTTCAATTAAGGCTCAAGTGGAATTCAATTAAGCTCATTATGCTTCAATAAGATATCAAGGAGCCTATTTTCATTCTTTGACATTGTTCAAGGCCTTGCAACATATCCATGGTATTTCATGGTAGTCTGAGGATGCATTCATTGCATTTGATCTTGATAAAATATGTTTCAGGTTTAAGATTGTTATTTCCCTCCATAAACAATGGCCAAGGGCTTGAGGCTATTTTTTTTCTACCAAGACTAGGGTTAAGGGCCCAAGAGCCATGGAACAGTGTATAAAGCATGTTATGGATAATCTATATTGGACAACTATTGGTGTTCATATTCCGAAGAAGAAAATATTATTGACAAAAGCTCTTGTTTAATACTCGCACATGATTACCAAGACATTGTAATGACACTCGCATTCAACTTTGATTCCAAATACACCTTATAGATGGCTCACGTTGTGGCTTTTAGGTTTTGTTCATGGCACTTGAGGTTGAGAGGGTCATTTAGGGATTAAATCCCTTGTTTCGGTTTACAAAACCTACTCATGGCTAATGTATCCCACTGTTGTGACCACACACCGCCCTAGGGAAAATCCAGGGGCCCCTTACAATTTTTTTTTAAAGTTGGACTTACGAGAGGAGTTTTCTTGTATTATTTCCTTACTCGTCCATGTTTGAGGCCTTATGGGCCATCTTTGGTGGGAAAAACACTCATATCCAAATGATTTAGGGCCCAGGGCCCATATCATTTCATCCCCATATCGTAGCTCCTGAGTTATGAAACTTTCATTTAGGTCTCAATCCTCTTCTTTCACCCTCTAAGCATGTTTACATTTCAAATCCCATGGGGCGTTGCACTGGGCATGACCCTTGCAGGTATGACTTGGGATGCTACTGCTCCCCCCTTAACCCCATGATCTCTTTGTTGGTTGTGGAGAATGAACTTCCAGTTTCATAGATGATGTTGTTTTAGCTGTTTTTGTAGCCCAGGTTTGGTTATCATCCCAGCACATGCAATGGGGGGTCTAGGGGGTGGTGCACCCCCCCCCGCTAGGGGGCCTAGGGGCTAGAACGCCCTTGACAAGGGTTTTAGGGGCAGCACCCCTGAAAGAAATTTTTGTTATGGGATACCAACACCATAATAAACACAATCAATTGATTGTGTAAACGTTATACATGGGCGTGTGCACATGTTTTAGTGCATACGCGCTGATGGCGTGTACGATACAAACAAGCGTGTGCGCATGTAAACACACGTGTGTGCATATATTTGCGTACGCATTAATAATGCATGTGTGCACATTTTTTCCACCTCAACTCACCGACGTGCACGATCGGCATTTCCAAAGCAGGGGCACATAAGCATGTTTGAATGCAAGTGTGCACCCTTGTTTTTTTTCTGCTCGCGTGCCTCCATTGCGAACTTTTTGGGTACTAGCTTCATGCGGGTACCCATGTCAAAATTCATAACAATAAATATGAGTTGAAATGACACAAAATTAGGGAAACATGACTCGACACTATCTAAATTAAATTACATAGGAACCCTTCTCCTTATGGTTTTCATTAGTGGTAAGAACTGATGCACCTTTCAAGGCATATCTCTAGACATTAAGAGGGACAATGTTCCACTAAATACCTGGCACTATACAAGCATGTAGAGCATGAAGAGACATAAATACCTCCATTCATCCTCATCTTGTACTCCCTCATCTCATACTACTTCTATTCACATGGTTCTTCAGCTAATGCTGATCTATATACTTTATTTATATGTGGTATGGATGTGGCATCTTGTGATGCATCTATCACTAGTCTTGTTTAGTGTACAACATTGCCATGATAAATTGTGTTTTAGTGAGATCATTGTGTATTTGTTTACATTTTTAGAGAGAAAACCAAAGTTTGATAGAAAATATTAAAGTCACAATAGCGTGGAGGGGGCAGGTGGACTTGTAGAGGACTTATGCCTCCTCTAGCTTATTCCAATAGTAAGAAAATCCCATAAGTGATTGGAAAAGGAGGTAAGGTTATCCTCATGGACCAAAATTCATGTTGTTGTTCTTTTCTATGCAAAATACAAGGTTTGGAGAGATAAATCCATTTGTGCAAGAAGTAGGTGAAGGATTCCCTAGGAATGGCTACAAATTCAACTTAGGATAAGGAAATATGGAAGTACGTCATGATAACGTAAAGAATAAGAAAAACTGCTTGATCAAGGATAAAAATTTGCTAAAAGTAGGATAACACATCCTTATGCTATAATATTAGGAGAATAAGAAGGAATCACAAATGTACCCCCATCATTGTGTAAGGGGAGCATTAAATTTCTTAAGGGATATGGACAACCTCACTCACCTAATGGAGCACATTATAGCCCACATTCACTTACCCCAAGAAAAAAGGGAATGATTAAGCATCACCATAGCCTCTATAGAGTACTTTGACCAGGTTCCAGATATAAATAAGCACCATAGCCTTCCATGTGGTTCATTTTATGGATGTAAGTATGTGCATCCCACCACTATGTGCTTGTATTCACATATGAATCCAACCTTTGTTATGTATAGCATCCCACCATTATGTGGTTGTATTCATGAAAACCTTAATCCCCAAGCAACAATCGACTCTGAAATATTCATGGCAAACCTTAATCACCGAGCATCACTCCATCCAACAAGATTTAAGTTAAATCCTAGTGTAATATCTTGAATTTTGGATTGACTATCTTATGATGTTATATTGGGCCATGGCCCTAGCACATATGATTTATTCTGATTATTGGGCATAAGCCCTAGTACATATGATTTATTCTCTTGTAGACTGACATATTGGGCATGGACCCTGACTGAATTTCATTATTTGATTATATACTGGGCAAGGAAGCCCCAATGTTTTGATTCATGTTTTTTATCATATGATGTGGGTACAAAACCCTAATATATTGAGATGATATTTTATTACATATTGTGCAGTGATGTGAATGACATGATTGACTCATATGGTGTGTTGAGCGTGGACTTAGGAACACACGGATTACCTACGTATTGGGAAAAAGCCCCGATGTACCTAGAGGAAATATTATGTACTGGGAGTAAGCCCTGATGTACATTGAGTGTTGGGAATAAGCCCTGGAGCACTCCAAGCTTGACAAATGAATACCGGATTTGAGGAAACTTAAATATTCTAGATGTGCCTCACAACCACATTCTAGAACTAGTGTTGAGCAGAGGCTCTGGAATTGCACTAGCATAATGCCCATGTGAGGGTGTGGAGTTAAAAGGCTCTGAAGAGCACTCGGGGTTACTGGCTCTCAAAGTGTTGAGTCGGAAGGACTCTGAATAGCACTTTTACTTTTATCACATTTATTTAATTTGATTAAATGATTCATATTTTTATCTATCATCACCCATTGCGAGAACTACCATGTTAAATGAGGGAATCCAACATGCAAGAGAGAGAGACTAGAGGTACCTAACCAAGCTGACCGAGACCATCCAAAGAATTGGACCTTGTCCTTAAAAGTTAAAAGAAGTGTCATGTGATGACACATAACTAAATAAAAGATAATTACAAGTAGTCTTTTACGACTAACATGTATAAAGGCCTCAAGGTTAATATTATTATTAAGGGCTTTAATAATAATGGTGCCATTATTTAATTATGGAATATAATTAGTATATTACGATTAATGCATTATTTTATATTATAAAGTGGTGTATTAATAGTTAAGTGAAATATAATTATTGTTAGTATAATTATTGTTACTAAAATATTATAATTATTACTAAGAGCATAAATCAAAATCACTTATAGTTAAACAATTGGAAAAGTCCTAGTTCAAGAGGACTATATATTTAATTAAATAATATCTTTTAATTATTAATTATTGAATTTAAAGAAACTAATTACTTCAACAGTCCTAATTCAAGACTCCGCTCCTTAAGGAGGGTAGATCCCAAGTTTTGGGGATCATCCTTCATTCTTGGTCATTATCATTCTATTATGGTAACCAAGAAAAGGATTCTGCTCCAAGAAGCTTAAGCAACCTTACTTAGAAATTCTCGGAACTGAACCAGCAATGGAACTAGGGCCTCTACCTCTCATTGCATGTTGGAACCAAGCTCGGGGGAATCTAGATAGAACCAGGAAATGGTTCAAGGGTCAACGTTGGGAGGAACATGGTATCCCCAAAGTTATCCAACTTAGGAGTAATTTTAATAGGTCAGCTAAGCTCAGAGGTCTCTACACTAATTATTGTTTGAGTGTGCAGGTTACTTCAGGAAGGGAGCAAGCTACGAAGTAACCAGGTATGAAATGTAAATTTTCCATTTCAAGTTATATAGAGGTTAGATAAGTAACATAGGATGCTACCCTAGCATCATTTGTCCTTATTTTTTCTTTCATCCTAAATCATTTAAATATAGACTTTCTAATAGGAACAAAAAAAAGAATTGATGTAAGCTAGGGTTACGTTAAATTATAAGCTAGGATCAGTACAATGTCTAGTAGGTCTAGCCAAGCTATCCTGTGCTAGACATCCTAGAAAATCCATAACCTAGAAATCTGCTCTTAATATTTAGATACACCTAGATCGCTCCATTCAGAGCAGTATTATTAAATTTAGATATATATCCTCTCCATTATGAAATAGTGTTTGAATTTACGTTTCCCATAATCTCTGTATAGCTAGGATAAGATTGTTGTTCTCACTACCTTTTATAATTGTCTCTACTAGAGTCCTCTTTCAACTTTACAACATCAACATATCACAAATCTAGCTAGGGTTATGTCGAAACTACTAACCCTTTGAGGAAAATGAATACAGACTTTGAATTAAAAGTACCAAGTAGGGAAGGCATGTACAATATTTTCTTTCTCAAAACTTTCCCATGTTCAACAAGTTAATCATGCACTACCACGAAAGCACCACATAACTTTTCTAAGGGTCGTTTATTGCCAACAGTCAACTCATCACAAGGATTTAAAAGCATCTTACAGGCATTACGATTTATAAACTTAGTATCAGACATTTTCATTCTTGCAACCAAAACTTTTGAAAAGAAACTCAACGATTATCATTTCAGAAATCAAACATCCACAACATACAAAATCATTAACGTATCATTCTACAGGCCAGGGGATCAAACCCCATCCAAGGCTCTTCTATCCTACTAGATGCCACAAGTATACCAAACGTACAACAACCCATAATCTCTCAAAGGTCAATCGAAACAGTATCTAGGGCTATGACTCTTAAATAAAATGCAGAAGGGTTACACAACATTCTTCAAATAACTTTACACAATAACATACAGAGAAGCGTTATTCATAAACGATGGTACAGGGATCGAGTCCCACCACCATTTCATTTGAGACCCTTTTATTTTCTATGTACTTCAAATAACCAGAAATGTAGCAGTAAAGACCCAAATATTAGATCATGGTAGGCATATTATTTTAACCCCAAGGTTACGATTCATGCCATCAAAATAGTCATAATAACAACCAACATCTTCCGAAAAAACCTTGGATACATACAACATTCATATGAATTCAAACACGAAGATTAAATAGGGTACCAAACCCTTATAAATATTACATAGAAGAACATTCCAGGGCCCATACAAATACATTTTGCAAACGTAGGTCTCTAATGTAAACCCTAGTTCATTTTGGGAATTATTGCCAACATCGAGAGTTCAACAAAATTCAGACATAGAGCCAGATAGCCAAAACCTCTCACTAAAACCCTCTAGGGCTTGCAAATGACAATAGATACATCTCTTCACAACAGTCTAGCCAAACGACGACTTCCAAGAACTCGAAACTTGTCACAGTGAACCCAATCGAGTCCACAAGTTCCTCATAGAAAACGCAAGACACTCCATAGAGGCAAGAGGAGGAGATAAGTTAATGTGGACACTGGACTTACCAGTTTCCAATGCCTCCAATTCTAAATTCTTGATCATCAACCAGTACCCACGTAGATGAAGGAGACCAAACCACTTACCTGTCAAGCAAGTAAGACATTTAGTTAGAAGCTATTTCATTATCGTCCCTATCAATGTAAAATTTGCAAGTAGAAGCAGGAAGATATTACCTTTAGCTATTTCCATCTCTACATAACGAAACCTTCGTGGTGGGCTGACCATGAGCCAAGCTCAAGTCAGAATACCAAACCCTCAAATGCATCCAACATACAGATAGAGGCAAACAAACTCAAAGAATTGAAACCCTCGATGGTGTGGTACCCAAGACCAAACCCTTAGCTTAGCTGGCAGACGTTGGAATATGTATTCGTAGGGTGCTTTAAATGCCACCACCAACCCCAAAAATTTGCTACAAGTCGTGATCTCTATAGTGGTAAAGGCATTCACGAGCAAGAAGTAATTAAAACGCAAAGGTGTTGCCATGACCCCATGTATTGTGTAAAGTCAACAAGTAATGGCAAGGTCATTATGTTATAAAAGCTCAACAAGGGCTTCCAAACTTCCAACAAAGCATTTCGAAGTGACAACCACCACCCATTATAAACAATAGTATTAATTAAGTACGGAACTTGTGAAATGGACACCATAAGTAGGCACCTCCGTAAGTAGACCTGCAAACCAGGAAAAGAAGTGGATGCATTAGCGAAAATGATAAGTAAGACAAGAGTCTCCATTTGCTTACCCCTACCTCTCGACAGCCCTGCCAGGGTACCTTGTGTGACATCTCCAATCAAACACGTTAGTATTACATGAAAGTCAATTTTGTCATTTTGAAATTTCCATTAACAGACTACCCAAATGAAATGTATTTGTACTAAGTAAACCACTCACAAGCATCTAGTCGTTTACACTCATCATTCTTATCAAGTTTGAATGCTTGTACAAGGGTCCTAATCAAATACCTTCAACCCAAAAAAGTACCAAGTCACTACATTAGCATAATTAACTTCTTTTCACAACATCATTATAGGTTACGTTTAACTACTTTCCTTATAGTTACTTATACAAGATGTTTGGCTCAAGTGTCTTTCCACAAGGTCATTTACCTATAATGCCTACACAACCATTTCCCACTTGCCACGGACTTTATATAAATAAAGGACAACATGACAATTTACATTTTGTCTAATGATACTAAAATTTACTCAATCAAACAATATAACTTATATGAATCCAACAATTCACCTTAACATATTAACTAACATTCTTAGTAGTACCGTCCTATTGATCAATTCCCTGAATTTCCTATCCATTAGTAAAACACGCAAAAGGGGAAATTAAAATACATTCTTCCAACCCATACGAAACCACGAGTTATACACCATCAACACATATGACAAGATGATAACTATACAGGTCAAATACTTCATATAATATTAACTCATTAACTCTTATTCGACTATCACTACACTCTACTTTAAAATTTTCATGAAGTTACTCATATAACATTTTTAGATTATCCTTATCAAGGAGAACAAGATATGTAACATGCACATAAACAGAGACCAATAACATGTACATAAAACAACATACACATAGAACAAAATCCAATGTACATTGTTCACCCGACCTCGGGCTACGTCCACAAAACAAGTCTTTTATTAACTCATCGAGAAGGAAGGTTTACAAATCCGCAACATTGATGTTTCCATACCTTCTTCCTGTCTTCTCATAGCCTCCTAGTAGGGAGCATTCTCAAGACATTCATTCTATCATCAAATAATTACATGATAATGATATAATGAAATTTATTCAGAAATTAATTTATGCAATTCTCGTTCCAAGTATTCAAAGTAACATGTGATCAAGGATGATCTATAGTAACTTTCCAGGAAGCAACCCAAAATGTGATACAGATATCAAATAAATACTAGCATTATATATATACATAAACAATTATATAATCGAATCCCTTCCTGCGATCCACGGTGCAGAAGTAACACAAAATTTACATAAAAATGGCTTAGTGAAATCAACCATTTTACTATAGCTACAATTACAGCCTGGCGATTATCATATTAAAAGTAACAAGTTCCTAGTAACTACCATATCAAAATATAGTGAACATGCAGATACCAAAAACAAGGTTAAGACTACGATTCTCTGGCATTGCCGAGATCAGAATGCTTATCATAAGCAGATGTTCAACTAAACCATGATCTCTCTGACATTACAGAAATTGGAGTATCCTTTTATACGCAGATGCCCAATTAAATAAACCACGATTTCTCTGGTAAATACAAAGATCAAAGATATTTTCATAAACAGACATCAACTATACGAAGAATCACGATTTCTTTGACATTACAAAAAATCGGAGTACTCTTTTATTGACAGATGCTTAAATAACTACAAAGTAATACGCTCTAAAAGTAGCGATTGCAACCATCTAGATCGTAATATGATCAAGCAGGGTTTTGTGTATCTAAAACCCATTCCTTATCGAGTTCCGAAAAAATTACTGAGCTAGGTCTCATTCTTTATCTAAACAGAGTTTGGATCAAGCCAATTCATACCTTGTTGAAGCCATAAAACTGTGTATGCGTCGAGACAAGGCATGGGTTAAAAAGGTGCGGAAATCAGACTGCTACTTTAGAAAATAAAAGTGTGAACAAACATGTCTCCATGGAAAAGGGTCGCATCCATCATAGGGATAATTCCTCCCATCTCCTTCAGATCAGGACTCAAATGTTTAATAACACAGTTATATTCTCCAATCGTAATACCCGAGTTTTATACGTGATGCATGTTATAACTACGGTGTTGATTCTAGATTGCAATACTTAGTCATAGGCATGATCTATTACTACAGTATTTCTCCAGCTCGCATTCCTCAGGCAATAAGAATATAACCTTTCAACTAGAGTTACTACTTAGATGTCAACCTTCTATTATGGTAGGTTTTATATAAAATGAAATAAAGTTTCATCTCTAATTACAATTCAATCCAACTCAATTAACAGAGAGATAAAATATATCTATCAAAAATATGTAAACAGGAGGAGCTTATGGAGATCCAGCATCTAGCTGGCCGTCCAACGTATTAGCAGGAAATACTACAAATATCTATCAAAATTTATATAGTGGGAGAAACTTACGGGAATCCAGCATTGTGAACGTACGTCTATACCAGAGAGGAAAAGCCGTGATCGCTTTCCCAAGAGACCACGCCAGTTTCTTGCCTCTTCTCTCGCCCCCTTTCGACCCACGTTTCTCCCTTTTGTAAGCGTGGTTTTTTTTTCCACATTTGAGATTCCATCCTCCAAATATCCGCCAAAAAAGAGTGATAAATAATGTGGACACATGGCTAAAGTGCCAGCCAGCAAATTGCTTGTCCAGTGATGTTCTTGGATAGTTGGCTGCCCAAGGCACAACCTAACTTACTCACAGTGGCCGACTCCAAAAGACACCGCTCCTCATTTATGGAACTAGAAGATGGGGCAAATGGCACCCAACAAAATATTAGGTGTTCCCATTTGGAGACCGTCGCCAATATATTCGTGGCTTGTAAATCCTTCTCTTAACTGAAGGAGTGCACCATTTATAATGAAAGCGCAATCTTTTACATTATACTTTGATATATATATATATATGACAAATTTCTAAGTCACTCGCGTCTTGCAAGATTACTCTTTGTGCCCATAAATACACACATAAATACGAAATATCCCATAACTTAAGGGGTACATTTCCATATAACAACCTTTGTATTGCTATAATACCTTATTATATTTGGTTATAGTGTAGGCTCTATAAAGTGTGGCCATTATAATGAATTACCCTTCATCATCTTAAAAGTACTCATCGTATAGTTTGGAGGTGTCTAACTAAATCAAAATAATAAAACTGATTACTTGAATTAAAAGTAGGTATCTTGTGCTAACTCCTAGCTAGAGTATTCTAACCGTGAAATCCCTTGGCATCCCATGCAGAACTAGGATGTCGACACTTATTAAAGGAATTCCTTATTTTTACTTAGAAGCTCTTAGCAATAGTTGATTCCTTGTTAAGCATTAGGTTGTAGGAGTCTTTTGCTGCCTTGCGGTGGTTATTGGCATCCTCGGTATTCCTCTCTAGGATTACTAATAGCTTAAAACTTAACTGACCCCCTATGTGATCATCAAAGGTTATTTGAGTTCTTGCAGCACCATGATGACATCCATCGTCAAACTTATGATTCCATAACCATTTCACTCCTCTCCCTTAGTAATTCAGTTTCCGTTGTTTAGTTGTTTACATCCTTGGTCTCCTAAGTTTAGAATAACATTATAACCTAGGAAATAACAATACTTTCAGAGTCCGATGGTGGGGCCTTGGCCTTGAGCTCCTCACCAAAGCCTCATTCATAGTTTACAATATACACTTATAAATCATGATAAGGATAAAAGAGGGATATTACATCCTTCTCCCCTTAAAAATAACACCGTCCTCGGTGTTCCCACTTCTTAGCGGCTCGTTGAGTCATTCCTTGCTTGCTTTGCTATTTCTACTTTGACCTTGTTCGAACTTTTCAAGAACTTTTCGCAAGTCACTTTCGGTCTCAACTGCATTTTCGACTACAAAAAAAAACCAGAATTTCAAGAAACCATAATTTAAACTTATCATCAATTCCATAATCAATACTAATAAATATAATAATGAGACATTGTATTGCAACTTATCATTTGTAATTCCTGCAATATCCTTTACTCTTTGTTTGTGCTTTTATTATCGCCAGTGCACATAAATCCAGTGCTCAAAGAATGGAGAGCATTAACTAAATCAAAACACATCATTCACTTGATCCAGGAAATTATTTCTTAACACCCCAGTGGTCACACAGTAATCCTTTCGGAAATTCTTGCCTAACACCTCAATGCTCACACAACAATTCTTTCAGAAATTCTTGCCTAACACCTCAGTGCTCACACAACAATTCTTTCAGATATTTCTTGCCTAACACTAGAGTGTTCACGCAACAATACTTTATCTCATGCATACTAAGCAGCGTCCTGCCTCCCACATATGCATTCTCTTTATTTTTTCCTAGGTCTTTACAGCCAGCTGATTCCCTCAAGAATCCTGGTGGTTTCAACTCCTTGATTCTAGGGAGTGTTTCAGTGCCATTACTACACACTTGCACAATTCCCCTCAAGCCTTCTCACTTGAGTCCCGGAATTTATTTACCCTCAAGCCGCCTTGGTTAAGTCTACCAAAAATTTCTTTCAAATTAATCAATTATTTTGTCATTTTGTAACCATATGATTATTCTGACCGATTTGGGCCGAGTCCTTTATTCAACAATAATTTATCAAAATTTAAACGAATAAGTAATAGTTGTGTTGTGGATCTTAAATCCTCACCCCTTTATTTTACCATGCATAATATTTATGCTCTTGCCTTTCCACAAGCTCCACAGAAATTTGACCATCTGCCAAATTTCACTTGTTAGCATCACCTTAAATACAAAATCAAATATTGTAAGAAGATCCCTTCCTAAAATAGAAAATCATCTTTCTTACTACAATATCCATACGTGATTATCTCAGATACACCTAACTAACTTATAGGATTACGTAATGCTTTGAATAAGATTCAACATTCTTCTTATGATGACCCATGGACAATATGAATGTTAGATTTCACCATTTCCCACACAATTACCCATTCTAGTTATACATCCTTTCTCTGTATACACTAACATCATATAGGAAATAAACAATTGTCAAAAACATACTTGTGTACCTTATAAGGATAACCATATACCTTTGTAAGGGCGACCACATTCCTCCTTATTATAAGATCCTCATATGCCGAGGTGTCAATTTACTTGTATCCTCACATATTTACACTAATATGAATCTTTTACCTATGATGGTTGTAAGGCAGTGATGTGTAGGAATAAAATTTGTTCAACAACACATTCAGAGTGTTAGTCGTATAAATTTAATTAAATCATAAGAACAATTATACATGTAACATGTGTTCAAACATCATTTTTATTTGTTTCCCAAAACGTTATACATGTATTATTGTTTTAAAGATGATTCCTGATCTACCATGGGAATTCCATGTCATCAATGGTTTTCTTAACTCATAGTAAATATAACAGTCATTCCTTGCGGCAACATAAGATGTCAGAATTTTATAGCGTTCGACTAGCCTGTGTCACCATTTCATGTTGGTTCTAGATTTCCAATACTCTTATTCGTACCACAAACATACTCTTTTGACAAAACTTGATTTGCATTTACACGATCATTACGTGAACAACCATAATTTATCCTTTAACAGAATAATCATTTTGACAACACATATCATTGTACATGGACATCAAGTCATCATAGATCTTAAACATATAAAAGTATAACCTTTATCCCTCATCACTCCTCAACATCTACTATAATAAGAAAAAAAAGAACCATGCATTTTCATCATATGCACCCTATTAACTAATAAAATACCCACGTATACTTTTAAGTGTTTATGACCCCTTTATCGTTTCGTTGAACTAACAAGCATGGGTACAAGTATGCTCTAATGTCACACATTTGGTATGGTAATCACTTATCCTATACCTTCATCTACAAAATGAAATTGATTATCAAGGAGACTCCTGACCATTTTCCTTTTGACAACTCCAGATAAAATATAGTAAGGAAGAATATTCATTTGTGAAGGTACACTAAGATGAAGAACATGCTAACTTCCTTCTCAAGGTAGTAATTGCTTAGACTACAGTATTTCTTCCCTTGTCATGCAATCGACCAATTGCGTTTAACTTCTAAAATTTGTAAACCAACCAATTCCAACAATTATATCTCCGTATAAGAAGAGGTATAAATTTTCAACATTTCCTATCAAGGTAGTATGGTTTAATTATTTTCGTAAGAGAACCACACATCTCCAAATACTAGTTATGAAAATACTTCTCTAACCTTCTTATCCTTTTATTTAGGAGCATCATCCCTTCAGAAAGAATATATATTGTAGTTATAAAAACAAAATAATACCATCATATATCCTATATACTACTTAACCATTTTCTACTCAATCAACGAGGAAGAAAACTTACGAACACCTTTAGTCATTTTCACCCTCCCATATCCATGTGGTCAATATTCTAACAATTCCAGTTTGTATAATATTCTTCGTGGATGCCAGATCATCATTGGCCTTTCTCTAACATATATCTTTCTATGTAGTGAAGAAGACCATTTCTAGGTATCACACCATTATAAGATCTAGGTAAACCATTAAAGTTAATCCTTTAATTATTCATTTTGTCTTTCATAATGCGGATGATCATTTGTTACTCTATTTAATTCATCGTACACGACAATGGATGTCTTTATACCTTTCAATAACTTGTCTCATAGCGTCTTAACACTAACTTTTTTTTTAAGGGTACTTTCTTATCATTCAACGAACTATGAGGAAAATCATCGACTAAAATTTTCCAAATAAAAGAGCATTCGATACATAGCGGAACATATACAATTCTCATACTTGGATAATTAAAATGCTTCAGGAATGAGACATACTCACTTGCAAATTCATAACGATTTGTCGGTTACCTCTTGTCGAGACTCAGAATGAATTTTTCTGAAGTGTCTCCTAGATGGAGTCTCTCCACCAATTTTACTGAGCCCAAACAAGCCCGAGTGTTTTCAACCTGGGCTCTGATACCATATGTGACATCTCCAATCAAACACATTAGTATTACATGAAAGTCAATTTCGTCATTTTGAAATTTCCATTAACGGACTACCCAAATGAAATCTATTTGTACTAAGTAAACCACTCACAAGCATCTAGTCATTTACACTCATCATTATTATCAAGTTTGAATGCTTGTACAAGGGTCATAATCAAATACCTTCAACCCAAAAAAATACCAAGTCACTACATTAGCAGAATTAACTTCTTTTCACAACATCGTTATAGGTTACGTTCAACTACTTTCCTTATAGTTACTTATGCAAGATGTTTGACTCAAGTGTCTTTCCACAAGGTCATTTACCTATAATGTCTACACAACCATTTCCCATTTGTCAAGGACTTTATATAAATAAAGGACAACATCACAATTTACATTTTGTCTAATGATACTAAAATTTACTCAATCAAACAATATAACTTATATGAATCCAACAATTCACCTTAACATATTAACTAACATTCTCAGTAGTACCGACCTATTGATCAATTCCCTGAATTTCCTATCCATTAGTAAATCATGCAAAAAGGGAAATTAAAATACATTCTTCCAGCCCATACGAAACCACGAGTTATACACCATCAACACATATGACAAGCTAATAACTATAAAGGTCAAATACTTCATATAATATTAACTCATTAACTCTTATTCGACTATCACTACACTCTACTTGGAAATTTTCATGAAGTTACTCATATAACATTTTTAGATTATCCTTATCAAGGAGAACAAGATACATAACATGCACATAAACAGAGACCAATAACATGTACATAAAACAACATAGACATAGAACAGAATTCAATGTACGTGGTTCAGCCGACCTCAGGCTACGTCCACACAACAAGTCTTTTATTAACTCATCCAGAAGGAAGGTTTACAAATCTGCAACATTGATGTTGCCATACCTTCTTCCTGTCTTCTCATAGCCTCCTAGTAGGGAGCATTCTCAGGACATTCATTCTGTCATCAAATAATTACACGATAATGATATAATGAAATTTATTCAGAAATTAATTTCTGCAATTCTCATTCCAAGTATTCAAAGTAACACGTGATCAAGCATGATCTATAGTAACTTTCCAGGCAGCAACCCAAAACGTGATACAGATATCAAATAAATACTAGCATTATATATATACATAAACAATTATATAATCGTATCCCTTCCTGCGATCCACGGTGCAGAAGTAACACCAACTTTACATAAAAATGGCTTAGTGAAATCAACCATTTTACTATAGTTACAATTACAGCCTGGCAATTATCATATTAAAAGTAACAAGTTCCTAGTAACTACCATATCAAAATATAGTGAACATGCAGATGCCAAAAACAAGGTTAAGACTACGATTCTCTGGCATTGCCGAGATCAGAATGCTTATCATAAGCAGATGTTCAACTAAACCATGATCTCTCTGACATTATAGAAATCAGAGTATCCTTTTATACATAGATGCCCAATTAAATAAACCACGATTTCTCTGGTAAATACATAGATCAAAGATATTTTCATAAGCAAACATCAACTAAATGAAGAATCATGATTTCTTTGACATTACAGAAAATCGGAGTACTCTTTTATTGACAGATGCCTAAATAACTACGAAGTAATACGCTCTAAAAGCAGCGATTGCAACCATCTAGATCGTAATATGATCAAGCAGGGTTTTGTGTATGTAAAACCCATTCCTTATGGAGTTCCGGAAAAATTACGGAGCTAGGTCTCATTCTTTATCTAAACAGAGTTTGGATCAGGCCAGTTCATACATTGTAGAAGGCATAAAACTGTGTATGCGTCGACACAGTGCATGGGTTAAAAAGGTGCGAAAACCAGACTGCTACTTCAAAAAATAAAACTGCTAACAAACACGTCTCCATGGAAAAGGGTCGCATCCATCACAGGGATAATTGCTCTCGTCTCTTTCAGATCAGGACTGAAATTTTTAATAACACAGTTATATTCTCCGATCGTAATGCCCGATTTTTATACGTGATGCATGCTATAACTACGGTGTTGCTTCTAGATTGCAATCCTTAGTCATAGGCATGATCTATTACTACAGTATTGCTCCAGCTCGCATTCCTCAGGCAATAAGAATATAACCTTTAAACTAGAGCTACTACTTAGATGTCAACCTTCTATTACGGTAGGTTGTATATAAAATAAAATAAAGTTTCATCTCTAACTACAATTCGATCCAACTCAATTAACAGAGAGATAAAATATATCTATCAAAAATATGTAAACATGAGGAGCTTACGGAGATCCAGCATCTAGCTGGCCGTCCAACGTATTAGCAAGAAATACCACAAATATCTATCAAAATTTATACAGCAGGAGAAACTTACGAGAATCCAGCATTGTGAACGTATGTCTATACCTGAGAGGAAAAGCTGTGGTCGCTTTCCCAAGAGACCACGCCCAGTTTCTTTCCTCTTCTCTCCCCGCCTTTCGACCCACGCTTCTCCCTTTTGTAAGCGTGGTTTTTTTTTTCCACTTTTGAGATTCCATCCTCCAAATCTACACTAGAAAATAGTGATAAATAATGTGGACACATGGCTAAAGTGCCAGCCAACAAATCGCTTGTCCAGTGATGTTCTTGGACAGTTGGTTGCCGAGGGCACAACCTAACTTACTCGGAGTGGTTGACTCCAAAAGATACCGCTCCTCATTTCTGGAACTAGAAGATGGGGCAAATGGCGCCCAACAAAATATTAGGTGTTCCCATTTGGAGACCGTCGCCAATATATTCGTCGCTTGTAAATCCTTCTCTTAACCGAAGGAGTGCGCCATTTATAATGAAAGCACAATCTTTTACATTATCCTTTGATATATATATATGACAAATGTCTAAGTCGCTCGCGTCTTGCAAGATTACTCTTTGTGCCCATAAATACACACATAAATACGGAATATCCCATAAATTAAGGGGTACATTTCCATATAACAGCCTTTGTATTGCTATAATACCTTATTATATATGGTTATGGCGTAGGCTCTATAAAGTGTGGCCATTATAATGAATTCCCTTAAGATAAATATTACTACAACTAGATAATATTTGATTAAAAGGATGGTATAAATGTAAATCCTTCATCATCTTAAAAGTACTCATCGTATAGTTTGGAGGTGTCTAACTAAATAAAAATAATAAAACTGATTACTTGAATTAAAAGTAGGTATCTTGTGCTAACTCCCAGCTAGAGTATTCTAACCGTGAAATCCCTTGGCATCCCATGTAGAACTAGGATGTCAATGCTTATTAAAGGAATTCCTTATTTTTACTTAGAAGCTCTTAGCAATAGTTGATTCCTTGTTAAGCATTAGGTTGTAGGAGTCTTTTGCTGCCTTGCGGTGGTTATTGGCATCCTCGGTATTCCTCTCTAGGATTATTAATAGCTTAAAACTTAACTCACCCCCTCTGTGATCAGCAAAGGTTATTTGAGTTCTTGCAGTACCATGATGACATCCATCGTCAAACTTTTGGTCTTCTAAGTTTAGAATAACATTATAACCTAGGAAATAACAATACTTTCAGAGTCCACTGGTGGGGCCTTTGCCTTGAGCTCCTCACCAGAGCCTCATTCATAGTTTACAATATACAATTATAAATCATGATAAGGATAAAAGAGGGATATTACACCTTGCCCTTTGAAAAGACCAAGCATCACACAATGGGTCCCAACTGCCACCAATAAAGGTCCATTCCACCTGAATTACAAGATATATTTTAATACATATGTATGCAAACCCTTACAACCGTAAGAAGGAGATTCTCGTCATTACATTCAATACATTCATACACATGCGACAGTTCATACTTCTATTTAAAGGAGACACTTCCGCAAAAGGTGTAGAGTTTATAATCAGCAAACCATGACACTTATAACTAAGACACTCAAAAAGTAGAAATCAAATACCGGTATAGTAGGTACTGATCAGTGTTGAAGTCAATTTATTTATTCCTTGCCTCTTTAACAGTTTAATTTAGTATCAGAAAATTTTCAAATTTTTGCTATTTTAAGGGACATTACAAGTGGTATCAGAGCTCATTTACAAAACTAAGTGACCTACTAGGCTCATTGCAAACATCCGCTGCAGATACACAGTAAACAGAAACATACATTTAAATTTTATTTTGTTTTATGTGAAAATAAACTAACATGATTTTTTGCTCTTTATAATTATATAACATTTCAGGTACAGTCACTATCTGAAAATGAATGCAGAAGGGGGCAGCTGCATACATGGAAATCTGAACTCTCCACCACGAGAGAAAGAAATTGTGGTGTAACTCAACTCGGACTTAATGAAATTCATGCAGAATCTATAGGACGAATTCCAAAGCTTCTGAGATGAAAACATGCAATAAAGAAGAGAACATTAGGCCATAAATGAGGCATTGCTTCAGACTTTAACAAAGGCAAAACCTCACGGAAATCCCACACTCTCAGTCAACACTTTTAAAAAAGGAAACAGTCACACAAAAAGGACTGCCATACCTAAAGGAG
Source organism: Larix kaempferi (assembly GCA_027924585.1). Lineage (NCBI taxonomy): Eukaryota > Viridiplantae > Streptophyta > Pinopsida > Pinales > Pinaceae > Larix > Larix kaempferi. Next base: position 17,324,009 of record BSBM01000088.1, on the reverse strand, counting down.
AAGAGCAGGGAGAACAAATACCTAAGTCAATGGAAGAAGACTGTAAGAGCTCTTCCAACGATAAAGGTTCACCACCTCCTTGCAAGAAAAGGAGAAAAAGTGATAACAGTCTGCAAGGGGAATTTTGAAAGATAAAAGCCCCAACATATGATGGAGAGCTTAACTCTAGGTAAAAGGATGAGGAGTGGCTTCTAGGGATGAATAAATACTTCAAAGTTCACAATTACTCCAGTGAAATGCAAGCCCGACTAGCCATTTACAACCTGAATGGTAAAGCTGCCAGATGGTGGCAGAACTTGAAACACACCAAAGGACATGAAATGAGAGACATAACCTGGGATACTTTTAGCAGAATATTCCAGGACAAGTATATGTCTGAAAGATTCTTCGACAAGAAAATAAAAGAATTTAATGAGTTAAAAATGGGCTCCCTGACTATGAAGGCATTCATAAACTGATTCTTAGACTTGCTGCACTATGTGCCTTATATTAAAGACGAGAAGGTCAAAATTCAGTAGTTCTTGGGAGGGATGCCACCAAAATTTAGAGAAAAGATAGAGTTTGACATGCCCAAAACCCTTGATATAACCTTACATAAAGAAAGGCTATGTTATGAGCACGGACAGCCAAGGAATGACAACATCAACAGAAATAGAGATAGGTTCAGAACCTTCTCGGACAATCGCAGACTGTGTTTTAGACTTCCACCTTATCGAAAACATAACAACAGCTTTCCAACAAATAGAGGCTTCAACCGACCTCGAGCATGACCAAGTGCACCCCCACCACTTGTCAACAGGCTAGTTTTCAACAAAGGGACAAAAGCTGTCCCACCAACTATTTCTTGTTGGAAATGCCAAGGGCCACACTACTACCAAGACTACCCCAGCAAAACAGATGGATTTTTACACAACATCCAGGCAGAACCTACCATAGGAGACATGGAAAAGACAACAAGGATTTATGCCGCTCTCGATGGTCGACACGTAGATCACCAAGCCACCATGGTGGAAATAGAGGGTAAGATCTCTAACACTACCATTTTATTTTTAATAGATCCCGGCGCTTGTCGAAGTTATATCTCCCTTAAGTTAGTGGACACTTGTAAGTTTAACTGAGAATCTCACAAGAAACCATGGCTAGCACAACTAGCCACCGGTACCAAACGAAAGGTCTCCGAGTTAGTTAAAACTTCTAAGATAGACTTAAATGGATTCCAAACTAGGCTAGATTTAAACATTCTACCCCTAGGGTCGTATGATGTACTCATCGGCATGGATTGGTTAGAAGAACACCGTGTCCTCCTATACTGCTTAAACAAATCCTTACTCTACAGGGATGACCAAGGGAATCAGAAAATGATTCAGGGTATCCCTAAAAAGGTGTCGGTATGACAAATCGCCGCCTTACAAAAAAATAAATGTATTAGGAAAGGTTGCAAACTCTTTGTCGTCAATATCCAAAATATAGAAACTGATAGGGAACAAAAGATTGAAGAATTCCCAGTCCTCGTGGAATTTGAGGATGTATTCCTCGAAGAAATACCCCCCGAAGAAATACCAGGATAACCACCCAAACGAGACTTAGACTTTTCCATCGAGCTAACACCCGGGTCAGTACCAACTTCTAAAGCCCCATACTGCATGAGCACACCAGAATTGGTGGAGCTCAAGCTTCAGTTACAAGAGTTAATAGATAAAGGATACATTCGACCAAGTGTGTCCCCTTGGGGTGCACTAATACTCTTCGTCAAGAAGAAAGATAGGATGATGCGGATGTGCATCGATTACCGTAAACTCAACAAGATGACCATTAAGAACCGCTACCCACTCCCTAGGATCAACGACTTGTTTGACCAATTCAGAGGGGAAAAGATCTTCTCGAAGATCAACTTATGATCTGGATACCATCGGGTGAGGATTCGTGATGAGGATATCAACAAGACCGCATTTCGAACCTGTTACGGCCACTACGAGTTCATAGTGATGCCCTTTGGGTTGATGAACGCACCGACCAACTTTATGTGCATGATGAACAGTATCTTTAGTAAATACCTTGATAAATTCATTCTAGTCTTTATTGACGACATTATGATCTACTCCAAGAACGAAGTAGAACACAAGGAGCAACTTTGAATTATTTTACGGATACCAACGGAACACCAGCTTTACGCCAAGTTTAGTAAGTGTGATTTCTACAAACCCCATATTCAATACTTAGGACATATCATTTTCGAGAAGGGAATAGCCGTCAACCCCGAAAAGTTCAAAGCGATCGAGGAATGGCCCACACCTACTTGTGTATTCAATATAAGATCGTTCTTAGGACTAGCCGACTACTACCGGAAGTTCATTGAGAACTTCTCATGGATTGCATGTCGCATGACCGCCTTGCAGAAAAAGGCCAACAAGTTTATCTGGACAGATAAGTGTGAAGAAGGCTTTCAAAAACTGAAGCAACTACTGATTGGTGCACCGAGTGTGCGTATTGCAGATCCCAATGGGGACTTCGTCGTTTGCACAGATGCAAGCAAGGAAGGACTCGGGGGAGTCCTTATGCAAGAAAATTTTTCCATATGATATGAATCAAGGAAACTAAAAGAACGTGAGCAGAACTACCATACTCATGAACTCGAACTAGCTACCATCATCCATGCTTTGAAGATGTGGCGACATTATCTCATGGGAAAGAAATTTCTATTGATGACTGATAACATGAGCTTGAAGTACCTTTTCGACCAACCTGACCTGAATGCTAGGTAGGCTAGGTGGTTAGCCTTCCCTAGTGAACTACCATTTCGAACTAAAGCATATAAAAGGAAAGGAAAACAAGATTGTGGATGCCTTAAGCTGTCGAGCACATATGCTTTACGAGGTCACAGTAAGCCAAACCGACTCCGACTTACACCACAGAATTCGAACAACATGGAAGAGTGACTGTTATTGTACGAAAATACTTGCAAAGATTCAGGAAGACGGACTCTTCCAACAGCAGAAAGAATATAAGATAAACGAATCGGGACTACTATGGTCTAAAGACTGACTTTACGTCCTAGAGAGTAGAGACATCAGATCAAACATTCTCACCGAATTTCACCAGAAACCCTATTCAAGGCACCCTGGATATTAAAAGATGATATCGGCCATAAAGAAACATTACTTTTGGCCTAAGCTGAAAGCTGACATCGCAATGTTCATCGCGAAATGTCAGGAGTGCCAATTGGTCAAAGCAGAACACCAACACCCCTCCGGATTACTTCAAGATTTACCCATTCCGGAATGGAAATGGGAGGTAATAAGTATGGACTTCATCACAAACTTACCCAAGAGTAAGAAACTGAATGACTCCATCTTTGTAGTGGTAGACAAGCTGTCTAAAGCAACCCACTTTATATCGGTGAAATCTACCTACAAAGCAGTTCACATCGCGGAAATATTCTTAAAAGAGATCTTTCGATTGCATGGGATACCCAAAGCAATCATTTCCGATCGAGACATGAAGTTCACTAGTAACTTTTGGAGAGCATTGTTCTCCAGTTTGGAAACCCAGTTACAATTCAGTACCGTGTACCATCCCCAGACCAACGGACAAACAGAACAAGTAAACCAAATCCTTGAGGACATGTTGAGGATGTACGTCATGAACAACCCCACCAAGTGGGAAGATTATTTGTAGCTCGCAGAGTTCGCATGCATCAACGGTTATAAATTTTTTTCCAAAATGAGTCTCTTCGAGGTACTCTACGGCAGGAAATGTGGGACACCCATGCCTTGGGACAATCCAGTAGATAGACTTATGTTAGGACCCGACCTACTAAAAAACTTGGAACAACTAGTCTCTAAGGTGCAACTGAACTTAAAAAAAACACAAGACCGACAAAAGAGTTATGCGGACAAGAAAAGAAAGGACAAATACTACCAAGTCGGTGAACATGTGTTTCTAAAAATAAAGGCAAAATGAAGCTCCTTGAGCTTGGGACGTTGCGGGAAACTAGCCCCAAGGTTCTGTGGACCTTTCGAAATACTGGCCAAGAAGGGCCCAGTGGCTTATGAGTTGGCCTTACCAGCTCATATAAAAGTTCATAATGTTTTTCATGCTTCACTATTAAATAAATATGTATATGATACTAAACATGTTATTGATTGGTCCTTATTACAGGTGGAGCTCGAAGTGGAGTGCACACCAGAACCACTCCACATTCTGGACAAGAGAGAGGTCCATCTTAGGAGGAGGACCATTACTCAACTGAAAGTGCAATGGAGGCACTTTGGACAAGATGAGGCTACTTGGGAGAATGAGGCCACCATAAAAGAGGCATACCCCGCCTTGTTTCATGACTTCATTCCTAGTCCCTACAAACCCCAGGATGGTGTTATTCTAAGTGGGGAGGGATGTAGTATCCCGAATTTTGGACTGACTATTTTATGATGTTATATTGGGCCATTGCCCCAGCATATATGATTTATTCTTATTATTGAGCATAATCCCTAGTAAATATGATTTATTCTTTTGTAGAATGACATATTGGGCATGGACCCTGACTGAATTTCATTATTTGATTATATATTGGGCAAGGAAGCCCCAATGTTTTGATTCATGTTTTTTTATCATACGATGTGGGTACAAAACCCTAATATACTGAGATGATCTTTTTATTACATACTGTGCAGTGATGTGAATGACATGATTGACTCATATGGTGTGTTGAGCGTAGACTCAGGACCACACGGATTACCTACGTACTGGGCAAAAGCCTCGATGTACCTAGAGGAAATATTATGTACTAGGAGTAATCCCCGATGTACATTGAGTGTTGGGGATAAGCCCTGGAGCACTCCAAGATTGATAAATGAATACCGGGTCCAAGGCAACTTCAATATTCTAAATGTGCCTCACAACCACATTCTAGCACTAGCGTAACGCCCATGTGAGGGTGTTGAGTTAAAAGGATTTGAAGAGCACTCAGGGTTACTGGATCTCAAAGTGTTGAGTCAGAAGGAATCTGAATAGCACTTTTACTTTTATCACATTTATTTAATTTCATTAAATGATTCATATGTTTATCTATCATCACCTACTGCAGGAACTACCATGTTAAATGAGGGAATCCAACATGCAAGAGAGAGACTAGAGGTACCTAACCAAGTTGACCGAGACCATCCAAAGAATTGGACCTTGTCCTTAAAAGTTAAAAGAAGTGCCATGTGATGACACAGAACTAAATAAAAGATAATTACTAATAGTCTTTTACGACTAACATGTATAAAGGCCTCAAGGCTAATATTATTATTAAGGGCTTTAATAATAATAATGCCATTATTTAATTATGGAATATAATTAAGATATTGTGATTAATGCATTATTTTATATTATAAAGTGGTGTATTAATAGTCAAGTGAAATATAATTATTGTTAGTATAATTATTGTTATTAAATTATTATAATTATTACTAAGAGCATAAATCAAAATCACTTATATTTAAACAATTGGAAAAGTCCTAGTTCAAGGGGACTATATATTTAATTAAATAATATCTTTTAATTATTAATTATTGAATTTAAAAAACTAATTACTTCAATAGTCCTAATTCAAGACTCCCCTACTTAAGGAGGGTAGATCCCAAGTTTTGGGGATCATCCTTCATTCTTGGTCATTATCATTCTATTATGGTAATCCAAGAAAATGATTCTGCTCCAAGAAGTTGAAGCCACCTTACTTAGAAATTCTCAGAACTGAACCAACAGTGGAGCGAGGGATTCTACCTCTCATTGCATGTTGGAACCAAGCTTGGGGGGATCCAAATAGAACCATGAAATGGTTCAAGGGTCAAGTTTGGGAGGAACATGGTAGCCCCAAAGTTATCTAGCTAAGGATCCATTTTAACAGGTCAGCTGAGCTCAGAGGTCTCTACACTAATTATTGTTTGAGTGTGCAGGTTACTTCAGGAAGGGAGCAAGCTATGAAGTAACTAGGTATGAAATGTAAATTTTCCATTTCAAGTTATAATAGAGGTTAGATAAGTAACACAGGATGCTACCCCAACATCATTTGGCCATGTTTTTTCTTTCATCCTAAATCGTTTAAATATAGACTTTCTGATAGGAACAAAAAAAAGAATTGATGTAAGCTAGGGTTACATTAACTTAGAAGCTAGGATCAGTATAATGTCTAGCAGGTCTAGCCAAGCTATCCTGTGCTAGACATCCTAGCAAATCCATAACCTAGAAATCTGCTCTTAATATCTAGATACACCTAGATCACTCCATTCAGAGAAGTATTATTAAATTTATATCTATATCCTCTCCATTCTGAAATAGTGTTTGAATTTACGTTTCCCATAATCTATGTATAGCTAGGATAAGATTGTTGTTCACAATACTTTTTATAATTGTCTCTACTAGAGTCCTCTTTCAACTTTACAACATCAACATATCACAAATCTAGCTAGTGTTATGTCGAAACTACTAACCCTTTCAGGAAAACAAATACGGACTTTGAATTAAAAGTACCAAGTAGGGAAGGCATGTAAAGTATTTTCTTTCTAAAAACTTTCCCATATTCAACAAGTTAATCATCCACTACCAAAAAAGCACCACATAACTTTTCTAAGGGTCATTTATTACCAATAGTCAACTCATCACAAGGATTTAAATGCATCTTCTAGGCATTACAATTTATAAACTTAGTATCAGGCATTTTCATTCTTGCAACCAAAAATTTTGAAAAGAAACTCAACGATTATCATTTCAGAAATCAAACAGTCCACAACATAGAAAATCGTTGACATATCATTCTATGGGTCAGGGGATCAAACCCCATCCAAGGATTTGCTATCGTACAAGATTCCACAAGTATATCAAACGTACAGCAACCCATACTCTCTCAAAGGCCAATCGAAATACTAGTTAGGGCTACGAATCTTAATTAAATCGCAGAAGGGTTACACAACATTCTTCAAATAACTTTACACGATAACATACAAAGAAGCATTATTCATAAACGATGGTACAGGGATCGAGTCCCACCACCATTTCATTTGAGACCCTTTTGTTTTCTACCTACTTCAAATAACCAGAAATGTAGCAGTAAAGACCCAAATCTTAGATCATGGCAGGTGTATTATTTTAGCCTCAAGGTTACAATTTGTGCTCATCAAAATAGTCATAATAACAACCAACATCTTCCAAAAAACCTTTGATACAGACAACATACATATGAATTAAAATGCAGAGATTAAATAGGGTACCAAACCCTTATAAATAGTACACAGAAGAACATTCCAGGGCCCATACAAATACATTTTGCAAACGTAGGTCTCTAATGTAAACCCTAGTTCATTTTGGGCATTATTGCCAACATCGAGAGTTCAACAAAATTCAGACATAGAGCCTGTAACATCCCGATAATTTCATAAAAATTTTAAAAATTTTAAATCAGCATTAATGGTTAATAATTGTAAATGCGGAAATAATAAATGTTTATAAAGACAACATTAATTAACAAAGTCATTTATGTAGAAAATAATTAATTATTGAGACTCTTAGCTAAAGACAATTTAATGGTTGCGGCACATCATACTTCTGTTAAGATGCTAACGACATTATTTTAATTGCGTTAACTATAACTTATGATATTTGCGATAGAGTTTTATGGACTAGGTTCTCACAGTTGTTTTTGATGATGATGCAAGCGGCCCTGCAAGGTATCCTGAGGTTTACTTAGCTATGGTTAGCCAAGGCATTTGTATCCTGCTCCATGTGCAGAACGCAGGTAAGGGTTCCTATGACAACCAAGAGTCAATGAGTACAAATGTCTTTCAATTCACGTCAGTGTATTATGATAATTCTAAGTACTGTCATGAACCAGTGACGGGAGGTATGGATGTCATGGTTCTAGATCTCATTTATATACTGGTTATAGACTTTCTAGTGTTATTTAAGTCATGTCACCCAATGCCTTTGTCTTACTATAGTTACCACCTACAAAAATAACTACTATCAATTCCTCCAAGTAATGATACCATTATCCAATTAAATCCTTATTGGGGTTTTCATACAAATGGTGTTTATATTATGGACTAACATTATGCTATGCATTAGTGAAATCTTCAACTATATCTTTTTGTGTTACCAATTTAATTTGCAATACAAGGCTAATGCATGAACCTTGTAAGTTCTACCCTAAGGACTATACAAATATTAGAGGGGAGAATATATACAACATACCTTAACTAGGAAATGCATTCTTCAACAATTGTATGCATGACTAAACCCATTTCATAGAAAAGAAATACATATGATCTATCCTAACTATGCATTTTCTCACTATAAATAACATGTGATAAGGTCATGGTTACGAAGCTTTGCAACATCCTTTGAAACATATGAATAAAATGAAAACTAGGAAACTGACAATGCAATGATAATGATCGTGATAGGGTACTAAGCTCGGTTCTTGACAAGTTGAAGGTGGCACACATCAGCATTAATGGTCCTACACCTAATCTATAGTGGAATGTAATACTGGCTACCACGTAACTTGTCCACGCGATGTCTGAGCTTATGATGCTGAGTTGTACAATTTGAACAAGTAGGTTTCCTCCGAGTTGCACATCGTAACATTCCTTGGCATGTGTTGCTGGCATCATCGTAGCTAGGTATTAAATGTGATATTAAACTTATTGTTACCCGACTCTCCACGCACTTGGCTGGCATCGTCTTGCCCGTTGATCATCCTAGATCTAGGTCATCAATTGATAAACCCTAATACCTCGATGTATGTAAATTTTGAGGGTTCTCTCGGTCATCATTTTCATGCTTAGAGTTAGGCTGCATGGCCGCCAGGCGGCTGAAATGTAAGTTCGCAATAGTTTTGAACCCTAGAGGGTTTCGATTCAAGAGACCTATAGATTTCACTTATAGGTTAGGAATTTGGATGGATAAGGGAAACACAACACACCTCTGGTATTTAGTGGAGATTTTTCTCTGTTTTAGCATTTGCAGTCGTTTCTCTTGCTGCAAGCCTTCGTCGTTCTGCTTGTGATGGGTGTTACAAGTCAAAAATCACTACTCAGGTAATGTTTCGGTGTTTGATGATAGTAATACAGCATCATTTATATTAACCCTTCACTACCCCTCTTGTTTTAACCTTTTACATTGTAAATGGCAGGTAATAACTCGTGAGAGTCTCCTCATGAGCTCTAAGCGTGGAATGGATGCTGCGACACCCTCCTGGTAAGCCTCGGCGGTTCACAAACCTCGTAGGTACCCTTTGGTAGGGTTTTAGGCGATGAATGCAATGTACCAAGATTTTGGGGACACCACTTGGTCGGTGTACTGACCGAGTTAATGTTTTAGTTAATGAAAATTTTAACGAGGTTGAACCCTCAGTATTTCACTGTGACTTGGCTTTAAAACTTTACTATGTCTCTTGAGTAATGGTTTTTGACCTTGGGATATCATTACAATGTGTGTGAGGAAAAGAAACCCTACGTAGTTTTGGAACTTGAAAGGTTTATAATGTGTAATCTGTTGAAATTCGTACTTAAAATTTTTTGGTGACGAAGCTTAGAGCTGAGGTTTCGCTTGCTCCTGAAGTTAAAAGCTCGTTTTGTTAATAAATGTTTTTTTTTTTAGATTAAAACTTTGAAGAGTCGATTGTACAACTTTTGTCTCAGTTTCTGTTCAATGTGAGATGCCTCAGGTCGAGATAGTTGTAACGCTCGTCTGGTGATAGATAACTCTATATTTACAAAATGATTCTGGAAGTTTGAGTTAAAACAATGATTTGGAAAAGTTAAGGTCGCGGGGTTCGGTTCTGTTTCTGAGGATGAAACTCTATCTTGTAGGTTTTACTGGCAAGCCTTACTTGCTGAGGAACTGAACCCAAGACTGGGCCTTCACATGCATTTGTAATAAATCCGTCACTGTGGAAGTTACCTGGAAGGGTTGTAAACTATTTCTTTAGACATTAATACTACTGTCATGCTTTTTGTTAAGTGATAATAAACATCATGATAATATCCTCAATACGAAAAATAAATAGTAAGTTTGACAGAAAAATAATAATAATAAGGGTTGGACATCTATGTCGACTAAAATTTTAGAAATCTTGTCTGTCGACTAGATAATCGATTTGGTCTAAACAAGAAATCATCGAATCGTTTACTAAGTGAATGTTTGGAAAACTAAGGTTGCAGGAAACTTAGGGTTTCTTTTTATTTTCATAAAGATAGTATTGATATGTATAAAAAGTAATCTATGCTGAATCGAATGGTGATAAGTAGTGATCAAAGGATAAATGCTTACTTTTGTAAATAACACTATGTATCAAGAAAAGAAATTGCAGCTGTTATAATTCTCGATATACAATGGCTTTAAAGAAATATGAAATGTATAATATGGATGTGCATTTGCTTACTATCTGAAATAAATAGAGTTAAAAGAAATATATAGGACTGTGCAGAAAACATACTATGTTTTTCTTTTATGTATTAATTAATGAATTCTATACTACTGTTAATGCCATACTATAATGTTTACTATGTTTAAATATGGAACAGAATTCTAACCAACACATTACTATAATCATCTTTCCAATCAATGGCATTTTGTCTATCACTTATCTTCCTTAATTTACTTCTCTATACTAGAGTATGATGCAGAGAAGAACATGGGGAAAAATGTAGAGATGATTATCAAATCAAATATTTTCACAAAGCTTTTTCATTCAGAACGTAAAATAATTTCTTTTTGCATGCCTGAGTTTAATATTTCTATAATGCAGAGACATTTAAATGTAAACAAAAGTAGGAACAATAAAACCTAGTGGACTGTAGGAGAAACAAACAGCCCAAGGAACCTATTCCACCCAACCAATTCCCAAATACAACCAAGTTCCTTTCCTTAGGACCCCCAAGCATGTTCACTGAACCACCAGGAGGAAGAAACTTAGAATCTTAGGTCCTCAATCTTACAGCATCAAGTAGTTTATCCAGTCTTATAGACTCAGCAGTCAAAGAGACCTGCACCAGCACCTCTGGTTTTCCTTCTTAGAAATAATTTGCAGACTTACAATTGCACTCTCACATAGCCTCCCTATTTCGAATCTCTCAGTCATCACTTGATGCACATGAGGAATATTTCCGCAGAAAATATTGTAAGAGTTTCCTGCTCAATTCGAATTGCCTTATATAGGCTGGCTAGGCCTTTTGTGATTAACTGGTCATTAATGAGCTTCCTACTCACTTTCCCACCTGGGAATAATGCCACAATTTTAGGGGTAGTTGTAATGTCCCTTGTTAGGAATTTTATTAAAATGGCAATTTTTCACTTTTTTACCGAGTTAGACCTTTGACTAGTTTTGAGCTCTAGGTCCCCAAATTGCTCCAATTTCTCCCAAATATTCTGAGAAGGTATATGGATGATGTTATAACATAAATATGTTTTTCAGGGATGCTTTTGTACCTTTAAAATACTTTTTCAAATCATCTTTCACTTCTGGAAAATGTAGGGAACTTTACTAGTAATTTCCCTTTGACTAGTATTGGTCTCTAGGTCTCAAATTGACTCCAAATGCCTTCAAATATTACAGGAAGTTGTATGAATGATATTAAAACTTGAATATGATGTTCAAGTATGATATATGGCCACCAAAAGACCTCTGCAAACTCTCTTAATATTCTGTACCAAGTATGCAATTTTACTAATAATTTGGGGTTCAAATCCCCCTGGGGTAAGTACTGAAAATGGCTTCCCAAATGCCTCCAAACCCACTCAAATTTTTGAAAAGAGGTAGGAAATATATTAATTATGTTATTAGGGTATCATGTGCATCATTAATTGATTATTATGACTGTTCCAACCCTCTCCCATTCAGCTGCAAAAACCACCAATTCGACCCTTGTGGAAATGACACTATTTCTTCTCCCAATACAATTAAAGTGAGTAAAAATACTTCAAGTGCTCGAGTACAGTTCATGAAACTTGTAAAATACATCCATGGTAGTCTATTAATCATAAATGTATCATAGAACCATCCATTCATTCGAAATCATCAGCATTATCATGCTATACATCAATGTAGTGGGGAAATGGCATTGTTCTTTCATTAAAAAAGAGATTTATACATTTCTACTTGGAATTTCTACTTGAAAATTTTTGGAGATGAATAAAAGAGTATTTAATTCATATTAAAAAATAAATTGGGCATTATAAGCTCCCCCAAATAATACAATAGCTCACCAAAAATGCCCTTTCTCAAGGATCAAGAATATGCCATCAAAACTGGAAATGGTTGAAGGAGTGAGCTGCCCTGTAGCTTACACCTGCAAATAAAGACTCCATTAAAGCTCCAAATGAAAGTTCTAAATGACCTTTCCAATTATCAACTTGGATGGGAATCTTTCACCCTCGAAATTGGCTAAGGCAAGAAACTAGTCATCCACTAGCTCTCCCTCTTCACAAATGCAATTGCAAATTCTACAAATGATCAAAAGCTGGTTTCATTCTTTGTTATTGAAATTTATAAAGTTCTAATGTCCTCCATGGGTCGAATTCCTTCCAAGAGACTCATGCCAACTCAAGTTGGGAAGAGATTCCAAAGAACGCCACTTGTACAACAATTCCTAGTCTCCCACTTCCACCAAATCACATGTGGAAGCATCTTAGCTTCCCTAACACACTTGAGCTCCCTCTTGGAGTCTAGTTTTAGCCCTGACATGTCATATATGTCATATGTCATCCTTCAGGTCTGATTTGTGTCATAGGTGTCATATCATCTTCATCATTGTTGTCATAGAGGTAGGGAATCTAGCCCAAGTGTCTCACTAGCTCCAAATTGCATCTTCCTCTTCCATGGGAGTTATTCTTCCTCTATATTTCGACTTTGGATGAGTCATGCCATGAATAATACCTTTTTGACTCCCCCAAGTATGTTACCATTCACCTTGAATTTGAATTGGTGAGAGAATGATGCCAAGTGTAGTGGGGAAATCTAGCCATATGTGGGTCCCACTTCCTCCATGTGTCTTCATGATCAAATGCCGCTTTGATTTTCACTTGTATATATTTATTTATATCCTTTATTAAATATTTATGCCATTATAATTTTCAAACATCATTTATTATCCCCCTTATTCCAAATCCCAAAGCTTCCACCCCAAACCTAGGAAACTAGTAATTTTCCTCCTTGGCAATTATTTGACCCTTAACATCAATTTTACAAACTCTAATGAATATGGCCAATGTGATTAGGCCATTGTGATCCAATTACAAGTTTGGGACATGACAAATTCTCCCTTCCCAATATTTCTTGTCCTAAAGCAATTTCAAACATGGGTGTTGAAGAACCTGCTTTCTATATAATTCTTTGAAGTTGCCATTGAATTGCCCAACCTTGAGTCTTTGAGTTTCCATGAAGATTTTAGAGAGGAACCACCATGATTGCTGCTGCACTACCCTGATAAAAATCACTTTATTAAGTGGGAAATTCATCTCCCATACTGCTTGTTTCTCCCCAAAAAATGAAACCAATGAAACAAATTATTCCAGGGTCCCATTGCTTGTATTGCACCCCAACAATTAAGAGTGCTCTCCAACCCACACCATTATCTAAGAGGATTCCTAGATCCCATTTTCTTGTATGCATTCTTCCAAACATCATGAGTACCAAATATATATCATCAAAGTACATAACAACATAATGAAAATGTACATCAAAGAAATGCTTCATCAAAGAGTCATGAAAGTGCTTATACCTGCAAGCAAGTAGACCACCATTTTCCAAGTGCATACAAGCTTCAAGTGACCAATCAAATCTGCTCCAATGACATAGGTGAGGATCCCATGTCCTATAATGCTGCTCCAAAAGGATGTGATATGCATCAAAATATTCAGCCATGTATTCTTTCATCTAAGAAGTGAATGAAGAATCTCCACTAAAATCTAAACTAAATAATGAGCAAAAAAAACAAGGAGACTTCAAATGACTCAAAGAAATCTCACCCATACATCCCTAAATGTGAGAATCATAAAAATATAACAAAGTATGTGGCTGCCAACAAAAACGTTCTCCAATCATAAATCTATTCTTCCAAGTGTTGGATGAAGTTCCTCCAACATCAAATGAATCAAGTGTTGAGCAAGAAAAACCATGAGTCTTCAAGTGACTCAAATGCATATCATAGGTGCATCCATGTAGATGTGCATCATCATAAAGTAACAAAGGATGCTGCAGCAAATACGAATAAGAATGTGCTCCAACCAGATCATCATAAAAAGTAAATATAGGAGTTTCATACTCCTCATGTGGCACCATCAAAAAGAACCCTTTCACCCATACTTCATTGAGACTAATGTTGCAAAACATGGAATTGTAGGATGTAGGAGAATGAACTAACTCACCCAAATGATCAAAAAGTGAAGAATTTTCATCATGGGAAGGATCCATATGGGTAGTATCATGCAGATCCTTCAAAATTGTGAAACCTTTGTCATAGATTGGTTCCAATGTAAAGGAATCATGCTCTTATTTGAAAATTGCATAACCTTCATCAAGAGACAATTCAAGTTCCTCTTCCACCACATCAAGTGTTTGGATCTCTTCAAGTTCATCTTCAAACACATTAAGCACATTCAAATTTCCACATTTATCATGATCCACCATGTCATGAGAATCCTCCAAACAATCTACCATTTGACAATCTTGAACATAGGAGGAAAAATAAGTATCTTGCAACTTTTCAAGAAGTTACTCATTTTGAATTGTGAGATTATGAATATCCTCATTATTCTTCAAGTATGAATCATGTAACAATTCATTAAACTCAAACAAATGGTTTCTATCAAAAAGCAAAGACATGAAATTGCCTTTGATGTGGCACATTGCTCTTTGAATCTTCTCCATGTCTTCAAGGAAGGATTTTTCCTCCAATGAAGTAGCTCTCCAACAAGAATTTGACACCAATGCTTGAGTGTCATGGATGTTAAGATTCAATATGCTAAGACAGTAAATATCAGCATTACATTTGGTTTCACAATAATAGCATATAAAGGATCACTAAAGAAACAACAAGCACAGCATAAATACAAGAGACACAGATTTATCCTGGGAAACCCTCATGGGGTAGAAAACCCAGCAAAGCTTCCTCAATATAGATGACCACCAAATACAAATATGCAAAACCTAGACATGAGCTCCTTTTCCTCCATAACAGACCTCTCCCACACAAGTGCGCCCCTCACAAGTGAATGAATGAGTGAGATAAGTGAGGAACATCCTCCTCTACTTATACTTGTTCCCCGACTGACTTTTACACAAGCTAGGTTGGCCCCAACTTAATTACTAGGATAAACACCCCATTACAACTGACTGGGCTGACCCCTCTAGGGTGGTCTAATAACCCTTTGACCCACATAACACATACAGGTCTGACCCCCACTAGGGAATTCTAATAACCCAAGTTACCACAATTCGATGGAGGAATAAACATCTCCGGATATACAATAAGATCTTCACGGAGGAATGAAACATCTCCGGAATAATAAAGTACAAATATAATATTTTTCGAAGTTACAATATCTCAACACTCCCCCTTAATGAGAAGGATATTATAACAACATCTGCAGGAGCAAGGAATCATCAACATCATACATGATACATCTATAAATCATTGGGAGCTTTCTCAACATCATCAGTAACTCAACCAGTTACTGGAATATATTCAATATCTTCAATACTGGAACATCAACATCTTCAGTACCGAATCTTCTACAGCACTTGAAAAGCCACATCAATATCATCATCTAGATCCTCACGATCAACAGCATCGTCGTCACACAATCATGATCATCAGCATCATCATCATACGATCATCAACATCATCATCATACAATCATCAGCATCGTCTGTTATACCTCAATATTACACATTATGCATTAGTGTCGCATCCTTGTACTAGCGACCTATACGACAGTTTCCCTTAAAGATCATCTGAACATCCAGAGTGAAAACCATCGACTGAATACTGAAAGCAAAACCTTTTTCTGCCATCTTCCAGCCCAACTTAGCCCTGTTTGTGAGCACTGCCGCTCCTTGCACATCTACAAGGGCGCGGTAGTTATCACTACCGCGCATTGCTCCTTCTCTGGGGTGCGGTACTACCGCGTTATGCTCAGTTATAGGGGCGCGGTAGTCTGAAATTAGCCTTTTTGCCTTGGATTTTGGGATTTCGACCTTCGAGGAGATTTTGTTGGGATTACCACCTTTGGTTCGATCCTAACTCCTTCTTTGTTTAGCTGGCTTGATCCACTAAACCCTCCATAGATCCACACTTCTCTCTTGTTGGTTAACCTTTCCATGTGCTATAAGAGAGAAGCTTTCCATGGGCCAAAGAGAGGACTTTTGGGGCATCAAACCTATGATCTTCATACTTCTGCAGAGATAGTTAGAGGAAGCACTTGGAGCTGGAAGTTGGCTTGGACATCAAGCAACTATTGTACATGACTTCAAGTTGGTAATGGAATAACTTGTCTTGTTTTCCCAAATCATTTGTGTTAGATTTGTTTTAATGATATGATTTGTATCTTTCATAGATTTAGATTCTAACTCATGTTTCAGGTTGCTACAGAATAGTGCATTCTTGTGTCTTGGTTCCATTTTGACAGGTTCATTCGTGAGGGCTTGGAGATTGGAGCAACTACAAAGACAAGCGTTTGGATAGAAGGTCAGTCAAACTTCTTCTACCCTTTCTAGCATTTTAATCTTGAGATGTTTGTTAGATCTAGGGATTCAAGGTAGCATTTGTTGTGTTTTGTTCTTAGCTTAAGAGTCAGTGAAATTCTGCTTTAAGTTAAGGGAATTTTGACTTATCCGTAGGGAAAAGTTCCATCAAACAAAAATGGCGACTCCGCTGGGGATTTGAATCCATTTTCTTTGCTTGTGAAGTTTGCTTTCAATTTCACTCATTGATTGTAAGAATTGGGTTCTTTCACCTTCATTCACTTCCCTGCTCTCTGCATTAGACTCCTGTTACAGATCAGTAAGTCCTCTGGGTTGGAAAACCCTTGAAAAGTCAAAATCTTTTCTCAAACTTCCGCCTCTTTCCCTCTGTTAACACAGTACCGCGCCCCCGTAACTGCCTACAGAGCGGTAGTACCGCGTCTTTACTGTTGTCCAGAGCGCGGTAGTCTTGCAGTACCGCCCCTTAAGCGCTGTCTACAGCGCGGTAGTCTTGCAGTACCGCCCCTTAAGCGCTGTCTACAGAGCGGTAGTCTGTCAGTACCGCTCCCAGGTGGCCTGCAAGTCCGCGGTAGTTCCTGGAAAGTGTGTTTATTTGGTTTGTTTGGTTATTTTTGGGTCTTTTCGAGATTTGGATCCATGTTGGCCCTTTGAGTCAATACTAGTGTTTTGCTTGCAGTTTTTAAGCGAAATGGGTTCTATTTTGGGGGGGCCATGAATCGTGCATCCTACAGTCGTTTTGACCCATATTAAGGTTTTGAGATCATTTTTGGTTTGGTGTGTTTGGTGTGTTTGGATTGCTTGGCATCTTATTTCCTTTACATCCTATCTGATGATTGTTTGAAAAGATTGATTCCTTACCTCTACTTTAGTTCAAAGAGAAGCTTGATTTTGTCGTTCTTTTACTATATTCATGAAATTGAAACACTAAAGTATTCTTCTTGCCTTAATTTAATCATTTGATATTCTTGGTATTACATTCATGAAAAGAAGAAATACTTGTTTCATATTTATGTGCATTTGAGTTAGACAAAATTATTAGATTCTTCTCTTTGTCTTGCATTTGATTGGAAGCATTTGTAGAATCTTTCTTTCCGTAGCTTGGATGTGTCTTTTTCAAGTGTAAAAAGATAAGAAATGAATTAGAATTATTACGTTTGGTGTTCATATGAAGAAATTTTTCATTACTTTGGGTTAGTTTTGGGTACATATTTTACTTCTTTCTATCATTTTGAAAAGAAATAAAATTGCATGTGCATTGGGTTGTGCATATTGGGAACAGAAAGAATTCTTCCTTACTTTAGCTAGTGTTCATCGAAGAGAAAGGCTCATTTCGATTCATCTTCATTTGCATGGTTTGAGTCGTCATAACACCATCAAGTTGCACTTCCATAACCCGATTAAACCAAATTAATCTCCCTAATTAAACCAACTCTAACCTCACTTGAGGAAATCAAAAGAATTTGGTAGTTAGGTAGGACACCGGGGATAGGCATCAAAATAATTCCCCCTTGTCATTTTCATCTGAGACATAGTCGTTGTCTTTAGGGAACTAAAATCCTCTAGTATTTATTGACACGGTCACAGCTAGTTTGTGGAGGGGCCTCCTGACTGTTTTTAACTTTCAGGGGTTAAACGGCCGCGAGATTGAGAACCGGACGGACTCTGTGGAATACCGCACTCCACTTAGCCCTAAGGCAACATCGATCGTTGTCTTCTTCGGAAGGATGAAGTGCCCAAAACCTTTTCCGACGTGTCATGAACGAGGTAGCTTAGTATCTATTCTACTAGGGCTCTTTTACCCAGGATCCCTTTCGGTAGAGGGATATCCTTCCATTATTGGTCTCTCATTTTGTATTGTTCGACTTGGATTTCATCACCTTGCGAAGGATACAATTTGTTGAGGTCTCCAGCTCTTAGTTAGGAGGTTTTGCTTGCTATCTTGTAGAGGGTCTTTTTCTTTGTAGGGCTGCTTGTTGGCATTCTGGCCGTTTTGTTGTACATCTCACTTACTGTGGCAGCGGCCTCAGTATAGTTTTTTGAGCTTGCTCTTTTGGCCTGTGAGCCTTGTCTTTTCCTAGCTCCCCTTTCGCACGCTCGGTTGCCTGAGGTTTTTTGAGTTCTTTTTAACAAGACTTTGTCTACATCACTTAGTTTTGTTACATGGAGAATCCACCTCCATGCGCCCATGCTCCTTCTGGGACTACCAATCCGGAGACCCCTTTTCAAGGGGTACCTTTTACTTTTCCTCCAGTTGGAGATATTGGTCCTCCCTTTATTGCCACGTTAAATCTTCTTGGATTAACCATAGGATTACCGGTATGGTTGTTCAATCCGGTAATTCCGATTGCGCCCAATGTTTCGAATGTTAACTCTCCACCACGAGAGAGTCAATCCCAAACTAATCCTTCCCCTTCTTCGTCGGATCAATCTTCTTCCGTTCCTTCTTCCTCGCCTGACCAAAGCAATAGTGTTAGTAATCAGGTGGATAAGAAGAAGAAGAAAAGGAAAGTTAAGAAGAAGAAGGATAAAGAAGAGACCAAGCGTAAACCAGTTGCCCCTAATGGCACTCATTCTACGAAAACACCCCGTAAGCCCAAGTTCCCTTGCAAACTTTGTAAGGGTGATCACCTTCTCAAGGATTGTCCTGATCTTTCCCGTGTGTCAGAAGTGTGGTCTAAAAACCCCAAACCAATTGTATCGTCGACCTCTGACCATCATGTCGATGACACTCCTTCGACCAGTGACCCCTTGGTGAAGGGTCGTAAGGGTAAAGTCCTATATCCCTGTTTGATATGCAAGGGTATGCACCGTACTTTCCTTTGTCCGAGCATGGATGAAGCCTCACGGTGGTTGGAAGATATTACCAGTTCTCAACTGGTGCCTCCAACAGACCATGGTAAACTGTCCCTCGACCCCCCACTGGTTGACCAAGTGATCAATTCAGTTTCATCTACAATTGATCCCACTCTCCCTTCCGAGAGTGAAGTGATTGAGTCACTGTCATCCCCAATCGATCCTGCTCTTTCATTGGAGAAAGTCCAGACTGAAGCAGTCACCTTGACACAATCTTCGTCTCATTCTTATCTTCCAAGAGAGAGTGAATTGGAAACCACTGATGTTTTCCTTATCGGTTCAGAATGTCCTCGGCAAGGGGAAACCCTGTCCATTTCCGTGAGACCCCCTCCAAGTACTGAGGTTATTTCCTTTGATTGGAATGGTCTAACAGAATCTCGTCTTCCTTCGAGCGTTCCTTTTCAGATATCTGTAGGAGTTTCCGATAAAGAAATTTTTCATACGATAGTTGATGAAGGAGCTTCTGTTAGTATTCTATCCTAGACTGCTTGGCAAGCCTTAGGTTCTCCTCGGCTTGTGCCCATCACTGACCAGATACTGGCTTTCAATAGAAGGCCTACTGGACCTTTAGGGTCCCTTCCTCAGTTACCTATCACTTTGGGAGGGAAAACTGTCTGTATTGATTTCATGGTCATCCAAGGTCCCTTAGATTTTAATCTACTCCTTGGACGCGATTACGTCCATGACATGAAGGCTGTAGTGTCCTCACTCTTTCGAGTGATGTATTTTCCCCATCATGGGAACATTGTGACCATCGATCATCTTTCCTTTGTGATGCCCACTCATCGCATGACTCCTAGTCACCAGACTTCCCTAAATGTTCCACATGTTTTAGTGGTTTCTTCCCCCTAGGAGGGGGGACGTTGGAGCAAAGTTCTATTCTGGTGTCAAGCTCGTTAAAAAATGAAACCATTTTCTCAAGCATAGTTTTCCTTTGGTTTTAAGCTTGTGTAAAAATGAAACCAACCATCATCCCAAGCATAGTTTACTTTTGGTTTTAAGCTTGTGTAAAAATGAAACCAACCATCACTTTGAGCAGAGTTCCCTTTATGTGTCAAGCTCGTTAAAAAATGAAACAGGTCACCACGAGCATAGTTTATCCTCTGTTTCAAGCTCATTAAAAAATGAAACCGATCCTCAAGCATAGTTTACCATTGGTTTCGAGCTTGTGTAAAAACAAAACCAATCCCAAGCATAGTTTACGTTCGGTTTCAAGCTTGCGTAAAAATGAAATTACCTTCGAGCATAATTTCTTTCTGTTTTAAGCTCCTTAAAAAATAAAAAGGACCCTTTCAAGCATTGTTATTATCTATTTCAAGCTTGTGTAAAAATGAAATAGATCTCCCTTCCATTTGTTCGAGTCTCTCGCTAGAGTTAGGATTTGAACCTTCATTTCATCTGCCTGGGTCACTTGATCCTGGTTCTCCCTACTCCCCCTAGTGAACACATTTGGATTAGTAGCCAGGATTTTTGGGTAAGGAAGAAGTAGTCAGACGAAACGAAGCTTGGGGGGCATGTTTAGCCGTTAGCAATCATGCTGGGGGCATTTACCAACCTCTGGTCATCATGTTGGGAGGGAACCCATCAATGGGCCTTAACCATGAGCAGAGTTTACTTTTGGCTTCAAGCTCATTAAAAAATGAAACCAATAGTCTGAGCAAAGTTCTACTCCTGTGTCAAGCTCGTTAAAAAATGAAACATATCCTTTCCCTTTGAATCGAGTCTCCTCGTAGACTTAGTACCTGAACCTTCTTTTCACTCGCCTATACCTTAGGTGAATGAAATGAAGCTTGGGGGCATGTCTTCAACCTCTGGAAGTTACGTTGAAGTCAACTTGATCGCCTCTCCACATCACGTTGGAGCTAAGTCACTTACTTCTAGCAATCATGCTGGGGGGCATGAACCAACCTTTGGATTTCATGACGGGAAGAAGTTCACCATTGGGAACATTTTAGAGCATACTTTCCTTTTTTAGGTTTCGAGCTCATTAAACCATGAAAATTATCCCGAGCATAGTTCATTTTCTGTTACAAGCTCGTTAAAAAATGAAGCAGACATCATGAGCATTCTTCCAACCTATCTTCGAGCTCGTTAAAAACAGTAAGATGGTGTTTGAGCTTACTTTTCACTTTTTTCGTGCTCTGGTTAAAACATGAAAAGTGGTTTGAGCTTACTTTTTCCTTTTTCGTGCTCTGGATCCAAACATGAAAAAGATTCCGAGTGCTTTTGATACCATTATCGTGCTCGTTAAACAAATTGGAGTAAAAAGGTGTGTCTAACGAGTATAGGTTTATCACTTTATCCGGCCTCGCTAGACTATTTACGGAAAAGGAACTGTGCCGAGTTTACTTCCCCTTTGTTGTACTCGGTCATCAACCATGACAAAGTTGTACATGGAGTCCATAGTTAAGCTATTTTCAGACTCCCTAAAATTGAAAAGATTGCCAAGCGAAATTGATTCGTTCACGCTTGTAAAAGGATTTGAATGATCGTCTCCCTAGTGATAGTTTACCCCTTTTTCGGACTAGGGGGCACTACTTACGAAAAAGGAATACTCCAGCCAATCATGACTGGAAGAGTCCTCTTCTGCGTTGTTTTACCCTTCTTCGGGCGATGAGGCTAACCTTACGAAAAAGGACCGTTGGATTCTTCTTTAGTTCTTTTCAGACTCTCTAAACATGAAAAACTGTCGATTTTTCCTTCCTTGGACTCGTAAAATCAAACATCGAAGGGCCCACTTTGGGACGAACCCCTCCTTTCTCAGGTTCGAAAAACATGTGAGATTGGACTCATCTATGAGATGAGCTACACCGAGCATCTGTTATCCTCCTCAAGCTCGTTAAAAAACAAAGAGGTACTCGTCCATCATGTCGGGGGAAAATGGGAAAATGAGTCAAGTTTACCTTGTTGGCAGCTTGTGAGTCATCACCTTTGAACATGGCATGCATCCTCACCTTGTCTATTTTGGGTAGTCAGTCTTGCTGATAGTGTCATCATTATGATCATGCGTCCTCATTATTGCTATGAGTTCACACTTTCTGTGGTTCTGTCTGTTCAAGTAATCCCTGCTGCCAAGCTCTGTTTCATGCCGTTATATGTTCAAAGGGTTATTACCTTGAGTCCACCTCCACTTCATGTCAAACCTTCCCTTTGTGTCAGTACATATTCTATTGTTTCATCGGTCCATACTATCTCTCGTTCTGATTTCGTGTCGATGATGTGGGAATCTTTATGGCCCACCTTCGACAAGTCTATTCCTGTCGACACCAAATCACTATCCAGGAATTAGGCTTAGGAGTCAACCACTAGTACCTTGGTACCTGCATGCCTCAATGGCAGGTTTCCTCGTATTCAACAGTAGGTTTTCATCAATGACCTCTGATTGAATGATCTCTCGAATGCTCGACATCAACTCGTTTATTCGCATTTCGTTGAGATGTGCTATAGATACCTTGGGGATCATTGTCATTATTGGTGATTTCCCTTGCATTTGTTAACGGTTCACATCATTGACCGGTAATCAAATGGTTTCTACCATGTTCGACTTCAACACCTTGTAATCACATGGCTAGATTCGTATCATTTGCGATCGGGTAGAAGACCCTGGGCGCGCCTTGGTATCTTGATCACGTCCAGGTTGCAATGGAGATTTCCTCTGTATTGTCACACAGATCCACTTTTGTATTGGTCGTGGCTGTGTCATTACTGTCTCATGGATCTACGCTTGTTCATAGTAGCCATGATTTGTCTACAGTCTATATCATCTCAGTACTCATGGATCTGCAATGTATTGATCGGCAGCCATGCTTTGAGTCATTTGTTTCCGAGCATGGGAATGCCCGCCTCGGTAGTATATCTGACATTTTGTTTCTATTTTTCAGCTCCTTGTTGCTCTCCTCGATGCTATCTCCGAACCATATTTGTAAAGTCTTTCGGCCATCAGTCTCTTCTGACCTCACACTTTAGGGGGCATCTGTTATACCTCAATATTACACATTATGCATTAGTGTCGCATCCTTGTACTAGCGACCTATACGACAGTTTCCCTTAAAGATCATCTGAACATCCAGAGTGAAAACCATCGACTGAATACTGAAAGAAAAACCTTTTTCTGCCATCTTCCAGCCCAACTTAGCCCTGTTTGTCAGCACTGCCGCTCCTTGCACATCTACAAGGGCGCGGTAGTTATCACTACCGCGCATTGCTCCTTCTCTGGGGTGCGGTACTACCGCGTTATGCTCAGTTATAGGGGCACGGTAGTCTGAAATTAGCCTTTTTGCCTTGGATTTTGGGATTTCGACCTTCGAGGATATTTTGTTGGGATTACCACCTTTGGTTCGATCCTAACTCCTTCTTTGTTTAGCTGGCTTGATCCACTAAACCCTCCATAGATCCACACTTCTCTCTTGTTGGTTAACCTTTCCATGTGCTATAAGAGAGAAGCTTTCCATGGGCCAAAGAGAGGACTTTTGGGGCATCAAACCTATGATCTTCATACTTCTGCAGAGATAGTTAGAGGAAGCACTTGGAGCTGGAAGTTGGCTTGGACATCAAGCAACTATTGTACATGACTTCAAGTTGGTAATGGAATAACTTGTCTTGTTTTCCCAAATCATTTGTGTTAGATTTGTTTTAATGATATGATTTGTATCTTTCATAGATTTAGATTCTAACTCATGTTTCAGGTTGCTACAGAATAGTGCATTCTTGTGTCTTGGTTCCATTTTGACAGGTTCATTCGTGAGGGCTTGGAGATTGGAGCAACTACAAAGACAAGCGTTTGGATAGAAGGTCAGTCAAACTTCTTCTACCCTTTCTAGCATTTTAATCTTGAGATGTTTGTTAGATCTAGGGATTCAAGGTAGCATTTGTTGTGTTTTGTTCTTAGCTTAAGAGTCAGTGAAATTCTGCTTTAAGTTAAGGGAATTTTGACTTATCCGTAGGGAAAAGTTCCATCAAACATCGTCGTCATACGATCATTAGCATCGTCATCACACGATCGTCAGTATCGTCATCACACGATCATCGGCATCATCATCATCATTGTCATCACACAATCATCAGCATCGTCATCACACGATCATCAGCATCGTCATCGCAAGATCATCAGCATCGTCATCGCAGCATATTCTGCAATACACATGATCCTTCCTTTTGGAATTACGTATCATGGACAATCCTCCCTTTTGAAATTATGAGATTCTAGTCCATCAACTCTGGTGATCCTTCCTTTTGGAATTATCGGATCATGGACAATCCTTCCTTTCAAAATTACGGGATTTTAGTCCATCAACTCTGGTGGTCCTTCCTTTCGGAATTACGGGATCATGGACAATCCTTCCTTTCGGAATTATGGGATTCTAGTCCATCAACTCTGGTGATCCTTCCTTTCGAAATTATGGGATCATGGACAATCCTTCCCTTCAGAATTACGGGATTCTAGTCCATCAAATCTGGTGATCCTTCCTTTCGGAATTATGGGATTCTAGTCCATCAACATTGGTGGTGCTTAGACAATCCTTCCTTTCGAAATTACGGGACCCAGTCTTTACGGAGCTACCACACTTGGACGATCCTTCCTTTCGGAACTACGGGATCATTGTCCACTAATCACATCTTAGACAATCCTTCCTTTCAAAATTACGGGATTCTAGTCTAAGGATCAATATTTAAGACTATCCTTCCTTTCGGAATTACGTGATCACTGTCTAAGGATGATCAATCTTGATCATTTTAAGACACCTCTCATGTCTATGGACAGTGTAGTCCTATCACGTACATTTTGAACTAAACGTTCAGGGACGATGGAGTCCTATCACCAATTTTTGGAGATAGATGTCTATGGGTCAATTCAGGGGACTGAAGTCCAGGGATGATGCAATCCCTTTCGTCCACTAGGGACTTCTTTCTCGGAGACATATGTCTACAGATCAATTCAGGGGACCGAAGTCCAAGGATGATGCAATCCCTCTCATCTACTAGGGACTTCTTTCTCGGAGACATATGTCTACGGATCAATTCTGGGACCAAAGTCCGAGGACGATACAATCCCCACTTGTCCACTAAGGACTTCATTCTCGAAGACACATGTCTATGGATCAAGTCAAGGGATCGAAGTCCGGAGACGATACAATCCCCACCCTGTACATTTTGAACTAGTGGTTCCGGGATGATGCAATCCCCATCACGTACATTTTGAACTAGTGTTCAGGGACGATACAGTCCTATAAAATCAACTAGGTACCATGTACTGACCTCATCGTCAGAACAAGTAGCCTCATCATCAATACAAGTATCCATATCAATACAAGTATCCACATCAATACAAGTATCCTCATCAATACAAGTACCCTAAGCATATCATCAATACAAGACATGCAATCTCATCATCGATACAGGTATCCATCTCAATACCAATACCCAAATATCATCATCGATCGTATCACTCCCCCTTTCGAGGAGGGTCCTTCTGAACTACACCAAGCTTGTCTCAGAAATACTCAATCTTTACTCGAGATAGAGGTTTGGTTAGTATATCGGTAACTTGTTCTCTTGAGTTAGAGGTTTGGTTAGTACATCGGTAACTTGTTCACTTGAGGTAGAGGTTTGGTTAGTACATCGGTAACTTGTTCATCAGTGCCTACAAATTTGAGCTTTATAATTCCTTTTTGCACCATATCTCGAATATAGAAATATCATATCTCTATGTCTTTTGACTTAACATGGAACATTGGATTCTCTGCCATCTTGATACAACTCTGTTTGTCACATAGGATGACAATTGGGTCTATCTCTAAGTCAAACAATCCTGAAGCCATACTGCTTCACAACTAGCAGAGTAAGCAGCCATATATTCCACTTGTGCTGAGAGCCACACTAGACTGCTTCCTGCTAAACCACGAGAACATGGCCGATCCTAGACAATAACATCCTCTCGATGTGATCTTCCTATCTGATACACTTCCTACCCAATCAACATCTGTGTAGCCATCTGAAGTCATGATCTCTAAGATAACATAGATCAAAGTCTATCGTACCCTTTAGGTACCTCATCACATGCTTTGCAACTATCAGGTTAACACATCTAGTTTCCACTAGATACTAACTCAAGGTGTTCACAGCAAGGCATATATCTGGCCTGGTATTTGTCAAATACATCATTGAACCAATAATATGTCTGTACAGAGTCACATCAACTAACTCTGAGGATTCATTAGCTAGCAACTTCAAGTCGGAACCCATGAGAGTGGCCATGGTTGTACATTCGAACAAATCAATTTTTCTCAAGATTTTCATGCTTCTAGCTTCTTCTTGCTTTTCATGATTTGTTTCTCATTCCTTGTCAGAAAGAGATCATCTATATATAATAGTATGATCCATAACTTTAAGGTAAACGTTAGGAATGGCTTTACTTTTGGTAAAACCTAAGCTTGTCAAGAAACTGTCAATTCTCCCTTTGTAACTGAACATCATTCACACTCTGTATTGAGTGATCTTCTGCATATCTATCTATACCATCTCTTGTCAAATGGGTCTACTGATATGAGCCTCAATATCATTCGAACTCTTTGGTGAGTTCCCTCTTGCATCCATGTCATCTGTGTATAGAAACCATATTCAACCTTGTAGCAAAGGTTGAGATCCACATCACCCATGGTGATCATTATGCTCATCAAATGACTATCAATCCTAAGTACCCATACAGAGCCTAATTCACACTTCTTCTTCAATTACACCATTAAGAGAATGGTCTTATCTATCCACTTGGAGCAAACATCTTGTCATGATCCTCTTCCTCTTTCTAAGAGAATCTTCTAGCCACGAACCTTCTATATTATGTTTGATTTGTAAATATTTCTTGTTGAACATCCATCACTTGTTCGGTGTTCATCATTCTTCATGATCTTTGCTACAAATCAAAATTAAGTACATGATTAGTAATACTTCATAATCATCAAATCATGATAACCTATTATGCATACAGACATGATTTACATAGTTATGCTACTATCTTGACCAATACTTTGGCACAACACTTTTCCATATCCTGTATACATACAATGGCTATCTAGATGCCTTCCATCTCTACCAGAACATACTATCGAGAGTGTGCACAGCTCTCAGCATGTTAGCAAATAGGTTTCATTCTAGACAAGCAACAATGGAATGTTTGTCCAACTTACCAATCATATGCATATTAGTAGTATACTGTTCAATGCTATATGAATGTTTACACTCAACATGATATATTCTAGGAATACAAATAAGCAATATCATCTACTGTTTCAAATAATAACTCAAATACTTATCTTTTATGTTTGTGTGGTTTCCTCCCACTTGATCTTCTATATGACTTTTGAACTTCTATTCATTCTGTACCACTGTGCATGCTCAAGTGTGCACTAGTGTCATCCTCATGATCTCATACACAAACATACATTCATTAGTATAATCTCAATATTATCAAAACATTATAATTCTAAATAATCTTGAATATGTATAGTCATGATCATAGATAATAAACATTAGTATTCAAGGTTTCAGGGAAGTCTTCTTTTACTCATGCATATTCTTATTTGATCATAGGACTCTTCTGGTTAGTTAAATCATCAATCAAGATAAGAGACATAATATGCATAAACCCTTGATTACTTACATTTCTAACTTTATGAATAAGCATAACCAATCATACCAAGTATACTTATATAAGGGATCCTAACACAAGGTAAGATTCTAACTTGATATAGGAAAACATACCTAGATTAGTATACCTAAACAATATATTCTTTGTTCTCTTCAATGATTTAGAGATCATGTGCTAGAATCTGCATATCTCATAGGTTAAGCATAATAGAACAAATTCATACATACCTCGTAAGTAGACCTTCTATGTGATCAAAGATTATGGATGAGTCTTTGTCTTCATGTTGTCATGGTCACAGAACTTGATTTGTCTTTCGTGATGTACATGTATCTTGTTAGCAAGACAACATCAACCTTATACAATACCACAGTGCATTAGTACAATCATATAGCCCTAATCAATGAATGTCTTCTATCATGCATTCATACTTTTACTAATGTGATAAGACAATTCTATCATTAATCAAGATTGTACTAACCTAAATAATATAAAGACAAACATATTATGAACTTAATCAAGAATTAAATTTCAAGACATACATGTATTTCCTCAAGTCATACCTGTTAGGAAATTCTTGTAGTCTTCTTATGTAAGGCCTTACCCTCAACTCCCCCTGAAATTGGATCTGGGGCTCGATTAGGGTTTGTTAGAGAAACCCTAAAAATTCAAACTTTGACTTTCACACTTTTGAATGTATGGAAGAATGTGTCCTGCTGAGCTGATCAAACTAGCATACTTCAATTTTGAAAACTCCAAAATTTGACCCCTCAAAATTGCCTTCGAAACTTTAGGTTCTTCTTGACAAGATCTCGAACTAGGGTTTGATGGAGCCCAGCCTTTTTCCTAATCAAAAGGTTCGATCCAAGGCTCTAAAATCTTATTTTTCTGAGGAACTTCCAGCCGTGGTCACAGACTTCAAAAATTCCAACTTTTGCTGAAGCCCTAATTTTCCATCATTCCGATCAAAATCCCGAACTGGGGTTTGATCAAGCCTGGTCTTCTAACAAACCAAAAAATTTGAGCTTGGTCTCTAAATTTCAATTTTCCTAAGTATCATTCAGTCATGGACTCTGATTCCAAAAATTCTAACTTTCTCCGAAACCCTAAATTCCGAAAGCCATGAATGAAGGTGCTCCAAAAATAATTTTGTTTTGACAGAAATATGTACCTGATTGTTTCTGCTGTAACTGCAAAATTTTTGATCCACAGGGTCTGAAAATGTTTTTTGTGGTATCTTGAACTGTAATCTTTCCATCTCGATATGTCTTACCTGAATTGGATTCTCTGAGAGAGAGTTATTCCAAGTGTTGCAACGTGACCTGTTTATGGGATAAAACAAGAGAGTGAACTTGTATGGAGTGTCACGTGTCACTGGTTCAACTTTGGCCTCTGAAAAGGTTTCTTGAGATAGTACAGTCTATGTACTACCTATCAGTTTTTACAAAATTTCATTTGGATCTTCCTAGCCCAAGTTATGACCTTTTTTTCTAGGTCACCTGATTATGACTGATATATGGAAGAGGAAAAAACCCTAACTTGTACTAATCATAACTCACAAAGTACAATAGATCTGAGGGTTTACTTTGGACACAAGGTACTTGGGGATGTTATCTATGACCTATAAAGGTTTCAGATCCTGAACCATTTCCAAAATGGATTTATAGCGAAAGTTCCACGATGACTGGTTTTTTCTATATAAAACCCTAACCTTCAAATTGTCGCAAGTGAAGCAAGTGTCGTAAGTGCCATACATTGCCTTCCTTCAGGTTAGCTTTGATACCATGTTAAGATTCAATATCCTAAGACAGAAAATATCAGCATTACATTTGGTTTCACAATAATAGCATATACAGGATCACTGAAGAAACAACAAGCACAGCATAAACACAAGAGACACAGATTTATCCTGGGAAACCCTCATGGGGTAGAAAACCCAGCAAAGCTTCCTCAATATAGATGACCATCAAATACAAAGATTCAAACCCTAGACATGAGCTCCTCCTCCTCCATAGCAGACCTTTTCCACACAAGTGCGCCACTCACAAGTGAATGAATGAGTGAGATAAGTAAGGAACATCCTCCTCCACTTATGCTTGTTTCCCAACTGACTTTTACACAAGCTAGGTAGGCCCCAACTTAATTACTGGGCTAAACACCCCATTACAACTGACTGGGCTGACCCCACTAGGGTGGTCTAACAACCCTTTGACCCACATAACACATACAAGGCCAACCCCCACTAGGGAAGTCTAATAACCCAAGTTACCACAATCCGGCGGAGGAATAAACATCTTCGGATATACAATAGGATCTTCACGGAGGAATGAAACATCTCCGAAATAATAAAGTACAAATATAATATTCTTAGAAGTTACAATATCTCAATAATGGAGAATGTTGATGGACTTTTGGATCTTATTTTCATTCATCTTTAAGGACCCTTCAAGAAAATGAGGCTCTTGCAAATCAACCTCCTCATCTTCTTCAATTTTGCTTGGACCAACTTCATGAAGCTCAAGTGGTGATGGGGAAGTTGATCTTGGTTCTTCTTCAACTTCTAAAAGGTCTTCATTATCATGCTTAATGGAACTTGGGCTTGCAGCAACACTTTCAAAAGTGATCTCTATGTCACCAACATAGAGGTGTGAGCACCCATCAGTAGGTACTCCTTGATAGTTTAAGAATCCATCAGTAGATGCTCTTTGGTTCATGTCTAAGGTAGAAGTTGTCTCAAAATGATCTTCCATATTTTAAATAGAATATTCTTCATGCTCTTGTGATGTCTCTTCATTTTTATCCTTCAAGCAAGATGATGCGTTTTGCCCCTTGTTTTCCTTATGATCAATATCTTTGGAATCTCTTTTTGAAGAATTCCCAAAAGCTCTCCTCAAGTGGGACATAATTTCATGCACACATATATGATACTCACTCCAAGGTTCTTTACAAGAAGGGCATAAACCTTTCTTTACTAACTCCACATCTTCATTTTTGGGCCTATTTTCAAAAACATGTTCAGCATAGTACTCAAAAGACATGGATTTTTGTGTATTTTTGCTCGAAGCAAGATATTCTTGATTGTAACAACCCCATTAACCAATTAATGTTAACGATCGAAAGACGACTAAAACGTTGCTCTTCGTCATAAAAATCTATATTGTTTTGATATTCATAATCTCATAAAACATTGCATAATTAATAAGAAAACCATTTAAGTAACATATTTTCATTAGCTCACCTCACAATTTACCTTGACATTCCCTAGAGATCTTACCCATCAATGGTAACGAACATGGACTTATGTCTTAATACTAAGACCCGTTCTCAACATGATGTTAAAAGATCTTCACAACTTATTATTTAGGACCATGGCCCTCTATCCTGACAACAACCAATTGACGATTAGATATCCATTATATATATATATATATATATATATATATATATATATATATATATATATATATATATATTCACACGTGCATAAGGTAGATACATCAAATCATCATGATCACACATATGAGATAAGTTGCATTATTTTCATCTTGACGATTTAACCAATTCTTAAAGACCTTATGTTGTTTTGGTTTATACCTTAGTACTTAGAATATAAGGGAAGCTTAACCCCACTATCTTAATAGATGATGAACATTCTACTCAATATTATATAAGTGTCACTTACAATACTTAAGCAATAACATCCCCTCATATTTACTTATTTTCTTAAGCTCATAGTCCCTAAATTAACATCTTTCCATATCAAAGTATCTATAGGTTATTGCATCATTTAACAACTTCTTATGACCCTTAAGTATAATTGGAATATTATCATCTATAGTAGGTTTCTTGAAGCAACCAATAATCATAAAAGTCAATGCTCTATCTACATACTCATTTTAATACACATTGGGTACTACTAACTTGAATGAATTCTTTCACATTTTTAAATCACCTCTAACAATGAAAATAAATCACATGAGACCCATATGAAAGAGACAAAAGAAGGATAAATCATACAAAGCACAAATGAGAAGAGGACAACGCGATATACACGTGGTTCACCCCCAACTTGAGGGCTACGTCCACCAAGATTGCTCATCATATATTATCAAAGGAGGGTTAATACATGCAACCCAATTGTTACATTATTCATTTTCACTTTTCGAAGTCTCTCGTATTGAGAGCAATCTCCATTCACTCATGCTTCCATCTAAGCAAACACAGGGCTATCCCAATAGAATATCGGGGATCCAGATTTCAACATTCCTCTCTCTAGAGTCATTTCTTCCTTTTCATATGACGATAACCCAGATTGTCTTCATCTATCAAGAATTTCTATTCAACACTAGCAAGTATTATAAACTATAGTAATCATACATTCCATCGGCACATATTAAATACAGCATAGTAAATATATAGAAGATAAATTGCAGCCGTTATTTTTATTTGGCAACCCCATCTTACCAACTTGGAACAACTCGATACCTCGAGCAACATCTCTGCATAATTCACATATTAGTAGTTATTTCTGATATTTCCCATCGAATGGTTAACGTATTAGATAAAAAGGCTCCAACCAATTCCCCTTTCATACAATTTCTTTTTAGCCAGGCAATTAACTTATAAAAGAAGATACACTTCTAACAATTTCCATTTCAATGCAATTCATTCTCAACTATGCAAAGGACATACATATGATTTCAGTAGCTACCTTATCAATTCAAGAAACTACGGTATCCTATTTTATAATGCAGACAAATAAAGGCTGGGAGGTATCTCTTTATACAAAGATCCTCGATTTAGCGAACAAAGGAAACTACACACTTAAGATGCAAACAATTTCATCAAACACTCCACTTGCTGAGATCGAAAACCCTATTTACAATTCAACATCAGAGATAAAAAGAAATGCTATGGTGTAATTGGAGAGATCGAATTTCTATATTACATGCATATGTCCAGCTAAATCAAGGCACCGATAATTAAGGTATTGCAAAGATTGATATATAAATTCCCAAATTAAAACCACACTACCATAGATATCTTGCTTTCCTCAAAACATTAATGGTTTCGATCTATGATTGATAGAAAACCTAAAGTTTACGTTGACTTTAGACCACAATCTACTATTTCCTTCAATGATAGAACTCTCATTTTACTCTAAGCATAGACATTATGAATACGATCTCCTTTTAGTATAAAATATTTGGAAGCAACCGCAGAGATCAGGAAGAAAAACAATTACAGCCACGCAATCCTAAGGAAACAATAGATAAATAGAAAACTCCATTTGGCATACTAAATCGAATTCTAGTTTTTACCCAGAACTGCGATTTTTAAATCAAGTACATAGTATGTAAAACAGACCATCTCTCTGTTGTTCTAAAATACCGCACAATACTAAAACAGAGTATCAATCCGCCCCGGATATAGATAATACATAGAAAAAAATGCTTAAGGCAGAGGTTTAAGTAATGCCGAGCATGAAGTTAACCAAAAGTTCCAGGAATACACAATAATCAATACAAAAACAAACAAAAGACCATTTCTGTATCTTGCTGGGGTTTAACTAATGCCGAGCATGAAGTTAACCAAAAGTTCCAGGAATAAACAATAATAAATACAAAAACAAACAAAAGACAGTTTCTGTATCTTGCTGGGAAACAACCAGCATGCAATACTCATTTATATAAGTATCCACGATTTGATCTCACTCGGGGACTCCTAGAAGTAAAACACAAAAGAGATCTGTCTTATCTAAAAGGGGATACTTAAACAAGAGATAAACAGAGCTTCCGATGATCCTATATATGCAAAAAACCAAATATGGTCTCCACTTCTGGGCGCTAAGCTGCTTGACGGGGAAGATTTCGATGGCATAGCTTCCAAAATACAACCCAACAGAAAAATATATGTGCAGCACTAAACCTTATCTACCACGAAGACGTAGAGATCAGCGATCTTCAATATGTATTAGGTGGAGGTTTTGTATGTAAAACCATTCACCGGTGTCTATGACATATAACCAGAGATCACATTACAGAGGAAAACTCACCCTAAAATCAATCGATAATACAATCAGGCAGGGGACTAATACTATGATCTACGCTTTCACCATTAGAACAGGGCTATGGCATACAAATTTCATTCAGGCAGTATTAAACAATAAACAACAGGGAAATCCCTCAGAATGCAACCACCAAACGATTTGTACAACCATGGTGACAAATCCTCAAGGATCGATCAGGTTTTATAGGGATCTAAGAGCAAAGGAAAAAGTAGATCAGCATGGAAATCACATACCCTTGTTGATCGATTGACGACTAACCTCTTGCAGAGATCGCTTTCTTATTGCAGAATTCGCAACTCCACGATGGGAGAGTTCCGCCGGATCCTCCTCCACCAAGCGTTGAGATTTACAATGTTGAGCATTGAGCTCACGAGATACTCCATAATTCTTCCCCAAGTCGGCAAAGAAAACCATCGCCACTCGTCAGTGTGAGGAATGGAACGAATAGGTGTAGCCAGAGATGAGCCTCTGCCCCTTTCTCCACCGCCTGCGTGAATTCTTTTTCCCCCCTTCTAAACAAAGCAGGCCTTCTTAAGAAGCTCCGCTCGGCTCTCTTCGCCGGCAGGTGGCATCACTTCGGCGTTCCAACTCTCCACTTGAGGAGACAGATGTAATGATACGGCTCCACGATGTGTTTAGTGAAAGCCAACGGTAGTGAATCAGTAGTTCTTTATGACGTGTCAGAAACATTCTTTTAATATAATATCCTTTAAATATAATTCGTTTATACAATATTATCATATAGTTCTAACGTATGAAACGCTTTGACTTAGCTAATAGTTCTTTAATAATCTTACAACATCATTTGAAATAAGGCATTACAATGTCCCATAAAATAGGAATTACAGTTAGTATTATAACTCCTAAAACTTTATCAAAGTGATGTCACATATATATGTAATATATGTATGTATATAATTATCTTCATAAAGTACTAAATTTATAACTTCATTCCCCTTCTCCATCACACCTTTATATATATATATATATATATATATATATATATATATATATATATATATATATATATATATATATATATATATATGCGAATCTTTGTCCCATAATAGTATCTGGGTATGGTAAAATAGTATCTCCAGTTGTCCCTGATACTTTTAGGTGAAGGGACTTTATTAATACTTTATTACTATGGTTACTTTGTTATTCTGAACCATTTTTCTTCCTGGGAAACATCCTCCATCATTTGGATTTTAAGTATTATTTGTTCAGCTTTAGATAATAATTATGATACTTAACCCTAATAGTTAACTAGTAAAATAAGCCCTTATATCTTACTTAGATACTTGCGGCAGATTGTACTTTCTGGCTAGAATAGATCCTTCTTTTAGGATCTAAGATGTTACTCCTGACGAGTATTACAATTACATTTACAAAAATAATAGATCATAAGGAGGGATATTACATCCTTTCCCCCTTAAGAGTAACACCGTCCTCGGTGTTCGACAGTTTACCCCTTATTCTCTATAACAACCTTTACTCGTTTTGTCATCTCGGTTATGATCATTCTTAAACATTCACGATTTTCCCGCAAGTGGTTATTGATCGCAACCTGCAGTTGTTTAGTAAACGTATCTTGAGTTCATATTTCAACTAAGAACAT
Source organism: Larix kaempferi (assembly GCA_027924585.1). Lineage (NCBI taxonomy): Eukaryota > Viridiplantae > Streptophyta > Pinopsida > Pinales > Pinaceae > Larix > Larix kaempferi. The sequence continues at coordinate 17,288,083 of BSBM01000088.1, read as the reverse complement.
AAGTCCTTTCTGCAATTCATCATTTGCAATCATGAAATATCTTCTAGTCCTTTTTATCAACATAAGAAGACATCATACATCTTCAAAGAATTTCATAAGTAATTCTTTTTTAAAGTTCCTTGTTCATCTTCGCCCTTGAGGAAATTTTCCTACTCAAGTATTCACAACATTCACACATTAGGACATACAACAATCTAGTTATTTGGCAAATTGTTAATCTGTGTTTCATTTTTATAACATGAAGATGAAAACTTTCAATCGACACTTTCGTTTGATCATCGAACCTCCCCTTGAGGTCTTGAAACTTCAGCAACTCTCTGCTGAAACACAGATCCCAAGATCTGTCACTAATTTATGTGTGGACTTACAGGCTATATTTTGAGGTTACTCTCCCTTTTGATTGCTAGTCAAAAGTTTTCTCCTCAAAAACATCAAACAACGTCCTGTCTTCCAGATGTCAAACTTTGTGCCTAGGTCTTGCCATTGATATCACCGACTCTTTCACAATTCCCCTCAAGTCTCCTCGCTTGAGTCTAGGAATAGGTACTTTAGCAAAGTAGAGCCGGATCATCAATTTTTTCCACTTCATTTGCCTAACACCAATGTGCTCACACAGCAATCATTTTCCTAACACCATTGTGCTCACACAACAAATCATTTGCCTAACACCATTGTGCTCATACAGCAAATCATTTGCCTAACACCATTGTGCTCATACAGCAAATCATTTGCCTCACTTATTTTCACAAGTGGATTCATAGTCGATGTTCCACATTGATCACGTCATCGATATAATTCCTGGCAACATCTTGGAATTTCAGTACATATTTAACATAATCCACCATTAATCTATGGTTCATAAAATATTGTAACCCATTACATACGATGTAAAGAGTAAATCTGCACTCACCCTTGAGTCGTTTAACTTAACTACTTAGATTGGTGCATTGATAATTAGCAATTCATTTGGATTTGGTCACGTTCCGGCGTAATCCTGCAATGTTAGTACATAACTTTCTTACCACTTTACGACATTCAATCATCTAATAATCTCTTATTTGATCTACCTTTGGATAGCTATCAGTGAATGAAGACATATATCATACCTATATCCATTTTAAAAAAAATAAAAATAAAGAAATCATTTCCTTCAATTCAACATTGACAACGTCAATTCATAAATATTCAATCAATTGAATCCATAACTATATTCATCAGGTATGAAGAACATGCTAAATTCATTCTCAAAACGAGAAAATGCTTTGACTAATTTCTTGCTTCCTTCGTCATTTAATCAACCGAACATATTAGACTCCTAATATTTAAAAGCAAGCAATTTCCAATGATTATATTTTGTATGAGAAATGGTATAGCCTTGTTATCTTATCCTATCATAGCGATATGGTTTAAGTCTTTCAATAATAGAACCATGCATCTCCATGAAATACTTATCTAACCTATTTTCCCTTTGATTTTTATTTAGGAGGAACATCACCTTTTTAGAGCAACCATGCATTGTAATTATCGAACAATTGAGGGTACCTCTAGATATTACTTTCCATGATTAATATTGTCATAAATTCTATACTTTACCTAACCTTTTCCTATGTATTCGAAGAGGAAGATATTATACCAACTCTCTTAGTCTTATACCCTATAATATTCACCTTTCAATATCTATATGATCCATATTCTAACAAATTTTTGTTTGTATAATATTCTTACTTGGAATCGATATCATCCAATGGAATTTCTCTTTATCGATCTAAAGAAGATAGATTCATAGTCATAGACAATATTATACCATAAGGATGTTTGAGTAACTAATGAAATTTAATTCCTTTAACTTATAAACTATACGTTTAATCATTCACAATGAGGATGACATTTCGCTACACCATTTAGTTTACTCATACTCGATGAAGACAACAAATAATTAACATAATCCAATAAACTTTCAATCTAGAATTGGTCCTTTCAAATCTATATATACATTTTTAGTTCAACCGAATGTATATGTCCATAATTCAATGCATAAGCCACACTTTCTTATAATTATTCACCTCCTGAATCCACTGATTACAATACATTTCTACAACACAATTTCCCAATGCTCATTTTTATCTACTAGCTGAAGGTTTTCAACTTGAGTTATCATAAGCTTTTCTTGCTAAACATTTATATAGAAAAGGTTCTAGCAGCATCTATAATTATTCAAGAGTATTTGTAGTTCAATTTTCCATTTCCAGTATGTAACCTAGTACAAGGTATCCAAGTAGATATGAAAGCGTGTCTAGTATACTTACAGTCTTTTAATCCGACGAGTTTGGTATTAGAGTAACATACCTCGTCATGCAGTTTTTATGACAAGTTGACATGGATATTGTACTCTCGTCCATTCCTCCCATGCATGCAAAACAACAAGTTTCTTTTGAAATAAATAAAAATAAAAATAAAAAATCATACTTCCTTACCTCATGTTGAGCCCCTATAGGCCCGAGTGTTGATACCATTATGTAACAACCCCATTAACCAATTAATGTTAACAATCGAAAGACGACTAAAACGTTGCTCTTCATCATAAAAATCTATATTGTTTTGATATTCATAATCTCATAAAACATTGCATAATTAATAAGAAAACCATTTAAGTAACATATTTTCATTAGCTCACCTCACAATTTACCTTGACATTCCCTGGAGATCTTACCCATCAATGGTAACGAACATGGACTTATGTCTTAATACTAAGACCCGTTCTCAACATGATGTTAAAAGATCTTAACAACTTATTATTTAGGACCATGGCCCTCTATCCTGACAACAACCAATTGACGATTAGATATCCATTATATATATATATATATTCACACGTGCATAAGGTAGATACATCAAATCATCATGATCACACATATGTGATAAGTTGCATTATTTTCATCTTCACGATTTAACCAATTCTTAAAGACCTTATGTTGTTTTGGTTTATACCTTAGTACTTAGAATATAAGGGAAGCTTAACCCCACTATCTTAATAGATGATGAACATTCTACTCAATATTCTATAAGTGTCACTTACAATACTTAAGCAATAACATCCCCTCATATTTACTTATTTTCTTAAGCTCATAGTCCCTAAATTAACATCTTTCCATATCAAAGTATCTATAGGTTATTGCATCATTTAACAACTTCTTATGACCCTTAAGTATAATTGGAATATTATCATCTATAGTAGGTTTCTTGAAGCAACCAATAATCATAAAAGTCAATGCTCTATCTACATACTCATTTTAATACACATTGGGTACTACTAACTTGAATGAATTCTTTCACATTTTTAAATCACCTCTAACAATGAAAATAAATCACATGAGACCCATACGAAAGAGACAAAAGAAGGATAAATCATACAAAGCACAAATGAGAAGAGGACAACGCGATATACACGTGGTTCACCCCCAACTTGAGGGCTACGTCCACCAAGATTGCTCATCATATATTATCAAAGGAGGGTTAATACATGCAACCCAATTGTTGCATTATTCATTTTCACTTTTCGAAGTCTCTCGTATTGAGAGCAATCTCCATTCACTCATGCTTCCATCTAAGCAAACACAGGGCTATCCCAATAGAATATCGGGGATCCAGATTTCAACATTCCTCTCTCTAGAGTCATTTCTTCCTTTTCATATGACGATAACCCAGATTGTCTTCATATATCAAGAATTTCTATTCAACACTAGCAAGTATTATAAACTATAGTAATCATACATTCCATCGGCACATATTAAATACAGCATAGTAAATATATAGAAGATAAATTGCAGCCGTTATTTTTATTTGGCAACCCCATCTTACCAACTTGGAACAACTCGATACCTCGAGCAACATCTCTGCATAATTCACATATTAGTAGTTATTTCAGATATTTCCCATCGAATGGTTAACGTATTAGATAAAAAGGCTCCAACCAATTCCCCTTTCATACAATTTCTTTTTAGCCAGGCAATTAACTTATAAAAGAAGATACACTTCTAACAATTTCCATTTCAATGCAATTCATTCTCAACTATGCAAAGGACATACATATGATTTCAGTAGCTACCTTATCAATTCAAGAAACTACGGTATCCTATTTTATAATGCAGACAAATAAAGGCTGGGAGGTATCTCTTTATACAAAGATCCTCGATTTAGCGAACAAAGGAAACTACACACTTAAGATGCAAACAATTTCATCAAACACTCCACTTGCTGAGATCGAAAACCCTATTTACAATTCAGCATCAGAGATAAAAAGAAATGCTATGGTGTAATTGGAGAGATTGAATTTCTATATTACATGCATATGTCCAGCTAAATCAAGGCGCCGATAATTAAGGTATTGCAAAGATTGATATATAAATTCCCAAATTAAAACCACACTAACATAGATATCTTGCTTTCCTCAAAACATTAATGGTTTCGATCTATGATTGATAGAAAACCTAAAGTTTACGTTGACTTTAGACCACGATCTACTATTTCCTTCAATGATAGAACTCTCATTTTACTCGAAGCATAGACATTATGAATACGATCTCCTTTTAGTATAAAATATTTGGAAGCAACCGCAGAGATCAGGAAGAAAAACAATTACAGCCACGCAATCCTAAGGAAACAATAGATAAATAGAAAACTCCATTTGGCATACTAAATCGAATTCTATTTTTTACCCAGAACTGCGATTTTTAAATCAAGTACATAGTATGTAAAACAGACCATCTCTCCGTTGTTCTAAAATACCGAACAATACTAAAACAGAGTATCAATCTGCCCCGGATATAGATAATACATAGAAAAAAATGCTTAAGGCAGAGGTTTAAGTAATGCCGAGCATGAAGTTAACCAAAAGTTCCAGGAATACACAATAATCAATACAAAAACAAACAAAAGACCGTTTCTGTATCTTGCTGGGGTTTAAGTAATGTCGAGCATGAAGTTAACCAAAAGTTCCAGGAATAAACAATAATAAATACAAAAACAAACAAAAGACAGTTTCTGTATCTTGCTGGGAAACAACCAGCATGCAATACTCATTTATATAAGTATCCACGGTTTGATCTCACTCGGGGACTCCTAGAAGTAAAACACAACAGAGATCTGTCTTATCTAAAAGGGGATACTTAAACAAGAGATAAACAGAGCTTCCGATGATCCTATATATGCAAAAAACCAAATATGGTCTCCACTTCTGGGCGCTAAGCTGCTTGACGGGGAAGATTTCGATGGCATAGATTCCAAAATACAACCCAACAGAAAAATATATGTGCAGCACTAAACCTTATCTACCACGAAGACGTAGAGATCAGCGATCTTCAATATGTATTAGGTGGAGGTTTTGTATGTAAAACCATTCACCGGTGTCTATGACATATAACCAGAGATCACATTACTGAGGAAAACTCACCCTAAAATCAATCGATAATACAATGAGGCAGGGGACTAATACTATGATCTACGCTTTCACCATTAGAACAGGGCTATGGCATACAAATTTCATTCAGGCAGTATTAAACAATAAACAACAGGGAAATCCCTCAGAATGCAACCACCAAATGATTTGTACAACCCTGGTGACAAATCCTCAAGGATCGATCAGGTTTTGTAGGGATCTAAGAGCAAAGGAAAAAGTAGATCAGCATGGAAATCACATACCCTTGTTGATCGATTGACGACTAACCTCTTGCAGAGATCGCTTTCTTATTGCAGAATTCGCAACTCCACGATGGGAGAGTTCCGCCGGATCCTCCTCCACCAAGCGTTGAGATTTACAATGTTGAGCATTGAGCTCACGAGATACTCCAGAATTCTTCCCCAAGTCGGCAAAGAAAACCATCGCCACTCGTCAGTGTGAGGAATGGAACGAATAGGTGTAGCCAGAGATGAGCCTCTGCCCCTTTCTCCACCGCCTACGTGAATTCTTTTTCCCCCCTTCTAAACAAAGCAGGGCTTCTTAAGAAGCTCCGCTCGGCTCTCTTCGCAGGCAGGTGGCATCACTCCGGCGTTCCAACTCTCCACTTGAGGAGACAGATGTAATGATACGGATCCACGATGTGTTTAGTGAAAGCCAACGGTAGTGACTCAGTAGTTCTTTATGACGTGTCAGAAACATTCTTTTAATATAATATCCTTTAAATATAATTCGTTTATACAATATTATCATATAGTTCTAATGTATGAAACGCTTTGACTTATCTAATAGTTCTTTAATAATCTTACAACATCATTTGAAATAAGGCATTACAATGTCCCATAAAATAGGAATTACAGTTAGTATTATAACTCCTAAAACTTTATCAAAGTGATGTCACATATATATGTAATATATGTATGTATATAATTATCTTCATAAAGTACTAAATTTATAACTTCATTCCCCTTCTCCATCACACCTTTATATATATATATATATATATATGCGAATCTTTGTCCCATAATAGTATCTGGGTATGGTAAAATAGTATCTCCAGTTGTCCCTGATACTTTTAGGTTAAGGGACTTTATTAATACTTTATTACTATGGTTACTTTGTTATTCTGAACCATTTTTCTTCCTGGGAAACATCCTCCATCATTTGGATTTTAAGTATTATTTGTTCAGCTTTAGATAATAATTATGATACTTAACCCTAATAGTTAACTAGTAAAATAAGCCCTTATATCTTACTTAGATACTTGCGGCAGATTGTACTTTCTGGCTGGAATAGATCCTTCTTTTAGGATCTAAGATGTTACTCCTGACGAGTATTACAATTACATTTACAAAAATAATAGATCATAAGGAGGGATATTACATTGATATTTTTGATATTGTTGGGGCAAGGTTTTATATGTTGTTCTCCATCTTTGGAAATCACCCATAGAATTATCCTTGGTTGGTGAGACACTGTCATATTCATCAGATTTAAATTCATAAGAATAATCTTCATTTCTCTTGAAATTGTAAGAAGTGTTGCATGATGACACCTCTTCCTCGTACCATTCACATTCTGCTTCATATTGCTCATAAGCATCTGCATATTCCTCATAAGAATTGTACTCACAGGATTCATCATAATAGTAAGACATGGATTCCAATTATTCTTGAATGTATGTACCTAATCCACAGGTGCAAGGACCATGCTCTGATACCACTGTAATGTCCCTTGTTAGGAATTTTATTAAAATGGCAATTTTTCACTTTTTTCCTTAGTTAGACCTTTGACTAGTTTTGAGCTCTAGGTCCCCAAATTGCTCCAATTGTTCCCAAATATTATGAGAAGGTATATGGATGATGTTATAACATAAATATGTGTTTCAGGGATGCTTTTGGACCTTTAAAATACTTTTTCAAATCATCTTTCACTTCTGGAAAATGTAGGGAACTTTACTAGTAATTTCCCTTTGACTTGTATTGGTCTCTAGGTCTCAAATTGACTCCAAATGCCTTCAAATATTCCAGGAAGGTGTATGAATGATATTAGAAATTGAATATGATGTTCAGGGATGAGATATTACCACCAAAATACCTCTTCAAACTCTCTTAATATTTTGTACCAAGTATGCAATTTTACTAGTAATTTGGGGTTCAAATCCCCTTGGGTAAGTACTGAAAATTGCTTCCCAAATGCCTCCAAACCCGCACAAATTTATGAAAAGAGGTAGGTGTTGAGATATTGTAACTTCAAAGAATATTATATTTGTACATTATTATTCCGGAGATGTTTCATTCCTCCGTGAAGATCTTATTGTATATCCGGAGATGTTTATTCCTCCGTCGGAATGTGGTAACTCGGGTTATTAGACTTCCCTAGTGGGGGTCGGCCCTGTATGTGTTATGTGGGTCAAAGGGTTATTAGACCACCCTAGAGGGGTCGGCCCAGTCATTTGTAGTGGGGTATTTAACCCATTGGTTAAATACGAGCCTATGTGTACTTGTGTAAAATACATATCAGAGTAGTGTATAAATAGAGGAGGTGTGTTCCTCATTATACACACTCACTCACTTGAGGATAGCGCACTTGTGGAGGAGAGGTATGCTATTGTGGAGGAGGAGATCATGTCTCAGGGTTTCATCTTTGTATATTGCTGGTCATCTATATTGAGGAAGCTTTGCTGGGTTTTCTACCCCATGAGGGTTTCCCAGGATAAATCTCTGTCTCTTGTGTTTATGCTGTGCTTGTTGTTTCTTCAGTGATCCTGTATATGCTATTATTGTGAAATGGAATGTAATGCTGCTATTTTCTGTCTTAGCATATTAAATCTTAACATGGTATCAGAGCTAACCTGAAGGAAGACAAGGTATGGCACTTACGACACTTGCTTTACTTACGACAATTTGAAGGTTAGGGTTTTACATAGCAAAAACCAGTCATCGTGGAACTTTCGCTATAACTCCATTTTGGCGAAGGTTCAGGGTCTGAAAAGTTTACAGGTCGACGATAACATCCCCAGGTACCTTGTGTCCAAAGGGAATCCTCAGATTCGTTGTACTTTGTAAGTTATGATCAGTACAAATTAGGGTTTCTGCCTCTTCCAGATCTCAGTCAAAATCAGGTGACCTTGGAAAAAAGGTCATAACTTGGGATAGGAAGCTCCAACTGAAATTTCGTAAAAAGTGACAAGTAGTACACAGATTGCACTATCTCAGGAAACTGTTTCAGAGGCCGAAGGTGAACCAGTGACACGTGGCACGCCGTACAAGTTCGCTCTCCTGTTTTATCCCATAAACAGGTCACGTTGCGACACTTGGAATAATTTGGGCTAGGAAGCTCCAAATGAAATTTCGTAAAAAGTGACAGGTAGTACACAGACTGTACTATCTCATCAAACGTTTTCAGAGGCCGAAGGTGAACCAGTGACACGTGGCACTCCGTACAAGTTCGCTCTCCTGTTTTATCCCATAAACAGGTCACGTTGCGACACTTGGCATAACTCTCTCTCAGAAAATCCAATTGAGGTCAGACCTGTCAGGATGGAAAGATGACAGGTCAGGCTACTGCAGAAAAAGGGTTTCAGACCCTGTGGAGCAAAACTTTCAGAGTTATAGCAGAAACAATCAGGTGCATATTTCTGTCAAAACATAATTATTTTTCGAGCACCTTTATTCATGGCTTCCGGAATTTAGGGTTTCGGAGAAAGTTAGAATTTTTGGAATCGGAGTCCACGGATGAATGCTACTCAGGAAAATCGAAATTTAGAGACCCAGATCGAATTTTTTGGTTGGGTGGAAGACCGGGCTTGATCAAACCCTAGTTCGGGATTTTGATCGGAAAGATAGAAAATTAGGGCTTCAACAAAAGTTGGAATTTTTGAAGTCTGTAACCACGGCTGGAAACTCCTAAGAAAAATAAGAGTTTAGAGCCTTGGATTGAACCTTTTGTTTGGGCAGAAGGGTGGGCTTCATCAAACCCTAGTTCGGGATCCTGTCCAGAAGATCCAGAAGTTTCAAAGGTAATTTTGAGGGGTCAAATTTTGGAAATTCCAAAATTGAAGTATGCTAGTTTGATCAGCTCAGCAAGACATATTATTTCATCCATTCAGAAGTGTGAAAGTCAAAGATTGAATTTTTAGGGTTTCTCTAGAAAACCCTAATCAAGCTCCAGATCAAGTTTCAGGGGGAGTTGAGGCTAAGGCCTTACATAAGAAGACTACAAGAAGTCTCGACAGGTATGACTTAAGGAGGCTCAGGTATGTCTTGAAATCTAATTCTTGATTAAGTTCATGATGTGTTTGTCTTCATATTATTTATTAAGTACAATCTTGATTAATGTTAGAATTGTCTTATCACCCTAGTAACAGTATGAATGCATGTGAATGATCAAATACATTCTTTGATTAGGGCTATATGATTGTACTAATGCATTATGATGTTGTGTGAGGTTGATGTTGTCTGCTAACAAGATACAGGTACATCACAAAAGATAAATCAGGTTCCATGACCATGAAAACATGAAGACAAAGACTCATCCATAATCTTTGTTCTACTTATGAGGTATGTATGACTTTGTTATATTATGCTTAACCTATGAGACATGCAGGTTCTACCTCAGGATCTCTAAATCATTGAAGAGATTGTTTAGGTATGTTGTACATAACTAAGTAGGTATACTAATCCAGGTATGTTTCCCATGAATCTTACCTTGTGTTAGGATCCCTCATATAAGTATACTTGGTATGATTGGTTATGCTTATTCATAAAGTTAGTAATCAAGGGATTATGCATATTATGTCTTTTATCTTGATTGATGATATGCATGAGTAAAAGAAGACTTCCCTGAAATCTTGAATACTAATGTTTATTAACTATAATCATGACTTTACATTCTCAAGATTATTTAGAACTATAATGTTTTGATAACATTTAGAACATACTAATGGGTGTATGTTTGTGTATGAGATCATGAGGATGACACTTGAACATGCACAGTGGTACAGAATGAATAGAAGTTCGAAAGACATACAGAAGATCAAGCAGGAGGCAACCACACAAACATAAAAGATAAGTATTTGAGTTGTTATTTGAAATAGTAAATGATATTGCCTATAATAGGTTGTATGCATATTTGTATTCCTATAATATATCATGCTAAGTGTAAATATTCATAGAACATTAAACAGTATACGACTAATATGCATATGATTGGTAAGTTGGACAAACATTCCATTGTTGCTTGTCTAGAATGAAACCTCTTTGCTGACATGCTGAGAGTTGTGCACACTCTCGATAGTATGTTCTGGTAGAGATGGAAGGCATCTAGATAGCCACTGTATGCATACAGGATATGGGAAAGTGTTGTGCCAAAGTATTGGTCAAGATAGTTGCATAACTATGTAAATGATATCTGTATGCATAATAGGTTATCATGTCAATATGATTTGATGATTATGAAGTATTACTAATCATGTACCTAATTTTGATTTGTAGGAAAAATCATGATGAATGATGAACAAGCGATGGATGTTCAACAAAAGGATTTACAAATCAAACACACTATAGAAGGCTTGTGGTCAGAAGATTCTCTTAGAAAAGAGAAAGAGAATCATGATGAGATGTTTGTTACAAGTGGATAAATAAAACCATTCTCTTAATGGTGTAATTAAAGAAGAAGTGTGATTCAGGTTTTGTATGGGTACCCAGGATCGATAATCAATTGATGAGCTTAATGATCACCACGGGTGATGTGGATCTCAACCTTTGCTACAAGATTGAATATGGTTTTTATACACAGATGACATGGATGCAAGAAGGAACTCACCACAAAGTTTGAATAATATTGAGGCCCATATCAGTAGACCCATCTATCGAGAGATGGCACAGATAGATATGCAGAAAATCATTCAATGCAGAGTGTGAATGATGTTCAGTCACAAAGGGAGAATTGATAGTTTCTTGATAAGCTTGGGCTTTACCAAAAATTAAAGTTGTTCCTATCCTTTACCTCAAGGCTATGGATCATACTATTATTATGATATCTTTCTTATAGAAACAGATCAAAGAAGATGGCTGCAGAAATGAAAAATGAAAGATCTCAGATTGATGCATTACTTCCTAAGTCTCGAAGTATGGCAAGGCTTAGAAGGAATCTTTCTCAACCAAGGTAAGTATGCTGTGAAGTTTCTAAAAAGCTTTGATATGTTGGAGTATAAAGCCATGGCCACTCCCATGGACTCCAACTTGAAGTTGTTAGTTAATGACTCATCGTATTTAGTGGACCTAACCCTATATAGACAAATCATTGGGTCATTGATGTATCTAACAAATACTAGGCTAGATATATGCTTTGCTGCAAATACCCTAAGTCAGTGTCTAGTAGAACCTAGAAAGGTTCACTTAATAACTACAAAGCATGTAGTGAGGTACCTAAAAGGTACAATAGATTTTGGTCTATATTATCTTGGAGGTCATGAACTCCGTTTACATAGTTACTCAGATTCTGATTGGGCAGGAAGTGCCTCAGACAGAAAGAGTACATCAGGTGGATGTTATAGTCTTGAATTTGTCATGATCTCATGGTTCAGCAAGGAACAATCTAGTGTGGCTCTCAGTATTGCTGAAGCAGAATATATATATAGTTGTCTGCTTCGCCAGCTGTGAAGCAGTGTGGCTTCAGAAGCTATTATATGGAGTGTCTGACTTAGAAATGAATTCCACTATGATTATGTGTGACATTCAAAACTGCATCAAGATAGAAAATCTTGTATTCCACGATAAGTCAATAACACATAGAGATCCGATACTTCTATATACGAGATATGGTGCAGAGAGGAGCCATCAAGCTTGAGTATATAAGCACTGAGGATCAGATTGCTAATATCTTGACTAAACCTCTGTCTCGAGTAAAGTTTAAATACTTCCGAGACAAGCTTGGTATAGTCCAGAAGGACCCTCCTTGAAAGGGGGAGTAGCATAGTATCTGATAACAAGTCTGTCTCATCAATGATGAGGTTACCTATTTACTGCACCTAGTTACTTAGAATTATTTAGATTTAGGAATCTTATATTTTTTCTTTTGATGATAGATGTATACATGATTTTGATGATAGATGTATTAGTGAGAATACATGCTTTTGATGATAGATGTATACATGCTTTTGATGATAGATGTATTAGTGAGAATACATGCTTTTGATGATAGATGTATACATGCTTTTGATGATAGATGTATACATGCTTTTGATGTCAGATGTATTACTGAGAATACATGCTTTTGATGTATGATGTATACATGATGTTGATGCTAGATGATGATACATGTATTGATTAATGTACTTGTATAGATGAGGATACTTGTACTTGTATTGATGAGAATACATGTGGGGATTGTATCATCCTTGAACACTTGTTCTAAAATGAGCCGTAGACAGAAGTCTCCGAGAAAGAAGAGGGATTGTATCATCCTTGAACACTTGTTCTAAAATGAGCCGTAGACGTGAGGTCTCCGAGAATGAAGTCCTTAGTGGACAATTGAGGGGATTGGATCATCCCTGGACTTTCAGTCCTAAAGAGAGCCGTAGACGAGAGGTCTCCGAGAATGAAGTCCTTAGTGGACAGTTGAGGGGATTGGATCATCCCTGGACTTTCAGTCCTAAAGAGAGCCGTAGACGTGAGGTCTCCGATAATGAAGTCCTGAATGAACAGGCAGGGGATTGCATCATCCTCGGACTAAGGTCCCAGAATAGAGCTGTAGACTGGGTCTCCGATAATGAAGTCCTGAATGAACAGGCAGGGGATTGCATCGTCCCCAGACTGAGGTCCCAGAATAGAGCCATAGACTGGGTCTCCGATAATGAAGTCCTGAATGAATAGGCAGGGGATTGCATTGTCCCCGGACTAAGGTCCCAGAATAGAGCCGTAGACTGGGTCTCCGATAATGAAGTCCTGAATGAACAGGTAGGGGATTGCATTGTCCCCGGACTAAGGTCCCAGAATAGAGCCGTAGACTGGGTCTCCGATAATGAAGTCCTGAATGAACAGGCAGGGGATTGCATCGTCCCCGAACTGAGGTCCCAGAATAGAGCCGTAGACTGGGTCTCCGATAATGAAGTCCTGAATGAACAGGCAGGGGATTGCATCGTCCCCGAACCGAGGTCCCAGAATAGAGCCGTAGACTGGGTCTCCGATAATGAAGTCCTGAATGAACAGGCAGGGGATTGCATCGTCCCCGGACTGAGGTCCCAGAATAGAGCCGTAGACTGGGTCTCTGATAATGAAGTCCTGAATGAACAGGCAGGGGATTGCATCGTCCCCGGACTGAGGTCCCAGAATAGATCCGTAGACTGATGTCTTCGAGAACTGAAGATCGGATTGTATCATCCATGGACCTATGTCCTAAAGGGAGCAGGATTGATCATCCTAGGAACATGATCGTATGATGACGATGCTGATGATCGTGTGATGACGATGCTGATGATCGTGTGATGACGATGCTGATGATCATGTGATGACGATGTTGATGATCGTGTGATGACGATGCTGACGATGTTGATGATCGTGTGATGACGATGTTGATGATCGTGTGATGACGATGCTGATGATTGTGTGATGACGATGCTGACGATGTTGATGATCGTGTGATGACGATGTTGATGATCGTGTGATGACGATGCTGACGATGCTGATGATCGTGTGATGACGATGTTGATGATCATGTGATGACGATGCTGATGATCGTGTGATGACGATGCTGACGATGTTGATGATCATGTGATGACGATGCTGATGATCGTGTGATGACGATGCTGATAATCGTGTGATGACAATGTTGATGATCGCGAGATGACGATGCTGATGATCGTGTGATGACGATGCTGATGATCATGAGATGACGATGCTGATGATCGTGTGATGACGATAATCGTGAGGATCCAGATGATGATATTGTTGTAGCTGTTCAAGTGTTACAGAAGATAAAGACTCAATACTGAAGATGTCGATGTTCCAGTATTGAAGATGTTCCAGTAACTGCTTGAGTTACTGATGATGTTGAGAAAGCTTCCAATGATTTATAGATGTATCATGTATGATGTTGATGACTCCTTGCTCGTGCAGATGTTGTTATAATATCCTTCTCGTTAAGGGGGAGTGTTGAGATATTGTAACTTCAAAGAATATTATATTTGTACTTTATTATTCCAGATATGTTTCATTCCTCCGTGAAGATCTTATTGTATATCCGGAGATGTTTATTCCTCCGTCGGAATGTGGTAACTCGGGTTATTAGACTTCCCTAGTGGGGGTCGGCCCTGTATGTGTTATGTGGGTCAAAGGGTTATTAGACCACCCTAGAGGGGTCGGCCCAGTCAGTTGTAGTGGGGTATTTAACCCATTGGTTAAATACAAGCCTACGTGTACTTGTGTAAAATACATATCAGAGTAGTGTATAAAATAGAGGAGGTGTGTTCCTCATTATACACACTCACTCACTTGTGGAGGAGAGGTATGCTATTGTGGAGGAGGAGATCATGTCTCAGGGTTTCATCTTTGTATATTGCTGGTCATCTATATTGAGGAAGCTTTGCTGGGTTTTCTACCCCATGAGGGTTTCCCAGGATAAATCTCTGTCTCTTGTGTTTATGCTGTGCTTGTTGTTTCTTCAGTGATCCTGTATATGCTATTATTGTGAAATGGAATGTAATGCTGCTATTTTCTATCTTAGCATATTAAATCTTAACAGTAGGGAATGTATTAAGTATGTTATTAAGGTATAATGTGCATCATTAATTGATTATTATCTCTATTCCAACCCTCTCCCATTCAGCTGCAAAAACCACCAATTCGACCCTTGGGGAAATGACACTATTTCTTCTCCCAATGCAATTAAACTGAGTAAAAATACTTCAAATGCTCAAGTATAATACATGAAACTTGTAAAATAAATCCACGGCAGTCTATTAATCATAAATGTATCATAGAACTATCCGTTCATTCGAAATCATCAACATTATCATGCTATACATCAATGTAGTGGGGAAATGGCATTGTTCTTTCATTAAAAATGAGATTTATACATTTATACTTGGAATTTCGACCTGAAAATTTTTGGAGATGAAGAAAAGAGTACTTAATTCATATTAAAAAATAAATTGGGCATTAGAAGCTCCCCCAAAGAGTACAATAGCTCACCAAAAACGCCCTCCCTCAAGGATCAAGAATATGCCATCAAAACTGGAAATGGTTGAAGGAGTGATCTGGAATAGAAGAAACCATGAGCTGCCCTATAGCTTACACCTGCAAATAAAGACTCCATTAAAGATCCAAATGAAAGGTCTGAATGGCCTTTCCAATTACCAACTTGGATGGGAATCGTTCACCCTCGAAATTGACTAAGGCAAGAAACTAGTCATCCACTAGCTCTCCCTCTTCACAAATGCAATTGCAAATTCTACAAATGATCAAAAGCTGGTTTCATTCTTTGTTATTGACATTTAAAAAGTTCTAATGTCCTCCATGGGTTGAATTCCTTCCAAGAGACTCATGCCAACTAAAGTTGGGAAGAGATTCCAAAGAACACCACTTGTACAACAATTCCTAGTCTCCCACTTCCCCCAAATCACATGTGGAAGCATCTTAGCTGCCCTAACACCCTTGAGCGCCCTCTTGGAGTCTAGTTTTAGACCTGACATGTCATATATGTCATATGCCAGCCTTCAGGTCTGATTTGTGTCATAGGTGTCATAGCATCTTCATCATTGTTGTCATAGAGCTAGGGAATCTAGCCCAAGTGTCTCACTAGCTCCAAATTACCTCTCCTCTTCCATGGGAGTTACTCTTCCTCTATATTTCGACCTTCGATGAGTCATGCCATGAATAATACCTTTTTGAGTCCTCCAAGTATGTTACTATTCACCTTGAATTCGAATTGGTGAGAGAATGATGCCAAGTTTAGTGGGGAAATCTAGCCATATGTGGGTCCCACTTCCTCCATGTGTCTTCATGATCAATTGCCACTTTGATTTTCAGTTGTATATATTTATTTAGCTCCTTTATTAAATATTTATGCCATTCTAATGTTCAAACATCATTTATTATCCCCCTTATTCCAAATCCCAAAGCTTCCACCCCAAACCAAGGATACTAGTAATTTTCCTCCTTGGCAATTATTTGACCCTTAACATCAATTTTACAAACTCTAATGAATATGGCCAATGTGATTAGGCCATTGTGACCCAATTACAAATTTGGGACATGACAGTACTTGTCCCATAACCAACAGCTAGTGGTGGAGTGCAAATGCTGCCATCTGTCCCATGCCTTCTAACAGCTTTCATTCCTCCTAATGGGTCAGTGAACACTCTTGTAATAGCTTTCTTGAGTGTTTGTCTCCTATTTTAATTTATTAAATAATAATAATGAGTCATTATAGTCATCTTTGACCAGATTTGATCATAATTACAAAACTTTGTACTTATAATTTAGCATAAAGTATGCAAAATAAAATAATTATTCTCAAAATTTGGGTAGGTGACAGAGCTAGATAGCCAAAACCTCTCACTAAAACCCTCTAGGGCCTGCAAATGACAATAGATACATCTCTTCACAATAGTCCAACCAAATAGAAACTTCTAGGAACTCGAAACTTGTCACAGTGAACCCAATTGAGTCCACACATTCCTCATAGCAAATGCAAGACACTCCACAGAGGCGATAGGAGGAGATAAGTTAATGTGGATTCTGGACTTACGAGTTGCCAACGCATCCAAGTCTAAAGTCTTGATCAACAACCAGTACCCACGCATATGAAGGAGACCAAACCACTTACCTGTCAAGCAAGTAAAACATTCAATCATAATCTATTTCATTATCGTCTCTATCAATGTAAAATTTGCAAGTAGAACCAGGAAGATATTACCTTCAGCTATTGCCATGTATGCATAACAAAACCTTCATGGTGGGATGACCATGAGCCAAGCTCAGGTCAGAACACCAAACCCTGAAACACATCCAACATACAGACAAAGGAAAACAAACTTAGAGAATTGAAACGCTCGATGGTGTAGTACCCAAGACCAAACCCCTAGCTTAGCTGGCAGATGTTGGCATATGTATTCGTAGGGTGCTTTAAATGCCACCACCAACCCCAAACATTCACTACAAGTTGTGATCTCTATAGTTGTAAAGGAATTCACGACCAAGAACTAATTAAAATGCAAAGGTGTTGCCAAGAACCCAAGTATTGTGTAAATCCAACAAGTAATGGCAAGGTCATTATGTTATAAACCTCAACAAGGGGTTCCAAACTTCCAACAAAGCATTTCGAAGTGACAACCACCACCCATTATAAACAATAGTATTAATTAAGTACGGAATTTTTGAAACGTCATTTATTACTAAAATGCTACTTACGGAATAACTGATATCAAACAAAATAACTCATGGCAGCTTAACACATATTACAAATTGTAATACTTAACATAATAAGACAACATATTGTGATTGTAATTCAATATACGATATTTAATTTCTCATGTGTTACGGTTCTAGTGATAATACTAATGACTATGTTTGTATGTTGATAAAGGGGTTCCTACAGGGTGCCCTGAGATTTACTTAGCTTAATTGCTAAAGCATTGTACCTGTTTCTTTGCAGATTCGTACAAGCTCTTCAAGTTATTTAATATTTATTTCTGCTAGTTGTCATTGCAAATAAATAATAACAATAAAAGCGAAAGTACATCCTGTATGGAAAAGATGTTAAGGTATGGATCTTCAGTTTTATTTCTTCAATTTCACTAAGTGTCATACTAGTTGAAATGCACTATCTGCAGATGTCACTATTTTTCACTATTTGTTCTGATACTTGCAACGGTTAGATGAGTTCTTCATTTCAAAGCACCAATATTAAAGTAAACAACGTTGACAGAACATATCTATTAATGGTTGATATTTCTAAAGCGAAAGGTGGTGAATTTACATAACACTAGGTTGATCCCTTGATATCCTATTGTTTATGCAAATGTGAAATTATATCTTCTTCATTTAATATCTCTATTAGCTATTAAACTCATGTATTGATATAACGTGGTTTTTGCTATGTCATGGCATTACGATACTTATTGCATTGGGTTCTAATGCTAATATTTTTACCATAACAAATATGATGACAAAATCATAACAATATTGTAACAAATATTCTAATTTGCAAATGCACTTACCAAAGGTTTTTCAAATAATATTTAAATCATGAAATTACAAAACCCTACTCGTAATGTAACTATTATGAATATACGCAATGGTGTTCTACGTAATTTAGGATTTAGTCATGGGAATTATATGAAATGTGATCTGCAAGGTATGGAAACTAACTATGTGATACATGTGAAATGCAAATGGTAAAGGCTTGACTGTAATGTAATGTATTACCCTACACAATACTATGTATAAGATTTGATGATATGCATTGTTAATACAATGATGATTCATGCCCAAGATGAGTTAATGGAGGTGACAAGTCTTTAATATCTCTGCAGTCCCTTGAGATTTGGTATCACACTACCCTCTTGAGTTTTTAATGCTTCCATCGACTCTTGTAGTGGGAAGTCTTGTTGGCACTCCAAGTGGAGGATCCCACATGAATATTTTTAAGGGAAAGTTGAGCTGTAGTGTAGACAGTTGGGGAGCTACTTCTGTGTTGGCTCTGACGTTAAAGCAGTTATTAATGAACCTAGAGCATGCTTGTGTTTTGATTTTCGTGATCCCAGATGGCTTGATCTGCTCTGTCGATTTGGTTTGTCCTTGGGTTTAGGTTTTTGACCTAACAATTATGTGATAAATAAAACTTTGATTTTCACCTCAGCATTCATTTGATGAATCTGGTCTTTGGAGAGAGGCCAACAGGCTGCTTAGTTATAGGGTTCGACCCCTGGTCATTCTGCAACTTTATGCTTCTGATTTAATGGTGGAAGTTCTGGTTGTAAAAGTTCAGGGTTTCAAATGAAGTGCAAAAGGAGAAGCCCTGTGACTTTCGTCATGGAAATTAGATAGGGTTTATCCAGGATTTATGTGATATCCCTCCTTACCTTCCCCTTATTATTATGTAAACTATGCGTGGAATGACTCCGGCACACGACGCCAAACGATTCACAGTATTAAAACAAAACCCCACCATCTAGCAATTGTCATAAGCTAACCATTTACACTAGGTTAGTACTATGAAATCTTTTATTACTTTTGGTCGGGTGGACACCTCCAAGATATATAATTGGTACCTTTAAGAAGAGAAAAGACATATATATATACATGATATTATTTATAATGTCTTGTAGCCAATGTTATTGGATCTTTAAGTTATTAACCTAATGAAATAACACCTATGGAAGTGTTATAACAGGAACCAATATACATATATAAGGAGTAATTTAAAATAAAGAAGATGCAACTACTTTAGTAGATTTATTTTCCTCTACAAATGGCGCGCTCCATTCACTAGAATTAATGGGCAAATAACACCTCATCACTACGGTTTCTACTAGCCATCGTGGAGCCTCCTTATCATTGCCATTTGTCTTCTCCTTCTTGAGAACTAGAACTCTCGAGGACGCGATATGCCCGAGGAAAGGGCTTCTCATCTCTTTAAGAATCAGGAACTCAAAAGATTGGAGGGGGGAAAAAGAATAGGGAAGGGATCGACATTGTTAAGAATAGATGAAGTTTCGTTATAGTGGGAAAAAGTTACAGGAAGAATGGCGTGCTAGTTGGTGAGCCTGGTTTTTGGGATCTGTTGTAAGTGCTCTTACGCCTGTAAACTCTATGTCGATCTGAGAGGTGAGCTTGGCTTCCGATTTCAGAGAGGGACAGGACGATCGGCCATGGTGGCTTTTACCTACAATAGGAGTTCTCTCACGGGGCTGTTGCGAAGGAGTCTAGGGCAATCCTCAGATCGAGATCGGGAAAACCTTCGCGGGAAGGGCGATCACAGTACTGACTGCATGTTCAGATAAGTATTATTCGTAGTATCTAACTCGTAGAAGTCAAATTCGGTTTCAGATCTATTTCTCGTTGGGCGAGTTTTTTTGCAAAACCTATTTTCTTTAAACCGCATCTCAGGGATGCATTTCTGGCTTAGTTTATGTGATTAAGGTTATCTCTACATAACATATCTCAACCTAAGTATAGGCTACCCGATCTGGCATTGACCAGTGAGATCTGCGTCTCCTTTGGCTGATCGTTGGGGAGGTTTTTGGACAAGCGGTTTTGAGCTTATTGTTCCTGGAATTCTGTGTGGGAAGGGACGGCTTCTAAAAAAGAAAGCCCGATCCCAGTTTCTAATCGAGTGGTGAATGTCTGTCGTCGTCTTCTTTTGTTGAAGGAATTCTTGTTTAAATGTTGTATAGTGCCTTCGCCTTTTGATAAGTTTTGGCAACGTGAGTGGTGATCTGTAATCCCATCCTTGACGGTATGCCCGTATCACGCTGTGATGGAGGCGTTGATACCTATGGTGTCTTTTCATGTTTTTCATTTGAGAGTGATCACGCTATGGGGAAAGCGTCGATCCCTGCATCTTTTCTTTTCTATTTTCTTTATCTTAAGAAGAGTAGAGAGTTTGAGTTGGGGAAAGGGGTTTTCTTGTTTCTTTGAAAGATGAGGGTGTTATGCTTAGAGAATAGACCGATTACATAACCCTGCACAAGAGAAAACATTCTGATTTAGATCTCTTGGGAGAGTGGTAAATTATTTCCTTTAAACATGGTAAAGGCCAGTCCTTGTTTTAATTTAAACGACAGAGTCGCTTCATGATCAGCGATTTCTGCAGTTGTAGTTTCTCTGGTAGAAAGAATGTTTTGATTTCCTATTTTTTTCCTGGAAATCTTTATTTGGTAGCTTTCACACTTTTGCTATTTGTTTTCTGCCCCAGTTTGGAAGGATAGTGGAAGCTCTGCCTCCTCCTTCTAAGTAATATAAAGATGCTATGACAGAGTAGAGGTTGTCTTAATAGTCGAGCTTGATTCCATGCGTTTTCCTTTACCTGGCGATACCTACGAAGTATTTTACCTTGTTGATAAATGTTAGATTTTGGAGAAACTAGCAGCCTGTTTGATGGCAGGGAACAGAATCTACAGAAATAGATGGAAGTTGAACGCCATCTGGGCGTATCCTGCTTTTAGGGTTAATCTACTCATGGTAAATAACAGAGTTACCTCTGCGTACTACTCAGGTATATCCATTTCGAGTTCATCCATTGACCCAGATTGAATCTAACCCTTGCCAAAAGTTTTGATACATATATATTTGGGTTTTGATTCATTTTGATTATTATTTAATTTCTTGTCCTTCACATAACAATTGGGAAGTCCAGTATGTGAATCACTGTGTAAGTATGACAGGTTACAATTATTATAATTCTGGACATCTTATGCTATATCCTAGATAGCCGACCCCATATCTCTTTGTTTTAGTTCGAGTAATCATCTGAGTAGATCGATCTTGCCTTTAATAGAGTCGTATCCGTTTAAGTAACCTGAGAGTGCACCGATTCCTAGGTACTAAATATTTATACGGATACTTTGTTTAGTATGCACAGAAGCTCCATCCTAAGAGAGTACTGACTCTGGGATGTATGGTGGCGAATGAACCTAGGTAGGTCGGTCCCGTATGCATTTTTCTTTGTTGGATTTTACTCTCATTAAGTAGCTTAAAAGTTCTAGAAGGTGTTTGTACTAGAAAATAATTCCTCTCAGGAATTCGTGTGATCTCCGAAGATTTGGATTGCTGCAACCTTGAGATCCTTTCATCTTTGTTTTCTTCTTTTTGTTTTATCCAGTCATCACGACTTTTCGAGGGTATGTGTTTTCATTGTAACAATTTTGATTGTCTAAAACCCCAGTATGATTCCATCGAAATAATTGGATTTTTTTTTATGTCATAAATTTAATGCATGTTATGGTTATGTTAACCATCGTGACATACCCTTTATTATCCATGAATAATAATGTAACTTGACTTTACTCATTATGGCATCATACGATGTGTTAACCATTGAGCATGTCCACGATACTTTTGGTGATGTATTAGACCTATACATATATGTATTATGTTAAGATTAACGTAGACATATATACATATTAAAATTAGAAATAGGTTTCACTAAATTATGTGGGATTTGTACTATTATCAGCCTCGTATAGTTGCACTATACAAAGAGAAGGTCCCTTATATTCATGTATTGTTGAGGATTGTTGTAGTAATTACTCTCCGTGTTATAGGCTGTAAGAGAGCAGAAAAGAAGTATCGCAACAATGATGTTGCCGGTTGTAATCCTTATTGGGATATTTTAATAAATGATACGATAACAGTTCTGGTGGACGTAGCCCGAAGAGTCGGGTGAACCATGTATATTGGTGTTGATGTCTCTATCTTTTATGCATCTTTTATTATCTTTTATGCATCTTGTATTTTGTTTCTTTTGTCTTGTATGATGATACTGATGGCCTTGTTGTTATATAGATGTATAATGGTACCTTATCAAAATGGTTCTTGGTGAAAAGATTATTCCTTGTTACATGTTGTTCGTGGATATGAAGGTAATTATTGTTTTAAATTCAGGAAGATCCAAATTATCATAAGAGTCCCATACAGATGTTATGAACAAATACATGTGAGGTATCCTGGGTTTTGGATTGGTTATTGAATAATCCAAGTAATCTGTTAATGTCCGATATAAAGTACAATGGTATTATTTTTGTATATAGAGTTGTTCCAAGTATGATAACGAAGTCCATAGACATGTTTATAATGTTAGGTATAATTTCGATGTGGAAATTGTATTAGATTTATCTTTAAAAGGTTTTGGAATCTACTCAATTTTTACTGGCCTTAACCCTGGGTCTGTTACATATGAATGTGTATGAAGGGGATGTTACAAATGGTATCAGAGCACAGGTTGCAAACACTCGGGCTTAGTTGGGCTCAGCTGAGGAAATAATATAAGCTGGTCAAGGGAACTCCATCGATAAGACACAAACAAAGGATTTATGTTCCAAAGAATCAGCAAGAGGTAATCGACAAGATGTCTTTTAAATCGCAAGTAAGTATACTCCACTTGTTGAAGCATTCTAAAGGAAAAGCATTGTCGATATGAGAGCATTTATATGTTCCTCCCGAAGTCGAATGATCTTCTATTTATAAATACTAGAGGATGAATATCTCCTCATGCTCTACAATTAGTTTCATTAAATGATAAGAAAGTATTCTTTAAAAATGATTAAAATAGTTGGACTATGTTCCTATCTTTATCTTGGTGATCTTGTTACATATTTTCATATACATTGATCATAATGATAGTAATAAGAATCATAGGAGCATTTGCATGTTCAAAAGTTTATCAGGGTTGTATAAACATAATTAGGATTATGTATCTAATGAAAGATGTACATTCATATCTGGTCGATTGATGCCACTGGTAGGGCTTTAGTACATATATGAGTCAAGTCATAGACATTCATCATAGGTACTTGATTGCTTCAATTATATTTTATGAGGATTAGAAAATTTCTAGGCTTGGAAAGGTGACTATACAAATGAAGACATGATAACAAACATATTGAATCATAAGGATTGAATGAATGATGGTTAGGTCATTATGAGAAGGATTGGAAAATTGCCGTGAATTACCTAGTTATTGATTTCACGCACTTATGTTGGGATGATTGTTTGAAGTATGTACACGAGATTGTAGGGTGGAGGGATCCTTATCATGTTAGAAAATACATAAATTGTACTAAGGGAGTAAGCCCTGAAATTCTCTTGTAGG
Organism: Larix kaempferi; assembly: GCA_027924585.1. NCBI lineage: Eukaryota > Viridiplantae > Streptophyta > Pinopsida > Pinales > Pinaceae > Larix > Larix kaempferi. Next base: position 17,263,815 of record BSBM01000088.1, on the reverse strand, counting down.
CTATCTGTTATGTAGAAAGAAAATTTTCATTTTGTTAACGATCTTGGAATTGGAATAATAGACGTCTTACAGTGGAGGATTGATCGAAAGATGAATATAAGATTTGGAAAAATGTTACTGAGGGAGCTATATTGATCTTAGCCCTTGATAAGTAGAAGATATGGAAGATGTTTGTACATTATATTGGATGTTATAGTCGATGGTTCCAATATAAAATGTTAGTTATGTGTTCTTACTTCTATGCTTTATTTTACGCACGAAACAGATGATATGGTAGATAAGATGGTTAATATTGAATACACAAGGTTATTGTAAGTGATGACCTCACATTCAAGAGGAATTAACTTTATTTGGATAAATAGACATCCTACTGTGTGAAATTTTCTATGACTAGGAAATTGTTGTACTTATTATCTCTTTGGGGAATGTGATTGTATAGAATAAGGAAGTATAAATCTGTGACATGGGAACACGCTTGTACCCTTGCTTGTAGTTCTAGAAGGGATGATGGTTATAATAGAAGTATACATATGTATGATAAATAGTCAATAGGAGGCATATGATGAAATTGTAGGATTCTATTTTTATATATATATTCTATCTCGGCGATCCTTACTAAGAATGTTGGGATACTAGGAGTGGTTGACAGAAGGATTATACTTTTATGTGATTAAGATTTATGTTATATGCATGGATACCTTGATAATACATATCATTTTGATGTAATATGTTCTTATGATGTTGAGGGGATTACTAATGTGTGTTAATACAAGCACAACCTACACCTTGGCATATGAGTCCATATAGTAAAGTGATATGCAGTCTCCTTCGTAAAGGTATGTGACTATCTTTATGAAACTATACAAGTATATATATGAAGACGATTTATTGTTACTTACATGATGTTGGCATGAGCAAGAAAAATCGTATAATTAAATGGGTGCTTGACACAGTTTAAGTTAAGTATTGAGGTGAACTGAATGTAATGTCCATAGGAAGAAGGCATTTCAAGACATTATGTAATTCTATTAATTAAGCCAGTGGTGTTCACTTTAGATGATGATCTTCTTATTTTTATGCATAGGGGAAAGATCTTCTTACAAATATTTTATCTTGTTACTAACAGGTGAATTTGGCTGATGGTCAAAATTTTGTGCAGCTTATGGAAAGACAAGAGCATGAATATTATTCAAGGTAAATAAGGGGGTGAGGATTTAGAACCCACATCACAACCGTTATTTATTCTTTTAAATGTTGATAATTATTGTTGAACAAAGCACTCGACCCAGAGTGGTCAGAGTAATCGTATGGGTACAGAACGTAATGTGACGAAATAAATTTTTTAAATTGAAAGAGATTTTTTCTAGACTCAAGCAAGGCGGCTTGGGAAAAATAAAAATAAAAAAATTCCGGGACTCAAGCGAGAAGGCTTGAGGGGAATTGTGTAAAGAGTGTTATAATGGCATTGAAATACTCCCTAAAATCAGGGATTGAACAGCCACTAGGATTCTCGGAGAATCGGCTGGCTGTAAGACCTAGGCAAGCTATGAGAAAATGTATATGCGGGAGGCAGGACGCTGCTTAGTATACATGAATGAAATGTTTGCTGCGTGAGCACTAAGGTGTTAGGCAAGACATAAATGAAATGTTTGCTGCGTGAGCACTAAGGTGTTAGGCAAGGCATGAGAAAAAAAAAAAAGATTGCTGCGTGAGCACTAAGGTGTTAGGCAAGAATTTCCTGGATCAAATGAATGTTGTTTGTTGTTGATTTTGTCAACAGTATACAATCAGGGAGCACTAGATTTAATCCATATATTGCAAGTGATATATGCAATAAAGAACTCGTGATTTATGTTCCTGGGTTTGATTACGAAGTCGATGACAGGTTATTACTAAACATTGTTTCTTTTGAATTCCATATTTGTGATACAAATGATTGCTGCAAGAGAAGAGTGAACACCGAGGACGGTGTTATTTTTAAAGGGGATGAGGATGTGATATCCCTCCTTACCTTCCCCTTATTATTATGTAAACTATGCGTGGAATGACTCCGGCACACGACGCCAAACGATTCACAGTATTAAAACAAAACCCCACCATCTAGCAATTGTCATAAGCTAACCATTTACACTAGGTTAGTACTATGAAATCTTTTATTACTTTTGGTCGGGTGGACACCTCCAAGATATATAATTGGTACCTTTAAGAAGAGAAAAGACATATATATATACATGATATTATTTATAATGTCTTGTAGCCAATGTTATTGGATCTTTAAGTTATTAACCTAATGAAATAACACCTATGGAAGTGTTATAACAGGAACCAATATACATATATAAGGAGTAATTTAAAATAAAGAAGATGCAACTACTTTAGTAGATTTATTTTCCTCTACAAATGGCGCGCTCCATTCACTAGAATTAATGGGCAAATAACACCTCATCACTACGGTTTCTACTAGCCATCGTGGAGCCTCCTTATCATTGCCATTTGTCTTCTCCTTCTTGAGAACTAGAACTCTCGAGGACGCGATATGCCCGAGGAAAGGGGTTCTCATCTCTTTAAGAATCAGGAACTCAAAAGATTGGAGGGGGGAAAAAGAATAGGGAAGGGATCGACATTGTTAAGAATAGATGAAGTTTCGTTATAGTGGGAAAAAGTTACAGGAAGAAAGGTGTGCTAGTTGGTGAGCCTGGTTTTTGGGATCTGTTGTAAGTGCTCTTACGCCTGTAAACTCTATGTCGATTTGAGAGGTGAGCTTGGCTTCCGATTTCAGAGAGGGACAGGACGATCGGCCATGGTGGCTTTTACCTACAATAGGAGTTCTCTCACGGGGCTGTTGCGAAGGAGTCTAGGGCAATCCTCAGATCGAGATCGGGAAAACCTTCGCGGGAAGGGCGATCACAGTACTGACTGCATGTTCAGATAAGTATTATTCGTAGTATCTAACTCGTAGATGTCAAATTCGGTTTCAGATCTATTTCTCGTTGGGCGAGTTTTTTTGCAAAACCTATTTTCTTTAAACCGCATCTCAGGGATGCATTTCTGGCTTAGTTTATGTGATTAAGGTTATCTCTACATAACATATCTCAACCTAAGTATAGGCTACCCGATCTGGCATTGACCAGTGAGATCTGCGTCTCCTTTGGCTGATCGTTGGGGAGGTTTTTGGACAAGCGGTTTTGAGCTTGTTGTTCCTGGAATTCTGTGTGGGAGGGACGACTTCTAAAAAAGAAAGCCCGATCCCAGTTTCTAATCGAGTGGTGAATGTCTGTCGTCGTCTTTTTTTGTTGAAGGAATTCTTGTTTAAATGTTGTATAGTGCCTTCGCCTTTTGATAAGTTTTGGCAACGTGAGTGGTGATCTGTAATCCCCTCCTTGACGGTATGCCCGTATCACGCTGTGATGGAGGCGTTGATGCCTATGGTGTCTTTTCATGTTTTTCATTTGAGAGTGATCACGCTATGGGGAAAGCGTCGATCCCTGCATCTTTTCTTTTCTAAATTTTCTTTATCTTAAGAAGAGTAGAGAGTTTGAGTTGGGGAAAGGGGTTTTCTTGTTTCTTTGAAAGATGAGGGTGTTATGCTTAGAGAATAGACCGATTACATAACCCTGCACAAGAGAAAACATTCTGATTTAGATCTCTTGGGAGAGTGGTAAATTATTTCCTTTAAACATGGTAAAGGCCAGTCCTTGTTTTAATTTTCTCGACAGAGTCGCTTCATGATCAGCGATTTCTGCAGTTGTAGTTTCTCTGGTAGAAAGAATGTTTTGATTTCCTATTTTTTTCTGGAAATCTTTATTTGGTAGCTTTCACACTTTTGCTATTTGTTTTCTGCCCCAGTTTGGAAGGATAGTGGAAGCTCTGCCTCCTCCTTCTAAGTAATATAAAGATGCTATGACAGAGTAGAGGTTGTCTTAATAGTCGAGCTTGATTCCATGCGTTTTCCTTTACCTGGCGATACCTACGAAGTATTTTACCTTGTTGATAAATGTTAGATTTTGGAGAAACTAGCAGCCTGTTTGATGGCAGGGAACAGAATCTACAGAAATAGATGGAAGTTGAACGCCATCTGGGCGTATCCTGCTTTTAGGGTTAATCTACTCATGGTAAATAACAGAGTTACCTCTGCGTACTGCTCAGGTATATCCATTTCGAGTTCATCCATTGACCCAGATTGAATCTAACCCTTGCCAAAAGTTTTGATACATATATATTTGGGTTTTGATTCATTTTGATTATTATTTAATTTCTTGTCCTTCACATAACAATTGGGAAGTCCAGTATGTGAATCACTGTGTAAGTATGACAGGTTACAATTATTATAATTCTGGCCATCTTATGCTATATCCTAGATAGCCGACCCCATATCTCTTTGTTTTAGTTCGAGTAATCATCTGAGTAGATCGATCTTGCCTTTAATAGAGTCGTATCCGTTTAAGTAACCTGAGAGTGCACCGATTCCTAGGTACTAAATATTTATACGGATACTTTGTTTAGTATGCACAGAAGCTCCATCCTAAGAGAGTACTGACTCTGGGATGTATGGTGGCGAATGAACCTAGGTAGGTCGGTCCCGTATGCATTTTTCTTTGTTGGATTTTACTCTCATTAAGTAGCTTAAAAGTTCTAGAAGGTGTTTGTACTAGAAAATAATTCCTCTCAGGAATTCGTGTGATCTCCGAAGATTTGGATTGCTGCAACCTTGAGATCCTTTCATCTTTGTTTTCTTCTTTTTGTTTTATCCAGTCATCACGACTTTTCGAGGGCATGTGTTTTCATTGTAACAATTTTGATTGTCTAAAACCCCAGTATGATTCCATCGAAATAATTGGATTTTTTTTTTATGTCATAAATTTAATGCATGTTATGGTTATGTTAACCATCGTGACATACCCTTTATTATCCATGAATAATAATGTAACTTGACTTTACTCATTATGGCATCATACGATGTGTTAACCATTGAGCATGTCCACGATACTTTTGGTGATGTATTAGACCTATACATATATGTATTATGTTAAGATTAACGTAGACATATATACATATTAAAATTAGAAATAGGTTTCACTAAATTATGTGGGATTTGTACTATTATCAGCCTCGTATAGTTGCACTATACAAAGAGAAGGTCCCTTGTATTCATGTATTGTTGAGGATTGTTGTAGTAATTACTCTCCGTGTTATAGGCTTTAAGAGAGCAGAAAAGAAGTATCGCAACAACGATGTTGCCGGTTGTAATCCTTATTGGGATATTTTAATAAATGATACGATAACAGTTCTGGTGGACGTAGCCCGAAGAGTCGGGTGAACCATGTATATTGGTGTTGATGTCTCTATCTTTTATGCATCTTTTATTATCTTTTATGCATCTTGTATTTTGTTTCTTTTGTCTTGTATGATGATACTGATGGCCTTGTTGTTATATAGATGTATAATGGTACCTTATCAAAATGGTTCTTGGTGAAAAGATTATTCCTTGTTACATGTTGTTCGTGGATATGAAGGTAATTATTGTTTTAAATTCAGGAAGATCCAAATTATCATAAGAGTCCCATACAGATGTTATGAACAAATACATGTGAGGTATCCTGGGTTTTGGATTGGTTATTGAATAATCCAAGTAATCTGTTAATGTCCGATATAAAGTACAATGGTATTATTTTTGTATATAGAATTGTTCCAAGTATGATAACGAAGTCCATAGACATGTTTATAATGTTAGGTATAATTTCGATGTGGAAATTGTATTAGATTTATCTTTAAAAGGTTTTGGAATCTACTCAATTTTTACTGGCCTTAACCCTGGGTCTGTTACATATGAATGTGTATGAAGGGGATGTTACAATTTAAGATTTGGAGTCTTGACTGAGAGGTCGTAGCCTGCATGCTTCCTCTATTGTAATTGTGAGATGGTTTGGAAACTAATAGCGAGATGGTGTCCCAACTTCTTGCCCTTATTAACAGGGTAAGCTCGGTTTTCATGAATGTTGTTTCTATACTTATTGTTTGACTTCGTGTAATGTCTTGTTTAGGATGTATTTAACCTCCACATGGTTTATGTGGCAGGTACTGCCTTCATCGTGGAGGTTACAGTGTTGGAGCTTAATGGTAGTTGATGTCTCACTTATTTTGGTAAGCCTCGGTGGCATAACCCTTCATAGGTTCTCCTGGCAGAATGGCCATCGTTGATGTTTAAACCATGCTTGTGGTTTTTGGAAAAATAATTTCGGTGTTGTGTTGTGTTAAGCATATATAGAATGGATGCCTTTCGGCTTGCCTGGTTAATGTAACAATGTTTTTAAGTCTATTATGTCAAAATTGATAATGTAACCTCTGTCGATGAGAGTTCTGTCCTCAATCAAGTTTTTGAGAAGCAAGACTTTAATAGATCGGTTTTGTAATAGTTTTCTCGTTTTGTCCTTTGGGGTTTCGACCTTTGAACATAACTTGTAACTTGGATGTTTTTGTTTTTTTTAAATGTAGAGGTAAAACTTGTGTATAACAAGGTTCTGCATTTAAAATTGATGTAAAAAGGGATACGGTTTGTGAACTAAGATTTTGACACTTCTTTTTATATCGTTTCCTTTGTAGAGCTATGAACTATAAGTTTTGAAAGAAAAATAAAAATGATGTAATGAAATGTGAAAGGTGTGAATAAACAATTTTTTTCGACTAGATAGTTTGAATAATGAAATATTTGTGTTTTTAAAACATATTTTTAGTTCAAAGAAAAAGGAGAATTCATGTAACTAAAATCTTGAATACTTGTGAATTGGTTTCGACGAAAGGTATCACCCTTGGTCACTCGACCCGAAAATGACTGTGATTCAACTTTGATACTATCTAAGGAAATGGTATACTAGCTCTGTCAAACGAAAGTTTGTAAAAAGGAAATGTTAGGGTTTAGGGTTTTATGTCGGATGTTTGAAACTTTTGAAGAACTAAATGGACTCTGTTTTGCATATCTGTCCTGTATGTTAGTAAACAAATAAAGTACCAGAATAGAATAAAACTACAGTAAGCTTGATAACAAAGTATGAAAACATAAACCCTAGTTTTAAACTTTAAATTGACAGAATAGTAATGTACAGTATTTGCTATGATTTCTTGAAAACTATGTAACAGAAAATGACTTAGTCCTTGAGTATAAATTACTGTTATTTTTCCAAGGTAAAATAAGCTTTCTATTGATAATAAATGACAGTGTTGTGTATTCGGAAAGTAAATGTTTGCAATATTAAATTCAAACATACTGCTATATATAATACATTGAATCCTGAAAAACTTTTAATATAAAAATGAGGAGAGAAAAACATGGAATGATAATAATTAATACTGAGTATTAATAGTATGAAAACTAATGAAATATACAAAGTTAATCTTCTCATTCATCTTGGCAATCTGCCTATCAAATCTATCTACATTAATTTATTCTTTGTACTAGAGTACGATGCCGATTCATTAGCATGGGGAAAAATGCAAAGAACATTTTATTCAATTCATCATAAAATAATCAATACTATTCATAATCGTAATTAACTTAAAAATAAAATAAAATATGTTTGTTCGGTAATATCTTTGGAAACAGAAAATTAATTATAACAGATATAAATTTTTAACTGCATAAAAATTAGAGAAGATAAATAGAAACTGTAATTGAAAATAGGGCTGGAAAACACCCAAGGAGGCCTCTTCCTCCCAACCTATTCCAGAATAAGCATCCTAACTGTTCGCTTCTTGTGAACCCCCGAGCCTAATTACTGAACCACTAAGTAGATGAAATTTGTGTAGAATCAAGGCACTCAATATGCCTCCAGTACTCAGCATCAAACTCCTAAATTCAAAACATGCCTTCAGCACTCAGCATCAAGCTCCTGAAACTCAATAGAGTCTTGCAGACTCACAACATGATCAACAAATTAGCATATCCCCTCATCAAATATCTTCGGAGCAAACACAGCAAAACCCCAAGGTAAATTTCCTCGTCAGGAAAAGTGATGAACCTTAGTTCATAATTTGATGGCTATTATATAGACTGCATAGGTCTTTAGTCGTCAGTTTGGAATAAATGAGCCTGAAGCTGCAGTCCCATCTTTCAGGGCACTATGACCACATTTCAAGGGAGTTGTCCCATACCAACATCTATTTAGTTGCATCATGATGCTGCCACTTGTCCATTACCTTCTACCCCAGATTCCATTCCACCTAGTGGGTCAGTAACCACTCTTTCAAAAGTCCTCTTAGGTGTTTGTCTCCTATTTTATTTATTAAATAATAAAATATTGTCCAAATTACAGTCATCCTTGGACACCTGTCCAACATAAAACTTTACAATAAAGTTAACATAATGTTTCTAACACAAGATTTTCTTCAGCAAAAAGGGTATGTTACAAACACCCCCACTTAAGCTCAACATTGTCCTCGATGTTGCTTATTCTTCATCAGGTTCCTCATGGAACAGAACTAGATATGCTACCCGCATATTACCTTCTAGTTCCCAAGTAGCTTCATCAGGGCTAAGGTGCTTCCATTGCACCTTTACTTGGCCTATGGTGCGATTCTGAAGCATAATTTCCCTCTGATCGACAATACAGTCCGGTTCCACCAGAAAATATCCTTCGGGTTCCACCTGTATGTCATTCCAATTCAGCACATGAGTAGCATCGTGCACATACTTCTTTAAAACAGAAACCTTAAAAACATTGTGGATTTTTAAATTATATGGCAATGCCAATTGATATGCAATAGCTCCAATCCTTGATAGGATTTCGAATGGTCCACAATACCTTGGTGCTAGTTTAGCACAACTTCCAAGCTTCAAAGAACTTTTCTTGGGTTTTACCTTTATAAAAACATGTTTTCCTACCTGAAATTCTCTTTTAGTGCGTTTCAAATTTGCATAGTTTTTCTGTCGATCTTGGGCAACCTTTAAGTTACCTTTAACCTGTTTCACGATTAACTCCATCTCTTTCAATAAATCTGGTCCTAACATTAATCTGTCTATAGGGTTATCCCAAGAAATGGGAGTACAAGATTTTCTTCCATACAAAATCTCAAATGGACTTAACTTAGCAGATGCTTGATAATGATTATTGTAGGAAAATTCTGCTAAATGTAAGAAATCTTCCCACTTAGATGCCTGATCTTTAACATATAATCTTAACATGTTTTCTAAAATTTGATTTACCCTTTCTGTTTGACCATCAGTTTGTGGGTGGAAAGAAGTGCTAAAATTTAGTTTAGTATTTAATCCTTTAAACAGTGTTGTCCAAAAATTTTAGGTGAACTTAGAGTCCCGGTCAGAAATAATTACCTTTGGAATTCCGTGCAATCGAAAAATTTGCTTCATGAATACATCTGCAATGTTAGAAGCTTTAAAAGTGGTTTTAACGGGAATAAAATGAGCAGTCTTACTTAACTTGTCTACCACCACCATTATGGACTCATTTTGTTTCTGATTTTTAAGCAAACCTGTAATAAAGTCAATACTTATAATCTCCCATTTCCATTTTGGAATTGGTAAGGGATGCAATAGTCCAGCTTGATGTTGATGTTCAGCCTTAATAGTCTGACATTGAAAACATCTAGCTATGTATTCAGCTACTTCATTCTTCATGTTGGGCCAAAAAAATCTTTTCTTCACATAGTTATCATTTTCTGATAACCAGGATGTCCTGAATAAGGACTTTTATGAATTTCATCCAAAATCAGCAACTTAACTTTTGACATATTAGGCGCATAAATTCTGTTTTTATAATTTAAGAAGTCTTTTTCATTAATACTGTAATCTGTTATTAAATTTTCAGATAAGTTTTCAGCCACTCTAGCATGTAAATTTTGGTAATTTTTGTCTTGCTTAATTCCTTCTTCGATCTAATTTTCCAGATCTGTCTTAAACATGTTGATTGCCGCCACAAAGTTTAATTTGGCATTTTTGCTCAAAGCATCAGCAACTTTGTTTTCCTTCTCTTTGATGTGTTGAATCTCGAAATCATACTCGCTAAGGAAAGCTCGCTATCTAGCTTGTCTTGCGTTAAGATTCGTTTGATCTAACAAATACTTTAGGCCTTTATTATCTGTCATTAAAATAAAGTTTCTTCCAACCAAGTGATGGCACCACATATTTAGTGCATGTATCATAGCTTCCAACTCAAGATCATAAGTTGCATAATTCTTTTCATGAATTTTTAATTTTCTTGACTCAAAGTCAATGGCATGACCTTCCTGACTTAAAACCCCTCCAAGCGAATCGTTGCATGCATCAGTACATACGACGAAATCCTGATTAGGATCTGCAATTTTTAAGATGGGTGCAATAGTTAATAATTCTTTTAACTTATTAAAGCTTTCTTGACACTTTTGATCCCATACGAATTTATTCCCTTTCTTCTGTAAAGAAGTGATGGGGTTAGCAATTATAGAGAACCCTTCAACAAACTTTCTGTAATAACCTATTATTCCGATGAATGACCGTACATTATTTACGTCTTTGGGGACACGCCATTCATTAATTGCTTTTATCTTATCAGGGTCAACAGAAATTCCATCTTTAGAAATTATATGACCTAAATACTATATTTTATCTTTATAAAAGTCACATTTACTGAACTTAGCATAAATATGATGTTCTCTAAGTACTTGCAAAATTGTTTTCAAATGTTCGTCATGCTCTTCTTTAGTTTTTGAGTAAATCAAAATATCATCAATGAACACCACTACGAACTTATCCAAATATTTATGCAGAACATTATTCATTAAACACATAAACAATGACGGTGTGTTGGTTAGCCCAAAAGGCATAACTACGAATTCGTAGTGTCCATAACGCATTCTGAATGCAGTTTTGAATATATTTTCATCTTTTATTCTGACCTGATGATATCCCGACCTTAAATCCATTTTAGTGAATATCTCTGCTCCGCGTACTTGATCAAATAGATCATCTATGCGGGGTAAGGGATATCGGTTCTAATTGTCATTTTATTAAGCTGGTAGTAATCGATGCAAAATCGCATGGTACTGTCCTTCTTTTTAACAAAAATTACTGGTGCTCCCCAAGGAGACACACTAGGACTTACGTAGTTTTTATCTATTAATTCTTTCAGCTGAGATTTTAACTCATTTAACTCCAGAATATTCATCCTGTAGGGAGCCTTCGAGTTTGGCATTGCACCGGGTACTAACTCAATGGTGAAATCAAGTTCACTTTTCAGAGGTAATCCTGGAATTTCTTCCAGGAATATGTCAGAAAAGTCCCTAAGGATGGGAATATCCTCTAGTTTTAACTTGTCTTCTTTAGATGAACACTCGTCATTAATAACATTAACAACAAACATTTTACAGCCTTTTCTGATAGCTCTCTTTACTTGTAGAGCAGAAATCTGTCTTACTGAAATCTTCCTATGAATTCCTTTTACTGTTTCTATATTACCTTCATTATTTAAACAGGTAAAAGATTTTTCATAACAATTCAGTAAAACTCTATGTTGTTAAAGCCAGTCCATACCAATCAACAAGTCTCATAACCCTAAGGGTAAAACATTCAGATTAATTTGTGTTTTCAACTGACTTATAAATACTTCACAATCCTCGACAAAATCTGTAACTTTTCTTTTTGTACCTGTTGCAAGCTGAACTAACCATGTATTATCAAATTTCTCTATTTTTAACTTGCAACGGTTTACTAAATTAGGTGAAATATAACTCAGATTTGCACCTAGATCTATCAGAATAGAAATAGACCCGTTTTGTATCATACCTTCAATTTCAACCATGGATGTTTGATGGTCAGCTTGACGATTTTCTAGCGCTGCATTTATCCTGGGCAATTCTCTTGCGATATCTCCAATTGTAGGTTATGCTTGCATAGTGTGAATATTGTTGGTTGTCCTCTTGTTGCATGGGCAATCTGCTCTCTTATGTGGTCCGCCACAGTCATAGCACTTCATAGGCCCTTTTTGTTCAGCATACCTGTTGTTGCTATTATTGTTATTATTATTATTGCTATGATTATTATTGTTAGGTATGTTTCTTGCAGCAGTAAAGTTCTGAGATGCATTATTCCTGTAATTATTATGACTAGGAAAATTTTTGTTATTAAAACTTTTCTTAAAACTTCCATAATTATGATTAAATTTATTCTTTTTATAATCAAACTGATTAGTCTTACTACTCTTCCACCCAGTTGATTCTTCTCTTTTTTTGTTTTGATCAAAATAGAAATTGGCTTTTCTCATGGTCTCTTCCAAAGTGGAAGGGTTATCATACTCGATAAGGTCCTTTATATTGAAGGGTAGATAGCTGAGAAACCTTTGCACTTTAGGCTTTTCCTCGACCATGTAAGGAACATACCTCAGCAAACTAGGGAACTTGCTGCACAATTCTTTCATGTTCATTGTACCCAACTTCATATCGTAAAACTCCATTGACTTATCTTCAAAATATTGTTCCGACAAAAACTTATGTTTAAACAAACTTTTAAACATATTCCAAGTTACTTCTTTTTCTTTTATACTCTTAATTCTTTTGAGATCCTGCCACCAAATATCCTCCTTCCTGGTCAGATTGTAAATAGACGTCTTGGGTTTTAGTTGAGAAGAGTAGTCATAAATATTAAAGTACTTCTTCATTCCAGACATCCATGCTTCAACTGTCTCACCCTTCTCACTTTCGCCATTAAAGGTGGGTGGCTTAATCTTTTTAAATTATCCAGTAATCTGTTCATGATGTTTATGTTTTCTCCTTTTAGAGCAGCAATCACTGTTATTGCTATCATGGTCAAAGTCATTATTACTTGGATCAGATTTAGAGGATGAGTAACTATTCCTTTTATCATTTCTTGCTTTCTTATGCTTATGTTTGTGGGACATTATTTCAGAATTAGACTTCATTTCTGATTTTCTGCCTCTTTCATCATTATGACAGTTCTCCCTCAAATTCTATTGTAGCTCCTCCTGTACTTTCAGGATCCATTCATTCTCTTCTTTAACAACTCTTAATTCAGATTTTAAATCTTGTATAGTGCGTAAAATTTCGGAAGACTGGTTATTTAATTCAACATAAATTCCTTCATAATTATTATTATTAATATGTTCATTACGAGGAGATCTATCCTCTGTTGATTCTTCTAGTATCTCCATACCTGCAATTTAAAGGTTAATATGTTCTGTGCAAAATAAAATTGAATTAAAAGTTAGTAACATAAACTTTCTATTTTGCGCGCGTGAGCCTCAATCAAGCCTAGAGTTTGAACTCGTGCTCTAAAACCACATGTAACATCCCCAAAAATCGCAAAAAAAATTAAAATTTTTGAAACGTCATTTATTACTAAAATGCTACTTACGGAATAACTTATATCAAACAAAATAGCTCATGGCAGCTTAACACATATTACAAATTGTAATACTTAATATAATAAGACTACAAATTATGATTGTATTTCGATATACGATATTTAATTTCTCATGTGTTACGGTTCTAGTGATAATACTAACGACTATGTTTGTATGTTGATAAAGGGGTTCCTACGGGGTGCCCTAAGGTTTACTTAGCTTAATTGCTAAAGCATTGTACCTGTTTCTTCGCAAATTCGTAGGTAAGATATTAAGTTAATTCAAGCTCTTCAAGTTATTTAATATTTACTTTTGCTAGTCATCATTGCAAATAAATAATAACAATAAAAGCGAAAGTACATCTTATACGGAAAATATGTTAAGGTATGGATCTTCAGTTTTATTTCTTCAATTTCACTAAGTGTCATACTAGTTAAAATGCACCATCTAGAGATGTCACTGTTTTTCACTATCTATTCTGATACTTGCAAGGGTTAGATGAGTTCTTCGTTTCAAAGCACCAATATTAAAGTAAACAACATTGACAGAACATATCTATTAATGGTTGATATTTGTAAAGCGAAACATGGTGAATTTACGTAATGATAGGTTGATCCCTTGATATCCTATTGTTTATGCAAATGTGAAATTATATCTTCTTCATTTAATATCTCTATTAGCTATTAAACTCGTGTATTGATATAACGTGGTTTTTTCTATGTCATGGCATTACTATACTTATTGCATTGGGTTCTAATGCTAACATTATTACCATAACAAATATGATGACAAAATCACAACAATATTGTAACAAATATTATAATTTGCAAATGCACTTACCAAAGGTTTTTCAAATAATATTTAAATCATGAAATTACAAAACCTACTCGTAATGTAACTATTATGAATATATGCAATGGTGTTCTATGTAATTTAGAATTTAGTCATGGGAATTATATGAAATGCAATCTGTAAGGTATGGAAACTAACTATAGGATACATGTGAAATGCAAATGGTAGAGGCTTGACTGTAATGTAATGTATTACCCTACATGATACTATGTATAAGATTTGATGATATGCATTGTTAATACAATGATGATTCGCGCCCAGGCTGAGTTAATGGAGCTGACAAGTCTTTAATATCTCTGCAGTCCCTCAAGATTTGGTATCACACTACCGTCTTGAGTTTTTAATGCTTCCATCGACTCTTGTAGTGGGAAGTCTTGTTGGCACTCCAAGTGGAGGATTCCACGTGAATCTTTGTAAGGGAAAGCTGAGCTATAGTGTAGATAATTGGGGAGCAACTTCTGCATTGGATCCAACATTAAAGAAGTTATTAATGAACCTGGAACACACTTGTGTTTTGAGTTTCGTGATCCTAGATGGCTTGATCTGCTTCGTCGATTTGGTTTGTCCTCGGGTTTAGGTTTTTGACCTAACAATTATGCGATACATAAAACTTTGTATTTTCACCTCAGCATTCATTTGATGAATCTAGTCTTTGGAGAGAGGCTGACAGGCCGGTTAGTTATAGGGTTCGACCCCTGGTCATTCTGCAACTTCATGCTTCTGATTTAATGGTGGAAGTTCTGGTTGTAAAAGTTTAGGGTTTGAAATGAAGTGCAAAAGGTGAAGCCCTGTGACTTTCATCATGGAAATTTGATAGGGTTTCTCCAGGGTTTTAGATTTGGAGTCATAACTTAGAGGTTGTAGCCTGCATGCTTCCTCTGTTGCGACTATGAGATGGTTTGGAAACTAATAACGAGACGACGTCCTAACTTCTTGCCCTTATTAACAAGGTAAGCTCGGTTTTCATGAATGCTGTTCGCTATACTTACTGTTTGACTTCGTGTAATGTCTTGTTTAGGGTGTATTTAACCTCCATGTGGTTTATGTGGCAGGTACTGCCTTCATCTTGGAGGTTACAGTGTTGGAACTTAATGGCAGTTGATGGATCGCTTCTTTCGGTAAGCCCCGGTGGCATAACCCTTTGTAGGTTCTCCTGGCAGAATGGCCGTCGTTGATGTTTAGACCATGCTTGTGGTTTTTGGAAAAAGAATTCCGGTGCTGTGTTGTGTTAAGCGTCTGTAGAATGGATGCCTTTCGGCTTGCTTGGTTAATGTAATGATGTTTTTAAGTCTATTATGTCAAAATGGATAATGTATCCTCTGTCGATGAGAGTTCTGTCCTCAATTGATTTTTTGAGAAGCAAGACTTTAAGAGATCAGTTTTGTAATAGTTTTCTCGTTTTGTCTTTCGGGGTTTCGACCTTTGAACGTAACTTGTAACTTGAATGTTTTTTTTTTTTAAATGTAGAGGTAAAACTTGTGTATAACAAGGTTCTGCATTTAAACTTGATGTAAAAAGGGATACGGTTTGTGAACTAATATTTTGACACTTCTTTTTCTATTGTTTCCTTTGTAGAGCTACGAACTTTAAGTTTTGAAAGAAAAATAAAAATCATGTAATGAAATGTGAAAGGTGTGAATAAACAATTGTTTTCAACTGGATAGTTTGAATAATGAAATATTTTTGTTTTTAAAACATCTTTTTAGTTCAAAGAAAAAGGAGAATTCCTGTAACTGAAATCTTGAATACTTGTGAATTGGTTTCGATGAAAGGTATTACCCTTGGTCACTTGACCCGAAAATGACTGTGATTCAACTTTGATACTGTCTAAGGAAATGATATACTAGCTCTGTCAAATGAAAGTTTGTAAAAAGGAAATGTTAGGGTTTAGGGTTTTATGTCGGATGTTTGAAAATTTTGAAGAACTAAATGGACTATGTTTTGCATATCTGTCCTGTATGTTAGTAAACAAATAAAGTACCAGAATAGAATAAAACTACAGTAAGCTTGATAAGAAAGTATGAAAACATAAACCCTAGTTTTAAACTTTAAATTGACAGAATAGTAATGTATAGTATTTGCTATAATTTCTTGAAAACTATTTAACAGAAAATGACTTAGTCCTTGAGTATAAATTACTATTATTTTTTCAAGGTAAAATAAGCTTTCTATTGATAAGAAAAGATAGTGTTGTGTATTCGGAAAGTAAATGTTTGCAATATTAAATTCAAACATACTGCTATATATAATACATTGAATCCTGAAAAACTTTTAATATAAAAATGAGGAGAGAAAAACATGGAATGATAATAATTAATACTGAGTATTAATAGTATGAAAACTAATGAAATATACAAAGTTAATCTTCTCATTCATCTTGGCAATCTGCCTATCAAATCTATCTACACTAATTTATTCTTCGTACTAGAGTACGATGTCGATTCATTAGCATGGGAAAAAATGTAGAGAACATTTTATTCAATTCATCATAAAAGAATCAGTACTATTCATAATCCTAATTAACTTAAAAATAAAATAAAATATGTTTGTTCAGTAAAATCTTTGGAAACAAAAAATTAATTATAACAGATAGAAATTTTTAACTGCATAAAAATTAGAGAAGATAAATAGAAACTGTAATTGAAAATAGGGCCAGCAAACACCCAAGGAGGCCTGTTCCTTCGAACCTATTCCAGAAGAAGTAGCCTAACTGCTGGCTTCTTGGAACCCCCGAGCTTGACTACTGAACCACTAAGTAGATGAAATATGTGTAGAAGCAAGGCACTCAATATGCCTTCAGCACTCAGCATCGAACTCCTAAATTCAAAACATGCCTTCAACACTCAGCATCAAACTCCTGAAACTCAGTAGAGTCTTGCAGACTCGCAACATGATCAACAACTTAGCATATCCCCTCATAAAATCTCTTGGGGGAAAACACAGCAAAACCCCAAGGTAAATTTCCTCGTCGGGAAAAGTGATAAACCTCAGTTCATAATTTGATGGATATTATATAGACTGCCTGGGTCTTTAGTGGTCAGTTTGGAATAAATGAGCCTCAAGCTCCAGTCCCATCTTTCAGGGCACTATGACCACATTTCAAGGGAGTTGTCCCATACCAACAGCTAGTTAGTTGCATCATGATGCTGCCACTTGTCCATTTCCTTGTACCCCAGATTCCATTCCATCTAGTGGGTCAGTAACCACTCTTTCAACAATCCTCTTAGGTTTTTGTCTCCTACTTTATTTATTAAAAAATAAAATATTGTGCAAATTACAGTCATCCTTAGATACCTATCCAACATAAAAATTTACAATAAAGTTAACATAATGTTTCTAACACAAGATGTTCTTCAGCAAAAAGGGTATGTTACAAGGCACCTCCATAAGTAGACCTGCAAAACAGGAACATAAGTGGATGCATTAGCAAAAATGCCAAGTATGACAAGAGTCTCCATTTGATTACCCCTACCTCTCGGCAGCCCTGCCAGGGTACCTTTCCCTTTGATAAGACCAAGCATCACACAATCGTCCCCAACCGCCACCAATAAAGGTCCATTCCACCTGAATTACCAGATAGATTTTAATACATATGCATGCAAACCCTTACAACCGTAAGAAGGAAACTCCCGTCATTACATTCAATACATTCGTACACATGTGACAGTTCATACTTCTATTTAAAAGAAACACTTCCACAAAAGCTGTAGAGTTTATCAGCAAACCATGACACTTATAAACTAAGACACTCAAAAAGTAGAAATCAAATACCAATACAGTAGGTATCGATCAGTGTTGAATTCAATTTATTTATTCCTCACCTCTTTAACAGTTTAATTTAGTATCGGAAAATTTTCAATTTTTTGCTATTTTAAGGGACATTACAAGTGTTATCAGAGCTCAATTACAAAACTAAGTGACCTATTGGGCTCATTACAAACATCTGCTGCAGATACACAGTAAATAGAAACATACATTTAAATTTTATTTTGTTTTATGTGAAAATAAACTAACATGATTTTCTGCTCGTTATACTTATATAACATTTCAGGTACAGTCACTGTCTGAAAATGAATGCAGAAGAGGGCAGCAGCATACATGGAAATCTGAACTCTCTACCACAAGAGCAAGAAATTTTGGTGGAACTCATCTCGGACTTAATGAAATCCATGTAGAATCTACAGGCCGAATTCCAAAGTTTTCGAGACGAAAACATGCAAGAAAGAAGAGAACAGCAGGCCATAAATGAGGCACTGCTTCAGACTTTAACAAAGGCAAAACCTGACGAAAATCCCACACTCTTAGTCAACACTTTTAAAAAGAGAAACAGACACACAAAAATGACTACCATCCCTAAAGGAGAAGAGCAGGGAGAACACATACCTGAATCAATGGAAGAAGACTGTAAGATCTCTTCCAATGATAAAGGTTCACCACCTCCTTGCAAGAAAAGGAGAAAAAGTGACGACAGTCTGCAAGGGGAATTCTGAAAGATAAAATCACCAACATATGATGGAGATCTTAACTCTAGGGAAAAGATTGAGGAGTGGCTGCTAGGTATGAATAAATACTTCAAAGTTCACAATTACTCCATTGAAATGCAAGCCTTACTAGCCAAATCTTAGATCATGGTAGGCGTATTATTTTAGCCTCAAGGTTACGATTCATGCCATCAAAACAGTCATAATAACAACCAACATCTTCTGAAAAACCTTTGATACAGACAACATTTATATGAATTAAAATGAAGAGATTAAATAGGGTACCAAACCCTTATACATATTACACAGAAGAACATTCCAGGGCCCATACAAATACATTTTGCAAACGTAGGTCTCTAATGTAAACCCCAGTTCATTTTGGGCATTATTGCCAACATCAAGAGTTCAACAAAATTCAGACATAGAGCCAGATAGCCAAAACCTCTCACTAAGACCCTCTAGGGCCTACAAATGACAATAGATACATCTCTTCACAACAGTCCAACAAAACGGAAACCTCCAGGAACTCGAAACTTGTCACAGTGAACCCAATCGAGTCCACAAGTTCCTCATAGAAAACGCAAGACACTCCACAGAGGCAAGAGGAGGAGATAAGTTAATGTGGACTCTGGACTTACCAGTTGCCAATGCCTCCAAGTCTAAAGTCTTGATCATCAACCAGTACCCACGTAGATGAAGGAGACCAAACCACTTACTTGTCAAGCAAGTAAAACATTCAGTCACAAGCTATTTCATTATCGTCTCTATCAATGTAAAATTTGCAAGTAGAACCAAGAAGATATTACCTTCAGCTATTGCCATGTCTGCATAACGAAATCTTCATGGTGGGCTGACCATGAGCCAAGCTCAGGTCAGAACACCAAACCCTCAGATGCATCCAACATACAGACAAAGACAAACAAACTTAGAGAATTGAAACCCTCGATGGTGTAGTACCCAAGACCAAACCCCTAGCTTAGCTGGAAGACATTGGCATGTGTATTCGTAGGATGCTTTAAATGCCACCACCAACCCCAAACATTCGCTACAAGTCGTTATCTCTATAGTGGTAAAGGAATTCACGACCAAGAAGTAATTAAAACGCAAAGGTGTTGCCAAGACCCCAAGTACTGTGTAAATTCAATAAGTAATGGAAATGTCATTATGTTATAAAATCTCAACAAGGGCTTCCAAACTTCCAACAAATCATTTCGAAGTGACAACCACCACCCATTATTAACAATAGTATTAATTAAGTACGGAAGTTGTGAAATGGACACCATAAGTAGTGACCTCCGTAAGTAGACCTGCAAACCAGGAAAAAAAGTGGATGCATTAGCGAAAACACTAAGTAAGGCAAGAGCCCCCATTTGCTTACCCCTACCTCTCGGCAGCCCTGCCACGGTACCTTGCCCTTTGAAAAGACCAAGCATCACACAATGGGCCCCGAACAAAATTCACAAAGGGAGTTGTCCCATACCAACAGCTAGTTAGTTGCATCATGATGATGCCACTTGTCCATTGCCTTCTACCCCAGATTCCATTCCACCTAGTGGGTCAGTAACCACTCTTTCAACAGTCCCCTTAGGTGTTTGTCTCCTATTTTATTTATTAAATAATAAAATATTGTGCAAATTATAGTCATCCTTGGACACCTGTCCAACATAAAACTTTACAATAAAAGTTAACATAATGTTTCCAAGAAATGTTCTTCAACAAAAAGGGTATGTTACAAATACCCCCACTTAAGCTCAACATCGTCCTCGATGTTGCTTATTCTTCATCAGATTCCTCATGGAACAGAACTGGATATGCTACCCGCATATTACCTTCCAATTCCCAAGTAGCTTCATCAGGGCTAAGGTGCTTCCATTGCACCTTTACCTGCCCTATGGTGTGATTCTGAAGTGTAATTTCCCTCTGGTTGAGAATATAGTCCAGTTCCACCTGAAAATATCCTTCGGGTTCCACCTATATGTCATTCCAATTCAGCACATGAGTAGCATCGTGCACATATTTCTTTAAAACAGAAATGTGAAAAACATTGTGGATTTTTAAATTATATGGCAATGCCAATTGATATGCAACAACTCCAATCCTTGATAGGATTTCAAATGGTCCACAATAACTTGGTGCTAGTTTAGCACAACTTCCAAGCTTCAAAGAATTTTTCTTGGGTTTTACCTTTATAAAAACATGGTCTCCCACCTGAAATTCTCTTTCAGTGCGTTTCAAATCTGCATAACGTTTCTGCCGATATTGGGCAACTTTGAAGTTACCTTGAACCTGTTTCACGGTTACCTCCATCTCTTTCAATAAATATGGTCCTAGCATTAACCTGTCTACAGGGTTATCCCAAGAAATAGGAATACAACATTTTCTTCCATACAAAATCTCAAATGGACTTAACTTAGCTGATGCTCGATAATGATTATTGTAGGAAAATTCTGCTAAATGTAAGTAATCTTCCCACTTAGATGGTTGATATTTGACATACATTCTTAGCATGTTCTCTAAAATCTGGTTTACCTTTTCTGTTTGACCATCAGTTTGTGGGTGGAAAGAAGTGCTGAAATTTAGTTTAGTGTTTAAACCTTTAAATAGTGCTGTCCAAAAATTTCCAGGGAACTTAGAGTCTTGATCAGAAATAATTACCTTTGGAATTTTGTGTAAGCAGAAGACTTGCTTCAAAAATACATCTGCAATGTTAGAGGCTTTAAAAGTGGTTTTAACAGGAATAAAATGAGCAACCTTACTTAACTTGTCCACAACCACCATTATGGAGTCATTATGTTTCTGGTTTTTAGGCAAACCTATAATAAAATCAATACTTATAATCTCCACTTCCATTCTGGAATTGGGAAGGGATACAATAGTCCAGCTGAATGTTAATGTTCAGCTTTAATAGTCTGACATTCAAAACATCTATCTATGTATTCAGCCACTTCATTCTTCATGTTGGACCAAAAATAATCTTTTCTTAACATAGATATCATTTTCTAATAACTAGGATGTCCTGAATAAGGACTCTTATGAACTTTATCCAAAATCAACAGCTTAACTTTTGACATATTAGGCACATAAATTCTATTTTTATAAATTAACAAGCCTTTTTCATTAATACTGTAGTCTATTATTAAATTTTCAGATAAATTTTCAGCCACTTTAGCATGTAATTTTCGGTAATTTTCATCTTACTTAATTCCTTCTTCGATCTGATTTTCCAGATTTTTCTTAAACATGCTGATTGCTGCCACACAGTTTAATTTGGCATTTCTTCTCAAGGCATCAACAACTTTGTTTTCTTTCCCTTTTATGTGTTGAATCTCGAAATCATACTCGCTAAGGAAAGCTAGCCATCTAGCTTGCCTTGCGTTAATATTTTTTTGATCCAATAAATACTTTAGGCCTTTATTATCCGTCATTAGAATAAATTTTCTTCTAATCAAGTGATGGCGCCACATTTTTAGTGCATATATTACGGCTGCCAACTCAAGATCATAAGTTAGACAATTCTTTTCATGAATTTTTAACTTCCTTGACTCAAAAGCAATGGCATGACCTTCCTGACTTAAGACCCCTCCAAGTCCACCGTTGCATGCATCAGTGCATACGACGAAATCCTTATTGGGATCAGCAATTTTTAAGATTGGCGCAGTAGTTAATAATTCTTTTAACTTATTAAAGCTTTCTTGACACTTTTGATCCCATACGAATTTCTTCCCTTTCTTCTGCAAAGAAGTGATGGGGTTAGCAATTCTAGAGAACCCTTTAATCAACCTTCTGTAATAACCTGTTATCCCCATGAATGACCGTACATCAGTTACGTCTTTGGGGACAGGCCATTCATTAATTGCTTTTATCTTATCGAGGTTGAAATAAATTCCATCTTTAGAAATTATGTGACCTAGATATTGTATTTTATCTTTATAAAAGTCACATTTACTGAACTTAGCGTAAAGCTGATGTTCTCTTAAAACTTGCAGAATTATTTTTAAATGTTCATCATGCTCTTCTTTAGTTTTTGAATAAATCAGAATATCAACAATGAATACCACTACAAACTTATCCAAATATTTGTGCAGAACGTTGTTCATTAAACACATGAACACTGTCGATGCGTTAGTTAGCCCAAAAGGCATAACTATGAACTCGTAGTGTCCATAACGCGTTATGAATGCAGTTTTGAATATGTCTTCATCTTTGATTCTAACCTGATGATACCCCAACCTTAAATCAATTTTAGTGAATATCTCTGCTCCGCGTACTTGATCAAATAGATCATCTATGTGGGGTAAGGGATATCGGTTCTTAATTGTCATTTTATTAAGCTGACGATAATCGATGCACAATTGCATGGTATCGTCCTTCTTTTTAACAAAAATTACTGGTGCTCCCCAAGGAGACACACTTGACCTTATGTAGTTTTTATCCGTTAATTCTTTCAGCTGAGATTTTAACTCATTTAACTCCAAAATATTCATCCTGTAGGGAGCCTTCGAGTTTGGTACCACACCAGGTACTAACTCAATGGTGAAATCAAGTTCCATTTTCGGAGGTAATCCTGGAATTTCTTCCAGGAATACGTCAAAAAATTCCCTAAGGATGGGAATATCCTCTAGTTTTAACTTGTCTTCTTTAGATAAACACTCATCATTAATAACATTAATAGCAAACATTTTATAGCCTTTTCTGGCAGCTCTTTTTACTTGTAAAGCATAAATCTATCTTATTGAAATCTTCCTATGAATTCCTTTTATTGTTTCAATGTTACCTTCATTATTTAAGCAGGTAAAAGATTTTTCATAACAATTAAGTATTACTCTATGCAATCCAGTCCATGCCAATCAACAAGTCATATGAACCTAATGGTAAAACATTCAGATTAATTTGCATTTTCAGCTGACTTATAAACACTTCACAATCTTTGACAAAATTTGTAACCTTTCTTTTAGTGCCAGTTGCAAGTTGAACTAACCATGCATTATCAAATTTCTCTACTTTTAATTTGCAACTGTTCACTAAAGTAGGTGAAATATAACTCAGATTTGCACCTGGATCTATCATAATGGAAATAGATTTGTTTTGTATCATACCTTCAATTTCGACCATAGATGTTTGATGGTCATCTTGACAATTTTCCAGCGCTACATTTATCCTATGCATTTCTCTTGTGAAATCTCCAACTGTAGGTTCTGCTTGCATAGTGTGAATATTGTTGACTATCCTTTTGTTGTGTGGGTAATCAACTTTCTTGTGTGGTCCACCGCAGTCGAAACACTTCAAAGGTCCCTTTTGTTCAGCATACCTGTTGTTGTTATTATTATTACGTACATTCTTGGCAGCATTAAAATTATGTGGTGCATTACTCCTGTAATTATTATTACTTGGAAAATTTAAGTTATTAAAATTTTCTTAAAACTTCCAGAATTTTGATTAAAACTCTTCTTTTTGTTATCAAAATGATTAGACTTATTACTCTTCCAGCCAGTTGTTCCTTCTCTTTTTATGTTTTGATCAAAACAGAAATTAGCTTTTCTTATGGCCTCTTCCAAAGTGGAAGGGTTATCATATTCGATCCGGTCTTTTATATTGAAAGATAGACAACTGAGAAACCTTTGCACTTTAGGATTTTCTTCGACCATATAAGGTACATACCTTAGCAATCTAAGGAACTTGTTGCACAACTCTTTCATGTTCATTGTACCCAACTTCAAATCGTAAAACTCTTTTGAGTTATCTTCAAAATATTGTTCCGACAAAAAATTCTTTTTAAACACCTTTTTAAACATATTCGAGGTTACTTCTTTTTCTTTTATACTCTTAATTCTTTTAAGATCCTACCACCAAATATCTGTCTTTCTGGTCAGATTGTAAATAGCCATCTTGGCTTTTAATTGAGAAGAGTAGTGGAAAATATTAAAGTACTTCTTCATTCCCAACAACCATGCTTCAGCTATCTCACCCTTCTCACTTTCACCATTAAAGGTTGGTGGCTTAATCTTTTTAAATTCTCCAGTAATCTGTTCATGATGTTTATGTTTTCTCTTTTTAGAGAAGCAATCACTGTTACTGCTGTCATGATCAAAGTCACTATTACTTGGATCAAATTCAGATGATGAGTAACTATTCCTTTTATCATTTCTTGATTTCTTATGTTTATGTTTTTGGGACATTGTTTCAAAATCAGACTTCATTTCTGATTTTCTGCCTCTTTCATCATTATGACAGTCCTCCCTCAAATTATGTTGTAAATCCTCCTGTACCTTCAGGATTCGTTCATTCTCTTCTTTAACAGCTCTTAACTCAGATTTTAAATCCTGAACAATACGTAAAAAATTCATAAGACTTGTTATTTAATTCAACATAAATTCCTTCAAGGTTATTATTATTAATACGTTCATTACGAGGTGATCTGTCCTCTGCTGATTCTTATGGTATTTCCATACCTACAATTTAAAGGTCAATTTGTTTTGTACAAAAATAAAATTAAAATAAAAGTTAGTAACATAAACTTTCTGATTTGTTTTATGTTTGCGCGCATGAGCCTATTTCAGGCCTAGAGTTTGAACTCGCGCTCTGATACCACATGTAACATTCCAAAATAATTCACAAAAATTTAAAATTTTTATAAAGCATTTAATGCAAACTCTAATTGTGCGGAATATAATAATGCTTAGAGTCGTCTTGCTATACTAAATACTGTGTTGATTTAAAAGCGTAAAGTTTGCGTCTAGATGATTAATATCTATGTTTCGAAGTCATTCTTACTCAACTGTAAATTACAATCCTTTTGTTGGTTGATGAAAAGATGTATGTTTTAAATGTATTAACTATTGTTCTTTTGCTGATGACGAAGGGTTCCTATGAACGCCCCGAGGCTTACTTAGCATTCCTGCTAAAGCATTTGAATCATCCTTTTTCGCAGATTACAGGTAAGAGTTTTTGTTGTGTTTACGACAAATGACCAAAGAGTTTCTTACCAGTTTAAGTGTCTCCAAGTCTTACTGAATTAAGAGACATAATGTCGAGAATGCTAATGGTGAGAAAATCAGTTAGCCTAGTTTGTTAAACAGAAGTATGTTGATTGTAACAGTTTCCTCTTTCTGAACTAACCTTTTATTAAATTACTCAAATGATGAATAGGATTCAGATATCATTGTTAAACTTTTATGTATTGTTATCTTGAGTTTCCTTATTGAAGCAAAGTATGAAAATGAACTTATTATATAGGTGTTGGTTAACCACTGAATGATGTGCATCATCTTTATGCACATATTTGTATGCTCTAGACCCTAAGGATCTCATACCATAATTGTTTTAAATTCTAACTTAGGAATAAATTGCAACTCATATCATAGTCATATGCTAAACTTATTGTTTATATACAAATTCTATTAAATTTCCATACTATATTGAAATGTAAATATATCAATTCCTACCCAAACCTAAATTTAAACTTTATCCTAGGATCTATATGCATATTTAAAAATCAATGCTGTATTATATAGACTATATACAAATCCTAGATTTTCAATGAAATTTACATTCTAGTGTGTGCATCGTGTGGTCCTAATTAACTATGAAAACCTAGTGAGGAATGAATACAACCTTGCTATAACTCAAGGTGCATGTCATAACATAGTTATGCATATTACCACTGCGTTGATATATTACAAGGTTGGCTATGAAATAATGTTAACGTGGGTTTGTGCTGGCAGACACTTCTATTTCTCTTTGCAATTAATACATCCAACTGTCGAGACAGTGGAATGTCTCCG
This sequence comes from Larix kaempferi, assembly GCA_027924585.1. Lineage (NCBI taxonomy): Eukaryota > Viridiplantae > Streptophyta > Pinopsida > Pinales > Pinaceae > Larix > Larix kaempferi. The sequence goes on along the minus strand of BSBM01000088.1, from coordinate 17,237,361 downwards.
TGGATATCACCGTGGCGTTAGGCATGTGATGAGTTGGTGATGGTTCAGAGTTGTGATGAGCCGGAAGTGCTCTGGTTCGAAGCTTGTCCTAGTTGTCCTCCTTGGTAGCTACGGTATTGATGGTATCATTAATGAGGAAGAAGTCTTGTTTTACGTGAATCTTTTGGTGATCTCCACCATTGATCGAGCGAGGGTTTCAGGCATTGGGATCTAACCCTAGCCTCGACTAAGTATTACGAAGTTAATGTTTCATTGTTACATGGTGAAGTGGCTCTGAGGAGAGGTCGACAGGCCGAGAGTCTTTAGGGTTTTGTTAACTGGTTTTTATCTTTGGAGTGCTCACGGTTCGAGACCGTGACTTATTGAAAGCTTAAGAATGGCATTTTCATGGTGTTCTCTAGTGGTATCTTGAAGTAGAAGTTCCAGGATGTGAGTGAAAACTCTTCATGACAGTTGTTTTGATGCTTGGCTTTTCTTGTCTATTGGGTGATTTTCTTCAGAGTTTTCGTGCCTCTGTTCTTGCCTTTGGCGACAGAGAAAAAGGGTACTGGTTGCAAAGTCATGGAATTCCAATTCGTGGATAATTTCTTAGCAGTAAGGTTCTCAGTTCAAAACCCAGCATCTTCCATTCTGCATTGAGAAATTTTAGTTTCTTAGTAGTTCACCCGTGATGTTTTCTATCATAAATTATTTGTTTTTAACCACACTCATATTGAATGGCAAGTACCTCGTTGTTGACTCCTCAGCTTAAGTGTTGATGGTTGGCTACTGCAATAAGACTGATAAGCCTTGGTGGTTACCGTTTTACTATGGTTAGATGAATATTGAACCTTCGAATGTGTTGTGCCAAGACTTCATAAATTCTCTCAGGCTTGTTCTTCATCAAAAACCTATGTACTGCTTGTAGCTTGGGGAGAATGAATTCTCGACCCTGTTGTCGTTGTTTTAGTAGTAATATTTTTCCATTACATAATCCATGAGGAAAAATACTTAGAATAGGGTTTCACCCTTCTTTTGCTCTTAGAAATGAAAGGATTCATGTTCTCGCTCCACCTGTGTTCATGTGGTTGATGCTGTGAGTTATTCTGTGTAAAAAGAATTGTGTTTCATGGAAAGCGTTATGAATATAGTTCTGTGGGCATTTCTCCATTTTGCATGAAGGAAACGAAACTTGGTGTTGCCTATCTATTGTGCTTTTGTGGATAGTAAAAACGGAAGCCAAGGGCTTAGCCTTGAGCTTAGAGTCGAACCATAATACTTCATTTGATATGGTAGTTTTCTTTAGCTACCGAGAACATTGTTTTAACTGAGAAATGTGGTTCTCGGTATGGTTCTACTGTTATTAAAACAATATTTTAGACTTCTGTAAGTGAATGTCTATAGTGCTCTATTCGTATGGTTTTACTGTTATGTTTTCAATTTGAAGAGTGATAATGTACAATCAAATGTTTCCAAAATGTTTTTGTTCTCAGTCTTAAGGAATATAAATCTTAAGTGTTTTCGAAACTATGTTTTGCAGTTGAGAATGTCTCTTGTTATCATTGTTTGTCAATTAATATGATGGCCGTGAGCCAGAATCCATTATTTTGATTTCAGCTAAGAAAAGAATCGTGGCCAGTTTCTTAACTCTTAACTAAAATTTAATAGTTGATGTTCTAAGCTTTAATGAGTTAGGATATGAATATGTCAAAAATCTTAGGTTTGAAAATGAAACCCTACTTGTATATCGTAATGATTCTTTATCGTAGATAAAAATAGAATGAAAGATAAATATATTATTACAGAAAGATAAATGAATAAATAGAATGTATGTGCTAGGGTTTTCGGCCATGTGTTGAATGTTTGGCAAACTGTTTATAAATGATAATAATAGTGTGTTTACACAGTGATATGAGTAGATACTTTTATATACCTTCTTTGAAATCGATATATGTTGCGAGTGTTTGTACTTAATACTTGTAGTAATTTGAAATAAACTATTTTTGAGAAAGAGGATAGAATTATTGTAAGAATTGAAAAGAGGACATAGAAATGTAAAAACCCTAGTCTATTCTATGACTATCAAAAATAGAAAAACAATGAAATGTTGAATGGTATTATTTAATTTGCAGTTTTTATTTAAAGAAATGTTTATGAAATAAAAATATAGTAAAACTCAAACCTCATACTGATGAAATGGATAATGAGAGAGGAAAACTCAAAATTTTTATTATATACTACATAATATAAATGATAAGAAAAACTAATGAAAAATAATAGGGTTTGATCTTCTCATTCAAATGTCAAATCTGCCTATCAAATTATCTTCATTAATTTCTTCTTTGTACTAGAGTACGATGCATATCCATTAGAATGGGGAAAAATGCAGAGAATATTTATTTAATTGATCATTACTATTCACAATCTTAATTAGATTTAGAAACTGAAAATAGATGCATCTGAACAAGAACACATTCTGCAAATAGTAATTAAATACTTGCAAATAAAAGAATTTAACTACTTAATGACAGATAAATAAATAGAACCTGTAGATGAAGATAGGGCCGACAAACACCCAAGGAGGCCTGTTCCTCCCAACCTTTTCCAAAAGAAGAAGCCAAATTGTTGGCTTCCTATGGACCCCCGAGCCTGTTTACTGAACCACTAAGTAGATGGAATCTGTGTAGAAGCAAGGCACTAAATAAAACTTATGCACTCTGTAGTATAACTTCTGCACTCATAATATGCCTTTTGCACTCAACAATGTAATTTTCTGCACTCAGCAGTAATGGGCAGACTCACAACATGATAAAAAACTTAGCATATCCCCTCATCAAATATCTTGGGTGCAAGCACAGCAAAACCCCAAGGTAAATTTCCTCATCAGGAAAAGTGATGAACCTCAGTTCATAATTTGATGGCTATTATATCGACTGCCTAGGTATTTAGTGGTCAGTTTGGAATAAATGAGCCTCAAGCTCCAGTCCCACCTTCCAGGGCACTATGACCACATTTCAAGGGAGTTGTCCCATACCAACAACTAGTTAGTTGCATCATGATGCTGCCACTTGTCTGTTTCCTTCTACCCCAGATTCCATTCCACCTAGTGGGTCAGTAACCACTCTTTCAACAGTCCCCTTAGGTGTTTGTCTCCTATTTTATTTATTAAATAATAAAATATTGTGCAAATTATAGTCATCCTTGGACATCTGTCCAACATAAAACTTTACAATAAAAGTTAACATAATGTTTCCAACATAAAATGTTCTTCAACAAAAAGGGTATGTTACATGTAGAATAACATACACCGGGGCGTGGACAATTCACACTTGTACGATGCACTATTATGGGAAAGAATGCACACTCAGGTCTGTAAAGAAAAATAAAAGTATACAAGAACTTGGCGTACCCTAGATAGAAATGAAAATTAGAGAGAATTGTTCATAACTGAGAAATAAGTTATAGAGATCAACCCTAAAGCCCGGCACCACAATGACTTAGAGTGCGACAATAATCCAAACCATTACATTACACTGCTAAAAGAACAACTAATTGTGAAACCCTTCGAACCATTGAAAATATTAAAGCTCGATTTCTGAGAACGACATTAAAATCTTTATGGTAACACAACTCAGAGTGAACATTGATGAGGACGTAGATGGAAACCAGACCGAACCCCTTGTTCAGAGCTCAAACCGTTTCCCAAACGATCAAAATAAAGTGAAAATGGTAAAAGTCAACACTTTCACCTACCCTTATGGAGCCGAGGGTTAGAGTACTATCCTTCTCATTTACCTTGATTTATGCCAGGTATGAAGACACTGCGAGGATGGATATGTGGAAAAAATAAATGGTAAGACCATAATTCTTGGCCTCGACATGGCAAAATGCCACTAGCACAGAGATCTTATACCCACTTGCAACAAAACTTTATATAGTTCGACAGAGTTTCCAACCTTCCTGAGGAATAAGAAATGTCCATGTCCGTGGTCTTCAACTATATCTGAAACACTGTACGACCACTAAGTATGAATCTCCACAATGCTATAATGAGTTGTGGTTGAGCATAGGAGAAACCATCTCGTTATAAATCAATAATGAAAACCTCTGCTAGATCTGAGGTAAAACACCGAGAATTATAATGTGTACCAAGGCACGAGTACGAACCAACGCAGTATAAATAAATGTTGAAGTCGAACAACAGAAGGAACAACACAGTCATGGATCAATGATGATTATCCACTCCTGTATGCAAGGTTAAATACCAATTATAAACACATTAATTAAGGTATCGAACCTATCACTTTCACTCTATAAGTAATGGCACATATCTATAACACAATATAATATGTTATTGTTAGTTGTTCTCTATGTTTAATTGTAATCATGTGTTGTTTTTGTTTCAGTTACCTAGTACTTTCTTTAGTTAAATGGGTTGATTGTTATTAGGTGTTATCTATGTATGAGCTAAGAGTTATCCAAGCATCAATTACCAGTTATTTTTTATCTTTCTTTTTTTTTAGATTTTTATTTTGAATTTTGAATGCCCATAAAATCAATCTGGACAGTAAACTTGTCTTATCCTCCTTCAATCTAATAAAAGCATAAATAATAGTCCACCCCAAATTATAAGATATATAAGAAAAACAAAATTTTATATAAACTAAATGGAAATGTAATAAGGATCCTTACATTAAGTAACTATTAGGTTAACAACTATATCTGAACCAATCAAAAGAGGATGTAATGTCTCATCAAAACAAATAAGAATAGATCAATATTGTTGGGTATAATTAAAGTTTAAGAAAGATAGATTTGAAATAAAATTTACATGCCATAACCACATTATAATCATATGTGGTTTACAACCCTTTCTATAACCATACCGGTACAGTAGGCACTCATCAATGCTGAAGTCAATTTATTTATTCCTAGCCTCTTTAAGAGTTTAATTTAGTATCGAAAAATTTTAAATTTTTTTCTATTTTAAGGGACATTACAAGTGGTATCAGAGCTCAGTTACAAAACTAAGTGACCTATTGGGATCATTACAAACATCCGTTGCAGATACACAGTAAACAGAAACATACATTTAAATTTTGTTTTGATTTATGTGAAAATAAACTAACATGATTTTTTGCTCGTTATACTTATATAACATTTCAGGTACAATCACTGTCTAAAAATTAATGCAGAAGGGGGCAGCAGCATACATGGAAATCTGAACTCTCCACGACAAGAGCAAGAAATTGTGGTGGAACTCATCGCGGACTTAATGAAATCCAAGCAGAATCTACAGGCCGAATTCCAAAGTTTTCGAGACGAAAACATGCAAGAAAGAAGAGAACAACAGGCCATAAATGAGGCACTGCTTCAGACTTTAACAAAGGAAAAACCTCACGGAAATCCCACACTCTTAGTCAACACTTTTAAAAAGGGAAATAGACATACAAAAAGGACTACCATCCCTAAAGGAGAAGAGCAGGGAGAACACATACCTGAATCAATGGAAGAAGACTATAAGATCTCTTCCAACGATAAAGGTTCACCACCTCCTTGCAAGAAAAGGAGAAAAAGTGAAATTCTGAAAGATAAAATCACCAACATATGATGGAGAACTTAACTCTAGGAAAAAGATTGAGGAGTGGCTGCTAGGGATCAATAAAACTAAATTATCTAACTAATCACAAAACAATTTTTCAATAAAATCCCATGGGTATTAGCTTAAAATAATAATAAATAAATAAATCTACGCACTCTTTTAAGAAATGGAAAGATTGTGATTCTGACGTAAAATTACCCAAGTTAGCATGAAAAAGTCTCCAAGTTGTTTTCCATACACCGAGGTGTGGACAATTCACACCTGTACAATGCACTCTTATGGGAAAGAATGCACACTCAGGTCTGTAAAGCAAAATAAAAGTATACAAGAACTTGGCATACCCTAGATAGAAATGAAAATTAGAGAGAATTGTTCATACCTGGGAAATAAATTATAGAGATCAACCCTAGATCCTGGCACCACAATGACTTAGAGTGCAACAATAATCCAAACCATTACATTACACTGCTAAAAGAACAACTAATTGTGAAACCCTTCGAACCATTGAAAATATTAAAGCTCGATTTCTGAGAACGACATTAAAATATTTATGGTAACACAACTCAGAGTAAACATTGATGAGGACGTAGATGGAAACCAGACCGAACCTCTTGTTCATCGCTCAAACCCTTTCCCAAACAATCAAAATAAAGTGAAAATGGTAAAAGTCAACACTTTTACCTACCCTTATGGAGCCGAGGGTTAGAGTACTATCCTTCTCATTTACCTTGATTTATGCCAGGTATGAAGACACTGGGAGGATGGATATGTGGAAAAAATAAATGGTAAGACCATAATTCTTGGCCTCGACGTGGCAAAATGCCACTAGCACAGAGATCTTATACCCACTTGCAACAAAACTTTATATAGTTCCGTTTGAGATAATTCCTCCCACCATCAGTTTAAATCCACCAACCACCGCACAAGAAGTTAATACAATTAGGTGAAGAAGTAAATGAGCCTCGGATGAAGAGAGGCATCCATATGTTCAATGTATTTTGTGTTCATTTTAGTTCTGGAATGACGTAGAAGAGCGGCAGAGCTCCATTCAGAATTTCGGCTCCTGTCTCTGTTTTTGTCTTTCGCATACTCTGTTTTCCCCTGCCGCTCTACCTCTGCAAATTTCTTCATGGTATCAGAGCAGGGAGATCCTGCCGCTGCCCAACCCATTTGAATTTGTCTTGAACCAGCCAAGTTCACTGGCACATAGGAGAAGCCGTCTCCAGTAAACCCCAGCCACAATTGCTGGAAGAGATTTTCAGAAAGCTGAAGGCAGAGCTAAGAGGGAGAGTTGCCATTGGAAAAGGGTCAAATTGGTAGCCGCCATGTGAGTGGAAGCCATGAATAGGAGTGTTTCAGAGTGGAGTGAGTGAGTTTCTTTCCTAAGGCATTTTGTGTGGTTAAGACAGAAATTTGGCGCAGATTCATATTCATGCAAGAGTCGTTTGGAATGGTTTCTTCATCGAAAATTTGAAGCATCTGCTCTCTGAGGCTTGAATCTATAATTCTAATGGACTCTAACTATGGAAAAGCTTGTGTTTGTTTAGTATGTTTTCAGGATGAAGTGATTTAGCTAGGAAAAACAGTTTATTCTCTGAGCGGGTGGATTTGAACTTGTTGTGGAGGCTTGAATCATAAGAAAGATGGAAAAAGCATGGGAAAAGGCAGTTGAGGCTACCAGAGGTAGGCAGAACCCTTCTGAAATCCCTAGATGGGGGCCGAGCCTGCTAAAGAACAGCCTGTAGCTCAAGCTCCCGCCGAAGTGGTTGATGTTGACGAAAAAGCTGAAGAAGCATCTAGTAAGGAAGAAGTTCTTGCCACTGTTGAAACGACAGTAGAAGAAAAGACTAAAGAATCATTAGCCAAGAAAATAAAAATAGAGTGTTTTGCATTAAGGGGGCGCTTTTGACAGGTCTTGCAGCCAGCAAGCAATTTCATATTTTTTTTAGGGGGCGATAAGGTAAGGAGAAGCAAGTAGGAGACTTGCATGAAGAAGACAAGTGCCAGCATAGAACGTGCCAACAAAGAAGAGAAGAAATGGGTTACAAAAGTAGACTCAAGCAGATCAAAAGAAGAAATGCAAGGGCAGAGGAAAAGTATTTTGCACATAGATATGGAGAAGTTCCCATTGCAGAGGAGCTTAGTAACACAATTGAAGTCCAAGAGGAGAACCAGGATAATTGGAGCAGAAGTGTTCTCCTTGTACCCCGACATTTTTCAGGTAAAAATTATGAGTTTTGGGCTATTAAGATGAGAAATTTTCTTAGAGCAGAGGATTTGTGGTATTTAGTTCAAAATGAATGTGTGCATCCCCTAGATCTAGAGGCTTTTGAGGCCCTGACAGAAGACCAAAAATTGCAGAATCATGAATTAGCTTTGTATTTCATTCAGCAGGCCTTGGATGAAAATATATTTTTGAAGGTAGCAACAGCTAAAACTGCCAAGGAAGCTTGGAAAAATTTAAAACTTGAATTTGAAGTAAAGGGAAGTGACATGTGCAAGCAGCCAACAGTGTCACAGCCTGTTGAAGAAGTACCAGAAGAGAATTCTGCAGTTGAGAATCCTGCAGTTGAAGCAGAAGACAGCCAAGCTGTTAGTGAATCCCATGGTGTAGAGGCACTTGTGGATGAATATGAAGATAGAACTGCCATCGAAGTAGTAGAAACTCCAACCATAGTAGCTGTTGAGAAATTTAGTGAATCCCACACAGTTGTGGATAATGAAGTTGAAGAACCTGCTATACCAGCAGAAGCACTTTCCCCAAACACAAATGAAGACGAAATTGTTGTAATAGTTGAAAAGGATCTAGGAGTCTTAGTCAAAGCTACTGAAGTAGAAGTTGAATGTTCGCATGAAATGGTTGAGGACTCTGTCAGCCAAGCAGAGCCAGATATGTTTGAGAACAACGAAGCCCACTGTGCAAAGCCACAAGTGGATGAAGATGACAAAGATGATGTTGAAGTTGAAGAAGCTGCCAACCCAGATATTCTTGAAGATGAAGCTGCCATAGCAGCAACAGAAAATGGTGAATTAGCAACTCAAGCAGTTGCAGGATAGCCAGTAGAGGCTGAATGTGAAGAAGAAAATGAGCTCATGAAGAGCATGCCCATGAGGGCAGAAGTTTTTCCTAACAGTTTAGATGTTTGTGAGTGTGCAGGTATTGAGAGCAAGAATCATCCTACAATAGCTGAAGAAAAAGAACAAGAGCATGCAGTCAAAGTAACAAGACATTTTGATGAAGATTTGAAATTTATTGAAGAGTGGCTAGCAAAGCCCAAGCACGATGAAGACTGTAATTTTATTGCAGAGTTTGACAAGATTATCAAAAGTTGCATCGAAGATGAAGCATTTGAATTCAATGAAATATTTTATAGTGTGGTACCAGCTGGATGCCCAGTTTCCCAAAGTCTGAAGGGGAATGTAGGTCTAGACCAAGAAGAGTGCCAACAGGCAATAGTTGATTCTCCATTGCAAGAGAAAGTTGATTCCAGTTGTGATGTGTATTGTAATAAAGAACAATGCTCACAAGGGGTTATTGATTCAGAGGTCTCACAAGATTTTTCGATTGGCAAGAGTTCATACTGCAACCAACACGGTCAAGATGAGGGAGCCCATTCTAGGGATTCAGATGATTCAAAGAAATTTGTCTATCTCATCAACAAACAATGCCACCAGGAAATAGATGGTTTTGAGGAAACAGAATTTACAAGAAAAGATGTTTCTCCTCGCCAAAAACAATGTCTATTGGAGGAGAATGTTTATTCAAATGAAAAGCAGTGCTCTGAAGAGGGAGTTGGGTCACAGGAGTTGCGAGATTCCGAGAGTGTTACAGCTTGCAATGAACAGCGCCAATATGGAACAGTCCATTGTAACAAAGTTGACGATTCAGATGATGTGGGACTTATCAATGAACCATGCCAACATCAGCCAGGTAAAACGAGGGAGTCCTAAATTTCATGGGAAGATGTGTACAGTGAGAACGGACAATGCCAAAAGAAAAATATTGATTTAATGGATGATGGATCTTTTGAGGAACAACTTCCTTTGTACAAAGAAGAATGGCAGCAGCTTAAGATTGATTCGAAAGAGTCAGAGGAAGCCATTGAACATAAGCCTGTTATAAAGGAGCACTGTGAGGAAGAGACTATTGATTCAAAGGAAACAGAACATGTAGAAGGGAATGCACCCATCTGCAAAGAAAAATGCCAAGAGGAAGTCGTTGATTCAAAAGAATCACAGAATTTGGTCGAAGACATACTTGTGTTTAAGAATGAAATGTGTGATGAAAAGACTATTGAACCAAAGGAATTAGAAGATGCAGAAGATATGCCAGTTTTTGAAGAACAATGCCAAGAGAAGAGAGCTGATTCAAAAGAATCACATGATTCAGTTGACAATATACCTGTTAAGAATGAGTAGTGCCAAGAACTGATCAGTGAACATGAGAAAATGCAAGACATTGATGGAAGATTCAAGTCTAAGGAGCTTAAAGAAAACATGAAGAAGAAGGTGAGAATGAAGAAGAAGACGAGAAAAATTCCAGAGTTCAAGGTCTGGAGCAAACAAAAGAAAAAGAAGCCGTTGCATCAGCATGCAACAGACAAGAATGGTAAGATAGTTTTGAGCTTTGACATGAACTAATGTAAGCCTAGCTGAGACTTAGACCAGCAGGCATTAATGTTTTATGTTTTTTGTTGAAAGCCCATAAAGGCATTGCATGTATGTGTTAGATGTTAGTAGTTTGTTTATGGTCGAAATTATGGGGGAGTGTTGGAGATAATTCCTCCCACCATCTCTTTAAATCCACCAACCACCGCACAAGAAGTTAATACAATTAGGTAAAGAAGTAAATGAGCCTCAGATGAAGAGAGGCATTCATATGTTCAATGTATTTTATGTTCATTTTAGTTCTGGAATGACGTAGAAGAGCGGCAGAGTTCCATTCAGAATTTCGGCTCCTGTCTCTGTTTTTGTCTTCCGCATACTCTGTTTTCCCCTGCCGCTCTACCTCTGCAAATTTCTTCAAGTTCGACAGAGTTTCCAACCTTCCTGAGGAATAAGAAATGTCCATGTCCCTGGTCTTCAACTATATCTGAAACACTGTACGACCACTAAGTATGAATCTCCACAATGCTATAATGAGTTGTGGTTGAGCATAGGAGAAACCATCTCGTTATAAATCAATAATGAAAACCTCTGCCAGATCTGAGGTAAAACACCAAGAATTATAATGTGTACCAAGGCACTAGTACGAACCAACGCAGTATGAATAAATGTTGAAGTCGAACAATAGAAGGAACAACACAGTCAGGGATCAATGATGATTATCCACACCTGTATGCAAGGTTAAATACCAATTATAAACACATTAATTGAGGTATCGAACCTGTCACTTTCACTCTATATGTAATGGCATATATCTATAACATAATATAATATGTTATTGTTACTTGTTCTCTATGTTTAATTGTAATCATGTATTGTTTTTGTTTCAGTTACTTATTACTTTCTTTAGTTAAATGGGTTGATTATTATTAGGTGTTATCTATGTATGAGCTAAGAGTTATCCAATCATCAATTACCAGTTATTTTTTATCTTTCTTTTTTTTTAGTTTTTTATTTTGAATTTTGAACACCCATAAAATCAATCTGGACAGTAAACTTGTCCTATCCTCCTTCAATCTAATAAAAACATAAATAATAATCCACCCGAAATTATAAGATATATAAGAAAAACAAATTTTTATATAAACTAAATGGAAATGTAATAAAGATCCTTACATTAATTAACTATTGGGTTAACAACTATATCTAAACCAATCAAAAGAGGATGTAATGTCTCTATGGACTAATCATCAAAACAAATAAGAATAGATCAATAGTGTTGGGTATAATTAAAGTTTAAGAAAGGTAGATTTGAAATAAAATTTACACGCCATAACCACATTATAATCATACGGGGTTTACAGCCCTTTCTATAACCATTACATCCATCGAAATTAACTCATTATGCCCTAGATAAATTCGAACCCTATAATTTGATTAGATTGAAAGGACTCAGATTTCATTGTAAGATGTTTTATTTCTAAAACATAAGGTTATTCGTTGAAGTGGTGGAATTTTACATGTAAGGAAGTTAGCAATTGGTAAGTTGTATTAAGTAAAAAGAATAAAAATGGGAGTGTTTGCAGACAATACAATAGGGATAATAAAGACAAGCAAACGACAAGGTGTTAAGCTAGGGTAAATGTTGCCTTCGTGTAATAGTGTCTAGATCTATGTTGATCAATGTTAACTATGTCGATAGGGTTCACATTATAGTGATGGGTATTGTGAAGGTGTTTATGTAACATAGGCATCTTCTTTATTGAAATGCTTAGAATGAGACATGAGGTTTCTATTAAGGTTGTGAAATAATTTTAAAAAATCTTTCTTTGAAGAAGAAAAAATATTGAAGCTACTAGGGAGCATGTTAATGTAATGGTCATTTGATGTAGAAGGGAGTAGATCCTTTATGAAGTGAAAGTGTGGAAGCTAAATCTAATATAAAAGTTGATATGTCAACATAAATAAGAATGTATAAATTATACTTTTATTAATTCCAATATTTCGATATTATATAGCTAGTCTTTCTTTAAATTAATATAAAAGAAAAATAAATTTAATATTAATTCACAATAACTATTATATCATAAGTCCATTAGTTGTAGTTGGATGGTTGGGAAGAATGATTGTTTTCCTCTCAACTAGTAGATTCAATTTTCTTTTAAAATATCTCATCACAAGTTAAATACTTACCTAACAAGGAAATTCAGGAATATGTATGTATTTCTTTATTATTTTTGTTTAAACTTTTAATGTATTGGTGTTAGAGTGTAAAACATTAAAAGAAAAAATTGTATTTCAAACAAGGAATCTCATATTTTCAATTTTTTTAATTAAATTTTTTAATTAAAACTCTTTTTTATTAAATATAAAAATAAGATAAAAATACATTCTGAATTTTTTTATTTTTGTTAATATTTAATAAATTTAAAATTAAAATAAACCTGTGCTAATAATAAACAACAGATCGAGCTTAATAAATATAAATCCATTAGTCCTGTTATTAGGTGCATTAAATATGAATACAATACCCTTGTTCGTAAGGCATTACATGCATACTCCATTTGATTATCAATTATGAACACAATACCAGGTATTAGTAGTCTATGCTAAGAAATAGATAAAGCTGTCAATAAATATAAATACAATATTCTTGTTAGTAAATGCATTAAATACTGCATTTGATTATGAATTCTGAACACATTACCGTGTATTAGGACGAGTACTGAGACCTGCATTTGATTATTACTGGGTCAAATCATTGGCTAAAAGCTGCATTAATTGATTATCTCTGATTATCTCTGGGTGGAACATTGGCTAATAACAGAGAAAATTGAGTAAAAATGGCCAACTAATATTATGCAAAGAGAGATGTAAAATGTGATTTTTAATGTTAAGTGTAGAACGATGTAAAATGTTTTTTACAGATGCCATTTTCGCAACCTATCTGATCTTTCTGCTTACTTTAATTCACAAATATAAAATCTGAAATGATTTTATTGTCAGTAGTGTGCTTCCCAAATTTGCTTTCCATGGAGAACCTTGAGATGTTAGAGATTATCGAGAATATTAGTAGCTGCCTTAACGCTCATCATAGCATTATGCTGCTGCCAGCGACTGACGAAGAAAAGGGCCGAATATAGTATGGTTAGGTTAACAACCCAAAGCTTTTGGACTTCTAGGTTTTCAAATGATCGGGCGACCCAAAACAAATATTTATGAGATTTCTCATGCTATACAAAAAAAGAAAAAAAAAAAGAAATTATAATGTTTTGGAAAACCCTCCACGCCACCTGCTTTTGGTTTGCTTCTAAGACGTATGATATGCTGTTCAGTGTGCTTTACAGGCCAGATATTTTAGAATATTGTTGAACAACTTCTTTGGTTGTCATTTCTATTGAACGGGAATATTTCTAAAGCCCTGCTTGGAATATTTTTGAAGTGGATATCAGAAGAATCTGTGTTTGCGCACAACCGCATATCGGAATTGTTTTAGGAACCACGTGAAAGTTAAGTTCTGAGAATCAAATTTACTGTCGGTTCAACCTACAAATGCTTTAAATTCACTTTCTACGGTTGTAATCTTAAATCGATTCGTCCATCTATAACTGTTTGAAAATGATATATACATCAATTGAAGGTATATATGTCATTATATCGGTATCCTGGTTTCTCGTGAGTCTCGTCAATCTCCGAAGTCTTGACAATAACTTTCACAAATAGTGTCCGGATACCTTATAATGCAAACTCTCTTCAATCAATCAAAACTGAATCCACTTCGAATGATTGGAGCCCACAAAACATCAGGGAAAAAGAAAGTTTTTGTCAGAAATAAGAACAGAATTCATTGTATTTGTTTACTAAATGTTTCAAACTGAATCCACTTCTAATTATTCGAGCCCGCAAAACATCATGGGAAAAGCAAAATTCTCTCATAAATCAAAACAGAATTCATTGAATCTGTTTACTAAATATTTCACTAACATGATAAGTTGTTAATTTTCTCATATAAAATCGTCTATAAACGTAACTCGCATCGTAGATTCGGGTCATAGGAAGACCAGTAGCAAAGTCAATGGTTGAATTCACTGCCGGGCCTTCGATGACCTGAAACATTCTTCCCGGATTTTATTGGGGTGAATCTCTTCGAATTTCGTGAGGATTCACTTACCGAAACGCAAACACAGATTGCCATCAATTAATGGAGTATGTAGTATGTGTGGAGATTTGGGCACTAAAAAAGAACAGTTTCGGAGCCAAAGATATTTATAATGCCTTCAACACAGCTTAAGTATAAATGATCTATTTCTCAATGTAATATTTTTATAATTATATCAATAGGTGTTTAGATATCATTTAGGATTTTGGATTTTTTTGAGTGGATCAACAAGATTAACTTGAGTGTAATAAGTGTATAGTGGAGATTCATTTCATTTATTTCATGGTCGTCCTATCTTGTTATACTCAAATGCATCTTGATTACAATTTATATAAATTAGGTTAAGTGGTGGTTAAAAAAATGGGTATGTTTATTAAATAGTATTTTTTATGTTTATATTAATTAGTTTAATGTTTAGTTTTTGTTTAACAACCAATTATCTTCACAAAATTAATATTCACCGACCATTCTACTTGTGACTATGCTAGTTGTAATATAAAAAAGAATGCTAAATAGATATTTTTTAAGATGAATAGATAACGCCAAAAAAATGTTGGATTGTATCAGGACGGAATAGCCCGGCCGTGTTGATTAGGTCGATGTACAAATTTATAAATAATAGCAACGTGGATGTGCAGTAGTTAGAATAAGTGAAGATGAATGGGAGTAGTAGGTTGTTGAAAAGAAAAGTCGGAATAGCTCGACCATGTTGATTAGGTAGATGTCCAAATTTATAAATAATAGCAAAGTGGATGTGCACTAGTTAGAATAAGTGAAGATGAATGCGAATAGTAGGTTGTTGAAAGGAAAAGTCTTAACCAGATGTCAATTAGAAAAGAATATTAAGTGAAGATGAATGCGAATAGTAGGTTGTTGAAAGGAAAAGTCTTAACCAGATGTCAATTAGAAAAGAATATTTATTTTGGGAAGTCAACTCAATTGAGTGGATGGATTAAAATAAAAATGATTTTGGGATGTCAGCTCAATTGAGTGGATGGATTAGGATGATAAAGGAAAAGTTTAATATGTGGAAAAATGAGGTTTTTAAATTGTTAAGTAAATATATCATTTGATATTATTTTTTTGAATTGTATAGAATGTTGTTAAACGAGTTAAAAGAAAAAGAAAAATGTGTAAAACAGTATGTTATAATTAAATTTGGTAGAGTGGATAGTATCCCTAGTTTTTTTAAAGGAAGATGAAGAGAAAGTTGTTTTATTAGTGAATGTTTAAAATTCATTTATTTAAAAAGAACGTTTTACGGCTAAATGCATTCAATAAGTGAGGGTTAGTCTTTAAAGTATCATCTAATCACTTGGTCGGGTTATGCTTTTCCAAAAAAAAAATTGAATCTCCAAAAATTTGAACCCTCTCTTTATCTATATAAAACGTCTTTTTTATTATATTTTTTTTAAATGTTGTATATCATATTCACATTAAATAATGAATTACACTTATCCTTCACATTGCTCTATATAATTTATAGAATAATCTACCTTTGTTAATATTTACTTGAAGATACCAAATAGCATTTGATAACTTTGGCCATAATTAATATATATAGTGCATAAAAAATTAACATTGATAAATTTGTTTACTTTATGTGATTATATATCTTATTATTTATATTTAAAATATTTTATTTAAAATAATATTCAAATATTTATATAAATATTTTTTTGTATTACTGTAATGTGTTAAGTACTCCACATTAAACACTAACTTAAGCTTATCTTTCAAAATGACTCTAGAAAATATCAATCTATGAAACTAGTAAAAGAAAACCCCAAAACACTTTGGAATGACTCTAGAAAAAATCAATCTATAAAACTAGTAAAAGAAAACCCCAAAACACTTTGGAGAATGAAAAGGAAGTTGGTATTAACCATATAATGTTTAAAGCATTTGATTGAATGCATGCGTGAAGAAATAAAGGAGGAGCGTGTTATTGTGTGATTGCGAGAGGAATTGCAGAATCATGTATGTTAGAAAGTTTACATGCAAGTGGACTAGAAGAGGAGGTACGATGGCAAGAAGTTCATGTGGTATGTTTTACTTTTCATGATTTCTTTTATATTGCAGAATCATTCTTTTATGTTGTTGAATGTGAATGTACAAGAAAATGTTCTTTAAAATTAATGATATGAAAAAATTTGATATATTCATGGAGAAGGTAGGTATGATTGGAAGAAGTTTGTAGGTATGATTGGAAGAAGTTGATGTGGTATATTATATTTTGCATAATTCCTTTATGTTGCAAAATATGAATACACAATATTGGAAAAGGTGTGATTATAAAAAAAGGAAACATTTTTTAAAATCAATGATCATGAAAATGGTTGAATATACATATTGAAAAGGTAAGGTGATTTTACACATGGTTTATTAACTAATATCAAAAGTATACAAATTCATATGAAGAGCACACAAAATTTTAGACAATATATTTTTATTGATAGTTTAATGCAACATAGAAGACATTGTATATATTTTATAAAAAAAATTATAATAGACATTAATAAAAGAAGAACTTATGAAGTAGAACATTTAGACTATTATAATTATTATGAAAATAATATTAAAAAAAATCAAAATAAGAAATAAGAAATAATAAATAGTTTAAACGTAATATAAAACATAATAAAATAAGAAAAAAAATAAAAAAAAATGTTTGTTAATTAATGGCAACCTTATGAGTGTCATTCTAAAAAATTATTGAAGAAAAAGACTAAACCAAAGTGCTTCCATTAGTGACAACTATATGAGTATGACTCTCAAAGATTTATCCACTATATGAGTATGACTCATCTATAGGGGAGTTTAAAGGTTTATCAATAAGAGAGTTTGATAAAGGATAAATTTCACCACGATTGTTAATACGAGAGTTTGATAAAGGTTAATTTTTACATGTTTTCATTGTTCACTTTGTTTCTAGGTGAGGTTGTTTGAATGGCCTTTTTTATGTACATCAAATAAGTGTTTTTATATAAGAACTATTTAATATAAGTTATTATAAAAATTTATTTTCTTGTTTTTCCAAAGACAATAAGGGAAAGTGAAAGGTTTGGGTGTGTATATAATACATTGAAGTAAATTGACCCAATCAATTATGAATAATAGAAAATTAAGAGTTGTAAATTATTGTTAGAATATATAAATGGATAGTTAAGCTTGACATTGGAGGTGATTGAGGGCATATCTTTAGAAGGATGTGAGTAAAGATAGTAAAGACGATGACATATCTGTGAAGGCCTTAATTATAAAAATAGGGCATATCTTTAGAAGGATGCGAGTAAAGATAGTAAAGACGATGACATATCTATGAAGACCTCAATTAGAACTATATTTGAAAATGAAAGTGTCAATTATGTGGGAAATGAGATAGGTGGTGTAATGTAATTAAAATAATATATGTATAACTATTATAAACATGGATAATTATAATTATGAACATGGATAAGACGGTTTAATGTAATTAGAAGAATATATGTGCAATTATTCTAACCTTGTTAATTTTAATAATAAATAATGTGTTATGTTATGCTTCCTTGAAATTAGTTTTGCTTCCATAGTTTATTGCTATGCACTCTAACATAAGAAGCATGCATTGCAACAACACTCTACTCCCATATTTCCCCATAATTGACTAGTCGTTCTTTATGTATGAATCAAATTTAACTTTTAAGAATCACTTAAATCACCTTATTCATGTTCATAATTATTATTGTTGTTATTGTTATGTGTTTATTCATTCATTTCATGTTCATAATTACTGTTGTTATTATTGTTATGTGTTTATTCATTCATCTTCCACATCCATGACGTATGATTTGTAGCTTCACTATGATTGCTCATTTATGAGCTCTTCTTGCTCTCCAATCATGTTCTTTTATCATCATTCCCATATCATAGTTCATCAATCTAGGTTATCAATAAAACTATGTCTAATAAAATGATCTAAAGGTACCACTGAATCCAATCTAGGCTATCACACCCATGAAACGACATCTTAAAAGTATTATCATTTATTTTATGAGATATTAAACCCACAAAAATGTCCTCAACCTTTAACTATTCAACAATATCCTATTAAAATAAACAAATGATACTTTATATTATGGAAAACTAGGCATAGGGTATCCTCCTCCAAAGTAGAGAGAGCGAGTAAAGAGTTATGGAAACTATATATACCACCAAGTGGGACATATGTCCACCAAATCCAAAGGTGGTTAATGCATAAAGGAACGCTTCATTGGTAGCGAGTACGAGGTCCAAAGAGGTATGAAAATAAGAAGACGTTATCACAGATGGCGAAAGTTAAGCATTGAACTGCAGAGCATTAAATGTTGAAGCTCAGTGCTTAGGGTCCATTGGATCTGGAGAGTCTCCATATCCAATGGACCCTAATCACTGAGCTATTGCATTAAATGCTCTGCAGCTCAATGCTTAGCTTTTGCCATCACAGATGATACTAAATCTTTAGTCAAAGAGGTAGGAAAATAAGAAGACGTTATCAAATATGATCTTAAATATTTAGTCATCTAATAAGTATCCTAATGCTAAGGGATTTTTCTCATTATGAATAGATTATTGAGAAGGTTGGAACCAAGCGCCATACTATATTTGTGTAGGACAACAACCATAGTCATTATAAAGATGGGATCCAACAGCCAAAATCATAGAAATGATTATTAGGGAAAAACATTATTTATATTATGAACAATATTAATACTATTTGTAATATCATCTATGATAACTATTTTTATGAACAATATTAATTCTATTTGTAATATCATCTATGATAACTATTTTTTTCTCATGAGAGAAATTGAATAATATGAAAGAGAGATTATGTAATTTCCTTTTATTGCATATATATAGTTCTTCACAAATAACATGTTATATTTTAAATCATTATCCATTTCTTTGATATTAGTTGAAATAATTTTATGACCTAAGGTAAATTACCGAGGGCTCCTAAAGGTTGGGAAGGGCTGGCTGCAAAATATCACAAAATAATATGTGATCGGAAATATTATAAGATCTAATTTACTTTTAGGCTATTTATTAAATGAAACATGAGGAAGCTCCTTCTTTAAAAAGAATACATTAATGAATGTGAAAAATTCTAATAGTAATTATGACTTAAAACTACCAACAATGAGGGAGACATTAAACATGATTCAACATTGTCTAAATAAAATAAGCCATCACTTAGATTCCATAGATTCAATACCTAAAATAGTAGTCAACAAGGCCTTATGATGAGAAGGGAAATTTTACAACACCTATATTGAAAAATACCATGAGGGGTTTATGCTAAATCCGTAATAATACCATAGTGTCAAGGATCCCTATTATGTGGATTATGTGTTATTCTTTGTAATAGATCTTGGAAAAAGCCAATCAAGTATTTTCTAGTGGCAATTCAATTCGTAAATGACCATTATAAGAATAAGAACAATGTCCCTTTCTTTATAAGACTCAAGGTTATTGTCTCATATTTATTCTTACATGTTCAAGGATTCACCATACCAACATCCATTGAAATTTTATGATTGAAATGATCACCTAGTTCGAAGATTACTCAAGAGGTTCAAACAAACTCTTTGACATAATTAGAAATATGTTTATGATGTGGGAGAGGTTGTTGTGGCACTAAAAGGTCTTTTTTTTAGTATAATTAGGTTGTTCATCCCTCAATATTTGATTTTAGAAAGAACATGTGTTGACGCCTAGAAAAATTCTTGCGTCAACATTAGGGGTTCTCCCCAATTAAAAGTCTTAATTAGACTCTTCACTGTTTGGAATAGGGAACACATCTGGCTTACGGTATGACTACCATTCAAGATAGTTTCAAAATGACTTTGTCAGATGTGACCCGCACCACCATTTAGGATTTTAATTGATATTAAATGGAATGCTAGCTACCAAACCTAAATGCAAAATCTTATGCTCACTAAATGGTATTTGTTTGACCGATAGGAATAAGCCTCACACAGTGATGCAAAATTTATTACCTTCCTCCTTATCACTTCTTTTACTGTCGGCCCCCCAAGTGGAATTTCCTAATTAAATGCAATATTTTATTTGAACTAAACTATCCTTGCAAGGAGTGGGGTTAAGAGAGAGAGAAATGTAAGGTAATTGCGACATGCATTTTACAGGAGATAACTACTATAAATAATCACATTTAATAGTTACAAAATAAATTTAACACATAAGATAACTGGAGTATTGACATTCATTACATCCATTACTCGTAGAAAGCAATGAAAATTGTGTTTACTGGCACATGCACTAAAATAATTCAGAAATTATTGGAATAGTCCAATAGAAACAAGAACAATCTTACTTCATTTTAGTAGACAAAAGAAGGAAATCAGTTCCATGCATTCATCCACAGAATTTGACAGAGTCTCCCATCCAAGCTTCCACCTAGAAAATTTCTTTGTTCATTATTAGAAATAATTCTTACCTATGCGTTTCAGTAGAATATTCCTAAAAGCAAAAGCCCCATTCTCCCCCTAATTTCCTCTATTCACCCTTACTATTCAATCCCCCTAGATGACTTTTCAGTTCACCTTCCTTTAGCTAAAACTCTTTGTCTTCCAGGAATTTTTTCATATTTCAATTACAACTTAGATAAAGGGGACAAAAATACTTAATAAAGTAAAACAAAATTATTACATAATGAGGGTGGGGCACCTTCTTGAGTTTGTATAAATTCATCCCAATGGACACTTGCATAAGATATAATGTTCAACTACTATGGTTCCATCAATCGTAAGGTCACTTCATGAAAAGATAAATATTTAGCCATTGCATTAAGGACTTTAGTTGTTGAGCTATGCCCATTAGCCAAGTATTGTGTTTTCAATGTTGCTTGTCCAATACGTTCTTGTAAGTCCTCTGGAGTGATATTTTCTAGACTTTGAATAATAGCTATGTCTTCATCCTTAATGGTCCCCACTTTAGTCAATCATTCCTCTTTTCGTACAGGGATTTCAAATGGGCCAAGAGAAGGAAAATGACATTTTTCAAATGCTTTGGCTATATTTTGGTGGATCCCTTCACATCCGGAAATAAAGGCTAACACCTCAATTTGCAATTTTCTCTTAGCCTTTTGGAAATTGTCTAGAGTTGCAAAATCCAACTTTAATTCTTGTGTAGATCTCTTAGGAAAATGGAGAAGGGTTTCCTTTACTTTCTTTCTCCAAGAAGTTAGCTTCTTCATTATGTTATCAATCTCCTCTAACTTCTATCGAGTGGCAGTAATTGTCTCAAATATATGCTTGATTCTAGCCACCATTCCTTGCACTTCAAACTTTTGTTTTGTAAGTAGCTCCTATGAATGGAACAATTGTTCCTGAAGAGTGGATGCACAATCATAAAATGAGGTTAAATCCTACTTTTTCTCTTGAGCAATGTTCAATGTAATTGTCAATGAATCCTTTCTCCACTAAGTTTAGCTACTTGATCTTGCAAGTCTCCATTTTCTATAGTGAGGGCCTCTATTTGTTGGTTCCATTGAATTTCCTTTGATTGCATCTCTTGTAATTGGGACTTTAAATATGTCTTCTCTCCTTCCAATATTACAACTTGAACATTATGTGAATCTCTTTTTGCTTCCAGACTTTGAATGGTGTCCATGGATTCTCCCTTTTGAAATTCAAGGGTATCCCATTGGCATTTAAGTTCAATTCCTTCATTGCTTGCTTGAACCATATTTTCCTTGCGATTAACTACCTTGGACTTACTCCTATCTACATTCTCTATAATTTTTTGTATATTGCATTCATTGGCCAAGGCTGCAGCTACTCCCATGGATGCTGTGAATTACAGATCCCTATTGGTACCTTTAACCACTGGAACTTCTTGTATTGTAACAAAGTAAGGCTGTGACGAAATTTTAAGCCTCTTTTTTGTCCACTTCATGATGGTCTTTCTTTTGGGATCATAAACTACGATGTGTTGCTTGGAGGGTGTGACTGGAGTGAGTCCCAAATCAACAAAAGGAAGATGTCCTCCAGTGAGTGGAACTCTCGTGTTGGGTCTATTGTAGCATTAATGTCCATATCTTCACCTTCATTTCTCAGTTCATCACCTCCTTGTTGACCTTGAATTTCCACAACTTTCTTAAAGGTTTCTTCTTCTTCTTTCTTCTTTTCAATTTCCTCTTGCCGAGTTGATTCCTGTTGTTGTTGTATTAACTTGGATATTTTATTTTCTTGTTCTACTGAAATCCTATCCAGTTGTTCTTTTTACATCCTTTTCTGTAATTCTTCCATGTCCTCTCTTTCTTTTCTCTCTTCCTCAACCTTCCTTGCTAGCTCTTCATCTTGCAATCTCTTGGTTGTTTCTTCCAAGAGGGATTCCATTAGAGAAATTTTGAGGTCTAAAATGGGACTTCTAAGAAAAATTATAAAATAGTAGTGGAAATAATAAAATAATATTAGCATACCTCATCAAATTTTGGAGGAAAAAGGAAAAACTACTTCTTCAATTCGTATTTTCAACTTATCTCCTTGTATATTCACTCAAATTTGGATCACAAGTAGTCGTTGGATGGGGAATTCAATTCCACATCCAATGAGTACCCACTCGGCATACTTTTGATGGGCCCCGCTTCCCCAAACATAAGAGATAAATGAAAAAATGTGATGATGACATCATCATCACGCTTTTTCATGTATTTCTTCTTTTCGAGGTAGTGGGGTCCATCAAAAGTATGCCGAGTGGGTACTCGTTGGATGTGGAATTGAATTCCCCATCCAACATTTCCTCGTGATCAAAATTTGAGTGAATATACAAGGAGATAAGTTGAAAATACGAATTGACGAAGTAGTTTTTTCACTTTGACCTTTTTACATTTTTACCCAAAAATGGTGATTCATCCCGCATGGTTGACGTCATCACCTTGAATGCTATTGGTTGATTTTTATAGTACATTTCTTTTGTTTTGAGGCCCATTTTTTACCTCAAAATTTCTCTAATGTTACATTGCTTTCTTCTTATCATCTTCTTCTAAGTTTTCTTGTGTCGAGGCATTGGATGGTTTGATCGAGTTCGCATCCTTACCACCCTTCCTTTTGTTGAGTCTTCTATCTAGTTCTGCGAGGTTTGGGACCCGTCTATATACTTCTTCTTCCCTCAAGAATTGGTTAGCATATTCATAGTGAATTTTAACAGATGCACAATGCAGACCCACCTTTTGGAGACTATCATTTCTTATAAAGATATTTTCACTGAAGTGAACATAATCAAAGTCCTGGGAATATTTGACCTTGTTCAACCTATATGATCAAACTATCAATGAGAGCAGAGGCTAGGAATCCTTCTTATTGTTATGCAGGAAATGTCCGATGCCATTTAAAAGAAATTTCCTTATAATTTCTTTCAAAATAATGAAATCTGTGACATACTTGCGTAACAACAATGGACCCTTTGATCCTCCATAAATGCAAAAGTATGTGCCCTCAGTAGTGAGATGGTAATCCCCCAATTGTGTGAGTAGTGTAAGAGCCTCCTCAGGCATGCAATCTGGTTCCTTTTCATATATCAACTTTTATAAGGGAACCACGAACTCCTCGGAACTGTGTTTGTAGTAGCTCACATGATTTTGACATGATACATTAATAGGAGACTCATTGGGATTCCAACAACATCGGACACTCATAAATGCATGCAGAGTCATGATACAATCTACCAAATAAGAAGACATATGGAATTCTTCCTTCTTTACCTTGAGGCCTTACTAATCATATTGGATTTCTTGGACCATGTTCTCATATATAATGTCTTCCTAATTAAAAACAATACCATGCATTGTAATATGATAAAGTAATGGAACCCAACTGAGCTTGTAATGAGTTGAGTTGGGCCTCCCATAGAGCCCGCATATGAGAGTAGTAGCAATCCTTTGGCACAACTACTTTCTCGGTAGCAGCATCTTCTTTGCACATTCTGCATAGTCCAGTTTCAAGTTTTCCAACCATTCTTCAATATAAAAATGATCTTGGAGATGGGATTCTATATGTTTTTTCGATATGTGCAGGCTGGAATGCGTAAAAACCCTTCCCCGTGGTGCTTGTAATGATACAATATTTGGTATCAATATGGGGAAGTATAAATCCTATCATTTCATCACAAGGGAACAGTTCAGGCCTAGCTTCAACCTTGTGAATGCTTAACTTTTTGATGTTCTGATAAATTAAATCTTCCTCAATAGTAGCTTTTGGGACATTTTGGTCTTTGATCATATGGTAAATTTCACCCCATTTGAACTCTGGAGCTATTCTTGTGATATCTTGTGTGTCGTCAAACTAAATCTCTAGAGATGCTTCTTGAACCAGTTCGTCATCAAACTAAATCTCTAGAGATGCTTCTTGAACCAGTTCGTCATCAGACACTATCTCGAATATAGTTTTGGAGGAGCGATTAGGACCTCTTTTGGACATTTTTGAATCCTGTATGAAAAATGAAACATCATCATCTTGTGTAAAGTCCATTAAAACCATGAAACAAGATACAATTTTAGAAACACAAGCAATAGCTACAAAAATTTGTAATGAATCAACACTTCTTTTCATATGAATAAATGCATGATTCATCACTAAATATGAAAAACCCCTAGTTTATCTGTTAGCGTTTGCACTGGCACATTCACTAGCAAGTGATAGGTAAAATACAATGTCTTGAGACAATTCAACAGGATTGGGGCAGGTCTGCATGCTCTTGAAGTTAGGGTTTAAGGTAGGGTTTAATGGAACATGAGAAAAATTCAAAAGAATGTTCAATTGGGGAAAAAGGAGCATGGACTGATTTTTGGTGGATATTCAAGATATAAATAAGACTCAAAAAACTTAAATCACAAGGACAAAAAATCGACCAATAAGCAATAGAAGAAAGAAAACGACCCAGCACGAAACCGACAAGATCAATCATGGGCCTTTGCCCTCAAACCATAAATTGCAAAGTGGAAAAATAATCAGTTTGAACCCAACAAAAAGGTAAAAATGTACCTACCTGGATGATGGATGACATGTATGTTAAACCGATTGGTGGTAGATGCAAATGTGGCAGATGAGGAATCTTCTCCAACAACCGCGTGCTCGAACAGGGTTGTGTGACAACAGTGAAGAGAGAAAATGGAGTTTCTTGTATCGAAAAAGGTTCTTTCAAAACCCTAAGTCCCAAATGGGATTTAAAAGGGCTTCAACGTGATTTGTAGGACTTCGAACAAATCATTTCCATGTAGTAGGGCAAGTTTCCCTCGACACATATCAGCATTGATTTTCATTTCCCAAGCGATACATGTTTTGACGATGAGCTTTGATTCACTGCGATAGTATCGATGTCGAAACAAAATGTGCGCCGAAGCGTTTCGGTTGAAAGCTTTAAAACTTTTGCATTGTGGAGTTTTGGAAGAGATGGGGAAGCTGTTGCGACCATGTCGGCAGAAAACGATAAGTTCTGCTAGTACGATTTTGATGTAAAATAGACAAGTCTACTGAATCATTTTGGCACCCAAGTTACAAGTCCGGCAAAAAAACACAAGAAAACGCCGATGGTTTCGGCGAGTTTTTGGAAAATTGAGCGAAACTTTGGTGAAAGAAATGAAAAGGCTTTGATGTTTCTGCTTAATTGAAAAATCTTTCCAATGTTTCGACAAAGATCATTGAGTCACGCCGACCTTTCGGCGCAAAACCCAGAATTTCGCTGAAACTCCGGTGAAAATTCAAAATGTTAGCAGATGTTTCGGTGAAAAATGGGGACTTTTCGTGACATTTCAACGAACTTGGGTAAACTCGTCCAAACATAAAACTTCTAGAAAAATGCCGATTATGAAAAAATTGAAATTTGGCTAAGTGCTTTCTCCTCCTTGGGAACATTCAACTTCAATCAGTACTTGAATGAGTTTAGGAGGGATCGAATGCTTGAGACAACTAAAGGTTAAGTTTAAGGTGGGGTCCCAATCTTTCCAAAATAAAATACTAGGGAGGGTGGTTGTAGTTGCAACAAAATGGGAGAATCATGAGTAAAATTATATTCCACACATAACATAAAGATGTTTAATTTTACATCCGTCTTGTTCTCTTTGATCGTATTCATTTTCATCTTCCCTTCATTATAAGCGCATCATTGTTTTGTTGAGTAAACATTTGAGTTGATTTTTGGGAAGGTAAACATTGAACAAATTTAATGTTGGAGAAAGATAAAATATTGGTAGTTTCCCTTTGATAATAAGTAAAGATGCACTTGGGTACCCAAGGTATAAGAAAAAAATTGAGGATATCCTTAAGGTACTCCATAGGAAACACTCCATCTTTCGTAAGTACTAAGACCTCCTAGAAAATGAACATAACCAAATTAGTTAGTTGCATAGTTGGTAGATTCAATAAGACCACCATCTATGTGCAATTGAACTTGAACAAGTGGAAAAATCCTACCTATGCCAAGCTTGTGTTGAAGGATGGTAGATAAGTAACCACATTGAGTATATAGTACGTTCAGTTACTGATATATAAAAATATATTATTCATTGTAGTTAGATCATGTATATGGACACATTTATAGATTCCATGATGAAGAAGGGATTTAAACCAATTTAAAAATTGTTTATCTAAAAATGAGATCTCAAATAAATTATTACTAGTTAGAAACTCATGGATGTGATTCATCATGTGAGTAGAAGTAAATTTCATGAATATAACAAGGAGTTCATTATCTTAGTCTCTTATATAATGGGTAATTGAACGTGATTCAAAATTTCCATGGATTGAGCTATAAAGTTAGAATAAAAACCACCTTTAACGTCAATATACTATTTGTGTTATATTTCCATAAGGGTACATGCTAGAAAATCCTAAGTGGAATTTTATCATAAGCATCACTAATCAAAGGGAAGTACATATGAAAGGGAAGTACTATTTGTGTTATATTTCCATAAGGGTACATGCTAGAAAATCCTAAGTGGAATTTTATCATAAGCATCACTAATCAAAGGGAAGTACATATGAAAGATTCTAATATTTTTGAATGATATGATATAGATTTTTTTTCAACTTTAGGAATGTTCAATGGTAATTTGATAGGAATATGTGGGTAACCAAGAAATTATGATTAATAGGATCATTATTAAGAAGTGAGTAAGGTTAAGTTCAACAATCAAAAGAAAAATGTATGGTCCTTTCCTTCCAACTGGAAAAGGGGTAGAGGGATTAGGTGGAGCCCTCCATCCTAAAGAATCTCCCAAGAAGACTTAAAAATTCCATACAATGTGTAGTATAAAATGCCGAGACTTGAGGAACAGACAAGCTTGATGAAGAAGTCACATCGGGTGCAAGCACGGGTGGAGCGTGTTAGTAGGGGAGCACACCCTAGTAGGAAAAAGCGACGAGGTAGAAGCGTGTCGGCTTGGGATAGGAAGAACCCACGACTTGAGTATGGTACACGCTAGTGCAATGAGACACTTAGCATGTGGAGTGGGGTAGCCACAAGGTGGAGCCTTAGGTGCTTGCACATTCCAATGCTCAATTATAAAGAGCGCATGCATGGAAATACTCGAGGAATTTAATTAAGAGTTCAAGCAAGAAATTCCAAGGGACCAAGGGAGTAGCCAGTTAGAGCAGGTCGTAGGGGCACACCTAGCTCATCTCAGGAGCGTACTCTAGGGTCATGACTTTGCAGAGAGTAATGCAGAGGTCACAGCCTACGAGAGGCGGGTCTATGGTGGTAGAAAGAATTCAGTAGCAACAAGAAGTTATAGATGAATAGGCTTGCGAGAGGGAAGGAATATTTGGGGTTTCTTCTTGTGGATTTAGTCAATTGGGCTCTGTTTGGTTGGGCTAGCCTGTGGGCACCTTCCTCCACTATTGCAAGATTGTAGTTGTTGTATCTGTAACTTTGTTATATAAGTGAATTATTGACATGTTGACATGTCCAATTGAGGTTCCCCCATATCTCTTGTGTATTGTGTGTTGTGTGTTTGTTAGCTAAATGTTTGAATAATTATTGGATGTTAAGTTGGAAATTTTTTAGAGGATAGAGAGTTTGGACTATGAAAATACAAATTTTAGATATCGATATTGTCATAAAACATGGCATCTAGGGGATTCTTTTCCTCAATCAATAATTTTCCCATAAAAAAGAAAAAGAGGTTGTCATCTAAATCTAAAATTTGGAAAACATATGACCCCTCTCCTCTTGTGGATGAAGAAGATGAGCAGGAGCAAGATTTTTCCCTCTGAGAAAGAAATAGTTAATCAAGATATTTCAGAGACTTAGAATGCTGGTATGGAACAAAAGACAGAGACCTAGTTATCTTTTGAAAATGCACATGAAGGCGATGTGATTGATTTGACTGCTTTGGAAGGGGGGTTTAAGAGATCCCAAATGCTTTACAAATTGTAACCGTGGATCTTCATCCACCACTTGGTACTTGGATCGTGGTGAAAAAAAAGGAGGGAAAGAAAGGGAAAATCAATGATTATTTCAATCCTTAATCTAATGCAAATTTTGAGTTTTTGGCTTAAATTATTTTGACTCCGTCCTCTTTCTTTTGGAATATGTGTTGAAGGCACATCTGCAAAATATAATTTTGTTCTATCTTTAATGACATAAAATTACGATTTGTTTTTGGAAAAAAACAATTAAATGTTAAGTATAACTTTTCAAATAGATATTTTTAATACGTCATTCAATTTTAATTAAATTACTTTCATAATTTTATTTTAAAAAATCATTATATAAATATTATTTATAAATAAATCAATCAATCCCATAAAAATTAATAATTTTATTTTTAAATTATTTAAATTTAGAATAATAATAATTTTAGTATAATTTTATTAACCAATATTAATATCAACTAATAATAAAACAATAATCCTAAACACAAAAATATAACAACTTAACATAAAACTTCCTTCTATAAACTCCGAAACAACTCCAAAAGGGACTTACAAGTATCCTATGAACTCCAAAGTAAAAGTTACTTAGAGTATTGTATTTTCTCTCGGTTAAAGTCACTTAGAGTATTATATTTTCTCTTGGTTAGTGGGCAAATCTCACCTAGCCAAATATATGATATATTTGAATTATATTAGTAATATTTTATTTATTAAGAAAAAGGTATTAAAGAAAATTTATAATTAAAAGTAGACATTTCATAAATAGAAAAAATATGTATTTTTTAATTTTTATAAAATTTAAAATTATATATGTTTATTAAAAATTTTAATGTAATGTTTATTTTTCATTGTAGGTAACTTATAACTTATCTTAAATTTAAAGCATAGCATATATGTTACAACGACTCCAAAATACAATTTGTTGTATATACATGAGTTCACAACCTTAATGTATGTATTTTTTAAATATTGATCAATTAATGTTTGTGACTTCAACATTCTTTTAAGATTATCTTAAACAATAGTCATAAATTTATTTGAAATAATTTTTTATGTGTCCAAATTGTTTTGAGCTTGAAAAGTTACACATAGTATATAACTTAAATTATGATTGTATATATTATTATATTTTTTATATTAATAATTAATGAATAGTTAAATAGTTAAAATCTAAAATATAATTTTAATATTAACTTTTTTTAAATTAAATTGCATTTTGATTTTAATAATTGAATTTTAATAGTATTATTTTATGAATTTTTGAAAATTAAAAATTATTAATATATTTATAGAAAATGAATTTTATATAAATTTGTACAAAACCAAAACAAAATATATTATTAATTGACATTAATAATCAACATAGTTATCATATTGTCCATAATTTTAGCATTTTTAATATTATAAAATTATACCTAAAACATTTGTATTAGTATTTTTAGTATTATAATTTGAAAGAAGAAGGAAAGGTAGAACACCAAACATAAATAATTTGAAAGAAGAAGGAAAGGTAGAATACCAAACATTTCACATACTCTAGCCTAAGGTTAATTACTATTTAAAACAATTAGGAGTAACATGTTAATTTGAAATAAGGAAGCTCGAATAAGGAACATATTAAATTGTGGTTTTTATTAATATAAATAATATGTTTTTATTAGGTTAGTTAATATATGAGTTAAGAAAGGTTGTTTTTTATTTTCAAGTAAAGCAAATTGTGTAGTATAACTTTATTTGGTATATTCATTATTCTACTTCTTTTTGTTGATGATATTGTTCTTGTAGTGAGAATCTCTATGATCTTCATCAAAAACATAATTGTAACTATAGTCTTGGGAAAAGGATAAATGGAGGATGAAAATATTATTAGAAACTTGAAGACAATTGCAAATTAATGGACCTTTGGCTTTGGGATAACATGAAATTCCAATTTGGGATGATTGTCTTGTTATCTTATATGGATGTCAATTTTGGGGTTGTAACATCTATAGAGAATCATGGAGAAGAATAAAGTAAATCCAAATCATTCTATTTAACATATAATCTCTCAATATTAAAGGAAAATCACCTTATCCTCCTCATAGAAGCTAATCTCTCTCCCATTCTGAGCATATGCATGATTAGGGGCATAATCTACAAGAACAAGATAAACAAGAAAGGAGATAGAGAGGCTTCCTAAGACTACTTCAAACTCTAGTCCAAACCACATGTGGCTTTTAAATGAGATTGGTATGCTAGATCTGGGATAAATCATTGGGGATTTAGGAAGAGATAATTCTATAAAATAGTGATAATATTAAAAATATTATTGCATCTAAATTTAAGAATAATTTGTGGTGCCATAAAGATCAGAAGATAAGAGAAAATTAAGATATTATGAGGAGATGATCACCATGATTTGGAAGATCATTAGTATCTCTTTGTTTTAACTAGCATAAAGAAGAAAATTAAGATTGCTAAAATAAGGACAAATTCTATTGAGGAATTCCTAAAACATTTTGGAACAAAGGAATTTGTCATATTTGTGAGGCTAATAAAGTTGAAGATAAAAATTGCACCCTTACAACCTATATTAGGAGCATAGGTCTCTGGGTCCATTCTTATGGGGTCATGGGTTACCCTTAATTCCCACCAGGAATAATAAAGTAATGTTAAAAAATTAAAATTTAAAAAAATACTTACATGTAATTTCAAAATATTTACAGTCATACTAACCTTCTTTCAGCATAAGAAGATGATGGATGCATCTATCTCTTAAAGTTTATAAAGTATATAAATAAAATTTTAAACAAAACTAAGTGATTTTCTATTTTTTTAAAGTCACCAAAGTTTATATTTATGGGTTTTTTCTCTAAGAAACAAAATAATTATTTATATAAATAAAATAATTTAAATATATTTTATTTAATAATATATATTTTTAAATATATTTAATATTATTAATAAAAATATTTAATATTATTAATTAAAAATAGAATAATTTTATATTTAAATTATATTTTAAAAATGATATATTATAAATTATAAATAAATTTTAGTTAAGGTGTGGGTTTCATCAAGGAGATAGGTTCAATTCTCCTTAGGGGTGACTTAATTGAGAGTGCGGTGACTTAATTGAGAGTGTGAGATACCTAGTGATTTTGATGACTTAAATGCCCCTAGTTCTTAGTTTCTTAGACTACACCAACCAAGTAAAACGAAGTTAGAAGCTATCAAATATGGAATAGTCTATAGTCTGTGATTTGGCTCACTACTTGCAGCTATGAATATCTTGTTGGTTTGAACTTATCTCTTGAAAGTAAATATTTATGAAACCGAGTTTGAAATATCTTTGTACTAATATATTTATGAAGGCAAGTTTGAACTTATCTTTTCTGTCTATGTGTTTTACTTCTACAATGCATTAATTTGATGACTGTTGATATGCTGTATGCATGAGTAATGTGTGTGGATAGTTTAATTCCGTTGTACATAATTGCTTGATTTGCATCTACACACTTTTGATTTTATTCATATGATTCTAATGAGTGGGATGAGATTATGTGAAAGCCCAGAGTTTGGCATCATGTTCCCTTCCTCGAATTGGGTCTGCGGGAGGGTACATTACATGGAGATGTTGATGAGGAGCCTAGATATGGCAATGATGATGAAGATGGTGATGATGATGAAGATGGTGATGATGATGAAGACGTTGATGATGATGGTGATGGTGATGGTGATGAAGATGATGATGACGAAGAAGATGTGATGATTGAGATGTTGATGAGGAACCTAGAGATGACAATGATGATGAAGATGGTGATGATGATGAAGACATTGATGATGATGGTGATGGTGATGGTGATGGTGATGAAGATGATGATGATGATGATGATGATGATAACGATGAAGAAGATGATGATGATGGAGATGTTGATGAGGAACCTAGAGATGAAAATGATGGTGAAGATGGTGATGGTGATGGTGATGATGATGAAGATGTTGTTGATGATGATGATGATGGTGATGATGATGATGATGATGAAGAAGATGATGATGATGGAGATGTTGATGAGGAACCTACAGATGACAATGATGAGGAAGATGTTGATGATGATGATCATGGTGATGATGATGAAGACGTTGATGATGATGAAGACGTTGATGATGATGGTGATGGTGATGAAGATGGTGATGAAGAAGATGATGAAGAAGATGATGATGACGGAGATGTTGACGAGGAACCTACAGATGACAATGATGATGAAGATGGTTATGATGATGAGGTAGATCAAGACAATATGGAAGTTTTTGAATCACATGAACCACATACATATTCTCTAGAACTGATTCAAAATGACACTATTGAATTGAATATGATTGAAGGTTGTCAAGTGGCAATAAACCCTCAATGAAAAAATGACATTGCAAAGCCAAAAACCCTAGCATGAATGGTTATCATAATCCATGATGAATATGAATATGAATATTGTTACTAACACTAATGAAAAAAGCCTTAACATGCCCTCGTTGCCAACATATTTGAACAACAATGAAATTATCCATTATTATGTGGATGAAGGCAATGAAGAACCAACTCAAGAAGTCAATGAAGAAGAATCATAGCTCCCAAATGATCCTCATATTCATCCAAGTTCTAGATTAGTTTTCGAGGGTTAGATTAGTGTTTCTAGGGCTAGTTTAGGTTTCTAGGACTAGATTAGGTTTATAGTATTCTAGCATAGTTTTCTAGTATTAAATTAGTGTTTTTAGGGTTAGTTTAGCTTTCTAGGATTTCTAGGGATAGATTATGTTTG
This sequence comes from Larix kaempferi, assembly GCA_027924585.1. Taxonomy (NCBI): domain Eukaryota; kingdom Viridiplantae; phylum Streptophyta; class Pinopsida; order Pinales; family Pinaceae; genus Larix; species Larix kaempferi. The sequence continues at coordinate 17,203,806 of BSBM01000088.1, read as the reverse complement.
TAGGGTTATATTAGTGGTTCTAGGGTTAGTCATGCATGAATAAACAATCACATGGCTATAAATCATAACTTAATCATAACTCATACATCAAATAAATGATATAAGATAACGATATCAAATTCCTATCTAACATGAATAACATTAATCATGCATGAATAAACAATCACATGGTTATAAATCATAACTCAGACATCAAATAAACGATATAAGATAATGATATCAAATAAACTATCTAACATGAATAACATTAATCATGCATGAATAATCAATCACATGGCTATACTATGTACCTCAATCAATTAGCCCTTCTGGCTATACTATGTACCTCAATCAATTAGGCCTTTTGAAAGGTTGAAAGCATTGCTTGGTGCATGTTGTAGTTTTTTTTGGTAAGATGTTTTTATTGTCTATGTTGAATATTAAGAAGACTAAAATAGATCTTAGACACGCGTGATGCAATCACGCATGTGCAATCCTAGTGACATGTGCGCGCATCTGCGCATGTGCATGTTTGTGCGCACGCGTGACTGGATTCAAATTTTGTTGGTGCCCTTGCAGGTTTGGTATTAGCTTCGGATTGCCAAACCTTGAGGCTCAGTCTGATTTGGTCTGATTTGTGGCAGAACACAGCAGTTTCTGTAACTTCATGTTTTTCACGCCTAGTTTCGCATATGCTCCACTTGTGCACTACTAATGAAATTGCACACACTTGTCGAGCTCTGTCTGCAGATTCTAATTATATATTTTTTGAAAAGATCTGTTATTTTTTTCTATTTTTAATTCATTTTTAACTGCACTGATGTCAAATTTGTAAAAAACATAGGTCATTTATTTGGCCTATAACTTTTTTTTGGCTTACCTATTTCAAGAACGGAAAAGAACCCACATAAGAGTACAAGAATACCTACAAGCTAAAAAAAAAAGTTTTTTGATTGTGTTCAAACCATGATATGGTGGCTCAACACTTGACCATGTCGTTTTAGGGCTTCATTGACTTTCGTAATTTAAAAAATATATAAAATTAACTTTTAAAAGTTTGGAAAAATAGTGTTGCACAAGATTTGTCTGTTGCCTATGCCTCTACATATTTTTTTCTTCATAAATTGACAATATACATAACAAACACGTGGGTCAATTAAAACATATGCATTATGTTTTAGAGAAAAAATAACATACCACTCTTAAAATAATGACATTTTGGGGTGGTTATATCACGTTTCCATAAATAAAAATTATATATTCCGGAAGATCATTCGTCATTCTACATTTCATCTTCTTACACCTAATTCAAAAAAGTTTTGTAGGTACCTCTAATAATTCATTTTAATGATAATATTTATGTTTTCCAGCATGTCATTGCAACTAACCTGTCATAATTGGGTATCATTACCTTGCACCATCCCTGCCCAGTTTGGGATTTACCAAGAGTAAAGAAGATTCCAACCTTTACTACAAGGTTGAGGAAGGAAATCCAGTGATACTCCTATTGTATGTAGATGACCTATTTGTGACAAGTGAGGATGGGTTGATTGTTGATACGAAGAGGAAGCTTTCTACCGAGTTCGAGATGAAGGACTTGGGTATGATGCATTACTTTCTAGGCATGGAGTTGTGGTAGAGTGCAGATGGAATCTTCCTTGGAAAAGGGAAGTATGCAGTAGAGATCCTGAAGCGGTTCGATATGATGGATTGCAAGGCCATGGCCACACCTATGGAATCGAACCTGAAGCTATTGAGTGATGCTTCATCAGAGTCGGTTGATGCCACGATGTATCGTCAAATGATTGGGTCCTTGATGTACTTGATGAACACGAGACCATATATTTGCTTTGCTGTGAACACATTGAGCTAGTTCCTGACAGATCCAAGACATGTTCACTTGATTGCGGCAAAGCATATTTTGAGGTACCTGAAGGGTACAATTGATTATGGGCTCAAGTATGGTGCGAATCAAAAGGTTAACTTGGAGCCATTATGCTGATTTAGATTGGGCAGGAAATGCTGCAGATAGGAAGAGTACTTCAGAGTGTTTCTTTAGTATGGGATCAGGTGTGATCTCTTGGTTTAGCAGGAAGCAATCCTTGTGTAGCACTAGGTACAGCCGAAGCATAGTATGTTGCAGCTTGTTCGGCTAGTTGTGAGGCAGTATGGATAAGGAAGCTAGTGTCTGATTTGTTTGATCTCTAGTTGGATACTACTTGTATCTTTTGTGACAACCAGAGCTGTGTGAAGTTGTCCAAGAACCCGGTGTTCCATGACAAGTCGAAGCATATCGAGATCAAGTATCACTATATCAGGTATATGGTGCAAAGAGGAGCAGTGAAGCTCCTATATGTTACGATGGACAAGCATATAGCATATGTGTTGACCAAGCCACTAGCTAGAGTGAATTTCGAGTACTTCAGAGAGAGGCTTGGTGTTCTTCAGATCAAAGATACTTCTAGGAGGAAGTGACGGGACACAGATGCAGGAGCCCTTCCAAGCATGGTGGTAGGCGGGTCCTCCCCATGGATGTGGATGTAAGTGCTGTGTGACGAGCATCTGGACGATGCTCCGTCATGAACATCCTTATGATGTTCTATATGATGATGATATGTATGATCATGAACATCCGCATGATGATGATCTGTATGATCATGAGCATCCGTATGATGCTCCATGTGAGGATGATCCATATGATCATGAGCATCTAGATGATGCTCTGTGGCCTTGGATATCTTGGAAGTTGTGCAATAGCATGTAATCAGTCCTGGGAGATCCTTCATGCTGAGTAGTAGCTCGTAATCAATCCTGGGATGCTCTTTCAAGGTTTTGATTGTTCGCATGTAATAGGTCCCTGGGAGATCTTGTAGGTTATGCTTGGCATGTAATCAGTCTTGGGATGCTCTTTTGAGGTTTTGCTTGTTTGCATGCAATGAGTCCTGGAAGATCTTGTAGGTTGAGTAGTATCTCATAATCAGTCCTGGGATGCTCTTTTCAGGTTTTGTAGATGCACATAATCAATCCTGAGATTCCACCAGATGGGTCGCTCGTAGAGATGATGAAGACCTACATGGAGGCTAGGCCTACATCCAGGATGAAAAAGGGTTGTCTTTGTAGAACTTCCTATGACGAGAAGAATTGAGAGATAGCACTAGTGATCGAGATGACAAGTACAACAGCAATGACAATGATGCTACAGTGATCCAGTGATGATAATCCAGTTCCAGTATTGAAGACTTGTGCCTATATTTATTGATGACCTGTGTCAAGAGAAAACCTTCCTAGTTAAGAGGGAGTGTTGATGTATTTGTAACTTCGGAATATATTCATTTGTATATTGTATGTATTACATTTTTACTTTATTGTATCCCCGATGGAGATGTCTTATTCCTCCGATCGGAAGTGTCATCATCTGTATTTGCAAGTGTCACAAGTTTGATTGTAAGTGTCATAACTTATATTTGATGGGTTATTAGAAGACCTTAGAGGGGTCGGCCCAGTATGAGTTAAGTGGAAGGGTTATTAGACTCCCCTAAGGGGTTGGCCCAGTTAGGGTAAAAGGTAGGTCAAGTTAAAGTATAAATAGAGTGGTTGAACCACTCTATTTGATCATTCACTTACACATCCAACTCGCATAGCCGAGAGAGAGGAGTGTGCACAAGTGAAGGAGGAGTAGCTGCTAGAGACATCTATCTTTTGGTGTTTCATCTTTGTGATATTTGTATTGGTGCTTATTCTATCTCTGAGGAAGTTGCGGGGTTTTTCACCTTTATGGTTTTCCCCGGTGAAAGGATTTGTGTCTCTTGTCTCTTGTGTTTGATATGATGTACATGTTGTTCTCTCAGTTAAGATCCTAGATAATATTTGAATGAAATTATCAAAATTCTAACAAATCCAAATTGTTATACTATCAACGACTGGTATTGTCTTGTACGTCGTGTGGAGAAACGCATTAACAACTGGACTTACTGCTTCCTTTCTCTGGGTGGCAGATTACTCTTAATCAACTCTGTACTCCAAAGTATTCTGGTTTACTGAATGTCCATGGAATTGGTGTCGAAGGCTATTTTGGATGGAATCCGAAAATGTATGTTCCAGTTTCTTTGGGCTGGTAACGCTACTCACTCTAAATTTTATCTCTCGGCCTGGAAGCATATTTCTCTTCCTAAATGCATTGGTGGTTGGGGTCTTAAACCCTTGGCCTGGTTTCCTGATGCCCTGGGGGCTAAAACACTATGGCGTGCTCTATTTGGTGTTACATTATGGAGTGATATTATTAGAAGGAAATATCTCAAGTTGTCGCTGCCCTATATTTGGATTCGTTATACTGCTACTATCTGCCCTAATGCTTCTGTTATTTGGAGAGGCTTATGTAAAACTCTACTGATCCTGAAAAAGCATCTTGCTTGGAATGTGGGTCGTGGTATTTGGGCTCATATCAACATCGATCCGATAATGGGGTTGCAAGATGATTTTCAGTTATCACCGACACTATTGAGATCTCTGCACTCCCGGAATATTTAGGTCTTATCCCAGGTTTATTCTGGAGGACAACTGAATGATTTTTCCCCCTTATGGCTCCATTCAGACGATCTGGGTCTTGCTGGTTCTAAAGCCGATAAGTGGCAGTGTTATGTCACTAGATTGCAGGTGGTTGGCATTCACTTAAAGGATGAACCCGATCAATCGGTTTTGGATTGGAAAGACTCAAATGACATCATTACAGCTAAACATGCTTATGACTTCATTGTATCTGAATAGGTGGTCGTGGAACCGGTCTGGTGGCACTCTAAACTTTGGAGCTGGCATATTTCCATTGAAACTGTGTTATTTTTTATGGTTGTGCTTGGAGAATAAGGTCCTCACATGGGACAATTTGATCAAACGAGGTTTCATTGGACCAGGATATTGTATACTCTGCACCAAGGCTGTGGATTCGGTGTCACACCTTTTTTATTCATTTCCCGTTCTTCATGAAGGTTTGGAAATCTTGTCAGCATTGTCTGAACTTCACGGATGAATGGGCTGGGGATAACTTTCTGGATACTCTGAGTGGTTGTTTGGGTAGGAAGTCTCCCTATCGCTATCTCCCCTTTTTTGTTATCTGGGAGGTTTGGCTTAGCAGAAACACGGCTATTTTTGAAGGAACCGTAACTACTCACTCTTGGGCCGCCACTAAAGCTATCTCCCTGTACAAAGCTTACTCCAAACAGACTGTTAATTCTAAATCCAAGGTTCTTATTCCGCCGCTCTTCAACTCTAATATTTCGGTGTGTTTCTTTGATGAGGCTCAACGTGAAGGTATTTGCGGAGCGGGCATGGCCTTAGACATCAAGTTGGGGCATACAATTTTCTTATGGATGGGTGCAGGCATGGGTTCCAACACTCAGGTGGAATTGCTTGCATTATGGGCCATTCTATGGATTGCTTGGAAGAAAGGCCTCCCTAGACTTCAAGTGGCTGGTGATTCTCTATGTATTATCAACTAGATCAATGGGAAGTCTTCTCTTAGTGTACTTCATCTTTGACAGTAGATGGACAGAATCTAGGATCTGAAGCATACTTTGGAGCAGATCACATTCCAACATATCTATCCGGAATTCAATTCCGATGCTGACAAGCTATCAAAGGTGGCGGTTTTCCAATTGGATGGTCGTCTCTACTTCGAGGAATGGTTTGATGATGTACTATTGGAAGAAGGATCTTTTCTGCTGTTCTAATTTCTTCTCAGTCTGGAACCTTTGCATTATAGCCACATCTTCAACGGAGGTTGCTTTGGTTTTGGCGGTTGTGTTTTCTTTTCTGGATAATGTTGTTTTTGTATATCGAATATAGGGCATGAGTATTACTGTAACTTTTCTGGATTGTAATCTTTTTTGTAATTGCTATTGGCAGCTTCTTCGAAACAAGGGTCATCCGTTGGTTCCCTAGATTATGAGGATGTGCTGTATTTAAGCCTTTTTTTTTTGTTTGCTCATGATGTAACTTTGATTCCTTAGGAATACCAAGTTACGTTTTTTCAAAAAAAAACTTAAAGACAATTGCAAATTAATGGATTATTGGCTTTGGGATAACATGAAATTCCTATTTGGAATGATTTTCTTGTTGTCTTATATGGATGTCAATTTTGGGGCTGTAACATCTCTAGAGAATCATGGAGAATAAATAAGCAAATCCAAATAATTCTATTTAACATATAATCTCTCAATATTAAAGGAAAATCACCCTATCCTCCTCATAGAAGCTAATCTCTCTCCCATTCCGAGCATGTGTATGATTAAGTACATAATCTACAAGAACAAGATAAATAACAAAGGAGACGCTAGGCTTCCTAAGACTACTTCAAACTCTAATCCAAACCTCATGTACAAACCACATGTGGCTTAAATGAGGTTGGCATCAAGATGCTAGATCTTGGATAAATCATTGGGGACTCATGAAGACATGGCTCTATAAAATAGTGATAATATTAAAAATATTATTGCATCTAAATTTAAGGACAATTTGTGATGCCATAAAGATAAGAAGATAAGAGAAAATTAAGATATTAAGAGGAGATGATCACCATAATTTGGAAGATCATTAGTATCTCTCTGTTTTAACTAGCATAGAGAAGAAAATTAAAATTGCTAAAACAAGGACAAATTCTATTGAGGAATTCCTAAAACATTGTGAAACAAAGGAATTTGTCATATTTGTGAGGCTAATAAGATTGAAGATAAAAATTGCACTCTTACCATGTACTTGGGGGAATAGGGAATAGGTCTCAGGGTTCATTCTATCTCTTAAAGCTAATAAAGTATATAAATAAAATTTTAAACAAAACTAAGTGATTCTCTACTTTTTTTCAAGTCATCAAAGTTGATATTTATGGTTTTTTTTCTTAGAAATAGAATAATTATTTATATAAATAAAATCATTTAAATATATTTTATTTAATAAAATATATTTAATATTATTAATTAAAAATAGAATAATTGTATATTTAAATTATATTTTAAAAATGATATATTATAAATTATAAGTCTATAGTCTGTGATTTGGCTCACTACTTGCGGCTATGAATATCTTGTTGGTTTGAACTTATCTCTTGAAAGTAAATATTTATGAAAGTAAATATTTATGAAGCCGAGTTTGAAATATCTTTGTACTAAGATGTCAAAGAATCGATGTTGCGTGCGTGCGCTATGGGACCTTCGCATATTGGAAAAGTTTAATTTGAGAATCAAATTCACTGTCGGTTCAAAGTTCATATGGCTTCAATTCGCATTTTGAATGACTTAAAGTTTCCTATGATGAACAGTGCTTAAATGGATTCGTCTACTGGCCTGTCCCGTCTCGCATTTTGAATACATCATCGAATGCGTGTAAGTTACTATATCCGTCTACTGGCCTGTCCCAAGTCTCGTCAATGCCTCAAATAAGTAGTCTTCGGATAGCTTAGCAAATCATGCAACCCCTGTTCAATCAAACAAAACTCAATCCGTTTCGAATGATTCCATGTCACAAAAACATAATTGAAAAAGAAAAATCCACTCGGAAATCAGAATAGATTTCTGTCAACCTGTGTAGTAAAAGCTTCAATAACACGATAAGTTTCTTTATAAATGAACAATGTTACTAGGTTTCTCATATAGAAGTGTCGATACAATTTTCCTTTGGTAGACTTGGGACTTCTCCTCGGATTTCACAGCGGTGAATATGTCTTCAAATTTCGCCGAAACGCAAACAGGGATTACAATCAAAGAATGCAGTATGTGTGGAGATTTGGGCATAGAGAAAGAACTTTTTCAGTGCCAAAGATGTTTATATCGTCTTCAACACAGGTTAGATCTCAATAATTCATTTCTCATTTTAATATACCTCTATACTGGTAAGATGCTGTTGGTCTTTCTCCATCTGCCAACAACCCTAAAAAGCCAAGCGAGAATTGTTTCTGAAAAACAGTTCATATATTGACAGACTATTTCCATAATAGACTAGACTAGTTGTTGTCCAAACTCATAATGGATATTGTTTGTGCTATATCCAGATACTGCAGCAAACTGTATGCACACGGAAAATTGAACGAGTTGATCTGCGACTGGTGTCTGCATGAACAAGAAACCAGCTGCAACAGAGACCGAAACACGAGACAAATGAGGAATGCACAATATATTTCAAGAGAGAAGCCAGCGGATGAAAAACCAAGTCCAGACAACAAAAGAGGCAAAGGCGAAAGCTCAACTCACAACGTGGAATGCGTCAATGAACTTCGAGCAGCAGCAATAAGTACCAACAATGAAAATCCACCACAACATTCTTGCGAGAGGAAAGGAATAGTTGGAGGGAAAGAGAAGGTTATAAAACAGCGAACCAGATATAAGTCTCTCGCAAAGATTCTCTCAAACTAGTCTAATTCACTACAAAATATGCACTTTTGTTTTTTTAGTAAGTCGAACAGAAATATGGACTTCTGTTTTATAATATTGTTTTCTATAAGTCGAACAAATATCGGAATTCTAGGTGATTGTGCATTGCTAAATTTAAACTTTAATTGTATATGAATATTGTGAATGTGTTTAACTGTTTACTGCACAGTTATAGACCCATGTGAAACAAATAACATTCAAATGTAAATTTTTTGGTACTTAATTCTTATAATTTTTTAAACAAAGATTTAAACTCTAAATTAAAATTATTGTATTTAATTTTATATCAATGATTATTTCCCACAAGAGTTATGGATTTGTATCTAAATGGATTAGATGATATGGTGTTATGGGGAACGCAATCATGTTCTCCATCTCATGGATTTTGTTCTCCAGCATCAAGTGCGTCACGACAAAGATAATTTATCTGCTTAAATAATAAAAAAATGTATCGACAAAATACGAAAATAGAATTGCATAGATCTAACTAATGTACGTTGATTCTCGACGAGCTGTTGGTGCAGGAATGGATATCGAGCATCGTCTAGCACAAAATATCGTTACAGTTTCTCGTAATGGATATCGAGCATTGTCGAGCACAAAATTTTGTTACAGTTTCACATACTTTTTTACTTATTCGTGTAACATCTCCGATAAAACGAGTTAGTAAATTTGGAAAAATTTAAAACTTTCATCCTAAAAATACTTTAAGAATAAAACCCTTTTGTAATGAGGATGAAAGTCCGCCATCACAGCATTGTTAGAAAATGATTCATTATAGGAATAGCCCTCGTGCAATAAATCTTCATTCCTACTGTAACATACCCTTCATGGCACATGATAAAGATAAGTAAATCCGCTTGTGTTTTGGGATGATTGTAACAACCTAATATTCTATACATAAAGCATTCACATGGGTTCAAAATTCCTAAACTCAAAATTGCATACCTTTGAATACATACCTTCATTTCCTTTCTTTGATTTACTTCCCACTTAACATAAAATCAAGAACTTGAGATAGCCATTCCAATTAATGTATTACTTTTAAGCGATTATCTTTAATAAGCATTTCTCCTACTTTACTCATTGATATAAGGAAGGCCCTTTACAATTTAAGGGAACTAAAAATGCATGCATCTAGGTACTCCATAAAATACAATTTAAATACACAAATACAATTAATTATAACTTTACGACTTATAATTTTGTTATAAACGTCGTCATGATAATCAAAGAAAAAGATCCCTCAAATGTAATTTATGCATCACAAGTACTATCTCCTAGCATATTTTCGCATACTTCAAAGTAGTCATAGTTATTATAAGAAAGAAGCAAGTACTCCACATAAAGACACATTGAAAAACACCAAAAGCAACCACATGGGACCAAAGGTAACGTGGTTCACCCGTACACGGGCTAGTCCACAAACGTGTGTGCATATTTTATTATAATTATCAAAACAAGTGAGGTATTACAAAATGGCAAACTCAGTTGTTTGCAAAATTCCATCATTCTTGATACTTCTCTCCTAGAGCTCGTTTACAAAACATCAATCCTAACCTCGAGAGATTTCCAAGATCTATTCCTAGCGTTAGTAGCTAGCATAGTTCGTTAATAGTTCAACTTAGTTCATTTCAGCCTTTCGACCAACAAATTGTATAGCCAAGACAATATACACCACTATTTCAATGGTAAAACAAAACCACAACCAACGGCTTCGGAAATCAATAGCCATTGCATTCCACTGCAGATATATTATATATTTATATAAAACCTAGGATACCTATTTCCACAAGTATTTGACTGTATGCAAATATTAATAAAATTCAATTGGTAATAATCTTGTATTCCACTATTTTCCTGACAAATAAGATAGCAGCCCAGCCTCACACTTTCATATGATTAGTGATCTAAATAAATGCAGTTCATATTCAAGCTAGTTCCTGATCTTTAAGAAAACAACTCCAGAATACAGACAACCCGAAGGAGCAGATCCATAACGTATTTCGTAAAAGAAAAAATTCAACCTTAGCATACTTCTAGGAGATATGTTATTTAAATCTCAACTAAGGTAATACCCATCCTTTCAGGCCATTCTAGCCATGTTCCAAACCACCCTTAAATAACTAAAATCGAGAAGAAGACTAACATTTCATCTATTTAGAATTTCCTTTTCAAATCTTTTGAACTCTACATCAAGACATACATAACCAAGATTTCTTAATCATAATGATATAAAAATTCTTATCAATATTATAACTAATAAAGTTAATCTTTGACTCATAGAGACTATTCAAGATATTAAGTTCTAAGTCCCTCCTCCATTAGTCATATTTAACATGTACTTGAGAGATAGAAAATGTAATACTTATAAATACCTTAATTCAATATACTATCATATAATGGCTCTCACATAAAATTTCTTTTAGTCACATTAATTTCCGAGATAGTCCTAGACACGCTTGAATTCTTATGCGAATAACCATAACTAATTATAGAGTATATAAAAATCACACAAATCTTACTACGAAAGGTATGCTAACAGAAATTAGGATTGGCTTCCCATGGGATCTCCCAACCTGCGCTCATATACAAAATGTAACTGTACATTCCTTTCTCATAGATTTGGTTAAAAGAATTAAATGAAAAGAATATGCAAAGTTTATAAATAACAGCCCTATATTTTCGTGGTGACCAATACTATGTAACAGACTTTATACAAACAAGAAGTTTTTATATGGAGACACGACTTGCTTTTTAACAAAGTGTATCATATATGATGTCCACATTAGTATATATACGCAAGAGCAGAAACTTCAATTTCTTCAGCATACTGTTAGATTAAGCACATATATTAACACTATAAATTTCAACAAGGTTCAAACAGCAAACTGAAAAGACAGGAGATCCACAGAGGAAATCTAAATCAACAACCACCGGATATAAGGATAAGTCTCACATATCTGTTCCTAAAGAAGTTTTACCACGTCTATCGGTTTAACGGATCATACCCTGAAAGTGTATCGAGTTGAGAGAGGCCGTTTCTATACAGACCTATAACTAGGAACCAAAAGTCAAACTTATGCAGCAGATCGAACTGAATGAACAAAACCCAGGCTTCAGAGAACTCGTCTCCCTGTCAATGCAAAAAGTAAATCTTGCTCAGAAATAAAAACACACCCTCGTCAGTGATAGAACCAAAGGAATAGTCCCAGACCTTATCGAGGTTGATGCAGGGTTCAGATCGAAATGAAAGAAGAAAGAAGACTGCTTCAGACTTCACCCAGAAACAACGTATTTCAATCATTCGCTAAGAGGAATATCTCATACAAACTCGATCGGAATGAGAATGTACGTATATCGTATTTTCAGAGTACCATTACTTTATCCTCCAAAGGCGTATAACAAAATTGACATAGTATTTTAACTGTGTCCCAATGGGCGCTGATCGAAACCAACAGAGTATTTTAAACTCTAACCTAACTGGAAAATCGATCCAGGATGTATGCAGAGATCACTACGGTTCTGGAAAAGAAGGGTTATACAGTAAAGAGATAGCTGATTACTTTCCCCTTCCCCGAAATCCCGAAATTGCAAGACCTCTGGATTTCTCTAGTATGCGATTTGGCAGTATGTATCACAGAGATTATAAGCAAGAATACTAAAACTCAGAAATAAAGATAACTCTGTATTTTAATTGCTACAGAGGTCTCATCATCCAAAAGCAGAGCCACTTAGACACCACCACTTTAGAAAATAAATGCGCCCAATAAATATCAGTAATATATATATATATATATATATACGTTTCATTACCCAGCTAAAACGCAGGAGAAACAACATCAAAGATCGATATTCTAGAATCTAACGAAAAACTTGCCAGCGAAGATCGATGGTGGAGTTGGACTACATCTATTTCAAATGCAAAGATGAACTCTGTTCTCAACAAGAAATTCATATGCCAGGAAGAGATGAAATGTATTTATCAGATGCAGAGATAACAATAGGAAGTCAAACATACCCTGGATCGGATCTTTCTCTTACACTTGCGATGGCTCTTACCAAACGAATGTGCAGAGTTTCCCCGAAATCCCGAAATTGGATTTCTCCTAAGGCTGCCATCGCCTTCCCAAAAGTGTGTGGAGATATCCAGAGATCCCTCCAGAGAATTGGCGAATGTCTTTTCTTTTTCATCCATCCCGAGCGAGAGACCCCCAAATCCTTCCAGTTTTTCCCCCTTTTTCCAGGTCGTGCTCCTCATTTAAACACACCCCGATTGAGCCACTACCTCGAGGAATCCGCCATACTTCCAAAGATTACGTTGGATGCTTCACCTAATATTGCCAAGTGGCAACTTACAGGGTTTCATATTCCTCCAAGATCGGTTTGATTGGCTTGTGGTAATCTTTAACGAAGATACCCCGCCACTTGTCTTAGTAGGATTTTATTAAGTAACGATGTTATGCTCGACTAACTTCGAACATCAGTTTTGAGGATAAAAAATATTTAATGTGGTGCTTGCCCTTGATTCAAGGTCGATCATCCATTATGAGTCATAGCCTTAATACGTGTAGGGGAAACGTTTTTCAATCTCTTCCAACATGTAAATATATAAAACTTAGTATGAGGATTTAATACTTAATCTTTTAAGTCTATCCAAGAAGAATATAACCTTTAACTTCAAGGTTTATTTCACCCTAGCCAAATTCAATAATGATTTACTACTATAAGTTTAATAGTATTTAAAAGAATGACATATATATATAACATATGTATAGATGCACGAGTATCCTTAATTGTCTCCCCTTTTTCCTTTTAAAGGTACTAATAGAATGTATTGGAGGTGTCTTATATGACAAGGAAAAAAAATATCAATTAGCTAAAATATTAAAGATTAAGTACGCATGTGTAGACCTATAACTCGAGGCTACCATGAAGACTTCTAGATCACTTAGTCAAATCCTTTAGGGTAATAATTAGTCCTTTATGCCGAAACAAGGGGTAGTGGAGTCAAAACAATGGTTTCGAGGTTAGTAGCCACTAACGTTAACCTAGGATGACACATACCCAACTTAAGGTCGAAATAACCCTTTCTTTTCTTCAAGTGCCTAGTCCTTAAGTTTATAACAACATTTATAAACATAATACCATTTTCTAGGTCCACTGGTGGAGCCTTGGCATTGAGCTCCTGACTAGTAACCAAGTGTACAACAATGTTTTCATTTTTACCATAATAGGTTATAAAGGAGGGATATCACATCCTCATCCCCTTTAAAATAACACCGTCCTCGGTGTTCACTCTTATCTTGGAGCAATCATTTGTACCACAGAACTTGAATTCAAAAGAACAATGTTTAGTAACAACTTGTCATCAACTTCATAATCAAACTCAGAAACATAAATCATGAGTTCTTTATTGCACATATCACTTGCAATATTTAGAATAGATCTAGCGCTCCATGATTGTATACTGTTTGACAAAATCAACAAATAGCATTCACTTGATCCAGGGAATTCTTGCCTAACACCTTAGTGCTCACACAGCAATCCTTTCTCTTATGCCTTGCCTAACACCTTAGTGCTCACGCAGCAAGCATTTCTCTCATGTTTTGCCTAACACCTTAGTGCTCGCGCATCAAACATTTCTTTCATGTCTTGCCTAACACCTTAGTGCTCCCGCAGCAAACATTTCTTTCATGCATACTAAGCAGCGTCCTGCCTCCCACATATACATTTTTTTTATAGCTTGCCTAGGTCTTAAAGCCAGCCGATTCTCCGAGAATCCTAGTGCCTGTTCAATCCCTGATTTTTTGGAGAGTATTTCAATGCCATTACAACACTCTTTACACAATTCCCCTCAAGCCTTCTCGCTTGAGTCCCGGAATTTATTTTCCCCAAGCCGCCTTGCTTGAGTCTAGACAAATCTCTTTCAATTTAATCAATTATTTCGGCATATTACATTTTATAACCCTACAATTTCTCTGACCCATTTGGTCTAGTTCTTTATTCAACAATAATTAACAATAATTAAAAAGTTGCAATGTGGATCTTTCATCCTCACCCCTCTATTGTACCATGCATAATATATTAAGCCTTTGTCTTTCAACAAGTTCCACCGAGCTTTGACCATCTGCCAAATTCAATTGTTAGTAACGCTTTATATAACAAAATCAAATATTTGTAAACAAGAAAATCATTCATTCTTCATACTACAATATCCATACTTGATCATCTGAAGTAAACGTTTTCTCCTTCCAAGCATAACTAACTTACTTAATAGGATTACATAATTCATTAAGCATGAAATAATATTCTTCCTGTGATGACCCGTGGACATTATGATTTCTTAACCTCAAAGGTTATCCTTCACCATTTCAAACACCCTTCCTATTTTAGTTATACAACTTCTTTTGTATATACCAACATCACATAGAAATAACCAATTTTCTAAAACACACTTGCATACCTTATAACCATATACCTTTGTAAGGGTGACCGCATATCTTCTCATTATAATATCCTCATATGTCGAGGTACCAGTTTACCTGTATCATCACATGTTAGTATTACACTAAATATCACATGAATTTATATATCCCATTTTTACCTCTTGACTGTTGTAGTGATGTGTGGGAATATAACATTCCGCTCGACCACAACATTAAATCATAAGAGCAATCCTGCATGAAACATATGTCAATCATCCCCTTGACTTGTTTCATAAAAGCTTACACATCAATTACTGTTAGGTATTACTTCTGATCTATCATGGAATTTTCATGATAATAAAGGTTTTCCTTAACTCCTAAAGTGGATATAAAATAGTCATTTATAAAGACATTAGAAAATTTAAGTGTCATGTATTACCATTCCGTGGCGGTTCTAGTTTTCCAATACTTTTATTCATACAACAACACATATTCACCATTAATTACATCTATGCATTCGTTATGTGAACAACATGATTAACTATAATTTTATCTCTTAACCAAATTAATCATTTTGACACCACATATAATTGTATGTGACAACAAATCACCATAAATTTATCATTCAAAGTGGCTTTATATATGAAAGGAACTTGACAGTTCCTAACCTAATCAAAACATTAGACCGTCTTCTTTAGTCAAATATTAGCACATATAATTACCTTATAAAAGACTTAACAGATATAAGTTGCTTATTTTATCTATCTGATTCTCATATTCGGAAATCCTGACGAATGGATCAATAGAATTCGATTAGTCAGAAACAGTCAACAAAATGTGTCAACCCTATTCTCCCATATGACGCATTTACTGAAACTGAAAGGTATCCACTCCTAAAAATAACAATAAAGGTAGAGAAGGTAATAAGTATTTAAGACGAATTAACAAATCAACAAATTTAGGGGAGTTCCTCAGTTTGGCACATTCACAACTAGGATGACTTTCAATATACGAAGACTCATTCCACCAAACCATAACCGTTATCATTCTAAAGACTATTTTCTCATCGTCCAATGAATCTAATTGTAAGATAGGAGGATATATTCATCAGCTAATATTTTCCAATAACAGATCATTCACCTCCATAATGAAACATACTTACTTGAAATTCAATGTCAACTTGTAAGCTACCTGTTGTCGATCCGTTGAAATGAAATTTTTCATTGTGTCTTGTGTCGCCAGTTCGACTAACTCATATATGTTTTCCCCAACTGATCCCAATTAAGCCCGAGTGTTTGCAACCTGTGCTCTGATACCATATGTAACATCTCCGATAAAACGAGTTAGTAAATTTGGAAAAATTTAAAACTTTCATCCTAAAAATACTTTAAGAATAAAACCCTTTTGTAATGAGGATGAAAGTCTGCCATCACAGCATTGTTAGAAAATGATTCATTATAGGAATAGCCCTCGTGCAATAAATCTTCATTCCTACTGTAACATACCCTTCATGGCACATGATAAAGATAAGTAAATCCGCTTGTGTTTTGGGATGATTGTAACAACCTAATATTCTTTACATAAAGCATTTACATGGGTTCAAAATTCCTAAACTCAAAATTGCATACCTTTGAATACATACCTTCATTTCCTTTCTTTGATTTACTTCCCACTTAACATAAAATCAAGAACTTGAGATAGCCATTCCAATTAATGTATTACTTTTAAGCGATTATCTTTAATAAGCATTTCTCCTACTTTACTCATTGATATAAGGAAGGCACTTTACAATTTAAGGGAACTAAAAATGCATGCATCTAGGTACTCCATAAAATACAATTTAAATACACAAATACAATTAATTATAACTTTACGACTTGTAATTTTGTTATAAACGTCGTCATGATAATCAAAGAAAAAGATCCCTCAAATGTAATTTATGCATCACAAGTACTATCTCCTGGCATATTTTTGCATACTTCAAAGTAGTCATAGTTATTATAAGAAAGAAGCAAGTACTCCACATAAAGACACATTGAGAAACACCAAAAGCAACCACATGAGACCAAAGGTAACGTGGTTCACCCGTACACGGGCTAGTCCACAAACGTGTGTGCATATTTTATTATAATTATCAAAACAAGTGAGGTATTACAAAATGGCAAACTCAGTTGTTTGCAAAATTCCATCATTCTTGATACTTCTCTCCTAGAGCTCGTTTACAAAACATCAATCCTAACCTCGAGAGATTTCCAAGATCTATTCCTAGCGTTAGTATCTAGCATAGTTCGTTAATAGTTCAACTTTGTTCATTTCAGCCTTTCGACCAACAAATTGTATAGCCAAGACAATATACACCACTATTTCAATGGTAAAACAAAACCACAACCAACGGCTTCGGAAATCAATAGCCATTGCATTCCACTGCAGACATATTATATATTTATATAAAACCTAGGATACCTATTTCCACAAGTATTTGACTGTATGCAGATATTAATAAAATTCAATTGGTAATAATCTTGTATTCCACTATTTTCCTGACAAATAAGGTAGCAGCCCAGCCTCACACTTTCATATGATTAGTGATCTAAATAAATGCAGTTCATATTCAAGCTAGTTCCTGATCTTTAAGAAAACAACTCTAGAATATAGACAACCCGAAGGAGCAGATCCATAACGTATTTCGTAAAGGAAAAAATTCAACCTTAGCATACTTCTAGGAGATATGTTATTTAAATCTCAACTAAGGTAATACCCATCCTTTCAGGCCATTCTAGCCATGTTCCAAACCACCCTTAAATAACTAAAATCGAGAAGAAGACTAACATTTCATCTATTTAGAATTTCCTTTTCAAATCTTTTAAACTCTACATCAAGACATACATAACCAAGATTTCTTAGTCATAATGATATAAAAATTCTTATCAATATTATAACTAATAAAGTTAATCTTTGACTCATAGAGACTATTCAAGATATTAAGTTCTAAGTCCCTCCTCCATTAGTCATATTTAACACGTACTTGAGAGATAGAAAATGTAATACTTATAAATACCTTAATTCAATATACTATCATATAATGGCTCTCACATAAAATTTCTTTTAGTCACATTAATTTCCGAGATAGTCCTAGACAGGCTTGCATTCTTATGCGAATAACCATAACTAATTATAGAGTATATAAAAATCACACAAATCTTACTACGAAAGGTATGCTAACAGAAATTAGGATTGGCTTCCCATGGGATCTCCCAACCTGCGCTCATATACAAAATGTAACTGTACATTCCTTTCTCATAGATTTGGTTAAAAGAATTAAATGAAAAGAATATGCAAAGTTTATAAATAACAGCCCTATATTTTCGTGGTGACCAATACTATGTAACAGACTTTATACAAACAAGAAGTTTTTATATGGAGACCCGACTTGCTTTTTAACAAAGTGTATCATATATGATGTCCACATTAGTATATATACGCAAGAGCAGAAACTTCAATTTCTTCAGCATACTGTTAGATTAAGCACCTATATTAACACTATAAATTTCAACAAGGTTCAAACAGCAAACTGAAAAGACAGGAGGTCCACAGAGGAAATCTAAATCAACAACCACCAGATATAAGGATAAGTCTCACATATCTATTCCTAAAGAAGTTTTACCATGTCTACCGGTTTAACGGATCATACCCTGAAAGTGTATCGAGTTGAGAGAGGCCGTTTCTATACAGACCTATAACTAGGAACCAAAAGTCAAACTTATGCAGCAGATCGAACTGAATGAACAAAACCCAGGCTTCAGAGAACTCGTCTCCCTGTCAATGCAAAAATTAAATCTTGCTCAGAAATAAAAACACACCCTCGTCAGTGATAGAACCAAAGGAATAGTCCCAGACCTTATCGAGGTTGATGCAGGGTTCAGATCGAAATGAAAGAAGAAAGAAGACTGCTTCAGACTTCACCCAGAAACAACGTATTTCAATCATTCGCTAAGAGGAATACCTCATACAAACTCGATCGGAATGAGAATGTACGTATATCGTATTTTCAGAGTACCATTACTTTATCCTCCAAAGGCGTATAACAAAATTGACATAGTATTTTAACTGTGTCCCAATGGGCGCTGATCGAAACCAACAGAGTATTTTAAACTCTAACCTAACTGGAAAATCGATCCAGGATGTATGCAGAGATCACTACGGTTCTGGAAAAGAAGGGTTATACAGTAAAGAGATAGATGATTACTTTCCCCTTCCCCGAAATCCCAAAATTGCAAGACCTCTGGATTTCTCTCGTATGCGATTTGGCAGTATGTATCACAGAGATTATAAGCAAGAATACTAAAACTCAGAAATAAAGATAACTCTGTATTTTAATTGCTACAGAGGTCTCATCATCCAAAAGCAGAGCCACTTAGACACCACCACTTTAGAAAATAAATGCGCCCAATAAATATCAGTAATATATATATATATATATATATATACGTTTCATTACCCAGCTAAAACGCAGGAGAAACAACATCAAAGATCGATATTCTAGAATCTAACGAAAAACTTGCCAGCGAAGATCGATGGTGGAGTTGGACTACATCTATTTCAAATGCAAATATGAACTCTGTTCTCAACAAGAAATTCATATGCCAGGAAGAGATGAAATGTATTTATCAGATGCAGAGATAACAATAGGAAGTCAAACATACCCTGGATCGGATCTTTCTCTTACAGTTGCGATGGCTCTTACCAAACGAATGTGCAGAGTTTCCCCGAAATCCCGAAATTCGATTTCTCCTAAGGCTGCCATCGCCTTCCCAAAAGTGTGTGGAGATATCCAGAGATCCCTCCAGAGAATTGGCGAATGTCTTTTCTTTTTCATCCACCCCGAGCGAGAGACCCCCAAATCCTTCCAGTTTTTCCCCCTTTTTCCAGGTCGTGCTCCTCAATTAAACACACCCCGATTGAGCCACTACCTCGAGGAATCCGCCATACTTCCAAAGATTACGTCGGATGCTTCACCTAAGATTGCCAAGTGGCAACTTACAGGGTTTCATATTCCTCCAAGATCGGGTTGATTGGCTTGTGGTAATCTTTAACGAAGATACCCCGCCACTTGTCTTAGTAGGATTTTATTAAGTAACGATGTTATGCTCGACTAACTTCGAACATTAGTTTTGAGGATAAAAAATATTTAATGTGGTGCTTGCCCTTGATTCAAGGTCGATCATCCATTATGAGTCATAGCCTTAATACGTGTAGGGGAAACGTTTTTCAATCTCTTCCAACATGTAAATATATAAAACTTAGTATGAGGATTTAATACTTAATCTTTTAAGTCTATCCAAGAAGAATATAACCTTTAACTTCAAGGTTTATTTCACCCTAGCCAAATTCAATAATGATTTACTACTATAAATTTAATAGTATTTAAAAGAATGACATATATATATAACATATGTATAGATGCACGAGTATCCTTAATTGTCTCCCCTTTTTCCTTTTAAAGGTACTAATAGAATGTCTTGGAGGTGTCTTATTTGACAAGGAAAAAAAAATATCAATTAGCTAAAATACTAAAGATTAAGTACGCATGTGTAGACCTATAACTCGAGGCTACCATGAAGACTTCTAGATCACTTAGTCAAATCCTTTAGGGTAATAATTAGTCCTTTATGCCGAAACAAGGGGTAGTGGAGTCAAAACAATGGTTTCGAGGTTAGTAGCCACTAACGTTAACCTAGGATGACACATACCCAACTTAAGGTTGAAATAACCCTTTCTTTTCTTCAAGTGCCTAGTCCTTAAGTTTATAACAACATTTATAAACATAATACCATTTTCTAGGTCCACTGGTGGAGCCTTGGCATTGAGCTCCTGACTAGTAACCAAGTGTACAACAATGTTTTCAAGTGATCGATCAGCTTTATACTTGTTCTTATATATCCACTTGTAGCCAATAGGTTAGGTTCTAATAGGAGGGTCCACCAACCTCCAAGTTCCAGTTTTAATGAGTGCATCATACTCTCTTGGCACTGCACTTTTCCATGCATCACTAGTTTTTTCTTCTTTAAAGAAAGCAGGTTCATGAACATCAGAAAATTTTAATTCACAATCATAAGAACTATGGCAATTTTTTTTTTGCGCTTGAAGTAACATCCCCTGCATTTTATTCATTTTGTATCACATAACTTCTTTTCATATTTTTTCCAAGTTCAAAATCATTATACCTTCTTGGAAGTGTTGTGGCCTGAGTTGATCTATGTACTAGTTGATGCGGTGTTTGCTTTGTTTCAAGTATATTTGAAACATGTTATTCATTATCTATGAGGTTTAACTTATCCATTCCATCAACAATATCATCAATTTTCTGACCCTACATCAACATTAAGGGTGGGTGCTAGGATACTTTAACACTCCATCCTTTAAGGGGGGTTGTTAGGATACTTTAATACTCCATCCTTGTCCTACCTAGCATTATTTCATTTTCCTAGTAGTTGATGATGTCATTTTCCCCCTAGTGGTGTGCAGATGTCATCCAGGATCCATCTACCAACTTATAAGCCTTACATGCATCATTTTAGGACCACTTCAGTCAGTTCCCTATTTTATAGGAAATTACTCAATGTTCCAGTTCAGTCCACCTGAGTTAGCTGACTCTTGTGGGGTGTTAGAGCTCCAGATGCCACTGATTGTGGCGTCATGCACCATTTTATGATTTTTTTTCACGATAAACTCACTAATGCACCCTCCTTGGTTAGTTAATTGATTGTGTCTTCACTTAAATAAGTTTAGGATCAATTTGGTTGAGTTTGAATCTTCTTGAGCACTCTAGTGGCAACAATTCCTATGCTAGATTAACTGAGGTTTGAACTCTCCTGTGTGATTCGAATTCTCTACATTGTAACATCATTTTTCATTATATTGATTATTGGATCATCTGACATTATTCTACTCATATCTGAGTTCTCATGCATAATTAATTGTGTGCTCATTTTTATTGCATTTTTTACTCTAATTCATCTTTTCTGCTCATTCTTTCTCTGTGAGGTATACTCAGCTCTTAGATCTGCTGTGATTTATAATTTCACAAGGGGGATTGTTGAAGAATGGTAATTACTCCCAATAATATTAGTTAGAATATCAATTATATTATTAGCACTCAAGTTGCAGTCCAATTAAAGTCTTGCATGTGTCCAGTAGTCAGTTAATTCTATGTTTAAGAGTCTAGTTTATTCCATGTTGTATGTATTTAAATACAGACCTTCAGGTCCATTGTAATATTGAATCAAACATGAATGCATCTCTTGATAGTAAAGAGTAAGAGAAACAAATCGTTTACCATTGAATCCATTCAATTATTTGTGTGCCTATGTTCCATAAAATTTGTGAGCTTCCAAAACATATTTGTTCTTTACATGAGTATAAATATATTTTATAAAGAACTGGGCTAGCAAGTGCTGGTGGAATCTTCTTCGACTCTGAGGGAAACAAGTTGAAATAGTACGCTTGGGGAATTGGAAGGGGAACAAATAATGGTGTTGAATGGATAGAATTAATCAAAGTTTTGGAGCTAGAAAGGAACAAAAAAATTGAGGATTTGGAGGTCTTCGGCAATTCGATGATGGTCGTAAGGGAAGCAAGGAATCTGACGAAGAATCGAAAGAACCCTGTCACCAAGATGCATCACCTCCTAAAATGCATTGTCTATGAATACAAAGCTATCAACTTCCTCCACGTGCTGAGAACAAGTAATCAGCAAGCAGATGCAATGGAAAATAAAGGAGTTGGGCTCGACTGTGGTGTCTTAGTTTGCAATTAAAAGGACTTTGGGAAAAACTGGGTTCCATAACTTTGTTCTTCTTGCTTATGCTTTTGAAACATCTTAATTTTTTTTTCAATCAATAAGAGGAGGCTCATCTCCTTGGATTGGAGTGCTCACATTCCCATTCCCATTAATTTTTTAACTATGAATTTCAATTCCTACAAGCACATGGCTAAAGCCAAGGCAACCTAGATAAGTTTGAATATCCATCGCACTAATACCCATGAATGGAGGCAGTTTGCACGAACGAGACACATGGTCTCCATGCAATTCATCATTGCAGTTGATTATCGTGTAAGAAATAGATTTAATGCAGGGAGTGGGTGTATTATTTCCTATTTTGGGATCCTAGTCTAGAGAAATTTTCGTGAAAGCAGAGATGAAACTTCAAGCGCTGATATGGGCGACTTTGTTAAACCTTTTGAATTCAATCTGACATCATGCTTGTCTCAGTGTCTTCTTTTTAGGAGACCTTTACTGAATTTAGGGGAAATTGCAAGTCTGGAAACCCCGAAGGTGCTCCCTGCGACAACATGATGCCAAGAGATGGTTCATGAAGGCTCGATTAGTGCTCTTCATGCTTACTAGAATTCTTCGTGCTTAGAGTGGAATCTATGGCTCTATGCAGGGGTTCGATAGTTTGTCAAATGAGATTAAAAATCATATTAATGGCATGGAGGACTAGCTTCATCTTCTTCATGCGGAGAACTTTGAATTCAAGAGGGCCATCTCTCATCTTTATTCTCTTGCTCAAGCTACACACTCTGAGGTTTGAAAATGCAGTTGTAAGATAAATGAGAAGGTTGCTAGCTTGGCTGAAACTGTTGATAAGGTTTACCTTGACTTTGTCAATTTGGATGTTAAAATCATTGCTATCCATAGAAGTTTTATGACTGTGGAAGCAAAAATAGGCAGCATGAGAGCTTAAATCAGGCAAAGCAAGCCAGACCTGGAAGAA
Organism: Larix kaempferi; assembly: GCA_027924585.1. Lineage (NCBI taxonomy): Eukaryota > Viridiplantae > Streptophyta > Pinopsida > Pinales > Pinaceae > Larix > Larix kaempferi. The sequence continues at coordinate 17,180,208 of BSBM01000088.1, read as the reverse complement.
GGCGAAGGTGGATCAGATGGAAGAAATGAAGGGACCCAGGATGATACTCTCCAAAAACATAACAAGCTTCACTGCCAACGCTATCTCTTCAGCTCTCATCTTGGTTTTTACTAGTATTTTAGGATCAATTTTGGTTTTTTCTCAGTTATATCAGAAGTATAGCGTAGGATCAATTTTGGCAAGTTGCAAACTGCAGATTTAGTACAGAGACCTCATCATGTCATTCACTGTTTGTAATGTTTTTCTTTTGTACTTTCCTACTTGGGTAGTTTGTAAGGAGATACAGTCTCCATAGATTAGGCAAGTACCATGATAAGTATAGGCTGGTAAAAGATGAACAAGGAGTCATGGATGTAGTCATCCTTTCGGAACAATCTATATTCAGAACTCTGTAATCTCTATCTTTCATTTTATATAAAAGTTCCTTAACCGTTTACGTTATATATATATATATATATATATATATATATATATATATATATATATATAACGAAAGGCACTAAAAGTAATGATAATATGTTTAGAAAGTAAGTGTCGTGTAAAATGTATGCACTATTAGTTCGATATCTAAATTGTCATCCAGGGTGCGTAAACTTAGAAGTGCAAGCACAATATATGCGGAATCATATGCTATTAAGGGCAAACTAACTAATGTAATGATTTACAAAAAAAAGATGATAACTAGATGCTTTCAAATCAAAGTCAAAACTAGAACAAGAAATAGTATGATAAATTAATAAACTATTTTGTGAAACTATGATAGTTTCTAAAAAAATCTTTATGAAGAAATCACATTTTAAATACAATTTATAGTCTATTTTTTATAAACAAATCGCATCAAACAATAAACAATCTAAAAATATCCTAGAGGCAAAAACTATGAAATCCCCATTTATCTATATTGTAAAAAAAAAAACTATGTTAATAACACATCAATCAAATTAATATAAAATGAGCTTCTAATTCTACAATTAACAAGTTCTTTTAATAATTCTAAGATGAAAACTAAAACAATCTACAATTAACAACTTCTTTTAATAATTCTAAGATGAAAACTAAAACAAAATAAACTCTCTCACTACCAAACTCAACTCAAACCTTATGCATATTAAAATTCACGAGCACACAAAAAACTTATTAAACCTAAAAGAAGTCGAACCAATCCATATAAACCAACCGAACTTTATATGTAATTTCTAAGAGTCAAATTTATGAAAGTCCTGAAACTTTGTTCAAAATTAAAATTATCACGAGTCTAGGAGAAAAATGTAAGTTCAGAAACTCTTTTTTTTTTTAATTTTTAATTTTATTTCTGAAAGATCAAAACAAAGTAAACTCGAAATAAACTAGGCTAAAACGAACTTTGAAGTGTAGATTACTTTGTAATGCAAAATAAAGTCTTACTGTGGTTAATGAAAATTTACAAACAAAGCACAGTTTGCCCTTTAACTTTTGATCTAAACTCTGATCTATTTCAGGTGACGAATGGAAATTAAAACTAAATCTATTCCTTTCGATTCATTAAACGCACAAGTATTAAATTAATCAAATCCCTTCCTGGAAAGATGACGGGAGTTATCAGGTTGCATGTAACTTTGATTGTTGACTTGGAAGTCCAACTACAAAGCCACGACCTCTAGACTTTGATGCTGGTGTGCCATGTAGAGTTTGAAATTTCAATGCCACAACTATTAACTTGTTTAAAGTAATGAGCACAGGAACAGATCTGTAGATCATAAACAATATTGAGATAAGATCAATGCATTAAAATATAATATGCCAATTTATTTTTTTTTAAATTAAATACACATTATTAATTATAGAAAATGAAAAATGAATGAGAAATTTTATCTTGATTCTCCAATCAATACTATAATGATCTTTGAATGACCTCCACCACGATTTATTGTTCATGATTTAAACAATAAGTTTCATAAAAAAAGTAGGGAAAATAAGCAAAATAGTATTCAATATGGGCTTCAAACCATGACAAAAATGAGACAAAATTGCAACTCATCAATAAGAAAGAGAGAGTAGTACTATAAAAATAAGATTACTTTCTATTATCTTAGTTTTTAAATTATTAAAGGTAAGAGTTTAAGTTTTATAATTTATTTAAATATTTCAAAATTGAAATGATTTTAATTTTATTTTTTACATAAAATTTACATTAAAATATTTTTTACATTATGACTTTTTTTTTAATATTACCTGTTAATTTGTTAGTGAGCACAAAATTAAGCATCTCCTTTATCCTTACTTCATCCTAGTAATAGAATCTTAATCCATCTTTCATATATAGTAATCTACCACTGAATATCTAATAGCTAATAACATTCACTAACTTTCTTGTTAGTTATTATGTAAATCATACAAATATATTTTAAATATTGATAAATTTGTTTATTTTATATATATATTTGTTTTTTTTTCTAAAGCCAATATTACGATATTTTACTTATGTTAGAAATGGAATTCTTTCTAATTATATTTTATATTTTGTTAAATGTCAATGTTAACTCGACATTGAGTAATATAATTACTCACCTCTTCCTTATTGAGTTGTATAACACACAATTATTGATTGAGTGACATCGAGAAGACAAAAATGATTATATCATTAAAAAAAATAAAGTGAACCATGTCATTGAATACATATTTGAAGAAATAGGGAAGAGGAGCATGTGAATGATTTCTTTAAATATGAACTACAAGAAAATAATTCAAATGAAATGAACTAGAAGAGGAGATTCCCTTAATTATTTTTGTATTGATTTTTGTGTTAGCATAATTATAGTAGAAAAATTTAATCCAAGTGGAATAAAAGAGGGGATATCAACTTAAGTTGTTCACATGGGATGTTTTTTGAATTGGCATAATTATTTTTTTGTATGCACAATTATAGCGAGAGTATGAATGTCATCAAATATGACCATAAAAAATAAATGTTATTTGAAACCAACATCATGGAAAAGGTGAGATGATACATCCATATCCTTTATGTATAATGTAGAGGATATGAGATTTGTGAAGGTTATTTTATTTGAATACATTGAAGGGGTTAGAATCTAAGGAAGACATATGAATGAGTGCATGAAGTTGGTGGACCTTTTAGATACAACTAGATTTCTAGAGGATTACTCATGTTTCTACCATAACATTGAAACTTTTAAAAGCTACACCAACACTTGGTTAACTGATTTTGAGGGTACTAATTTTAGTTTGGAAAAATAGCATCACACTAGTACTATTTGTTATATACATGTTTACCAATTTTTTTGTTTTGATTCCATCATTTAGGCACTCAGATAATTACCAACATGGACATATACCTTAACATTTTCCCAAAAATAAAATGTTATTGTTACAAAAAATTAATATTGAGCGAATAATAAATATTTTCAATAAATAAAATTTATATATTCAAAAAGATGATTCAATTTCCTATATTACATTTTTTTTACTAAAAGCAAGATTCATTGTGTAGGTATCTCAAAATATCCATGTAAGTTGAAGGCCTCTTGTTTTTTAGTTCTATTGCATCTAGCACTTAAAACGAGACCATCATTAACTTGCACTCACCTACGCATATGACTTATACAATGAAGGGGTTAGAATACAAGGAAGAGATATATATGATTTATACATCTAATATCGGTGATAGTAAAACCAAGGTGGAATACATTGTATATGTTTTATAGGAAATTGTAAGAAATTATGATGATGGAGATTAATAAAAAGAACTTGTGGAGTGGAATATTTGGGTTACTGCAGTGATGATCAAATTAATGAGAAAAGATAAGTAGTAAACATGGGAAGTGTGAAACTCTCAAATAGAAAGAAAAAGAAGAGGAAATTTGTGTTGAATAATGAGTGATTATTGATTTATTAGCAACCCTATGAGTCTAATGCTCACAAATTTATTCATAGAGGGATTTTGATACAAGAGTATCATTAGAGAGAGTTTGATACAAGAGTATCATTAGGTAGCTAGTAATCCTACACCATCGAACAAATAAAGGTTAGAAGTTTCACATTTTTGTTTGTTTTTTGCAAAAGCTTATTTCCATCGTATAAGGGATCCAAATGAGACTACTTGTAGTAAACTATAGTAAAGTGGGGTTGGTAGTTCATATTTTTCTCATGAAAGAGGAAAATAAATAACATAGATGGAGGAGCAATGGAGAGAGGAGGATAATGGTACTTTGAATGAATGTGAAGACATGAAAACATTTTCTAGTGTATAGGTTACTATATGGGCCCCAGGGTTTCTATAGAGTCTATATATTTATTTGTTTGGAGGGATACAGGTGGAATAGGAACTAGATTTTCTTCTAAAATTGTAGGTGTGGGTAATTGTTTAAGTGCATAAGGGTGTTTCTCCTTTTCTACTAGTACATGTATAGATTTGGGGGAGAGGGGGATTCATATTTTGTATGTATTATTGAGTTGATGACTATTGATGTGGAGAAATCAAGAGTAGTGTTTTTTTTAGCTCATGGTTATAGTTTTTGATTCATCATAAACTTTTGGGTTAAGGTTTCTCAAGTGAAAATTTATTTAAAGTTAATATTTAGAGATTTTTGGAGGGTAGGGTCATTTTTTACCAATGGCATGATAAATATAGTGAGAGTGCTGTACAAGAATATAGTGTCTTGAATAAATCTACAAGTGACGGTTTACTGAATGTACCGGTGCACTATTTGAATGATAAATTATCTAGGAGCTTGATTTCCAATTCTTTGCAAGCTTTAGAAGTGTGGCCTCCTCTTCCATATAAAATAAAATAAGTCACCAAAGAGGATGAGATAATGATGTGTACTAGTCAATATTAAGAGTTGTGTAGCTAATTGTTGAGATGAGAGATCCCTCCCCTTATGTGGGGCTTGTCCCATCAACTAGTTCCCTCTTTTTGGATATGAAGGGTATAAAGGAAGTGAATTCAAGTGTCTCCCAATATAATTACAAGGAACCTAGAGTGGATTTACATGTCAAGGGATTTGAGGTTCACCCTTATTCTTCAAATTTGATGATTCTCAAGTCGTCGTTAGACTTGAATGACATTAATTTTTTATGGTGGATATTAAAGAATATTTTGAAGGTAGTATGCATTTGGAGACCATTGGGGTGATTCTATTTTTTCTTCATAAGATGAATAATAAAGCATATTTTAACTTGTAGTGTTTGCTAAACTGAAAAGTTTAAGTGTTTTCTTTGAATGCCTTCTGTGTATTGGATAGAGGTATGTTCACCTTTTACTTAATTTTGATGTTTGAATTCACCATGTGTTACAAGTTGGAACTTCAAGTATTATTGATATTCATTTATATGATCAATCATGGTGAATATATCCAAATCCTTGTGATGATATCTAGGACCATAACCCTCTCTAGGTTGTCTTTCTGACCCATCTAATTGATTTGCAGCCATTTTTTGACTTGATTTCCCACTTTTTTTGTAAGTTTTTTATTCTATATGGTCATCAAAACTCTCTTAGCGTGAATCCTCATGTGTTTGTGGATGTGGATATTAAGAATAAGCTCCCTATTTTCATCTTTTATGCACAATTGATGATTTTTGTTGGCAAAGCCTTTGATACTTGAATCCTTTGAATCTTTATTTTGCATGCTGGGCTTGCAATCACCTAAGTATAGATTTCCCTCTTTGAAATTCAAATCCATGTGAGGAGGAAAGAGAGGGTAGTTGTTTAGCCCCTCCTTCTTCTGATGGTTTGAGGATTGTTGGCAACTTGTGTTTTCGCCTATTCAACGCCTAGGGGTGGAAGTGTTTCAAGATAGAGAGGTCCTTCAGCTGGTTGTTTTCTTTGATATATATTTGATATTGTTGGTGCTAGTGTGAGGAATACTTAATTTTTATTGGCATAAATTTATGTGCATTTGGTTCCAGAGTGGTTAGGGTTCAAATGTATTAGACTCTACAAGACCTAGTTTTGGGGGTGTTTTCTCAGGAATTGTTAGTGATTATGGAACTTTTCAATTCCCAACTTGCCATACATAGTAAGCTTCAGGTTAGTACAACTTATTTGGTAATTGGTTTTTTTAGGTACCTTAGATCATTGTATTATTGATCACAAATGGGTCCACCTTTTTTACCAGATTGGAATGGATATTGAGTCCACTTTGTAGGTCAAAGTAAATAAATGAAAGGAAGTATCCTCTCATGTTTGAGTGAATCAACTTGTTGAGGATTTTATCCCCCAATGATAGAAAAAATATTACAGCATGTAATTGTTCATTTTTCTAATTTGGATGGATTCTAGATGGGTTTGTTTTTAGTAGTTTAGGATTCCATATCACCTTGGAATGGTTTTCTCCTTACTATCTTGAAATGTTCATGGGATGATGCTTCCCAATCACAATAATTTTATGAATAGAGTGTTGCAACATGTCTAATCAGATGTGGTGTTCCTTTTGAAAGTTATGTCTGCTCATTTTGAGATTCAAACATAATTATTTATTGTTGTAATGACCCTTTTTTAACTCTAGAGCATTTTCTAGCGAGCGGAGGTGTGGTAATTAATCTCTTTTCCACCTTCAAACTTGGATGATAAGTGTTTATGCATCACCCTTTTGGTTTAGGATTGGGTGGCTAGTTTATGTGTATTTTTTTCTCCTATATAAACATACAATAATATAGGCTTTGGGATTAGTCTCTTCTTGTTGTGACCTATATTATTAGAGGGAATTTTAATATGTTGAAGTGGGAGTTGGATAGATGTGAGAAATGGGGTAGATGGTGAATAATTTAGAGAAGCATTATTTATGTTGTTACAAAGATGCTCTTCATATTTGTATACCCCAATTGGAAGCAAAAGGGGTTGGATTATGATAGCTAGTATACTTGGTATAACTATCTCCATGGACAAGATATGGTAAATATTAAATAAATCAATTACATGGTCCAGGAGAGGATTTGAATTTATATAACCAAATTCAACTTATTGATGTGCTTTTAGATGTGGCTAGTTTAGATCATTTGTTGATTCAAACCATATCTTCCTTTGGACGTTTTGTTAATTCATCCCCTTATTCATCGTTCGAGTTGGATGTATTTACCCTAGTTCAGAAAACATTCAAATATTATGAAACCTTGCCCATTAACTAATAAGGGACTGGGAGTCAATTATTTAGAGGGAATCTAAAGTGTTCCGTGCTCTTAAGTTCATTAACGGTTAATGTAGAATGTTATACACGAAGAGAAATAATTATTTGTTCTTTCCTTGTTGGTGTCTTAAGGAGGATTTCACCTTTCTTCAAAAGTGTCTCCACAATGTGACTCTTTAAGGAAACAATACAAAATTGGAGATAGTGGTTTGATGAGCTATGCATTACTTTTATAGGAGCTCTCAACTCCACTCCCATAATTTTTGGAGTTGAGAAGGGGAGAATGGTTCCATGTATTATTTTTACTTTTTCAAGTGGAATGTCATGGCGTAGAGGTTGCTTGCATCGTATCACACTGATGGTTCTCTTATTGAGGATGCCACTAAGATTAAAGGTATATCTAGATCCAATTTATAGATTATTATTTTCTCATTATGCTTTTAAAAATGGGGTGATGGATTCTAGATATGCTTACCATCATGTGGTCCATGACTAGTCACAATCATATTCACATGAAGGAAAGAGTACCTCTTACTTAGTTACTCTTACCATATCTCGCGTTCATGGCTCCTAATGTCGTGACACTATCTTCAATGATGTTTTTACCACATATGCAGATCCATAAATTCATAACCCATATTAGATCCATTTCCTATCACTCCACCAACCCTCCAGTTCAACAAACCCTTTTTCTGTTATAGCATCTTTTGTCACACCAGTCCCATAGATGCTTATGATGCTTTGATCTTATCCATTTCCCTCTTTTGAAAACTTCCTTGATCCTTTTTTATGTATGGAAAATAGTTTATCTTGGGAAACTTCTAAAAAAACTGTGTTTTCCAACCCATACACACCCTACGGTAGTCTAGATAGCATGTACACACCTAAATATTTTGGATAGCCAACATGTGTATTTGTTCAAGGGTAAAAAATAAAATAATTTATTTTACGTAAAATTGTTTTGGTTACAACCATTCCCATTCCCCAAATTCTATATACCTACCTCTAACTTCTCTAATTTCCTGCTCATCAATATAAAAAAGTCATAAGTAAAGGAACTTTGATCTTAGTTTCAGAATGGTGCCATAGTAAGACTTAGGTGAACTACCATTCAATTATATCTTGCCATTAATTTTTATATAAAATAATTCTATTTTCCATCCATATAAATTGTTCAATTATTGTTTATAAATGTTCAATATTGGATGTGTAATTCTACAAGTTCAATTATAATTGTAATATTTACAATTGTAACTACTTCTTGGTAGTTCTTGTTCATTTCCATATAATAATTGAAGGCCTGTGAGAGAATATTGGAGTAGCAACAAGCCAATGGTTTCTTCCTCGTACTATAAGGATCGAGTAAGTTATTCCCAAACTTTCTTGTCCATTTATAATTATTTGTAAATACCATAGATTCTTTCCTGCTTGAATTGTTGGATTTCTTTAATGGGTATTGATTTATGGTGATCCCACTCAAATATCACTAGGGTAGCATAAAATACCGAAATAGAAATGGTGACTCTACTAGAGATTTATTCTATCATTTGGGTAATTTTTTGTTTTCTCTTTCTGGTTACTTTCTTGTTTGTTTTCATCCACTTTTCCATAATTTCTTGTTGCAGCTTGGTAGCTTCCATCTTAGGACCCTTGTAGGAGAAAAACTTTGGGTTTTAGAGACCTAAGTTTTCATTTTTTCCCTTTCTTGCACATATATACATAGGCTATAGTCTTAATAGGTGGGTATTAGTCCTATAGATTGCAAAAAAAATTAAATTTCACTGATTTTGTCCACAGATGTGTGCTAGACATTGTTAGAGTGTGTATCTACGTGGGTTGTCTTAAGCTAGAGTGTGTATGCCCAATTTTTTTAGCCTTTTTCAATATTCTTCAATTTAGGTTTGGAAATGTGGTTTTCTGGTTGGTAATAAGTTGGCTTTGAACCTTTGTAACATGTCTATCTGTTTTAAAAAGAAACAATTTCATAAACAAAAAGAAAAACAAATTATTTTAGGATTTGTTACCAAGATTTATTTCTTTGTTGTTGGTTTGGACTGCTTAACTGTTAGTTTATCAATATGAATCTACTTTCTTTTGTTTTCTGTTAGTATCATACAAGTAAAAAACATTAAAAATATATATTTTTTCTTTTTAAGTTTTTTTCTTCGATTGTGTGTTGCAAGCCAAATTTCTTTTTAAAAAAATAAGTTTGTGCATTAGATTGTTTATATGCATGTAGTTTTCTTTGCATTAAACAAGTTCATTAAACAAAGTTATTATAGTGTGTATACTTCTTTTTTCTTGCAAACATTTATAGAAAATGTACATTTTGTTTTGAGTGTTTGAAAATTGTCATTTTTCAATTTTGAAAGTAAAGCAAAAGGTTGTGTTGTGCTTTTTCTTTACTTAAAAGTTTATAAAATGAAAAGTGAAAAAATATAATAAAACATTTTGGAAAAAGTTGTTTTCATTTCAGAAGTGCTTCTTGTCACTAAAAACAGTTACATATTACACTTGGCTTTATATCCAGTTATATCCTTATAGTGTTTATTTCTTGTAAGGGTCATAACATACCACCGGTTGCACATTCATTCCTTTTGAGTAAAAGAAACCCATAAAATTAAGTGATAATTAAAATTATCAAAATATTTTATTTTAGAGGGTTCACAAACTGGTTTAGGTGTAGCAACCTTGGATCAGGGTGAAAGCAAACATTCTTAGGCTCTTAAACTATGAAACATAGGTGTTTTTCCTAAGGATAGGAAAATTTGATTTCATATAGGTGTGGCCGAGTAGCTCCTCTAAAAGTTCATGTCATGTTATGTTAAGGAGATTATCCCTCTAATTCTTGATTGAACATTTATGGGATTTTGCATGTACAAGTGTTTCACTTGTACCAACTTGGTCCCTCCATGGTGCTAGAACTTTTGAATTTTTAGGATCAACTACCTTACCTATACATACGATCTTGATCATCGACTATTCCCTAGAAGCCGACTGTGAGTTGGTATCCCTAGTTGATTTTCCTAGGTACCATCTAGGTGACTATAGGAGGATTCATGTAGTACCTGAAGTAAACATTGAATCAAACTATTAGTTCCCTTGGAGGGTGTCCCATACCTTTAATTTTGGGATACTTTCACCAAGAAGGGTTGTTCTCAAAGGTATTGGTAACTTCTTCTTGTACTTTTTTTGTTTTTTTATGGGACTTATTCAACATGTACTTAGATCCAAAAGTCTCGTTGTTTACTTATTTGATATCTCTAAGAAATTTTACTAATGGTGTGCTCTCCCTGTCTAGTTGGAATTAAGTTTGAAAGTATTATAAATAGTCATTCAAGGTGGAAGATCAACCTATCTGTTTGTCTAGGATGATCTGAAATCTTCCTCTGATTAGAGTGGAGCCTCCACCGCCTCCTTAGAGGCGTCAATTAAACACAAATGGGTCTTTTGATCTAGTCAGTTCTATTAATTTACTCGGTGAACCGGAACTTATAAGAACTAACAATTCTACACCAGAAGTCACTAGATTTGAATATCTTCAAACCAAAGGATTCATTAGACCCTTTAACTGTCCCTTAATTAGATCTAATGATCCAGTTCTACTGTAGATTCTAAGTTCTTTAGAACCAAGAAAAATTGCTTACTGTACAAGTAGAGGATTGATTATGGATAGTTCGCGAGGAGGATCAAGATATTTACATACTCCTGCATTTTCTATAGTCATAGGAGTATTATATTCTCCTTTACTTAGTTCTCATATGTCAAATACAACAATATCCAGTACATCTCCTATTATTACATTTGCTACTAGTACTTCACCTTCAGGATTTGCATTAACTCAACCTTTTAGTACTCAATTTCCCTCACCCTATGGGTCTAGTATCTTTACATATAGTATGTCATCTATGAGTATACCCAATATTTCAATGAATTCTCACCCACTTTTTTTGAATCCTACTACTGGATTTAGAGGTTCCTAAATAATTTTCCAAGGTTTTCCTTGGAATGGAGGACACATTCCCCCATGCATTCCTACTATAGGGAGTGGGAATTTACAATTATCTATTCTTGTTATGGGTGCAAAACCATTTATAGGCTGGAATACTCATATGAGTGGTTTTCAATCATCCTCCATGCCTACTAGATCTCACCGCTTTCCGCTGTTTAGTGGAGGTGGTAGTAATTTTATACCATCAACTGGAATTCCAGCTAGTGGCGATACCTCAAAGGGCCAATGGAATTGGATGGAAGGTAATGTAGTTGGGGTCAATCCTTCACACAATCATTGGAACCCTTTTCAAGGATCATTTTCTTTGTAAGTTATAGTAGGGGTAACCCTTACAAATATTTTGGTAATCCTGCTAGTGGTAACTTCCCTCCACAGGGTTCATATCCAAACACTTTTTATACACAGCCAAGAATTCGTTTTCTGGAAACATTAAATTTTCTATACTTATCAAAGCTGATGAATAACCCAATTTGTCATGACCCAAGTTGTCCTCTTCTCCTAAAAAAACTTCCTTTGGACATCCCATGGTTTTAAGGTAAGACACGTGAATATCTCGAACATCACATTACAACTTTTAATCTATGGTGTTCTTCCAATTATCTTAATGATGATTCAATTCATTTAAGATTGTTTCAACACACTTATTGGAGTAGCTGCAAAATGGTATATTGAATTTCCTAGTTTAGCCTATCATTGTTTCCATGGTTTGAAAACAGTGTTTCTAAATCATTTTTAGCCTCTTGTCTAGTATGATGTTGGCACTAGTCTATTGTCTCAATTTTGACAAAATAAAGTTACCCATATCTCCGGTCACATCCAAGAATGGTGTAGAAGGAAGAGGTTGATAAAGGCTAGTATTCCCCTTCAAATCTCGTTGGAATGGTTTCTTAAGTCCTTGTTTCCTTGTATATCCAAGAAGTTTTCCAAGTCAGGAGTAAGTATTGAGGAAGAATCCATATCTAAGGCCCAATAGTTAGAATTGATTTATTCTCGGTTTGGGTTACTATCTGAAATCATACCTGATGCACTAAGACCTGGTTCAGATCCCTCAAAACAAAAACTAGGACCTCATGGCGATGGAATAGTTGGTTATTTGTGAAATTATGTTGCATAAGTAGTTAGAAATCAGATGAAAAACATGTATATTCAACATTGTGTAGTAAGAGCAATTAACAATTCTTCCTCTCATTCTTCTCAGACAACTTATGTACATACTATGCAGGAAAATACAAAGAAAAACTAGCAACCTAGTGGGAAAAAGAATAATAAGAATAAGAAAGGAGAGGGTAAAAAACCAATAAACCAAAACAAAATTATAATATTGGTGTGGTTAGGAAAGAGAGAAGAAAAGTAAAGTTCCCTTGAAAGCTTTACAAAGGAGACCATCTTACACATCAATTCCCTTTGATGGAAGAATCTCACAAGTTGTTGACTAATTTTTTTTTTTTTGTTCTGACTAATCCTTTTCCATAAGGAGAACACATGGCTTCTAGCTCTTCTAATCGTGCTGGAAACACACAAGGGGGAATGCATAGTGCACCCTCATCTGATCAATCCTTTGTCCACATGGTTGAATAAAATTTTCTATTATCAACACAAGCCAAAGACTATGGAAATCCTAAATCCTCGTCTAGAGATAAAGAAAATCTTGAACCACAAAACCCTCTTCATATATAGAAACCTATGGTAGAGAAATTACTCATACATCAAAACGTGTTTACAAAAGAGCGTCACACAATCCAAATGTAACAACTACACCCAAATATTCAATTGTTGAATATTTACCTCAAACTCCAAGTCCTGTGCCTTCTTTTGAGTTACTCCAAAGTTGTCAAATGCAACAGAGTACTTTATTGTCCACTATTGGAAATCAAGATTCCTCTAATGGTCAAGTTATCAAGTTTGATGTATCTAATGTGAAACCCCATATTACCTATCATGTTTCCTTCCAAATCAATGTTGTTAATTCCACAAAGACTATTGGAAGGACTATAGTGGATGAGGGTCTATGAAGTTCTGTCATGACTCTATCTTGTTGGAAACCCATTGGATCTCTAGAACTTGGTCCATAACCTACCTTGCTTACTGCTTTTGATGGATAGTCTTTTAGACCACACAGAATCATTCCTTCCTTTTCTATTCAAGTAGGAGAAAAAACCATTTTCATAGAGGTGGAAGTGGTTGATACCCCAATCGATTACAACCTTTTGTTAGGATGAAGATAGAGATATGCAATGATTACCTTTGTATCATCAGTTTTCCTAGTGTTATGTTTTCCTCAAGAAGGAAAAATAATCACTATTGATCGGTTATAATTCACTTGAACTAACCCTAATGCACCTATAGGATCAACTGTTCCATGGATTGATAAGTCACATCTAACGACCAAGAATATAGGAGTGGGAATGTGTCATTCACTAATGGGAACTTTTAATATCCTAGCTCCAACCTTTCTCATTATTTCTACTCAAGTTTCTACTAATGAGGAAGTCCTTGTTTCAAAAGTAGCTTATTTTCGTACATCCTATCTCGATGATCCTTGGACTCTTTCTACGCCATCAAATTCGGTGGAAGTATCTCAACATTTTGGAATGAATTCACCTTTTTCTATAGTTGAAGTTGCTTATCAAGCAATTAAACATACTACTACCACTACTAGATATATATGCCTCATTCGATGGTTTTTAGCATCAGATGGGCATCACATTTGACGTCATTTTAACATCCATCCATTAACTTCTATTAAGCGACATTCCTTGATGTCACACTCCTATACGTCTCTTAAGAGACGTAAGAGAAGTACAATGGTGTCGAATTTACAATGGAAAATACTTACTTTTTCCATATTGTACACCATCAAAAGCATGGGATAAACATCGGTTGTACATCATGTTATAATTGATTAAACATCCAAAAAGTGATGTTTCCAACGTGAAACTAAAGTCGGCTAAACGTATGATAAGCCACATCTAGAATTTCCTTGAACAAAAAAAGCATGGTTGTGTTGTCGAATGAATGTCATGTTGACGTTGAGTTTTTTCTACATAGTTGATGCCAGAATTATGCTATCAACATTAAATGCAAACCATGTTTATGTCAATTAGCGGATGTCGGTGGAACATCCAATAAGCCACATTACTATAAATGGTTTGAATGAAAAAAAAACAATGAATTGACATCAAATGAATGTCGATTAACCCATATATAGTCAACGTTAGAGTTATGCAACCTACGTTCAACCCACATCGAATGAGCATTAGTTAAATGTATAATAAACCACCTTTATAAATGCCTTAAGCAAAAAATAAAAAACGTGGACATGAAGTCCATTTCTCATTGAATGAACATCCGTTAACTTTTAAGTAATTAACATTAGAATTGTGCTACTTATGTTCAACCCATGTTGTTGATAGGTCAAACGCATGTCGGTGAAATGTCCTAATACATGCATAATTGAATAATTAAATACATGCAATGTCATTTAGCTAATTAATTGCTATAAGCTACTACAACTATAATGCTTGTGTACACTATTTCTCTAAGTTGTTGCAACATGGCACTAAGGTGTCCTACATGTATAAGGAGTAGAAAACCATTTAATGCAAGAAATTTTGTTTGCTTAAGTTGTTGTGATAGGGAAATATTCCATTGACATCTGGTTTTGTCATTGATGTTAAAGAGATTGTTGAACTTGGTCACTATGAAATTGATGTCTTAAAGCTAGTTTGAAGAAGTATGTATAAAATATGTGTGCAATCCTCTGCAATTCAAAGGAAGTCTTAAAACCAAGCTATAGAATAAGGTTGTCTGCACATGGCACTCTAATCCCACCTAGTCATGGCACTCCATCTGTGTAAGATAAGACAAGTCACACATGGTTGGGTAAGCTTGACCAAAAATAAAGGAAGAAGGGGTGTCATCAACTTAGAGAATCCACAACTTGTGGACATATCAATTGAGCAAGTCTAGGATAATTAAGAGTTAGATTGATGAATGAGAAGGAAGCTTGGAAGAACAAATGAAGTAGTATTTTGAATTTGCGAGCTTAGGGTTATATGAAATGATCAGGGGAATTAGAGGAAATATGAATTGAAGAAGTGTGTGAGGTTACAAGACATGCAGAAGAACAAGGAGCAATCACGCAGATATAATGAGAATTTGTGAGAAAATACGAAGGAGCATGTGGACGAGTATATGCAAATCATCAGAACAACAACGAGAACTGTAGCAGGATACATAGTAAGAAAAGTTGTGAGCATAATTTAAGTAGAGCACATTAAAAGTGCACGTAGTAGGAGGTGAAGCAGAGCGATGAACATAGTGTGAAATGTTCATGCAAATTAGAAGACCGTGTGACAAAAGCACAACAACATCTATATCTCAGGGTGATAGGATGGAGCAAGGAAATGAGATTGTAGTATTCTCTCAAGTTGGTTCCTGAAAAACAACGAGTTGATGCTTGCACAGAGGATTGGTGTCCTCACATGTTGGATCGTGAATCAACAAGTTGGTACTTGCGCAGGGGATTGGTGTCCTCACATGTTTAAGTCTGCAGTTTTCAAGTTGGTGCTTGCATCTGGGATTGGTGTCTGAGTGAGTTGGTTCTTACATCATTGGATATTGGTGTCTGTCATCTATCTATGTAATACAATTTCAATATATATATATATATATATATATATATATATATATATATATATATATATATATATATAAGTTTCTTCAAATATTCTACGCATAGCTGGTTTTTATTGATGTGTTTTTAAATAGGAATTGGTGCATGTTTTAAAGTGAAACATTGCTTAATATGTGCATGATACTAATTTACCCCCACCTTTTAGTATAATTAAGAATTCCAACAATTGGTATCAGAGCAGGATGCTTCGAGAATGGTTTAACAACTGGAAGAAAAATCATTGCGCATAAATGGATAGACATGAAGGACTTTCTACGAACATAGCACCAAGGTTTGATGGATCAAACTACACCTTTTGGAGCATAAGCATGGAAGTATACTTACAGTCTCTTGGATTCAATGTCTGGAAAGAAGTTGAAAATGGTTATAAAGTTCCTTGGGGAAGCTGACAAAAGACTATATGAGTGTAATGCAATAGATAGGAACACAATACTATGTGGTTTAGCAAATTCAGATTTCACCAAAGCCATGTAGTGCACATCAGCGAAAGAAGTATGGGATAAGATTAAAAACATATATGAGGCATATGAGAAGGTTAAGAAGGAAAAGTTGAAAATTTATTCAAGACAGTTTGAAACTCTAAAGATGGGGGAAGAAGAAAATATTACATCCTATCTTCTCTAAGTATATGAGATTGTTAAATTCCATCAGAGGTCTTGGAATACAGATGGTTGAGGATGCAGTTGTACAAAAGGTATTGAGATATTTTCCAAAAACGTTTGACTCCAAAGTATCAGTTCTAGAATATAGAAATGATTTGGATAAATTAAATATGGACGAACTTCATGGGATTCTTAATGCATACGAGACGAGGAAAGAAAAAGATAATCCTTCCAGAAAAGAGGTAGCTTTCAAAGATTCCAAAAGGACAAAACGTAGAAAGCATGAACAAAGCAAGAGTTTGTCTAATGTATCATATGTGGAAGAAGCAAATTTTTTAAAGAATCTCAAAAGGGGTTGCAACAAGTATAAAGGTAAGTAACCTTGCAAATGTTTTGAATGTGGTACTGAGTAGGACAATTTGTTTCCAAATGTCCTTACAATGAAAGTAAGGATAGTGACAGTGAAGAGGACCATAATTATAGAGAAAGAAGGAAAACAAACCAAAAAAACAGGTTAGAACATAAGAATAAAAAGATTATGTATTCCAAAGAGAACAACAACTCATCTGATGAAGATGAGATTGATGATAATCCAAGAGAATTACTCTTCATGGAAATAGTAGAAGACCCTGAAACTAAAGAATCAGAAGAAAAGGATAATTGTTGCTCTTCCATTAAGAAGGAATCATACAATAGGGAAGCAGCCTCAAATAATTCATATGAAAT
This sequence comes from Larix kaempferi, assembly GCA_027924585.1. Taxonomy (NCBI): domain Eukaryota; kingdom Viridiplantae; phylum Streptophyta; class Pinopsida; order Pinales; family Pinaceae; genus Larix; species Larix kaempferi. The sequence goes on along the minus strand of BSBM01000088.1, from coordinate 17,163,048 downwards.
TCAAACAAATCTTACTACAAGAACATTCTGTAAGTATTTCTACAATGGAATCTACATCTCACCTTCAAAATGCTATGTTGAGAATGAATCTTGTAATTTTCTTGATATGAGTAATAATCAAGAAGAGTTTGAAAGTGAGGAATAAAACCTCAAGTCTGAGAATGAAGAAACTGTAGAAGTTGACTGGGGAGGTGAACTAACTAGTGCTCTTGACGAATTAAGGAAAGTAATAAAAGAAAATCGATCTCTAAAAGTAAGCCTTAAAAAATATCAAGGTATTTTAGACCAACAAAAGCATCGGTTACTCAAGGCTAAAAGAACAATCGATTGTTTGAAAAATAAAGAGGTTGAGTTCAAAAGAACTGAAAAAGTGCTTACAAAAAAAACACTTGAAGAATCTGAATATACGAAAAGGGAACTTAAGAGACAACTAGCCTACACATTAAATGGAGTTAAGAAACTTGAAGAAAATAATTTATTGTCGGAAGTGTAACTGGAAGAAACAAAACAAGACAATGAACTATTCACAGAACAACTATTACAACTTGAACACAAGGATCTAGAGATTGCTCACTTAAAAGGAGAACTAGATGAAATGAGAAAAGAAAAATAGTCTCTAAAATATCAAAGACAAATATCCTTCATAATAAATGGGTCCAAGAATGAAATTCCAAACTACACAGATCCAAAAGGTGACAAATATTTTTATGACACAAAAGTTGAAGCTAAATTCAGGAATAGCACTTCGATTTTGGATAAGATATTGAATAGTCAAAGGTCACCATAAGACAAATATGGTCTTGGCTATGATAAGACAGTTGAAAAAGTCTGTGACAGTAAATACATTCCAATCATAGATCAATGAGATGTGTCATCAAAGCAAGTCCAATTTAGGTATAAAAAATTCCTCAATGATTACAATTTTCCTTATTATGTTAGTAGAAGAAGGTTCAATACACTGAGATGCTTAAGGTTCAAGTATTATGGTCACACTGCAAATTATTGTTATACCATAAGATGTTATACCTATGATGGATTTGGGCATTAGGCACAAACTTGCCAAATATCAGTGAAATGATCAGAAATTAATATTCACATATTACAAGAAGCAAGAATAGTAAGACATGGGTAGAGGAAGGAAGAGGCTTTGCAGAGTACCAACAAAAATACATGCACACTAAAAAATGGATAAAGAAAGTTCCATAGACATGTGTAGTTGTAGTCAATAATAATGCAAGTAATTTTCAAGCAACAAAAAAATGTTGCTTATCTTGTTAATCTCTAGGACTGTGAATAAAAATCCTTGAATTCAATATGCCATCTATTATGAATTCAAGGAAATTATAAATAAGGTTGTGACCAAAAAAAATGTTTGAAGGATGTCACACACATTATATTCATAGGTGCAGATGCTACGAAAAACAGTATATATATTATTCAAATTGACCATAAATGGCAAACATTTTTGTCATTGAACAAATATTTCAACATCAATACAAAAGAAAACATTATTTGGGACTATACGATTGCACTAGTTAGTGATTTGTTGGTTACATTCATAACACTAATTATGTATATAGAAAGTCTGATACAATACATATGCAAAATTTGTGTTACTTTCAAAAGGGATGCAATTATAAAAGAAAAGAAATACATAATGACCTTTGTCGTAAAGATTCCATAAAAAGGGGGAATATCCACATCTACAGTCTACAAAATTTAAGTTACAAAAATGTACATTATGAAGGAAGGTAATTGTGAAAAATTCACTCATCATAAGCGCAACTCGGTGTCAGGATTGTGTTCCTTCTCTTTCAACTCTGAGGTATCTGTAATAATGCGAGTTTGTTTCAAGAAATCAATAATTGATTGCTACCGGGAATCTAGTTGATCAACACGTGTCTTCAAAAGTGAAATCTCCGCTGCATGATGTTGATTCACTTGGACCTACGTGTACCATTCCTGGACATATGTTTCCTTGAGATTCAATGCTCATTTCTCCAGGTCATACTTAATCTTGGTGAATTCTATTCTTTGTTCCTGAAATATTGTAGAAAGACTACTTACGGAAGATCCAACTAGTTGTTGATTCTCAGACATTTCGATATGGACGGGTTAAGGATTGAACAACAGATCAAATACTGGAAGGATAATTGGTCACTCAAAATGAAAAATGATGATCTTGATGGATTTCAATGCATCTACCATATTTGGTAATATTTGCAGGCAGGTATTCATCATGGATGGATTATTTTGCATGCTTGCAAAAATACGAAAGGACAAAAAGGGAATTGAATTGATTGCACCGTATGAGTAATTTAATAATGCTTTCACTATCTTCCTAAAGGCCAAAGTATGCAAGCTTGCCTCATATGACGTATTGACAAATTTTTCAATCATGTCAATTCATTATGAATCTTGATTGTGTCAGCAAAAAGTTTAAATCACATAAAGCAAGCGAACAGTGCGACTACATGAGAATCTAGTATAGTGCAGTAACATCAATACGATTAAGGGAGAGAAACTGGAACAAAGCAATGACATGGGAAGTTAGATGTGGTCAACATGAAGGATATCGACAAGCAAAATTAATCAGTATGGAACCAACAATAGAAGACAAGAAATGAAGCATAAATTCAGGGGAGAATTTGTAACTACACAGGGGGGGTGTACAAGCTGCAGGTGAACTTTGCACAGCACAATGGAAGTGGTAGAAGAAAGGAAGAAAAGCATAAATACAAGGGGAACATCCCTTTTCCATTGATTTCAAAGGGGGATATATACTAGGTAAAAGGTGTTGTAGGGAAATGCTTGCGAAGAAGCACTCAAAGGATCAATTAGCATGAATATAGGGGAAGCATACTGAGCGTTGAAAAGAAGAGCTTATACTCAGGGGGAGATCGGTTTTGAATGATGTTAACATCACTTCCAAAGGGGGATATTTTTAAACTTTGGTGTTGTCGTTGATGTCAAAGAGATTGTTGAACTTGGTGATGACATTGATGTCTAAAAGCCAGTTTGAAGCAGTATATAGAAAATATGTGTGCAAGCTTCTGCAAGGAAAAGGAAGTCTTAAAACCAAGCTACAAAATAAGGTTGTATGCACATGGCACTCTAATCTCACCTAGTCATGGCACTCTGGTGCACAATTCCCACCAAGCTATGGAACTAGTGTGTGCAAGACCGACAAAGTCAGGGCACTCCATTTGCACAAGATAAGACAAATGGAAGATGGTTAGGTAAGCTTGACCAAAAAGAAAGGAAGAAGGGGTGTCACCGACTTAGAGAAGACCGAACTTGTGGACATATCAATTGAGCAAGTTTAATATAAATAAGAGTTATATTGATGAATGAGAAGCAAGCTTGGAAGAAAAAATGAAGTAGTATTATGAAGTTGTAAGCTTCGGGTTAGATGAAATGCTCGGGGGAATTAGAGGAAATATGAATTGAAGAAATGCATGAGGTTACAAGACATGTAGGAGAACAAGGAGCAGTCACTCAGATATAAGGAGCATTTGTGAGAAAATCCCAGGGAGAATGTGGAGGAGTATATGCATAGAATCATAACAACAAGTAGAACTGTAGTAGAATACACAATAAGAAAATTTGTGAATAGAATTGAAGCAGATCATATTAAAATTGCATGTAACAGAAAGTGAGGACGAGAACATAACATAGTGTGAATTCTGTGTGCAAATCAGAAGACAATGTGACAAATGTACAACAACATATATATCTCAGGGCGGTAGGATGGGGCAAGGAAATGACATTGTAGTCTCCAAGTTGGTTCTTGAACACAATGAGTTGGTGCTTGCACAGAGGATTGGTGTCCTCATAGGTTGGAGCCCGAATAAAAAATTTGGTGCTTGCACAAGGGATTGGTGTCGTCACAGGTTGAATCCTATAGTTTGCGACTTGGTGCTTGCATGTGGGATTGGTGTTTGTTTGAGTTGGTACTCACATCATTAGATATTGGTGTCTCCCATCTATCTACGTAATCCAATTTTCATATATATATATATATATAAGTTTTTTGAAATGTTCTATGCACAGTTGGTTTTTATTGATGTGCTTTTAAATAGGAATTGGTGCATGTTTTAAATTGAAAAATTGCTTGATCTGTTCATGATACTGATTCACCTCCCTCTCAGTATCATTAAGAATTCCAACATATTCGACATAAGCACCTATGAATTTTGTTTTCTTGATTTGTTCTGAGAGTGAAATATTCAACATAAGCACTTATGTTTGGTTAATTTTCCATGAAGATAAACCCTTAAACGCAAGCACTTTTTTTACCTAGGTTGTCATGATTAGGTTACTACATGTCCCTTGCTCAGGTGCGAAGGAGAAAATAATTGAATATGCACCCTTATGTTTGCCTAAAATGTCACATTTGGTTACATCACCATGATGGTGAATGATTAAACACAAGCACAAGAATATGAAATTTAGTGGTGTGCTTAGAAGAAAATGTGTGTTGGTATGACATATTTTAAAGTGCACAAGAATAGGGTAAAATATTAAAAAAATGCCTCATAATTTCATAAATGTAATTTCAATTTTGTAAGATATTCAGAAATTCCGTAGTGCGGTAGAGTTGTTAAAATGCACTAGTGCCTGGCTTATGCAATCTGAAATTTAGTAGTGTACTTAAGGAAAACATAAGCACCAATGTGACATCTTTTAAAGCACACCATAGTAGGATAAAATAAAATTAAAAATACCCCAAAATTTCATTTTTACGTTTCATTCTTTTTACAATAGAAAGAACTGGTGCATAACATTAATGTACGACTACACCACCTTCAGTGTTGCTTAACTATCACACTCTCTTCTCCTTGATTCATCAATTGATTGGACAAGTGGATAGGTTTTCCAATTATGTGGAATAGTTGGAATTTTTTTACGGGACACCATGCCCTCTCATCCTACAAGTGTTTCCTACCTACCACTTCTAAATTGTAGTAGATTGAAATTAATTTGTTTCAATAATTAATTTTTTTAGTTTATTTTTTTATTTTTTTTTAATTATATGCATCCCTTCAAGCCATTCATCTAACACCAGATGTGTTTCTCTCTACTTTGATACAGAGAGCATAATTAATACTGAGTTACAACAAAAATGATGTGTCCTACTTATGGTGTGCTAATGTAAAATATGCACCATTAATGATGAGTGCATGTTCACCCGGTGATTCACTGTCGCGCTTTCGAAAACATAGAAGTACTGATAATGGTTGCTATATGTATTGAAACTACACCTATAAATCGCACATATAATATTGAACTTAGTGAATTGGTGCAGTTCTATTAAATAGTAAAAATAATTATCAGTTCATAATATAAATTCAAACACACCAAGATCATTTTAAAAATTAAAAAATGAACTAAAGCGCGGTTAACTTTAGAGTTAGTTAACTGGTATATTTCTATAAAAAATAAGCACCACTAACGATGCATATGATAAGAGAAAACATGGTATAAATTTTAATTTTTTATAAAATAGACACCTATCGATACACTTTGTAATACAATGAAGCAATGGTAACTATGCTTATTTTAGTTACAAATGCATAAAAAAAGTGGATTTTTTTGGTAAGTTAGCAGTACATTTTTAATACACTAAAGCATCATTAACAGTGCAAATGTATTTTAGAAACATGTACTTTAAATGCATAAATTTTCAAAAATCTATAATGGTGTGTCATTATGTCAGGTATGCACAATTAATGATGGATATAAATAATTGAAATACAAAAGCACTAGGAACAATTTGAATGATGTTCAATAATCAATGTCGTATGGGGTCTATGAAGAGAATCATTGAACAATTTGAATGATGTAAGGTACCTCCTGGAAAAATCTTACACATTTATCATGAAGGAAAACGTACCAAGTATTTAAATTTTGGTGAGGTTTATAGAAAAGGAAGGTGGGATATTCATATGAAAATAACAAAGAAACCTTCATTAATATATGAAACAGTAAATATATAGGAAAATCAGATGATACATATGATATTATCATTACATATATTTCACTCTAACACATTCATAACATGAATTTGGATTAATAGTAGGTTGCTTAGAGATTTTATTAACTCCAAAAATATTTACAGAGATAGAAGGAGGATTCGATTTACATAGAGAAAATTACAATCACATAGAGAGAAGTTAAAATTTGACACTAGCTTGAGATATGAATCTCATAATATTTTCCTTGGATCTCATTCAATCTAGTCCTCATACATGCGACCCTATAACCTTTAAAGATACCCTCTCCAAAATTTTATTGATTCCTTCTAATGGGATTCAAATTTCCTTTTATAGAGAGGGAATCAATTCTTGTTACTTCTTTCTACTTCTTGATACTGTCATGTTTTTATTTATTCCGAACATTTCCTTTTCTCTTTTGCTGCTCCAAATTTAGGTTGAGATTATTGTTTCCAACTACCCAACTGACTTTTCGTATTTTACCATCGTTGGGTGGAACTCTGCTGAGGAGATGTTTTCCCTAATATGGAAGGTTTCCCTTGAGGTGACAAGATTATATTATGGTACTTGGAAATTTGATGCCAGCCCTTATCCATGGGATACTTGTGGTTTCTCATTGAATTCATTTCCATCTTAGCATTTGTAAAATTTTCATAGCATATGGGTGGCAAAGTTTTGAAGGTGTGATTTAAGCTAGTCCACAACTTGAACTCTTCAAACAATTGTTGGACGATGGTTGTTCCTTTCAATGTCTCTTGGATTCCTTCAAACTTTCCCTCTTCATTCCTTTTTTTGTTCAACATATATTAGTAGTATCTTTGATTGTATAGATCCCAATTTCCATCCTATAGGTTGGGTAACACTCTTGATATTGCATCTCTAATCATGCCTTTGAAGAAGGAAAATTATGATACCACACTATTTATTTATTTTTTAGCTCTATTCATCAAGGTTCTCTTAGTTATCAACTTGTTTTCCTATGTGATCATATAGGTTCTATTTGTTAACCCCAAATATTTTGTTTACTTCCTAGTTAGATACTTTTTAGGAACTTGATCACATTACTAGCAATGTCAAGTTTTGATTCCAAATAATCCTTTACTCCTTTTATTTAAGATCTTACATTAGTTTCCATTTCTATTTCATCCCAAATTAATTCAAAATGTTTGCAATGAAAGATGAATTCTTCACCTATCTTGTCCCATAGTCGCTCTTGGGCACCCTTGAGGTGGAATCCCCTATCATATTTTTGTTCAGTGATCCAACATGCTAGAGTAGGTAATCCATTTCCTCTTCCAAGTGATCAATGTGATCATCATTTTCCTTTATGTATTTTTCTAGCTTTTCAATTTTGTGATATTTCTCCCTTAACTCCTTTTTTAGGGTCTTCACTACCATTTACTTATATTTCAAGTTTGTTTGAATATACTCATCCCCTTCTGCAGGTTATGAGGTGGCTTGGAGAGAAATGGAGGCTTTCTCTAGCTCCATCCTTGGTATCTGTAGCTCCAATTCATCCACTTTATTTCTATATTTCTCCATTGAGCATTTGAAGTACAACATGTTCTAATGTATCTCTTTTTCCTCATGGGTTTACAAATGCTCTATATTAGGGAGGTGCTGGGGATTCCTTTTCAACACAACAATTTCATTATCCTTTTGCAGCAAAAGTGATTGCACTAGGGTGGAGTCATTAGGGTTGGCTCCCAATGTGACAATCATGTTCTCTAACTCCTTGATTGTCAATTGTTTGGCCCTAGTGTCCACCTTTTTTGGTTTCAACTGATTCTCAATATTTTGGAAAACTAATCGCATTGTTTTCACACTAGCTTAGGACTGCAGAGCATATCTACACAATAAGTCACTTGATTGTCTGCATAATTCCACTGTACCCAAAGGGATGAATTGACCAAACTTGAAATTGTACTAAGTTTTTGTATAGCCATCATAACTTTTGGCCAGATGACCTTCAGGATCCAAGACTATCATTTTGAATGTGCCCTCCTTGTGGTTTTCTACAAACAACAATTTATTCTATGATGAATCTACCCAATCCTTGTGGTGGATATCTTTCATTATATCCATATTTGTCTTTTATTGTCCATATAGTGTGAATAAATGCTTGGATGGAATTTATCAAATCTTGTGGAGGAAGGAATTTGTTGGGGCTATGATGTTGCTAATAGTACTAAGGGAAAGTTCTCTATACTGACTGCTAGTATCCTTACAATTTCCTTTAGATTGTGATCTACAACAATTTCTGACCCATTGGGTGATTTTTCAACCTAAGTAAACTCCACTAAGGTCCGCTCAAAATCATATCCCTCCCCTGTGTTATCATTCTTTCTCACATGCCTTGCTTCTAGTTCATCAATTTCCATATCTGTATGTGCTTCTAAAGTTGTCCCTTTTTCCCCTACCTCTTGCTTATGTGCGATAGGAATTACCATGGGATGAATTTATGTTTGTCCCTTCTCTGTCCCTTGGGTGTACTTGTTTGTGTAAGTCCACATAATTGCATTCACTTGCTCCCATGTTGAAATGTTAGCTATTGCCTCCCTCTCTCGATGGGGATTATGCTTAGAGGGTGAAATCTTATTTTTCATCCTATTATTGCATATCACCTGATGGGGATCATAAAACCACCCCCCCCACCCTGCCTGGCCAAATTGAGTTGTTTCAATATTTATTCCACCTATGATAAAGCACTTCTAGTTTTAACAATGAAGGGGACCACTTCCTTAGGTAGCTTGAATGTAATGTGATGCTTTTGTTTTTCAAAATGAAGTTGGTCAGATAAGAACCTGCACCTGATATACTCAAGAGAAAATACCCTAGGGTTCAAGAATAAAGGAAACATATATGACTCTTATTCAATTCTATACACCCTTGTAATGGAACTAATGGTACGATGTTCATATATGAACTAGTCACCTATTCTGGTATCTGATCTTAGATTTTGGAGTTCCCTAAAGTCAGGAAATATCATTGGTTGTGAAGCATTGTGCAGGATAAAATATATTGTGATCATAATTATGTATGTGAAGGTTTTCAAACCTTGATTCCCAGGTTTCCTAAGGATTATATTGGTATATTCATAAGATAGTAGTTGCATCCCTTTATTACCCCTTTTAATCAGTCCTAAGCCTCTAAATAATATTGAGTTATGATATATGAATATATAGAGTAGGTATCATGGATACCAAAAGAATTTCATGGTGTGGAAATTCTCAAGTTGAGCATGAATGTTGTTGGACAATAATTGGCACAAATCGAACTTATTAGACATGATGCATGCTGATGGGGTCAAGGTATTTAGAAAACCTAACATGGTGTCATCTACTACCCTATCATGGTCATAACCTAGTATAATGCAAATCAAAGTCAAGGATTTTCTTGAACTCTCTCAGAAAATTCAGGCTTTGTATGGTCGGAGGATGAGAGGCAATGGTGTGTCCTTTTCCAAATGCTTTGATAGTAGATCATTTCTCTTTAAAATTTTGAGAGCCTGGTATAAAATGGATAGGGAATAATTCTCATAGGATTTAAGGGTTGGATGATTATCGTATTTGCCATGAAATCCTTAGATATTATATAAAGGGACCTAGTACCATCAGTGGAGAAGATGTCTATGTTTTCATCTGAGTATCTAGTGACGCACTAGGTGACAAATTCAGGGAAATTGATCAATTGTGGGTAAGTTTTCTGGGCGAGGTTCAATTAGGTGATGAATGTATGGGAAGTATATGAGTGGGTTTAAAAATTTGGATTCATGGTTAATTAGGAGCTGCTTTATGGGGTATCTCTTTCTTTGATACTTGGTCATTTTACTCTGAACAAGGCAAGCCATGGTAATTCTATATTTACTATGGAAGGTAAAATAATGAAAATTACCGAGTTAGAAGTGCAATAAGGTTGTTTATGGTGGAAATGGGAATCAGGATATTTGGTACAACAACAACATCATTCTTCCCCTTTGTCATAGCGATAAATGATGGCTCATTTTTTTCCCCTCTAAATGTTCAATTTGAATTTTTGAAGTGGTGGGATATCGTTGGGTGAAATTTAAAGGTGACATCATCCTAACATCATTTGGGTCTTGGGTGCCATGTGTCACCCTTGGGTTGGAGCACATGGTGTATGCATGTACTATGGTCGCCCTCACAGATGTAGACTTTGGAGAAGGTGTGCATGAACTCAAGGGATTTTGGTGGGTCCCAACAATGTCGATCTTTCATCCCCAATGGAGTATCACATGGAATTCATCCTTGGGTGATATCAATGGTAATTGATTGGATATGATTAATATTGAAAACATCTTTGCTGGATTTTTTACCAATAAGAATGTGCCATGTATCCTATTATCTAACCAATGACCAACGGCTCAATGAATCAATGTTAAAATGTGTGCACCTTTCAAATGTATTATGAAACTTGATTATGGATATTGGTGCTTGGTTGGATATAATATCACCATCAAGGATGGCACATTTCTACATGTTCCTTGGTATTATTCGTCTTTCCCTTCAAGCATCCTTTGCTCGAGGATTCGAGTATTATTCCCTTGGAATTTGGTTCTTGTCCCATATTCATTTGAATCTTGGGATCCTCGTGCTAGGGCACGTTTCTTTATCATGTATTTCCATGCACCTTAGTGCTCAAGCGATCATCCTTAAGGCTATTTAGAAAATCAAGCTCCTATGGTGTTTTCTGGATTTATCCCTCTTTCTATGGTGATCACTTTATGGTTGAGGATGACATTTTTCTTAAGTACTAATAGTAGTGATGATCACTACCAACTGCAACAACACATTAGCGGTGTGGAATTCATATTTAGTTACATTGCACAATAAACGGTACACCTTTTATATTGAAGCACCACCATCGATGGTACGTTCTATTTTGTTAGTCACACCAATTATTTTAGATAGTTTTTTTAATTAATTTCAATTATTAATGAATAAAAATTAATGTTTAATAGAAACTGCATGTGTGTGTGTGTGCGTCTAATGAATTTTGTATATGAATTACAAACATAAAAAAATAAAAGTGGAGGAAACAATAGCAGTAGTTCGACTCATACAAATTTGTATGGGATATGTGGGAGGCTAAAGAAAGGGAGAGGGATTTGTAGTCACGACCTCTTACAATAGAGATTGGTTCCCTCTTGAGGAATGTTGGCCTCCTTAATTTTTATGAGGAGGATACATCCCTTATGGAGAACTCTCACTTGTTGGTACAGTTAATTTTTTGTTGCAATCATCAGAGGTAGTATTTTAAGGTCGGTCTTGATCTATGGTACCAACCCATAGAGGAGGACCTATATTTTATTACCGGTTTATCTAGGAGAGGGGAGGATTTTCCTTATTTCCCTTATGTACCACCTACCAGTGCTGGTGAGAGCTAGTTTTCATATGTTCAATGGTATGTTGGTGAAGATGTGATTGCCCCAAGTGACTTCCAAGTTGTTGGTGTCCATTTGCATATTTCTTTATTTGATGTAGAGGAGGTCACGTGCCTCACTCTTATGGTCACAATAGTGGCACTAATACACCTAATATGACAAACACATTAGTTTCACTCCATTGTATTGTGTAGATTCATTATTTCAAAGACCCGAATTGGTTAGGTTGTTTACCCATTTTTGTGGTAGTTTTGTTTCCCTCTAGATCACTATAGTTATGTGTTTGTTTGAGGGATGGGATTCCATTTTGTATTAGAGTTTTGTTTTAGAGAATTTTTTCCTATGATTATACCCTCATTTAACTACCACTCCCCTAGGTTAAGGACAAAGGAAAATATACATATGTATAGGAAGATGATGTCAAAGAGGGACTAGCACTACAAGGAAAAGGCCCTGTAGCGGAAGTCATAGTGGATGTTTTAGTGTTACAAGATTGAAAAAATTGTCAGAAAAAACCTCCCCTACGACCTCTGCCAATGGTAGCGGATTTTTTTACGGAGGTCATAGATGCACGCATCTATTGTAATATTTAATCATACATACATTTAATTACCAATGTACCATTTCACATGTAAAATTTGACAATAAAATTGAAGAATGAAATAGAATAAAAAAGTTTATTTTATTATATATCAATAAGAGTTCCTTTGTCATACAAAATACGACAACATAGAGATAAAAATAATCAAAATTTCAACATGCATGTAATTATTGTTACACTTATTGGAAACTCGTTGTTTTTCAATTCGGACACTATGTCTAGTACATTATTATACAACATTTCTCATTTGCACAGACAAATATTTCAAAATATACAACAAGTTATAACAGCCTGTACTAACGTCAAAATTAAAGACAGAGCATCATTCTTCACTAGAACTGTTATCGGTTCTTGAGCCACTTGCATCAATTGGGTTATTTGGCCAAATATTTTGTTGATTGACTCAGTTGTTTTCCTCTTCTTCAGCTTCCATCTGCAAACATAAAAATAAAGTGTAATGAGTGTATCTACAGTGCTGGCAGGAATAATGAAAAATAAATTTATAGTATACATGAATGTAAATTGAAAAGCGACGTACCATAGAAATAATTGACTCATGAATGATAAACATTCTCTCAAAACCAAATATCATACCTTTTATCAACAAGTCTTCTATTGGCTCCACTCCATACTTTGTTTCCTGCAAGTTTTATGCCCCGTCACAAATCATAGATTTAATATAAAGTATTTTTTTTGTTTTATTAATTACAAAATGAGAGAAGTAAAACAACATATTTAATTACAAAGTCCACAATTAATTTTTGATATGCCAACATATACTCACAACCCTTGCTTAACCCAATTTCAGTCAATTCTTCTAATGGCTTTCCTTTGTATGTTAACACTTGTTTGAATACATGCAAGGATTTCCACTGAAGACAAAAGTAAAATTTACAAATCACAACCACTACGAAATCTTAATTTCTTACAAGGAAATCACAAATACTCACAAACTTTGCTATCAACCCCTATTTTCCTTGTCATCCTGTCTTGTGTGTTGATTGGGTTCCATTTTGTTTTCTTTTCTGCTACAAAACAATTGAAAATTAATATTTAATGTTGAATTAATTATTAAGATGTATATCATAAACCTAAAAACCAATGATTCCATACATTTGAAGCATGTTTCTATTGAGATGGTTCCTCATGCGATGCAATTATGTCCATTTCCTTTACCATCTCCTTGTACAAATTTTTTGACATCCCTACTAGCACATTTTGCATATAACCTCGTTCATCCTTTGGGATTCTTACAATATTCCTGAGAATGTTAAATGACATTAAACCATTTTTCTATTGATATGATAAATAAATATAGAAAAAATAAAATTATTGAATGAATGATGCTTTGTAATACTTATAGATGCAAATTCTACATAAGCATGTTTAGGAATATTACTTTTTGAATGATTATTTTTTGTTGTTGTATGTTTTTTCTATTGCAAGCATGTTAGGTCTCATTGACCATTGCTTTAGGAACACCTCTTGTAGTTTACATATGACCTGATTCTTTGAATCATTTGATTTGTCTCTGTATTGTAAGTGAAAAGTATGTTTGTGCGTTCTTTCCACTAAATCCCTCATAGTGTTATAAAATTATTTTCCCCTTCTATTAACTTCAAACACCACTCCATATGAGCTAAGGACCAATTGATCATGATTTGCATCTTCCATAATTGTTTTTCTTTATGATGACATTGACTTATGTTGCTATGAGTCCCTGCATAACATTTAACATATGTGAATTACATTATTTGAAACATATTAGTGAATATTCTTAAGTAGATTATTACTCAAATTTGAAGAAATAATTCATATGGACTTATTTTTTATTCACCTGACTCATCCCTTTGTAACTTTTCCATCAATGTTGTATGCTCTTCTAGACTTAGTTTGGTAAGAATCTTATCGAGTTTCCTCATTTTTTGGCTCTGCATGTCACACATTAACCAATACATATTAGTTAACTTTACAAATAATGTAAACAAATTAATTTAAATACATAAATTAATTAAAAGCACTTTCCTTCTTCATAATTATGGATGTTCTCCCAACATGTTGACTAAAGTTGTTGTTCATTGAACTCATTTCATTCATTTTCTATCAATAAACAACATGTACCATTAAATACAGAAGATATCAATATATTATACAAATAAATTACAGACCTTCAAAATATGACAAAAAAATAAAATTAAATAAATAAATAAATATGATATTAGTGTGTTTAAATATGTGAAATGCCCTAGTGCGTTCGAAACAACAATGCAACAATGAGTTAACATAAATAACATGCACTGTGAATAGATAACCAAGAAACAAAAATCAACTTTTTCATCTTTATAAAATTAAAAAAATGGCATGACCCAGGTCATATCCGGTGCACTATGTTCATGACCACACTAGTGTGTTCCCGTAATACAAATGCACCGATATTGATGCATGTGTTTTTTTATTGAAACAAATAAATAAAACTTAAGATGGTAGGCATGGTTACGGATTTGACCAAGAAAGTGGCCCCATATCACCTTATGCTTTCTATACAAAATCACAAGCTCAATAAATCCAAAATCCCTAAAAGGTGAAATCATAATTCTGTATAACAATAGAGGGATTTAAACCCTATTGTAAAATTTTGCAGCCACATAAAACAAAAAGAAGAAGCAAGAAAATAAGGGTTGCAGCATTGAAGGTAAGTATGAAGTTTATTTTTCTAAATCTAGTTAAACTCTAAATAAGATAATAAGATCAACATTAATATTTACATGAAATTTCTATTATGTAGGGTTTTTTTTATTCACCATACCTAACAAATTTCAACCCTCCGAACTCCTTTCAGTTGCTCCAAACTCCTTCCACATAAGTCTCTCTTCCAAAACTCTCCCCAAAAAATTTCAGCAAAAGAATGAATTAATGTTTAGGTTTTTTGCTTTTAAACACTATTTAGAATTACATTTTGAACTTAAAATTGTCACCCATTTTTAATTTAGGGAAAAAAGATTTTTTTTTTTAATAAAATGTTTGGCATTTCAGTGCCCATGTTGTAAAGGTGCACCGGTGTGTACATAAGTAAAATGCACCGGTCGAATAGCAATTTAAAAACTCCTACCACAGTGCATGTATATTTCAAACTCCTCGGTTTACTTTTATGTAGAAAATGCATCAGTATGAATTATGTTGTAAAAACACATGTAGAAATATCCTCTACCAAATGTAGTAGATATTTTCCATTGTGGGGGATTTTGCAGATGTTCTTGTACGGTGCGTTTTGTATATGTGAATGCACCAGTGCATTTTTCATATGTGAGCACACCGGTGCATTTTGCATATGTGAGTGCACCAGTGCGTGTATATATGAAAAGACGCACTGGTTTAATTTGAAAATCCTCTAGTTTTCTATGTCCACCTAAAATTAAATGTTCATCCCAAATGTTCTTTTAGTATTTAACCACACCAATTACAATATTTCATAGTATATATATGTTTCTTAAAATCACCTTATTCTTACAAAATGGTTTCCAAACTATATGGAAAGTTAGATTTTGATATAGTTCTTGAAAATATTTTAGGACTGTATAGATGTATATTGATTGCCAATTTGGATCAAATGCAGGGAGAAAATTTGGTAGTGTCAAATGGTTAATTCTTAATATTCTAGCTCATTCCATCTTGTACAAAGTTCGACAACTTATCCATTTCCATCCCCAATAATTTCAAGTTTTATTTTTATTTTGACTACTTATTTGAATTTATGTTACTTATCCATGTGAATCTGAATATCGATTTATTTTTTATTCCAGGATCCCGATTTAGGTTCAAGTTCGGATGCCCAAGCCATTGCACTAGTTTCAAGACGTCATAAGCTCTTATCAATAACAAGATACCACAAGAAGTTTGTGGATGAAAATGGGCAACCTCTTTACCCCACCAATTGTAACATGCCATATTCAAGCTTCCATCTTGGTTCATCGACAGTAATTCGTTGTGAGATGGAACTCTTTTATGACACCACGATAGTTTGTGGTTGTTCAAAATGTCAAGGGTTATAGTAGAACCCTCGACATGTCGCAGTCACCCATTACACAAATGATATATTACCCAATGCCGATGGTCTAATACCCTCTACTACAGTAAAAATTCCAATAGGTGATATAGAAAAGACATTGAGGAACACTTCCCTATGCTCATTTTTGAAAAAATTTGAAGCCAAAACAACTATGTGTCATCCTAAATTGACGAGCCCCTCTACTTATGCTATGTCAACTGAAATTTCTAGTGATCCAAAGTATGATATGAATGCCACCCAACCCATCTCTACAAGAAGATACAAAAAGTTGCATGAGTAGAGAGAAAAACTATCGAAGTACACAACAAGGTCCCTACAATTGTTGTAGGGTAGCAATGATTTCTCCCTTCCTGTGAATTTGCAAAGTAAATATCAAAATTCTTACAACCGTGCTGTGTATGGTGCTTGCCCATCTTCTCTACCTGTGCCTGATGTTGGAACCGAATTATCCTTTTGTGGTAATAATTTTATGATTACCAAGTCTAATATAGATGATGCAAATTTTGGGTTGTTTATCCTTTCAGAGTTACTCGTTGTTCTCAAACAGTCATGAGCATTTATGCCATTTTGTGGTCCTATCTATTTTCGATCCGATTACTTGAATATTGTTAAATACAAGCACAACATTTCCATGTATAGTATGCTCATGAATGGTTATGTTTATGGAAACTTTAATAGGAAGAACCTATTGTATATATATGGTCGTCCACGCACTAATGGGAACATTGCAAGGTTCATAAATAGTTCTAGGTGCTCGTTATTTTCTCCAAATTGTTCATTTGAGGAACATTTCAATGAGAGGGAGTTCTTTATGAAAAGGAAAGCGTCTAGATTTGTTGTTGTACATGCAATACGTAGTTTGTCTCATAGTGATGAGTTTTTAATAAACTGTAACTTCCATAGACCACCAACTACTCATCAAAAATGCCTTGCATTGGGATTACCTTTAGACGTTCCCTTGGGGCGTAAGACAAAAAACATTGATTAATTGTTTTTTTTTTATTTTTCAATGGGATTCATGTTAATGTATTGCTCAGTTTGAAATTATGTTTTATAAATTGTTAATTTAATTTATAAATTCAATTTGAAAATGTGTTGCTCAATTTTAAATTTTATTTAACGTGGAATTAATGCTAATTTATCACTCAATCTAAACGTTTTCTTTATAAATTGTTTGCATCTTAACATTTTCTATTGGAAGTGATTCTCGTGCTTATGAAATATTTATTTTCTATAATGCTAGATCAAACCAATTGCATTGTGCTTACTAACATCATCGAAATTCCGTTCAATATTTCAATATTTTTGAAATCAGGATTATGATGATGAGAAACCTGCCTACCATATTCCGTTGCACCCCAGTACAATGTCAAATCGAGAGAAGGATAAACAAGAGCAGAAGTTGGAGAGGAAGCATACCAAGAATGGTTGAATCAACCACTTATTCAATTTCCACTGTGTCATTATCACCAATTAGGAATTCCTATAGTAATAGTAGTTCTTCACATGTTGGTAATGGAGGAAATGAAGTAGAGGTTGGTACAGATGATTTATTATGACAAAGGAGTGCAATGGATGCAATGTTGTTATGTACATTCCAAGACAATTAGATAGGGGATGATGCTCATATAACTGAAGCCTTCTTCGAAATACTTAAATCGGCTTCCACCACACCTCTCTTTGGAACTGGCTAATCAAAGTCTACATAGTTGGGAACAAAAATGTTATTGTACAACTTGAAATCCAAGTATGGCATGTCGGACACATGTTTCTTGGCAATGTTGAGGTAACTGACCATCAACTACATTATATTTTGAGGAATCTTGTGACACAATCATCATTGAAAATTGTTGATTTTATGAACGTTAAATGACATTGTACGTTTGTATTTCCCACTAACTATAGGTTATTCTAAGATAAGGTACTTCCAAATGATAATGTCTTGCTCGGCAGCTGCAAAGAGGCAAAGTAAATATTGAAAACATTGGGTGTAGAGTACATAGCATATCATGCATGTCCCAATGATTGTATTCTATATAGAGGAAAATATGTAGACAAAGAGATATGTACAAAATGTGAGCATGACAAGTACAAAGAATCGAAAAAGAAGGATAAATCACATGGTACTCCTCATAAAATATTGAGGCACATGCTTATTATCCCAAGGATTCAAAGGCTCTTTCATTGCAAATAATTAGCTTTAAAGATGCGGATGGAATACATCGCATTGAATTGAGGAAGGAGTTATGTGAATCATAACAGATTCAATCACCATGAAGCATATAGAGGATACATGGCCTAATAAATTCAAGGATGAAATACACATCCTTCGATTGAGCATAACCATTGATGGAGTCATCCCATATTCCCAACCAAGCAACATCTATACTGTTTGAATTGTAGTACTAGTGATAAATAACAATATCCCCCCATGGACCCATGGTTGTCCATGAAGAATGAACATATTATGCTGGCTCTTGTACTCCTTGGTAAAAGACAAGCAAAGAATATGGATGTTTACCTACAACCATTGATCGATGAATTCAAGGAATGATGGGAAGGGATACATGTATATGATGTGTCGAGACCCATCCCATAATAGAGGATTTTTAGATTGTATGGCATATGTGCATACACCACACATAATTATCCGGGGTTAGGAGCTTGCACAGGTAAATATGTTGTTTGATTTGTTTATATTCAAAGCACTAATTTTTGGCATATACAATTTGGTGTGTCTTTCTTGAACTTCAACACTAACATGCTTTATTTACTATAACATTTGAGGTCTTGTAAAAAATGTTATTATGGATGTAAATGTTGTGTACCTTCTATGAAGGCTAGGTGGTCCAAAGACCTACGAAATATAGTGTATGGATTCTCTAGGGTATTCCTCCCAAAAAACCACTCTTATAGAAGAGAAAGATATACTTTTAATGGTAAACGAGAGAGAACCCAAAGGCCTGCAATAATGACACCGACTGATTGGCTTAGGGAATATGATAGAGAGAAGGAGAAGGAATACACAAATATGTTCAATTCAAATGTGCAACCTGTGATCGATGATCCTGAATTCTTCAACACCTGTGTTGAGAAAATGCCCGAATGGATGAAAAGGAAATCGATATTTTATGAGCTCCTATATTCGGAGCATCTTAAGATTTCCCAATTACAATATCCCATGCATATATTTAAAAAAATTTCATGTTCTTTGTGGCTTCACATATCATCCAAAAATAGTGGCAAGTTGGCTATCAAGAAAGATCTTATTTCTTCAAATACTAACAAGAAGCATTGGCCAAGACAAGAAAATAGAGAAGAGGTTGGACCCTCTTTGTCATTTAAAAAAGGGGATGTCCCATGGATTTTGAAGAAATATGATCTTAATTTGGGAAAGGAAGTTATATTGGGTGTGAAGGCACCTTCTTTTTATGGGTCTACTCTACAACGCTGCTTCACTGCAAAGGAAGAGTTGTTAGGATTGAAATCACATCACCATCTCAACCTACTAAGGGTACGTATAATGTAAAAAAAATGTTTTTACTTTTTATTTATATCTTTTACCACACAAGTTAAAATGCAGTTAACTTTTTGTGTCTACTTTGTAGTGTCATTACCCATTTTTCATGTATAGGTGTGTGAACCATGACTTTTCCGATGACCTACAATGTGCCATATCTAAACTATTTGCATTTGTATGATGTATCACATCAAAGGATATTTACATCGCTAGAATTCAACGATGGCATCAATATATAGTTGATATTGTTTGTATGTTTGAGAAGGAATTGTTGTCGAGTTTCATGGACTTGTAGGTTCATCTTATAATTCACCTAGTCAATGAGGATGAGTTAGTCAGGGTGGTATCATGTCGCTGGATGTTCTTCTTGGAGAGGTTCATGAAAAATGTGAAGGGATTTGTTCCAAAAATGGAAAAACATGAGGGGTCTATGACAGAGGGGTACATATTATATGAGTCATTCTATTATTCCAGTGAGTACATCAAGCAAATCGACCGCACACCAGACACAATGATTTGGCATGATGAACATGATGAGGAGAAAAGGGAAGCAGAGGTACTCAAAACAAATTAAAAAAGGTGCATGATAAAGAGTAAGTCACATATATTTTGATCTTCAAATTTACACATAGTAACTATTCACAACAAACTTCAAAATATAATATAGTTGATCCTGTAGTGCCCTATCTAGGCACTAGGTCTCTATTTGTATTTTCATGTACATACCAAGTTTTCTCTTATGTTCTCTGAAAAAAAATCCACCGTCTATGTCTCTGTTATCTAAATGATTATATGTCTCTGCAATTTAATCAAACATAAACTTAAATCTTTCATTTCAACTCTGTCCTTATTTCATGCATAATCTGAAAATAAAAGGGAAATACAATTTATTTAAGCTAGCTAGGTAAAATACCTGGATCCATAGATTTGCAGGGAGATCAGAAGACTTATGTGGTGGATTCTGTAAGTTACCTTAGCAACCCAAAATGATGTGTCCACCCTGCCGATCAGCTATTATCTTACTGACCCTAGGAAATCAACGGATTTCCTAGCCCCCGAGCCCACAGACCGATAATCCTGACATCGGCTTTCCATCCAACCTTTCCATGGTAATATTTCGCTGAGTTAACCCCCTCCTCAGTCTTTTCTTTTGAGTTTCCCACCTCCTCAAAGCTTCGAGTTAACCCCCTCCTCGACATCGAGTTAACCCCCTCCTCGGCATTCCTCCTTTTTCACAAAAATCCTCACAGTTCTCCCACAATAATCCCCTTACTACTTTGTTAAATCTCCTCTTTATAGGAATCCACCTGCTTCATAAAGTCAAACTTCCTTATCACTCCACCACCCTAGCTGTCACGGTTTTAGGAAGTACAATTCATTAATGCAACACCCTTTTCGAGGTGAATGATGATTACATATTATTTTAAATTATCCAAGTTTCTCTCGAGCAGTGGAATTGTTAAATAATTTATTTAAACAAATCTTTTAATTTATTTGGAATGATTCTGTTAATTAATCAAATGAATAATATACATAATAAATTACTCAATCCCCTATGCTTTATAAAAAGGGTTATTATCATTATTACTATTAATTAATTACTATTAATAATAATAATAATAGTTAATAATAATAGTAATTAAATTAATTGGGAATAGTAATTAAATAATTTATTTGTTTAATCGATAAGTGTCAACATAGTACTTCTATGTATAAATAAGGAAATATACTTTAATGGTTCATTTAATCATGATCAACAATTATATAGCACACTCTTCTAGTATTAATGCTTAACTATTATACTTCATATTGGAGTCACCTTCACTTGAGGATGCTTACAATTAATGACACTTATTTTAATCGTTCATTACCATGCTTACATACAAGGACTAATTAACCTATTTTTCACATTAGAACTTGATAATCTTTTACTGATTAAGTCATCCACTAAAAACTTAATTGACTTATCCATGATAACTTATGACATTGTTAAATCTTGATAAGCAGGTTGTAAACCAATATTATTGCGCATGTGCATAATGTGCATGCGTGGCCAGCGTATGCACAAGACGGACATGTACTATAAACATATGTCATATATATTTCCTATGCATAACAGCTAACTAACACTAATAATACTTTATGCAAACTGAACAAGTATACATTCATCATAATATTACTAAAACATCATTGGTTATTTTATCAGTTAACCTTTAAGATTTCCTTGCGTTATTTTTATGATTACATTTGATCAATCATTCAGGTGCAAGGGAAGCTACCTACTACCACTAACTCTGGGTCAAGGAATACCCAACCCTCAACAGTACTAACTATCATATCCTCCCATCCTAACCTACGTCCAAATCCTCCCTATCCTTCCTCTGCTAGTACAAAAGTGGATGTCGGACTCATCGACCTGACCACATAGAACTTGAGAGCAATAGCGTCGACTGTACAACAGACCTATCCTCCCCTAGCAGGCATCCAACCATCGTCATCACAACTACATGGGGAGCGTGTCTCAGCACGGCCCTCCCACGACCTCGGGTATCATAGGAACATAGGGTGGGAAACACATCCATCCCTCTCAACATACTGGGCCTATGACCTTGTCAAATCCTACTCTGCTGCTCTCGAGATTATCGGTCCATGTCATCGTATCATCAGTTTCGGTTGCTAAGGTTCCCTACATGGATAAGCTCTTATCCATATATTAGATCAACTATCCGGCTATCCCATAGCCCTCGTGTCCTGTAGGTTAGTATTCCGCAGAATACACATTTTATAACAAGCATTTCCATTTGATCATCGATTGATCCACAAAATCAACATCATTTTATTTCACGTCACAATTTTATCACATCACAGGTATGTATGGAATATAACAGTTCTATCAATTTCATCATAGGATGTCATCCACGTTCAACACTGTAATATCCCTCCTTTATGCCCTCATTTTGTAAATGTTGGTTTCTCATGAGGAGCTCAAGGCCAAGGCACCGTGAGAAAAACCGGACAAAATTTTTATTTATTTGTTTAATTATGTTCATAGACGAAGAAACCAAACGTTGGATGCAACTTAACGATGGAGCATGAATCCCCTAGAAGGGAGAGAGACCATTTGTCACCTTGAGCCCATAGGATTTTGAAGTCAAGAGAATGGACGATAAAACTAAAAACACCAAAAATGTCCACCTGAGTAGACCTACCATAAACTAGTGACATGAGGATATCTTCTACTCGAGAATATTGAGTTACCTTATGGAATTATACTACTTAAATCCCAACCAAGGGAAAATCATGTCTCGCACTTTTGTATCTTAACCAACAATTACCGTCATGTGAGAGAGACATGTCTTATATTAAGGACGAGCCTAAAATCCTAGAAAAGGAATCTGGTATATACATAGAGATATATATAGTGCAAATTGTAATAAACCCTAGAGATAATTGTATTTTAAATAAACGAACAATTATTTTCTAGAGATAATCCCTAAGATTTATGATACCCTTATTAAATTTGGAAGTTTCATATGGAATTATAACCTTTATTTCGGAACAAAGGGAGGATACATTATATATATATATATAAAATATAATACTCAGATATATATATATTTATGTTAAGGCTTGTTAAGCGTAAAACCCCTTCTCAGGTAGAAGCGCGCCAAGAACAGGAGGACAACCTCACATAATTCTCGGTGATATGCAGTTGCCACAACAACTGTTTGATGAGTATTAATAACAATAGAGCTCCATGTCTAACGGCGGAAGTTTCCACACCTCCACGAAGGGAACATACCGTTGTTGTAATTACTATCAGCGGCCTCTAAGGGAAAACTACCGCTCCTGGGCGGACTCTCCAAGGAACATGCGGGATTTTAAATGAGTGGTAGGAATGCGAACGGGGAGGAAAAAAAGAAAAAAGAAAAGGGGGATCCCTGCGTTGAGGAGGGGGAAGTCCCTGCGATGGGAATTCAAGAGGGTATTTCAATAAACAACCACGGTATCTTCTAACCGCTTGCTAGCGATCTCAGGTATTTCGCTGTTTTCCTCTCACACTTTGTGTGGTTGCCGATTGGACCCTCGCTAAAATTTGCAGAGTTTTACCAAGATCGATCCATGCAAATCACTAATCTTTTCTCATTTTCATTCGATTGGCAATATTTTGTTGTTAGGAAGTTTGAAACTTGAATGCAATATCGTTGAATATGAAAATCTCTGCCTACACGTCCTAGGTAACCTGGAGAAGTTTTGGCTTGGTTTTTTTTGATAAATCGAAATATCCTCATACCAGATAAATGGAAATATCCTCGGGTTTTTTATGTTGTACGTATGTCGATTAAATTTCCTACCCGGTATTCCACCGCATTGTTCCCAGATCGATGAGAATCAGTGTGCTTTCCTGGCGGTTACTATTATTGCATGAACTTTGCCAACGTATAGAATTTTAGGGTATTAATATTACCAACGTTTGTAAGATCACGTTCCTGCATAAAATATTGTTTTGGTTGGAATGCTTTGAATTTGTTTTTCTTTCTGTATGCTTTTAGTAGAACGGACGAAACTCCATTGAATGCCTGCGCATGCGTTGAGCTGTCTACGTTTGGGATCCATATGGTATCACCTAAAATCTTTTTACATTGCTTTCCCAAACCAATTAAAAGAGGCATAGCCCTGAGGTTCGTTTGTTTTCATATTTATAGCTCATGACTGTTGATGTATCGCTGGATGAATTTACTACGTTTGCATGCTCTGCATCCTCCTTGGAATGGATAGAAACCCTGTCGATGTTTCTTAATATTTTTACTGCATTTCGAATGCTCTGTTGGCTTGATAAATGATCTGGAGATTGAGTATGCGTCCATGAGTTTATGGAAAATAGTTATGCATTTCTAATCCCGGATTTTAGAGTGATCCGATCCATTTTTCTGCTTCCATCGATTCTTTCATTAGGCTTATTTTTCTGAAGCAATCTATGCATACACCTTTTGCATAGGGTGATCATGGTATTGCTATTTAGATACAGGTTGAAACAATCTACTCACACACCTCTGCACTTATTAAACCTGACCATTGAACTCTCCTTGTATACGCTGCATGTGTGTATTGTAAAATCATGGTCTAGGTTTTTATACAATTCTAATAGTTGACCCGAGGTGAATCATTGTTCAGATTGGTTTTATGTGCTACGGTTAGCGGTCAATCCCAGAATATAGATATATTTATACATTATCCTCTGCATTTATATTTTTGTATCGAACGAACAGATCTTTGCAAAAGGTAGTGTTATCTATTATTTAGATACACGACCGACCTCTGCTGAAATATTTGGGGTGAGCAGATCTCTGCTAAGACCTTGTTAATAGATATCCAGCCCTAAGGTGATTTCAGGCCATTATTTAGGGAACCGAGCTTGAATGGCTGAATTGTGAAAGAGTTGCCGAGTAATTGGGTAGGTCATGAGTTGTTCGGAGTCATAATAATGTCTGGAACACTGAACACGTAATTAGTTGGTTAATAGTAGATTTTACAAGAGTGCTAGATAAATCAATAAAGGAGCTCGGAAACATTAGAAATAGGATGTCGATGAGGATCCCGAGATCTCCTAAAGTTTGTAGGAATCTCTCAGCCGCATCTAAATAAGTGTGAATCCTAGATTGAAGTTATATTATGTTTTCGGTATAGATTAATTATTATATTGCGTATTCCTAAAAAGAGTAGTTTGTATTACTGCTAAATATCTCTATATTTACGCGTTTGTATTACTGCTAAATATCTCTATATTTACGCATGCCTTGGCCATCGCATGAATTCACTAAGTAGCTTGTATTTATATCTTTGTTGATTTCCGAGAATCAAGTGTTCACTATAGTTATAGATTTGAAAGAGATCACCATAATTACTACGTGGATCCCTATCAATATCGTTTTTACTGCAAAAGTTCCTTGGTAGGTTACTATTGAGCAATATGCACGAATTTACTAATATAATATTTATTCTGGCTCAAGATGTTATAAAGACCTTTATGAAATAGACAGGTAGGGTAAGGGTGTTTAGAATTATTAGAATTACCAGTCATAGATCTCTATAATCATTTTGGATGTTAGGGTTGAATGTATCGAAGATGTTCTCTATGAAAAGAAGCATTGAGGAGACAGAGAAAAAGCAACTAGGGAGTTGCAGAATGTAACCTTCTTATGGTTTAATAGAAGAAATAACCAACCTTTGTGGACGTAGCCCAAGAGTGGGTGAACCACCTGAAAATGGTCTCTCTTTTGATGTGTCTCTTTTGTGTATGTCTTTCTTGTCTTGGTGTTTTGCATCTAATTGTGTTGTAATGTTATTTATGATGATCGCTTGCCTTATGTGTTTTATATGGTTAAATCATTGACATGTTACTTGTAAGTAGTTTACTTGAAGCAATTTATTATGTATGATAAAAGTAGTAATTGTTATTCAAATAAAATGGTCATACATGCACATTACATTTATGACGAGTAACAAATCCACCTTATGCTTAAAAGGAATTTAGTTTATCTTTATCTTTATCCTATTATTAAAAGTTATTGTGTAAAAGTTTGATATTTAGGGTCATTACAGTCCCCATGTGTATGATTCTATTGTTGATGTCTTGTCAGTAATTCTTGTTTATGTCTTAATGGTGATGTCTTGTAAATAATTCTTAACTGAATGTTTATTCACAGAATGTGTGTGGAATGCAGCTGTATAGTTCCTTTATATATAATGGTCTCAGAAGAGATCCATGGAGTTGTAATGGTAACACTTCATAACAATAGTAAATGGACTATTATAAGATTGTCAGGTGTAGGAATAAGGAATAAATAAATGTTATCTGTTTTCATTGAACTCGATCATAGATATTTATTTATTGTGAGGATATCCAATTGAAGAAAACTTTAAATTTCACCAAAATACTAACTCGAAAATATTTGGAGATGTTACATATGGTATCAGAGCTCCGGTTGCAAACACTCGGGCTTATTGGGCTCAAACGGGGAAAAACGAATACAAGTTCATCGAACTAGGAAAGAAACTGCATCATATAAGGAAAAGGTAAAATTCCGAAGAATCTCCAAGAATAAGCGACAAAACGTCTTGGTATTACGAGTAAGTACGTTTCATTTTGCTGAAGAGTTATAATGGAAGTGTCTATTGTTAACATTGCTAAAACATAAGATAAAATAACTTAAGGGTTTTCAAATACTAACAAACCAATTGTTGTTTTGGATGCATGGAACAAATGGACAAGATTATACTATCGGAATTAATCGTCGAGTTCTTCAAAAAAATATGAAAAACCTCGTGACGAAGTAAGTTATTTCCAACCAAGACTTGTCCGATTAAACTGTAAGTACACGAGTCATACTTTCATCTTATGTATAGTATGTGGTGTTAGATTACATACCGAAAATGGAAATTTTATTGATTTCAATAATGTTGATTATCCACCATGTTGTATGATTAAGTAAATAGAATAACAAGAATTGGTTAAATAAGTGGTTTCATAACTAGGGTATGGAAACGTGTGGTTTTCTCGTGATAATAATTAAACCATATCACGCCGACAGGAAAATGAGGAAAAGATATACCTCTTCTTATATGGAGATACATTTGTTGAAATTTGTTGATTAACAAATTTTAGAAGGTTAAACTAGCTTGGTCAATTAAATGACAAAGGAAGCAATATTGTAGTCTAAGCATCTACTACCTTGAGAATGAACTTACATACTCTTCAGTGTAGATTACTTCCACGAATGAGTATTCTTAGTTACTATATATATATATATATTTTTCTTTATGTCAAAAAGAAACATTGTCACGAGTCTATCGGTAATCAATTTCATTTTTGTAGATAAAAGTATAGGATAAATGATTACAACACTAATTGTGTGACTTCAGGGCATGCTTGTACCATTGTTGGTTAGTTCAACAAAGGAATAAAAAGGTTATAAATACTTAAAGTATACAAGTGTATTCTATTTAGTAATAGAGTGCATATGATGAAAATGCATGATTCCTTATTTCCGTAATCCTTAAGATAGCTGTCGAGAATCTATGAATGAGGGTTATAAAGTTTACACTTTTATGTGTTCAAGATTTATGATGAATTGTTGTCTGTGTACATTTATAGGTTTTGTCAAAATGATTATTTTGATAAAGGATAGATTATGGTTGTTCACATAAATGATCGCGTGGATGCACACCCAATTTTGTCAAAGAGTATGTTTTGTGGTATGAATAAGAGTATTAGAAATCAAGAATCGACATGAAAGGGTGATATAGACTAGTAGGACACTGAAATTCTATGACGACCTTATGTTACCACAAGAAATGACTGCTTGGTCACGACTAACACATTTAATGTTGTGGTCGAGCGGGATGTTATATTCCCACACGTCACTACAACAGTCAAGAGGTAAAAATGGGATATATAGATTCATGTAATATTTAGTGTAATACTAATATGTGATGATACAGGTAAACTGGTACCTCGACATATGAGAATCTTATAATAAGAAGATATGCGGTCACCCTTACAAAGGTATATGGTTATCATTATAAGGTATGCAAGTATGTTTTAGAAAATTGGTTATTTCTATGTGATGTTGGTATATACAAAAGAAGTTGTATAACTAAAATAGGAAGTGTGTTTGAAAAGGTGAAGGATAGCATTCGAGGGTCATCATAGGAAGAATATTATTTCGTGTTCAAGTAATTATGTAATCCTATTAAGTAAGTTAGTTATGCTTGGAAGGAGAAAATGTTTATTTCAGATGATCAAGTATGGATATTGTAGTATGAAGAATGAATGATTTTCTTATTTACAAATAGTTGATTTTGTTATATAAAGTGTTACTAACAATTGAATTTGGCAGATGGCCAAAACTCGGTGGAACTTGTTGAAAAACAAAAGCTTAATATATTTTGCATGGTACAATAAAGGGGTGAGGATGAAAGATCCACATTGCAGCTTTTATTATTGTTAATTATTGTTGAATGAAGACTAGACCAACTGGTTCAAAGAAAATGTATGGTTATAAAATGTAATATGACGAAATAATTGATGAATTTGAATAATATTTTCCTAGACTCAAGCGAGGAGGCTTGAGGGGAATAGATTCCTGGACTCAAGCGAGAAGGCTTGAGGGGAATTATGTAAAGGTGCGTTAAGGGCACTGAAACACTCCCTAGAGATCAGGGAGTTGACAGCCGCCAGGATTCTCGAAGGAATCGGCGAGCTGCAAAGACCTAGGCAAACTATAAGAGAATGCATATGTGGGAGGCAGGACGCTGTTTAGTATTCATGAGAGACAGTATTGTTGTGTGAGCACTATGGTGTTAGGCAAGAGTCTCCGAAAGAATCGCTGTGTGAGCACTGAGGTGTTAGGCGAGAAATTTCCGAAGGGATTGCTGGGTGAGCACTGGAGTGCTAGGCAATAATTCCCTGGATCAAATGAATGATGTGTTTTTAATTAATTGTCAATCTACATTGTTGGAAGCACTGGAATTATGTGTGCTTGTGATGATAAAAGCGCAAACCAACCCTAAAGATATTCCATGGATTACAAATGATATGTTGTAATAAAAAGGGGCACATTGTTTATGCTTCTAAGAGTTGATTATGGAATTAATGATGTGTTTACTAAACAATATTTTCTAGTTTTGAAGTTGAAAATGCAGGTTACGAGCAATAATAACATGCAGAAATCATGAAAGTTCAAAGAAAGTCAACACAAAATGAGGAAGCAAGAAAATGATGATTCTAGAAGAAAAGACTAATTGCAGAAAAGTATGAACACCGAGGATGGTGTTAATTTTAAGGGGAGGAGGATGTAATATCCCTCCTTTATGCCCTCATTTTGTACATGTTGGTTTCTCATGAGGAGCTCAAGCCCAAGGCCCCGTGAGAAAAACCGGACAAACTTTTTATTTATTTGTTTAATTATGTTCATAGACGAAGAAACCAAACGTTGGATGCAACTTAACGACGGAGCATGAATCCCCTAGAAGGGAGAGAGACCATTTGTCACCTTGAGCCCATAGGATTTTGAAGTCAAGAGAATGGACGATAAAACTAAAAACACCAAAAATGTCCACCTGAGTAGACCTACCATAAACTAGTGACATGAGGATATCTTCTACTATAGAATATTGAGTTACCTTATGGAATTATACTACTTAAATCCCAACCAAGGGAAAATCATGTCTCGCACTTTTGTATCTTAACCAACAATTACCGTCATGTGAGAGAGACATGTCTTATATTAAGGACGAGCCTAAAATCCTAGAAAAGGAATCTGGTATATACATAGAGATATATATAGTGCAAATTGTAATAAACCCTAGAGATAATCGTATTTTAAATAAACGAACAATTATTTTCTAGAGATAATCCCTAAGATTTATGATACCCTTATTAAATTTGGAAGTTTCATATGGAATTATAACCTTTATTTGGGAACAAAGGGAGGATACATTATATATATATATATATATATATAAAATATAATACTCAGATATATATATATTTATGTTAAGGCTTGTTAAGCGTAAAACCCCTTCTCAAGTAGAAGCGCGCCAAGAACAGGAGGACAACCTCACATAATTCTCGGTGATATGCTGTTGCCACAACAACTGTTTGATGAGTATTAATAACAATAGAGCTCCATGTCTAACGGCGGAAGTTTCCACACCTCCACGAAGGGAACATACCATTCTTGTAATTACTATCAGCGGCCTCTAAGGGAAAACTATCGCTCCTGGGCGGACTCTCCAAGGAACATGCGGGATTTTAAATGAGTGGTAGGAATGCGAACGGGGAGGAAAAAAAGAAAAAAGAAAAGGGGGATCCCTGCGTTGAGGAGGGGGAAGTCCCTGCGATGGGAATTCAAGAGGGCATTTCAATAAACAACCACGGTATCTTCTAACCGCTTGCTAGCGATCTCAGGTATTTCGCTGTTTTCCTCTCACACTTTGTGTGGTTGCCGATTGGACCCTCGCTAAAATTTGCAGAGTTTTACCAAGATCGATCCATGCAAATCACTAATCTTTTCTCATTTTCATTCGATGGGCAGTATTTTGTTGTTAGGAAGTTTGAAACTTGAATGCAATATCGTTGAATATGAAAATCTCTGCCTACACGTCCTAGGTAACCTGGAGAAGTTTTGGCTTGGTTTTTTTTTATAAATGGAAATATCCTCATACCAGATAAATGGAAATATCCTCGGGTTTTTTATGTTGTACGTATGTCGATTAAATTTCCTACCCGGTATTCCACCGCATTGTTCCCAGATCGATGAGAATCGGTGTGCTTTCCTGGCGGTTACTATTATTGCATGAACTTTGCCAACGTATAGAATTTTAGGGTATTAATATTACCAAGATTTGTAATATCACGTTCCTGCATAAAATATTGTTTTGGTTGGAATGCTTTGAATTTGTTTTTCTTTCTGTATGTTTTTAGTAGAACGGACGAAACTCCATTGAATGCCTGCGCATGCGTTGAGCTGTCTACGTTTGGGATCCATATGGTATCACCTAAAATCTTTTTACATTGCTTGCCCAAACCAATTAAAAGAGGCATAGCCCTGAGGTTCGTTTGTTTTCATATTTATAGCTCATGACTGTTGATGTATCGCTGGATGAATTTACTGCGTTTGCATGCTCTGCGTCCTCCTTGGAATGGATAGAAACCCTGTCGATGTTTCTTAATATTTTTACTGCATTTCGAATGCTCTGTTGGCTTGATAAATGATCTGGAGATTGAGTATGGGTCCATGAGTTTATGGAAAATAGTTATGCATTTCTAATCCCAGATTTTAGAGTGATCCGATCCATTTTTCTGCTTCCATCGATTCTTTCATTAGGCTTATTTTTCTAAAGCAATCTATGCATACACCTTTTGCATAGGGTGATCATGGTATTGCTGTTTAGATACAGGTTGAAACAATCTACTCACACACCTCTGCAGTTATTAAACATGACCACTGAACTCTCCTTGTATACGCTGCATGTGTGTATTGTAAAATCACGGTCCAGGTTTTTATACAATTCTAATAGTTGATCCGAGGTGAATCATTGTTCAGATTGGTTTTATGTGCTACGGTTAGCGGTCAATCCCAGAATATAGATATATTTATACATTATCCTCTGCATTTATATTTTTGTATCGAACGAACAGATCTTTGCAAAAGGTAGTGTTATCTATTATTTAGATACACGACCGACCTCTGCTGAAATATTTGGGGTGAGCAGATCTCTGCTAAGACCTTGTTAATAGATATCCAGCCCTGAGGTGATCTCAGGCCATTATTTAGGGAACCGAGCTTGAATGGCTGAATTGTGAAAGAGTTGCCGAGTAATTGGGTAGGTCATGAGTTGTTCGGAGTCATAATAATGTCTGGAATACTGAACACGTAATTAGTTGGTTAATAGTAGATTTTACAAGAGTGCTAGATAAATCAATAAAGGAGCTCGGAAACATTAGAAATAGGATGTCGATGAGGATCCCGAGATCTCCTAAAGTTTGTAGGAATCTCTTAGCCGCATCTAAATAAGTGTGAATCCTAGATTGAAGTTATATTATGTTTTCGGTATAGATTAATTATTATATTGCGTATTCCTAAAAAGAGTAGTTTGTATTACTGCTAAATATCTCTATATTTACGCGTTTGTATTACTGCTAAATATCTCTATATTTACGCATGCCTTGGCCATCGCATGAATTCACTAAGTAGCTTGTATTTATATCTTTGTTGATTTCCGAGAATCAAGTGTTCACTATAGTTATAGATTTGAAAGAGATCACCATAATTACTACGTGGATCCCTATCAATATCGTTTTTACTGCAAAAGTTCCTTGGTAGGTTACTATTGAGCAATATGCACGAATTTACTAATATAATATTTATTCTGGCTCAAGATGTTATAAAGACCTTTATGAAATAGACAGGTAGGGTAAGGGTGTTTAGAATTATTAGAATTAGCAGTCATAGATCTCTATAATCATTTTGGATGTTAGGGTTGAATGTATCGAAGATGTTCTCTATGAAAAGAAGCATTGAGGAGACAGAGAAAAAGCAACTAGGGAGTTGCAGAATGTAACCTTCTTATGGTTTAATAGAAGAAATAACCAACCTTTGTGGACGTAGCCCAAGAGTGGGTGAACCACCTGAAAATGGTCTCTCTTTTGATGTGTCTCTTTTGTGTATGTCTTTCTTGTCTTGGTGATTTGCATCTAATTGTGTTGTAATGTTATTTATGATGATCGCTTGCCTTATGTGTTTTATATGGTTAAATCATTGACATGTTACTTGTAAGTAGTTTACTTGAAGCAATTTATTATGTATGATAAAAGTAGTAATTGTTATTCAAATAAAATGGTCATACATGCACATTACATTTATGACGAGTAACAAATCCACCTTATGCTTAAAACCAATTTAGCTTATCTTTATCTTTATCCTATTATTAAAAGTTTGTAATGCCCCTAGAATGACTGTCGACCTTAAGGACACCTGTCAAGTGACTCGACTGAACAACTTCGATTTAGTGATCTCTTGAGCCTTGTTATGTCTTAAATGATTGACGAAAACCTAAAGATGTGAATGACGACATTAATTGATAAATGAATTAAGGAATTAAATTATACGTGTGGAGTGGGATAATTGATTGATTACATCTTGCTTAATGATTAGCTTCGATTGATCAAGTCAAAGTGCAGTAGGACAGTTAC
The DNA here is from genome assembly GCA_027924585.1 of Larix kaempferi. Taxonomy (NCBI): domain Eukaryota; kingdom Viridiplantae; phylum Streptophyta; class Pinopsida; order Pinales; family Pinaceae; genus Larix; species Larix kaempferi. Next base: position 17,129,702 of record BSBM01000088.1, on the reverse strand, counting down.
AGTCCTAGCTCTGTAACTTGGGAGGACGCAACTGAGATGCGTCATAGCTTTCCATTTTTTTTTATTCTGAACTTTGGGACGAAGTTCTAAATAAGTAGGGGTGTATGTAGTGCCCCTAGACTACTATAGACATTGAGGGCACCTGCTGAGTCACCCAACTGTTTGAAACGTTAATAAAATAACCCTATGATTTTATTTTGAGTATATTTATGATTACGATTGATTGATATATGTGCATTTGGGTAGTTATTGTGAATGGACGATTTCATGTTATTTAACGATTAACTTTGATATGAAAATTGTACATATGGATAATGCTTAACGACTAGCTATACGGTGATTATGTATTTGTCGACGAAATGTATATTTGTTTAGAAGTTTGAATAAATCCTAAATGTTTAACAATACTTGATTTAGAAATCAGATGATGATTATTGAGGACAGTGCTACTAATAAATTATTGTGAGAAGTGTGTGTAGAAACAAGTGAGATGGTTCACCAACGGACACACAAAGGAACATGAAGGGTCGTAGAGTACGGGTAAATCACACACAGGGGGAGCGACGACGATGTCGACTTTCGACAAGAATACCACGCATGAGCAGATAAGCACTGATCCGCTTGCTCAAGAGGAATGCGTGAGAGCGTACGAGGTGGGCCATGACGGAGTTGGTCACGTACAAGTTGAGGGGCGCGCAGTGAGAACGGACTCACTCCTCAGCGCCATTAGTCCCTAGATAGCATGTAGACGGAGGATGGATGGTAACGATTCCTAAAATCCCTACAAGAGTTCCCGCAAGTCAAAATGGAAAGATGGTGGCAGAAGGGCCCGACGATGCGGTACCCTGTCGAGAACGGAAAGAATGGACGCAAGGACCCAACGATGCGGTATCCTGCCAAGGAATGGAAACCATGGATGAGTGGACCCGACGGAGTGGTGCCATGTCAGGGAATTAAAATTAAGGAACTAGGAGCCCAACGACGCGGCACCGTGATCCTAGTGAGTTTGATGGTTAAATTTAACTGCATAAAAACTTATGAGAATAACTCTAGATTATTACTTAGCAAATGCATAAAAATAATTTAGGCATTTGCACATGAATAGTTATTTTTGTTGAGCATTTAAAATAATAGAAATCATTATTTAGGAGCAAAATAGAATCCTAAGATTAGACACCTAGTCAACTAAAAGCTAGGAGTTAATTAAAATATCTGGGGGGACAAACTGGAGCAAACTTAGGGGTGTTGGTGCACTTCCTAGAGAAACTGACACTTGGATGGGTGAGTGTTTTAATTAAATAATTAATTAAAAATATTTAATTATGCATGAAGCGACATGTGTCACATGAGATTTTCCTTTATAAGGAATACTTGGGGAATGGGTAAAGGGCCCATAATTTAAACGATTGTCGTAATTTTCGAATGCCTCAAAGACTTGCTGCTATCTAAGGGTTTGGCTTAGAAATCCTAGTGGGAAGGGAAGCCCAAGCTGAATTTCTGAAATACTTGTGTGAGCTCTACGACCCAAAGCTCGGGGGAGGCCATGCGACTGAAAGCATGAGCCTATGGTTGGGTGGCGGAGCTAACGGTTGCTTCGCCTATGGTTTAAACGAGCTTTGCTGGAGGGATCCTACGGAAGACGAGGGCGACAATGGACCAGCCGGATCGGGTTGACAGGTTAAGGTTTTGCTTATTTTTGTTAAATTATTCACGCTTTTTATTTTATTTTTCCAATAACTATGATGGCTAATTTGTTTGTATGAAGTTGTTAAAGTTTCAGGTTCATTTCGAGGGGACCCTAAAGGAGGGGTCCTACATTTGGTATCAGATCCGGTCGAGCCTTGAGGGCACCAGACTCATATTTCTATCAGGGGCTATCAGTTAATTCGTGGAAGATTGGAATCATCAACAACATCTCTGGGATCTCAATCAACTGCTGGGGCGACCATCTGATCAGGTTAGCTTGTATTTGATTTTATATATTAGATGTCTAACTTGTCAATTTAGTTCTGTTTGATTTATACCTATAATGCAGAACTGAAAGCTAAAGGATTATGTTTATGATGTTCTCTGTATACACTAAGAAAGTATCTTGTAGGTTCATTATTTTTCTGAAGATTTACATTATGACGATTATATATGTTGATTAAAGAAGCCGTAGGGCTAGTGTTGTTGGTCTTACAGAAGTGATTAATCTTTTTAGAGAAAAGGGGGGGAAATTCCATAGCGAACTGCGTTCCCAGATCGGCGTAAATTCTTTTGTAGATCTCTGTGCTATGATTTTAAACAATCTAATCCCGTCCCTTGACTGCATAAATTAAATCTGTGATTAATTTATTGCAATGATGAACCATTCTGTAGTTTAGACCCCTATTTCGTCTTTCGAAGTACTCTCTGTAAATTCTTTAACTGCTCATGAAATCTAGACTGTTAACAAGACTTTTCTAGAAGTATTTATTCGAAGGGTCGGCCCAGTCTTTAGATAGTCGACATCGTCATTCTTGTCAATAAATTTGAGATCAGTTTAAAATCCAACACACACAGTTGTGATTACTGTCAACAATTCGGTTCACACCGACCTGAATCTACAACCATTCACGTGTCTTCTTTTGATGTCAGTCGTTTATTAAGTGTCGTGGTTTACCCTGTTCGCAAGACTTCTGTGTATGCACTAACCTTCGCCTGTTGAAAACGTAATTTCCAGATCAGTAGTCTCGGGAGTCTGGGTATGTGATCTTTTGTATTACGAATCCTATACCCTTCTGACAATGCATTCCAATGTCTCGAATTACTTTTGTGTGTAGCTAATGTCCGCAGAGCCTCCAGAGTTCAAGATTACTACTTCTTGCCAATCATCTACTTTTAGGAACCCACGCCTTCACCTACCCAGGACTTGGGTTGCTCAGCCCAACGAAAAGAAGGGATTGCAAAACCTCGAGATTGGGTTAACTGATCATGGTGATCATCGATCAGAGGATCCCCGGATCCCACTTTTCATGCTCTCAAATATTTGATCATATCTTTTATGGCGGTCAATTCGACGCCATTATTACCCACCATGCCCAGTCGCATGACTGAGTGCGTATATCTTATGATAGAAGCTTCACCTCGAAATTCTTCGAAGAGTTTGGGCGTAGTTGTGTTATTCATTCGGTATCCAGTAAATAAAATTATGTTGAATGTTAATAAACCTTGAAGACCGACTGAACTCTGTCTATTTAGTCTTGTTGCTGGAGCTCTGCTTTTCTCATTATAATTGCACTTTCAATTTGCTCGACAGACATGAATCTATGTATAGAGTTCTCCGCACATTCATTAATGCTTGACAACCCTCTCATTTGAAGGGAACGAACGATATATATATATTTTTAAATCCCTGTTAGATCTATTTTACGTTACAGTCATGAACTAGAGCAGGTAATGAATCACTGCCAAAACGTTGATGTTTAGGTATATTTTAGATCTGAGAGTATTTGCTGACAACGTTGAGTACAACCTGCATAATTAAATTGGATCTGGGTTTGTACTCTGTCGAAAGCGTTGAAACTGAGTTAGTCCTGAAATCGAACCCGTAACGTGAATGCTTGCTTCCTGTGCTGGATATACCCTGTGGTAATTTATTTAGACAGAGTTAGTCTACTTTATATTGGTTATAATCTTATAAACTGTAATGAGAGGTAGAAACGCTGAATTAGATCGCGTGGATCTCTGTTCTAGAAAACCTCTGTTTAGAGGAAATGATTCCAACTTGTGCATGTAATCTTTCTGTTTGTTGGATCGAAAATTTCATGAGAAATGAGTGTGGATTCTCTATGTATAAGTCTTGTGCTACACATCCTGGTTGCTATATCATTTGACAGAGTATTAAGTCTGTATTGTTCTTCCTTCTGACGCGTTTCCAGTTGAGAGCTCAGTATTATGTTTTTTTTTTTGGCATTGATATTTGTCTTTAGACCTCTATTTATCAGTAGGGATCATCTTGGATCTCTGTTTGTAACCATGAAAGCGTCTGCATGGATAGTGTTTCAGAACGTTTCATATAGATGTTTACGTTACAAACTACGCCTTGTCAGCTGAACCGGAAATTGATAATTAGTGCCCAGTTCACTTCTAATCTGTGTTTTCATCTATGTCTCTGTCTAAATTTTCGTTCTCAAATCGTCATGTGAATTACAATCACGCGATTCTGTCCCAGGAGATATTTTAAACCTCTATCAAGGGCAAACACCCTCATACACCGAGATATCGGGTTTTACCTCTGAAAATCTGGGTATTTAGTTGTGTCACAACATTGATTATAGATCTGAGCTGTTCAATGATCTTTTTAAATTAACACCTGTGTCGTCTGCAATATTTGAATGATTTATTTATTCCATGAGTTTAGGCACTACGCCATCTAATTCTGCTCTCTGCGAGTTTGGAAGAGTCAATTCGGCGGTCTCCTGAAGACCAGTTTTCGGTGGAACAGGTAATAACTCCCTCACATCACGCCTAAACCACCCACGCACCGAACTACTTCACTGAGTGTTGATGCTGCGTGATTGCGTTTTCTTATTTTACTTTATTTTCCAACTATGGACTTAAACTGGATCAACAGAATCATAATTTGGTCCTTCTATTGAGTTCGCTCGTGGAATGAACGCTCTGGACAGTTGTTAAACCTCCCAACCGCGAGTGATTTATTCCTGTTGATGGATTGCTATTCCTTGTCGGCGGAAATGCTTACAGCATACATGTATCAGTTTAACGAATGCTGACACTTGGAACTGCAGTTTATAACCACTGAGTGCATACGCATTCTTCGCTGGGTTTTCCTTTAGTTAACAGGTTGAGTGCCATTTTAGGTGATAGCGTGTCACTTGAAACACTACCCTTTGTTGCGGTATCATTGACGTACACTAATGTCTTTGTGTCAATATTTTAGTATTTGTAAAGATGCGTAAGTAATACAAACGCTTAGTATCAACACTAATTAAAGTTTGTGTGTTAAGTATAAGTACCATCGCTTTACTAGTGGTTAAGAAACGAGATGGAAGAATTAAAGTATATATCTTTGTATATATATAATTGTAAATAAAAATAATGACAATAGTGGGATAGTTAATATTGCACTCTATACCACTTGCACTATAAAGTATTTATAGTTAGGTTATAAAGATAATGCACCATAATTATTACATTATTTATGTATATAAAAATTGAAAAAGATAGTTATATTGTTGAGAAGTATTTTATTTTGGAGACCCGAAATGGTGAGAGTTATATTATATTTAAAATGTGTTTTTCCCAGGCGATAGTTTATCCAAGGGAGCTGGCTTATACGATAGTTGAATGACTCAATTAAGTAGGTGGAAAAGTGCACGGAATTTAAATTACCTTGTATTTGAATTTTCATATTAATAAATGTGCTTGTCATAGGATAAGCATAATAGTTTTTATTACTAATTATCTATTTGGTAGCATGATTTACTTTGAAACATATGTTATGAAATAAGAATGAATTATATGTTGTCTATTGAAATAAGTATGTGATTATTTTATTTTATATATATTTGGTGCTTTTAAAATGTGTTAATAAGAAAAGCCCAGAGTTATATATATGTATCCTAAGAGAAAGCAATATGGGTATATATATATATATAAAGGAGTGGTATTGTTATTACACAAATATTATATTTATTAAAAAGAAATATAACGGTATTAATGATATATGTTAAGTGGTAATATAGACCAAGGGATTTGCAGCTATTGGTTAAGAATGTTATATAATGACAAGTAATAGTTGTTTAATTGTCATATTGAAATATGCATTGGAAGTATATTACTCTTTGGTGTGTTGAACATTGTATACAATATGTATGTTGGATGTCCACATAATTGAAAAAAAAAAAAGAAAAAAAAAAGAAAAGAGGAAGAGAAGAAATGAATTGTTATATGTAAATTAGTTGCCTTAAATATAAATATAGAATCTTTATGTTGACAATAATACATACATTGCATGTCCATGTAGAAATCACTATGCATCATAAGTGGGTTAGTAAGGGAGAAAGGATTTTGTAATTATATAGTTCCCAAGAGCATGAAGTTTAGCAAAAAGTTCTTAATTTGTAGTAAATTTGGGGAGTTTATGAATGGGAAGAGATTGATGTACACGTGTATAAATTGGAATTATATTTATGAGCATGTATTAAAAAGAATGGTAAGATATACATATAAGTATGGGAGTAGGATGTAAATATCAATTTATAATATCATGACATGTAGAGAGTATATTGTTGTCATGGAAGAAAAGAATCGTGCAAGAAAGAAAAGGTATGCATATATATATATATATATATTTTGCATGTTTTGAAGGGAATGCTTATAGGTAAAACCTTAGGATGAAGGGAATAATTTACATGGATATCTTTTTGTGTGGGAAACTAAGAGATACTAAGAAGGGGAAATTCACTTCAAATATGTTGATGGGAAAACAAGCTAATGGATACAATTGGTGGATTTACTAAATGACGAAGAAAGTGATAAATTTTAATGGTAAGACACCAAGATACTCTGATTGACGAGACTTTAAGAGATTGTCAAGGGAGAGAAACCGACTTGAAGTTTGAGATATCAATATGATCAGTATAATGAGCTGAACTCAATGACGTAGATTTTGCATTATGACAACACCATTTATGACAACTAAAGATTACAAAATAGGACTTTAACCATGGTATGACTATGGAAGCAAGATAACTTGTAGTTAAAATTGGATATCACAGATCTTTGTAGATGAATTGTAGGTATAGGAAATCTAGTTGGGACTGACAACCTGTGAATGTATCATCGGATTGATATGATGAAAAATTACGATTGAGTTCCTGAGGATGTATTGGAACCACACTAAATGATATAGGAAATAATGACTTGAACCACTTGTGCTTATCGCCATGATTGTTGGAGAGAAATGGAATAGAATGACATGAAGATGAAGATAGAAATTAAGATAAAAGCCTAGCGTCGAAAGTACCAGAACAAAAATTAACTTCGGGACGAAGTTCGATTTATGAGGGGGTGTATGTAATGCCCCTAGAATGACTGTCGACCTTAAGGACACCTGTCAAGTGACTCGACTGAACAACTTCGATTTAGTGATCTCTTGAGCCTTGTTATGTCTTAAATGATTGACGAAAACCTAAAGATGTTAATGACGACATTAATTGATAAATGAATTAAGGAATTAAATTATACGTGTGGAGTGGGATAATTGATTGATTACATCTTGCTTAATGATTAGCTTCGATTGATCAAGTCAAAGTGCAGTAGGACAGTTACAGTCCTAGCTCTGTAACTTGGGAGGACGCAACTGAGATGCGTCATAGCTTTCCATTTTTTTTTATTCTGAACTTTGGGACGAAGTTCTAAATAAGTAGGGGTGTATGTAGTGCCCCTAGACTACTATAGACATTGAGGGCACCTGCTGAGTCACCCAACTGTTTGAAACGTTAATAAAATAACCCTATGATTTTATTTTGAGTATATTTATGATTACGATTGATTGATATATGTGCATTTGGGTAGTTATTGTGAATGGACGATTTCATGTTATTTAACGATTAACTTTGATATGAAAATTGTACATATGGATAATGCTTAACGACTAGCTATACGGTGATTATGTATTTATCGACGAAATGTATATTTGTTTAGAAGTTTGAATAAATCATAAATGTTTAACAATACTTGATTTAGAAATCAGATGATGATTATTGAGGACAGTGCTACTAATAAATTATTGTGAGAAGTGTGTGTAGAAACAAGTGAGATGGTTCACCAACGGACACACAAAGGAACATGAAGGGTCGTAGAGTACGGGTAAATCACACACAGGGGGAGCGACGACGATGTCGACTTTCGACAAGAATACCACGCATGAGCAGATAAGCACTGATCCGCTTGCTCAAGAGGAATGCGTGAGAGCGTACGAGGTGGGCCATGACGGAGTTGGTCACGTACAAGTTGAGGGGCGCGCAGTGAGAACGGACTCACTCCTCAGCGCCATTAGTCCCTAGATAGCATGTAGACGGAGGATGGATGGTAACGATTCCTAAAATCCCTACAAGAGTTCCCGCAAGTCAAAATGGAAAGATGGTGGCAGAAGGGCCCGACGATGCGGTACCCTGTCGAGAACGGAAAGAATGGACGCAAGGACCCAACGATGCGGTATCCTGCCAAGGAATGGAAACCATGGATGAGTGGACCCGACGGAGTGGTGCCATGTCAGGGAATTAAAATTAAGGAACTAGGAGCCCAACGACGCGGCACCGTGATCCTAGTGAGTTTGATGGTTAAATTTAACTGCATAGAAACTTATGAGAATAACTCTAGATTATTACTTAGCAAATGCATAAAAATAATTTAGGCATTTGCACATGAATAGTTATTTTTGTTGAGCATTTAAAATAATAGAAATCATTATTTAGGAGCAAAATAGAATCCTAAGATTAGACACCTAGTCAACTAAAAGCTAGGAGTTAATTAAAATATCTGGGGGGACAAACTGGAGCAAACTTAGGGGTGTTGGTGCACTTCCTAGAGAAACTGACACTTGGATGGGTGAGTGTTTTAATTAAATAATTAATTAAAAATATTTAATTATGCATGAAGCGACATGTGTCACATGAGATTTTCCTTTATAAGGAAGACTTGGGGAATGGGTAAAGGGCCCATAATTTGGACGATTGTCGTAATTTTCGAATGCCTCAAAGACTTGCTGCTATCTAAGGGTTTGGCTTAGAAATCCTGGTGGGAAGGGAAGCCCAAGCTGAATTTCTGAAATACTTGTGTGAGCTCTACGACCCAAAGCTCGGGGGAGGCCATGCGACTGAAAGCATGAGCCTATGGTTGGGTGGCGGAGCTAACGGTTGCTTCGCCTATGGTTTAAACGAGCTTTGCTGGAGGGATCCTACGGAAGACGAGGGCGACAATGGACCAGCCGGATCGGGTTGACAGGTTAAGGTTTTGCTTATTTTTGTTAAATTATTCACGCTTTTTATTTTATTTTTCCAATAACTATGATGGCTAATTTGTTTGTATGAAGTTGTTAAAGTTTCAGGTTCATTTCGAGGGGACCCTAAAGGAGGGGTCCTACAAAGTTATTGTGTAAAAGTTTGATATTTAGGGTCATTACAGTCCCCATGTGTATGATTCTATTGTTGATGTCTTGTCAGTAATTCTTGTTTATGTCTTAATGGTTATGTCTTGTAAATAAGTCTTAACTGAATGTTTATTCACAGAATGTGTGTGGAATGCAGCTGTATAGTTCCTTTATATATAATGGTCTCAGAAGAGATCCATGGAGTTGTAATGGTAACACTTCATAACAATAGTAAATGGACTATTATAAGATTGTCAGGTGTAGGAATAAGGAATAAATAAATGTTATCTGTTTTCATTGAACTCAATCATAGATATTTATTTATTGTGAGGATATCCAATTGAAGAAAACTTTAAATTTCACCAAAATACTAACTCGAAAATATCTGGAGATGTTACAAACACCATATATTTTACATTTCATCAATGAAAACGCTAAAACATATATTTTCCATTCTATCATTGTCTGATCCATATTGTCAGCATCATTTATTTCATCACATAAAATCATTAAATCGATCACAGCATAATTACCACATCATATATATCACATTTCCTCCAAGACGATTATCAAACATACCCTGTCATTATGAAATAAAAGAATCTCATGATAATCATAACTTACTAACTGCATGATTATAGTAACATCATAACTATAGTATCAACATGGACATAGTAACATCCAAAACATAGTAGCAGCATATCATCATGTCTAACATGCCGAAAATACAGTTCACTCTGTCTAGCTGAGTCAAATAGATAACAAGCAATAGAGTGAAAGGTGTCTAACTCATAAACATGCCTAGTCAAAATATGGGGCGTTACATACACCCACCCTTCAGGAAACTTCGTCCCGAAGTTAGGGTCATAATAATGCAGGGAAATTCTTGACACATAAACTCCTCATTCCTGCAAGTAGCAGGTGTTGGTCATACTTGTCCTACTTAGCTTTGACTTGACCGAATATATCGATATTATCCTATGGCTTTGCTTCTATCATCCCCCTGATGTATGTTCTAATAATTAAAGAAACATTTAGATTAATCCTTCTATCGAATCTCTAGAATCCCTAAGGTTGTAATCAAGTGTTATCCACCTTAGTATCCTACTTCTTACCGTTTAGCAACATCCGTCCAGTTATAACATCCAGAGAGGTTTACTCTTCACAAGCTTATATTGATCTAACTTAGCATGAAATAATCAACGATTTAAATTGAAGGTCATTAGAATTTTTAATCTGTATCCACTCAACATGCAACTACCAAGGACTCTTAAGGCTTGCATACCTCTGTTAGGGAAGAAGATTCATGTCCTCAAAATCCTAAGGTCATACACTATTATTTCCGTATCGGTAATAAACAATTAACAAAAGTATCGTAACATCATTATACTAGGAGAACTATTATTGTTTACAAGGTTTTCATGGCTGTTTCTCATCAAAATACAATTGTTATCATGCTTGTTTATTATTCTCATTTTCAAACCAATATGATTTGTCGGGGAAACCATTACTTCTTCAATTTTTTATTTTTTTTCATAGCCATTTTTTGTTCCCTCCCTTGCTGTCGCAAGGGTAATTACTAGTATTTATCCTTGTACGCCATTGCATTTGTACATCACCACTCTTCCTACTCACTCAAGCAACCTTTATGTACTTTGTAAAGACCTTAGTCTAATCCTACGAGTTGAACGAATACATCATTACTTAATATGTTCAATCATACTAGAACTTCATAACAACTGCTTGAATTGAGTTAAGTTGAGGACTGTGTTGAGATTCTTATGACTCTATTACGTTATTACTCGAGATTATCACTATATTAGGTATGATTAATCCAAAATTTTCTCAAAACCCTTCGCACCATTACACCAATATTTAACTTAATTAGTCTAAGCCATGTCTCCCCTTAATAAAATAGTCTTTTAATAAGCTTTATATACAATCTCCTGGTTTACGTACATGGTGTTTCCATAAAGTTATTCAAAAGGGATACCTATCCTTATATCCGACAAATTTATTTCCATTCATTATCTTATCCAAATAATATATAATGTATTTTCTAAGTCTCTCTCCCTTATATAACATTTATTTACATTTTTAAATGAAACTTTTATTTGTAAATATAATTATGAGAGGTTCACGAGTTTTCACTTTAAGTTGTACCTTGTACTAAGTCATCTATATACCCACATTAATATTTGTGTAATTTGTTGTGGGGCAGTAGCAGCTCAAATACCACTCCATGTTTATTTGACCAAGTTCTCTTATTAAACACAAGCAATGTGTAGATGTGGTTGTCCTAACAAATCACACATTCACATATCCCTAAAACACGTTAATTTCCCAACATGTAAACCTATTCAATAGAACTAGATGAGGTTACATAGTATTGCAACTAATGCAATCTAGGAATTTCATCAACAAATTAAAACACAACTTTTCCCTTCTTAGTTGATATATATAAAAATTTCCATTCTTTGTAGTACTTAGAGAAGAAATATAACAAAATAAAGGAATTCATTCTACCCTGTCATTTTACCTCACGAGGAAAACCTAATGCAGTGTTCCTTAAAATGCCTATATTTATACTTATGTGCAAGGAACAGTTTGTTAGGATCAACATCTTGAAATCTATGGTCATTTTCATTAATGATTTTTTCATGTAGTGAAATTAGTGTCTTAGCATTCAGCTTGCCATGCTCGTTTTAGTGGTTCCTTGTTTTCAGATTTAGTGTTTGTTTCGTCTCTTCGACTATACGTTGAAGTCTCGACAAAGGTTCGATCTAGTCTATACATTAAACTAGACATTAATCTTAAAATTTTAGGATTTAGGATGAACTCTTTAATTAAAGTTTATGAGTAACTTCCTTAGTCCCTCAATAATTTACCTACCCTTATATTTTATCGCTTGTTCATTTGTAATTATTAAGTCCTGGTTGTTTCTCAATAATATTACCAATAGGGGAATCCGTTCACACATACCTGGAATATGGACCTACCACCTCTATCTAGGTGCCTCATACAACTATGCATTATCACTTAGACATGAGATACGCATATAATCTTACTCCCTGTCTTGCTAGTTTTGTAAAGGTACCCGTCTTCATCAATAAAAAAAATCTCATCATGTCTCCTAATTGAAAGGGCACTATTTCCTTTAAACATAATCTTGTTACGAATTCCACATACTTGATTTACAATGGTTGTTAGACTATTGGTCAAGTGTTATTGACCTTCAATTATCTCCTATTTATTACCTTCCTACCATGTCCTTACTCCAATTACCATCTTATTAGATTTAGTTAATACATCTCTTGTTTCTATCGACGATCCACCCCCTTATATAGATATATATGTATAACCTATAAATCCTGCACATAATGGGAAGCATCACAATTATCCTAGTCGCTAATAGTGGTAACCATCATCCCTTAATATTTGAACATAAATGTATATTTCTTCAACCATTCAACGCATTGTTAAACATAAGTGGACTCCACCATCATATTTAACTAATAGAACTAGAACACTTCTTCATTCATTACAATCTTTAAGGTATATCAACTTGCCATTTCACTTATCCTCCAAAACTTAGGTTCGAGATTCATAGCATAGTCTCCCTCTTATATTACTGATTTATTATTTAGTTCATCTAATGTTTTACTTCCTGCCCTCCTTATATGTATAGGGTTAAGTATTGACTGATGGTATTATGGTTGTTATTTACATGTCTTGATTGAAGAGTTTATTAAAAGTCACTTTGAGAGTTATGGTTTTTATTATAAAATCTTAATCCTCCATAATTCCCATAATTTCGAAAAGAAAATCTTACATTTAATTCGTAATCATTTAAATTAACTCTTAAACTAGAACCCATCCACTCAAAATTATAACTATTTTTATTTTGTATAAAAATTATTCATATATCATGATTATACTATCATAATGAATACAATCCTCAAGTTAAATATTCCTCTAATAAAGATTGGTGATAAAGGGCAATGACCATATAGTGGAGAAAACAATAAATTATTATTCAAAAGCAATGCTTAGTGGTTGTGAGACCACCAAAATCATTATCGAAATAAATTTTTTTTTTTTCTTCTTTCTCTTATAAATAAGAAAAAAAATATAAACATTTGCCCTTACTTCACACATATATATATATTAAATTTAAATATTTAGACTTCCTCTTTTAAATACAGTTTATAATTTTAAATTTTATATAAATATAACTTATAAATATAATTATAAATTAATTTAAATATGATTTATAAATAAATTATATAGATTATCATTTAAATTATAAATTCGGCAGGGTAATATAAATTATCATTTAAAATTTAAATATGTCTTCGTCAAGCCACTTCAACCTATATATATATATTTATATATTCCAAAATTTTAATATATATATATTAAATTTAAATGTAAGCGCTAAGTGGATAGTCAAGCTAGGGTTTCGATGGAAAGGTCCAAGTCATGCGATGAAGGGTGCCAGTGTGGCTTGCGTGAGCTCCTCTTAGGCTTGGTAGGTGATTGGTTAAAGGAAGGTGAGTCTGTTGGACCAAATTCGCGTTTGGGTGCATTGCTGTGCGATCATTCCCATGAATTTGGCGGCTTGTTGCAGGAAACGCTCTTAGTACTGAGCGCATGGGTTGGGATCGATAGATAATAAAAGGATGGGAGGCGCTAAGCCTTGGCGCTAGGATGATAGAGGGTGCATGGGCCCTTTTGCCTCGGCTCTAGGTCTTGGCGCTGGAATGGTGGAGGATATGTGGGCCCTCCTTTGGCTTGGCACGTGGACGATGGAGGACGGAAATCGACGGCTCATGGTGACCCCGCGCCATCGACATGCTCGAGAGTTAACGGGAGAGGCGGTCACGGTAAGAATACCACCCTCCCACGTGTCCTGCACCAAGCTCGTCCGCATACCCATAAAGCGGTATGGGAAACCACCGATGGCTCGTGCGGAACCACCCTACGGGGATGTTATAAAGGGTGAGGTAGTTCTCTTTTCGGCACCTAGTTAGGGAATAATGCGAGAGGGACTAAGCACAGTGCAGCAGACAATAATGTGAGTAGGACTAAGCACCCATTTTCTAACCTTGCAGGTGGCTGCAACGTTTGCTTGGAAGCCCGTGATAGCCATCTGCGTCGGGCTGGTTTGTTTGCGACTCAAAGTTTAGGGTTCGGTGCTGAAGCCACCGGAAATAGAACGTTGAGATTTTAACAGACTCAGAGAAATCCTTCGAAAGGTGTGTAGTTTCAGACGGTTCTCGTAGGGGAGAAGAGCCAAGGCCATAATGGAAATACAACTTGTGCAGAAATAGAAAAAGGTGAAACCCTGGCGCAGCTTCAGATTCTTCTTAATGAAACAGGGATATCCACTTTCTATTTTGGAACCCAAGATAAAAATACCAACTATGCGTTCAGGTAATGGGACCGAATGGTGGATGGGCCTTGTCTCCAATTCCGTAGCCATACTGGACGGCCTCGTCTCCAGGTTTCTTGCCTAGCTGTTGCTTTATGCTGTTTGCTTTTAAGTTTTTGTACACTTAAAATTGAATTGGACTCAAGAGAACCAACGATGGCAGGAGGGCAATCACAATTTTCTTTGCTTTGCCTGGGCGCTCTCAGTATCCCTGGCATCTACAACTTCTCCATGTACTGCTGTGTTTTTATGACATTTCCGCTTCTGAAATTTTCTGAAAAATCAACCCTAAAATACATCTCTACATATCTATTTTGAGAGTTTTAAGCTAGATTAAGACTGCTAGAAATTTATTGGCACTAGATCTAACTATTTCTCCAATTTTCAGTAGTATTTTTGGGTCAAAACTTACTAATTTTGACTTTTGGGAACTATAACAAACAATTCAAGAAATTATTTAGAGCCATATCTAGCAAATCTATTCAAATTTATGGGTTAAAAAAAGAATCTGTAATTAATTCCGAGGTAAAAACCTGAAAATTTCAAGTTTTTCTTGTTGTTTAAGTGGTTGGAAATGCTTTAGAACAACAGCACATTAATTTTGGATTTTGCATACTAGTAAATAATCCATTATAACCCCTTCATACACACTAAATTGTTGATCTAAATGCAATTTTGAAGTGCTTGAAATTTTCTGGGTTTTCTGCCTTATTAAGTAATCTATACACAACGAGATAAATTAGTATTTGATGTTTCGTTAATGTTGATTTACACTGCATATGCTCTCGAAACATTGACTAAACAGTAAATTAATAATTTCTGGAATAATTTGTGCTTGGTTAAATATCCATTTCATTTAAATCACTCTTGGTTTTGATTAAGTGGGTATGATTCTGAATTTTGGAATTATCTGCAATCTGCTCTTATAATTAATAACACATCACAGCAGGAGCATCTAAAGTTTACTCGGTTGATGGTGGTTAAATTGATTATCTTACATCGGCTAAGTAATTCTTGTGATAATTTTGGAAGTCTTCATTTGGTGGATGATTAATCATAATTCATAAATCACACAATCATTAACTAAGTAATAAACAATTTCTGAAATTTTATCTTTTCATTAGTTTGATTTTCTTTCATGGATCAATGACTGTCTGATGATGTTAATGACCTTTAATCCCTTATGGTAAATATTCATGGTTCATGTTATTTCATACTCTTGATGAGTTTCTAACTGTTTAATCTATCGGATAGTAAGCACCATGCTAAAGAATTTGGTTAGTTATTTCATACAACTGCTTCTCTTATATGGCCTATGTTACTAAAATGGTTCAACGCTTTTGATAGTTTGTACTTGTTTTTCATTCAAAGTTTCCATACGAGCCCAAAATTCCAAATGTGCCTATCTTCTCATTTCAAACAACTTGTCTCCCATTTCATGGAAGATATGAACATTCACTGCATGTTGTTTCATATCTAGGGTGGGTTTACATTGATTAGGTAGAATCATTGCACATATTTGTTGGGAAAACGAGGATTATACAAACAGGCTGTAGAAACGTCCAAAGCTATATACTCGTTTTGGAGGTCATCCCAGCTGGACGATCATTAGAACTCTCTGTAGTGCCGACGTGGTAAAGTTCGTTCGGTTTGGAGGTTTTCGAGAACCGTACAGGAAGGTCAACAGCTCTCTAACCGTCCCGCGTTGTCAACTTGCACGCGAGATAAAGATGGTTGGTGATTGCGGTAGAAAAACCACCATCACACATGTCTAATTGTTTATACATCCGCATATTAAAAAGTGGTAAGGCAAACCGCTCAAGGGATGATGCAGAAACTGCCTCACGTGGCATCAAAAGTATTCCCGATTTGGAAGAAAATGGGATTTTAATTTATTATATATATATATATATATATATATATATATTGGTAACTCGTGGTAAGAAAATCCAACCCTCTTAATGAAAATAACTACTCACCCTTTATTTTAATATCTTATAACTATTTAAGTTTTATTTTTAACATTTATACACCCTAATTTTTAAAACCTAAATTCATAAATCCCGTGAGTTGTCTTTTATGCGAGAACCGACATAATTAATTTAAATTCATCAAAATAAAACATATCTACACCTTGTCATTAAATACCCCCAATAATTATGTTGGGCATCTAATTAGTAATTACGATTCTCTTCTCCCGTCTCAACAATTTGAGCTTGTATTTTATATTTCATGTGCATTGGAATTTTAAATGAATCACACCTATTAAAGCCATTTTTTTTCCACATACGTATACATTTATTAACCTAGTTTTCTATTATATTGCAGGAAGAATATGCTCATCCGCCATAGATTTGGAGTATGGGAGTTCGTTTACTTTACGGGCAGCCTCCTAGCTTTTCTCCAAAACCTTATGTTCAATTTTCTCGGTGGAGGATGCTGGATTTACACATAATTTCAAAATTTTCTGCTCAATATATGTATTTATATTTTTCGTTCACGTTCTGTTTCTGTTATGCTTTGTAAATAAACAGAAAAAGGGCTCTTCAAGTTATCTTCCCATTTGTTGCAGCCATCATATTTGTCTACTATTTTCTAGTAATTTCGCTATAATTCCAGGTGTAGTTAGGCCCTAAGGTCTCAGGGTTTGAGCCTCGGCTCTGATACAAAATGTAGTGCCCTAACTAGGCACTCGGTCTCTATTTGTATTTTCATGTACATACCAAGTTTTCTCTTATGTTCTCTGAAAAAAAATCCACCGTCTATGTCTCTGTTATCTAAATGATTATATGTCTCTGCAATTTAAGAAAACATAAACTTAAATCTTTCATTTCAACTCTGTCCTTATTTCATGCATAATCTGAAAATAAAAGGGAAATACAATTTATTTAAGCTAGCTGAGTAAAATACCCGGATTCGTAGATTTGCAGTGAGATCAGAAGACTTACGTGGTGGATTCTGTAAGTTACCTTAGCAACCCAAAATGATGTGTCCACCCTAGGAAATCAATGGATTTCCTAGCCCCTGAGCCCACAGAACGATAATCCCGACAGCAGCTTTCCATCCAACCTTTCCATGGTAATATTTCGCTGAGTTAACCCCCTCCCCAGTCTTTTCTTTTGAGTTTCCCACCTCCTCAAAGCTTCGAGTTAACCCCCTCCTCGGCATCAATTTAACCCCCTCCTCGGAATTCCTCCTTTTTCACAAAAATCCTCACAGTTCTCCCACAATAATCCCCTTACTACTTTGTTAAATCTCCTCTTTATAGGAATCCACCTCCTTCATAAAGTCAAACTTCCTTATCACTCCACCGCCCTAGCTGTCATGGTTTTAGGAAGTACAATTCATTAATGCAACACCCTTTTTGAGGTGAATGATGATTACATATTATTTTAAATTATCCAAGTTTCTCTCGAGCAGTGGAATTGTTAAATAATTTATTTAAACAAATCTTTTAATTTATTTGGAATGATTCTGTTAATTAATCAAATGAATAATCTACATAATAAATTACTCAATCCCCTATGCTTTATAAAAATGGTTATTATCATTATTACTATTAATTAATTAATATTAATAATAATAATAATAGTTAATAATAATAGTAATTAAATTAATTGGGAATAGTAATTAAATTATTTATTTGTTTAATCGATAAGTGTCAACATAGTACTTCTATGTATAAATAAGGAAATATACTTTAATGGTTCATTTAATCATGATCAACAATTATATAGCACACTCTTCTAGTATTAATGCTTAACTATTATACTTCATATTGGAGTCACCTTCACTTGAGGATGCTTACAATTAATGACACTTATTTTAATCGTTCATTACCATGTTTACATACAAGGACTAATTAAATTATTTTTCACATTAGAACTTGATAATATTTTACTGATTAAGTCATCCACTAAATACTTAATTGACTTATCCATGATAACTTATGACATTGTTAAATCTTGATAAGCAGGTTGTAAACCAATATTATTGCGCATGTGCATAATGTGCATGCGTGGCCAGCGTATGCAAAAGACGGACATGTACTATAAACATATGTCATATATATATCCTATGCATAATAGCTAACTAACACTAATAATACTTTATGCAAACTGAACAAGTATACATTCATCATAATATTACTAAAACATCATCGGTTATTTTATCAGTTAACCTTTAAGATTTCCTTGTGTTATTTTTATGATTACATTTGATCAATCATTCAGGTGCAAAGGAAACTACCTACTACCACTAACTCTGGGTCAAGGAATACCCAACCCTCAACAGTACTAACTATCATATCCTCCCATCCTAACCTACGTCCACATCCTCCCTATCCTTCCTCTGCTAGTACAAAAGTGGATGTCAGACTCATCGACCTGACCACATAGAACTTGAGAGCGATAGCATCGGCTGTGCAATGGACCTATCCTCCCCTTGTAGGAATCCGACCATCGTCATCACAACTACATGGGGAGCGTGTCTCAACACGGCCCTCCCACGACCTCGGGTATCATAGGAACATAGGGTGGGAAACACATCCATCCCTCTCAACATACTGGGCCTATGCCCTTATCAAATCCTACTCTGCTGCTCTCGAGATTATCGGTCCATGTCATCGTATCATCAGTTTCGGTTGCTAAGGTTCCCTGCATGGATAAGCTCTTATCCATATATCAGATCAAGTATCCGGCTATCCCATAGCCCTCGTGTCCTGTAGGTTAGTATTCTGCAGAATACACATTTTATAACAAGCATTTCCATTTGATCATCAATTGATCCACATCATCAACATCATTTTATTTCACGTCACAATTTTATCACATCACAGGTATGTATGGAATATAACAGTTCTATCAATTTCATCATAGGATGGCATCCACGTACAACACCATATATTTTACATTTCATCAATGAAAACGCTAAAACATATATTTTTCATTATATCATTGTCTGATCCATATTGTCAGCATCATTTATTTCATCACATAAAATCATTAAATCAATCACAGCATAATTACCACATCATATATATCACATTTCCTCCACGACGATTATCAAACATACCCTGTCATTATGAAATAAAAGAATCTCATGATAATCATAACTTACTAACTGCATGATTATAGTAACATCATAAATGTAGTATCAACATGGACATAGTAACATCCAAAACATAGTAGCAGCATATCATCATGTCTAACATGCCGAAAATATAGTTCACTCTGTCTAGCTGAGTCAAACAGATAACAAGCAATAGAGTGAAAGGTGTCTAACTCATAAACATGCCTAGTCAAAATATGGGGCGTTACAGATCCCATGCGTACTGAATGTGGTTTTGTTTCAATGAACACAATATCAAATTCAGAAATTAATGCAATCAGTAAATTCATTATTTACAAGGAGGAGGCAACACAGTTGCGGGTCACATTGTATGAAGAGAAGAGGAGGAAATGGGACATTGAAAAAAAATAATTTAGGAAGTTTCACGATAGAAGCATGCCTTTTCCAGATCATTTAAAAGAAAATATGTCAATGATCTATCCCAACAATTGGGTTGCAAATCAGGTAGAGATAAATATGGTGCATGTGTTCATTACCCTCCTGAAGAGCAAGGATGCGCTAAATATTGGGATCGGGTGCAACAACTCGATAATAAAATATTTTTTTACATTTCTAACTTTATAATTCAACTTTGAATTATAACGTCTATGTTTAATATATTAATGATTGGGTTATTAGACATATGAAACCATCATTTGTTAATTTTTATTACAGGTGCATTCATTCCCATCTATGTGGGCTTATGGACATCATTGTCACACCGAGGATACTGATGATGGGCGTGTTACACAATATTATGGAGTGGAACTCGATTTCAACCAATGTAGTCATGCTAGCCACCGAGATCAAATCCTGGTAGGAGGGATGTTGGGTTATGTTGGAAAGATACAAGAGATCATTGAAGTGGACTTCTCATCATTCCAATGTGTTATTTTTAGGTGTAGATGGTGGGACACATTTGACAATAATAATGTAAAGGAAGATCGTGATAGTGGGATGATATGTATCAACTCTATAAAGATGTGGTATGAAATTAAGGATCCTTCTGTTTTCCCAAAACACTACAACCAAGTGTTATTTTACCCAGATGTGTTGGATAGAGATTGGTGGTCCATATCAAGACACACCCCTAGATCTAAACATGTTTTTGAGAACAACATTGCTATCATGCCAAGTGAGGAAGAT
Organism: Larix kaempferi; assembly: GCA_027924585.1. Classification (NCBI taxonomy): domain Eukaryota; kingdom Viridiplantae; phylum Streptophyta; class Pinopsida; order Pinales; family Pinaceae; genus Larix; species Larix kaempferi. The sequence continues at coordinate 17,108,874 of BSBM01000088.1, read as the reverse complement.
AATAAGTGTGATGTCAATGTAGAGTAATATGTACATATTTTATTTCATCATTTACAGATTGAGATATCATTATTTTACCATTATCTTTGACTGTCTAATTATATTACTTATTTTTCATGTTATGACAATGGAAATGAAAATTTGATTACTGGATGCAATATTTAAACAATTTCAATTTGTTAGCAACCAATATGATGCGAAATATGGTTTATGTCTATGAAGTAATTTATGATAGTATGGAATGATTATATTTCATTGTCCAAATTACACCATGAAAACAACTTATATGATTCAATTTTATTTTTGTGAATGTAAAGGCTAACATATTCTTCCTGACTTGAGGGTGGTCTCAAATTTCTATATTCATATTTCAATGCTTGTATTTTATAATGTTTTTGTTATAAATATTTTTAAGAATTATAATTGCATTAAGTTATGATATTTCTCTTAGAATGTAATGTTTTTTATTATAAGATTCGATTAAAGTGAATTTTTGTTATAATGTAATGTTTTTTTATTGTATTTATAATGTTAACTCCAACATAGAAAATGACACATTTGTAACCTTGATGGAGATTGAAAATTCAACAATTTGTTCGTGTTGATCTCTACAATGACTTAATTTATGGCCTTGATAATAATGAAATTTACAACAAAATTTATGTTGCTCTCTAATTACTCCATCAATATTTGAATGTTTGTATTTCATGATGTTTTAGTTATAAATAATTATAAGAATTATAATTCCATTAATTTGTAACACTTTTGTTATAATGTTAGCAATTTTTTTTTTGAATGGCAATAAGAGAGAAAAAATGGCTTTAAGTATGAAGGTGTAGGTATGCCGGAATCTTCTTTAGGAGAAAAAAAAATGGCTTTAAGAGAGAATCTTATTTTTCCTTTGTAACAAAAGAATTAATTATGTTATATTAATTAAGTTGGATTGAATTTCTTCATCTCTCCATTTCTAAGAGGTTAAAATCCATCTTAGAATTGGTTGAGACAATAAGGATTTAGATGAAGCAGTTAACATAGATGTATATATGCTTAATATTTATTCACCATATTTTATGGTTTGTAAATAAGTATGTAGTTTTGATTTGTAAATTAAATCCATGGTTGTATATTTGACTAAAAATATTTCATATATGTATCAATATTTAATCATTGATTTGGATTTTATTAATGTAAATTTATAATAACATAATTCTATGTTAATCTAATTTATATTACTAATATGAATCTATACTATTTTAGAAATTAGATATATTCATTGACAAACTCAAACATGAATATTTGATATCCTAAATCTTGAATAGTTTTGAAATTATTATTCAATACAAAAATATTTTAATGTTCTTAAATAAAAAATTAAAGAATAATAATATTAACAAATTAATAAAACAATCATTTAAATATAATAACATTAACAAATAAATAAAACATCAATAATTAATTGAATTAATATAAATTTACAATAATTAATTTAATTAATATATATTAATAGTTAATCCAATTTATATAAATTCACTCTTCAATATAAAAATTGATTTTGATGACTTAAATGTTAATATGATAAAGAAATAGTTGGAAATGTAACATGTGTCTTCCCCTTCATTAATCAATTAGTTATAATATATATTGTACAATAGAAAATAGTTAAAATATTTCATAACATTTAAAAACATGCAAAGGGGCAATGTGCATGATAATTTTAAACATCATCATTATCATTATCACCATCTAACATAAACATACCATCATTATCATCGTCACCATCTAACAAACATAAAAATAAACCCCATCATACCATCACTAACATAAAAATAATAAAAATAAGCATGAAAGTACCATTATAAACATGACCTAACATACAAAACATGACCATCAACATCAACATTTGCAAAATTGAAAACACAAACATCTAATGAACATCATCGAACCTAGCCTAACATACACATCATGGCCATCAATATATAAATAAACATCAATATCAACATTAACACTTGAAAAATGGAAAACACAAGCATCTAATGAACATCATCGACCTGAACTAACATACACATCATGACTATGAACATATAAATAAACATAAACATAATCATCAATATCAACATCTGCAAAATGGAAAATGAATCATATATATATATATGAACATTAAACATTAACATCAAACTGATGATAAATGTCAAATATACATGTCTAGTCCACCCCTAGAACCATATCATCATCATTATCTGTCGACCCACGCGATGTATCGACACCTCCAATAGTAGAGACAGAGGCATGATCAGTACCTTTTCTAGGAAATAAACTAGCATTTAGATTAGAAAGAAAGAAAAAAAATCCTATCAATTCGGATCATCTCACCCGATCTAAGCATCCTCTCCAAAGATGAGGGGACTAGTGGATGAATATCATGGGGAGCTAATGGATCTACAAAGGCTGGTCGGTCAGATAGGTATAACAGATCAGAATTTGGATCGATCAAAGGAGGGGGGTGTGGAGGAGATGTATGAGATGATAAAGGAGTATCATGAGGAGGTGGAGGCCTAGGAGGATGTGCACAGGATGTGAAGGATATGTCAGCAGTCGAAGGAGAATGTGGATTAATATATGTTGAAGTTGATGGAGGGGGTGGAGGTGGAGGAGGTGGAGGAGGAGGATGATGCTCATCCCTCCTAGTATATTGAAACTGAATGTGTGTACCGACAACATGCTACATCAAAAACCTCATATGATGAGGAATAATCCTCCATACATCCACAAGCTAAGGCTGTCGAAAAATATTGTGCAACCACACATGTTGAACACCCACATATACCAATAATGTGGCCAACATGTCTTCCGCATCCTATTGATACCTATCCTGATCCTATGTGGATGGTGGTTAGGATATCTACCAACCAACTATGGCCTGGCCAAATCGTACTCCTTTATATCCTCATCCTCATGGGAGAGAGGAGGCGACCCAACCTTAGCATCAAATGTGCCAATGTCTGCAAAATATATAGTACACAATAATAATTAGACAATTTCATTAAAAATTTTAATATTTATAAGATATTTCATTTGCATTAAGTATAGAGAGAATAAAATGAAACTATTGTAATTTAAACATAACGATAATATTACCTCTCTCATTAGGTGGATCATCTGATCTAAAGAAGATCTTGGGGCACCCTCTCCAGTCTAAGTCGGCATATGGATATGGAACCATTACTAGTGCATGGTCCTCCTCACTGCCCAGCATCTCTAGCACATCTGAGGTGACCCTAGCAAAAACATTAGGCTTCCCCCTCTTGGGAATCATCTTCACCCTCATGTGCATACACACCTCCGTCATTGGCCTAGGAGGTAGGAACTCAAATGATTTCCTGGTCGCAAGAAACCTCTCAAAAAATAAACAAAAAATATCTGTACTAAAAGGGAATTTGGGCCTCCCATCAATGACTCCAAGACATCTATCCAAAGCATAACAAAAATATTGCAAAAACATGGCATACCACCTATGCATCTAGGTATCTACACTAAAGAGTCAACATAATACAATAGAGGGAAACTAATGCGCTGCCCATCACTAGTGGAGTGCACCAGCATCGTACACAAAAGAAATAGGGACCTAACCTCCTCTCGACCAAAAGCAGGGATCCTAAGCTACCCATTTTTCACTTGAAAATCAGAGGGTTGGATGACCAAAACTTTGATATATCTCAGAGAGTAAGTTAGCTGACTCTCTACTGCAACACTAGCTAGGACATAGGGGAACTACGGTAAATCCTCCCCTCTCCTAGATATCCCAATGATGAAATAAATATCCTCCTTAGTGGGATGGAACCACTAACTGGAACCAACACAAAATGCATACTTATGATGATGCCAATGTCGTATAAAATAACATAATAATGAAGAGTTACCCTTAAGGGATGTAGCCTCTTGATAGAAATTTAGGAGGCCAACAATCCTCAAGAGCTCTCTAATGCGGGCAATAATGGTGCGAGGGTAAAAATCCCTCTCCCTCTCCCTAGCCTCCCACTATTTAACCATGTTCTATTGTTCCAACTGTGCTTGCTCTTATTATTTAACTTGTTACCGCTCACGTGTCTATTTCACGTATTTCATATAATTAAAATCCTATTTAATAACATCAATAATAAATTTTTCTGCAAAACAATAAATTGTTACTATTGGTGCACCTAAATAACTTGTGTGCACCGCATACAGTGCTTAAGTTAACCAGCAATACTGCTATTGGTGCTCTTTAATAAGATAACCACACTACTACTATATTTTAATATATTTAAAATTTTATTAAACGGTGCGCCAAATATCTGATGCACCAAAATAATTTATAAAATGTGTTGAACGGTGAGCCTAAATCACATTAGCGCACCGATGCTTCTAATGACAAAATCACACCATCGCTTATTATATTTAACAATTTTATAAAAATCTAATGATGGTGCGTCTATGTCACGTCAGAGAACCGACACCGGTGTACTGGCGTGATATGCGTGCACTATCATTAGATTTTTATAAAATCGTTAAATAAAACAGTGTTTCTAGATATTTACATGGCAGTGCGTGTGAACTAGACATGCACACCGTAAATGATGCACTTAAATCATTGAACTGCACCGCAATTTATTATATTTTAAATTGTTATATTAAATTGCTGACGATGTTCCTATGTCATGTCAAAGCACCAATACCACTGCAATGATGTTACCAAGGAGAACTGTCAATTATCTATTCTATTCAGTTGTCGGTGCATTTAGTTCAAGTAAGAGCACAATGTTAATGATGTGTTTACTTAAACCAAATACATCATTGTTTAACAATTGTCAATGTGGAATTAAAATATATTTTCGATGTGCCTATGGCACGTAATAGCATCGCTACCGATGCCATGACATGCCCTAGGTGCACCGTACAATTTAATTGTTAGTTTATAAGGTAATGCTAATAGATTTGTTTTATATATTTAAGTGCACTAGATAATCAGGGCTCTCAAATATTGAATGCGCTAATTACCATTTTTACTTTTTATATAAATTTTACGGTGTAGTGGTGGGTTTATTCCCGGTGCACCTATGCCATGTCAGAGCATCGTGACCGGTGCAATGACATGTCCTAGGTTTGCAATAAAATTTAATTGTTCATTTATAAGGTATTGTTAATTAGTGTGTTTTGATATATTTAAGTGCAGCAGATAGCCAATGCTCCAAAATATTGAACGCACTGATTACACATTTTATGTTTTATATAAATTTTTACAGCGGCATGGTGCATTCGAGATGTTCAGCTCGCACCGTTCGTGGTGAGGCTTGTAACAATTTACAAAGTGCACCTCTCTCCGATGTGAGCCGAACGACTCAAACGCACCACACATAATTTTTCAATTTAAAAAAAAAAAAAAACAAATATGAGATGAATCCTAAAAATTAATCCGCTAAAAAATTAAATTATGAAGTAATAATCAATTTACCTAGTGAATGACCCGTCGAGGAGGCATCCTAGTGATGTATGGAAAATTTGAATTTTGACCATTGTTTGTCAAAATTCAAAGTAGAAGCAACAACCAATATGGGTGAATAATATGTCCAGGTGGACCACGAATGTCTGGGTGTCCAAGTGGGTAAGGTAAAGCATTGCTACACTTGGGCTAAAAATGCACTGAGAATGGTAAAAACTTGAGTTTTACCCCACAGTTTCTTTTTATTAAACCTTGTTCCAGTGCGGCTGATAGTAAAATGCACAGGTGCGCACAGTAAACCCGATGGATCGAATAGTAGGGTTTTTTAATAAACATTTAATGGGTTTTGCATTGAATTTTTTTATAATAGAAACGAGTGTGTTTATTAAAAAGACAAACATTGGTGCATTTACTATTATCTAGCGCATCATTTACAAGATTTTCTATTAAAACTATATTGATAATGCAGTGCGTTATCATCTTTTTAATGCACCAGTTTGTTTATTGTAAAACACACCAGTGCATGTAGTATTTAGTAATGCACCGCTTTAGGGGTATTAAAATAATGCGAGTTTTTTCATTAATTTTTTTTTATCAATATTTGTTTTTCTTTCATGGTGCAGCCAACAATAAACGCACTAGTGGGCACAGTAACCTGACACACCATAAAGTATGGTTTTTTAATAAAAATTTAACAGATTTTGCAATGAATTTCTTTATAATAACAAGCAGTTCATTTGTTAATTAAACACACATTGGTGCATTTACTATTATCTAGCACACCATATACTAGATTTTCTATTAAAAAATATATTGATAATGCAAAGCATTATCATCTATTAAATGCACCAGGGTGTTTATTGTATAATGCACCGATGTATGTAGTATCTATTAACACATCGCTTTAGGGGTATTAAAATAATGATATTTTTTTAATTAAAAGTTTTTGCTTGATAGGTGTTCTCTATGACGATGTGGTAGAGTTTCATGCCACACTAGTGTGTTACATTTTGAAATGCACTGGTGCCTTTTGGTGGTAAACGCACTGAAAAAAAACATCCACTAAAACCTCCACCGGCTCACCTCCACTATAAACGGATTTTCGGGCTCGTGTTTTAGGGGCTTCTACTATAACCTCTACTAGAGGGAATTTTCCTTGTAGTGTAGCTAGAGTTACCTACTAGGATTACTTTAGAGGTACAAAAGATGCAACAAAGTTATGATGATCACACCTTAGATCTCACGCAGTAACTATACATAGGGATGGACTAGTGAGGATGTCTAAACATCATTTATAACCATAATGAGATACTAGATGATAGAGGTAATATTAGCATTATGTTGGGATTAATTAATCAGTTTCACTTTTTGTCTTTTTTAATGCACATGTAATTTACCATAACATTATATTTAAATGATCTAATTATTGTTGATTACTTCCTTTTAGACATTGGTGAGTATGTTATAGATATTAATTTACGACCCTAATTAGGGGATAATGGGGAGAGAGGGCCAATTAGAGTAAACGTGGAGGCCATTCAACGTAAAGTGGATTGGGTCCACTATATCATTATTATTAAATCACCACTATGCTAGTAAGAAAATATAATGAGACCTCATTAAAGAATATCCACTCGATTAGAAGGCTAGTATTGTATGGTGATGCTATAAATAAGGATGGACTCTTCCTTATGTGATTTGAAGAAGAATATTGTAATTAGATCCTTATCTCAATATGAGGAATCCCCCTTGAAGAGGAGAGTGAAGAGGGTTTGATTCATCCCATCAAAACAATCACATTTCATTAATGATAGAGTGAAGTTTATTTAATATCTCTCATGTTCTTTCATATTTTTTATATCTCTTGTATTTGATCTAAATTATTATTTGGGTACATAACATATTCCTTCCTAGCATAACATGGTGATGGGATAACCTTGAGGGTTTTCCTCAATTACATAGACCTACCTTGTGATGTTAGAAAGACTATAGATTCCATGAGCACATGTTTGGTCAGTTATCCACATTGTTGTAAGGACTACATTGTGTATGAATTTACTGAATCTTACAAATATATGGTATTGAAGTTATATGGGAGACCATTCCACATGATATGACTATATTTATGCATCATGTTGTTAGTGTGACTATGATTCTCAAGTGGTGTGGTCATCCACATCCTCCTTCTCCTCCTCCACCATATCCTTGACATGTCGAGCAACCACCCTCTCCTCCACATTCCAAGCAACTAAACTCTCCTTCTCACATAGAGGAGTGAACACCCTCTCTTGATCCACAAGTTGATCAACCACTCTCTTCTCCTCATCAAGATAAAAAAAACAACATATCTTTTGCACCAAGTCATCTGAGCACTCTCTCCTTCTTCATCAGCATTATAGATCAACTTGGCACTTCCCTGCTTGTAACAACAGTTCAAATATGACGCTTAAAAGCGTCATTGTACATTCACAAAAAAAACATTCATGGATGGAAGAGCCAATTATTTGACCCTTTTTGATGACCCAAATCACTGGAAGTGAAATCTAATCCCTTTACCATTTTTTATAAAAAGTTGCAATCACAATTTGAGGCAAATTCACATCCTGCTGGAACATTAGGTGTGAATTCACTACTAATTAACACCTTGCCAGTACATTGGGCATGAACCATTTGCACTATGCTAGTTCACAAGGCATGAATGAAACAAAAGTTGACAATTCACACATTGCATATTGAAAGGTGGTAAATCATTCACATTTCTTTTAAATTGAGCATGAATGCCCCAATATTTCATGAAAAATATATAAAATTTCAAAATTGAGGAATTAAGGAATTTTTTCCCATTTGCAACATCCAAAACTTCTTGGTAACTTTTCATAACTATTCCCTTCTTTTATAAAAATGGATACAATGGACAAAGTGGGGGACCAATACTTATTATAGAAAATCCATGTTGAAGGAATCACTCCTCATCATATCCATATCTCCCTCCCATTAGTGATACATGTTGCTGAGACATCATCCCTTATATCTTGGAACTGCTACCCTCAAGCAAGCTCCTTCCCTATTCATGTTTGTGGATGGTAGTGGATTTGTTGGAGAACATGAAAAAGAGAGACATAGAGTCTCAGGTTCGTCAATGTGTCGAATAAGTGAAAGGTATCACTTGTACTACTCTGCATTCCTTCAATATAGATTTGACATCTTTCCCTTTCCTAAAACTTTTGTCAATTTAGTAATTGATGTTTGACATTTTGAAATTTGTTTAGTAATCTTATGTGTTTTTCATCTTTCAATTCAATAACTTTTGTTGTTGTAGTCAAATTTGTTTGAGGAAGGAATTCTCTATTTGTGTTGCAGGTGAAAGCATTTGGAAAATTAGGAGTTGATGGTCCAAAGGGGAGAAAAGGAGTACCTAGAATCATCTTTCATAAATAAGGTGCATAAATATTTCTTTTACTATCTATTTATATAAGATTCACTTGTTTGTATATGGTCTTATGATAGATTGTGATTCTATTTTCCATATAAATAAAGTATTGAATTTCAATCTAGTCTTGTCTAGTATGTTACTAATCTCGTCCCAGTCGTTGGATTAATTTCCATACAATAGAATTGGAGAATCCACTAGGGAGAGAACCAAATTACGTGGGACCTTGTTGAGTGTTTATTAGCATTTTGTTATGAGTCAGAGTCATGTGATAGGATTATACATACCTTATACACTTTGAAATTTTCAATCATTTTGATTTTTCTTGAATTTGGGCATACATCCTAGTCCACTATAGGACCTATTCATGCATTGTAGTACTTACAGTAGCAAATGGTAATGGGTATTCACACCTAGTAATCTAGACCTACACGAATGGTTTGCGAGAAACCTTCTGCACATAATTGAATGCCCCATGTTTGAGAAAAAATTCTCATTACTACCCTTTTGTTTTGAAAAGTACTAACTTAGGTGGATTATTTAGGTGGCATAGGCAACTTTGAGGTCTGTCTAGAAGTTTCTAAGTAGTGTTTGATGTTGTTTAATATGAGTTTTAGTCCAAAAAAACATAAAATATTTGCAAGTGTCAAGTACTTTGTTATATTTTTGTTTTGTCTCAAGTGTTAGGTAGGCCTTGAATGTGAAAGTATAGGACACAATCATGTTGTTTGTGCTCTTCTTTTGAGCAAAATTGGCTTCAACAAACTTTGTTTCTAAGTATACCTAGAAGCTTGTTTGAGTTTAAGAGCAAGGTGAATGCCTTGTTCAGTTTGTCTTGTGTTGTTGATCAAAAGGTCTAGAGTTTAGAGGCTATTTTCACCATAATGATAGGAATTATTTCTTGTTTTTTTTTTGTATTAGTCTTGTTTTGATTTAAAAGTTGCATTTTAAGATAAAAATAAAAAGGTGTAGTTCAAAAGTTTTGTTTGGTTTGTAAAAACAAAAATCGGTATATTTTCATTTGCATTTGAAACTTTGCATCTGAAATAATTGCATTTGCACTTGAAAATACTTGTATGTGCATTCAAATAACTTGTATTTGCATTGGAGAACTTGCACTTGCATTTGAAAATATTTCATTTGCATTTAGAAAAGTTGAGTGAGTGGTTGAAAAGTGCTCCATATTTCATGTGAAGGAGTGTGAAGAAGTGCATAAGAACTTGAAAATATTTATTTGCAGTTATTTTTCTTCTTTTGAAAATTTTTGTAAAGTAGAATAAATTCAAAAGAATCTAGACAATTTTTCTTTGGTAGAAACTCACTTGATATTCTAGGTTCTAGGAATTTGGGGTAGGAGTTGTGATTTAACTTCCCCAAGGTCATATAACATTGAGAATAGGAACAATTAAAGAGTGCAAAACCCATCAGTAGTGTGAAGTACTTGTCGGGAAAGCACCTCTCAAATAGGCATAAAGCAGTAGGTAAATCTAGTCCAAGTCGGTAGATTGTCCCATGCCGCTTGGATTAGTGGGGTTATGCATGTCTAGGAGTTAATAAAACGTGGAAAGTCCACTACAAGGAAAAGGTCCTATAGTGGAGGTCATAGTGAAGGTTTTTATTTGTAATACCCCTAGTTTTGACATGGAATGTATTTATCCAAACTTATGTAAATGATGTAAATATGCTAGTGTGAATTCCTAGTGTAGAGCTCAAGGCAAAGGCCCAACTAGTGAATGTCTAGGCATGTATGATGTTTATATTTTATTTGGACTATTTAGTTGGATTTTATGCTGATTTAGAGTATTATGTAAATATTATGTGCATAAATAATAAAATGGTCCAACAATGGCTTTGTAAAGAACACCAAAGGGGCTATGATTCCACCAGATGGGAAGAGGAAAGGGGGGCCATGAGTGACTAAATCCTTGTTGCCAAGTGTCAACCTTAGAACTCACCCAAAATTCTATCATGTGATGAGAATAAGCCAAATATCTCATTTTTTACCATTTTTCCAATCATTATTGCATGTGTTTGGTTGGTGGGAAAGTTAACCTCATGTAGTTGTTGAGGCATGGGATTGACTACACTTTTGTGACAATTATGTCATTGACATAAGTCATTCTGCAGCTTCTAGGAGTCCTTTATCTACTGCCATAAGTTATGTCATTTTTTCTTTTCACCATTTTACCATATCCTTTGGAGTCAACCCTCATTGCTCATATTATTCTTCATGCAGATTCAGAGATGCATAGCTCTCGATTTCTTTCCATGAACTTACCATGTTGTTCTGAACCCATAAATTCAAATTTCGAGACCATGTTGCAGATTGGGAAGTGAAAATAGTTGGTTGTAGGTGAGCAGAGAAGTTGGGAAGGCTAGGAACCCTTACCCATGGATTTTTGTTGCTCGTAGGTGCTTGAGAACCCACAAACTGAGGCTATAAGTGGTTTTATATTAGCCATATCAGGTTGGAATTCTTCTATGCACACACTGGAAGCACCCAACAAGATGGATCACCCAAGAGAACTATAGATCAGTGAAGGGGAGCCTGAACTAGAAGGGTGTTGTGTGGGGTAGGTATTCTCGAATCCAAGGATGTGAGGGATGAGTGAGACCCTTGTAAATCTCTATATGAGCATTTAGCTAAGCATAGAGAGCAGAATGGGATGTGGGTTGAGAGATAGAATCCTGTAGGTGTTACCTTCTCCTTGGTGGCCTCATAGCCCAGCTTGGGGGTGGCCTCCCAGCAAAAAGAGTATATGTTGGACTGAGTGCCTATGGTTGGGTGGAAAAGCACTCTCACACAACCACTTGCTTGGATCTACGTTGGATAAAGATAAGTATTCTTATGCATTTGATTCTGAAGTGTTTTTATTTCATGCTTGTAATGTTATGCTTGCATATTTGCATGCTAGATGTGTGTGGATAGATTTTAATTTTGCTGTGCATGTTTATTTACATTTATGCACACATTTCATTTGTTGAGAATCATAATATGCACTTGGGGCAAAATTTGAGAGCCTAGATTTAGCCAACGTCCCCTCCTGATGGTCGAATTGGGTGAGGGGGACGTTACATTAGTGTTACAATATTGGAAAAAAAATTCCAAAAAACCTTCGTTGCAACCTTCGCCAATGGTAGCGGATTTTTTAATGGAGGTTATTATTGATGTATTCTATAAGTAAAAGAACTTGGTGTCCGAATGATGCAGGAGCATCGGGGCCTAGGAGAAATAGTCGAAGATGATCGACAGAAGGAGTCAACCAAGGGAATTGCTGACGACCACTCATGCGAAGGAAGATTGGGTGTCGAAGCCATGTAGTCGAGTAGAAGCTATCGATATGTGGTTGACAGGAGCGAAAAGTCGAGAGTCGACATGTCTGATGTCGATAGACGGGAGGAATGGAGCAAAGGCATCGAAGGTCGACATGTTTGTCGAACCACGAAACTGACGGGTTGTGACGAAAGCCAAACGTGGAGGAAGGGGCGTACTGGCAAGCTATAGAGACTAAGTAAAGACGACAAGTGAAGTCAAAGGATGACACAGTGCAATATGGTCGAGATAGGTGATGGGGCCGACTACTATAACAGAGTTAGAGAAGTACAAAATTCAAGGTGACATACTTGGTAGATGTTCGTGGTTGCTAAGGAAGTTATGAGAAGTTATGAAGGTGGTTGGGATCGTGATAGATGTCACCATAGGAAGAGGTTGTGTAGCATGACCAAAGGGTTCTAACAACTATAGGTCTACAGGATCTGGAGGATTCGGTGGGAAAAGGAAGAGTGGCTCAGGGAATGGAGTGATCCTCGGGAAGAGCAGCAGCAGAGAAAAATAGAAGAGCAGTGTGAAGGCACAGAGCATGGATCGCTTGTCACTCATCGCTCTTTCATTCTTGCATTCACCAGAAGACTAAGAGGAGGAGAGGGTCACACACACAAAGAAACACACCATCTACTTCTGTATATTGTAACAGGCTAAGGCCGACTAGTTTTAGTTGTTTTACATTCTTCTTGTAATACGATAATTTGATTGAAGTAATAGAATCCAAGTTCTGGCATCCAGTTCATACCCAGTCTGTGTGAGCATTTCGTGTGTTGTCATGTGTATTTTTAAGCAAGACTCCCCCTTGTAGGGACCAACCCTTGCACCAGTTGGTATCAGAGCGGAAGTATCCTATGAGAAGGGGAGGTAGTGAAACCAACCTGACATTGCGCCAGTTGGTATTAGAGCTGGAGAGAATCCAGTGTTGAGCAGAAGCATCCTATGAATAGGAAGAGCCTACGAGTGCATAGATAGCTCAACCTACAGTTGGGTAAAGTTGGGCACAAGTTGTGGAAGTCCGGTTGCAATTGGATGAGTGGGAGTTTCAGCTGCGATTGAAAATGGCTCACAGAGGAGTTAATGTCCGAGGACAAAGAGCGTGTGGCGCTGCAGTCACAGTTGATAGTGAAATGTTCGACTAGATCATGCAAACAATGCGACGTTTGACTAGTGAGGTCGCAGCGATCAAATAAAGCCAAAGGCATGGATGCATTCCCAATGCATTAAACCACAGCGACGAGAAAGTCGAAGAAGTGGAATCCTAGGAAGTAGCCAAGGAAGAACCAGAAGACAAACTCATCAAGCTTCTAAGGAAGATGATATTTCAGACAAAGATGGATATACGCACCTACTCAAGAAGTCTGGATCCAGAAGACTTGATGGATTGGTTCAGAGAGATGGAGAAATACTTTGACATAGAGTAGATAGAGGATCCTAAATGGGTTAAAACTGCATGTCTGGGGTTGAAGGGTCATGCCTCATTATGGTGGGACAATGTATAGGCTGACAGAGTCAAGAAGGGAACGGAAAAGATCAAGTCTAGGGATAGGATGGTCTCCAAACTGAAGGGGAAGTTCTTTCCTGGTGACTATGTGATTTCCTTATTCAGAAAGTTGCAGAAATTTGGACAAAAAGAGATGTCCGTGAAGGAGTACACGGAAAAGTTCTATAGATTGTTGATTAACTCAGGACAAACCGATGAAGGAGAAGAAGTTTTCATGAGATACATGAATGTCTTGAAGTATGCCATACACGACGATTTGATCCTGTCGAGTTTCAGAGCAGTCGGTGAAGCTTACCAGTTAGCTCTGAAGGGAGAAGAGAAAATTTCAAGGAAAGCTGCATCGACCAGAGGCAGGATGACTGGTGCGAAGACTGTTTCCATGAAAGGCCAAAGTAGCGGAACCAGGAGAGAAGCCATCAAAGATAACCGACATGCAGAAAGAACATCGACTAAGTAGAAAGTGCAAGAGAACTGATGAGATGGTCGAGGGACCCGCGGTCGAGGTGCATATGATCAAAGTGGTCCAACCGACATAAAAGGAGCTAACAGACCAGCTATAGTCTGTTATAAGTTTCGAGGAGTCAAACACAAGGCATATGAGTTCCCAAAGAACCTACACGCAGTAGAGGAGTCGAAACCTAGATGTCAGAGAGATGAGAAAGTCCACGAGAGGATGGAGTCAAAATCCAACAGCAGTTAAGATGGTAAAATAAAAGGTCAAACCATGACGTCCAGAAGAATGTTGGTTCAGGAAGACCGATGCGAGGAGGAGCCGTCACAGTGAAAGGTTATATTTTGAACTAGAGTGCTGATCAGCGATAGGTATTGCAAGACCATGGTCGATGGTGGCAGTACGGAGAATATTGTGTCGAAATAGGTCATCCACAAGTTGGGTTTGAGATGTCGACCCACACCCATACAAGATATCTTGGTTGCAGAAAATACATCATGTCAAGGTAATTAGATAGTTCATGATAAACTTTAAGGTTCGAAACCTTAAGACAGTGTACTGTGTGATGTAATCCCAATGGACGCATGTCATCTATTGTGAGGGAGGCCATGTAAATATGATTAGAAGATGATCTATGATGGTCGAGCCAACACAGTTATAGTATGGAAAAATGGCACATGGAGGACACTAAAGCTGAAGAGGGAGGACCAAGCCGACTGCAAGCAGGGCAAGAGAAACTTTTGGGAGAAGCGAGTGTTGATTTTCTCAGCCAAGGAATTATTCATAGAGGAGGATAAATAGTCAGGATGTTTCGCCATCATTTCGAAGGGACCATGTGTCGAGAGGTCGACAATGGAGAGAATTTCCGTTGAAGTCGAAGAGATGCTCGATGGGTTCAAGACCATAGTAGTCGACGATGCACCGACAAGATTACTACCGACAAGAAGCATATCCCATCAAATCGACTTGATTCCAGGATCGAGTTTTCCAAACAAGGCACCTCATAGAATGACTTCGGCAGAGGGGCAGGAACTCAATCGATAGGTCCAGGAGTTGTTGGATAGAGGACTGATCAGAGAGAGTCTGATCCTATGTGCGGTACCAATAGTATTAGAACCGAAGAATGGTGGAGAATGGAGGATGTGTACAGACTCCAGAGCGATCAACAAGATCATGATCAAGTACAGAGTCGCATTTCCCAAGATGGATGACTTAATGGATTGCTTGAGTAGAGCGAGATACTTCACCAAGATCAACCTAAAAAGTGGTTATCACCAGATTCGGGTTAGAGAAGGAGATGAATGGAAAACAACCTTTAAGATGAAGGAAGGACTGTATGAGTGGTTAGACATGCCATTCGGATTGACTAATGCACCCAGTACGTTCATGCGGTTGATGAATGAGGTACTGAAGCCATTCTTGGGAAAGTTCGTCCTAGTGTACCTTGACGACATATTGATTTGCAGTTGAACCAAGGTCAAACATGTGGAGCATATTCGACAAGTGTTGCGGAAGCTTCAGGAAGAGAAGCTGATGGTGAACCTGCAGAAATGCTTCTTCCAGAAGGAAGAGATGGTGTACTTGGTATTTGTAATCTCAGGTAAAGGGTTAGTGATGGACCTAGAGAAGGTGAAGGCTATATTAGAATGGCCAGAACTGACAAGCACGACAAGAGTGTGAAGTTTCCATGGAATTTCCAATTTCTACAGGAAGTTCATCAAAGGATTCAGTCAGATATTTGCACCGTTGACAGAGTGCATGAAGGAAGGGGAGTTTAAGTGGACAGAAGCTGCCCCAAAATATTTCGACAAGTTGAAGTAGAAAGGGATGGAGAGGCTGGTGTTAGCACTCCCAGATTTCAAAAAAAAATTTCAACTTGATTGCGACGGGAGTGGAATGGAAATTGGAGTAGTCTTGAGCCAGGAGGGTCGACCAATTGCATTCTTCAGCGAGAAGTTGGATGATGCGAAGTGGAAATATTCTGTCTACAACCAAGAGTTCTATGCTATTGTCCAAGCATTGAAAAAGTGAAGGAATTATTTGTTTCCCAAGGAATTTGTGTTGTGCACTAAGGTACTTGAACACTCATTCAAAGTTGAATCAACGACACATGAAGTGGGTCAAATTCCTATAGGGATATACCTTCATGTTGGGACATAAGTTAGGAAAGTAAAACAAGGTTGCCGACATGCAGAGTTGAAGAGGTTCATTGCTCAACATGATGTCAGTTCAGGAAATAGCAATAGAGTCGGTGAAGACAGAGTATGCGATCGATGAGGATTTTGTGAAAAAATGGAAGGCAAGTAGCGAACCATGGAGTGTCGACAAAACACCATACTTGGATTATTTCATCTAAGAGGGATACTTGTTCAGGGGAAAATAGCTGTGTATTCCCAGAGGATCCGTAAGAGAGAACCTAATCCGACAGTTACATAGTGGCGGATTAGCAGGTCATTTTGGCATTGACAAGACCAAGGTGTTGGTCGAAGAGAAGTATTATTGGCTAGGAATGACAATAGATGTCAGTAAGTGGGTACGACAGTGTCAAGTTTTCCAATTGGAAAAGGGAACAATTTAGAATACAGGGTTGTATACACCATTACCAGTGCCGAATACCCCATGGGAGCACCTTAGCATGGATTTTGTGCTAGGATTGCCAAAGATGCAGTAGGGAAGCGACTCAATATTTTTTGTAGTGGACAGATTTTTGAAGATGGCACACTTTATTCTGTGTTGGAAGACAAGTGAGGCCACTGGAATTGTTGTACTATTCTTCAAAGAGATAGTCAGATTGCATGGGTTTCCGAAGAGTATAACATCAGATAGAGATACCAAGTTTATGGATAATTTCTAAAGAACCCTATGGAAGAAATTGGACATGAAGTTGCATTTTAGCTCGGCATATCATCCGTATACATATGTGCAGACCAAGGTGGTGAATAGAATTTTGGGAAACCTTCTGAGATGTTTGACGGTCGACATACCCAAGTAGTGGGAGAACATGTTGGTGCAGGCAGAATTCGCATATAACAACTCTATGAATCATTCGACGGGTTTGAGCCCATTCCATATTGTTCAAGGATGAAGCCCACATGTAGTGGTAGATTTGGTCGAGATACAGACATAAATCAGGAAAAGCGTAGATGCAGAATCATTCGCAGAGCATATGAAAGAAGTGCATGAAGATGTGCGTAAGCGCATTGAGAAAAGCAACACGGCATACAAGTTGAGAGCTGACAGGAAGAAGAGGCTACATTCATTCAATGAAGGAGACTTAGTCTATGCACACTTGAGGAAATAAATATTTCTGAGAGGAACATATAACAAGATGAAGCTGAAGAAGATTGGACCATTTAAGATATTGAAGAAGATTTCAGACAATGCTTATGTGTTGGAGCTGCCGAAATACTTGAGCATTTCACCAACGTTCAATGTCTCAGATATGTACAAGTTTGAAGAAGGTTCAACCAACAGAAGCGCGGAAGTGATGAACATCAACTGGACAGGGCAGATTCTGGATCGACACAAGGAGGAAATCACTGAAGTGTTAGAGGAACGCGAAGTCAAGCGCACGTGAAGTTCGCAGAAGAAAGAATATTTGGTCTAATGGAGAGATGATGATTTGCAAGAGGCGACATGGATTTATGAAGAAGAATAAAAGATAATGACAGAGCAGTCGAGTTCTTTTTCACCTGGGGTGTCTGATTCAGGAGCATTCGGGCCTAGAAAAAATAGTCGAAGATGATCGATAGAAGGAGTCGACTAAGGGAATTGCCGACGACCACTGGTGCGAAGGAAGATTGGCTGTCGAAGCCATGTAGGCAAGCAGAAGATGTCGATATGTGGTCGACAGGAGTGAAAGGTCAAGATTCGACAAGTCTAATGTCAATAAACGATGGGAATGAAGCGAGGGCATCAAAGGTCGACATGTTGTTGAACTACGACGCTGACGGGTTGCGGAAAAAGCCATGCGTGGAGGAAGGGGAAGACTGACAAGCCGTAGAGACTAAGTAAAGATGACATGTGAATTCGAAGGATGACGAAGTGCCATATGGTCAAGATAGGTGATGGGGATGACTACTGTAGTAGATTCAAAGAAGTGCAGAATTCAAGGCGACGTACTTGGTAGCCATTCGTGGTTGCTAAGGAAGTTATGAATAGTTATGAAGGTGGGTTGTATCATGACAGATGTCACCACAGGAAGAGTTTGTGAAGCACGGCAAAAGGGCACTGACAACTATAGGTATGTAGGATCTGGAGGACTTAGCGGGCAGAGGAAGAGTGTCTCGGGGAATGGAGTGAACCTCGGGAAGAGCAACAATAGAGCATAATAGAATACCATTGTGAAGGCACAGAGCAAGGATCTCTCATTCATTCTTGCATTCAACATAAGACTAAGAGGAGGAGAGGGTCATACAGAGAGAGAAACACACCATTTACTTATGTATATTATAACAAGATGAGGCCAACTATTTTTAGTTCTTTTACATTCTTCTTGTAATACAACAATTTGATTGAAGTAATAGAATCCATCTTCTGGCATCCAGTTCATACCCAGTCTGTGTGAATATTTCGTGTGTTAATGTGTGTATTGTTAAGCAAGATCCCCCTTTATCGGGACCAACCCTTGTGCCACCAAAGGTTTTAGCATATGTTATTTTACCAGTGAAATTTGTTGGAAAACTACGCATCGATGTGCACCTTAATACAATGCACCAGTGCCAAACAATATCAATAATCTACACCGGTGCACTCAAACAGATAGAACACCAGATAGCACCAAATTTTAACTCCGAACTAATAATTATGTATATCTTTTACACATCGGTGCTTATTTACAACCTAGCCACACTGGTGCAACATTTTACATCATACGCACTGGAATTTTTAGTATTTTAAAATTTGATAGTGTTGTCTATTTATAACAGCGCCCTAGTGCATTTCATAATAATATGCACCGATACAAATAAAATATTTCAATGCCCAATGCATTTCAACAATTAAAACGCCATGGCGTGATATATTAACCAAAGGACCAGTGCATACATGCTACAAATATCCCGGTGCAAATTAACAATTAAAATGCACTAGTGCGATTAATAATTAAAAATGCACAGGTAAACACGACTGAGATGTGGCTATTTTTAATTTTTTAATTTAACGATATATTATTTAAATTCTCTGGTGCATATAATTCGAGTAAGTGCACTAGTGCGACATAAAGTACCAAAAGCAGCATATATGATTATTTCAGCAGTGACTCTTGACATTGTATTGAAATATCTATATTTTTTTTCCATTATTCATTAGAAATTGAAATATTTTTTTAACGATACTTTTCATTTCAATTTTAAATATTTTGTTTATTTAGATTAATTTCTTATATTATATATTCTAGCATCTATTGTAATATTTAAGCATCCATGTACATTTAATTATCAATATAATGTACCATTTCACATGTAACATTTGACAATAACATTGGAGAATGCAATAGAATAAAAACATTTATTTCATTATATATCAATAAGAGGGCCTTTGTCATACAAAATAGGAGAACATAGAGACAACAATAATCAATATGTCAACATTCATGTAATTGTAACACTTATTAGTTATCCATTCTCTTTCAATTTGGACACTATGTCCAGTACATTATATAAAATGTTTGATTATTACAAACAATTATTTCAAAACTAATATACAACAACTTGCATTAACATCAAAAATTAATATGGATCCTCATTCTTCGCGGAACTATTATTAGTGCTCGAGCCACTTGCATTAGTTGGGTTAGTTGGCCGAATGTTTTGTTGATTGGTTAGATTGTTTTCCTCTTCTTCAACTTCCATCTGCAAACATAAAAGTAATTTGTACTGAGTGTATCTATATTGTTTGGAATAATGAAAATTACAATAGATAATATACATTAATGTAAATTGAATTTCAACGTCACAGAGCAATGATTGCATTCTAAGTGTCACACATTCTTTCAAAACTATGCCTTGTGCCATCTATCAACAATTGTTCTATTGGATGCACTCCATACTTTGTTTCCTACATGTTTTATACCCTGTAAGAAATCATTCATTTAACATTTATGATTTTTCTTTTTCTATTACTTATAAAATGATACAAGTAAAACAACACAGATACTTACAAAATCCACAATTATTTTTTGATATGCCAACATATACTCACAATCCTTGATCAACCCAATGTCAATCAATTCTTCTGATGGCTACTCTTTGTATGTTAACACATGTTTCAAGACATCCAAGGATGGTCAGTGAAAACAAAAATAATTGAATATAAAGATCACAACCACTATGAAATCTTAATTTGATATAAGGAAGTCACAAACACTCACAAACTTTGCTATCTACCCCTTTTTTCCTTGTCGTCATGTCTTGTGTTCTGAATGGGTTCCATTTTGTTTTCTTTCTTGCAACAAAACAATTCAAAATTAATATTTAATGTTTAATTAATTAATGATATGTACATAATAAAAAAATCAATCATTTCATACATTTGAAGCACGTTGTTGTTGAGATGGATCCTCCTATGATGCAATTATGTCCATTTCCTTGGCCATCTCCTTATACACTTTTTTGGGCATCCCTACTGGAACATTTCGCATATCACCTCGTTCATCCTTTGAGATTTTCATAATCTTCATGGAACTGTAAAATGACATTAAATTATTTTTCTGTTGATATGAAAAATAAATATAGTAGAATTAAAATTATTAAAGGAAATAACACTTTGTAGTAGTTATACATACATATTCTACATAAACATATTTTGGAATATTACATTTTGAATTATTCTTTTTTGTTGTTGTATGTTTTTGTTAATGCAAGTCTGACAGGTCTCATTGACTATTGCTCTAGAAGTGCCTCTTGTAGTTTACGTATGACTTGATTATTTGAATCATTTGATTGATTTATGTATTGTAAGTGAAAAGTATGTCTATACATTCTTTCCATTATATCCCTCATAGTGTTATAAAATTATTTCCCCTTTCTATTAACTTCCAGTACCACTCTAAATGAGCTAAGGACCAATTCATCATCATTTGAATTTTCCATAATTTTTTCTTCTTATGATGGTCCATTAACTTCTATTGATGTCGGCCCATACATAACATTCAGCATATGTGAATTAAATTATTTGAAACATATTAGTGAATATTCTTAAGTACAGTGTTACTCAAATTTGAAGAAATAATGTATATCGACTTATTTTGTATTCACCTAATTCATCCGTCTACAACTTTTCCATAAATGTTTTATGCTCTTATGGACTTAGATTGGTAAGAATCTTATCGATATTTCTCATTTTTTGGATATGAATGTCACACATGAACCAATACCTATTAGTTAAATTTACAAATAATTCAAACACATTAATTTAAATACATAAATTATAAAGCACTTGCCTTCTTCGTAATTATGGATGTGCTCCCATTATGTTGACTAAAATTGTTGTTCATTGAACTCATACCATGCATTGTATATAAAAAAAACATGGACCATTAAATAAATAATCTATCAATATATTACACAAATAAATTACAAAACTTCAAAATAGAAAACAAGTAGATATCGAAGTGTGTTGGCAGGGCCTTTAGGCCTTGTAATAGTCATCATATAATTTGTATAAGATTAATGAATGGTTCATTGGAGTGGATGTAACCACCCCAACCACATTCCTTATGTATAAATATACCATCTCTTAATGAATACAATTTAATAAACATTTGGTCCAGCTTCTCTGTTCATTTGATGGTTGTATGTATGTTCAATATATGCTTGAATGCGATGTGAAATCCTAGCTTTCAATATCTGGAACCATTGCCTCCTTTATCTAGTCTAGGTGACAGCAACATCGGATGGAGGTGGAGTGAATCCAAATGAAAAGAGTATGAATGAAGAACATACAAGATAAATATTTGAGATGTTAATGGAAAATAATATGTGCACTCTTTTTGTCACGTACCCTAATTGTTGAAAAACAATTTATGCTGAAAAACCTTGTGTTAACTTTTATTATAAAGTTTTATATTTTGGACAAGTGTCCAAGGATGACTGTAATTTGCACAATATTTTATTATTTAATAAATAAAATAGGAGACAAACACCTAAGGGGACTGTTGAAAGAGTGGTTACTGATCCACTACGTGGAATGGAATCTGGGGTAGAAGGCAATGGACAAGTGGCAGCATCATGATGCAACTAACTAGCTGCTGGTATGGGACAACTCCCTTAAAATGTGGTCTTAGTGCCCTGAAAGATGGGACTATAGCTTGAGGCTCATTTATTCTAAACTAACCACTAAAAGACCTAGGCATTCTATATATTATCCATCAGATTATGAACTAAGGTTCATCACTTTTCCTGACGAGGAGACTTACCTTGAGGTTTTGTTGTTTGCACTCAAGAGATATGATGAGAGGATAGGATAGGGTTGATCATGTTGTGAGTCTGCCAAAACTCTTAGTGAGTTCAGGAGTTTGTTGCTAAGTGGAGAAGACATTTTCCAGGAGGTTGATACCAAGTGGAGAAGGTATTTTGAGTGCCTTGCTTCTACATAGTTTTCCACCCACTTACTGGATCAGTAATCAAGCTCAAGGGTTCATTAGAAGTCAGCAGCTGAGCTGCTTCTTCTGAAGCAGGTTGGGAGTAACATGCCTCCTTGGGTGTTTGTCGGCTCTATTATCAGTTACAGGTTCTAATATCTTATCTGCTTTATTTTTAAGTTCTGTCATCTAGTTATTTTTGTATTTTATAGTACTGCTGATTATATAACTTTCATTGTTTATTTCATAAGTTATTTCGATTCTTGTGTAAACTAACAATTCTGAATAAATTGACTTGATTGAATAAAATAGTTTCTATATTTTTCCCCATGCAAAAAGAGATAGCATAGTACTCCAGTACAGAAACAAATTAAGTAGATGAGAGATGATAGGAAAAATGCCATGGTGATGAAAGTATTAATTCTTTATAAATACTATGTACATTAATTACTAATGTTAAATTGTGTTTTTATTTCTTTACTCACAGTACTATTCTTACCCCATTCTTATCATCAATAGAAAAGTAAATCTAATCCATAGTTGTAACAAAAGTTTTATTTTAGACAAGGAAATCATTTATGTTCTGTACATTCATGTTTTTCTAAATGTATATTTTCACAGAATATCTATAGTTGTTGTTATTCTCATTATTTTACATATAGGAAAGATAGACAAATAAGAAACAACATATTATCAACTTAGGGTTTTGAAACTTTACGTTTAATTCTTTTAAAAGTCTATTGTTACTTCAGATATTCTGTTATTGCATGCACAGTGCCGATAAGCAAACAAATTTTCTTGTCATAAACCTAGGGTTCAACATTTTCTTTTGCATGCACACACAATCATAAACACACAAATGCAATTCTGTAACAGAATTCAAGATAGATGAATAATCTCTCTGTCATTTCTTTATTTTATTAACATAGACAGATTAAGTATTTTCTTTTA
Source organism: Larix kaempferi (assembly GCA_027924585.1). NCBI lineage: Eukaryota > Viridiplantae > Streptophyta > Pinopsida > Pinales > Pinaceae > Larix > Larix kaempferi. Next base: position 17,085,159 of record BSBM01000088.1, on the reverse strand, counting down.
TATCAGAATCATTACTGTAGATCGAATTCGTCTATTTCTTTTATCGGTTCAAAACTTCCAAAGAATTTACAAATGCCTGTAGGAGCAGAGTTAACAAAATCACAACTATGGTGGTTGTTTAAACATTTCAACAAACACATCATTATCTAGACACAGTCAAACCCTAAACCGTGGACAAGTTTTCATTTCAGAATCACAAACATTTTATACAAAACCAACAATGAGGCATTAGGCCGAAGCCATCATTTTGCTTAAATATTGATTTAATAAATAGTAGCAGTGTTTTTCCTCAAACATAATTTTGCATACTATTTCCTTTCTACCTTTAAACATTCATTAGCTTACAGTCCAGAATTAACACGATAGTACAGGTATGCTTAAAACCCTAATCTACACAAAACATTACATTCATTTAGAGACTGATAAATACGAACTAGTTCCATTTCTTAAAATGACAAGTGACAGGTTTCATTCACAGGCCAAGCCCCAACACTACAAATATAGAATAGGCATAGTCACATAGTTTTCAAAAGACATTTTATTATCTTCTCAACAGAGTCCGAAACCCCACTTAAAAACTTATAAACGCTGCCAAGTTTCGAATAACAGAACTCAAACCCTGTACAAATACCAATTGCTGCTTTGACTCTACAACTAAGAAAACAACCTAAGTTTTTCCACTACGAATTCCAGTTTTGATGATACAACTGTTGCCACGACCAATGCCAAGAGAACCTACGAGGGTTGCCACCGGGATTACCATTGTTTTCACATTTTTATCCATCGCTACCAAACTCCATTGCTGCCAAACCCAGCACCCTGATTTTGAACAATGGTATTGCCTACCACAAGGGTCTGCGAGGAGTTAGGAACAAAGAATTTGATTTTTGACCAAACGAAGAAGTATTTCATAGAACTAAAAACCAGACGGGACTTACCTTGCAATCTATAGATGATTGGAACGCTTCTAGCTTCCAAACACTCATCAATGTAGTGTAGTCAGCTTACATATGAGCTACAACCCAACTCAGAGTAAAACTTCATCTTTAAACTATAATTTGCCACTGGACAAAATCCCCAGGGCTTCAACACTGACCTCTCATCCGAAACTCAACACTCATACAATATTTATACCATGAAATCTCAGAGTTCAAAGGCACAATGCCATCCACAACTGCCCAGGGTCGAGCCCTATAAACCAGCGGCCTGTCGGCCTTCACCTCCAGATAGTAACCACCAAATGAGTGCACAAAAGAGAAAATAACACTAAGACCCACTTAGCTAGGTTTTTTCACATCCCATCTACCGATACACAAGATCAACGCTCAGGATCGAGCCAGCTTAACAACGGGGTACCAAAGCAGTTATTACAACCAACACCAAAGCTGTGATTTCATTTATTACCCAGATTGATCGAATACCATATCACCGATACTGATGCTTACAACTCGGTGATGCATCGTAAAACCTACCTCTGTCGACACTTGGAGCCAGACACGTAAGTGCCAGCATAGCATTCACCTTCACCATGCAGGAAATGAATTAAATGCTAAGATCTTACCGAGATTACACCAGAGTCTCGACTGCAACAATACCATCTACCACATTAATCACTACAATCATTACAAATGCCACGTTCGAGCCACTGTGGAGCCAGCTAGTCAATTAGTGAACCAACAGTTAACACTTCAGCTTAAGAATAGACTTAAAACACCATTGGACACGTGATCGAACCGTTAGTATAATCCTCTTTGGACTCCCATTACCACAAAGGCCCATGCGTTTAATAATATAGGTAGAGTTTTAATCGTCTCCCAACTTGTATACATTATCACCAAGTCATATAAATTTACCATAATAAACATTGTTGGGTAGATTGTATCGTAATTCATGAAGTTTACAATGCTAATAACATAGTATAACATTAGATGCATATTGCTCGTATTACTTGCACATCAATACCTTTGCATAAGATTTGTTTATAGTATGGTTCAACATAATATGATAACCCAAATCATATAGTATCGTAAGTTCACAAAGTATCAAATAAAGTTTGTTGGATATTGCATTATTGCATAGTATCACTAATTGTATATCATTCCTAATTGTATTGTATCGCATTAAGAACCTAATATCACATAAATGCATAGTGCCACTTAGAATCACATAGGGCACACAACACACATATCATTTAGGATGTATACATCTACATTTGAGTGTTGATAGTATCACCACGTACATCATAAGTTTAGAGCATTTAAATGTACTAAAGAAATAGACATTTGAATGCAAACAAAGTTACGACTGATAAAGACCTTCTCATAACTTTTGTTAAATTTGTATTTGTCTATATAAATAAACCTTTTCTAATAGTTAAAAAACAAACTTGAACGACTTGAAGTTTGAAACTAGTCTCGAACTGATAGAATGATCAGAATTGCTCTCTTCAGTTTTAACCATTAGATGTTTACTGAAAATAGGGGGTCACTTGTCACAGTAAAAGAAAAACCCTTACCTGTAATCTGTCACATTACGAAATTCACATGCTTTAGCACGAATGCTAAGTAAGCCTCGGGGCATCCAAAGGACTCCTTCATCAATCAAACAAAAGAACATTAAACAAATGATGTTTCTACATTCATAAACAAACAACAATAGACTTTGTAGCAGCATATCTAGGTTTGGATAACATCAAGACTTAAGCTAACTTCTTTTAGTCACATTCAATAAACAAGTATGGTATCTTAAGACCCCAAATAACATCTCATGTATCTTTTCCTTTTCCGCATACACTAATTAAGCAATATTTGTCACGTAGAAAAAGTTTTAAATTTTTGTGATTTTTATGGGGTGTTACACTTTTGGTCGATAGTTTAAAGAAATGATGTTGATCCTAATACACTGTAATGTGGGAAATATATCATATTATTCATATCATCAAACGTAACATCGTTTTAGTTGATTGCTATAATTATAATGGTAGAAACTTTGTAGTATTCTCTCTTGGAAATTCTCGTTAACTGTCATGACCGAAGCCAAATCAAGTCAATGACATTGAGTATTGATGGTCCATCCCCACTATATTTCTATTTGAATATGTGAGGTTTTTGAGGTATCAAATATTTTCTAGCAACATTTTTTTATTTTCATTTCTTTTACTAGCAATTCTTGAGACAATATAATAGTTCGAAATTGCTCTAATAATCTTCTTAATTCCTTCATGATGTGAGAATCCAAGTGTAATCCATAATAAGAAGCAGTTATACATTGAAGAATTGTCAAAAAATACGTCAATCACCAACAATGGCAGTTCATCAACCATTAGTTTTGGTTTATATTATATGCTATCGACCAGTCACCATTGTAATATCCCTCATTGTATCCCTATTATAATTGTGAAAATAATTATGAATTTTGTAATTGGCCATGGTGAGGAGCTGAAGGCCAAGGCCCCACCTTGTTTGTAAGTGCTGTATTACACTTAGAAAACTTTACGCATCTAAACGATGACAATGATATTGGACCATTCTAGTGCTACTAGCACAAGAGCAAAAGTAAATTAACGAAACTAGAGCCTTAGGAATAAGCCTTTATCTAGGCGATGAAACTAAAGAAAAGGAATGCAAAGGAATGTCAACTATATATATATAGACAGATGTTACGTTTTGTTTGAGACTTATAAACGTTATAAACATTATATGAGAAGAAAACTATTACCAATTACATGGTAATTTTATTAAGAGGCACTTATTTGTCATGTATTTATGAAAATACAATTGATGTAATATGTATAGAGTTGAATTGATGTATGGTTATCCTTTTTATAAGTTCGCCTTACTCATTAAGAAGGGACACGATCCTTAATAATAGGATTGTGGTTGTTAGTGGATCCTCTCAACAAAAGTCGTGTCTTGACACAAGGGCGCATTACCTTTTAAAGTTAATGTTTTCAAGTGAAGGTAGATTGGATACTAGTTGGACTGGGATGCCATTACTGGTTTTAAGATTTGCCTCTTAGTGGAACGACCAGTCAATTGAATAATGTTCCCATTTGTCTAAATAAAAATGACAGTTGTCGCTGGAATTGAGGGCTAGTTATTTTTAGTACCCCGTCATCAATGAGGAGGGGGAGTCGGCGCGGGATGAGTCCCATGTTTGTGAATATAGCCTCTGCAAAAGGGAAGAACGGGGAGAAGGAATGGAAGTTGGGGAAATTATCCGTGTTTGTTCTGGATGGGCGATCCCCACTCTGGATGAGCAACGTCTGTGTTGCATGAGCAGATTCGGCGTAAGGTATGAAAACTTTTGCATTCCTTGAATTATAGATCTTTGTTTGTGATGCTATATCGCTGGTTTTGAGATCTCTATAGTTTAAAGTTAAATCGTTGAATTATAAATCTCTGTATTTGGAGTGAGATCGTTGGACTATAGATATTGTATTCTGATCGCATGCATTTAATTTTCTATAGACCTCCGCCCTCATTGGTCTCTCTATTTATATAGTGAGTTCTGAACCGAAGCTCGGTGTTTATTAACCGTCCCGAATCGATTGAGGATCTTTAGTGTGTCCCTCACCAAACTTCATCTCAGGCGATTCTGCAATAATCGACCTAGAGATCGAATCAAGGTTTTGTGAGAAGTTTCTTCATCACCGTAGGCTAAGAATTATAGGCGATCCAGAGTCATAGTTAATTAATGTTCAGAGCGTTTAGATCTAGTGATCGTCTCTGACAGGGATTAGTTTGGGTTTATACCCTTTGATCGATAGAGCTGGATTCGTGATATTTTTGCTCCAGTTTTTCATTCACGGCCTGATAGAGTATTGGGAAATAATATTTCAGCATTTTTATGCATACACATGGAAGGAAGGGAGGGAAAAAGAAAAGAAAACGACAATAGTGAAAGGGGGCATTAAACACTGAAATAAATTGGGGGTTTACAGTTTTCATTTCCTCGTTGAGCATAGAAGCGAGAGGTCAGCAAAATGCTGGATCCCCTGGTCTGATTCCCAGTTCATAGATATATTAAATATGTTCTATTGGAGAATTCCAGAAGTCTTACGAATTATCACTAGCCCTGGAACCTCTGCGATTGGCGTGAGCAGGATCGGGCTTATGGAGTCACTGTTGTTACTGCTCGTGGGTTATTCTGGTTGCTAAGTATGGTAAGATCGTGGTCGAAAGGCACTGAGAAGGTTTCCATAGGATTAGCTATATATTGCATATACACTGTGAGTAGGTATGTTCCGTCGATCCCTGCAGAGTATTATTTAATATAGTTCAATAAATATGGTGTTCCGTTATGTTGTTAGCTGCGAATGTAAATCTGGGGATGGAAAAGCGCACAACTTGATCCCAGGATTTCAACCCGAATATAGTTTAGCTTCATGATCTGCGTGATTAAAAAAATAGAGTATTCCTGTGATGAAAATTCATGGTCTGAGTTTCAGTATGTTGTAGAATCAGTGTGGTCAAACGGTAGTTTCCTGTACCTTGCCGCTGGTAAGAACTCTGCCGCCATATTATGCATTTAATCATTTAAGACATTAATTCTTCTATGAGTGTTGTGCAAAGTAGGTAAAGACGGTTCATTGCGGAGTCGATCTTTGTTGGTCAAGGGTCGAATATATTGGTATAGTCATTATATATATATTATGTTAACTAATTCATGTACTGCACTGGAACCCTGGGAAAATGTTATAGCCTGAGATATGTGAATTCTTTTAGTGCAGTTAATTTATTGTTGAAGCTCTGTCTCGTGTTACACCTTCGAATAATATCGTAGGCCTGTATATTTACTCATGTATGATCTCTGTATATTTTGTTATTGGGTAGATCGCATCGGGGTATTGGAATCCTGGTGTACTCTATTTTATCCGCTACTCAGCATATCAGGGTGGTGATGCGTTGAACTCTATACACTCTTCCTTGATCCGGTATATCTATGCAATGGAGATAACTAGAAAACAACTGATATAATGAATATACGCATTGGTAAGAGACTGTTGTACAAAGGAATTGGTAAGTAATTTCTGCCTAAACTGTTTGTTTACATCCGGAGTAAAGGAGTCCCAATATACGATAGCTGCACAACTCATTCAATAGATTTTATTGATGATCTTTAGTAAGACTCTGTTAAACCTTGAGTTTTCAGCGTTGATCTTGGGAAAGGATCTTTTTCTATTTCATCATAATTATATTTTATATTCCGTTAATCTCTGTAAAAACGTTAAACCAAATCAGTCTGATCTCTAGTAAGACTCTGTTAAACATTGAGGTAAGACTCTGTTAAACATATAGAGGCTAGTTGCAATCAGTATTAACTTTAGATACACCTAATTACTTATAGAGATATATCTCTGATGTCGATAGGCATTAACGCTATGGTTTATATTTATTATAAACCCGAGATTGATCCCGTATCTTTTGGAGAGTTCTGCTAGTTTTAGTTACTCGAGATAGCTTTTCTAAAATAATTATTGTTGACATGGGGTGTCTGGAAATGCAATATAATCCCTTCATTTCAGGTAATATTTCGAAATGAGCATATATATATATATTGTTGTAGGATGAATGCGATCTGGGTGATCACCTTAATCTTTTAAAAATCCAGTAACATGAGGAAGGAAAGCCTCGCTGTTGAATTCTGGTGAGATGTTTTGTAAGTTATTTATTCATCAGAGATAGATCATGTATTTGTTTGATGGCGTCTTGAATGTCTGGAAAATTGCCCTCTAAGAGAGAGGTGGTTGAGGAAGTAGATTGTAAATGATGCAAAAACTTATGTTGCACGATGTGACTTGTTTTATGAGAAATAATACGAGAGGTGACTAATCTTTGGTGGACGTAGCCCACATAGTGGGTGAACCACGTATCATATCTGCTGTTAACGTATCATATCTGCGTTTATGTGTTGTCTCACATGTATGTTAACGTATCATATCTGTGTTTATGTTCATGTCATGTTGTGTGTTCATGTTAATGAGGTTTATGTTTTGTTTTGTGTTTATGTTAAATGCTCATATGAGTGAATACGATTACTGTGATTTTTGTCTTTATATAAAGTGTATGCCAAAGCAAGTTTGCGTGGATGAATGATAATTCATTATTAATTTCATATTGCCCAAATGATGACCATGAAAGATGTAATTATGGTATGGGTTAAGACATTTTCAGTCTTCGCAAATGGGCAATGATCTAATGAAGAGGTTGAATTTTTGGATAAGAATTTTCTGGGGTTGTTACAACCATTGATTCCTAAAGATGCAAAGTATCTGGCAATTAGAGAAACCATGATGTGATTATCTATCAACCTATCGATTAAGTACAATGTCGACTAGATAATTTATTAACATATTTACTGTATACATCATTTCTAGCGGCATGTATACCAAAGCAAGTATTTTGTTGGCCAAGCAGATAGTCGGATTTGACTTCTTTAGTTGATTAGGTCGAATTCTTATCAACCAAAAAGGTCCATTTAAGGCATTTTCCAGGCCATATATATATGTTCGACTAAGTTTGAGGGCACTATTCAGCATTTTGAATAACTATTGGCATGACATGTGTAAGCATCGTTTCTTTTGGATGGGCTGGGGGATCCCACAAAACTAAGAGTGACCGATTGACCAACAAATTTTCATGCAAAGATCTGTCACAAACATAAATAAGATAATAATTAAATAATTAATAGTTAGGATAATTTAAGTTATTATGAAAAGAGGTGTCTCCTCAACATCAAGTGCCCAAGCCATATTTAAAGGAAGCCAAAACCTATGCAATAATCATCTATTATATCATCAATATTATATTCCATTTATTATGGCTTATCTGGTTTATCAAGTATTTTGGTAAATTAAGTGTGAGCGAACTTTTGTTTGGCTCATTTGGTGTCAAAGCTATCCCTTCCTTAGGCCTCATTGATTCTGGTTTTTAACCAATACTATAATATTTTCTCTCAAACTAGGCCCGTGGCTATCAAAATCATTTTTTTTGAAAACTCCCCATTCTCTCACTCTCACACCTACTTTCTCCCTATGTCATACTACTTTATCCCCATTCGCCACCCCAGCACTTCCATCTTCGCAGTTGCTTCTCTGCAGGCCACCCATCCTTGCTTCGTCCTTCCACACACCCACCCCTCCCTTTCTCCCACACCTCCTCCCAGCCTCCACTCCCCTGCATAGTCCCATCATTTATCATGCAGTTCCGATGTGTTTCCAACGTCCTCCCCTCCTGCTCCATAGCATCTAGCTCCCCACCAACCACCCTACTCCAACCCTGTTCTGCACCTCCTCCACCGTGCATCAACTGGATCTTCCCTCTTTCCAGGAAGATCCACCCTCACTACTCCATGCCACTCTCATTCCCTTCTCTATTTCCTGATCCACCCACCCTCCATGTGGGATCCTCCATCCTTGGATTCCCCATGCCTCCCCTCATCCATCTCCTCTCCTGCACGCCCAATATCCTCAACTTCCCCACAAATCCTTCTACGCACTCTCCCCGATACGCTTGCCACACCTCCCTTCACTCCCTTCTCCTTCACGCCCATCACCCCATCCCGTGCTTCTCCCTAATCCCTTCATCGCTCACTCCAACGCAACTCACCCCTATGTCTGCAAAACACTTCATCTCCTCTCCACCTGCCATCTCTCCCATCGAAACTCTCCCTCACACTGCCTTCCCTCTATGTCTCCCCTCCACCAACCAGCTCTCCATATACTCCTTCCCTATGCCCTACGTGCTTAAATCCTTACCACCACCCTCCCCTTCGCTCCTTCATCCTCCCTCCTCTTCCACCACCTCCACTTCATCCTCCCAGCTCCCTACCTCATATGCCACAATACACCATGTCGCCCTCCAAGATGCTCACGCTCACACAAAAAATTTCAAAAAAATATATATAATAATTTTTATTATATATATATATATATATAAACTATTAAAAAAGTATATATAATAATAAAATTATTATATTAATTTTTAATAGTTAATTTTAATTATTTTAAAAGATTATTATTATTTTTTAATAATAATAATTGCTTAATTATTATCTAATAATTGTCGTTATAATTATTATTTAATACAAAAAAAATCCAGTTAAAAAAAAAGAGGAAAACAAAATCAAAGTCGAGGATTTTTTCCAAAAAGAAACACGTCAAGGGTTATTATTCCTTTTGTGTGTCCACCTTTTATCAAATGAAAGAAGACAAAATCAAAGAAGAAAGGTCGAATTATCATCAAAAAGTCAAAGATCATCTATCATCGAAGAAGTCAAAGTCAAAGAAAGATTCCCTCATCAAAGAAGTCAAGACTATATATCGTTGAAGAAGCCAAAATCAAAGGAAGACTGACCAAGAAATCGATAGCCATCTATCATAAAAAAAGTCAGGGAGCATGTAAGCTAGTTTGCGACTACAAATAGAAAAAATAGAAACCAAATTAAGGCGTTATCGAAGAGACAATGATGAATTGCGAGACATGAATAAAAAATTGGAATTAAGGATTAAATTACATTAGCTTCAAATGAAGTTTGAAGAACAACAAATTTCCGACCAAAAAAATCATATCAAAAAATTGTTTGTGCAAGTTGAGGAACTAAAAGACGAAATTGATTTTAATCAGAAATTAAAAAATGAAGATGCAAGGAAAGAAAGAAATGATTATGAAGCAGAAATAATATGCTTGAACAAATTCATTAACAACAAGTATGAAGAACTGACCCATATACAACAGAAATTAGGAGATCAAGAATCAGTGGTCGACCAATGTCGACAACAAATAAAAGTTCTTCAACAACTAAATGAAGACTCTAAAAATACACACAATTTGGAGATTGCAAAGAGTAATAAAGCATTATCCAGCAATTCTGAATAAATTTTCAGATTAAAGAACCATAACAAGACGTTAGTCACAAAAATTAAGTTGAAAAATAGTCGGAAGGCAGAACACTCTACTAAAGACATTGAAGGAAAACTTCTAGAAAAGTAGGAAGAAAATAGCTGCATCAAAAATCATAATGAAAATATTAAAGAACAACTTAAGAAATATGAAGATGATAGAAAATCACTTGTAGAATTGAATAAAAAGTTTCAAAATGATAACATGTAGTTAGAAAACAAGTTGGAAAAGTTACAGAACGAAACATTAAAAACTCAAGGCATGAAAATAAAACTTCCAGCTCAGATCAATGCTCAAAAGATGACACTCGTAAAATAAAATGACATTATGAAAATTCCCTATCAACGCCCAAACCATAAAAACGATATCCAAAAAAGTGGGAACTATCGAAAGATATTGTTACTAATGTAATCAAATCCCCTGACGACCGATCAATATGGAATCCCAACAATCCACAACAAATAAATTTGGGATGGATTGATCCATCCACATATGGGAATTTATGCTCGACACTTAGAAGTTTGTATCGACGTGTTTTGTCAGCTATGACACCATAGAAACCGATGCAACAAATTTATAAGGATTTGAGGACAAAGCCTTTCTAAGAGAGAGGCAATGTTACAAACATAAATAAGATAATAGTTAAAGAATTAAAGAATTAATAGTTAGGATAATTTAAGTTATTATGAAAAGAGGCATCTCCTCAACATCAAGTGCCCAAGCCATATTTAAAGGCAGCCAAAACCTATGTAATAATCATCTATTCTATCATCAATAATATATTCCATTTATTATGGCTTATCTGGTTTATCGAGAATTTTGGTAAATTAAGTGTGAGCAAACTTTTGTTCGGCTCAAGATCATCAACCAAACTGGTTCATTGGCCAAAGATGTTGGCCACAGTGTTCCATCAACGAGATCCCATTAACTAAACTTAGTCTACATATATATTCGACCACCAGCAAACACTTTGTGGAATTGATCAGCATATGGTTGACGGTGATGACTAGTCATAAAGGAGCTGAACAACAGTGAAACATGGTCGACTATACATGTTCATCGACCAAAATTTCTTTGATTCGTTGACTCGTTGATTGCAAACAACCCAAAAGGAATTATTCGTCAATCCGTTGATGCATTGCAAAAATAAATGTTTGTCGACTACCATCTGTGGAAGTTCCTAATCGAATGCCAGAGGGTTGATTTTCGAGTGTGTACTTATCGCCACTCATCTTGGCACCAATATATTATTGACCATTTGACACTTGATTCAATACTTTACCTACTTCTTTTTATTATAAATATATATCTATGGATGAAGGGATCGAAAGCATGTTATTTAAAGGTTATTATATACTGGTCGAAATATCAATAAGTCGCTCGACTACAGTTAGGTTTTGATCTTGGTCGTAGACTAGAAGACCTGCTGATGGAAGGGTATGATCAATAAAATGATTGGTAAATGCATCACATCAAATACTCCATATTAATGATATTTAGCATATTCACTTTATTTTAATATAATATGCAGTGGGAAATATTATTTTTTCAGTCAATCATATTTTTAAAATGTGGTTGAACCTTCACATATGGTCGATGATCAAGTGGTTGATTTTTAATCTAGTCGGAAATAAAATGTAGTCAAGTCGTCATTTTTGGTCAACCCCACAAAGTTGGGAGTCGAGTCCATATTGAGTCAAATAAGTCATGTATAATCATCAGTGACTTTTCTTTTAAATTTTCAAGTCGAGGGGGATAAAAATTGAGTCTTTTAAAGGAAGTAGATCCATCCCAATAATGTAATAAAGTTGGTCCCTAACCGTCTCTTTTCCATTGCATCAAGTCAAATCAGTTGAATCACAAGTAGCTGGTCCCGAACATTATCAACAAAACATCTATCAAGAATACACAATTTTGTAGTCATTCTCATGACGAATGAAGACAACGGAATTGGCATTCAATAAGAAGGCATTTCACACCACATAGAAAAAGAACTTAATCATAAAAATGATGACACCAAGAACACCTAAACTGATCAAGCCCCCGATGATGATATGTAGAGCAGCTCTTGAGTTGTGAACTCATACATTGAAGGTTGAGAATCGGTATCAAAAGCGGAGCCAAAAGACCTTAGTTCTGAACAATTGAAGATGAGTATGGCTAGATGTTTAAAGGGTCAGGATCTAATCAAATTTTCCCATATTGAAAATGGATGCTGACCGGTCACAAGTAATGGTTTCCTTCTACATACTTTCTCTCTTTAGGATGAAGAAGCATTTTGTTGGTGGGGGATATGTAGGCAAGGCCTTTAGGCCTTGTAATAGTCATCATATAATTTTTATAAGCTTAATGAATGGTTCATTGGAGCGGGTGTAACCACTCCAACCACATCCCTTATGTATAAATATACCATCTATTAGTGAATACAATTGACTAAACGTTTGGTCCAAATTTTGTGTTCGTTTGATGGCTGTGTGTATGTTGAATCTCCACTTGAATGCAATGTGAAATCCCATATTTCAACAATGTGCTTAATCACATAAAACCCCCTAGTGCATTTATGTGCATACATGCACTGGGGCGTTATATCAACAAAGGTGCACCGTAAATGGCTGAAAACTATTTAATGTTATAGGAGAATAAAAAATGATGTGTTCTTGCCATTAGCGGTGTGATATTTGTATAAATGCATCAGTATGTTACTGCGATACTATGGCACCGAAAACCAAAAAATGATTTTTTGCATTTAAAAAAATGAATATTCTTTCACGCATATCAAGGCCAATGCGCTAGTTGCACAAATGCACTGATGCGTTCATATTACATGGATGCACTGGAAATTATGAATGAGTTTTTTATTGAAAAAAAAATTGACAAGGCTGACATGGTTATGGATTCAACCAAAAATGTGCCCCCATCTCACTCTATGCTTTGTATATATAATAAAAACTTCATCAAATCTAAAATCCCTAAAAGAAAAAGTCGTAAGTGTGTGACAATAGAGGGATTTAAACCCTAATGTAAAATTTTGCAGCAACATAAAATGAAAAGAAGCAGAGAGAAAATAAGGGTTGCAACATTGAAGGTAATTATGAAGTTTTTGTTTCTAAATCTAGTTGAAATCTAAATAGGATCATAAGATCAATAGTAATATTTTACATACTTGAAATTTCTACTATGCAGGGTTTTGTTTGATTCACCATACCTAGCAAATTTCAATCCTCAGAATAATCTGGTTGCTTCAAAATCCTTCCACATAAGTCTCTCTTCCAAAACCCTCCCTTCATAATTTCGGTGAAATAATTACAAAATTTTTAGTTTTTTTTAAACACCTTTTAGGATTAGTCTTTGATTTTAAAATTTCCTCATGTTTTTAAGTTTAGGGCAAAAATAACTTGTGTGATTTTTTTTAATTTTGATTTTCAGCATTTTTCGATGTGTTTGTTTGTCGGATGCATAGGTGCATATATACATTAACTCGACCGGGGATTTTGAATTTGAATGTGGAATTGTATAAATAGGAAATACAACAATTAAAAAAATAAAACTCGTGCAGTGGTTCCTGTTGAATACATATGTTCTGATGCGCATGTATTTATATAATGCACTAGTGCACATGTAGTTATATAATGCACTGATGTGAATTATTTCTTAAAAATGCATCGATAAATACCCGCTATCAAATACAGAAGATATTTTATTTTGTGGGAGATTTTGTGGATGTTGATATACAATGTGTTTGTTGTGATGTGCATTACACATAATGTGGAGCATCGGTGTGTATTGAATAAATTAGCTGCATCGGTTTACTTTGAAAATCATGTGGCCGTATGTTTCAACCCTAAATTATATATTCATCTCAAATGCTCGTTTAGTATTCAACCACACCAATTACAATATTTCATAGTATATATATGTTGCCTAAACTCACCTTGTTCTTACAAAATGGTTTCCAAACTATATTGTAAGTTAGATTGTGATATAGTTCTTAAAACTATTTTAGGACTGTAGAGATGTATATTGATTGTTGATTTTGATCAAATGCATGGATAAAAGGTTATAGTATCAAATGGTCAATTCTTCAAAATCTAGCTCATTCCATCTTGTTCAAAGTTCAACAAGTTCTCCTCTTCCAGCTCTAGTAAGTTCAGGTTTTATTTATATTTTTACTATTTATTCAAATTTATGTTACTTATCCATGTGAATCTAAATATCAATTTATTATCTATTGCAAGATCTTGATTTAGGTTCCAGTTCATATGCACAAGATATTCCACCAATTTCAAAATGTCGTAAGCTCTTATTAGGAGCAATATACCACAAGTAGTTCGTAGATGAAAATGGGAAGCTTCTTTACCCCACCAATTGTAGCATTCCATATTCAAGTCGCAATCATGCTTTATCGATGGTAATTTGGCATAAACTGGATCTATTTTATGACACCCCAGTAGTTTGTGGTTGTTTAAAATTTCAAGGGTTGAAGGAGAACCCTCGGAGTTTCATACTCACCCATTACACCAATGATATACTACCCAATGTTGATGATCTAATACCCCCTAGTACATTAAAAAATCAAATAGGTGATATAGGAAAGACACGTAGGAACACTTCCCTATGCTCATTTTTGAAAACGTTCGAAGCTAAAACAACTATTTCTCATCCTAAATTGATGAACCCCTCTGCTTATGTTAAGTCAACTAAAATTTCTACTGATGCAAAGTATGATATGAATGCCACCCAACACATCTCTACTAGAAGTCCAAAAAGTTGCATGAGTTGAGAGAAAAATTGTCCAAGTATACACCAAGGTCCATCCAATTGTTGGAGGGTAGCAATTATTTCTCCCTTTTTGTGAATTTACAAACTAAATATCAAACTTGTTACAACTGCGCTTTGTATGGTGCTTGGTCGTCTTCTCTACCTATGCCTAATGGTGGAACCAAATTCTCCTTTCGTGGTAATTGTCTTATGACTTCCAAGCCTGATATAGATGCTGTAAATATTGGGTTCTTTATCCTTTCACATGTACTCGTTCCTCCCAAACAGTTAGTAGCACTTATGCCATTTTGCGGTCCTATCTATTGTCAGTCGAATTACCTGAATATTTTTAAATACAAGCATATCATTTCCATGTATAGTATGTGCATGAATGGTTATGTTTTTGGAAAATTTAACAGAAAGAACATGTTATATATAGATAGTCGGTCACCCACTCATGGGAACATTGCAGGGTTCTTAAATAGTTCTAGGTGCTCTTCATTTGTTAAAAATTTCTCTTTAGAGGAACACTTCAATGACCACAATTTATTTATGAAAATGAAAGCATCTAGATTTTTTGCTATACATGTGATATGTAGTTTGTCTCATTGTGACGAGTTGTTGATAAATTATAACTTTCGTAGAACACCAACTGCTCGTCAGAGATTCCTTGCATTGGGATTACCCTTGGACGTCCCCTTGGGGAGTAATACAAAAAAACATGTTTATGAGAAATGATAGTGCTATCATGCCTACCAAGGAAGATAATTACAAGGATGGAAATGGAGAGTGATATCTAGATGTTTTATTTCATCATTCATCTATTGAGATATGTTTTTGTTATTTCTCAGGAAGGGTCTAATTATATTGTTTATTTTTTCATGTTATGATGGTGGAAATAGAAATTTGATTACTGGATGAGTGTTTAAACAATTTGAGTTGGTTAAGTACATAAGTGTAACAAATTGAGTTCATGGCAACGAAAAGTGATATGTACATGTTTTATTTCATCATTTACAGATTGAGATATCATTGTGTTATTGTTATCTTTGATTGTCTAATTATATTGTTTATTTTTCATGTTATGGTGGTGGAAATGGAAAGTTGCAGATTACGGGATGCATTGTTTAAACAATTTGAGTTGGTTAAAATTTAGTTCAGTGTAGTGTGTTTTTATCATGTAACTTATTATATTCTTACAACTGGATCAAAATCAACTAATTAGAGTGCAAAATATCATTGATGTCAATCATAGTTATTGTTTGTTAAAATTTCAATTTCTCTCATTTGAATAATAGGGTCAATTTAATTAATATATTATACTTAGAGATTTATATTTTATATTTTAGATACTTAGACACATATATATTGTTAAGGCGGAAAACAACTTATGGAAAGAATTAAATATGTATATCCTTTAAAATTATGATATAGTAAATTAAAAATAACAAACAAAGTTTTTTTTAAATCCTATATTTGGAATATGCATGTTCATATCCAAAAAATAAAGTCCAAATAAATCATCATGCGGTGCATCAAAACAGTTAGAAATTGATGCCAAGGTATGAACTCCCTTTTATCATATTCTCCAATCGCATTTAATGGAAAAGTACATAACTGTCAATAATGAAAATAATTGGAAAACTTTCAACACTAGCTTTGAGCATCCACATACAGGTCATGTTAATTATGTATTAATCATAACCAATTCTCATTTTTATCATTCAAGTTACACCAGGAAGGATCATTGAACTATTCAACTAATATTTATCACAACAATCTTAAATGGTTCCCATATACAGTACAATGCAAAATTAATATACTCATTGATTCTACCAAACTAATTGAACATTCATCCAAATATCCATAATCAATTTACTATTGGCATTAAATTATCGTGCATTTTAACCATTTTAATAGCCAAAAGGGTGTTGTTTTAATTAAGTATTTGTTTTCCTTCATATTAGAGCTTTGATATTTTTCATTGTAAAGTGAGTTATTGTAAAAATATATATATATAAAATTTGAACGATACATTGATAGGTCATATTGATGTTCATATTTACATTTTTTTGTGATGTTTATATTCATATATTATAATAATATTACATGGTAATACTTGAATTTTTTCTATGATGTTTGCTTACACTTATAAAAAAGGATTCATTTATGTTTATCATTCGAATAATTAAGTTATATAAAACATTAAACGATGAAGTCTTAATTTCCTTATAAAAAAACATTATATATTACTTTGTAATGCTCAACATAAAGTTTCAACAAAATCATATTATTATATAAGTATAATATTATGACAAATTTTACTACATTATTGATAAAATTACAATAAAATATAATATCTATACAAATAATACCAGAACAATATGAAAACCAAATAAAAGAAATATTATTACATAAACATAATACTATGACAAACTATACAAAAATTGTAAACATGGTACTATGACAAATTATACAACAATCATAAATCATAGAGTTTCCACAACTTCATCTATTAACAATACAAAATTCAAAAAATATTTTAATTCAAATATGATATTTTAATTTAAATTATATTAAATATATAAAAATAAAAAATTTAACTTATGTTAAATTACTTGAAACATTTTTCCACATTTTCAATGACCATTACTCCAACTGGTATTTTAACATTTATGATGACCTAACAACCAACCATACTTTGAAATTTTTTCTAACCAATTATATATCAACCTATATATAAGCCCGATGCATTATCTCAAGTGGTTGAGAGCTATGAGTTGTAAGCAGAAGGTCTCGGGGTCAAATCTCCAGGTGGCTATGCATAAGTATATAAGGCCCTCACTTGATGTCCCCACTGGGTTAGGCTTCGTAATTAGAGTCGGCGGGATGAGGCTCCTTTAGGTGCCCCCACCTGTGAGTTTATTCCCATGGACGTAGCAACTCCTCTCCAGGGTTGTGAACCACATTGAAAAGATATATATCAACCTATATATGAAACCATTCTTCAAATTGTCTACAAAATTTAGGTTGAAATTATTTAATATGCAAAATGGTCCTAAAGTTTTGGCCAAAATTAAAAAACCATTAGCTTTCTTTACAAAGCTCTAAAATATTAACTTGTGTTGTAGTGATAGTTGATATGTTATGTTTATGGGTGTTAACTATATATTGTAAGTTATTCTCAAATCAAGAATTATTTAATATGAAAAATGGTCCAAATTAGGATGCTAAAATTTTGAAAACTTTGAAAAGTTTCTAATGTTTTGAAAACTTGTTACGTAATACAACAAATTGTTTTATAACATAATTTACAATGTCAATTGTGATGTTTTTTTCGACTAAAGTAGTTAGTGATTTAAAGACCCACATTTTGAATAGTACAAAATTCTTTTACATAAGCATACGATCATCATCATGATTTTCAACACCTAACAAACATAAACATCGTGATCATACCATCATAAACATAAACAAAAATGTTCCATGATAATCATGTTCAACACCAAATAAACATAAACATGCCATCATCATGATAATTTTCACCATCTAACAAACACAAAACACATCAGTACAATCAACATATAAATAAACATCAACATAACATCGAGATAAACATAAACATGAAAAATGCAATATATATATAGATATAGATATAGATATAGATATAATGAACATATATAACATTAAAGTGATGATACAATATGCCAAATATAATATATCTCCAATCCAATAACTGTTATGAAATATCTAATCCACCTCCGCCAGAGGCATCATCACTATCTCTCCAACTAGAGTTAGAGGCATCGTCACCTCCACCAATAGAGTTAGAGGTAGTATCAACACCTCTTCCAACAGAGATAGAGACATCAAAACCTCCACCAATAGAGAAAAAGGCATCAATTCCTTTGCAAGGTCGAAATTAATGAGCTCAAACTAGAGAAGCATGGATAGCTCCATCAACCTGAATTGTACGACCCCCTATGAGCATATATGTGATAGAGATGGCTGGAAAAGGTAATGGTAGATGGTCGGGCCAATCAGTAGGATCGACAGGTCAATCAAGTATGAGTAGATGAGAAGAGTAAATAGGATCAGGAGGAAGGTTGAGTAGGAATAGAGGAGATGATGAAGGAGCGTATGGAGGTGGAGGAGGAGGACATGGTGGAGGAGGAGGACAACATGGTGGATTACGAGGAGCTGGAGACCAAGGATCATGAAGTGCACAAGATGTTGAGGCCATGTCATTAGTCGAAGTAGCTGATAGAGAAGTAAGTGGATGAGCAAAGTGAGGATCTCTGCCCTCATCTAACGATGAACTAGCAGATGGGATACCGTATAAAATAGTGCAAGCACCAAGAACATGTTACGTCAAGGGCCTCATATCATGAGGAATAATCTTGCACAACTTTGAGCAGTGAGGGTCCCTCACAATGTAACTCGTCGGTATAGGTCGAACCCCTCAATATTCCAACAACGTATCCAACCTATCTGCTACATCATGCCAGTATCTCTCATCTGGCCTGTGTCGAAGGCCAAGTATGGCTAAATGGGGTGCCTTGGTTTGATCATCTAGCTCCATCTCTTTATCATCTTGAGCTGTAGGAGGTGGAACATCACTATCAAATGTCTTGACATCTGTAAAACATATAGTACACAATAATAATTAGACAATTTCAATAAACACGAATTTAATATAACAATTTAAAATTTATTAAGTATAAAAAGAATAAAATGCTACTAGATTAATTCAAACACAATGCTAAATTTACCTCTATCATATGTTGTCTCGTCGTAAGTGAATAAGATGTTGAGACACCCTCTCCAATCCAATCCCGCGTATGGATATGTAACCATGTCTAGTATAGGTGGGTCCTCAATTTCTAACATCTAGAGCACCTCCACGGTGATCCTAGCTAGAAATTCCAGCTACCCCCTCTTGGGCATCATCTCCCCCCACATCATGCCCATATGCACATCTGTCATCAAACTAGGAGCATGTTGGTCAAAAGATGTCCTGGTGGCTGTAAATCTCTCAAAAAATAAACAAAACAACTCTAAACTGAAAGGGAAGTTCTCCCTCATGCCAATACACGCACAACATCGACTAAGAGCATAACAAAATCGTTGTAAAAAAATAGTAGAACACCTAATGCATCTAGGCTTCTGCACTAAAGAATCAATGTAATATAATAGAGGGAATCTAATGTGCATCCCATCATTCGTGATATGTGCGATGGTCGTCACCAACAAAGAGAGGCACCTCACATCCTCTCTACCAAAAGAAACAATAAAAATATGCCCACCGCTGACCTGAAACTGAGTAGGGTGTACGATGTTGGGATTAGCATATATATAAATGTATACTAGTTGATTCCCTACCACAACTACAACTAGGACCTCAGGGAACCAAGGAAATTCCTCACCTCTCCTAGAGAGCCCACTGATAAAATATGTCCTTTTTAGTGGGTCGGAACTATTGTTCGAGACCAACTCAAAACGCCTGCTTACGAAAATTCCAGTGTGTGATCAACTAGGTGAGAGATATATTATTCCCGTTGAATACTGTTTCATTCTCATAGAAATTGAGGAGGCCAAAAACTCTCAAGAGGTGTCTCGTATGTGGAGTAATGGTATGAGGGAATAAATCTCTCTCCCTTTCCCTGGTCTCCCACTCTCTCCAGAATTTATATTGGTCAACTTGTGCTTCCTGCTGTTGCCTCGCCTCATGGCACTCACATCTCTATTTCACATATAACATCAATTAGTCTCATTAAAATACATATAAAAGCATTATATGATAATTAGAAGTACTAAAATCAAAATTTATTGCAAAAAAATGACTTATGGTGCGCCCATATAAAACATATGCACTGCCTGTGATGCACTTTTACTTTTTAAGCACCTTCTTCAGTGCACAAAACCAACACAACACACCGCTGATATAATTCGATATATTTAAAATTTTATTATCAAGTCGGTGTGCTACAATACACACATATTGGTTCATTTTGAAATTTGCGTTGATGTTGTGCCTATGGCACATCAGAGTACCGAACATCGGTGCACTAACGTGCACTGAGAGCACCATTGAATTATGATTTTTTATGATACACAAAATTTTAATGTATAAGAATTAGTGTTTATCTAACACGTAAGCGCATTGTACACAGTGCACTTACATTATCTAAAATCACCACAGTTTATTTCATTTTATAATTAGGAATGTGTCAATAGCATGCCTACAACACGTCGGAGCACCGAATACTGGCGCACTGATGTGAAACAGGAGTGTTGTAGAATTATCATTTTTTAGTTTCTACAAAATTTTTAAATTACAGTTGTCAATGCGTTTATACCTTATCAACATAGCGTTTTATGTGCACTGACGTGATATAAAAGCAACATGGTTAATTTCATTTATGGATGATGGGGAATGTAATCACGGTTCTCATACCAAATGTAATAGCATCGATCACTAATGCGCTGATGTGTAGCAGAAGCACGGTATACTTTGGTTTTTATTTTTTCTTGTCAATCTTTACTGGTGTGTTTGGTACACATAAAGGAATCATAATGTTAGTGCACTTATGTGTAATTAATGCACCACTTATTAGTTTATAATTTTTAAAATTAAGTTTATGTTATGGCCATGCACTACAAAAGGGTAGCACACAGGTGATGCGGTGCATTCGAGAAATTTGACTCGCCTTTCAAACGATAAAGCCTATAAAAATTTATAGAGTGCACCAAGAGCAAGTGCAATATGGATGGATCAAACTCATTGCGCAATTTTTAAATTTTTTTGGATAAAAATGGCAAATTATGGCTTAATTTCAAAAATTAATCTGCTAAGAATTTAAATTATCAAGTAAGGATTAATTTACCTACTAAACCGCATGTTGGGGAGGCATCTAAGCTATGTGTGGGAGAATTTGAAGTTTTTCCTACTATTTGGAAAAATTCAAAATCAATTCAGCAGCCAATAAGAATGTGCAATGTGTCAACATCAGGTGGGATGAACATAAGTGGGAGGGCATCTAGGTGGGTTATGAAAGGCACCGGTGCAGATGGCTCATATGCACCGTAGAGGGGTAAAAATTTGTTTCACGATGTGGTAATTATTTTGTTATAAAATCATATTCCAGTGCACCTGATAGTGGGACACACCAGTGTGGTGTGCGTAAACTGCACCATCTTTAGGTTTTTAAATCAAATTTAATGTTTTTTAAGTTTTTATTTTTTAACAAATACGAACCAGTGTGTTAGGTGATATCACATGCACTGGTATGTTTAAGAGTAATTAATGACATGCGTTTAGGTTTTTAAGTAAAATATAATGTTCTTTGTAATAAAATATCCTGGTACGTTCGTTTATATTGGATGCACCGGGACATGGGTTATTACGTAACGCATTGGGTCGTGATTTTTTAGATAATACAATATTTTTTTATTTTTTAATAAAATATAATATAATGTGTTCTTTAAAAGGTAACGGTCCCGTGCATTAGGTATTACTAGATGTACCATGATGGTGAATTTTTAATAAAATATACTACAATGCATTCTTTGAAATAAACGCATCGGTGCGTTAAGTTTCCAGAAATGCACCATGGTTTTAGAAAATTGCCACTCATCTCATCAAAATTATTTTTTTCATTGATTTTTTTTCATGGTGCAACATGATTTTTTTGGCAGACCCGGTGCATGTTCTTGGGAGATGCACCAATGTGTTTTGTTTAGAAACACATTGAAGAAAAAGCATCCACTACAACCTTAGGTCGCGAGCCTCCGCTATTGACCTCAACTATAAACAGATATTTGATCTCTTTTCATACGAGCATTCACTATAAACTATCAAGTTCTATATGTGTCACATGTGGATCTAGATTACTAGAGCAAGATTCACTTAGAATTTACCAAACATAGACAGGAAAATCGAATAAATATGAAGCAAATACTAAGAAAAACAGAAGAGGAAAACACTCATGTGGATAGTTCTTCCATAACATTATTATTCAACAATATCTATACAATATATAGATGCTCTCAAGAGACAAAATATAGAGTCTTAGTGGCAAGTTGAGTAGCTCACAATAATGAGGCTTAGATTGGACCAATTCACCCATCAATTACATGAGTCCTAGTGTAACTCATAGACTGGGCCATAATGAGGTTAAATGAACACAGATGGACCACGATGAAGGTTACTCTATTCAAAATAGTTGGAAAGGTACCATTATGAGGGTGCATGGGCCACTACTTAGTTGGCTAAGTAGTGGACAATAATGCACAAGTTGACCAAATCCTCAGGAGGGCGCACTACATCTCCTTAAAAAGGGAAATGCAATAAATCCCACATAAATGCAAGGTAGTGGGGTGCATTGACTCATAAAATGGTGGAAATGAGTGGATAAGTGGAAAAACAAGGCTTCATGGATACTAGTCTAAGGTGGTCAAATGTTGAAAAACTATGGACCAAGACACTATACTAGGCACTAGAAAGCCAAATAACATTAGGTAGAACAACATGAAGGTCCATGGCATGTATATGATGGTGATATTGTTCTAACACTCTCCCTTAAGAAAAAAAGGTATTGATCATGAGAAATAGGTCCCAAGCAACAAAGGATTATGGTCACCCATTACATTATTAATCCATATGAGCTGGGGAAAGAGGAAAAACCACATGGGGAAAATCCTCCCTAAAAAATGGACCTGAAAGAGATACCAAAAACTGAATACTCTCCAAACTAGATGAATATGTCTAGAGTAATCTTCTTCATAGGAAGAAGTGTAATGTGCTCAACTAGATCCTAAACATGTACAACTGCATGATTGAAACTAAATCCATGTAGAACAATTGAAACATATTGATAGTAGAGAGAATGCATGTGCTCTTCAAACTTTAACTTCAAACCAACCAAGGTGCTAGGTCCAAAAGAGACTTGATAGGATTGAGAATAACTGACCCCAAGTGAATTATTAGGCTCCTGAAGCATCAACATCGAACCAAGAGAGTTGTAATCATCTCCAAGCAAGAGGAACACAATTTCCAAGTGTGCCACTTGATGGCAAAAGTTTCTCCATCTTCAAGTGAACTTGAAGAAATTCTGCTAGTCATGGTGTACGAATACATAGGAAGCAAAAGAGTGTGAAGCAATGAGAGATCTTCACTTGAATTCCAAACTTCTCCTCGACCACCTTTCGAACCAATACTCTCATGTGAAGAGAAGACATATTCTAGATAAGGCTCATTTTGATCACCAACCAACAACGCATCTTCAACATCCGTAATAGAAGACATAGAGGAGAAGGAAGTGGAATTGAGAGAGATCTCTTCAACAATATTGATGGAAGCAACTCGTATGTTATCTTCATGAAAAACATCTTCTTGGAAAATAGAGGAATAAAGTTGAGATGGATCATTTGTTGAATCTATATCTTCTTCTTCTTCTTCTTCTTCTTCAATTTGAACAACTTCTTGATAAATGCATGAGGCGGAGACCTTTGGTGGGAGAACACATGAGGAGGTGTCCATTTTATTTCTCTCCATATAGATAATATCTTCTTTCTGCATGCCAATATCTCTATCTATATTTATCCAAAGCTCAAGTAGATACTCAACAGTATCAATGAGATAATGCATTCTAGGAGGTATAGCCAGACACGTAGTTCCATACGCTCTATCACAGTCATTGAGCCAATCACACTTCTCTTCATAAAATTATGGGTCGCTCACAGCACCAATGGACACATCAAAGAAACATTTTCTCTTGAGATATGCACACATATTTTCTTTCCACTCAGAATATTGGAATGGAGAGAGGAGAGGAAATTATTTAGAATCCATATTGAATTTGTTATAGGCACTTGCAAACCACACAGTTGGAAATCTATTTCAAAAGAAAGACTAGAATCCGTTATGGAAATATGATACCATGTCAAATTCTATATGTGTCACAGGTGGATCTATATTACTAGAGAAAGCTTCACTTAGAATTTACCAAACATAGACAAGAAAATAGAAGAAATATTGAGAAAATATTAAGTAGAACACACGAGAAAAACACTCATGTGGATTGATATTCCATTACATTATTATTCAACAATATGTGTAAAATATATAGATTCTCTCAAGAGACAAAACTGAGAGGCTTAGTGGCAATTTGAGAAGCTCACAATAATGAGGATTAGATTGGACCAATTCACCCATCAATGACATGAGGCCAAGTGTAACTCATAGATTGGGCCATAATTAGGTTAAATGAACATAGATGTATCATGAGGAAGGTTAGGCTAGTCAAAATAGTGCAAAAGGTACCATTATGAGATTGCATGGGCCACTACTTAGTTGGCTAAGTAGTGGCCATTTAAATCCCACATAAATGCAAGGTAGTGGGGCTCATTGACTCCTAAAATGGTGGAAATGAGTGGATAAGTGAACAAACAAAGCTTCATTCATATATCACTAGTTTAAAGTGGTCAAATGTGGACAAGCTATGGACCAAGACACTAGACTAGGCACTAGAAAGCCAAATAACACTAGGTAGAACAACATGAAGGTCCATGGCATGTATATGATAGTGATATCATTCTAACATAAAATAAGCATAAGGTCCTTTTCCTTATAGTGAAAAAAATTTCAGCTCTTCACTGACTAGTATTTGGTCCTAAACAACCAAGTGATTTTCATTAGAAGGGTATTTCTACTTGTGTAAATATTTTTAGGAAATTTGCAGTGCAAGTTGTTTGTTTTATTTATTTTTCTAGATTTTTCCTTGGTGTCTTTTGCGAGCCACCATGGATGATAAACCTTTTCATATGTCTAGAAGGATTCAAGGACACTCTCATGAATAAAAGTGGTTGGCAGTGTGACCTCACCATGAGCAGGAACATTATGTCAGTACAAATTACTAATGAAAAGGGAAATCAAGAGCCTAGAGGAAAAAAGAATAAGAATAAGAAGAATGGGAACATGGGTAACAATAATGAGAATAACAACAACAATAATAATAGTAATGCTGGTAGGGGTAAGAAAGAGAATAGAAAGGCCAAGTTCCCATGAAACCTGTGCAGGAATGACCACTTGACCTACTTATGCCCTAAACTAGAAGATGTTAAAATGTTGATGGCACAACATGAAGCTACCTAGAAACCGTCTATGCGAACTAATCCATTCCCTCCACAACATCAACGGATGGTGGTGCTGCTAACCCAAACCCTGCAACCTCGCAAGGGGGAAACCAAGGAGCTTCCTTAAAAGGGGGAAATCCAATTCAAAGTGAGGTATTCATGTGTCATTGGGAAATGAACGTCTAGATAAGGAATAATAATTATGATTCAAATACATCCATATCTAAATTTAAAGAGAGTCCTGACATTGAAACAACTCACCCATTACACATAGAGAAACTAGGAAATGATACTATGCCTAGAATAACAAAAGGTGTTTTGAAAAATAATATGTACAATACAAATGTGCATGCTGCTCAAAATTATTTCATAGTGGAAGATATGGCCCAAGATCCTTGTGAAATTTACACCCTTGAAGTCATCCAATGTTTTCCTACTCAATGAAAGACCCTTCTTTCTGCCATATGTGCCATACATTCTTTAGAAAGTCAACTATTGACTTTTGATTTAGACAATTGGAAACATCATTTACCTCAACATACAAATTTTCAAATTCAAGTTTCAACTAGAAGGTCAAACATCCATCAAAATATTGTAAATGAGAGGGCATCCACCTATGTGATGTCCATATCATGTTGGGAAGCCATAGGATCTCCTTAGGTAGTTCCCCTAGTTACCATGTTAAAGGATTTTTATGGTCACTTATTCCAACCCCGTGGAGTTATTCTAGGTCTCCCAGTAGATCTATGGGGCAAGAAAGTTAATGCAAAAGTGGAAGTAGTGAATGCTCCACTTGATTAGAATCTATTGCCATGAAGGAGTTGGACTCATGCCATTATGGATGTGGTTTCTTCGATATTTTGAGTGATTAAATTTCCCCATGAAGGAAATATAGTCACCATCAGTTAGTTATTGTTCCATAGAAATGATTCCAGGAATAAATTTTGGATGAATATCCCCCTAGTAAGCCATTCCAAGAAGGACTGTAAAAACATTGGCATGGAAATATATCCTACTTTAATGGGAGCTTTTAACATTCCACCACTTGATTTGAGTGACCATGCAACCTCGATACACATGATATCATATGTTTTTATTACTTTCATGAAGAAATTGTCTCAATTTAAGACTAATTACTTTCAAGATCCATGGGTAATACCAAAACCCACACAAGGAATAGGTGTAGAGAGGCTACACCAATTCTATCTCCAACCAAAATAGCTTTTCAAGCCATATAAATGTAGACCATGATTTTCAATCTATCCAAATGGAATTTGATGATCATCATTCCATACCTTTTGAGTATGAAATCTTGTCTTCAAATTTATCTATAGAGATATTATCGGATACTACCCAGTTAGAAGAACATTTATTATACTTGGAATAATTAGATTATCTTGGAAGGGATGCACCTACTGCTAATGAATCATACAAGAAATGTGTGAAGGCTCAATATGACAAATCTATCCATCCTCATGTCTACTCTAAAGGATACATGATGCTTTTCTATGACCAACAATATGACAATATCAAGCCTAGTAAATTCAATTCAATGTATCTTGGTCCTTACATCATAAAGCAAGTGTTAAATAAGAGAGCTTGTGAGCTAGAAGATTTCGAGGGGGACATTCTGCGGCCTAGAAATGGGATTTATACTAAGAGGTATTATGCCTAGACCTTTGTGTCTGGGCATAATCTACTTTTAAGCATTGTATTATAAGTATGTTAGATTTCTTTTAATTCCTCTTCATAATATTTCAAAAATAAAAATAAAAATGAAATATTTAAAAAACCTTACTTACCAATACTACTGTTGTTTCACGAGATATTGTGAGTTATGATAGGAAAGGTGCAACAAGGGCTTATTTTTTCCAATTAGTTGTCCTCCTAAAAGGTTTGTGTCCTAAACTAGAATATAGGTAAGGTCATCTCCATAATGCATGGTTTGCATCAACCCTACCATTATGTTTACACCTCAAGATCACAACACATTGAAGTGCGACAATAGCCCTTTACTCTCAAAAAAGTCATAATTATCCATGTTAGAGCTTACCAACTCATGGGTACCCTAGTTAGAACCATGTTGTCTTCTGGTTCCAATGTTGACAGTTTTTGTTAGGATGGAGAGTCCCTATTTAGTCCCTCCATGTCATTGAGTTGAAACCTCATGACCCTCTCTAACTCTTGTTCTAGCCATTTACAGTTCTCCATTAGCTGCTTATTGCCAATGCATTCTCCTAATTTCGTTCACATTTTCTATATATTGTAGTCACATCTTGCTACCCTTACTGAGAAACGTACGTCATGAGCATCCACATCATGCACATTCTTTTTTTGTTTTTTTTGTTTAGGTATGTTCTGTGTGTTTGGAACATAGTTACACACCCATGCAATGCTCATCTTCTCCAATGTATCATAGCATTCTTTTTTTTCAATATTTATAGTATGAAAGAGAAGCCAAAATTTGAATATTCTAAAAAATTAAAAAAGAGGGGAGCGAAGGATCCCAAATGTCTATCAATATAGTGGCAACAAGTCAAGTCATCCTTGAACAAAGCACTAGTATTGAGTCTCTTAGCAAATCAAGTTCTAGTTTTTGTCCTTACGATTCAATCCTTGATTGTAAATTACTCCTTTGATTAGTTTCTCTTCCAATCATATGGAGAATCTTCCTCTATCTCCTATAGTGCAGACTTATATCATTGGTCCCTTTCTCTAAAAGTTTCCCAAGTCACTATTGTGTCATGCTCAATGTTCAAGGATATAGCATATGTCGGCCATTCTACATTTTCCTTAACCTCATGTGTCGTAAATTTAGTGTTGTTAGTCTATTCTCATCATGTATAATTGAAATCAGTGTTCACACTCATGCTTATAGGGAAGGTCCCCATTGAATTCTCACAGGTGGGTTGTATCTCATCAACAATAATTCATCTTCTCTGAGCCATTAACCTAGATTCATAGAACCTTTGACTAATTTAAATCATCGACAGATAAACTTGAACTCAAAAGATGATAATCCATCACTGGTCATTGATTGAGTGGTTTCCCTTGATGTTTGACATCAATAAATCTATTCACATATTGGGATTTCTGTAGCAACTTGGATTCTATTTTCATCATTGGTGGAAGTCCTTGCCCCCGCTAATAAATTTCATTATCATTTTTTTCTCAAGGAGTATCTTCTGTGCACTATTTACATCTAGTGCATGCAAGAGATGTACCCAGTGGTCTATTCTACAAAACTTTGTTCTAGTCTGTTTCAAAGTTAAATAAATCCCTGACATTTCCTCATGTTGGATGATGGGGGATACCTTAATTCCTCCCTTCAAATGGGTCTCTTCTTATCGAATTCAACTGATATTTCTTCGAGAATGAGATTTATAGTTATGGTAGTACCTTGGGGATTCTAGTCATTAGTGGCAGGTTTCCTCACTATTGGGTAGTGGGAATACATGAATGTCTCCTACTTCATAGATTCTACTATTCAAATCCAAGGAATCTATTCACACTTAATATAATGTAATAGGTAGTACCTTGGTTCCCATTATCATCATCAGTGGGTTACCTCGCATTTGTTAATGATATACATTAATGATTGATAATCAAATGGTATCCTCCATGTTTGACTTCAGCTCATATATTCGCATGGGTAGGATTCATACTTCTCAATAGTTTGGATGGAATACCTTGGGCCAACAGTATGTTGGGTATGTTTTATATTCTTTTCATGTGTGTGTGAGGGGGGGTGCATCTTTGACCATAAACCTGACGATCCCCACTATCTAGTGCTCCACCTTATGTTTCGGGTGTTGCTCATAACATTGGATCAGGGGGGAATTATAGGTGGGGGTGCGTGCCGACACCCTCCCCCTTCCGGAAAGTAGACATAAAAAATATGTGTTATCCCATTTCCGATACGAGTGAAGCGATTTAAAAAATTTTGGGGCTATTTTTTTTTTCTAAATATATGTAATTTAATCCAGTTTAAGGAATTGGTGTCTATTTCTAATACATTGTAATGGATTAGTTTTTTGGATGCTATGGGATACCTATATTTGTATTTTCATTAGTTAATAATCATAAGATAAAATAAGAGGCATGGCTCTAAGTTTTTCTAGTTTTTCCCGGTTAAGGGTTTCCACGGAAAATCTTTGTGTATTATGTGTGAATGTTGTGGTGTAATCTTTATTTTGCTTAAACGAATCTGTATGTTTTGCTTATCTAAGCAGGTTTAAAACTTACTAAGGGTTTCCAAGAAAAAACCTATGTGTATTATGTGTGAGTGCTATGGTGTAATAATTTTTTTCCTTAAAAGAATCTATATGCTTTGCTTCTCTACACAAGTTTAAAACTTACATAGTAGCACACTCATATTTTTATATTGCTCGAGTTGCACAAGATTGTACCACACCTCATATGACATTGGTATCATTGGGAGAACCATTACTCAACTATATTTGGTTCTCCTAATGCATGATGAGACATATATCCAATGTGTACTGTTTCGTGGCTATGACCTCCATATTGACATAGACCCACTGTGTATCTACTTGTTGTTATGATCTCTTGATTGTCATGGATCCACTATGCATCATCTTTGTGGCCATGAACCACTTATATATATATATATATATATATATATATATATATATATATATATATATCACATGGATCCACTAGTATTCTTTTGTGGTCATGATCATTACATCATTCATATATGTCATGGACCTGCAATGCATTCTATTCGGGGCCATGTTCTATCATCTTGAGCATTGAAATAGTCGTCTCAGGGAAAAGATTAGCTTAGACCTATTTTTTGTTTCAAGTACATTGGTGGACTTGGGATTCTTGGAATATCAATCATGTTCCTCCACATCTCTCTACATACATGATTATGATGTATTTCGTCCATCATGTTCCCTTTTGATGTCACACATTAGGAGGCATCTATTATAGATAAAATCAACACTTCTCTGTTTGTGACGATAGTTCAAAGATGATGCTTAAAAGTGTCATTGTACATTCACAGAAAGGGAATTCATGGATGGAAGAGCCTATGATTTGACCCTTCTTAATGACCCAAATCACTAGAAATGAAACCCCAACACTTTACCATTTTCCATAAAGAGTTTCAAACACAATTTGAGGAAAATTTGCACCTTGTTGGAACATTAGGCATGAATTCACTACTAATTTGCACCTTTCCAGTACATTGGGTGTGAACCATTCACACTATGCTAGTTCACAAGGCACAAATGCAACAAAAATTGACAATTCGCACCTTGCAAATTGAACAGTGGTGAATCATTCACATGTTTCTTGTGAATTGAGTTTGAGCTCCCTGTAATTTCATGAAAAAATATAAAAAATCAAAATTTAGGAGTTAAGGAAGTTTTGCTTGTTTACAACCCCCCAAACTACTTGGTACGTAATTATTCATAACTATTCCCTTCTCATATAAAAAGGTATACAATGGACCAATTTGCGGACCAATACTTATGATAGTAAAGCCATGCTAGAGGAATAAATCCTCATCATACCCATATGTCCCTCACATCAATGATTCTTGTTGCTAAGACATCATCCCTTACATCTTGGAACTACTACGCTCAAGTAAGTTCCTTCCCTATGCATGTTTGTGGATGGGAGTGGAATTTTTGGAGAACATGAGTAGGAGAGACCCATAGTCTCAAGTTCGTCAAGGTGTTGAAGCAGTGAAAGGTATCACTTGTACTACTCTTCATTGCTCCAATATAGATTCGACATCTTTCCCTTCCCTAAAACTAGTGTCAATTTAGTAATTGATGTTTGACATTTTCAAAGTTGTTTAGTAATCTTATGTATTTTGCATCTTTCAATTCATTATATTTTTTTGTTGTATTCAAATTGGTTTGAGGAAGGTATTCTTTGTTTGTGTTGCAGGTGAAAGTATTTGGGAAATCAAGAGATGATCATGCAAAGGAGACAGGGAAGTGGCTAGGATCAACTTTCATAAAAAAGGTGCATAAATCTTTCTTCTCATATCTCTTTATATCAGATTTGCTTGTTTGTATATGGTCTTATGATAGATTATGATTATATTTTCCCTTCCAATAGATTCTTGAATGTAAATCTAGTCTTTCTAAGTATGTTGGTGATCTTGTTCCAGTCATATGATTAATTTTCGTACAACAATAATTTATCACTAGTATTTTCTAGTGTAGAAAATTGTAATTATAAATGAAGATTTGAAAAAATCTGTGGGAATTTGATTTTTTTTTAGAGAGAAAACCAAATCTTGATAGAAAAATATCAGTCTGCAATAGAGGGAGGGACTTGCAAACTCCATTGGCCTCCTTTGGCTTGTAAGTTCCAACATTAAGAAGATCTCATAAACAATTGGATAAGGAATGTAAGGTTTTCACCATGGTTGTTGTTTTCTTCTATGCAAAATATGGAGGTTGAATAAATGACTCTGATGATGGATTCTTGTAACAATGGTTAACAAAATCATAATCTAAGGGATGCACACTCAGTAAAAAAAATAAAAAAATTTACTCAATAAAGGATGATTTCACCTTTTCTATTTACCAAATTATGAATGTGGTATTGACAATGTATACACCCTTTTAGTAGTTTGAGGATGAATGGATGGTCTCCAAGATGCTCCATCTAGAGGATCATTTGCTCTTTCAAACACCCTTGAATCCTTTCCTCGGTACCTATAGGCTACATAGGAGAGATAAGAAGAAGTGGTCTTCTTAATCTCTCATGAAAAAAGTAGCATAACTCTATCTAGTGGAGGATGTAATGAAAGGGAGAATGATGAAGAAATGGATGAATGGGTATGAATACAGTGACCTCTCATGGTTTGTTATGTACTTGTCAAGTTGAAAACTAGAAAAATCCTCTCCTTCTTTGAGTTCAATTAGGGAGAAAAGCTTGATTTTTGTGGATTTTTGTTATCCTTGGATTTTCATCATGAAAATAATGTTTTTGTGCTTTCTAGTGCTTTGTGCTCATTATCAAAATCCATGAATTTTCATGGAAATCTTGATTTTTCCAAATCTTGTGCAAAAAGGGGTAGTTCACTTGTTTCCCTAAATAACTACTCTGGGCCAACTCTACTATGCCCTAAAGAATTGCAATGGCATAAGGAGGTCTTCTGATGGCTAATTTGTTAAAAGGTTTTCCATTTTTTACCGAGATAGGTCACATAGGGAGATGAAATCATTGATTATAATAGTTTATGCATGTGATATTGTGTATTATCATGTTGAAGAGCTTTAATTATAGAAGGGAGAAAAATTAGATTGATAATAGACTCCACCTATGCAAGAAGTAAGTGAATCATGTCCTTAGGCATGGCTATGGGATTGACTTAGGAGAGGGAAATAGAGAAGCAGAATGTTTGTTGACATAAAAAATAAGGAATCCCACTCTGCTAGAGATAAAAATGTGCTAAAAGTAGGGACGCACATCCTTAGCCTCCTATATTGGGCGGAATTACAAGTTTCCCCATTATCGTGTAAGGGAAGCACTAGAATTCATATGGGATATAGATATCTCACTCACATCATGGAACATAATTTAAGCCACATTCACCTACCCCTAGAAAATGGATTAGTGAAGAAAGAAACATAACCTCCCATGTGGTTCCTTCTATGGATGTGAAGCATGCACATTAATATTTACCTATTTCGTACGACTTGTGTAATATTATTGTGGCCACATCATTTTGATAGTATCTACATTTACACTCTCTCAAGTACAAAGCAATAAAGATATATCATATATGTTTTTCCATGGCTACTTTCCCTATTGTTTACTCCATACTAATTTACCTTTTGTACTTTAAAGCTATTAACCAAGTGAAACCAATATATTTTTTACAATATAAACCAACACATCTTAAAATACCCATGGATTTTCGTTGCACTTCTTATTATTTTAAATGTAAGACAGGTAATGTAGCAAAAGCATAACAGCATAATGTAAAATTACAGACTTGCATATAAATGTATTTAGAATATTGGTATTTGAAGGTTGTAATATAAAAGGAGTTAGTTACACATCTTATCAATTCAGACCACAATAGTTACGGTAAATCTTAATCTCTTAAGATGAAAAGGTTAGTTACACAACTTTATGAATTTACTACACAAAAGTTATGGTAAATCTTAAACACCGACCATCTATCTACCCGACAAACTTTAATCATCAAATAGATTTGGTATAGCATCCAAAAGATTTGTCATGGCATTCATCCACACCCACCCACAAAATTTAAGACAAACTTTAATCAGCATCCATTTACCCCTAATATTTCCAAACAAACTTTAAACAACATCCATCTACCCATAAGATTTAAGACAAACTTTAAACATAAAAATAATGTATTATAAATAAAAATTTAATGTTGGGCGAAGTTTAAGGTAAAAAAAAATAGTTAAAAAAAATTCCCACATTTATAACAACTCTATTTAATAATAATAATATTCCATTTATAACAATTATATTTAATAATAATAATATTCCATACTTGTTGAGACATTCTATTTCCTCGAAGGCAGTGTAGTCTCGACATCTTACAAATCTTAACAACCAAAATTACACTATATTGAAACCATCATTAATCATTAATCGGAAAAGGAGGTTATGTTTTTAGAGAAATGTGAACTGGATTGTTGTGGTTTTGTTAATTTTAAGTTTTGGAATAACAACATAAATAAACAAGAAAGATGGTAAGATGGTAAGATGGTAGGAATTAGATGTGTAATAAATCCCATATTTTCTAGATAGTGCTTTGTTTTATAGGGAAAAATGGTAAGATGGTAGGAATTAGATGTGTAATAAATCTAATATTTCCATATTTTCTAGATAGTGTTTTGTTTTTATAGGGAAATTTAGAATGATGTTGATATTGTCATTCTCTTTATTTTAATAATAATAAAATTTAATCATTTTTTAAATGTTTAATTTATTTTAATGATAAAAATTTTATTTTATTTTATTAATAAAATTCAACTTAGATGATTGGGGGAATGATTGTTATCCTCCTTACCCAGGTTCAATTCTTGTAAGTGACATGATGCTCTTGTTGAGCTCTATTGTAATGATTGTATTTTTGGTCATACCTTGATTCTCTATCTAGAATAGCAGGTGTTAGCATTTATCCTAGTGGACTAACCCTCTAACAAAAGGTGAACCACCATTTTAAGAAAATTTAAGTATCTCTCAAATGTATGATTATGCTATAATATATATTTTTTTAATAAAATTTAAGTACCTCTTAAATGTATTATTATGTTATAGTATTACTATTCACCAATGTCCTTCTTGGATTATGTGTCCTTTTGTCCCCATTTGATGGTGAAAATTATGTCTCCACTTGCGAAACAAGATGAAGGAAACAAATAGAATATTCATCTTACATGTAACATTTAGCGTGGATAGGCAGTTTACCCTTGTTTCCCATGAGGTATGTAGGTATAATACCACAATGAGTGGATTTTTGGCGCACCTACAACACAATATCATTCTCCAGCGATGGCTAGAAATATGGAACATTGTCCACACAATAAGAGATGGGAATGAATTCATGTAACTAGGAAGGCTATGTAGCTTGAGTTGTGAGACGTTAACTATTAGATTCAAATACCTAATTGTGGTGGAAGCTCTAGTTTGAAGACATTTTCACCAACCTTCTACATAATCTGATGAGGGCCATAACGAAGTGGATGAATTTTATGATGTTTATCCCCCTGAGAGCAATCTTTCTAAAGATATAACCATACCTTATCACCGACTTGGAATGAAAGAAGGATGTGATGGTGATCACATAACATCTTAATCTATGCTTGGTTACTCTAAAGAATGTTGTGTACGTGAACATGAATATGGGCTAGATATTTCACAATTGATACAGTATACTTATGGGCATTAAAATATTGTTGTGAAGTAGGAGTTGGTATGACAAATCGAAACTCGAAAGGGGCAATTGGTCGATACCCATAACACACTTCAAAAGGAGAATAGGAAGCCCATTTGCATGAAATTATTCTTTAAGTTTATGTTGTGAATTCAAAAATATAAATGGAGGATGATCTATGTGAAGCACATAGTTTCTTTTCCCAACAAATAATAACACCAATGTTTTAGACTGTGAACCAATGCATAAAATTCCTTGTCATTTATGGTGTACTTAAGTTTGGTTGTTCATCAAGATTTTGAATGATATTCTATAAGATGACCTCCCTATTTGAGAATGGCCATAATAGAATAATGAAAAGAATCACACTCTATCTTAAAGGGTTGTTGAAATTCACATAGTCTAAGGATGGGTTTGAAAACAATAAATTCTTGAGATATGGAAAGGTCGCTTTGGTGTTAGGGGTCTAATTGAAGTGACATTGATTATATAGTACATGGAGAGGATGTGCTAGCCTAGAAAACTAGAAAATTAACTTTGAAAAACATTGGCACCACTCAGAAAACTTTTAAGGTCATCTACAGTGTATGGTAAGGGCCAGTCTAAGATTGTCTCGATATTCCTAGGATTTGGATGAATACCTTCTATAGAAATTATAAATATCAAATAACAAAACGAAGCGTCAGCCAAAAACCTATTTTTGAGTTTTACCTATAGTTAAATGGAACATAGAATTTGTTCGTGCGAAAGATCAATATATCATCTAGATAAATAATAATAAAAAATACAAGATGGGGATGAAATAGTTCGTTAATGAGTCTCATAAGAATGTAGGGGCATCGGTGATACCAAAAGGAATAAGCCTTGAATGTTTTTTTCCCATGCATCAATTTCTTTCATTCTGACTTATGAAATCCTAAAGTTATATCCAACTTTGAAAAATAATAAGCTCCTTGTAAATTCAATCCAACAAATCTTCGATACAAGGAAAATGGTATCTTTTCTTAATGGTCGCCTTATTGAAACCTCTACAGCTAATTACTAGGCACCATTCATGGGTTTCGTTCTTAGGGATAATAAAGGTAGGTGAACCACACAAGTTTAGAATATAGGATGAATCCTTCATGCTTGCAACAACATCTGGATATGTTTTTCAATATCAACTTTCATCATAGGGATAAGAGAAGTATCCTCTTGATTAAGTGCTTAGGAGGAGTCATGGAATTCTTATCGAGGTTGTGTAATAATCTAAAAAGTGTTCATTTGAAGCAGAAAAAAATGTT
Source organism: Larix kaempferi (assembly GCA_027924585.1). Lineage (NCBI taxonomy): Eukaryota > Viridiplantae > Streptophyta > Pinopsida > Pinales > Pinaceae > Larix > Larix kaempferi. Next base: position 17,048,167 of record BSBM01000088.1, on the reverse strand, counting down.
GAATGTTATAGTGAGAAGATCCTTTATAAGATACTAAATGTTTGATATAGAAGGGAGCAGATCTTTTTCATGCATTGCATTTACGAAATCCAAATCTTATACCAAATACGATCTATTTAAAAAAAAGAATGCACAAATTAAATTTCTATTAACTCCAATACCTCCTTGGTAGATAGTTAGTGTCTTCTTTTATACACAAATTCAAATGGGGAAATTACCTTGACCATGTCATCCCATGTTTATGGAGCAGTCTATTTATTCTAGGTTTTAGACAAATAGATTCAGCACCCTCGAATACCCCCATGGCACCCAAATCTTGCAATTTCCATAGCTAATATATGTGACTCGAATACTTTTTCAAGATTTCCAATAGGCTCCCAACAAAATAAGATAGAAAATATGCTAAAAAAAGTTGAAAACATAGAATATTTAGACTATACCCATGTTTATAACATTGATTTGGCTTACATGTATAATTAAAAAATAATAATAATACCAAAGAAAAATAACTTTAATGTCAATTCACAATTAAAATAAAATAATATATATATTAAAGTTCTAAAACATAATTAAAATTACTAAATGCATGGATCCCATGTGGCAGAGCAATTAGAAATGAGTAAATGAGATGAGAAGGTATTAATGGAAGGTCACAAGTTTAAATCTCATTGGGTACTAGCTTAACAAAAAAAATTACTATGTATATTAAATTTTACAAGCCAGTATTATATAAGTTATAACTTACTTTATTAAGAAAAATAAAACAATAAAACAAAGCCAAATTTTGCTTAAATAAATTAACTTTACTCTATTTCACTCTTGTTTTATTATATATTTTTCTTTTCTAATCATTTATAAAACCCAAATTTTATTTAGTTAAGAAATTAACTAGATAAATTAAAACTTTATTATAAATTTACACAATGTACATATTCTTTATATATTTTACTAATTTCACTAATAAAATAACATTTAGTTATTAATAAAATCAACACTCTTAACTTCAATCATGACTAGAATTAGGACATAGACATAATAACCACAAAATCAAAATAAAATCTTTATTCTATGTAATGTTATTATTAGAAGTAATTGAGCCCACTTATCTGTATTATTAATTTATAAGCAATAGGCTAGAACATGAAAGTATACATTTTATCATCCCAGAAAGGTGAACCGAATTTCTTTAAAATGTATTGGCCAAAGTTAGAGAGGTTTCTAAAACACAGCACTTTGCACTTCTTTGGCAGGAATCTCGCAATTCAAAGCAGGTAGAGTTTCTATTGATAAGGAATTTAATTAATTATCTAATCTTTTACACTTTGCACTACTTGGCGCTAGATCTCATGGAATATTGTTGAATATCTTTTACAGAATATCGTTGAATACGTGTTGAGTTGGCATTTTTTTGAACTGGAATATTTATACAGCCTTGCTAGAATATTTTGGCACCGCATATTTGAACTGTTTTAGGAACCGCATGAAATGTTAAGTTTTGAAAATCGAATTCAGTGTGGGTTCAACCTACAAAGGCTTTAGATTCACATCCTAGGCTTATGTCACTATTTCCGTCTCCTCTCCCGAGTCCGGTCAATAACTTTCAGAAATAGTGTCCGGATAACCTAGCTCCATATCATGAACCTCTGTTCAATCAAGCAGAAATGGATCCACTTCGAATTGGTCATTGAAAACAGTGTGGTGAGAAACAATGTCCAAAGAATTACAAAGGGTTTTATTCTAGTAAAGAGATCTTCTCTATCTAGAAGTTGGTGCCGGAGAGAATTATGTAGTAGAGAAGTTTTCACTGCAAATAGTTTTATAGTGGGGGAGTCCACACTGCAAAGAGTTTTATAGTGGAAAATTTCACAGTATAGAGAGTTATGTAATGGATAAGTGCATGTTTCAAAGAGTTCTATAGTGGAGAAGTCCACGCTCTAGAGAGTTATATAGTTGAGAAGTTTGTGCTGTACAGAGTTTTGTAGTGAAGTATGTGCTATGGAGATTTCCGTAGTGGAGAAGTGTATGCTGCAGGAAGTTCTATAGGGATCTACAAAAAAAGTTTCCCGTGTGGTATCAAAACTATAGAAGACCAAGAAATGAATTGTTCTATTTATTTTGCATTGTCCAATTGTTCCTCAAAGGAAAATTTCATCGACAGACTCTTTTTTTAACATTTTTGGAAAATCATTTTTTTTCTTATGTTGTACCCATAATCTCCATATCTTTATTGCATGAACAAGCTGCAAGGGTATGAATAAATGCATCCTTGGACAAAGGTCTCGTATATATGGTCTTAAGGATGACCATTATCCACCAAGGGAATACGCTCTTGATCAATGGTAAATGATTTTATTAACCAATTGTCATATATTGTGTCAATATTATATGGTCATAACCAATAGGTGTTGAGATTTCCCTTAATGTCCGTAAACCTATAATCATATGCAAGTACCGAATATCCTTCCTAAAACTTTTTACACTTGGATGAACCAGTCATGCCATTTAGATGTTTGCTATTAAAAAGTAATAACGTGATGTAGAACGACGTGGTGGAGCACATCCAACTCATTGATCTAGCTCATGTGGTTCTATTGTGCTTTTGATAATTCCATGCCTAGTTGTAATGCAGTCCTCAATGCCTTCACTTCCATATCAATGGGGAGCGTAACATTCTTTCCATGTACAATTTCATAGGGGGTAAAACCTATGGTGTTCCTCCATGTATTATGGTAAGAACACCAAGCTTCTGGAAGTATGTCAACCCAATCTCTATGATGTAGTTGGACCATCTTATTTAATATGGATTCAAAAATATTATTAGTACCTTCAACCTGCCCATTGGCATGTGGATGATATGGTGTGGTTACCTTATGCTTAATATGATATTTCTTTGTAATGACCATAATAAGTTTTGAAGTGAATTGCACTCCACCATATGTGAATATATCCTATAGAAGCACAAATTGGTTGAATATTTCCCAATATAGAAAATATGATAGTTCTTTCTTTGTGGCTCTTGGGAGTGCATTGGACTCTATCCATTTAGTAACATAATTTTTGCAAACCAAAATATAGGTCATTTATCTCATTCTAAATCCCATTTCTTGAAGGGATCCGCCATGAGATGGGTTTGAAGAGACATATCTTCTAACTTAACATATCATATTATTCTTTGGAAGCTATCATAACTTTTCATGTATTCTCATGCATCTCGAAAAAATAGTGGGCTAGTAATACCTAGATGCATCACTTTGTGAGAAGTTTTTTTCTATGAAGTATCCTCCACAGGGCCCATCATGGAAATCTTTTAGGATATTATAAATTTCACCACCTGTGACATAGCGTCGAATTATCATATTTAGCCCAGTGTAAAAGAGGTAGCCTTCAATCCAGGAATACTTACTGCTCTACTTAATAATTCTATGGTGCTCTATATGTGAAAGATGTGCTGAAAGTTTCTCTACAACAAAGTAGTTAGTCACATATACCAACTATAGAATTTTAGAAGTTAATGAAAAACATGCTCATCAAGGAAAGTATATTCAACACGAGGTATATCTCCATCATTGGTAATCCTAGTAAAGAATTCCTCACCAAGGTTGTCCTTTCTAGGCCTATCCAAGATGGTAATGTCAGATTGTTCTAATAGAAGTAGTCACTTGGTCACCCAAGCATTGGTAATGGATTTATTCATTAAGTAGTGAATGGAAGAGTGGCCATTGTGTAGAATTAAAGGATAACCCATTATATAATGATGGAACTTATTTATAGCATAAATAATAATGACTAATTCATTCTCTATTACCATGTAATCCAATTCCCTGGGAGTTATATTCTTATTGATGAAATATATAGCGTAAGGATTTTGTCCTTATCATTTCTCTATCATTGCTCCAATGGTGGTGTCCAAAGCATCTATGGATACGTGAAAGGGAAGGGACCAATTAGTTCCTCTCAAAACTAGCGTTGCGGACAATTTCTTTAACATTTCAAAAGTACAATGACATTGGTCAATCTGAGTAAAATTTTCAATTTTAGAATGTAAACAAAATAAAGGACATGTAATTTTTGTAAAATTTTGAACAAATAGTTGATAATAGCCATCATGACCTAAGAAACTATGTATTTCTTTCTATGTTCTTAGAATCGGTAGGTTAACTATTACCTCAATTTTCATTAGATCCACTTGAATACTTGTAGAAGAAATATATGATGACCTAAAACAATAACTTTAGTTAGTAACATAAAAAAAAAAAAAAATCAATGTTGATGGACAAGTTTACCTCCTTACATCTTTTGAGCACCTTCTCCAAATTAGTTCAGGTTTCCTCAAATGTGTCACAATATATAGTGAATCCGTCCATGTACATCTCTAAAAAATCATGAAAATAGTCTAAAAAGATATTGATAACTTCTCATTGAAAAGTAGCTGGTGTATTACAGAGTCCAAAGGGAGTACCAAATAGAAAAATGTTTCCCACGGACAGGTGAAAGTGGTTTTTTCTTGGTGCTTGGAGGAAATTCATATTTGGTTTTACCCACTCAACTTGTCAAGGACAGAGAAGTATTTATTTCCTACTAGTGTGTCAAGAACATGATCAATGAAGGGTAAAGGAAAGTGGTCCTTGTTGATGGCTTTATTCAGTTTTATGTAATCAACACATTTTGAGTTTTCTTTAGAATGGTCACTAATGGTGAGACCCATTATTTCTCAAAGACAGGGTATACGAAGTTCATAGTAAGCAATTTTTGCAACTCATTTTTATTATCTCACATAGGGTAGGATTCATCCTATCATGTCAGGGTTATCGGATAGGTTGTACACACACACACACACACACACACACATATATGTATCTGTATATTGTATATGTATATCTGTATATATATACAATATACATATACATATGTATATTGTATATACATATATACATATACATAGATGTATATGTGTATATACAATATACATATGTATATGTATATTGTATATGTATATATGTATGTATATATATATGTATATACAATATACATTTACATATACATATGTGTGTGTGTGTGTGTGTGTATGTATGTATGTGATTGGTGCATAAATTTAGATGGATTCCTTTCGTATCTATATAGTCCTAGGAAAATGCATCGATAAGCTTTTGTAGCAATCTAATTAAATTCTATGCCTAATGAGAAATAATTTAGAACTAACATTTAATGCTTTCCTCGGGTTGATATCCATTGGCATGCTAATGGAGCCAGTTATATCGTAGAGAGGATTAGGAAAGAAAATTGTTGTTGTAGAGGAACTAACCAATGAATAGTTTTCTTAAGCACCAAGGTCCAAAAAAATTATTGAGGAATTAGATGTTGGCTGTGATAATAAGAAATATTTAGCTAAAAAATTCTTGATCACATCGTCCTCAGTCCATTGCTTGATGGAGAGATATTGATCTATCGTAAGCAATTGATGGGAACTCTCTTCATCATCATTTTCCTCCCCTTCCAACCATGTTGGTAATTCTCGTTCTATACTTGGCTTGGAAAGGGGATACATGGTGAATATCTTCGTAGAAGTACCCTAAGAGATGGTCATGTTCCTAGATCTATAGCCAATGTAAGGATTGTATTTGGATAGCCGCGACATCCCCAAAATCAAAGGGTAGCATCCTAGATTATACTTGGTCTACATAATCATGAAATCTATGGGATACTCCCATGAATTTAGAGGAACCACAACATCTTCTATAATGCCTTCAAGTTTGATTTTGGATCATTCTAGTAGATATAATACTGTGGGGGTTTCTTTGAGGTTAGATAATCCAATAATTTCCATAGTTTCTCTTGTCATTACATTGATGGAAGCCCCCAAATCAATTAGAGTGTTGGGAATGAGGGCATTATTAATATGAAAATTTAATATGGGGATCCCCAAGTCTAAGTATCTAGCAGTAAACAAAATTTCAAGCATACCTATAGCTGTATAATAGAGGTGAAGGTGACCTTTGGGAATGATTAAAAATATATTGTGAAATATTGTAAAGCTATGATAAGCATATGTGGGTGGTGCTCCATATTGTAAGAGTGGAAATTTTCTGAAGAATAAGAAGTTCAAGGCTTCCCATGGATGTTTCCCCTTTTGGATTTTTATCAAGCACATCTAGTGTACTCTCTCTTTTCTCTTGTCCTCTTTGGTTATTTGATTAATTGATGTTTTTGTTAGTAGTATATTAGACTAGTTACCTTATGGTTATTGGTTCACATGTTAGTAAATTTATTGGTGTATATTTATATAGATTTTTCAATAATATAACATGGTATGAGAGTTTGTTACTATGCTTTACCCGCTTCATTAAATTTTTAGTTAATTTTTCACACACCAGGTTATTCAATATTTTTTGTTGGGCCCTCCTTCTCTAGTAGATTTTCCATTAGATCTAAACAACCATTGAGGTTTTTCTTCATATCTAGACATTTATATTTTATATTTTAGATACTTAAACATATATATATCGTTAAGACAAAAAAAAAACTTATGGCAAGAATGAAATATGTATATCCTTTAAAATTATGATATAATAAATTAAAAATAACAAACAATATTTTTTTAAATCCTATATTAGGAATATGCATATTCATATCCAAAACATAAATTCCAAATAAATCATCATAATAATTAGCAATTGATGGCAAGGTATGAAATTCCTTTTATTATATTCTCCAATCGTATTTAATTGAAAAGTACATAACTGTCAATATTGCAAATAATTGGAAAACGTTCAACACTAGCTTTGAGAATCCACATACAAATCATGTTAATTATGTATTAATCATAACCAATTCTCATTTTTTTCATTCAAGTTACACCACGAAGGATCATTGAACTATTCAACTAACATTTATCACCACACTCTTAAATGGTTCCCATATATAGTACAGTGCAAAATTAACATACTCATTGATTCTATCAAACTAATTGAACATTCATCCAAAAATCCATAATCAATTTACTATTGACATTAAATTATCATGCATGTTAACCATTTTAATAGCCAAAAGGGTGTTGCGTTAATTAAGTATTTGTTTTCCTTCCTATTAGAGCTTTGATATTTGTCATTATAAAGTGAGTTATTGTCAAAAAAATAAAGATATTGAACTATACATTGATAGGTCATATTGATGTTCATATTTACATTTTTTTGTGATGTTTATATTCATATATTATAATAATATTACATGGTAATACTTGAGTTTTTGTTATGATGTTTGGTTACACTTATAAAAACGGATTCATTTATGTTTATCATTTGAATCATTAAGTTATATAGAAAATTAAACAACGAAGACTTCATTTCCTTATAAAAAATCATTATATATTATTTTGTAATGCTCAACATAAAGTTTCAACAAAATAATATTATTATATAAGTATAATATTATGACAAATTTTACTACATTATTAAGAAAATTACAATAAAATTTAATATCCATACAAATTATACGAGAACAATATGAAAACCAAATAAAACAAATTATTATTACATAAACAGTATACTATGACAAACTATACAAAAATTATAAACATGGTACTATGACAAATTATACAACAATCATAAATGATACAGTTTCCACAACTTCATCTATTAACAATACAAAATTCAAAAAATATTTTAATTCAAATATGATATTTTAATTTCAAATATATTATGTACATAAAAATAAAAATATCAACTTGTATTAAATTACTTGAAACATTTTTCCACATTTCAATGACCATTACTCCAATTGGTATTTTCACATTTATGATGACCTAACAACCGACCATACTTTCAAATTCATTTTCTAACCAATTATCATATCAACCTATATATAAGCTTGATTCCTTATCTCAAGTGGTTTAGAGTTGTGAGTTGTAAGAAGAAGGTCTCAGGGTCAAATCGTTAGGTGGATATGCATAGATATATAAGGGCCTCACTTGATGTCCCCATTGGGTTAGGCTTTGTAATTAGAGCCGGAAGGGTGAGGCCCCTTTGGGTGGGCCCCTTGTGAGTTTCTTCCGGTGGACATAGAAAATCATATTCATGGTTGTGAACAACATTGAAAAAAACTATATCAACGTATATATGAAACCATTCTTCAAATTGTCTACAAATTTTAGGTTGAAATTATTTAATATGAAAAATGGTCCAAAGGATCATGCTAAAATTTTGACCAAAATTAAAAAACCATTAACTTTCTTTACAAAGTTCTAAAATATTAACTTGTGTTGTAGTGATAGTTGATATGTTATGTTTATGAGTGTTAACTATTTATTGTAATTTATTCTCAAATCAAGAATGGTTTAATATGAAAAATGGTCCAAATTAGGATGCAAAAATTTTGAAAATTTTCTAATGTTTTGAAAACTTGTTACGTAATACAACAACTTGTTTTATAACATAATTTACAATGTAAATTGTGATGTTTTTGTTGACCAAAGTAGTTAGTTATTTAAAGACCCACATTTTGAATAGTACAAAATTATTTTACATAAGCATACGATCATCATCGTGATTTTCAACACCTAACAAACATAAACATCATGATCATACCATCATAAATGTAAACACACACATTCCAAGATCATCATTTTTTACACCAAATAATCATAAACATGCCATCATCATGATCATTTTCACCATCTAATAAACATAGAACACATCAGTACAATCAACATATAAGTAAACATCAACATAATTAAACATCAACATAAACCTCGATATCAACATAAACATGAAAAATGCAGTATATATATAGATATAATGAACATATATAATATCAAAGTGATGATACAATATGCCAAATATAATATATGTCCAATCCAATCAATTTTATGAACTATCTGATCCACCTCCACCAAAGGCATCATCACTACCTCTCTAACTAGAGCTAGAGGCATCGCCACCTCCACCAATAGAGTCAGAGGCAGTATCAACACCTTGTCCAACAAAGCTAGAGACATCCAAACCTCCAGCAATAGAGCCAAAGGAATCAATACCTCTATCGTGTCAAAATTAATGAAATCTTACTAGAGAAGCATGGATAGCTCCATCAAGTTGAATTGTATGCCCCCCTATGAGCATATATGTAATAGAGTCGGCTGGAGAAGTTAATGGTGGATGGTCGAGCCAATCGGTAGGATCGACAGTTCAGTCAAGTATGAGTATATGAGATGAGGAAGTAGGAATGGGAGGAAGGTCGAATAGGAATAGAGGATATCATGAAGGAGATTATGGAGGTGGAGGAGGATAACATGGTGGAGGAGGAGGACCTGGAGGCCGAGGATAAGGAGTTCACAATATGTGAAGGCTATGTCACCAGTCAAAGTAGTTGATGGAGAAGGAGTTGGATGAGTAGGGTGAGGATCTCCACCCTAATCTGATGATGAACTAGCAGATGAGATACCATCTAAAATAGTGTAAACACCAAGAATGTGTTGTGTCAAGGGCCTCATATCATGAGGAATAATCATGCATATCTCCAAGCGGTGAGGGTCCCTCACAATGTACCTCATTGGTAAAGGTCGAACCCCTCAATCTACCAACAACATAGCCAACCTATCTTCTACGACATGTTGGTACCTCTTGTCTATCCTGTGTCGAAGGCCAAGTATGGCTAAATGGGATGCCTTGGGTTGATCATCCAACTCCATCTACTCCTCATTCTAAGTCGGAGGAGGTGGCACATTTCCATCAAATGTCTTGACATCTGTAAAATATATCGTACATAATAATAATTATCTAGACAATTTCATTAAACATGAATTTAATCTAACAACTTAAAATCTATTAAGTATAAAAAGAATAAAATTCAACTAGATTAATTCAAACATAATGCTAAATTTACCTCTATCATATGTTGGCTCATCCTAAGTGAATAAGATGTCTAGACACCCTCTCCAATCAAATCCCGCATATGGATATGAAACCATGTCTAATACTGGCTGAAACGTCTAGCTTCCCCCTCTTTGGCATCATCTCCCCCCACATCATGCGCATATGCACATTTGTCATCAACCTAGGAGGGTGTTGGTAAAAAGATGGCCTGGTGGTTGGGAATCTCTCAAAAAATAAACAAAACAACTCTAAACTGAAAGCAAAGTTCTCGCTCTTACCAATACATGCACAACATTGACTAAGAGCATAACAAAACTGTCGTAAAAACATAGTAGACCACCTAATGCATCTAGTTTCTTGCACTAAAGGATCAACGTAATATAATAGAGGGAATCTAATGCGCTCCCATCATTGGTGATATGTGCGATGGTCGTCACCAACAAAGAGAGGAACCTCACATCCTCTATACAAAAGAAGCAATAGAAAGATCCCACCGCCGACCTGAAACTGAGCAGGGTGGCGATGTTGGGATCAACATATATCTAAATGTAGACTAGTTGAGTCCCTACCAACTCTAGCTGGGACCTCAAGGAACCGAGGAAATTCCTCATCTCTCCTAGAGAGCCAAATGATAAAATATATGTCCTTCTCAGTGGGTGAGAACCACTGATCGAGACCAACTCAAAATGCCTACTTATGATGATCCTAGTGTGTGATAAACTGGGTGAGGAATGTATTATTCCCATTGGCTAATGTTTCCTTCTCATAGAAATTGAGGAGGCCGACAACTCTCAAGAGGTGTCTCATATGTGGAGTAATGGGATGAGGGTATAAATCTCTCTCCATAAGTTATATTGGTCAACTTGTGCTACCTACTAGTGCCTGTCCTCATGGCACTCACGTCTCTGTTTCACATATAACATCAATTATTCTCATCAAAATACATATAAAAGCATTATATGAGAATTATAAGTACTAAAATCAAAATTTATTGCAAAACATTGACTTACGGTGCCGCCCATATAAACATACGCACTTCCTATGGTGCCCTTTTACTTTTTAAGCACCTTCTCCAGTGCACTAAAACAACACAATGCACCACTGATATACTTCGATAAATTTAAAATTTGACTATCAAGTCACTCTACTACAATACACACATATCAGTGCATTTTGAAATTTGTGTTGACGGTGTGCCTATGGCACATCAGAGCACCAAACATTGGTTCACTAATCTGCACTAGGAGCACCATTGAATTATGATTTTTTATGATACAAAAATTTTGATGTATAAGAATCAATGCTTCTCTAACACGTAAGCGCACCGCACACAGTGCACATACTTTATCTAAAAGCACCGCAATTTATTTCATTTTATAATTGGTAAGGAATGTGTCAACAATGTGCGTACAACACGTCGGAGCACCGAATACCAGTGCACTGATGTGAAATAGGAACGTCGTCGAATTATCATTTTTTAGTTCCTACGAAAAGTTTAAATTGCAATTGTCGGTGCATTTATACCTTGTCAACACTTTGTTTTTTGTGCACTGACGTGATATAAAAGCACCATTGTTTATTCAATTTATGGATGATGGGGAATGTAGTCATGGTTCTCATACCGGATTTAATAACATCGATCATCAGAGCGCTGACGTGCAGTAGACGCACCGTATACTTTGGTTTTTAATTTTTCTTGTCAATCTTTACTGGTCTGTTTGGTACACGTAAATGCACTGTAATGTGAGTGCACTTATGTGTAATTAATGCACCAATTATTAGTTTATAATTTTTAAAATTAAACATTATGTTATGGAGGCGCACTATAAAAGGGTAGCGCACAGGTGATGTAGTGCGTTCGAGCCATTTGTCTCGCCTCGCAAACAATGAAGCCTATTAAAATTTACAGAGTGCACCAAGAGCAGGTGTGAGATGGATGGATCAAACACATTGTGCAATTTTTAAAAAATGATAAAAATGGAAAATTATGGCTTAATTTCAAAAATTAATAGATACTAATAATTTAAATTATCAAGTAAGGATTAATTTACCTGCTGAACCGCACATCTGGGAGGCATCCAAGATATGTGTGCGAGAATTTGAATTTTTTCCCACCATTTGGAAAAATTCAAACTCAATTCAGCTACCAATATAATGTGCAATGTGTCAGCAGTAGGTGGGATGAATATAGGTGGCAGGGAGTCTAGGTGGGTTCTGAGAGGCACCGGTGTAGATGGCTCATATGAATCATAGAGGGGTAAAAATGGGTTTTACAATGTGGCAAATATTTTTTATAAAATCATATTCCAGTGCACCTGATAGTGGGACACAACAGTGTGGTGTGTGTAAACCGCATCGTCTTCAGGTTTTTAAATCAAATTTAATATTTTTTTAATTTTTTAACAAGTGTGAACCTATGTGTTAGATGATAATACATGCATTGGTATGTTTAAGAGAAATTAATGACATGCATTTAGGGTTTTAAGTAAACTATAACGTGCTTTTTTAATAAAATATCCCGATACGTTCGTTTATATTGGACGCACCGGGACATGGGTTATGGGTTATTACATAACGCATTGGGTCGTGATTTTTTGGATAGAAAAATATTTTTTATTTTTTAATAAAATATAATATAGTGCATTCTTTGAAACATAACAGTCTGGTGCATTATATATTACTAGATGCACCATGACGGTGAATTTTTAATAAAATATAGTATAGTGCATTCTTTCAAATAAATGCACCAATGTGTTAATTTTCCAAAAACACACCACGATTTTAGAAAATTGCCACTCATCTCATCAAAATTATTTTTTTCATTGATGTTTTTTCATGGTGCGACATAGATTTTTTGGTGGACCCGGTATGTGTTCTTGGGAGACACACCAATGCATTTTGTTTGGAAACACACCGAAGAAGAAACATCCACTACAACCTCCGGCCACGCGCCTCTGATATTGAACTCCACTATAAACAAATATTTCAGCTCTTTTCAGAAGATCATTCACTATAAAATGTCAAATTCTATATGTGTCACGGGTGGATCTAGATTACTAGATCAATCTTCACTTAGAATTTACCAAACATAGACAGGAAAATAGAAGAAATATTAAGAAAATATTAAGCAGAACACAAGAGAAAAACGCTCATGTGATCTTCCATTACATTTTTATTCAACAATATGTGTACAATATATAGATTCTCTCAAGAAACAAAATCTAGAGGCTTAGTGGCAAGTTGAGTGTTTCACAATAATGAGGCTTAGATTGGACCAATTCACCCATCAATGACATGAGGCCAAGTGTAACTCATAGATTGGACCATAATGAGGTTCAATGAACATAGATGGACCATGAGGAAGGTTAGGCTAGTCAAAATAGTGTGAAAGGTACCATTATGAGGGCACATGGGCCTCTTCTTAGTTGGCTAAGTAGTGTCCATTAATGCACAAGTTGACCAAATCCTCAAGAGAGCGCACTCCATCTCCTTAAAACAAGGAAATGCAATAAAGCCCACATAAATGCAAGGTAGTGGGGCACATTGAATCCTAAAATGGTGGAAATGAGTGGATAAGTGGGAAAACAAGGCTTCATAGATATATCACTAGTATAAGGTGGTCAAATGTGGACAAACTATGGACCAAGACACTAGTCTAGGCACTAGAAAGCCAAATAACAATAAGTAGAACAACATGAAGGTCCATGACATGTATATGATGGTGATATTGTTCTAACATAAACTCAGCTTAAGTTCCTTTTCCTTATAGTGCCATAAACTTCATCTCTTCACTAAATAGTATTTGGTCCTAAACATCCAAGTGCTTTTCATTAGAAGGGTATTTCTACTTGTGTAAATATTTTTAGGGAATTTGTAGTGCATGTTGTTTGTTTTATTTCTTTTTCTAGATTTTTCCTTGGTGTCTTTTGTGATCCACCATGGATGATAAACCTTTTCATATGTCTAGAAGGATTCAAGGACACTCTCTTGCATAGAAGCAGTTGGCAGTGTGACCTCACCACGAGCAGGACTATTATGCCATTACAAATGACTAATGAAAAGGGAAATCAACAGCACAGAGGAAAAAATAATAAGAATAAGAAGAATGGGAACAAGGGTAACGATAATGAAAATAAAAACAATAATAATAATAATAGTAAGGTTGGTATGGGTAAGAAAGAGAAGAGAAAGTCCAAGTTCCCATGTAACATGTGCACGAATGACCACTTGACCTACTTATTCCCTAAACTAGAAGTTGTTAAATTTTTGTTGGCACAACATGAAGCTACCTATAAACTGGCTATGCTAACTAATCCATTCCCTCCATAGCATCAATGGATGGTGTTTCTACTAACCCAAACCTTGCAACCTCGTAAGGGGGAAACCAAGGAGCTTCCTTAAAAGGGGGAAATCCAAGACAAAGTGAGGTATTCATGTGTCATTGGAAAATGGACCTCTAGATAAGGAATAAGAATTATGAGTCAAATACATCAATATCAAAATGTAAATATATTCCTGACATTGAAACCACTCACCCATTACACATAAATAAACTAGGAAATTATACTATTCCTAGAATAACAAAAGGTGTTTTGAAAAAAACCATGTACAATACAAATGTGTATGATGCTCAACATTATTGCATAGTGGAAAATATGGCCCAAGATCCTTGTGCAATTTCCACCCTTGAATTCATCCAATTTTTTCCTACTCGATGAAAGAACCTACGGCCATAGATCCTTTAGAAAGTTAACTATTGAATTTTTATTTAGACAATTGGAAACATCATTTACCTCAACATGCAAATTTTCAAATTCAAGTTTCAACTGAAAGGCCAAACATCCATCAAAATATTGTAAATGAGAGGGAATCCACCTATGTGATGTCCTTATCGTGTTGGGAAGCCATAGGATCTCCTTAGGTATTTCCCCTAGTGACCATGTTAAAGGGTTTTTATGGTCACTTATTCCAACCCCATGGAGTTATCACGAGTCTTCCAGTAGATCTAGGGGGCAATAAAGTTAATGCAAAAGTGGAAGTAGTCAATGCTCCACTTGATTACAATGTGTTCCTAGGAATGAGTTGGACTCATGCCATCATGGATGTGATTTCTTCAATATTTTGAGTGATTAAATTTCCCCATGAAGGAAATATATTCACCATCAATTAGTTATTGTTCTAGAGAAATTATCCCACCAATAAATCTGGGACGAATATCCCCCTAGTAAGCCATTTCAAGAAGGACTGTAAAAACATTGGCATGGAAATATATCCTACTTTAATGGGAGATTTTAACTTTCCACCACTCGATTTGAGTGACCATGCAACCTCGATACACATGATATCATCTATTTCTATTACTTCCATGAATAAATTGTCTCAATAAATAAGACGTATTACTTTGAATATCTGTGAGTAATACCATAACCCACACAAGGAACAAGTGTAGAGAGGCTACACCAGTTCTATATCCAACCAAAATAGTTTTTCAAGCCATAAAAATGTAGACCATGATTTTCAATCTATCCAAATGGAATTTGATAATCATCATTCCATACCTTTTGAGTATGAAATCTTGTCTTCAAATTTCTCTATTGAGCTCTTACCGGAGACTACCTAGTTAGAAGAACATTTATTATACTTGGAACAAATAGATTATCTTGGAAGGGATGCACCTACTGCTAATGAATCATACAAGAAACATGTGAAGGCTCAATATGACAAATCTATCCATCCTCATGTCTACTCTAAAGGAAACATGGTGCTTGTCTATGACCAACAATATGATGATCTCAGCCCTAGTAAATTCAAGTCTTTTGTGTAGGAAAATACCTTATAGTGGGGAGATGACACTACCAACTTGTGTGGGGTGATAGGTAAATACATTCATGTTAAGCATTAGTTACTACAAATGTAAAGAGGTTAAGATTCTGAAAGCCGTACCTTTTTAACGATGGCTGGTTTTGGCTTTTGCTTGATCTTCCATAATGTTGAACCTGCAAAAAAAATTTAACCTTCCACAACATATCCTGACTGTAATAAATATGATGAAATCATACATAACTTAACATCAACTACAATCAAATATACATTCCATCAAATAAACATTCGATTGGGACGAGAAGGGTATTTCCACCTTTTATTGTTAAAGAAATGTAGATAAGTACAGATATACCTGATCTGTCTAGACACTTCTACAACCGAGTCCTGGGCTCGTGCTCTTCACAATGACTTGGTAATTCCTCTAATGTAACAACAACTTATCATTTCTTCTAGGTACCCCTCTCATGGATTCCCCTTATATTTATGGGACAAGTTAGGCAGTTGAATTCGAGAGGTGGTTGAATTGGGAGGTTGGGGAAGTTGCAGAACCAACTTCAACTAATCCCAATTCGTAATCTTAATATATTTTTTCATTTCATATTAAGATGTGCATAGGTTTCATACAAGTATACTAGCACACAGTATGCAACTTTTGCACTTGACAACTAGCGTTTGCAACATTTTGGAGGATGTGCGTAGGTTGTCTTCAATAAGACCAGCGTTTAGAATGCTAGATCACTATGGAAATAGTAGCGCACATGTCATGAAAACTGTAGAAAAAATAATATTTTCAGCTGAAGAGTGTAGTCTCAGCAATAAATCATCCAATGTCAATCTAGCTCTTCCATCCATAGTGTCCTTTTGTGTGATCGACAGAGTAATGTGATCATGGACAGAGAAGTGAAGATTTGACCTATAACAGATGACCCCTAATGTGTGAGGTTAGAGGGAAATGATGGCCGAAATACATTATAATTCCAAGTCAGAGGAGGAGCAAGAAACCGCAGAACCAAGTCACAAAAGTACTTGAAAACAATGATCAAGGTCAACGAGCAATTACAATCTTGACATCATATAGATGTGCGGTGTGATACAACATGATCTCCAATACATAATTGGGAGATGTATATATAGCATGGCCACTAAAATACAAGCGTGGATCCATGACACAAATAAGAGATCATAGCCATAATAACAAGCTGGATCTATGTCTCATGAAGAGCCAAAATGAGTGAGGCTCGGTCTTGCACAGCTTGGGTGTTAACATAAATAGAGTGATGCTATCAGAATCCCAAGGTCTTCATCCAAACCACCCAAGGTACAAACCCTAACCATGTGAATAACTGAGCTGGAGTCGAACATGGGGGGTATCGTTTGATTACCGGTCATTGATGTATACCGTTAACAAATGCGAAGGCTTCCATTGATAATGATAATGGGGCCCAAGGTACCTAGTACATTCCAATAAGTGTGAATAAATGGACTTGAAGTCGAACACCGGATGAACCTGTCGAATAAGAGACATTGATGTATTCCCATTATTCAACAATGAGGGAAACTACCGCTGATGACTGCAATCCCCAAGGTACTAACTAAAACTCTAAACTTCATTCCCAGAGCATAATGATTTTATGTCGATGGGAAGAAGTCCACTGGAAGGGAGGCCTTAATGCATCCTCCATCATCCAACACGAGGAACACTCACAAGTTTGAGCTAATTTGGAGTAGGAAAAGTAAAAAGATGAAACAAACTGACACCACGATGGATAACACATGAAGTCAAGGTAAGCTGCAGAATGGCCGACACAGGCTGTATCCTTGAATAGTGAGCACGACACAAAGTGACTTAGGCAGCTTTTAACATGAGGGGGAAGTGATATAAGCCTGTAATGTAGGAGACATTAACAGACTCTCCATATGATTGGAAGAATAACCAACTGGAGTAGTAACAAACTCTGATAGTAGGTTCACCCTAAGGTCAAAAACTAAAACCCAACTGAATGATGGACTCAAATAGGTGTTGTGTTCAAGGACATGACTGACTTAACTGCCTTTGAAACTGAAAAGAAATAGATATACTCTTCTCTTCCCTTATTCTTTTTGGTAAAAGAATGTCCTTCTTGTTTTTTTAATGAGTCCAATAAAGCAAACTCAATAAGCCCAACCATGTAAAAATTTAATGAGCCCATGGGAGGAAGACTCGGGACCTTCTTCATTGTTTACAGAGTTCGAAGAAAAGATAGAAGAATAATCCATAATAATGATCTCTGGATGTTAATATCGAGCCGAGATCTGTTCTTGCTCGTCGGTGTTTTCAATTTTAAGGAGTCTGGAAAATTTAAACAATAACTCCATACATCTACCCATGGATTCTAGTATCGATCCCGGGTTGGTATATGCTCGCCAGTGTTTTCCTGTTTATAGAGTCTGAAAAACTTAAACAATGCTCTATATACCCTCTCGTGGATTTCACATCGAGCCCAAGTAGGTGAATGCTCGCTTGGTATTTTCATGTTTTGAGAGCCTGAAAAACCCTAAAGAAGGCTCCAAAAGTCATTTTTCGTATAGTTAGTCCCCTCCCCCAAAAAAGTGTAAAATGATGAGAGAATAACTCTTCTAGCCACATATGACTAGAGTATTCATTTTTCGTAAGTAATCCGCAAAAGTCCGGAAAAGGGTTAAACTTATACTTAAGCGGATGCTCCTTCACTTCCTTTAACGAGTCTAAAGAGAACAAGCAAACTCGACAATCTTGTTTGTTTTTGAAAAGTCAAAACAAGGGCTTAAAATTACTTAAAATTGCTTCAGGAATCGTAAGTTCATGAACTGCCAGGTAATGAAATCTCGACAACCAAGTCAATAACTAGGACAAATTTTCCCAAATGACAAAATATTGAAACAATATGGTACCTATACTGATCCTGTCAACGAAGAAAACAAGCCTTAATAGTCCGATGTTTACAATATAGTGATAATTCGAAATATATAGTTAGTCTAATCCATCAAAATTTGGAAATATTAATGAATTAAAATAACATTTTTAAAAACAAATTGAAACTATACCCTTTTTGGAAAAGTGGGTAAAAACTAAAAAACAATTTCTATAAATAGTTTCATTTTTTAAAATCAAATATCACAATTTGAAAATTAGGGAAAAAGTGGAGAAAAAACCTCAAGCTACCTTTGCTCGTTGTGGTCGAACCGGGTCACTAATCCAAAATCTGCTTTCAACAAGTAAGTAGTCTCATCCTTAGCTTGCATTTACATATAAATTTTTTCAATTTCTGTGGTCAAAATCATTTTTTATCAAACTTTTAAATACGTTTCTGTGCAAGCGCTGGTTTGCTTGCAAGAAACTGGCACACTTGCCAAAAGTTCTCTAGTATGCCTATAAGACAGTCACATTCGGGACACTACTCTCTACAATAAACTAGGAAAAAAACTAGGGAAAAAAATTACAAATCACCAACGTTTGATGGTTTAATGGAAGGATGGTTCTCATATGGCGTGAAAGGGAACATGAGGAGATGGATCGAGAAGCTTTACAAGATCCATTAACCTTGCATGCATTGCAAAGATGTGGTTTGTTGAAATTTTATAGAACGGTCAACATGTGGGCACAAATCCGCTTGCTTGAGAGGCTTGTTCAGTATTGGGATGCCAATGCATTGGTATTCAATCTCCAAGGGGAGATATTGGAATTAATGGTTGATGACATATATTTCATCACAGGTCTCTCCCGAATGGGAGATGTAGTGAATCTCAAAGGGTCCTCTCGCAATGTGGGTGCCCTATCTGTGCAGGATTACATCAATACCTATTGTGTACTGGGTACAGAGAAAACTGATAGTTAGGTCCTTATTTCTACTCTTGTGAGCTTCCCACTCAAGGTGATCTTGAGTATTCTCAACGAGATGGCCGGAAGTGCTACACAACATCTAGCTTCAAGGAACTTCATGCACATGGGTATTGAATGCTTATAGGGAATAGTATTTGACTGGTGTTCAAGTCTACTAGAAAACATGAAGCTTCAACTTTCCGGTTGTAAGACCAGGAGGGTGAAGAACATTGGGTACGAAAGCATACTATGCACCTTTTTCTTTGAAAGGGTGTCTTCCATGAGTTTGGGGATGGCTTTGCCCCCACTTAACCCCCATGAGCCACTAATGGGTCATTGAGGAGAGATCTTCCTGCGCTAGGGTGCTGATGAGAACAACTTTTTCTACAATGAGGATGATTTCTAGGCATAGTGGGACCAACAAATGCCAACTCTTGAGCAGTTCCCATATGCAGGTATAGACTTCCGCAACGATCCCAAGCTGGCTCTTCCTCCAGGAACAACCTAGGGAGAGATTGGTAAGTTTTTTTTTGAAAAAATTATTTATTTTTTTCATTTTATATATATGATTTTTATAATGAATTTGAAGTACTGAAACAGAAATGTCTTATGCAAATGTTGGACTAGTGCGTCCTGAGGGACACCCTCGTACCTTCATGAGACCAGTCGTAGTAGAAGTATCTGACGCCATGCTGGCGAACATAGAGGGGAAGATGACTTGGTTGACTCATGGCATTCCGACATACAAGATCGAGTGGATACCGCTCGACATGCAGGAGAATGTGGTGGGTGTGCCCCCCGCATCGATTAGGCTATTTAGGAAAGTAGCTAGGCTGGTCATTTGCTATCGAGAGGCAGTAGAGGCATATGAGGACCCTCCTTCTCCATATGGGAAAGACATATATATGTATAGTTTTTAGGCCATCAGGCCCATTTTTGTATATTATGACATGACTCTATGACAGACTTATGACTCAAATATCATATTATTTTTTATACGGATTATATATACATTATTGGTGTTATTTGCATGTGTGTTATTGTCTTTTATGCATGAATTATTATGTATGTGAATGATGAAAATGCCAATCTAAAACATAGTTTGAAAATGAATCAGCTAATGCATTCAAATTTCTTGGAATATGTTGATATGTGATGTAATCAAACTCTCTCAAGTAACTTAATGCGCAAAAACTAACGTAGCAAAGTAGGATCTCAAACCTTATAAACACCCATTAACTAAAAAATAACTAACTGCGAGTTGAGCCGTACCTCCAAATGTGAAATGTCATGGAATAGAGCATCTTGGAGTATCTCTATGACCGCACTGCATTCAGCCACATTGTTCAATGTGGGACCTAAACAAGCCCCTCCCGAAGAAACCAGTTGGCCAGTTGGTGAGTAAATAACCCAAGCAGTTGTAGCCAACTAATGGGTGTGGCAGCTACCGCCATCAACAAACCTTATAAAGTGTTTAGTCGACATCTGAAAAACAAAGAAATAGATGCATAAGATGTAATGACAACCATAAACAAAGCTAACTCTACAAAATGTTCAACTATAATACATGAAAAAGCACAGATGTCTAAGCATAGTACTTCTTCAGGTAGAGCCCATTTCTAGGCTCTAGCAACTTATTACATTCATAGTCTGTTAACTCGTATGCACCCTTCTTCAGAACCTTAGAAACTATGTAGGGACCGAGCCACATGGACTTAAACTTGCCATCTCCTAAAGGTTCATTGTCCTGATCCCAGAGCAGAACAAGGTCTCCTTCGAGAAAAACCCTAGGTATGACAGACTTATTGTATTATCCCTTGACTCAGTTCTTATGTGCTTTGTTTGTTGTGATTGCATTGCGAAACTGCTCATCCAGATGTTCTAAATGTAGCAAACGTTCTTCCAAGACTGAAGTGTCTGGTAGTAGTTGGACAACCAACTTCAATGAAGGAATCTCGCACTCAACCGGAATGACTGCTTCTATCCCATGCACAAGTTGGAAGGGAGAGAACCCGGTAGCAGTCTTCACATTGGCATGGTAGGCCCAAAGAGTAGGATACAACATAATGTGCCAGTTAGTTCTACTGGCATTAACGGTCCTTTGTAAGATGGTTTTCAAATTTTTATTAACCGCTTCGACCTGACCATTCACCTGCGAGTAAAACGAAGACGAATGTTCCTGCCGAAAACCTAACATGGTGTATAGATCGATCATTATGTTGTTCTAATAATGAAGACCGTCATCAGTCACGATCTCTTTGGGTATACCAAATATTGCAATGATCTAGTTGAAAATGAAATAAGCGGTCAATTCCTCATCTGCCTTAATAGTAGGCATTGCCTCGGCCCACTTGGTGAAGTAGTCGACAACAACAATGATATGGTGATGACCTCCAACTGAAACTCAATTACAATTGATATAATCAATCCCCCACTTAGTGAAAGGGCCTGCTGTGATTACAGGATGGAGAGGTGTTGCGTGTGCTCTCATCTTCCTGGTGAAAAACTGACAACGTTTCATAGTTTCCACACAATCTTTGAAGATCGTGGGCCAAAAATAACCGGCACATAGTATTTTCTGGGTTGTTGCCAACCCAGAAAGATGACCCCCACAAGCTCCACTATGAGCATCATTCAATACTGATTCTGCTTCCTCCAGGGTCAAACAACGGTGTAAGGTGGAATCTACCCCATGTCTATACAAAGTGTTAGAAATGATGAGATAGTCCTTCGCATGACTCTTAAGTTTGCGTCATTCATCCCTAGAGAAAGTTATGGGACACCTCAAAGTATGGAGATATACCAGGATATCCTTGTACCATGGATCAGAGGATGCAATGAGAAAGATATGTTCATCCAGGAATGATGATTCTTCCTCAACGTGTACTATGTCACTAGGAAATTCAAAAATTAGTTCGACGAACACCAGTGATTTCTTTGACTTACCAGACTGAAAAACCAAGTCAAATTCTTGCAAGATTATAATCCATTTATTGAATTTCCCACCGATGATGCGTCGAGTGAGAACATATTGAAATGGGTTGACCTCTGCAACCACTATGGTAGTTCGCAATAATATATAGTGACGTAGCCTCTGAACAACATAGACGACAGCTAATGCCAACTTCTCTATGTGAGAATACTTGATCTCATGAGCTATCAAGGTGCGCGACATATAATAAATGACATGCTCTTGGAGGTTGTCATCCTCCTGAACTAGTACTATGCCTATTGTGGATACTGATGTATCCAGATATAAAAGGAAATCCTTTGTATAGTCTTGTGGGCTTAACAAGGGGTCTAAAAGTAATGCCTTTTTCAAGGCCTCAAATGATGCTTGAGCGGCCTCATCCCACAGAAAGTAGGTGTCTTGTTTAAGCAGTCTCATGAAACCTTTTGTAATTTTGGCATAGTTAATGATAAACCATCTCAAGAAGTTGTACATGCCCTACAGACTTTGAAGTTGTCTCAGGGTTTGAGGAGGAGGCATATTTACAATTGCCTCAACTTTCAATGGATCCACCATTATGCCACGACTGGATACTATGAAACCCAGTAATTCTCCAGATTCGATGCAGAATACACATTTGTTGGGATTCAATCGAATCTTGTAGTATCTACACTGTTCAAACACAAGTCTTAAATGATTAGGATGCTCCCATCTCTTGCGAGATCGTGCTGGGAGATCATCAAGGTAAGGTTCGACTACGTGCTTGATGTCATAAAAAGCAAAGTTCATTGCTCGCTGAAAAGTAGCTCCAGCTTTTTTCAAGCCAAATGGCATCTTCCGATAGGAAAAGGTCCCCCAAGGACAAATGAAATTTTTCTTGTGTTGGTCTTAAGGTTTGATCTGTATCTAATTATATCCTAAAATCCCATCCATGAAAGAAAACATTTCATGGCCTACACACACATCAATGATCTGATCTATGAATGGTGTGGGGTAATTGTCTTTCGGACAAGCTTTATTTAGGTCCCGTAAGTCAGTGCAAACTCTAATGTTACCTTTCTTTTTCTCTACTGGAACAAAATTTGAAACCCATTGCATCATAACTATCAAATAGATGAATCCGACTTTGAGCAATTTCTCTACTTCTGCCTTGATGGCAGCTGCTTTTCGAGGGTTAACTGAATGGAGCTTTTGTCTCACAAGTTTAGCGTTGGGACACATTATGATGACATGCTCAAGAATGGCGGGGTCAATGCCTGGCATCTCCTCTTATGACCAAGCAAAAACGTTGCAAAATTCTTTAAAGAGATTGGTTTACAAAATGATCTCCTCAGGAGAACAATCTACTCCAATGAAAATATTTTCCACGACTCCAGGTTTGATGGAAATGTTGATCGGAATAGTTCTCGATATATTTTCCATATACCCTTTGGCATAAATAGATTTTAAAGTAGAAGGGATAGCGGACAAATCAAAATTCCCACTAGGTCTCATAGAAAACTCACCTCTCTTAATCCTATACCGATCAGGATGAAAATAAGACCTGTGGTGCATGTGTTCCCAAGGATGATCCAGGCCAATCGTTGCTTCCAAAATGGCCTCATCGGAGGGAAAAACAGTGTCTAGACAGTCAAAAGAGTGGATAGAGTCTATTGACCATGCAGGGGCATAGTCCATATCTAACTCAGTAGAGACCAAAGGAGTCAAGATATGTTATGTTTCAGCATGTTGTGAATCTAAGTAAACTGTGATGCACCTGCAACAATTAATTAACAAGAATATGTGAAATAGCAGAAATGACAGAACTCATAATCACTTTTATATTGATCACAAGCCACTTCGAGGGGGAAACCTCTTTTGAGCAAGCTCAATACAATTAACTTCATGGTGCCTTCGTAGGTCTCAACACACACTTATATACTAATTCTAGGCGCCAATACTATGGGTCAAAACCATGGGCCGTTACAAACTATGGATCAACAATACTACGGGTGACTTACAAAGAATATGCGCCAACAACAATAACATAAACTATTGATCAACAAATACTATGGGACGACTTACAAAGCATATGCGTCCAACAACAACATACTAACAAAGTAAAGACATGGGTTCCTAACATCCCCTCCCCCTTAAAAAAAGCTTTGTCCTCAAAGCTTTAGATGTGGAAATTGTTGTTGAATCTAAAGGAGTGGTTCCCATGTAGCATCCTCTGGTTGCATGCCGTGCCACTGAATTAAGACCTCTGTGATAGAGCGAGAGCGAAGCTGACGCGTGCGCCCATTGAGGATGGGATCTGGCTCCAAAAGGATGGATACTTCATTATCCAGTTCGGGTAAAATCGTTTGTCCACTGATGTTGGTGCCAAGAACTTTCTTCAGACAAGAGACATGAAATACTGGATGAATGCGGGAAGAAGGAGGAAGTTCCAATTTATAAGCAACGGACCCAATCTTCTGAAGAATCCGATATGGCCCATAGAACTTTGGAGCGAGCTTATGACGCCCTTTGAGTTTCAAGGATGATTGTTTGTACGGCTGGAGACGAAGAAAAACCATATCGCCGACTTGAAAAGTGTGCTCAGAACGGTGCCAGGAAGGAGCTGAACATGATGGTCTTCTGGCCTAGAAGGTAGCAATCCCACTGGTTCATCAAAGACACCTGTATATCGATCCAGAATTTTTTGTAGATCCAAAGGAGTAGTGGAGACCGCTGATGGTTGCATCTGGATGGAATGGATCTGAGCAATGACACCATGTGAATTCTTCTTGAGGATTTTTTCCATGCGATGTGAACTGATGATGCTGAGAGAACCTGGTTGTAATCCTGTCAATGTGTGTTTGTGTCCATTGAGGGAAAACTGCATCCAAAGTTTAGCAAAATACCATAAGATAGGGCCAAGTGTGCGTAGCCATTGAGCGCCCAAAACCACATCACATCCACCTAAGGGCAAGGTAAACATGCACAAGGTATAATCTCCCATAGAGATACGCACATTTCGACACTTCCCTTTGCAAGGTAAGGTGCCCCCATTGGCAACCATGAATTCAAAGTTGGAGCAAGGATGGATAAAACAATCAGCTCGTTTGGCGATCTGAGGGTCAATGAAATTATGAGTGCTACCAGAATCAATGAGTATTGTAAGAGGAAGCTTCTTGAAGTAACCCATGATCCGCATTGTTTGGGGGGTGGTGATTCTAGCTAAAGCATGGAGAGATATCTCTCTGGTCCTCCTGAGACGGAGGGTCAATAGGCGGTTCCTGAATGTCGACCGGAGCATCCAGTGTTTCTGGATCTTCGTCACCAATTTCAGAGGCAGGCAGAGACTCCACATCCAAGAGATAGAGATTTTGCTGAACACATCTATGTCCCCGAGTGAATTTTCATCACAATTATAGCAAAGCCCCTTTTCTCTGCGTGCTTGCATCTCTGTTTCAGACAAACGCTTGATAGGAGTCGGTCGAGGAGCCTGCGGTATAGGTGGTCGCTGAGAACCCATATTTCGGAAGGGAACAAAAGTGGGCTTGGAGTGTTGTTGGGCTGCATTCTTGTCTTCTTCCAACTTAGCCAACCCTAGTGCTTCCATCATTGTGTTGGGACAGAATATTTTGACCTCAAAGCAGATGGCATCCTTTAGACCACTGATAAAACAACTCCGGTAAAAGTCATAAGACAATCCTTCGGTGTGGTTGGCTAGATTCTCAAATTTGGTTTGATACTCTCTCACAGTTCCAGTTTGGAGAAGTATAGTGAGGGCTCCTGTGAAGTCATCAAAAGCACTAGCACCAAATCGTTGCAAAAGGAGCTGGCAAAAGTCTGGCCATTTGGGCTCTGGATGAGCCTTGATGTACCAACGGTACCATTGAAGAGATTCTTGTTCCAAATGAAAGGATGCCAATGGAACTTTTTTGACATCAAAAGTTTTATGCAGACTGAAATACTGTTCTGCACGATAGATCCATCCAGTTGGATTGGTACTATTGAAGTGAGGAAAATCAAGCTTTGGACCACGGAAATTGCTGGAAGAAGAGAACCCATTGTCTGCTGAAGACTCGAACTATCGTTTGTTGTTCATAGTTGAATGTTCAAGATGAAGACCAAGAAATTTTTCATCCATATCCCAGAGTTTGGTTTGGATGGCTGCAAGTGCGTCCTCCATGGTTTTTGCTCCTGCATAGGTGACAAACATAACCAGGATTGATTTTTTTATTTTTTTTTTCCAGACTGGAGCGGCTACGACTCGAAAGGGATCTAGAACAGCACCAAATGGATTGAAAATGGTTGAATTTGGAACGGCTTGCAAAACGGATCTGACATGGCACAGCAGTGATTGACAATAGTTCTGCTAAAAGTAGATATGGACCCCAGGTATGCGCGGCTTCCTAACAGTTCAGGGGTTTCACTTAGCCACCAATGTTGTCTGACGGCTTACGTATTGGGGCAGTACCCCTCACTCCACGGCTCAGGTAAAACTGATAACCGCTTTGCCACAAACGACAGCTCTCGGTTTACCTCACAGGTGGGAACTAGTCAATCAGGTAGGGGTCGTTTCCCTTTACGCTGGCAGGTCCTCTCAATGGGCCAGCTACTTCGGGGTTCCTGTGGTACTCCTCACAATGAGTTTTAGGGCTTATGCCTAAGTACTTCCCACAGTTAAGCGGATAGGTGTTATTCCCAAATCCGAACCTGCAACAGATGCGAAAAAAATTTGGCATAAATTTCACCCAGCGAGCCCAAAAAAGTGCTCTGATACCAGATGTGATGCACCTGCAACAATTAATTAACAAGAATATGCGAAATAGAAGAAATGACAGAACTCAGAATCACTTTTATATTGATCACAGGCCACTTCGAGGGGGCAACCTCCTTTGAGCAAGCTCAATACAATTAACTTCATGGTGCCTTCGTAGGTCTCAACACACACTTATATACTAATTCTAGGTGCCAATACTATGGGTCAAAACCATGGGCCGTTACAAACTATGGATCAACAAAACTACGGGCGACTTACAAAGCATATGCACCAACAACAATAACATAAACTATTGATCAACAAATACTACGGGACGAATTACAAAGCATATGCGTCCAACAACAACATACTAACAAAGTAAAGACATGGGTTCCTAACATAAACCACCTCTGCAAGAGATAGGGGCACAACTAGTTCTCATTTGGTTGGGAGAATCCATGGATCTGTTGTTGGACTGACCATAAAAATATCAGACAAAGAATGCTCTTCAGAACCAATAAAATGAACAGGAGAAGGTAGGTAAAAAATTCCCATTAATGATCCATAGAGCCCTAATCCTAAACTCTCACTTGCTGGGTAAGACTGATCGATCATCAGAATTGTTGAATCCGATGAAGTCTGGTTGTTCTTCCGAGAAAATGAAATTTGATAGACTGTGACGATCTTGCCTTCGTGAAAGAACATTATAACCTGGAAAATGGACGACAACACTGCTTTCATTGCGTACGTCCAGCTCCTACCTAAGAACAAGTTATAGTCAAGCGGAGCATCCAGAACTTCCACCTCTACAGATACTAGTTTGCTCGCAAGTTCAACCTCAAATGATGGTAAGACTCTGTGTGGATGGAAAGATCTTCCATCAAAGGCGGTAAGCACTGTATTCGAGGGAGATAACTTGGGTTCACCCAAAGCCAACCTTCCAGCAAGAAATGGACATTATGCACATAGACGCGCCCTCATCTACAATAGCTCGTCCAATGGTCTTGGGACCATGACCTACCTCTATTTGGAGAGCGACATGGTATGGAAACCGGAACTTGATATCGTTCATATCAAAACGAGCAAGCATATTGGATGAATCTACACTTCCGATCACTGCGAGAAGTGCACTAAGTTGTAATGGACAACTTTGTAGTACTTCCAAAGTGGACATGGCACAGGGTGTTTGGGATAAATCCTCCACAACATTGTAGTTTGGGGCAGCCCTTGCATTGGGATTGTGCACATCCCATTTGAAGACATCTTTTGGGATCTTCAGCAACAAATCCACCGGTCTCTCAATGTGGAGAGGGGTAGATGACTCGGGAACATCCTCCTGCTATGGATCTGGGGTATATCTTCTAGCTCGAGTTTGTAAAAGAGCATCCGAATTAACCATATTAATGAATGATTGATCAGCAGATGAGGCATGATGAGTGCCCCTAACACTAGAGTTTCCAGAAGCTAAACCTTGCCCATGAGGAAATGGGTCTTTTAAGATAGGAGGTTTATTTTCACGGAGCAGCTTCTGGGCTTCTTCCATCAGAGGGCATTGATGGGTAAGGTGGTCTTCTTTGCATAGCTTGCAAGGAAACTTTACCTTATTTTTCTCTTTTTTACACTCCTCATAATTTTTAGTGTTTTTGGGATTTTGGTTGTTTCCCTCCCCTTTCTTGCCCTTCTTTTTGTTGTTGAGCTGCCACGGGTCCTTTTGATTCATCTGCACTTGTTGTAAATATTTTGTTTTCAAAGGGGAGGATGCAATTGAAGTTGCTTCTGCAGCAGACTGTTTGATCGATAAGGCATGAACCTGTTTCGTTAAAGCATTAAACGCTGCAGAGTCCACTGAACCCACTATGCCATCAGCATGTGGTCCATGCTTAGGTTTACCTAGATCTGTGTTAGATCTCAGTGCACTAGGAATGATTTCATATAATATCCCAGAGTGAGCGTATACTAGATCAAGCTGCTGGGTTCTAAGGATGGCTTCTTCTTCGGAGGACACCCCATAATTTGCTACTTCCTTCGAACTATAAGGAGTGAGTGATTTGAGGTACCACTCTAATAAGAACTCTAGAGGGATGTTAGCTTTAATGAGGCTCTTCCTTCTTCGACACTCTTGAATATGGTCAGATCAGTGAGTGGCTTTGTTCTGTCGAAAGTTTGACAGAATATTTGTACTGGCATCATACCGGAGAGGAAGTTGGAAGTGGTTTAGAAAAAAAGTAGCTATATACTAAAAGGTGCCATAAGTAGCCGCTGGAAGTTCAATGTACCATTTAGCTGTAGCACTGGTCAAGGTTCTCTAAAAGAGCCTCAATCTGATGGAATTGAAGTTCATTGAATTTGAAGAGCACCAAAGATGAAAAGTAGTCACATGATCACCGGTATCCTCCACAGTCTTTCCTTCAAACTTTGGGATGTCAGAAGGTAGTTTGTTCGAGACAAGTGGCCATTTGGGGTGATGTTGCACCAGATCATTCATGAGTTTTGAAAGGTTTTGCAAATTCAGAGTTTCCAGAAAAGGTAAACGAGGTCTTGCCAATGGCACTTGGTTTGTAGGGTTTTGGTAGGCAGAACCACCTAAATCCTGACTTATGTACTCCTAGTTGGGGTTTCCCCCAGCCACTGGTTGTGAAGCAAACGCATTGCTAAAATTGCTCCAACCAAAAGAGAGAGGGTTAGTTCCTTGAGTGTGTGTCCACTATGGCTGGGTGTTAGCCCCCTCGTAATGTGGCTTAAAAGCATTACATTGTCCTCCACTAAACAGTGAAAAAGGGATACTCCCTATAGGCATATGAGATGTCTGCACATTGGAATGATATACATGTTGACCTGTGTAGGGATTAAACCTAGGTGTATATGTAATGGACGACACAGACATCAAGCCTCCTATAACTATGGATAGAGTGGGCATCGAGCCTATAAAGGGCATGGAGGGAGCTATGTGCCATCCAAACCAAGGGAAACCTTGTCTGAAAGGAGAAGCTTGTGGAATACCCTGGGAATGTTGCATAAAGGGAGATGAAGTAGATGGTATTGATGATATCCAAGTGACAAGAATCTGGAAAGGTATAGAAGTGGAACCAATAGGGGAAATGGTTGTCAAAGGTTGAGAACTAGACATCCCTATGGTACTAGTACTGAAACTAAAAACAAGATTTGAAGTAGATGTATCCTACAACGAGGTAGATACTGATGTGCTTGCGAAATAATGAGAGAGAGCTCTGGTGACCATGGTAGCAGAAGGAGTTTGGGGAACTCCAGTTTCATCTCCGGAAGTAGCGATATGGTAACCAGGGGTAAACCAGTATGCACTATACTTAGGTTGTCCTAGAAATCCTATAGGTACCAGTAGTGGATCATTGGGTCCAATCAGGAGAGAGTTGAAAGGAGTGCTAAACTCTCTAGAAGTTAAGTCCTCAACCTCAACAGTATCAAAGACCTATTGATCCTGCACTCTGGGCGGTGGTTCTCCGAGTACTTTTGTTTCTCCCATAAGTTCGAATGAATCATGGGAATCCGTCCTCTGGTGTTGCGGTGGCACTGGAAGCTCCACAATGAGTGGGGGAAGGTTTTGCAACCTCTGAGACCTACAAAGAGGTTGGTCCTCCATAGCTATATAAAAATCAAACTAAGTACAAAACCTAGTGGCCACTACGACTAAGGAGCAAATAGTATACCACTAAAAATTTCCTAAATGATCAAACTGGGCAAACAAGGAAAATACTCTCAGAAGCAAGTCTGGGATGATGAGGGCCCAGAACAAACTAATAGAGTATCAACAGTCTGTTATGCGACGTCCGATGGAGGTCCTCTAGGTGCAAGCATTTGAATCACCAAACCTCCCTACCGGGATTACTGCCAAAGGGTTACCTTCCGCATCTGTCCGAGGTGAAGTGGAAATATCCTTCCACTCTACCTGTGTAGAGCCCTACGGTTATGATACTAAGGATACCACCAATACGAAAAAACTCGGGGGAACAGTCGTTAGCCTAGCCAAGATGCATGGGAAGGGTAGCAAATCCCGAAATCCAAAAGCACTTAAAAGTACTAGTGGACCCCCGTACGCGAATCAAGTCTAGTTTATGGTTGAGAGGAAAGTGAGGGGGTATCCTCAATAGTTCCAATCGCCCACGACCTTGTGCTTAAATCTGGTTTGAGTAGAGCATTCCCAGGATATTTTGATAGAGGTGGATTTACCTAATAGATTATCTTACTACGATTGTTGAGTAATGAAGCCGATTTCGGGTATTTTAAGGTGATTTAAACCCGAAACCCTAGCCTAGGCTAGTTGATGATGTGTATACCTAAAAAGAAAATGTTGCTAGTTAATTTAATTAAGATTTCCTTTTAAGGGCTACTTTTTACTCAATAAGGGTACTGAAGTGTGTGGGATGGTTTCGACAGAAAGCAAAGTGCATATAAAAATAATGCATGAAACTTTACAAAAGACTCTTTTCTTTTTTCGTTTATATTTTCCAAGACGAGAAATAGGTAATCCTATGCAATTTTTCTTTGTAATTTTCTTTTAGTTTGTCAAAGCAAACAATCTATGCTACTTCGAAAAAGGTGATAAATATTACTACTAAGCTATCGATTTCATTTTTTGTCTTTTCTAATATTTGCAAAAGAAAAGAACTTGGAAAGGAGCAAGTAAGACCTAACGCAAAGTGTGGGTAAAGAAAAACAACCTAATGGCTTAAAACAATCAAATCAAAAAGACTTGAGAAAGACTTGACCTACCGAGTTGTTTTGATGGAAAAAACTCTAGGTTTGGAACAAAGTGTAAAAGAAGGAAGGTAAAGAGATGCCTTCAATGGAAAGACAAACCTAAAACGGTGCTCCTAAGCACCAAAACCCAAGAAAATACCCACCAAACAAAGGAGTAGGTAAGCAAACCACAAGTAACCCTACCAACACACAAAATCAAAGGAAAAGCTAACTAGAAAGCTTTAACTCACTCAGACTGATCTGAACAGATGTTCAGAAGGTATCTGGAACAAACAACTCTTCAAAGCCACCCTAAAAACTCAAACTGGGATCAAAGCCTAAGAAAAAGGACAAGACTCAATAAAAGTGCCCAGCTGTTGCAACAGACAACAAGCGTTGAGAACGCAGGTCTGTATGACTGCAACAAGTGTCCAGGGAAAAAAGTGCGCAACTATGCTTAGCAGAGAATCGTGCACAACCTTAAAAAGAAGAAAAGACACCTTAAACAAGTGCTAAAGCAAGTAAAGCCAAACTACAGGACTTTAGAGAGGCAAACTAGACTCAAAAAAGGCAAACATGTCTCAATAATCAGTCAAAGAAGCAAGGCAGAATGCTAGAAGTAGATCCAACCACTTGGAAACCAAACCCTAGTAGAAGGCTTGAACCTACAGGAAAAGTGCGCTACTTTGTGGTATAAGAACCAACGCTTGTCACAAGAAGTGAGCTACTGTGTTTCAGGGAAACCAGCGCACAAGACAGAAATGTGCTGCTGCAAGTACAGTAGACCAGCACACAGGGACTTAAAGAAAACAAAAAAGCTTTGCTGAAGTAGATTGAGATAAATCAAGATAAAAAGAACAAGCAAATAACCTGTAAGAACCTCTCAGAAAACAAAAGACTGAATAAACTAGAAGAAAACCTAGCAAGGTCCCCTAGAGCAGAAAACAACCGGTTACTCCCCAATGGAGTCTCCAGTCTGTTGTGGTGTAATATCTATTTTGCTTAAACAAATTTGTATGCTTTGCTTCTCTACGAAGGTTTAAAACTTACTAATGGTTTCAAGGTTAAATCTATGTGTATTATGTGTGAATGCTATGGTGTAATCTCATTTTTTCTTAAAAGAATCTATATGCTTTGCTTCTCTACACAATTTTCAAACTTACATAGTAGCACACTCATATTTATATATTGCTCGAGTTGAACAAGATTTTACCACACCTCATATAACATTGCAGGTACCATTGGGATAACCATTACTCAACTATATTTGGTTCTACTAATGCATGATGAGACATATATCCAACGTGTACTACTTCGTGGATATGAACTCTAGATTGACATAGACCCACTTTGTATCTACTTGTTGTTATGATCTCTTGATTTTCATGGATCCACTATGCATCATCTTTATGGCGATGACCCACTTATATATATATATATATATATATATATATATATAGATATATATATCACACGGATCCACTATGTATTATTTTGTGGCCATGATCATTACATCATTCATATATGTCATGTATATGTAGTGCATTCTATTTAGGGCCATGTTCTATCATCTTGAGCATCGAAATAGCCATCTCAGGGAAAATATTGTTTGACACCTATTTTGTGTTTCAAATACACTGGTGGACTTGGGATTCTTGGAATCTCAACCATGTTCCTCCACATCTCTCTCCATACATGATTATGATGTATTCCGGCCATCATGTTCCCTTTTGACCTCACACATTAGGGGGCATCTATTATAGATAAAATTGGCACTTCTCCGCTTGTGACGACAGTTTAAAGACGACACTTCAAAGTGTCATTGTACATTCACAAAAAGGGAATTCATGGATGGAAGAGCCTATGATTTGATCCTTCTTAATGACCCAAATCATTAGAAATGAAACCCCAACACTTTACCATTTTCCATAAAGAGTTGCAACACAATTTGAGGAAAATTTGCACCTTGTTGGAACATTAGGCGTGAATTCACTACTAATTTGCACCTTTCGAGTACATTGGGTGTGAACCATTCACACTATGCTAGTTCACAAAGAACAAATGCAACAAAAATTGACAATTTGCATATTGCAAATTGAAAAGTGGTGAATCATTCAGATCTTTCTTGTCAATTGAGCGTGAGATCCCTGTAATTTCATGAAAAAATATAAAAAATCAACTTTTAGGAGTTAAGGAGGTTTTTCTTGTTTACAACCCCCCAAACTACTTGGTACGTAACTATTCATAATTACTATTCCCTTCTCAGATAAAAAGGGATACAATTGACCAATTTGCAAACAAATACTTATGATAGTAAGGCCATGCTGGAGGAATAAATCCTCATCATTATATCCTAATGTCCCTCACATCAGTGATTCCTATTGTTGAGACATCATCCCTTACATCTTGGAACTACTATGCTCAAGTGAGTTCCTTCCCTATGCATGTTTGTGGATGGGAGTGTATTTTTTGGAGAACATGAGTAGAAGAGACCCATAGTCTCAATTTCATCAAGGTAATGAAGCAATGAAAGGTATCACTTGTACTACTCTTCATTGCTCCACTATAGATTTGACATATTTCCCTTCCCTAAAACTAGTGTCAATTTAGTAATTGATGTTTTACATTTTCAAAGTTGTTTAGTAATCTTATGTATATTTCATCGTTCAATTCAAAAAAAAAAAAATTGTAGTCAAATTGGTTTGAGGAAGGTATTCTTTGTTTGTTTTGAGGGTGAAATTATTTGGGCAATCAAGATATGATTGTGCAAATGAGACAAAGGGAGTGGGTAGGATCAACCTTCATTAATAAGGTGCATAAATATTTCTTCTCTGATCTCTTTATCTCATATTCGCTTGTTTGTATATGGTCTTATGATATATTATGATTTTATTTTCCCTTCCAATAGAGTCTTGAATGTAATTCTAGTCTTTCCAAGTATGTTGGTGTTCTCGTCCCAGTCATAGGATTAATTTCTGTACAACAATAATTTATCACTACTCTTTTGTAGTGTAGAAAATTGTAATGATAAATGAGGGTTTGAAGAGATCTATGGGCATATGATTATTGTTTTAGAGGAAAAACCAAATCTTGATAGAAAAATATCAGGTTGCAATAGAGGGAGGGACTTGCAAAGGCCATTGGCCTCCTTTTCCTTGTAAGTTCCAATACTAAGAAGATCTCATAAAAAATTGGCTAAGGAATGTAAGGTTCTCACCGTGGTTGTTGTGTTCTTCTATGCAAAATATGGGGGTTGAATAAAGGAAGGTTCTCACCATGGTTGTTGTTTTCTTCTATGCAAAATATGGGGGTTGAATAAAGGACTCTGATGATAGATTCTTGTAACAATGGTTAATAGAATCATAATCTAAGGGATGCACACTCAGAGAAAATAAAAAATTAGTGTAATGAAATAAAATGAATAAATAGGCAAAAGTAAAGAGATCAATATATGTGAGAATGTACTCATAACCTATGCATAAACAAAATATTTCACTCAATAAAGGGTGATTTCACCTTTTCTATTTACCAAATTATGAATGTGGTATTGACAACATATACACCATTTTAGTAGTTTGACGATGAATGGATGGACTCCAAGACACTCCATCCAGAGGATCATTTTCTCTTTCAAACGCTCTTGAATCCTTTCCTCGACACCTGTAGGCTATATGGCAGAGATAAGAAGAAGTGGTCTTCTTAATCTCTCATGAAAAAAAGTAGCATAACTATGTCTAGTGGAGGATGGAATGAAAGGGGGAATGATGAAGAAATGGATGAATGGGTATGAATATGGTTACCTCTCATGGTTTTTTATGCACTTGTCAAGTTGAAACCTAGAAAAATCCTCTCCTTCTTTGAGTTCAATTAGGGAGAAAAGCTTGATTTTTGTGATTTTTTGTTATCCTTGGATTTTCATCCTGAAACTAATGTTTTTGTGCTTTCTAGTGCTTTGTGCGTATTATCAAAATCCATGAATTTTAAGGGAAATCTTGATTTTTCCAAATCTTGTGCAAAAAGGGGTAGTGCACTTGTTTCCTAAATAACTACACTGGGCCAACTCTATTATGCCCTAAAGAATTGTACTGGCATGAGGAGGTCCAATATTATAAGGAGGAGGTATTCTGATGGCCAATTTGCTAAAAGGTTTCCATTTTTTACTGAGAGAGGTCACATAGGGAGATGGAAGCATTGATTATGATAATTTATGCACGTGATATTGTGTATTGTCATGCTGAAGAGCTCTAATTGCATAAGGGAGAAAAATTAGTTTGATAATAGACTCCACCTATGCAAGAAGTAAGTGAATCATGTCCTAGGCATGGCTATGAGCTTGACTTAAGACAACGAAATAGAGAAGCAGAATGTTTGTTAACATAAAGAATAAGGAATCCCACTCTTCTAGGGATAAGAATGTGCTAAAAGTAGGGGCGCACGTCCTTAGCCTCCTATATTGGAAGGAATCACAAGTTTCCCCATCATCGTGTAAGGGAAGCGCTAGAATTCATATGGAATATAAATATCTCACTCACCTTGTAGAACACATTGTGAGCCACATTCACCTACCACGAGAAAAAGGATTAGATGAAGAAAGAAACATAACCTCCCATGTGGTTCCTTCTATAGACGTAAAGCATGCACACTAATCTTTACTTATTTTCGTATAACTTTTGTGTAATATTAATGTGGCCGCATCAATTTGATAGTATCTACATTTACATTCTCTTAGATAGAGAAATAAAGATATATCATATATGTTTTTCCATGGCTACTTTCTCTATTGTTTACTCCATGCTATTTACCTTTTGTACTTTAAAGATATTAACCAAGTGAAACCAATATATTTTTTACAATATAAACCTACACATCTTAAAATTCCCATGGATTTTCGTTTCACTTCTTATTATTTTAAATGTAAGACGGGTAATGTAGCAAAAGCATAACAACATATTGTAAAATTACATACTTGCTATAAATGTAAATAGAATACTGATATTTGAAGGTTGTAGTATAAAAAGAGTTAGTTACACATCTTATCAATTCAGACCACAATAGTTATGTGTAAATCTTAAACTCTTCAGATGAAAAGGTTAGTTACACAACTTTATGAATTCACTTCACAAAAGTTATGGTAAAATCTTAAACACCGACCATCCATATGCCCGACAAACTTTAATCATCAAATAGATTTGGTATAGCATCCAAAAGATTTGTCATGGCATCCATCCACACCCACCAACAAAATTTAAGACAAACTTTAAACAGCATACATTTACCCATAATATACTTTAAACAACTACCCATAAGATTTAAGACAAACTTTAAACATAAAAAAGATGTGTTATAAATATAACTTTAATGTTTGGCGAATTTTAAGGTTAAAAAACCTAGTTAAAAAAGATTCACACATTTATAACAACTCTATTTAATAATAATAATATTCCATTTATAACAACTCTATTAATTAATAATAATAATAATATTCCATACTCGTTGAGACATTCTATTTCCTCGAAGGCAGTGTAGTCTCGACATCTTACAAATCTTAACCACCAAAATTACACTATATTGAAACCATCATTAATCGGAAAAGGAGGTTATGCTTTTAGAGAAATGTGAACTAGATTGTTGTGATTTTGTTAATTGTAAGGAATAACAACATAAATAAAAAAGAAGGATGGTAAGATGGTAGGAATTAGATTTTTAATAAATCCAATATTTCCATATTTTCTAGATAGTGGTTTGTTTTATAGGGAAATTTAGAATGATGTGGTTATTGCGATTTCTTTTATTTTAATTTTAAAATAAAAAATGTTTATTTTATTTTAATGATAAAAAATTTATTTTATTTTATTAATAAAATTTAACTTAGGTGGTTGGGAGGAATGATTGTTATCCTCCCTATACAGATTCAATTTTTGTAAATGACATGATGCTCTTGTTGAGTCTTATTGTAATGATTGTATTTCTGGTCATTCCTCGATTCTCTACCTAGAATAGCAGGTGTTGACATTTCTCCTTGCAGACTATCCCTTTAACAAAAGGTGAACCACCATTTTAAAAAAAATTATCTCTTAAATATATGAGTATGCTATAATATTTTATTTTATTAATAAAATTTAAGTACCTCTTAAATGTATTATTATGTTATAGTATTACTATTCACCAATGTCCTTGGATTATGTGTCCTTTTCTCCCCGTTTGATGGTGCAAATTATGTCTCCCCTTGCGAAACAAGATGAAGGAAATGAATAGAAAATTCATCTCACAAGTAACATTTAGCTTGGATAAGCAGTTTACCCTTGTTTCCCATGAGGTATGTAGGTATAATATCACAATGAGTGGATTTGTTGCACACCTACAACACAATATCATTCTCCAACGATGGCTAGAAATATGGAACATTGTTTACACGATGAGAGATGAGAATGAATTCATTTAACTGGGAAGGATATATAGCTTGAGTTTTGAGACGTTAACTATTAGATAAATACCTAATTGTGGTGGAAGTTCTAGTTTGAAGACATTTTCACCAACGTTCTACATAATATGATAAGGGCCATAGCAAAGTGGATGAAGTTTATGATGTTTGTTGGTTGGATTAATTGTCTAATTAATTAAACAACTAATACTACCAGAACATAAATTATCAACCCAAGGAAGTCTTTTATTTCAAAGCTATCGTGCAATATTTGTGCAAGCACAATTTCTACCTGGCACTGTTTATCTATTGGTATGAAATCAAAGCTGATTATAAACTAGATCACACCTTCTTGAAAATAAATCAAACCTAAAATCTATTCATAAAACCAAACTGTAAGTCTAATCACACTTCAAACAAAATCAATTCTTATGAAGCACGATCTAATTACATGAATCTAAAAGAAATGCTATGTTGGCCAACAATCTATCAAAAAGAAATTAACATAAAAGCAACTATGATAAATCTAATGAATCAAAGCATTAACTGAATAATAAACAAAGCTACAAAATAACAATCAACACTATCAGCATCTACTCAGGGAAGAGGGCCCTTCCTCCACTGAGTAGAGCTGGAACTCCACAATGAAAGTCTACAACTCTAGATCATGAAACTGTCAGCATGTATTATCAGAATGGAATCATTACAACAGAGTTCTGGATCAAATCCTACAGCATAACATTGCTTTCTCTCTTCCTCCCCAAATACATCAGAATGATTACATATTTATACATAAAATGATCTCAGGAGAATGAGAAACCGAAACCCAACTTGTGATCTGTAACAAATGGAACACGGCCGTAACTGCTAATAACTTTGAAACTGGCCGCAACAGTAAATATGAGAATTTCACGTTCAAAGAACCAGCTGTATAGCTCAAACCATAGCTTTGTTTGGAGATTTTCGCAAGATTTAGGTAAATGAGGCCGTTGCGCACAAAACCCATGTCCCATATTTTTGAGATTCGTCTCCCGTTGCCCGCAAATCGAGACATGAATCACTATGTTCTTATCTGACACACGTTTCTAGTTGGAACTATTTGAGTATGAGATGGAGGTTGCCAAGTTGGACTTGAGCACGAATTGAAGTCACAAATGCACATAATCAATCCTAGGAATGAAAACATGTTTTGAATCTCCATGTGTACGTGTGCTAGCATGCCAACTTTGGAGGCTTGAACCATGGTTGATACAACTGCTAATATGAACAATCACTCCATAAACCATTATCAGTAAAATTATGCATAAGAGTCTTCAATTCATCAAAAATAAAGGAAAATAATCATGATTAATCACTAAAGCATCAATAAGACTAATATGGCATTTCTCGAGCAATTACAGCAAATGGATGGAAAATGGAATGATAAATGGGTGATAATAGGAAGAAGATGGATGAAATAAGTAATGAAAATAGGGACAAATCCATGACCCAACATCTCCCCCAAACTAAACTTGTTGCATGTCCTCATGCAACCCAATACCTGTGTGGCATCCAAACTATAAAGACATCCAATTCTTGCTTTGCAATTAGTGAAAAATTTAGCGGAGAATTTAGCAAAATCCCAGCAATTTAGCGGAGAATTTGGCAGAGTCACAGCTGCCAGAATAGGGAAATGGACAAAATTGGCGGAGTCACAGCTGCTGAATGGATAAATCTGGCGGAGTCACAACTGGTTAGCGGAGTCCCAGCCATTTAGCAGAGAATTTGGCGAAGTCATAGCTGCCAGAATAGGGAAAAGGACAAAATTGGCGGAGTATCAGCTAGTGTTGCAGAAAACTTCCTGAGCTAATATCTCATAAACTATGATGTGGGTTTGGCTGAAATTTTGCAAGCATGTTTTTACCATTCCAATGCATCTCCACACCGAAAAGTAGAGATACCCACATCACAGATTTCGAGAAAATGCATATTGGATGTAGGTGATGATGGCCATTTTTTCTCAATCCGTGAAGTATTTTTTTCTGAAAATTGGCGAGTATCTTCCTCTTAACATAATGCTTCTACTCCCCAAAGCTCAAATTCATCTGATGCACGGATATCGAGATATAGGCAAAATGGTTGTAGGTGATGGTGGCCATTTTCTCAAAAATCATGTATTGGATTGGGCTGAAACTTACTAGGTTTGTTCATCTTGATATTATGCACTTCCTGTCCAAAAATCACGGGAATCCAGTTCATGGTTTGTGAGATATGCTCAATTCAAATTCTACATTAAATATGGAAAAATGTGCATGAGTAATATGAATGGCAAACTAGCAAGCATGGTAAATCCTCTTCTCCCCCAAATTGAATAATTTCCATGTCCTCATGGAAGAGAAGAGTTGTTAGCTTAGTTGGAAAGTAGCCATCTCCCTCAAACTTAACTTGTTGTCATTCTCTAATGCCTTGGAAGATATAAACCAATATATGTAGCATTCAGTGATTCTCAAATTTTCACAAACATTTTCATTTTTAACAGCTGGCCCATTCCAATAGCTCCCTTCTTCTGTTTTTCTCCATAATGTAGGCTTCCATTACTGTGCCAATCACAATTGAAGCTCTTACAAGAGAACTCGCTACAACATCATAGGGTAGGCTCTCACTTCCAAAACACTGAGGTGGAGTAATACCCGACTATATTTACCAAAAGGATGTTAAAATGCAAACAACGTTGTAGATGAAGTTCAAAATATATTGTAAAAGAATGGCAATGTTGATATCAAAATAGACCAATACATCAGGATGAAACCATTTTTTTTTTATCAAATCTAGAAATCTGAACAGCAATGGCAAACCTTATGGCAATCTATTTATAACCATAACAAATTTTATATGTTCTCATGGTTGAATGAAGGTTGCTGGAATGTTCTTTAATTATGCCCTCATTGTGGAGTGCTTCGCAACACTTCATAGTAACTCCGAAATGTACCAATGTATACATAACTGAAATGAAGCGGGTCTCATACCTAACTGTGTGCAATAGTTTCAATAGTCTCCTTGACTTGTCCCTGTGTGTTAGTAGGTAGCTTCTTTTTCTCTGTTGTTGGTCCATGACCAGAAACAAAGAATAGTCATGATAACATGGTATTCAATGGTTGTATTCAAGTTGCCACAAGGGGTACCAATATTCAATGTTGCTCAAGTTTTGCTCTCTGAGCCAAGAAACCATTTGATTATATCTTCAAGACAACTCTGCAAATTAACTCAAAGTGTTGCACTCATAAACTTTGAATAGGCATTAATGGTATTGGTTGGGTACTAGAAATAGTAAAAAGGGAAACACTGCAAATGTAAGCTTCATTCATTAGCACTCGTATCCTATATCCATCTCAACTCATTGCCATCAAACTACCATGCTTTCAACGAACACAAACAATATCATACATCCCTGCAGATCTTATGAGCATAAACACCATTGCCAAATAATAATAAACCCCAATCAATCATGAAGAAAACATCCTGATAGCAACAACAATTTGTCCTTTAAATACTCTATTATAGATATCAAATGCTATGTCAATGGATTGCAACTTGATTTCCAATTGAAGGTAACTTGGAAACTTGCAACAATTGTGTAGAAGTGAACCAATGCATGCATTAATGAACTGTGAATCTAATAAACTGAATGTAGAGCATGCCTTCATTTCACACTAAATCTTCAATAAACTTTTTGATCAATTTCTTACTGTTGATTCTTGTGTACCAACAGTAAGGTATTTTCTCATGCCTGGACATAGAAGATGTTGGGAAGAAGCCTATGCTTCCCATTCTATGTTGAAGATGCACATTGTTATTTCCTGTGTATGATGTTCTTGGCTACACTCTTTCTTCTGACAACTTCTGGAACTTTTTGTCACAAGAACCCCCATATACAATAATGAATGAAAATCTAATTAATGATCTTTTTCATTTTTCAAACACCAAGAGAGTTGCATACTTGCTGAAGATGATTGCATCAATAAAAATCAGAACTGATAAATGGATAATCCAAGCTTAAAATGACCATGATTTTTAATGAAGAAGGATCAAATTCATTTGTGTAGTGAGCATGTATGTCTCAAAGTGCATTTTCTTTCTTGTTTTTATGGAAGCATACTCTTATGAAGGAATGGATTGTACAACAGGTTCTTCTGTTGTAGGTTCTTATGGAGCAACCCATCCCTTCCTTGGCTTGTCCGTGTGTATCAGCTGGTGCATATCCTCTTACTGTTGGTTTTTATGTGGCAGTAGGGCATCTTTTCATACTTGGATGTGGGAGATGTAGGGAAGGACTTGACTTGGGTGTGCATGAATTGGAATGATGAAGTGTTAGAATTGAGTGGGAAAGGATGGGAATGGATGGATAGAAAATGCTATATAGAAAATGGAAATGGATAATGCTTAGTGGTCTTTCATGACATATTCCTAAATATTTAATAAATCAAAAACTCATGCTATTTTACCTCAAGTGTTACCTTAGTGGAAGCCTTGGTTAACTACTGCTGAGAGATGTAGCTGGAAGATGAAGCTTATGAAGGCTGAATCTAATCCATGATGAGGAACTGTGCAAGCTGACTAAAAACAAATGCTTCCAACTGAATGAAAAGAATACTGCTTAACTGATGGAACAATAAAAGTATATAGTCTTCATCCGATATCCACGCTTATGTACAAGTTAATTCATGCGAATGAATGTTCTTGAAGTCGAACATGGAGAAACTTCGTTGGATTACCAATCAATAATGAAAATTGTTAACCAACGCGAGACAACTCACCAATGATGACAATGAGCTATTAAGGTACAATAGTACAACCTATCAAGTACAAATGTATGTGTTGAAGTCAATTCACCTACAGGATCTGACAAACAAGAGACATTGATGTATTCCCTTGATCATCAAGGAAATTTACCATTGATGCATGTAAATTCCAAGGTACTATGCATCACTTAAGTCTTGTTGCCCAGATAGTGTGTTGATGTCGATGGGACAAGACCATTGGAAGGTGGACCTTAATGAATTCCACATAATCCAATATGAGTACAAAACAAATGATTGTGAAGAACTAGAGATGAAATATTTTCTCCAACAGGCAGGCTTTATTGGCAAAATGAAAATGATAGGGGGGTAACTCAGCATGTAAGAGAGCTGAGAGACATTATTCATGGGTTAGATGTGAGTGGAGTGGATAGTATGGGAGTGATGAAATGGAGTAGAAGGTTATGGAAGTGATGGAATGGTGGAGGAAAGAAGGAAGTGTATGGGCATAGCATGGTGTTGGTGAATGAGAATGATAGGCAAAAGGTCTTTTCGAGAGGCTTCTTTAGTAGAAATTCATGTAGCAAAGGAACTTGACTCATGGAACATTGGTATTCTTATGGGTTGCACATCAATATATTCATTTTTTATGTGCTCAATACATTTTCAAATTGATAAAAAGTCTTCAAGAGTCACTCGTGCATGCATTGACCTTGTTCTTTCAAGGACCTGCAAAAACCTAGCACTTGCCTGCAGTAAAACATGAGATCATGGAAGAAGAGAGGTGATTGATCTCTCTTCATCCAATACTTACGAAAAAAAAACTAAAATCAATTACTTAGAAAACAAATCCAAAGAAAAATGAACAAAGCAAAATCCACTTTATACCTGCGGGAGAGTGATGGCCATCTAGACTCACCAACAGTATTCCGATCATAACTTCTTCGTTCCTTGTCTGATTTGAGTGATTAAAAAGCCAAATGAAATTAAATTTATAGTTCTATGTCTCTTAGAAACATGTTTTTAAAATTCTATGAAATTATATCTAAAATTGCTCAGTAACAGCTTGCATGACAAGGTGTTTTCCGAATTCTGGACTAGACCAACAGTCACGGTTTTAGGCATAACGTTTTCGTTTGATAACGGATTGGCATGATTACAATTGGAAATGAAAGTAGATTCATGTAGGTATCTCCAATAGAAACAAGTTTTGAATATCTATCCAATAAGGCATCCAAAAAGTGACTGTCCCAGCT
Source organism: Larix kaempferi (assembly GCA_027924585.1). Lineage (NCBI taxonomy): Eukaryota > Viridiplantae > Streptophyta > Pinopsida > Pinales > Pinaceae > Larix > Larix kaempferi. The sequence continues at coordinate 17,003,796 of BSBM01000088.1, read as the reverse complement.
CTGTTCCTAAGCTGCCTGCTTGACACCCCGTTAGTATTTTGACCATAACGTTTTCGTTTGATGCCCAACCTAAAAATTTCAAATTGGTTTGGAAACTAGATTCAAAGGGCTACTTAGGATGTAAACAGGTTTCAAAAATAATCCCATTTGATCTCCCAAAAATGGACTGTCCCGACTGTGTTTCAGTAAATATTTCAAGTCAAAATGCCACAAAAATCTAATAAATGAAATTTGACTCCCAAAAAGTGACTAGAATAGGTATCAATGTTTTTAATGATGTAAATTTAAATAGAACACACACACATACCAAAAATTTCAAGCATTGAGTACCTAGATTGACTTACACAGCGTGTTACAGATGCAGTTGTAACTCTTAAAAAATGATATAATGTTGAAATAAAGTCTGTGTATTTTTATGGATGTGTTATATATAAATAAAAACTAAACACATACCATGATGATCGCATAAGTTTCAAGATTGAATGTTTCCATAATCGTTTGGCTCCTTTTCCATGGAGTCTGCATTCACCAATGCTTCCTTCCTCTCACCAACTTCCTGAAAAAGAGAGATTAGTAATATGGATGGCTCTTATTGCACCATGTGTCCAAGAGTTCTTATTCAAAACAAAATGATACTATCTATGCATCCTAGATTTTATTTATTTACAATGTCCTACACTACATGGAAATCACAATTTTTTTTTTCAAGTGTAGGAGAACTTGCAATGGAGCCACTTTCGAAGAAATGATTCAAGTATTCTCATACTCCCAACAGAAAAATATAACTTTATGAGTGCTAGGATATGAGAGGTCAAATTCCCTTGAAATGATGGTGCCAAGAATTGGTGAAGTAAGGAATGATACTACAGATTGACAACAGATTGAAACCAAGCTTCAATATAGTCTTTGTTCCCTTGATTTCTCATGGCTGTTACACCATGAATCTCCTTAGTAAAATGATCTTCCTAATTGCATAAGAGATTCGAATCTAATGATGTGAAGGATGCTTTTGGTTCCAATGTTCATTCATCATATTTGTTGATCTTGTTAACTTGTTGATGATCATAAGAAACTTCACTTCCAAGTCTTGGATTTAAAACATGTTTAGGCCTCGTATAGAATTGTTGCAAGTCTTTTTGCAGCGGTGTAGGTGAGGTAGAACATGAGGGAAATGTAGGAAAATTTTGCAGTTCAACACTGTAAGCATACTGTACTGCTTTATTATGGTTAGGGTGGAGGGTGGGTTGGACATGAAATTGTGTTGGATACCAAGGAGTTTGATGAGAAGATAGATGTGGCTGATGTAGAGGATTTGTTTGTGAGGATGATCTTGAAGGACCAAGTGGTGTTACAGCATGAGGGAAAGTGGCCATGTGATCATAAGATAGGCCATTCCAACCTTGTGGATAAGGTAGGTAACAGTTAAATTGAGGTTGCAACAGCTGCCATGGTGGAAGAGTATTCAATGATTGAGTATGAGAGTAAGGAAATAGAGGGATAGAGTTTTGAACCATACTTGTAGGCCACGGTTTCCATGACTGTTGCAATGAGTTTGCTACAACTCCTAGATCTCTTTGATATGTTTCTTTCATCCTTGGTAAGGAGGGGCAGCAATCCGTGGAATGCTAAGTCACATATACCACAACTTTCAAGACTATCCAAAGGGAAATCCCTTGCTTTTGTTATCTTCTCCTGCTTTTCCTTAACCTGCAAAGCATCCAATTGTGAATCAGCTTTAGAAATTTCAAATAAATTGTTGATATCAGCTCCTATAACTCTTGTTCTTGCAGTAGATTGAAAAGATTGAAAAGAAGGATTACTAGAATTCTTACCAGTCTTGAATTTTCCTCTTGAATACCTTCTACATAACTCACAAATATCATCATATGCTAACTAAAATACATCACATGTTCCCATTAGATTTACGATTTCTAAAGATTCATCTTGGATTCCCTTGAGTAGAAGTTCTTTTAAGGTCTCTTTCCCCAGTTTCCTTTATTTTGATCGTTGAAGGTTGTATTGAAAGCATTCAACATATTCCTCCAAATTCTCTTCTTCTCCTTGTGTCATTTCGAAGATATCTTCATTGACCCTACAATAATCTTGGTACCTTTTCAAGAATACATATCTCATGTCTTCTCAAGTTTGTATACAATTCCCACCGAGGCTCATGAACCATCGGAGGGTTGTTCCTTTTAGAGTAAGGGGAAACACATTCAACTTTTGATCATTAGAACAATAACCATATCCTCTATAAAGTACTTCAAATTGAAACAAAAATACATCAGGGTCTTCATTTTCCAAACCATGAAAATTTGGTAGAACATGTGGGGGAATGCTTTTCGTTTGTACCACTCCACCTGAATCTCTGATGGGAAATTCGAAGGTAACAACTTCTGCATCTTTTTTACCTTCCATCTCTTCATTAGATTCTTCGTGTGTTATCTGGAGGCTCCTCCTTCGAATGTTCCTGTCAATGGGTTAGTATAATGGGTGGTGCTTACAACACCACTAAGGGGAATGATAAGATTTAAGCTCCAAAAATTAAAAATGAAATGAAACTAAATGCAAAAAAAGAGAAAATTCACACTCAAAGCAAATTCAATAAACTAAAAAGTAATCATGCAACCTACATGCTCTACTTTAACAATGCATCTACAAAACAATGTTAGATGTACTTTTGCACTATTGATAGCTTCCCCGGCAACGGCGCCAAAATGTTGGTTGGATTAATTGTCTAATTAATTAAGCAGCTGATACTACCATAACATAAATTATCAACACAAGGAAGTATTTTATTTCAAAGCTATCGTGCAATATCTATGCAAGCACAATTTCTACCTGGCACTGTTTATATATTGGTATGAAATCAAAGCTGATTATAAACTAGATCACACCTTCTTGAAAATAAATCAAACCTAAAATCTATTCATAAAACCAAACTGTAAATCTAATCACACTTCAAACAAAATCAATTCTTATGAAGCAAGATCTAATTACATGAATCTAAAAGAAATGCTATGTTGGCCAACGATCTATCAAAAATAAATTAACATAAAAGCAACTATGATAAATCTAATGAATCAAAGCATTAACGGAATAATAAACAAAGCTACAAAATAACAATCAACACTATCAGCATCTGCTTAGGGAAGAGGGCCCTTCCTCCACTAAGCAAAGCTAGAACTCCACAATGAAAGTCTACAACTCTAGATCATGAAACTATCAGTATGTATTATCAGAATGGAATCATTACAATAGAGTTCTGGATCAAATCCTACAGCATAACATTGCTTTCTCTCTTCCTCCCCAAATACATCAGAATGATTACATATTTATACATAAAATGATCTCAGGAGAATGAGAAACCGAAACCGAACTTGTGATCTGTAACAGCTGGAACACGGCCGTAACTGCTAATAACTTTGAAACCGACCGGAACAGTAAATCTGAGAATTTCACATTTAGATAACCAACTATATAGATCAAACCATAGCTTTGTTTGGAGATTTCCTCAAGAGTCAAGTAAATGAGGCCGTTGTGCACAAAACCCATGTCCCATATTTTTGAGATTCGTCTCCAGCTGCCCACAAATCAAGACGTGAATCACTGTGTTCTCATTTGACACACGTTTCTAGTTGGAACTGTTTGAGTATGAGATGGAGGCTGCCAAGTTGGACTTGAGCACGAATTGAAGTCACAAATGCGCATAATCAATCCTAGGAATGAAAACATGTTTTGAATCTCCATGTGTATGTGTGCTAGCATGCCAACTTTGAAGGCTTGAACCATGGCTGATGGAGCTGCTAAAATGAACAATCACTCCATAAACCATCATCAGTAGAATTATGCATAAGAGTCTTCAATTCATCAAAAATAAAGGAAATAATCATGATTAACCACTAAACCATCAATAAGATTAATATCGCATTTCTCGAGCAATTACAGCAAATGGATGGAAAATGGAATGATAAATGGGTGATAATAGGAAGAAGATGGATGAAATAAGTAATAAAAATAGGGATAAATCCATGACCCAACAATGTTTATCCCCTTGAGAGCATTGTTTCTAAATATATAACCATACCTTATCACCGACTTGGAATGAAAGAAGGATGTGATGGCGATCACATAACATTTTGATCTATGCTTGGTTACTCTAAAGAATGGTGTGTACGTGAACATGAATATGGGATAGATATTTCGCAATTGATACAGTATACTTCTGGGCATTAAAATATTGTTGTGAAGTAGGAGTTGGTATGACAAATCGAAACTCAAAAGGGGCAGTTGTTCGATACCCATAACATTTTTCAAAAGGTGAATAGGAAGCCCATTTGGATGAAATTCTTCTTGAAGTTTATGTTGTGAATTCAAAAATATCAATGGAAGATGATCTATGTGCTTCACATAGTTTCTTTTCCCAACAAATAATACCACCAATGTTTTAGGCTATGAACCAATGCATAAAATTCCTTTTCATTTATGGTGTACATAAGTTCCTTTTCATTTATGGTGTACATAAGTTTGGTTGTTGATCATGATTTTGAGTGATATTCTATAAAATTTCCTCCCTATTTGAGAATGGACACTGAATAGAATAATGCAAAGAATGACACTCTATCGCATAAAATTCCTTTTCATTTATGGTGTACATAAGTTTGGTTGTTGATCATGATTTTGAATGATATTCTATAAAATTTCCTCTCTATTTGAGAATGGACACTGAATAGAATAATGCAAAGAATCACACTCTATCTTAAAGAGTTGTTGAAAGTCACATAGTCTAAGGATGGGTTTGAAAACGATAAATTCTTGAGGTATTGAAAGGTGGCTTCGATGTTAGGAATCCAGTTGAAGTGACATTGATTATATAGTACATGGAGAGGATGTGCTAGCCTAGAAAACTAGACAACGAAATTCTGAAAAAACATTGGCACCACTCAGAAAACTTTTAAGGTCATCTACAGTATACGGTAAGGGCCAGTTTAACATTGTCTTGATATTACTAGGATTTGGATGAATACCTTCTGTATAGATTATAAATATCAAATAACAAAACAAAGCATCATCCAAAAACATATTTTTGAGTTTTACCTATAGTTAAATGGAACATAGAATTTATTCATGCGGAAGATCAAGATATCATCTAGATAAATAATACAAGATGGGGATGAAATAGGTCGTTTATAGTCTCATAAGAACGGTAGGGGCATCACTGAGACCAAAAGGAATAAGCCTTGAATGCTTTTTTCCATGCATCAATTTCTTTCATTCTGACTTATGAAATCCTAAAGTTATATCCAACTTTGAAAAATAATAAGCTCCTTATAAATTCAATCCAACAAATCCTCAATACCGGGAAAAGGGTATATGTTCTTAATGGTTGCCTTATTGAAACCTCTACAACTAATTACTAGGCACCATTCATGGGTTTTGTTCTTAGGGATAATAAAGGTAGGTGAACCACACAAGTTTAGAATATAGGATGAATCCTTCATGCTTAAAACAACATATGGATATGTTTTTCAATATCAACTGTCATCATAGGGGTAAGAGAAGTATCCTCTTTATTAAGTGCATAGGACGAGCCATGGAGTTATTGTTGAGGTTGTGTAATAATCTAAAAATTGTTTTTTTGAAGCAGGAAAAATGTTGAATTTTATAGTGAGAATATCCCTCGCAAGGTGCTAAATGTTTGATGCAGAAAAGAGGATATCCCTTTCTTGCAATGCACTTACAAAATCCAAATATTATACCAAAATCCAAATATTAGTGAATTCTTGTATACACAAATTTAAAATGGGGGCAACTACCTTGACCATGTCATCCTATGTTTATGGAGCAATCTATTTATTTTAGGTTTTAGACTTTATGGCAAGTTTTGGTCGGAATCCAGTAATGTTTTTTGGTGAAATCCAAATTTTGGATTGTTTAAAATGTGTTTTTGAATCAATAAATATATTCATCACCCTCGAATACCCCCATGGCACCCAAACTATACAATTTTCATAGCTAATATATGTGATTCTAATACTTTTTCAAGTTTTCCAACTGGACTCCCAACAAAATAAGACATAAAATATGCTAAAAAAAGTTGAAAACATAGAATATTTAGACTGCACCCATGATTATAACATTGATTTGGTTTACATGTATAATTAAAAAATAATAATAACAAAGAAAAATAACTTCAATGTGGATTCACAATTAAAATAAAATAAAATATACATTAAATTTCTAAAACATAATTAAAATTACTAAATACATGGAGCCCACGAGGGCAGAGCAATTGAAAATGAGTAAATGAGATGAGAAATTGTTAATGGAAGGTCTGAAGTTCAAATCCCCGTGGGTACTAGCTTAAAAAAAATTACTAAATACATGGATATTAAAATTTACAAGCGAGTATTATATAAGTTAGAACTTACTTTATTAAGAAAAATAAAGCAAAACCAAATTTTGCTTAAATAAATTAACTTTAATCTATTTCACTCATGTTTTTATATATATTTTTCTCTTCTAATAATTTATAAAATCCAAATTTTATTTATGAAATTAACTAGAAAAAATAAAACTTCTATTATAAATTTACACATCATGGATAATTTTACGGGCTAAATTTAGCCCATGGGCTAAATTAAGGGGGTTACGAAAATGTAACTTGGGCTATTTTCTTATATGGAAAGGATTTTTCATCCAAAATATATTCTCCCAATATTTATTAGAAAAAAAAATACAAAATGAAAAGCCTCCTATACATTAATGAGGAAAATGAAAAAATATATTTTCACCCTAGAAAAATCTCCCTCCAACCTATCTTTTGCCCCCGATTTCTAGAGAAATTCTAGTGAAATCATTCCTTCGCCCCCGATTTTCAGTAATGGAGGCTCCCAGGGGTTATTTTGCCCTCCATTTTCCTTGTAATTTAGGCATATGATTGAATTCAGCTAGGTTTTTAGTCAATTTCATGTTGATACCATCTTTGAGTCCTCAATTTCCAGTTTGGAGGTAAAATCCAGGGCGATTTTGTCCCATATAAAGGCTGCAATGTTTCATGGTTCACCCACATCAGATTGCATTTGCGAGGCGAAGGTTCTAGTTTATGCAATTCCATTTTTCATTCTTACTTTTCTCAACATTTTAATCTTCATGCAACAACTCCATTGTTGAAAGCTCAGGTCTTGAAGGGGCATGTCGCACATGCAATTTATCATATAATACATACTTGCATCATACTTTTTATCCAATAATTAATGCAGTATGCTTTTTATCATGCTTTTTATGTTTTTTATCCATATCTATAATAGATTATTATACTTTAAATTTTCCTTTTATCATGCTTTTTATCAAGGATGCTTTTTAAGGCATGTTGAATTCTAGGGAATTTTTTATTCTTAAGGTTCATTCAATGTTGTTAGAGTTTTAATCTATTCTATGAGTATTGGTTTTGTGAAATCGTTATAGAGATCAGAAGATGATTTATTTTATGCCTTGTTGTGTTTAAACCATCGACTGACATTTATACGTTGTTAGTAGCTGCTATTCTCAATGGAGAGACACCACATTGTTTTTATATATTCAAACTAAACTTGGCCCAGTTGTTTAAAATGTGTCTTTATTAGAATATTCCTATGCAATTATTATTGGATATGAGGCATTCATTAGAGTGTGTAAGTTCATATTTTTTGTTTTTTATTGTTGATGTTTGGGACGCTTGTAATATAAATGAATGCACATTGATTATAATGATGGCGCTACAATAGAATGGTCATTATTTTGGCACTGTATTGCTATAGATTTGTCCGAAGTGTTTTAGTAGATTCTTTTATTTGTGTTGCGAAGTTCGTTACTAATAGACTTTTGTATTCGTATTATCAAGTTAGTCAATTTGATCTGTAACCAAAATTTGTAGGATTCGGTATTTGTTTTACGGTATTTTGTTTTTTGTAAGGTTCATTCGGGAGTAAAATGCTTTTTGGTTATTTGTTTTGATGTGTAATTGCTATCATCATCTAGAAATGTATCTAGTTATGTATGATGAATATATGATTTAGTTGGAACATGATACTTCATTTCCATCATGATTATATGATAATATCTACACAGCATGTTTGACCTAAGATGTAGACGTTGTTATTTAATATCTTGTACGTTGCATTCAATGAGGATGCTAAAATAGTTTTATCACATCTTGCATGCTTTCAAAAATTTAATGGACATGGATACAAACACCACCTAAGTTTATATGAGAAAAAGTGGTCTTTAATAGAGTAGTTCTAGTTATATGTGTGATGATGCATTAATGTGCTTTGTATTTCTATAAGTCTATGTTCTTATTTCTAATAACCATTGCAACTTTCTAACTAACTCTAAAAATGATAAATCGAATGACATAATTCATATTTTGATTATCAACAAAAGAAAAGAAAAAGTGGCATTCATATCTATAAACATATAAGCACGTTAGTTTTTTTCTTAGAGGGTAGCTTAAAAATGAGAGACTTGGAAAATAAGCTAATTGGGCATTCATACACTATATTAAGATTTTGGGTCTTGATAAGACTCCATGTTGTAATAATGGTTTGTGGGTGCCATAATCACTCCATAGTGTAAAGTATTCAATTATATAAGTTTGTCAAACTATCAAGATTTGGGTCCCCACATGTCCATTGGACCATTAAGGGATGTAATAACAAGTGGATTCTCCACTTGCCCTGAATCTAGTTAGTGCAAGTGTGTTTCACAGACACCATCAATTGTGAGTGACGAATATTGTTTGTGAAATGTATAAACAAATCCTTCCTCTCCTCATTCATGTATTTTTTCATTTGAGAGTCTAGGAGATGAGAGAGTCTAGAGTTTAGCTCGAGTATATGCTCTTCTATCGCACTAGCTTAATAATCTGCAAAATGAAAAGTTGAGTCCTCTTGGCAAAAGATTCACCAAGATGTTACATGGTTTTATAATTCGATAAAAAATTCACGAATTTTTTACAATATTATATAATTTGTGAAATATTCACTAAGATTTTACAATATATTATTTAATTTAGTGAAAAATTCATCAATATTTTCCAATATTCTATATTAGAATGAAAGATTAGCCAAAAAATTATATATACCTATTATATTCTCGATCAAATAGCCTTCAAAATTACCTATATATAAGGGATATTCGCCCATTTATTACACATATAAATTTGGAGGGGTTTCTTAAAATTACCCCTTACATATATGCTTTATATATCTCACTTATTTCACTAATAAGATAACATTTAGTTATTAGTAAAAAAAACACTCTTAACTTCAATCATGACTAGAGTTAGGACATAGACATAGTAACCACAAAATCAAAATAAAATCCTTATTCTTTGTAATGTTATTATTAAAAGGAATTGAACCCACTTAAATCTGTATTATTAATTTATAAGCAATGGCCTAGAAAATGAAAGTATACATTTTATCATTCGAGAAAGGTGAACCAAATTTCTTTAAAATGTATTGGCCAAAGTTAAAGAGGTTGTCTAAAACACAACACTTTGCACAATCGCTCAATTCAAAGAAGGTAGAGTTTTTATTGATAAGTATCTCATTTGATTTAAAATGGGGAAAAGCTCTAGGGAAAAAGTTCCATAGAGGAACTCTCCCACTACACTCTTGGAACTCTTCCCCCACTGGAATTTTTGTAGATAAATAAAGGAACTTGAGGAACTCTACCAAAAAATCCATCGAGAAAAGTGCAAAGTGTTGTTGTTTTAGACAACGTCAAAGTTAATTAATTACCTAAAATGGAAATTCATAAATATAATTATGTATGTATTTTTTTATTATATTTAAATTTGAATTTATTGATATGTAAAACTTCTTTAGAATGTAAATTTTAAAAATTTATTTGCATTTCTTTAGAATATAAAATTTAAAAATAATTGGCATTTGGAAAAAAATATTATGTAAATAAAATTTCAGAAAAAATTTAATATAATTTTTAAGGAAATTATATTTTAAAAGATTTGATATTTGTAATTACTTAATAGATTTAATAGATTTGAAATTAAGATAAATTTAAAACCCAATAATTATCAATACAATTTATTAATCTCTTTATTTATATACAATTTATTAATCTCTTTATTCATATTAATAGCTCATTAAAACAAGCATTTGCTTCCATTTGATTATGTATACAGTACTCTCTACTCTAGTACGTGCATTAAAGACCTACTAATGAGTCAAAACATTGGCTATTAATATTAATAGCTTCATTAAAAAAATGCATTGAGTTCCATTTGAAGCCTGCATTTGATTGTTTTTGGGTCGAACGTTGGTCAATAACAGTAAGAATGACAAACTAATAATGTTATGTATAGAACAACGATGTAAAATGTGATGATCATGATAAAACGATGTCAAATGTGTTTTTTTAACATATAACTTTTTCGCAGCCCATCCGGGATCTTTCTGGTATTTCTGCTTACCTTAATTCACAAATAGAGAACGATTTTTTTCTGCTTCCCAATTTCCTTTTCATGGAGAGCCTTGAGATGGTATAGATTATCAACATTATGAGTAGCTGACTCATCCTAGCATTATGTTGCTGCCAGCGGTGGAGGAAGATAAGAAATCTTTGGACTTTTATATTGTTTTCAAATGGTCGAGCCTTCCCAAACGAATATTTGATGGAGATCAAGTCTAATGGTATGAAAAAAGAAACCCCAGATGACGGCCATGTTATGGAAAACCCTCCATGCCACGTGCTTTAGGTTTGTTTCTAAGCAATTACGTTATTGGAAAGAAGTTAGAACCTATCAATATTCTGTTCTCTGTGCTTTTGCTAACTACTTGGCGCTAGATCTCATGGAATATTGTCGAATATCTTTTATAGAATATCGTTGAATACGTGTTGAGTTTCGCATTTTTTTGAACTGGAATATTTATACAGCCTTGCTAGAATATTTTGGCACAACATATTTGAACAGTTTTAGGAACCGCGTGAAATGTTAAGTTTTGAGAATCGAATTCAGTGTGGGTTCAACCTACAAATGCTTTGGATTCACATCCTAGGTTTAAGTCACTATTTATGTCTCCTCTCCCGAGTCTGGTAAATAACTTTCAGAAATAATGTCCGGATAACCTAGCTCCATATCATGGAACCTCTGTTCAATCAAACAAAACTGGATCCACTTCGAATTATTCGAGCCCACAAAAATATCATGTGAAAAGCAAAATTCACTCAGATATCATAACAGAATTCATTGAATCTGTTTGCTAAAAGCTTAAATAACAAGATAAGTTGCTACTTTTGTCGTATTAAAGCGTTCCATTGGTAGATTTCGAAGCCTCCAACGTAAGTCCATTGTAGCTTCGTGTCATACGAAGGCCAGTGGCAAAACCAATGGGCCTCCTATAACCCGAAACCATTCTCCCCGGATTTCAGTGTGGTGAATATCTCTTCGAATTTATTTCGTGAGGATTCACTTACCGAACCAGAAACACAGATTCTCATCAAAGACTGAGTCTGCAGTAGATCTGCAACTTTTGAAAATTACATCATCCATCTATCCTCATTAAAAATCCTTTGCACTTCAGGGCTTCTGGTGATTAGGTTGGTATTCTTAGGTTCACTTCTAGTTTGCGGTCCTTGCATATTTGTGCCGAGGGATGAGTACAAAGCAAAGTAGGAGGATGGTTGAAGGGATCAAGAAGTTGTGAACCTGTGGTTTTTTTTTTTTTCAGCGGAAAAAAACTGTACTATCGGTATTTATTATGAATCAAATAGTATAATTAGCAAAGTCAATAACAGACTTTCACATAGTGAGGGTATCAAAATACTAAATTGTACCTGTAAGTAAGCATTCCCATCAGGGTATTTTTTAAGGATTATAAAAGTATACCTAAGTATAGTATTCTAGGCGATTATTTTGAATTGAAAAAAACATATATATAGATTGGTAGGCGAATATTAAATATGAAACATATGATTTACTACTGAAACTTGTAAATTTTGGCGAATATTATGCTAAAAAAACATGTTTTATGTAAATATAGGCGATAATAGAGGCTAAAAATGACCAAATAGCGAATTTATTTTTTGAAAAAAAGTCTGAAAAATAGCCAATTGGCTAAATTTCGCCCCTAAAAATTTCCCTGATTCCCATCAAATGTAAAGCAATAAAATATCCTACATCCAATAGAAAGTCTGATCGTAGTGTTCAAAAGACAAAACAATTCTCAAAAAAACTGTCAATACAGACATGACCAATAGACCTGATTTGAGTCATCAAGATGATTCTCGATAAATTCCTCCCATTGATAATGCCTTCAACACCTTCATGAGCTTCTTTGGATAATAGGTCTGTCAATGAATTGTGTTGTCGATAAATATGTTCAATAGAGATGTTGCTGAAGAAACTTATTACCTCATTGATTCTGCAACACCATTGATGAAGAGTAATAACATTTAAATTGTATTCTCCCTGTGCCCATTTAATCGTCACACGGGAATCACCATAGACTGAAATGTCATGAAAACAAAAATATCTAGACACTGAGAGAACACACCAAAGGCCCAGTAATTCAGCCTTAGTGTTGGTGCCTTTGCCACAATTGAGTTTTAAAGTGTAATAATGATCCCTCTTGATGAAGATGACACCCCCAATAGCACAGTGTCCATCCAATGTTGATCCATCAAAGAAGGCTGTAGGTCTTTGATATGAGCAATGGAAGGATGTGTGTTTACTATTGTTTGAGTTGGTAAAAATCTTGCTCTTGTTAGAAATAACCAATAAGATCCTGCAAATTGTAGTATTTATAGTAGGTCTTCTGTCCTCAAATATTGCCTCATTTCTTGAATGCCAGATAGCCCAGGATACCACTGTAGGTAAATAAGGAAGATCTTTACAGTCTCTGAACCATTGAAGTGCACAGTCTCTAAATGCTCCAGCCATCCAATCAGTATGTAAATCAAGATGTATTTTAATGGCATTCCAAACAGATCTAGTAAAATTACATCCAACTAGTAAATGCTCAGTAGTTTCCAAATCCTTCATACATAGTGTGCATATGCTGGGTCCATTCCAACCATGATTATGTAGGTTCTCCCATGATTTCAAACAGCCTCTAAGCGCATGCCACATGAAGCATTGTATCTTCACGGGAATATGCCACCTCCAAAGAATCTTATACCACCAATCAACAGGGAAAATGCAGTAGTCATCAACTAATGCCTGATAAGCAGTTTTAGCAGTAATCATACCTATTGCAGGGTTACCAATCTAAATAAGTTTGTCTTTGTCCCTATTTAACTTACAACCTGAAGCATATAATCTGGAAATATATCCATCCCACTCCAATGCTTCTACATCCTGGAATCCAAGCTCCATCAGTGACAGCCAATATGTTTGATTGTTCCCCGGTCTTATTCTTTGAATCATATTTAGGGTCTTATAATTGGAAGAATGAAGAATGTGTAATATACCCCTTTAGGATATTATAAATTTCACCACCTCTGACATAGTGTAGAATTATTAGATTTAGCCCAATGTAAAAGAGGTAGCCTTCAATCCAGGAATACTTACTACTATACTTAATAATTCTATGGTGCTCTATCCGTGAAAGATGTGCTGAAAGTTTCTCTACAACAAAGTAGTTAGTAATATATACCAACTACCAACTATAGACTTTTAGAAGTTATGCAAAACATGCTCATCAAGGAAAGTATATTCAACAGGAGGTATATCTCCATCATTGGTAATCCTAGTGAAGAATTCCTCACCAATGTTGTCCTTTCTAGGCCTATCCAAGATGGTAATGTCAGATTGTTCTAATAGAAGTAGCCACTTCGTCACTCCGGCATTGGCAATGGATTTATTCATTAAGTAGTGAATGGAAGAGTGGTCATTGTGTAGAATTATAGGATAACCCATTATATAATGATGGAACTTATTTATAGCATAAACAATAATGACTAATTCGTTCTCTATTACCATGTAATCTAATTCCATAGGAGTTATATTCTTATTGATGAAATATATAGCGTAAGGATTTTGTCCTTCTCATTTCTCAATCATTGCTCTAATGGTGGTGTCCAAAGCATCTGTGGATGCGTGAAAGGGAAGGGACCAATTAGTTCCTCTCAAAACTAGTGTTGTGGACAATTTCTTTAACATTTCGAAAGTACACTGACATTGGTTAATTTGAGTATTAGAATGTAAACAAAATAAAGGACATGTATTTTTTGTAAAATTTTGAATAAAGAGTCGATAATATCCATTATGACCTAAGAAACTACGTACCTCTTTCTGTGTTCTTGGAATCGGTAGATTAACTATTACCTCAATTTTCATTAGATCCACTTGAATACTTGTAGAAGAAATATGATGAGCTAAAACAATACCTTCAGTTAGTAACATAACAAAAAAATCAATGTTGAGGGACAAGTTTACCTCCTTACATCTTTTGAGCACCTTCTCCAAATTAGTTCAGGTTTCTTCAAATGTATCACAATATATAATGAATCCGTCCATGTACACCTCTAAAAAGTCATGAAAATAGTCTAAAAAGATATTGATAACTTCTCATTGAAAAGTAGATGGTGTATTACAGAGTCCAAAGGGAGTACCAAATAGAAAAACGTTTCCCACGGACAACTGAAAGTGGTTTTTTCTTAGTGCTTGGAGGAAATTCAGATTTGGTTTTACCCACTAAACTTGTCAAGGAAAGATAAGTATTTATTTCCTACTAGTGTGTCAAGAACATGACCAATGAAGGGTAAAGGAAAGTGGTCCTTGTTGGTGGCTTTATTCAGTTTTCTGTAATCAACACATTTTCAGTTTTTTTTATAATGGTCACTAGTGGTGAAACCCATTATCTCTCAAAGACAGGGTATACGAAGTTCATAGTAAGCAATTTTTGCAACTCATTTTTATTATCTCACATAGGGTAGTATTCATCCTATCATGTTGGGGTTATCGGATAGGTTGGGAATCCTCTTATATATATATATATATATATACACGCATATACACATATACATATATACATATATCTATGTATATGTGTATATGTGTATATGTATATGTATATACATATACACGTATATATAGATATATAGATATATATATATATATATATATACGTGTATATGTATATACATATATACATATACATATGCACGTATATATATGTGTGTGTGTGTGTGTGTGTATATACATATATGTGTGTGTGTGTGTGTGTGTGTGTGTGTATGTATATATATACATATCTACACACACACACACACATATATATATGTATGTATGTGATTGGTGCATAAATTTAAATGGATTTCTTTCATATCTATATAGTCCTAGGAAAATGCATCGCAATGCTTTTGTAGCAATCTAATTAAATTGTATGCCTAATGAGAAATAGTTTAGAGCTAACATTTTGCTCAGGTTGATATCTATTGGCATGCTAATGGATCCGGTTATATCGTAGAGATGATTAGGAAAGAAAATTGTTGTTGTAGAGGAACTAACCAATGAATAGTTTTCTTAAACACCAAGGTCCAAAAAAATTATTGAGGAATTAGATGTTGGATGTGATGATAAGAAATATTTAGCTAAAAAATTATTGACCACATCATCCTCAGTCCGTTGCTTGATGGAGAGATATTGATCTATCGTAAGTAGTTGATGGGAACTCTCTTCATCATCATTGTCTTCCCCTTCCACCCATGTTGGTAATTCTTGTTCTATACATGGCTTGGAAAGGGGATACATGGTGAATTTCTTCATAGAAGTACCCTAAGAGATGGCCATGTTCCTAGATCTATAGCCAATGTAAGGATCGTATTTGCATAGCTGCGACATCCCCAAAATCAAAGGGTAGCATCCTATCTTATACTTGGTCTACAAAATCATGAAATCTATGAAGTACTCCCATGAGTTTACAGGAACCACAACATCTTCTATAATTCCCTTAGGTTTGATTTTGGATCATTCTACTAGATAAAATACTGTGGGGGGTTTCTTTGAGGTTAGATAATCCAATAATTTCCATAGTTTCTCTTCTCATTACATTGATGGAAGCCCCCAGATCAATTAGAGCGTTGGGAATGAGGGAATTATTAATATGAAAATATAATATGGGGATCCCTAAGTCTAAGTATCTAGCAGTAAAAAAAATTCCAAGCATTAATTCTACCAAATTGTCAAGTATGTGGATAGTTTGATGGTCTTTCCTTTTTCTTCCTATTTTTTATAAGCATAGTTCCCTAACAGCCTTGGAAAATATGGGGGCATCCTTAATTTCTTGAAAAAGAGGAATTCTTACACACATACATTTTGCAACACCCCTAGAAAATCAAATTCGGGTTTAATAGAGGGTTTATCCATAGCTAGACTTTCTGGATATGGAGGAGGTTGGTCCATCTCTAGAGACTACATCCAGTTCAAAATGATGGGAGAAGTGGGAAATTGATGATTAGAGTGATTTAGTGTTACTTCTTGATTTTTTTCTATAGTTTATTTTGTAATCATAGGAAAATTTTCTTTATTGGGAATCTTTCTTGATCGTAATTTAATAGCATGACATTCCATGGACATGATAGAGTATTTAGGGTAATTGAATGTCTCGATAACATATGTGGGATGTATTTCTTTATTATTTGGATTAGAAATAGGTTGTGCAAGAAGTTGTGGCCATGGAGGTGGATTTTTGTAGGTAATGACATCTATTAATGTGGGGGTAATTGCATAGGTGAAACTCAAGAATGCTGAGGGATTTTTTGGGTAAATTGTTGTTGGTTCCCAAAGGAAGGACTCCACAACCCTTTTTTCGATGTAATATTTTGAGAGTGTGGATGCATCCATTGTTGTTGAGGAATGGCAGGGTACTACGACTATTATGGTTGTTGCAATTTTGAATTGTTCCAATAAGTTATATACGATTGCATGGGATTTGGTACCATACCTAAGGGAAGAGGTTGCCAGGAAAACTTTTGAGAAATGAATCATATTATTTTCCCTCCATGTTTTCATTCAGATAAAATTCCTTTATCCTTGGTAAGGAGGGGCAGTTGTTATTAGAATGTTCTTCTTCACATATTTCATAATCTCCATCCTATGCATCAGACAATATTTAAAAGGATGCTTCTTTTCAATTTGGGGAAGAAATTAACATTATTAGATCTTATTCATCTTTATTCTTCTTGACATGCAACATATCCAAATGTGAGCTTGAGGAACTGAGCATGGTAGTTTTGAAGTCTTCTAGCAGGTTTCCAATTGCTACTCTAGTGGTGCCATCCCTAGATGTCTTAGTAATTATGGTTACCTTGTCTCTTGGACCTTTTATTGGCATAATAGTTCCTCATGAATATCTCTTTTAGAGGTCACATATATCGTTGTAATTCAGCTAGGATACATCTCCATCTCCCATCAAATTTAGAATGTCAATATATCCTCTTTTATCCCTCTTAGAAAAAGAATTCATAGAGTTTTTCTTGGAAAATGTAATGTTAATTTTGGAAGTATAATGATGTCTAGTGTGATGTCCTATGATATTATGATGACCTATCTGGAAAAAGAAGGAATAATTATGTACATAACTCCCATTCTTATGTAAAAGGAGTATCCTGCATGTATCATGGAGTAATATTCTCGTATTACCATTCTTTATATAAGGGAGGTGGAAAAATATTTATCCCACATGTGTTATGGGATGTAAATTTTCCAGACCTCTAGCTATATAACAAAGGTGAAGGTGACCTTTGGGAATGTTGAAAAATATATTGTGAAATATTTTAAAGCTATGATAAGCATATGTGGGTGGGGCTCCAAATTGTAAGAGTGGAAGTTTTCTGAAGAATAAGAATTTCAAGACTTCCCATGGATGTTTCCCCTTTTGGATTTTTATCAAGCACATCCAATGTACTCTCTCTTTTCTCTTTTCCTCTCTTGTTATTTGATTATTTGGTGTTTTTGTTAGTAGAATATTAGACTAGTTACATTATGGTTATTGATTCACATGTTAATAAATTTATTGGTGTATTTTTATATATATTTTTCAATAATCTAACATGGTATGAGAGTTGGTTACTATGCTCTACCCGCTTCATTAAAATTTTAGTTAATTTTTCAAACACCAAGTTCTCCATTATTTTTTGTTGGGCCCTCCTTCTCTAGTATATTTTCCATTAGATCCAGACAACCATTGAGGTTTTTCTTCATATCTAGGTAATTTTCTACATATTTGAGAATTCTTTTCTCAAAACCTTAACCTCACTATTTATTTTTCATAAATTTTCATGTTTTTACTTTCTTTTTCTATAGATCTAAAGTTGAAATACGTTGTAGTCTAACTAGCTATTAAGGATCTATCTCTCTTGCAACAAATCTGGTTGTTTGTATGTTTATGGTTGGTTGTTTTTATCCAAGAGGCCTTAACATTCATGGATTTGTAGTTTTCACATAGTGACATCACATACATGGGTTTCATAGAGCAAAGGCATATGCATAAATTCCATTCCTTCACTTAAGGCACATACCCACATGACCTCTCTTCCCAAAAAGCACATACCTTCTGTTTTTTAAAGAAGGTTGGTAGATCTGTCAGTTTGATACTGCAAGGTTACTCATTGGTGATAATTTGAGTTTGTATTCATTGTTTCTTCTAGTCATTAGTACTTTTCTTTTTTGCATTAGGGTTTAGTTTAGTTTCTTAGTCATTATGATTTCCAAGGTAGCTCATGTTCTTGCGTTAATTGGCACTAACTATCTAATTCTTGGAAGAGAAAGATGTTTGACATTCTCAAGAGTAATAATCTTTGACTCTTAGTTAATGGTGAACATAAGAAACCAACCGATGCCAAATACTTAGCTATATGTGAATATCATTGTGATCAAGTAAGAGGGCCCATTGGTCAAACTATTTCAGATGGTTTATAGTTACATATTGAGGATGAAGATACCTTGGTTGAGGTATGGAAAGCTTTATCTTCTTTATTTCATTATTATGATTATGTTTGAGCTAATTATATTGAAAAGAAGACTCATGAGATTGATCCTAAATAGTTTAATATAATTGAGTCATGTCTTGCTAAACTAAAAATATATAATGAAAAAGTAAATAATTGTTATAAATATTACAAGAAAACTAATACTACCCTTATTATTCTTATAGAGAAAAAATACCTTCTACCTTTGATTTGTTCATCGAAAATAGGAATAGGACCATTACAATGTCTAAGGGTTCTATGAAACCTCCTTTGAATATTTTTTTAAAGGTTTGATTTGTGAGCAAGATTGATTGATTGCATCAGGTCAATTAACTATTGGTAAATATATAATGGCACATAGTAAAAGGAATCATCATAAAGGTTTTAATAATAACCCTAAACCTCATGCTAAGGTTCCAAACCATCACACTTATAATGATAATTCAGATCATGATCCTAAAAGGAAAGTATTTAAACCTTCTAAGTGTTGTGTCAAAACCAACCACCATGAGAATATTTTCTTTAAACCGAGATGTGAACTTGCTAAAGCCCATAAGAAATCCTATGAGGAATAGTAGGTTGATATTTGTTCCTATTATGGTCAGCCAAATAAATCCTCTTCTTCTATGGAATGGTTTATGGATCCTGGTGCTTCTAATCATATCAATGGTACTACTTCTTTGTTTTCATCTTATGACACTAATAAGCACACAACATAGAAAGTTTCATTTAGTGATGGTAATCAATTTTCAGCAGTAGGTGTTGGTGATATTAAAGTTCCTAACAGGTACATTGGAAGATTTTTTTCATGTTCAAACCATGCCCATCAATTTGCTTTCTATTTATCATGCTTGTAAAAAGGTTGTAAGTTTGAAGCATGGCTAGATAAGTATGTTCTTAGACATTAAAAATAACTTCAAAGTTGTTTCTTCTGGTCCTGTTGATCATGAAGCTAGTTTATATAAATTTAACTTTTAATTCAATTAAGCCTCAACCATTTTATTCATGTGTTGTTCATGTTAATTAAAAAAGTAAATTATTGCATGAAATATTAGCTCACTTGAATTATGGTAAAATGAAACTGTTATTTAAAATGGTACTTGTCTTACCTTCAATTTATTCCACTAAAGGTGTTTTTCAAGGTTGTGTGTTTGGTAAACATCATAAGGAAATGTTTGATAAGGGTAAATCTTGTCTTTCTAAAGAAAAATTGAAATTAATTCATAGTGGCATATGTGGTCCTCTTGCCTTATCTATATCATGTTTTCTATTTTCTTACTGTAATTGATTATTACAGTAGAAAAATTTGGGTATATTTTTTAAAACATAAAAGTGAATCTTTTGGTGTATTTCAAGAATTTAAAGCCATGGTTGAAAATGAATTTGGTAAAATTATTAAGACATTGAGAACTGATAATCTTGGGGAGTTCACTAAATAAGAATTTAATGCATACTTATCTAAACATGGTATTAAACATCAAAAGGTCATTCCATATACACCTCAATAAAAACAAGAATGTCAAAAAGAAAAATAGAACTTTGGTTGAAATGACTAGATATATGCTTTATTCTAAAGGATTACATAAAATATTTTTGGTTGAATCTATTTTTGTACTAATCATATTTTGAATAGAGTCTCTAGTAAAGCAATTTTGTAGGTTACTCCCAAAGAAAAATGGAGTGAAAGGAAAGCCGGTATTAGTAACTTTAATATACTTGGAAATGAATGTTGGGACCATATTCCCAATAAAAACATAAAAGCTTGATCCCAAATCTTATAAAAATGTATTTTCATTGGTTATAGTGAGGATTTTAAAGCTTATAGGTTATTTGATATATCTACAAAGGTTTTTTCATCTAGCAAGATTTTCATTTTAATGAAGTGTCTCCACTTTCTGTGTCTGTTGAACCTCATGTTACCTTGAATTTTCCCCCATCTTCTGTTTCTCCCATATTTGTTACCTTTTCCTCTCATTCTATGACTAATCTAGATCCTATTTCACCGAATTCTTCAAGTGATCCACTTGATTTCTCCTAAGATACTAGCAGAGTTCATGATACTACTCCTCTTCGAGTTTGGCCCTCGAAAACACTTGAATCCGCAAGTTTTAAGGTTGGTATTCCATTAGACACTCAATGGAATAGATTTGAATTTTCTCTCATGACAAAATTATTGGCCACAAATGATCCCTCCACATATTCTCAATCTAAAGACAAACCTAAATGGGAAAAATCAACGACTGTAGAGTATGACTTATTAATGAAGAGCAAGACTTGGAATCTTGTTCCCATTCCTCATGGAAATAATTTAGTTGGTTGTCAATGGATTTATAAAAAAAAGCTTAGTGCAGAAGGACAAATTGAAAAACATAAATACCGATTAGTATCTAAAGGGTTTTCTCAGCAAGAAAGTATAGGCTATATTGAAACATTTTCTATTGTTGATAAAATGAACACTATATGAACCATAATTACTCTTGTTGCATATTTTCAATGGGAAATTCACCAAATGGACATCAAGAATGATTTCTAAATGGATATCTTCACAAATAAAGTCATATGCAATGGCCACCTAGTTGTATCACCTCTTAAACTTCAAGTTTGGTATGCGAACTAAACAAGTCTTTATATGGTCTTAAATAGGCACCTAGAGCTTGGTATGGGAAAATTGATACGTATTTCTTGAAGAATAGTTTCAAATGGTGTTTATCTAATCCAAATATATATGTTAAGTACATTGATGATAACATAATCATTTTGGATCTCTATGCGGATGATATAATCCTGAACGGAAACCATCTTTCATTAATATGGGGATTGAAAAATTATCTTAAGCATCAATTTGAGGTTACACATTTAGGCCTCTTTCAATATTTTTTGGGTCCTCATATTTGGAATACGGATGATGGTATTTTCCTTTATGAACCTAATTATGCTTCAGCATTACTTGCACAATTATATATGATTGATTGTATTCATTCACCTACACCATTGTAGTATGGAGTAAAGTTAATTGTTGATTGTGATACCCTCTTGTTGATGCCATTCATTATTGTCAACTTGTGAGGAGTTTGATATATTTGACACATAGCAGTCCAAATCTCTCTTTTGTTGTTAGTATGGCCTCTAGGTTTATGGAAAATCCTCATTACAACCATTGGAAAGAAACCAAGAGAATTCTTATATATTTATAGGAGACACTACATTATGGTTTTTTATATTGTAGTAGGGCTATAGTTTCACTCCTTGGTTATATAGATTTTGATTGGGAAGGATATAATACCCATAGATGGTCTACTGTATTATACATATTTCATCTTGGTTGAGGTCTGTTTTCATGGTCCAATAAGAATTAGAGAGCACGTTCTCTTTCTTCTTGTGAAGCATAGTACAGGGAGGCTAAGGAAGCATCTAAAGCAGCAGTGTGGATCCAACATGTTCTTATAGATATTGGAATGGTTCAGAAGTCCCCTAATGAGTTAAGATGTGAAAATAAAAAAGCAATTCAACTTGCATATAAACCAGTGTATCACTCCAAGACCAAACAAATTGACCTTGGTACTCAGTACATTCAATATCTTCTTGTAGATGGTGTTATTTGTTTGGATTATTGTCCCATGAAACACCAAACGGTGGATACCTTCACCAAATCCATGGCATAGTTGAAGTTTGTGCATCTTCAAAACTTGTTGCGAATGCAGAAAGTTGCCATCAAGCAGGAATGATAATGTAATTCCATCTTCCTTCATGTGCATTCCTTCTCACTAGTCATCACTAAGGATAAATTTTGGAATATGTAATGTTAATTTTGGAAGTGTAATGATGTCTAGTGTGATTTCATAAGATATTATGATGTCCTATATAGAAAAAGAAGGCATAATTATCTTCATAACTCCCTACCTTATGTAAAGGAGTTATCCCACATACATCATGGGGTAATATTCTCCTATTACCATTATTCATATAAGGGAGGTGGAAAAGTATTTATCATAGATCTATTATGGGATGTAAATATTCCATAAATATATCTATATAATAGATATGAAGGAGAGCCTTTGGGGATGTTGAAAATTATAAATTATGAAATATTATAAAGATTTGATAAGCATATGTGGGTGATGCTCAATATTGTAAGAGTGGAAGTTTTCTGAATTACAAGAAGATCAAGAATTCCCATGTTTGTTTCTTGCAATGGAGTTTAACCATGAAAATTACATGCAATGGATATTAGCCATGAATCATACAAAATTAATCAAAGATGCAAGTAAATAAAATTGTTCACACACTAATCATACAAATCAAAATACAATAGCAACACCTGTCTATCGGAACAAGCCCTACCTCCTTGGATAAGGTTCTAGAGGCAGCCTATGATAGTAAATAAATTAATTCAAATGTACATGACCGAAATAGTAACCAAGTCCATCGATTCAATTAAGAAAAAAGTCTATTACAGAGTTTCGGTGTATTTTATCTCTAATTGTTGGTTAGCTTCCTAGTGCTAGGAATCTATCTTTATAACATCCTAGGAAAATCTAAAATTATCAAACACTTTTAGACAAACTTGAGAACCCACAATTGTCAATCTATCCTCATAAGTATTAATAATATGAATTGTCCATTCAATCTCACGTATGGTTGGTCAAGTTGACCTTCCAATGTATTTTCTATTAAATATGAAATCTATTTTAACCTTCACAATTATAAACCAAATCTAAACATTTTGTGAACATCTCGTTGTAACAAATATTCTTCTTGGAAATTCAGACTCTATCTATTTGGTTCCTTGTCCTTCCATGTGGAATCCTAAGAGTGAGACTCTTATAGTTCTACAGAATTATTCAAGTAGAGTTTCTAGAGATTCTATAAATTTCCTGTAGAGTTTATGTAGTTTCTACTAATGTCATGTAGAGGCTTCCATGCCTATTGTGGAGCTTCTACAAAGGGTTTTCCACCTTCCTTAAAGCTCCTATAAGATTCTATGCACTTTCTACTGAACGGATATTTTTCCTATAGATTTTATGTAGTTTCTACATATCTCCTATAGTAGCTTCCACACCTACTGTAGAGCTTATGGAAGGGTTCTACGCCACCTTCCTTGGATCTCTTATAATATCCTCTACACTTTCTATAGAGTAGATACTTCTGCAAGAAGCTCCACACTTTTTGTAGGGAAGATATTTCTACAAGAAACTCTACACTTTCTGTAAAGTGGATACTTCTGCATCATTGCAATACAAAATTTCAGTGTTCCTACAAACTACCATGAGTACATATATCCTTACTTATCCACTAAATAATCATCAAAATTCAATTAAATTCAAACCAATTATACCTTATGCCCAAAGTTTCCATTTAGGTACCATGAGTATAAATAAAGGATTAAGAGGGTAGTCAAAACAATGTTAATTGTGTCAAAAAGTGTTTCTTCAGGATTCCATTATTGAGTTCCATAAACTAGCTCACATGTGATGCATTCAAACTAGAATGGGACAAACCTTAAACCTTTTGGTAGTTCACAAGATTATGACCAAACAACAAAGGGTCTGAATCTTTGAAATATCCACTTAAAACCTTTTACCTACCAAACATCTTATCCACCAGGACATGATCTATTTATCACTCAATATCTATATTAAATCCTTGAATATATTAATCCCATATGATTCCATTATGGATAAATCACTACAACAAAATATCCCTTTAGGGGTAGTTTTGGCTTGCGGGGGTCTTGGTAAAACCCCCCCTAAAAGTTTTTTAGACCTTTAGAGGCGGTCTTTTAAAACCGCCCCTAAAGGTCATGGAAATTGGGCTTTTGGGGGTGGTTTTTTTTAAACCGCCCCCAAAAGTACAGAAATTTGACTTTTGGGGGTGGTTTTTGTAAAACCCCCCCTAAAAGCCCAATTCTCATAACTTTTGGGGGCGGTTTGTCAAAAACCCCCTTAAAAGTCATGAGAATTGGACTTTTGGAGGCGGTTTGTTGGGAATCCCCCTTAAAAGTCATGACAATTGAACTTTTGGAAGCGGTTGTTGGAAAACCCCCCTAAAAGCCTAATTCTCATAACTTTTGGGGGCGGTTTGTCAAAAACCCCCATAAAAGTCATGAGGATTGAAATTTTGGAGACGGTTTGCTTGGAACTCCCCTTAAAAGTCATGAGAATTGAACTTTTGGAAGCAGTTGTTGGAACCCCCCCCCCCCCTAAAAGCCCATTTTTCATAACTTTTGGGGGCGGTTTCTCAAAACCCCCCTAAAAGTCATGAGAATTGAACTTTTGGAGGCGGTTGTTGGAAAACCCCCCCTAAAAGCCCAATTCTCATAACTTTTGGGGGTGATTTGTCAAAACCCACCCTAAAATTCTTAAGAATTAAACTTTGGGAGGCAGTTTGTTTGGAACCCCCCTTAAAAGTCATGAGAATTGAACTTTTGGAGGCGGTTTTTTGGCACCCCCCTTAAAAGTAATGAGAATTGATCTTGTGGACGTGGTTTGTTGGAGACCCCCCCCCTAAAAGTCATGAGAATTGAACTTTTGGAGGCGGTTATTTGGAACCCCCCCTTAAAAGTCATGAGAATTGAACTTTTGGAGGCGAGTTGTTGAAACCCCCCTTAAAAGTCATGAGAATTGAACTTTTGGAGGTAGTTTTTGAACTCCTCCATAAAAGTCATGTGAATTGAAATTTTTGAGGAAGTTTTTTGAAAACCCCCTAAAAGTCATTTATGTACGTGGGTTAGGTGTGTCACATGGGTTCAACAATGCATCTCATCAAAAAATTGGAGCTAAGTGTACACAAGCTATTGTAGTGTTAGGAAGGGTGTGCATCATCATTCAACACCATATCCCATTAGAGCTCTACAATTGAGGCAATCATGCTAGGTTTTTCACATCAAAGATGGTTCTCACACTCCAACTTTCCATGATCCATGGTCAAAATAAAAACTCGGGTGCCATAACATTAACATGTATGGCTAATGGGCCATGTGTAGGGCCCTAATCACCACATGATTCTTACACAAGGAATATTTAGCTTGCAAGTGGGTATGGTGGCCATTTCAATATTTACAACATCATGGATGGTTCTTGAATCCTAATCCATGGTGTCCATGGTGTTAGATCAAAATCTAGTTTATAATGACTGGTAGTTACCTCAAGGTCTTGTGACCTATGGGTGTTTCTTTGTACCACCACATAGGCCATAGGCAAGGAATATTTAGCTTTTGAGTAACACATTGTCATTTTTTTTAGTATTTTCATGTCGTGGATGGTTCTAGGAGCCTATGTTATGGTCTAGGGCCAAAATGCAGGTTCTTGGGAAATACAAATTTATTTTGAGACTCATGGGCCATGCATAGGGACTTGAGTCATCATACATACCCTAGATAGGGAATATTTTTGTATAGTCTAAGTTCTTGTGTTTATTTTTGCACTAATTTTGGTTTGATAAAATTCCATACAGTGATCATGATTCAAACCTTGATGTCAAAGTCTTTGATCTAAAACCTTGGTTATAAATAACCCAAGGTCAAATTTTATTGTGTTAGTGTGTTGATTTGGTGCAGTAGGCATGCTAGTGATTGGGCTAGGGGGTAGTGGGTTAGGGTTAGAGGGACACTAGCTTAAGGGGATATTTCCTACAATTTCATAATGTGGTAGGATTTGGGGAGTTTTTGGATTAGAAGCGAGGCACCTAAGGGATCAATGGGTTAGTGGGAAAGGGGTTCTGGTTTGTTGGTACTAGTGGTTAAGTGGCTTATAAGTTATCATGTTATTCGGTTTGGGGATAGATGTTAAGGTTAGGTACGAGGTGAGGGGGTTAGAGGTTGAAGCTTCCTAGGTGCATGAATTCATTGCATGGATCAAGTCTGCCAAGTGCATGAGTCATTTACATGCGTTGGTTGTGTTAGGTCAATGTCTAATTAGTGGCATTATTTATGGTGGCCATTTCAATATTTGTAACACAAAGGATGGTTCTCGTGGCCTGGACTATGGCATGTGAACTAAATTTAGGGTCTAATGCCATATTAATTTTCCATGGGGTTGATGGTCCATGCATGTTAAGCTAGATTACCACATAAGAATCTCTAGCCTACATGTGAGATCGTCATGATCATCATTGTCACCATCGTCGATGTCATTGTTGTTGTTGGTTTGTCCATAGTTATGTAAACCAATAAACCAACCATGGTTTAATATTTATAGGTTATGTAAACCAAAAGTGGTTCTCATAACCTAAATAATGGTCCATGGTTAATAAATTTACTATATGATTCATGGTCCATGTGTAGGGCCTTACACATAATTACTTTACCTTGCAAGCGAGATATTGTGGCCATTTCAATATTTGTAACATTAACGATGGTTCTTGTGGCCTATACCATGGCCTATAAACTAATTTTAGGGACTAATACCATATTAATTTGTTATGGGTTTGATGCTCCATGCATGTTAACCTAAACTACTACATATGACCTACATATGGAATATCTAGCCTATATGTAACAATTCCCTCTGTTTCTCTTGAGTGATGATTAAGGCCTTGCGACATCACATAATCTCTAAAGAGTGAATCTAATTTCAACTACAAGTGGGATATGTTGGTAATTTTTCAACATGCTAGTAATTTTCATTCCATCACCCTTTCTTCTCATTGTTTTCCCCTTTTTGTGAAGGGTGACTCAAGTCTCTGTCTCCCATTCCACGTCTAACAAATACTCCAATCTTCCACATATACAAAGCAAAATGGAGAAAGTCTTCATGCACTTCTAAAACACCAGAAAAACATTGAAGAGACTTGAAAAGCTTATGTGATGGATGCATCCTTCATCTCTCCACTCAGTTCTAAAGTGGAATCATAATTATTTACTTAAACAATGTATTTAATAATTTATTGAATTTAGTGGCTTTCTTGCAAATCCATATATTAAATGTATTTTAATATGTGATGTGCCTAGCCTTTTACAAGCATTCAAATTAGAACCCTTCTTGGGCCTTCCAAAGGGTTCTAGCCCTTCCTAGAAGTGTAAAGTTAAAATTGCCCTTAAAAAAAAATTAAAATTTGAATTTTACCCTTCCAATAGGAAGGACATAACTTATATCAACATTTCAAAAGAAGGGAAACATTTGAAATTACCCATCCATATAAATTTCAATTTCTATGTTGAAATTCCTATGCTGTAAAATTCGACTCATCATTCAAAATATTAGAAATATCATAAATTATAATGATTCACTCACTCATATCATGCACTCACTGCTTAGCTTTGCAGGGTGACAAGTGATGACTGACGACTACGAGGTACTAACCACTGGGATTTGACTCTGAATCCTAAGTCACTTCAGGATGAGATCTAAGGTGTGACAATGTGTCAATGACTATGGATGTAACAATAGAGAACCACTACTAGGCCCAAAACAAGGCTGAAACATTGTGCCTACTACCTATGTGAACCTAGCTACCAATGTCCACTTGTTTTTCGTCAAAATGAAATTCAAATTGCCGCTTTCATAAGTCCGCCTCTACAAGACTTCATTTCTTGCATGAATGTCACAGACTCATGACAACTCTAAACAATACTCAATGGCATGCAACTAGAACCACAAACCAAGCAGAGGTTGATTTATGCATTGATATAGAGAGGTGGAACTAGGCACACAATATGGAGAAACAATGAGTTAGAAAAAAAATTTGGACCAAAGTACCACAATGGTTATTAATAAAATTTAAAAAAAAATGGCTCTGGAATTGTCTTCAATTTGATGGGTGGCATGATTATGATCATGTAATCTCCCTCCGTCCTTCCAAACATATGGGGTTTCTCACCACATTTCTCTTCGATGGTTATTAATAAAAAAATTTTAAAAATGGCTCTGGAATTGTCTTCAATTTGATGGGTGGCATGATTATGATCATGTAATATCCCTTCGTCCTTCCAAACATATGGGGTTTCTCACCACATTTCTCTTCGACGGTCTCCACCAAAATACATATAATAATTACATGTCTTTACATCCTCTTCCATTTAAATCCTGATCACATAGTCATAACTAAGGATTATTATGCATGCACATCCTCACCTTATAATATCAATTGATTCAAGGCGCAGAGACAACCATAAATTATCAAATGTGTCAAGACACAAAGATTAAGAGACAACTATAAGTAAGTCTTATATTAAGTTTACCATATGACCTTCTTCATCATTGATCATGGTGAAACCATGCCCATAAAGTTTCAAGAATCTTCTCAGGCTTGATTTTCAACATTTCTACTACTGCTATGGTTACCCAGAATCAATTCTAAATGTTGTCTAAGGGTTTAAAGTGCCCAGATGTCCATTTCACTACCTCTTAATGTTTGTTTGATGTCAAAATAGGCACAAAATTCTTGGAAAAGACAACTTGATCTGCTTGATTACTGTTGTAGCTTACTGATATAAGACCCATAATTGACCCAAACTATGTCTATATTTGGGAATTACGGCTACATGATGGTGGAAACCATGCTAAGAGAGTGTTTACAACCTCATATCTACTGCTTTTATCCATGCTTATGCTAAAAAACCAACCTATATTAGCCTAGAAAACCTCCAAATGTTTCACCCCTATTTGCATGGGTAGTTACTGAACGTTTAGTTGTTTCCATTTGCAACATCAAGTATTCAGGTCTTTGAAACATAGTTCGCTTAAAACATATCATAACTCAATTGCCAAGAATGCCCAAAATATGTTTATTTACTCTTCTATAACTCCAAACTCAATGATGATTACAAATGTTGCAACTCCATTGGCATGAACTAACATCATTATTGTGGTTGTTTTGTGGGAGCTTGTTCACCTATAGAAAAATGGGTGTTTTGGATTGAAAATGCCCTTCTCATTGTAAATTTCAAATGAGGGAAACCACTTGAAATCTTGGAGAAAAACACAACAATCAGAATTTTTCATGAAATACTATTGTACAGTGCCAAAATCTTAGCTGGAAGATGAAAAATGTTGGCACCAAGATCAAATCTAACTGCTTTTATAACTTTCATAAACAAAGAAATGATAAATTAGTGATGATCCTTCAAGTTTTCACTGAAAGACACTTGTTGGATTTCAAAGGCACTTAGAATATGGTAGAAAATCCCTGTTGTCCACAATTATCTGCCTTTAAAAGTTTGATGTTTACAAAACCATACATCAACCTCCATGATGGACTCAAACAAGTGTATTGTAGATTAGAAATGGAAAAATTTGGAGTTTGTAAGGGTTATATAAAGAATAAAAGGAAAGGTAAGGGTGGTGTGGTGCTCACCCTGCTTTAAAGGAAAAAAATGAAGATACTTTTCATCATTTTTAATGTGTTTTTATGAGGACAACCCCTATGCTTGGGGTTGTCATCAAGTACTTACGGTGTCCCATTTATACAAGGGATGACCTGGATGAAAACCCCATGTCTAGGGAGTGTGGGGACACATCCTCAACCCCTAGGGTTGTTTATTACTAAGAGAGCTCCTGTGTAGAGCCCTTGTCAACTTGTTTATACCCAAAAAACTCTATTTAGTCCAAAGCCTCTCTCCATTAGACCTTCTCAAACTCATTATTGGTGATTTTTAGTGATCAATGATTCAGGCTCTTTCAATCTCGATTATGACTAGAATCCACTTAGCTAACTTGCTCTCTTCATTAGGGCCTCATTCTCTCTCTCCCTACTATTTTACAAAGATATTCTTTACTGAATGATTAAGGCTTTGCCATGAACATAGGATTCTTCAAATAGTAAAAACATTCTTGTAGCCTTCAATATATGAGAAACTTGTCACTATTATAATGTGTTGTTATTATGAAGCCTGAGAATCCCTAAAACATTCCTAGAATTAACCCAAAAATGTCATCTTCATCTGCTATAGGGGTCTTCAAACAGTTTTGCAAAAGAGATCAAAGTCCAACTGGGAATGATTACTTTAGGATCCTCCATCAACATTGGTGCTTAACATGATGTTACGATCATTTGTTCACCCTCAAATATGTTTGTGGTAAGCCAACTATGGATGATGTAGTGCCATGGGTTTTTTCACTAAACCCACCTGTCAAATTATCTCAATTTGGCATTATCTATCAGTTGCACACCTACCAAAATGGCATTTTGATCCCTTTAACTCTTTGAGATTGCTTTCAGTAAATGTACACGGGCCTTATAGATTCTAGAACTTGGTTCTGGAGACAAACTGAGTTAATGTATGCATGCCTTATATGCTTGAATTTAAATTTTATCCTTGATAAGCTTCAAATGTAAGAAGACTCATTCTTTTTTTATAGCATTTAGATTATGCTTTGGATTTAATTTTATAATTGTATTCATCTTTGGAGTCTATCAACTATTGAAGCCATCTTCATTGAAGCTGCAAATAATTTTATGCTTGATTACCAATGGCCTCAAGGCACTATATTGAGGGCTTAATAATATTTGTTTTCCTAACAGAAAAGATACTTGTGTCATAGTTGCTAAGTCTGTTGAAGCATTTTTAGCCTTAAACAACAGTAAAGAGGCCTCAAATCCAAAGTTGTGCATGTTCTAAGCAAGTTTTAGGATGTTTCCTATAATGGCAGTCACAAATGGCCTTAAAACTTCATCATTTTCAGTCTCGGGCAAAATGATATCCCCACTTGAAGATAGTGTTCCACATTTTGGAAGGTTTCAGGTCTATTTGAGAGGATCCGTCCCATAATATGAGCCTTTGGAGACTGGTTCTTCTGCCTATTGGAGGATTCTTCCTTACTGCATTTTAGAAATATCCATTAATAATAAGAAGACTTGGTGTGGATCCATTTCCTATTTGCTTCCCTTTCAATGGGATCTTGACATGGTTGAGGATGTTTTCTGTAAGCTCATACTGTGATTGTGTGCACTAGTACAAAATAAGAGATAAGTGACCAGATGACCAAAAAAATTGATCACCACTATTTTTTCAAGGGATAAATGACCAAAATTGAGAACTTTTAAGTGAGCTAACTAAAAATGACCAAGATAAATGACCAATATGGTCATGGGATAAGAACTAAACTAAAAATGACCACGATAAATGACCAATTTGGTCATGGGATAAGAACTAAACTAAAAATGACCACATAACAATTCGTCATTTATTTGGTCATTTTTAGTTGTCACTCCGACAATGGAAATTAATGACAATTTTGAAAATAAATTTGTACACTCTAGTAAATTTTAACACTGCAGATTTAGGGGTCTCTGAATCCATCTGTAGTGTTAAAATTTAGTAAATTGTAGACCCCATCACGTGTCATAGCTTAGAAATTTAATTGACACCAAAATATTAGTGTTACGTCTGATCATGATGACGTCTTAGCGAGACACCAAATTATTATGTTAATATGTTGATGACTAGCACCATTATAATATATATATATATATACTATATAATATAGTACATAATTTTAATATATTAATATATTAACAAATAAGATCAAACTCTATGGACAATGCAAGCCTCAACTACATACTTTCAGTCTTTGATCTGTGTCCAATGAGAGCCTCAAATAACCTGCAAGCATCTTTTATTTGATCATTGTTGAGTCTGTGGCTCGCTAGGGTTCACCGGGGCCTCAATACACTGGAGGAAGCATATTTGAGACGTGTTTCGATCACATGTTCTTTGGCATATCTGACATGGCATCAAGCGATTTGTGCATAACCGATTTGAAACTACTATTCTGGGAAACCGATTTGACACTGCTGTCAACTAAGATCGGAGGCAAATAGAAAACTATAGATTGGGTAAGATGATATTTTCCACAAGTTAGGAATTTCAATATCAAGTTTAGATCTAAGTTGGTATAGGTTTTATATCTAACTTGGTTTAGGTTTTCTTCAGGCTTGTCCCAATATGGAAGTTCTCAAGGCTGTTCATGGAATAATAATAAGCAAGGGTCTTCAGTCTGATGTATTTGTGGGTAGTGCTCTTGTAAATGCATATACAAAATATGTAAGTACAAAAGATGCACGCCATGTGTTTGAGAAAATATCTCAAAGGAACACGATGTACTGGAATGACTTGATTGTAGGGTATATGTTATGCACATATGTATGAAGAAATGAATCTCTTTTACGAAATACATGAATGAAATGTTGTTTAAGAGGTTACTTCAAAATGTGATCTAAGAGGTTGTGCATTGTCTATGCAGATGAATTGTACCACAAAATAAGAATATGTATCTAAGAATATTTTAACCTTGGTGAGGGATAAAGCCACTTTACCAACCAAGGCACGTTGATAGATATTGTTATCATTATTTTTTTAGTTGAATGTTTATAATCAACAACAAGGATCTCACCCATAGACTTGTGACTAAGAGGAATATATTACATCAAAGTCACCTAGGAATGATACTTCAACCCCATATTGACTAACAATATGTAAACTTGTCATGAATGAAATTTTAACCTTAATGGAGAGAATAACAACTGCTTACTTTAACCACTGATACAAACCTAGGTTCGAATTTGGAGGAAAGTAAAGTATTCACACCTATTATATTATACAATATATTGCAAGAAAAAATAAATACAAAATTATTTTATGTTTCCACATCTCGAACAAACAGATTAATAGGACAAGATCCATATGGAATATGGTAGGACTCGATAGTTGCCCCTCCAAACCACAATATCCTATTTCAAATGAGTGTGTTTTGCTCACTTACAATAATGTTGCTCTACATTATTAGAGTGTTGAGATTGTATATAAAAAATTAGGTCAATATTAAAAAGGATAGTAGAAATAAATCCACATGAAACAGAAAATAATATTTTCAATTGGAACTATGAAACCCGGGACATCCAAGGTTCAATTTCATCAAGAAAGGGGTTTTGGTCAAGCGCTTTTCAACATCCTCCGGGAATTCACAGGGTTCAATTTCATCAAGAAGGGGGTTTTGGTCAAGCGCTTTTCAACATCCTCTGGGAATTCACAGGGTTCAATTTCATCAAGAAGGGGGTTTTGGTCAAGCACTTTTCAACATCCTCCGGGAATTCACAAGGTTCAATTTCATCAAGAAGGAGGTTTTGGTCAAGCGCTTTTCAACATCCTCCGAGAATTCACAGGGTTCAAGTTCATCAATAAAGGGGTTTTGGTCAAGGGATTTTCAACATCCTTCGGGAATTCAGAGGTAATGCTTATATTCATCGTTTTTACTTGCAGCTCTTAATTTTCCCAGTTTAATGAATGGTTGGGAATATCTAAAAGCAAAGCATTAAATTTGATCAGAAATCTAACTCTAGCTTAAATTTGAGCTCCCTCAAAATGAAATGTCTTGTGTTCCTGAAAATTTTATTTCAAGCTTCTAGATGCAATCTCAATGATTCTTTTATGTTGATATATTTTCTTAGTTATCACCCCCTCTTCAAACTTCCTACCGAGATGCATGGAAAAATATTGATGAAGTTAGGGACACTTTCAATGTCCAAAACGTTCTATACCAAGGACGAGGAAGAATTGCTATTTTTTATGTCCATAACCAGTGCAACACTCTGCATAGTCTCAAAGGGCATTGAGGAATAGTCAAAATCACCCCACAAGAATCCTTAATAAATATGCCTTCGAAGAATCTGCAAGCAAGGTTAAGAAAATGCCCACTTGTAGAGGGACAAAATCTGTCTGAAATGCACATCAAATGATTGGCACAGAAAATCAAGAGGAATCGAATTCAGAATTAGAATGCTCATATGTAAAGAAGGGAAGAGAAATTTATAGAAAAAATACAAGCAAGGCAGTAAGAAAATTTTTGGGGAAGGAAAAAGATAAATGTATAGAAAATATTGTTGAACGTCAAGCTAACATTAATTCCAAAGAGGAAAAATAAGTTGTGAAAAATAAAGCACCTAAATATCTAGAATCTATAGATGAGATTGGATCTGAGCAGATGAAGTGTGAGATCATTGTTTAGAATATTTCTCAAATAGAGAATAGTGACCAAGTAGAGAATAAAAGCATTGCAAAAATATCTAGTAGGAGTTCTAAGGATCATCAGTCAACTCCAATCAGTGAATCATACAGTTCAAGGATTGTGAATAAACTAAATGTTTGCAGTCGAAAGCTTAGCATGGAGCACAGTATTCTATCTATTGGAATGACACATCTAACTTGGCCAGTTGAGGGAAAATTTGATAGCTTTCCCACTGTAGATCAATTAGGTGCACAAAAAGTTCAAGTTTCTACTTGTTTGAAGTGCTCAACTAATTGTATGTTTGTAGAATAAATCCCTATTGAAAAGGATGTCCTCACAAGCTCTGTGGATGCTCAAGTTGGGGAACTTGTTGGAATCGAAGATGGTAAAGCTGGGGAGAAAATGGTTAATGATGGTGTGAATGTTGCAGAAAACCATAATGGAATTAGGTTAGTAACTATGCATGTTGACTTTAGGGGTAAAGAATATGCACCTTTCTCTAATATTGTTGATTCCCTAAAGATTGAGAAAACCAAATAAATTCTGCATCACAATGATCATAAGTGAATAAATTCAATACGTAACAAATTAAATGTGGCATATATTTATCCTAAATTTCTATAGAAGCAGTGAGCCTAGTTTAAGAGAAGGAAGACATAATGCATTTTCAGTCCAATAACTATTATATGGAAGCCACTCACGACCTTTTTGAAGTTCAAGAGAAGGTCGTCAATCATGAACCTGGGAATGTTGCAGTACTGGCTCTAAATACATCTTGTGAAGAATTCTTGGATCCAAAAGTAGTTTATTTAAGTGACCTCAATATTGTTAGGGAGCAAACTGAAATGCAACTAATCCCAACTAATCTAGTGCCAGGGTAGAGAAGTCTCTATTTTTGAAAATGGTGAAGGCCAAGTCCTTAAGGCTTGAGGAAAAATTGAGAGTGGTGAATCCTGTCAATATGCTAAGGAAGAAATATTAAGTGACTTGGATAGAATTAGAGAAGAAAATCAGGATTCCCATGACTCTGACCTTTCTTTTAAGGTGTCATTAGACATTTCTCAAGAGTAAGATAGAGAATCCATTGATTTTGAAAATGGTGAAGGAAAAATCCTTAAGGATTTGGAAAAAATTGAGAGTGGTGAAGCCTGTCAAGATATCGAGGAATAAATTTCAAGTGACTTGGACTACACTGGAGAAGAAAATCAGGATGTCCAATAATCTGACCTTTCTTTCAAGGTGGCATCGAACATTTCTCAAGTGTAGGACAAAGAAGTCACTTTTTGCAAATTGTGAAGGCTAAGTCCTTAAGGCTTCAAAAAAATCAAGTGGTGGGGAATACCAAGTGTAGAGGAAGAAATATCAAGTGACTTAGACAACACTAGAGAAGAAAATCAATATTTCTGGGACTTTTACCTTTCTTTTAAGGTGGCATCAGACCATTTCTCAAGTACAAGACATGGAAGCTACTACTTTGGCAAATGTTGAAGTCCAAGTCCTTGAAGCTTCATAAAAGATTGAAAGTGGTGAATACTATTGGGATGTAGAGGGATAAATATTAAGTGACCTAGAAAACACTGAATCATAAAATAAGGATGCCTAGGACATTGACCATTCTTTTAAGGTGGTATCCAACATTATGCAGAACGGAACATGGAAGTCATTGGTTTTGCAAATGTTGAAATCCAAGACCTCAAGGATTCAAAATATTTTGAGAGTGGTAAAGCCTGTCGTAACACAGAAGAAGGAATATTGCACACCCAAACATGTCTTCCTGAGGAAACTAAGGACTCTGCAATGGAAGGAAAATTGGATATAGGTAATACTTTGCTACTGAATGGACAATATTTTTAGGAAGAATCCATTGGCTTAGGAATTTCCAAACAAGATCAAGAGGCATGTAATGACACAATGGAAGGTAAGCATACCTCTCAATCATCTCTAAGTGATAATGTCTCTGAATCTACTGAAGAAGTTGAGATTGGAAGTTTTAGTGTTGAATCAGATGGTAGACAAATGAAAGAAGACCAAGCCCAAGGTTGTATATCTCGTTAGAGAATTGAAGTTTTTAATGTTCATCCTTAAGCATGCTCAAATACATCTTTTTTCATGGGTTATGCCATAAAAAAAAAAAATTAGAACTTTAAATTGTGATGGATAGACCATGAGGTTGGTATTTATCTTGTATGATATTTAGCATCTTTTACATCTTAATCAATCTCATTTTTCTATTGTAATACATCTTTATTTCCCTTTAGTTGGACAGTTATTGCAATATCTTTATAGGCCAATTGATTCTAATATCTATCTTGATCAACATCGAGTGCCTTCTACTTTTAACACTCTAGCTTTTTTGCATCTTTTTTTTGTGTACCCATACTTCCTTCTTATGCTTCTTTTTTAGCTTTACTAGCTAGTTGATTAGCTGTCAGTTATGAGCTTAGTCTTTGATTTTGACATTTTTCTAGGAGTTGCTATTGCACTCCCACATTGCACATTAATTTCATGGATGTACTTTTAAAATTCAATCCCTTTGACCTACTTTTGTGGTCATTTTTTGGACATTAATAATATTATCTTGTCTTATCATTTATATACTTCTTGTTAATCTCTTTCTCAAATTTGTAGGTTCTTGTTTTAGTCTTGTACAATTGCTCTACACATTTTTATGTATTCATCATTAGACATGGCATGGGATCTCCTCCTAAAAATGATAACATTTGCAATTCTAAG
The DNA here is from genome assembly GCA_027924585.1 of Larix kaempferi. Classification (NCBI taxonomy): domain Eukaryota; kingdom Viridiplantae; phylum Streptophyta; class Pinopsida; order Pinales; family Pinaceae; genus Larix; species Larix kaempferi. The sequence continues at coordinate 16,966,144 of BSBM01000088.1, read as the reverse complement.
TTACAGGGGTACATGGATAACCATAGAATAGAAGCATGAAACTATATTTCTTATAGGGATACACTTTAGTCTATTCTTATATTTTTCGATGTTGTTAAGTGATTCCATTTACTTTAGATATTATAAATTTTGAAGGTTCTTTAGGCACTTAATAAAATTTCAATTTTAATTTGAATGATAAATATTTATGCTAGAGTATTGATAGGAGCTGCTTTTGCAATCCCATTTTGTATTTTTGCACACTTTTATATATTCATGGTTAGACCTGACATGGGATCTCCTTCTAAAAATTATAACAATTTCAGTTCTAAGTTACATGGATACAATGATAACCATATAATAGAAGCATGAATTTGTATTTGTTACAGGGATATACTTTAGTTTATTCTTATATTTTATGATGTTAAGTGATTCCATTTACCTTAGATATTTAAACTTTTGAAGATGCTTTAGGCACTTAATAAAAATTCAATTTTAATTTGAATGATAAATCTTTATACTAGTGTATTGATAGGAGCTTCTTTTGCACTCCCATTGTGTATTCACATTGGTTGTATTTTTGAGTCTGTGACCAACTTTGTGGTCATTTGTTTGAAATTAATAAAATTATCTTATATTATCACGTATCATCTAAAACATTAGCCATAGATACATTTTAACCTACTCAAAACGCTAGTCCTAATTTGGACAAGTCATAAGGAATTTGGAGCTGCCTACCTTAGTACTAATTGTTTGTGTTTTTACTAAATACATGATTAATTACCTGACTACAACTCTTAGTGTAAGGTGGTTAATAAAAAGGGTTCACATCATCACCATTGAAATCCTAATCTGACATTCAGTGGAGACAACAACTTTATGTAATGCTCTCTAAAGAAAACCTTGTTTTTTTAATATTTAGTCTCTCAAATTTGTTGAAATTCATTATAAGGCGGGCAAAGTAATGCTTGAATATAAATTCATCTTAGTATCTTTCTTTGAATTCATAACTAAACCACAATTTTTTGTGTGCATTTTGTAGTTTGCCTCCATACAGTGAAATCAAGCCTTCACCATCTGCATTGGCTCCCAGTAGAGTTCCTCTTCAAATTGGGTATTTTGGGGTCTAAACCTTTTCTCCTTTTGTCGGCTACCTCTAACGATAGTCTGTATTCTTTCAAAGCAATTGAAGCTTGTCTCAAGGGTTTATTGGTCATTCTAGGGTCTGATTATGGATTGAACACTGTCCAAGTATGAATGCAATAGAACAAACTTAGTAATGGCATATTTCTATCTCATAAGATTTACTATTAGAATATGTAATAGCCCTAGATGCAATAGAAATTATTGAAAAATGCCAATGTAGAGTGTTCTTATGACTAAAGGGGTGCACTATGCCATATGGATGTATCATTGAATAAACCATCATCGGATTTAATCTTGATAGAATGCAACCAAGATATAGCCGTTTACCACATGCCACAGGCTTTGACTGGCCTTGGACCAAATTTTGAGCAATATTGACTAGGGTTATGTTGTATGCTCTTTAGTATCTTTTACATCTTAATAAATCTCATTTTTTTAGAAGTAAGACAACTTTATTGTTTTTAGTTGGACGAGTATCACAAGAGCCAGATAATCCAGTTGATTCTAATTGTCAATATCCTACTTGTTCTATACTTATTTTTTGCATCTTTCTCACACCTGTAGTTTTCCAAGTTAGTGCGTTTACAACTGCAATACACCCTCTTATGCATTTGCAGTTAGACCTGACTTGGGATCTCCTCCCAAAAATGATGACATTATCAATTCCAGGTCCCTGAATAGCTATAGTTGGGCTTTATGGTGTGAACCATAGAATAGAAGCATGCAACTATTTTTTTTACAAAAGTGGTTATGATTAGTATTAAAAGGTTGTCTTAACCAATACATGAAAGATTAAAGATTACAAATTTTGAAGAAGACTTCCATATTCAATATCATCTCCACACCCTAGACGAGATGGGAACTTGGAAGGGTTCCAGAATTGATGTTTCTTTCCAAATTGATGCTGAAGTACATATGGGAAAGTAGTTGGGTTCATACTCAAGTAACAAAATTTATACTATTGTGGCTTGTATAGAAAAAAACATTTACATTATGTATAGGTTTTGAGGCTCTAGATGGTTGCCCCATTCTTAAAATTCAACGTCCTTACTTTTAAAGGTTTGATTTTAAATCCCATTATCTAGATTAATTTTGATATCCCAAAGATTTGATTGTTCAAGAAAAAATGACACCACTATAAGGATACAACTTCAAAGACCATGCCTTCACTGATTTAACATTTAAGGTCATTTACAAATAAATCGTTTGACTCGTTTATATAAAAATTTAGAGACATTCATTTTTATTTGAATTTCCTTTCTAGCAATGGCACTCATGCTAAATTCTGTAATAGAGCTGACAGTTACAGTCTTCCCGAGTTTTTTACCAAATCTTGGGACCCTTCAATGCAACAACATTGCATTGCTTACATGAGGTTATTCTCTTTCTATGATCTTCAATGTTACTTGAGGATTGGGAGAAATCTTGCCTTTAGCTTGGTTAAAATTCTAATTCCCTAACCAGCCTCACTGGACTGCAAGAATCCTGCCATATTCCCCTGGCTTCGCTTGCAATAATCCACTCCATGCACTTAATCTAAGAGGCCCAATGTATTACAAACTCAATTTAACATATGGATTGAGGGATTTGAACCTTGTACCTCTCCAAGAAAGACCAATGCCTAATTGTTTCTCCTTTGATGATTCTAGGGATCTAAGAGGTTCAGTGTGTTACAAACTCACTTTAACATATGGATTGAGGGATTTGAACGTTGTATCTCTCCAAGCAAGACCAATGCCTTTACCAATTCACTATGGCTTAAACTTCCATTTTAGCATAGGGTTTGTGTGATTTGAACCTTGCACATCTTTCATCAATATCAATGCCTTTACCAATTTAGCATGGGGTAATCCATATTTTAACATAGGTTTTGAGATATTTGAACCTTGCACCTCCTCAGCAAGACCAGTGCCTTTACCAATTCACCATGTGGTAATCCCCTTCGTCTGAACCACAATATAGGTTATGTGCTTTCCTGAGTATCCAATTCACCATGTGGTAATTGCCTCCATCTGATTTACAGGCTAGGTTATGTGTTTTGATGAGTATCCAATTCACCACGTTTTAATCCCCTACATCTGATTCACAATCTTGGTTATGTGTTTTGCTGAGTATAGGTTCATGTATTTTTTTAATAAACTATCCATATTTTATTGTCAATGGAATTTACTCTTACGTTCAAAAAAATCTACAATCAAACTCTTTCCTATTGTTCAAATAATTCTTCAATGTTTCTGTTTGGTTCTTACATCCCCTTTGAAAATGGTTGTTTAAATTTTTATTCCATGTTCTTTTGGGAAAGGTTTTCTTATTTTCAGAATGATTGACACGAGTATTAGATTCAACTCATTATCTAACAAATATACGTAGGCAAACCTAGTATATGTTAGTCAATGCTATGCTCTTTGTTTGACACAAAAAAGAGTTCTAATTTTCTATCTTGCCCAGAATTGTTTTTGAAAGAACCGCATGGACAGATCTTGTGAATCATTTTTTAATGTGCGATTGCGGGCCTTGCCTCCAGTGAATAACAACTGTAATTCTGACCTTTTGAATATAGCTTTGAATACTCATTTGAATGTTTGCTAAAGTAGCTTGATCTTCAACCGATTGCTAGTGATGATTGCAATATTTGTCTCATCATTGCACGAGCAAACTTATGGGACCTAGCAATGTGAACTGTGGGAAACCCGCGTCTAATTGTGTAAATATTAAATAGTCTTTATATACCTCTAATTAATGATTTTTCTTTATTAGATTGAAAACCTTTACTTTAGGATTTGCATCGGTAGCTTAAGGATTATTTCATTACAGTGTGGACTCTTATTTAGGTGACAAACAATGTATATAATATGTAGTTGACTAGTTTCATATTCAAAGATACATCCATTAGATCTTTCCTTTGATGTGTCTTAATTTGTTAGTTGTGTTGGATCTATATTAGTGTCTGCAAATATCATAATATGTGAATGCCTCCAATGTGATTTTTGTTATCCTGATGTGAAATTAATATGAATCTGGATATTTGCTTTGCAGCTAGTAGGGCATTAGATCAATTGAATTTTACACCTCTTAATGGAAAGACAATTCGGATAATGTATTCACATCAAGACCCTAGCATCCGCAAGAGTGGATCAGCGAATATATTTATTAAGGTATCAAATTTTGATAATCTTTCTTCTTTTATGTACTTGCATAAGACTAGAACTATTTCACAAATGTATTCATGTCATTAATTACTGTGAATGTGTTTATGCCCAGAATTTACCAATCTAAGAATTTCAAGCTATTTGAATGTTCATTGTGCCTTATCTTTGCATTCTATTACTTTTGCAGAATCTTGACAAAGCAATAGACCATAAAGATCTCCATGAAACTTTCTCTGTGTTTGGACCCATACTCTCTTGTAAGGTTGCAACAGATGCCTCAAGGCAACCTAAAGGATATGGGTTTGTGCAATTTGAGCAAGATGAAGCAGCGCAAAATGCAATCAAAAAATTGAATGGTATGATTATCAATGACAAACAGGTTTATGTTGGGCCATTCATGAGGAAGCAGGAGAGAGAGAAAGCATAATGGAAAATCCAAGTTTAATAATGTTTTTGTTAAGAACTTATGAGAATCTGTAAATGATGAGGATTTGAGGAAGTATTTTGGTGCGTATGGAACAATTACCAGTGTGGTAGTGATGAGGGATACAAAGGGAAAGTAAAAGTGTTTTGGATTTGTTAATTTTGAGAATGCAGATGATGCAACTAACTATGTTGAAAGTTTAAATGACAAGAAGATTGACGGCAAGGAATGGTATGTCGGGAAATCACAGAAAAAAGTCTCAGAGGGAGTCTGAATTGAGGGGGCGATTTGAAAAGCTATTGAAGGAGAGGCTTGAAAAGTTCCAAGGCACAAATATTTATTTAAAAATTTGGATGATAGCATTGATGATGAAAAGTTGAGAGAAATGTTCTCTGGTTATGGTGCAATCACATCATGCAAGGTATGGACTTTTGTAAAAGTACAGAGTCAAGACTAGTTTCCTGGCATACCAAGGGATTTTTTTTTTCTAGTGGCTAGTTTCCTGACATACCCATTGACATAACTTTTAGGTAATGAGGGATTTTCATGGACACAGTAAAGGTTCAGGATTTGTTTCCTTCTCATCTCCTGATGAAGCATCTCGAGCTATAATTCATGACTATTAGTGACAGCCATTTACAAAGGTTTATTCTGTATTTGTGATGGATCTTGAATAAACATGTGTAACTTCAAGAAAGATGTTTAATGTCACATATCTTTAACTAGTTTATGTATACAGCTTGCAGAAATGAATGGGAAAATTGTTGTCAACAAGCCTCTTTATGTTGCTCTGGCTCAGCGCAAAGAAGAGAGAAGGGCAAGGCTACAGGTAATGATTTTAGCATTATTTTATTCAGTAACTAGAGAACATTTTTATTGATAGGAAGAAAAAATATTCTGTTGACTAGCTGAGGAATAAATTGTTTGAACATTTGGTCACATTTAAAAAAAGTTAAATGTACTTGATTAGTAAACATGTATATTTAGATGTATATTCCCTTTGGGGTCCTTACAAAGCATACTGGTCTATACAACACATACTAAATTGGATGCCATAATTCCTTTTCTTTTCATAATTTAAGATATTTTTCTTGTTCGACTTTGATGATGCCATAATAATAGTGGGCTTTTTTATTGGTGTTTTTCAGGGTCAGTTTTCTCAATTGCGGAATCCAGTTGGCATGACACCAGTTGTTCCTGCTCATGTTCCTATGTACCCTTCTGGAGGTCCTGCACTAAACCAACAGTTATTTTATGGAAAAACAGAGGATGTCACAAGCATATTTGCATTACATCGCCAAGACCATACAACCTTTCCCATAACATTAGAGATAAAGTATCCATAACTTCAAACCCTTGTTCCCTTTATGATTCCATATCATATTTATCTTGGAAGTGAAAACACACATACTTTCACTAACTATAGCTACTAAATATGGTAACTGCAAACACCATCCTAAGAGGTAAAACACCATCCCTAGTAATTTTGACAATCTAATAAGATAAATTATTGAAAACACATTATCCTTTTTTTATATTTCAATGACCATGCTATATGGATAGCACAAAATCTAGAACAAGTTATGATTAATTGTTCCTATCCATTTAAGTTATTGTGCTTTTTCCCTCCTCCTAGACAATTTTACTAGGACAAGATGGAACAGAGGCAAAGCTCTTAATCATATCCACCCCTGTTGACGGTTTCAATCTTATAATCTTCATTGAATTCTATACGATCAACATCTAGGATATTTGATTAATAGGTTTGCTTTGTTGTTACAGAATGTGGGCACCAGAGATTATTGGAAGAAGCTAGAATTGGACCAAGGCCTGGCTTGGAGCACAACTGCCATAGTGGGGCTTCCTCATGTAAGTATTCCCTTGCAGGTATCTTGCAGTTCATAATTATTAAAGAGGCATTGAAATTGGGGGCATCCTTAGCTCGCCAATTTCAAGATAACACTCAATCTAATCTGCATTCAAATTTTGATTGGGTCTTGGTTTGAGTATTTCCTGGAAATTCCAACAATCTCGCTTCGCTCTCTTCCTAGATGTGCTCCATATTTATAGCCTTTAATTGGTTTCTTTGACCTATCTCAACCCATTGACATTGAAATGGAAAGTGATAGTATTCATGAAATCAAGAAAATTCTTAGACAGGTGACCTGTCAACTTGAGGGCATGAAGCAATTCATATAATACTTAAGTATTCATATGAAAAATCAGGCCAATATAAAATTAAGTTGCAAGAATTGAACATTAATTATGATAAACTAAGTTTATAATTAGAATAAACATTACAATATCATCATGGGCTTGGCTAGAGGTTCACAGTTAGCTACAGGTTTTCCTCATGTTTCAGTTGCTTTGGTGAAGGAACATTTTACTGATGAAGACATAGCTCAAGAAATAGTCTTGGCTTTTACTGAGCACAATATCATCATGGGCTTCGCTAGAGATTCATAGTTAGCTACATTTTTTCCTCATGTTTCAGTTTCTTTGGTAAAGGAACATGTGACTAATGAAAACATAGCTCAACACACATTGACAGTAGAGAATTCCCTTCCACTATCCTCAAAAGAAAAAATGGATTGTACCACTGCCCATATGGTCCTTTTTCTTTATCTCTCCACTCTTTTATGAAGTTGTTTGGAGAAACTATAAACATTGACTAAATCAACCCATTAAGTGCCTTCCACCTCAGCTGGAGCTTCCACTCCAAGCTCATCCTGAGTATCTCCTGTTGGTTATGGAGCCAGATCTGCTTGTCTCATAGATGATATTGTCTTATCTATACACCTCGAAGGACTGTACACCCATTCTACATTTTTAGGGGTTTGGGGGCAGCGCCCCCGAGAAAAAAATTTGGGGTTGTTTTCGCCAGCTGTTTTGTGGGCCCATGGTTTTGGGTATATTGTGGTATTTTCCCATTGTATTTCCCTTATAAAAGAAAGACATTGTAATACGGCTAGGGTATGATGTATTAGGTTTTATGCATTATAAAGATCTCTAAGATCTGGAGAGAGACTGTGTGAGACAGTGAAGAGGAAGTGCAGCGGTTTTGCTGCAGGTTGTATCACTTTACTTTGTTGGATAGAATAATAATAAGGACTGGCAAATTCAGTGTGGACGTAGCCCAAGTTGGGTGAACCATGATATATATGTGTCTCTCTTGTAATGTGTGTGTGATTATATTTGCATTTCTGTTTATTGTTATTGCTCTGCGATCCTATTTTTCTAACAATTGGTATCAGAGCCAAAGGTCTATTTGGCAGATAAACCCGTAGGAAGCTAGGGTTTCTGGTTTGAGTAGGAGCAATGGTGGAAGAAGGAAAGTTTAAGGTTGAGAATTTTAACGGCCAAAACTTCCAGTTATGGAAGATGCAAAAGGAGGACTATCTGTACTAGAAGGATCTATTCCTACCGTTGGGAGGAAGAGCAAAGCAGTCGGCGGCCATGAAGGATGAAGAATGGAAGGTTCTTGATAGAAAGGCTCTAGGAACAATACGGATGAGCCTGGCTTCATCGGTGGCTTTCAATATCTCAAAAAAATGACAATGGAGGGTTTGATGAGCGCACTGGGTAAGCTGTATGAAAAACCCTCGGCCTCCAACAAGGTATTTCTAATGAAGCATTTATTTAATCTGAAGATGTCTGAAGGTGGATCTGTTACTGATCATTTAAGTGAGTTTAATACGGTTACAAAGCAGCTAAGTTCTGTAAGTGTGAACTTTGATGATGAGGTTAGGGCTCCTCTAATCTTGTGTTAATTTCTAGAAAGCTGGAATAGCTTGGTCATGGCTGTAAGTAACTCTGTCTCTGGTTCAAACACCTTGAAATTTGATGATGTTATTGGTGTTATTCTTAGCGAGGAAATGCGAAGAAAAAGCACAGATGAGACATCAGGTAATGCGTTGACCATGGAGAGCAGGGGAAGACAAAAGGAGAGAGGAAAGAGCCAAGGTAATCATGGAAAGTCTAAAATGGGTAGATCCAAGTCTAGACTAGGAAAAATAGAGTGTTGGAACTGTGGAAAGAAAGGACATCTGAAGAAAGACTGCAGATCTCTAAAGAAGAAAGGAGATGCACAGAAGGAAACTACCCAAGAAGCAAATGTAGCAGGTGATGTGTTACAAGATGCTTTGATTCTTGCATTAGATAATACTAGTGATTATTGGGTAGTAGATTCAAGAGCTTCATGTCATGCTACACCCCATAGGAAATACTTTCATGAGTATGTTCCTGGCAATTTCGGACATGTTTTATTGGGTGATAATGAGCCATGTAAAATTGTTGGACTGGGTAAGGTATGGATAAAAGTTAAGAATGGAATTGACTGGCTGTTGAAATATGTTAGGCATATTCCTAATATGAAAAGAAATCTAATCTCAACAGGGAAGTTGGAAGATGGCGGATGTCTATCTACATTTGGAGAAAAGTGGTGGAAGATCAGTAAAGGATCAATGGTGATAGAAAAAGGAGACATAATAGGTATGTTGTATTTATGTCCTCATAATACTGACCATTCTATCTCTTTAGCTTCCACAGGAACATATACAACATTGTGGCATCATAGGCTTGGCCACATGACTGAGAACGGGATGAAGACTCTCCACTCAAGGAAGTTGCTGCCATATTTGAAGTAGGTAAGTTTGGAATTCTGTGAGAACTGTGTTTATGGAAAACAAAAGAGAGTCATATTTCTCAGGGTTGGGAAACAGAAGAAGAATGAAAAGTTAGAGCTAGTGCATACAGATGTATGGGGACCGGCTCAGGTACAATCTCTTGGTGGCTCTCCTTATTATGTTACATTTATTGTTGATGCAACTAGGAAAACTTGGGTTTATTGCAGTAGACAGAAATATGATGTGTTTTCTACTTTTAAGAAGTGGAAAGCTTTGGTTGAGAATGAGACAGGAAAAAGGTTGAAGTGTCTCAGCTCTGATAATGGAGGTGAGTACTATGGCAAGGAGTTTGATAGTTATTGTTCATACCATGGGATTCGTAGAGAGAAGACAGTCCCAGGAACACCACAAGAAAATGGTGTGTCAGAAAGGATGAATAGAATGATCATGGAGTGTGCAAGGTGTATGAGATTGCATATAGGGTTGCCCTTACAGTTTTGAGTGGATGTTGTAAATACTGTTGTTTATTTAATAAACAGAGGACCTTCAAGTGCTTTGGATGTTAGTATTCCAGAGGAGGCATGGACAGATAAAAAGGTAAACTAGTCATTTCTGAGAACGTTTGGTTGTGAAGCATTTGTCCATATTGATAAAGAAAATAGAACAAAGCTTGAAGCTAAATCCAAGAAATTTACCTTTATTGGATATGGGGTTGATGAATTTGGTTATCGCTTATGGGATTATGAAAATAACAAAATCATCAGGAGTAAATATGTGATATTCAATGAAAATTTCATGTATAAAGATCAATTGCGGGGAAAGAAACGGGAAAAGGAAACCACATAGTACACAGTACTTGATGAAATTCAAGAAAATGAAGTTCCAAAGGTGCCAGAAAATCAAGAACAACAGCAAGTACCTGAAACTCCTGCAACTATAAGAAGATCTACCAGGTTAAGTAGACTCCCTGAACGATACTCTCCTTCAATGTATTATTTGTTGATGACTGATGCTGGTGAACTAGAATGTTATGAAGAAGCAATGTAGGTGAAAGAAGTGGGAGCAAGGCATGAATGAGGAGATGGACTCATTGGTAGGAAACCAGACTTGGGATCTGGTTCGATTTCATGCTGGTAAAAGAGCATTGCAGAGCAAATGGATTTACAGGTTGAAGGAAGAAGAAGGAGGTAAGAAGCGGTACAAGGCCAGACTTGTTGTAAAGGGGTTTGCACAGAAGAAAGGTATTAATTTTGATGAAATATTTTCTCCTGTTGTTAAGATGACTTCAATTACGACTATCTTAAGTCTAATGGCGGTAGAAGATTTGCATCTTGAACAGTTAGATGTAAAAACAACCTTTCTCCATGGGGATTTGGAGGAAGAGATATATATGCAGTAGCCACAAGGGTATGAGGTCAAAGGTAAGGAGAACTTGGTATGCAGGTTGAAAAAGAGTTTGTATGGATTGAAGCAAGCTCCAAGGCAGTGGTATTTAAAATTTGACAGGTTTATGACAAAACAAGGTTATAGTAGATGTCATTCTAACCACTGTGTTTATTTCAAGAAGCTAGACATTGAAAGATATATTATCTTGTTATTGTATGTGGATGACATGCTTGTTGCAGGGTCTAACATGCAGGATATAAATATACTCAAAAGGAAGCTAGCTAATTCATTTGAGATGAAGGATTTGGGTGATGTAAAACAAATCCTTGGTATGAGAATAACAAGAGATAGGAAAAATCGCAAATTGACATTGTCTCAGGGTTAGTACATACCAAAGGTGTTGGAGAGGTTCAAAATGCAGAATGCAAAACCAGTTAGTACACCTTTGGCCAGCCATTTCAGTCTAAGTAAGGAAATGTGTCCCAAGACACAGGAAGAGATAGATTACATGTCCAAGATTCCCTATCAATCAGTAGTTGGCAGCTTGATGTATGCCATGGTGTGCACAAGACCAGATATTGCACACGCAGTGGGAGTTGTGAGCATATATATGAACAATCTAGGTAAAGAACATTAGAGGGCAGTACAGAGGATTCTCAGGTATTTGAGAGGTACCACCACTCAAGCATTATGTTTTGGAGGTTTAGACACTGTTCTACAGGGATATGTTGATGCATATATGGCAAGTGATAAGGATAGCAGGAGGAGCACCATAGGGTATGTGTTTACTATTGGTGGAATAGCAGTAATTTGGATTTCGAAACTGCAGAAGGTTGTTGCTCTTTCAACAATGGAAGCAGAGTATGTTGCTATTACAGAGGCTAGTAAAGAGATGATTTGGTTGGAGAGGTTTATGGAGGAATTGGGTAAGAAGCAGAAGGATAGCAGGTTGTATAGTGACATCCAGAGTGCTATTCATCTTGCAAAGAACTTAGCATTCCATTTCAGGACTAAACATATACAGCTCAAGTACCATTTCATTCGCTCTATTCTGGAAGATGAACTATTGAAGCTGGAAAAGATACATACTAGCCAGAATCCTGCAGACATGTTCACAAAGGTAGTGACCAGAGAGAAACTGAGTTCTTGCTCAGTTTTCAGTTGGCCTTCTAGCATGAAGGTGAAGAGGAGAAATTTTCCAAGTCAAAGTCCAGCAAGTGCAGTAGCGGTGGAGTTGCTATGATCAATCTCCAAGTGGGAGATTGTTGGTTGTGGAGCCAAATCTTCTTGTCTCATAGATGATATTGTCTTAGCTATGCACCCTGGAGGACTGTACACCCATTATGCATTTTTAGGGGTTCGGGACAATGCCACGAAAAAGGGGGTTTGGGGGCAACACCCTCAAGTCATGGGGTTGCGGGGGCGGAACCCCTGCGAACGGGACCATGGTTTTGGGTATACCGTGGTATTTTCCCATTGTATTTCCCTTATAAAAGAAAGACATTGTAATATGGCTAGGGTATGATGTATTAGGTTGTATGCATTATAAACATCTCTAAGATCTGGAGAGAGACTGTGTGAGATAGTGAAGAGGAAGTGCAACGGTTGTGCTGCAGGTTGTATCCCTTTACTTTGCTGGACAGAATAATAATAAGGACTGCAACTTCAATGTGGACGTAGCCCAAGTTGGGTGAACCATGATATATCTGTGTCTCTCTTGTATGTGTGTGTGATTATATTTGCATTTATGTTTATTGTTATTGCTCCGCGATCCTGTTTTTCTAACACCTCCACGACCACCTATTGCTTCCAGAGGAAGAGTGGTGCTCTTTACCTATAAAAGGGGTGGAGGGAATCAATGATTTGGATTCCTATGATCTATCGTTTTCATTGTATTATGTACTATTTATTATCTAGATGCCTCATGGTGATTCATCTTATGAGATACATTTATTTTGATCATTTGATGTGATTTTGTATCATCCTATCAGGAACACATTTTAGAATTTTCAGTTTAGTAATGATATGTGACCACTTGACATCTTATGCATCTTATTTATTAGTTGTATCATCATATTTGTGTAGTAATATGTCTATTTGATTTTGTTGTTGTTTTAGATGTTTAAAAATTGAAAGAAAAAGAGTTTTTTGTATTTTTTTGAGGTCTCGTGACATTTTTCGAGGTTTCCGATATTTTCTGCCGATACCATCGAGAAGTTATATACCGGACCCTCGCCCATACTTTCCAAGAGATGATATATGCAACATTGCTTAAAATTATATTATTAGTAGTATTATGTTTGTGGTTAAGATGGGTGTTTTCTAGTATGGTACTTAACATACGCTTCTGCAGACATGTCCCCACATATGAGATTCTATTGTTCCAGTTGATCTGGGGAGATCTGCAAATTGCTTTGAAAAACACCTAATGGTGCTCACTGCTTGGTTGATGTATCTCAGTAGTGTTTGGTGGGCCATTAGTCTTGACTCTGACCTTTGCATGCCTCGTGATAAGACAAACCTATTAAAATAGGAGCCACTCTGCCTTAAGAGAGTCAGGTTTTGTTACAGGCTGGATTTATTTGTTGGTGTGTCTTTAATAAGTGCATGACTATTCATTTGGCCACATACTGTGTTTAACATCATATGATTAAAAAATTAAAAATCATGTGAGGACCAAGCGTTTCTAGTCTCTCATAGTATATGGTAAAAGATGTGATGGATGGCCTTTGTGCTTTGTGTCCAATGCTGCAGGATTAATTTTATCTGCATTGATTTTTTGAGTAAACCATTTCACTCAAGTTTTTTTTGGTGCAGAATTCTCTAAGTTCATCATTCATTCATTCATGGTTTTTGTGGTTCCTCAACTACTGTGCATATTCCTTCATGCCAACGATGTCTGTTTTCTAGAACTTCAGCTCCTCGTTTCATTTAATGATTGCAAATGGCATTTGTGCATTTCTTAGATCATTATTTTTCATCTCTCATGACCATATTTTCCAAGTATCCTACTTTCGAGCAAGACACATGCAAGAGTGCATACTCCATTACTACTAACAGTTTTGGAGCATAGCTGGCAAAGGGCACTTGTTACTCTGCTATGAGTTTTCACTGACTTTAGATTAAACTATCTTTTCAGCCATTTAGTTTATCCAACTTTCAACCAAGACACATGCAAGAGTCCATACTTCATTGTTACTGTCAGTTTCAGAGTGTAGTTGGCAAAGGGCACTCATTACTCTGCAATGATTTTTAACTGACTTTGGATTAAACTATCTTGACACCCCTTTAGTTCAACATGCAAGGTCTGTTCCTGACATCCTTTTTTGCAGCAAATATTTATAAGATGGCTTGCAAGTGCTGTTTTTCTATATATCTGTAGAGGGAAAGCATTGTTTGGCCTTGTTCTATTTATGATGATCAAATTAAGGAGTTGCCCATTTTCTGACATTTCCACTGTAATGCAGGTTTTGCTTTTGTGTACATGGAAGATGAGCACGATGCAAAAGATGCTATACGAGGTCTCGACAACACAGAATTTGGCCAGCAAAGGCGTCACCTTTCTGTGGAGTGGGAAAGGGTAATGTTCTAGTTTTCTCTTGTATTCTTTTTAATATTTACATATTGTTTTATCATGTAATATATTCTTGAATTTGTCTGCAGAGGTGTCTCATCAATATTTTATTTGGATAATCACTATTTTTATGGATACACATCATGCTATCATATTATACAATACCTATACTAGATGAACTAAGTGATTGCACTTCCTTGTAGCTCATAGAACTTGTCTATACTTACAAGCAGTTTCCTGCCTGAATACTACATTATAGCATAAATTGAATAATGAGCACATCGGTTTAGATTCAGAAAACAAAATCAAAATCACTTCTAGGCCACACGATGCAGCTAGCAACCTTCCCTGGGATGATAGACTTGACATACAAAAACAGTGTACAGTGAGATTAGTTGGCATCATCATTCCTCCAAATCATTACAGTCAGAAGTTGTTCCATCGTTCTCTATTATTTTCAGCTCTTTCTTCATAAGATCCCTGAAATTGATTGGTAAGAAAATACTAGAACTATCAATGATGTACAAATTGTTTAGATTTGTCTGCTTGCTGAATTTCATGATAATACTTTAGGAGGTTGAGGGGATTACAAGATGTATCCTGGATTTGACTTTTGGATAGCTGACTATCTCCTTGAAAGCTGACCTTTGGACTCGAGGTATATTGTAACCTTTTTTTTCCTGGATTCTTGCCTCAATAATGCAGAGCCTAGGATTTTCTGCCATGTTTAAAGGGACACTCACCAAATGACAGTATACTGTTTTCTTTTTGTGCTCTAATTAGCCTAAGTTTTTTGGGACCATAATGGACTTCCCATGTGGTCATGGGTAATAGTTCATTCTTAGAACCCTTGCTCAACCTAGAAACTTCTCAATAATCTGTCATAGATTAGTTTACTTCAAAACTTGTAAACATTTCTAGCTTTAGCATTGATTTTGTTAAATTGCATTCCTGGTTATGACTTGAAATTCAAAGCATGGGAAGTTTCCTTATTCACATAGATCTGTTCTATTTTTGTACTACCTATATCCACATAATAAATAGAAAGATATGTCCCAAAAAGGGTTTGTAAGGTTCTAATAATTATCCTATCTTCCTTGAGTTTTTGAGTCTTGAGCTATTTGAGCGCAAGTAAATGTTCTTGATCCATGCACCTAAATATTTGGGTCATGGAAAGTCCAAATCCCTAGGTTTTTGAGTAGCTCTAGTGGTGCTGCCAATATCTCAGAAATTCAAATTTATGATTATATAGAGGCTATGTTTACTCGTTTAATCATTTGTTGCAATTTCTTTTTGGCTTGACAAGACTAATGCTCCCATGGCTTCTGCTAAAAATATATTTTTGGCAGGGTGACCATGGAGTTAAACACCGGGAGGAAGGTGTTATGCGACCTGCAAACACAAAACCTACAAAGACACTATTTGTGATCAATTTTGATCCCTTAATAACTAGGGTTAGAGACCTTGAGAGACATTTTGAGCCATATGGTAAATTATTACATGTGAGAATCAGGAGGAACTTTGCATTTATCCAATACGAAACACAGGAAGAAGCAACAAAAGCCTTAGAGTGTACACGCATGAGGTATGGGAATACAAATATGATATTTTTTTTTGTTGAAATACGTAGATGCGTAAAGAACATGTTGGTTTTGGAATGTATGTAGACTTCCTCCTAGCTGCATCTCTTGATTGGAACTTTCAATTAGCACTGTTAATTGCATAGTCCAGTTGGATAATTGTGAACATATGTTCATAGGAAAGGGAATATATTTGATTGTTGAGCTGTGAGGCTTCTTTTCGTAGCCATATTTTGTCTTTGAACTTTGGTGCCTTGACCATTGTATTTGATTGAATATGTATCTAGTGTTAAATTCTATTGTGAATATTAAGTTCTAATGTCAGTCTTTATTTTAATTCCAAACTCTTGTTTAGTAACCAACTTATTCATGCATTATTGGTTCAAGTAGCAAATTGTTGGACCGTGTTATTTTAGTGGAGTATGCTATACATGATGATGATGACAGTAATGGTCAACGGGAAA
Organism: Larix kaempferi; assembly: GCA_027924585.1. Taxonomy (NCBI): domain Eukaryota; kingdom Viridiplantae; phylum Streptophyta; class Pinopsida; order Pinales; family Pinaceae; genus Larix; species Larix kaempferi. The sequence continues at coordinate 16,949,817 of BSBM01000088.1, read as the reverse complement.
GCTTAGGACAGAGAAGTGGCTATGGAGGGTGGGTAATCCCAGCTTATGATCAATCTGTCAGTCCTATTTATGGAAGGTAGGAAAGAAGGCTTAGTCCTAATTATGGAAGGCATGCAAGAAGGCTTAGTCATGATTATGGAAGGGCTCCAAGTCCCTTTTATGAGAGATATCGTGGTCCTATTAATGATAGAATTCACAGTCCTATTTTTGACAGGTATCGTAGGTAATAAAAATCTTCCATGGATATAATTTAATAGTTATCAGAACTAATGCCTCTAGGATTCATTGTTAATATGGAAATTCTCATTTATCATTGCAGCAATCATGTCTGTTCTTAGACCCAGGTGAATTAATATCTCTAAAGGTACACTACTTTTCTAATATTTTATATATTCTTTTGTGATAGCCGATCACCAGTTAGACGACCAAGGACTGGAAGGATATATTGAACATTGGGAATTTGGAATTTAGATAGCTGTAGAAGACTCAAATATGGAATAAAATGTCTATTGTTCTCATGAATTTTTGAGGAAAGATTATGCTGCTACTATTTTAAAGAGGAATTTTATGTATTTGATACGGACTATATGTTGGTGTGGTAGACAAAATTTTCTAGTAGGCTAAGTTTGCAACAGAACCTGTTTTTTAGGTTTATCACCTATCAGACAATGACATACAATGTAATAGAAGGAATTTATTTCCTAATGTCCTTTAGGTGGGATACTGTTGATGTAATATATTTGTTGGTATCAAATTTCTGGAATCTTTATGAGCTAAGCGCAACATATAAATTGCACAAAGCTTGATCTGGAATCACAGTCTGACTTTAAGAGATAGCACCATCGAGTTGCTGAATGATATGTGTGTAACTTATCATAAGATTTTGTAGTTTAATTATGGGTTGAAATGAATTTGTGGGTTTGTTGCCTAGTGAGAGCGGGAAAAGTTCAAATTGTGAAACAGAATCAATCATCTACACTGGCATAAAAACCATTTACTCACGAGATTACATGACATGAGTTCAGAAGATCAGTTGAGTTGGTGCAATTTGAAGGGCAACAAACACAACCTCCTTCTTCACAAGTGATTTATATGCCCTTACCTCAGTAGCCTCCACTAGCTTCTTTATCAAAAGTGTTTTTTATACCTTATCCTTAGCAGCCTCTATCGGCACCTTCATCATAGTTTCCTTCTGCATCCTATTCTCAACAGCCTCAACCAACACCTTCATCACACGTGCTTTCTTTAACCTATTCTTAGCAGCCAAAACCTATGATTAATGAGAATCTACCTTCCCAAACTGTCAATGTGCCTACTATTGCTGGTGTATGGGGTTTGAGAATGCCTCCATCGTCATCCTTTATGGTACAATTTATCTTTAATTTATGCAAACCAAAGTAGTTATTATGGGCGAGTTCTCTTTGTTTTTTGTTGTAGCATGGTAACTTTTAGCACTTATATTACATTCTTGACTAACTTGAAATTCCCCAATTCTGAAAGGGTTCTAGCTCAATGGAAGAGTGCCTGCCTTACAAGCAGGAGGTTGGTGGTTCAATTCCTCCATGCCCTATTGATATTGTAATATTTGTATTTTTAATAAAATATATTTTATTATGATTTATTATTGCTATAGAGGGGGTTTCAAACCGTCTTTGTATGTTGCTACGAGGGGGGTTCTAAACCTCCTTCATGTGTCACTATGAGGGGAATTTGAAATTGCCCTTGTATGTTACAACGAGGGGGGTTTAGAACCACCCTTGTAGGTTCAAAAACCCCCCTGTAGGTCTCTACAAGGGGGGTTCCAAATCGCCTCTGTAGGCCTCTACGAGAGGGGTTCCAAACCGCCCCTATAGGAATCTACGAGAGGGGTTAGAAACCACCCCTACAGGCATCTACGAGGGGGGTTCCAAACCGCCCTTATAAGCCTCTACGAGGGGGGTTCAAAACCGCCCCTATAAGCCTCTACGAGGGGGATTCTAAACTTACACTATAGGCCTCTACAAGGAGGGTTCCAAACCGCCCCTATAGGACTATACGAGGGGGGTTCACAACCGCCCCTATAGGCCTCTACGAGGGGGGTTTGAAACAACCCCTATAGTCCTCTACGAGGGGGGTTCCAAATCGCCCCTGTAGGTTTGTATGAGGGAGCTTATGAGGGGGGTTCAGAACCTCCCTCGTAGGTCTCTATGAAGGGGGTTCAAAACCGCCCCCGTAGGTCTCTTTGAAGGGGTCTACGAGGGTGGTTTAAAACCACCTCCGTAGACCTCTACGAGGGGGGTCACAAACCGCCCCCAAAAGTCACTTTTGGTGGCAGTTCCAATCTTGTCAAAAACCGCCCTTAAATGGAAAAAAATTTAACATCGGTGCTTTTAGGGGTGGTTTTGGCAAACCCCCCCCCCCCCCCCCCCCCCCCCGTAGGTGACTTTTGGAGGCGAAATACAACCCCCCCTAAAGGCCAAAAATGCAGTAGTGAATGACCCATGCATTTAAACAAATATGAAAATATTTTTTTAATAATGTTGCTCTCCCTAACATAAATAGTTAGTGCATGCTATATAGAGATGACTTAGCGATAATATGAAAATTGTGAAATTTTTCTATTGATATCACTATCTAATATTGTGACAATTATAATCTTAAGATAATATCAAGATAAATTAATTTTATGAGATGACTAAAAGAAAAAAAGAATTGAAAATCAAAGGAATTTCAAATTCTACAGTGATGACTAAATTTAAAACTTATTGATTAGCTCAAATGGAAATTTGTTAGGAACCCATGTCTTTACTTTGTTAGTATGTTGTTTTTGGACGCATATGCTTTGTAAGTCATCCCGTAGTATTTGTTGATCAATAGTTGTGTTATTGTTATTGGCGCATATGCTTTGTAAGTCGCCCGTAGTATTGTTGTTCCATAGTTTGTAACGGCCCATGGTTTCGACCCATAGTATTGGCACCTAGAATTAGTATATAAGTGTGTGTTGAGACCTATGAAGGCACCGTGAAGTTATTTGTATTGAGCTTGCTCAAAGGAGGTTGCCCCCTTGAAGTGGCATGTGATCAATATAAAAGTGATTCTGAGTTCTGTCATTTCTGCTATTTCGCATATTCTTGTTAATTAATTGTTGCAGGTGCATCACATCTGGTATCAGAGCACTTTCTTGGGCTCGCTGGGTGAAATTTATGCCAAATTTTTTTTCGCATCTGTTGCAGGTTCAGATTTGGGAATAATCCTTATCTGCTTAACTGTGGGAAGTACTTGGGCATAAGCCATAAAACTCATTGTGAGGAGTACCACAGGAACCCCGAAGTAGCTAGCCCATTGAGAGGACCTGCCAGGGAAAAGGGCAACGACCCCTACCTGATTGACTAGTTCCCACCCGTGAGGTAAACCAAGAGTTGTCGTTTGTGGCAAAGCAGTTATCAGTTTTACCTGACCCGTGGAGTGAGGGGTACTGCCCCAATACGCAAGCCGTCAGACAGCATTGGTGGCCGAGTGAAACCCCTGAACTGTTAGGAAGCCGCACATACCTGGGGTCCATATCTACTTTCAGCTGAACTATTGTCGATCATTGTTGCGTCGTTTCAGATCCATTTTGCAAGCCGTTCCAGATTCATTTGTTTTCAATCCATTCGGCGTTGTTCCAGATCCCTTTCGAGCCGTAGATGCTCCAGTCTGAACTGAATTAAAAATAAAAAAAATAAAAAAATAAAAAAAAATAAAAAAAAAACTCCATATCTCCCTTATTTTAACTCTATTTCCCTTGAAATTTTCGGGGAACCCCTGTCATCCCATTCTGCATATTTCAGTCCTAAGGACCCTATCCCCAATTCCCCTTCCCAAAGCCTGAAATCCCACATTTGTCTATTTTTAGGGTTTGCCATAACTTCCTCAGATTTCAACCAATCACCTTCAAATTTTACCACAAAGTTCCTTTCTGAATTATGCTTCTTTGTCCCCCTGTGCCGAATTTTCCCATTCTTTCACCCCGATTCTGAAATCCTCATTTTTGCTTCCTTGTCTAGTCGACAATGTCCAAAACCCAGTCAAACCCCAATTACCCTTCAAATTTTTTCCCTAGTCCAGATTTTCCCTTACTGAAGTAGTTTCTATTTTTGTTTTCCTACCCAGTTAACCGAAAAAAAATAAAAAATAAAAATAAAAATACTGGTTATGGTTGTCACCCGTGCAGGAGCAAAAACCATGGAGGAAGCACTTGCAGCCATCCAAGCCAAACTCCAGGATTTGGATGAAAAATTTCTCGGCCTCCATCTTGAACATTCAGCTATGAACAACAAACGGCAGTCCGAGTCTTCATCAGAAAATGGGTTCTCCTCTTCCAGCAATTTCCGTGGTCCGAAGCTTGATTTTCCTCGCTTCAATGGTACTGATCCAACTTGATGGATCTATCGTGCAGAACAGTATTTCAGTCTACATAATACTTCTGATGTCAACAAAGTTTCGCTTGCATCCTTTCACTTGGAACAGGAAGCTCTTCAATGGTACCGTTGGTACATCAAGGCTCATCTAGAGCCTAAATGGCCATACTTTTGCTAGCTCCTTTTGCAATGATTTGGTCCTAGTGATTTTGATTACTTCACAGGAGCCCTCACTAAACTTCACCAAATTGGCACGGTGAGAGAGTATCAAACCGAATTTGAGAATCTAGCCAACCACACCGAAGGACTGTCTGATGACTTTTACCGGAGTTGTTTTATCAGTGGTCTAAAGGATGCCATCCGCTCTGAGGTCAAAATGTTCTGTCCCAACACAATGATGGAAGCCCTAGGGTTGGCTAAGTTGGCAGAAGACAAGATTGCAACCCAACAACGCTCCAAGCCCACTTTTGTTCCCTTCCGAAATATGGGTTCTTAGTGACCACCTATACCGCAGGCTCCTCAACCGACTCCTATCAAGCGTTTGTCTGAAACAGAGATGCAAGCACATAGAGAAAAGGGGCTTTGCTATAATTGTGATGAGAAATTCACTCGGGGACATAGATGTGTTCAGCAAAAACTCTATCTCTTGGATGTGGAGTCTCCGCCTGCCTCTGAAATTGGTGACGAAGATCCAGAAACACTGGATGCTCCGGTCGACATTCAGGAACCGCCTATTGACCCTCCGTCTCAGGATGACCAGCCAGAAATATCTCTCCATGCTTTAGCTGGAATCACCACCCCCCAAACAATGCGGGTCAGGGGTTACTTCAAGAAGCTTCCTCTTACAATACTCATTGATTCTGGTGGCACTCATAATTTCATTGACCCTCGGATCGCCAAACAAGCTGATTGTTTTATCCACCCTTGCTCCAACTTTGAAGTCATGGTTGCCAATGGGGGCACCTTACCTTGCAAAGGGAAGTGTCGAAATGTGTGTATCTCTATGGGAGACTATACCTTGCGCTCTGACATGTTTGCCTTGCCCTTAGGCAGATGTGATGTGGTTTTGGGCGCTCAATGGCTACGCATACTTGGCCCTATCTTATGGGATTTTTCTGAACTTTGGATGCAGTTTTCCCTCAATGGACAAAAACACACATTGACAGTATTACAACCAGGTTCTCTCAGCATCATCAGTTCACATCGCATGGAAAAACTCCTCAAGAAGAATTCACATGGTGTCATCGCTTAGATCCATTCCATCCTGATGCAACTATCAATGGTCTCCACTACTCCTTTGGATCTACAACAAATTCTGGATCGATATACAGGTGTCTTTGCTGAACCAGTGGGATTTCCACCTTCCAGGCCAGAAGACCATCGTATTCAGCTCCTTCCTGGCAGCATTCCTCCCAACATCAGGCCCTATCGCTACCCATTTCACCAAAAAACAGAGATTGAAATGCTCGTTCGGGACTTATTGAAGCAAGGTATTATTCGTCCAAGCACTAGTTCCTTTTCTTCTCCAGTTATTCTTGTCGACAAAAAAGATGGGCCATGGCGCCTCTGCATTGACTTCCGAGCACTTAATCAACTCACCATCAAGGATAAGTTTCCAATTCCTATTGTTGATGAGCTTCTTGATGAGCTTCATGGGGCTCACTTTTTCTCCAAGTTGGATCTTTTTTCTGGGTATCATCAAATTCGAGTTCATGAGGAGGATATTCCTAAAACAGCTTTCCGCACACATGATGGCCATTATGAGTTTTTGGTCATGCCCTTTGGCCTCACTAATTCTCCTTCCACATTCCAGGCCTTAATGAATAAAATATTTCGACCCTACTTGCAGAAATTCATTCTGGTATTCTTTGATGATATCCTCATCTATAGTAAAACATGGGATGACCATCTCCAGCATCTGGATCTTGTCATGCAACTTTTCTCTGACCATCATCTCCATGCCAAGCAATCTAAATGTGTTTTTGGACAGAAGGAAGTTGAGTATCTCGGGCACATTATCTCAGCACAAGGGGTTCGCGTGGATCCTGCCAAAATCAATGCCATGAACAATTGGCCACAGCCTCAGACACTCAAGAGCCTTCGTGGTTTTTTGGGGTTGACTGGCTACTACCACAATTTTGTCAAGGATTATGGGAAAATTGCAGCTCCATTAACTGCTATATTGAAAAAGGATGCTTTTACATGGACACCTGCTACTCAGTGTGCATTTGACAAACTAAAACAAGCTATGTGTACTACACCTGTGCTAGCTATGCCCGATGTTTCCAAGCCCTTCACTATTAAGAGTGATACTTGCGGCAATGGACTTGGTGCTGTCCTCCTTCAATATGAACACCCCATTGCGTTCACCAGCAAAGCCCTTTCAGGTAAGAATTTAGCTGCCTCTACCTATGAGAAGGAAATGATGGCTATTTTGCATGCAGTACAGAAGTGGCGCCCATACCTATTAGGGAATCATTTCTGCATCAAGACTGATCACCAGAGTCTGAAATATTTCTTGGACCAGCGTGTCTCCTCCCCGGCACAACAGAAATGGGTTAGCAAACTCATGGGTTATGACTATGAGATCACTTACAAGAAGGGTAAAGACAATATTGTGGCAGATGCTCTTTCTCGCACATTTGATTCCCAAGGTTCTCTTTCAGCTATTTCTATGTCGATTCCAAATTGGTTGCAATCTGTTCAACAGGGTTATGTCAATGACTCTTCCTTATCTCAAATCATCCAATGCTTGACCAACAACCCTTCTGTTGTACCACATTACTCTTGGGATGGTGCTTCTCTTCGATACAAGGGTCGTCTGGTGCTTCCCCAGAGCACAGATATTCAACAGGCTGTCTTCTATGAACTCCATGCTTCTCCATCAGCAGGGCACTCTGGGTTCCTCAAAACATATGAACGAGCACGGCATAACTTCTTTTGGCAGGGCATGAAAAGGACAATTCAACAGATGGTGGCCGAATGTGATACCTGCCAGTGCAATAAGGGTGAAACAACACTCCTTCCAGGATTGCTTGAACCCTTGCCCATACCTACACAGATTTGGATAGATATTTCTATGTATTTCATTGAAGGGCTCCCTAAATCTGGCGGGAAGACAGTGATTCTCGTTGTGGTTAATCGCCTCTCCAAATATAGTCATTTTTGTGCTCTCAGCCATCCCTATATAGCCTCCTCCGTTGCTCAAATTTTTCTGGACCAGATCTTTCATCTTCATGGCATCCTTTCTTCCATTGTCTCGGATCGTGATGCGACTTTCACCAGTCATTTTTGGACAGAACTATTTCACCACACTGGCACCAAACTAAAGATGAGTTCAGGGTATCACCCACAAACAGATGGTCAAACTGAAATTGTCAATAAATGCTTGGAAACTTATCTTCGTTGCTTCACCTCGGAACAACAACATCAGTGGGAAAAGTGGCTCCCTCTCGCTGAATGGTGGTACAATACCTCTTACCACACTTCCTCTAAAATGACCCCATATGAAGCAGTCTATGGTCAGGCACCTCCAGCTCTTCTTCCATACACCCCCACCAGTTCACCAGTTCAGGAAGTTGACATGGTCCTTCGCAACCGCGATCAGATTCTTCACATTTTGCGGGATAATCTTCACATGGCAAGAAATCGCATGAAGCAACAAGCTGATCAGCACCGCTCGGAGCGCACTTTTCAAGTCGGCGATATGGTTTTTCTTCATCTCCAGCCGTACAAACAATCCTCCTTGAAACTCAAAGGGCGTCATAAGCTCGCTCCAAAGTTCTATGGGCCATATCGGATTCTTCAGAAGATTGGGTCCGTTGCTTATAAATTGGACCTTCCTCCTTCTTCCCGCATTCATCCAGTCTTTCATGTCTCTTGTCTGAAGAAAGTTCTTGGCACCAACATCAACGGACAAACGATTTTACCCGAACTGGATAATGAAGGATCCATCCTTTTGGAGCTAGAGGCCATCCTCAATCGGCGCACGCGTCAGCTTCGCTCTCACTCTATCACAAAGGTCTTAATTTAGTGGCACGACATGCAACCAGAGGATGCTACATGGGAACCACTCCTTCAGATTCAACAACAATTTCCACATCTAAAGCTTTGAGGACAAAGCTTTTTTTAAGGGGGAGGGGATGTTAGGAACCCATGTCTTTACTTTGTTAGTATGTTGTTGTTGGACGCATATTCTTTGTAAGTCGTCCTATAGTATTTGTTGATCAATAGTTGTGTTATTGTTATTGGCGCATATGCTTTGTAAGTCGCCCATAGTATTGTTGATCCATAGTTTGTAACAGCCCATGGTTTCGACCCATAGTATTGGCACCTAGAATTAGTATATAAGTGTGTGTTGAGACCTATGAAGGCACCGTGAAGTTATTTGTATTGAGCTTGCTCAAAGGAGGTTGCCCCCTCGAAGTGGCCTGTGATCAATATAAAAGTGATTCTGAGTTCTGTCATTTCTGCTATTTCGCGTATTCTTGTTAATTAATTGTTGCAGGTGCATCACAAAATTCCTATTGAAAAACTAGAAGAGATTGGATCAAATGTAAATATGTCATTTATAAGAAAATCAAATTAAATAGAAGTATTTCCAAGGAAATGCTTCTATTTGTGTAGACAAGGCCTTGCTTTTCCAAATAACAAGGTTGGGATTCATGTTATATACATAGGTAGGAATGAGCATGCATTATTAGTGCATGTGTAATATTGTTACAACAAATTAAAAAATTATTCTTAAGAAACTATATTGAGCTTCTCAAACAACTTCCAAAATTATTTCATGTTCGGTAATTAAGAGTTAGTTAGCTACAAACCACATAGTGAGAGTTGAGCAAATCAACACATCTACCTTTATTGGTTGTGAATTGCCTCCAAGGATTATATGAGTTCTATGACTAGGTTATTATCTCAAGGCTAGACAAATATTTTTTATCAAGGATATGGTCAGGATTCATTAGCCTCCAAGTGGGATATGCATGATGTGAGTATGTTTCATGCACTAGAAATGGGCCTCAAGGTTTAGACATGGTAAGGGGGTAATAAGGAGCTTAAGCCCTAAATAAACCTTCAAGAACTCAAGTACTATGGTTATAGGAGAAACAAAATAGGGATTTAGGCCCATAAAATTGCTTCATGAGATAAATCCCCATGAACAACAATTGCAAACCACAACACATGTCCTCTCTAGCGAAGCTTTCACACAAGTGTTCATCACGGAAAAATAGGCCATTAACACCTATTTTAGTGCTAGATTTTAGTGTTATTTTTCTTCAGCTGACATAGCTACCCCTGCTAAAGTAAGTGATACAAAAAATTTCAAAATAGCATCAGGTTTAGCTTCCTTTCCTTTTTAGTGCCAACTTTAGCTTTCTTTTTAGAGTCAAGTTTAACTTCCTTTTTAGAGTCAGGTTTAGCTTCATTTTTAGTGATTTTTTTTCCTCAGAACTTCATTTTTAGTGATAGTTTAAGCTTCATTTTTAACAGGGAATCTAGATTCCCTTCTAGCGCTAGGTTTACCTTCCTTTAGGCTCCATATTTAGCCTCCTTTTTATTGCCAAGTTTAGCACCAAATGTCTGTAGATTAAAATTTATAAAAATAAAAATAATAAATAGTAAAAAATAATAATAAAAATAAATGAAAAGGTGATAAAGGAATGCTAGGATTTGAACCCATATCACTTTCCAAAAGGCAAGACCTCTACTTAAGCTACATTCCCGTGGAAATCTACCATTAAAAGTGCATATTTTAACTAGAACTAAACTAGGCTTGTGCAAATTAGAATTTACATAAACATAACAAGAAAATGGTAAAAAATGAAAACATAAATGGAAAACGGTAAGAAAATGCTAGGATTTGAACCCATATCTATTGAAAAATAAAATAAATCTACTTAATCTACATTACCACATAAATATTCCATTGGAAATGCAAATCTAAATTGAAACTAGCTCCTAACCTATGCATGCAAACAAGTGAATAATGCAGATCTTAAATAAATATCAACATTTAATACAAAGAAGAAAATAAGTAATAAGATATATATGAGTGCCAATATTTGATCCTATATCTCCTTATAGGGATGCAAGTGACTTCATTAGGCCACACCCATGAACTAGATTTGGGTATTAAGAAGAACCCCTAAAATGTCATTTTTTCTTCTTTCTCCATTAAACCTGCAACAACAAAACAACAATAAACATGAACACATCAATAACGAAAAACCAAATTAAAAGAGGAAGGAAGGAAGGGGAATAAAATAAATGACAAGCCACTAACTTCCTCATGAACGTTCCTCCATCAAAACCCATCCTCCATGCATGAAACCTTAAACATGCAACAACAAAATAACAATAAACATTAGCAAATCAATAAAGTAAATGTAAAGTGAAAACGTAAGGAAGGATGATAAGGGAAGCGATAATTTATTACCTTCATTATGTAAAATTAGTCACAGCAGATCTAGTGAACAAGTAAATCAATCACAACAGATGAACATAGAAAATATGGTGCAAAACTGTGCAAAACATGCAGCAGTGCTCTCTATCACAGAAAGGGTGAATGAATTACAATACAAACTGTCACAATGACTGAGCAATTCGAATTGCCTAAGGAGGTCATTCGAATCACTGAATAGAGTTGCTTGACTCTAACTAGGAGTCCTCATCAATCAATCGGTGGTGCTCATCAATGCACAACAACCAGTCATCCAGGTGTCAATCTGAGTCTAACTGAGTGTAATAAGTGTAACTGAAGTGTGTAGCACTGATTTAGGATCTGGAGGCTCAGTGGGGGCGCATGGGAGGCTAACTGAAGTCAGAACAAGTCACCTAATCGAACTAGAGGTCCAACGGAAGTGATACAGTCAGTCGGGAGTGAAACTAGCCTCAAATCAGGGAGAATCGGAGCTAACTGAATGTAACTGAAGTGGAACTGCAGTGGTAGGTGAACAAGTGCGCCCTTCTCTGGCAGTAGGTGAGAAGTGGGCGCCTTTCAGCTTAGGAGGGATAAAACTCTGTGGTAGGTGGCTCCCGGGTGCTAGAATGAAGTGGATAAGGTGCTAGAGGCATCAACTGGTGACTGGGATGCATGCCAGTGCATGCCGGTGCATGCAAACCCTAGATTCTGCATGCAAACCCTAATTGCATGCAAGATCCTGAAAAAGATGATGTGGATATCCGAACACCCCCCCTCAAGCTAGACTATGATGTGCCAACAAAAATAATGTGGGGCCCTGGTAACTAAGACCAAAGGTCACCCCAATACAATAATCCAAAAAATGCTGAAAAATAACTAAGTGAGGAAAGAGGGAAAACCCAGTGGGAAGAAAGCCCCCCCTCAAGCTAAAGCATAATAATGAATCAATCTGTCTCCACCATGATGGAACTCACCCCCAACAGTGAATGGAGGTAAGAGAACTTCTTCTCAGTGAAGCTCGTGGTGAAGATGTCTGCAATTTGCTCATCAGTAGGGCAATATTGCAGAATGATGGTGCGGTCATGCACCAACTGTCGAATGTAATGCATATGAATCTCAATGTGTTTGGTCCTCTGCCGCTGAACTGGATCTGTGGAGATCTTGATAGCACTTTGATTGTCACAAAATAGGACAGTCGAAGTAGTGCCACCAAAACCAAACTCGGAAAGAATACCCTGCAACCAAACTGCCTGAATGCAGGCATTGACTGCCCCTCGATACTCTGCCTCTGCTGAAGAAAGAGCAATGGCTGCTTGCTTTTTGCTGGACCAGAAAATAGCACCATGACCAATCATGAAAACATAACCGGAAGTGGACTTCCGATCAATGCTATCACCTTCCCAATCTGAATCAGTAAAACCAATGAAATCTAGCTCAGAATCTGCAGCATAATGTATGCCAAACTGTCTCGTACCTTGCACATACTGCAAGATCCGCTTGGCTGCTCGCCAATGAAGCTCATGTGGCTGCTGCATATATCTTGACACGGCACTCACGGCATATGAGATATCAGGCCGTGAGTGTGTCAAATAAAGTAGTGAACCAATCAACTGTCGATACATACTGCAATCTGCAAGCGGTGTGGAATCTCCCTCCTCAAGACTGATTCCTGAGAGGAATGGGAACGGGGCTGCCTTACATTCAGCCATATTAAACTTCAATAACAGGTCAGAAGCATATTTTTTCTGAGATATAGTGATCCCATCAAAATTTTGAGCTATCTCCAAGCCCAAAAAGTGACTCAGCAAGCCCAAATCGCTCATGTCAAAAGCTAGATTTAAGGCAGATTTTAGCTTGTTTATTGAAGTAAGTGTGCTACCAGTAATAAGCAGATCATCAACATAAAGTACAATAACCAACAAATTACCTTTAACTCGCTGAAGATACACATTCGGATCAGATTTGCATCTTTGGAAATTCTGAGAAAGAAGGAAGGAGTCCATCTTTGCGTACCAAGCTCTTGGGGCCTGTTTTAACCCGTACAAAGATTTCTTCAATCTACAAACCAATGATGGATCTGATGTATAACCCTATGGCTGCTGCATATAGACCTCTTCAGCAAGGTCTCCATGTAAAAATGCACTCTTCACATCCATGTGGTGCACTTCCCGGTGCTTGGATGCGGCAATAGCTAAAACAAGGCGGATGGAATCCATCTTTGCAACCGGTGCAAAGGTCTCTGTGTAGTCCACTCCTTGGACTTGGGAAAAACCTTTTGCCACCAACCTTGCTTTATATTTGCTGATAGTGCCATCAGCAGCAACTTTAGTACGGTAGACCCATTTACACTTCACTAATTTTCTTCCAGGTGGAAGAGAAACTAGCTCCCATGTATTGTTCTTTTGAAGAGAACTGTACTCTTCGTCCATGGCACTTTTCCATCTCGGATCTCGATGGGCTGAATAGTATGATGTAGGATCTGAACCAGCCATCAAATAACAAATCTCAGGAAGAAATGGATCAGCAATAGAAAGAGCCATACCTGCTCTTTGAAAGTCTCCTCTTGTTCGTCTCGGATCAGCAGGATTTCCAAGATTCGAACCAGCAGAATGTAGAGTGTTTTGGGCCCACTTTGGTAACTGAGGAGGATCATAATGATCGGATTCCGAACCTGATATGTCATGATCATCATATGCTGCTACAATATCAGAAATATCAGAACTCATACTTTCATTATCGCTGCTCGGATCTTCTTCTGGTGAAGGCGGCGAATCGGCAGTCTTTTCCTCGACTAGTTGCAATTCTTGAAGCGGTTCTTCAAACTGCACACTGCGCTCTATGAATATCTTTTTAGATCTGATATCCATGAGTTTATATGATTTTGATTCTTCCCCATATCCTATCAATATGCACTCGATACTTTGTGGATCCAAAGCTCGTCTCTTCTCAGAAGGAATTCTAGCCCATGCAGTAGAGCCAAAAACTCTCAAATTTGACACATCCGGTTTGTGACCAAAGAATGCTTCGAAAGGAGTCATACCTTTCACGGATGAATGTGGAACACGGTTCTGTATATATGCAGCAACATTGATTGCTTCAGCCCAAAGATTTGCAGCCAAACCTTTCGATTCAATCATGCATGTAGCCATCTCTTTCAGTGACCGATTTTTCCTTTCCGCTACACCGTTCTGCTGGGGTGTGTAGGGAACTGTATGTTGGATCTTAATTCCGCTTTGGGCACAAAGTTGCAGCAACTCGGACTTGATATATTCCCCACCATTATCAGATCTAAGAGCTTTGATCTTGCTCTCAGTGGTGGTCTCAACAGAAGCCTTAAAATCCTTGAATTTTCCAAGCACTTCTGACTTGTTTTTGAGAAAGAATACCCATGTAAAGCGGGAAAAATCGTCAATAAATGTCAAAACATACCTTGAACCATTTAATGACATATGGGGCAGCGGACCACTGATATCAGAATGGATCAATCCCAAAATAGTAGAGGCTCTGCTATCCTTGCCGCGGTCGAATCTGTGCTCGGGGTGCTTCCCAATAATGCAACCAGTGCATATTCCCTTCGAGGAACGGAGTTGTGGAAGCCCATCTACCATGGATTTATTTGATATCAGCAGCAAATACTTATAATTTAGATGTCCAAATCTTTCATGCCAAAGCCTACTAACCTCATTACCATGTGTGCGAAGAGCAGTGGGCTTTGCAAGCGGAATAAAGTGCGAAAACTCATAACATTTTGCAGTGTGGTTTGCCTTTCCAACCGCAACTAGTCTTCCACTTTTGATATCAGAAATTTCAACTATATTAGGGCTGAATGTGACTTGCTTTGGTTCACCAGTATGTGTCATTTGATACACAGAAAGGAGATTCGAAGCTAAGGAAGGCACATAGAGAACATTCTGAAAGCTTCTATGTTCTACATGAATCGTACCTTTGACCTTTGAAGAAATTTTTGAGTCATCTCCCAAATGGATGGGGATGGAGCTGTTTGGATCAAATGAGGAAAAAGAATCAATATTTGCAGCCATATGATTTGATGCACCCGAATCTATCAAGAGAGTAGTGGGCTTCGAAACCGTTTCCATGAGTGCTTGTCCTCTTTCATGATCATCATTCCGATCCTTCTTCCTTGCACCGTCAGGAAGGGTTATGTTGTTCTTTTCCAAAAGGAGGGCCATTTGATCTATAGTCTTCTTCATACATGAACTTTCGGGATGAAAGCCACGGTTACAATAAGTACATTTAGATTTTTGGTTACCTTCTTTGCCCTTTTGCTTGGATTTCGAACTGGATGGTGCATCCGTTTGCTTGCCTTTGTCTTTTTGCTTGTGAGGCTCGAATTTGGGCTTCTCCTTCTTTTGCTTTCCTTTACCATTCGAGATCTTGGGTCCTTGAACAAATAGGGATGAATCTTTGGAGCTTATGGACCCCATTTGAATCAACTTGTCATGCTCTTTTGTAACGGACTCAATGAAGGCATTCAAGGTAGGCATCTTCCAATTCGGGGTAGTTAGCCGACCGGAATTGAAAGTAGAGACAAATACCGAATAATATTTCCCAAGCTTGCTTAGAATGGAGAGGATCAACTGTTTATCCTCTTTGATAACACCACTGTTCTTCAATTGCAAGTTCAAGTTCTTGAATTTTGTGAAGAATTCATTGATGGTCTCGAAATTCTCAGGATTAAGGCCAATCAATTCATTCTCTAATTGAAAAGCCCTAAGCTCATCCTGCTTGCCGAATAGTGTTTCAAGTTGCTCCCATATGGCTTTTGGAGTCTTTAATCGGCTGAGATGGAAGTGAAGATCCTTGGAGATGGAGAGACAAAGAAGACCATAAGCTTCATCAAGCTTGTTGTAGTGTTTGGTTCGATCTGACACATTGTTTGGCTCCAATTCAAGACCAAGAGTGACTCGGTAGTAACCTTTTGAACGTAATATGATCTCCATATCATCTTTCCAATCAAAATAGTTGAATGGGGTGAGGATAGGCTTTGAAGAAGAGTATTCCATTGCTAGGAGCGAGTCAAACTGATGTAGAATAGGCTTGCATGCACAAGATAGTGAATGCAATTGCTGTAGGGAAGCTTGCATGCACAATGTAGCGAGTGCAATTGAAGGAGACAATAAACCTGCAAATCACATAAAAACAACCACAATAAGGTCGAACAATCCACCCTTTGAGAGTTGCATCACACCTGGGATTGGATTTCAAGCAATGTTGAATAGGTCCAATGTATCAGATCCAGGAATTATGTGGTAACTCAAGCTTCTGGAGTGGTATTGGAATATTTTTCAAGCTTTGCATGCACAGGAGCGAATGCCCTTGAGATATCTCATGCCAAACTTTTTGCAATTTTTAGCAATTCAGTCAAATCTTCTTGTATAAACACCTGTAGAAAAGAGATCTTGTCCCTGCAATGGCTCTGATACCATGTAAAATTAGTCACAGCAGATCTAATGAACAAGTAAATCAATCACAACAGATGAACATAGAAAATATGGTGCAAAACTGTGCAAAACATGCAGCAGTGCTCTCTATCACAGAAAGGGTGAATGAATTACAATACAAACTGTCACAATGACTGAGCAATTCGAATTGCCTAAGGAGGTCATTCGAATCACTGAATAGAGTTGCTTGACTCTAACTAGGAGTCCTCATCAATCAATCGGTGGTGCTCATCAATGCACAACAACCAGTCATCCAGGTGTCAATCTGAGTCTAACTGAGTGTAATAAGTGTAACTGAAGTGTGTAGCACTGATTTAGGATCTGGAGGCTCAGTGGGGGCGCATGGGAGGCTAACTGAAGTTAGAACAAGTCACCTAATTGAACTAGAGGTCCAGCGGAAGTGATACAGTCAGTCGGGAGTGAAACTAGCCTCAAATCAGGGAGAATCGGAGCTAACTGAATGTAACTGAAGTGGAACTGCAGTGGTAGGTGAACAAGTGCGCCCTTCTCTGGAAGTAGGTGAGAAGTGGGCACATTTCAGCTTAGGAGGGATAAAACTCTGTGGTAGGTGGCTCCCGGGTGCTAGAATGAAGTGGATAAGGTGCTGGAGGCATCAACTGGTGACTGGGATGCATGCCAATGCATGCCGGTGCATGCAAACCCTAGATTCTGCATGCAAACCCTAATTACATGCAAGATCCTGAAAAAGATGATGTGGATATCCAAACACATTATGGATATTCTTGTAATACCCCTAGTTTTGACTTAGAATGTATTTATCCAATATTATGTAAATGATGTAAATATGCTAGTGTGAATTCCTAGTGTGGATCTCAAGGCCAAGGCCCGACTAGTGAATGTCTAGGCATGTATGATGTTTACATTTCATTTGGACTATTTATTTGGATTTTATGTTGATTTATAATATATGTAAATATTATGTGCATAAATAATAAAATGGTCCAATACTGGTTGCGTAAAGAGCATCAAAGGGGCTATGATTCCACCAAAGGGGAAGAGGAAAGGTAGTCCATGGGTGACCAAATCCTTGCTTCCAAGTGTCAACCTTAGAACTCACCCAAAATTTTGTCATGTGATGAGAATAAACCAAATATCTCCTTTTTTTACCATTTTCCCAATCATTAATGCATGTGTGGGGTTGGTGGGAAAAGTCACCTCATGTAGTTATTGAAGCATGGGGCATACTGCACTTTTGTGTTAGTTCTGTCATGACAAAAGTCATTTTGCAGTTGCAAGGAGTCCTTTCTTCTACTGCCAGAAGTCATGCCAGTTGTATTTTCACCATTTTCCCATATCCCTTGGATTCAACCCTCATTTGTCTCATTCTGACATGCAGGTTTAGAAGATGTAGAGCTCTCCCTTGCTTTCCATGAACTTACCATGTTGTTTTAAACCCAGAAAATTTGAATTTGGAGACCATGTTGCAGATTGGGAAGTGGGTATTGTTGGCTGTAGGTGAGCAGAGAGGTTGGGAAATCTAGGAACCCTTACCCTTGAGTTCTGTTTCTCGTAGGTGCTTGAGAAGCCACAAATTTAGGCAGCCAATACCAGTTTGGACTTCTTCTATGCACACACTGGAAGCAACCAACAAGATGGATCACCCAAGAGAACTGTGGATTGGTGAAGGGGATGACTGAGCTAGAAGGGTGTTGTGTGTGGAAGGTATTGTGGAAGCCAAGGCTATGAAGGATGAGTGAGACCCCTGTAGAGATCTATATGAGCATTTGGCTAAGCATAGAGATCAGAATGGGCTGTGGACTGAGAGATAGAAGCTTGTAGGTGTTTCCATTTCCCTGGTGGCCTTATAGCCCAGCTTGGGGGTGGCCTCTCAGCAACAGAAAGAGTATATGCTGGACATAGTGCCTATGGTTGCATGGGAAAGTGCTTTTACACAACTAGTTGCTTAGATCTGCATTGGATAAAGATAAGTATTCTTATGCATTTCATTCTGAAGTGTTTTTATTAAATGTTTGTAATGTTATGCTTGTGAATTTGCATGCTAGATGTGTGTGGATAGATTTTTATTACGCTATGCATGTTTATTTACATTTCTGCACACGTTTTGTTTGTTGAAAAACGTATTATGGACTTGCAGCAAAATTTTAGAGCTCAGGTTTGGCTAGTGTCCCCTCCCGATCATTAGATTGGGTGAGGGGGATGTTACAATTCTTCCATGAAACCTTATCCTCCATGCATGAATCCCTAAACCTGTAGCAAAGAAATACAATAAAAATTATAAAATCAATAAAGGAATATCAAAGTAAAAGAGGAACAAAATAGGGCATGGGAAGGGAGAATCCATTACCTTCCTCAGGGAGGTTACTCCACGAAACTAAAACCCAAACATCCTTGAGGGTGAAACGCGAAGGGAAAAAGGAGAAGGGAGGAGAAGGGAAGAGAGAAAGAGGGGAAATGAGAAAAGAATGAAAGAGTGGGTATTGAGGGTTTTTCTGAGGGTGAAGAATACATTATAACTAAAATAATCGAAATTTACTCATGTGCTTTAGGATTAAGAGAAGTGGCTTGTTTTTCCCTTAATCTTTCTTAAATTTTATTTTGAAAAGTTCCCCTTTCTTTTATTTGGCTACTCGAGAAACTCAGTGCTAAAGTCAGAGCTAAAAAGGAAGCTAAAGTTGGCACTAAAAAGGAAACTAATGTAGGTGCTAAAAAGGAAGCTAAACTAGGAGCTAAAAGGAAAACTAAGCCTAGTGCTAAAAGGAAGCTAGTCCTCTAACTAAAATTGAATCTATTAACATCAATTTTAACTAAACTGGAAGTTAAAAAGGAAGGTAAACTTGCACTAAAATGGAAGATAAAGTCAATGATAAAAAGGAATTTATACCTAGTGCTAAATCCAAGGCTAATAGCATCGAAGTTTGCACCGAATTTAGCATCAACCCATTAAGTAACACATTTTCTTAAAAATTACAAAAAATATCACTAAAAGGTTAATTTGGAAGCAAAAGAGGACACTAAAAAGGACACTAATCACACAGTTCCTAGATTTGGTTGTTTACAATCATTCCTTATTGGAAGAGGCTTCAAATTCTATGTGATTTTTTGGATCTACCACTTCCTTACACATTGTTTCATGTGAATCAACCCTAAGGGTCACATATAGTAAAACCTGTTATTTATCTTCCTCAATAGTAAGATATTCCATTGTCTCAAATGTGATGGGAGAATTTTCAATAATATTTGCAATTTCTTTAAAGCTTCCAAAAGATTAAAAAAAAATAATAAGGGAATTATGGGATTTTCTTCCTTGGAAGGGGCATGCAAAACTAGTACCACAAGTGAGGGGTGATCTCTTATCTTCCTCCCATCAACCTTCTTCTTCTCTTTCTTTTAACAGGATAAAAATTAGCTAGGGGAGGTTGAGGCTTTTCTCCTATAACTAGCAATTAGCATGCACCTTCAATGAACTCCATGAAGCTAGACATAAGATGGCATTGATCTTTGTAAAATTCAAATCTAAATGCAATTCTTTCATAATGTAGTTTTTATTCCATTTGGAACATTCTCACTCTAAAAGAGTTTTATTAGGAATCCATTTGCTTAAATATAACTTTACGTGGATTTAGGAAAATAGAAAAAAGCGTCATCATATTTGTTGAAATCATCACAAATGAACTCTCCCAATATGTTATTAGTTTAGGCTAAAGCATTATCCTTCCAAAAGTGCATGGGAAATTTTGTGAGTCTAACCCAAACTACAGCATAAGAAATGGAAGTCATTCTTAGATTAAATTTGGGTTCCTAAGGGTCAAGGAAAATCATTATGCATCCCTAGATTCAAGTCCCTTATTTTAAAGTTCTCTACTTTTGTTATTCACTTGAGAAGACAACTAAGAAAAAAGCTCTTAAAAAAATAACTTCTAGGTCACAATCACATCTAATATCTGTAGTCCACTCCATGAGCACATATGCATTGAAAGGGACAAATTCTATTAAACTTACAAACTTGAGTTTTATTTTCCCAAGATTCCTCCATATCTGTTATGTTAGGGGAGTGGAGCCTGATCACTGGGATTTCCAAATCCTTCTCAACTATAAATATATGAGAGAGGCCTCTTCTCAAATCCAATCTAACACCAAGTCTAGCTAAGGTTTGGGGCTAAGACTGGAATTTCATGGGTCAATTGAGGGAGGACATAACCACATCTTTGAATGTGAGCCCTCGCTCTAACTCCATTGGACTAATTGACCCTCTTCTCCCATTGAGACATTGTTGGAGACCTCTCATGGTTTTATGTTCATGGATGGATCAAGGATTAACATGTGAAAATTATGATTCACATGATAAATCACTTCCAAACTTAAATCATTGAGCCTATTCTAAGAGAGCACTTTGTTGTGTTGGTGCGTTCTTCAATCTTACCTTCTTTTAACATATTGATTGTTAGTACAATTAGGGGATGTGGTATCTGTGATTTGAACTCTCACCACACTCAATGAATGGGTATCACAAAAACATTATTTCTTGTCTTCCAATGATAGTGATAATTGATGAGATGCTAATAAAAGTATTAATTTATTTTAAAATTATGTGTGTGTGTGTGTGTGTGTTACATGGAAATTTCGTCATCACCATGATAATGAACCATGTGCCTTCAATCTTTCCACAATACCTAAAGTACCTTTGATCAAACTTGTCAAGAAAGTAGGAGTTATGAGTTTTTCCCTCCAAACAACCTATTTGGAAACATTGTCACGGGTTTTTGTAGTACAACTTGTGACACTCTTCATTGTCATGGGTTGCTTTCTAGCAACTTGGGACACTTTTAGCATCTTGCCTATATGCAAATTGTAACACCTCCAAATGTTGCAAGTTTCTCTTGAGTAGGGTGTGACATTGTTCGTTTGAATGGAAAAAAGGAAGGTTCAAGGAGATTCTAAAAAGAATTCCTTGTGGATGGTATTCCCCTCCTATTAGGATGGATCTCATTGGAACCCCTAACATGTTGGGATATCACCCTATCCTTCACCTCTTATCTCTCATCTCCTCCTTATCCATTTTTCCCTATAAAATCAATCTCATGCCCTTGGCTGAAGGGGAGTAGTCTATGATAGTTGAATGCTGGAGTAATTGTGCTAGAGAGATGAACCTTTGGTAGCCATCCTCTTGGGGCAAGGTGACGAGTTAAGGGAAATGATTCGTCGGAAGGGACCTACAACACTAAGGCATTTCAATTGTACTTATATCCTCATTTTTAATACATCAATACATTTCATTTCTCATAAATGATGTTAGGTTTCATTTATAGCATTTATCCTTGGTCATTTGCTTATATTAATCAAGCTATATTTTGTAGCCTTCACTTGGTCTTATTTACTTTAGATCTTCTACAGGTTCTCTATTCAATCTAAGGAGCAAGACTAAAGAGATTCAAACCAGCGAGGACAACCTTTAGTAAATAGGTATGTAATTTCTTCATCCTTGAGTAATTTGATTGATCTAGAGAAAGGTATGTGTTTTTGTCTTGTTTTGTTCTAGATTCAAACCATTTAAACTAGGGAGTTCAGTCTTTGTCCACATTAACTAAATAATTTGTAAACTCTATATATATATATAAGCCTCGAGGGGTAGCTTAGTTGATTAAAGTCTGAGTCCAAATACTATTGATATTGAGGCTGGATGTTCAATTCTCACGAATCGAACCCTCTAGGTCCTTTGGGGTTAGGATCCCAAAACTGGAGCCAGTAGGGAGAAGCTCCTTTGAGTGGGCCTCCTAGAATTGTTATTGTAGGTGTAGCAATCCCCAGCCACAATTGCTGAGGTTGTGAACCAGGTGAATATATATCTTCCAAATGGAAAATATCTATCACTCTAAATAAAGAGTGATCGACAATTGTCCTTTAAGGACTTTCATTAACCAATTTATTTACAAAATTACATTCATAGCTTTATCAACTTGCAAATATGTCATTCTAAGCATTACAAAGTCTATTGAGAGCTTTATGCAAAGTCACGCATCTTATTCTTGATGTGCCTATAATTTATCATCGTTGTTCTGCAAAATTGAAGACATCTTTTACCTCCAGAGTTCCTTAATGCATCTATGTTTTCCTGTTTCCAACTTCTGACTTCCTAAGATCTACAGAATCGTTTTGGAAAACTTGAAACACTATCTGTCTATAATGGAATGGCGAAATTGAGCACTTGACCATTGAATATCTCCTCTCCTTCTATGATTCTGGGTTGGATTGCTAGAGCCTGCATTGATAGGGTTTCAGCTTCAAAGTTAAGCTCTCTATAAATGTGAGAGAAGGAGATCGCTTAGAATGAGGGCTTTAGAGCTTGGATTTCTTTTAGCGGATTATGAAGAGGTGGAGCTCTGATATTGCATACATCGTTAACCCAATCGATCACTGTTTTTGAATCGCTAAATGTGTGTAGATTTGGAATTTTCCTATCCCTTTGAATTTTTAAGAACTGCCCATAATGCAGAAAGCTCAGCTTTGGTGTTGGTAGATTTCCCCAGAGCAAATTGTATCAATATTTTCCTATTCTCATATAGGTAAATGAAACTGCCTGCTCCTCCTATTTGTGGATCCCCTTGGCTTGCACCATCAAAGAATGCCCATGGATGGCTCTTGTCTATCACTAAATCATTTATCACTCGTCCTTTGAATTGTTTGGGAGCCATTTTTAATTCCTGCGTTTTATGTATTAGCAGTAAGGAAGTGATGTTAGTTGGAGTCCATTGGTTGTTAAAAATAGCTCTGTTGCAGGCTTCCCAAATACTGAATACAAAGAGTGTAGGAAAAACTTCGAAGCAACATAGCCATGTATGTCACCACTAGTTCTGAGCACGTTGTTCCAAGGAAATTTTAGACTTTGTGATCTGACTGTCTTGGGAAAAGGTTTTTGTTGCAGTGGTCCAAACGACTCCTGCATATGGACAAGCATTAAAAATATGAGTAGAGTGTTCCTCATTCGATTTGCAAAGAATACAGATACTCGGACCTTGAAATCCATGTTTCTTCAGGTTTTCCCAAGCTAATTGTTTGTTGTTCATTACTAGCCATAAGGTTAAAATGGTTTTTAAGGGGCTGTTAGTTTTCCATATATTGCTCCACCACCAACATTTATCTTTGTCGAACTGATCCTATATGGCTTCCTCGTAGACTTTCTTGGCCGAGAAGTCACCATTGACGTCTTTTTTGGCCCATATCAGCTTATCTTGTTCATCCTCGTCTAAGTGGACAAAACTTAAAACCAGTTTGTTCACATAGTTGCTCCATTCCTCTACCTCATCTCCACTCAATCTTAAAGTTTGAGCATCCTTCACTTCCTCTTAGCTGGGCATGTTGGGCTTGCACATCAGCCAACTTGTATATTCTTTGAGATTTTAATTTGGACAGTAGCGGCCCTCAGAGCTTATAATTTTCTCCTACTCCGACCCATGGGTCTTCTCCTAGTCTTATGTTTTTTCCATTCCCTGCTCTCCATGCAGTCCAATTCCCTACTAGAGGGAAGGCAAAAACCAATGCTTTATAACCTGCCAAACCATTTTTATTGGATTTGTTTGGAGACCTAAACCAATTAGTTATAGTGGAATTGGGACAATATTTGGAGCTTAGAACCCTTCCCCATAGGGAGTCGATATTTCGAGCTAGTCTCCATACGGTCTTTGTTGCCAGAGCTTCGCAAAAAGGGGTAATTTTTTTATTCCCCAACCTCCCAACTCTTTTGGAAGCGAGATATTAGTCCATTTGGATAGGGGTATCCCATCAGACTGTTTGTTGGTTGTCCATAAAAATGAGAAGCACTTCTTGGTGAGAATTCCTTTGGCTATATAAGCAATGGACGCCCAATAGAATTGGATACTTTGCAATACTGCCTTAAGGAGAACCAGTCTCCCTTCCCTGGATAAGAAGCGATTAGTCCATTTTGAAATTATAGCTTCTACTTTCTGATACAGCCAAATCCAATCTTGGAAAGCATAGTTGTTGGGTTTTAGAAAGAAGCCAAGATACTTGAAACCATCAGAGATTGGGTTAGATGGAAATGGTAAAATATCTTCTTCCTTTTGGATCAGATCTATGGAGAACTCATTATGCTTTAGGCTGTATTTCCTTATGGTTATCATCATCCCTGTTTCCTGCTTGTATTTGTCGAGAAGGGAGGCAAATGCTCTGAGATTTTGTTTAGAGCCCCCACTGAACAGAAGAACATCATCTACAAATAGGGTATGGGTGATGGCTTCGGTACTAGATACTTTAACCCCTTCTATCCTGCCTTCCCTTCTTGTGTTGTGAATTAGACGACTAAGAGCATCAGTGATTAGGAGGAAAATGAAAGGTGAGAGGGGGAAACCTTGCCTGATCCCTCTAGTGGGACAAAAAAATCTTGAGGGTGCTCCATTAATTAAGACTGCAAACGAGGTGGATTGTATGCACCCCATAATTCAGTCGACCATATCTACATCCATTCCAATCTGAATCAAAAGCAGTATGACAAAAGTCCAATTTACTCTATCATATGCTTTAGAGAGATCTAGTTTTAGTGCAAAAGCAATTTCTTTATCTTTCTTAATGCTATGGATAGCTTCCTGCATAAGAGAGATTGCATCATGGATTTGTCTATTGTGGAGGAATTTGAATTTCTCTTCTATTATGATTTCACTCAAGATGAGTTTGAGCCTTATTGCAATGACCTTCACTATGATCTTATAAATCATATTACAACAATAAATTGCTTGAAGTCATCGAAAGTTTCAGGTTTTTGAGTTTTGGGTATCAAAGTTATAAATGTTGAGTTGAAACTCCCCAGAAAATTTTCAGCACGCTGAGATTCATTGACCACTACCAAGATGTCTTCCTTAATTTTGTCATAGAATGCTAGGAAAAATTCCAGTGTGAAGCCATCTGGACCGGGACTTTTTCCTTTTTGAAAAAAGCAAAATTGATTGGATTTTCGCTTCCATAATTTCTTTGGTAAGTTCTTCATTCATTGTGTTGGTTATTAGTCTAGGGAATAAACTGATTACCTCCAGAATTTCCGAAATTAGACAACCTTCGGATTCACTGAAGGTTTTGTGAAAGTGGTCCATTGCTGCTTTTGCCTTCTCTATGAAGGACCTAAATGTGTTTCCTTGCCCATTTCTAATTTCATGTATTGTGTTAGTATTTTTTGGATGGGCAGCAAATCTATGAAAGAATTTAGTATTTTGGTCGCCTTCTTTAAGCCAAAGAGCCCTGCTCTTAAGTATCCACAGTTGTTCCTCTTTGAGCAGCAGTGAATCTTTTTTCTTTTCTAGCTGCTTTAAGTTTTCAATTTCCTCTAAGGTGAAAATTCCTTCCTTGTTTCTGCCAAATAATTCCTCAATTTTTTCTTCTACCCTCAGAAGCTCCTCTTGGTGGCGGAGTTTGTGTTTTTTGTCCCAATCTTTGGAATTTTTTTTCATTTATGCCATATTGTCATGAAATTGTTGCATATACGGGTGACTTGAGGCTTCCTTCAAAGGCTACCATGATTCTAGGATCAGTGTTTTATAATCCTCCTCAAACATCCATAAGGGATTGAATTTAAAAGGGAATGGAGGCTTTTTCTCACGAACCTTTATTTTTAAGCAAATTGGTCGATGGTCTGAGTTTACTCTAGTATCGATTGTTGATTGCACAATCAAGTGATCATTGATTAGATTTTCAGATAGCATGAAATGGTCCAATCTCTTGGATATTTCCTAGTCTCCACCACGTTTGTTTCTCCACGTAGGCTCCATATTTAATGGAGTAATATCCACCAGTTCCTTTTGTTCGAAGAGATATCCAAAGAAAGAGCTCATAGGTTCACCTTTGGCGTTCTTGTCCCAAATCTCCCTTAGGGAGAGGGTTAGATTGAGATGTCCTCCAAGAATTATGTTTGATAGGTTCAGGGCACATGAGATGTCCAAGGTTTCCCAGAATTCTTTTCTATTGTAGAAAGGACCGTAAACATTTAATACTGAAAAGCTTAATCCTGTCTCCCTATCTTCCAGAAGGGTACCAAGGACAGAGCCATATCGGGTTATTGAAATCAATTTTAGTTATGGGCTTCATGCCATTACAACACCACTTGAGTGCCCATCCGTGTCAATGCTAGCCGAATTCCAATCCTTGACACATTCATTGACTACTTCCTCCACTTTTTCCCTACCATCATGGTTTATTGTAGCAACATTAATACTGTGGGTTTATGGTTGGCTAATAGCCTTTTAAGGGTGGTTTTTTTGGAGGATGCCCCTAACCCCCTTTTGTTGAAGGAGAGAGGTAGCATTAGGGACCCCTAATTGGGGCCTTTTCCACTCTAAGAGCTCGTGTTAGTAGTGCTTGTCGCCCCTGTTTCACATCCATAACCGCTTGTTTTTGGGACTTAGATAATAGTGTTTTTCTACCGGCCTGATTTTTTTGAAGGGAGTTTAGGGCTAGACCTCCGGTTGAAATACAATTTGCTGCCTCCTCATTCTCAAGCGGAAGAGATTTTTTCGATCTTAAATTATAATCTCTTTTGAGTTCCAACTGAGATATAGTTGAAGGTTTAGATTCTTGTGGCTTAGGCGTACAAAGAGGTGACTTTGTTGCTTTAACCGGTGAGTAGGTAGCTTCCGGATTAAATAAACAAAGAGGCTTACCTAAGGAGATAACAATATTAGTACATATTGAGTCCGAAGATGATGAATGATTCTATTGGGGGCCGTTTGAATTGTTGAAAGTGATATGTCCAGCTCTAGTGTCCGTCTCTGGGACCTGATAAGTATCGCACAATTGAGTCCTTCCTTTGTGAATGCAACTGTCATCCTCCTTCTGTGTCAACTTCTCTTCTAAGCCACTTAATTCGATTCCTTTTTCTTTGGACATAACCAAGCTAACAACTGCGACCTGCATCCCTTCTTGACTCGACGTCCTGTGCTCATTCCCCATAGATGGAATGGAGGAGGATTTGTTTACCCATACTTTTTTAGTCTTGACGGGTTCTTTGCACATAGGACAATTCTTCTGTAGATGGCCTACCTTATGGCATTCGAAGCACCGGAAAGACAGTTTCCAGTAATCTAGACGCTGCATCCATTTACTTCTATGCATTTCAATTACTAATTCTTCATAGAGGCCATCTCTGGTGTCTAATTCCACTAGGATTCTTGCGCATCGACGATCAATTTTAAATTCCCAATCCTTTTCCATAGCTATGAACTTTCCAATCTTATTGGCTTCCATTATCTGTTTCTGCCAAAACACCAGTAGAAGTCCAGGAAGTATAACCCAGACTTGCTGGAGATTATGTGGTTCCTTTTTAGGGTTGAATTCCACCCTCCATTTTTTGAGGATTAGACCAGATGGACCCCATTGCCATTGTTTGTTAAGGAGATTTGGGCCATCCTCCTTCCCCCGTAATTTAGTTAGAAACCATCCTCACGGGAGAATGTAGAATTCGGGGGTGTAACCCAGACTTTCTGCCCAGTTTGACTGCATCCAACGCATTAGCAAATATTTTCTTAGAGATTTACCACAAAACCTCCCTATCAGAGCTGAATTCAGATAATCGGGGATTTGTTCTATGAGAATGTCTTGCCATACTGTGAGCTCAGCAATGGAGTTCTTCGGCCTAACTCCCTTTGTTTTGTGTGATTTAACTGCCTTGGATGGTTTGTTCGGGGTGGCATTCTTCTCCCTTGATGTTTCATTATGATCGTTCATACTGACGCAGGGTGGAACATCATCTGTGTAAGGCGAATTTAACACTTGATCATCCCGATGATCCATTGTACAGTGGACCTCCTCTTCAGTGCAAAAAATGGATTCTTCCTAGCTGTCAGGTTCGTAGTCCACCTCATCTAAAAACATTATGTTAGCTTTGTGAGTGTGTGGATACCCTTATCAGTAGTTAAAAATCGTTAATTCCTATACCATCAGCATGCAGAGTGGGTGACTGAGGGGACGCAACTCCTATGATGGTTCGTACCTTCGCACGTGAAATCCAACCATTGCTCAATCTTTCCTGCTGCTCCTGCTCCACGATGATCCTACTCTCATGCGCCATACTGTGTTGTGAACGAGAAAATTAAAAAATGAAACTTCCGCCCTTCGCATATGTGCACCTTTTCCGTCAGCCTCAATCCATCTTCGGAGCTCCTATATATATATATTTTCGCAAATATATATATATATATATATATATATATATATATATATATGATTTTCTTATTGTATTGTTATTGAACATTATTATTAAAAATAATTTATTTATTTAAGTTTGATTATTAAAATTATTATTACCATTTTAAAATTTAAAATCGTTATCATCATTATAATCATCGTCATTTTATATACAAATTTTTGAAATTTTTTAATTTTATTTACTAAATAATAATGTTAAAAATAAACATTTAATTAATTTTAGATTTTAAAAGTAAATACTGGATCATAATGAGATGAACTAGTTACCTCTTAATTTATTTGAGGAAGGGAATTTTAGTAGTTAACAATGACTATCCTTTAACCTTCCAAAATATAATTTGTCCATCGACATTTTAAAATTTAATTATATTTAAATATTTATTATTATTTTGATGTCATTATTCCAAGAAAATAGTAAATTATGAAAATGTATAATAGGAAATTGCTATTAAAGTAATCACAAATTCTTAATCAACTTTCAAATCGCTGGCATGCAACTTCTCTTATCCTACGATACCCACTGATTTAAATTATTAAAGAATACTCTTAGACTAACAGAGTCTGAATCAACTTTATTGAAGTTGAGAACCTGAGAGCATGCAACTTCGATTATCCTGTCAGACCCAGCACCTTAAGTGACCGAAAAAAATTGGCTTTAGAATGTAACACTGAATTCTTCACCAACCAGAGATTCATGAACATCGCCCACAAACTTAAGGGATCAAGAAAATTTTCTTTCAAATATGATACTGAATTCTTCGGCAACCGAACAGTCATGAACATCGGCCACTACCTTATGACAATTGCCTCGAAAATGTAAAATTGTTTTCTTCGCCATCCAAAGATTAGTGATTTCTGAACTCCACCATTTCCGCTGTGAAGAAAATTCTCCGAAATTCTAAGGGAATAGTAAACAAGAATCGAATGCCTTAGACAGGAAGTACCCGTGACCGGTAACGAACAAAGTATAAGAGCTTTGGAAAAGAGAGCACGACGAACAATCGTATGTAGAATCTAACAGAGAGCCAAAAGTTCACTATATTCAAACATAACTGATAGCCAAAAGTAAATATATTCAACCTAGGGAGACCAGGTTAATGTTTTTAAGAGAAATATCATGTGGATTGGTGTTTTACTATTTATTTATTTGTTACCTTTTATGTATGTTTTTTTAATGTATGATGTTTCGCTAAATTGGTTTTTGTGGGGTTTAGTCTTTATTAATTACTGAGATATCAAAATTTTTTAGGTGTAATTTTTTTTCTAAAAAATATAAGATAAAAAAAAAATTAAATCTCAAAAAAATTGGATCTCTTGTGTTGCCTAATCATCATCTTATGTATCTATGTTGGTTTTAATTTTTTTTTATTTTATGATCCAACATGTTATTCTTTGGTGATGTCAATTATAGTTTGGACATAACATTACTCAAATTTGTTTTAATTTTTTTATTTTATGAACCCACATGTTATTCTTTTCTAATGTGGGTTATAGTTACTACAGGCCATCATAAACAACTTATGAGATCAACCAACAAATAAGTTAACAAATAGATGCAGATTAAACAAAAACAAATGAGAAACTCACACAAGAGATTGTAATGGGCATGGTTGCACTCATTGGTATTGAAATCCCATCACCTAAGCGTGACTATCAACAATATTTCAAATGCCAAATTATAACACATGGCCAACTACAACATCAAAATTAAATAGAAGGGAAACATATAATGATCCGGGAAAAATATAATGATCTCAACCCCAAATAAGAATTCAAAGAAATCTGTTTAATAAGAATTCAAAGATATCTGTTTAACCTCCCAATTTAATAAACACCACCAATTGAAAGCTACTAGCTACTTCAATAGGCAATAGGTATCATATGACGGAAAAACAAAATCACCCCTAGTCAATCTCATATGCATAGTAACTTCAAAATATTTTTTTATTATGTGAGAGGAAATAATTAAAGTCATTAAATCCAACAACTGCTTCGGAATCCTCAAGTCTCTTTGCATGCACAGCCACTTTAGATTCCTTGGCATTGTCTTAAGTGGTAACTTTCACTTCCTTTATACCCTCAATGACCAGAACAAGGGCACAAATAGCGGCCAACCCCACTTTAATGACAACAATTAGCCGCCAACCCTACTTTAAAGGAGGGTTTCTTTCACTTAACAATAATTGTATTAGAGCATCTGAGTGGGCCTAATGGTTAAGAATATGTGTTATCTCTGTGGAGGAAGGTCACAGGTTCAAAACTTGTGGAGTAGGGTTGCTCATTGATCTTATGTGACAAGGCTCCAAAAATAAGCGAGTCACAAATTACTGGTATATATGGCTTGCGAGCTGTTGGATATACTCTTGAAAGGTTGTTGTTCCCATGATTTAAAAAAAACAATAACTATACTGCATCCTGCAAATCTTGATTCAGGCTCACCAATAGCTCATTCTCATTAGTAACCACATTTCCTTGAAATCGAAAAGGAGACGAGTATTGCAAAGCATTCGAGGAGTTCATATTCATTTTGAGGTGCTAGGATTCAAGATCCCCAAGAATTTATGGAAGGCAGGGACAATGTTTACCAGTAGCCTGATAAATCTAGTAAAAATGCTCTCCCGAAAGTATATTGCCTTGAAAAACTCTGCTCGTTCAGTAATAACGATGTAACGATGTAAAATGTAAATTTTTAATGATACTATTTTCACATCCACGTGATAAATAATAGTTTAATCCACAAAGAGCGAATCTGAAACGATTTGTTTTCAATAGTCTGCTTCCCAAATTGTTTTCATGGAGAACATTAAGATTCTCATATTATCGACATTATCAGTCATCATCATAGCATTCTGCTGCTGCTAGTGGCTGGGGAAGATAAGGGCTGAATCGAATCAGGTTTAGATTTACAAACAAAAGCTTCGGACTTTTAAGTTTTCAAATGGTCTAGCAGCCACAAACAAATATTTTATGGAGAAGTCTCAGATGACCATGACCATGACCATGTTATGAAAACCCTACATGCCACTTGCTTTCCGTAAAGAAAGCGTGATATTGGAAAAAAGTTAGAACCTATCAATATTCTGTTGTCTGCGCTTTGGCTATCTACTAGGTCTAGATCTGACCGAATATTGTTGAATATCTTGTTTAATTGGGCATCGGGAATATTTTCAAGGCCCTGTTTGAAATAATTTTAGAGTGGATGACAAAATTAGAATCTGTGTTGCTTGCTTGGTTGATTGGACATATCATATGGGAATCGTTTTAGAAACCATTAGGGAAGGTTAAGTTTTCGGAATCAAATTCAATGTCGGTTCAAACTGCAAATGGCTTAAGTCCTCTTCTTAAATAGCTTAAAATTTACTCTGTTGAACAGGGCTGTAACCTTCAATCGATTCGTCCATCTATAACACTTCGAAAAGGCTATACACATCAATGAATGTATTTTAGTTACTATATCGGTCTCCTGACCTACTCTAAGTCTCGTCGATGCCTTTCACAAAAAGTGTCCGGATAGCTTAGGATATAATGCAACCTATCTTCAATGAAACAAAACTGAATCCACTTCGAAGGATTCCAGCTCACAAAAACATCATGGAAAAAGCAAAATTCACTCAGAAATCAGAATAGATTTCATTCAATCCGTATGTTAAAAGCTTCAATAACACGATAAGTTACTTTATAAGAGAAGCAATGTAACTAGATCATTTGTCATATAGAAGAGTCGATACAATTGTACATTGGTGGGTTTGAGAGTTTTCCCTGGATTTCGTAGCTGTGGTAAATATATCTTCGATTTCCGTTTTCGTAATTAGCGAAATGCAAATACAGATTGCCATGAAAGAATGCAGTATGTGTGGAGATTTGGGCATGGAGAAAGAGCTTTTTCAGTGCCAAAGCTGTTTGTATCGCCTTCAACACAGGTTACATATACATCATACATTTCTCATTTTAATATAGTTTTATACCAATAATATGCGTGTCTTTCTAATTCTGCCAACAACCCTAACAATCTAAATTAGGATGTGTTTTCGAAATAACAGTCGATATATTGACTGTCTATTTCCATCCAGATACTGCAGCAAATTATATGGAGATGGAGAATTAAACGAGTTGATATGCGACTGGTGTCTGCATGAACGAGAAAGCAGATACGGGCGAGACCGAAACACGAAGCAGATCAGGACTGTTGTAAAGCCAAGTCCAGAAAATGTAAAAAGCAAAGGCGGAAGCTCCACTCACAACGTTGGATGTGTAAATGAACCCCCAGCAGCAGCAATAAGTAACAACAATGAAAATCCACCACAACATTCTTCTCAGAGGAAAGCAATGGTTGGAGGGAAAGATAAGGTTGTAAAACAGCGATACAGATATAAGTCTCTTTCCCAGCTCCTCTAAGTAGCTTTGCGAATCTAATCTCGTAATTCACAACAAAATATGCATTTCTGTTTTTTTTATATACAAAACAGTATGCCGTAGTTTTGTAGTCTAAAAGAATTAGGAATTATAGGGGATGGTGCAGTGCGAAATTTTACAAACTGTAATTGTATCTGAATTCTGTCATCTCGTTAAACATTTTTGTAAAAATTATCTAGGTTGTATTAAAAATGTTTTGAAAGATTATGCTTATAAGGATTTTTTTTTAAACTTGTATAGACTATATTGTATAGTCTATTGTATAATTTTACAAGTTATTTGTGTAGCTTGGTTTTCCCTTAATAATGGTGATTAATCAATTAGTATTTTGAAGATTGTTTGTTATCTTGGTTATTAATTTGGTTGGAGACTTTACACATTAGCTACTACCATAAAGCTTGGTTTCTGCTTTTATTATCTATGGCTAATTCATTTAGCTACTTAGAATATATATTATGAGTTTTATTTATTTATTTTAAAATAATACAATTTTTTTTTTAAAATTTGTTTTGTTTTCTCTTTAAATCTTTATGTGATTTTTCTATTAACTAAGTTTACTATAAAAACTTCACAAAACCTTCACAAATTGACAACTAAGGTATAATAAATTTTACAATCTTTGAAAAGAAATAGATTTTGTTTTAGAACTTCAAGAAGTAAATAAGAGATATGGATTTGAATATAAATGGATAGATAATATGGCCCCATGGAGACTCAATGGCTGTGTATTAAAGAGCTTTTAAACATAGCAAATCATTGCCTTAATTTCTCATGTCTATTGGATGTAGCTTGGGTGGTTGGGAGGAATGATTGTTATCCTCCCAAAAAAATATATAGACAATTAAATTAGAATATATCATGACATGGAACTATTCCCATTAGTTTTAGGCCAACATTTGATGTAAGGATGGACTTAGCTCATTGTCCCCAGAAAATTTAGTTTCAGATTCACATTTTTGTTTATTTATTTTAATTTTGAGCCACGGTTGGCTGGAGGAGACTTCTTGCAATGGTAGAAGTGTTCTAGATCAAATTATTTACAGCAGTTTGTAGTGAAGTGGGCTTGGAAGCTCCTATTGCTTCCGATGAAAGAAGTAAGAAGAAACTAAGAATGTAGCAGCAGTTGGCAAACAAGCTGTTCAGGTAAAGAACTCAAGAAGAAGATGTTTGTTTATGAAATAGACATGAATACGTTGACAACGTTTTGAAGGAATTTGACACACTCAACTATGATTATCAGGAAAAATGGATTAGTGGATCAACGTTGCAGGATCTAAAGGGACGTTTGTGCTTGATTTCGAGGGAAATTCGGGTAACCAAGAGGAACTACGCAAGGGGATCACACATCGGAGAAGAGTCCAATGACTCATTATAATTGAAAAATAAGGTTCTAAGTTGCTAAGTTTATAGGAAATGATAAAACAAATCTAGATTGTGTTTGTCTCATGAATCACATTTATGAGATTATACTATGTTTCCGTAGTTTAGTATTGTGCACCATTTGGTGACAATTTCATTTAGAGGAGCACAACTTAGAGTTGTGAGAGGAATAGACTTGATCCCAACCCAATAAGTGTTGGGTGGAGTTATATGAAGAAGAGTTAATTGTAACACGGTGATTAAGTAGATGGTGTCTATATATGTAAATAAGATTGCAAGAAAATGAGAAAAATAAGGGGAAGGAAGTACACAAAAGTCTTGATGTAGTTGAAAACCCTAGAGACAATTTTAAAAAAGAGATTGGATGACATGTAGATGGTGAAGATGAAAAAAAAGGGGAATGCTTGAATCCATCATGAGATTGGGAGGGAGAAATTCAACCGCTTATGTGTTGATAGATTGGATTGGCAATATGGTGCAAGACTTTGACAACAATCATGTTAAGAAATCCAAGGAAGTGAAGTTTCCATGCACAATATTGCAAGGGCATGCATCAAGATGGTGGTAAGCTAGATAAAGAAGAGGAAAGGAAAAGGCCAAAGACATGGAAAAATAGGATTATTGAGTTGTGAAGTATATGAATTCATATTTTTTTTTAATGTGTATGGAAGGTTGGAAGCATTTTAAAAAAATGTACAGAAGAATATGTTGCTAAATTTGGTAGAGTACATATTATCATTGGTTTTGTAAAGGAGGATGAAAAGAAGTTTGTTATATTAGTGAATGGATTAATTCATCCAATTTTTCCATTTGAAAAGAATTTATTATGATGTAAATGCATTCCGTGAGTTTCACATGTTATCTTTTAAGGTTAATAATTGATTTTTTAAAAAGATGACACAATGTGAAAGAAGAGGCTATGAAAGTGAAGAGTAGCTGTGTGGAAAGCAAGATGTAGAGAATAGTAAAATGGAAATAGGATTATCAAAAATAGATCTCCATGATGATGTGTAAGATGAGAATTATGAACAAGAAGATGTTGTGATTCACTATGTCAAAATAAATGAAGGTGGAGCACAAGATTGAATGCTTGTCTAAAGAAATAAAGGAGGGGCATGTGATTGATTACTTGCAAGAAGAACTAGAGAAGGATATTGTGGCAAGATGTGTGTTAGAAAAATTACATTAAAGTGGACCAGAATAGGAAATAATAGTGGAATTGTTTGCATGGAATGTTTTAATTCATGTAGTTCTTTTATATATATGTACAATAATATTAAAAAGTGTGAATGTTGTTAGATATGATTGCAAGAATGCAATGTTTTCTAAAACTAAAGATCATGAAGAAGTTGACTATAACTATATGTTGTTTCTAGTATATTCTTACCCATATAACTATTCCAAAAGATCCATTGCAAAGATTTTCAAAACACATATTTAAAGAAATAATTCATATCATGATTTTTTTTAAATAATTTTATAAAAAAAATATATGTTCTCTAATCTAAAATTACATTAACAACCATTAAAGATGAAGAGATTAAATATTAGACAAAGAACTTAATCTACTTTATTTAATTATTGATGAATAATAATAAGAAAAAAATCTTTAAAACTTAAAATACTATATTAAATCTCTCTCCTTATGATATTTAATACATTCTCTCTTCTTAAGATATTTAATACATTCTCTCTTCCCTTGATTATAGCAAAATTCCATGTTCTCTTTCTTGTATAACAAAATTCCATGTTCTCTTTCTTGTATAACAAAATTCCAATCTTTTAGTTTGTCTTTCTCCCTTTGCTTTATACGTCAAAGGATTTTTTTCTTCCCTTTGCTTTAAATACTTTGCAATACTTTGCGGTAGTTAGGTTTTTCATAATGATTATGTAATATGTTTTAAATAATTGTATTTAGAGGTATTTATATTGTATAGAATGAGGAGAAAGTGTAGTTATGTGTTTAAGGTGGAGTTCACACATGGCACTTTAATAAAATAATAAAATACTAAATAAATAATTTGTAAATATAATGTCGACCCAATCTAAAATGCAAAAGTAAAGATGACACATAGCACTTATTAAGTAAGTAAAAAATTGACAAGAGCAGCCCTAATCTAATCTTGAAAACAACTTAAAAATATATGTTCCAATTAATTAAACCTAAAATAATTAATAATACTTCTTGCTATGCAATATAGAAATTGGGTCATTATTAAACTATGGTTTACATATGAGGGATATGAGCACATAGGAGAGATTTACATATTAAACTAGTATAGATTCATCTTTAACTCTAGATCAAGAACCAATAATGATCAAATCCCTTAATTTACCAATTTAAATTCAAAATTTTAGAAAAAAATTGTACCTCAAAAAATTTAAACCAATTTAAACCCTCTTAATACTTGATAAATCTATAGTTAAAATAAATCTATCCTAATATAAAACCACTCGTTCATAAATTTTTCAACCCTTCCCTTATTAATTAGTAACGATGAAACATCCCTATGAAAAACCACAACATAATATCTATAAATTTTGACATTTTCCTATGCAAAAACTCCAATTTAATATATAAATCAAGAAAGACAACACGTGAGCTTCATACAAGTTAATAATATCAACCAATAACTTAAACTTGGGTAATAACTTATCAACTATTTGTTTTCCATTTACTACTTCTGTCGAATCTTATTCCTTGGTGATATTAGATATGAATCAATATGCTTTGCTCTAATTAGTTTATGTTCTTGTAAATTTATTCTCAAAAGCTTCGTTGGTTTAGTATATAGCATTGCATTTATTTTGAGTGTTTTCGATCAAAAACTTTATTTCCCAATTTCATTATTTTTAATTGCTTTATGATTTTTAAAAAAAAGGTTATTTAGAAACTAAATCACTTGCCCAACAATTTTATCCTTTGATATATGCCATCCCACTTGCCCAACAATTTTATCATTTTGATATATTTCATCTCAAAGTTTATTGATACATATTCCATCAAACTTTCATTTTGTTAAAATTCAAACGAAGTTCGAACTATTTCAAGAGGTTAATGATATGATCCCATATCATATATTATTGCCAATTGAACATCTTTTCTTGACATTTATTTCGAAGCATCATCTCGATACTTCTTTAACTTCTCCATGGATTCATTGGAGGCTGAAATATCTTGTTTATTAAAATAACTGATTTTGTATATTCAGAATCGTCAACATA
Source organism: Larix kaempferi (assembly GCA_027924585.1). Taxonomy (NCBI): domain Eukaryota; kingdom Viridiplantae; phylum Streptophyta; class Pinopsida; order Pinales; family Pinaceae; genus Larix; species Larix kaempferi. Next base: position 16,912,351 of record BSBM01000088.1, on the reverse strand, counting down.
GTGGCATTCAAATTAACTACTTTTTTCTTTCCCTATTGTTATAGTTATTTGTAACTTTAAAAGTTGACGGAAAATATCTTTAAATTTTTTTATTAAATATTAAATAATATATAAATAAATTTTATATATCTATATTAAATAATATTTAAATATATAAATAATATAAATGATTACAATGATTTTGTATATAAATATGTTAAAAGTGATCAACTATATCTTTAAAAAAAATATAATAAATATAAAATATGAATTACAATTGTAATAAAGTTTTATACACTATTACATAGTAGTAATATGTTAAATTAGATTGTACATGTTTCCTTCCTTTAAAATGCTTTGTTTTGAAAGTATGCGTAAAGAAAAATTTATATAAATATAAAATATGAATTACAATTATAATAAAGTTTTATACAGTAATACATAGTAGTAATATGTTAAATTAGATTGTACATGTTTCCTTCCTTTAAAATGCTTTGTTTTCAAAGTATGTGTAAAGAAAATTGTATATAGAATGACCCTGCTTATTAGAACTTTTACCTATTTGATAAGGTTGACGACATAAAGTGGTATGATTTTCAAAACTTTGTACAATATTGTTTTATTAAGAAAAGATCAATTCATTATACAAGGATTATTTTTGAAACTTTCTAATAATAAGAGATCATTTATTTGATTTTATTTGATATGGATTTCAAGTTGTATTGATTCTCAAATGCTTCAATCCATAACAACAATGTTAATAGGTGTATGTTGATTTTTGTGTATTGTGATTTCTATAATTTGGGTGCTAATATGGTACATTAATAAGTTAATCTTTTTTAATTTTTGGATTAACTTTTTCTTATTTTACTTATTCCATCATGTTAATAATTGATATTTTTGTCTTTATTTATTTATGTGTAAAATTTTTTGATTAAAATATTTTTTAAATCAATTTATCAAATGTTGTTTAATTGATAAGACTCCATTCGTAATGACATTTTGAGATTCGATCAAATTATGTTAGGTTCCTTTATATGTAATTTCATTTTTTTTTTAAATTCTTGATTAAATCAAACTAAATTAATCATAATTAGTAGTGAATTAATAAATGTAATATCTTTATGAATCCTTAGTAAAAATTTCAAATTTTTATCTCTTCCATTTTTCTTTCAATAATCTCATTTTTTCCAAAAATATGGGACTCGTTTTTATAACTTCATTTTACACTTGAAATATTTTATTAAAAGGGTATCATGTATATGTAGAAGTCAAGCTCAAAAATTAATGCCACCCTCAAAATATAATCTTCAAACATTTACAACTAGCACGATTCATTTTAACATTCTTTTCATTTTTATATCACTTGGCACAACCCTTGATTTGCTACAGTGGCATGTCTCTTCCATTTTTCTTTCAATGATCTCATTTTTCCAAAACTATGGGACCCTTTCTTATAACTTCATTTTACACTTGAAATATTTTATTAAAAGGGTATCATGTATATGTAGAAGTCAAGCTCAAAAATTAATGCCACCCTCAAAATATAATCTTCAAACATTTACAACTAGCACGATTCATTTTAACATTCTTTTTATTTTTATATCACTTGGCACAACCCTTGATTTGCTACAGTGGCATGTCTCTTCCATTTTTCTTTCAATGATCTCATTTTTCCAAAACTATGGGACCCTTTCTTATAACTTCATTTTACACTTGAAATATTTTATTAAAAGGGTACCCATGTATAGGTAGAAGTCAAGCTCAAAAATTAATGCCACCCTCAAAATATAATCTTCAAACATTTACAACTAGCATGATTCATTTTAACATTCTTTTTATTTTTATATCACTTGGCACAACCCTTGATTTGCTACAGTGGCATGTCTCTTCCATTTTTATTTCAATGATCTCATTTTTTCCAAAAATATGAGACTCTTTCTTATAAATTCATTTTACACTTGAAATGTTTCATTAAAAGGGTACCCATTTATATGTAGAAGTCAAGCTCAAAAATTAATGCCACCCTCAAAATATAATATTCAAACATTTACAACTATCACGATTTATTTTAACATTTTTGTTATTTTTATATCACTTGGCACAACCCTTTATTTGTTACAGTGGCATGACTTCTTGATGTGGTGGACATTAATATAGTGTTCCTTATTCTTGATTTGCATTGAAATAAATAAAAACCTATAGATAAATGTCCACCCTAATATTCATTGCACATTATTCATGAAGTAGAAAATACCTTCACACAACTTATCTCAGACACACAAGAACACTCCACCTGATAGTAATATTTTTGTTGATGATAATTAATTTGATTTTTCAGACATTGGTCTTTTTTGTGAAAATTGGAAGCAAAGTCACACAAAACACTTAATTTGTTTCCATTCCTTCATAAACAATTAAATACATAGTGGATATTTCTCTAGAATGAACTAACAACCAACAAACTATCTAGATTCATTACATCTATTTTTACTATGTCAATCTAACCACTAACCACTATTTGACTCATCAACAAATGACTAGTGGGAGTAATTAACATCCTTCAACACTCCCCTATTTTTATGACTTCTAAACAAACAATCAAAATGCTTGTAAAAATACTGTCTCTAAGGCTGACATCACAAAATCAGAAATGTGAATGCCTATTGGTCTATGTCTCTGCTAGGCTTACAAATCGTTCAAACATTTTCATCTTAACCTTCTTTGTTGCAATTTGCTAATGTGACCTTTTCATGTGATTTTTTCTCCAAAATATTTTCTTCTTCTTTGTGCTCCAAAATTTGAGCTCTAGATAACTCTTCTTCTTCAGTTTCACCTTCTCTTCGATCTTGTTCTTCAATGTTTCCTCATATTCTTCAGATATTCTATCATCATCTTTAGCTGCAATTTTTTTCCATATGTTGTTCATCATTCAATTGTTGAATGCCCTTTGCACTATTGGTAGTAATATCAATATACAAATGTTTTAATGCGGGCATACCTGGAAACCACTTGTTGTTCTCATCATGTGACATACTGTCACCCTCACAACTCAAAAATGGTTGAAAAAACTGAATCTCTTCAAGTCTCCACCTCATGAAGATCTTATCAACAGGATCTTCAAAATTACAATTTGTCTTCATATTGTCTTCCTCTTACAGAGGATTCATCTTGTTGACCAATATCTTATCACATTCATTCATAAAGGGGGCCTCTTAAATTGTGAAAAATAAGGTCAATATATTGTAGGTATTGGGGGATTAGGGAGTAGGGTATGGGGGGTTTAAAGGTATTCGGGGTATAAAAAGATTATCTAGTGAAAATAGACAATATCTCATAAAAATAGGGGTTTTTTTATTTGGAAATATGTATTGCGAGGGGGGCTCAACAAAAGAATTTTGGTAGGTATTTATCAATATCTAGTGAAATTGGGGGTATTCTTTAATATCCTATGAAAAAAAAAGTGCAATGGCATAGTTTCACTAAGAGAAGACCCCATGCTTCCTCTATTCCATTTTCAATAGCGTTCATGGCTACATCTATTTCTTCTTCAACCTTTCTTCTTGTAGTATCTTCAACTTGGCTTCATTCTTCTTCTTCTATGCCTGCAAAATCAATTGAACCATTGGTTGCTTCATTGGAAGCTTCAACTACAACTTCTATATCTTTGTCTTCATCATCCACTTGTGCATATGCATAGTGGGCTTCACTATCTTCTTCATTTACAACCTCTTCCTTGCAATCATTGGTAACAAGCATTTGTTGGCTCCTTGATTTTTGGAAAGTACCGTAATTACGGAAAATAAAACAAGATACAAGGAATAAATTGTGAATACAACCAACAATTGCAATTGTTTATGATCTACACATGCATCTATTTAAAGAACACAAGGAAAGCGAAGAGAGAGAGAAATCAGAATAGAAGAGAATCGGTGAAAAGAAGAAGAAGCAATAGAGCAGAAGTACATCGAATTTTTGGTTGAAGATATTATTTTTTCCATGTTTGGGGTTGGGGCTATGTAATTGGGTCATGGGCTTTATTATTGTATGTAGTTCCACAATGGGTAATCCCACATATGGTAGATTGAGGTCATAGAGTTGTGAAGAAGTAATGTACTAGATATTTGTTGACTAATACAAATGAATATTGTTTCCCCCCTTAATTTTTTGTGCAGTGATATTTAATGTGTTATGTTCTTTGCTTAATATATGTTTTGTTTATGTATAATTATGCATATCTGATAGAACCATGTCATGATATGAAATCCCTCACCATTTTATCCCTATAGTTAAAACTCCTCATTCTACACAAGTCTTGGTTGTGATTCAGGTGAGACCTTCTCCTTCGAGGGATTGAAAATGCCAACACACTAGACTACAACAATGCCCTTTGTTGGCCCCTGCACAAGAACCTAGTCTCTATTTTGTGTGAACAAATGGTTTCATTTCTAGGACATGGTTTTTAACAAGACATCATTAATTGCATGGATACATAGGTGTCAACAAGCCATATTCAAGATAGGTTGGACAAGAAGTTTGAGGAATTCATAATATAGGAAGTCGAACTACAATGGTGGGTTGCACTGAGATATAGAAAATACATCCTCTACGGAGGGACCTCATTAGATCAATACGAAGTTTTTGGGGATAAATTCTCTATAGCATTATCCGAGTGGCTAGAGATACTTAAAAAAGATCCAAAATATCACAACCGAAAAAGAAGACTTTTGCAGTGGACTCGAAGGTACCTAATAGCGTTAAACTGACTAGATACTATATTAACTAGGGCATTCAATTTCTAGGTAGAGAACACTTTAATTGGGCATATTGTAGAGTTTTTGGCATAAAATAGCCAATTGGTATCCAAATCCAAAGAAGAGATCAAGAGGGGAGCAAGAGGTACATTACTGAAATAGGTTCCACTTTGGATTAAGACCTGGATGGTTGAATACGGTTTTTTTCCATTGAACTATATTAGAATGGAGGATTAAAACCCCCATTCCTATGGGGGAATGGTCTATGTTTCTATGTTGCGGGAGGTAAAACCTATGGACAATGGAGGGGGTATATGTTAATAACACCAGGACTGACCGAGCAGTAAGAGGAGTGGTGTAACATCCCTCTTTAAACCTTACTTTTTGTAATCGAAAATGTAAACTTGCATACTTTTTTCTTGTGAGGAGCTCAAGGCGAAGGCCCCACCAGTAAACCTTGAAAGTCTTGTTATTATTTATTCCTAATTTAAAATAAGAAAAAAAAACTAAATTCTAGGACTTAGGAGACTGAAGGTTGTGACGCAACTAAACGACGGGAAACGAATCCACTAGGGGGAGAGGTAAGGTTAAGGAAAGACTTGAGAATTTTAGTGATGATTATTAGGAGTCATCATGATTCCTTTAGGTGACATATTATTGGTTGTGGTATTAAAGAGTGTAATTTCCCTATTTAATAATTTGTAAAAAATGGGAAAAATTGCATTTTTTGGCCAATTCGACGCTTAGACTAGTAACGACTCAACTGCTTCCAAATGGCTCCAAATGCTTCCAACTTGGGTCTGAAAGAGTTTGGAAGGTATTCAACATATAAATTATTTTGATGGATGCTTGGACACTCTCAAAACACTTCTTCAACATTCATTTATAATCAGGAAAAAATAGGGAACTTTACTACTCAAATCAAGGTTCAAAACCCCCAAGGGTAGGGGACAAAGATGGCTTCCCAAACACTGTAAGACCTTCCCAAATTTCATAACAGGGACATTTTAATGTTAAAGGACTTCAATGGTCTCCCAAATACATCATCAATCAATTCCTAAAGGCTTCTTCAACTTCCATAAATCAGATGTTTGTATACTAGCTTTAACATAGGAGAAATGATAGTAAATCTTCACAAATGGTTATGAAACTTAAGAATATTGCTCCAAATGATTGAATAATGAATATGATACTTCTTCATCATATTAATTACGCTCCATACAATAATAATATATCATATTTTGACTGAACCATTCGAGTTTGATACCACTTCAAGTGCTTATAACAAGGTATTCGGGAAATGGCACCATTTAATCATAGTTTAGAATTTGTACATAAAATATCTTGGAGTTTTTATTTGAAAGTATTATGGGAAGTAAATACAGAGTATATATATCATATTACAAAAATATGGTGTCTCAATAGCTATCCCAAAGAGATCACACCTCAACAAGTGCGCCCCTCCTCAAGGAGCAAGTATATGACAAGAAATGAAAGAATAGTTGTAGAAGCAAGCTGAAGGAGATGTGATCACGAGCTTCCCTATAGCTTCAACCTGCAACAAATAGCTCCATTGTATATCCAAATGAAATATCTGAATGGCCTCTCCAATTTCCAATTAGTATGGGAATCTTTCACCCTCGAAATTGGTGCTAAGGCAAGTAGAATAACACTCTACTAGCTCTCATCTCCAAATGCGAAATGTAAAATGACCAAAATATGCTCTCCTTCTTTGTTCCTGACTTTTATAAACTTCCAAAGGCTTCCTTAACTTGAATTCCATCCATGAGCTTCATGCCAACTCGAATTGGGAAGAGATTCCAATGTGTGCCCCTTGTCCCTCCAATTCTAGCGTCCTTGTTCACTCAATTCGAATGGGTGACTCTTTGGCTGCCCTAAATCGCTTGTGCGCCCTTTTGGAGGCTATTTTTAGCCTTTACATGTCATATATGTCATATTTCATCCATCGGGTCTGATTTTGTCATAAGTGTCATAGGAATTTTCATCATTGGTGTCATAGAAGCTAGGGAATCTAGCCCAAGTGTCCCACTAGCTCCAAAATGCCTCTTCCTCTTCCATGGGAGTTAATATTCCTCTACATTTTGACCTCATTTATTCATGCCGAGTATTATTCCCTTCCAACTCCCCCAATAACATTGGACTCCACCTTGGATTTGAATGGGTGAGAGTGGAATGCCATGTGCCATGGGGAATCTAGCTTTGTTTGGGTCCCACACCACCAATGTGTCTCCATGACTAAGTGCCATCTTATTTCCTCATCATAATATTAATTTAGCCCCTTTTAATATATTTATTTCAATCTAAAGTCAATTTGGGGTTTATTAGTCTCCTTATTCCAAATTTAATATTTCCACCCCAACCTAGGAAACTAGTAGATTTGTGGAATTTTATCTTCTTGAGATTTATTTGATTGGGGAAATTATAGTCCTCCCCACCCAATATTTCTTGCCCTCAAGAAATTCTAAATTAGGATTCTGCAAAATTTGTTTCTCCTCCCATGTGGCATCCTCACTTGGAAAATCTTTCCAATGTACCAAATACTCCCTTATGGTTTTGTTCCTCAATTTCCTTTCTCTTGCCTTCAAATTTTTTTTAGGGATAAGTATGAGATATCCTTCATCATATAATGGAGGAAGGTTTTCTGAAATAGATATTTGCTAACCAATATCCTTCTTAAGGCATGAAACATGAAATACATTGTGGAGTTTTCTTCCTTCCGTAAGTTCCAACTCATAAGCCACCTCCCCAACTTTTCGAACTATCTTATATGGACCATAGTATCTTGGTTTGACATTTTCTGATCCTTTCACTTTCAAGGATGTTTGTTTACATGGTTGTAGCCTCAAATATACCAAATCATTCACTTGAAAAGTTCTTTCCACTCTATGTTGATCCACATACTGTTTCTGCTGATTTTGGGCAACCTGCAAATTGTCTTTTAGTAGTTTCAAAATCTCCTGACTTTCCTCCACCCTATCTTTAGATTTTGGGGATCTACTGTCACCAAATATGTGCTCAACAAATGTAAGTGATTCATAACCATAAATTTCTTTGAAAGAATACATGCCAATGGAAATATGGAAAGTAGTGTTGTAGCAAAACTCACCCAAATGTAGCCATTTCACCCATGTTTTCTGCTGCTCACCAACATAGTTCCTCAAGTACTGTTCCAACCATTGATTCACCCTTTATGTTTGACCATCAGTTTGAGGATGATATCTTATGCTTGGAGTCAATTGATTTCCAACCAACTTGAAAATTTCTTTCCAAAAGGAACTCATAAAGCTACTATCTCTATCACTCACAATGTTCTTGGGAAGTCCATGCAATCTGAAAATTTCTCTAAAGAATAGATCAGCCACTTGTGCAACAGTAAAATATGATGTAACAAAAAATAAATGAGCAAATTTAGTGAGTCTATCCACCACAACATAAATGCAATCCTTACCCAAACCCTTGGGAAAACCTGTGATGAAATCCATGGAGACACCTTCCCATTTTTGTTGTGGAATGGGCAATGGTTGAAATAGACCAACAAGATGTGTATGTTCATATTTATTTTGCTGACATGACTTGCATTCATTCACATATTTTAGAAAATCCTCTTTCATCCCTTTCCAAAAGAACCTTTCCCTTAGTTGCCAATATGTTTTGAAAAAACCAAGATGGCCTACTAAAGGAGAGTCATGATCTTCCGTCAAAATATTGTGCTTGAGATTCAAACCATGAACCAAGTATATTATATCCTTATAGTAGATGATACCATCCAAAACCTTGTACCTATCATCACCTTTGACTCCATCTAACACATCACAAGCAAAACTATCTTTGGCATATTCAACTATTAGCATATTTTTCCAATCTTTTGAAATGTCCATAAGAGAAAATGATAGTCTTCTAGATAATGCATCTGCTACAATATTATTCTTCCCCTTAACATATTCAATGTGAAAATCAAAAGATTATATTTTGCTTACCCACTTTTTTTTACTTTCATTGAGGTCCTTTTGTGTGAGAAAATGCTTCAAACTGTTATGATCAGTTTTGACCACAAACTTGTTTCCCACCAAGTATTGTCTAAACTTGGCCAAGGCATGCATGATGGCTAAAATTTATCTGTCATAAATAGAGTAGATATTCTCATGTGGCTGCAAATTTATGCTCTCAAAATCTATGGGGTGTTTATTTTTCTTTAGGATTGCCCCTATCCCTTCTCTGGATGCATCACATTCCAAGACAAATGGTTTAGAAAAATTAGGTAATGCAAGTACTAGAAAACTACTCATTACCTCTTTCATTTTTTGGAAAGCCTTCTCATCCTCTTAATCCCACTTGAAATCATCCTTCTTGGTCAAATCAGTAAGTGTAGCAGTCAATTTAGAGAACCCTTTCACAAATTTTCTATAGTAAGTGCATATTCCAATGAAGCCTCTCAATGTTGTGATGTTTTTGGGTGATGGCCATTCAAGAATAGCTCTTATTTTTTCCAAGTGTACATTCACTCCATATTTCCCAATGATGTTCCCAAGATATAAAACTTATTTCAACTCAAATTCACACTTGAAAAACTTATCAAACAAAGATTATTCATGCAAAATTTTCAAGACAACTTCTAGATGGTGCAAGTGTTCCTCTCATGTTTTGCTGTAAATTACAATGTCATCAAAGAAAACCAAAACAAACTTACGGAGCTATTTGAAAAATATTTGATTCATGCATGATTGAAATGTGGCTGGAGCATTGGTCAAACCAAAAGGCATGACAAGAAACTCAAAATGGCCATATTGACATCTGAAAATCGTTTTATGCACATCCTCCTCCTTCATTCGAATTTGATGGTAACTAGATCTAAGATCAATTTTTTAGAAGATTTTTTCTCCATGTAGCTCATACATGAGCTCATCTATTCTTGTGATGGGATATCTATTTTTTATTGGCTTCTTGTTTAGGGATCTAAAATCAATGCACATTCTCAAGGTCCCATCTTTCTTCTTCACCAAAACAACTAATGAAGCATAGGGAATAGATCTTGGTCTAATGAGTCCCAACTCCAAGATTTCTTGAATAGCCTTTTCAATATCCTCTCTGAAATTTTTTGGATGTCTATATGGTGGGATTTTGTATCGGTGAAGTGCCCACCTCCAAAACAATGTTGTGCTCAACTCCTCTATCAGGTGGCCTTCCAAGAGGGAGGTCTCCAAAAACCTTTTCATATGTGTGTAGTAGCTACCTTATATCCTTGGGATGTTCTAAAATATTTATTTTTGGTTTGGGTGAAGTGATGCAACATTCAACAGCCCATTCAATATGAACATTCCTCAATATGGACCTCATACTGTGGAAAGTCACTACTTGATTCATATACGTGTGTTTCCCTCTCACAACCCTTTGTTTTCCTTCCGAATCTTTGAATCTCATTTCAGGAATTTGATAATTCACTGTATTTCCCCTATAGAGTACATCCATTTAACTCCTAATACCACATTAGTATCAGCAACATCAACCACATAAAATCTATCAAAAAAAGTGTAGTTACCTATGGTGAGTTCTAGCTTTGGAATACATGTTTTGCACTCCATAGTGTTGTGACCTGGAATGATGACTGTGAATCCATCGAATGGTTCAGTAGGTAGTTTCCTCCTCTTCACCGTGTCTTCATCAATGAATTTATGTGTTTCTCCTCCATCTACCAATACCGAGACCCTTTGTCCTTGTACCACTCCCTTGCATCGAATAGTGTGAAAACAAGGCACTATTGAAAGCACTACCATACTCCCTTTGTCAGGTGAAGGATGATTTTCTTTTGTTGTGTCGTATCCATCTTCTTGGTCTGAAATATGTCCTTCTTCCTCCATACCCCCTTCATACTCATCATTATCAGAAAATACTTCAATGTATTGTGCTTTCCCCTTAGCACATTTATGCCCTGGTACCCCTGGTTGGAAGCATGTGTAACACAATTTATTTCTTTTGATTTCTTCCTTGTTTGGTCCCTCTTTATTATCCTTTCCAAATTCATCTCTTTGCCATGGCTTCTTTTCAAATCTAAACTTGGAAGGGAAGCTGGGCTTGGGAGGAAACCTTGTCCTAGGTAGCACATTTTGAAGATCGCTTGCCAAGTTCATGGAATCTTTCAATGAAGTAGGTTTGTGGGCCTTAACCAAACCCTTGAAAGGTTCAGCCAAACCTTCAGTAAAGATAAATACTAACCTTACCATAGATATATCAACCACCTTAACTGATATTTTTTGGAATTCCAACATATACTTAGTAGGGGTTCCAACTTGCTTCAATTGGGCTAGTTCTTTGAAAGGAATTTCTGTGTCTTTTTGCTCAAATATTTTCAATACTCTGTAAAAAAATTATTCATAGGTTGTAACCTGATCATATCCCAATGTTTTAATTCCATGGAACCACCAATCATTGGCTTCTCCTTCGAGATGAAAAATAACCATTTTTAGAGCATCCTCTTCAACCATTGGATTCAGCTGAAAATACACATCTAGTTTTTGTACCCAAGTATTTGCAGAACTTTGAGATGAGCCATCAAAAGTAGGAAGAAGCATTTTACCTATGGCATAATTCAATTCCTTATTCTGAAATGGAGTCCTATTACCTTCCCTCCTTTTGAGTTTGTTTGAGACATTAAAGTATTGATCAAATGGTAGAGTCCTTCTACAATCTTCACTCAACTTTTGCCATTCTGTTATAACTTCCTGCATGCCATGTTGAGTGTTAGGTCCTTCTTTGTACTCAATAAATTTAGGTGTATTAGACCTTACTGAACTCTGAAATTCATGAGGTTGATTATGTGGTCCTATCTTTGAGAAAATATTTTCACCCATGGCCTTCTTTTCCTCGAAAGAAGAACTATTGTTGCCTCTTATTGCCCCTTTGCTTCCAAGTTGACTAGCCAACAATTCAAACCCTTTCATTATCTATTTTTTCATGTATTCAAAGAATGTTTTCATGAATTTTCAAAACTCCTCATTCTCCTCTGAGGTTCATTCCTCATCCCTAGCCATAGTTTCAACAAAATGCTCTTCTTCTCCTACTTCTTCATCTTCAACAAAAGTGATTTTAGTTTCAATTCCTCAGGGTGTTCTTTAACTTCTTGTCCTCATTAATGGTCAGCCACATCAAGTTCAAGGACCATGCTCCGATACCACTTGTAATGTCCCTTTTTAAGAATGTAAAAACTCAGAAAAATTGCAATTTTTGTCCAATTCGACCCTTAGACTAGTAATGACTCAACTGCTTACAAATGGCTCCAAATGATTCCAAATTGGGTCTGAATGATTTTGGAATGTATTCATACATAAAAATGAGGCTGATGGATTCTTATACACTCTCAAAAAACTTCTGCAACATTCATTTATAATCAGGGAAAAATAGGGAACTTTACTAGTCAAATCGAGGTTCAAAACCCCCAAGGGTAGGGGACAAAGATGGCTTCACAAACACTGTAATACCTTCCCAAATTTCAGAAAAAGGACATGGTATTGTTAAAGGCCTTCAATGGGATCCCAAATACATCACCAATCAGTTCCTAAAGGCTTCTGCAACTTCCATAAATCATATGTTTGTATACTAGCTTTAACATAGCAGGAAATGATAGTAAATATTCACAAATGGTTATGAAACTTGAGAATATTGCTCCAAATGATTGACTAATGAATATGAGACTTATTCATAATATTAAGGTTGCTCCATACAACAATAATATATCATATTTTGACTGAACCATTCGAATTTGATACCACTTCAAGTGCTTATAACAAGGTATTGGGGAAATGGCACCATTTAATCATAGTTTAGCATTTGTACATAAAATATCTTGGATTTTTTATCTGAAAGTCTTATGAGAAGTAAATACAGAGTATATATATCATATTACAAAAAAATGGGGCCTCAAGAGTTATCTAAAAGAGATAATCACCTCACCAAGTGCACCCCTCCTCAATGAGCAATAATATGACAAGAAACGGAAGAATAGTTGTAGAAGCAAGTTGAAGGAGATGTGATCACGAGATGCCCTATAGATTCAACCTGCAACAAATGAATCCATTGTAGCTCCAAATGAAAGGTATGAATTTCCTCTCAAATTTCCAATTAGGATGGGAATCTTTCACCCTCGAAATTGGTGCTAAGGCAAGTAGAATAACACTCTACTAGCTCTCCTCTCCAAATGCAAAATGTAAAATGATCAAAAGCTTCTCTCCTTCTTTGTTCCCGACTTTTATAAACTTCCAAAGGCTTCCTTAACTATAATCCCATCCATGAGCTTCATTCCAACTTGAATTGGGAAGAGATTCCAATGTGTGCCACTTGTCCCTCCAATTCTAGCCTCCTCCTTCACTCAATTCGAATGGGTCACTCTTTGGCTGCCCTATCTCCCTTGTGCGCCCTCTTGGAGGCTATTTTCAGCCCTGAAATGTCATATATGTCAGATGTCATCCATCATGTATGATTTTGTCATAATTTTCATAGGAATCTTCATCATTGGTGTCATAGAAGCTAGGGAATCTAGCGCAAGTGTCCCACTAGCTCCAAAATTCCTCTTCCTATTCCATGGGAGTTACTCTTCCTCTACATTTCGACCCCATTGAATCATGCCAAGTATTATGCTCTTCCAACTCCCCCAAGAATATTGGACTCCACCTTGGATTCAAATGGGTGAGAGTGAAATTCCATGTGGCATGGGGAATCTAGCTTTGTGTGGGTCCCACACCACCAATGTGTCTCCATGAACAAGTGCCATCTTATTTCCTCGTCATAAATATTTATTTAGCCCCTTTTAATATATTTATGTCAAGCTAAAGTCCATTTGGGGTTTATTAGTCTCCTTATTCCAAATTTAATGTTTCCACCCCGACCTAGGAAACTAGTAGATTGGTGTAATTTTCTCTTTTTGAGATTTATTTGAATGGGGACATTACAAACAATATAACTAATCTATAATTTTACCCTAAAATTGTGATATGACGTCCTAGGTTGAGGACAGTTGAATACAAGCGAATAGAAAAATTTTATAACCTATGCATTAGCATAAAGATAAATATAGTGGATGATCCCAAGTGATGTTCCTAACTATTATTAAATTATAAGTAATAATCCTATTCTGGCAAGAGAGTGCTAGAGAATATAATAGCTTCCTCAAAAATACTAAAAGAAGCTCAGCTTATTATTTGATATACTAAACAAAGTAGTATACTTGGTTAATTGTTCTAAATAAGCTATAATTTATACAATTAGATAAATAAACATATATTTATATAAAACAAGAGAGGGCCTATCTCCTCTAGGAAATGAGTAGGACTATACTCATACATAAACTATCATAAGATAAATGGGTTATTAGTAAAAAAAATATTGTAATGAACATGGGAAAACCTTATTCAAAATTAACTGGTCATAAGCACTCAAATATTTTGGGGATCGCTCAGAGAAGTTTTAGGAGGGTCTGTCTCCTCGGTGGAGCACTTGAACTCTCTACCACTGCCATTTGTCTCTTCGGTGGAGCACTATAACTCTCTACCACCTCCCTCTGTCTCCTCGGTGGAGCACTCTAACTCTCTACCACCACCATCTATCTTCGTGGGAGAGCGTGATAGGAACCTTCTTAAGAAGACTGAGTTGGATTGTATGAAAGGAGGCATGCATGGTAGTTGAATGGAAGCTCCTCAAGATCGAAGGATGCAGGGCATGTCAATGGAATAAAAAGAACAAGTTGGGAACCCCGATCACTACTCATGTATGGAGTTAGGGGAGAGGACAGCTCGTGAGGAGCTCGATCCCGGTTTGATTTCCGTTTGTGTAATACAAGTATTAGCATCTAATTTTGAGATTTGATAACCTCTATATAATGGTTACGTAGCAAGCCTGGGGAAGGGACAACTCATACAATCGATTTTTGTTTGTGTAATGCAAGTATTGGCATCTGATTTGCAGATTAGATAACCTATGCATAATGGATGCATAGAAATCTTGGGGAAGGGACAGCTCGTATAGAGCTTGATCCCTGTTCATTTTCTGTTGTGTTATGTATGTATATTACCAGTTGATTTCCAGATTAGAGAACCTCTGCATAATGGTTGCATATAAATCCTGGGGAAGGGACAGCTCATATAGAGCTCGATCCCTGTTCATTTCTTGTTTGTGCAATGTATGTGTATTACAAGTTGATTCCAGATTGGAGATACCTCTGCTAAAAACGCTGATGTGTATATATATATTTAGACCTCTGCCAGAATCGTGATATATATATATATATATATATATATATATATATATCTTTGCTAGAAACGTGATGTATACATTATTAAACCCTCCCTGCTACTCGATTTACATTAAATTTGGTGTCTAACTTAGAGATTGGGTATGTTTTCCCTGGTGCAGTATTTTATAATAGATGTGTACAACCCTATAAATATTTTGGTATGCATTCCTAAATCCATGCACTAGTATTCGTCTTACATGTCCCACAATGCTAGTGAAAATATTTACTCTTGAGGTAAAAGGGTAGATAAGGGCATAGTCCTTAGAATGGATTTTGGTTACCTGAGAGGTAAGAAGCGTAGCCTTGTCCTTATGTACTTAGTGGTTATTTTATTAGAAAATAATATTATAACATGAAGATTTAAGTCAAAGAATGGTGTAACCCGGGTCTTAGTGCTTAATTGCATTCTTAAGTTAGATATGTATATGAAGGGAGTCCATGATGATGTGGGCATAGACTTGGTAAAGGGTACGAATAAAATCCCAAGTCGTAAATATGATCCTAAGTTTAAAAAAGGGGGGGTCTTACTCTTAGTTATAATAGAGCATGAGAGACTTTTGTGTTTCTACCCTAGTGGATTCGATGCCAGCTCGGGGGTGGCTTTGGTGGCAGTAATATACACCGGACAAAGGGTCATATGGTTGGGAGGAAAGTTGGAGTCGAGCCTTCAGTCACTTTAGTATTTTTTTTTGGATCATTTAAGTACCTCTCTTTTGTGATATTTCTTATAAGCTTACAATTTTATAAATATGTACTTTTGTCATGAGTGGTCTTGGTAACTATTGTTTTGATTGTCATGTTGTCTGTACATTGTATTCATTACGGATGTAAAATTTTAGATGGATTATCATATTTCTTTGTAAGTCGGTTCATTTATATATATGTGTGTGTGTGTATACATACGTGATGTTAAATGTCGAAATAACAAAGTGTATAAATGAGATTGCATACGCATTCATTGGTTTGTAATAGATTTGTATAATCATGATAAGGATGAATTGTATTATATGTATAATTTTATTGTGTCCAGTGAGGCCATTGATGTGTTTACGATATATGTGTTGCACATTATGGTTATTATGAAGCATGTAGAGGAAAAGTATTTGTTGGATTGTTTGGAATATGTCAGGTTCTTAAATGATGAATATTAGAACGAAATTCCTTTGTGAATTGGTTGTACTCACTTAGGTTAATTATAGAATTATGACGGCATACTTCATGTTTTGGTGATTCAATGATAAGGGATTTCCTTGAGGAAAAAATGTATGTAGATACTTCATAACGATAGTATGTATAGTCTACCATGTAAGAGAAATGTACATACGTGAAAAGAAATAATACTTGGAACGGCTAATGATATATTTGAGTTGGAACGATGGTTATATATATAATATGAGGATTGATCGATTGTTCTTGTAATATTTAATATATATTCGAATAATGGTGGTACATACATATTATAGAATATTGACCATGAGGATCGATGGACGACATAAAAGAATAAGCTAATGTTATAAAGGAATTATGATGACCTTAACTCATTAACTGAACTTGCATAGTATGTGTGAAAGATGCTTTGATAATCATATTGGATGTCAGTAATGTGAATGGTGTATTGATATAGATTGTTGCTTCTATGTTTCCCTAAGAGATTGACATTGTGTTGTCAATGAATTGGAAGGTCACATGTTCATAGGCATTAGTGGGTAATCTTTAAACTTATGAACGATGAGGGTTAAAGTGAATAACAATCCTTACATAATAACGCTCAAGTGAAATGGAGCATATTGATTTTGTGAGAATGTTAATGATTATGTTTGGAGAAAAAAATGTATTGTTACATGAGGAAGGTAACGCCAAGTCTGCGTAATCATACACAGACAAGCACAAAAATTTTACAAATATAATATGGGGATTTCGGTTTGTTACAAGTGGCAATATGCAAACAATGGTGGAAGATGCATATGAGAAAATAAAAGATGAGAAGTATGCAACTAGAAGGAGAGTTGTGGAATGGAGAAATGAATGAAGAAAGGGAGAATGAGCTATGATAGATGAAGCAAAGATAAGCATTGGTCAGCTCGTGGTTAAGAGGAAGAGGAATAGAAGTACAAGATGACCCAGTAAGAGGAATCTAGGTAGAATGTAATTGTTACGCCCCATATTTTATTACATGCATTTATCAATTAAGACCCACTATACTTCCTCATTATCTATTGAACTCAACTCGACTGAGTAAACTATATTACGACATGACGGACCTCATTATATAATGTTACCCTGTTTTATGATTTCACTATGATTATGATGTTGTTATGTCATGCGGTTACGATGTCATAATTATCGTGTGATTTCTTTATCTTACGATTACAGTATATGTTTATATGTTTTCATTAATGAGATGTGAAATATAGGAATCGGTACATGGATACCATCTTCTTGTATGAAGTATTGAAGTATTATATGTCATATGCATTTATGATGAACTAAAAGGGTTACATGAAACAAAGTGATTTCGATAACATGGATCAATTGGCGATCAATGGGAAATGCTTTATATATATTGTACTATGCGAAATACTAACCTACAGGACACAGGGGCTACCAGATAGCCAGTTACTTGATCTGATATATGGGACACAAAGAGAATATGTTCGTACAGTAAACCTTAGCAGCCAAAAATGATGATACGATAACACAAACTGATAATCCTGATAGCAGCAGAGTATGAGTTGATAAGGGCGTAGGCCCAGTATGTTGAGAGGGATGGATGTGTTTCCCACCCTATGTTCCTATGATACCCGAGATCGTGGGAGGGCAGTGCTGAGACATGCTCCCCATGTATGTGTGATGACGATGGTCGGATGCCTGCTAGGAGAGGATAGGTCCGTTGTTCAGCCGACGCTATCGCTCTCAAGTTCTATGTGGTCAGGTCGATGAGTCCGACATCCACTTTTATACTAGCAGAGGAAGGACAGGGAGGATGTGGCAGTAGGTTAGGATGGGAGGATATGATAGTATTGTTGAGGGTCGGGTATTCCTTGATTCTGAGTTAGTGGTAGTAGGTACCCTTCCTTGTACCTGATTGATTAAACTAATATAAAGATAAAGGTAATGATGTGAAATCGTAAAGACTTAACTGTTAAATAACTGAGGATGTTAAAGTAATTGTACCATATATATATTATGCTTGTTCTTCTGCATGAGGGTAAATACTACTAATAGTTAGCAAGTATGCATAGGCGGGATGGGGTTTGTCTATAGTACATTTATGATCTGTGCATACGCTGGCCACGCATGCACACCTTGCACATGTACATTAGTATCGATATCACAAACACTTAACCTATTACTTTAATGTATAAGCCGTCATAAGTGAATATGTAAATCATGCATTGATCGAACTTAGATAACGAATATGAAGTTATTTAAGAGGTGTAAAACAAATCAATTAAGCTATGTATTTCTTGTTGGTAAACATTGTGGTAAACAAATGATTTAAAAAGACATTTTAGTAAATTCACCATTTATTATTACCTTGTGGAGATTTAATTAATATTATGATTTAATTAATGTTATTTGAATAAATACCCATGTCATAACAATTGCAATATAGGTAAAAATGTAAATATTGATTAGTAAATAAGTAAAGTGTGATTATTCCATTTCTGAGTTAACCGTAATAAAATAACAATTCTTGAATGGGAGTGACGTAGGGGAAAATGGTTAAAATTATTTAGTTATTCAATGCGAATCTTAGAATTTAAATCTGAAGATAAGTTATATTGACAAATATGGTAGACCATTAAAACATATCATGTCCAAGTGAAAAGAGTCAACTATTTACATAAATGACATTAATAACATTAAATTCAAAAGGAAAGGAGTTAATGGTTGAGGGGCTCGAGAGGGGATTTTGGGGCGGTGGAGTAGCCCAAGGCCTTCTCGAGTGGGAAAAGATGTTTAAGAGGGGGTTGGTTTTGGAGGAGAGAAGACTTAGTATTTTTGTGAAAAAGGAGGAATGCCGAGGAGGGGGTTAACTCGGAGCTTTGAGGAGGTGGGAAACTCAAAGAAAGTCTGAGGAGGGGGTTAACTCAGCAGAGGATTACCATGGAATGAGGAAAAGAAACCAATGGAATTCTGCTCTCAGGATTATCAGTTTGTGGGATCGGGGGCTAGCAATTCCATTGATTTCCTAGGGTCAGCAAGATAATAGCTGATCGGCAGGGTGGACACATCGTTTTGGCTAACTATGAGAATGAAATGATAACCTGCTGCAACCTACAGTCGATTAGCATCAGCATCAGGTACTTTCCTTGTTATTTATTTTATTTGATTATTATGCTGAGACTTACTCTGAACCCTGCATATACTTGCTCTTTACTAATTCATTACGGTGAAACAAAATCTTATGCTGAAAACAATTGTTGCAAGAAATAATGATTTGATAGTTCATTTTGGATACAGAAATTTTAAGAATAAGACAGTAAACTAAGTTTCATGTGACAGAAATAGAGATGAGATTGGAAATTTACTTCCTTACACCTGAGTAAAGTTTAACACATAGAAAAACAAACTCTGAAATTCTACCGAGTGCTCTGCTGGAAAACCAGGGCACTACAGATGGTATCAGAGCCTGGTTCGGACTCTCGAACCTAACGGCCTACCGGAAATAGAAACTAAGCATCCCTAAGCAAAATATCTGTAAATCTAGGTAGAACTCTATGCAGAAATCTGAAATCAATGTTCACGATTCCCCAAACCTCCTTTCCTAATTTACGTAATAGTAATTTATCTGCACAAACACAAAAATCAGAAATAGTCAGTTACATATATATATATAGCGGTAGAGTAAGAATTCTGTAAACTTTATAAGAAAACAAGAAGACATTGCATATTTGGCGTAAGAAAACAAACATAAAAATTCATATTTAAGGAGGCCACTACGACCATTATTTTGAATTAAAATCAGAGAATTATGTTTTAAAAAAAAAGGGAGAGAAATTTTGTTAATTAATTTAATTTAATGCCTTTTAACTTAATTTAATTTAATTAATTTAATGTAATGTCTTTTAATTAATTAATTAAAATTAATTCGATTTATTTTTTATTATTATTTTATTATTATTATTATTATTTAATGTAATTTAATTTAATTGTGGTTAAGAATTAAGAGTTAAAAATTAAAAAAAAAAATATATATATATATATATATATATATATATCAACCTCAATTCAAAGCTTATGGCTATTAATACCTTGTCTTGGAAGATATATCCTGTAAAAGTTAGAAATAGAAAATTGTCCTAAGGGATGCAACAGCTAATCCCAACTGTTGTGCCTAAAGATTAAAGATACTTACTGTCACAATGTCATCAATGTCACCAATCTTCAAAATCATCCGAACACATTCTGTTGCTAAGGATATAGCACTAGTACTCACCAGCAGTGGCTGAACCACATTCTCTTCCAAAATGTTTGTTATCTGACCCTTCCTCACATTAATGCCTGTGTTTATCTCACCATTCGCATGCCGATTCCGAAGCTCTGTGACCATAGCAATTGGATTCAGCCCTGCATTTTCAGCCGGAGTAAACGGAATGACTTCTAGCGCTTCAGCAAACGCGCGAATACAGTAACTCTCCATTCCCTGCAGAGTCTTCGCCCACACACCAAGCTGCCTTGACATTTCAATCTCCGGTGCACCACCCCCGGAAATCAAAACCCTTTTGTTGACAAGGCACCTGACAACACAAGGCGCATCATGCAAACTCCGCTCTGCCTCGTCCAAAACCAACAGATTGACCCTACCGACCATTTTGCAGTGTCGAACGTACCGAGCCAATGCCTGCACCGCCCGACCCTGTCACGAATTTCAGCCGACCATTCTGCAGATTTGACAACCCTATCAATGCTCCTCCTGCCTTGGGATGCTCTACAAGCCGCTTTAATTCACCCACGTTAAACAAACGCCTTTCCACCATTTGGTCCAAATTCTCTAAACTTCATTGCAATGCGGTCTTTATCTTTGTTTCCTAAACAGAAGGCGGGCATATCTGTTTCATTATGAAGGATCGGAAGCTGCGCTGGGGTTTCACCTTCTTCTATTCTCTGCACAAGTATTTTTGCTAAGCTTCGGGCTCTTTCTCCCCTACGAGAACCGGATTCTTCTTCGTAACCTTTAGAAGGATTTTTATGAGTCTTCTAATCTCGTCATTTTTATTGCCGGTGGCTTCAGCACCATCCCCTAAACTTTGAAGTCGCAGCCTAGCAAGCCAGGCGCAGAAGGCTAGCAGGGGCAGCCCAAAACGTCACCGCGACATGTAGAGGAATTGTTCGGCCGTGCCCTTGGCGATGAGCTTCTGTTATGGCATGATTTAAGATGCTTGTCGCCTCCAGAGTTAGCGTCTGCTGCACGGTGCTTAGCCCTGCTTGCATCATTGCCGATAAGTAAATCAATCTTCGGAAACTGTCTCCTACTGGGAAATTGCAAAGCCCCTCATTCCACGACACTCTGCCAGGTCAAATGGTGACCACCACGAAAAGCTACAGCCGATGCGTCGAGCACAAGCCTTCATATGGGCCAAACCCTAGCACTCAGCACCGCGAGCCCTTCACGCGAAGAGCAGCCAACAATGCCAAGTAAAACCTAGCCCTCCTCCTTAAATAGAGAAAAGCTGACGGTAAGGCGGTTTCCGCGTCGCCCATGGGCGGTTTACAAAACTGCCTTTTCGTATGCGGATGAGTAGGAGTTAGCCACGTGTCATGGCGGTTTTCCTTCCGCGACCACCGAACCCTGTTATCGCTCGAGCATGTTGCCGACGCGGGTGAAGGAGAGCCGTCGATCTCCGGCTCTTGCAACCCACCGGATAAACGAACCTTATCGCGTCAAATCACCGTATTATTATTTTTATTATTTTCCTTTTATTTATGTTAGCGTGGGCGCCAATCCCACATGCAAAGAGAGCATTGGGCTCAGCCCGAGAGCATTGCACAGGATCAAATCGTCCATGAGCCATGTCCCAGCCTTTGCTTTCGTTTGGAGATTTATATTGTTTTAAATTTTTTTTTAATTTTAAACTAATGTCTTTTAAATATTTATTTTATTTTATTAATTTAATGTAGTGTAGTTTACCATTCATTTGATTTAATTCGTTTAATTTAATTTAATGATTTTTCAATGTTAATTTAATTTTGTTAATATTTTTTTTATATATATTTTAATATTAATTTAATTAATTTAATTTGATGTCTTTTGAGTAATTAATTTAATTTAATTTAATTTATTTATTCATTATTTAAGTTAATTTAATTTAATTATGGAAAAAAAAAATTGGGAAAAGGGGTTTCGGCAATTTCGAATATAATATTAGAGTGTTTTATTTAAGTTTAATTAAATTAAATCTTGAATATATATTTATATATGTTATAACCTAGGTTGTTAAAGAATTAAAAGTTAAATATTTAAAATATATATATATATATATAAAGCCACTCACAAACTTGAAATTTAAAAGTTCGTCATAGATTTAAAAATCTTAAGGTCAATTATAGTAAGGTTGGAGTGGTTTGGAGAGATTATAATTTAACTTTTAATATATCAAATTTAAGTTATAATTTATATTTAGAGGAGAATTTAAAAATATTTAAATTTAATATATATAAATATTTAAATTTTGGGAAAGAAAGAAATAAATAAATATACATATATATTTAAATAAATAAATAAAGAGTGGCTTAAGTGGTTTGGTGGAGACCTAAGGTTTAATAAATTCAGGTATTTAATCAAACTCTCTTAGCATTTCATGTATTTAACATCCCACGTAAAATTAATTCAGGAGGAAAATATAGGTAAGTGTAACTATATAATGATACAAAAGGGGAGAAGAAAGTTAGTGTTTCATATACAAAGCTTATTTAAATATAATTTTAAGTTTTCCTTAAACTGGGTTGACAATATTATGATAAAAATGAATGCATGCACGTCAAAAGAACAATTCAAAAAAAAAAAAAATAATAATTTTATTGCTTTTGTAGTGGCGTGATGGTACTAAGTCTTCATCTTATTACAATATTTTAAACTAATATATTTGTATGATAAAAAATAAAAATAAAATTTATCGTCGTTTTAGACTCATACATATTTAAATGCAAAAGTGGTACTCGTTTATTATACACATAATTGTCAAATGGTTAAGTTAAAAGTAAACGCGATACTTTTAATTAAGATCGACACAACACATAAGTTATTATGGTCATAATCATAAATTAGTTTCACATTTAATTAATAAATTATTATACTCATAATTATAAATTTAAAATAGACGTTAATAGTAAAAAGATTTAAATATTTCACAACCATTTACTATACAAGTGGTAAAGCTAATAGTAAAATAAAGTCTTTTCAAATGAGATAAACACGACACATTTAATTTACCAATTCATATATTAGGGATGTTACTTACATTTAATTTACCAATTCATATATTAGGGATGTTACTTACGTTAATTGAGAACAACTTTGTTACATCGACATTAAAATCAAAAAAAATACTCATGCAATGCTTAAACATCAATATTGGTCAGAATTGATTTAACAAATACATCTAACAATAAGATCAAATGTCTCACAACTTATCATCCTAATTAGTCACAACAAAAGTAGAGACCACGATCACATTTACGTTAATGTCCATCTTATGACTCGATGATGTTGTTTTCATAATAAAGATTGATCACAATTTGGTCATTTTAACTTTCAGATTTATGTGAAAATAGAGACTAGGGTATTTGGATGGGTGTCATGGTCCAAAATGTGGTAAATAGGAATTGGAGAATGCACTCATGTATATATACTGATAGACTGGTGCAAGCGAATGCTCGTCTTTCATGGCATGTTAGTGGTAAGGCGAACCTAGAAAAACAACAATAGGTTAACTCGGAGGGAGTATTCGAGATACTTACACGATGAATTCGGTTATGAGGATAAAGGACGAAATGTAGGAAAATGAATTATCTTTCTAAATATAAAATTTTTATTTATAGAAATTGTTTATAACTAGGTAAATTGATCGAATGTCGCTACAAAATATTGTAGAGATGTAGAGAACACATTTAACATGACAACGCCTTTTGTTATTATGAAATTTGCTATATCATTGAAATGACAACGTCTTATGTTAGTTCAAAGTAGAGGAGTTTAACATGATCGAACAATTATATTTTTTTTTTATCATAGCTCTTAGTATGTTTTACTACACCATATTATTTTGTAGAAAATGCTTAAGTTGAAAAACGTTCATAGTAGAAACAAAAGATGATATGTTAAAATAAATGAGGAATGGTGTTTGAGTTTTGAGTTCCTAGGTCTCCACTCCAAATTACGCAAACATCGATGTGTGTATATAGATAACTTGGTACAAAATACAAATTAATGAGAAGACTCGTGAACACCCCATAATCGTATTTACAAATAAAATTTTCATTAAAAAAAAAAAATCTAAATAAATGTAACAATATACAAGTATTTTAGTTGGGAAACGTTAAGATATGAAATGTTATGTAACTCAGAGAAGGAGAGACTTGGAAAATACATTATATATTATTCAGATAAGATAAAGGATGGGAATAAACTTGCTCGATATAAGGACTAGGTACCCTTTTGAATCGCATTAGGGAAAACACCCTGTACTTAAACCAGGAGATTGCATACAAAGTTTATTACAAGACTATTCTATTTAAGGGAAACATGGCTTTAGACTAATTAAGTTAAATATTGGTGTAATGGTGCGAAACGTTTTTGAGAAAATTTCGGATTAATCATACCTAATATAGTGAGGATCTCGGTTAATAATAAAAGAGCCCCAAGGATCTCAACACAGTTCTCAACTTAACTCAATTAAAGCGGTCATTAGGAAGTTCTAATATGAATGAACATAGTAAGTTATGGCATATTCGTTCGACTTGTAGGATTGGAACAAAATTAGCTGTGAAATTCTTAAGAAATTAAAGCAGGAATGGTTTCTCCATAGATCATATTAGTTAAAGGAGAGAATAATAAATAAATATGGTGACAATTGTGTTTTGATAAGGAATAGCCATGAAAACCTTGTAAATGATGATAGTTCCCCTCGTTTAACAATGTTACGATACTTTCGTTATTATTTATTACCAATACGGAAACAATATATGACCTTAGGGTTTTGAGGACATGAACCTTCTTCCCCTAAAAGGTATACCAACTATAAGGGTCCTCGATAGTTGCGCATGGGGTGAATGCCAAATTATGAGTTCTAAATGACCCCCAATTTAAATTGTTGACCATTCCACGCCAAGTTGGATCAATAAAAGCTTCAGTAAACTCCGTTGTGTAATGGATAAACTTATCTGGAAGATGTAACCTAAAGAATGTTGTAAAAATGTATGAAATAGGATACTAAGGTGGATAGAACCTGATTATAACATTTAGGCATTCTAGGCATAATATTGAGATCCAACAAAAGGATTAATCGAAATGTTCTTTAATTATTAGAACACATATCATGAGATAAGAGAAGTAAAATTAAAAGATAATATCAAAATATTTGGTCAAGTTAAAACTAAGTAGGACATGTATGGCCAGGACCCGCTATTTGCAGAATTGCATAGACTATGAGTCAAGCTTTTCCTGCACCATTTTGACCATAACTTCGGGACGAAGTTTCCTGAAGGGTGGGTGTATGTAACGCCCCATATTTTATTACATGCATTTATCAATTAAGACCCACTATACTTCCTCATTATCTATTGAACTCAACTCGACTGAGTAAACTATATTACGACATGACGGACCTCATTATATAATGTTACCCTGTTTTATGATTTCACTATGATTATGATGTTGTTATGTCATGCGGTTACGATGTCATAATTATCGTGTGATTTCTTTATCTTACGATTACAGTATATGTTTATATGTTTTCATTAATGAGATGTGAAATATAGGAATCGGTACATGGATACCATCTTCTTGTATGTAGTATTGAAGTATTATATGTCATACGCATTTATGATGAACTAAAAGGGTTACATGAAACAAAGTGATTTCGATAACATGGATCAATTGGCGATCAATGGGAAATGCTTTATATATATTGTACTATGCGAAATACTAACCTACAGGACACAGGGGCTACCAGATAGCCAGTTACTTGATCTGATATATGGGACACAAAGAGAATATGTTCGTACAGTAAACCTTAGCAGCCAAAAATGATGATACGATAACACAAACTGATAATCCTGATAGCAGCAGAGTATGAGTTGATAAGGGCGTAGGCCCAGTATGTTGAGAGGGATGGATGTGTTTCCCACCCTATGTTCCTACGATAACCGAGATCGTGGGAGGGTCGTGCTGAGACACGCTCCCCATGTATGTGTGATGACGATGGTCGGATGCCTGCTAGGAGAGGATAGGTCCATTGTTCAGCCGACGCTATCGCTCTCAAGTTCTATGTGGTCAGGTCGATGAGTCCGACATCCACTTTTATACTAGCAGAGGAAGGACAGGGAGGATGTGGCAGTAGGTTAGGATGGGAGGATATGATAGTATTGTTGAGGGTCGGGTATTCCTTGATTCTGAGTTAGTGGTAGTAGGTACCCTTCCTTGTACCTGATTGATTAAACTAATATAAAGATAAAGGTAATGATGTGAAATCGTAAAGACTTAACTGTTAAATAACTGAGGATGTTAAAGTAATTGTACCATATATATATTATGCTTGTTCTTCTGCATGAGGGTAAATACTACTAATAGTTAGCAAGTATGCATAGGCGGGATGGGGTTTGTCTATAGTACATTTATGATCTGTGCATACGCTGGCCACGCATGCACACCTTGCACATGTACATTAGTATCGATATCACAAACACTTAACCTATTACTTTAATGTATAAGCCGTCATAAGTGAATATGTAAATCATGCATTGATCGAACTTAGATAACGAATATGAAGTTATTTAAGAGGTGTAAAACAAATCAATTAAGCTATGTATTTCTTGTTGGTAAACATTGTGGTAAACAAATGATTTAAAAAGACATTTTAGTAAATTCACCATTTATTATTACCTTGTGGAGATTTAATTAATATTATGATTTAATTAATGTTATTTGAATAAATACCCATGTCATAACAATTGCAATATAGGTAAAAATGTAAATATTGATTAGTAAATAAGTAAAGTGTGATTATTCCATTTCTGAGTTAACCGTAATAAAATAACAATTCTTGAATGGGAGTGACGTAGGGGAAAATGGTTAAAATTATTTAGTTATTCAATGCGAATCTTAGAATTTAAATCTGAAGATAAGTTATATTGACAAATATGGTAGACCATTAAAACATATCATGTCCAAGTGAAAAGAGTCAACTATTTACATAAATGACATTAATAACATTAAATT
The DNA here is from genome assembly GCA_027924585.1 of Larix kaempferi. NCBI lineage: Eukaryota > Viridiplantae > Streptophyta > Pinopsida > Pinales > Pinaceae > Larix > Larix kaempferi. The sequence continues at coordinate 16,884,876 of BSBM01000088.1, read as the reverse complement.
CAAAAGGAAAGGAGTTAATGGTTGAGGGGCTCGAGAGGGGATTTTGGGGCGGTGGAGTAGCCCAAGGCCTTCTCGAGTGGGAAAAGATGTTTAAGAGGGGGTTGGTTTTGGAGGAGAGAAGACTTAGTATTTTTGTGAAAAAGGAGGAATGCCGAGGAGGGGGTTAACTTGGAGCTTTGAGGAGGTGGGAAACTCAAAGAAAGTCTAAGGAGGGGGTTAACTCAGCAGAGGATTACCATGGAATGAGGAAAAGAAACCAATGGAATTCTGCTCTCAGGATTATCAGTTTGTGGGATCGGGGGCTAGGAAATCCATTGATTTCCTAGGGTCAGCAAGATAATAGCTGATCGGTAGGGTGGACACATCGTTTTGGCTGACTATGAGAATTAAATGATAACCTGCTGCAACCTACAGTCGATTAGCATCAGCATCAGGTACTTTCCTTGTTATTTATTTTATTTGATTATTATGCTGAGACTTACGCTGAACCCTGCATATACTTGCTCTTTACTAATTCATTACGGTGAAACAAAATCTTATGCTGAAAACAATTGTTGCAAGAAATAATGATTTGATAGTTCATTTTGGATACAGAAATTTTAAGAATAAGACAGTAAACTAAGTTTCATGTGACAGAAATAGAGATGAGATTGGAAATTTACTTCCTTACACCTGAGTAAAGTTTAACACATAGAAAAACAAACTCTGAAATTCTACCGAGTGCTCTGCTGGAAAACCAGGGCACTACAGATGGTATCAGAGCTTGGTTCGGACTCTCAAACCTAACGGCCTACCGGAAATAGAAACTAAGCATCCCTAAGCAAAATATCTGTAAATCTAGGTAGAACTCTATGCAGAAATCTGAAATCAATGTTCACGATTCCCCAAACCTCCTTTCCTAATTTACGTAACAGTAATTTATTTGCACAAACACAAAAATCAGAAATAGTCAGTTACATATATATATAGCGGTAGAGTAAGAATTATGTAAACTTTATAAGAAAACAAGAAGACATTGCATATTTGGCGTAAGAAAACAAACATAAAAATTCATATTTAAGGAGGCCACTACGACCATTATTTTGAATTAAAATCAGAGAATTATGTTTTTAAAAAAAAGGTAGAGAAATTTTGTTAATTAATTTAATTTAATGCCTTTTAACTTAATTTAATTTAATTAATTTAATGTAATGTCTTTTAATTAATTAATTAAAATTAATTCGATTTATTTTTTATTATTATTTTATTATTATTATTATTATTTAATGTAATTTAATTTAATTGTGGTTAAGAATTAAGAGTTAAAAATTTAAAAAAAAAAATATAGATATATATATATATATATCAACTACAATTCAAAGCTTATGGCTATTAATACCTTGTCTTGGAAGATATATCCTGTAAAAGTTAGAAATAGAAAATTGTCCTGAGGGATGCAATAGCTAATCCCAACTGTTGTGCCTAAAGATTAAAGATACTTACTGTCACAATGTCATCAATGTCACCAATCTTTAAAATCAGCCGAACACATTCTGCTGCTAAGGATATAGCACTAGTACTCACCAGCAGTGGCTGAACCACATTCTCTTCCAAAATGTTTGTTATCTGACCCTTCCTCACTTTAATGCCTGTGTTTATCTCACCATTCGCATGCCGATTCCGAAGCTCTGTGACCATAGCAATTGGATTCAGCCCTGCATTTTCAGCTGGAGTAAACGGAATGACTTCTAGCGCTTCAGCAAACGCGCGAATACAGTAACTCTCCATTCCCTGCAGAGTCTTCGCCCACACACCAAGCTACCTTGACATTTCAATCTCCGGTGCACCACCCCCGGCAATCAAAACCCTTTTGTTGACAAGGCACCTGACAACACAAGGCGCATCATGCAAACTCCGCTCTGCCTCGTCCAAAACCAACAGATTGACCCTACCGACCATTCTGCAGTGTCGAACGTACCGAGCCAATGCCTGCACCACCCGACCCTGTCACGAATTTCAGCCGACCATTCTGCAGATTTGACAACCCTATCAATGCTCCTCCTGCCTTGGGATGCTCTACAAGCCGCTTTAATTCACCCACGTTAAACAAACGCCTTTCCACCATTTGGTCCAAATTCTCTAAACTTCATGGCAATGCGGTCTTTATCTTTGTTTCCTGAACAGAAGGCGGGCATATCTGTTTCATTATGAAGGATCTGAAGCTGCGCTGGGGTTTCACCTTCTTCTATTCTCTGCACAAGTATTTTTGCTAAGCTTCGGGCTCTTTCTCCCCTACGAGAACCGGATTCTTCTTCGTAACCTTTAGAAGGATTTTTATGAGTCTTCTAATCTCGTCATTTTTATTGCCGGTGGCTTCAGCACCATCCCCTAAACTTTGAAGTCGCAGCCTAGCAAGCCAAGCGCAGAAGGCTAGCAGGGGCTGCCCAAAACGTCACCGCGACATGTAGAGGAATTGTTCGGTCGTGCCCTTGGCGACGAGCTTCTGTTATGGCATGATTTAAGATGCTTGTCGCCTCCGGAGTTAGCGTCTGCTGCACGGTGCTTAGCCCTGCTTGCATCATTGCCAATAAGTAAATCAATCTTCGGAAACTGTCTCCCACTGGGAAATTGCAAAGCCCCTCATTCCACGACAATCTGCCAGGTCAAATGGTGACCACCACGAAAAGCTACAGCCGATGCATCGAGCACAAGCCTTCATATGGGCCAAACCCTAGCACTCAGCACCGCGAGCCCTTCACGCGAAGAGCAGCCAACAATGCCAAGTAAAACCTAGCCCTCCTCCTTAAATAGAGAAAAGCTGACAGTAAGGCGGTTTCCGCGTCGCCCATGGGCGGTTTACAAAACCGCCTTTTCGTATGCGGATGAGTAGGAGTTAGCCACGTGTCATGGCGGTTTTCCTTCCGCGACCACCGAACCCTGTTATCGCTCGAGCATGTTGCCGACGCGGGTGAAGGAGAGCCGTCGATCTCTGGCTCTTGCAACCCTCCGGATAAACGAACGAACCTTATCGCGTCAAATCACCGTATTATTATTTTTATTATTTTCCTTTTATTTATGTTAGCGTGGGCGCCAATCCCACATGCAAAGAGAGCATTGGGCTCAGCCCGAGAGCATTGCACAGGATCAAATCGTCCATGAGCCATGTCCCAGCCTTTGCTTTCGTTTGGAGATTTATATTGTTTTAAATTTTTTTTAATTTTAAACTAATGTCTTTTAAATATTAATTTTATTTTATTAATTTAATGTAGTGTAGTTTACCATTCATTTGATTTAATTCGTTTAATTTAATTTAATGATTTTTCAATGTTAATTTAATTTTGTTAATATTTTTTTTTATATATATTTTAATATTAATTTAATTAATTTAATTTGATGTCTTTTGAGTAATTAATTTAATTTAATTTAATTTATTTATTCATTATTTAAGTTAATTTAATTTAATTATGGAAAAAAAAATGGGGAAAAGGGGTTTCGGCAATTTCGAATATAATATTAGAGTGTTTTATTTAAGTTTAATTAAATTAAATCTTGAATATATATTTATATATGTTATAACCTAGGTTGTTAAAGAATTAAAAGTTAAATATTTAAAATATATATATATATATAAAGCCACTCACAAACTTGAAATTTAAAAGTTCGTCATAGATTTAAAAATCTTAACGTCAATTATAGTAAGGTTGGAGTGGTTTGGAGAGATTATAATTTAACTTTTAATATATCAAATTTAAGTTATAATTTATATTTAGAGGAGAATTTAAAAATATTTAAATTTAATATATATAAATATTTAAATTTTGGGAAAGAAAGAAATAAATAAATATACATATATATTTAAATAAATAAATAAAGAGTGGCTTAAGTGGTTTGGTGGAGACCTAAGGTTTAATAAATTCAGGTATTTAATCAAACTCTCTTAGCATTTCATGTATTTAACATCCCACGTAAAATTAATTCAGGAGGAAAATATAGGTAAGTGTAACTATATAATGATACAAAAGGGGAGAAGAAAGTTAGTGTTTCATATACAAAGCTTATTTAAATATAATTTTAAGTTTTCCTTAAACTGGGTTGACAATATTATGATAAAAATGAATGCATGCACGTCAAAAGAACAATTCAAAAAAAAAAAAAAAAAAAAAATTATTGCTTTTGTAGTGGCGTGATGGTACTAAGTCTTCATCTTATTACAATATTTTAAACTAATATATTTGTATGATAAAAAATAAAAAATAAAATTTATCATCGTTTTAGACTCATACATATTTAAATGCAAAAGTGGTACTCGTTTATTATACACATAATTGTCAAATGGTTAAGTTAAAAGTAAACGCGATACTTTTAATTAAGATCGACACGACACATAAGTTATTATGGTCATAATCATAAATTAGTTTCACATTTAATTAATAAATTATTATACTCATAATTATAAATTTAAAATAGACGTTAATAGTAAAAAGATTTAAATATTTCACAACCATTTACTATACAAGTGGTAAAGCTAATAGTAAAATAAAGTCTTTTCAAATGAGATAAACACGACACATTTAATTTACCAATTCATATATTAGGGATGTTACTTACATTTAATTTACCAATTCATATATTAGGGATGTTACTTACGTTAATTGAGAACAACTTTGTTACATCGACATTAAAATCAAAAAAAATACTCATGCAATGCTTAAACATCAATATTGGTCAGAATTGATTTAACAAATACATCTAACAATAAGATCAAATGTCTCACAACTTATCATCCTAATTAGTCACAACAAAAGTAGAGACCACGATCACATTTACGTTAATGTCCATCTTATGACTCGATTGTGTTGTTTTCATAATAAAGATTGATCACAATTTGGTCATTTTAACTTTCAGATTTATGTGAAAATAGAGACTAGGGTATTTGGATGGGTGTCATGGTCCAAAATGTGGTAAATAGGAATTGGAGAATGCGCTCATGTATATATACTGATAGACTGGTGCAAGCGAACGCTCGTCTTTCATGGCATGTTAGTGGTAAGGCGAACCTAGAAAAACAACAATAGGTTAACTCGGAGGGAGTATTCGAGATACTTACACGATGAATTCGGTTACGAGGATAAAGGACGAAATGTAGGAAAATGAATTATCTTTCTAAATATAAAATTTTTATTTATAGAAATTGTTTATAACTAGGTAAATTGATCGAATGTCGCTACAAAATATTGTAGAGATGTAGAGAACACATTTAACATGACAACGCCTTTTGTTATTATGAAATTTGCTATATCATTGAAATGACAACGTCTTATGTTAGTTCAAAGTAGAGGAGTTTAACATGATCGAACAATTATATTTTTTTTTTTATCATAGCTCTTAGTATGTTTTACTACACCATATTATTTTGTAGAAAATGCTTAAGTTGAAAAACGTTCATAGTAGAAACAAAAGAGGATATGTTAAAATAAATGAGGAATGGTGTTTGAGTTTTGAGTTCCTAGGTCTCCACTCCAAATTACGCAAACATCGATGTGTGTATATAGATAACTTGGTACAAAATACAAATTAATGAGAAGACTCATGAACACCCCATAATCGTATTTACAAATAAAATTTTCATTAAAAAAAAAAATCTAAATAAATGTAACAATATACAAGTATTTTAGTTGGGAAACGTTAAGATATGAAATGTTATGTAACTCAGAGAAGGAGAGACTTGGAAAATACATTATATATTATTCAGATAAGATAAAGGATGGGAATAAACTTGCTCGATATAAGGACTAGGTACCCTTTTGAATCGCATTAGGGAAAACACCATGTACTTAAACCAGGAGATTGCATACAAAGTTTATTACAAGACTATTCTATTTAAGGGAAACATGGCTTTAGACTAATTAAGTTAAATATTGGTGTAATGGTGCGAAACGTTTTTGAGAAAATTTCGGATTAATCATACCTAATATAGTGAGGATCTCGGTTAATAATAAAAGAGCCCCAAGGATCTCAACACAGTTCTCAACTTAACTCAATTAAAGCGGTCATTAGGAAGTTCTAATATGAATGAACATAGTAAGTTATGGCATATTCGTTCGACTTGTAGGATTGGAACAAAATTAGCTGTGAAATTCTTAAGAAATTAAAGCAGGAATGGTTTCTGCATAGATTATATTAGTTAAAGGAGAGAATAATAAATAAACATGGTGACAATTGTGTTTTGATAAGGAATAGCCATGAAAACCTTGTAAATGATGATAGTTCCCCTAGTTTAACAATGTTACAATACTTTCGTTATTATTTATTACCGATACGGAAACAATATATGACCTTAGGGTTTTGAGGACATGAACCTTCTTCCCCTAAAAGGTATACCAACTATAAGGGTCCTCGATAGTTGCGCATGGGGTGAATGCCAAATTATGAGTTCTAAATGACCCCCAATTAAATTGTTGACCATTCCACGCCAAGTTGGATGAATAAAAGCTTCAGTAAACTCCGTTGTGTGAGGGATAAACTTATCTGGAAGATGTAACCTAAAGAATGTTGTAAAAATGTATGAAATAGGATACTAAGGTGGATAGAACTTGATTATAACATTTAGGCATTCTAGGCATAATATTGAGATCCAACAAAAGGATTAATCGAAATGTTCTTTAATTATTAGAACACATATCATGAGATAAGAGAAGTAAAATTAAAAGATAATATCAAAATATTTGGTCAAGTTAAAACTAAGTAGGACATGTATGGCCAGGACCCGCCATTTGCAGAATTGCATAGACTATGAGTCAAGATTTTCCTGCACCATTTTGACCATAACTTCGGGACGAAGTTTCCTGAAGGGTGGGTGTATGTAACGCCCCATATTTTATTACATGCATTTATCAATTAAGACCCACTATACTTCCTCATTATCTATTGAACTCAACTCGACTGAGTAAACTATATTACGACATGACGGACCTCATTATATAATGTTACCCTGTTTTATGATTTCACTATGATTATGATGTTGTTATGTCATGCGGTTACGATGTCATAATTATCGTGTGATTTCTTTATCTTACAATTACAGTATATGTTTATATGTTTTCATTAATGAGATGTGAAATATAGGAATCGGTACATGGATACCATCTTCTTGTATGAAGTATTGAAGTATTATATGTCATACGCATTTATGATGAACTAAAAGGGTTACATGAAACAAAGTGATTTCGATAACATGGATCAATTGGCGATCAATGGGAAATGCTTTATATATATTGTACTATGCGAAATACTAACCTACAGGACACAGGGGCTACCAGATAGCCAGTTACTTGATCTGATATATGGGACACAAAGAGAATATGTTCGTACAGTAAACCTTAGCGGCCAAAAATGATGATACGATAACACAAACTGATAATCCTGATAGCAGCAGAGTAATAGTTGATAAGGGAGTAGGCCTAGTATGTTTAGAAGGATGGATGTGTTTCCCACCCTATGTTCCTACGATACCCGAGATCGTGGGAGGGCCGTGCTGAGACACGCTCCCCATGTATGTGTGATGACGATGGTCGGATGCCTGCTAGGAGAGGATAGGTCCATTGTTCAGCCGACGCTATCGCTCTCAAGTTCTATGTGGTCAGGTCGATGAGTCCGACATCCACTTTTATACTAGCAGAGGAAGGACAGGGAGGATGTGGCAGTAGGTTAGGATGGGAGGATATGATAGTGTTGTTGAGGGTCGGGTATTCCTTGATTCTGAGTTAGTGGTAGTAGGTACCCTTCCTTGTACCTGATTGATTAAACTAATATAAAGATAAAGGTAATGATGTGAAATCGTAAATACTTAACTGTTAAATAACTGAGGATGTTAAAGTAATTGTACCATATATATATTATGCTTGTTCTTCTGCATGAGGGTAAATACTACTAATAGTTAGCAAGTATGCATAGGCGGGATGGGGTTTGTCTATAGTGCATTTATGATCTGTGCATACGCTGGCCACGCATGCACACCTTGCAGATGTACATTAGTATCGATATCACAAACACTTAACCTATTACTTTAATGTATAAGCCGTCATAAGTGAATATGTAAATCATGCATTGATCGAACTTAGATAACGAATATGAAGTTATTTAAGAGGTGTAAAACAAATCAATTAAGCTATGTATTTCTTGTTGGTAAACATTGTGGTAAACAAATGATTTAAAAAGACATTTTAGTAAATTCACCATTTATTATTACCTTGTGGAGATTTAATTAATATTATGATTTAATTAATGTTATTTGAATAAATACCCATGTCATAACAATTGCAATATAGGTAAAAATGTAAATATTGATTAGTAAATAAGTAAAGTGTGATTATTCCATTTCTGAGTTAACCGTAATAAAATAACAATTCTTGAATGGGAGTGACGTAGGGGAAAGTGGTTAAAATTATTTAGTTATTCAATGCGAATCTTAGAATTTAAATCTGAAGATAAGTTATATTGACAAATATGGTAGACCATTAAAACATATCATGTCCAAGTGAAAAGAGTCAACTATTTACATAAATGACATTAATAACATTAAATTCAAAAGGAAAGGAGTTAATGGTTGAGGGGCTCGAGAGGGGATTTTGGGGCGGTGGAGTAGCCCAAGGCCTTCTCGAGTGGGAAAAGATGTTTAAGAGGGGGTTGGTTTTGGAGGAGAGAAGACTTAGTATTTTTGTGAAAAAGGAGGAATGCCGAGGAGGGGGTTAACTCGGAGCTTTGAGGAGGTGGGAAACTCAAAGAAAGTCTGAGGAGGGGGTTAACTCAGCAGAGGATTACCATGGAATGAGGAAAAGAAACCAATGGAATTCTGCTCTCAGGATTATCAGTTTGTGGGATCGGGGGCTAGGAAATCCATTGATTTCCTAGGGTCAGCAAGATAATAGCTGATCGGTAGGGTGGACACATCGTTTTGGCTGACTATGAGAATGAAATGATAACCTGCTGCAACCTACAGTCGATTAGCATCAGCATCAGGTACTTTCCTTGTTATTTATTTTATTTGATTATTATGTTGAGACTTACTATGAACCCTGCATATACTTGCTCTTTACTAATTCATTACGGTGAAACAAAATCTTATGCTGAAAACAATTGTTGCAAGAAATAATGATTTGATAGTTCATTTTGGATACAGAAATTTTAAGAATAAGACAGTTAACTAAGTTTCATGTGACAGAAATAGAGATGAGATTGGAAATTTACTTCCTTACACCTGAGTAAAGTTTAACACATAGAAAAACAAACTCTGAAATTCTACCGAGTGCTCTGTTGGAAAACCAGGGCACTACAGATGGTATCAGAGCCTGGTTCGGACTCTCGAACCTAACGGCCTACCGGAAATAGAAACTAAGCATCCCTAAGCAAAATATCTGTAAATCTAGGTAGAACTCTATGCAGAAATCTGAAATCAATGTTCACGATTCCCCAAACCTCCTTTCCTAATTTACGTAACAGTAATTTATCTGCACAAACACAAAAATCAGAAATAGTCAGTTACATATATATATATATAGCGGTAGAGTAAGAATTCTGTAAACTTTATAAGAAAACAAGAAGACATTGCATATTTGGCGTAAGAAAACAAACATAAAAATTCATATTTAAGGAGGCCACTACGACCATTATTTTGAATTAAAATCAGAGAATTATGTTTTAAAAAAAAGGGAGAGAAATTTTGTTAATTAATTTAATTTAATGCCTTTTAACTTAATTTAATTTAATTAATTTAATGTAATGTCTTTTAATTAATTAATTAAAATTAATTCGATTTATTTTTTATTATTATTATTTCTATTTAATGTAATTTAATTTAATTGTGGTTAAGAATTAAGAGTTAAAAATTAAAAAAAAAAAAAAAATATATATATATATATATATATATATATATCAACTACAATTCAAAGCTTATGGCTATTAATACCTTGTCTTGGAAGATATATCCTGTAAAAGTTAGAAATAGAAAATTGTCCTGAGGGATGCAACAGCTAATCCCAACTGTTGTGCCTAAAGATTAAAGATACTTACTATCACAATGTCATCAATGTCACCAATCTTCAAAATCATCCGAACACATTCTGTTGCTAAGGATATAGCACTAGTACTCACCAGCAGTGGCTGAACCACATTCTCTTCCAAAATGTTTGTTATCTGACCCTTCCTCACATTAATGCCTGTGTTTATCTCACCATTCGCATGCCGATTCCGAAGCTCTGTGACCATAGCAATTGGATTCAGCCCTGCATTTTCAGCCGGAGTAAACGGAATGACTTCTAGCGCTTCAGCAAACGCGCGAATACAGTAACTCTCCATTCCCTGCAGAGTCTTCGCCCACACACCAAGCTGCCTTGACATTTCAATCTCCGGTGCACCACCCCCGGCAATCAAAACCCTTTTGTTGACAAGGCACCTGACAACACAAGGCGCATCATGCAAACTCCGCTCTGCCTCGTCCAAAACCAACAGATTGACCCTACCGACCATTCTGCAGTGTCGAACGTACCGAGCCAATGCCTGCACCGCCCGACCCTGTCACGAATTTTAGCCGAACATTCTGCAGATTTGACAACCCTATCAATGCTCCTCCTGCCTTGGGATGCTCTACAAGCCGCTTTAATTCACCCACGTTAAACAAACGCCTTTCCACCATTTGGTCCAAATTCTCTAAACGTCATGGCAATGCGGTCTTTATCTTTGTTTCCTGAACAGAAGGCGGGCATATCTGTTTCATTATGAAGGATCTGAAGCTGCGCTGGGGTTTCACCTTCTTCTATTCTCTGCACAAGTATTTTTGCTAAGCTTCGGGCTCTTTCTCCCCTACGAGAACCGGATTCTTCTTCGTAACCTTTAGAAGTATTTTTATGAGTCTTCTAATCTCGTCATTTTTATTGCCGGTGGCTTCAGCACCATCCCCTAAACTTTGAAGTCGCAGCCTAGCAATCCAGGCTGAGAAGGCTAGCAGGGGCTGCCCAAAACGTCACCGCGACATGTAGAGGAATTGTTCGGTCATGCCCTTGGCGACGAGCTTCTGTTATGGCATGATTTAAGATGCTTGTCGCCTCCGGAGTTAGCGTCTGCTGCACGGTGCTTAGCCCTGCTTTCATCATTGCCGATAAGTAAATCAATCTTCGGAAACTGTCTCCCACTGGGAAATTGCAAAGCCCCTCATTCCACGACACTCTGCCAGGTCAAATGGTGACCACCACGAAAAGCTACAGCCGATGCGTCGAGCACAAGCCTTCATATGGGCCAAACCCTAGCACTCAGCACCGCGAGCCCTTCACGCGAAGAGCAGCCAACAATGCCAAGTAAAACCTAGCCCTCCTCCTTAAATAGAGAAAAGCTGACGGTAAGGCAGTTTCCGCGTCGCCCATGGGCGGTTTACAAAACCGCCTTTTCGTATGCGGATGAGTAGGAGTTAGCCACCCGTCATGGCGGTTTTCCTTCCGCGACCACCGAACCCTGTTATCGCTCGAGCATGTTGCCGACGCGGGTGAAGGAGAGCCGTCGATCTCCGGCTCTTGCAACCCTCCGGATAAACGAACCTTATCGCGTCAAATCACCGTATTATTATTTTTATTATTTTCCTTTTATTTATGTTAGCGTGGGCGCCAATCCCACATGCAAAGAGAGCATTGGGCTCAGCCCGAGAGCATTGCACAGGATCAAATCGTCCATGAGCCATGTCCCAGCCTTTGCTTTCGTTTGGAGATTTATATTGTTTTAAATTTTTTTTTAATTTTAAACTAATGTCTTTTAAATATTAATTTTATTTTATTAATTTAATGTAGTGTAGTTTACCATTCATTTGATTTAATTCGTTTAATTTAATTTAATGATTTTTCAATGTTAATTTAATTTTGTTAATATTTTTTTTTATATATATTTTAATATTAATTTAATTTGATGTCTTTTGAGTAATTAATTTAATTTAATTAATTTAATTTAATTTAATTTATTTATTCATTATTTAAGTTAATTTAATTTAATTATGGAAAAAAAAAATGGGGAAAAGGGGTTTCGGCAATTTCGAATATAATATTAGATTGTTTTATTTAAGTTTAATTAAATTAAATCTTGAATATATATTTATATATGTTATAACCTAGGTTGTTAAAGAATTAAAAGTTAAATATTTAAAATATATATATATATATATAAAGCCACTCACAAACTTGAAATTTAAAAGTTCGTCATAGATTTAAAAATCTTAAGGTCAATTATAGTAAGGTTGGAGTGGTTTGGAGAGATTATAATTTAACTTTTAATATATCAAATTTAAGTTTTAATTTATATTTAGAGGAGAATTTAAAAATATTTAAATTTAATATATATAAATATTTAAATTTGGGGAAAGAAAGAAATAAATAAATATACATATATATTTAAATAAATAAATAAAGAGTGGCTTAAGTGGTTTGGTGGAGACCTAAGGTTTAATAAATTCAGGTATTTAATCAAACTCTCTTAGCATTTCATGTATTTAACATCCCACGTAAAATTAATTCAGGAGGAAAATATAGGTAAGTGTAACTATATAATGATACAAAAGGGGAGAAGAAAGTTAGTGTTTCATATACAAAGCTTATTTAAATATAATTTTAAGTTTTCCTTAAACTGGGTTGACAATATTATGATAAAAATGAATGCATGCACGTCAAAAGAGCAATTCAAAAAAAAAAAAAATAATAATTTTATTGCTTTTGTAGTGGCGTGATGGTACTAAGTCTTCATCTTATTACAATATTTTAAACTAATATATTTGTATGATAAAAAATAAAAAATAAAATTTATCATCGTTTTAGACTCATACATATTTAAATGCAAAAGTGGTACTCGTTTATTATACACATAATTGTCAAATGGTTAAGTTAAAAGTAAACGTGATACTTTTAATTAAGATCGACACAGCACATAAGTTATTATGGTCATAATCATAAATTAGTTTCACAATTAATTAATAAATTATTATACTCATAATTATAAATTTAAAATAGACGTTAATAGTAAAAAGATTTAAATATTTCACAACCATTTACTATACAAGTGGTAAAGCTAATAGTAAAATAAAGTCTTTTCAAATGAGATAAACACGACACATTTAATTTACCAATTCATATATTAGGGATGTTACTTACATTTAATTTACCAATTCATATATTAGGGATGTTACTTACGTTAATTGAGAACAACTTTGTTACATTGACATTAAAATCAAAAAAAATACTCATGCAATGCTTAAACATCAATATTGGTCACAATTGATTTAACAAATACATCTAACAATAAGATCAAATGTCTCACAACTTATCATCCTAATTAGTCACAACAAAAGTAGAGACCACGATCACATTTACGTTAATGTCCATCTTATGACTCGATTGTGTTGTTTTCATAATAAAGATTGATCACAATTTGGTCATTTTAACTTTCAGATTTATGTGACAATAGAGACTAGGGTATTTGGATGGGTGTCATGGTCCAAAATGTGGTAAATAGGAATTGGAGAATGCACTCATGTATATATACTGATAGACTGGTGCAAGCGAATGCTCTTCTTTCATGGCATGTTAGTGGTAAGGCGAACCTAGAAAAACAACAATAGGTTAACTCGGAGGGAGTATTCGAGATACTTACACGATGAATTCGGTTATGAGGATAAAGGACGAAATGTAGGAAAATGAATTATCTTTCTAAATATAAAATTTTTATTTATAGAAATTGTTTATAACTAGGTAAATTGATCGAATGTCGCTACAAAATATTGTAGAGATGTAGAGAACACATTTAACATGACAACGCCTTTTGTTATTATGAAATTTGCTATATCATTGAAATGACAACGTCTTATGTTAGTTCAAAGTAGAGGAGTTTAACATGATCGAACAATTATATTTTTTTTTTTATCATAGCTCTTAGTATGTTTTACTACACCATATTATTTTGTAGAAAATGCTTAAGTTGAAAAACGTTCATAGTAGAAACAAAAGAGGATATGTTAAAATAAATGAGGAATGGTGTTTGAGTTTTGAGTTCCTAGGTCTCCACTCCAAATTACGCAAACATCGATGTGTGTATATAGATAACTTGGTACAAAATACAAATTAATGAGAAGACTCATGAACACCCCATAATCGTATTTAAAAATAAAATTTTCATTAAAAAACAAAATCTAAATAAATGTAACAATATACAAGTATTTTAGTTGGGAAACGTTAAGATATGAAATGTTATGTAACTCAGAGAAGGAGAGACTTGGAAAATACATTATATATTATTCAGGTAAGATAAAGGATGGGAATAAACTTGCTCGATATAAGGACTAGGTACCCTTTTGAATCGCATTAGGGAAAACACCCTATACTTAAACCAGGAGATTGCATACAAAGTTTATTACAAGACTATTCTATTTAAGGGAAACATGGCTTTAGACTAATTAAGTTAAATATTGGTGTAATGGTGCGAAAAGTTTTTGAGAAAATTTCGGATTAATCATACCTAATATAGTGAGGATCTCGGTTAATAATAAAAGAGCCCCAAGGATCTCAACACAGTTCTCAACTTAACTCAATTAAAGCGGTCATTAGGAAGTTCTAATATGAATGAACATAGTAAGTTATGGCATATTCGTTCGACTTGTAGGATTGGAACAAAATTAGCTGTGAAATTCTTAAGAAATTAAAGCAGGAATGGTTTCTCCATAGATTATATTAGTTAAAGGAGAGAATAATAAATAAACATGGTGACAATTGTGTTTTGATAAGGAATAGCCATGAAAACCTTGTAAATGATGATAGTTCCCCTAGTTTAACAATGTTACGATACTTTCGTTATTATTTATTACCGATACGGAAACAATATATGACCTTAGGGTTTTGAGGACATGAACCTTCTTCCCCTAAAAGGTATACCAACTATAAGGGTCCTCGATAGTTGCGCATGGGGTGAATGCCAAATTATGAGTTCTAAATGACCCCCAATTTAAATTGTTGACCATTCCACGCCAAGTTGGATCAATAAAAGCTTTAGTAAAGTCCGTTGTGTGATGGATAAACTTATCTGGAAGATGTAACCTAAAGAATGTTGTAAAAATGTATGAAATAGGATACTAAGGTGGATAGAACCTGATTATAACATTTAGGCGTTCTAGGCATAATATTGAGATCCAACAAAAGGATTAATCGAAATGTTCTTTAATTATTAGAACACATATCATGAGATAAGAGAAGTAAAATTAAAAGATAATATCAAAATATTTGGTCAAGTTAAAACTAAGTAGGACATGTATGGCCAGGACCCGCCATTTGCAGAATTGCATAGACTATGAGTCAAGATTTTCCTGCACCATTTTGACCATAACTTCGGGACGAAGTTTCCTGAAGGGTGGGTGTATGTAATGCCCCATATTTTATTACATGCATTTATCAATTAAGACCCACTATACTTCCTCATTATCTATTGAACTCAACTCGACTGAGTAAACTATATTACGACATGACGGACCTCATTATATAATGTTACCCTGTTTTATGATTTCACTATGATTATGATGTTGTTATGTCATGCGGTTACGATGTCATAATTATCGTGTGATTTCTTTATCTTACGATTACAGTATATGTTTATATGTTTTCATTAATGAGATGTGAAATATAGGAATCGGTACATGGATACCATCTTCTTGTATGAAGTATTGAAGTATTATATGTCATACGCATTTATGATGAACTAAAAGGGTTACATGAAACAAAGTGATTTCGATAACATGGATCAATTGGCGATCAATGGGAAATGCTTTATATATATTGTACTATGCGAAATACTAACCTACAGGACACAGGGGCTACCAAATAGCCAGTTACTTGATCTGATATATGGGACACAAAGAGAATATGTTCGTACAGTAAACCTTAGCAGCCAAAAATGATGATACGATAACACAAACTGATAATCCTGATAGCAGCAGAGTATGAGTTGATAAGGGCATAGGCCCAGTATGTTGAGAGGGATGGATGTGTTTCCCACCCTATGTTCCTACGATACCCGAGATCGTGGGAGGGCCGTGCTGAGACACGCTCCCCATGTATGTGTGATGACGATGGTCGGATGCCTGCTAGGAGAGGATAGGTCCGTTGTTCAGCCGACGCTATCGCTCTCAAGTTCTATGTGGTCAGGTCGATGAGTCCGACATCCACTTTTATACTGGCAGAGGAAGGACAGGGAGGATGTGGCAGTAGGTTAGGATGGGAGGATATGATAGTATTGTTGAGGGTCGGGTATTCCTTGATTCTGAGTTAGTGGTAGTAGGTACCCTTCCTTGTACCTGATTGATTAAACTAATATAAAGATAAAGGTAATGATGTGAAATCGTAAAGACTTAATTGTTAACTAACTGAGGATGTTAAAGTAATTGTACCATATATATATTATGCTTGTTCTTCTGCATGAGGGTAAATACTACTAATAGTTAGCAAGTATGCATAGGCGGGATGGGGTTTGTCTATAGTGCATTTATGATCTGTGCATACGCTGGCCACGCATGCACACCTTGCAGATGTACATTAGTATCGATATCACAA
This sequence comes from Larix kaempferi, assembly GCA_027924585.1. Lineage (NCBI taxonomy): Eukaryota > Viridiplantae > Streptophyta > Pinopsida > Pinales > Pinaceae > Larix > Larix kaempferi. The sequence goes on along the minus strand of BSBM01000088.1, from coordinate 16,868,278 downwards.
ACACTTAACCTATTACTTTAATGTATAAGCCGTCATAAGTGAATATGTAAATCATGCATTGATCGAACTTAGATAACGAATATGAAGTTATTTAAGAGGTGTAAAACAAATCAATTAAGCTATGTATTTCTTGTTGGTAAACATTGTGGTAAACAAATGATTTAAAAAGACATTTTAGTAAATTCACCATTTATTATTACCTTGTGGAGATTTAATTAATATTATGATTTAATTAATGTTATTTGAATAAATACCCATGTCATAACAATTGCAATATAGGTAAAAATGTAAATATTGATTAGTAAATAAGTAAAGTGTGATTATTCCATTTCTGAGTTAACCGTAATAAAATAACAATTCTTGAATGGGAGTGACGTAGGGGAAAATGGTTAAAATTATTTAGTTATTCAATGCGAATCTTAGAATTTAAATCTGAAGATAAGTTATATTGACAAATATGGTAGACCATTAAAACATATCATGTCCAAGTGAAAAGAGTCAACTATTTACATAAATGACATTAATAACATTAAATTCAAAAGGAAAGGAGTTAATGGTTGAGGGGCTCGAGAGGGGATTTTGGGGCGGTGGAGTAGCCCAAGGCCTTCTCGAGTGGGAAAAGATGTTTAAGAGGGGGTTGGTTTTGGAGGAGAGAAGACTTAGTATTTTTGTGAAAAAGGAGGAATGCCGAGGAGGGGGTTAACTCGGAGCTTTGAGGAGGTGGGAAACTCAAAGAAAGTCTGAGGAGGGGGTTAACTCAGCAGAGGATTACCATGGAATGAGGAAAAGAAACCAATGGAATTCTGCTCTCAGGATTATCAGTTTGTGGGCTCGGGGGCTAGGAAATCCATTGATTTCCTAGGGTCAGCAAGATAATAGCTGATCGGTAGGGTGGACACATCGTTTTGGCTGACTATGAGAATGAAATGATAACCTGCTGCAACCTACAGTCGATTAGCATCAGCATCAGGTACTTTCCTTGTTATTTATTTTATTTGATTATTATGCTGAGACTTACTCTGAACCCTGCATATACTTGCTCTTTACTAATTCATTACGGTGAAACAAAATCTTATGCTGAAAACAATTGTTGCAAGAAATAATGATTTGATAGTTCATTTTGGATACAGAAATTTTAAGAATAAGACAGTAAACTAAGTTTCATGTGACAGAAATAGAGATGAGATTGGAAATTTACTTCCTTACACCTGAGTAAAGTTTAACACATAGAAAAACAAACTCTGAAATTCTACCGAGTGCTCTGCTGGAAAACCAGGGCACTACAATAATACCCCCATTTTGACTTAGAATGTACTTAATCATATGTAAATGTTGTAAATATGCTAGTATAGATTCCTAGTGTGGAGCTCAAGGCCAAGGCCCAACTAGGAATGGTTAGGCATGTATCATGTATATATTTTCATTTGGATCATATGATTGGCTTGTCATGCTAACTCAAAATATATGTAAAAGTTATGTTGCATAAATAATAAAATGGTGAAGATGGTTGTGTAAAGAGCACTAGAGGGGATATGATTCCACCAAAGGAGAAAAGGAAAGGGGTCCTATGGGAGGATAAATACTTTGCTACCAAGTGTCAACCTTAGAACTCATCAAAATTCTGCCATGTTCTTTGAGTGATCCAGTCACCTTTTTTTACTACTTCCAATCATTGAATGCATGTGTGAGGTTGGTGGGAAAATTCACCTCATGCAGTTATTGAAGCATGGAGATGAATACACTTTTGTGACAAGTCTATAATCATATCATCAGTCAGAAATTAGTATAGAGCTACCATAAGTCCTTTGTTCTATGGTCAGAAGTTATGCTAGTTGTATTTTCACCATTATCGCATATCCTATGAAGTCAACACTCATTATATCATTCTCTCATGTAGATATACACTGCATAGAGATCCCTATTGTTGTTCATGACCTTTACCAAACTATGTATAACCCAAAAATTTGAATTTAGAGACAAAACTACATTTTTGAAAGGAAAATAGATGGTTGTAGGTGAGCACAAAGGTTAGGCAAGCTAGGTGAAAAAAATTTATGAAAGAAATAAATAAACTTCTCACTTGGATATTTTGTCAAACATTGATCATTTCTGATATTTTAGGCTTATAAATGCTTCAAGAGATAAATACAACTTCTTATGCATAAATTACAAGAAGGAAACAAGCTGAAACACTTATGCCACATAAACCAATTGAAATGAACTCTAAGAATCAGTAAATAAACTCAATGATTTTTAGTCTAATGACCCACGAAAAACCCCTAGAAGGGAAAAACCTATGAAAGAGTTATATTCTTTATTACTTATGCAAAAACCCAGGAAATCATACAACTCATATTTTTCTCTTTTTCTGCATACAATAATTAGTAGCAATAACAAATCCAATCAAATTCATAGAATGCAACCTCGAAAAATGTTCCCACATGTGTGACTAAAGTGTATAGATAGAGTATGGCCTCTTTCCTTGGGAATCATGACTAGGAATGTTGTAATAGTATGGAACAATTCTGCAACCTTTTGTTTCTTGATTCTTGTGCCCTAAATCATTGCCTTGGTATTTTTGTTTTTCTTTTACTGCTAGGTTGTGGCTATACTTTTCTGTAGAATCTATATTAATGTTGTAAAATAATACTCTTTCCTCTATTGTATGGAATCCAAATCCCGTCTCTCTTTCTCAAGTGTGTCTCACAATAATGATGTCTCTCTTCAATGAAATAATGCATTTTTTATATTTCTTCATAATGACTAAACCTTAACTACCCGTTAACCACCCAAGATAAATTAATGAGATTAGATCTCATCATCCTAGGGATCTCATTTAATATCACATTAAATTATTTTTATGAGTCATTAATTACAATAAATGAACAACTTTATTTAATATAAACTCACTTTATAATTATAAAGTGCATTTCTCATTAATTACATTGAAGACATTTATTAATGCCCTTTATACTTAGACATCATAGTAGAAAGTACATCATGAGATACTTTTCAACACTCCCTCTTAATAGGGGATGTCCTTCCGGCACCACCTGCATGTCCTCCACCTGGGTCATTGTTCCTTGTAGCTTCTTCTTCTTGCTCCAGAATATGACCTAGATATGAGTGCCTGTAAACCACTCTGAGATATAAAATTTAAGGAGACTCTACTCTCCTATCCTGAACCTTCTCATCAACATCATACTAGTTGAGTCTCCTGCTAGTACTCAAAAGAGATTCGCTCTCTTCATCCGGAAGCACAGACTCAAAACCTGTAGCATCTACCTCATCCTCTGTCTTTAACAACAAGCCAGACTCAACATAGATAATATCACCTCGCAGTATGTATAGTTTTTCTCCCCTGTCTCCAAGAAGGATATTAGTACTAACTGGATCTATCCTCACTGAATATAGAAACACATGCCCATTTTTAACAAAAATTCCATATCCAACATCTTCCAGAGGTGATACTGAAAGCCTACTAAATTTTATCCCTAGAACAAATAGAACCCCATCAAACTCCAGGAGTTCACCAAACTCAAGTTGGAAGTGTATTATTCCAACTCCTCTCACTGCCTGAACATGATCCATGTCGGTTTCCACAAAGTTTTCTAGACCTATTTCAGTGATGCTCTAAAATAATCCCCACATGCCAGTCATGTGTATAGTTGACCCACTGTCAATTGTCTAGGCATTCTAAAAACTGGAACTGCCTACACTAGGGTTGAAATATGCTAATGAGAACTCTTTCTCAAACTGAGCAGCGAACTCTTCAACTGAGGCTGATTTTGCTACACCCTTTTTCTCTTTCTTATTTTTAGGGTAGTTTGATGCATAATGTGCATATTGATTACATGAATAGAAACATACTTTTCTTAACTCCTTCCCTTTCTTTTTGTTCTTTGCTTTGGTTGTAAGTGCTACATTTTCTTCAGTGTCAACAGCTATCAGGATTTTACTCTAAGATTCCTCCTGGATCTCCTCTTGGGTAAGATCATCCCACAAAGGGTTCCAATCTGGTAGTTTCTCTATTCCCACAACACATTTGAAAAAAACATCCCACTCTTTAGTAAATACCTTAGGGATATCCGTACTAATTATGATTCTAGGATGACCTCTCCCACTGCTAGTCCGTCTTTAACTTAGGAAACCATAGTTAAGTAGTAGAAAAAATTGTCATCCTTTTTAATTTTAACACTATGTATTTTATCACGGAGTGTCATTTTATTGTTCTCATTTTTTTATTCATATAGATTCTTAAGAGTATCCCACATATCTTTGGTATTCTTTTTCTCTACTAGGTGTGGAATCAGATTGTCCTTAGCCCCATCTAATATTATCCTTTAATCTAACACATCATGATCATGTTGGGAAATGGGATCAACGGGAACTGTAACTATGGTGTCAACAAACCTCCAAATTGTATTTTCCTTAAGTACTGCTAACATTTTGACCTTCCACTAAAGGTAGTTTGACACCCTGTCCAACCTATATTTGTACCTAATGCTCATCATTATTTCTGAAAACCCTTTCGACAACCAAAAACAATAAGAATTCCAAAACCCCTTCTTTGTTTCCTTGTAAAGAACAACTTTCTTGCTCAAATCTGAAATCACTTTTTTAAACCCTCTATTCATGGCCCTTCTTAGAGAACCTACTCTAATACCATGAAAAACTTTTATGACAGAAAAAAATAAACTTATCGCTTGGATATTTCATACAACATTTAACATTCTTGATATTCCATGCTTATAAATGCTTTAAGAGATAAATACAACTTCTTATGCATAAATTCCAAGAAGGCAACAATATAAAACACTTACGCCACATAAAAGAACTGAAATGAAATCTAAGAATCGGTAAATAGACTCAGTGAATTTTAGTCTAATGACCCAAGAAAAACCCATAGAAGGGGAAAACCTATGAAAGAGTGATATTCTTTATTATTTATTCAAAAACCCAAGAAATCATACAACTTAGATTCTTCTCTTTTTCTGTATACAATAATCAACATGAATAATAAATGCAGTCAAACTCACATAATGCTAGCTTGAAAATTGTTCCCACATGTGTGACTCAAGTGTACATACTAAGTACAGCCTCCTGCCTTGGGAATCATGCCCAAGACTCTTGTATAGTATGGAACATGTCTGCAACCTTTTGTTTCTCGATTCTTGTGCCTTGAATCATTGCTTTGGTATCTGCACTTGTCTTTTATTGTTAGGATGTGGTTGTACTTTTCTGTATAAACTATATTAATTCTATAAAATAGTACTCTTTCCTCTACTATACAGAATTCAAAACCCCTATCTCTTTCTCAAGTGTGTCTCGCAAGAATGATGTCTCTCTTCAATGAATTTATGTATTTATTATATTTCTTCATAATGACTAAACCCCAACTACCCATTAACCATCCAAGATCAATGAATGAGATTAGATCTCACCATCCTAGGGCTCTCGTTTAATATCACGTTAAATGATTTTATAAGTCATTAATTACAATAAATGAAAAAATTTATAATATAAACTCACTTTATAATTATAAAGTACTTTTCTCATTAATTACATTCAATACATTTATTAATGTCATTTGTCCGTGGGCATCATGGTACAAAAGACATCCTAAGATACTTTTTCAACACTAGGAACCCTTAACCAATGATTGTTTCTACTCATAGATGCTTTAGGAACCACAAATTAAGGATACAGGTGGTTCTCCAATAGCATATAGCAGGTTGGTCTCCTTCAATGCAAGATGGATCACCCAAGAAAATTGTGGAATGGTGAAGGGGATGCCTGAGCCAAAAAGGGTCTTGTGTTGGGAAGGTATTTTTGGAGCCAAGGATGTGATGGTTGAGTGAGATCCCTGTAGATATTTGTATGAGCATTTGGTTAAGTATAGAGAGCAGAACAAGTTTTGGGATGAGATATAGAAGCCTATAGGTGTTTCCTTTGCCATGGTGGCCTCATATCCTAGCTTGGGGGTGGCCTCTCAGCATAAAGGGTATATGTTGGATATGGTGCCCATTGGGTGGAAAATCACTCTTACATAGCTAGTTGCTTGGACATTCTTTGTTTAAATATAAGTATTCTCTTGTATTTGAATATGCAATGTTTATAATTGATGCATGTGATAATTATGCTCATATATGCATGTTATCTTTGTGTGGATTGAGTTTATTTATGCTATGTATTTTTGTGATTCATATGCATACATATTTTACATATTATGAATTTATAATATGGTTATGGGGCATAATTTAGAAGCCCAAAATTTAGTTAATTTCTCCTCCCATTAGTCAGATTGGGTGAAGGGGACGTTGCATAGAAGGTACAAATAGAGAGCATGAATATGAATTTTAGTCAACAAGTAGCAGATTGTCGGATCAGTCACTCGATCCATCCCTCGATGAAGTTGTGGAACAATCAAATTTATCCAGACCTACAGAAAATGAAAGCACCCCAAAAAATTAACCCCCCACTGTTTTTGAAGAAGATACTAGAAGTAACAGTAGCCACACACCTTTGACTACCTTAAGGTTCCCTCAAAAAATTTGGTAACACATTCTTAGCACCCTATTTTACAGTTTCCATGGTATAGTCTAATGATTAGTAGTTCTACTAGTTTGCAGATTGGTTTGCTAGTAGGTGGAAGTAGTAGCAATTCTCAATAGAGTAGCGGTATCATTGTAGTGCAACCCAAGCCTTAATCATTTGTGTTTGTAGGATCCCCATCTGCCACAATGTTGGAGTAAAAGTAGTACCACCCATGAAATGTCTAGAATTTTGGGAAAGAAGAGGTGAAGCTAATGCAGAACAACATTGGTTCCTATGTGAAGCCATATATAGCTCTAGAGGGACCCCTACAAAATCTAAACTAATTGAATTTCAGGCCACATTATGCCAAAGATCCTTACAATGGTATATGAAGTTGATTGAACGATGGTACACAAATGCAAAATTGAAGCTTTGTATTTATAACTGAACTCTAAAAGAGTTGTTATCAAAGGAAAACAATAGGATGTTGCAAAGGAAATTATTGTTTATGTTCCTTTTGATTTTGAATACTCATCTGTATGAATATATTTTATGCTGAAATTCTAGAAAGAATTTGTATTGCATGTGTAAAATGCAGGTTATGAAAGGAAAAGAACCTTAAAGATTTCCAACGAGGGATGCTGAAAATAAAGGAGATCGAAAAAAACTTGTAAAAGAAATCGGAAATTGTATTTGGTAAAGACAATTGAAAGTTAAAAGAAATTTTTAAAGGGCACAAACACCAAGGACGATGTTATTTCTAATGTGGGGAGGATGTAATATCCTCTCTACTACCCTACTTTTTATGTAATGGAAATACAAATGTAAATGTACAATGTACCAGTTCCTGACAAGGAGATCAAGGCTAAGGCCCCTCCAATAAACTCTGTAAGTAATGTTACAATTTCCTAAATTATTTTGCAGTTTGATTTGTAGACTTAAGAGACTGAAGGTCTTGATGCAACTAAGTGATGGGGGCAAACAAATCCACTAGGGAGAGAGGTTGAATAGCTAAGAGGCCATGAGTTTGATGATGGGTGTCATAGTGGTGCATAGGGCACCGGAAGAAAGGTGCACAGTGGTTGTTCACATGATGATCTAAATCTCTTAGGTGTCGTCCTATGTTAAAGTAAGTCTTCAATAGACTAAGTTACTATTTGTCGGCTAGAAAATAATAGACTTCTATGATTTTGTTATTTAGTGAAAATCTAACTAATATTATTATAAGCTAAAGAAAATTAAATGATTATCCTAACCTTGGATCGAGTGCCAAAGAAGTTATTCTTAGAGATTCCAATCGAGAAGAAGCTAAAATTCTCTTATTTTAAGGGACTACGTTATAGTCACCCTAATTAAGAGAAACATAACTTATTTATTTATTTAAGCCTATGAACTTAAGATAAAACTAAGTACTGCTCCGAGCATACTATTAAAAATACGATTTAGTATTGTTATTATTAGTATTAATATGGCAAGTTGAGCCATTCACGTTACAAGAAGCAAGTATAAATACTTATGTGTGAAAAGTATCACATAAATTGTAATGGAATTTTTTCCTAACATATATATGAAATATATATCTATATTACAAAAGAAAGAAACTATTGAAATAATTCATTTCTTATTTAAGCCAAAAATATCTTATAATAAAAAATGAAAAAAGAATATTATATAATAAAATATGACATATTTGCTAATTGAAATAATATATGTAAGGAGATCGTATTGGAAGTGGAGATGAATGGAAGCATTGGGTTCTTGTAGAATCCGTTAGGGTTCTTGAAGAAATTGTTTACAGTTAGCATTTGCACCAACTGATTGTTCACTTAGGGTTTCAACCCTATGAATTCTCCCAGAAAGGAAATGCAAATTCAATTATGAGAGAGGAGGGACCTACTCTTGACATCTTGAGCGTGACAATTGTAAGACTGTATCGTTTTGTTGGGTGGCCTCTTCCAATAGGGAGTCGAGCCCGTTGAATGGAAATTTGATCCATCTTGCACTTTGATAAGATAGAAATAAGTTCGGTCTCTCTTGAGAGACAACTCCTACAAATATCTTGTGTGATTATCTTGAATTGTTTTTACAATGAGAGGATGGTCTTGGAGAAGACAATAGCCTTCACATATTGCTATCATATATCATTCACAGAGAGTACAATCACACCTTTATTTGGTTGACTGAATTTTAAGCATGGCTTGATAGTGAAGGATTGCACTACTTTGTTTAGCTTCCTTCATAAAGGAGAAGAGGCATATCTTTTGTAGGGTTGACTATTTACGATTATATTTTATTTGCAATATATTTTATTGTCTATTCGATTATTTTTCTAATTGCATAAACTAACTTTTTAAAATAAAGAGCAGTCATCCTTTGATATAGAGCTTCGTTGTGGGAAATCCAAACTCTAATCCCTTGTCTCGGCTCCATCTACTGTGTACGCCAAAGGATTATGCACCGTGGATAAGAACAAATATGCCATATGTAACTGAATAAGGTGCAAAAGCATAGATATTTTTCCTCCAAGCATTGGGTTGTGTAAGAGCACAGAGACACTCTTTCTAATCGGTGTACTATGTGAAAAGGAAGATATTCAATTTGATTTTTGTGCTCAATGAAAGGTGTGCTCCATAGGTAAGAGTCTAACTCTATCTAACCAATGATTGAACATGCATAAAAGTTTTAGTACATCATTTATTATGTGAGGGTCAACCTCTAGGGTATAAGTACTTTGGAGAGACATGTTAATCATTTTTTGAAAACATGTTTGTAGATTAAAACCAAACCCTACTTATTCAATAGTGGTGAACCAAGTTATTGTGGGTAAATCGAGCTTGTTTAGTAGTTAAACTCCACCATCCAATTGTGAAGAAGTGATGGGTTATCTTATAACTGAGCTCTATGCCCATAAAGTGTAAGTCAAACTCGTTAATAGAGAATCCAAACAAGCTATTGTTTTTGAAATAGAGTACATTATTATGAAATCACGCTTACGTTCGAAGACCAAATCTTCTTGTTTAGCTATGTCAAGGGTTTGGGCACTCTAACCATGACAAGAAATCTAGTTGAAATATTTATGCCATATCTCTATTCCTAGTGGATTTGTTGTCTAGTTCGTGGTGTTCACTGGGTGAAGGAATATATGTTGGATAGAGGGCCAAAAGGTTGGGTGGAAGGTTGTAGTCAAGCCTTCAGTGGCATTTAGTTTTACAAACCTACCTACTCAAATAAGTATTTTACACTTGCATTGTTTAGTAAGCTTTGTAAAGATCTATTAATGAACATGTTGGGATAAATAAAATTATTGCGAATAATTGTTCTTCCATGTGACTTAAGATGGTAAGAAATGTTATTTTAAGTATTTTACACTTGCATTCTTTAGTAAGCTTTGTAAAGATCTATTAATGAACATGTTGGGATAAATTTAATGAACATGTTGGGATAAATAAAATTATTGCAAATAATTGTTCTTCCATGTGACTTAAGATGGTAGGAAATGTTATTTTAGTTTAACGATTGTGATCCATGATTAATATGTATATGAATTCATTTGTTAGTCATAGCTTTCCTAAGATTGTTAAATAAGTCAGAATTATTATTATTATCTAATAATTATGTGTAATGATTATGTGATGAAGTAAATGATTTCAGTTATCACAAAAATACCCAGATTTAGTAGCCTTGTATTTATATTTAAGTAAATTTGAATATAGGTGAAATAATTTAACAAAATTCTTAACTCATTGATTAGACTTTTACATTCAAGCACGAGTTGAAACACTGAACTAAATATTATGTTAGTTTTGCCAATATTCTAGCCATTCCACCTTGGTGTATTCCAATAAAATACATACATACGTCATTATTCGAACTATACTAGAATGTGTGATTATAATCAATTAAATGGTTGATTAAGAGTTTTGACTTGGATTACCTTAAAAGGAGGAATGTAATTGGAAGAATCACAATATGTATTGTGTGAAACATATTATGTGTTGTGTTAAATTTTCAGAATTTACTTCAATCTGATCTAGGATCTTAACTGAGAGAACAACATGTATAGCAAATCTACAGCATATCAATCATGGACACAATAATGCAAGCACAAAAGAGACACAGAGTTTACTTGGGGAAAACCATAAAAGTGAAAAACCCCAATAACTTCCTCAGAGATAGATAGAGCAATGATACAACCAGAATACAAGAGATAGTCTTCTCCTAGTAGCAGAGCCTCCTCCTCCACAAGTGTGCCACTCTCCCAAGTGTGAATGAGAATAGAATGTGTAAAATGAGAGAGACACACTCTCTATTTATACACTAACTTGACTTGACCTTTACTCAACTAGGTCGGCCTCAACTTAACCACTTAACATAATGATGACTGGGCCGACCCCCACTAGGGTGGTCTAATAACCCTTTCACCCACATGGTCGACCCCTAATAGGGTGGTCTAATAACCCTTTGACCCACATGACTTATACAGGGCCGACCCCAACAAGGTGGTCTAATAACCCATCAAGTATAAGTTACGACACTTACAATATAAATGACGACACTTCTGGATAGAGGAATAATAACATCTCTATAGGAATACAACCACTTCTGTATAGAGGAATAATAACATCTCTATAGGAATACAATATACATATATGTGAAATACATTCCGAAGTTACATATACATCAACACTCCCTCTTAACTAGGAAGGTATTTCTCGACACAGGTCTTATAGCACAAGTCATCTTCTTTGGATCATCGTCACTGGATAATCGTCATCGAGTCATCATCATCGTCACTGCTACTGCTATCTCCATCAATCTCTGAATCTACACGTCATAGGAAGTTCTACAGAGCCAATCCTTTTTCATACTGTACGTAGGCCCACCACCTGCAGGTCTTCATCATCTGTGCGAACGGTCTAATAGAGGTGGCTTCTCAGGATTAATTTTATGTGCGGATGCAATACCGGAAAGAGTATCCCAGGAACATTTATGTGCCTAAGCACGACCGGCAAGATCTCCCAAGACTGATTAAATGCATCTCCTCCACAATACCTTTAAAGAGCATCCCAGGAACATTTATGTGCTGCAACACAACCGGCAAGATATCTAAAAGAATCTCAGGACTTATTACGAGCACACAGCTCAACCTCTCGGATATCCAGGACTAATTACATGTGGATATACAAAACCTTTAAAGAGCATCCCAGGAACATTTATGTGCTGCAGCACGACCGACAAGATCTCTAAAGAGCATCCCAGGACTAATTACGAGCACACAGCTCAACCTCTCAGATCTCCAAGACTGACTACATGTCTCCGTAGTAATACCTCATCCCAAGACTGATTACGAGCACACAACTCAACCTATCGGATATCTGAGGACTGATTACATACTACATAGCAATACCGAAAAGAGTACCACGGGAACATTTATATGTCGCAGCACGACCAGCAAGATCTCCCAGGACTGATTACATGCTATTTTCACAACCTACCACATATCATCCCTGACCTCCAAGTATCAACCTGATACTCATGATCCAACGGATCATCATCGCACGAGGCATCATCCTGATGCCCATGATCACACTGATCATCATCATTGTACCATCCTGGTACATATCATTTGGAGCAACATCCTAAATCTCATCATCATGATCATCCTGATCATACAATGCCTCCACCTGATGCATACCAAGTATCTACCTGATACATATCATTATACATGATCCACCTGATCATACAGTGTATCCACCTTATACAAATACAAATACATGATCCACCTAATCATACCTGATACATATCAACATACATGATCTACCTGATCATTCAATGTATCCACCTGATACATATACAGATACATGGTCCAGGCATCCAACATGATTCATACATACATATACATATAAATGATCCAACTGATCATATCCAGCATCCAACATGATGCGTACATACATGTACATATAAATGATCCAACTGATCATATCCAGCATCCAACATGATGCGTATATACATATAAATGATCCAATTGATCATATCCAGCATCATCCTGATGCATTTACAGACCAGTAACTGGAGCATCATCCTGATGCTCATCATCCAAGATCCTCCTGATCATCATAGCATCGTCTTCTTTAGATCATCTCATCATCCACTAAGCACAGCCCAGATGCACATCATCCAGTACTTACACCACTGACATGGGAGAACACATCTACCACCATTCGGGGAAGGCTCCAGCCCTTACTTTTTCAACATGGGAGAACACATCTACCACCATGTGAAAAATGGCTTCAGCCCTTACATCTACACCATGGGAGAACACATCTACCACCATGTGAGAATGGCTCAGCAATTACATCACGACCATGGGAGAACACATCAACCATGTCAGAAAAGCTCAAGTGCATTTGCATCTTCCGTACTCATCACTTCCCTTCGGAATGAACCTCGATTTGAAGTGCACCAAGCCTCTCTCTAAAGTACTCAAACTGCACTCTATCCAACGGCTTGGTCAATACATCTGCAACTTGCTCATCCGTCGTAACATACTCTGCTTCGGTTGTACTCAGTGCTACATAGGACTGCTTCCTTCTAAACTAAGAGATCACACCTGATCCCATACTGAAGTAGCACCCAGAAGTGCTCTTCCTATCTGTAGCACTGCCTGCCCAATCTAAATCAATGTAACCCTATAGGTTAAAATTTTTTATTCATATCATACTTGAGCCCATAATCAACTGTACCCTTCAGGTACCTCAGAATATGCTTTACAGCAACCAGGTGAACATCTTTCAGATCTGTGCAGAACTGGCTCAATGTGTTCACCAAAAAACAAATATCTGGTCTCATGTTCATCAGGTACATCAAGGACCCAATCATCTGACGATACATAGTGACATCAACAGGTTTATATAAAGCATCACACAGAAGCTTCAGGTTCGATGCCATAGCCTCGCAGTCCATCATCCTGAACCTCTTCAAGATCTCTACTACATACTTCCCTTGTCCAAGGAAGATTCCATCTGCACTCTGCCACACCTCCATACCAAGAAAGTAGTGCATCATACCCAAGTTCTTCATCTCTAACTCAGAAGCAAGTTTCTGCTGTGTGTCGGCAATCAATCTATCCTCACCTGTAACAAACAGGTCGTCCACATACAAAAGTAGTATCACTGGATTGCCTTCCTCAACCTTGTAGTAAAGGTTGGAATCCGCTTTACTCTTGGTAAAGCCCAAACTGGATAGAAAGTTGTTTATCCTACCATACCAAGTTCTGCACATATATGACTCCCTGTCATGTGTCTCAGAACCAAGTGGCTGCTCCACATACACTTCTTCTTCAACTACACCATTCAAGAAATCTGTCTTGAAATCCATCTGGTGTATCTTCCACTTCATCACTGCAGCCAGAGCAAGTACGGATCTAATGGAAGTGTATTTGGCTACAGGAGCAAAAATCTCTATGCTACCACCTGCAGCATGCTTGATATTGTAGATCCTCTTGGAAACCACTACAGACTCCCCTTCAGGTCTTGGGACTACATCCTAAACATCTTCATGATCAACTGGTACTCCTCAATCATGGCATTCTTCCCAGATCCTAGGAACTTCAATATTTTCAATAGATAACTTTGTTGTTGAACAAATGTTGTAGTCCTTCTTTTGTAGGTGATGGTATACAATCTTTCCTACACAACAAGTTAAATTGCATGATTAGAAAACATCTCATAGTTTTCAGAACAAATTCTTACACATAAAGAAATATGTCATATAGTCATGCAATTATCTTAGCCAATGCTTCAATACAACATTTATCCATATCCCGTAACTTTCTAGATGCCTTCCAATCTCTACCAGAACATTGTTAAGAGTGTGCACAACTCCTAACATGTCAGCAAAGAGGTTTCATTCTAGATAAGTAGCAATGGAATGTTGTACAGTTCCATAGGCCACTTACCCATCAAATGCATATTAGTAGTAAGTTGTTCATTAATGCAATCATTCTAATATGCATAAAACACATCCTAAATCTAGGAACATAAGCATATACATCATTGAACAATATTATTTAAACAAATGAATATGCAAGAAATGACAATTAAAATACTTATCTTTGTTTGTTTGTTGGGTGGAATCCCTCTGAGTCTTTGCTTCCTTGCAGGAGCTAATCTGAAGTAGCTTCTTCTACACCTTTTTGTTGTGGAATGTAGAGAGATGGTCAACTCCCTCTGAATATCTGCATCCTTGCAGAAACTACTAAAGTGTGCTCCTTTTCTTTCTTGCAGGAACAACTGGAGTGTGCTCCCTCTTGATCTTTGCTTCCTAGATTACCTGTCCTTGAACTTATATCCATCCTTAACCACTATGCATGCTTATTAGTATCATCCTTGTGTTATCCTTGAGGTATCTTACATAATCACACATTCATTAGTATAATCTTAATACTATCAAAACACAATAATCTTAAACATGTATAGTCATGATCATTCACAGATAATAAACATTAGTATTCAAGGTTTTAGGGAAGTCTTCTTTTACTCATACATATTCTTATTTGATCATAGGACTCTTCTGGTTAGTTGAATCATCAATCAAGATAAGAGATATAATATGCATAAAACCCGTGATTATTCAAACCTATACCTTCATGATTCTTCTGGTTAGTCATATCATCAATTATGGTAAGAAACATAATATGCATACAACCATGACTATTCAAACCTATGACTTCATGAATAATCACTATCAACAACACAACAATATAAGATCCTAACACAAGGTAGGATTCTAGCTTGATATAGTAAAAACACACCTGGATTAGCATGCTAGCTAGTTATGTCTAACATACCCGCATAATTTATTCTAGTTCTCTTCAGAGACTTGTGCTAGTAACCTGCATGTCTCATAGGTTAACCATTGTAGGACCAAGTTATACATACCTCGAAAGTAGATCTTCTATGTGATCCATGACAATGGATAAATCTTTGTCTTCATGTCACCATGATCATATGTTCTTGAAGTAGAACATGATTTGTCTTTCTTGGTGTACCTTTTATGTTAGCGAACAACATAAACCTCATATAACATCACAATGCATTAGTACATTCATAAGTGTCAAAACCTTAATTAATGAATATCTTCTATTAAGGTGATACGACAAGTCTAGTAATTAATCAAGATTGTACTGTAATGATATGAAGACAAACATATGATAAACTTAACCATGAAACATACCTGTAAGCCATACCTTTCAAGATTGCTTGTAATCTTCTTATGGAAGGCCTTAGCCTCATCTCCCTCTGAAACAGGAACTTCTTCACTTATGCAGGTGACCAATCCATCCTCTTCTAGGATCAACCCAATCCACTTGATTTGCAGGAACTGGATCTGGAGCTGTAATAGGGTTTGTCAGAGAAACCCCAAAAATTCAAACTTTGAATTTCAAACTTCCGAAAGGATAGAAATATGTGCCTTGATGAGCTGATCAAGCTGGTATATTCAGAATTTGAAAACTGCAAAGTTTCACTCCTCAATTTTGCCTTTGAAACTTTCGGATTCACTAGATGTGACCCCGAACTAGGGTTCCATGAAGCCCACTCTTCTGCCCAATCAAAAGGTTTGATCCAAATCTCTAAGCTTCTATTTTTATGAGGAGCTTCCAGTCGTGGTCACAGATTTCAAAAATTCCCATTTTTGCAGAAGCCCTAATTTTCCACTTTTCTTATCAAAGTCCCGATTTGATCAAGCCCGACCTTCTGCCCAACCAAAAATTCTGATCTTGGTCTCTAAATTTTGATTTTGATGAGTAGCATTCAACCGTGGTCTCTGATTACAAAAATTCCAAATTTATCCGAAGCCCTAAATTCCAGAAGCCATGAATGAAGGTGCTCAAAAATAATTATGTTTTGATAGAAATATGTACCTGATTGTTTCTAGTGTAACTCTGAAATTTTTGATCCAAGGGGTCTGAAAAATTTTCTTGAGATAGCCTAACCTGTTATCTTTCCATCCCGACAAATCTGACCTCAATTGGATTCTTTGAGAGAGAGTTATGCCAAGTGTCGCAACGTGACCTGTTTATGGGATAATACAGGAGAGCGAACTTGTACGGTGTGCCACATGTCACTGGTTCAACTTTGGCCTCTGAAAAATTTTCCTGAGATATCCTGACCTGTTATCTTTCTATCCCGATAGGTCTGACCTCAATTGGATTCTTTGAGAGATATTTATTCCAATTTTCTCAATGTGACCTATTTATGGGATAATACAGGAGAGCTAACTTGTACGGCATTCCACGTGTCACTGGTTCAACTTTGGCCTCTGAAAAATTTTCCTAAGATAGTACAGTCTGTGTACTACCTGTCACTTTTCATGAAATTTCATTTGGATATTCCTATTCCAAGTTATGACCTTTTTCCCAAGGTCACTTGATTGTGACTCAGATATGGAAGAGGCAGAAACCCTATATTGTACAGATCATAAATCATAAAGTACAACGAATTAGAGGTTGTCCTTTGGACACAAGGTACATGGGGTTCTAATATTCGACCTATAAAATTTTCAGATCTGAAAACTTCGCCAAAATGGATTTATAGCGAAAGTGCTACGATGACTGGTTTTTGCTATATCAAGCCCTAGCATCGTAAGTGCAACAAGTGTCATACATGCCATATCATGCCTTCTTTCAAGCTAGCTCTGATACCATGTTAAATTTTCAGAATTTACTTCAATCTGATCTAGGATCTTAACTGAGAGAACAACATGTACAGCAAATCTACAGCATATCAATCATGGACACAATAATGCAATCACACAAGAGACACAGAGTTTACTTGGGGAAAACCATAAAGGTGAAAAACCCCAATAACTTCCTCAGAGATAGATAGAGTAATGATACAACCAGAATACAAGAGATAGTCTTCTCCTAGCAGCAGAGCCTCCTCCTCCACAAGTGCGCCACTCTCCCAAGTGTGAGTGAGAATAGGATGTGTAAATTGAGAGAGAGACACTCTCTATTTATACACTAACTTGACTTGACCTTTACTCAACTAGGTCGGCCTCAACTTAACCACTTAACATAATGATGACTGGGCCGACCCCCACTAGGGTTGTCTAATAACCCTTTCACCCACATGGCTGACCCCCAATAGGGTGGTCTAATAACCCTTTGACCCACATGACTTATACAGGGCCGACCCCAACAAGGTGGTCTAATAACCCATCAAGTATAAGTTACGACACTTACAATATAAATGACAACACTTCCGTATAGAGGAATAATAACATCTCTATAGGAATACAACCACTTCCGTATAGAGGAATAATAACATCTCTATAGGAATACAATATACATATATGTGAAATACATTCTGAAGTTACATATACATCAACATGTTGAAGCATACAATGTAGTTTTTTTCATAGTTATAAGAGATGATACTACTAGAAGGAGTGACATCCATCTTCACGTATGATACTTGGTATGGTTAATAATATAAGATAAGATATTCTAACTATTCCACCTTGGTGTATTCTAATAAAATACATACATATGTCATTATTTGAACTATACTAGAATGTGTGATTATAATAAATTAAATGGTTGTTTAAGAGTTTTGACTTGGATTACCTTAAAAGGAATGTAATTGGAAGAATCACAGTATGTCTTGTGTGAAACATATTATGTGTTAAAGCATAGAAGGTAGTTTTCATAGCTATAAGAGATAATACTACTAGAAGGAGTGACATCCATCTTCACGTATGATACTTGGTATGGTTAATAATGTGAGATAAGAAAGTAGAAGGTAGCTGAAAGGTTCATTGTTTATCTTATGTAGAATATAATATATAACATGAAATGGAAGTAGATAAAGTCTAAAGATTTGTATGGCACTTGTCCTACTTTCATATAACAGTACATTATTAAAGTAATTGTATGGAATAAGTAAGTGATTGTGTACTCCTAAGATGATTAAATGGATAAGTATAATTAATTTTCAATACCTTATAATGGTGACTAAAGTTTGATGAGGATTATGATTAAAGATGAAGTCATTGATAAAGATTAACTAAGACACCTTCAAATGTTATGAACTTAGAAGTTAAGAGTCTTAAACTATTCCATGTTAAAGGATAATAGAATAAAGCAATGTACTTTATCAATAATCTATCATGACATGTGAACAATGACACTAACTTATTTGTCTATTTGGATTATGTTTAAGGAAAAATTTCATACCCCATTTACAAAAATGGTAAGGAGGATTTTGGGTACATCACAAGAACAATTAACTAAATCATCATTCATCATCTTTTACTCATTAGGATTTACAACTATTTATCACTCATTAATATTCATTCAAACGCATTAGAATTCAAGTGTATAAATACATTCAACAATCTAGGAATACAATCATGAAGGTTTATAATTTAATGAATAACAAAATCCAATCCCATCATATTCCCATCCATAGATACAAGTAATCCACATACCTAGTCACCACTACTTCCATCTGTGACCTCTCCATCCCATCCTCTAATGCAATATGCCATGGAATCAGTTATATTGATGTAACCATAGATAAAACCCATAAGAGAAAGTGTGAATTGGATTGATTGACTTCCCTAGCCAGAAACTGATAGTTGCCATCACACATATAGGGGAGCCTCCTCAACACAAACCTCCCACAACTTTGGGTTTCGGAGGATAAACGGTGGGACATGCCTCCACCCCCCTGATATCACTAGGGTCAACGCCCTTCATCAACCATATTGTGCAATCATTGTTCTAAGAGTCACATCATCGAACAACCACTCTGAGAAATTTATGGGTCTTATCAAAACTCACACTCACCCACAATCAAAGAAAATTCTTAGTATTCATAGTGTAGTTCATAAGAAAATTGATTATATATCATTACCCTTCTAATGTCTCTAACAATACAAGCTACTTTGACTCTACAAGAATTCGACTATGGTTAAAATCATGATTGTGGGTGTCTATTTGGCGAGAAAAATTATGATAAAAATATGTGATGAAAATCCAAATATCTATGAAAATATTCATGAAACATTTGTGAAAAATAAGAGATGCACTAGTACAATCTATGTACTTTTTATTTTTTAAAAACTATGTCAAAATTGAATAGTTAGAAATGAAAAAATTGCAGTCAAAAGAAAACACTAATATACGTAGTGGAGTTAATAAAAGAAGGGAAACTACATTAAGAATATTTAATTCTCAACGTTTCAAGCCACATAATAGGGCTCATCATCATGAGAGAAGTGCTTCACGATCTAGGTTTTAGAGAATAGCCCTTAATTAATAGGTAGTCAAGTTTTTTAAGGGAAAGAGATTTTGGCCGACAGTTTCAATTTTATAGAAATAATATTTAACCTCCTAACCCTAGGAATCTAAAAATTACAAACCCTAAGACAAAATAATTTAGTTGTAGATTTTTAATATTAATACTTTTAGGTTCAAGTATTAATATTAAAAATCTAAAACTAAATTATTTTTTCTTGGGGTTTGTAATTTTTAGATTCATAGGGTTAGGAGGTTAAATATTATTTCTAAAAAATTGAAACAGTTGCCCAAAATATATTTTCCTAAAAAATGTGACTACCTATTAATTAAGGGTTTTCTCTAAAACCTGAATCCCATAGCACATTTATCCTGATGACCTATTATGTGGCTCGAAACTTCAAGAACTAAATCTTCTTAACATAGTTTCCCTTCTTCTTATTAGTATGCGATTCATCTAACTAACAACATATCTCTTATGGAATATGTTGGAAACTAATATGTCAGATTAGAAGAGGAAGAGTCTTTGGGAGTCCAAGAGACCACTTGGAATTTGAAACCAAGGGTCATTCTCTCATCTATATATGTGTACATATCCTAATGAAAAAATATTGAGCTTTCACATCTACTTTTCTTTTTGTTATTGGTTGTGTTTAGTAATTAACATGTGTGTCTTTGTGAGGCACCTAATAGTGGTATCAGAGCTCAATGAGCCATGTGTCCTGAGCTAGTATTTCCTACTCCAGTTGGATTCTTGAATTCGATATCCTTTTTCCCTTTTGAGATTTTGAAATGAGTCTTATCCCTTTTCACCAGGACCTCTCACAAGTTGTGCACGCCATTCCTTGTGGTCGTGATCTCTACTCTAGCATGCAACTTGCACCAACATCCACTGCATCGATTCCTCTCCAACCAAGATCCACATTCATGACCTCTCTTCCATCATGGGTTGTATCATGGTTGTTCTTTTGCATTAATTTATTTCTATTGCAAAAAATTATTATGACTTCCTTTGTGTGTTGAAGATACCGTGGACACCTTCGTGTTGTTGATAAGTAGAGAGAGGGTTTTTTTTTTATTTGAGGATTCGATCATAAGTTCATGCACAAGCTTAAATTGTTTGAATATTCAACTATTGTTGCATGATTTTAATTTACTTCATTTTCTCAAGCGACCTCCCTCTTGTGCAATCTAGGACATCCACACATGAGTAAACTCTCTCATCATCTTGAGTTCTAGTGCATTACATATCTACGTGTGAATCTCTTTAAGTATTACACTGTTTTGTGTCTCCCTTATTGATCCACAATGTGATGCCACCTTGTGCAAGGGCTCCTTATGTGACTTGGTGTGGCCTCATATGCTATGATATATAGCCAATATTAGACAAGAAGATACATGAATTTTTTGGTGAAGAGACAATCTATGAACCATTGGCATTGATAGACTGAGTAAAGTAACATTTAAGTGCACACCCTTTCCACTGCAAAATATAGACCTACATGTTGTTCACCCTGAAGAGAAAAAATTGAAGAAAAGGAGATTCAAGCTTGTCAAAGAATTGCATTTATTTGATTCGATCACTAAGTGAAGACAGTGCATCAAGATGAATCGGGACCTGTTTCAAGTACCTAGGGTGGCATTTTTGCATGTAGAGGTGTTTCTTTATTATGAACTCTCCAGTATATTGTGCCCCTCCTTTTTTGTTGGTTTATGTAAGATTATGCATGTGGGTAGCTCCTAGATAATACGAAATCCAAAAGACTCCATTTCGGTATGATTTTTTCTTGCATAGATAAAAACATTTATATCATTTGATAGTATTTGGAAAAGGAAACCAACTTTGTTGTTTTCTAAATACTCTCTTGATTTGGGTTAAGAAACACTCTACCATTTGATTGCAACACTCACTATTGCAATTAGTTTTGCATTTTTTGCACTACTTTTGGAGCCAAGAGACTGTGTATTACTGCATGTGAGGAGTTGAATGTGGTGCGGATAGTGTTTGTGGAGATGACCTATTGTTGTGATGGATACATTCTCTTATTTCCATGGTATTGTTAAACTAACTTTGAATATTGATTTTTGAGAAGTGTTACTATTGTATTGCTTTAAAATATTGAGACTATAAATTTCCTGGTTGTAACGTCCCCTTCACCCAATCTGACCATCGGGAGGGGACACTAACTAAATTCAGGCTCTCAAATTTCCCCCCAAAGCCATAATACAAATTTCAACATATAAAATGTGTGCAAAAATGTAAATAAACATACATGGTGGAATTAAAATCTATCCATGCACATGTAGCATGAAAATACAAGCATAAACATTACACGCATTAAATAAAAACATTTAAGGTTCATATGCATGAGAATATTTATCTTTATCCAACGTAGCATATGTTATTTTTGTTGAGATCTCACACCCAAGTTGGGCTATGAGGCCACCAGGGAGAAGGAAACACCTACAAGCTTCTCTCTCTTAGCCCACAACCCATTTTGCTCTCTATGCTTTCCAAATGCTCATACATAGCTCTGCAGGGGTCTCACTCAGCCCTCAGAATATTGGCTTCCACAATACCTGCCCCACACAACACCCTTCTTAGCTCAAGCATCCCCCTCATCGATCCAAAACTCTCTTGGGTGATCCATCTTGCCTGGTGCTTCTAGTCTGTGCATAGAAGAAGTCCAATCTGATATATGTTGCTATAGAACCAACTGTAGATTCAATGTGTGGATTCTCAAGCACCTATGAGCAGCATACATCGATGGGTAAGGATTCCTATATTGCGCAACCTCTCTACTCACTTGCATCCATCATTTTTCCCTTCCAAATATGCAACATGGTCTCCAAATTCGAATTTCTAGATGAAAACACAGTCTAGTAAGTTCGTGAACAACAATGGAGAGCTCTACCTAGTGTAGATCTGCATGACGGAATGAGAGAATGAGGTTTGACTCCAAGGGATATGATAAAATGGTAAAAAGACAATTGACATAAATTATGACAATAGAAGAAAGGAATCCTAGCAACTGTAGACTGACTTCTATCATGACAGAACTATCACAAAAGTGCATCCATCCACTGCTTTAATAACTGCTTGAGGTGACTTTTCCCACCAACCTCACACATGCTTTCAATAATTGGAAAATAGTCAAAAAAGGATATAATTGGATTATTCAAAGAACATGAAAGAATTTGGGTGATTTCTAAGGTTGACACTTGGCAGCAAGGATTTAGTCTCCCATATATACCCATTCCTCTTCCCCACTGGTGGAATCATAGCCCCTTTGGTTCTCTTTACACAACCATTATTAGACCATTTTGTTATTTATGCACATAATATTTACATATATTCTAAATCAACATAACAAGGAAACTACATAGTGGAAATAAAATATTTAAATCATACATGCCTAGCCATTCACTAGTCTAGCCTTGGCCTTGAGCTTCACACTAGGAATCCGCACTAACATATTTACATAATTTGCATAATTTTGGCTAAATACATTCCAATTCAAAACTAGGGGTATTACAATCCCCTCCCCCTTGGAATAACATCATCCTTGGTGTTTTCTCAAAATCAGAATAAAAATGGATATGCCTCCCTCATGGCATCCTCTAGCTCCCACATAGCCTCATCGGGACCAATGTTCTTCCATTGCCCCTTTACCTATCTAATGGCTTGGTTCCAGAGCAATGTCACCTTCTGTCCAGGATGCATAGTGGCTCGGTTTGGAACTCTCCCTCGGGTTCCACATGGATCACATCCCAATCAATCACATGGTTAGGATCATGTACATATTTCTTAAGCAAAGAAACATGAAAAACATCATGATCTCCAATGTTAGCAGGAAATGCAATTCTATATGAAACTGGTCATATTCTCTCAAACACTTCAAATGGCCCATAATATCTTGGTGATAGCTTGGCACAACTTCCAAGCTTCAAAGAACTCTTCCTTGGCCTCACTCTAAGGTAAACATGATCCCCAACATGAAACTCCCTATGCACTCTATTCTTATTTGCGTAGATTTTCTTTCTATATTGGGATGCCTTTAAATTTAGCCTAATCTTTGCAACCTCCTGTTCCATTTCCTTAAGCAATTATGGCCCAAGTACAATTATGTTCACTGGATTATCCCATGTAACTGTTGTTATGCACCTCCCTCCATACAAAGCTTCAAATGGACTCATGCCCGATGATGCTTGTTGCCCATTGTTATATGCAAATTGGACCAAGTGTATAAAATCCTCCCACATGGATGTTTTGTCCGTCACGTACATGCATAACATGTCTTCGAGCACCTTATTTACCCTTTATGTTTTCTCGTTTGTTTTTGGATGGTATGTAGTACTAAAGTTCAACTGTGTACCCAAATTTGCAAAAATACCTTTCCAAAAATTAGAGGTAAACTTGGTACCCCTGTCTGAAATTATTGCCTTAGAAAATCCATGTAACCTGAAAATTTCCTTCATAAAAATATTTGCAATGGAATCCATTTTATATGTGGATTTAACCGGAATAAAATGTTCTACCTTTGATAATTTATCCACCACAACCATGATGTAATCATGTTTCCTCATTGTCATTGGAAAACCTGTAATAAAATCCATGGAAATCGCCTCCCATTTCCATTCCGGAATTGGAAAATGTTGTAATAATCCCGCTAAGTGTTGATGTTCAACCTTGACTTGATGACATTTCATACACTTAGAAATATACTTAGAAATTTCATTTTTCATTCTTGGCCAAAAATATTGCTTTCTCGTTGTAGCAATTGTTTTATGGTATCCTGGGTGACAGGAATATGGCATTTTATGGATTTCATCCATAACAATTCTTCTCAAACCTACCACATTAGAAATATAAATTTTGTTTTTATAGACAAGAAGTATGTCACCTTCCAAATGGTAACCTTCATACCTATTTTCTAAATTATGCTACTATAATGTGTCTTTTATTTGCACATACAGTTCACCTTCAACAATATAGTTAACAATATGATGCCTTAAATATGATTAGCAGGTACTAATGGATGACACATGCATTTCATGTACTTTTCTTCTAAGTGTGATCAACCACCTTATTTTCCTTACCCTTTATGTGTTTGATCTCAAAATCAAAATCACATAAAAATTCCAACCATCTAGCTTGCCTAGCATTTATTGTTGGCTGCTCAAACAAATATTTTAGACCACAGTGGTCTTCCCTTAGCTCGAATTTCCTACCCATTAAATAGTGCCTCCACATTTGTAAAGAATTCACTATGGATGTAAACTCTAAATCATGGGTAGCATAGTTTTTCTCATGCTCTTTCAACTTTCTTGACTCGTAGCATACCACATGGTTATCTTGCATAAGAACTCCTCCAAGTCCCTGTTTACACGCATCTATACACACCACAAAATATTTTTATGGGTCTGCAATTTTTAAAATTGGAGCACTTGTGAGAAGCTTCTTCAACACCTGGAAGCTTTCTTTACTTTTCACTGTCCACTCAAAATTTATCCCCTTCTTTTGCAAAGAAATGATTGGGTGTACAACCTTGGAGAATCCTTCAATGAACCTCCTATAGTAACTAGCAAGACCCATAAAAGATTTCACATTTGTCATATTTGTTGGAGTTGGCCAATTCATGATGGCTTATATCTTATTGGGGTCCACTGATATTCCTTCCTCTGAAATAATGTGACCCAAATAATGAATTTTATTTTTATAAAAGTCACATTTTCTTAGCTTTTCATACAACTTATGCTCCCTTAGCAATTGCAAATCCATTCACAAATGATCTTCATGCTTTTCTTCATTCTTAGAATATATAAGAATGCCATCTAGAAATACGAGAACAAACTTGTCGAAATACTTGTTTAAAACACTATTCATGAGACACGTGAATGTAGCTGGTGAGTTGGTGAGACCAAACGAAACCACCACAAACTCATAGTTCCCATACCTTATTCTAAAGGTTGTTTTGTGAATGTCCTCTTCCTTGATTCTCACTTGATGGTAACCAGACCTCAATTCAATCTTTGAGAACACCTTTGCCCCTCTCATTTGATCAAAAAGATCATCAATTCAAGGAAAAGGGTATGTGTTCTTCACCATAACCTTATTAAGTTGTCTGTAATCAATACATAACTTGAGCGTTCCATCTTTATTTTTCACAAAAAGTATGAGTGCTCCCCATGGAGACACACTTGGATGAATGTACTTCTTTTCCAACAATCCTTGTAATTGCATTTTAAGGTCTAATAATTCTGGTGTACTCATCCTGTAAGGTTTCTTGGACACTAGTGCAGCTCCTGGCACAAGATCGATTGTAAAATCAATGTCCCTCTTGGGAGGAAGTTATGGAACTTCATCAGGAAACACATCCTTAAATTCTTGCAATCTGTAATGATCTTCCAATTTGGGAATTTCATTTTCTGTTTTCTTCAAAACATGGGCTACATACAATTGGAAACCTTTCCTACAAAATTTCTTCAACTGCATGGCTGAAATTTCCCTAACAAAAAATACCTTTGGAATTCCCTTTACAACCCTTGGGTTTCCTTCTTCATAAATGCATTCAAAAGTCTTGTTGTGGCAATCAATTTTAACTCTATGGGCTTCCAACTAGTCCATTCCAATGAGAATATCATAGGAACCAAGTAGAAAAATGTTCAGATTTGCAAAAGTGGATAGTCCACCCATTTCCAATGGACATTTCTCCACCAGTTCACTAACTTTCCTCTTGGTTCTAGTGGCTAGTTAGACTAACCATGATTTACTATGCTTTGATTTCTTAAAGGCACAAATCTCAACAATTTTAGGACTGATATATCTATGAGTAGATCCAAATTCCATCAAAATAGAAATAGATTGCTTAGCAATTTTACCTTAAACTTCAACCACATTTGACTGATGGTCTGATTGGAGGTCCTCTAGAGCTGCATAGATTCTAGGGGGGTTCCTTGCCACTTGACCCACAATTTCAGCTCCTTGGATATTGTGAACTTGCTTTTCACTCCCATTCGGATGCAGAAAGTTCCTAAGCATATGGTCCTCTCCACATCCCCAACATGAAGTGGCTCTCTTGGATCTCTTGGTTCTCTTGGCTTGTCCCCCATCATTCTAGCTATCTTAGTCACAACCTGTGGTGGTTGCCTTGGCTTATTTCTGAATTGAGGAGGCTTGAAACCCTTCTTCCTTTGGTCAAACTTCTCATTTTTCTTGTCCTTCCATGCCTTATGGAATTATGGTTTTATTTTTTTTAATCATAACTATCATAGATATGGATCTAACTAAACTATCTTACCTATCTATGCAAACAATAACATATCAAAGTTAATAAGAACAGAAAGAGAACAAGCGAAAAGAGTACACCAGATATACGTGGTTCACCCAATTGAGCTACGTCCACGAGAAGGTAGTCTTCTATTATATACAAAATATCTCCCTCAAGCTTACAAAGAGCAATGCCAACAACCCTAATACAATATAGAAATACTTGTGAAAGTATAGATCATGATATGTGATGTGACTCCCTTGACTCTATTATATACTAAGAGATGAGGAGGAATTACTCTCACATATTACATGTGGGATAGTATAATTCTCCATAATAACATCTCTTTATATAATAATGAATATCAAGAGTATATTTTACCATAATGACTATGGGATGAATGTATTACTCTTTTACATAAGATTGTGGATATATTCTGACATAATACAAAGACATTATTACCATCCAAGGAATATAAAATATTCCAACACTCCCCCTTAATAATGGCTAGGAGAAAATCCCACTAACAAAGGAAGGAAGGAGTCATTATTGCTCCCCCTTGATGACAACTTACAGAAGAAATAAAGCTGCAAATAAGAAGAACACTTCGTCTAATGGAATTTGATGAAGAACAACCACTTCTCACTAAACCATGAAATTGCACTCGAACTAGGTTGTATGATGAAATAAACATGTGACGCAATCCAACAGCAAGGTACCTTGATCACCAAAAGAATCATCACAACCATAACTAATAGCTAAAGAAATATGATATAACATCCACACCAGTGTACAGATACTTTCTGACGGCTGATACAACATAACATGTGGCTAAGAACACCACAAGAGAGTACAAAGATATCTAGATGGCAAATACATATGTGGATAGCAGACATTCTTCCAATCAAGGTGCAATATAAATACATGTAGAAGACCTCAAACATCGAAGGAACGAGGCCCCAATGGTCTACACGTCGAAAATGATATCATACATATGAACATCATGACTTTAAAAATAGAAGATGGTGCTTCATTATTTCTAGAAACATAAACAGAGAACTTATTTGCACAAGAACTTCCAAGATTAAAACATACAAAGATAAAAATAAAATAAAATTAAAAAAAAAAAAAAACATTGCTCATACATAAATGAAAATGCTTATACACAAAAGGTTAGCAAACATCATATAAAAGATGGCAACATGATATGATCAAATAGAAGATTAACTTGAAAATTAAGGAAAATGAAGTTACTTTTACACATTAAGTGTCAGCCACAACATAAATAGTGAGCACAAAAAATGACAAATATTAGATTGTTTTTATAAAATTGCTCAAGAACAAAATAAACATGACATGATTAGAAATCAACATGATTAAGCATGAACAACAAAAAAAACAAATTTAGTCATTAAACATTAGAAGAAGAACTACTAGATGACAACAACAGAGGCACTTAAAGCTACTTGTGATTCATCAGAATCTTTCTTTTTACCTTAGCCATTAAACGTTTCATTTTAAAGCAATTCTTTTCTGGATGATTAGTTTTACCACAATGCTTACAAGGATCATACACTTTCTTCTTCTTACTATGTTCATGATGTGCATTAGAAGCATTACCAGAGTTATTATTAGGATTTGAAGTATGTGAATTAGAACCTTTAACATTATTAAAACTTTTAGGATTATGTGCCAAAAGAGCCTTATTAGGTGTTAGTTGTCCTGAAACAATTAACCTTTATTGCTCATTTATCAATCCTTTACAAAAATCATCAAAAGTAGGTTTCGTGGTATTTGAAGACAATTCAAGATCTCTATTCCTAGTTTGAATGAACATATCAAAACAAGATGGCAATTTTTTTTCTACAAGAATTATAAGAGCAGTGTCTGTTTTCTTGTAATATTTACCACAATTATTTAATTTTTCATTTATATTTTTCACTTTAGCAAGATATAATTCTACTCTATCAAAGTTAGTAGGATCTAGATCATAAATCTTCTTTTCAAGGTAATAAGCAGAAACATCATCAGATTTATCAAATAAAGAAGCAAGATTTTTCCATACCTCAATGGGGTTGTCTTCTGCCTCTATACTTACCTGAATACTATCTGCAATTGTTTGACCAATGAGACCTCTTGCTTGATCACATTTATCTTCCCATATAGCCAAAGCTTGAGCATCAGTAGGTTTCATGTGTTCACCATTAACAATCCTCCATAGATTTTTACTCCTGAGAACATCAATCATTTTTCTCTTCCAGGCAAGATAGTTAGGACCAACAAGTTCAGGAACAGAATAAACTTCTGAAGTCATAATGATAGAAATTTTGACTAGAAACCCAAATGCTATAAATGACAAGAGAAAGATAGTGAATAACATAAAACTGAAATACTTTACCATACTGATCTAAATCTGCAAAAAACACAGTTAGAAAAAAAAACAGTAAAGGAAAGATAAACTTTTACTTACAACCCTTTTGATTGAGTGCCCATACTTTCCCAGTCTTCTATTTTGTTTGCGTACATGGATGCATAACAGCTTCTCCAGTTCCAAAAGCACGTTATAATAAAAATTCCAAGAAATATTGACTGAGTTACGGTCACTCGCAGATCTGCCAACAAGAAACCTGTGAATAATCATTGATACTCACAGGTTCTTCTCAGCAAAGGTCACGGTTACTCACGGGTTGCAATGCAATGAAGTTGCAGCTTCTCACGGGTCTCTGCATTGTAAGGTCATGAATTTGTCGAAGCATTCGCGAGCTCAGCACAAGGAGGGTCGTGTTGTAGGTACAACAGATCCCATGTTCTAATGCAACACTGGAGCCCCAATATTTTTCACAACAAAGGTAAATTATGGGTAAATTCCTTTGTCATTATGGGGTTTTCAATCATTTTTTTTATTATGGTTTTGTGCCTTTGCTTTGTGTTCGTTTAATTACAATTTTTCTCCTTGGAAAATTTCTAGTTTTTGAGTGTTTTTCTGAAGTTGCGGAAAGATTGATTTTTTAGGAAAAGTCAGTTTCATCCCGCAAAACCTCAATTGTGGATTGCAGGAAAACCTTGTAAATAGTTTTGGTACTCTTTCATTCCGCAACCTGAAACCTGCAATTGCGGAGTGCGGATTGCGGAAAGAGATTCAAGTAATAAAATGCGTTGTGTGTTTCCGCAACCCGCAATTGCAGATTGCGGATTGCGGAAAGGTGATTCTATATAAAAAGATTGTTTGCGTTCCCGCAACCCGAAATTGCGGATTGCGGGGAGTTATTGAATAAAATTGTCGAACTTTACAATCCCGCAACCTGCAATTTGCGGATTGCGGAATTATCTTTTGATTTAATAAATGCAGTTTCGATCCCGTAACCCATAATTGCGGATTATGGATTGCAAGAAGGATGTACATACCTGCGAAATTCGCTCCCACAAATCTCAAGAAGTGATCTCAGTCGTTGATTGGTTTTGATCCGACGGCTCAAATTTCACCCGTTCAAATTATTAAATAGGTCATTTTTCTTATTTTTCTCTATCATTTTCGAATTTGGAAAATTACCTTATTGCTTGAGTTTTACTGTGAGTTTTTTTTTACCAGAGGTGCCTTGCTCACCATTTTCAGTTGAAGCAGGTTGGTTTTCTCTTTTCCTTTATTCAGTTATTTACAGTTTTGATTATTTTGGGATTGCTTTTTATTGTTGTTTATTCATTCGTCATAATTTCTCCAGTTTGCAAACATGTCGTGCAACACACGTTCTAAGACTACCCAGAAAGACCAATTGAGCAAAGACCCAAATTTTGGCATCTTCTCAGATACTAGTGGGAACATCACTAAAACCTACCAGGTAGATTGGTCTAAAATCTACTCGATATTTGACAATGATGACCTATCAGACGTTGAGAATGACCGCCAAGCCTACGAGAAAATTAGGGACTCCCAGCTCCACGCAATTGCTGTTAGACCTGCCATCCTACCTTATACCGACGCATTTAAATGGATAGTAGAGCATGCCAACCCCAAAGACCGCTCGTTCAATGATAGCACGGGTTCACAATTAACCACGTTTCATCTTGAGGTGTTTGTCAGGGCATTTTCCCTTATACCTCCTAAGCATATCCTTAATACTGCATTCCTGGATTCCACTAACACCAGATTCAATTTCAATGAAATGCTCAAATCCTGGATGAACAAACCAGCCATTTTTATGCCTAGGGCTGATAACTTATACCCACTTTCCTGGTTTAAAGAACCCTACTCATTATTGGCAGATGTGCTTTCCCGGTTGTATGGCCTTCCTGATTGCTCAATTTTTAAAGTTGAATGGGCTCCTGTGGCTCATCATGTCTTAACAACAGGTGAATATTTTCCTTGGGCTTCTATTATATCTGTCGAGCTTAAAACAACAATTGAAAAGTATCAGAAATCCCCTTCTACGCAGAATCCCCTTTTCTTTCTTTCAGCCTATGTGATGGATGTTTTTTGCACTAAGTTTCAATATCCCAATATGGGATGGAATTGGACTCCCGCTACTCCCCCTGTTCACATATATCATTATGCAATATGGTAGGATAACTATGTACCTCTATTATATGACATTTGTGATCATTTCCTTTGTGCTATTTATCTCCAGATATTTAAGGAAGATGCACTAGCTTTCTTAGCTGATGTCAAGCTTTTCATTGCCACAATTGGAGATTGGTATGTAGGGGAATCTTTCTCCTATATCAGAATATGGGGAAGCAGTGTTGTTCATCTGCTGCCTAGAATTGTGCCAGATAAGTTGTTGATTGAAGAAGTATCATATCAAACTGTAATTGAAGCGGTTTATCTCAAACTTACATGTCCCAAGAGGAAAGGATGGCCCAAATTCCCTTTGAACCTTAGACCTTTGGTTATCCCTACTTCCACCTGGGCTCAAATATTGGGTAACAAAATTGCTTCTCTGAAACTAGGATGTGCTGCTAAAAGAAGACATGATCCTAAAGGATTCCTAGATGCTCATTTCAAGAACAATCATATGAGGATGAGATATGTACATGAAGATTCCCTGATGAATCCATCTACCAGGGAGTCAATACTTTTTCTGAAGTCCTGGGAAGGGCTAAAAGCGGGGATGAACATAACCATATTTTTTTATACCAACAAGAGCTCAGAGATAAGGTTTTCAGCTATAGAAAATTGGAACTTAATTTGATTGAGCAGGTAAGAAAGGAAAGATAAGAGAAGGAGGATCAAAATCTAATGCTCTGCTCATGTTGACTTATCATGATGGTGATAAAGGAAACGGACTTATGGAGGAGTATCCAAAGCTGAAGACTTCTGAACAATATAAAGTATTAATGCAAACTTCCCAGCAAGCAAAGAAAGAACTAGCACAAATGACCTCAGTACTGCACACCAAAGAGGTCAATCCATCCATCTCAATAAGTGATGTACAGGTGATTATGGTCAGTAATCCAGCAAAAAGACAGAAGCTCATAACTGTTCCCTCTCAAATCCCCACTCTCAATATTGATAGTGATGGGGAAGATGAAGTAATTTCTTTTGTACCTGTACTAGAAGAAAACACTGAAGGTTCACAGGAAGTCTCAGATTTGCTGAACACCATAGCTATGGATGAACCCGCTTCAGGTGAAAGTATGTCTCAGGTTTATGTTGTTCTTGATGTAATAACTTCAGCCACATCACTTTCCTCAGCAGAAGTTTCTCTTGTTATAACTTCTGAGGTGACACCACCAACAACCATGTCTCAGTTGTTTGATGCATTTAATTTTATCACTTCTACACCTCCATCTTTGACAATTCCACTCCTTATTTCCCCATTAACCATTGCAAAGATACAGTCTTTGATTGTCCCCCTGCAATCACCTCCATCTCTTTCATTACCACTAGTTACTGATGTTCCAGGTCCCTTTCCCCCTTCTTTACCATGATTTTTTGACACTCAAGATTCACTACATGGGGTTTTTACTCCCATTCCTTCACCTACCCCTGTACCATCAACTAGTTAAGTTTTCCCTTCCTCCCAAATCTCATCTCAAGTTGTTGTGTCTATTCCTAGTCCTACTGTCACCCAGACACCCCCTTTGGTTACAACAACAGATATGACTACATCATTCACTGATATGGTGGCTACTTTTGAAGATGATATAGTTGTTCCCCTAGGGGATTACTTTTATAGTAAGGCAACCAAGGCAGTCATGAAGAAAGGAAAAAAGAGAAGTAGGCATCAAGGAGAATTGGAGGCACCCATTCCTGATCAAATAATCTGGGCTAAGAAATATGATGATGTCCAGTCATACGCAGTAGATACAGCTGCAGCTTTGGGTGCATTTGCAGGAGCAAATTTCGATTTAGTCAAGATGTTGAATAGGGAGATTGATTTGAAAAAAGAAGAACTGAAAAATCTTCAAGAGAAATTGGAAAAAACTAAGGAAGAGCATGAAGTTTATGTTCAGGATCTGAGAAATATATTTGAGGGCAAGTTGGAAGATCTGCAATTGCAGAATACTTCTCTCCAAGTTAAACTACGTGATGATAAAGCAGAAAATGTTTTTAACGAGGAGAGAATTGTTGTACTTAAAAAAAAACTTGAGGATGCAACTGCAAGTGCAGCCTCCTCTGCTTTTTCTAGGTTTTCACAGCAAGAGTTCAAGGACCTAGCTAATCATGTCAACCAAGAGCATCATAAGCTACTAGCTGAGCTATTTACTACCTTTGGTGAAATTCATGAGACTTATATCGCCTTTGATAAGATGTCTAGCACCTTGAGCTAGCAAGTAGAGCAAACAAAATAGGCTTCTAAAGCTGTAGAAGACATCATAGATTGGAAGAAATATATTGAAGATAAGCCCGCTGATATCCCTGAGTTGGACAGTCTCAAATTCAGAAGGATCAGGACTACCATGCGGGCTTGGGAGAATGTCATTGAGATGTGGAGGATACTATCAACCAGGCTCAAGCCCTTTGCAGAAGAAGATGGTATGCCTCAGACAATCTCATGGAGATACTGGCATTCCCTGCAGTGGGGCTCATCGAGAAGGCAGATCCGCCAAAATTGATGATAGAGCAGGTCGAGGTCCGTTGTGGTGAATTCAAAGATAAAATCATGTGGATTGAAAACATCCAAATTGAAGACATGGATTGGTTGATCAGGAAACGTGTTTCCATGGAGGGAAAGATCCATATTTTTATCCGCATGTGGCATAAATTGGCCAAAAATGAGATTGAAGGATTCACATGTGATGCCCAGTTGGGGCTCGAATCTCCTCATTATCTAGATGTAGATGAACCGATGGAAATTTGGTCCAAGTGGCAATATTTCCTCACTTAATAGAATAGTTCGATTTTGTAATCCTTGTTTAAGGGGAATTTATCCTTTGTATTATTTTGTAAATTACTATTTAAGGGGTAGATCTCTCTTAAGCAAAGGAGGATCATTTTGGGGTAGAAATCAACAGAAGAAGACTATAGATACTATGTTTAATGCAGAGCTTGTAATTTCTTACAGACTTTCACTAATATAGTAATGTTATTCTCTTGCATAATCTTTTGTTCATTGATCAAATTTCTTTGATAAATATTGATTTTTACCTCAGTTTATTATCTATGTTGTTTAATCCTTTGCAATTATTATTTCATACAGAGATCTCTGATCTGGATTTCTCCTTACATTTTATCGGTGTATGCATTATGTTTTAATTGAATTTGTTCAACTAAAATATTTATCTATTTCTGCAAATGATTCGCAGTAAATTATAATCTATGTTAATTTTTCAATTGACATATCAGTTACATGTTACTCTTGAATGAATTTGAACACTTAATGTTGCATTCAGTTAATTTTGATTGGTTGGTTGTAATTTAAGCAGATAAGAAATTGATCACCTTTACATTTATGTCAAGTGATTGAACATACTTATCTATTTTCACATCAAGTTAATTTGCACTCAAACAAGACACCTTTTAGAGTAGGTCTAACTTAGCTTAGATTCCCTTTCTAGGTAGATTAGTTTCAAACTGGAAGCTCTTTGTTTTCCTTAATTGGAAGACAAATCCATTTAGGATCAAAACCAAAAGTTCTAGTGGAGGCCTTTGTATCCATGGGAGATTACTATTCCAAACAGCTCGAGGATAGGGTAATACTTGTGTAGGATTATCTGAAGCCTTTGGCTGGGTTTTCTTCCTATGTTGAGAGCTTTGGAACCCATTCCAGCACCCTACACACCCGAGGCATCAACAGGTCACAAATCGTCTGAAGCAAATGCGGGTTCTGCAGTGGAACAGTCATGAGTATGCCGGAGCATATGCGGTTCTGCGCACTGGGATGTCGTGATTCTGCAGAGTATTCGCGGGTTCGCGTTAAGAATAGTCACGGTTAACCACGGGTTCCTACGAATAAAAGTCGCGAGTGTCCAATATAAGGCTGAAAACAGTGTTGAATCTATTGAACACGGAAACCTGCACAAAGACTACCAAACTTGGACGAAAATTTTTGTTTTGAAAACTAGAAGATAGATCTCCTTGAGGAGAATCAGAAAATCATATAGATCTACAAAAACAACATCAAGAAACCCTTGAAAAAATTCTGCAAAAATATACACAACAAGGTTAGGGTTAGAAATAAAAAACTATAGAAATATGTCTAGATTTGAAGAGAATCCTAATGGCTACCAAATAAAAAGCAAATCTACAAGAAATAATCAATGCCCAAATGATAAAATATTGTTTGAAATCAATAGAAGGTGTTATATCATAGCAACAAGCTCTTATACCATGTCAGAGATATGGATCTAACTAAACTAGCTTACCTATTTATGCAAACAATAACATATCACAGTAAATAAGAATAGAAAGAGAACAAGAGAAAAGAGTACACCAGATATACGTGGTTCACCCAATTGGGCAACATCCACCAGAAGGTAGTCTTCTATTATCTCCAGAATATCTCCCTCAAGCTTACAGAGAGAAATGCCAATAACCCCAATACAATATAGCAATACTTGTGAAAGTATAGATCATGATATGTGATGTGACTCCCTTGACTCTATTGTATACTAAGAGATGAGGAGGAATTACTCTCACATATTACATGTGGGATAGTATAATTCTCCATAGTAACATCTGTTTCTATAATAATGAATATCAAAAGTATATTTTACCATAATGAATATGGGATAAATGTATTACTCTTTTACATAAGATTGTGGATATCTTCCGACATAATACAAAGACATTATTACCTTCCAAGGAATATAAAATATTCCAACAATAACAATAATTTGCCTTTCTCATGACCTCATCTAGATTTCAAGGTTCATCAAACTCAATTTTGTCTTTATAGGACTGGGGAAATACACTTAGAAAATGTTGAATTTTCACCTTATCATCCCTAATATATTTGGCATACCTTAGTAGCTCTTAGAACCGGTTTGCATATTCCTCCATAGCCATTTGTCCCAATTTCAGCTCATGGAACTCTTTGGTTTTTCCATCATAGTACCTATCAGAAAGGTACTTTTCCTTTAAGTACTTCTTGAACTACTTCCACACAATTTTCCTTTCATTGATCATATTCACTTGCCTAAGGTGTTTCCACCATATAGATGCTCTTCCATTCAAATTGAATATGGCCACTCTGGCCTTCATATTTCTTGAATAGTCTTGGACTTGGAAATACTTCCTCATCCCAAGAAGCCAAGCCTCAGCTTCTTGACCTGATTTTACCTCACCATCAAATGTAGGAGGTTTTGTCTTCTTAAATTCTCCATGAGAGTTGTTCTTGGAAGACCTCATCCTCTTGTTTCTATGAGATGAAGAGCTTGAACCTTCAATGGATTCTTTAGAGTCAAATGACTCACTAGAAGATATTTCTGGAGTATATGTCCTATCTCTAGAAATCCTTCTTGAACTATGGGATCTCTTGTGGGAATGCCTCCTTGAGCTACTCCCACTCTTTTCGTAATTTTTTGAATTATTCCTATGGTTAATATTCCTTTGAATGTCTGTCAAACTTGGAATAATAAATGCATTCAACTGATTCTATTCCTCTTGGGCTCTAATCATCCTTTCATTGTCTTCTCTACAACTCTACAGTTCCACCCTTAGGCTCCTCGTGGTTTTTGCAATATCTAGGGGATTTTCTTGGTTTCTTCTACCATTAGATTTTGTCTCTGCATTCTCAACCTGTATATTCTCTCCAATTACATCTACCTCAACTTCATAAGGATCATGTGCGTCATCCATGATGATGATATTCTTGGCCCAACCAAGACCAAAGATTCCCAAACTGCACTATATTGAATGATGGCCCTTAACAGTCACCGATATGATTTTGAATCTACAAAAGTATTTATAAACACATTTGTTAGTTGCATTATATTCTCAGAAATTTATAAAATTTGTTTCATCCATTATGGGAACAATCCATATTGACAATTTCTGTCAAATCACAATTTTCTCACAATCAACGACATCTCAAGGGGACAACAAGGGTCAAGGGGGATTTCCCCCTTATGGCCTTAGTGGGTCGAGGGAAGCGCCCACATTTGTTTTGTAAATCTTTCCATTTTGCGCAATCTAGCGCATAAGATTGACTATGTTTTTCAATCTCGGGCACCGGAAATTCAGCTGTGAAAAAACCTGCTTTTTCTATGATCTACACCCTTCAGATGCCACCTACATCACTTTAACAGTTGTCATTCATAATCAGTTCCAGGCTCCAGGAAAAGAAGTTTCCTGAAACTATTTTAACAAGCCTGAAAGCATGAGAGAGTGACACGTCACAAGGAGATTTACCACTTCAGAGTCAGGCCAATCATTTATATATTGTGCAAGTTTGTGGGCCTAAAGCAATCCTGGTCGTTGATCAAATCTGCATGATCTTCCAACACTGACATGACCGTCGTGGGTCCCATCACCCCTAACACCTCCGTACATCATGTCTGGACCCCATGTCACATCACTTCCTGTCAATCCAAAATCGGTTTCAAGCTCCGGGGGAAGTGGTTTCCTGAACCCACTTTTTTTAGCCTAAATGCACGAGTAGTCGACACGTCATACAGTGGTTTACCACTTCAGGGTCATGTTGATCAGTTATCCCTCGTGGATCTTCAAGTGCCTGAAATGTTGTTAGCCATCAATCTTGATCTACATGATCCTCCACATCTTACATGACTAGCAAGGGTCCCAACTTTCTAGACATTACTGCATGTCACATCTCCCCAAATCACATCACTTCCTATTGTACCAAAAGATAGTTTCAAGCTCTGCAGGAAGTGGTTTGTCGAGACCAATTTTGCGAGCATGAACACACAAAAGGATGAAACGTGGTTGTGGAGGTTTCCCTTCAGGGTTGCGATAATTAATAAAATATCGAGCACCTTCGCGAGCCTGAAGCATTATCGACCGTTGATCTGTACCACTACTCGCCGGTCAGATATTCTCTGCTCTGGGATCCATCACATGCAAA
This sequence comes from Larix kaempferi, assembly GCA_027924585.1. Taxonomy (NCBI): domain Eukaryota; kingdom Viridiplantae; phylum Streptophyta; class Pinopsida; order Pinales; family Pinaceae; genus Larix; species Larix kaempferi. The sequence continues at coordinate 16,829,705 of BSBM01000088.1, read as the reverse complement.
AACAACCTGACATGGATCTAATGTGGTTGTTCCACCTCACACTCGTTTCCCACATGGGTCCCCCACGTCATACCTCTTGCCCACGTGGCTCCTCCACGTCACCCTGCCACCTAGCACTAGTGGGGCCCAACTAAAAATTTCCCAATTTTTAAAAAATTCTATGTTTATGAGAAGTTTTATTTGGACAATAAGGGGGACATTTTGAATTTCATTTCAAATTATTCCTGGCTCCTTCTCTATCACTTAACAAAAACCGATATCCTAAAGAACCAGTTTTGATTTATGCATGCAATTCTAGATTTTTTTCCCATGTAGCTCTGGTAATGCAACCAGAAGCTCTGATACCACTTTGCAACATCCCCTTCACCCAATCTGACCATCGAGAGGGGACACTAACTAAATTGGGGCTCTACAATTTTTCCCCAAATCCATAATACAAATTTCAACATATAAAATGTGTGCAGAATCATAAATAAACATACACAATGGAATTAAACTCTATCCACACACATTTAGCATACAAATACACACATAAACATTACAGGTATTAAATAGAAATGTTTCAGGTTCATATGCATGAGAATACTTATCTTTATCCAACGCAGATCCAATCAAATAGCTATGTAAGAGAGATTTTCCACCCAACCATAGGAACTTTGTCCAGCATATACTATTTCTGTTGAGAGGCCACCCCCAAGTTGGGCTATGAGGTGGCCACCAGGGCGAAGGAAACACCTACATGCTTCTCTCTCTCATCCCACAACCCATTCTTCTCTCTATGATTAGTCAAATGCACATACATATCACTACATGGGTCTTACTCATCCCTCACAATCTTGGCCTCCACAATACCTTACCCACACAACACCCTTATTGGATCAGGCATCCCCCAAACCAATCCATGGCTCTCTTAGGCAATTTGTCTTGCCTAGTGCTTCTAGTGTGTGCATAGAAGAATTCCAATCTGATATATACTACTATAGAACCACATGTAGCTTCAATGCATGGCTTCTCAAGCACCTATTAGCAGCAAAACTCGATGGGTAAGGGTTCCTAGCTTGCCCAACCTCTCTTCTCACCTACAACCATCATTTTTCCCTCCCAAATCTGCAACATGGTCTCCAAATTCGAATTTATGGGTGAAAAAACTGTATGGTTGTTAATTTTTCATCATTTAATTCAATGTGATCTAGGATCTTAACTGAGAGAACAACATGTACAGCATATCAAACACAAGAGACAAGAGACACAAAGCATTTCACTGGGGAAAACCAAGAAGTTGAAAAACCCCGCAACTTCCTCAGAGATAGAATAAGCACCAATACAAAGATCACAAATATCAAACCACAAAACAAGAGATAGTCTCCTAGCAGCTGCTCCTCCTCCACTTGTGCGCACTCCTCCTCTCCCTCACTAATGCGAAGTGAGTGAGTGAGTGAATGAATAAATGAGAGAGTCACACTCTCTATTTATACAATGACTTGACTTGCCTTTTACTCTAATTGGGCCGACCTCCCTTAGGAGAGTCTAATAACCCATTACCACTTGTCACTAGGCTGACCCCACTAGGGTGGTCTAATAACCCTTTAACCCATACTGGGTCGACCCCTCCAAGATGGTCTAATAACCCATCAAATATAAGTTACGACACTTACAATATAACTTGCGACACTTGCAAATACAAATGACACTTCCAACTGGAGGAATAATACATCTCCGTTGGGGATACAATAAAGTACAAATGTAATACATACAATATACAAGTGAATATATTCCGAAGTTACAAATACATCAACACTCCCTCTTAACTAGGAAGGTATTCTCTTCACACATTCATCAATACCTATGGGCACAAGTCTTCAATTCTAGAGCTAGATCATCGTAATTGGATCGCGGAGCATCATCGTCACTGCTGATTTACTCGTCATCTCAATCACTGGTGCTATCTCTCAATTCTTCTCGTCATAGGAAGTTCTACAAAGCCAACCCTTTTTCATGCTGGTTGTAGGCCTAGCCTCTTGTAGGTCTTCATCATATCTTGCCATCCTGTGGAATCCTCAAGGTTGATTACGTGCGTTAACAAAACCTCGAAAGAGCATCCCAGGACTTTTACGAGCTTACTGCTCAACCTATCGAATCTCCCAGGATCTTTTACATGTGACCTTCACAAAACCTTAAGAGAGTGTCTTGTGACCTGGAAGATCTCTAAAGAGCATCCCGGGATCTTTTACGTGCCTAGAACAACCCGTCCGGATCTCCAGGACTGATTACATGTGAACTCACAAAACCTTAAAAGAGTGTCTTGCAACCTACAAGATCTCTAAAGAGCATCCCAGGATCTTTTACGTGCCTAGCACAACCTGTCTGAATCTCCAGGACTGATTACATGTGATCCTGCAAAACCTTTCCACGGCCACATAGTATCATCCTGATACTCATGATCATATTGATCATCATCATACAGTACATCATCCTGATGCACACCATCATCACATGATCATCCTCTTTAGATCATCTCATCGTCCACATAGCACAATCCAGATGCACATCATACAACACTTACACCACCAACATGGGAGAACACATCTACCACCATTCGGGGAAGGATCCAGCCCTTACTTTTTCACCATGGGAGAACACATCTACCACCATGTGAAAAATGGCTTCATTCCTTACATCGACACCGTGGGAGAACACATCTACCACCATGTGAGAATGGCTCAGCAATTACATCACGACCATGGGAGAACACATCTACAACCATGTCGAAAAATCTCTGCAATTACGTCACGACCATGAGAGAACACATCTACAACCATGTTGGAAAATCCCATGTGCATATGCATCTTCTGGACTCATCACTTCCCCTTGGAAGGAACCTCAATCTGAAGTACACCAAGCCTCTCTCTGAAGTACTTGAACTTCACTCTGGCTAGTGGTTTGGTCAACACATCTGCAATTTGCTCATCCATCGCAACATACTGGAGCTTCACTACTCCTCTCTGCACCATATCCCTGATATAGTGATATTTGATCTCGATATGCTTCAACTTGTCATGGAACACTGGGTTCTCTGACAACTTCACACAACTCTAGTTGTCACAAAAAATACAAGTAGCATCCAACTAGAGATCAAATAAATCAAACAGTAGCTTCCTTATCCATACTACCTCACAACTAGCCGAACAAGCTACGACATACTCTACTTCGGCTGTACTCAGTGCTACCCAGGATTTCTTCCTGCTAAACCAAGAGATCACACCTGATCCCATACTGAAGCAGCACCCCGAAGTGCTCTTCCTATCTGCAGCACTGTCTGCCCAATCTAAATCAACATAACCCTCCAGGTTAACCTTTTGATTCGCATCATACTTGAGCCCATAATCAATCGTACCCTTCAGGTACCTCAGAATATGCTTTACAGCAATCAGGTGAACATGTCTAGGATCCGTCAAGAACTGGCGCAATGTGTTCACCGCAAAGCAAATATATGGTCCCATGTTCATCAGGTACATCAAGGACCCAATCATCTGACGATACATCATGGCATCAACCGACTATGATGAAGTATCACTCAATAGCTTGAAGTTCAATTCCATAGGTGTGGCCATGGCCTTGCAGTCCATCATCCTGAACTGCTTCAGGATCTCTACTGCATACTTCCCTTGTCCAAGGAAGATTCCATCTATACTCTGGCACACCTCCATACCTAGAAAGTAATGCATCATACCCAAGTCCTTCATCTTGAACTCGGCAGCAAGCTTGCTCTTCATGTCAGCAATCAACCTATCCTCACCTGTCACAAATAGGTCATCCACATAAAGTAGGATTATCACTAGATTTCCTTCCTCAGCCTTGTAGTAAAGGTTGGAATCTGTTTTACTCTTGGTAAAGCCCAAACTAGTCAGGAAGTTGTCAATCCTGTCGTACCATGTCCTAGGTGCTTGTTTCAAACCATACAAGGATTTCTTCAATTTGCATACATATGACTCCCTGTCATGTGTCTCAAAACCAAGTGGTTGCTCCACATACACTTCCTCTTCGACTACACCATTCAAGAAAGTTGTCTTGACATCCATCGGGTGTATCTTCCACTTCATTACTGCAGCCAGAGCAAGTACTATTCTGATGAAGTGTATTTGGCTACAGGTGCAAAGGCTTCTTCATAATCTATCCCTTCTTTCTGGGAGAAGCCACGAGCCAGAAATCTTGCCTTGTATTTCTCTATGCTACTATCTGCAGCATGCTTGATCTTGTAGATCCACTTGGAAGTCACAACAGACTTCCCATCTAGTCTCGGAACCACCTCCCAGACATCATTCTTCATTATCGACTGGTACTCCTCGATCATGGCATCCTTCCATTACTGCATTCCGGATCCTGGGAACTTCAGATTCTTCAATATCTTCAATAGGTATTTTTCTTGAACTTCATTTCTGGAACAAATGTCGTGTCTTCGTTGCTTGTTCTTCGAAACAAGTCTCTCTCGTAGGTGATGGTACATGGTCTTTCCTACAACACAAGTTCAATTGCATGATTAGAAACATCTCATAGATTTCAAAACAAATTCTTACACATAAAGACATATGTCATACAGTCATGCAATTATCCATATCCTGTAACTTTCTAGATGCCTTCCATCTCTACCAGAACATTGTTAAGATTGTTCACTACTCCAACATGTCAGCAAAGAGGTTTCATTCTAGATAAGTAGAAATGGAATGTTGTACAGTACCATAGGCCACTTACCCATTACTTGTGTATTAGTAGTATCTTGTTCATTAATGCAACTTTTCTAAAATGCATAATATACATCCTAAATCTAGGAACATAAGTATGTACATGAATAAACAACATCATTTAAGTAATCATATATACATGAAATAACAATTCAAATACTTATCTTTGTTTAGTTGTTGGGTGGACTCCCTCTCAACCTTTGCTTCCTTGCAGGAACAAATGGAGTGTGCTCCCTCTTGATCTTTGCTTCCTTGTAGGAACTACTGGAGTGTGCTCCCTCTTGATCTTTGCTTCCTGGATTATCTGTCATTGAACTTATATCCATCCTGGACCACTATGCATGCTTAATTGTGCACTAGTGTCATCATTGTGTCATCCTCAAGATCTCATGCGTAATCATACATGCATTAGTATAATGTCAATACTATCAAAACATTATGATTCTAAATATTTATGGTCATGATCATTTCATACACAGGTAATTTATCACAAGCGTTAGTATTCAAGGTTTCAGGGAGTACTTATTTTACTCATGCAAATTCTTATTTGACCATAGGACTCTTCTAGTTTGTCATATCATTAATCAAACTAAGAAGCATAATATGCATAAACCCATGATTACTCAAACTTATAACTTCATGAATAATCATTATCAATTATACAAAAGTATACTTATCTAAGATCCTAACACAAAGTAGGGTTCTAACCCGATATAAGGAAAACATACCTGGATTATCATGCTTGTCTAACATACCCAAACAATGTCTTCTTTGTTCTCTTCAACCTTGTGTTAGTAACCTGTATATCTCATAAGTTAAGCATTGTAGAACCAAATTATACATACCTCGTAAGTAGAGCTTCTATGTGATCAATGGCAATGGATGAGTCTTTGTCTTCATGTCACCATGGTCATATTTTCTCGATCTAGAACTTTATTTGTCTTTCCTGATGTACCTTTCATGTTAACGGACAACATCATCCTCATACAACACCACAGTGCATTAGTACAATCATAAGTGTCATAACCCTAATCAATGAATGTATTCTATCATTCACGTGCATTTATACTTTTACTAAGGTGATAAGACAAGTCTAAAATTAAACAAGATTGTACTAACCTCAATAATATGAAGACAAACTTAATCATGAACAGATTTCAAAACATACCTATATCTCCTCAAGTCATACATGATTTATGTTCTTTCCTTCAAACAGCTTGGTCAAGGAATCAAACATCTCCTTGGGTGTCTTTAGAGAAGACACATGTGGTATGAGATGGTCTTTGATAGAATCTGCAATGATTCTCTTGGCATTGACCAAGTTCTTCTTATGTAAGGACTTAGCCTCAGCTCCCTCTGGAACTAGAACCTCTTCACTTATGTAGGTCTCCAATTCATTATCTTCTAGGATTAACCCAATCCTATACTTCCATGCTCGGAATTTGTCATCCCCTTCGAGATTATGCTCATGCTTGGTGTGGTGAGACATCGTAATGAGAAACTCAAATGGAAATAAAAGATTTAGGTCTTACCACATGATTTGCTAACTGGATCTGGAGCTGGCTAGGGTTTGTCAAAGAAACCCTAAAAATCCAAACTTGGAATTTCAAACTTTTGCCTATACAGGGAGATGCAGATGACTGAGGCGAGCAAGCTGGTGTGCTCAGATTTTGAAAAACTCTAAAAATTGCTCCTCAAAATTGACCTGCGAGTTTCGGATCTGCAGCTTCTGTCAAATTCTAGTTTTCTGGTTTTTCTGGTTTTCTGGTCAAAATCCCAAACTAGGGTTTGATGGAGCCCGGGGTTCTACCCAACCAAAAACTTTGATCTTGGTCTCTAAATTTTGATTTTGATGAGGAGCATCTAGCCGTGGTCTCATATTCCAAAAATTCCAACTTTTTCAAAAACCCTAATTTCCCGCAGCAGTGACGAGCCAAAAATGAAAGTGCTCAGAATCCAATTCTATTTGGACAGAAAAATATGCCATACTATTTCTGATTTATCTCTGAAATTTCGGATCCTTAGAGTCTAAAAATTCAACCTGTGGTAGAATGACCTGACATCTTTCCAACCCCATAGATCTTAGCTTTAATGGATTCTCTGAGAGAGAGATATGCCAAGTGTTGCAACGTGACTTGTTTATGGGATGAAACAGCATAGCAAACTTGTACGGAGTGCCACGTGTCATTGTTTCAACTTTGGCCTCTGAAACCTGTACCTGTGAAACTACAGTGCATTCCCTAACTGTCACTTTTTACGGAATTCCATTTGGAGCTTCCTAGCCTGATATATGACCTTTTTTCCTAGGTCACCGTTTAGGACTGCATTCTGGAAGAGGCAGAAACCCTAACTTGTACGAATCATATCTCACAAAGTACAATGAATCTGAGGCTGAACTTCGAACAAAAGGTACATGAACATTTCATCTTCATCCTGTAAAAGTTTCAGATCCTAAACCTTCTCTAAAACTGATTTATAGCGAAAGTTCCACGATGACTGGCTTTTACTATACCAAGCCCTAGCTTCCAATTTGTTGCAAGTGCAATAAGTGTCATAAATTCCATACAATGCCTTCCTTCAGGCTAGCTCTGACTCCATGTTAGTTTTTCATCATTTAATTCAATGTGATCTAGGATCTTAACTGAGAGAACAACATGTACAACATATCAAACAAAAGAGACAAGAGACACAAAGCATTTCACCGGGGAAAACCAAGAAGGTGAAAAACCCCGCAACTTCCTCAGAGATAGAATGAGCACCAATACAAAGATAAAAAATATCAAACCACAAAACAAGAGATAGTCTCCTAGCAGCTGCTCCTCCTCCATTTGTGCGCACTCCTCCTCTCCCTCACTAATGTGAAGTGAGTGAGTGAGTGAATGAATAAATGAGAGAGTCACACTCTCTATTTATACAATGACTTGACTTGCCTTTTACTCTAATTGGGATGAACTCCCTTAGGAGAGTCTAATAACCCATTACCACTTGTCACTGGGCCGACCCCACTAGGGTGGTCTAATAACCCTTTAACCCATACTGGGTCGACCCCTCTAAGGTGGTCTAATAACCCATCAAATATAAGTTACGACACTTACAATATAACTTGCGACACTTGCAAATACAAATGACGACACTTCCAACCGGAGGAGTAATACATCTCCGTTGGGGATACAATAAAGTACAAATGTAATACATACAATATACAAGTGAATATCTTCCGAAGTTACTAATACATCAACACTGGTAAGTTCATGGATAGCAATGGAGAGCTTTTCCTAGTGTAGATTTGCATGACAGAATGAAATAATGAAGGTTGACTCCAAGGGATATGAGAAAATGGTGAAAATACAACTAACTTAACTTCTGAAAGTTGAAGAAAGGACTCCTGGAAGTTGTAGACTGACTTATGTCATGACATAACTGCACAAAAGTGCATCTAGCCACATGCTTCAATAACTGCCTGAGGTGAATTTTCCCACCAACCTCACACATGCATTCAATAATTGCAAAATAGTAAAAAAAATGAGATAATTGTCTTATTCAAAGCACATGACATAATTTGGGTGAGTTCTAAGGTTGACACTTGGAAGCAATGATTTAGTCTCCCATAGACGCCCTTTCCTCTTACCCTCTAGTGGAATCATAACCCCTTTGGTGCTCTTTACACAACCATTCTTGGACCATTTTATTATTTATGCACATAATATTTACATATATTCTAAATTAGCATAACAAGACAACTACATAATCCAAATAAAATATATACATCATACATGCCTAGCCATTCACTAGTTAGGCGTTGGCCTTGAGCTCAGCACTAGGAATCTACACTAGCATATTTACATCATTTACATAATTTTGGCTAAATACATTCCAAGTCAAAACTAGGGGTATTACATTGGTGGGGTGAGAGAGGGATCCCTTTTCAATTATTTTACAAGCAAACAATATTGGAAATGATATCATTTCATTGAACACTATCAGTGCCAAGTGTTATATCAATGGAATCGATGGATATGTGTTGTCTCTTCACATGATATTAGGATGCATGTTTGGTAGTCTAGATGGAAAACACGGCCTGAACTACACATTTGCCCCTTTCTATTAGTTGTTTGGTAGTCTAGCTGGCAATAAGGCCTGGACTACACACAACTGCATGTGTGAGGAAGTATACTAAAGAGATTGCATTGTGGCAATAAATTGTATTGCGAGGAGCATCCCAAATAAATTATTATACATTTTGACACCACAGCTAAACAACAATTCAAGTCCATATTGCAATTAAAGGTAAGCCAAATATTTGAAGACCAATTCAAATCTAGATATTTTAACTTGTAAACTGTTAATTTTATAAGTTCTTGTGAATATTTTGGTACTTACATTTGTTTTCTTGTTGAGTGTCAAAACAAAATTGAGTTGAGTTGTATTGGGTGCACTCTCGGTTGTATCTGACAACCCTTCATTTTTTAAGTTGAAATATTGGTTTCTAAGTCCATTTGTAAAAAGGGTAGAGTTGAAAGAATCCCTTATTTAGTTGAGTGAGTCTTCAGTTTGCTAATGGAGAGATTGAATTACTTAGTAGAGTTATTGAACACTCTATTGTTTTCCTCTATCAACAACATTGTTGTTGTCGACAAGAGCACCCTCACTCACATTCTAAATTATGTAAAAGAATCGCAAGACACACTTGAATTCACATAGCTTGAGTTGCAACTTCAACGAGAAGAAACACATTATGAACTTGTTCATGTTTAGAATAATCCTCTGTAATATCCTGAATTTTTTTTATTATGATTATTCTATATATTGGGCGTAACCTCGATGCACATGATTTATTTTGATTATAGATATATACTGGTCGTAAGCCCCAATGGACATGTTTTCACTTTTGTTATATATGTTGGGCGTAAGCCCCGATGCACATGATTTACTTTGATTATAGATATACATATTTGAGCATGGACCCTGATAGATATAGATTATTGTTATGTACTGGGCATAAGCCCCAATGTATTGGATGGATGTTAATATGTGATTGGGTGCAAACCCTAATATACTGAGATGACTTTGTTATGTATTGTGCAGACATTTCTGGTATACATGATGTGACTTTTATGATGTGTTGGGCATAATCCCTGGAGCACATGGGTTACAAGATTATGTGTTGAGCATAATCTCTAGAGCACATAGGTAACCCCGGAAAATAAATGATTTAAGTGTTGGGAATAAGCCATGGAGCACTCCAACTTGATGTTGAGCATAATCTCTGGAGCATCGGATCTTTGGCCATTGTATCCCTGGGTGTATTGTACAAATGCATCCTAGTACTAGTGTTGAGCGAGAGGCTTTGGAATTGCACTAGTGTAACACCCATTTAAAAGTGTTGAGCATAAGCTCTGAATAGCACTAGGGGTTACTTTACTTAAAAGGTGTTGAGTTGAAGAAGACTCTGAATAGCACCACTAGTCATCATACTTATTTAATTTGACTAATTGAATCACTATTCATCTCTCATCAAGGACTGAGGAAACTGCCAGAAATACGAGGTAATCCAATATGCAAGGGATCTAGGGCTACCTAACCTAGTCGACCATCTAAACCCACCAAAGGCCTTGTCAAAAGAGTTTACCTTATTTAATAAAGCATCAAAAATATAATGCTATGTAAATACATGGATTAATCAAGGTGATTAATTATAAAGAAGCCTCACACTTGTGCAAAAGTATTATGTATACCTACTCATATATATATATATAAATATTATATAGATAAAGATATAAAAAGTTATGAGAATAATAAAAGATACATAAATTATAAAGTCTATGTATCCGCAAGAATGGATTATGCATACACTTATATTATTCTTATAAATTAAATAAATAAAGTATAAAGTTTACAATAATCATTTCAAAAAGGAACAAATTAAGAGTTCTAAATAAACTAAAGTTATAATTAAAATAAACCTTTTTAATTATATGTTATAATTCAAACTTGGAGTCAAACTGAAGATAATATTAAAAATATTAATATTAACTTAACTTCCCATTCCAAAGTTTTCCTTTAAATACAAGAACAATTTCCAAAGAGAGGGATCTATCTTATTATCATTCTTTATGATAGCAAGAGAGAAATTGTCCCCAAAACCTGGAAGACAAGTATACCAGAATTTAATTGCAATTAGCTATCTTCCTTAGGTTCTGTAGGTTCTCTTCTTTATGATAGCAAGGGAGAAATTGTCCCCAAAACCTGGAAGACAAGTATACCAGAATTTAATTGCAATTAGCTATCTTCCTTAGGTTCTGTAGGTTCTCTTGCATGTTGGAACTAGCTCAGGGGGATCCGATTTAGAACCAGGAAATGGTTCTAGGTCAAGGTTGGGAGGAACGTGGCAGTTCCAAATTTATTTGCTTAGCATCCTATAGGTAAGCTAAGAATATTGTTTCCATCAACCAGTGTTTGAGGTGTGCAGGATTTAAAAAGGAGATCCAAGCCGCAGAGTTCAAGTATGAACTTGTATTTGTATTGCAACTTATTACAGGATGAAAATTAGGATTTATTTCTAATAATACTGTAAATTTCTTTTCCATAGATTTTTGGTTATCATTATGCATTTGGGAGAAAGGGCTGAAGCATTGGCTCCCTAGGTCAAACATTATTTTATCTTTAACATTGAAAATTTAATTATGCATAATTGTTAATTAACATCAAACCCTTCCTTCTTTATTTTAGGCTTACGATCTAGCAGAGCTAGAAACGCTAGCTTGTGCTAGATCTCAGTCTTTTCAAACTACTGTAATAAATTGTCTTTAATTTTAAACAAGATTATGTTATGAACTTCCAAATCTTGGAGGATTCGCAAGGTTATAATCCTGAACCAAAAACGAGTTCTGAACTCAAATCTTCTACAGCTGAATCATCTATTTCAAGGGATCGATTCTCTTTAATTTTCTCAAACCTAGACCCTAGGTTTTTTAGAAACATAAATAGTTAATTCATATTTACACACAATACCATTACCAAGCAGTAAAAACGCTAAAACAAAACGCATACTCTTATACTAGGTCAAATCGAACCAGACGGACGTGAAGCTATTTGCTTCCCTTGTTTTCTTAGTCAACCCACTTAACATTTCAATATTTAAAGGGTTCAGATACCAAACAATAAACTAATTAGTAAACCAAGAATCGAGTACTGACAGATACCACATGAATATTTATAACCATAATAGAGTTCACTATAAACGTCAGAATAGTACAACCATAGAGTATTATTACGGTCAAAATTATGCAAGCCATGGGCCCAAAGTTTAAACTGACTAAATATTTTTATTTAGGGAACCTGATATTTCAGTTTTCAAACATTAAAATCCTACGAAGACTCGGGAACGAGATTGAATCCCCTGAGAAGCACCCCATCCAACTATTGGAAGGTTTGACCAAGCTACAGAGTTGGTTATTCATCCCGGTACCACATTTCTAACATTAATAAAAAAGACAAGTAATGTGAAATAGAGCTAGGGCTTTACCCACAATTTTGTATAATACATTTTCCAATTAAACACTTATTTTCCTATATTAAAATTCACCATCATTCATCCACAGAGCCATTATCGGTACCCTTAAAAACACTTAAGTTAAATTAACAATATATTACAGACAAAAGCATTGCTTTCAAGCTAGAACTATGTGAATGTTGTAGAACCTTAAAACCAACAAGATCTAAACCTAGAATCTCTCGGGTCGTTGTTAAACTTAGGGTTTGCCAAACCTTATATTTCGAAGAAGTAAAATCATAATTTACATAATCAAGACAGCATAAAATATAAACTCTTAAACCAACAGAGCTTAGTAACTAGGCATACATACAACCATCAAAAACAAGTGAATAAAGCATATATATATAAACATTGGCTCGTCATGGAGCATTAAGATCATCACCGAACAATACTTCCGAAGACTATAATAAATCCATTTACATTAACTAGTCAAAACAGAATATCACAACAAGATTATAAGTTTCCATGCAAATTATAAATGATAAGTCTTCCAAATATTTTTACAGTGTTTAAGTTAATTTAATAATTATTTGACCCGAATGACGACAATAGCCCATACAAAAAATAAATAAATAAATTTTACAGATTTTAGGGACATTACAAGTGGTATCAGAGCCAATTACAACACTAAGAGACCTTTTGGGATCACTACAAAAGACATCCACTGCAGAAATGTATTTCAAGAAAATACTTATGATTTTTACAAAAACTAACAGAATTTTGTTTTACTAACTGACTAAACTTTTCAGGTACAAAATACAATCTGAATTATGAATTCAAAAGAGAACAGCAGTAGACATGGGAACTTGAATTCCCCACCCTGAGAGGAATAACTCGTGGTAGAATTGAATTCAGAATTAATGAAGACAATACAGAGTTTACAAGCAGATTTACAGAGTTTTAAAAATGACAACATGAATGAAAGACGAGAACAACAAGCAATCAATGAACCTCTACTTCAGAGCTTAACAGGGTAAACCACCCTAGACAGTCCACCCATTCAGTAAACAAATCCAAATAAAACTACTGTCATACAAAAATATCCAATAGTCCTAAAGAGGAGGGACGAGAAGAACACACACCTAACTTCATGGAAGAGGACTATAAAAGCTCTTCCAGTGAGGATGGTTCACCCTCCCCTTGCAAGAAAAGGTGGAAAAATGATGATAGTTTGCAGGGAGAGTTACGAAAGATTAAATCCCCAACATATGAAGGAGAAATGAATACTGGGGAGACAGATGAAGAGTGGCTGTTAGGAATGAGTAAATATTTCCCAGTGAACAATTATTCCAGTGAGATGAAAGCACGGCTGGCCATTTACAACTTAAACAGAAAGGCAGCTAGGTGGTGGAGAGACCTAAAGTATACAAAAAGGCACGAAGTAAGAGATATCAGATGGAGTGATTTTAGCAAGTTGTTTCAAGACAAGTACATGTCAGAACGGTTCTTTGACAAAAAGATCAAAGAATTTCACGAACTAAAGAGGGGCTCCCTAACCATGGAAGCCTTCATCAACATGTTTTTGGATCTATTACATTATGTACCATACATAAAATATGAGAAGGTCAAGATACAGCAATTCTTAGGATGTCTTCCTCCCAATTTTTGAGAGAAAATTGAGTTCGACATGCCTAAGACTCTAGACGTAACATTGCACAAAGCTAGACTCTGCTATGAACATGGACAACCAAGAAATAATAACATAAACAGAAGTCGGGACAAATTCAGGTCCTTTTCCGAAAACCAAAGACCAGGGTTTAGGAAACCACCATACCAGAAACAGAATAATAGTTTCCCGCCGAACAAAAATTTCAACCGACCTGGTTCACGGCCAAATGTGCCCGCACCACATACCAACCAACCAGTTTTTAAAAAAGGAGCAAAAGCTGCCCCGCCACCCATTAGTTGCTGGAAATTCCAAGGACCTCACTACTTCAGATATTTCCCCAACAAGACCGATGGGGTTTTACAGAACATACAATAAAACCCAATGGTAGGGGACATTGTAGGGACACCTAGAATTTATGCAACACTTGACGGTCGACAAGCAGACCACCAGGCTACTATGGTCGAAGACAGAAGGTAATTTTTTCAAACACAACTTTTTAAAATGTTGACCGACACCGGTGCTTGACGGAGCTATGTTTTCTCCCAAAATTATCAACACGTGTGAACTCAACCAAGAGAAATACTTCTTCTGGCCTAATTTAAGGTTCGGAACAACAATATTCATCGCCAAATGCCAGGAGTACCAACTGGTCAAGGCGGAACACCAGCACCCTTCATGGTTACTACAACTGCTACCCATTCCAAGAGTGGAAATGGGAGGTCATCAGTAAGAACTTTATTACGAGGTTACCAAAGAATAAGAAATAAAATGATTCCATCTTTGTCTTGGTCGACAAGTTGTCCAAAGCATCGCACTTCACACCAGTAAAATTGACGTGCAAAGTTGTCCACATTGCAGACATCTTCCTAAAAGAAATATTTCGACTTCATGGAACAAACAAGGAAATCATCTCGGATAGAGACACAAAACTCACCGGGAGTTGCGGGAGATACTTTTCCTTCGGTTTGGAGACACAGTTAAACTTCAGTATGGCTTACCATCCACAGACTGACGAACAGATAGAACAAGTAAATCGGATCTTAGAGAGTATGCTTAGAATGTACGCATCCCACTAAATAGCAGGATTATTTGCACCTCGCAGAGTCACATACAACAACGGGTACCAGACCTCTTCCAAAGTGAGTCCCTCTAAGGTACTCTATGGTAGAACATGTAGGACACTAGTGACTTGGGATAACCCGGTAGACAGACTCATGAAAGGGCTAGTGGCTTATGAGCTAGCTTGACCAGCTCACGTAAAAGTCCATAATGTTTTTTCACACACCTTTATTAAATAAATATGTCTATGATACTAATCATGTGATTGATGGGTCCTTGTTACAGGTAGAACCCGAGGGGGGATTTATGCCAGAGCCCCTCCACATACTGTACAAGAGGGAGGTACATCTTTGGAGACAAACTATCGTCCAACTAAAAGTGCAGTGGAGGCACTTCGGTCCTGATGAGGCCACCTAGTAAAATGAAACCACCATGAAGGAGCCTTACCCTACCTTATTTCATGACTTCATTTCTAGTCCCTAGAACACCGGAACGGTGTTGTTCTAAGCGGGGAGGGATGTAATATCCCAAATTTTGTTGATTATGATTATTCTATATATTGGTCGTAAGCCCCAATGCACATGATTTATTTTGATGATACATATATACTGGGCATAAGCCCCAATGCACATGTTTTCACGTTCGTTATATATGTTGGCCGTAAGCCCCGATGCACATGATTTACTCTGATTATAGATATACATATTTGAGCATGGACCCTGATAGATACAAATTATTGTTATGTATTGGGCATAAGCCCCGATGTACTAGAGGGATGTTATTATGTGATTGGGTGCAAACCCTAATATACTGAGATGACTTTTTTATGTATTGTGCAGACGTTTCTGGTATACATGATATGAATTTTATGATGTGTTGGGCATAATCCCTAGAGCACATGGGCTACAAGACTATGTTTTGAGCGTAAGCTCTGGAGCACATTGCTAACCCCAGCAAATAAATGATTTAAGTGTTGGGAATAAGCCCTAGATCACTCCAACTTGATGTTGATCATAAGCTCTAGAACATTGGATCTTTGGCCATTGTGTCCCTAGGTGTATTGTACAAATGCATCATAGTACTAGTGTTGAGCGAGAGGCTCTAGAATTGCACTATTGTAACGCCCATTTAAAAGTGTTGAGCATAAGCTCTGAATACCACTAGGCATACATACAACCAGCAAAAATGAGTGCATAAAGCATATATATATAAAAACATTGGCTCGTCATGGAGCATTAAGATCATCACCGAATAGTACATCTGAAGACTGTAATAAATCCATTTGCATTAACTAGTCAAAACATAATATCACAACAAGATTATAACTTTCCATGCAAATTATAAATGATAAGTCTTCCAAATATTTTTACAGTGCTGAAGGCAATTTAATAAATATTTGACCCGAATGATGAAAATATCCCATACAGAAGAAGAAAAAAAATTTACATATTTTAGGGACATTACATCCTCTTTATGATTCCATTCAGCTTCCTGCACCAAATGACCCCACTTCAAAGTCACATAAGCAAATTAGTGGCCCTAGTACATAAGCAAAATAAAGTGAAGATGAAGACGTGCATATAAAGGTTCTACTTGTTCCTTCCAAGCCCATCATTAAACCATGGGAAGAGATCAGCCACAACAAGCACAGAGCCAGTCTTGGATGCGACAAGGAAATGATTTCTCCAAGCCTATCCAGTTTCAAAGTGTTGGATTCCTCAACAAAAGTTCATATTCATCCACATTAGTTCAAAGTTTGAAATTCCAACATTATGATCGAGTTGGCCACATGAAATATCGGTGTTTTGATCTTCATCCTTGCAAGCATTGTGGAAAGCACACCCATTCTTAAGGAAAATGCTTTGTTCTGAAGAAACCTGCAAGAGAGAAGATTCACTATGGGTGGATTTCTTCTTGGCAATGGTCGTCAACAACTAAGAAGGTATATATTTCATATCGGAGGGTTCGTTCATGAGTATTGACACATCTTTCAGTTGAGACAGCTTCTTGTCCTCACATTATTCCTGATAGGGGGGGATGATAAATAGTCAGAAACAAGTGAGCGAGAACAAGCAAGCCTGGATACAATCCAGAGTCTTGATATTTCCATACTCAGATCCAGAGCTAGATCCCTGACTATCCATTTAGTAGAGTATTACACCATATTCTACCAACCTTTCAGAATGTTCTAGAGAACCTTTGAGCGAGGGTTTTCACCAAGTTCTACAATTTGTGGTTATCTTAAAACCACTCATTCAGTAGAAGACAATAAACTTCTTCTTTCGGAATGTTCCAAGAACCTCTGAGCCTTCAATCCAAGTTCTATATTTTGAGGTCAACCTTAAACCACCTTCAAACTTCATGATTTTCTAGTTGTTGATATCGAGAGTTTGTGTTCAGCTTTAAACCACCCACAATAGAAGACTTCAGCTTTTGCTATCCCCCTTTGGTTTGTGGTCAGCAAAAACCACCACTTCAGAGAGCACTTGTACTTAGTAGGAGATGTCAGCTTTTGCTGTCAAATTTAGATTGTCAATTTGGAGATGTTCATCCTTATGCAACAGGCTTTCTCTAGATTTCAGTTCTCTTTTCTTAGACTCATATACACCCTTTCGAATAAAGGGGGGGTTTTTTGGAAACTAATCCGCCATGTTAAGAGATGAAAAGTATTTGGGAGTCCAAGAGACCAATTGTAATTTGAAACCAAGGGTCATTCTCTCATGTATATATGTGTACATAACTTAATGAGAAAATATTGATCTTTCACGTCTACTTTTATGTGTTATTGGATGTGTGTTTAGTCATTAACGTGTGTGTCTTTGTGAGACACCTAACAAAATAAAACATCTATACATTACCTATGATAATATATATCATTAATAACATGTAAATAAAAATATAGACTCCTTTGCATCAAGTATTGCATTAGTTCAAAACCAAAGCATATAATGAACTAGTATTCCTATACTGCATTCCATGTCTAGTTTGCATGCTTAAAATAATCACATATTCCTCATCATCATCAATAATATAAAATAATAAAATTCATATACTATTCACACCTAAGAAAGTTCAAATATTCACTTACCACTATTCCTAATAAGTCTAATAAATAATAAACGAATGAATACTGAGACAAATCATATTTAAAGTTTTAATTATACAAAGTTAACAAAGTTTGAAGTGGACAAGTATAAGTGAAACTTAATTAAATGTGACCAAGTTGCATATTTTATCTAATACAATGTCTACACAATTTATAAAGCAACTTAACTTTTGCATGAGTGTCTATAACACATACTATATAGTCTTATACATGTGAAAACTCTAAAAAAAACATCTTTATCATTTACATAAGTATCCAAATTATAATACATATCATATAGTTGTGTCCATGTGAAATCTATTAAAAAAACGTCCTCACCTTTGCATGAGTGTCAGTAAAGACTCTAAAGCATTTTAGCTTTTCCATACATGTCCAAATTGTTACAAAAAAGCATCTATGCCTTTTGCATACATATCCAAGTTATAATATATAGTTTTATTAATATCAAAATTCTAAAAAAATAATATGTGGCATTTATATTCTACTTGCGTTTATATATATATTTATATTTATATTTGTGTCCAAGTTATAACACATTATATAGTTGTCTTTCTATAGTTGTTTTTTTAGTATTTGTAGAAATATCTACATTACTATACATATTGTATGGTTGTATTTATGTGATAGTTATAAAAAATACTTTTTCAAATTATAATACATATTATAAGTATGTAAATCTTTAAAAACAAGTTTTACTTATTTAAATCTTTAAAAACAATTTTGACTTGTATATAAGGATTTAAGTTATGATATATAATTGATTGAGAATTATATAAAAATTAAAATAAAATAAAATAAACATTTTAACTTTTATATATATTTAAATTATAATATATATTATATAATTTTATTAATATAAAAAAATTGTTAATATAAAAGTTTTTACATTATCTGAATTATAAATTATAGTATGTATTATATAGTTTTGTTTGTTTTAAAGTTCCAAAAACAAATTCATAAAATTTATATTTATTTTATATAAAAAAAATTAATATATTTAAATAATATATCATTTCCAAATATTGTGAAGTGATGCAAAATATATTATCTAAAGATAAATAAAAAATATGATTTTTTAGAAAAATTGAAGAAGTATATATTAACTTAATCCATAAATTTAACTTTTTTTTTACTCACATTGCAATGTATGTCAGTCTTTGAAATTATAATATTTGTTAGTGGTTATCATATTAAAATTTTCTTAAATGTTATACATGTTTTTTTTTCAAAAAAAACTAGTTACTTGATATTCCTTTGAAAATAAAGCTAACTTATACCATTAGATGATCCATTAGATGATATTAATTTTTCCATTTTGAAAAATTTGGGGAAGGAAAGGGAAAGCTTCTATTTAATGGAGGAAAAAGAGTGGAGATTGAAAAGTCGAGCTCTTTGGGTTAATTTTGGGGATAAGAATACCCGTTTTTTTTCATTCTTATGCTTCGGCTAGGAGGAATAGTAATACAATCTGGAAAATGGCTGATGAAGCTGGCAATGAGGTGGTTTCTGCACAGGATTTACAGGGGTTGGCAAAGAAATATTTTAGCAATATTTATTTGGTTGATCATGGGTGTGATCTTATGGCCCAGTTGAGGGTTGCCAGGATATATCCGAAATTCTTTGATGATGAAGCAGCTGCTGATCTTTGTAAAGAAGTTACTTTGGATGAGGTGGAATGTACATTGAAATCTTTTGCTAAGGAGAAGAGTCTCGGGCCAGATGGTTGGACGGTGGAGCTCTTCTTACAGTTTTTTGACATTATGGGGGAGGAAATATTGCAAATGGTGGAGTTTACCAGGACACAGGAATATGTCTCTGGGGCTTTAAATGCTACATTTATTACTCTTATTCCGAAGGTAAATGACCCAAAAGCTTTTGGGGAATTCAAGCCTATAGAGTTATGCAATCTTATCTACAAGGTGGTATCAAAAATTATTGTTGGTCACTTGAAGCCTGTCTTTCCTAGACATATTACTCAAGAGCAATTTGGCTTTTTACAAGATAGACAGATTCATGATGCTGTCGGTATCACTCAGGAACTCTTACACACTATCAAATGCAAAAAGCTAAAGGCTATCATTCTTAAAATGGATCTGGAAAAGGCTTATGACCGTGTAAGCTGGTATTTTCTTAGACTTGTTTTGATTCATATTGGGGTTCCAGCTCTAGCTATAAGGTGGATTATGGCTTGTGTCAGTACTATGAACATTGCAGTACTTGTAAATGGTGCTCCATCCTCCTTTTTTAGCTGCTCTAGGGGGCTACACCAAGGATGTTCATTGTCTCCTTTCTTATTCTTGTTGGTGATGGATGGACTTAGCTGGTTGATAAAGGAGGCTGTTGAGGTGGGAAATATTAGAGGTTTGAAAATTTCAAAGAATTTAGCGGTGTCCCATGCATTATTCATGGATGATGTATTGTTAGCTGGCAATGATTTTGTGCAAGAATGGAGGGATTTCCAAAAGATCATTGATCTTTTCTGTGCTGCCCCTGGTATGAAAGTTAGTCTTAAAAAATCATGTATTTATGAGAATCTGGTGTGCATAGACAAATTGAGAATTTTGAAATTATTTTTGCCTTATAACTGCTCGAAGATTGTAGATGGTTTTAGTTATCTTGGCTATCAGTTGAAGCCAAATGGTTACCTGGTTAAAGATTGGCAGTGGCTCATAAAAAAAATTGAATCTAGGATCAATCACTGGACTTTTCGTATTCTTTCTATCGGAGGCAAACTTACCCTAGTAAGGTCAGTCTTGACTGGGACACCGATCTATTGGTTCTCATTACTCCCTGTGCCATGTTCTGTTGTCAATACATTGAGGAAATTAATTTTTCAGTTTTTATGGTCTGGAGGGATGAAGAATCCTATCTGTCCATGATAGGATGGGATAAGATTTCAATCCCGGTTGTTGCAGGTGGTTGGGGGATAAAATATCTCTTTGTTTTTAGTGTTGCACTTAGGTTGAAAATCCTATGGAGGGCATTATTTGGCAAGACTCTCTGGACACAAGTGATACACCAGAAGTACATTAAAACTAAAGTCTCCCACTGGTTGAGGAATCCAAAGAAATTTTTAAGGGGAGTGTCTCCCATTTGGAATGGGTTCATGAAGGTTTATTGTTGGATGGCGGATGGTCTTTGCTGGAAGGTTGGAAATGGAGCAGAAGTGGCGGTGGGGGTAGATCCGATCACTGGCTTAAAGGATCAGTTGACATTATATCAGGATCTGCTACATCTGTTGAGGGGGAAGGTCTTTTTCACTCTCAATTCTTTCGTGAAAAATGATGATCAGGGATACTGGCTGGGAGCGTCGGATTTGCACTTACCTCAACAGGTTACATAGGAATGGGAACTATATATTCAATCCCTTAACATTATAGGTATCTATTGTATGGAAGAGGAAGACGAAATTAGATGGGTTGGCAATGCGTCTACAGGTATCATCACGGCTTCCATTGCATATGATTACATTATTAAGCGTAGATGTTTATTTCCGTCACACTGGTGGTATAAACTGATATGGCAGTGGTATCTTCCGTTGAAGCTACAGTGTTTCATTTGGTTTGTTTTAATTAATAGACTGAAAACATGGGACAATTTGACATTATTGGGGTGGATTGGGCCAATTCAATGTGTTTTCTGTAGGTGGGAGTCTGAAACAACTAATCATATTTTTATGGACTATGCTTTCACTTCGACTGTTTGGAAAAAGTTTACAAAGAATATGGCTTTACCTCAGAAGTTGGCTGGGAGCAATGTGAAGAAAATTTTATTTGAATGGGTGAAGGTTGGTAAAACTCATATTACTTTGCCATTCTTTATTTGTTGGGAGATATGGCGAGCAAGGAATAAAGCCATTTTTGAGAATTCCATTCCAAATGTTGAATTTTTTTTTTGTGAAGCTTTTAGTCACTTTCTTAAATTTCAGAAGGTGAATGATAAACCTGTGGAAAGGACCATTCAACGGTTTCACTTCACTGTTGATAACCCTGTTCTATTCTTTGATGGGGTTGCAACTTCTGGAAAATGTGGTATTGGTGGAGTTATTTTTCTTAACTTCGATCATTTTTTCACTCTTTGCATGCATGGAGGATTTGGAACTAATATGAAAGCTGAGTTATTAGCTCTCTGGTGTGTTGTTAAGGTTGCACTTTGTTTTGGATTGACCAAGGTGAAAATCTTTGGGGATTCTACAGTCACTATAAAATGGGCTCGTGGGGAGTTTGATCTAAAGGTTCTGAATCTTGTCTCTTGGTGCAATCGCATTCAGCGCAATCTCAGTTCTTTCACTTCTTTTTAGTTGGACCATATATATCGTGATTTTAACTCACAGGTTGACATGTTATCAAAGATGGCGATCGATGGTGATGAAGGTATCTTATTCTGGGAGGATGTTTGTGAAGATGTGGTGTTGGATTCCGGTTCTCTTTATTTTCTTTACTAAGTTATTAAGGGAGATAGGTTTGATAGCTGATAATCCATGGATATCTGTCCATTTTGTAATTTTGTGTAATTTTGTTTGGGATAGAAAGACCTTTTCTACAGGGTCTTTCTGAAAAAGTATTGTAATATCTATTGGATGAACATCTATACTACTTGATTCAGATATAATTGAATAGCAGTAGTATGCTTTTTTTCGCAGGAAAAAAAAGCTAACTTATACCAATACAATCAAGTTGTGAACTATATACAACTCTCAAAAAGATTTTTCTAATCACTATAAAGACCACCGGTCTATATAATTTGCTTGAATCATGACTAGAACTACAAAATAACAGTCTTTTATTAATATCACTACATCATCAAAAAGAAATTACAAAGACCGCCAATCTACATAATTTGCTTCATGACCAACATTACAAAATTACACTCTTACATAAACATTACTACATTATCAAAAAAACTAATGAATACCTATCACAACAAGTAAATACTACCATCTTAATAAGTCTTGATGGAACCCCTAATATCACTTTAGATTCCAAAAATTCAAAAAGAAAAACAATTAACCCTCCATAGTGCCCACTTCCCTTTTAGACAGTCTATCCACTAAAACATTAAATTTTCTGAAGACACGCTTTTTTTTTCATACGAAAAAAGACAAATTTTATTAGATGAAAAGTTGTATCATTAATACATAGATACATTATCCAAAGACATTACAATGCCAGCCAAGCAAAAGCATGAGCAGAAACGTAGCCACAGTGTCCAGAATCATACAGTGCCATCCAAGCAAAAGTAAGGCCGATAACCCTATAAACAAAGCACAGCAAGTTGTAACAACAATATGAAATTCTCATCCAAGATCCTTCATCAAAACCACTGTCCAGTAATATATAAACCACAGAGCTAAACAAAAGGCAAATGAAAGGTTTCAAGAGGAGCATCCTCAACAAACTTCTGAACAAGAATTGAGTCACCCATCTCGCCCAGTGCAGTCTTTGACAAAGTATCGGCCACCACGTTGTATTCCCGATAAATGTGGCCAAACATAATAGCTTGAAAACCTTCCATAAGGGACTGTACACAGTGCATCCAACCAACCAATTGCAGAACATCAAGTCCACTGTCTCCTTTTGCCAAGAAATAAGGACCTGGGAATCACCGAACACACGCGGACCATCAAGACCCAAGTAACGGGCCAGGAACACAAGCCCCCAGAGAGCAAGTAATTCCGCTCTTGTGTTGCTGCCTCTTCCAGCACCAAACTGCAAATAGTAGAACGAATGATGGCTGGTCTTAAGTACACCTCCCGCACCACAGAGGCCATTCTGAGCCGCCCCATCAAAGTACCCCAAAGGGTAGCTGTAAGAGCTCTCAACATGTTGGATGACGATCCATGACCTTCTCATAGCTCGGATAGGACGAGGATTAAAATAGCCAGCAATACAAGAAGAAAGTAAACTTAAAGATATACGAGAGTCCGTGAAAATGAGGCCATTACGATCTTTCCAGAGCTCCCACCACGCTATACTGAGTAGAGCCAAATAAAAACAACAAGACAAAATCCACTTCTGAAAGAAACTTAGTGATGAAAGCCTGGTCCACGGGAAGGAGAAGTAAGACAGCTGAAAGAATATTGAAGATATCTCACTCTGGAAAACCAATGGCACACCAATGAGAGTCCTCTAGATTTTGGAAAGTTTTTTTTATTGAAGCAAAGCACAAAAGTCCCATTAATACCAATAACTCTAAATGTTTACTTTATTTAAATGGTAGCAAGCAACAGAACATAGATGAACCTCTAAATGTTTACTTGATTTAAATGGTAGCAAAAAACATAACATAGATGAACCTCGATAGTAGGCCAAAGCATAATGGGTCTCAATAAAAGACAAATGCAAATAACTCAAACGTTTACTTTTATTAGTCTCTACTCGGCAGGGATTATAGCGATCGCTTGGTCACCGGATTGCATTGACCAACTTTTAATCTAATGTCAAGTAAAGGTTTTTAATTATTTTGTATTAAAAATGAATTTTTATAAAATTAAAAATATTTTTTAATTTTTACAAAATTAGATTTCTAATGGTGTCGTACATAGATTTAACTATTTTCCCTTGGTGAGCAAAATATTTATCAAGTTATAAAAATAATAAAAATAAATAAATAAAAGAAAAAAGAAAAACTTTACACGTTATCATCATTCATTAATGAAACCATATATCTACCATATGCCATTTAATGTCATTTAAGTACAGTGGTGATAAATACAATATCATAAGGTCCTCGACAACACAACTATATATCTACCATATGCCATTTAATGCCATTTAAGTGATATGATTTAACAGGTTACAGTGGTGATAAATACAATATCATAACGCGTGTCCTCGACACCACATATATATTGGGAAATTAGAATAATTGTACAATGACGGAGCACAACTATCAAACAATGCAAATATTAAATATGTGAAATGACATATAAATCTATTTTTGTGGGAGAATTAACAAGAAAATTCCTAACAATCTTGTTCTACTTTAAGGAAATATTGCATCTATTAAACGACTGTAAATATAGTTTAGAATAGGATTATTAATCATAATAAACTACTTTTTAAATACTTTGATGATAAATAACTAATTAATTTCTCTAAATTGTTTATGTAGATTTTATTTTCCCATTAAATATTTTCACACTTTAAAATAAATTTAAATTTGATGTAATAAAAGTTTGTACAATTCAATGTCCCTGCTTTGCTGCTTGTACAGTTCATTTTGCTGCTTGTATAGTTCATTTTCGAAATTATGACATGCGTTTACAAAGCAAATAACCTAACCCTAATGAGAAAAGAGACCATGACTGCGTGGAAGACTCAAAAGCTCCATCGATACCAATGTTTCCATACTTGGTTGCTCTAACTACACTCATAGCCAAAGACACTAATCTGGCATGCTTACCGTGGTTGCAGAATACTGTGGAGGACTTTGACCCTTTTGCTAATGAAGGTGAAGGCGTTGGCATGGGGTATGTTTTTCAAGATATAATGTTGGTGTTGTGAATTTTTTGTGCATGTTCTTGTTGAGATGTTGCACTTAGGGTTTAGTTGTCCTTTTATAAACATATGAAATATTTCTTTACAGGTAAAAATACAAATTGAGCACGATGCAATTATCTCATTTGGCACTTGCATCAATCTCAAATAAAATTGCTTTTAAAAATTTCAAGAATGTATTGAATATAAGTTGCATTATTGCATAACTTCACATCATAGACCTAAAGATTCTACATATATGAGACTCGAGTCTGGCATGCCTTAGAGCTATGAAATTTAAAATAAGAATTTAGCATGACTGATGTGATATCTTGCATGTTTCCCCTTACAGATAGATATCTTCTCCATTGTCTACGGAAGCTATGCTGGGGTAAGTACTTGGATGTATTTTCTAACAATGAGAATGGTTATTATGAGATCATACTTCCTATTCTCCAAAGACAGAACTCGACAAACAAAGTTTGTTGGAATTAATGAATCGGCAGACAAAGTTGAATTGCAATTGATAGTTTGAAGAAGGAAAGTGGCTTTCAAATGCCAAATTTTGGATTACTAAGCAACAGAAACGTAATCCCCAGATTGGCTTTGTGCTTACCTGCCAAGAAGAGAAGCCAGCGCCTGTATGTGAGTAACATCAGGATCATCATCACCCGATGTTGTGTCCAAGCATAAAACATGCACGCTACAAATTCTTCTTCTTCGTGTTGATCGTTTTCCGCCATGAGCATGGAAATAACAATAAAGAAAGTTAACTTCAGCGGTAGCAGCCCTCTTCACGTCAGCGGAGCACCCTCTCCTCTGCAATAGCTCTGTTGTAATGTATGTTGTTGAGGTTGGAGACGATTGTTTTCCAAAGAAAAAATACAACGATAAAGGCGAGCGATTCGAGGCCGTGTTGTAGACCTTGTAAACATGGCACGTATGCATCCTTTTTTTAAATTGTGACGGCGATGGCCAATGTGTTTTCAATATGATGTTGTCGTAAACATGGCACGTATGCATCCTTTCTTTAAATTGTGACAGCGAGGGACAATGTGTTGTCAATATGATGTTGTCAGAGCCTCGATGAGCCGTGAGGGTAGGGCATAGCTCGGAGGTCAGCAGCTCTTGGACACAGTTGGAATATTTCTTTTTACCAAATTATAGATCTCAAATTTGTGGCTTTTTAAAGCCACAGATGTAGCAATTTGCAGTTGGGAGTGTTATTGTTTGCATCAATTTGTAGCCAAGAATTTCTTATAAACAAATTTGTGGCTTTTTACTCTTTTAGTTCCATTAAACGTATTCAGATTTTATTGCTTGGAATGTTTTCCTTTTAGCGAAACATAGCTCCACCATCCCATTTTAGGAATTGTGTTTGTCTGAGCTGTATACGTTTAAAAGAAACTTGTCCTCTGAAAAAAGAAATACTTACCCAGCAAAAACAATGAAAAATCGTACCCCTATAAAACTCAAGGGTCGTGCTTGGCCATGAGTGTGATTGAAAGATACCAATGTTTGCATACTTGGAAGCGCCCTACCATTGTTTGCAACCGCTATACACCAGAGTGTTCCCTTTCAACAAAAAATCAATCTTTGGGAACCTCTCCCGAAACAGAGATATTCTTAATAAAATAGATAAATGAAGAAGGGACACCATGCAAAATGACTAAAGAACAATCAGAGAGGAAAGGTAAGCGTCACCTTGGTTTCTATCAAATTACTAAAGAACAATCAGAGAGGAAAGGTAAACGTCACCTTGGTTGCTATCCAGCCCTTCTGTGAAACCCTTCATTGAGGTCGAGAACTTCATTGAAATCCTTACTGTAACTGATTAAGAGGCGAGTGAGTCACCTTGGTTGCTATCAAATGACTAAAGAACAATCAGAGAGGAAAGGTAAAGGTCACCTTGGTTGCTATCGAGCCCTTCTGTGAAACCCTTCATTGAGGTCAAGAACTTCATTGAAATCCTTACCGTAATTGATTAAGAGGCGAGTGAGTAGTGAAAATGAATATTTTAGGTTTTAACCCTATTCGAAATCCCCCTTATTTAACCATTAGGTTTTCTTATTTTAGAAAAGGTAATGCGGGAGCTTCCAATAAGTGTACAATTGGCTCGCATGCATGCAAGGGGTCCACGACTGAGCTCCAAGTTTTAATATTCTAAACAGGTGGAAATTTAAATTTGTAAGGAAATACGAAATTCGAGAAACCCGACAAGCCGGCATGAACTCCATTGTTATGATAATATTTGAACCAACTATTTTTAATGTAGAAAAATTAAGCATTGTTTGAAACGCTAGCATATATATATATATTTACGTTATTTAAATATTTTACTATAAGCAAACCGGAAAAAATTTACTGTTTATGTACCGATTAGCTTGATGGCTTTTTTTAAAGTTGTTGGTTTCCAAAAAAATTATTCGCTCCATTGCCTTCTTCTTTCACCTATAAGAAATGCTTCAAATCTTCACCATGCTATAGTTTGTAGATGAGAGGTAACTTGATTCATAAAGACATCCAAACATCGATGCTTCAATTTAACAAACTCCATACTAAAGCAAAACTTCTCTATGGCACCTTTTTTCTGGAAGAGGTGGATTTTGGAAAAAAATTCCCTTGTTCTTTTATGCTAGTTGTTCATGCGATCAAAAAAAAATTGTATCACTTGATGGCAGATCGCGTTTAGAACTTTTATAGCTTTTTAATTATGTTCTCTGAACTTCTTGTGCATGGTGAAAGTGCCATGATTAAGTTATCACTCGTTTTTTTCTAGTTATACGATTCAAAATGATATCCATAAAAAATGAGTCATTTACATATAACATTAAAACAAAATTTATTAAACAAATAATAGAATTTAAGACATTAAAATGAGATGTATCAAATAAATAATAGAAGTTAAGATATGTACTAGTCTTAGTAAAGCCCATACTTACTTTCTGGGTACACATCAATTCATGAGTACCAATCACCTAACCCAAATAAAATCATATTAACATCCATCTGATATAAAGGCCAACCAAACATCGAATCTAAAGAGATTGGTTCTTATGGAAGTATACTTGGCAATTGGAATAAAGGTATCCTTAAAGTATTACTCCCTTTTTATGAGAGAATCCTCTTGCTATGAACTTAGCCTTATGCTTCTCAACATTTTTATTCTCTACGTGCTTCACCATGTACATCAACCTATAATCAATCACTAACTTCCTTGTTAGTCTCTAATCTCTTGGAGAGCATTCTTTAGGAAGGACTTATACTCCTTTTTTATGGCTCCTCACTATAATTGCTTTGGTGTTGCCTCCTTGCTCCCATGTTGGATCCTTGTATGAGGAATGATATGCATCAATAATGGAAGACATGAGTACAACCTGACAAGGATGACTCACTTGGAAAGAAGTCTTAAGCACTCCTACTTGCTCTTGTGCCCCATACTTTGTTTGGGTAAACCATTTGAATATCCTAGTTGAACTGGAATGGAATGTAAAATGGTCTTTGTACTTGCACTAGAATCTTACTAATTTGAATCTATTTTTTTTTATTTTATGGATCATCTTTTGGAGTTGCGATGAGAATTTGAACCAATGGATCTCGAAGCTAAATGGAGCAATAATACAATTAGCAATACATAAAATAGAAAATAATACAAGTAATGATTCAAATAATGTAATCTTTATTAACAAATGAGTGTTCGGAGTACATGAATGAATACTTCAACAATGATGTGCAAGTCTTCATATATAGGTAACCAAGCCTAAGATTAATTACATGCATAAGCATCTAGCTTCTTCTACTCTTTTATATTTTTTTTATTTATTTTGACATTTTTTTGTTATTTAAAATTTTCAAAAATATATCAAATTCTTCTAACTTAATCTAAAGCAGGAACTTGCTGCTTTGCAACTATTTCACTTGTTTGAATGGTGACAAACCGCATAACATATAGCATAACATAGATGAGCCTCGATAGCAGGCCCTAAGCATAATGGGTATCAAAAAAGACAAATACAAAGAACGTGGTGACGACAAATTTTGAGGTGACAGAATCCAATTTCCATTCTCTCTCTTTCGGTGGAATAGTACATCTAGAAATAAGGATGTTGTCACCAGAAGAGTTGAAAACACATCAATTTATGAGGTAACTGGGCTTAACACTCAACACTCGAGAGAGCTCTTTTGATCCCACGCCTTCAACCAACCCTATCCATTCCCAGAATTTGAATCTCTCGTAGAGAAGTTCCTAGAAACTTGCAATGGATTGCCCTTATCTATGAAAGTTTTTGGGGCACTTCTCTATAAAAATGGTGACAATTATTACTCGCAATATCTATTGGATGAACTTGAAGTTCCAAGTGAGATACAAGATAAACTTAAAATTAGTTATGATTCACTAAGTGATGGGGATCAACAGATATTCTTAGAACACAGAAATATGCGTGCAAATTTTGAATTCTTCATCTTTTTCAAAAATGAATAGGTAATAAACAAAGTGCGCAGAATTCAGATGCTTCATCACACACATAGGTACCAAACAAGGAGTATCCAAATGTTCGGGAACTTCCTGATGAAGCTTTGCAATATGCAATATCATTTTCATGGTATTGGTATGAGTAACCTGCAACTTGTAGATACTGAAGACGATCTCTTGGAACGCATTTTGAAAAGGGTAGAGTTACCAAATCTTCTATGGCTCCGGTGGTACAACTGTCCCTACTATTTACTTTCGTCCTGGAATTCAATGACAAATTTAAGGTTTCTACAAGTGCAAGGGATCAAATTAGAAACATTGTGGGAAAAGGAATCCCAGGTAAATTAGGATTTGTTGAATTAAAGTTTGTGTTTATTGTACTATAGGGTTATCTTTTGATGACAATGATTATTCATTTATATGTTTCTTACATTGAGACATCTGAAAATTTTACAAGCACCTTTACACTTGTCGGAGTTAAAGATTAAGGCTCCAGCTAAAGCACCTAGAACGGATTGCAATTGGTCCTCCATAAGAAGAATCTTTCCTAGGGAAGGTCAATCTCACAAAATTGCCAGAAGAATTTTGTCTTCTGCAGTCGTTAAAGGCCTTGGTGCTAATAAGTTAAGTTGCTCAGAAGTGAAGTCACTGCCGAAGTGCTTTGGTAATTTAACCAACCTACAGCACATCGATCTGTCCAGGTGTTATAAATCATAGTAGCATAATTAGAGTATGAATACGGATACAAATACTACTTGATACGTAATGAAAATATCTAGTATGAATAAAAGACGGAAGTGGAAGTAGCTTGCTTATATATAATATTTTTAATCAAATATTCACAAATATACCATAAATATACATAGACATTTATATAATAAAATTTAACATATATTTAAAAAACAAAAATATAAAATCTCAACAACCTCGGATATGGAAGTGTGAGAGACCGCAACTACTTCTTTATAGTTATTTTAATAAGTAAGCATGAAATTGAATGGTATTTTTGTTTTATAGTGTTTAAACAATTTTTTTTTTCTTTCTTTAAATTGATTTTCAAAATTTAATTATCCACTAATAATCTGTATCCTTATTACACCTACATTGAATATTCGACGAATTCAAATTTATTCAGAATTTTCGTACACGAAGTACCAATACGGCCCAATTATGCTACTATGCCATAAATTGGATACGCTGCCATACTCCTTTGGTAATTTAACCAACCTCCAACATATTCAACTCTTTGGGTGCTACACTTTGAAGAGGCTGGTAGATTTTGTAAATTAATTAATAAAATAGTCTTAAATTGAATGGTATTTTTGTTTTATAATTTTTAAATAATTAAAATTTGTTTCTTTTTAAATTGGTTTTAAAATTTTAATTATTCAATAGTAAAAATCAATATTACACCTACACCAAGTATTACACCTACACTGAATATTCGTTGAATTTTGTTTTGAATTTCCATACAGGAACTATTAATACGACATAATTATGCACTATGGAAATCTTTACATTAGATCTATTGAAATGTTTGTCACCTTCGCTGGGTGACTTAAGGATATTGGGTATATGGAACTGCAAGGAATTGAAATGTTTTCCTGCTTCGCTTGGACTGTTGAATCAGTTGACTGGATTGTGCATATATGATTTCCCGTCGATATGTGAACTATCGTTTAAAAATGATATCAAAGGAGAAAGCAAAACATTGAGTGCTTTAGATTCTCCCATTGACAACTGCATACTTCCGCACCTCCGAGAGTTACATGTTCATGGTACATAGATATCAGAGGTATTGTTTGATGAAGGTGTTTGCTTCGAACTTCATCAAGGGAAACACTGCACGGACAATAAAAATTAACCATGCAATAAATATATATTTTCTTTTTCTTTGCTTTGGGACTTCGATGGACATACAACATGAAACCCCAATTTTTTTACTTCGACAAGGACTTCACTTTGCATAAGGTAAACTTCACTTCAATGGGCATTTACTTTGCGGACCTCTTAACTTCGCGGAACGTTTTACCACGCGGACCTCTTAATCTTCGCGTACCTCTTAATCTTCGTGGAAATTTTTACTTCACACAAGGTAAACTTCACTTCAATGGACATTTACTTTGCCGAACTTTTTACTTCGCGGAACGTTTTACTATGCGTACCTCTTAATCTTCGCGGAAATTTTTACTTCGCATACCTCTTAATCTTCGCGGAACCTTTTACTTCGTGGACCTCTTAACTTCGTCAACTCTTGACTTCGCGGACCTCTTAACTTCGTCGACTCTTGACTTCGCGGAACACTTTATTTTGGGGATATTCAACTTCGACAGGCCTACTCTTCAAAAAAATTATATTAAAAAATATTTCTTGCTAAGACATAAAATCACTTTTCATGGCTTAGTAACTTAAGGTGAACTTCGACACAATAGTGTTAAGACAAACCCACTATATCAAATAACCAAAACATTAAATGAAACTTACGTCAAAGTTATTATGCGTTAAAACATAACTTTTACCACCATGAAATATTTGGGAAATCTTGATTTCTTTTACAAACCGTAAATGTAAACAACATTCACACAAGTAAATCTTGAGAAGATGTGTGGTATGCAATATTCAACATTCTTGAGAATGAATACATAAAACTATAGACTTATATATTACCGCATTAAAACAGGGAAACTTCACCGCATTACACAGAGACGGAATTTACTTTGATCTTTCACCTTTTACAGAGCTTGGTCTCTTAATACAGTTCACGACTATGAGCTTGAGCTCACAAACACATCGTGAACCTATTATTCTTCTCCTTTCTCGTTTCCTCTACTTTGTTTTTAAATTCTCTTCTCCTACATATACATAGACTTGATTTCGCTTCACCTGGAAGCTACTGAGTTACATTAAAGACTGTAATTAATTTCTACCTAAGAATTTTTTTGACTTGCAGAATACAAACACGGCTGAATAAATACAAGGAAGTGTGCACGAAGCCTGCTGACAGTTTGTCTGACATCTATGCGCTTCTATGGACTCTGACCGAGTCAGGATGTGATTTGAAATACATCAGCTCGTAATTCATTTTTCCAACACTCCCCCTTAATTATGAGCAGATGGGGATTACAAAATAATTTTTTACAAAATGTGACAGACTTGAAACATGCTCTGTGCATGACAATGTTCATTGTGTAGAACTTGTCACTCCTAAACAACTCCGCAGATATGAAATGTGTCCCTTTCCAATGGCTTTGTAAAGATGTCTGCTACCTGATCTTCAGACCTGCAAAATTCTAAACAGATTTCTTTGTTATTTATCAATTCTCTGATAAAATGATACCTTGTGTCAATGTGCTTGGTTCTCTTGTGGAACACATGATTCTTTGACAGTGCAATAGCTGAATTGTTGTCGCAGTAAATGGTTGTGGGTTCTTTCTGGTTCTGCCATCCTTCGCATCCAAATGGCTTGACATGCAGCGCTTGTAACTACGACATACTCTTCTTCTGCTGAAGAAAGAGTTACAATGGGTTGTTTCTTTGAATCCCATGATACAACACATGTTCCTAAATGAAATGTGTTCCCAGACTTTTTCTGTCATCTATGTTGCCTCCATTATCGCTGTCAGTGTATCCAAGGAGTTTAAAATTTTCTGAGGTTGAATACAATATACAAAAATATTTTGTTCCACTTACATGCCTCATAATTCTTTTACCTGCTTTCCAATGAGATTCTTTTGGTGACTCC
Source organism: Larix kaempferi (assembly GCA_027924585.1). NCBI lineage: Eukaryota > Viridiplantae > Streptophyta > Pinopsida > Pinales > Pinaceae > Larix > Larix kaempferi. Next base: position 16,795,943 of record BSBM01000088.1, on the reverse strand, counting down.
ATAAATCTTGAGATTAAACTGACTCCATACATGATGTTTGGACTTGTCGCAGTAAGATACATAAGGCGTCCAACAAGCCTTTTGAACAGCATAGGATCTACATTGGATACATCATCATCCAATTTCAAACCTGTTATCACTGGTGTTGGGGTTGTCTTGCAGTTTAACATCTTAAATCTGTTCAGGACTTCATTTGCATACTTTGACTGAGATATAAATATGTCATTTTCATCCTATTGGACTTCGATGCCCATAAAATACTTCATAAGCCCCAAATTAGTCATTTCAAATTCACTTTCCATGACTGATCTAAAATCTTCTATGCCAAAATCACCAGTAAATATTAAATCATCTACATATAGGCAGACAATTAGCTTATTACCTTGCTTGTTGATTTTTGTGTACAGCGTTGGTTCACATTCACTTCTATGAAATACATTATGAATGAGGTAAGAGTCAATGTGACTGTACCAATCTCTAGGAGCTTGCTTCAAACCATAGAGTGCATTTTTCATCCTATATACTTTGTGTCCTTGTCCTGGGACTTCGTATCCTTGTGGTTTCTCCACATATACTTCCTCCTCCAAATAAACATTTAAAAATGCAAACTTAACATCCATTTGGTAAATAGGCCAAGTCTTATGTGTTGCAATGGCCAAAATTGTTCTGACAAGGCCCACTCGTGCCATGGGTGCAAAAGTTTCATTAAAGTCTATGCTAGGATGTTGTGTGAACCATCTTGCTACCAATATTGCCTTGTGCTTCTGCACATTTCCATCAACATCTTGCTTGGTCTTATAAATACATTTAACGCTTATCACATCCTTGTCCTTAGGAACATCGACTAATTCCCATGTTTGATTTTTCTCAATGCATTATATTTCTTCATCCATGGCTTGTTCCCAAACTTTATCTTCAACAACTTCTTCAAATGCTAGAGGATCATTAATTTGAGAAAATAATGCAAAAATTGAGAATGAATTGGTTGTACCATTCTCATATATCTCACACAGACTTCTTGTCTTTGTCGGAGTTGTTGATGTCGAACTCCATGAACTACTTGATGGAGTTTGTTGCGCTCTTGGTGTGCTTATCGGAGTAGCTTGAACTATGACTTGTGTCGAAGTTCCTTGTGCTAAAAAATGTCGCATTGTCCTGGGAGAAGATGGAGCTGCGACATTATGACTCACGTGTGGAGTTTCAACTACATCCTCTACCATGTCATCATGTTCGACATGTGACACGATTTTAAAATTCTTCTCTACGGTTCCATCCCATGCTTCATTTTCTACAAAATTAACATCTCAACTGATAATAACTTCTCTTGTGACAGGGTCATACAACTTGTATGCTTTTGTGTGTTCATAATACCCAACAAAGATACAGTTATGTCCTTTATTTACTAATTTCTTTCTCATCTCATCTGGAACATGTGCATATGGGACACAACCAAAAACTTTTAAATGTGAAACATTATGTTTCATACCTGTCCAGGATTCCTGAGGAACTTGTTCTTCACACTCTTTGTTGGACATCGATTCATGATGTATACCGCAGTTTCCACTACCTCAGCCCAATATTTACTATACATTACTATTTTACTATAAGTATTCTTATTCGGAATTATATTTCTAGACTTGCATGCAAGATATTCAAGCACTGTTTTATGTTTATTTCAGTAAATATATAACAGATTGGAAAGATAATTTTACACATACAAACCCTAGATCTTGATTATTAATTTGTAATTATTAACAATTTCAAACATTTTCTAAGTTCTGGCTTACCTATTAAGCATTTCCATAAGCCGCCAAATCCACCGAATCCACAATCGGAATGCGGAATCATTTACTTTTAACATTGAAAAATTGGAGTTCTGCAACCCGCATCCGTAATGTGGAAGTCAGAAATGCGGAACCATTAAAATAAACAATCGAAATATTGGAGTTCTACAACCCGCATCTACAATGCATAAGTCGGGAATATGGAACCGTTAAAATAAACAATCAAAATATTGGAGTTTCGCAACCCGCACCTGCAATGCAGAAGTCGGGAATGCAAAACCGTTAAAATAAACAATCAAAATTTTGGAGTGCCGCAACCCGCATTAGAAATGAAGAAGTTGGAAATGTGGAACCGTTAAAATTAAGCATTCGGGTTTTGATGTCCCGCAATGCGGAAGTCGAAATGCAAGAACACTTAAAACCCATCTATATAATTGTAGGGTCCCGTAACCCACAATTCGCAGTGCGGAAGTCAGGAATGTGGAAACCTTATCATTTAACCAGAAAATTTATGGTGATCCGCAATCCGCATTTTCTTAAATATTAACTAAGAAATTATAAATTGGAATTTGTAGAAGTTACAGTTACATTGTTTATTAAACATTAATTCATGTCAGTAATCTAAACTAAGTTCAGACAAGGTTTTGTAGGGCTTAAAGCCTCATCATTCTAGGTTAAATACTCATGTAATGATGCTTACAATCCTAAGTTGGTATGCCCATAAAAGAAGTAAGGTTTAGACCATAACCCTAGCATACAAATGTAACAAATAGACTAAGTCCTAGACCTTGGATGTTATTCAAGAGCAGAGCCTTGACATGCTGATAACTTTTGTTTAGAGTCTTGTATGTAAATCAAGTAAAGTAATTTGATTTAATTATACTAGAAGTACAAAAGAATACATGCATTTTATTTATCCTTATCCTATTAAAAATATATATATATATATGGGTATTTTGGGGTGTGTGGCAATATGCCATGATTTTTAAAAAAGTTTAAGAAATAATTTGAAACATACTCACCACCTCTATATGTTCTTAATATCTTGATGTTGTAACCACTTTGCTTTTCCACAAGTGCCTTGAACTGTTGAAAACATCCAAACGCATCAGATTTATGTTTTAGAAAATATGTCCATGTTTTTATTGTGAAATCATCAATAAACGTGAGCAAGTAAGTGCAGCCTCCTATGGACGTTGTTTGCATTGGTCCACAAATATCAGAGTGCACAATTTCAAGTGGTGTGTGAGCTCTATATGACTTTCTAACTGGAAAAGTCTCTCTGTGTTGTTTGCCAAAAATACAGCCTTCACAAATTATCTTTGGATTTTCAATCAATGGCATTCCTTTCACCATATTCTTCATGCGCAGTAGCTTCAGCCCACCAAAATTCAGATGTCCAAATCTGAAGTGCCACAACAAGGATTCATCTGTATTTCTAATTGAAATTTTGCTTGTATTTATTTATCGTTGTCCTTTTCCTTCTTGTCGCAGTGATTGTCTACTTCTTTAATTTCTTCCTTGAATGAAACTCCTGAGTTTCCATTTTGACTTCCATGAACAACTTGAGTTGTTTTTACTTTTATGTTTGGTCTTATCCTCAAGAGAAACAAGTGATTGCTTTTCATCTTCACTTTGGCTACTAAGCGATTTCTTGGATATATGTCCTTAATCAGGCAATGCTTTCCTGTCATATAAACTTTGTAACCTTTTTCTAATAGTTGTCCAATGCTCATCAAATTATGCTTGAAACCTTGAACATAATAAATATTAGGCATACTTTTATGCTCCCCTATTTGGTTATAATATCAACGGTACCCTTACCCAAAACAGTGACTTGAATATTATTTCCAAGTGTGACATCGATTTGAATTGATTTATCTAGACTAGAGAATAGATTTAAATTACCAGTCATATGATTGCTACATCCTGAGTCTAAATACCATATGTCACTTGGACTTTCTTGGACAACATTGCATTCAAGTGGAGATGTACATGCTAAAAAAATTGTGTTGGTCGAAGTGTTGGTGTTGCTTGACTGTGTTTGACCTTGATTTCTATTGGGCCCTGGAAATGCCCCTTTTTTACCATATCTATTACACCACTTTGCCCAGTTACAACCTACCTTCATAAGCCATAAACATGTTTTTTTCCAGATTAATCAGCAATCCTCACAAGGTATACATAATTATTGTTTCGATTAATTAAATGCCTAAGATTGTTATAGTTCAAGATCTTAGCCTTTGAATTATGCTAACTTGTGTGGTTTCGTTTAGTCAAAGATCAAATCACAGGTGTATCAGCTACCATGCCTTGAAAGCAATCATACGTGGTGCCAGTTGTTACTCTTTTAGCTCAATTCCTCAGGTTTTCAAGGGACAGCGCATCTCTCTACATGAGCTGTAACAGGTAGCTGTAACAAATTGTTGTAACAGAGTGTAGCTGCGACAGACAGGTCGCCTTCCAGATTGCTAATCCGTTGATCTATGGCTCGCCAGCATAACCGCATCTTTTATGATTAAACAGCCTCATTCAATGCGGTTGTAACAGTTAGCTGTGACTCAGCATCATGTTGATGATAGATCTTCATTGCTACTCAAGATTAGTGTATCACGAACTGCATTTTGTATGTATAAATATGGGAAGGCTTTCCATGCCTGGGGTTGGTTAATCATCAATTGTTGTACGGGCTGTAACAGAGATTGAGACTGTGAATTTCCATCTTTTAATGAAGAGCAGAGTTACTTCCATTTATGTGTCTTAATTTGTGGTGATTCACGGCGTCTCTGTTAGAAGGCCAGGGCCCGCCTTCTCACAGAGATTGCCGATTTAGTTAGATAGTTATATTTATTCATTTCTTGTTGTGTGTTGTGGAATTGCATTAGGTGTATTTCTGATAGATGCAACAGTGAGTTTATGATTGCATTCTTTATTGGTAGTTTATCTCCTGCATATGAATAGTTGTAACTGCGTGGTGTGACAGTCGACTGTGTGTGATTATGCATGTGTGTTCAATAGCTGTGATAGCCAAGCTCAGTTCCAATTCCCTTTAGTCATTTATGCTTTCTAGGATTTCCCTTGATTATCAGTTAGAGTTCAAGCTTATGTTTTAATTCTGGTTGTTATTTTATCTTAAATTGGATTCATATATTAGATATATTATGGTTGAGTTGCAGTAGTCACTGGATGAATCATTTTGGTAAATATTGAATATTGTAGTTTGATAATTATAGGATTTAACTTCTTGCAAAAGTAATCTAGTTTATTTTCATTCTTAGATCATTAAACTGCTGGGTTAATTTCTATAGGAAGATAGTTGTATTTTGAATTCCTAGATGTATGAATTAGATTAGTTTTCTTTATGGAATGAGTTTGGTTGAACAGATACATAGGATTGCTATCTCCATTTACTTAATCAACTACTGAAATTGTTTATGCATAGATAGTGCTTATTGCCATTGAAATAAAAGACCTCCCTGGGTTTGACAATTTATATTGAGCATTATGTATGTTGGTTGTAATTAATTGACATATAGGGTGACCAACATTTTGGCGCCGTTGCCGGGGATGGTAATAGATAGACATAGTTAGTAGTTGGTTTTATTTGATTTCATTTTAGTTTAATCATTTACAGCATGCATGAATACAAGAAAAACAAATCGGGAACCCCCTTTGAATACTAACATTGCAGGTGGAAGAGGTCGAGGTCATAATACAGGTCACGGAAGACACACATACATTGATGAAATAATTGCTAAGGTTGATTCTTCCACTAAACCACCGCGGACATCTACAGGCAGGAGAGATTATGTTCCTCCCCATCTTAAGAATTCAGCATCAATAATGGAGAATACAACGGGACCTTCAACTCCTGCTGCAGAAAATAAACCTCCTGAAGATAAGGGAAGCGTTGTGGGTGTACTAGATAGAGAGGATATCCATCATATCAACGGAACCATAGTTAATAAAGAAGTGTGGTTGGAGACTCGCCGAGTAGCAGAGGAAGAGAGGAGGCGAGAAGAAGAGAGGAGAAGAGAAGAAGAAGCAAAAGTAGAGGAAGAACGCATAAAGGAAGCTATTGAATTTTGGACTAAAACCATGGTTGGTAGAGAATAGGAAGGAGAGAACAAACATAGGGAGAACCGGGAAGAAGAAGTGGAAGATAATCATCCTGGTAATACTGTGGCTACATTAGAATTCCCTATCCTCCAGACACTTGGAGCAGCTCCCATGAAAAATATCTCACCATCAGTTCTCCCGAATTTTCATGGTAAGTCTTCTGAGGATCCTGATGAGTTTCTTTTTGAGTTTGGCATCCTCTGTCGTAGCTATGACTATAACTCTAGTGCTCAGAAGTTGAAATTGTTCCCAGCCACCCTGAAGGGAAATGCTCTACGCTGGTTCATGAGTCTGGATTGTGAGACCATCACTACTTGGGACCAAATGAAAAACACCTTCCTTTCTAAATATCAAGAATATTGCAGAACCACGGACAAAAAGGAGGAATTGTTTAAAATGGTTCAGAAAGAAGAAGAGAGATTGGAAGACTTTGTGGAAAGATTGTTGTACAATTTACAAAGGTCTCGACATGTTGAGATTGGAAAAGATGTACTTAAGATCATTTTGCTACGAGGAATTAGAGAAGACTGCCTTGATATGTTGAATTTATTGGGAAAATGGGACATCTCGAAGGAACCTTTTGAGAAGACTGTTGAATTATGTCGAAGGTACTCAAGGGGATCCTCCAAAACTAACAAACGAAACAAGGATCGAGATCAGGATGTCTTCACTAGGACATAGAAGTTAGCTAGTGGGGGATCCACTCGAGCAGAGATAGGCAACTTGCTGGAGAATTTTAAAACTAATATGATGAGATCCATTTCCTCAGAGTTAGATGTCTTAAGAGAAAAACAGAGGCAAGTTGTAGAAGATCTTACACTTGGTGTATTATGTCCCAAATGTAGGAAAAAGCATCCATTGAAGGCCCGTTGGACAAAGCAGAGATGTGTAGGATATGTGAATTGGAGCATGACACTAAGGAATGCCCCTCGCTACCCAAGGTCAAGGCAATTCTGTAGGCATCTACTTCAGACGTGGAACATGCTTACTTCATTGCACAGAAGAAACCATGGCAGCCTCACAATCAAGGTATGAATCAAGACCCATCATTTTTTTTGAATAATATGAATGGTATGCACAATATGAATAATATGAATACACAATTACCTTCACATTATTTTGGTAACCATTGGCATCCATCTCAGAACCAAATGCAAAATCCTAATTCTTGGACACCATGGTCACAACAGTCAAACAATCAAGCTCCTTGGAATTCCAACTGGAGAAATTCTTACCAAGGAAATAACTTTCCCCATCACCAGACTCGGTATCAACAGTATCCTCCTCAACAGTATCAGCAACCACAGCTCCCATTTCAAAATAGTGCCGCACCTATCAATGCACTACTTCGACCAAAGCTACCTGCGCAACCTAACCCGAACCCGAACAATAAAGCAGTCCATCAATTTGAGACTGCCAACATGCCTGCGTATTCCATCACCTAGATTCCCTGCAATGATATACGATTGCGATCAGGGAGGGTAGTGGAACCTATTATCACTGAGGATGTTTCATCCCCAGTGATTGAAACTGGAGTGAATCAGCACTATGAGAATATGGTCAATTCAGCAAGCCCCATCATTGAGGATGTTGATACTCCTACCGAAACAGTAGCTGAAACTCAGGAGCTAACACATGATGAATCACAGCCTACACAATTGATAAGAGAACTGCCATACCCTGATTGATTGGCCCTACAGAAAACAGTGGAACAGCCTCGATTCAATCTCTTAGGAGAATTGAAAATTTTGTATGTCAAAATTCCACTGTTATAAGCCCTCCATGACGTGCCCATTTACACCAAGACTGTTAGAGATTTGTGTATCAAGAAACTAGGAAGAAATCCTAGGGATTCTCCCATTGTCCATTTATTGGGAAAACTCTTCGAATTGATAATGGGAAAGACTCCTGTGGTGAAATACGATGACCCTGGGAACCCTACTGTTACAGTTCACATAGGAAACACACAAATCCCCAACATCTTGGTAGACTTGGCGCGGCTATTAACGTTATGACCATATAAACTGTGAAGAAACTTGGACTCACTAACCTTCGGTCGACCCCTACTATTTTGGAACTTACTAACCGATCAACAATCAAACCTGAAGGGATCCTAGATGACCTCGTGATCTTAGTTGACTCGTGGGAATACCCTACGGATTTCTTGGTGTTACAGCTGAAGTCCTAGTTAGGGGGACACCCATTGATCATGGGAAGACCATGGTTGGCCACAACAAATGCCTGTATCAACTATCGGTTAGGATCTATGACCATTTCAGACGGGACTGAGATCAAGAGCCTAACCTTGTACCCTCCAGCTCGACCAAGCACAGAAGCTGAAACTCCATTGTGGGAAGATTTGGAGGAGGAAGAAGGTGTGCAGCCGTTATTAACAATAGGGAGAGTCTTAAAGTTTAAAGATGAAACAAAGGATGATTCCATTAATAGTTTCATCAGTGATCCCACATCAGTCAATAAAAATTTCTATCAAATCTTGGACAGTAGTTTAGCTACAACAGAACAAGAAAATCTTACAGAAGAAACTCTAGTCAATGATGCCAGTATAATTCCAGTACTCAAAAATTTGAAGAGTGTTCCAGTAGAAATCGGGCCAGGGAAAACAATGAATATCAATCCAAATCTTGCGTCTAGCGAGCTGGAACAGCTAGTCACTCTGTTGAAACAGCATAGGGGAGCTTTCGCTTGGGAGTACACAGACATGAAAGGGATTCCTTCCAATCTGTGCACCCATCACATTTATATTAAGAGCGACTCCATGCCTGTGTGTCAACCACAACGAAGGATGAACTCGAACCTAAGAGACATTGTGAAAGAATAAATCCAAAAAAAATTGGAAGCAAGATTTATATATCCGATTTCAGACAGTGAGTGGGTTTCTCCACTCGTGATTGTGCCAAAGAAGAATGGGAAATGGAGGTTCTACATGGATTACAAAGAATTGAACAAGGCAACACAGAAGGACCACTCCCCCTTACCTTTTATCGATCAGGTCCTTGATACCTTGTCTAGGAAGAAGTATTTTTCCTTTCTGGATGGTTTTAGTGGCTACAACCAAATCCAAATTGCTCCAGAAGACCAGAACAAAACTACTTTCACCTATCCCTGGGGAATTTTGCATACCGGGTACTTCCTTTTGGGTTGTGCAACGCACCAGCCACATTTCAAAGAGAAGTGATTGGAATCTTTTCAGAGATGGTAAATGATTGCATGGATATTTTTATGGATGACTTTACTCCATATGGTGATAGCTATGAAGAAGCACTGAAAAACTTAGAAAAGGTCTTGAAACGCTGTGAACAAAGCCAGCTCTCTTTAAGCACTGAAAAATGCCATATGATGATGAGCGAGGGCATATTGCTGGGGCACTTCATCTCTTCTGATGGTATCCAGGTAGATCCATCCAAAATCAAGGTAATTGAAAACATACCAACTCCTGGAACACGGAAGGATGTACGTAGCTTCTTGGGGCATGCTGGCTATTACAGAAGGTTCATAGAAAAATTTTCCAAACTAGCTTCTCCTTTGTTCACTCTGTTGATAAAGGATGCACAGTTTGTCTGGAATGAAGCATGCCAAACAACATTTACTGAGCTAAAGAAAAGGCTATCTACAACACCCATCTTACGAGGGCCCAACTGGGTTCTGCCTTTTCACATTTCTTCAGATTCTTCGGACACTGCCATTGGAGCAGTTTTGGACAACAGGAAGGTAATGCTCCTTATGCAATTTATTACATTAGTAAGAACTTATCTCCTGCTGAACTAAACTATACTATCACAGAAAAGGAATTTCTTGCCATTGTTTATGCCACCAATAAATTTAGACATTATATTACTGGATATTCTACTTTCATGCACACTAATCATTCTGCCATCAAATATTTAATGAATAAACCAATCATGAATGCTAGAGTTACTAGATGGTTGTTACTGTTACAAGAATTTGATATCACAATTATTGATAGACCAGGGAAGGAAAATGTTGTTGCAGATTTTTTATCTCGACTTACTAACAGTGATGAAAATTTACCAGTCAAAGATTCCTTCCCTAATGAACATTTGTTTGCAGTATCAGCTCATTCCCCATGGTATGCAGATATTGCTAACTTTTTGGCTGCAGGTAAGCTCCCAGCACATCTGTCGAAGAGAGAAAAAAGAAAGATCATACAACAGAGTGCTAGGTACTGCTAGATTGATGGCCATATTTTCTACACAGGGCTTGATTTAGAAATTAGAAGATGTGTTAGAGAAGATGAGATCTTTAGTATTCTAAAAGCTTGCCATGATGAGCCCTATGGGGGACATTTTGCTGACAAAAGGAAAGGTCATAAAGTCTTGAGGATGGGTTATTTTTGGCTCACATTGTTCAGGGACGCAAAGAAGTATGTTCAAGCATGTGATAGCTTCCAAAGGATGGGCCAACCCAACAGATTAGATGAAATTCCTTTGCAACCACAACTCGTGGTTGAACCATTTGATAGATGGGCTCTAGATTTTGTAGGGCCTATCAATCCTCCCTCAAAACAAAAAGTTCACATCTTGGTTTGTACATATTACATGACCAAATGGGTGGAAGCTGTAGCCTTGGTTAAGGCTAATGATCAGGCTATGATTGATTTCCTGTATAAAGAAATTTTTACTCGGTTTAGAGTACCCAAGGAAATCGTCACAGATGGTGGACCGCAGTTTGTGTCTCACAAGCTGAAAGCGTTGTTACAGAAATTTCATATTCAACACAGAGTAACCTCGCCATATCATCTAGAGGCCAATGGCCAAGTGGAGAGTTCAAACAAGGTTATTGAGGCTATTTTGACAAAGACAGTGAAAAGCCATCGTAAGGATTGGGCTGAGAGATTTCCAGAGGCACTATGGGCCTATCGCACTACATGGCGTAACACCACTGGTTTTTCCCCATATGAGTTAGTGTATGGTAAAAATGTTTTTTTCCCAATTGAATTCGAAATCAGGACTTTGAAAACAGCTGTAGAAGCAAATCTGGATCTATCAAAAGCACAGAGGAACCGACGGAATCAACTCAATGAATTGGATGAAAAGCACACAGCAGCATTAAATCATACAACTTTAATCCAAAAGCAGCACTCTAAGTGGCATGACAGATTCATAAAGAAGAAAGTCTTCCAGGAAGGAGACTAGGCTTTGCTATATGATTCACGGTTTAAGAGGGATTTCAAAGGAAAGCTACGCACTCGTTGGTTGGTAACTTATCAAATAGATCGTGTATTTGACAATGGAATAGTTCGGTTGATCACCATCGATGAAAACAAGACACCATTATTTGCAAATGGTCATCGATTGCGACTGTATCATAAACCGATCTCAAGGGATGCTTTTGTTTCACAGGTTGCAGCAGATCCAGACTATCAATTAACGCCAGGGCAGGGAGTTTTCTCCATCCCTGTGAATTTTTAAGAACTGCAACTTCCACATCATTTGTACATAAATAATTTATTTTTCATTCTGTATTTTATCTATTTTTCATTTTGCACTTGATCGGGTTTGTTTTGAAGAATTGTGTGTAGGAATTAATTGGAGGAACAGCAGTCGTGACTGGGCCAGACGATTGTAGGCGCCTTACATTGTTTCCTAATTTAATAAAGCCCTTTGAAAATATGGATGATTCGTTAGTTTTCAGCAGCCAGCTAAAAGTCCGCCTGTTACTCATTTTTTTGCACAGCTGCAACTCCTTACCTGCCCATTCTTCCTATTTCCGCAGCTGTGACTCCACCATTTTCCATTCACTTCATTTTATTTTCAGCAGCTGCGACTCCGCTATTCTTGCTTATTCCACTAAGTCTAGCAGCTGCGACTCCGCTATTCTTGCTTATCCCGCTAATTCTAGCAGCTGCGACTCCGCTATTTTCATTCCATTTTCGCTTTTTGCCAGCAGCTGCGATTCCACTATTCTTGCTTATCCTGCTAAGTCTAGCAGCTACGACTCCACTATTTTCATTCCATTTTCACTTTTTGCCAGCAGCTGCGACTCCGCTGTTCTTGCTTATTCCGCTAGCCAGCAGCTGTGACTCCGCCACTTTTGCCTATTTTGCCAAGTCGAACAGCTACTATTCCGCTATTTTTACCTTTTCTCTAAATTTTTGCAATGGGAACTCTACCATGTTTTTCTGAACTCTGTTAAGATCCTAGTGGGCGGCCTTCACTAACATCTCGAGGTTTTGGTGTAACGGTTCGTATCTTTTGGTATCAGAGCCTCCACCAAGGTTCAAGTCACAGAGCGGGTGGAAACGCCGGCATTGCAGTGTTCGCCCGGGGCTCGTACGGCGCAAAGGGGACACCACCGTACGGGCGCACATCCAGCCCAGAGTCTGGACTGTGGAGCGTGGTGGGATGTTAAGATTCTAGTGGGCGGCCTTCACTAACATCTCGAGGTTTTGGTGTAACGGTTCGTATCAAACTCTGCTCAATCCTCTTATTCATCATTTTCAACTCCGATTAGATTGTCTGTCCTTTGGATCATTCTCGCTATCAATGATCTGCCCTGGCTTGAATCTGAATGATTACTCTACAGCTCGAATCACAGTCTGCCAAGAAACCTATCAGCATGAATGCACGTATTAATTTGATTGACGGTGCCCAACTCATCTTGGCACATGCGTATTCTACTTGAGATGCGACTGTGAATATCATACCATGGTAGAATGGCGGCTTGGGCGTTCAATTTTGAAGGTACGGATTCTAACTATAATCATGATTAGGCATCTATTGACATCGCAAGCAATAATCATTATACTTGTTATTTATCCCTGTCATCGATCCACAGCAAATCAACTGAACCAAAATCACAATAAAATCTGTTTCTCGTACTTATGATTTGATCATCGTTATACCTAACTTGTGCGATAATCCTGCCACTGATTTTATCTCAAAACTAACTATGCCACCTTTCCAACAATGCTCAATCTGAACTTCGACTATCCATTGACCGTGTCACCATGCAATCAGTTGATGTTCGAAACTGTAACCGGTGTATTCATTACATTATTTTGCGAAGAGCTCAGTAATATGGGTATCCCAGTGAGGTATGAGCCATTAACAATAGAATCTCTGTATGAGAACAGAGATGTCTTTGCTATCTTTCAAGAAGCAGGATGGACAGATTATTTTCAATGCTTGAATGGTTTTCATGAGGAAACAGCCCTTGAATTTGCTCGAAATTTGACGAGCACTCATTCAGAGGTTTGAGGCATAAGGGTAGATGTTTCATAGGTAATCCTGGCAGAGGTAACGGGACTTCCCAGAATTGGGCAGCGCTGGTTTAGTCGAAAACCCTATCACCCGGCTGCAACTGAGGATTTCCTAGAGGCAGGAAAGAGTGTCCGACCACGTGGTAGAGGAATAGCACTGGAGACTCTTCCAAGTCCTTTGGATCAAGTCACACTCTTCTTAAAGAAATATATCACATGTGAAGGGAGGTACAGTGTTGTTTACATTTATGAATTTTTCCTCTTATCACATTTGCATTATCACAAGCTGTTAAATATGCCATACTATCTTCTTACATCCTTGCAACGCATGGCTTACTACACTAAAAGAGCTCGGGACCCCCTATCATCCCTCTTAAATCATGGGCTAATTAAATTATTAATCTTACGGGCCCTGGCACATAAAAAACTAACTTGGGGGCAATTTCTGGTTCGTCCAGGAACGCCCCGTGATTTTTTTGCAACGTTAGTGGATGAGGACTGGAGTTCCTCAAATTCAATTGGGGGGAGGACTGGAACACCAGACGTTCGACTGGACGATGAAGAGGAGATAGATGAAGAGGAAATTGAAACGGAGGAAGCTAAAACTGCAATAGCAGAGGAGGAACGTCAAGCAAGAGCAGTAGCAGAAAGCGATCTAGAAGTCCTGAATGTGGAAACCTCCCCTAAAATAAGAAAGACTTTAATTCAAAAGAAAGGATTTGGCCCTGTCCCTAAGGCGATAGAATTTTTTCTGCCCCAGGGGAGAAAAGAAGGGCTAATGAGCAAGGGCCAGACATCCATCCCAGCAAAAAGGAGAAAAACTAAAACGGCTACTACAGTAGAAGCAGGTCAATTTATTGAGGCAGAAATCGGGATTCCCATCTTAAAACCTCGACTACCTGATGATACACAAGAACCTGCTATAGAAGACCCGTAATTAGAGAATCTTCTATTTGAAAAAGAGTTGTTAAAAGAGGAGGTGCAAGTGCTTCGTGCAGAACTAAAAAAGTGGAAGGAGACATGTCAAAAACAGGCAAGAAAACATGCGAGTTCAAGGGTGGAAGCTACATACCAATTGGGTATTTTATCATCCATTCATGGGAATGAAGGACAACCAGAACTGATATGCCCGGAATGTGGAGATATTTTTTATATGGCAGGGCATAAAGTTACAGTAGTGGATCTAGCATTACAAAAACCCTTAGGAGCAAGACAATCAAAGGAGCCATCCCAAGAGACAGCCTCATTATTTCAGAAACATTGAACCGACTCAGCAGGCTAAAGGAATCAAGAAATAGGACGCTATTACACAAGAACCGGTGCCCTCAAAATTTCTTTTGGAATTACAACTCAGGAAAAGATGCTGAGAATGAGTACATAAGGAAAAGATATTGTTTCAGAAGGACCAGCACAATTGAAAATCTGATGAGTTCCATATAAGACAAAGCTGCTAAGGGTAAGGAGGAGCTATTACACAAGAACCAGCATTTCCAAGGGCTAATTGTCAAAAATTAATTCCTTTAAATCACCTGCATAATATGAACGAGGATTAGAGTCAGGATCGAACTAATCGGCTGTTGCATGAGGACATGCAAATGGATAGTTGGGGGGAGATGTTGGGCCCTGGAAATTCCGCTTTTTGACCATATCGATTACACCACTTTGCCCAGTTACACCCTACCTTCATAAGCCATAAACATGCTTTTTCCATATTAATCAGCAATCCTGACAAGGTATACATCATTATTGTTTCGATTCATTAAACGCCTAAGATTGTTATAGTTCGGGATCTTAGCCTTTGAATTATGCTAACTTGTGTGGTTTCATTTAGTCAAATCTCAAAGCACAGGTGTATCAGCTACCATGCCTTGAAAGCAATCATGCGTGGTGCTAGTTGTTACTCTTTTAGATCAATTCCTCAGGTTTTCAAGGGACATCGCATCTCTCTACGCGAGCTGTAATAGGTAGTTGTAACAGATTTTTGTAACATAGTGTAGCTGCGACAGACAGGTCGCCTTTCAGATTGCTAATCCGTTGATGTATGGCTCACCAGCATAACAGCATCTTTTATGATTAAACAGCCTCATTCAATGCGGCTATAACAGTTAGTTGTGACTCAGCAGCATGTCGATCATAGATCTTCATTGCTACTCGAGATTAGTGGATCACGAACTACATTTTGTATGTATAAATATGGGAAGGCTTTCCATGCCTGGGGTTGGTTAATCATCAATTGTTGTATGGGTTGTAACAGAGATTGAGACTGTGAATTTCCATCTTTTAATGAAGAGCAGAGTTACTTCCATTTCTGTGTCTTAATTTGTGGTGATTCATGGCATATCTATTAGAAGGTCAGGGCCCGCCTTCTCACATAGATTTCCGATTTAGTTAGATAGTTAGATTTATTCATTTCCTGTTGTGTGTTGTGGAATTGCATTAGGAGTATTTCTGATAGCTGCAACAGTGAGTTTATGAACGCATTCTTTGTTGGTAGTTTATCTACTACATATGAATAGTTGTAACTGCGTGGTGTGACATTCGACTGTGTGTGATTATGCATGTGTGTTCAATAGCTGTGACAGCCAATGTCAGTTCCAATTCCCTTCAGTCATTTATGCTTTCTAGGATTTCCCTTGATTATCAGTTAGAGTTCAAGCTTATGTTTTAATTCTGGTTGTTGTTGTATCTTAAATTGGATTCATAGATTAGATAGATTATGGTTAACTTACAGTAGTCACTGGATGAATCATTTTGGTAAAGATTGAATACTGTAGTTTGATAATTATAGGATTTAACTTCTCGCAAAAGTAATCTAGTTTATTTTAATTCTTAGATCATTAAACTATTGGGTTAATTTCTGTAGGAAGATGGTTGTATTTTGAATTCCTAGATGTATGAATTAGATTAGTTTTCTTTATGGAATGAGTTTGGTTGAACAGATAGGTAGGATTGTTATATCCATTTACTTAATCAACTATTGAAATTGTTTATCCATAGATAGTGCTTATTGCCATTGAAATAAAAGACCTCCCTGGGTTTGACAATTTATATTGAGCATTTTGTATGTTGGTTGTAATTAATTGACATATAGGGTGACCAACACTTTCCTTGGTCACACTGCTTCTTCCTGGATTCATATGCAAAGTGTCCAAACCTTTTACAGTAATGACATTGAATTTTTTATTTATCAGAGCTTTGTCCACTTGGCTGACTCGGGATCTGATTTTGACCTCTACCAACAACATATGCAGGGCTGCTGCTGCATCCTCCTCTGAAAAAAACTTCTTCCTCTGCCTCTAGATTTTTATCTTCCCCTTCCTCTTCCACAACTTATGGATGACTGTGTTTCAAATGCACATTCTAATGATGTGTTTGATCTGTTGATTATATGTTCATGATTGAGGAGTGAGGCTTGCAACTCATCAACAGTAAATTGGGACAGATCTTTGTTTTCCTCTAGGGTCACAACTAAAGATTCAATTTTTTGAGGAAGAATTCTAAGAATTTTTTCAACAAATCTTTTGTCCTCTAGATTTTCTCCATGATACATTATTTGATTAATATTACCAATAACTCAAGTATAAAATGATTCTACTGACTCTGTATCTTTCATTGACAGAGATTCAAAATCTCTTCTAGGGAGTTATAGTTTGGCTGTCCTTACCTTGTTCAAACCTTGATAGGAAGTTTCCAGTGTATCCCATGCTTCCTTACGTGTCTTTGTTGTTGCTACTCTTGGGAGTATGGTTTCATGTGTTGCTTGATGTATGTAGAACAACCTCTCCATATTTCTTCATTTTTTCCCTCAAGACATCCTTCTCAGCTTGTGTGAGATTGTTATATGATGTCGGATTTGTTGGTTCTGCATAGCCATTTTGGACTATTTCCCATACATATTGACCTCTGAACAAAGCTTTCATAGTTGGAGACCAATATTCATAATTTTTAACTGAAAATATTGGAGCTTGCAAATTTGACATTTGTGCACCAGAAGTGGAAACCATTCTTAATTTTAATTAATTTCCCCCTTTTTGTAAATAGAGTTTCTACTCTCTTTAAACCAAGCTCTGATACCATATCAAGGTAAACACTGTGCAGACAATAAAAATTAACCACGCTTTGAATATATATTTTATTTTTCCTTGCTTTGGGACTTCGACAGACATACAACATGAAACCCCATTTTTTTACTTCGGCAAGGACTTCACTTCGTGGAAGGTAAACTTCACTTCGACGGGCATTTAATTCGTCGAAATTTTTACTTCGCGGACGTCTTAACTTCAGGGAATGTTTTTACTTTGCGGACCTCTTAACATTCGCAGAACCTTTTACTTCGCGCACCTCTTAATCTTCACAGAAATTTTTACTTCACGGACCTCTTAACTTCGTCGACTCTTGACTTTGCGGACCTCTTAACTTCGCGGACCTCTTAACTTCGTCGACTCTTGACTTCACGGAACACTTTAATTCGCAGATATTCAACTTCGACGAGCCTACTCTTAAACAAGCTTTATATTAAAAAATCGCTTTTCATGGCTTAGTAACTTAAGGTGAACTTCAACTCAATAGTGTTAAGACAAACCCACTATATCAAATAACCAAAACATTAAATGAAACTTACGACGAAGTTATTCTACGTTAAAACATAACTTTTACCACCATGAAATATTTGGGAAATCTTGATTTCTTGTACGACCGTAAATGTAAACAACATTCACACAAGTAAATCTCGAGAAGATGTGTGGCATGCAATATTCAACATTCTTGAGAATGAATACATAAAACTATAGACTTATATATTACCGCATTAAAACGGGACAACTTCGTCGCATTACACAGAGATGGAATTTACTTCAATCTTTCACTTTTTACAAAGCTTGGGCTCTTAATAGATTTCATGACTATGATATTGAGTTCACAAACACATCGCGAACCTATTCTTCTTATCCTTTCTCTCTTACTCTACTTTGTTTTTCAACTCTCTTCTCCTACGTATACACAGACTTGATTTCACTTCACCTGGAAGCTACTAATTTACATTCAAGACTGTAATTAATTTATACCTAAGAATTTTTTTGACTTGTTGAATACAAACACGGCTGAACAAATATAAGGAAGTGTGCACGAATCCCGCTGATAGTTTGTCTAACATCTCTGCGCTTCTACGGACTCTGACCGAGTTAGGCTGTGATTTGAAATACATCAGCTCATAATTCATTTTTCCAACACTTCAAAATATTCGCATGCGATGGAGTAATAATGTGGTGGAGATAGGAACATTGCTGAACACACTCATACATCTAGCATTTATGGATTGCCAGAATTTGAGTAATATAGATCAGATTTATGGTCTTGCAAAACTTCAACAGTTGTTTATTTTTGTTTGTGTAGAATTGGAGGAGTTGCCACGTATTGAAACATAGGTATCTTTGAACGTGTTGCGGGCTACTGGATGTGTGAAGTTGAAGAGCATACAGGGATTGGGTTTGCTGGCAAAGCTTCAAGAACTAAAGGAGAGAGGGTGGTCCGAGTTAGAATAGGTGTAAGGTATCCAATATTGTATGTCGTTGAAGTTGCTTAATGTCGAACGATGTCCCAAACTCCAGTGGAGTGGGTAAATAGTCGAGCAACGGTTGACGTATTCTTCATGGTTACAATAGTTAAAAATAGTGGAGCAACTGCACGAACGGTTGACGTATTCTTCATGGTTACAATAGTTAAAAATAGTGGAGCAACTGCACGAACGGTTGACGTATTCTTCATGGTTACAATAGTTAACAAGGTTGCATTTCCTGATGCTATACCTACGGAGGCTAAAGCCTTCGCATAAGAGGTACTTATTGATGTTTAATTTTAATTTAATCTTAATTTATTTATATAATTTTTGCAAATGAAAATCATTCTAGGAAAAAAACTGGAAATGGAAGGAAGCCCGAGCTTGGGAATATAGCGATAATATGTCCCTATCATGTATACAATTTTTATATAGTCCTTATCACGTCTTGATATGCTTGCCCGCTAATACAATTTCTATATTGCACTGTAGTGGGTCATTTTTTATCACGTCTTGATATGCTTGCCCGCTAATACAATTTCTATATTGCACTGTAGTGGGTCATTTTTTATATATAGGAAAGATGTCATTGCCAGGTACGCCTATAGAATAATATTAGCACATATCAACATAATTCATGCATTAATAATCTATTCATTAACAATATATATATAGGAGGTTATAAATATTGGAGCATACGTCATAATCAAATGGGTTGTCCTTTAAGTGAGACGTCTACTTAATCTAATGTTTCACTAGTGTATTATATGATTTATAAAGTTATTATGTACTTAACATATAGTGATGAAGTCAGGGCATTAGTTGTGGTAGGTGGGCGAAATTTGTTTCCATGTCAAGTGTTTAGGCTTGGTTTGGATTTTTTTCATTATTCGTTTTCTTTTTTTTAATTTGTGTTTTTTCAATGTTTCTCTTGCCTTTGTGCATGATGATGGAATCTTGGGATGTTGTGCCCCAATATCTAGCGGCGTGGTGTCGTCAACGAGTCCTAGACAACTGGAAGGAATTAAAACAGAGCTCCTAGATTATCGACACTTGGTAGCAGATCAAACTGCAAGGTTATATGGAGATTGTTGTCGAACTTTCGAGAGATTTGTGGCTTACATCTCGGTGTTGGTCAGAATTTCATCCTTATTAGGACCGGTATAAGGATGGGTAGGGTTTCAATGCAACTTGCACTATAACCGAATCCTCAGCCATGGAATTGGCCCCTCCTCTAAATTGTGGATGACAGGTTTTCACCCGACGTGTGAAGCATTCCAAGAGGGTATTCATTCTAGTTTACCTCGGAGGTTTATATGAGTTATCTAGCCAGAGAGTCTTAGTCGGCCCTTCAGAAAGGTGTAGGTGCAGGTATTAGTTTTCTGATATTCACTTACAATTTGAAAGCATCCTAAAAGTATAGTTACTTTTCTATTTTAATACTTGTTTTCGTATTGTAGGTTTTTTTCCATGTTGGCGTACTAGGGTTTTGATGCACAAGCAGTTTGAAAGGAAAAAGAACTTGATAGCCTTAAATCCAGGCCTGGATCTCGGTCTCGGGACTTCCACGGGACACATAATTTCGTGTTTGAAACTTACCCTTTTTCCCTTTGAATTCTTGGCCTTGTTAGCAAACTCACGGAAAACTATGGTTACCCAAGTAATTGTTAGCCATAAGGCCTTTTATTGAATGATGCTAGCACGATTCATACTAGAACACTTGAGTTTATCTATACATTTAACATATTTAAACATCATCTAACACACAAATCTAATAATAACATCTAATAAAATACAAGTTGCATTATATAACATGACCATAATGCACACATCTGGTGCAAGGGTCAACTCCCTTGCTCGAGGATCATGCAAATACCATCAACATAATAGTCAAGCTTTCATTTTTTTTAAACACTTCAACGCAACAACACACACACAGGCGCTTCTTCGCCATTCCTACTCATCGCCTGCTCTTTGCATGCAAATTTCTTACAACCTTCAAAGAAAACCAACAATCTTTTCTAAAATTTGCCATCTCCAATCTGTCACATTCTCAATACGACCTTGCCATCATCTCCACGAATTCAATCTCTGCAAAATTTGTTTCATTAACAAATCTAAACCTTGTTCATAGGTTTAAACACTATGTCTCCTCATCATAGAAACAAATCTTGTATTCAATCACATAGATTTTTTTTTATCACATACATTTCCAAGATATAAATTCTATCCATTAGAACAGGTTATAAATTCGATCTCAATTCAGGATCACACAGACACCCGAATTCTGCATGTTCTAAATTCACTTATAAATGAATAATTTCATACCCACATCACACAGATTCTAGAATTCACAATATGCACAAAAAAATCTCTTTCATTCATAAACATCAAATCTGTACATACATAATAAAATCCTAGTCTGTCTTCTTCTATGACCCAATTCTAATCTGCTTGGTCATCTCTCCCAGGACCTCTCAGCCCATTCTATTACTACTAAAATTCAAACCCCTTGACTCCTTAGAATTTACATTATATGGAGAAAATAGAATCCTCCAGCTCATCTAACAGCCTCTTAGAAACCTGTAACTTCCCTCCTACAACTATGCAACAGTTTCTAAAAATAAATTCCTACATTATCCAAAATTATTGAGTCACGAACTAACTGCTACATTCCAATAGCTCAGCCTCAGACCTCTCGAGTCATCACTTAATCAATTAATCTAATAACTAACTCAACACTTTTAGGACCTTCTAAACCCTAATCTACAAATTTTATAATTTATACAAAATTCATTCAAAGAAACCCCCTCTTGGGAAATAGTCAAGACCCCAAGGTCTGACTTACATTCCAAATTGTTTTATGGAGCAGATGCCCCTGCATCAGACTCCCAAGGTAGAAATATTATGACCTACAGGTCATATGCACTCAATGTCCATCTGCTTGGATCCCAGACTTTATGTTGTAACTCATCCCTGCCTTCGCTATCATCACACTTCATTGTTGGTCTTATCTTACCAGGATTCCACACTTTGTTCTGCATTTTTCCATTACTCTTACCTGTAACCTCCTCTTCAGTCAATGATCTTAAAAAATTTACCTTCTTCCTCTGTCCTCTATATATTCTCTTGGAATATTTCAACATGAGTCTCCACAACTCTTCAATCTCCTTATCGAGTTCATTTTCCAATTGATAAAAATCACTCTCTTGTGATTGGATCTGCTCTTTAGTAAAAACACTATAGTTTTCTACCCAATCTTCCTTCTCATGCTTCTTCTCATAAACATATAAACTATGAAAACATCTTATCCACTGATATTCTTCAGAAATTTTTCTTTATGTCTCCATTCCAATCTCACTCTTTACCTCAGCAATATGATATTTGTTGAAGTTTATTTCCTTCTCCACTTCATATACTCTTCCAAACTGTAACTTATATTTCACATCGTCACTCTCCCTTTTGTCCTTCAAAACAATATTTTTTTCAATATCTGCATACTATAAATACAATACAATTTCATCTTTATGATACATCTTGGCCTCATTCCCTTTCACTTCATCTCCCACTACACCTACAAACTCACAGTTAGCTTGCAAATTAAAACATTCGCCTTTCTGGTCAGATACTTGAAACACTTTTTCTTTCAATAACCTTATTAACAACTTAGTCTCTTCATATTTCATAACTATCCTATGGTGTTCTATATTCACTTGTTGTCCTTGAAATTCAACTTCATGTCTAAGAACAAATCTATACAATATCTTCTTAACTACAACACTATGCTCATCTTCTTCTTCTTCGGCGACCTTACACTTTTGTTTTATCAACATCTGGCTGTCATCCTTTTGAGAGCTTCTTACTCTGTCACTTCCTTCAGTATTGTCTTCGAAGACAATATTTTCCTCCTAATTCCTTGCATCATTGCCATTCATGACAATTTCTTCACTTTATTCCAGCTCCAGCTTTGCATCCTGAATTTGTACTTTCTGGTTACTCAGTTTTATTTCCAAAATTTTTATCTCATTGCATAAACTTACCAATTCACTTGGAATTGTTTCTAGGAACTATACACAATCCTCATTGGTTTCATTCTCTAACATCCAGTCATCTAAAGATTGTATCTCTTCTATTTGAGGTCCCTTATCCATAATCCTCATACAACCTTCTTCATCCTCTGTAACAACTATTAGCAGTTCTTCTTTACCCTGACTATCATCAAGGTTAACAGTCCTTAGTGACTGTCCATCATTTGCACAATCTTCCATAGCAATATTTAGGAACTGCTTTTCTTCATTGCATCCTACATTCATACACAAATCACTATGAGGTTTTGTGACCTCATATACTATCTCAATCATCAAATCCTCACGCTGATCTAAATTAGTTCAAAGACTCAAAAAGTCAGCAATGACTCCTTCAACTTGTATGTCTGCTCCAACTTATTCATCAAAGAAAATTTATGATTCTAGTTCACCATTATGAGCTTTCATTTCCATCTCAGCTACTTTGAGTTCTTCCTTTACTCTGGCATACAACCTTTTCTTCAACTTTACCTGCAGTAAGCTCCAACTTATTGTCTTCTTCTTTAATTCCCAACCATACCATTAGTCTATTCCTTGTTCTTCTAGCATTCCCATCATCATTGTCATTCTTGCTTTCATCTCAGCAAGCTCTTCCTCAAATGCTTTTTGATACATCTTCTTTTTTATGCCAACAACTTTGGCATCTTCTTTCATTTCACTGTAATTCTTCTTTGAATCTCTTGTATGACTAGGGATATTCATCTTCTTTTATGGGTTTAAGACAGTGTCAGATGACTGTCTATCATCTCTCATGCTTGAGCAACCTACAACCACACACCAATCATTAATTTTAAAATCATAAGGCCTTATAGCCCCTCCTGTTGTCTCAAACATCAAACCTCCCAACTGGTTTTCATCTTCTAAAGGATCTATGAGACCATTAACTAGTCTTGTGCCTTCCTCATCATCTCTACTCTTTCCAAGGATAGGTACTTGTTCAGGTCCACATAAGTAACCCTCTTTTTCAACACATGTCTTGTGGTGTAACTCAAATCTTCTGAGTTCTTCCCTTAACTGAGAACTTGCCTTGTGTCTCATCTTATCCTGTAACAAATTTCACTTGACCCTTTTCTTCTGAAAATTCCAACTGTATCTATGGTCTTCGATATTTCTCTATACAAATTCTCTCATCACCTCCAGCTGTACTTTCATTTTAGCTAATTCCCTATCAAGCTTGTCCTGACTTGATCTTCTATGGTCCTTCTCTGAACCTTTACTACAAATTTCAGTAGTTATAGTATGTCCTCTATTATGAGCTTATCCTTGCTCATTGTGAGCTGAATTTAAGCCACTCCTATAGGCTGACTCCATCAACCTACCTTCACACACCACAATAAGATTTTCGATTCCTAGTCTTCCCTTGGTATGTCTGCTGACCCCCTCCTCTGGAATCTTTTCTTGAGCATTCTCTGCTCCTTTGGATTCTGCATTCAATTTACTCACCATCTCTTTCCAACCTCAGATGGATAGGTTCATTGCCATCTTCTCCAAGAACTCTACTTGTTCTTATCTCCAGCCACTCTATAACAATTTCTCTATCTCTTCTACTTGTAGTCAGCAATCATTAACAACAACTGAAAACAATACATTCTCACCTCTATGTTCAATTCCTTTGAACAGACACTTATGTTGCCACAATCTCCAATGTCCTCTCAATCAAGAACACACTCCCTCTAAGATTCACTTTTCCAATAAACCTATCCTTACCTTCCTCTTTAAAACCCAATTGTTCCCCTTCTTTCCAATCTTCAATTGGAATTTCAATAATACCTCCTTTGTTGTGGGTTCCTTCTGTCATACTTCCTCAACAAAGATCTATTACAATCTTCTTTCAGCTGCTACTTTCACCAAAACAAACATATATTTATCAGTATTCAAAGCAAAGACCAATGCAACTTACCAATTTCTCAGGTACTCTCCTCTACTCTATATCTTTTCCATATGGTCTTCTTGTCTATAATCCTCTATTGCAGTCCCTACAAGCTCCCCTGCTTGTATGCTTTCTTCGTTGTCCAGAATCTAACAGCCCTAGGCACTCACAGTTCTACCAACCCCCACTGTTGGAACTGTAATACCAAATCTACACCTATTCCCTTGCAAATTATTCTTGTTCTTTACCAAATAACTTATCCATCACGCACTATTCCCAAAGAACCTCTTCACTTGACATTTCTTCTCCACGCTGCATGCAAAAATATTATTTTCTCTGCAAAACTATCTTTACGGGCCTCCTGTTGGAATATCCAGCAATACTGAGAGGGGGGGGGTGAATCATTATTTCCTTATTTTTCCCTTTATTAAAACTATTAGTACAAGACACACAAGTAATCAAACAAGTTAGGACACGGTATTTTATCGTGGAAACCTCAAAGAGCAAACCACAAACTCATACTCATTAATAAGATGAATTTTACAAAAAAAATTATCTGCTTCTACATAAGGGATGCAACTACACCCCATATTTTTCCTGCTGCTACAGACAAGGATGCTACTACATCCCAGATCTTCTTCCTGCTGCTACAGACAAGGATGCAACAACACCCTGGATCTTCTGCCTGCTGCTACCGACAAGGATGCAATGACACCCTGTTTTCCAGCTTCTACTGGAAGGAGGTTACGACCCCCTGCAGGATTTCTTCCTGCCCTAGCACCACCCTACCTCTCTCATATGTTTCTGTCAAACTTCCAAATCTTCCTCTTTTGACTATGTCATACATTCTTATTCATCTTGTTGATCTCTGTCTTCTTATGCTACAGCTTGATCTGGACTACAGAGACACCTCATTTCTGTTTATATATTCTTATTTTTTTATTAACCATCACACCTTTACAAAATGACTCATGATATTTCATTTTGGTGCCTCTTCAAATATCTGTTATTAATCTTTAATTTATATCTTTGTTCATTACAGATTTTTAATTAATTAAAAACTCTTTGTACATCTCAGGCCTGCGGCCTTCTTCCATCTTCATTGTGAACCCTCCATTTTTGCTGGCATCTTCTTCTATCTACGGGTTTACTTCCATCTCAGGTCTTTGGGATTCCTTCATTTCTGGCCTGTGAGCTTCATCCATTCTTTACCTATGGGCTTCATCTTTCTCAAAAAAGCGGGCTTCCTCTATCTCTTGCCTGCGGGCTTCCTTAATCCCCTTCTGGGCATTCCTAGGCCCTTGTGGGCTTAACCCTAGCCCCCGCAGGAATCCTTATCCCCTTCTGGACATTCCTAGGACCTTGTGGGCTTAACCCTAGCCCTTGCGGGCATTCTTATCCCTCTTTGGGCTTACCCTTAACTCATGTGGGCATAACCAAGCACCTGCAGGCATATTGAGCCATTTTTGGGCTTATGCCTTAAGCCCTTGCAGGCATCTTCATTTTCCTATGGGAATGTGGGCTTATGGGAACAACCCTTAGCCCTTGCGGGCATCACATAGCCCCTTTTCAACACTTAGCCAATTTTTATTTTATTCTTAATATAAAAAAAAAAAAAAAAAAAAAAATTACTTATTTTGGCAGGTTGATATTTCGCACATGTGAGAACCAACTGAGAATCTAACTTCATGGTTGGATAGCTAGTTCACCAAGGAACAAGATCATTTCATCTGATGAATTTTATCATCAAAGGGACACCTCCTTGCGGGCATTTCCAAATGCCTTATCAACCTACATTTGAACATCAAAACACACTTCTTCCTATTTTGGCAGACTTCTATTTCACACATGTGAACACCAGATGGAGACCTGAATTCATGAGCAGATGGAAAACCTACCAAAGAATGGATCCATTATATTTGATAAATTTATTTGCACAAGGACAGCCCTTGGCGGGCATTTCCAAATGACCTCTCAAACTCTTGTTCTTAACACTTAGCCAATTTTCTTGTGTTTCTCAATATGCAAAATAGTATTTTTCTTACTTTTGGCAGATTGCTATTTTGCATATGTGACCATTGTAAGTCAACCTGAAATTATGGTTGGATAGCCATTTCAACAAAAAATAGATCCATGCCAATTGATGAACCTATTGACATACACCTAACATCTGGCAGGCATTTGAAAGTGGTCTTCCAAACTGCTTATTGACACAGAGACAAATTTCTTCAAACCCTAGGTCACCAAGGTGATTTTATTTTTTCATCAAACTTGGAAAGTGAGACATCCACAATATGAGGAATATCATACTGAATCCAACCATGCTAAACTTTCCCTTCTGCAACCTCATCATCAAGCCTTGCCGGGCATTTTACCGGGACAGTGCAAACTATGCAAAATAGCACTTTTGGTAGACTTATATCTTCTTCCTCAAACCCCTTTTGTATAAGATAATCATATGGTCATATGCAAAACTAAACAATCTAAGTCCCTGTACCTTCAGAATAATTGTATTCATCATATACAGGAGGTGGCAGGCATTTTACAAAGGCTACTTGGGTAGATTTGCAAGGAGTTTTTATACTTAGACAATTTGTCCAAAACCTAAGGTGGATTTTTCATTTCACCAAAACCATGAAACAATGATACCAAAGGATGTAGGCCACCTCACTGAGCACAACACAACGTGTTTCACCTTCAGACTCTTCTTCATTTTCCCTAGGCGGGCATTTTACTGGAGTAGTGCAAATATGGTTGGGAGGCACTTTTGGCAGATTCATATCTTCCTCCTCAGAGATTCTTTGGACAATCCAAGACCATGGTTGGATGCACCAAACAACATACTAGAGGTCCATTCTCTCAAACTTATTTAAGACATCAACCACATGAGGTGGCAGGCATTTTACTGAGGTCACTCAGTCATTTTTTACCATTAATTCTATACTTAGGAAAAATTTCTTAGACTGGTTAAATTTGCCTAAAACACTGTTTTGGCAGTTACATATCTTTCTCCTCAGAGACCTTCAAGTCAATGTGGAGACATGGTCAGGTAGAAAAAACACCCATCTACAAGATGACCATATGGTGGGGGCATTCTCATCAACCCACAAATTATGGTGGGCATTTTCCTGAGGCCACTCAGGAAAATTTGTCACTTTGGTATACAAGCAACTTGAAACCCTGTTTTGGTTGGTTGTTAATTTTGTCACCAAACACTCTTTTGAGAAATGATACCATGGTAGGATAGCCTCTTCAACAAGCTATAGGATGATAGTGTCAGATAATTTTTATCATACACCTGTGAGGTATGGCGAGCATTTCCCCAAGGCTACTTGGACCAATTTTCCAACACTTAGCCAATTTCCTGATTTTCACCAAATTGCCATGTTTTCCAGAATGATGTCAGAATGCAACAATGACTTCCTGATAGCACCCGAACACCATCATATGTATTTTCAACTTCATGCCACATCATCATTCATGTCATGCCATGTCATCATCTCTGCCATACCATCATCCATGCCATGTCATCACTTCCTTTGTCTTTCACTGTGTTTTCCCTGCCATCATGTCCTTGATTATTCCTTTGTCATTTCTGAAGTCCTTTGACATCAATGACAACCATATTCAACACTTCATGCCTTCTACTCTTCTATATCTCATGGTCAGTTTGTCTTCAAATCACCATATATTTAAATATGATCCTGCTGCAATTCCACACAACGGTTATAACAATGTATGTATCATTCAAACATTACTATTCTCCTACTATATCTCCAAAGAACGAGTTATGCTCTAATACCAAAATTGGTGCAAGGGTCAACTCCCTTGCTCGAGGATCATGCAAATACCATCAACATAACAGTCAAGCTTTCATTTTTTTTTAACTCTTCAGCATAGCAACACACACACAGGCGCTTCTTCACCATTCCTCCTCGTCGCCTGCTCTCTGCATGCAAATTTCGTACAACCCTCGAAGAAAACCAAAAAAAATTTCTAAATTTTGCCATCTCCAATCTCTCACATTCTCAATACGAACCTGTCATCATCTCCACGAATTCAATCTCTGCAAACTTTGTTTCATTAACAAATATAAACCTCGTTCACAGGTTTAAACACTCTATCTCCTCATCATACAAACAAATCTTGTATTCAATCACATAGATTTTTTTTTATCACATACATTTCCAAGATATAAATTCTATCCATTAGAATAGGTTATAAATTCGATCCTAATTAAGGTTCACACAGACACCCGAATTATGCATGTTCTAAATTCCCTTATAAACGAAGAATTTCATACCCACATCACACAGATGCTAGAATTCACAATATGCACAGAAAAATCTCTTTCATTCATAAACATCAAAATTGTACATACATAATAAAATCCTAGTCTGTCTTCTTCTATGACCCGATTCTACTCTGCTTGGTCATCTGTCCCGGGACCTCTCGGCCCATTCTATTACTACTAAAATTCAAACCCCCTGACTCTTTAGAATTTACATTATATGGAGAAAATAGAATCCTCCAGCTCATCTAACAATCTCCTAGAAACTTGTAACTGCCCTCCTACAACTATGCAACAGTTTCTAAAAATAAATTCCTACCTTATCCAAAATTAATGAGTCACGAACTAACTACTACATTCTAGCAGCTCAGCCTCAAACCTCTCGATTCATCACTTAATCAATTAATCTAATAACTAACCCAACACTTTTAGGACCTTCCAAACCCTAATCTACAAACTTTAGCATTTATACAAAATTCATTCAAAGAAACCCCCACTTGGGAAATAGTGAAGACCCCAAGGTCTGACTTACATTCCAAATTGTTTTATGGAGCAGATGCCCCTACATCAACATCTAACAAACACCATCTAACATACATATCTAACAAGCACACCCAGAAAAGATATCTAACATGACCTAACATACACATCACCATCAACATATAAATAAACATCAACATGAAAAATGAAGTGTGTGTGTATGTGTGAACAATAATACCAAACTCATTATACATGCCAAATATACATCTTCAGTCCACTAACTATTATGCAATATTTGGTCCACCTTCATAACCAAATACATCACTACCTCTATCAACAAAGACAGAGTCGTCAGCACCTCCACTAGTAGAACCAAAGGCATAGCTGAAAAGAGAGCATAAAAGAGAGTAGCATAGTCAATATATCCCCCGTGATGTATCTCATCTGTTGTGACCGTTGTATTTTCATTCTGGGAGATGGTTGTAGTAGGATATGTTGTATGGTTGGCTCATTGAGGAGGAAAGGCTAGTCAGTCGACCAATGGATCACGAGTCAGAGATGTTGGTGGATCAGCAAGGTTTGGAGGAGTATATACAGGCTACTCGTCATGGTGAGCCGGAGAAGGAGGAGTAGGTGCATCATGATATGTGGAGGATATGTTGTGGTGAGGAGGAGGAGGAGGTGGAGGAGTTGGAGGATTTCCATCCTCATCAGATGATGTAGAATTATCCTTCAACCTCCAAGCATCTAAAAATATGGATGCACTAATGGCATACTACATCAAAAATTGCATATCATGAGGAAGCATCCTCCATAAATCTATGAGATCAGGGTCTCGTGTGATATCCATGACTCATACAGACTTAACTCCTCATCAAGCCAACAATGTGGACAACCTGTCTGCCACATCCTGTTGAAACCTCTCTTCTGGCCTACATCTTAGTTCGGGTCTAGGCAAGGTAGGCACATAATCTTCCTGCATATCCTCATCATCTTGAATGGGAGGAGGCCCATCCCCATCTAATGTGCCAATGTCTACAAAATATATAGTACAGAACAAATATAATTACACAATTTAATTAAAAAATTTAATAAAACAATTTAATGAAAATGTTAGAATATATTTCGTTTGCATTAAATAAGACAATAAAATAAAGCTAGATTAATTTAAACATAACACTAACATTACCTCTCTCATTTGGTGGCTTAACCTGGGTGAAAAAGATGTTGGGGAATGCTATCCAATCCAACCCCGCATACAAATATGGAGAAAGGTCCAAGGCATGGTCCTCCTAGCTGGCTAGCATCTCCATCACCTCTGACCCCTCTTGGGAATAATTTATTCCCACATGTCCATACGCACCTCCATCATCAACCTAGGAGGGAAGTAGTAAAATCAATTCCTTGTGGCCGGAAACCTCTAGAAAAATAAACAAAAGAGCTCTGGACCAAAACGGAAGTTGACCCTCCCATCAATCTTTGCATGACATTGATCCCAAAAAGAACAAAGTTGCTACAAAAAATGGTGGACCACCTAATGCATCTAGGTCTCCACACTAAATAATCAACATAAAATAAAAGAGCACAACTAATATGTTTCTCATCACTGGTGAGGTGCATAATGGTCATCACCAACAGTGAGAGGCACCTAACCTCCTCTGCACCAAAAGTAGAAAACTTTAGTTGTCCACCGCGCACCTAAAAATCAGGAGGATCAGGGACGTAGTCAGTGATATATCTCTGAGATTAAGCGAGATAACTCTCTACTACAACACTAGTTGGCACATCAGGGAACTAGGGAAAATATTCCCCTCTCCTGGATATCTCAGTGATGAATTAGATGTCCTCCTCGGTGGGATGGAACCACTGATCAGGACCAACGTGAAATGCCTTCCTACAATGATCCCAATGATGGCTCAACCACAACAACAAAACAGAGTTCCCCTTGAGGGATTTAGCCTCTTTATAGAACTTCAGGAGGTCGACAATCATAAAGAGGTGTCGTGTATGATCAGTAATGGGGTGAGGGTACAAATCCCTCTCCCTCTCTCTTGCCTTCCACTCGCGCACAAATTTGTACCGGACAACTTGTGCCTACTGCTGTTGATCATCCTCTCACCACCAATGTCTTTGATATACAGATAACATCAATTAGTCTCATAAATAGACATAAAAACTCATTAAACATTAAATGAGCATATTATTTATTAACATCAAATAATATTGTTTTTATAATGATGCACCCAAATTACAGTCACTTGCCACAAATGGTTCTCTTATAACACAAGAGCACTATAACTGGTGCACTAAAATATACAAGCACACCAGTGAACATGGTATTTTTTTTAAAATACATTTAGTTTAGTCGTGCATCCATCAATAGGAAGCACCAATGCATTGTACACATGTCAGTGCACTGTCAATGGTGCACAAGTATCAATAGATTGCACTGTAATAGAAGCAACTATATGTGGGTTTTATAATTTTTTGGGGATAACACTATGCCTATTACACGTTAGCACACCGTACAATCAATGCATTCACTTTTATGATGCACACCAGTTAAGGTTGAGATTTTTTGTTTAATATGTTTAGTTTAGCAATGCTTCCATCAATAGGATACACTGATGCATTGTGGACATGTCATCACACCAACAACGGTGCACACGTATTAATAGAGCACACCATAGTAGGAGCAACTCGTTGTAAACTTTATAATTTTTAATGATATATCGGTGCACTAGTTACACGTTAGCACATCATAAATACGGTGCGTTCAGGTTTATAGCACACATCGGTTAAGGTTGTGATTTTTTTAATATATTTTATTGGTGCGTTATGCACATTATAGCACACCATTTTTGTAGTGTGCTTCACACACAAAGACATTGTTTGCGGTGCACCCTGTAAATTTACAAGGGGCACCACCAGGCACTGCAAGAGGAATAACTCAAATGCACCATGCATATTTTTTGAATGCTTTTTAATTAAAGGGAAAATAAATATCAATTTGAAATTTGAAATTTTAATCCACTATAAATTCAAATTAAGAGGTAACAATGAGTTTACCTGGTCACTTGTGCATCGAGGAGGCATGGTAGCGATTTACACCAAATTTGAAAATTTTCCCACCATTTGGAAAAATTCAGAATCCACTCATCAAGTAATGGAAACAAGCAATGTCGCCAAGTGGAGCACAGATGTCAGGGTGACTAAGCAAGGAAGGTACGGAACTAGCGCTAAGGGGGTCAAAAGCACTACATAGAAGGTAACAATGGGTTTTTCAATTCGGTGATTTTTTTATTTAACCCTGTTACGATGCGCTCGATTACCAGATGCACAGGTGCGGTTATGTAGAAGAAATGCACCGCAAATGAAAATTAAAAATAAAAAGTTAATATAATATGTTGTTTTTAAATTCATATTTGTTTAACCCTATTACGGTGCACATGAAACTATACCACATCGGAGTGTTTATTTAAAACAACCATATCAATAATGGAGATTAAAAATATAAAATTAATGTAATAGGTTTTTTATTTTGTTAAATTTTTTATTTAACACTTTACGGTGCGCCCAAACATAAAAAGCCCTGATGCTGCTGGTGAAAACTACCACACTGGAAATGCAAATTCAAAATAAAAAATTAATCTAATCCATGGTTACGGTATTTTTTTGCCCTAATACGGTGCATTGTAATGTTGAGCACCCTGTTGTGGTTAATTATAATTACTGCATCGACAATTGAAATTAAAAATAAAAAAATTATTGTAATATTATGCCATCCACTTACTCCACTTCAGTGCTTTCAAATTGGTTTTGTACCGGTGCACTTCAGTAATTCAAACACATCGGTTGTAAAATCTTAGTTTTTTTTTTTCGCATATTGATGTTTCCAGCCACAGTGCCATATGATTTATGCCATCAATGGTGCATTCTTTTCTTACATGCACTGGTGCATTTAGTCTATATAAACACACTGCAAAAAAAAAACTCTACCCGCTCGCCTTTGCTAGTGACCTCTGCTATAAATGGATATTTGGGTTATTTTTGGAGAAGCACCCACTATAACCTCCACTACAAGGCCTTTTCCTTGTAGTGTTGGAATGGATTGGTTGGAAGCAAATAAAGTTAAACATGATTGCCACAACAAGACCTTTGAATGTATTGATGAAAGAGGGAGCCCAAAGAATGTAAAGAGCATTCCCAAGGTTGTTTCTATTAGGAAAATTTAAGTCTTACAACTAAAGAAGTATTTTAGAAAATTTTACCAATTGTATGTAGCCCATGTATTTGGTATAACATAAAATAAAGTTCCCAAGTTGGAGGACTATCATGTGTTGCAAGAATTTAGGGATGTGTTTCTCAATGAAATGCCAGAACTCCATCCAAAGAGAGATATTGATTTTACAATTGATTGTGTGCTAGGAGTTGCACCAGTGTCCAAGGCACCTTATAGACTGAGTACCCCAAAATTGCTAGAGTTGAAAATGCAATTGCAAGAGCTATTGGAAAAGAAATACATTTGACCAAGTGTGTCTTCATGGGGAGAACCCATGCTATTTGTAAAAAAAAAGATGGAATTCTTATGTTATGTATTGATTATAGACAATTGAATAAAGCTACAGTGAAGAACAAGTTCCCATTACCTCAAATTGATTATCTCTTTTCTCAAATGAGAGGGGCAAAGGTATTTTCAATGATTGATTTAAGGTCTAGTTACCATCAAGTTAGAATAAAGGAGGAAGACATATTCCACAATATAGCCTTCATAATAAGGTATGGACACTATGAGTTCATAGTGGTGCCATTTGGTCTCACTAATGCACTAGATACATTCATGTGTCTCATGAATAGTGTTTTCAGCAAGTATTTGGATAGGTTTGTTATTGTTTTTCTAGATGACATTCTTATTTATTTCAAGAATGAAGAGGATCATGGAGAACATTTGAGAATGAATTTACAAGTGATAAGGGGGCATAAGTTATATGCATAGCTAAGAAAAATGTGATTTCTATCAAAGGAAAAATCATTATTTGGGTCACAATATTTCAAAGGAAGGAATGTCAATGGATCTAAAAAGATTAAGGCCATTATGAATTGGTCAACTCCAAAGAATGTGACAGAGATGAGATCTTTTATGGGTATTTCTAGTTATTATAGAATGTTCATTAAATTATTTTCAAAGGTTGCACACCCATTACTTCTTTGCAAAAGAAGGGAATGACATTTGAGTGGACACAAAAATGTGAAGAAAGCTTCCAGTTGTTAAAAAAAACTTCTTACAAGTGCTCCAATTTTGAAAATTACAAATCCATAAAAGGATTTTGTGGTGTGTACTAATGCATTGAAACAAGGAATTGGAGGGGTTCTTATGCAAGACAATCATGTGGTATGTTATGAGTCAAGAAAGCTAAAGGAACACAAAAATAAATATGTTACCCATGATTTTTAGCTTTCTTCCATAGTGCATGCATTGAAAATGTGGAGGCACTATTTGATGGGAAGGAAATTTGAGCTTAGGAAATACCAATGTGCTCTGAAATATTTTTTTTGAGCAACCAACACTAAATGCAAGGCAAGCTAGATTGTTGGAATTTTTATGTGAGTTTGATTTTGAGATCAAACACATAAAGAGAAATAAATAAAGTGGTTGATGCACTCAGTGTAAAAATGCATGCAATGCATGTGGAATCCATTACCATTTGCCACTCAAATTTGAGGCAAGTGATTGTTGACTCTCTTACTAAATATAAGCATTATATGCAAATGAAAGATAAATTAAAGTAGGAGAATTTGGAAAATAGATATGGAGGTTATCATTTAGAGGATGGTGGAATTCTTACTTATAAAATAGAATGTATATTCCTAATGTTTCATATTTGAGGAAAATTATATGGATGAAATCCATAAAATGCCATATTCCAGTCACCCAGGATACCAAAAAACAATTGCTGCATCAAGGAACAATATTTTTGGCAGAGAATGAAGACAAACATTGATGAGCATATTTCTAGTTGTATGAAGTGCAAGCAAGTAAAGGTTGAACATCAACACCAAGTAGGTCTATTGCAACCTTTGTCAATTCCATAATGGAAATGGGAAGTGGTAACTATGGATTTTATTGATGATGTTGATGATGATGTTGATGATGATGATGATGGTCTGTAACATCCACTAAGACCAATCTTGGTCTATCGGACCTTAAGAAGATAGAGATTAATTGGTTTTATTTAAAATATTATTTCTATGATCAAAAAGCTTACAGAGGAGCGTCCCTAGCTCGCTATAGGTTTGGGGATCCAG
This sequence comes from Larix kaempferi, assembly GCA_027924585.1. Taxonomy (NCBI): domain Eukaryota; kingdom Viridiplantae; phylum Streptophyta; class Pinopsida; order Pinales; family Pinaceae; genus Larix; species Larix kaempferi. The sequence continues at coordinate 16,760,214 of BSBM01000088.1, read as the reverse complement.
AAGGTGAGAAAGGTTAGTATCGGAGCAAAGATTTTGAAATTGAGATCTAATGTGAGTGAAAGCCGAGCAATCTAAGAGAAAGTGATTTTCATCTTCCGCCCTCATGGAATTGCATAGATGGAAAATTATTTCAACCCAAGGCATTTTAGGGGTTTTCCAAAGCCCAATTTCACTATGAATCTCATGCGAGTTCATTCTAATCTTAGCAATATTATTTTTTTTCTTTGAGCTTGTTAAGGTAGAAAGATAGTTTTGATCCTAGAGATTAGGGTTAATGGTCTCTTTGTAATACCGAAGCCTTCTTTTTACCTCTAATTCTTCTTAGCACCACATTTTCTCTTTGAAGGTAGAAGTAATAATTTAATTAATGTTATCAATATTTTGTAGAGTGGTAGTTTCATTAATCCTCCAATAATTTAACCAAGCCATGGCATCTTTAAGCCATCCCCGCTTGAGGTGAAGGTGATTTTGGCTGGAGTTAAAAGCAATTTTAGGAATTCGGTTGTCTCCTATATTGTTTAATTTGTTCTTGTACATTAGATATCTAATCATAGCCATGGTTTCAATGGGGGAGAGTCCTGCTTCTAACTTGAGAAGAATAGGATAGGGCATGTTTCTCTTAATTTTAGGATTATAAGTAATAAATAGTTTTTGGATTTGCTCAATTCTTCTCCAAGACTCTCTGGAAATGTTGCATCCCCAAGCTTCATAGCCATATAAAATAACGAGAGTGACGATATTTTTAAAGAGGAATTTCTTTTTGTCCCACATCACAATATTTGTCGCTTTGTAGTTGTTTTCAAGGCCAAAGTAGGCTTTCCACCCTCCATTTATCCTCTTCTCAATGTTATAGTTCTAGTTGAGCTTGTGATAAAAGTCAATTCCTAAGTACTTATAGGAGGTTACTTCCTATAAGATTCTATTTTCATAAGAAAAATTGTCATAAGTAGCTTTATTGGACTTGATAATCATGACTTTTGTTTTGTTAGTGTTTACGATCATGCCCATATTGATGAAGAAACATTTGAGAATTTGTAATTGTTTTTCAAGATCATAAGGGTACCTTGCCATAAGAACGATATTGTCAGCATAGAGAAGTAGCATGATGACTATTCCTGCCAAGGTCATTCCCGCACAACCTGCCTCTTCTAAACATTCTTCAAGCTTATCGATATAGATACTAAAAAGGGTAGGGGAAAGGGGTCACCCTTGATTAAATCCAATATTACAATTAATATATTGCGACCAAACTTTCGTGTTTTTGAATTTGGAAATGGCATTCTCGTATAACCTTATAGTCACAGCCCTCAACTCGAGAGGAACTTCTAGCTCTTCTAATCTATTCCAAAGGTTATATCTAGGCACCGTATCAAAAGATTTTTGAAAGTCCATGAAACAACAAAAAATATTGGATTTATTATTATGACACTCCTTTGCAATGATCCTAAGCGTAATGAGGTGGTTTGTGGTTGAGTGTTGCATTTTGAAGTCTACTTGGACTTTAGCCCTATTTCCTTTATTTTCTATCCATATACTAATATTATTTTCAAGGATAATCCCGTATAACTTGGCTAAGAGAGGGCTAATCATAATTGTTCGATAATTAGAGGGGTTATCTTTATCTCCGCTTTTAAATATAGGAACTATAAGGCATTGAGTCCAAGGCTTAGGGAATCCTTGTTGGAATGCTAAATTAAAGAGATTGTGAATATAAGGGATGAGGACGGGTGCTCCGATTTTTAGGATTTATGCTTGGTACCCTTCAATGTCCTTAGCTTTTCCATTATCTAGGCGCTTAATCCCAAGGTCAATATCTTCAAAGGAAAAGACGCCCTCTGTTGTAAGGAGGGTTTGAATGTTATCCACAATATCTGGTGATCCGTAAAGCTTTTTAAGATATGAATTACAATCCTCCATAGAGATCTTATTATTTTATTTAGTTTGACAAGTTAAAATTTGTCTCTGAAATTTCTTAGGAGTCGTCTTAGATAAGTGTAAAAAATATTCCTGACTTTTATTTATATTGCAAGTCTTTTTTCTTTTAATTAGAGCTTTTTACATACTTATCTTATCGATTTTCAGGGACTCATCGATAGATTCCTTAATTTCTCTACGTGCATTCTTACAATCATTATCATACCAAGGGTTGGTTCTTATGTTCTTCTTTTTGCTAGATATTTCACGAGAAAACTTGTTGATGGCAGAGGAGAGGGAGGTAGTAAAATTATTATAGAGAACTTCTATATTGCTGTTGTTAGGAAGAGAGAACAAATTCTTCGTTAAATGATTGAGAAAGCCATCTGTATTATTTCTATCAAAAATCAAGTGACTTTGGCTTTGAGAATTCTCCACAATGGGCTCATTATGTATGGTAAGACTGAGGGTTATAATTAAAGACCTATGATCAGAGTCAGGCTCGTGGTCGTTTAGGATGTCAAAATTTATTATTTCATTGTATAAATGGATATCATATATGACATAATCAACTACACTACTTCCAAGACCATGAATGTAAGTCATCCTACCTAAATTTGGCCACTTCTTTAAGCCATTATAGATTATGAGATCTTGAGTACTACAAAGTTTAACTAACTCATAGCCGAACAAGTTTTCTCCTAGATATTCAGAGATTCCAGAGTACCTTCTAGCCTAAATAAGGTCTTCATATAACCAGAGCGGATTACTGTTGGAGTAGTTACTTAAGAGAATAGCTTGGTTGTTTGAGGTTCGAGCGTTGAAGTCTCCCATTAACATAATATTGCCAACATTTCTAAGGATAGAAATATCGTGCTCTAACCCATTATAGGGGCATTTTTTATCTAAATTACACTTTTTATAAAAGTTAGAGTTAATAGGGGCAAAATAGCATATTGCTATGTAGGTTTTTCTAGCATTAATGTCCATGATTTCCAACCAAATATATTGGTTGAAAGGGTCTTTCTTATAAAGTCTAATATTGGAAGAAATGATTTTTCTAATGTAGCAGGTTATCCCTCCAATCCCTCTATGAGAGGATCACTTGTTCCAAGTAGACCAAAGGACAAAACCATCTATGTTAGGGACCTTAGATTCTTCGTGCTCCCAAGTTTCAATGAGTAATATAATATCAATGTCATCAGGGATCCAACTCAACTTGGGGCCTCTATTCTATGGGAAGCCCCAACAGTTCTAAGAGAGGATCAGAAGAGTGTTGAACTTCTATTTAGTGGTATCTTTTTGTTTTCGATCCCGAATGACTGCTTTTCTATTTCTAATGATTTGCCCACATTCCTTGTTTCCTAGCTTCAAAGAAGTATTCAAATTGCATGGGTTACCCAAATAAATTGTATTTGACTGAGATACAAAATTTACTTCTAACTTTGAAAAAATATTTTTGCAGATTTAGTTACATAACCTACCATCCAAAAATAACTAAACAAACATAAAGAGTAAATCAGTTGATTGAAGACATGTTTCACATGTATGTGATGGAAAAACCACCCAAGTGGGAATATTATCTACACTTGGTAGAGTTTGTATATAACAATGGGCAACAAACATTGTTGGGAATGAGTCAATTTACATCTTTGTATGGTAGATGGTGAAGGACACCAATGAGTTAGAATAATCCAATGAACAGAATTGTGCTTGGGCTAGAAATGCTTAAGGAAATGGAACAAGAGGTTGAAAATATTAGGCCAAATTTAAAAGGCAACCCAAGATAGAAAACAATGCTATGCATATAAGAATCAAGTGCATAGGCAATTCAATTTTGTGGACCATGTTTACCTCTGACTGAGGTCAAGGAATAGTTCCTTGAAGCTTGAAAGTTGTGCCAAGCTATCACTAATATATTTTGGGTCATTTTAAGTGCTTGAGAGGATAGGGCCAGTTGCATACAGAATTGCATCACTTGCTAACATTGAGCTCATAATTTTTTTCATGTTTCTTTGCTTAAGAAATATATACATGATCCTAACCATGTGACTGATTGGGATGTGATTTAGGTGGAACCCAAGGGAGATTTCCAAACATAGCCACTATGCATCATCGATAATAATGTAACATTCGTCTGGAACCAAGCCATGAAACATGTAAAGGTGCAGTGTAAACTCTTTGGCCCTGATGAGGCTACATCGTAGCTCAAGAATGCCATGAGGTGACATATACATTTTTTATTTTTATTTTGGGAAAACACTAAGGACAATGTTATTCCAAGGAGGGGGGTTGTAATACTCCGAATTTTGACTTGGAATGTATTAGATCAAATTATGTAAATGATGTAATATGCTAGTATGGATTCCTGGTATGAAGCTCAAGGCTAAGGTCCAAGTAGTGAATGGCTAGGCATGTATAATGTAAATATCTCTATATTGACCATGTTCTTGGTTTGTCATGTTAACTCAAAGGCTATGTAAATATTATGTTGAAAAGTTAATAAAAGTGGTCCAAAATGGTTTTGAAAAGACCACTAGAGGTGTTATAATTCCTCTAGAGAGGAAGATGAAAAGGGGGCCTATGGGAGATTAAATCCTTTATTTCCAAGTGTCAACCTTACAACTCATCATTATGTTTTCATGTTCCTTAAATGAGGCAATTACCTCATTTTGACTTATTAAATCCAATCATTGAATGCATGTGTGAGGTTGGTGGGAAAAGTCTCCTCACGTAGTTATGGAAGCATGGGATGAATATACTTCTATGAAAAATGTAGAAGCTTTCCTTCTATGGTAACAAGTAATGTCACTTGTCTTTTCACCATCCTCTCATATCCTTTAGAGTCTATCACCCATTTTCACATGCAGATTTTTGGACACTATGCAGAGTTTTCATGTTGTTCTCTCCATTACCATTTTTACCAGACTGGGAAATAAGTAGAAATTGGAATTCTAAAAGGGAAATCACATACATTAGAGAAAAGAGAATGGTTATAGGTGAGCATAGAGGATGGGAAATATAGGAACCTTTACCCATTGTGTTTTGGTACTCCTAAATGCTTGAGAAGCCATGAATTAGTGTTATAGGGGTTTCACCAACAACATACAACATGTTGGACCCTTTTTGCACACACTAGTTAGCATTGTAAGGGTTAGATTTCTTGAGGGAACTGCAGATCGTTGAATGGAAATTCCTTCCTTGTGTTGTGTGATGCAATAGAAGAGAGTGCCATGGTTGGGATGGTTGAGTGAGATCCCTATAATTTCTCAATGGTGAAAAGTTTGGCTAAACATGAGAGCAAATGGGTTTTAGGATAAGAGAGAGGAGCATGTAGTTGTTTCCTTCACCCTAGTGGATTCATATCCTGGATTGGGTGTGGTATGTAAAGGTGATACCTACAGTGGGGTGGAAAATCACTCTTACACAACCAGTTGCTTGGATCTTCTTTGTTAAAAGATACGTATTATCTTGTATATCAATGTGGAATGAATTTTTTTCTTATGATGAATATGATTTTTTATGCATGATGTATGTATGGATAGAGTTTTATTTTAGCTATGTTTTACATTTTTGAAATTGCACATACACTTATTATTTGTCAATCTGAATACTAGCCCTTGTGGAAAAATTTAGAAGCTTAACTTTGTAACTGCCCCCTCCTTTAGTCGAGATGATGGATGGGGATGTGATAGAGCGATTTTGTTGTAGTTCAAGGCCTTAATAATTGCCCATTAGCCCAATAATATCCATTTAGGTTCTAATTCCCTATATTTCTCCCTCAACCATGGTTAAGGCCTCGAGACTCATTCTTGATGCACAAAACGTCATAATGCTACCCATATCTCACTCTAAGGAAAATGATCCCCTATAGAGGAGATGTTACGTAGTTTATGGTGTTTTTATGGCCATTGATACATAAAGGATTCATCTAGGGCCAAGGGCCTTTTTTTACCTCCCTTCTCCATGGCTAATGCTTTAAGACCCATCATTAACGTGCAAGACCTCATAATGGTACCCATATTCAACTTGGAAGACAATGATCACCTCTAAAGGGCTTGTGTTGTGGTTTGAGGTCACATTCATGGCCAATGAGCCCTAAATATCCATTTATGACGTAAGGTGGGTGTAAGGTCCTTGTTTTCCTTTCTTAACTGTGTGCAAGACCTTTAGACCCATCCTTACTACACAAAAACTCCTTATCGTGTCCATATCCCACTTGTATGCCCAAAATCCACTTTAAGTTGTCTAGGTTGTTTTTTGAGGCCTTAATAATGGCCCATTAACTCAAAAATCCTAATTTAGGGCCTAAATCCATCCATTTCTCCCCTAACCATGATATGTGACCCATTCTTAGTGCATAAAGATTCATATTGGTGCCCATATCCCCACTCTAAGGACATTGATCTCCTACATTGCATGTTTTGTGGTTCATGTCCTTTTTCATGGCCTTTGGTCTTGTTATCCACTAAGTTGCACTTAGGGGATTTCCAATGGGCCACTAAGGATCACAACAAGTCAATTGTTCCCACTTAGTGCTCAGAAGTTCCATGGTTCCATCAGGACCAGTTGTGGTTCCTTTTTCTTTTTCGCATTTTCACACCCCCTTGGGGGAACTGTAATAAATGATGTAGCATGGTGGTCCTTTGTAAAAGGGATTGGCCTTCTTGGTACTTAGTCATCAAACTAATCACCCTTGATTTTTTTTCCCTTGTTAATTATGCGACGCCTTTTAGAGACACATAATTTTCAAGTTTTTCACTCAAAATCCTCCAAAGACGGAGTGGTGAAAGTGATGATTAAGCCTTAAAAGGGTTACTAAGGACTATATTCTATGTATAATACCATGCTAGTCATAGTACCATAGCCTTGTGAGCATGCGCTAAGTCCCCCCTAGGGCTTTTTAATTTTCTAGTTTTTTAATAAAATCATCAATAAGGTGTATTTTAATTGTAAAATTTCAAAGTGTCATAAAAGTATGGCTAGGGGAGCAAATGTTTCATGGGGATGCTCATTTTTTAACCCGGATACCCCACTTATCCCCTAGACCTACTTTTCCTAAGCTTTGAGTGATTATTTATCACTTAAATGAAAATATATCCAAAAAAGTAAAAAAGTCAATTAAAAATAGAAAAAAGTGAAATAATGGAGAAAAACAACATCCCTAAATCAGGGAAAACTTGTCCTAAACATGTTCCAGTCCAACTAAATATGATGTTGGAGTATCTTGGAGACCAAATAAGGAAATAATGAGTTAGTTTCCACATGTGGCGAGTTTGTCTACAAGAGGAAATGCGCCCTCTCTCCTGGGGGGCACACTTGTGGTGTTGGCATGTTATTGTTAAAGGAATGGGTATACAAAGGAGAGGTGGTGCACCTCTTTCTAGGTGGAGCCTCTCCCTTGATTGTAACTCAACCACTTACCCCTTTCTCTCAAGGATGTGTCCTCCTTCTCCCTTGAGTGGTGTGCCCTTCTTCTCTTGAGTTTTTAATACAATCAAGACCTTCTCCTCCATTTGGATGAAGCAAGGAACCTCTCCTCCTGTAGCGTATTGTTGTTATAATTTGATGAATAAAGTTGTGGCTTTGGAGGTCCAAACTGTGCAAGAATTCTCATGAATGTGAATGTTGGCCTCTAATCAAGGTGATAATTAACTAGTTTCTTTATTCTTTTACAAGTTTGCAGATTTACTATCTAGCTTAGAAGGCCATTTATGGCTCATAGAGTAAACATTTAAAGGCTTAAATTGTTTACTTGTTTTTTATTTTCTGAGATTAAAGAGTAACAAACTATAGTCAGTAATACTTATGTTCTTTTTATCTCATTTAATTAACCACACTAGATTGATCTCACTTGTTTAAATATTTTTGTAGCTTGCACATCATCTTAGGTGAAAGAGAAGTGGGAGCTTGGTTGCATCCCTTTTTCTCTTCATATAATATTTTTCTTCTAACAATACTTGTATTACAGGCATCTCCACATCCTCACAAGGATTCAATTTGGAGCTTGAGACTCTTTGTTTCTCTTAAAAAAATTAGACTCTCCCTTTGGTTACGTTTAAAACAAGCTTAGATCTCTTTAAAAAGTTTATCATACATTTCTTACCTTGGTCATTTTTCTAGTCTGAAAGTGCTTTTATTTGAAATCATAAGCTTATATCTAGTTCCATTTACTTAGTACTTAAAGTAGCATAGTTTCTCTACTTTTTTGTAAGTATTTGGTTGTATAATCATTCATGGATTTTAGACACTAATCCACTAATCTGTGTAATTTTAGCTTGCTAGTTTTTAGCTGGTTGAAAGAAAAAGAGGAGAAATTTTGGGCTAAAATGTTCATAAAGTGAACCATTTAAAGCACCAAGACCCATCTCCTATTCCTATTCTTCTTCCCTCATTCTTCCAGCTTTATTGTCAGCCTTTTTATCCATTTTTCAAGGATCAAACGCATTCTCTTTTAAGAAACATTGTACAAAAACATTAATAAAAAACAAGTGGGATTTAAGGCTCCCACAACCCCCTTCCCCCATTTGGGGGAAGCCTGTATATTTTTTTCGCTTTATATTAGTTTTTTATTTATTTATTGTGATAAGTTAAATCAATTAGTCTCTTGCTTTCTTTATTTCTTTTGCAAATAAGTTAGCGAACCTAACTCGTTTCCACAAATTATGCTCTCTCCACCACCTAAAAGGTTTGTCGATTAGTGGTGGATGACCAAAAAGTGACACATAGTCTGTGGTTTTAGTATAATATCTCTTTGCTTCAAGTTCATTTGCTTACTTTTCACTTACAATTATTTTTAGTTGTTTTAAATCATAATAAACATTTGTTGCAAATTTCGCGTATGCTCTTTCCCTCTGCGGGTTTTTTGCCTGGTCATTGGGAAACAAGAAACGATTTGCAACACTTCTTTAATATTACACATATTAATTCAAACAACTCATATTAATAAAATTAACTACCCTCAACATGGCAGAAATACGGCGCTGCGAATTGAATTTGTGTAGGGAAATTCTTCAGAAGAAGCGGGAACCACTGGAACATGACCTCAAGGCCCCATTAGGCTACATCCTTGTTGGTGTAGTGTTGAACATCCCCTCGAGACTCCATTGAGCATACATGTCTTTGTGAGGATCCACTCTTGTTTAATCTCCGGACATACTCCTTGTACCTCACGGTATATCTGGAGTTCCCCCTTCTCGTAAATCAATTCCATCATTAATAATTTAAAACTGACCAAGAACATATTGCAAAACATTTACAATTTTTTCTCAAAAACATAGTATTTTATTTGACTCCATTTGCACTGATCTCTATTGACAACAATACTTTACATTTTCTTATTATTAGTTCATTGTTATTGCTTAAATCCTTATATGCTGATGTTATCCTTTATACGTTGTTGAATTATTTCTTATCTTTGCAATAATATTGATTTAGTAATTTACTTCGAAAAACTCCTAAAAAACTCACTTCCATCCTTAACGACTAAAACATTGAGAAGATCCTTAACAAATCCTTTTTAGGGACCACCCCCTTTGGCTTCGTTAGGATTTTTCCTAAACGGAGGAGTCATGATCATGTGACAGCACCTGGATCGAGACTTTCCCCCAAGGACACACCTAGCATCTTGAATATTTCTACTGCGCTAACCCCCAGGTGTGATTTCGGTGGCAACAGGTCTCTAAAAGCTTCATATAAAGAATGAGGGCCTTATTTCATCCCAAACCTATTAGCAAGGCATTGAGACCCATCTCTACTATCCAAGTAAATATAGGAGCAACCATATTCCACTTAGAGTCATAATATTCCCTTTAGAGCACCCATGTAGTGGTTTAAAGCCTTGTCCATGGCCCATGAGCCTTAGAAACTTCCTTTAGAGCCTAATTCCAATGTTTAACTTTCTTTGCAATGTTAATTCCTTAAAACCCATATCTCATGTGAAAATCCTCTTAAGAGCACCCATATTACCATAGGAATCCACATATCCTCATTAGAGGGACTATGTGGGATTTTGAAGTATCGATCATGGCCTAGAGAATCATTTTCTAATATTTAAAACATTTATCTATGTGGAAACATATACATTTTATAGATCTTCAAGATCTTCCCAACAAGCTAAATAACTCCAAAAATGAATTCCAAGGTAGAAAGTTATGGCAACTTCAGTAAAATATTTTTTATATTAAAAATAACATGTGTACATTTCCTAATGTGAAAGAATTATTAGTGTGTGCGCATTTTATAACACATTCACATTATTTGAAATTAATTTTTTTCTTTAGCAAGAGCATTTCTATTCATCTGCATGTTTGTTTCCTTAGTTGCTTTGGATTTATGTCTGGTATGAAAATCTCGAGGTTTAGATTGCAAAAACAATAAAACCTCCATATTTCCAAATGCCTCTAAATATCTCAATTTATCACTTTATTTTTTAATAGGCTATGCCAATGAGACTACCATGCAAATCTAAATATATGTTTTTAAAAAGAAATAATAATGTTTGCAATTTTTAATTTATTTTTGTCTTGACACATGTCAAAATTTTAAAATACATACATCTTTAGTTTAGGCTATAACTTTCGATCACCTTTTCCCATTTAAAAGAATGCACATATGCTACAATGGTCCAGACCAAGATCTATGATCTAAAAAAAGCTTGATTATGTTAAAACTATCAAACCCCACACTAATGACCTCATAATTTCAGGTCTATTATGTCTTTATAATTTAAAACATATAAAAAATAATATTTTTTTTTAAATAGTCGTGCATTATAAAAAAGAGTTCCTTATAATTCTACAAATTATTTTAAGGAAATTTCATCATTTAGGTACTCAACTAGATACTCAACACTTGCACTAATAGGAACATATGCATTATCTTTTGAAGGAAAATTAACATATAATTGTTAGAAAACTCAAATTTCACATAATAATACATTTTTTTATAAATAAAAGTTCTATATTCTAAATGTTGATTTGATTTCCTACATTTCATATTCTTACACCATATTCAAACTAGTTGTAAAAATACCTGGAATCATTCCTCCCGATCAACAGATTGTTGGTTTTCATATTTTCATTACCACTAACATTTCTTGAGACACCATCATTAGCTTTCCTTCGCCCACAACCATATTCAACCACTGTGAACCACATTGAATTAGAGTCAACCACAATGAAACACACTTAATGAAAGTTAGATAGAGTTAACCATAATCAACTTATAATCAATCAGTCATAAGACATTTTATTAGTTCATAAGGAATAATACTTAAGATTTTGCAAATGGGGGTAGCAAGCAAAGTGGGCTTGATTGTGGGAAAACTCTATAGTTAGGTGCACTTGAGCCAGAGAAACTTGGGTTGGGTCACTCCTGGTAAGTCTTGGTTTGTAGGTGCAAGCTCTAGAGGTGATGATTGATGATATGTGATTCATTTTGCTAATCTCAATCCCATTTTTTCACTCATGTGAGCATCACCCAATGCAATGAGTGTTAAGCGGACTATTCAAAACCATTAGAAATTGGTTAGTAGAAACTATTACTCATGGGATATGGGTCATAGATTAATGACTTACTCTATGTATATAATCCCAAAAATGATATTTCATATGTTGGACTATGGAATCCCCTCAATACATAAATATTTTTTTCCTTTTACTCCTAATTCAAAAAAAAAATCAATGCAAAGTTAAATATAGGTGAACAATATTAAGTATTGTAGTGTGTCATTGTGTACTTTACATCATATTAGATGTTGGAATTGTATGTAACATTTAAGAAACATTGCGATCCAATATAACCCTAGAGTATTTGAATGCCACAATGTGACTTAACCGTCGATGAATGTCATAATGCAACATATCAATTAAGGAAAACAACAATTCAAAATGAATTAACCAAGATGAAAATCGCAATCTAACATAGCCCTTTTAGAACCTCATAATGTGACATAACCCTTTATGAATGTTAGAATAAGACATAACCATTTTGTTAAATGTACAACATCACGAGTCATTCTCCAAGCCAATCTTGTGCAACCAGGATTGGGCCTCCTGTGTTGAGTTAGGGAGCCTAAGTTGGACTCAGGAACTTGGAGTAGATTCTTGAGTTGGATTGAAGAATGACTACATCTTCAGTGTAAAAGGTTATTCCTCATGTGTTGAGGTGAATGCTTTGATGTATCAAAGTGATGATGTTGTAAAGTCTTGTTGGACAAGGATCAGTACTTGTGTGTCAAGTCAGGTTCTCATGTGGACCTCCAGTTATAGTAGGTACCCATAGGGTGGACCTCCAGTTATAGTAGGTACCCATGGGATGGACCTCCAGTTATAGAGGTAGATGCTTTTCATGTCGAAGCATTAATGTTGTGTGATGTATTACTAACCATGGTCACCGATTTCTATTAAGTCTCGTTTAGAGACTAACCACCTCTAGAGTGAATTACTTTAGCACATGATCATTCAGTCCAAGAGTAATATAATATGATAACATCATCTGACAAATCTTTTGAGTATAATCTGATATGATGGATAATTAAATTTAACACATTTTGACCATGCAGATAAGACAAGAGATAAAGATTATATGTGATAAGATATGAGAGAATTCAAATTGCACATAAAAGAATTAAAAGCGAATTCGAATTCTTAAACTTTAGTGAAGAGTTCAGTAAATTAAAGGAGAACTCAAATTGATCACTATAGTGATGTCAACAAGAAAGATTCAGTTAAGCGAGTTAACTAAGTGATAACAAAGAAGATCTAGTTAACTAAGTAGTATTGCATGACGACACTTATGTTAAACTAAAAGATGACACTTGTGTTAAACTAAAAGACGACACTTGAGTTGCAACACTTACATGACAACACTTAAGTTATCCACCTAACTAAGTGGGAAAGCCTTCAGTTAAGGGGTGAGTTCATCCTGATGACAATTCAATGAGTTAATGCATCGCATGAGAAGTGGGGTGCACTTATTCATGCAAGATTGATGCATCCAGATGGAGGGTGAGTTCATCACGAAGTCAGAAGCTAAAAATATAATATGATGCATGAGAAGAATATATAAATATGTTATATAGGATTGATGTAATACACCGAATAACCCAAACAATTATTGTACTAAGAACCTTATGTTATTATTTGATCTGACATTATTGACCAAGTGAGGTCAAGACAATTGTAAATGAATTATTAATTTTAAATTATTAAATAGCTGAGGGAATCAAAACTGAAATAGTTGTTGAAGAGTGTTTGTTGACCCACACGGAGGAATGACAAGTGTCAAGAGAAAAACCCATTATGGCAAGACTGCCTAATAAAAGCACAATGCTGCAGGAGGCATCCTTCCTAAAAAATAGGTCAAACTCCTTGAGGAGGGATAATAGAGCAGGAGTCTCAAAAATAACCTAAGTCCTAGGAAAAATACTATAAGTATTGAGTCCATCCAATGAGCAGGAGGATTATGATGGAGGGAGAGTGTGAATTAGCTTATGAATGCTACAAATATTAAATGATATGTTAAATTAAACAGTAAATTGTTAATTATTTAATTGAAGGGACGTAACCCTTCCTCAAGCACGCTCGAACCTTATAAAAGCTGAGCTCTCTTGTAATACAATCATCATTCAATTATTATTCTATATTTATTACTTATTCGAACATGGATTCTCTTCATTTAACTCAGTAACTGGATATGGTTACTGCATTTGGTATCAGAGCCAGTTTGGCTACTTCAGTACTGCTCAAGGATCGTGAAGAGTTCTTCGGGCTCCTCCACTGCACATCTCTCCACAAGATTCCATTTGCTCACCCCCTCCTTCCTTCCACCCTCGGGCTATCTCCCACTCCATTCCATTCGGCCCCTTGGCTAACGCCCCTCCTTCCACCGCCACCACGACACCGCTCTGCTCTCCAATTCCTCCCTCTTCAACACTTTCGTCGTGTCCAACCATCCCTGCTTCCGCCCTCTCCCTCCAACACTTCACGCCCCATCCATGCCCACCTGCCTTCACCTCATCCACCCTCCACCTCGTCTGCCCTCCTCTTCCCCTCTGCGCTTACTCCACCTCGTCCGCCCTCCGCCTCCATCTGCAACCAACCGTCGTGCCTCCTCCATCTCCCTCCTCTTCGCCTCTCCTCCTCGTCCCCTTTGCTCACATCTCCTCCTCGCCCCCTCTGCTTCCCCTCTTCCCCGCCTTCCTACTCGCCCTCTACTCCCTCACCGCCGCCTCCCCACCATCACTTCCCGCCATCCCCAACGACCTGCATACATTCAAACAAAAAAAAAATTAATAATAATTTTTTTATTATTATATATATTTGTTTTTCATACATAATAAATTATTATAATTTAAATAATAATTATTGTATTATTATTTTTAATATATATAATAAATTATTACTATAATTTAATAATACTTATTGTATTATTATTTTATCCCTAACCCTAACTCTTGTCCTTACTCCAAGATTGATTCCAAATATTCACCTCCCCACACCAGGTCAAGAACCATGGCCGAGTTACAAGACCGACTAGAAAAATTAGAAAAAGACCAAATTAGAGATTTAAAAATCGTCGAAGGTCTAAACTCCAGAATGGACGAACTTGAGAAAGTGTTTCGAGAAGATTTAAAGCAAGAAATAAAAAATTCCAATGCAAAGCTGAAAAATGAAATCAGAGTGGAAGTCGTTTCAGTTTTAGAAAAAAGGCTAGACGATAAATTGGATGAGATGAAGGAAAAACAAGACCAACTGAGCAACACGTTAAACAAGTTCATGGAACGGATGGGACAAAATGAGACAAATGATCATGGAAAACCAAAAGACGACTTAGATATGTCGAGTGCTTCAACCAACAATTCTGGATCACCACACAACAAGACAAGAGGCAATCATTATCAACATTATGTAGTGTATCCCCCCAAAGCAAAAATAGAAATGTCAAAGTTCAGTGGGAATGACGAACAATGCATTGCGTGGTTAAATAAAGCAGAGGAATACTTCGATATCTATAACATCACAACATATGAAGAAAAAGTGAAGTATGCATCTATGCACCTTGAAGGATATGCCTACAACTGGTATATGTGGTGGAAAGGTGACCAATTTGCATACACATGGAATTTGTTCAAAAATGATTTCCTCAAAAGGTTTCAAGGAATCAACGAAGATGAATTTTTCTCGAAGCTTACCAGGTTACAGCAAAAAGGAAACGTCAAAGAATTCACACACCAATGGGAATCACTCGCTACCAGAGTATTTGGGTTATCAGACAAACAACGACTAGAAACTTACTTGGGGGGACTAAAACCCTACATACAAAATGAGTTAAAATTGCATGACATTCCGAATGTCAAGACAAGAAGACGCAAAGTGAAAGCAGCAAAACTCAAACTATAAGGAACTCCCAAGACAAGAGTGGAAAGAGGGGAGCAATGCAAATATTGTGGAGACATTTGGTCACCCGGTCATCAATGCAACTCCTCTCAAGAATATAGTTATGAAGTTAAGAAATATTTTGAAGCATCCATTGGATGCGCCAACCATAATAATAAGAAGAAGAAGAATACATGTCGTCGATGTGGAGAAGATTGGACTCCTGGCCATAAATTCCAAACCAATCACACAGCACACTGCAAAATTATTAATGGAAAAGAAGTACAGGTACCCGCGGAAGAAACATCTGAGTCTGGTGCAGATACAAGCTTATCTGAAGCATCAATAGCGACCATTACCTGTATTCAACAAACTTGTAAGGAAGAAGATCTAGTGGCACCCAAGAATGTTAACACCAACAAAAAGGGAAATCGTTAATCATAGGGAGCTATATTCCACCTCAACTAAGAAGTTGCAACAACAGTGAGAATAAACAACTCATATCCCTAGCAATAAAATATACAAGGCCAAAGAGGTTACGACTTATAGGGTCTATTAAAGATAGGGATATCACAATTTTGGTCGATTCTGGAAGTACCCATAATTTGATCGACATCAACAGGGCAAAGGAACTTAATCTTTTTGTGTTTCCCTCAAAAGGGCTTAAAGCCTCCACCATCGCGGATCACCACATAGAAGAAGTGGGAAAATGTCATAAAGTGTCATTACACATACAAAACTTACACCTGCAACTCAATTGTATTGCGTTACCACTCAAGGAAGTAGACATGGTATTAGGCGTCGAATGGTTAGCGTCACTAGCTATGTACTCTACCAATCTAAAAAAACAATACATGAGTTTTAAATGGAATGGAAGTAAGTATCAATTGTATGGTCTAAGGAAATCACCACCCAAACAGAAAGAGTCGCAGCATAAGAAGGGCCCATGCCATCATCAAGATAGAAAGACCAATCCAGACCACTTAGCTCAAATCAAGCATCGACACAAATCAAGGACAAAATATGATGCAAACAAATATAGCTTTGAGGACAAAGCTCCCTTTAAAGGGGGTGGCAATGCTATGAATATTAAATGATATGTTAAATTAAATAGTAAATTGTTAATTATTTAATTGAAGGGACGAACCCTTCCTCAAGCATGCTCGAACCTTATAAAAGGCGAGCTCTCTTGTAATACAATCATCATTCAATTATTATTCTATATTTATTACTTATTCAAAGATGGATTCTCTTCATTTAACTCAGTAACTGGATACGGTCACTGCAATGCAAAAGAGAGTATTGTGACCAGCATTGTCCTTGTAGTTCAACGAACAGGCTCGGGGGTTTCAGAACAAGTAGTTTGGTTGTTCTGGAAGTTTGGTTGGAGGAACAACGAACTTCAGTTTTGATTTTCGGCAGCTGGTTGAGTTTCCATTTTATTTTATTGTTTTACTATTCTGGAATCATTGTCTATTGTAAATAACTCCTAATTTATTATTTTGATTTATGCCATTGTTTATGCATGTTATCAACTAATGTTTTTCTGTAACATTCTTATTTAGAATTTGTAAATTAATGTGTATAGATTTGCATAAATAGTTATAGTTAGAATAATCTATAATAGATAGAATAGTTAGAATAACATTTCAAAAGCAATCAAAATTCATACACAATATATAGGTTTATTCTATTTATCTATATGATGTACATAATCAGATTTCAAACCTTCATTTAAAATAATATCAAGAAGTACAATAGCATTTTAAATATAGGTTTTAATGTATCAATTTAAGAGTAAATTCTATGTTTAATACACAACAGAATTACCAAAATAATCAAGTAACTCCATTAAATATTACACAGTTAAATTAACAAACGAGAAAGCCTTTTCTTTTGTACACGCAAATACATAAAACACTAGTATTTATTTTAGAACAAATGAATATCAATATGAGTACTATGTTCGATACACATAAGCAATAACAGAGATAAACCAAAATTTATCATAAACATTATAGAATTAGATTACATCCGAATCTATCGGATAGAGTTTGAAGACTCTTAACAAAATATTTCTTTTAAAAGGAAAAACGAAATTCATTTCCATTTTTATAGAGTTCAACTTCAAACTGGAAGATCAGACCCCCAAGGCCAAATTCCATGGGCGTCCATTCAAACTCAACTTAAGAATCTTCTTAAGGATGTGATCCAAGCCATTTTCCTCCACAAATTCTTCGCACCACCAAGTTAAACGAGGTCATGGCTTACCTGTGGAACGTTATCCATAAGCAAGCAAGTCAACAATGCAATCGATTGGAAGACCCAAACAAGAAACGAAAACCAAATTAATCACGGTGAAAACCATTGAGATTTATTAAGTCAAGAATCGAACGTAGGGTTAGGAATTACCTTGTTTCTCCATTATTTTGAACTTGGACAAGTAAGAAATGTGTCCACGGCCAAGCATAAACCCTGTACATTTCATATAGAAACAATTAGAATTTATATAACTTAAAATGTGAAGGAAACCCTCATTTTGAAGTGGTCTGCATAGGTTAAAAAATTACCACTAAGATAATGGCCGCAGGGTAAACTGAAGAAACCAACAACCAAAACCCTCACATCGTTATTAGTAACCGGACCAAAGTGAAGTCTGGTTATTTAACTAGCAAGCCTTCAATAGGTCGTTTGATAAGCGGTTGTTATCATCTTCCCTCTAGACCTGCAAGAAACGAGAAGGAAGTTAAGAACATTGCATAGCAGAACTAGAATGAAATAGCGAAATGTACACAGAGTTGAGAGTTTACCTTTGGATACGGTCGCCGAGTTGCATAGACCAGGGTTTCTCCTATCAAGCCACCATCAAAACCAACCTGTGCATAATACATTTTAAAGAATCAATATTCATTCTTATATATGTAAATGATAACATACAAAGCAAAGTTTAGAAGAGTTTTTACCTATAGTAGCGTCGAGAACTCTTTTCCCAAGTCACAGTGCGAATAGCAGAAAGAGACCAGGTTCGAAACTACCGAACCCTACCACATGCAAGAGCAGAAAAACTCTTTATAAAGCCTCTGTCTATATTTAAAAATACCCTAACTCTTTCCATAGCCAAAACACTGCATAGCTCAAACATTGACGTATCGGTTCAGTCAGCAAGAAGTTGAGTCTGCCATGCACCATGGACAAACCATGTGCATTCACCAGTGCCATCCATAGGAACCTTACAGAGGAGTGCCTTCGGCACATCCACCATACAAACGCAAAATGAACCAAAAGATACAACCCTCGGTGGTTTACCCAGTTCAATGCCAAACACATTTAATTGGCACACATTCCAAATTTACCAAACTCGAGACCATGCTAGATCAACGATGAGAAACAACGATCACACCCAGGTGGATGGTCAGGATCTCTTAACACTAAATGAAGCATACCAAACAGTTAAGGATCAACCTTAATAAATCTTTAAACCGTCAAGTCAAGGTAATAACCAAGGATTCACATTAAAACTTACATGCGATCGTTCACATGGCCGACTACCAAGTCAAGTGCCATGATGACCAAGATTTAAAAGCATTCACATGGCCCCGTGACATGGCAAGCCAACCATCGGTTCTATGCCATGAAGCTAAGCAAAGGTACAACAAGCTTTTAACACATCCAATATCAATACGTAAACGTAATGGCTTAGCCTAAAAATCCATAAGCACTATGTTTCCATAGTTAAACCTAAATTCAAATGACATAACATTATATTCACCAATATTTGAGTTGATATCATAGTTATGTTAATTATCACATGAAGTTTGTAGAATTAAATATTCAATATATTAGCATGCTAGGATAATTACCTAAGTATAAGCTAAATGTGCTCTTGACGCGACAATAAATAAATAGAGGCTTCATCTTGGTTTATCTATGATCCCAAGAAGAGAGGCTGAACCCTGTCGACATAGAATAGCTTATGTTTTAAAATTAGTATGTAAAATCATGCAAAGTAAATTATTTGACGATGTTAGAAATAAATAACTATACATATAACTTTTTTTATATAGGAAATTTGGGGTTGTGACAATTGATGAATCCAATGTGAAGTGAATTCTCTTCTCCCTTGAAGGCAGGGCACTTCTCTTGTGCATGATATTATTCCGAGTCTCTCTTCTTCATCTTTCTCTTGCTCTGTAATGAACCGATGGTTTTTTATGTAAAAGACATTCTCTGCTATCTATCATAATTATACTTTGAATATTTGTTGGGGTATTTCATCCTCATTGTTTTGATGGTTTTCCCCAGGGTACATCTTGTGTTATGGTTGAACATTCCATGTGATTGAATGTTTCATTGATTCAAGTATTCAATATTTTATGCACTTAAAGTTTTAAAGTTCAAAGCTCATCATATTTGCTCAAAACTTAACACATATAAGATCGTAGCAGTTTTACATAATTCAACCATAATGAATGTTGTAATGTGACATAATGATTAAAAAACATCACATTGTGGCATAACTCTTGATGAACATTGCAATGTGAAATAACCATTTAGGAATGTGGTAATTCAACATGTAAACCAATATGAACATCACAATGTTACATATCGATCTAAGAACATCACACTATGATGTAACCCTTAAGGAAAGTTGTAGTGTGACATAATCCTTGATGTACATCGCAACGCAACATAACCCTCAGGAAATGTCACTTACGCTACATCTTTTAAGTAATGTCACAATGTCTTGCAACCCTTGAGGAACATTGTAATGCAACACAGTAATTCAACATAATTAAAAAAAGACCACCATCGTGATGTGACATGATAATTTATAAATGTTGTAATGGGACATAACCCTTGTGGAACGTTGTAGTGCAATGTTCTTGAATCCTTATGTCAAAATTATGTCACATTGTAACATTTTTGTTGAAGCCATGGTCTCGATGTTACAATGTACATGATTTTGAATTCAACCTCTTAATGTCACAATGTGGCATAATCTTGAAATTCATCTCTTAACCAAAGTCAACCATAGTCAATATGGTTAAGCGTAGTTAAACATAGTCAAGCATGGTCCACCATAGTTAACATGCTCAACCATGGTCAAATTAACACAAGTCAACCAAGATGAACATTGCTACCAGACAAACCATTGAGGAATATTGAAATCGAACATAAACCTTGAGAGATTTCGTAATGCGACATAACCCTTGATTCATGTAGAAATGAGACACAGTCATTGAAAAACATAAGAAACTGACATAAGTTAAACATGGTCAACCACATTCAACCATAGTTAAACATGGGAAACCATGGTTAAACATGATTATCTGTAGTCAATCATGGTCACACATGCTCAACCATCGTCAACCATAGTTAAATATGTGTATCCATGGTGAAACATGCTCGACCATCATCAACCATGGTCAACCATAGTCAACCTTGTTCAAACATGGTCATCAACCATTGCCAACCATAGTTAAATAGGGTAAACCATGGTCAAACATGGTCATCAACCATTTTCAACCATAATTAAATAGGGTAAACCATAGACAAACATGGTAATCCATACTCAAACATGGTCCACCACAATCAACATGGTCAAATCTTAGTAAGCCATAGTTAAATATGGCCAATCAAAGTCAACCATAGTTAAACATGGTTAGTCATAGGAAACCATAGTCAAACATAAGCAACCATAGTCAATCATATCCAAACATGATAAAGCATGGTTAACCATGATCAACCATAGGTAATCGAGGTCGACCATAATTAAACATAGTCAACCATAGTCACAAATAATAAACCAAAGTCAACCATATTAAAATATCATACTCAAACCATATTCATAATACTTAACCATGGTCAACCATTGTTAAAGAATAGTCAATCATAACCACACATAGTCAACCATAGTTAGTTCTGGTCAACCATAGTCATGGTTAACAATAATCAATCATCATAAACCATAGTCACAATAGTCAACCAAAGTCAACTATAATCAATTATGATCAATCATAGTCATCCATAATCCATCATGGGCAACACTTGCCAACCAAAGTCAACAATGACCAACTACAGTCAACTATCGTCAAACATGGTCAATCTTAGTCAACCATGATCAAACATAGTCAACCATGGTTAATCATAGTAAAAAATAGTAAACCATAATAAAATATCATAAATACTTTAATATTTTTTATATTAATATTTTAATTCAAAAATATATTAATCCTCTCTAAACAAACCATCAAACATCCATCAACTAACACAATCAAATAATTCAAAGTGGTTAATATATGTTCATAAACATAATTTTCCTCTTAAAATTTTTAATTATATGATTATACTAATATAAATGCAATTTAATACAATATTCTAACAAGAGCCACACGGTAGCAATGTCCCTGACATTGCCATGAGCTATGTGTCAATTGTGCCATGTTAAAAAAGAATCAACAGTGCAAAGGTGATAACAATTACTACAACTATTAATAAAGGAATAGCATGTTGTTGGAGATGTAGTTTTGTCATAAGGTTTCATTAATCACATTGCAAAAATAAACAATGTTGATTACAGAACAATAATATTATTAAATAGTGTATAAGAAACATATTTTGTTGTATGCATTAGACAAGACCATCGATACTCAAGAAAAATTGTCTTTGCTTTGTAAATATCATTAGATATCTAGAAGTATGCTATGGGAAAATTAATGACAATGTCTCAAAACTATCAAGAAAGGTATTCAATATATGCAATAAACATATATTCAAAGGAAAATTAATGACAATGTCTCAAAACTATCAAGAAAGGTAGGAAAATTAATGACAATGTCTCAAAACTATCAATAAAGGTATTCAATATATGCAATAAACATATATTCAAACAATACACAGTGTGTAAAACTATTTTTGTTTGTTTGCTTTTTTATCGAGGCAACAAAAAGCAAAAAACATTATAGTTGAAACAACATATGAGTCTAAAAAAATGTCTTTTGATGTAAACTATGGTTTTATAGATTTTCTTTGTATTTTTCATCTGCTTTTGCAAAGCAAAAGGAAATTTGCTCATTCTTAGAGCAAGCTTGATAACATCCATAATAAAAAAAATAGTTGATGTTAAGTTGGCTGCCATTGCAGCAGTTTTTCCAAGCACATGTTCCTGCACATTGTGTGCAGATTATGGTCAAAGCAAGAAGCAAAACGAGAACAATAAAAGTATATGCAAAACTATAAACAATTGAACAAGTACTTTAGTTAGCAATATGAACATAATAAAATTAAATGCAAATTTTGCAAACCAAAGGTCATTTCTAGAAAGTTAAAGTTTAGTTGAAAGTGTACATGTGCAAAAGCAAAGATTTCTGATGTTGCAATTACAACACCGTCGCCAAGTCAGCGTAGAGTGAGAAAAGACATATAGCTAATGTTTAGTTGCTTTGGAAAGCTGCCTGGTTTTACATTGTCTTAAAATCTTACTAAGTTGCAAATGCTTTTGCATTGACGTGATTGACATTTGCGTGAAATTGTGGTGCTAAACCCAAGTTTGTTTTCTTAGAATAAGTGCACAAGGAACTTAATGAAGATCATGGCATATTTCAAGTGTTGAACTTTGATATAATATTTTAAAACAATGTAAATAACACAGAACATTCAAATAGATGGATTTGTATTTTTTCAATTCTTAGCTCAGTTCTTTTGTTGCACACAACAAACAAGTAGACTACAAAACATAGGGATAGGAAATCTTTGTCAAATATGGGATGGATTTCAAAGCAGAGCACATCCAGATTACAGATTATCCATCTATCTAAATTAGTAGGTAATATAAGGGCTTCTTATGCTAAAATCCAAATTCAAAATAATTATGAGTTGTAACTTGTATTCTATTACATTTAACAGAACCACATATTTTTTTCTCTTGTCTATCAGATATTATAGGTTGGTTCTTATGGTTGGAGGATGTGCAAAAGACAAAAAAAAATCTCTTACAATGGGGGGAAGATAATAACTTGGGCATAAAGTCAAATGAGCATAATCTTAGAGAACGGTTAGGCCAAGCCAAGATGAAACTAGAGGTTGAGATTTTTGTTATGGAATATAAAACACTAATCTAGAACTTCTCCATCAAGTTGATGAAGACAATAAGACAAAGACAAGGAAGATTCCATAAGGTTGTGCTTCCAATACTTTGAGGAAAAGATGAAAGAATCTTTCCAAGACCACTTGTAAAAGATATTTACCTTAGGGGGGAGTGATTCTAATAGAATGACAAGAAGAATCCCTTGGATGCATTGTTTGTATCAAAGCACCACAATTTGAGTAAGTCCATTCATCACGGTCCTTAAAAAAAGATGAATTGTTCAATGCAGCAGAGGACATGTTAGAGGGAAAGTGACGAGGTATGGATGGGTTCTCTTGTGAGTTTTATAAAAGATATGACTAGGAATTGGTGATGATATAAGAACAATTGGGTGTAGATGATATAGGGAAGAGATTCAAATCCATTGTTGCAAGGATTGAAAGGCATTAACAACCGAGATTTATGAATGGACAACTCATACTTGACAATCTTATCACAGATTGGAAAAGCATTTTGTAGAAGCTAAAATTGGGAAGGGAACAAATGGACAACTCATACTTTTAGCTAAGTGTTCACTCTTGTCTCTTATATGGTATTGCAGTGGATGCATTATGACATTTCCCTGAAGATTCTTCTACGTAACATATGCTTTAGGAATTTTACTGCTTGATGAAGAGCAATTGCTGAATGTCTATTTTGTAGACAACTTTGCTCTCATGCCAAAGTTGACTTAGTATTTTAATGGAGTGAATGTGTCCCGATGAAATATTCACTGAATCAAGGACTAGAAGGGATCCAATATTACTCAACTATTGTCCAAACAAATGTGTAAGCGACATTTCCCATTACTGGAAACCCTTCTTGGTCAATAAAAAAAGCATGGGAAACAACAACACAAGTTGCAGGCTAAAATGTTGCATGATATACTGGTTATGCTCCAAAAACCCATCATCAGTCAGTGTGACAAAGCGACTGTTTGTTTGCATATCAAATGAACAAAAGCATGGTGCAAAGATGCCGTGAAAAATTGCAAATGGATTCCGACAGCAATAAACAACACTTGCAGCCTCAGACTCATTTGCATACTAACCTATGCATACATTATTGATCTTATGCATTGGCATCAAGACAATCTCTGATGTCTATTTTTATTCCTATACTTCATAACTACAACCATCGAAGTCTTCATTTGATTCGTATTTTTAGTTTCAACTCCTATAGCAATGACCTCTAACATGACTCTATCTTAGAGTATCCCAATATAAATCAACACATATAATCTTCTATGGCAGGAGATTTGTGTATGTGTGTGAATTTCTACACGGTTGCATAAGATATCAGGAATACATGCAAAATATATTCAATGATGTAGAGTGATGGTTCTGATATTACTCACAATTTCCACAGAACATGAATGTGGACAGATTTTAAGTCCAAGGATATATGACTATTGTAAAAAATTTATGTAGAAATCAAGCCAAGTCATTGAAGCACATTGCCTATTAAAAAATTGTGAAAGTAAATGAAAATCAACAATAAGCCAAGCAAAATTTTCAAACCTGAAACGAAGAACTAATGCAATAATTGAAGAAAAACAAAATAAAAATGCATGTTTTCAATGCTGCAAAATCAACCGCTCTAAGCCAAAGAAAATTGTTGGAAGTAAATAGAAATTAATTTTGCTTGTACTAAACCAATTATCATTGTAGGTAGGCAATGTGTCACTACATCACTGAATAATGCTTATTCAGTTTTCTCTATAGCTTTTTCTAAATCATGTCAACTTGTACGTTGAACCATATGCAATAATCAATGCATATAGATCTTTGTCTATATAATCACAAGGGTAAATTCATGAAAGAATTCCAAACTAGTTGAAGCATTGAGCAATACATGGTCTTCACATAGAACCAAAGTTTGGCCATTGCATGGCATTTGTCACAATACATTGCAAAAATTTGAATTGGAAAATCACACTCAACAATAATAAGGGGAACCCAAAATCTAAAACTGAAACCATTAGATAAAGAAAAAGCAGAGTGATTAGATGACCCGAAATTGCGAATCTAGTCAATATTATGTATCAATAATTCTATAGCATTTTATACAACTCTAACAATCCTATAACCACAAAAGAAATACAGAAAAAAACAGTTTAGCAATATTTCAATGGAAGTTGTTTCAGTTGCACCAAATTTATAAATATGTAAAAGGGTTTAAAAGCACATAAATTTTACAAAATGTACAATGAATAGAGTAAATATCCACCCAATGTAACAATGTTTTAACACATGTTGATGTAAACACAATTGTGGTCTATTTTTTTTATAGCTATGCAAGAGTTCGCTGGTCAATGCATTTAATTCAGACTATTTTGGTTTGAATAGTGTCACCCTAGCAGCTTTTCTGGAACTGCATTTGAATGGAACAAAGTTGTGAAGGGCGGAAGCCTTCACGGGGCTCTAAAAAGGATCCAACAACTGTCAAAGAGTGAACGCATATTTAGATAAAACAGGGAAAGGAATTATTCATATTGTTGTGATAATGACAATAGACTATCAAGCTTTCATATATTGCAAGAATATGTTGTGTCTCATTCTAGATGCGTTCTCTAGCATTGAAAACACATGGTCCATGGATGGCTTGAATGCATTAACAATATACTTTCAACTTTAGACCATTACCTTTACAAAGCTGCAATGCACGCATCAAAATCTAGGCACAACTTGTTCTAGATGAATTATCTATGATTGAAAACACATGCATGGTCTAAATGCTTTGACATTATACTTTCAACACTAGACCATTAAACTTACAAAGCTGCAATGGAGCAAACCAAAGGCAAGTAAAGAAGGAATCCAATAACAATTACAGTTCGAGCACAGAAGATAAAATAACATCAATGAAAGAAGAGGAAGAAAAGTTAATATAAGGCAGGTATCTGTAAACAATTGGACAGACGGGAAGAGCAATCAAGCAATATAAGGCAGGTATCTGTAAACAATTGGACTGACAGGAGGAGCAATCAAGCAATAGCAAGCCGATCAATAAGGGGAATGACACAGAACAGTAGTAACCAATAGTGACAATGAACCTGAGCACTGTACAATGAACCTGTTACAACAATATAGACAATAAAAACACCTACGTTGTCGAAATAACCTTAATTTGTCCTTGTGGCCAGAGTATGAAAAGCAAACTTTGTAGATGGTTTAGGAGCTATGTCACAGGGCAACATTAAGGTCGATTGAAGTCCCATGAGAGGTAAACCAAATACAATACCCAAGCCTGTTTGTGCAGCCGTTGCATTGATCCTATGTTGCAGGTTGAACTGTTCGTGAACTCATAGGGTATGGGATTTTTTGCTAAACAGACTAATAGTATTTAGATGCATTTGTGTAGTATGCAATTGCAAACAAGAAAGAGGGTATTTCCATAGAAAAGGCAATGAGATTTTTGAACACAAGTCTCAAAAAGCTTGCCCGTAGACATGCCACGGGAAAAAAAAAAATTGAAGGAGAAGACCATACTTTAATACTTGAAATAGCTATCTAAATCCACGGGGAAACATTAAAATATTGCTACAAAGTACCTATGTAGACAATAGAAACATAAAACAGGGACATGCAAATTCTAACCAACGACCACAGGCTATGTGAAACTATACATGGAAATTTTTGTTGTGAATGCTACATTTTCTGAAAAAGCAACATAATGGTGATGCCTAAAGTTCGTTAAAGCCTCTATGTTTTTCTTATACTTGTTGTTGCAATAGACATGTTGGTATTCCTATAATCCATTGAGGTTATCCATATTTATAGCGACACTAGCCCAAAGAAAAAATCCAAGAACAAATTCTTCTTCTTTTTTAAACACTACCATCGCTAATTTTTATTTGCAAACGACTAAATTGTGGAAGGACACAATAGTGAAAGATTTCATTACATCATTTTCAATGAACCTTTATCAAGACTATGAACAAACATTGGCACAAAGACAATATTTAACGCATTGTCAATGGATGAAGATTAAGGGCAGCAAAAGGCATACCAGGATAGTATGTTCAAAGGCACACCAAGATACCAGGATAGTATGTTCAAAGGAAAAAGGCATACTAGGATACCAAGATAGTTATGTTTAAACCATCAACACCACACAATCTAGAGGAGAGAATTCATATGTGTGAGTCCGAAGCAAAGAATAATGGGTACTGCTACCAACCCCTAATTTTCCACCAGAAACCTTGGCTCAAAGAAACGCAAAGAAGACAACAATCAAAAGGGAAAAAACAGGAGGGAACCTATGAACTGTAACCTCGACAGGCTTCAAAATAGAGATCATGAACACAGAATTCAATCACAGAGGAAAAAATAAAAAATCAACCCAAAGAGGCTTCCAAATACACCATCACGGACACAGAATTCAACCATAGCAAAAACTAAAAACCCTAACCAAAGAAGCGTGTGAGTGCACCATAGAACATACCTGAGCAAAGAAGCATTCGAGTGCACCAAAGAACCCAATCAACACCCTCACTCGGAAGAGCCGTTCTTTGCATGAACAACCAACGCCCTCACTCGGAAGAACTGTTCTTTGCACGAATGACCAGCACAACCAACAAAACGACAAATGCGAGTCCACCCGCACCAATCCACAAATCCACAACTATCATGGACAACCAACAAAAAACACCATCAAAACTTTTGTACAACAACACTGTCGCAATAAACATACACCAACCTCGCCACTACTACCTCAACCCCGCAAATTCGAGAATAGCCAAATAAATAAAAACCTTGGCCTTGCCTCCGAGGATCGCCCACCGAAAGCCATTAAAAACCTTCGAACTGCAATTAATAAGACAGGTGGCCAATCGAGGAAAAAAAATAAGACAGGTGGCCAACACTTACCTCAACAACTAACACCAACATTAAAACGTTGCAGAGTGCAGACTCATGTGAATGCCAAAGCATTTAAAGAGGCTGGCGTCCGCCCACCGCCCCGTGGTGGGAAACACATAACGAGGCTGACGCCAGCCTCAAACAACTAATCACACATCAGAAAATTGATATTTTAAAATTTGTTTTTTTAAATAAAATCTCCTTTCTTATGTTATGATTATAGTTGTAAAAAATTGACAATCACCCCTGAAATAATGTCCTCGACTGAATACTATATGTCCGGGACATAATAAACACCATGCAAAAGTCTTTATTCAAATACACTTTAGTTACATAAATCATTTTAATTTTGTATTTTTTAGTCCCTACCATAGGCAAAGACTATATGTTTCGTCTTTTACTATTAGTTGAAAAGAATCTATTGAAAAACATTACCTTTATTAAGGTTAACCAAAATAATGTTATTTTTCAATTATTTTAACTATCTATTTTCTTAATGCTTATTGGACTATAGCTATTGATTATACAATTTTTATTATTGAACGGAATATTAAAAATTGAAAAGAAAATAAAAAACCATTTACATAGTATTACTTACCAAATTTATAGAAATATTTGTGCACTAGTGGATTGCCATTCTTAATATATTTGGAGACAAGTGGGTGATTTGCAAGGCACCTGTCACCCCATCTCACAATGGGTTATCATTTTGAGTTCTTGAATTTATCTCACAACGATTGCCATTTAATCTTTTCTTCAAGGTGAAGCTATTTCAGAATCTCATCCTGAAAGAGCCATTGCATTTATTTATTTTTTTCATGCACGCATTAGGGTTTTTTCAATGGTTCTTAGACCTGCCAAGCATGGAAACATTGGTTCTTTGGACATGAACTTCCAGGTGAGTAGGGTGTTTTTTTTCTAGGTCAGGTGGCACAATGGAAAATGAACTTTTTTGTTTTTGGGTTTTCTGCTCTTTGATCAGGTCAAGCTACCTTCACCTATATTGAAAGTATATGTTGAACTTTATGGCATACTACTTGTTATATAATGGAAGGATAGAACTGTGGTTAGGGTTTCAAAGTTGAGGATCTTGTTATGGCTTCCATGATTTTGGATGTACTTATGTTTTTAGTACAACCAGGTAAGGAAATATAATACCCGTTCAAAATTAGTTTGTGTTCATAATGTTGTTAATGGCAACGCAATGATAATTTTATGTTGATTAGGCCCTCGAGCTTCTTTGGGCATCTCTCGTTTCCACAACGCCTTTGAACGACGTTTTCGGTGTTACTGTCTCCACACGTAAATGAAAGTAAGCTTGATTTGAAGCCCTAAACAAACGTGTTTGTGTTTTGCTTTATTATGTTCTTTATGATTCGACATAAAATTTATGTTTATTTTCGGTGCTGCGGAGTTGAGGGCGCTCTAGTTAACAAGGGTGAAAAACGTTGACAGAGTGACTGATGTGTTATATTAACATTTGTAAATGGTTGTGCGAGTTCTGTAGTTTCAATGTAGTAAAGGACATTCACATTTGCATATTTTTATATAATGTGGTTCTAGATCTTTAACAAGCTTATTATAAATTTCCTGGCAATGCATATATTTCTAGATCACGGCTTTTCATTCATAATTAACAAAGTACGTTGTGTAATCAGAAAACTGCATGTTGGTATTCTGGCCATCAACTCATCAAATTATTTTGAACTGGATGATCAATATCAAAAATTATAACCCATAACATATTCAACAAAATAGTTACACATAAATAAGATGCACAGATATACTACAGTCTGTAATCAGTACTAATACAAAAAATAAGGATACAACAGGACAGAATCATAACATGCTTTTGGCAGAGCAAACAATGGAAAGGCCTCCCATACATTGGCAATATAAGATTGATGTAAATTATCCTGAAGTTGCTTGTGTTTGGGCATAATTTGAAGTTTTGATTTGAGTGCAACCTGTAACAGCTAAATAAGTTATCAATACTCAATAGTTATTTAATGAAACGAGAAGCTTCAATTTGACATGTGAGCCTAAACACAGGCAATAATTCTGAAACCAGTTTGGAACAACCACAAGCATGGAGTAAATAGCATTGAAATGAACCTTCAACTTTTCTAGATTTAAACCGGATAAGCAAATTTATAAAAATAGTACAATACTAGTCTTTAATTTCTTGCTATAAAATCCATATAAATCATTGACTTGCAAAATTCCCACTTTGGTCTATAACCTGTGGAAGACAACCCAAACAACATAATAATCTTCATTTCCTTAGAATAAAATCCACGCAAAGCATTGACTGCAAAATGCCCACCGGCCTGTGATATGTGGAAGATGTACAATGGGACAAAATGGCACATAAATGTTCCACACCTTAATAGATAATATTCACTGCCTAGGTTTTAGACTTTCAGTAAAGATTATCCATCGAACAACGTAAAGTACTGCAGTTATCCAAGCCAAGCACAGTCCTATCTATCTGGTGACAACATTGCAAAGGAGTTCACTCAATCCTGCACAAATCAACAGAAACACCAGTTGAATATAGTCAGTAATCAAATTTAAGTTAATGGGAAATCTTTCAAATTGAAGAACTTGCACTGAAAAATGAAAAGATTTCTGACTCCAAAATGATCATTTGACAACTTAGTAATGTTGGTAATTACCACCATGCAAAAGCTTATTCCATTTATCAAATTGAACTGCGTCCGAATTCTGACTCCAAAATGATCATTTGACAGCCTACTAATTTGTGGGATTTTCTTCTTTGTATAAGCTTCCAACAAGACATTCCCTTTATCAAATTTCTTCGTCCTTTTCACTATGAAATTCATCGAAGTTCTCACGTGACTCATTCAAATTGAAAAACTATACACTAATGAAATCACACAGCAACTGAGTGAAGACCCAGTGAAAATCACCAATTCTGCTATCATAACAGCATGACAACCACGGAATACACCAAGCATAATATCAAATCAACGCTGGAAAGGGGCTCTTTCTACTTCAGAACCTGCCCAAAGTGTAGGCTCTGCCAACTAAAATTCACTTCTCAATCACAACGGGGCTGAAAAAAGGCATGTGACAGTCAGACAGACTACAAGAGAAGTAGAAGGTAATTATTTCAGGCAATAGAAGGTCAGGATACGGCAAAAGATGTCACAGTCAAATATGGTGTTTAATTCTAAAGATTTCCATCAGTAAATGTGACCATAAAAATAAAGCATTGGGAGAGTCAAAAAATGCTTGCGAAATTTCAATACGGATTTAAAAAAGAAGGTTCTACCATGGAGGCATGGCCACATGATATACCATATATTTGCAACATTGACTCTTTGCAATCGGTAAAATTGTTCTTAAACCCATAAAAGACGTTATTTCCTTCAAAAAATTGGTGAAAATTGCGTGCTACTTGAATTTCTGGTTTAAAAAAATGATATATGCAAATTCCTTCCCAAAGTTGATACCCAAAACATGAATTACTTTGATTGTTACTTGTGATTTTAATTATGCACGTGACAACATCTTTAAGCTCTGTTGTACATGTATTTGTTATTTTCTGACATTTTGCCTTCACAATGTTTACTCTTGAAATTTCCTTCCTTCTATAGTCCACTACCTTCTATTTAGAAAAGAGTTAAAATATTGTTCAACATTTTGTTATGATAGGGGATCAGGTGATCTACCTCCTGCTGAAGACGTGGTTTCTTTGTTGTTGGATGATGCTCAGTTGGAGCATAAGATAAAGGATCAAGTACTATTAAATGTATTCATGCCAATCTATTAAATGTATTTTTTGTTATTGCTTATCTGAATTGAACTTGTTAAGTAACGTCTGGTCGGCTTGTAGGTGATTGTTGTTAATGGGTATTTTCCTATACCCTTGGTCATCTTTACAACCAATTGGAATGTCGTAGTGAATGCTATGAATAATTTGGATGAGCCACTTTGGATGACCTGGTATGAATTTCTTCTGCTTATAAATGCATTGCCCAATTTATGAAATTTAATGCAGTTCTGAGTTATGTGAATACAAATCTCTAATGTGATTGTGAATGGCTGAGTTCTAATATTCAAGGTAAAGGAATGTGTTTCTGGCAATAAGAAACTCTTGGCAAGATGGTGTATCTGGGACCAATTGCCCCATTCCTGTAGGATGGAACTGGACCTATGGTGTATCTGGAACCAATTGCCCCATTCCTGTAGGATGGAACTGGACCTATGGTGTATCTGGGACCAATTGCCCCATTCCTGTAGGATGGAACTGGACCTATAATTTTTCAGGTGAAGGATTAGATTGGTAGCTTCGTTTACTTCACTTTTAGAGGGCAGCAGGAGGGTTTGGAGGAATTATTGTGAACAATCGTGTAGTGATTCATGTTCCCTATGGGAATCCGGATAGAGATTTCACAATCTTTATTGGTGACTCATATACAAGGAGTCACAAAGTGAGGGTAGCTTCACTACACACAAGTCATGATTGTACTTATACGATTGAAATCAATGATTGATAATGATGTAGATTGTCTATTTTTTTTTAATTTTTCTTGTTGTGTAAGGATCTGCGAGCAATCCTTGATGATGGCAAGGACCTTGGAAAGTCTAATGGAGTGCTCTTTAATGGGAAAGGCCCCTACCGTTACAATGATTCGGTCACCACTAGAATTGAGTATGAGACATTCAGTGTTCAGCCTGGTATGTTCATAGTGTGTACAAGGTTCTTTATCCACTTGTTTATGTCTAATTATACACTAAGTTCTGTAGAGTGATAGGGGGATGTTTTCTTTGACGCAAGCAAAACCTATCGCATCACGGTACAGAATATTGGGATTTCAACTTCTTTGAACTTCAGAATTCAGAAATCTCCTTCTTGTGGAGATAGAAGGGTCCTACACATCACAACAAAAGGTCAATCTTACTCATTCCTGGTAACAATGGACCATAATGCAAGCAGTGATTATTACATGGTGGCAAGTGCTGGCTTTGTTAATACCACTATTTGGTCCAATGTCATGGGTGTGAAAATACTGCATTATTCCAATTCTAAAGGTATAGCAAAAGAGCCTCTTCCAAATGGCCTGGATGATTATTATGACAAGTACTTCTCTATTAACCAGGTAAATTTTTACTTCTATCTCATTTAAATGTTGGTATTCATGTTTAATGTGCAACACCTAACTACTTATGTTATGTTTGTCTTGTGAATCAAGTGGAATGTACCGTTGGGACTGCTAGGCATAATCCAATACACGGTTCTTTCAAATATGGGCACATCAATGTCACTCAGCTCTATGTGTTGAAAAACAGGCCACCATAATTGATTAAAGGGAAAAGGCGGTGCAATTTGAATGGGATCTCTTACCAAGCTCCTGCAACTCTGCTCAAGATTGCTAAGGGCGTTTTAATCTAACTGGAGTCTTTAAACTTGATTTTCCAGACATACCAATGAACAGGACACCAAAGCTTGATACATTGTTCATATGCATGTTGAGTTGGTTTAGTTTAGTAAATGATCTTGACTTTATTGTGTATTTATAATCATTTTCTTATGATTTTGTGATCTCATCTTAAGAAAAAAGATCTTTTTATGTTTATTATGTTTTATATTATGGCTTAAAATTTAGGACGGTGGCACTGACATCCATTATAAAAAATATTATAAGATCCACTTCACCAAACCAAGGGATTGTCTTTGTGTTATAAAAAATAATTGGATCTTGGCATCATTGTGCATTCATGTAATAAGCTTCATCAAGAGAATAAAAACTATAGCAACCATTTTAGGTTAATTATGTTTTACTTGGATGTCTTAAATTTAGGATGGTGGCATGAGATATCCATTATAAAAAAATTATGATGATTTCATTTTTTTTACTTATAGAAAATTATGAATCTTCTTGAGTGTTAGGATTACCTTATAATGGATCTCAAGATTCAAGCTTGAAGATTGATAGCATAGTGATTTTATAATAAGTTTGTATATATGCTAGCCCATATAGTTTTTGAATGAAAGTAAAGCACTCACCATTAAGTTTGTATATATGCTGGCACATATAATTTTTGAGTGTTTGGCTTACCTTATAAAGGATCTCAAGATTCAAGCTTAAAGATTGATAGCATAGAGGTACCGTTGAAAATAACCAGTCAAAGAAGGGTGTGATTTCATAATAAGTTTGTATATATGCTAGCGCATATAGTTTTTGAATGGAATGGAAGTAAAGAACCCACCATCTTATAATGGTTGAAACTCAAAGTTAACCTGCAATCGCACACTCTCATTTTCTTTGGCAAGTCATTGTTCAAATGCTTAATGACATGTTCATTAGGAAAAACTCGAAATGTAAATCGCACACTATATAGTCGTTTGGAAGTTTGGAAATTCATCCTCCTCTTCCATATACATGGCAGCTTAATGAAATGTTCATTAGGTCAAAATTGAAAGCAAAAGAATCAGGAGACTATTTGAAAGTGAAAGAATCCCATTAGGTCAAAATCGAAAGCAAAAGAATCAGTAGACAATTTTAAAGTGAAAGAGTCCAGTGACAATGACCTGTCAACATTTTCAATTTTTTTTGTTTTGTATTAGGCAATGTCATCTAAATTGCAGTTTTTTTATGTCTTCAAACTGGTTCATAAATATTTTCATCATAAACCTTATTGTCTCCCTGACCATCGTCAAGAACCAAATGCCAAGTTATAAAAAACTAAAATAACATTCTTTACCTTTTATAAAGTGAACAACTCAACAACAATTTTGAGGTTTCACGAGTTTTGAAGAAATTGATAATTCTTAGTATTTCCATTTTATTTTTTTAAGACAAATTTTGAAGAAATAGAAATATTTTTTTCTATTAGATGGAGATATTAGTAGCCATTCTTTTATAGACTTTGCCTTGTTTCAAATAAACAAAAAAACTGTAGCCATTCTTTTAACAGTTGGTAAACTTAGTTGGAGAGATGAAGGGACTATAAAGCTTCGTATAAAACTTTGTAAAGTTACATCAAATTATGATTTGGCTCAAGCATAGAACACTTAAATGGATTTATGTAATTATGCAAACTATGCTTAGCACATGCGATATGTATTTCAATTCTATATATGAGAAATATGTTTTTTTTTTAATAACTTAATTAAAAAGAATTAATTTTATAGTAGTACACTATTTACTTTCATAGTTATAAGAGACAACGTAAATATTCAACAACTTATAAAAGCACTATTCTAAAATTGTTTATTTCACATATAAAATTGAAAATTTTCATATATATTTATATAAGGAGCTGCCTAATACAAATAGAGCACATAAATACATAATGAATATATTTAGCTTTAGAAATTTCTAACCGTTTATATAAGAACTTAACATTTTATAATTTATAATTAAAATATCATTCTAATTGCACCGAGTGAAACGAGGTGCTCTACAACCCAGTATGGGGGAGATGTTGTAACGTGTGTGGATGTAACGTTACACATGAGTATGAGGGAGATGTTGTAACGTTTGTCCAGTAACATTACACGAGTAAAAAAGAAAGTAAAAAGTAATAAATTATATTATGTCGGCCATTAATAAATTCATGTCGGCTCATAAAATAAAAAATTAATGAAAGTATTTTAAAAAAATCCATGTTGGCTCATAAAATAAAATATTATGAAAAGTAATTAAAAAATCGATCGTTTATAAAATAAAAACTTAAAACTTAAACCTAGGTCTATCAATCAAGAGATATCAAATTTCTTGAGTTTAAATTTAAAAAAATAAATACACCTCAAGAAATTGGATCCCTCTCAGTGCTTGATAGATACGAGTTTAAGATGGATCTATGTTAGTTAAAAATCAATTGGACTATATGCTATTGTCTTATCAACGGTTTCATTGATTGTGCTTCAAACCATACCTTAGCATGCGTGCAAGTAACATTTATAAAATAAAATGTGTGTCTATTATTATATGTAACATCAAGTCCAAGTTAAAATGTATAATGAAAAACAAAATATAAATGTTTAATTAGATATATATAAATACATTTTCAAATTTCATTTAATACATATAATTTATAATAAAAAATATATAATTTTCATATTTTTAATGATGATTTTTCCACTTTAATTTTTTTTTTATACAATTGCAAAGTTTTTTAATTAAGTATAGAAATAAGGTTACAAAGCGGCCAGGGATGAGAGATTAATCTCGGCATAACAAAAATAACAATAGTGTCAAGAGCATTACAATTCATGGAGATACAGTTCATCTTGTTGCTTGCACAGAGTTTCCAACCATGGCATAACCAATAGACAAAGGATAGTCTGAGAAGGCCCATTAAAGGTGCCAAAAACAAAACATACAAAAAACCATGCTGAGAATAAACAAATGAGCAAAAAACCAAAACAGAGACACCGGTTCTCTTGACGAGCTTTGGAGCCTTCATGGAACAGGTCATTCAGGCGGGAAGTCTTCCAATATAGGGCAGCAACCAGGGAAGTCGTCCTCTGGTAGCTTGACAGGAAGCGGCTCCATCTTTCTCGCAGCAAGCAAGTCGGGCTCCACGTGGCTACAAAGTATTTTGCAGGGCGGAGAGCCCATCATAGAGGGAATCAAAAACTGCACGGGGGGTGCTGCAGGTGAGGCAAGAGAAGCCAGGAAAGGGTCCAACGAGTCTGTAGCAGCAGCAGTGGCCATCCCTTTAGAGGGGACGCTTTATACAACCACAGGGACGCTTGAGACACCCACAGGTACACCGACGGGGCCACCCTCACCTTTACCAGCAGGGTCTGTATGAACAGGACTTCGACTGACGATGGTGTGCTGGCTCCAGGAGAAGGTGGCGTCAAGACTGGCCAAGATTTCATCCAACGCAATGAGTTTGGCCCTGGTGGCCAACATTTGGTTCCTCGCGGTGTTAGGATATTCCTATACTCCATCCTAGTCCTACGAGCATTTTTATCCTTTGCATTTTCAGTCATGCATACACTTTTAGGGTTTGCATGCATCCCAGTCATCAGTCCCAGCACCTAGCCCTCAGTTAGCTAGCCCGCGGAGCTTCTTTCCACTCAGTTTCAGCCCTCCTAGAGCTTAGTGCGCCCTCCTTTCATCTACCAGTTGAGAAAGGTGCCCTTCCTTACCTACCATTCAGTTATCTTCAGTTCTTTCCTTGATTTAAAGCTAGACTGACTCTCAACTGACTGTATCACTCCGATGGACCTCCAGTGAGACTTCACTGCCCATTATGACTTCAGTTAGCTCCTCATGCGCCCTCCACTAAACCTTCTTCATTCAGTTAGTTCCAGTTACACCTACCACACTCAGTTGGACTCAGTTTGATTGATGGTTGACAGTTACTTGAGCATTGATGACTCCACTGATGATGAGATAGACTACTAGTTGTGCTCCGATGACACTCCAGTGATATTTTGATCACTCCATGAAGGCTAATTCAAATTGCCACCTTGGCATTCGAATCCTCATGCATTGTACTACTTATTTGTCCATATTGTGATTAATTAATTAGTGTGTGTGAAGTATTTTTGCTTCTATCCGAGTTCTACTGTATTATTATTCTGTTACTCATTATACTGCATTGACCACTCTTCTTCTATTTTCTTGATTAATCAATTACTTTCTTGTGAGGTATACATCATCTCTTAGATCTGCTGTGAGGATTTTCACATGGTATCATAGCATGTTGAGAGTATTGTTTATCTCCAATCCTGAGAGTTTTTTGCAGGTTATTATCAAGATTTTGAGTGCAACAGTTTCTGCATTTATGCAACAGTAGTAGTTGCAGATATTCTCTATTGTTTTTGCAGGTATTCTACAGCTTCAATGTTTTTAGAAGATCCTCCTCTTTAGCTATTCAACTATGTTGAATGGAAACCAAAAACGATAGCATATTTGAAGAGACATGATCTCTTTGATTATTGTTTTGAAAGAGAGTTCGAATCCTCTGAAGAAGAGAATGACTGGTTAAATGAAGGTGGAAGAGCTATTGCAACCATGATGTTTGCTATGTCTCGAAGCTTGGCATTCTACTCCCTTGATGATGAATATAATAAATCTCCAAAAGAGCTATGGGCCCACCTAGATAAAAGTTTTGGCAAGCAGGATGAAGGGATTGGTCCAAACCCTTTCGAGAGAAAGCAAAGTGATGCATTCGCCCTCCTTGATGATCTCATTGATCATGAATCAATATCAAACATATCTCATATTGAAGTTGTCCACAAAGAAGAAGAACTTACAGATTCTACAGTCATACTCCAAATTTCTTCTATTTCGAATTATGTTCCAACTCACACTCTAGAAATTGCAGAAGGTTCTAAATCCTCTCTTGCACCAGAGTCTGTTGGTTTGCATCATGATCTATTGAATGTTTGGGAGGTCAAATCGATCATTAGAGGTAATGCATTCGCTCTCCTTGATCACTCGCCTCTTATTTACTACTATATGATCATTATTCCATGCTTTCAGAAGGTTATTGAAGAATATGGCCATTGCCATTCGCTTGGGATAATTTCTCATGCACATCATGGTTTTGATCTCACCCCTACTGGTTCAAAGGAGATCTCAAGAAACCATTGCCATTCGCTTGGGATAATTTCTCATGCACTTACTGGTTTTGATCTCACCTCTAATGGTTCAAAGGAGATCTCAAGAAACCATGATTCAAGTCTTGGATCTAATTTGGATTCTAAGCAATTACTGCTTGGGATAATTTCTCATGCATATGATGGTTTTGATCTCACCCTTTCTAGTTCAAAGGAGATCTCAAGAAACCATTTATCAAGTCTTGGAGCTGATTTGGATTCCAAGCAATCATTATTATTTGATGGTTCTTTTTGGCATAATCTCACCCATGATGGTTCGAAGGAGAAGACAAAAGATTATCTGCACATTCATAGATTTGATCCTACCTCAGCTGATTCGAATCACAAGTTCAAGGATCATCCTCATACTTTTGGATTTGTTCTCGTCACATTCGATCTAAAGAGCAAGTACAAGCACATGTTTTCTGAGCATGATCCACTTCTTCCCAAGAAGAAGATACCTCCAGACATATGACCAAGCATCACACCTGCTTGAGTTTGGAGCATTTATTTTTGTGTGTGCCTTACAGTCTATTTTGAGGGGGGGTATTTTTCCCATGAGGTTTTCCCCATTTCCTTGGTTTATTGACTGTTATTATTATTCATTGTATTGGGTGACCTTTGGTCTTAGTTACTAGGGCCCAGGATGGATTAAGGGGGGTGTTAGGATATTCCTATACTCCATCCTAGTCCTACTAGCATTTGCATCCTTTGCATTTTCAGGCATGCATGCACTTTTAGGATTTGCATGCATTATTTAGGGTTTGCATGCATCCCAATCATCAATCCCAGCACCTATCCCTCAGTTAGCTAGCCCCCGGAGCTTCTTTCTACTCAGTTTCAGCCCTCCTAGAGCTTAGTGCGCCCTCCTTTCATCTACCAGTTGAGAAAGGCGCCCTTCCTTACCTACCATTCAGTTATATTCAGTTATCTTCAGTTCTTTCCTTGATTTAAGGCTAGACTGACTCTCAATTGACTGTATCACTCCGATGGACCTCCAATGAGACTTGACTACCCATTCTGATTTCAGTTAGCTCCTCATGCGCCCTCCACTGAACCTCCTTCATTCAGTTAGTTCCAGTTACACTTAGTTACACCTACCACACTCAGTTAGACTCAGTTTGACTAATGGTTGACAGTTACTTGAGCATTGATGACTCCACTGATGATGAGATAGACTACTAGTTGTGCTCCAATGACACTCCAGTGATCTTTTGATCACTCCATGAAGGCTAATTCGAATTTGCACCTTGGCATTCGAATCCTCATGCATTGTACTACTTATTTGTCCATATTGTGATTAATTAATTAGTGTGTGTGAAGTATTTTTGCTTCTATCCGAGTTCTACTGTATTATTATTTTGTTGCTCATTATACTCCATTGACCACTCTTCTTCTATTTTCTTGCTTAATCAATTTCTTTCTTGTGAGGTATACATCATCTGTTAGATTTGTTGTGAGGATTTTCACACGCGGAACCCCAATTTCCCAACATGTCATCCAGGATTTTGTCCAACATATTCTCCATGAGCCAGTAGTGGTTGACGACACCACCGTTCGAGCCAGAGGCCAAGTGGTCTGCCACTAGCTGCCCCTCCCAGTCTTCAATCAGGTTACGACTGGTGAAGGGGATGTCAGTATCAAAGCCATCCCCAGAGCCCAGGGTAGTTTGGGATCTGCAGCGATTCCCCCCACCACGGTGAGACAGCCCACGGGATTTAGTCATGGCGGACGGGGCCATGAGAATCCAGAACCAGAAGTGGAGTTGAAAGCGAGGATGCACATAGTAGAACCAGAGGTTCGAGGTGGTAGACTAGGTACCCTCACAAGTGCTCAAGGGCTCATTTATAGATCGAGGGGGCAGAAAACCTTTGTGAGCATTCACACGAGCCATAATTAAGAGCCGAGGACTACAATGAAGGAGCCGAGAGTCGAAGGGATGGAACCTTGAATGCACAGAGGGTCGAGGTGCATGCGAGCAGTACCAGGGTGGTATCAAGGAGAGTTGTGAGGGGACTTGTGTGCAATCAAGCCAAGGGGCGTCATTAAGCCACAAGTGTGGAGGAGGCTAGCTGTGGAGGCAGACAGATGGAAGGGCAGGCAGATGGGTGGGCAGACAGGTGTGGAGGCGTGTAATAGCATGGGCAGACCAAGAGCAGGGTAGGTGGGAGCGTGTGGTATTAAGGGCGCAGGGAATGAGAGGCCCTTCCCACGTGCTCTCCATGTGCAGGGATGACGACCCCAATTGTCATGCTTACACCCGCAACCGGGGATATTAGATCCTTCCTGGAAAGGTCTTGACAGTTTTCGACTAGGGCAGTAGAACAGTTATCTCCCAAAACACCTTCAAAAAGACTAAGATCACAAGCCACCCCTACGTTGGCAAGGAAGTCCGCCAGAGAGTTAGCATTTCGACGGATGTGGTGGAAGGAGATAGCCCTGGAGTGGGTTAGACTGTTCTTCAAACGATGGAACCCATGTTCAAGTCTCCAGCTAGTAGAGAGCTTGGATACCTGAGAACCGTTCTGGAGTTTAGTGGCCAAGGTGAGGATGACTTGTGAATCCCCCTCCATAATGAGCGGGAAGCAGCCCTTGTTGTTGGATAAAGTCACACCTTCTATAATAGCAGCCACTTCAACTACGTTTTTACTGTCACAGCCAAGGTTGCCAAAGTAGATCCAAAGAATAGTACCAACTGAGTTGCAAAGAGCTCCTCCAAAGCTAGTAGGTCCGGGATTACCTTAGGAGGCATCGTCGAAGTTGAGCTTGAAGACGTCGTCCGGTGGAGGTTCCTAGAGGTTTGGGCTAGAAGTGTTCATGTTATGGCTGCCGAAAGGATTATGGGTCGGAGGGGGGCCAAAGTGGAAGTTGTCCAGAATTTGAATTTTAGCCTCAGTTGTGGGGAGATCTATGTTGTTCCAGTTCCCTAGGCTCACCATTTCCTTAAGATTGTTGCAGGTGAGGACCCAGATGTCCTTGTTGTCTTTACATTTGTCTTTGAAGATACGGAGATTCCTTTCTTTCCAGATGTTCCAGACCAAGAAGCCTGGAGTGAGGATCCAGAGTCTATTGAGAAGCCTGCTTTGGAAAGGAGTATCTTCCCAGTGAATCAGGGTTTCCATGACATTTCCTTTGGATCTGTTCGTTCTCCTGTAGGTGAGTGCAACCATATCCTAGAGCTCGTCCGCAGTCTTGCAGGAGTTCAATAGATGATCTATAGTTTCTGAATGGTTGCGACACAAGACACAAAAAGAGGGACCTTGGAAGCCTTTTTTGAGGAGGTTGTCCCAGGTGAGAATACGTCGACGCAGAAGAAGCCAAAGGAAGCAGGAGATTTTAGTCCAGATGTTGTCTTTCCATAGCAATTTCCATAGTGGGAAGGGAGGAGCCCCAGGAGTGCCAGCTAGGATGTTGTAAGCTTCCTTTACAAAGAAACTTCCTTTGGAAAAGTGTCCTCTTCTGATGATGTCTGGGCCATTTCGGATCCTAATTTTTTAAAGGTTAAGTTCCTGCCAGAGTGAGTCACGGTGGGTATGATCAATCTCCAAACCCCATGTCTCAGGCTTCCTCCAAGTGCGAAATGGGGTGATTTTGTTATTGAGTCAAAAGTCTTTGACAATAGTGGTGGTGGCGGGGAAGTCAATCTGATCGAATTGGCTGGAGAGGCAGGGCAATTGTTGCCAGGAGTCTTTCCTGAAGAGAGCATGGTTACCTTCGCAGATTTCCTAGAAGCTATGTTGTTGGATGAGATATCTTTGGTTGTTCGTAGCATTCCAGATTGATGAGCCCTTCGGATTTTGGTTAAAGCGGATGAGATTTGTGGGGTCCCAATTATTAGCATATTTCTTGTTCCAGAACCAAGCCCAAGGAGAGTTGTTCGTAGAGATCCAATTACACCAGATTTTGGCCAATAGAGCTTTGTTGTTGATTTCCGGATCCCTAAGGCCAAGACCACCATCATGCTTTGGGAGACAAACTACTTGCCACTTGATGAGGGCCCA
Organism: Larix kaempferi; assembly: GCA_027924585.1. Lineage (NCBI taxonomy): Eukaryota > Viridiplantae > Streptophyta > Pinopsida > Pinales > Pinaceae > Larix > Larix kaempferi. Next base: position 16,717,339 of record BSBM01000088.1, on the reverse strand, counting down.
TCTATTCTTATTATTGTCCTTTCCCCAGAGGAAAGACCTTTGTAGACTTCTTATGGCTTTGAGAACCCATTTAGGAGCGACCATCACTGAGAAAAGGTAGAGAGGCATGGACTGGAGGACGGCTTTGAGGAGGATGAGCTTGCTGGGAAGATTGAGGGAGTAGAAGGTCCAGGAGGGAATGCAGTTCTCAAGCTTGTCCAGTAGTTCTTTCCAAGAAGAGTGTTTGATAGCAGATTCAAAGAGGGGGGCGCCCAGGTATTTAGTAGGCAGGGTGGAGATGGAGAAACCCAAGATACGTGCAATGTTGCGATGAGTGACTCTACCTGTGTTGTAGAAGAAAAGTTGAGACTTGTCTAGGTTGATGGAAGTTCCTGAGGCTTCAGAGAAGGTGTCAAGGATGGTCTTGATATTGCAAGCTTCCTGGACCGAGGGGTGACCAAAGAGCAGTTTGTCGTCCACAAATTCTTGATAGGCCAAGGGAGGGCCTCCGTGGGAAGAGAGACCTCTGAGGGAGTGAGAGTTGACCACCGCTTGGATCATGCGTCCTAAGCCTTCTGCCATGAGAATAAAAAGGAAAGGGGATAGGGGGTCTCCCTGACGGATTCTTGTGGAGGGGGAAAAAGTGGAGGCAGAGGAAACATTAACAAGGATCGAGAAGAAGGCAGAGGAGGTGAGGGAGAGGATCCAGTGAATCCAGTCCTGGCTGAATCCGAAGGCTTGCAACACTTTTCCTATAAATTGCCAACTTAGTTTGTCGAAGGCTTTTGAGAGATCCAGTTTGATGAGCATTCTGAGGGTTTTGGATATTTTTAGAGAGTGAGTTATTTCATGAGCCAGGATATTTTGAATTTGCCTGCCTTCAAAGTAGCCTGATTGCTCGGGGGAGATGAGGAGAGGCAGAAGGGGTTTGAGTCGGTTGGCTAGAACTTTTGAGATTATTTTATAGATAACATTGCAGAGGGAGATGGGACGGAATTTACCAGGGTGGGAAGCACCGATCTCCTTGGGGATCAAAGTGAGGTAGGTAGCATTGAGGGCAGGGAACACCCATTGCTTCTGTCTGGATTCTTCCACAAGTTCTAAGACCTCTTCTTTGAGCATCTCCCAGCAGTGGTGAAATAAGTTGACGGTGAAGCCATCAGTTCCAGGAGATTTATCATTGGTCATTTGCTTGACTGCGCTTTCAACCTCTTGCATGGTGACGGGCTGCAGCAGAGTAGCATTGTGTTTGGTATTGAGGATGGTGGGGATGTGTTGTGTGAGGCGATCTATAGCGGTTGAGCAATCCTGGTTGGGTTCCGTGAGCATCTCATGGAAGTGCCGAGTGAGTTCCTGCCCAATGGCATCATGATCTTCCAGAGTGTCTCCATTGTCCAGGTTTAGTGTGGCAATTCTGTTGTGGATTCTGTGCTGAATAGTAGACCTATGTAAAAAGGTGGTGTTTTGCTCCCCTTCTTTAAGCCAAGTGATTATGGACTTCTATTTCCAGAGGATCTCCTCTTGCTCGCAGCGTTTGTCCTCCACTTTAAAATTATTAATTTAATTTAATAATATAAATGTATTTAATTTATAATTGTTTAATTTATTTATATAGTTTTTTATCAATATTAATATTTATGATGTAATTGATTTTTATTTATATTGATATTTTTTTTAAATTGCAATTTGAATTTGAATATTTTTACAGAAATAGTATTGATTGTATTGTTTTTTTTTTGTGCTAGGGGAATCGACAACTGGAGACTGGGTTGGTACTCGCGTGACACGGGGTCCAGGGATCCAATCTTGCTACCACTATAGCCCTAGGTGCCCCACACACCCCGCAAGCATGGGACACGGGTAAAGGGTGTGATTTGAACTCGTGACCTCCAATTTACAACATGTGACTTAATATCAAGTGAACCGACAATGAGCCACACCCGTGTGAGGTGTATTGATTATATTATTAACACACACACACACACACACACACACACACACATATATATATATATAATTACATGACATAGAGTGTCCTGTGACAAGAGATTACTCAAAAAATTTCAGAAATCCAAAGTTCAAAACCTGAGAATAATGGATTTCTTCCCAGATTAGAATACCAAAATCACCACATAAAGCTTGCTTTGAAAGTTTATCTGCCAGCTGGTTATGTTTCTTGTAAATGTGTTCCAGAGATATGTTCCTGAAATGTCGAATAGCTGCCTTTATCCTGATACACAAGTGAGCAAGAGATAATACCTTGCTTTATATATTTCAAAGGATTATTGAGCCACAGAGAAATATCTTGCTTTATATATTTCACCCCCAGAACTTTAGACCATAAAGATGTTCCAAATAAACCCCGCCAAAAGGATTTCAAACGTAAGGCCTTTCCAAAAACATCCATATTTTTCAAACCCCATCCTCCAACCCCGCCAAAAGGATTTCAAACGTAAGGCCTTTCCAAATACATCCATATTTTTCAAACCCCATCCTCCACAGCTCTCAGGCATAGTGATATTCTCCCATTTAGCCATAATCAGACCTTTTCGGTCTTTTCCACCTGCCCATAAAAAATTTGAACAAATTTTCCTAATAGTATGCAAAAATGATATGGGAGCTTTAAACAAGGAGAGCCAATAAATAGGTATACTAGCTAGAATAGTTGTTATGATGGTACCAGCACCAGCGCGACTGTAGAGGTACCCCAGGGAGAGGGTGTCTTTTTCCTGACCAGGAGGGGTGTTTAGCCAGCTCATTCTGAGGTAGGGGCATGGCCAGGCCTTCTAGTTTCTCTTCTAGAAGTACTATGGCTTAATGGCATCGTTGACTGCCTCATGAAAGGGTTTGAAACCCTGAGGTTGGTGTCCGGGTCTCCCAGGGGTGGGTCACTGGGTCACATGCCCCCCACCTTGTTTCAACACTCCAGCGGCAATTGTTCCAGCGCTGAGACTTGTTCTTATCTTCTGGAGCACATCCAGCACCCTCTTGGTCCTCTAGTTAGTAGCGCCCTCCCTAGGGGACCTCCTTCAAAGGATGGCGTCATCCTCCTAGAAAATTGTTTGATTGCTAAAGGGGGGGGACGTTGAGGGTTTTCATCACTGTTGGGGTTAGTTGGGGCATGACAACCCCCCCTGTACAATCTGGCCGTTCGTTTCATCAAATTTGGCCTTGTTTAGCCATTTTTGCTCAAGTAGGGGTCAAATATTGGAAAACACCCAATTTACCCACTACTTTGATTATTTTTATATTATTTTATTTCTAATTTTAAGTTAACATTTTTAATGTTAAATTTACCTTATTTTGTGCAAAGTGAGTGTGAGATCATATAAATGAGATCTCCTCACTTCATTTTGATATATCAACTTTTGGGATAAGATCATTATGTCTGTTATTTGCCCTAACTAGGGCTCTTTGAAGGAAGGCACTCCTTGATGAAGGTTATTTTGCAAGTTTTAAGCATTTCTTGGAAGTTTTCCTTTTGTTCATGCCATTGCTAAGGTGAAGCTAGAGTTGTTTGATTAACACATGCACTTGGAGGTATCTATACTTTTTTGTTTGATGTCTCTATGTCAATTGTATGAAAATAATGCTTGTTAGGGTTTGATGGAAGCCATTATTGCTTCATCTTTTTCTTGATTTACATGTCATTTTCATCATTGGTCACCATTGCAATCAAGCTTGAGCTTTAGGTCTTCAAGTCTTGCTTAAGCTAAGCTTCCTCTACGAATCCTAGAGACTATGGAGGTGAGCTCTAGTTAGACAAGTTTTCCAAGTACGATCTCAAGGAGGGTTACTCCTCTCATTGATGCCCCGGGCTTGGTGATTAGTAGTATTTTTGAAACCCTAGTTGCTCAACTTCAACTATTTTAACCTAAATTTATGAGTTTCATTTTGTAAATATTAAGTTAGTTTACGTTAGTTTCTTAATTTTTTGAAGTTAGTAGTTAATTTTTGTTGTCTATATGCATTTTTTTGAATTATTTATGTTAAAAACTGAGTTATAAGTTGTTAATAAGTCTTTTGTTTAATTTTGTAAATTTTTTTTTATGCTAAGAAAATCTAATTATTTAAAAAAAACTAATCTAGACCAAGCCCTCTGTTGCTGTAAGCTCTTCGCTAGCCTATTCATTTACCCTCATTCTAGCTGCTACCTAGCTCGGCCTTCTCCCTAAGTCTTAGCGCTGCCCTAACCCGCAGCCTTCTCCTTTCCTACCTGCAGCCTTCACGTCCTATCTGCATTCGCGTCCTATCTGCAGCACCACCGAAAACTATTGCCATCCCTTTTCCGTTGCATCCCAACACTCCTCTCCTGGGCCTTCTCTTCCACTAGCCTCCACGGCTCACCTGTGGCTCAGCTTCGTTTCCCTGTCTGCCCAACCTCCGTGTCTTCTCCATCCCAAGCCCCTCCTCTTTTCACTGCCCCGTGGCTCCCCCATCCTGCTCATAGCCCACAGCTTCCCCATACTTCCACCTTGGGCTCCCTTCATCCTCCACCTGCTAAACCTCGCCCTTATCCCTTCCTTACCTCCGTGGCTATCTCCACCCCGAGCTCCTTCCTCCCTAAGCCGCTGCCTTCACTGGTATCTCCTCTTCCCACGGCCACTTCCAGCATCCCTGCTAACCCGCGAACTCCTCCTTCGCATCCCCTTCGCAGCCACCCACCCGCCTTCCCTTCTAAACCACAGCCTGATCTGCATCCTTCCCCTCCTCCTATATCATTTACACATGACTACCCTTTCGGGCAGCCCTTGTGTGCGTCCCTTTCCATCTCTATACACCTGCAACAACAACAAAAAACAAAAATAAAATTATTATTGTAAAACTTGTTTTTTAATCATTGATCGAATATCCTATTAATGCTAACAGAATACTATTGCTACTGTGTTGCAATCGGGTTATTAATCGAGCCTTGTACATTTCATATTGAATATCTAATGGCGGATAAGTTGTGCTACAGACATAAATTGCAATAATATCGTATACATATTAGAGTTAGTTTATTTGCATAATGAATGACCGGTGATTATTAATTAATGTTTATTATACAAAATAAAATGTGTGTCTATTATTATCTGTAACATCAAGTCCAAGTTAAAATGTATAATGAAAAACAAAATATAAATGTTTAATTAGATATATATAAATACATTTTCAAATTTCATTTAATACATATAATTTATAATTAAAATATATATAATTTTCATATTTTTAATGATGATTTTTCCACTTTAAAATTATTAATTTAATTTAATAATATAAATGTATTTAATTTATAATTGTTTAATTTATTTATATAGTTTTTTATCAATATTAATATTTATGATGTAATTGATTTTTATTTATATTGATTTTTTTTTAAATTGCAATTTGAATTTGAATATTTTTATAGAAATAGTATTGATTGTATTGGTTTTTTTTTGTGCTAGGGGAATCGGCAACTGGAGACTGCATTGGTACTCGCGTGACATGAGGTCCAGGGATCTAATATTGCTACCACTATACCCCTAGGTGCCCCACACACCCCGCAAGCATGGGACACGGGTAAAGCCGGGTGTGATTTGAACTCGTGACCTCCAATTTACATGTGATTTCATATCAAGTGAACCGCCAATGAGCCACACCTATGTGGGCTGTATTGATTGTATTGTTAACTTATATATATATATATATATATATATATATATATATATATATATATATTTCAAGCAGAAAAAATCATACCAATGTTATTCATAATGAATCAAAAGGTACATGATTTAGTAGGTCTATAGGAAGACTTAACCGAGCAGAGGCAAAAAAACATGCCTTCATATCTCAAATAGTCACAAGGAGCTACAACTAACCTTCATGAAGGGTAAACAACATACCTCAGAAAAACATCTACCCAAAATTACATGACATACAGTGTCCTGTGACAAGCGATTACTCAAAAAATTTCAGAAATCCAAAGTTCAGAACCTGAGAATAATGGATTTCTTCCTAGATTAGAATACCAAAATCACCACATAAAGCTTGCTTTGAAAGTTTATCTGCCGGCTAGTTATGTTGCCTGTAAATGTGCTCCAGAGATATGTTCCTGAAATGTTGGATAGTTGCCTTTATCCTGATACACCAGTGAGCAAGAGATAATACCTTGAGATTATATTCATCTTGCGCCCATTTGATGGTGACCCTAGAGTCCCCAAAAATATTCAGATCGACAATACCAAAGATACTAGCCACTGTCAAAACACACCACAAAGCAAGGAGCTTTGCCTTCATGTTTGTCCCATTCCCACAATTTAGCCTTAATGAAAAGTAATGTGAATCATTTAATAAAATAGCTCCCCCAACTGCACACAATCCATCTTGTGCAACACCATCAAAAAATAGAATAGGTCGATTGAACTAAGGATCAAATGCCCCAATTTTTCTAATGATTAATGGCTCCTGCTCACTATAGATGGATTTATAAACACTCAGAATTTGACCAACCGTATTCTGAATACAAGGATTCAGATCTTCAAAAATAACCTTATTCCTGGTATACCAAATAAACCAGGAAACAATTAAGGGCAGCATTGAGTGGGCTTTGCATTCCCTATACCACTTAAGAAAGCAAGGATCGAAATTATCAACCCCCCAATCCTAAGAAATATTTAAAGCAGAGCATATAATTCTCCAAATATCTCTAGTGAAATTACAGGTCAAAAGAAGATGGTTTGTGGATTCAGCATCAGTATTACACAAGGAGCACCAATTTGGGCCATTCTATCCCATTCTGACTAAATTATCCCAAGTCTTCAATTTCCCTTTTAGTGCAAACCAACCAAAACATTTGAACTTTAATAGCGCCTTCCACCTCCACAATCTTTTAAACCACCATTGTTGAGGACAGTAATTTCTAAACTGTATGATAGCCTTATAGGCAGACTTTGCTGTAATATTACCCGTTCATTTTATTATATCCCTGTTCTGAGTAAGCCTACAACCCACTGAATCAAGACGTGAGAAATAGTTATTCCATTCCCATTCAAATATGCCAGAAAAACTCAGGTCCGCACCTTTGATCCAATAAGAATTACCAGTGGGAGAACTGAAATTTTTCATTTTGTCTAGAGTGATAATATTATTTTCTCTAAGAAAGGCTAATATTTCATCAGATAGGGTAAAGTCATCGTCCAAACCCAAGATGGGATCAACACCTACCACAACCTGTCTACCAAAACCAACTTGCCATTGCAAGTCTTTTGCCATCTAATTGAACACATTCATAAAACCCTGCCAGATAACAGAAGTATTTCTAATTTTTTTCAAAGGATTCCTGAGCCATGAATAAATATCTTGCTTTATATATTTCACCCCCAGAACTTTAGACCATAAAGATGTTCCAAATAAACCCCGCCAAAAGGATTTCAAACGTAAGGCCTTTCCAAAAACATCCATATTTTTTAGACCCCATCCTCCACAGCTCTTAGGTTGAGTGATATTGTCCCATTAGCCATAATCAGACCTTTTCGGTCTTTTCCACCTGCCCATAAAAAATTTGAACACATTTTCCTAATAGTATGAAAAACGGATCTAGGAACTTTAAATAAGGAGAGCCAATAAACAGGTATACTAGTTAGAATAGTTGTTACGATGGTACCAGCACCAGAGCGCCTGTAGAGGTACCCCAGGGAGAGGGTGTCTTTTTCCTGACTAGGAGGGGTGTTTAGCCAGCTCATTCTGAGGTAGGGGCATGGCCAGACGTTCTGGTTTCTCTTCTAGAAGTACTATGGCTTAATGGCATCGCCGACTCCCTCATAAAATGGTTTGAAACCCCAAGGTTGGTGTTCGGGTCTTCCAGGGTGGGTCACTGGGTCACATGCCCCCCACCTTGTTTCAACACTCCAATGGCAATTGTTCCAGCGCTGAGATTCGTTCTTATCTTCCGGAGCACATCCAGCACCCTCCTGGTCCTCCAGTTCAACAACGCCCTCACTAGGGGCCCTCCTTCAGAGGATGGCATCATCCTCCTGGCATACTGTTTGATTGCTAAAAGGGGGGGTACGTTGAGGGTTTTCATCACTGTTGGGGTTAGTTGGGGCATGAAAACCCCCCCTTGTACAATCTGGCATTTCGTTTCATCAAATTTGGCCTTGTTTAGCCATTTTTGCTCAAGTAGGGGTCAAATATGGGAAAACATGCAATTTACCCACTACTTTGATTATTTTTATATTATTTTATTTCTAATTTTAAGTTGGCATTTTTAATGTTAAATTTACCTTATTTTGTGCAAAGTGAGTGTGAGATCATATAAATTAGATCTCCTCACTTCATTTTGAGATAATCATTATGTCTGTTATTTGCCCTAACTAGGGCTCTTTGAAGGAAGGCACTCCTTGATGAAGGTTATTTTGCAAGTTTTTAGCATTTTTTAGAAGTTTTCCTTTTGTTCATGCCATTGCTAAGGTGAAGCTAGAGTTGTTTGATTAACACATGCACTTGGAGGTATCTATACTTTTTTGATTGATGTCTCTATGTCAATTGTATGAAAATGATGCTTGTTAGGGTTTGATGGAAGCCATTATTGCTTCATCTTTTTCTTGATTTGCATGTCATTTTCGTCATTGGTCACCATTGCAATCAAGCTTGAGCTTTAGGTCTTCAAGTCTTGCTTAAGCTAGGCTTCCTCTACGAATCCTAGAGACTGTGGAGGTGAGCTCTAGTTAGCCAAGCTTGCCAAGTACCATCTCAAGGAGGGTTACTCCTCTCATTGATGCCTTAGGCTTGGTGATTAGTAGTATTTTTGAAACCCTAGTTGCTCAACTTCAACTATTCTAACCTAAATTTATGAGTTTCATTTTGTAAATATTAAGTTAGTTTAGGTTAGTTTCTTAATTTTCTGAAGTTAGTAGTTAATTTTTGTTGTCTATATGCATTTTTTTGAATTATTTATGTTAAAAACTGAGTTATAAGTTGTTAATAAGTCTTTTGTTTAATTTTGTAAATTTTTTTTTATGCTAAGAAAATCTAATTATTTAAAAAAAACTAATCTAGACCAAGCCCTCTGTTGCTGTAAGCTCTTCGCTAGCCTATTCATTTACCCTCATTCTAGCTGCTACCTAGCTCGGCCTTCTCCCTAAGTCTTAGCGCTGCCCTAACCCGCAGCCTTCTCCTTTCCTACCTGCAGCCTTCACGTCCTATCTGCATTCGCGTCCTATCTGCAGCACCACCGAAAACTATTGCCATCCCTTTTCAGTTTCATCCCAACACTCCTCTCTCTGGCCTTCTCTTCCACTAGCCTCTCCTTTGTGGCCTCCACGGCTCACCCGCGGCTTAGCCCCATTTCCCTGTCTGCCCAACCTCCGCGTCTTCTCCATATCGAGCACCTCCTCTTTTCGCTGCCCTGTGGCTCCTATTGATGTATATGTAACTTCGGAATGTATTTCATCCATGTATTTCATTTATATATTATTGTACTCCTATAGAGATGTGTCATTCCTCTATATGGAAGTGTCGTCATGTGTATTGACAAGTGTCGCAAGTGTGTGAACTTTTCGATGGGTTATTAGACCACCATGTGTGGGGTCGGCCCTGATTTATGTAATATATGGTTGGTGTACCTAGCTTGACAAGTCGGCCCCATAAGGTCACTGGGCAAACAGGACAAGTATAAATAGAGATCGGGAGATCTCTATTTGGATCACTTAGAAACTCATTCTTCCTTCACTCGGAAAGTGGCGCACATGTGAGGAGGAGGATCATCTGCTACTAGGAGACTATCTCTGTCTATTTTGGTTGTACTTTGGTTGAGCCATTGCTCTCTCTATCTCTGAGGAAGTTGTGGGGTTTTTCACCTTAGGGTTTTCCCCATGGAAACTTTGTGTGTCTATTGTCTCTCATGCTTTTGATTCTTGTGATGATTGACATGCTTGTTATGATTGATATGAATTGATATATGGTACATGTTGTTGTCTCAGTAAAGATCCTAGAGTATTGTGAATTAATGCTCAAAATTTAACATGGTATCAGAGCTAACCTGAGAAGAAGACATTGTGTAGTGACAGAAACTAGGATTTCTTGTTTATTGGGTTTCTCTCCACAGATTTTGGAAAAGCAGTATAGTAGATTGACTCTACTCATCAAAGAGAATCTATCTGTCCAATCAGAATTCAATTCTGAGCATTTTCAGATTTGGCCCTAAAAATTAGGGTTTCCTCAAAAATAGGAATTTCTTAAATCTGAAGACATAGATGGAAGCTCCTTGGAAAAATCGAAGTTTAGAGCTTTGGATCGAGATTTTTGGCTGAGTAAATCTCTGGGAAACGCAAACCCTAATTCAGGGTCCTCCCTAGTGAACCTGGGAAGACTAAAAGACATTTCTGAAGGGTGAAGCTTTGCATATCTCAAATTCTGAATACACCAGGCTGATCAACTCATCATGGTGCATCTTTCTATCCTCTCAGAAAGTTGAAATTCACATTTTGAATTTTTAGGGTTTTTTCGACAAACCCTAATCCAGGACCAAATCCAGTTTTCAGCAAAACAAGTGGTAAGACCTAAATCTCTTCTATTTTCATTTGAAGTACTCTTTAAGATGTCTCACCACACCAAGCTTGAGGATAAGCTTGAAGGGGTTGATAACTTCCGAGCCTGGAAGCATAGGATTGGGTTAATCCTGGAAGAAAATGAATTGGACTCCTACATCAGCTCTGAGGTCCCTATCCCAGAGGATGAAGAGGCTAAGGTATTACATAAGAAGAACTTGGTCAAGGCAAAGAGAATCATTGCTGATTCTATCAAAGACCATCTTATAACACATATGTCATCTCTAAAGACACCCAAGGAGATGTTTGACTCCCTTACCAAGTTATTTGAAGGGAAGAACATAAATCGGAAGATGACTCTGTAGAATCAATTGAAAGGAGTCAAGATGTTGAATGGAGAGACCATTCAATCTTACTTCTCCAAGGTCTCTCAGATCAAGGAACAACTTGAAGCTGTGGATGAAGTAGTGGACAATGGTGAAGTTGTTATGACCACTCTGAATGGCCTACCTAGGTCATGGGACTCTTTTATTCAAGGAATCTGTGCAAGAAAGAAAATGATCTCTTTCAGTAAACTGTGAGAGGAATGCTCTCAAGAAGAATCTAGGCTTGTAGTTCGAGAAGAAAAGATGGGAGGTGAAGATCAAGCTCTCGCAGCTCACACCAAAAGAAGCAAGCCCAAGAAGGAGCACTCTCACTACAAGAGATCCTATCACAACCAACAAAAGAATAAGAAGGATATAAGATATTTCACATGCAATGAGAAGGGTCACTTTGCTTTAGAATGTCCCAAGAACAAAAGGGATAACAACAACTCCAGCAAGAAGAAGAAGGGCAGCAAAAGAAAGTTCCATGCCCATGCTGTCGAAGATGATGAACCTCCAAAGAAAAAGGCTAGGGAAGAAAGTGATGATGACTCATCAAGTGAAGAAGAGTATGTTCTAATCTCTACTCTCACAGGTACTATCTCTCATGGTTGTAATGATTGGTTAATTGACAGTGGGGCTTCCAAACACATGATTGGGTTTAAAGAATCTTTTGTAAATCTATCTGAACATGAATCACCCCATAAAGTGAAACTTGGGGATGACTATCAATACCCCATCAAAGGAAGTGGTGAAGCCTCCTACATCCTAGATTCTGGAAAGTCTTTGAAGATGAAAGAAGTTATTTATGTACCTGGGCTCAAGAAGAATCTTCTCTCCATCTCTGCATTGGATGCAAAAGGCATGAGAGTTGCTTTTGTAGATGGCCAAGTTCTGATGTGGCCAAAGGGTAAAACTATTGATGATGCAATGGTGATTTGAGAGCAAGAGGGAGGATTGTATAAATTGAAGGGACAACCTGAACATGCCATGGTGCATGATTCCATGGAGCCAAGTGAACTTTGGCATAGAAGACTTGCACATATGCACTACAGAGCATTACCAATTGCAAGTAAGGCTGTAGAAGGTCTTCCTGAAATTAAGACCAAGCATGAAGGTGTTTGCAAAGGATGTGCAAAAGGTAAGAACATTAAGAAGGCTTTCCCAAGCAGTGAAAGCAAGGCAAAAGGTATCTTGGAAATTATCCACTCCAATGTATGCGGTCCAATGTCATCCAGTTCTCTGAGTGGGTATGTTTACTATGTCTCTTTCATTGATGAATTCTCCAGGAAGACTTGGGTTTACTTCTTGAAGAACAAGGATGAAGTATTTGATAAGTTCAAGGAATTCAAAACCTTGATGGAGAACCAAACTGATAAGAATATCAAAACATTCAGATCCGACAATGGTGGAGAATTCACCTCGGGTGACTTCAAGAAGCTATGCAGTGATTCAGGGATTAAGAGGGAGTTGACTGCTCCTTACATTCCACAACAGAATGGAGTTGCAGAAAGAAAGAATAGAACAATCATGGAAGCAGCAAGGGCAATGCTGCATGACCAGGATCTACCTATGCATCTATGGACAGAAGCAGCTAGAGCAGTTGTATATGTGCAGAACAGAACACCCCACAAGATATTGGACAACAAGACACCAGAAGAGGTCTTCTCTGGTAAGAAACCTGAAGTCAGCCATCTCAGAATATTTGGTTGTCCAGTATACACTCATGTCCCAAAGGAAAAGAGGTCCAAGCTAGATCCTTAAGGAAAGAAGGGTATCTTTGTGGGTTACAGTGAAAGCTCGAAGGCTTACAGAATATACTTTCCAGGGTTCAAGAAGATTGATGTCAGCAGAGATGTGACATTTGATGAAAAATCAACATTCATCAAATCAAGAAAGACACCTGTTGAAGATTATGAAGAACTTAAGGAAACTAGATTTCAAGACACTACCATGACCGAAGCAATTCCAGATGTTGATCGTGAAATTGAAGATCCACAACAACCTGTAAATCCACCATGTGAGGACAACTCTCACAAGAGGAAACCTGCATGGGCTAGAGAGCTCATTCAAGATGTAGAAAGATTTGGCATTCCAGAAGAAGAACACAAAGCAAAGAAGAGAACTAGATCTCACACCAGCTATGTTGCTTTACTATGTGATATCATGAACAAAGAACCTTCCAATTACGAAGAAGCAGGGGAAAAGAGAGAATGGAAGGATGCCATGGTCGAGGAATACCAATCAATAATGAAGAACGATGTTTGGGATGTTGTCCCAAGACCTGAAGGGAAGTCCGTTGTGACTTCCAAATGGATCTACAAGATCAAGCATGCTGCAGATGGCAGCATAGAGAAATACAAGGAAAGATTCGTAGCTCGTGGCTTCTCTCATAAAGAGGGAATAGACTATGAAGAAAATTTTGCTCCTGTAGCCAGGTACACTTCCATCATATCAGTATGTGCCCTGGCTGCAGCGATGAAATAAAATATACACCAAATGGATGTCAAGACTGCCTTCTTGAATGGTGTAGTTGAAGAGGAAGTGTATGTGGAGCAGCCACTCGGTTTTGAAACACATGACAGGGAGTCATATGTGTGCAGATTGAAGAAAGCCTTGTATGGCTTGAAGCAAGCTCCCAGAACTTGGTATGGTAGGATGGACAGTTTCCTATCTAGTTTGGGGTTTACCAAGAGTAAAGTGGATTCGAACCTTTACTACAAGGTTGAGGAAGGAAATCTTGTGATTCTACTCTTGTATGTAGATGACATGTTTGTAATAGGAGATGACAGATTGATTGCCGATACAAAGAGGAATCTTGCTGCCGAGTTCGATATGAAGGCCTTGGGGATGATGCACTATTTCCTAGGTATGGAGTTGTGGCAAAGTACAAATGGGATCTTCCTTGGACAAGGGAAGTATACTGTAGATATCCTAAAGAGGTTCGGGATGATGGATTGCAAGGCCATGGCCACACCTGTGGCATCGAATCTGAAGCTTCTATGTGATGCTTCATCTGAGCTGGTTGATGTCTCTATGTATAGTCAGATGATTGGGTCCTTGATGTACCTGACGAACACGAGACCAAATATTTGCTTTGCGGTGAACACATTCAGCCAGTTCCTGACGGATCTGAGGAGTGTTCACCTGGTTGCTATAAAACATATTTTGAGGTACCTGAAGGGTACAGTTGATTATGGGATCAGGTATGAAGCGAATCAAAAGTTTAACCTATAGGGTTATGTTGATTCAGATTGGGCAGGCAGTGCTGCAGATAGGAAGAGCACATCTGGGTGTTGCTTCAGTATGGGATCAGGCGTGATCTCTTGGTTTAGCAGGAAGCAGTCCTGAGTAGCATTGAGTACAGCCGAGGCAGAGTATGTTACAGCCTATTCGGCTAGTTGTGAGGCAGTATGGCTTCGGAAGCTACTGTCTGAGTTATTTGATCTCCCATTGGATGCTACTGGTATCTTCTGTGATAACCAGAGTTGTGTGAAGATGTCTGAGAACCCAGTGTTTCACGACAGGTCGAAACACATAGAGATCAAATATCACTATATCAGGGATATGGTGCAGAGGAGCAATGAAGCTCCTGTATGTTGCGACGGACGAGCAGATTACAGATGTGCTAACGAAACCACTAGCCAGAGTGAAGTTCAAGTACTTCAGAGAGAGGCTTGGTGTTCTTCAGATTGATGACACTTCGAGGAAGAAGTGATGGACACATTTGCAGAAGCCATTCCAAGCATGTTGGAAGGAGGATCCTTCACATGGCTGTGGATGTAAGCGCTGGATGATGAGCATCAGGACGATGCTCCAGTTACTGCTCTGTATATGTATGTATGCATCATGTTGGATGCTGGATATGATCAGTTGGATCATTTATATGTATATGTATGTACGCATCATGTTGGATGCTGGATATGATCAATTGGATCATTTATATGTATTTGTATATGCATCATGTTGGATGCTTGGACCATGTATCTGTATATGTATCAGGTGGATACTGTGTATGATCAGGTAGATCATGTATGTTGATATATATTAGGTGGATACATTGTGTGGATCATGTATCTATGTATGTATCAGGTGGATCATGTATGATGATATGTATCAGGTAGATACTTGGTATGCATCAGGTAGATGCATTGTATGATCAGGATGATCATGGATGACAAGCTTCAGGATGTTGCTCCAGATGACATGCAGCAGGATGTTGTAGTGATGATGATCAGGATGATCATGTGTACATCAGGATGATGTATGGTGAGTATCAGGTTGATACTCTATGGCCGTGGAACAGGTGAGCATATAATTTGGCCCTGGGAGATTTGCAGATAGTCTTTCGAGGTTTTGCCTATGGCATGTAATCTGTCCCTGGGATATCTGGCAAATTCTCTTTCGAGGTTTTTCTCTGGGAGGACATATAATTTGGCCCTGGGAGATCTGCAGATAGTCTTTCGAGGTTTTGCCTATGGCATATAATTTGGCCCTGGGATATCTGGAAGATGCTCTTTCGAGGTTTTGTCCTATGGCATATAATATGTCCCTGGGAGATCCGATCGGTTGGGCTGTGTGCCTGTAATAAGTCCTGGGATGCTCTTGCGAGGTTTTTCCATGACCACATGTAATATGTCCCTGGGAGATCCTATAGGTAGAGCTGTGTGCTCGTAACATCCTGGGATGCTCTTGCGAGGTTCTGTGGTGACCATATGTAATCTATCCCTGGGAGATCCTATAGGTAGAGCTGTGTGCTCGTAATAGCCTGGGATGCTCTTGCGAGGTTTTGTGGTGAGGTCACATATAATATGGCCCTGCGAGATCCTACAGGTCAGAGTTGTGTACCTGTAACATCCTGTGATGCTCTTTCAAGGTTTTGTGACGCACGTAATAAGTCCTGAGGATTCCACAGTATGGCCAGTGATGATGAAGACCTACAGGTGGTGGGCCTACATCCAGTATGAAAAAGGACTGGCTCTGTAGAACTTCCTATGACGAGTAGATTCATAGATTGGTTGAGATAGCAGCAGCAGTGACGATGATGATGAATCAAGGACGATGATCCAGAGAAGAAGACTTGTGCTAGCAGATCTGTGTCGAGAAATACCTTCCTAGTTAAGAGGGAGTGTTGATGTATATGTAACTTCGGAATGTATTTCATCCATGTATTTCATTTATATATTATTGTACCCCTATAGAGATGTGTCATTCCTCTATATGGAAGTGTCGTCATGTGTATTGACAAGTGTCGCAAGTGTGTGAACTTGCCGATGGGTTATTAGACCACCATGTGTGGGGTCGGCCCTGATTTATGTGATATATGGTTGATGTACCTAGCTAGACAAGTCGGCCCCATAAGGTCACTGGGCAAAAATGACAAGTATAAATAGAGATCGGGAGATCTCTATTTGGATCACTTAGAAACTCATTCTTCCTTCACTCGGAAAGTGGCACACATGTGAGGAGGAGGATCATCTGCTACTAGGAGACTATCTCTGTGTATTTTGGTTGTACTTTGGTTGAGCCATTTCTCTCTTTATCTCTGAGGAAGTTGTGGGGTTTTTCACCTTAGGGTTTTCCCCACAGAAACTCTGTGTGTCTATTGTCTCTCATGCTTTTGATTCTTGTGATGATTGACATGCTTGTTATGATTCATATGCATTGATATACTGTACATGTTGTTCTCTCAATAAATATACTAGAGTATTGTGAATTAATGCTCAAAATTTAATAGCTCCCCCATCCTGCTCGCAGCCCGCAATTTCCCCATACTTCCACCTCGGGCTCCCTTCATCCTCCACCTGCTAAACCTCACCCTTATCCCTTCCTTACCTCCGTGGCTATCTCCACCCTGAGCTCCTTCCTCCCTAATCCGTGGCCTTCGTTGGTCTCTCCTCTGCCCACGGCTACTTCCAACATCCCTGCTAACCCGCGAGCTCCTCCTTCGCGTCCCCTTCACAGCCACCCACTCGCCTTCCCTTCTAAACCACAGTTTGATCTGCATTCTTCCCCTCCTATATCATTTACACAGGGTTTCCCTTTCGGGCAGCCCTTGTGTGCGTCCCTTTCCATATCTATACACCTGCAACAACAACAAAAAAACGAAAATAAAATTACTATTGTAAAACTTGTTTTTTTATTATCATTGATCGAATATCCTATTAATGCTAACAGAATACTATTTTTGTCATGTTCCAATCGGGTTATTAATCGAGCCTTGTACGTTGCCTATTGAATATCTAGTGGCGGATAAGTTATGATACAAACATAAATTGCAATAATATCGTATACATATCAGAGTTAGTTTATTTGCATAATGAATGACTGGTGATTAGCAATTAATGTTTATTATACAAATTTTGATAATTGGTGAATAAGTGGTTTCGATTATCTATATAATTGTTTGGTGGATGATGTAGGAGGTTGAGGCTTTTTTTAGGCATTGGATTTGTCACCAGAAACTCTTGCACTTTGTTTATGAATTATCATGCTTCTTCTAACTAGTGAATGACTTTGACAAATTACATTTTAATTTATTGGTGGTTGAGTTTTATTAGCAATATAGTCTTTTGATCCAATATCGGTTATCTTATAGATGTACCTTATTAGTTCATTAAATTTAATATTGGATCTATATTTGATAAACGGTAATTACTTAGTTTGTCATGTGCTTACTTTGTATTGAATGACCTAAAGGTTGCACATCATCGTTGAACATTACCTTCATTAGCATTTTGAAATATATCTTAATACATACATTTCATTTTGGGTTAATGATTATTGGCGATATAGTCTTTTGATCCAATATCGATTATTTTGATATACAATTTCATCGACGTATGTTGAATACATTGACTCCATTAGGCATTGGTCTAACTACAGGATTGCATAGACAATACATTGTGTGGTTGTCTTAGTGCTTTTGCAGGATTACATAAGGATACTTCTCCTTGGAGGTTTTGACTTCCGAAGAAGTTAGAATGGTGACAGATGTGACATTGGGTCACTCTTCTTATTTATGCTTACTGGGAAATAGCCCTGCTAATTTGCCCAGTAACATTTTTGGCGCCGTTGCCGGGGACGTTTCGTAAATCGAAGTGGTTTATTTGGAGTCATTGACATCCTTGGCAAAACGACATTTGGTAAGAAGATTGAGGTGAGTCTTTGATTAGTATTTTGAAAATATTGTTAAGGACTAATCTTGTAGATCTTACCTGGTGACTCCACTCATTTAAAGCGACTCCACTGGTTGATTCATAACTAAGTCCCAATCATCTCAGGTACGCCCTTGTTTTTGGTATTTTGGTGAGATTTGTTAAGCTAACTTGGCAGGTCTCTCCTAGCGACTCCGACTGAAGAAAAATTACTATGCAAAAACAAGAAAACCGGGTGACATGGCTTCTTCTTGCAAAGAAGATGTTCCATTTGAATTCAAGGATCCTGATTATCCTATAGATGCAGAAAATGAGAGAGATTTTGCTCCTCTCGATTTGTCAACATTTCCTAGGCATTTTGATGAGCTTCCAGAGAATTTTTGGTTCCCATTTGATTGCAGTCGTGGTAAGGATGGGGACCATGTTCAATGGTTCATGACGATGGCTGAAGAAAATCACGTAAAAAAGGAAGAAAGCCTTTACATGAGAACATTTATTCATCACCTGGGAGGAAAGCCTCTTGCTTGGTTTGTGGGCTTAGAAAAAGAGACGATATCATTGTTTGCAGAATTAATAGAAGCCTTCTGTAGCCAATGGGATCCTGAGCACCGTGACAGATGGATGCCTTATGTTGAAGATGCAAAGAACTTGTTCGATGAATAAATCCATGAAGATCAATTCTCAGAAGTTCTACTTGAAGAAACTATTGTTCAGGACCAAGAAAGTAAAGTAGTTACAGAAGATGAAGAGGCCTCAGTTGAAGAAACTAAAGAATGTACATAAATGTTGAGTGCTCCATATCCTCAAGTTACAGTTTCTTATGATATGTTGTCTCTCTTGGAAGAAAGTTATCGGTATGCGGAAAATGATGATTACTGGAAGTTCATTGGTCCACCAATGTACGATTCTTGAAGGCCTTGCACCATCATAATAGACCATCTCCCGAGTATATATATGGATGAAGAAGCTTGCTCTTCCTACGATGAAGAATGGATCAATCCCTTTTCCTTGTTAAAGGGTGCAGTGGTGCAAGATGTGATCCCTGTTGACAATGCTCTTGTGCAAATCCTTTCAAGTATCTCTCAACTACATTCTACAGGAGGTATTCAACCCTTTTTGTCCAACATCGGTAAGTGTTCAACGATGTTTTCCAATAAAGACAATACAGGTATATGGACAAGCATGATCTTATTTTCACATTGTAGTGATTTATATTGTTTATCTTTTCAATTGAAATGTGAAGGTTGTAATCATGTAGTTGACAATTTTTAAATGACAAAGATCGTTAGGGATACTAACACGATAATTATAAAGAAGAACAATATGCATGTATTTCCAAGGGATTGTCCAAATAGCTTGCAGCTGATACGTGAAGATTCGCAAGGCCCACCTTCACAAGTGCTTTCTCTAATGGACAACCACGCAATCTTGAAACAAAAATTTTATTCAATGCATCAGCCAAATGGTCCATACATTAGTCTGGTGGAAGCTTGGATAAATGGGGCTTGTGAAAGAGATTCTTCGCGATGGCAGCAATATTTCAACTCACAGATTCCCGTAGCCATCCAATCGTCATTTTGAATCATGATGCAGACCTTGGTATAGGTTTGCTTTGCGATTAATCAGGTTTTATCATGGATTCTATCCAAAGAGAAAGGTAAGGCAACAGGTATGAATGGCTTACTCACATGGTTACATTGGTGGTATGATTTCACCTAGTCCTTTCTGCTACATATGTTAGCGTAGGTAGGTAGGTTAGGCATATACTATTATCTATGCATTGCATTTGGCATTCTCCATATTGTCATAGGTTAATCGTTTGTTTTTGCATTTATTTAGTCTTATTCGATGAACGAGGCAGGACGAAAGTGTTTTCCTTTGGGTATTTTGATGTCCTCAGTCATTTGATGTGTGTGTAGGTCTACAGGTACCCAGATGATTCTCGGATTCTCGAGCACCCTCAGGAGGAGTACTCATCCCACAGTTGGAGCTAGTGTTAGGATGGTACAAACACCAACGCGCCTGTAGAGGTACCCCAGGGAGAGGGTGTCTTTTTCCTGACTAGGAGGGGTGTTTATCCAGCTCATTCTGAGGTAGGGGCATGGCCAGACCCTCTGGTTTCTCTTCTGAAAGTACTATGGCTTAATGGCATCGTTGACTGCCTCATGAAAGGGTTTCAAACCCCGAGGTTGGTGTCCGGGTCTTCCAGGGGTGGGTCACTGGGTCACATGCCCCCCACCTTGTTTCAACACTCCAGCGGCAGTTGTTCCAGCGCTGAGACTCATTCTTATCTTCCGGAGCACATCCAGCACCCTCCTGGTCCTCCAGTTCAGTAGCGCCCTCCCTAGGGGCCCTCCTTTAGAGGATGGCGTCATCCTCCTGGCAGACTGTTTGATTGCTAAAAGGGGGGGACGTTGAGGGTTTTCATCATTGTTGGGGTTAATTGGGGCATGATGACCCCCCCTGTATAGTCCAACCTTTCCTTTCGTCAAATTTGGCCTTGTTTAGCCATTTTTGCTCAAGTAGGGGTCAAATATGGGAAAACACCCAATTTACCCACTACTTTGATTATTTTTATATTATTTTAATTATAATTTTAAGTTGACATTTTTAATGTTAAATTTACCTTATTTTGTGAAAAGTGAGTGTGAGATCATATAAATGAAATCTCCTCACTTCATTTTGAGATATCAACTTTTGGGATAAGATCATTATGTCTGCTATTTGCCCTAACTAGGGCTCTTTGAAGGAAGGCACTCCTTGATGAAGGTTATTTTGCAAGTTTTAAGCATTTCTTGGAAGTTTTCCTTTTGTTCATGCCATTGCTAAGGTGAAGCTAGAGTTGTTTGATTAACACATGCACTTGGAGGTATCTATACTTTTTTGTTTGATGTCTCTATGTCAATTGTATGAAAATGATGCTTGTTAGGGTTTGATGGAAGCCATTATTACTTCATCTTTTTCTCGATTTGCATGTCATTTTTCGTCATTGGTCACCATTGCAATCAAGCTTGAGCTTTAGGTCTTCAAGTCTTGCTTAAGCTAGGCTTCCTCTACGAATCCTAGAGACTGTAGATGTGAGCTCTAGTTAGCCAAGCTTTCCAAGTACCATCTCAAGGAGGGTTACTCCTCTCATTGATGCCCTAGGCTTGGTGATTAGTAGTATTTTTGAAACCCTAGTTGCTCAACTTCAACTATTTTAACCTAAATTTATGAGTTTCATTTTGTAAATATTAAGTTAGTTTAGGTTAATTTCTTAATTTTCTAAAGTTAGTAGTTAATTTTTGTTGTTTATATGCATTTTTTTGAATTATTTATGTTAAAAACTGAGTTATAAGTTGTTAATAAGTCTTTTGTTTAATTTTCTGAATTTGTTTTTTATGCTAAGAAAATCTAATTATTTAAAAAAACCTAATCTAGACCAAGCCCTCTGTTGTTGTAAGCTCTTTGCTAGCTTACTCATTTACCCTCGCTCTAACTGCTACCTAGCTCGGCCTTCTCCCTAAGTCTTAGCGTTGCCCTAACCTGCAACCTTCTCCTTTCCTACCCGCATCCTTCACGTCATATCTGCATTCACGTCCTATCTGCAACACCACCGAAAACTGCTGCCATCCCTTTTCCGTTGCATCCCAACACTCCTCTCACGGGCCTTCTCTTCCACTAGCCTCTCCTCCGTGGCCTCCATGGCTCACCTGTGGCTTAGCTCTGTTTCCCTGTCTTCCCAACCTCCACGTCTTCTCCATCTCGATCCCCTCCTCTTTTCGCTACCCCATGGCTCCCCCATCCTGCTCCCAGCCCGCAGCTTCCCCTTACTTCCACCTCGGGCTCCCTACATCCTCCACCTGCTAAACCTCGCCCTTATCCCTTCCTTACCTCCATGGCTATATCCACCCCGAGCTCCTTCCTCCCTAAGTCGCAGCCTTCACTGGTCTCTCCTTTTCCCGCGGCCACTTCCAGCATCCCTGCTAACCCACGAGATCCTCCTTTACGTCCCCTTCGCAGCCACCCACTCGCCTTCCCTTCTAAACCACGACCCGATCTACATCCTTCCTCTCCTATATCATTTACACAGGACTTCCCTTTCGGGCAGCCCTTGTGTGCGTCCCTTTCCATCTCTATACACCTGCAACAACAAAAATAACGAAAAATAAAATTATTATTGTAAAACTTGTTTTTTTTTATCATTGATCGAATATCCTATTAATGCTAACAGAATACTATTTTTTGTCGTGTTGCAATCGGGTTATTAATCGATCCTTGTATGTTGCCTATTTAATATCTAGTGGCGGATAAGTTGTGCTACAAACATAAATTGCAATAATATCATATACATATCAGAGTTAGTTTATTTGCATAATGAATGACTGGTGATTAGCAATTAATGTTTATTATACAAATTTTGATAATTGGTGAATAAGTGGCTTCGATTATCTATATAATTGTTTGGTGGATGATGTAGGAGGTTGAACCTTTTTTTAGGCATTGGATTTGTCACCAGAAACTCTTGCACTTTGTTTATGAATTATCATGCTTATTCTAACTAATGAATGACTTTGACAAATTACATTTTAATTTATTGGTGGTTGAGTTTTATTAGCAATATAGTCTTTTGATCCAATATTGGTTATCTTATACATGTACCTTATTAGTTCATTAAATTTAATATTGAATCTATATTTGATAAATGGTAATTACTTAGTTTGTCATGAATCTATATTTGATAAATGGTAATTACTTAGTTTGTCATGAATCTATATTTGATAAATGGTAATTACTTAGTTTGTCATGTGCTTACTTTGTATTGAATGACCTAAAGGTTGCACATCATCGTTGAACATTACCTTCATTAGCATTTTGAAATACATCTTAATACATACATTGTATTTTGGGTTAATGATTATTGGCGATATAGTCTTTTGATCCAATATCGATTATTTTGATATACAATTTCATCGACCTAAGTTGAATACGTTGACTCCATTAGGCACTGGTCTAACTACAGGATTGCATAGAGAATATATTCTGTGGTTGTCTTAGTGTTTTTGCAGGATTGCATAAGGATACTTATCCTTGGAGGTTTCGACTTCCGAAGAAGTTAGAACGGTGACCGAAGTGACATTGGGTCACTCTTCTTATTTATGCTTATTGGGAATTAGCCCTGCTAATTTTCCCGGTAACAAACAGCCTTAACCAGAACGAGGCGTCCTACAACGGATAACAACCTATTTGTCCAACATTGAATTATGCACTCAATTTTTTTAAACAACCATGAGCAATCTTTTGCTCGATAACTGTTAGGCTTCAAAAAATACTCGAGATATTTAAATCCATCAACCAACAAATGAAATTTAAAATGCATGACATTTTGTAAGTCCACTATCTGAGAATCATCCAATTGATGTTGATAAAGGGAAGATTTTGCTTCACTGACCTTCATACCTGATGCACAACAGAAGACATTGATATTGTTCATGTAGTGCTCCCATTTGATAGTAGAGTCCGACCCAACAAGGAGCACAGCATCTACAAAGAGTAGATGGGATATAGATAGATCTCTGGACAACTTTATCCCCTTTATGCAACCTTCAGATTTGGCTTTGTGCAGTAATCTGCTGAACCCATCAATTATAAGCAAAAATAGAAGTAGGGACATAGGGCATCCCTGACTAATCCCCCTGGAGCATTTGAAGAACTTCGACGGCACACCATTAACCAATACTGTATTATTAGTGGATGAAACACATGCCATTATCCAATTAAGCATTAATGGAGACAAACCTATTTGGATTAGAACAATTCCGAGAAAGCACCAATTGATAAAATTGTAGGCCTTCTCAAGGTCCATTTTGAGCAAACAAGCTTTCTTTTTCCGAATCTTGATGGAATGGATAATCTCCTGAGTGATGCCAACAACAACCAAGATTTGCCTATCATGTAAAAAACCAAACTGTTCTGCAAAGATGAATTTGGACAGAACCATGTTTAATACGCACAACAATGATCTTTGAAATAAGCTTATAGATCAAGTTACATAATGCAATGGGACTAGAATATCTAAAGGTGAGAGACTTATTGCTTTTTGGAATCACGGTCAAGAATGTAGAATTCCGGGCACCTGAGATAAAACTATTGATTCTGTAAAATTCAACCGTAGCAAGAATTTCATCCCCCATAATGTCGAAAAAATGCAAGAACAGCTCCACAGTCCAACCATCCGGCCCAAGACTTTTTTCTTTTGCAAAGAGTTTTAAAGTGTATTCCACTTCCTTTAATGTAACAGCTTGCTCCATGTCCTTTGCCTCCTGATTACTGAAAAACACAGGATATGAACTAGCAATCTCCAGCTGCTTCATAAGATCACTAACCCCCGGATCAGTGAATATTTTACCAAAAAAATCTTTAGTTGCATCCCGAAGATGTTCTTGCCCAATAATACAGTTGCTAGCTCCATCCTCCATGTCCCAAATGGCATTGGAATTCCGTCTATGAGAAGCAAAGGCATGAAAATACTTCATGTTTTTATCCCCTAAATCCAACCATAAAGCACGACTCTTGAGTATCCAGTCAGCTTCTTCTTGGTTCAAAATAACATCCTTCTTTTCTTCTAGAGATTTGATTAAAGCTTGATCATCCATATCCTCCATAAGGGAAAATTTCCGATAATAAACTTCTTGTAACCAGAACTCCAAATCTCTATACTCTTTTAAATCCTGCGCCTTTTTATTTTTAATCCATTTTGCAACCATATCTTTCAATTTCCTTAGTTTAAGAATAAGATGATCCATAGGGTTTAGGTCACTTCCATGAGAAGAACTCAACCAGAACAATCTAACTGCCTCACAAAAGTTTTCATTCTGTAACCAGGAAGAGTTGAATTTAAAAGGAAACTTCCTCAAAGTGATTGTGTCATCACTTTGGAAAAATATAGGCCAGTGATATGAAAAGATAACCTCCCCAATCCACGATCTATGGCGCATAAATATTTGAAGCAATGACCGACTAACCAGAAAATGATCAATCCTTTTATGGATACCTTCCTTTCCAACTCTGCCATTTGTCCACGCAAGAAGGAGAGAAGCAGGGGCGATGTCAACCAGATCATAATTAACCAGCATATATGTGAAATATTCAACAAGGTCATCCTTACGTGCTAGAGGGCCCCAAACTTCAGCAGAACTTAAGGAAAAGTTCAAATCGCCTGTGATGATAAGATTGTCCATATTTAGGAGACCTGAACTCATCAGTGAATCCCAAAAAACCGCTCTGCCAGAATAAGGCCCATAGCAGTTCAACACAACAAATTTGAAATTTTGAACTAGATTCCGACCGTTCATCATAATTCCTTAATTGGTTTTAGAAGTATTGAAATGAAAGAGACGGGGGTCCCATCCAACAATAAGGCCACCAGACTTACTAGAGGCACTAATAGCAGAAAAAACCCAACCAGGTAAGATATTTGCTAGCTTCAAAATAGCAGAGGAGTCATCACACATTGTCTCCTGAATGAGAATAATCTTCGGGCTAGTAGCATTGAACAGTTTAGATAAAGCCCTACCCCGAGTAGCTTTACCTAAACCCCTAACATTAAGGGACATAATCAACATTAATTAATGATGATAGAGGGCTGCACCGCTCTAAGTGCCCTAGGATTAGGAGACCCTTCAACAGGAGGACATGCTTCGTCAATTCTGACGGACAAGGGGATAAATACATCACCAACCGCATCCCCAAACCTTCCGAGACCCACCTTCTTAGACTTCCTAACAGTGACATTTTGAAATCGAAGACAGTGAAGACAAACTACCCGCTACCAAAAAAGGGGCATTCATAGCATTAAGATTGAGAGACAACTCCCCACTAGATATACGTTGATCCAGGGCATTCTCCATATCGACATAAAATTTTAATTCATGTTTAGAAATATTTTTATATGGAGTTTCGTTAGGAGATGACTTACCCGAAAATTTTCGAATGGGAGAAGAAGGGCTCGTATTAGGGCTTGAACAGACCCGAGAGGCCTCTAGACCTAGACCAGAACCATGAACACCATTCACCTTCAAAGAAAGAAAAGGACATTTAGCAATGGTGTGTCCAGTCTTCCGACAACTGAAACAACGAAATGGAATCTTGAAGCATTCCAGGCGATATAAATAGTTTAATTTGTTTATCTTACATTAAATTTTATTTATTTTACAAGTTAAGAATTATATACATATGCTTATTTATTTACTCATAATTAATATTTAATTTATTAATATTGTAATTTGTTTTATTCTTCAAAAACTAAATGTATTTAATTTATTTAGATTCATGTATTTTATAAGCAATTTGTCTTTTCCAAAATTTATAACTTCACAATTTTAATAATTATACTTTATATAAAATATTTATATTATTATTTAAAAATAATTAATATTTTTTATTTATTTATTTTTTTAAAATTAAAAGGTAGGGACCACAAACAAAAAAAGAGAACAAAATACGGTGAAAAACATGGTCTAGATTACCGTTCGAAAATCATACACAGAGACATTCTACTCGCCCTTTTGCACAAGCAATTAACCATAAATAATATGTATTCAAGCCCTAGGTCTAGGCATTCAAATTCAAAATATTGTCATAATATCCTCATGGAAAGCGAATACAGTTAACAAGTGTTCATCTATATAGCCAAGAAATACAACAAAAGAGGTCGTCCTAGATTTATACATGCCGCACTCATGTGCTTTCATTCACCAAACAAACAACTCTGAAACTCTCGTTGTTGGTAAGACCTGTGTGAGGGTAACATTATGGAGGCATTTAAGACTATACTAAAAATGACCACGCCTCCATAAGGGCAGCTCCTGGAGGGTTTATAAAAAATATATCTGAGAGTCAAAGCATTACCCGAGAACCTTTCGCATCACCAGATTACTGCCAGGACTCTTGGCGTGATCGACACTATTCATTCACTTGAAAACTAATAATCAATGACACATAAGAAATGATAGAAAAATTCCTTGAAATTGAATACACTAAGCGAATTGGTGAATAGTTAAGTCACCATGAAATTTAGAGGCAGAGATGCCTAGCGAGCCCACCTTTGCTCGTTCTCTAGGGAAGTTTCTCATAAGGCCGAGAAGCTACAACATAAAACAAAATATGAATAGTAAAGAAACCATAAGGACGAGATAAAGATGCTATCAAATTCTGTCATCAAAATCCACCTCTCAACAATGCTATAACTTAAAACAGGTTGAATGGTTAGATCCTGAGAAGCTACAACATAAAACAAAATATGAATAGTAAAGAAACCATAAGGACGAGATAAAGATGCTGTCAAATTCTGTCATCAAAATCCACCTCTCAGCAATGCTATAACTTAAAACAGGTTGAATGGTCAGATCCTTTAGAGAGCTGACACATGCAAGGAACAAAGAAAGTTCACTCTTTGTTCAGCCTTATCTTCGACGGTGTTAACCAGAGGATCCCATTCTAGGTTCCTTTGCAGGGATGCACTCTAATCCACGGTCTCCACTCATCTGCTCCGCTACATGGAATAATCACCTAGTTTTGAACCCGCCCATAGGAACGATGGAATAGTCCAGAAACCTGCACGAATCTCGAGTGAATCGTCTAAAATATTGAATGCAATAAAACATGATCAATTTAAGCACGATGGATAGGTGGATTGCTTGCAGGCCAACATATTGATTGCTTGCATGCCCAACAATAGCAAATGGCTGGTAAGTATAGCATGTAAGGTTAAGGTATGATTATTTTTTGTTTTTTTCTTAATTATTTTAATGACCGACAATGATAAAAATGGTCAAGGTCTCTTAACCAATGAAATGTAAATATGATTTTTCAAAAAAGTATTTATAAATACAAATTTTAATAGAACTTTTACTTAACTTTGTAAGGAGGTTTATGGTTAGTGTTTTTTCTATCTATGTGTTTGATAAACCCAAATCTATCGTAATCCACATAGCATATAGCATATATGGTAGATTTGCTAAAGCATAGGATCACCTAATGGAAAATGGAAATGATTTGATTTATACAATTAAACACTATGATTTGATTTGCAGGTTGTGTGTTTTGAGAGGACCATGTGAGATTTGTAAACCATATCCGCCATCCAGAAAGAAGCTTAATCACATGATATAATTATAATAATAAAAAACACATAAATTCATTCATTTATGGAAACGATGGCATTGTCTCTGGCTCTCAGAGTCGATGCTTCATTTGGACATAGCAGAATCCCAGGAGGGATTCACCATCTCAACGGGAAGAAGTCGAGAGTAAAGAGCGCAGCACGAACAACGAGCAGCGAAGCGCTTCTAGCGAGGGACGATTTGCTGAATCTGATTGCAGGCGAGGACCGCGGCCTGAAAACGCAGGGCAACTCATCAAAATGCTCCCAAATAACCAAGGCAATCGATGCTCTCGCTGTGTTTGGAGAGGACTCTGTTACTACGGATGCTTCATCGTTGTCTGCTACTTGGAGAATGCTATGGACTACAGAGAAAGAACAGCTGTTCATTGTAGAGAAAGCCCATGTTTTTGGCACCAAAGTTGGAGACATTCTACAGGCCATAGACGTTGAGAAGGGCAGCTTGAACAATGTAATTACATTCCCCCCCTCTGGAGCATTTGTTGTTTCCTCAACCATCCAAGTTGCTTCCCCAAAGCGGATCAACTTCAGGTCAGTATTCACTTCTGTCCACTCTTGTAATCTATTGTCTCTTTGTGGGTTTGTTAAATACCTGACTAAGCGCAAATTCATCTAAACCTGGGTCATGCACCTCAAGATTGCAAAGTCGAGGTTACATAATATTTGATACGTTGAGATGCATGTTTGAGCTTTCCAAGGGTATCTGGCTATGTCATGGTGCTTGAATTTACATTTGTGGGTTCGTTAAATGCTTGACTACTAAATGTAAACCTGTGTCATGCCCCTCAAGATTGCAAAGTTCGAGGTTACATAATATTTGATACGTTGAGATACATGTTCGAGCTTTCCAAGGTTTTCTGGCTATGTCACGGTGTTTGAATTTAGATGGTGCATTCAGTGCATTGAATATGGATATTAGCATAGACTCCATTTAAATCCAGGAATGATATCCACTTCAAGGTATATATAAGACTCAGATTTGGGTGGGTTTCTTATCAAACTCATATTTAGATAGGTCTGTACCAGCGTCCATGTTAAATGTATCCAACACACCATCTAAGTTCAATGCACGAACTTAGATATAATACCTATATGATATGCATACCTATGAGAGATCGTCAGTTTTGTTTACAGGCTGAGGGTGGGTAAATAGTATGTACTGTTTGTCAAGTGAAATAAGTGAAGACGAGTGAGTTTAATTAGATTTTGGTTTCGGGCTTGTCATCGTATTTTGTACTCTATTTTTTAGATATATGTATAGTTTACTGCACAAACATAAAGTAAACAGGTTTATGTCATTGACAGCGAGGGGCCAGGGTATGGTGTTATTGTGACATAACAGGTAATACTGTATACATTGTATTGGAGATTTGATTAGATCAGGCAGCAAGCGGGGGGATAAAGGAGCTGGGGGATGTTTTTGTAATTACTATTTTCGCCTTTATATTGTTAGATGCTTAGCATTCAGGTTGTCATTTTATTATTGGATTCTTAGCTTCTGAGTTGAATAACTGGTAAAGTAAAGGGTATCCACAACATATGATATGAAATAATGAATGTAAAGTGAAAAGTATCCATAACATATAACCGTCATAAAATCTTAGATGGAAGGAAAAGGGTGAAGCCAAATTTCAACCCTGACCCCTACTTCTACCCGGGCTGTAGAATGCACTTCAGCTCTTTTACTCACCGCAATAAGAACATTACCTTATAAATCTAATCAGACTATGGCATCCCTACTTATATGGGAAGGTGGTGTAGAACAGTTCGACTCCTATCATCGGGAATGAGATAGATTAATTAGACTATGGCACCCCACTTATATGGGAAGACGGTGTAGAACAGTTGGACTTCTATCATTGGGAATGAGATAGATTAATTAGACTATGGCACCCCATTTATATGGGAAGGCGGTGTAGAACAGTCGGACGTCTATCATTGGGAATGAGATAGATTAATGGGTTGGCAATGGACATTTTCCTTTCGTAACACTTAGTGAATTATCACCATCCATGGAGTTTGCATCTTTGAAGAGAAAAATGTAGCCTGTCATACACCCCCTGATGTCAAAAGGGGGAACATCTCAAATAGATTCAATCAATGGTATCGCTTCAGTCTTGTTCATTTTTAATTATGTTTTGTAATTATGTCAATATATTGTTTTTGGATCACCTATTGACTGCCTCCATGTATTTGGCTTGTAGGTTCACAAGTGCAGTCCTTCGAGGCTCAAATTGGAAGATTCCCCTGCCTCCTTTTGGTCAAGGATGGTGAGTTTCTTTGACATTACTTGTTTGAGCATATCAATGTAAGCATTTTTATAGCAATTCCCCTTTGTTGAAGAAATTGGAGTTTTTCATATTCATGACAGGCTGACAATATAATTCAACTCTACCTTATAAATGAAACAAGACAAGAATGAACAGTTGCTAATCTCATTTTTCTTATCTGATTTTAAACCACTGAAAGCAAGTACATCGAATAAAACACTCACTAAATCTTTACTCTATCAGTCTTTTTGATAAGAAGGCTTATTTTGGTGAATGCATTCTCTACTAATATTGAATTCTATCATGAATATGTAAGTGGAACTGATGTGGTCATAGATGCAGTCCATAGATTGTATTTTAGTATTTACCTATGAGATCAAAGTTCATCAAACCCATATTTTCCTTAACTGAACTATATGATATAAATTTATGTTGAAACTTTGAAGCTGGAGGTTACTTCTGAAGAATGCAAGTTTTCACAAAAAGTTGAAAACAAAAGCACAATTGTAATAGTTTGTAACAAGATTCTTGGTGCACAATTACCTTTGGGGCAACCTTGGAGGGAAACAATGTCGTTTCAGTTTTTTAGTATCATGGGAAATTCGCTTGTTGGAGAAAGATGAAGGGGGCTTGAGAGTGATAGATATATGCACCCAAAGATTGGTGCTTGCTGCTAAATGAATTGTTATGTGCCTCAGGGGTAATGCTTATTGGCCAAATGCACCTGATACATATTATTTAGCACGACATCCCATGCATTTGAATTTAAAGAGTTTAAATCTTTGAAACATAGTGTACACTGATTCAGGTTTTGTATTCATGGATCATGTTGTGTAGTGTGTACCTAACCACAACACCTTTGCTAGGCATCAGACTCTATGTATATGAACTATTTTGTATGTAAGCTTATGATGTTGAATTGATGTTCTAGTCCCATGTCTTTGTAGTATAATATTTCATTATCTGTAAATGGCATTTTTTATGTAGTAAGGGCCTTGTCACTTTTATTAGTAACTTAAGCTTTAAGTCAGGGGTTTTACATCATGAAGGGTTTTTAGTATTATACCTTGCAATTTATCACAAGTGATTCTTATTCATCATTTATCAATGTGATTTGCTTAAGGCCACCTCAAGTGTTGCGCTCTCTCTTGTTCATGGGTCTCTCGTTGTAGTACACTTGTACTTGTGTTATTTCTCTCTCCAGGGTTGTGCCTTTCTTGTCTGATTTCTGTTCAAAAGTTGGGCTGCCCTAGTGCTGGTTTACTTTCTCTTTATTGCAGCATTAGGGTTTGTGTTGGTTCCATTTGATTCTGGCACTATCTCTATTGAATTTCAACACAGTTCAGAACAACCTTGGTTCTTCTATTTCTTTATTACTGGGCAATATGTGTGAACAATGATGTTATTTTGGGTTACATCCAACAACGTTCTTGTCCTGTCTGGTGGTTGAGCATAAGACGAAATTTAATAGGGTTGATCGATCACATCACTAATTACACCAGCTATTTGATTACACTGATTGGTCATGAATTTTATTAGTTAAGGTAGGTAGGTAGGTAGGTGTCAAATAAGTTCATTCCATTTTTTATTGTACAGTATTGTAGGTTTTAGGTTGTCTTTCTGTTCATGTTTTGTGTTTTGTTATCTCTGGTCTATAATAAAAATTATCGTAGGTAGTTTGGTCATTGAGTTATGTCAGGGTCGTGATAAATGCTTTCAGATATGGTCTGAGTTCAGTTCGAGTCTGGGTCATGTTCCAAGTTGCAGGATTGCCAGTCTTGATCATTGTTGCAGTTGGAGTTTCTTGAGTTCTCAACATCGCAAGGGTAATACTGTCCCCAAGTTGGAGCCATTGTTAATCCCTGCATCTGCAACACCTAGATCCGCACCTGATACAATACAAGTGTTAAGTCCTGGTTGTCTACGTTTATCATGTATCTTCTTAGAAAGCTATCTTGATAAATTATTCGCAGTCCAACGTTGAAATAATAGTCTTATTTTGTTTCAAAGGGCAAGAGATTTCCACTAATGGGTAGCACAGAAGATTGCCACAAAGATTATGAAGGTGAGGGGCACAGCAATTTAAATATTTTCAGGCATAGACCATTTAAAAGAGTATGATTCTTTGTGATTTGAATATTTTCAGGCATAGACCATTTAAAAGAGTGATTCTTTGTGATTTGAAGCTTGGACATGTCTTCTTTGATGAGTCGGGTGGATAAGGCACACCTTAGGTTAAATGCTGCAAAAGTTGTTTTGCAACTTGTGATATGAAGGGAGTTCCATATGTCGCTTCAAATGTTTCATCTGATTTTGTTAGAGCTCAGGGTAGGTCAACCTATGTGTGCCTAGACAAAGAAAATGTTGAAGTAGCAACATTTACTATATACCTAGAGGCTAGAAACTGTTCTTATATGCTTGGCTCATGTTCTTGGACATCATCTAAACTTCATAGTGGGAAGTGATGATAAAAAAGTTGATAATCTGTATGTACTTTGTTATATTGTCATCATTATTGCAAAGGATTTAAGACAAAAGAATTTCAATGCATGAATGTAAAAGAGCAAGGTTGAAGAGGGTTAAACTTAGTTCAGTAAATGAGAGAATCCAATCTGTGCATGGTGTTGACTGTGTATCAGCAAATTCTATGAAGCAACAGTCAGAGATGGAAGTACGGAATCAAGTAGAGGAAACTGCTTGCTCAAGCACCTTACGAAATTGTTGAGATAACACTCAACCCTTTGATTGATCTTAATGTTAAAATTAGGGTTATGTTAGGGTTTTTAGCAAAAATTAAAAATTTGTACTTTAATGCAAAAAATGAATTACCAAACTAGTACTGAAAACAAAATAGTACAGCAGTAACAAGACAAATTTAGATCTGATAAATTAAGACATAATTTTCATCTCTTTCAACTTTAACACTCCCCAAGGATCACTGTGTTAAAGTTAGGGTTTGAAACACACATTTAACAACTGCAGATATATAACCAATATAATAGCAGCAGTAGTAAAACTAATTAACAAAAAATATAATT
Organism: Larix kaempferi; assembly: GCA_027924585.1. Taxonomy (NCBI): domain Eukaryota; kingdom Viridiplantae; phylum Streptophyta; class Pinopsida; order Pinales; family Pinaceae; genus Larix; species Larix kaempferi. The sequence goes on along the minus strand of BSBM01000088.1, from coordinate 16,683,854 downwards.
AGACAAAAATATAGCAGCAGTAATAAATCTAACTAACAACACAAAAGAACAATCTAATCACTTACTTGGTGAATTGAAACCTTCCTTATACTCAGAATTCAACTTTCAGAACAGACTTGCTTCTCAGAGGCAAGTCAACAAATGGAACACAAACTGACCCTTACTTGAGGGTATGTACAAACCTGAGAGAGAGAGATAAAGTGCTGTAGGATAGGGTTACAATAGAAGGTACAGCAGGTTGAGCAGAGGATGGTAACTTCAGAATTCTCACAGAAGTGGATGAATATTTCACAGCAGAGACAGTCCCAAAATTAAGCAGTGGCAGCCCTAATTAGCAGTGACACACTCACACCAAGCAGCAGCACTCTCACACATAACAGAGGCACCCTCAAACATAGCAGCGGCCCTCTTAAACAGGCAGCAGTATCCTCATACTAAGCAGCGATACCCTCAACACAGTAGTGGCACCTTCAAAGAAGGTAAGGCTGCCTCAAACAAATAGAAACACCCTCAAACAGGGTTCGGCAGCCTCAAACCAGGGTATGGCAGCCTCAAAACAGGATATGGCAGCCCTAACAGGCTTCAGGCAAACAGCGGCAGGCCTCTAGCATACCGAGGAACCCTCAAAACAGTGGCGGCACACTTCCTATCAGCAGATAAACCCTCTACCAGGCAGCGGCAGCTAAGGACAGCCTTCAAACAAGTTTTGACATCAAGTAGCAGCCATCAAACAAACCCTAACAGGCAGTGGCAGCCTCAGGAAGGGTAAAGCAGACCTCATCAAGGTGGCGGCAGCCCTAGGATAATCACCGACAACATAAATGGCAGCCCAAGACAGTCACCAACAGCTTGAAACCCTTGACGTCACCCTTAAACAAAGCATCAAAACCCTAGGACAGTCACAAGTAATCAGATCTGAATTGCTACCACACGATGATCTCAAAATGAAGGGTTAGACTTGTATTTATAACGTTTTAAAGTCTTCTAGAAGGTTCTCCCTTCTAATTCTTCATTGACTTAGGGTTTCATTACTAAAGTCAAAACATCCTATCTTTTAGGAGGGTTACCAAACATAAAAATATAATTTAATGTTATGATGTCTTTAGGAGTGGGTAAGAAAGACATAAGGGGTAGGACAATCATAAGGGGGGGCACTAGCACCTAGGACCAACAAAGGAGGGTCAACACAAGACAAGGCTAACTACCATAAATCAAGGATGGGTAAACACCCCTTCAAACCACAAGACCAAAGGTGTAACCACAAAATGGGAAGACAACCCTTTTACCCACAAGACCAAGAACAACAAGGTAGGAAGACAACCGTTCTAACCACAAGACCAAGGGTGTAATACAAGGTGGGAAGACAACCCATTTATCTCTCTCTCAAATGTACAAGTGTTCCATACAATAACTGGAAGTTCTATCATCACCATATAAGGAAGGTCCCCACTGGATGATGTGATCCTATGGTCCTCCTGACTGCTCTTGAGGTCAAGTGCTAGTGACTACATCAAGGGGTGGCCAGTCCCTTGAGAAGACAATCTAGCTCAACCATCTCGAAGACCTAGGAGAGGAGGGCATCACACATCATCATCTTGGTTAACTGACCAGGTATGTACCTGCAGGAATTGCTTGGTCCCAGACCAAGAATCTGCCTGGTCCCAGACCAGAATGCCCTAGAGACAGATAGGGGCCCTAGCCACATGCTAGGGAGTTTGCCATGGCTCCAACCTGCTTGTCCCAGACCAAGAACCCCAATAGACTGCTGGGGGCCCTAGGGTACCTGCTAGAGACTTACTTTGCTTGGTTAACTGACCAGGAACCCTAGTTAACTGACTAGGGTGCCATCCTCCCAGAGAATCGCTCTCACAGCTGCATTATCTTTAACACTTAAGAAGATAGTAGTTGCAGTACATAAAGCTCGAACAACTCAATGCAAAAAAGGATCAATACTCGCTAAAACAAGCATGAAACTTTGAGGACAGTGCTTTAGATGTGGGAATAAACATGAAATCAATATTTTTCCAAATTTCAATTAAGCTCCTTACACTTGTGGACATGCATGATACAGAGCACTCCTAGGGCCCTACATTAAGTGTTTTACAAGATGCTATTCTGATATACAAAAACAATAGTAATGATTGATGACTTATGCTTGTGAATGATATATGAAAGTCAACACTAGCATTTGGATGAGACTAGTTGGATGCATGAAGCTAATGGTGAGTTTAGTGCATTACGGAGGATGAGTCCAGCACATTGCATGTGCGTTAGGATGATCTTTTCATCCCTTAATTCCCCTTTCTGTCTATTTGCTGGATATATCTTAGTTCAGTGCATGGTTTGCAAAGTCTTTGCATGGTGTGAGGGCATTGCTTTCCTTATAGAATATGCTACCTTTCCTGAAGATCAAACTGTTGGCATTCATGGAAGAGGGTGCTATTGTTTGAAAGACTGCTGTAACCGTTAGAAAAGCAAGGTGCTGAGCTATGGAGAATTACTGTTGATATTTTTATAAGATGAAATTGTCATTTTTTGTGTAAAGGCTCTGTTGATTTTTGTGGAAATATGCACTATTTTTGGTAGAAGTGCTGCTGTTTTGATGAACTGGTTTCTAGAATAAGGAATTACTATTGCTATGGGGAGAGAGCATGATGCTAATTTTAGACAAAGGTTTGCTGCTGTTTTTGGGAAGACAAGGTCGCTATTTTTAGAAAAGTATGTTGTTTTTTTTGGACAAAAGCACCTTTGTTATTTTCAAACGTTATGTACTAATTTTGTCATTCAAGGAGCAGAGAACAATGATAAATAAATGCTCAGTAATTGGAGATGTTCACTCAGGAGATAGATCTAGAATCACTGGGGCTTCACCGGATGTCCGACGATGTTTTGGTACCTACTACAGCTTATGGTTAGTAGATTTTATATCCGGGGGAATCTTTGGAGCCATTGATTTTGAATGGGCTCCCCTTTTTCCCAGATTCTCGCTTCTTCACTTATCGACCTCATGGCAGAGGCACGAGTGTAGTTGATTATGTCCTCTCTAGCCGAATATTACTCCCCTTTATTTGTCACCTCCTTGTTTCTCCCATCTCCCTTGCCGTCCATGCTCTTCTTTTTTTCTCTCTTCAGGCTGACACCCTCCCTCCCACTCCACCACCCTTTCGGGGACCACCTCATACTACTATCTTTTACGAGAAGGGGGATCCAGAAATATTCTCTTCCCACCTTCGCTAGATGCTCCTCTTCGAGTCCCAGTTCTCTTCACTTGATTTTGCCTCCTCCAATTATGCTTGTTTCTCATCCACCATTTGGGAAGTAGCCTTAAAGTCCTACCCTCACTCCACCTGGTCCACTCCCATCGCCCTCGGACGCAGCTTTTTCCCTTTGAACCAATGGTACGACGAGGAGTGCAAGGATCTTCATCACTAGCTTTGGCATGCATTCACATGCTCGCCCCTCCTACCACAACCTTAAAGCTTCTTATAACTACCTCCTCCACCGCAAGAAACGTCTCTTCATTTCTCAGAGTGGAAGGGACTTATGTGCTTCCCTCATCCACTCCCCCAAAACCTTTTGGCGCACCTTCTTTCCCCTCCACTCCCCCCTCCCAACTGATCTTAACCTTAGTTCCATGTACTCTTGTACCTCAACTCTCTATGATTTCCCTAGGCAACTCCAGACTCATGTTACCTATCCTCCCACTTCATCTTGCTTATTCTCACACCAGGGCATCAGAGAGGTTGTTTGGATAATAAACACTAAATACAACAAAGGATGAGGAGGGTTTCCAGGAAGAGTTCTTCAAGCATGGTCTTCTTGCTCTAGATACTTACTTGGTTGATCCCTTCAATCATGTGGTCCGCATAGGTTTTCCATTGACTTGGTCACATCACACCATTCACCCGATACACAAATTTGGTTCCAACTCAGATCCCAATAATTATTGGACAATCGTGGTGGGCCACACAATCTTGAAGCTCTATGCTACAGTACTTCATATGAATATTTCTAGAGAGCGTGAGAGGAGACATCTTAGAGCTAGAGGGAAAACAGATTTTCGACCCACTCATCAAACCATTGATCACATTTTACCTTCCTTGCCATCATTGAGGAGGTGCGACATTGCTCTTCAAAAGTTTACTGTTGATTTGTAGATTTTTGAAAAGCTTTTTATTCTATCCCTCGAGAGGCCCTATTCTAGAGGATTAGGGACATTGGCATTTCGAAGACCCTACTCACTGCCATCGTGTGCCTATACATGTTGCTCCTTGGTTGTCTCCGCATGGTTGATAGGGTTTTATATTTCATTAGGAGTACCACTGGGGTTAAGTAGGGATGCCCCTTGTCACCCACCTTGTTTGGGATCTATTGAGGAGTTGGATGCCTTCCTTCACGAGCACATCCAGGATAGTAATGGGTGCCTCCTCCACCGGGTCTTGATATCTATCTTCCTTTTTGCTGATGCTGTGGTCCTCTTGGCATCATCTCTAGAGGGGTTGTAGAGATAATTGGATGCTTTAGCTCTTTTCTGCGATCTTTGACAACTGACATTCGACCCGAGTAAAACCTACGCTATGATCTTCAATGGGACGAATAAGACTTTTATCATACCTTCATTTCTTCTTCAGAGGGAAAAATATTGAGATCATCAACACCTACACATAGTTGGGGGTGCAATTCTCAGGACCCTGTTTCAGTTTGCAACATGCCCTTCGACCTTGGGTCAATAGGGGTTATGGATCCTTATCCCTCCTCAAGAGATAGTGCTTCCAACACCACTTTCAGGACATTTCATCCAAGATGCTCCTCATGAACTCCCTTATCCGGCCCATTGTTCTCTATGGCTTAGAGATTTGGGGACCTCGTTAGCTTGAGTATGATTGGGACTCAGTCGAGATAGTACAAACTCTTCTCCTACGATGCATCATTAGGTGCAAGCAAACAGTTCCTCAACACATCATCCTAGCAGAGTTTGGTGCTTTACCCTTTCGACTTGAGACAATGTTTAGTTTGGTCTCTTTTATGCATTGCATCCGGAGCTTTTCCAACTCAACGGCAGGGTAGGACCAATACTTGTACTTGGCCTATTGTTCTTCAGAGACTATTGCCTCATCTAGTCCTCTAGGCCGTGCCTGAGGTTGGTTTGCAGGGGTTTCAGATCTCTTGGAGTTTATGGGCATTTAGATGGATTGACTCCCTTCTTTTAGATATTCTGTGGATGCACTTGGCCACCTCCTACCTATTCGTTAAGAATTGAATAGGATCATCAAAGATGACATTTACAGGTAGTTTATCCATATCACTTGGGTTAACCCTTGGGGTGGGTTACACCCTAAGAACGCCTCGAGCACGACTTGGAGATAAGTAATGGACTCATTATTTGACCTCAGTATATGCTCTTCCATTTGTTACATGTTATTCATGTTCCCCTTGGCTAGTTCATAGTGGGTTCTCACAGACTCCGGGTAGAGATGGACTGCTAGATAGATTGTTTTGACAGGATCTACCAACTATGCCATCCTCTGGAGGTCGAGACAGAGGAGCACTTCATCTTCTGCTGCCCCATCTACTACGAGTTAGAGGCAGGTGCCACTCTCTTTTTAGGGGGACTCAGACCTGTTATCACACAACTTGTAGTTGTCCCTAAAAGGTATCCTATCCAAGACGGTAGAGGTGTTGGACAACTAAAGAGGTGACCCAAGGCTTTCCACGGTTCCCAATGCAAGCTGGGTGTCATGCTAACCGAGGCAACCTTCACTTTAGATCGAGATGAATCAAGATCAAGGGGGAGACCCTAGCCAATCTATGAAGACTAGCTAACCCAAAGATTCCTAGGGAAATGTGTAAAGTTATGCAAGGAGATCAATGGTGCAAGGTTTTAGATCTAGAAAGGTAAGTGGACCCAAGGTGGTTAGGGCTTGGTTGAGAGGCTTAAGCAATGGACAAATATTTCAATGAAGTGTTTGATTTGGGCCACTTATGAAGTTAAGCAACTAGATCTAAGAAAGAGCTAATGCATTAACCAATGACCCAAGTGGAGCTCATCTCTTAAAATAAGGAATGGGGTCCACACAGTGCAAATCAATGGGGTAAAGCACTAGGGGTAGGTTTTAGGGGATGATCTATCCAATGAAGCAAAAATCACAACTACCCACGTTTTGGAACTAGCAAAGAAGCCTCCCTCAAGGAATGCGACTTCCCTTGGAGAGACCAATGTGCCTTGGGAAATGGGCCAAATGGAGTCCAAACACCACCAAACTATAGATCGAGATTGCTGTGAAGATTATTAAGGTGGGTTTTAATTTTTATACCCAAGAGCATGCTAGATCCAAGTAGATCTAAAAAAAAATGTAAAATGAGGGTTTTAACTTTAGGGTTTTATGACCAATGAAGAAGAAAGAATGGATCTAGGTACATACCTTGTAGAACATACCTCTAATGCTTGTGGCCATTTTGCAAATTGATAACCTTCTCCTTATGTGTATATTCAAGAGTGAGATCTAGTGCTCCAAGCCAAATCGTCCTCCCTCAAAGATGACCAAATCGCCCTCCTCCTGCAAGACAAGATCTAATTAGAAACAAGCCTAGCAAAATAATGATGAAAATGATGAAGAGATGTAAAAGAAAGCATCAACTATGTCACTAAGATACAATAATGATACTCCCTGTCAGAAAGATCAATCCAAAGCAAGATATGAGGGTCCCCCCAACAATAACCTCCTTGAAATCGTCCTCCTCCTCATCAATTCGGCCTCCCTGCAGAAAACGTATTGAAGCCCGCGAACCACAAGTAATACATAGAGAAAAGGTTGTATATTCAACATGCAAAAGAATCCATCAAGACAAGAGAAGTAGATCCACAAAATAGTTTTCTATTCCAATCTTCAAGAGCTCCAAAGGTGCCTTTACAATAGGGGGGTCTCTTCCTTTTATAGGAGAGAAAGACCAAAACCCTAAACCACTTTTGAAAACTAGTGGTTGAGATCAAAAGATATAACAATGTAATCAACGGCTATGATGAGCCAACATAACAATAGACATGGATCACTCAAATAGAGGATGATGTTATGGCTAAAAAGCCTCTAGGAGGGGTGACGTCATACATGGGGGTGGCTAATAACAAGGAGCCACAACATAAAGACATGGACAAGTGACTAGGAGCACATGGTGGGGCTAGGAGGTATTATTCCCCTTCACTAGCATGACCCCATGGCACAATAATATAAAATATGACTCAATGACACGTCCAAGTATACAAATGATTAAATCCTGTCCCCATCATCAGAGAGAGAAATACAATAAAAGAGCTCCTGTAGCCCATGTGGACCCCACTGACTGGTGCCAATTGATCTAGAAGAAGGGGGATACACCACAGATGACCTTTGAGCAAACCAAGTGCCAAAACCTTGCCTCAATTGCCCAAATCGAATTCCTCAATGACCTTTTTATTCCATTTTTTAATCCTCTTGAAAACCTTGAAACTGACCAAAACTGCCTTTGGAGTGCCTGCGCTGTCAAACTGAGTGTACCAGCATGTCTGAAAGGGGGGTAATATGGTAAAAACAAGTGGCTGGACCACCCCCTCCCTCTGTAGCGCCCTAGGCAATGACTTGCCTCTAATGCTCCTGCTGGATAGGCCACATCAGCATGCCCAAACTGGTCAACAGGTAGAAAACTGCTAATATCATGCCCGAGAGTGCCCGAAACTGAAAGATAAGTGTCTCAATGGATCTAGAAGACCCAAATCCACTAGAGATGAGTACTCATACACCTCATGATAACCTATAGGATCATCTGTAGGGTCCACCATACCCGGACAATGTAAAATATGATGATCTGGACATAATAATAAACATGACAAACTGCATTAATCATCATCTGGAGCATATGCCCAACATATAGAATCATCAATAGGTATACATAGGACCATAGATCAACATCATATAGCATAAGTGGTCCATCTCATCACGGATCCCAAGGATGACCATGGTCAAACTATGTTTGACCAGGTCAAAATACAACCAAAGACTAGATTATAACAAATGACTAAGACATGTTCCTTTAACCATATTCACAACTTAACTTAAAGTATAAACATCAATCAAGTGGCAAGTAATACATAGATATTTAATGTTATTTATAATTTACTTGCACCAAAACTTTAAAGACATACTTCATCCAATGGACATGGCCTAACTGCTAGCAAAGTGTGAAGGCTAAGGACAAGGCTAGGTAGAAGGGATGACTTGACCAACTTAACTAAGTGATACTTTGGACAGGGGAAAGGGGAGCTACACACTGCGCCGGACAAGATAAACAAAGGAAATGGCAGTGCCTCACAAATGGATAAGTTGTTTAGAGAGTGCTTATTCAACCTTGGCATCATGTCTACATCAAGTTGATCCAAGTTCATTAGGATCATTCATTTCATTTCCATGGCCAGCAGTCTTTAGATTTGGCATACATTTAACCACTGCTTTTATTTGGCCTTTCATTTATAACATTTTGAGGTCAACAATCATTAGATTTCGCATACATTTAACCATTGCTTTTTAGACCTTTTTATTTGGACCCTTCATGGGGTACTTTAACATTTCATTGCTTTAGCCCTTTTCCATTGTGATGAAAATCACAGTTTTACATTTCATTTATTTCCATGGGCTTTCATAAGAGATTTCCAATAATTTCCATACAAGTAGTACATGTGCTTCAGGTTTTAGCCAACAATATTTCATGTGACTAGGGGGAATTCCGCAAATCTAAACCACAGATCGGGGCAACCGACTAGAGTGATAAAGGCATAAAATCCAACTCACCAAAGGCAACTTCTGTCACCAACTCAGAGCCGAGACACAAAACAAACATGGATGCTATCCAACACAGAGGTAGAAGCGAGGAAGTCCTCCATATCAAAAGTCAAGAAGGCAAGTCAAGGTGAAAGCCAAAATAGGGAAGGTCATGGATGGATGGATGGAGTCAAGTGAATGTGGTGCCTAAGCTAGCAAACATAAATGACAAGAAAGACCATGTCCATGCTCATAGGAGGGTAAGTGAAACCAATGAGTATAGTCAGTAAACCTTTAAGTGCAAGTAGTACATCCAATTAATTATTTAACTCCAACCAAGATAGTTCATTTCATTTATTTAAATAACACTACCACATCATGAGTTATATACCAAGTTAATGCCATGAAGATGACTAAAACAACAAGATAATAATCTATGCTAACAATCACAAGTCTAATGGTCATATCAATATATATCACATCATCTAGAACCAATGAAACACTGCTGCAACAATAACATCTAGAACTCTGGGCATTGAACTGAATTTGTATGGAATAAAAGTATCGGTCATCAAATCTAAGCTCTCAAGGCTCAACCTTGGCACAAGGACTACACATTGTCTGATATAAGCTGTTCTGATGTGTAAGTGATCATAAATGGTGCTGCTCATCATAACTGATCTCACTGAAACCGTGTAAGGCAAAGCTCTGAAAAGTGCAGATATCGGCTCAACAAATATAGTAGCCCAACTACTATGGTGTGATAACAAGACCCTCACCAACTTCTTTAGATACCTTGACCATAGATGTTTGGAATTATACATGTAGGAGGCCCTCAAGCTCCGAGTCCATATTCTTCAGCCTTCTGCTCCACTAGATTTGACCTAGCAGATCACTTCCTTTTTCATGGTGCTACCCTCAGGAAGGGGCACTAAGAGACAGTGTGATAGCATTACAACTTTAGCCTCTAGATTAGTGCAAACTCGTGGGAACTTCTCCCATCCTCTAAGATCTCAATGGCATGACATGACATGACAAGATCTCTCCCCTTGCGGCAAATGAGACCCCCTAGGCCTCAACAACGAGCTACCTCCTCTAGACAACAGTGCAGTGGGCAACCTAGACCTTTCATTAGCTCTTCCATTGGACATCATACTATTTTGAGTCTCCTTTGTTCGCCCTCGGATGTTAGGAGAGATGGATCTATTCCTTGATAAACCTACCTCATTTCTTCTAGATTTTCTTTCTCCTGGATCTTTTACTCTTGTACATCTCCACCCCCATGCGGGCTCCTATGCTCGGGGTTGAGGTTTTTTCATGTTTCTCATGCTTCAACATAGACTTCACGATCTTTTCTACTTTATTTTACTTTCATTCCTTCTGCCTTTTATAGGAGACCGTTTGGTACTCCTGCTTTGTAATGACATCATTGTATTTAGTAGTCCCATTGACCTACTTTTGTGGTCATTAGTTGGACATTAATAAAATTATCTCATCTTATCTTATCTTGGCACCAATGCTTCTTCCTTTGGGGCATACACCTTGTGTTTCTCTCTTCTTATTCCTCATTTCAGATTCTTTTCTACTTTATTTTACTTTCATTCCTTCTGCCTTTTATAGGAGACGGTTTGGTACTCCTGCTTTGTAATGACATCATTGTATATAGTAGTCCCATTGACCTACTTTTGTGGTCATTATTTGGACATTAATAAAATGATCTAATCTTATCTTATCTTGGCACCAATGCTTCTTCCTTTGGGGCGTACTCCTTGTGTTTCTCTCTTCTTATTCATCATTTCAGATTTGGAATTATTAGGTTGCAACTAGGGTATTACAAAGTTGAATTTGCTGTTCTTTCTCCATTACATAGTGTATCTCTTGGAGGTTGAGCATGGATAGGAACTTAAGCTGTGAACTTGTCAATTCCGTTTGACTTTTTCTGTTAGGGAAAGAATCTGATCTGAATTTTCCAGACCTTGTAATCATACAAATTTGATTGATATAGTGAATAGTTGATCCCATCTTTTGACTTTCAAAGTTGATTGCTCTTGTTTAGCTTAGAATATAATGTTTTAAATCTCATATCTCAATATGATTCTTTGATTTCATTGCCGTATTGAGACTTTGTCTGAGTTAGTTTTTGATGGCATGGTGGAAGTTCCCATTAAATAACTAGCACAGCCACTTAACTTGTGGCCGATGAACGCAGATACGCAACAAGTTAAGGTCTAGGCCAAAAAAACAATTAAATATTTACCCACATTGAACCTGACAGATCTATTTCAAATGTAAAATTTAAAAGATGGCCAAATCAGATACTATGGGTGTCTTCTTTTAAATTCGCTGTGGTACGTCGGAAGATGCACTACCCCAGTTTTCTAAAATGAAATAATCAGTAATAATACAAGCAAGAAATTTGTATATTAAAATAGATATATGGAACATATCAATATGTACAGATGTGTTTTTATACCTCTCTCCTCAATATTTCTCTGGAATATATTAAAATGTGTATTTATTAAGACAAGCTCTTCCGCCAGCAAAGAAATTCAATATCTGGCATCACCTTTTTGTGCCCAAGATGAACATGTATTGCATTGCAGAACAATTCTTTTGGAGATGTCAAGACATCATCAGGTTAGAAATATTTTGAAAGAGCGAGTTCCATCTAATTTGTTGTAGTTGTTCTGTTTCTAGCCCTACTGAGGTTGAGAACCATTCAATTCATTGGCATCCAATTGTGAAAACGGGCATTGTTTTGTCCCTGACCCTGCGCACTATTGTTTGGCCAAATCGTAAACCCTGTACAGAAAGACAATGATCAGCATTATAAATTTCAAAGCACAATGGTATGGAATCGGACTCTCTCGGATATATCTATTAAACCACAGCCCACAAGCCCTAACCACCGCCTCATGGACGGTTGCCAAGTCCTAATTGTATTCTTAACAATTAATCTGCATTAGTTAGCATTAATTAGGCTGCTTAACCAATGACGACTACCATGAATCTTCCTGAATTTTTGGGATTCTGGAGATTGACATCCATTCCCAAAAGTGGATAGAATAACACTGATAGGTGTTAATTCTAACACCTATCGACATAATTAATGTTTTCCTCCACTTCTTCTACTGTGTTTCTATGTCATATACATGCCCAATTAATGTTGGCACCAAACTATCGCAACTAAAAAGCCTTCAAAATCACATAAAAATCTTTTACCTTTTTGCATATTTGAAGGGCATAATTGAAAATCTTCCGTTGAAGAGCTTCATTGAAGATTTGACAAAGTACAAGATCATCACCTCTATACTAAAAATCATTAAAGAATATTTAGGTATACCTCCCTTGAGTCAGATAAGTACTGACTCTAAACCAAGAGGGACCTTGACACCATCCCTAGACTGCCTTTTGGGGATTCATGAATATTGTCCTCTTTGACAATATTTCAATGGTCATTGTTACTAAATCTAACACCTAGGATGCAAAGTCTTCACCAAGTGGAACTTATAAGAGTTACCACTGTCACCTTAGCACCCATTTCCCCCACTTCAGGATGGTTTACAACCAACACTAGGGTGGATTCCCTATCTTTACAAGATCCAGTGATGAGTATTATTAGGCATAGGGTTTATGTACTGTTTACAAATATGTGTTTAGGATATTTTACTGTAGTGTATTCCAGATTTATGGGGCAGCAAAGGAAGTTTTGTATTTGATTTAGCAAATGACGGTAGATCAGACTTTTAGAGCAGATTTAAGTTTTAAATACAAGCTGCAATCTTCCCACCTTTATTCAGAAACAATAGAGGGTATTTTTGCCCCTTAAAAATCTGTTTTAAATGGTATTTGCCGATTATAAAATACAAATCTATATGGCATAATTAAAGTCTAGCTTAGGATGTATCAAATGGTGTTCTACTAGACTATTAGGGGCAGATGTGGGCTATGATAACAGGCTGTAATTTCCAGATCTGTTTTGCAGAAAATTATAAGGGTTTATACAGATTTTTGGGTGGTTAAAGAATGGTAGCAGTGCCTATGTTTTTCATTGGGCAAATGGGTTCAATGTGGCTAAAAGGGAGGCTGTCCTAAGGAAGAGATTTCCAGAAATATGGCCGTGGATCACAATCAATACTTCCCTTCCCTTTGCTGTCCTATACTCCAGAAACCTACAATTTGAATTTACTAGAACAGATAAACTCAAAGGAAATGAGGTTTATACTTGTTCTCGCAGCCTTTAACAGTGTGATGGTTTGCTCTCCATGATTTATGGATTCACTGTGTTAAGAAGGGGTTTATCGACGTTTCGGACCTGCGATACGCAGTCCATCTTCAGGATAGGTGAAGAGTGTAATTTCCAAGAGATTGCCCAAGATGAATTAATATTAATGTTGTTGTTAGTGATAAATTTTGAAGGTCGGGTTAGTTTTTTTAAAAAGGAAATTTCTATGATTTAATATAGTATGACTGATTATGTATTATTAATAAAATTATTTTATTTAGATTATGTATTAATTCTCAATATTATCATAATGTTTCATTATCATATTAAATTGATTATAATTATAATTGGTGCAATAATTAATTTTTATTATTAAAAAGTGCATTAATTAAAATTTCATAATGGTGTAATAATAAAAATTATTCAAATTAAAGTTTATTATAATTAATTAAAATCAATTTTTTTTTTTTTAAATATATTATTATTATTAATTAAAATAAATTATTATTATTAGCCTCATATTAGTATTAAAATATTAATTTTTAAGCATTTATTTTTATTTTTAATTTTTATTATTCAAGTTAGGGAGATAAGGGCAAAGGTTAAAAAGTTAATAAGTAAAGGTTAAGCAGATGATGGACAAAGGTTGAAAAGATAATGGGTAAAGGTTAAGGAGATGATGGATGTAAGGAATCTTGTCGAAGGAGGGGAAGCCAGGATTTGCTAAGCTTAAGACCATCGTCCCGATTAAGCAATTGTTTTCTTTAACTATCTCCATGGCCTCCCTAACACGCCTCCTGGTCAAGTGATCTTCCTTCGCTAGGATCTTACAATCCTCGATGCATATATGGTGTTTGGTTTTGATAGAATGCTTTGCAAGAGCTGAGGATGGTCTTAAGCTTAGCAAATCCTGGCTTGCCTTAATAGGGACGATGTGGATATTGTAAATATTTTCAGAGATCACTACTCCCTCTGTATCAGTTTGAGACCTCAAGTGATATGAATCTCTATGTCAGTACATACTTAGAAAACATAGATTCAAATAACTAGGCCTGCATCTACCAACTAACACATAGAGAATCATATAGACAACAGATGTACCCAGGAACCCTTTCGGGAGAAACCAGCTAACTATGGGGCTATCTTCTCAATCTCGAGCCCAGAGCATATAGATGTATAAAAGAGGATACAATACAAAGTTACCTCAATCGGTAGCTCAATCCCTCTCACTAGGGAAAACCCTAATTTGCATGCATCTAGCTGATGCATGCACTGATGGAGTGTGTCCTAACTGCCAATCTGGATCTGAGTGCTCTGATGAAGTGTCTAACTGATCTGCCCTCTCTCGATCACTCTGCTCTAATCTGCTCACTCTGAAGACATCCCACTGATGAATTCGGCCCTCTCTGCACGCATAAGTGCGCCCTCCTCCTCTGGATGTCAAATGCTCGTATTGCTCCGGATCTCAACAGATTTGAGCTCCGATCGCCTCTAACCTTCCTGAAATCTCAAGGCAATGCTATCCTAAAACTCTCGGACTCCAACTCGGTCAATCCAACTCACAACGAGCTTCTCCTCAGGAAAAACGTCCTCCTCCAAGCAAACTCGGCCTCCTCCAATATAATCAGTAATCACACTGTGAAGCTCTCTCAGCTCACAGTCCTAGAGATCTGGTCTCTCTGGAACTGAAGGTCATTGATCTAGCTCAGATCTGACCTTCCTAGCTCCTGCAGCAACTCCTCCCTATCTCAAAAAGTCGCCCCACATGGATAGATTCATCCTCCTCACTCTGGAAATATCTCTCTCTGATAATGCAACTGAGTAGCCCCATCTGGGGACCCCTTGCCTCTATAAATAATCTCACCGATGAATTAGGTTTTCCAAAACCCTAATTCCTGGTGCATGCAAAAGGTCACTTTTGCATGCATTCACTGAATGCTGGCAGCAATGTTATCGGAACTGGACTGGTCATCAAACCGGCGAAGCCCAAAATGTGAACCGGACCGGAACCAGAAAAAAACCGGTCGACTAAAAAATACATAAAATATTCATATTTGTAAAAAACATATATTTTCATGTGCATACATATGAATCCAAACCATTAATACACAAATATGCAAAGTTTCTCATATATATATAACAAGTATGGGTGCAAATAACCAAAACAACACCCAGTGCAATACATCTCTGAGGTTCTGAACCAAAATACATCAACAAAGAGGCTTGAAATGGCAACCATAGTACTAATGAATAACAATAAACTAATCATAGAAGCATAGAAATTTTTTTTTGTGTTTAAAAAAAATAAAAATCAGTTTCATGGGTCCACTGTACGGACCGGCCGGTTCGGGCCGGTTTTGACCGGTTCCGGCCGGTTTAGTACCCGGTTCAGACAAAAATCCGGTTCAACCGGTTACCTCTGTAAACCGGTCAGACTGGCCGGTTTTTTCGGTTCCGGTTTGGTTCCAATAACACTGGCTGGCAGGTCATGCAAAACTCATGCATGCATAGGTCAATCTCCCCTGAAGCTCCGCATGCAGCCCCTGCTGGGCTCATGCCACTGAGTAGAGTGCATCTCACTCTCTACTCCATCCTGATGCCTAAGGTACTAATGTCCCTCCATGCAAGGCATCTGAGTCATGGAGGACATCCCGAAGTTACCATAATCTAACAGTTATGCACTTTGGAAGAGAGTGAATAAGAACTCTAGAATATTGCTGATACCTAACAAAACTCAAACATAAAAGAAGATGAGATACATATGATGGGCCGAGATTCTCACCCTAGTAAACCACATAATTAGATCAAAAACAATAAAAATGCAGATCAAATGCATGATATAAAAAATGGTTCTAGAACAGAAGTGGAGCCAAATGCTGAATAATGCATGAAATAAAATAACTAATCTATTGCTCATACAAACTTAGTCACCCTACTCTACATCTACTACACGACACTAAATGTCATTTGAAAAATAGAGTTTAAGGATTTTCCCATTAATCAGGAAGCCATAATCTTTTGCAATGCTACAATCCTCCTTAAATTTTGAATGATCTTAATCGTGTGAAAGTTGCTCACATGCCATGAGTGATGAATTGAATGCTTATCATTATTTGCAATGGAAACTTGTCCCTCTTCAAGTAATATGCCAGGATTTGCTATTGTGTCTGCCTGTCCATTATAATCTTGGGCCACTTGATTAAAATTAAAACATTCACACAAATTAACATGGCCTTGCATCTGTGAATGATTTTGGTGAGCGTTAGCCTTTTTATTTTTAGCTCTGTTGCTAGAGTCGGCCACTTGTGCAAATATGATGTATCTGCTACATTATCGTGATCTGCCCTAGGCCCCATGTAAACTTTACTTCTTGTTCACCTCCCAGGTTGATGATGAGCCCCCCTGCCTCTGCTCTGCTCAGGTTACTAAAGAAATCTTTTTATTCCTTGAATCAATTGATTTTTTTCTACAGATTATAAATATATATGTGTATATGTAACTCACATATGTATGTCCAAGTGTTTGAAAATTGTCACAGTTTGCACTTGCCTTCTGCACCACCCTTAATCCAAAAACTTAAGTGGAAGACAATGGCAAGAGCTATGATGTTTCCTTATTTCCAGTCACCTTGGAAGGTCCCTATTTCTTGGTTTGTAGTCTCTCCTTTGTAGAAACTTATATTTTCGACTATGACACTCCATTTATTTTAGTGTAAATTGACAGTTCTGTCTCATTGTTGGGCTTGAAGTAAGTGTTTTTTTATTATTTCTCAATTTGTTGCACTCTAGCAGCATTATATAAACATAAAGGGATGATTATATGTGATGATAGAATAAGTATACAGACAGAAAACAATAAAAGGAATGACAAAGGAATAATACAAAATAAATCGAAGAGAGAAAAATGTAGAAATTATGATCTGCATGCCTTTGCGCAGATTGATCCCAGTTGATCATTGCCTTGATTTTAGCTCCCTTGACTCTGTATTTCTCAACAACTCCAAGGTGATGCTCTAAAATTCCAACCTGGTTCTACTTTTCCAGATTGAAGAGATATCCTCCATTTCCTTCCCAGTATGGCCAAGTTGCTTTCCAAGGTGCTGATTCTTAGCTAAGAGTCCCAAGTCATCCTTGTTGTTTTGTTTACTGCAACTTCTTATCATAAGATCCATCCTAACCCATTCTGCAGCAAGGTACAAGGTTCTGCATTCTTGAAATAGCTTGAATGCACTAATTTGAATCCAGAAGTGAAACATTCAACTGTAAGATTGATTAGAAAGCTGCCCAGTGCTCCCTCCAAGCACCATGGTGGAATAGATAAGCAGGTGATTTGACTTGGTGACTGAATCTTTCACTAAGAATGACCTACATTTGCTTCTGAAAGTAGCCACTTGCATATTGGTCTAGAGTTTGTTGAGTTGTGCTAGATTTCTATCTGATCCCTTCTGCCAATTGGGCCATGCATACCACTGTCCTATTTCCAAGGATTTCTTGTTGGAATTATTGGTGTAATTTATACATGTGGCCATGACCCATTTGTATATATCATTATGTACTTGTAAATTGTAATTATGGCTAAGACCATATTTTGTTTCATTTATTGCATACTAGGTTTATGGTTCAGGCCGACCTAGTCAAACTTGATATGTAGCTCTTGGGGTTTGTGCCCTTATTTTGTGGGCCTAAAACCACCTCTTGAAGGGACACATCATGTAAGTTGTATATAAATACACATTTCAATCTCTCATTTGTACATCTCATGTTGTGATCTTCTTGATCTAAAATACAAAGTGTCATAAGCCTAAGGACACTCAATTTTGGCGATTTTCCTCTTGTGATTGGCATTTTTCTCTTGGGTGCACTTTTATATTTCTATTTTTAGCAATTGTGCTTGGCTTTTGCTCTCTCTCTCTCTCTCTAATGCACTAGACCTATCTCTTGAATGCACTTGTAAGGAGGCTATTTCAGAATCTGAGTGAGGTTTGGTTCCATCAATTCTTTTGTTAACCCTTGTAAACCTCAACATGGTTTCAAAGTGGGTGTGAACCTTACTCTCTTAATTTTTTTGGCTGATCCAAAAACTATTGGCTAGTGGCATCTTTGTTAGAGAGTAGAATTAGGGTTTCCTTGAATAATCTCTTGTAGGGTTTCTCTAGGAGTTCTAGAGATCTAAACCCTAATCTAGGGTTGCACCTTCCTTCTATAGTGTTCTTTGGTGCTTTTCACCCTCCTTTGAGGTCAATGCTTTCATTCCTAGTATTACCTAGGGTTTTGTACCATTTGGATTTATAAAGGCAATTTTTTGAAGTATTTGTTCCACTTCATCCCGTTGTTGTTGAGCTTATGGATTCAAAGTGGTTGTTTCCTTATTTGAGTGGGGACAACTATCATAAATGTGTAGATCAACTAACTACCCTACTTCGAAGTAAAGGTCTATGAATGTACTTGGCGAGGCCACTTCTTGTTGAAGATGATGACATTTATGGCCTTGTACGTTTGAAGAAGGGTGAAGCTCTTGGGTTGAGCACATTTTATGTCAAGCCTAATCTCATTCATTATACCAACGATAACAAAGTCAGTGAAGGACATTTGGGATCCCTTCAAAACTCTCTTTGGAATGATGAATACTACTCAAGTCAATTGACTAGAAATTGAACTCTCTTATCTCAAGATGGGGGACTTCAACACAGTTGAGGAGAATATTGCAAGGTTTAAAAACCTAAAGATTCAAGCAAGAGGAAAAGAAAAATTAGATTCAGAACTTGTAAGTATTGTTCTGAATAATCTCTCTCCAATGTTCAAATCTTTCAAGGTTATATTCTACAATACTCCTTTATTTGTCAATGATCTGGTAACTCCTCTTGAGGTGGTTTTCTCTTATCTCATTTAGCTTCAAGTTACTTTGAGGAATATGAGTGAATTACCCCTTGAGATCAAGCCCATCGAAAGGTTCCCTCAACCCCTCTTAAATCTAAGTTTGACCAAGGTGGGAATCCTTGAAATCCTCCTAGAAGAAAATAGTCATATGGAACTATTATCGTAAGGAGGGCCATCCCTTAAAGTCTTTCCTTGCTCATCTTCAAAAAATGAAGAGCTTGCAAGATATATAGTAGGCACCAAAGACCTTTTTGATGAGAATTTTGGATCTTCTCATAGTGCACATTACATGCTTCACTTTGGTCCTCTTCTCCTTAGCAAGAGGGGATTGTTGATTCTATAGTTACCCAACACATGGCCAAACATGAACAACTCTCTAATTATAGACAATAGCACATTGGAGAGAAAATGGTTATTAGTGACAATTCAACCATACAGGTTGCATGCTGTGGTGATGTCATCATCGATACAACTAAGTTTGGAGATGTTCTTCATGTTATAGGCATTGGACCATATCTTCTTTCTATCTACCACATTACACATACTATAGAAAGGTGGAATTTGATTGGATCAATGGGTTGTGAGGACATGAATGATGATTTCAAAGTGGTTTCCTTTGGATATTGTGATGAATCTGATCATATGTACAAGCTGGGGAAGAATCCTTTTCATCATAAAGAAAAGGGTTTGTTGCTATGGTGGCCAAAATGGATGACACTAGTATGCTATGGCTCCACCATCTCGGTCATATGAACTTTGGTTCTTTGCAACATACGAATCATCTTCTTATGGTTAATGACCTTTCACAGATTGAATTGCCTAATGGTTTCTATGAAGGGTGTGCAATGAGGAAACATCACTAGGATCCCTTTCTTAAGGACAGAGTGAGGCAAGCTTCTTAGCCTCTTGCACTGATTCATAGTGATATTTATTGGCCTATGCCTACATCTTCTATTGGGGGAGCTAAGTACTTCCTCACCTTCATTGATGATTTTTCCTATTTTCTTTGGGTATATACCATTAAATCTAAGGATGAGGTGTTTGGAAAGTTATGGGACTTCAAATCTCTTGTGGAACATCAAAGCTACAGGAAGATCAAGTGTCTCAAGACTAACGATGGAGGTGAATATATTAGCAATGCTTTCCAATAATTTTTCATATCTTAGGGCATCTCTTGGTAGAGTACCATTGCTTACACTCCAAAACAAAATGGAGTAGAAAAACAAAAGAATAGGGCTATCATGGTGATGGCTTGCTACATGGTTCACTCCAAGAAAATGAAGCTTTCATTCTAGAGAGGGTTGTTTGTGCAACCCATATCATCAATAGAACACCTTCTTGTGTCATCATAGGTATGACTACTTATGAGAAATGGTATGGCAAAAAGCCTTCTATTTCACATTTCATATTTTTTTGATCTAGTGGATGGGCCCATTCTCCTAATGAAAGGAGAAACACATAAGCATCTCCAAAATCTTGCTACACTCCAAAACAAAATGGAGTAGTAGAACAAAAGAATGGGGCTATCATGGAGATGGCTCGTTGCATGCTTCGCTCCAAGAAAACAAAGCTTTCATTATGGGGATTGGCAGTGGTTGTGCAACCCATATCGTCAATAGAACACCTTCTTGTGTCATCATAGGTATGACTCCTTATGAGAATGGTATGGCAACAAACCTTCAATTTCACATTTTAGAATTTTTGGATCTATTGGATGGGCCCATGCTCCTAATGAAAGGTGAACCACACAAGCATCTCCAAACTCTTCCTACATGTTGTTTGGCTACAACGAAACTTTTTAGGGATATCGACTTTATGATCCCACCACTCAGAAAGTGGTTGAATATCTAAGTTTCCAAAAAACTTGGGTACGGGGACGGGGACGCCACTTTTTGAAACAAAGGAATTGGGTACGTCGGGGGTATTGTGTGTGTGTGTGTGTACGACAGAAAATTTTAAAATTCAAATCATTTTCACTAGTATTCAATAAGTAATGTATGCACATTCCTTCAAAGTTTACGAATCATTGATTTAAAGTGGAAATTACATATGAACCTTAAGTCTAAACATGATATCAGACAATCATAATTATTAATGACATAAACCAAGTGGAAATTCAAATTACTGTTTGCATATTGATATGATTGATATGAATCATGATTCATCAATCATGATATATGCCCAATGTCATACAACATAGAGAATGAAGGCAATTGATATATGTCCAATGTCATAGAACATAGAGTATGGCAATTCTCCTATGTGGGTTTCCTTCCTTTCCCATCGTTGCCTCTCTCCAAGTGACAAGTCCAATGTGAAATGAAAATCAGAAATGTGTTGGGAGGGCAGGGCATGGTGTTAAGAGGGTAGGGGAACCCACACCCACCACTTCCCTCTTCAAAATGGTAAAATAATTTATAAACACACACACACACACACACACACATATGTTTAATTTTTAGTCAATGAAGTCTCCTTGGAGTCCCCAAAATCGGGGGATGGTGTCCCCAAACCAAGCGAAGTTTCCAAATTTTTTTCCAAAGGTTTCCAGTACTCGGGTACTTCGATAGGGAGTTCAGGAAACATTTGAGAGGTCCCCGACCCGGTTTCCGTGACATGGGGACGGTACCCAGGGTGGGGACATGAACCCAGCTCCCAGGGATGGGTACCCCTACAGCATAGTTGAATATAGAGAGGCTATTTTTGACGAGGTTCCTACTCATGGCATTCGATGATCTCTCCCATTACTTCTTTCCTAAGATTCTTTAAATGCATCTCAACATGCTTCCATGGATCATGCTTCTTCTGATCACCATGCATGTTCTCTTCTAAATGACTTTTGTTGTGTTTTAATGGTCCCTTCTCCGTCACAGTATGATGTTAATAATCTCTATACTTATACAAGTACTCCTTGTACAATATTTGGGTAGACTCTTATGGCTAATGTGGGCCCTATCAATGAATTCCAATATTCCTATTGCAAATGTCTCTTCACTTTTTCAAGATACTCTTCTTAGTGGCTCATACAATCCTCTTGTTGCAAATGATAAAGCTCTTGTCAATGGCTTATCTAGTCCTCATGTTATAGATGGTCTTGACAACATGACTCCATTATTCAGTGATGATGGTGACACCTTGCATGATTGGCTTGCACCAATTACTCTTCCTTTAGATGGGTTAAGGCCTATACCTAAGTGGGCTATCTCTACTCTTGTTGATGCAACAAAGTTTCTTGTTGGCCCATTCACGTGCTATCATTAGGAATCTCCTCCACCTTGGACCCTTCTTGCTTACATCACTAATTATTTTCAGGACAAATCTAATGCAATTAAGTTTCTCGCTACTCTATTTGAGCACTATCTGGAGGATTCTTCTCCAACATAGGGAATTACTTAGTGTTTTGGTGTCCCCAACAAACTACAACATCTCCCACCTAAATCTCTCTAGAGCTTAGTTTTGGTCATTGATAATCTTGATGGTTTTATGAAGGGGCAATGTGGAGTTCAAGGGGGGTGATCTAGCCCTATACTCAATGTTAATGTGGAAAGTAAAGTACTCATGTATAGTAGTGACTTCTTACCATGGCCCCTTGTTTAGCTCAAGGGGGGGTGTTGGAGTTATTGGTGTAATATGTACAAAACCCAGTCATATGTATCATCATGTTCTTTTAACTATGGCTAAGGCCACATTTTATTTTGTTTCTTGTATACTAGGTTTATGGTTAAGGATGACTGAGTGAAACTTGATATGTAGGCTCAATAACCATTTTGGGTCGCGTGCCCCTATTAACTGCCTCTTGATGGGACTCCTTCCCCTCTTGGAGGGATGCCTCACTTAAATACATAACTCAACCTCTCACTTGTATCAATATATTGTGTGATCTTCTTGATCTGAAATGCCAAGTGTTATACACCTAAGGGCACTTAATTTTGGTGTTTTTCTCTTGTGTTTGTCATTTTCTCTTAGGCACGTGTGTTTCTATTTTTAGCACTTGTGCTTGGCTTTTGCACTCTTTGTATAGTGCACTAGACCCATCTCTCTAGAGCAATTGTGAAGAGGCTATTTCATAATTTGGGTGAGATTTGGTTCCATTGATTCTTTCAATGACCCT
The DNA here is from genome assembly GCA_027924585.1 of Larix kaempferi. Classification (NCBI taxonomy): domain Eukaryota; kingdom Viridiplantae; phylum Streptophyta; class Pinopsida; order Pinales; family Pinaceae; genus Larix; species Larix kaempferi. The sequence continues at coordinate 16,660,853 of BSBM01000088.1, read as the reverse complement.
TATAAATCTCAACATTATTAAATTTTACATTAGGTTTATGTCTAAAATTCCAAAGATCAACTTATAATGTGGCCAACTTTACTTTTCTATGAAACTAAGGATACAAGCTTTTCCCCAATTCTTTTGCTATCCCACACAACCATATTAAAATTGTATCCAAGAATCCATCTAGTAGTTGGGAGGGACCAAGACATTGATTTCCATAGTTGAATTCATACAATAGGACTATTTGTTGCCTACTTAGACCCAAAGTTACAAATATCGCCGATATATCGCCGACATCGCGATATATCGCGATGCTAACTGCTCGGCGATATTATCGGCAAATATCGGCGATATTTTAGGCGATATTTCCGGCGATATTTTAAGCGATATATCGCGATAAAATCACGATTTTTATCATAAACATCGTCAGTCGTGCCTACGGGGTTTTATTATTTAAAAGACGCAAAAATAATTTTTGGGGGTTTGTTATTATTTAACGCCAACACTGCATAACCGCCCTTTGCTTGTTTGATTGTTTGAGCGTCGTTGGAGTGGTGTGAAGCGCTAACGGGGTGTGAACTGTGAAGTGGGCAGTGGACGCGAGTTGCCGGGGTGTGAACTGTGAAGTGGGCAGTGGACGCGGGTCGCCGGGGTTTGAACTGTGAAGTGGGCAGTGGACGCGGGTCGCCAGGGTGTGAAGTCACGCGGGTTGGACGGGAGCCACACTGTGGAGTCGTGGGCAGTGGACGAGAGCCAGGACGCGGGCATTGGTGACTGGGCAGTGGACGCGGGCGGGCCGACTTAAGGTACGTACTACGTAGTCGTTTTCACACTGTTTTTTTTTAAATTTTTTATTATTTAAATTTAATAAATTTTGCCCTCCCCCGGCCCTTAACTGCCCGAGTCCGACTCCCCATCTGCCTCTGCAATCCGGAGTGGACTCTACCTGTTGGCAGCTGAAGCCTGAGCCTGAACCGAGTTTTTAATTGAAAAAAAAAATTAAAAAATTAAATTTTACAGTGTGACAGTTTAGTGTTTACAACTTTACACTTTACAGTTTACACAATGACTTTTACGTTTACAAATTAGAAGTTCTAATGTGAAATCAAGATTCAAGTGGTGGAGTTATTTCTAGGATTCTGGCAGCTAGTTGGAGGGTTTTCTATTTAAAACCTTAGTTCGAGTTTCCTAATTTTGACCTAGCCAAAATTCTAGTTTGCCATGTACCCATGTTTGCTAAGCGTGCTAATTCTGCCCAAGCCAAACAGGCTTGCAAGATTCCTGATGCTAACATGGCCAAGCATAATTTTTAATACTATTACTAACTCAGAATTTTTAAAATTAATTACTAAATACTAACTCAGAATTTAATACTGAAATTTTAATACTGTTACTGTTACTAATTTTTGAAATTTTTAATACTGTTACTGTTACTAATTTTTTAATTAATTATTAAATTTTTAATACTGTTTACTAATTAATTACTAATTACAGTATTAAATTATTAATAACTTAGAATTACTAATTACTAAAATTAATTAAAAAATTAATTCTTAATTTCTGAGTTAATTACTAACTCAATTCCAGTTTGCTCAATTCTGGAAATTACTAATTTCCAGAATCCAGAATTAATAATTTTACATCGTATTTCATAAAAATCAGAATTTGTAAATCAGAATTTGTAACTTTGTACAGGACCACAGGTTGTAAATTAATTAATAAAACTCTGATTTGTTATTTTTAATTTTTTTGCCTTTTAAAAGTATGTTAAAAAACGGTTTATTTTATTTTATTTTGCAGGTTCAAAGTTTCAACAAACATGCCGAAGTCTTTGGATCCATTCTGGGACTATGCAGAGCCTCTTGATCCACACAATCGCCAAAAGCTAAAATGCAATTTGTGTGGGAAGGAGATGACGGGGGGTATAAGTCGGCTGAAATACCACTTCGCACAACTTTCAGGGCATGAGGTGGATATTTGCAAAAACTCCAAACCTGAAATTATTCAGAGGGCCAAACTCGCAATTGAAGGTGTTGGCAAGAAGAAAGATGAAAGGGAAGCTCTCAGGCAGGAACTTGGAATGAGAGTGTCATTAGGATCCGGGTCAGCCGGACACACTTTAGGGGGAGTGGGGAGTGAGACCTTTTCCTCATCTTCCGCCATGCCTTCAACATCTAGTCACCATGTTCCGAGATCCGGGCCTGGTTCACAACCAGGTATAAGGTCAATGTTCAAGATAAATGAGAAAAAGGAAGCAGACAAGCTTGTGAGTCGGTGCCTTTTATGGAGTGATATACCATTCCACTTTGCGAGGAACCCATTCTACATTCCTATGTTTGATGCCGTTGCTACTGTTGGGCCGGGGTATAGCCCCCCCACTTATGAGGAGCTGAGAGGGCCCCTTCTTGATAATGAAAAGGTTGATTGCACTACTAGGTTGGAGGAGCTTCGAGGTTCATGGGAGTTCACGGGATGCACAGTGATGTCAGATGGTTGGAACGATACGAAGGGTAGGACCCTTCTCAATTTCTTGGTTCATTGTCCTAGGGGCATAATGTTTATAAAATCTGTGGATGCATCTGCACATATCAAAGATGCAGCATTACTATGTGAGTTGTTGGATGGGTTCATCCAGGAGGTAGGACCGCAGCATGTTGTCCAAGTTATAATGGACAATGCTGCGAATTATGTGGCAGCTGGCAGGATGCTTATGGACATGTATCCTTCTTTGTTTTGGACCCCTTGTGCTGCACACTGCATCGACTTGATCTTAGAGGATATGGGAAAGATTGAGTTTATCAGGGATGTCATTGATCCAGCAAGAAGCATCACCAAATTTATATACAATCATGCTTCTGTGCTTAGCTTGATGAGGCAGTTTACTCATGACAGGGAGTTGGTTCGTCCCGGCATCACTCGCTTTGCCACTTGTTTCATCTCTCTTCAGTCTCTCCATGCTTCTAAGTGGGACTTGCAGACTATGTTCCTTTCAGCTGAGTGGCGTGCTTTATCGATTAGCATTAAGGCGGAGGGACTTGCCATATCTAGACTAGTGTCATACCAGGAGAGCTTCTGGGATGGGGTGAAGGAAGTGTGTGCCATCTGTGAACCTTTGGTAAGGGTTCTTCGCTTGGTTGATGGAGACAAGCCCGCAATGGGCTACCTATATGAGGCCATGGATAGGGCCAAAGAGGCCATTCGTGCCTACTGTGAGGACAAGGGAGAGGATGGGCAAGCGAAGCAACAATTGATATGAGCGGTGATTAATCAGCGATGGAACAACACACTTCATCGCCCCATTCATGCTGCAGGGCTATTCCTCAACCCTGCATTCTCTTACTCCTGTGGCTTCCGGTTTGATGGAGAGGTAGTGGATGGGTTCTTGGAATGTGTCGAGAGGATGGTGCCAAGTGAAGATGATCGTTCAGAGATTTCCAAAGAGTTGGAAATCTATAAGAGGGCCATGGGAACATTTGGGTTTTCTATGGCTATCAGGGACAGGAACAACAAAATGCCAAGTAAGCTTCACCTTGTTTCAAGTTCAACTTTCAAGAATGAAAAAAATTCAATTGATTTATTTCTTTGTTTTAAATTTTAAATTTTCAATGTCTTCTCTTATGTTTCTAACTTTCTCCATTTCATTGTAGATCATTGGTGGGAAACCTATGGCGCACGAGTACCCCATCTCCAAAGTCTTGCTGTTCGGATCCTTAGCCAGACATGCAGCTCTTCTGGTTGTGAGCGCAACTGGAGTGTATTTGAAAAAATACACACCAAGAAGCGCAACAGGTTAGAGAATTTGAAATTAAATTCGAAATTTATTATCTATTGAAAATTTTTCCTTGGGTAATTATAATTTATGTATTCTAGATTCTAATTTAATAAATTCACTGTCCTCATACAGGTTGGATACCCAACGCCTGAATGATCTAGTGTACGTCTCCTACAATCTCAGGTTGTGGGTGAAGCAGCTTCAGAAAAAACCTGATGTGGAGGCCATTTCATTGGATGACATTGACACCACTACTGCGTGGAGAGTGGAGATTGAGGAACCTGTTATGGAGGCAGCCCCTGATTGGTTAGAGGATGATCATGATACACAGGATCCCCAGAGTGAGATATGGGAGGATGAGGCGTTTGGCTTTGAGAGTGTGCCACCACCGGAGCCACCAGTAGCAGAGCCACCAGTAGACTGTCCAGTTCCACAGCCACCGGTTGCACGGCCACGGGTTTCACGGCCACCGTCTCAGCCAAAGGGACCCAGATATAGGGGCAGTGGTAGCAGTAGCAGTGGTAGAGGACTTGATGAGCGTGACGTAGTAGTACCTTATCAGTCTTCTAGTTCTTCTATATTACATCCGAGACCAGGCACTTCTAGAGGCAGAGGACGCCATAGTCCACGACGACCCCCACGAGCACCTGGGCTTTCTAGCCCTAGAGGCAGAGCCATTACTAGAGCGATTACGTTTACCCGTAGAAGGGGTAGAGGGAATCCATAGTTTACTTTATTTAGTTTATTTCATTGCATATGACAGTTGACTCTATGAGATACATTGATTGTATTTTTTTGGTGATTCATGAGTCGGGGACTCAAGATCCTGGACACGATTCATTTTTGATGTGTGATGTCTAGACTCTAGCGACACGTCTGATTATTTATGCATCTTATATATCAGTTTTCTTTCCATATGCATGTGGCAATGTGTTTAAACTTTATTTGATGTTCTTGTTGCTTTAGATGTTTAGAAAATTGAAAAAAAATGAAGGACACGATTCATTTTTGATGTGTGATGTCTAGCAATACGTCTTATACATCTTATATATCAGTTTTCTTTCCATATGCACGTGGCAATGTGTTTATTTGATGTTCTTGTTGCTTTAGATGTTTAAAAAATTGAAAAAAAATGAATATTTTTGTATTTTTTTAAGTTTGCCGATATATTGCCGATGTTTGCCGACATTTTCGCCGATAAATCCGATAATTTCTTTTTGGACCCTCGGCGATATATTCGCCGACACGATATTTGTAACTTTGCTTAGACCAAAGCCCAAGACTGCAGCAGCAAGGAATATTGTCGTCTAACAACATTTGGCAAGTGGACCTTGTCCACTATCTATGATGAAGGATACTAACAAGGAGCCATTCAATATTGACCCTCTTTTCCTCTCTTCATTGGTGGTATGTCTCATGTCTCCTTTCCAACAACTGTTCATTTAAGATTAGAGTGCTTTTCATTTATTTTATAAATATTGCCTGGTTTGACCTTAGGATTAGGGTTCAAATGATAAGAGACTCCTTCCATACCTAGAGGCACATTCCAAGACATAAATTTGAGAATCATAGGTGTTGCTCATCAAGTCCCTGCATAGGGGTTGCAAAGTTGTTGCTCGCCCTAGTCATTTTGTCATAATAATATTTGAATACGAGGCTATACTATTAGTATCCATATTTATTGACGGGTTGCTTGATTACCCACGTAGATACTCTTTTGAAGATTGTTTTCTTGTATCCACACTATTATTAGTTTCAACTCTAGTTTTACTACCTTCATTATGTAATAGTATCTACACTATATTTGCTTGCCAATTCCCATTTTTGTGTGCATGCTTAGGGTCCTTTATTTGTTGTCTTTGCTTGCTTTTGTTTTGTTCATTTTGTCTCAACCATTCTCTCAAACTTTCTCTTTGATTAATCCTTATACTATTTGCTTTTCATCCCGACGTTTTTCTAACTTGTTTTCCTTTTCCCTTATCTATCTTATTGTCTATGATGTTGTGAATTTCAGCAATCTCAAATTGTATGAATTGCCACATTCTGAAAAAGTACTTCTAGTCCATCCGATGGAGAAAGACATTTGACAACTAAAACTTTTTATATGGTTATTAATTATCTGTTTGATGCCAAATATCACATTCCTTGGGTATAATCTCTACTTTTTGTTAATAGTGATTGTACTACATTTACTTGGGCGTGCCACTTAATTTTTGGCAAACCATCTTCTCTCGCCACTCTCATCTCCTACTTATACAAACTTCGATGTTTTCCCATACCTCCTCCTTTTATGATGTGCCGAGGCAACCCCTAATCCAGGTTACCTCTCCCCCCTGCCCCTCTTGCGACTTATTCTCTTATTGACATATCTAGGAGGCAATCTGGATGTTGAGTACCAACAAAGTAGTATATGAGGAAGGGTTCTAGGTAGAACTCTACAAGCATGGTCTCCATGCCCTGGAATGTCACTTGGTTGATTTGTTCAACCTTGTGGTCCATATAGGTTTCCCGTAGCCTTAGTCTCACCATACTATTCACCCGATCCACAAATCGGGCTCTAGTGCAAATCCCAATAACTACAAAATGATCATGATTTGCCACACTTGATCAAAACTCTATGATGCTACAATCCTCCATATGAATTTTTTTGAGGAGCTTGAGTGGAGGCAACTTGGAGCTAAAGAACATGATGGATTATGACCGACACACTAGACCATTTATCACATTTGTACACTTTGGGCCATCATCAAGGAAGCAAAAGATTGCTCTTGGAAAGTCTACTGCTGTTTTGTAGACTTTCAAAAAGCATTGGACTCTGTTCCTAGAGAGGCATTGTTCCAGAGGCTTAGAGACATTGGCATTTCCGAGACCCTACTAGCAACCATCATTTTCTTGTATGAGACCGTTCTTGGTTTTCTTCGCACAACCCACTAGGTATCCGACTTTATCGGATCAATATTGGGTCAAATAGGGGTTCCCACTACCCCCCACTTTATTTGGGATGTACATAGACGAGTTGGAGTCCTTCGTACACATGCACATCCAAGAAGGTAATGGATGCCTTCTCCTATAGGTCTTGATCTCTATCCTTCTTTTTACTGACAATGTGGTCCTCTTGGCTTCATCTCCAGCGGGGTTGTAGAGACAACTAGATGCCTTAGCTCTTTTTTGTGACCTTCATTAATTAATGGTCAACCTATGTAACACCGATGTTATGATCTTCAACAGGTCAATAAGACCCTCTTGGATCACCATTTCTTTTTCAGAGGGGATGAGATTGGGATTGTTAAAAATATAACTCAGAAGGTGTCACTACATTGGCATAGTGTCTAGGCATGCAGGTAACAAATTAATTTAACTCAGTATTCAACATTTTAATTTTAACCTAATTCTAAACTTAGGAGAGGCATAATTATTTAATTATTGGCCTCACAACTCATATTTCCTAAGTTCTTAACTTTAGGAAATGTAATTTCACTTTGAGATCCCAATGAAGGATAAGATTTAATCTGGACCCTCCATTTTAAATCTGAAGTGAAATGAGTAAAGTAAAAATTATAAAGGGGTTGAAGGGTGAGTTATTTGGACACATTGACCTGGAGAAAGAGAGATGGGATCAACTGGGTGAGAGAATGAGTTTTTCCATAGCGGAGAGCCAATGGCCGAGTTTGGAAAGAGATAGGCAGAGGGGGATGTACATGTCATCCCTGGAAGCAAAGAGAGGTCGTACGAATAAGCTAAGAGAGATCCGAGTTGGGTCTGTTCAAGCAGCAAGGTAGAGGGCCGAGTTTGGGCCATATAGGCAGCTTGGAAGGAGGCCATATCAGGTAACCACAAAATAGTAAAAACAAATCAGTCCATACTAGACTGCCGAGAGAGGTTGTACCTGGGTTGTACAGGTAATTCAACTAGGATGAGGTTAGCTGGGTCGTACTGGGTAAAGGAAATCAATTTTTCTGGGTTCTCCTGGTTGTAAGAAAATCTTGTATTTACTGCTGAAAATCACTCTATGTAACCTAATAAAATCCTATCATTGCTGGTTTTCTCCATTGGGGCTTCTAGGGTAAATTTTTTGTCTATTGTGTTAATACTTGTGTGGTTATTATGCCGTGCATTCATGTTAAAACTTAGTTGTATTTCCCATGCATAATTCTCAGACTTAAATTTTTAAGCAGTAGATTAAATTTGGGTTATGAAATTATTGGCACTCGATCACTAATACCTATATTTACTTGGTAGTACATTTCACAAGACCTCATTTCATTCTGTAGCATGCCCTTCAGCCCCGAGTGAACAAGGGCTATGGATCCTTATCCCTCCTCAAGAGACAATGTTTCCAAAACCATTTTCAGGACATATCGTCCAAGATGTCTCTCATGGACACCCTTTTTTGGCCAACAATCCTTTATGGCTCAAAGGTTTGGGGGCCATGTTTACTAGAGTCCGACTAGGCCTCAACAGAGAGAGTGTAGATCCTCCTTGTTCGCCTTGTTATTAGATGTAAGCAGACAACCCCTTAACCCATCATACTTGCATAGTTTGGTGCTTGACCCTTTCATCTTGAGATTTGTATTCAAGCTTGTATCACTCTTATACCACATTCGAAGCTTCGCTGACTCAACAAAGGGAGGAAACTGGTGTGTGTATTGGCCTATTATTTATTGGATTCCATTACCCCAACCAACCCTTTAGGCTGCACTAGGTGTTGGTATGTTGGGGTCTTAGACCTTTTGGAGTCTATTGGCATTGCAATGGATCAACGACTTCCCCTACTTAGATACTCCTTGGATGCACCTAGCCACCTCTTACCTACCAGGCAAGAGATGAACATGATCATCCAAAATGATATCTATAGGTATTTTGTGCAGGTAACTTGGATCAAACCTCATGTTTGGTTACAGTTGAAGATGGCCTTTTAAGCTAAGCACTTCATAGATTTGAGGGATGGTCTCATTGTTCATCCCCATTACACACTCAGCCATTGGGTGCATGCTCTTCGTATTCCCCTCGGCCAGTTCAGGGTGGGCTCTCATAGACTTAGGTTGGGGATGGATTACTAGATTGATCGATTTGATAGGATCTGCCAAGTGTGCCATTTTCGAGAGGTTGAAAATGACGAGCACTTCATTTTCTACTGCCTTGTTTACTATGAGATCCGAGGGCGTTCCACTATCTTTTTAAGGAGCTTCTTGTCATGGATCTTCAAAATCTGGCCGGTTTCCTCAGGTACCCTGACCATAGATATTTGGTGTTATATTTACAAGAGGCCCTTCAGTTCCACTCCCTCATCCTCCAACCACATTCACATCTTGGAACAACTTCCACTATGTGGATCACCTTTTTCATGGCGCTCCCATCTACTAGGGGGACAAAGAGGAAAACATATGGCAATCCTATTTCCAACCCTGGATTTGTGCAGACCCGAAGGACTACCTCCACTTTTGTGAGACCCCAATGGCTTTGCTAACCCTAGTCCCATACCAACAGTTAGTCAATATCATCTAGATCACAACGACGACCCCCCTTCTCCAAGTAGTAGCACATTACATGGTCCAATTCCTCTTATAGTTCTTCCTCCACATGGACTTGTATGTTGAGATTCCTCCCTTCACCATCGGATGTTAGATGGAGAGATGGTTTTGGCGGGCCATGGTAAGCTTGTACCATTTGTATCATGGATTCTAGATCCATTCTCTTGGCACATCTCTCTCTCTCTCGGATCACCTCTTCATCTTCAGAGTTGGCTTTCTGGGATTTAGATTAGATTCATACTTTACTTTCTGCATCATGCTTTCAATAGGAGTTGTTTTAGTGCTTCGACTTTGTATGGACATCATTTTGTACTCAGTAGTCCCTTTGATCCACTTTAGTCCCTTGGACATTAATAAAATTATCTTATCTTATCTACTTTTTAGGTGTTAGGAGAGATCTTATTTCTTCAAATACTAAGAATAAACATTGGCCACGGAAATAAAGTAGAGGAGAGGGTGGTCCCTCTTGGTATTTTAAAGAAGGTGATGTCCCATGGATTTTATTTTGCAATCTAATCTTTGTGTGATAATTCTGAATAGGCATTGCTTTGTTGACTGCATAAATATCAACTTGATAACAAGGTAACTTGGGATTACAACTTTAGCGACTTTATTTAGTATACCTATACGTCATTATTGACAACCTATACAATTGTTTTTCTCGGAATCTTACTTGCTGATTGAAATCATAAGATAGTAGCATGTTGAGATAATTCTTTTAGTACTAATAAAGTTCATGCAAAAATAAGAATGCAAATGAATTTAAAATTGTGGATCTTATAGTTTCACTTTCTCTTGAGTTTAATTTATATCCTCAACATCCATTGCATTTTCTGCAGGTTTGAATCACTATATTTAGATGAAAAAATTCGCATTGCAAAGGATATTCGAGGAGATTATCTTGTTGTTGATCGAGCACCATATACATGGGAAGATCAATGACTAGGAAAGATTTATATGTATTGCACACCATGGTATAAAAACATATTTTATCTTCTTTATTGATCTTGAACATATAAATATGCCTTCATTTCATAGAGGTTAGCTTGTACATTGATGGTTTAATTTAATCCATGACTTTTGATTTCATGTTTTCAGACTGAATTTGATGTTGAGGATTTTTGTTGAAGTATGGACTGAAAGGGAAGGGGCTTTAATGTGCATAGATTGACATTCATATTTTTGTGGTATTTTTAATTTCACTATTTTTTTGGTTTAATCCTAGTATAATTATAGATCTATCTTAATGTCAGATCTATTAAGCATTGAGAGGGATTAAAAAACATAATTTTGATGCAACTTTCTTAGTGTTTAAAAGATCATAAGTTAAAAGGGGTCTATTCTAGTTTGTATGTGTATTAATAAGTACTTGGTATTCTTTACTTATTTTTTTTTATACATTATTGATTTTATTATTATTATATATGTTTTGATTTATAAGCATGGATGATACATGTCTCATCTATATTTTTTTTCCAAGAAAAAAAACGTATTTTTATTCATCGCAAGCAAAAAATACAATCCTCAGTGCTAAAATGCAAAGATAAAAAACTTTATGTGAAATTTGTCGTGATTAGAACATCATAGAGTGTCTTAACAGTGCATAAGTGATACTAAAAATAAAAGGGACTAATCCATAACTTAAATTTGGCAAAAAATTGATAAAGATGCAAAAAAAGAGGCACAGATGTGCCCCCTTGAAACTCCAGTCTTCAAGCTCCATCATGAAGCAACAGACCTTGCTTGGAAAGACCTCTAGCTTGATCATTATATTCCCGATATACATGACTTCCTGAAAGGAATCCCCTATCACATGTAGTTGAGATACTAGAGGAATCAAGTCATTATTCCCAATTTCCACCAAGCCGTGCAAGCTCTTAATGACTAAAAGCAAATCACCAAATACCTGAAGTCTAGTTAAACCACTAACAACTGCTTGCTTCAACATGTAGAAAAGATCGTTGAACTTTGCTAAATTATTGGATCCAACTCCAATACATCCTCTTCCCATAAAGAAATGGTCCCTGTTTAGATAAAGGTTGAATCCAAATGCTCCTTTTTCATTTTGACTTGCCTTGTTGAAAAAGCCCCAAGCCTAAGTATCATCAATCAATGGAGGGTCTCTAGTATGCACTGGCTTGAGAATCAGATCCTGTAAATAGTGCTGAAGAAGAGAAAAAGATTGAGACACCGTTTGGAATACTGGTCTGAACCGATCATTGAATATGGCATCATTCCTAGCCATGCAAATCCCATAATCAATAATGATCGGAAGTGGCCTCAACTATTCAATTTAGGGTTACAAAAGAAGCATTTGAAACAAGATTCCACCGAATCTCCCTGCCACAAATTGGAACAATTGACAAGTTTGGACATCTCCCCCCACACCTCTTTAGAATATACATAATCCACATACAAGTGAGTACATGATTCCTCCTCAGATTTGCAAACAAAGCAAAGACCCGACCCTTGAAAACTGAAATGTAGTAGTCTATCCCAAATTAAAATCCGTTTATTTAATGCAAACCACAAGTGAATAAGAGCCTTTGGAGAGGCTTTGATACTCCAGATTTTCTTCCACCACCACCTGATAGGCCATGGAGGATCTACAGAGAGACAAATAACCAAGCTTCACCGTATAATCCCCCCTGCAGGATTAAATGCCCATCCAAGAGAGTCTTCATTTGTCTGCAGATGTATATGTGCCTTTAAAAGGGACTCTCGAAAAAGATTCCACTCCACCATCAAATCTCCCTCCAATCCAAGGAAATCCCCTGAAATTCATTCCTACTTCCAAACAGTCGAACCCCATATACATGCGATCTGATCCAGGGAAAAAAAAACCCTCCTGCAAATAACTTGTCAAACCTGGATTGAGCCATCCTCCACTTGAGAGACCGAGAATAGAGTCTTGACCAACTCGTATCGATCTTCCATTTCCTACCTTCCAGGCTAGATAAGGCTCAATAACATGAAAGGCATTTAAAAGAGCTCTCCAGTGATTGGATGCCATTATGCAATGTTTATCTCTTCTTCTAATCCAATCAATCAAAGACATAGGAAAAATGTATTTTTCAAAACTCTTTGGATTCTTACTGGAAAAGCAAGTTGGTTAGACCCCTGCTAAAGATGGTATCAGAGCTTGGTTTTGTTTAGTTTGCATATGCGGGTGTAGCCAAGAAGCCTTGGATTAGGTTCTCAGCTCTGTTGATTACTGAAACATAAAAGATCCCCGTACTTTGTGCAAAGGATAAAACCAGTTTTTATTATTATGGCACTTAACTGAATAAGTAGATCTTTCTCTTCTGTTGATAAAAGAAGATTATCTGAAGTAAGTACTAGATGTTCAGAAGCTGAGTGTAGTGCGATAGAAGACCCTCAGTCTTGGAATCCCCCACAACTTGATAGCTCAGAAGTTTATGAAAAACCTTTAGTTGCAATCTTTCGAAAGAAAATTGTTCTTAAAGAAGTAGAAGTAAAAATCAAAATTTCTGGTCCTACAACTACATCCATTTTGGTGGGATTCGAATCCGTTTAGCTCCTCTCTTCAGACGTGGGATAAACACACCCTGCATAGTAGAAATTTTTGATACTAGACATCTGTCATATGATCATGCCAGGATCGACACAATCACAGGAAATCTACAATCAGGAACTCAGTATGGCACCCTCATTCCTGATTATGCTATGGGATTAGCAGATTTGCATCTTAGAGATGTCTGGAAAATGTTGATTGGAGTTAAAGGCCTTTAGATGGTGGATGACTCTGAATTTTTATCTGTTATCATCCAAACCACCTTCATGCTCTCCAATACTACTCATCCAAAGTTGAAACAACTTGTCTTAAAAGATTGTCTGACTACAGGTGTTTCTAATGCCGAAAGTTCTAGTGTTACATATGAAGATGTTGGCCTTCCAAATGATTGGTATTTCCAGTACCACTCCTTGGATAAACCACCTACTAAACCACAACCTTTTCGCAGATCCATCTCAGCTGATAATAAGGTGCAACTCATCTCTTCCGTTGCCCCTTCAGCAAGCTCCTCTTCTAATTGCTTACATTTTGATGTTTATAACTGGTTTGATCGAGGTGTTACCTCCTCTCTGCAATGTCCCTCTTGTCATTCTCTTATCCAACCTCAGAATTCACCCAGCGAGCGTGGTGATATTCCTCCACCTTCTATACCTAAACAAAAACCAGTTTCCTCTCTAAGCCCCTTTTTGCCTACTTCATTTAGCATGGCCAAACCATTAAACCGCTCTTCTAATCTACCTGGAAAGGCCCGGCTATGTCATCACCCTTAGTGTGATCCACCTACTACTTCTGACTCTTGTAAAATCCCTGATGATGTACAGTTCCCTCACTGTAATATGATCAGAAGTATTGACTTTCCTGACACCTGGAGAAAGCAAACCCAAAAGATTGACTGCATGCTTGCATCTCAGAGACATCCAAGTGATAAGTCTGGCCTAGGATACAATCCTCCCTCATATCAAGAACAAGAAACCCAAATATTTCTCAGACAGGAAGCCAGACAAAGCAAAAGATTTCAGAGGTTAAAGCAGAAAACCTCTCTACCTTCCTTTAGATTGACTAGTGATCTTCTAGATGGTATCCATAAGCCAACCTTGAGAGAAATAGAAATTTTCCTAGAAAGATACCAAAGTACATCTCCCTATGACCTAACATACGATTTTATGAAGAAAATGGTAAATTGGGATTTCTTCACCCATGAAGATTCAAAAGAATTCAGAAAAACTCACTCTATGGAACAAAAGACTGAGTTAGCAGGACAATGGAAAACCCATATGGAAGAAGCAGATGAATGGATATCATTCTTTGAATGGTATAGGCTAAAGACATTAGAATCCTCTCTAGAAAATATGCAAGTAAATGCCCTTGAAGAACAACCTGAGCCTTCACAAAAGCTTGCAGAAGGTCATAAATGGGAACTGGTCAAAGGAGGAGAAACCTACACTGTCACATCCTTCCCTCCTTTAAAATCTATTCTCTTGAGAAGAGAAGAAGAAAAGGAAGATCCAGTGATTGCTGCACCATTTATAGAAACAAAGGGAGAAATAAAAGAATTGTATCAACGGTTAGACTGGAATAGTGCATCCTTGAAAGGCATAGCACTCCAAATGCATGGTGGGATACAAACAAATGAATCACAAAATGAATACATGAAAAGCTTAATGAAGCTTTATCATCAAGAGATGAAGGAGAGTATCAAAACCTTGGGGCATGAACAAGAACTCTCTTATGAAGTGTTGAACTTAGTTAAAATTGCAATAAATGGGTATGAGCAACCAGAAGAGCCTCTCAGGAGCCAAATAAGAACATATGACAGTGACATAGTAAAGGCCCTTACTCATGTTTTGGTGGAAGTTCAACAAGTTCATACACTAACATCAAAATCCCATAGAAAGATTGAAAAAATATGGAAGAAGATAAAGGATGGAAAGATAGATCCAAAAAGGTTACCTTCCACGTTTAGAAGCCAAGATAGTTTCCCCTTGCTCCTACCACTAGAATAAACAAAAAAGAAAGGCCCTAAAGCCCAGATTGCCATAGATCTTGAAGAAAACTCTTCCTATAAACCAAGAATCATGGCCATCCATATGCCACAAATATCGCAGCCTCTGTTGCAAAAACCAGAGTCCCTAAGTGTAAATACTACTTTTGAAAGAATTCCAAACCACATGGTAAGGCCTCCTGCACCAGATTTAGATGATGGGATGAATGTAAACCAAATGTCATGGTTTGCTGATTTATTGTATGAATGGAATGTAAATGGATCCAATAATCAACATATTGAACAAATGATCCATAGAATGTATGTGGCTTATAGAGCTTAAGTAGCAAATGGAAAAGATGCTACAAATGCCTGTAAAATGATAGTTGCAGGATTTACTGGAGCTCTACAAAAATGGTTGGCTAGAACAATAACAAATGATAAATGGAATGCTTGGGCAACATCTAAGCTAGATGTGGATGGAAAAGAAGAGCCAAACCTCATAGGAAATCTAACTGTAGAAATCCTAAGATATTGGGGTGGAACACCTGAAAATCATAATGCCAAAAATACACAATTGCTCTTAAACATGAAATGCAGAAGTCTTAAAGATTATGAGCAATTCCATAGAGATTGGATAATCAAGTGTCAAGATGTTCAAGATAGTGATAAAGAAGTATGGAAAGAAAAGTATATATCTGCCTTACCTAGAAATTTCCAAAAATTCTTTACCAGTGCATTGAATTTAGATACCCTTGAGGATTATTCCTGGGGTGAACTACATGATATTGTACATAGTTGCATAGAAGATATTTGTACCAAAATAATTGCAGTTAAAGCAACCAGAGACTTCCTTCCTGGAACATGAGGAATTTGTACTCAAATTGGGATGCTCGAGCCTAGATATCCAAAAGAAAAAAAATACAAGAGAGAATCTCAAATCTATGAAGAAAGGAAAAAGAAAAAGAAGGCAAGACTGAGATTCTTAAATAATAGATATCGAGACAGATATATAAAGAATAAGCAAAACAAGGTTGCACAAAGTACGGGGACCTTTTATGTTTCAGTAATCATCAGAGCTGAGAACCTAATCCAAGGCTTCCTGGGTACACCCGCATATGCAAACTAAACAAAACCAGTTTCATTTATTATGGCACTTAACCGAATAAGTAGATCTTTCTCTTCTGTTGATAAAAGAAGATTATCTGAAGTAAGTACTAGATGTTCAGAAGCTGAGTGTAGTGAGATAGAAGACCCTCAGTCTTGGAATCCCCCACGACTTGATAGCTCAGAAGTTTATGAAAAACCTTTAGTTGCAATCTTTCGAAAGTAAATTGTTCTTAAAGAAGTAGAAGTAAAAATAAAAATTTCTGGTCCTACAACTCAAATCATTGCTATACATTTGTTTTCTGATGAAGAATTGAAGAAATTTGTGGAATATGTAAAGTATCATAGATACAACTACATCCATTTCGGTGGGATCTGAATTGGTTTAGCTCCTCTCTTTAGATGTGGGATAAACACACCCTGCATAGTAGAACTTTTTGATACTAGACATCTGTTATGATCATGCTAGGATCGGCATAATCACATGCAATCTACAATCAAGAACTCAGTATGGCAACCTCATTCCTGATTGTGCTACGAGATTAGCAGATCCACATCTTAGAGATGCCCGGAAAATGTTGATTGGAGTTAAAGGCCTTCAGATGGTGGATGACTCTGAATTTTTATCTGTTATCATCCAAACCACCTTCATGCTCTCCAATACTGCTCATCCAAAGTTGAAACAACTTGTCTTAAAAGATTGTCTGACTATAGGTGTTTCTAATGCCAAAAGTTCTGGTGTTACATATGAAGATGTTGGCCTTCCGAATGATTGGTATTTCCAGTACCACTCCTTGGATAAACCACCTACAAAACCACAACCTTTTCACAGATCCATCTCAGCTGATAATAAGGTGCAACTCATCTCTTCTGTTGCCCCTTCAGCAAGCTCCTCTTCTAATTTCTTACATTCTGATGTTTATAATTGGTTTGATCGAGGTGTTACCTCCTCTCTGCAATGTCCCTCTTGTCATTCTCTTATCCAACCTCAGAATTCACCCAGTGAGCGTGGTGATATTCTTGCACCTTCTATACCTTAACACAAATCAGTTTCCTCTCTAAACTCCTTTTTTCCTACTTCATTTAGCATGGCCAAACCATTAAACCCCTCTTCTAATCTACCTGTAAAGGCCCGACTATGTCATCACCCTGAGTGTGATCCACCTACTTCTTCTGACTCCTGTAAAATCCATGATGATGTACAGTTCCCTCACTGTAATATGATCAGAAGTATTGACTTTCCTGACACCTGGAGAAAGCACACCCAAAATATTGACTGCATGCTTTCATCTCAGAGACATCCAAGTGATAAGTCTGGCCTAGGAGACAATCCTCCCTCATATCAAGAACAAGAAACCCAAAGATTTCTAAGACAGGAAGCCAGACAAAGCAAAAGATTTCAGAGGTTAAAGCAAAAAACGAGTCTCTACCTTCCTCTAGATTGACTATTGATCTTCCAGATGGTATCCATAAGCCAACCTTGAGAGAAATATAAAATTTCCTAGAAAGATACCAAGGCACATCTCCCTATGACCTAACAAATGATTTTATGAAGAAAATGATAAATTGGGATTTCTTCAGCGATGAAGATTCAAAAGAATTAAGAAAAACTCATTCTATGGAACAGAAGACTGAGTTAGCAGGACAATGCAAAACCCATATGGAAGAAGCAGATGAATGGATATCATTCTTTGAATGGTATAGGCTAAAGAAATTAGAATCTTTTCTAGAAAATATGCAAATAAATGCCCTTGAAGAACAACCTGAGCCTTCACAAAAGCTTGCAGAAGGTCATAAATGGGAACTGGTCAAAGGAGGAGAAACCTACACTGTCACATCCTTCCCTCCTTTAAAACCTATTCTCTTGAGAAGAGAAGAAGAAAAGGAAGATCCAGTGATTGTTGCACCATTTATAGAAACAAAGGGAGAAAGAAAAGAATTGCATCAACAGTTAAACTGGAATAGTGCAGCCTTGAAAGGCATAACACTCCAAATTCATGGTGGGAGACAAACAAATGAATCACAGAATGAATACATGAAAAGCTTAATGAAGCTGTATCATCAAGAGATGAAGGAGAGTATCAAAACCTTAGGGCATGAACAAGAACTCTCTTATGAAGTGTTGAATTCAGTTAAAATTGCATTAAATGGGTATGAGCAGCCAGAAGAGTCTCTCAGGAGCCAAATAAGAACACATGATAGTGACATAGAAAAGGCCCTTACTCATGTTCTGGTGTAAGTTCAACAACTTCATACACTAACAGGAAAATCCCATAGAAAGATTGAAAAAATATGGAAGAAGAAAAAGGATGGAAAGATAGATCCAAAAAGGTTACCTTCCACGTTTAGAAGCCAAGATAGTTCCCCCCTGCTCCTACCACTAGAAGAAACAAAAAAGAAAGGCCCTAAAGCCCAGATTGCCATAGATCTTGAAGAAAACCCTTCCTATAAGCCAAGAATCATGGCCATCCATCTGCCAAAAATATCCCAGCCTTTGTTGCAAAAACCAGAGTCCCTAAGTGTAAATACTGCTTTTGAAATAATTCCAAACCACATGGTAAGGCCTCCTGCACCAGATTTAGATGATGGAATGAATGTAAACCAAATGTCATGGTCTACTGATTTATTGTATGAATGGAATGTAAATGGATCTAGTAATCAACAGATTGAACAAATGATGCCTAGAATGTATGTGGCTTATAGAGCTTATGTAGCAAATGCCTGTAAAATGATAGTTGCAGGATTTACTGGAGCTCTACAAAAATGGTGGGCTAGAACAATAACAAATGATAAATGGAATGCTTGGGTAGCATCTAAGCTAGATGTGGATGGAAAAGAAGAGCCAAACCTCATAGGAAATCTAACTGCAGAAATCCTAAGATATTGGGGTGGAACACCTGAAAATCATAAAGTAAAACACACACAATTGCTCTTAAACATGAAATGCATGTCTTAAAGATTATGAGTAATTCCATAGAGATTGGATAATCAGGTGTCAAGATGTTCAAGATAGTGATAAAGAAGTATGGAAAGAAAAGTATATATCTACCTTACCTAGAAATTTCCAGAAATTCTTTACCAGTGCATTGAATTTAGATACCCTTGAGGATTATTCCTGGGGTGAACTGCATGATATTGTACATAGTTGCATAGCAGATATTTGTACTAAAAGAATTGCAGCTAAAGCAACTAGAGACCTCCTTCCTGGAACAAGAGGAATTTGTACTCAATTTGGGATGTCCGAGCCTGGATATCCAAAAGAAAAAAGATACAAGAGAGAATCTCAAATCTATGAAGAAAGGAAAAAGAAAAAGAGGGCAAGACTGAGATTCTTAAAGAATAGATATCCAGACAGATATACAGAGTATAAGTGAAACAAGGGAAAAGAGACTTTTGGGAAAGGGAAAATATATGGAAGATGGTACCAAAGCAAAGATGGAAGAAGCAATTATAAGTACCAAAAACTGAAAGATGAGTTTGGCAACAAATCCAGATGGAAATATACCACCAAAGTCTCATGTTATAAATGTGGTAAGCCAGGACGCTATGCAAACAAGTGCCCTAATCCCAATACCAATCAGACTTCTGGATTAAAGCCAGAACATAAGCCAACACCTGAAGATCTCTTGAAAAAATACAGGTGTGCACTTTGTGGTAACAAAGGCCATAAAGAAAATAGATGTCCAAAGTCCGGATCTTATGGAGAAGCATATGCTATTGAATCTTCATTTGAATATTTAAATTGCATAACCTCTGAAAGTGATGACATGTTTTCTGCAGAAGGATCAGATAGTGATACTAATTTTGACCAAATCCAAGCCACAAGATATGGTCATACTTGCCAATGTCCAGATAAAACTCATTGTAACTGTTCCTTAGAAGATGAATCTTTGTCGTCATCTCCATATGAATCATAAGACGAAAAATTGGCAACATATCTAGCCTGGCTTGAATCTAAGAAAGAGATCAAGCAATGCAACATGCTTAGGTCAGGACCTCAAGCTTCTATCATGATGAAACAAATAGAGGAAATGGATGAAGGAAATGCGAAAGAGATAATGAAAGAAGCTTTTGCTAATGCCTTTTTACTAAAACAAAAGGAAAAGGTTGAAAATGAATCACCAAGAAGCAAGAGTAGTAAAGGTTCCAAAAAATCAAAGCATAAAACACTACCCCAAGTATCCCCTGGATGGAACTTGTTTACATCTGCACTTCCGTCATATGAGCGAAATACTGCTCCACTACTAGAAACAAAGAGAAAGAGACTAGTCTCTTTACATTAATTGGCCAAAGAATAGAACATTTTGAGAAGGGAGATAAAAGAACTCAGAGGCAGAATTGAAAAACTAGAAAAGGAAAAGGATTCAAGTTCATCTCTGGTTGAAAGCTCCTCAGAAGAAGAAGAAACAAAAAAGAGTGAGCCTGAAGAAACAAATGAAGATACAACAATCCCTGCATATCAAAAGGTGACGCCACTCTCTCAAAATTCCCCTGATTTTTCCCCTTTCATGTGAATGCCATATTGCATCGAGGATATAGAGTCTCCATGGACATAAAGATCCAGGAAGAATATTTTCATCTCCATGTCCTAATTGATACAGGATCTGATGGGAATGTGTTAGACCAGGATAGGATCCCTGCAAGATATTGACACATAAATTCAAAGATCATCTCTTCAGTAGGATCTGACTCTAATATTAAGTTTGAAATCCCTTATGCCACTGTTTGCATAAATTAGTATAAATTGGATGTCAGATTCTATCTTATGAAAATGCACAATGCCTGTATCTTAGCAACCCCTTTTCTGAAAGCTGTAGAGCCTCATGGAGTCTGTACTTATCAAAATAAGGAAGGCATATTTATGACAATAAATCCCTTAGATGCCCCAATTTTCTTGCCATTGATATCCATTCCCAAAAATCCCGACATGGTTCACAATCTCAGAGTCCAACCTATGCTAATGTTTAAGAACAAACTGGTAGCAAAAGAACTGCAACTAAATGAAGTTAAGGCTCAAATGAAAAGGAAGAGAATTGAAGAATAGTTGAACTCCAACAAATGGAAGAATATCAAGCAGAAAACAAAAGAAGAATTCAAGAAGTTTGTTTGTGCTGAATCTCCTAATGCCTTCAGGCACAAAAAAAAGGCATATGATTAAATTACCACTCAAACCTGAGTTTCGGGAAACACCTGGACATTCCAATGCCGTGCCAATGTCCAAGGAAATGAGACAATACTGTAAAAAGGAGATTAAGGAATTGCTTGAAAAAGGACTTATGGTCCCATCAAACAACCCATGGAGCTGTTATGGTTTCTATGTAAATAAGCATTCATAACAAGTAAGGCAGGCTCCTAGAATGGTGATCAATTACAAACCTCGAAATCATGTCTTGGATTGGAATAGATACCAAATACCAAACAAGTATGACCTTGTTAAGAGAATTGCAGGATGTAAAATATTTTCCAAGTTTGACCTTAAGAGTGGATCCTGGCAAGTGGAAGTGGATCTCGAGGACCAGTACAATACAACCTTTGTAGTACCCCATGGGCACTATGAATGGAAAGTAATGCCTTTCGGGTTGAAAAATGCACAATCCCAATTCCAGAAGATAATGGAAGACGTTTTCAGACCCTATATGGATTGGTTACTTGTATATATTGATGACATCCTTATTTTCTCCAAAACCCTCAAAGAACATCAAAGACATTTGAAAATTTTTCTGAGAGTAGTTCATGATAATGGTCTAGTCCTTTCTGCAAAGAAGATGAAACTCTATCAAGATTCAATTGAGTTTTTGGGCCAAAAGGTTGAAAAGGGAATGATTCAGATACAAGACCATGCTATTGAATTTCCTGACAAATTCCCAGATATCATCAAAGATAAGACACAACTGCAGAGATTTCTTGGTTTCCTAAACTATCTTTCTCCTTACCATAAAAATATTGCCAGTTACAGAAATGTATTGAATCAACGACTGACAAAAGGGCCATGCCCTTGGAAAGAAGAACACACCAAAGCTGTACAAAGAATCAAGAGTAAGGTAAAAATGCTCCCTATACTGTACGTCATTGATGACAATCTTCCCAAAATCATTGAAACTGATGCTTCAAATTTAGGATGGGAAGGAGTTCTAAAACAAGTCAGGTAAACAAAAAGGAAAACTGAAGAAATAATCCATTTTGCCTCTGGAACCTAGAACAAGGCTGAGCAAAATTATGCCACTATTGATAAAGAAATTATAACAGCATTAAGGTGCATAGAAAAATTCCAAATCCATCTGCTAAATCATGACTTTGTCATAAGAACAAATTGCTCCAGTTTTCCATTTGTCCTAAATAATACAATAAAAAATGCAACAACAAAAGGGAAATTTGTGAGATGGCAAGCATTATTTTCATGCTATAATTATTCAGTTGAGCATATTTCTGGTAAGACAAATAGCATTCCTGATTTCTTAACCAGAGAATATTTATCACAGAAGTACGTAGTTACTTTTGATCAAGCGAGCCTGAAACAAGCGATCCTGAAGCAAGCGAGCCAGGAAAGCAGAAGCCAGTGGGCCCATAATCCACAAATAAACATGTTAGTATCCGCATGGGTAGAAAGAAAACACCAGACCTATAGTATCAGTGATAATATGAGCTGGATGGATTATATGCAATTATGGAAGCTCAGATGGGAGCTGAGAAATACAGAAGTACTGGATGAAAATCTACAAGGACCAGATGCTTTCATAAGATTGGTGCCAGAACTTCGTAGAATTCCAATGGGGTCCAACATTGTACCTGAAATGATTTATAATAATTCCTTAGGAAAAGCTGCAGACACTAGCAATTGGTTGACAAACCTCTACCATGACCTTAACCTAAGATGGACAGAGGTTTCCTCATTCCAACCCCGGTTACAGTTGGACCATCAATACTACTTTATTAACCAGATAAGTTCTCTAAAGGCTTGGCCACATCAAGATGCAAGTCTGCGGTTTCCAAGTAATGCCAACACTTATGAAAAATATAAAAAACTATGGTGGGAGTTCTTACGAAAAGAAAATGCAACAAGGACCTATTACACCATGTTGAAGTTTGGGCTTCAACGTACGTAGATCTTTGAAGATCCTCCACTTTTTGGTCCTAATTGGATAAAAGATTGGTGGTAGATATTCACCATCAACTTGACTGCTTTAGAACCAGCTGTCATCTACAACCTAAAGCAAGATGCCGGGGAATCTATTGAACGAGTTAAGGACATATGGAAGACGAAGATCACCGAAGATCAAATCCTTGAATATTATATTCAGAATAAAGAACAATGGCTGGTCAAAACACACATTGAAGTACACATGCACCAAAATAGACATGTCGTCCTCAGATCGCTTTATTCAAAATCCTGGGATACACAGTCCAATTTCCGTGAAATATATGGGCCACCATACCCAGATGATCTGTAAAAATATTCGGCTATGAGTAGAGCCTGTCTAATCAACCTGTCATAATAAGAATCCCTTTGGCTAGGAGAGCGGGCCTGTCCTTTCCAGTGGTCGACATGGTCTGATCATAAAGGACCACTCACATGTATGATTCAGAGCACTTCTCCGACCTTTGATGTGGTTTGACCCATGTCATGCATGTGATTGTCCGAAAGATGATTCGTGAGCTGTCGTAACCTTCTTTTATAGATTCTCTTGGTTTTACCCGATAGTCCCCGGTGCCTTATCTTTGGGCTATAAATAAGCAAGCAGAGAGCCATTGAAGGGATCGTAGTTTTGGTCTCTCTCTGCTCTGCGTCTGAGTCAAGAGATAGTTGTATGCTCTGCAATTGGCCTTCGTGGTATCAGATTGCATCAAAAAACTTCCCTAAGTCTAAGTATCGAGTCTGTTAGGAAGAAAAGTTCAGACATATGCTCTGTGACTGGCCCTAGTGGTATCAGATCACACAAGAAAGCTGGATTTTCTTATTGTATTGAGTTTGTATTAGTTCTTTAAGAGGAAGTATGCTATGTCTCTTGGCCTTGAGTTAAAAGAAGACACCAAAAAACTCAATATGTCTGCACTCTACATTGTAAAAATCCTTTTGATTAATGAAAAAAATCCTGGAAAGTTTTGTGTCTTCTGAGTGAAATCGTTGTTATGTTGATGTATTTGTAACTTTGGAATGTATTTCACTTGTATCTTTCATATTGTATTCATATGACATTGTACTTTCGACGGAGAGGTTTCATTCCTCCGATCAGGAAGGTCATCATTGTATATGTTAGGGTTATTAGACTCCCCTAGTGGGGTTGGCCCAGAGTTAAGTTATAATGGGTTATTAGACTCTCCTAGGTGAGGTCGGACCAGTTAGGGTAAAAGGCAAGTGGAAGACAAGTATAAATAGAGAGGAGCACCTCTCTATTTATTCATTCATTCATTCACTCATTCTCTCAAGTGAGTAGTAAAAAGTGTTAGTAAGGGCACGAACTGTAGTTTCACAGGTCCGATTTTCAGAGGCCGAAGTTGAATCAGTGACACGTGGCACTCCGTACAAGTTCGCTATACTGTTTCATCCCATAAACAGGCCACGTTGCGACACTTGGCATATCTCTCTCTCAGAGAATCCATTAAAGCTCAAACTTGTGGGGTTGGAAAGATAATAGGACAGGCTACCACAGGCCGAAGTTTCAAACCCTGAGGATCCGAAATTTCTGAGTTACACCAAAATCAATAAGGTCATTTTTGCGGGGTAAAAATCTTGGAATTTCCACACCAACTTGCTCATCCAGCTTTCAACAATCAAGTGGTAAGACCTATAAACTTTTCTATTTCCATTTGAGTTTCTCATTAAGATGTCTCACCACACCAAGCTTGAGGATAAGCTTGAAGGGGCTGATAACTTCCGAGCATGGAAGTATAGGATTGGGTTAATCCTAGAAGATAATGAATTAGACACCTATATAAGTGAAGAAGTTCCAGTTCCAGAAGGAGATGAGGCTAATGCCCTTCATAAGAAGAACTTGGTCAAGGCTAAGAGAATCATTGCAGATTCTATCAAAGACCATCTCATACCACATGTGTCTTCCCTAAAGACACCCAAGGAGATGTTTGATTCCTTGACCAAACTGTTTGAAGGAAAGAATATAAATTGGAAGATGACATTGCAGAACCAATTGAAGAGTGTGAAGATCCAGAATGGAGAGACCATCCAATCCTACTTTACTGAGGTCTCTCAAATCAAAGAGCAACTTCAAGTGGTGGATGAAGTAGTGGAGAATGGAGAAATTGTGATGACCACTTTGAATGGTCTACCTAGGTCATGGGACTCCTTCATCCAAGGAATTTGTGCAAGAAAGAAATTGATTTCTTTCAGTATACTATGGGAGGAATGCTTACAAGAAGAAGCTAGACTTGTGGCCCGAGAAGAAAAGATGGGAAGTGAAGACCAAGCCCTCACAACACACACCAAGGGAAGTAAGTTCAAGAGGGAGAGATCTCATTTCAAAAGATCTTCTCACCATCATCAAAGGGATAACAGTAAGAAAGATCACTCTCACATTAGATGTTACACATGTGATGAAAAGGGACACCATGCCTCAGATTGTCCCAGGAATAAGAAAGGCCTCAAGAAGAAGAAGAAGAAGAAGAAGAAGAAGAGATATCATGCTCATGCTGCTGAGGATGATGAACCTCCTAAGAAGAAGACTAGGGCAGAAAGTGAAGACTCTTCAAGTGACGAAGAATATGTTCTAATCTCTGCTCTCACAGGTACTATTGCACATGGGTGTAATGATTGGCTTATTGATAGTGGGGCTTCCAAACACATGACAGATTTTAAGGAATCTTTCATGGACCTATTTGAACATGAGTCACCTCATAAGGTAAAACTTGAGGATGACTATCAATACCCTATAAAAGGGAGTGGTGAAGCCTCTTACAAGTTAGACTCTGGGAAGTCTTTGAAGATGAAGGAAGTTCTATATGTACCTGGACTCAAGAAGAATATTCTCTCCATATCATCTTTAGATGCAAAGGAGATGATAGTTGCATTTGTGGATGGCCAAGTACTCATGTGGCCAAAATGAAAGACCATAGATGATGCAGTAGTGATTGGAGAGCAAGAGGGAGGATTGTACAAATTGAAGGGACAACCTGAACATGCCATGGTACATGAATCCATGGATCCAAGTGAACTTTGGCACAGAAGGATTGCACATGTGCACTACAGAGCACTACCAATTGCAAGCAAAGCAGTAGAAGGTCTTCCTGAAATCCAGTCAAAGCATGAAGGTGTTTGCAAAGGTTGTGCAAAAGGAAAGAACACAAAGAAGGCATTTCCAAGCAGTGAAATCAAGGCAAAATGAATCTTGGAAATCATCCACTCTGATGAATGCGGTCCGATGTCATCCAGTTCTCTGAGTGGGTATGTATATTATGTTTCTTTCATTGATGGTTTCTCTAGGAAGAATTGGGTTTATTTCTTAAAGAACAAAAATGAAGTATTCAGCAAATTCAAGGAATTCAAAGCCTTGATAGAAAACCACACTGAAAAGAAGATCAAGGCTTTCAGATTTGACAATGGTGGAGAATTCACTTCAGAATATTTCAAGAAGTTATGCAGTGATTCATGGATTAAGAGGGAGTTGACCATTCCTTACAATCCACAACAGAATGGAGTTGCAGAAAGGAAGAATAGAACTATTATGGAAGCAGCACGGGCAATGCTTCATGACCAAGATCTGCCTATGCATCTATGGGCAGAAGCAACAAGGACAACTGTATATGTACAAAACAGAACACCTCACAGGATACTTGACAACAAGACTCCAGAAGAAGCTTTCTTTGGGGAGAAACCAAAAGTTAGCCATCTCAGAATATTTGGCTGTCCAATATACACACATGTTCCAAAATAAAAGAGGACAAAGCTAGATCCTTCAGGAAAGAAGGGTATATTCGTGGGTTACAGTGAAAATTCAAAAGCATACAGAATCTACTTTCCAGGATTCAAGAAGATTGATATTAGTAGGGATGTGAATTTTGATGAAGATTCAACATACATCAAATCAAGGAAGCCACCTGTTGAAGACAATGAAGAACCAAGCTAACCCAGAATAGAAGACACCACTATGAAGGAAGCAATTCCAGAAGAGGATCGTGAGATGGAAGATCCACAAGAACCTGTAGATCCACCCCGTGAGAAGAACTCTTACAAGAGGAAACCAACATGGGCAAGAGAGCTCATCCAAGATGCAGAAAGGTTTGGTGTCCCAAAGGAGGAACACAGAGAAAGAAAGAGGACAAGATCACACACCAGTTATGTAGCCTTCCTACGTGACATAATGAACAAAGAACCTTCCAGTTATGAAGAAGTGGTAGAAAAGAAAGAATGGAAGGAAGCCATGGTCGCGGAGTACCAGTCGATCATGAAGAATGATCTTTGGGAAGTGGTCCCAAGACCAGAAGGGAAGTCTGTTGTGACTTCTAAATGGATCTACAAGATCAAGCATGCTGCAGATGGTAGCATAGAGAAATACAAGGCAAGGTTTGTGGCTCGTGGCTTCTCCCAGAAAGAAGGGATAGATTATGAAGAAACTTTTGCACTTGTAGCTAGATACACTTCCATCAGAACAATACTTGCTCTGACTGCAGTGATGAAGTGGAAGATACATTAGATGGATGTCAAGACAACTTTCTTGAATGGTGTAGTCTAAGAGGAAGTGTATGTGGAGCAGCCACTCGGTTTTGAGACACATGACAGGAAGTCATATGTGCAAATTGAAGAAATCCTTGTACGGTTTGAAACAAGCATCCAGGACATGGTACGGCAAGATTGACAACTTCCTGTCTAGTTTGGGCTTTACCAAGAGTAAAGCGGATTCCAACCTTTACTACAAGGTTGAGGAAGGAAATCCAGTGATACTCCTACTGTATGTAGATGACCTGTTTGTGATAGGTGAGATTGGGTTGATTGCTAATACGAAGAGGAAGCTTGCTGCTGAGTTCGAGATGAAGGACTTGGGTATGATGCATTATTTTCTAGGCATGGAGGTGTGGCAGAGTGCAGATGGAATCTTCCTTGGACAATGGAAGTATGCAGTAGAGATCCTGAAGCGGTTCGGGATGATGGACTGCAAGGCCATGGCCACACCTATGGCATCGAACCTGAAGCTATTGAGTGATGCTTCATCAGATTCGGTTGATGCCATGATGTATCGTCAGATGATTGGGTCCTTGATGTACCTGACGAACACGAGACCATATATTTGCTTTGCGGTGAACACATTGAGCCAATTCCTGATGGATCCTAGACATGTTCACCTGATTGCTGTAAAGCATATTCTGAGGTACCTGAAGGGTACGATTGATTATGGGCTCAAGTAAGATGCGAATCAAAAGGTTAACCTGGAGGGTTATGTTGATTCAGATTGGGCAGGAAGTGCTGCAGATAGGAAGAGCACTTCGGGGTGCTGCTTTAGTATGGGATCGGGTGTGATCTCTTGGTTTAGCAGGAAGCAGTCCTGCGTAGCACTAAGTACAACCAAAGCAGAGTATGTTGCAGCTTGTTTGGCCAGTTGTGAGGCAGTATGGCTAAGGACGATACTGTCTGATTTATTTGATCTCCAGTTGGATGCTACTTGTATCTTCTGTGACAACCAGAGTTGTGTGAAGTTGTCTGAGAACTCGGTGTTCCATGACAAGTCGAAGCACATTGATATCAAGTATCACTATATCAGGGATATGGTGCAGAGAGGAGCAGTGAAGCTCCTGTATGTTGTGACGGACGAGCAGATAGCAGATGTGTTGACCAAACCACTAGCTAGAGTGAAGTTCGAGTACTTGAGAGAGAGGCTTGGTGTTCTTCAGATTGAAGATACTTCGAGGAGGAAGTGATGGGACATAGATGTAGGAGCCCTTCCAAGCATGGTGGTAGGAGGATCCTCCCATGGCTGTGGATGTAAGTGCTGTGTGATGAGCATCAGGACGATGCTCTGGATGATGTTCTATATGATGATGATCAGTCTGATCATGAGCATGAACATGATGCTCCGTGCGAGGATGATCAATATGATCATGAGTATCAGGATGATACTCCGTGGCCGTGGATTTGGTGTAGGTTGTGCAGTGGCATATAATGTGTCCCTCAGAGATCCTATAGGTTGAGCAAGAAGCTCGTAATCAGTCCCGGGATGCTCTTTCGAGGTTTTTCTTGTTCACATATAATGTGTCCCTGGGAGATCCTATAGGTTGAGCAGTAAGCTCGTAATCAGTCCTAGGATGCTCTTTCAAGGTTTTGCTTGTTTGCATATAATGTGTCCCTAGGAGATCCTATAGGTTGAGCAGTAAGCTCGTAATCAATCCTGGGATGCTCTTTTGAGGTTTTACGAAGTCTGCATATAATGTGTCCCTGGGAGATCCTATAGGTTGAGCAGTAAGCTCATAATCAGTCCTGGGATGCTCTTTCGAGGTTTTGCAAATGCACGTAATCATCCCTGAGATTCACCAGATAGGCCGCTTGCAGAGATGATGAAGACCTACATGGAGGCTAGGCCTACATCCAGCATGAAAAAGGGTTGGCATTGTAGAACTTCCTATGACGAGTAGATTGGAGATTGATGATTGAGATAGCAGCATTGATGATGATCCAATGACGATGAAGACTTGTGCTAAAGAACTGTGTTGAGAAATACCTTCCTAGTTAAGAGGGAGTGTTGATGTATTTGTAACTTCGAAATGTATTTCACTTGTATCTTTCATATTGTATTCATATAACATTGTACTTCCGACGGAGAGGTTTCATTCCTCCGATCAGGAAGGTCATCATTGTATATGTTAGGTTTATTAGAATCCCCTAGTGGGGTCGGCCCAGAGTTAAGTTATAATGGGTTATTAGACTCTCCTAGGTGAGGTTGGCCCAGTTAGGGTAAAAGGCAAGTGGAAGACAAGTATAAATAGAGAGGAGCACCTCTCTATTTATTCATTCATTCACCCACTTCTTCTCTCAAGTGAGTAGTGCGCACAAGTTGAGGAGGAGAAGCTGCTAGGAGACTATCTCTTGTTATTGGGGTTTTGTATCATTGCTCATTCTATCTCTGAGGAAGTTGCGTGGTTTTCTCCTTTATGGTTTCCCCAAAGAAATGCTTTGTGTTTATTGTCTCTTGTGATTGATTGATATGTTGTACATGTTGTTATCTCAGTTAAGATCCTAGATCATATTGAATTAATGATGAAAAACTAACATGTTATACCATTAATATCCTCACAGCTCTTGAGTAATTGTTCAAAGGCAACTAAAGTTGGGTGCAACGCTAGTGCTTTAAATCCTCGTTGAAGGTAGGTGGCCGTAAATAGGTTGTGTTTCAAGCGTGAAGGTCTGTAGTGTTTGTGTGGACAACAGATAAGAAGCTGGTTCCACGGGTATGTAACGGAATTCTTCATAACTCTTTGGATTCTTACTAGAAAAACAAGTTGGTTAGACCCTTGCTAAAAATGTATTTTGTTAGCAGAATGTGCTTCCAGAGACTATCCTTAGTCAGGAATAACCACAGGCTCTTTGTAGCAAGAGCTTTGTTGAAAAGCATTATATTTTTCAATCCCCAACCTCCCTGAGGATTTGAAACCGCCAAGGATTTCTACTTCACCAAATGGAACCTGTGATATTTCGCACTCTGCCTCCACATAAAATTGTAACATAATTTTTTGATAGTGGAAATAACCGAGACTGGAATTGATGCCAACATCTTCCAATAAACTAGAATAGCTTCCAGAACACTCTTAACCATAACTAATCTGCCGCCTCTTGACAACCATCTATTACACCAAAAATTAATTTTGTCGTCAATCCTTGCCACCAACCACCACCAATCTCTTTTCCCATATCTATTTGGTTTGAGGTTGAACCCAAGATTATGAATCCCACCCTCTATACACTTGCAATCAAAAGGAAAAAAGGATCTCCAAAAAAGGGAGTCAACCAACTAAGACTCCAACACACAAATGGTGGATTTATCTGAATTGATCTCCATTCTTGTGGCCTTACATAACAAATCTAGGTTGACTTTCATTCTCTGACATTCTAGAACTGAGCAGAGACGGAACAAAAAGATATCATCAATGAACATTAAATGGGTAAGATTTACCCTTCCATTGAACGAGACGCCAATAATTCTGACATTAGCTTTATCTTCATTCATGATCATACTCAACCCCTCCATGATCAGAAGAAAAAGATAAGGAGAAAGAGGGAAACCCTGCCTCAATCCTATGGAAGATTTGAAAAAAGAAGATCCATAACCATTTATGAGAACAACAAAATGTGGGGATGTCACACAACCCATAATCCAATTAGTGAGCTCTAAGCTAAAACCAATATGAAGAAGTACAAGTCTTGGAAAAAGCCAAGATGCTTTATCATAAGCCTTAGAGAGATCTAATTTCAAAGCTGCAACCTTCAAATTACCATATTTAATAGAATGCAAACTCTCCTGAGCAGAACCCACAACTTCATGAATGGATCTACCCTTAAGAAAACCAAATTGTTCTTTGGAAACATACCTGGATAGATAAGGCTTCAATCTTAAAGCCATAATTTTTGCCATAATCTTGTATGCATCGTTGCACAGAGAAATAGGCCTGAAATCTCCAAAGTTTTCCGGTTTGTCTTTTTTCGGTATTAGAGCCAGAAAGGTTGAGTTAAGAGAGGTTGGAATGACCCCCGACACCTTACTTCCTCCACCATCTTCAGTGAGTCTTCACCCACAAAATCAAAGAAATCCAAGAAGAATTCCGGGGGCCATCCATTTGGTCCCGGGCTTTTATCTCGCTAGAAATATTTTAGTGTTGTTACCATCTCCTCCAAAGAAACTTCCCTAAATAGCTCCTCATTTTGTTCCCGATTGAGAAATAGTGGAAACTTCTTAATGACTTGAAGCATTCCCATCATATCTTGGTGCCCCAGATCGGAATATATCTCCTTGAAATGCTCCATAGATGACTCTGAAAGCTTTGCGAAACCTTCAATAGGTTGGCCATAAGCTTTCTTCAATTCCCAGATAGTATTATAATTTTTTTGTGAGATGCCATTTTTTGAAAAAATTTAGTGTTTTGATCCCTCGCTTTGAGCCAGAGAGCCCTTCTCTTGAGTCTCCATTCAATCTCTGCTTCTTTGAGAATCCTACCTTTCTCCCTTTCCAACTCCACAATCTCTGCTTTTTGAACCTCCGAGGAGAAAAAAATAGTGGAATTCCCATACAACCCACCTAGTTTCAATTCAATGTCAACCAGGCAGGCATCATGCTCCTTTCTTCTCTCCAAATTCCACTTTATCACTTTTGCTTTCATATCTCTCAAAGATTCTACCATCTAAATACAAGCATAGCCATTCCCAATAGAGACGTGCCTCCAGTTGTTCCGAACCAGATCTTGGAAGCACAATAGTTTAGCCCAATTTGAATTATATTTAAGGGGAGCCCTTGAATTCTCCATAAAAGGTCCCAACTATATAAAAATAGGAAAATGATCCGAGAACAAAGAAGGACCAACCCAAGACCTAAAGATATGAAGACGACCAAGAAAATTGATGTTCATGAAAAAATGATCAAGTATTTTATAAATACCTTGATTCCCAACACGCTTATTGCACCAGGTGGGTTTGATGACAGTGGGCTTGATGTCCATCCAGTCTTTTCTGTCAAAAAGCTCCCATAAGGTAGGCCCCAAGGGGTCCTCTCTAGCTGCTTCACCCCAAATCTCATCGAAAGACAGAGTGAAATGAAAATCACCCCCAACAATCACATTGCTCAGATTAACAAATTACTTCCTCATCAGTGATTGCCAAAATTCAAGTTTGTTCTCATATGACCCATAAATATTTAGAATAAGTGGAGAACAGTCCAAAACTTACAACTGAATCTCAACCCCCAGCACCGACTGAATGTAAAAAGAGTTAAGAACCCACACCTTCTTCGACACACCAGTAACCAGACCTCCAGATCTACTAGCATCATCCACATAAAAAAATTCCATAAATGGCAAAATTCTACCTAGCAAGACTGTCGCCTCTGTCGCTTTCATCATAGATTCTTGAACCAACAAAATATTAGGTCTTTCAACTTCCACAGAACGATTGAGGGCATTTACTTTGGCCCACCCTCCAAGGCCTCGAACGTTGATAGAAGAGAGCTTCATTTCAGGAAACCCTGATGGGGTTGTCCTGCTCTATGTACCCCATAAAATTTCATTTGTATTCCCTTCAAAATTTCCTGCATGGATCGTTCTTTAGCCTGCGACATCTTGGATTTTCTTCCCACCTTAGTAGAAGCCGGGTTCAATTCCATTTCCAGTCCCTTGGTCGAAAGAACCCCTTTCAATCGAGGTCGAAGGAAATAAGGCCCTCTAGAGCTAGACTTTGATACACTACCTGCCGACAATGTAGTAGTCTTCTGCCGAGAATCCAGATAATTCTCCGAGACCAGGCACGTAATATGAACATCCTTCATAACATTCACCTCTTCTCCAGGAACAAAAGGAGGTAGAAACACAACCTGTTCAGTATATTTCTCTGGCACGTCCCGAACCTGTTGCTTAGGGGATTCAACCACCATCGAGCCCAATATAGATTCACCACACTTCTCCCAAATCTTCTGCAGATTTTCCACTTGACTAGATGATAAGTCAAAATCTTGAAAAATGTTCGGACTTGTTACCTCTTTCTGGATAGGAGGAATAATCTCCATCGGCAACACAGAATCACGAATCAATTCCTCCCCATGGTCTAAATTCACTGCCACCTTCACCTCGTCACCCTGCATGGATTGATGATTCATGTAAAAGGTGGTGTTGTCATCTCCAATAGGTGTAGATTTCCTAGTCGAGACCTTCTTAGAAAAGTTATGGGCACAGTCCGAAACCACGTGTCCATATAGATGACAACGAGCACACCTGAAAGGAACGTTTAAATAGTCCAATTGTTGAGTAAATATATTATCTCCAGCCAACAGGTTGATGGACTCAAATAAACCTTGCCTCACATCAACCTCCACTAATATCCTTGCCACCGACCGATGATGAGAGTTAAAAAGATCTGCATCGACAACCACAAACCTACTGATAGCATCCCCTATCTCTCTCTGAATCCTTCAGGGGACCATAATTCCAAAGGAAGGCATGGTAGTTTAACCCAAATTGGGAACGAATCTAGAGAGTTCGATCTTGGGTTGAACAAAGGATGCCGAGGTTTAAGGGCAAGAGGAGCCGACCCATTCAACCATACCCGGTGTAATATGCTATCCGCCTCTTCAGGCGAACGAAATTCAAAGCCAATCCATCCTCGAGCGAGGAAAAGTATCTTTGACAGGTTTGTAACCATGGAGCCCCACGAAATAGCCACCCATCTCTTCACCACCCCCTCGGAAAATCGTTGACCACAGAATTTGCCGATGAGCATACGGCTAGAAATCCGTGAAATCTCCATCACAATAGAGCCTATGCCTACCACCAAAGTGTGCCCAGGACCTCTATTGAGCAATACCTTCTTACGCTTCTGGCCCACCGACTTAGCAATCAAAGGAGCCGAGACCGCTTGTAGTTCGTCTAAAGTCAAGTATTTACCAATAAAACCTCTGCCCCTAGGTTCAGAATCCGCAATGGAAGGAGAAATACCCTGAGAAAAAGAGGAAACAACAAGTACATACAGATCCTTCAGGGAAGAGATAGGGGAAGGAGGAATACTAACCTTCTGGGCAGAAAGCGACACACAAACCAATCCATGATGCCCCTGACAGTGACAATGAATGAAGTGCATGCGGAGACAAGGTGGTTGAGGTACTCTACAATACCTTCAGATATGCTGCTTTCATCCCAACCCGGGGAATGATGACCACATCCCATCCACACAGGGGCCCGTCCGGACGAGGCCCAGAGAAAAAACCTTCAGGCATGCCAGACAATGATCTCCAAAAAGCTTCCATACCACCACTGACAACAGAAACCTGTGTGAAAATTCCACTTCTTGCCTCCAGCATGGCTATCGGGTCCCTCTGCCAACCCACATCAGCTTCATTCTTCCACTGCGACTCAGCCAAAGAGGATTGGACCTCATCGTCTCTGCTAAATATGCTCCCGCTTTGCGCTAAATCATCTGAATAATCGACCAAAGTTCCAAAAATGTCCTCCATGGTTGGAAGGACCCGCAACAAACAACCCTAGGTTTCCATCGCTAAAACCCTAGTTCCTCTACTCACAACCTTCCTCCACCATCATGATGTGTTCTTACCTTCCTCAACCATCTCTTTGTTCATATGCCTTTCTTCAACACCTCTCATCTATATTGGGTTATTCTTTTAATTTTTATTGAATATTATGTTGGGCCAACTTATGCCCCTGTCACATCAGCATTAGGCAAATGCATTACACATCTCCCTCATCTTGAGCTATAAAATGCACCTTGCTTCTCTCACTACAATGAGTTTAGTTTTGAACACAATGTTAATAAATTCACTACCTTGTTTTCTAGTGGTGAAGTGATATTTGTTTTTCCCATAAGCTATGCAAAGTATATAACATGGTTGATTATTGGGGTTAAAAACTTTGATCTTTGATGTACCCATCTTTGAAGACTTTGAACATTCATCGATGGTAGAAAACAAGATACTTTGTACCGATGTAGTGTAGAAACCCATCCCCACCACTAGGAGATGTGTCGCCTTCACTTCCCCATTCTTGGGGACTTAGGCATTGTAAGGAGAAGTCCCAATTTGGAAAGGGACTGCCTTGAGCACACGGGGACTTCCCCCATGTCCCATAGTTCTTTCCCTAAATTAAGGTGTGTCTACGAGATGTGCCTTGATAGTTTCAAGGACATATGGACATCCCCTCTCTAATTTAATGCCAACACCAATTCTCTAAAATATATTCACATACTAATTTGACATTAAGGCCTTGAAAAATACTATCCATGGAATGCAGTTGGAACACTATGTAGTATACTTTTTTAATGGGGATACTTGTAACTATTTTGACATTCATGATGGGTAGGTTTTTGTACTTTATATCTACTCTTTTTTTCCTTAGGGTTCAAATATCCACACAAACAAGGTCTTTCAAACCTCTCATTTAATAATAGTTGCTAATTTCTTTAGAGGTATTATAGTCTAATGTTCTAAAATATCTATTTCTTTTGTTTTAATATTTTTGAATACTTTTTAGTTTTTAAAAATATTTTTTGTTGCCCCCTTCTACTTGTCCCTAGGAAATTCGGGGTTAACTTTAAGCCTTCCTTGAAATTGGTCTCCTTGCTTCCCCTCCTTGTGTCCCTTGAACTCGATGCAACACAACTAGCTGTTTTTAATGCTAATATTGCATTTTCCTTCCTAAAGCTTCTTTTCATTTGCACTGTTTTTTGGATTAAGATAATGGCCTCTATTAGTTACCCTTTATTTTCAAGTATGCATGCCCCATGCTTGTTCTATTTTTCGACATGTATAGCTCATCTATTGCCTCTGCAAACAATTGTAGTTTTGTCCAATGACCCTCCCACTTCCGGATAGGATAATTTGTCATTAACATTTCTTTTACGTAGTAAAACAATTAGATATAATGTGTGTAAATTGTGTGTAATATTTGACAATTGCTTATTGCAATGAGAGAATCAAGGTGCATGCTACAACCAAGTATGAGTGAGATGTGTCAAGTGTGTAATGAATATAAGTAAAAATGAAAAAAATATAAACTCTCTAATGGAAAACACAAAAGTGAACCATATATAGTCAATGGTGGCTTGCTCAATTGGTAAAAGTGAGGTGCTAATGCAATTTCCACCACAATTCAAGTCTCACCAAACTTTAAATTAGCCTCTAAAACAACTTCTACACTCCCTTCAATATCTAAAAGAGACACCTATGAACTAGAAGACCTCACATCCTTACCAAACTTCACATTTGAGCTCACCATAGTCTTTTGCTCTGTTGGAATGTAGATCATGTACATTATGGAAGTCTCACTATATCCAAAAAAATGAGATGCTATTTCAATATCTCGAACCTCCAAGGGACACCAACCATCTATGAATTTGAAGCAAAATAACCCTAGACCATTAGCAACGTGTCAAACTCCAACATCTGTAAAGGAAAAATCATGGGCCAAAACATATAGAGACCACGTCATGAGTTGTTCAAGACATCTTGCAAAGACAATCACATCTCCATACAAGGTCAAGACAAGTGGATCAAATCTATCAAGATAAAAAAGATAGAAAATTACACAAATGCTATCCATCTTGAAATATGAAGCTCATGGTACAAGAAACAATGTGTGTATGGCTATCAACAACCTATAATCATGGGTATCTTGCTTGTGCACCTTAAAACCTCTGAAAACTAAAGCATCGACCTTAACACAACCACCTCCCTCTTTCTAAGAGAATTTTGAAGTAAGAGGAACATCAAGGCCAACTCACTTTCCATGAGAGAAATCACCAACCATGTCCCTATACTCTACAACACTCCCATTAACTACAATGTCATAATCAATCATTGATTCCACAATAGGTTTTGAAACTATCTCCATGGCATTCTACCAAACATGCTTTGTATATGCCTCCTCAAGACTTTACAACTCATCCAACTTCTTGTTGGAATGTACACGTGCCTCAAGGCCAACAAGAAGCTTGTAAATGCCACCATCTAGCACACCTCTAGCCAAAATCCTTGGACTTGATATACTACAATATTAATAGTGCAATGTTGTCCTCCAAGTGCAACGATCTATGCTTAAGCTCTGGCATACAAAAAAATGCAAGAAGATTTTTCAAGAACAAATGAAACATCATTAAGATTAAGAACATCACCCGATGGCATATGGAAGGAAATAGAGCCCGATCCTTTCACAAAATATGTAGCATCATTACCCAACTCCACACTCATACATCACTCTTGCTCTTGAAACATGTTGAAGTGTTTATTTTCACATGTCATATGTCTCAATGCCCCACTATCCACATACCATCCAATACATGAAACTGTGTTAGAAGATATAAAAGAGACCATGGAGAAGGCAATCCCACGTTGAGACAATAACTCATCCACTATTGCTATAGTATTTTCAATCCTTGTGCCTATTTATGTTTCCTAGCCTTCCCCTTCTTATTCAAACACTAGCTAGCTATATTTCCCAATTGGTGACACCTAAAACATTTCACCTTACTCAAATCCATCTTTTTTGGATTTGAACCATATTTTTTACCCTTCTTGTATCCTTTATTGCCTACTTGTGTTTCAAGAATAATATTTTGATGTCATGACCTTTGTGCATCATTCACAATGTATAAAATGAGCCTTTTTGGAAAGATGATATATTACAATGAGGAATTGCTTATTATTTTGTTTTGTTTTGTTTCTAGGTAAGGGTGACGAAATCCAATGATCTTCTTTCTCAACATTATTGAGCTACATCAACGGGTTGTAATATCCCTAGAAAGTGTTTCCCTTAGATTTTGTTGCATTGACATTGCTAGCAGTGCTTGGCATCAAATTTGATATCAACTTCAACTTTGACTAGTAGTATGTGAGCATAGTGAGGAGATGGATCCTCTAAACCCCAAGGTGGGATACAATGGGTTGGTTAGGATTGGCATAGCTTTATGGATATTTCCAAAATTTGAAAACATTATTCCACTTTATCATTCCATTTGAACAATGTGCCTTGTTTGAGCAGTTTGTTGAGTGGACAAGATATTTTGGAGAAATATTTGAAAATTTTATGAGAGAAATTTGATAACCCGAGGAAAACGTGAGTGTTATATTCTATTTAAGGTTTGGTCCATAGTATAATTCCTTTTCATTTTCAAGGTCATCTAGAACACTGTTGGTTCATATCATATATTCAACGTACTTCCTTTGATGGATGTAGAGATTATTTTTCCTATAATATCAAAAGGTGACAATGCCTTCCCATGCTCCTCCTGAGATTGAAAAAAAAGGATCCCATTGAGATAGACAATCACAAATTTGTCAAAGTAAGGGGAAAATATTCATTCATGAGGGTCGTGAATATTGTTGGTTCATCAGTGTTTCCAAATGGCATCACCAATTACTTGTAATGGCCATAACTTGTTTGAAATGTTTTTTAATATTCACCACCAAATTTCATCTTGATTTGATGATGGTCACTTTGAAGGTTTATGTTTGAAGAAACTTTAGCAC
Organism: Larix kaempferi; assembly: GCA_027924585.1. Lineage (NCBI taxonomy): Eukaryota > Viridiplantae > Streptophyta > Pinopsida > Pinales > Pinaceae > Larix > Larix kaempferi. The sequence continues at coordinate 16,621,777 of BSBM01000088.1, read as the reverse complement.
CTTGAAGTCGATCAAGGAGATGAGTGGTAGATATAATAGGTTTTTTAGGTCATTTTAGTGAGTTCTCTATAAATGAAATATAATCTCATTGAGTTGTCCTTCATTTTACAATCACAACCAAAGATCCAAAAGGACAAGATTTGGGTTGAATGTATTTTTATCAATAAAGTCTTGTAAGTGTTACTCAAGTTCTGGAACATGTTTAAGTGGGGTTCTATATGGCATTTGTGAGACTAGTTTTGAACTTGGTTTGAGTTCTATGGAATGGTTCACTAACCATTTAGGTGTTAATGATGATGTTAATTCTTCTAGGAACAAGTTGTTACATACAATGGGGAATACATGTTCTTTAGCTTAGGTCCCAAAGATATTTGTCTCTTTTTTAGGTCTAACCATGATTGTTGAACAAGTTCTAGGTCGTACTATTTTAGCTTCATGAACGAGATTCAATATATACATGTGTTAGGAATTGCGGGCCTCCTTTTATTTCAAATAGGGTGCTATTTATGTTGGCTTTTAAGTTGTATCTTTTTTATTCAATGTGAGGATCGTAGTCCTATAGCCACTCATCCCCTAGGATTACACTAGATTTACTTGGTGGCATCATTTCAAAGCCATATAGTTAGATTGAATTGTTTGGAAGTTGATCTTGGGGATAAAGAATCACATTCATAGTGCTCTCCATTGGCAACTTATACCAAAAATGGACTAAAGTGTCCTCGGGTTTGTAATTTCATTTTTCCTATGACATTATGCAATGGTTGGTATACTTTGATTTTGATGGTAGTAATACTTTGGTATACAAATTATGTATATGTATCCATTTGGATTTGAGGAAGGAAGGTTGATCAAAGAAATTCATTTTTCTCATAGATCTCAAGTTTTCAAAAATTGACCCCTAGGTGCAAAAATTGAATTGTCTCTTATTGGGAAAAACTGTAATTCCATAAATCATCGAATAAAACATGCTATAGGCCACATACACACTGAAGAGGAGCACCTCTAGCCATAATCCAATGTCATGAATCTAACATAATCAACGATTTGATCCGATTCATGTGTTGGGTTCTAATACCTTTTACAATGACCATGCATGACTATTCTTATAGTTAAACATATCACAAAATTAAGAATGGTACAAAACACAATCACACATAGTACACAGAAATTACCCTGGAAACCCCTCTATTGGAGAAATCCATCAAACCAGTAAGCTTTACCACTCATCTATTAGAAACACTCTTAAACCAATGTTTACAAAAACAATTTATATGATCGCTACAACTCAAGCATGAATTCACTATACTTGTACAATACCAACATAGTCCATTCGGTACACAACAATACTTCTCAGACTCACATATTTCATCTTACAACCTTCTACCTTACATCGTATTTATAGATGCAATACATACACTAACTTGTGATACCCAAGTTAGTTATGGTTAACTGCTCATTAATGGTGGTCCATAACTTCATAATTGAATGTAGTTATTCTTTTACAATTGACTTTATTAAGTCAACCATAGTCGACTACCCGTTGAGCTTCTTTTCGTCCAAGTGTCCATCGAAACCATTCATGCTTTGTGCTCCCCAACTTCCCTGTCGACCTGTTGACTATACTAGTTGGTGTAAATTTTAATCCAGAGATCACTACTCCCTCTGGATAGCCCTGAGATCTCAAGCGGTTTGAGTCTCTGTAAATCAATAATGCTCTAAAGAAATAAGACTCAACAACTATAGATCTCTTTACAACATAAACACTATCAATCACACATATGACACTGCATATACCCTGGAAACCCCAAACAGGGAAAACCAACAATCCTATGAGGCTTTCTTCTATCTCTAGCCTAGAGCAATATATGAAATGGACAAATACAACAATGTTACCTCAGATGTAACACTCAATCCTGACCCAATCAAAACCTAGATCTGCATGCATCAGGTGATGCATGCACAGAGGAAATGTGACCTAACTGTCAATTTGGATCTAAGTCTGTCTATAGGTAGCTTTGACTGTACTACCTCTCCCACTGCTCTGCTCTACTACGGAAGAATCCCAATAGATGAATGCGTCCTCCTCTGCATGGATAAGCGCGCCCTCCCTCAAGATAACAAATGCTCATATGGAATCAGATCTCAACAGATCTGAGCTCTTATCGTCACAGACCTTTCTCAATCGCTGAGACAAGGGTACTATGAAATTCTCAGCCACTCAATCGATCAAACAGAAGCTATACAAGCTTCTCTCTCCTCAAAGATAACATCCTCCTTCCTTAGGAAAGTCACCCACCTCTCAACTGGATCTATCTCAGATCAGTTGGCTCAGTTAATCTAACAAACACCTTCTGTCTCCTTATATCAACTCACTTGTAAATTAGGTTTACCAAAAACCTAAAGTGGGTGCATGCAAAACTCACTTTTGCATGCATCTGAGCATGCAAAAATTTTCATTCCCTCCTTAGAATAACTCCCCTGGTTAACTTTTTAACACTCCCTCTTAACCAGGAAAGGATTCTCAACCACTCCCATCTTCTCCCTAAAGTACTCAAACTTATTTCTCATCAAGGACTTTGTGAGAATATCTGCAACCTGCTCATCCGTGGATATGTACTGGAGCACACCTGCTCCTCTCTAAACATGATCTCAAATGAAGTGATATTTGATCTATATGTGTTTTGAGCTATCATGAAATACTCGATTCTCCGAGAGTTTGATGCAACTCTGATTATCACAGTGAATCACTGTAGGCTCCAACTGTTGATCAAATAGACTCACCAACTAGCTAAACTAGCCGCCATATATCCTGCCTCAGCAGAATTCAATGCAACAGACTTCTGCTTCCTTGTCAACCACAACATGACTGCCGAACCCAAGCTGAAACAACACCCGAAGGTGCTTTTCCTGTCACTTGCATTGCCTACTCAATCTGAATCTGTAAAGCCAACGAGCTGAAATCCACTCGCCCTCACATAATTCAGCCCATACTCTGCTGTTCCATTGATGTACGTCAGAACATGCCTTGCAGCCACCCAGTGTACATCTCTAGGTTCTACTAGGTACTGACTCAAAGTGTTGACCGCAAAACTCAAATCTGGCCTAGTGTTGACCAAGTACATGAAGGAACCGATGAGCTGTCGGTACCTGGTGGGATCAACCAACTTAGTCTCAGAATCCATTTGCTTCTTCGAGTTGGTTGTCATAGGAGTAGTCATGGGCTTGCAATCTTGCATCTGAAATCTCTTCAGTATGTCCATTGCATACTTGCCTTGACTAAGGAAGATATGCCCATCCGTATGCCAGACCTCCATGCCTAGGAAGTAGTGCATCAATCCTATATCCTTCATTTCAAAATCAGTAGCAAGGTCCTTCTTGCAATCACTGATGATTTTTTCTGCCCCTTTAATGAATAGGTCATCTACATATAATACGAGAATAAGAGGATCCCCATTCACTACGATGAAGTAGAGGTTTGGATCATCTTCGCTCTTCTGAAAACCTAACTGTTGCAAGTAGGTATCTATCCTAGAATACCAAGCTCTAGGTGCTTGCTTCAAGCCGTATAGATCTTTCTTTAGTCTACATACATGAGACTCTCTCTCAAGTATCTCGAAGCCCTCTGGTTGCTCAATGTACACCTCTTGCTCCTCTATGGACATAGATGAGTACTCTACTGACAATATTGATAGAGAGATGGCTCTTAACACTTGTCAATCTTTAAGTGCTTCCACTTCTAGTGTATGGTACATAGACAACGGAGCCTCTAGCCATATGACAGGTGTTCATGGGTACTTTAAAGATCTGGACGAGGATGGGCTAGATCTTGAGATTATACTGGGAGACAATTCTACTGTCAAAGCAGTAGGACGAGGAACAATGTCCTTTCAGAGAGAATCAAGAGAGTCTATGAGAGTTCATGATGTTCTATATGTCACAGGTCTAAAGAAGAACTTGATCTTTGTGTATACTATTGAAGATTTGGGATTATGGGTGATGTTCAGAGATGGAAATGTTCTAGTTCATCCCAATGGATCCAACGATACCTCAACTGTAAGGATCAGAGTCCGCAACGGAAAACTGTACAGGCTCAACTTTCAACTTCATCATGCCGTGAGTCATAGTAGCTGAGATGATGATTATGACACCTGTGAGCTTTGGCACAGGAGGATGGCTCATCTACACCATCCTTCCCTGAAGATACTGAGGGAGATTGTGACAGGAGTGTCCGAGTTTAGCACAGAGCACAATGATGTGTGCAAAGGGTGTGCTCTCGGGAAGAACGTCAAGAATTTTTTTTCCAAGAGTGATAGAAGATCTATAGGAGCACTTGATTTGATTCATTCCGACCTCCATGGTCTGATGTACACTACATCCTTGAAAGGCTACAAGTACTATGTATCCTTCATTGATGACTACTCCAGGAAGACCTCGATCTATTTTTTAAAGAGTAAAGAATCAAAAGAAGTATTGCAGAAGTTTCAAGAGTTCAAGGCTCTTGTGGAAAATCAGAAAGACATAAAGATCAAGATCTTCAGATCTGATAGTGGAGGTGAGTATACCTCCAAAGAGTTCAATGAGTTTTGCATCTAGGAAGGCATCAAGAGGCATTTGACTGTGCCCTATACACCTCAACAAAATGGGGTTGTTGAGAGGAAAAACAAGGCTATTGTTGAGGCTGCTTGATCTATGTTGCATGACTAGGGTTTGCCATTTTTTCTTTGGGCCGAGGCATGTAAAACTGCAGCTTATATACAAAACATGAGTCCTCATAAAGTTTTGGGAGACAAAACTCCAGAAGAGGCTTTCTCTGGAAAGAAACCAGAAGTTGGGCATTTCAAGATTTTTGGATGCCTTACCTACTCGCATGTTCCTTCAGAGAAAAGGACAAAGTTGGAACCAACAACCGAGAGGGGAATTCTTGTTGGATATGATGAGACTTCGAAAGCCTATCACATTTACATTCCTGCTCTCAAAAATACTGTTGTGAGGCGAGATGTGTAATTCAAAGAGGATCGGGCTTTTTGAAAGTCATGTGAGTCAGAAAAGGGAAAACAACAGATTGCTACACCTCTGCATGACACAGGTCAGAGTACTATTCCACAACCAACAGGGTCCCAAGTATCTGGAGTGATAGATTCCCAGATTACAGGTTCCACATGCACAAGAGCAGGAACTGGCACAGGATCTCAGGTTGGTGATCAACCGGGATCAGGGTCCTAGATTATAGGTTCTAGGGATACAAGATCGACGACTGCCGGTACCTCTACTAGAGGTACTCATTCTCATATAGGTGATTGGGATGAGGATGAGGAATTATCCTCATAGGATGTCACTTCAGGGAAGAGGAATCCCAAGTGGCTTCAAGATACCTTGAAGGAATCCCAAGCAGTGGTAACTCCTAAGAAGAATGTAAGAGAGAGGAAGGCACCTCGGAGATTCTGCATTTACTTAGCTTTGGTAAGCAGTATCAGTGAGTCAGAGCCATCCTCATATGAGAAAGCAACAGGTGAGCAAGCCTGGAGAGATGCCATGTTGGAAGAGTATGCTTCCATCATGAAGAATGATGTTTGGGAATTTATGCCCAGACTAGAGGGAAAGTCAGTGGTCACCTCTAGACGGATCTATAAGATTAAATATGCTCAAGATAGAAACATTGAGAAATACAAATCCAGATTTGTGGCTAGAGGGTTCTCATAGATAGAGGGAGTTGACTATGATAAGACATTCGCTCCGGTGGCAAGATATTCTTCCATTAGGACTGTGATATTTGTAGCAGCAGAGATGGGATGGAAGATTCACCAGATGGATGGGAAGACAACTTTTCTCAATGGACTCATAGAGGAGGAGGTGTACATTGAGCAACTAGAGGGATTCGAGATACTTGAGAGAGAGTCTCATGTATGTAGACTAAATAAATCTCTATACGGATTGAAGCAAGCACCTAGAGCTTGGTATTCTAAGATAGATACCTACTTGCAACAGTTAGGTTTTTAGAAGAGCGAAGCTGATCCAAACATCTACTTCATCGTAGTGAATGGGGATCCTCTTATTCTCGTATTATATGTAGATGACCTATTCATTAAAGGGGCAGAAAAAATCATCAGTGATTGCAAGAAGGACCTTGCTACTATATGATTGATGCACTACTTCCTAGGCATGGAGGTCTGGTAGACAGATGGGCATATCTTCTTCAGCCAGGGAAATTATTCAATGGACATACTAAAGAGATTTCAGATGCAAGATTGCAAGCCCATGACTACTCCTATGACAACAAACTGGAAGAAGCAAGTGGATTCTAAGATTAAGTTGGTTGATCCCACCAAGTACTGACAAATCATCGGTTCCTTGATGTACTTGGTCAACACTAGGCCAAATTTGAGTTTTGCAGTCAACACTTTGAATTAGCACATGGTAGAACCTAGAGATGTAAACTGGGTGGCCGTAAAGCATGTTCTGAGGTACATCAATGGAACAACAGAGTATGGGATGAATTATGTGAGGCAGGGTGGAGTTCAGCTTGTTGGCTTTACAGATTCAGATTGGGAAGGCAGTGCAGGTGATAGGAAAAGCACCTCCAGGTGTTGTTTCAGCTTGGGTTCGATAGTTGTGTCGTGGTTCAACAGGAAGCATAAGTCTGTTGCATTGAGTTCTGCTGAGGCATAATATATGGCGGCTAGTTTAGTCAGTTGTGAGGCCACTTGGCTTTGAAAAATGTTGGCGAGTCTATTTGATCAGTAGTTGCAGCCTACGATGATTCACTGTGATAATCAGAGTTGCATCAAAATCTGCAAATAAATTAATCATCCCTCATACTTGTGGTCATGGTGATCTAAAGGCATAGATATGACTCCTGTAACTACAGATCTAAAGCCCAATAGAGATCACCGCATAGATATGGTATATAGCTCGCAGATCTGAGTGTGATTTTTCTCCCTGATCCTTACCAGGGATCTGATACCATGTAAATTTTAATCCAGAGATCACTACTCCCTCTGGATAGCCCTGATATCTCAAGCGGTTTGAGTCTCTGTAAAACAATAATGCTCTAAAGAAATAAGACTCAACAACTATAGATCTCTTTACAACATAAACACAATCAATCACACATATGACACTGCATATACCCTGGAAACCCCAAACGGGGAAAACCAACAATCCTGTGAGGCTTTCTTCTATCTCGAGCCTAGAGCAATATATGAAATGAACAAATACAACAATGTTACCTCAGATGTAACACTCAATCCTGACCGGGTCAAAACCTATATCTACATGCATCAACTGATGCATGCACAGAGGAAATGTGCCCTAACTGTCAATCTGGATCTGATTCTGTCTGTAGGTAGCTCTGACTGTACTGCCTCTCCCACTGCTCTGCTCTGCTACAGAAGAATCCCAATAGTTGAATGCGTCCTCCTCTACATGGATAAGTGCGCCCTCCCTCAAGATAAGAAATGCTCGTACGAAATCAGATCTCAACAGATCTGAGCTCTGATCGTCGCAGACCTCTCTCAATCACTGAGACAAGGGTAGTATGAAATTCTCAGCCGCTCAATCGATCAATCAGAAGTTGTACAAGCTTCTCTCTCCTCAAAGAATGCACCCTCCTTCCTTAGGAAAGTCTCCCACCTCTCAATTGGATCTATCTCAGATCAGTTGGTTCGGTTAATCTGACAAACACCTTTTGTCTCCTTATATCAACTCACTTGTAAATTAGGTTTACCAAAAACCTAAAGTGGGTGCATGCAAAACTCACTTTTGCATGCAAAAATTTTCCCTCGTTAGAATAAATTCCCTGGTTAACTTTTTAACAGTCAGACCGTCGACCAAACTTCTACTATCTGTCAACTTCTATTCAATTTGACTTGTTACCAGAAGACTATTGATTTCGATCATCAATATACATGCAAAGAATATAACACTGCCAACATTCTCCCACTTGTTGTCTTCTTTGCATATACAAGAGATTTCAAACCTTTAGTTCACTTAAGCAGGGCTACAAGCCTATTGATTCCCTACATTAAGTAAACTTTTCAATGCTCATAGACTTGGTCAAAGAGTTTGTAATGTTCTTCATAGTGTCTACCTTTTCCAACAACACTTTATGTTTTTTCACCATGTCTCTCACAAAGTGATACTGCACATCAATATGCTTTTTCTTTGAATGGTATGCAGGGTTCTTTGACACGAAGATTTCACTTTGACTATCAAAATACAACTTAACAACTTGTTGTTTAAACCCAACATATGAACACAATCTATGGAACTAGACTGCATCTTTGCTTGCATGAGCATATGTCGTGTATTTAGCTTCAGTAGTCGACAATGGAACGATCGACTACCTTCTACTCATCCAACTGACTGCTCCACTGAATAACTTGAAAACATATCCACTGGTTGACCATCTGCGGTCAAGATCTCCAGCCCAATCATAGTAAAAGAAACCATGTACATAAATTTTCTTGTCAATTTTATGTTTTCCTTGGTAGCAAATTGCATAGTCCATTGTGCCACACAAATACCTAAAAACTCTGTTTACTGTGGTCATGTGCTCCTTTCTAGGTGTTGACATGTATGTATTGAATACTTCCACTGCTTGGGAAATATCAAGTCGGGTACAAACCATTGCATACATCAGAATACCTACAACACTAGCATAGGGCACATGTGCCATGTACTATATTTCTTCCCGTGTCTTAGGACACTGTTCAATAGATAACTTAACTCCTGTAGGAATAGGTACCTTGATTGATTTGCACTCCTTCATGTTAAAACGTTTCTGAACTGTCTCAACATATTTACTCTCATTATCGAACAATCCACTCGAGCGGACGCGAGCCGGATCTCCCTAGCTCAAAGTGAGTCTAGAACAAATAGAATAGACTACCAATGCATTTCCTAGATCTACTTAAGGATTGAGTACTTGTTAATTTTTTAGAATTTACTTCAATCTGATCTAGGATCTTAACTAAGAGAACAACATGTACATCATATCTACAACATATCAATCATGGACACCATAATGCAAGCACACAAGAGACACAGAGTTTACTTGGGGAAAACCATAAAGGTGAAAAACCCCAATAACTTCCTCAAAGATAGATAGAGCAATGATACAACCCAAGCATAAGAGATGGACATATCCTAGCAGCAGCTTCTCCTCCTCCACAAGTGCACCAGTCTCCCAAGAGCGTGAGAGAGAATAGAATGTTGAAATAGAGTGCTTCCTGCACTCTATTTATACTTGACTTGACTTGCCTAATAACCTTTACTAGGTCGGCCTTAACTTAACCACATAACATAATGCTGATTGGGCCGACACCCAATAGGGTGGTCTAATAACCCTTCGACCCACATGACTTATATAGAGCCGACCCCAACAAGGTGGTCTAATAACCCATCAAGTTACGACACTTACAATATAAATGACGACACTTTCGTGTAGAGGAATAATAACATCTCTATAGGATTACAAACACTTATGTATAGAGGAATAATACCATCTCTATAGGAGTACAATATACATATATGAAATACATTCTGACGTTACATATACATCAACAGTACTAGATGTCTTACCTTTCACTTCGCAATCCTTTCTCCTGAATGCTGCTCCACGTCTCACGGTCGTTAGATCCAAGCTGCAAGACCTGTTAAGACAAGAAACAAGAGAAACCAGTAAAAGACATCTATACAATAAGAGATCTAAGTAAACAGTTAAGCAGGTAAACTACTCAATATCATTGCACACATGAACAATATTGGTGGAAAGCATTTGTATTACTGCAAATAGAGGAGTACATAATATAGATATAGAACTACAACCAAGGCTTAATGCTGTAACCCTTATCCAACAAAGCCGATTGCCATATCCTTCCAAGGAAGTATGAGTTCTCCAATAAGTGAGTGGAGATGTTCTAAGAGCGATTTCACCAACATGTAGATACCATAGCCTTCCTCCCTTTGGGATGGGAGTGAGCTTCATTTATATAGGACTAAATGGATAGGGTATGGATAGGATAAGTTGAGAGATGGTAGGAGAGGCTTAAGGGATCTCTCCAAAGGTTTAGGAACTGAGTGCCAGCTCTTCCAAGAGGTCAGGGATAGGGTCCCAAGTCAGCAAGCTTTGAGATTGATCTTGAAGAAGCTATTTTTTCTATCTAAATGACTTCGTCGCACCCTGCAATGGAGCAAGGTGCGATGTCACATGTTGCTAGTGTGCAACCCTCGACGACCCTTCAAAACTTAGCACAATTGGGTACAAATCCTCCAGGATGATTACTTAGTCCAGGTATCTTCAGGGGTGTATACACTGAATCTTATGATGAGTAGATTTTGGGTGTAACAGAATGCCCCCCAAAGCGTGAAGCTGTTGAAGATAGACAAGTGAAGTGCTTTGATAGAGGTAATGGCAATAGACTTGTCGGGTGAAGGACATTGCTGCAGTACAACTGACTCTGAACTGACAATCTCATATGAAGTATAACATGGCTGCCGACCAATACATTGCAGATCCATGGTAGTAATGACCGATTGGACACAATCATGGCTACTAGACACAAGCGTAGATCCCTGATGAGATGATAACACAGCCACGACCAATACAAGTGTGGATCCGTGTGATATAACTCAATACAAACTCCATCGCAACCTGGGTAAAACATGAATCCCCAGGGTCTTCAAGCTGAACCCGCAAATGATACGAATCTATCCATGTGATTATAGATGTCTTGATGTCGAACATGGTAGAAACCACTTGATTACTGGCCATTAATGTAAACCGTTAACAAGTGCCATGGAGATCACCATTGATGTCAATGATTCCCAAGGTATCATAGTACATATCATCAAGCGTGAACAAATGAGTTGAAGTTGAACGCAAGATGAAATCTTTCAATCAAGAGTCAATGATGTAAACTCATGATGAAAGCGAGGTAACCTGCCATTGAGGCATGCAGGGCCAAGGTACTCGATTGGTTTCTAGATTCAATCCTCGGATGATGTGTTGAAGTCGACAAGGATGAATCCGTTGAAGGAGGGCCATGATGAATCCCCCATCAATCGACACGAAACACAACAAAAATGTATAGGGTAGATCGAATGGTACAGTAACATGCAAGACTGACTCAGAGTAGACCGACGTGATGGCGGGTGTACTGACTACAGATGATAAATGATAGACATATTCTTGAACATGGGCATGGCATGACTTGGCAGTATTGACACGATGAGTGCGACACAAATTCTCAAAGCGACTGATGATGGAAGCTTTTCTTTGAATGACTCAAAGGAGTAATAATACTCAGGAAATAAGTGGAACTTGAGGACAAACGGATGATCCAAGTGCTGTATGCAAATGCAGATGAGTGCCATGTTCAAGAACGACTACATACTGCCACTAATAAGGTATGTAACAGAAACGCTTTCTTTTTTCCCCATAATGAATGATGAGTGCCTCATGTGTTTTTTACGAGCTTGATGAGGGTAACCAGATGCTCGGTATAGCTCATCTCATAGATGAGTCCAATCCCAAATATTTTCCGAACCTGGGATAGGAGGGGTTCGTCCCATGACAGTCCCTTCAATGCGAGAATTTTAATGAGTCCATAGAAGGTAAACTCGGTCGTCATTTCATGTTTAGAGAGTCTGAAAAAAACTAAAGAAGACTCCAACGGTCCTTTTTCATAAAGTTAGCCTCATCGCCTGAAAAAGGGTAAAACAACGTGGGAGAGGACTCTTCCAGTCATGATTGGCTGGAGTATACTATTTTCGTAATTAGTGCCTTCTGGTCCAAAAAAGGGGTAAACTATCACTAGGAAGACGACAATTCAAATACTTTAACAAGCGTGAACGTGACAAGTTCGCTTGGCAATCTTTTCGTTTTTCGAGAGCCTGAAAAGAGCTTAACGGTAGACTCCGGGGGGTGTCCTTTTCCGTGGAAGTTTAACGAGCTCGAAAAAGTGATAAATCATAATTTGGTACTTGTTCTCATAGTTCCTTGAGTACGAGAACAAACAAAGAGTAAACTCATCATCACGCAATAATTACAGACTAACCGTTGCAAAAATAACGACAACACGTTCAAGGGAGTGTTGATACCTGTGATGACCGTTGTGATACGAGAAACGACACAAAAGACTACTTACAAGTCCTGCATAGTAGAAAATGTGTCAAATAGCCTCAAATACGACAAAAATAGTAAAAAACTATGATAAATGGCCCAAGAGCATCAAAATATTTGAAAAGGAATATTCCATTCTATTTATAAATAGAAAAATGGGCCAAAATGGATTTCATTGTTGCATTTTCCAATTTGGGAGGAGAAGTACCAATTTGGAGCCAAAAATTCCTTTGCCGATTTCGGGAGTTATGATCCGCCATTTCACCCACCGTCAGGAGCAGGTAAGCCTAAAATTCATCCAGCAACTTTCCAGTTGATTAGATTTTGTTTTTAGGTTCAATTTTTGGGTTTTTTGATGAATTCATGGAAGGCTACTGCGCTCTCGGCTCGTTGCAGTTGGCCCTTTCGGAAACTGCGACGAGACCGACTCGGCGCAAATCCCGAATGAATGAAGTGTGACGACATCGCACTGTATGCAAACGTACAGTGCGACGACGGAGATGCACTTCCCAAACATCAAATTTAATCCAAAAAATGAACTTGCAGAGGTTGAAGTAGGATCTAATAGTGTTTAAATGCCCTTCTTGGCAGGTTGTTTGCTAGCTAACATAGTTTTAGAGTGGCGGGAACGAGAACACAAAGTAGAAGATGAACAAGCTGCCAATGATCCACAATGCGTGGATGCCTTGAGGAACTGTGGTTTACTCAAGTTCTTTGAGATTCAGGGGATGAGATCCCAAATCCCATTGCTATCACACATGCTCCAGAGTTGGGATGCGGCCCAGCAACATTTCGTGATTGGTGAGCACATCCTCACAATAGATGTTGAGGACATCTATTTTCTCACAGGTCTGTCCCTGAGAGGGGAACCTGTACATCTTACTGGAACACGGGCCAGTGACTGCACAGTTGATGACATGGTGTCACAACATTGTACTACTCTTGCTACTCGGACTCAGATGCTTTATGCGGAGGACTGCATGTCCCCCATGGTTTTCAACTGGTGCGAGGGTCTCCTCGCAAACCTCCGAGCTCAGCTGACCAACTATCGGTGGGGAGAGCTCAAGCAGTTTGGTTATGGATTGATCGTGGTATCGTTCCTCTTGGAGCGGATCCCTCTCTTGCGTCCACAGGTAGTACTAGATGACAGGGAGCCTAGAGATCCCCACATGCTCAGATGGGTTGAGGTGACGATTCGTCATGGTGGAGGACCTATCATCAGTTTTGGTCCGGAGTTCTTCAGTTGGCTGGAAGGCTAGTTACTCATGGTTGAGGACTTCCCATACAACGGTATGGATTTCAGAGAGGATCCTAACTTGGTGTTGCCCGAGGATGTAGCATGGGGTGACATATGTGAGAACAAAAAACCCTTGTACTTTTAGTTTTGTATATTTATCATTTTTTTGATGCAGTGCTGACAAGTATATAACATGTGTGTGCAGATGTGGGGCCTGTACGACTGGTAGGACTTTCCCTCTTGGCAAGGAGAGACAAAGGTGGGGAAGCAGTTGTGCCCCCAGGTGCTCATGCTGCCATCGAGGAGATGGAGGAGGTATACAGGAACTTGTCCCAGTTGACAGTGGAGGTTCCTGAGCCAGCGATAGATGACCTACCGAGACCTATGCAGAGGTTTGGGGTTGGAGCGTCCGTACGCTTCAATGCCCTACTCCGTAAGGTAGCAAGGACCGTGGATTGCTTCCTCACTCAGCAACAGCGGGCTGTCTGTGTTAGGGGTGGTGTACGGGTCAGGCGTCAGGCCTGATGACACTATTATACTTGTACTGAGAGATTAGAGGCCTCATATTTTGTACTACTGAAAGCTACGATGCTTCAGATTTTGTAGAGACTCACTGAAAGCCATCGTGCTTCAGATTTTGTATCGACACTACTTTTGAGCGATATATATATATATAGACATTCTCGACGATTTATACATTATGTGTTTTAAAATGATGAGTGATGTGATCTTGTTTACATGTTTGCTTTTATACATTGCATTATTTACATGTTGTGAATGCTTTTACATATTATGAATATTATGTGTGTGTGATGTACCAATCCAAAATGAAATTGGCCATCGAGTCAGCAACTGTGTTTAACTCTCGTGGAATGTGCAGGTATTGAACGGATTCAAATGACCTTTCCAGGAGACGTACTCATCTGAAGAGATGGAGTAAGGTGGGATCACGGATGGCGTAAACCCGGTTAAGATGGGAAACCACTAATTGAGAATCCATGTGGATGACAATGTGGTTCATACCCAAGGAAATGGCTTTAGATAGGGTTCTGATTACTGCTTGATACTCTGCGACATTGTTGGTCGCAAACCCTAGGAAACTTCCTCCTGAGCTAATGAGCTCACCTGTTGGGGAATATAGTACCCAAGCTGCCGAAGCAAGGTTACGGGTATGCCGACTGGCGCCGTCCGCAAATCCATAACACGTTGCCATCTTGCACACGCAGACAGAACATGGTATAAGGAGCGGAAACAAGATCTAAAGACACTCAAAAACAAAAGTGTCACAGCACACAAAAACACAAAGAACACGCCATGTACAATATATATAAGAAAGTCTAAGCGTGATGAGTTTAAGCATAGTATCTCTTTAGGTAAAGCCCATTGCGGGGTTCACCCAAATAGATTCCGTTATAGTCTTCAAGCTCATAAGCTCCCTTCTCCAAAACACTTTTGACAATGTAAGGTCCATGCCACATGGATTCGAACTTTCCTGCTCCTAGTTTGTCGTGCTTCTGGTAATAAGTGAGGACCAGGTCACCCTCGTTAAAGATACAAGGTTCAACGGACTTGTCGTATTGGGCTTTGATGTGTTTCTTGTGCGCTTCATTAGCAAGAGCGACATCTCGACAGGACTCGTCAAGTTTTTCTAAGTGCAGGAGACGTTCTTCCTCAGCAATAGTATTAGGAAGAAGTTCGAAAGCGAGTTGTAGAGACAGAATTTCGCACTCTATAGGTAGGATAGCCTCCAATCCATTGACTAGTTGGAAAGGAGTGAAACCTGTGGCGGTTTTAACAGAGGTTCTGTAGGCCCATAACGCTGAAAAGAGCATGTTATGCCAATTGGATTTCTGCGTACCTACCATCCTTTGGACCATGGTTTTCAAGACTTTGTTAATGGCCTCGACTTGTCCATTGGACTGTGGGTAGTAGGGTGTTGAATTTTCATGGAAAAAACCCAACCCGTCGCTCAGTTCATCAACCATATGGTTCTGAAAATGGGAACCATGATCGGTAACAATTGCCTGAGGAACTCCGAACCGCGCTATTACATGATTGAACATGAAGAGTGTGGCGGTCTTGCCGTCATTCTGGTATATAGGCATAGCTTCGGCCCACTTTGTAAAGTAATCCACAGCTACAATGATGTAACTATGCCCCCCGGCCGAGGTAGGCTTACAATGCATAAAGTCAATGCCCCATTTTGCGAAGGGGCCCATGGCAGTAACCTGGTGTAATGGGGTGGGATGGGTGCGCTTCTTCGTATGGAAGTGTTGGCAAGGAGGACATTTTTTTACGGCCTCAATACAATCTTTGAATATAGTAGGCCAAAAATATCCTGTGCGCAAGATCTTCTGGGCTGTAGCCATCCCAAAGAGGTGACCACCACATGCCTCAGCGTGACGGTCATTGAGAATGCGTTCAGCCTTATCGTGAGTGAGACAACGTCGAAGAATTGAATCAATGCCACGACGATACAAAGTATCATTGATGATTAAATAATACTTCGCATGGTGACGTATCTTACGATGGTCGTCGTAAGATAGTTGAAGGTTGAAGCGTTGGGTTTGAAGATATAATGAGATATCTCCATACCATGGATCAGTCGTACTGATGAGAAACAATGATTAATAACCACTTATACTATGAAACGAGAACTTTATACTATGAACGAGAACTCTAGACATAAAAACGTTGATTTTTTAAAAAAAAACACCAAAAACACCCCCCAAATAGAAAAGTGTTGATGCTAGTATACACGAATTTTTTGTTGTTGTTAAAAAATGGAGCCATGGCCTAAACATCCCATACTCTTGTTTACAAAAACTTTAAAATCAACCCCTAAATTGGAATTTTTTTTTTCTTCAAGAGATAAATTACAACTTTTTTGAAACTTGCATATTAAACAAACAAACAAAAAAATCATAAATAATTTCACCACTCTAACAAATAAAAACCAAAGAAATTATGATGCGATTCATAATGAAATAATATATTAGACCATACAAGAACAAATAATTTATATAAATATTCAAAAATTTATTTATAGTTTAAAACTTCTTTAGAGGTTAAAACTCATTTTATATTTTTACAAATTTTTAATATAAGATTTGAAATGACAAGAAAATTATCAATTAAAAAAAGTTAAAATGCTAAATTTTATAGTTAATCAAAAGTATTGTTTCCGACATTACAAGTTTAAAAATGAAACATATATTAATACCCTATATATACTAAATGATGAAACGCTATATCTTCCAATTGAAAAATACTAATAAAAACTACAAAAAAAATTGTTGAACATAAATTTAACTAGTAGAAAATCATTGAAAAATCTTCAACTATAGGAATAGAGACTACCATAACAATATCTTAATTGTAATAATTTTTCTGCCCCTTGTGATCCTTTCAAAACACTCGTTAACATTCAATGGCCACTATCTTGACTACACAACTCCTTCCCTTCAATACCGCATGGTAACTCCTTGACAACATTTTGTGATAATCTACTCTTTCTATCAAGCCCTTTTGATTATATAGATCATTGTTCAATGCAAGAGAAGAGCATGCTTATCTTTTCAAGAAAAAAGAAAAAAAAAATCTATTGCCTACACGACTAGTCCTACAATCACACTCTCTCTAATACCATATCAAAAAAGATAAATAGACACATGAGAAATATATACACAATAACACAATATGGCATTATGAATCACTGATGCAATTATTACATAAGAGTTCACCGCCTTATATTAGACTATCATGGAGCAAATCATTTCCACTTATAGATGTAGAATAGATTTGATTTATATATATATATATATAATTAGGTCATAAAATTACTTTTATTGCAGCATGTAAACCTTATATTTAAAAAAATATTTAACTTTAAACAACATTGATTTAGTCATTGTAAAAATATTTGATGCATCTTAAATTGACTTTTAAAAAAATATTAGTTAACAAAATTCTCATATATATCTTTCATATTATGCATCCTATTTAGCGATTTGGGGACTCAAAGATAGTAATAGTTTGGGCAAATGGTAAAATTTGGATCAACGCTCCCCACCTCCAACATCTGCTTCTATCAATTAAAGAGTTCATCACCTCCTTTGAACAAGTTTCTTTTGCTCATGTTTATAGAGAATTAAACATGGAAGCATATTCGCTTTCTAAAATGGCACTTGTTGTACCTCTTGGCATCATTGAGGTAGAAGGATGGAAAAACGACCAGCTAGAGGAAGTATGTATGTAACTTTTGAAGCCCTTGCGGCAGAACATAATTTTTGGATACAAACTTCATGCGAGTGAATGTTAATATGAGTTTTAATTCCAAAACAAAAATGCTTTTTAAATTTGTAATCGCATCAAACTTCTTAGCCATGAGTGAGCAGCTCCTGCTCACTTGGGCTCCGAAGGGCCACCCTCACGGCCTGCTCGATGTCGGGCATCGAGCAGGACGTGAGGGTGTCCCTTGGGTGCCCAAGTGAGCGGGAGCCACTCACTTGGGCGCCCAAGGGCCGCCCTCACGGCCTGCTCGATGCCCGAATGTTAATATGAGTTTTAATTCCAAAACAAAAATGCTTTTTAAATTTGTAACCGCGTCAAACTTCTTAGCCGTGATTGGGCTCCGAAGGGCCGCCCTCACGGCCTGCTCGATGCCGGGCATCGAGCAGGACGTGAGGGCGGCCCTTAGGTGCCCAAGTGAGCGGGAGCCACTCACTTGGGCGCCCAAGGGCCGCCCTCACGTCCTGCTCGATGCCCGGCATCGAGCAGGCCGTGAGGGCGGCCCTTGGGCGCAAATAATAAAATACCGCTCACTTGGGCGCCCAAGGGCCGCCCTCATGGCCTGCTCGATGCCGGGCATCGAGCAGGCCGTGAGGGCGGCCCTTGGGCGTCCAAGTGAGCGGTATTTTATTATTTCAACTCAATTCAACTCAGGCGATGAAGTATCTTGCGTTCATTTTGTCGTTTGTCACGTTGGCCAATCTACAGTGTCCTTCAATAGAAATAAATTGTTGGTTGCTTATACATGCAAATGTCAGAATGCAGAAGCAAGCAAGGATCGATGAGAGGAAATGTAGGGGAACGGATGGAAAATAGAAACGATCCACCAAATACCGCTGATGTCTCCAAATGGGATTGTGGGAGTCCTCTGTATGATTTGTTTGAGCTCGTTTCCATTTACAGTCGCCTGGATAGGGGATTGACTTGTCCTACTACAGATCCTTCTTGTGGAAGGATTGGTTATAATTCTGGCTTTCCTTCTAAATTTAGGTCAGAAAATGTGAATGCAAAGTGTGAATGCAGGAAGATGAAAAAACACCGATCCAGGCTGCTATTTCAATTGGCGTTGAGAATATCGCGTGTTCTTGCGCTGTGGACGGTCGACGAGGAATGCCCGCGCCATCGCCTTCAGAGCGGATTTCGCATCTCAGGCACATGACAAAACGAGGAATCATGGCGGATGTGTTCTGGAATCTGCGTCTATCTGAAACCACGTTGTAATTTCATTTGAAGATTGGTAACCAATAATCAACCCTCTTCTCTGTGGATCTCGTCTCCTCCCTATCGTGCTCTCATCCAAGTTGTCAAGCCCAGATCTCAATGCTCTTCACCTTGTTTCATTTTTTAAAGAGACGAAATTAATCGTCTCCTTCAGTTTGAAAATCCTTCTGGATTATTTCATTTCGCACTATACTTGTAGAAATACATTTGTACTGTAATATCGGTTATTTGACAGATCAATGTGGTTAAATTTTACGTTGGAAGATGTATTTGATTGTCTGTTATGATTTTTTAATTTATAGTTTAAAATTAGATTTTAAATATTCGTTAAAAAAATGTCTGTTATGATTTTTTAATTTATAGTTTTAAATTAGATTTTAAATATTCGTTAAAAAAATGTTGTAGGGCATTTACATCTTCATAGAAGTAGAGAGCGTTAATCTTTCATTAAGGATTTGAAGTTCAGTAGGGAGAGTGCAAAATTCACCTCACACTACTTTGAGGAAGGTGGACGTGACTATTTTGATGGGTGTTAATGGAAAGTATTTTGATGATTATGAATGAAAAGTAAATTGATTAGTGGAGTAAAATTGTATTGAAACTTGTACAAAATAATATCATAAACATGCACACACTCTTTCTCTCTTGTCTAATAGCATACCAACTTTTGTTCTTTGTGCTTGTACAAAGGAAATCAACATGCAGTCAATCAATGGAGCCCCAAATTTTGTAATGAGGACCCCTTTTTCACATTGCATGTTCCATCTCTCTTCAAGTAATGCAATCTTCTATGATGGGTATTCAATTATTTCCATATTTTAGCTAATTGAAACTAGTTATTGAAGGTGACTAATCACACAAAAGAAGGCTATGAAACGGGTAAGTAGACATTAGCCCTAAGTGAAGGTCTTATAGCTTCAATCAAGTGAAAAATTTAAAGAAATGGGATCTCTAAGCAAGATTTCATGTCAATATGCTAGATTCATGGCTTGGCATTTGGAAGTTCTGAGACTTAAAGGAAAAATTTGGTTAATCTTTACAAAAGTAAAATTTATTTTCATTGACTTTGGTTATGATTTTTTTTATCACTTTCTAGAAACTACAACTTTTTATCAAACCACAAAGTAATACAAAAATTTGTGAAGATAGATGTATGTATCAGCTATGCTCATTCCAATAAATATTACAAGAGACTAAAAGTGCATAATAATTTAAAGTGTTGATTAGTTTCATGTCTTGAAGAAAATTTTAAATTTGGCAATTTTTTGATAAGATATATTAGTAATGTTTTGACTTTCAGACTTTATTTTAGAAATAAAATTTCTATATATAATATTTTTAATATGTTTTTTACAAATATATGGTATATTTTTTCTTGAATTTATGTGAATCGTCACTTTTCGGAAAATAATATGAAATAGTATCGTTTTTAAAGAAAAAATCTCTAAAAATTAATTGAAAATGGTTTTAAATGTCTTTATTTTCTGAATTTTTTTATAATTTTTTCAATAAAAATGTCTTATTTTGTCCATAAAAATGTCTTATTTTCTAGAAACAATTGCGAAATGTATATGTTTTTTATTATAAATTACTTATAAATGTATGTTATTTTGTTAAATTTCTAAAAACACACTTGAAAATAGAAATTAAATATATTTTACGACAAAGATAATTCAAAGGCCCAAAAAAATGCCTCAAAATGAAAATGTGTGATACTGGCATCAACTCTTTTTGAAACGGAGGTAAAAATAGCTACGAAAATTAGGAGAGAGAAAAATGAGAACCGTGTCGAGTTCTCATTTCATAGTATAAGTGGTTTAATCTGAAAAAGAGTCATTGTGCTCAACTTCTGCATCAGGACGGGGAAGGTCACAGCTCAGCTCGGCAAACACCGAAGACTTTTTTGACTTGGCTTTCTCGAAAAGAAGATCAAATTCTTGTAGTATCACGATCCAGCGTGAATACTTGCCCACAAGCACTTAATGTGTCAGGACGTGGTACATGGGTTCGAGTCTGCGATGATGGTGGTGGTGCGGAGCAAGATATAGTGCCAGAACTTCTAGATGGCGATGAACGCCGCGAATGCGAGTTTTTCGACATGTGAATATCTAGTTTCAGCGTCAGCAAGACTCTTACTTGCATAGTATATTACATGTTCCTGCGTGTTTTGATCCTCCTGTACCAAAACCATGGCGATAGTGGTAGCAGAAGCGGCGATATATAAGATATAATCTCAAAAATAATTAGGCGGTTGGAGCACGGGGGCATGCGTGATGGCATGTTTGATACTGTCAAAGGACTTTTGAGCTTGGTCGTCCCAAATGAATGGGACGTCCTTCTTGAGAAATCGCATGTACCCCTGAGTCTTCTCCGCGAAATTGCAAACAAAACATCTTAAATAAGTCG
This sequence comes from Larix kaempferi, assembly GCA_027924585.1. Taxonomy (NCBI): domain Eukaryota; kingdom Viridiplantae; phylum Streptophyta; class Pinopsida; order Pinales; family Pinaceae; genus Larix; species Larix kaempferi. The sequence goes on along the minus strand of BSBM01000088.1, from coordinate 16,600,502 downwards.
CCTTCCCTTGGAGACTTTGAAGTTCCGTCACATCAGTCGGGGGTGGCAGGTTGATGATGGCCTCCACCTTTAAGGGATCAATGCGGATCCCATCCTTCGAAACGATAAATCCTAAGAGGCGTCCGGACTCAACGCAAAAGATACACTTATGAGGATTCAGATGAATATTATACCGTCTGCATCTGAGGAAAATGGCCGTCAGATGATCAATGTGGAACTCGCGTTGCATTGAATGAGCAGGGAGATCATCTAGGTAAGGTTCCACAAAGTCCTTAATGTCATGGAAGGCATATGACATAGCCTGCTGAAATGTGGCACCAACATTTTTAAGGCCAAACGGGAGTTTGCGGTATGCAAATGTTCCCCACGGGAAGATGAAAGCTATCTTATGTTGGTCGATGGAGTTGATCTCAATCTGATTGTAACTAGAAAAGCCATCCATAAATGAGAAGATGATGCTTCCGACACAATTATCGATAATCTGGTTGATGAAGGGGGTCGGGTAGTTGTCTTTTGGAAAAGCACGGTTAAGGTCCTGATAATCGACACAGACGCGAATGGTACCCTGCTTTTTTTTCACAGGGACGACGTTTGAGACCCAATCCGTCAATGGGACAGGATAAATTAAACCGGCCTTAAGAGCTTTTCAATCTCTGCCTTGATTGCTGCCGTCTTCCGGGGGTGTACCGGTCGCAACATTTGGTGTAGAGGTTTGATGTTGGGATAGGTTTTTATTTCATGAGAAACAATCGTGGGGTCTATCCCAGGCATCTCCTCATAGGAACAAAAAAATATGTCTCGAAATTGCTTGAATAAGGCTGTGCCAGTGGCTATTTCTTCAGGGGAACACTAATGGCCTATGTGAATGTGTTCCACTATACCAGGTCACCGAGATATCTACCGGGGTGGTTGGCTCAATGTTGGCCAAGTTTCCCTCTGTGTCTGTAAGACATGTAAGGATGGGGGAATGAGGGAACGGGTAGACATCTGGTGAAAAGAGGGTATGGATTTTGTCCTCTATGTACTCCAATGGAGGAAGAAAAGATGACTTATGGTGGAGATCATCCCACGGACAGTCGTCAACATTCATAAATTCCATGATGGACTCGTTTGAATGAAAAGTCCGAAGTAAGAGATCAGGTAGAGATGATGTCCGTCGTAGAGAACAAGATGGAGAGGCCACTGTTAAATGGTCCTTCGGTGCTGATTGGATAGCCTCGTAAATACGTTCAGCGGGTGAAAGAGGCATTATATCTCCAAGAAGGTGTGTTGTGGCTTCATCTGGTACAAGCCAAGCATCGGTAGAGTGAGATAAAATCTCTGTAAAGATCATGTTCACCGTAGCGACATGATTAGGGGGGTTCATCACCAGGAAAACGCCCATGAGAGATGAATCTTTCAAAAGGCCAACCCCTATACTCTCATACTGTTTTGACATTTGTCCAATGGAAGGAACATGGTCGGCAGGATGAGTAGTAGCATCTGGTGCGCAAAAATCTAATTGGTCGATAGTAACAATTCGTCCTTGATGGGGAAATTGTACTATGCGGAAGACTGAAGAGGCTACCACTTGCATGGCATAAAACCAATTGCAACCAAGCAAGATATTATAATCTATTGGGTCCAAGACCACTTCCACGTTAATGGTTATGGTCTTTCCGCCCAACTCAACTGCGAGAGCTTGTAAGAGCCCATGAGGGTTAAAGCCACGCCCATCGAATGCTTTCAACGTGGTGGGAGAACAATTTAATTCGGGGGAGCCAATGGCTCTCCAACAGGCGATCGACATGACAGAAGTGGAGGCGCCTTCGTCTAAAAGGGTATGATGGACAATCTTCCCAGTGATGTTCATAGAAACTTGGAATGCGAGCTGGTGGGAGAGCCTCGGCTTGAAGTGGTTAAGTCGGAACATGATGGTATTCGAGGAATCGGGGTCGACTGCACCGATGGTTGCAAGGAAAGTTTTGCATTGATTATGACAATTCTGCAAAACTTCTAGGGTAGACATGGCGCAAGGAGCTTGTGCCAATTCCTCTACGATATTGTAATTTTGTGCTGCTCGAGCGTTGGGATTGAAAACAACTTTTGGAATCGTACTCTTGGGTGGTCGCAATATCGAGTCTAAGAAGGCCTTCTCAATGGTGAGAGAAGTTGATGGTATAGTAACATCAGTTAAGGAGTCGGAAGCTTTTTCAGCATTACTTTCGGTGGATTCCTTCAAAGGGACCGGTTCGTAAGATCACGAGCGAGTGTTCAAATTGATCGTCTCGTTACACACCATGAGAACATGCGCGGTATTGGATGGTTCCCCCTGGGATGGGGGGGTTGAGCAATCATCTGCTGGTTCTGAGTAGGAAACAGATCATTGAGGACTACGGGAGTTGGTTTACCCCGAAGAAACTTTTGTACTTCGTCTCTATGGGGACATTCTTTGGAGAAATGATAATCTCCACACTGTAAACAAGGATATTTTAGTTTCCGTTTCTGCTTGGTATCGTCAGGAGTGCTCTTTTGTTCCTGCTGAGCGGAAGACTTTTTGGGTTTCCCCTTGTTCTTCTTTTTACCACCAGATTTCTGAGATGAAGCTGATTGGACAGAATTCACCTCTTCAGTTTGAGCAGGAGTGGTGGATTTGGTGGTGCTGTGGTCAGCCTAAGTCAGTACTGGGGAGGAACTGTGAAGGTTGAATGATCCAACAGTGCTAGAAGCAGGTCGAGTGTTAAGGGACCAATGATTCCATCAATTTGGAGTCCTTTATGTGGTTTTGCAGGGTCATTAATGTCATGGGGTGCGTCAGGCATAATATCAAACAAAGTGCTGTATTGAGTGTAGACTAGGTCTAGTACGTGGGCACTTGCGATGGCTTGTTCTTCGGTGACAACACCTCGCATGGCAACATCTCTTGCTATGGTAGGGATGAGGGATTTTGTGAACCAGTCTGCTAGGAGCTGATATGGAATAGGAGCTTTAATGAGACGTTGTCTCCTTCGCCATTTGTGGATATGATCCAAAATATGAGTGGCGGTATTCTGACGGAGCGAGGTTAAAATCTCGGTACTAGTTTCATACCGTATGGGCAGCTAGAAATGTGTCAAAAAGTTCATGGCAAGAGAACCAAAATAAGGAAAGGAATGAGGTGGCAACTCAATGTACCACTTGGCAGTCGAACTGGTGAGAGTCCTTTGAAACAATCTAAGACGAATTGAATCGTCCATTAAGGAATTAGATGAACACCATAAGTGGTATGTCATCACGTGGTTTTTAGGGTCTTCACCCAGCTTGCCGTCAAATTTGGGGATATCAGATAGAAGTTTCACCGGAATTGGTGGTCAGTTAGATCCGTGGTAAATAGGATCGTTGGTTAAACGGGATAGGTTAGGTAGGTCCAAAGTAGCCAGGAAGGGCAGCTGTGGGTTAGGCTGCGCATATTGATAATACGGATAAGGCGTGTAAGGACCAAATTGACCGTAGGGTGTACTAGGAGGAAATTGGCCGTAGGGGGGTGTGCCTCCCGGACCGTAAGGGGGTCCACCACCATAAGGTGGTCCGCCACCATAAGGTGGTCCATTCCAATAAGGTGGGGGTCCACCTCCACCACCGAGAGGGGGTGGAGGTCCGCCGCCACCACCGGGAGGAGGTGGGGGTCCATTACCGTAATAAGGCAGCCCACCACCGCCTTCGCCTGGAGGGGGTGGTGGACCACTTCCGCCGCAAGAAGGATGGGGGCCCCCACCACCTGCGCCGCCGGAAGGATGAGGGTCTTGTTGGCCCGATTTTATGATTGAGGCCAACGAAGGAGAGCTAGCCCACACAGGTCGCTTACAGCAGCTTCCGATGTGTATGAAATAGCTAACTCTCACAGGAATAAAGGCCTTGCTGCCTGTGTGATGTGCTCTTCAAAATGAAGAGTCTCTCTACGGTGTGTGAATGTGAAAATTACCTAACTAACCTACTAACAAATCAAAGAGTTTTGGATTAATGCCTCACTAATCCTAAAGACTGTTTTTTTTTAACTAAATGCAGAATAAAATAATAGCAGCTCCTAATTTTTGCTCTATAATAATCTAATAACTATTTCCTATCCCGGCCAGGAGCATGAGAATTGTTATGATTTCAAGTCTGAAACAAGAAGACAGTTAACACTTTAATAAGGTAAAAAAGTCCCCAACATTAAAATGAACTGTTATCTTTCCGCATGAGATAAAGACCCACAACAGAATGATTATAATATAAATTCAGACAAAAAACCAATGATATCAATCTACCATGTAATTTTGGAAACATGGAAACAGATAACTATTACTCAGTTCGTATATAGGACACAATGTGCATACAAACCAACAGTAATAGAATATTGATTTAGATAAAACCAGAAATAACTAGAACAATCTGTCACTCCAGCTTTGAGGTAAATCACTCAGATTCCAAAATAGACTCATGTTAATCCGAATTCATTATATGATGACTTAACATACAGCATGGATAATATATGTAACAGAAACTTGATCAGAGTCTCAGCTTTCTGCAATAAGTCTAGTCTTCAGAAATAGTTCATAAAAACTCAAATTTAAGCAGAATAACATCATTACATACTGTTTTGATATCGTCTTCCTCTATTATCCAGAATTCTAACCAATAGGAGAAAAATAATAAAGCTTCTGGGAAAAAGTTCCCTTCAACCTTTACAGATCCTCCTCCATGGCAGTGTCTCCTCCACTCTGCAAACAGAAATTTTACAAAATAGAAACAAAATAATGAAAACAAGGTTTCACTTATTCTGACTAGACCCCCCCCCTCTCTGAAAATTGAATTGCTCTTGGTTATATAGACCATGAGAACTAATAACAGACTAATAATAGACTCTAATTCTGTTGTAGCTGGTAGAACATAATACGCTATTTCCTCTCAATCTCAGGCTCTAATTTATGCTTGTTTTCAGGGATTTGAAACACGTTTATCTTCATACTAACGCATTTTAACAGAGATTCTGCTGCCGAGAAACTCATAATGGCTCCTTTCTTCATCAACAGTAATTACTGAAGAGTGAACCATTAATACGACGATCCTCTATTTACCATTCTTGGACAGATTGAGATGGGATCACTCTCCTATGCCTGCACATTAAACCAAGAACGTGAAGCATGAGAGCGAAGCATACCGATAAACAGAAGAAAAATGTAAATTACTGCAAAGGATAAAAGTAAAAGAAGAATAAAGAAATATTTCCTTTCGATTCATCAATTCGGTCCAGTTATCCATAATCTCAGATCTGGCGGCGGCATTATTTAAACAATTAAGGGATTAATCTCATTGATGCGCTGTCTTTGTATTGATCCCTTCGTTATGTACCTGCAATGAAACCTGCACATTCACATCAAATACGATAGAAATAAAAATATAAAATGAATTAGAGAGAAGTTCATTCATTAAGAAATCTATCGTAAAGGTGAAAGAATTTTCCCTTTTTTACTTCGTGAATTCACTATATGTTTTCAGTCCTCGATTGCAGCTGTTCGTGTATCCCTGCAACTTCATCGCCTTAATCTGCGCAACTGTTGGATTGCACCAGGCATTGTAATTAACTATTAGAACAGAACTGCGATACATGTGGAAATGCAATCTACACCTGGCTATACATGTCAACATGGAATGGAAACAACATATAGCCAGCTAGATTTTATGATGCATCATGGCAAATTTTACAGCATTGTGAATATATCCTGGGCTTTTATTGAGATCGTTGAGCTGGTTTCCCTTTGCAATGGTGTCAAGTTCTCCTTCAACGACTTGACACAAATCATTCTGGTAATTAGGTGGTGGATCGAATATCTTCCTTCATAGTATCACATCTTAAGCATGATAATAAAGATGTTGATTTGGCAAACAATCATAATTCTTTCATTAAAATCTGGTGGCTTGACAAACTAGAGGTAAAACTATGGGGGCTTCACTAGAAGGCAATATAATATCACATTCATTCATATTGCGGTATTAAATATTTATGAAAACCTAAAAATTATATTGCTTATATATTAAGGGGCAAAGGTTTTTTTTTATTTAATGTAACAATACAAAAATACTTTTGGGTCTTTTTTATATGGGCAGGCTGACAAATATCTTCCAAATGGATATGGAGGGATCACGGCCGGATGAGAAATCGGGTTGAGGCAAGGCTCGGGCTTACTAGTACGCAGGGAAATCGCGTCTTGAGGCATGCTTGAGGCCATGGGTTTCATGGTGAAGTGGGTTTCTAGTCGATCATAGTCGAGAGACAGTGATCATTGACAGCCAATTGTTACCAATAACACTCGGCCAGTTGTTACCAATAGCCTTGGGAGGCTCTAAACCTCCAAGGCCTGTTATAGGTCCTCGATGGGCCTTGGGGGCTTAAATACCCAGCCACTCATGACTATTACAGGCCTTGGGAGGTTTAGTCAACCTCCTAGAGCTTGTTACAGGCCCTGGGGGCTTGGATACCTAGCCCACAACAAGCTTAGTCAACGATTGGGGAACTACAACATGCAATCTAAATGTTGTACTATGTGCATTAGCTCTAGTGACATACAAGAAGTGATCTCCTATCTCTTCATTAGACCATTAGATGTTGCAAATCATAATGATATGTGGTTGAGTAATTGCATTGTGGGTGAAGTAATGTGCATCCACAATATGCATCGAAAGAAGCAAGGTGCATTGTAGAATGCATGTGGGGCCATAAGAGGGGTATCATATCAATAAACTAGGTAGAAATATAAAGGGGTATAAAAAATGTTAATGAAAAAATTGATACATACAATATCTAGTGAAAATAGGGTTTTTTTTTAAATTGGGAAGGCATATTGGGCGGGGGTTAAAAAAACCGATTTTGGAAGGTATTTTCCAATATTTAGTGAAATTAGGGGTATTGTTTCATATGCCACGATCGAACGTGCTATGATAGTTGTTTATTGAGTGAAACCCCCGTGGGTAAAACTAGCATTAAAATTAAGCGAAAACCCGGCAACTTCTCCACGTTAATCTCGCTGGTGGTGTAATCTGTTGGTTGTTATCTCGTAGAAATATGCAGAGGATCACTCCCTTGAATAAGGCAGTTCACAACAATCTTAAGTTAGATAATATGAAAGATTTTGTTGGATGAAATCTCTTGAAACTCGGCGGCCGGTGACAACCTCACCAAAAATCTGGTGACATCATTAAGGCAACCTGCCATTACTTTTGAGTTATCAAGTGAGATGCTAACGAGAACAACCATCGATTTGTTGGGCAGATATCTTAATAAATAAGTGGTGTGGTGACTTTTGTCTTATTAAAATCTAGAGTGAATCGTGGCAGCTTTAGTTATGAGTAACGATCTTGAAACTCTAAAGGTAAATATGAAGGATGCTCCATATTAAGTTTTAAGTCATAGTCATGAGAAGGATGAAAATCAAAGAATAATGACGAATGCCCAAACCAACATATATCACAGTTATCAAACCACATCATTTGTTAAAGAAGGAAAATACAACTTTTTAATTCCATGTAAGTCATCTCTTATTGCCAATTCCAACGTCAACCGTTCCATTTTAGTATGTGACAAGTTTCGGGTTTATTAACTTTTAAAGAAAAAGTCTTGATAATTATATCTCATGCATAGTGATAAAGTTATATAAATAATAGACTTCTTTTTAAGATATCTCCTTGTGAAAGAGTTCATAAAATTTATACTCTTTGTGATGGTATTTTATTTATTCTAATATTGATGTAATTATATATATTTCAAATAAATATAAAATCACATATCAAGAGATAAAGTCATGCTATGTATACAAGTTCTTAATTGAATTTTTGAATGAGGGTTCAAGATAGGTTATTAAAATCATTTTTGGTTTGGCATGTTGGGATAAATAATATTGTTCACAAAATTTAATTGAAATTTCAAAATTATAAAATAACTCAAAAATATTTATTAAAAATAATTGAGATATTTTCAAAAGTTAATAATAATAATAAATTTTGTGACCATTTGAAATGTGATAATACCAAAAATAAAAGTTTAATAAAAATTGATGTTTTGCTCAACTATTAGAAGCCTCACACTTTTTGATATAACAACTTTTAAAATATTTGATATTAAATGTTTAACCAAATAATTTTAGTGTGCCAAGATGCTTTTTCAACTCGTTGATACAATGAAGGTTGAAAAGAAAACATGACTCTCGAAGGATCAATAATAAAAAATCAACCAAGATCATCTAAACCACCCAATCCTCATGTAATGAAATCCAAGCGAAAAACAAGAAATGCAAAGAGTGAAAGATCAAGGAACGAAAGACATAAAATCTCCTATCAAATCAAGCAAGAAAAACAAAACCAAAAGCTAAGTATTTACAAAATTCTAATGGGGGCCCTTTGATTTTGGAAAAATCAAGGGGAGTTGTTGGGCTGCCAACAGGTCTCCACCACCACCGCCACCACCATAGTAACTAGGTCCTCCACCGCCTCCGCCTGGAGGGGATGGTGGACCACCTCTGCCACCCGCAGGGAAATGTCCTCCTCCACCATGATAGGGTGGTCCCTCGCCGCCTCTGCCTGGAGGGGGTGGTGGACCACCTCCGCCACCCGCAGGGAAATGTCCTCCTCCACCATGATAGGGTGGTCCCTCGCCGCCTCTACCTAGAGGGGGTGGTGGACCATTCCCACCACCACCGGAGAGGTGAGGGATATTGTTGGTAAAATGTGGTGGACCTCCACCAAGGTTAGTTGGGGGCCTGCCGCCTCCAGCAGGAGGTGCGGGAGGGCCGATCGGGGGTGGTGGTACTTGAGGGATAGTTCGTTGGGGTCCGTGTTGCAACACAAGTTGTTACCCCCATAGAGTGTATGGATTCCCGGGATAAGGTATCCCGTATGGTGTGTTTCCGGGATTAGATTGGCCCAGCGCAGGGTTAACAGAACCTGGATACGCTTGACTCCATGAGGGTTGAGTTACATGGGACAACCCCCCAACATGAGATAATCCCGTGGTGGATGGTCTAGCGGGTTGGGAAGGTCCAACAGAAGGTCCGTTGGGGATTCCACTGCCTGTGTTTTGGTTAGGAAACGGGGGTTTCCCCCCAGCCACAACAGGTTGACCACTATTCAAAGGGTGAACCAACGTAGGTTGTTGACTAGCTACCGTAGTAATAACATTACCAATAAGATAATCCGGGGGAATGGAATACCCTCCCCTCAATTTTTGCGGCGGGGGAGGAACTGGTAAAGTAACTGTGGTAGTGACGGGTGTGTTGGACTGTTGTCTTTCCACAGGTTGGTTCACTTGAGGTGCAGGATTGGACTCTTGCGAGGGTTGACCAGTCTTATTAGCAGTCTCGTGGTGGGAAGATTGTTCCGGTGATCCAAAAGATTTCGGATGATCTGGGATGAGTCGGTAAGGGGGTAACAATGGGTCTTGAACCCGTCGTTGGAGACTTGACTGCCGAAACTCTTCAGCCATGGAACGAAAGTGAGCTAATTGACCACGAAAGTAGGCTAAAGTGTCGTCGGACTAGTCCCGTTAGGTGGGGATGAGATGGAAAAATGAGCCACTGGGTGGTCTGTAGAAGATGTCTAGTAAGTTGCTAAAGGACCAATAGCTGCTGTAGGGTCATCCTGGGTCGGTTTATCCATTCCAACGATCCAGGTTCTTTCGGGATGACAGGAGAAAGGTCTTGTGAAGCAGGGGTTTGTGCTCCTTCATCCTGCGGTGGATGAGAGGCAGGTGAATCCGGAGGAGTTTGTGGAAACAAAAGTCCTCCAACATTCAGAGTGGGGTTTTCCACTTCAGTAACTACGACCATGTTACACTGATCCATTCTTACCCTCGAAATAACCTTCGGATTAAGGGGATATTCGGGTGATAAGTTTAAGATCCTATGGGATCTTCTCCAGGGAAAATCCACCAGAGCGTCAGGATGATCAGCCAGGATGGCTGAAACAACGTTTCTCCTAAGGGTATGCTAAAAGAAAAGCAGTCCAGAAAAACCTACTCAAACTAAGGCAACAAGCAAACTTATGTGACAGAGTGGATTCAAAAGTCTGGAACCTCACGAGATTATCAAGGCATCGGAAACCGCGATATACTGCAGGGTCCAACAATATGACGCGACAAGGAGGATTGGGACCGTACCCTTGCCTGCATACCCGATTACCTGGACAGTACGTGCGTGCTAATCTCCCCGAGTGTTGTTCTCGGTGTATTGCTTTGCCAAGACGACCAAATGGTTAACTCAGTTGGTTTCAGGAATCCTAGTGGTGTCTCCCGATATACGCAAGGTATGTGGGAGCTCAAATCCGTAGTGGTGCTGTCTAATGCACAACCGTTCGACAAGAGACCTTCCAATATACTACCGAGTACGTGATACACCCTTCGATATACGCCAAGTACGGATTATGGTACTTGGTGGGTACGTGAAGGAGCTCGATATATCGATAAGTACGTGAAAGAGTACAATACCCCCGGGATACAGTGCTGGAAAATAACGACAGCTGCCACGCTTAACGATGCCGGAACACGTCTCTAACTTACACACAAGTTGCTAAAAATTTTACCTACTTCTACCGTTAATTTTATCTTGGACGGTTAGGTGAATGCATGAGGTGAGTACATAATCAAAAGCATAATGCAAGCCTTGGCTACATGCAGGAAATATTCTTTTCTTTTAATGAATTCTAGCTATGGGAAGGAGAAAACGTTTCCCAATAGTATTGCCAAAACAAACTCAATGCAACACAATCCTAATTCAAACAAAACTTGACTACGAAAGTATTCTTTTCCTTTTTCGACGAAACACAAAAAATGACAACACTACTATCCAAATCAAAACATTTTTCCTTTTCTTTTTCTTTTCAAAGCAAAACGACACTAGGTAATGAAAAGAGAGGATTCTGAAATAGAATATGCAAGTTTTTCAATTTCACTTTCAATGGTCTAAAAGCAACAAAAATTAAAAATGCATCTATCTTTCCTTAGCATGGAATCAATTTTGCAAAAAATCGAAGCATACTTTGAGTCTTTCAAGAAAATGAGCGATTCATAGTTCGAGAAAAACACAATAGATCATACATTCATTCAACTTTTCCAAAACACAAACGAAAATGTTCCAATGCACAACAATTTTCTTCAGTAATGCTCAAGAAATGATGGGAAAGAAGCACTTGTTAACTTTTCAATGTATGCACCAAAGAATAAACTTGATAGAAATTGAGCTTTCAGATCTAAATGACTGAAAAGAAAACACTACTTGCAGCACTAGTACGCTCAGAAAACTCAAGAAAAGACAAGCACTCGATCAAGCTGAAAGGCACACTTAACTCAAAATCAAGCAACAACAAGCAAAGCTCAAACAAAATGAAAACGAGGTTTGGAAGTTGATCTAATGTAATAATCAGATCAGGGATGGAAGGAAGGGAATGCAAGGGTGAGCGGATGAAGGTGGAGGAGACAAGAGTATCCAGCACTATCGGTCTTCAAACTTGTCCAAAACGGAACCCAAAATCAATCCAAACAAAACTAAACACTCAAAACACAAATCATAGGTGGGATCCCTGGCTAGATCTTGCAGCACAGAGAGAGTTCATACAGCAAACCAAAGTCCAGACTATCCAATGGAGAAGAGATACCTGCATGCCAAAATTTGACAAATCGGTGCACTCTGTGCTTGTACACAGTGCGACGTTGCAGGTTGCATACACGGGAAGTGCGACGATGTCGCCGTTTACTAATGCAAGGGATGCGATGAGTAACTAACAGGTAAAGAACAAAGACCAAAAAATGACACAGTGTCACTCTGTTCCCACTGCCCAGGTGCGATAGGCGAAGTCTAAATTCAAAAATGAATCAGATCTCTCAGTAATGAACCATGGAATGGTTTGGGAATGAGTTGTATAAACTCAGAGGAAGCAGATCAGAGTCTTAAATACGAAGATCTGATGGTGAAATCAACTTCAAGAAGTAAATGGAAAAAATAAAAAGGCTTGTGTCAAGCAATCAACTGAAAATTACTCTCAGATTGACAACTACTGACCAGATTTTATACTCCCCAGTATGGTCACCAGATTTGTTATCGGACAATCCACTCAAGCGGACGGGAGCCGGATCTCCCTAGCTCAAAGTGAGTCTAGAACAAATAGAACAGACTACCAATGCATTTCCTAGATCTACTTAAGGATCGAGTACTAGATGTCTTACCTTTCACTTCGCAATCCTTTCTCCTGAATGTTGCTCCACGTCTCACGGTCGTCAGATCCAAGCTGCAAGACCTGTTAAGACAAGAAACAAGAGAAACCAATAAAAGACATCTATACAATAAGAGATCTAAGTAAACAGTTAAGCAGGTAAACTACTCAATATCATTGCACACATGAACAATATTGGTGGAAAGCACTTGTATTACTACAAATAGAGGACTACATAATAGAGATATAGAACTGCAACCAAGGCTTAACGCTGTAACCCTTCTCCGACAAAGCTGATTGCCATATCCTTCCAAGGAAGTATGAGTTCTCCAATAGGTGAGTGGAGATGTTCTGAGAGCGATTTCACTAGCATGTAGATACCATAGTCTTCCTCCCTTTAGGATGGGAGTGAGCTTCATTTATATAGGACCAAATGGATAGGGTATGGATAGGATAAGTTGAGATATGGTAGGAGAGGATTAAGGGATCTCTCCAAAGGTTTAGGAACCGAGTGCCAGCTCTTCCAAGAGGTCAGGGATAGGGTCCCAAGTCAGCAAGCTTCGAGATGGACCTTGAAGAAGGTATTTTTTCCATCTAACTGACTTCGTCGCACCCTGTAATGGAGCAAGGTGCGACGTCGCATGTTGCTAGTGTGCAGCCCGCGACGACCCTTCAAAAGTTAGCATAATTGGGTACAAATCCTCCCAAGATGATTACTTAGTCTAGGTATTTTCAGGGGTGTATACACTGAATCTTATGATGAGTAGATTTTGGGTGTAACAAATCTGACTTAACCAGAGTCTCCTATATGCTCAATCTCTATTTATTTCAATTCCAAGAATGAAATGATTTGCATCGAGAACCTTCATGTTGAACTTGGAGGATAGTTGTAGTCTTACCTCCTTGATTAGGTCCATGCTTTTTTCGACCAAAAACATGTTGTCAACATACAAAATTACATATATGAAGTGTTCACCGACTTTCTTTCCATACACATAGTGATCAACCCAACTTCTCACAAACCCCAACTACTGAATATACATATCAAATTTATGGTACCATATCCTAGGTGATTGCTTTAAACCATAGAGAGACTTCTTGAGCTTGTAGATCAAATCCTCCTCTCCTTTCACTGTGAAACCTTTAGGCCTCCTCATATAAACTTCTTCTTCAAGATCACCATGAAGAAATGTTGTCTTTACATCTATTTGTTCTATCTCAATATTAAATGCTATAGTTAAATACCTTAGTACCCTTATGGAAGTTAATTTAGCAATAGGAGAGAAAATATCACCAAAGTCGATACGCTTGACTTGGGAATATCCCTTTGCTACTAGTCGATCCTTGTACTTTTCAACCTGTCCTGCTGCATTCACCCATTAGAGTAAATTTGGGGTCTAAAATGGGCCTTATAAGAATACGAGCCACCTCGCAAGAAAAAAGCACTTCATAAGAAAAAGAGCCATTGAATTCAAGAACCAATAGAATTTCAAGAAAAGAGTCAACCATAATGGTTGACATGGCATATTTGACATAAAATAATAGTTAAAATAATAAAATAATATTTATGAATTTTGGAAGAAAAGAGAACAAAACTACATTTTTTCTTCGTATTTTCAACATATCTCCCTATCGTTTTACTCAAATTTCAAGCAGGAGCACTTGTTGGATGCAGAATTAAATTCTGCATCCAATGAGTAAACACACTGCGTACTTTTGAGGTACCCCACCCCACGAAAAACGAGAAATACATAAAAAATGTGTTACTTTCAAAGTAACACGTTAATTTTATTATTTTCCTTAGGAGGCCCATTTTAGACCTCAAATTTTATTTAATGTTTTTGTTTTAAATTCCCACTTATTGCTGACGGGTTTCCTTACATTTGGTAATGTGACTAGATCCCATGTTTTATTCTTTCTCAAGGACTCCCTTACTTCTTCCATGGCCCTTTTCAAGATTTTACCCTTTGTTGAGTCGATAACTTCCTTTATCGACCTGGGGTCATCTTCAGTGGTAGATAACAAAAAAGTAGAGACAAAGTCTGATGGACTATACCTTTCGGGTTGTTGTTTTTCTTGACCATACCTCCTGATGATCGGAGTCCATTGTTCAACCTCTTCGTCGATCTTAGTTGACTTGTTTGAATCTAGGCTTTCGTTGTTCATTTTGAACTTCTGTTTATCTATTTCATTTTCTCTTATGACCTCTTAAATCCTAGAAGTACCTCTGACTTCTCTGAAGATCACATCTGTACTATAAACTACCTTCCTTGTGAGAAAATCCCACAACTTATACCCCTTCACTTCATACTTATACCCGATGAAGATGCATTTCTCAGACATGCTGTCGAGTTTGCTTCTTTCATCCATTGGGACATGCACAAAGGCATCACACCTAAAGTCTCTAAGATGTGCAAGAGAGAGACTCTTACCATCCCATGCCTCATATTGAGTCTTATCGACTAGAGTCGTAAATGATGGCTTATTAACCAAGTAACATGTTGTATCAACTGCTTTTGCCCATAATTCTTGTGTCGTGCCTGCACCACTGAGCATGCTCCTCGCATTCTCCATCAACTTTCTATTCATTCTTTTAGTAACTCCGTTCCATTGAGGCATGTATGGAGTTGTGTTTTGTTGAGATATACCGTGTTTTTTGCAGAACTGGTTCAACGCCTTACCATAGAGTTCTCCTCTGTTATCATCTCTCAACACCTTTATCCTTTTGCCACCCTGATTTTCTACAAGAGATTTGAACTCTTGAAATTTTTCAAAACCTCAGATTTCTTCCTCAAAAAGTACAACCATGTCATTTTAGAGAAATCATATATGAAAGAGATGTAATATTGTGATCCTTCTAGTGATCGGACTAGTATTGGTCCAAACACATCACTATGTATTAACTCCAGTGTCTCCTTGACCTTAGTAACCCCATATGAGAAACTTACACGACCTCGTTGGCCATAAATGCAATGTTCACATAAGTCTACTTCTTCATAATGATTAAGGAAATATTCAACTATACCTTTATTGTGCATAACACGAAGTCCTTTCTCACCAATGTGTCCCATCCGCTGATGTCACAACATGGTCGAGTCGGCTAGACATGAGGATATATTGTCGGATTTAGGAAATACTGTAGTCACACATCCATTGGTGTATGTTCTTCCCAATAGCTTATACAATGTTCCAATTTAGACTCCTCTCATCAGTACCATTGCTCCTCGCACCATCTTACACATCTTTCTCAAATACAAACTGCACACCTACATTCTCCACCTTATTGACAAAAATCAGGTTTTGATCCAAACCTTGGATATGCGGCACACCTGGAAGAGTTCTTCTCCTTCCATATTTTAATAACAGTATAAATTTTCCTCGTCCAACAATCCTGGTCAATAAATCATTTCCTAGAAGAACGCTAGCGCCATCAAACTTTTCATATTCACAATCCATTCTTTGTGTGTTGACATATGAAATGATTCACTAGAGTCAATCAACCAAGAATCATGATTTGATTGTGTACTTGTCGAGGCCAAATACACATCCCAATTTTCTTTAGTCGAAGGCTTACTTCTAATCAACTCTACTTCCTCAGATCATTTTCTCTTCTTGACTTTTGTCCAATTACAGTCTCACTTATAATGCCCAACTTTTCTGCATTGCCGACATTTTCTCGTCATCGGACTAGGGTTTTAGATTTGGTCTTACATCTACCCCTTGATTTTGATCTTCTACTAGAGGATTTTCCTTTTCCTCTATTGATCGATCAACCTCTCACAACTAGGGCATCATGGGTCAAACCTTCCATGCTCTTTTGTCTCAATTCCTCTAACAACAAAGATGCAACCACATCATCGATATTCAATGTGGTATTATTGATTCCAATAGACACAACTAGGCTATCCCATGAGTCTGGCAAAGAACACAACAAATTGATACATTTTTCCTTATTAGTACTTTTAATATCCACGGACAACAACTAACTAACCACAATGTTGAATGCATTCAAGTGGTTTGCATCCAAGTCGCCCTCACTCATCCTTAGAATATATAACTTCCTCTAAAGAAAAAACTTGTTAACCAAATATTTCGACTGGTAGAAGATCCCCAACTTTTTGCATAACTTCTTTGCAGTGTCTTCCTACGAGACGGTCAACAATACAAATCAGTCTGCTAAATAAAGACGAAGAGTAATGCTTGCATTCCTATACATTTTCTCCCAATCTTCCTTTGACATACCAGTCCAAGTGGTTATGGGATAGACAACAACCCATTGTTCTTCCACAAGGATATCTTCCATTTTAAGCTTCCAAAGCTCAAAATTTTTCCCATTAAACTTTTCAATTTCTATCCTTGAGTTGTTGGTCATTCTAAAATATGACTCAGTCATTTTAGAACTCCCATTGAAACTAGGTATTAAATGGATCTAGGACCAAGCCAAACCCTCAACAACAAAGACATCTCCTTGAAGCCATATATAGCTCAGATACCAATTATTGGGTTGTAATACCTTACACAATGAGCATGCATAATGATTCTTATAGTTAAACCTATAATAGAATTAACAATGACACAAAGGACAATCAAACATAGTACATAGAAATTACCTTGGAAACCCCTTGTAACATCCCCTCCTACCATACCAGCGTGATAGAGAGGACGTGACTCTAAATCCGGGCATCTAGCCCCATGAACTTTTAACTAAGCATTCACATAATATAAAAGTCATATGGAATGTATGATTATAAGAAAAACACATCGGAAATAATATCAATGACACATTCATCATACATTCAAGATATTCATCAAATAAATAATTGCAAGTTAACACAGGAGAATACTTATCTTATAACAAAGTAGTCCCAAGCAACTGGCTATGCAACTGCAACGTTCCACCCAACCATAGGCCAGTTGTGTTCATCAATATCTCAACACACTGCCACCCCCGAGCTGGGCATGATCTCTACAAGGAATCAGGGAACAACAGACTCACACATAGCCAAGCATACACCAAGATGAGCCAAGCCAATCTACAATTGGGTTTATCATGATGTTAGGAAATGGAGAGGAAGAATTGCTAAGCTAGTGAGCTCAACCACAGAGCTATGGATACCCCTACAAGATCTATTTAGCTTGGCACCCACAATGCCTACACACCCCACTCAAGGAAGTATTCCCTTCACCAATTCACAGTCCCTCAAGCCATACCTTCCAATTCTAGAGTGTCCCAGGTGTGCATAGAAGAGTAGCCAACCCTCTTGATCTTCTTGAGAGGTTACTCCCTTCACTAGGTTTATCAAGCCAATTCTGTCCACTACCACTCCAAAACTCTTGCTCACAGATTCAAACCAAAACAGGGATGCACATAACAGAAAAAGTATAAGTGTTGGGCATGAAGAAACGTTTTTACAGTGAGATGCCCAAAGATGGGGTTTTCATTAGCTTCAGAAAAATGTGGGAAACCCAAAAATGAAACTGGAAGATGAGGAATAACCCTGGGAAGCCAAATCCATTTTCAGAAAAACGTCCATAGACATTCTGGGGCAAAAACGACCTCCATAACAGTCCCAAATCGTGGTCCTCCTTACCCAGCCATTGTGTAACACAAAAATGAGCTCCCAGCCATGGAAGAAGGCAGGAAAAATGATAAAAACGTGATGAGGAAAGACCCAGTAGTTCAGACTGCGTGAGAGAGGAAAGACTGGCTGTTCAGAATGGCTTTGGGCACCATTTCGTGGGTGTTTTCTTGCCCAAGGAGACAAAATACGATTTCCCAGGTTGATGGCTTGCCCATGCACGAAATTGGATGCCATACCTCTTCATTCCCAAGGAATTAACTGCCTCAACCAATTTCTGGAAGAATTAAATGATTGGGTCCATAACCCAAAATGGGTAGTTGGTGGTTTATGAGTTTTCTCATTGACACATGGATTAACACCATTGGCTCAAGGTTTGAATAATTTCCCTCCCTATTCCTAGTAGAATCATGTCCCCATCTCTTTGTTGCATTGCATAGCTAGTTGTGGGTATTTTTCATTAAAATTCGTATTTATATGATGTCTCATTTACATTGTGCCTATCTAGCACAAGAACCATAGGCATCTATTTTTAATTGCCGATACATAAGATGCTAAATCAATGGTGGGGCCTTGGCCTTAAGCTCCTCACCATGATTAAATATCAATATTTACATCATTTACGATTTAATACAAAGGGGGTCAAAATGGGGACATTACACCTCTCTACCAAGGAAAACATAGAAACCAACGTGCTTTACCACTCGTCTATTAGCGACACCCTTAAACCATTGTTTACAACAACAATTTACAGGATCACTACAACTCAAGCATGAATTTATTACACTTGTACAATACCAACACAGTCCAGTCGGTACACAACAATACTTCTCATACTCACATATTACATCGTATTTATAGATGCAATACATACACTAGCTTGTGATACCCAAGTTAGTTATGGCTAACTGCTCATTAATGGTGGTCCATAACTGGATGCAATTATTCTGCTACAGTTGACTTTATTGTGTCAACGATAGTCGATCACTTGTTGAGCTTCTTGTCGTCTAAGCGTCCATCGAAACCATTCCCGCTTTGTGCTCCTCGACTTCCTCGTCGACCAGTCGACTATACTAGTTGGAATGTCGACCAAAATTCTAACATCTATCAACTTCTATTCAAATTGACTTGTTACCAAAACACTATCAACTTCGATTGTTCATATACATGCAAAGAATATAACACACCCAACATTCTCCCACATGTTGTCTTCTTTGTATACGTGAGATTTCAGAGCTTCAATTCACTTAAGTAGGGCTAATTGTTGGTTGTGGATCATGATCTTCTTAATTCAGAGATGTTGTTTCAGCCGTGTTTGTACCCCATTTTTATATGATATGCAGGTGGACCGTACACTCATCCCAGTGGGGGAGTGTGGGGGGCATCACCCCCCCACGGGGGTCCGGGGGCCAGTGGCAGCGCTCCCAAAATCATTTTTATGGGTTGTTTTGCTGGCCAATGATTTACAGGCCCATGGTATTGGGTAGCTCGTAGTATTTTCCCATGGTAATTCCCTTTAAAAGGAAGATATTGTAATACAACTATGTAATGTATTGTAGCATTGTAAATATATCTATGATTGTGTAAGAGAGATTGAGAGAGATTGAAAAGGAAGTTGCAGCGGATGTGTTGCAGGTTGTGTCCCTTCATTTTTTGGATGGTATAATAACAAAAGGACTGGAAATTTCTCCGTGGACGTAGCCCATATTGGGTGAACCACGTTATATTGGCGTCTTTCTTGTAAAGTGTTTATGTGATTTATATTTGCATCTTGTTTTTTTTTTTGTTTTTTTTGTAACTAGGGGAATCGACAACTGGGAAGGGGCTGGTACTCGCATGACACGGGGTCCATGGATCCAATCCCTTCTGCTACCACTATACCCCTAGGTGCACCCACACAACCCGCAAGCATGGGGCACGGGTAAGCCGAGGTGATTTGAACTTGTGACCTCCATTTACAACATTTCCTTCATATCAAGTGAATCGCCGGTTTAGCTACACCCCTGCGGGCATTTGCATCTTGTTTATTGTTATTGCTCTGTGATCCTGTTTTTTCTAACAATTGGTATCAGAGCCAAAGGTTTATTTGGCATATGAACTCGCAGGAAACAAGGGTTCCTGGTTCGAGTGGGAGCAATGGCGGAAGAATGAAAGTTTAAGGTTGAGAAATTTAACGGTCAAAACTACCAGTTATGGAAGATGCAAATGGAGGACTATCTGTATCAAAAGGATCTATTCCTACCGTTGGGAGGAAAAGAAAAACAACCAGCAACTATGAAGGAAAAAGAATGGGAGGTTCTTGACAAAAAGGCACTGGGAACAATACGGTTGTGCTTGGATTCATCGGTGGCTTTCAACATTTCAAAAGAAAGGACAACATAGGGTCTAATGAACGCATTGGGTAAGTTGTATGAAAAACCCTCGGCCTCCAACAAAGTATTTCTAATGAAGCGTTTATTTAATATGAAGATGTCAGAAGGTGGATCTGTTGTTGATCATTTAAATGAATTTAATACGATTACAAATAAGCTAAGTTATGTAAAAGTGAACTTTGATGATGAGATTAGGGCTCTTCTAATTTTGTGTTCATTGCTAGAAAGCTGGAACAATTTGGTCATGGCTGTAAGTAACTCAGTCTCTAGTTCAAACACTTTGAAATTTGACGATGTTGTTGGTGTTATTCTTAGCGAGGAATTGAGAAGGAAAAGCACAGGTGAGATATTAGGTAATGCATTGACCATGGAGAGCAGGGGAAGACAAAGGGGGGGGGGGGGAAAGAGCCCAGGTAATCGTAGCAAGTCCAGGAAGGGTAGATCCAAGTCCAAACTGGGAAAGATAGAGTGTTGGAACTATGGAAAGACAAGACATTGGAAGAAAGACTGCAAATCTCTAAAGAAGAAAGAAGATGGACAGTAGGAGACTAATCAAAAAGCAAATGTAGCAGGTGATGTGTTACAATATGCCTTGATTCTTGGATTAGATAATACTAGTGATTATTGGGTAGTAGATTCAGGGGCTTCATGTCATGCTACACCCCATAAGAAAATTTTTCATAATTATGTTCCAGGAGATTTTGGACATGTTTTATTGGGTGATTATGAGCCATGTAAAATTGTTGGAATGGGTAAGGTAGGGATAAAATTAATGAATGGAACTGAATGGACATTGAAAGATGTAAGAATTATTCCTTCTATGAAAATAAATCTGATCTCAACTGGGAAGTTGGGAGATGGTGGTTGTTTATTTACGTTTGGAGAAACATGGTGGAAGATCACTAAATGATCGATGGTGATAGAAAAAGGAGACACGATAGGTACGTTGTATTCATGTCCTCATAATACTGAATGTTCTATCTCTTTAGCTTCCATAGGAACAAATACAACATTGTGGCATCATATGCTTGGCCACATGAGTGAGAAGGGGATGCATATTCTCCACTCAAGGAAGTTGCTGCTAGATCTAAAGCAAGTAAGTTTGAAATTCTGTGAGAACTGTGTTTATGGAAAACAAAAGAGAGTCAGATTTCTCGGGGTTGGGAAACATAGGAAGAGTGAAAAGTTAGAGCTTGTACATACAGATGTATGGGGACCATCTCAGGTACAATCTCTTGGTGGCTCTCGTTATTATGTTACTTTTATTGATGATGCAACTATAAAAGCTTGGGTTTATTGCATTAGATATAAATATGATGTGTTTGCTACTTTTAAGAAATGGAAAGATTTTGTTGAGAATGAGACATGAAAAAGGTTGAAGTGTCTCAGATCAGATAATGGAGGTGGGTATTGCGGCAAGGAGTTTGATAGTTATTGTTCATACCATGGGATTCATAAAGAGAAGACAATTCCAGGAACACCACAAGAAAATGGTGTGTTAAAAAGGATGAATAGGACGATCATGGAGCGTGCAAGGTGTATAAGATTGCATGCAGGATTTTCCTTACAGTTTTGGGCAGATACTGTTGTTTACTTAATAAACAGAGGGCCTTCAAGCGCTTTGGATGGTGGGATTCCAGAGGAGGCATGGACATGTAAAAATGTAAACAACTAATTTTTGAGAACTTTTGGTTGTGAATCATTTGTCCATATTGATAAATAAAATAGAACAAAGCTTGAGGCTAAATCCAAGAAATGTACCTTTATTGGATACGGGGTTGATGATTTTGGTTATAGCTTATGGGATTATGAAAGTAACAAAATCATTAGGAGTATATATGCGATATTCAATGAAAAGGTCATGTATAAAGATCAGTTGCAGGGAAAGAAAGAGGAAAATGAAAACACATAGTGCACAGTGCTTAATGAAATAAAAGCAAATGAAGTTCCAAAGGTGTCGAAAAATCAAGAACAACAGCAGGTACCTCAAACTCCTGCAAGTGTTAGAATATCTACCAAGTTAAGTAGACTTCCTGAACGATACTCTCCTTTAATGTACTATTTATTGATGATTGATTCTGGTGAACCAAAATGTTATGAAGAAGCAATGCAGGTGGAAACTAGAAAGAAGTGGGAGCAAGGCATGAATGAGGAGATGGACTCATTCGTAAGAAACCAGACTTGGGATTTGGTTCAATTGCCTGTAGGTAAAAGAGCATTGTAGAACAAGTGGGTTTTCAAGTTTAAGGAAGAAGATGGAGGAAAGAAGCGGTACAAGGTCAGACTTGTTGTAAAGAGGTTTGCATAGAAGAAATGTATAGATTTTGATGAAATATTTTCTTCTGTTGTTAAAATGACTTCAATTAGGACTATTTTAAGTCTAGTGGTAGTAGAAGATTTGCATATTGAACAATTAGATGTAAAAACATCGTTTTTCCATGGGGATTTGGAGGAAGATATTTATATGCAGCAGCCACAAGGGTATGAGGTCAAAGGGAAGGAGAATTTAGTATGCAGGTTGAAGAAGAGCTTGCACAGATTGAAGCAAGCTTCAAGGTAGTGGTATTTGAAATTTGACAGGTTTATGACAGAACAAGGTTATAGTAAATGTCATTCTGACCACTATGTTTATTTCAAGAGGCTAGATAATGGAAGATATATTATCTTGTTATTGTATGTGGATAACATGCTTGTTGCAGGGTTTAACATGCAATAAATAAATGTGCTCAAGAGGAAGTTAGCTAATTCATTTGCGATGGAGGATTTGGGTGCTGCAAAGCAAATCTTTGGTATGAGAATAACAAGAGACAGAAAAAATCGCAAATTGACATTGTCTCAGGGTGAGTACATAGAAAAGGTGTGGGAGAGGTTTAGAATGCAGAATGAAAAACCAGTTAGTACACCTTTGGCCAACCATTTCAAACTAAGTAAGGAGATGTGTCCCAAGACACAAGAAGAGATAGATTACATGTCCAGGGTTACCTATTCATTAGTAGTTGGCAGATTGATGTATGCCATGGTGTGCACAAGACCAGATCATGCAGTGGGAGTTGTGAGCGAGTATATGAACAATCCAGGTAAAGAACATTGGAAGGAAGTACAATGGATTCTCATGTATTTGAGAGGTACTACCACTCATGCATTATGTTTTGGAGGTTCAGACAATGTTCTACAGGGATATGTTGATGCAGATATGGCAGGTGATAAAGATAGCAGGAGGAGCACCACAGGGTATGTGTTTATTGTAGGTGGAACAACAATAAGTTGGATTTTGAAGTTGCAAAAGGTTGTTGCAATTTCAACAACATAAGTAGAGTATGTTGCTTCTACAGAGGCTAGTAAATAAATGATTTGGTTGCAGAGGTTCATGGAGGAATTTGGTAAGAAGCAGGAGGATAGCAGGTTCTATAGTGACATCCAGAGTGCCATTGATCTTGCAAAGAACTCATCGTTTCATTCTAAGACTAAACATATATAGCTGAAATACCATTTCATACGGTTTGTTCTAGAATATAAACTGTTGAAGATGGAAAAGATACACACTAGTCAGAATCCTGCAGACATGTTGACAAAGGTAGTAACTAGAGAGAAACTGAGTTCTTGCTTGGTTTCAGTTGGCCTTCTAGCGTGAAAGTGAAGATGAAAATTTTTCCAGATCCAAGGTTCAGAGCATAATCCAGCAAGTGCAGTAGCGGTGGAGTTTCTGTGATCAGTCTCCAAGTGGCAGATTGTTGGTTGATCTTCTTAATTCCGAGATATTGTTGTTTCAATTGTGTTTGTACCCTAATTTTATATGATATGTAGGTGGACTGTACACTCATCCAAATGGGGGTTTGGGGGCGAAGCCCTCGAAAGAAATTTTATGGGTTGTTTTGTTAGCCAACAGTTTATGGTCCCATGGTATTAGGTAGCCCGTAGTATTTTCCCATGTTAATTCCCTTTAAAAGGAAGACATTGTAATACGAATGTGTAATTTATTGTAGCATTGTAAAGATATCTGTGATTGTGTAAGAGAGTCTGAGAGAGATTGAAGAGGAAGTTGCAGCGGATGTGCTGCAGGTTGTATCCCTTCATTTGTTGGATGGTATAATAACAAAATGAATGGCAATTTCTCCGTGGACGTAGCCTAGATTGGGTGAACCACATTATATTGGTGTCTCTCTTGTATTGTGTTGATGTGATTTATAATTGCATATTGTTTATTGTTATTGCTCCCTGATCCTATTTTTTCTAACACTAACAAGCCTTTTGATTCCCTACACCAAGTAAACTTTTCAGTGCTCACCGACTTGGTCAAAGAGTATGCAATGTTCTTCACAGTGTCTACCTTTTCCAACAACACTTTATGGTTTTCCACCATGTCTCTCACAAAGTGATACTGCACATCAATATTCTTTGTCTTTGAATGGTATGCAGGGTTCTTTTCCATGAAGATTGCACTTTGACTATCACAATACAACTTAATAACTTGTTGTTTAAACCCAACCTCTGAACACAATATATGCAACCATACTGCATCTTTGCTTGCATGAGTGGATGCCATGTATTTAGCCTCAACAGTCGACAATGCAACGATTGACTACCTTCTACTCATTCAACTGACTGCTCTACCGAATAAATTGAAAACATATCCACTGGTTGACCATCTGCAGTCGATATCTCCAACCCAATCGCAGTCGAAAAAACCATGTACATATATTTTCTTGTTAGTTTCAGGTTTTCCTTGGTAGCAAATTGCATGGTCTATTGTGCCACACAAATACTTGAAAATTTTGTTACTGTGGTCCAATGATCCTTTCTAAGTGTCGACATGTATCTACTCAATACTCCCATTGCTTGGGAAATATCAAGTTGGGTATAGACCATTGCATACATCAAACTACCTACAACACTAGCATAGGGAACCTGTTCCATGTACTCTATTTCTTCCTGTGTCTTAGGACACTGTTCAATAGATAACTTAAATCCTATAGGAATAGGTACCTTGACCAGTTTGCACTCTTGCATGTTAAAATGTTTCAGAACTATCTCAACATATTTACTTTGACTTAACCAGAGCCTCTTATCTGCTCGATCTCTCTTTATTTCAATTCTAAGAATGAAATGAGTTGCACCGAGATCCTTCATGTTGAACTTGGAGGATAGCTGCAATCTTACCTCCTTGATTAGGTCCATGTTATTTCCGACCAACAACATGTCGTCGAGATACAAAATTACATATTAGAAGTGTTCACCAAACTTCTTTCCATACACATAGTGATCAACCCGACTTCTCACAAACCCCAACTGCTAAATATATATATCAAATTTATGGTACCACATCCTGGGTGATTGCTTTAAACCATAAAGAGACTTCTTGAGCTTGCATATCAACTCCACCTCTCTTTTCACTGTGAAACCTTAAAGTTGCTTCATATAAACTTCTTCTTCAAGATCACCATGAAGAAATGATATCTTTGCATCCATATGTTCTATATCAATATTAAATTCTATAGCTAAATACATTAGTACCATTATGGAAGTTAATTTAGCAATAGGAGAGAAAATGTCACCAAAGTCGATACGCTTGACTTGGGAATATCCCTTTGCTACCAGTCAATCCTTATACTTTTTGACATGTCCGGTTGCATTCACCTTCAAGATCACCATGAAGAAATGATTTATTTACATCCATATGTTCTATATCAAGATTAAATGCTATATCTAAATACATTAGTACCCTTATGGAAGTTAATTTAGTAATAGGAGAGAAAATCTCACCAAAGTCGATACACTCGACTTGGGAATATCCCTTTGCTACCAGTCAATCCTTATACTTTTTAACATGTCCTACTGCATTCACCTTTTTCTTAAATATCCACTTACTGTCGATAGGTTTCCTTACATTTGGTAATGTCATCAGATCCCAAATTTTATTCGTACTCAAGGACTCCATTTCTTCTTCCATGGCCCTTTTTTAGAGTTTACCCTTTGTTGAGTCGATCACTTCCTTTACCAACCTAGGATCATCTTCAATGGTAGATAACACAAAAGCATAGAAAAATTCTGGTGGGATATACCTTTCGGGTTGTTGTTTTGCTTGACCATACTTCCCGACGACTGAAGTCTATTGTTAAACCTCTTCATCAAACTTAGTTGACTCCTCTAGATTTAGGTTTTCTTCATTCATTTCAAAATTTTGTTTATCCAGTTCTTTTTGTCTTCTGACCTCTTCAATATTGGAAGTACCTCTAACTTATCTTAAGATCACATATATATTATAAACTACCTTACTTGTGACCAAATTTCACAACTTATATCCCTTCACTTTATCCTTATACCTGATGAAGATGTATTTCTTCGGCATGCTATCGAGTTTGCTTCTTTTCTCCTTTGGTACATGTACAAAGGCATATTACATAAAGGGTCTAAGATGTGCAAGAGAGGGCCTCTTACCAGCCCGTGCCTCATATGGAGTCTTTTCGACCAGAGTCATCAACGATGACTTATTCACTAGGTAACATGTTGTGTCAATTGCTTCTGCCCAGAATTCTTGTGTCGTACCTGCACAATTGAGCATGCTCCTTGCTTTCTCCATCATCGCTCTATTCATTGTTTCAGCAACTTCGTTCTACTGAGGCATGTAAGGAATTGTGTTTTGTTGAGATATATCATGTTGTTTGCAGAACTGGTTCAATGCATTACCACATAGTTCTCCCCCGTTATATGTTCTCAACACCTTGATCTTTTTTCCAGTTTAATTTTCTACAAGAGCTTTGAACTCTTGAAATTTATCAAAAACCTTAGATTTTTTCCTTAGGAAATACAACCATGTCATTTCAGAGAAATCATTTATGAAAGAGATGTAATAGTGTGATCCTTCTAGAGATGAGACCAATACTAGTCCAAACACATTACTATATATTAACTCCAGTGTTTCCTTGTCCCTAGTAACCCCACATGAAAAACTTACATGACTTTGTTTACTATAAATGCAATGTTGATAGAAGTCTACTCCTTCCTAACAATTAGGGATATCTAGGAACATACCTTTATTGTGCATAGCACGAAGTCCTTTCTCACCAATGTGTTCCATCTGCTGATGCCACAACATGGTCGATTCGACTAGACAGGAGGATATATTGTCGGATTTAGGAAATACCGTAGTCAGACATCCATTGGTGTATGTTCTTCCCAATATTTTGTACATTATTCTAGTTCAGAATCCTCTCATTAGTACCATTGCTCCTCGCACCATCTTACACGTTTCTTTCTCAAATACAAATTGCACACCTGCATTCTCCATCTTATTGAAAAAAAGCAGGTTTTGAGACAAACCTTGGATATGCGTCACACATGGTAGATTTCCTCTCCTTCCATATTTTAATAACAAACTAACTTTTCCTCGTCTGACAATGTTGGTCGATGAATCATCTCCTAGAAGAATGCCACTTCCATCGAACTTTTCATATCCATAGATTCCTTCTTTGTGTGGTGTCATATGAAATGATGCATTGGATTCAATCAACCAAGAATCATGATCTCACTGTGTACTTGTCGAGGCCAAATACATATCCCCTTTTTCTTTAGTTGAAGGCTTACTTCTATCCAATTGTGCTTACTCAGGTCCTTTTCTCTTTTTGACTTTTGTCCAATTACATTCTCACTTGTAATGCCCAATTTTTCTGCATTGACAACATTGTCTCGTCACTGGACTAGGGGTTTTAGATATGGTCTTACGTCTACCCCTTCACTTTGATATTCTACTAGAGGATTTTCCTTTTTCTCTGTTGACTGGTAGGCCTTTCACCAACAGGGCGTCATGGGTAAAACCTTCCATGTTCTTTCGTCTCATCTCCTCTAAAAACAAAGGTGCAACCACATCATCGATCTTCAATGTGGTATTATTGCTTCCAATAGGCAGAACTTGGCTATCCCATGAATCTAGAAAAGAACACAACAAACTGATACATTTCTCTTTCTCAGTACTTTTAATATCCATGGACAATAACTGACTAATCGCAATGTTGAATGCATTCAGGTGCTCTGTAACCAAGTCGCCCTCACTCATCCATAGAAGATATAACTTCTTCCAAAGAAAAAACTTGTTAACCAAATATTTCTATTGGTACAAGTTCCCCAACTTTTCCCACATCTTACTTGCAATGTCTTCCTCTGAGGCATTCAACATTGCAAATCAGTTTGCTAAATAAAGGAGAGTACTCCTCGCATTCCTATCAATTTTCTTTCAATCTTCCTTTTACACACCAAATCAAGTGGTTATGGGATCGACAACAACCCATTGTTCTTGATCTGCGACGAGATCTTCCATTTTGAGCTTCCAAAGCTCAAAATTATTCCCATTAAACTTTTCAATTTCTATCCTCAAGCTATTGGCCATTCTTAACTATGAATCGGTCATTCTAGAACTCCCATTGAAACTATGTATTAAACAGATCCAAGACCAAGCCAAACCCTTAGCAACAACGATATCCCCTTGAAGCCAAATATAGCTATGATACCAATTGTTGGGTTCTAATACCTTACACAATGAACATGCATAATGATTCTTATAGTTAAACATATAATAGAATTAACAATGACACAAAGCACAATCACACATAGTACACAAAAATTACCCTGGAAACCCCATTACCGAGGAAAACCAACAAATTAGTGTGCTTTATGAGTCATCTATTAGTAACACTCTTAAAATAATGTTGACAACAACGATTAACAGGATTGCTACAGCTCAAGCATGAATTCACTACACTTGTACAATACCAACATAGTCCATTGGGTACACAACAATACTTTTTATACTCACATATCTCATCTTACACCCTTCTACCTTACATCGTATTTATAGATGCCATACATACACTAGCTTGTGATACCCAATTTAGCTATGGCTAACTACTCATTAATGTTGGTCCATAACTTCCTAACTGAATGCAGTTATTATGTTACAGTCGACTTGACTAAATCAACCATAGTCTACTGCCCATTGAGATTCTTGTTATCCAAGTGTCTGTTGAAACCATTCTTGCTTTGTGCTTCTCAAATTTCTTGTTGACTAGTCGTGATCTACTTTTAGTTAACTATACTAGTCGGACTGTTGACCAAAATTCTACCATCTATCGACTTCTATTCCAGTCGACTTGTTACTAGATGACTATCGACTTCTACTGTCGATATACATGCAAAGAATATGACACACCCAACATCATGGTTATTGTTTTATGTCAAGTTGCAACTCACCTCTAGAAGCCATTAAGGGACACATGGTGAATGACATAAAAACCAAACCAAGCAGAATAATTTAGTCACATAAAATTATTGCGTAAATCGAACACATAAAGAGATCAAGTAATAGATTGAAAGATCTATCATAATATATTGTGTAATAATGAGAAAGTAAAAGCTTTCTCATAAATGTTTACAATGATATCTAGTCAATCCACTTTATGAATGTGAGATAGACCGATAGAAGCAATAAAACAACTTAAGCATAACAACCTAAAACAAACTAAATTCATAAGTGAATTTATTAAATCTAAGTATAATATCGAATTGACTATTAAATAAAGTAATTTTCACTTTAACACCCTCCATTAATAGTTAATATATTGACTACGCTAAGTTTCTTTTGAAAATTTTCATGTTTTCTGGATCCAATGACTTCGTGAAAATGTCTACAGCTTGGTCCTCTATGGGACAGTACTGTAGCTCAATAGTTCCATCTTCTACAAGCTATCGGATGAAGTGGCAATGTATCTCAATGTGCTTGGTGCACTCATGGAAAACTGAATTCTTGGCTAGTTTTAGCACCCCCTAATTGTCGCAGAGTAGTGGTGTCAGATCTGTCTATTGCATCTTCATATCTGAAAGCATCCTCCTAAGACAAACTACCTCACATGCTCCTTCCACTTCTCCTTGTTATTAGGATTTTGTCGATGAAAGTGCTACTACGTGCTACTTCTTGTTGGTCCATGTGACTACACCTGTGCCAAGGCTGATACATATCCATATGTTATTTTTTTGTCATCCATGCAACATGCCCAATCTAAATATTTATATCCACACAAACTAGGATCTTTGCTTTTGCTGTACATAATTCCAAAGTCAAGTGTCCCTTTCACATATCTCAACACCCGCTTTGTTGTAGTCCAATGCTCTGCTTTTGGTGATGTCATAAATGTGGAAATGCATCTCACAACATGACTCAAATCAGGCTTAGTGGTTGTAAGGTATATCAAGCTACCCACTAGTTTCCTGTAGACTGACTCATCCACTGCTTCATAGTCGTTCGTGGCTGAAAGTTTCAGTCCTTTCTCCATTGGTGTAGATGAGATTTTGTAATCTATCATCCTAAATTTTTCAAGCAAACTCCTAGCATATTTTTTTTGTGAGACAAAAATGATGCCACCTGTTTGCCAATGTTTTACACCTAGACAATAATGTATGAGGCCTAGATCAGTCATATCAAAAGATTTACTCATGTTTGATTTTATCTGTTCAATCATGTTTTCCTCACTACCTGTGATGATGTCATCTAGTACATAAATGACTAGTAGGATGATATCATTACCACTGCTTTTGAGATATAAGTTGGCATCTGAAGGACTCCGTTGGAATCCCTGCACAACTAAGTACCTATCAATCTTGATATACCATGCCATGGGTTCCTTCTTCAGGCGATATAGTTTTTTTACCCTACAAACAAAGTTCTTTTTCCTTGAAACCTCAAATCCCCGTGGTTGATACATATAGACTTCTTCCTCTAAATCTCCATTGAGGAAGGTGTTCTTCATCTGATGGACCTTCCAGCCACACTGTCCTACCATGTCTAGAACAAGATAGATGGTACTCATCTTTGCTATAGGAGCAAAGGTCTCCTCATAATCAATGCCCTTTTGCTACCAATCGTGCTTTGCACTTGTCAAGCGATCCATCTGCCTTATACTTGACCTTGTACATCCTTTTGCAGCCAAATTCCAATGGAATTCTTCCTTGGTGGAAGTGATTTGAGATCACAAATATGATTTTTCATCAAACTTTCATGTTGAACAGTCACGGCCTTATTCCATTTAGGTCTCCCTTGGATTCATTGAACACTAATGGCTCAAATACTTCCTAAACATTGGCTATAAGAGAAAAGTTGACTGTGTTGGGTTTCTATCTGTTCATTCCTCACAATGATCGCCTCTCGATCATTTATACTGCTCGAATACCTTCGATGGTTTTGATCCACCACCACTACAAGGAAAAGAGCCTGTAGAAGAGGTTATAGAAAAGGTTTTTAATGTTACAAGATTGGCCAAAATTGTAAAAAAAATCTCCGCTACAACCTCTGCCAATGGCACCAAATGTTTTGGTGGATATTTTTATGGAAATTAATTATAACTAAAAAACTTGGTGACCAGAGACTTTAACGAATATTTTTTAATCAATGCGTTTTATTTATATAAGCGAATCGGTGCTAACAAATATAAAATGCATCAGTGCATTTAAATACAAATATGCATCAATACGTACCTAAACTTTAATGGCAGCGATGCTTTATAACACTACATGCATTGGTGTTTTATAATAAATATATCATTGATGCTTATAAGCTCTTATAACACACCGGTGTTATAAGGAAAGGAAAACACACCGGTGAAGTTGACTGGGATGTTGACTTTCATTGCATTTTTTTACTTTCAGCAGTGCAATTACAATATATTGGTGCATTTATATAGAAATCACCAAGGCATAATAATAAAAATACATTAGAGCATGCAAGGAGTAGTTTGTTGTATCGGTCCACGTTTGTTTTAAAGGCATCGGTGCTACATTTACTTGAAAGCACTGGTGTGATTAAAACGATCAAAGGCACTGGTAAACATTTTCTCTTTGGTGAAAAGTGACCAGTGACATCACACTAGAATATCTATATTTTATTTTTATGTTTTTTAATTCCATTATTTATAAAAAAAATGAAATATTTTTTAATAATAGTATTCATATAATTTGAATTTGAATTATTGAGTTTGGATTAATTTTCTATATCATCAGTTTTCATATCTATTGTAATATTTAATCATCCATATATTTATTCAGCGATGCAACATTTCACAACGACATTGGACAATGCAATAAAATAATAAACTTTAGTTTATTATATATGAATAAGAAGCCCTTTGTCATACAAAATGGTGGCAACATAAAATCCCACAATAATCAAAATGCCAATATGTAATTGTTACACTTATTGGCCCACCCGTTGTCTTCCAATTGAGACGCTATGTCTAATACATTATACAAAATGTTTGATTTTCATAGTCAATTATTGCAAAATATACGGCAGCCTGCATTAACATCCAAATATATTGATTATCATTCTTAGTTGGAACTGTTGTCAATGATCGATCTATTTGCATGGCTTGGGTTATTTGGCCGAATGTTTTGTTGATTTCCTTGATTGTTTTCCTAATCTTCAACTTCCACCTACAAACATAAAAATAAAGTGTAATGAGTGTATCTACATTGGTGAGAATAATGAAAATCAAAGTAGATAATGTACATGAATGTAAATTGAAAAGCATACGATAAAAATAATTGAATCTTGAATGATACACATTCTTTCAAAACCAAATCTCATGCATTCTCTCAACAAATATTATGTTGGCTCCACTCCATACTTTGTTTTTTGCAAGTTCTGTAGATTTAACATAAGTATTTTAGTTGTTCCATTAATTATAAAATGAGAGAAGTAAACAAAATAGATACTTACGAATTTCACAATTAATTTTTGATAAGCTAACATATACTCACAACCCATACTTAACCCAATGCCAATCAATTCTTCCTATGGCTCTTCTTTGTATGTTAACACCTATTTGAAGACATCCAAGAATGGTCTATGTAAAAAAAATTAAAATATAAAGATCAAAATCAATATAAAATCTTAAGTTGTTATAAGGAAATCACAGTTACTCATTGCTATCAACCCTTTTTTCCTTGTTGCCATGTCTTATGTGCTGAATGGGTTCCATTTTGTTTTCTTTTATGCAACAAAACAATTGAAAATTAATACTTAATGCTAAATTAATTAATTATATGTACATAATAGAAAAATTCAATGATTTCATACATTTGAGATGACTCCTCCTGCGATGCAATTATGTCCATTTATTTAACCATGTTTTTGTACACATTTTTGGACATTCCTACTAATGTATTTCAAATATTACCTAGTTCATCCTTTACAATTTTCATAATATTCTTAAAAAATTAAAATGACATTAAACTATTTTTATACTGATATGAAAAGTAAATACAACATAATTAATATTAATACAGGAATGCTTTGTAGTAGTATACACATATTTTATAAAAGTATGTTGTTGTATTTTTTTGTTATTGCAAGTCTGACAGGTCTCATTGACCACTATTTTAGAAATGCCTTTTGTAATTTAGATATAACTTGATTCTTGGTATCATTTGATTGATTTCTGTACTATAACTGAAAAGTAAGTCTATACGTTCTTTACACTATATCCCTCATAGTTTTATAAACGTTTTTCTGCTATTCATTAACTTCCAAAAACACTCTAGATGAGCTAATGACTAATTCATCATCATTTACATCTTCCATAATTTGTTTTTTCTTATGATGAAATTCCTTTTTGTTGTTGTCAGTCCCTATAGAACATTCAACATATGTGAAATAGATTGTTTGAAACATGTTAGTAAATATTCTTAAGTACAATATTACTAAAAATTCAAGAAAAAATTCATATTGATTACTTTTGATTCACCTGATTCATCTCTCTGCAACTTTTCCATCAAAGTTTTATGCTCTTCTGCACTTAGATTGCAAATAATATTATCGAGTTTCCTCATTTTTTTTTCTCTGCATGATACACATTAACCAATACATATTAGTTAAACCTACATATAATTCAAACATATTAAATTAATACTGAAATTACAATGAACTTGCCTTCTTCGCATTTTTGAATGTGTTCCAGTCATGCCAATTATAATTATTGCTCATTGAACTCTTATGACACATTTTCTATCAATAAACAACTTGGACTATTAAATAGAAAAACTAATAAATATATTATACAACTAAATTACATAACTTCCAGCTAAAAAAAAACCTACCATCTCGATGCACTTTAAGAATACAAATGCCCTGATGCATTTATATAGTGTATGCACCAATGCATCATTGTTGAACGCACTGTTAATGAAAAATAAATTAATAATTTAAGAAATTCCTTTTTTGGTACGTTTTTATTCCAAGTGCATTGGTGCGTTATACGAAAATGACCGCATAAAAAACTGCGAAAGTGTTGTTTAGAAAAAAAATAACATGGATAGGGTTTTGGATCTGACGTATTAAAGGGTCCCATTGAAACCAACGATTTATATATAAAACCACAAATATATTAAATCTAAAATTCCTAAAAAGAAAAAAAAAACATGAATTATGAAATAATAGAGGGAGTTAAACCCTAATGTGAAATTTTGCAGCCACATAAAACAAAATGAAGCAATAAGAAAACAAGGGTTCCAACATTGAAGGTAACTATGGAATCTTTTATTTTATTATTTTCTGAATTTATTTTAAATTTTAATAGGAACATGAATAAATCATGCATTGAGATCAATAGTAAGAATTTGCATGCTTGAAATCTCTACTATGTAGTGTTTTGTGTGATTCACTATACCTTACAAATTTCAATCTTCAGAATAATCTGGTCGCTCAAAACTCCTTCCCTGCAAGTCTCTCTTGCAAAACTTTCCCCTCAACATTTCATGAAACACTGAAATAATGAATTTTTTTTAAACACTTTATGAAATTGGTTTTTTGAAAAAGAAGTTCCCAATCCTTTTTCAAATCATGAGAAAATAATCATACGTTTTTTGTTTTTTATTTTTTATTTTTTGCAAAACATTGTGCTTATATATAGAGTTGCATTAGTGCGACGTAACAAACAATGCACTGTTCCCATATACATTCATTTAATTTTTTGAGGAAAATTGATGGGCCAATAAGATATGAGTGCACTGGTACGCTATATTGTTGAAATATTGTAACTTCAAAGAATATTCTATTGTATTTTATCATTGTAATTTATTCGGAGATGTTTTATTCCTCCGTCGGGATGTTATTATTGTATTTGGTCATCATAGAGTTATGAGGTAAAGCCTCCTTTGTAAGTTGGGTCGATAGAACCCTCCAAAAAGTAATATTATATTGTTTTGAGTCTTCCTAGCTAAGTCGGCCTAGTTAAGTTTGTTGGGGCCGACCTAGTTAGTGGAAAAGTCAAGTGGAAGATAAAGTATAAATAGGAGTGATTTGCTCCTCATTTGGACACACACACTCACTTGTGTAATTCGCATAGGAGAGAGAGAGAGAGAGAGATTCTTGCAAGTAGAATGAGCACTTGTTTGGGGTTTTGTCTTTGTACTTTTGATAATTTATATTGAGGAAGTTTTTGCTGGGTTTTCTTCCCCTAGAGGGTTTCCCAGGATAAATCTGTGTCTATCTTGTGATTGTGTTTCTTTCAGTGATCTTGTATATGCTATTGTGGTGAAATTGAATTGAATACTGATGTTACCTATCTTAGCATATTGAATCTTAACATTGTATCAGAGCCAGCCTGAGTAGGACAACTTTCACAAGGTGAAACTCTCTCTCTCTTCTCCCTCCAGCAAGAAATTAGGGTTTTTTTCAAAGTTGGAATTTTGGAAATTTGATTGCATAGAAAGTTGTGCCTCCCTAGGGCGCATCTATTGATACCTAGATCAAAGTTTTTGAGTGGGTAGATCTCCGGGAAAGTCAAACCCTAGTTTGACTTTGAACTAGAAAACTGCAGAAACTACAGATCAAAATTTCGCAAGTCAATTTTGAGAGGTGAAAATTTGGAATCTCTAGAAACCAAGTGTACCAGTCAATTCGCCTCAGTCAAGCGCATCTCCTGGTAAGGTCAGTTTTTCATTTTGAGAAATTTCATTTTTTAGTGACCTCCTAGAGAAGATGGCCCCAAGCACTAAGCTTGAGGATAAGCTCGAAGGCATAGAGAATTTCCGAGCATGGAAATATAGGATTGGAATCATTCTTAAAGAGAATGATCTTTGCAAATACATCAAGCTAATGATGTTGTTGCTGATCGAAAGATCCAGATGTTGATGATGTTGTTGCTGTAGAAGATCGAGTGATCGAGTGCTGCAGAAGATGAAGGCTCAGTACTATAGAAGATGATGCTCCAGTATTGAAGATGTTGAAGATGTACCAGTAGTTGTTCCAGTTGCTGATGATGTTGAAGAAAACTTCTGATAATCTATAGATGTATCACCTTGATGTTGTTGATGATGCTCTCTCTCCTTGCTCCTTCAGTTGATGTTGTTGTAGTCAGAAGAATACCCTTCTCGTTAAGGGGGAGTGTTGAAATATTGTAACTTCAAAGAATATTCTATTTGTATTTATTTGAAGATGTTTTATTCCTCCGTCGGGATGTCATTATTATATTTGATTATGTAAATTCATTGAGGTAAATCCTCTCTTGTAAGTCGGGGCAATAGATCCCCTTGAGCCATTTTGTAATGGGGTGTTTAAGTCCCCTAGAGAAGTCGGCCTAGTCAGCATTGAGTCAATAGTTAGGGGCCGACCTAGTTAGGGAAAATGTCCAATGAAAGATAAAAGTATAAATAGAGGTGGGGTGTCTCTCATTTGAACATACACCCACTTGTGTATTGTGCATAGGAGAGAAAGAGAGATATCTGCAAAGGAGAAGGAGCTCTTGCTTTGGGATTTTTTCTTTGTACTTTTGATCATCTATATTGAGGAAGTTTTGTTGGGTTTTCTACGCCATGAGGGTTTCCCAGGATAAATTTGTGTCTATCTTGTGATTGTGTTTCTTTCAGGGATCCTGCTTATGCTCATGTTGTGAATTTGATCTAAACTTAACACATGCTAGACGTATTGGCTTAGTGTGTGCACTATAGGAGGGCGACTTCACTGGCAGATTTCATGGGGCTTTTCCGGATCTCTTCATTCGATGAGTAAAATAATCAGGGAGTAGTTTGCATTGTATCTTTGATCATTGTATATGCATTCTAATTCTTCTTGCATCATTTACATTCTCTTTCTGTAAATCAAGTCTCATGGACCTTGTCATATGCAGGAAGGAGGGCACACTAACTATTGGAGGCAAATTGATTTTGTCTTGGAGTCTGTCAAATCAACTTGGAATTTCTTCAAGAGGGTCGAAACATCATTGTACTTGGCATATGCAAACCATAAGAGGTAAGTACCATTGTTTTCCTTGAGTTATTGATATATTCCATTAGTCTTTAGTTAATTTAATTTGAAACCCTAAACAACTAAAACTTCTAAAAATTATGTAGCTCAAACAACTTAAAATATTTGTGAAATATTTATGGGTTTTCACCTTAAGGCCTAGCCCTAAGTGGGTCTCCTACAACGTCACCCTTAAGGGAATCCTTGCCCAATTCCCTAGGCACTAATATTTTACACTTGCACCCTCTTTGATTTTGCCTGTTTTCTGAGTTGTTTGATGCCCCGTTCTTGCTTGTGAGCGTTGATACTGTCAGATCTATCATCAAGCTTTGCTTGTGAGTGTTGATAATGTCAGATCTATCCAGATCTATCACCTTGGAACATTTACCATAAGATTTAATTGACATTTCCCAAGGCAGTTAGATTTGATCATTTGTCCTAGCACTTATATCCTAGATCCACTTCAAATCTATGAGTTACAGTAAGTGAAACATCTCAAGTCAATATCTCATCTCCTTTAAGCCTTTGCAATGGTTTCATCCCTTAGAGCTAGGGTTTCCATCCTTCACCTTACGTATTCTAGCCTTTAGTCTGATCTAGTGATTGAAGTAGATCTCTCCTATTAGGAGTAGATCAAGATCTCCCCCTTTTCTATCTTGAGCTTAGCATAAAGTGAAGAGTGACTCGATTGGCGTGACAACCCATCCATCTGGGGGTCGAGGCCCTATTAGATCACCTATTTAGTTTCCCATCTCCTCTACCGTCCTTGATAGGATCACCTTTTGGGGCAACTACAATTTGTGTGATAACTGTTATCACATCTATGTTAGCTGGAGCTACCATATTGCAGACTGTGCGGCCGAGGACTGCACAGTACTTTTTTTTTCCAGATCAGAGATTCGATGCCTTCAGAGGAGGCACACAGTTTTGTTCAGATTGCCCCAAGTAGATGTATCAGAGGGGACAGATGGTTGTACAATGGTCCATACATGTTACTTAGCATTTACCACAGGGTCACCCTTCCATGCCAGGCTTTGATATGAGCCCATTGAGACAGTTGCCTAGTCTTGCTTTGATTGAGACTATCACATAGTATTGCTGGTTTACTATTTGTGCCCGGATTCAGCAGAGATTCAGTTCAGAGACAGCCTCAGCAGCAGGTATATGGTGCAGTAGATATTGCATTTGATGTATATTGCTCATGATTGTTGCTTAGACTTGTTTATACATGATAGTACGCTAACTCTACATATGATGATTGATTTGGTGATCTAGCTATTGTTATGATATATGATTGGGCCCTTGGTGATGTCAAACCACCCCTTCCTAGTAGGCCCCTGTATATGCACACCGGATCACACCCCTACTCTTGGTATAGACTTGGTCACTTAGTCCCCCTTATGTAGCTGACTTTGGATCCACCTTCACCTCCTCCATCCATCCGACTCATCCATGATAGTCTTTCCCGACTTGGATTCCGATTTGTGACCTTGAGGATCCCTTTCCCCACTGATTTCTGAGTATGCCATGATTCCCTGTCTATTTTGCCTCGGCTATTTAGTGTGTGAGATGCACTCTCAAACTTGGGATTTGCTCTTGTTCATTGCCCCCGATGTTGCAATGCAGTTAGGATTATGTAGCCTCACCGGGTGTTCCCCATTGGTCATCGAAGCATGTATTTCTCACCCCCATTACTTTGCAGTATGAGCACCATGATTATGTCTATTGAGATATGTATGTAGCCCAAAAGGGCCTTTATGTAAATTGAAGAAATGAAGAAAATGTAAAGCAAGCCAAAAAGGCTTTTTGTAAATGTAAATCTAGCAAAAAAAAAAGGGATAAGTATGAAATTCATTGTAAAGTCCATGCAATGTGTTTGTAAACACACATGGACACAGGTCAACTGTACATGTCAGCATTTGTAGTGTTTATTTCCTCACCTAGTCCCGTGGGGCAAGGAGGTGAGAGGGAGCAAGGGACAAGCTCAAGATTGTCCCCTAGAGTCTCAAGTTACGGTTTGCCAGACACCCAGTTTGGCGGCTCTAGAAAAGAACCTCACAGATTCTTCGAGCATGGATGTGAGTTGTGAGATACTTGTTAGATGACCAGTGGTGGTTTCCCTGCAATATACCCATTTGTGAGGCATCGCCCTTCCCCGTGTTTTGTCATGGTATACTTATCTCAGTGGACCCTACTTTCCCGAGTTATCCGAAAGGTCACATGATCTTTATCCTTGTCATCCCTACTCCTTCATCGTGTATTCTAGATCACCCAAAGTCAGCTAGGTGGTCAAGTCTATAGGTTTTGCATAGCGGTGGAGTCTTTTGGATGTGGTGGGCCCACCTCACCTGGGGCCTTGTTTTTTTCCGAGATTTAATGCAATTTTTTATCACCATATTATTTTCATATTGTTTAGTAATATACTAACTTGTATAAGGAAACCTTTCACTTCATGATTGCATACAGGTATTCAGCTAGCACCATTGTTGACCAGATTTGACTTGGTCAAATTAGGTTGACCAGACCAAAAATGGGCCCAAAAAAAATATTGCAACTGGAATTTCGATTTTGGTCAATTATTATCTACAAGGGACCCATATGAGCTTCCAAGTGACAGAATGCAAAAAGATCAAGGCGTTTGTGATATTTTTAATTATCATTGGTCATTAATGACCCGTTTTAATTAAAAATCATGGATTTTGGGCAAATTATGCCTAAGTGATGGATCGGGGTCGTTCGAGTGGTCATTCCTACTATTTTTGGGGTCCACGATCACATTGCAGCAAACGGTTTAGAAATCCAGGCACTTTAGATGGGTCAAAAGCCCAAATTACATCTTCAACAATAAAAACCAATAGTAAAATACATGGAAAATAAAAAAAATTACAAAGGCAACTATAGCAAAGGGCAAAAATCAATGGCTGGAAAATAAAAGGGTGATTCCTAAGGTAAATCGGTAATGTTTGACATGGTATTTATGCATTGTGGGGCCCTCTCTTGCCCCACTCACCTAGGTGTACGAATTGCCCATGGGGGGCATTTTTCTCCACTTGGGGAAATTCGATTTTCATGTTGTATTGGTGTGGGACCTTGGTTGTTGATGTTAGGGGGATAAAACACCCTATAGGCACCCCCTAACACTTGTATTTGATGTTTGTATGGGCCCTACAAGGGACCCCTCCTCCACTAGTGCGTTATCCTTGGGCAATTCGCACCTCCACTTGGTCTCTCTCTCCACCATTCGATTTGATTGATGGGGGATTGATCCTAGCACTCCATTTTGGGGGGAAATTGGTTTTGAGAGTGGCCTTTCTCTATAAGAGAAGGCACTCACTCCATTGTTGCCTCTCTTGGCATTTTTGAGACTTGATATTGAGATCATTGAGACACATTTCTATTGAGTTGCTTGTGTTATGGAGTGAGATCTTTGGTGTGTTGATTGGTAGCTTATTTCTGATGCATTGCTGAGTTATGTTGTAGTATCTCCACCTTTCCTTGGCCATTTCGATTTGTAGGTGGAGCTGACCATTGGGGAAAAATGCAGCACTTGAGCTAGCAGCTCCATGCTAGCATTTCTCTTCAGGATTTCAACAAGGAAGTAAATCTACCCTCGGTTATTTGATTTCTTCATCATTTGTCACTCATTTGCTGGTTTGCTTTTATCATTTGCTATAGAAGCTGATTCCATCTCTCTTTGGCAGGTACAAAAATGCATTGGCTCACTGGCAGCATCAAACGCTAAGGGGAAAACGCACTCTAGCTCAGCAGTTGATCTTCAGGGGTTGTCTTGGACACGGAAACATCTTCATCTTCATTATCTAGGTACGGAATCCTTGCTTGTTTCTCATTTTCTCTCTCTCACTGTTGATGTTAAGCTGCAAAAACACTTAATAAACCCTAAAATACAAAAACTAAAATTCCAACTGTCAAAACCTTATTTTTATTGCAAACCCGCTTATTATTTGTTCTTAAAAGCCTATATCCCAAGTTTGTTTAAATTCCAACTCCATTAACCCATACATCTAGCACTGTTCCTTTTGCCAAAAATGCCCCTCTAGGGCGTTTTTCTCCTTCAGCTGGTTTGGGTCAGTTTGGGGTTCTGGGTAGTTTAGAATCGGTCTTAAATCGTCATTTTACTTCAGAAATCTAACTACCAAGTTCTAGAAGTGATTTAAATCGCCATATTATTGCTGCCCTAGTTTGTCATTTCACTGCTTAACTCACCATCTTGGGCAACATTAATCTATTCTTTCACTTCTAGCTTACTGTACGTCCTAGTCTATTTCAGCCTTGCAATCACTAATCTAATCAGCTTGTTTCATTGTAATTGATTGTTGGTCACTTCCACATCGTCCCCATTTTTACTGCTTGTGTCCATCTCTTGGTTGGAGCTACACCTAGGACTTAATCCGCACTCATTTCCTGTTTGTACTTCTTTCTATCTTTGGGTTGGGTGTGTGTTTGTCTCTCAACCATCATTGGTTGAGCGGGGTCTCCCCCCTGACTTGGCTACGTGCCTTGTCTGAAGCAATAGTAGCCTTGTCCGGTGTGACTTCCGTTCCTTGAACGGAGGACCTGGCTATTACAGGTTACACCATTCTAGCTTATCACCCTCTGCCATCCCTATTGGGACACTTTCATCCATCAGCTAGAGATTGTGTGACAAAATTTTTAGGGTTACTGCCGGGGAGGTAGAGGCCTACCCGTGTTTTTGATTGAGTTTTGAGTCTGCCTATTTGTTTTCTCTTCCATCATCACATCAGAACTTAAAACTCTGTTGGTTGATTTCTATTCACATAATTATTGCATCCAAACACATTTTTGTCTCATTCACCACTTCCCCCACCATGACATTCCACCTTCGGTGAACAAGGTATTCAATTCACCTGGCGACTCCACCCCGCAGCTCCACTGGAGGTCGAACCCACCCATATAACCTTCACAGCCTTGATCGATCTGATACATTACATAGTACCCCTATCACATACATCAGACGAAACCTTAGTGAGCACTCCCCCACTCCATTCTGGAAGGCAATCCACTCTGCTGCCTCACCTAGCGTAGTAGTGCCACAACCCTCCACAACTCTGAACACCAACTAGATGGCTAACGCCAACCCTGGTCTATGTGCTTTTGGCTAGATGGCCAGAGCCTCACCCCTCAATTTCGCTCAAGTTCTGGGTGCTCCCCATGACATGCTTGAAAAGTACTTTGAAAAGATCCCAAAGTTTAGTGGGAGCACAGCTATCACCGTTGAAGATCATGTTGAATTTGTGTGGCAACATATGGAAGCTTATGGTTTCACTAGGAAGACGTCTTCATGAGAGGTTTATTTA
Source organism: Larix kaempferi (assembly GCA_027924585.1). Classification (NCBI taxonomy): domain Eukaryota; kingdom Viridiplantae; phylum Streptophyta; class Pinopsida; order Pinales; family Pinaceae; genus Larix; species Larix kaempferi. The sequence goes on along the minus strand of BSBM01000088.1, from coordinate 16,557,742 downwards.
TGTCACTTGAGGGCGATGCCCACAAGTGGTTTGATCGAATACCTGTCGGATCAGTCACTGGTTATGATGACTTTGTAACCAAACTCAACGAACAGTGGTCGGTCAAGCTGGATGGCAAGTATTTACTTAGCCAGCTATCAGGAATCAAGAAGAAAGAGAACAAATCCACTCATGAATTCAATATTAGATTTGATAAGGTGGTAGCACAGATACCTGAGACGATCCGCCCCAAATATCCTACCATCTTGATCCATTACTTAGATGCCTTTGAGGGATGGCTCAGGTACCACCTTAAAGACAAAGAGCCAGTCACCCTTAAGACCGCCCAAGACAATGCGCTAAGAGCTGAGGCCAACGCTGCATCCATGGGTAAACAAAACTTCTTTGAACACCATTCTCCGTCAACCTCCCGCACCGAGTCCCATGCCCGCAAGGGAAAAGTGCCTGAAAAAGAAGAGACAGAGTTAGGGACAAATGAAAACATGAAAGAGATTATTAAAACCTTAACTCTCCTCACTAGGGACTTAACCAAGAATAGGGAACTAGATAGGTACAAAGCCCCATACGCCCCCAAACCTTACTGGAACCAAAATAGGAGGCCTAACACTGAAGACAACAAGAAGCCTCCCATTGCCCCTGAGATCCAGGACACAAGGGCTATACATTGGTGCGACATATGTGAGTTTGAGCATCCTGAAGCCGAATGCCATTTCATTGAACCCGAACAGATAAAAAACATAAACTTTATCGAAGACTTACCTTTTGATCTAGACTTCAGCCGGATCCTCATCGAGGAGGAGGAAGAAGAAGAAGTAGAAGAAGAAGTTGGCCCCTCTTGTCTGCCAGTCCATCCCATGACTGATGAGCCTTGTTATCACCTATTTTGTACAAATCGCTGAATTTCTCGTGAGCCGCCAATTCAATGAACATGATTCATGTTCATCGTCAGTGTTCAGAAGTCCAGAAGTCATTTTCAGGGCAATTTTGCCCCATTTGTAATAACTGCATGTTCATACCCCCATGGGGAAAATGTAAAAAGTTGGTCTAAACGGGGTCCTTTTATAAAAGACTCGGCTATTCGTAGGTTTAGCCATTTGGGGGATACTCTAGAGTGTTTTTTCCTTAGGAATTATGCGCTACTTATCAGTGGCGTATAATCCATGAGTTTTTCACTCAAACCTCCAAAGCTGGAGTATTTCCCATGGTGGTCAAAACCTAAGGTGGTTATTAGAGTCTTGTGTCTGGGATTGTTTACATGTTATCCATCTCGATTGAGTCGTATGAACATGCACTAGGTCCCCTAGGAGTTTCGTTGGATTCCGGGAAGAATAAATTTTTCCGTAATTTAGACCATTTTTTAATGGTTTAAATGAAATTTTTAAAAGTATGATAAAAACCTCATACGGAGGCGGAATTGGGCATGGGGAGGCTCATTTTGAGGCTCGTAGCATCCTCTTCACCTTGGCACCTTCATTCTTCATTTTCTAGGCAGTTACATCACCTCAGGAGCAGTGTTGGCTAAAAATGCTACATTCTGGCATTTAATTGCAAGAAAATGACAAATTGCACTAAAGGACAAAATTGATTTTTAAAAGTTGAAGATGGTTTGCATGAGGATGTACGAATACATTCAAGTGATAAAAAGTCATATGTTATAAAGTCAAATGTGAAATCTGGATTAAATTGGGTGTACAACCTCCCTCCTTCACGTGGGCTCCATCAAATCGGCTCCATCAAATCACATGAGGCATAAGATATGGTTCCAATCGCATAAGTGAGGTGCCATCATATCAAAGCATATTCAAAACTTTGGACATGGAATTAATTAAATAAAGAAGCCGTGGGCTCCCTTTCATGTGGGCATCCACGCTTACATGGATCACGATTTGGTGATTTGTCAAACAACGAATGGAGATTGGGTATGCATTCAATGCCATGGTAGGCGCCTTCCTTAATCTATGCAATCAATAAGCTTGGCTTCCCTTGAAATTCGAGTTACAACTCCTTTTAGCACCAAGCTATCTCCTTGGATGGCTCACGCTTTCTCCTTTAGCTCACGTGGATTCCACATGTAGATCACGCATTAGCTTGATGAATATTACGATGTTGTGGTGATAAGAACTATGTGGGGATGGGGGGTGCCTTGCCAATGTGGAGGCCAACTCCCCATTCATCTACCAAGAGCTCGACTTTGTTGGTTTTGATTCACTCCAAGCCATGGTTTGATTGGAGTTCGACTTGTGTTGATTGGAGTATTGGCTCCCTTGCATGCCAAGTTCAATTAGGGCCCTAAGCTCTTGTATTTTTGTATAAGTAGAGGTGCTTTGCACTCTCTTCACATGGACTTTTTAGCAAAGAAACTCTGGAGGATTTGTAACTCATTTTGATTATTAATAAAGTTGAGACTTTGGAGGTCAAATTGTGGAGGCTCTTGGTGGCCATACTTCACCCAATAACAAGGTGATATTGTGTATTGCTTTATACTTAGGATTCTTAAGCTATAGATTTTTGTTTCAAGAGGGCTAACAATCTAGCACAAGTAAACAATGAATCTATCTCTTTTCGCTTGAGTATATTTGTTTTGCAGGTATCTTCCAATGTATTGGGTTTCTTGTAGGTACATCTTCACTCTACACATGGCCAAAGAATTTCAAGCTTTATAAGCTAAAGAACAAGGAGTTCTTGCTTTCTCCATCACCCCTTCAACACAACTTTAAAATTGGTTACTTGATCTACCCATCTTCAAACTGTGGATTTCCAAAGCTATTTCTTTCCCCAAGTTTGATCATTGTCTAAGTTTGCCTTTGGGTTTTCGACATTGCTTGACTTTTTCCTTCTCGTTTGCCTCTTCTACACATCTTTTTCCTCTCATCCTAGCTTTCGTCCCACTTGATATTCTTGTCTCCCTAGCCTCGTCCCAATCCCCTAGATCTCCTCTTCCATCTTAGTTTTCCTGCTCAACCTTCTTCTAGTATCATCTTGCTATCTTCTTACTGTTGCTACCTCTCTTCATTCTGTTGCTGTCTTATTACTGCTGCTCCTATTTTCTGCCACTTTCCACCTTAGTTTGCTGCCCACTGTCCCTTCTTTACTACTGCCCATACCCTCTCTCATTTTCTGCCCATTTGTTTGCATTTTGTTTGCAGCAGTCTGTTATATCTTTCTTTAGGCAGCCCTCTCCTCTCGTCTTCATCCCTTCTCCTATTCATCCACCTTCAAAAAAGACACAAACAAACAAAAAACAAGGAGTAAGCTTGTTAATAGTTAGAATTATCTCATAACTAGATCTTGCATTTTACTTGCTTCCATTTAGTAATCTCTTTCGAAAGATAAAAATTGCATACGAGGTATTTCGATTTTTTATCATAGTTTAGATCTCTTCCCTAACATTTTTGGTAAGTGTTTGCTTGCTGGTCCATTTTTTCATATTGAATATTTGAAGTTGGATCTCATGCTATTTAGCGCTTAGATTTCATTTTTGCAAGCCTGGAACAAGTAGATTAAATTGTTATCATTTTTCTTTGGTTTGACTAATAACTAAAGGGTGCCTTGAAGTTTAACTTGTTTTGGTAGGTGCTTGAAAGATAAAAGAAACTTGAGAGGTTCTAAAACGAAGAGATCTAAACCAAGAAGAAGTGAAGAAAATCACTTGAAGCAAAATCCAAGTTTGAAAAACATCATTGTTTATCCTTTTGTAATAAGCTCTTAAGAGATATTCTTTCAAGTATTTCTTCCAAGTTTCATTCTATTTTGAAAGTCCTTTCAAGGGTTAAATTCCCAAGGCACTTGAACTTCATTAATAATAAAAGGCAAAAATGGGATAAGGCCTCCCACACTTTGGTTTTTCTTCCCCATTTGCGGAAGAGTGTTCTTGTTTACTTAGACTAGTTTTATTTTCAATTCTTAGATTAAAATCTACTTTCTGTAAGATTAGTTCTCTTCCAAGTCTTGACTTGAGATAGTATCCTTGGGATTTCATCCCAATGGTAGGGCCACATAGTTTTGTGGTTACTTCTCTTTCCCCATTAGACTCTTTGTCGAAACTCAGCTAGCTGGAATTTCTCAAGGACTGGTGGTTCTAGTGGTCATCTTTGTTCGGAGGTTGACCCCACTTGTTGTTTATTTCTTAGATTAGTGTTTAAAGTTGGCCTTAGAAAGCGTGCTTTGCTATCAATATCGTTCAACTGTTTTACTTCTAAAAGTGCACTTTTCTTTATGCAAGACTGCCTCTATTCTAATAAACAAACAAAGTCTCTTGAACTTGAAATAACCCAAGTCAAGAGCACTCTCTATCGGAGAGCATACTAGATTCTGCATTCCCCTTGCATTAGGAATTTCAATCAAATAAGTCTCTTGAACTTTGGTCTTAAGACTAAGTCAAGAGCGCTCTCTGTCGGAGAGTTGAACTGTGTGCTTTAATAATAATAAAAAATTCAACTCACACCCCCATTAATTAATTTATCTTGGTCGTTATCTGACACCCGTATGCTGTGCCAACCTGAAAGGGTTGGGCTAGTACTAAGAAAGGTGTTGGACTTGTTAATCTCATAAGTGATAACTTAATAAAACTTTACCCCAACCAACGTGCTGACGTTGTTTCAAGAAACTTTTAAGTGGGAGGCAAGAGATCCTAAACCTGGTGGGGCCAAGAAACATACCGTTGTCAGACATCAGGGGCGGTTTAAACCATTGGACACCTATCCTTTCGAAATCTGGACGGTCTTGACATACCATCAAAGGGGAGCCACTTAAAGGTATACCTTTTCGATCTCTTGATTACCTTGTTGTTCTACCCTAATAATCAATACCATTAAAACTTTGAATTTACCAAGATAAATTGCAAAAGGATCGCACGAACATATCTCTCGAGCACTCGTATCAAGCAATCCAAGCACTTAAGTATTTTTTGACTCCATAAGGCACTGGTCCTTGAATCACATATTTTATTTGCTTATTATCAATTTGGAGTACTTATGTTAATTTTCATATAAGAGTGACTTGTATATAAAGATGTCTTGAAGTGGTTGTGAATCAATGTATCTCTTATCTTATATTGCAACGTGGATTGCGTTATCTTGTGTCTTTTTCAAAGTATTATTGTGTCTCTCATCTTCAAAACTCCTAAACAACACCCATCCGCATCACAACACCAAAAAACATTTAAAACACATTGAGCCATAGTTAACTCTTTGTAGGGACTACCCCCCTTGGCTTCGTTAGGAGTTAGCCTAAATGGAGGAGCTGGGATTTAGGTGACAGTACCTAGCTCACTGCTTTCCCCCAAGGCCACACACTTTCCCCACTTGTAGTAAGGGAACAACTTTCAAAAGATTTCTGCTGCTAGTGTGCATCTCGACGGAAGACAAGCCTCAACGTATAAAGATCTATAGGAGGCACGAGGAGGACTATAGGAGGCATGGGGAGGAGCCGAGGCCTACACCTTTCATGGAGAGGCGCGAGGTTCTCCATCCGGACCTCGGTACCAGCCTCCACTCTGCCGATGAAGTCTTTGGGCAAGGCATCGAGTTGGAAAAAGAACTAGCCAAAATCATGCAAAGCGTCCCCTTATCTGAGTTAGCGCAGCTCCCTTCAGTTAGGGACTAGATATCTGAGTTCCTGTTATCACATATATAGTAGTCGGGCTACCATACATTATTTTTCTGATTCCAGTACACTATTCAGCCATTTACCTTACATTGAGATGCTGAGATGAGCATCTATTTGGATCACTATCAGATTTGGACAGCAGTTATATTCCCCATGCCATGACGGAGTCTCATGACACTCAGAGAGATGACTGATGTAGCCACTATACCATTGATACAGAGTAGTCAGTAGTGCCCAGAGTTACAGTAGTAGTTTCAGAGGACAGATGATGGTTCAGAGGATGAGCATTCAGATATATGACTCAGCAGGTATATCATAGTGTTGTGGTTATACTGCTTTTATATTTATTCTTATAGCATGTCTTAGCACTTGGTGTCATGATCTGGCGATCATATAGATATGTGGACCTGGTTGATCTTATTATATATATTCTATTGTCTCTACTTAGACTTAGAAGTTCATTATTCATACTCATTGGTTTTACCTTCCATAGAGAGAATAGAGGTGATCATTCCACCATACCTTGGCTTGCTAGTGTTGGCTCTATTATTCATTGTCTTCATCCATCCATTACCTACCTTTTAGTTTATCATCCTGACTTACTACTTGACTAGTGGCATGGAGGACTTTTTCCCACTGTAGCCTCTGCGTTGGATGAGCTTCCATGTTTATTGTGTCTCGGCTCTGAGTTGGTGACAAAACTTACCTATGGTGAGTTGGATTTCCTTGTGAATTCCCACTAGTCACTAAAGTTGTGTTGGCTAAACCTGAAACTTTTAGTGCTGCCATGAATACAAAGTATGGAAAATGAAATGTTATATCTTGTATGAAAAGCCCGTTCATGCAATGTGTTTTTAAACACACATGAATGAAAGGCAAGTCAAATGAAAATGGCTATGAAATAAAATGTTATATCTTTTGTGAAATGTAAAATACCTAAGTAAACAAGCTGTCTGTGACACACCTAGAAGCGCTCAGGTAAACAAGTGCCTTAAAAACACACCTGCAGCAAAAAGCCTAAAATAAATGTAAATCTATGCAACGTGTTTATAAACACACATAGATCAAAGGCTATGGAAACTTCAGGCCCAAAAAGCAATAAAACTTAAATGCTATATCAAAATAATTGTTGGCCTCATTTGTATTATGGATTGTGCGCATCTGTTAAAGATGAATAAACACTTTTTGAACAACTTATCCATTTGTGCGACACCGCCATTCCCTGTGTTGTTGCTCATTCAGTATATGCTATGGTGTGTATTCCCCTTCCCATATCCAAAGTGTCACAATGTTGAGCCAGTTAATCATCCTTTAGCCAAGCTAGTTTATTTTAGCCTTCACCCTTCACTAGCAAAATGATCACAACTATGAAGTGAGTATGGTCTTGAAAGTCTAGTCCGAGTCATAATAATAATTAATGACATTATATATTTGTTGGTAGATCGCCAGTGATGATTAATTTTTGGTATAATTGCTATTTGAATGAGTTGTAGAGCATGCATTAACCTTTGACACTTTGCAGCAGCTTTTGATGATAGTCTGAGTTATATTTGGTCAATGTTGACCTAGTCAAACTTAGTTTGACCAAGGTCAATCACAGGACATGAGATTGTTGGACCTTGTGATGATACATATAGATGATATATTGTCTATGTACATGTACATGATGGTTCGATGCATCAGATACAGGTTTATGATGATGATTTATGGTTTTCAACATTTATTGATCATTTACAGATTATTATTATTTCACCTGTTCGGGTATATTGGATATATTATATGATCATGCAGAGATCCATATGGTGTATGAGTACACATATTGGATAGATTTGGACCTTCTGAATCCAATGAGATAGTCTACATTCAGTTCCAGGAAGTTACAGTGATGATTGAGCCTCAGTAGGCTATCCTAGTGCAGTTTTGGTCTATCGGAGAACCTGTCAGAGCAGAGATGGATTTTATCTGGTTGACCTAGGGCGTTGTGCATGGAGGGGGTGGTCCAGCCACTTGTTTTTACCATATTACCCCCCTCCTGGACACATTGGTGCCCTCACCTTGACAGCGTAGGCACTCCAGGAGGAAGTTTGGGTAGTTTCACGCTTCCCGAGGCAGTTCAGAATCGGTAGAAATGGCTACAAAGGAATTCGATTTGGGCTACTGAGGAAAATTTTTGGCATGGGATGATCAATGATGATGAGTGGGATGTCTTCCACACCTTCTCCAGCAGTTTCAACTTCATCGGGACCCACATCCATCACTTATGGCATTTTCTGATGATTTATGGGGCCTCCTAAGGCCCACGATTTGTCCATAGAGGCATGATTTAGTACTTTGATGAATATTTTATTATTATTGTGCTATGGGGATTGACCAAGGGTGTCTAAAATTACCCCTTGGACCCACCATAAGCTAGTTGTTATATTTTGTCATCATGATTTGGTGGGATCCCCTCTCCTAGGGCGATTTTGTCCACTTATGGTTATATTTTATTAGTGATCCATGTATTTTATTGTTGAACTCATCTCAACCATTGATTAGACATTTTTATCTTTTAATCTTAGCCACTCATTCAAAAAGTGGTTAGGGTTTTGGTGCCTCTCCTTCCTATTTAAAGGAGACAGCCTCTCATTGTCAAGGGGTCTTTAGCTCTTGGAATCTTGATATAGAAAAATTCTCTTGTGGAAATTCTTGTGGTCTCCTTTGCATTTGGTGTTCTTAGATGGTGATTGGAAAGTATATTGCATCCTAGCATTTGGGAATTTGTGGTAAGATATATCTTTTTTTGGAAATATTTGTCTTGTTTACAGGAGGGCGACTTCAACTAGGGCGATTTTGCAAGGCTTCTTCAAATTGATCTCTTTGGCATTTGCTTGTATCAGGGGGTTATCATTAGTATCATTGTGATATATGTTATCTTTCTGTTATTTCTCTTGTGGCATTAGTCTTATCTCTTGATTGCATCAAATCTGATATTGTTGACGTTTGTTGTGCAGGAGAGAGGGCGCATTGGCTTCTTGGACTAAATCGATTTCATAGAAAACTACCTCAAAGGTTCTCAAATTGATCGGGTTTGCATAGATCATCATCATCAAGGCATCTACAAGGTTACCCAGGTAAGATCCATAGGTTTGTTTCTCTTATCTTGATTCCAATCCATTGGCACAACACATAATTGATAAAACCCTCATATTTCAAACCCTAATTAATCAAAACCCCCATTTTTACATTTTTTCAGATCTACTAAGATCTAGTGGCTTCTTGGGTAATATTTTTAAAAAACCATCTCTATAGTATCCACAGAATCCCGGATCTATAGTTTGGTGAGGATTGACCTCCATTTGACCCTCTTCCCAAGGCAACTTAGCCTCACCAAGTGAGGTCGCACTTCTTGGTTTGGGTGAGTTAACCTAGATCTAGTATGTGGGTAGTTGAGATTCCTTTTGATTTGCAATCTACACATCCTATAACCTACCCGTAGACTATTACTTTGGTGATTTCTACCTTGTGGGCCCTATTCCACATTTTAAGGGATTAAAACCCCATTTTGGACCACTTGGTATCTTAAAACTCAGATCTAGTAAGATCTAACCCTTGGATTGCCTTGATTTTCTAGATCCACATTGTCACTTGCTTAAACTACTTGGATCTAAATTTTGGATGCCATTGGACTTGTCTTGATCCCATTTATCACACTTTTAACCCTCCTTGGGAAAAGTCGCACTTCTTGGGGAGATTGAGTTTGTCCACTTGTAGGACGTGGGTAGTTGAGATTTTGGTGGATTTGGAATACACATACCTTGAAACCTAGGTCTAGTAGGTCATTTTGTGAAATCTTTCCTTGGGGATAGCATTCCTTGTTTTAAGGGATTGTGGTCCACTTAGGTCACATCATGAATTATTAGATCTAGATAGATCCATCCATCAAACTTCTAGTAGCCCACTTGTCTTATGTTATAGGGGTCATGATCTACAAGTTAACTTCACTTTGACTCCATGTATCCCAATTCCCAAGGCACTGATCTTTCTCCAAGCTCATTCGACTTTCCTAGATTGTTGAGTTAACTTGTGGTTTGATCCCTGTTTGGGTTGCTTGAATCCCTTGATGTTGTCCTATCTCATGATCAAGCCTATCTCATGTACTGGTTAGCCCCAATTCAATCCCTAAACTACCCTGCATTGGACACGGTTCCCAAGGCAGTGGATTTTCTCACAATTGACTAGTACTTTAATCTTGGATCTCATTCCAAATACTATAAGTCACTCTCACATCAACAATGAACCAAAGCTATATTCATTAAACCCTTTATTCATCTTGTGACTTTATCCTTAGATCTAGGGTACACCATACACCTTACAATATTTCACTTATACTAAAAATTTGATTTGGTGTTTTGGTGTGATCTCTCCTGTCGGGAGTAGATCTGGGTCTCCCCCTTTGTTGTCTGGGCTAGATAACATAAAGTGAAGGCTGCCTCGATTGGCGTGACAACCATCTATTGGAAGTCGAGGTGATTGTGGTTGCACCTTTTGAGTTTCCCTTTCCTACTGCCATCCATTAATGGATACATCCATAGGGGTAGCTACAGTTTAGGTGATAACATTTTGGCGTCATTGCCGGGGAGGGTAGAGGCTTACCTTGGTTCAATATAGTAGTCATTACTGACTCTCTCCTGCATTCTAAACGACACATATCTTGGTAGAAGAGTTTAAAGTCTACCTAGTGACTCCACATAAAGCGACTCCACTGGTGAATGATCCTGTCATTATCTAGAACCCATGGGTTGCATCATGTTGTATTTAGGTTCTTGATAAAAAATAAAAAAATAAAAAAAATAAAAAATAAAAAAAATAAAATTTGCCATCCATGGCTGCTGCGAAGCGACCTAGGACTTTTGATCGATTGAAAGTTTTTGACTTTTCCAAAATTGTTGGGTATCCTCACCATATTCCTCATCAAGCCTATGAAAGGTTGCCTACTTTCGATGGAAGTTATGAAATCTCTGCTAGAAGGCACCTTGAAATATTTCGGGAAGTTCTTAGTGAGTTATCCATAACCCATGAGGATGTGTGTATGAAACTATTGGCTTCATCTTTCAAAGAAAGAGTTGGGCTCTGGCTTTCGAATTTGAAACCCAATAGCATTTCCGGATATGACATGTTTGAAAATAAATTCTTAGAAGAATGGGGAAGTGAATTCGATGATATGTATCTTTCGAATCAAATCCAAGATCAAAACCTTCCCCTTTCCGATCCTATTGTTGAATCATTTAACAATCAAGCTTCCAGTGAACTGTCAATATCCGGAGATGACCCCTCTTGCCCAATTTCCTTGGAGGATAAGTTTTCCACTTTTGAGTTAATTGAAAGTCAAATCACTAATATAAATCGTATGTTTCAAATTTCTTTTTAGGTAGCCCTAGTCATGATCCAGAGGAAATTTCTGAGGATGAGCCTTTAGTCAACAAGTCCATTGAATTTCTTCCTTCGAAATAACTCATCTTCCATTCTAGCTTTATTGATCATTCAATTCCTTATCACCTTATTGAAGAAGAAGAAAGTGGGGACATCGACCAAGGTCCTTTAGTGGTGACTTCACATGATCACTGTGCAAATAATCAAGGTGTTTTAAATGAACTTGTTAATTTTCTCCCTGACAAATTAAATAAAAATGATCATTTATCTTCATATGAATTTAATGATGAATCAATAGAAATTCAATCTCAAGATGAAGATGAAATAGTGAATCACACTAGATGCTCTAATCTTTGTTCCACCTCTTATAATGAGTCTTTAAATTTTTCCATCCTTAGTCAAGATAGGTTCATCGATTTCTTAGAATTAGAATCTTGTCCTCGGGTTGTAAATATTAAATTTGATCAAAAGCTTGAAATTATTCATAGAATAAAGAATGTTTTCTATTATCAAAATCCAAGGTCAAACTTGTTTATCCATTTGGGAGAATTTTCATATTTGCAATCCACCCTACTTTCCCAACTCTTTCAATCATCTTTGGGTTGGTGCTCTAAGCAATCTTTTTTCTGTGGAAATTTTTAATAGGAAGTATAAGCATGATTACATGTTTGGTGAAAAAGCACTTCCTTTCCCTTTTCAGTCACTTTGGAACCATAATGCTTGTTGTCAAGATATCAATCATTCTTGGTGGCTAGAAAAAGGTGTTTAAAGATCAATTCCATCTTTTCTCCATTTTTGAGCATCGAGTGGGTCTGACTTTGATTTTCTGTCTTTTAAGCTTTAATTTATCCCCACTTGGTTTTTTGATCATCAGTCCTAAGGAGAATAAAATTGAGTATGTGAGAGAAGTAAATGAAGAAGTTAATCTGTGTGAAAATGAATCGAATCACATGTCTTATGTCTTTCTTTCATCCATCTCTGAGTTTAACTTGCATACATTTTATGATCCTATCAGTTCTTTGATGGATGATGTTTGCATTAGTCAGTTTTCTCCTTGGGATAATTTCATATTGCATCATTCAAACCATTCTTCAATTTATGAACAAATCAAGAAGATTGTGCCCTTAAATTTGTTGATCTTTAGCCCAATCTTGACTTGTTCTATTATCAAAAATCAAATAAGAATCATTAACCTATTTGATGAATGGTTGCACTGGATTTATGATTTTACCTAACATTTGTGATGACTGGTTAGATTAGAGTAGGTAGGCACCAAATAAGCCTGCTTGGGTAGTAGTTAGTTTTTCAGCCATTGAGTCTGACACCTTTTTGTTTGTCTTTTTCTAAGCTCTTTTGAAGCTCCTAGTTTAACTGAGTACCTGTCATTTTTTCTTTTCCTGCACAATAAAATTTCAAACTTTGCAAGTTATGTTAATAGATTTACTTTCCGCTGTTATATTTCATGCATTTATATTTCTGTCATAGAATAGATTTTATTTCAGTTGGATTTTATATTTTTCCCATACATGAGGCATGAAGTGTTTCGATGTTTGTGAATGCAGAAATAGGTGCAAAATAAAATAAAAGCTGAAAGCAAAATGGTAGAGTGTTGGATCGAGGATTCGAGTAGCAGAGTTTGAGGACCAGAGATTCTGAGGTTCTCAAGCGCTCATTTCAGCAGAGCACTTGTCCCAGTCGGAGCCAGATGTTATCACATATATAGTAGCCGGGCTACCATACATTATTTTTCTGATTCCAGTACACTATTCAGCCATTTCCCTTACATTGACATGCTGAGATGAGCATCTATTTGGATCACTATCAGATTTGGACAACAGTTATATTCCCCATGCCATGACTGAGTCTTAGGACACTCAGAGAGATGACCAATGTAGCCACTATACCATTGATACGGAGCAGTCAGTAGTGCCCAGAGTTATAGTAGCAGTTTCAGAGGATAGATGATGGTTCAGAGGATGAGCATTCAGGTATACGACTCAGCAGGTATATCATAGTGTTGTGGTTATACTGCTTTTATATTTATTCTTATAGCATGTCTTAGCACTTAGTGTCATGATTTGGCGATCATATAGATATGTGGACCTGGTTGATCTTATTATATATATTCTATTGTCCCTACTCAGACTTAGAAGTTCATTATTCATACTCATTGGTTTTACCTTCCTTACGGAGAATAGAGGTGATCATTCCACCATACCTTGGCTTGCTAGTGTTGGCTCCATTATTCATTATCTTCATCCATCCATTACCTACCTTTTAGTTTATCACCCTGACTTACTACTTGACTAGTGGCATGGAGGAATTTTCCCCACTGTAGCCTCTGTGTTGGATGAGCTTCCCTGTTTATTGTGTCTTGGCTCTGACTTGGTGACAAAACTTACCTATGGTGAGTTGGATTTCCTTGTGAATTCCCCCTAGTCACTAAAGTTGTGTTGGCTAAACCTGAAACTTTTAGTGCTACCATGAATACAAAGTATGGAAAATGAAATGTTATATCTTGTATGAAAAGCCCGTTCATGCAATGTGTTTTTAAAAACACATGAATGAAAGGAAATCCAAATGAAAATGGCTATGAAATAAAATGTTATATCTTTTGTGAAATGTAAAATACCTAGGTAAACACGCTGTCTGTGACACACCTAGAAGCGCTCAGGTAAACAAGTGCCTTAAAAACACACCTGCAGCAAAAAGCCTAAAATAAATGTAAATCTATGCAATGTGTTTATAAACACACATAGATCAAAGGCTATGAAAACTTCAGGCCCAAAAAGCAATGAAACTTAAATGCTATATAAAAATAATTGTTGGCCTCATTTGTATTATGGATTGTGCGCATCTGTTAAAGGTGAATAAACCCTCTTTGAACAACTTATCCATTTGTGAGACACCGCCATTCCCTGTGTTGTTGCTCATTCAGTATATGCTATGGTGTGTATTCCCCTTCCCATATCCAAAGTGTCACAATGTTGAGTCAGTTAGTCATCCTTTAGCCAAGCCAGTTTATTTTAGCCTTCACCCTTCACTAGCAAAATGATCACAACTATGAAGTGAGTATGGTCTTGAAAGTCTAGTCTGAGTCATAATAATAATTAATGACATTATATATTTGTTGGTAGATCGCCCGTAATGATTACTTTTTGTTATAATTGATATTTGAATGAGTTGTAGAGCATGCATTAACCTTTGACACTTTGCAGCAGCTTCTGATGATAGTCTGAGTTATATTTGGTCAATGTTGACCTTGTCAAACTTAGTTTGACCAAGGTCAATCACAGGACATGAGATTGTTGGACCTTGTGATGATACAGATAGATGATATACGGTCTATGTACATGTACATGATGGTTCGATGCATCAGATACAGGTTTATGATGATGATTTATGGTTTTCAACATTTATTGATCATTTACAGATTCTTATTATTTCACCTGTTCGGGTATATTGGATATATTATATGATCATGCAGAGATCCATATGGTGTATGAGTACACATATTGGATAGATTTGGACCTTCTGAGTCCAATGAGACAGTCTAATTTCAGTTCTGGGCAGTTACAGTGATGATTGAGCTTTAGTAGGCTATCCTAGTGCAGTTTTGGTCTGTCGGAGACCCTGTCAGAGCAGAGATGGATTTTATCTGGTTGACCTAGGGCGCCGTGCATGGAGGGGGTGGTCCAGCGACTTGTTTTTACCATATTAACCCCCTCCCGGACACACTGGTGCCCTCACCTTGACAGCGCAGGCACTCCAGGAGGCAGTTTGGGTAGTTTCATGCTTCCCGAGGTAGTTCATAATTGATAGAAATGGCTACAGAGGAATTCGATTTGGGCTACTGAGGAAAATTTTTGGCATGGGATGATCAGTGATGATGAGTGGGATGTCTTCCACACCTTCTCCAGCAGTTTCAGCTTCATCAGGACCCACATCCATCACTTATTGCATTTTTTGATGATTTATGGGGCCTCCTAAGGCCCACGATTTGTCCATAGAGGCATGATTTAGTACTTTGATGACTATTTTATTATTATTGTGCTATGGGGATTGACCAAGGGTGTCTAAAATTACCCCTTGGACCCACCATGAGCTAGTTTTTATATTTTGTCATCATGATTTGGTGGGATCCCCTCTCCTAGGGCAATTTTGTCCACTTATGGTTATATTTTATTATTGATCCATGTATTTTATTGTTGAACTCATCTCAACCATTGATTAGAAATTTGGATCTTTTAATCTTAGCCACTCATTCAAAAAGTGGTTAGGGTTTTGGTGCCTCTCCTTCCTATTTAAAGGAGAGAGCCTCTCATTGTAAAGGGGTCTTTGGCTCTTGGAATCTTGATATAGAAAAATTCTCTTGTGGAAATTCTTGTGGTCTCCTTTGCATCTGGTCTTCTTAGATGGTGATTGAAAAGTCTATTGCATCCTAGCATTTGGAAATTTTTGGTAAGATCTATCTTTTTTTGGAAATCTTTGTCTTGTCTACAGGAGGGCGACTTCAACTAGGGTGATTTTGCAAGGCTTCTTCAAATCGTTCTCTTTGGCATTCGCTTGTATCAGGGGGTTATCATTAGTATCATTGTGATCTATGCTATCTTTCTGTTATTTCTCTTGTGGCATTAGTCTTATCTCTTGGTTGCATCAAATCTGATATTGTTGACGTTTGTTGTGTAGGAGAGAGGGAGCATTGGCTTCTTGGACTAAATCGACTTCATAGAAAACTACCTCAAAGCTTCTCAAATTGATCGGGTTTGCATAGATCATCATCATCAAGGCATCTACAAGGTTACCCAGGTAAGATCCACAGGTTTGTTTCTCTTATCTTGATTCCAATCCATTGGCACAACACATAATTGATAAAACCCTCATATTTCAAACCCTAATTAATCAAAACCCCCATTTTTACATTTTTTCAGATCTACTAAGATCTAGTGGCTTCTTGGGTAAGATTTTTAAAAAACCACCTCTATAGTATCCACGACATCCCAGATCTATAGTTTGGTGAGGATTGACCTCCATTTGACCCTCTTCCCAAGGCAACTTAGCCTCACCAAGTGAGGTCGCACTTCTTGGTTTGGGTGAGTTAACCTAGATCTAGTACGTGGGTAGTTGAGATTCCTTTTGATTTGCAATCTACACATCCTATAACCTACCCCTAGACTGTTACTTTGGTGATTTCTACCTTGTGGGTCCTATTCCACATTTTAAGGGATTAAAACCCCATTTTGGACCACTTGGTATCTTAAAACTCAGATCTAGTAAGATCTAACCCTTGGATTGCCTTGATTTTCTAGATCCACATTGTCACTTGCTTAAACTACTTGGATCTAAATTTTGGATGCCATTGGACTTGTCTTGATCCCATTTATCACACTTTTAACCCTCCTTGGGCAAAGTCGCACTTCTTGGGGAGATTGAGTTTGTCCACTTGTAGGACGTGGGTAGTTGAGATTTTGGTGGATTTGGAATACACATACCTTGAAACCTAGGTCTAGTAGGTCATTTTGTGAAATCTTTCCTTGGGGATAGCATTCCTTGTTTTAAGGGATTGTGGTCCACTTAGGTCACATCATGAATTATTAGATCTAGATAGATCCATCCATCAAACTTCTAGTATCCCACTTGTCTTATGTTATAGGGGTCATGATCTATAAGTTAACTTCACTTTGACTCCATGTATCCCAATTCCCAAGGCACTGATCTTTCTCCAAGCTCATTCGACTTTCCTAGATTGTTGAGTTAACTTGTGGTTTGATCCTTGTTTGGGTTGCTTGAATCCCTTGATGTTGTCCTATCTCATGATCAAGCCTATCTCATGTACTGGTTAGCCCCAATTCAATCCTTAAACTACCCTGCATTGAACACGGTTCCCAAGGTAGTGGATTTTCTCACAATTGACTAGTACTTTAATCTTGGATCTCATTTCAAATACTATAAGTCACTTTCACATCAACAATAAACCAAAGCTATATTCATTAAACCCTTTATTCATCTTGTGACTTTATCCTTAGATCTAGGGTACACCATACACCTTACAATATTTCACTTATACTAAAACTTTTATTTGGTGTTTTGGTGTGATCTCTCCTGTCGGGAGTAGATCTGGGTCTCCCCCTTTGTTGTCTGGGCTAGATAACATAAAGTGAAGGTTGCCTCGATTGGCGTGAAAACCATATATTGAAAGTCGAGGTGATCGTGGTTGCACCTTTTGAGTTGCCATTTCCTACTGCCATCCATTAATGGATACATCCATAGGGGTAACTACAATTTAGGTGATAACCGTTCCTTTATAGCGTTCCCACTGAGAGGGAGTCGTTCACTGCCTCCATTGATGTCCCTAGTACCTCTTCCATAACCCTTGAAGATGAGAGAGAGACAGAGGATCCCCCGGTCACGATACACACCACTATATACGAGGGGAAGAATGGAGGGCACCAACCCTTCTATCTCACCCTTCGTATTCAAGACATGCTACTTCACAACTGCATGCTTGACTCAGGAGCCTCGATTAATGTCATGCCTTTGAGCATCATGAAGGCCTTAGGCCTGGAAGTGACACAACCTTATGGAAATGTCTATGGTATAGATTCTAAACAAGTACCAGCTCACAGCCTGATCAAGAACCTGAAGGCCGATCTTTTCTCGTGTCTAGACATCTCCATGCGCATGGACGTAGTGGTCATCGACCTTCCCCCAGTTTATGGCATGCTCTTGTCCAGGAAATGGGCAGCCGGATTAGGAGGGCACCTACAGATGGATTTATCCTTTACCTCTATTATGGACCCAAATGAGATCTTGGTGAGAATTTATCGCGAGCCTTTCTATGAGGGGCATATTGAGGGCATGGAGGATGCCCTACGCAAAACCTATGGGGGATGTGAACCTGGCCACGACGGGATGTTCAGGGCCTTTGGGGATGACATAGAGGACTTTGACGATCACGATAGACCAGGGCACAAGTTTGAGTAGTGGATTTCCAGCCCCGGATTGCAATCAATCGAGGGTAGCTTCGAGGAGGAATGCCCACACCAGCCCGAACTCAGTGATCAAACAAGTAGGCCTACCACACCTATCGAGGGGCACGAGCCCATGGAGACACATGAGGGAGCCCCCACGGGCCACCCTCATCTATCACCCCCCTCGGATCGGCTCGATCTACTGTACATGGACGATTACATTACCACTGCAGTTGAGTAGGTAGAGCCTAGTCTGCCCGCTGAGCTCCGAGCGCTCATGCATTGGTTACCGACATATAGGGAGCAGGATCACCACCCAAAGGGACATAGGGAGGATCCTCCCCCACCTTTCGCTAACTGGGAGACCAATGGGATCCCGCCCCCGGAGGAGAGAGCCTTTAGGACAGTCCTCGAGATTTTCTCCATCATGAATGAGGATCTTACTAGACGAGCTAAAGGTTTTCCCCTGGACTTCCATGAGCAGGAGAGTGACTCATCTAATCAGACCTTCTTCCCCTTTCCCACGGTTTCCAGGAGTGATGTCGAGAGCATTGGGACCGATGGGGTTTTCTTTGAGGATTTTTCCCTTCCCATGGACATATAGATGCCCCACCTCCCTCCCCTCGCCCCCTTTCGTTTACGAGCTTCCTTTTGCCTTCGGAGATCCCTATCCCATCGGGAGAAGGGTCTAGCACTCACGTTGCCTTTTCACCTACCACCCTTCCTTCCACTCATCCATCCACTCGGAGCCTGTCCGCCTAGCCTCCAGATTTTTGGACCCTCAGTGAAATTGAGAAATGTGTGATAGGCCCTAGACCCTTTTGTCCCCGAGTTAGCCGTTCCCTCGCAAGGGAGGAAACTCGGGAAATTTTGATAGGGGAAGTGGCGATCCCCCTTGACGGTGGGCCCCACTGGTTCGTGTCCCACGTTGGTAGTAGGGACCGCCACTCTGACGATGGCGGTAAGGCCGAAGTCTCGGTATTCCGAGACATAGGAGTTGACCCGCTTTCGGTCAACAGGAGAAGCTTTGCTACGGGTGACCGGGTAGCCATACCCAGTCACATCTTTTGCCACATGCTCAGCAACCATAGCGGGCTCCGGGTCGGTCCGTTCAGAGTCGAGGTCATCGACTGTAACGTGTGTTTCCTGTCCATCGAGGATGGGCATTACTTCTCCATCCCGGTGAGTCTTCACCACCTGCGGGGATACGTTCCCGGGCCCACTCGGGGAGACATCCCCTGAGTGACCCTTGTCCTTCACCTCTTTTTGTGGAAAATAAGCTCTTGAGAGCAGCAGCCGGTTTACCCTTACTTTACCATGACCGCCTTACCTTGCATGTTAACCGGCTGCCCCATTTTTGTTTTACTGTATTTTCTTTTTCTCCTTTTGTGACACCATTTCCCCTTTGTTAGTTTGTTTTTTGTACCATAGTGTCCATCCAGTTGTTTTTCACCTTTTTACACTTCCTGTGTCGGCCTAATAAATTTAAAATGCTGTAGAGTTAATTTCATTATTGACATATTTCATTTCAGCATTGTCATTTTGTTTATTTCTGCTGGATTATATTATATATATGATGTATGTCCTGATGAGCGGTCTGCAGAGATTGGTATAGCGTCTGCATTTTACGGGGATAGGTACATATTGATGATGATGGTGCAGATAGCATGCGTATGCATGTATGTCGATGATGATGAGAGGGGTGCTACGGACCAGAGATTCTGTGGTTCTCAAGCACTCTCTCCCTTAGAGCACTTGTCCCAGCTGGAGCGTGATGTTATCACATCTATGTTAGCTAGAGCTATCATACTGTAGGCTGTGCGGTCGATGACCGCATAGTACCTTTTTTTTCCAGATCAGAGATCCCCTTCATAGGAGGCACATAGTTTTGTTCAGATTGCCCCGAGAAGATGTATCAGAGGGGATAGATGGTTGTACAATGGTCCAGACATGTTACTTAGCATTTACTGCAGGGTCACCCTTCCATGCCAGGCTTTGATATGAGCCCATTGAGATAGTTGCCTAGTCTTGCTTTGATTGAGACTATCACAAAGTATTGTTGGTTTACTATTTGTGCTCGGATTCAGCAGAGATCTAGTTAAGAGACAACCTCAGCAGTAGGTATATGTTGTGATAGGTATTGCATTTGATGTATATTGCTCATGATTGTTGCCTAGACTTGTTTATACATGATAGTACACAAACTCTACATATGATAATTGATTTGGTGATCTAGCTATTGTTATGATATATGATTGGGCTGTTGGTGATGTCAGTCCACCCCTTCCTAGTAGGCCCCTGTAAATGCACACCGAGTCACACCCCTACTGTTGGTATAGACTTGGTCACTTAGTCCCCCTTACGCAACTGACTTTGGATCCACCTTCACCTCCTCCATCCATCCGACTCATCCATGATAGTCTTTCCCGACTTGGATTCCGATTTGTGACCTTGAGGATCCCTTTCCCCACTGATCTCTGAGTATGCCATGATTCTCTGTCTATTGTGCCTCAGCTCTTTAGTGTGTGAGATGCACTCTCAAACCTGGGATTTGCTCATGTCAGTTGCCCCCGAAGTTGCAATGTAGTTAGGATTGTGTAGCCTCACTGGGTGTTCCCCATTGGTCATCGAAGCATGTATTGCTCACCCCCATTACTTTGCAATATGAGCACCATGATTATATCTATTGAGATATGTATGTAGCCCAAAAGGGCCTCGATGTAAATTGAAGAAATGAAGAAAATGTAAAGCAAGCTAAAAAGGCTTTTTGTAAATGTAAATCTAGCAAAAAAAAAAGGGCTAAGTATGAAATTCATTGTAAAGTCCATGCAATGTGTTTGTAAACACACATGGACACAGTTTAGCCGTACATGTCAGCATTTGTAGTGGTTATTTCCTCACCTAGTCCTGCGGGGCAAGGAGGTGAGAGGGAGCAAGGGACAAGCTCAAGATTGTCCCCTAGAGTCTCAAGTTACGGTTTTCCAGACACCTAGTTTAGAGGCTCTAGAAAAGAACCTCACAGAGTCTTCGGGAACGGATGTGAGTTGTGAGATACTTGTTAGATGACCAGTGGCGGTTTTCCTGCACTATACCCATTTGTGAGGCACCGCCCTTCCCAGTGTTTTGTCATGGTATACTTATCTCAGTGGACCCTACTATCCCGAGTTATCGGAAAGGTCACATGATCTTTATCCTTGTCATCCCTCATCCTTCACCGTGTATCCCACATAACCCAAAGTCAGCTAGGTGGTCAAGTCTATAGGTTGTGCATAACGGTTGAGTCTTTTGGATGTGGTGGGCCCACCTCACCTGGGGCCTTGTCTTGTTTCCGAGATTTAATGCAATTTGTTATCGCCATATTATTGTCATATTGTTTAGTAATGTACTAACTTGTATAAGGAAGCCTTTCACTTCATGATTGCATATAGGTATTCAAATAGCACCATTGTTGACCAGATTTGACTTGGTCAAACTAGGTTAACCAGGCCAAAATTGGGCCTGGAAAAAATATTGCGACCGGAATTTCAATTTTGGTCAATTATTATCTACAGGGGAACCATATGAGCGTCCAAGTGACAAAATGCAAAAAGATCGAGGTGTTTGTGAGATTTTTAATTATCATTGGTCATTAATGACCTGTTTTAATTAAAAATCATGGATTTTGGGCAAATTATGCCTAAGTGATGGATCGGGGTCGTTCGAGTGGTCATTCCTACTAATTTTGGGGTCCACGATCACATTGCAGCAGACGATTCGGAAATCCAGGCACTCTAGATGGGTCAAAAGCCCAAATTACATCTTCAGCAATAAAATACATGGAAAATAAAAAAAATGACAAATGCAACTATAGCAAGGGGCAAAAATCAATGGCTGGCAAATAAAAGGGTGATTCCTAAGGTAAATTGGTAATGTTTGACATGGTATTTATGCATTGTGGGGCCCTCTTTTTCCGCACTCACCTATGTGGACGAATTGCCCATGGGGGGCGTTTTTCTCCACTTGGGGAAATTCGATTTTCATGTTGTATTGGTGTGGGACCTTGGTTGTTGATGTTAGGGGGATAAAACACCCTATAGGCACCCCCTAACACTTGTATTTGATGTTTGTATGGGCCCTACAAGGGACCCCTCCTCCACTAGTGCGCTATCCTTGGGCAATTCGCACCCCCACTTGGTCTCTCTCTCCACCATTTGATTTGCTTGATAGGGGATCGATCCTAGCCCTCCATTTTGGGGGGGAATTGGTTTTGAGAGTGGCCTTTCTCTATAAGAGAAGGCACTCACTCCATTGTTGCCTCTCTTGGCATTTTTGAGACGTGATATTGAGATCATTGAGACACATTTCTATTGAGTTGCTTGTGTTATGGAGTGAGATCTTTGGTGTGTTGATTGGTAGCTTATTTCTGATGCATTGCTGAGTTATGTTGTAGTATCTCCACCTTTCCTTGGCCATTTCGATTTGCAGGTGAAGCTAACCATTGGGGAAAAATGCAGCACTTGAGCCAGCAACTCCATGCTAGTGTTTCTCTTCGAGATTTCAACAGAGAAGTAAATCTATCCTCGGTTATTTGCTTTCTTCATCATTTGTCACTCATTTACTGGTTTGTTTTTATCATTTTCTATAGAAGCTGATTCCATCTGTCTTTGGTAGGTACAAAAACGCATTGGCTCACTGGCAGCATCAAACGCTAAGGGGAAAACACACTCTAGCTCAGCAATTGATCTTCAGGGTTTGTCTTCAACACGGAAACATCTTCATCTTCATTATCCAGGTACGGAATCCTTGCTTGTTTCTCATTTTCTCTCTCTCACTGTTGATGTTAAGCTGCAAAAACACTTAATAAGCCCTAAAATACAGAAACTAAAATTCCAACCGTCAAAACCTTATTTTTATTGCAAACCCGCTTATTATTTGTTCTTAAAAGCCTATATTCCAAGTTTGGTTAAATTCCGACTCCATCAACCCATACATCTAGCACTGGTCCTTTTGCCAAAAACACCCCTCTAGGGTGTTTTTCTCCTTCAGCTGGTTTGGGTCAGTTTGGGGTTCTGGGTAGTTTAGAATCGGTCTTAAATCGTCATTTTACTTCAGAAATCTAACTACCAAGTTCTAGAAGTGTTTTAAATCACCATTTTATTACTACCCTAGTTTGTCATTTCACTGCTTAACTCACCATCTTGGGCAACATTAATCTATTCTTTCACTTCTAGCTTACTGTACGTCCTATTCTATTTCAGCCTTGCAATCACTTATCTAATCAGCTTGTTTCATTCTAATTGATTGTTGGTCACTTCCACATCGTCCCCATTTTTACTGCTTGTGTCCATCTCTTGGTTGGAGCTAGACTTAGGACTTAATCCGCACTCATTTCATGTTTGTACTTCTTTCTATGTTTGGGTTGGGTGTGTGTTTGTCTCTCAACCATCATTGGTTGAGCGGGGTCTCCCCCCTGACTTGGCTACGTGCCTTGTTTTAAGCAACAGTAGCCTTGTCCGGTGTGACTTCCATTCCTTGAATGGAGGACCTGGCTATTGCAGGTTACACCATTCTAGCTGATCACCCTCTGCCATCCCTGTTGGGACACTTTCATCCATCAGCTAGAGATTGTGTGATAACAATAACATGATCAACATTAAGTTTTATTGCTCCTAAACCTTCCAAGACATAGGGTAATTACTGAATATTTTGTTGACTCTAATAAGGCACTGGTCTAGAAATATAGTGGGAAGGTCTTGTAGAGATAGGATTGTTCTCTTGGCACATCTTACAGGTCTATTTTGGGAAGGCTGTTGTAGCCCAAGGAGGAGGCCTAAAGAGAGAGGAGAGTGCTCTGAGGTGAGAGTGGGTGCATCTCTTGAAAAGTTGTCGATCTTAGCACCGTCCATGATGGCCTAAGTTGAAAGGTGCTAATTTGTGAGATAACATTGGGCACAAACCATCTGAAAGGCCAATCATGGCCAACCTGGCCTTTAGATGGGATCCCCTAATAGATAACCAAACAAGCAAAAAAATGCATTGTTGGTCAGATCTTAGGGTATATTACTTCAAGATGGCTATATGTAATGTCCCTATTTTTGGGTTTTCTTGCTTGACTAGTGGAGATGGCATTTGGAGTTGGTGTTCGCTTAACCAGAGGGGATTAAGTAATTATTCAATGTCAGTTGGGCGAAAAAAAACACTAAAAAGTGACATTGAGTAATTAATTAAAAATGGGGTTCTAATGTGACAGTGGCTTTATAAAGTCACTTTAATTAAAAGTTGACCAGGAAAAAGGTAAAAGTGGTGAGAAAAAAGGTAAAAGTGGCCAAATAGGGGAAAATGAGTTTAAAAGAGGAAATCAACCTCATTCCCATTTATTCATGTTATTCTCACGTTCGAAAAAGAAATTTGGAGAGCTCTTGTAGCTTGTTGCTCTTGAGACAAAAACCCTAAGGGTGAAATAGTTTCAATGGTGAGACAAATCCACCCTAGCTATCCTATGAGGAGGAATCACTCAGATTTCTCATCGTGCTTCATTGCTGTGGATAAGAAATTAGTAGTTTTGAAGATTGGTGAGGTTTAAATGGAGTTTCCAGCCTGTGGAGGAAGGGTGCATTCATACAAGAGGGCACACTTTGATCTTTTGCTACTATTGTTGTAGGAGGTGTTTTGAAGATATCCACTTTACCATTTACAGCTAGTTGTAGGGACTCTAAAAGGGTGTGCTCACTCTTGCTGGTCACACCCTTTGGAGAAGTTCTTGTATCTGGGTAATTGTGGAAGAGGGAAAGGGGCCGTACACCTGTTTTGGGCAGCATACACACTCAGTTACAGGCAGTTCATTCCCAGCAGGTCATATCTTCATGCAGTGCTGGCCATACCAATTAATTTGCAGCGAGTACAGTTTTGGGAAAGGATGTATTTATTTTCCCAGGCCATGTCCTTCACTTCCAGATCACGCACTTCAGTTCCAGCGAGCTATTAATCCATCTACAGGCTATATGCTTAACCCACAGGTCGTGTCCCTGCAATAAAGGACAATAGTTGTTGTAGCAAGCGGTTTAAAAGTGGCCCATTTTGTATTCATCTTTGTGTGACTGTCCAAATGAATTTCTCAGAGCTCAAGGCCATATATACATTGTGGGGGTGTTGTTCCTTACTACTGGAGACTACATATATTCCACCTGCTGTACAAGACATGTATTCCAGCTTGCTAATTAAATGAATTTGGTACTTACTATTGTTGTTCATGATGTTTATTATTTCTTACTGTATGAAAGTTTATTTCCTTACATTGAATGCAAGTCTAGTTGTGTTGGATAAACTTGATGTATTCTCGCTGCAAACACATTAAACCAACTCAACAAACCCAAGAAGTTTAGACCAGCAAAACAATAAAACCAAACTACAGTACTGGAACAGTAGTTGGAGGTGGTAGGACAAGTGTTTGACAAAAGTACAGAATCAAAGAAGTAAACATATCAACAGTGTAAAGTTCAACCATATTTCATCTAATTTAGTAAGGGGGATCGGGATATTACAGTGGTGTCAAAGCACCGTCTTTAACTGTTTGACGAAAATCCAAGGCACAAACACAATAGCAGTAAAGCCAAAAAATAGATCAGATGTGGTAGGGGACATTGCACTATAAGATGGTCAATAACAACTAAGTTGCAAAGGACAATTTGCAAACTTATTAAAAAACTTTAATTTCCTTTTTCACATATATATTAAAAACCCTAAACCTCAGAATTTTTTGTTTTCTATAATACACCCATTTCATGGTTTGTTTCTCGTTTCATAACATAGTAAAGAAATGTACTTCATATATTATTTCATAACCAAAAGGTTATGGGATCTGTTATCAACTGATTTGTACAA
The DNA here is from genome assembly GCA_027924585.1 of Larix kaempferi. Classification (NCBI taxonomy): domain Eukaryota; kingdom Viridiplantae; phylum Streptophyta; class Pinopsida; order Pinales; family Pinaceae; genus Larix; species Larix kaempferi. The sequence continues at coordinate 16,531,892 of BSBM01000088.1, read as the reverse complement.
TAGTTGAAACCTTATTGAGCCGCCAGTGTTGGAACACATTAGTGTTCATTTTCTAGAGTATCTGGGTTTCATATATTTGGGTCTAGCCAGTTTTGTTTTTGAGTCGACATGACCATGGCCCCATGGGGGTTTGTATCAAAGTGTGCTAGTAGGATCTGAGTGGCTCGGTTCCCCATGACTGGATTAAACAACTAAGGTATTCCAGGGAGTTTTTTCACCGTCAGATTATACTTTGCTTCAGGCGAAATATAATCTCTTGGTTTTTCTCCCGCTTCCTCCAAAGCTGGAATGCCCGATTTTGGAAATTTGGCCATGGGGGGTTATTAGGGTCCAACTACAATGTATAAACCTACTAGACACTATTAGAATAGGTTTTGGTCATGTCCTAGGTCTCTAGGACCCCCAGAAAAAATTTTGAAATTTTTTTACCGGACGCGTCGAAATTGGGGTTTTTAATTTTTAATTATTTTTTAAATTTTAATTAAATTTCTCTATAGTTTAAATAGAGAAATTTGAGTCTGTAATTATGTCAGTCATCCGGGGTCCGAACTTAGTGTTTGATGGCTCATTTCATAAGCCAAAAATCACACATGACCCATGGAGCAGCTAAACCCAACTTTCGGATGTCAATTTGGCCTCATAATTAATATTTTCTCTGAAAAGTCATTTAGAGAGAAATTATTAATTAAAATAATAAAATTGAATATTTTGGAGATAATCCAAATATCTCCAAAATTAATCAATTTGATTAAAATAAAGGGCTAAATGACATGGCAATGAGCATTTAGGAAGATTCCAATCAACTCCAAGCCTTCCCAGTCATCCATCCAGTCACCAGATCATTATCCATTCAAATCAATTCGCCCTCCTCATGCAAAATTCGATTTTATGTGTTGTCATTTGATGATTGGGTTGGTGGTTTTGCATTCAATGTAGAGTGGGCACCCTCATGACTCACCTTATCCTAAAGCTTGGCTCCCTTCATTGATTCGAGTTTACACCTACCATATTACATGTGTCTCCACTAAACTAATTCGCATCACCCTCAAACCCTCACGTCAATCTCCATTGATTCGTGTTAATCCTTGTTGGAGTTTATGGATTGGTTAATTGCAATCACAAGTAGGCTTGGCTCTCATCTAAACTCGAGTTAGTACCTACCTTTGCCACTTGCCATCCTTTGAACTAGCATGCAACCTACCACAACCCACTCGCATCATCCACATAGCTCACGTCAATCCTACCTAAGAACTCGTGTATCTCCACATGGATCACGCCCTTCCTTGTTGTAGCTTGCCCATTCGTTGGATGATACTTCCCATGCCTTCTACCACTCGAGTTTGCCACCTCTTCACTCCTACCAACCAACTAGTGTGAGTTGTCTCCTCCAAGCTTCGATTTGATTGGATTTCGAACTACATGCTCATTACTAATTCGACCTAGGGTTTAGGCTTAGGATTCTAGTATGTTTTATTATAAAGAGAGGCCCATTTGGGTTGTTATCTCATGGATTTTTGGATGTAAAGTTACTCTGCCATTTTGTGATTACAAGCTATTGGCTTAAGGAAATAAAGTTAGACTTTGGAGGTCCATGCGATTTGTGCAACATTGATGAATGTTTCTCTTGTGAGGTGATCTCTTTCCATGCTTTCAATTTAAATGCTTATGTGATTGATCAAATAACTAGCTTTAGAAGTCTATATTCTAGAACATAAGATCTACCATTTGTCGTTTGCAATTTGGTTTATTATGCAATGTTTATCAATGAGTTATATGAATAGGATGTATTCGGTTGTACTAGCATTTATATAACCTTGGTTTTCGTAGCATACTAGTCATATATTTGATCTCACTTTGGCATTGAGTTGTTTGTCTTTGGATAGGTTTCTCCAGGTGTAGGGGGGTGTGAGCTCGGTTGCATCTAGCCCATTTTCACCATCACAAGTAATTCTTAATATTGTTGTCTTTCCAGGATCTATATAAGGTTGAGTTTGTTTTGAGAAGAAGCACAAAGGGTTTTGCTCTAAGATCCATCCATTTATATTCTTAAAATATTGGTTACTTGTCACTATAGGCTTTCACTTCTTCAAGCCTTCCCATTTGCTCTTTGAAACCTTTTTACTTGCTTGCTAAGCCCTTTCTAGCCCTTCTAGTCTTGATCCAAGTTAGTCACTTATCCTCTTCAAGCCATAGATTAGTAAGCCATAAGGTTGAAGCTTCTTCAACCTTGGGGAATAACTTGGGATTTGTTCCCTTGTGCTCTCTTCAACACTCGTTGTCGGCGTATCACCGGTTAACCGAAGGATTTCCAATGCGGTGTTTCTACCATCCCAAGTGTTCCACTTGAAGCCCTTGCCCTAGATCCACTTCTTCTTGGTTTTCTCTTCTCCTAGATTCGTCCCACTTCATTCTTGTCTTCACCTTCTCCTAGATTCGTCCCACCTCTCTTTCTCCATTCGCCCTTCTCCTCTTGTGCTCTCGTCTTTCCTCCTTTAGCACCCATTAAATACCTAAATCCCCTCTCGTCCATCCTTGCTTCTCATCTTTCCTTACCTTTCGTTTTTGTCCCTTAAACATAAACAAAACAAACAACAAAAAACAACAAGTTAGTAAGCAGTTTATGTAATTTTTATGCTTAGTTAGTTGTTAGTTATTTGTTTAAGATCTCAAACTGTTAGCTAGTTGCACTTTTGGAAAGTTTGTGGCTAGATTTCTCTTGTAAAATCAAAATTTATGCATTTGAAGTTTAAGTTAGGCATATCAAAGGGTCATTTAGGGCTTGCATTTAGTCTTTTCCCTTTAAGTTTTGTAATTCCATTTCAAAGTAGGAAAGTTGGCATATAGGTTAGTGTAAAATTTTGTGGTTGCATTCTCATTCCCACCATATTTTGGGGCATTTTAGCTTGCTGGTCCGTTTTACCATAGTTAAGATTTCAAGACAAAATCTCATGCTTTTCATGTTTTAGTCTTATTTTGCAAACTTAGACTCGATTGTTCAAAGTTTGATTAGATTTCTAACGCTAATGGGTGCATGAGTTATTGGCTTATCCTTGTGGTAGGATTTTGGGAAGAGAAAGATCTCTTAAATCAAAAAGATCAAATCAAAGAGAGAAGGAGAAATCAAGCCTCATAGGACATATTTCAAGATACACCTTCTTATCTTTTGTAAAAGCCATTAAGGGCTTCAATTTTTATTTTTATTTTTTATAAGTTGTTTTTTAGATAGCCATCAAAGACCTTTCAAGGATTTTCCCTTGAGGCACTTGTAAAAGATTAATAAAACTTATAGTGGAGAGGTCCTCCATTTTTTGTCTTCTTCCCCATTTGGGTAAGGGTGTTGGGTTTTGTGGTTTGGCTTAGTTAGATCCTTTTCATATGCTCTTAGTTTATTTTCATTTCAATAAGTTATTTTTGCTTATCTTCCATATTTACTTACCCCCATGCTCTCCCGAGTAGGGTCTTTGACCTGAAAGAGACTCTTGGGTAGTTTAGAGTTACTTTTGTTTATTGTTATCTTGTCTCTCTTCCAAAGCCCTCGACCGGAAGTTGTATCCTTGAGATCTTGTCTCAAGGGCAGGACCACATAATTTGTGGTTACTCTTCCTTCCCCGTCGGTTTCCTTGGTAGAGATTTCAGCTAGCTGGAGGTTCTCAAGTGTAGGCGATTCTAGTGGTTGATCTTGTTCGGAGATCAATCCCACCTAGTAGATTAAAGTTTGTGTGGTAGAACACTAGATTTACTCAGTTTCATTTTATTTCGCAAGTAGTATTGTTAGTAGTGTTCATATCTTGTTGATCAATCGCATTATTTAAATCCTTTCAATCTGAGATATACTGCTACTACAATTTATCTGCTTCTTAAAATAAACCAAAGTCTCTTGAACTTGGCCAAATCCAAGTCAAGAGCACCCTCTATCGGAGGGCATTTTAGTTTTGCATTTCCCTGCATTAGGCATTGTTAAAATAGCAAGTCTCTTGAACTGTGGTCATAAGATCAAGTCAAGAGCGCTCTTTGTCGGAGAGTCGAACAAGGTTCTTTAATAATAAAATTTTCCACTCATACACCCCTTAATTAATTTATCTTGGTTTCTGTCCTACACTCGTATGCTCTGCCAACCGGAAACAGTTGGGATAGTACTTAGAAAGGTTGAAGACTTGTTAATTTACAAGTGAAAATCTAATTAAAACTTTCACCCCCATAACCAACAAACCGACGTTGTCATAAAGTATTTTAATTAGTTCTCAGGGGAGGCGCCGGACCACCCAATCTGCGACATAGTGGCTGGTTAGCATTGCGCGCCTCGCTGTGATTCCAGACAGGCCCCGACATGTCTCTTAAAGGAGCTACTTAAAATTACTTTCCGGATACTCTTTGAACATCCTTGGTTTTAGCCCTAATAATCAAGACAATTAAAACTTTGAATTTACCAAGATAAGCTGCACAACGTTCTCACAAACTTTCCAATTCAAGCACTTGTATCAAGTTTTCACATTCACATTTAATTTTTGACTCCATAAGGCACTATTCCTTCATCTTATATTTTGCTTTTTTAAGTATCAATATTGGAGTATTTGCTATATCTGCGTGAAGTGATTTATTTATTGCCCAAGTGTATCTTTCATCTTGTATTTGCAACGTGGATTGCGCTATCTTGTTCTTTATTTTAACTTTATATTGTCTCTCATTTCAAAAAACTCCTAAACAACACCCATCCGCATCACAACACCTAAAAACACTATAAACACTAGAGCCTTAGTGAAACTCTCTTTTAGGGACTACCCCCCTTGGCTTCGTTAGGAGTTTTGCCTAAACGGAGGAGCTGGGATTCAGGTGACAGTACCTGGCTCATTGCTTGCCCCCAAGGCCACACCTCTCTCACTTGTAGTGAAGAGACAACTTTCAAAATATTTTCGCTGCTGGTGTGCATATTGGCGGACAACAGGATCCTACTAGGGATTTATGGCATGGGTCTTGTTGCCGCTTGGTTCCCCAGTTGGGAAAACGCAGCAAAAGTCTTCAAGCTGCTGGTGTGGCCTTGGGGGCAAGTCAAAGTCAAGTGCTGTTACCTGAAACTCGACTCCTCCGTCTAGGCTTTCTTGGCGAAGCCAAGGGGGGTGGACCCTAAAAATGAAAACAAACTATGGTGTCTAATCTAGGAGTTAGAAATATTTTTTGAAACCAAGATAATGCAGCATACATTTATATAAAGCAAAACATCATTCATCAATACATCATTTGCAAATATTCAACATCATCATCATAAACAACATTCATCAATAACATGAAATATAACAATATAAACCAATGCCTGAATGGAGTCGAAAAAGATGCATGAACTGAAAAAGTAAATGTTGTGCAAGCGTTCTTGGTTTATTTTAAATTTAATGTGGTCGTGATCTTTTTATTAGGGCTGGTGGGTTCCCAATATACGTAAAGGTACGGGGAACATGTCCGGAATTTTGATGTGTGGCTTCTCACTCAGACTTGAGCTGGATCGGAATCTCAAGGAGGTGTTTAGATGCTGTACCAACGAGGGCAAGCCTAACGATTTCTAAGAGGTCACTACCCAGTTTTGTCCCAAGTCCTCTGAAAAATTTGCCCACGACAACAAAATACTCGCGTTGTGCCGGATTTACACAAAAAGGTTTGTTTATTGGGGTGGTATTAGATCCTATTACTAGTCATCTTCGCCTTTATGATGCGTACCAACATGATCAGACTGAGTTGCAAGTTGGCCACAGAGCATACGGGAGAAGACCTTGGAAATTAAAAAAAAAAATTATGAACCAATTTTTTTTTTAAAACCCCAAGAGTCTCTTTTCAGGCCAGTACTCGAGCAAGCCCTTGTTCTAAAACCCTACTTCGGGAAAGCAAGGGGGCGTTTGAGTTTGTAAAAAAAATGATAAAAATCTATGTCCTGAGTAAACTTGTGGCCTGCCAATGGAACAAACCAACAAGGTAAATTTTAACCCTAGTTAGTTTTATTAAATGTCAAAAATAAAAGAAGTAAACTACTCTAAAAAATCACACCATGGAAAGAGACGATACAGGCCACCCCTGGGGGGATGGGGTGTGGGCGCTGGCTAGCCTACTTGCTCTCATTTAATAATCTTTTACAATGATCAAAGAAGTGCCCCACTTTACTTAAAGTGACTTGGTGGCTTACAAATTTGAGGGAAAAATAACCAGTTTTACAAAAAAATTAGTTTTGGTCCTCCGGATTGCCTGGATCCTTGAAATTTTGGCAGCACCTCCTCCTACCTGTTCATCTTTTGCTGCAAACCAACAAGCAAATAATAGTATAAGATGCCCCAAAACACTTTAAGAGTGTCTTTGGAACACCTCCTAAAAAACCCCAAAAAATCTAAGTGAAAATCTAAGTAAAAATGCAAAAAAATAACCAAGTAAGACAAGCAGTGAGGCTTGTTTACTTGGGATCTTTGCAAACTTTATGAGCTGCAAATTTTTAGCTCTTTTAATCAGCCAAGTAAACCTTTTAAGTTCAGATCTAGCTTCCTACTCAAGCTTGTAAAAAAAAATTCAATGAACTTGACTTTTTTGTATGAAACTAGAATAATAGATCTAGACAATAGATGAGAACTTTTAAAAATGAGCTAAGTCTATTCTTTTATGCAAATAAATCAGATCTACTTATAATCAGAAAATTGTAAAAGATCTAAGAAATATTTGCTACTTTTTAAGAAACCAAGTAACCAAAAGAGTTTAGAAAATTTTAATTGCTGAGAGGGAGAAGAGAAGCAGACTGACCCTTGAAACCATTGAAGGCTTGGAAGTGGGACACCGAGGGTAAGATCCACCAAAGCATACACATATGAAGAAAATGAGAGCAAACAAGCTATTTTCTTCTTCAAACCTGTCAACCTGTAGCTAACAAAAACACTCACAAAGAAACCATCAAACTAGAAATGCACATGGTTAGAAATCAAAATAATATGAGCATAAACCAATGAACATATAAATTTTAAATCTCTAATCAAGATGACAAATAAAAAAACTAATTAAAACAAGCAAGATTAATTAGTCTTTCCTACAAAATCGTTACCAATCCTTCAAGTAGGCTAGTAGATGGCTGAAAATTACTTGCACAGAAATTGCCTTAGCAACAAATCACCTTATGCCATGAGATCATGAAGCCACTCACAAAGCATCACACATGTGGACCTCCAAAGTCTTCTTTATTCATAGGCAAACGATAAAACAAGTACAACAATGGTCTGCTCCAACTCCAACTCCAACTAAAGAAAAAGAGAGTGGGAAATCATGTATATATAGCCAAAGATGGAGAAGAATGGGTGGAATGAGTGACATAACTTATGGAGAAAATGGGGCTGCCTACTTCCATGTGATGGGCTGCCAAAATCAGCCCCAAATCAACTAAAAATCAGCCATGCGACAGCCCATAAACATAGCTGCAAATTCCATGATTGAAGGGGCCCAATTTTGGGAAATGTGCCCCCCTCAAGTGGGGAAGTAATCCCACTAATATAGCTGCCCGGAATCTTTCCAAAATCAGTTCTTACAACTCCTAAAACATAGCTGAAATATTTTTGACATCAAATCCCCCAAAAAATGGAATTTGATTTTTATGATTTTTTGACTTTTTTGCATTTTTCTATCCATTTTTACTTTTTATTTTTATTTTTTCTCCATAAGTGAAAAATAAACAACCCAATGACTATGGAAAGTGGGTTTAGAGGTAAGGTGGGTGCTCTGAGTTATAAAACGAGCACCCCTAAGGCAAAAAAGACCCCTCGATGACATTTTTATGCCATTTACAATATTTTTTAATGAAACCATTAAAAAATGACTCATTTACAGAAGAAAAAAAAATACTTTTCGCTAAAAATTAAAAAACAACCTAAGGGAACTTAGCACATGTCCACTTGACTCAAAAATAATATCTAGCATGTTCATATACATTGACCCATGGACTTTAATAATCCCCTAAGGCCCATTAACCTTACCAAGCATTCCAGCTTTGGGGGAGCAGGAGAAAAACCCAAAAATTATGTTATGCACTAATGCAAGACATAATTAGTAGGTGAAAAAACTCCTTGGAATACCTAACTTAGTCAAAAAGTATTAGGAAACCAAATCCTTTACAAAACACCATGCTAGTACATTTATTACAAACCCCGCAGGTCCATGGACATGTGGTAAAAAAAAAGGGCCCTAAAAAAGGCCTGATGGTCATCACATCATCGAAAATGAACATTGACATGTTCAACTTTGCCCGCTCACTTGATAGTCCATCTAAGTACAACTTAGCTGGCAACAGGTATAACATTCGAAACCCACCTCTATAGCATCCACGACAATTCGGATCTATAGTTTGGTGTGGATTGGCCCTCCTTTGATCCACTTCCCAAGGCAAAGAAGATTCTCCAAGGGAGGTCGCACTTCCTAGGAGGGGTGATTTTGCTTGATCTAGCACTTGGGTAGGTGAGATCCCACTTGATCCATCATCTCCGTAATCAATAACCTACCCCTAGTGTGTCACTTTAGTGATTTTCACCGTGTGGGCCCCATTCCTCATTTTGAGGGTTGAGCCCCACTTGGGTCACTTTGTGGCACATTTCAATCTCATATCTACTGAGATCTAGCCATTGGATGACCTTAATTTTCAAGATCCACCTACCTCAATACCTAAACTATCCAGATCTACAATTTGGTGGACATCTGACTCCATTTGGCCCAATTCCCAAGGCACTAATCTTCCCTAAGACAATTCGACTTTCTTGGATTTTTGAGTTATCTTGTGGCTTGATCTTTGTCTTGTTGCTTGAAACACCTTGAAACTGTCATATCCTTTCATCAAGCATAGCTAGAAATCCCTAATTGTCAGATCTCTGATTTGGGACACTTTCCCTATTTTAAAGGTAGCGTTTCCCAAGGCAGTTAATTTTGACCTTTTAAAACTAGCTTTGAATCCTGGAATCGTACTTGATCATTGAATCACTGTGCATTATCTATCATTTTTATACTATACCTTTCCCAAGCCTCCACAGTGGTCTTAATTCCTTATTTCTAGGATTCCATACCTGTCACCTTACGTACCTCATTAGATTGTTTGATTTGGTGATTGGGTCGATCTCTCCTGTCGGGAGTAGATACGGGTCTCCCCCTTGCTATCTTGGCTTTGATAGCTAAAGCGAATAGTACCTTGGTTGGCATGACAACCATCCATCTGGGAACCAAGGTCCTCCTGGTTCACCACTTTAGTTGCCTATCCCCTCTACCATCCACATTGGATCTACCTGTAGGGGCAACTACAAGATTGGTGATAACAGGTACCCTAATAGGGTAAATAAAAGATGAATAAGACTTCATTTGGGAAAATATCCAAGAGAGTTTTGGTGCGGGTGCACTCCAAGAGAAGAGGGGGAGAAGAGGCACGATTTTCCATGCAAGAGAGAGAGTTCAGCCGAGGAAGAAGAAGGGCACGCACTCCCAGGTGAAAGTTGTTGGTGTTTGCCATGCTTTTCCAGTGAAGTATGTTGCTGTAAATGAAGACAATGCTAAGGAGCTAAGGCAGGGATGAAGTGAGCACACATTCCAAGACAGAGACAGAAGGTTTTAGATGACTGCACATTATTCTTAGGAGGCCGTACTACTGAGTTTATGCACTGAAATCGATGAGATGTTTAGCTAAGAATTAGTACACAAATCGAGGTACTTTTAATGCTGTTGTTTTAGTATTAATGTTCACAGATTTTGAGGTTGATTGTGTACACAGATTTAGAGGAAGTGATCAAGTAAAGGAGGCCACTGGGTTTGGCACTCTTTTTAAAGTGCTAGTATAGTACTAAAATTCTGAAGTTACTCCTGTGTTGTATCATTTTTTTCTCAGCCTAATAAAGATCTCTTGCATGTTGGTTTTCCCCAGGAGGTGGGGTTTTTCCAGGGTCTAAGTTTGACCAAAAAATACTTGTGTTATTCCTTATTTACTGTCAGCTGATCTTTAATTTATGTCTAAACATTTAGGACATGTTAACATTGAAATTGTCCTCAGTTTTTGTGTGTTTTCTTAAATATTTATTCCTCTTTTTCATTTTCATTTTGTTTTTATTTTAGATTTTAAATGCTTTTAATAAATGATTCTGATTTTCTTTTTGTGTCATGTTATAGTTTTCTTTTAGTTTTAATTGATTTCACCCTTAGTGGCACCTTCATGGCTTATCAAATATTATATATTTTTCAAAGTCCTTAAAAGGATTATTTAAACTATATACTTATACAAAATCCAAAGTTTAACCTTTGTGTTTGAGTTTATGTGCCAAAATTGCATATGAGGTTTTCCTGCAGCGCAAGGTCTAGATCATCTACTCTAGCGTGCTGCAGGAATCTGAGATCATGAGGGTTCGTGGTTCTTTGATAGCAGGACGTGGCCGTTGCATTTGATGATGAAATGAGAGCTTCCAGACACCTATTTACTCTATTATGACACATGTATGAATCACTTGTAGTTATCATCAAGGAATTTGGGGAGTTTTAGTGCCACGATTTCATATTTGGGGATTTCAAATTACAGAGCTGACAATATGTAATCCTAATGTCTTTTGAAGTTTTTCATCCCTAATTAAGTTTCAAGAGAGTAAATTGGTGAAATTACAGTGAAATATGGGTAAGTGTGGCTAAGAAGGCTTTAAAAAGAAAAAGAGATGCATAGTTATGCTTTGCTTTTCCCTGTTTTAGTCACTGTAATTGAGCATGGATTACGAGGCAATGGAGATGAATTTCAGAAATCCCAAAGAGATTTTTGTCCATCACATATTCATTCACAAAAACCTATCTCGGTTTTGCAACAAGTGTTATTGTTTGAAAGATTCGAATTCATCTTTGTGGCTTATTTTTCAGGGTTTAAAATATTTAATAATTTCATGTTTTAGTCATAAATTTCCGACACGTATTCCGATCAATTGGAGAGGAATTTTTAAAAACCAAGAGAGGTTTTTGTTCTTCATGGACTCATTAAAAAAAACTCTCTTAGTTTTCGTACAACTGTCATGGATTGAGAGATATGGAGGCATTTGTGAGACCCATTTTTCAGAAAATTCGTCAAAATTCCCAAAGTTCGATTTGTTATTTTTGGTTAATCAGTCTTTAAAGATTCAAAGTTAGTTTGTATAGCTACGAAATGTAACTGCCGAGTAAAGGAGTGGTTATAGAACTACTTTAGTTTGTAATTATAAAATAAAGAAGAAGAAACTGGGGCAGGGGATGGTTCGATTTTTGTTTCAAGGAAACTATATTGAAACTGGGGCAGGGGATGGTTCGATTTTTGTTTCAAGGAAACTATATTGAAACTGGATTTTTTTGGATATGCATTACAGATTGATACAAGCTACTCTTATGTAAGTTGTTGAAGACTGAGATAGATTTATATACATATAAGCCATTCTATCTTATTGATTGCTTTTGTTTCTGATCAGTTGGATCACTCAGCGATTGACTTCATTCCTTGTTTAATGTTTTTATTCATGTGAATGCTCAGTCATTGTGAACAAAACCAGTGTATGTTTTTGAATGTGATGGTTTATATTTGTTCTTTTAAAATTTAACATCTCAGTTCTTTCATTGTTACATGATTCAGAATTTGTGTTAGTTTGATTTTGATGTTGATTATTACCTTGAAATAAAACTCTCAAACCAATAAAATACAAAAACAAAACCCTATTTTATGTTCATTATGTTGAGATTTTCGAGATTGTACTAGCTTGCCCCTCTGTAGTCTAGGGACAACTTCTAGCACAAATAGGACAGTCTGTTGTTTATTAAGCTAAGTTGCATGAAACGGGGAAACGGGGACGAAACAAGGAAACGAGGAAACGTTGGAAACGCAACCCGCCCAAATTTTGGAAACGGGGAAACGCGATATATATATGAAAAAGGACAAAATTATTATAAAACATAAACCATGAATTATTAATTACATTTAGCTGCAAGCAACATTGCTAAGTGGTAAGTGCTAAATGATACAAACAAAATTTAAATCATACATGTAAAATCACATTTTACTCATGACCCCAAGTCTATGTAATTTCATTCATGCAAGTAGTAATATCCAAAAACAACCTTTATAAATGAGGCTATATACTTTATATCCAAAATTAACCTTTATGTATGTACTATTCTTTGCTTATCTCTCGCTTGCTTGTATCTACCTTCAACATGTTAAACCGATTGATGATTTGCTCCTTGGTTTTGACAGGTTAGAAGGACACATGTGTGGCTTGGAGAAAATTGATTTGGCAAGAGGGTTTCAAAAATTCTTCATTTGATCTTTGGAAAAAGTAATCCTCATCTCAACTAGCATTCATCTCTTCATCCAGGTATGCTCCAAAGGTATGGTTTTCTTCTTCCTTGGCTTATCCATAACTTCTAGATCATAAAAACCCTAATTGATTAAAACTCTCATTTTTGTTTTTCTTAGATCTACTTGGATCTAGCCTAGCTTTTGGAAATATATTGAAAACCCACCTCTATAGTATCCACGGCAATTCGGATCTATAGTTTGGTGGTGATTGGGTTTTATTTGACACACTTTCTAAGGCAAAATATCCCTCTTGAGGCAAATCGCACCCCTTGGGAGAAGCTAATTGGGTTAGATCCAACACATGGGTAGGTGAGATCCCACTTAATTCATACTCTCCTTACTTGATAACCTACCCCTAGTGCTTCACTTCATTGATTTTTGCCTTGTGGGCCCCATTCTTCATTTTGAGGGTTGTGCCCCACTTGGGTCAATTTGGTGATGCATTTTCAATCTCAGATCTATGGAAATCTAGCCATTGGATGTCCTTGATTTTCGAGATCCATATTGATACTTGCCTAAACTACTTGGATCTAAATTTTGGTGGCCTTTGGACTTGAGTTGGCACACTTTTCCATGCTTTTAGCCCTCCTTGGACAAAGTCGTACTTCTTGGGTGATTGAGTGGTCCCACTTTGAGAAACTGGGTGTTTGAGATCCCACTTGTTTTGGAAAGAGCATACCTTGAAACCTATATCTAGTGTCTCACTTTGTGAAGTTCTGCCTTGGGGGATCATTCCTCATTTTGGGGGTTGTTGTCCACTTGGGTCACTTAGTGAAATATTAGATCTAGAAGCATCCAACCATCAAATATTGGGTAGCCCACTTGATTTTCATCCTAGGTGTCCCGATCTACAATTTGATATCCTTTTTGACACCATTTTCCCATCCATTTCAAGGCACTAGTCCACCTAGGGCAATTCGCACTCCTTGGGAGTAGTGTCAATTTCTAGATCCCACATGTGGGTATCTCTAATTTCATCCTAGATCCATAGATCTGTCCTTTGTATACCCCTTGGTACCATTTTCATCCTTAACTTCACCTTGTGGGCCCCATTTGAACCATCTCCATATCCCAAGGCAGTGGGCCCCACTTGTGTATTTCATGGTACTAGATCTTGTTATTCGGTCTCATCTTGTGGCCTAAATCATTCAATGGTTGAAACATAAGTCATCCCTCAAAGCCTCTTTCAACCATACTTAAAATTCTAGGTCCACCTAACACTGCATTGGTTTCTGTAACTTGTCTTTCACATATCCCTAGGAACCTTTGCTTTGGTCCAATCATCTTAGATTGGCTATAGGGTCTCCCCCTTGGTCTTGATATCTCTAGATCTAAAGTGAAGAGTGCCTCGGTTGACGTGACTCCCAGCTTGCATTGGAAACCATGGCATCTCTTAGGTCACCTCTTTAGTTGTCCATCACCTCTACTGTCCCGGATGGGACACCTTTAGGGACAACTACAAGTTGTGTGATATCAATTGCCTTGGTCAAACTAATTTGACCACGCCAAAAATGGGTCCCGAAAAAAGTTGCAACCAAAACTTCAATTTTGGTTATTAATTATGTGTTGGGGTCCCATATATGCCTCCAAGTATCAGATTGCAAAAATGTTGAAGCATCGGTGAAATTTTTAATTATTACTGGCCAGCAAGGCCCTGTTTTAATTAAAAATCCTTGAATTTGGGAAAATAGTGCTCAATTGATGGATCGTGATCATTCTAGTGACCATTTCTAGTATATTTGGGGTCTATGATCACAATGCAACAAACAGTTCGTCAATCCGGGCAATATAAGTGGGTCAAAAGTGCAAATTACATCTTCATCAATAAAAACCAACAGTTAATTAATGGAAAAAGATCAAATTTGGCTAAGTGAACCTTTGAAATGGAAAAAGCAATGGTATGAAAAGGTAAAAGGGTATTCTAACATCCCTTTGATTATGTTTGGACATGAAATATTTGGTGTGGGGCCCCCATTTTTACCTAGCTATGTTTGTGGGACAAATTTTCCCATACTTGGGCATTTTTCACTATATAAAAACTAAATTTTTGTAAAACTTATATGCTAAGACTACGGGAAAGGGGTCTAAGGGGCTAAAACAACCTAAAGCCACCCCTTAGACACCCTAATGCATGTTGTATGGGCCCCACGAGTGGCCCCTCTCTCTCCTTGGGCGCATGAGGGCAAATTTGCCCCCCCTCTAGAGCACATCTCCACCAGTCGTTTTGGCCATTGAGAGAGATGATCTCAGCCATTCGTTTTGGAGGGAGTTAGGTTTGGATTGTGAGCTCTCTCTACTTAAGAGAGGAGCTCTCTCATTTGTGACTCTCTTGGCACATTGTACACTTGATCTTGACTGATATAGAGACATTTTCACCCAAGTTTCTTGAGATAATTGTGCATAGATGTTGATTGCCTTGACTGATAGCTGGTTTCATAGCATCATTGAGTATTTTAGTTGTTTTTTTTCCCATCATTTGCTGGTGCGAATTGCAGAGAGAGGTGGCCACTTGAAGAGGGGCGCAAATCTTGGAGTGGGAGCTCCACACTTGCTCTTTCTCTTCGAGATATTATTCAGGGAGTTGTCTTTGCTTATTTGCTTCTCAACTCTCTCATTTTTAGGCATTTATTTTCTGCATTTACTTAGTTATTTGTTTCTCATACTGATTTTCTCTTGTTTGTGGCAGGTAGCTAAGGCGTAGCTGGTCACTTAGATGCTCAAACGCTCAAAGGAACACGTTGTTGCTCAACACTTGAGTCTGGGACTAGTCTTCAAGCGATTTCATCCATCATTTTCATCCAAGGTACGTTCTTCTTGCTTGTCTTGTAGATTTCATTTTCATTGTGTGTGCTAAGTTGAAAACCCATTTAAATAACCCTAAAAATTAAAAATAACAAAATTTCACCGTCAAAACTCAAATTTTATTCCAAACCCACTTCTTAAATATTATTAAACGTCTAAATCTTAAGTTTCAGCTCTTTCCGGCTCTATTTACCCATTAAACCAGCACTGGTCCATTCACTAATTTTGCCCTCCTTGGGCGTTTTTGCTCTTCTGCTTGGCTGGGTCGTTTTGGGTTTGTGGGTACTTTTGTCTTTTGTTTGTATTGGCCTAAATAACATCTAACATCAAGACAAAAATAGTAGAAGCGTTTTTAAAATCGTAATTTTAATTTTGTCGTGTATGCCCTATTGGATTGAGCTAATTTCCCCCATAGGTAGAAATCTAATTGGCACTTCTAGTATAATTTATATCTCTGATTTCATTTCCAGCCATCAAATACTTCAAATTAACTATTTTTCATCTTCAAATCAGATCTGAACAACCATCAAACACTTCAAATGAACTATTTTTCATCTTCAAATCAGATCTGAAATTGCTTTAGTTAGCGCCCCATCTATCACCCAATTTCAGTCTGTTGGTTGGATAAGAGTCTTAGATGCTCTAGACACCTCCTCTCTGTTTTCCATTGCTTATTTGGGGTTTGGGAGTGTCCGATTTTGAGTCTCAACCATCGTTGAGCGACTTGCCTTGTCCAAAGTGACAAACACCTTGTCCGAAGTGACAACTGCCCATCCGTGCAGTGGACCTGGTGTTTCCAGGTGTCACCTGCCTAGTTTCCTAACTCTACCATCCCATATAGGATACCTTCAGTAGTAGCTAGTGATTGTGTGATAACATTTTTGGCACCGTTTCCGGGGAGGTAGAGGCTTACCCCAAGGTCTCTTTGAGTTTGAGTCTTTTTGCCTTTTTCTTTTTCATCATATCGCATTCATACTTAAACTCTGTTGCCTGATTTTTATTTCCATAATTTATTACAGCCATCATTCTGTTTCACTCTCCACTCCCCTCACGACATTATTTTGACCTTTGGTGAACAAGGTTCCACGTTCACCTGGAAACTCCACCCCGCGGCTCCACTACAGGCCAAACCCATCCACATCAACCTTAGAAGATTGCATCATTCTAACACTTCACATGAGACTCCACTGTGAACTCTTAAATTGATAAATCAGAATGGATTCAGATGTTCTCCTTGGCCTCTCACAAGCCATAAAAGAATTAAATGAACACATGAATAGGTCTGAAAGGAGACAAGAGGAAATAAATGAATGGGATGCACAATCTCAGTATGGGGATGAGTATGAGTATGATTGTGGGTATGAACCTGAATATCAAGATTTTTGCGATACCCACAATGCTCCTCATCACTCTAATGGTATCGTTGTCCTATCCACCCCTAATAGATTGGTAAGTCAACCTGAATCTAGATGTCAATCCCAACCAAGGTTTTATAGCCAAAATGGTTGATCGAATCATCATGTTAACCAAATTAGACATCCAACTCAAGCCCCGAGTAGAATGGACATAATATCTGTAGGGAAAGTGAAACCTTCTCCATTTGACTTCTCGGAGATATGTGGGGCACCTCATTTTATACCGAATGAATACACTGAAAGGTTGCCTCAGTTTTGTGGAAACAATTATATATCTATTGAAAAACATTTGCAAATGCTTTGGGATCATATGGAAGTTAGAGGGGCTGATGATAAGGATGTTTATATGCGAGTCCTAGGTGAATCCTTAGGCGGGGGAGCTGGGTTATGGTTTGATAATTTAGCATCGGGATCCATCACTGGGTATGACATGTTCACAAGGTTGCTAATAAATAAATGGGGTGAGAACATTGATGAGTCTTTGGAATGTCAATCTAACACTAATTGTGTCATGGATGATGATTATATTGATGATTTGCTTTCTTGATTGGATCATTCCTCTCCTGAGATGTTCCAAATTATGAATGTGCCTACAATCCATAGGAATGTTATAGAGTATTTTGAGAATAATGCTCCAAAATCTCATGCGGAAGTTAAAAGGAACATCAATCGAATCATTCGAGATACTTTGTTACTACTGCCTGAGGCAGTTGCAGGCCAAATCCTATATCTAATTCGTCTTTCCATTTGTGACTCTGGTAAAGCATCACCAGAAGAGCAACTTCACAATCATCACGAGGGTGACAATTGTCTTAATCAATGTTCAAACAATCCAAATTTCGACTCTGATTTTAATCATCTCTATGAAGAGGAGGAGAAAGGTGAGGGTAGTCAAATTGTGTTTGAGAAACAATCAAGTGATCATCATGTAATTGAAAATCAACTTTGCAAAGATGAATGGGGTGAAAGCATTTATGAATCCATGGAAGAACAACCAAATGAGGATTATGTGGTGGAGGATCAATGTCATGAAGACGATAAGGATAGTAACGATGAAATGAGCAGTGATTGTCCTTATCAATTTGATTTCTCCTCTCCCGAACCAATGGTGAATGTGCCTTTGATTCAGCTTATGAATGAGCCTTCAGTCTACAAGAATGTTGTTGAGTATTTGAAGAACATATGCAATAAATCTCCTGATGAAGTTATGTATGATAGTGACCAAATCTCAACCCCTCTAGATTTTGACCTTGATATTGACATAGAAGGGGAACTTACTAAAATCATACGAAGCACTTTGTCATCATTACCCAGAGAAAGCACAAATAAAGAATGGGATCCCATTGATCATTAAAGACAAAATTCTGTGGTTGAGCTTTCAATCAGTGAATCCACTAAAGGTCCTCTTAAGGGGCGGCCCCATAGTCATTGCTTCGTTGGCGATTGTTCAAGTCAATTCTCAAGTGATCCCAACCTTGTTTCATTTTCCAATCATATCTTTGAAGAAGAAAAAGAAAATATTGAAAATGATCAGACTTCTGTTGAGGGTGGATCAAACGATCGTCATGTGGTTGAAAGTCAAATGTGTGAAGATGATGAGGGTTTTAAAAATGATTATATCAATATACCTCCCTGTCAAGATGATGATGATCCAGTTATGTACCAACTCGACCTTGAGTGTTCTTTGTTGCAACCTGCAAGATGGAATCGATGTCACAAAGAACCTTCAAAAAGTGTCATGCTTAATGTCAACACAATTCCTTGCTCTCTCCTTGGTCAAAATGAAGTGATTGGAAATATGATCCAAAGTCAGCTTTGTCTTTGGGAGGTTGATGTTGATGTTGATGATTTATTTGAAAAATGTCCTTTCTCTCATGCGGAATTGGGGGTAGCACCTTTAGAAAATGTCGAACAAGTTTCTACATTTCAATCCTCCCTCCCATCCCAACTCATGAAGTCAATGCCTCTTTCAAACCTAATTTTGTTGTGCAAAGGGTTCGATAAAGAGTTTTTAGAATGTCGAGCGGTTGATGGTAAAACCTTTTATTTCCTTTTTCAATCATCCTGGGTTAATCCTATTTTCCAAACTGATAGTCCTATTGATTGGTTGACAGAGAAGCTTTTCAAAGATCAATTTCATCTTTTTGCAATTTTTGAGCAACAAGTGGGAGTAATTTTGATCTTAGGTTTAGTAAACCTCACTTTATCCCCACTTGGTTCTTTCATCAATCCAAGGATGAACGCCATTGAGAATGCCAACTTGATAAACGAGGAGACCAACATGTCTCAAGGAGGTTTGAGTCGAATGTTATATCATTTTATTCCATCAAATTTAAAGGATAACTCACACCATTTTCATGACACTTTTGGCTTATTGATGGATGTCTCTTGCGAAACTCAGTCTCAACCTCGACACGCTTTAATTTTGCACCACTCTAACCCTTTTCCAATCTGTGAACAAGTCAAGAGGATTGTGATCTTAAACTCATTAAATTCTAATCCAGTATTGACTTGTTTTGCTAAACAACATCAAGGAGGAACTATTGATCTATTGGATGAGTGATTGCACTGGATCTATGATTTTACTTAGTATTTCTCTGAATTGGTTACAGTAGGGTAGGTAAATTGAATAAGCTCTCGTGAGCAATAGTTAGTAGTCCTGTTTTCCTTGAGTGATTTTCTGTTGTTTGGTAGCCCGTTGTTTTCTTTTGTTTGTTAGTGTAGTTTTCACCTTTTCACCCTGTAACACTTTGTTTTAGCGGCACATAATAAAACTTTAACAATGTTATCATTGTTGAGCTAGTAGAGTACATTTCATTTTTGACATTTTCCACTTCAACATTGTCATTTTGTTTATATTTCTGCTAGATTATATATTATATTGCATGTCCTGACGAGCGATCTACAGAGATTGGTATAGCGTCTGCATTTTACAGGAATAGGTACACATAGATGATGATGATGCAGATAGCATGTACGTGCATGCACTTTGATGATGACGAGAGGGGTGCTACGGACCAGATATTCTGAGGTTCTCAAGAACTCTATCCCTTAGAGCGCTTGTCCCAGCTGGAGCTAGATGTTATCACATCCATGTTAGCTGGAGCTACCATGCTGCAGATTGTGTGGTCAGGGACCATACCACATTTTTTTTCCAAATCAGAGATCAGATGGAATTAGAGTGGGGCATCTATTGTATTGAGATTGCCTGGAGCAGAGATTTCATAGGGGACAACATATGTTTTGATGGTCCAGAGCTACTACAGAGCAGTGATTACAGGGTCCCTCTTCCTTGCCTAGCTTTTCATGACCCCATTGAGAGGGTAACTTAGCCATATTATGATGAGAGCATTACAGAGTACAGCTGGTTTGCCACTTATTGCCCGGATTCAGTAGAGATTGAGTTTCAGATCCCCCTTCAGCAGTAGGTATATGGTATGGCAGGTATATCATTCTATGTTTTTGCTTTGAGACTGGTTTATTTATGATAGTACATGGACTAGATGTATGATGTTTGATGTGGTGATCTCGTGTTTATTTGTGATACTTATGGCCCTTGGTGAGGCCAGTCCACCTTTTCAGTAGATTCCTGTATATGCACACTGGTTCTTGTCCCCATTATTGGTATAGACTTGGTCATTCGTTCTTCTAGGAAGCTAACATTGGTTACACTTGTCACTTCCTTCCACCCATCCGACTCATCCATTTTTTTTTGGTTCTTTCCTGAACTAGACCTTGATCTGTGGTCTTGAGGACCCCTTTCCCCATTGACTCTTGAGTATGCCATGACTCCCTGTCTCTTGTGCCTCAGCTCTTTAGTGTGTGAGATGCATTCTCAAACCTAGGATTTACTCTTGTTAGTTTCCCCTGATGTTGTAATGCAGTATAGGTATATGTAGACTCATCGACTGTTCCCCATTAGTCATCAAAGCATGCACACTTGCTACCATTACTTTGCAGTAGGAGCGCCATTGATATATCTTTTGAGATATGTATGAAGCCGGAAGGGCTATGAAATGTAAATCAAGCCAAAAAAACTAAGTATCAAAGTGAAATGTAAAGTCCAAGAATGTGTTTTTCAACACACACGGACACAGTTCAGCCATGTGTATCAGAGCATTGTATTGGTTATTTCCTCACCTAGTCCTGTGGGGCAAGGAGGTGGGATGGAGTAAGGGACAACTAATCCTTAGTGTCTCAAGTTACGGTTTGTCGGTGACCCAGTCATGGCGGCTCTAGAAAAGATCCTCACGGAGTCTGTTGAAGGCACGGATGTGAGTTGCAGGGTGTGTGTTAGATGATTAGTGGTGGTTTCCATGCACTATACCCATTTGTGAGGCACTGCCATTCCCTTGTGTTATCATGGTATGCTTATGTCATTGGGTCCTGCTTTCCCTGCTTATCCAAAGGGTCACATGTTCATGGTCTTTTTCATTCCCCTATCCTTTCACCTTGTTTGTCCACATCACCCAAAGTTAGCTTAATGACCAAATCTATAAGTGTGCATAGCAGTTTTGAGTCTTTGTTGGAGGTGGTGGGCCCACCTCACTTGGGGCATATTTTTCATGAGATATTATTTTATTATGATCACCATGTCATCATTACATGTTTTTAGTAATGTTCTAACATAAATAAGGAAGCCTTGGCATTCCATGTTGCATGCAGGTTTCATCCATTGCCATTTTGACCAGGGTTGACTTGAGCCAAAAATGGGTCCTGAAAAAAGTTGCAACCAAAACTTCGATTTTGGTTATTTATTATGTGTTGGGGTCCCATATATGCCTCCAAGTATCAGATTGAAAAAATTTTGAAGTATCGGTGAGATTTTTAATTATTACTGGCCAACAGGGCCCTATTTTAATTAAAAATCCTTGAATTTTGGCAAACAGTGCTCAATTGATGGATCATGATCGTTCCAGTGACCATTTCTATTATATTTGGGGTCTACGATCATAATGCAACAAATAGTTCGTCAATCCGGGCAATATAAGTGGGTCAAAAGTGAAAATTACATCTTCAGCAATAAAAACCAGCAGTTAATTAATGGAAAAAGATCAAATTTGGCTAAGTGAACCTTTCAAATGGCAAATGCAATGGTAGGAAAAAGTAAAAGGTATTCTAACATCACTTTGATTATGTTTGGACATGAAATATTTGGTGTGGGGCCCCCATTTTTACCTAGCTATGTTTGTGGGACGAATTTTCCCATACTTGGGCATTTTTCACTATGTAAAAACTCAATTTTTGTAAAAATTATATGCTAAGACTACGAGAAAGGGGTCTAAGGGGCTAAAACAGCCTAAAGCCACCCCTTAGACACCCTAATGCATGTTGTATGGGCTCCACAAGTGGCCCCTCTCTCTCCTTGGGTGCATGAGGGCAAATTCGCTCCCCCTCTAGAGCACATATCCATTCATTTTGGCCATTGAGAGAGATGATCTCAGCCATTCATTTTGGAGGGAGTTAGGTTTGGATTGTGAGCTCTCATTTGTGACTATCTTGGCACATTGTACACTTGATATTGATTGATATAGAGACATTTTCACCCGAGTTTCTTGAGATAATTGTGCATGGATGTTGATTGCCTTGACTGATAGCTAGTTTCATAGCATTGTTGAGTAGTTTAGTTGTGTTTTTGCCCATCATTTGCTGGTGCGAATTGCAGGAGAGGTGGCCACTTGAAGAGGGGCGCAAATCTTGGAGTGGGAACTCCACACTTGCTCTTTCTCTTCGAGATATTCTTCAGGGAGTTGTATTTTCTTATTTGCTTCTCAACTCTCTCATTTTTAGCCATTTATTTTATGCATTTACTTAGTTATTTGTTTCTCATATTGATTTTCTCTTGTTTGTGGCAGGTAGCTAAGGCGCAACTGGTCACTTGGATGATCAAACGCTCAAAGGAACACGTTGCTGCTCAACACTTGAGTTTGGGACTAGTCTTCAAGCGATTTCATCCATCATTTTCATCCCAGGTACGTTCTTCTTGCTTGTCTTGTAGATTTCATTTTCATTGTGTGTGCTAAGCTGAAAACCCATTTAAATAACCCTAAAAATTAAAAATAACAAAATTTCACCGTCAAAACGCAAATTTTATTCCAAACCCGATTCTGAAATATTATTAAACGTCTAAATCTTAAGTTTCATCTCTTTCCGACTCCATTTACCCATTAAACCAGCACTGGTCCATTCACTAATTTCGCCCTCCTTGGGCGTTTTTTCCCTTCTGCTTGGATGGGTCGTTTTGGGTTTGTGGGTACTTTTGTCTTTTGTTTGTATTGGCCTAAATAACATCTAACATCAAGACAAAAACACTAGAAGCGCTTTTAAAATCGTAATTTTAATTTTTCCGTGTATGCCCTATTGGATTGAGCTAATTTCCCCCATAGGCAGAAATAATCTAATTGGCACTTCTAGTATAAGTTATATCTCTGATTTCATTTCCAACCATCAAATACTTCAAATTAACTATTTTTCATCCTCAAATCAGATCTGAAATTGCTTTAGTTAGCGCCCCATCCATCACCCAATTTCAGTATGTTGGTTGGATAAGAGTCTTAAATGCTCTAGACACCTCCTCTCTATTTTCCATTGTTTATTTGGGGTTTGGGAGTGTCCAATTTTGAGTCTCAAACATCGTTGATTGAGTAGGGTCTCCCCCTTGACTAGGCTACTTGCCTTGTCTAAAGTGACAAACACCTTGTCTGGAGTGACAACTGCCCATCCGTGCAGTAGACCTAGTGTTTGCAGGTGTCACCTGCCTAGCTCCCTACCTCTACTGTCCCGAATAGGATACCTTCAGTAGCAGCTAGTGATTGTGTGATAATAGGACCATGCGCTCAAGGAAAGTATACAATCCAGCTAATTTCTCCCCACTCGGATCTTGACCAATGTGATCTCTATAATGATACCTCGGGTTCAGGAAATACCTAGCTGCATGTATAGGGCGATGGAGCTGATTGTTCCATATCCTATCAATGATCTCCCAAATAGGCCCATACTTGGCTACTCTATCTTTGTATGTTGCCTTCATTTGCTTCTTTGCCTGATCCATAGCTTCATAAATGTATCTCATGGCCAATTTTTCCCCATCCACCAACCGCAACACCTTAACAAGTGGCTCAGTAATTGCCACAACCTCTGTTGCTTTTTTCCAAAATGAAGAGCTTTTAATTTACTTCTTAGTGTCTTTTCCATCTTGTGTGTGAGCCCAATGAGATGAATTCCATTCATCACTTGAAAACATCTGCTACAAGTTTTGTGCTTGGGAAAGGAGAGATTGCAACGTGATGAAGTGAGTTGCAAATCTAGTAATTGCAGGCCTAACGAGATCCCTGCCCTGTGTGTGTCTCCTCATCAAGCTCAATACCCAACCGTGGTTGTAGATATACTTGGTGATGCTTTTGGCATACTCGATAGTGTACTTGATCTAGTCCTATTTGCATACATCCTCAAGCATGAGGTATATGCAATGTGCCGCACATGGGGTCCAGAATATGGTTTTATGTTTTTTCCTCTAACATCTTACCAGCAAGAACATAGTTAGAGGCATTATCTGTGATGATTTGCACAACATTAGTTGCCCCCCCACCTCAACAATCTCATCTGAAAGATGAAATAACAGATTTGCATCTTTCAACTAATCAAATGCATCACATGATCTCAAAAACATGGTTCCCTGTGGGCAAGAGACAAGAAATTTTATAAGGTGTCGGACCTTCTGATCTTTCCATCCATCTGACATGATAGTGCATCCTGTGTGTACCCATGAAGCTTTGAAATCCTTCAGATATTCATCTATGGAAACAATCTCTTTTTGCAAAAGAGATCCCCTCAAGTCATGCATACTAGGGCCTTTGAAGCCCTTAACAACAGCTACAACGACATCCCACATAGGTTGGTAATAAGAAGAGTGGGCAGCATTGAATGGAATATCAACGTCATACCACCATCTTGCTATGTACTCATGGACAACTTCTTTGTACTACTTGTTCCAGTGGTCATCTAAGGTCGGTTGAATTTGTGTTGGATGTTGCAACTGAGAAGCATTGACACTGGCAGAAGTGGTGGGAGGTGTGAGATAGCTTTCAATGCTACACCTCTTTTTGGATTTTCCCTTATCTTATGTAGTCTCGGAGGCCGGAACATACTGGAAAGGATCCCTAAGAGTGGTAGAAGTGATAGATGAAGAACCTTCTTTTGAATTTGAACAAGGGGCATAGGTCCCACCCATCATTTCAGCAAGCCTCCTCGTCTTCCCTATTTCTTCCTCTGTCTCTCTTTGCTTAGCCTTTCCCTATTCAAACTTCTTAAATTGTTCTTGCATATCATCTCTAATTTGTCTAATAACATATAGTGGGGCTTCACATGCCTTAACTTGGCCTTTGATGGCAGCCAAGTGTTGTTTAAGCCTAAAAATTCCCCCACCCTTAATCAATTTCTTGTAATATTTGCAATATATGTCCTCCTCAACAACATCTGCATGGATCCATGCAGGATCTTTTTCTTTTGGGGCCATGAGTATAGAATGTGTTGTCCACCGATATGCACACCAGCAGCAGAAATCTTTCGAAAGTTGTCTCCTCACTACAAGTGGGAGAAGTGTGGCCTTGGGGGCAAGCAATGAGCCAGGTACTGTCACCTGAATCCCAGCTCCTCAGTTTAGGCTAACTCCTAACGAAGCCAAGGGGGGTAGTCCCTAACAAAGAGTTATTCTATGGCTCTGTGTTTTAAGTGTTTTTGGTGTATGGTGATGCGGATGAGTGTTGTTTAGGATTTTTTTAATGATGAGAGAACAAATAAACACGCAGTCCACGTTGCAGATATACAAGAGACAATTTATCAAGATGAAACAATATACTTTGACTTTGAAATTTAAATAAGCATCCACAAGATAGTTAAATAAAATGCACAAGGACTAATGGTCCGGACCAGTCTTGAAAAAGTCGCCGAAAAATCGCGACTTTTTGTAAAAGTCGCAAGGTGTTACCCCTGCCGAAAAATTGGCTCGCAAAAATCCCGATTTTTTAAAAAATCGGCGACTTCCGACTTTTTCAAAAAATCGACGCTTTTTTCGGAAAAATCGCGAGTTGAATGAAAAAATCGTCCAGGCTTTTTCACAGTTTAAAAATCTCGGGTTTTTTTTATAAATTTGATGAGTTTTGTACATGTAACAATGATGTCGACAATAGTAAAAGTGACATTCTCTTTATCTTTCATTTTCCATCCTTTTACTTAAATTTTTAACATTACCATTAATTGTTTTAGGATGTTTGAGAGTCGTTCCAACCTCATCAGACTTCATATGCAAAAAATAGGATTTTAGATCCCATTTAGAATTCAACAGACTTAATGGTTTTCAGGATTTCAGGATTCCAACGTTTCCAGTGGATTCTATCATGTATGTGGCTAAGGGATTGGAATTTATTGAAGTACATCAAACTCTCTATGTACCTTGATGTTGGTGGTGTCGATGCCTGATTGTTAAAGTTGCTTGAATTCCACTGTCACGACCTTAATAAAAAAATGTACCCTTCATTCAAGCAAAATCACTTATTAAGCATGGGAATCTCTTTCTACCTTATTTTAACGCTTGGATTAAGAAGTTTGAACAAAATTGTATGGTGTTAATTGATGTCCTTGGAGGATCAACTTCGAGATTGGAGGCAGAGGTAAAGTCTAGACCTTAGAGGTGGGGGAACATGGTGCTATTGATGAATATGATCTCGACATAGACAATGATTTTGATGATTATGTTTTTTCAATTTTTATTTAGATATGTATTACGATTGGTGCCATTTTGATAATATTTTGTCTCTAATGGTTTGGAATCATAGCTTGGAATTTTTAATATATTTTTTTTCATTAAAATTGTAAAATTTTATGTATTTTTTAACAGTCCGAGTCATTGAAATCAAACCACTCGGATTTATTTGCATCCACTACATCTATATATTAGTGCTTTCTACATATTTATGTTCCAATGTGTTTATCTGATGTTATTGTTGTTTTATATGTTTAAAATTCTGAAAAAAATGAATGTATTTTGTATTTTTTAATGTTTGCCAACTTTTTTCGATTTTTCCCGATTTTTTTGCCGATGTTGCCGAGAAATTGTTTTCAGGACCCTTGCCGACTTTTTGCCGATGTCGACTTTTTCAACATTGGTCCGGATCAAGGTGATACATAATATTTTTATAGACCAGTGCCAAATGGAGTCAAAAGAGATGCTTGTGATGCTGAAAATGTAAGTCTCAAAGTAATTGTTTGTGAGATCGTTTTGAAAATTTTCTTGGTAAATTTTAAATTGTTTTAGATGTTCTTGATTATTAGGGATAAAAAAGTCGAGGCATGCATCCAACCAGAAGAAATACTTTTAGTAACTACCCCGACAACTTGACGGACCATCCAGTATTCTTGACTAGGTGTCCAATGACTTAACCAACACTTAGAACTCTATGACAACGGTATGTTTCCGGCATCACCTCTAGGCATAGCACTTTGAGTATTTATCGAAAATCAACGCCGGTTCATTGGTTATGGGGAAATATTTTATTAGATTATCACTTGCAAGATTAACAAATCCAATCACCATTCTCGGTACTAGTCCACAACCTTTTAGGATCAGTAGAGCATACTGAGTGATGGATAGCAACGAAGTAAATTTTAATGGGGGAATGTGAGTTGGAATGTTTTAAATTATTAAGAGCACACAGTTCAACCCTCCGATAGAGAGCGCTCTTGACTTTGTCTTAAGACGGAAGTTCAAGAAACTTTAGCTAATCTATATGCTTTATGCAAGGAAATGCAGTAGGAATGCTCTCCGACAGAGAGTGCTTTTGACTTGGGTTATTGCAAGTTCAAGAGACTTTGGTTCTTTGTTAGAAGACAAGAAGCTTGCAAATAAAGAACACAATTGATAGCTCAAATGATAAAAGATGAACAATGATATCGTAATGAATAAACTACTTGCAAATATAAAATAAAAAAGCAACTAGTGTTCCACAACAGAAATTAATCTAGCAAAGGAAGTCAAAAATGACTTTTACACACTGTTCATGAAACTTCTAGCTAGCTGGTCGTACCCAGTACACAGTGGGGAGAGAGAAGTAGCATGCAAAGTCAATGTGTCACTTGGGATGAGATCCCAAGACACTTCTCAGGTCAAAACTGAAATGACAATTGAACAATCTAAGCGAAAACGAAAATTATTCTAGGAAATCAAAGCACATCTAAACTAATAGTACACAAGACACTCTTCCCCAAATGGGGAATAAGAAACCAAAATGTGGGAGGCCTTATCCTACTTAGCCTTTTTATTAATCAGTTACAAATGCCTTGGGATTTTAACCCTTGTAAGGACTTTTAAGAGAACTAAACTTAGGAAATAATTGGAACAAGCTATCAATAGCTAATACAAAGGAGATTGTTTTGGTTTGGTCCTCTTGCTTCAAATTTTCTTCTTCTTTGGGTAATCTCCAAGTGGTTTTGTTTCTGATTTCTCCTTGCTTCCCTTTTCAATGACTTGTTCTCTTCTCGACGTTTGCAACAAACAAAGTCCAAACACTCATGCACCCATTAGCATTAGTATAAAAATCAAAAGAAACTAAGATCTAGAAACAAAATGGAAACTCTAGAAAGTAAATGCAAGAAATAGATCTAGATACAAAACAACAACAAACTATGAGATATAGATGCCAAATCACCTTTTCAAAATGCAAGTTTTACTTATTGGAAATGAGATCTAAGTACAACTAACAATGCACTAGATGCAAACACTAACTAAGAAATATGAACTAGATCTTAAACAATGATGATGCAAAGTAAAGATCTAACTATTTAACTTCAAAGATGAGATAACTAAGCAACTAAATCGTTAACCAAACCTCTTTTGTTGTTTTATGTGGTTTTTGTAGTGTTTCAAGGAGGGATGAGAGGAGAGAAGAGAGGAGTGGAAGGTAGAAGAAGAGGGAAAAGGAGGACGAGAAAGCAAGGGAGAAAACTAGAAATGGGAAGTGGGATGAAAGCAGGATCTAGAAGAAAAACGAAAGGTAAGAGGGAGTAGCAGGATGAAGCTAGGAGAGGAAGAAAATAAAGGTAAAATGAATGGAAAAGATGAAATGAGGTAAGACAAGGGGGTTAAAGGCAATGGAGAAGAGAGTAAAACGAGAACAAGAGGAAGGAGATGTATGGAGAGTAGGACGAGAGCAAGAAGGAGGAATTTTGAGGCAAAACGAGAGCAAAAGAGAGGCAAGAAATGAAAGGAAGATGTGAAGCAAAGCCAAAGAAAGTCAAGAAAACCAAAGAATCAAACAATAAGGTGGGATCTACCTTGGAACAAGGTGACCACTAGAAGCACTAGTCCCGAATACCTTCCAACTAGCTAGATGCACGCAAGGATGCTAATGCGAATAGAGAAGTAGCCACAAAGTTATGTGGCACTTGGGATCAAATCCCAAGCTTACTTTCTCAAGACAAGACTTGGAAATAGAAACATAAAGAAAGGAAATAGTAACCAGACAGATAAATGTTTGTTGCTTGATGGATGAGGCAAGAGGCCCTTTGTTTCTTGATTTCTTAAAGCAAAAAACTCCTTTGGTAACCTGCAGAATGAAAGTGTAAACCAAGCAAGAGCTCTTGCGCTTGGGAGAAAAACTGAAAAGCCACACACTCAAGAGAAAATCATAGATTTATAATATTGTGCTAGATTGTTATCCCTCTAAATCATAAATCAAATACTTAAGAATAAAAAAACATGTAAACAAAACACGATATCACCTCATACAAGATGAAGCATGGCACACAAAGAGCTTCCACATTGACCTCCAAAGTCTTCAACTTTATTCAAATGTTAAACAAATTACAAAATTCTCCAGAGTTTCTATGCACAAATATCCATGAGAAAAGAGGAGGAATGCCTCTCCCTTTCTAGCAAAATACAATGGCTAAGGTAACCTAATTCGAATTGGCATCCAAGAGAGAGCCAATGGCACTTGGCAAACTCGAATTCCATCAAAATCCCAATCAAAGCCATGTTAACACATGCTTGGAGTGCTAATCCTCCATGTAACTCGAGTTGTAATGAATGGAGAGTGGGGAGGTGGCCTCCACCCAAGCAAGGCGCCCCCCACTCCCTCCTTGGAAGCTTCACCCTCCAACAAACAAATGCCAAGTGTGAAATTCGAACTCCATAAGAAATATACGTGAGCCCTATGTGTGAGGCGTGAATCCTTCAAGGTTTAATGCATGAGCTATTAGTGGGATATGACATGAATGCTAATAGGATCCCAGCCATGAGGTGGCTAAGGCGCCTACCATGGCCTTCAATACACTCCCAACCATCCATAAAGAGCATGCCATGTGTAATTCGTGAGGGTGAAGGAGTATCACATGAATCCTTGGATGGTGAGGCTTGGAGCCTTGTAATGAATGTAACTCACCTTTAGTGGGAGCTAAGCCCATGGGATGGCCATGAAATAAGGAGGGCGCCCACCATTTAATAAATGTAACTCATACTTAACTCACTTCTTGCTTAATGCCTTCACCATGTCACTAATTCAAATTTTCACATGAGGAGGGCGAATTCTTTTGGAGTTAATCAATTATGCTGACTGTATGGTTGACTGGATGATGACTGAGATGATTGGAATCTTCCTTAATGGCTTGTGCCATGTCATTTAGCCACAGAAATAATTCAATTTGGATTATTTTGGAGAGAATTGGATTCTCTCCAATTATTAATTTTTTTCAATTTAAATAATTAATAACCCTTTTTATTGGTTTTTTGAGGAATTATTAATTAAGTGGCCAAATAACGATCCGAAACTTAGGATAAACTGGACCGGGGGTCATGAATGATTTTTGGCTTAAGGTTAGAGCCTTCAATCACTGAATTCGAACCCCGGATGACTGACATATTACAAATTGAAATTTTTCCATTTAAACTATGGAAAAATTTATTAAAAGTTAAAAATAATTAAAAACCCAAAACTGGAGGACCCAGTAAAAAAATTTTGAAATTTTTTCGGAGGGTCCTAGTGACTTAGGACATGAACATAATCTATTCTAATAGTGTCTAGTAGGCTTTTATAAATTAGTTGGACTCTAATAACCCCCCATGGCCCAAATTTTCAAAATCGGGCATTCCAGCTTTGTAGGAAGCGGGAGAAAACCTCATCGATTATAGCTCGGCAATAGGCAAAGTATAATTGACAAGGGAAAAACTCCCTGGAATACCTTAGTTGCATAACGAAGTCCTGGGGGACCGAGCCACTCAAAAATACTACTAGCACACTTTATTACAAACCCCGTGGGGCCATGGTCATATCGACTTAAAAACAAAACTGGCTAGGCACAAAGGATGGATCATCTGATACACTGGAACACAAACACTTATCATGTTTGTCAAATGGTGGCTCTTCAGATAATCCAATGATGGTACAAATAAGTTGGTAACATGTGGCTCCAACTGTGGGATAGGCACTTGCTTGATCTATGGATCAAAGAAAGTGTTCGAGAATCCCAGAATATCGGTTTCCTGCATGGAAACAGAAGTGTCTTAGTCCACATGTACATGATAAATAATGCCAAGATATTATACCAACATAAAATATTTTTTGCTTTTTTCAAATCAAAGTACATGAAATAAAATCTTTTCTTTTCTGGAACATATATGGGATATGATACAACATTTAATATACAAATGCTATGATACATCAATATGGTACAGAAGTAAAATACATAAAAATACAATAAGAGAGGGTTTAGGGAAGCCCTGAGATGACCCCTTGGTCATCTTGGATGTTATTTCGATAGAAAGGCTTCAGGTGTTGCCCACTCCTACATAATGGTAACATCTCTCCATCCATGGTATTAAGTAAGAAAAAGTTTATTTCGGAAAGGCTACGTATAATAAAGGGGACTTTCCAAAGGCTGTCAAACTTTCCGTGCATTCCCGGTTTCTCTTTCCTGTTGTCCCATAAAAGGATCGTGTCTCCAACCTGAAAGTCTCTAGGCTTGGCTAACTTGTCAAAGGTTCCCTTCATGCTCTCCTGATGTCTTAAGGATTTATCAAGGGCAACTCTTCTGCTTTCATCAAGCTCTATGATCTGATTTGCTCTATCTTCCAACTCTAACTTCTCTGCTCCATAGTCACTTAGCATTCTGAATATAGGTATTTGCATGCTGAGTGGCAAGGTTGCTGTGATATCATATACTAGCTCAAAAGGAGTCTTTCTAGTAGAGTTTTTCTTGGTGATCCTATCTACCCATAGAGCATATTTGATTTTGCTATCCCAAGATCTCTTATTGTCACCCACAGTTTTCTTTAGGATGGTCATTAAGTTCTTATTAGAGGACTCAGCAAGTCCATTACCATGTGGATAATAATCGGAAGAATGATCAGCAAGTCATTAAGTTCTTATTAGAGGACTCAGCAAGTCCATTAGTGCCCTTCGCTTATGTCCTTTGAGATGATCAGGGACACCTAAGTGTAACAGAAAATATATAATGTCCGAGTACCAATGATTATCAAGCTCTTGTAATGCTTTTTTCATGTGTGGACTAGGTGGATGGTTTGCACAAATCATATCAACAACCTCTTCATTATTTTGGGTCAACATCTTAGCTAGGCCTTGTCCTTTTATTAGTTTAGTAGGATTAATCTCTAGATCATATTCTTGGATTTTAGATACCCATGTGCCTCTTGTTCCTAAGCAATCTTGTTGAGATAGGATGTCTTTTACTGCAGCATGGGGGACATACCCTATAAATTTTGAGTAGCTAATGTATGTTCTAAAGTGCTTCAAAGATTTGACCAAGGCATAGGCCTGTTTTTCCATGATTGTGTACTTTAGTTCAAAATCTTGCAAGGCTCTACTCATAAAGGCAATTGGTTGCTCGAACCCTTCGAAGTTCTTCTGGAGCAACACACCGGCAATGGTGTCTTCTGAGGCAAAAGAAAAGATCGTGAAATCTTTCGTATAATTCGGGCTGACCAGGACGGGTGATTTAGTGATGGCATCTTTTATGGTGTCAAAGGAAATTTTTCCTTCATTTGTCCATATGAACTTAGCATTCTTTTTTAGGAGAACTTGCATAGGTTTCACGAGTTCAACAAGGTTAGGGATGAATCTCCTTATAAAATTGATATGACCATTAAAATATTGGAGACCCTTAACATTTCTTGGAAGGGGAATCTTCTGTATAGTCTCAATCCTTTCGGGGTCAATTTTGACCCCGTCTTTGTTAATGATGTGACCCAAAATTTTTCCTTCTTCAATACCCAAAACTGACTTTGCCGGATTCAAAGAAATCCCATACTCTCTGCATCGTTCAAACACCTTCCTAAGAAGATCAACATGGCTGGATCTTTCCTTTGAGAAAACAATCAAACCATCTTGATATATCTCAATGATTTTTCCTATCAATTCCTTGAAAGCATAATCCATGGCCCTTTGAAAAGTGGCCCCAACATTTGTAAGACCAAAGGGCATTCTCAGATACTCAAAGGTTCCCCAAGGGTTTGTGAAAGTTGTTTTGTGTCTATCCTCTTCTTGAATGACTACCTGATTATAGCCTGAAAAACCATCAAGCATTGACATCATGCTCGATCCAGTGACCCGTTGGAGGAGGGTCTCCATGTTGGGGAGGGGGTAATTGTCCTTCTGACATGCCATGTTTAGATTTTTGAAATCCATACAAATTCTTAAACTCCCATTCTTTTTTCTAACTACTACTAAGTTAGAGCACCATGTTGAATGTCTTGTAGGAGCTATTATTCCTGATGCTAACATCTTTTCTAGCTCCTTCTTTACAATGGGTGCCAACTTAGGGTTTATTTGCCTAAGTTTTTGTCGAAAAGGATTTCCTTTTTTACATTCAGGTTTCAAGGGAATGGTGTGCCGAAAAACATCTTCCCTATAAGATTTTAACTCGTCATAAGTGAATGCAAATATATCCCTATACTCTCTGACCAATTCTATCAATGCATTCCTTTCCTTTTCAGATAATCCTTTTCCAATTTTTATAATTTTTGGATTTGTTTCTGTCCCAAGGTTTATTTCGATGTATTCACTGGGCTTCATTTGGTCAACACTACTCATTCTTCTATCCTGTCTGTCAAAGATGTTATCTAAAGCAACAAAACCTCGTGGGACAGGATTGAAGCGGTTACCCTCATCTTGATACTCTTTACCTTCCTCATGATCATTGGATTTATAATTTAAGAACTCATCAATGTTATTAATGAACTTTAGTATTTGTTCATCATCCATGAAAACCTGCCAATGTTCTACATTATCAGGAACAGAAGGTCTGAAGTTAATTTCCAAGGACAATGCCCCTCTAACATCTCGTCTGATGGTTGAAGTGTTGAAGCTAAAACTGCAAGTCTGTCGGCGACACTATTTTGATCTCTAGGGATTGCTTCTATATTAAGGGAATCAAAAAATTCCATGGTGTCCCAGATTGCATTTCTATACCCTTTTAGCCTTTGACATTTACATGCAAACCGAACCTTAATTTGTTGGACAATTAGATCATAATCCCCTTTAATACTTAGCAATTTAATTCCCATGTCCTTGGCTATCTCAACACCTAGTAGAAGTGCCTCATACTCTGTCACATTGTTGGTTGCCTCAAACTCTAATCTGAAAGCAAAGTTGAAAACTTTTCCCTCTGGTGAAATGATGAAAACCCCAGCCCTTTTACCATCTCTAGAATATGCCCCATCAAAGTTCATTTTCCACAACTCATTTATTTTTTCATTCTTAATCTCTTCTTGGATGGGCTCCAAGAAGGTGGAGTCGATTTGATAAATTCCTATTTCATCAGTGTTGTAAACATACTCATTTGATGGTCTGTGAGGATTTTCAACATGGTACCTTCTTTCCTTTTCAGTGTGTAGTTTGACAAGGGAATCTTTTGATGCAGGAACAGTTGCATAAGACCAATCTAATTGAATGGAACCACCCAAAGTGGCACCCCATTTTCTCGAAAGTAACATCCCCCACGTATCTTGCACATCTATGACAAGGATGTCCATGGTAACAGGGATGTCCAGATACTTAGCCAATATAACAGGTTGGTTTTCGATCATCCCTTCCACTTTAACTGGTCTGGAATCCATGGCACATACATTCTGGTAGGGCCTAGTGGTTTTTAAGTTAAGTTGTTGCATAACTTTCTTAGTCATTAAATTTGCACCAAATCTTGAATCCAACTTACAATTGTGTAGAAGAAGGTCACCTATCATCAATGATGTGTAGAAAGGTGGGTGAGCTTCTTTTCTTGAGTCCCTAGTATGTAGGATTACAGGAGGATACTCATGAATATTGCCATAACTTGTTGAGGGTTGTTTTATTGTGCCAGAAAAAACCATCTTCTCAGGAGTAGAAGGTTTTGTAGGTGGGGGAGGTTCCACTATGTTGGCAAAAGTCACTTTCTTGGGAGTAGAAGGCCTTGTAGGTTTGGAAGGTCTTTCAAGTGCTATAGGTTTTGAGATAGGGGTGAAACATCATCTTCTTGATTTTCTAGCATTTTCAGAAGCTTCTCTTTCTGACCAGGAATTTTACATAGCTCTAGCACAGGGACAGGAACTTTAGAGTTGGCCAATCAACTACCTAAATCAAAACTCAAAGCAACATATTCCTTTTCATTATTAATTTCTTGAGTGGTGTTAGGAATTGTTACCTTTGGAGCAGTCTGAGTAGAGGGTCCCTCCTTCGGTCTTCTTTGATATGTCATGCCTTTGAAATTCTGAGTGTTATTTAATATTAGATGGCGTTTCCCCATAATACCAAGTTATGTGATCAACCCTTTGATGACCCTGGTCAGCTTGAGTCCAACTATCCTTAGGATTTCCATAGATTTCCCCTACATGGTTGATGAACTCAGGCTCGCTTGCAGACGTGCTAAGACCACAACCCTCAGGATAACCATGTTCCTGAACATAACATGCGTAGTAGCAACCAGATTCCTGATGGAAATCCCTGCATGGCCTACAAAATGGCTTGTATGACTCAACCATGTTAGCAACCTCTAGCTGATGAGGAGGTCTATGTTCATGGTTGGGAGGTTTTCTCTACCAATTTGGTTTTGCAGCAAATGTTCTAGGAGGTGGTGGGGGTTGAGTTCTTTCAACATTAATGACCCGATTCTGAATTTCCTTTAGTTGTGCAAGGTGTTTTGCTTCATCATCGTCCATGTTTCTCTTCATTTCCTTTTTCATTTCATTCCTCATTTCCAACATCTGTTTTTCATGAGTCTCTTTTACAACCGATAGAGGATCTTTATCTTTCGGCTCATTAATCTTTAAAGGTGTTGAAGATCTTGAGTAACCCTGAATGTTGGACTCACCAGATGATTGCATGTTTAAGTCAATTTTAATAGCCATCTCTTGAGCTTGAAGCAAAGTAGTGGGTTCCTTGTCTCTTATCTGATACTCCATCTTGCCACTAAATGCCTCAATGTAGTAAGCCAGGATGGAAGGTGTAGGCGATGCATAGGTGTCAGGAATAGCATTTGATAACTCAATGAACCTAGTGTTAAACTCGTCCATCGTTTCAGTGTCCTTCTTCTTGATGTTTTTCAAAGCAGCGAGTTGATGCCTTGGTTCTTTCTTTTCACCAAACTTGTTGGTGAAGGCAGTCTTGAAGGTATCCAAAGTGGCAAATGAGTTGTTAGGTAGGTTGCTATACCAATCACTAGCTTTTCCATCCAAGGAAAGAGCAAACAGTTTCATATAGACATCGTCATGCTGGCTTGCAGGGTCACTGACATAGGCATTAACACATCTGGAAAATCTCTTGAGATGAGCGGCGAAAGAAGTGGCATCAGTGCCAGTGTACATCGGGAGTTTCTCTACAGCTTTGTCTGGGAGACGATGGGGTTGACCTGCTATTTGAGAGAAATTTAGCTGAGTAAAATACTCGCCCATGATATTGGAAATATTAGTATTATTTTCAAAGTTTTCTAGAAATAAAGTATGGATGTCTGAAACAGAATCAAATCCAAGTTCCTCAAGGATCCGACGAGAAGCAAGTCTATTTAATCAACTCCTATAAACCTTTTCAGGCTCGGGGATGAAACCAATTAGACCTTCAGAGTTTCTTCTAGTAGAATACCTTGAGGTGTTTACTGACAGTGGAGTCGCCAGGTGGATTCAAGTCTAATTTCAGAAAGTGATTTGACTAAAAATCTACCAAAAAGGGAAATAAAAGGCAGTGGAGTCGCCAGACATATATCAAATTTATCAAAAAGGTAAAACAAACTAGAAAAAACTAAGGTCGTCCAAGAACAAAAATATTTGTCCCCGACAGCGGCGCCAAAGATGTTGTCTGTCGAAATGCACACCAACAGCAGAAATATTTCGAAAGCTATCTCCTCACTACAAGTGGGAGAAGTGTGGCCTTGGGGGCAAGTAATGAGCCAGGTACTGTCACCTGAATCCCAGCTCCTCCGTTTAGGCTAACTCCTAATGAAGCCAAGGGGGGTAGTCCCTAACAAAGAGTTATTCTATGGCTCTGTGTTTTAAGTGTTTTTGGTGTAGGGTGATGTGGATGAGTGTTGTTTAGGAGTTTTTTAATGATGAGAGAACAAATAAACACGCAATCCACATTGCAGAATTACAAGATACAATTTATCAAGATGAAACAATATACTTTGAATTTGAAATTTAAATAAGCATCCACAAGATAGTTAAATAAAATGCACAAGGACTAATGGTCCGGATCAAGGTGATACATAAGAGTTTTATAGACCATTGCCAAATGGAGTAAAAAAGATGCTTGTGATGCTGAAAATGTAAGTCTCAAAGCAACTGTTTGTGAGATCGTTTTGAAATTGTTCTTGGTAAATTTTAAAGTGTTTTAGATGTTCTTGATTATTAGGGCTAAAAAATTCGAGGAAAGCATCTAATCGGAAGAAATAATTTCAGTAACTAACCCGACAACCTGACGGACCGTCCAGTATTCTTGACTAGGTGTCCAATGACTTAACCAACACTTAGAACTCTATGACAACGGTATGTTTCCGGCATCACCTCTAGGCATAGCAGTTTGAGTATTTATCGAAAATCAATGCCGGTTCGTTGGTTATGGGGAAAGATTTTATTATGTTATCACTTGCAAGATTAACAAATCCAATCACCATTCTGGGTACTAGTCCAACCTTTTAGGGTCGGCAGAGCATACTAAGTGATGGATAGCAACGAAGTAAATTTTAATGGGGGAATGTGAGTTGGAATGTTTTAAATTATTAAGAGCACACGGTTCAACCCTCCGATAGAGAGCGCTCTTGACTTAGTATTAAGACGGAAGTTCAAGAGACTTTAGCTAATCTATATGCTTGATGCAAGGAAATGCAGTAGAAATGCTCTCCGACAGAGAGTGCTCTTGATTTGGGTTATTGCAAGTTCAAGATACTTTGGTTCTTTGTTAGAAGACAAGAAGCTTGCAAATAAAGAACACAATTGATAGCTCAAATGATAAAAGATGAACAATGATATAGTAATGAATAAACTACTTGCAAATATAAAATAAAAAAGCAACTAGTGTTCTACAACAGAAATTAATCTAGCAAAGGAAGTCAAAAATGACTTCTACACACTTTTCATGAAACTTCCAGCTAGTTGGTCGTACACAGTACACAGCGGGGAGAGATAAGTAACACACACAGTCAATGCGGCACTTGGGATGAGATCCGAAGACACTTCTCAGGTCAAAACTGAAATGACAATTGAACAATCTAAGCGAAAATGAAAATTATTCTAGGAAATCAAAATACATCTAAACTAAGAGCACACAAGACACTCTTCCCCAAATGGGGAAGAAGAAACCAAAATGTGGGAGGCCTTATCCTACTTAGCCTTTTTATTAGTCATTTACAAATGCCTTGGGATTTTAACCCTTGTAAGGACTTTTAAGAGAAATAGACTTAATAAATAATTGGAACAAACTATCAATAGCTAATACAAAGGAGATTGTTTTGGTTTGCTCCTCTTGGTTCAAATTTTCTTCTTCTTTGGATAATCTTCAAGTGGTTTTGTTTCTGATTTATCCTTGCTTCCCTTTTCAATGACTTGTTCTCTTCTCAAATTTTGCAACAAACAAAGTCCAAACACTCATGCACCCATTAGCATTAGTATAAAAATCAAAAGAAACTAAGATCTAGAAACAGAATGGAAACTCTAGAAAGTAAATGCAAGAAATAGATCTAGATGCAAAACAACAAGAAACTATGAGATCTAGATGCCAAATCACCTTTTCAAAATGCAAGTTTTACTTATTGGAAATGAGATCTAAGTACAACTAACAATGCACTAGATGCAAACACTAACTAAGAAATATGAACTAGACCTTAAACAATGATGATGCAAAGTAAAGATCTAACTATTTAACTTCAAAGATGAGATAACTAAGCAACTAATTCATTAACCAAACCTCTTTTGTTGTTTTATGTGGTTTTTGTAGTGTTTCAAGGAGGGACGAGAGGAGAGAAGATAGGAATGGAAGGTAGAAGAAGAGGGAAAAGAAGGACGAGAAGGCAAGGGATAAAACTAGAAATGGGAAGTGGGACAAAAGCAAGATCTAGAAGAAAAACGAAAGGTAAGAGGGAGTAGGAGGATGAAGCTAGGAGAGGAAGAAAATGAAGGAAAAACGAATGGAAAAGATGAAAGGAGGTAAGACAAGAGGGTTAAAGGAAATGGAGAAGAGAGTAAAACGAGAACAAGAGGAAGGAGATGTATGGAGAGTAGGACGAGAGCAAGAAGAAGGAGGAATTTTGAGGCAAAACGAGAGCAAAAGATAGGCAAGAAACGAAAGGAAGATGTGAAGCAAAGCCAAAGCAAGTCAAGAAAACCAAAGAATAACAATAAGGTGGGATCTACCTTGGAACAAGGTGACCACTAGAAGCACTAGTCCCGATTACCTTCCATCTAGCTGGATGCACGCAAAGATGCTAATGCGGATAGAGAAGTAGCCACAAAGTTATGTGGCACTTGGGATCAAATCCCAAGCTTACTTTCTCAAGACAAGACTTGGAAATAGAAACAGAAAGAAAGGAAATAGTAACCAGACAGATAAATGTTTGTTGCTTGATGGATGAGGCAAGAGGCCCTTTGTTTCTTGATTTCTTAAAGCAAAAAACTCCTTTGGTAACCTGCAGAATGAAAGTGTAAACCAAGCAAGAGCTCTTGCACTTGGGAGAAAACCTGAAAAGCCACACACTTAAGAGAAAAGCATAGATTTATAATATTGTGCTAGATTGTTAGCCCTCTAAATCATAAATCAAATACTTAAGAATAAAAAAGCATGTAAACAAAACACAATATCACCTCATACAAGATGAAGCATGGCACACAAAGAGCTTCCACATTGACCTCCAAAGTCTTCAACTTTATTCAAATGTTAAACAAATTACAAAATTCTCCAGAGTTTCTATGCACAAATCTCCATGAGAAAAGAGGAGGAATGCCTCTCCCTTTATAGCAAAATACAATGGCTAAGGTAACCTAATTCGAATTGGCATCCAAGAGAGAGCCAATGGCACTTGGCAAACTCGAATTCCTTCAAAATCCCAATCAAATCCATGTTAACACATGCTTGGAGTGCTAATCCTCCTTGTAACTCGAGTTGTAATGAATGGAGAGTGGGGAGGTGGCCTCCACCCAAGAAAGGCGCCCCCCACTCCCTCCTTGGAAGCTTCACCCTCCAACAAACAAATGCCAAGTGTGAAATTCGAACTCCACAAGAGATATACGTGATCCCTATGTGTGATGGCGTGAATCCTTCAAGGTTTAATGCATGAGCTATTAGTGGGATACGACAAGAATGCTAATAGGAGCCAAGCCATGAGGTGGCTAAGGCGCCTAACATGGCCTTCAATACACTCCCAACCATCCATAAAGAGCATGCCATGTGTAATTCGTGAGGGTGAAGGAGTATCACGTGAATCCTTGGATGGTGAGGCTTGGAGCCTTGTAATGAATACTAACTCGCCTTTAGTGGGAGCTAATCCCATGGGGTGGCCATGAGATAAGGAGGGCACCCACCATTTAATAAATGTAACTCATACTTAACTCACTTCTCACTTAATGCCTTTTCCATGTCACTAATTCAAATGTTCACATGAGGAGGGCGAATTCTTTTGGAGTTAATCACTGATGCTGACTGTATGGTTGACTGGATGATGACTGAGATGATTGGAATCTTCCTTAATTCCTTGTGCCATGTCATTTAGCCACAGAAATATTCCAATTTGGATTATTTTGGAGAGAATTGGATTTTCTCCAATTATTAATTTTTTTCAATTTAAATAATTAATAACCCTCTTTATTGATTTTTTGAGGAATTATTAATTAAGTGGCCAAATAACGATCTAAAACTTAGGATAAAATGGACCGGGGGTCATGAATGATTTTTGGCTTAAGGTTAGAGTCTTCAATAACTGAATTCGGACCCCGGATGACTGACATATTACAAACTGATTTAAACTATGGAAAAATTTACTAAAAATTAAAAATAATTAAAAACCCAAAACCAGAGGACCCGGTAAAAAAATTTTGAAAATTTTTTCTGAGTGTCCTAGTTACTTAGGACATGACCATAATCTATTCTAATAGTGTCTAGTAGGATTATATACATTAGTTGGACTCTAATAACCCCCCATGTCCCAAATTTTCAAAATCGGGCATTCCAGCTTTGGAGGAAGCGGGAGAAAACCTCATCGATTATAGCTTGGCAATAGGCAAAGTATAATTGACAAGGGAAAAACTCCCTGGAATACCTTAGTTGCATAACCAAGTCATGGGGGACCGAGCCACTCAAAAATCCTACTAGCACACTTTATTACAAACCCCGTGGGGCCATGGTCATATCGATTGAAAAACAAAACTGGCTAGGTACAAAGGAATGGATCATCTGATACACTGGAACACAAACACTTATTATGTTTGTCAAATGGCAGCTCTTCAGATAATCCAACTATGGTACAAATAAGTTGGTAACAGAATGTAGATCTGGATTCTGAGCTTGAAGTTGACTGTTGAAGTCGATTGTAATTGAAGTTTGAACATGCAAAGACAAAAGAAAAGAAATTGAACATGCACATAATATGATAATAAATCAAAATTCCAAACATAATAAGAAAACTTGAAATTTTAACTTTTGTTTAAAATTTAAAATATAAAATTTTCGTGTATTGTAAATTTGTAACTATTGTTTACCTTGGAAATTTCTATGTATTCCACTCCCACACAGTCGAATCTCCCCACAGTCCACACTCCACAACACACAGCCGACTCCCCACAGTCGACTCTCCACTCTCCCACTCTTCCATAATCCACAGCCTCCCCCTTGCTAGTTGCTCGACTGCCCATGACTCCACAGTCGGAAGCCCACCACTCCACTCTCTCGTGGCTGCTATGGTAAACCGTAAAAATGAATAGGCAGGGGTTGGGGATTAGTAACTTAGGTTAGATTAGTTTTAAAAATTAAAAAAAAACATTAAAATAACAATATTTTATTGCTCCGCGGGCCCACAAAAAAAATCCAAAAAAATCGATCGATTTTGGTCGTGGTTCGGTACCGAACCAAACCGGTCCCCCGAACCAATTCTTCAACCAATTTGAACCGGGCAGGTCATAAATCGGTAAATCGGTCAAAACCGAAACCGATTTGACCGATTTTTAAAACATATAAGTGGGGAAGTCCTCCATATCACAAGCTGAAGTGTAAGTCAGGGTAAAAGCAAATACGGAAGAGAACGGATGGATGGGGAAAAGTGACAGGTGATGCCATAACTAGAAAGCCATACATGGTGGGAATGACCAAGTCCATACTACTTAATAGGGTGAGACCAACGAGTATACACAAGAAATTATGATTCCAAGTAATTAGACCACTTTAATTCCAAACAGTCAACCAATAACCATATATATATAATATCGCCAGATCATGACCACTAAATACCTATTCAAGCTACTAAGATAAGCAAAAGAGCAAGGTAAATATATCCAATGCACAACCATATACCTGTTGGGTCATATACCTATATCTATCATCTGGACCATCAATCGTCACTGGAATACTGTTGTTGTATAACTCTGGGCACTATCACACTGCTCTGTATGGAAGAAAAATGGTCACCTTAGTCATCAAATTTGAGGTCATGAGGCTCAGTCATGGCATAAGACTCGCCATGTCTGCTCTGGGGCTGCTCAAAATATGAGTTATCATCAAAATTATTGCTCATCATAAGTTGATCTCATAAAAAATGTGTAAAGGACTAGCTCAAAAATATACAGGAAACTACTCTACAATCATGGTAGCCTGGCTACTATGGATGTCATAACAGGACCTTCTCACAGAGCTTCAGACTTTGACTAGCTTCTTCAGCTACCCTAATTAGACATGTATGGCCTTATCCTTGCAAGAGGCCCTCCAGCTTCGCTTCCTCACCCTCCGACAACATTCTTAGCCGAGACCAACCTCCACCCAGCGTATCACTTCCTTCTTTCCAATGCTTCCTTCCTCGTGGGGCACCAAGAGCTAAACGGATAACAATACTGCCCTTAATCGTAGATTGGTTATGGAACGGACGACCACCTCCACTTTCACCTGATGCCAGCGACATGGCTGGTCTCGACCCCATCCCAGCAACTAAATGATTCCTCCTAGGACACAGCAATGGGCTCCCCACTCCAAGCGGCAGCATACTAACTATTACAACTCCTCTTCCAATTCTTCTTCCATAGAGTGCACTCTTCTGAGATTCCTTCAGACAGCCTCAGATGGTAAGAGAGATGCTTCCAATGATCCATGAGGGTCTCACTATATCTATATCACAGCTTTCAGATCCACTCTCTCTATACTTTTTCTTCTGGATTAGATCCTTTTGTATATCTCTCTCCTAGATTGGTTCTGCATCCGTGGAGTTAACCCCATTGTAGTTTGGTTTGACTTTTAGGTTAGAGTCATGCTTATCTCTTTTATAGAAACCGCCTTAC
The DNA here is from genome assembly GCA_027924585.1 of Larix kaempferi. Lineage (NCBI taxonomy): Eukaryota > Viridiplantae > Streptophyta > Pinopsida > Pinales > Pinaceae > Larix > Larix kaempferi. The sequence goes on along the minus strand of BSBM01000088.1, from coordinate 16,488,337 downwards.
TTCTCCCACTTTGTATTGAAATCTTGTTACCCCATTCCCATTGACCTACTTCTGTGGTCATTTGTTCGACATTAATATAATTATCGTATCTTATCTAACTTGCAAATTCTAACTTCTTTTCAATTTCAATTTCTAAGATTAATTACTAATTCTTTACTTTTCTAGACTAATTTTTTCTCTTTTTGATCCATCACTTATGTGGATGCCACAATCTAGTTTAGGACTAATCACATTTATTTTTCATAGATTAAATTTTTTCTTTCTTTTGTCCACCAATTATGTGGACGCTAACCTACAAGTTTCTTCCAATATTTGCCTTCATCCTCCCAAAGGGATTTAAGAGTGATATCTGAAAAACCTTCATTCAACAAAGGGTTTTGACCCTAGTTTTGGTTTCAATTCAGATATGCAAATATCCAATTCCATGCTTCCTCTAGTAACCTTTCCATTTCCTTGGAGAACTTTTGGAACCTTTCATCCAAGTCCCCATTGGTCACATGTTCATTATAACAACTTTCAACATCACCATCTCCACTACCTCCATTTCTCACCATCCTTACTTGACTGTCTCCGCTACCCCCATTTCTCACCATCCTTGATTGACTGATTGCCCTGATTCTCAAACTTGTGCACTAGTACCAACTTGCAGTGTGCTTCTTCCCAGAGTGGCACTACTATTTCAACTACAGAAGTAACTGGAAATCAAATAGGAAAATATAATAGAAATAAAGCTCAATTGACAAAATAAAAAGCCAAAAGCATTAAAATATTGCGGGCACCTACACACCCAAGTGGATTGAACCTGCAAACCTAATAGATGGAGGAAGAGCTCCTCATTGAAAACTTGGTTAATTAGATCGTTGAAGTAAAAGTTAAAAAGAGAGGTGGAAACCCCTATTTATATAAAAAGACAGAGAAACCCTAACTTAAATCCTAAGTTGCTAATATCTATGTGAATATGAGTAGTAGTTTTAAAAAAACAGAGGAATAAGGCCCTTATTACATGAAAGTGACATTTTACAATCAATGAATTAATACCATAAAAACACCCAAGACAAACATTACCATAAAATTATGAGCTTACATACGAAATAGCTCATGTGCATAAAGGCTAATTGCATAAAAATGATGTTGTGTCCAGGGACAAAACATCAAGTTTTTGAAAGAAATTTTACATGATATTCAAGTATTTTGAGAACCAAGCAAAAGGCTAAGGATACAAAAAAATCATGAATACACTCACCTGAAGAAAATGCATCCTATTAGAAGGGATTAGAACAACAAATTCAAGAGAAGGTTGAGACTGTAATGTCCCACAAAATGTATCTATCCATACAAGCCAGCCAAGGAGAATGATTACAAGCAGAATCAACAAAATGTTGTTTGCAGATAGTTAGCCTGTTACCTGCAATGCAGTGTCTTTGAAAAACTCCATCCCTTAAGAAGCTTCCTCCACACTCCTTTCTCCCCAATGACAAGATAAGATGAGGTTAAATTTGATGGAACCATTTAACCAAATCCAATCATGCCTAAGATTACTGGCACTTATAGAAAAGAATAAACTTAACCAATGAAAACGTCAAGTTATGCCCCTAGGAAGCAAAATAACTGCGAATGAAAATCTCTTACAAACTCTAAGAAAACTTTTATAAAAGCATTTAAAATAAGTCTTACCTTAAGTTGAACATCGTGATTGGAAGAATTGTAAAGAATGAAAAAGAAGAAAACTTGCCAAGGGTCTAACATCTCCATTATCAGTGGATCTTATCACTCTATTTAAAATGTTCGTGGAAGGACAAATAAAACAGTAACAAAATAGATTTCCTAAATATTTTAATACAAAAGCCTAAAAAACATTAAGCAGTTCTGCTAAAACAAGTGAAGCATTTATACTCTTCTGAGAATGCTTTCCCTTCCATTGCCTTTGACGCGTATACAAGAATCAACAAGGACAGTTTTAATAGGCTCCTGGAAAGAACAAAGTATTGGTATTAGATTGATCTATAATTAACAAATACATTCACAAGTTATCCAGGTATCACATAGTAAAGTCTCAGAAGGCCAAAACGAAATCTGTGATTGAGAAGATAATGCCAAATTAAGAATAGAGTATAAACCAAAAAAAAACATAAGTTTATTTGAAGAATTGACTTGACAGATTAAGGACAGACTTGAAGAATGTAATTTGGAAGTATGTCTTGAAGATGTTACAGTGGCTCGGTAAATCATGTCAAAGTGAATGCAGGAGCACAGGGGGAGCTATTTCAGAAAGCTTCAAAAATGACTAAATCTAAGGGGGAGCAACACAACAAAGAAGAATCAATGCAGAGAATGATGAGGCATAAAGACAGGGGGAGTCAGCACAGTCAAAGGGGGGGGTATTGTCACAAAAGGCATTTACAATCAAGGAGAGCAGCCCTTTGTCCTTGATGTCAAAGGGGGAGATAAACAAAGTATTGATGATAGGGGGAGCATGCCTCACTGCAAAAGGTTGAAGTTTTGACATCAATGACAAAGGAGGAGATTGTTGGACAAAGGTTGCATTACTGGTATAACAGATGATGTGGCAGATGATGGGGCCTTTAAATGACAACAAGAAGACAAAAGTGGACCTACAGGAATTTCGGTACCAATTATGGTACCAGCACTTACAGGAATTCTAGTGCTAGCACCTACAGGAATTCTGGTACTAGCACCTGCAGGATTCCCGTATTGATGGAGCAGGAATTATTGGTCAAGTAATTTTGTCAAATAGCACATAGCAAGAGCTCAAATTTCCAAAGAGTGATTTCATGCTTTCAGTCATGAAATACTTCAATCACGGCCACAATTGGTTGGGTGACTAAACCGATACTTTAAGAACTCCTACCACAAATCATAAGTCAGCCCTATAAATTATAAATGTTTTTCTTTGTTTTTCATGATTGATACACAAGTCAGCTTCATTATGATGGGTCCACAAGTATGCTCAAAACCCCATGAAGACTATATAAAAATCATAATCAATTTTAATATTTGTTGAGGAAGTGTGTGTGAGCTCTGTGGTACAAAGATTAGATAAAAGATGAAATTAGTAAAAGATATATTTTTTTGGGTTTAATGCAAATCTGGATTCAATTGATCACGGGAGCTAAAACTATAAAAAGAAGATTGCTGCAATTAGATTATGGAAGACTAAGTTGAGCTCAGAGACTGCGATTCTGGTTTTGTAGAAGAACAAATATAATCTATAATGTTTTTGTTGTATTCTAGATCAATGTTACAAAAACAAAACCGGTGGTCGAACCGACCAACCCTGTGAACCAGAACCGGACCAAAACCGAAAAAAAAAAACGGATCATAAAACCGGTCCACCAAAAATACATAAAATATTCAAATTTTGAAAAATTATATATATATTCATGTGCATCCATGTGAATTCAAACCATTATACACAAAATATGAAAAGTATCTCATTTATATAGTAGCAAATAAGAGTGCATAGAACCAAAATAGCAGTTAGCACTGAGTGCAATACATGTCTGAATCAAACTACATCATCAAAAAGGCTCTAAATGGCCTATAAAAAAGACTAGAGTCATAGACTAAACAATCTAATCATCTGAATCCGCAGGCTCAGAGGCCTCTGAATCAGACTCTGAGCCATCATCTAGATACTCATCCTCAATATGCGGAGTCTGGGCTTGGGCCACCTGACCCACTTGTCTTTTTTTTTTTTAATTAAAAAAAAATCATTTTTTGGCCAGTCGTACGGTACCGTACGGCTGCTGTACAGACCGGTCGGTTTTCATCTGCAAAATCGGTTCCATACGGAACCGGCCGGTTTTGATTGTTTCGGTGATTGAACCGGCCGTTCTGTACGGAACCGGCCAAAAACGGTTCAAGTGGCCGGTTCGGACCGGAAAGGTGCCGGAACCGGTCTAACCGATCGGTTTTTGTAACATTGGTCTAGATCTTGTCTTTTATAGTGGTTACAGGAACATCTTGTTGTCAAAATCACTGAGATCATAGGTTGCAGTATATATTCAATTTATTTATTCATGCTGAGATCAAAAAGCATATTGGTGAGTTCAGGAATTGCAAGGGTACGCTCGTCCACACAGTGACTGCAGAAATCGAAGGGCTCTAAAGATCGCAAGGGCATAATCTTTCATGCATAGATTGAGAGAGAGTGGCAAATTGGCAGTTATAGGACTGTGAGTAGATACAGAGCAACAATAGATGTTAGAAGTACATTAGACAGGGATTGCTATAGTTGAGAAAGAAGCAAAGGTTGAATAAAAAGGACAGAGAACATTTGTTGAAAGGATCTTTGTAGAAGGAAGAAAGAGCAAATTGACAGAGTAACAAAATCATATCTTAGGGTGGTAGGGTGGTGCTTGCACAGGATTGGTGTCCTCATCCATTTGACAGGTTGGTGCCTATAGAATTGAGTTGGTAATCAAGAGGATTGGTGTCCTCATCTATTTGGCAAGTTGGTGCATGGTTTACGAGTTGGTGCTCATAAGAGGATTGGTGTCCTCATCCCTTGAATAGGTCGATGCCTGATGAGTTGGTGCTCATAAGAAGGATTGGTGTCCCTATCAGATTGGTGTCTGCAAATTTTGTGAGTGGGGTGCTCACACCATTATTGGAGATTAGTGTCTCTGTAATATTCCAACTGATATTTTGTTGTCTTTTATAGTATTACTAATGTAGTTTCTTGCTTGTTTGAATTCTTGTAACTCAATACTATAGTAAAATATGAATGCATGTATTGTTCTATGATTGCATGATCATGCATGCAAGTGAATGGGTTTGCCAAAACCGTAAATAACCTAAGTATTCATATATGCTATAAAATAGGGCTAGAAATGATGCATGTACTTACCAATAGCTTCAACAGTGGATGTAGATCAATATGAGCTAAGCATGCAAGCCATGCATGAATAATAAGCTGAGATATGAGATGATCTCTCTCCAATAATGCACCCTTGTAATAAATGTGCCCTCTTCAGTCTTTGAATGGAGTGATAAGTGCTATAACGATGAGAGATAGATCTGGAAAGTGTGCACTAGGGTTATAATCCCCCTATGATCAATGTAGAAGCTGCATGCAAGCCATGCATCAGCTCTAAAGCATAAAGCGTGAATCCTCCTCAAGGAAAGTTGCCCATGCAATAGGAAGGTGCCCTTCTGATAAAAGTTTTGATGATAACTTGAAGCCCGTATTCAGTAACTAGGCTAATGATGATGCTCTCGGAAGGATGGAAACTGCATGCAGACCAAAAGGTGACTGTATACTGAGATATGAAGATGCCTTGCTTTGTCCAAGTCGCCCATGCAGAAAGGGGGAGTCCTCCTGATCCAGAATGTGGCTAGAACCTTGAAGAATGCTGAAGAATATTGTATGATGATAGAAGTAATGTTGAATCTAGATGATCCAACCCTGATAGTGACTAGGGAAGATAGATTTCACTGTTGAAATGCACTTGATGGTTGAGTGGTGCACACTCAACCCTAAATTGGCTCTCTAAGCTCTCCAAGTCGAATTTTCAAATCAATAATCAATAAGTAGACCCAATCATTCACTGTATCCTTCTTTTATAACTTTCACAGTGCATGCCTAGGTCACTTTTCTCTTCTAATTCTCAGTTGACTTGCATGCATTTCTTTCTATGTGCATGAAGGCTTAATAAAGGTGTTTATGTGCATGCATCATGAAATATGGCCCACATGTACTGCATGCAGGAGGCCCCTAGTTCCTGTGGCCCTCTTTTATTTATTGATTATCTGATAACCATGATTAAGATCTTCTTTTTCTTTGAATGGTATCAATCCTTAGTCAATTCCCTGAATGTCAGTAACCGCTCGAACCTATGGGAATTAGATAGGTTAGCGGGATGGCCCTCTGTGCTTAAGCAGAAGAGGACATTATAGTCTCCTACAATTTATTGTAATCTATGGTTTTATCAACTCATTAAATTGAGTTTCCATATAAAGATTCTGAGTATTGTGTTTTGACGTTGATGAATATTTATGATTAATAATGGTACATGATTAATGAAGCAAAATTTAATAAAAGTGTATGATACCGATTCACCCCTCCTCTCTCAATACCACTGAAGGTTCCAACAGGGTCTGGAAATTGGAAGCCTGTGTATATGGTAGATTTGGGGACTATTCAACTGCCCGCATAACCAGCAGTCATATCAACCTGCTAAACCAGCAATGAAGCCCTATTTGCAGCCTATATCTACCCCCGAAATTCAAGCAAGAAGGAATATGTTGCAGCCTGGGAGCACCCTCCCTATTTATATCATTCATATGTTATTTGTGTGGGACAATTTGCTTGAGGACTTGTTTGACCCTCATTCTATGGTAGTTAATGGGACATTTTTTACTTGATTCACAGTTCACACTAGTTCATGCTTTGTTTAGAGGAATGTTCATCTTCCTGAGCTATTTGGAGATAGTGCTCCACTCTTTGGTGGTGGTTATATGGTTCTTTGCCTTGCTTTATGGAGACCATTCACCACTGGAGGATCCCTCCCATACTAGGCATGCTTTTTTAGGGATAGCGTTGACTTGTGGAGGCATGTCATGTCTTGTAAATAGGGTCATCCCCTTCTTCATGTTGAATTAATGTAACTTCGAAGAATATTCTACTTGTACTTTATTATTGTAACTCCGTCAGGGATGTTTTACCTCCGTTCGGAGATGTCATTATTATATTTGGTCATGTAAAAGTCATGAGGTAAAACCTCCATTGTAAGTCGGGTCGTTAGTACCCAAAATAATGTAATATAAATATTAATAGAGTCTCCCTAGAGAAGTCAGCCCAGTTAAGTTATTGAGGACAACCTAGCTGGGTTAAAAGTCAAGTGAAAAGTAAAGTATAAATAGAGAGTGACTTCCTCTCATTTGTACCATTCAATCATTTATGCATTGCACATTAGAGGAGAGAGGAAGTTTGCAAAAGAGGAGGATTGGCCTGGCTCTAGAGTTTGGGTTTTGTCTCTCTTATTTGTGAGACCTATTTTTGGGCATTGTACTTTGGTAATATATATTGAGGAGTTTCTTGATGGGTTTTCTTCCCCTTGAGGGTTTCCCAGGATATATTGTTGTGTATCTTTCAGAGATCCTTGTTATGTTGCTATTGTGAAAATGTATTAAATGCTCATGAAGTTAGAATTTAGTCTTTAGTAGCATATAATCTTAACATGGTATCAGAGCTAGCCTGAAAAGAGCGACTTTCATAAGCTAAATCTCTCTCTCTCTCTCTCTGAGCATAAAATTAGGGTTTCTTACTAAAGTGGAATTTTTGAGTGCAAGTGGCATAGGCAAGTACGCCCCTCCTAGGCACATCTATTGGCACCAAGATCGAAATTTTTCAGTGGGTGAATCTTCCAAACGGTCAAACCCTAGTTTGACTTTGGACCAGAAAAACCAGAAAACCAGAAAAAGCCAGAAACTGCGAACCAGAATTTCGCAAGTCAAATTTCAAGTGTGAAATTTCAGAATCTTCAGAAACAAAGTATACCAACATACTCGCCTCAATCAAGCGCATCTTTTGGTGAATTCAGTTTTTACTTTTGAGAAATTTTAATTTTTGGTTATTCTCTGCTCTCCGGGATAAGATGGCCCCAAGCACTAAGCTTGATGACAAGTTGGAAGGAATAGAAAACTTCCGTGCTTGGAAATATAGGATTGGACTCATTCTAGAAGAGAATGATCTTTCAAATTTTGTTAAAGAAGTCGTGCCAAAGCCCAAAGAAGCTGAAGCAAAGGAAAAGCATAAGAAGGACATGATTAAAGCCAAGAGGATCATAGCAGACTCCATCAAGGATCACTTGATTCCTCAAGAAAAATCCAAAGGAGATGTTTGATGCCCTATCAAGAATGTATGAAGGAAGAAATGTCAATCGAAAGATGAATTTGAGAACCCAACTCAAAAGCACAAAGATGAATCAAGGTGAATCTATCCAAGATTGCTTTACAAGGGTTTCTCAATTCAAAGAACAACTAGAAGCAATTAGAGACAAGCTTGACGAAGATGAATTAGTGATGACTGCTCTCAATGGTCTTACTAGACCTTGGGACTCTTTTATCCAAACAATGTGTGCAAGAAAGGAAAGTCTACTATTTGAAGTAGTATGGGAAGAATGTGTTCAAGAGGAAGCTAGAGTGGCAAATCGAGAAGCACTACTCAGAGAGGATGATCAAGCCCTAGCTACTCATACTAAAAGAGAAAAGGGAAAATCTCACTTCAAGAAGGAAACTCATAAGGAGTTTCATCCTCCTAAGAATTTTTAGAAGTACAAGAAGGGAAATTACAAGAAAAAGGACTTCTCTTCTTATCAATGTTTGCATTGTGATAAGATGGGACATATTGCCAAAGATTGTCCAGTAAGAAAAGAAGTATACAGGAAGAAGAGTAACAAAATACATCATGCTCATTTAGTCGAAGAAGAAGAAGAAGAACCTCCCAGGAAGCAAGAAAAGGAAGAAGTAGAAGAATATGTCTTATTCTCCGCTCTCTCCGGGTCCATGACACCTGGAAATGACACATGGCTAATTGATAGCGCCGCAATGTTTTAAAACTCAGAACCGGGACTCGAACCGGTCGAGGGTCAACTCGGACCGGAACCAGAACCGGTAATGAACCAGAATATTAAAAAATACAAACATAATTACAATTCTAATCATAAAAATTATATTTAACATTCCAAGCTATGATTTCAAACCATTAGAGACATAATATGCAAAGTCTACAATTATATATATACCATAAACCATGTATGGGTAACAAAATGGCACCATGTGCACTACATAGTAAAGTCTCATAGCACATATCTCTGATTCTAAAACACAATACAATATCAATGAGGCTCTATAGCCTCTACAATCCAGATTACACAGTCACACTCTGGCTACTCCAGGCTCCAACCTCCAGCGTCCAACTCCAAGCCAACGACCCTCCAACAGTCAAGTTGTCGACTGTCTCTCTCAATGACTCCAATCTGCAAGCCTTGGTCCTTGGACAACGGCCTCCTCAACGTGAAAATTGAAAACAACTCAACCCACCAAGTTGCAACGAGAGGAATGTCTATGAGAATTGGGTGGGGGGGCGTATGTATGGGTTTAGCAACGATTTAGGGTTAGGTTTTTTTAATTTAAAAAAAAACAATTTTTAATCCCCTTATTACCTGTTCAGGCCCGCAGAGAACTGGCATCTAACCGACCGGTTATTGGTCTGGTTTGGTTCGGTTTGTACCGGTTTGGTCCGATTTGGTAATGAACCGGTTGGTTCAGGACCGGTTTATTACCAAACCGGACCCCGATCCAAGTTTTGTCCCGGTTCAGTATATAGGCTTGGTTGGTCGATCAAACCGGCCGGTTCCGGTTCAGCTGGGTTTAAAAACACTGGATAGCGATGCTTCAAAGCACATGACAGGTCAGAAGAAGACTCTCTCCAACCTAGAAGAAAAGAACTTGCCTCAGAAGGTATCATTAGGAGATGATTATCAATACCCTATTAAGAGAATAGGAGAAGCCACCTACAAGCTTGATTCAGGAACCCCGATGAAGATGAAGGATGTACTATATGTACCATGCCTAAAGAAGAACCTACTTTCTATATCATCTTTAGATAAGAAAGGGTTTAGGGTTTCCTTTATAAATGGAGAAGTTCTCATGTGGCCTAAAGGAAAATCTATAGAAGATGCAGTTGTTATTGGAATAGAAGAAGGAGTTCTATATAAACTAAAAGGACATTCAGAAGTAGCTTTGATTCATGATACTACAAGTCCATGTGAACTATGGCATAGAAGGCTTGCTCACATAAGCTACAAAGCCTTACCACATGTGAGAAAGGTAGTAACAGGGTTACCTGATCTAAAGATTAACCATGAAGGAATATGCAAAGGATGTGCAAAGGAAAAGAACATAAAGAATCCATTTCCGAAGAGCGACACCAAGACGAAATGGATATTGAAACTTATTCATTTAGATGTATGTGGACCAATGCCTTCAACATCGTTAAGTAGGTATGTATATTACGTCACATTCATTGATGATTATTCTAGAAATACTTGGGTTTACCTTTTGAAGACAAAAGATGAAGTATTTGAAAAGTTCAAGGAATTCAATGCCTTGATAGAGAATCTTTCAGAAAGAAAAATCAAGATACTCAAGTCAGATAATGGAGGAGAATATACCTCTAAATAATTTGAAGCCTTTTGAAAAGATGCTGGGATAAAGAGGGAGCTTACCACTCCCTACAATCCTTAAAAAAATGGTGTTGCTGAAAGAAAGAATCGAACTATTATGGAAGTAGTGAAGACCATGATCCATGATAAAGATCTTCCTATGCACCTATGGGTTGATGCAGCAAGGACAACAGTATATGTCCAAAATAGAATATCCCATAGTGCATTTGGGTTCAAAACCCCTGAAGAGATGTTCATAGAAAAGAAACTGGAGGTAAGTCATCTCAAGATATTTAGTTGTCCAATTTTTGTTCATATTCCAAAAGAGAAAAGAACCAAGTTGGATCCTTTCGGAAAGAAAGGAATCTTTGTTGGATACTGTGAGGTCTCCAAGGCCTTTAGGATCTATATACCAGGCTACCATCACATCAAGATTAGCAGGGATGTAACCGTTATCACACCATAGTAGCAGGGCTACTATTCTTGCTTAGCAGATATATGCACATTCCAGAGCTTCCATTATTCAGAGCTTGGCTATGATGATTGTATATTTTGAGATCACTCATGATTAGAGCAGTGTATTATTCAGACTTATCTTAGACCTTGTGTCAAGGCTGAGCCTTGAGAGTTCAAATTTGATGACTGATGTGACCCTTTATCCCATGCAGTTTAAATTCAGTGCCTAGAGTTGCATTGCAACAATGTTTCAAATGATATATGTTGATTATTCTTGTGATGATATTGTATGACCTATGGATGTTTTATCATTGAATGTGGATTATTATCTTGTTGCTTTAGTCGTGTTCATAGCATTGGCTTGGTATATAATTCATGCTGTGGCAAACTGTATAAAATGAACTATAAAATGAACTTTTACTTGCACATTTAGGTTGTTTGACAAAACTCACTGGTTTACCACCTTACATAGATATGGTTTTTCTTGACACCAGTTGTCTGCCAGCTAGGCTCCACTTTCACTTGACTCCATCCATACATGACTTTCCTTATTGGACTTTAAACCTTGACTTGTCTTACTTGACTTTATGGTACTGAGGACTTCCCCCTTTTTTTTACCTCTGTGTTTGGACCGCATCCCTATATATTTAGTGTCTCGGCTCTGAGTTGGTGACAAAACTTTCCTTTGGTAAGTTGGATTATAAGCCTAAATCATTTTGGTTGGTTGTCCCGATGTTTGACACTGGTCCAAACTCCCCTTAGTCACTTGAGATGTTGTTGGCTAAAACTGAAAGCTCATGTACTACTTATGGAAGCTTATGTCAATTCTCCCATGGAAACTAAAAAGGGCAAGAGCGATGAACTGCTAAAAATACTCCTCGAAGAGTATAAGAAAGGTCCAAAAAGAAATGGTTCTTAAAAGTTATATCTAAACAATTGCTGACCTTATATATGTGAACATGCCCTAGATGCAAGCTGCAATTAGTTGTGCTTATCAGCACACCTGAAATCCGAAGGGTTATGTAGGCCAAAAAGGCCATGAAATGAAATTGAATGATCCTGATGAACTTGGATCAACTTGATGTAGACATGATGCCTAAGTTGAATAAGCACTCTCTAAACAACTTACCCATTTGTGAGGCACAACCATCCCCCGTGTTATTTTGCCCAGCACAGAGTTTGTAGTTTCCCCTTTCTCCTAGTCCGAAGTATCTTTCAGTTGAGTTTAGACAAGTCACCCCTTTTCCCAACCTTGTTCCTAGCCTTCATCCTTAGCGAGCAGTTAGACCATGTCCAATGGGTGAGTTTGTCATTTAAACTATTGTGCAAGTAATTACAAATAACAAAGGAATATGCTAACATGATTAATGCCACCGAATGGATGTTATAATTTAAGTTAAGCTGTGAGTATGATTAGAGGAACATGTCTTAGTCTACTGATATGATTTATCCTTGGTTGTATATGGACCTAGTCAAACCTAGTTTGCCTGTAGTCATTTCTTGGGATCCGTGATGATGTGGGCCATGAAGGCTTATTGATGATGATGTAGGGGCCCACATACTCCTATTTATGATACTATATGATGGACATATGATTCAGATGGTGATTGATATAGTTCAGCAGGTTTTATTATTACTTCAGATCATCAGATTATGCACTGTCCATATATGGTGGACCCTACAGCTAGCCCATTAGGGAAACCCATGGTGTATGAGCACACATTCCTAGTAGATTTGGGTCTTCTGGATCCAATGAGACACTTATCTTCCAGTTTCGGGCACTTCTGACAGTGATAGATGCAGTTTTTCACTTGTTGACTAGATTTGAGGTTGATTTCCTAGCCTAAGCAGCAGGGGCCATGAGAGGCCAGTTCACCTAGGGAACTGTATGAGAAGGGGGTGGTCCAGCCACTTGTTATTACCATTTATCCCCCCTTCTGGAGAGCCTGGTGGGCTCAGTTTGACAGTGCAGGTGCCCTAGGAGGAAGTTTCATCACTTTCACAGTTACCGAGGCAGTCGAGAGATGGGATAAAAGGGTCACTGAGGAATTCGATTTGGGCAATTGAGGCAAGGTTTTTGCACTTGGTTTTCACAGAGGTATTCCAGGGCCAACCCCTTATCTTCCATCTAGTTTTCACCACGTGGGTTGGTCCACAGAGGCTACAAGAGGCCTTTTACTGCCTGTCTGTCACATATTTTGAGGACAGATTTGATCATTTATATTTATTTTGGACATATTTTATTATTTTATTGTGCCATGGGGATGATCTAGTAGGGATTGATGCCTCATAGCCCCACCATGAGCTCCATGTGTCATGTCCTAGTCATATGAGGTGGGCTTTTGTACTTTTACCCCCACTAGTGGATGATGTCACCCTCCTTGAGTGTCTTTTAGTTATGACGTCATCATTGTTTGAGTGATCCATGTGTTATATTGTTATATTTCATCCTAGCCATTGATCATGTATTGAGATCGTTTAATCTCAACCACTCGTTTTGTTGTAAAGTGGTTTTGAGATCTAGGGTTTTGGTCTTTATTATCCTATATAAGGAGGAGACCCCCTATTGTATAGCTCACTTTTGGGCTCTGGAAAACTTGGAATGAAAAGAATATTTTAGAGATCTACTTCTTGGCTTTAATTGGGTTGCTCTTGCATGTGTTCTTGGATATCTTGCTTCTAGACATTGTTTGCTTTTCAGGTGAAATCGACTTCAAGAGAGGGAGGTCGAATTGCTCAAGTTAGCTCATCGATTTTTGCTTTGCGGGAAGATTGTAGGGGTTGCTCACATCCCCCATGGGAAAATCGACTTCATAGAGAGGGAGTTTTTCAATTGTGCTTTGTCCATTGATTACTTTCTTGATATGACATGCTTAGATATTATGGATTTGTAGATCAAATCTAACTTGATGTAGTTTGATTTTGCAGGTTTTCATGAGACATATTTCCTCCTAGGGTTTGAATGCTATTGGTTAAAGACACTTGGATCAAGCTTGGAATTGTAACTAGGGCAAGAATTCTCCATATGCTAAGAGGTCACAAGCTTTTGAGGTAAGATCTACAAGGTACGTATTGATTTCACTTGCTATCCATCCCATTGGTCAAAATTTCATTAAAATCAAAACCCTCATTTTTTTTCTTAGATCTACTTGGATCTAGCCTTGCTCTTGAAAAGATATTGAAAACCCACCTCTATAGTATCCACGGCAATTTGGATCTATAGTTTGGTGGTGATTGGGTTCCATTTGACACACTTTTCAAGGCACTTAGCCCTCCTTGAGCAAAATCACACCACTTGGGAGAAGCTAATTTGGTTGGTTCCAAGACATGGGTAGGTGAGATCCCACTTGATTCATACTCTCCTCACTTGATAACCTACCCCTAGTGTGTCACTTCTTTGATTTCTTCCTTGTGGGCCCCATTTCTCATTTTGAGGGTTGTGCCCCACTTGGGTCAATTTGGTGATACATTTTCAATCTCAGATCTCTATGGAGATCTAGCCATTGTATCCCCTTGATTTTCAAGATCCACGTTGATCATTGCCTAAACTACTTGGATCTATAATTTGGTGGCCATTGGACTTGTTTCGACACACATTTCCATGCTTTAAACCCTCCTTGGGCAAAGTCGCACTCCTTGGTTGTTTGAGTTTGTCCACTTCTAGGATGTGGGTGATTGTGATCCTGCTTGATTTGGAAAAAACATACCTTGAAACCTACATTTAGTATCTCACTTAGTGAAGTTCTGCCTTGGGGATAGCATTCCTTGTTTTGGGGAAAGTTGTCCACTTGGGTCACTTAGTGAAATATTAGATCTAGTAAGATCCACCCATCACACCCCAAATAGCCCACTTGATTTGTATCCTAGGTGTCTCGATCTACAATTTGACATATCTTTTGACTCCATTAACCCATCCATCAAGGCACTAGTCCACCTAGGGAAATTCACACTCCTTGGGATGTGTGTAAACTACTAGATCCCATATGCGAGTATCCTTATTTTCACCTTAGATCTATAGATCTACTCTTCACATACCCCTTAGTATCATTTGCACCCCTAACTTCACCTTGTGGGTCCCATTTGAGCCATTTCCATATCCCAAGGAAGTGGGTCCCACATGTGATTTTCATGGTACTAGATCTTGTCCTTTAATCTCATTATGTGGCCTAAATCAGTCATTGGTTGAAACATAAATCACTCCTTAAGTCTCCTTCAAACATACCTTAACTTATAGGTCCACCTAACCTTGCATTGGTTTCTATAACTTGTCGTTTACTTATCCCTAGGAACCTTTGTTTGGGTCCAATCATCTATGATTGGTTATAAGGTCTCCCCCTAGGTCTTGATTCATCTTGATCTAAAGTGAAGAGTGCCTCGGTTGACGTGACTCCCAACTTGCATTTGGAACCATGGCATCTCTTGGGTCACCTCTTTAGTTTTCTATCTCCTCTACCATCCCGGATGGGATACCATTAGGGACAACTACAAGTTGTGTGATAATAGTAACATTTGATGAAGATGTAGCTCTCAAGAAATCCAGAAAGTGCCAGCATGAAGAAGTATATGAAGAAGATGAAGCTCCTAGAGTTGTTGAAGTTGCACCCTCTCCCGATGATGAGACTCCGGAAGATCATGATATGTTGGAGCCCCAAGAACCTCGATCCATGACTATCTCTCACAAGATAAATCCATCTTGGGCTCGTGAAATTATTCAAGATGCAGAAAAGTATGGAGCTCCAGAAGGCTCCTCAAGAGCA
Source organism: Larix kaempferi (assembly GCA_027924585.1). NCBI lineage: Eukaryota > Viridiplantae > Streptophyta > Pinopsida > Pinales > Pinaceae > Larix > Larix kaempferi. Next base: position 16,472,934 of record BSBM01000088.1, on the reverse strand, counting down.
AGCAAGAAGCCAAAGCCATTTTCCAGTTATGTGACTTTGATGTGTGATCTTGTAGATCAAGGACCTACTTGTTTTGAAGAAGCCATTCAAAAGAAAGAATGGGTAGAAGCTACGACGGAAGAATACCAATCTATAATGAAGAATGATGTATGGGACATAGTTCCCAAACCAGAAGGTAAAAGTGTAGTATCTTCGAAATGGATATACAAGATAAAACATGCAGCGGATGGAAGTATTGAAAAATACAAAGCTAGATTTGTGGCTCGTGGATTCTCTCAAAAGGAAGGAATCGATTATGAAGAAACATTTGCACCAGTAGCAAGGTACACTTCAATTAGAACCATCATGGCACTTGTAGCCACGATGAAGTGGAAGTTACACCAGATGGATGTGAAAACAACTTTCCTGAATGGTTTAATTGAAGAAGAAGTGTACATAGAACAACCACAAGAATTTGAAGTTGAAAACAAAGAGACGCGTGTCTGCAAACTGAAGAAGGCTCTGTATGGGTTGAAGCAAGCTCCAAGAGCTTGGTATGGAAGAATTGATAGTTTTCTGACGAGCTTGGGATTTACCAAGAGTAAAGTTGATCCTAACCTTTACTTCAAGGTTATGGATGATGAACCTGTCATATTATTGCTATATGTGGATGACTTATACCTGACAGGTAATGAGAAACAAATTTCAGAGTGCAAGAAGAAGCTCGCTGTATAATTCAAGATGAAAGACCTTGGCTTGATGCATTATTTTCTAGGTCTCAAAGTATGGCAGAGCCCAAAAGGAATCTTCCTTAACCAAGGGAAGTATGCAGTAGTAATCTTGAAAAGATTTGATATGTTGGAGTGTAAAGCCATGGCCACACCCATAGATACAAATTTGAAGTTGCTATCTAATGCTTCATCAGAATTGGTGGATATGACACTATACAGGCAGATTATTGGGTCATTGATGTATCTAATGAATATCAAGCCAGATATATGCTTTGCTGTGAACACCTTGAGTTAGTATCTGGTTGAGCCCAGACGTGTTCACCTTGTAGTTGCAAGGCATGTGATGAGGTACCTGTTATCACACCATAGTAGCAGGGCTACTATTCTTGCTTAGCAGATATCTGCACATTCCAGAGCTTCGATTATTTAGAGCTTGGCTATGATGAGTTTATTATTCTGAGATCACTCATTATCAGAGCAGTATATTATTCAGACTTCTGTTATACCTTGTGTCAAGGCTGAGCCTTGAGAGTTCAGATTTGATGACCGATGTGACCCTTTATTCCATACAGTTTCAGTTCAGTGCCCATAGATGTATTGCAGCAGTGTTTCAGATGGTTTATGATGATTATTCTTATGATGATGTTATATGACCTATGGAGTTTTGATCATTGATAGTGGATTATTATCTTGTTGTTTTAGTCATGTTCATAGCTTCAGCTTGGTATATCATTCATGATGTGCCAAATGTTGTAAAACTTGAAATGAACTATCTTAATGATGAATTATAAAATGAATATTTTACTTGCACATTTAGTTTGTTTGACAAAACTCACTGGTTCACTACCTTGCATAGATATGGTCTTTCTTGACACCATTTGTCTGCTAGCTTAGGCTCCACCATCACTTGACTCCATCCATCCATGACTTTCCTTATTTGGCCTTAACCCTTGACTTGTCTTACTTGGCTTTCTGCTATTGAGGAATTCCCTTTTTACTACCTCTGTGTTTGGACCGCATCCCTGTATGTTTAGTGTCTCGGCTCTGAGTTGGTGACAAAACTTGCCTTTTGTAAGTTGGATTGTAGGCCTAAATCATTATAGTCGGTTGTCCCGATGTTTGGATCTGGCTCGAACTCCCCCTAGTCACTTGAGATGTTGTTGGCTAAAACTGAAAGCTCATGTACTACTTATGGAAACTTATATAAATTCGCCCATGGAAACTAAAATGGGCAAGAGCAATGAACTGCTAAAAATACTCCTCGAAGAGTATAAGAAAGGTCCAAAAAGCAATGGTTCTTAAATTCTATATCTAAACAATTGATTACCTTATATATATATATGTAAACATGCCCTCGATGCAAGCTGCAATTAGTTGTGCTTATCAGCACACCTGAGATCCGAAGGGTTATGTAGGCCAAAAAGTCCATGAAATGAAATCAATGGATCCTAATGAAACTGGATCATCTTTTATAAAAGTAGACATGATGCCTAAGTTGAATAAGAACTCTCTAAACAACTTACCCATTTGTGAGGCACAGCCATTCCCCGTGTTTTATTTGTCCAGCACAGAGTTTGTAGCTTCCCCCTTCTCCCAGTCCAAAGTGTCTTTTAGTTGAGTCTAGACAAGTCACCCCCTTTGCCCAGCCTTGTTCCGAGCCTTCATCCTTAGCTAGCAGTTAGACCATGTCCAATGGGTGAGTTTGTCACTTAAGATATTGTACAAGTAAATATAAATAACAATGGAATGAACAAATATTGATGTGATCTATCCTTGGTTGTATATGGACCTAGTCAAACCTAGTTTGACTATGGTCATTTCTTGGGATCCGTGATGATGTGGGCCATGAAGGCTTATTGATGATGATGTATGGGCCCACATACTCTTGATGATGATGCTATATGATAGACATATGGTTCAGGTGATGATTGATGCAGTTCTGCAAGTTTTATTATTATTTCAGATCATCAAATTATACACTGTCCATATATGGTGGACCCTACAGTCAGCCCATCAAGGAAACCCATGGTGTATGAGTACACATTCTTAGTAGATTTGGGTTTTTTGGATCCAATGAGACACTTATAATTCAGTTTTGGGCACTTCTGACTGTGATAGATGTAGTTTTACACTTATTGACCAGATTTGGGGCTGATTTCCCAACCTGAGCAGCAGGGGCCATGAGAGGCCAGTTCACCTAGGGCGTTGTATGACGAGGGGGGTGGTCCAGCCACTTGATATTACCATTTAACCCCCCCTTCTAGAGAGCCTGGTGGGCTTAGTTTGACAGCACAGGTGCCCTAGGTGGCAGTTTCAGCACTTTCACAGTTACCGAGGCAGTCCAGAAATGGGATAAAGGGGTCACTAAGGAATTCAATTTGGGCAGTTGAGGCAAGGTTTTGACACTTGATTTTCACAGAGGTATTCCAAGGTGAACCCCCTATCTTCCAGCTAGTTTTCATCAGTCATGGGGGTCCACAGAGGCCATAGGAGGCCATTTACTACATGTCTCTCACAGATTTTGAGGACAGATTTGATCATTTGTATTTATTTTGGACATATTATATTATTTTATTGTGCCATGGGGATGAGCTAGCAAGGATTGATGCCTCCTAGCCCCACCATGAACTCCATGTGTCATGTCCTAGTCATAGGAGGTGGGACCATGTACTTTTTCCCCCTCTAGTGGATGACGTTACCCTCCATGAGTATCTTTTAGCTATGACATCATCATTGTTTGAGTGATCCATGTGTTATATTGTTATGTTTCATCTTAGCCATTGATCATGTATTGAGATCTTTTAATCTCAACCACTCATTTTTTTGTAAAGTGGTTTTGAGATCTAGGGTTTTGGTCTTTATTATCCTATATAAGGAGGAGACCCCCTCAATGTAAAAGCATCTAGAGAATTTGGCTCTTGGCTCTTGGAATAAAATTTCTATCTTTTGGAGTACATGCTTGGATCTTGGAGTGGATGTCGGTTTCTTTGATTGTAAATGCTTTTGTCCATTGCATTGGGGAATCTCTTGTAGCTATATTGCATATTTTGCCATACTTTCTATAGGTTGAGGAGGCGTTTTTGGACAAGTGCGAATTGGTGGGGAGGCCTACCCTTCAAGCTTAGAGGAGGACATTTTCGTTAAACAAGGAGTGGTTTTGTCTCTGTAACAACTATTCTTTGCTTATCTCTTTCTTGCTTGTATCTACCTTCAACATGTTAAACCGATTGATGCTTTGCTCCTTGGTTTTGACAGGTTAGAAGGACACATGTGTGGCTCGGAGAAAATCAATTTTGGCAAGAGGGCTTCAAAAATTCTTCATTTGATCTTTGGAAAAAGTAATCCTCATCTCAACTAGCATTTATCTTTTCATCCAGGTATGCTCCAAAGGTATGGTTTTCTTCTTTCTTAGCTTATCCATAACTTCTAGTTCATAAAAACCCTAATTGATTAAAACCCTCATTTTCGTTTTTCTTAGATCTACTTGGATCTAGCCTAGATTTTGGAAAGATATTGAAAACCCACCTCTATAGTATCCACGACAATTCGGATCTATAGTTTGGTGGTGATTGGGTTCCATTTGACACACTTTCCAAGGCAAAATAGCCCTCTTGAGGAAAATCGCACCCCTTGGGAGAAGCTAATTGGGTTAGATCCAACACATGGGTAGGTGAGATCCCACTTGATTCATACTATCCTCACTTGATAACCTACCCCTAGTGTCTCACTTCATTGATTTTCACCTTGTGGGCCTCATTCCTCATTTTGAGGGTTGTGCCCCACTTGGGTCAATTTGGTGATGCACTTTAAATCTCAGATCTATGGAGATCTAGCCATTGGATGCCTTTGATTTTCAATATCCATATTGATACTTGCCTAAACTACTTGAATCTAAACTTTGGTGGCCTTTGGAGTTGATTTGACACACTTTTCCATGTTTTTAGCCCTCCTTGGGCAAAGTCACACTTCTTGGGTGATTGAGTTGTCCCACTTTGAGAAACTGGGTGGTTGAGATCCCATTGGATTTGGAAAGAGCATATTTTAAAACCTACATCTAGTGTCTCACTTTGTGAAATTTTGCCTTGGGGGTATCATTCCTCATTTTGGGGATTGTTGTCCACTTGGGTCATGTTATCACACAAACTCTAGTTGTTTGGTAGTAGGTGTCGCAACAGGGATGGTAGAGGTGAACAACTAGGAAGGTGTAACCAGCAATAGCCAGGTCCTCCATTCAAGGAACGGAAGTCACACCGGACAAGGCTATTGTCGCTTTAGACGAGGCTCATGGCCAAGTCAGGGTGGAGACCCTGCTCAACCAATGATGGTCAAGAGACAAAACACACCCAAATCCCAAAGATAGAAAGAAGTGTAGGACAGAAAGTGAGTGTAAATAGGTCCTAAGCTTAATCTCAGCCATGGGCTAGGCACGGGTATGAAATAAGTGTATAATAATGTAATGTGGCCAGCGATCAAATAAGGTGAGTAAAATGAGATTAGATTAGTGTTTGTGGCTGGAAATAAGCAAGGGACACTCAGTTAAGCTAGAAGTGAAGGAATGAAAATGAAGTTACCCAAGGAAAACAGTTAAATAGTGAAATAGTGGACCTAGGGCATCAACAAATACTCGTTTTAAAGTGCTTCTAGCAATGAATAGCTTGATATCTATTGATAAAAAGATGATTAGGACCAAAATAAAGACTACCCAGAACCCCTAACTGATGCAAGCAAGCATAAGAGAAAAACGCCCCAGGTGGGCGTTTTTGCTAAGTAGACCAATGCTAAAACTATGGGATAATGGAGTCTAATGGATCTGAAACTTTAGATTTATACGTTTAAACACAAATAATAAGCGGGTTTGCAATAAAAAAAGGTTCTGGCGGTTGGAAATTTAGTTATCAATTTTTAGGGTTTTCTTTAATGTTTTGCAGCCTAGCATTCACAATGGAAATGGAAACTAGAGAAACAAGCGGAGATTGCCTACCTGAAACAATGGAGAAGAAGAGCTTGATGATGAACACAAATTCTGAAGTCCAAGTATTGAGCAGTTGAGCGTTTTCCTTCAACGTTTGGAGCAACCAGTTGACCAAGTGCACCCCTGTACCTTCCAGAGAGAGAGCTAAGTCAGAAACTATGGCAAATAACAAGGAGAAATCAGCAAATAAATGACAAATAATGAAAGGAAATAAGATAACAAAGTAAGTTTTACTCCCTTTTGTTGAAATCCCGAAGAGAAAGAGCAACGTGGAGCTTCCAGGCTCAATGGCTGCATCCCCCTTCAAGTGGTCAGTTCACCTGCAGTTCGTTTGGCCAAGGAAATGGATGGAAATAGCGCACAAACACTCAACAATGCATTAGCAATGAGCTAAGAGTCATCATCTAAACACTTAATCACCATGTACACAAGAAGATCGAAAGAAATGCTTCTCTATTCACAAGTCACAAGTTTACAAAAATGCCAAGAGACTCAACAATTGATTGAGTGCCTTCTCTTATAGAGAAAGGTAACTCTCCAAACCTATTCACTCCAAAATGGAGGGCAGAGATCAACTCCCCAATCAACCAAAACGAATGGTGGAGATCTCTCCTCATGGGGGTGCGAATTGCCCAAGTGAAGTGCACTAGTGGAGGGGGATCCCTTGCAAGGCCCATATAACATCACATAAGATGCTAGGGGGTGTCTATATGGTGTTTTAGCCCCCTAGCTAATACATCATGGCCCCACATGCCAATGATACATCAAAATCGAATTGCCCAAGTGGAGAAAAAACGCCCCCCATGGGCAATTCGTCCAACCTAGTGAGTTGGGCAAGAGAGGGCCCCACAATGCACAAATACCATGTCAAACATTACCAATTTACCTTAGGAATCACCCTTTTGTTTGCCAGCCATTGATTTTTTCCCTTTGTTATAGTTGTCTTTGTCAATTTTTTATTTTCCATGTATTTTATTGCTGGTTTTTATTGCTGAAGATGTAATTTGGGCTTTTGACCCACCTAGAGTGCTCGGATTGTCGAAACGTTTGCTGCAATGTGATTGTGGACTCCAAAAATAGTAGGAATGACCATTTGAATGACCCCGATCCATCACTTAGGCATAATTTGCCCAAAATCCATGATTTTTAATTAAAACAGGTCATTAATGACCAATGATAATTAAAAATCTCACAAATGCCTCGATCTTTTTGCATTCTGTCACTTGGAAGCTCATATGGGTCCCTTGTAGATAATAATTAACCAAAATCAAAATTCTGGTCGCAACATTTTTTCGGGCCCATTTTTGGCCTGGTCAACCTAGTTTGACCAAGTCAAATCTGGTCAACAATGGTGCTAGCTGAATACCTATATGCAATCATGAAGTGAAAGGCTTCCTTATACAAGTTAGTACATTACTAAACAATATGACAATAATATGGTGATAAAAAATTGCATTAAATCTCGGAAAAATACAAGGCCCCAGGTGAGGTGGGCCCACCAAATCCAAAAGACTCAACTACTATGCACAACCTATAGACTTGACCACCTAGCTGACTTTGGGTGATGTGGAATACACGGTGAAGGATGAGGGATGACAAGGATAAAGATCATGTGACCTTTCGGATGACTCAGGAAAGTGGGGTCCACTGAGATAAGCATACCATGACAAAAACACGGGGAAGGGCGGTGCCTCACAAATGGGTATAGTGCAGGGAAGCAGCCACTGGTCATCTAACAAGTATCTCACAACTCACATCCATGCCCGAAGACTCCATGAGGTTATTTTCTAGAGCCGCCAAGCTGGGTGTCCGACAAACCGTAACTTGAAACTCTAGGGGACAATCTTGAGCTTGTCCCTTGCTCCCTCTCACCTCCTTGCCCCGCAAGACTAGGTGAGGAAATAACCACTAAAAATGCTGACATGTACAGTTGACCTATGTCCATGTGTGTTTACAAACACATTGTATGGACTTTACAATGAATTTCATACTTAGCCCTTTTTGGCTAGATTTTACATTTACAGAAAGCCTTTTCGGCTTGCTTTACATTTCTTCATTTCTTCAATTTACATCAAGGCCCTTTTGGGCTACATACATATCTCAATAGATATAATCATGGTGCTCATACTGCAAAGTAATGGGGGTGAGAAATACATGCTTCGATGACCAATGGGGAACACCCGGTGAAGCTACACAATCCTAACTGCATTGCAACATCGGGGGCAACCGACATGAGAAAATCCCAGGTTTGAGAGTGCATCTCACACACTAAAGAGTCGAGGCACAATAGACAGGGAATCATGGCATACTCAGAGATCAGTGGGGAAAGGGATCCTCAAGGTCACAAATCAGAATCCAAGTCGGGAAAGACTATCATGGATGAGTCGGATGGATGGAGAAAGTGAAGGTGGATCCAAAGTCAGCTGCCTAGGGGGACTAAGTGACCAAGTCTATACCAAGAGTAGGGGTGTGACCCGGTGTGCATATACAGGGGCCTACTAGGAAAGGGGTGGAATGACATCACCAAGGGCCCAATCATATATCATAACAATAGCTAGATCACCAAATCAATCATCATATGCAAAGTTAGTGTACTATCATGTATAAACAAGTCTAAGTAACAATCATGAGCAATAAACATCAAATGCAATACCTATTGCACCATATACCTGCTGTTGAGGCTGTCTCTGAACTGGATCTATGTTGAATCCGGGCACAAATAGTAAACGAGCAATACTCTGTGATAGTCTCAATCAAAGCAAGACTAGGCAACTGTCTCAATGGGCTCATATCAAAGCCTGGCAAGGAAGGGTGACCCTACGGTAAATGCTAAGTAACATGTCTGGACCACTGTACAACCATCTGTCCCCTCTGATACATCTGCTTGGGGCAATCTAAAAAAAACTGTGTGCCTCCTCTGAAGGCATCGGATCTCTGATCTAGAAAAAAAAGTATTGTGTGCTCCTCAGCCACACATTCTGCAGTATGGTAGCTCCAGCTAACATAGATGTGATAACAGGTCATTTAGTGAAACATTAGATCTAGTAAGATCTAACCATCACATCTTGGGTAGCCCACTTTATTTGCATCCTAGGTGTCCCAATCTACAATTTGATATCCTTTTTTACTACATTTTCCCATCCATTTCAAGGCACTAGTCCACCTTGGGCAATTCGCACTTCTTAGGAATAGTGTCAAGTGCTAGATCCCATATGTGGGTATCTCTAATTTCATTTTAGATCCATAGATCTACTCTTTGCATACCCCTTGGTACCATTTGCACCCTTAACTCCACCTTGTGGGTCCCATTTTGAACCATTTCCATATCCCAAGGCAGTGGGCCCCACTTGTGTATTTCATGGTACTAGATTTTGTTATTTGATCTCATCATGTGGCCTAAATCATTCATTGGTTGAAACATAAGTGATCCCTTAAGCCATTTTCAACCATACTTAAACTTCTAGGTCCACCTAACCTTGCATTGTTTTCCATAACTCATCTTTCACACTTCCCTAGAAACCTTTGCTTTGGTCCAATCATCTTTGATTGGTCATAGGGTCTCCTCCTTGGTCTTGATTCATCTCGATCTAAAGTGAAGAGTGCCTCGGTTGATGTGACTCCCATCTTGCATTGGGAACTGTTGCATCTCTTGGGTCACCTTTTTAGTTGTCCATCTCCTCTACCGTCCCGGATGGGGTACCTTGAGGGACAACTACAAGTTGTGTGATAACATTTTTGGCGCCGTTGCCGAGGAGGTAGAGGCTTACCTTAGGTGTCTGTGAGTATCCATGCATAATTCATATTTTATCGCATCCGGATTAATCTAGATGGTTATCATCTTTATCCTTAATTCAGACATAACCATCTATTTGTCGCTCATCTCTCCCCGCTTATTAACGACATATCATCTTGGTAAAAGAGATTTAAAATCTACCTGGCGAATCCACATAAGCGACTCCACTGGTTATCGATCCTATCATTATCTAGAACCCATGGGGTGTATCATTTTGTATTTAGGTTCTTGATTTAAAAAAATTAAAAAATTAAAAAATATAATAAAAAAATAAAAAATAATTTTTTTTTCCATCCATGGTTGCTTCTGAGCGGCCTAGGACTTTTGGTCGTTTGAAAGTTTTTGACTTCTCAAAAATTATTGGGTATCCCTCATCATATTCCTCATCAAGCCCATGAAAGGTTGCCTAAATTCGATGGAAGTTATGAAATCTCTGCTAAAAGGCACCTTAATCTCTTTAAAGAAGTTATTAACGAATTATCTATAACCGATGAGGATGTATGTATGAAACGATTGGGCTCATCTTTCCAAGGAAGAGATGATATTTGGTTCTTGAGTTTGAAACCCAATAGCATTTCCGGATATGACATGTTTGAACAAAAATTCTTAGAAGAATGAGGAAGTGAATCCGATGATATATATTCTTCAAATCAAATCCAAGATCCAAACCTTCCCTTTTCAGATCCTATTGTCGAATCAATTAATAATCAAATATCAAGTGCATTGTCAACATCCGGAGATGACTCCTCTTGCCCAATTTCTTTTGAGGATGACTCTTCTACTTTTGAGTCAATCGAAATTCAAATCCCTGATCATTGTATAAATCATAAGTTTTCAATTTTCTTTTTAGGTAGCCCTAGTTCTGATCCTAAGGAAATTTATGAGGATGAGTTGTTAGTCATTCAGTCTATTGAAGTTCCTCCTTCAGAGAAACTCATTAGTCATTCTATCTTTATTGATCATTCAATTCCTTATCACCTTTTTGAAGAAGAAGAAAGTGGGGACATTGACCAAGATCCTTTAGTAGCGATTTCACATGATCATTGTGAAAATAATCAGGATGTTTCAAATGAACTTGTTAATTTTCTCCCTGACAAATTAAATAAAAATGATCATTTATCCTTATATGAATTTAATGATGAATCAATAGAAGGTCAATCTCAAGATAAGGATGAATTAGTGAATCACATTAGAGCTTCTAATCTTTGTTCCACTTCTTATAATGAATCTATAAATTTTCCTTTTTTCGTCCTTAATCAAGATAACTTAGAGTTAGATAGTTATGGCCAATCTTGTCTTCAGATTGTAAATATTAAACAGGATCAAAGGCTTGAAATCATTCCTAGAGTAAAGAGTGTTTCCTTTTGGCAAAATCCAAGGTCAAACTTGTTTATCCATTTGGGAGAATTTTCATATTTGCAACCCACCCTCCCTTCCCAACTCTTTCAATCATCTTTGGGTTGGTGCTCTAGTCAATCTTTTGCCTCGGAAATTTTCAATAGGAAGTATAAGCATAATTACATGATTGGAGAAAGAGCACTTCATTTCCCTTTTTAGTCACCTTGGAACAATAATGCTTGTTGTCAAGTTATCAATCATTCTTGGTGGCTAGAAAAGGTGTTTAAAGATCAATTTCATCTTTTCTCCATTTTTGAGCATCAAGTGGGCTTGATTTTGATTTTTCGTATTCTAAGTTTTAATTTATCCTCACTTGGTTTTTTGATCATCAGTCCCAAGGAGAATCAAATTGAGTATGTGAGAGAAGTAAAAGAAGAAGTTAATTTGTGTGAAAATGAATCGAATCACGTGTCCTATGTCTTCTCTCCATCCATCTCTGAGTCTAACTTGCATAAATTTTATGATCCTATAAGTTCTTTGATGGAGGATGTTTGCATCAGTCGGTCTTCTCCTTGGCATAATTTCATATTGCATCGTTCAAACCATTCTTCAATTTTTGAACAAGTTAGGAAGATTATGCCCTGAAATTTGTTAATCTTTAGCCCAATCTTGACTTGTTCTATTATCAAAAATCAAAGAAGAATCACTAATTTGTTTGATGAATGGCTGCACTGGATTTATGATTTTACCTAACATTTGTGTTGACTGGTTAGAGTAGGTAGGTCCTTGAATAAGCTCACTTGAGCAGTAGGATTTGTGTGCTTTTTCTTTTTCTGTGTGTTGAGTATTGCCATTTTTCTTCTTGAGTTGTCTGCTTGATTTTGTCCTTTACTGAGTTGTTGATTGAGTTGAGTCTTGCTCCTTCCTAAGCTTGTCTCACCTCCTACATGTATTAAAGAGTGATTAGTTTTCTTATTTTCCTTCTAGGTTTCCTATGCAAGTTGAGTGTGCTTTCTTGAAAAAGTCTTCTTTTCCTCCCGCACGGTAATAAAATGAATGATGAATGATATTTACATGCCATGTTAGCTTAGATTTTTTTATGCATTTCAGATTCTGTTTTAGAGTAGATTTCATTTTCAATTTTATTTTATATATTTCCCATACATGCTCCATGAAGTATTCTAGTGTTTGTGAGCGCAGATACATGTGCAAAATAAAAGCTAAAAGCAAGGATGTTGCAGTGCTGTATTGAAGATTGCTGCAGAGCAGTTCGAGACCAGAGATTCTGAGGTTCTCAAGCGCTCTCTCCCTTAGAGCATTTGTCCCAGCTGGAACCAGATGTTATCACACCATAGTAGCAGGGCTACTATTCTTGCTTAGCAGATATCTGCACATTCAAGAGCTTCAATTATTTAGAGCTTGGCTATGATGAGTTAATTATTCTGAGATCACTCATGATCAGAGCAGTATATTATTCAGACTTATGTTATACCTTGTGTCAAGGCTGAGCCTTGAGAGTTCATATTTGATGACCGATGTGACCCTTTATTCCATATAGTTTCCGTTCAGTGCCCAGAGATGTATTGCATCAGTGTTTCAGATGGTTTATGATGATTATTCTTATGATGATGTTATATGACCTATGGATGTTTGATCATTGACAGTGGATTATTATCTTGTTGTTTTAGTCATGTTCATAGCTTCAGCTTGGTATATCATTCATGATGTGGCAAATGTTGTAAAACTTGAAATGAACTATCTTAATGATGAATTATAAAATGAAAATTTTACTTGCACATTTAGGTTGTTTGACAAAACTCACTGGTTCACTACCTTGCATAGATATGGTCTTCCTTGACACCATTTGTCTGCTAGCTTAGGCTCCACCATCACTTGACTCCATCCATCCATGACTTTCCTTATTTGGCCTTAACCCTTGACTTGTTTTACTTGGCTTTCTAATATTGAGGACTTCCCTTTTTACTACCTCTGTGTTTGGACTGCATCCCTGTATGTTTAGTGTCTCGGCTCTGAGTTGGTGACAAAACTTGCCTTTTGTAAGTTGGATTGTAGGCCTAAATCATTATGGTGGGTTGTCTAGATGTTTGGCACTGGCTCGAACTCCCCCTAGTCACTTGAGATGTTGTTGGCTAAAACTGAAAGCTCATGTACTACTTATGGAAACTTATATAAATTCGCCCATGGAAACTAAAATGGGCAAGAGCAATGAACTGCTAAAAATACTCCTCGAAGAGTATAAGAAAGGTCCAAAAAGCAATGGTTCTTAAATGCTATATCTAAACAATTTCTGACCTTATATATATATATATATATGTTAACATGCCCTCGATGCAAGCTGCAATTAGTTGTGCTTATCAGCACACCTGAGATCCGAAGGGTTATGTATGCCAAAAAGTCCATGAAATGAAATCAATGGATCCTAATGAAACTGGATCATCTTTTATAAAAGTAGACATGATACCTAAGTTGAATAAGCACTCTCTAAACAACTTACCTATTTGTGAGGCACAACCATTCCCAGTGTTTTATTTTTCCATCACATAGTTTGTAGCTTCCCCCTTCTCCCAGTCCAAAGTGTCTTTTAGTTGAGTCTAGACAAGTCACCCCCTTTGCTCAGCCTTGTTCCGAGCCTTCATCCTTAGCTAGCAGTTAGACCATGTCCAATGGGTGAGTTTGTCACTTAAGATATTGTACAAGTAAATATAAATAACAATGGAATGAACAAATATTGATGTGATCTATCCTTGGTTGTATATGGACCTAGTCAAACCTAGTTTGACTATGGTCATTTCTTGGGATCCGTGATGATGTGGGCCATGAAGGCTTATTGATGATGATGTATGGGCCCACATACTCTTGATGATGATGCTATATGATAGACATATGGTTCAGGTGATGATTGATGCAGTTCAGCAGGTTTTATTATTATTTCAGATCATCAGATTATACACTGTCCATATATGGTGGACCCTACAGTCATCCCATCAGGGAAACCCATGGTGTATGAGTACACATTCTTAGTATATTTGGGTCTTCTCGATCCAATGAGACACTTATCATTCAGTTCCGGGAACTTCTGATAGTGATAGATGCAGTTTTACACTTGTTGACCAGATTTAGGGTTGATTTCCCAACCTGAGCAGCAAGGGCCATGAGTGTTAGCTTTTTAGCTCAGAAGACACTTCGCATAATTTTTTCTTGTATACGGAAGTGACCTTGCATTTACATTACCTAGGCACTTGAATTTTTCTAAGTTGTAATAAAGTGGCTCTTTTTATAAAGTGAGTTTTATGTAATGTTCCAAGTCCATTATAAAGCAATTTTTTATAAAGTGACTTTATGAAGTAAAAGTGCACATATTTCATGAAGTAAAAGTGCACATATTTCATAAAGTGAAAATACTTTATTGAAAAATTATAAGTGAATTATTTTGGAGGGAATGACTTTCATCCTTTGATCTTGTCAAATCAAGATTAGACCTTGACCGTTGTATTTAGGGATTGGGAAGGTGAAAAGTCACTTTCATGTTATAAGAGAAAGCCTAGGGCAATGTGCAAAGACACAATTTTCAAGAGAGTTTTTTCCAAGAGATTAAGCATTTGGCATTTCTGAGTACTTTGAGAGTGAGAGCATTTCTCTAGTGGTTCGAATTCCTAAGAGAGGAATTTTTTCTGGATGTGGCTCAAATCCCAGGGCACCTCTGCTGTGAGTTTATTTCTGTCACGTTTTTCGAGAAGGTTGCTGGGCACAGATTTCGAGGGACTGCACACAGTTCGAGGGAAAAAAATATGCATAGTCCGTATAGTCGTACGACAACACAGATTTCGAGATGCTGCGTGGGACAGATTTCAAGATACTGTTGGGCACAGATTTTGAGGTACTGTTGGGAACATATTTCGAGGTGATGTTCAGTTATTAAATTATGCATTAAATGCTGTTGTAACTCAGTTTTTATGCCTGGAAATGCTTAATGAAATTTTCTCTTGGACTGGTTTTCCCCAGGGGGGTTTTCCCCAGGGGGGTTTTTCCAGGGTCTGTTTTGACCGAATCTCACTGTGCATTACAATTTCAGATTGTTGTTCTATTTGTTTTTCCGCTGCTTAACTATCTCATCATAAGTGTTTGAGCTTGTTGTTCATTTTTTAAGTGACTGTAAATTTCATTTAACTAGTGAGTATATAAGTCTGAAATCTTGGTTTTGTTGGGTGGTTCATTGGCTTTTAAAAGCTTGATTTTAACAATGAGAGGCCAGTTCACCTAGGGCGTTGTATGAGGAGGGGGTGGTCTAGCCACTTGATATTACCATTTATCCCCCCCTCTGGAGAGCCTGGTGGGCTGAGTTTGACAGCGCAGGTGCCCTAGGTGGCAGTTTCAGCACTTTCATAGTTACCAAGGCAGTCCAGAAATGGGATAAAGGGGTCACTAAGGAATTCGATTTGGGCAATTGAAGCAAGGTTTTGACACTTGGTTTTCACAGAGGTCTTCTAGGGTGAACCCCCTATCTTCCAGCCAGTTTTCATCAGTCATGGGGGTCCACAGAGGCCACAGGAGGCCATTTACTGCATGTCTCTCATAGATTTTGAGGACAGATTTGATCATTTGTATTTATTTTGCACATATTATATTATTTTATTGTGCCATGGGGATGAGCTAGCAAGGATTGATGCCTCCTAGCCCCACCATGAACTCCATGTGTCATGTCCTAGTCATAGGAGGTGGGCCCATGTAATTTTGCCCCCTCTAGTGGATGATGTCATCCTCCATGAGTATCTTTTAGCTATGACATCATCATTATTTGAGTGATCCATGTGTTATATTGTTATGTTTCATCTTAGCCATTGATCATGTATTGAGATCTTTTAATCTCGACCACTCATTTCAAAAAGTGGTTTTGAGATCTAGGGTTTTGGTCTTTATTATCCTATAAAAGGAGGAGACCCCCTCATTGTAAAAGCATCTAGAGAATTTGGCTCTTGGCTCTTGGAATAAAATTTCTATCTTTTGGAGTACATGCTTGGATTTTGGAGTGGATGTTGGTTTCTTTGATTGTAAATGCTTTTGTCCATTGCACTGGAGGATCTCTTGTAGCTATCTTGCATATTTTGCCATACTTTTTACAGGTTGAGGAGGCGTTTTTGGACAAGTGCGAATTGGTGGGGAGGCCTACCCTTCAAGCTTAGAGGAGGACGTTTGGTTAAACAGGGAGTGGTTTTGTCTTTGTACCAACTATTCTTTGCTTATCTCTTTCTTGCTTGTATCTAACTTCAACATGTTAAACGGATTGATGCTTTGCTCCTTGGTTTTGACAGGTTAGAAGGACACATGTGTGGCTTGGAGAAAATATGATTTTGGCAAGAGGGCTTAAAAAATTCTTCATTTGATCTTTGGCAAAAGTAATCCTCATCTCAACTAGCATTCATCTCTTCATCCAAGTATGCTCCAAAGGTATGGTTTTCTTCTTCCTTGGCTTATCCATAACTTCTAGATAATAAAAGCCCTAATTGATTAAAACCCTCATTTTTGTTTTTCTTAGATCTACTTGGATCTAGCCTAGATTTTGGAAAGATATTGAAAACCCACCTCTATAGTATCCACGACAATTCGGATCTATAGTTTGGTGGTGATTGGGTTCCATTTGACACACTTTCCAAGGCAAAATAGCCCTCTTGAGGCAAATCGCACCACTTGGGAGAAGCTAATTGGGTTAGATCCAACACATGGGTAGGTGAGATCCCACTTGATTCATACTATCCTCACTTGATAACCTACCCCTAGTGTCTCACTTCATTGATTTTCACCTTGTGGGCCCCATTCCTCATTTTGAGGGTTGTGCCCCACTTGGGTCAATTTGGTGATGCACTTTAAATCTCAGATCTATGGAGATCTAGCCATTGGATGCCTTTGATTTTCAAGATCCATATTGATACTTTCCTAAACTACTTGGACCTAAACTTTGGTGTCCTTTGGACTTGATTTGACACACTTTTCCATGCTTTTAGCCCTCCTTGTGCAAAGTCGCACTTCTTGGGTGATTGAGTTGTCCCACTTTGAGAAACTGGGTGGTTGAGATCCCATTTGATTTGGAAAGAGCATATTTTAAAACCTACATCTAGTGTCTCACTTTGTGAAATTTTGCCTTGGGGGTATCATTCCTCATTTTGGGGATTGTTGTCCACTTGGCTCAATTAGTGAAACATTAGATCTAGTAAGATCTAACCATCACATCTTGGGTAGCCCACTTGATTTGCATCCTAGGTGTCCCGATCTACAATTTGATATCATTTTTTACTCCATTTGCCCATCCATTTCAAGGCACTAGTCCACCTTGGGCAATTCACACTTCTTGGGAATAGTGTCAAATGCTAGATCCCATATGTGGGTATATCTAACTTCATTTTAGATCCATAGATCTACTCTTTGCATACCCCTTGGTACCATTTGCACCCTTAACTCCACCTTGTGGGTCCCATTTTGAACCATTTCCATATCCCAAGGCAGTGGGCCCCACTTGTGTATTTCATGGTACTAGATCTTGTTATTTGATCTCATCATGTGGCCTAAATCATTCATTGGTTGAAACATAAGTCATCCCTTAATCCTTTTTCAACCATACTTAAACTTCTAGGTCCACCTAACCTTGCATTGGTTTCCGTAACTCATCTTTCACACTTCCCTAGAAACCTTTGCTTTGGTCCAATCATCTTTGATTGGTCATAGGGTCTCCCCCTTGGTCTTGATTCATCTCGATCTAAAGTGAACAGTGCCTCGATTGACGTGACTCCCAACTTGCATTGGGAACTGTGGCGTCTCTTGGGTCACCTTTTTAGTTTTCCATCTCCTCTACTGTCTCGGATGGGATACCTTTAGGGACAACTACAAGTTGTGTGATAACAGTACTTAAAAGGTACAATAGACTATGGTCTCAGTCATACTAGAGATCATGAATTCAGACTGTTTGGTTATATAGATTCAGATTGGGCAGGAAGTGTCTCAGACAGAAAGAGCACTTCGGGTGGATGTTACAGTCTAGGGTCAGTCATGGTCTCATGGCTAAGCAGGAAGCAGTCCAGTGTTGCTCTCAGCACTGCAGAAGCAGAATATATTGCAGCCTGTTCTGCCAGTTGTGAAACCATATGGATTCAGAAGTTGTTATGAGGTCTATTTGATCTAGATTTAGATACCACAGTGATTCTATGTGATAACTAGAGTTGTATAAAGATGACAGAGAACCTCATGTTCCATGATAAGTCGAAGCACATAGAAATCCGGTATTGCTACATCCGAGATATGGTGCAGAAGGGAGCTATAAAGCTCCAATATGTGAGCATCGATGATCAGGTTGCAAATGTGTTGATTAGGCCACTATCTCATGTGAAGTTTGAGCATTTTCGTGGAAAGCTTGGTGTAGTCCGTAAGGACATCCCTCGAAAGGGGGAGTCGTGCTGATGATACTATTGTGGTGCAGTAGGATTGATCATCCCTAGACAGTGATCCCGTAATTCCGAAAGGAAGGATAGTCTTAAATGTTGATCCTTAGACTAGAATCCCGTAATTCTGAAAGGAAGGATTGTCTAAGATGTGAATAGTGGACAATGATCCCGTAATTCCGAAAGGAAGGATCGTCTAAGTGTGATAGCTCCGTAAAGAGTCAAGACTTGGTCCCGTAATTCCGAAAGGAAGGATTGTCTGAGCACCACCAGTGTTGATGGACTAGAATCTCATAATTCCGAAAGGAAGGACTATCCATGATCCCGTAATTCCAAAAGGAAGGATCATCAGAGTTGATGGACTAGAGTCCCGTAATTCTGAAAGGAAGTCCATGATCCTGTAATTCCGAAAGGAAGTCCATGATCCTGTAATTCCGAAAGGAAGTATCACCAAATTTGATGGACTAGAATACCGTAATTCTGAAAGGAAGGACTGTCCATGATCCCGTAATTTCGAAAGGAAGGATCACCATAGTTGATGGACTAGAGTCCCGTAATTCCGAAAGGAAGGACTGTCCATGATCCCGTAATTCCGAAAGGAAGGAGAAGCAGAGCTCAACTCTTTCTTTGAGAGAAGAGGCCAATAGTTTCATACATACATCTTCATCGGTTATAGATAATTCATTAATAACTTCCTTAAAGAGATCAAGGTGCCTTTTACCAGAGACTTCAAAACTTCCATTGAATTTAGGCAACCTTTCGCGGGTTTGATGAGGAAATTGATGAGGGTACCCAACGATTTTGGAAAAGTCAAAAACTTTCAATCGACCAAAAGTCCTAGGCCGCTCAAAAGCAGCCATGGATGACAAATTTTTTATTTTTTTTAAATTCAAGAACCTAAATACAAAATGATGCACCCCATGGATTCTAGATAATGATAGGATCGATCACCAGTGGAGTCGCTTATGTGGAGTCGCCAGGTAGATTTTAAATCTCTTCTACCAAAAGATATGTCGTTAAAATAGCGGGGAGAGATGAGCGACAAAGAGATGGCTATGTTTAACTTAAAGATGAAAATGATAACCATCTAGATTACAAGACCGGATGCAATAAGATATGAGTTATGCATGGATAATCGCAGACACCTAAGTTTAGACTCTACCTCCCCGGCAACGACACCAAATGTTATCACCAAACTTGTATTTTCCCCTAGAGATGGATCCAAGATGGATGGAAGAGGGGATAGGAAACCAAAGAGGTGCAACCAAGATAGCCTCAACTCCCAATGGATGGTTGTCACGCCAATCGAGGCAATCTTCGCTTTATGTTATCTAGACCAAGACAACAAAGGAGAGACCCAGATCCACTCCCGATAGGAGAGATCAGACCAAAACACCAGATCAAATCAAGTATGGATGAAGTACGTAAGGTGTATGGTAAACCCTAGATCTATGGATGAAGTCACAAGGTGAGTAATAGGTTGGATCAAGAGGTTTAAACAATGTAGATTGGGTCCAACATGTTCATGAGAGTGACTTATGAGGTTTGAAACAAGATACAGGATCAGGGTACTAGTCAAAGATAAGAAAATCCATTGCCTTGGGAACCGTGTCCAATGCAAGGTAGTTAAGGACCAAATTGGGGCTAACCAGTACCAAAGATGAGCTTGATGAATGGATATGACAGTGTTTAGGTGTTCAAGAATGCAAGACAAAGATCAAAACACAATCTAACTCAACAATCCAAGAAAGTCGAATTGGTTTGGAGAAGATCAGTGCCTTGGGAAATGGGCCAAATGGAGTCTGATGTCCACCAAATTGTAGATCAGGGATGTTGAGGTGTGAAGCTAGGTGGATCTTGAAAATTAGGATCATCCAATGGCTAGATCTCAGTAGATTTGAGATTGAAAATGTATCACCAAGTGACCCAAGTGGGGCTCAACCCTCAAAATGAAGAATGGGGCCCACAAGGTGAAAATCACTAAAGTGACACACTAGGGGTAGGTTATCAAATATGGATATTATGGATCAAGTGGGATTTCGCCTACCTAGGTGCTAGATCTTAGCAAACTCACCCAACTAGGAAGTGTGACCTCCCTTGAAGAGGCTAATTTGCCTTGGAAAATGGGTCGAATAAAGGCCAATCCTCACCAAACTATAGATCCGAATCATCGTGGATGCTATAGTGGTGGGTTTTAAATTTTATACCCAAAATCCAAGTAGATCTTGCTAGATCTGAGAAATTGTAAAATGAGGGTTTTATCAATGAAGTAGTAATGCCAATGGATTGGAACCAAGACAAGAAGAACAAACTTGTGGATCTTACCTGGATAACCTTTTATATGCCTTGATGATGATGATCTATGCAATCCCGATCAATTTGAAGCGATTTGAAGTAGTTTTCTATGAAGTTGATTTGCCCAAGGAAGCCAATGCGCCCTCTCTCCTGCACAATAAACATCAACAATATCGAATTTACTGCATCAAGAGATAAAGACTAGTGCTACAGAAGAAGCAACAAGAGAAAAGCATAGATCACAATGATACTAATGATAACCCCCTGATACAAGTGAATGCCAAGTGGAGCGAGTTGAAGAAGCCTTGCAAAAACGCCCAAGATGAATTCGCCCTCCTGTAGACAAGACAAAGTTTCCACGAAAAATAGATCTTCCAGCAAATTCCCAAACGCTAGGATACAATAGACTTTTCAATCACCATCTAAGAACACTAGATTCAAAGGAGACCACAAGAATTTCCACAAAAACGTTTTTCTATATCAAGATTCCAAGAGCCAAAGACCCTTTACAATGAGAAGCTCTCTCCTTTAAATAGGATGGAGAGAGGCCATAACCCTAACCACTTTTTGAATGAGTGGCTAATATTAAAAGATCAAAATATCTAATCAATGGTTGAGATGAGCTCAACAATAAAATACATGGATCAACTCAATAATACAATATAATAATGGACAAATCACCCATAATGAGGGGGTCCCACCAAATGTCAATGATAAAACATAAGAAATAGCTCATGGTGGGTCCAAGGGGTAATTTATAACACCCTTGGTCAATCCCCATAGCACAATATTATCAAAATAATCATCTAAGCACCAAATCGTGCCCCTCTGGGAATGTCGTGAGCCTTGGAAGGCTCCAGAAATCATCATAAAATGCCAAAAGTGATGGGTGTGGGTCCCACTAGAAGCTGAAACTACTGGAGAAAGTCTGGAAGACATCCCACTCATCATCAATCATCATCCCATGCCATAACCTTGCCTCAGTAACCCAAATCAAATTCCTCTGTAGCCACTTTCACCATTTCTGGATTGCCTCGGGAAGTGTGAAACTGCCCAAACTGCTTCCTGAAGTGTCTGCGCTGTCAAGGTAAGCTCACCAATGTGTTTGGGAGGGGGTTAATATGGTAATAACAAGTGGCTGGACCACCCCCTCCATGTACAACGCCCTAGGTGAACCAATCAAATCTCATCACTGCTCTGACAGGGCCTTTGACAGGCCAAAACTGCAATAGGATAGACAACTAAGGCTAAGTCATCATTGTAACTGCCCGGAATTGAAAACAGACTATCTCATTGGACTCAGAGAGCCCAAAACCATCTAATATGTGTACTCATACACCATATGGATCTCTACATGATCATATAATATATCCAATATGCCCGGACATATGAAATAATAATAATCTGTAAATGATCAAATAATGCTGAAAGCCACAAATCATCATCATAATCTTGTATCTGCTGCATAGAACCATTATGTACCTGTACATAGACCATATACCATATATTTGCATCATCATAAGGTCTAATCATCTCATGTCTTGTGGTTGACCTTGGTCTAACTGGGTTTGACCAAGTCAACATGACCAAAATATAACTCAGAATATCATCAGAAGTTGCTGCAAGTGTTGGAGGTTGATGCATGCTCTACAATTCATTCAAATAGCAATTATAGAAAAAAATAATCATTACTAGCGATCTAAATCCAAATATATAAAGTCATTAATTATTATTATTACTTAGACTAAACTTTCAAGACCATACGCACTTCATAGTTGTGACCATTTTGCTAGTGAAGGGTGAAGGCTTTGTACTGCAAAAGCTAGGTTATAGGAAATGACTTACTGACTTAACACTGTGACACTTTGGATAGGGAAAGGGAATACACACCATAGCATATATTGAATGAGCAGTAACACAGGGAATGGCGGTGTCTCACAAATGGGTAGGTTGTTCGAAGAGTGTTTATTCACCTTGACAGATGCGCACAATCCATAATACAAATGAGGCCAGCTATCTTTTTGATATAGAGTTTAAGTTCCATTGCTTTTTGGGCATATAGTTTCCATAGCCTTTGATCTACGTGTGTTTATAAACACATTGCATAGATTTACATCTTCCACATGGGCGCTAGAGGGCAATTCGCCCCCCTCACTAGATTGCATCTCCACCATTCGATGGGGTTTGGGGAGAGTTAATCCCATCCATTGATTATGGAGGGAATTAAGGCTAGATTGAGAGATTTCTCTACTTAAGAGAGGGGATCTCTCATTTGGAGGTCTTCTTGGCATTTTGTAAACTTGATATTTGGTAATAGAGAGACATTCTTCTTCCGAGCTACTTGAGATATGGTGATGGAATGTTATCGTGTTGATTATTAGCTTATTTCCAGTGCATTGTTGAGTGATTTTGTGGTGTCTCCATCCTTCCTTGGCCAAAAGGAATTGCGGGTGAAATCGACCACTGGAGGGCGCAACTCTTGAGCTAGCAGCTCCACGTTGTGTTCTCTCTTCGGGATTTTAACAAGGGAAGTAAACTTACACTTGTTTCTTGCTTTCCTTCATTATTTGTCTTTCATTTGTTGATGATCTCTTGCTATTTGCCATAGTTACTGACTCTAGCAGGTACAAGGACGAACTGGGTCAACTGGCTGCACCAAAAATGCTAGGGGAAAATGCACTACTGCTCAGCATTTGGTCTTCGGGATTTGTCTTTGACACAAAGCTCCTCCATCTCTATTATTTCAGGTAGGAAATCCTTGCTTGTTTCTCATATTTTCATTTCCATTGTGAATGTTAAGCTGCAAAACAATAAAATAAACCCTAAATATAAAAAAACTCAAAATTTCTCCGTTAGAAACTAATTTTTATCACAAACCCGCTTCTATTATAATTTTAGGACTCCACTCTTAAATTTTCAGACCTTTCTGACTCAGTTTGCCCAAACCCATAGGGTCCATTTACACTCATCTATTGTTTGTACTTGTTTATATTATTGGGATTTGGGTGTCATTTTGTCTCTCAACCATCGCTGGTTGAGCGGGGTCTCCCCCCTCACTTGGTTACTTGCCTCATCTGAAGTGACAAACGCCTTGTCCGGTGTGACGACCGTTCTTCGAACGGTGGACTTCGCGATTGCTGGTTACACCTACCTAGTTGCTCAGAATGGACCCAGATGTTCTCCTTGGCCTCTCACAAGCCATAAAAGAATTAAATGAATATGTGAATAGGTCTGAAAGGAGACAAGAGAAAATAAATGAATGGGATGCACAATCTCAATATGGGGATGAGTATGAATATGATTATGGGTATGAACCTGAATATCAAAAATACCGCGATGCTCCTAATCACTCTAATGGAATCTTTGTCCTATCCACCCCTAATAGATTGGTAAGTCAACCTGAATCTAGATGTCAATCCCAACCAAGGGTTTATAGCCAAGATGGTTGGTCGAATCATCATGTTAACCGAATTAGACATCCAACTCGAGCCCCAAGTAGAATGGACAGAATATCTGTAGTGCAAATGAAACCTTCTCCATTTGGCTTCTCGAAGATATATGGGGCACCTCATCCTATGTCGAATGAATACACTGAAAGGTTGCCTCGGTTTTATGGAAACAATTATATATCTATTGAAAAACATTTGCAAATGCTTTGGGATCATATGGAAGTTAGAGGGGTTGATGATGAGAATGTTTATATGCGAGCCCTAGGTGAATCCTTAGGCGGGGGAGCTGGGTTATGGTTTGATAATTTAGCACCGGGATCCATCACTGGGTATGACACATTCACAAGGTTGCTAATGGATAAATGGGGTGAGAACATTGATGAGTCTTTGGAATGTCAATCTAGCACTGATTGTGTCATGGATGATGATTATATTGATGATCTGCTTTCTTGATTGGATCATTCCTCTCCTGAGATGTTCCAAATTATGAGTGTGCCTACAATCCATAGGAATGTTACAAAGTATCTTGATAATAATGCTTCAAAATCTCGTGTGCAAATTAAAAGAGACATCAATCGAATCATATGAGATACTTTGTTATCACTGCTTGAGGCAGTTGCAGGCCGAATTCTGGATCTAATTCACCTTTCCATTTGTGACTCCAGTAAAGCATCACCAGAAGAGCAACTTCACAATCATCACGTCGTTGACAATTGTCCTAATCAATGTTCAAACAATCCAAATTTTGACTTAGATCTTACTCATCCCTCGAAAGAGGAGGAGAAAGGTAAGGATAGTCAGATTGCATTTGAGAAACAATCAAGTGATCATCACGTAATTGAAAATCGACTTTGTGAAGATAAATGGGGTGAAAACATTGATGAATCCATGGAAGAAAAATCACATGAGGATTATGTGGTGGAGGATCAATGTCATGAAGACAATCAGGATAACAATGATGAAATGAGCAATGATTGTCCTTATCAATTTGATTTCTCCTCTCCCGAACCAATGGTGAATGTGCCTTTGATTCGGCTTATCAATGAGCCTTCAGTCTATAAGAATGTAGTTGAGTATTTGAAGAACATATGCAATGAATCTCATGATAAAGTTATGAATGATAGTGAGCAAATCTCAACCCCTCAAGCTTTCGACCATGATATTGACTTAGAAGGGGAACTTACTAAAATCATACGAAGCACTTTGTCATCATTACTCAGAGAAGGCACAAATAAAGAAAGGGATCCCATTGATCATCAGAGACAAAATTCTGTGGCTAAGCTTTCAATCAGTGAATCCACTAAAGGTCCTCTTGAGGGGCATCCCCATAGTCAATGCTTCGTTGGTAATTGTTCAAGTCAATGCTCAAGTGATCCCGACCTTGTTTCATTTTCCAATCATATCCTCAAAGAAGAAGAAGAAGAAGAAAAGATTGAAAATAATCAGACTTCTGTTGAGGGTGGATCAAACAATCATCATGTGGTTGAAATTCAAATGTGTGAAGATGATGGGGGTTTTAAAAATTATTATATCAGTATACCTCCTTGTCAAGATGATGATGATCCAATTATGTATCAACTCGACCTTGAGTGTTCTTTGTTGCAACCTGCAAGATGGAATCAATGTCATAAAGAACCTTCAAAAGGTGTCATGCTTAATGTCAACACAATTCCTTGTTCTCTCCTTGGTCACAATGAATTGATTGGAAATATGAATCAAATTGAGTCTTGTCTTTGGAAGGCTGGTGTTGACATTGATAATTTCTTTGACAAATGTCCCTTATCTCATGCAGAATTGGGGAGGACAATTTTAGGAAATGCTAAACAAGCCTCTACGTTTCAATCCTCCCTCCCATCCCAACTCATGAATTCAATGCCTCTTTCAAACCTAATTTTGATGTGCAAAGGATTCGATAAGGAGTTTGTAGAATGCCAAGCGGTTGATGGTAAAACCTTTTATTTTCTTTTTCAGTCATCCTAGGTTAACCCTATTTTCCAAACTGATAGTCTTATTGATTGGTTGACCGAGAAGCTTTTCAAAGATCAATTTCATCTTTTCACAATTTTTGAGCAACAAGTGGGAATAATTTTGATCTTAGGTTTAGTAAACTCCAATTTGTCCCCACTTGGTTCTTTCATCAATCCAAGGATGAACGCCATTGAGAATTCCAGCTTGATAGACGAGGAGAACAACATGTCTCAAGGAGGGTTGAGTCGAATGTTATATCATTTTCTTCCATCAAATTTAAAGGATAACTCACACCATTTTCATGATCCTTTTGGCTTATTGATGGATGTGTCTTGCGAAACTCAGTCTCAACCTCGGCATGTTTTCATTTTGCACCACTCTAACCCTTTTCCAATTTGTAAACAAGTCAAGAGGATTGTGATCTTAAACTCATTAATTTTTAATCCAGTCTTGACTTGTTTTGCTAAACAACATCAAGGAGGAACTATTGATCTATTGGATGAGTGGTTGCACTGGATCTATGATTTTACTTAGCATTTCTCTGAATTGGTTAGAGTAGGGTAGGTGAATTAAATAAGCTCTCGCAAGCAGTAGTTAGTGGTCCTTTTTGCCTTGGTTTTTTGTTTTTCTTACCTTTGGCACCCTTTTTCTTTTCTGGTTTTTGTTTGTGTAGCCTAGCTTTCCTTTCCTTTCTTTTTCACCTTTTTACACCTTCTGTGTCGACGTAATAAAACTTAAAATGCTGTACATTTCATTGTTGATATCTTTCCATTTCGGCATTATCATTTTGTTTATATTTCTGCTGGATTATATATATATATATATATATATTGTATGTCCTGACAAGCAATCTGCAGAGATTGGTATAGCGTCTGCATTTTCTAGGGATAGGTACGTGTATGATGATGATGATGCAGATAGCATGTATGTGCATGTGTTTTTATGGTGATGAGAGGGGTGCTATGGACCAGAGATTCTGTGGTTCTCAAGCACTCTCTCCCTTAGAGAACTTGTCCCAGTTGGAGCCAGATGTTATCACATCCATGTTAGCTGGAGCTACCATGCTGCAGATTGTGTGGTTGGGGACCATACTACAATTTTTTTCCAAATTAGAGATCAAATGCCCACAGAGGGGGCATTCATTGTATTCATATTTCCCTGAGCAGAGATATCAGAGGGGGCAGATGGTTTTTTATTGGTCCAGATATATTACAGAGCAGTGACCACAGGGTCACCCGTCCTTGCCGAGCTTTGCATGATCCCATTGATAGAGTTACTTAGCCATATTGTGATGAGAGTGCAACAGAATATTGTTGGTTTGCCACTTATTTCCCGGATTCAGCAGAGATCCAGTTCCAGATTCAGCTTTAGCAGCAGGTTTATGGTATGGCAGGTATAGCACTTTATGGTTTATTGCTCATGTTGTTGTTTAGACTTGTTTATTTATGATAGTAGATATCTAATATTCTTGCTTAGTACATATCCGCACATTCCAGAGCTTCCATTATTCAGAGCTTGGCTATGATGATTGTATATTTTGAGATCACTCATGATCAAAGTAGTGTATTATTCAGGCTTATGTTAGACCTTGTGTCAAGGCTGAGGCTTGAGAGTTCAGATTTGATGACCGATGTGACCCTTTATCCCATACAGTTTCAGTTCAGTGCCTAGAGATGTATTGCAGCAGTGTTTCATATGATATATGATGATTATTCTTGTGATGATGTTGTATGACCTATGGATGTTTTATCATTGACTGTGGATTATTATCTTGTTAATTTAGTCATGTTCACAGCATCTGCTTGGTATATTATTCCTGATGTGGCAAACTGTTTAAAATTAACTATAAATTATAAAATGGACATTTACTTGCACATTTAGGTTGTTTGACAAAACTCAATGGTTTACCACCTTACATAGATATGGTCTTTCTTGACACCAGTTGTCTGCTAGTTTAGGCTCCAAATTCACTTGACTCCATCCATACATGACTTTCCTTATTTTGACTTTAAACCTTGACCTGTCTCATTTGAATTTCTCATACTAAGGACTTCCCCATTTTCTACCTCTGTGTCTGGACCGCATCCCTATATGTTTAGTGTCTCGGCTCTAAGTTGGTGACAAAACTTACCTTTGGTGAGTTGGATTGTAGGCCTAAATCATTCTGGTTGGTTGTCCCGATGTTTGGCATTGGCTCGAACTCCTCCTAGTCACTTGAGATATTGTTGGCTAAAACTGAAAGCTCATGTACTACTTATGGAAACTTATAAATTCGCCCATGGAAACTAAAAAGGGCAAGAGCGATGAACTGCTAAAAATACTCCTCGAAGAGTATAAGAAAGGTCCAAAAAGCAATGGTTCTTAAAAGCTATATCTAAACAATTGTTGACCTTATATGTATATGAAAACATGCCCTGGATGCAAGCTGCAACTAGTTGTGCTTATCAGCACACCTGAGATCCGAAGGGTTATGTAGGCCAAAAAGTCCATGAAATGAAATTGAATGATCCTAATGAACCTGGATCAACTTGATGTAGATATGATGCCTAAGATGAATAAGCACTCTCTAAACAACTTATCCATTTGTGAGGCACAGCCATCCCCCGTGTTATTTTGTCCAGCACAGAGTTTGTAGCTTTCCCCTTTGCCCAATCCAAAGTATTTTTGAGTTGAGTTAGACAAGTCAACCCCTTGGCCCAACCTTGTTCCTAGCCTTCATCCTTCACTAGCAGTTTGACCATGTCCAATGGGTGAGTTTGTCATTTGAACTATTATGCTAGTAATTTCATATAATAAAGGAATATGCTAACTTGATTAATGCCACTGAATGGATGTTATACTTTGAGCTAAGCTGTGAGAATGATTAGAGGAACATGTCTTAGTCTACTGATATGATTTCTCTTGGTTATATATGGACATAGTCAAACCTAGTTTGACTATGGTCATTTCTTGGGATCCGTGATGATGTGGGCCACATATGCCTATAGATGATGATTGATGGACCCACATACTCTTAATGATGATTCCATATGATGGATATATGATGCAGATGATGATTGATGTAGTTCAGCAGTTTTATTTATTACTTCAGATCATCAGATTATACACTGTCCACATATGGTGGACCCTACAGCTGGCCCATTAGGGAAACCCATGGTGTATGAGTACACATTCCTAGTATATTTGGGTCTTCTAGATCCAATGAGACACTTATCTTTCAGTTCTGGGCACTTCTGACAGTGATAGATGTAGTTTTACACTTGTTGACCAGATTTGGGGCCGATTTCCCAGCCTGAGTAGCAGGAGCCATGAGAGGCCCGTTCACCTAGGGCGTTGTATGAGGAGGGGGTGGTCCAGCCACTTGTTATTACCATTTACCCCCCCTTCTTGAGAGCCTGGTGGGCTCAATTGGACAACGTAGATTCCCTAGGAGGTAGTTTTGGCACTTTGAAAGTTACCGAGGCAGTTAAAAAATGGGATAAAGTGGTCACTGAGGAATTCAATTTGTGCAATTGAGGCAAGGTTTTGGCACTTGGTTTTCACAGAGGTCTTCCAGGGTGATCCCACTATCTTTCAGCCAGTTTTCACCATGTGGGTAGGCCCACAGAGATCACAGGAGGTCTTTTACTGCTTGTCTGTCACAGATTTTGAGGACAAATTAGGTCATTTATATTATCTTGGACATATTTTATTATTTTATTGTGCCTTGGGGATGAGCTAGTAAGGATTGATGCCTCCTAGCCCCACCATGTGCTGCATATGTCATGTCCTAGTCATTATGAGGTGGGATTTGGTACTTTTACCCCCTCTAGTGGATGACATCACCCTCCGGGCCTCCATGAGTACTTTTAGACTATGACATCATCACCTTTTTGAGTGATCCATGTGTTATGTTATGTGGTTCATCTTAGCCATTGATTTTATATTGAGATCTTTTAATCTCAACCACTCATTTGATGTAGTATTGTAAAGTGGTATAGGGTTTTGGTCTTTATTATCTTATATAAGGAGGAGACCCTCTATTGTATAGCTCACCTTTGGAGCTCTGGAATATTGGAATATAACATTTCTTTGTGGAGCATATCTCTTTTGTCTTGTGAATTCTCTTGCATCTTGAGTATACAGTATCTCTTCTATGTATCATTGTGGATTTTGGTGCTACAACTAGTTTTCTTGCAGGAAAGTTGAATTGGTGGAGAGGAGGGCGATTTCTTGAGGATTATTATTGGATGGATCCACATAGTCTCTCTTGGGTTGATCTTGGTGAAAGGTAGTATCATTATTGTATCTTTGTGACATAGTTGATGCTTTCTATTACATATTTCCATCATTTTCATAATCATCTTACTTGGCTTGTTTCACTTGATCTTGTCTTGTAGGAGGAGGACGATTTGGCAAACTTGGAGGAGGACGTTTTGGTTGGAGCTCTTGGATCTCACTCTTGAATATACACATAGGAGAATGCTATCGATTTGCAAGGTGGCCATAAGCAATTGAGGTAAGTTATACAAGGTATGTGCCTATTTCCATCCATTCTTCTTCATTGGTCACAAACCCTAATTAATTAAAACCCTCATTTTGGTTTTTCTTAGATCTACTTAGATCTAGCCTTGCTTTTGAAAATACATTAAAACCCCACCTCTATAACATCCACGCCAATTCGGATCTATAGTTTGGTGGTGATTGGGTTAAAATTGACACACTTTTCAAGGCAATATAGCCCTCTTGAGGCAAATCGCACCCCTTGGGAGAAGCTTGTTTGGTTAGATCTAGCAATGGGTAGGTGAGATCCCACTTGATTCATAATCTACACACTTGATAACCTACCCCTAGTACTTCACCTTGTTGATTTCTACCTTGGGGGTAGCATTCCTCATTTTGGGGGTTATGCCCACTTGGATCAATTTGGTGATGCACTTCAATCTCAGATCTATGGAGATCTCGCCATTGGATCCCCTTGATTTTCAAGATCTACATAGATCATTGCCTAAACTACTTGGATATACAATTTGGTGGCCATTGGACTTGTTTTGACACACTTTTCCCACCTTTTAGCGATTATGGAGCAGCAATGAATGTTATGCCTTTACAAGTTATGAAGGAAATGGGACTTGAAGTGACTAGACCTTATGGAAATGTCTGTGGTATAGATTCCCGACGAGTGCCATGTTATGGTTTGATCAAAAACCTTAGAGTTGAATTTTTTGCGTGTTCAGACATTTCTACCATGATGGATGTAGTTGTCATTGACTTACCCCCAGCATATGGAATGTTGTTATCTAGAAAATGGGTGGCTGGTCTAGGTGGATACCTTATGATGGATTTATCATTTATTTGTGTTCCCAACCCTGATGGAGCTTTGATTCGGGTAAACAGAGAACCTTGTTATAATGAGCATGTAGAATCATTTGATGAAGGGTTAAAGAACACATATGGGGATGAATTGTTGAATAATGCCAAAACTAACCTTGTTGAAGATGAGGATGAATTATATGAAGTTGATCAAAATATGTGTATGGTCATGGAAGATTCTGATTCCTCTTGGGAAGAAGTGCAAGCAGTTGAAATTGCAAGAAAAATCAATTTGGAGTTACTTAGAAATGAATTTGTTGAGGAAATAGATGAATTGAGAAGACATGAAAATCAACCTCAAGGTCATGAACAAAACAATGAAATCATTCAAGAACCTATTATCGAGAATCAAGCACCTGAGGAAGTTGATGATGGCATAAGAGATATAGGAAGAGATTAGCAGTTGCCTAATGATCAAAGTTTGGAACAAATTCCCCATTTGGAAAATTTTCATGAGAAAACAAATGTTGAAGAAAATATTGAGAATCAAATACATGAAGATGAATTTGATGATATTAGGAGGGGAGAAAGAATTCTTTTTATTGTTAGGGAATGGTTTGCCTTGACCAATCATAATAGAGAAAGAGAAAGCCAAGGGATTGCACCTATTTACCCATGGGAAAACAATCTTGCAACTAGGGTTGAAACAAATGAAGAGTATGAAGCCTTCCATTATTTTGATATAGAAGATTCTCTATCTCATTTATCTCTAGAAGATGGTAATTTGATTCAAGTTCATGATAACTCTTTAAGTTGGGAAGAGGATGCCTTAATTAATGATGCACCTGAAGGAGAACATAATCTAAACAACCTTGCTATTTTTCAAACTCCTTCAGAACCTCAAAGCCACGTTTTATCTGCATATCCTCATGTCCTTAATTTTCTCCTACCATCTGAGTCATCTAGTCATCATACTCATGATCTTTCTCATATTCCTATTTCCTCTACATTTTATCTTGAGTCAGTTTCTACTAGATTGGAAAACATGGTCCTTCCAGTCCCTTCAGGGGAAGGCTCTAGTCGTAATACTGTCATATCTCATGAGCCACCTCCCTTGGAAGAACATAGAGATTTCTGGACTGTAGGTGAAGTTGTTAAAAGATTTGTGTCTCCTCATGAGGAAGAGTCAAATGAAGTAGTCCAAGAACAAGAGGAGTTAGGGAGGTCCTTGTTGGCAGAATTGCTATTTCCCTAGATGGTGGTCCACCCAGAGTTGATGCAGTTCCTTCTAGGGGGAGCTCAAGGATTTTCACACCTCAACCACAAAACCCTGCTGAAATCCATCCCATGCCTATTCGTAACATTGGAGTTACTCCCGAATTGGTCAATAGAAATAGGTTTCCTACAGGAAGTCAAGTCATCATCCCCAACCATTTGTTGCATATAAGATCGGGACAAGCTGATGACTTATGGATTGGACCTTTTATAGTAGAGCAATGCATTGAGGGCATGTGCTTTCTAACCACTGGTAGTGGACGACGTATTTCATATCCTGTCAATCAAAGGGACTTAAGGGATCACATCCCTGATCCCACATAGTTGGAATCTCTCCGCTTGCATTGCCTGGTAGATTAGAGTAGGTACGAAACCAAATAAGCCTACTTGGGCAGTAGTTAGTCGTTTCAGCCATTGAGTCTGGCACTTTTTGTTTTTCTTTTTCTAAGCTCCCTTGTAAGCTCCTAGTTTAATTGAGTACCTGTCATTTTTCTTTTTCCTGCACAATAAATTTCAAATTTTGCAAATTATGTTAGTAGTTTAGATTTACTTTCTGCATTTATATTTCTGACATAGAATAGATTTTATTTCAGTTGGATTTTATATTTTTCTCATACATGCTGCATGAGGTATTTTGATGTTTGTGAATGCAGAAATAGGTTGCAAAAAATAAAAGATGGAAGCAAAATGGTAGAGTGCTGGACCGAGGATTCGAGTAGCAGAGTTCGAGGACCAGAGATTATGAGGTTCTCAAGCGCTTATTTCAATAGAGCACTTGTCCCAGCCGAAGCCAGATGTTATCACATATATAGTAGCCGAGCTACAATACATTATTTTTCTGATTCCAATACACTATTAAGCCAGTGCCCTTACATTGAGATGCTGACATGAGCATCTATATTGGATCACTATTAGGTTTTTGACAGCAGTATATATTCCCCATGCCATGACTGAGTCTCAGGACACTCAGAGAGATGACCGATGTAGCCATTATACCATTTGTACAGAGCAGTCAGTAGTGCCCAGAGTTGCAGTAGCAGTTTCAGAGGATAGATGATGGTTCAGGTGATGAGCATTCAGGTATATGACTCAGCGGGTATATCATTGTGTTATGGTTATATTGCTTTTATACATATTCTTATAGCATGTCTTAGCACTTAGTGTCATGATCTGGCGATCATATAGATATGTGGACCTATTTGATCTTTATATATATATTATATTGTCCCTACTCAGACTTAGAAGTTCACTATTCATACTCATTGGTTTTACCCTCCATAGGGAGAATAGAGGTGATCATTCCACCATACCTTGGCTTGCTAGTGTTGGCTCCATTATTCATTGTCTTCATCCATCCATTGCCTACCTTTTAGTTTATCACCCTGACTTACTACTTGACTAGTGGCATGGAGGACTTTTCCCCACTGTAGCCTTTGTATTGGATGAGCTTCCCTGTTTATTGTTTCTCGGCTCTGAGTTGGTGACAAAACTTACTTATGGTGAGTTGGAGTTCCTTGTGAATTCCCCCTAGTCACTAAAGTTTTGTTGGCTAAACCTGAAACTTTTAGTGCTGCCATGAATACAAAATCTGGAAAAAATGAAATGCTATATCTTGTATGAAAAGCCCATTCATGCAATGTGTTTCTAAACACACGTGAATGAAAGGCATGCCAAATGAAAATGGCCATGAAAATAAAATGTTATATCTTTTGAAAATGTAAATACCTAGGCAAACAAGCTGTCTGTGACACACCTAGAAGTGCTCAGGCAAACAAGTGCCTTAAAAACACACCTTTAGCAGAAAGCCTAAATAAATGTAAATCTATGCAATGTGTTTATAAACACACATAGATCAAGGCTATGGAAACTTCAGGCCCAAAAAGCAATGGAACTTAAAAGCTATATCTAAATTATTGCTGGCCTCATTTGTATTATGGATTGTGCGCATTTGTTAAAGGTGAATAAATATTCTTTGAACAACTCATCCATTTGTGAGACACCGCCATTCCCTGTGTTGTTGCTCATTCATTATATACTATGGTATGTATTCCCTTTCCCTTTGCCAAAATGTCATAAAGATAAGTCAGTCAAGTCATCCCTTAGCCTAGCCAGTTATTTTAGCCTTCACCCTTCACAAGCAAATTGATCACAGCTATGAAGTGAGTATGATCTTGAAAGTCTAGTCTGAGTAATAATAATAATTAATGACATAATATATTTGGATTTAGATCGCCAGTAATGATTACTTTGTGTTATAATTTTTATTTGAATAAGTTGTAGAGCATGCATTAACCTTTGACACTTTGCAGCAGCTTCCGATGATGGTCTGAGTTATATTTGGTCATGTTGACTTGGTCAAACCTAGTTTGACCAAGGTCAACCATAGGACATGAGATGGTTGGACCTTGTGATGATATGGATAGATGATATATGGTCTATGTACATGTACATGATGATTCTATGCAGCAGATATAGGGTTATGATGATGATTCATGGTTTACAGCATTATTTGATTATTTATAGATTATTATTATTTCACCTATTCCGGTATATTGGATATATTTTATGATAATGCAGAGACTCATATGGTGTATGAGTACACATCTTGGATGGATTTGGACCTTCTTAGTCCAATGAGACAGTCTGTTTTCAGTTCTGGGCACTTACAGTGATGATTGAGCCTCAGTAGGCTATCCTAGTGCAGTTTTGGTCTATCGGAGACCCTGTCAGAGCAGAGGTGATTTTTATCTGGTTGACCTAGGGCACTGTGCTTGGAGGGGGTGGTCCAGCCACTTTTTTTTACCATATTACCCCCCTCACGGACACACGGGTTTCCTCACCTTGATAGCGCAGGCACTCCAGGAGGCAGTTTGGGGCAGTTTCACGCATCTCGAGGCATTTAAGGATTGGTAGAAATGGCTATTGAGGAATTTGATTTGGGCTACTGAGGAAATGTTTTGGCATGGGATGATCAATGATGATGGATTGATGTCTTCCACCTCCTCCAGCAGTTTCAGCTTCATCGGGACCCACATCCATCACTTATGGCACTTTCTGATGATTTCTAAGGTCTTTTGAAACCTACGATTTGTCCATAGAGGCACGATTTGGTATATTGATGACTATTTTATTATTATTGTGCTTTGGGGATTGATCAAGGGTGGCTAAAATTACCCCTTGGACCGACCATAAGCTTCTTATTATATTTTGTCATCATGATATAGTGGGATTCCCCTCTTCTAGGGCGATTTTGTCCACTTATGTTATATTTTATGAGTGATCCATGTATTTTATTGTTGAGCTCATCTCAACCATTGATTAGACATTTGTATCTTTTAATCTTAGCCACTCATTCAAAAAGTGGTTAGGATTTTGATGCATCTCCTTCCTATTTAAAGGAGAGAGCTTCTCATTGTAAGGGGTCTTTGGCTCTTGGATTATTGGTATAGAAAAACTTTCTTGTGGAAATTCTTGTGGTCTCATTTGCATCTGGTGTTCTTAGATGGTGATTGGAAAGTCTATTGCAACCTAGCATTTGGAATTTGTGGTAAGATCTATCTTTTTTGGAAATCATTGTCTTGTCTACAGGAGGGCGACTTCAACAAGGCTTCTTCAAATCGACTTTCTTGGCATTTGCTTGTATCAGGGGGTTATCATTAGTATCATTGTGATCTATGCTATCTTTCTGTAACTTCTCTTGTGGCATTAGTCTTATCTCTTGATTGCATGAAATCTGATATTGTTGACGTTTGTTGTGCAGGAGAGAGGGCGCATTGGCTTTGTTATCACACAACTTGTAGTTGCCCCTAATGGTATCCCATCTGGGACGGTAGAGGAGATGGACAACTAAAGAGGTGACCCAAGAGATGCCACGGTTCCCAATGCAAGGTGGGAGTCACGTCAACCGAGCCACTCTTCACTTTAGATCTAGATGAGTCAAGACCTAAGGGGAGACCCTATTACCAATCAAAGATGATTGGACCCAAACAAAGGTTCCTAGGGATAAGTAGACAATGAGTTACGGAAACCAATGCAAGGTTAAGTGGACCTAGAAGTTAAAGTATGGTTGAAGGTGATTTGAGAAATGATTAGTGTTTCAACCAATGTATGATTTAGGCCACATGATTAGTTATAATGACAAGGTATAGTACCATGTGTTACACAAGTGGGTCCTACTTTCTTAGGATATGTGAAACGGATTAAAGTGGACCCACAAGGTGAAATTAAGGGATGCAATTGGCACTAGAGGATATGTAATGAGTAGATCTATGGATCTAAGTTGAAATTAGAAGTACCCACTTACTGGATCTAAGGTTTGACACAATTGCCAAGGAGTGTGACTTGCTTAAGGAGGACTAGTGCCTTGTTGGATGGTTTAATGGAGTCAAAAGATATGTCAAAGTGTAGATCGGGTTACCTAGAGGTCAAGTCAAGTGGGCTAATTGAGATAGAATGGTTGGATTTTGCTAGATCTAGGATTTCATGAAATGACCCAAGTGGACCACAATCCCTTAAAATAGGGAATGCTATCCCCAAGGTAGATCATCACAAAATGATACTCTAGATATAGGTTTCAAGGTATGCCCGTTCCAAATCCACTGAAATCTCAACTACCCAGGTCCTAGAAGTGGGCAAACTCAGTCACCCAAGGAAGTGCGACCTTCCTCAAGGAGGGCTAAAAGGTCGATAAGGTGTGTCAAATCAAGTCCAATGGCCACCAAAATGTAGATCCAAGTAGTTTAGGCACTGATCTATGTGGATCTAGAAAATCAAGCCAATCCAAGGGTTAGATCTTACTAGATATGAGTTTTAAGGTGCCAAGTAGTTCAAAAGGGGGTTTTAATCCCTTAAAATGTGGAATGATGCCCACAAGGTAGAAATCACCCAAGTAAAAGTCTAGGGTTAGGTTATCAAGTGTGTAGATTGCAAATCAAGTGGTATCTCACCTACCCACATGCTAGATCTAACCCAACAAGCCTCTCCAAGGAAGTGCGATTTGGTTCAAGAGGACTATATTGCCTTGAAAAGTGTGTTAATTTTAACCCAATCACCACCAAACTATAGATCCAACTAGGGGTGGATGCTATAGAGGTGGGTTCTTAAGATCTTTTCAAAAGCAAGGCTAGATCTTAGATCTAAGAAAAACCAAAATTGGGGTTTTGATTAATTGGGGTTTGTGATCAATGAAGAGAGAATGGATGGAAAGAGGCACATACCTTGTAGATCTTACCTCAGTTGCTTGTGGCCACCTTGCAAATTGATAGCATTCTCCTATGTGTATATTCAAGAGTGAGATCCAAGAGCTCCAACCAAAACGTCCTCCTCCAAGATAGCCAAATCGTCCTCCTCCTACAAGACAAGATCAAAGAAACAAGTCAAGTAAGATGATTATGAAAATGATAGAAAGATGTAATAGAAAGCATCAACTATGTCACGAAGATACAATAATGATACTCCCTGTCACAAGATCAACCCAAGAGAGAATATGTGGATCCCTCCAACAATAACCCTCAAGAAATCGCCCTCCTCTCTACCAATTCGACTTTCCTGCAATAAAAATAGTAGAAGCACCAAAATCCACAATGATACATAGAAGAGATACTGTATACTCAAGATGCAAGAGAATCCACAAGACATGAGAGATCGATATGGGCCTACCCACATGGTGAAAACTGGCTGGAAGATAGTGGGATCCCCCTGGAAGACCTCTGTGAAAACCAAGTGCCAAAACCTTGCCTCAATTGCCCAAATCGAATTCCTCATTGACCACTTTATCCCATTTTTTAACTGCCTCAGTAACTTTGAAAGTGCCAAAACTGCCTCTGAGGGCATCTGCGTTGTCCAACTGAGCCCACTAGGCTCTCCAGAAGGGGGGGTAAATGGTAAAAACAAGTAGCTGGACCACCCCCTCCTCATACAGCTCCCTAGGTGAACTGGCCTCTCATGGCCCCTGTTGGTCAGGCTAGGAAATTAGCCCCAAATCTGGTCAACAAGTGTAAAACTGCATCAATCACTGTCATAAGTGCTCGGAACTGAAAGATAAGTGTCTCATTGGATCCAGAAGACCCAAATCCACTAGGAGTGTGTACTCATACACCATGGGTTGCCCTAATGGGCCAGCTGTAGGGTCCACCATATATGGACAGTGTATAATCTGATGATCTGGAGTAATAAATAAATCTGTTGAACTGCATCAATCATCATCTGCATCATATATCCATCATATGGCATCATCATCAAGAGTATGTGGGTCCATCAATCCTCATCTATAAGCATATGTGGCCCACATCATCACGGATTCCAAGAAATGACCATAGTCAAACTAGGTTTGACTAGGTCCATATATAACCAAGGAAAAATCATATCAGTAGACTAAGACATGTTCCTCTAATCATTCTCACAGCCAAGCTCAAAGTATAACATCCATTCAATGGCATTAGTCAAGTTAGCATATTCCTTTGTTATATAAAATTACTTACACAATAGTTCAAATGACAAACTCACCCATTGGACATGGTCAAACTACTAGTGAAGGATGAAGTCTAGGAACAAGGTTGGGCCAAGGGGTTGACTTGTCTAACTTAACTCAAAAATACTTTGGACTGGGAGAAGGGGGAAGCTACAAACTCTGTGCTTGGACAAAATAACACGGGGAATGGCTGTGCCTCACAAATGGATAAGTTGTTTAGAGAGTGCTTATTCAACTTAGGCATCATGTCTACATCAAGTTGATCCAGGTTCATTAGGATCATTCAATTTCATTCTATGGCCTTTTTGGCCTACATAACCCTTCGGATCTCAGGTGTGCTGAAAAGCACAACTAGTTGTAGCTTGCATCCAGGGCATGTTTTCATATACATATAAGGTCAGCAATTGTTTAGATATAGCTTTTAAGAACCATTGCTTTTTGGACCTTTCTTATACTCTTCGAGGAGTATTTTTAGCAGTTCATCGCTCTTGCCCTTTTAGTTTCCATGGGCGAATTTATAAGTTTCCATAAGTAGAACATGAGGTTTCAGTTTTAGCCAACAACATCTCAAGTGACTAGGGGGAGTTCGAGCCAATTCCAAACATCGGGACAACCGACCAGAATGATTTAGGCCTACAATCCAACTCACCAAAGGCAAGTTTTGTCACCAACTTAGAGCCGAGACACTGAACATACAGGGATGCGGTCCAAACACAGAGGTAGAAAAATGGGGAAGTCCTCAGTATCAGAAAGTCAAATGAGACAGGTCAAGGTTTAAAGTCAAATAGGAAAGTCATGTATGGATGGGGTCAAGTGAATATGGAGCGTACACTAGCAGACAAATGGTGTCAGGAAAGACCATATCTATGTAAGGTGGAAAACCAGTGGGTTTTGTTAAATGACCTAAATGTGCAAGCAATTGTCCATTTTATGATTTATAGTTCATTTTAAACAGTTTACCACATCAGGAATAATATACCAAGCAGATGCCGTGAACATGAC
This sequence comes from Larix kaempferi, assembly GCA_027924585.1. Classification (NCBI taxonomy): domain Eukaryota; kingdom Viridiplantae; phylum Streptophyta; class Pinopsida; order Pinales; family Pinaceae; genus Larix; species Larix kaempferi. Next base: position 16,432,923 of record BSBM01000088.1, on the reverse strand, counting down.
TAAATCAACAAGATAATAATCCACAGTCAATGATCAAATATCCATAGATCATACAACATCGTCATAGTAATAAACATCATATACTATTTGAAACACTGTTGCAATACATCTCTAAGCACTGAACTGAAACTGTATGGGATAAAGGGTCACATCAGTCATCAAATCTGAACTCTCAAGGCTCAGCCTTGACACAAGGTCTAACATAAGTCTAAATAATACACTGCTCTGATCATGAGTGATCACAAAATATACAATCATCATAGCCATGCTCTGAATAATGTAAGCTCTGGAATGTGCAGATATTTGCTAAACAAGAATAGTAGCCCTGCTACTATGGTGTGATAACATCTGGCTCCAGCTGGGACAAGTGCTCTAAGGGAGAGAGCGCTTGAGAACCTCAGAATCTCTGGTCTCGATCTGCTTTGCATCAATCTTCAATCTAGCACTGCACCATCCTTGCTTTCAGCTTTTATTTTGCACCTGTTTCTGCGCTCACAAACACTAGAATACCTCATGGAGCATGTATGGGACAAAAATGAAACTAAAAGTGAAATCTACTCTAAAACAGAAACTGAAATGCGTAAAAGAAAAATTTAAACTAACATGGCATATATCATTTATTCATTATTCATTATTTTTATTACTGTGCAGGAGGAAAAGATAACTTTTTCAAGCAGGCAATCTCAACTTGCACAGGCAGTCAAAAATGCAAAAGGGAATTAAAATTCTTTAATGCATGCAAGAGAAGAGACAAGCTTAGGAAGGAGCAGGGCTCACCTCAATCAGTCACAAAAACAAGCAAACACTCAAAGAAAAAGGGGCAACGCACAACACACAGCAAAAAGAAAAAGCACACAAATCCTACTGCTCAAGTGAGCTTATTTGGTCCTACCTACCCTACTCTAACCATTCAGCACAAATGTTAGGTAAAATCATAAATCCAGTGCAACCATTCATCAAATAAATTAATGATTCTTCTTTGATTTTTGTTGATAAAACAAGTCAAGATTGGATTAAAGATTAATTAAATTGAGAGCACAATCTTTCTGACTTGTTCAGAAATTGAAGAAGGATTTGAATGGAGCAAAATGAAATCATGCCAAGGAGAAATTTGACTGAAGCAGACATCCTCCATCAAAGAACTGATAGGATCATAAAATTTGTGTAAATGATTGTTTAAAATTGATGGAGGGAAAACATATGGCATTTGATTTAATAAACTACTTTCCTCATTCACTTTACTTGCATATTCAATACGGTTCTTTTTGGGACTGATGATCAAATAAAAACCAAGTGGGGACAAATCAAGGCTTGAAAGACGAAAAATCAAAACTACACCCACTTGATGCTCAAAAATGGAGAAAAGATGAAATTGATCTTTAAACACCTTTTCTAGCCACCAAGAATGATTGATAATTTGACAACAAGCATCATTGTTCTAAGGTGACTGAAAAGAGAAATGAAGTGCTTTTTCTCCAATCATGTAATCGTGCTTATACTTCCTATTGAAAATTTCCAAGGCAAAAGACCGACTAGAGCACCAACCCAAAGATGATTGAAAGAGTTGGAAGGGAGGGTGGATTGCAAATATGAAAATTCTCCCAAATGGATAAACAAGTTTGGCCTTGGAATTTGACAAAAGGAAAGGCCTTTTAAAACAATATTCTTTGTTCTAGGAACGATTCCAAGATTTTTATGAAGTCTAATATTTACAGCCTGAGTACAAGATTGACCACAACTATCTAACTCTAAGTTATCTTGATTAAAGATGAAAAAAGGAGAATTTAAAGATTCATTATAAGAAGTGGAACAAAGATTAGAACACCTAGTTTGATTTATTAACTCTTCCTCGTCTTGAGGTTGACATTCTATTGACTCATCATTAGATTCACAAGAGGATACTTGATCATTTTCATTTAATTGATCAGGGATAAAATCAACAAGTTCATTTAAAGCATCCTGATTATTTGCACAATGATCATGTGAAAGCACTACTAAAGGGTCTTGGTCAATGTTTCCACTTTCTTCTTCTTCAATAAGGTGATAAGGAATTGAATGATTGTTAATGATAGAATGATTAAGGAATTCTTTTTCTGAAGGATCCTCAACAAACACAAAATCAGAAATTTCTTCAAGATCAACGTAGGGCTACTCAAGGACTGATTTGAAGTGTCATTATTATTATCATGGTCCTTATCAAACTGATCCTCAACAGCACAGTTATTGCTTGATGTCACTGTTAAGGATTCTTCAATATTACTACCCCATTTATTCTTTAATAATCCAACAAACATATCATATCCAGTGATGGATCCTGGGGCTAAATTATCAAACCATAATCCGACATTTCCACCTAATGTCTCACCCAGGGCCCGCATATAAACATCTTCATAATCAGCACCCCTAACTTCCATATAATCCCAAAATCTTTGTAAACGATTTTCAATTGACTCAAAATAATTTCCATAGAAACGAGGCAACCTTTCAGAGTAATTATTTGGCATAAGATGAGGTGCCCCATGAATTTCAAAAAATTTAAAAGGAGATGGCTTAATTGGATTTCTAATAACTCTGGCCATTCTACTGGGGATTAGTTGTGGATGTCTAACTGGAATACTAGAGTCATTTGACCGAATGCTTTGGTTGTAAGGCCTTGGTTGAGATTGAATTTTGTTTGAATTAATTGGGTTAATATTTTTACTTGAAGAATGATGAGAGTCATAAGAATTATGTACATAATCACTCCCATATTGATATGTTAACTGACTTTCATTACTTTCTTCCAACTGCCCTCTATAGCGAGATAGATTCTCATATATTTCATTCATACACCTTGTCATTTGGAAGAAAACGTCTGAATTCATTTATGATTTACAAATTACAAAATTGAAATATGGGAATGGGGCCGATCCTCAGCGGAGTCACAAATTGGAGTCGCCAGGTATATTTTTAAACTCTTCTACCAAGATGTATGTCGTTTAAAGTGCAGGGAGAGAGTGAGACAAAACAGGTATGTTGAACCAAGGTAGGCCTCTACCTCCCCGGCAGCGGCGCCAAAAATGTTGGCAAAGAGAACAGGAGTAGGGCTTGAAAAATATATGTCGAACCAGGGTAGGCCTCTACCTTCCCCGACAACGGTGCCAAAAATGCTATCACCCAACTTGTAGTTGCCCCTAGTGGTATCCCATCCGGGACGGTAGAGGAGATGGGCAACTAAAGAGGTGACCCAAGAGATGCCACGATTCCCAATGCAAGGTGGGAGTCACGTCAACCGAGGAACTCTTCACTTTAGATCTAGATGAGTCAAGACCTAGGGGGAGACCCTATTACCAATCAAAGATGATTGTACCCAAACAAAGGTTCCTAGGGATAAGTAGACAATGAGTTACGGAAACCAATGCAAGGTTAAGTGGACCTAGAAGTTAAAGTATGGTTGAAGGTGGTTTGAGAAATGATTAGTGTTTCAACCAATGTATGATTTAGGCCACATGATTAGTTATAATGTCAAGGTATAGTACCATGTGTTACACAAGTGGGTCCTACTTTCTTGGGATATGTGAAATGGCTTAAAGTGGACCCACAAGGTGAAATTAAGGGATACAATTGGCACTAGAGGATATGTAATGAGTAGATCTATGGATCTAAGTTAAAATTAGAAGTACCCACTTACTGGATCTAAGGTTTGACACAATTCCCAAGGAGTGCGACTTGCTTAAGGAGGACTAGTGCCTTGTTGGATGGGTTAATGGAGTCAAAGATATGTCAAAGTGTAGATCGGGACACCTAGAGGTCAAGTCAAGTGGGCTATTTGAGATAGAATGGTTGGATTTTGCTAGATCTAGGATTTCATGAAATGACCCAAGTGGACCACAATCCCTTAAAATAGGGATTGTTATCCCCAAGGCAGATCGTCACAAAATGATACTCTAGATATAGGTTTCAAGGTATGCCCGTTCCAAATCCACTAAAATCTCAACTACCCAGGTCCTAGAAGTGGGCAAACTCAGTCACCCAAGGAAGTGCGACCTTGCTCAAGGAGGGCTAAAAGGTGGATAAGGTGTGTCAAATCAAGTCCAATGGCCACCAAAATGTAGATCCAAGTAGTTTAGGCACTGATCTATGTGGATCTAGAAAATCAAGCCAATCCAAGGGTTAGATCTTACTAGATCTGAGTTTTAAGGTGCCAAGTAGTTCAAAAGGGGGTTTTAATCCCTTAAAATGTGGAATGATGCCCACAAGGTAGAAATCACCCAAGTAAAAGTCTAGGGGTAGGTTATCAAGTGTGTAGATCGCAAATCAAGTGGGATCTCACTTACCCACATGCTAGATCTAACCCAACAAGCCTCTCCAAGGAAGTGCGATTTGGTTCAAGAGGGCTATATTTCCTTGAAAAGTGTGTTAATTTTAACCCAATCACCACCAAACTATAGATCCAACTAGGAGTGGATGCTATAGAGGTGGGTTCTTAAAATCTTTTCAAAAGCAAGGCTAGATCTAAGTAGATCTAAGAAAAACCAAAATTGGGGTTTTGATTAATTAGGGTTTGTGACCAATGAAGAGAGAATGGATGGAAAGAGGCACATACCTTGTAGATCTTACATCAATTGCTTGTGGCTACCTTGCAAATTGATAGCATTCTCCTATGTGTATATTCAAGAGTGATATCCAAGAGCTCCAACCAAAACGTCCTCCTCCAAGATAGCCAAATCGTCCTCCTCCTACAAGACAAGATCAAAGAAACAAGTCAAGTAAGATGATTATGAAAATGATAGAAAGATGTAATAGAAAGCATCAACTATGTCACGAAGATACAATAATGATACTCCCTGTCACAAGATCAACCCAAGAGAGAATATGTGGATCCCTCCAACAATAACGCTCAACAAATCGCCCTCCTCTCTACCAATTCAACTTTCCTGCAAGAAAACTAGTAGAAGCACAAAAATCCACAATGATACATAGAAGAGATACTGTATACTCAAGATGCAAGAGAATCCACAAGACAAGAGAGATATGCTCCACAAAGAAGTGTTCTATTCCAATATTCCAGAGCTCCAAAGGTGAGCTATACAATAGGGGGTCTCCTCCTTATATAGGATAATAAAAACCAAAACCCTATACCACTCTACAATACTACATCAAATGAGTGGTTGAGATTAAAAGATCTCAATACATGATCAATGGCTAATAATGAATCATAACAATATATCACATGGATCACCCAATATAATGATGACGCCTTAACTAAATGGTACAAAGTGAGGATGACGTCATCCACTAGAGGGGTAAAAGTACAAAATCCACCTCATAATGACTGGTGCATAACATAAGAAGCACATGGTGGGGCTAGGAGGCATCAATCCTTACTAGCTCATCCCCAAGGCACAATAAAATAATAAAATATGTCCAAGATAATATAAATGATCAAATCTGTCCTCAAAATCTGTGATAGACAAGCAGTAAAAGACCTCCTGTGATCATTGTGGGCCTACCCACATGGTGAAAACTGGCTGGAAGATAGTGGGATCACCCTGGAAGACCTCTGTGAAAACCAAGTGCCAAAACCTTTCCTCAATTGCCCAAATCGTATTCCTCAGTGACCACTTTATCCCATTTTTTAATTTCCTCGGTAACTGTGAAAGTGCCAAAAATGCCTCCCAGCCATCTGTGCGTTCCAACTGAGCCCATCAGGCTCTCTAGAAGGGGGGGTAAATGGTAAAAATAAGTGGCTGGACCACCCCCTCCTCATACAGCACCCTAGGTGAACTGGCCTCTCATGGCCCCTGTTGCTCAGGCTAGGAAATCAACCCCAAATCTGGTCAACAAGTGTAAAACTGCATCAATCACTGTCATAAGTACTCGGAACTGAAAGATAAGTGTATCATTGGATCCAGAAGACCCAAATCCACTAGGAGTGTGTACTCATACACCATGGGTTTCCCTAATGGGCCAGCTGTAGGGTCCACCATATATGGACAATGTATAATATGATGATCTGGAGTAATAAATAAATCTACTGAACTGCATCAATCATCATCTGCATCATATATCCATCATATGGCATCATCATCAAGAGTGTGTGGGTCCATCAATCATCATCTATAATCATATGTGGCCCACATCATCACGGATCCCAAGAAATGACCATAGTCAAACTAGGTTTGATTAGGTCCATATATAACCAAGGAAAAATCATATCAATAGACTAAGACATGTTCCTCTAATCATTCTCACAGCCAAGCTCAAAGTATAACATCCATTCAGTGGCATTAATCAAGTTATCATATTCCTTTGTTATATAAAATTACTTGCACAATAGTTCAAATGAGAAACTCACCCATTGGACATGGTCAAACTGCTAGTGAAGGATAAAGGCTAAGAACAAGGTTGGGCCAAGGGGTTGACTTGTCTAACTTAACTCAAAAATAATTTGGACTGGGAGAAGGGGGAAGCTACAAACTCTGTGCTTGGACAAAATAACACGGGGAATGGTTGTGCCTCACAAATGGATAAGTTGTTTAGAGAGTGCTTATTCAACTTAGGCATCATGTCTACATCAAGTTGATCTAGGTTCATTAGGATCATTCAATTTCATTCCATGGCCTTTTTTTCCTACATAACCCTTCGAATCTCAGGTGTGTTGAAAAGAACAACTAGTTGCAGCTTGCATCCAGGGCATGTTTTCATATACATATAAGGTCAACACTTGTTTAGATGTAGCTTTTAAGAACCATTTCTTTTTGGACCTTTCTTATACTCTTCGAGGAGTATTTTTAGCAGTTCATCGCTCTTGCCCTTTTTAGTTTCCATGGGGAAATTTATAAGTTTCCATAAGTAGAACATGAGGTTTCAGTTTTAGCCAACAACATCTCAAGTGACTAGGGGGAGTTCGAGCCAATTCCAAACATCGGGACAACCAACCAAAATGATTTAGGCCTACAATCCAACTCACCAAAGGCAAGTTTTGTTACCAACTTAGAGCCGAGACACTGAACATACAGGGATGCGGTCCAAACACTGTTTGCTGGAAGTGTTTATAATTGCTAATTCATCGCTGCCCTAGGTCCATTTTGTCATTAAATCAATCCTCCTCCTTGGGTAGAGTTACTTCATTTCACCACTTCCAATGTATTTTGACATCCCTAGTTGATTGCCAGCCCTATAACTATTGATCTAATAATTCATTTCATCATCTTAAATTGTTGCTCACATTTCATTGTCACACTCACTTCATATTTGTGTCAAAACTGTTGGCTGGAATCAAGCTTAGGGTCCACTTACACTCATCTCTTGTTTGTACTTGTTCATATTATTGGGATTTGGGTGTCCTTTTGTCTCTCAACCATCACTGGTTGAGCGGGGTCTCCCCCCTCACTTGGCTACTTGCCTTGTCTGAAGTGACAAACGCCTTGTTTGTGTGACGGCCGTTCTTCGAACGGTGGACTTGGCGATCGTTGGTTACACCTACCTGGTTGCTCACCCTCTACCATCCCGGACATGATATCTTTCATTAGCAGCAAGAGTTAGTGTAATAACATTTTTGGCGTCGTTGCCGGGGAGGTAGAGGCTTACCCGTATTTTTTTTGAGTTTGAATCTTTTTTCTTTTTTCCTTTTTATCATCGCGTCTGTACTTAAAACTCTGTTCGCTGATTTTCATTTGCATAATTTATTGCAGCCAACACCATTTTGTTTCACTCTCCACTTCCCTCACGACATCCCACCTTCGGTGAACAAGGTTACTAGTTCACCTGGCGACTCCACCCCGCGGCTCCACTGGAGGCCGAACCCACCATTACAACCTTAGAAGCTCAGATCATTCTGACACTTTACATGAGACTCCACTAGGAACTCTTAAATTGATAAATCAGAATGGACCCAGATGTTCTCCTTGGCCTCTCACAAGCCATAAAAGAATTAAATGAACGTGTGAATAGGTCTGAAAGGAGAAGAGAGGAAATAAATCAATGGGATGCACAATCTCAGCATGAGGATGAGTATGAATATGATTATGGGTATGAACCTAAATATAAAAAATACCGCAATGCTCCTCATCACTCTAATGGAATCTTTGTCCTATCCACCCCTAATATATTGGTAAGTCAACCTGAATCTAGATGTCAATCCCAACCAAGGGTTTATAGCCAAGATGGTCAATTGAATCATCATGTTAACCAAATTAGACATCCAACTCGAGCCCCAAGTAGAATGGACAGAATATCTGTAGTGCAAATGAAACCTTCTCCATTTGACTTCTCGGAGATATATGGGGCACCTCATCCTATGTCGAATGAATACACTGAAAGGTTGCCTCGATTTTATGGAAACAATTATATATCTATTGAAAAACATTTGCAAATGCTTTGGGATCATATGGAAGTTAGAGGGGTTGATGATGAGGATGTTTATATGCAAGCCCTAGGTGAATCCTTAGGCAGGGGAGCTAGGTTATGGTTTGATAATTTAGCACCGGGATCCATCACTGGGTATGACACGTTCACGAGGTTGCTAATGGATAAATGGGGTGAGAACATTGATGAGTCTTTGGAATGTCAATCTAGCACTGATTGTGTCATGGATGATGATTATATTGATGATCTGCTTTCTCAATTGGATCATTCCTCTCCTGAGATGTTCCAAATTATGAGTGTGCCTACAATCCATAGGAATGTTACAAAGCATCTTGAGAATAATGATTCAAAATCTCGTGTGCAAATTAAAAGAGGCACCAATCGAATCATACGAGATACTTTGCCATCATTGCCTGAGGCAGTTGCAGGCCAAATTATGGATCTAATTCACCTTTCCATTTGTGACTCCAGTAAAGCCTCACCAGAAGAGCAACTTCACAATCATCACGTCATTGACAATTGTCCTAATTAATGTTCAAACAATCCAAATTTTGACTCGGATCTTACTCATCTCTCTAAAGAGGAGAAAAAAGGTGAGGATAGTCATATTGCATTTGAGAAACAATCAAGTGATCATCATGTAATTGAAAATCGACTTTGTGAAGATGAACGAGGTGAGAGCATTGATGAATCCATGGAAGAACAATCACATGAGGATTATGTGGTGGAGGATCAATGTCATGAAGGCAATCAGGATAGAAATGATGAAATGGGAAATGATTGTCCTTATCAATTTGATTTCTCCTCTCCCGAACCAATGGTGAATGTGCCTTTGATTCAGCTTATGAATGAGCCTTCAGTCTATAAGAATGTAGTTGAGTATTTGAAGAACATATGCAATGAATCTCATGATAAAGTTATGTATGATAGTGATCAAATCTCAACCCCTCAAGATTTCGACCTTGATATTGACTTAGAAGGGGAACTTACTAAAATCATACGAAGCACTTTGTGATCATTACCCGGAGAAGGCACAAATAAAGAAGGGGATCCCATTGATCATCAGAGACAAAATTTTGTGGCTGAGCTTTCAATCAGTGAATCCACTAAAGGTCCTCTTGAGGGGTAGCCCCATAGTCAATGCTTCGTTGGTAATTGTTCAAGTCAATGCTCAAGTGATCCCGACCTTGTTTCATTTTCCAATCATATCCTCGAAGAAGAAGAAGAAGAAGAAGAAAAGATTGAAAATAATCAGACGTCTGTTGAGGGTGGATCAAACAATCATCATGTGGTTGAAAGTCAAATGTGTGAAGATAATGGGGGTTTTAAAAATGATTATATCAGTATACCTCCCTATCAAGAAGATGATGATCCAATTATGTATCAACTTGACCTTGAGTGTTATTTGTTGCAACCTGCAAGATGGAATCAATGTCATAAAGAACCTTCAAAAGGTGTCATGCTTAATGTCAACACAATTCCTTGCTCTCTCCTTGGTCACAATGAATTGATTGGAAATATGAATCAAACTAAGTCTTGTCTTCGGAAGGCTAGTGTTGACCTTGATAATATCTTTGATAAATGTCCCTTATCTCATGCAGAATTGGGGAGGACAATTTTAGGAAATGCTAAACAAGCCTCTACGTTTCAATCCTCCTTCCCATCCCAACTCATGAAGTCAATGCCTCTTTCAAACCTAATTTTGTTGTGCAAAGGGTTCGATAAGGAGTTTGTAGAATGCCAAGCGGTTGATGGTAAAACCTTTTATTTTCTTTTTTAGTCATCCTGAGTTAACCATATTTTCCAAACTGATAGTCTTATTGATTGGTTGACTGAGAAGCTTTTCAAAGATCAATTTCATATTTTCGCAAATTTTGAGCAACAAGTGGGAATAATTTTGATCTTAGGTTTAGTAAACTCCAATTTGTCCCCACTTGGTTCTTTCATCAATCCAAGTATGAACGCCATTGAGAATGCCAGCTTGATAGATGAGGAGAACAACATGTCTCAAGGAGGGTTGAGTCGAATGTTATATCATTTTCTTCCATCAAATTTAAAGGATAACTCACACCATTTTCATGATCCTTTTGGCTTATTGATGGATGTGTCTTGCGAAACTCAGTCTCAACCTCGGCATGTTTTTATTTTGCACCACTCTAACCCTTTTCCAATATGTAAACAAGTCAAGAGGATTGTGATCTTAAACTCGTTAATTTTTAATCCAGTCTTGACTTGTTTTGCTAAACAACATCAAGGAGGAACTATTGATCTATTGGATGAGTGGTTGCACTGGATCTATGATTTTACTTAGCATTTCTCTGAATTGGTTAGAGTAGGGTAGGTAAATTAAATAAGCTCTCACGAGCAGTAGTTAGTGGTCCTTTTTGCCTTGGTTTTTGGTTTTTCTTCCCTTTGGCGCCCCTTTTCTTTTCTGGTTTGTGTTTGTGTAGCTTAGCTTTCCTTTCCTTTCTTTTTCACCTTTTTACACCTTATGTGTCGGCGTAATAAAACTTAAAATGTTGTACATTTCATTGTTGATATCTTTCCATTTCAGCATTATCATTTTGTTTATATTTCTGCTAGATTTTATATATATATATATATATCGCATGTCTTGACGAACGGTCTGCAGAGATTGGTATAGCGTCAACATTTTACAGGGATAGGTACATGTATGATGATGATGATGCAGATAGCATGTATGTGCATACGTTTTGATGGTGATGAGAGGGGTGCTATGGACCAAAGATTCTGTGGTTCTCAAGCACTCTCTCCCTTAGAGCACGTGTCCCAGCTGGAGCCAGATGTTATCACATCCATGTTAGTTGGAGCTACCATGCTGCAGATTGTGTGGTACTACGTTTTTTTTTTCAGATCAGTGATCAGATGCCTATAGAGGGGGCATTCATTGTATTCAGATTGCCACGAGCAGAGATATCAGAGGGGGCAGATGGTTTTGTATTGGTCCATATATATTACAGAGCAGTGGCCACAAAGTCACCCTTCCTTGTCGAGCTTTGCATGATCCCATTGACAGAGTTACTTAGCCATATTGTGATGAGAGTACTACAGAGTATTGTTGGTTTGCCACTTATTGCCCAGATTCAGTAGAGTTCCAGTTCTAGATTCAGCTTCAGCAGAAGGTATATGGTATGGCAGGTATAGCACTTTATGGTTTATTGCTCATGTTGTTGTTTAGACTTGTTTATTTATGATAGTACACAGACTTGACGTATGATGTTTGATGTGGTGATCTCGGTTTTTCATTATGATGTGTATGGCCCTTGTTGATGTCAGTCCACCCCATTATAGTAGACTCATGTGTATGCATGATGGTCCCTACCTCACTATCGGTATAGACTTGGTCAGTTCGTCCTCCTTGGTAACTAACCTTGGATCTACCTATCACTTCCTTCCACCCATCTGACTCATTCATGTTGGTCTTTCCCGGCGTGGACCTTGATTTGTGGCCTTGAGGATCCCCTTCCCCATTGACCTCTGAGTATACCATGATTCCTTGTCTCTTGTGCCTTGGCTCTTTAGTGTGTGAGATGCATTCTCAAACTTGGGATTTGCTCCTGTCGGTTGCCCCCGATGTTGCAATGCAGTATAGGATTGTGTAGACTCACCGAGTGTTCCCCATTGGTCATTGAAGCATGTACACTTGCCCCCATTACTTTGCAGTATGAGCACCTTGTTATATCTTTTGAGATATGTATGTAGTCCAAAAAGGGCCATGAAATGAAATGTAAATGAAGCCAAAAAGGCTATGTGAAATGTAAATCAAGCCAAAAAGGCTAAGTGAAAGCCAAATGTAAAGTCCAAGTAATGTGTTTTTGAACACACAGACACGGGTTAGCCATATGTGTCAGCATTGTAGTGGTTATTTCCTCACCTAGTCCTGTGGGGCAAGGAGGTGAGATGGAGTAAGGGACAGCTATGCGAATTGTCCCCTAGAGTGTCAAGTTACAGTTTTCCAGACACCCAGTCATGGCTGCTCTGGAAAAGATCCTGTTATCACCTAAACTATAGTTACCCCTATGGATGTATCCACTCATGGATGGAAATAGGGAAGGGCAACTCAAAAGGTGCAACCACGATCACCTCGACCTCCAATATATGGTTGTCATGCCAGTTGAGGCAACCTTCACTTTATGTTATCTAGCCCAGACAACAAAGGGGGAGACCCGATCTATTCCCGACAGGAGAGATCAAAACCAAGACACCAAATCAAGTTAATTCTAAATGAAGTAAGGTGTATGGTTTATCCTAGACCTTAGGATGAAGCCACAAGATAAGTGAGGGGTTCAATGAGTATAGCTTTGGTTCATTGTTGATGTGAGAGTGACTTATGATATTTGAAATAGGATCCAGGATTAAAGTACTAGTCAATGTGATAAAATCCACTGCCTTGGGAACCATGTCCAATGCAGGGTAGTTTAGGGGTTGAATTAGGGCTAACTAGTACAAGTGGCAAGCTTGATCATGAAGCATGATGACATCAAAGGTTTTAGTTCACCACACAAGGGTCAAACCACAAGTTAATCCAACAATCTAGGAAAGTTGAATTGACTTGGAGAGAGACCAATGCCTTGGGAATTGGGATAATGGAGTCAAAGTGTAATTAACTTATGATTGATAACTCCTATTGTATGAGACAAGTGGGCAATTAAAGTCTTGATGGATGAATAGGTCTAGATCTAGGTTTCACCTAAGTGGACCACAATCCCTTAAAATAAGGAATGTTATCCCCAAGGCAAGATTTGACAAAGTGACATACTAGACCTAGGTTTTGAATTATGCCCGTTCCAAATCCACAAGAATCTCATGTACCCATGTCCTGGAAGTGGGCTAACTCACTTCTCCAAGGTGGTGCGACTTTACCCAAGGAGGCTAAAAAGTGGGATAAATCAATCAAGACAAGTCCAATGGCATCCAAATTTTAGATCCAAGTAGTTTAGGCAAGTGAGAGTATGGATCTATAATTTCAAGGCAATCCGATGGCTAGATATTACTAGATCTGAGTTTAAAGATACCAAGTGGTCCAAAAATGGGATTAAATCCCTTAAAATGTGGAATAGGTCCCACAAGGTAGAAATCAGAAAAGTGACAATCTGGGGGTAGGTTATTGGATGTGTAGATTACAAATCAAGTGGAATCTCGACTACCCATGTACTAGAGCTAGGTTAACTTACCCAAACCAAGAAGTGTGCCCTTGCTTGGAGAGGCTAAGTGCCTTGGGAAGAGGGTCAAATGGAGGCCAATCCTCACCAAACTATAGATCTAGGATGCCGTGGATACTATAGAGTTGGGTTTTAAATTTCTTACCCAAGAAGCCACTAGATCTTAGTAGATCTGAGAAAATGTAAAATGGGGGTTTTGATTAATTAGGGTTTGAAATATTTAAGACAAGTGGATAGATCATGGAGATAGAAATTACCTTGAGATCATACTTGAGTGATGAAGAGAGATGCCTTGATGTTGAGGAAGATTCCCGCAAAGATCAAATGAGAGATTGTTGATTTTTCTTGCCAGATTGATTCCCTAGCCCACAAGTGCGACCTCCTCTACCTGTCAAACCAAGGAATAGCGATTCAATCAATAAGATCAAGTATGGAGGAAATACAAGAGAAATGCAATAGCAACATGAAATAGAAGGTCCTGGGATAGTAATACTCCCTGTTACCAATGAAGAGATCCAAAGAAGAAGTAGGGAGAGTCTTCCCCTACCAATACTTCCTCCTCAAAGCAAATCGGCCTCCACCTGTAAATGCAAAAAACATGGTACAAAAGATATGGCAAAACAAGATCTCCAATAACTCAGTGCAAAGGAAGAACCAACGAACGAACACCAAAAACATTCATCACAACACTGGAGATAGATGCAATAATAATTTTCTATTCCAATAATCTAGAGCCACAAGTCCCTTACCAATGAGAAGCTCTCTCCTTTAAATAGGAAGGAGAGGCATCAAAATCCTAACCACTTTTTGAATGAGTGGATAAGATTAAAAGATACAAATGTCTAATCAATGGTTGAGATGAGCTCAACAATAAAATACATGGATCACTAATAAAATATAACATAAGTGGACAAAATCACCCTAGGAGAGGGGAATCCCACCAAATCATGATGACAAAATATAATAAGAAGCTTATGGTGGGTCCAAGGGGTAATTTTAGCCACCCTTGGTCAATCCCCATAGCACAATAATAATAAAATAGTCATCAATATACCAAATTGTGCCTATATGGACAAATCGTAGGCCTCAAAAGACCTCAGAAATCATCAGAAAGTGCCATAAGTGATGGATGCGGGTCCCGATGAAGCTGAAACTACTGGAGGAGGTGTGGAAGACATCAATCTATCATCACTGATCATCGCATGCCAAGACATTGCCTCAGTAGCCCAAATAGAATTCCTCAATAGCCATTTCTACCAATCCTGAAATGCCTCGGGAAGCGTGAAACTGCCCCAAACTGCCTCCTGGAGTGCCTGCGCTGTCAAGGTGAGGGAACCAGTGTGTCCGGGAGGGGGGTAATATGGTAAAAACAAGTGGCTGGACCACCCCCTCCAAGCACAGCGCCCTAGGTCAACCGGATCAAAATCACATCTGCTTTGACAAGGTCTCCGACAGACCAAAACTGCACTGGGATAGCCTACTGAGGCTCAATCATCCCTGTAAGTGCCCGGAACTAAAAACAGACTGTCTCATTGGACTCAGAAGGTCCAAATCCATCAAATATGTGTACTCATAAACCATATGAGTCTCTGTACGATCATAAAATATATCCAATATACCGGAACAGGTGAAATAATAATAATCTGTAAATGATCAAATGATGCTGTAAACCATGAATCATCATCATAACCCTATATCTCCTGCATAGAATCATCATGTACATGTACATAGACCATATATCATCTATCCATATCATCACAAGGTCCAACCATCTCATGTCCTATGGTTGACCTTGGTCAAACTAGGTTTGACCAAGTCAATATGACCAAATATAACTCAGACCACCATCATAAGCTGCTGTAAAGTGTCATAGGTTAATGCATGCTCTACAACTTATTCAAATAAGAATTATAACACAAAGTAATCATTACTAGCGATCTAAATCCAAATGTATAATGTCATTAATTATTATTATTACTCAGACTAGACTTTCAAGATCATACTCACTTCATAGCTGTGATCAATTTCCTAGTGAAGAGTGAAGGCTAAAATAACTGGCTAGGCTAAGGGATGACTTGAATGACTTAACTTTGTGACACTTTGGCAAAGGGAAAGGGAATACACACCATAGTATATACTGAATGAGCAACAACACAGGGAATGGCGGTGTCTCACAAATGGATGAGTTGTTCAAAGAGGGTTTATTCACCTTTAACAAATGTGCACAATCCATAATACAAATGAGGCCAGCAATAATTTAGATATAGCATTTAAGTTCCATTGCTTTTTGGGCCTGAAGTTTCCATAGCCTTGATCTATGTATGTTTATAAACACATTGCATAGATTTACATTTATTTTAGGCTTTCTGCTGCATGTGTGTTTTTAAGGCACTTGTTTACCTTAGCACTTCTAGGTGTGTCACAGACAGCTTGTTTACCTAGGTATTTTACATTTCCAAAAGATATAACATTTTATTTTCATGGCCATTTTCATTTGGCATGCCTTTCATTCATGTGTGTTGAAAAACACATTGCATGAACGGGCTTTTCATATAAAGTATAGCATTTCATTTTTCTAGATTTTGTATTCATGGAAGCACTAAAAGTTTCAGGTTTAGCCAACACAACTTTAGTAACTAGGGGGAATTCACAAGGAACTCCAACTCACCATAGGTAAGTTTTGTCACCAAATCAGAGCCGAGACACAATAAACAGGGACGCTCATTCAATATAGAGGCTACAATGGGGGAAAGATCCTCCATGTCACTAGTCAAGTAGTAAGTCAGGGTAATAAACTAAAAGGTAGGCAATGGATGGATGAAGACAATGAATAATGGAGCCAACACTAGCAAGCCAAGATATGGTGGAATGATCACCTCTATTCTCCCTAAGGAGGGTAAAACCAATGAGTATGAATAGTGAACTTCTAAGTCTGAGTAGGGACAATATAATATATATAATAAGATCAACCATGTCCACATATCTATATGATCGCCAGATCATGACACTAGGTGCTAAGACATGCTATAAGAATAAATATAAAGGCAATATAACCATAACACAATGATATACCTGCTGAGTTATATACCTGAATGCTCATCATCTGAACCATCATTTGTCCTCTGAAACTGTTGCTATAACTCTAGGCACTACTGACTGCTCTGTACAAATGGTATAATGGCTATATCAGTCATCTCTCTGAGTGTCCTGAGACTCAGTCATGGCAATGGGTAATACAACTGTTGTCCAAAATCTGATAGTGATCCAATATAGATGTTCATCTCAACATCGCAATGTAAGGGAACTGGCTGAATAGTGTACTGGAATAAGAAAAATAATGTATGGTAGCCTGGCTACTATATATGTGATAACAGATCCCACGGAGTCTTCTGAAGGCACGGATGTGAGTTGCAAGGTGCACGTTAGATGATCAGTGGTGGTTTCCCTGCACTATACCCATTTGGGAGGCACCGCCCTTCCCTGTGTATTATCATGGTACGCTTATGTCAGTGGGTCCCGCCTTCCCCGTTTATCCAAAGGGTCACACGATCTTGGTCCTCGTCTTCCCGTATCCTTCACCTTGTTTATCCACCTCACCCAAAGTTAGCTAAGTGGTCAAGTCTATAAGTTGTGCATAGCCGTTTTGAGTCTTTGTTGAGGTGGTGGGCCCACCTCACCCGGGGCCTATTTTTATTGAGATATTATTTGTTTTGATCACCATATCGGCATTATATGTTTTGACTAATGTACTAACATAAATAAGGAAGCCTTGATGCTTCATGTTGCATGCAGGTTTTCATCCATTGCCATTTTGACTAGATTTGACTTGGTCAAACCAGGTTGACTAGGCCAAAAATGGGCCCGAAAAAAGTTGTGATCAAGATTTTGATTTTGGTCATTTATTATGTCTTGGGGTCCCATATGCGCCTCCAAGTGTCAGAATCAGAAAAGGTTGAGGCGTTGATGAGATTTTTAATTATTATGGGTCACCACGGACCTGTTTTAATTAAAAATCTTGGATTTTGGGCAAACAGTGCCTAATTGATGGATCAGGGTCGTTCAAGTGACCATGTCTACTATATTTTTGGTCTACGATCGCATTGTAGCAGACGGTTCGTCAATCCAATATAAGTGGGTCAAAAGCCCAAATTACATCTTCAGCAATAAAACCAGCAATAAATTAAACATGGAAAATCAAATATGGCAAAAGTAACTATTGAAATGGTAAGTGTAAAGGTTGGCTAAGGTAAGGGGGTCTCCTAAGGTAATTTTTGTAATGTTTGGACACTCAATATATGTTGTGGGGCCCTCATTTTTTCCCAGCTCATCACATGGGGCGAATTTGCTCATAGAGGGGCGTTTTTTACTGAGCATATCTTCATATTTTGGGGGTTTTATGTATTGAGATTATGGTTGAGTGGTATGGAGGGCTAAAACAACCCATAGACACCCCCCAACCACCTATTGTACATATTTTATGGGCCCCATGAAGGGCCCCATCTTCCACATGGGCGCTAGAGGGCAACTCGCCCCCCCCTCACTAGATTGCATCTCCACCATTCGATGGGGTTTGGGGAGAGTTAATCCTATCCATTGATTATGGATGGAATTAGGGCTAGATTGAGAGCTTTCTCTACTTAAGAGAGTGGCTCTCTCATTTGGAGGTCTTCTTGGCATTTTGTAAACTTGAGATTTGGTAATAGAGAGACATTCTTCTTCCGAGCTACTTGATATATGGTGATGGAATGTTATTGTGTTGATTATTAGCTTATTTTCGGTGCATTGTTGAGTGATTTTATGGTGTCTCCATCCTTCCTTGGCCAAAACGAATTGCAGGTGAAATCGGCCACTTGAGGAGGGCGCAGCTCTTGAGCTAGCAGCTCCACGTTGTGTTCTCTCTTTGGGATTTTAACAAGGGAAGTAAACTTACACTTGTTTCTTGATTTCCTTCATTATTTGTCTTTCATTTGTTGATGACCTCTTTCTATTTGCCATAATTATTGACTTATCTCTCTCTGGAAGGTACAAGGATGAACTGGGTCAATTGGCTGCACCAAAAACACTAGGGGAAAACGCACTACTGCTCAGCATTTGGTCTTCGGGATTTGTCTTCAACACAAATCTCTTCCATCTCTATTATTTCAGGTAGGAAATCCTTGCTTGTTTCTCATATTTTCATTTCCATTGTGAATGTTAAGCTACAAAACAATAAAATAAACCCTAAATATAAAAAAACTCAAAATTTCACCATTAGAAACTAATTTTTATCGCAAACCTACTTCTATTATAATTTTAGGATTCCACTCTTAAATTTTTAGACCTTTCCGACTCCGTTTTCCCAAACCCATAGGCACTGGTAGATTTCTGATTTCACCCTCCTTGCACAAACTACCCAGTCACGTTGTTGGGGTCATTTCCGAGTTCTGGGTGTGTTTGATTTGGGTTCTAATCGTCATTTTATCTTTCGAAATCAAGCTCTTGTTTGCTGGAAGTGTTTATAATTGCTAATTCATCGCTGCCTTAGGTCCATTCAGTCATTACATCAATCCTCCTCCTTGGGTAGAGTTACTTCATTTCACCACTTCCAGTGTATTTTGACATCCCTAGTTGATTGCTAGCCCTATAACTACTGATCTAATAATTCATTTCATCATCTTAAATTGCTGGTCACATTTCATTGTCACACTCACTTCATATTTGTGTCAAAACTGTTGGTTGGAATCAAGCTTAGGGTCCATTTAACTCATCTCTTGTTTGTACTTGTTCATATTATTGGGGTTTGGGTGTCCTTTTGTCTCTCAACCATCGCTAGTTGAGCGGGGTCTCCCCCCTCACTTGGCTACTTGCCTCGTCTGAAGTGACAAACGCCTTGTCGGTGTGACGACCGTTCTTCGAATGGTGGACTTGGCGATTGCTGGTTACACCTACCTGGCTGCCCACCCTCTACCATCCCGGACGTGATATCTTTCATTAGCAGCAAGAGTTAGTGTGATAACACATCTTCCTAGAGTAAGAGCTTGTAATACCTCATTGTATGAGGAACACCCTAATTGACATTGTTTTGATGTGGCACCACTCTTGGGACATCCTAGCTGATTTTTACATTCATTTTTCAGGATGTTAGGGTTTAATTGTGGCTTGTGCATGCAGTCCTAATTTCCCTAGCTTTTCATGAACTAGCCCCTTTCTTGGACTAGCTTACCTTGACTCCATTTTCCCTGGGGATTGGCACTAGTTTTCATGGTCCTCACATCATCCCTTTATCATACACTACAAAAGGACCTAACATTTTGCCAAGGATAACTCTTCAAAACACCTTGTGCCTTTATTGCCATAGCCTAGCAATCCTATCTTATGGAAGCCCCCATTGAGTAGGAGAAGAGCCAACTTAAAGTGTAGAGAGGGAGTCATTGAGGTGACAGTGATGACCCCTCTAAGTTATGTTGAAATATTGTAACTTCAAAGAATATTATATTTGTACTTCATTATTCCGGAGATGTTTCATTCCTCCATGAAGATCTTATTGTATATCCGGAGATGTTTATTCCTCCATCGGAATGTGGTAACTTGGATTATTAGACTTCCCTAGTGGGGGTCGTCCCTGTATGTGTTATGTGGGTCAAAGGGTTTTTATAACACCCTAGTGGGGTCAGCCCAGTCAGTTGTAATGGGGTATTTAACCCAATGGTTAAATACGAGCCTACATGATTTGTGTAAAAGACAAGTCACAGTAGTGTATAAATAGAGGAGTTGTATTCCTCATTTAACACACACTCACTCACTTGAGAGTGGCGCACTTATGAGAGAGAGGTCTGCTATGGAGAAGGAAGAGATTATGCTCAGGGTTACATCTTTTGTATTTGTTGGTCATCTATATTGAGGAAGCTTTGCTGGGTTTTCTACCCCATGAGGGTTTCCCAGGATAAATCTGTGTCTCTTGTGTTTATGTTGTGCTTGTTGTTTCTTCAGTGATCCTGTATATGCTATTATTGTGAAATGGAATGTAATGCTTCTATTTTATGTCTTAGCATATTAAATCTTAACATGGTATCAGAGCTAACCTGAAGGAAGGCAATGTATGGCACTTATGACACTTGCTTCACTTATGACAATTTGAAGGTTTGGGTTTTACATAGCAAAAACCAGTCATCGTGGAACTTTCTCTATAAATCCATTTCAGCGAAGGTTCAGGATCTGAAAAGTTTACAGGTCGTATATAACATCCCCAGGTACCTTTTTTCCAAAGGACACCCTCAGATTCGTTGTACTTTGTGAGTTATGATCAGTACAAGTTAGGGTTTCTGCCTCTTCCAGATCTCAGTCCAAATCAGGTGACCTTGGAAAAAAGGTCATAACTTGGGCTAGGAAGCTCCAAATGAAATTTTGTAAAACGTGATAGGTAGTACACAGACTGTACTATCTCAGGAAACTTTTTCATAGTTCGAAGTTGAACCAGTGACACGTGGCACTCCGTACAAGTTCGCTCGCCTGTTTTATCCCATAAACAGGTCACGTTGCGACACTTGGAATAACTCTCTCTAAGAAAATCCAATTGATGTCAGACCTGTCGGGATGGAAAGATGACAGGTCAGGCTACCACAAAAAAAGTTTTCAAACCCTGTGGAGCTAAAAGTTTGGAGTTACAGCAGAAACAATCAGGTACATATTTCTGTCAAAACAGAATTATTTTTGGAGCACCTTCATTCATGGCTTTTGGAATTTAGGGTTTCGGAGGAAGTTAGAATTTTTGGAATTGGAATCCACATCTGAATGCTACTCAGGAAAATCAAAATTTAGAGACCAAGATCGAATTTTTTGGTTGGGTAGAAGACCGGGCTTGATCAAACCCCAGTTCAGGATTTTGATCGGAAAGATGGAAAATTAGGGCTTCAGCAAAAGTTGGAATTTTTGAAGTCTGTAACCACGGCTGGAAGCTCCTCAGAAAAATAAGAGTTTAGAGCCTTGGATCGAACCTTTTGATTGGGATGAAGGGTGGGCTTCGTCAAACCCTAGTTCGGGATCCTATCCAGAAGATCCAGAAGTTTTGAAGGCAATTTTGAAGGGTCAAATCTTGGAGATTTCAAAATTGAAGTATGCTAGTTTGATCAGCTCAGGAAGACACATCCTTCCATCCATTCAGAAGTGTGAAAGTCAAAGATTGAATTTTTAGGGTTTCTCTAGCAAACCCTAATCAAACTCCAGATCCAGTTTCAGGGGGAGTTGAAGCTAAGGCCTTACATAAGAAGACTACAAGAAGTCTCGACAGGTATGACTTAAGGAGGTTCAGGTATGTCTTGAAATATGATTCCTGATCAAGTTCATAATGTGTTTGTCTTCATATTATTTATCAGTACAATCTTGATTAATGTTAGAATTGTCTTATCACCATAGTAACAGTATGAATGCATGTGAATGATCGAAGACATTCATTGATTAGGGCTACATGATTGTACTAATAAATTATGGTGTTGTATGAGGTTGATGTTGTCTGCTAACAAGATACAGGTACATCACGAAAGACAAATCAAGTTCCATGACCATGACAACATGAAGACAAAGACTCATCCATAATCTTTGTTCTACTTACGAGGTATGTATTACTTTGTTATATTATGCTTAACCTATGAGATATGCAGGTTCTAGCACAGGATCTCTAAATCATTGAAGAGAACAAAGAAGATATTGTCTAGGTATGTTAGACATAACTAAGCAGGTATGCTAATCCAGGTATGTTTTCCTATGTCAAGTTAGAATCTTACCTTGTGTTAGGATCCCTTATATAAGTATACTTGGTATGATTGGTTATGCTTATTCATGAAGTTAGTAATCAAGGGTTTATGCATATTATGTCTCTTATCTTGATGATTTAACTAACCAAAAGAGTACTATGATCAAACAAGAATATACATGAGTAAAAGAAGCCTTCCTTGAAACCCTGAATACTAATGATCATGACTATACATATTCAAGATTATTTAGAATTATAATGTTTTGATAATATTGAGAATATACTAATGAATGTATGTTTGTGCATGAGATCATGAGGATAACACTAGTGCACACTTGAGCATGCACAGTGGTACATAATGAATAGAAGTTCAAAAGACATTTAGAAGATCAAGCAGGAGGCAACCACACAAACATAAAATATAAGTATTTGAGTTGTTATTTGAAACAATAAATAGATTGTATGCATATTTGTATTCATGCTGAGTGTAAACATTCATAGAGCATTGAATAGTATACTACTAATATGCATATGGTTGGTAAGTTGGACAAAACATTCCATTGTAGCTTGTCTAGAATGAAACCTCTTTGCTAGCATGCTGAGAGCTATGCACACTCTCGATAGTATGTTCTGGTAGAGATGGAAGGCATCTAGATAGCCACTGTATGCATACAGGATATGGAAAAGTGTTGTGCCAAAGTACTGGTCAAGATAGTTGCATAATTATGTAAATGATATCTGTATGCATAATAGGTTATCATGTCAACATGATTTCATGATTATGAAGTATTACTAATCATGTACTTAATTTTGATTTGTAGGAAAGATCATGAAGAATGATGAACACGGCACAAGTGATGGATGTTCAACAAGAATATTTATAAATCAAACATAATATAGAAGGCTCGTGGCTAAAAGATTCTCTTAGAAAGAGGAAGAGAATCATGACGAGATGTTTGCTCCAAGTGACTGATAAGACCATTCTCTTAATGATGTAATTAAAGAAGAAGTGTGAATCAAGTTCTGTATGGGTACCCAGGATCGATAGTAAATTGATGAGCTTAATGATCACCATGGGTGCTATGGATCTCAACCTTTGCTACAAGGTTGAATATGGTTTCTATACACAGATGACATGGATGCAAGAAGGAACTCACCACAGAGTTCGAATGATGTTGAGGCTCATATCAATAGACCCATCTAACGAGAGATGGCACAGATAGATGGCTGTAGAAATGAAAATGAAAGATCTCAGATTGATGCATTACTTCCTAGGTCTGGAAGTATGGAAAGGCTCAGAAGGAATCTTTCTCAACCAGGGAAAGTATGCCGAGAAATATTAAAAGGACTTGATATGTTGGAATGACCGCTCTCATGGATTCCAACTTGAAGCTGTTAGTGAATGACTCATCAGAGTTAGTGTATATAACTATGTACAAACACATTGTTGGGTCATTGATGTATCTAACAAATAGTAGGTTAGATATATGCTTTGCTGTGAACACCTTGAGTCAGTATCTAGTGGAAACTAGATGTGTTCACCTGATAGTTGCAAAGCATGTGATGAGGTACCTAAAGGATACGATAGACTTTGATCCATGCTATCTTGGAGATCATGACTTCAGATGGCTACACAGATGTTGATTGGGCAGAAAGTGTATCAGACAGGAAGAACACATCGAGAGGATGTTATTGTCTGGGATCAGCCATGATCACGTGGTTTAGCTGGAAGCAGTCTAGTGTGGCTCTCAGCACAAGTGGAATATATGGCTGGTTGCTCTGCTAGTTGTGAAGCAGTATGGCTTCAGGATTGTTTGACTTAGAGATAGACCCAACTGTGATCCTATGTGACAAACAGAGTTGTATCAAGATGGCAGAGAATCCAGTGTTCCATGATATGGCGCAAAAAGGAAATATAAAGTTTGAATTTGTAACAAGTTACCGATGTAGTAACCAAACCTCTATTTTTCGAGACAAGCTTGGTAGGACCCTCCTCGAGAGGGGGAGTGATGTGGTCACTTATGACGAGATTGCCTACATCGATAGTGAGGTTGATGATGTGGATACCTATATTTGTGATGCCGACAGAGAGGTTGGTGGATGGTCCTTAGACAGGGTCTAAGTTGACGAAGGGATTGCATCATCCTTGAACACATGTTCTAAAGTGATCCGTAGACAGATGTCTCCGAGAATATGGTCCCTAGTGGACGAGAGGATTGTATCATCCCTGGACTTCAGTTCTAAAGTGATCCGTAGACAAATGTCTCCGAGAATGTGGTCCCTAGTGGACGAGGGGATTGTATCATCCATGGACACATGTCCTAAAAGAGATCCGTAGACATATGTCTCCGAGAAAGTGGTCCCTAGTGGACGTGATAGGACTGCATCGTCCCTAAGCATTTGGTTCAAAATGTACGTGATAGGATTGCATCATCCTTGGACTTATGTCCTAAAGTGATAGGGATTGATCATCCCGTAAGTGGATCAGGATTGCATCGTCCTTGGACTTATGTCCTAAAGTGATAGGGATTGATCATCCCGTAAGTGGATCAGAATTGTATCGTCCTTGGACTTATGTCCTAAAGTGATAAGGATTAATCATCCTGTAAGTAGATTGGGATTGCATCGTCCCTAGACATGGTGAGGTGTCTTAAAGTGATAAGGACTAATCATCCTGTAAGTTGATTTGGGATTGCATCGTCCCTAGACATGGTGAGGTGTCTTAAAGTGATAAGGACTAATCATCCTGTAAGTTGATTCGGGATTGCATCGTCCCTGGACATGGTGAGGTGTCTTAAAGTGATAAGGACTAATCATCCTGTAAGTTGATTCGGGATTGCATCGTCCCTAGACATGGTGAGGTGTCTTAAAGTGATAAGGATTGATCATCCTGTAAGTTGATCTGGATTGCATCATCCATAGATATGACAGATGTCTTAAACTGAGAGGGACTGGTCATCCCGTAAGCAGATCAGGATTGTATCATCCTTGGACCTATGTCCTAAAGTGAGAGGGATTGATCATTCCGTAATAGGATCTTGTGTGTTGCAGGGTATGCTGCTATTGTGTATACTTGTATTGATGAGGATACTTGTATTGATGATGTGTATACTTGTATTGATGAGGATACTTGTATTGATGATGTGTATACTTGTATTGATGAGGATACTTGTATTGATGATATGTATACTTGTATTGGTGTGGATACTTGTATTGATGATGTATACTTGTATTGGTGTGGATACTTGTACTAATGGTCTAGATGACGATGATGTTGATCGTGATGGTCTAGATGACGATGCTGCTGATCGTGATGGTCTAGATGACGATGTTGCTGATCATGATGGTCTAGATGAGGATGCTATTGATCGTGATGGTCTAGATAACGATGCTACTGATCGTGATGGTCTAGATAACGATGCTACTGATTGTGATGGTCTAGATGACGATGCTACTGATCATGATGGTCTAGATGATGATGTTGTTGATCGTGATGGTCTAGATGACGATGCTGTTAATCGTGATGGTCTAGATGACGATACTACTAATCGTGATGGTCTAGATGACGATGTTGCTGATCATGATGGTCTAGATGACGATGCTGTTGATCATGATGGTCTAGATGGCGATGCTGCTGATCGTGATGGTCTAGATGACGATGTTGTTGATCGTGATGGTCTAGATGACAATGCTGATGATCGTGAGGTTCCAGATGTTGATGTTGTTGTTTGAGTGTTGCAGAAGATAAAGACTCAATACTGAAGATGTTGATGTTCCAGTAACTGCTTGAGTTACTGATGATGTTGAGAAAGCTTCCAATGATTTATAGATGTATCATGTATGATGTGGATGACTCCTTGCTTGTGCAAATGCTATTATAATATCCTTCTCGTTAAGGGGGAGTGTTGAAATATTGTAACTTCAAAGAATATTATATTTGTACTTCATTATTCCGGAGATGTTTCATTCCTCCGTGAAGATCTTATTGTATATCCGGAGATGTTTATTCCTCCGTCGGAATGTGGTAACTTGGGTTATTAGACTTCCCTAGTGGGGGTCGGCCCTGTATGTGTTATGTGGGTCAAAGGGTTGTTAGACCACCCTAGTGGGGTCGGCCCAGTCAGTTGTAATGGGGTATTTAACCCAATGGTTAAATACGAGCCTACATGATTTGTGTAAAAGACAAGTCGCAGTAGTGTATAAATAGAGGAGTTGTATTCCTCATTTAACACACACTCACTCACTTGAGAGTGGCGCACTTATGAGAGAGAGGTCTGCTATGGAGAAGGAGGAGCTTATGCTCAGGGTTACATCTTTTGTATTTGCTGGTCATCTATATTGAGGAAGCTTTGCTGGGTTTTCTACCCCTTGAGGGTTTCCCATGATAAATCTGTGTTTCTTGTGTTTATGTTGTGCTTGTTGTTTCTTCAGTGATCCTGTATATGCTATTATTGTGAAATGGAATGTAATGCTTCTATTTTATGTCTTAGCATATTAAATCTTAACAAGTTATAGTTGGGCTAGCTTTGTTCTTTGGGGCTTTAAATCATACATGCTAGTTCAAATTATAACAGGACCCTAGCTATGAGCCAGAATGGTTGAGGATTTAGAGGAAGTTTTGCCAAGATAAAGAAAAAATTCCAATACCTAGAGTGTGAATGTGAGAGAAACCCTTCGGATGCTCTCTTCGTTGAAATTAAAGACAAGTGAAGAGTTGAAGTCCTTGGTCAAGTCGATCAAAGAAAAATATGGTGGGCTGAACCAAGGAAAACTTGAGAATGATTTTCATGAGGATGACCAACATTCTCCTTCATTGCAAGAACCACTTATGCATGAAACTTCAGATTCAAAGGAAGAGAAGAATGATAAAGACCTTGTTGTAGAACCTCATGATTCTGTTGAAGATCAAGCACTTTGTAGTAAGGATGTCTACTTAAATGAATACAAGGGTTTGGTAAGTTATTTGCCTCTTCAAATTTCTGAATTTCATAATGCATCTTTTGATAATTTGGAGGGGGCAGATTTTGCAGAAAAACCATTGGAAAATTATGGCTTTTCAGGTATGCTCATCCCCTCATGTGAGGAACAACATTGCAGCCAAGAGAATCCTGATGGAGACACTTTTCTTTTAATTGGAAGACATAGATGGGATGTAGATAGCCAGTTTCTTCATGGAGATCCCATCAATGACACAAATAGTGAGAGCATGATGGGTGACAATCTAAATTGGTACACTCCAGTTCCAATCAGCCTTGAAGATCACCTCATGAAGCACCAAGAAGACAATTCAAGCCCTAATTTTGTGTCCATTGGACAGCCAAATGTGGTTGAGGTATGTAAAGAAAACTTTCTGAATTATGAACAGCCATTTTTTCTCATCAACGAGGCTGATGTTTTGCAGCATATGGAGGATTTTCATTAAAATAAAAGTGTACAAATTTTCCAGCCATAAATATCTTTAGCTCTTGACAAATTCATGCATGACAAATCAGCAAGAGAATATATTTTTGGGACTGTAATTTCAAATTTGTATGGGGCAGCAGCCTTTTCAAATTTTGTTTTATGGCAGAAATTTCTAGCCACCCAAAAGAGGGCAGCAAGCCCTAAATCATGAGATAATGTATTGTGTCAGATTTGAATTTGTCTCGTACTTCATGTGCATTTGTCATAGGGGGCAGCAAACAAGAGCATCGCTGTAATTGCAGATTTTGGTTGAAGTCGGCTTCTAAACCCTTAATGCTTGAGGGCATTATGGATGGTTTTTCTGACAACCAAGGAGGGAAATGGGTGGAGCATGTATATCAGCCTTTTGAGAGGCACATGGTGGCCCATGGAGATACTTTGCGATTTGATGATGCGCTGCCTCATTTACATAACAGATTTTATATCAACCCTATCCAACATTGGATAGAGCAAGCATGTAGCAGCACCGTGTTCCTTGTGATGATTTTTATGTTTACAGCCATTTATGTTTGCAGCCATCTGCATAACTTCACTTCATTTTCACCATACTATGATGAAGGTTCCAGCATATGTTTCTAAGGTGTTCGACATAGACTTGTTTTGGTTTATTGCCAACCACAAGGGAAGACCTCATGATGTTGATGAGATGCTAGCATGGTTGATTTGGCATATGATTTCACCTAGCATTTGCATAATTCTGTGTTAGAGTAGGGTAGAAATAAGCTCAATGTTGCAAGCATTACTTTTATTTGTGTTATGTTCCCTTTGGCATTTGGCTGATCAGCCATAGGAGGTGGAGTTTGTAAGTGTGGATGAGGCTCTTTACAGGTTATTGCAAACTTCAGAGGCCTAATTTGTGAATTTTGCAACACTTTGGTGCCTAGGTCTGGAGGAGGACAACTTATTGAAGTTGAAATAAGCTTCTACATCCATGGTATATGGGCTGAAATATTCAGCCAACATTGACACTGATCACACTAAAGATTTAGAACTCGATCAAGTGGCTGGTGAGGTGTTTTAGACTACATCAGACATTCTAGTCAACATTTTTGTTCATTTGGTGACAACTTCAAAATCTTCTTTCTGGAGTGAATTTCGGAGTCGCACTGCTGACATCTCTGACATATTTGGTTCAGACAAGTTTGTATTAAGGGACAAACGATTGTTTCCCATATTACCATTGGCATTAAGGGAGGGTATTACTGTTAGCATATAACAATGGTCAGATAATAAAGTTGTAATGTACCTTAGGTTAGTAATTAAGTGGCTTATGTCACATGTCATTAATAGAGTTGTTAGATTAGGTTAGAGCTTAATTAATAAAGTGGTTGTACGAGATTTGGATTTTGATATTGGACATTGTCTCCCTTATTTTATTTACATCCACACCATATTGTAAATGAACCAAGCATAGCATTCTCTCTTTTAATAGATTATAGTTAGTATTCTCTGTCCACATTCTTGTATGTAAAACTCACATGTCGACAGGTTGGTCGATAGTTACCGAACATCAAAGCGGTTGGTGGTCACGGGTTGGCAATGGCAGGTAATTATCATGGTCACCTATAAAAAAGAGTGCAGAGATAGATTCTAGAGATGATACCATGGCATGCTTATGGATGAAGGTGTTGTATATTTGCAGTAATACTCATTGTATATGTTGTGCACAGGGGGTTTACTCAGTGAACTTGTTACATAGCATGATCGTTCGCATGATATTAAAGAATATCCCTAATTTCACTAAATATTGGAAAATTCCTCCTAAAATTGTATTGTTGAACCCCCCCTCCCAATATGTCTTTCCAATTAAGAAAACCCCTAGTTTTACAAGATATTGTAGGTATCCATTTTTATCAACCCATTTTAATACTCCATTTATATCATATTATCAAGTTGTAACAAACAAGAACCCTAAACATCTTAGTATAAGCAAACAAGATGCTAAATAAAATAATAGTATAATACTAATAATGATCCCACCAGGATTGCAGGGGTAATTGATCAATTTGTAGCATTGGATAGTGGAAGGCCCAACAAAAAAGTACTGGAGAAGGAAAAATGTGTAAAAGGAAACCCAATCAAGAGATCAACATAACAAAGAATGTAAAAGACCGATAGTCCACTAGTCAGTGCAATGGTTAGAAAAGATGAGAATTGCAAATGTTTCACACCACAACTTACCAATCTACCAATTTTATATTATATAAATACAGGTATAGCCATAGAGAGCTCATGTTTTCTATAATATTAATAAATTAAACTCTATTAAAATTCAAAATTGAAACCCTTTCGTGGATGGACTTCCCTACCTTCCTATCCAAATAAACATCTTTGTTCCAGTGAGCCAAGGAAGATTGATCTCACTTTTCTTGGTTTTCATGGAGCAAGGTTTGATTGAATCTCAATACCTATCTAAACCCCAACCTAAAAAATGAAGAGTTAGATCTTTTACTCGAATGTCTAAAAAAAATACAATACAATTGTTCAACTTTGGAACTCTCGATTAGCTACATATCTTAACTTAAAGATGAAAAACAATATAACATCAATTCAAACCAAGCCTAAAGAAGCTATTAAATGAGGATTTCTCATGGATAGTAATCCAAAGAGACCTCCATTGATATTATCATTGGTACATTATTATCATATTTATGAAAACCTTAGGATGATAAGCAATATCAAATAAAAATGGAGTGTCCATAAGTTTTAGGTGGGTATGAATTGAGGCCATGATTTGGAGGTATCAATTCATCCCACGATTTGGAGGTTATTCATCATCCCAGCCAAATAAAATAACCCCCAATATTTATATTACTATGTCAAATTAAAAACCCCCCTTCACCCCTTGATACATAGCAATATATTTTTTAGGTTTTTAAGAGTATTCAAACCCCCAATATGAATGGACGTGATATGATATTGCCTCGCTAGTGAACCCCCCGTAATGTTGTGTAATCCTAAGATATCATATCTATCTCCTTGGATAGTGTGCTCATTGATTTATAAAGAAGGGTGCACTATTGTATCCCAAACATTTTTGTTGTTCTTGAATATGTGAGTGCCTTTACTGAGTTGTTGATTGTGTCTAAGGACATGCTGTTGAGAGAGGCCACGTCAGAGGGCTGTGCAATTTGGGAGAGGCATGAATGGAGGTGCAGCTGGCCTCCCCCACCAGTCCCGCAGAGGACAAATTCCCAACTGTGGCTTTGGTTATTTCGGGGACTGCAAAGTTCCCTGAACCTGGCAGCAATGGCTAGGAGCCGCTCACTGTGGGCTTGGAGCCTACTGGTACTAGTTGGGGCCCAACCCCCAAAGATGATGATGATCCGCCACCCAATGTTGGGCTCCTACTTGCTGGTGTTTGATTTTTTCTGTTTATGCTTGGGCGTAGGGCCGTTTGATGTGGACTCATGGGACTTATGTTAATTTTGTTATTATTATTTTGTCTATTGACAATTTGACACTTCAGACTTATAAGCAATTTGGTAACTAACCAGTCCAATTTCAGCTCTGCTAGTGTTTGTGATTTTGCAGAGCGCCATTTTTATAAAAAAATAACTTGTACATATTGCTTTATTAATGGTCAAATGAAGCTTTTACCCAAAAAATTCTGTTGATATCCCAGTTAATATCATGTTAATTCGTTCAATAAAACTTTCACCCTGCTGTGCAACTATAATTTCAATGGGTGTGATCAGAGCTATTCTTTGCTACTGCCTCAACAATTATGGGGAGAAGTTTGGACGGAATATAAACCTTAACACCAACCAAACTGTATTCAAGTATATGCCGGAGATTACCTGCAGAACTCATTATAAAGGGGTTTATTCAATTGTTGGGCATAGCATTTACAATCAGTTGATAGCGCGGCCTAGGTGATGTCAAAATGTATACGTAGACAAAATAGCCCCCAATACTAACCAGAAACTGTATCCGGGTACAGGGCCTTATTTGCCAGTGGAGGTCAAGCTGTCAGTTTAGTCAAACAAATGCTGAATAGCATTTACAAAAACTGGCAGTTCAGAGCTGAAAATACCAGCGGAAGAACTCCGTGCATAAAAGATATGGGCTTCACCCAAACCTAAAACGCATTTTGGTAAGCTCCCAGATTTGACAGAGAGCATGGATGTCAATAAGTTCAAATTGTGAATGAGATCCTAACCAGGACATGAACTTACGGTCTAATGCTAAAATAGAGAATTCGCCTAATACAAATCTTGAGTTCCATCATTGTAAGTGACAGCGGCACTCTTGTTGTAACTGTTAACTGGCGTGGACAATTTGCCTGTTATAAATCTTGAGTTCCATCATTGTAAGTGAAAGCAGCATTTTTGTGGTTACTGTTCCTTCTTTCTCGTCGCCATTTCCCCGCCCACGACTAGTACTGCTATTCCTGTTTCGAACTCTGGGGACCCATGGGTTGCGTGTTCGAACCCTACTTGGGTTTTCGGTAAAAACAAAATATTGTATGCAACTCTTGTCACCTCCTCATCTCATTCGTCGTGATTTCATACTCACGGGACACCAAATCCAAAGCGTGGAATATGATGACATCACATATATCACAACAATAGGTGAGACCGGGTATGCAAATTTTCCAATATCAAGAATATTTTATAAAAAAATTGTTGGTGTATGCATTTTGCGTTTTACAGGGTGTTGGATCTTGTGAGTCTTGCAGAGTGTTTAGTAATTTTATTATCAATATATAAGATTGTTATAAAATATTAATGTGGTGTTCGATTGATAGATTTTTTTGGAAAAGTTATAAAATAATTGGTATCAATTTTTTTAAAATTATTTTAGATTGCTTGTGAAAGGTATGAACTTGAGTTTTCGGTAGTGGTCTCTATTTTTTTCAAAAGGTGAGATAAGATATAAAATTGTTACAAGTTTTGGGTAAATGACACAATCTTTTCAAGGTTTTGTTATATGAAAACATTGCTACATTTAGTTTAATCAATTGAACTATTTTTTCAAGGTATGTTGTTTATAAAGTGACTTTAATTTAGATGTTTAAATATAGTTAAACTCTTCAAGGCTACCAACTATTGTGGTTGATGATTGAGTCACTTTCCACTTGGATATTTAGGTTAGCTCAATCGAATATTGTTAGGTATTTAATAATTTTGTGAAATATATTAATTTATACTAATAAATTTAATAAGGAAACCATTCAAAAATATAGAGAAACATCCTTTAAATTTTTCTACAAAAAATTGAAAAAAAAATCAATAATATTTATCTAAACCACTTAGATAGATGTTGAATTTTATATCCAAACAAAAATAAATAAAAAATATGGCTACCTTGTGAGTTGGGTCGCGGATAGATATTCTCTAGCTTACTTTTGAAGTTGTATGAATTATATTTAAGTTATGCCTCGATGTTTTCTTGTTTTGTGGGAGTCATATTATATAATGACAAATTATGTAGAGTTAAATATGTATATATTTGTTATTGTTGTTTTTTGAAGAAATATATATTAGTGAAAATTTAAACATTTTCTCTTGTTTCAAGGATAGTATTCGAAGTAAATTGTTTGGTTCTAATTTTTGGCAATCTAATTTTATGGGGACATGAGTGAGAGCCATAAGAGGCGACTACAAGATATTCATATACACAACAGGATAAACATAATCCTTCCATCCATTTCATTTGCATGATGATGCTCTTTTGGTTGTTAATTTATTCCTCTCATTACAACACATAATCCTTCCATCCATTTCATTTGCATGATGATGTTCTTTTGGTTGTTAATTTATTCCTTTCATCACAACACAAGAGGGTTGTCTCATAAAATTATCTTGTTGAAAAATTATTTTGGTTTAATCATGCAAACTTTTTAAGTTAGACTTAAATAATTATTTAGAAAATTATGAATTCATTATAGTATAAATCAAAGTTTAACTTCAATAACACACACACACACACACAAAAGAATTTATATTAATAATAGAATTTAATTTTGATTTTGTTTTATGTTGGTTTACTTCTTCAATCAAATGTATTTTATAAACTTGTATTAAAACATGCCACCTAAATAACCCACTAATGGTGGTATGTAAGGGGATAGACTTCCACTCTTATTAAATGCCTCGCAGTCTTGGATATTAACATGTTTCCTTAAGTCTAAGGAAGATAAACTCTTAGCCAATCAAAAACAGTTTTAGCTCTTATTCTACTTTCTCTAAAATTTAAAATAAAAAATATAAAAACATTTAAGATTTTATGAAAAAAAATAAAATCTTCATTTATTTCATATATTAATTTGGTATCTAATTAAATCATAACTTCAAAATTAAATTAAACTTTATTATGCTTTATATATATATTTTTTCTTTTTACTACATAAAGTCGTTGTGTCTATTTTTTTTATTTTTAAAGGACAAATTCCAACTACAAAGATTGGGTTTGGTTAATTGCTAAAGTGGAAAAAAAACTTCAGTCATGGTGTAACAAATGGTTGTCTAGGCCCGGTAGGTTGGTCCTGATCAAGTCTGTTTTGGAGGCCCCGCCGTTGTACTAGGTGTCCCTGGCTCATGTTCCCTTGGGTATATTGGAAAGTATAAGG
Organism: Larix kaempferi; assembly: GCA_027924585.1. Taxonomy (NCBI): domain Eukaryota; kingdom Viridiplantae; phylum Streptophyta; class Pinopsida; order Pinales; family Pinaceae; genus Larix; species Larix kaempferi. The sequence goes on along the minus strand of BSBM01000088.1, from coordinate 16,398,626 downwards.
AAGTTGTGCTTTGGTTTTTTATGGCGAGGGGATAATGAGGATAGGCCATTTCATTGGGTTTCTTGGTAGAAACTTACCCTCCCAAAAGAACTTGGAGGCTGGGTTTTAAAACATCATATATGCTTTTCTTGGGCTCTTGCTGCCAAAGGTGTTTGGCGTGTTCTCAAAGTTAGTGGCTTGTGGGTAAGAGTTATCCATCAAAAATATATTCATGCTCTTTCCACCTTTGAATGGTTCTATGTTAGGAACAAGTCCTTCAGAAATGTTTCCACCATATGGAAGGCCATGTTACAGGCCTTTGAGGTTATCGGAGATTGGCTTGTATGGGAGATTGGTAATGGAAGAAATGCCAGGATCGGTTAAGATCCTTGGATTGGGAGCATTGATTCTTATAGGCTTCCTGAGGGGATGATTAATGCATTACTTGATAAAGGAATAATTTTCACGTATCAGATATGGGATTACCATCATGATTCCCCTACTAGAGCAGCTTGGCTATCTGCCCAATATTTGGGCTTTGTTGATGAAGAGAAAATTTTATGGGAAGCTTATACAGGTGCCCTCCATCAAAGTCACATATATTTGGTCGATAGTGAAGACAACTTGATTTGGTACAGGAACAGTGTTGGAGGCTCTTGCCATCCCAATTTAGGGTATAGGGTCATCAGAGAAGAGGAAGACCTCCCACAATTGGTCTAGTGGTCTCACATCATTTGGAATTTGCAGTGTCCCTTAAAGGAAAAACTATTTTCATGGATTGCATTTACTAATAAAGTTCCTGTATGGGACCTATTGATCTGAAAGTTCAGTAGTGGTCCAAGTTGTTGTCCTTTGTGCAAACTTGCTGGTGAGAATATACCCCATATTTTTATAACATGTCCATATATCATGGAAATGTGGTCTTATGTTGCTCAGTTGACGGGCACAAGTTTATTTAGCATGGTGATGAGCTTCAACTTGCTCTACAGAATTGGTTACATAATCCTTCTTTTAAAGATTATAAAGCTCTCTTTGCGTTGATGATTTGGGGCACATGGTTGGCTTGTAACAAAGTAATATTTCAAGAGTCCATTCCCCCTCATGTCTATGTTTCTAATATTTTGGCCATCCTTGAACACTTTCCATATTTTGTTGATAAGAAGACTCTAAGAAGGTCAATACCTGAAATTATTGATAAGCCAATTCCCTGGGGTTATTTTGATGGAGAAGCACAAGGCAGGCCTGGTGTGGGGGGGGTAGTTGGTGTTCTCTCCCTATCTGACTCCCATGGATTTTAGTTCTCTGCTGGTATTGGAAGAGCTACTAGCAACAAGGCGAAGCTGATGGATTTGAAATTGTTGTTACATCTTGCCTTATCCAAAGGAATTCAACAGCTTCAGATTTTTAGGGATTCACAATTGGTTATAGATTGGATGAAGATGAGAAAAGCCCCTAATTTTTTTTTCTCAATCCTCTCTTTGAAGATATTTTAAGGTTACTTGGGATGTTCCATGCGACTTCTTTCCATCATATTCATAGAGAGAGGAATGAAAAGGTTGATTCGCTCTCCAAAAGGGCCTACATGTGGGTGATGGAACCTAGAATGTTTGGGAAGAGACCAATGACAATCTATAGGAACTAGATTTGGGTCCCTTGCCTATTTAAGATGTTCATAGTGTTTCTCTTTATTTTTACTTTTTGATCTCCTTTATTGTGCATAAATATATGATTGACAACCTCTTTAGAGATTGACTATGTGCATCATATGTTGGTTATTATGTAAAGTTGGACTAATGACTTGTCAATTGATAGTTGTTGGAGGAGTTATGTTATTTTGGTTAGCTCCTTGATATTTTTTGGATGTAATATGGTAAGATCATGTGAACAATGTGGTTTAGTTTATATTAACAAATTCGACTGCGAAAAATCAACAATGCACCTTAGTTAATTTATTAAAAAAAATATACATTCTGTAAAAATTTAAAACAATTAAGATTTTATAATAAAATTAAACTCCTAATCTATTTTATATATAATTTAGTATATAATCATAAATTAGATTTAATTTCATATATAATTAAACTATAAACTTTAAAATTTGATTTGACTTTACTTTGTTATGTATAATTTTTTTTGTGACCAAGAATATGAAATATTTAATTACTTATCAGTTTAAATTGTACATATTGATACAAAAACGGCCATGCCAAATCCTTTAGCAAACTCGAGTCCCCTCCTATCTGCTAGACTACCCTTCCCATTACAGACCATTACAAATATTTTACAATTGCCCTTCCACGACCTTAAACAAAATAGAGCCCCCATATTTTCCAAAACTTACATCCCAATACATGGCACGCCCAATTCAATGGGCTAGGATTCAGAAAATTCCTTTTACGACACGCAGCCCATAGCCTTATCAACCTTCTCCCCTTATTCGGGCCCATGTCCCTTAATGCATCCGTCAGTTAAAACAGACAAACCCCCAACCATACAAAATCAACAAAAAAGGAGATAATGTGAGATAAACATGATTTTACCCTTCATCTACAGTCGGTTGCATTGCTGCTTCCTGCGAATGGACCTCTCGAACTAGTGAAGGATGCTCAGGATCTACTCGAACCAGTGAAGACCGCTCAGGAGTCGTCAGAGGAGACTCCTCTTGCACCGGACGTCGATTAAATGAAGCCTTAGCGAGGTCCATCACACACTCCATATCAACTAGATTTATTAGCATGTCCTCTTTCAAGTTGTTTAGGACTTGCATTACCGAGTCCCCAAAACTCTCCCTCTCCATCATGGTTTTGGCCAGCAACTTCAGCATGATCCAATACGGACTCAACACCGTCGACGCTCCCTACTCTTCAATTCTGGACTACATCTCCTCATCCTCCATTACCAAGATGCACTTGTCCACATGCGAGGGAATTCCTTCCAAATAAATTTGCTTCTGGTCATTTTCCAAGACCCTCTTATCCCTTCAACTTCTCCCACCACGCCTGCTCCTCATCCTCTGGCGAGGTTCCATGACCAATTCACTAAAAGTCAGAGCACCAAGCCTATTTCTTATCAACAGAGCTTCTACATGCCATCTCACCTCTTCCTTCTCGAGCTCATTCCTTGCCTTCCCTCTTATAACCTCTCTGACCATTGCATGCATTCATTATCTGCATCTTGTCACTCGAGCCTGCAATAAAAATTGTATTAATTGCTTCCCCAAGGCTTCGTCTTTTTGTTTCCTCGCCGCCACTGTCCCACATGCTTTCCTGGTACCTTTATCTTACGGACTAGTCATACCACCTTAAAAATTCCATAAATTATCTCATGTCGTCCCTTTTGTCTAACTATCCCTTTCTTCCCTTTGTAACTCCTCCTCCTTCACATGCCTCTCATTTAATCCCTCTTGCCTCCAGCTAGACCATCACCTCCTGACACCTCCTCATAATCCCACTCACCACGCGTCCTTCCTCCACTCACCACGCTTCTTCCCACTCGTGGCACGTGGTCTTGATTGAAACCCACAACTAGGGTTGTTATATATAATTTTAATATTAATTTATTTTCTCTATTTAAAAAAAACAAAAACACGGTTCAACAACGAGCAACAATATACTTTGTACGTTGGTTATGGGTGGTTGGTTTTCAAGACATGTTTGTTGGATAGTTTGGTTGTGGGGTTCATGTAATTATATAATTATTTGCTTGAACACTATGGATAAGATGTTTGAGTTGTCAATGAAACCAACAAAATATCCATTGAAAACCTATTTTCACTTCTTTATTAGCTTTTTAAATATATTTAAAATCACAATATTAACCTTCTTAACATGATTGAACCAACATCATATAAAATTAAAATTTATATCACATTGCTACCAGTAAAGTTTGTAATTTTCATACAATTTTTTTTTAATCATTGCATTTTAAATCCCTAACCCATATCTTGTTTCCTATATTGGAGACATGGATCCTAGATACTTTGTTGTGTAGGTTGGAGACATGGTTCCTCATATATGGATCAAACATGTACTCAAAGTAAACTAAAGCTTCAGCTACCTTTGAGGATCTCTTTCCACATATTATGTGGCTCCTTCTTTGCTTGAATTCCAATTTAGCTTCCGGTGCCATGGTGATTTGAGAAGTGGGTCGAAAGCAAATACATTCCCTTTTTCACTTTTGGGTTTTATGTTATGTTGGTGACCCTACAAAGATGAGGGTTTTATATAATGCTAATGACCTTACAAAGATTAGGATTACACAAAATACAGACTTTAACGAAAGATATTAAAAATTGGGTCAAATAAAATCACTTTAGATTGAGCATCCTAAGACTATATATAGAAGAACAAATACATTGATCGACATTCAATATTATTGTATAAGGAGAAGATATAACCTCGGAATGAATTGGTGGGGAGGGTTTATGTGCATTTCAAGGTCGGGGCAATGAAATAATATAACACACTTGTCATGGTATTGCCACTATATCCTTTTTGATAATCATCAACCCATATGGCTAGTGGTTAACTTATGATTGCCTCTTAATACTCTTAAACAATACTTTTTAATTAAAAAGGTAACTTTCAAAAAAAATTACAATAACGAAAGCTAGAGATTTTTCCCTACAGTGAGATATAACTTTCAAGGATCTAACTCTCAATCCTTAAAAACTTGAGTTTTCTTTGAAATTGATCTAGGAAAGTTATATTTGTAAAGAAATTTAATTTATATGAATTAGTGACAACTCTACCAATAATGAAGTCAAAGTTTGACCATACTCTAAGAATCAAAACTTTTCACCCATTCACAAGGGCAACCATTATAGGGATAGGTGGCTCATCCTTGGTAGTCAACGCCTTGAGAATTGAGTGGGGTAATGCCTCATCGATATTGGTCAAAATCTTACACAAATTTAAAACTCTTGTGAAACACTTTGAAATGGTCCGCTTCCACCCTGTATATTGAGCAAATAACGTTGAAGAAAATGTGATCGTGAATATTGGAGTGATAATGGTCAAAGCATTGAATGTGAAAATAGCCAAGAACATTTCCCATGAATAATTTATTTTACAAAACTAGAAGGAAGGGGGCATAACCATAAGGTTTATTTTACAAAACTAGAAGGAAGGGGCGATAACCATAAGGTTTATTTTACGAAACTAAAAGGAAGAGGGGGTAACCATAAGATTTCCTATGGTCATATGTCACATCGATTTAATGAATTTAGAGAGGCATTCAAGATCTTTTATTTATATCATTTTGTTCATTTCTATTTGTATTATTGTATTAATTAAGATTTATGCATAATTTCTACTTTGTATTTTGTGATGATGCATGCTATATCCATGTTTAATCAATTCAATTAGTGTTGAGGTTGTGTTTTTTTTAATAACATGTCCAAGAACATTTAAATTTGAGGAAATTTACTTTTTTCATTGAAATGTTTTTTCTAAGCATTTTCAAAAAGAAAAGAAAATAGTTTACATAAACTTTCAATTTCTTCACATAGAGTACTTAGCATAAGATTATAATGATAATCCACTTCCATTTAACTAAATCTCATTTAGTTCAAGTGTAAAAGGAAAAAGGAAAGAAGTTGTATAATAGGTTTAATGTTTTGATTTACTTTGTTATTAGGTTATGTATTAATTTTCATGCAATTTACTTTGTTATTAGGTTATGTATTGGTTATTAGATTAATTAGTAATAAATATAATTAAATGATTTTTAAGCAGTAATAAATTTGGTCATAACTAAAAAAGACTAAGAGAAACCATAGGATTTCACTAGTGCACTTTGAGTTCAACCATGGTAACAATGGGATGTAGGGACACCCCTAATGCATCCCTCTCCTCCTCTGCATCCAGATCCTACTCCTTGGAAGCTTTGGCATACAAAGCCATATCATATGCACAAGGAAAGAAGACAAACTCCTCCAAATTAGTTCCCATGTGATTCATAAAAAAGTTTAAGGAGATCTCGTGTATCAAAATCCCACATCAAGTTATGATAAAAAAAACTCATTTTTTTTCTCTAAAAGTGTGTTATTCAAGTAGTTCAAAGGCCTTTGTCCTTCCCCTCGCTCTATGGAATCAGGGTTGCAAAAGAGTTGGCATACTTTAATAAAAGAGAAAATGCAAACTTTCTTATGTGGCAAAAGGTTTTACAAATTTCTCTTTGAAATGAAGCAAGATAAAGACGTGATCTTTTGAAGTGGTCCACATTTCTTGGGCTCATGGGGCATGTAGCTAAATCAATGGGCATTAAACTTCAACTATGAAGCAAACATCCCAATGGAAATGCCTATATGGATGAGAATTCCACATCTCCTTCTAATTCAATGGGGCAATCAAACATTGATCTCCATTGTAACCTCTATTGTTAAATGCATCGATCGCGTTGAATGGAAAGCTAGGAATTTCTCATGTGCAAGGGTCTAGGTAGAAGTAGATCTAAAAAATGGTCTTCTTGAAGTAGTTAAGATTCACCTAGCAGGTTGGAAATTTATCCAACCTATGAACTACAAATAACTACCCTTCTAATTGAATGTTTGCCATGAATACAAACACTTTACTAAAAACTACACAAACAACGAGAAACCATACTCCCTAGAGGCATTCGAAGAGAAGCATTATTTGAACCCAAAAAAATCCTCAAAAACAAAGTATCTTATGATCAACAACATGAATAACCCAGTCAATCCTCAGAAACAAAGTATCTTATGATCACCAACATGAATAACCCAATCAATCCTCAAAAATAAAGTATCTTATAATCACCAACATGAATAACCCAGTCAATCCTCAGAAACAAAGTATCTTATGATCACCAACATGAATAACCCAATCAAGTTATCCCATAATATGTATGCCACTTCAAGGAGAACATCAAATAATAGAGGTTTTAGTAGAGGTTTTTAGTGTATAGGTCTAGAAAAAATTACCAAAAAGCCTCTACAAACAAAAGTGGAGTATTTTTGCATAGGTTTTATTTAAGGTTTATTATAACTAAAAACTCCTAGCAACTAGAGGTGTTTCCCATGGTGTGCTTCTTATAGTATGGTCCACTAGGGTAGTACCACTATTTAAGATGCATTAATGCATATTATATACTATAAAGCATTGGTGTGCTATATCATTAACTATTGATCCAATATATCTCCTTGTACATTAAGAAAACATTGTAACAATAACAAAAAAGATAGCATTATAATTGAAGGTATAAGTGTTAATGTTATAATAAGAAGCATCACTATGCTTAGTATAGTTATGCACTGAAAATGCACCAATTGAAAATGCACTAAAACAAGTTCATCCCATCGACACTTTTATTTTATAAATTGTCACATCAACGCTCTAATACATACAAAAAGCACCAATGTGTACATGCATGTAATAATCACTAGTCTATTCTACAATCTTGTGCATATCAGTGCTTATATATTGAACATGCAACTATGTGCACAAATTATTTATGAGGCACCAGTGCATATAAAAGAATAAAATGCACCGATATGTTTTAGTGCCAAAATTCTCTACATGCTATTTAATATTTTTATGGGTATGTAAATGCAATTCTCGTTTCTTGTTTTTTTATAAAAGTTAAATTACTAAACATAAAATCAAATCATTTGTATAATAATATTGTTTTTTAATACTTTAATTAATGTGTTTGGATATAGCCAGTGTATGGATGATGTATTGTATCATTTAGATAAATATATAAGTTGATTACACATGTGTTCAAATTGTAATAATGTAAATCATCCATATATTTAATCAACAACTTAATATTTTACAACAATCTACACTCAAATATAATAAGAAACAAATTTTATTATATAAGAGTAAGAAACCACTTGTTGTAATCGAAAATAAACATATATGGGCACTCGACGATTTTTGAAGGCGGAAGGACTGACGATGACCATGGCTGCAAGTTTGGGGGGAGGTTTTCATGCCCCCCCATTTGATCCTTCAGTAGAGGTAATGGGAGGAGAGGGAACGAGTTCCCAAGCCCCAAAAATGCAGGAACCCCAATCAGAAGGAATCTTGGCTAGTGCATTCCTATATCAGCCCTAATACCCTCAATGCAGATCAAATCAAGCAAGCTGAGGGATCATATTCAATATATGCAAGATCATGCACTTATAGGAAAATTTGTGGGAATACTACCATCGGAAAAATCCCTACTCTGGTGGATAAAATCTACTTGGAAACCACAGGGTCACTACGATCTACAACTGGGTTCCAAAGGCCTTTTTACCATCTCTTTCCTAAGCATGGAAGACAAAAACAAAGTGTTGGATGGAGGCCCTTATTTCTTCTACTCTGCAGGCTTGTTCTTAAGACCATGGAAGGAGAAGTTTTGTCCGAATAAAGAGGATATGAGAGTTGCTCCAGTATGGATCTGTCTATACTCTCTCCCAAGCGAGTACTGGGAATCAGAAATTTTGGAAGATATCGGGAACAATTTGGGATCCTTCATCAAAATATCAGAGAAAACCAAGGCACAACGATACACGACCTATGCGAGATTATGTGTATAAATGGATCTATCCAAAGAACTACCAGAAGCCATCAAAATGTCATGGGAAGACGAAGCTTGGGTGCAAACCCTAGATTATGAACAAATCCCGTTCAGATGTCGCAGATGTCACGAATATGGACATATGTTCAAAGAATTCCCTATGAACACTCCAAAACCCATCCTAAGAAGGATGAAGAAAAGATGGATCAAGGATTCACTAGGGTTCCTACGCGTAAAAGAGGAGGGAGAAAATGGGAAAATATGGAATCCCCCAAGAAGATTTTAACATCTAATCAATTTGAAGCTCTAGGAGATCAATTAGAGGAAAACATCATTGCATCACCTAAGGAGTGTTGGGCCCTGGAATTGCCCCTTTTTTACCACACTTATTACATCATTTTTCTCGGTTACACCCTATTTCCATGAACCATATATATGCCTTTCTTCTAGATCAATCAAGAATCCTGACAAGGTATAATTCATTATTGCTTCATTTATTTAATGCCTAAGATTGTTATGGTTACAAATTCTAACCTTTGATTTATGCTAACTTGTGTTGATTTCATTAAGTCAAGATCAAAGCACAGGTGTATCAACCGCAATGCCTTGGGAAAGAATCACACGTGGTGCCAGCTGTTACTCTTCATATTTAGTTCCTCACATTAATAAGAACAAGGCACCTTTCCACGTGGAGCTGTAACAGGAATTCGTTGAAACAGAGCATTGTTGCAACAGACAGGACACCTCCCAATTGGTTAATCCATTGATCCATTGATTGTCAGAGCAACGACATCCTTCATGTCCAACGGCCTCATTCAATTCAGTTGTAACTCCGCAGCATGAAGATTAGGTATCTTCATTGCTGGCGAAATTAGTGGACCACAAATTGTATTTTGCATGTATAAATATGGGAAGGCTTTCAGAGTCTGGGGTTGGTTGGTTAATTATCATTTTGTACGGGCTATAACAGAGAGTTGATACTGTGAATTACCATCTTTAATATAAAGAGCAGAGTTCTTCATATTTCTGTGTCTTAATTTGTGGTAGTTCACGATGTCTCTGTTAGAATGCCAGGGCCCGCCTTCTCACAGAGATAGCCGAGTTAAGTAGGTAGTTAATTTCCTTTTTGTTGTGTGGTGTGGAATTGCATTAGATGTGTTACTGCAACCTGCAACAGTAGATTAATACTTGCATTCTTTTCTGATAGTTTATGATTGCATCCTGAATAGCTGCAACTGTGTGGTGTAACAGCCGACTGTGTAGGTTAGTTTATTTGATGCATGGTGTGTTAGAATTAGCTGTTACAGCCAAGCTCAGCTTTAATTCCTTTCAGTCATTTATGCTTTCTAGGATTTCCAATATTAATCAAATCAGAGTTCAAGCTTGTTTCTAGTTCTAGTTGTTGTTGTATCTTTCATGAATTCATTAGATTAGATAGATTGTGATTGAGTTATAGTAGCTGATAGATGAATCAGTTTGGTAGAGATTGAATATTGTAGTTTGATAATTATAGGATTTAACTTCTTGCAAAAGTAATATAGTTCATCATTATTCTTAGATCAGTAATTGATGGGTTGAAATCTGTAGGAAGGTAATTGTACTTTGATTTCCTAGATGGATAAGTTAGATTAGTTTTAGTCATGAAGTGAGTTTGGCTGAGCAGATAGGTAGGATTATTTATCTCCATTTATTTAATCAATTACTTGAAATGTTTATGCATAGATTGTGCTTATTTCCATTGAAATAAAAGACTTCCCTGGGTTGACAATTTATATTGAGCATCCTGTGTGTTGGTTGTAATTAATTAGCATATAGGGTGACCAACATTTTGGCACCGTTGCCAGGGATGGTAATTGATAGACATAGTTAGTAGTTGGTTTATTGATTTCATTTTAGTTTGATTATTTACAACATGCATGAGTACAAGAAAAACAAATTGGGAACCCCCTTTGAATACTAACATTGCAGGTGGAAGAGATCATGGTCGTAATACAATTCTGGGAAGACAAACATGTATCTGTTAGCTTGGTTTTGCAACCAAGTTTTGTGCAATGGGCACCTATCAACAATGTGATAGCAGTTTCAATATAGAAAGCAAAAACAATTATGAATTAAATCTAAATCTAAACTAACATGTTCATATAACAAATAAATTTAAAAACGATTCATGGGCAGAACAAGAAATAAAAAGAATAGATGTTTTGCATTATGATACCTCAAATGGTGAGGATTTGTGCTGAGCAACTCCAAGGGTGAGTAGCTCTAAGCTCCAATGGTCTCTTCTCCAAGATGCTGAAAATGGCCAAAAGTCTCATGAGAGATTTTGACAGCGTGATGATAGGATGATGGATGGATGGAAAGTGAGGAGCCCCTACCACCTTTTTATAGTTTTTGGTGGTGGGGAATACCATTATGGTTTTGAGTAAACCAATGGTATTGCCTAACATGGTTTAGGTACCTTTTTCCCTCTTTTTTCCTTTTTCGAATATTTTTAATATTTTTATTCCCTTTTTAATATTTTTGGGAATTCTGGACCCTTTTTAAGGGTTTTTTATGCTTTTTGAGGAAAAATATTCATTTTGAGGGGGAAAAGGGGTGTATTATGGTCTTTTGGTGACCTTTTGATGGCTTTAGAGGCTCAAATGGTGGAAAAGTGGACAAATGGGTCATGTGAATAAGGAAATGAGCTAGTGAGCACTTTTTGGGTGTTAACCGATTGCCCCTTGATGTGTGAGGGTAGGAGCTCATCGTATGGCCGATAGACATCATAGTGCATTTGTCTTTTTCCTGGGGTTTGGGGAAGAGAAAAGACTTGTTGGAGACTGGATCCACGGCCCTAGAAGCTGCAAAAAAGAAAAAATATTACATGGCCTCAATATGAATGAGGAATAATCTCTGATAATGGACGAGGCGGGCATACCCATGCTCGTATCAAGACATATACATAACAATTAGTCCCAAGAAAGGGGACCTGAATAATACATAAAAAATATGCTGGTACATCATAATGGTCCAAAGGGGACACTATTTTGGGATGTACTCATGATCATAACATGACTGATCTCAATTACTGATACACTGGAATAAAGCGACAACCGTTCTGAACAAGGTCTTGGAAGGGTTGATGAACTGCTGAATCTGAAGGTGTCCAACATCTGTAGGGACTCAATTATCTGAGGAGTATATGTAACTGTATACTCGAGGGAGTATAAAACGGGGGTACATCTGAATATTGTCGCCATGCGCAACCCGGATATCTATAGGAAAAATGTAACTAGTTGTTTCCATGAGTAGACTCTCAAATGTGGAAGAGTCAGGTGGTATCTGGGGTCTTCAACAAATAACTGAAAGGACCAATACCCTGTGCGAGTCTCAACGATGCGATCAAGGTGTTGAAGTCGAGCATGTGAGAAACAACCATTGGGAGAGGGACTGAGGACTCTTCTCGAAATGATTCGTAGGCACTCATCATAAATGGTGATGAGTCCAAGACACAGGGACCTCTAGGTCTATCCTCTGGAATAAATTTGGTTGTCGTTGACAGAGGGAGACCAACAACTAACAAGGCAATGATGTTTCCTTGACAGGAGCATGAGGTGTAGAATTGAAGTGTGGTAGTACTGATGGTAGGACTGACATACTTGTGGAGATGGGAAGGAACTGGGGTCATAGAGTGGGTGGACTCAAACTTACTTTGTTCAGAGCATGATGACATGGTTGACCTGGCAACGTAGGGAACTGACTTGTAGGTGTGGGGATCATAGCTTTTAAGGACTGAAGGGTATGTATTGACTCTAGGGGGTCAAGTTGATGGGTGCTGTCGAGGGATTCTCAGGGTGACATACTGCAAAATACTCTGAACAAAGGCGACCAAAATGGGGAAGCTGCCATATGAGTAGACATGATCTATTGTGGCGCCGAGAAACACCATTGGGTCCTTCGTAGTTTTAATGAGCTCCAAGAAGGGATAAAAGTGTGCTCTGAAATGGTACTGTCCTATGGATTTTGTGAGCCCAGGACTGTTCGTGCTCATGGGTGCTTTCATTTTTAAGGAGTCTGAAAACGATAAGGAGACTCTGCAGTGGTTGTGAGTACCATCATGTGGGTTTTTATGAGCCCAGGATGGTGATTGCTTGTGGTCACTTTCATGTTTAGAGAGTCTGAAAGCGGTAAGTGGACTCCATTGGTGTTCTTTTTCGTAAGTTAGTCTCCAAGGCCCGAAAAAGCATAAAATGATGCAAATGGAGAACTCTTCTAGCCGATGTGACTAGAGTATTCCTTTTTCGTAATTAGTCTACAAGGTTCGGAAAAGGGGTAAACTTATACCAAGTAGACGCCCTTTCAGATACATTTTGTGAGAATGAAAGGAATCAAGGTTGCTCGACGTTCTTTTCATTGTTTTAGGAGTCAGAAAAGAGCTTAACAGAAACTCCTTAAGTGCCTTTTTCGTAAAAGGAATTGCTCGGCCCGAAAAAAGGGGTAAAACTATATTGAACAAAAAGGTATTGATGAGAGCGAGAAAAGGTCTCAAGCATCATCATGAGTGTGGAATAATGAATCCAGTGACATAAAGATTGTCAAAAATGGGAAAAGGCCAATGTGGCACGCAAATCGAGGTGATGAGTGGCATTTTGAAAAAATCCCTGAAAATTATGGCAGTGAGAGCGAGAAATGATCTCAAGCATCATCACGAGCGCGGAAAAATGAATCCGATGATATCAAACTTGTTAAAAACGGACGACAGTCGATGTGGGAGGAAAATCGAGGCAGTGAGGGGGCATGGAAAAATTGCCCGAAAAATGTGGAGGTGAGAGCGAGAAATGATCTCAAGCGTCATCACGAGCGTGAAAAACTGAATCCGGCAATATAAGACTCGTCAGAAACGGACAACGACCGATGTGGCATGCAAACCGAAGCAACGAGGGGGCATGTGAAAGATGCCCGAAAAATCTGGAGGTGAGAGCAAGAAATGATCTCAAGCGTCATCACAAGTGTGAAAACTGAATCCAAAATTATAAGACTCGTCAGAAACGGACAACGGCCGATGTGGCATGAAAACTGAGGCAACGAGGGGGCATGTGAAAGATGCCCAAAAAATTTGGGCGTGAGAGCGAGAAATGATCTCCAGCATCATCACGAGTGAGGAAAACTGAATCCGGCGATATAAGACTCGTCAGAAACGGACAATGGCCGATGTGGCAAGCAAACCGAGGCAACGAGGGGGAATGTGAAAGATGCCCAAAAAATCTGGGCGTGAGAGCGAGAAATGATCTCAAGCGTCATCACGAGCACGAAAAACTGAATCCAGCGATATAAGACTCGTAAAAAATGGAGAATGGTCGAAGTGGCATGCAAACCGAGGTGACAAGGGCGTGAAAAAATGGTCAAAAATGGACCTAATGAAAACAGGAAAAGAAAAGGACTATCATGAAGTTCTCGCTGTTCTGATTCCAATGGTACTAACGGTTTGAGGAACAGACATCGTATGATACCGTAATGGTTTGTTGAAAAATGGTCAAATCTCTATAAATAGGGTGTGGAGCCAATATGACGTGTCATTGTTACGTGCGAGTTTGGCAGAGCAATCAAAGCTCTTTCTTGATTTCTGGGAGATTCGACCGTTGGTTTTCGATTCCGCGAGTTTCAGGTAACTCTATTCGCCTTAGCCTTTTTAATTATGTCTTTTTTGGTTAGCGGCGTGCCCCCGAAGGCCGCAAAATTCCATGTTGGCCTTCCAACGTGGAATATCGCAGGTTTCGCGTCCTTTTCCGCGATGAACATCGCGGGTTTGGGACCGACAGTCGCGATGTTCATCACGACTATGGGGCTGATAGTCGTGATGTTCATCGCAACTATGGGTTTGACAGTCTCGATGCTCATCGTGACTGTGGGGTCAATACCCGCGATGTTCATCGCAGGTTCATGGATGAAAGTTGAGATGAAATTTTTTGAAAATTTTTCCTATTTCTAAAAAATTTTCTTGTTTTTTGGCAGGATGTTGAGGAGACCACTAGTGTTGTGGCGAGAGTGGGAGATGGAGGAGGACCTAATGATTGGGATTCGGACCAATCAGGTGGTCCAATAGACTCTGGTTGTGAGCGAGCTCCTAAAGTTCGCTCAGATTCCACCGATGCATTCAGTAGGACCACTACTGAACAAATTGGCGAGTCTCTGGGTCCCTCCAGAGGGTGCTTCATAGTTGGGGGTGAGAGGTTAGAGATCACCCTCACTGATGTTTACTTTCTTACCGGGTTGCCTCGCTTAGGGGAGGTAGGGGATCTTCTGCCGAGGATCCCAACAGGTTTGGATATCGAGGATCTGCTAGAGACATTCTGTGTTCTTGGGGCTATCATGCAGAATAGTGCTTTGACCCTGAGATCTCTGCGGGAGTGGGATATGCGAGCTTTTGGGGCTTGTGTTCTGCGGGTGTTGGGTGCCGCGGTGCCACATCGTTTGTCTGGGGGACAAACGATGATGATGGATTCTGTGCTGAGGAGGACATACTATACATGGGGTCAGATGTTTTTGGCTGGTGTCCAGAGAGATCTGGACAAGGTCAATCGGGAGGGGGGAGAGTTCTCTATGCCTCTTTCTTGTGTTGTTTCTTCTTTGAGTGGGTGCCGACCTTGCGGCCATGGGTGCCAGTTCAAGACGAGTTGGTGAGCGAGCCATGCATGGTGCGGTGGGGGCAGATGATGCCCCGCGGTGGTGGTGTTATTCGTGGGTTCTTTTCACAGGATATGTATGAGCAGTGGGAGCATATCCCCTTATTGATTGATGACTATCCATATGCTAGTATGGATTATCGAGGAGATCCGGAGATGCCTCGAGCCCAAGGACAGGCCTGGGGTTTAGATGGTATGTCTTTGTGTTTGGTTCCTACTATATCATGTGTTTTTTAGATGTTTTTGTTATGATTATAGTTAGATATATTTATATGATGGTTCACTTGCGTGATTGTGCAGATGTTGGTCCTGTACCACCGACCGATCATGTGGTTCGTAAGGGACGTGCAATGGTGGTCATTCCGCATCCTGTAGTGGTACCGCCTCCTCAAGCTCGAGGAGTTGGGACTCGCGGTCGAGGAGCTGGGCCTCGAGATGATGCCGTGGAGGGCGTACGAGAGACACTACACATGATCCTGGCAGGATTTCCAGAGGATGGGTGGAGGGACTTGGATTGGGACATCGTCGAGCATTGTTTCGATGTGCCTCGTGAGTGGTGCTCTATCCTACTCAGAGCAGCATTGTTGGCGGCTGAGTGAGGGATAGGGCTCGGCATGATCCGGTAGGGCCGGAGGAGGGGAGGATTCAGGTGCGAGATGATCCAGCGGGGCCGACGGAGAGGAGGGTTTGGGTGCGGGATGATCCAGTGGGGCCGGTGGAGAGGAGGGTTTGGGCTCGGCATGATTCAGTGGGGCCAGCGGAGGTGGCACCAGAGGATCCCGGAGACCATGATGATTAGATGATCTTGTATCTGCCCCCAAATGCTGATGAGCATATGGGGAAGTACCTTTTCGTACGGCTTATGTATTTTTGTATATTGGGTGCTGAGGGCACCTATGACATGTTGACTATATGATGATGATATATATATGTTTTGGTATATAGTCGTGTATGCACATGGATGCATTTATTGTCTATTTGTTTGCCCGTGGAGGCATGTCTGATTTTCTGTATGCCCGTGGAGGCACATGTTATGCACGTGGATGCAAAATTTTAATTTTTGTACATGGAGGCACATATTATGCACGCGGATGCAGTTTTTAAATTTTTTATATGCCCATGGAGGCACATGTTATGCACGTGGATGCATTTTTTTATTTTGTATATGCCCGTGGAGGCACTTGTTATGCACGTGGATGCACTTTTTCTTTATGCCCATGGAGGCACATTTTGTATTTACTACATGGTGTGATTGGTGTGCCAATCCAGAATGTTGTTGGCCATATGGTCTGCTACACTGTTGAGATTCCTTGGGACATGTGTGAATGAAATGGATTCAAACTGTCGAACCATTTGTTTAGTAAATTTTCTGAAAAGACAGGGATCGCGTACCTGGTAATCATTGTTGAGCTGGGAAACAAGGAGTTGTGAGTCCAAGAAAACATTAAGGTGACTTATGCTCATTTGGAGGGCAGCAGTGAGGAGACCGGTCACGGCATCATATTCAGCTTGGTTGTTGGTGGCAGCACCTATGCACACTCTGTCAATGTGGATCAACTCATGTGAAGGGGAATATATTACCCAAGCTGCAGAGGCGAGATTGGGGGACCAACGGCTTGCACCATCAGCGAAACCAATGTAGCAAAGTGGAACGGGATCCATCTGTAGTCATGCAGGAAAAACAAATTTTTAGGTTTTTGTATTTTTTGTAACAAATAAAATAAGGCTGTACAATTATGGATGGTGGTGTCCATCAGATTTTCTATGGGTAAAATCACTTGAGGTACAACCCGTTGCGTGGGTTGCGTAGGGGGTTGCCTTCTGAATCGATCAGAATGTATTCCCCCTGTCTGAGGCAGGTGTGTATAATGTATGGGCCTTGCCACATGGACACAAACTTTCCTTTTCTGGTTTTATCATGAGCTTGATCATAGGCGAGGACAAGGTCCCCTTCAGTAAAGGTTCTTGGGTGGACATGTTTGTCGTAACGCAGTTTGGATCGGTTCTTGGCTGCTTCCATGGTTTGGAGGGTTGTGCGCCGATCTTCATCGGCTTGCTCCAGAAGTAGTAAGCGTTGCTCAATTGGGGAAGTGTCTGGTAGGAGTTCAACGGCCATATGTAGGGCTGGAATCTGGCACTCAATGGGGAGGATGGATTCGACACCGTGAACTAGATGGAAAGGGTTAAAACCGGTGGCGGTTTTGGTTGATGTGCGGTATGCCTATAGCATCGGGAAGAGCATGTGATGCCAATTTGATTTGTGTTTGTCAGCAGTGTGCTGGAGGATGGTCTTCAAAATTTTGTTAATCGCTTCGACTTGGCCATTCCCTTGGGGGTAGTAGGCGGAGGAGAAATGGTGTTCAAATTTCAGTAGGGTTGACAATTCTCTCCAAACGTCATCTTCAAAGTAAGAGCCGTGGTCTGAGACGAGTTGCTTTGGCACTCCAAAATTAGCGATAACATGGTTGAGGAAAAAATGTGCTGCAGTGTCGGCTTTGCAATTGTAAGTTGGCATGGCTTCCGCCCACTTAGTGAAATAATCTACGGCCACAATGATGTTTTTATGACCACCGGATGACGTGGGATTGCAATCTAGGAAGTCGATGGCCCATTTGCATAATGGTCCGACAGTGACGACTGGATGAAGGGGGGCGGGTGGTGTTCTTGCCTTGGGGGCAAAAAGTTGGCAGTTTTGACAATGTTTGACTATGGTGATGCAATCAGTAAATAATGAGGGCCAAAAGTAACCTGCGCGGATGATCTTTTGGGCAGTGGCCATGCTGGAGAAATGACCTCCGCAGGCACCGCTATGGAATTCATTAAGGACTTCTTCTGCTTCGGCATGAGAAAGGCAGCGTCGTAAGATGGTATCGACGTCGCGTCGGTAAAGTACATCACCTAATAGGAGATATCGGGGGGCATGGTGTCGTATACGACGGCGTCCGTCACGATCGATGTTGGGTCAAAAATTTTGTGTGCGGAGGTATATTAAGATGTCGCCGTACCATGGGTCGTCAGAGGAAATGTTGAAAATGTGGTCGTCAATGAGGTCCGTTTGGATAGCGGGTGATGACGAAGAGGATGGGAGATCTGTGATGAGTTGAGCGAGTGCTAGGACCTTGGTGCTCTTTGGGGTTTTGAAAGTTAGGTCTTATTCTTGCAGGATAATCACCCATTTAGCTACGTGGCCTTGAAGGAGGCGACGTGTCAAGAGGTAAACCATAGGATTGGAATTGGATACAACTGTGGTGTGGCTGAGGAGAATGTAATGTCGTAGCTTTTGTACGGAAAAGACGACGGCGAGGGCCGTCTTCTATTCATGTGGGTAGCGGAGGGGTGGTCCTGACAAGGTCTGGCTCACATAGTAGATGACATGCTCTTGGCGAGCAGTATCTACTTGGACAAGAACTCCAAATACGTCATATTTAGATGCTGAAACATAGAGGGTGAAATCTTTTGTGAAATCTAGAGGAGAGATCAACGGGGCATTCGTGAGTGCTTTCTTTAAGTCGGTGAAAGCTGATTTTGCTTGTTGGTCCCATGTGAAACAAGTATGCAGATGTAGTAGTCAAAGGAAACCGTGGACCGTCGTGGCATAGTACGGGACAAAGCGGCGAAGGAAGTTGGACCTCCCTTGAAGGCTTTGAAGTTGTCTTAATGTATGGGGTGACGGTAAGTCTACAATGGCTTGGACTTTCAAGGGGTCTACAGTGATGCCTTTTTATGAAATGACAAACCCCAGTAGGCGACCTGCTGTAACGCAAAAGACACACTTGAGTGGGTTCAAGCAGATGTTGTATTTTCGACAACGCAAGAAAACTTGTCGAAGGTCGTCTAAATGGTCAGATCATTTCTTAGATCGAGCGGTGAGGTCGTCTAGATAAACTTTTATGATTCTATGTAAATCATGGAAGCAATAAGTCATGGCGCGTTGGAAAGTGGCTCCATCATTCTTGAGACTGAAAGGCATGACGCGATAGGCGAAGGTGTCCCATGGGGTAGTGAAAGTTGTCTTGTATTGATCTTCTTTATGGATTTTGATTTGGTTATATCCGGAGAAACCATCCATAAAAGAAAGAACCTCATGCCCTGCACATTCATCGATTAGTTGGTTAATGAATGGTGTGGGGAAGTTGTCTTTGGGACAAGCGAGGTTGAGGTCTCGGAAATCAGTACAAATGCGTACGGTGCCCACTTTCTTGTTTACTGGCACTGGGTTGGAAACCCAGGTGGTGTAGGCAATAGGATATATGAATCCTTCTTTTTGGAGTTTCTCAATCTCATCCTTAACAGCTGGGAGCTTAGACGGGTGAATTGGGCGTTGTTTCTGTCGGACAGGAGGCACATGGGGCCAAGTGTCGATGTGATGTTCCACAATGTTAGGATCAAGGCCAGGCATCTCGGTGTAAGACCAGGTGAAGACATCACGAAACTCTTGGAAGAGTTTCTTATATGCCCGAGTTTCTGCTTGAGTGCATGATGCGCCTAGCGACATGAGCTCAGTTTTTCCAGTTGTGGTGGAAACGTCGATTTGTATAATAGGGAAAATATTGGACATATTCCCTTCTTTGAAAGCATCTGGTGCTGGGATGGGGTCTTTGAACCAATCAACTTGTAACGTCCCCATTATTGACCCCATTACATTCAAATGTAATTGATGTAATATTGTTATGAAATCATGGTGAGGAGCTCAAGGCCAAGGCCCCGCCATCGATTTAGTGATGCATATGATTTGCGTGCTAGCAATGCACATTGGAAATTCAAATATCATGTAATATGCATCTTAATAAAAATACCCACAACTAGCTATGCAATGCAACAAAGAGATGGGGGCATGATTTCACAAGGAATTGGGAGGGAAAACATTCAAACCCTTGAGCCACTCAAGTCAAGCCAAGTGTCAATGAGAGAACCCATCAAACCCTCAACTACCCATGTTGACTTTTGTACCCAATCATTGATTTCTCCCAAGAGTTAGTTGAGGTAGTTAATGCCTTGGGGAATGGGAGGTATGGCTGTCCAAATTCGGGTATGGGCAAGCCACCCTGCATGGGAAATCGCGTTTTGCTTCTTGGGCAAGAAAAGAGCCAGGAATTTCTCCCCCAAGCCATTATCCATGATCATTCTTCCTCCCTCACGAGTTTTAGAGCTACCTGGGCATTTTCCAGGCATGTTGCAGCGTTTTCTTCTTTTTCCCCAGTAGAGAAGGGCATTTCTGTGTGGTATACCAGTAGGGAAGAAGGGAAATCGAATGGGGGTTCAATAGAGACCGTTTTGGGCTGTTGAAGGCTGAGATATTGGGGAAGAAATCGTTTTTCCTCCCTGTGGTTGTTTGCCCCATCCCACAATCCGTTTTTGGTTGGGAACATTTTTGAGAAAACCCATGGCCATCTTATTTGTAAATCCTACTGTTTAAAATGTGTATCCCTGCCCCTGTTTGTGCATGTTGTATGAGAGAAGAGTATGTTGGGTATGGGTTATGGGTATCCATAGCTTTGGCTTGAGCATGAGTGTAAGCCTCCAGGGTTCAAGTGTAGCCTGATAAACCCAGTTGGACTGGCTTGGCTGAGATGAAATGGTTAATGGGCTGCGTGGGAGCCAGAATGTTCCCTTTCCTTGTGAGAATCATGCCCAGCTCGGGGGTGGCCTTCGGACAGACTCAGTATAAGCTGTCGAAGAGCCTATGGCTGGGTGGAACGTTGCAGCGACATAGCTAGTTGCTGGGGCAGTTGCATAAGGAAGATAAGCGTTTTTATGCCTCTATATGTACTTCTGCACTATATTAATTCAATGACTGTTGATATGCTGTATGCATGAGTAATGTGTGTGGATGTTATTTTAATTCCGCTGTGCATAGTTGATTTGTTTTACATCTGCACATTCATATTTTTATTTATATGAATCTAACTAATGGGTTGAGATCATGTGAAAGCCCTGAATTTGGCATCATGTACCCTGCCTTGCCATGGTTGAATGGGTGGGTACGTGACACAACTTTAGTTGGTAGAAAATATTTTGATTCGACTAATAGTTGGTTTTCCGCGGTGGAAGTAGATGCCTCAGAGAGGAAGTATGATCAATGGTGCATATCGTTCCAACGGTAGTCCAATGCAGTGAGTGTTTCTAGAATTTTCTCATCAGTACGAAAGTAATCAGACCATAAATCAATGGGTTCTGGTTTGTATGTGGTTGAAATCATATAGATGGTATTGATTTCTTTCAAAGAAGATGATTTCGGAGGGTAGATCTCCTCGATGAGGGGAGGAGATATCTCTAAGTCAGCATTGTTCATCTCGTATAAAGCTGCTTTATAATTTGGAAGATCAGGGCAGTGGTGTGAATAGTGGCCATAAATGCCACATATCGCACAAGGGTGGTTAGTGCGAAGCATTTTGTCGCGAGGTTGAGGAGGTGGCTCAAGTCTTATCACTGGAATTCCGGTGTCGTCATCCAACATATTCATGTGTTCTTGGAGTGCAGGTAATTGTGGACATTGATGAGTGGCATGTCCTACGTCGTCACACAACGAGCACTTAGGGGGAATGTGAATAGTTGGGGGGTTATTGGCTACCTTGGGGGTTGCTGGGGGGGTGCGAGTTATGGGTCCAGTGTTATAAGTTTGTGGGCCTCTGCCCCCTATGTTTCGTAATGGAGGTGGGGCATTTCTAGACGTTGATTTCGTAGTCACTATTGGGGGTGGTCTGTTTTCCAAATGAGTGACAGGAGGGGGTGGGTGGTTGGTAGTAGGGATAGGTTGTACCGATTGTAAAATAACAATCGGAGTCAGCAGGGGGCTCGGAGAAGGTAAGTACCATACAGGTGTCCCTAATGTTAAACCAGGAAGGTTGAGTGTAGCCATTACTGGTGAACTGACAACTCCGAAAAATGGGAACAAGAACGAGATAGTATGAATTGGCGTTGTTCCAATATGAGTAGGCACTGTGGGTGTTTGTGGTAGTGATGAAGGATGCTGTGTGGTGTGCGACAAGGTGCACAAATCGGATGTTTTTGTTATCGGTAAAGGTGGTGGGATCGATGGAAATGTGGAATTCATAGGTGACTCGGTGTAGATTCCAGGACCAATTGACGAGACAAATGATGTCGATGCAGTTTGAATGGTTTGTTCAATCATTGGTAGCACATTTTGAGGAGTTGCAGGGGCGTTAGGATCATAATATGTGAGTTGATCAATCTTGATAATGCGTCCTTCATGTGGGAACATCATGAGGCGGAACACAGATGAAGCGACGGCTTTCATTTTGTACATATAGCTACGTCCAAGAAGGAGGCTGTAGTCAAGCTGGGAATTGATCACTTCGATGTTGATGAGAACTAATTTGCCGCCTAGTTCTATGGGTACGTTTGCTGAGAGGCCTTGTGGTTGAGCTGAGCGCCCGTCGTAAGCTCGTAATGCTGTGGTGGATGGTTGTAAAGCGGGGGAGCCAAGTTTCTGCCACACAAGAGTGGACATAACGTAGGTTGAATCTCCTTCATCGATGATGCATCAATGCACAAGAAGGTTTCGAATGTTTAC
Source organism: Larix kaempferi (assembly GCA_027924585.1). Lineage (NCBI taxonomy): Eukaryota > Viridiplantae > Streptophyta > Pinopsida > Pinales > Pinaceae > Larix > Larix kaempferi. Next base: position 16,375,919 of record BSBM01000088.1, on the reverse strand, counting down.
TGATACTTGGAAGGCCAAATTTGATGGCAATCGAGGTTCGAATTGGTCTAAGTCGAAAACCATCATATGTGTATCGTCAGGGTATACTCCTTCGATGGCAGATAGTAGTAGTTTTCATTGTGTAGGGCACATTTTCAGTACCTCTAAAGCAAACATAGCAGCGGGGGATTGTGCTAGGTCTTCCACGACGTTATAATTGGATGTTGCGCAAGCATTAGGATTGTTGTTAATCCTTCGCAAAGGGATGCGAGGGATTTTAGGTCCTCCATCCAATGACATATTTGGTATGCGTAGTGGTTGATCTGGTGGAAGGGAGGTGGATGCGTCAGTGGGAGGAGTTTCTAGGGGTGGGCCGTACTGATTCCTGCGGGTTTGGAGATTAATGTCATTGGATGACATCATTAATAAATGGTGTGTGCCTGAATTCATATGCTGATAATCAGTTGTGGCGTAGGTGATTTGCTGCTGAGGTGTAGTAGATCCTTGTGGGGGATCCATTGGGTGAGCATTTACTACTCGCTGGTTTGGCAACGGGTTTTGCAATATCATGGGTTACGATTGATTAAGTGGAGCTGGTTGTCCGACGTGGCCCTGGCGTTGGGCATCGTCATCCCAAAGCTTACATGCTTTCTCTAAATGGGGGCAATTGTGAGTGTAGTGTCCATAGACTCCACATATAGAACATGGATGGTTTGTTCTCAGGTTATTGTTTTTTTCCTGTTTGGGATGACGATTAGGATTCTGGTTGGCGGGAGCAGCATTGTCATTATTTGGAGGATTGGGAGGTGGTGGACCTTGATTATGTTGTTGGTTGTTACCGCGGTTACGTCCTCTTCCGCGGTTTTGTTGTCCGCCCTGGTTGCATTGGTTATTTTGGTGTTGGGGTTGATTGTGTTGTGTGTACACTTGCCCTTGAGTAGTGGGAGGATTTTGGGGTGCTGCAGGTGGGGGAGCAGCTTGCAGTGGATAATAAGCTGGTGGGGATAGAGGTGGTCCAGTTGCCTGCTGGGGTTGTTGGTAACCCTGAGCTATTGGAAGTGTTGGGTTAGCTGGTGTAGCTTGCTGTGGGTAATACATTGGTTGGGCCGGTAAATGAATTGGGTTCTGTGTGGCCGGTTGGTTATAGTATGTGGGTGGTATATATGTCGATGGCGCTTTCCCATAGCAATGTTGTGGACAAGAGGGTCCATGAGTGTGATGAGTCTGATTCGTTGGAGCGTACGAAGTCGTCGCTCCAGAATTAGATGTAGCCCTATAGAGGTCTGGGGTATTTATGGTGCTCACCATGCTAAAAGGTTTATTTTGTGTCGTGACTTGACCGATAATACCATCAGTGGCATGTGATGGCCCCGGAGCATCACTGTGTGAAGAATCGCCTCGTGGGACGTCTAGTATGATGGTGTAGAGATAGCCTGGCTGGGCATAAATCAGGTCAAATTGTTGAGCTTTTAAGATAGCTTCTTCTTCTGACTGGGGTTGTTCGGAAGCTACATCTTTGGCTATGAGGGGTAAGAGTGATTTAAGAAACCAGTCCAAAAATATACGGTCATCCAGTTTTATCTTGCAGAGGCTACGGCGCTTGCGCCACTCATGGATATGGTCGGTGATGTGGGTAGCTGTGTTTTGTCTACAAGACAACAGTATTTCAACTCTTGCATCATAACGTACAGGTAGCTGAAAAAACTGAAGGAAAGTGGAGGCGAGGGACGTAAATGTATGGTGGGTCCCATGTGGTTGTTCAATGTACCACTTGGCTGCAGAGCCAGTGAACGTTCGTTGCAACAGTCTTAGTCTAATGGAGTCATCCACTATGGAGTTAGATGAACACCATAGGTGAAATGACATTATGTGGTTTTGGGGATCTTCCCCAGGTTTTCCTTCAAACTTTGGGATGTTCGAGGGAAGCTTTGTGGGCATGGGGGGCCAAGTGGGGTCATGTCTAATAGGATCATTAGTTAGTCTTGCCAAGTCTGGCAAATTCAAACTTGCCAGAAATGGTAGACTGGCCGAGGGGTGTGATGTAGTGGCTGGGAAATAACTATTAATGGTGGTATTATGTAGTGGTCCAGTAGCCCCTAAGGGTATGCTAGGTATTGAAGGTATGTGTCCTCCAACCGTTGTGGTGTGGGATGGGCTAGCACTCCCAAGTGCAACATGGGTTACAGAGGGGTTAGGAATAGTGCCAGGAATTCCTGGGATCTGGGTTGTGGTAATGAGAGGGGGTGTGATTCCTATGTTGGGTGTACCCATAATAGGAGGTAGTCCTGTGTTGGGCATACCTAAAGGTGGAATGGCCCCTATATTAGGCATGCCTAAAGGGGTTGTTGTTACCATGGGTGGCACAGTAGTAGAAGGGTTTTTCGATGTATCTCCAATAACACTGGTGAAGAGTGGGTCGTATTGTGATCCAGCCATGGGGTTGGTTGGTGATATTTCAATAGGGTTTTCGGATTCAGCCTCAGAATCAGATGTGAAGTGAGGCGTGTTAGAATCGGATGACTTTGTTCTTGGCCGATGACGTGTCGAGTCAAGGGATAAGGCTCTACGTCTATGACGTGTAGAGCCAAGTGTACCAAACTGAGGGGGTGCACCCTGAAGACGGCGGATCGTCTTAAATTCTCAATGGTGAGAAGTATTTAAAAATTTCAGTGTAAGGTGGTGATGTAAAAAACTCAAAACCCTAGTGCAACTATGAGTGCAAGAGGGGAGTGAAAAATAAAGGCTCTCAGGCCAACAACCAACCTCAAAAGGCACTTATTATAGCAGTTGTGCTATAATAAGTGGAGGGATGCAACAAAATTGGTCAGAATACAAAAAGTCAAACAGTTCCTAGAAAAAAGTGGTGTTACTAGACCAAAGGTGGGTATTGTATCATGCAAACACCTAACTAGAAGTATTGTGAGTCAACAACCGATATCCTCTGCAAGGTGATGAAATCCAAGTCAGACAATATAGGGTGTTGAATCAACAGCTAGATATCCCCCTACCAGGAGGGACACCGGGTAGACAATCCTAAAGAGTGGCAACTAGGATACCACATTCATGACACGTTCGGTTGGGTGAATCTGCAGTTTGGTTCTATCGCCGCTGTACCCCCATTCGGGTGTACACCGAGAACTTCGAAAGGTATCCTTCGGTTACTGAATGGATTGCGGTATTCCACTCAGACTTCCAGAACCAGTCTGGCTACTTCAATCCTCCTAAGGGAGAGGCCTTCCCGATAAATTGGTTGATAACCGTGTCAAAATTATAAGGGATTTTTGGACCCTAAATACAACTACTATGTCTCAAATGTAAATAATTGAGGGGTGTTATTGGTACACCTATCCCCTCAATTCTACCTAACTACAAGATTCTTTTAAGTGCTTCCCAAGTGGGGTTAAAAGTTTGTTGAGTTAAGGTAAATTTTAAGGCTCAATTTAAAATATGTGGCAGAGTGGGTGCAAGTGTGATATTTAAACTAAAATTAATTTGCCTCGCTTGGACGATTGATTACAAATGAAAGAAAAGACACTTCCAGTTTTGCAAAAAATAACGACGTTTTTTGAAATGTAAATGCTTGCAAAAACTATTCAAAAATAATGGATCTTTGAAATAATTTAAAGGGAAGCAAATAACATAAATATTTCAAGAAAAAAATGGATCTCTTGGAAAAATGCTTGGGAAAAGTATTGAGCAAATAAACAACTAAACCGTTGATCTAAATAAAATGCAGAAAAATCTTTCTTTCAATTACTGAAAATTTTTAAAAAGACTTTTTAATGGACCATATATAAATAGAAAAAGATTTAGTATGGCTGTAAAAATGCAGAAAAAATAATGTTGTAAAATAGGCTAAATGGCCAAAAAATACAGCAAAAAATTTTCAAAAAATTGGCCGAATTCAAAATAAATGCATCGCGGGTTTTGGGGAAACAGCTGCGATGTGCAGCACGGGTTTCGGCTGCGCAGTCGCGATGTGCAGCGCGGAAAATGGTCGCAAAGCCGCGATGTGCAGCGCGGGTTTAGGTCACACAGTCGCGATGTGCAGCGCGGCAAATGGCTGCGAAGCCGCGATGTGCAGTGCGTAAAATGGTTGCGAAACTACGGCGTGCCGCGCGGAAAAAGTCCGCGAGGTCACGATGAGCCGCGCAACTGTCGAGCGAAAAGCCGCAAGGCGAAAGCCGAAAAATAGACGCTGAAAAACGAACCCTAAAATGGAAATTTCAGGCTATTAATGGCAATAGAAAGGGACAAGATCTAGAACAGCAATGGATCTGCTGTCTAGGATGGAAGATCTATGAATTAAAATGATTAAAACTAACAAAAACTAAGATCTAAAGCAAAAAACTAAGATCTAAAGCAAAAAACCAAGATCTAAGAATTCGAAGCCAGCGGAATCACCAAAAACTGTTGGCTTGGTTTTGCAACCAAGCTTTGTGCAATGGGCACCTATCAACAATGTGATAGCAGTTTCAATATAGAAAGTAAAAACGATTATGAATTAAATCTAAATCTAAACTAACATGTGCATATAACAAATAAATTTAAAAACGATTCATGGGAAGAATAAGAAATAAAAAGAATAGATGTTTTGTATTAAGATACCTCAAATGGTGAGGATTTGTGTTGAGCAACTCCAAGGGTGAGTAGCTCCAAGCTCCAATGGTCTCTTCTCTAAGATGCTGAAAATGGCCAAAAGTCTCATGAGAGATTTTGACAGCGTGAGGATAGGATGATGGATGGATGGAAAGTGAGGAGCCCCTACCACCTTTTTATAGTTTTTGGTGGTGGGGAATACCATTATGGTTTTGAGGAAACCAATGGTATTGCCTAACATGGTTTAGGTACATTTTTCCCTCTTTTTTTCTTTTTTGAATATTTTGAATATTTTTATTCCATTTTTAATATTTTTGGGAATTCTGGACCCTTTTTGAGGGTTTGTTTTATGCTTTTTGAGGAAAAATATTCATTTTGAGGGGGAAAATGGGTGTATTATGGTCTTTTGGTGACCTTTTGATGGCTTTAGAGGCTCAAATGGTGGAAAAGTGGACAAATGGGTCATGTGAATAAGGAAATGAGCTAGTGAGCACTTTTTGGGTGTTAACAGTATCGACAATATAATTGCTAGAGTTGATTCTTCCACTAGACCACCACGGACGTCTACAGGAAGAGTAAATTTTGTTCCTCCCAATCTTGAGAATTCTCCATCAACTGTGGAGAATGCAACGAGACCCTCTACTCCCATTGCAGAGAAGAAACCTCCTGAAGACAAGGGAAGCGTTGTGGGTGCACCAGATAGAGAGGAGATATATCATATTAACGGGACCAAAATTACTAAAGAAGTGTGGTTGGAGACTCACCGAGAAGCAGAGGAAGAGAGAAGGTGAGAAGAATAAAGGAGGGAAGCAAAAGAAGTAAAAGCAGAGGAAGAAAGAATAAAGAAATCCATGGAATATTGGACCAACATGGCTAATAGAGAACATCAAGGAGAGAATGAACGCTAGGATAACCGTGAAGAGGAAGTGGAAGATAATCAGCCCGGTCATACTATGGTCACACTTGAATTCCCTATCCTCCAGACACCAGGGACAGCTCCTATGAAAAAAATTTCACCATAAGTTCTCCCTAATTTCCATGGTAAGTCCTCTAAAGATCCTGATGAATTTCTTTTTGAGTTTGACATCCTCTGCCACAGTTATGACTATACCTCCAGTGCTCAGAATCTGAAACTATTCCCAAGCACCTTGAAAGGAAATGCTCTGCACGGGTTCATGAGTCTAGGTCGTGAGACCATTACTAATTGGGATCAAATGAAACAAACCCTTCTTTCTAAATATCAAGAAAATTGTAGAACCAGAGATAGAAAGGAAGAGTTTTTTAAAATGGTTCAGAAGGAAGAGGAGAGCTTGGAAGACTTTATTGAAAAATTGTTGTATAATCTACAAAGGTCTAGCCACACTACGATTGGAAAAGATGTACTCAAGATTATCTTGCTATGGGGAATTAGAGAAGATTTCCTTGATATGTTGAATTTGTTGGGGAAAGGGGATATCTTAAGGGAACCTTTTCAGAAGATTGTTGAATTATGTTGAAGATATTCAAGGGGATACTCTAGAACTAACAAACGGGACAAAGATCGAGATCAGGATGTCTTTGTTGATATATATGTAACTTCGGAATGTATTTCACATATATGTATATTGTGTTCCTATAGAGATGTTATTATTCCTCTATACAGAAGTGTCGTCATTTATATTGTAAGTGTCGTAACTTATACTTGATGGGTTATTAGACCACCTTGTTGGGGTCGGCCCTGTATAAGTCATGTGGGTCAAAGGGTTATTAGACCACCCTATTGGGGGTCGGTCATCTGGGTCAAAGGGTTATTAGACCACCCTAGTGGGGGTTGGCCCAGTCAGCATTATGTTAAGTGGTTAAGTTGAGGCCGACCTAGTTGAGTAAAGGTCAAGTCAAGTTAGTGTATAAATAGAGAGTGTGTCTCTCTCATTTTACACATTCTATTTTCTCACTCACACTTGAAAGAGTGGCGCACTTGTGAAGGAGGAGGCTATGCTGCTAGGAGAAGACTATCTCTTGTATTCTGGTTGTATCATTGCTCTATCTATCTCTAAGGAAGTTATTGGGGTTTTTCACCTTTATGGTTTTCCCCAAGTAAACTCTGTGTCTCTTGTGTGCTTGCATTATTGTGTCCATGATTGATATGCTATAGATTTGTTGTACATGTTGTTCTCTCAGTTAAGATCCTAGATCAGATTGAAGTAAATTCTAAAAATGTAACATGGTATCAAAGCTAGCCTAAAAGAAGACATGGCATGGCATGTATGACACTTGTTGCACTTATGATGCTAGGGCTTGATATAGAAAAAACCATTCATCGTAGCACTTTCGCTATAAATCCGTTTTGGCGAAGTTTTCGGATCTGAAACTTTTACAGGTCTAAGATCAGATCCCCATGTACCTTGTGTCCAAAGGACAACTTCTAATTCGTTGTACTTTGTGATTTATGATCTGTACAATATAGGGTTTCTGCCTCTTCAAGATCTGAGTCAAAATAAGGTGACCGTGGGAAAAAGGTAATAAATTGGGCTAGGAAGCTCCAAATTAAATTTCGTAAAAAGTGACAGGTAGTACACATACTGTACTATCTCAAGAAAAATTTTCAGAGGCCAAAGTCTAACCAGTGACACGTGGCACACCGTACAAGTTTGCCTTCCTGTATTATCCCATAAACAGGTCACGTTGCGACACTTGGCATAACTCTTTCTCGGAGAATCCAATTGAGGTAAAACCTATTGGGATGGAAATATAGTAGGTCGGGATATCACAGGAAAAGTTTTTAGAAGCCGAAGTTGAACCAGTGACACGTGGCACGCCATACAAGTTCGCTCTCCTGCATTATCCCATAAACAGGTCATGTTGTAACACTTGGCATAACTCTCTCTCAGAGAATCCAATTGAGGTCAAACCTGTCGGGATGGAAAGATAATAGGTCGAGCTATCTCAAGAAAAATTTGCAAACCCTGTGGATCGAAAAGTTTGGAGTTACACCAGAAACAATCAGGTACATATTTCTGTCAAAACATAATTATTTTTTAGTACCTTCATTCATGGCTTCCAGAATTTAGGGCTTCGGAGAAAGTTGGAATTTTTGTAATCGGAGACCACGGTTGGATGCTACTCATCAAAATCAAAATTTAGAGACCAAGATCAAATTTTTTGGTTGGGAAGAAGGCCGGGCTTGATCAAACCCCAATTCGGGACTTTGATCGGAAAGATGGAAAATTAGGGCTTCTGCAAAAATTGGAATTTTGGAAATCTGTGACCACGGCTAGAAGCTCCTCAGAAAAATCGAAGATTAGAGTTTTGAATCAAATCTTTTGGCTGGGTGAAGCTTCGAAAAACTCAAACCCTAATTCAAGGTCCTCCCTAGTGAATCCGGAAATCTAAAAGGCAATTTCGAGGGGTGAAACTTTGCAGTTTTCAAATTCTGAATATACCAACTTGATCAGCTCATCTAGGCACATATTTCTATCCTTTTGGAAGTTTGAAATTCAAAGTTTGAATTTTTGGGGTTTCTTTGACAAACCCTAATCCAGCTCCAGGTCCAGTTCTTGCAAATCAAGTGGATTGGGTTAATCCTAGAAGAAGATGGATTGGTCACCTGCATAAGTGAAGAAGTTCCTGTCTCAGAGGGAGATGAGGTAAGGCCTTCCATAAGAAGATTACAAGCAATCTTGACAGGTATGGCTTACAAGTATGTTTCATGGTTAAGTTTATGATATGCTTGTCTTCATATCATTACAGTACAATCTTGATTAATTACTGGACTCGTCGTATCACCTTAATAGAAGATATTCATTGATTAAGGTTTTGACACTTATGATTGTACTAATGCATTGTGATGTTGTATGAGGTTTATGTTGTTTGCTAACACAAAAGGTACACCAAGAAAGTCAAATCATGTTCTACTTCAAGAACATATGCTCATGGTGACATGAAGACAAAGATTCATCCATTGTCATGGATCACATGGAAGATCTACTTTCGAGGTATGTATAACTTGGTTCTACTATGGTTAACTTATGAGACATGTAGGTTACTAGCACAAGTCACTGAAGAGAACCAGAAGACATTATGCGGGTATGTTAGACATAACTAGCTAGCATGCTAATCCAGGTATGTTTTTCCTATATCAAGCTAGAATCCTACCTTGTGTTAGGATCTTATACTGTTGTGTTGTTGATAATGATTATTCATGAAGTCATAGGTTTGAATAATCATGGTTGTATGCATATTATGTTTCTTACCATAATTGATGATATGACTAACTAGAAGAATCATGAAGGTATAGTTTTGAATAATCACGGGTTTTATGCATATTATATCTCTTATCTTGATTGATGATTCAACTAACCAGAAGAGTCCTATGATCAAATAAGAATGTGTATGAGTAAAAGAAGACTTCCCTGAAACCTTGAATACTAATGTTTATTATCTGTGAATGATCATGAATATACATGTTTAATATTATTGTGTTTTGATTATACTCATAAATGTGTGATTATGTATGAGACCTCTAGGATAACACAATGATGATACTAATAAGCATGCATAGTGATTAAGGATAGATGTAAGTTCAAGGACAGGTAATCCAGGAAGCAAAGATCAAGAGGGAGCACACTCCAGTTGTTCCTGCAAGAAAGCAAAGGAGCACAATTCAGTAGTTTCTGCAAGGATGCAGATATTCAGAGGGAGTTGACCACTTCTCACAATCCACATAAGAATGGAGTTTCAGAAAAGAAGAAAAGACTGAGAGGGATTCAACCCAACAAACAAACAAAGATAAGTATTTGAATTGTCATTGCTTGCATATTTTATTGTTTAAATAATACTGTTCAATAATGTATATACCGATGTTCCTAGAATTAGGTTGTGTATTATGCATATTAGAATAGTTGCATTGATGAACAGTATACTACTAATATGCATGGGTAAGTGGCCTATGGCACTGTACAACATTCCATTGCTACTTATCTAGAATGAAACCTCTTTGCTAACATGTTGGGAGTTGTGCACACTCTTAACAATCTTCTGGTAGAGATTGGAAGGCATCTAGAAAGTTACGGGAGATGGATAAATGTTGTATTGAAGCATTGGATAACATAATTGCATGACTGTATGACATATTTCTTTATGTGTAAGACTTTGTTTGAAAATTATGAGATTTTTCTAATCATGCAATTTAACTTGTTTTGTAGGAAAGACTGTATACCTTCACCTACAAAAGAAGGACTACAACATTTGTTCAAGCAAAAAAATTATCAATTGAAGTTCCCAGGATATGGGAAGAATGCCATGATCCATCGATCATGAAGAACGATGTTTGGGATGCGGTCCCAAGAGCTGAAGGGAAGTCTGTTGTGACTTCCAAATGGAAATATCAGATCAAGCATGTTGTAGATGGCAGCATAGAGAAATATAAAAGTGATGAAATAGAAGATAACCCAGATGGATTTCAAGACAACTTTCTTGAATGGTGTAGTCATATATGTGTGTAGAACTATTTGTTTTTGGCATGAAGGTGTGGCAGAGTGCAGATGGAATCTTCCTTGGACAAGGGAAGTATGCAGTAGAGATCCTGAAGAGGTTCGGGATGATGGACTACAAGGCTATGGCCACACCTATGGAATCGAACCTGAAGCTTCTGTGTGATGCTCCATCTGATCTGGTTGATTATGGGCTCAAGTATGAAGCGAATCAAAAGTTTAACCTGTAGGGTTATGTTGATTCAGATTGGGCTGGCAGTGCTACAGATAGGAAGAGCACATCTGGATGCTGCTTTAGTATGGGATCAGGTGTGATCTCTTGGTTTAGTAGGAAGCAGTCCTACGTAGCACTAAGTATAGCTGAGGCAGAGTATGTTGCAGCCTATTCAGCTAGTTGTGAGGCAGTATGGCTAGGGAAGCTATTGTCTGAGTTATTTGATCTCCCATTGGATGCTACTGGTATCTTTTGTGATAACCAAAGTTGTGTGAAGCTATCCGAGAACCCAATGTTTCATGACAAGTCGAAACACATAGAGATCAAATATCACTATATCAGGGATATGGTGCAGAGAGGAGCTGTGAAGCTCCTATACATTGCGACGAACGAGCAAATTGCAGATGTGCTGACGAAACCACTAGCCAGAGTGAAGTTCGAGTACTTCAGAGAGAGGCTTGGTGTTCTTTGGATTGATGACACTTCGAGGAAGAAGTGATGGACACATTTGCAGAGGCCATTCCAAGCATGTTGGAAGGAGGATCCTTCACATGGATGTGGATGTAAGCGTTGGATGATGAGCATCAGGATGATGCTCCAGTTACTGTTACTGCTCTGTATATGCATCAGGATGATGCTGGATATGATCAGTTGGATCATTTTTATGTATTTTGTATATGCATCATGTTGGATGCTTGGACCATGTATCTGTATATGTATCAGGTGGATACATTGTATGATCAGGTAGATCATGTATGTTGATATGTATCATGTATGATCAGGTGGATCATGTATCTATATATGTATCAGGTGGATACATTGTATGATCAGGTAGATCATGTATGTTGATATGTATCATGTATGATCAGGTGGATCATGTATTTGTATTTGTATCAGGTGGATACATTGTATGATCAGGTGGATCATGTATGATGATATGTATCAGGTAGATACTTGGTATGCATCAGATAGATGCATGATGTGATCAGGATGATCGTGGATGATGAGCTTCAGGATGTTGCTCCAGATGACTTGCAGCAACATGTTGCAGTGATGATGATCAGGATGATCATAAATACATCAGGATGATGTATGGTGAGTATCAAGTTGATACTCTATGGCCGTGGATCAGGTTGTGCAGATGAGGATATAATTTGGCCCTGGGAGATTTGCAGATAGTCTTTCGAGGTTTTGCCTATGGCATATAATTTGGCCCTGGGATATCTGGCAAATGCTCTTTCGAGGTTTTTCTCTGGGAGGACATATAATTTGGCCCTGGGAGATCTACAGATAGTCTTTCAAGGTTTTGCCTATGGCATATAATCTGGCCCTGGGATATCTAGCAGATGCTCTTTCGAGGTTTTGTCCTATGGCATATAATATGTCCCTGGGAGATCCGATAGGTTGGGTTGTGTGCCCGTAATAATTCCTGGGATGCTCTTGAGAGGTTTTTCCATGACCACATATAATCTGTCCCTGGGAGATCCTATAGGTAGAGCTGTGTGCTCGTAACATCCTAGGATGCTCTTGCGAGGTTTTGTGGTGACCACATATAATCTGTCCCTGGGAGATCCTATAGGTAGAGCTGTGTGCTCATAATAGCCTGGGATGCTCTTGCGAGGTTTTGTGGTGAGGTCACATATAATATGGCCCTGGGAGATCCTATAGGTAGAGCCGTGTGCTCGTAATAGCCTGGGATGCTCTTTCGATATTTTGTGACGCACGTAATAAGTCCTGAGTATTCCACAGTATGGCCAGTGATGACGAAGACCTACAGGTGGTGGGCCTACATCCAGTATGAAAAAGGACTGGCTCTGTAGAACTTCCTATGACGAGTAGATTTAGAGATTGATTGAGATAGCAGCAGCAGTGATGATGATGATGTCCTGATGACGATTATATAGTGACGATGATCCAGAGAAGAAGACTTGTGCTAGAAGACCTGTGTCGAGAAATACCTTCCTAGTTAAGAGGGAGTGTTGATGTATATGTAACTTCGGAATGTATTTCACATATATGTATATTGTATTCCTATAGAGATGTTATTATTCCTCTATACAGAAGTGTCATCATTTATATTGTAAGTGTCGTAACTTATACTTGATGGGTTATTAGACCACCTTGTTGGGGTCGGCCCTGTATAAGTCATGTGGGTCAAAGGGTTATTAGACCACCCTATTGGGGGTCGGCCATGTGGGTCAAAGGGTTATTAGACCACTCTAGTGGGGGTCGGCCCAGTCAGCATTATGTTAAGTGGTTAAGTTGAGGCCGACCTAGTTGAGTAAAGGTCAAGTCAAGTTAGTGTATAAATAGAGAGCGTGTCTCTCTCATTTTACACATTCTATTCTCTCACTCACACTTGGGAGAGTGGCGCACTTGTGAAGGAGGAGGCTCTGCTGTTAGGAGAAGACTATCTCTTGTATTCTGGTTGTATCATTGCTCTATCTATCTCTGAGGAAGTTATTGGGGTTTTTCACCTTTATGGTTTTCCCCAAGTAAAATCTGTGTCTCTTGTGTGCTTGCATTATTGTGTCCATGATTGATATGTTGTAGATTTGTTGTACATGTTGTTCTCTCAATTAAGATCCTAGATCAGATTGAAGTAAATTCTGAAAATTTAACAGTCTTCACTAGGACACAAAAGTCAGCTAGTGGAGGAGCCACTCTAGCAGAAATAAGCAACTTACTGGAGAATTTCAAAACAGATATGATGAGCTCCATTTCTTCAGAGTTAGATGTCTTGAGAGAAAAATAGAGGCAAGCAGTAGAAGATCTTACACTGGGAGTATTCTGTCCCAAATGCAGAAAAAAGCACCCACTGAAAGAATGCCCACTGGACAAGGCAGAGATATGTAGGATATGTGAATTGGAGCATGATACCAAGGAATGTCCTTCATTACCCAAAGTCAAAGCAGTCTTGTAGGCATCCACTTCAGATGTGGAACAAGCTTACTTTATTGCACAGAAGAAACCTTGGCAACCTCGAAATCAAGGCATGAATTCAGATCCATCATTTTTCTTGAATAATATGAATGGTATGAATAATATGAATACACAATTCCCTTCACATTATTCTAATAACTAGTGGCATCCATCTCAAAACCCAATGCAAAATCCTAACTCTTGGACCCCATGGTCACAACAATCGAACCATCAAGCTCCTTGGAATCCCAACTGGAGAAATTCTTACCAACGAAATAACTTTCTTCATCACCAGACTCAATATCAACAGTACCCTCCTCAACAGTATCCTCACCAACCGTATCAGCAGCCACAACTCCAATACCAAAACAACGTCGCACCTATGAATTCACCACTTCGACCACAACTACCAGCACAACCTAACCCAAACACGAATAATAAAGCAGTTCATCAATTTGAGACTGCCAGCATGTCTGCATATTCCATCTCCCAAACTCCCTGCAATGACATACAATTACAATCAGGGAGGGTAGTGGAACCCATCATCACTCAGGATGCCCCATCCCCAGTGACTGAAACTGGAGTGAGTCAGCACTTTGAGAATACGGTTAACTCATGAATCCCCATCATTGAGGATGCTGACATTCCTACTAAAACAGTAGTTGAACTCAGGAAGTAACACATGATGAAGCACATCCTACACAACCGATAAGAGAACCGCCATATCCTGAACGATTGGCCCTGTAGAAAACAGTGGAACAACCTCGATCAATCTCTTAGGAGAATTGAAGAATTTGTATGTCAAAATCTCACTGTTACAAGCCCTCCATGACGTGCCCATTTGTCCCAAAACTGTTAGGGATCTATGTGTAAAGAAACCAGGAAGAAATCCTAGGTATCCTCCCACTGTCCATGTATTGGGAAAGCTTTCCGAATTAATAATGGGGAAGACTCCTGTGGAAAAATATGATGACCCTGGAAATCCTACTGTTACAGTTCACATAGGAAACACGCAAATCCCCAACGTATTGGTACACTTAGGCGCGGTTATCACTGTTATGACCATAGAAACTGTGAAGAAACTTGGACTCACTAACCTTCGGCCAACCCATACCATTTTAGAACTTGTTGACAGATCAACAATCAAGCCTGAGGGAATCCTGGACGACCTAGTAATCTCTGTTGACTCGTGGAAATACCCTGTGGACTTCTTGGTGTTACAGCCGAAGTCTCAGTTGGGGGGACACCCGCTGATCCTGGGAAGACCTTAGTTAGCCATAGTGGACGCGAGTATCAGCTATTGGTCGAGATCCATGACCATCTCAGACGGGACTAAAATCAAAAGCCTAACTTTATACCCTCCATCCCAACCAAGCACAGAAGCTGAAACTCCACTTTGGGTATATTTGGAGGAGGAGGAAGGCATTCAACCATTATTAATGATAGGGAGAGCCTTAACTAAGGACGAAACAGAGGACGATACCATTAACAGTTTCATCAATGAGCCCATGTCTGTCAATAAACATGTTTACCAGATTCTGGACAGTACATTAGATGAGAAAGAACAAGAAAATATTATGGACAAAACTCTAGTCAGTGATGCAAATATAATTCCAGTACTTAAAAATTCGAAAAGTGTCCTAGTAGAAATTGAGCCAGGAAAGACATTGAATATCAATCTGAACCTTGCACCCAATGAGCTGGAACAACTGATCACGTTGCTGAAAAAATAGAAAGGAGCTTTCGCTTGGGAGTACACAGACATGAAGGGTATTCCTTCTAATCTGTGTACCCATCACATTTATATTAAGAGCGACTCCAAGCCAGTGCATTAACCACAATGAAGGATGAACTCGAACCTAAGGGACGTAGTGAAAGAGGAAATCCAAAAAAAAATTGAAGTGGGGTTTATATACCCAATTTCAAACAATGAGTGGGTTTCTCCACTCGTGATTGTGCCAAAAAAGAATGGGAAATGGAGAGTCTGCGTGGATTACAGAGAATTGAACAAAGTAACGCAGAAATACCACTTTCCCCTACCTTTTATTGATCAGGTCCTTGATACCTTGTCTGGGAAGAAGTATTTTTCTTTTCTAGATGGCTTTAGCGGCTATAACCAAATCCAGATTGCTCCAGAAGACCAAGACAAAACCACTTTCACCTGTCCCTGGGGCACTTTTGCATACAAGGTACTTCCTTTCGGGTTGTGCAATTCACAAGCCACATTTCAAAGAGCAGTGATTGGTAGATTTTCAGAGATGGTAAATGACTGCATGGAAATTTTTATGGATGACTTCACTCCATATGGTAGTAGTTACAAAGAAGCATTGAAAAATTTAGAAAAGGTTTTGAAACGCCATGAACAAAGCCAGCTATCTTTAAGCACTGAAAAGTGCCATATGATGATGAGCGAAGGCATAGTTCTGGGGCACTTCATCTCTTCTGATGGTATCCAAGTAGACCCATCCAAAATTAAGGTAATTGAAAATATACCAACTCCTGGAACACAAAAAGATGTACGTAGCTTCTTAGGGAATGCTGGCTATTACAAAAGATTCATAGAAATTTTTTCCAAACTAGCTTCTCCTTTGTTCACCTTGTTGATGAAGGATGCACAGTTTGTTTGGAATGATGCATGCCAAACAACGTTTACTGAACTTAAGAAAAGGATTCCTACAGCACCCATCTTACGAGGGCCCAACTAGGCTCTGCCTTTTCATATCTCTTCAGATGCTTCAGACACTGCCATTGGAGCAATTTTAGGACAGCAGGAAGGTCATGCCCCATATGCAATTTATTATGTTAGTAAGAACCTATCCCCTGCTGAACTAAACTATATTGTCACAGAGAAAGAATTCCTTGCCATAGTTTATGCCATCAACAAATTTAAACACTACATTACTGGATATTCCACTTTTTTGCACACTAATCATTCAACCATCAAGTATTTAATGAATAAACCAATCACGAATGCTAGAGTAACTAGATGGCTGCTATTGTTACAGGAATTTGACATCATAATTATTGATAGACCAGGGAAGGAAAACGTTGTTGCAGACTTTTATCTCAACTTACTAACAATGATGACAACTTACCAGTCGAAGATTCCTTCCCTGATGAACATTTGTTTGTAGTATCAGCTCATTCCCCATGGTATGCAGATATTGCTAACTTTTTGGCTACAGGTAAGCTTCCAGCACATCTGTCGAAGAGAGAAAAAAGAAATATCATACAGCAGAGTGCTAGGTATTGCTGGATCGATGGACATATTTTCTACACAGGGATTGACTTAGAAATCAGAAGATGTGTAAGAGAAGATGAAATCTTCAGTATCCTGAAAGCTTGCCATGATGACACCTGTGGGGGACACTTTGCTGACAAAAGGACAGGTCATAAGGTTTTAAGGATGGGATATTTCTGGCCTACATTGTTCAGGGATGCGAAGAAGTATGTTCAAGCATGTGATAGCTACTAGAGGATGGGCCAGCTCAACAAACTAGATGAAATGCCTCTTCAGCCACAGCTTGTGGTTGAACCTTTTGATAGATGGGCTCTGGATTTCGTAGGGCCTATCAACCCTCCCTCAAAACAGAAAGTTCACATCTTGGTTTGCACAGACTACATGACCAAATGGGTGGAAGTTGTAGCTTTGGTCAAAGCTAATGATCAGGCTATGATTGATTTCCTATATGAAGAGATTTTTACTCAGTTTGGAGTACCCAATGAAATCGTTAAAGATGGTGGAACACAGTTCGTGTCTCACAAATTGGAAGCCCTATTACAGAAGTTTCACATTCAGCACAAAATAACCTCACCATATCATCCACAGGCCAATGGCCAAGTGGAAAGTTTGAATAAGCTCATCGAGGCTATTTTAACAAAACCAGTGAAAAGCCACCGTAAAGATTGGGCTGAGAGACTTCCAGAGGCACTATGGGCCTATCGCACTACATGGCGCAAAACCACTGGTTTTTCCCCATATGAATTGGTGTATGGAAAAAATGTTGTTTTCCCGATTGAATTTAAAATTAGAACTTTGAAGATAGTTGTAGAAGAAAACCTTGATTTATCAGAAGCTCAGAGGAACCGACTGAATCAACTTAATGAATTGGATGAGAAGCGCACAGCCGCAGTGCATCATACAACTTTAATCCAACAACGGTGCTCTAAATGGAATGATATATTTATAAAGAAGAAAGTCTTCTAAGAAGGGGACTAGGCTCTGTTGTATTATTCACGGTTTAAGAGGGATTTCAAAGGAAAATTGCGTACTCGTTGGTTGGGACCTTATCAGATAGATCGAGTATTTGATAATGGAACAGTTCGGTTGATCACCATTGATGAAAACAAGACACCATTATTTTCCAATGGTCATTGGCTGCGACTGTATCACAAACCGATCTCAAAGAATGCCTTCATTTCACATGTTGCAGCTGATCTAGATTATCAGTTAACGCCAAGGCAAGGATTTTTCTCAACCCCTGTGAATTTTTAAAACTGCAAATTCCACACATAAATTGTATATAAATAAATTGTTTTATTTCTTTTATTTTATTTTTCCTTTACGCTTGATCGGGTTTGTTTTGAAGAACTGTGTACAGGAATTGACTTGAGTAGCAACGGTCGTGACTGAGCTAGACGATTGTCGGCACCTTATCTTGTCTTCCTGATCGAATAAGCTCCTTAAAGAAGATGGATGATTCGTCAACTTTCAGCAACCAGCTACGAATTTTCCTGTTACTCCATTTTACGTAGCTGTGACTCCATATCCTGCTCATTTTTCCTTTTTCACGCAGCTGTGACTCCGCTATTTTTCATCCATTCCGCCTTTTTCCAGTAGCTGTGACTCTGCTATTTTTCCTCCATTCCACCTTTTTCGTGCAGCTGCAACTCCGCTACTTTTGTCCATTCTGCCAATTTTCGCATCTGTGACTCCGCTATTTTTCATCCATTTCACCTTTTTCCAGCAACTGTGACTCCACTATTTTTCATCCATTTCGCCTTTTTCCAGCAGTTGTGACTCCGCTACTTTCGTCCATTCTTCCAAATTTTGCAGCTGTGACTCCACTATTTTCATCCATTTCGCCTTTTTCCAGCAGCCACAACTACGCTACTTTTGTCCATTCTGCCAATTTTTGCAATTGTGACTCCGCCATATTTCATCGAACTCTGCTAAAATTTTCATACAACTCCGCTGTATTTGGCTTATTTTCCAATTTCCTAGTCACAATTTCATTAGATTCCTCCTACTCATCAGTTGCAACTCCGCTAGATTGTTTGCCTCTTAGAACAATATCGCTGCTAATGATTCGACCAGGCTCTAATTTAAATGATGACTCCATAGTTCCAATCGCAGTCCACCAGGAACGAAGAAAACTATTGGGTCGTCTTGCGTATCTGTCAACACGGATATACTTATCAGCTTGGTTGGAGGTGGCCAACTCATCTTAGCACATGCGCATTTATGTTCTTTCAATGGAAGTGATGACGAAGTCGGGTTATGGTGGCAATTTAAGGCTGAGCTCATAACGCGAAGGTACGAATTCTGACCTTTTACATGATTAAGCATAAAATTAAATGTGCCAATGATGAGTACGCTTTGTCTTTATTCCTCGTCAGCAAGTTGTACACACTTAACCACCAAAGAATGTGTCAGAATTAACAACCGTATTTATTACATTATCGTCACCTTACCCGATTTGTACCAAAATGCCCCAATTTTGCCATTTTTCATAACTGTATCATCTTACCGCGGGTTGAAAATTGTGTCGTCTTTCCTAAAATACCCAATTTCAAATTCTGGCTATTCCATAAATGTTCATATGGTGCAACTTCCACGTCTAAACTAATAATCGTTGTGTTCGTTGTTTGAATTACGAAGGGAGGTTGATATGGGTAACCTAGTCCGACATGAACCTGAGAATACGGAAGCTCTGCGTGCCAACGTAGAAGTTTTCGCCATCTTTGCAGCGGCTGGGTGGACTAATTATTTTCAATGTTTAAGCGGTTTTCACACCGAAACAACATTACAGTTTGTTCTTAACTTGATTGATACTCACTCTGAGGTCAGGGGATTACGCATATAAATTACAGAGGCAATCATATCAGAGGTTATTGGCTTACCCCAGGTTGGGAAGAAATTGTTTGGACGAAAAGCACCGAATGCAACTGCAATAAGGGAATTTCTTGCAGTCAGGGAGAATGTTCATCCAAAAGGCCGCGGGATAGCACTGGAATCATTACCTCGGCCCTGGGATCAACTGGCAATTTTCCTGAAGAAGTATATCTCCTGTGAAGGTAGGTACCAAATTGTTTATTTCTCTGAATTTCCCCTATTATCTCATCTACGCCATGGTATCCTAGTGAATATGCCATTTTATCTTTTTAAGACTCTACAAAACATGGTTGGGTATGCAAGAACAACCCGAAACCCAGTTTCCTCCCTCACCAATCATGGCCTAATTAAATTGCTAATCTTAAGGGCCCTTGCACATCGAAATTTGACCTGGGCTCAATTTCTTGTTGGGGTCAAGGTAATAAGAGAACCTGTATTAGAATTGGGGGGTATTGGAGAAGGAGAAAAGGACCAGAGCCCCTCAAATTCAGCTAGGGGGGAGGATGGAAACTTAAATGAGGGAGAAGAAGAGATAGATATGGGGGAAGTTGTGATAGCAGCGAACCCTGTTACAGATGGAGTATGAGGAAACCAAAATGAGGGGGAAGAAGAGATAGATATGGGGGAAGCTGCGACAACAGTGAATCCTATTACAGAGGAAGTGGTGATGGAAGCCATGACAGATGAGGTAGTGATATTAGAGGCTGCAACAGCAGCAGATCTTATAGTGGAAGAAACATACCCAATCAAAATTGCAGTTAGGGTGGTGACCGAAGCAGCAAAAACGACATCATTAGCAGCTACAACAGAGGAAGCTGAAACTGGAGCAGCTGTTGAAGCTGCGACAGTAGAAGCTGCAGCTGCAGAAGTGGCAATGCAAAAGGAAGAATACCAGGAAGAGGCAGCGGAAGGAGGAAATAGGGAGGTGTTGGATTTCTAATCATCCCCTAAAATAAGGGGAACCATTATTGAAGAAGAAACCCTCATGTCACAGAAATGAAGAAAAAGGTCAAGGATTAAAGGTCACACATCTACCCCAACAAAGAATAAGAGAACCAGAGCTGTTACATCAACATCAGTATGCATTGAAGACCAGCCATCGAGAGTTGTGAAGAGAAGAAGGGCTCGATCTATTGCAGCAGCAGAGACATCACATGCAATTAGGGAAAATATTGAATTACCCATAGCAGAAGCAACATGTGTAACTGGGGTAGGCATAAAAATTCCTATTTTAAACCCCAAAACACCTGCTGTCACACAAGAACCTGTTGTGGAAGAACCCCAAATTGAAAATCTCCTTTTTGAAAATGAGTTATTAAAGGAGGAAGTGCAAATGCTTCAGAATGAATTGGAGAAATGGAAGGAAGTGACTGGGAAATAGGCATAAAAGAATATGAATATGTTAGTAGAGGCTGCAAATTTGTTGGAAAATTCATCCCCTGTTTTGGGAAATGAGGAACAAGGAGAAATGGTATTCCCAAAATGTGGAGACATATTCTTTTCGGCAGCACACAGAGTTATAGTGCTGGGAAGGGTAGCACAAAATCCTGCACAGATAGAGAAAGAAGGAGAAAAAGCACCAGAAATGGGGTTGATGGAGGGGAATGAGCCAAAAATTGATATAATCCCCAATGGAGATTTAGGAGAAGATTAAGCAATGCAATCGCAACCATCAGGAAATACTGAATTATTCTAGGACTAGTCTCATTAGTCAGAAGAACTTGAGGTAACTCAGGAACAACCTCAGTAATCTGAAGGAATTAAAAAGCAGGATGATGTTACACAAGAACCAGCATCCTTGAAAATGTTTAGTGAAGTTGCAACCCAAACAATAATTATTGATATTGAGGTCCAAAAGAAAGACATTGTTACACAAGAACCAGTGTCTTCAAAAATGTTTGCCGAAATTGCAACTCAGACTAAAGTTGCTGAGATTGAGTTGGAAAGAAAGGATGTTGCTACACAAGAACCAACATTCCTAAAGGTACTTGTTGAGGCTGAAACACAAGTAGAGGTCAGTGCAACACCAAGGGAAGAGGAAGCTGCTACACAAGAACTAGCACCCTCGAAATTAATTGATGAGATTGCGATACAAGCAGAGGTCATTACAACACTAATGGAAGAGGAAGATGCTACACTGCCAATTCAAAATGAGGAAGCTGGAACATCTGGTGACGCGTTCAGAATGCTACTATCTCAAGACATCATTAATTTAGATTCTAATGATGAAAAAGATGTGGAGGATAGAAGGATTCAACGAGTGGAGAAAAATATTTCCTTGTTACAGTTGGAGCTAGCTAAATGGAAGAAGTATTGATCAGTGTCGAGAAGGGATGGTCCCTCTCTTTGATCATAGAAAGACTATCCAGGAATTAAGGGAGAAGTGGGCAGAGGAATCAACTCTTCAGAGATCTCAAATGGAGGGGCTGCAAAACGAATTGGAGGATTTGAAGAAATTCAAATCCATGCAAAAAGAACAGGACCAAATGTATGCCCTCTCTCAGGAGCTGTTGAGTTCAAGAGCCCCATCTCCTTCCTACCCAGTTTTCCTGTATGAACGAATGACCCTGTTTAAGTTAAAAGCCTTACAAGAGGGTAGACCTCATCAATTGATGATTCCTTCCCAGTTCGTGGAGACCTTTCTGTTAAGCAGTTTTCTTGAGCAGCACCTGTTGTGTGAATTATATTTGTATAATATGGCATGTTTTGGTGAATCTCGCTCTAGTCCTATTCCCTATGCAGGGGATGTTCAGTTGAGAGCCTTCGCTTCTTTTGTTAATAATCATGTACAGTGGGAATATTCCTTTCAGACAATCTCTAGGAATGAGGCCAATGCCAATTTATGGATTAGAAGTGAACCCCAAACTCCTCGTTCTCTCATCATAAACCATGGAAGATGTTTCTTATCTCCTCCAGAAATTCAGCATCTGAAGAAGATGCAAGACAGGTTTATTCCCACTTGCGTTGACCTGATCTCCAAACAACAACATCTTTCCTTAAAGGGTAGCAAGCACAGGTGGTAGACTTCTTCTCCAGCTTTGAAGAAAAGGGATCCTTACTGATTTAAGAATTTTAAACAAGCTCTTCCCAGGGTTGCAGGGTATGTCAATTGCATTAGAAGATGTGGGTTACACTGGCTGGGACTTAAGTTCAAATTCCCACTTATATGGTGGCCAAGAGGGCCGTATAGGGACAACTATACACTCACCAAGGAATAAGAGAATCAGTGCTGGGAGTATTGGGTTGCTTGCAATGAGTTTTTGGAAGCAGGCAAGGAACCTGACATTTCTTTCAACTTTTCCTCTCAACATGAAAGGGGACCAAATTCAGATTCGGATTAGTGGAGGCTATTGCATGAGGACATACAATTGGATAGTTGGGGGGAGATGTTGGGCCCTGGAATTGCCCCTTTTTTACCACACTTATTACATCATTTCGCCCTGTTACACCCTATTTCCATGAACCATATATATGCCTTTCTTCTAGATCAATCAAGAATCCTGACAAGGTATAATTCATTATTGCTTCATTTATGTAATGCCTAAGATTGTTATGGTTACGAATTCTAGCCTTTGATTTATGCTAACTTGTGTTGATTTCATTAAGTCAAGATCAAAGCACAGGTGTATCAGCCGCAATGCCTTGGGAAAAAATCACACGTGGTGCCAGCTGTTACTCTTCATATTTAGTTCCTCACATTAATAGGAACAACGCACCTTTCCATGTGGTGCTGTAACAGGACTTCGTTGAAACATAGCATTGCTACAACATACAGGATGCCTCCCAATTGGTTAATCCATTGATCCATTGATTTCCAGAGTAACGACATCCTTCATGTCCAACGGCCTCATTCAATTCGGTTGTAACAATTCAGTTGTAACTCCGCAGCATGAAGATCAGAGATCTTCATTGCTGAGCGAAATTAGTGGATCGTGAATTGTATTTTGTATGTATAAATATGGGAAGGCTTTCAAAGTCTGGGGTTGGTTGGTTAATTATCATTTTGCACAGGCTGTAACAGAGAGTTGAGACTGTGAATTACCATCTTCAATATAAAGAGTAGAGTTCTTCATATTTCTGTGTCTTAATTTGTGGTAGTTCACAGCGTCTCTGTTAGAAGGCCAGGGCATGCCTTCTCACAAAGATAACCTAGTTAAGTAGGTAGTTAATTTCCTTTCTGTTGTGTGGTGTGGAATTGCATTAGATGTGTTACTGCAACCTGCAACTATTGATGTATATGTAACTTTGGAATGTATTTCATTTATATATTATTGTACTCCTATAAAGATGTGTCATTCCCCTATACGGAAGTGTCGTCATGTGTATTGACAAGTGTCGCAAGTGTGTTAACTTGCTGATGGGTTATTAGACCACCATGTGTGGGGTCAGCCCTGATTTATGTAATATATGGTTGATGTACCTAGTTAGACAAGTCAGCCCCATAAGGTTATTGGGAAAACAGAACAACTATAAATAGAGATCGGGAGATCTCTATTTGGATCACTCAGAAACTCATTCTTCCTTCACTCGGAAAGTGGCACACTTGTGAGGAGGAGGTTTAGCTGCTAGGAGGAGTCTATCTCTTGTATTTTGGTTGTACTTTCATTGAGCTATTGCTCTATCTATCTCTGAGGAAGTTGTGGGATTTTTCACCTTAGGGTTTTCCCCATGGAAACTTTGTGTGTCCATTGTCTCTCATGCTTTTGATTCTTGTGATGATTGACATGCTTGTTATGATTGATATGCATTGATACACTGTACATGTTGTTCTCTCAGTAAAGATCCTAGAGTATTGTGAATTAATGCTCAAAATTTAACATGGTATCAAAGCTAACCTGAGAAGAAGACATTGTGCAGTGACGGAAACCAAGGGTTTCTTGTTTATTGGGTTTATCTCCATAGATTTTGGAAAAGCAGTATAATAGATTGACTCTACTCATCAAGGAGAATCTATCTATCCAATCAGAATTCAATTATGAGCATTTTTAGATTTGGCCCTAAAACTTAGGGTTTCCACAAAAATAGGAATTTCTGGAATCTGAAGACATAGCTGGAATCTCCTTGCAAAAATCGAATTTTAGAGCTTTGGATCGAGATTTTTGGCTGGGTAGATCTCTGGGAAACTCAAACCCTAATTCAGGGTCCTCCCAAGTGAAGCCAGGAAGACTAAAAGGCATTTCTGAAGGGTGAAGCTTTGCAGATATCAAATTCTGAATACACCAGGCTGATCACTCATCAAGGCGCATCTTTCTATCCTTTTATAAAGTTTAAATTCACATTTTGAACTTTTAAGGTTTTTCTGACAAACCCTAATCTGGGACCAAATCCAGTTTTCAACAAAACAAGTGGTAAGACCTAAATCTCTTCTATTTCCATTTGAATTACTCTTTAAGATGTCTCACCACACCAAGCTTGAGGATAATCTTGAAGGGGTTGATAACTTCCGAGCCTGGAAGTATAGGATTGGGTTAATCCTGGAAGAAAATGAATTGGATTCCTACATCAACTCTGAGGTCCCTATCCCAGAGGATGAAGAGGCTAAGGTATTGCATAAGAAGAACTTGGTTAAGGCAAAGAGAATCATTGTTGATTCTATCAAAGACCATCTCATACCTCATGTGTCATCTCTAAAGACACCCAAGGAGATGTTTGACTCCCTGACCAAGTTATTTGAAGGGAAGAACATAAATCGGAAGATGACTCTTTGGAATCAATTGAAATGGGTCAAAATGTTGAATGGAGAGACCATTCAATCTTACTTCTCCAAGGTCTCTCAGATCAAGGAACAACTTGAAGCTATGGATGAAGTAGTGGACAATGGTGAAGTTGTTATGACCACTCTGAATGGCCTACCTAGGTCATGGGACTCCTTTATTCAAGGAATCTGTGCAAGAAAGAAATTGATCTCTTTCAATAAACTGTGGGAGGAATGCTCTCAAGAAGAAGCTAGGCTTGTAGCTCGAGAAGAAAAGATGGGAGGTGAAGATCAAGCTCTCGCAGCTCACACCAAAAGAAGCAAGCCCAAGAAGGAGCACTCTCACTACAAGAGATCCTATCATAACCAACAAAAGAATAAGAAGGATCTAAGATGTTTCACATGCAATGAGAAGGGTCACTTTGCTTCAGAATGTCCCAAGAACAAAAGGGATAACAACAACAACTCCAGCAAGAAGAAGAAGGGTAGCAAAAGAAAGTTCCATGCTCATGCTGCCGAAGATGATGAACCTCCAAAGAAGAAGGCTAGGGTAGAAAGTGATGATGACTCATCAAGTGAAGAAGAGTATGTTGTAATCTCTGCTCTCATAGGTATTATCTCTCATGGTTGTAATGATTGGTTAATTGACAGTGGGGCTTCCAAACACATGACTGGGTTTAAAGAATCTTTCATAAACCTATCTGAACATGAGTCACCCCATAAGGTGAAACTTGGGGATGATTATCAATACCATATCAAAGGAAGTGTGAAGCCTCCTACAACCTAGATTCTGGAAAGTCTTTGAAGATGAAAGAAGTTCTTTATGTACCTGGGCTCAAGAAGAATCTTCTTTCCATCTCTGCATTGGATGCAAAAGGCATGAGGGTTGCATTTGTAGATGGCCAAGTCCTAATGTGGCCAAAGGGTAAAACTATTGATGATGCAGTGGTGATTGGAGAGCAAGAGGGAGGTTTGTATAAATTGAAGGGACAACCGGAACATGCCATGGTACATGAGTCCATGGAACCAAGTGAACTTTGGCATAGAAGACTTGCACATATGCACTATAGAGCATTACCAATTGCAAGCAAAGCAGTAGAAGGTCTTCATGAAATCAATACCAAGAATGAAGGTGTTTGCAAAGGATGTGCAAAAGGAAAGAACATAAAGAAGGCATTTCCAAGCAGTGAAAGCAAGGCAAAAAGCATCTTGGAAATTATCCACTCCGATGTATGTGGTCCTATGTCATCCAGTTCTCTGAGTGGGTATGTTAACTATGTCTCTTTCATTGATGACTTCTCCAGGAAGACTTGGGTTTACTTCTTGAAGAACAAAGATGAAGTATTTGATAAGTTCAAGGAATTCAAAACCTTGATGGGGAACCAAATTGATAAGAAGATCAAAACATTCAGATCCGACAATGGTGGAGAATTCACTCAAGTGACTTCAAGAAGCTATGCAGTGATTCAGGGATTAAGAGGGAGTTGACTTCTCCTTACAATCCACAACAGAATGGAGTTGCAGAAAGAAAGAATAGAACAATCATGGAAGTAGCAAGGGAAATGCTGCATGACCAGGATCTACCTATGCATCTATGGGAAGAAGCAGCTAGAATATCTATATATGTCCATAACAAAACACCTCACAAGATATCGGACAACAAGACACCAGAAGAGGTATTCTCTGGTAAGAAACCTGAAGTCAACCATCTCAGAATATTTGGTTGTCCAGTATACACTCATGTCCCAAAGGAAAAGAGGACCAAGCTATATCCTTCAAGAAAGAAGGGTATCTTTGTAGGTTACAGTGAAAGCTTGAAGGCCTACAGAATATACTTTCCAGGGTTCAAGAAGATTGATGTCAGCAAGGATGTGACATTTGATGAAAACTCAACATTCATCAAATCAAGAAAGACACCTATTGAAGATTATGAAGAACCTAAGGAAACTAGATTTCAAGACACTACCATGACTGAAGCAATTCCAGATGTTGATCGTGAAATTGAAGATCCGCAACAACCTGTAGATCCACCTCGTGAGAATAACTCTCACAAGAGAAAACCTGCATGGGCTAGAGAGCTCATTCAAGATGCAGAAATATATGGTATTCCAAAAGAAGAACACAGAGCAAAGAAGAGAACCAGATCACATACCAGCTATGTTTCTTTACTCTGTGACATCATGAACAAAGAACCTTCCAGTTATGAAGAAGCAGCGGAAAAGAAAGAATGGAAGGATGCCATGATCGAAGAATACCAATCAATCATGAAGAATGATGTTTGGGATGTTGTCCCAAGACCTGAAGGGAAGTATGTTGTGACTTCCAAATGGATCTACAAGATCAAGCATGCTGCAGATGGCAGCATAGAGAAATACAAGGAAAGATTCGTAGCTCTTGGCTTCTCTTAGAAAGAGGGAATAGACTATGAAGAAAATTTTGCTCCTGTATCTAGGTACACTTCCATCAGATCATTACTTGCCTTGGCTGCAGCGATGAAATGGAAGATACACCAGATGGATGTCAATACTTCCTTCTTGAATGGTGTAGTCGAAGAGGAAGTGTATGTGGAGCAGCCACTCTGTTTTGAAACACATGACAGGGAGTCACATGTGTGCAGATTGAAGAAAGCCTTGTATGGCTTGAAGCAAGCTCCCAGAACTTGGTATGGTAGGATGGACAGTTTCCTATCTAGTTTGGGATTTACCAAGAGTAAAGCAGATTCCAACCTTTACTACAAGGTTGAGGAAGGAAATCCTGTGATTCTACTCTTGTATGTAGATGACCTGTTTGTAACAGGAGATGACAGATTGATTGCCAATACAAAGAGGAAGCTTGCTGCCAAGTTTGATATGAAGGACTTGGGGATGATGCACTATTTTCTAGGTATGGAGGTGTGGCAGAGTGTAGATGGGATCCTCCTTGGACAAGGGAAGTATACTGTAGATATCCTGAAGAGGTTCAGGATGATGGATTGCAAGGCCATAGCCACACCTATGGCATCGAATCTGAAGCTTCTATGTGATGCTTCATCTGAGCCAGTTGATGTCTCTATGTATCATCAAATGATTGGGTCCTTGATGTACCTGACGAACACGAGACCAGATATTTGCTTTGCGGTGAATACATTGAGCCAGTTCTTGATGGATCCGAGGAGTGTTCACCTGGTTGCTGTAAAGCATATTCTGAGGTACCTAAAGGGTAGAGTTGATTACGGGCTCAAGTATGAAGCGAATCAAAATTTTAACCTACAGGGTTATGTTGATTCAGATTGGGCAGGCAGTGCTGCATATAGGAAGAGAACATATGGGTGTTGCTTCAGTATGGGATCAGGTGTGATCTCTTAGTTTAGTAGGAAGCAGTCCTACGTAGCACTGAGTACAGCCGAGGCAGAGTATGTTGCAGCCTGTTCGACTAGTTGTGAGGCAGTATGGCTTCGAAAGCTACTGTCTGAGTTATTTGATCTCCTATTGGATGCTACTGGTATCTTTTGTGATAACCAAAGTTGTGTGAAGCTGTCTGAGAACCCAGTGTTTCACGACAGGTCAAAACACATAGAGATCAAATATCACTATATCAGGGATATGGTGTAGAGAGGAGCAGTGAAGCTCCTGTATGTTGCGACAGATGAGCAGATTGCAAATGTGCTGACGAAACGACTAGCCAGAGTGAAGTTCAAGTACTTCAGAGAGAGGCTTGGTGTTCGTTAGATTGATGACACTTCGAGGAAGAAGTGATGGACACATTTGCAGAAGCCATTCCAAGCATATTGGAAGGAGTATCCTTCACATGGCTATGGATGTCGCTGGATGATGAGCATCAGGACGATGCTCCAGTTACTGTTCTGTGTATGTATGTATGCATCATGCTAGATGCTTGGACCATGTATCTGTATATGTATCAGGTGGATACTATGTATGATCAGGTAGATCATGTATGTTGATATATATCAGGTGGATACATTGTGTGGATCATGTATCTATGTATGTATCAGGTGGATACATTGTATGATTAGGTGGATCATGTATGATGATATGTATCAAGTAGATACTTGGTATGCATTAGGTAGATGCATTGTATGATTAGGATGATCATGGATGACGAGCTTCAAGATGTTTCTCCAGATGACATGCATCAGGACGATGCAGTGATGATGATCAGGATGATCATGTGTACATCGGGACGATGTATGGTGAGTATCAGGTTGATACTCTATGTCCGTGGAACAGGTTGTGCAGATAAGCATATAATTTGGCCCTGGGTGATTTGCAGATAGTCTTTCGAGGTTTTGCCTATGGCATGTAATCTGGCACTGGGATATCTGGAAAATGCTCTTTTGAGGTTTTTCTTTGGGAGGACATATAATTTGGCCCTGGGAGATCTGCAAATAGTCTTTCGAGGTTTTTCCTATGGAATATAATTTGGCCTTGGGATATCTGGCAGATGCTCTTTCGAGGTTTTATCATATGGCATATAATATGTCCCTGGGAGATCCGATAGGTTGGGTTGTGTTCCCGTAATAAGTCCTGGGATGCTCTTGCGAGTTTTTTCCATGACCACATGTAATTTTGCCCTGGGAGATCCTATAGGTAGAGTTGTGTGCTCGTAACAGCCTGGGATGCTCTTGCGAGGTTTTGTGGTGAGGTCACATATAATATGGCCCTGGGAGATCCTACAGGTAGAGCGGTGTGCTGGTAACAGTTTGGGATGCTCTTGCGAGGTTTTGTGACGCACGTAATAAGTCCTGAGGATTCCATAGTATGGCCAGTGATGAAGACTTGCAGGTGGTGGTCCTACATCCAGTATGAAAAAGGACTGGCTCTGTAGAACTTCCTATGACGAGTAGATTTATAGATTGGTTGAGATAGCAGCAGCAGTGACGATGATGATGACGATGCATTGATGACGATGATCCAGAGAAGAAGACTTGTGCTAGCATATCTGTGTCGAGAAATACCTTCCTAGTTAAGAGGGAGTGTTGATGTATATGTAACTTCGGAATGTATTTCATCCATGTATTTCATTTATATATTATTGTACTCCTATAGAGATGTGTCATTCCTCTATACAGAAGTGTCGTCATGTGTATTGACAAGTGTCGCAAGTGTGTTAACTTGCCGATGGGTTATTAGACCACCATGTGTGGGGTCGACCCTGATTTATGTAATATATGGTTGATGTACCTAGTTAGACAAGTCGGCCCCATAAGGTTATTGGGCAAATAGAACAAGTATAAATAGAGATCGGGAGATCTCTATTTGGATCACTCAGAAACTCATTCTTCCTTCACTCGAAAAATGGCGCACTTGTGAGGAGGAGGTTCAACTTCTAGGAGGAGTCTATCTCTTGTATTTTGGTTGTACTTTGGTTGAGCTATTGCTCTATCTATCTCTAAGGAAGTTGTGGGGTTTTTCACCTTAGGGTTTTCCCCGTGGAAACTCTGTGTGTCCATTGTCTCTCATGCTTTTGATTCTTGTGATGATTGACATGCTTGTTATGATTGATATGCATTGATATACTGTCCATGTTGTTCTCTCAGTAAAGATCCTAGAGTATTGTGAATTAATGCTCAAAATTTAACAGCAACAGTAGGTTAATACTTGCATTCTTTTCTGATAGTTTATGATTGCATCCTGAATTGCTGCAACTGTTTGGTGTGACAGTCAACTGTGTAGGTTAGTTTATTTGATGCATGGTGTGTTAGAATTGGTTGTTACAGCCAAGCTCAGCTTTAATTCCTTTCAGTCATTTATGCTTTCTAGGATTTCCAATATTAATCAAATCATAGTTCAAGCTTATTTCTAGTTCTGGTTGTTGATGAATCTTTCTTGAATTCATTAGATTAGACAGATTGTGATTGAGTTACAGTAGCTGCTAGATGAATCAGTTTGGTAGAGATTGAATACTGTAGTTTGATAATTATAGGATTTAACTTCTTGCAAAAGTAATCTAGTTCATCTTTATTCTTAGATCAGTAACTGCTGGGTTGATATTTGTAGGAAGGTAATTGTACTTTGATTTCCTAGATGGATAAGTTAGATTAGTTTTAGTCATGAAGTGAGTTTGGCTGAGCAGATAGGTAGGATTATTTATCTCCATTTATTTAATCAACTACTTGAAATGTTTATGCATAGATTGTGCTTATTTCCATTGAAATAAAAGACTTCCCTGGGTTGACAATTTATACTGAGCATCATGTGTGTTGGTTTTAATTAATTAGCATATAGGGTGATCAACAAGGAAAACCAACAGGAATCGAACAAATCGGAAGAGAAGGACGGAAATACAAAGGCAACAACTTCTGCAGTGGTAGAAAACCCCAACGAATACCTAGAAAGGGACACATGAGAAGAAACTAAAGATATGGATATTGGGGATGTAGATCTAGATGGCATTGAACAAGCCTGCGAAGATGAAGAAAAAGGATACGTCCCCTAGGAAGAAGTAGTTCTACTAAAGGAGGATATCATCAAAGCAAGGGAAACCAACCATCTTGGAATCAACCTAGGTTCCCATAAATACTATAAAAGAAAACATGAAGAGATAATCAGGAAGTCGAGAAGGAAATCCAATAAGCAGCTTATTGCGGTAGCAGGTTTAAAGTTGATTGAATCAGGTCAGTATCCTACCATTAGGGTTGCACTAGGTTTATAAATATATTTTTTTTTCAATGAAGATTTTATCATGGAATATAAGAGGTCTTAATAGCCCTCAAAAAGCAAATATTTTAAGAAAAAAGATTCAGAAGACAAATCGGACCATTGTTTTCCTCCAAGAAACAAAGTGCTCGGCGAACCAGCTACAAGAAACATGTAAGAATATCTGGAAATGAAGTGAAGGATATGGATGCTAGAGGGATGGCAAGAGGCTTGGGAATTCTATGGGCTCCCAACAAAGTAAGTCTGTCTGGATTCTATGGGAATCACTAGTTCCTCTCAACAGAATTTGTAGTAATTGGCTTCACGGTCACCGAATTCTTAACCAATGTTTATGACCCTCACACACCTCGTGAAAAATTGTCTTTCATTGATTCCCTTCGGCGAATGCTTGAATGGACAGAGGGGAAGCATTGGATTATGGGAGGAGACCTCAATCTCATTACCTCTTTAGAAAGGCCGAAGATGTAGGCTAGAGGAAGAATGTGGTTGTTTCAGAGATACTATTGAAGACCTGATGCTAGTGGATGTTATCTTGAGGCAAGGTCGGTTTACGTGGAACAACAATCTAAAGGGAGATCATCACATTGCCTCTCGCATGGACCTCTTTCTTGTTTCTGAATCAGTTATGGAATCTGGAAGTGAAATATCAGCATCCGTTCTCCCGGTTGTTGGTTTAGACCACTGGCCAGTGGAATTGTGGTGGAGTGGGCTAGTTTCACAATTCAAAAAGCCATTTCGATTTGAACAATTATGGTTAGGCCATCCATAGTTCAAAGAAAAAGTTGAGCACTGGTGGGAGGATCTAAGAAAAGGGGAGGGCCAAAGTATGTATAAGTTCCAACAAAAACTGAAAGGAATTAAAGAAAATACAAAGAAATGGAACAAGGAGGAGTTTGGGAATATCTTCGCAGATAAAAAACTCCTAGAATCCAGGTTGGAGGAAATACATAAACAAGGCATGAATGCATGATACAAAATTGAGCTTTAGGACGAAGAAGAAATAGTGTGTAATAGGTTGTAGGAGAGGGAATGACGGGAGGAAATTCTGTGGCACTAGAAAGCTAGAGTTAATTGGCTAAAAGATGGGGAAAGAAACACTAAATTCTTCCACAGATCGATCATCCAAAACTGGTCTCAAAATAGAATCCGCACGATAAAAAATAACAGTGGAGGAATATTGGAAACCAGGGAGGAGATTGTGGAGGAAATTGGCCACCACTTCCAGGATATCATGACTGAACCTATCCAGGATAGAGACGAGGATATTGAGCAAATAACACAACATATACCCGCTCCGGTGTCGCAAGATCAAAACGGTCTTTTAATGAAACCAATGACCCTTCTCGAAGTTGAAGAAGCAGTGAACCAAATGGTTGATGGGAAAGCACCAGGGCCGAATGGCTTCACCGCCAACTTCTTTCATAATCTTTGGGACCTCATCAAGACAGAAGTTTGGTAAATTTTGGAAAATTCTAGACTCTCCAAGAAAATTCTCCCTGCTTTCAATGCCACCTTCTTAACTCTTATCCCCAAGGGTGATGGGGCGGATTCCCCGGGAAAATTTTGACCCATAGCCCTTTGCAATGTAATTTACAAAATTGTTACCAAGGTAATAGGAAACCGTCTCAAACCCATCCTCCCCTCTCTGATATCCCCCGAGCAATAAGGGTTTGTTGAAGGAAGGAAAATCATGGATAGAATTATCCGTGTTCATGAAGTTATCCATTCCCTCAAAAATAGAAGATCTCGAGGATGATGTTAAAACTTGACATATGCTAAATCCTATGACAAACTCAACTGGAATTTTATGAGGGCTATGCTCAGTTCCTTTGGATTTGTGGAAGACTGCATCAGCTGGTTATGAATCTCATCTCTACAACCTTCTTCTCCATTCTGCTTAATGGAGTGCCAACAGGTCTAATGAAACCAACAAGGGGTATTAGACAGGGATACCCTTTATCTCCCTTCTTATTCATAATAATGGTGGAAGGACTGGGCAGAACAATCAAGGCTACGTAAGTAACCAAGAAATGCAGGGGCTTCTCATTCACCCAAGAGAGGATCACCAAACGCACCAGCAGTTCATGGATGATACTATGTTGATGTGGCATCCTTCGTTCAAGAGTCCAGGAAGATCAAACTGTGTTTAACCAACTTTGGTAAAGCTTCGGTTCTGGAAGTTAACAAACAAAAATCCCAGGTCTTATTCTTTAATACCCCAAGGATCACTAGACGCAACATTTGTCGAATCCTGAGTTTCCAAAAGGGCTCCCTTCCATCCAAATACCTCAGAGCCCCTCTGGCGGATTCAAAGGTGCGTAAAGGTTCATGGTTTGAATTGATGGAAAAAATGAGGAAAAAAATTTCAAATTGGACCTTTAGGCCTCTAAATTTTGCAAGCAGACCGGTCATGGTAAAATTCATTCTACAAGCTATGCATGTTTACCTGTTCTCTTTCCTAGTGGCCCTGAAAGCAATCCTGAAGGAAATTAGGAACATTTAATGAAACTTCATGTGGAACCATATGGAAATGGGCCCTGGTGAAATGGGAAACTATATGCTCTCCTAAGGAGCAAGGTGGCCTCAACCTTCGATATCAAGAGAAATTTAATTACATAACTGGGGCTAAGATATGGTGGAGATGGTTCATCCACAATCAGGAACCATGGTAAAAGATCTAGCATAAGAAATATGCTGAGGGATGGGAGAAATGTAACCTCATCTGCTTCTCTGAGGAAATACCTGGGTCGCACATATGGAAAATTGCATCCCAAGGGAGAAGACTTATCCAGGAAAATAATTTCTAGGAAGGTAGAAATGGGCAGAGAGCTAAGGCATGGAAAGATTCATGGCAACAATTACCTCCTCTTGAAAGAAGCTTAGAAGAGCCCCATCTCATCCAGGAATGCATTAACCAAAACAAAATACAAGTTAATGATCTTTGGGCAGACTTGAATACAGAGAAAGAGTACAAGGTTTGGGAACCTCGATATTGGTGGGAACACCTTTGTCTTGAGGAGGAATTCAACATAATCGAAGAAGCCCTAAATAACAAAAGAATCATGGTTCACATGGGGGAGGACAAACTCTGATGGGGTTTCGAACCAATAGGAACTTTCACCATCAAGGAAGCATATAACTTATGGATGGGTCATAACATCCAACCTCCTGATAAGAAATGGAAGAAGTTGTGGGATGCAAAACCGTGGCCTAAAATTTCTATATTTATTTGGTTAGTAATCAGATGACGCATCCTTACAGGAGAAAATATTCAGAAGAGAGATATGCAAGGCCCTTACGGGTGTTATATGTGTACTAATGAGGAAGAAACATTAAATCACCTCCTTGAATCATGTCCTTTTGCTTTGAACTTATGAGATTGGGGAGCCATTGCTTTCAGAAGATTAGACAGGAACAGAGACTACCCGAACCAGACCATCTCCTCGTGGACAAACAACCAGTTTCATAACCCAATTGTTAATCTCCTTTGGAATATTTTTCCTTATTTTTTGGTCTGGGAATTATGGAGGGAAAGAAACTATAGAAATTTCCAAGGGAAATCTGGAACTGAAGACAAGGTATGGAACTCCATCCGGAATAAGATGCTCGAAACGGTTAAATTGCAATCTTGGGAAAATGTAGACTGGGAAGCAAATGCCTTGGATTCCTTAATCCTGAAGGCCTGGGGGGTATCTGGGCCAATGCAGTGTTTTGGGAGACCAAGAAGGACGTCCATGGCGAGATCTAGTCCAGAATTCTGGTCTCCTCCCCATGCCGGTTTCTTCAAACTCAACTTCGATGATGCTTCGAAGGGAAATCTCAGTCCTGCAGGATTCATATGTGTTATCAGAAACCACCTCTGAGAAATGAAAGGTTTTAGAACCAACTTCATTGGAACAAACTCCAACAATGCAGTGGAAATGGAGGGTTTACTTCATGGAATACAGATGGCATATTTACATAACTGGACCCTACTAATTGTTGAAGGAGACTCTCAGGTAGTCTTACACATGGAAACCGAGATCCAACATGGAAATCCGAGCTCCAAGGTGGAATCATCCTGGCGGCTATAAGGGAGGATGGAGAAGTTGGCAGTGATCTTGCAACCCAGGATGGAACTTACTTTCAACCACGTCAAAATAAATGGCAACAAGCTGGCAGACCTTCTGGAAAACCTCGGAACTAAAACCCATAATTCTATTTATGCCAACACTTGGGCGGATCTGAACGATGAGACTTCCCAGGATAGATGCAACGAAATTATGCTTCAAGACATGACACGATATCATGAAGTGGAGGAATCAAGACATCAAGCGGGCCCTCTCCCAGCCACGTGACGGTTCTCTCCACCCGCCAAATAATTGAAGATTTAAGGATGAGGCAACAAGGCCTTAATCAACATTTACTTCGATGTATTTTCAGTCTTTTCAAATCTTGAGGTTGGGAAGCAAATGCCTCGGATTCCTTAATCCTGAAGGCCTGGGGGATATCTGGGCCAATGCAGTTTTTTGGGAGACCAGGAAGGATGTCCATGGCGAGATCTAGTCCAGAATTCTGGTCTCCTCCCCATGCCGGTTCTTCAAACTCAACTTCGACGGTGCTTCGAAGGGAAATCTCGGTCCTGCAGGATTCATATGTGTTATCAGAAACCACCTCTGAGAAATGCAAGGTTTTAGAACTGACTTCATTGGAACAGAATCCAACAATGCAACGGAAGTGGAGGTTTTACTTCATGGAATACAGATATTTACATAACTGGACCCTACAAATTATTGAAGGAGACTCTCAGGTAGTCTTACACATGGTAACTGAGATCCAACATGGAAAGCCGAGCTCCAAGGT
The DNA here is from genome assembly GCA_027924585.1 of Larix kaempferi. Taxonomy (NCBI): domain Eukaryota; kingdom Viridiplantae; phylum Streptophyta; class Pinopsida; order Pinales; family Pinaceae; genus Larix; species Larix kaempferi. Next base: position 16,339,426 of record BSBM01000088.1, on the reverse strand, counting down.
GGAATCATCCTGGAAGCTAGAAGGGAGGCTAGAGAAGTTGGCGGTGATATTGCAGCCCTGGATGGCACTTACTTTCAACCACGTCAAAATAAATGGCAACAAGCTAGCAGACCTTCCGGAAAACCTCAGAACTGAAACCCATAATTCTATTTATGCCAACACTTGGGCGGATCTGAACAATGAGACTGCCCAAGACAGATGCAACAAAATTATGCTTCAAGACATGACATGATATCATGAAGTGGAGGAATCAAGACATCAGGCAGGCCCTCGCCCAACCACGTGATGGTTCGCTCCACCCACCAAATAGATGAAGATTTAAGGATGAGGCAACAGGGCCTTAATCAACATTTACTTCATTACATTTTCAGTCTTTTCAAATCTTGAGGTTGTGGTTGCAGTTATGAGCGAGGGAAGTGGAGGATCCTACCACCCGCTTGGAAGATATATCCAAAGGATTACGAAGCACGAACAACTTTTAATTGCAGGTATGACGTCAATTATTGCCCTGAATGGAAATTTTCCTTATAAGGAATGGAAAGGTTGTGGATTCAGACATGCCTGTAAGGCTCTTTTCTACATGCACTTGGTCATCGTCGTTCTATTAACAGAGAGAGGAGAAGCCCATGGGAGCAGCAAAATGGAGGTCCATTGTCAGGAGGAAGGTGAGAATCTCACATACGGGTGACGATTGAGTCTGAAGAGGGAAGATGCTCCTTTGGATGAGGGTCACAGGGTTTCTCGAGCGCAAAAGAAAGCTCGGTGGGAGGCTCGGATGTTTGAATTGGCTTTACCTTTGGCTGTTCAACAAGAAATTCAAGGGGTGGAACAAAAACTATGGAAAGATCTTGACAAGGACACCCTGCATGAGGAGTGTCAGAAATTGGAAGAGTGGGCATGGATCCGGGAAACAACGTTTCTCACCTCAACCTTTACAAGCGGATAGTTACTCTCTAATGGGTAATGAATAATTTGACAGGGCATGCAATCTGGGAGCGAATGGAGAAGACTGAGGGAGGGGAGCCGATGGAACAATGGCAGAATACACTTCAAGCATAATTGAAAGAATTGCACTGGAAGATGGACTTAATGTTGCAATCCATGGGCATCCGTTATCATGTTGCTCAAATGTCTTCGGCTGGTGAAAATCATTAAGGCTACTTTCCATACCTACCTTACATTCTGTTGTATGTTCTTTGGGATCGGGGCCTGTTTTTTCCTGGATAAGTTGTGTTTTTCTGGTAACTTTCACTGCAGTATGTTCGTTGTTTTATGTTTGAAAGGTTTAAAAAATCTTACTGTATGGGTTGTTTCAGGTAGTTTATATTATATGAAGGTGAGTCGCCACATAAATTGTAATTTTGGTTTAATGTTATGGGTTGGATAGTCATATGGAAATTCTCAAAATGTAAGGCTGAGAACTAAGAAATGTAGAAGAACAACAGAGCTTCGACTTGTTTTGCATGGGTGTAATTTCTCTTTTTATATATAATACAAAAGCTACCTTACTTACAAAAAAAAGAAACCATTTGTTGTACAAATTGGGACAACATAAAGGTCTGCCATCAACAAAACATTAACAAAAAAATGTTACAATTATTGGTGACCCATTGTCATACCAAATGGCGCAATATAAAAGTCTATGTTAAAAAAAATGCCTGGTTTTTATAGACAAAAATTATAAAATATTAAACTTGTAACATTTAATTATATTGATCGCCATTCATTGCTCGAGTGGTTGTAAGTGCTCGATATACTTACATTCCTCATTTATTCATCACTTGCAGGTGATGTTGTACTTTTGTTATTATCAGTGTTTTGTTGATTAGCTTGATTTTGCTTGGCCTCTCCATTTCTATCTACAAGCATAAACAAAGTGTAATGAGTATATCTACACTTAAGAATAATTTACATTATTGAGGGAATTAACAAACTTACAATAGAAATGAATCCTTCATAAACAATACTCATTATTTTGAAGTTAGGCATCATTTCCTCTTGTGACATATTGTATGTTGGCTCTACTCCATACATTTCTTCTTGCAATTTTTATATGCCATGACACTATTTAGATAAATAAGTTTGTGTTTTCCAATATTTATAAAATAGGGGATGTAAAACAACATAGCTATTTATAAAATGTCCAATTAACCATTGATACTCTAACAAGTCACAACCCATACTTAATGCATTGTCAATCAAATTTTCTGATCGCTCTCCTTTGTATGTGAACACCTATAGAAAACATCCATGAATGATTGTAAATTAATTAAAATATTAAAAACACAAGAAATGTGAAATGTTAAGGAAAAGGCAAGTACTCCTCACAAATTTTGCGATCAATCATTTTTTGCCTTATTGTCTTGTCCTATTTGATGAATGAGTTCCATTTTGTTTTATTTTCTACATCAAGAAAAACAAAAAAGATTATTTCAAGTAATAAAACTCAATGATTACACATAAAAAAAATACATGTGTTTGTTGGATTTTGTTGTTACATTATCCAAAAGCAAAGTAAATACTAAAGCTGATATAAGCATGCTTCATCTAAGACTTGGTCGTCTTCCTTTCTTTTGCCTATTGTTGGGACCAAATTCTCCTTTGGTGATAATAATTACATGATATCCAAGTCTAAAATATATTTTGCAAATCTTGGATTTTTTGTCCTTTGTTATGTGTTCTATCCTCCCAAATTCCATTACGTTGCCATCTTTATAGTTGGTCCCATTACTTAAATATTGTTAAATGCAAACATATGATGTCCATATATAGTATACACACTAATGATTATGCTTCTGGAAACTTTGATAGGAATAGCATGTTATACATCGATGGTCATCCACACAATGCAACATTTCAAGGTTCATAAATAGTTGCAGGTATTTATTGTTTAATACAAATTGTTCGTTTGAGGAAACCTCCAATGATAAATAGTTATTTATGAAAAGGAAGCCATCAAGATTTTTTGTTGTGCATGGAATACAAAGGATGCACCATGGTGATAAGTTATTGGTAATATATAACTTCCATTTTTTTGTAATCTAAACTATTCTATTAATCAGAAGCAAAATATACATAAAATTAGTGAGTTGGTCGTCCACTTGGGAAATCCAACTAGCCACAAAACAAGAGTTTGTGACTTGTGATCGTCATATGTCCAAAACATATGACAAAAGATGTTTTGAGAGAAGTATTTATAATCATTGCCTTACTAGGAAGGCAAAAAATACTATATAACTTTAACTTATCACATCGGCTATCAAACCTAGCACAACAAACATAAATAGTACTATAACTAAGAAGTATGACCCTCACCATCAAAGATTGAGATACAAGTAACCTCTTGTGTTGAGGTAGAGGGAATGTCCTTATATTTGGTAGTCTTTTCAAAAAACTCAAAACCTATGGCGGCCCTCGCGACTAGATTGATTTTAGCATTCATTCTTTGCATATGATCCTGCATCTCATCCATTTAAAGAAGAAATTATTTTCATTCCTCCTGGTGGTCCATAAGGATTTGCCAACCATATTTTTCAATTGCCAATATAACTAGATAGTTTGGAGATGCTAGTTGTCCCAAGTCCTTGAAGTCCTTACATCATCAATACAAGCCCGTAGGTCCTACCTCTTGTCATCCTCATCCACGGGTTCACACTCATGTCAAACCCAGTCTTTGACTTTATCTATTTCATGTTGAATGTTGAGTGGTGTGTGCCTTCTATAGCATGAATTCGAGGCATGATATTCCTACATTATCGTTGGATAGTGACTAAACCCCCTACCCCTCTTACCCACTCGGCTTGAAGAGCCATTGATTTCGACTAACCATCGTGCCCTCCTGAATCATTGCTTACATGTCTATAATTATCAACACACTCACTCCCCCAATGAGATGCCATGGCCTGGTTCTCCCCGAGCTCTTCCTATTGTGGCTTCTTTTGGCCCCGAATTCCCAATTCAAGCCTCTCACCATGCACAGAGTTTGAAGGTTCGAATAAGAACAGACAAAGCTTAGGAATGTTATCTAAATACCCCATTTGTGTCCTCTAGAAACCTCAATTCTACATCTCTGCTTAGGATTAAAAGTCTTCAAGTTCTAACTCTTGGATAAATCATCATAATTAGAAACCTACATGTATGGCACGATCTCCCACATATTCATCATTTTTGTTCGCATCCTTGAAATTATCTTATCATAGTGAAGGATCATGATGAGTTAATCCTCAAGAGTATGAATCCACCCCCTTGCCATCCCTGGGATTAAATGCCCCATAATTTTTCCCAAGTAGCAATTGTCCTACATGCAAGCAGGTTTTCTTTTGCTTACGTCAACAAGGGTTGAGGACTGGGGGCCTAGGTTCATCGATGTCATGTCGATCCTATACCAACTCACTCCCTCCTAAAGGAATCCAAATCAAGGTAGTAATAAATGACTTTCATAGACCATTAATCACTCACTAAAGGAAGCTTGCATTTGGGACTAACTTTAGATGTCATGTTGGGGCATAAGAAAAAGATCATTGACTAATTGTATTTTTGGATTATCAATAGACTTAATGTAAATTTATTGCTTAACTCAAATTTTTTTTCTAAAGTGGTTGGTTGCATGTGTATTGGAAAAAAAATCCATGATTCTGATAAATATTTGATCTAATGTATGCACATAGTAAATGCATTGAATTTACTAATCCCATTTATTTAATGTTAACAAATCTTGCAATCAGGATTTGGATGACAAGTGATATTTCTATCATCTACCATTGTACCTCACTACAATTTCAGTTTGAGAGAAGTTTTCTAACTAAGAAAATATTGGAAAGGAAACATACAAAGCATGATTTGATAAACCACATATTCAATTCCCACTAAGTTATGAGTCATCAATTCAAAATGTCTATAGTAACATTAGTGCTTCAAATGATGGGGATGAAAAAAATGATAGAAAAATTGGTATGGATGATTTCTTATGGGATACCCATTCCTTGGAGAGGATGTTGTCAAACCTATTCCATCAAGACAGTGCTAAAATTGTTGATACCTTCTTCAAAAGACTAAAATCTACTTCCACCACCCCTCTCTAGTGACATGGATCAAGGTATACCCAACTAGGGAAAATCATGTTACATTACAACTTGGAAGCAATGTATGCTATGTTAGTTGCATGTTTCTCGGCACTACTGAGGTAACTAGCTGTTAAGTCCCTTGTATTTTAATTATTTTTTTCACACAATGAACAAAGAAAAGGATTTTGTGTGTGCTTAATGGTAATGTACATTTATATTGATTTCTAATTGTAGGTTATTAAAATATAAGGTACTTTCAAGTGATAATGTCATCCCTATAAGTGGCGAAGAAGCCAAGAAACTACTAAAAAGGGTGGGTGTTGATCAGTGAGTATCATATTATGCTTTCTGGAATATTTGTAATATTTATAGAGGTGACTACACGGGAAAACTAATATGTCTAGAATATGGGAATGACATGTATCATAAAATAAAAATAAAATGTAAAAAGTGTCTTCCCCATAAGATATTGAGGCACATCCCTATAATCCCAAAGATTCAAAGGATTTTTTGTTGTAAAGAATTATCCATGTTGCAAGGGTGGCATGCCCCACATAGAAGTGAGCTAAGAGTTATGTGGATACTAGAAATTTCAATAACCATGAAGCATATAGATGATATCTGGTTGGATAAATCCAAGGATTAAGTATGGAGCCTTTGATTATTCATAGCCATCGATGGAGTTAACTCACATTCCCTCCAAAACACAAGTTATTTTGTTTGGCCAATTGCAGTGAATGATAACAATATTGCACTATGGTTGTTTCCAATAAATGAACATCTTCTGTTGTCTCTTCTAGTCCCTACTAGAAGGAAAATCAAGAGAATGAATGTACATCTCCAACCATTGATCGATGAATTGAAAGAAATCATGGAAATGTGTACAAGTATACAATGAGTTAAGATCAATGTTGGTGGAGAGGTATTTTATGTTATATGGCATATGTGCATACACTATGCATGATTATCAAGGACTAAGGTTTTTTCTCTAGTAGCATGTTGATTGATTTTTTTATATTAATTACATTATTTGACATGCTTAATTTGGTCCAACTATCTTCTTTGGTGCTCACATGCGTTGTATACAATAACATGTTAGGTATTTAAAAAAGGGTATCATGGATGTAAATATTGTGGACCTTCTATAAATGGTGCATGGTTTGATGACCTATTAAAGTTATGAGAGCTCGAAGGTATTCATCCTAGAAGACAACCCTATAAAACAACAACTTTTTATGTCAATGGTAAACCAGAGAGAACTTGAAGACCTAAAACAATGATATCGGTACACTAGATTAAGGCATATTAAATAGAGGAGGAAATTGCACATTTTTTGTATTAAAATGTTGAACTTCTACTTTAGATCCTCTTGAATTTGTTTACACCTACATTGAGAAAATTCCCATTAGGATGTAATGTAAATATGTCTTTTATGATATTCTTATTGGGAGCATCTTAATATTGCCCGCTTATTAGATCTGATGCATATATTAAAAAATGTTTCATGTTATTTATGGAGGCACATATCATCAAAACAAATGTGAGACAATATGTGTTAGGAGAAATTGTATTGCTTCAACTACTAAAAAACAACATTGGCCCAAAAAGAAAGTAGAGGATAGGCCAATCCATTTTGGTCTTTTAAGGAAGATGATGTCCCATGTATTTTGAATAAATATGATCAATCTCTGGCAAAGATACTATATTGGGTGTGCAGGTGCCTTCTTTATATGAGTCAACTATACAACATTGCTTCACTATAGAAGGTAATTTATCAAGGATGAAATCAAATGACCATATGAAGCTTCTAAGGGTATGTATGTGGATTACATGCTTATTTTTCTGCAACATATGTTATATGCATGCATTCACAATATTATGTCAATTAATTTTGTAAATGTTTATTTTGTAGTGTCATTATCTTTTGTTCGAGCATGGTTGTGTGAATCATGACTTTCCCTAGGACTTGTGACATGCCATATCAAAATTAAATGCATTTCTACATTGGATTACATGAAAGGAGATTCACATGCATAACATTCGATAGTGACGTCAAGAGATAACGAAGATTGTTTAGATGTTTGATAAGAAACTGCAACTGAGTTTCTTAGACTTATAAGTCCATTTTGTAATTCACCTTGTCAATAAATTTGAATTGGTTGGGGTGATCTCATGTCATTGGATGTTCTTCTTGGAGAGGTACATGAAAAAGATGAAGGGTTTTGATTGCCAAATGGAAAAACATGAGGGGTCTATTATAGAGGGGCACATATGATCACCAAGTAAGTACATTAAACAAATTATTGGCACACTAGGAGGAGTGGTTTGAGACAACCATGACAACGAGGAGAAAAGGGAAGACCCACTACTCCAAACCACCTCCAAACCAACAAAGAAAGGTGCATGATAAAGAGTAAGGAACTTATCTTTTGCTAATTTTGTATATAGTTACTATTTACATTGGACTTAATAACATTTATTTTTTATATGCCTGGGATAAATCAAATGTCGAGATAATATTTCAATAATGAGAATCAATTATTTATACATAGAGAGGTGACATTTGGCTTTCAACTTCCAAAGGTAAGTTATGAATCTTCAATTTTTTCAAATATATTACAATATTTAAAGTGTATTATAATCCCATAGGATTAGGGATTGGTGAAAATAAATAAAGTCTATTATGATATAAAACCCAAATACCTACAATAGTTTTCCCATCTTGATTTGCTTTGCGCTTTGTTTGAGGGCCCTCCTAGATGCAAATATGGGAAGGGACGTCACCCCTCTATTGGAGCGCAATTTCCATTAGACCTAAACCTACATGCATTAATATTTGATACAATTTCCAAATTTAGGATCCATGAGAGGGGGTTAACCCATGTCACAAAAATCATGGGGAGCATTGGACGCAAATTCCAACAATATCCCCCCTAGCGTTACCTGAGTGAGTTTCAAACTCAAGACCTGTCACTCTGATACCATCTGTTGGAGCATGCTTGTCCTTAGACCAAAACCCGCAGGCATTAATTTTCGATACAATTGCCAAAGTTAGGATCCACGAGAAGTGGTTAACCCATGTCACAAAATTAACGGGGAGCACTGGACGCAAATGTCAACAATGTACCAATTGTTGGAACACACAGTGATACTGAGAGGGGGGTTGAATCAGTATCTCACACTTTTCAACATTTTCACTTCATTAACTATGTACCAATATCAACCATAACATTCATCAACATAAAAACACAATACACCAAATCTTTATATGGAAACTCAATTTATTGAATTGATAAAACCATAGATTAGATTACATCAACTAGGTGGAGACACCAATATCCATAAATTCTCCAGCTCCAATTGGAAGGAGGATCCAACCCCCTGATTTACCAGCTCCAACTGGAAGGAGGCTCCAAGCCCCTAATTTACCTGCTCCAACTAGAAGGAGGATCCAACCCCCTGATTTAACAGCTCCAACTGGAAGGAGGCTCCAACCCCCTAGTTCACAAGCTCCAACCTGTGAGAGACACCAATCCTTTGATTTTTCTTGACTGCTTCTAGTATGTTGCAAAATTTTCTTCAATCCTGCTACACAATGTTGCTCACAACACTCTATATAATACTAATTGTTCTCAAACTTTGCACTACTCTTCCCTTTAAAAAAAAATAGTCCAAATACAATCTTCGAGCTTTGTTGATTCTGTCCCATTAAATTTTCCCTTATCAATCTTCAAAAATTATACCAATACTATCAAAAAGGTGTACAGTAAATACCCTCAACAATCCTCTATTAATAGACATCCCCTGTAGTCTTCATCCTCCACAATTTTTGCCCTTATTTCTCTGTTGCAGAAACTCGACCTTGTATCCTCTTAATGTTCCTTAGATATCCATCTGTTTATCTTCAATTCGTTGCCTTGGATTCCTTTTCTCAAATTCTCATACTTCCAATACTTAGTTCCACCTTAGGAGGGAAAAATTATCCCTTATAAATACACATTGAAGTGTCAAAGGTGTCGACATGTTCTTTAGCATGCTTGTTGTTTGCTTCAACATTAGAGGGATGACATATATATTTACAAAGAATGCCATTTTTAAGTTATAAATCTGACTTTTTACTTGCGGTAGGATATCCTAAAACATTGGCTTTGTCACCCAAATAATCATCATGAGGTTGAGCAAGTACTTGATCATCACTTGTATTCTTGTTGCCACTTAAAACAATTGTCTGCCATGACACGTCACCATCATAACACTTGTATTTTCACTCAAATTGGCAGGCATTTTTCTTGATGACTGTGTGCATATATACATAGGCATTTTATGGAATTTGTCGGAATTTAGAGCCTACGGGCATTTTTCCTTTTCCCTGTAGGCATTTTGACTTGTGTATGGCAAGCATAATATTTAGTGGGGTGCAGGAATTTTCCTTAATGCTTGTGTAGGCATTTTCTTCCTTACTGCGGGCATTTTATGATGTTGTTGTAAGAATTTCCACAATGTACTCAACGCAAATATTTCTCAATGCTTGCGGGCATATGACAGTGCGTACATTCAATGTGGGATTTTCCTCTCACCTAATGCGGGCATTTTCTTTATGTGTTAGCAGGCATTTTCCCTATTATTTGTGGGCATTTTCATGGCCTATGCTAAACTCTGCTTCGGGAATTTTCTTCAAAGGTTGTAGGAATTCTCCTCAACGGTATGTGGGAATAATGATGCTACTGCCATCATGACAATATCATGACTAGAAGCATGAGATTGAATCTAATTCTTTCACTTGCAAGCACCTTGACAATCTTGACATTAATTGCACAATCCTAACAATGAATTGACATCAATGACAGCTTTCCAACACCCACCCTTTCCCATGGTAGTGTTTCATTCCCTGATTAGATACCTTCATAAATCATCAATGAAACCATCGCTTTCAGATTTTGTTAAACATCTTTATATTGTCCCTAAGGTCTCCCTACCAACCTCAACTTATCAGCTTAAATATCCAACCTTTGCAGAGCGAGGTCTCATAGGCCAGTTCACTGTTCTTTGGCCCTCCCCTCGTTCGATGGATAAATGGATGAACATGAATTGGATGGCTCTCATCAAAGGAAAGATGACATTTTTTCTGTGGTAGAGATTTTTACATCTTTCTCTTCGAGCTTAAAGAAGATCGTGAACTAATATTCATAAATGGCCCCTATTGCATGGACTCTATAGTTATGTATCTAAACAAATGGACCCTTTATTTTGAGCCCGAAGTGGATGTTCCATTAGTTGTTTGTATTTGGGTCCATTTGTCTCACCTCCCCCTTCACTGTTGGGATGATGAATCACTAAAAATGATTGGAAATGCTCTTGGAAACTATATGGATAGATCAGAGATGAAAAATGGAATGTTCGTATGTGCCCAAATATGTGCTGAGGTAGATCTATAGAAGGGATTGGAAGAAGTAATAAAAATATCTTTGGACAATTTGAACCATCTACAGAAGCTGGATTACAAGAAATTTACATTTAAATGCAAGATATGCCATGAATATTGGAATTTTGCAAAGGATTGCCCAAATTTATTGCCAATTACCCTCCAATCAGAAAGAGAAGATAGATGGATAACCTTTAAGGAAAAATTTGGATATGTAACTCAAGAAACCACCTCCACACCCCCTAGCGCTAAAATGCCCCCCACAAATGGACTAACAATTTCTACTAAATTTGATGCCTTATCATAGATTGATTATGTTGATTGTGAACCCACTCCCTCTTCTTACCTTGTTCTACCTACCCCAAATTCCTTTGAGAATACCCTTCTATCCCCTTCCCCCTATTAGAATATTGAGAAATATGCATAAACATGCAACAATATATTTACCAACAAGTAAATCAATAGCAAGAATCTACTATTCTATCCTTCTATCCATACAAGCACCATATAATCAAAGTAGTAAGCAAGATACAAGAGAAAAGAATGATACACTAGATATATGTTTTAGAAACTCAAATAGGGAAACATCCATGGGAAGGTATTGTCTTCTTATACTTAGAAATATCCAATCTTCACTTGAGCTCCACCCCACATAGGCTTATCACAAATTTACATTACGATGCAATAGAATTACTTCCATACCCAAAGGGTCTCCTTCACATCTATTATATAGCTAGAGGTGTCCAAGAATTACATCCCATAATACATGTGGGATAAATGATTTTCCACCTCTTTATATAATGAATGGTAATAGGAGATTATTTCACCATGATGCATGTGGGATAACTCATTTTACATAAGATGGAAACAATTATGCCTTCCTTTGATTGCACCGAGTGAAACAAGGTGCTCTACAGCCCAGTATGGGGGAGATGTTGTAACGTGATATAACGTTTGTAACAAAATAATTAAAAAAATTCATGTCGGTTCATAAAATAAAAAAAATTATGGAAAGTATTTAAAAAAAAAATCTATGTTGGTTCATAAAATAAAATACTATGAAAAGTAATTAAAAAATAGATGTTCGTTTATAAAATAAAAACTTAAAACTTAAACTTGGATCTATCAATCAAGAGAGATCAAATTTCTTGAGTTTAAATTTTAAAAAAGAAATACACCTCAAGAAATTGGATCCCTCTCGGTGCTTGATAGATACGGGTTTAAGATGGATCTATGTTGGTAGATAAGACAACATATTATCCTATGACATCACACTATACATCATTACACATGTAATATTAATATTACACATTCTAACACTCCCATGATCAAGGCATCGTCCAACCCTTAGATATCAAACCTTTTGAATCCTTATATGTACTCACCAGCTTCCATCCCCTCACTAGATCTTCCTGAAATAACCCTCTTGCTCTTGGAAGAAGAATAATCATAAGAGGAGAGACTACCAAAGAAGCCTAAAATAAGAACACAAAAACAAGAGGAAGTAGAAAACAAGAAAAAAATTGGGTCTTCAGAACACAATAGAAATCCTAATAGTAGGAGGTCATAAGCATATAGTTATCAAAATTCTAACTGTACAAAGGAACATAGAGCAAGGGGGGACACAAAACATGTAGGGTAATAATGAAGATCGTATCCTGGAACCGTAGAGTACTGGGATAAAGAACAAACTAGAATCAACAAGGGACCTCATAAAATCATAGCAACCCACGATCCTTCTAGTCTAAGAGACAAAACTATAGGAGTCATAAATGACATAAGTAAAATAATTTGGTATGCTAGTGAGAGTGCAACAGTCAACTCAAGGGGATCCTCAAGAGGCTTATGCACATTTTGGAACAACAAAACTTTGGAATTTCAACACTTCATAAAAACTCCACACTATTGATATACAAATTTGGAATGCAATCTCACAAGAAAACATTACGAAATTCTCAACATCTATGCTCCTATGCATTACAAAGAAAAGAAGGATTTCTAGACATCAATTTTAGACATAAAAAATAGTATAGAACCTGAACGATGCATTATAGCAAGGGGTATAAACCCAGTTCTCTCATAAGAATAAAATTGAGGAGGAAATCGTGTCCATGATGCATCTAGAGAGGTGGTAGAATACATACTTGTTAAATGGGATCTACATGACATTAAACCAAAAAAGGTAGTTACACTTGGTCCAACAAGAGGAATGGAAATGGATATATTGTTGCACTCCTAGATTGTTTTCTCATTTATGTATTTTTTCTTGAATAAGACCTCAAGATCTCCTCCCACATCATCTTGTCGATTGTATCTAATCATCATGTCATTACCCTCTCACTTGAAGAAAAGGAAAACTATATCCCTCTACCATTTCACTTCAACCCTCTATGTTTGCAGTATAACGAGGCCAAAGGCACAATTAAAAAATCCTGGAGCCTGGACTTTGATGGTTCCCCAAGATTCATTTGGGATTCAAAGATGAAGACAACCAAGCACGCCTTAAAATAATGGGCCAAGAACAAAAATAAGGAGTCAATTGTTAAACGTAAGGAATTGCAAAAATAACTTGATCATCTTCAAACAAGAATGGAAAATAAAGATATTATTTTGCAGCTTCATAATGAAGAAAAAGAGATATATGGAAAACTATATTTATCCTTTCAAAAGGAAGAATCTCTTTGGAGATTCAAGTCCCAAATATTATGGTTAAAAGAAGGAGATAAAAATGCATCCTTCTTTCACAAGCATGAAAAATCAAGGATGTTAAGAAATAATGTTAAAGAAATCCAAACTACAGCAGGGGAGCAGATAATGGCCTTTAAGGACATTAAAAAAGAGGATTTTTAACATTTCACGGACCTATTCACAAAGGAAGAGGAAGTGTTCCCAAAATGCACAGAGGCAACGTTGTATGTGGTTCCCACCCTAGTCACTAGCATAAAAAATGAAATAGTAGGAAAATACATAGAAGAGGTAGATATCCTTGCATCCATTTGGCATCTAGAACCAAACAAAGCACTAGGGCCTGATGGATTCACTATATCCTTTTATAAATCCTATTGGGGAATAATAAATAAATATCTATGCAAGATTATACACTGTGTGGAAACCAAATTGAAAGTGGGAGAAGGCACCAACTCAACATTTATGGCTACCAACTCAACATTTATGGCTCTTATCCCCGAAGAAAAAAATCAGAGCAATTTTTCAAGGTTCAAACCAATTTCTCTCTGCAAATTTTCATACAAAATGATAACCAAAGTAATTCCAAATCACTTAAAGAGCATCCTTCCTAACACCACTTCTGAAAATCAAGGGTAATTCTTCAAAAGAGGCAAGTCACTGATAACATTATCCTATTCTAAGAGGGGATCCACTCCAACAAGTCTCAAAAATAGAAAGGCTTCATAATAAATATGGACATGGAAAATGCTTTTGATCGGGTAAGGCATTCTTTCCTTTTTGATGTTCTTTGCAATTTCGATTTCTCTAATTGCTTTGTTGGCTTAGTTAAATCTTGTATAGGAGAGCATTGAATTGCTTCACTAATAAATGATAGGTCGATACTCTTTTTTCAAATCAAAAGAGGGTTATGCCAAGGCTGCCCTCTATCCCCACTCCTACATATTGTGATGGTCGACACACCAAGCAAAATGCTAGAACAAGAGAGACATAAGGGTAATATTCTTGGAGTTTTAATCATCCAAGGAATCAAAGAGATCAATCATTTGCAGTTTGTATATGACACCTTGCTCATGGTAGGATCCCGATCGGTAATAGCAGTGCCCTTGAAATCAATATTATATATTTTTACTAATGCATTGGGGATAGTATTAAAAAAAGGAAAAGTCACATGTACGAACGTAATGTCTCAGCATGGAAAATTTGGTCACTTGTAGGCATCCTAGAATTTTCTTACGAGGTAACATTGCAATCCTTTAGTTACCTCAACATTCCTATACTTCACCACTAAAGGAATGGATTGGATTGGAATACAAGAGAAAATAAAAAATAAAATGAATCATTGGGGAGTGATTTGAATTAACCCAAATGATAGGGTTATCCTTATCAAGGTTGTCTTTCTGCCTACCCTCTCTTTTAATGCTCAACCATATTAGGTCCAATGGGAGTGATGCAACATATTGGTGTCATGTTGCGGAAATTTATTTGGAAAGGGTGAAAAAATACAACAAAAAGTATCATTTGGTGAACTAGAACACGGTAACGTCTCCCTTGATTAAAGGAGGTCTTGGAATAAAAGATCCCATACTAATGAACAAGTATATGGGTGCAAAATCTCTCTAGCGATTAGTATTGGGTCAAAAATCATGGTGGAAGAAGGTAATATGGAAAAATTATTTGCACTCAACAAGGCTACGTTGTCTTGACCAATCCATTATAGACAAGCAAATATCCCCAATTTGGAAGTTGTGTCTAGCTTCTCTCCCTATAATACAAACTCATATGAGCTGGATTCTAGGAAATGGATAAAAAACAAACATTTAGAATGACAAAATTCTTGGGAATCCTCCTCTTTCTAGTATGTAGGAGCTTCAAGGCCTTCAAGAATGGGAAATTCATAAATCTTATCTCACCCTATCAGACATCATAGAATGGGATCTGGAATAAGAAACATGGAGAGGCTGGAAGGTGGATAGTCTCCCTGCACATTTGCAAGAAATTTTGATTAGCCTATAATGACACGTTGTTGGCATGGATCCAATAAATTAAATTACCCAAGATATAAGAGGTTAGGGGAGATGCTATAGTGATTACACGATACAAGAAGGTTACAAAATTCAAATTAAAGAGAGAAGTAATCTTCCATGGGTAACCATATGGAAGGAAATCTGCAAAAGTGAAACATTTCCTAAACTAAAATAAAATTTAGTTGGCTAGCTAGTCATAAGAATCTCCTCACAAATGTTTGGAGAAGAGGCATCACTGGACCCTTAGGATTCCACTTATGCAAAAGGTCAAGTGAAAGCTTTAACCTCCTTTCCATAGATTGAAACTTCACAGCCACGACTTGGAGGTATACGGTAGCAAACTTAAATATACAATTATAAATCCAAAAAGTTGAATGGCGATGTTCTTAACTTGGCACAGACAATATATTAAGTCCTTCCATAACAAACCTTTAATAACAAGATTATTTAAATCCATGCCTTTCTTCCTCTGCTGGAAATTTTATTGGCTCGCAATAAAGGAGTTTTCAAGAATGAAGAAATATTTGCAAGGAAGGTTGCATCCCAAGCCTACGGTATGCTTTGTGAAATAATTCGAATGAAAGGTTTTAGCAATAAAAAATTATCTTATTTGGAAGTGGAAGAGAAAGTAGGGATTAGAAAAATATTACAATCTAAACCTCTTTTCAAACCAATGAGGTGTCACAGACTGAATTCCACCCAAGCATGGTAGCTGAGAATTCAAAAAGAGGAGCTAATGTTGTGGCTACACCTCAAGCACCAATATGTTTTATTTTTGGAGGGAGCTTCAAAAGGTAACCTAGGGGAAACAGGTGTGCAGGTGTCGTTCTCTACTACCCTGAATGAAGTGAGGAATATAATTTTTCCCATGGATTAGGCACAATGACCAACAACTAGGCAGAAACATTGGCACTCTAGACGGGCCTATACATAGTGAACTCAAAAGGAATAAGAACACTAACAATTGTTGGGGACTCCCTAATGACCATCAAACATCTCCAGGAAATAGGTCTCCCAAAATAAATCCACATGAGGTGAACTATGATTCACATTCAAATGCTAATGAAGAGTCTAAATTAGGTTCAATGGTTTAATGTCTATTGAGATCTAAATAAGTCTACAAATTCACTAGCAAACATCGGTAGCCACATGCACCAAGGAAAAATAGTTGAAAGGGGGAAGGGAGGGATATGTATCCCTCCCCTAAGTTTTTAACATCCATTACAACAACACATGACCCTAGACATGTGTCATTCGATATCTCTCATGAAGGTTTAGGATTTAAGGTGCATGATTCACCATACTTGCACATTCAATCCATACAACGTGATCACTTTAATAGATAAATGAAGGGGAATTATTTAGGAATTTGGGAAATCCCTGCATCGAAAATCATGTTCCTATAATCATTTCCTCTACATCTCTCGTGAAGCAGTTATGGTATTTCATAAGCACGGGTATTGGTTCTAGCCTTGAGGTCTAAAGGCCAAAATAGTTTTGCAAGACATTGCGTTGATAACAATTGGATCTAGTTTCCCTAAATTCTTACAACCCTAGGGTTATATTATTAGAAACTTGTTGATGTGTTGTGACCTATTCACAGCAAGAATTGCTAGTAGGGAGGAGCGATAATTTAATTCTCTGCGCAATGCGAAAGATTATTTGATGAAGAAAAATAGATGGTCGTGAAGGCTATGGAAAAAATGGAACAATGGAAAAGGCGATGGGAATTACATTATGACAGGGATATGAAAAATAAACAAAGGCAGTTGGATGTATGCAAGGAGTAGTTGAGCAAGTATAAAACCAAAACATTTTTTTTGGAAGTGGGCTTGGAGGCAGGTAATGCTAAGTTAGTTTTTTTAAACAAAAATTGAAATTTTGCATCTTAATAAGATGAGCACAACTATTATTTACATCTAGTAGTCCTTAACGAAATTGGAAGCAAAATTCTATAGAGGTCTTTTATGGTCCTTCCCACATAGCTTCATGTTATTTTCCAGAGATCCAAAAAAATTATAACTGAGCTTCTATCAACTGCTATTGATTGAGTGTTGTAGACTCTTACATATTAATTACATAGCAAAACATAGAAAAACATAAAACCTAATATAGGAGGAAAAACTATCAGGAACCGTATCTAATTCAAGCTTGTCCATAAGGTCTGTGGAGGGGCTAAGTGACCGAGATGTCATCCTTTGGGAAAGTAGCTTCCGAGAGCGATTTTTGACAATACCCACCTTGAAGCAGCTACAAAATCATCTGCAGATCCCTTGGAACTTCCTCTATCAACGCAATGTGTTCCCTCATATTGCCATCGAGATCATCAATTCGTGAATCCATACATGCCAGCGTGCAATTGTTGTAGCATGCTTCCTCAGTGAGCCTCAAAATACTTTGTAAAAAAACCATCAATTCCTTCTTGAACCACCTTGATCATTTTCTTGAAGTCTTCTAGATTCCCTCTAAATTTCGCAAAAATATCCCTCTAAGACACCATTTTTGCAGTGCTTTCGGTAGGAAAGATCTCCTTCTTCTTCTCCTCAAGAGAAAAAAATACACACAATTGTGAATTGCTACCACTCGGAGTCCCTTCCTACCTTAGCGAGGAAATGTTTAAACATTGGGCTAGGTCAATACATGATTCATCAACAGAAAGACCATCCTCTTCATAGCTTATGCCGAGAGTAGGTTCCATATAGAGGTGGTTCGCAGTAAAGGCTTTAGCCTCGCCTGTGTGAAACTACCCAAAGTAAATGATGATGAGATGAGAGCCATCAGAATTTGTATGGGTGCATTCAATAAGACCCATAACTCCCAACACCCCCCCACATGCCTTTTCATGCAATTTGCTCTACCATGCATTATGGTTATCAGGATAGGAGCTAAGAGGATACACAGACATCCCCCCAAGCAACAAGAGGCGATCGAGAAAACACCTTAGGTAACCATGCATCCCATCGGAAGTTATATTCTCTTTGCTAATTGGATTTATTAGGAGGATTAAAGTGTTATTAGAATCATTCCCTATGATGCAAGTTATGGAATCCAAGATCTAGAAGGGGGTTGATCGTTTAAAACTATCATTCCTTGATCAAGTTGAGCCCCTTAGTTTTACTTTTGATCAACCTTCTCATTATTTTCACACCTAATGTGAAAAAATTCCACCCCATTAGGTGGAAGAAGGTTCAATATTCGCTTTTGTATTTTGGTGCAAAATGAGAAGCCTTCCTTGAAAGGTTTTCTCAATTTTTGAATCACTACTCGAGAGTCACCAAAGACTAGGAGGTTTGGAAGGTCTAATCCGACTGCAATCTCCATGCCTTTCATAATTTCTAACCATTCTACTTGATTATTCATTTTCTTCCCCAATCCACATGCATAAGATTTCACTTTTTTCCCCTCAAGATCCAAGAGGACCCCTCCCGCTCCTTCCACCCCTAGGTTGCCTTTAGAGGCACCGTCAAAAAACAAGGCGAATTTATTTTGAGAATCCCTCCAATCCTCAAATTCCTGCTTCTCCTTATCAATTTCCCAAGAATGGGGGATTTTTTCATGGATGATATTGGACTGAAGAGAGATCAAAGGAAGGAAGGAATTGATCCACTTTGCCTTAGGAGGAGAGAAAGGATCAGAAGGGGGGGAGGGAGTTAGATGAGCCTACAAAGTTTCAAAGGGGATATTGACACCATTTGTAGCCACTTGCCTTGAAGAGGCTAATTCTCCTTCGAATATTTCCCTATTCCTGGCAGGCCAAATCCGACAACAAACATTTTTTAGGGTGGATGCCTAGACTTTCTGCAAAAAAGGCTTTTTCTCCGGCGTTCTAGGAAAGAATTCCGACCGTTTACTAAATAAATTAGATGTTAGTGAGAGGAGGAGAATGGGACTACTTATATATTTGGTTACCATATTAAATACCTCCTAGTTGAACTCACATTCCAAGAAGAGATTCCTTATTGATTCCTCTGCTCCCTTGCATAATACACATATGGAGGGACCTTCTATGTCTCATTTTTTGAGGTTCTCTACTTAAATAATTTTCCCATGAGCTAGCAACCAATTGAAGGCATTAATTTTATGAAGGTTGTACGGTTTCCATAATTTTTTCCATATTTTGAAGTGAGGATCATAACTTAGGTTACCCAAGAGGGTCCTATAGCCATCTTTAACTGCATACTTTCCAGCTTCTCCCCATCCTCTACAGTCATGATCTCTTTTATGCATAGGAGATTTCCCTTGAAGGTTATAAAGTAGGACGGAGAAGGATTGAGCGAGATGAGTTGGGACTTCAACAGTTTTCCAATCTTTCCAACCCCCATCATCCCACCAAGCGGATATATCGAACAAATAGGTATAGTTGTTGGAGGCCAACCATTGTTTGATTTCTTGGAGCTCCAGGATAGATTCAAGAGGGGAAGAACCCTAAATGTTATCACTCCACATCTAAATACACTTTCCATTACCTGAATCCAGTATAGTTTCTCATTGATTAAGGTTGATGTCGGTTTATAGAGAGCCAATATATTGGTTCCTTTCCCCTTAAACTCTCCATCTAAGCATCGTAGGCAGTATTTTCTAACGTATTTTTTCCTTAATATTTCTTTCCACCATTCATTTTTCCCTGTAATCAATCTCCAGAGGATCTCAACACCTAGGGATTTGTTCATGAGTCAGGGGTCTTTGATTTCTAGGCCACCTTTTTCAATAGGACCTCTAATTGTCTCCCAATTAACCAAATAAAAAATTTTGGTAGAAGTTTCCCCTCCTTGCCATAGGAATCTTCTTATTTCCTTTCTTATATTACTCATGATACCGGCTGGTGCCATAAAAATAGAGTAGATACAGATAGGGAGAGAGGATAAGGCCGATTTGAGAAGAGTGATCTAACCTTCCAGATTCAACCATCTTATTCCCTAGGAGTTGAATTTGTCCTTGATATCTTGAATGCTATAATTCCAACTATGTTTGGTATAATTTATGTGTATTAAATTCTCCAAATATTAATTATCAACTAGGGTTTGTACACTTTGAGTTGGCACAAAATATATGCTGAGGTAGAAGGACAACTAAGATATTGGTTATGCAGTTCCTAGAAATATTTAATAATGAAAATATTTAAATATCTTTCAAAATGAAAAACCGAGTCAAACTTAAAAATATAAACTATCAAACAGATTAGACCTAACCTAACAAACAGATCGGAATAGTATCAATCTATATTATTCTACTCTATGGACAGGAATTGAAACTGCAAGATATAAAGAAAGTACTAATCTAGGAAGCAAGACTTGATAAAAAACAAGCTACTCTATGGAAATGGAAACTACTGAAAAATCATTCAAACC
Source organism: Larix kaempferi (assembly GCA_027924585.1). Taxonomy (NCBI): domain Eukaryota; kingdom Viridiplantae; phylum Streptophyta; class Pinopsida; order Pinales; family Pinaceae; genus Larix; species Larix kaempferi. Next base: position 16,318,881 of record BSBM01000088.1, on the reverse strand, counting down.
CTAATCTAGGAATTGGAAATACTATCTTACTATTCAGAACCAAAGATTTAACTATGGAAGAAGTTCAGAAACCTAACTACAAAACAATTCAATTTGCAAACTAACTACTCAGAAACAAGAAACTATACTATAATGAGAAAGCAAACTAGCTAAGTAATCTATGAACTTCAATTCAACCATTAACTATGAATTCACAAAAGCAAGATGAAATACTAGTCTAGGTTGTAAGTATGCTTTAACAACAATGAATGATTTATAAGCAAACCTACCTAATTCCAATATTCTTGAAGAATTGTATCAAAGTGACTTACAAATGCTATGGAGATGCAAAATGGAAATAAATATAATTTAACTTCTATAAAAATATGGAAACTGAAAATAGACCAATTACAAGAAAATTTGAACATGGTAACTATCACTCATCTATAAACAAATGACAATTAAAAACCTAATTACAATACTTAGAATGAAACACTGCTGAACAATCTAGCTCTACTGAGAAGCACAAATTCTAAGTTAGTTTATCTCTAATGAATACCTATCTATCAAACCTATACAAATGCCTATCAACTCCTAATTGTGTCCTATCAATACTTCAAACTAGTTCATGAAACATCAATTACCAAAAGAAAACTAAACATGGAGTTCAAGCAAACCTAAGTACAGAACAAGAATTCAAATGACTGGAAACAATCAATTTGTAAGCATACCTACAACAGAAACAAAGTACTACTATTATTATTCAACAGTAAATCAAACCATTCTATTTAACCATGAAAAAGATGATGCAAACTATTCTAAAGTTGAGAAGCAAATCTATGATAGTTAAAAATGACGTTTTAATAACTTAGAACTACTACATCTAAATGATATTCAGAGAAGACTTACTAAGTTTTAATTGAAAGTTAACTCTATCCTATTACACCTACTGAAATGAAATGGTTCAACTAACAATGGAACTAGCAAAGTCTAAAACAATACATGCCATGTCAATAGAGACGAAAGACTAATTATAAATTCAAATATGAAATGGGAAAGAGATGTTGAACCTATTTCAAAAATGAGATGGACTGATAATTGATAAAATCTATGATAACATGTTAAGCAAACTTATGTTATTCTAGGTTCTAAGCATGAGAACAAATGAAAGTGGATCATAAACTACCTAAATCATAATAAAAAAGACAACTACACTGTTTCTATTTAAACCAAAACTATTTCCTATTTGCACAGTAAAAATGGAGTCTAAGTATAAGTGGATTTCATCATAACTATAACTGAAATGATTGATCTATGTATTAATATGAAACTAAATATGAAATGCTGAAGATGGATTCGAATCTCAACTAGCTACAGAACACAATAAATACTGGAAAATTAACCTACACCCTAGCTAACTACATATGCATAAACAAAATACTGAAAAAAAATCTGGAAATGAATTAAAATTCTGTCTAAGTGTGAATGGGATGCTGAAAGACAATCTGAATGAAGGTGCGAATGACCGGCCGTATGAATTCTGAAGATGCAAATTACATGTAAACAAAAGAAAAATGCATTTTATGGACAACTGAACAACATCTACATGAAAACGAAATACATACACATTAAAACCAAAATTACTTATCTGCAAAAACGAAGAGAAATCACAGGATATGCACAAATGGAACCACTGTTACTGAGGGGCCCTTCTCAAGTAACAAAGGTCGTTCCTAACTTTAATCATTCACCAACCATTAAACAAGATACAAAACCAGCAGCTGAAACAAAGCTTTTATATTAAACAGGAAGAAAAGTTTACAAATCATTTTTCACTATGTTCTTCACAACCCTGGGCGTCTTTTTATAATGATTTACAAGGGAGAGCAAGTCGACCCTTTCAGTGTTCGACCTCTCTAAAAATAGAGGGCCTTCAATGCTGGAGAAATGGCTCATTAACCACACATGACATTTTTCCCCCAATTCGTGCATGGTGGTTCCTTGGACATGGACAGCGGATGCGCTGGAGGCTTGGACCAGTTATGGCGTGAATCTGCTCAGGCAGCAGCTCATGATCCATAAGTGCCAGGTGGGCAGCAAAACCCACGTCTTCATTTGTGTCTTCAATACTCCAAAATATGTTAACAAACGATTTCTGGGGTGCGAACGAAGAGATGAATGGACATTCGAATGCGAATGAACGTCCGAATGTTAATGAGCTCCCGAATGGTCATTCGTATGAAAACCATAGCCTGAAAAATCAAAACTATGTGCCCACAAGTCTAGAAGTGTTAAGTTAACGTTAATTAACCATAAAAGATGATAATCAATTGAAATTCATAAGAGATTTAAATATGTTTATACCTGAGTCCGAATGGTGAGAAATATGACTCGGTACACCAAAAATGGAAAAAATAGTACTAGCATAGCATGTTCAATGATTCAAAAATGAAGGCAAAATTGGACTTCAACACTCCCCCAAACCCGAGATATGTCGGGTCCCACTGAGCAAAGAGGAAAAGAAATCAGGAAGAATGTTGAGCTACGACAGCAACTTCCTTTGACATAGAAGAGGAAAAAGTGGATTTGGGCCTAAAATTCCTGAATTGGGCCCTCAAGGTATCATGTCTCTTCTGTAGAGAGTCATGAGAAGACGTTATGGATTTATTAAGGTCTTCGACACTTTTCACTTGAAGACGCGGTTCCATATTCTCTCGACGAAGCTCAATAATCATATCAACATATTTCTGACTCTAACTTGTTAATCGTGCTATGTCCTTGGTCAATTTATCCACTGTCTGATGGCTTGGAGTGGATGATTCTGCAAGGTGTTCAAAGCTCTTGTGAGGGCTCAATCCACTTGGAAGTGTTTCGGGGTCAGCAAAGTTGGTTGATTTTTCACAAACCTCGCCTTGAGTGAGAGTGAGAGCAATTTCGAGGACGAGATCTTCATGCAAGTCAGCAGAGACATCAGCTAATGCAAGAAGGGGCGTGTTAGGGATAGTTTCATTTGGCTGGGCGTCGGGGCTGTCTGAATGATGAGATGAACGTGATTCGTCCCTCTACGTTTAGTGGGTATGTGTGAGAAGAGTGGGGCCTTAATGACCACGTCTTTAAGGACAGGCTCAGAAGAGGAAGATGAGCGGCTAAGCTACCTTACTCCTGAGGTACCCTCATCAAACTACACAGACTTAGTGTCTCTCTTTACTTGGGTAGAGTCTGGGTAGGCTCATCATCACGAGTCTGAAATTGATGGCGCTTTCGAGAAGCAAAGACTTTGGAAATGGGTTTCTCAGCCAAATGTGGGTTCAACACTTCAAACATGAATTGTTCCCACGTTTTCCTCATTTCCCTCAATTGATGAATAATCAAAATCTTGATGAGGCAGTGGTGGTACAAGCTACCAGTGGGGTTAGCTATATTCTTCCTCACTTGGTTTGACATCTTCTCAAGACTCTTCAGAAAATAAAATGGAAAATTGAGAGTCTGGTTATTAGCAAAATGTTCTAATAACCTGAGATGGAAAGCTTTAAAAATTGTAAACTTACCCTTACAGGTTATAAGGCGGACAATGATGGCTAAGGGCTCGAGGTACTCCGGCCTGATCCACTCCCGATGGAACCCCTTCGTGCCCGCAATGTGTTGATAGTCAGCCTTGAGAGCAAATTCATGGGCCGTCCGAGGGAGGAAGAGGTGCTTGTGCCAACAAGCACCCTTCCGTGGAAGCTTTGTATCCACCACGATGGATTCCTCAGTCACATGAAAGATAAGGTGGCCAACCCTAGCCACCTTGTCGTCAAATCCCTTGGTAAACAGCAGCGAAATTTCATCGTCGTGGCCCTGGAGGAGATGGAGAGACGGGCCCCAACCTGCTTGAAGAAAGAGCTCATGACATGCTTTGAACTCAGGGATCCAGAGCAAGTCTTGGTAGCTCCCAGGCTCATGGTGGGTAGGAGTTGTTGAATGGAGGTAAGTGGATGCAAGGGATACAGCTGGATGGACTCGTACAGGATGAGAGCGAGCAGAGTGAAGGTGAAGATCAAGCAGGGGTCAAATTTAAAACGAGGTCCAATTGAATGTTTGAATGTTGTATGTTGTTCTTTTGTTGGAAAAGTTCCCACCACATGGTCCACCATGACATGCATGGAGGATTTCTTCCATCTCATCCTCTCGTACACATCGTCTAATAATAAGATCGGGGCCAGTACGAAAAAGATGATTATCAACCCAAGAGTAATTAGAACTCTGGACTATGATTCGACGTTTCCCAGGTGGGGAGAGATGGTTTGGCAATGGCGCCAAAATGTTTGGTATAATTTATGTGTATTAAATTCTCCAAATATTAATTATCAACCAGGGTTTGTACACTTCGAGTTGTCACAAAATATATGTTGAGGTAGAAGGGCAACTAAGATATTGGCTATGCAGATCCTAGAAATATTTAATAATGAAAATATTTAAATATCTTTCAAAATGAAAAACCGAGTCAAACTTAAAAATATAAACTATCAAACAGATTAGACCTAACCTAACAAACAGATCAGAATAGTATCAATATATACTATTCTCCTCTATGGACAGGAATTGAAACTGCAAGATATAAATAAAGTACTAGTCTAGGAATCAAGACTTGATCAACAACAAGCTACTCTATGGAAATGGAAACTACTGAAAAATCATTCAAACCCTAATCTAGGAATTGGAAAGACTATCTTACTATTTAGAACCAAAGATTTAACTATGGAACAAGTTCAAAAACCTAACTACAAAACAATTCAATTTGCAAACTAACTACTCAAAAACAAGAAACTATACTATATTGAGAAAGCAAACTAGCTAAGTAATCTATGAACTTCAATTCAACCATTAACTATGAATTCACAAAAGCAAGATGAAATACTAGTTTAGGTTTTAAGTATGCTTTAACAACAATGAATGATTTATAAGCAAACCTACCTAATTCCAATCTTCTTGAAGAATTGTATCAAAGTGACTTACAAATGCTATGGAGATGCAAAATGGAAATAAATCTAATTTAACTTCTACAAAAATATGGAAACTGAAAATAGACCAATTACAAGAAAATTTGAACATTATAACTATTACTCGTCTATAAACAAATGACAATTAAAAACCTAATTACAACACTTAGAATGAAATACTGCTGAACAATATAGCTCTACTGAGAAGCACAAATTCTAAGTTAGTTTATCTCTAATGAATACTTATCTATCAAACCTATACAAATTCCTATCAACTTCTAATTGTGTCCTATCAATACTTCAAACTAGTTCATGAAACATCAATTACCAAAAGAAAACTAAACTTGGAGTTTAAGCAAACCTAAGTACAAAACAAGAATTCAAATGACTGGAAACAATCAATTTGAAAGCAGACCTACAGCAGAAACAAAGTAATACTATTCTCATTCAACAGTAAATCAAACCATTCTATTTAACCATGAAAAAATTGATGAAAACTATTCTAAAGTTGAGAAGCAAATCTATGCTAGTTAAAACTGATCTTTTAATAACTTAGAACTACTACATCTAAATGATATTCAAAGAAGACTTGCTAAGTTTTAATTGAAAGTTAACTCTATCCTATTACACCTACTGAAATGAAATGGTTCAACTAACAATGGAACTAGCAAAGTCTAAAACAATACATGCTATGTCAATAGAGATGAAAGACTAATTATAAATTCAAATATGAAATGGGAAAGAGATGCTGAACCTATTTCAAAAATGAGATGGATTGATAATTGATAAAATCTATGATAACATGTTAAACAAACTTATGCTATTCTAGGTTCTAAGCATGAGAACAAATGAAAGTGGATCATAAACTACCTAAATCATAATAAAAAAGACAACTACACTGTTTCTATTTAAACCAAAACTATTTCCTATTTGCACAGTAAAAATGGAGTCTAAGTATAAGTGGATTTCATCATAACTATAACTGAAATGATTGATCTATGTATTAATATGAAACTAAATATGAAATGCTGAAGATGGATTCGAATCTCAACTAGCTACAGAACACAATAAATACTGGAAAATTAAACTACACCCTAGCTAACTACAGATGCATAAACAAAATAATGAAAATTCTGGAAATGAATTAAAATTATGTCTAAGTGCGAATGGGATGTTGAAAGACCGTTTGAATGAAGGTGCGAATGACCGGCCGTATGAATTCTGAAGATGCAAATTACATGTAAACAAAAGAAAATTGCATTTTATGGACAGTTGAGCAACATCTACAGGAAAATGAAATACATACACATTAAAACCAAAACTACTTATCTGCAAAAACAAAGAGAAATCACAGGATATGCACAAATGGAACCACTGTTGCTGAGGGGCTCTTCTCAAGTAACAGAGGTCGTTCCTAACTTTAATCAGTCACCAACCATTAAACAAGAGATAAAACCAGCAGCTAAAATAGTGCTTTTATATTAAACTGGAAGCAAATTTTACAAATCGTTTTTCACTATGTTCTTCACAACCTTGGGCGTCTTTTTATAATGATTTACAAGGGAGAGCAGGTCGACCCTTTCAATGGTTGAGCTCTCTAAAAATAGAGGGTCTTCAATGCTGGAGAAACGGCTCATTAACCACACAGGCCGTTTTTCCCCCAATTCGTGCATGGTGGTTCCTTGGACGTGGACAGTGGATGCGCAGGAGGCTTGGACTAGTTATGGCGTGAATATTCTCAGGCAAAAACTCACGATCCATAAGTGTTAGGTGGGAAACAAAACCTACATCTTCATTTGTGTCTTCAATGCTCCAAAATATGCTAACAAACAATTTCTGGGGTGCGAACGAAGAGCTGAATGGACGTTCGAATGCGAATGAGCGCCCAGATGGTAAGCCGTGTGAAAACCACAGCCTGAAAAATCAAAACTATGTGCTCACGGGTCTAGAAGTGTTAAGTTAACGTTAATTAACCATAAAAGATGATAATCAATTGAAATTCATAAGAGATTTAAATATGTTTATACCTAAGTCCGAATGGAGGTCTGAATGGTGAGAAATATGACCCTGTACACCAAAAATGGCAAAAATAGTACCAGCATAACACATTCAATGATTCAAAAATGAAGGCAAAATTGGACATCAACAAACTCGTCGATTTAAGTCCTTTTCACGAGATCGAAACTCCAACGTATTTAAACGAGGACCATTCTTACTGGAAGTTGAAGCCAAGATGCTTGGATATGGCCACAAGTTCCCGAGGAGAGTAGTTCCATTCATATATATTACATTTATGCTCACTTACTCTGCCTCCAGAATATACCTAATGATCCTTTGAATTTCTGAATAATATGAACTGTTGCTCTTCCTAAAAGGATGGTACCATCAACAAACTGAGCGTGATTAACAAGATGCACTCCATGGGATGGGGAAATACCTAGAATTTCACCATTCTCTAGTTGAAGATTAAGCTTGCAGCTAAGGGATTCTACAACTATGATATATAGGAAGGGGGAGAGAGGGAAACCTTTCCTTAAACCCCTTGAGGCACTGAAGAAGGGGGTAGGATACCCATTTACTAAGGGAGCAATCAAGATCTTTCTGATGCAAGCTATAATAAAATTTATAAAAACGCCATAGAATCCAAACTTCTTCGTGACCTCGAATAGAAAATTATGTCTTACCCTGTCGAATCCATTGGCCAAGTCAAGCTTGATGGCCATGCTCACTTCCTTATTGCTCAGGCTCAAATGAATCGCTTCCCGTACCACAATAATGTTGTCTAGAATCTATCTCCTTGTAATAAATCCACCTTGATTTGATGAGATCAACTTGTGCAAGAATCTTTTCAATCTTTGGCCAAGGATTTTAGTTAAGATCTTGTAGGAGAAATTGCATAGGGAAAATGGCCTAAATCTATCAATAGAGGCTGGTTTATTTCTTTTGTGAACAAGAGAAATAAAGGAGAAATTTGTTGCCCCTCCAATGTGATCTCTATCTTTGGTCACGTCCAACATTCTTCCTAAATATTTTTTATTAAAATCCAACAGCTTCTTTAAACAATGATCGGAAAGCCATCCGGCCTAGGAGATTTATCTGGATGCATGGACCAGAATGCTTTATACATTTTAGATTCGGTGATTGGTTTGCATAGGAGATCATTTTCTTCCTTAGTGATCACTTCTAGGATATTGTCACATAGGGATCTCATAGCATTAGGATCTTCATTTCCTTTTTCATTATAGAGACTTTTGAAGAAGTTGTAAGCTTCATTTTTTATTTCAATGTGCCCTTTTATAGGGTTCCCTTCTATATCCTTGATCTCCAAAATAATGTTCCTTTTGTTCATCTCTTTGCATTGATTATGAAATTATTTTGTAGTCCTATCTCCTGCCTTAAACCAAAGACTTCTCAATATCAACCTCCATTCTTTTTCTTCCTTGCTTATGAGGTCTTCAATTTTATTGTCTAAAGTTTCTTTCCCTCTACATTATTTCTTCTACCAGTAGGCCTACTTGCATTTCTTCTTAAGTCTTTTAAGTTCCTCTTGCTTTTGAATTTTATCTCTCCCCGGGTTTCTATAATGAGTCTTGAACCGGAATTTAAGAGCACGTTTTACCCTCTTGATCTTGGTTTCCCAAATAAAACTAGGAGAGACACTCATATATCCTTCCCATGTTGTTTTTATTACCTCAATGACCCCATCTGATTGTAACCATACAACATTGAATTTGAAGGGGATGAGTCCTTGATTCTCCATTTTTTATATCAAAAGGAGGATTGGATTGTGATTAGAAACAACAAAGGCAAGGAACTATCTGTATTTTAATTTAATAAGATGGCATTACTTGCCAAAATGTCGTCCATTATGGTTAGATTATGGCCTAGTCCCAATCTTTTGTTATTCCAGGCGTATTTCCCTTGCTTGGGCTTTATGTCTATCGGATTAGAAGCATTTTGTAATTCCTACATATTTTTCCTGAAAGGGTCTCTGACCTTGGAGCCTCGTCTTCTTTCCCATGGGGAAATTGTGGTATTGAAGTCTCCTACAATAATGCCATTTTCTAGAAGACATAAGTCTCCCAAGTGCTCCAGAGAGATCCATAAGGATTTTTCCTGATTTTGCAACGTTGGGCCATACACGTTGCATATTTTTAAGGTTTCTCTTGTATCTTGGTTTTCCAGTTCCACCGTCATCCAAAATTGGTGTTCACAAAAAGAGATCATCTTGGAGACCTGATTATACCACCATGTCGCGATGTCTCCCAACAATTCGAGGGCTCCAGTGTAAACACCTTTCCCATTCTTCCATATTATTCCCATTTTTTGATTGCATATTTCCTTTTCCATCTTTGTCTCTTGGATCAATATTATCAAGTCTCTTTCTTGATAGATTAAGTTCGTTATTGTTTCTATCTTCAGCTTCCCTCCTAAGCCTATGCAGTTCCAGGAGACAACTTGCATTATTTCTTGGTGTTGGATTAGTGAGACTTGTCCTTCTTTTCATGTCCTGATCCTATAAGATATTTCCCTAGTGCCATTATTTTAACATGTTGATCTAGACTATTTTTACTACCCACCACCTTGTCCCTTTATGCTTCCATTTCCCTTAAGGTCTTATTTGGTTTCCTTCCTTTCTTTGGTGGCAGTTTTGTCTCTTCTTCTTTGCTTTCAGAAGTCTAGTCATAAGCGGCTTTGGATCTGGACCTAGTGACTGATCCACCTGAGTTCTGGGAGTACTCAAGGTGAACCTATTCATAAGCTTAACAACATAGGCCTGGAACATAGATGTTTTCTTGTCCTATTTCCCGAGGAATCAGTTGAGGATTGTTGTTCTCCTGCAATTAAGGGGATTCCATTACTAATTCTTCTTCATCTTTTCTTCTAATAGGGATTTCTTATTATCCTAAGGGACCTTCTGCCTTTCAATCTATTATTTCCTGGTCCCTGCCTTTTTCCCTTTTTCTCTCACTTGGTTCCATACCTCCTCTTTCTCCCCTTCTGTTTCTGGCCACTTTTTCTTAGGACAATGTCTAGCAAAGTTCCCATATTCATGACAAACTTTGTATTTGAAGGGGAGTTTCTCATAGTCTACAGTTTGGATGTGATCCCAACCATCCATAGTAATATAGATGGATTTTGAAATCCCTTTTTACAAATCTAATTTAACACATATCCTTGCATAAGAGAATAAAGGAGGTTTTGGCTTTGACGTTTTGATGTATTTACCCAGGGATTCACCTATTGCTTTGAAGTATTCATCACTCCAGCAATGTAAATGCAGTGCGGTATTTTAATCCACACCAGGACGACGGAAGGAATGTATTTCTCTGGGTCAAAGGAGATGCTCCACTAGTTAATATGCATTCCTCTCAGCCCCATGAAATATGGTCCATTTCGGAAGATAAGGTCTCGGTCCTCCTTTTTTTCAAAGAAAAAGACAAAGAATCCTCTTCCACAGAATTTTTGGTGCACCTTACCTTAGATCAATGGCCTCCAATTTTTATTCATCCAGATTTCTATGGCATGGAGAGAGAGCCATAATCCTGTAAAATGTCCCATGAGAACCCTTTCAGAGTAGACAATAACCTTATGCTTATAGGTGGTTGGGATAATCTTAATATATGGTATTTCTACTCATTTTAGGGATATTTTGCACCACCTGAAAAAAACCTTCATCCAATTGCCTCCACCTCTCCTCCGGCGCAAGGTCCGGAGGAGGATCCATGGAAAAACCCTAGCTGCACAGAAACTAAGAACTCCAAAAACCCTAGCTAGTCCTATGTAGGTAATGATAAGTTAGTTAAACAGGCACAAGCAATCAAATATATTCAATTCAAGGTAAAAAAACTACGGTTGGAACAATTTATAGGTTTTCTAGAATTCAAGCACACTCCCTCTCTAATCATTTCAATTGGTTCAATTGAAGATAAATAATTGGAAGGAAAAGATGAGGATATAGTAGAGCAAAGATCTTTCAAGACTATGACATAAATGCCTTCATACTTGTCCTGTGCAACAGTTCAATTGAAGAATGCTCATTACGGGCATGGTAATCATTACGGCTAACACATTTCCTCGTGTTTTTTAAGACGATTTTAATTTTGTGACATTTTTTTAGGATTTATGTCAGTTAAATTATATGCATAATTTTCGGACATTAAATTACTAACCAGTTGTTCGTAAACTTGTGAGAAGTATGCAAAGTATATGCAAGATCATAACCTAACCTATCCTAATCTAATGCCAGCAAATCACACTCCAGAATGCAATAAATGAAATCAAATGACAAATCGCCACAAGAGCCATCATGGGATATGGAAACAACTCATTGTTATAAGGGTTTTGGATCACAATCTTTCATACATAAATGTTCTTGTAATACTTCGAGAGTAGCTTACTAATGTTTCACTCCTTCAATGAATTCCTATAATATGTGACGAAGCTGCGGGAAACTAAATTAGAGCAATATAAAGGCAAACCAAATCAAAAGGGAAATTAAATCAAAGACGAAAATAAATTGCAAATAAATGTAATTCAAACTCAGAGATTGTTCTTTGAATGAACACAATAATGAAAAAAAAGTAATGATAAAAGAGAATGAATATGCTACAAAAGGTTAAACACATATAGAGTGATGGAGGTCTGAGCTATATGCTTATGAATGATAAATACCTGAACAGTTATACAATGAACAATAAGAATAATTAATGAAGGAAAGAGGTATTGCTATTCTTTGTTGAATTTTTATAACTTAGCGGTACAATTTCAGATCTTGATAATTATGTCCTAATGGTTATCATCCCACTTTTATCATAGCATAATTATACACTGAAATTTCAACATACACTTGCAGCAGAAATAAACAAGGCACTGAAATATAACCATGCACAATATACACAAAGATTTACCCTGGGAAAACCCTTATACATGAAAAACCCAACAACTTTTCTTAAGAAGATCCTTCCAATAATAAGAGTACAACAATAACAATGAGGAACCCTAATTCACAAAGGTCTGTAAAACCTCTGGTCATGAACCCAGTCACAAAGAGAAAGTGTGCATCACTGGTCACAGAGTAGCCACAGAGAAGGTGTGAATCTTGAAGAGGAAAAGATAGCGAACCCAAGAGAGATAACAGTCTTCAATAACTGCTTTTGAATCTTCACTTCACCTGCCCTATTACAATTGCACATCAAAGAGGAGAAGATATCTTGTATGTGATGTGTGTTCAAATGAACTGTTGGAGCTTTCTTTTTATACACATCAAGTCACTTGAATTTCACTTGAGGCTGATTTGCACTTTTTGTCTTCATTTTTATTTTTCAATTTATCTTCAGGGCCGACTTGCTATTTGACCACTTCAATTGTTAATTCATTCGTTGACCATTTATTATTGGATTTTTCATCTTTCTTAAGAAAATTTCTTCACAATGATGATGTTATTCTTCTCCCTGTATGCCTGCATATTCATTCATAGAGGTATAATGTTGAATAGACCCACTAAGAAGTCCCATACACTTCTTAGATCTTGTCAATTCAACAATAACCCTCTATCATAAAATATATTACTTTGAGCCCCATACATAATGAATGTTTGCCCGATGCTGCATACTGGAGAAAACAACAACATTCTCCATGTTTAACAGATTGTATGTATGATAATATCTCGTGAACTTAATCAATCTCTGAAGCAAGAGACAATTATAGGATGAAATGGAGGAATGAGATGGAATCAGTTCTAATTCTTTGTGTTTTAGACAGTTAACTTGAAGGCATAAATCCACACAAAGAATTGATGACGGAGGGAAAAATATCTTCTACATTCAATATCTGTATATCTGAACTGAATCTGGATGAGCACAATGACTGCCAAAAGATATGTGTTTATTAATGGAATGGAACGATGGTGACTATGGAATCGATTATGAATGTGAATTGAAGAGCAATAAGCCAAGTCGTGAATGAGGAATAAGGGCACATATTAGAAGGACAATTGTTTTTGTATTGTTTTTATATGTGTTTTATAAATGATGGAAACAATATTTAATAACAAACTTATATGTTTGTTGTTCATTGTGTTAAAACCCTTTTTATAACCAGCATTGGAGGAGTGGCGAATTGGGTGGGTTTGGAAGCAATCTAATGATAGCAATGTTCATTTAACAAAATTGGGTTAAGGCACAATAGTTATGAGTATGGGACAGAACAAATTGGTATTGGAATGAGGGCGAATTGAGAGAGTTTGAAAACGAATTGGTATTGGGCATAATTGAAGAACATAGTATTATAATACATATATATAACAAAGTTATTTTGTGAATATTATGAAGCAGAATTAGAGGCAATGTAATGAATAGAATTTGCAATGAATTACATAGCATATTAACATATATTATTGACGTTGGCAATGATTTTAAACATAGTGGAATAGAGATATAATACACAGAACATAGTATTAAAACTGTAGGGAAAAATGAATGAGCATGTAAAGCATATGATTAAAGGAATAAACAATGATGTATGCATAAAAAAATATAATCAACCCTAATTTCAATTACCAAATCCAAAGTACATACAAACAAAATTAAAATGTAATCAACAGAATGTAAACAAGAATTAAACCAAACATGATTTGCAAATGGAAACAAAGAAAAAAGGATGATGACTAATAAGCAAATGAAATTGACAGGGAATTACCCGGATCAAGTGGCCCTTCCCGACCTAGCCAATGCACCTGGAAGACTAACTCATTCTAAATCAATGTGTAATACATCAACAACTAGCAGTTCTCATTCAAGATAAAACTCTGGTTACAAAAAGACAACGAATGATCGATCTCCTCTACACCTTTATTTATACATTGGAGGTGAGAGGAAAATAAAACCAACTCAAAACAACCTTCACAATTTTAGTCAATTCATTTGTTAGTTGGAAAACAAATAAATCCAAGTAACAAATGAATTTGTCTTTCTACAAATCTGGACGTGATATGCAATTTGTGAAAATCATTGTTGAAGATACACTTAAATCCCCTAGATCGTTCCCGATTTTGAGAAACTACTCTCCATTCACTCAATTTATCATACTTTGAACAAAACCCATGTTTTATTTTTCTGAGATATGTCTTCATCACCTCGTAAATCATGCCATAAGTTAGTTATATGAAAACTATTGCTAATTTCAACCAAATCATTGACCAAGTGCTTAAAGGTTCACACTTGTGACTTGGGTGCAAACTGAACAACACATAACCATCTAAAAGCATCTGGCTATCATATCCATGTGCTCGTTTCTCCATTGGACACATGGAAGTATGAGGAACAATGATGGTGCTAAAACTGTGTTACAAGAACTAAACTACGCTACAAGAACTGAACCATGTTGTAGAAACATAACTAAGCTGCAAAAACTATGTTACAGGACTAAACCGTCATTAGCAAAACCATAGCATAATCCACTTTAATCACTAAAAACATTAGAAAAGTAGATGTATTAACCACAAGGGCATACTAAGTGTTGAATGACGATTTGGTAATGGAAATGGTCATATATTATGGACAGAGTGCAGAAAATGGCTTATGAATGATGGTATTATTTGATAGTAGATATGGCGAAATTGGAGCCCAATGTCTCCTCCACACCCGATGATTGGCATGTCCTTATGCTAACTGACTGAGGAAATGAGATACTTGTATTTCAAATTAAGCTTGGGAAATTTTATACTCGACCATTTTTAACTTGAAGATCAATATTTACTTGTGGTATTTTCTTGAATAGGTAGCCATGACTTCATCCTTTTTAGAGAAAATTCAATGATGACTTATGAATGTTTATAATGCACAAGGTGAGATATGTTGCTTTATTTTTTATTTGTATACCACAATTACTTTGCTTTTATTTTATTCATGGTCTTGTGATCAAAGTATGAGTCTTATTGTGGATGGTGAAATTGAAATTGAAAGGTTTGATGATTAATGATGATGGTATTTTGTGAGTGGTGATGAATTGTATGGAGTTTGGTTGTCCATCATTTTTCACAAATTTCTAGTGAATTAAAGAGTCTTATACTTGTTTTACCTCAAGTTTACCTTTGCTTTGAATTATTTTGCAGGCTAAAAAAGGACTGTGTAGAACTGATGCATGATGATTGAATGTTGAAGATGAAGCATACCAAGGCTAAAAGCTTCTAGAAAAATCTGAGGTTGATCATATACAAAATCACCATTTTAGAATATTGAAATGATCTATGATTTCATGCTGCAAAGGAGAAGATAATCTTGCTAGACTTGATTTGGTATGTTGTCTTTTATGCAACATAGAATCATGGAAATACTTAATGTACGCTACCAACACTAGTGTTGATGGACACTCCCCCACAACGATATCTTCGCATGTCCTCATGTAAACGAGGTAGGGATTCTTTGATCATTTTAATTGTGTTTACCAATAGCTCAAGTTTTATCTCTCTAAGTGGAATGGAGTCTGAGCTAAATGATCGGCAATGAAGATACATCTAGATACTAAAATTGAGAAAACATTGTTGATGTCATCCCGGTTCACAAAATAATATGGAGACCGATAGGTTTTCCTGCTACCCTATGTAGTTTCGGTAACACTGTGGGATTTCTGCAACACAATGAAATTCTTACGACCAGAGACACTACTACTACAGAAACTGGTGATGATGATATTTTTTTTTATTTTGTTGATGCTGATAGGAGAGTAACACTGTGAAAAAGAGCTGTTGATAATGCAAATTCTAAAACTATGTTTATTAGAAACAAATTGGAAAATGAAAGTTGAATACTAAACCAAATCTCATATTCTACTGCTTTTGTCGATTCCATAAATCATATAGTCTTCACATATAATCCTTATTAGTACAATTCAATCTATGTGAATGGATTTAATTGGAGTCAAGCATAGAAATAAATCATTGGATTACTGATCAATAATGTAAACCATTAACCAATGTGAGATGAAGCACAATTAATGTCAATGGGAATCAAGGTACAAAAGTACATTCTAGTTGGTGTGACTCTGAATGTGTTGGAGTCGAACACCTATAGAATCCATCAGTCAAGGAACATTGATGTATTCCCTTGTTGATAGCGAGAGAACGTCCAATTAAGGCATGCAAGCCTCAAGGTACTTATGAAAATCTCTAATCTCAATCCCATATGATGTGCTGGATTTAATGGGATGAGATTCCTCGGAAGGTGAGCCTTAAGGAATCTCACATTAGCCGACATGAGCATAGAACATAAATGATTTTGAAGAACCATAATACAAGATTAAACCAAAATACAGACTTTATTGAGAATTTTTCCTACCAGTTGCCTGGTTTTCAAGCAAAAATCATGTCCAGTTGCGCCAGTAAATTGGTTTTCACAATTGGTCTTATTTTTATCTTTACTATTTTATTCATTTATTTATTTATTTACACTATCCTACTTTAATTGAAGAATAAATTCTCTTTCAAGTGTAGGAATACTTCCAATGGTTCCATTTGTGTAACAAGATCTCTCGTGTACTCATACCCAAATATGAAAAGTGTACCTCAATGAATACCGAGGTATGTGAGGCTAGTTGTGTTAAGCCCTAAATGGGGGCACATTTCCCCCTATATTGTGGTACATTACATTAGTTTTGATGTCGGATTTGGTCCATTAGTGGTAATTGCCATTAGTTATATTAGTTCTGTTGGCTTGGGTTACTAAGTTGTAATTGTACCTCATAATCTCCTATATATAGGAAGGAGAGCTTTTCATTTGAGTATCTTGTCTTGTCTTGTCTTGTGTACTTAGTACATTATATAAGGAGGTTTCCCCCTCGAAGAGGACCTGGCTTTTTATTCATATATTTTGTTCATTCAAGTCATGGAGTACTCTTTCTAATCTTTTTCTTCTCTTTTCATGCTCTTTTTTGGAAATTGGTTGCATAACATTTGGTATCAGAGCTCTTTCCTCAGGACCAGTTTCTTCAAAACAAGACATGTTGGAATTTTTGCTATAAATTGTTTTCTAGAAGGTTTCAGAAAGAGAGACTTATAACCCATCTCAAAAAAGGGTCGAGCTAGATATGGTCCAATTTTCAGATATTGGTACATTATAGGTTCATAGATATTTTCCTTGGAATCTAGGGTTTTTTACTAGTCCAAAAACTAGTCTAAAACATGTGTTATGGGGAAAAAGGCCATATATGGGGCATGTGAGATCCGAATTGAGTGAGACCTATTACATCAGAAAGAAGATGGACCACAATATATGTAGTAGGGTTTTTAGCCTCAGATACGAAATATTGGACATGTGGCATACCGTACAAGTTTGCTCTTCTGGAAAGACCAAAAATAAGAAGTGTTGGGAGATTTACAATAACTTCTTATTGGTACATCAGAATTAGGTCAGACCTGTGGAATTGGAAAAAGGATACATTAAGATACAAAAGAATAAATTTTGAGACCTAGAGGAGTAGAAATTTCAAATTTATCTCAGTTTCAAGTTGGCCATAAAACAATCTTCCAATCAAGGTTTGAAAAGGTACGCCATTTTAAATTTGAATAACTTTGAGTAGAAGGATCTAATTTTGGTGAAACCTAAGGTGTTATATATATTTCTATTGTTCAAAATTCCACCAAAAGGAAGTGTAAAGACTCACACTCCACTCCAACCACCAGAGAATCCATCCCCGACGTATGTTGAAAGGGAAGACGTCACTTTTCGAGTGTCCAAGACCTCTCTTTTCGAGTGTCCCGGTTGGAAGATATGATTAAAGGGTTTGTGAAAAAAATTGATTTAGTAGAGGTGAAGTTG
Source organism: Larix kaempferi (assembly GCA_027924585.1). Lineage (NCBI taxonomy): Eukaryota > Viridiplantae > Streptophyta > Pinopsida > Pinales > Pinaceae > Larix > Larix kaempferi. The sequence continues at coordinate 16,301,105 of BSBM01000088.1, read as the reverse complement.
AATCAAATGGAGGAAAATATGAAAGGTTCGATGAGAACAACTGATTTACTCAATCTAGAGGAGAAGTTGTTGGGAAATATGAAAAATATTGCTAATCTCATACAAAATTCAAGGGATACTCCCCCTACAGGTGATGATGTGTTACAAGATAATCAGGAGAATAAAGATAATTTCCATGTTGAGAAACATTCCCTGAATAAGAATATTCCAAGAGAAAATTATTTTAGTAATGGAAGTCATCAGGGATGGTCACCAAGGGGAACCCAACTTCCCAAGATTGACATGAGAAAGTTTGATGACAATGATCCAATAACATGGATATTCTAGATGGAGCAATTCTTTGATCTACACCATGTTCCAACTTTGCAAAAGTTAACTATTGCATCATTATATTTAGAGCATGGTCAATTTGTATTGTACCAATGGCTTTGTGATCATAAAAAGGACTCTATTATATATTGCTCTATATTCACCGAATAATTGATTGGACATTATGGGGATATTAATAGCAACACCTTCTTCACCCAATTAATAAATATCAAGAAAAAAGGTCTAGTTACTGAGCACGTCAAGCAATTTCATAAGCTAAGTCTTAGAGTGAAGAACATTTCTGAAGATAATCTGTTGGATCTCTTTATTGGAACCTTGAAGGATAACATTCAACATGAGGTGTGTCTCTTTGAACCACCATCCTTGGAGAACGCTTTCATGATGGCAAGGAAGGTTGAAAGTAAAAATATGACGATGGCTACTAGAAATACTACCTCCAACACAAATCGAGAGAATGATGTTCCTTCTTCTAACCCACCTCAAAGGTTGACACCTCAACAACTAGAGGAAAGAAGAGAAAAATGCCTATGATTTAATTGTGATAGCAAGTATCGTAAGGGGCATAAGTGTGGCGAGAAGAAATTATTCTACATAGATTTTGAAGAGGAAGAACCAAAAGAATGGGAACCATCTCAAAATGCGGAAATAGAAGATGCTAATTCCGAAGAGATTACTCCCACCATATCATGTCATGCTTAGGTTGGTATTAGCACTCCTCAAAATCTCAAGATTGAAGGATATATTAAAAAAAAAAGTTAACATTTTTTATTGATTCTAGTAGTTCTCATAATTTCATTCATTGTAAATTAGCCAAATCTCTCAATTGCTTTGTATATCCAGCACCGGAGTTTCAAGTAATGATTGCAGATGGAGGAACTATCAATTTCTCAGGTAAATTTCATAATATCAATCTTTCTATGGGGGAATGTGTATTGAATAGTCTAATGATTGTTATTCTGATGGGGGATGTTGATGTTGTCTTAGGAGTTCAATGGTTACAATCATTGGGAACAATGTATTTTAATTTTCAGAAGCTTTTCATGAAATTTTTATGGGAAGGAAAATAATATGAGTGAAATGGTATTGCAGGGAAACCAAGCAATGTAATAAGTTCTAATGGTATGACAAAAATGATAAAAAAAAAAGGACATAAAGGTGTAATTGCACAAATATGCTCATTAGATGTTCAAACATATAAGTCTCTTATTTCCCCATATCTCCAAAAGGTCATTAATAAGCATTCCAACGTATTTGAAGATATTCCCAAAGGTCTTCCACTTGTTTGAGATTTTGATCATGTTATTCACTTAATTCTGGGAAGTGTTCCTCCTAACATCAGACCTTACAGATACCCTTATGGCCATAAGAGTGAGATTGAGCGTATGGTTGAAGAAATGTTAGAGGCCGACATAATTAGGCCTATCCAAACTTCTTACTCTGCACTCCTGGTAATGGTACACAAGTCGGATGGATCATGGCATATGTGTCCAGATTATAGAGAGCACAACAAGGTTACCATTAAAGATAAGTTTCCTATTCCTGTCATTGATGAATTATTAGATGAATTACGTGGGGCAATTTTTTTCACAAAGTTGGATCTTCGTTCCACGTATCATCAAATTAGAATGAAGGATGAAGACATCCCCCAAAAAAAATTTCAAACTCATGAAGGTCATTATGAATTTTTGGTCATGCCATTTTGTATAATGAATGCACCTTCCACATTCCAAGGTTTGATGAATTCCATTTTCAATCCTTTCCTTAGAAAATGTGTCCTAGTGTTCTTTGACAATATACTAATCTATAGCAAGTCTTGGGAAGAACATGTTCAACATGTTGACAGGGTACTACAACTACTAAAGGAGAAACAACTATATGCAAAACCTTCCAAATGTTTATTTGGGGTAAAGGAGGTAGCGTATTTGGGTCATATTGTATCTCATGAAGGTGTCAAGGTAGACCCCAAAAGAATTAAAGACATGATGGACTAGCCGATTCAAAAAACCCTGAAGAATCTTTGAGGATTCCTAGGTTTGACAGGGTACTACCGCAAGTTTTTTCATAACTATGGAAGAATGGTAGCACCTATAACAACATTATTGAAGACATATGCATTTTCTTGGACTTTAGAGGCAACTCAAGCTTTTGAAAAACTTAAAGAGGCAATGTGCAAAGCTCATGTTTTGTCCACACCAGACTTCACAAAAACCTTTGTTGTGGAATGTGATGCTTCAGGAAATGGCATTGGTGTTGTTCTAATGCAAGAAGGACACCCACTTGCTTTCAAAAGTCATCCAATCAAGGGAAATCACTTACAAAATCCCATTTATGAGAAGGAAGTGTTGTAAATACTACATGATATTAAGAAATGGTGTCCTTACCTAATAGGTAGGCACTTCAAGGTCAAAACAGATCATGATAGTCTTAAATACTTCTTGAAACAGAGACTATCTTCAGAGGAGCAACAAAAATGGGTAACCAAGATGTTGGGATATGACTTTGAAATCATCTATTGAAAAGGGAAACAGAATGTGGTGGAAGATGCCCTTTCCAGAAAAGATGACGATGTTGGGGCATTACTTCGTGCAATTTCCATTCTACAACCTGATTGGGTAGTAGCAGCAAGGGAAGAATGGAAAAATGACCTATCTTTGTGGACAATCATTCAAAAGCTACAGAATAATCCTAGTGTATCATATACTTTTGTGTGGAAAAAATATTCACTATGGTATAAGGATTGCTTATATTTATGCAAAAAATACCAACTCAAACAAAAGGTCATCTCGGAATTGCACACCTCTCCTATAGGTGGGCACTTTGGATTCTTGAAAATTTACCACATGGTCAAGAAGGAATTTTTTTGGGAAGGTCTTAATTTGATGTTCAAAGTTTCGTGGTTGAATGTTTGGTTTTCCAACAGAATAAGGTTGAAATAGTTAAGACCCCAGGACTTATACAACCATTATACATACCTTTCCAACGCTGGGAGGAAGTCTCAATGGATTTTATCATAGGTCTACCCAAGCTTGAAGGAAACAATGTTATTATGGTGGTTGTTGATAGATTCACAAAGTATGCACATTTTTTCACTCTATCACCCTTTTAATGCAAGTACAATAGATGTAGCCTTTATGGAAACAATTCATAAGTTACATGGAAATCCAAAGATTATTGTAAGTGATAGAGATCCAATTTTCACCGGAAAATTTTGGACTGAATTGTTTTCTTGTTTGGGTACCCAATTGGCTCACAGTTCATCTTATCATCCTCAATATGATGGAAAAAATGAGATAGTGAACAAATGTTTGGAAGTCTATCTTCGTTGCTTTGCATATGATAAACAAACACAGTGGGTGAAATGGTTATCTTTGGCATAATGGTGGTACAATACTTCCTTCCATACATCATCCAAAATGTCTCCATTTATGACACTTTATGGGTACCAGCCTCCCTCTATCACATCTGCCTTAAAAGGAAAATCTAAAGTTCAAGTCGTGGAAGATCACATAGAGCACTAGCAAGAAGTTCTCCATATACTTAAGGACAACCTGGCTATATCAAGTTGATCAACATCGTTGTGAAAGGAGTTTCACAGAATGGGATTGGGTATTTCTGAGGCTTTAATAACAAACTTATATGTTGTTGTTCATTGTGTTAAAACCCATTTTATAAGTAGCATTGGAGGAATGGAAAATTGGGTGGGTTTGGCAGCAATCTAATGATAGCAATGGTCATTTAACAAAATCGGATTGAGGCACAATAGTTATGGGTATGGGACTGAATGAATTGGAATTGGAATGAGGGTGAATTGAGAGAGTTTGAAAATGAATTGGTATTGGGCATAATTGAAGAACATAGTATTGTAATACATATATATAACATAGTTCTTTTGTTAATATTATGAAGCAGTACTAGATGCGATGTAATGAATAAACTTCCTATGAATCACATAATGGATTAACATATAAGATTGACACTAAAAATGACTTTAAACATAATCGAATAGAGATATAATACGCATAACAGAGTATTAAAACTATGAGCACGCAGAGCATATGATCGAAGGAATAAACAATGATGTACGCATACAAAAGTATAAGCAACCCTCATTTTAATTACCAAATCAAATGTACATAAAAACATAAATAAGATGTAATCAACATAATGTAAACAAGAATTAAACCAAATATGATTTGCAAATGAAAACACAAATAAAAGGATGCTAACTAATAAGAAATTGAAATTGACATGGAATTACCTAGATCAAGGGACCCTTCCTGACCTAGCCAATTGTTGGAGGAGCCTAGTAGGCCGGCTGACTAGGTCCTCCCAACTGACTAGCATGTGGTCGGCTCAGTTGGTTGTGTTGGTTAGGATAATTGACTGAATAGTTACGAAACTATAACTGAATAACAATATGTATCAAATATATAATAGGCTGGTGAGCCAAAGAAAGGGAGATGCTTCTGTACATGATTGGCCTGCTCCAATAAATAAAGATACTTATTCCTTGGGTCCCCATTACTCTAATTCCTTTACTCTCTTATGTATGTATGATTGTGTGTGCAACTTATGATTGATGCACTACTTTTAACTCCATGTAATCCCACACATTACAATATTAGTTTGGTTTCCAGTAGTACTGACTTGGGACATGAAGCATTAATACATATGGTGAGTGAGAGGGAAATTAGAGTCTGGTGGAACCAGAAGATTGCAAATTACATATAGTACTATACCAGAAGGAACAAAATGACTCTTTCACATGCCCAAGAAAAGTTCTTCATTGAATCCCATGAACGATTTATAGAAGTTGTTCCTCATGAGATAAAGAAATTCCTCAACGGATTCCATGACCAATTTGGATTCCTAGAATGAAAGACTCTTAATTCACAAGATCTATAATGGAGGGATAAAAAATATGCACAAGTGGCTCAAAAATATATGCAGATATTTTCGTGAAGAACAAGTTGTGGAAGAAATATCATCAATCGACCAAGTCCAACGCAGATTTTACACCGACCTTCACGAAGGATTTCTTTGTTCAATACCAATCCTGCTATATAAATTCTTAATTGAAAACGGATACGGTCACATAGTCGATTGACCACCTCTGTTAAACGTGCCTGACTTGTCAAACTTGTAACAAAAGCAAAAAGAGTGGGAGTGTTTTGTAAAAGAATGCAACTGGGAATACTTTTTGAATAAATGAAACCTATTATTGAATCCACTTTCGTCGAACAATAAGATTCAGGTCGACAATGGGGGGGTCGCTGACCATGTGATATGAATAGAAAATTATGTTAGTTGATAGAAAAAGACAAGAATGAAGCCCTGCAATAAGTAAATTACACTTCGACGAAATAAGTGCCCAACTTCTCACAAACAAATAACAGACATTCGGAGATTAGAAACAGAAAAAGGGTACAAGCGATGAGAACAATTGAGAGATATTGCAATTCCTTTGCATGAAAAAAGAAGTCTAATGAAAAAACTGGTCGATATGGTCGAGCAACCAAAAGGCCTACCTGAGTTGAGGGAAAGTTGACCATAAGAGAGAGAAGGTGAGGTGTTGACGCTGGTAGAATGGTTGCACGCGATGGTGTTGACCCTACAAATTTTGTACATTTCAATCCAAGATGCCTCAACTATTATCGAGTCTATACCAATGGTAATGACGACTGGTCCAACCATTAGATAAATCATTGAGTGTGACATGGAACTAGGACTGGTCAATGATAGTATATGGAGTCAACTAGATCGCTATGGATGAATTATGGATCAACTGATGATTCAGATACCACCAGATGGTAATTGGATTACCTTCACACCCGAGTTTGGAAGACACTCTTTCAACTTATTATATTTAGACCACGTGGAGATACCCCTGCTGCCAACAACATTACTAATCGAAGTGACCAACCCATCGGAGATTTGATCTAGTAACAAAGAGTCTATAGAAGAAGTAGATCTGTCATGGTATAAATCGCAGCCACAAGAATACAACAATGAACTCCAAATAGTAAGTCAGTCAATCGGTCATTCTTCTTTAATAAATATTCAAAGACAAAGAAAAAATCCACTTTAATCAACATGGCTTGTCAGATTCCAGTAAAGGAATTCCTATCTTTGAAAGGGATGAAGACCCCAAGAAGCACTGGTTTGTATGTGAATCCCTCTGGAAAGCTAACCTCATCGATGATGAGAACCAACAAATTGCACAGTACATGATTCTCATTGAATAAAGTCCCAAGACGAAACAACAAATAAAAGATAGCTTCTTAGATTTTTTTTAAAGCAAATGATACCAAGCATCTAGTCGGACACAAACTAAAAGAAATCAAGCAATGAATAGGAGAAACAATACGTGAATATGATAGAATATTTAAAGATCTCCTCATCCAGATTCCGTAAAAAATGGACCAAGCTATTGTAATCCAGTTTTTTGTTGCAGGTCTGCAACCCGGAATCAAGACGCCACTACTATTGCATGAATACACAACATATGATGGTGTCTTAAAGAAAGCTCTAATATTCAAGTAAAATGTAGACTACTCATTAGGACCTATCAATAGATGACTGGAAGAAAATATTGAAACAATACAAAGATCACTTCAACATCTTACCATGAGGAATAGCGGTCTATGCTGTACTATGTGCTCGAGAGAAGGCCATACTGGAGACAATTGCCACTACAATGAACGAAGAAGGTATCATGATGACCGAAATGCATACCAGAGAGAAATCAAACAACTCGTAGAAAACCCAAGAATATTTCCAGAAGAGCATAAACTAGAGAATTTTCCAGACGACAAAAAAAAGTTATTTTTGTGACATTTGTGAAAGGTACGAACCTCATTCAACAACAGAATTCCCCTACAATGCTGACAATGTAAAACCAAAATGGTGTGGAATATGTTAGGCAACACAACATTCGACTGCAAAATGTATCAAGAACCTAAAAACTAAAGAAAACTACCATACAGTATACCAAACACGGACTGTCGAGCAGAAAGGTCGAGACTCTTGCAAAAACGACCAGCACGATAATGGCTACAATCGACGAGGCGGATACAATGGTTGTGGAAGATACAACAATCAAGGATACTAACCACCAGGATGAGGAAAGCAACGTTTCTTCGTTTTCTACAGTGAAGAGCATTTGAGTCCCAACTTTCCAGCTTATGGTTCCCATCACTTAATAGGGACTGCGAATCATATGTAAATAAGTGCGAAAAATCTCAAGGGATGGGCCAATCACTTAGACGAAACGAAATCCCATTAATATCTATTACTCACAGCCTTACATTTTAAATCTGGGTAGTTGATTTTATCGAACCATTTATGAAACCTGGTCATAGAACTAATGCACGATACATTATTACTATAGTAGAGTATGTAACAAAATGGATAGAAGCAGAACCAGTCGAAGCCTGCACTAGTGAAGTTGCAGCTCGATTTATATATGAAAATATAATCACAAGATTTGGGTGCCCACTAACAGTCATCAGTGATCAAGGCACGCATTTGATTAATAAAACTATTAATGTGTTAATGAAAGAATTCATGATAGACCAGCATAAAAGTATAGCCTACTATTCGCAATCGGATGGAGCAATCAAGGCATATAGAATGGAATACAAAATATTGATGGTGCAAACACCATTTAAGCTATTATACGGTCAAGAAGTAGTCATCCCTTTACATTCTAAACAAGCACCAGGTATTGCTCAAGTATTGCATCTTGACGTCCTTCAAGCAACGTAGGACAAAATATTTGGCTTACAAAATTTGGAAGAGGCCAGAATGATTTCCATACATCATCAAGAAGTTCATAAGACATAGCAGAAAGCTTGGCACAATCGAAATATCAAAAGTAAATACATATCCATTGCGCGACTTAGTACTATTATATAATAGTCATTTAAAAGGAAAACCGAAAAAGCTTGAGACTAGATGGCTAGTCCCATACATAGTCGAAGAACTCAACAACAATGGGTCAGTTAGATTAAAAACCCTACAAGGTTGTGTCTTCAAAAAGGTTGTGAATGGATCACAACTAAAACGTTATCGAATTTGAAAAAGGAACGACACCAGCTACCACACCTCAGATAGCACAACTGCCAAAACCATCAATCAGAAAAGTTCAAACCCCAAGAAAAGTAAAATTACCCTCTATAAAATCTGTAATGCGACCGCATGTTTTACGACCAGCTACGTCTACCCCTACAAGAACAAATATAGCCTAAACCATCACTTTGAGTGTGCCACTTCCTCTACCTACACCTCAATCAAACCCTCTTGTCGCATTAGTACCCATGTCAACACTAGTTGATTCAACTGTCATTACCACCTCACTATCACCTATAACGATTTCCTCCCCAGCCACTACAAGTTCCCCACTTTCCCTCTCGAGTACCGCCTCGTCTATACATGAATTTAACACCATTTTAATGCCCTCTTTGATCAGATACCTCCACTGCGACCGCCCCTTTTGGATCCCCTAACACCATTGTCTATCCCTAAATTTCCTCCTCAGTCATCTGTGGAATTAAACACAACATCAACTGTGTCAACACCCTTAACAGTGACCTCCTCTATCACCAATTCTCCTTCAAACTTGACTGTTGATGCACCATCATTGTCACCGCTACCATCCAAGATACCTCCACCATCATCCTCACCCTTACCATCGTCATTAGAACCCCCATTGTTACTAGTTCCTCCCTCATCCTTGGCAATTCCAATGCCTATTACCCCAGCCGCATCGACTGTAGATACGTCTACTTCCCCTCAGACTGCCCCAAGCTCCACCAAATATCCCAAGAAGCCATCCAAGAAAGACAAGAAGAACAAGAAGGCCACAAATATTACCTTCACAGTCTGGCCATCAAAAGGACAAGAAGCAAAAAAGTCAACCTTTCACCATCATCAATCCCGGAAAAAGAGCTTGAAATTTTTATTAATATAGCCACTGCAAAATGCAACAAAAGATGGAAAGATGACTCCAAAAATATTAAAACAATCAAGGATGAACAAAAAGAAACATGAACTTTTTGCGCTGAAAAAGTACAACAAGTATTGGATAGTTACCAGAACCTCTACCAGAGAATCCACTGAACAAAATCAAAGCTCTATTCGAGTTCGTCCCAGAAAAACACGATGAAACTCAAGAACAACTACTCCAGAAACAACAAGATGAAATAGGTTTCCTCCTCGCGGAATACTTCAAAGCATTTACAGAGTGTGATGCTAAGTTAAAAGAGTATGAGCCTCAAGCAACCAATGCATCTGTCGTCTTAAACAACTGGTACTCTTATTATGGCATAGTTGTTAATTTTTTATCTTTAATTCTAAATTGTAGTAGTACTTGAAATCAATGAACAATCATAAACATAAGCATTCACATATGACACATAAATTTACCCTCGGGAAACCTTCTAGTACTTGAGGGAGAAAACCACAGCAAAATCTTCCTTAGAATATTGATAGATAGCAGAGAATGTCTTTACAATGAGCAGATTACATCAAACACCCATGGTGCATTATCAAAGAGAAATACCAAGCACCCCTGGTGCAACATCAGAGCAAGAGAGAAGAATGAAGAACATAACTCAGAATAATATCCTGTACAAAGAAAAGCACATTGCCTTCAAGAGAGAAGAGAATTTGCTTCACATTGAATTCATCAATCTTGTATAACATATATATATATATATATATATATATATTTCCCATGCTTCGGATTCTATTTTTATCTTCTGGCTTCAAGATGTCATGCAAGTGTCATAACTTCGTTGTTGTAACTCAAGTGTCGCAACTCAAGTGTCATAACTCAAGTGTTGTCTTTTAGTTCTACTTAAGTGTCGTCTTTTATTTTAACTCAAGTGTTGTGATGCAAAACACTTTAGTTAACTAGATATTATTTATTAACACTTAGTTAACTCTTTTAACTAAAGTCCTTGATAACATCATTGAAGTGAACAATTCGAATCCTCCTTTAATTAACTGAAGTCTTTCTTGTTAACATCACTAAATTTTAGCAATTCAAGTTCTCTCTTATCTTATCACATCTTATATTTATATATTGTATTATTTGCATGGTCCACATGTGCCAAATTTAATTTATCTATCATATCAAATATGCTAAGGATATTTTTCCAATGATGTGATCATCTTGTTCCGCTATCGTTCCATATGGTCATATGCTAAAGTAATTCACTCTAGAGGTGGCCAGTCTCTAGAGGAGACTTAATATCTCAACCATGGTTAGTAGTACATCACACAACATTCATGCTTCGGCATGCAAATCATTACCTCAATACATGAGGCACCACCTCAACACATGAGGATCTGTATTGACACATAAGACCTTAGCCTTGACAAGCAAGACTATACAACATCATCACTTTGACATAGAAAGCACTTACCTCAACACATGAGGCTTAACCTTTATACATAAGGCTCAGTCATTATTGATTTCAACTCAAGAATCTACTCCAAGTTTCTTGATTCCAACTCAAGCTCCCTAAAGGCACTACCTCGACATACGAGGCTCAGTCTTGGGGCACGAGATTGACTTGGAGAATGAATCACGATGTTGTAACTTTAACAAGAGTCTGCATAGATATCCAAAAATAGTAGAATACTATATTGGAACTTCATAAGCAGAAGGAGTTGACCAATTCAGAAGTACTTAAAGCACTAGAAAAACCGATTCACATGGAACAACAATGACAAGACCAACTTCATAGAAATGAATACCAATGGATTCAGCAAGGGCATCAAGCTCAAGAGGAATTTAGTTGCCTCATTTGGTGTATCTACCACCTAATGAGATCTATTGAACTTCATATACAATCCTATGGCCACGGGATGTAGAATATATTGAATGAACCAATACAGATCAAACTTCTCCAGCTTTCACAGTTGACCATCCCGACAACAAATCAAAATTGTCTTATCAGAATGGAACAACTTCTAATACTACCTCACTCTCTCTACCCCAGCAATTTCCAAAGCTTGTGTTGATTGTACCCCTATGGGTGAAACATCCACGTCACAATAGAAATAATACCACCAATTTTGTAAATTTTGTCTCCAAAATTTTCATCTCCCTGAGTCTATTCAGGACGAATAAATGTTTTAGGGTGGGGGAGATGTTGGAGGAGCCTAGTCGGACAACTGACTAGGTCCTCCAGACCCTCTAGCATGTGGTTGGATTTATTAGTCGTGTCGATTAGGATAACCAACTGAACAGTTATGAAAATGTAACTGAATAATTGTATGTATAAAATATATAATAGCCTGGTGAGCCAAGGAAATGGAGATGCTTTTGTACATGATTGGCTTGCTCCAATAAATAAAGATACTTGTTCCTTGGGTCCCCATTACTCTAATTCCTTTACTCTCTTATGTATGTATGATTGTGTGTGCAATGCATGCCTATACTTATGATTGATGCGTTATTGGTAAGTCCATGTAATCCCACATATTACAACACCAATGCACCTGGAAGGCTAACTCAATGTAAATCGATGTGCAATAGATTAACAACTAGAAATTCCCATTCAAGATAAAACTATGATTACAAAAATACAACGATAAGTTCTTAGATCTCTAATACAAGAATGGATCTCTCATACACAACTTAATGATTTGTCTCTTATACACATTTATTTATACATTGGAGGTGAGAGGAAAATCAAACCAACTCAAAACAACCTTCACAATTTTAGCCAAGTCGTTTGCTAGCTGGAAAACAAATAAATTCGTCTTTCTACAAATCTGGGCACAATACACAATTTAGGAAAATCCTTGTTGAAGATCTGCCTAAATCTCCTAAACCATTCCTGATTTCGAGAAACTCTTCACATATTCCTTAATTTATCATACTATGAATACAACCCATGTTTCATTTTTACGAGATCTCTCTGCATCATCTTACAAATAATGCCAGAAGTTACGTGTTTGAAAACTGCTACTAGTTTCGACCAAATCATTGACAAAGTGCTTGGAGGTTCACACGTGCGACCTGGGTGTGAACTGAACAACACCTAACCATCTAGAAGCATCCAACGATCATATCCATGTGTTCATTTCTCATTTGGACACGTGGAAGTATGAGGAACAATGATGGTGGTAAAATTATGTTGTAGGAACTAAACTATGTTGCAGGAACTGAACTGCATTGCAGGACTAAACCTTCATTAACAAAAACATAACATAAAAAAAAAAATTAATCACCAAAAGCGTTATAAAATTAGATGTATTAACCACAACTAAGGTTTGAATGACAGCTTGGTAATGGAAATGGTCATATGATGATGGATAGAGTGCGGAAAATGGCTTATGAATGATGGGATTATTTGACAATAGATATGGAAAAATTGGAGCCTGACACTTTACACAAGCCAAATAGCTAATAGTAGTAGTAGAATTTTGAACATTCAGCATCTCAACAGTAATGTAATCACTAGGATGAAAATACTGGAGCAACTATGGACAAGCTCACCTCTTTTGTATTGACGGTTGTACGGTTAGGTCGCATCCCCCTCTTTTTTATTAATATAAACTCTACATGTTCTTGTTAAAAAAGGAAAAAAATCCCATAGGATTAGGTATCCAACATTCTCCCCCTTAATATGAGGGGGTGTTTGTGAGTCCAAGAATCTTTTTGAACTTTTCAAGCTCTTCTCTTCCAAGTGCTTTGGTAAATATGTTTGCAATTCGCTCACTTGTGGAACAATGTACCAATTGAATAGTCTTAGCCTTAAAATGATATCGAATCATATGGTACCTTTTTTTATGTGCTTAGTTCGATCATGGAATCCAATATTCTTGGCCAACTTGATTGCAAAATTATTTTCAACCAAAAGAGGAGTAGAATTCACATGTTTCTCTTGCAAATATTCAAGTATCTTCCTGAGCCACACAATCTCCTTTGTTGCTTCTATCACAACCAAATATTATGCCTTTATTGTGGAATCTGTTGGACAGATTGTTTGTGTGATATCCAAGAGATAGCTTTTGATCCAAGACTCATGAGGTATCCTAAAGTAGACACTCCATTCGCTTTATTTCCATCAAGATCTAAATTAGAATACACAATCAATTTGAAGTCATCCCCTTATAATATTTGAGTCCAAGGTCTTGAGTCCCCTTCAAGTATCTTAGAACTCTTTTTGCAATAGACCAATGTCCTTTACAGAGTTTTTTCATGAACCAGAAAAAGATCCCAACAACAAATGAAATATCTAGTATGGTGGTGGTAAGGTATATAATACTTCCCACGAGCTGTTTGTAATTGGTTGCATCCTCAAATTCATTTCCTTCTTTTGATGTGAGCTTCAAATTCTATCCCATTGGAGTAGAGAGAGGGTTAAACTCTATCATGCCAAGCATATTCAACAACTCTCCATTGTACTTCTTATAGGGGATGGATATGTACTTTGGATTATGAGTCACTTCAATACATAAGTAGTAGTGAAGATGTCCCAAAATTTCCATCTCAAGTCCTTAATTCAATTTTTTGTTTACAAATGCAATGTAGCTTTCATCGTTCCCTATCAACAAAAAATCATCTACATACCCTACAAGATATGCAATAGATCTTCCAACTTTATTGACAAACAATGTTGCATCATTAAGATGAAAGTGTTTGAAATTCAATTTCAGAAGATGCTTAGTTAGATTTCCGTACCATGTGTGAGGTGCTTGTTTCAAGCCATATAAAGACTTGATGATCTTGCATACCTTATGTTTTTGTCCCTTTGTAACAATACCTTCCAGTTGAGACATGAAGACATTATCTTTCAAGTCTTCATTCAAGAAAGCAGTATTCACATCCATTTGATGAACTATCCACCTATTCAGTGTATCCAAAGCCAATAGAGTATGAATGGTATCCCATTTTTCTATGGAGGAAAAGGTCTCCTCATAGTCAATGACTTATTTCTATGAAAAATATTTTTTCACAAGCCTCACCTTATGCTTGTTAAGCGAGCCATTTGATTTGTACTCATTTTTGTAGACACACTTGCAATCAATTGGTTTGGTTCCAAACAGAGGGTCCACCAACTTCCATGTCCCATTCTTGATGAGAGCATCATATTCATTCTGCATGGATTCTTTCCACTCATCATGAGAGGCATATTATTCAATGGAAATTGTTTCAAGGTTAGAAGATATATTCAATTCATAATCATATGAAACATCAATATCATCTACATCACCTGAATTTGAATCATCTACATCACCTCCAATTCTTCTTTTCTCATTGAAATTCTAGTTCATGTCTTTCTGACATCATCGGGATGAGCACTTTCAAGTGTCTTCATGACCCACTTTGGAAGTTTATGTGAGGGTCCATGTTGCTCAAATGGTGGTGCTTCATTCTATTCAAGATTAAATCTTCCAATCCTCTAAATTACATTACTGAATTGAACCACTTGTTCTAATAAAGTGGTAGGAAACTCTTCATGAGGGGGATATGGTGCTGCCAAAGGAGATTCCAAATATTGATCCAAGATAGGGATCCCCCCTTCAATATGTGGAATCTCATTTTCAAATTCATGATATGTGTTTACATGGGTAAATTTATCCAAATGATTAATCTGTCTCTCCATAGACTTGTCATTTTTATCAATTTCAAGAAAAAAAACATCTCTAGAAAGAATAAACCTTTTTATTTACCTCATCGTAAAGATGATATGCCTTGGTGATATGCATTTTCGACTGCTTGCACCAAGTTTGTTTATTGTTTCATTTAGAATTAAGGCATAACAAGTGGAACCAAAGACCTTGAGATGCCTCAATGAAGGAATGTGTCCATACCACATTTCATGTGGATTCTTGTTGGAAAGAGCATGAGATGGACTTTTGTTTCTCAAATATACTGCACAAAAAACTACATCACCTCAAAACATTCATTTAACATTCTTCAAAAATAGCATGAAGCATATCATACTCAAGAGTGTCATGTTCATTCTTTTTGCTACACCATTTTGATGAGGATTAGATGGAAAAGTGATTTGATGCATAACCCCATGTTGATGAATAATTTTCAAATTCATTAGAGGTATATTCTTTTCCATCATCACTATGAAAAGTGCCAATGTGAGATTATGCTTCATTTTCAATCCATACATGAAATTTTTTAAATGTCTCAAATGTTTGCTTCAATAAATAAACCTAACACATCCTCATGTAATCATCTATAAAATCCATGATATATTTTTTATCATTTGCAGAAGCAACGAGCATGGGGCCATAAATGTCAGAGTGTATCAACTCTAATTTTTCTGCATGCTTTGGAAATTGATTCATGCAAAGGCTGCTTACTATGTTTTCCAAGAATAAAAGCATCACATTCTTTCAACTTCTTTGGAATGGTGGAAAAACTAGAAACACCATTCTTCTTCAGCAATATTCTAAGACTATCATAATTGATATGTCCATATCTAGCATGTCACAAGAGACTGGATGATAAAGTGCCTTCTTCATGCTAAGTGTAGTATGCAACATTTTGAGCTCTTGTGAATGTTCCTTTTAGCTTCAACAGTCTCTTATCTTCCCATCTAGTTTCGATTACTTGGTTGTCAGAGGATCTTTGTATCTCAACTTTCCCATCAAATATGTGGATGGAATGGCCTTGTTGTCAAAAAATGCACAAGAGATGGAAAGTTTATTTGAAACTATGGAAGATAGAGAACATTCTGCAACATAAAATCATGAAATGGCAGGCAATTTAAGCGTGATCATGCCAATTATCTTAGGTTTGAGGCTAGACTTATTTGCAAAGTAAATTATACCATTTTCATTATCATTCAAATCTTTAAAGTAGTCTCTCAAAAATTTCATGTAGTAGGTTGCACCAATGTCAATAAACTAAGTATCTCTCCAAGATGAAAATGAAGTATTGAATAAAACTTTATTTACACCAACATTATAATGTGTAATAATGAAATGAACAGATCTAGGAGCTTTACCAGATTCATGAGATTTACCTTTACCAGATTCATGAGATTTACGTCTTTCTTCTTTCTATTTTTTTTCTATTTGATCTTCTCCCAAGAAATTCTACATGTCTTTGCCTCATGTCCTTTTTTTGCCATAATCAACACATTGAAGATCAAATCTTTCACCATGGTTATGTCTACCCCCCCTGTAATACCCCAATTTTGACCCTTATGAGATATTGGTTCTTAATGTGAAAATTGTGTACATGCGATGTATGTTTCCCTAGCGTGGAGCTCAAGGCCAAGGCCCTGCTAGTATATGTTCGTAATTTATTTTAAATGGACAAGCATTTGACATTTTGTTACCCATGTGCTATTAAGCCATGGGATATTTTAAATTGATGTAAATATTTAATATTGCAATAAAATACCAAAAAAACTGGCTATGGGAGCAACGAATGAGAAGGGGCCATGTGTATCCACTAGGGAGTGGTGAGGGATATTTGGGGATGAACCATATACTGCCAAATGTCATTGTGAGAACCCATTTGACTTTCCTTGATGACATTTATTTCTATTGTAAGGAAGTAGTTGAAGATTTCAGTCCATGGCTTCAATGGAGCATGGGCAGCCCAGAAATTCATATTTGCAGGTATGGGCTCTATTTTCTTGTACCACAAGTCACTCTACCTCATGGGAGTTGCTTCTTCCTCATTCCCATTCCAGTGTGGAATAACCCAACATCATTTTCCATCCAAAAACGAATTCCCAACAGTGAGCAAAACCAGAAATCGCAACTTTGCAAGAACCCACGTTTTGAAGAGCCAAAAACGTCCAGATTTGGTATTTGACAGTGAAATCCAATGGGGATTCATAGATATGAACCGTAGGGCGAATTTGAGAGTATTAGATACCCTGAAATCCATTGGAAAACCCAGTTTTTATAGCCCAAAAGACCAGTGACAGGATTGAGTTATTTGATGAACAAAATTGTGAGAAATCCAATTGTGAATGACCGAGCAGAGGTTGGGTTTGCTTGATAAACCCAGTGAAGGCTACAATCTCAAGGATTAGCAGCTGGACCTTTCTATGCCCACCCTAAAGAGCGCTGGAGGGAAGGGATGCCTAAGGGACTGTGCAGCAGAAAAGGGGACCTTCCTTGTGTTGGGTGTGGTAGGTAATGTGAGTGCCTTGACTGTTGAATTCATCTAAGATGCTTGTAGCTCTGTGGATGAGCTCATTGGCTTAGAATTTTCCTCATTTTTCTGTTGTATGCTTGATAAACCCAACTGTGAGTTGGCTTATCATAACTGTTGAGTGAAACCATGGCTGTGAGTGAGCCTATTTAGTTCCTCCTTAGTGGATACACAACCCAGCTCGGGGGTGATCTCTCAGCTGAAAGAATACAAGTTGGACAGAGATCTATGGTTGGGTGGAACGTTGCTCTCACATAGCCAGTTGTTGGACAGCTTCATATTCCATATAAGTGTTCTCTATGATTTACATTATATGCATTATGTGTTTTGCAGTGTGTTAATTCTAAATGTTAATTTCCCATGTTAATGAAATGAAACGATTGTCTTAATGAAATCGACATGAAGTCTGTGCATAGCATGAGTACGAGCTTGAATTCTCTTCATAATGAACCATCATATGCCTTTGTTAGATATGATGATGCATTATTGTTTGTGTGTTCACAAATATGTTTATTTCCGCTGTGTTTATATTGAGTATGAGTCTGCACACATAAGATTTTAATTCTTATGAATTCATGAGTAATGTATGGGGCTGAGATTGTCAAATAAGCCTGGTATGTCAGTCATTTTTCCCTCCCTTGCACTGGATTGATGGAAGGGGACATGAACCCCCCCCCCCCTGCCTCTGAAATTATTTCTTCCACGTTCTCTTCTATTTCCATCTCTTCTAGAAGAATCATGTGATTGATTCTTCCCTTTTTGAGTGAGACACATAATCTCTCCAGTGAGTTGAAATAGCTTCTTTCCAAAGTCTTTCTCTCATCCTGCAATTTTCTCGACCAAAGTGTCAAATTTGAGGTCTTTAAGTTGGGCACTAGCTTGAAGTGACTCAAAATAGTGGGAATATGTGGGATAAAGTACCTTAATGAAGATAGTGAGAGAAAGGTATACATTCACACCATCAATGTTAATTTCATGCATAATGGCTTTGATCGTAGAAGCCACAGCCATGAGATCATTATGCTTCAAATCTAGGTTGAAAAGATTCAACAACAAATGAATTAGCTCCAATTTTGAGTGTGAGTCATACAAATATTTCAACTTTTGCAAAGCATCGTAATATTTTTTAGCATATGAAATATGTTGACTCACCTCTTCACTTACAATAGCAGCAATTAATGCATATTTATTCTTATCTTTGTTCTTCCATATGGAAATCTCTTTGTTTGTTTTAGGTTCTTCAAGTGCAACGCCATATTCTCCTTCACAAATTCTGATCCACATCGCAGTTGGCATTGTTGTCAAATGCTAACTTTGACACATCTTCAACAAGTCATCGATGTCGACACAACTTCAACAAGTTCCGAATTCGACAACTCCCCGACTTCGACAAGTTACGCGACCTCACATTTTCACGACATCGACATGCAACATTGATCTACGACTTGTGACTGTCGAACTTCGACAGACTGTCTCTCTGTCTTCCAGTCAACTGTAACGGTTGAACTTCTGAACCATTCTAACTACTTTTGTAACTAAACGTAACGAGTAGGCACCCAAGCGTCTCATCATTCTATATAAGCATGTATAATATTGTAACATACATCAATCGATGATCTCATATCCAGTAATAAAGAAATCAGTTCACATTCCTACATATTATCTGTGTGTATTTGTGTTTTGCTTGTGCAGTGTATTCCTGCTTTGCGCATTCTAATTCTTGAGCTTCCGCCATAACAGGGCTGACTCATTCAGTCGAACTGTTGTCCCCCTCGTGCTTCTTGCCCACGTACGGATCATTGGTATTAGAGCACTCAACTTTGTTCATGCTTAATTTTTTGTAGACACTTCTAGCAAAGTTACTGACTTATGCTTGTTCAAACACGATTGCAATCTCAGTAATCCAAGCAGACACTACCTCCATAAATGGAAGAAGAAACAGATGATAGACATGCAGCCGACGAGACAGCACAACTTATTGAGCAAGAGCTAACTCGACAACGAACTGAAATGTTCGCCCAGTTCAATGAAATTCTCACGCGATTTGCTTCGACATCCGGAGGATTTTCGATGAGAACTCACTCCGAAAAAATTAGCCCCTTCAAAGTGCAAATGATTTTGGACATACCGAATCTTGAAGGCAAGATTGATGCGGAATCCGTCAGCAATTGGGTTCAACAATTGGGTGCAACAATTGGAATCATATTACTCTGTAAATCAACTCTCAGAAGCTGACAAGATTACCATTGCAGCCTTAAAGATGTCAACATCTGTGCACTGCTGGTGGGAGAACCTCTCGACAAAGATGGAGAAAATCGGAGACCCCATCAACACATGGGATAAATTCGTTGAATACATCCGCAAGGATTTTACCCGCCCAAATACCTTGAGCAGTAGTATAAGAAGTGGCATCAGCTAAAGCAATGGAAATACCAATCAGTATAGAGTTACACCGACGAGTTTTATCGACTCATGGCTAGACTTGGTGTCCAAGAAGAAGAGAAATTGCTTGTTCTGAAGTACATCAACGGATTGTCCCATTACATTCAGCAGGAGATGGAATTTATGACTGTCAATACGCTCGCAGATGCATTCCACTATACCAGCAAACTTGAAACCAAGCAGAAAGGGAAAGCATGCTTCGCGACAAAGCCGAAATCAGGACAACCACCTAACAAGAAGACATCAGCCGACTTTGACAAGTTGAAATCTTATCATCCGACTCCACCAAATCCAAATCACGGCAAAAATCCTTTCCAGAAAAGGGAACGCAGCAAACAACTGCCGACCGGAAAATGGTACGATTACCACCACTTATCTTAGCATGATACGTCTGAATGCAAAGCTCGGAAGACATTTTTGGCAAAAGTGTCGACATCCGATGCGTTCGACAAGACGGTGGAAGAATCTGATCCAGATGCAACGACCCTTCTGACATCGACATCGACAACTCTAGCAGCCTCGAATATCGTCGATGAGGAGGAACGAGAGCGCCTGTTCCATACATGGATATGGGTTCAACACAACCCATTACATTTTATTGTGGAGAACGGTAGCCAGAAGAACTTCATTTCTGAATATTTTGTGAAGAAACTAGGTCTTGTCACCACTCTGCATCCTCATCCTTACAACATTAGTTGGATGAAGGATGGACAGGAACTACGGATCACTCGACAATGGAAGCTCGCCTACTTCATAAATACTTTTGAAGATGAAGTACTATGCGATGTAGCACCACTCTCTGTAGCCGATGCCCTATTTGGGAAACCTTACCTATGGGATCGACATGGAAGTTATCAGTCAGGACCGCAAAAGGTGATTGTCAAAATCCAGAATCGATGGTACAACATTCCATAGTGACGACCTACACCAACAGTTTCAATGAAATCTGCTAAACAGACAAAGAAGCTCATCAATCACGCTCAGAAGTTCGCGTTAATCATGATCAAATCGCAACAATCTAGGAAGACTGCAGCAACGAGTCAACTCATCGACCAGTACAACTCCCGACAAAAGCAGTTGATCGACAACGTTCTCGATGAGTATCGGAGTTTATTCCAAGAGCCCAACGGAGTACCTCGACATTTCCAGGTAAAAGAATCCATTGAACTTGCTCCTGGTTCTTCTTTTCCTAACATATATGTTTACAGAAGATCCATTCTCGAAAATGAAGAGATTCACAGACAAATCCAAGATTTGATCGACAAAGGTCATATTCGACCAAGCTCCTCCCCTTGTGGAAGTCCACTCGTCCTCGTTCCAAAGAAAGACGAGACTTGGCACATGTGCATCGACTACAGGCCACTCAACAAAATTTTGGTAAAGAATCGATACCCTCTGTCGCAGATAGGCGAGCTCATCGACTGTCTGAAAGGTGCTAAATTATTTACCAAGCTCGACCTCAAGTCGGGATATCATCAGATTCCAATCGAGCCCTCAAATGTGTGGAAAACTGATTTCAAGACCAAGGAAGGATTGTTTGAGTGGTTAGTCATTCCTTTCGACTTAACTAATGCACCTGCAACCTTCATGCGATACATGGATAACATTCTTCGACCTTTCATCGAAAAATGGGTCATTGTCTATCCGGACGACATATTGATTTTCAGTCGATCATGGGAAGAACATGTCGGACAGCTTTGACAAGTCCTCAACACTCTCCAACAACATTGACTTTACTTGAACATGGACAAGTGTATCTTTGCGATGAACATCATCAAATATTCATGTTGATCCAGACAAAGTACAGATCCTCAAAGATTGGTCCATTCCTCAAAGAATTCAATAACTAAGAAGTTTTCTTGGTTTGGCAAATTTCTATCGACGATTCATACTCGGCTTCAGTCACATAGCTTGGCCCTTGAATCAGTTGATGAAGGGAAATGGAAAAACTGCCTTCAAATGGACACTGACACAACAAGAAGCTTTTGAACAACTCAAACACAAGCTCTGCACTACACCGGTATTTGTGTTACCTGATTTGCATCAGCCCTTTGAGATTGATACGGACACATCAGACTATGCCTTGGGCATAGTGATCACTCAGTCTGGTCACCCAGTCTCTTTTAATTCCGAAACTTTTAATGACACAGTTAGAAGATATTCGACGTATGAAAAAGAACTGTATGCCATTGTGCAAGCTCTCAAGCAATGGAGGCCTTACATCCTTGGCAAGGAAACGTTCATCCTTACTGACCATAAGCCTCTACAGTTCACTCTGACCCAGTCAAAACTACAAACAACCAGACAACTCAAGTGGATTAATTACCTACAACAATTCCAGTTGGTGATTAAGTATCAGAAAGGTAAGGCTAACGCTGCCACCGACTTTCTGAGTCGACTACCCATTACTCTCATTTTCAAAGTGATGAGTATGCAGGGATACGACACGACCACTTGGCCTTAATTATATTAGGACGACATTGAATTTTCACTAGTCTACCGTCAGCTTCAGACTGACAAGTCGTTGACCTCCGACTACTTCCTAAAAGACGCCTTACTATACAAGCTTGGACAACTTTGTGTACCGATCGGTGAGCATCGACAACAGCTCATTTGGGACGTACACTACAACAATACTGCAGGACACTTTGGAGTAGCAAAGACACTTTCTATTCTCCAGAAGTATTTCTATTGTCCTACACTTAAAACTGACGTCAACAAGTACATTCGATCATGCGTGGTTTGTGCCATTGCTAAACCGCCTAATCGACGACAAGGATTGTACACACCTTTTCCAGTTCCTAGTCGACCATGGCAATCTATTTCTATGGACTACTTGACGGGATATCCTACTACAAAACATCAGCATGACACAATCTTAGTAGTAGTCGACAGATTTTCCAAGATGGCCATTCTCATTCCATGCAAGAAGACCACGACAACACGGCAGACTGCTCAGCTCTTCTTCACACATGTTTGGAAAAACTTTGTTTTACCGACAACCATTACTTCCGACTGAGATTCCGGATTCGTCGGCATCTTTTGGAAAACTCTCTAGCAACAACTGGACACACAAATCTCATTGTCGAAAGCTTTCCATCCTCATACCGACGGATAGATGAAAGTTGTGAATCGCTTGGTAGTACAAGTGCTTCGCATGTACATGGACAACCACAAGCATCGATGCACATGGGATGAAAGTCTTCCATACATAGAACACAACTACAATCTTACTCAGCACAGTTCTACGGGAAAGAGTCCATTTGATATCTGTTACGGATTTCAACCCTTAGCTCCTATCGACCTAATCAACTCCTCGACACATTCGAACTCCGACACCGACTACAGCCAGCGAGAAGTTGATAAAGCTTTGAAGTTTCAATATCAGATCTGCGACATCTAGAAGCAAGCACAGGAGATGTTGCAACGAGCAAACGAGAAATCTAAGGCCCGACACAACAAGCATCGTATTCCTCATTCATTTCAAATTGGAGATAAGGTCTGGTTACATCTCAAGAAGGAGCGATTCACTGGTCCATTCAAGAAGCTCAGATCTTTTCGATATGGTTCGTACAGTATTCTTCGACAGATTGGAGAAAACACTTTCTAGCTTGACATTCCTGCATTCCTGGGTCTGCATCCAGTATTCAATGTGGATCTACTTCGACCATACCATGCACCACTGTTGGAACAATCAATAGCAGAACCCGACGACATCAATCTAGATGTTCAAGAGCCTCTTCCTTGTGACACCATTGTGGGACGACGAGTACGTCATACAAAGATGAACACAATTCCCTTGTTTCAAATTACTAAAGCTGGACAGATCCCAACACAAGGAAAGTGGTACTCTGCTACTGAATTGACTGAGAAGTTTCCTCACCTTCACGAGCAAACAATGGGGACCATTGTTTCTTAAGGAATGAGGTCCGATCCACATCGCAGTTGGAATTATTGTCGGATGTTAACTTCGACAAGTCATCGACGTCAACACAACTTCGACAAGTTCCGACTTCGACATGGCTTCGACAATTCCGCGACTTCGACAAGTTCCGCGACCTCTCAATTTCGCGACATCGATATGCAGCGTCGATCTGTGACTTGCGGCTGTCGAACTTCAACAGACTGTCTCTTTGTTTTCCATTCTACTGTAACAATTGAACTTCCAAGCCATTCTAAATTCTTTTGTAACTGAACATAACGAGCAGGCACCCAAGCGTCTCGACATTCTATATAAGCATGTATAATATTGTAACATACATGAATCAATGATCTCATATCCAGTAATAGAGAAATCAGTTCACATTCCTGCATATTATCTATGTGTATTTGTGTTATGTCTGTGTAGTTTATTCCTGCTTTGCGCATTCTAATTCTTAAGCTTCCGCCATAACAGGGCTAACTCATTCAGTCGAATTGTTTTCCTCCTCGTGCTTCCTGGCCACGTGTGGATCAAATTCCATCTTGTAGATCATTGAAAATAAGGGTGTGCTTGATTTTCCTTGACCATTATGAATAGTTGTTCTTGCCACTAAGCACCACTCCGACAATAGAAACCAGAGAATGCATATTTAACAAGGTTGACAATACAAGCTTTATAATTAGCAATACAATTTCTACAACAAGTACTACAAAGGAAAGACAATTGTTAATATCGAGCAAGTTTCTTAAGGCTGGAAGGATAGTGACTCTACTTCCAAATTTGATCAAAAGTAAGTGCACAATTCCCCCTTTCCAGATGTGGACAAGCAACTATGTTCCCTAATAATTGACCTTCCCCCCCTTAAAGTTGTTAATGTTCAAGAGGCTACGAACTAAGGCATCTCCAACAAGCTCTGCAATACAATCTACTCAATACAATTTCGAAAATAGTAGCAATACACTAGCTATCAACCATGGTGGATTACAATTTGATTGCTTTACCCTTCAAACCACCAATGAACTTATTTATTGAACAAAGGAGAAGTAATGTCTGGGAAAAAGATTCAAGAGAGCGTTACTTGAACCTTTAATATATACTCGAGTCACATCTAGCCAAGTAGGAATTTTACTATACAAGAGTGAAGTGGAAATAGCCATAGAAACTCAAGTCGCGAATTTGAAGCATTTCCATATGTGTTGTGTGAACATGAGATTGTATCATTTCCAAATATGTCATGTGAACATGAGAATGGCCGGTAATGATGGCTAGTAGAAACATTAAAAAAATTGCACAGCTAAAGCCTCTTGTTTCACACAATATTGACATAAACAACCAAAAATTTGCATGAAGAACATGCTAACTAAATAATTCTTAGACCATACAATAACTAACATTTATTGCTCCCAAGAAGCTTTCAATCACAAGCTCAAGCCAAAGCCATTTATGTAACCAATCGAATTCCCAAAAAAAATCTTCATGAGTTCGCAGGCCACCACGTTGGTGGTTACACTCCCATACATCGTAGGCATGGATCGACCTGGATGTTTTTAGGTAGTGTGATCGCTGACGCGAATAATTCTTGGAAGACTTCAATCGTAGAAGAGACCGAAGCCGTCGCAGTGAATACGCAGAAGAGACAACTCTCATGGTGGTATTCTGAATCGTTTAACAGAAACCCTAAAATACAGCTCTGATACCAACATCGGTCGTGTGGCTGGCGAGTCTCATGCAGAAGTGAGTGAGGCACATTGGGTGAGTTTGCTTAACTCACCCAAAATAAATGGGAACGATGTCCACTAAATCCACATGCATAGGTCTCACATGACAGGAATTAGGGTTTGCAGAGGTGAACGAACAAGGCAGAGCGAAGAAGAGATGGCACTGGTAATAGATACCACTCAAAAATACCAACAATCAACAAAGTTGGCAGAGAGGCAATACGCAGTAGGCAAGGGTTAAGAAAAAAGAAGAAGGGAAAATGACGTGAAAGAATTTAGATGATTGAATGGTATAAGCATACCTTAGTTTACAGTTGTAGGTGGGTTGGTGAAAAGTGGTGGTTAAGTTTAAAGTTACCAGTTCAAATCATGTGGGAAATTATTCAAAGTAATGTAACCAAAGATTGTGAGTGGAATAATATGTATTAACTTCAAAAATATGTGAAATGAAAATGAGTCTTATCTAGAGACGTGTTGGATAGCAATTGGTGGATTAGACTAAGACATAATATGATTTGAGTTCAAAGATGGTTGCATTGAGAGGAGCATGGGGAAATGTTGTGCTCTAAAGGTATATATCCGAATTTAAGATAGATATATGATGGTTTTTAGAACAATAATAGATTCTGGTTTAAGATGGATCTATGTTGGTTTTTAGAACAATAATATCAGCATGCCCAACAAAGAAGATAATCGAGATAATGACAACAAAACTTGATGTGTAAATGTTTTATTGAAATATTTAAGTTATGGATGTGTCATTTATTATAGATTCTACAATACTATTTTTAGTATTTTGTTATGGATTCAATTATTATATTTTTATTTGTGGATTCTACTTTATAAGTTTATTTCTTTTACTTAAAAACCTAAAACTTTAAAGAGTAATTTCACTAATTTTAAAAAGTAATTTGTGATGAAAATAATTTAAATGAAAAAACTAATTAGAATTCAAATTTTGATATAGGTAGAGAATAAAAATGTAATTAGTAATGATTTCACAAACATGTTTAAGAAGTATATTTATGCATTATTAGTTATTTCCAATACTTAATAACTCTAAAAGAAAATACAGTACCAAAATCATTTTTATTTATTTTATGATGTTAGATACAATTTACACTAGAAAATAAAATTTAATTGTTTTGGAACTTTTAGCACATTAATACAGTATAAACCATTTTTAAATATTAGATTTGCATGTTGTAAACTTTTCTAAGATCAATACTAATAGTTAGTATTCTCACTTGTCACTTTAGTAAAGTATATACACCCTTAATATGTATATGATTTAAAAAAAAAACAGATATATTCTCAAAAGATTGCATGGCATTTCAATCCCTTGTTTTCAATTAAAATGCATTTTTTAACTTAAAACTTATCTTATACATATATCTTGAATTAAAACTCAATATAGACATCATTATGTTCATTATTATCTCATTAAGGACCAAAAAAATCTCATTTATAGTAAAAGTTCAATATAGGTAAAATCAAAATCACAAAATGATGAAAAAAAGTTATATAGCTTAAAATGCAAGAAAACCCTATTTTTAACATAAAACTCATAAACAACCTCTGGGAAAGTAGCTTTTGCATCAGAATAAAAGACATGATTATGTTCATCAAGATATACCAAAATACCTCATGAGCCTTTTAGGCATAGTACCACTTTCTGTTTCCATTAGGCATAGTACACTTTCGGTTTATATTAGGGACATAGTGCTTTTTTCAACTTTATTTAGTGTAAAAGTTTAAAATTATTTTTATGAATTAATAAAAGATTTAAGAAATTGAAATTTAATTTAAAAATGTTTTCATATTTTAATGTGCAAGATGTTATTTTTTTTTCAATTTTATTTAGTGTAAAAGTTTAAAATTATTTTCATGAATTAATAAAAGATTTAAGAAATTGAAATTTAATTTAAAAATGTTTTCATATTTTAATATGCAAGATGTTATTTTTTTAACAGAAGCGGTTGAATTTTTTTTTTAACAGAAACTGTTGAATTTATATTAATAATGATTGAAAAAGATTCAACAAATTCGTACAAATTTTCCTCGCCAGAGTTTCTGAGGAATACAATAAAGAAAGTCTTAATTACAGTCCAATTCAAAATATAAACTTGAATCAAAAAACAACAGTTCCCAAACAACTGTAGATTTTTACAAAACATCATGAAAGCAAAATGCAAAAAACATAACAGAGGATTCAAACTAAGAACTAGTGTCACTTTCTGGAATCTGAGCATCGCGAGCTGAGTCTTCGATGTGCTCTAAGTTGTTGTCTTCCTCCTTAGGAGAATCACCCTCTAAATTCTAAGAAGCTTCCAAGTAATCATCCATTTCCACCTCTTGAGTGCCTACCATTTCTTCAGGGGTAGCCTTAGATTTGAAAAGACTGTCTTCTTCCCCAGAGTGGGACTTCATCACGGCATGAGGTTGCACAACAAAATCACAAATATTTTTTCCATCATAATTCATGACAGAGTTATCAATATTTTTATAATCGGAGTTTTCACCAAGCTTGGAGTCCTTTTCAACCAGAAGATCTCCATACTTTGAAACTATTTTTTAAATTTCTTTTAGTTGGTTGCCACACACATGAAAATCCAAGTTCATAACCGTCTAGACGAGCATCAAGCCCAGAGGTATAATCTGTGATACAGTGAGTAGTTTGTTCAAAATCATCAAGTTGAGAGTCCACAATTGTGATATGCAAGATGATATACTGAACTGTCAAGATTAATCCCTCCATCTGGGACCTCATCCCTCTAAGATGAGACCAGAAATCGATAATTTTGGCCTACAAGGTGCCAATTTCTTCCAAACTCTTCCCACACAAATCAGAACTGAAATTAGACAAAATCCACACTCCCAAAGAAGAAGAGGTGGCTAAAGACCGCACATAAAACTCCACCATTCTAGGACTAGAATCTACAAAGAAGAACTTCACTCCACTACTGAGAAGAATTCGAAGATGGGAATGCGAACTATAACTTAAGATTATGGAGAGGATACCTTTACCTCCACCAAAATTGAGCCCAGCTACCCAAAGCATGCGAGAATAATGATCATTAACACCAAAAGATACGGCCATAAACCACCTATCCAAAATCAGGACCGCCATCAAATGAAGCCTTAAAGAACTTTGGAATACCAACGTCCAAGGATAAGGAACAACATGACCATCAAGGTTATGGAAGCTAACCAAAACTCGGAGCATCGATTTTCTAATGTCCTCCCCTTTTCCAAGCGAGAGGCGAGATTAGCCAATGAATCAGCTAGAGAGTTTTGTTCTCTTCGAACATGAAAGAGATGGGTAGAGGGGATTCAAGAAATCAAACAAATGATCCTTAGATGAATGCGATTTGCAATTGAATCCTTCAAAGTATGTCAACGCCTTGTTTGAGAGATTATTATAAGGGAATCTCCAATTATTATAAGAGATATAATTCCAATTGCGACAACATGTCTCAATCCAAAGAAAAGAGAATATCTCTCAGCCAAATTATTTGAGAAAATTCCAAGGCAACACGCATACGTTGCTACTTATTTTCCTCTGGGGTCAAAGATAACCCCTCTCGCACCTACCTCCCTAAATATGCAAGATGAACTATTACTATGTAAAATTGGAGGAAAATAATTATTTTTTTATAGTTAACTAATATAATTTTATCAATCTCGGATGGGTTGGTATCAAGTCAGGCCCAACACATTCATGGTGATGAGACGACGGTTGAGATGGAGGTGGTGTACGAGGCGGAGAAACATTCATTGCGCCCCCCTCCCGAGAGCTGGCATGCACAACATTAACAAGATCACTCAATGTGTAGTAATGGTGGAGGGAGAGAATGAGGTGATGGTAGCACCGCCATTTGGTCTCAACATGAGGGATGTTAAGGGTCATATGTTCCCCAAGTGCCCAGACAACGACGACATTTCCACTGCTACGAGTGTCGGATTGCATTCTACGTTTTGTTGCGAGGGTGGTGGAGAATTTTTAGCGATGGTGAGGGAGCGCCATCGTGCCCAAAGTCAGAGGGGCCGCTCTCATCATGCACATAACAGGGAGACATGTGGCATTGGCCTCGATGATAGACATGTTTCTAGACATCCAGAATGACATTTGTGAATTGGAAGGTAATACGCAAGCCAGGATGTGGGAGCTGGGACAGGGGGTGCAAGTGATGATAGAGTGGTGCGCGGACATTGTTGTGTTGTTCAACCTCTCCTCTCCACTCCTCACGGTGGTTGTGGAGTGTAAGGTGGTGAATTAGGCCCTAGAAGCAACGATGATGGACCCTGGGACCGGTGGGAAAGATATCAAGGTGGAGGAAGAGCATCCAGCAGTGGCCACAATCACGATGGACGTTAAGCCAATCATGCCTCCCACAATAAGCAGCAAGAATGAAGCTTTGGACCCCATACAGGCAAGTGAAGAACCCCCACAACAACAGCGGAACTTGGATCCTGGATACTCTAAACAGAAACAGTAGTGACTGCTCCCTCGCGTCTCGATGGTTTGGCATGGTCTATCTTTCCCGGGTTCTTTTAGAAGTTCATATTTGTAGTGTTTTTGTTTATGATTGTCACTATGAAGGTTTTTTTATCTCTACCAATCTCTGTGTATGGTGCTCAATAGTGGTAGTTAGGAGGTACTCTTTGGAGGTGGTTATCAATCTCTTTTTAACTCTCTACCTTAGTAGTTTCTCCTTTTGGGGGACTTAGTGTCGATTTTCCTTGTATGCATATGTAAATTTTGTGAAGATATAATGTAAGATCTATCTATCTATCTATCTATATATATATATATATATATATATATATATATATATATATATATATATATAGCAATGTGGTTCACAACCCTAGAGAAGAGTTGTTACGTTCACGGGAAGAATTCACAGGGGGGCCACCTGGTTCGGCATGGTCTATCTTTCCCGGGTTCTTTTAGAAGTTCATATTTGTAGTGTTTTTGTTTATGATTGTCACTATGAAGGTTTTTTTATCTCTACCAATCTCTGTGTATGGCGCTCAATAGTGGTAGTTAGGAGGTACTCTTTGGAGGTGGTTATCAATCTCTTTTTAACTCTCTACCTTAGCAGTTTCTCCTTTTGGGGGACTTAGTGTCGATTTTCCTTGTATGCATATGTAAATTTTGTGAAGATATAATGTAAGATCTATCTATCTATCTATCTATCTATCTATCTATCTATCTATCTATCTATCTATCTATCTATCTATATATATATATATATATATATAGATAGCAATGTGGTTCACAACCCTAGAGAAGAGTTGTTACGTTCACGGGAAGAATTCACAGGGGGGCCACCTGGTTCGGCATGGTCTATCTTTCCCGGGTTCTTTTAGAAGTTCATATTTGTAGTGTTTTTGTTTATGATTGTCACTATGAAGGTTTTTTTATCTCTACCAATCTCTGTGTATGGCGCTCAATAGTGGTAGTTAGGAGGTACTCTTTGGAGGTGGTTATCAATCTCTTTTTAACTCTCTACCTTAGCAGTTTCTCCTGGGGGACTTAGTGCCGATTTTCCTTGTATGCATATGTAAATTTTGTGAAGATATAATGTAAGATCTATATATATATATATATATAGAAATGTGGTTCACAACCCTAGAGAAGATTTGTTACGTTCACGGGAAGAATTCACAGGGGGGCCACCCGAAGGGGCCTCACCCCGCTGGCTCTGATTACAGAGCCTAACTCTGTGGGGACATCAAGTGAGGCCGTTATATATCTATGCATAGCCACCCGGGGATTTGACCCCGAGGCCTTCTACTTACAACTCACAGCTCTCAACCACTTGAGCTAACCCATTAGGCTATATATATATATATATATATAATTTTATCAATATTAATAATAAATCCAGTAAAAATATATATATATATATTTACTCAAGTCACTTGGACAACAAAGTATTGGGCTTGAAAAAAATGTGAAACATTATATGACATTAAATGATTATAATTTTTTTGCAATTAATAATTTCGTATAATTAGAGTTAAACATTGTATGGCATTTTTTAAAAGTGAAATATAACCCTAAAAGATTGGCATTTTTTACAAATGAAATTTAATTTTTAAAATAGAGAAATCATTAATAATGCATTAATAATATATAAAATAATCTAAATATTATATGATTTAGACATTTTCCGATTATCATCATTGAAACCAAATTGTAAGTTTTCATTGTTGAAATTACTTTTTTGAATGCATAAATAGATTTAGTTCCCTCAAATACCCTCATCATTCTAATTATGCAATCTCAACAATTAATAAAATGAATTTCAAACAAAAATTATTAGAAACATGTGACAAGAAAATATCCAAATCCTACTCCTTAACATACTCAATACATTTTATAAATCAAACAACATGACTAACCATTAAATTAAATTCACCAAACAATATGACTAACTATTAAATTAGATATACATTTTATAAATCAAACAACATGACTAACCATTAAATTAAATTCACCAAACAATATGACTAACTATTAAATTAGATGCACCAATAATTATGAAATGTACAATATAAAAAAATAACAATAACAACAAAAGCTTAAGTTTCCAATTCAAAAGGATGTTAAAAGAGCAATGGAATGTGAACAATTATCAAACAACATGAAGCTGTGGTCAGCTTTTATCACCTAATATAGAAGTTGTTTTTTCTTTGTGAAAAAAAAAGAACAACATGAAATAGAGTAACTAGTGGATTATTACCATGACCCTATATAGGAATCATATATTTTTCTTTTGCATGAGGACCTAACACACTCATTGGAGGGATCAATGTGAAATTTTATTTTGTGTTCTTATAATTCTACGATTCATTCTCCACAACCTCATCTTATGTCATTTTCGAATAAAAATATTAAAATATCTAAAATGTGATTATATCATCATTAAAAAAAAAATTCATTAAAATAATGAAAACATGATTTAAAAAATTAATTAAATGTGATTTAAAAAATTAATTAAATGTGATTTAAAATTGTTATTATAAATTAATAGGTAATATGTTAAATAATGTTGGAGGAATAATTATTTTGTTAGATTTAATTATCTTTATTTTAATTTTATCAATTTTAATAATAAATTTAATAAAAGATAAAATAAAATAAATTTTGAATTAAAATAATGAAATAGTGTGATCATTAATTAAATTACTTACTTAAGTGTGTAAACATATTTATTTAATAAGCATTTTTGTTAATCTTTTTAATCTGCCTTGAAAAAGCGTTAAACATTATATGATAAAAATGATTATAATTTTTTATAATCACAATTCAAATAAAATGATTTCTTATCATTAGAGTCAAACATTATATTGCATTTTTCACAATGGAAATATTACATTAAATGATTAATAAAACAAAAAATATATAGTTTAAAAACAAAGAAATCATTAACATACTCATCATATATTTTATAAATGAAACAATATCAACCAACCATTATATCAATAATTATGGAACTTCCAATATAAAATGAACAATAATGATGAAAGCTTGGATCTCTAATTTATGATTATGTGAGGTAAGCAATGGAATGGTGAACGATTGTCAAAGAACATGAAGCAAAGAAACTATTGGATTATGACAACAATTCTCTAGAGAAATCACAGATTTTTCCTTCACATGAAGACTTAGCACTCATGGAAATCTATAAGGAAGGATCAAGCTCATATTTTATTTCTTATTCTTACAATTCTATGATTTATTCTCCACAACCTCATCATGTCATAAAAAACATAGTTTTTTCATAAAGAGACTACTCCTAGGGGGCATTAGATTTGACAGCTTGACATTTGATCACAACAACCTAGGAGAAACTATTCCAATGGTTGGTCACATCAATTCAAAAGAAGACAAATTCCAAAGCGTGCCTAGTTGTCCAATTCATAAGGAGGAAAGTACAACCAAACATGAACTTTTAGGCTCTGGAGTATTTGTCCAAGTGGAAGATAGAGTAGAGGCATGGGGGTCTTCTTCTAAAAGAGATATTGAGACACAAGATAAGTCTTCTCACCCTCAACGTGTGAAGGTTTTATTTGAAAAATATCCTATCTCTCATCCAAACTCCAATGAATTGGATTTCCTAGATGCTAGGGAAAGGGAAGTTTCTATCATTCATGAAAACCTTATCTCTTGTGATGGAGTATATGGACATGCCATAGAAGTTATCTTTGGGGTAACTAGTTAAATCCAGAAGAGTTGTAAGGGTTGAGCAGAGGAATAAAATAATGGGATTAAACCCTTCAAAAACCTCCACATCTTAGGAAAAAAAGAAAAATGTAAGAATTAGGGAACAAATTGCAAACTTGGTCATGTAGAGTACATAGTAATGGAACAAGTTTTAGAGATGGAAAATAAAAACATTGACAATGATTCTTTGAAAAACTAAGCTCTAAAATTTTGTGGGACAGTAGACGGAAAGGATCTAGACCCCTATTTTTGTTTTACTCCTATTGTCTATTGCTTGGTAAGAGGGTGGCTAACCCTTTCATTCAAAACATTGGAGGAATAGGATTTGATAACAAAAAATAGATAGTTTTGAGGTTTGATTGTGTTAAGTCTCAAGAAATGGTCTCCATGTTTTGATCCCAAGAAATAATTGAGCTCAAAGTAGCCCAACTGGGTCAAAATATTGGGCATGCCTATGAAGTTATGGATGGACAATGTCTTGATGGAAATTGGGAACTAGTTGGATACCTTTGTAGATTTTTTCCAGAACTACAAAGAAAGTGGGCAAATATTGTGGAAAAGATTTTGGTCAAATTAGACCTAAAGGAAGGATATTATAGACTAGGGAAAAGAATTTGGTTGAATTAGACAATTGAAAAATTACAATGGTGTTTTGTCTCTCTAGAGAATTACATATTACAAACTCAACAATTTCTTATGCAATCCCTCTCTTTTCTACTAAGGAACCTCTTATCCAATGGTTTGAAAAAAATTATAGGCAAATTTGGCTAGCTAAGTAGCTTGGAATCTAGGCATCCCCAAATCTTGAGCTCCTAACTCTAGCACTCTTCCTCTCCTTTGTCTTTTATTGGCAATGTTCTGGTTCACAATTCATTTTCCATTTGTTATATTTTCTTTTAATCCTTTAATTTTTTAATTCTTTGTGCTTTCATTAGAAATGCAACACTTTGGAGGTGTATGGTACTTGTTTAAACAAGTGTGGGACCCTTCACATTGTCCCCACTTCCTTTAACCTTATCTTCAATTTGGTACCCTCAAGATTTGATTTCATAACCAATCTTGTAAATTTGTTGAGTGCTTTGCATTTGCACTAAGCCATGAAAATCCATTCAATGATTGTTCAGATCCAGTTTTAGATCACCTCAAGCTTTGCTTTTGTGACCAATTTTGTAACTTTGTTGAGTGCTTTGCATTTGCACTAAGCTATGAAAATCCATTCAATGATTGTTCATATCCAATTTTAGATCATGCATAGTGCTTGAGCAACATTTCCTCTTCATTACCTAGACCTATTAGAGTCTCATCAGACCACTTCTGATTATTATGGGTTATCACTAGTTTTCTACTTGTCTCCAGTAAACTCGGTCTTCAGGTGGGGGTCAGGGGTCAAGTGGGATCACATACTTAGTGAGAGATTCCCTTCTTGGAAGGGTCTCTTTGGTAGTAGTGGATGATTTTTCCATGTTCATGTGGGTCCAATTCAGTAGGATACCCCCTCTCCTCAAGGATATCTGCATAACGGTTTGTTACTTTCCCTTAGCATCATCTTAGTTCGTTATTCATAGTGAATCCGACAGCGACACATACTTGGATCTATATGATGGCATAATTCATCACTCTACAATGGGGTAGGTCATCTTATTAGGTGATTTTAACACTCACATTAGAGCCTTCCAATTCCCTCTTCACGACCACTCTGAGGATGTGTTATGTGTTCAAGAGATCGATCCAGCTTCAGTGGGACTTCATCGATCATTTGATGATGCTTTTGGGACTCTTACAAGGTACGGTAGGTACCTCCTCCATCTTAGGGTTTCCCATGAGTTATTGATCCTTAACGGCCTCCCTTGTTTCTCGGCATCGCGTTCCTTCACTTTTCAACCCCACGGGGGTGGTTAGAGTGCAGTGGATTATGTTCTTTCCTATCAGGACCTACTCCCTTTTATTCATAACTTTTTTGTTGCCCCAATCCCTTTGGTTGACCATGATCTACTCTCCTTTTATTCAAACCGATACCCCTCCTCCCCCTCCCCCCCTCTTCAGATCCACCTCATATTATCGTCCTCTTTACTGAGGGAGACCCCGATACCTTCACCTCCACTCTCCGCCAAATGATCCATTATGAGTCTCAATTCGCTTCCCTCGATTATACCTCCGTCAACTACACTTTCCTTTCCTCTATCATTTTGGATGCTTCCCTTAAAAATTACCCCCACTCCACTCGATCCACTTACCCTTCCCCAAATACTAGGTGCTACCCCATGAACCAGTGGTATGACAAGGACTGCAAGCATCTCCACACCCCACTACGACACACTTTCACCCAGGGTCACCCATCCTACCCCTCTTTTAAATATTCCTACCACCAACTCCTCTTCCACAAGAAACATCTCTTCATCTCTCATAGGAGATGAGAATTGAGAATGTCCCTTATTCACGCCCCCAAAAAAATTTGGTGTACCATCTTCCCCCACCACTCCCATATCCCACCTGATCTCGATCCAAGATCTATGTCTTTCAACACCTCTTCCCTCTATGATATCCCATGGAAACCCCTTATCCAAGTTACTTATTCCCCCCAACTCTTTCCTTCTATTCACTCCCCACGATATTTAGGAGGTTGTTTAGGTCATGAGTTCCAACAGAGCAACAGATGAGGAGAGGTTCCAGGTTGAACTCTTCAAGCATGGCCTCCATGTACTCGATTGTTGCATGGCTTATCTATTTAACCATGGGGTCTGTATAAGATTTCTAGAATCATGGTCATATCATACTTTCACCTAATCCATAAATCGATCCCTAGCACAGATCCCAATAACTACAAAACGATCATGGTTGGCCACACTTTCCTTAAAATGTACGCTATAATCATCCATATGCAGCTTTCTAGGGAGCTTGAGTAGTGACAACTCAAAGCTAGAGGACGGGATGGATTCAGATCGGCACACCAGACCACCAACCACATTCTTATGCTATGTGCCATCATTGAGGAGGCACGTCACCGCTCTTCAAAATTTTATTGTTTCTTTGTATACTTTCATAAGGTGTTTGAATCTATACCCGGAGTAGCATTATTCCAGAGGCTCAAAGACATTGGCATTTCTTAGACCCTTATGACTACCATTATGATATTATATGAGTCGGTTTTTGGTCATCTTCGCATAGCCCACGGGATCTTAGACTTCATCCAAAATACCATTGGGTGAGGAAGGGGTGTCTTCTATCCCCCACCTTATTTGGGATCTACATCAATGTGCTAGAGTCCTTCCTTCAGGGGCACATCTAGGAAAGTGACGGGTGCCTTATCCATCAGGTCTTGATGTCCATCCTACTATTCGTTGACAATGAGATCCTCTTGGATTCATCTCTGGAGGGGTTGCAAAGACATCTAGATGCCTTAGCCCTCTTTTGTGATCTTTGTTAGTTGGCAATCAACTTGGGTAAAACCAAGGTCATGATCTTCAACGGGTCTAAGAAGTTGCTCACTGATCTTCATTTTTTTCAAGGGGAGGAGATTGAGATCACTAGCACCTATACCTATTTGGGAGAATAGTTCATAGGACCTTGTTTCAGTCTACGACATGCCCTTTATCCCCACGCCAATAAAGGATACCGATCCCTAGCACTTCTCGAGAGACAATGCTTTAGGTGCCATTTTTCAAGACATCCCATGCAAGATGTATCTCATGCACACTCTCATCTGATCCATGGTCATATATGGCTCAGAGGTTTGGGGGCCTTGCTTACTAGACTATGATTGGGCCTTAATAGAGAGAGTGCATATCCTCCTACTTCATCGCATCATCATATGCAAATATTCAGTACCTCAACCCATTATACTTGCAAAGTTCGGTGCCTGACCTTTTCAAATTAAGGTTGTGTTTAGGCTTGTCTCTCTCTTACATCGCCTTTGAATTTTTGTTGAATCAACAAAGGGGTGAGATCGATACCTATACTTGGCCTACGTCTCATAAAATTCCATTGCATCAATTATCCCCTCAAGCCACACTAGGCATTGGTATGTGGGGTTTGTTGGTCTTCTAGCATTAGTTGGTATTGCAATGGATCGGCTTCCCCCATTTAGATATTCCTTAGATGCACCTAGCCACCTCTTACCTAACAAATAGGATTTGAATAGATTCATCAAAGGTGACATTTATAGATAGTTTGTGTAGGTTACTTGGATCAACCCCCAAGGGGTGTAACGTCCAAAGATGGGATTCTATGCTACACACTTCTTGGATCTAAGGGATGGCCTCATTGTTTGGCCCCATTACACACTCTACCATTGGACCCACGTTCTTTGTAATCCTTTGGCCCATTTCAAAGTGGGTTCTCACTGCCTCAAGGTTGAGACAAATCACCAAATCGGCTGGTCAAATAGGATTTGTCAGGTTTTTCACCTCTGAGAGGTTGATATTGAGGAGCACTTTATCTTTTAGTGCTCCCTCGATTACGAGATCTGTGGGAAATTCCATTGTCTCTTTAGGGACCTTCTCACAAATCTTCAAACCTTGACTAGCTTCTTTAGATACCTTCATCAGATATGTCTGGCCTTATACTTGCAAGGGGCCCTTTGGCTTCACTCGGTCACCATCCAACAACATTCTCAATCGAGACCATCCTCCACTGGGTGTGTCACTTCCTTCTTTACAGTGATTCCTTCCTCACGAAGTGCCAAAAGATAGACGAATAGCTTTACTATCCTTGCTCGCAAATCGGTTAGGGAACATAGGACTACCTCCTCTTCCACCCAATTCCAGCGACGTGGTCAGTATCAACCCCATCCCAACAATTGGATGATTCCTCCTAGGACATAAAAACAGGCTCCCCACTCCAGGAAACAACATACTATCTATTACAACTCCTCTTCTAGTTCTTCCTCCAGATAGTGTACTCTTCTGAGATTCCTTAAGAGAGATCAGTGATCCATGAGGGTCTCACTATTTGTGTATCACAACTTTCGGATCCACTCTCTCTATACTTTTTTCTTTTGGATCAGATATTTTTGTACATATCTCTCATGGATCAACTATCCATCCATGCAGTTAGCCCCATTGTGGTTTGAATTGGTTTTTAGGTTAGATTCTTGCTTCTCTCTTTTTGTATTAACATCTTGTCACCCTACAGTTCCATTGACCTACTTTTGTGGTCATTTGTTAGACATTAATATAATTATCTTATCTTATCTAACTTGCAAATTCTAACTTATTTCCAATTTATTTTCTAGACTAAATTTTTCTCTTTTTGGTCCATCACTTACGTGGATACCACAATCTAGTTGAGGACTAATCACATTTATTTTTCATAGATTAAATTTGTTCGTCTTTTGTCCACTAATTATGTGGAAGCTAACCTACAAATTTATTCCAATATTGGATTCATCCTCCCAAATGGATTTAAGAGTTATATATTAAAAACCCTCATTCAACAAAGGGTTTTGACCCTAGTTTTGGTTTCAATTTAGATATACAAATATCCAATTCCATGCTTCCTCTGGTAACCTCTCCATTTCCTTGGAGAAATTTTGGAACCTTTCATCCAAGTCTTCATTGGTCATATGTTCATTATGACAACTTTCAACATCACCATATTCTCTACCTCCATTTCTCACCATCCCCACTTGACTGTCTCTGCTACCTCCATTTCTCGTTGCCCTTGATTGACCGATTGTCTGATTCTCAAACTTGTGCACTAGTACCAACTTGCAATGTGCTTGTACCCAAAGTGGCACAACTATTTCAACTACAAAAGTAAATAGAAATCCAATAGGAAAATATAGTAGAAATAAAGCTCAATTAACAAAATAAAGAGCCAAGTTATCACATCATTTGTATGGGATGCTACTCCTCATTTTTGCAAGAGCGAACCAGATTTTTTATTGGTCCTTTATAGTGAGCACGAGGATGTTTTATGGTTGAAGTCATTGTATGAAAATAGTTCGATCAATGTTTGTTGGGCAGATCCTCGGAGCAGTTTGCTCAAGTCTCTTTTGAGCCACTTTTGTGGGTCCAGTGTTATACATTTTTATACATATCTACCATGCCTTGATATGTTGAGCATGGATCTTGGTTTTAAGTACTTAATGTATGCCTTTAGTGTTCATCCTACAGTTCAGTTCTATATCAGATGCATGCCTAGAGGATACTACATACGGACTTTATGATTTATATTGACAAACTAATTGGTTATAGGTTCTCTTTTACACTTGTGATCACCTGATGAGTCTGATGAGTAGGAGAGTTGCATAGCATTACATCTAGTGTTAGTGCTTTTTTATATACATGTATGTCTTCCGTAGGGTATCCAGAGTATTTCATTGATCACAACTTGTCTCTTGGTTCCATATATATTTCCTTATCTGTTTTCCACCCATTCATCTTGCTAATGATTAAAATCCCATTGATCTAGATACGACTAACTCAAGGACCTTCCCCTATGTGACCTCTTTGTTAGGTTGGCCTCCATGTTTTCTCATGGTGTCTCGGCTCTAATGTCTGTGACAAAGCCTTATGATCCCATTGATCATTTTATGCATATAGACCCCTATGGATTGAGTATGGGTTGAGGTTTTCCTAGTCACCAGAAGTGTACTCCTGAGGTTTGAAACAAGTTTCCCCCCATCCTTGAAATTGGTTGGTGGTTGGGAGGGTAGGTACTCCTTGAATTCAAAGGCTAAGCATATTTTCTCTAAACAAGCATTACTGTGGCAACTCCGTCACACCTACAGATGGTGGCTGGCAGTGGAGCTAAGGCCGTGTCATAACTGGTGCCCAATAGGCAACCCTGGGCCAGTACCTTTCAATTATCATCCAACTAAAGAATTGTAAAAATAAAGTGCCTCAATGAAATACCCAAAGAAAGAAAGAAATGCTTCAAATGAAAAAGGTATCAACTATGAAAGTGAATGCAAAATGTGAAAAGTGGAATAAAGGGGGGGGGATTGCTAAATTCAAAGGGGTACCTTCTCATCCATCTGCAAGACACCCTACTCCCTAGTGTTTACCAAACTAATTAATGTCACAGAGGCCCCTGATATCCCATCCTATCCAAGACTAACTTAATCGTTCCAATGATTAATACTCCACTTGACTAGATGACCATCCACTCCATCCATTAGGAAGGTTGATCTATGCAATACTCTATCATGGTTATGCTAGAGATTGATATGTATATAAGACACTTACTTCTACTTTATGTTTTGTTATGTTTTTGTTCTATGATGATAAGTTATGCAAAGAGTCAAATGATGATCACATGTGTAGAATAGGACCTTAGACTTGGTTATTTGTCCATATTTGTCATAATCAAGTGATTTTTCATCCTCATTAGGATTTTACATATGGTCCTTATAGCAGCTTTCATCATGGTCAAACTTTGACCAAGTTTGACTTTTTCAACAGTTTGAATTGGTCAACAGGACTAATCAACAGCATGGGATCCTCACCTATTCACATTTGATCATGTTTCAACCTTTGCAAGCCAATTAGACCCCTCCAAATATGATTTGCAGCATTATTCGATTAATAGGCATTAATGGATTAATTTTCCTAAGTTTCAGCATATTAACCTTATAAGTATTTATTTAATTATTTGGAGTAGCT
This sequence comes from Larix kaempferi, assembly GCA_027924585.1. Taxonomy (NCBI): domain Eukaryota; kingdom Viridiplantae; phylum Streptophyta; class Pinopsida; order Pinales; family Pinaceae; genus Larix; species Larix kaempferi. The sequence continues at coordinate 16,259,695 of BSBM01000088.1, read as the reverse complement.
CTACATATCACATCTCATATTGGTTTTTAGCATGTATTTGATCCACATTATGATTTTAAGGGTAAAGGAATCCATCTACAACATCAGATTTCAAGTATGAGCAAAGGAAGACCAAGATCTATCTAATGGTGAATTATCAAAATGATATCCTAAGGTTTAATTTTAAAATGACAATGGTTTAAAATGTATAGCGGTGGTATTTCGGAAGGTAAAAGTATTGATTTGGATCATCATGGATTATGTCCCTAGTCACTTATCTGCCATTTCTTAGTCACTTTGACATGTTTTACACTTCATTCAGCAAGTGGTCACCAAGGGGAGCACATTCTCCGTAAGGGAGGCACACTTCTTCATCCAAGTTAGAATGTTGGTCAATGTAATGAAGTAAGTGGTGGAAAATACCACCAAGGTGATCCCCTAGGGACCCCAACATTGTAATCAAAGTGATAATTTAGCATTTCATTTATCCACATGGGCTCAATGAGGCAATTTGCCCCCCTTAACTTGGTAGCAATTTTCAGCTTTGTAAAAAATGAAAAATGAGAAATAATCTCATCCATTAATCTCTTGTAGCTATGTTTGAATCCCAACCCTCCATCCTTATGGGCTAGGGATTTTTCTCACCTCTTATCTATAACAAAGAGTGAGCTCTCCATTGTAAAGGAATTTTGGCATTTTCAGCAATGAATAGAGAACCAGATTTGTAGATCCATTATTTCTCTTATGTTTCTTGATAACTAAATATTGTTCCTTGCCATATTGTTAGTGATTTTATGTTGCAGTTTTCATGCATGATTGAAGAGTAATAGCACCCCAAAGTGCCTTGGTCTTTTCCGAAAAAGGGGGTTTCCAACCAAATTTGTTTTATTTCTTGCTCTCATCTTTGGAGCACTCTCTTTTCCTATCTTGCATGCCATTTCTTCATTTTATAAGTTGGTTTCTAGTTTATGTGTGATTTATCTTGGATTTTGACTCGTATAACTCAATTTTCTTGTTTGTAGGTGGAGAAAAATGGAATTTCAAGTGCGCCCAACTTGTGGAGGATCTGTTTCCATACCAACATTCAAATCCCATTGTCATGAAGGGTGAAGCAACTTAATTTTCTCAATAAAAACACAAGGTAAGTACCCAAAACAACTCTATTTCATTTGTCGATCCATTAGTCACTTTCTTGCTATTGTTTTCGATTTGTTTGTGGTGGCATGTTTGGGGTTTTGATTGTCTTTTTATGGTTGTTGCTTTCTATTCTTTTCCTAATTTTATTTTCCTTTGAATATCTTAATTTAATGACTCCATTTTACCTTAGGAAAAGAAATTCGTAATCTAGTTGTCAAATTCATCCATTTGGGGGCTTTTAAAGCCTCTTGCATATGTGTTTTACATGTTGTTCTGTCATAAACCATATCTGATTTTTATGATAGCATGCCCTTTTTGTGCTAGGAAACCCTTTAACTTAACCCAACCCCTAGATATTCCAAATAATCTTCATCTCTAAGCTTGTTAAGATCTAAATCACTCTAAAAGGAATCCATTTAGGAGCTAGAATATTTTACCTAGCACTTAATCGTCTTCAGGCACTTATTTCTTTTTGTCTAGACTTGATTGGTAATGATGGTCTAATTTTGCATAGCTAAACCCCTTAGGACGGCCACATAAAAACCCAAGTCTAGTAGTTATTATTGTGCCAAAAATTCTAGGTCCTCCTTTGATTTGTTTAACCAGGAACAACACTCGGCCTGAGACCTTAAACGGTTAAAATCAATTCCATACATGTAGAGAAAGGCACTGCTATGGTTGACATATCTTACCCTTTAGATGTTTGTGTGTTTGAAGCCTCTTGTGTTGACATCTTTTGGGTCTTTTGCTTTCATTTTCATTCAAGTAGCTTGTGCCTTTGTTTTCCTATTTGCTTATTGCTTGTTTGAGCATTCTAGGGGTTATTGTTTTCAGTATCCTAATCTTTAGTTTCCCCTTATAGCCAATCTGGGTACCGTATTTCTAACTTGTTAAAACCTTGGGTTGCATATTTCCTTTACAAATCGATCCTTCTAGTACTATGAGAAAATTGGTTATACCAATAAGTATCCAGGAAGATTGGATTGTGCACAGCTCCTGTGGTTGGTCTCGATCTGCTTCTAATGGATCCGGGAAACCTAAAGAGAGGGGAACCTACTTGGTGTGACACTTTGGGGTGAAGTCCCAAGGTTCCACTATTTTGGTGATCATCATTCTACGCTGATACGAATATTACTATATCGTGTGACAACAAGCCAAAAGCATAAAAATATTGCGGGCACCTACACACCGAAGTGGATTGCACCTACAAACTTGATAGATGGAGGAAAAGCTCCCCATTGAAAACTTGGTTAATTAGATTGTTGAAGTAAAAGTTAAAAGGAGAGGTGGGAACCCCTATTTATATAAAGACAAAGGAACCCTAACTTAAAGCCTAAGTTGGTAATATGTCTATGTGAATATGATAAGTATTTTTCAAAAAACAAAGAGTAATAAGGCCCTTATTACATGAAAATGGCATTTTACAATCATTGAATCAATACCATAAACACCCAAGACTAAAACATTACCATAAACTTATGAGCTTATATACGAAATAGCTCATGTGCATAAAGGCTATTTGCATAATAATGATGTTATGTCGGGACACATTATCAAGTTTTTGAAAGAAATTTTAGATGATATTCAAGTTTTTTTAGAACCAAGCAAAAGGTTAAAGATACAAAAAAACTCATGAATATACCCACTTGAAGAAAATGCATCATATTAGAAGGGATTAAAACAACAAATTCAAGAGAAGGTTGAGCCTGCAATGTCCCACAAAATCTCTCTATCCATACAAGCCAACCAAGGAGAATGATTATAGACAAAATCAACAAAATGTTGTTTGCAAACAGTTAACATGTCACCTGCAATGCAGTTTCTTTGAGAAAAACCATCCCTTTCGCATCTTCCTTCGCACTCCTTGTGCCCTAGTGCCAAGATCATATGAGGATAAATTTGATGGAACCATTTAAGCAAATCCAAGCATGCCTAAGATTATTGGCACTTATAGAAAGGAATAAACTTAACCAATGAAAACCTCAAGTTATGCCCCGAGGAAGCAAAATAGCTGCGAATGAAAATATCTTACAAACTCTAAGAAAATTTATACTGTTATAAAAGCATTTAAAAATAAATCCTACCTTAAGTTGAGCATCATGATTGGAAGAATTGTAAAGAATGAAAAAGAATAAAACCTGCCAAGGGTCTAACATCTCCATTTTCAGTGGATCTTATCACTCTATTTAAAAATTTCATGGAAGGATAGAAATAAAACAATAACAAAACAGATTTCCTAAATATTTTAACACAAAAGCCTAAAAAACATGAAGCAGTTTTGCTAAAACAAGTGAAGCATTTATTCTCTTTTGAGAATGCTTTCTCTTCCATTGTCTTTGACACATATACAAGAATCAACAAGAGCCACAAGGTGGCAATGTCCCTAGATTTGTTAACAGGTATTGCTATAGCACAAAAGCTATTGAAAGAAAAACCTAGAAGAAAATCATATATGCAAAAGAATAGGTATTATCATTTGAAAGGTGGCCCTTCAATGAAAAAATTAATTTTTCGATTAAGGTGGCACTCTTTGGATTCCTTTGCCAACATTTGTCATGTGATCCATTAAATTTATTGTCAAATAATTATGGGTATATACCAATGACATGATAAAATCCAAGCAAGTCAGCTTACTTAATAGTCGAAAACAACTAACCTATTTTGGTTCTTGTGTGATGTGGTTGTGATCTTTTGTCTTACCTTGATTTAAAAAAGACTATAAATGCATAGATAAGCTTTTACATTTGGTTGGAGCGATCTATTCCTAGATATATTTCCACTTTGACCATGCATTTGAAATTCAAAAGCTTGACAAATTTACTCAAACAAAAAAACCAACTCACAATTAAAAGCTCCATAAACCAAACACAATTTACAAGCAAAATAACATCCAAAACAATTAAACCAAAATCATTATTTTTTTGACTCTATGAACTTATAATTGAATGATGGTTTTATATATATATATATATGAGAACACATATTCTCTTCAATAAATATTAAAGTTCAAATCTTAAATTTTAAAATTAAATATTAATGTCTATGAAATAATAGACAAGTATATTCCTAAATAGTGTGAACACCAGTGTTTTATGGTGTAAGGTGATGATCGTGTGAGACGTGCAATAAGAAATATTAAGTTTTGATATCGTTGCAATAAACAAACAAAAACTAATGTATAAAATGTTTTCAATAAGGGTCAATCCTTATGAAAATGTATATGTATAGACAATTAATGAATGGTTTTATGTAGATGTGTTGAATAATTAACATGATATAGCTTCTTATTTATAAACTTTAACATTAGAATAAGTTGATGGAATTTAGCAAAGTTGACTACTCGAACTATTGAAGTAAGGCTTTTAGATATGGTGTGAGGTTTGGAATTTGGAATATTGTATTCCATCTTCTGAGGCCCTTTTCCTCTATCTATGGGAAGTAACTCAAGAAGAAGACATGGTAATCCATAGTCTCGGACCCCTCCAAGGAAGGTGTCACCCAGGAAATTCGTTCGAGACGCCCATCCCAAACACATAGTGGTATAACCCTTTTGAAATGAGTTCAATGGTTAATGGTAAATCCCATTTTCCAACCCTTCAAATGTGCCATATGTAAGCAGATAGCATTTTAAACCTCCTATGATTGATGCGATGTAAAGAGCATTTCTTTAGTTGACAGTTTCAAAGTACTAACATAAATATGCCTGAAATAAATAAATAGAACAAACCCAATGGATGGAACAAACCCTGTGGGTAGATTAAATTTCCAACCCTTGAATGAATAGATGGGATTTTAATGTTTTGTACTAGTTACCAATTGTATAACAAGTAGATTCACAAGTGGATTAAAACAGTGTACGCCCCGCATGACATAAGCACATCGCCGAGTCCTGGGACACAATCCCCGAGGACAACATCATCCTCTACAGCGCAATAGCATTGCATATAAATAGATTTTACTAAAATTATGTTAAATACAAAATTGATTTCTCAAAGTTTAACCATGCAAAATAAAAATATTTAGTTGTATAGGTGAATTAATGCCTTGGGTGATCACTATATGTTCCCCTACGGGAACATAATAAGGGCAATTTTAATAGGCTGTTGGAAAGAACAAAGTATTGGTATTAGATTGGTCTATAATTAACAAATGCGTTCACAAGTTCTTCAAGGGATCACACAGTATAATCTTAGAAGGCTAAAACGAAATATGTGATTGAGAAGATAATACCAAATTAAGAATAAAGTATAAACCAAAAACAAACACAAGTTTATCTTCAGAAAAGCTAGAAAATATAATGGTTAAAATATCGCTTTTTGCACACTCATTGCTAAAAGTTATATTCTTGTAGATTCTTAGGAACCACAACCATCACTACTAACATGAGACTATCCATGAACAAGAAAACGGTCTCATTAATCTACAAAACTTGTTTCATTGTGGCTTTGATTCTTACATTTACACAGCTAGACAATTCCTAGTTTTATAAAGGCACTGGATTTTTACATCAAATTGGTTCTAACAAAGGGAGAAGTAATTGATGACAAAGATCAAAAACCAATTATTGCAGTAAACATGATGAGCAAAGTTCAAATACAAATGCAAGCTCACATAAATGCAATAGAATATTCTTAAGACATGAGATTTGAGTTTGCTCAAATCCAAGTTGAATCCAAGCAAGCCTAAACTAACCAAGAGAGAGACCCTAGCCAAATTTTCTCAAAGACAAATTACAAGGTTTGATTAGTCTAGCTAATAATCTAGCTATTATTTTTATTAAGAGGTTCCTAGCTTAAAGGTAAAGACTGGATCAAGATAGACTCTATGTTAATAATTCAAAGATTAAATTGATATGTGTACCATGAAAGGAAAAGTAAGACACAAATGAGGCTTGAGCATTAGCAAAATACAAATTGTCTTGAGCAATGTGTCATATAAGCATAAAGATCATGGCATAAACTTAACAATATATGATAATAAGCAAAGGATTAAGCTCTCATCCATGAATCATTAAAAACATCTACGTGTAATGAAATTTAGCAACAACTCATGAAGAGTATTGAAATGAATTGTCACTAAGCCAATAAATTGCATCAATGAAATATATTCATGTGGATCAAAGAAAACATTCACATGTAGGTTTGAAATTAACCATCCAAGTTCATAATAGAGCGAATTGTTATTAGGGTTCTTAGTATGCCATTGAGATTAAGTACATGTGAATTTACATCAACCATAGTATAGTCATCATCTAGACATTAACCATTTATCAAGATTTACAAAGGAGAAAATAGTCAATGTGAAAGTAAAATAACTGAAATAAACCAAATGCTATGAAAGAGACCAACCAAAAGATATCATATCTAGCTGATCTTAAAAGAAAAAGGCAGATTTGAGTTGTTTAGTGTTGATTACTTAATTAAATTACTAACAATAGTGAGCATGCATTCAAGTTATTAGATTACGAGCCAAAAAAACAAATGCACAATGTTAGTATGCATTCAAATGAACTATTCAACACTATATTATTGTCATAACTTTCAGATCTGAAAATAATGCAATATAGCAGAACAAAAAACTAATAGGAACTTAGAATTTAAAGATTCATAACACCACAAGAATTTTATTAGATGTAACATAGATTATTAAATGATGTGGTGTGTAATGCTTAACTCTTTAGTGTTTATTAATTATGAGATGATGAGCTAAGGAGGGGGAGCCAATAGCACCCCTAGGTGTCTCTTGAAATGGGTAAATCCAAGTACTTGTAAAGTTTTAGAAATGTGAAATATGGAAGAAAAACTTGAAATAGAAATTGATTTAAACTACTAAAATATAGATATAGTGCCTTAAAAGGAAACACTTGTTGGGTAATGAAGTCATTATTAATCTCAAAAGATAGATGAGTAGCCTTCAAGGGAGAGTGGAGGACTAGCAATCCCTCTCCTTTGCTAGCCAAAGATGACCACTAATTTCCTATTCCAATTATGATGGATTCCTAAAAAATATAGAGGCAAAGAAAAGTATTGCTAAACAAAAACCATCAAAAATTAGCAAATGCACTTGGTTATTGAAATACCATTAATAAAAAAGAGGTTGTAGCAATCTAATCAAGCAAATAATAATTTCAATCATAAAAAATAAGGTTGTAGCAGTAATTAATCTATCTTACCAAATGCAAAGTAAAACATCAATAATTACGTAAGACCCTTGTGAAGAGCCTCATTCCACCAAGAGATGAGCTAGCAACACATGCACCAACAAGAAGAACCTAAGAAACTAGAGTAAATATTCCAGCAGAGTATTAATTCTTTCCAAAATTTCAACTCCCAACAATGAGCTCAAGCCTCTCTTTTATAGCCTAAGAGAGCAAACTAGCTCAAGAGGTGGTAAAAACATAGTTACAAATGAGTGGTGATCTCAAGAATAAGTTGTGCTAGAGCAATGGTCTAGATCATACATTTACAACAAGAAATATTGTGCCAATACCATGGGTTGTCTTCTTTGATCTAAGCGTGTTGGTCAAACTAGCCAAGATGAGCAAATCGTTGGAGCCACATAATTTGAGCAAGAGAGGGTCAATCTAAGTGAAATGTAGTAATGAATCGCTGAGATCTTTTCTAGAGGTGAGATATAGGCTAGATGATCCCAAGAACCATCAACATATGTTCCAATGTGCCACATCACCAAAAAATGCCTCCACATGTATGCCCAAGTGCCACTTAGGCAAATCGACCTCCTTGGGAATATGTAGTATTTCCCATACAAATATGATTAAGTGCTATCTCAATGAAGATATAATACAAAGTGCACTTTTTCCTCCTTAATGACAAATTAGAACCATCAGTTTGAAGGGAAAAGTGAGACCAACAAAAAAGTTATGAATAACAAGTAGGTCCTAACTGGAAAGGACATAATCCACCACACTATGACCACCACCGTGGGGTTGACTAGTGAAGGAACATAACGCCAGGAAACAAGGGAGGTCGTTGAGGATCGGTAACTCATGGGACTCTCCAAGCCGCAAGAGGTACCTATTGTACCTTGCAAGAGGTCACAAAGCATCATCAAATTGATGCAGTCCCACTGAAGCTAGATCAATCTCTTGAACACATAAAACATCCTTAGAGAAATCTTGAAGCAAACCTAGAAGGCTATGGTGTGAGCATTAAAATCACCTAATAAGATGACCTCCCCCATTACAAAGTGTTGTAAGATACCCAAATATAGATCCATGTGTGGGTCGATGTATAACTCTCCATGAATAGCAAACTAAGATGAGGCCGAGGTAAAGTAACAAACCGCTATGTAGATACCCCTAAAGAGCGAGTGGCCTATTAAATCAGACCCACATGAACCTAGCAAACTCATCCATTGCTACCAGTAGAGAGCTTGCCTCAAAGGGAATGTATCACTAAGCATGTGATCCCACCTAATCGCCAGACCCCACCTGAAGACCAAATTTCTTGACGACAAGCAAAAAACCAATGATAGCCTATAATGTCTGGAAGTGGTCTGGCAAGACTCTCGTGGGTCTTAGAAATGAAGAGGAGATCCAAGAGTAGATAGTTTTGGTCTACAATAATGGTTGAAATTTATTTTAATATTATGCCTTTGTTTTCATCTATTAACAATTTGTTCTTTTGAATAATAGGTAGCTTTTTTGAGACCATCTTGGAGATATTATATATGAACAAAACATTTTGTTCTCTTGAATAGTGGGAAGCTCTTTTGGGACCACCACGGAGATATTGTATATCAACACATGTAGAACTTGCTTAGACTTTTTTGTGTCTTCAAAATATATGTTGTACGAAAAGTAAGGTAGGTTTTTTTATTTTTATAATCCCTTCTGAACAATAACAGTTCTAACTAACCACATGCTTGTACATATTTTTGAATTTTACTTTCTTCATCTCAATAATGAAGTCACAATTTTTTGGGGAAAAATTGGACCATCCAATGTAACCTATATAAAAAAAAACTCCACAAAGAGCTAGAGATATCATCAACACCTTATTATGGGAAGGATAGAACTTGTCTTTAACATGGTTAAAAAAAATCTTTAAAAGATGCATATTTTTTTTAAATCATTTAGGATTTTAATGATTTTATTAGTAATGCCTTGAATGTAGACAACATAGGCTGGGGAGCTCACATGGGAAAAGATTTAGGTGTTAACTCAAAAGCTTTGTTTTTCGAACATTTAAATATCTCACTTCAATTAGTTCTAATGACTAAAGTGTTGAGAACAATGACATTTAAAAGAGGAATGATAAAATTTGATCTTATGACTAGAGTGTTGAGAACAATGACATTTAAAAGAAGGATGATAAAATTAGGTATGAAGAATATTTTTCTAAAAAGCTTTGTTTCATGAGCTCTAATGACTAAAGTGTTGAGAACAATGACATTTTACACAAAGGCTGAAAGGGTGATAAAATTAAGTATGAAACAAAGGGTGAAAGGGTGATAAAATTAAGTATGAAGAATATTTTTCAATAAAAATTTCATTAAATACAATACAAATTAAACGCAACATAATAAATATAAAAATATAGTTTAAAAAAACACTTTAAATATCGAATACATTGCATCCATGACAAGTTTGGTAACATTGCCTTCCTTCACTTTTAGTAACTTCGCCCTAAATAGCTTGTATTAAATATGTCACTTTTGGTAACTTTGCCAATAGCTTGTATTACAACTTTTCTTAAATTGGTTTTTGATAATGTACATTGGCTTATTATAATGAATAATGGCTTAATGCTTAGCCTTTGCTTTGTTTAAAAGTTACACCTACTTTGATAGGAAACATGGTTCTTGGTGGTCTTCCTAATGTTATAAATATTATTATTATTCATTACATTAAAATACTTATTGCACGAGAGTAGCGAGACGTTGTGTAATATTATGTATAGCATGACATCTCCATAAAAAAGCAAATGATGTTGGCTTAAACAAAAAACAAAAAATTATATTGATTTGATCTTAAACCTGGATATATCAAGAACTTGAGGTGTAAATTTTATCTTAATGTGTAAAAAAATTAAAATTAAAATAATTTACACCTTGAATCCCTCACTATACTTTATAGATTCGGGTTTATGCTTGATAGATTCGGGTTTAAGATAAATCTATGCTGGTCCTGTATACACCAACAACTTGAAGGATGTATCCACACTCATAACTAAAACTTCATTATTGAGTCATAAAAATAACTGGTTGATATGGAATAATAATATATTGTTGAGTCAAAAACTTTATCATCATTGATTACATTAGGACACCTACCACTATACAAAATACACCGTCCTACCAGTGTACAAAATACACCGTCAGCCTAAATAGGTAGTATAATGCATACAAGTTACAATAATAAGTCCTACCAATGTACAAAATACACCTGTACAAAATACACCGTCAGCCTAAATAGGTAGTATAATGCATACAAGTTACAATAATAACAAAAATTAACCGACACCGATTGAGAAGAGACCAATCAAGAAGCCATTGCTCTCTATATTAAAGTGGATTTGTATGGCAGTTGAAATTTCGTGACTCACATTGATCAATCAAAAGTGAAATCCATACTTCAAAATAAAAAAAATTCAATTCTGTTAACAGGCTGCAACAATTGATTGGGAAATAGTGTTTATGATATAGTGGGGAGCTCAACAATTGATTGGGAAATAGTGTTTATGATATAGTGGGGAGCTTTGATTGGATGTGGACTGCTCAAATACGGAGATTCATCTTAACCCAGAGAGATTCTAAAAAAATGTTGCAAACCTCTTGCCACTTATGTTTTTATTTACATGATGGGAATTAAAAGAAATAAAATATATTTTATGAAGAAAATATGATATGGATATCGGCCTTTTTCATTACATTTTATTAGGAATGCCCATGCAAGTAACACAAATATGCAGACATGGAGAACTCCTCCACGCTATGTTGTAAAGCTCCTCTACGACTAAATCTAATTTATTTGTAAGACTAATTAGTAATTAATGCATTTATTTGTAAGACTAATTAGTAATTAATGCAGAAATATGACCAGTGTTCCTCGGAATTGAGGAAGAATATATATATATATATATATGAGGCAATAAACTAGTACAACATTAAACACAAAATTCATTCATAGCTTTCCTAATTGGTTGTACGCGATACCCTCTCCAAGGGCATAGTTGTTAAATCCATATGTAGTTTTTTATAGAATGCTAAATTAATAAATAATTTATGTTCCTTACACTTCTGCCCTGGAGAATCTTTGTCATCACAGTTGTAGCAGAAACCTTTGAGTTGACGTTCTGCCATTTTTGCCCGTGTAACTTGTGGACCTCGAGGGGTGGGGCAGGCTGCTGAGGAGCCACCATAGTTGGGTGGGGCTAAATTACTGGTGGATATGGGTTCTTAACCAAAATGCAAGACTGACCACATCATTGAAAAAGAAGGATAAAATATGCAAAACGGCATGTTCTATTTTTACATTATCCTATTTTTACAGTGCACTTAAAACGGCATGTTCTATTTTTACATTATCCTATTTTTACAGTGCACTGGATACAAATTAGACATAACAGGATATTAAAAGCAAATGAAATCCATCATGATGAAAAAACAAAAAAATTACGGCTCGGAACTCTGATTGCAGCCACGAAGACCCCCTCAATAATATAAACAAAAACTGCAGCATGGACAACTAAGGCATCAATGGAATGAATGACTCCAGCTTGCTTACCTCTTTGGTAATGAATCTAGATACCGCTTTAACTTCAAAAACTTCACAATTTCATAGGTGGACCACCAATGATTACTCTAAATGATATATATCATATGCCTCATTTATGTTGTTAAACCTCTTTCACTGCAGAGAAATTTAAAATATACATCATGTTTAATATACAGAAATATAGTAAATCTTTGTTCAGATATATGTACAATAATTCACATCAAGAATTAGAAGCTTCGGAGTTGGTTACGTTCTGTTCGCATACATTCCCTCGACACAAAGGGCATACTCTGAAAGCAAAAAATACAATCTTAGCCTTCTCTCTTAATGGTGCCAAATTATGCATTAGAAAGTCCTGCTATATAATGTTCTTTAATCGAAAGGTGAAAGTAACAAAAACTAGAGTACCCATATTGTAAGAGTTACGTGGTAAAATAAGCACCTGTGTATTTCTTTTAGCCATTTATCAACACATGCCATATGGTACTCATGGTGACAGGGCAAAACCCTGATCTTTTCTCCTTCCTCATATTCTGCAAGGCAAATGTAGCACCTAATAACAAAAACAAGTGCTAATTAAACAAAAGTTCATCTATTTCTAGGTTGATATGCCTTTAAGGGATTTGCAAAACTGTAAACCTATGGACTCCATTATCATCCATTTCTAGGTTGATAAGCCTATAACTTGTAAGGGATTTGCAAAACGCTATGGGCTTCATTTTCAGCTAAAGCCCAGAATTAAGGAAACAATATACAGAAAGAAAATAACTTACTGTGCTGCTGCTAATTAAACAAAAGTTCATCTATTTCTAGGTTGATATGCCTTTAAGGGATTTGCAAAACTGTAAACCTATGGACTCCATTATCATCCATTTCTAGGTTGATAAGCCTATAACTTGTAAGGGATTTGCAAAATGCTATGGGCTTCATTTTCAGCTAAAGCCCAGAATTAAGGAAACAACATACAGAAAGAAAATAACTTACTGTGCTGCTTCATCAGTTACATTTTCATTTTTCTCAGGGTTCTTGTGATTCCGGATGGGAAATGAATCGACAACAGACTCAGGTGCTGGCAATGAGACAAGTGATAATGACGTTGACTGTGAGAGAGCAACTGACTGTCGATGAATCTCATCCAGTACCTGTAGAAAATACAATAAATTTTAACACTCATTTCACAAAAATGCAAGCATCTATTCTAAAAATATATCAGACGGAGCAAGCACATAATTCTTATTGTAGTGCAAAGTGGAAACAAAACCTCGTAAACAAGTCAACTTAATACAGGAGGAAAGTCACAGGGGGTGCAACATTACCTCAAACAAAGCCTCCGCAAGCATCACTATGCGCGAGATGCTTGCATGTGTGCTTGTCTCTTCTGTCATCACATATGCCTCGCAAGAGCAGTGACCATCTGCATGGGTACCAGATGCACAAAACCTTGAATGCCCAGAAGAGGCTCCATCAGAACCTCTGCGCAATCTTTGCAGAGCCCAGACCTGCATTGCGAACAATTTGAAGCTGTTAGCAAAATGGCCAAATTTGAAAAAATGAATCTAGTGGTACTAGTATAAAGTTGTTAAGGAACAACTTTTTGCTTGTGTACTGTACCAAGCATTGAAAGCAGTGTTAATCAGAGAAAGTTATAAGACATCATCACCTTCACAGGACTACAAAGGGTAATGAGGGTGGCACCACTCTCTTACCTTACAGTTTAGCCCAATTTTCTAGCAGAGTTAAAGCAAGATAAGAATCCATACATGCATCCATCATTGAGCCTTGAAGAACATACAAGGCTTCTCGCCTGATAAGTGAAATTTGCAAGGACTCTGAGAGTGACTCAACAAAGAAAAAACCAACCTGTGATCTGAAGCGCCATCTCCTTTCTTCTGAGTCAGCAGAGCTTCGGCCATTATTGAGTCCATCATCTTCTAAAGCATCATCATATAGTACTCCACTAAAATCAAGAAGCCACCTATCATTTGAAGAACCAAGATCATCAACGTCATCTGTTGACAGAAGTATCGCTGGAGTCAAATTCCTCCTCCTAGAAGTTCCTCTGGTCAAAGCATCCCACAATCTCCTCCGACTGTTCCTTCTCAATTCTTGATTGCTAACATGTCCCGTTGAACTGGATGATTCATTGGATGAAAGACTAACTGCATCTGCATGAAGCATACTTCTGCTCTCTGATTCTCTTGGCTCAGGATTAGTCCTTGATAAATCTTGAGAAACAGATTCTTCACCTGTTAACTGCCCTTCAGCTGGTGTAGAATCTGAAACAACAGAATGGGAGTTTGAATCAGAGTTCTCAAATTCACCACCAAAATCACGAGGATTTGTGAGTGATCCTCCTCCCTCTAAAGGCGAAGATAATTCAAGTTCGCTATTAAATGTGCTCAGTTGCCTCATTCCCTCGGTACAAATACAAGATTCACCTTGGATATTACTTGACTGTGCAAGGTGAGAACTGGATGCTTCTAGATCCACAGCAGTTGTTTGCCCAATATCGCCAGCAATACCAGAAAGGTTACCATCCATGACTCCACTCGACTCTCCCAGATGATAAATCCTGTTATCCGAGCAAAAATCAGAGGCTTGACCACTTCCAGTATCAATCCCTCTTCCAGAACTTCCAGTCACTGTTTCTCTGAATGGACTGCTAGAACTTTCACCAGATGTCCCCAGCTCAGTCACATCATGTCCATTTTCAGAGGATACTGTTGAATGATGAAAGTTCTTCTCCATTGCAAGTTCACTTCCATGATCTTCATCTTCAATCACTGTCAAATTTCTCTCGTTTTCAGCTGGAAGTTCCTCATTCTACAATGAACATTGTTTGTATCAGTAACATGTTCCAAGTAATGATGCTAAAAATAGAAGTTAGCTTCCAATAAGGGCTGCATTTTCATGATATATTTGATCCTGTAGGAAAGCCATTAGTCTTTGATTGACTTCCTTTCTTTCATTCAACTGAGAACATATCTAAAATAATGCAGACCACAGAACATAGATTCTAGATATAAAACTATATTTCCTAGTCCACGATTATGGATGCAGAAAGTTAAAAATCAGTAAGAAATTTTCATTCAAACCATGAAATTCAGCATCATAAAAGAAATTTCAAGTTGTGCCTGCAAAATATGACAGGCTAATGCATAGGTAAAACCAAAAAAAGATCAGGATGATCTGGACATATCTAAAAAGACGGTTTCTTAAAATACAAACACTAAATTATGCATGCATAGTTAAACTGTTCAAAGATAAACCCAGCATTTTCAGTTTGAGGTTTAAACTTTAGATATTTTTTCCTATACAAAACAAACAAATTCACCAAGCTTTGGTAGACTGAAAATACAATTTTTTGCAAGTTGAAAAGTGAAAACTTGGCTTTGATGTAAATCAAGACAATAAAATAATTAGAAGTGAAAAAGGAAAGTCGTGTAAGGTCTTGTGAAGCACTATCCATCTTTACTTCTGCCCTGCTTTAGTTCATTGTCGGTACTGTGAGCCTTTACCACCAGGGAGGTGGGGGTCATAATATGCAGCATTCCAACTGCTGCACATTCTGCTGGAGCAACTGGGTGGAACAATGCCATCCAAAAAGGCCCACAAGTTTGTACCAAAAGTGTTCCACAAGGTCATATTCCTGCCCCTCCTGATAATTCCTTTGAAGCTCCAGGTAAAATTAGTGATGTTGAGTTTGAAGATGCTTTGTGGGAATATTGTGTGAATGCCCTTGTTGCGTACTATGTTGGCCATATTCCATCAGAGAACATGATTTGGGCCTGGATATGAGAAGCTTAAAGCTGTCTGGCTCGCATGTTGTCAATATCATGAACCTGACCAAGGATTTCTTCATATTCCAATATTTAGGGATCCTGGTAGCCACATTGCCATCATGCAATGCAATCTAGTCCTTGGCTGTGTAGGAACACCTTCATGGTCTTCACTCATAGGAGAGAGGATTTTTCAGCTGAGGTTTTGTTCAGCTTCAATACCCTGTCTGAGTTGAATTCCCAAACCCCTCTCCTCAACTTTGGTGCTTTTGGAACATCTGTCCCAACCCTCTTGGCATATTTATCTGCCATGAACCTGAGAGAACTTTCCTGTCATGTCCCAATAAGTGACTCTGTATACGAGTCAATCTGCAAAAGAACCTTGAGGATTCAATTGATATCCAAGTGGGGGATAGAGTCATCATCAGACAGTGAGATATAATGTTGAGTACTTTTGTTGGGTGCCAAAAGACCAGATCACCAAATCAAGGATTGTCTGTTGATGGTCAAACTATTGGTGACGAATCTAGCCTCTCAGGTCCCCCAAGCCAAAGTAGCACATTTGGCTCCCAATGCTAGCTAGGATGGCCGTACTACAATGACAAGAGAAGTAATGTGGGAAAGCAACGTCAGTCTACTTTGCAGCCTACAATGTCCACCACCAACCATAAAGGCCGATCTCAGCCAGCTACAATTCTGCCCAAAGAACTCAATATGCTCCTCAAAATTACCCACCTCGAGGTGGTGTTCTTAGACATGTGTAGTCATCATCCTCTCTGGAATGCAAGAAGACAAGATCACAAACAGGAGGGCTTTTGGGTTCTCCGCAGAAACCTAGAACCCTTCAACAGTTTTCCCTCTTGCTTTCACGAAAGTCTCAAATTCATTTAAGCTTCAAGACCAAGAGGATGGGATGAAAATTGCCAGAAGGGCCAGGACACAGAAGGAATTCCCTTCTCCTTGATGGTGACAATCGTGGCATGGCTAACATTCATGCTTCCATTGATGCCTTTCAGCAGGTAGCTCTATGGCATGGACAGTGAAAAAATGGTGAAATCTAGGGAGGATAAGGAGTGTTTGCTTCCTCATCATTGGAGTCACAGGGAAAGAGAGGCTCAATTCTCGCTGCAGTTCAATCTCGAGCTCTATTATCCAGATTTGCATAGTTAAAACTTAAAATGACTCTTCAGATATTTGGTTCACATCGTCCACCTTTTGCGGCAGGAAAGATTAAGTTCTAAAGCAGCTCAATAGAGCCATGCTCACAACACAGAACTTCATCGTGCATAATTAACACTCCAAACATGTCCAAGTCATGGTCAAAGCCACTTCATTTGATCATCCGACCCATTTTCTTTTAATGTTGTTTGGGTAATTCGAAAAACCTTGCATGGTGACAGAGAAAGAATTCCCCCCTCCTTGATGGTGTCAATCTTGGTGTGGCTAACATGCATGCTTCAATTGAATGCCCTTCAACGGCTAAATCTATGGCTTTGGACAGTTGAAAATATTGGTGAAGTCTAGGGAAGATAAGGAGTGTTTGCTTTCCCACCATTGGAGTCCCAGAGAAAGAAAGGCTTGATTTCCACTGTACTTCAATCTCGAGTTCCATTATCCTAATTTGCATAGTTAGAATGACTTTAGATCTTTGGTTCACATGATCCTCTATTTGGGGAGGGAAAAATAGAGTCCTTAAGCAGCTCAATAGAGCCATGCTCATAACACAGAACTTCTTCTCCTTGCATAATTGGCGCTCCAAAAAATGTCCAAGTCATGGTCAATGCTGCTTCATTTGGTCATCCAACCCATTTTCTTTTAATGTTGTTGTTCAGGTAATTCAAAAAACCTTGCATCCTTGGGTCCCACTTAGTATTGAATGTTTCACCCTAAAGCAACCCCAGTTGCCTTGACAGTTGACAGTAATGGAACTTGAACCTTGTGGTTCATTGATCTTCTTGGTGGATTCGATGATCGTATGAAGCCATAGCTAGAACTGCTTATATATTTTCATGGGTTATGGGAGGGAAATTGTCGCCATTAGGCAAAGGCAAGAAAGAGTTGCGACAAAGAAGTACGCTTTAATTAGAAAAATAGTACGTCAGTGGTCGTATGATGATGAGCTTCAAAGTCAGCCAGCCAAATTAAGGCATACATTAAAAGTCATTTAGGCTAAAAACTCAAAGAGTCAAAAGTAATTCAAAAAACCTTACATCCTTGGGTCACACTTCGTATTGAATGTTTCACCCTAAAGCAACCCCAGTTTCCTTAACAGTAATGGAACTTGATCCTTGTGGCTCGTTGATCTTCTAGGTGGATTCGATGATGGAATGAAAGTTTGAAACCATAGCTAGAATTGCTTATATCTTTTCATGGGTTTTGGGAGGGAAATTGTTGCCATTAGGCAAAGGCAAGAAAGAGTTGCGACAAAGAAGTATGCTTTAATTAGTAAAATAGTACATCAATGGTCGTATGATGATGAGCTTCAAAGTCAAGCAACCAAATTAAGGCATACATTAAAAGTCATTTAGGCTAGAAAAGCAAAAGTAGCCTTCAGCAGTGGTTGTTTGGTAAGGAGCATCAAAGCCACGTGACCAAATTGAGGCACTCCTTCAAATTTGTTGAAGCTAGAAAAGTCAAAGGAGAATAGATTCAAGCCCAATTGAATCGGATCAAAACAGGGGACATGCCCATCAAAGCTTTCATTTGGACCCTAGCCACTATAAAAGCTTTTGAGCACATTATATGTGCGATCGTCAATCATTATGAAATGGTTGTTCAATGGAAAGACATCCCAGAGGAACATGGGGTGGCTATACAAATCTATGATGATGTTATACCTCATACGTTGTCCAAGTCACAAGTTGTGGGATGTGATCATCTAACCCTTGATGAATTGCAACCTTCGATGAGATGGCCAATGATAAATCCCCAAGTCTTGACAAATTTCCCTATAAGTTTTACAAAGCTAAAATGGGATTTTGTTGGGCCTAACCTAGTATAAATCTATTGAAAGTCTATCAAGGTAGAATCCTAGAATACCTTATGAAGCAAGGAAATATAAAATCCATTCCCAAGGTGGGTGATCTTGAGATTATCACCCAATCGGCGACCCATAACCTTGTTGAACATCTCCTATAATACTTCAACCATGGCCCTTGCCCTCAAAGTTGAATACCCCTTCCTAAAGATTGATCAAATGAACCATATTGGTTTTAGAATGCCAATATATTTTGGATAACAACGTGATTATCTGAGAAGGCATGGAGTGGGCGCACTCAATTCACTTAAAATTTGATTGATAAAAATTGATTTTAAGAAGGTGTATTTGATTGATGAAAATTGATTTTGAGAAGGCCTACAACAAGGTGGAATGGCCTTTCAGTTCGGGCATGCTTTGGGTCTTGGGATTTGGACCCTTCTTCTAGCAAGTAATTGAAACAAACTTTGTTTGCCAATGCCTAAAATGTGTCGTATTGTTAATAGAGTTAGATCTTAAAAAATTGGTCTACACATGTCAATTTGCCAAGGATTCCCTTTGGCATCGACACTTTATGGATGCTAACTGAAGCATTGGGCAACCTAATGCAATAGAGTGCAAGCCTCAACAAAACTAGAGGTATCTCTTTCTTTGGGCATGACAATGTGCAATGCATAAAATGACCACTTTGTTAAGGATTTTTTTCTTACTGTTAATGAAGCCTCTTTCCAAGTCACAATCAAATGCCTTTGACACCTATCTCGCTTTTGACTCCAATATTCAACTACAAATGATTTTGTGTTACCTTAGAATGAGGTGTCCATCAATGGGTTTAAAATTTTAAATTCCTCAAGATTCTTTTCATCTTCCAATCCACTCCCTAGAATATGTGGCAGATGATTATTGATAGGATTGAGAGCAAGGTTGCCAAGTGACTTTTGGGGCCTCTTTCTTTAGCTACCCATTATCAGATTTGCACCAACATCCTTGTTGCCACCTATTTGTATTATTCACCCTATTGAGCCCCTTCAATAGTGACATATGCCAAGGTCAACAAACTCCCTCACATAGTGCACTAAGATAATTGGGTAAGGAAAGAAGGCTTCCATAGGGTTTGTGTGGAATCTCTATTACACCCCCAAGGATCAACAAGGCTTGGGCGTCATTAATGTACTCAAAGAAAGCAAGGCATTATGTGCCAAATGGATTGTGTGTTCCCTAGAAGAGAATGTAGAATGGAAAACTTCTTACATTATGGTAGAAGAGGGTGGAGAGGGTCAAGACTCAAAATTCCGAAGTCAAACCCTTCTCCTCACTCCTACTTTGGTCACGAGTGAATTCTCCTTTGTCCCCACAATTATTTGGAAGGTTTTGGAGATTGTAAAGCCTATTCTTCGTTGAAAGGAAGGGAACTTCAGATTTGGAAACTAACTCGATGAACAAGCCTCTAGCCTCAAAACTTATTTGAGGACAAGACCCTAACCAAAAAGCAACTTTTTAGCAAATTCATTACATCCTTTCTAGACATTTTTCTTCTCAAACTAGCCACTAGATCTCATAGCCTTAGTTTAAAGCAAATCTTTTGGTTTAGTAGCTTGGATAAAATTTTAATTAACAAATTCAAATCTTGATCCTAGTTTTCTTTTGTTTAAACTTTGGTGTCAAACCAGTAGGGATCTAGGGGAAAGAATGGGCTTGGGGACACAAAAGGCCATTGTCAAGAATAAGCCCACTGATAGTGATAAATATCTAAGCTCAGCATTAGCAACTGAATCTAGACTCAATAAGGCTTAGAGGATTCATTCAAGGTTACCAACTAGCTTAATCGACTAAGGGAAATCTAAAAAGCACCGTTAGTAAGTTTAGAGGATTCATTCAATGGTTACCAACTAGCTTAATCAACTAAGGGAAATCTAAAAAGCACCTTTGGAGATAAGAAAGCTATGCTTGACTAGTGATTCATGCATGATGGCCTTGTTGCAAGAAGAAGGCTTAGACACTTCATCTTTAGTTTGTTGGTTGGGGCCTTTTACAACCAAGTTGAATCACTTTAAGCACTTATTCTAACTCTACCAAAAAACTCCACACCATGGAAGTGAGCAAAAAAACTTAGCAAGTACTCCTTGAGCTCCTAGTCATCTTAAAAGGCAGCTTTGTTGGGTGACAAAAGATCTTGGATAGTAGATTTTGGCATGGCCCAACATATGCTAAGAATTGAAATGCTTTCTAGCTTTGGAATGCTAGAGAGCAGGTTGCGTTTGACATAAAGGAGTCTCATATCTCCTCTACTTGGACTGGTAAATTTTTTGTTATCGTAAATATGTCATTGCAGATCAATTGCACGTGGGAGATGTTCATTAGATGTCGAGCACCAAGTAGAAAAGGTCCTCTGAAATTGAAATTTATATTTAATTCCACTAGAGACCAAACAAGGCCAAGGGAACTAGAGATTACATCCAATACTAGAAGCCCAATTAAAAATTAGAAAATTAAAGCAAAGAACATGTAATCCACTCAAAGTAGCATTGCCTAACATCAATCTATTATTTGATTGGAAAGGGATGCATTGGGATACACCATGGGTTCTATATTAGAAAAAAACACGTACTCGTAGCATTCCACTGAAAAACATTCTCCGATGCAATGCTCAAGTATCCAATGACAAAAACATGAATGTGATTGTCCAAGCTATGAAGCATTGGTGGATCTACCTACTCCTTAATTCACACTAAAAGCAACCACTAGTTCATACTAACCACAGGCCACTGCATAAATATGCAAACAAATATAAAATTGCAAGAAAGTTGACGATTATTCAAATGGTAGACCTGCTTTTGGCATTTGGCATAAAAGGGGGCCTAATATAATTGACTTTTTTGTCTCTACCAACAATTAGTATATTATGTACATTATTGTCCACTGAATTTATAGATTGCAACGATTTGTACCAAAACAAAGAGAAATTTATTAAAATTGCCATTCGCCAAGTAAGGCAACAAACAAAAGAGCAAAAAGGCTACCACGATTAAAAATTGGTTGCTATAAAATCGCAAGACACTATATGTACCTCAACACCGATGGGTAAAGTTGAAACATTATGTTCCAGGCAATCGGGACACCTTTGAATGAAATCAAATAACAAATTTGCAAAGGAACTTTTGATGGCCCAAAACGGTACAAGATATAGAGAATTTTGTGAGGGCATATATTATGCAACACGTGCAAACCAACGATTAAGAAGTTGGGAATTATACGCCTTTGCTAATACCAAACAAACAGTGAGAATCAATCTCATAAGACTTCCGAGGGGTCTGTCAAACATACTTAAAACAAAAGGACAAAATTCTAGTCAAAATAAAAAAACCATAAAGGATGGTTGTATTGTAAGAAGGCCATAACAAAATAACAGACCGTAACTTGTTTTCCAAACATTTTTAGGTAGATTTTAGACTACAAAGCTTTATCCTATTGATTATGGGCAACAGATTCCACAGTTCGTTTTGAAATCTGTTATTGTTATGAATACACACCAAAGTTGAAGAAAACCATAACCTCGACAGGCAGACAAACAGTCAGATAAAAGATAAGTACCGGAAGGTGGTGCAACAACTAAGAATGTACAGTCAACGACACTTGAAGATATGGGATGAGCGATTGCCATACATTCAACGGCTGCTACAAAGCAATCCATGGCTCCAACTTTAAATCACCCTTTCAAACATGTTTAGGATTTCAACCTCAAGCATCCACATATCTTACAATACAGAAAAGTTTGCCAAAACTCAAAAAGAGGAACCTGCTACACATAAAAACATAAAAAGTCAAAAGCTCATCAAGAATATCAAGGAACTACATCGACAAGTGAAAGAGACACGACTAGCACCAATCTCCAAAGTGGGGCTATACCAAACATATAATAGCAAGACCAACCAAATATAAATTATCAAGCAAGAAAAGTTGAAAACCAATTATGGTAGTGCCAAACTAGACCTACCAACATACTAAAGTATACATCTAATGTTGGTGTGGACAAGCTCAAAGTTGAAGACAGCCGGATCAATCTTACCTAACATTACAACTGGCCCAAAGAGATTGTTTGCCAAAAGTGGCCCGCATGCGTGGGTGAAATGACCCTCTTGGGGCCGAAACACTAAACATAAGTAGGAAGCACTTCCGCTCAGCTAAAGATGCCGCAGTGAGGGGTTTTTCTTTCGTCAAAATTACCCAAGACTTGCATCCTGACCCCAAGCTTGAGTGGGTTAAAGGGCCTCTCAAAAGAAAAACTAAACAGAAGCACTCCCGCCCTGCTAAGCTGCCGCAATGGATACTCTTCTGTCAAAATCACCGAGGACTTGCATCCGACCCCAGGTTCCCGTGGGTGAAACGGCACTAGAGAGGCAAAATAGTAAACATAAGCACTTCCTTTCCGCTCAGCTAAGCTGCCGAAACAGGGGGTACCCATCCATCAAAATTACCAAGGGCTCGCACCCGGCCACAACCTCTTATTTGTGCCTCTGGAGGAATTGAACCTTGGTGGGTTGCCTGACAGCCACTGCCGTCGCAACTGACCCATGGGACTTGAACAAATTACCATATTCTAGTACCAAAAGAATCGTATAGTTAGTGAGCCTTTCTATTGTATAAACCATAAGCCATAAACAAATGTTAAAGAAGAAAACCACATCAAGCAAATTGCCCATGAGGAGTTTTATAGTGAAAAAGGCAAAAACAAGAACCTGTAATTCAAGCTAATTACAGAGCTCGTTTCTTTCTTTTCACATAATATTTGGAAAGTCATCACGCACCCGTCAAATTGCGCAATTCGCTCTAATCGAAAGTCTGTGAAGCCATGGCAGCACAACTGGTAATTGAGGGGGCAAGGTTTCCGAGTCCTCAGGGTTTGGGTTTTTCCCATTTCGTGTATGGGAATTGAACCGATGTCTTGCGGCTGAGAAATTAGAAATAAAAGGGAGGAAAGTACTATGGAAGTGCACCTCGGTGAAACGGGGAAAGACGGTCCCGCAGCTGAGAGATCGAATCAAGGGCCGGATGCGGCCTTCGCGCCTCTGGTTCAGACCACGGTTTCGCGGGCGGCTTTGCATAGAACCACCTGCCGCCCGGCTGTTGCTCGACCCCATGATCCCTTGCACCAACAAATGAATGAAAGAAAGAAATTATCAGGTTTCCTGTGCGCCCTTTCGCAGCTTTGATAATATTAACGAGGAGGAGAAGAAATGATGGGCCTCAAGAAAAGATGCCCGGCCTCGGCCTACCGTCTCTAGTATTATTTTAATATTATTTTATGGTTGCCAGTTTTGGGAAGGTACTTATTGATTTATACCCAGCGGAACGCGTTTCCGTGGTGCAGACGTGTCATTGACTGTCGGCCATTACGGCTGCTCCCGCGTCTCGAGCGCCCTCCGGTGTGGGGACGGGCAATGACATTGTATTCTTTGACGCCAGCTCGGCACATGCGGAATTTCTTGGTTGAACACGTCCACGTCCACGTCTCTTCTTCCGATCCAATCAATCAGATCATTTCTTGTGCTTTTCTTATCACGTTTTGTATCAGTTTTTGAATGTTAATTTAATAAGTTTGCTTGTGTTTTGTATCTTTTAATGTTAATTAGTCATTTTGATTGTGGTTTAGTGAGTTATAAGTATTATGATTTAAAATGTCTTTGTATTTTGGATTTTGATTGTGGTTTAGTGAGTAATAGTTATTTGGCAAGAATAAAAGTTTGCTCTTATTTGGCAAGAATAAAAGTTTGCTCCGATATGATAATAGTAATAGGTATTTGGCAAGAATCAAAGTTATTCTTTTTATAAGTATTTGGAAAGAATTTTTTTTAAAAGGAAAAAAGATATCTCACAAGAATGAAAATTTGTTTAGTTATAAATATTTAGCAAGAATGAAAATTTGTTTAGTTATAAATATTTAACAAGAATGAAAGTTTACCTTGATATCAATTAATTATTTTAAATGGCAAAAAAATGTTTTTACACACCTCCATTATCCAAACAAATCTTGAAATTATAAAAATCAAATATTATAGAATTTTTCATATTTTAAAAAATATATATTCATCCATTCCACATTGTTGAAAAAATACAAAACATTGAGATCAGAGAGACTAAGTCTATTATGATACTGTAGATATTTTCTTACTTTGAAATAAAAAATATTAAGATGGTAAAGACTAAATCAATGATTTTAAATATTTAAACTCTTTGTTAATTAAAAAAATATTCATTTCACTAATATAATTGAAATATTGAATTTGTAGACTTCTTCATTAAAAAAAAATATTTCAACTAATGAAAATATGCAAATTAGTGGGTTAATTATTTCTTTTATTTTCAAAAAGATGGTTCACCATTTGTTAGAGGACTACATCCACTGGAAGAGGGTCAATACCTGATATTCCGAAGAATCAAGGTATTTTGAATTACAATCATTCGACTCCAAGGAGCAAGTGTCACCAAGCTAGATTTGAATCCAAGTGGAGAGGATAACAATATTCCTCCCAACCACCCAATCTACACTCAATTGACTAATTATCTCTTTTATTTTATATGGCGGTATTACTTAATTTGTCTAAGTTAATTCAATAAAATTGTATTTGAATTAAATTGTGAGTTTTGCATGTTGAAAATATTGTGCTTTTGAATTCCAATCAAGATATATAAATTAATTTAGTAATTTTAATTGTGTTTTAATGAAATTGTGAGTTTTAAATGTTGAAAGTGTATAATTTAAATGTTTTGATACTTTGGAACTTTTTGGATTCATATGTCCATTCCAACTAAAATATTATTGAAAAATGCTAAAAACAATTGGTTAATGGTTTTTTTTTCTATTTTACAAGGTGTAAGGTAATATGTAATGTACCGTGTTTAAATTTTACGTTTTATTTGAACATTTTACATATTTTGAATGTGTTTTTATTACTTTAATTGTGAATAAGAAATGGTGAATTTCCATGTAGTAAAATTGACAACCCAATTAAAAACTATATATCTAGCATTTTCTCCTTATAAAATATTCTATAAACCAATATATATATATATATTTTTGATAAAAGTTATTTTTCAAAAAAAGTTATTTTATAAGAAGAAGAAAATATATATATATATATATATATATATATATATATTCTTGGAAAATAACTCCTACTTTTAGGCACTTTCCTTTATTCCAAGGATGCTTTTGGGCACCTTCCTTTGTTCCAAGGATGGTACTCAATGTATAGAGGGTGGCGTTTACATTCCAAAAGTGGAAGTTATTTTCCAAGATTATATATATATATATATATATATATATATTTGGAAATAACTATCACTCTTAAGCACTTTCCTTTATTCCAAAGGTGGTACCCAATGAAAAGAGGGTGGTATTTACAAGAATATATATATAATCTTGGAAAATAACTCCCACTCTTGGAACATAAACACCACCCTCTTTACATTGAGAACAAAGGAAAGTGCCTAAGGAATGAGAGTTAGTTTCCAAGAATATATATATATACATTTTTTGTGGGAGTTATTTTACAAGAATATATATATATATATATATATATATATATATATATGATTTAGCCCAATGGGTTAGCTCAAGTGGTTGAGAGCTGTGAGTTGTAAGCATAAGGTTTCGGGGTCAAATCCTCGTGTGGCTATGCTAGATATACAAGGGCCTCACTTGATGTCCCCACCGAGTTAGGCTCTGTAATCAGAACCGGCGGGGTGAGGCCCCTTCGGGTAGACCCCCTGTGAATTATTCCTGTGGACGTAGCAACTCCTCTCCAAGGTTGTGAACCACATTGAAAATATATATATATATGTGATTTGGTTCCTATGGTACTTTATAAGGAGAAAATGATGGGTATATAGATTTTTAATTGGGTTGACAATTTTTATTTTTTTTAACTAAAACGGTTATTTTATTTATTTAGAAACCGGTTGGGCTGGAGCTAAAGCAACCATGATTACAAAATTTCAAAAGCCAGCTTCACCATATTACATATTTCCTTTCCATACAAAGCTAGATTTCAGGGTATAGGGACCTTTGAAAGTGCTTAATCATTTTGTTGAATGCTCCTTGAGGCAGGAGACAGCCCCTGTTTGCTTTGAAGTATGCTTCCTTGTTCGATCCACGAAGGATGTGGAAAAAGTGAGAGGAGGCGAAGTCTTGCAACATATATCGCAACCTTTGTAGAGTCTTATTGAGAGCTGGATTGTTGAAATGATCCTCCATATTTAAAATCTTTATCAAAATTTATGAATCTCTAAAAACTTGTACTTCTCGAATGCCATTTTCACGTGCTATCTGACAGGATTTTAGCATCCCAAGAATTTATGCCCGATTGTTAGTTCTCTGACCAAGACCCCAACTGAAGCTATCCTTTCTAAAGCCATCCGGGGAGTATATTACTCCGCCTGCTCCAGCAATCCCTAGGTTTCCTTTGGAAGCTCCATCGAAGAAAATTGATGCTTTGCCCTGCTTCCTCCACCAAGTTTGAAAAATTTCATATGGGTCTCATAATCGCCATCCTGGAGTGATGGAGGGGCAAACAATGATTTTATTTCTGTCCCTAAATGTAAAGGCTCCCAACCATTTATTTTCTTCAGGATGTAGAGAGTTTTCTTTCTTGAAGGTTAGCTGGGCCATTGTTTCAAGAAGGAGAGCTTTATCTTTGACAGCCACTATCGAAGGGGAGTGTAGAGAGTTGTTGAAGATCTGATCATTTCTGGCCAGCCATATTTTCCAACACACATATTTGGGTATGGCCTGCCAAATTCGATTCCATATAGACTTGGTTGGGATCGCACAGGGATAGCGTGCCTTCCAGGAGGAGAATAAAGCTACCATTGTAATCTGAGTTGGAGTTGTAGCATTAAGGCCGTGAAGGAGGAGTTTCCATACTTCTTGGGCGAATGGACAATCCACAAACAAGTGTTCCATTGTTTCGAGAGCATGACTGCATAATGCGCATCTATGTGGACTGATAATGCCTTTTTTTAACAAGTTTTCTCTGATCAAAACTTTCTTATGCATTAAAACCCAGAAGAAAAAATTAACTTTGGGAAGACCGAGAGGATCCCATACCTGCTTCCAAAAATATGTTGAATGGATCGACACCTGATGTGCTTGAAGGGAAGAGTAGCCCTGTGCTGCAGTATAGATCCCAATCTTTCCCCATCCCCATTTGTAAGCTTGCTTGCAAATGAACAGGTGTTGAATCCGTCAGAGTTGTTATAAGGAGGTTCTATTAAATTTGCAGGTGCTCTAGAATTCTAGGGAAGGCCCATGACTATCAATTCCCTTAGCATCCCAAACGGAGATGTATGCAAGTTCGTGGATTGCTTGCTATGAAAGCCAAACCCAAACGTCTTTTAATTCTTTAGAATTTGCGAGGGGCGAGTGTCCCATAATAGTGTCATGCCACAACAGGATGTTGTTCCCATTTCTAGGGACGCAGTACAAATGTTTTTGGAAGAAATCTAATCCACGGAGATAGAGATTCCAAATCAACGTTCCTTTTGGGGTGTTTTATGCCTGTAGATTTCTCAAAGGAGCTCCTTTGAGGTATTTTTTCCTTAAGATTTGACTTACAGGATGTCTGCCATTTGAATATAGATTCCACAGAATTTTGCTACCCAAAGCAATGTTGGCAAGGTCGGAATCTCGAACCTGTAAACCTCCTTCAGAAATTGGGCGTTTGACAATGTCCCAATCTACTAAGTGATATTTATTTTGATTTCCTTTTCCTCCTCGCCATAGAAAATCTCAAATCATTTTTTAGACTTGTTCTGTGAACGCCTTTGGTGCCATAAGGAAGGATGCTTGGTAGATTGGTAAGGAAGAGAGCATTGTTTTTATAAAAATAAGTTTCCCAGCATTAGTGAGCCAATCACCTCCCCATGCTGCAATTTTTCTCTTGAATTTTCTTAAAACTTCATTCCACAACGACGATTTGTTGGATCCCAAGGTTAAGGGCAGCCCGAGATAATTGATTTTCCCCAAGAAGCGTAGCCCAAGAACCCCAAAAAATGGGTTATTCTCATAATAGTTTGTTGGTCTACGTTCCACCCATACACTGCGCTTTTCCTTTTATTGATGAGGGCTCCAGAGATATTGCAGAAACTATGAAGGATTTCATTGAAGACCTTTGCAATCTTTGTGGAGGCTCCACCCGGCAATAGAGAGTCATCAGCAAATAAGGCATGATTTATTGGATCGAGGCCCTTCATCACCTTAATTCCTAGATCAGTCCCTGCTTTCTTTACTGCAATCAGCTTTCTACTTAATGAGTCTACCATCAGAATGTACAGGAAGGGGGAGAGAGGGCAGCCTTGCCTTATTCCCCTCGTAGCCTGAAAATAATTAGTTTGTCTTCCATTTACTAGCGGGGCTATCCAAGGCTTTTCAGTACAAGATTTAATCAAATTGACAAAATCAGAGCTGAAACCAAAGGAAAGAAGGACTCTATAAAGGAAGGAAAGTTTTACTCGATCGAAAGCATTTGTTATGTCGAGCTTTATGAGCATCCCTTGCTCCTTCCGCTGATAACTGGAATGCATGGCTTCTTGCACCTGTATAACATTATCCAGTATATGTCTTCCTTTGACAAATCCACTTTGCATGGGAGAAATGAGTTTCTCTAGCAACGGCTTAATTCAGTTTGCCATTAGCTTACCAAGAATTTTGTACGAGGCATTACACAGTGAAATTGGCCTAAATCTGTCGAAGGAGCCCGGACTCACTTCTTTGGGTATTAAAGCTAAGAAGTTAGTACTACCTCCCACTTTAGCTTTTTGATGGAAAAATTTAATCATTCTCAGCAAAGCATCCTTGATTATTTCCCAGCATGATCTATAAAAATGAATTGAAAAATCGTCCGGTCCTAGAGCTTTGTCGGGCTCCATAAACCAAATAACTTTGCATATTTCTTCTTCTGAAAATGGCTTCATGAGAGCTGAGTTGTCTTCCCTGATTACAAGAGAAGGGATGTGTGAGAGGAAATCGGAGGTGACCTCCTCATAGCCACCCCTGTCATCTTTGTAAAGTTTCTGAAAATGGATTTATGCTGCCACTTTGAGTTGATCAAGACCTTTGTAAACCATCCCATCTGAAGAGATAATTTATGTGATATGATTTCGAGAAAGGTGTGCTCTGTATTGCCGATGGAAAAATGAGGACTTACGGTCTCCAGCTTTAAGCCACAAGCTACGGGACTTAAGCCTCCAATACTCTTCTTCTTGGCGAAAGGAACAAAAGGATTTGAATTGGGCAACATGTTCCTTTTCTATTTCTGAAGTGGTAATATATTTGCTTTCCATTTCCATTTGCAAATCTGCTAACAGCTGAACAGTCTCTCTTCTATGACTAGAGGGGGTATTATGGGGATTTTTAATCCAATATTTCCGAGCATACTTCGTTGTCTTGAGTTTCTGCTCCCACACGTAACTAGGTGATCTTGTGACTGGAGTGGACCAGGTTGTTTGCACAATTTCCATGAACCCATCTTTTTCTGTCCAAAGAGGGTTGTAGCGGAATGGTATTGGGCCCAATTTTTCTTCCTCTTCCAAAATTAAGAGGATAGGATTATGATCAGAAGTTAGCTTTGGGAGGATTTTGGAGGAGATTAGTCTCTTTTCCATCAAGAGTGATCTCTGTACAAGAAACCTATCCACGTGTGCTGAAATGTGATCAGCACCAACTCTATTGTTTGTCCATGTATAAAGTCCTTTCGAAGGTTTGAAATCAAGGATACCCCATTGCTGAACTAGCTCCTCCACAAAGGGAAGCATTTGGTCCCTGCCGTTGTTGCCTCCTCTCTTTTCTTTCTGATCAAGAATTATGTTCAGATCTCCAGCTAAAATGATGTTCGTAGGGGTATAAATTTCTAAAAAATCTGAAAGAGATTGCCAGCATTATTTCTTCTCAGAGAAGAGGACGTGAACATAAAGATTGAAAAGTGAGAAGGTAAATTTGCTTGGAGAGTGTCGAAACTTGGTGAAAATCCAATGCTGAGTCTCAAAGGAGCTTTCTAAATGAAACTTGTCCTCCGACCACAAAGTTGCAAGACCTCTTGGGGAGCCTCTTGCACTAATGGCCTTCCCTACATTTTTCTTCCATTTCAATTTGTTGATTTCAAGGAGGATGTCCCTTGCAATTTTAGTCTCTTGGACCATGAGGATCTCAGGAGATTAAATTTTCATGAGGTATTTGAATGCTTCGGATTTAAATGGATTCCCCAAGCCTCTACAATTCCAAGAGACTACGCGCATTATTTACTGGGGTTGGAGTGGGTAGAACCTCCCTTGGGAGACCTATTTCTGGTATTTCTCCCGATGGACATTTCAATAGTGGATTGGCTTCCTTGCATTTTTTGCATTTCTACTTCTTCTTCTTCTCTAGCTTCCTTATGCGATTTCCTCCCTGCTCTCTTCGAGGGCCTCTCGAAAGTCTCATCCTGCGAGGAACCATAGTTTTCTGGAGGCTTCTTTCTTGTCATTTCAACATAGGAAGGGTAGGAGGAGGTTCCTAAAGGAGAACCAGTTTGGGCTACATCTACATTGTCTTTCTCCGCTGCAAGGTTTGTTTCTGCTGCTCGATCTCCTCAATTGATGTTTCTGGAGTTCCTATAGGTGTGTTGAGGGATTTGAATGGATTTTTGGATGCATCTTCTATTGAAGGGGTTGAACTCCCTTCTCATTGAACCTGCCCTAATGTGGAAGCTCTAATTCCCATTGGCGCCCCTTTTCCTTTAGATCTGTTGTTTTGTTTTAATGGAGCTGCTTTCTGAACCTGATTCCATTATTCTCCTTTCGAAGTCTCAACATCTTCCTCGACCTTCTTTTTGCAATGCCTTGCAAAGTGTCTGTAACCATGGCAATGTCTGCATTTGAATGGAAGTTGTTCATAGTCCAATTCTTGGATGTGAGACCAATCTGCCACCGTTATTTTTATGGCTTCCGGTAGCCCTACTTCCAAATCTACCTCAATGCATATTCTTGCGCAGGAATACTGATCCTTTCTCTCTGCTCGATCGATATATTTTCTGAGGGTATTGCCGATGGCTTATAGTGACTTCGGATTCCAGCAATGCAAAGGCAAGTGTGGGAGGCGCACCCATAATGGAACTTCCGACGACACATCTTGAGTCGGGTCAAAATCTGGTGTCCATTTATTTAAATACAGGCCCTGAGGACCCATAAAATACGTGTCATTCATGAAAATAGGATTTCTATCTTCTACGATATCAAAGGCGAACACAAAGAATCCTTTACCAGCAAGATGACTTCTGATGATTTTCGTGGTTAGAGGACACCAGTTCCTCTGCACCCATGCTTCCACAGCTTTGGGGGAGGGCCATAGGCCTGTAAAATTCCCAATGAGCCCCCTTTTGGCTAGATTCAACGCATACCGACAAGATTCCTCAACAGGGAGGGAAACTGTAGGTATACTGTCCAATTTTTTGACAAATTTCTGCTCAGATTCAGACGTAGAGCGTTTGTTGTTGGCCGTAACCAGCTTCCTGAAGGCCGTGATCTCTGGGGGTGGAGGAGGGAGGACCTCGGGGCCCCCTCCTGGGGCCATGGTAGTGAAAGCAAGAATGCAATGGCGCACCAAATCAGTCTCGCGCGCAAGCCCAAACCAAAAATCCTTTAGTATAGCGTGAAAATTATTTGGGTTGACAATTTTACTACATGGAAATTGACCATTTCCTATTCATAATTGCGAGTAAAAACACATTCAAATTATTAAAAATTAAATTAAATGTAAAATTTAAACAGTACACATTACATATTACCTTACACCACATGATGTTTCCTTTGTTCCAAGGATTGTACTCAATGTAAAGAGGGTGGTGTTTACGTTCCAAGAGTGGGATTTATTTTCCAATATATATATATATATATATATATATTCTTGGAAATAACTACCACTCTTAAGCACTTCCCTTTATTCCAAAAGTGGTACCTAATGAAAAGAGGGTGGTATGACCCCCCCCCCCCCCTCTCTCTCTCTCTCTCTCTCTCTCTCTCTCTCTATATATATATATATATATATATATATATAGCTTCAAATATTATGGCTCCATGTACTAGGTGCAAAATGAATTGTTCAAACTTCAAAGGTGTATTTTATTACTCCATTGGAATGCCAATGTGTGGTTGAACAGTTTTTCCAAATGCAAATTTCAAATATAAGAAAATATTTTTCTAGTAGTTTTGTACTATTAACCAACATATTGCTACTGGTACAGATAGATATTGTTTCCCAAGTACAGGTGATTCAGAAGTATCCTAAATTATTCTTTTATGAAGAGGGGCAAAGGATTGGCATGGAGGTATCCTTGCAAGAAATTGAAGAAGTCTTTAAAAAATTGCTAGATCTAAAAGTCTTGGGTCAGATGACTAGACCGTTGAGTTATATTTGGGTTTTTTTTATCTATTATGGAAAGACCTCTTGGAGGTGATTGAAGAAACCATAATTCAGGGATTTGTTTCAGGATCTTTTAACTCCATAAAAAAATTTTAGTAGTTTTGTACTATTAACCAACATACTATTATAGACAAGTATTGTTTCCTAGTTACAGGTGATTCAAAACTATCCTATATTCTTCTCTTCTAAAGAGGGGCAAAGGATTGGCATGGATGTCACATCCCCAAACCCCTCAATGACCTTCAGAGGTGATGGGAGACCCACTAATACAATTTTTTTTCAATAATTAACTATGATTTTACACACAACCGCAATGGCCATCGATCCGCAATCCACATTCTGTAATCCACATGCGGAGCTTGGGAATCGGATTTCCAAATTCACCTCTCCGACGAAATCGCACTCCCAACTTTCGCAATGCGGAAGTCGGAAGCCGGAAGTCAATTCACGACCTTAAAATTGCTCATCCAACTTCTGTAGTTCCGCAATCCGCAGGCGGAACTCGAAAATTGGAATCCTACATTCATTGTCCTAGAGATTTTACTCCTCCGCAATTCCGTAATCCGCGTTGCGGATGTCGGAAAGCGAAAACCCCATTCCATAATACCAGGAAAAATCACCTTCTGCTTTGCGGATACGGAATGGTGGAAATCCGATGCGCCAACCCCGTGGAAATCAACCTCCCGACATCCGCAATATGCATTCCGCTTTGCGGATGTGGAATGGCGGAAATCCCACGTGTCGTCTCCAGGGAATTCTCCCTTCCGACTTCCGCAATCCGCTTTGTGGATGCGAAAATTCGGAAGTCTAACCACGCAATTCCAAGGGTTGGTCCCCAACCTCCGCAACCCATAATCCGCATTGCGGATGTGGAAAGGTCGGGACCACAGACCTCACCTGCCAACTTTTTAGGTTGATATCTCCTTCATCCTTAGGCCAAATTGAACAAGGTCAGTACCATTGGAAAGCTATTGGAGAGCTCTATCCACCGATGTAATTCCCCACCACATCTGAGTACTCTAACCATGTCATTTTCCAACTGAAACTCTGTCCATAACCTCCTCTAAGTGCCTTTACCCTTCTGCAAGGAACTCTGTATGACCTTTGTCATGGCTTCTCCCTTCACCTGAACCACAGATGGGTCCTAAAACACAACGGGGACTATCTACTTCCTTTCCCCAAGTCCAAGTGAATCCAAGCAATCCCTCATGAAGGAGAATGCAATGCATAACTAACACGTATTATGAACTAACACTAACTAATGCATCTGCAACATGCAAGGTTAACAACCTATTAAACTCATGCAAATGATGAAGCATTCAAACATGAACTTAGCCTCATACTTAGGCTTATAAATGGTCTTCACAGTGATCAATTTCATGCATTCATTCATTCAACAACTTAAGCATACCAAGCATATCATAACATAGGGAAAATACATCATTTTACACCACATAAACACTTATCTTTGGAGTGAAGTTGTCCAAGCAACTAGCTAAGTGAGAGCAACTTTCCACCCAATCTTAGGTCCCTGTCCAGCCTATACTCTTTCAGCTAAGAGACCACCCCCGAGATGGGTTGTGTATCCACTAAGGAGGGTTAAATAGGCTCTCTCACAGTCAAGGTTCCATCCCAATGCTAATTCAACCTACAATTGGGTTTATCAAGCATACAAGGGAACAAGGAGGATGTTGCTAAGCCAGTGATCTCACCCACAGAGCTACAGGCATCTCAGATCACTCAGCAAACATGGCACCCACATTACCTCCCTCACCAACACAAAGAAGACCCTCTTCTCTGCTGCATAGTCC
Organism: Larix kaempferi; assembly: GCA_027924585.1. Taxonomy (NCBI): domain Eukaryota; kingdom Viridiplantae; phylum Streptophyta; class Pinopsida; order Pinales; family Pinaceae; genus Larix; species Larix kaempferi. The sequence goes on along the minus strand of BSBM01000088.1, from coordinate 16,224,822 downwards.
CTTAAGGCACCTTCCTTCTAGTGTTATTCAAGGTCGGCATAGAAAGGTCCAATTGTTGTTTTCATGAGACTATTACCCTCACTGGGTTTATCAAGCAGATCCAACCCTTGTCCTACCTTCAAATTTGTTAATCAAGCTGGAATCTTCTTAGGGTTGTGGCCGAAACTATCTCTTGCAATTCGACCCTTTGCAAACAAATCTAAGGTCTTCTCCAGGGTTTTCTAAGGTGCTCGAGCTCTGTAATTCATTTCAGGGTCCAATCCAAGGGTTTCCCAACTGGTTTCACTTCTTACGCAGGGTTTCTTTGTATCCTCGACTCTTCCAATTCGGGCATACACAAAATCGCGATTTCTCTTGTTTTTACTCACGGCTTGGCTCTACAAAATGCGTGATGAATTGGGTTGTTGGTCTACAATGGGATAGGGACTAGGATGATAGAATTCCCAGGTGGTATAGTGGCTTTGGGGACAAGTAAAACAGGTCCATACCCTTACATACGGATCACAAGGCTGCTCCATACTCCATCGACTGGTTTTCTAAACCACCCTCTTACAACCGAATTAAATGTCAGCATGGGGAGTCAAATGGGTTCACAAATGGACATGTGGTAGCATGGGTTCCAATCCCATAACCTCCTCACCTCTCCCTAGTGGATACACATGGCCCCTTATCATTGGTTGCCTCCTTAGCCAATTTCTTGGTATTTTATTGCAATATTTAATAATTACATCATTTACCATTATCTCATGGCTTAACAACCAATGGATTATCCAAAATGTGAAATACTTGCCTATGCAAATAAACCTATGCTTCCACTAGTGGGGCCTTGGCCTTGAGCTCCACACTAGGGAAAACACACATAACATTTATACAATATTTACATTGAAGCCAATAAACCCTAAGGGTCAAAACAAGGGTATTATAATGGAGGTATCCTTGCAAGAAATTGAAGAAGTCTTAAAAAAGTTTTTTAGATCTAAAAGTCCTAGGGAAGATGGCTGGATTGTTGAGTTATTTTCAGGTTTTTTTTATCTATTAGTGAAAGAACTCTTGGAAGTGATTGGATAAACTAGAATTCAGGGATTTGTTTCAGGATCTTTTAACTCCACTTTTATAGCTCTTATTCCTAAAAGTGTTAAGCCTGAAACTTTTAATGATTATAGACCTATTTCCCTTTGTGATTTGGTTTATAAGATCATTACTAAAATTATTTCTAATCGGATTAAACCAAATTTGGTTGAGGTTATGTCAAAAGAGAAGCTTGGGTTTCTTTCAAATAGACAAATCTTGGATGTTATTGGGGTTATTCAGGAGTGCTTACAATCTATTAAGACAAATAAGTTGGCAACTCTGATATTAAAAATGGACTTGGTAAAAGCCTGTGATAGAGTGGACCGGACGTTCTTGATACTAGTCTTGTTGCAAATTGGTCTCCCCTTGGAAGTTACTGATTGGATCATGGCATGTGTTTCCTCGACCAGATTTGTTGAGTTCGTGAATGGATCTTCTTCAGAGTTTTTCAAAAGTTCCAGAGGGCTTATACAAGGTTTCCCTTTATCTCCTTTACTTTTTCTCCTTGTGGTGGAAGGACTAAGAAAGCTTATAGGTAAAGAAAAGAAGGAAAAGAGACTTACAGGGGACAAGGTAACTTCTCTTCATTTCATTACTCATCTTCTATTTATGGATGATGTTATTTTGTTTGGAAATGCCTCTCTTGGAGAATGGGAAACCTTTCATGAAATTATTAAGTTATTTTTTCAAGCTATTGGGATGGAGGTTAGTATTCACAAGTCAAATTTCCTTCAAAATGATATAGCAGAAGATGTAATATTAGAATAGATTATGGTCATCTTTCCTTTCAAGACTGATCCCATTGAGGTCAATTTTAAGTATCTCGATATTTTCTTACTCCAAATAAATACTTGAAGCAAGATTGGTTGTGGCTTGTAAGAAAATTGGAAATAAGGATTGGCAATTGGTGTTATAGGTGGCTTACGTTGGGTGGCAGAATGAATTTGGTCAAAATACTACTAGAAAGCATTCTAGTTTATTGCCTTTATTTATCTAAGATTCCAACATCCATTTTATATACATTGAGAAAATTAATGATGCAATTTTTGTGGTCAGGGAATGTGAATAGGGAAAGAATTCATTTGGCCAATTGGGAGAATATTTCCCTACCCAAGAGATTGTGGGGGGTGGGGAATAAAAAATGTTCTTTGGTTTAGTATTGCATTAAGTCTGAAAAGACTTTGGAGAGGTATATTTGGATCTAGATTGTGGAGTGAGATCTTGAAGGCCAAATACCTCAAGAAAAAAACCATGTTAGAATGGATTAGATTGAAAAATAAATATGTTACTATAGCTTCAAACTTTTGGAGGGGTTTTTTTAAGTCATGTCCTTGGCTTGGATCTTGGTTGTCCCGGAGAATAGGAAATGGGGAGAAGGTTCTCATTGGGATTAACCCTTTTTTGGGGGGTGAGTATTTTTATAAGCTATCTCGTCCTCTCATCTACTTTCTTTCAATGAATGGGATCAAAAATTTAGTACAAGTGAAAAAATCAGATTATGTGGAGACCTCATAATCTTATTGGATGCTGGCAAAAGATTTAGACCTTGAGGGGGAGTTAGTTATTGAATGGGACACTTATATTACATGTTTAATGCATGTTGGTGTATGTTTGTCAGATAAAGAAGATGAGATATTGTGGTCCTGGAAGGGATTACTATGGTCCTGGAAGGGATCAAATGGCCTCATGTTAGTCTTAAACTAGCCTATGATGTTATTTCTTGTGTATCTGTTGAATTCGGTGTTAAACTAGCCTATGATGTTATTTCTTGTGCATCTGTTGAATTTGTGGGGAAATGGTGGTATTATAAAATATGGAACTGGAATATCCCTTCAAAGTTGAAATGTTTCACTTGGCTTTGTTTGGAAAATAGAATTATGACATGGGATAATATTATCAAAAGAGGTAGAATTGCCCCCAACTCCTATTTATTATGTTTAACTGATGTTGAGTCTATTAACCATCTTTTTATTTATTATTACTTTGCAAAAAGGGTTTGGAGTGATATCAAAGTTGGTCTTAAGCTTACCGAGAATTGGGGGCTACTTACTTTTGAACAAAGCTCATAGATATGGTGTAAAAAAGTGCCACAACATAAATAAATTCCTATTTATGTCAGTTGGAGGATATATAGGTCTAGAAATACTGTTGTGTTTGAAAATATGTCTTTAATTGTCTCAATTATCAATTCAAAGATTTTAGGGGTTTAGGTGGATCCGGAAGTATGGTATTTACCGATCGGGATGGAGAGTCCGGGCGATGGTGATTAGGGCATGATCGGCGGGCAGAGGCGACTGTGCAGTCCACTACAGGCGACAGTATGCCGTCAGTCTTGTCAGTGGGGCTACACGGATCCCGAGGTGGTCTTTGAAGACTGTTAACAATTAACTTTTACCCGTGAGTTCATTTCTATTTTACTATTTTTGGTGTTTTGCCCTAATTTTTTCCACTGGAAGGCCTTTCGATTTCCCAAGTATGGATCCATTAGATGAGGTGGATTATGGTAGCGACACCTTGAGGCACCAAGACATCTGGATCTCGCCACCTGGCGTTTTCTAGGATTTTGCTGGAGAAGGTGGCTACAAGGTTAATGGTTTTGCTAGTTGTCGGCCGACGGTCGTTTTTCCTTTCCTTGGACCTAACACTACTCTAGAGTCTGCTTCCTCACAGTTTCTGCCAAACTCTCCGTTGTGGGATGGCTCTGTTGGTGGATTAGTATCGGAGGTTCGTAGTGAGAGCATATGGGGCATCAAGCGTTTCAGCTCCGCATTATCACAGGACTCGTTGAATGCAGGGTTAGGGGATTTACCAGATTTTCTCAATTCTTCGGGTGGTTCCCATATCGATTCACCTACGCAGGGTTTCAGTGATGAATCGGTGGCAAGGGTTGATAAGAAGGAAGGGTTATGTCAATTTGCTTACCCTGGAGGTTTTGTAGCTGCTAATTTGGACACAGCTGAGCAGCGAGGTTTTTCTAGCCCGTCCGAGGATTCAGAGCAGAAGAATTATGGTCGTGAAGAGGGTTTTGAGGAGTTGAAGAATATTGCTCCTCGTGCGAAGAATAAAAGGAAGTGGATTAAAAATACAGGCAAAGCTCCGAATTACGCGCTTGGAGAAGATATTGGCTTCCAATAGATTGTAGGGATGGTCAAATCGGTGCTGGTGGGTTGGGTTTATGGAAGGTCGGTGAACCATAAGACGGTGATTCAGTGGGCATCGGGGACTTGGTTCGGCCATTGTGGATATGTTCCCCGTGTAGTGGGTCTTTCAGGGGGGTGGTTTGCCTTTCATTTTTCCTCGGACGCCCATGCGCAGTGGGAATTGAGCATGAACTGGTCGATTCTTAAGGTTCCGCTCTTGCTTAAGCCGTGGAATCCATTATTCGATGCAAGCCACGAACGAATGGACACTATTCTGCTCTGGGTGCGGCTTCCTGGTCTACCATTACACTACTGGGCCGAGGAACACTTTCGGAGGATTGGCAACCTGTTGGGGACATACCTGGATGCAGACTTCTCCTTTGTGGCAACAATGATTCAGAAGGTTGCGATAATATTGGTGAGTATTAATGTAAGGGAGGGTTTGTATGATGGCATGGATTTGAAATGGGGGCCATATACTTTTGCACAAACTCTGGATTACGAAAATGTGCCATTCCGTTGTAGAAGGTGTCATGAATATGGGCACCCGGCTATCGAGTGCTCTATGCCGGTTCGTATGAAATTTGGGAATTCTCTGAAGCGCCGGATTGTGGAGAAGGAGGCTGGTGTGGACTTGGAATGTGATTCTTTGGGTCAGCAAGAGAATGAACGTATTGATTTGGAGGTACCTTCAGGTAATGTGGAGGTTGATGGCATCATGGTGGAGGATGGCACTGTGCTGGATGTTGGTGCTATCATGGTCACAGCAGAGACCGAACCCTTTCAGCCACTGGTTATTGCTCCAGAGGGTCCTCATCATTCACTTATTCAGTCACCGGACAAGGCAGCTAGTACTTCTTATGTTCCCTTCACAAACCCTTCCTTCAGTATTTTTATTAAGAACTTATCTTTTCCAGGTTTTGATTGGGTGGATGGGTTTAGGAATTTACATATTTCCTCACATATGTTGTCATGTTTATCGGTTCCTCGGTGTTCTGTGGATTCAACCCCTGTTGTGGATACTCTTTTGCTAGAATGTCCCCCTATTATAAACCTTGTTGATTCCCCAGTCCTTCAGCCTGTTATTTCTGAGCTTTCTTCACCCTCTGGATCCTCAGAGTCTGGTTATTATCTTCGATCTATGAATAATCCTTTAGCGGGGGGGTTAGGGAAAGAGAAGCCTAAACTTTCAAAAACCAGAGGACAGAAGTCTTTCATTTCACAAGCTAAGTCCCGAACTTGCTCTGACCTTAGGAATGGTAAACACCTTTCTATTGAGAGGGCACTTAGAGCAATGAATGCCCATAAGGAAGGGTTCCGATGAAAGTTATGTCCTATAATTGTTGAGGTCTCGCTAGTCCCTCCAAAAGACTAGCATTGCGGCAGATGTTGGACCTTGAACATCCTGATGTTTTGTTGTTACAAGAAACTATGTGCAGTGGTGATGAAGCACTTGGTAGGTTAAAGTCATGGTTCTCGGGTTGGGTTTTTGAGGCCTCGGATGCTAGGGGTCGGTCCAGAGGACTGATGATTGGTTGGAACAAAGCTAAGGTCTGTGTTTCCTCTCTCTGGGGAATGAATTCGGTATTAGGAATGTCTTGTAAATCTCTGGATTTTGACACAGATCTCACTATTGTAAACATTTATGGACCTTATTGTGATAGGGAACTGTTTTGGACTTCTCTGTTGGATAGAGAGCTGCTCAAGGGGGATTCTGTGATCTTGGGGGGGGATCTCAACTTTTCACTGGGTCAAGCAGAGATTTGGGGGCCACATGCTCATGTGGATCCCCTTACAAATTTTTTTATTCGAAAATTTTCAGAAGGCAATTGGATTGATGTGGATCCCGTTTGTTTGAAACCATTGTGGAGAAACAAGAGGATTGGTTTGGATAGAGTGGCGAAGTGGTTGGATCGTTTCCTTCTTTCTGAGTAGATTGTGGAGTCAATTTTCTTTGTTAGGCAATGGATTGGGTTGGGTGGATGCTCTGATCATGAACCTATTTTTTTGGAGATGAAAGCAGGCCCTGTAAAACCTCCTACACCCTTAAAATTTAATAAGGTTTGGCTGGAAGACCCTACCTTTATTGAGATTTTTCATCGGCATTGGATCCCTTATCATCCGGGGTCGGTACACTCTGTAGCATGCTACTTTGCTGAGAATATTAAAACACTCAAGGAACCTATTACATCGTGGGTTGCTGATAAGAGGTGTAGGGACAATAGGGATCTTAAGTCTATTGAAGAAGAAATATCTACTATTTCGGGAGAGACAGGAGGTGGATACTGTTCTCAGGAATCGAAGAACCATCTTGTACAATTGGGGCACCAGAGGAATAGGATCCTACAGCAGAATGAAGAGGCTTGGAGATTGAAAAGCAGGGCCATTTGGTTGGAAAGTGGGGATGAAAATTCCAAATTTTTTCATGCCTATGCTAAAGGAAGGAGATATGCCAATACTATTTGGAGCCTTGAGGACTCAAATGGTAATTCTTAGTCTACATTTGAAGGGCTGGCTGGTGTTGGGGTTAATCATTTTCAGAATCTTTTCAAAGCCTATGACAGAGTGAACATTGAAGAGGTCATCGGGGTAGCTCAACTATTCCCTCGGTTTGTTGAAGTGGAGGATAACAGGATGCTGATGGACATCATTTCGGGGGATGAACTGAAGGATGTATTGAATAATTTTCAGAAGGATAAGACCCCAGGGCCTGATGGTTGGACAATTGAATTCTTTATAGCTCCTTATGACATTATAGGTGAAGATCTTTTACAGCTTGTTGAAGATTCAAGGAAGGAAGGCAGGGTTCCAGCTAGCATTAACTCCACCTTCATTGCTCTAATTCCTAATGTGGACACTCCTTCTAATCTTAATGATTTTCGGCCTATATCCTTATGCAACTGTGTGTATAAGATTGTTACTAAAGTGATTGCTCGTAGGCTCAAACCTATCTTATCTACACATATTTCTGAGGAATAGTTTGGATTTCTTGAAGGGTGACAGATTCATGAAGTGATTGGAATTGCTCAGGAAGGATTACACAGTATTAAAACTAGAAAGCTAAAAGGAGCAGTACTTAAAATTGATCCATCAAAAGCATATGACAAGGTTAGTTGGCTTTATATTCGTCTTATGCTTACTCATTTGGGTTTTGAGATTGGATTCATACAATGGATCATGAGCTGTATCTCTACTGTTTCCTTCTCTGTTTTAATGAATGGAGCGACGACCCCTTTCTTTCATTCTGGACGTGGTCTGCGTCAAGGGTGTCCACTGTCCCCCTTGCTTTTTTTGTTGGTGGCCGAGAGCTTGAGTCGGGCTATTAAGGAAGCTAAAAGAATTGGTGATTTTGAAGGGATTTTTGTGGCACCAGGAATCTCACTTTCACATTTGCTTTTTGTGGATGACATTCTGATTTTTTGCTCGGGCTCAAGGAGGGATGCAGTTAAACTCAAAGAACTTCTGGACCTTTTTTCCACAGCAATAGGGATGGAGATAAATGATGGGAAATCCTCTCTTACTGTTTCTCTATTGAGGGAGGAGGAATTATATACTTACACTAATTTGTTTCCCTACAATCTTCTTACCCTCATGGAAGGGTTAAGATATCTAGGTTCCAATTTGAAGCTTAATGACTATCTGAAACAGGACTGGGTTTGGCTTCTGGAAAAGCTGGAAAAAAGGTTAAAAAGCTGGAGCTTCAGGTGGCTCTCTCGAGTTGGTAGGTTAGTACTGGTGAATTATGTGCTGGAAGCTATTCCAGTATACTGGATGTCACTAGCTTGGATTCCTAAGGGCATTTTAGATGCTGCAAGGAAAATTTGTTTCAGCTTTCTGTTGAATGGCAAGGAGGATGTACATGTTACTCCCTGGGTCAAGTGGGACAGAATTGCAGCACCAAAAGCTTTGGGTGGGTGGGGATTGAAAAATATATTTCATTTTTCGAAAGCCTTGGCCGCAAAGTGTGGATGGCGGTTAATTAATGGTGGGAGTTTATGGGCGAGAGTCATGGTCCATAAATATGTTGAGCCTGATACTATGGAAGCTTGGATCAAGTCCCCTCTCAAGTCACATAAAGGAGGTTCAGTCATTTGGAAAGCTTTGGTATCCTCTTTTCATGTTATTGAACAAAACCTAGTCTGGGATGTAGGTAATGGACAAAGGGTGAGGATTGGATGCGACCCTTGGGTGGGTTGTGATGCACAACACTTACTGTCAGCTGGTTTGATTGAGGAGCTGAGGCTGAGAGATCTTTTATTTCTTAATCAATTGGCGGATTTGGGGAATGTTTGGATGGGAAGTCCTGTTTGGAGGAGGACTGATACTTTCAGATTATATGAAGTTTTGGAGGAGGAACTAAGACAGTACTTGAGGGCTCTTAGTAGGGATAATATTTTCCTGAATGAAGATGATGACACTCTTGTATGGGATGGGGATCCCTCGGGTAACTATACTCCAAAAAACGGATATTTGTGGATTAGTGAGAACTTTGTGGACAGAGAACAGGTATGGTGGTGGAAAATTCTATGGAAACTACAGTGCCCACTCAAAGCTAGATTATTCATGTGGTGTGTCTTGGCCAACAGGATCCCGACGTGGGATTTTTTGCAGAGAAGAAGTCTCTAGGGTCCTAGCAGATGCTACCTGTGTAATCAGAATGAGGAAAATGTTTTACATATGTTTATTCAATGTAGCTTCACCACAGAGGTTTGGAGTATCATCTCTAGAATTCTAAAAGTAAATTTCCAGTGGGATGGGAACTCCCTAGATGAGGCTTGGAGAAGATGGTCTCTCAATCCTTCTTTTTCATCCTTTAATGCTCTTCCTCCTATTGTAATTTGGGGGATTTGGATCTCTAGGAACAAATGTCTGTTCTTTGACATTATGGGACTTCCGGCTTTAGTGGCTATTAATAGTTGTGGGATTTTCTTAGCCCTCAAGCGGATCAGACATGCTACTATTCCTAGAAATATACAACCAGTGGATATTGATCGAACTCAACCGTGGGGATTCTTTGATGGGGCTTGTCAGAATGATCAATGTGGGGGAGGGGCTCTTCTTTACTTGTCACCTGCTCATTTCTATGTGATGTCATTTGGATTTGGGAGGGGGACCAATAACTAGGCTGAGATTCTCAGTCTTAAATTACTTATCTCATTTGTTGTGGAACAATCAGTTAGTAAAATTTCTGTGTTTGGAGATTCCTTGAATGTGATCAAGTGGGTTAATGGCTCTTATAAGTGCAACAACCGGAGGAATGCTGCTATTTTGCAACAAATTCAGAATGTCTCTCACACTTTTGAAACTTTTCATTGCAGGCACATCTATCGGGAAAACAACGTAGAGGCGGACAAGGCCTCGAAGGAAGGGCTGCTGTTGGGGGTTGGTATATGGAAAATCTTTGAATATATAGATGGGGTTGGTAGGGAACAGTTCCACAGGCCGTTCATTGAATGAAGATCAGACAAGCTGTCCATAAAGTTTTTCTTTGTTTTTGAAGTTTATATATGGGAACAGTTGGTTGGTTATCAGCATACTTATTTTTTGTATTACACAGTATATTTTGCACTTAAAAACATGTACAGGAAGGTACTTTGTTTTTGTAAAAAGACTTTAAAGTTTTGAACATAGTGATTAAGTATATCAATGTATAAGATGTTAATGCTCACGTGGTGAGAACATCATTGTTTATTCCAGACAGAAGCATGAAGCTTGACTTAGTAGCTCTAAATTCCACTCTATATGAGTGATGACGATCAATGTAATTTTGTACTCTTAAGGATGAAATGAAATTACGCTTTTTTTTCCAGGAAAAAAAAAGGATTTTGGGGGTTTATAAATAACATTTAAAGAGACGAAGATAAAGAAGCTTAGAATTTTTATTGATCCCACATTGACAAATGAGGGTACAATTGGATATTTTGATGGTGTTGCACAATCAAGAATGTGTGGCAGTGGTATGATGTTAAAATTAAACAAAAATCATTGTTTTCTCCTGTGGATGGGCAGTGGGGCTGGCACAAATACCAGAGCTGAACTTATGGCTTTGTGGGGTCTCCTGATATTTGCTTCTAACAAAGTCTTTTTGTCTCTCCAGTTTCTGGGAGATTCGAGAGTCATATTTCATTGGGATGATGGTAAATCAACACTTTAGGTAGTTGCTTTGGAACACTGGTGCTCCAGGATCAAATCATTGCAAGCATCTTTCATCAATCTATCTTTTGACCATATTTATAGAGATTTAACTAAGTGGCAGGCCAATTATCAAAAAGAGCAATTGGTTCTCTGGAAGATCATTTTTATTTTGAAGAAATCATGGACAACCCTAGGTTTTCAAAAGGATCTCTCCAAGTATACTAAGTTCTTGTTAGCTAGGGTTACTAAATTACTATAGTGACTCATGTTATTTTGATTGGAACATTGAAATGAGCACTTTTTTTTATCTCCTTGGACCTAATTTTGATATATAGTCAGTTAAAGTAGGGTTAGTTATTTTGATCATGACTAAAGCTGTGAAGACTTCTAAAGTTGGTATATTAGTTTATCTTGGAATACTTGACATGTCATGACAAGATAAGTCAAACAATTTATCACGAAGGGCATGAAATGTATATGTTTATAGTTTTCTTTGATTCTATAAGAATATCAAGAAACTATTTTTTTTGGAAAAAAAACCAACATACTATTCAAACTTAGGACAACTTACAAATATTTAAGGCTTAGATAATGTAATTAGGATCTAATATCTCCTCAAAGGAATTTGAGGAAAATTATCCAATTTAATAGCATTCTGTATTCAGAATTTTTTTAACCTATGTTTGAGAATATATGAACCCCTTCTTTTTAGTTGGGGGTAGTCTATTACGTAGATTTGTGTTACAGAGAAAACTTCCTATGGCTTGGGGCAGACCACAACAGACAGCTGACTACCATAAAATAACTCAATTCCCAATGCAATGCTATATAAATGACAATACTAAGATAATGGAGAAAAGACCAACCTTCAACTGGATGTTCGAAGTAGATCCCCGTTGATCTTTCAACTTCTACGCTTGAACCTGCATATTAGTCTCAACAACAAGTACAAGAAAGTGCATATAACATGTGAAAGACTTTAGCATAATCAATAGCATGATCCATGATATCATAAGCAAATATAACCCAATGTAATTTAACAATATTCACAACATCAATTGGACGAGAAAATGAGTATTTCCATTAATGAATAACAAGAAGTACAATATAAGACCTCTTGCCGGCAACCAGTCTGAACCAAGAACTGGGTCTCTCCACTTGTGGCTCCACCACTTCAATCCCCCATGCGATGGCAAACTCAAACTATGAAAGGAGTTTGGTAGGTGAACATAAGGAGTTCACAGCAACAAGGATCAATGAGTGTAGACTCAAGTCACGGAAAAAATATCTTGCTTTCTCTTTCTCCTCCCTTCCATACACCATAAGAGCTCAATATATAGCCTTCCAAAGGTAAGTGAAAGGTCGAATCGAGACGTTTAGGGGTATATGGAGGGCCAAAGGTCACCCTAAGACCGCTTTTTGGGAGTAAAAAGTAATTATTTATTGTTTTTTACCATTTTACTTGGTGTCCGCGGGCTATAGTGGAACAACCCGCGTGTACACTGGCTATAGTGGAACAGCTAGCGTACAGGAACAAAAATAGGGATTTGTGTGTTCCTAAAGGGAAAATGATAGATCTGAGTCAATAAAATAGATCCTGAAGGCCAATCAATGCTGATGCTCACAAGGTGAAAAATTACACTGTAATAGATGCCCCCTAATGTGTGAGGTTAGAGAAGGTACTACGATGGCCGAAATACATTATAAATCTCAAAAGTGGAGTGATGGAGACACAAATGGAGAGAGTAGCTCACTCGTCATAATACAATAATATATCTGAATACATGTCGGTACAGTACAACAATCTGATACAATGGCCATGCTAGGCAGTATATAATGAATACATGTCATGAGTGGTCATAGCCATGTCCTATACAGTAAGATATGGTCTCCTACTGAAAAGGAAACAACTGGTGCAAAACTAGAGGTACAAACTGCTGACGTATGAGAAATAAGTTCCCATGAGTATAGTCACAATCAAGACCAGCATACTGAATGCTACTAACATTTGGGGTCTTGTACACAAATCGTCTGCGGTGCAAGTCCCATCAAGTGAATAAAGGTGTTGAAGTCGGACCTGATGTGACATCGTCTGATTATCGGTCAATGATGTATACTGTTAACAGACATGAGATAACAGATAACCCACCAATAATGAAAATGGGCATCAAGGCACATAGTACAATCATTAGAGTGTGAATAGATGTGCTGAGGTCGAACACTAAGATGAATCCATCGATCAGGGGACATTGATGTATTCCAAAAACTGTTGATGGCGAGAGAACCTACCACTAATGACTGCAAGCCTCAAGGTACTCAACCAACTCTAAGTCTCAATTCCGGAATAAAGGAGTTGAATTCAACAGAACGAAACTCGTCAGAAGGAGGGAATTAAGGCATCCCCCATCAACCAACACGAGGTAACAGCTACGCTGAAAGATTTGGAAGAACTCAGACGAACGGAATGACTCAATAAGGATGGCCGACGTGCAATAGTCAAGAGATATGAGGAGTGGTTGACTCTGGTTTCAACACTTCCTTTGAACAAGAGCATGAGCAGATGGATAGACTCAGGCAGCATGGACTCAAGATAACAATAACTGTGCGATGCAGGAGGCATCAACAAAAGGGCTCCATAGTGACTGGAAGCTTAACCAATCGGTGGAGTAAACTCTGAGAAACGAGTACAGCTCCTAAGGTCCTACTATAGTCCCTACTCATGATGGATGGAGTGGAAGGAATGCTCTGTTCAAAGGCGACACAACAGCTGCCAACAAAAAGAAGTAAATATTCTCTCGTCCAAAATTTTGGAATATTTGATTTTTTTGGTCTTTTTCATATTTGGAAAGCTTGAAAAAGAATAAAATTGCTTATAGTACAACAAGTGAGGGAACGAGTGTCAAATAGTGAGCAGACTAGTCCCAAGCAGTGGAACATACCTACGATCAATGCAAGGAAGCATGTGCAGGGTGTGGACACTCGGGGGGGTGTTCCCTCAGGGTCAAAAGGTCATCAAACTGCGAAAAGAAAATGAAATCTCTACAGGGCTCGACAAGGGAAGTGCTCAGGCACCGGGCTAACAATTGAGTAAGCGGGAGCCGACACAAGGCTCAAGCGGCAAGCAGGATGATGCAATGCAATCACAACTTGGTAAAACTAGGGGAGTCCTTATGGGAGATGGCCAGCATAAGACAAAGTAAAGTATGAGTCTTTATCGCAAAGTCATGGCGTAACTACAAAGGACTCCTGATCCTAGGGAGAAATAACGATATGGGCGCCAAAAGGCATAACAAGGCTCTAACTAGGGAACCCATGTTTGGACAAGCCCTACCGCTAAATAACGACACTTCTATAACAATGTGAAGGTTTCCTGTCAGTTACAAAGCGGGGTCGCACCTAGGGTTAATGACAAATGGTCAAAGGTCAAATGCATAATGTAGGTAAAAATGACATCTAACCTATATGACGGGTGTGAAATATACCTGCCGTAGGCATGAAACGGTAAAAAATTAACTCTCCTCCGAAAAACCTGTTCAAAATAGTGCTCCAAGACATTTCATTAGTTCGAAATAGCTTTAAATAGTGAAAAATATAGAAAAGTGGGTTTACAAAACTATAAATAGTAACCCAGCCCTTTCTAAGAGAGTTCAGGGGCTCAGTCCGAGGGTTGAAGTTCCTCTGCATACTCTTCATGACCCAGCCCTGACCCGGTCGACAGAGGTTCTTACATGACAGGGTGGTGGTCGATAGGCATCACCATATACATATGAGTTCTTCCACTGGTGGGATCAGCAGGTCATTGCCATTGACGACTACCCATTTGTTGGGATAGACTTCCGTGGCGATCGCGACATGCTGCTTCCTCTAGGGGCCACATTCGAAGACATCATATGTTACTATTTTTATGTTTTGTATATTTATTTTTTTGGATTTTTTATTATATATGAAAATGCAAAAATATTTTTGGTGTAGTATCACATATTGACATTCCACTATTTGCTCACAGATGCTGGTCCGCGAAGACCAGAGGGCTTCCCAAGACATCGTCAACGGGGCAGGGGTGGAGAGGTAGTTGGCAGTGTAGAAGAGAACACATTAGAGACCGTACATGTCAACCTGTCCCGTATGACCAATAGAGTACCCATGATTGAGGTGGAGCATCTTCCAGAGGCGATGCAATGACATGTTGTCGGAGTACCGGGCACCTGGGTGCGACTGCTGCGGCGCAAGCCCAAGCAGTTCACTACTACTATCAGACACATCCTGCCGAGGTAGCTAGGCCTCCTCCCAGGGCTTAGATATCTCAGAGTCCCATATTTTGTATCGATTATATATATTTTTGAGAGCTACGGGCTCCCGTTTTGTACTGTGACACTACCTTTTTGGACATGTTATTTATAAAAAACTATGATTCTCTGGTTCTACTATATGTGTATTTACAAATGTGTGAATGAATGTTTATTTGTGTGCTTCTTTATTGATGTGACAAATGCCAATCTAGGACATAATTAGCATATGCATCATATACATTATTAAAACATCTTGGAACATGAATGTATGTAATGGAAACAAAATGACACTCCAAGAGCCTTACCCTTAAGAACATTCGTAGTAATGTAGGATCCCTCACGCAATACCGACCATTAAATTGAGACACAACCAGTTGTGAATCCAGGCGGACCTCTAAAGACTGGATACCATGTGAAATGGCATTCCGAAGTAGCTCAACTACAACACTGTACTCAGCCACATTATTGGATGTAGGACCGAGACAGGCACCTCCCGAAGACACAATCTGATGGTCCGGTTAATAAATAACCCATGCAGCAGAAGCGAGTCGCTGTGTATGACGGCTAGCACCATCCGCGAATCCTAAGAACGCAAGAGATTCCACTAACATCTGTCAACCAAACGGAAGCGAATCAACAGATCCGAAAAACCAAAAGAAATCTAAACTATGTACAGAAGCAACTATACAATAGTATACAAAAGTATACGCTTGAGCTAGAAGCTCAAGCGTAATACCGCTTGAGGTAGAGCCCATTTCTAGGCTCTTTCAAGGCGTTCCCCTCATAATATTCCAATTTGTAGGCTCCTTTCTCAAGGACACACCTCACTATGTAAGGACCAGGCCACATGGGGTTAAACTTGCCTGCCCCCAGGGTTTCCTTAGCTTGGTCATACAAGAGGACCAAGTCACCTTCAGCATACTGCCGGGGATGGATAGACCTATCATATTGAACCTTGGCATGATGTTTGTTGGTATCTATAGCCACAACGGCATCTCGACATTGTTCATCAAGCTGCACAAGGTGGATCAAGCGTTGCTCAACATCTGACGTATCAGGCAAGAGCTCTATGGCTAGTTTTAACGAAGGGATTTCGCATTCAATCGGTAAAATAGACTCCACACCATGTACTAGCTGAAATGGTGAGAAACCGGTGGCAGTCTTAACTGCGGTTTGATATGCCCACAAAGTAGGATATAACATAATATGCCATTTTCTCTTGCTTTGCTGGATGGTACGTTGGAGAATGGTCTTTAAGGACTTATTGACTGCCTCAACTTGACCATTCACTTGGGGGTAGTAAGAAGATGAATGTTCTTGACGAAACTCAAGCTTGAGTGACAAATCCGCCATCATTTTTTTTCTGAAAGTGACTGCCATGGTCAGTGACAATCTCTTTTGGGATACTGAATCAAGCGATAATATGATTGAACACGAAGTGGGCTGCTGTAGCACCATCGGCTTTTACGGTAGGCATGGCCTCAACCCATTTGGAAAAGTATTCCATGGCCACTATGATATGGTGATGCCCCCCAGCCAAAGCTAGTTTGCAATCCATGAAATCCACCCCCCACTTAGTGAAGGGACCAACGGTGACGACTGGATGAAGGGGTGCTAGATGCGAGTGTATATTTCGAGAAAACACCTGGCAAGGGTGACATCTCTTCACATCGTTCATACAATCTTTAAAGATCGAAGGCTAGAAGTAACCTGCTCGCATGATGCGTTGGGTTGTCGCAAGCCTTGATAAGTGACCACCACACGCTCCACTGTGGCAGTCATTTAGCACTAACTTCGCTTCTTCATGAGTCAAACAACGATGGAGGATAGAGTCCTTTCCTCAAAGATACAAAGTGTCGCCGACAATGACATAATCTTTAACTTGGTGGCTCACACACCGTCATTCATCCCGTGAATAGTGCGAAGGGAACTTCAAAGTTTGGAGATATATGATGATATCCCCATACCAAGGGTCCAATGATGAGATAAGAAACAAATGCTCATCCATGAAGGAATCTTCAAGGGCGATGTCTTGATCAAGTCGTGGAAAATATGACATGAGCTCAGCGAAAACCAAGGATTTCATCGACTTCACCGAAGCAAAATCGAGATCAAACTCCTGAAGAATCACAATCCATTTATTATACTTCCCCCCTATGAGACGTCGTGATAGCACGAACTGAAATGGATTGATATGTGCTATAACCGTGGTTTTCCTAAGCATGATGTAATGTCGTAAACGTTGGACTGCATGGACAGTCGCAAGTGCCAACTTCTCCACATGAGTGTATCTCAGCTTAGCGTCTACTAAATTTCGACTAAGATAATAGATGACATGCTCTTGGAGTGCATCATCTACCTGAACTAAGGCCATGCCAATCATCTCAAGAGACGCAGCCACGTAAAGCAAGAAGTCTCTAGCAAAGTCGGGTGGACTAAGCAGAGGGGCCGATACCAAAGCTTTCTTCAAATTGTCGAAGGACTGTTGGGCTCTCTCATCCCAGATAAACGGTGTGTCCTTCTTCAACAGGCGTGCAAAACCTTTGGTAAGACTAGCATAATTCACTACAAAACGTCGTAGAAAAGTGGCTCTCCCTTGGAGGCTTTGAAGTTGAATTATGTTACGCGGGGGAGGCAACCGAAGTATTGCCTCAACTTTAAGAGGATCGACTCTTATACCCTCTTGTGAAACTATGAGCCCTAAAAGGCGACCCATTCTCACGACAAAGATGCACTTATTGGGATTCAAACGAATCTTGTAACATCGACATCTTTCGAAAATGAGGCAAAGGTGCTTGGGGTGGTCCACTCTCTTACGAGAATGGCCCGCAAGATCGTCCAAGTAAGCCTCCACTATACGCTTAAGGTCATGAAACGCATAGGTCATAGCACGTTGAAACGTAGCTTTGGCGTTTTTAATGCCGAAGGGCATTTTTCGGTACGCAAATGTACCCCAAGGACATATGAAAGCCGTTTTATGTTGGTCCTCGGGCTTTATCTAGATTTGATTATATCCGAAGAAACCGTCCATAAACAAAAAAACCTCGCTTCCCACACACACATCCAAGATTTGATCTATGAATGGTGTGGGAAAGTTGTCTTTCGGACATGCACGGTTAAGATCTCTAAAGTCTGTGCATACACGGATGGTTCCTTGCTTCTTATCTACAGGAACAGGATTGGACACCCATTCAGTAAGGGGAACCAGGTAGATGAAACTAGCTTTAAGTAGTTTCTCCACCTCTGCCTTGATCGCAGCTGCCTTCCTAGGATTCATAGCACGAAGTCGTTTCTGAACTGACATGGCATTCATATATGTCTCAATCTCGTGTTCGACGATACTAGGGTCTATTCCTGGCATCTCCTCATATGACCAGGCGAAAATGTCCCGAAATTCCTTGAACAGTTTGGTGTAGATACGGATCTCATCGGCAGAACAATCAACACCGATATACACATTCTCTATCTTTCTGGGCATGCGAGATATGTTGATCGGTATAGTTGGGTAGATATTGGCCATATTCCCCTCTACGTAAATCCCATGTGAATCCAAAGGAGCCACAGGGTGACCAACCTTCTCTGCAAGAGTCGTCCTAAACTCTTCTTGCTCAAGAAGATCAAGGTTAGGAAGAAAATAAGATCGATGATGCAAATATTCCCAAGGCCTCTCACTACCACACATGGCCTCAATGATGGCTTCATCCGAAGGCAAAGTACCATCAAGACAATCGTGCGAGCAAGATGAGTTGGTTGCCCATGCCGACAGCATAACGGGATCTTCCTCCTCTGTCCGTGAAGAGGGTGGATCCGACTCTGCAGTGGCTTGTTGAGTTTCACGGTACGCAAGCTCAGTTGTAGTTAACGGCATAGCCATTCCAAGGTGCGAAATGTCTCCAGACGATGTACTCGTGGATGGTACAGTCCATGAATCATTAAAATACAAGGTCTGGAATGGTACATTATTCAATGAGGAGGACGCACTATCGGAAATGGTCCCAATAAAATCAATTGGTGCAACAAAGTCGAATGATCCCATCAAGGATGGATACAATCCTACCCCAATGTTTCGAGTTGCCGGCTGAGAATCTTTGATTTAGGGAACAATAGTTCCCGGCAATGCTACAGAATTAGAACTAGGGAAGTCTAGCTGATCGAACGTCACGATTCTGCCTTCATGAGGAAAGCAGATAACTCTAAATATGGAGGATACGATCGCTTTCATTGCGTAGATCCAATTCCTTCCCAGGAGAAGGTTGTAGTTGATGGGCGCATCAACCACCTCGACTTCAATAGGCACGAATTTCCCACCCAAGTGGACCTCAAGGGAAGGGATAATACCATGCGGCCTAAATGACCGACCATCGAACGCAGTAAGCATGGTCATAGATTTAGATAGGGGAGAAGAGCCAAGATCTTTCTAGCAATCCAATGACATTACCGAGGTGGAACCACCTTCGTCAACCACCGTGCGTTTAACAAACTTTTCCAAGCACCTTACATGGATTTGAAAAGCTACATGGTAAGGTAAGCGAGGCTAGACATCAGTAGTGTCGAATTTAATGATGCTAGGGCTATTCTCATTCTTAACTCCCAAAGCAGATAAGAGGGCGTGCCGCTGTGAAGGACATGCCTGTAACACCTTGAGAGCGGACATGGCACACGGAGTTTGACACAAATCTTCTACAATAGAGTAGTTCTGGGCGGCTCGAGCATTGGGATTGTGCGCCGAGCGCTTAAGAACACCTTTCGGTATCGGCAGCATAGTAATGGGCTTCTCGATATGCAGTGAAGTGTCAGGAGGAGGAGGAGGCTCATTCCCCATATTCGGTTGTGGTGCACCATAATCGCGTTGACGAGTAGCAACACTAACCTAAGATTGGACCATGTTCATGCATCCATAGCCACCGGCATGAGAAGAAGACGTTGTAGTTTCATTGGTCCCATAGCCAGTAGCGGGAGCATTCGAAGCCATATTCTGATGATGAGGAAGGGGATCTTTCAACACAGCTGGGTTGTAATGTCCCCATTTTGACCCCATTGCATTAAATTGTAAATGATGTAAATATTGTTATTTAATCATGGTGAGGAGATCAAGGCCAAGGCCCCACCATTGATTTAGCGTTTTATGTATCGGCAATTAAAAAAATCGATGCATATGGTTCTTGTGCTAGCTATGCATAATAGAAATTAAGACATCATGTAAAAATGAATTTTAATGAAAAACCCACAACTAGCTATGCAATGCAACAAGAGATGGGGGCATGATTCTACAAGGAATAGGGAGAGAAATTATTCAAATCCTTGAGCCACTAGATTTAATCCAAATGTCATTGAGTGAACCCATAAACCCTCAACTACCCATTTTGACTTATGCACCCAATCATTAAATTCTTCTAGGAGTTGGTTGGGGTAGTTAATGCCTTGGGAATGACGAGGTATGACAGCCAATTTCGTGCATGGGAAAACCATAAACTTGGGAAAACGTACTTTTGCTTCTTGGGCAAGAAAACACCCACAAAATGGTGCCCAAATCCATTTCTTCACCCACGGCCTTTGCTCTCTCACGCAATCTGAGCTAGCCGGGGCTTTCTCCTTCATGTTTTCCTTCATTTTTCTGTATTTTCCATGGCTAGGAACTCATTTTTGTATTGCACAGTGGTTGGGAAGAAGGGGGTCACGATTTTGGGGTTTATGGAGGTCACTTCTGCCACTTGAATGCTTCAGAACATTTTGTGGAAACGATTTTACTCTCCTAGGGTTGATTCCCCATCTACCATTTCGTTTGGGTTGCCCATGTTTTTCTTCATGCCTAGCACTTGTGATTTTGTTGTTACGAGCATCCCTGTTTTGGTTTGAACTGTGAGTAGGAAATTAGGAGTGGAAGTGGACCTGAATTGGCTTGATAAACCTAATGAGGGAGGTAACCTCTCAAGAAGATCAAGAGGGCTAGCTACTCTTCTATGCACACCTTGAACAATACTAGATTGGAAGGTATGGCCTGAGGGACTGTGTGGTAGTGAAGGGAATACTTCCTTGTATTGGGTGTGTAGGTAATGTGGGTACCAAGCTAGATAGATCTGGTAGAGGTATCCATAGCTCTGTGGATGAGCCACTAGCTTAGCAATTCATTTCCTTCCATTTCCTTAGTAGCCTGATAAACCCAACTGTGGGTTGGCTTAGCTGATTTTGGTATATTTGGCTATGTGTGCGTCTGTTGTTCCCTTTTCCCTTGTCGAAATCATGCCCAGCTCGGGGGTGGCAGTTGTGTTGAAATATTGGTGAGCACAATTGGCCTATGGTTGGGTGGAACGTTGCAGTTGCATAGCTAGTTGCTGGGGACTACTTTGCTTTAAGATCAGTACTCTCTCTCTTGCGTTAATTCTGTAATATATTTCTTTAATTGATGATTACCATGAACATCTTGAATGTATGCTAGATGTGTAATAGAATTGACTTTCGCTGTGTTTTATATATATATATATATATATATATATATATCTGCATATGTCCATTTTTTATGTTTCTAGGAATTATGTTAATAATCATGGGGCTAGATGCCCTGGCTTTAGTCTAACGTTCTCTCCATCTCACTGGTCTGATGGAGGGAACGTTACAGAATGGTATCAGAGCCATAGGCTACAGCATTGGACCTCTATGGGCCAAATCTGATCACAGTTAAAAAGGGGAGATCCCTTCCTGATCACCGCAGGTTACAGCATCAGGACTAAACGGGATAAGTTGGATAGTTTGCAGAGGTAAGATCACCTCCTGCTGAGCAGCGGTCATCACAGAAGGAATGAAAAATTTCAAATTTTTTCTAAGGGTTTTTGAAAATTTTTTAAGTCTATGGCGGCAAAGTCTGCGGAGTTTTACGATACATTTCGGCGAAACTCGCTGAGTGTAGCCGAAACGGATTGGTGAAACTCGCTGAGTGGAGCCGACCGACATAACTCGGCGAGTTTCTCCACAGCGGATCACCCTCGACCCGCCCTGCAGTGGCGCAGGGAATCCATAAGGGGGCAAGCCCCCTTGACCCTCGTCGTCCCCCTCATATGTCGTTGATTGTAAGAAAATTCTATGATTTGACAAATTGTCAATATAATATTTTCCCATGTGCATGAAAGTAATTTATGAATTTTTGAGAATGTAATGCAGCTAATAATTGTGTTGATGAACACATTTTGCATAATCATAGCCACAAGAAGCATCCCAGATAGTGCAGTTGGAAATTTTGATCTTGGTTGGGCCAAGAAAATCAACATCATGGATGATGCACAGGATCCCTATGATCCTGAGACAGATGCCATGGGGGAGAACATACATGTTGAGAATGCTGAAACAGAATCTAATGGGAGAAGAAATCAAGAGACTCCCCCAGGTATTGCAGCCACCATGAGGAGCCTGAGGGTGGAGTTGCAAAGCTGTAGAGAAGATAATGAAAGGATGATTAAAGCTCAGGAAGAGCAAAATCAGTTGAATGCAGCCATGCTGCAGAGCTTGACAGACATCTAAAGGAAAATAAACTTTGGGCATCAAACATCAAATCCAGAAAGGGGTGGGAGTAGTTTTGGGAGGAATTCCTGCAAGAGGGCCAGTAGCTCAAGAAGAGTTTCTACAGACATAACATATACTCCAGAAATCTCTTCTAGTGGATCACCTGACTCTGAAGAATCCATTGAGGGTTCAAGCTCTTCATCTCGCAGAAGTAAGAGGAAGAGGCACTACAAGAACAATTCGCATGGGGAATTTAAGAAGGCAAAACCTCCTACATTTGATGGAGAGGTAAAGTCTGGTCAAGAAGCTGAAGCTTGGCGTCTTGGGATGAGAAAGTATTTCCAAGTCCAAGACTACTCCGGAAATATGAAGGAAAGGGTCGCCATCTTCGACTTGAATGGAAGAGCATCTATATGGTGGGATCACATTAGGCAAGTGAGGAAGATCAATGAAAGAAAGATCGTGTGGAAGCAGTTCAAGAAATACTTCAAGCAGAAGTACCTCTCTGATAGGTACTATGATGATAAGATCAAAGAGTACCATGAGTTGAAATTGGGACAATTAACCATGGAAGAATATGCAAACAAGTTCTTGGAGCTACTGAGGTATGTCAGGTATATTCGAGATGATAAGGTGAAAATTCAGCGTTTCCTAAGTGGGCTACCTCAGTCATATAAATACATGATTAAGTTTGATGAACCTCGAACTCTAGAGGAGGCGATAAGGAAGGCCAAGTATTGCTATGATCAAAACAAAAGCAAACCTGATTTTCACAAGGCATGGAAGGACAAGAAAAATGAGAAGTTTGACCAAAGGAAGAAAGGTTTCAAACCTCCTCATATCAAAAATCAACAAAGGAAGCCATCATAGGTTGTGACTAAGCCAACTAGGATGATGGGAGACAAGCCAAGAGATCCAAAGGAGCCAAGATAACCACTTCAATGTTGGGGTTATGGAGGAGACCATATGCTTAGGAACTATCCACATCGGAATGGGAATGCAAATCAAGTTCATAACATCCAAGGAGTTGAAACTATGGGTCAAGTGGCGAGGACAATCCCTAGAATCTATGCAGCACTAGATGACCGCCAGGCAGATCATCAATCAACTGTGGTTGAAGTTGAAGGTAAGATTGTTGAGAAATGTGTTTCTATTTTGATTGACCCTGGATCTACTCACAGTTATGTCACTCCTAAAATTGTTGAGATTTGCGCTTTTAAGAAATTAAAGCATAGTAAGTCTTGGTTAGTTCAACTAGCCACTGGGACCAAGAGAAAAATTAGTGAAATTGTGGAGAAATGTCCATTAGAGATGGATGGGATATTCACTTATGCAAATTTGAATATTTTGCCACTTGGTTCATATGATATTCTCATTGGGATGGACTGGTTAGAAACACATAGGGTTAAACTTCACTGCTACAATAAGACATTTGAATGCATGGATGAAGAAGGAAACCCAAGGGTTGTAAAAGGCATTCCAAAGGTGACTTCTGTTAGATAGGTTTCAGCCATGCAACTGAAGAAGTTTTGTAGAAAGGGTTTTCAATTGTATGCAGCCCACGTTTTAGAGGCAGCATGGGATGAAACTCTTAAATTGGAGGACTATCATGTATTGCAAGAATTCAGGGATGTTTTTCCTGATGAGATTCCAGGACTTCCTCCAAAGAGAGACATTGATTTTACAATCGAACTTGTGCCAGGAGCTGCACTAGTGTCTAAGACGCCCTACATGATGAGTAGACTGGAATTGCTAGAATTGAAAATGAAATTACAAGAGTTGTTGGAAAAGAAATATATCAGGCCAAGTGTGTCCCCGTGGGGAGCACTTGTTCTGTTTGTGAAAAAGAAAGATGGAACACTTAGGCTATGTATTGACTACAGGCAGTTGAACAAAGTTACTGTGAAGAACAAATACCCATTGCCTTGTATTGATGTTCTTTTTTATCAAATGAGAGGAGCAAAGGTATTTTCAAAGGTTGATTTGAGGTCTGGTTACCATCAAGTAAGAATCAAAGAAGAATATATTCACAAGACAACCTTTAGAACGAGGTATGGACACTATGAGTTTGTAGTGGTACCATGTGGTCTCACAAATGCACCAGCTACATTCATGTGTCTCATGAATAAAAATTTTAGCAAGTATTTGGACAAGTTTGTTCTTGTATTTCTAGATGACATTCTTATCTATTCTAAGAATGAAGAAGAGCATGATGAACATTTGAGAATGACATTGCAATTGCTAAGAGAGCATAAGTTGTATGCAAAGTTGAGCAAATGTGACTTTTATAAAGATAGAATTCATTATTTGGGTCACATCATCTCAGATGAAGGAATATATGTGGACCCTGAGAAGATTGAAGCCATTATGAATTGGCCAACTCCAAGAAATGTCACAGATGTGAGATCTTTTATGGGCCTTGCTGTTGACTACATGAGGTTTATAGAAGGATTCTCCAAGGTCACGAACCTGATCACTTGTTTGCAAAAGAAGGGGATAAAGTTTGAATGGACACCAAGATGTGAGGAAAGTTTCTAACGGTTGAAGAATATTTTTACGAGTGCACCGATTTTGAAGATTGCAGACCCGAAAAAAGACTTTGTGGTGTGTACTGATGCATGCAATCAAGGACTTGGAGGAGTTCTTATGCAAGACAACCACGTGGTATGCTATGAGTCAAGAAAGTTGAAGGAGCATGAAAAGAACTATGCTACTCATGATATAGAACTTGCAGCCATAGTACATGCTTCAAAGATGTGGAGGCATTACTTAATGGGAAGGAAATTTGAGCTGAGGACAGACCATTGTGGTTTGAAATACTTGTTTGATCAGCCAACTTTAAATGCTAGGCAAGCTAGATGGTTGTAATTTTCGTGTGAATTTGATTTTGAAATCAAACACATAAAACAGAAAGAAAACAAGGTGGCTGATGCACTCAACAGGAAGGTACATGAAATGCATGTGGCAGCGCTTAGTACTTGCCAACCAGATTTGAGGCAGCAAATTGTTAACCATATGGTTGAGGATGAAGTGTATGAGCAGATAAAGGAAAAATTGCAGCAGCAAGACCTTGAAAAGAAGTATGAAGGATATCATTTGGAAGAACACGAACTTCTTATTTATAAGAATATAGTCTATATTCCAAATGCGGCAGATTTGAGGAGGATTGTTATGGATGAAATCCATAAAGCCCCATACTCTGGTCACCCAGGATATCAGAAAACAATTGCTACAGCAAGAAAATATTATTTCTGGCCAGGGATGAAGAAGGACATCGATGAATACATTTCTAAGTGTATGAAATTTCAGCAGGTGAAGGTTGAGCACCGACACCCAGCAGGTTTATTGCATCCATTGCCAATCCCAGAATGGAAATGGGAAGTAATTTCCATGGATTTTATTATAGGGTTGCCAATGACTGTGAAACAACATGATTCCATCCTGGTTGTGGTGGACAAGTTAACAAAGGCAACACATTTTATACCGGTTAAGTCCACACATAAAGCCGATGCCATTGCAAATATTTTCATGAAGGAAATTTTCAAATTACATGGATTGCCTAAGGAAATAATTTCTGAAAGGGATACCAAATTCACTTCCAATTTTTGGAAAGGTCTCTTTGCAGATTTGGGTACACAGTTGAGCTATAGTACCACGTACCATCCTCAAACAGATGGGCAAACAGAAAGAGTAAATCGAGTGCTTGAAGACATGCTTCGCATGTATGTAATGGACAAACCATCCAAGTGGGAGGATTATCTACACTTGGTGGAGTTTTCATATAACAATGGGAAGCAAGAATCATTGGGAATGAGTCCATATGAGGCTTTGTACGGCAGAAGGTGCAGGACACCAGTGACTTGGGACAATCCAATGAACATAATTGTACTTGGGCCGAAATTGCTTAAGGAAATGGAACAAGAAGTTACAAAGATTAGGCAGAATTTAAAAGCAGCCCAGGATAGACAGAAAATCTATACAGATAAGCATAGGGTGCTTAGGGAATTTAGTGTTGGGGATCATGTGTATCTTAGAGTGAAGTCAAGAAAGAGTTCCTTGAATCTCGGGATTTATGCCAAGCCATCACCTAGATATTGTGGGCCATTTGAAGTGCTTGAAAGAATAGGGCCAGTTGCACATAGACTTGCATTGCTTGCTAGCACTAAAGCTCATAATGTTTTTCATGTCTCTTTGCTTAAGAAATATGTACATGACCTAACCATGTGATTAATTGGGATGTGATCCAGGTGGAACCCAAGGGAGAGTTTCAAACCGATCCATTGCACATCCTAGACAAGAAGGTAACATTGCTCTGGAACCGAGCCATTGGACAGGTAAAGGTGCAATGGAAGCACTACGGTCCCAATTAGGCTACATGGAAGCTGGAGGATGCCATGAGGGTGGCATATCCATTTTTTTACAATTTTGATGAGCACTGAGGACCGTGCTAATGTAAGGGGAGGGCAATGTAACACCCCCATTTTGACCCCATTGCATTAAATCGTAAATGATATAAATATTGTTATTTAATCATGGTGAGGAGCTCAAGGCTAAGGCCCCACCATTGATTTAGCGTTTTATGTATCGTCAATTAAAAAAATCGATGCATATAGTTCTTGTGCTAGCTATTCACAATAGAAATTAAGACATCATGTAAAAATGAATTTTAATGATATACACACAACTAGCTATGCAATGCAACAAGAGATGGGGGCATGATTCTACAAGGAATAGGGAGGGAAATTATTCAAACCCTTGAGCCACTAGATTTAATCCAAATGTCATTGAGTGAACCCATAAACCCTCAACTACCCATTTTGACTTATGCACCCAATCATTAAATTCTTCCAGGAGTTGGTTGGGGTAGTTAATGCCTTGGGAATGAAGAGGTATGGCAGCCAATTTCGTGCATGGGCAAGCCATCAACCTGGGAAAATGTACTTTTGCTTCTTGGGCAAGAAAACACCCACGAAATGGTGCCCAAATCCATTTCTTCACCCATGGCCTTTGCTCTCTCACGTAGTTTGAGCTAGCCGGGGCTTTCTCCTTCACATTTTCCTTCATTTTCCTGTATTTTCCATGGATAGGAACTCATTTTTGTATTGCACAGTGGCTGGGAAGAAGGGGGTCACGATTTTGGGGTTTATGGAGGTCACTTCTGCCCCTTGAATGCCCTAGAACATTTTGTGGAAACAATTTTACTCTCCCAGGGTTGATTCCCCATCTACCATTTCGTTTGGGTTGCCCACTTTTCTTCATTCCTAGCACTTGTGATTTTGTTGTTATGAGCATCCCTGTTTTGGTTTGAATTGTGAGCAAGAAATTAGGAGTGGAAGTGGACTTGAATTGGCTTGATAAACCTAGTGAGGGAGGTAACCTCTCAAGAAGATCAAGAGGGTTGGCTAGTCTTCTATGCACACCTTGAACAATACTAGATTGGAAGGTATGGCCTGAGGGACTGTGTGGTAGTGAAGGGAATACTTCCTTGTATTGGGTGTGTAGGTAATGTGGGTACCAAGCTAGATAGATCTGGTAGAGGTATCCATAGCTCTGTGGATGAGCCATTAGCTTAGCAATTCATTTCCTTCCATTTCCTTGGCAGCCTGATAAACCCAATTGTGGGTTGGCTTAGCTAATTTTGGTATATTTGGCTATGTGTGCGTCTGCTGTTCCCTTTTCCCTTGTAGAAATCATGCCCAACTTGGGGGTGGCAGTTGTGTTGAAATATTGGTGAGCACAATTGACCTATGGTTGGGTGGAACGTTGCAGTTGCATAGCCAGTTGCTCGAGACTACTTTGATTTAAGATAAGTACTCTCTCTCTTGCGTTAATTCTGTAATATATTTCTTTAATTGATTATTACCATGAACATCTTGAATGTATGCTAGATGTGTAATATAATTTTACTTCCGCTATGTTTTATATATATATATATATATATATATATATATATATCTGCATATGTCCATTTTCTATGTTTATGGGAATTATGTTAATAATCATGGGGCTAGATGCCCTGGCTTTAGTCTAACGTTCTCTCCATCGCACTGGTCTGATGGAGGGGACGTTACATGGGCTCTGTTCAAGATGCTTCGATGCTTCTTCAATTCGAGGACACAAGTGAGTAAGATGATCCTTCCCACAAAGTTTGCAAGGGAATTTCACTTTACGTCTCGACTTACGGTCCCCACCAGCATTTCCGCCGTCCCAAGGAAGTTGGCGTTCTCTTTCCTAGGAGTGTTTCGATTACTTCCATTATTTGAATTATTCCCACCCTTACGGTTGTTTCACCCCTTCTTCTTTGCACCAGGTTGTTGGTTACCTGATGGATTTGTCGTCTGTATAGAATGGACATCGGACAACTGGGTAGGAGTGGATGAGGCGTGAGCCTGTCCGGGGGTAGACTGGCTAATAGACAATTTCTGCATTTGATTGGTAACCAAGTCTACACGTTGAGTACTTGTGGATCCCACAATGCCATCAACATGTGGTCCAAGAACAGGCTTGGCTTCATGTCATGAACACGGTGCGTCAGGGATAATATCATATAGGATGCCCAATTGAGCGTAGAGTAAATCTAGCTGCTGGGAATTGAATATAGCTTGTTCCTCCATTGTAATGTTGGACACCGAAACGTCCTTAGATATGTATGGAAGAAAATACTTGAGGAACCACTCCAATAGAAAGTCTAGAGGAATGTTGGCTTTCACTAGCCTCTTTCGTCGACGCCATTCTTGAATATGATCGGATATGTGCATGGCCTTGTTTTGGCGGAGGGTGGATAAAATCTTGGTGCCACTATCGTAGCGAACTTGCAACTAAAAGTGATCTAAGAAAACAAAATCTATCTCATTAAAACCCCTATAGGTGCCCCTAGGCAACTCGACATACCACTTTGCGGCTACCCCCGTGAGGGTGCGTTGAAATAGTCTCAGACGGATAGAGTCATGATTTAATGAATTTGAGGAGCACCAAAGGTGAAAAGTCGTAACATGATCATCCAGATCTTCACCACTCTTCCCTTCAAACTTCGAAATGTTGGAAGGGAGCTTTGTAGGGACTGGAGGCCAAGAAGGATCGTGACACACCGGATCATTCGTCAGCTTCGAAAGATCGGGTAAGTTCAAACGAGCAAGAAATGGGAGCGGTGGCTGTGAAGCTGGATTAAAGGCTCCCAAAAGAGGCTGACCTTGCGGACCGTAGGGATGATATGAACCATGACTATGACCATAGGGATGATAACCTTCCCCACCTTGACCCGTATAATGGTGCGAAGGCATATATGTGTTGTGAGTACCATGGTGAGGAGGGTTGTAATAAGGGCCATAACCAGCTGCATTATAAGAAGGATTGCCACCATATTGATGGGGCATATAAGTGCTAGTTGTAGCAGGAGCAGTCGAGTAATCACCGTAATTATAGGTTACATTTCCACCCCCAGCGTTAGGAATGTGCCCACCCTCAACGTTGGGAATGTACCCACATCCAATGTTGGAATGTACCCACCCCTAGTGTTGGGAATGTGTCCACCCCCAATGTAGGGTATATACCCTCCCCCAGTGTTAGGAGGGACATGCTGGTTAGCAGTCATAGTCATAGGTATATGTGTAGAAACATGCGCGTTAGGTTGTGTAACATGAGCCGTGTTATGTGAAGTGTTCCCACTAAAATGAGGGGCAGTCCTAGGACGTGGTCCTCCCCCAACAGCTGTGGAACCTGAAGGGACATGACCAAACGTAAATTGAAATGGAGCGAAAAAGGTCGTGCCGCCCCCGGACGGAGCAGACGTGGATGTACCGCCCTCGGAGGGAGCAGAAGAGGTTGTGCCGCCCCCGGAGGGAGCAGAAGAGGATGCACTGCCCTCGGAAGGGGTAGTGCCCGTAGCTCCAATGCTAGTGCTAGCTTGAATACCCGACGAAGTGGATGTAACATTCGAATTAAGACTATGCATACCAAGTGAAGAAGGATTAGTGGTCGAAGGGTTTGTAGTGTCATCGAGATCTGGCATCCCATATCGGAATCCCTGAGTGTATGTACCATGAGATGGATTTGTCTCTGGGGTGGATATGGCCCAAAACTTGCAAAAGTGACATGCGGGGTTGAACCTTCCCCTCCAAGTTCCCTAGGAGTGGAAGGAATGGGCTGTCCATCGACATCCACCGACGGAGTTACGGGAATTCTTCCCGGTGTTCCAGATGCAGAAGTCATAATGTACTCGTGAAGTTTATCAAAATTCTCAAAAGTATCAGAGGGGATCTTCCTGTGTCTCTTATGAAAATGACGTGGTACCTCGTCAGCTGGAAGACCAACTAAACGACGAGACCGACAGAGAGGTGGATATCGCTCCACGATAACTCCAAATAAACAGAATGCCTCCTAAAGGCCAACTATCGATCAAAGAGCACACACCTAAGGAAACTACAGCCAAATGCACACAAACAAGACTGGCTCAAGGGACCTCCCGACACTACATCCGGTATGTCCTGACACTACATCCGGTATGTCTCGCCTAGGAGAGGCTTGAGACTCCCAAACTATAACCAAAGGTAATAGAATCAGTTATAAGGGTTCCCAGACTTCACTGCGTGCACAAGGTCAAATCCCTATACAACAGGCAACTGTGCTGTCCAACCCCTATCTGACTCAGGATACGTACAGTATAACTACTGCAAGTACCCTATGCGATACCTAGGTAAAGCAACTAAGGTCACCACACTATAACCAATGCTCAGGGGGACATTCGCAGGTGGGATCCGTCGTATGGGCAGGGTAGCTAAGCCCGAAACTCAAGAGGTACAGATCCCTCAAGAGCCCCCATACATGAACAAATCTGGAAATATATCCCACGTTCAGCTAGTATTGGAGGGCTATCTCCGCAACCAACCTCCCGTGACCTCGTGCTTAACTCTTGTTTGAGTAGAGCTTCCTGAGAACATTGATGTATATCATGGGTTTCACCACTCCCTGGTTAGACACATAATGTTGGTTCAATAGTCTTGGATTGTTAACTCACAATTATCTATTCCAAGACTCTAAACCTAAGCTAGTGGTGCACCCTATAAAATAAAAATCGTTTCTAGTCAATTTTAAGATGAAGGGTTGATTTTAATGGTTGTAATTACTCAAAGGGTACGGTCGTGAAACTGATGATGTATAAAACTCAATGGTATGCAGAACCGAAAAACAATAGACTCATCTAATCAATAAAAGAACATGCCACTAATATGACAATCAATCCAACGATTCGAAATAAAATGCAATCTCTTTAACGTTTCAATGCACAAACAAGTCCTAGATGAAATCATAAGCACTCAGATGCAAAATGCAGTACATAAATCAAATATTTTTGTATTTTCTCTTATAAATGCAAGGAAAATGCAAAACAATGTTTTTGTATTTTTTCAATATAATGAAATGAAAAAATGCAAGCAAAATCTAACTATTCAGTAAAGAAATGTAGAGCATATCAAATAGACAACCTAGCAAAACCCAAACAGTAAGATTTAGCCAAGCTAATGAGCTATAAAACAAGAAATTGTGAAAAATCTAAAAGCTCAAAAACTAAAAGAAAGAGGAGTTTCTGGTCACAAATAGGGCATGGAATAGTCAGGAAACAGGCCAACTAAGACTCAGGAACACTCAGAATCAACCCAGCAAACACCCAAGGCCAAAAATCAAACAATCCCGGAGTTGTATGCAACTGTTCAACAGTTGCGGGTAGACGCGGGCTATAATTCACACAGAGGCAGGTAGACGCAGTCAAAACTAGGTTGAACCGCGTACAGGGAAAATAAAATGAGCCCAAAAAAGGTCAAACAACCCAAAAAAAGCTAGTTTTCTACTGTAGATCTCGACGGCCAATCAATGACACCGAAGCTCGACAAACAACAACTGAAAATAAGGACAAATGCCTAAAAATCCCCAAAAATGGATGTTCTTCCCAACAGAGTCACCATTTCTGTTACGGAGAAAACTTCCTATGGCTTGGGGCAAACCACAACAGACAGCTGACTACCAGAAAATAACTCAATTCCCAATGCAATGCTATATAAATGACAATGCTAAGATAATGGAGAAAAGACCAACCTTCAATCGGATGTTCAAAGTAGATCCCCGTTGAGCTTTCAACTTCTACGCTTGAACTTGCAGATTAGTCTCAACAACAAGTACAAGCAAGTGCATATAACATGTGAAAGACATTAGCATAATCAATAGCACGATCCATGATATCATAAGCAAATATAACCCAATGTAATTTAACAATATTCACAACATCAATTGGACGAGAAAATGAGTATTTCCATTAATGAATAACAAGAAGTACAATATACGACCTCTTGCCGGCAACCAATCTGAACCAAGAACTGGGTCTCTCCACTTGTGGCTCCACCACTTCAATCCCCCATGCGATGGCAAACTCAAACTATGAAAGGAGTTTGGTAGGTGAACATAAAGAGTTCACAACAACAAGGATCAATGAGTGTAGACTCAACTCACTGCAAAAATCCACTAGAGTTATCTTTCTTTCTCTTTCTCCTCCCTTCCATACACCATAAGAGCTCAATATATAGCCTTCCAAAGGTAAGTGAAAGGTCGAATCGAGTCGTTTCGGGGTATATGGAGGGCCAAAGGTCACCCTCAGACCGCTTTTTGGGAGTAAAAAGTAATTATTTATTGTTTTTTACCATTTTACTTGGTGTCCGTGGGCTATAGTGGAACAACCCGCATGTACGTTGGCTATAGTGGAACAGCTAGCGTACAGGAACACAAATAGGGATTTGTGTGTTCCTAGAGGGAAAATGATAGATCTGAGTCAATAAAATGGATCTGTTAGGAACCCATGTCTTTACTTTGTTAGTATATTGTTGTTGGACGCATATGCTTTGTAAGTCGTCCCGTAGTATTTGTTGATCCATAGTTTATATTAGCCCATACTATTGACCCATAGTATTGGACGCATATGCTTTGTAAGTCGTCCCATAGTATTATATGTCCCATGGTTTTGACTCATAGTATTGGCGCCTAGACTTAGCCCATGGTTTGTATTGACACATAGTATTGACCCATGGTATTGGTGCCTAGACTTAGTATATAAGTGTGTGTTGAGGCCTATGAAGGCACCGTGAAGTTAATTGTATTGAGCTTGCTCAAAGGAGGTTGCCCCCTCGAAGTGGCCCGTGATCAATATAAAAGTGATTTTGAGTTCTATTATTTATGATATCTCGTGTATTTGCATTAATTAATTATTGCAGGTTCATCACATCTGGTATCAGAGCACTTTCTTGGGCTCGTTGGGTGGAATTTCTGCCAAATTTTTTTTTTTGTTGCATCTGTTGCAGCTTCGGATTTGGGAATAATCCCTATCCGCTTAACTATGGGAAGTACTTGGGCATAAGCCCTAAAACTCATTTTGAGGAGTACCACAGGAACGCTAAAGTAGCTGGCCCATTGAGAGGACCTGCCAGTGAAAAGGGCAACGACCCCTACCTCATTGACTAGTTCCCACCCATGAGGTAAACCAAGAGCTGTCGTTTGTGGCAAAGCGGTTATCAGTTTTACCTGAGCCATGGAGTGAGGGGTACTGCCCCAATACGCAAGCCATCAGACAACATTGGTGGCCGAGTGAAACACCTGAACTGTTAGGAAACCGTACATACCTGGGGTCCATATCTATTTTCAGTTGAACTGTTGCCGATCACTTCCGCTCCAGATCCAGCTGTTTCAAATCTATTCTGAAAGACGTTCCAGATCCATCCGTTTCAAATCTATTCTGAAAGACATTCGAGATCCAATCACCATTTCAAATCCAACCGTTTTCGATCCCTTCCGGGCCGTTGCAGATCCATCTATAGCAGATCCCTTCCACGTCGCTGTTGACGATCCATTTCTGGAAAAAAAAATAAAAAAAATCCAGAAATTCTCTCTTGTTTCAGCCATATCTCCCTTGTTTCAACTCTGTTTTCCCTGAAACTTCACTGACATCCCTGCAATCCCATTCTACATATTTCATTCCTGAAGACCTTATCCCAAATTCCACTTCCCAAGACCAGAAATCCCACATTTGTCTATTTTTAGGGTATGCCATAACTTCTTCAATTTTCACCCGATTGCCTTCAAATTTTACCATAGAGTTCCCGCTTCTGAAATCCCTATTTTTTGCTTCCCTGACCCTCAGAAAGTGTCGAAAACCTATTCAAACCCCAATTACCCCTCTGAGTTTTTCCCAAATCCAAATTTCCCCTTACTAAATAAGCTTGTGTTTGTGTTTTTCTATCCATTCCCCCCCCCCGCCACAAAAAAAAATAAAAAAAATAATTACTGGTTATGGTTGTCACTCGCACAGGAGCAAACACCATGGAGGAAGCACTTGCAGCCATCCAAACCAAACTCCAAGATCTGGATGAAAAATTTCACAGCCTCCATCTTCAGCATTCAACCATGAACAATAACTGACAGCCAGAATCTTTTGCAGCCATCGGGTTCTCTTCTTCCAGGAATTTTCGTGGGCCGAAGCTTGATTTTCCTCGCTTCAATGGTACTGATCCAACTGGATGGATATACCGAGCAGAACAATATTTCAGTCTGCATAATACTTTTGATGTTCAGAAAGTTCCACTTGCATCCTTTCATTTGGAACAGGAAGACCTTCAATGGTACTGTTGGTACATCAAAGCTCATCCCGAGCCAAACTGGATAGATTTTTGCCAACTCCTTTTCTCACAATTTGGTCCTAGTTCTTTTGACGACTTCACAGGAGCACTCACTAAACTTCACCAAACTGGCACAGTGAGAGAGTATCAGACGGAATTTGAGAAACTAGCCAATCACATAGATGGATTGTCTGATGAATTCTACAGGAGTTGTTTTATCAGTGGTCTCAAGGATGAAATCCGCTCAGAGGTCAAAATGTTTTGTCCCAACACAATGATGGAAGTCCTAGGGTTGGCTAAGCTGGCTGAGGACAAGATCGTAGCTCAACAACGCTCCAAACCCACCTTTGTTCCCTTTAGAAATATGGGTTCCCAACGACCTCCCATCACGCCTGCTCCTCAACCAACTCCTATCAAGCAATTGTCTGAAACAGAGATGCAGGCACGTCGAGAAAAAGGGCTTTGTTATAATTGTGATGAGAAATTCACTCGGGGACATATATGTGTTCAACAAAAGCTCTATCTCTTGGATTTGGATTCTCCGCTTGCCTCAAAACTTGATGAAGAAGCTCCAGATACAGTAGATGATCAGGTCGACATTCAACACCCGCCTGTTGACACCCCATCTCAGCATGACCCGCCCGAGATCTCTCTCCATGCTGTAACCGACATCACCACCCCACAAACAATGCGAGTCAGGGGATACTTAAAGAAGCTCCCTCTTACCATACTCATTGATTCTGGTAGCACTCATAATTTCATTGATCCTCGGATTGCCAAACAGGCTGATTGTTTTTTCCATCCTTGCTCCAACTTTGAAGTCATGGTTGCCAATGGGGGCACCTTACCTTGCAAGGGGAAGTGTCACAATGTGCGTATCTCTATGGAAGATTATAACCTGTGCTCTCACATGTTTGCCTTGTCCTTAGGCGGATGTGATGTGGTTTTGGGCGTTTAATGGTTACGCACACTTGGACCCATCTTATGGGATTTTGCTGAACTTTGGATGCAGTTTTCAGTCAATGGGGCACAACACAAATTTATGGGCTTACAACTAGGGTCTCTCTGCATCATCAGTTCACATCGCCTGGAAAAATAACTTAAGAAGAATTCACATGGTGTCATCGCTCAGCTCCATTCCATTCAGATGCACCCATCAACAGTCTCCACTACTTCCTTGGATAGATATGCAGGTGTCTTTGCTGAACCAATGAGCTTGTTGCCTTCAAGAGACCTTTTCGGTAAGAATTTACCCGCATCTACCTCTCAGCAGGAAATGATGACTATTTTGCATACAGTCCAGAAGTGGCAGCCATCCCTATTGGGGAATTATTTCTGCATCAAGACTGATCTCCAGAGTCTGGAAACTTTCCTGGAACAACGGTTCTCCTCCCCAACACACCTAAAATGGGTTATCCAACTCATGGGTTATGACTATGCGACCACTTACCAGAAGGGTAAGGACAATATGGTGGAAGATGCTCCTCCTCACACATTTGATGACCCAGTTTCTCTTACATCTATTTCTCTGCTTGTTCCAAATTGGTTGCAATCTGTTCAACGGGGTTATCTCTTCTATGAACTCCATGCTTCTTCATCAATAAGGCACTCTGGGTTCCTCAAAACGTATGACCAAGAACAATGTAACTTCTTTTGGCAGGGACTCAAAAGGACAATTCAACGGATGGTGGTTGACTGTGATACTTTCCAGGTCAACAAGGGTGAAACGACCCTCCTTTCAGGACTGCTCGAACCCTTACCCATCCCTCCACAGATTTGGACAACTATTTCTATGGAATTCCTAGAAGCGCTCCAGTGGTATAGTACCACATCTCAAAGGACACCATATGAAGTAGTCTTTGTACATGCACCACCAGTTCTTCTTCCATACACCTTCAGCAGCTCCCTAGTTCAGGCAATTGACTCAATTCTTCGAAACCGTGATCAACTTCTTCTCATTCTGCAGGACAATTTTCACATGGCAAGAATTCGACTGAAACAACAAGCCGATCAGCACCGTTCTGAGCGCACTTTTCACATCGTTGATATGGTTCTTCTTCGTCTACAGCCTTCCATGCAATCCTCCCTGAAACTCCAAAGGCGCCAGTGGCTCGAAATGCAACCCGAGGATGCTACAGGGGACCCACTCCTTCAGATTCTGCATCAATTTCCACATCTGAAGCTTTGAGGACAAAGCTTTTTCTAAGGGAGAGGGGATGTTAGGAACCCATGTCTTTACTTTGTTAGTATATTGTTGTTGGACGCATATGCTTTGTAAGTTGTCTCGTAGTATTTGTTGATCCATAGTTTATATTATCCCATACTATTGACCCATAGTATTGGATGCATATGCTTTGTAAGTCGTCCCATAGTATTATATGTCCCATGGTTTTGACTCATAGTATTGGGCGCCTAGACTCAGCCCATGGTTTGTACTGACACATAGTATTGACCCATGGTATTGGTGCCTAGACTTAGTATATAAGTGTGTGTTGAGGCCTATGAAGGCACCGTGAAGTTAATTGTATTGAGCTTGCTCAAAGGAGGTTGCCCCTTCGAAGTGGCCCGTGATCAATATAAAAGTGATTCGGAGTTCTATTATTTATGATATCTCATGTATTTGCATTAATTACTTATTGCAGGTTCATCACAGGATCTTGAAGGCCAATCAATGCTGATGCTCACAAGGTGGAAAATTACGCTGTAACAATTTGAGATTGATGTTCATGTTGGTTATTGGTTTATAATTGTTTGGATGGTGAATATAATTGTTCTAATGTGTTTATTAGATTGATTTAAATTGTTTTTTTTTCACATGTGGTTCACAAACCCCCTAGCGAGGCTACTACGTCCACAGTAAGAAATCACAGGGGCGCCACCCGGAGGGGCCGCACCCCATTCTCTCTGATTACAGAGCTAACCCGATGTAGACATCAAGTGAGGCCCTTATACAACAATGTATAACCACCCATGGATTTGACCCTAAGACCTTCTGCTCACAACTTACAACACTCAACCACTTGAGCTAGCCCACCAAGCTAGATTGATTTAAATTGTTTATTCATATTTATTTAGCTTTTGTCTTGATATAGGTTTATTGTAATTTTGTTTATTGAATGAATCAGTGAATAATTTATTACATAGTTTTATTTTTTATTTTTTATATATAATCTTAATTAATTTATCTATTTTAAATATTAATTTAATGATTTTAATTGAATATTTAGCCTACCTAATATATTTGTGAAAAATATGTAAAACGGGTTATTATTTTTTTTATTTTTTCTATATGTAGCTTTACATAATTTATCTATTTTGGATAATAATTAAATGATTTTAATTATATTATTTTATAAATTTTTAAGATAATTTAGTAATTTTAATGAAATTGTAAGTGTTAAAAGTATATAATTTAAGTGCTTTTGAATTCCAATCAAGAGACTTAGAAGTTAATTTAGTAATTTTGATTGTGTCTTAATGAAATTGTGAATTGTAAGTGTTGAAATTATATATTTGAAATTGTGAATTGTAAGTGTTTGAATCATATATTTTAAATGTTTTTGGTATTTTGGATTTTTTTGAATTGATATGTTCATTCCAACTAAGATATGGTTTAAAAAGATATAAAATAGTTAGTTAATTATCAGTTTTTATTTTATTTTATATGGTGTAAGGTAATATGTAGTGTTTAGTGTTGAGATTTTGCATTTAATTTGAGTATTTTTTTGATCTATTTGGAATGTTTTTTACATGTGGTTGTCAAGAGGAAATAATCAACATTCATATTCATCATTTTTTCCTTATCGAGTATTCTAAGAATCAATACACACACACACATTACTTTAAAAAATAACTACCAATCTCATGCACTTCCCCTCATTCCCATGATGGTACCTAATGTAAAAGGTTGTGTCTCAGTTCCAAGCACCTCATTCGAAATGAATCTAACCTCCCCTACATCAGTGTTAAATACTTTCTCCTTCTTGTATGACTTTCTTTGTAACAAGGGCTCTTTATATATATATACACACACACGAGAGTTTCCTTATGATGAAAAAACCATAAATGAAAGAGTAAGCATATATATATATATATATATATATATATATATATATATATATATATATATGAAGAATGAGAAGTTGAAATTTCAAATATTGAAGTTCTGTGTACTAGGTGTCAAAAGAACTATTAAATTTTAAGGGTGTATTTTATTACTCCATTGAAATGCCCAAAATGTCATGTGCAAAAAATAGACTCACCAAAGTGTGTCTGACGTGTACAAGAAAAACAATACCAATCCATTGTCAATGTTATTTGAGTCCCTACCCATGCCTTATCTAGATTCTTAGCAAACAAACTTCAACCTTTCATTAGTCAAACTCCCTCATTTTTAATATCCATTTGGATTATCAAGTCCTAATGGTTACTTTTTATGTTATGTCTCTCTTTACCAAGATTCTCATACTTGAAGCCTTGATATCATCTCTAAGTTAGTTGAATCCGAAACCTTAAATCTTGATGGTTGATCTTATCAGAATTTTCCTTACCTCCACCTTCTTTTGCTTCAAAGGAACATTCTATGAACAAACTGAAGGTACAAACATGGGATCATCTTTATCCCTTGATGTTGCCAACATATTCATGGAACACTTTGAATCCTTATCCCTAAACAAATTTTCTTTGAAGCCTAAATGTTGGTTTGAATTTGTTGACGACACCTTTATCATATGGTCGCATGGCCAATCTCCCCTTTATAACTTTCATAATCACCTTAGTAGTATTTATCCACACATTCAATTCACCATGAAAATCCAATAAGACAACTCCCTTCCTTTTCTCGATGTCTTAGTCACCCACTAGCCTAATGGATCCCTTTCTCATTAGGTTTATCATAAAAAGAACTGTACTAATAGATACCTCCATGCGTAATCCCACCATGACCCAACTCAAAAATACATTATTCATAAAATGTTTATCGCCAGAGTTGTTCACATTTCTAACCCCTAGTATTTAAATAATGAAATATTATATCTCACTAATGCTCTTAGCTAATGGCTATCCTATAGCCCAAATTAATAGATCACTTTGTGTCGTTCTTCATCTAAAATCCAAGCAGCACTGCTCCAATTTGTTGCCCCAAGCCTTAAATTTTCTCCCTTATATCCTTGGGATTACCGATCCCATCTCCCAGATGTTAATAAGAAAGAATGCCAAAGCACTCTTTAAACCTAAAAAAAACCTAAAACATTTATTTAGAAATTTCAAAGACAAATTCAACCCTTTTCTCTCTCAAGGTGTCTACCAAATTCCATGTTCATCTGGTAAATCCTACATTTGACAAACTAGTAGATCTATCTTAGATTGTCTTAAAGAACACATTACAAATGCTAATCATAATTGCCTTAATAAATTTGTCATAATAGAGCATCCCCTCAACATTGAACACCTCATTTGCTTTTATTCAACTAAAATTCTAGCATCTACATCCACTTAATCGTCACTCCTCATTAGGGAAGCTCTTGAAATCGAAAATCATCCAAACAATTATATGTAT
Source organism: Larix kaempferi (assembly GCA_027924585.1). Taxonomy (NCBI): domain Eukaryota; kingdom Viridiplantae; phylum Streptophyta; class Pinopsida; order Pinales; family Pinaceae; genus Larix; species Larix kaempferi. The sequence goes on along the minus strand of BSBM01000088.1, from coordinate 16,184,486 downwards.
ATATGTATGTATATGGTGTAGTAATTGCATCATATCTTTTATTTTTTTCTTCTTTTATTTATCCATAAACATAAATAAATAAATTGTATTTTCCTTTTATCCTCCTTGATTTATTTATGCCCCTTAACTCCACCTGTACCTAATCATATTAATCTAACCTTAATTTTTTTATCATCATTTCCCATATAATTTATGCCGATATAATCTCTCTTAAGAACCATTTTGTCTTCTTGTTTATTCGTTCCCCTTCTTTTCATTTTTAGCTAAATCTTGACAACTATTTTTCTCATCCTCTATTTATCCTATCTCAATCTTTCGTATTATATATATCTTTGTTTGGATCCTATGATGATGGGTGGAGTGTCCACTCAAAACATTTGGAGAATTTATAAATTCCAACACAATGTAACTCTAGAAACTCTGACATAAATTCCAAGTAATTTTTTATGAATTTATTTTGTTATGAACGTGTTGATTAATTTGAGAAATCAATATCAAGTAATATTCTTTAAAATTGTTAACAAATTTTTAAAAAATATTAAATCATAATTCTATTAACAAACTAAATCTATTAACCAACATACTATTGAAACTTAATACAACTTACAACTTTCTAATCCATAGATAATGTAATGAGGATCTAGTCTCCCATGAGGAATTTGGCTAAACTTCTCCAATTGAATAACAATTTGTATTCATAAGGTTTTTATACCTAAAATTAACATGCTATTAATTTATGTGAACAAAAATTAAAGGGCAATAAAAATATTTCAGCCTCATCAATAAATAAAAAATTATGGGCAATGTGAACATCAAGGTTGAGCGTTGATAGTGTTTAATGTCAAGTGTTGGCCCAAAGAATGTAGGGGGAGTCATAAATTTGAGAAACATATGGACCCCTTGCATCTTAAGGCGGGGGTGTTGTAGTACTTAGATTTAAGGTTGTTATTTATGTTGGTTGTTTATTTATGTTTGGATGGTAAATATAATTGTTGTAATGTGTATTAGATTGATTTACGTGGTAGATGTTATGACCCGAGGGGGCATGTTTGGGATTAAATGTATATGATATGACCTATATATATATACACATATTCACTCATTGTACATGTGAGTCATTTATTAGGCCAACTACTATTACATATACATTTGACTCCATATGTGTTCCCCTTTGGGATCATATCATATACATTTAACCCATGTATGTCCTCCTTGGGATCATATCATATAGATTTAACCCTATACATGCCCCCTATGGGTCCTAACAATAGATATAATTGTCATTATAATATTATAATAATAATAATTTAATTTAAAACTATAATTTAATGAGATGTCAAATTGATGTACAAAAGACCTTGTTGTTTGTGGAACATGAACCTCTTTGTGATTTGCTGTACTAATTATGCAATGTTTTTATTTAAATGGTTTATCTCTAGAGGTGATGTCTATCACAATTTTGTTTATTCAAATTTTGTTTATGGAATAGATTAGTGCAAATAATTAATCGTGTAGTTGTGTTTATTTCTAAATAGGCTAACTACATAAAATTTAAGGTTGTTTATTTTGATTGTTAATTTAAGTTTTTTAAAGATTAAATATTGTTTTATAAATGATAGCATTAGCACTTTCTATGTTAGATGTTTAGTGTTCCATGCAGAGTGTCTTAAAGTTCGTGCATGGCCATTAACTAACCATTCTTGAAGTAATTTAATCTAAGTCTTTGCATGTATATGGTGATTAATGAACTTCTCTTCAATCAATTTAACCTAAGGTTTTTGCCCATATATGGTGATTGCAAGTTAAACTCATCCCCAAAAAAGGCAAAGTATGTTCATTAAATGCACATGGTTTGAAAGTAGCACTATTCATTTCCATCCAGAATGGTACTAACGATACATTTAAAACTAAATTAAATCACCTTTATCACTATGATGTCTCATATGTTAGTTGTTGAAAGAAGTCCTCTCTACATATTCACTATGTTATCATCCCCATCCACTTCCACTTGTCGAAAGCAATAGGCATACAACAAGTTTTAATAGCTTAGCTCCCACATCCAAGAACAATCATTGATAGTGTGCTTGTTGTCTTTTTTTTGAAAGAGCGATGCCTCTTCACTATTGCGTGCATTGTCTTCTACATCAGTGAGTTACAAAGAAGCTTGTGGCTAGCCCTTCTCAGGGCGATGTTACTACTTGCATATGAGTTATGGCCTCTACCCTACCAAATACATTAGGTTAATCATTCATTTTGTAAGTGTTTGATGTTAATACTTGCATATGAGTTATGGCCTCTACCTTACCAAATACATTAGGTTAATCATTCATTTTGTAAGTGTTTGATGTTAACGATATTGTTATTAGTATGGCAAAGACTTTTTTAATTGCAAGGGCTCAACTTAAGTAACTCAGAATGTACATGCTAAACACAAACAACTAAATTTCACAAACATTATAATGATGATTTTCTATAAAATCATAAACAACTAATTATATTTCTATATCTTAGTAACAAAATCTTACCATAGTCTACAATTTATCATTTCCATTTACCCTTTTAACTTCTTGCAAACTTAAATGTATTCGATAAATATGTACATTAACAAACAAAAATATTGAACATTCTTGCTTATATCATTAAATACATAATCTTTCTTTCTTCACAGAAAAAAATCATAACTTTATTTATGTAAAAGAAAGTTACATTCTTCAAAAGCAAACTCTAGTATCTGTATTTAGTTTCAACTGAGTAAGATGATCAATAGTTCAACAAAAAACAACTTTACATAGCAATTGCTTGCCTAAAAAACAACTATTCAGAAAAGATCCTTCCTCTCATACTTTCTATATTAAAAAAAAAAACTTGTTATAAGATCTGTGTTTAAATTCCATCTAGAAAATAAGCATTTCTCCATGTTCTCTTTGTAGATGAATAGTTCAATCTAGATCCCAAAAAAAAGTTTGTAACTGTTCAGTTAAAATACCTTGCTTCTCCCAAATGATGTGCCATTCCCCTCTTTTCAGCTCTAAACCACTTTTAGAGAGTAAGTCAGCTTTTGTGTTTCAACCCTTCCTGCAATCATTCTTTGAATCTCTTCCGGTATGGGTACTAGATAGATGTTATGGCATTGTAGTTCATCTTTTACCCAACCAATTATTATTTTTGCATCTCCATAAATCTGTAAATTTTTTAACCGATTCATTAAGGCCAATTTCAGAAGGAGTCTGAGAGAACTTAATTCTGCGAAGTTGTTGGTTCCATGCCCCATACTTGCTTTAAAGGAGATTTTATTCATCTTTGAAATATAGATCACTCCACCTCCTCTTGCTGAGCTCAGATTGGATTTGGATGCTCCATTGAAATATGACCACGAAATTTCCTTGTTTATGATTTCTTTATCTACCAGTACCCGTCTCATTTTAATAACTGAACTTGCTTGGGGATAACCTTCCAAGATTTGGGGATAACCTTCCAGGATAGACTCTGCTCTATTTGCACATAATAAGGGAGAAAAATTTTTGTCCTCGAATATCTCAAAGTTCCGAGCTATCCACACTTTCCAGACAACAATTAAGGGAATACTTTTGAAGTCGTGATATTCTATATTATGTATCCAAGAACACAGGTAGTCCTGCAAAGTAATCCCAACCCAAATAAACTTGGTTCTTAATAAAACTTCATGTTCCTTCCAAACCTGTATGGAGAATTTGCATTCCACTACTAAATGATAGTTGGATTATTCTGCATCTTTTCATAAAACACATCTCCTAGGGCCTTCCCAACTTATGCTTTGCAATTGATCCAAGGTCAAAGCTTTGTTTATTAAAAAAAACCACATTAGTAATTTTGTTTTCGGTGGAAAATTAAATTTCCATAAGGATTGCCACCACCAGACCCTATTGGTAACGTCTTCCTTCCCTATAAGAGATTCATAACCTTTTTTCGTGGTATAGATCCCATGTGCATCATAGGGCCATACCAGTTTATCTGCTCATGGGCATAGTTGGATATAACTTCTAGCTAGTTGGTTAATGTAGGTATTCCACACTACTGCCTCTGCATCTCTAAACCCAAGTTGATCGACATTCATCCATCTTTGCTCAAATAGAGGTGAATTTTGTCTCAGTGCTTGCTGATTAAGAGGAAAGAGCCCCTTAAATTTGAGCAGAAAGATCATTTGGAGGGGCAAAGTGTAATGAGGACCGCTTCCTACCCAAGCGTATTCTACCACCTTGATGCTGCATCCATCTCCTACTTTCCATGAGAGACTATCTCCTATGATATTGAATGATTCCACTCTTGCTTTCCATAAAATGGAAACTTTCTAAGTTGGCTTTGAAGGATTTTGAATGCATTGCAAAATTATCAAGGGCTTTAAATTTTTTTGTTGAATAACTTCTTTCCAAAGGCCTGATCCTGAAATAAGATTCCAAATACTCTTAGCCGCTAGATGTTTTGAAAAGAGAATTGGACATTTTAATCCCCAACCTCCTAGATATTTCGACAATGCTAATTATTTCCATTTGATCCGGGCCATCTTCTTTTGATCTGATTTCCCCGACCATAGGAATCTGAACATGATTTTCCTGATAGCAACCAAAACTCCTCTAGGAATCCAGGCTAGGGAGCTCCAGTAAACCGGTGTAGCTTCCAATACTGATTTAGCTAGTACCAATCTTCCCGCCTTTGATAGCCATCTGAAACTCCAATTTGAAATCCGTTTTTCACATTTGGAAATCAACCAATTCCAATCATTCTTGGTGTAGGAGACAAGTTTGAGAATAAAACATAGATAATATATCCCAGAGTCTAGAGCAATATCATTGTAAGGAGAGTCCCTCTTAATAGATTCCATTTCATTCTCCTTAATACCTTCACTTAAAATAAGAGATTTCTGGAAATTTACTTGCATACATGTAGTTGAACAACATAAGTCTAGGATGTCTACTAGGCTTTCCAATTCCCTTTTCGAACCATCAGAAAATAACACAATATCGTCTAGAAAGAGAATATGAGTGATCTGGAAGGACCCACCAATATGGATACCTTTTAACCATCATTCTCTTTTTGCAAATAAGATGGATCTACTGAGTCCCTCTGCCACCAACAGAAACAACAGAGGAGAAATAGGGCATCCCTGCCTTATTCCTCTCCCCGGCCTGAAGAAAGAAGAAGTTTCTCCATTTACCAGTACAAAAAAATATATAGAGGTCATACATGGTATGACCCATTTTATGAATGGGACTCCAAAACCTAGTTGAGATAAAATCATTCTTAGGTAGATCCAACTTACCTTATCGTAAGATTTCTTTAGGTCAATCTTGAGGTTTGGTGATTTTAATTTATTCGTTCTGATGGTGTGTATACCTTCTTGGGCCATTCCCACAGCCTCATGTATTTTCCTTCCTGATAGGAATCCAAATTGTTCTTGTGAAATGCAGGAGGATAAAAGAGGTTTTATCCTCTGTCCTATAACCTTTGCTATAATCGTATAAATTGAGTTGCACAATGATATGGGTCTGAAATGATCTAATGAAGTTGGTTTATCAGTCTTAGGAATTAAGACTAGGAATGTTGAATTAAAAGTTGCTAAGATCTTCCCCTTCTTTCTTGACACCTTTATTACTTTTAATAGATCCAAACCCAATACTTCATACATACCAATGAAAATTTTGACAGGAATCCCATCTGGACTTGGGCTTTTCTCTTTCTGTAGTCTTTTTAAAACATCCTCGAGTTCTTTGCTAGTAACTTCCTGCATCAGTAGATCATTGTCCTTCTCCTTAATTACTGAAGGAAAATATTGTACTATCTTTGTTAGTTTTCATACATTCATATCATAATAATTCAATTGCATAAACAGGATCACTAGAAGAAAGACAAAGCACAAAACAATAACAATAGATTTTATCCTGGGAAACCCAAACGAGAGAAAACCCAACAGCCTTCGTATAGAGATGATAATTCTTTTACTTCTTTTCACCCCAAGGTTTACATTTATTTTTTCAGGGTTTACATAAATAAATTACATCAAGTTCATCTCCCTTAGGAGGTACAATCAAGTACAATAAAATATAATAAACAATATCTTCCGAAGTTGCACAAAATCCAACACTCCCTCTCAACGAGGAAGGTATTCTTCGGTCTTCATCAGCATCACGATCATTTGGGTTTCATCTGTACATCCATACTGTCTCCATCATCTCTATACGTACTGAAGGTTGTCCACACAGTCTCATTCCTTCGAGAAGTGTCATCATGCATCATCTTCACCAGTCCTTCAGTGAGTCTAGGAGAATCACTCAATCCTGGATATCTGAGATATCAGTTGTGCCATATTTGCTATATCTTTTTCTACCTGTCTATCTCATCTGCCGATGGGATCCTCTCATACCTGGCTGAGATCCCATACGAGCAAATGTGGACGACCATCTACTACCCGTTCATCTCATCTGCCTGACTCATCTGCTGATGGGATTTCTTCCATACATGGCTGAGTACCTGGATTGCAGAGGCACCTATGTGAACCCGACCATCTACTGATTGTCTGACTCATCTGCTGATGGGATTCATCCCATACCTGGCTTAGTACCTGGACTGTAGAGGCACCTAGGTGAACCCAACCATCTACTGACTGTCCAACTCATTTTCCGAAGGGATTTCTCCCATACCTGGCTGAGTACTTGGATTGTATAGGCACCTGGGAGAAATTAGGGAAAGCATATCGATGTCATCTTTCCCTCTCAAGGAGGGACATGTTCTCTTCTACTCCAAGTCTTCCGTGAAAGTATTCTGGGAAGAGCCTTGTTGAGAACATCTGTAGTCTAGTCGTCTGTCGGCACGTACTGCAACTCAACCGCACCTTTCTGTACCATATCACGTATGAAGTGATACCGAATCTCTATATGCTTCGACCTGTCATGAAATACAGGATTCACTGACATCTGCACACAACTCAGGTTATTACAGTGAATCACGGTCGGCTCTGGACTTTGGCCAAACAATATTGCCAAGAGTTTACGAAGCCAAACTGCTTCTCGAGTTGTTGTACTAGCAGCCATGTACTCGGCCTCTGCAGTACTGAGTGCTACCGAGTTCTGCTTCCTGATGCACCAGGAAATAACTGCAGAAACCAAACTGAAGCAACATCCAGAAGTACTCTTCCTATATGCAACACATCCGACCCAATCTGAGTCTGTAAACCCCTGCAATATCAGGTCACAATCTGAAGCATATTTCAATCCATATCCCACAGTGCCACGTAAGTATCTGAGCACATGTTTTGCAGCAATCTAGTGAATCTGCCTCGGTTCGCACATGAATTTACTGAGGGCATTCACATCAAAACATATATCCGGTCTAGTGTTGGTCAGATACATAAATGACCCAATCAACTAGCGATACATGGTGGGATCAATCAAGTCTGAGTCTGAAACATAATCTCTCAGCTTCTTCCAATTTGCATCCATTAGAGTGGCCATGGACTTGCAGTCCAACATTCATAATCTCTTCAATATATCTATGGTGTACTTTCCTTGTCCTAGGAAAATATCTTTCTATCTCTGCCATACTTCTAATCCCAAGAAGCAGTGCATCAATCCAAGATCCTTCACTTCAAACTCAGAGGCGAGATTCTTCTTACACCATACAATAAGTTTCTCATTTCCTGTGAGAAACAAGTCATCAACATATAGTACAAAGATCAGTGGCTCATCATCTACAACCTTGTAGTAAAGGTTGGGGTCTGCATCACTCTTGGTAAATCCAAAGCTCACCAGGAATTCGTCTATCCGTCCATACCAAGCATGGGGTGCTTGCTTGAGTCCATACAGTGCCTTTTTCAATCTGCATACATGAGACTCCTTTCCTTGGACAATAAACCCATATGGCTGCTTGATGTAAACTTTTTCCTCAATAACACCATTGGGAAAGGCTATCTTCACATCCATCTGATGCAACTTCCATCCCATAGCTGAAGCAATAACAATGATTAATCCGATGGAAGTATATCGAGCCACAGGAGCAAATGTCTCATCATAGTCGACTCACTCTTTCTAAGATAATCCTCTAGCAACAAATCCGACCGTGTATTTTTCAACACTTCCATCTCCTCCATGCTTGATCTTGTATAGCCATTTAAAAGTCACTACTGACTTCTCCTCGGGTCTTAGCACAACCTCCCACACATCATTCTTCATGATGGATTGATATTCTTCCATCATGGCATCCTTCCAAACTTGATGTTTGGATGCTTCTTCGTAAGTGGTTGGTTTTGAATCAATAATGTTTCTCACCAGTGCCACATAGCTAGAGATCTTTTGCTTTCTCTGGAAGCACCATGTGGAGCTTCATACCCCTCTGCATCCCGCAAAGTCTGTTGTGCCCATTTAGGTCTTTTCCGACCTGCAACATCTCTGGGGATATCAACTGGATCAATGGGATCTATAGGTTCATCCTTTTCTGGTAACCCCCTCTGAACTAGAGGGGGAGATGATCTCATCTCCTTTGGTTCTATCATTTCTTTATCATCGATCTCCATGTCCGATCCTCTGCCTTTCCTGACAACCATTTCTTCTTCAAAGGTCACATCCCTACTGACTTCAATCTGTCTTGATCTTGGGATGTAGATTCTATAAGCCTTTGAAGACTCACTATATCCCACAAAGGTTACCTTCTTTCCTGAAGGTTCTAACTTTGTCCTTTTCTTCTTGGGCACATGCATGTAGATTGGATATCCAAATATCTGAAGGTGGCCCACTTTTGGTTTTACTTTTGTGAAAGCTTCCTCCGAGGTCATCCTTCTAGGATGAGAGTCGTATTCCTGGAAGCTTCCTATTGAACATCAACGGGATTCATGTGTCCACCACTTGTTCATTCGGAACAAGTCACATCATCCTTTTCTTGTAGGCCATATCACATGGTCTTTTCCCTACAAGTCAAATCCCGACTGATGATTAGTGACATTGCATAATCAAATTTAATCAATTTTTATTTCTATGCAATGATAATAGTTTACATGGGCATCTTGGCTAATACTTTAGCACAATAATCATAAACATGTCTTTTAAATACATCTGGAAGCTATCTAGATGTCTGCTATATCCACTAGAACATGCCGTCAAGAGTGTGCACTACTCTAAGCATACAGGAAGGAGATATCATCTAGACTAGCTCCATTATATGTTAATGAAAACAAGGTAAACTATATCAACTGCTCAACACACTTCTAGATAGATATGCATATAATGAATATAGATAAGACAAAACAGATCTATGGAAGCAAGAAAACCAAATACTTATCTCTTATTGTTTTTGTGTGTGGGCTCCCACTGCCTTCTTGTGGGAACCAAGAGAGATCTTTGTTCTTGCAGTCTGGATATTCATATCTCCTAGAAGAAGAACTCTGAATGATCATCATTCCTTGTCTTCTTGTGATGATGGTCTTCTTATACATCAACAGTTGAGGCTTCATGCTTCCTTTTACTTGAACTTTGGCAGCTACTCGCGTAATGTCCATATTTTCTGCACCTATAGCATTGAACTTGAGATATGTCCCTCTTCTTATTTTGATCTTGGCAAGGACTCAATATCCTATCTTGGTGGTTGTGTTTGTGGAACTTCTTTCCATTTCCCTTACCTTTCTTGGCATGGGATACAAATTCTTGGTTCTCCTCAGGTTGAGTGCCATGGAGTCTTTGTCCTGTTGCAATCCTTGTCTCCTCCTGAGTGCAATATGCCCATAGCTTATCGAATTTTGGTAGTTTGGATCTACCACTTATGCTTTGGATAAAGGACTCCCAAGATGGTAGAATACCATTCAGAGTGGTGATGACAAGCTCCTTGTCATTAATGGGATCTCCACTGGTGCTAAGCTTGTTCCTTAGTTCTGTGATCCTCATGAAATATGAGGCAATGGATTCTGACTTGCATATCTTCATATTTGAAAGCCGGTTCCTCAATGTGATGGATACATTGATGTTAGTGTTTTCAAACAACTTCATTATGGCCTTGAACATTTTCCTAGCATTCTTATTTCCTAAGATTTGAGGAACCAAGTGATCTCTTACTGAGTCCACCAGAATCCTTCTTGCTTTGGCATCATTCTTCCTCCATCAGGATTTATCTTCTTCGGCTTCTAGTTTAGGGACCTTTTCATTTACATAGTGTAATAAGTCAATTTTTTCTAGAAGTAGAAGAACCCTAGACTTCCAAGAGATAAAGTTGGAAGCTCCTTCCAAACGATCTTCAACCTTCATACCAATCATCTTGTCTGTAGATCTGGTCCAGAAACCCTAACAGGAGCTAGGTCAAAAATGAAAGTTGGAGTTTTGGACAAGGTGATTTGAAATATGGTAGGGATGATCCAAATCTGTGGAGAAAAGTGGGTCAAAACTGAAACCCTAATTTCGGCTACAGCTGCAGAATTAGGTCAAAAACTGAAAATTCTCGGAATTGAATTCCGTCTTCACCAAAAGATGCGCCTCCCTAAAATCGAAATTCCAAAGGATCTTTTTCTCCAAAATGTTGAGTGAAGACTTCAGAAGATGAAACCCTAGTTCTGGAAATGGCTTCTTCTAGAACTGCTCTAAAACCATGTTAGTTTTCATACATTCATAGCATAATAATTCAATTGCATAAATAGGATCACTAGAAGAAAGACAAAGCACAAAACAATAACAACATAGTTTATCCTAGGAAACCCAAATGGGAGAAAACCCAGCAACCTTCGTATAGAGATGATAATTATGAGATCATAGTACAATCATAAAAGAGAAAAGATGGAAATGCTTTCCAAAAAGTAGAAACTCCAAAACAATCTTCTTCTCCAGCAGATGCAAACTTCTCTCTCCCAAGTGATGCGAACTTGAGTGGATGAGTGAGTGTGATAATGAGGTGAACTTTAACTCTATTTATACAAGTACAAAATTTACTTTTACCCTAGGTGAGCCGACTTTTTTATTTGACTGGGCCAACTACACTTGGGGGGAAATTTATAATTTAAATTTAATCTTTGCTTTTGCTTCTTTTCACCCCAAGGTTTACATTGTTTTTTTGAGGGTTTACATAAATAAATTACATCAAGTTCATCTCCCTTAGGAGGTACAATCAAGTAAAATAAAATATAATAAATAATATCTTCTAAAGTTGCACAAAATCCAACAATCTTAACAACTTCTTGAACATTATCAATATCCTTTTTTTTGAAAATATTTTCAAAATTATTTACTCCTGCCTTAGCTATTTCATCAAACGTAGTTACTTCTTCCCCGACATCAGAATGTAATTTCATAATGGAGTTTACTTTTTTCCCGTGGTTAGCAAATTGATGAAAAAACTTAGTATTCTCATCTCCTTTAGCGAGCCAAAGAGCTATGCTACTCTTTAATATCCACTCCGCTTCTTGGGATAGCAACAATTCCCTATGTCTTCTTTCCAGTGCCAAGACTGAATCCTTTGAGTTTTCAGAGACGAATCCCATTCCTTTAGTTTCATTCTAGTTGGCCAATCTCTGTTCAACTTCCTTTAATTCTTTATCTTCCAGAGATCTCATTTTAACTGACCACTTCAGGGGATACTTCTTTAGCTTTTTTTTTAAAGTTATTGAGAAACTGGATAGATGTTGATTCATTGCTTTCACTGTCAAAATACTTCCAAACTAATTTCAGAAGAGTAATAAAGTCCTTATTCTCAATCCAAAGCGGATTGAATTTAAAAGGAGAAGGTGGTTTACAACCCATATTGACAAGTTCCAAGAACATTGGTCTATGGTCTGAGTCCCCTCCATTTCCTATCCACTATCTAAATCTGTAAGGAGTTTCTAAAAGACCTTCATTAACCAGAAACCTGTCAATACGATTAGCTATTCTGTTTTGTCCCACTCTTCTATTACTCCAAGAAGGTGAAATTTTAGTTGGTTCAATACCCATAAGTCTTGCTGAGTCCAATTTCTGAATAAAGTCGTCTGTTAAAACATCCTTTTGTGCTAACGGACCCCAGATCTCTGAGAACCCCAAAGAGAAATTCAAGTCTCCTTCGAGGATTAGTGGGTTATTTTCCAATATTCTTTTGGAGAGCAAAGAATCCCATAATCGAACTCTATCTGAATACGACCCATATACATTAACAAACAAGAAAAATTCCCTGTTTTCCTGAGATGAAGGCTCTGTACCAAGAGCAGAGTCCATTAACCAAGAGTTACACAGGCTCCATTTATTTTTTCTCCAACTTGTTATTAGTCCTCTTGACCGCCCTTTTGCATCCAAATAAACAAAATCCCAATCTTCCAAGTAATTTTTTAGATCTTTTACCAGCTTCCATCCTTCAATCATTGTTTCTTGAAAAAAAATGATATTAGGCTAATTAGAATTATACGAATGGCTAGTTTTTTGGAGGGTTTAGTCATCCCTCTACAGTTCAGAGAGTAGCACAACATTAGTTAACCACCTTTCGGGATTCCACTGCTTTAAGCGTCCCTAAAATTGTTTTTTGATTACCTATTGCCACTTCAACAGAGGCTATGGATTGTGAAATTTGGAGGAAATATCTTCTCCCTTTAAATATTGAAGGTCTAGAAGCTGGATTCAATCCTATTCCTCCTCTATAATCAACAGGGGTCAAATTCCCTAAATTTCCTTGTCTAGGTATAAGCTTCATCTTGTAATTATCTTCCACTTCCGACTTAGAAAAACCCCAATGAGGCTAAATTTAGGGCTTCAAAATTCCTAAAGTCTAGATTTCCTTCTAAGGAGTCTTTTAATAAACCAGAACTCTGATCAAAAGAAAACCATAGAGACAGAGGAGTCATTTTAGGTAGCTTACCTGAATATTTTGAGTCATCCTTTAATTCAGCTTCTGTCATGGTTCTAGGAGATTGAAATTCTATATCTTCCTCTACAGTTTTTGCTTCAAGTAGCTCTATCTGGGTAGGAAAGTCAACCTTCCCCTTGAACGAATTCTTGATAGAGTCACGCAGACCAATTGCTTCTTCAGAGGGCGTAAGGCACTGATTCACATCTCTTTGGATCTTGAGTTTCCTTCGACGAGCCCAGAGAGCCTTTCCCCTTTTGAACCCATATTTTCTTGTTGAAGGATTGGGAGCAGTCCTCAACTAGATTCCCATGGAGGTGACAACGATTGCAATTGTAGGGGATACATTGGTAATCCAGAGCTTGAACTAGAGGGATATATTTTTTGTGAAGAATTATCTGATCTGGGAGTCCTTATTTTAGATCTGGAGATACCAAGATTTTTGCAACTCACATTCTCCCCTTGGAGAGGTAGGATAGGTAAGCTTCTTTAAAAGAGCCAAGGGCATTCCCTATTGCTTTGAAAATGTCAAAATACTAGTAGTCAAAGGGGAGATTTGTTAGCTTGATCCATATCAGGTTTTGATGTTGCTTTTCAGAAGTAGCGTTAAAGAGAGGGCTCCATTTTTTCAGAAACAGAACAGACACATCCCATTTCCAAAGACCACTAAGTATTTGTTGAGCATGTAGAGTTTGCTTGAATTTAAAGGCTACCTAGCTATGAGATATAACAAAGGAAACAGGCTCATATCCAATCAAACCACTCCAATTTTGAGAAACCCTACTTTTTAAACCTTTCTCTCCTACTTTCCGACCTAAGAAACGACAGACTAGGGTCATTTGGTTGTTCATAGCCGCTTCATTTAAACTAATGTCCTCCCTAGCAAAAGATTTGACAGAACTGACTTCTTGATACACTTTTTATTTTTCTTTTAAAAGTTTAAACGCTCAAGCGTTCTCCCATGATAACTTGGAGATGATGGAATCTTGCTAGCTTGAAAACCTCCATTTAAATCTTCATAGGATAGTCGTTCTCTTATGAAACTTGAACCATAAAAAATCGTTCTCCTATGAAACCTGAACCATAAAAAATTGCACTATGAGATAAATAAATATAATTTAATGCATCTTAATTCATTATACAAAGAAGAAACTTTGGTTCACAATTTTTCATTTATCTTCATAGTCATGTGCACTTCATTTTTAAAGTAAGAGTAGACAACTTCTCAACCACACCCATATAGAAATAGTTCTTATGTTGAAGATGTCGAAATATCGGCATGCTTAGAGTATTATGAATATTCCAATACGTGTAATGATATAACCCTTTATACAGATTTTATAAGGTTTTTCTTTTCATGGAAAAGATTTTATAAGAGTTTATACACATTGTATATGTATCAATGAGAGTAATGATATAGCCCTTTCTAAAGTTTTTATAAGAGCTTTATACACATTGTATGTGTTCCAACGAGGGTAATCATATAGCCTTTTTTTTTTTAACGTTCTCGCCACTTTGTAAAATCTATTCGTATATCGACGCTTCAAGTGATGGGAGACTACAAGGTGATCATCAATTGGGCCTTTAGTGTTTCTTACGCTTTCTTATTGGTTGGAGGAGATCCATAAATGATTTTGGTTAAATTGCCTTCTCACATATTTACACGGAATTTAACTAACTGGCTGACGAGCTATCAAAGAAGGTTCTATTGACTACCGAAGGTATTATTTTTTCACATATTTACAGGGAATTCAACTAACTGGCTGATGAGATATCAAAGAAGGCTCTATTGGCTACCGAAGGTATTATTTTTTTGGAAAAGTGATCCAACGATCAACTTATTTCAAAGGAATCTGTTTATTCAGTTGTTTTTAGTCCTATATATTTTTGTTACTGACCGACTATACTATTTTTGCGGCTGGGCTCTTATTTTTCTTTGCAGGCGTTACTTAAATAGCTCAGATTATCCAACATCTTGTTGGAATTTTTTGGATCCTATCGATTTATTTGGGCCGATCTGGTTTGGCCTCCTCGCCATTTTTTTGTCACCGGTGTCTTGGTTTGGGACGACTTGGCTGTTACTTTTTGTGCTCTGTTCAGATTTTTTTTGGCATAACTTTGTGTTAGGATTAGTTGTATCTGTTTTATTTCCTTCGGACGGATGTTGGCTGACCCTTTATGGGAGTATTTTGTCTTGACCACTGTGGTTAGATGCTATTATTAGGACTTTCGTGTTTCTTGTTTATGGTCTCACTCAGCCCAGTTGTTTTGGGGGCATTTTGAGCTTTGATGTGATACAACTAGTTTGTAAATTTCTAAATACTATTTTATATATATTTAATATAATAGTATGCTTTTTTCTTAAAAATAAAAAGGGAAAAGTTCCACATTGTATATGTTCCAATAATCTTTTATGTGCACCATTGAACATACAAAGAACTAAATGACATTTTATTGGATGTAGCTTGGGTGGTTGGGAGGAATGATGGTTACCCTCCCTAGGTTTAATTCTTGTAAGTGATATGATGCTCTTGTTGAGCCCCTATGTATTGACTACCTTTCCTTGATTCCTTTGGAATAGCAGGAAGGTGATTTAAAAACCGTTCATTATAAACTCTGTTAATAAGGTATTATTGATGAACAAGTTATTATGAGTCCAAAGTGGATGACATTTGGTCCAAAAGTAAAGCATCAACTACAAAGGCAAGTGCAACAATGCGTCCCATCATATGCACTGGTTTAAATGGTAAGTGATCCCATTACTTATAATTTTTTGAAATTTTATAGTATTGTTTGATTTTTTATTATTAAAGTAAATTGGGTGTTTAAAAGTTTAAAGTTTTTTTTAATAATGATATTTAATAAATTATTTACAAAGCTTATAACTTGTTATATGTGAAATTTGAATAATAATTTTTCGAACAACCATTTAAATTAAATTTATTTAACTATTAAATTTAATTAATTATAAATATATTAATTAAATTATATTTAAAAGAATCATAATTATATATAAAAAACAACTATACATAAAAATGTTACATTAATGAAATAACAATTTCAGTCATAATCAACATTATATCATCACCCCCTGGATGTGGGTGAGGCTAGGTAAAGGATAGATGTGGCACCCAAAGACATGCAAGACAAACCTGACGTGTGTCGGGAGGGTGATTTAATGAGGGCAGGTGGATGGACTGGATATCTGGCGGGATTGAGCGTGTGGGTGATATCCTATGTACTGAGCAGTACAATTAGGCAACATAGTATGGTGATGGCAGACAAAGGTGGTACGAGGATCATATGGGCACAATTGAAGGAAATTGTGGAAATTGATGGGATCTGCATTGGATTTGAGGGGCGTAACGGGAAGGTCTTGTTTTATGGTAATTTTATCCCGCGTTCCTGTCATTTCCGTGAGCTGGTGCGAGCTTTCTCTTAACGGCCAAAGTGGGAGATCAATTGACTCTGCGAATGAAGGCGTGAGTCTGGGAAGCAACAAGGTGGTGGAGGATTGGGTGACAGATTTCGCTGTGTGTTCATTGCATTCATCATGGAACCTACGGGGTTGTTGGGGAACTCGAAGAACCATAAGAAAAGAAGAGCGAGTTAAGAGCAGACCCGGGCTACACAAGCTGCTTGGCACTACTGAGCATCAATCCCTCCGTCCATCATGGCTGATTTGGAAATGATGGGAACGGGGTTCGGCGTGAGGTCTTGGAGAATTGGCCAACGCTGGGCAAGGCGGTTCTGGAAAGATGGATCCAAGATCTGGGTTCGTCGAGGGCGCGCCAGGGCCTATATGAGAAAACAATGACTCTTTACTAGGTTATCAAAGGTCTTCTGAGCTGGGTTCTATTAGAGCGTGAGGAGAAACCGGGAGGGGATGACATCCCTCTGGCCTTTTGGAAGGAATTGTATGCTGATACTCGCCTTCTGCACATGAAAATAGATGCAATTGGGAAAGAGGTTGGTGTCCCGTACCTTCCAAAGATGGGGATTTTCACTTCTAGCCCGACGGTGGACTTGCAGGATGGTGGTAATGGTGGTGGAGTGGTTAGTGGGGTGGGCAACCCTCCGTTTGTCAAGAACCAACAACCATAACTCTTGGGATATGGTAGGTCTCTTCTTCATGTTTTTGTTATCTAGTTATGTCTCTAGGGAAGGGCCATGCTTTATATGAACCGGGGGGCTTAGTATTGGCTCACCGACGTAGTGGCGAATAACCATGCTCAACTTGCAGGATTTGTTTTGTTTTGTATATGCTCTCAGGATTTTGGGAAGTAAACGAATGAATGTACGTCTTGTTTTCTCCTTCGGGGGAGGGTCCTTAGGAATTATGCTTTGTAGAATTTCCAGATTGCTTATGCTCTGGTTTAGACTGAGTGACAGATAAGTGGAAGCACCAAGCTTGTATTTTTTTGTTTACTTTGTTAATATAAATGTTTACTTATTTACAAAAAAACGTTGTATCATCATCCCACACAATCATATTAATAAAACCTTTATTTCTAATGCATTTTCTCACATCTAACCAATAATTTTTTCAACATTAAAACAAAACGTTGTATCTTGCTATTCATTGAATCAAAGATACAAAAACTTTATCATCAAGTTAATCAAAATGTTGTTTATAGAAATAGTCAAACAAAACATTATCAATCTAGACTGGCTATCATAAGAGCATATACTATGTTGTTCATCTCATAAATATCTTATAGATACATTGCCTTGCCAATATAATAAAAAACTGCCAATACTGCTTGTAACTTGCAAATTTAATTCCACAAAATCATTCAACACTCAGCTAAAAACATAAAAATAGTTTTTAAAAGTAAGAGTTCCCTCCAATCTAACCAATATATTTATATTCACTACAAATTTTATAATAATTTGTTTCAAAATAGTACATGTTGATAAAACAATACCTTAATAATACTTTATATTTTTCTCAAATGAAAAAAAAACTAAATTATTCCATAGAATCAAAGTTACATAAAACATTATACAAAATATTATTGTTTCTTAATAATACTTTGTATAATATCACTGTAATGATGACACATATCTTGTGAGGGGGGAAAATGGGGATCAGAGGGTTTTCAGCTTTGAACCTCACCTTTCTGCAGTTTCTTGCTGAAAATGACGGTTGAATAGACGTTTGTGTGGGTTTGCGACAACTTGGAGTCAAGCTGATTCGTTTGAATCAGTCCAGTACCAGCCAAGTATAAAAAACATGGAAATTTTTGGCTTACGTCGCAACCTACTTCTCGTTCTCTTTAACTTGATTTTTAGTAGTTTCTTATGGGGGTGCTAGGTTGTTTTTTTTTGTGTTTTGTGTGGGCCTACTTCTCTGATTGTTTTGATTTTCTGCTTTTTGGGGCACAGGCGGCGGTCCGTTTTTTGGCAGGTTCTTGGCTTTGGGCAGTTTTCGGAATATCTTCCGATTATTCTAGTACCCTTTTCTTATGGAGGGATTTTCCTCTCTCTCGGATCTTTCTGTTCCTTCAAACCCTAGTCAATCGAGGGCTGCTATGGGCGACACTACAAACAGAAACCTTCATGGATCTAGGGCAAAATCCAGGAGGCATAAGAAAACTGTGAAAGCTCGAGAATTTATTGAGAGATTTGAGATTGACTCTGATTTTAACTTTGAGCGGATTGGCATGCTTGCAGAGCGGGCACTTGTTGGAAGATTGGAATTTGCCTCCGGATCTAAGCTAGAAATCACAGATTGGGTGAATAAGTGCTGGGGTCCTTTGACCGGGATGGCGCCGAGAATCAATCTGTTGATGAACCGATGGATCCTTTTTGTCTTTTTTGATATGTCTGTTATTGAACAAATTCTTTCGACCTTCTGGGATTTTAAGCAGGGTTCTCTTTTCCTTAAACGTTGGCATGTAAATTTCGATCCCCTTAAGGAAATTCAAGGAATTCGGCACCTTTGGATTCTCATTCCGGGCTTGCCCATTGAACTCTGGTCTGAAGAGGTTATTATCGGTTTGGAGAATGTGGTCAACAGATTTGTGAGGCTTGATAAGCACAATCTATTTGGGATGGATAGAAGATATGCCAAAGTCATGGTTGAGCTGGACATGAGACTTGGCCTGCCTGAAGAAGTTGAGGTGGTGTGGGGCAGTAGGGTTTGGCGACAAAAGATTGATTTCTTCAAAATTCCCTTTCGGTGTTTTTCTTGTTGTGAAACTGGACATGTTTAAGCAAATTTCCCTTCTTTCTGGAAACGCAGAGAGGCCTCTTATTCCTCCGGTCTATCAACTCCCAAGTACTCGCCATCTAAGAATTTGAACATGGATGTGGGTAAGTCCGACTCAAGACCTCCTAAATTTTCCTCTGAAATTTCAAAAGACGAAATTGCTTTCATTGAAAATTCTGAGAAAGATTTGTCTAGGCGTATTTCTAAAGGGGAAGTCAAGTTGTGACATGACATAGTTACTGGCCTTTTGGTTGATAATGTTGGGCTGGGCTCCCCTGCTCCCCCGCTCCCCCGGTAGGTCAAATTTGACTAGTGAGCTGGAGGATGTGGCTTCGGACGATGCCTTACCACCTCCTCAAATTCCCCCACTGGATGAGGGTTTATGTCCTACAAACCCTATTCTCATCCCATTTGAAGACTCCAAGGGTTTGATTTTTGGGTTGTCTGCTGGGACTGTCTTGGGTGGTAACCCTTTGGATGATTCTTCTGGTAAATTCTCTTTTGAAGATAAGTCTATATTGAACGATAGTGATTATCTTCTATCTGAGAAGGGTTTGGAATTTCCCCCATTTCCTATTTATTCAAAAAACTTGGGTTTACATTCTAATGTCAATTCTTTACATTCTTTGAAACTCCAAAATGTCACCATTCGTAGAGGAAAGAAAAATAAGGATTTGGCTAATCCTGTTTCTCCTAGTTTTGATTCATATACTCCTGTCTTGAAAAGGTTGAATGATGCGGGGGTTGTTAGTAGTGATACCATCGAGGGCCTTAGAGCGGCGTCCCCATCCTTGGGTGTTTCTTAATGTCCATTATCTCCCTTAATGTGCGTGGATTGGGTAAGGTATCTAGGGATTAGGCCTTAACCAATCTTTTAAATGCTACTATCCCTGCTATTGTTCTGCTTCAGGAAACCATGCATGAGGATTCCTTTGTTGTCTCTAAAATTTGTAAGATTCTCCCTAGATGGGAAGTGGCTGTTGTCAATTCTTGTGGTCTTTCGGGGGGTCTTGCAGTAGCTTGGAACCTTGTTTTGTTTGCTTTCAAGGCTTTTACCACTCCATGAGGCATTTTATTGAAGGGAACCTTCTGTGGATTGCACCAGACTCTTTCTATTTTAAATTGTTATGCTCCCTATAGGGAGAGACAGAAATTTTGGGAGTCACTCCTGGGTTCTGGTATTCTGAGTACACTTAATCTGATTATTGCACGCGATTTGAACTATACCAGATCTGCATCAGAGATTTGGGGTCCATCGACTAGGCTGGATGATTTGGTCGATTTCTTTACTAAGTTTTTTGCAGAGAATGATTTTGTGGATGTTATGCCTGTTAAATTGATGCCTACCTGGACCAATGGTAGATTTGGTAGGGATGGGATACATAAAAGGCTCAACCAGTTTCTTGTTAAGGAAGAACTTCGAGGTCATTTTCAGAAGCATCGATCATGGGTTTTTGATACCAAATTTTTAGATCATTGGCCTATTGTTTTGCAATTGGATGAATATGGGCATAAACTATCCTCTCCTTTTAAGTTCAATAGCTCCTGGCTAAATAATGATCATTTTTGTATCATGGTTACAGATTTTTGGCAGAATTTCCGTGTTCAAGAGGCAAACATGGTGACACGGTTCTGTCATAAGTTGAAGGGTTTGAAAGAGTCCATTACAGTTTGGATTAAGAATAGAAAGAAGGCTGCTCAGCTGGAATTAGCACAGTTAGAAAAGAAAATTCATAAATCTCTTGAAGCTAATTTTACTAATTCATTGGATTTTGAGTCTTTTGAAACATTGAAAAGTTTTGAACAGAAAAAAGAGGAGTTGCTGTTGCAGGAAGAAAAAGAATGGTGTCTCAAAAGTATAGCCACTTGGATTTCCCATGGAGATAAAAACTCAAATTTTTTTCATGCTTATGCCTCAGCTAGAAGAAATATGAACAATATTTGGGACATACAAGATGCCTAGGGTCTTTTGATTACTGGTCTGGATCAGTTAAAATCGGAAGCAATCAATTTCTTTGAAAATATCTATAAAGATCCCGGTGATTGTGATTTACTTGATCAGATCAAAGTGGCGAGTCTTTATCTATGTTTCTTTAATGAATAGGATGTTAATCAATTGAAAAGGGATGTCTCACTGGATGAAATCGAGGATACTCTGAAAATATTTGCTAAAGAAAAAGTCCTGGGCCAGATGGATGGCCGGTGGAACTGTACATCCACTTCTTTGATGTTTTGGGTGAGGATCTCAAAAGTATGGTAAAATTCTCCAGGGTCAATGGATTCATATAAGGAGCTCTTAATTCTACTTTTGTCACTCTAATCCCTAAAAGTAACAAGCCTCTCTCATTTGGGGATTCTCGTCCGATTGCCTTATGTAATCTTGTTTATAAGATGATTACTAAGATTCTTGCTCAACGGTTGAAGACAACCCTCTCGGATTACATATCTGCAGAACAGTTTGGTTTCTTATCTAGGAGACAGATTCATGATGCTATAGGGATATCCTAGGAACTACTGCACAACATTAAGATTAAAAAGAAGAAGGCTTTACTGCTTAAAATGGACTTAGAGAAAGCTTATGATCGGGTTAACTGGTCTTTTGTGAGATTGATCTTGATAAAGATTGGTGTTCCTCCCCTGGTGATTAAGTGGATTATGGCTTGTATCACTTCAATGAATATTGCTGTGCTGGTAATTGGTTCATTGACTCCTTTCTTCAGCAGTTCTTGAGGCATCCGACATGGGTGTCCTCTTTCCCCACTTCTCTTTATATTAGTCATGGATGGCTTCAGCAGACTAGTTAACCAAGCTCTAGATAAAGGTTTGATCAAAGGTATTAGTTTGGCAAAAGACTGTGTGCTCACACATATTCTGTTTGCTGATGATGTTTTGGTGGTGGGTTTGGATACAGTAGCAGAGTGGAAACAATATAGTGACATTATCCAGACCTTCTGTAATGCTTCTAGTATGAAGGTTAGCTTTGCGAAATCCAATTTCTGTTATTCTAATATGAATGATTTGCAATTGAGAGAAATCACTGCATTTCTACCCTTTCAGTGCTGCCCACTGGAGGACGGTTTCAAATACTTGGGTTTCTACTTGAAACCAAATAACTATCTCATCAAAGACTGGTTCTCGCTGCTGCGGAAAATAGAAAATCGGATTGCTCATTGGTCTTTTAGACTTCTGTCTATTGGGGGAAAGCTCATTTTAGCTAAGGCGGTGCTTTCAAGCATACCAGTCTATTGGTTTTCTTTACTTGAAATGCCTTCTTTCATCATTAAAGCTATTATAAAATGTTTCTTCAACTTTCTATGGATAGGAAATTATGATAAAGTCAAAGTTCCTATGGTTGCTTGGGAGATACTTTCAAGACTCGAAAGATTTGGGGGCTGGGGAATCAAAGATTTGGAGGTTTTCAGCGCTGCTCTTAGATTAAAAAGTATGTGGAGATGTATCTTTGGGATTACTCTTTGGTCCAGAATTATGCAACTTAAATATCTCAAACCAGATGTGCTTTTATGGCTTAGAAATCCGAAGCAGGTGGGATGGAACTTCTCGCCAATATGGAGGGGCTTCATGAAAGTATTCAAATGGATTAAGAAGGATATTTATTGGAAGGTTGGCTCAGGAGTAAATATTAGAGTTGGTCTGGATCCTATTCTTGGGATGGAAGATTCATTCTCACTTTCAAATCTCTTAATTCAATATTTACAGGTTCTTGGATTTTCTACACTCAATAGAATTCTTATTCACAGAATAGGTGAGTCTTGTCTTGTTGTTTGGATGAACTCTAAATATCTTGGACTTTCTGGCATTTATGCTCAGGAATGGGAGAATTATATCAGAGATTTAAATTCAACTCGTGTTAAAATTAATTTGGAAAGTGACCAGTTGGTTTGGATTGGAAATCCAAATACAGGAATAGTGAGGGAAAAATCAGCTTATATAAGAATTATTCAAGATAAATTTATATTCCCACAAGACTGGTGGTACAAGAGACTATGGAAGTGGTCTATTCCCTTAAAATTAAAATGCTTTTTATGGCTAGCTCTTCAAGATAAACTCAAGACATGGGAGAACTTGCTAAAGCATGGTTGGATTGGTCCAAGCATTTGCAGTCTTTGTCTAAATGCAGCAGAAACATCTCAACATCTTTTTGTCAATTGTAGCTTCTCAAACAAAATGTGGAATTTTGTCTCTGCAAAACTGAAAATTGCTCGTCAATGGGATGTTGGTGAGTTCAATTTCTATTTATTGAATTGGTACAGAAATTGTAATCCCTTCTTTAACATTGCTATTTGTATTGCTTGGGCAATTTGGTATACTAGGAATTGTGCTATCTTTCAGAACATACAGCCTGATGAATTGGTATGTAGCATGATTGCATTGAAGATGTTTCTATCAGACAAGAGTGATGAGCATAGTCTACCGATTGCCAGAGTTCGTCATTTTACTTTTAAGGTGACTCAACCAGTCTTATTCTTTTATGGGGCTGCACAAAATGGGATTTGTGCAGTAGGAGGAGTCTTATTTCTGAATGAGGACCACTATTATACTGTTCGAATCAATTGTGGAGTTGGTAGCAATATGAAAGTTGAACTTATGGCACTGTGGTGTGTTCTAAAATTGGAAAATATATTTGGATTAGTGAATATCAAAGTTTATGGGGATTCTTTGCTAACAATCAAGTGGGATACAGGGGACTTCAAGCTCAATATTACCAATCTTCGTCACTGGTGTATCCGCACACAAAAAGAAATATCTATGCAGTAGAATATCTCTTTTGAACATATTTATAGAGAACATAATTCTCTGGCGGACAAGTTATCAAAACAGGCTCTTGCTGGTTCTGAAGGACATCTTATCTGGGAGGAATGGCTAGACAATTCCATTCGGGAGTGTGGTGTCACCTACTTTTTTTATTACATTTAGGGACTCATACTTATATTTTTGAAAACGTTCGTAGCTTTATGTTCTCTGCATACTATTTTGGAAGAATGACTTGTTTTTTGTTGGTCTGTTTTTGTGAGGGAATGTGATCAGATAGTTCTATGATGGGATAATTGTGTAACTGATCCATATTTGAGTTTTTGTTGATTCTATTTTATGAATCAAGATGATCATTGTACTATTTGATTCACCTTGAATATCAATATCAGTTTTTTTCGCTGAAAAAAAAATATCACCATAATGATGAAATGAAATGAAAATATAGCCAACCTTTTCACCTTGCATAAATGTGTTGTGTAACTAAATGCATGAACATATATATATAAGTTTAGAATAGTGATAATGTTTTTTTCATAGGTTTTTATGATATTTTAATCTTTGTTAATAATTATTTTTTTGTTTAGAATGTATGGTTTGTAAGGAAAAAAATAAAATTCTGAGTATAATAGTCCACTTCTTGTTAGGTCTCGACAGGTGTCTTCTTAGTGAGGTTATCCCCGTCAAAGGTTTAGATGTATCGATGCTTGACGTGGAAGTAAAACATGGATGAAAGAGGTCATTGCTGAGGGCCCCCTCCAGTCCAAAACAATTTATAGGAAACGTGGGGTACATCACGAATGAAAGATAAAGTTAGATCTAGTTGAGTTTCAAATGTGGGAAAGAACACAAAAACATATCTTCTCTTCTTCGACAAAGCGCATAAAGGAAGCTCGAAGGTAGTAGGAAGGGAAATTTTTAGGGGTGAAATTTCGTCAATTGGTTTTTTTTGGGTTTTTTTTTCAAAAAATAAATTCGTTATTCAGTCATTTTTAGTCTCTAATATCCCCTATATTTACATAAAATATGTTTTTTTTATCATAATATTCGCCAAAATTTACGCATTTTAGTATTTAATTGTATGCTTCATATTTAATATTCTCCTAGCAATCTATATATATGAAGGTCAATTCAGGGCATGCTCATTTTGTAGGAGATCAAAGCAAGAGAAGTAATGGTCTTCGAAATTTAGCAATTGCCATTAAACAAATGAGAAGAGAAGGAGAAGGCCCCTCCTCTCCTATTTTCCAAAATGGCAACTGTAACATATCCCTTTCGACAAAAACATTTTTATAAAACATATTAACTTTTATTTTAACAACAGAAGCTTAAGATAATTTAAAATAGGTCGAGGATATGAAGAACTTTGACCATTTAAAAAAAACAAATCACACTCAACAAAATTTATTTTATAGTGCATAATATGAATAGATTGAAATAGCGGAAGCATGCAATTTATTTTACAAAAATCCCACTAAATCCTTTTAACTAAGGCACAAACTCGTAATAAAATATATATCTTTACCCATAATTAACGTTTTAAAAACTTTTCTTATAAAATATTACTTCGGGAAAATCTTGACCATTTTCTATAAATTGTACAAGAGAAACTTAGTCATCTGTTCAACTAGATTTGAATTATGTCAATGATTGAATTCTGACTACAGTCAAATCGATGTGGAAGGATCTTCCCTACCAACCATCTGATTTGTCGAGCACTTGACATTAGTCAATATCCGACAGAATGCGACCCTCTCTTCTGCCCTCTTTTTCCTCTTTATGTTCATTTTTTTTGTATGCATGCTAACCCAACAACACTTGTCAATTTTCCATTAACCTCTTAATCTCTCTCTTAATCCCCTTTTTAGCTTTAAAAACCGTTTTAAGGAATTAATAAGAAAAAGTATGGGTTTATCAAAATTATAAGGTAAGAAGGGTTGAATAGGGTCATACTTATATTTTAAGTTGTATGCCACCCCCCCTTACTGACGTAGGTGAATACATGAATCCCTGTTCATTTAGCGTGTTGGCTCTGCCACTGCCAGTTTAATTTTTATATAATCAGAGAAAAATACAATCATGAGTTCTGCCTTATAGGCATTTCCAATATTGTTTTACAAAATTACATTATCAAAACATTGGGGTCTAAACCAGGGGTGTTACATTCCCCCCCCCCTTAATTTATATACCGTCCTCGGTGTTTATATTGTCCAAAATTTTCAAAATAACTTTCAAAAACTTCATATACCTTTATCAATCTCCAAACAGATGGGGATACTCTTCCCTCATCTCATCTTCCAGCTCCCAAGTCGCTTCTTCAGGACTGTAGTGGGTCCATTGGACCTTTACCTGTCTGATGGCCCTATTCCAAAGCATTTTTGGTTCTTTTGTCCAATATGAAGATGGGTTGAACTTGAATTTCCCCTTCGGGTTCTACCTGTATCACAGACCAATTAAGAATATGATTAGGATCGTACGCATATTTCTTTAATAATGATACATGGAAAACATTATGTATTGTGATCATAGGTGGAAGAGCAAGTTCATAAGCTACAGGTCCAATTCTATTTAGGATTTCAAATGGTCTATAGAAGTTAGTTGCCAACTTCTTGAAGCTGCCCAACCTTAATGAAAATTTTCTACCTTTCACTTTCAAAAACACCTTGTCCCCAATTTGGAACTCTCTATGTATTATGTTCCTGTTAGCATAACTCTTTTGCTTGTCCTGAGTTGCCTTAAAATTATGCTTTATCCTTGTTACTTGTTGTTCCATTTCTTGAAGCATTTCAGGTCCCACAATCAGCTTATCCACAGGCTTGTCCCAACTTACTGGAACGTTTCAATTTCTGCCATAAAGTGCTTTGAAAGGACTCATCTTTAGTGATGCTCAGTATCCATTATTATAAGCAAACTCGACAAGGTATACGTAATCTTCCCATTTATTGGGCTTGTCCATCATGTACATTCTAAGCGTGTATTCAATAATTTGATTCACCCACCTTGTCTATCCATCAGACTGTGGATGAGACATTGTACTAAGATTTAATTTAGTACCAAATTCCCTGAACAAACCTTTCCAAAAATTCGAAGTGAATTTTGGATCTCGATCTGAAACTAATGCCTTAGGTATTCCATGTAACCTGGCAATTTATTTCATATAAACCTCTACCATCTTGGCTACTTTAAAATTTGATTGAACATGTACTAAGTGGGATGACTTTGTTAATTTATCAACCACCACCATGATGGAATCATGTTGCTTCTAAGTTCTTGTCAACTTGGTAATAAAATCTATGGTTACTACATCCCACTTCCATTCTGGAATTGGCAATGGATGTAGTAGACCAACAGGATGCTTATGCTCTGCTTTAACTCTTTGGCATTCCAAACAATGACCAATATACATAGACACTTCCTTCTTCATACTTGGCCACTAAAATTTCTTCTTAACTGCTATTAAAGTATTCTGATACCTTGGATGTCCTCACATGGTACATTATGCATTTATTGGATTATTATCTTTTTAAGTTCACTTTCAGCCGTCACATAATTTTTTCCATTGAACTGAAGAATTCCATCTTCAGTCATTGAATACTTAGAAAACTTCATAGGTCTGCTACCTGACTGTAAGGTTGTTGCAACTTGTTGATAATGATTATCTAACATCAGTGTCTCATGAAATTTGACTCTCAGGTTTGATTTCCAATCACTAATGGTTGAAATTTGCATTAGCTGGCCTCTTATACTGAGTGGATCCGCCACTCTGTTCTCATTTCCTTTTATGTACTTGATTTCAAAATTGAACTCACTTAAAAATTCAATCCATATTGCTTGTCTAGCATTTAATTGAGGTTGTTCACATAGATATTTTAAACTATGTTGGTTGATTTTTAACTCAAACTTGTTGCCCATGAGATAGTGTCTTCACATCCGGTGTGCATGAATTATTGTTTCCAACTCTGAATCATGAGTGGCATAATTCTTCTCATGTTCTTTTAACTTTCGTGATTCATAGAAAATCACGTGACCATTTTGCATTAAGACTCCTCCAAGCCCTTCCAATGATGCATCAATGCATACAACATAATCTTTGTCCGGATCTAGAAGCTTTAACACGGGAGATCGAGTAAGCAATTTCTTCAACAAATTGAAAATTTCCTCACACTTCAGACTCCAGATGAACTTTACTCCCTTCTTCTGTAAATAAGTGATTGGATTTGCAATTCTTGAAAATGCTTCTATAAATATCCTATAGTAACCTGCCAATCCCATGAAGGATTTGACCTCTGTCACATTCCTAGGAGTAGGCTAATATTCAATATCTCTTATCTTCATAGGGTCCACTGATACACCTTCTTTGGAGATGATACGTCCCAAATATAATAGTTGTTTTTGGTAGAAAGAACACTTACTAAGTTTAGCGTACAACTGCTTCTCTCTCAAGATATGCAAAGTGATCTTAAGATGCTCTTTGTGCTCTTCTTCAGACTTGGAATAAACCAAAATATCATCTAAGAATACAATAATGAATTTATCCAAAAATTCCTTGAATACCCCATTCATTAAACACATGAATGTGGTTGGGCATTTGATAACCCAAAAGGTACTACAATGTACTCGTAATGCCCATACCTAGTCCAGAAAGTGGTCTTACTGATGTCTTCATCCTTAATGCGCACCTGGTGATACCCAGATCTGAGATCGATCTTGGAAAACACCTTTGCCCCTCTCAACTGATAAAAAAGATCATCAATCCTTTCAAAGGATATTTATTTTTGATTGTGGCTTTATTCAACTTCCTGTAGTCTACGCATAGCCTCAACGTACCTTCTTTCTTCTTTGCGAATAGTGTTGGAGCTCCCTAATGTGAAATACTACGGTGGATGTACCCTTTCTTCAGTAATTCTTCCAACTTCATATGCAATTCTCGAATCTGTGGGGTACTCATTCTATATGGTGCTTGAGTTGCAGGAACTGCCCCAGGTACCAAATCGATGGTGAAATCAATGTCTCTTTTGGGAGGAAACCCAGGCACATCTTGGAAAACATCTTCAAACTCATTGAGAATGGTCATTGCTTCTACGCATGGCTCTGTCGTATCTGACAATTCTTTAGCGTGAATAGCATATAACTGGGATCCTTTACGAATGTATTTATTCAATTGAATGGATACGATTTCTCTTATACTGAAATCGATCTAGGTATTCCTTCTATCTATACAGAATTTCCATCCTCATCCTGGCAAGTCACAACCTTGCTATGGCAGTCCAGAATCGCATGATGCGACTCAAGCCAATCCGTCCCCAACAAAATGTTATAATATCCCAGAGGAATTATGTACAAATTAGATTTTGTTTGCAATCCATTCATGGTGAAATTATAGTCTTCAGCCACTTCTGTAACTTTCCTTTTCATTCCTGTAGCTAACTGTACCAACCTGTGCTTAGGCAATTTTCTGCCCACTAGCTTGCATATTTCAACCAAGTTAGCATTAACATAACTGAATGCAACTCCATAATCTATTAAGATTGAAACTAGTAAACTTTACCTTCAATTTCTATCATTGATGATTGATGATCTGCCTAGCGATTTTACAAAGCTACATATATTCATAGAATGTTATGATTCACATTCCCCACTGTAGATGCTTCCTTCAAATTATAAAATGTGGAACCCTTATTCTTTTTCTCAGGACAATTGTTGAGATAGTTGTCACCTCCACACCTCCAACATTTAACTGGTGCATACTTTCCCTGTCTAAAAGGTTCACTTATCCTTGGTTCCAATTTCTGATGTGGCTTCTTGAAAGAACTGAAATGTTCTTGCTTACCAATAAAGGGTTTAAATCGCTTTTTCCTATGTTCCTGCTTTACCTTCAGATTACTCTTCCAGCTCTTTTGAAGGTCTTGCTTGTTCTTGCCTTGCTCATACAGGAACTTAGCCTTCCTTATGCACTCTTCCAATGTAAGAGGCTCATCATAATTGATTCGGTCTTTATAGAATGCTGGTAGACCACTAAGGAAATGCTAGATTTTTAACTTATACTCCTATATTAAATCCACATAACATAACATCTCTAAAAATCTCTTTTCATACTCGTACATGGTCATGTTATCCAATCGAAGTTTAAAGAAATCAAGCATCTTCTTATCGTAATACTGCTATGATAAATATTCTTGCTTGAAGTATCTCTGAAATATTTTCCTTTCTTCCAGACCTTCCACTTGCTTCAATTTTTCCCACCAATGGTAGGCTTTTCCTTTAAGGTTAAAAATGGAAATCCTGGCTTCCTGATTGTCTGAATAGTCATGTAATTGCAGATACATTTTCATCTCTTGAAGTCACATCTTTGCAACTTCCCCATATTTCTCTCCATCAAACGTAGGAGGCTTAAGTTTTCTTAATTCACCTTGTAAGACATTTTCATCTCTTTTTCTTTTCTGTTTTCTTTTAGGACTATGCTTGTGATGAATTTCATTTTTCATATTTCCATGATGGCTTCCCACTGAATGATAAGGGGAATGCTCCCTCCTTGGACTTACATTCCTATCTCTTGAGTGATGATACCCGTCATGGATTCCTCTGTTCAAGAATTCTTCACCTTCTCTTCTTTCCATGGAAGTTACTTGTTGCACATGATTCCTTATCTGCATCAGGTTATGTATAATTTCCTGATTTAATTGATTATGTTGTTCCATATAATGAAGAATCCTTCCATTTTCTTCCCGAATATCTTTTAGTGTCTGGAACACTTCCTTGGGTTCCATTTGAGATCGATGGCCATTGGACTCTGTCCTTTGGTCATCACCCAGTCTCCTTTCTTCAATAAACTGTGATATTTTAGGGCTTTCAACCATCTTGCAATTATGCCTTCCCACTATTCTGGAAACTGGCAATTACAAGGCCTGGAAAAATTGTATTCTTTTAACACTCTGAAATTTAGCCAGGTTTATTAGTTCACATCTAAATTCACATGCATAATGTAATTTACATTAACCGCATGGATATATATGATTCATTCATAATACAAATTCAAATGAATCATACAACAAAATTATTCAAATGGAAAAACATATCCCAGAGGCTAAGGGTTGAAACCTTAGCTCTCATACTAAGCTGTAACGTATCCCTTTGGACAATTTTTTTTTTTATAAAACATATTAACTTTTATTTTAACAACTGAAGCTTAAGATAATTTTAAATAGGTCGAGGATATGAAGAACTTTGACCATTTAAAAAAAAACCTTTCATACTTGGCAAAATTTATTTTATAGTGCATAATATGAATAGATTGAAATAGCAGAAGCATGGAATTTATTTTACAAAAAGGCCCACTAAATCCTTTTAAGTAAGGCACAAACTTGTAATATAATATATATCTTTACCCAGAATTAACGTTTTGAAAACTTTCTTTATAAAATCTTACTTCTGGAAAATCTCGATCATTTTCTATAAATTGTACAAGAGAAACTTAGTCATCTATTCGACTAGATTTGAATTACGTCGATGATTGAATTCCGACTACAGTGGAATCGATGCGGAAGTCTCTTCCTTACCAAAATCACATTCTGTTAGATGCTGACTATTGCCGAGTGCTCGACAGATTAGATGGTTGTGAGTAAATAAGTATTTAATTGTATTTAGTCTATCTCGACTTAAGCAGATGCTTGTATAACTTCGACTAAATACAAAATTAAACCAATTTAGGACATTTCCTATAACATGGAAATGTCGTTATTTTCTAGGTTTATGCAATTTCTACCTCATTAAAGTTAATGAAGTATTATATCGACAATTCTCTTATTATCAATATAAATAAAACTAGTCGGACCTCAACAAGTTGGTCGATTGATCGACTCATCTCTTCACTGATTTTTATATAGGAATAATATTTCCAATTCTTGTTTATTAGAAATTTTTATCTTAAGAAATAGGACCATTTTTCATAGGAATTAAGCTCGAGGAGCCTAGTTAACTGGATGACTAGGTTCTCCACCGACCACGATCGAGATCCGACTACTGTCGAGATTCAATTATGGTCGAGATCTGACTACTGTTGAGATTCGATTATGCTCGAGTTGGCGCAACCGGTCGGTTATCAACTACCCAGGAAATTACATAAATTAGTAGCTTCAACCATAGAGTTGATAAATAGTGAGTTTCTAATTCGTTGACATGAATTTATTATGACCGGACATATTATCTTAGTCTACTAACCGACTAAGCCCACCATCGACAATAGTTGATCTATACAACTTCAATTAAATATACATACGTATGTCAACCTTGGACTTAAGCATCATTTTGAAGTATATTGGTATAACCCGTGGTTTCAACCACTCTGACAACTTTAGTTTTTAATGATTCAAATAAAATTTTGGTTCTCGTCTACCCATTAGGTGAATTGGTCGATCCATATTCAACACATTCATTAAAACATCGTCAATGAATTATATCACACCATTACATAAAACTTCTTTTTTATCAAATTGTCGACTTATAATTGATTTGAGATTTAGTCGAAAAATTCTATTAAGCACATTATTAATTATTTAACGAATTATTTTTCTTCCAACTACAATATTTATTGTATTTTCATAATCACTGATGGAGACATCTTATCGAATAACCAACTAGGTCCCTAAACCGTTTACTTTCCGGTCCCGACTTGTCGGCTTAAATCTGTCGGTCGGTTGAACTGACAAATCCGTTAAGTAATTTTACAATTTGATTGACCACATCAAACATTCGTTCATTTTAAATTAGGAAGTTGTGCTCTTCAACAAGTTTTAAATAGACAATACATTTCAAATTGGAAATAACATTTGGTCCTGGAAAATAATTTCGTCTTCGACTTATTTTATGAACAAACTTGCATTACTTCCAAACAACATCTCATCATTAATTTTGCAAATTTTTCTTGTCCATGGAATAAATCAAACTAAATGCAATTTCCTTTCTTGAAACCAAATTCAAGGAAATTTAACAAGAAAATTCATTCAAATTTTCGATTGACAATTAATCAGATAACATCACATGATTATGATAGAATTTATAGAAATCTCACTTATATGCAAATGTACTTGTAATTGAGCAACTAGATTCGTGGCTGCCATGCTCCACACGACCATAGGTAATTCTGCTTATTAAGCTCTCAACAGAATTCCACCCTTGAGCCAAGACTCATGCATTCACCATAGGCTCTCACCAATCCTAGGTTTCTCTCAGGATTTCCTCACTTGGAAAACAGGATATACAAGTTTGTTACCAAATCCATGCCAACTGTGCAATCATTTCCCTTAGCTTCATTTTGACTAGCACTGCAATGAAAATCCATCACTGCACTTGTGCTTAGAATTCCACTAAAGAAATTTCTCACACCATTGTCATTTCTTAGGTGCAACCAGAGGCAAAACAAGGGAAAAATTACCAACCAAAATTTTAGCAAAAATAGGCTTTGGATAAATTGGAAACTTTGCTCTGGAAATGCACTTATTATTCCGTCCTCCAGCAATTCCAATCATCCACAAAAACCAAAAAGGATAACCAAAACTGGCTTGGGATTACAGGTACCCTCGACCAACCTAACTGCCATAGACTTTGGGGAATTGAACAGTTTGCTCTGGAGCTGGAATTGATTCTTTGTCCTCTATGAATTCCAATTCAACCACTAAGTCCCAATTTTATTTCAACGCTACAACATTCTCACAATGTTCTCTGAGCATTTTGCACATGCGTTTACAGGGGAGATCTATAAGCAACACAGATCAGATATACCAAAACAAAACGTTAAAATCTAAATCCTAAAGAAAGATACTAGAATCCATGCAAGATAGTATGAAGCATAAAGATCGAATAGATCACTGAAAATACACACTCTGATTTCAAATGGGACTGAAAGGCATCGTCAAAACAAGATAAAAGACTCAATGGCCAATGTTCTATTCCCACGGTTGAGGAGGAGGATGAAGAGGCCTGGCTCTGCAAGCAATCTAGTTTTGGAGAGACCGTCAACCTTAGACTTGTAAACCCTATAAGTCTGATCGAAGGTAATCAAGAAAAAAGATTGAATTGCACTCCTAACCGATGACATCCAACCTTCTAATGCCAAGTTTTGAATGGATGTATTCCCTACTACCTAGTCGATCATGAATCTTGAATCCCTGAACACTTGAAACACCTGAATCCCCAAGCGAATTACTACTATAAGTAAGGCATACAACCCCAATAATTCACTTCTAGTGTTCGTTCCAGGACCACAACCTATGTACCCTGAGAAACTATAAGAATCCTCCAGCTTGATTATGAATCCTGCCCTTGCCTTAGCTCCATTGTTTTGTGATGCTCCGTCAAAAAAACCAACAGGTATATGAGCCTTGACCAATGGAGGAAGGGGTCTCAGGAAATGGCTTGCTTCTTGGATTTGAAATGGATATTAAAGGTAGATGCCGCCCCCATACTTACACAACTAATACTCACTTGCTAGTCTTGGAACAAGGCATTGTTCCAGTGCTTCTAGATTTGCAATGAGATAAATAATGGTAAAGCAGTCCAGGAATCATCATACTTCGACCAATATTTCAGAGCATCCTCAAAGGACCCTGCTATCCAATGCAGCTTGCATCCCAATAGGTCTTTTGTTTATGTCCAGACATCCTTTGTGAAATTAAACCAGGAGAAGAGGTGATTAATATCCTCATACTCCATTTTGCATAGCACACATTTGCTTGGCCCATGACGTCCCCATTCTTTCTTATTAGTCCCTGCCGTAGGCAAGAGACTATATGTTCCGCCTTTACCTATTAGTTGATATCAATACTTCAGTTTTTATAAATTTAAGTGAAAGTTCCATTAAAATTCCTATTTATAATTATATTTTTGAAAAACCGTATTCACATGTTATTGGATAAAAGGTCTTGAATTGACCATTTTTCTCATTGCCCGGTATTAAAAAAATTAAGAAAAAAACCAAAAAATAATCCTACCCACCTTACTTTACAACAATTTACTATTGTTTGGCGTGCAAGCAATCAGCTTGTCCACGTTGCAGAGCATTCAGTTGCATTTTCCTTGGCTTGCCACGATGACTAGCCCATGCAGAACACTATCCCCATAGCTTGGCAGCTTCAATTCTACTTTTTTCCTATGGAATGGGATTGATAGTTCATCATGGACCTCAATTCTCGAATTCGATCAAGAAAGTTTCCGAGCAGGGCTAAGCACAGTGCACCAGACTCTAACCCAACAGGTATATACTTAGTTTACTTACTTTGTTCAAGTGATTTTATCTTTTTATTTAAACACACTCTTCCTATTTCTTACCTTTTTAAGGCTTGTATAGATCTGGGATGCTCTGAAGCAGGCTGAGGA
Organism: Larix kaempferi; assembly: GCA_027924585.1. Taxonomy (NCBI): domain Eukaryota; kingdom Viridiplantae; phylum Streptophyta; class Pinopsida; order Pinales; family Pinaceae; genus Larix; species Larix kaempferi. Next base: position 16,149,322 of record BSBM01000088.1, on the reverse strand, counting down.
TTACCATGGCACCTTATTTCAAGGTGCTTTGGAAGTATCATCCAAGCTATGGAGATGGAGCCTTATGAGGGCGATGAATCACCTTGATTTTGTATGTTCTGTCTATATGTTTCTTATTCTTAATGAAGCTCTCCAAATTTTCAACAAGTTCTTTAAAAACATTTTTTTTTTGTTTTCGAGTGAAAATACAGTTTGGGCTTTTATCGGCCTTTGGACTAACTAACTATGGATTACAGTTTTATAAGCTTGACCTGAACTCACTTTCAAAAAATATTAGTTTTTGTATTTAATTTATGGAGAAATTAGGTCGTCTTAGCGGGTAGGGGCTATTATGAATTACAAATACTTCTAAAGGTTAATTATATATGATATACCCATAATAGAAGCTGCGAAGGTTAATAGAAGCTGTGAACCATTATATAGGAAGACGAGCAATCTAAATACCCAAAATAGAAGCTGCTAACCATTATATATACCTTAAATCGCAAGTTTTGTTAAAAACATTTTTTTTTGTTTTCGAGTGAAAATACAGTGTGGGCTTTTATCGGTCTTTAATGGACTAAGCTAACTATGGATTACAGTTTTATAAGCTTTACCTGAACTCACTTTCAGAAAATATTGGTTTTTGTATTTAATTTATGGAGAAATCATGTAATCTTAGCCGGTAGGGGCTATTATGAATTACAAATACTTCTAAAAGGTTAATTATATATGATATACCCAGAATAGAAGCTGCGAACCATTATATAGGAAGACGAGCAATCTAAATACCCACAATAGAAGCTGCGAACCATTATATATACCTTAAATCAATTCTGAAATTGAGGTTGAAACATTGGATTGAACCCAAAATAGATAGATTAGTGAAATGTTGTCAAGAAATGGATAAGCCATGTTAGTAGAACAGTGAAATCGATTTTGAAACATTGGATTAGACCCAAAATAGATACATGAGTGAAATGTTGTCAAGAAATGGATAAGCCTCACTAGTAGAATAAAACTTGTTGTTCACCTTCTCCACAACCTTTCTTGATAGGATTTAGGATATTGAAGGAGTTTAGACTTCGACAATTGATTTAGCCTGTTCTCGAAAACATTTTTTGGCATGGATTCGGTATAAGAGTTTGAGATTTCTGTTGGAACCACCAATTCGTTTAAGGTTAATTGTTATTGTATTCACATAGAAAAATGTGAACAGTCTTTAAAGAGTGCAAGATACTACTTGGAAGGTCACTTTCATGTATTTATATGTACATATCTTAATGAGAAAAACATCTCACCCGTATCTATTTGCTTGTGTTTGGATTTGTGTTAATCATTTGAGTGTATGCCCTATTGGGCATTCTAACAATGGTATCAGAGCCCATAATATCTCAGGCTTGTGTTATTCTGCTTAGAGTTTTGCTATTGCAAGTTTGCCTTATTCCCTTTAGTTTGCCTGTGCTTAGAATTCTGCTATTTCCTTGGTAAATCCTAATCTATTGTTGCGTTGAAGGTGTTTCGTATTGTAGCGTTTTCCCTCCATCATATTGAATTTTTGTTGTTCGTCGAAGTATTTGCTGCATATTGTGTGGAAGACTTGATGCATATTTGTTCGTATTGTAACGTTTTCCCTTTATCATATTGAAGTTTTGTTGTTCGTCGAAGTATTTGCTGCATATTGTGTGGAAGACTTGATGCATATTGTGTGGAAGACTTGATGCATATTGTGTTGAATACTTGATGCTTGGGCATCTCCAGTACCAGACTGCCGTGAATGTATATTGCAACATTTTAGTGCTCTCCTCTATTGCTGCACAAGAGTTCTTCTATGCCCAGGAGATTGGGGTTGGCCAAAAGTTGCCCATCTTCAATTCAATAATAGCCTTGACTTCGGGAGGGTCGTTGATACTCAACACCATCAAAGGCTTCCCTACACTCATGTGCTTTGATGGAAGAGGTTTTCACCCCACTTAACAAAATCAAGAGTCCAATCAAACAGCTGGCAGCCATTGGAGCTCTCGTAACCTGTTCTTACAAACATGTATCTGGCATCAATTTCGTACCCTCCTTGATTTGACAACACAAAAGCTGGTATTGGAATATATCAAAGAAACCAAAGCTGGAAAGATGAGTTCACCGTCAGCATTCAAGAAATCCTCCTCGTGTTTTGGGAAGGGAATGTTCGGGCCCCCCAATTTCTGCACCCATGGGAGTAAATTCATAGATGCTTAAATGAGCCTTCTAAACTCTGTGAGGTTCTGTCTCTAGAAAATACAAAATACAGACACGAAATCCAACCTTGGGACCTCTTAAGAAGAAGAATCTGATTCTTCTCGTAGGGCAGAAAGAGCAGTAAAAGAACTTGTGCAGAGAATAGAAAAAGGTGAAACCCTATTGAAACAAAGATATCTACTTTCTGTCCCGGAAACAGCTCAGCTTCAGGGTGTGTAGATCCTTCCTATTAAAACAGAGATATCTACTTTCTGTCCCGAAAACAAGATAAAGACCACATTGCTACGAAGTTCGGGGAATTGGACCAAACCGTGGAAGGGCTTTTGAATAAGGGTATAATTCTTAACGTGGGTGATTTAAAGTGATTTGTAGAGCAGCCCAAGGCAGGATGAGCATCGATAGGGTTGTCAGTCTCATCTTCTTATAAGTTGAATGCTTCCTGTCTTCTTCCAATATCCTTCTCATTAAAATCCGTTGATATTTTTTTTATGTCAAACCTTCCTTTGATACTTTTTTATGTCAAACCTTTCTCTGAAGATGACATTATGCCCATAGAACTTTGATAATACATGACTTTGTTGTACATTCAATTGTAACATGATGGGAAGATCATGCTGCAACGCAATAATTTGTTCACTACACTTACTACCCTTATAGGTGTCCAGTAACATCAATGCATGTATTGGTGGAAGTTGTCCATGCTCTTTAGAAAAATGAATCCGGTTTACCTAAATTATTTTTCCATCCTTGCCAACACAGGGATACTCTAAAAAAAATACTTATATGTTTCATCCTTTACAATGGAGTAAAGAAATTATGCATCTTGATAAACAAGGCGACTGGAGTGCAGCAAGTCCCTGCCTCTGTGGAAAGTCGTAACTAAGAAGTTAACTTGTTGATTGAGAAAATAATGTGTACAAAGAAACTCATAAAATGAACATGAATATGCGGTGAGATGAAAGGGCACTGTAAGTTGGTACTTTGCAGTTTGTTGTGCTTGACCATGTTAGGCCTTTTTTAGCTCTACTGGGCATTATTATTTTTTCCGATCAATTAGATGAAGAGTTTGTACGAATGGAGAATGACATTATTCTTCTCTTATCCTCAACCACCTTGCCACCTTGCTTATTCTTTTCAAATCCTTCTGCAGTTATTTTAGTCTTGAAAAGTATCAAATATGCCATTATTTTATGGGATATAATCAACATTTTGAATTTTGGTTTCTATTTTTTAATTGATCTACAAATTTCAGAAGCACAATAATGACCTAAGCATTGGCCATTGATGCACTTCAGCTGAGTTGAGTTTCTAATTTTGTTTAAAAAATATTGTATAGTAGTGGATGTCCAATTTATGAATGTGTTTTGTGTTGCATGTTTACACGTTGTTAAAAGATATTGATGTTTCCTTTCGAAACAAATTTTAATGCTCAACCTAACTAATTGCTCTTTTTGAAATTGGATTTGTCTTCTTGTTTAGAGCTTAGTGTTATTCATTTTCCAGCTTTTGCATTAGACTTTATAACGATGGTTTGTGATACCAAAATGCAATATACTTCACAAAATCACGAGGCTCACAAAAAAGTATTCATTCTACATACCAATCCCAAATCCATTTTAGGAACAAATTTATTCACAGAAATTTTAGGAACAAATTTATTCACAAAAATTTGGTGATTCCCATAAAAGGTCCTCGCCAAAAATTAATTGTAAAATGAAATCAAGTAATTTAGTGATTCCCATAAAAAGTCCTTAAAAAAATAATAATTGTAAAATGCAATCAAGTAAGCTTGACAATATAATGCTAGGCATATTTTGAAAGAGCCATATAAGTATGATGTAGAGTTATATTGGTCTATCACATCTACTGTTGGATCATCACTATTTACCTAATAAGTAACACTGATTACATTTGCTGTATCTCTATGCTCTATTGGTCTAATGATTTGATTACACTAATAAAGAGCTTAAGCTTAGTGTAAAGCTTGGTTCAATATTGTAATCATATTGATATGTTATGTTCTCACTATTACGCATAATCAGGCTTATAACTTCATGGATATCATATAAGCATTCACATTCTTATAAGTTATAACTATCCCTAATAAATAAGATATTAGTATTATAGATCCTCATGACTCAACATGCTAAGGATATAAAACCTTTTTGTACGGTTAATTTTACTAGTATTGATCTATGCTTAGAGTTAACATAGTAACCCTTTAAGGAATACTAGTATTACTCATAGTTAATCCTATTAAATGGTAATAGTTATGGAAACAAGATTAACACAGGTGTAAGAACCAAGACCAAGTTGAGTAACAAATCCAAGCAACCGGTTCAATAATTAACTAAGTATTGTGAGGCACATCAGTTCAAGGTAAAGATAAAAGAGGGTAGTTGCGGAATTAAAGTGGCGAGAAAACGTGTACGAAAACTCTTTGAAACCCTTTGTAAATGGATGGATGTGCCCTTGCTGATTGTAAAGTTAAAGCATTAGGGTTTAGATAATTAGCCTGCTCTCCTAAGGTCAGATGATAAATGTGATTTAAGTACACCCTTCTCTATTACATCATAAGCAGATTCTGTATACCTTGGTCCTTAGTAAGTATCTAAGGGTTGGATTACTTGAGTACCTCATCTTTTCTTCCATATTTAAGATTGCATTTTAAGATTCCAGTATTACAATAGGAGACTCCTAACTTTATAATTATAAGGAATGCATTTTTTCTTCCATTATTTTTATTATTTTTATAGGGATACTCTCTTTATTATCTTATTTTCAGAATGGGAGACTAACTAGATTGATTCTTCTTTTTTCGATGGAATTACTTGTATGTTCAATATTTAAAGTTAGTATTTGACCATGTATTAATTTATCTACTGATTTCAAATGAAAGAGTGCTTGACTTGTATATATTCATTTCCTTGTATTTACCAATATATGTTAGTAGGAAATGAAAGAGTGCTTGAATGGTATATATTCATTTCCTTGTATTTACCAATATATGTTTCATACTAACTTGGGCAGATAATTTTTTGTGGTAAGACTCTTTTAAAGCATATTATTACTTAGAAGATTTTAAAGTACTCTTTTTCCAGATTGTTACATTACTACATGGCTTTTCGACATTTAGAAAAGCTGGATGATGATGACCTTGTAATCTTCACATTAATGAATTTCTCTATAAAGGTATTGAGATAGGATGCACTACACTATTTTATTTATCATAAGATTATTGAGAGTGCTTGGGAAATACTTCTCAAGAAAATGTTTATTGGTTGAGAATTGAAATTTATTTATTCAAGTTCATTTTTGGCAAATAGACTAATTTGGGTGGTAGCTAATTGATGGACAAACAAATAAGATATCATTCACATGTTTGAATTGATGTTTACAATTATTTTATTTTATTTCTTGAAGATGTTTTTAATGTTTTTTTTGAACATTTTTTAAATATATAATTTTTTTTCTATAAAGATATAAATATATTTAGTTGACAAATTTTAAAATTCAAATTATTAAAAAAGAAAAGTATATCTTTTCAGAGAATTTGAATTTAAAAATGAAAAGATAATAGACATATTTACCTTTGTGGATGATATATCAGTGATTTGTTTCAATCTCCATATTGTTATGAGTGTCTTGAAAGAGGTAATTGTTTCATGGATTTTGTTCTTCTTATTTTCCTTATCTTTTAACCTAGAAGGCAAGGACTAAGCTGCACGCAGCTCTTGTTTTAAGTTTGTTTAAATTATTTCACATATGTTTGTCTTGAGTCAAATATACCTCTGTAATAACACTATGTTGATTAATATATAGGAACAATACATGTGGTGACAAATCAAGCTTTTGAAATCAAAAAAAAGTTATGTATTGTATAGGGCATAACTTTCCATGTTATGCTTTTTTTTTAGGACACTTGTGATTAATCATACTATAACCATTTGAAATTTCCCCATTCAAAGCAACCCAAGAATGTTTCCCATTTGAGGGATTTGAAGAAATTCAAAAAGGTTGTCCATTTGGATATCATACCTCAAACTAAGTATAATTCTTAATAAGTGTTTTTTGGGATTTTAAGAAGTTCATACAGAAAATAAAACTTCAGAAATTGTCATTCATTCATCATTATTATTACTACTTTCGATGAGAGCAAAAAAATGAGTGTTGATATTTTAATTTAAAGAAGTTTGTATTTACTTATCTATAAAATAACAATTTTAGATTTACATTAAGAAAGGAGATTTACCAAATACAAGTTTTTTTTTTTTTTAATATGATATTCTAATTTTTTTTTTAATATGACATATGGAATCTGCCTTGGGTTGAGCGCTTAGGCATTGTCGCACAGACCTGTAGTCTGCACAGACCCATGGGATCTCCTCTCGCACAGACCCGCAGGCTCCTTCTCACACAGGCCCGTGGTTCTCCCTCTCGCACATACCCACTTGGTCTTCTCTCTCTGCATAGGCCCTTGGCTCAACGCCCAAGTGGCTTCTGCGACGCGTTGAGCACATTACACTACCCGTGGGATTTGACCTCGACACATGGGCACACTTTGGTGCTTGCCGATGAAGCTTGGTGATGGCTAGGTTTATGACTTGATAAACAAAACCTTTTTATTTTGTTATATATATATATATATATATTATGAGCATATTATATATATATATATATATATATATATATTTTTTTGTATATGCGTTGAGCATACATTGCAGCCTTTGTCTTGACATTCCATGTGTGGGCGTGCAATGATTAGCTTGATAGGAAAAAAATGGTTTGACGTTGGCAATTTACTATGGAAAATGGGATATATATATATATATATTTTTGAACAACCCAAATAATAATAATAATATAATTAACTTATTATGTTTCTAGAATTTAGTATAAACAAATTTTTTACCAACTTCTTACTGTCTCTCTCATCTTATTTTGCAGCTGTAAAGCTTCTGGAAACAAGTTGTGGACAACCGTCTATGTTTAATACAATTTTTTGTATATATATATATATATTGAATTTCTCTGTTAGGTTATATAAAAAAAAGTAGAAGGATCTTCAAGTTATCTACTTTCCTGTTTCAATTTTGGTAAGCACTCTGGTTCCAGAATTGAAACCATGGCTCTGATACCATGTATAGAGACTTTCCTAGGTCCCAAGTTTAATGAATATAATTTATATAAATCTATCAATTTAATTAGCTATAAATCTACTTGCTGACAGTTTTGTTGGCTCGGTTTGCTTCAAAGTTATTCTACGTTAATGTGATTCATTGTGCAGGTAGAAAACAAATGGATATATGTGGTAAGTGTAGATTTAGATCAACTTTTCCATACATGTGAAGTAAACAATTTTAACATCATATTATTCATTGAAGTAAATAGCATCCCAAGTTTCCATGCATAACTTAGAAACAAAAACAAAAAAACATAATTAGAATATAGTACCTATAGGATAGCCCAATCCTTAGGAAACTCAACCGCCCAAGTAGATCTGCCACCCTGCCAACTAGGATAGTCTCGCCGACCACCCAACTCCAACTATGGCTTTTTGGACCCCCGAGCCCAAATCCTAAGTACAGTAGAGTCCAACCAGTGTGAATATTTATCCCCTTCAAAAATTCAGCCTCCTCTGCTAAATTTTCTCTCTGCTCCAAAAGATACCCTCCCCCCAATGCATCATTCACCTATCTTTCCTTTTCCCCTCTACCGACTCCATTTCCCTGCAATTACTACCCTTATCTCCCCATTAATGTTCATTAATGTTCCAATCCACTGTCAATGTCACTCATTCTCTTCAAACATTAAAATATTTATTATTATCCTTATTAACGAGGTAGAAGTCAATCATGGCTTATCAACATTAAATGACACTCATTTAATTACCTGCTATTTGGGTCACCTACCATTTTATCAATTCATGGGGGAAAAGCTTCACCGCATGATATTTATTTAATAATATATTCCAATAACATTTATCATAATAATTATTGTCAATCAATAATTAAACATAATTATTAATTAATAATAAAGTTCCGCTAAATGTTTAACATTAACATTATGTACTTCAATATAATCCAGGACATGATAATATATTGTTAATGTTGTATACGACACCAATTCACCCTCCAATATTTATTATAATCAATATTTAATTAATAATTATTTATTAATTAATGAATACACTCTCAGCACCACTAATCATTTATCTAACAATTATCACATCCCTGTAATAATAATTACCCTTTAGTTATAATTAAAACTAATTAAAAATCATTAATCAAGTTAATCACAATACCAATAACACTAATTAACATCATTAATATTTAGTTAATATTAATAATTTAATAATAATATTATTAACATCTACTTAACATTATTAACACTTAATTAACATTTACTAATTACGTTAATAATAGTCCTCTTAACCATTTACTAACATTTATTTTAGTGATGACCACAATTAATAATTAACCTCAACCACAATTAAACCTTTTATTAATAACTTGACGCAATTATATCAATGCATAACTAAATATGTAATAATTAATCCCCAACTAATTCTTAAGTATTTATTCACAATCACAATGCATTCAAGTGCAATTGTAATAGTATAGTATATAACTAATACAAGCATATATAGACGAGTTATGTAAGTGTATCTAAGGCTTACATATATCATGTAGGTACACCAACAATACTCAACACACATACCACATAATCACATAAGTCACTATCTGTCAACACATACCGAGATATGAGTTTGCAATGGCTATCTCAATTCATAATAATACCTGAAACAAACATAAAATACTGAATTACGACACAAGAATCAAGCAGATGTTTTCAATACACACACAGTAAATTAAGTTTCCCTTATTAAACTTCCACGACATTCCTATGTACCTACTTCCTTCTACCTAATTCACAACTAATTTCCACATCCTATCCTTCCTCTACTGGACTACCCTGGAGAGTCCACTACATGGCATAACTCCAGTTAGAACCCGTAAGCGGAAGTGTCGACTACATCGACCAAGCTTCCCCAGCAGGCACCCACTAGTTATCATCACACACCTTAGGGAGTGTGTCGTAGCACGACCCTCCCATGACTCTGGGTTTCAAAGGATAAATGAGTGTTGATATTTTAATTTAAAGAAATCTGTATTTACTTATTTATAAAATAACAATTTTAGATTTACATTAAGAAAGGAGATTTACCAAATACAAGTTATTTTTTATTTATTTTTGATATGATATTCTAATTTTTTTTTTAATATGACATATGGAATCAAGTATATGCAACAAGTATTGAAAAAGTTTTGAATCCATGCAATACATTTTTTTCTTGAAACTAATATAACAAATATAGATATAAAATAATTTCATATTGGTTAAATCTAAAAAGTTCCTCTAAAAAATGATAAGAATAAAATGTAGATATCTTCCATTGAAGTGATTATAATTGAATGGAAGCGATTATAATTGTTTTGAGTTCATCTTTGAGACATATTCTCCTCTCTATGAAGAGGAGCGTACCAATGAAACTATAACCATTTCAAATTGCCCCCATTCAAAGCAACCCAAAAATGTTGTTCATTTGGATATCATGTTTCAAACTAATTTTATTTTTTAATTAAGTGTTTTCTTAGGGGATTCTAAGAAGTTCATATAGAAAGGAAAACTTCAGAAATTGTCATTCATTCCTCTAAGCCAAATAGAAAATGGGCATTCATCACTACTTTCATCTGGAGTAAAAAAATAAGTATTGTTTTTTAGTTTAAAAAAGTTTGCATCTAGCACTCGGGGGTAGAGCAATTGGTCCTTGCTGGGAGGGCTTTGCCTGAGCTACTGCTGGCTGGGGAGGGATTTTCCTAAGCCGCCTCCCACAACTTTGCAAACAAAATCTTGTTTCTTTTAGCTCGAAGCGTAGAGCACAAATGTGCTCCATCGTGGGCTCTCTCTCGCACAGACAAACCTGTAGCGGTCCGGATGGATGGGAGGGCTCTGCGTGAGCCATGGCCGCTTGTACATCATGCGACCCAAAAAATGTAAAGCATGGCTCGGTGAACTCTGCCTTGGGTTGAGTGCTTAGGCATTGTCGCACAGACCTGTAGTCTGCACAGACCCATGGGATATCCTCTCGCACAGACCTGCAGGCTCCTTCTCACACAGGCTCGTGGCTCTCCCTCTCGCACATACCCACTTGGTCCTCTCTCTCTGCATAGGCCCTTGGCTCAACGCCCAAGTGGCTTCTGCGACGCGTTGAGCACATTACACTACCCGTGGGATTTGACCTCGACACATGGGCACACTTTGATGCTTGATGAAGCTTGGTGATGGCTAGGTTTATGACTTGATAAACAAAACCTTTTTATTTTGTTCTATTTTTTTTTGTATATATATTATTTAGATATATATATATATATATTATGAGCATATTATAACTTTTTTTTTTGTATATGCGTCGAGCATACAATGCAGCCTTTGTCTTGACATTCCATGTGTGGGCGTGCAATGATTAGCTTGATATGAAAAAAATGGTTTGACGTTGGCAATTTACTATGGAAAATGGGATATATATATATATATATTATGTTTTATTATATATATATATATTTTTAAACAACCTAAATAATAATAGTAATAATAATAATATAATTAACTTATTATGTTTCTAGAATTTAGTATAAACAAATTTTTTACCAACTTCTTACTGTCTCTCTCATCTTATTTTGCAGCTGTAAGGCTTCTGGAAATAAGTTGTGGACAACCGTCTATGTTCAATACAATTTTCTCTCTGTATATATATATATTGAATTTCTCTATTAGGTTATATAAAAAAAAGTAGAAGGCTCTTCAAGTTATCTACTTTCCTGTTTCAATTTCGGTAAGCACTCTGGTTCCAGAATTGGAACCATGGCTCTGATACCATGTATAGAGACCTTCCTAGGCCCCAAGTTTAATGAATATAATTTATATAAATCTATCAGTTTAATTAGCTATAAATCTACTCGCTGACAGTTTTGTTGGCTCGGTTTGCTTCAAAGTTATTCTAAGTTAATGTGATTCATAGTGTAGGCAGAAAACAAATGGATATATGTGGTAAGTGTAGATTCGGATCAACTTTTCCATACATGTGAAGTAAACAATTTTAACATCATATTATTCACTGAAGTAAATAACATCCCAAGTTTCCATACATAACTTAGAAACAAAAACAAAAAAAACATAATTAGAATAGAGTACATATAGGATAGCCCAACCCTTAGGAAACTCAACCGCCCAAGTAGATCTGCCACCCTGCCAACTAGGATAGTCTCGCCAACCACCCAACTCCAAGTATTGCTTTTTGGACCCCCGAGCCCAAATCCCGAGTACAGTACAGTCCAACCAGTGTGAATATTTATCCCCTTCAAAAATTCAGCCTCCTCTGCTAAATTTTCTCTCTGCTCCAAAAGATCCCCTTTCCCCAATGCATCATTCACCTGTCTTTCCTTTTCCCCTCTACCGACTCCATTTCCCTACAATTACTACCCTTATCTCCCCATTAATGTTCATTAATGTTCCAATCCACTGTCAATGTCACTCTTTCTCTTCAAACATTAAAATATTTATTATTATCCTTATTAATGAGGCAGAAGTCGATCATGGCTTATCAACATTAAATGACACTCATTTATTTACCTGCTATTTGGGTCACCTACCCTTTTATCAATTCATGGGGGAAAAGCTTCACCGCATGATATTTATTTAATAATATATTCCAATAACATTTATCATAATAATTATTGTCAATCAATAATTAAACATAATTATTAATTAATAATAAAGTTCCGCTAAATGTTTAACATTAACATTATGTACTTCAATATAAGCCGGGACATGATAATATATTGTTAATGTTGTATATGACACCAATTCACCCTCCAATATTTATTATAATCAATATTTAATTAATAACTATTTATTAATTAATGAATACACTCTTAGCGCCACTAATCATTTATCTAACAATTATCACATCCCTGTAATAATAATTATCCTTTAGTTATAATTAAAACTAATTAAAAATCATTAATCAAGTTAATCACAATACCAATAACACTAATTAACATCATTAATATTTAGTTAATATTAATAATTTAATAATAATATTATTAACATCTACTTAACATTATTAACACTTAATTAACATTTACTAATTACGTTAATAATAGTCCTCTTAACCATTTACTAACATTTATTTTAGTGATGACCACAATTAATAATTAACCTCAACCACAATTAAACCTTTCATTAATAACTTGACACAATTATATCGATGCATAACTAAATATTTAATAATTAATCCCCAACTAATTCTTATGTATTTATTCACAATCACAATGCATTCAAGCGCAATTGTAATAGTATAGTATATAACTAATACAAGCATATATAGACGAGTTCTGTAAGTGTATCTAGGGCTTACATACATCATGTAGGTACACCAACAATACTCAACACACATACCACATAATCACATAAGTCACTATCTGTCGACACATACCGAGATATGAGTTTGCAATGGCTATCTCAATTCATAATAATACCTGAAACAAACATAACATACTGAATTACGACACAAGAATCAAGCAGGTGTTTTCAATACACACACAGTAAATTAAGTTTCCCTTATTAAACTTCCACGACATTCCTATCTACCTACTTCCTTCTACCTAATTCACAACTAACTTCCACATCCTATCCTTCCTCTACTGGACTACCCTGGAGAGTCCACTACATGGCATAACTCCAGTTAGAACCCGTAAGCGGAAGTGTCGACTACATCGACCAAGCTTCCCCAGCAGGCACCCACTAGTCATCATCACACACCTTAGGGAGTGTGTCGTAGCACGACCCTCCCATGACTCTGGGTTTCAAAGGATAAATGGTGGGTAATGCCTCCACCCCTCCTATGGAACAAGGGACTACATCTACATCGACATAGTGACTGCATTGCGACTGTTGTACTTAGGTTTTTTCATCGAATAACCAATTTGGGCGATTGAGTTTCCTGAAACCCCACACTTACCCATACATCATGATAATAATACAATACTCATGCTAAACAATAATGCATCACTTTCATAGCATTTATCTTTCAGAATTCATGTCCCAGAGGTACTCCCACCTCGTAGGATCCAACTACCACTTAGCTATTTTAACATGTAGGTTAGTATACAAACACACGATCCAGAATATCGTGTAATCATTGACATGTATATACATTTCATTACCAATGCAAAATACTGCAAATCATTTCTATGTACCATGCACCTTGTATCAGATCCATCCATTCAAAATATAACTTTTAACTCGGTATCCATGCAATTATCATTTAGTAAATTTTCATGCTAGAGACATAATCAAAACATGAATATATTCCATAACATTAACATCACACACACATATATATAATATCCAAAAAATAATAAAACCATATGTCCACAGTGTCATCAAGCTGGTGAAGTCTCATAAGCAAATACAAACATATAATGGTAGTTCATGTCATAAAGTCAAAATGGGGCATTACATACACCCACCCTTTAGGAAACTTCACCAGAAGTTATGATCAAAATAGTGTGGGAAAATCACGACGCATGGTCTTTGTGTCCTCCCAGGTAGCAGAACCTGGGCTATACCTGTCCCACTGGATCTTAACATGGTCCACCAAACGGTGTCTGAGTTGTCTAACCTTGCGGTCCAATATACATAATGGTTCGACCCTAATGGTACCCTCATCCAAAACCTGCAGTTCCTTCCAATTTATTTTATGAGAGTCATATGCTATATAATGTCGTAAAATAGATACATGAAAAAAATTATGAGTTTTATGCAAATGGGGTGGTATCGCAAGCCGATACCCGACGGGTCCAAACTTCTCCAAAATTTTAAAGGGTCCTATGAATTGTGGTGACAACTTTGTCCCTTTCCCAAACCGAATGGTACTTTTACTAGGCCCAATGAGTATGAAAACTGCATCCCCTACCTTATAGTTTCGGTCAACCCTATGCGCATCAGCATAACTCTTTTATCTATCTTAAGCTTCCTTTAAACGTTGTCTAATCTGAATCACATGTTCTTCCATCTACTGAATCAACTCAGGTCCTACAATCACTCGGTCCTCTAACCTTTCCCAACTCAATGGTGTTCTGCATGGCCTTCCATATAATGCTTGATCAGACGACATTTCGATTAAGCTGTGGTAACTATTGTTGTAAGCAAATTCTACCAAAGGTAAATGATTTTCCAATGGGTCTGTTGATCCATAACATACATCCTAAGCATGTCCTGCATCACCTAATTCACTCTTTCTATTTTCCCATCTGTCTCTGGATGGTTAGCTGTGCTTAGGTTCAACTGAGTTCTTAAGGTCGACTGCAAACTTTTCCAAAACCTGGATGTGAATTAGGCATCCCTATCTCAGATAATATTCTTTGGAAACCCATGAAGACGAACTACTTCACTTATGAATACACGCGTTACATCTGTGACATCATAGGTTTCCTTAACTGGAATAAAGTGATAATTTTGGGTCAATTTATCAACGAATCCCATAATGGCATCATTCCTATGAGAGGTAAGAGGTAATCCAAACACAAATTCCATGGAGATAACCTCCCATTTTGACATAGGAATGTCATGTGGTTGCAATAGACATGCCAGGTGGTGATGATCAACTTTTACCTGCTGACACTCAAGGCACATAGCAATGAATTTGACCACGTCGTGCTTCATTCCTTCCCAAAAGAAGAGTTGCTTCATGTCCGCATACATCTTCTTTACTCCTGGGTGTGCACAATAGACTGCTATGTGGGCTTCCTTAAGTATAGTTTCTCTAATATCTCCCTCCTCGGGAATATACATCCTCCCTTGATATCGTAATAGCCCATCAACTTCCAACTCATACCCTTCAAACCTAGGTTCCACCTGCTTCCCATTATTGAATGCCGACAAGACCTTTAGGTACCAACTATCCTTGACTAACTTTCCTAATACTCTTTCCTTCAAATCAACTTTAAAGGTACCAGGGAGAAAATCCTTGGTTTTCTGCTTAAGGAATCAGCTACCACATTCTCCTTCGCTTTGATGTATGAAATCCCAAAATCACACTCACTCATAAATTCACTCCATCGCCTTTGCCTAACATTTAGGTCTCTTTGGGTGAAGATATACCTCAAGATTTCGTGATCAGATTTGAGCTCAAAGCTTCATCCAACAAGGTAATGTCTCCAAAGATTTGAAGATAACATCACTGAAGCCAATTTTAAATCATGGGTGGGATAATTCTCTTCATGAGGTTTTAACTTCCTTGACACATAAGCTATTACCCAACCTTCCTGCATCAATACTGCATCAAAACCATGCCTCAAGTCATCTGTGCAAACTCTAAAGTCCTTATCCATATCAGGCACTTGTAGGATCGGTGCACTTGTTAGTAGTCTTTTAAGCTCAGTGAATGCGACATCACATTCATTAGTCCATCATACCTAATGCCTTTACGCTGCAAGGTAGTTATGGGCTTTATTATTTTTGAAAAACCTTCCACAAACCTTTTATAATACCCAACTAAACCCATGAAGCTTATCACTTCATGTGCATTCCTTGGCATGGGCCAATCCATTATGGCCTTCACCTTTTTAAGGTCCACAGAAATTCCCTCTCCATAAATTATATGCCCTAGATAATGGATCTCCTTTTGATAAAAATAACATTTGGACAACTTACCATACAACTTGTGCTCTCTTAAGCATGACAACACCATTCACAAGTGTTCCTCGTACTCTCTTTCATTCTTGGAATAGATAAGGATATCATCCAAGAAGACTTGCACAAAACGATCTGAGTACTTCTGAAATACGCTATTCATGAGACTCGTGAATACTGCTGGGGCATTGGTCAAACCAAAGGGTACCACTACAAACTCATAGTCCCCAAACCGAGTTTGAAAAGCGGTCTTAGGTATATCACCTTCCTTAATTCGAAGTTGGTGGTAACATGATTGCAGGTCGATCTTCGAGAATACTGTTGCTCCTTTCATTTGATCAAAGAGGTCATCAATTCGAGGTATAGGGTATCTATTATTCACTGTGACTCTGTTCAAATCTCTGTAAGCTATGCAAAAACGCAAGGAACCATCCTTCTTCTTCACAAAAATTACGGGTGCACCCCATGGTGAAATACTTGGTCTGATGAACCCTAGGTCTAATAGTTCCTTCAACTGCATTTGCAAATCGCAAAGCTCCGGGGCTGTCATCCTGTATGGTGTCTTTGATGTTGGCTCTAAAATGGGTTTAACCTCAATGGTAAAATGAAGTTCATTCTCAGGAGGTAACCCAGGCAATTCCTTGGGAAAGTCGTCACTAAATTCAACTAACACTAGGTACTGATCAAAGGAGGACCCCTTTGCATCATTTACCGCTTCAATGATTTACAATGGACATCCTTGCCTATACATCTTTTTACGTTCATTGTCGAGATGAAACGTAGGGACAACTTTCGTTTGATAACCTGGATCTCAATGGCCTCCCCTTTGTCATAAAAGCAAAGAACTTTCTTCCCATAAAAGTCCAAGAAAGCTCGATGTTCCTCAAGCCAGTTCATACCTATGATAAGGTCATAGGTCTCGAGGGTGGTGATGTACACTTTGACTTGTGTAACACACACCTCGAAATATACTATACATTTTTCAACACTAGGTCCTACTGCTTGTTTTACCCTTGAAGCCATTTCAACTAAGTTGAAATCGTTGTGCTCGTAGGCTGCCAACCCACATTTATCTAATGAATATGGAGAAATAAAACTATCTGTAACACCAGGATCAAACAAGATTTCGAGTTTAACATTATTGACCTTACCTGATGATTCCACCATAGTGGATTGGTTTTTAGGTTGATGGTTATTCACTACTGCTGAGTTCTGATGCTTACTGCCCCCACTCCTTGTTACACAGAAATCTTCCACCCTTTGAGCATCATCATTCTTTGGCCTGTAGGATCCATTTTAGTGACTCAGATCCACTTATATCCGCCAAAAATACTAGTTTGCCCTATTTTTGTTCCTACCCGCATGTTGCATCACTATAGCATGCGTACCCGCGAGTTGCATCACTATAGCCTGCGGGTACCAAGTAAAATGGTAAAAACTACTATTAATTACTTTTTACTCCCAAAAAGCAGTCATTAGGTGACCTTTGGCTCTCCATCTGCCCAAGTAACGTCTTGATGTGTCCTTTCACTTACCTTTGAGAGGACTATATATTGAGCAAATATGGCTTATGGACGGGAGGAAAGAGAGAATCGTAAGAGAAATCTAGTGTATTTTTGCCCTATCTTGAGTCTGCACTCATTGATCCTTGTAGTTGTGAACCATTTATGTTCACCTTCCAAACTCCTCTCTAGTTTAAGTTTTCCATTCATGGAGGATTGAAGTGGTGGAGGCACAAGTGGATTGATCTAGATCTTGGTTCAGATTGGTTGCTGGCAAGAGGTCGTATCACTTTGTACTTCTTCTTGTTCATTAATAGAAATACTCATATTCTCGTCCATTCATGGTGTGAATGTTGTTTATTATACATTGGGTTACATTTGCTTATGATATTATGGACCATTGTTATTGATAATGTTAATGCCATTTATATATTATATGTACTTGTTGGATATCGGCTGTCAAGACTAATTTGCAGATTTACAAGTGCGTGGATTGAAAGCTCCAACGGGGATCTACATCAAACGTTGGATCGAGGTTGGTCACATTTCTCCATTATCTTAACATTGTCATTTATAATAGCATTGCTTTGAGAATTGAGTATATTTCTGGTAGTCATCTGTCTGTTGTGGTATTCCCAAGCCATAATGAGTTTTCTCCAATACAGAAATGGCAACTCCGCTAGGGAGAACATCCATGTTTGGGAAATTTTTTGAGCATTAGTCCATAATTAGAGTTGTTGTTTATCGAAGCTCTGTGTCACTGGTTGGCTGTTAAGATACACTATAGAAAACTTGCTTTTTCTGAGCCTTTGGACTCGTTATTTGACCATTTGCTTTTCCTCACCCGCGAGCTAGCTTAGCTCTGCCCGCGTATACCCGCCTCTGTTTACTCTACTGCTCGCGGGTACCCGCAGGATTTCCTTCGACAGTAGCGTGTAACTCCGGCTTTTGTTGGTTTATGACTATTGGTTGTTGCTGGGTGAGTTTGGTTGGTTCCTGAGTCTTTGTTGGCCTCTTTCTTGACTATTTCATGCCTTGGTTATGACTGGATCTCTTTGTTTCTCTTGGTTGAGCCTTCTTGGTTTTTTACCATCTTTTGTTTTAACCTCTTGGTTTTTTCCTTTTGAGCTCTTTCCTTTGGCTAAGTCTTGCTGTTTAGGATCTGCTGGGTTGTCTTAGTGATCTTCTCGACACTTCAGTGACTGAATAGTAGGATTTTGCTTGCATTTTTTCATTTCATTTATATTGAAAAAATACAAAAATATTCATTTAGTTTTTTGCATTTTCCTTCTCATTTATAAGCGAAAATACAAAAATATTTTACTTTCATGTACTGCATCTTGCATTGAGTGCTTGTTGCCTTCATCTTAGGTTCTTCTTGTGCATCGAAAAGATAAAAGATTGCATCTTATTTCGGAATTGTTGGTTGACTTTGCATATTAGTGTCATTGTTTTGTTCGATAGATGAGTCTAGGATTGGACGATTTTGCATACTATTGAGTCTACACATCACTAGTTTCACGATCATATCCCTTGAGTAATCATAGCCACTAAAATTAACGCTTAATCATTAAAATTTATTAGACTGATTTTATTTTATAGGGTACACCAACTAGCATAGGTTTAGAGTCTTGGAGTAGATCATTGTGAGTTAACAATCCAAGACTACTAGACGAAACATTAGGTGTCTGACCAGGGAGTGGAGGAATCCATGGTATAGATCGGTGTTCTCAGGAAGCTCTACTCAATCCAGAGTTAAGCACGAGGTCACGGGAGGTTGGTTGAGGAGATATCCCTCTGATACCGGCTGAACGTGGGAGATATATTCAGGATTTGTTCGTATCTGGGGGTACCGGAGGTTCGTCCTCTTGTGCTTCGGGCTTAGCTACCCTGCCCATACGATGGGTCCCACCTGCAACTGTCCCCCTGAGCATTGGTTATATTGCGGTGAACATAGTTGCCTTACCTAGGTACCGCACAGGGTACTTGCAGTGGTTATGTTGTTTGTGCCTTGAGTCAGATAGGGATTGGACAACACAGTTGTGTTTGTGCAGTGGACTTGACCCTGTCGACACAATGAAGCCTGGGTGTCTCTATAACTGATTTTGTTACCTCTGGCTATAGTTTGGGAGTCTCAAGCCTCTCCTAGGCGAGACATACCGGCTCTAGTGTCGGGAGCTCATTTAGCCACTCTGTTTGTCTACTCTTGACTGTAGTTTCTCTAGGTGTGTGCTTTTGATTTACTGTTTTTTGATCGATAGTTGGCCTATAGGAGACGTTGTGTCTCTCTCCGGAGAGAACATGGCGCGGAGCCCTACTCTCCGTCGGTCCTGTCGTTTGGCTGGTTTAAAGCCACTTGAGGTTACACGTCGTATTGCTAGGGGATGCCAGAGGGCTCCCTTTGAGTCTTCAGATTCATACGAGACTTACGTTGAATATTACATGGCTTCCCATCCTGATATTGGGCAAGACCCTCCTACTCCTTCAGGTAGAGTTGACCTTACTTCCGATCCCCATACTTCTCGTGAGGATTGGGGAGGTGATCCACCTGACACTCAACCTGGTTCTATTTGGCCTAATCCACTTGAACGGGATCCATTTGATCCTTCGAATCTGAATAATTATCTTTACGGAATTCCTGACCTACCCGAGGATGAAGAACAGGACGAGCCTTTCATTCCTTCATTTTCGCGTGATTTTAGATACGGGAGGCCTGAGACTCATGATGATTCCGACCCTATGATCAACCCCTCTACACTCTCTTTTGGTATGCCTAGTCACAATACTGTCGAACCTTCCACTATGGTTGGTACTCACGCTGGCACTAGTCAAAGTGTTAGCCATACTATACCCACTGGTGGCACTACCCTCGCTGGGGGCACTATGTTGTCCACCCACTCACATAGTATGGGGACTGGTCAGATTCCCAACAATGCTTATGTTGGAGCACGACCACCTCCTAGGAATACACAACCTAGCCAGAATGTTGTTCGGAATACGACTCGCCATCCAGAACCTAATACACGCATCGCTACTCGTCAACCCAGGACTACTTTTGCACATGATATCCTTCCTCCCAACCACGGGGGTGGACACATACCGCATACTTTTGCATCCACTGCCGCCACTAGTAATGCTAATGTAGGGGGTGGGAATATTTCCTATCCACATGGACATCACACCACCAACCCTGCTACTGGTCACACCCATATTGGACCTAGGAATGCTTCTCATGCTTATGGTCACCACACGACTACTCAAGCTAATCCTAATGTTGGGGGTGGGAACATACCATACCATTACAGTCAATACAACACGGTTCCCGCTATGAATAATACATACATGCCCCATACTCATGGTGTCAACCCTTACTACAACATAGTCGGTGCTGGCCACCAGTATCACCCACACCCCAATATGGTGCTCAAAACGCGCATATACCTGCTTACTCTCAAATGGGTAAGCCAGGGAGAGGATATCAATCTTATGGCCATGGGAAAGCTTATGGACCGTCAGGTCCTCAGTATCAGCAGTTTAATCCTCATGGTCAAGCTTTTGTTCCATCGTATAACACAGTTCCGTTTAACCAACCTTTTATGGGAGCTTATAATCAAGCTTTCTAGCCCCAGCTCCCGTTCCTTGCACTCTTGAATCTCCCAGATCTTTCAAAGCTCATGAATGATCTGGTGTGTCACGACCCTACTTGGCCCCCGGTCCCTACCAAGATCCCTTCCAACATTCCAAAGTTTGAGGGGAAAGGTGGTGAGGACCCAGGAGATCATGTCACGACGTTTCACCTTTGGTGCTCCTCCAACTCTTTGAATCATGATTCCATTCAATTACGCCTATTTCAACGCACCCTCACGGGGGCAGCCGCGAAGTGGTATGTGGAGTTGCCCGAAAACACCTATAGGGGATCCAATGAGATTTCTTTGGTTTTCTTAGACCATTTCCAGTTACCGGTTCGTTATGATACTGGTACTAAGTTGTTGTCCACCTTCCGTCAGAATAAGGCCACACATATTTCTGACCATGTTCAAGAGTGGCGTCGGCAGAAGAGATTAGTGAAAGCCAACATTCCTCCAGAGTTCCTGTTGGAATGGTTCCTCAAGTCTTTACTTCCATATATTGCTAAGGATGTTTCGATGTCCGACATTGTGACTGAGGAACAAGCTATCTTGAAAGTCTAGCAGTTAGATCTACTTTATTCTCAGTCTGGCATTTTGTATGACATTATTCCTAATGCACCGAGAACAAGACATGAGCCTACGTCAGTTCCTGGACCACATGCCGATGGCATCGTTGGGTCCGCATGCACTCGCCCTGTAGACTTGGTAGCTAATCAAATCCAAAATTTGTCGCTAAACCAGTCTGCATCCGGACAGGTTCACACCTTGTCCACTTCCACTCCGTCGTCTGATGTACACAATGTGCAATCAACGAAACCATGGGAATCGGAAGTAAGGTCAACTCCCCCTTCCTCACGAGAAGGACAATAGCTTGCATTCTCAAGCCACCCATAACTACTCCATCGTAGAAGATTTGGGCCAAACTCCGTGTGCCATGTCGGCTCTTGAAGTTTTGCAAGCTTGTCCTTCTCAGAAGCATGCCCTTTTGAGTGTGTTAGGAGTTCAGGATGGGGGAAGTCCTAGTGTTATCAAGTTCGATAGTACTGATGTCCAGCCTCGCTTACCTTAACACGTGGCTTTCCAAATCCAGGTGGTTTTCCTTAAGAGCTTCGTCAAACGTACTATGGTTGATGAAGGTGCCTCTGCATCAGTAATGTCACTAACTTGTTGGAAAGCTCTTAGCTCTCCTCCCTTACTTCCGTCTAGAACTACACTCACTGCATTCGACGGTAGATCTTTTATGCCGCATGGAATTATCCCTTCCCTTGTTGTCTCCTTGGGAGGTAAGGCCGTGCCTATTGAAGTCGAAGTGGTTGATGCGCCCATCGATTACAACTTTTTACTGGGTCGGAACTGGATGTACGCTGTGAAGGCTGTCGTGTCTACCGTATTTAGAGTTATTTGCTTTCCCCATGAAGGCAAGATTGTGACGATTGATCAGCTGGATTATGTTGGCACTCCTTCCACAGCATCTACGGGATCTTTAATCCCGCAAGTTTCTGATTCTCAGCCGGCAAATGGGAACATAGGTGTTGGAATGTACCCCTCATTGATGGGAACTTTTAACCATTCTGCACCTATGAATTTTATCGGAACCATTTCCGACAGTGCGCCTCCTCATTTGAATAGTATGCCATTCCAGACTTCCTATTGTAATGATCCATGGATTTTTCCATCCGCGGATTCTATGTCTGGAGACATTGCGCACGTTGGGATGTCTATGCCCTTATCTGTAGCAGAGCTCACTTACGATCACATCCAACAAACCACTGCAGATCCGGATCTCTCTTCTTCCTAGACAGTTGAAGAAGATACCATTACGCTGCCAGTTTGGGCAGCCAACTAATCTTACTCTCACGATTTCCTCGATGATACTTTGCCATCTGATGAAGCTATCCTTGAAGCCATGTGTGGTAGTGAGAGGCCTTGGGAAGACATGCACCATCGCTCTTATTTCCTTCCCAACCTCGAGCTCATTGAGCAGGAGGAGTTTAGGATGACTCTAGCTGAGATGGTTGGTCACCCTATGGCTCTTTTGCAGTCGCATGATGTTTTCTTGGAGGGGAATATGGCCAATATTTCCCCAACCACTTTGATCAACATCTCTCGCACTCCCGGAAAGGTTGAGAATGTTTACATCGGTGCCGATTGCACTCCTGAGGAGATTGCTATTTACACTGATTTGTTTACTGAACTTCGAGAAGCTTTCGCCTGGTCATATGAGGAGATGATAGGAATATACCCCCGCATTGTTGAACACGAGATTAGAACGTATCCCGATGCTAAACCGGTTCGAAAATGCTTACGTGTTGTGAACCCTAGGAAGGCAGTTGCTATTAAGGCAGAAGTGGAGAAATTGCTCAAAGCTGGTTTCATCTACCCCATTCCCCTTACCGAATGGGTGTCAAACCTCGTTCCTGTGGATAAGAAGCAGGGAACGATTCGTGTATGCACTGATTTCAGAGATTTGAACCGTGCATGTCCGAAAGACAAGTTCCCCACGCCATTCATGGATCAAATATTGGATGCTTGTGCGGGGAGTGAGATTTTTTCATTCATGGAAGGCTTCTCAAGTTATAATCAAATTCAAATCAAACCCGCGGACCAACATAAAACGACATTTATTTGTCCATGGGGAACCTTTGCGTACCGGAAAATGCCCTTCGGCCTCAAGAACGCCGGAGCTGCTTTTCAGGGAGCCATGACCTATGCCTTTCACGATCTTAAGATGATTATGGAAGTTTTCTTGGATGATCTTGCTAGCCATTCTCGTAAGAGGGTGGACCACCCCAAGCACCTCTGTATGATTCTCGAACGATGTATCCACTACAAAATTCGATTGAATCCGAACAAATGCATCTTCGCTGTTAAGACAGGTCACCTTCTAGGATTCATAGTTTCGAGAGAGGGTATTAGAGTCGATCCTCTCAAAGTTGAGGCAATACTTCAGTTGCCTCCTCCGCGTAATCTGTTACAACTTCAGAGCCTCCAAGGGAGAGCTACTTTTCTGCATCGGTTTATAGCTAACTATGCTAGTATTACTAAAGGTTTCGCACGCCTATTGAAGAAAGACACACCTTTTATCTGGGATGAGCGAGCCCTGTAGTCTTTCGACACCCTTAAGAAAGATTTGGTATCATCCCCCGTGCTTAGTCCGCCGAAATTTACACGAGATTTTATTCTTTATGTGGCCGCGTCTCAAGAGACTATTGGCATGGTCTTGGTTCAGGTAGATGATGCCCTTGTCGAGCATGTTATCTATTATCTTAGTCGAAATTTAGTTGACGCTGAAATAAGGTACATCCACGTAGAAAAGGTGGCACTCGAGACTATTCATGCAGTCCAGCGGTTACGGCATTACATTTTGCTTCGAACAACCACTGTTGTAGCTCATATCAATCCGTTTCAGTTCATGCTATCACGACGCCTTATCGGGGGTAAGTATAATAAATGGATTGTGATCCTTCAGGAATTTGATCTCGATTTTGCTTCGGCAAAATCGGTGAAATCATTGGTGTTCGTTGATCTTATGTCGGACCTTCCACGGCTTGATGAGGATGTCATTCATGAAGATTCCTTTGTGGATGAACACTTATTTCTTATCTCGACCGAGGACCCTTGGTATGGGGATGTCATTAGATATCTCCAAACTTTGAAGTTTCCTCTGCATTATTCACGAGACGAGCGACGGCGTGTGAGACATCACGCTAAAGATTATACTATCGTCAGTGACACTTTGTATCGCCGAGGAAAGGATTCTATTCTCCGTTGTTGTTTGACTCACGAAGAAGCGAAACGGGTACTTAATGATTGCCATGCGGGGGCGTGTGGCGGTCACTTATCCGAGCTTGCTACAGCCCAACGTATCATGCGAGCTGGTTATTTTTGGCCTACTATCTTTAAAGATTGTATTAACGTTGTGAAGAGATGTCACCCTTGCCAGGTGTTTTCTCGAAACATACACTCGCATCCATCGCCCCTCCATCCGGTCGTCACTATCGGTCCCTTCACTAAGTGGGGGGTAGATTTCATGGATTGCAAACCAACTTCGGCTGGGGGGCATCATCATATTATTGTGGCCGTGGATTATTTTTCCAAATGGGCTGAGGCCATGCCTACTGTAAAAGCCGACGGTGCCACTGCAGCCCATTTTGTGTTCAACCAGATTATCACTCGATTCGGTATCCCGAAAGAGATTGTCACTGACCATGGCAGTGACTTTCAAAACAAGATGATGGAGGATTTGTCTCTCAAGCTTGGGTTTCATCAAGAACACTCGTCTTCCTACTATCCTCAAGCGAATGGTTAGGTTGAAGCAGTAAATAAGTCTTTGAAGACCATTCTCCAACGTACCATCCAACAAAGCAAGACCAATTGGCATATCATGCTATATCCTGCTTTGTGGGCATATCGAACCGCAGTTAAGACTGCCACCGGGTTCTCACCATTCCAGTTAGTTCATGGTGTGGAGTCACTTTTACCAATTGAATGCGAAATCCCTTCGCTCAAGCTAGCCATAGAGCTCCTCCCTGATACCACAAAGATTGAGCAACGTTTAGTACACCTCGAGCAACTTGACGAGCACCGTTGAGATGCCACTGTGGCCATTGATGTTAACAAGCATCGTGTCAAGGTTCAATATGATAGGTCTGTCTGTCCCAGGCAATATGCTGAAGGTGACTTGGTACTCTTGTATGACCAAGCTAAAGAACCCCTAGGGGCAAGCAAGTTCAATCCCATGTGGCACGGTCCTTACATTGTGAGGCGTGTCCTAGAAAAAGGAGCTTATGAGTTAGAAGATTACGAGGGAGTTGTCTTGAAGGAGCCTAGAAATGGGTTCTACCTCAAGCGGTATTACGCTTGAACCTCTGGTTCAGGCTGATACTTTTGTACACTATTGTATAGTTTTTCTGTACATAGTTTAGGGTGCGTTTTTGGTTGTCGGTGTTAAATTTTCAGAATTTACTTCAATCTGATCTAGGATCTTAACTGAGAGAACAACATGTACAACATATCTATAGCATATCAATCATGGACACAATAATGCAAGCACACAAGAGACATAGATTTTACTTGGGGAAAACCATAAAGGTGAAAAACCCCAATAACTTCCTCAGAGATAGATAGAGCAATGATACAACCAGAATACAAAAGATAGTCTTCTCCTAGCAGCAGAGCCTCCTCCTCCACAAGTGTACCACTCTCCCAAGTGTGAGTGAGAGAATAGAATATGTAAAATGAGAGAGACACACTCTCTATTTTTACACTAACTTGACTTGACCTTTACTCAACTAGGTCGGCCTCAACTTAACCACTTAACATAATGCTGACTGGGCCGACCCCCACTAGGGTGGTCTAATAACCCTTTGACCCACATGGCCGACCCCCAATAGGGTGGTCTAATAACCCTTTGACCCACATGACTTATACAGGGCCGACCCCAACAAGGTGGTCTAATAACCCATCAAGTATAAGTTACGACACTTACAATATAAATGACGACACTTCCGTATAGAGGAATAATAACATCTCTATAGGAATACAATCACTTCCGTATAGAGGAATAATAACATCTCTATAGGAATACAATATACATATATGTGAAATACATTTCGAAGTTACATATACATCAACAGTCGCGTCTGCTGATTAGCCTCTGTTTGATTGACAGATGTCAGCGGGATGTCCTACGTTCTTAGGTTTCGCGGATGGTGCTAGCCGACATACGCAACAGCTTGCTTCTACTGCCTGAGTTATCTTTTCACCTGACCATCTAGTTGTGTCCTCAGGAGGTGCTTGTCTCGGTCGTACATCTAACAATGTGGCTGAGTATAGTGCCGTTATTGAGCTACTTCGGGATGCCATTTCACATGAAATCTAGTCTTTAGAAGTCCGCTTGGATTCACAACTAGTTGTGTCTCAACTGAATGGGCAATACTGTGTACAAGACCCTACATTACTACGGATATTCCTTAAAGTACGACTCTTGGAGAGACATTTTGTTTCAATTACATATATTCATATTCCGAGAAGTCATAATTATATATTTGATGCATACGCTAACTATGTATTAGATTGGCATTTGTCACATTCATCATGAAGCACATAAATACAAAGACATTCATACATTTGTACCATACACACATATAGTGGAACCGAGAACCAAAGTTGTATATATATAAATATGTCCAAAAAGGGTGGTGTCATACAAAACTGGAGCCCGTAGCTCTAAAAAATATACATATCGATACAAAAAATGATGAGACCCTAGGATATCTATTCCCTCCGAGGAGGTCTAGCTGCCACCTCGACGGGATGTGTCTCATAGTAGTACTATGCTGCGTTGGCCATCCGCTGCAGCAACTGCACCCACTCCTCGGGAACACCCACTACCTGGCGCTGCATGGCCTCAGGTAGTCGGGCCACCTCTATTAGTGGAACTTGAGCAAACATCCGTGATAAGTTGCGCCGCAACGTCTAGAGAGTGCACCCTGCTGCGGCATCTGCTGCCACCTCATCTCTACCCCGATGACCATGTCTCGGGAATCCCTCTGGTCTCACTGGGCCTTTGTCTGCGAGAAAACAGTCACCCATTAGCACATGATACTACCACCAAATATATTTTTTGCATTTCAACTATAATAAAAAAATCCATAAAAATTTAAAAACACAAAACCAAAAGAGTACTCACCGATGTCTCCGAAAGCTGTGCCTGGTGGGAGCGGCATGTCACGGTCCGGTCTGAAGTCAATCCCCACATAGGGATAGTCCTCTATAGCGATCACCTGCCGGTTCCACCAGCGGAAGAACTCCTCAGTATATGGTGACCCCAGATGACCACCACCCTGTCGTGTCAGTATCTCAGCCCACCGGGTCAGGGCTGGATCTCGGAGACTGTGAGGAGAGACATCCACCCTCGGGCTAAGTCTCGAAACTCTCTCAAAGAAGAAACTGCAGAGGATGCTACCATACCCAAAGTTTTTGGCCTTTCCCTCTTTGCATTTCGTCAGTTGTGTCTTCATAGACACCAGCAAAGTAGTACACCAATCGAATATAGTAGGTTGCAAGCATTGTGATGCATAGAACATCACCGGTCTGGATGCCTGATGTAGTGCTTTGGATCCCATGATCCGCACCAAAGTTGCCACAATGATCTTTGTACTAAGATCCGTTATGGCATTGATTGACACTTGGCTTCCCACTGCTCGTGTGTTGGCGGGACAATACCACGTTATGTAATCTTGCACAGTGATCCCACCGCCCACGGTCCATGACCGTAGACTAGCCACTTCCCCTCTAAGGGACAAACCGGTAATAAAATAGATATCCTCTACATCTAGTGTCAGTGTTTTCCCATTGAGGATGAAGTGTTGAGAATCCACATCCCAGTAGTTGATTAGATGACGGAGTAGTAGGTTTTGGGCCCTTAAGCCCCCGAGACTCCAGTATTTATATAAGCCACATGCTTGCAATGCTTGTTGCGCTTGCAAATCATTCCGCACAGCCTCATCTACCTGGTCATGCTCTTGTTCTCTCCACTATAGAACCATCCTAGAGTGCAAAGCAAGAAATTTTTAGTCAATTT
Organism: Larix kaempferi; assembly: GCA_027924585.1. Classification (NCBI taxonomy): domain Eukaryota; kingdom Viridiplantae; phylum Streptophyta; class Pinopsida; order Pinales; family Pinaceae; genus Larix; species Larix kaempferi. The sequence goes on along the minus strand of BSBM01000088.1, from coordinate 16,120,634 downwards.
CTTGTTTAAAAACTTCTTCACAGCCGTACCCGCGGGCTAGATTGTAGACAGTTGTGGGTAGACGCGGGCAGTCAGTTTCTTGACTGCGCATTCGGTGCCCTACCCGTGACCTGCATACTTATAGCCCGCGGGTAGTGCCGAGGCCATTTAGGGCTTGCCCAAACAAAAAATCCCACCAACCAAAATTGAAATAAAAGCACTTAAATGAAAGGTATGACAGTGACCACTAACCTGCTCCAGACGGTTCGCTGAACGGTCGCTTGTAGCTCCCACGATCGGTACTCGAAGTTTCAGGTGAAAACTTACCACTAAACTCCAAATTGGTGAATAGTGCAAGTGAATTGAAAATTACAAATTTTTATTACTATTTATAATTTTATGGACCCACTTTTCTATAGTTTTTGCAATTTTGAGCCGTTATGAACTAATATCGTGTCATGGAGTAGTGTTTTTTCAACAGATTTCCTCGACGAGAATTGTTCTGAACCATTTCACACCTACGACAGGTACGTTTCACACCTGGCATATAGGTTAGATGCCATTTTCACATGCATTATGCATTTGACCTGTTGACCATTTTTCATAAACCCTAGGTGTGACCCCGCTTCGTGACTGACACAGAACCTTCACAGTGTTATAGAAGTGTCGTCATGTGGCAGTAGGGATTTCCCAAACATGGGTACCCTAGTTAGAACCCCGTTATGCATTTTGGTGCCCATGCCGTTGTTTGTCCTCAGGATTGGGAGTCCTTTGTAGTCACGCCATGACGTTGCGATAAAGACTCATACTTTACTTTGTCTTATGCTGGCCATCTCCCTTAAGGACTCCCCCCAATTATATCATGTTGTGATTGCATTGCATCATCTTGCTTGTTGCTCGAGCCTTGTGCTGGCTCCCGCTTACTCAGTTGTTAGCCTGGTGCCTGAGCACTTTCCCTTGTCGAGCCCTGCAAAGCTTATATTTTCCCTTCACAATTTGATAACCTTTTGACCCTGAGGGAACGCACCCCTGAGTGTCCACATCCTGCATGCACTTCCTTGCATTGAGCATAGGTATATTCCATTGCTTGGGACTAGTATGCTAGCTATTTGACACTCGTTCCCTCACTTGTTGTACTATAAGCAATTTTATTCTTTTTCAAGCTTTTCCCAAATATGAAAAAGACCAAAAAAATCAAATATTCCAAAAAGCCGGACGAGATTATGGTCACTATTTCTTGTTGGCAGCTGTTGTGTCGCCTTTGAACAGAGCATTCATTCCACTCCGTACATTATGGGTCGGGACTATAGTTGGGCCTTAGGAGCTATACTTGTTTCTCAGTTTTCTCCACCGATTGGTTAAGTTTCTAGTCATTATGGAGCCCTTTGTAATGCCTTCTGCATTGCACAGTTTATGTCAAGTCTATGCTGCCTGAGTCTATCCATCTGCTCATGCTCTTGTTCAAAGGAAGTCCTGAAACCAGTGTCGGCCACTCCTCAGATCTCTTGACTATTGCATGTCGGCCATCCTTATTGAGTTAGTCCGTTTCACCTGAGATCTTCCAAATCTTTTAGCATTGCTGGTACTTCGTGCTGGTTGATGGGGGATGCCTTAATGCCCTCCTTCCAGCGAGTCTCATTCCGTCGACTTCAACTCATTTATTCCGGGACTTGAGACTTAGAGTTCGGTTGAGTACCTTGAGGCTTGCAGTCATTAGTGGCAGGTTCTCTCGCCATCGACAGTTTTGGGAATACATCAATGTCCCCTGATCGATGGATTCATCCTAGTGTTCGACTTCAACCCATTTATTCACACTCTGATGATTGTGCTCTGTGCCTTGATGCCCATTTTCATTATTGGTGGGTCATCTCGCGTCTATTAACGGTATACATCATTGACCGGTAATCAGACAATGTCTCATCAGGTTCGACCCCAACTCCTTTATTCACTTGATGGGACTTGCACCGTCGAAGACTTGTGTAGAAGACCCCAGGCGATTGTGGCATTCGGTATGCTACATATGACTTTGACTTTACATTTGAGATATCACCTCTTAGATTTCAACAGTTTGTACCTCCAGTTTTGCACCAGTTGTCTTCTTTTCAGCAGAAGACCATATCTTACTGTAGAGGGATCATGGCTATGATCACTTATGACATGTATTTACTTATGTACTGCCTATTCATGACCATTGTATCAGATTGTTGTACTATACCGACATGTATTCATAGATATTATTGTATTATGACGAGTGAACCATTCTTTCCACTTGTGTCTCCATCACTCCACTTCTGAGTTTTATAATGTATTTCGGCCATCGTAGCACTTTCAGTCTCTGACCTCACACATTAGGGGGCATCTGTTACACAGAAATCTTCCACCCTGTGAGCATCAGCATTCTTGGGCCTGTAGGATCCATTTCAGTGACTTAGATCCACTTATATCCGTCAGAAATACCAGTTTGCCCTATTTTTGTTCCTACCAGCATGTTGCATCACTATAGCATGCATACCCGCGAGTTGCATCAATATAGCCCGCGGGTATCAAGTAAAATGGTAAAAACCACTATTAATTACTTTTTACTCCCAAAAAGCGGTCATTGGGTGACCTTTGGCTCTCCATCTGCCCAAGTAACGTCTCGATGTGTCTTTTCACCTACCTTTGAGAGGACTATATATTGAGCACATATGGATTATGGACGGGAGGAAGGAGAGAATCGTAAGAGAACTGTAGTGGATTTTTGCCCTATCTTGAGTCTGCACTCATTGATCCTTGTAGTTGTGAATCATTTATGTTCACCTTCCAAACTCCTCTCTACTTTGAGTTTTCCATTCATGGAGGATTGAAGTGGTGGAGGCACAAGTTGATTGATCTAGATCTTGGTTCAGATTGGTTGCCGACAAGAGGTCGTATCACTTTGTACTTCTTCTTGTTCATTAATAGAAATACTCATATTCTTGTCCATTCATGGTGTGAATGCTGTTTATTATACATTGGGTTACATTTGTTTATGATATTATGGACCATTGTTATTGATAATGTTAATGCCATTTATATATTATATGTACTTGTTGGATATCGGTTGTCAAGACTAATTTGCAGATTTACAAGTGCGTGGATTGAAAGCTCCAACGGGGATCTAAATCAAACATTGGATTGAGGTTGGTCACATTTCTTCATTATCTTAACATTGTCATTTATAATAGCATTGCTTTGAGAATTGAGTAGATTTTTGGTAGTCATCTGTCTGTTGTGGTATTCCCAAGCCATAGTGAGTTTTCTCCAATACACTCCCCATTGGGGCCTTTCCTTCTCGAAGCACTGTACCGGATCGTAACCTAGGACAATCGCGCTGATAGTGTGGACCTCCACAACCCCAAAAGAAACCTATGGCGGGGTGGTGAGATGAACTGTTGAGACCTATGAGAGGGGTTTCTCCCCCTGGAGCCCCTTCCCCTTCCGATTGATCCTCGATAATTCCTTACACTCATGTGGGTCCCTATTTCCGATTGGGATACTGCACTAGCTGCCACTGACCTATATACTACCTAAAATCTAGGTGTATACTTGTTTTCGTAGGGAGGTGTCCTCGCATACCCTACACTAGGGTAGCTTCAAAAGGCCTTCCCTACAAACCATGACAGTTGAGAATTGAATGATTTGATGGGTTTCACACCCAACATATATTCTGTATAATGAGAACAATCGATTGCCTTGGCAACCGAAGTCGGTTTCCAAATCCGTACTTCGGCCCTGATCGTAGGATTAAGACCGTACACCAAGTGCTTGGCCTAGCATTGGTCATTGTCCAAGTAGGGGACATACTTAACTAGTTCCATGACTCTTGTTTCATAATCCTCCACAGATATATTCCTTTGTACCAAGGCATGAAGGGCTCCTTCCTGTTCTTCTTGGTAGAAAGCGGGAAAGTACTACCCTTTAAACTTATCCACAAATAGTTCCCATGGAACAATGTCTGGGGTAAGGTGCAATTGTCTTTCTTGGTGTCCCCACCAATTCAAATCACCGTCCTTCAGTTGAAATATGGCTATTTTTGATTTGGATGTGGAAGTGTACTCCTGCAATGCTAAGCACCTGGTCATCCCCTCCAACAATGCCTCTGCTCGTACCCCTGATCGACCCCCTGAAAACTCTGGAAGCCAAATTTGATTAAGCTCCCTCGTGTTGTCCTGATGAGGAGGTCTCTACATTATGTTTAATTCTACTTCGGGATTCCCCCCCTTAGTGGCGGGGCCTCCACTTATACCTCCAATGTAACACTTCCCCTTTAAAGTCCCCTGAGCGTGATATTTATTGCCTCAAGAGAGCATAAAATAAGAACGGTCTCTGGCGATGGTGCCGACGCATTCTGTTCAAGCATTGTTATCGCCCGACCTCGTCCTCGACCTACTCGTGTCCTTACCATGCTTATCCTGTATAATGGCATAATTCGACATTTAGCACACGTTTTAGGTTTTAACTAGGTCACTATTAAACACATACCCAAACCTACTAGAGTGAGTGAAAGTTTCTTTCTTTCTTCACCCGTAAACAGGTTTTACATGATATTGAGGAAAATGCCTGAAAGGGTAAGGGTATGAAGGCACTACTACATCCATACATCGATGACATCGTCGTGAGTCGCGAATAAGACACTATGTCTTAGTGTAGGTGTGGTGTTACATTGTCCTTGCAACTTAGGCGGCCACTGATGACCATGCCCACTGAGGGGTGGCACTCATCATGATCCCTCGCATGAATTGTTCCAATTCACTTAATTTAACCTAATTTTTAATTTAACTTGGGTTGCCTTCAACCCAACAACCATATTCAAGTGTAAGTTTATAAATTAACCTATGTGTCCTATGTTAATTAATTAGTTTCTTAATCCTAATTTAACATTTCAATTTTATTTTAAACCTTAGAATATTGGTTTTAATATATATATAATTCCAAATAATTTTAACAAATTTCAATTATAATAATACAAATTTTAATACCATGGTATTAATTTTAATAAAACAATATAAAATTTGATTATAACGATTTGTTTAATAATAAAATTATATAATATATTGTTTTAAAATTGTATTATAATAACAAAATAACAAAATAAATAAAATGAAATAATATTAAAAATTTATATATATATTTTATTATCCAAATAATTCAAAAGTTTGTTGTCAAGTCTAACCCTTAAACCTAACATTTAACCTAATCTCGGCGTGCTTGGAGGCCACGCGGCCTTCCCATGTAGTCCACCACCATGCAACAATGTAAACCCTAAAAGGGTCGGACCTAACGATTGCCCATCATTTCTTCGATCAATTTTTGGGAGGAGCTCTATTCTGCAACAACTTTGTGACTAAAGGAGCTGTGCGAATCAGGATGGTAAGTTTTCTCCTTAGCTTAGTGTTAGTGTTTTTTTTTCTTTCTTACTACCTTTTTCTGAGAGCTACCGGTTTTCCTTCTCCGTGTGGGCAGAGGCTAGGAAGACTATGGCGGCCAAGGAGGGTCGTCCTATGCGCCATATCTTTCCCAACCTTCTTGTGCGCAGTTTAGTTGTGCGTAATGCGCTTTCCTCACCCTAGCTCATTCGCAGAGTTGCAGAGGGAAGCCCCCCCTCTGTTGTTACTTTTATCCCTACATTAAACATTTGTTTTTCTATATATATTATTTATTTCCTTGTTTTGGATGGTCGTCCTCTCCGGCTCGCACCCCCACTCTGTCCCGCTGCTCTTCCCCGCGGTCTGTAGTAGTGAGCGATAGCCCTTCACGGCCATGCTCTCCCACGGTCCATTCCAGGCCGCTATCCGCTTGTTGGGCGCATCATAGTGTGGATACACTCCATTATAAGAAGGAGAGATGCGAAGTATGGAAACATTGGTATCTTTGGGGTTCACTTCGTGCAAGGGATATGGTTCTGGCCACTCCATAGGAAGTCGTGGCTCCAAGGCCGCGCAACCCCTTTACCTCGTTTGCAGGTCCCTTTCTCAAAGGGACGCGTTGTGCACAATCAATGGATTCTTGGATTTCTCTGTGGGTTCTCTCCCTGGTTCTCAGGACTTAGGCTCGATGCTACTTTCATACGAGAGCTATTGTATTTGGTATCCGTGTTGTTGATGACCTTGAGATTGGGTAAAAACCAATATATATATATATATATATATATATATATATTTAAAATTTTACTGTGTTTGCTCACGCAGAGACGACCATGGGTAATGGGCTGGCTGGGGAGGGATTTTCCTGAGCCGCCGCCCACAACTTTTCTAACAAACTCTTGTTTCTTTTAGCTGGAAGCGTAGAGCACAAACGAGCTCCATCGTGGGCTCTCTCTCACATAGAAAAAATTGTAGAGGTCGGGCTGGATGGGAGGGCTCTGCGTGAGCCATGGCCACCTATATAACCCACGGCCCAAAACACGTAAGGCATGGCTTGGTGAACTCTGCATGGGGTTGATTTCTTAGGCGTTGTCGCACAGAACCATGGTCTACACGGACCCATAGGCTCTCCTCTCGCACAGACCCGCGGTATCCTTCTTGCATAGGCCCGTAGCTCTCCCGCTCGCACAGACCCACTCGGTCCTCTCTCTTTGCACAGGCCCGTGGCTCAACGCCCAAGGGGCTTCTGCAACGCGTTCAGCACAATACACTACCAGTGGGATTTGACCTTGACACATGGGCACACTTTGATGCTTGAGCTGGATGGCACACTTTGTTGATGAAAGCTTGGTGATGGCTAGGTTTATGACTTGATAAAGAAAACCTTTTTATTTTGTTTTAATTTTTTTTTGTATATATATATATTGAGCATATTATATATATATTTTTGTATATGCATTGAGCATACAATGCACCCTTTGTCTTGATGTTTCATGTGTGGACGTGCAACGTTTAGCTTGATAGGAAAAAAATGGTTCGACGCTGGCAATTTACTATGGAAAATGGGATAAATAACATACTTATATATATATATATATATATATTACTTATCTATATGTTTTTTTCCAAAGTACTTATCTATATGTTTTATTATTATTATATATATATTTTTAAACAACCCAAATAATAATATTAATATAATTAACTTATTACGTTTCTAGTCTTTCCTACAAATAATTTTATTATTATTATTATTATTATTATTATATATATATTTTTAAACAACCCAAATAATAATATTAATATAATTAACTTTCTAGTCTTTCCTACAAATAAATTTTTTTCTAACTTCTTACTGTCTCACCTTATTTTGCAGGTGTAAGGATTCTAGAAACAAGTTGTGGACAACCGTGTGTGTTAAATATAATTTTTTGTATATATATATATTTTGAATTTCTCTTTTAGGTTATATAAAAAAAAGTAGAAGGCTCTTCAAGTTATCTACTTTCCAGTTTCAATTTCGATAAGCCCTTTGGTTCCATATTTGGAACCATGGCTTCGATACTATGTGTAGAGACCTTCCTAGGTCCCAAGTTTAATGAATATAATTTATATAAATCTACCGATTTAATTAGTTATAAATCTATTTGTTGACAGTTTTGTTGCCTTGGTTTGCTTCTAATTTATTCTAAGTTAATGTGTTTCATTATGCAAGTAGAAAACAAATGGATATATGTAGTAAGTGTAGATTCATATAAACTTTTCCATACATGTGAAGTAAACAATTTTAACATCATATTATTCACTGATGTAAATAGCCTCCCAAGTTTCCATACATAACTTAGAAACAAAACAAAAAAATTATAAAAGATTACCTGTAGGATAGACCAACCCTTAGGAATATCAACCGCCCATCTGCCACCCTACCAACTAGGATAGTCTTGCCGACCACCCAACCACAAGAATTTCATCTGCCACCCTACCAACTAGGATAGTCTTGCCGACCACCCAACCACAAGAATTTCTTCTTGGACCCCCAAGCCAAAAACCTGAGTACAGTACAGTCCAACCAGTGTGAATATTTCTCCCCTTCAAAAATTCAGCCTCCTCTGCTAAATTTTCTCTTCGCTCCAAAAGATCCCCAAGTTTCCATACAAATATTTCTCCCCTTCAAAAATTCAGCCTCCTCTGCTAAATTTTCTCTTCGCTCCAAAAGATCCCCAAGTTTCCATACATAACTTAGAAACAAAACAAAAAAATTATAAAAGATTACCTGTAGGATAGACCAACCCTTAGGAATATCAACCGCCCATCTGACACCCTACCAACTAGGATAGTCTTGCCGACCACCCAACCACAAGAATTTCATCTGCCACCCTACCAACTAGGATAGTCTTGCCGACCACCCAACCACAAGAATTTCTTCTTGGACCCCCAAGCCAAAAACCTGAGTACAGTACAGTCCAACCAGTGTGAATATTTCTCCCCTTCAAAAATTCAGCCTCCTCTGCTAAATTTTCTCTTCGCTCCAAAAGATCCCCGTTTCCCCAATTTTCTCCATCGACTCCATTTCCCTGCAATTACTACCCTTATCTCCCCATTAATGTTCCAATCCATCGTCAATGTCACTCATTCTCTTCAAACATTAAAATATTTATTATGATCCTTATTAATGAGGCATAAGTCGAACATGTCTTATCAACATTAAATGACGATCATTTATTTACCTGTTATTTGGGTCACCTACCCTTTTATCAATTCATTGGGGATAAGGTTCACCGCATGATATTTATTTAATAATATAATCCAATAACATTTATCATAATAATTATTGTCACTCAATAATTAAACATAATTATTAATTAATAATAAAGTTCCGCTAAATGTTTAACATTAACATTATGTGCTTCAATATAAGCTGTGAGATGATAATATATTGTTAATGTTGTATACAACACCAATTCACCATCCAATATTTATTATAATCAATATTTAATTAATAATTATTTATTAATTAATGAATACACTCTTAGCACCACTAATAATTTATTTAACAATTATTGCATCCATGTAATAATAATTACCCTTTAGTTATTATTAAAACTAATTAAAAATCATTAATCAAGTTAATCACAATACCGATAACACTAACTAACATCATTAATATTTAGTTAATATTTTTTTCTTAATAAAAAAGAGAAACATTATATTATATACTGGTGGTAAAAGAGTACATTTGCTTACTTGTCCCCTTGTACTTCTAAGACAAAAAAATGCCACTAAGAGACATACCCATGACTACTACTAGAATTATAGACTGAAACAGAGATTACATTGCTAGATGCCCTTCAAAATTGGCACGAAAAGACCCATAGTTTAGAAGTTGTCGCTCATATACATCACAGTGTGCCTCCATATCCACAACAAAAGACCCCCAAACAGAATATACTCAATAGTATGTTGAAACAGGCTACAAACTGACAACTTCTAAAATAACAGAGGAGAAATCTATACCCTCATAGAAACATGTGAAAAGGACCCAGAGAAGTTAAGTAGAAGAGCGGCGACCGACATCCTGAGTAGGGGCCTCTGGAGCTGCGATCCCTGTTGGCTGATTGTCGAGAATCATCACTTTGGTTTGAGCCATAACCAATAGTTTCTTCATAAAAAGAGATGCCAAGATGTTCAACTATGGCATCCAACTTCCTATGCATGAAGCTGGAGTCTTCAGCTTGGTCTTTCACCATCTCATCGTGAACCTTGAACTTCTGCGAACCAGAGAAGATGTCGGCCATTGTCTCCATCGACTGAGTAATTAATTTCTTCGTAACCCAGAGAGTAACCACTGCGCGATTGTACATCGCCATCCTTCCTCTGGTATTCCCAAGGTCTTGTATCCAATCGTCCATTGCAGTTGCCTCCGGCGGGGGTTCTTCTTCCCCCACTCGCAATCAAAGGTTTTCCTTCAATTCCTCAATATGATCCTGAATTTCCTCTGGGAACATTCTACGAAAGAAGACAACCGTGGAGGCTGCATGCCATTGATCCTGGATGGGACCTCCCTGGTTCAGGAGACCACCCCTCGGCGGTCTTCCTCGGGGCGGCATTATTCTCCCGTCCTTACTCCCGTTGACAGACCAGAGAGAATAAATAGACAGAATGTGGATAAAGAAATCAATTTACAAGCTATGGAAGATGTGGATGAACACACACAGAGGATGGGAATTTAAAGGGGAAGCTCTGCTCGCGACCATAATGCCGACCATAATGGCCATAGCTCGTCTAGTACTTCCGTCTTCCTTGACAGACCTCAGGAAATAATTTTCCCTAATGTTCCCACATATCGGAATCATGGAAGAAAGATTGATCAACATCTTCACATCCCCCCACTTCGCGTAATATAACTTAATAACTAGATGGAGAGGTGGTGCGAGCATGCTCATTAAATATCATCGCCGGACAAAGGTCCATCTGTCCAAGTGGTAACGTGGAGGATTCAGGGCATGACATCACATGACTCAAATTTTGGCTCCAAAGGACAGGAGAGGGATCCTTGGTCCTCATTTCATCCCTTTCGATTTGCATGTAATTAAATCAGCACGTTTCAGCACACATGTCATGTAATAATCCTTCCCATCTGTCCTAGTGCTAGTGGAGCCTTGGTTGGAGAGACGGTCCGCTAGAGTGTTAGATTGACGACGAACGTGGTGGAATGTGACAACATTCATTAAAGCAAGGATATCTCCAAGACATTGGGTGCGGAAAGAAAGACGCCAGGATGGCGCCATCTTTGCCACCTGGGACCCATGGTATAAACTGGTCGCGAGCTGTATTACCACCTTTGAGTCACCTTCCACTTGCAGTTTGGTATAACCACGTCATCTTTCCATGCACAGGACCTGTTGTTGGCTCGGTTTTGCAACCAAGCTTAGTGCTATGGGCACCTGCTAACTAGTAGCAGCAGTTTCAATAGAAATAAAAACAATAAACTAAATAAACAATACTTTTCATGGATCTAAACAAGAATCTAAGCAAATAATTTAAATATTTCACAAATCAAGAACAAGAAACATAAGAAATAATTTTTGTATTGAAAAGTGGGGGGGCAAGCAAGTGCTTGCGATATTACCTTCAATGGTGAAGGTTGATGTTGAGCAACTCCCAAGATGAGTAGCTCCAAACTCCAATAGGTCTCTTTCTCCAAGGTTGCTTCAATGGCTAAAAGTGCTCAGGGGAGATTTCAGCAGCATAAGGATGAGATAATGGAAGGATGTGAAATGAGGAGCCCCTACCACCTTTTTATAGGTTTTGGTGGTGGGAAATACCATTTGTGGTTTTGTGGAAACCAAATGGTATTGACCTACATGGTTTAGGTACTTTCCCCTCCTTTTTCCTTTTTTTGAATAAAAATAATATTTTAATTCCCTTTTTAATATTTTTGGGAATTTGGACCCTTTTTGAGGGTTTTTTATGATTTTTTTTGGAAAAATAATCTTTTTTAATGGAAAAAGGGGTGTACTAAGGTCTTTTGGTGACCTTTTGTTGGTTTCAGAGGCTCATATGGTGGAAAAGTGGACAAATGGGTCATGTGAGTAAGGGAATGAGCTAGTGAGCACTTTTTAGGTGTTAACAGATTGCCCCCTGATGTGTGAGGGCAGGAGCTCATCGTATGGCCGATAGACATCATAGTTCATTTGTCTTTTTCTGGGGTTTTAGTGGAGAGAAGAGACCGGTTGGAGACGGGAGCCACGGTCCTTGGAAGCTGCAAAAACAAAAATATTACATGGCCTCAATATGAATGAGGTATAATCTCTGATAAAGGACGAGGCGGGCATTCCCATGCTCGTATCAAGACATATACAAAACAATTAGTCCCAAGAAGGGGGATCTAATACGTAAAGAAATATACTGGTACATCATAATGGTCCAGAGGGGACATTATTGTGGGATATACTCATGATCATGGCTGATCTCAATAACTGATACACTGGAATAACTGTTGAACTGCTGAAACTGCAGGTGTCCAACATCCGTATGGACTCAATGACTGTGAGCCATCTTTGGGAAGTATTTGTATCTGTATACTCGAGGGAGTATAAAACTGGGGTACATCTGAATACTGTCGCCATACGCAACCCGGATATCTATAGAAAAAATGTAACTGGTTGTATCCATAGGTAGACTCTCAAATGTGGAGGAGTCAGGTGGTATCCGGGGTCTTCGACTAATAACTGAACGGACCAATACCCTGTGCGAGTCTCAACGATGCGATCAAGGTGTTGAAGTCGAGCATGTGAGAAACAACCATTTGGAGAGGCACTGAGGATTCCTCTCGAAATGATCCGTAGGCACTCATTATAAATGGTAATGAGTCCAAGACACAGGGACCTCTAGGCCTATCCTCTGGAATCAATGTGGTTGTCGTCGACAGAGGGAGACCAGCAAATAACAAGGCAATGATGTTTCCTTAATAGGAGCTCGAGGTGTAGAACTGAAGTGATGTAGTACTGCTGGTAGGACTGACATAGTTGTGGGGATGGGAAATAACTGGGTCAAAAAATGGGTAGACTCACTTCCTTTGTTCAGAGCATGATGACATGGTTGACCTGGCAGCGTAGGGGACTGACTTGTAGGTGTGGGGATCATCTTTTAGGGACTGAAGGGTATGTACTTACTCTGGGGGGGGAGGACGAGCTGATAGGTGCCGTCGAGGAATTGTCAAGGTGACATACTGCAGAATACTCTGAACAAAGGCGACCAAAATGGGGAAGCTGCTATGTGAGTAGACGTGATGTGTTGTAGCGCCAAGAGGCACCATTGATTCCTTCTTCGTGGTTTTAATGAGCTCCAAGAAGGGATAAAAGTATGCTCTGAAATGGTACGGTCCTGTGGATTTTGTGAGCCCAGGACGGCGCATGCTCATGGTTGCTTTCATGTTTAGAGAGTCTGAAAACGGTAAGTGGACTCTATTGGTGTTTCTTTTTCGTAAGTTTAGTCTCCAAGGCCCGAAAAAGCATAAAATGATGCGGATGGAGAACTCTTCTAGCCGATGTGACTAGAGTATACCTTTTTCGTAATTAGTCTACAAGGTCCGGAAAAGGGGTAAACTTATACCAGGTAGACGCCCTTTCAGATACGTTTATCGAGCATGAAAGGAAGCAAGATTGCTCGGCAATCTTTTCATTGTTTTAGGAGTCAGAAAAGAGCTTAACGGAAACTCCCTAAGTGCCTTTTTCGTAAAAGGGGTTGCTCGACCCGAAAAAGGGATAAAATTATACCGAACAAAAAATGGATTGATGAGGGCGAGAAAAGGTTTCAAGCACCGTCATCTGTGCGGAAAACTGGATCCGGTGACATAAGGATTGTCGAAAAAGGAGAACGGCCGATGTGGCACGCTAACCAAGGTGACGAGGGGGGCGTGGAAAAGATGCCCGAAAAATATAAAGGTGAGAGCGAGAAATGATCTCTAGCATCATCACGAGCGCGGAAAACTGAATCCGGCGATATAAGGTACGTCGAAAACGGAGACTGGCCGATGTGGCACGCAAACCGAGGTGACGAGGGGGCGTGGAACAAACTCCCGAAAAATCTAAAGGTGAGAGCGAGAAATGATCTCAAGCATCATCACGAGCGCGGAAAACTGAATCCGGCGGCTGGATCGGGTGACCTAAGGATTCTCGAAAACGGAGACTGGCCGATGTGGCACGCAAACCGAGGTGACGAGGGGGCGTGGAACAAACGCCCAGAAAATCTAAAGGTGAGAGCGAGAAATGATCTCAAGCATCATCACGAGCGCGGAAAACTGAATCCGGCGATATAAGACACATCGAAAATGGAGAACGGCCGATGTGGCACGCAAACCGAGGCGACGAGGGGGCGTGGAAAAAATGCCCGAAAAATCTAGGCATGAGAGCGAGAAATGATCTCTAGCGTCGTCACGAGCGCGGAAAAATGAATCCGATGATATCAAATATATCAAAAATGGAGAGCAGCCGAAGTGGTACGCAAACTGGGGCGACAAGGTGTCGGGACACAATGTTGATATTGGTCCTGGTGAGAGCGAGAAATGATCTCAAGCATCATCACGGGCACGGAAATATGAATCCGGCAGTGCAAATGGTGCGAAAAACGGAGGTCATAAGGACTCCGGAATGGTTAAAGGAAAGAACTAGGTTAAAAAATGGCTACAAATAAAGGTGATCCCACCAAGCGAAGGATGCAGTGGTGGGGAGAAATGATGACCCGTGGGGGCAAAATACTAGGTGTATCAAGTCAACTGAAATATACAAGTGACACATGACCTCAAAAATGGTTGAGATCACGAATATGAAAAAGTGAGCAGGGTTAATGACCTGCCCCCATGCTATGTGCATGGGGTTTGTGATTGTGGATCACATGTGTGTTGGTTTGAACGGTGGGCTCATTGAGGTGTTGAGATAGAGATGATGGGGAAGGTTCAAAATGATTGATCATGCCCCCTATCCCGGGGTCGAGGTAATCTATTATGCCCCCTAACTCAGAGGTGTCAATGTGGTGCAGATGTTGTCTCAGGGAGAGATCAATAGGGCATTGAGCAACTGCTGGCGGGGTGTTATACCATGAGGCTGTGGGTCGTGGTGGCATACTGAAGTGATGATATGATGATGGGGGATTCCCTTTGTGGGGTGGATGTTGTAAACTGAACTTGAAAAAATTAAATGCTTTAAGGGAAATTTTCAAAAAATAAAGGACTTTTCGAAAATACAAAGCAAATATTTAAGACTTTTTTTCACTAAAAGGAATTAATGTGCTTTTCAAAAAAATAACTCAAAAAAAAAAAAAAAAAATAAAAAAAAATAAAGGATTTCTTGGATTTATGAAAGCAAATAATAAACTCCTTTTTTTTAAAAGAAATAAATGGATTTCTTCGTTTCAATAAAAAATTGCTAAGGGCAAGATTCTAAAGAAGTAAACAAGAAAAAATTTGAATCTAGATAAAGAATGCAAAATGAGACTTTCTTTCACTTTCTTGAAATTTTTTAAAAAGATTTCTAGGTATGCACTTTTAAATAGTAATTTTTTTTTTTAAATCTGTAAACTATGCAGAATTTAGTACTGTAAAAAATGTGCTATGGGCAGAAAGTACAGTAAAAAATATTTTTCAAAATCGGGATGGCCGAATGAAAAAATTCAGCCGTGCGGGTTTTGGACGAACAGCCGCGATGGGCCGCGCGGGTTTTGGCCGAACAGTCGCGATGGACCGCGCGGGTTTTGGACGCACAGTCGCGATGGACCGCGCAGGTTTTGGGCGCACAGTCGCGATGGACCGCGCAGGTTTTGGGCGCACAGTCGCGATGGACAGCGCGGAAAAAGGGCCGCGAAGCCGCGGTGTGCAGCGCGGAAAAACACAGAAAAGTCGCGATGGACCGCGCGACTGTCTGGAAAAAGGCCGCGATGGACCGCGCGGAAAAATGCAGAAAAGTCGCGATGGACCGCGCGACTGTCTGGCAAAAAGCCGCGAGGCGGAAGCCGTGCACGGAAACCGAGAAACGAACGCGAAAATTTAAAATTTAGGGCTGTTTTTTGGGGCCAAATCTCAGAACAGCAATGGATCTGCTGTCTAAGATGGCAGATCTATGGATCTAATGGTTAAAAACTCATAAAAACTAAGATTTAATGGCAAAGCTAGAGATCTAAAGTTCAAACCAAAGCGGAGTCGCCAAAAACTGTTGGCTCGATTTTGCAACCGAGCTTAGTGCTATGGGCACCTACTAACTAGTAGTAGCAGTTTCAATAGAAATAAAAACAATAAACTAAATAAACAATACTTTTCATGGATCTAAACAAGAATCTAAGCAAATAATTTAAATATTTCACAAATCAAGAACAAGAAACATAAGAAATAATTTTTGTATTGAAAAGTGGGGGGGCAAGCAAGTGCTTGCGATATTACCTTCAATGGTGAAGGTTGATGTTGAGCAACTCCCAAGATGAGTAGCTCCAAACTCCAATAGGTCTCTTTCTCCAAGGTTGCTTCAATGGCTAAAAGTGCTCAGGGGAGATTTCAGCAGCATAAGGATGAGATAATGGAAGGATGTGAAATGAGGAGCCCCTACCACCTTTTTATAGGTTTTGGTGGTGGGAAATACCATTTGTGGTTTTGTGGAAACCAAATGGTATTGACCTACATGGTTTAGGTACTTTCCCCTCCTTTTTCCTTTTTTTGAATAAAAATAATATTTTAATTCCCTTTTTAATATTTTTGGGAATTTGGACCCTTTTTGAGGGTTTTTTATTATTTTTTTTGGAAAAATAATCTTTTTTAATGGAAAAAGGGGTGTACTAAGGTCTTTTGGTGACCTTTTGTTGGTTTCAGAGGCTCATATGGTGGAAAAGTGGACAAATGGGTCATGTGAGTAAGGGAATGAGCTAGTGAGCACTTTTTAGGTGTTAACACCTGTAGGAGAGCTTCAAGTTCAGCCACATTATTCGTTTCCAGTCCGAGGTAACCGAACAGAGTACCACTCACCTTGCCCTGCTCGTCGCGGAAGGCTCTTCCATAGAGCCTTACCCGGATTTCCTTTGGACGCCCCGTATAAATTCAACTTGATCCAGCCTGAGGGAGGTGGAGTCCAAACAATCGGACTAGAAGGAGTGCATTGAAAATGATGAAGGCTTCCGAAGTGGCGAGGGAGAGTCTATATTCCCCAGGTGCATAAAAGGAGCCTCTCTGTATCAGGAATTTGTATATCTTGTTCATTCCATAGAGATAATGTAAGAGTCTCCTGAATCCCTTTTTGAATTTGGTTCCAAGCAAATTGTTGAGTCTGATGTTTACCTGTAAAAATCCGCCTATTGCATTCTTTCCAAACCTCCCAGAAAAGGAAACTAGGAAACAACTTCCATATCCGGTTGGGTATTCTACCATGGAAAGGTTCACCTCTCCATTTTTTGAGTGAAGTTGTGGGGTCTATGCGAACTCTGTTAGTTATATAGAAGATCACAACACCTTTGTCCCACAGTTCCGAGGTGAAGTTGCATACATCGAGGAGATGGGAAATGGTTTCGGTGTCTTCACCACACAGAAAACAGTAAGAGGGTCCTGCAATTCCCCTTTTCATGATGTTATCCCAAGTTAGGATTCATACTTTTAAGACCAACAATAGGAAAAAAGTAATTTTGGGCCATAATTTGTTAGCCTAGAGTTTCATCCATTCACGACCCTTAGGCTGTTCCTTAGATCCATTATGTAGAGAGTATGCTTCCTTAATACTAAACATTCCTTTGGGAGGGTAAACCCAGCGGATTTTATCAAGCCCCTCCTGAATATTTATCCATCTTTGGATAAGATGGTCATAAATCATACCCCCTTCGTCCAGACCAAAGTTTTCCTTCCACTAGTCTACAGGTTTCCATTTCCTAAAGCCTCTGTCATCTTGCTCCCTCTGCCAGTAGTAATTGACTGTCCTCAAGTTGTGATCCATTAAGGGATGAGGGATTAGATTGAGCATAAGATTATGGAGAGTTGGTTCTTGCTGCTAGGAATCAGTCCATAAGTTGGCCGACGAGCCCTCTCTAATTTTCCAGAAGCTGTGTTTTTGGATCAGAAACTTCCCTGCCCTTGCCACTCTCCAGATATGGGATCCCATCTTAGGCCACTCAATTCGGATAAGGTGTTGCTGGGGAGTATCTGGGAAATACTTCTTGGACTAAAAACTAGCCCAAGGTTCATTAGTTTGGGTGATCCATCTCCACCAAACTTTCACCCCACAAACAATACTGAGTCTTTCAGGGTCATGGAGTCCCAAACCCCCTTCTTTCTTCGGTTGACAGAGAGTGGCCCAATCGACAAGTGGCCATTTACGGTGGTCAGCTTTTCCTCCCCATAAAAAGGTTCTTTGTGGATTTCTTTCATCACAGACTTTGGAGCAGCCAACACAGAGAAAAGGTACAGAGGAATAGCCTGTTAAACTAATTTGACCAAAACCAATCTACCAGGGAAATTTAAAGCCCGTAACGTCCAATTCGAAAGTTTCTCCTTCATTTTATTAAGGAGCTCTTCCCAGGAGATATTTTTCAGGACCGAAACAAATAAGGGTGATCCAAGGTATTTGGTTGGAAGGGAACTCTGTTTGAAACCCAAGATCCGCAGTATATTCCTCTGAGTAATGGGAGGAGTGTTAAAAACGAACACCTGATACTTGTCCTCATTGATGGTTAGTCCAGATGCTTTGAGAAATATGTTTAACCCCTTCTTAAGTTGTCTTGCTTCCCGAACCGATGAGTTTCCCATGAGAAGAGTATCGTCCACAAATTGTTGATGAGTCAGGGCTTTTTCATAAGAAGGGAACCAAAGGCCTTTGAGGGTCCGTTGGTTCAGCATGTGAGAGATAAGCTGCCCCAAGCCTTCAGTCATTGGGACAAAAATTAAAGGGGATAAGGTATCTCCCCGACGAATACCCCTTGAAGGTCTAAATACATTAGAAGGGGTTCCATTAATAAGGATCGAGAAGAAAGCTGAGGAAGTCAGATTTGCTATCCATTGAATCCAACTATCTCCAAAACCAAAGGACCTCGTAATCTCTTTCATGAAATTCCAGTTAAGCTTATCATAAGCTTTAGAAAGATCCAGTTTCAACATCATTCCTTCTTTTTTGGTAACCTGGAGGGAGTGTACAACTTCATGGGCTAAGATAATTCCATATAGAATTTGTCTTCCTTCCACAAACCCTGATTGTTCAGGGGAAATTAGAGTAGGAAGGAGGGGTTTGAGATGGTTTGCTAGGACCTTTGTGATGATTTTATAAATGATGTTGCACAGTGCAATAGGTCGAAACATCTCAGGGCTGTCAGCCATTGCAATTTTGGGAATCATGGTTAGGAAGGTGGAGTTGAGCGCTAGGAGGAATCCCTTCATTTTCCTTGATTCCTCCACAAATTCCCAGACCTCAATCTTAATCAAGTTCCAAAAGTGGTGAAATAAATTTGTTGTAAAACCATTAAGTCTGAGGGATTTTCCATCCTCCATTTGGTTGATTGCTCCCTCCACTTCCTAAAGATCGATAGGTCTTATGAGCATCTCATTCTGCTCTGTAGTAACCAACCTAGGGATAACTCTTTTGATTTCCCTAATGTCCTCAGTTCTGTCAATAGTAGGTTCAGTAAGCAAAGACTTGAAATGGAAAATCATCTCCTTCTCAATATATTCATGGGTATCCACAACCTGACCATTGTGGGTTCTTAAATTGTTTATTTGATTATAGTGCCTTTGCTGAATGGTAGCACGGTGGAAGAACTTTGTATTTTTATCCCCGTCCTTTAACCACTCATTCCAAGATTTTTGTTTCTAGAGGATTTCTTCTTGTTTTTCCTGTTCCTAAAGCTGTCCAGAAACAAGATTTTCCTTCGAGTGGAGATCATCTATGAGTCCCTCCATCATGATGGTTTCCTTTATTTTGTCCATTTGATTTTCTAATTTATCCTTTTCCAGTAATATGTTACCAAAGACATCTTTATTCAAAATTTTCAGTTTATGTTTTATAAGCTTCAAGTTTTGTTGGAATTGATACATCTTAGTGCCGTTAGGAGGGATGCTTTTTTGCCACCAAGTCTCCATTTGAGCATGGAAACCCTGATGAGAAAGCCAAAACTGCTCAAAATGGAAAGGCTTTGTCATTATGATCCCAATGTTACTCCAGATCAGATTAATCGGCCAATGGTATGAACCTGTCGAAGCTAGAGGGTGGGAGGCCAGAGCCTCGCCAAATAACATAATTCTTTCCGAAATTAGAAACCTGTAAAATTGCGTATCTACATGGTGATCCCCTCCTCTTTTGTTATTCCAAGTATACCCGCTGCTTCCAAAGCCAATGTCAACTAGGTGGCTTGAATCAATGAATTCATAAAAAATAGTACTTTCTTGAGTAAGAACTCTTCTACCTCCTTTCTTTTCCGATAGAGAGAGAATGAGATTAAAATCGCCTCCTATGATCCAATGGAGTCCTTCAAAAGACATCCTCAAATTGATCAGACTGTTGATGAAGTTTCTTTTTTGTGGAAAACTACTAGGGCCATACACATTCGTAATAATACCTCTAGCAGTTGTCCCAAGGATGTGAAATTCGCCTGAAAGACTAAAGGTCGTCGATAAAAAGTTATCAAGAGACACTTGGTTGGGATCCCAAAGGATCTCCAAACCTCCAGCGTGACCAAAAACATCTATAGCCATTATCTAACACTTTTTCCAGAGCGTTCTCTCTTTAACTGTCAGTTGATCCTCAGAGCACTTCGTTTCTTGTAAGAATACTATTGAGGGTTTCTCCATAATGATCTTTTTTTTAAGAGTTTTGATTTTTTGAGGACCATTGGTCCCTCTGATATTCCATGATAGAATCTTCATCAAGCAAGATATCCGACAGAGAGAAGATTTGCCTGAATAGTAGGATATTGTCTTGAGGCTACTAATTGAGCCCCTACTTCCCCAATCCGCTCTTTTTTGGTTTTCCTTCCTCTCTTCGTACCTCCTTCTTTATGTTTGTATTTTGTCTCCTTGAGTTTTAAGGGTCCAATTACTATGCCTGGAGTAGGTTTATCTTTCAATATTGTCTCTATTAGGAGTTGTAGTTGTTCAACAGGGATAGGGTGGACATCTTTTTTCCTGCATGCTTCTTCAATGCTATCCAAATCCAGATCTCCCATTTCCATTTCATCGACATCCTCTTCCATTTTCTCCCCCTCAGGTGGGTTTCCAAGTTGGGAGGAGATATTTTTTAACTTTGTCCCTGTTTCCGGGGTTGGAAGCTCAATGACATGAGGCTGTGGGTGTTGCTCCTCAGGGGAAATCAACACCTCCGAAGGGTTTTGATCCAGAACAACAAAAATGTTAGATGTGTTGGATTTTTTACATAGATTTGGACCATTGTGTTTTCATCCGGTTCTCTTCCTATTGGTAACCTTAAGAAAGCCTTATGAGTCTAATGTCTCTTTGGTTTTATTAGAGGGTGGCTCAACTTGAGGGGTTAAATGACAATCTCAGACCATATGTCCATGTGTATGGAAGCGACGACATCTAAAGGGGATATTCTCGTAATCAAGGGTTTGAAACCATTCCGAGTCTTCCCATGTGAGGTTAATCCCCTCAAGGAGGTCTTTAGAAATATTCATATAAACATAGAGACTGGCATAAGAAACATACCTTCCTTGTTTGGTGAGGTCTGATATTTTCACAAATTGAGCCAAAGCACCTCTGATTGCCTTCAGGATTTCTGGGTCCCAATATTCGGTAGGCAGAGAGTAAAGCCGTATCCAGACCGAGGCAATAGATAGGTCTTCCTTGTCAGGATTAAAATGGTCCCTCCAATTCTAAGGTATATACCATCCGAGTAGTAAAAATATGGTCCTCCTTCAAAGATCCGCTCCCGATCTTTGTCGTTTAAGAAAACCACTATAAAGAAACCCTTTGAGCCGAGCAAGAGGTAGAAATGGCCCTTTGGTTTCCAGGTAGATTTAATCCACCATATAAGAGCTTTTTTTGGATGGCCAGATACCTATAAATTTTTCAATAAGAGCGTGGTCCATCATATGCTGTATTTTTTCTTTGATCCAAGTTGGATTCACTGGGATGGCCGGGATACTGACCGATTTAGGAATAAATGTGCCTTGGTTGGGAAACCCTTGCGCCGAATGCTGATTTGTCACAGAGATTGCTGATCCCACTCCTTTGATTCCAGCCTCTTTGACGTTCAAGGGAGAGACTTCATCATCTTGCTCTTTATCCATCATTTGAGGAGGGGCTTATCCCCTTCCCTGTGTGTTGTTCATCCCGAGGTTGATCAATCCGATCCGTTGTGTGAAACCCTAAGTCCTTCCTAAGTCTGCAGATCGACTGTTTTCATTCTTTGCTTCTTGGATCTCTCATCCTATTCTTCTCTCCCAAACGACGTTAATCATTAATATTTAGTTAATATTAATCTATTTAATAATAATATTATTAACATCTACTTAAGATTATTAACAATTTAACACTTAATTAACATTTACTAATTACGTTAATAATAGTCCTCTTAACCATTTACTAACATTTATTTTAGTGATGAACACAATTAATAATTAACCTCAATCACAATTAAACCTTTCATTAATAACTTGAGGCAATTATATCAATGCATAACTAAATATGTAATAATTAATCCCCAACTAATTCTTATGTATTTATTCACAATCACAATGCATTCAAGCCCAATTGTAATAGTATAGTAGATAACTAATACAAGCATATATAGACAAGTTATGTAAGTGTAGCTAAGGCTTACATACATTGTGTAGGTACACCAACAATACTCAACACACACACCACATAATCACATAAGTCACTATCTGTCGACACATACTGAGATATGAGTTTGCAATGGCTCTCTCAATTCATAATAATACCTTAAACAAACATTACATACTGAATTACGACACAAGAATCAAGCATATATTTTCAGTACACACACAGTAAATTATGTTTCCCTTATTAAACTTCCACGACATTCCTATCTACCTACTTACTTCTAGCTATTTCACAACTAACTTCCAAATCCTATCCTTCCTCTACTAGACTACCCTGGAGAGTCCACTACATGGCATAAATCTAGTTAGAACCCGTAAGCGGAAGTGTGGACTACATCGACCAAGCTTCCCCAGTAGGCACCCACTAGTCATCATCACACACCTTGGGGAGTCCGTCGTAGGTCGACCCTCCCATGAATCCGGGTTTTAGAGGATAAACGGTGGGTAATGGCTCCACCCCTCCCATGGAACAAGGGACTATGTCTACATCAACATAGTGTCTGCGTTGTGACTGTTGTACTCAGGTTTTGTCATCGAATAACCAATTTGGGGCAGTTGAGTTTCTTGAAACCCCACACCTACCCATACATCACGATAATAATACAATACTCATGCTAAAAAATAATGCATCACATGCAATATACCATTTATATTTCGGAATTCATGTCCCAAAGGTACTCCCACCTCATAGGATCCAACTACCACTTAGCTCTTTTAACCTGTAGGTTAGTATACAAACACACGATCCAAAATATCATGCAATAATTGACATGTATATACATTTCATTACCAATGAACAATATTGCAAATCATTTCAATGTACCATGCACCTTGTATCATATCCATCCATTCAAAATATAACTTTTAACTCGATATCCATGTACCCATAATTTAGTAAATTTGCATGGTAGAGACATAATCAAAACATGAATATAATTCATAACATTAACATCACACACATATATATATATATAAACTCTGCAAAATAATAAAACCATATGTCCACAGTGTTATCAATCTGACGAAGTCTCACAATAATAAGCAAATACAAACATATAATGGTAGTTCATGTGATAAAGTCAAAATGGGGCGTTACATACACCCACCCTTTGGGAAACTTTGTCCCGAAGTTATGATCAAAATAGTGTGGGGCACTCAAGAAGACTTGCACAAACCGATCTAAGTACTTCTGAAATACGCTTTTTCATGAGACTCATGAATACTGTTGGGGCATTGTTCAAACCAAAGGGTACCACTACAAACTCATAGTGCCCAAATAGAGTTCGAAAAGAGGTCTTAGAAAGGTAAGTTGGTGGTAACCTGATCGCAGGTCGATCTTCGAGAAGACTATTGCTCCTTTCATTTGATCGAAGAGGTCATCAATTCGAGGTATAAGGTATCTATTCTACACTGTGGCTCTGTTGAAATATATGCAATCTATGAAAAGATGCAAGGAACCATCCTTCAAAAAAAAATTACTGGTGCACCCTACGACGAAATACTTGGTCTGATGAACCCTAGGTCTAATAGTTCCTTCAACTACATTTGCAACTTGCAAAGCTCGGGGGCTGTCATCCTATATGGTGTCTTTAATGTTGGCTCTAAACTGGGTTTAACCTCAATGGTAAAATCAATTTCTCTCTCAAGAGGTAACCCAGACAATTCCTTGGGAAAGACGTCACTAAATTCAGCTAACACTGGGTACTAATCAAAGGAGGCCCTCTTTGCATCATTTACCGCTTCAACGATATACAACGAACATCCTTGCCTCATACATCGTTTTACGTTCATCGTTGAGATGAAACATAGGGACACCTTCCGTTTGATACCCTGGATCTCAATGGCCTCACCTTTGTCATCAAAACAAAGAACTTTATTCCCATAACAGTCCAAGAACGCTCGATGTTCCTCAAGCCAGTATACCTATGATAAGGTCATAGGTCCCGAGGGTGGTGTCATACACGTTTACTTATGTAACACACACCCCGATATCTACTATACATTTGTCAACACTAGGTACTACTTCTTGTTTTACCCCTGAATCAATTTCAACTAAGTTGAAATCGTCATGCTCGTAGGCTGCCAACCCACATTTATCTAATGCATATGGAGAAATAAAACTATCTGTAGCACCGGGATCAAACAAGATTCCAAGTTTAACATTATTGACCTTACATGATGATTCCACCACAATGGTTTGGTGTTCATCCTGATGGTTAGTCACTGCTGCTGAGATCTGATGCTTACTACCACCACTCCCCATTGGGGCCTTTCCTTCTCGATGCACTGTACCAGATTGTAACTCAAGACAGTCACACTGATAGTGTGGACCTATAGAACCCCAACAAGCAACCTGTGACAGGGGAGGTGAGTTGAACTGCTAAGACATCTGAGAGGGGTTTCTCCCCCTAGATCCTCTTCCGCTTCC
This sequence comes from Larix kaempferi, assembly GCA_027924585.1. Classification (NCBI taxonomy): domain Eukaryota; kingdom Viridiplantae; phylum Streptophyta; class Pinopsida; order Pinales; family Pinaceae; genus Larix; species Larix kaempferi. The sequence continues at coordinate 16,096,031 of BSBM01000088.1, read as the reverse complement.
GACTGATCCTCAATAATTCCTTACACTCTAGTGAGTCGCTATTGCTAGATGGGATACTGCACTAGCTACCACTAACCTATCTATTGCCACAACTCTGGGTTTATACCTATTTTCGTAGGGAGGTGGCCTCACATACCCTCCCCTAGGGTAGCTTCGAGGTGCCTTCCCTACAAACCCTAACTGTTGAGCATTGAATGATTTGATGGGTTTCACACCTAGCATCCCTTCTGTATAACAAGCAAATTCAACTACCTCGGCAACCTAAGTCGGTTTCCACATCCATACTTGGGCCTCGATCTTAGGATTAAGCCCATACACAAAGTGCTCGACCTGGCATTGGTCATTGTCCAAGTAGGGGACATACTTAACTAGTGCCATGAATCTTGATTCATAATCCTCCATGGATAGATTCCTTTGTACCAAGGAATGAAGGGATCCTGCCTATTCTTCCTGGTAGAAGGAGGGAAAGTACTTCCCTTTAAAATTATCCACAAATAGTTCCCATGGAACAGTGTCTGGGATAAGGTGCAATTGTCTTTCTTTTTGTCCCCACCAATTCAAAGCACTGTCCTTCTGTTGAAATATGGCTATTTTGGATTTGGATTTGGAAGTGTACTCCTGCAATGCTAAGCACCTGGTCATCCCCTCTATCCATGCATATGCTCGTACCCCTGCATGACCCCCTGAAAACTCTGGAAGCTGAATTTTATGAAGCTCCCTCGTGATTTCCTGATGAGGAGGTCTTTGCACTATGTTCAATGCTACTTCAGGATTCCCCCCCCTTAGTGGCGGGGCATCCACTTGTACCTCCAGTGTAACACTTCCCCTTTGAAGTCCCCTAACCATGACATTTATTGCCTCCAAAGAGCGTAAAATGAGAATGGTATCTGGCGATGGTTCCAACACATTTTGTTCAAGCGTTGTCGTTGCCTGACCTCGTCCTCGACCTGCTCGCGTCCTTACAATGCATATCCTGTATCATGGCATAATTCGACATTTAGCACACATTTTAGGTTTTTACTAGGTCACTGTTAAACACATACCGAAACCTAATAGAGTGATTGAAATTTTCTTTCTTTCTTCACCCGTAAACGAGTTTTACCTGATATTGAGGGAAGTGCCTAAAAGGGTAAGGGTACAAAGGCACGACTACATCCCTACGTCGACGTCACCACCGTGAGTCATGAAGAAGACACTATGTCTTAGTGTAGGTGTAGTGTCACATCGTCCTTGTGGCTTAGGAGGCCACTGATGACCATGCCCACTGAGGCCGTGATCCCTCGCATGAATTGTTCCAATTCACATAATTTAACCTAATTTTTAATTTAACTCAAGTTTCCTTCAACCTGGTAACCATGTTCAGTTTAAGTTTATAAATTAAACTATGGTGTCCTAGGTTAAATAATTAGTATCTTTTTTTTTGTAAAGTTGCATAGGTAAAATTAATTAAAAGAGCCGAAAAACATGGCCAAGTTTACAGAGGTAGCAGGTAGATCTAGCGCCGGCTGGGGAGGCCTCAAGTAGTGAAGCCACCATCCCAGTCACTCAAAAATACTAGAATTATATAAAAATAAGACTTGATGGGGAAGGTCTTCCCATAATTGAAGCTGGGTCTTGCTAAAAAAAACACGAAACTGATGCTGAGAGTTCTGAAAAGCAGACTGTAAAAAAGATGAAAGCGAAAAAATTGGATGTTATAGTAGTAACCCGGTGCCAAAGGAGTCCATCTAGGGATTTGTTTCGGCATGCAGCTCGTCCGGTTCTTCTTCAATGATTGGGCAGCTGTCGTAGTAGTCTTCCACCGACCCTAGGGAGGTGAGAACAAGGGAAGAATGCCTGGTAGTGCCATCGTGAGGAGTCATGTTGCCACCTTTCTGTTTCGGGTCGAGGTTGGCCATCGATGCAGAAGGATGTTCAACATTCTCCTTGACATGGGCGTCCACACCTTTCAAACCATTACCTTGCAGAGCATCCACGTCATTGTCAGTATATTTCTGTAGGGTTTCCAACTAATTACTACAACCAAGGGAAAAATGATCCCAGGTCATATGCGTATCCATAACCCTCAAACGATCTGCCATATCAGTCAGGTTGAATTTGATATCCCTGAGAGTGCTGGTGTTGACCATCTAGTTGGCTGCTACTTCCTCCACCAGAGTGCTTAACATATTTTTAATTAACCAATAGTGGTTAATGGTACCACCATTCCTCCCTAAATCCAGAATGGTTGTGACTCTGCAAGCTTCCCAATCGTCGATGAGGCTGCGGGTGGAGACAGAGACTCTCTTTTCATAACCATCCATCGCTGTCCAGTCAATGATGTTTCTGGGTCGATGCCCAGCACCTCTTCTGCTACCACCACGGCGAGGAGTGCCTCTTGGCCTTATCATGGAAGCAAGTCAACAGAGAACGCCGTGAACCAGGAGCATAGGGAAATCAATAGAATGGAAGCAGGTGAGAGCTAGAGCGATGGAATAATCACGAGTGTCGACGTTGAACCACGAAGAGCCCAGCCTACACGTTTTAACCTTGCATAAAGCATTAATGGCGTTGGATGGAATTCTTGAGAAGGGTGGAGAGTTAATGTTGGAGGTGTGTTCCAACACCATCAGCCGACATCATTCCAGCGTCATCTACATGTGGTCGAGTAAATGCCGGGCCTTGGGGACAAGAATCCCTTAAATTTTTATCGTCGTCACCTTGGAGGATGCATTGATAGGTGGAGGGCTCCGTGGGTTGGAACTGGATGGAGCGGGCGCCATGTGGGGGATGGCTCGTGTGGGCTGGGTTGTCACTCGGATCTAGGGTAAATAATTAGTATCTTAATCCTAATATAACATTTAAACTTTATTTTAAACCTTAGAATATTGGTTTTAATATATATATATATATATTTATAAAATTCCAAATAATTTAAAGAAAAATCAATTATAATAATACAAATTTTAATGTCCCGCTGCTCTTCCCCGCGGTCTATAGTGAGTGATAGCCCTTCACGACCATGCTATCCCATGGTCCATTCCAGGTCGCTCTCCGCTTGCTGGGCGCATCATCGTGTGGATACACTCCACTGTAAGAAGAAGAGTTGCGATGTCTGGAAACATTGGTATATTTGGAGTTTGCATCGTGCAAGGGCGATGGTTCTGGCCACTCCATAGGAAGTCATGGCTCCAAGGCCACGCAACCCCTTTACCTTGTTTGCAGGTCCCTTTCGCACAAGGACACATTGTGCACAAGCAATGGGTTCTTATGTTTCTCTGTGGGTGCTCTCCCTAGTTCTCGGGACTTAGGCTCGATGCTGATTTCATACGAGAGCTATTGTATTTGGTAGAAGCATTGTTGATGACCTTGATATTGGGTAAAACCCAATATATATATATATATATATATATATATATATTTTAAATTTTATTGTTTCCTCATGTAGAGACAACCATGGGTAACAGGCTGGCTGGGGAGGGATTTTCCTGAGCCACCGCCCACAACTTTGCTAGCAAACTCTTGTTTCTTTTAGATGGAAGCGTAGAGCACAAACGTGCTTCATCATGGGCTCTCTCTCGCACAGACAAACCTGTAGAGGTCGGGCTGGATGGGAGGGATCTACGTGGGCCATGGACGCCTATACAATCCACGACCCAAAACATGTAAGGCATGTCTCGATGAACTGTGCCTTGGGTTGAGTACTTAGGCATTGTTGCACAGACCCATAGGATCTAGCTTCTTGCATAGGCCCGTGGCTCTCCCTCTCGCATAGACCCACTGGGTCCTCTCTCTCTGGACATGCCCATAACGCCCAAGTGGCTTTTGCGATGCATTGAGAACAATACACTACCTATGGGATTTGACCTCAACACATGGGCACACTTTGATGCTTGAGCTGGATGGCACACTTTGTTGATGAAGCTTGGTGATGGATAGGTTTATGACTTGATAAACAAAACCTTTTATTTTTTCTTTTTTCTTTTTCTTTTTGTGTATATATATATATATATATATATATATATATATATTTAGCATATTATATATATTTTTTGTATATGCGTTGAACATACAATGCAACCTTTGTTTTGACATTCCATGTGTGGACGTGCAACTATTAGCTTGATAGGAAAAAAATGGTTTGACGTTGGCAATTTACTATGGAAAATGGGATAAATAACATACTTATATATACATATATTACTTATTACTTATCTATATATATATATATATATTTTAAACAACCCAAATAATAATAATATTAATATAATTAACTTATTATGTTTCTAGTCTTTCCTACAAACAAAAGTTTTGCTAACTTCTTACTGTCTCATCTTATTTTGCAGCTGTAAGGCTTTTGAAAACAAGTTGTGGACAACCGTCTGTGTTAAATACAGTTTTTTGTATATATATATTTTTGAATTTCTCTGTTAGGTTATATAAAAAAAAGTAGAAGGCTCTTCAAGTTATCTACTTTCTCGTTTCAATTTCGGTAAGCCCTCTGGTTCCAGATTTGGAACCATGGCTCTGATACCATGTGTAGAGACCTTCCTAGGTCCCAAGTTTAATGAATATAATTTATATAAATCTATCAGTTTAATTAGCGATAAATCTACTTGTTGACAATTTTGTTGCCTTGGTTTGCTTCTAAGTTATTCTGAGTTAATGTGTTTCATTATGCAGGTAGGAAACAAATGGATATATGTGGTAAGTGTAGATTTAATCAACTTCTCCATACATGTGAAGTAAACAATTTTAACATCATATTATTCAATGAAGTAAATATCATCCCAAGTTTCCATACAGAACTTAGAAACAAAAAAAACATAATTAGAATAGAGTACTTGTAGGATAGCCCAACCCTTACGAAACTCAACCGCCCAAGTAGATCTACCACCCTTCCAACTAGGATAGTCTTGCCGACCACCCAACTCCAAGAATTTCTTCTTGGACCCCCGAGCCCAAAACCTGAGTACAATACAATCCAACCAGTGTGAAGATTTCTCCCCTTCAAAAATTCAGCCTCCTCTGCTAAATTTTCTCTCCGCTCTAAAAGATTCCCTTTCTCCAATCCATCCTTCTCCTATCTATCCTTTTCCCCTCTACCGACTCCATTTCCCTACAATTACTACCCTTATCTCCCCATTAATGTTCATTAATGTTCCAATCCACCGTCAATGCCACTCATTCTCTTCAAACATTGAAATATTTATTATTATCCTTATTAATGAGGCAGAAGTCGAACATGGCTTATCAACATTAAATGGCAGTCATTTAATTACCTACTATTTGGGTCACCTACCCTTTTATCAATTCATTGGGGATAAGGTTCACCGCATGATATTTATTTAATAATATATTCCAATAACATTTATCATAATAATTATTGTCAATCAATAATTAAACATAATTATTAATTAATAATAAAGTTCCGCTAAATGTTTAACATTAACATTATGTACTTCGATATAAGCAGTGACATGATAATATATTGTTAATGTTGTATACGACACCAATTCACCCTCCAATATTTATTATAATCAATATTTAATTAATAATTATTTATTAATTAATGAATACACTCTTAGCACCACTAATCATTTATCTAACAATTATCACATCCCTATAATAATAATTACCCTTTAGTTATAATTAAAACTAATTAAAAGTCATTAATCAAGTTAATTACAATACCGATAACACTAATTAGCATCATTAATATTTAGTTAATATTAATCAATTTAATAATATTATTATTAACATCTACTTAACATTATTATCACTTAATTAACATTTACTAATTACGTTAATAATAGTCCTCTTAACCATTTACTAACATTTATTTTAGTGATGAACACAATTAATAATTAACCTCAATCACAATTAAACCTCTCATTAATAACTTGAGGCAATTATATCAATGCATAACTAAATATGTAATAATTAATCCCCAACTAATTCTTATGTATTTATTCACAATCACAATGCATTCAAGCCCAATTGTAATAGTATAGTAGATAACTAATACAAGCATATATAAACAAGTGATGTAAGCGTAGCTAAGGCTTACATACATCGTGTAGGTACACCACCAATACTCAACACACATACCACATAATCACATAAGTCAGTATATGTCAGCACATACTGAGATATGAGTTTGCAATGGCTATCTCAATTCATAATAATACCTTAAAACAAACATAACATACTGAATTACGACACAAGAATCAAGCAGAGTTTTTCAGTACACACACTGTAAATTATGTTTCCCTTATTAAACTTCCATGACATTCCTATATACCTACTTCCTTCTACCTAATTCACAATTAAATTCCACATCCTATCCTTCCTCTGCTGGAATACCCTGAAGAGTCCACTACATAGCATGACTCCAGTTAGAACCCGTAAGCGGAAGTGTCAACTACATTGACCAAGCTTCCCTAGAAGGCACCCACTAGTCATCATCACACACCTTGGGAAGTGCACCGTAGAGCGACCCTCCCATGACTCCGGGTTTTAGAGGATAAACAGTGGGTAATGCATCCACCCCTCCTATAGAACAAGGGACTATGTCTACATCGACATAGTGACTGCGTTGCAACTGTTGTACTAAGCTGTTGTCTTTGAATAACCAATTTGGGCGGTTGAGTTTCTCGAAACCCCACACTTACCCATACATCATGATAATAATACAATAATCATGCTAAAAAATAGTGCATCACTTGCATACCATTTATTTTTCCGAATTCATGTCCCATAGGTACTCCCACCTCGTAGGATCCAGCTACCACTTAGACCTTTTAACCTGTAGGTTAGTATACAAACACACGATCAAGAATATCATGTAATCATTGACATGTATATACATTTCATTACCAATGAACAATACTGCAAATCATTTCTCTGTACCATGCACCTGGTATCATATCCATCCATTCAACATATAACTTTTAACTCAGTATCCATGTACCTAGTATTTAGTAAATTTGCATGCTAGACACATAATCAAAACATGAATATAATTCATAACCTTAACATCACATGCACACATATATACAAACTCTACAAACTAATAAAACCATATGTCCATAGTGTCATCAAACTAACGAAGTCTCACAATAATAATAAAATACAAACATATAATGGTAGTTCATGTGATAAAGTCAAAACAAGGCATTACCATTATCTCCCAATGTTGGCTTTATGTTGATGTTGTAGGCATTATGGATTAAGAGGATAAACATGACTGGGAGAGATACATTAAGGCCCTCAAAGATATCCATATAAGACTTAAGTATAATGAGGATTCTCTAGTCTCGTCTAAAAATCCCTCTAGAGGAACTTATCTACCCAGACTAGGATATGAGGTAATCAGAGAAGAGTAGGAGGCTATTGAGATCCACTAGTGGCATGATTATATTTGGAAATTCAAGTGTGCTCTAAAGTGTAAGTTATTTATGTGGTTTGCACTGTTCAATAAAATTCCAGTTTGGGACCTTCTGTTGAGGAAAATTTGGCAAGGACCTCGTAGATGTCCTTTATGTAAAGCAGGTAATGAAAGTGTTGAACATCTATTTATCTCTTGTTCATACATTTCTAGGATGTGGGACCATACCTCACAGGTATGTGGTGTCCCTTTTAATTCGACATGAAACTCTTTTGATGAGGCTTTAGTTCTATGGATTCATAACGGGGCTTTTGAGGATTATTTAGCTCTGACTATAATTTTTCCTGGGGTGTTTTGCATGCTAGGAACCTAGTTACTTTCAAGGATACATTCATTCATCCAGCTATTTTTGCAGATACAGGTCTTTCTAATCTGAGACACTTCCCCCAAGTGGATCTAGATGATAGAGCTAGGAACATAGTGCTTGAAGTTATTAATAGGGACCATCCATGGTTTTATTTTGATGGTGCATCCTAGGACTGTCCCACTTTTGGGTGTGCTGGTGGTATTCTCTATATCAATGATCAAGTTTGGGATAAATTTGCTGCAGGTATTGTTCACAACTCTAATAATAGAGTGGAACTTGTGGCTCTTAAGTTATCAATGATACTAGCTATTCAAAAGGATGTGCAACATTTACAAGTTTATGGGGACTCAAAACTGGTCATTGACTGACTGAAGGAGAGGATATCTCTAAAAAATATAGTTTTAAAACCCATTTATGATGAGATCCAATGGTTGAGGAATCAGTTTTAGGAAGTTGTATTTGCTCGTATATATAGGGAAAGGAACTCTCAAGCCGATTATCTTTCTAAGACTGGTTTATAGGTGGGGTATGGCTATTGGATTAGATGGGACAAGGATGAGCATGGTGAAGTGAATTTTGACCCAAACCTATATCCAGATTAAATCCAATGATTATTCATCTCTCTGACGGTATATACTGAAGTGTTACCTTCAGTTGTTTTCAATGTTTTCAAGATTATGTCGACAATCAATGTCACAATATTTCATCTTTTTGTGGCTCTTTTGGGATGTTTTATGTGATAGGAAACATATGGGACTTTTATGCTGGGTTTTTTCCATGTATAAATAGTTCAAATTTTGAGTTTGTAAGTGGAGGAGGGTACTTCTTTTTTTTGTGGTGGTGGTATCAACTCTGCCATGTGGAATTTTTATATGTAAGATCTTCAGATCTCTGCAATGTGCAATCTATTTCATAAATATATTGTGTTTTCTTTTTTCAAGGAAAAAAATGAATAGGTCACAAAGTGGCTAATCCATGCCAAAGATAAAAATCGAGGAAGTAAATAAGTTATAGGTTGAATATAGATATTGAGAAATCAAGGAGAAATCATAAGAATATAACAAGTTTGTAGAACTTTTCACGTCAATTAAGTGTTCGTCCTCATACAAACACAAATAAAAACATATAGAATTGGTCACATCAAAATCGAAACGTCATATGGAAGTGACAACAATTATTATTTTTTGTTTTTTAATACACAAAATTCAACAATAGCATGTGAAAATTGCCACATAACACTTTTAGAAAAATCCATATTAAATGTTTTTAGTTTTGTTTTTTGCGTTTTAAAAATTAAGTCACAATCTCAGGGATTTATGTCCCATCAATAATTACTTTAACTAGTGAGAAAATGGATTGAGTAAAATTTAAAAATTACGTAATTTAGTTTTAATTTTGAAAAAAAATCAATTTAATAAATTGTATTTTACAGACCTTGAAAATTTTTATAAAAATTTGTAACATGAAATTGAATTAGTAGTGCTTAGTCAAAACACTTTGACTTAAAAAATACAATCCATACTTTAACATGAGCTAAAATAACCTTACAACTATGGATAAAGACTTTGGAGTCTCTTACATCCCTTGTATAATGAAGATGTCATGATGATATAGTCACAGGTCTTATAAACCCGTGTCACAAGGTCATTGTCGAAAGGACATTGAATATGCTTCAAGAACCAAATATATTTTTTATAATGAAAAAATCTTAAGTTTTAATTTGAAGAACAATTTGGATTATATTGGATTAAATTGAACCTGTTTTTTTATAACTGTAAAAACAAAACAAAATATAGTAATCATGGTTTCCTGTCAGTTAGGTACTCAAGTTATAAACTCAGTTGTTAACCCCTTTTGATGACTAGTTTGGATTTTACTTAATATAGACAACCTTTTTTCTAACCATGGATACCAAAACCACCTTATGACCACTTCACTGAGGCGACCATTGTATCTAATAACTAGAGTGAAAAGCATGAGCTGGGCCTAGCCTTAGTATTGGTCGAGGAGAGTGATTTTCCCAGCGGCAAGTAGTATTGTCACCATGTAGGACACAAGGCTTTGTTGGTATTTTGGGTCCCCTCTTGCAAGAATGGTACCTGGGCCTCAATCAGTTCATCCATAAGGCCCCACCGCTAGCTCATAGCCTCAGACAAAAAAACAAGGGGGGTTGGATAACATAATTTATACATGTAAGGGTGTGTATAAGTTATTCATATTTTGGAGATGGATTATAGTTGATATTTTGGAAGACCATTCCCTTATTTGTAATATTTTTACATGGTTGATCATGGTTGATCATGGTTGATGTAACTGAAGATAAAATAAGCAGGTAACAAATTAACCTTTACATTAAAGAGAAGGAAGTTTGTACCTATCTTAGATCACACATTATGCTTTATGAGTAAAAAATAATAATGTGAAATCACTTCTTAGATTTATTTTTAAGAAGGGTAATTAGAGAAAATTATCAAACATCTAGATAAATCTATTATTTCAAAACCAAAATATATTTTATTCTAATTCCTTAGGAGGTCAGTTAAATGCTAGTTAAAGGCAACTTTGCAAAAAACTGCTCATATATTTTCAATCTCCTGTGTTATAAAAGAATGTATATGTCTAATATGATTATATTATGAGTCCCATCTTAAGAATACAGTTTGTCTCAATTCCATAAAGAAACTTTGGAATGTTTACTAACAACCCCGTTAAGAAAAGGGGTGGATTTCCTAGTGGGAGGATAGAATTTCCATAATGATCCCTTTTATTAGGGGTTTTGGATGCCAGGTTGTCTTTTTTTTAAAGGAATCAAAGTAATATAATCAAGAAGGAACTTAAGCAAACAAGCTAATAGCTCAAATCCAACCCCTTTAACGAGCATCTCTTGCCACATGAAACCCATCTTGACATCATCTAAGAGTCTTTATGATTATAAGTGCCAAGGGAGCTTGATTAAAACATAGTTTTCATTGGATGAAAATTAGAGATAAGCTTATGAAGGATTTATTTAAGGACATTACATCCAAGGAGTCCATGGAAAATATGGCTCTAAAAACACAAGTGGGAAGATTGACCCAATAATAGCTAATATATAAAGAGGTTTTGTGAACCATTATAAGATGTTGTCTCACAAATAAGGAATGAACCAATAATGTAAGGTGACCATGCAAATTTGAGTGTAAGTGTTTCTTTGACAGTTGGTCGATATGCTCTACAATCTATAGTCGAGCACATTATGACTCATCTTAACCTTCTTCCAAAGGTTGTGTTATTAACCCTTGTCCACTGCTTGAGAAAACCTCTGTAAGCTGAGCTACCTTCTACGACTTCCTTAGGGCTTCTTTGGATAGTTATGTCATCCAAAAATCCCATCCTTTTGAGTTTTTGGCAACCCCCATTGGCTTTATATCTCTAGAGAATGAAGACCTGAAGATTTTGATGGACTTGGCAACTAGCCTACAATGTATTTTTAAATTTATAGTATTTATTAAGTATATTATATTATTTTTTTCAACTAGTATTATTTTTGTTATGTTTAAATAAATACACCTATGGACATTTAAATAAATCAAACTAGATAAAAATTCTTAATTTATTTATGACTATATTCTTTTTAATGATGGATTTCTAGATTTGACTTCTCATATTAATTAAGGGCATAATTAGAGACCTTGAGTTAATAACTAGTTGGATTCCCATTATCTTGCTTAATACTAGTCAAAATTATTGCTAAATACCTAGGTCTCAAAGTGAAACATTTTCTTCCAAATATTATCTCACAAAATGGACAATATTTATTAAACATTTTTATTTTTAATAATATACTTGTCATATGAGAAGGCATGGAATGTTTGTACCTTAACATTGTTTTGGCTGAGATGTGGTCAAGCAATAAATTGGTGGGAGTTTTCCATCACTGGCCCAGGTTCAGTTCTAAGAGTGAGGATGCTAGCATCTAAAACTGGGAGTCCTTAGCGTGATAAAATATAAGTCCCCGACTCCAGCCAAAAAAAAGGTGTGTAGTTGTAAGAAAAACATTGTGTTTATTAGCATTGATTTTGAGAAAGATTATAATAGGGTGTAATGAAAGTGTATGTTAGCTATGTTGAAAGCCTATGAATTTGAGATTTTTTACCATAATGGTTGAAATTTTATTTATGTATGTTTCAGTTTATCTTTATATCAATTAATGTAAGTCTAATTTGGTTGTTTTCTTTTACTATTTTTTGGATTTTTCACACTACTAGCAATTGCCTCAAAAGGTGCAAAGGAATGCCGTGTAAGAATCTGCAAGGGATCTAGTAGTTGTAGCAACTCACAATCAAACTCTCAAATATTTAGCAAGAAGAAGACAAGGAGACACTCATTGATCACTCATAAACACAGTAGAATAGAACAATATCTCAGTATTATACAATGAATAAGAATGTAAGTGAATGAATACAATAGCCATGAAGATGGCATAATATAGGATTCGAATAGGCGAAGTAGGGGATTCGAATTCCTAACTAAGAGTGTGGCTTGAATGATAGTGGAGTCATCATCCAGTCAATGTATCAGTCATCAATGGTAACAGTCAGTCAAGTGAGTCTAACTGAGTGAGGTAGGCGCTAACTGAATGAAGGAGTCTCAGTGGAGGGCGCATGAGGAGCTAACTAGAGTCAAAATGGGCAAACAAGTCTCACTGGAGGTCCATCGGAGTAAAACAGTCAGTGGGGGAGTCAATCTAGCCTTAAATCAAGGAAGAACTGAGTGATAACTGACGGGTAGGTGAGAAAGGAGCCTAACTAACTGTGGTAGGTGAGAAAGGCGCACTAGTCAAGCAAGAGACTGGAGAAGGGCACCTTTGGTAGGTGGGAGGCCCCATGGGGGCTGTAGACAGGCTGTGGAGAGCTAGAACCAAGCTCCAGGAGGTGGGAGGTCCACCATGATGATGATTGGATGCATGCAGGAAAAGAAGAGCTAGAAACAAGCTCTAGGTGCCAGGGAGACCACCATGATGATGACTGGATGCATGCAAAACACAAAAATGATGGGGAGAATATTCCAACATGCTGGAAGGAAAAAAATGGGAGGTAAAGTATATGCAATGAAGTGAAAAAGAGAGTAGTAAAACAAATTTCATGAAGAGATTTCTATGTGGTTTCCTTTGAGTAGTATAAGGGTGGTTCAATTAAAGTTTTTCTTAAGTATGATGTTAACTCATTTGCAATCTCTTGGTTTGGTTCAAAAAGTTTCCTTTCAAAGAAATGTAGTTCTATTACAATACTAATTTTTCATTGTTATTTGGAAAATTAAGTTTGTATTTCAATCCTCTTTGCTTAGCCACCATATGTAGAAAATTTGACTCTAGAAAAATCTCCTCTTTCTCCTCCAAACCCTCCTCCTTATGCGTTATATCTCATTTTGACTTAGAGGCTCAATGATTCTTTGTTAATTGGTAAGTGTGTAGTTGTGATATATCCATATATGTGTTACTCCTCTAAAATATTTAGCATGGTATTATCTTATTCTAGACCTTAATATTGTTGATGTAATTGTAACTTCGGAATGTATTTCACCTATGTATATTGTATTCCTATAGAGATGTTATTATTCCTCTATACATAAGTGTTTGTATTCCTATAGAGATGTTATTATTCCTCTATACGGAAGTGTCGTCATTTATATTGTAAGTGTCGTAACTTATACTTGATGGGTTATTAGACCACCTTGATGGGGTCGGCCCTGTATGAGTCATGTGGGAAAAAGGGTTATTAGACCACCCTATTGGGGGTCATCCTTGTCAGCATTATGTTATGCGTTTAAGTTAAGGCCGACATAGTAAAGGTTATTAGGAAAGTCAAGTCAAGTATAAATAGAGTGCGGGAGGCACTCTATTTGATCATTCTATTCTTCACTCATACTCTCATTGGAGAGTGGCGCACTTGTGGAGGAGGAGAAGTTGCTGCTAGGAGGACTATCTCTTGTACTTGGGTTGTATCATTGCTCTATCTATCTCTGAGGAAGTTGCAGTATTTTTCACCTTATTGGTTTTCCCCGGTGAAACTCTGTATCTCTTGTGTGCTTGCATTATTGTGTCCATGATTGATATGCTATAGATATGTTGTAGATATGCTGTACATGTTATTATCTCAGTTAAGATCCTAGATCAGATTGAAATTTCTGAAAAACTAACATGGTATTAGAGCTAGCTTGAAAGAAGGCATGGTATGGCATGTATGACACTTGTTGCACTTGCGAAGCTAGGGCTTGATATAGCAAAAACTAGTCATCATAGAAATTTTTCTATAAATACATTTTGGAGAATGTTCAAGATATGAAACATTTACAGTTCATAGATGACATCCCCATGTACCTTGTGTCATAAGCACAACCTCTAATTCCCTGTACTTTGTGAGTTATGATCTATACAATCTAGGGTTTTTTCCTCTTCCAGATCTCAGTCATACACAAGTGACCTACGAAAAAATGTCATAACTTGGGCTAGGAAGCTCCAAATGAAATTTTGTAAAAATTGACAGGTAGGGAACGAACTTTAATCTCTCAGGTAAGTTTTTTCAGAGGCCGAAACTGAACCAGTGACATGTGGCACGCCGTACAAGTTCGCTCTCCTATTTTATCCCATAAATAGGTCACGTTGCGACACTTGGCATAACTCTCTCTCAGAGAATCCAATTGAGGTCAGACCTGTGAGGTTGGAAAGATAACAGGTCAGGATACCACAGGAAGAATTTTCAGACCTTGTAGATCTGAAATTTAATAGTTACACCAAAAAAAATCAGGTGCATATTTATGTCAAAACATAATTGGATTTTGAGCACCTTCATTCATGGCTCCAGGAATTTAGGGTTTAGGAGAATGTTGGAATTTTTGTATCGGAGACCATGGATGGATGATCCTCATCAAAATCGAAATTTAGAGACCAATATAGAATTTTTTGGTTGGGCAGAAGGCCGGGCTTGATCAAACCCTAGTTCGGGATTCTGATCGGAAAAGGTGGAAAATTAGGGCTTTTGCAAAAGATGGAATTTCTGAAGTCCGTGACCACGGCTGGAAGATCCTCAGAAAAATCGAAGTTTAGAGATTTGGATCAAACCTTTTGGTTGGGCAGAAGGGTGGGATTTATAAAACCCTAGTTCGGGATCCTGTCCAGAAGATCCGGAAGTTTCAAAGGCAATTTTGAGGGGTGAAACTTTGCAGTTTTCAAATTCTGAGTATACCAGCTTGACCAACTCAGAAAGACACATCTTTCTATCCTTTCAGAAGTTTGAAATTCAAAGTTTGAATTTTTAGGGTTTCTCTGACAAACCTTAATCCAGCTCCAGATCCAGTTTCTGCAAATCAAGTGGATTGGGTTAATCCTAGAAGAGAATGGATTGGTCAGCTGCATAAGTGAAGAAGTTCCTGTTTTAGAGGGAGATGAGGCTAAGGCCTTACATAAGAAGATTACAAGCAATCTTGACCGGTATGACTTATCCAGGTATGTTTCGAGATCTATTCATGATATGTTTGTCTTCATTAAGATTAGTACAATCTTGATTAATTTTAGACTTGTCGTATCACCTTAATAAAAATATGAATGCATGATAGAAGATATTCATTGATTAGGGTTTTGACATTTATGATTGTACTAATGCATTGTGGTGTTGTATGAGGTTGATGTTGTCCACTAACATGAAAGGTACATCAAGAAAGACAAATCATGTTCTAAGTTCAAGAACACATGACCATGTTGACATAAAGACAAACATTCATCCATTGTCATGGATCACATAGAAGATCTACTTACAAGGTATGTATAACTTGGTTCTATAATGGTTAACCTATGAGATATGCAGGTTACTAGCACAAGTCATTGAAGAGAACAAGAAGACATTATGCGGGTATGTTAGACATAACTATCTAGCATGCTAATCTAGGTATGTTTTTCCTATATCAAGTTAGAATCCTACCTTGTGTTAGGATCTCTTATATAAGTATACATGGCATTATTGATAATGATTATTCATTGAAGTTAGTAATCATGAGTTTAGGCATATTATGCTTCTTACTTTGATTGATGATATGACTAACTAGAAAAATCCTATGGTCAAATAGGAATATGCATAAGTAAAAGAATTGTGATAAATTATCTGTGTATGAAATGATCTTGACCATACATGTTTAAGATTATTGTGTTTTGATAGTATTAAGATTATACTAATGAATGTATGATTATGTATGAGATCTCGAGGATAACACAATGATGATACTAGTAAGTATGCATAGTGATCGAGGATGGATATAAGTTCAAAGACAGGTAATCCAGGAAGCAAAGATCAAGAGGGAGCACACTCCAGTAGTTCTTGCAAGGAAGAAAATATTGAGAGGGAGTCCACCCTACAAACCAAACAAAGATAAGTATTTGAATTGTCATTTCTTGCATATTTGTTTATTTAAATAATATTGTTCAATGATGTATATGCTTATGTTCCTAGACTTAGGGTGTGTATTATGCATATTAGAATAATTGCATTAATGAACAGTATACTACTAATATGCATGTGATGGGTAAGTGGCCTATGGAACTGTACAACATTCCATTGCTACTTATCTAGAATGAAACCTCTTTGCTGACATGTTGGGAGTTGTGCACACTCTTAACAATGTTCTGGTAGAGATTGGAAGGCATCTAGAAAGTTACGGGATATGGATAAATGTTGTATTGAAGAATTGGCTAAAATAATTGCATGACTGTATGACATATTTCTTTATGTGTAAGAATTTGTTCTGAAAACTATGAGATGTTTCTAATCATGCAATTTAACTTGTTTTGTAGGAAAGATCGTATACCATCACCTACAAAAGAAGGACTACAACATTTGTTCCAGCAATGAAGTTCAAGTTATCTATTGAAGATATTGAAGTTCCAAGGATTCGGGAAGAATGCCATGATCGAGGAGTACCAATCAATCATGAAGAATGATATTTGGGATGCAGTCCCAAGACCTGAAGGGAAGTCTGTTGCGACTTCCAAGTGGATCTATAAGATCAAGCATGTTGCAGTTGGTAGCATAGAGAAATACAAAGCTATATTTGTAGCTCGTGGCTTCTCCCAGAAAGAGAGAATAGACTATGAAGAGACTTTTGCTCCTGTATCCAGGTACACTTCCATTAGATCAGTACTTGCTCTGGCTGCAGTGATGAAATGGAAGATACACCAGCTGGATGTTAAGACAACTTTCTTGAATGGTGTAGTCGAAGAGGAAGTGTATGTGTGGAGTAGCCACTTGGTTTTGAGACACATGACAGGAAGTCATATGTGTGCAGGTTGAAGAAATCCTTGTATGGCTTGAAGCAAGCTCCTAGAACTTGGTATGGTAGGATAGACAGCTTTCTATTCAGTTTGGGCTTTACCAAGAGTAAAGAAAATTCCAACCTTTATTACAAGGTTGAGGAAGGCAGTCCTGTGATACTACTTTTGTATGTGGGTGGCCTGTTTGTAACAAGTGAGGATGGATTGATTACCGATACCAAGAGGAAGCTTGCTGCCGAGTTCGAGATGAAGGACTTGGGTATGATGCACTATTTTCTAGGCATGGAGGTGTGGCAGAGTGCAGATGGGATCTTCCTTGGATAAGGGAAGTATGCAATAGAGATCCTAAAGAGGTTTGGGATGATGGACTACAAGGCCATGGCCACACCTATGGCATCGAACCTGAAGCTTTTGTGTGATGCTTCATCTGATCCGATTGATGTCATGATGTATCGTCAGATGATTGGGTCCTTGATGTACCTGATGAATATGAGACCAGATATTTGTTTTGCGGTGAACACATTGAGCCAGTTCCTGACGGATCCTAGAGGTGTTCACCTGGTTGCTGTAAAGCATATTCTGAGGTACCTAAAGGGTACAATTGACAATGGGCTCAAGTATGATGCGAATCAACAGTTTAACCTACAGGGTTATGTTGATTCATATTGGGTAGGTAGTGCTACAAATAGGAAGAGCACATCTGGGTGTTTCTTCAGTATGGGATCATGTGTAATCTCTTGGTTTAGCAGGAAGCAGTCCCGTGTAGCACTGAGTACAGCCGAAGCAGAGTATGTTGCAGCTTGTTCGGCTAGTTGTGAGGCAGTATGGCTCTGAAAGCTACTGTCTGAGTTATTTGATCTCCCGCTGGAGGCTACTAGTATCTTTTGGGACAACCAGAGTTGTGCGAAGCTATCTACGAACCCGGTGTTCCACGACAGGTCAAAACACATTGAGATCAAATATCACTATATCAGGGATAAGGTGCAGAGAGGAGC
The DNA here is from genome assembly GCA_027924585.1 of Larix kaempferi. Lineage (NCBI taxonomy): Eukaryota > Viridiplantae > Streptophyta > Pinopsida > Pinales > Pinaceae > Larix > Larix kaempferi. Next base: position 16,078,002 of record BSBM01000088.1, on the reverse strand, counting down.
AGTGAAGCTCCTGTATGTTGTGACGGATGAGCAGATTGTAGATGTGCTGACGAAACCACTAGCCAGGGTGAAGTTTGAGTACTTCAAAGAGAGGCTTGGTGTTCTTCAGATTGACGACACTTCGAGGAAGAAGTGATGGACACATTTGCTGGAAGCCATTCCAAGCATGGTGAGAGGAGGATCCTTCCCATGGCTGTGGATGTAAGTGCTGGATGATGAGCATTAGGATGATGCTCCAATTACTGCTCTGTATATGCATCATGTTGGATGCTTGTTATGATCAGTTGGATCATGTATATGTATATGCATCATGTTGGTGCTTGTTATGATCAGTTGGATCAGGTATATGTATATGCATCATGTTGGATGCTTGTTATGATCAGTTGGATCATGTATATGTATATGCATCATGTTGGATGTTGGATATGATCAGTTGGATCATGTATATGTATCTGTAAATGTATCAGGTGGATACGTTGTCTGATTAGGTGGATCATGTATGTTGATATGTATCAGGTATGATCAGGTGGATCATATATTTGTATATGTATCAGGTGGATACATTGTATGATCAGGTAGATCATGTATGATGATATGTATCAGGCAGATACTGTGTATGCATCAGGTGGATGCATTGTATGACCATGATGATCATGGATGATGAGCTTCAGGATGTTGCTCCAGATGACATGCATCAGGATGATGTAGTGATGATGATTAGGATGATCATGTGTACATCAGGATGATGTATGGTGAGTATCAAGTTGATACTCTGTGGCTGTGGAACAAGTTGTGCAGATAAGTATATAATCCATCCCTGGGAGGTTTGAAGATAGTCTTTCGAGGTTTTGCATATGGCATGTAATGTGGACCTGGGATATTTGGAAAACGCTCTTTCGAGGTTTTGCTTTGGGAGGACATATAATCCGGCCCTGGGAGATTCGCAGATAGTCTTTTGAGGTCTTTCCTATGGCATGTAATCTGGCCCTAGGATATCTAGCAAATGCTCTTTCGAGGTTTTGTCCTATGGCATATAATCCGGCCCTGGGAGATCCGATAGGTTGAGCTGTGTGCTCGTAATCAGTCCTAGGATGCTCTTTCGAGGTTTTGTCATGGTCACATGTAATATGCCTTGGAGATCCGGACAGGTTGTGCTAGTCATGTAAAAGGCCTTGGATGCTCTTTAGAGTTCTTCCTAGTCAAGACACTCTTTTAAGGTTTTGTGATAGTCACATATAATACAGCCCTGGGAGATCCGACAGGTAGAGCCATGTGCTCATAACATCCTGGATGCTCTTGCGAGGTTTTATGACACACGTAATACATCCCAAGGATTCCACAGTATGGCCAGTGATGATGAAGACCTGTAGGTGGTGGGCCTACATCCAGTATGAAAAAGGACTAGCTCTATAGAACTTCCTATGATGAGTAGTTTAGAGATTGATTGAGATAGTAGCAGCAGTGACAATTATGATGATTCGATGTCGATGATCCAGTGATGATGATCCAGAGAAGAAGACTTGTGCTAGAATACCCGTGTCGAGAAATACCTTCCTAGTTAAGAGGGAGTGTTGATGTAATTATAACTTCGGAATGTATTTCACCTATGTATATTGTATTCCTATAGAGATGTTATTATTCCTCTATACGGAAGTGTTTGTATTCCTATAGAAATGTTATTATTCCTCTATACAGAAGTGTCGTCATTTATATTGTAAGTGTCGTAACTTATACTTGATGGGTTATTAGACCACCTTGATGGGGTCAGCCCTGTATGAGTCATGTGCGTAAAAGGGTTATTAGACCACCCTATTGGGGGTCAGCCCTGTCAGCATTATGTTATGTGGTTAAGTTAAGGCCGACCTAGTAAAGGTTATTAGGAAATTCAAGTCAAGTATAAATAGAGTGTGGGAGGCACTCTATTTGATCATTCTATTCTTCACTCATACTCTCATTGGAGAGTGGCACACTTGTGGAGGAGGAGAAGCTGCTGCTAGGAGGACTATCTCTTGTACTTTGGTTGTATCATTGCTCTATCTATCTCTGAGGAAGTTGTGGGGTTTTTCACCTTCTTGGTTTTCCCCGGTGAAACTCTGTGTCTCTTGTGTGCTTGCATTATTGTGTCCATGATTGATATGCTGTAGATATGTTGTAAATATGTTGTACATGTTATTCTCTCAGTTAAGATCCTAGATCATATTGAAATTTCTGAAAAACTAACAAATATAAATGTAGAGATACTTTGACTTTTATTGAAATGCATGCATTATGAAGTTGTAAAACCGCACAGAGTGATCCCATCACTCTTGAAAATCATTATCCCTAAGGTCTAGAAAGGAGGTCCACACCATTCCAAAGCAAATGGATGGTTTATGTGACTTGAAATTGACAATATAGAGAAGGACATGCCAATGGTCTAAAAGAACCAAATGAGATAGACATATATAGTAGAGAGTTGTGGGTTATATAAGAAATGGAAATCACCCAAAATTGGTTAAATCAGTGAGCAATCTAGTGGGAGTTACCCCAACATATATTGTAGGTATACAACCATTTTGGGGGAGATCATACACCTTGTGGTGTTTATCTATCACATCTTAGAGACCCCTGCGAACTACATCCACTCTTTGAACAATAACCTTATTTTATCCTAGTGTAATCAATTCATTTAAAGCACTTGCAACAATACATGGTTGATATGACAAAGATTGAACATATTCTATCAATGTTTTGAAGAATTTTTCCATGGATTTAGTAAGTAAAAGTCAACATATGCATTTTTTTGCTACAACTTGACCCTTGATTGAACAAATTTTGTGCACGTCAATCTAAACTGTCAAGATGGATTTTGGGGCTTCATTCAATCCAAAAGAATCCCACTGAAAAAAAGAAAAGAAAATGTTTGCATGGTCATATGTCTAAGGGAGTTTGGTTTATGACCATCATCTTATTCACTTTTGTCTCTTGCAGCATGGGTACCATTTTTTGTAAAACGGTTGATTCCCCTCTCTAATTCTATCATTTTATTGAAGTCCTCTTAACAATGGGCCAAACAATTCTATATACACCATCCTACCCTATTTTCTAGCCACCCTTTTAGGTGATAAGCTTCTTTTCTCTATCAAGTTCCAAGCAACATAACCCCTAAATAGGATAAAAATTATCATATCTAACTTGTAATTGAATTTCATTAGTAAAGTGTAAATGATTGAGCTTGATTAAACTCAAATTTGTCACTTGATTGATTATTAGGGTGGGCCTTGTGTAATCTAAGAAATATGTCCCCAACTTATTCGACAACTATCTCACCAATAACATCAATATCGTTTAGGTTGCGACCAACATAGACATGATGTAGTGCACACAATTTATGAACATCGTAACCGACACAAAAATTGGTTGTGATTCAATGATCATTTCCCCACCTTATTCAACGATAAATTCCCACATTTAGCCCTTAACATCTCTAAGACAAAGAAATCATGCCACAAAATGTCACCTAGGAAATCAATCCACATGACGATGAGTTCTTAGATAACAAAAGGGGATATTAGTACCATGTTGTTCATTGCACCTAAGACATTTTTCATGTGTGTGTTAATGTGTCACTTTTGATAGTGTGTGCCTTAACTTTATGGCTTTTAAAATTTGGACCTTTATGTGAACTCATTCTTATTGGTACTTTTGGTTGTTAAGTACTAACATTAGTTTTCTAATGCCCACTAAATATTGATATAAACATGCACCTTCAGGCTTTGCTTTACACCAACTCAATTTGATGAATCAAGAACTCTTCTTCGACTACCATTTGAAAAATTAATTTCTATCTAAGTTAACTTCTATATTCCAATAATGACAGAGTACTTCAAAAGGCACACTCTTCCTAGTATGTTACATTTCAAAGATATTTTTATTGGCCAACAAGTGCAAGATGTATTGTTGTGCATTTTCTAATCAATCAGTCCTTTCTGAAAAGCATAGGTTGTATCACCCCATTTTAATGTCATTTAGTTCTTGAAAGGAATCCCTTTAAAGTGCATGAATGGTTTGCATTTTACCCAAATACAACATGAGTGCACTTTCGTAGTATTTGAAATTTTTATAAATTGATAATCTTTAATATTCCTTTAGGATTTGATATTCTTTTTTGGAATGCATGTTCATTATTGCATGAACATATCCCTGGATTCCCCATTGCCATTTTTTTTCCCATCAATTCTATGAGGGATTGTAACATATAGATACTCATATTGATAGATATGCACCGAAGCTTGTAACTAATTAACACACCTGTGCAAAATGAAACAAATGACACTAGTGAGGATCATATTTATTTAGGAATGAGAACATCAAATTATTATAGACCCCTTGACGCTCTTAAATATGACTATGCATTTAAGCCTACATATTTCAATGCATGCACTAGGGATCCATACCGAAATTCCCACTCGAAGGTTCCATATTGTAATGTGTGCGTTGGTGCAACCATGGTGAATACCAATTCCAGTACTTGGCTCAACATTCTCAATCTAATCCCCTTCGTGTGAGTGTGGCAGTGTACACAATTCTATAACACAAGTGCACTACACCGGTCCTAACACACCAAGGTAAAATAAACCCACACAAAACCCTCCATTCACTGAGAATTTTTAATTTGTAAGTAACCTTCGCAAAAACCTTTGCGACCATTAGTAGAGGCTTTTATAAATTTGAATTTGATAATTTTGGTCAATCTTATATGAGTAAATTGTTTTCAATCCATATAATTAATTGAAAACAATAGTCATTATCATAGATAGGGACTAATACCAAATCAAAATAAGCATTTAAAAAAAAGAGTTGTCTTTAGTAACCATTGACCATACATTAAGTAAAAATCATAATTGAAAGTGTGACCTCTCAACCATTCCTATTATTACACTTCAACATCGACATTTCTATTTTACTCATAAAGTACAACTTTAAATAACTATAAAAGTAAAGTCATTATGAAGAACATGAACATCGACATTTCTACAACCCAATATGGGGGAGACTTCCTTTACCCAGTTGTGGAACTATGTTTCTATGGTGTTTTGGCGAGTTTCTTTCTTTATATAGCTTGCATTTAACATCAAGTGGGGAAGATCCAATCTAATGCTTTCTCCTCATGGCTTCTTATCCATATTCAAGGAGGATGTTGTGCAAAAGGCCAACCTTATGTTGACCCTATCACTTCTTTTTAGCTATGGTCAACCATGCTTTCGAATTGGATATACACACACCAACTCTCACTTGTATTTACATTGGGTGTTTATAAAACCAACCTTATCTTATATTCAAGCTTTCTTTCAAGTTTCTCTCTATGATATGCACTTGTGATGGGTATCCATAAACTCACACCACTATTGTATTTGAGCACACTTGGTCATATTCAAGCTCTTTCAACTATACGGAGTCGGATTGTCTCACTCTCACTTCAACTACAATTGACCTTATTTGATGTGGGTATTCCAACCTCCTCTCTATTATAGGGTGTTTCTTCTAACACCTCTTCAAATGGACAATTCAATAATACTCTCTTAGTAGATGTGTAGTATCACAAGGTTAGATCTTCCCTCCCTCCTTTATTGGATGAGCATGATAGTAATAGTTGTGATCAACCCAAGAGCTTGAACTCCACAATAAGGGATTTTCAATGTCCTTAGCTGGCTACATCTTACGAGGTACCAAATTCAAATGTCTGTAATTCTCATGGACACCAAGCACAAATAATTCAACTTGATACAACCAATGCCAAAACATTATGTCCTCGTCATTCACAAAATTTCAAAGATGGCCAATGACGATTACATTCATGAAATTTATGAGAAAATAAACTTGATGTCAAAGATGGCCAAATGCATTTACTATTGGTATATTGATCTCACTTGGTAATAAACAAGTTGAAGGAGATGTGTGTTGAGAAAATGTTCAATGGAAATTTGGATAAATCATAAAAGAAGTCTATTTGTTTTTTAAAATTATTTAAGCAATTGTTTTCACCTTTTTTTAATGATAAATTTTTTTGAAGCATGTTGCTTAGAAAATTATCATTTTTGTATACCATGTTTGCTTAAAGGACATTAAATTTAGGAAATTGGTCCTTAGATTTATCTATTTATGCTGAGAATTCATTCATTGATGTAACAATGTGAAATAAAATAACATTTAAAGATTTCTAAGCGTTGTAAATGTCTAAGCATTCTTAATGAATTTGAGTATGGTGATGATGATAATTCCATGCATGGATGTCATAAGTATCTATGGATATATGGATAGAAGTGTCGTGAAATAATATGATAAATAAATAATTTGATAATTTGCATGTGATACAAAAATAATGTTATATTTAATTACTTTCTCTTAAACTAAGAAAAAATGATAAATACAAATTCATAAATGATATGTATGAATTTTGAAAGTTTTTTTATACAAATTATAAAAGAAAGAAAATAATTCTTTAAATAAAGCTTTATACATGTTCCTTAAACTTAGCTTTAATTACTTTTTCTTAAACTAAGAAAAGATGATAAATACAAATTCATAAATGATATGTATGAATTTTGAAGGTGTTTTTATACAAATTATAAAAAAAAGAAAATAATTCTTTAAATAGAGCTTTATACATGTTCCTTAAACTTAGCTTGCAAAATTAATGACACAAAAATACAAGCAATCGTATTATTAATCGTCCTTGGTGTTCTTAATCAAATAAAATTAATGATACTGTTCATTATTATTAGTCATCATGGGTAAATCTGTTCAAAACAAATTTAAGAACTCAATATCATTTCAGTTTTCAAGTAGATATTACCGAGTATTTCTTGAACTGTACAAACTTGAATATGATGTGCAAAATGAGAGTGCAAATAGGTTTCCCACCTACCACTTCGAACAAGAGAAACCTGCTCCCTTTCTTTCAGCATGCACAACTTTTAGATAAATACAAAATTTACAAAATCAACTTTCTGCACCCAGAATTCTCCATTCCATTATTTCATAATTATATAATGGAATATATATACATATTTTTTCAAAGATTAATTTGATTTTTGTCTGTACTCATTAAAAATACAAAAATTTAAGATATCAATAGACACATTGAAATTGTTTTTTCTTAAGGTTAAGACTGAGATGACAGTGCTTTAATCTTCTCGGACATTAGAATTTAACATTTGCATGTCCAATAAAGGACTTCAAAGGAAATGAACCATAGTAGCATAATTCGAATACGAATACGGATACGATACGATTCGATATGGAAAAAATACGTAATAAAAAAAATCCAATACACATAAAATATAGAAGTAGACTTCTTATATATAATACTTTTAATCAAATATATAAACCAAATTAGCATAAATGTATGTTAAAAACCATTAGTTTTTATAAGAAAGTCATAAATTGAATCATATTTATATTTTATAGTTATTAAATAATTAAAATTTGGTTTTTTAAAATTGGTTTTTAAACTTTACGAATTCGAATTGCTCCGAATGTTCGTACGGGAAATGCCAATACGACCGAATTATGCTACTATGAAATGAACTACTATACCAAGGCATGGTAAAAAATTTGCATGCCCACCAAATACATGCTCAAGCTATCTTTTTCTTATAGTTAAAAATGAGATTAACAATGATTTATAACTTCATAAACATTAGGATTTAAACATTTGCATGCCTAATAAAAGGTCTCATAAGGGAAATCAATTGTGCAAAGGATCAAAGATTTGCATGCCTAAAAAATTATTGCATGCACCAAGGAAACAAACTAAAAAATATTCAATATAGATTAGCAATGAATATGGAAACCCAGACGATATGGAAACCCCATGGACTGTGATTCTCTTCCTCTGGCATGGATTTTCCTTGCTCACCTGAAACCAATTGTGGGCCCTCTTCCAGGATCTGCCCTTGCCCATCATTCTCCTTGTCCCTGCAATTTGACCATCGACAGTGTTTCTTCAGAGGAAGTCATCACGCTCACTCCTACTTGGGAATACCCAGATTCCATACTTAACTTAAGGAAGCTCTCCTCACCCATTCGATGTCCTGTTGGAAACAGGTGACAACCGGTCTCTCGGTGACTATGTAACTGTATAACCGAGTATGGTCAATTATGAGTAACCATGTAAGAAATGTATATATTTATTGTATTCTCGTAGAGAAGTATTGGAGAGTTGAGAGTTGTTGTAATCTTCAATTACTGAATAATAAGAAGACCGATACCATTGCTCCGTGGATGTTTCCCTAGAGAGGGTTTTACCACGTAAATCTCTGCATATATTTTATGTGTGTGTGTCATTATTTGCTTTCTTATTTTAATTACTTCCACTGCATATTGTGTTCTGTGGTTGTTTGATCCAACAAGTGGTATCAAAGCTTGGCAGGAGGCCGCAGAAAACGAGAAAGTTGAGAGTGATCATTTTCGAGAAATTCCAGTTTATTTTATGGGTCAAAAGTTACCTCAGGAGAGAAGCCTGAAGCCTGAGAAGTGAAGGGGTAAAAGTATTGAATTTTCGTGGGTCCTAAGCTTGGTGGGGCGCAACAATTTTATGGCATACTTCTGAAATTGAAAAGGTTGAGAATTATCGCGACTTTCCTTCATCGAGGAGCATGAAAAGGTTATCTCATACTTTTTCATATGCTACGTTTGGGTTAAAGCGTGAATGATGGAGCTTAATTAAAAGTTTAATGAGCTTACGTTAAAAGAAGTGAATCTTTTTCATTTGGATAGTATAAAAACAAAGGTATATATAGTGGATTAAGGAGGTTACGTTAAACTTTAAAAGGCATATGAGGAATATCTTATTTATAAGATGTTTTAATGGATTAAGGTGGGAGTTATAAGGTGAAAGTGTTTTATATATTATTAAAAAAAAAACAACTTTATTTATTTGAAAACCTTTATCCATTTACGGGGATTTAAGATATTGATTTAGTTAATTTGTTATTTTTCTGAAAATGGTTTGGAAAGTTTTTTGACCTGGTTTCTTGAGAAAATGGCTAAAACGTAGAGTGTTAATTTTGAAATTAAGAAATTCAATGGGAGCAATAATTTCGAGTTATGGAAGGTCAAGATGCGGGATATGCTTGTGCAGCAAGGTGTGGCGAAGGAACTGGCAGGGAAAATAAAGAAACCCGCGGATATTTCAGATGAATACTGGGGGGAGATGGATGAAAGAGCTCTCAGTACTATTCGTCTGTGATTGGCCGACGATGTTTTATTTAACATCATGTCTAAAACTACAGCAGTAGGTCTCTAGACAAAGTTGGAAAGTTCGTACATGACTAAATCCTTGATGAATAAAATCCTCTTGAAGTGACAGTTATTTACCTTGTGTCTGAAAGAAGGTACAAAGTTTTCTGATCACTTGAATGCGTTCAATACTCTTATTTGTCAGTTGGCTAGTATGGAAGATATTGTTTCATCTGAAGACAAGGCAATTTTACTATTGTGCTCTCTACCTGAGTCATGGGCACATTGTGTAACCTCTATCAGTTTTAGTTCTACTGAGTCTATTACTTTTGATGATGTTGTGGAAGCCTTAATTTCTGAGGAAACTCGAAAGAAATCTAGTCTTGAAACCTCGACATTAGAAGTAATGGTGGCCAGGGGAAGAACCAGTGAAAGAGGACAACATTCAAGGGGTACATCAAGGTCAAAGTCGAAGGGAAAAAAGAGTAAATTGAAGTGTTGGTTCTGCAATAAAGCAGGACATATTAAGAAAGATTGTTGGAAACGCAAGCGAGCTTCTGAGGAGGAGGACTCTACAAAGGAGGCGAACATAGCCGAGAATGATTCAGGTATGATCGATGAGGTATTATCTACATCTACTGTCTCACAATACCATTCTGACTGGTTAATTGATTCTAGAGAATCTCACCACATGTGTTTTCATAGAAATTGGTATTCCACATACCAATCTATAGATGACGGGGTAGTTTATATGGGAAATAACGTTACATGTAAAACTGTTGGGATAGGGAGTATCTGAATAAAAATGGGTAGTTTATATGGGAAATAATGTTACATGTAAAACTGTTGGGATAGGGAGTATCTGAATAAAAATGTATGATGGGACTGTTAGGACTCTAACAGATGTGAGACATGTACCTGAGCTGAGGAAGAACTTGATATCAATGGGAGTTCTTGATGATGTTGGTTACAAATTTACGGTTCAAGGTGGAGTTATGAAGATATCGAAAGGTATCTTGGTTGTTATGAAGGAAAACAAAGTCGGGAACCTGTATAGACTTGAAGGGAGGACGAAAATTGATCACGCAACAATAGCATCAATTGGTGCAACATACTTTACTTGTCTATGGCATCAACGGTTAGGTCATATCAGGGAAAGAGGAATGAAGGTACTTGCTGATCGAAAGTTGCTTCCTAGTTTGAAATATGTAGATTTGAAGTTTTGTGAGCATTGTATTTATGGTAAACAAGCTAGACAAAAATTTAAATCTGGAAAACATACTAGTAAAGGTATCCTAGACTACATACATTCTGATCTATGGGGACCATCTCCTACAATTTCTTATGGGGGATCGTCATATTTCGTCAGTTTTATAGATGATTACTCGAGGAAAGTCTGGATATTTTTATTAAAGAGAAAAGCTGATGTTTTTGATATATTTAAGAAATTTAGAGCTTTGGTTGAAAAGAGCACTGGCAGGTTCATTAAATGTCTTAGAACAGATAATGGAACCGAATTTACTTCGAAGGAGTTTGATAATTATTGCAAGAAGGATGGGATCGAGAGGCATAAGAACACTGTTTACACTCCACAGCAGAACGACGTTGCTGAACGCATAAACATGACTCTTCTTGAAAGAAGGAGTATGCTCAGTAATGCGAAGTTGTAGCAGGAATTGTGGGGAGAGGCATTGCTTACAGCTTGTTACCTGGTCAACCGATCACTATCAACGACAATTGACTGCAAAATTCCAGAAGAGGTATGGACAGGTCAATCATGTGATTATTCTAATCTTATAGTATTTGGCTGTGAAGCCTGTGCACTTATTCCGAAAAATCAACATTCCAAACTAGATCCTAAGTCAAGAAAATTGATCTTTGTTGGATATGGTGATGGTGTTAAGGGATATAGGTTGTGGAATCCTACTGTCCACAAAATCATCATAAACAGAGATGTAATATTTGATGAACTTTCTCTGACAAATGTAGATGTAAGTAATGATTTGAAACAGGCTAATGTACCACAGTTTCATCAAATTCAGTTTGATACTCAGTCATCTGCGAGGGGGAATCATGAGGATGTCCAAGAATAGGATATTCATGAGGACACTCCTCAGGAAGAGGATCAGCAGACAGAAATAGAGGAAATACCACAACAAACTCTACGGAGATCTACGCTAAACAGAACTTTTCCAAAGAGGTATGATGATTTTGTCACATCTATTGCTTTCATTTCTAATGAAGGAGAACCTGACAGTTATAAGGAAGCATTAGAAGTGTCTAACAGTGACAAATGGAAACATGCAATGAAAGAAGAAATTGATTCTTTGGAAAAGAACAAAACATGGGATCTTGTAGAACTTTCGGAGAGTAGGAAAGTGGTTGGCTGCAAATGGGTGTACAAACTGAAGAGAGGAGCTAATGAAATGGTTCCGAAGTACAAAGACAAACTGGTTGCAAAAGGGTTTTCTCATAAAGCAGGTATTGACTTTCACGAGATGTTTTCACCAATTGTAAAATTTGTTTCTATCAGAATTCTGTTAGCACTAGTTGCTTTATATGATTTGGAGTTAGAGCAGCTAGATGTCAAAATAACTTTCTTACATGGAGATTTAGATGAGGAAATTTTCATGGAACAACTAGAAGGGTTTGTTTAGAATCACAACAAGAGGTTTGTTTACAAGCTCAGAAAATCATTGTATGGCATGAGGCAGTCTCCCAGGCAATGGTAAAATAAGTTTGATTCTTTCATGGTGAGCCAGAATTTTACCAGGAGTGAGTATGATCATTGTGTGTACTTTAAAAAGCTGGAAAATGACATGTTCATTATTTTGGTATTATATGTTGATGATATTCTTGTCACAAGCAAGAGCATGTTTGAAATCAGTAGGTTAAAGGCTCGATTGGCTTGGATGTTTGATATGAAGGATCTAGGAGCAACAAATCAGATCTTGGGCATGCAGATACACAGAGACAGGAAAAATGGCAAGTTGTGTTTATCACAAAAGAAGTATGTAGAGAAAACACTTCAGAGATTCGGTATGGATAAGGTGAAACCTTCTAATATCCCTTTAGCTTCTCATTTCAAGCTTTCTTCAGGTTTGAGTACTAAAAGTGATGAAGACAAGTAGTATATGTCTCGTGTACTATATGCTAATGCAGTAGGAAGTTTGATGTATGCGATGATAAGTACAAGACCAGATATTTCACATGCAGTTGGTGTTGTTTGTCACCTACCCAAATTTATGAGAATTATTATTTTATTTGCAAAATACTTTATGTTAAATTTAATTACATAGTTTTGTAATTATGATCAGTTTTGATCATGGATGAATGTAATTACTGAATATTATTATTTAAATAAATTAATTAGGAGACAAACACCCAAGAGGACTGTTGAATGAGTGTTCACTAACCCACTACAAGGAATGGAAGCTATTGGAAGGTATGGGACACATGGAAGCAGTTGCATCACACCACTAACTGTTGGTAATGGGACAACTACCCCTAAAAATAGGGCATTATCCCCCAGGTGGAGGGAGTGAGCAGGTAGCTCATTTAATGACCCACTAACATCTGAAAAGGCCTAGGCAACCTATAAAGGCAAATTCGAATTGGGCAGGAAGCCCTTAATCAATATTTATTTAGAATATTTTCCTCTTGTGAATTAGGTGATTACAAGAGAGATTTGAATAGGGAGGTTAGTGGTGACTGAAATCTTAAGTCTGCATATTGCTGAGAAGAAACAGAGTTGTCGGGTAAGTATTTGGACTGCTACCCATTGAAGATTCAAAAGTTAATTGCTACAGCAAGAAGAAGTCCTAATTCCTGAGTTTCTTTCTCCTGGTGGTTCAGTGAACAGACTTGGGGGTCCTAAGATAATACTTGACTGTTTTCAGGAGTTGGTTGGGTGGAATAGTCTTCTTGGGCTATTTGTTGCCCTACAGATTTTCTCAGGTTCTAGATATTTTCTACTTATTCTCAGTAAATAATTTCGTTCTGTTTAACTCGTATTTTCTGTTTTTCTGTCTTCGAAAAAGAATCTAATTCTAGAATTGTTTTAAGTCTAAATGTTTAAGTTTAATTTTGAAGTTGAATTGATAAACCAATATCTCTATTTATCCACATGCTATTTTGAAGCATCGTACTCTAGAAGAGATATGCAAATTAAAAAAAGATTAGAGGATAGACAAATGCCATTGATTCAAATAGATAGAATAGTGATCGAATTATGTTTTATTATTCTTCCTATATTTTCCAGTAGTAAAATTTACTGTATAAAATGGTTCTAAACTACAACATCGTTTCATAAAATATAAGTATTGATCTCTTTTCTATGTATATATATTGTAGTTTGTACATTGTATTAGTTTGTATAGAATTCAAATGAAAATTGACAAACCTTGTTTATACCATAGCTTCAAATTAAAAACAGTATTATCGTCATTATTTACATGCTGTAAACATAAGCATTACACAGTCATTCTATATTTCCCAGTTTTCACATTACACATTTTTCCTTGGGTTTTCCTTGGAAAAAGTCCGTAATTTTATTTCAAAAAGATGATCAAAATTACATATTGCACATGTAGTAGAATCAACAAGGATCCCTACATTTTCACATATTTCTGTCCCATATAAGCATAAACAATAGCTTATAAAGAGCTGAACCAAAAAAAAAGAGAAACCCAGAGAGAAGAACAGATAAATCTTGAACATACTACAGAAAGTGTGAGCAGAAACCCGCTCAAATCCACCATAGCCACACAAGAACAAGAAGCTATGACCATCCACAGCTCACATTGCAGCAGACTCTCCACAGAAAGATATAGATCCTTCAAAACCGAAACCCTCATCGGAGGAAGCAGAAGATCCATGTCTGTGGACAGAGCAGTAGACACGGTAGACCTCCCAAACCGGCAAAAAATAGCCAGCAAGCAAACCCCTGATGAAGAATCAGCCAGAGAAACCCCATTTTGGCTGGAGCAGTCCGCCGAAGCAAGCTGAGCGTCGCTGAAATCAATCCCCAGACGCCTCCACCATATGAAAGGGATGATGTGCAGCAAGGGCGTGATGGTGGTGGCGGAGTCAGAGTCGGCATCGATCTTGGTGATGAATTCTCAAACTGTAGAAATCCAGGACAGCTGAAACGGATCGTAGCCTTCCGAATGACAGTCCCTAGTTAAGCCGATATCCATTTAGGAATCGCTGTAAGTATTGAAATCTTCTGATTTTGTTGCAGTAGGTTCAAGTTGATCCATAGCAGAAGGCTGCATCAAGGAATAATCGATCCATTCCAAATCCAGCGATGCAGCAGCTGCAAGCTCGTTCGACGGATCACTATTCCGGGTAGAGGTCACGTCTGACAGGCTCTCCCAAAGTACTGATGATCCGGTCGTCAGGGTTTGATCTGTGTACAGTAAATCAGAAGGTTTGAACATTTCTCCAAATGTCTCTGCCTCTTCAATCGCGGCTTCGGCGCCATCCATGATGGTTTTCATGGCTTCCAAGTCATCTTTGAAGGACTTGGGCACAGGTACAGCGCCCTCGGCTGTGGAACAAGAAGATGGGGAATCTTCTTGATCATCCTTCGGGTAGCTGAACGAGTTCTTGTTCAGCTTCAAGAGGTGAGCACTGCGGCGTCTGGTGATGGAATTAAGTGCACAGGTAGCAAAGCCACCGGATCTGCACGCCTCAGTGCCTCTGCAAATCGCCGCCACGGATCAGTGCCCAGCCATCTCATCTTGACCGCCCTTCAAGAAAATGGAATCGTCGCCTTCTTCTGTGGGAGTGAAAAGAGTGAGAGGGCCCTTCCATCCCACAAGAAGATCTGGGGATGCATGGCGAGAGACCCATGCTGCTGAGACAGCGCCGCCGCTCGAGGCCCGCAGAAGCGCAACCAATACCAGCCGCCTGCTACCACGGACACGCGAACAGGCAGAAAATCGCCACCACAGAGGGAGAAACGCCGCCGTCACCACTAATGCAGGACAATGGGTCGTCGCTAAGACCAGGAACCTCTCAGAGGGGAAAAAGGGTTGGCAGCCATGGAAGGAACCATGGCCACCGAGATCTTCAGACCCTCTTCCTCTTTTCACATTACACATATACACACATTGTTTTCATTTCTTATTCTACCATTTTTTTTATCTAGTTCAAACAGATAATGGAGATCATATAAATATTCTATTGCTGACAGTTATTGTATTCAGTAGATAATCAAAACTATAAGTATCTTTTCCTCTTTTGTTTCGTTTTGCAAACTCATTACTCACAGACTTAGGATCAAACCATAGTTCCTTGAAAGTTCTTTTATAAACATTTAATTTTCTTCTCAGAACTTTAAAACACAACATTAGGGTTCGACCTATTGTTTTCATTACAATTGTATTTATTACCTTCGAAGCATCTTACATTATACAGTTACTACCTTTGATAGAGTACATAAAACCTAACCAAAACAATTACAACATCTACCTACGGCATTTAGTAGCTGAACATCGTTTTCGACATACATTTCTTACCCTTAGATTTCAGTTTAACTTTTTGTTTCCAATCAACGAGATTCGTTATTTTGACATAGCCATTATATTTCTTTTCTTAACAAAGTTAAGACCTATTCTATCGTTGCCCGATTATTACAGTTTCGAAATCAACAAAACAATGCAACAAATATGACTTACTATCTAGAAAAATAAACCATTTAGCACTGTGTAAAAACGATAGTATAACATTTGAGAGGCAGAATGTATCTCCCAGGATAGACGAGCCTCGACTCTATTACATTCCACATTTATTCATATCAATAAGTGAAATGTCAAAACGTTTTCTTTATTATAAGTTTCCATACACTTGAACGAGGAATCGATCGTTCCCAACCTCAAAACCTTACATTGTGTTCAAACGAAATTTAAAACAGGGTTTTATTCCCTTCACCTTTAAATCCATAAACTTGAGTTTTAAACTTCCTCTTAGACAAAATCTAAAGTTTTGAAACAAGCACAGTGGATAGAGACGAAGGTCTTTAGGCATAGAAGCTCTAGTTTTAAAACAAAACTCTTATCAAAAGACCAGTGACAGATGATGCCTTGGCAAATACCGACCTCTCTCTGTTGAAGCCAACCACATCATCTGAGAATGAAGGAGTACCTACAAAGGTATCGAAAGGCCCGGAGCTTACCAGGGATGGAAGCCTGCATTCTCTCTTCAAGAACCCTTGTCCACATTTCGGTCCTCGACACCTGCAACTTGACAAAGAACCACAGCTTAGAATTTGTTAATAGTAGTTTTCAACAAACGAATTGAAATTTAAAAACAAAACATTATCACTTACGTTCAAGAGCTTACCCTTTTAAATGAAGACCGAGTTCTTTACCAACTCCAAACAAGATGCCGAGATAGCCACTGGGAAACGAGATGAGGAATTTCCTTTACATTACAGTTGGGTTGTCTCATTCGAACTCTCACGAAGGGTTTTAAAACCATCAACACTTAAAACAACTCAAACCAGAGACTAACCACTTATTACAATGCTAATACAAAGGTTTAAAACCTACAACTTCTACCTACAGGATTCGATTACGAGACCTCCTGCTATTCTTTGCTAACCCTAGAAAAATTCGGCAGCCTGTCGGCCACAGGCCGAAACAATAGGAACAAATGACCAAAATTCAATCTCATAACCCAACTCATACGACAACAACTAGGGTTTCAAATCTACGGTCCAAACTCCACACCATCAACGATCACCATGTTTCCAGCGAGTTAGCTTTGGAATGTGCAACAATGGCATTTAATACCACTATACAGTACAGGCTTGGTAATGCCACCTTGGAAAATGGAGAATTGATAATTAAACTAGCTCGAAGACGTATTGGAACATCTAACTTTTACACAGTAGGCGACTGCAGAGCAACTACGTCCAAATTTCATTACATGGATTGTTGGAAATCCCTGTCAACTAGGGTATCAACTCAACCATTAATGCAGGCCCGATTTACAACCAACAATGACGATTTCATATCCAGGGTGAAATCTTGAACCTGTCCATCACATTAAATGCTTGTCAGCATTCATATTCCAACGACGAGTTTCAAATATCAACATATAACTTTATATCATTATAGAATTTGTTAAGTCAAATCCCAAGTTTCGTTGGGTTCTATGTTATATCGCATACCATATGTTATGTTGTTGGTTAGACCACTATGATGCATAGATTCTTATAGTACCAAGTCTAAGTTGCATATTAGACTCTTATAGAATAACAAGTTTCAAGTTATAGTTTTTCCAAAGGTAAGTTTTATAATTTTAAAATATTTGATTTATGATTTTTGTAATGGATGATAGGATGACTATAGCCATAAGTGGCATGGTTTTCATTCTCACATAATTCATACCTTATGTGGATACTCTTCATAAAGTTATCACATCCAACTCATAGAATCCCGATCGTATAGATCTTACTTGAGAAGATGTTAATATTATATTTACAATTTGGTCGCATTAATATAAATTCTATTATCATCGCTATAGATAGTTTATTTTGGTAAGACATTCAATGAACTCAGTGATATTCTGATCATCTTTTAGCTAACTGAATGATAAGTGTATTATCTCTTTTCAAACATTTTAATGATTTTCTGTGACACATTGTTACTCCAGCAATGGAGAGACAAAGACAACGACAAGCCAGTTATAACCATGACTAGAATCACAGTAACAAAACCATCAGTAGAATGATGTATATAGATGACATTATTTAAACATCATGGAGTTGTCAGACAATAGATTAAACAGTAAGTGTAGCATTGGAACCCATACCTTCTCACTTATGAAGAGTCGCAACAAAAATTATAATATTCTATTTATTTATGATGCTGAAATTGAACTACACATACTTCATTCTTACCTGTCGTCTGCACATAGGATAATTAATAAGCTTTAGCGTTGCAGCTAAGTAAGCCCCAGGGTACCTCTTAGGACACCCTTATGCATTAAAAGTCAAACTGTCAGTATCCATGCAAAGAAAACAGTGTCGCATAAATTTACCGATCATTTAATACATTTGTTATCAAAATCATGTGTACTGATTATATGTTAAACTGTCATTATCATTATGATGTTAAAACAGAAAACAAAAGCATGTTTAGTACTAACAGTTGTTAAACGAAATGCTATAACAATCAACATTTATTATTCCGCAAATCTTAAATTATCATAATTATTACTGCATTCAAAAATTTTAATTTTTTTATGAAAATATGGGATGTTACATGTGGTATCAGAGCACAGATTCGAACTCTAGGCCTGAATGAGGTCCAAAACACGCAGCAGAAAATTTTCATACAACAGAAAATTGTACTAACTTGGAAATTCGATTATTATGTTATTCAGAAATTATTTTCAGTTACAGGTATGGAGAACTCAGTTGAACACTTAAGCGACAGATTTCAGCCAAATAGTCACAGTTCAGGACGACACTATGTAGAGGAAGGTCACGGGGAATTAAATAACAGTTCAACAGAACTGTTACGTGCCTTTCAAGAATTAAAAGTAGAAATCAAATCTGTGAAACAAGATAATGAAAGGATTCTGCAAGCACAAGAACAACTAAATCAAGTGTTGTTTGAACACAGCCAAATAGAGGAACAAGAGAGAAACAATGAAGATATTTCCAAAGTTGAGGACATGCCTCACACTGATAAAAATCAGAACATAAAAATCAGTGAAGTAAAAGACAGCTCAACCTCATCAGGAGATGCTATTGAAGTACGCAAAAGGAAGCATAACTATACAAGTGACAGCAGTGAAGGAGACTCCAAACCAAGAAGGAAAAATCATAAGGAATATGAGAAGATTTCTGGAGAATTCAAGAAGATAAGACCTCCAACTTTCAATGGAGAAACTGAGAAAGGGGAGACAGCTGAAGCTTGGCTGTTAGGGATGAAGAAATACTTCCAGATCTACAACTATTCAGAGTTCTTAAAGGAAAAAATGGCTATATATAACTTGACCGAAAAAGCGGATATCTGGTGGCGGGACATGAAAAGGGTAAAGGGCATCAAAGATAAAGATGTAAGCTAGAGTGATTTCAAACGATATTTCAAAAAGAAGTATCTATCTGAGTAGTACTACGAAGAAAAATCTAAAGAGTTCTACGATTTGAAGTTGGGAGGTATGAATATGAAGGAAATGAAAAGTAAGTTTATGAACTTACTGAGATATGTACCATACCTCATAGAAGAGAAACCAAAAATTCAAAGGTACTTAAGCTGTTTGCCTTTCAGCATTAAAGACAGAATTGAGTACGACAGTCCTAAAACATTGGAGGCTATGAGAAAGGCAGTTTTCTGTTATGATACCAATCGGAAAAGAGAAGGAATGTCAAACTGGAAAAATCATAAGCCCAACAATTTTGAGCAGAAAAAGAAAATTTTCGGATTCAATGGAAATTCCGGATTTCAAAGGAAAATTTTTGAGAACTGGAACTATCAAGGGAACAACTCCAGAAATAATTCACAGCAGAATTCCACAGCACCCAGAAATGCACCTAATACTACTAAGACCAATGAGCCAAAGACACATATTAAATGTTTTGAATGTCAAGGCCCCCATTACACATCAGAATGTCCCTTAAGGAAGCGAAAGGCAAACAACATCAACTCTATATAGATTGAACCTACTGTTGGAGACGTAGCAAGGGAGATGCCAAGAATTAATGTAGCACTCGACAACAGGAAATCAGACCATCAAATCTCCATGGTAGAGATTGAAGGTATGATACATGACCATCCTGTTACTGTTTTAATTGACCTAGGTGCTAGTTTAAGTTATATATCACCAGATATAGTGGAAAGTCTTAAACTGAAAACTGAAAGGTTTAGTAAATCATGGCTAGTTAGACTAGCAACTGGGACAAAGAGGAAAGTATCAGATTTTATAGAAAACTGTGTGTTGTCCATGAATCATTTACAAACACAAATCAAGTTGAATATTCTACCTTTAGGTTCTTATGATATTATAGTTGGGATGGACTGGTTAGAAGCCCATCATGTCATCCTGGACTGTTACGGAAAAAGTTTTACATGCTTAAATGATGAAGGAAAAACTGTAGAAATAAAAGGCATTCCAAGGAAGGTAACCCTTAGACAGATTTCAACCATGCAAGTTAAGAGGGAAGTTAGGAAAGAATGCCAAATGTTTGCAGTAAACGTAGTAAATGATAAGTATATGGATAAAGAGGAAAAACTGAAATTAGAAGACATACCTGTCCTAAGGGATTTTAAAGATGTATTTCCTGAGGAGATTCCAGGATTACCACCCAAAAGAGATTTAGATTTTACCATAGAGTTGGTACCAGGAGCAGTACCAAACTCTAAAGCTCCGTACAGAATGAACATACTGGAGTTAAACGAATTAAAATCACAGTTGAAGGAGCTTATTGACAAGAAGTATATTAGACCCAGTGTGTCTCCTTGGGGAGCACTTGTCATCTTTGTTAAGAAGAAAGATGGAACTTTAAGACTATGCATAGATTATCGCCAGCTTAATAAGATGACGATCAAGAATAGGTACCCGTTGCCCCACATAGACGATCTATTCGATCAGCTGCGTGGAGCAACTGTATTTTCAAAGATTGATCTAAGATCAGGATATCATCAAGTACGAGTTAAGGATGAAGATATTTTCAAGACAGCTTTCCAAACTCGGTATGGACATTACGAGCTTGTAGTCATGCCGTTTGGCTTGACTAATGCTCCAGCTGTATTTATGTGTTTGATGAATAATATTTTGCATAAATACTTAGACAAGTTTGTTGTTGTGTTTATAGACAACATTTTAGTGTACTCAAAAAGCAAAGAAGAGCATGATGAACATTTACGGATTATCTTACAAGTATTAAGAGATCACCAACTATACGCCAAATTTAGTAAGTGTGACTTCCACAAAGACAAAATTCAGTATTTAGGACACATAATTTCAGCAGAAGGAATATCGGTTGACCCCGACAAGATAAGGGCCATTAATGACTGGCTGGTTCCTAAAGATGTGTCAGATGTAAGATCATTTATGGGCATTACTGGGTATTACAGAAAGTTTATAGAGAATTTTTCAAAAATTGCCAACCCCATAACTTCCTTGCAGAAGAAAGGGAAGAAATTTGTTTGGGATCAAAACTGTGCTGACAGTTTTAAGAAATTAAAGGAACTATTGACGACAGCACCTATTTTGAGGATAGCAGACCCCAATAAGGATTTTGTAGTTTGTACAGATGCATGAAATGACGGACTTGGTAGAGTCCTAACACAGGAAGGTCATGCAGTGGCATACGAATCTAGAAAGCTGAAAGTACATGAAAAGAATTACTCTACCTATGATTTATAGTTACTGGCAGTTATTCATGCCTTAAAAATGTGGTGTCACCACCTTATTGGCAGGAAATTTACCTTATTGACAGATAACATGGGTCTGAAATATTTATTGGATCAGACAAACCTGAACGCTAGACAAGGTAGATGGTTGACGTTCTTAAGTGAGTATGATTTCGAAATTTAGCATATTAAAGGGAAGGAGAACAAGGTTGCAGATGCCTTGAGTCGTAAGGCAAAACTAAATTTCATTTCAACAATCAGTACTTATTCAACTGATTTGGAAAATTAGATTCTGGAAAAAGGTGAAACAGATGAAGAATACAGAAAAATGAAGGAAAAGACAGAAAACAACAGTTTTGAAAATTGTATAGCAGATTACAGCATGAAGGAAAACAATTTATTATTGTTTAAAAAAAGATTATATGTACCAGATATACCAGAAATAAAATTTCTGATATTAAATGAGATGCATAAAAGTCACTATTCTGGTCATCCAGGGTATCAAAAGACTATTACTATGCTGAGAAAAGAATATTACTGGCCCAGAATGAAAGATGAAGTAGTAGAGTACATAGCTAAGTGTTTGGACTGTCAGAAGGTGAAGGTTGAACACCAGCATCCTGCTGGATTGTTGCAACCATTACCAATACCAAGCTGGAAATGGGAAGTGATCAGCATAGATTTTATTACTGGATTACCTAAAAATCAGAAACAACATGATTCAATCATGGTGGTAGTGGACAAACTCATCAAGGCATCACACTTCATACGCGTAAAGACTACGCATAAAGCTCCAAATATTGCAGAGATCTTTATGAAATAGATTTTTAGACTACATGGAATACCGAAAGTAATAATTTCAGATCGTGACTCAAAGTTTACAGGTAACTTCTGGCGGTCATTGTTTAAAGGGTTGAACATAACTTTAACTTTTAGTACAGCATTTCATCCACAGACGGATGGTCAAACAGAAAGAGTAAACCAAGTTTTAGAAGATTTATTAAGAATGTATGTTAAGGATCAGCCTGGTAAGTGGGAAGACTACTTGCATTTAGCAGAATTTGCTTATAATAATCACTACCATGCATCGGCTAGACTTAGTCCTTTTTAAATTCTTTATGGTAGGAAATGTAATACACCTGTTTCGTGGAATGATCCAGTAAATAGAGTTGTTTTAGGACCTGAATTATTGCAGGAGTTAGAATTAATTGTAAAACAGGTGCAAGGACATTTAAAAGCTGCCCAAGATAGATAGAAAAGTCAAGCAGATTCAAAAAGAACTCATAGAGTTCCAGGTTGGTGAACATGTGTTCCTCAAGGTAAGACCAAAAAAGAGTTCACTAAAATTGGGAAGCTGTGCCAAGTTGGCACCCAAGTATTGCGGTCCTTTTGAAATATTATCTAAGGTTGGAGTAGTGGCATACCAATTGGCTTTGCCACCTAACCTGAAAATACATAATGTTTTTCATATATCGTTTTTAAATAAATATGTGCACGATACTACTCATGTTGTAAACTGGAATGATGTACAGGTGGGACAAGACAGATATTTTCCAGTGGAACTGGATTGTATCCTCGGAAGGAGGGAAACTATTCTTCGGAATCGCAGCATTGGGCAAGTGAAGGTGCAATGGAAGCACCTTAGCCCAGAAGAGGCAACCTGGGAGTTGGAGAGTAGTATGCAGGCAGCATACCCAACTCTGTTTCAGGAACACTCAATAAGTGATTAGCCAACATCGAGGATGATGTTGAGACTTAAGGGGGGATGTATTTCACCTATCCAAATTTCTGAGAATAATTATTTTATTTGCAAAATACTTGTTAAATTTAATTACATAGTTTTGTAATTATGATCAGTTTTGATCATGGATGAATGTAATTACTGAATATTATTATTTAAATAAATTAATTAGGAGACAAACACCCAAGAGGACTGTTGAATGAGTGTTCACTGACCCACTAAGAGGAATGGAAGCTGTTGGAAGGTATGGGACACATGGCAACAGTTGCATCACACCACTAACTGTTGGTTATGGGACAACTACCCCTAAAAATAGGGCATTATCCCCCAGGTGGAGAGAGTGAGCAGGCAGCTCATTTAATGACCTAGTAACATCTGAAAAGGCCTAGGCAACCTATAAAGGCAAATTCGAATTGGGCAGGAAACCCTTAATCAATATTTCTGCATAATATTTTCCTCTTGTGAATCAGGTGATTACAAGAGAGATTCGAATAGGGAGGTTAGTGGTGACTGAAATCTTAAGTCTGCATATTGCTGAGAAGAAACAGAGTTGTTGGGGAAGTCTTTGGACTGCTACCCATTGAAGATTCATAAGTTAATTGCTACAGCAAGAAGAAGTCCTAATTATTGAGTTTCTTTCTCTTGGTGGTTCAGTGAACAGGCTCGGGGGTCCTAAGACAGTACTTGACTGTTTTCAGGAGTTGGTTGGGTGGAACAGTCTTCTTGGGTTGTTTGTTTCCCTACATATTTTCACAGGTTCTACAGATTTTCTACTTATTCTTAGTAAATAATTCTGTTCTGTTTAACTAGTGTTTTCTGTCTTTTTGTCTTCGCAAAAGAATCTAATTCTAGAATTGTTTTAAGTCTGAATGTTTAAGTTTAATGTTGAAGTTGAATTGATAAACCAATATCTCTATTTTTTCACATGCTGTTTTGAAGCATCGTACTCTAGTAGAGATATGCAAATTAAAAATAGATTAGAGGATAGGCAAATGCCATTGATTCGAATAGATAGAACAATGATTGAATTATGTTTTATTATTCTGCCTATATTTTCCAGTAATAAAATTTACTTTATAAAATGGTTCTAAACTACAACATCGTTTCATAAAATATAAGTATTGTTTTCTTTTATGTGCATATATATTATAGTTTGTACATTGTATTAGTTTGTATATAATTCGAATGAAAATCGACAAACCCTATTTATACCACAGCTTCAAATTAAAAACAGTATTATCATCATTATTTACATGCTGTAAACATAAGCATTACACAGTCATTCTATATTTCCCAATTTTCTCATTACACATATACACACACTGTTTTCATTTCTTATTCTACCATTTTTTTTTATCTAGTTCAAACAGATAATGGAGATCATATAAATATTCTATTGCTGACAGTTATTGTATTCAGTAGATAATCGAAATTATAAGTATCTTTTCCTCTTTTGTTTCGTTTTGCAAACTCATTACTCACAGACTTAGGATCAAACCATAGTTCCTTGAAAGTTCTCTTATAAACATTTAATTTTCTTCTCAGAACTTTAGAACACAACATTAGGGTTGGACCTATTGTTTTCATTACAATCAGATTTATTACCTTCGAAGCATCTTACATTATACAGTTGCTACCTTTTATAGAGTACATAAAACCTAACCAAAATAATTACAACATCTACCTACGACATTTAGTAGCTGAACATCGTTTTCGACATACATTTCTTACTCTTAGATTTCAGTTTAACTTTTTGTTTCCAATCAACAAGATTCGTTATTTTGACATAGCCATTATCTTTCTTTTCTTAACAAAGTTAAGACCTATTCTATCGTTGCCCGATTATTACAGTTTCGAAATCAACAAAACAATGCAACAAATATGACTTACTATCTAGAAAAATAAACCATTTAGCACTGTGTCAAAACGATAGTATAACATTTGAGAGGCAGAATGTATCTCCCAAGATAGACGAGCCTCGGCTCTGTTACATTCCACATTTACGCATATCAATAAGTGAAATGTCAAAACGTTTTCTTTATTATAAGTTTCCATACACTTGAACGAGGAATCGATCGTTCCCAAACTCAAAACCTTACATTGTGTT
This sequence comes from Larix kaempferi, assembly GCA_027924585.1. NCBI lineage: Eukaryota > Viridiplantae > Streptophyta > Pinopsida > Pinales > Pinaceae > Larix > Larix kaempferi. The sequence continues at coordinate 16,052,558 of BSBM01000088.1, read as the reverse complement.
CAAACGAAATTTAAAACAGGGTTTTATTCCCTTCACCTTTAAATCCATAAACTTGAGTTTTACACTTCCTCTTAGACAAAATCTAAAGTTTCGAAACAAGCACAGTGGATAGAGACGAAGGTCTCTAGGCGTAGAAGCTCTAGTTTTAAAACAAAACTCTTATCAAAAGACCAGTGATAGACGACGCCTTGGCAAATACCGACTTCTCTTTGTTGAAGCCAACCACATCATCTGAGAATAAAGGAGTACCTACAAAGGTATGGAAAGGCCCAGAGCTTACCAGGGATAGAAGCCCGCGTTCTCTCTTCAAGAAACCTTGTCCACATTTTTGTCCTCGACACCTACAACTTGACAAAGAACCACAGCTTAGAATTTGTTAACAACAATTTTCAACAAACGAATCGAAATTTAAAAACAAAACATTATCACTTACGTTCAAGAGCTTACCCTTTTAAATGAAGACCGGGTTCTTTGCCAAACTCCAGACAAGACGCTGAGATAGCCACTGGGAAACGAGATGAGGAATTTCCTTTACATTATAGTTGGGTTGTCTCATTCGAACTCTCACAAAGGGTTTTAAAACCATCAACACTTAAAACAACTCAAACCAGAGACTAACCACTTATTACAATGCTAATATAAAGGTTTAAAACCTGCAACTTTTACCTACAGGATTCGATTATGAGACCTCCTACTATTCTTTGCTAACCTTAGAAAAATTCGGCAGCCTGTCGGCCACAGGCCGAAAAAATAGGAACAGATGACCAAAATTCAATCTCATAACCCAACTCATACGACAACAGCTAGGGTTTCAAATCTACGGTCCAAACTCCACACCATCAACAATCACCATTTTGCCAGCGAGCTAGCTTTGGAATGTGCAACAATGGCATTTAATACCACTGTATAGTACAGGCTTGGTAATGCCACCTTGGAAAATGGAGAATTGATAATTAAACTAGCTCGAAGACGTATTGGAACATCTAACTTTTACACAGTAGGCGACTGCAGAACAACTACGTCCAACTTTCATTATGTGGATTGTTGGAAATCCCTGTCAGCTAGGGTATCAACTCAACCATTAATGCAGGCCCGATTTACAACCAACAATGACGATTTCATATCCAGGGTGAAATCTTGAACATGTCCATCACATTAAATGCTTGTCAGCATTCGTATTCCAACGACGAGTTTCAAATATCAACATATAACTTTATATCATTATAGAATTTGTTAAGTCGAATCCCAAGTTTCGTTGGGTTCTAAGTTATATCGCATACCATATGTTATGTTGTTGGTTAGACCACTACGATGCATAGATTCTTATAGTATCAAGTCTAAGTTACATATTAGACTCTTATAGAATAACAAGTTTCAAGTTATAGTTTTTCCAAAGGTAAGTTTTATAATTTTAAAATATTTGATTTATGATTTTTGTAATGGATGATAGGATGACTATAGCCATAAGTGGCATGGTTTTCATTCTCACATAATTCATACCTTATGTGGATACTCTTCATAAAAGTTCTCACATCCAACTCATAGAATCCCGATCGTATTGATCTTACTTGAGAAGACGTTAATATTATATTTACAATTTGGTCGCATTAATATAAATTCTATTATCACCGCTATAGATATTTTATTTTGGTAAGACATTCAATGAACTCAGTGATATTCTGATTATCTTTTAGCTAACTGAATGATAAGTGTATTATCTCTTTTCAAACATTTTAATGATTTTATGTGACACATTGTTACTCCAACAATGGAAAGACAAAAACAACGACAAGCCAGTTATAACCACGACTAGAATCACAGTAACAAAACCATCAGCAGAATGATGTATATAGATGACATTGTTTAAACATCATGGAGTTGTCAAACAATAGCTTAAACAGTAAGTGTAGCATTGGAACCCATACCTGCATACTTCTGAAGAGTCGCAACATAAATTATAATATTCTATTTATTTATGACGCTGAAATTGAACTACATGTACTTCATTCTTACCTGTCGTTTGCACATAGGACATTTAATAAGCTTTAGCGTTGCAGCTAAGTAAGCCCCAGGGTACCACGTAGGACACCCTTATCAATTAAAAGTCAAATTGTCAGTATCCATGCAAAGAAAACATTGTCGGATAAATTTACCGATCATTTAATACATTTGTTATCAAAATCATGTGTACTGATTATATGTTAAACTGTCATTATCATTATGATGTTAAAACATAAAACAAAAGCATGTTTAGTACTAACAGATGTTAAATGAAATGCTGTAACAATCAAGATTTATTATTCCGCAAATCTTAAATTATCATAATTATTACTGCATTCAAAAATTTTAAATTTTTATGAAAATATGGGATGTTACATTGTCAGTAGATACATGGCAAATCCAGGAAAATAACATTGGGCAATAATGAAATGGGTGCTTCGGTATCTTAGAGGCACAAGCGACTATTGTATCACTTTTGATGGTTGCAGTGATAAAGTCTGTGGTTATGTTGATTCTGGTTTTGTAGGTGATTTGGACAAGAGGAGGTCCACTTCAAGTTATGTTTTTACTCTTGCAGGTGGAGCTATTAGTTGGATGTCAAAGCTTCAGAATATTGTTGTTTTATCCACTACAGAGGCAAAATATATAGTTGCTTCACATGCTTGCAAAGAGGCAGTCTGGTTAGAAGGTTTGCTGGGTGAGTTAGGAAAGGTTCATAACACTATAAAAAAAATTTGTGATAATCAAAGTGCTATTCATTTGGCTAAAAATCCAGCTTATCACAGTAAGACAAAACATATTCCTGTAAAATACCATTTTGTTAGACATGTTGTTGATGAAGGTGGAGTAGTTCTTGAAAAGGTTCACACTCAAAAGAATAGTGCAGACATGTTCACAAAGGCAGTTACTTTAGAAAAGCTACGGTGGTGCTTAGCTTCTCTAGGCTTACAGGAAAGGTGATGAATAGAGCAATGCGCAATGGTATCAGGTAAGTTGTTGTCAAGGTGGAGATTGTTGGAAACGGGTGACAACCGGTCTCTCGGTGACTATGTAACTGTATAACCGAGTATGGTCAATTATGAGTAACCGTGTAAGAAATGTATATATTTCTTGTATTCTCGTAGAGAAGTATTGGAGAGTTGAGAGTTGTTGTAATCTTCAATTACTAAATAATAAGAAGACCGATACCATTGCTCCGTGGATGTTTCCCTAGAGAGGGTTTTACCACATAAATATCTGCGTATATTTTATGTGTGTGTGTCATTATTTGCTTTCTTATTTTAATTGCTTCCGCTGCATATTGTGTTATGTGGTTGTTTGATCTAACATGCCCTCTTATGTTGGGAGGCAGGGCCCCTCTCCTAGGCCTCCCTCTCTCCCTAAAGTGCGGCATTAGTGGAATGTGGATGGATGCAGAGTCAAAATAGATGCAGAATGAAAATGCACGCAGAGGAGGTGAATTTGGATCGAGAGTTTTCCAAATGAACTGAATAATACTTCCCTCAATCATGATAGAATCCATAAATGGAATTGGCTCTTCGGGAATTTCACTCCAGACCTCATGATGATGAGCTAAATTGCAATCAGAATTAATTTCCCAAGCCATTCGATCTTGGAGCTCGACCTTTCCCACGCTACAGGTATGCAAGAGGGGCAATTGACAAGGATGAAGCTACTCCCCATATTAAATACACCCGCATTCTTGTGGAATTTGTAGCGCCATGTGGCAGGGTGCATGCAAAGGCCATTTGTTGGCCAGCTCAATGCAATTGGCATCATAGAACCCCACTTGGGGACCAATGTTATATGGTCCATATAACCACACTTCAAATCAAGGATTCACATGTGAAGCAAGTCGAACGCAAATTGAGCCACTGAAAGACATGCAAATAACAAGCCCACAAAAGATACCAACCTAGCGGGTTCATATGGAGCAGCATATGTTTACAAGGACAAGTTTAAATAACACTCAACGAAAAAAAACCGTAATAAGTATGAAATAATGCTCAACGAACATGAAAACTAACATACTAAATATGAAACATCATACAAGAACACCATACACCTGAAACAAGCTTTGCAACTCCGTTGTCTTAGTATCTACCAACCATATTGACTCAACTAATAACCCGCTTTTACATGAAAATGCATATCAATAAAATATTTAAATCCATAATATAAAAACTTTATTAGCTTTTTTTTTATAGCAAAGAGAGTATTTAACAAAGAATGAAAAGGTGGATTAATGTGTTTGAGACCACATTTAGTTGTGAATTAATTAAACAGGGCTCCAAATTTCTAGGAAGTACTAGTTAAAGTACTCCACGATTTTCCCCAATTCTTCCCCATCGCTCATCTCTCATAGTTTAGGCCTTCCCCAGACCAGACACTAAAATAGAGAAATGTTAATCCAAAAACAAGAAGGCAAAGGTAAAGACTATCCACCAGCTTGTGTATGATGTAAAATTGTTTCTTATTGGCTAAGAGCTTATCTTCTTCATATTAAAAAAACAAGCCAACAAGCTCAATATCCAAGTGCTTTTGGCTACAATGGACTCATTACAAACTAACAATATATTATTTAAGATACCAAGTTCTATCAAACACTGTACATCTATCCCTTGAGATTGTATTGAAGGCTAGGAAGGTCCAATATCCCTTAATGTTATAATATTTTTCTTGCTTTGAAAACAAACATGTCCACATCAGAATTGTGCATGAACAAAATTCCAACCCATGAAATGATTTTCCAATCAGAGAGAAGACTGTATGACTAACATAGGCATGGAGAAAAGATGGGGCATAGTAGAGAATGTTGGATGGAAAAGAACCCTTGGTAAAGGGTTAGAAGTAAAATTCCAAATAGTTAAGGAGATTGATGATTTGTATCAAAATTTACAAAGAGTATGAAACACCAAACTGCAAGGGAACCAATCCAAATCGAGCAGTATGTGCTGGGGTTATGGGGAGAAATTTCATGGAGTTGGAGAGAAGGTTGAGGTTCCCCAGCTCCAATACAGGCTCTTACTAATCCTTCCAAAAGTGCTCGAGTGAGTGTCATATCTTATTTTATGCCTTTCACGTAGATGCTTTATATCCTAGTAACTGAACATATTGTTTTTTTATCGTGAAACATATCAGATGTATATGAATTTAAAACAATAAGCTTAGGCAATAGAGATATGAAGTGAATGTGTATCCTTCTTGGACACACTGCTTAGATCATTCTAGATATAAGGTGAAAGCAGTGGCAACAGATGACTCAAAATTGACTCTCTTTCTTGAACTTTGTTATAATACCTTTTGTAATCCTGGCAACATTCAATGGCCTTTTGTATTTTAAGCAACACAAAATAGATAATCTTGACCAGTAAAATGGGAAGAAAACAACTATGCATGTAAATAGCTTTTCTTAAAAATGAGATAGGAGACTTGACACCCTTTCATTTGAAACTTTCAAACAATTATTGCTCATGACAAGTTCAATTTACCATTTTCTCATGCAAAAATGTTGCAAATACTTATTGTTCAACATGAAACCACATACAACAATGAAATCATTGAACTTACATCTAGGATATAAAATCTAAGAGCATGTACCTGGGAAATTTGTAATTATTAATGGTTGAACAAAACGATTAAAAGGGAAAGAGTAAGTTACAATCAATGGTTGTACTTAACGATACATCAATCATTGTGATATATCAATCATTGTGTTGGGTGATTAATGAAATAATTCTACGACTGTGATGTATGTAGTAATTGGAAATGTGTACTACTGCATTTTTCCTCTCCGGAAATTGTGCTACTACATAAACAAATAATTAAATAACCTATGGGTAAGATGCCCTGCAAGTCTCTTATTACTACATAGGCAAAGACGAATGAAATAATCAATGGTTTAGGATGCCCTGCAAGTCTGTTACTATTATATGGGCAAACAATGGTTATGATACCCTATAAGTTTGCTACTATTATATGGGCAGAAATTGATTAGGATGCCCTACGAGTCTGCTACTATTATATGGGAAGATTTCATGACTGGTATTTAGCTTCACGATAATACTCCTCTCAATTATTCCATTGGTTGATATTAATTTATTATATCTATAAAGTATATCAACTAAAGCAAAATAAAACTAAAAGTAGTTTTTAAAATATATAAATAATTTATAAAATATGTATGCAGTGTTGAGAAACATCAAAACTTTTTAAGATATAAATATTTTATTTTTGAACCCAAAAAATATAATCCCACTATAAGCTTAGTAAGTCCAAGATGCTTAATGACTATGATTATGCTCTAATGCATGCGAGTTAAAAGATGACATGAATGTGGTTAAAAGCTATATTTTGTCCATATATTCACATTTACATTGAACAAAGCAAAAGTATATATCATTAACACTAATGATGGTACTTTGATTTATAACAAAGCAAAGTATATTATCACTACTGAATTATAATTATTAATTTTACATTAATTATATCAACAATATTATATCATTTATATTAATTATATCAAAGGTCAAAAGTAGGGACATTACAATAAATATATAAAATTAATAATTATAATAAAGTTATATTTCATCCAAATATTCACATTTACATTGAATAAAGCAAAGTATATATCATTAATATCAATAATATCAATGGTGGTACTTTGCTTTGTAAAAAAGCAAAGTATATTATCACTACCATCCTCAACAAAAATGAATTATAATTATTAATTTTACATCAATTACATCAACAATATTAAATCATTTACATAGCTTATATCAAAGGTCAAAAGTAGGGACATTACAATAAATATATAAAATTAATAATTATAATAAAGCTATATTTCATCCAAATATTCACATTTAGATTGAACAAAGCAAAGTATATATCATTAACACTAATGGTGGTACTTTGCTTTGTAACAAAGCAAAGTATATTATCACTACCATCCTCAGCAAAATGAATTATAATTATTAATTTTACATCTATTACATCATTTACATAGGTTATATCAAAGGTCAAAAGTAAGGACATTACAATAAATATATATAATTAATAATTATAATTGTAATGATAATGCATTTTGTTGAGGATGATAGGGATAATACACTTTGCTTTGTTAAGTGAAATATATATATATATATATATATATATATATATGATTGCAGGATAAACTTCAATAGGTGTGGCCCAACATCCTTAACCCCCACTAATGTTTAAAGGGCCAAAAGCTTGCTATCTGGAACAAATTCCATAAGGGGTGAGGATACGAAGCACTCACCCAAGGAAGGAGGGCGAGGAAAGTGAAGAATGTAAGGGTAAACCTGTTAAGATTCAATATGCTAAGACAAAAAATATCAGCATTGAATTTCATTTGACAACAATAGCATATACAGGATCACTGAAAGAACAACAAGCACAACAAAAACACAAGAGACACAAATTTATCTTGGGAAACCCTCATGGGGTAGAAAACCCAGCAAAGATTCCTCAATATAGATGACCAGCAAATACAAAGATGTAAACCCTAGACATGAGCTCCTTCTCCTCCATAGGAGATCTCTCCCTCAGCTATGCGCCAATCACAAGTGAGTGTAATGTCTGTTAAATGAGGAACACACCTCCTCTATTTGTACACAACTCCGACTTGACTTTTACACTAACTAGGTCGGCCCCAAATTTAACCACTGGGTTAAACACCCCATTACAACTAACTCTGGGCCGACTCCACTAGGGAAGTCTAATAACCCAAGTTACCACACTCCGACGGAGGAATAAACATCTCTGGATATACAATAAGGTCTTCACAGAGGAATGAAACATCTCCGGAATAATAAAGTACAAATATAATATTCTTAGAAGTTACAATATTTCAACACTCGCCCTTAATGAAAAGGATATTATAACAACATCTGCAGGAGCAAGGAGTCATCAACTACATGATACATGATACATCTATAAATCATTGGAAGCTTTCTTTATTCATCATCAGTAACTCAAGCAGTTATTGGAACATCAACATCTTCAGTACTGAATCTTCATCTTCTACAGCACTTGAACAACTACAACAATATCATCATCTGGATCCTCATGATCAACAGCATCGTCATCACATGATCATCGTCATCACACGATCATCAGCATCGTCATCACACGATCATCAACATCATCATCTAGATCATCACGATCCACATCATCATCATCTAGACCATCACGATCAACATCATCATCATCTAGACCATCACGATCACAACATCGTCATCTAGATCATCATGATCAACAACATCATAGCAGCATACCCTGCAATACACATGATCCAATTCCAGGATGATCAATCCTTATAAATTTTAGACAAGTCTCATGTCTATGGACGATGCAATCTAGATCTACTTCCAGGATGATCAATCCTTATCAATTTTAGACAAGTCTCATGTCTATGGATGATGCAATCCAGATCTACTTCTAGGATGATCAATCCTTATCAATTTAAGACAAGTCTCATGTCTATGGACGATGCAATCCACATCTACTTCCAGGATGATCAATACTTATCACTTTAGGACATGAGTCCAAGGATGATGCAATCCTATCACCTACATTTTGAACCAAATGTCCAGGGACGATGCAGTCCTATCATCAATTCTCGGAGACAGATGTCTACGGATCAATTCTGGGACTAAAGTCTAGGGAAGATACAATCCCCACATTCTCGAAGACACCTGTTTATGGATCAATTCTAGGATCGAAGTGCGGGGAAGATACAATCCCCACATTCTCGGAGACATCTGTCTACGGATCAATTCTAGGACCATCGTCCGAAGATGAAACAATCCCCACATTCTCGGAGACATCTGTTTATGGATCAATTCTGGGACCGAATTTTGGCGAAGATACAATCCCCACATTCTCAGAGACATCTATCTATGGATAAATTATGGGACCGAAGTCCTGTGAAGATACAATCCCCACATTCTCGGAGACATCTGTCTATGGATCAATTCTGGGACCGAAGTCCGGGGAATATACAATCCCCACATTCTCAGAGACATCTGTCTAGGGATCAATTCTGGGACCGAAGTCTGGGGAAGATACAATCCCCACATTCTCAGAGACATCTTTCTACAGATCAATTCTAGGACCGAAGTCTGGGGATGATACAATCCCCTCTCGTCCACTAGGGACCACAGTCTCAGATACATCTGTCTGCGGATCTCTTTTAGGACATATGTCCAGGGATGATACAATCCCTCTCGTCCAGTAGGGACAATTTCTCAGAGACATATGTCTATGGATCTCTTTTAGGACATGTGTCCAAGGATGATACAATCCCACCTCGTCCACTTAGACAAAGTCTAAGGACCATATATCGACCTCATCGTCGGAACCGGTAACCTCATCATCAACCTCATCGTCGGAACAGGTAACCTCATCATCAACCTCATCGTTGGAACAGGTAACCTCATCATCGACCTCATCGTCGAAACATGTATGCTCATCATCAATACAAGTATCCACATCATCGATGTAGTATCCTCATCATCGATACAACTATCCATATCAATGATACAATATCCTCATCAATACAGTATCCATATCATCGACCTTTCTGTCGATATAGGCAATCTCATCATCGATACAGGTATCCATATCGATACCAGTATCCAAATATCATCATCGACCATATCACTCCCCCTTTTGAGGAGGGTCCTTCTGAACCACACCAAGCTTGTCTCAGAAATACTCAAACTTTACTTAAGACAGAGGTTTGGTAAACACATCAGCAACTTGTTCGTCAGTTCTCACATACTGGAGCTTGATAGCTCCTTTCTGCACCATATCCCATATATAGAAATATTGGATCTCTATGTGCTTTGACTTATCATGAAACACTGGATTCTCTGTTATCTTGATACAACTCTGGTTGTCACACAGGATCGCAGTGGGGTCCATCTCTAAGTCAAACAATCCTGATAACAATTTTCGAAGCCATACCACTTCACAACTAGCAGAGCAAGCAACTATATATATATTCCACTTCAGCTGTGCTGAGAGCCACACTAGACTGCTTCCTGCTAAACCACAAGATCATGGCAGATCCCAAAAAATAATATCCACCCGATGTGCTCTTCCTTTCTGATACACTTCCTGCCCAATCAGCATCTGTGTAGCCATATAATCTAAAGTCATGATCTCCAAGATATCATAGACCAAAATCTATCGTACCCTTTAGGTACCTCATCACATGCTTTGCAACTATCAGATGAACACACCTAGGTTCCACTAGATACTGACTCAAGGTGTTCACAGTAAAGCATATATCTGGCTTGGTATTCATCAGATACATCAATAACCCAATAATCTATCTGTACAGAGTCACATCCACTAACTCTGATGAGTCATCAACTAATAGCTTCAAGTTGGAATCCATGGAAGTGGCCATGGCTTTGCATTCCAACATATCAAATCTTTTCAAGATTTCCACAACATACTTTCCCTGGTTGAGAAAGATTCCTCCTGAGCCTTGCCATACTTCCAGACTTAGGAAGTAATGCATCAATCCGAGATCTTTCATCTCAAATTCTATAGCTTCTTCTTTCTTTCCATGATCTATTTCTCATTCCATGTCAGAAAGAGATCATCCACATTCAGTAATAGTATGACAGGTTCATCATCCATAACCTTACGGTAAAGGTTAGGATCAGCTTTACTTTTGGTAAATCCCAAGCTTTTCAAGAAGCCATCAGCTCTCCTTTTGTGACTGAACATCATCTACACTCTGCAGTGAGTGTTCTTCTGCATATCTATCTGTGCCATCTCTCGTCAGATGGGTCTACTGATATGAGCCTCAAGATTATTCGAACTCTGTGGTGAGTTCCTTCTTGAATGTCATCTGTGTATAGATACCATCTTCAACCTTGTAGCAAAGGTTGAAATCCGCATCACCCATGGTGATCATTAAGTTCATCAAATGATTATAGATCCTGGGTATCCATACAAAGCTTTCTTCAATTACACCATTAAGAGAATGGTCTTATCTAGCCACTTGGAGCAAACATCTCGTCATGATCCTCTTCCTCTTTCTAAGAGAATCTTCTAGTCACGAGCCTTCTATAGTAAGTTTGATTTGTAAGTCTTCTTGTTGAACATCCATCACTTGTTCGGTGTTCATCATTCTTCATGATCTTACCTACAAATCAAAGTTAATTACATGATTAGAAATACTTCATAATCATCAAATCATGTTGACATGATAACCTTATTATGCATACAAATATGATTCACATGGTTATGCAACTATCATGACAAATACTTTGGCAAAACACTTTTCCATATCCTGTATGCATACAGTGGTTCTCTAGATGCCTTCCATCTCTACCAGAACATACTATCGAGAGCATGCACAGCTCTCAGCATGTCAGCAAAGAGATTTCATTCTAGACAAACAACAATGGAATGTTTGTCCAACTTACCCATCATATGCATATTAGTAGTATACTGTTCAATGCTATATGAATGCTCACACTATGCATGATACATTCTAAATATGCATACAACTATTCCAAGCAATATCATTTACTATTTCATGTCAATTCAAATACTTATCTTTTATTGTTGCCTCCCGCTTGATCTCTATATGTCTTTGAACTTCTTATCCATCCTGGACCACTATGCATGCTCAACTGTGCACCAGTGTCATCCTCATGATCTCATACACAATCATACATTCATTAGTATACTATCAAAACATGATAATATTAAGTATGTATGGTCATGATCATTTCATACATAGGTATTATTACCTAAGATCCTAACAAAGTAGGATTCTAAGTTGATATAGGAAAACATACCTGGATTATCAAGCTTGGTTATGTCTTAACATACCCAAACAATATCTTCTTTGTTCTCTTCAATGATTTAGAGACCTTGTGCTAGAACCTGCATATCTCATAGGTTAAGCATAGTAGAACAAAGTCATACATACCTCGTAAGTAGAGATTCTATGTGATTATGGATGTGTCTTTTGTCTTCATGTCATCATGGTCATAGAACTTGATTTGTATTTCTTGATGTACCTGTATCTTTTTAGCAGACAACATCATCCTCATACAACACCACAAGTGCATTAGTACAATCATAAGTGTCATAACCCTAATTAATGAATATCTTCTACCATTCACATGCATTCATTCTCAAACAATCATAATTGTACTACCCTTAATAACATGAAGACAAACATATCATAAACTTAACCATGAATAGATTTCAACACATACTTGTATCTCCTCAAGTCATACCTGTCAGGATTGCTTTTAACCCAATCCACTTTGATTGGATGAAACTGGATCTGGAGCTGGATTAGGGTTTGTCAGAGAAACCCTAAAAATTCAAACTTTGAATTTCCAACTTCTAAATGGATGGAAAGATGCACCTTGCTGAGTGATCAAGCTATCATACTTCAATTTTAAAATCTCCAAAATTTGACCCCTCAAAATTGCCTTTGAAACTTCTGGATCTTCTAGACATGATCCAGAACTAGGGTTTGATGAAGCCCACCCTTTTGTCCAATCAAAAGGTTCGATCCAAATCTCTAAACTTCAATTTTTCTGAGGAGCTTCCAGCCATGGTCACAGACTTCAAAAATTCCAACTTTTGCAGAAGCCCTAATTTTCCACCTTTCCGATCAAAATCCCGAACTAGGGTTTGATCAAGCTTGGCCTTCTGCCCAACCAAAAAATTCGATCTTGGTCTCTAAATTTCGATTTTGATGAGGAGCATTCATCCGTGGACTCCGATTCCAAAAATTCCAACTTTCTCTGAAACCCTAATTTCCCACAAAAGTGATGATTCAAGAATGAAGGCGCTCAAAATCCAAATCTGTTTTGACAGGAATATGCACTTTATTGTTTCTGGTGTAGCTCCGAAATTACAAATCCAAAGGGTCTAAAACTTCTTCCTGTGGTATCTCGACCTGTCCTCTTTCCAACCCCATAGGTCTGACCTCAATTGAATTTTTGAGAGAGAGTTATGCCAAGTGTCGCAACGTGACCTGTTTATGGGATAAAAAAGGAGAGCAAACTTGTACGGAGTGACATGTGTCATTGGTTTAACTTCGGCCTTTGAAAACATTACCTGAGAAACTACAGTCCATTCTCTACCTGTCACGTTTTACGAAATTTCATTTGGAGCTTCCTACCCCAAGTTGTGACCTTTTTTCCTAGGTCACCTGTTTATGACTAAGATCTGGAAGAGGCAGAAACCCTAACTTGTACTGATCATAAATCACAAAGTACGATGAATTAGAGGCTGTCCTTTGGACACAAGGTACAGGGGGATTTTATATATGACCTATAAAGGTTTCAGATCCTTAACCATCTCCAAAATGGATATATAGCGAAATTTCCACAATGACTGGTTTTTGCTATATAAAACCCTAACCTTCAAATTGTCGCAAGTGAAGCAAGTGTCGTAAGTGCCATACATTACCTTCGTTCAGGTTAGCTATGATACCATGTTAAGATTCAATATGATATGATAGAAAATATCAGCATTGCATTTCATTTTACAACAATAGCATATACAAGATCACTGAAAGAACAACAAGCACAACAAAAACACAAGAGACACAGATTTATCCTGGGAAACCCTCATGGGGTAGAAAACCCAGCAAAGCTTCCTCAATATAGATGACCAGAAAATACAAAGATGTAAACCCTAGACATGAGCTCCTTCTCCTCCATAGCATATCTCTCCCTCACCTATGCGCCAATCACAAGTGAGTGTAATGTGTGTTAAATGAGGAACACACCTCCTCTATTTATACACAACTCCGACTTGACTTTTACACTAACTAGGTCGACCCCAACTTTAACCACTGGGTTAAACAACCCATTACAACTAACTCTGGGCCAACCCCACTAGGGAAGTCTAATAACCCAAGTTACCACATTCCGACGGAGGAATAAACATCTCTGGACATACAATAAGGTCTTCACGGAGGAATGAAACATCTCTGGAATAATCAAGTACAAATATAATATTCTTAGAAGTTACAATATTTCAACAAAACCCACTTGGTGCTATGGTTCCATTGTTACTTTCACTCAAGTGACCCCCCCCACAAGTCAATTAAAAACTTTGAGAGGGAGGGACACATGATAAAACAAATCGATACGGGCCACCTCTTGACACGGGGTGGTGCCCATACTCTTATATATATATATATATATATATATATATATATATACACATATAGTAAACTTAACAAAGCAAAGTATATTATCCCTACCATCCTCAATAAAATGCATTATCATTACAATTACAATTATTAATTTTATGTATTTATTGTAATGTCCCTAGTTTTGACCCTTGACATAAACTATGTAAATGATGTAAAATCGTTGATGTAATTGATAGGACATGGTTAGGATCTCAAGGCAAAGGCCCTACCATGGACATCTTGTATATATATGTGTATATCAACAAGTAATATGGTTAGAGAACCATGCGTTGGTCATGTGCAATAATATTGTAAATGTGATGTACATGTGCACAATAATAATAAATAGATCGATAGCTGACTTTCCAAGGAAATAAGAGCATGGGGAAGGATTATCCTATGATTAGGAAATGGCGTATGTTGGGCCTGGCCCAAGTGGGGCATTTTTGTGCAAGATAAGTTTTGGAACTGTGGAGCCAAGCGTAGTTCAGTTGAATACTTTTTTCATAAGTCAATTTTGGAGAAGCTGCGAAGTTGAGCGCAGCGCGGCGTCAGAAGACCTGCGAAGTACAGTGCTGTGATGAGCCCAATCTACGGAGATACGGAAAGGCAGAAGGTTGGACGGAAGACGGCACATATTCTAGTTAGACCATCGTTGATCTATTTTTGGTAAAAGATGCTCCATGATTACCAAGCGGCGGGTAAGGAGTGAAGCGGAGGAAAGCGACCGGTCACACGTGCAAGGAACCACTACATGAACTGGTCGCATAAGGTCGTTAGAGGAGGAATGGCTCGGTGAAAGTGACTTGTTGGCATGCGTGCAACAAGGGGGATGATAGCGACGTGACCATGGGCAGAAGGATGGCCACGGCGGAATATTCACTACCAGAAACCAACAAGTCCAGTTAGCTGAAAACCGCGATAGTTTTGTAAACCTTAGGGTTTTTTCCTGCATATTGTAAAGACATGACCTACGGGCATGATCTATAAATAAGCCATATTTTGTAAGGGAAAGGGTTGTTATTATTTTGGTTAATCTCTAGAGTTGGGTTTGTATCTCATTGTATAATCTTGAGCAAGACCTGTTTGATTGCCATTGTAAAGGCTCTGCAAGCTGTGTGCGCAAAGGCCTATCGAGAGAGAAGAGAGTCTGTAGAAGAGTGCGTAGACTAGAACTGTTGTATCCTTCCCAAAGACTAATACAACAACAGTTCCTGTGGATGTAACTCCCATCCTGGGGGTGAACCACGTTAAATCTTGTGCAGTGTGATTGTTTATGTGTTTGCACTTGTCTGTTTGCTTACAATGAATGCTTGAATTCTCATTTATCGGTTGATATGTTCATGCTTTTATATGTATTCACCATGGGAATGAGATGGGAATAATATGTTAAGTACCACATGTATGGATGAATGTTGAATGCATAGTATTTCTGAGTTAACGAATGCATAAGTCGTCTAGATAAGCACTTAAGTGAGAGAGTTTGCGCTGTGTGACTCCCTAGAAGCAGCACCGGAGGTGCACAGAGCAGTCTATTTCATCTCGTTGCATAAGTCATAAGACTAAATAGTCTAAGGCAGTAGACGGATGAATGAAGAACTAAGTAAAGTCATCAATAGTGGTTAAGTCCGAAGAGGAAGCATATAAGTCAGTTGCGTTGTCCCGTCAATTGAATCCTACCTGAACCGCACAGTCCTTGGATGCGTTGGTTGTGCAAGAATCTTAGCTTTTAAAAGTGTTGACCACGCCGAAGGCTATCATCGCGCATTATTCAGTCCGCAGCGCGAGCCCTGCAGTGTGCTGCTTAGTAGTTATGTCTGAACAACTCATCACGTAGCTATGGAAAATTGATTCTGCAGCTCCCCCATAGCTCCACCTCGGGTGAGACCTCGTCCTGTTCGCAGGCTGTTGCCGAAAGGCCCATGAAAAGGGGTTTTCTTAGTTCCTTGAACCGCGAAGAACCTGGTTCTTTATCAAAAACCTCAAGAACAATTATATAAGCCAACAAGTGCTTCCATTGCCGCGCTAAGAATCCGTGATGAGTTGAAGTCGTGATGTGCGACGAAGAAGAAGCTTCATTGGGTATTAACGTTTGGCATCCAGACAAGAAAGAAATCTGGGCTTGGTGTGACCAGACAGAAAGAGATTTCGCAAGGAAAGAAAACTGACACCCAGATCTCTCTGACGTTTAGTGGTTGAACAAGTACCTGTGGAAAGACGTTCACAAAATATTTTGGGCATCCTTTGGAAACGAGTTACACGAGTGGTTGTCAAGGCTCGCAAAACGCAGAAATTATACCCCACGAGATGTACCGACTGAGTGGACACCAGAGCTCATTGAAAGGCTCAAAGCAGCAGATAGTCCATTCACACGAGCAGTCGAATTCTGGGTTGACAGTACACTGCAAAGCTTCGTGACGGACTTCGCTGTGGACATGCTAAAGTCCTACAGCGCAGCAAAAGCAGAGTTTTTCAAGGGTTTCAGAGGTAAGTATCTGAACAACCTCAGTTTAGACATTAAAATGCTTTTAGCCGAGAAAGGTGTTTTTAGAATGCAGTGAAATTTTTGAATCTGTAATGGTCAATAGCATTTATAGTGAGTCTGACGAAGAGACACATAATTTGAGAAGTGGAAAGAGATATAAATATAATTCTAAGAATACTTCCACTGTGCATGGACTCTGCGTAGATATTGATTCACAAGCCGAACCTGGTAGCCAAACCGCACCTGAATCTTCTACCTATCAACCTATTACTCTGCAGAATCCACCGGTTGTGAACACCACGCCTCCCATTGCACAAAATACACCAGTTCAGAACCCCCCGGTTGTGAATATCCCTAGCACTCAAAACATTCTGGATCAGAACGTTCCGCACAACACTACTTTTATTTTTTCAGCTCAGCAACCTACGCAGAACCTTACACCACCTAGAAGAAGCATGACTGATGATATTAAACTGTCGATATTCAAAGGAATGGGTCTAGAGGACCCTAAGCAACATTGGTTTCTATGTGAAGCTATATGGAATGTTAAACAAGTCTAGAATGATATTGTGAAGCGAGCACAGCTCATTACCACATTCAGAGACAGATCCTTGAATTGGTTTATGAAGTACTCACAAGGACAACAGAGAACCTTACTGGAGATTAAGGATGCATTATTGAGTGAGTTCAAGAAACCGAAGTCAGAATCCCAATGTATCACAGAGTTAAAGGAATTAAGGCAGAAACCTAATGAGACAATCTGGGAATTTGACCAGAAATTTAAGACATTGTTGGACCAAGTAAGCTTCGTTATAGCACCGCAATAGCACCAAGAATGGTTTATAGCCGCGTTGTTGCCCCATATCATACTGTCGTTGATGCAGCATAAAGTGGATTCGTAGGTAGAAGCCTTGGAGATCGCGATGAAGCTAGAAGCTTCACCTATTGGAGAAACTAGCACTGGGATGTATCAAATTCAGACCCAGTGTGCTACCCTGACACTACAACTACATGATATCAAGAAAGGAAAGCAAGAGAGACAAGAAGTCTGGTGTACATGATGTAAGGGAGAAGGACACACTAAGGATCATTGTCCTTTATTCCAAGAATTCCTCAACATGGGTGCACCAAACCCATTAAATAAGAACCAAGGGCCATGGTGTGAGATCTGCAGAACTAGAGGACACCAGCCAGAGGACTGCTACTTAATTCAGAAATACGTAAGAACACCTAAAAACCTATATTGCAATTTTTGTAAGTCAGTTGGTCATGATGAGTCCAATTTCCGCGCATATGAGCTCATGTTGAAAAGGAAGAAAGATATTGAGCATATGTATGGAGGATTATACAGAGTCCAAGAAGAGACTCCGCAAAAACAAGATAATGTGCAGCATGATCAGGGACCATACAGAGGCCGCGGAGGATACCGCGGGAGAGGAAGGAATGCCGACCCATCCCAAGGAAGAGGCCGAGGTCAAGTAATCTGTTATAACTGTGGTCATCCTGGCCATGTTTCCAGAGACTGTACCAATGAGTGCACTACTTGCAGCTATTGTAAATCCTTTGATCATGTCATTGAGGCATGTCCAGTCTTAGCGGAAAAAATGCAAAAAAGAAAACAAGATGTTGCTAACCCAAACATTCAGTTGACCGCAGCAGAGAGGAGGCCTGCAGATCCAAGTATCAATGTAGTGACGTGAAGTGGCGCTATGAAAGGGAGATATAGAGGAGCAGAAGCTTCGACTTGTGGAGACTTTAACACTAAGCAGACCCCTCTTGAAACAATATGGATAAGAAAAGCTAGTGGGAAAGCACCTGCTTTCAACTTGGAGAAAAATAGAGAAGTATTTGAAGAAGCACGGGATATCTTCAAAGAGTTAGCACCCAGGTTGCCAAGGATCCTGTTGCGCAGTGAAATACCACATATAGAAGATATGTCATCTGCTTATGACAAAACGAGCGCCGCAGCAGAGATAGCCACATATGTTGCGTAGTTCCTAAGGAGCTGGATGAAGTTGCTAAAGAGCCCAGACGCTATAGCGGAGTTGCAAAAATTGTTAAATCAATATGAGCCACGGAGCGAGATGGAAACTACTGATAGCGCAGTTCACCAGATCAAGAAACACAAAATATCGGGCCTAGAAATGAGGCTTAGTGCACAAATAGGAGATTACGAAATGGATGAGATCATTCTAGATCTGGGATCCGAAGTAAATGTCTTAACTAAACAGACATGGCAGCAGATGGGGAGACCAAAGTTGTTATGGTCACCTATCCAGTTGAGAATGGCCAACCAGGAGAAAGTCATACCTTTTGGAAGGTTAGCCAACGTTATTGTTGACATTGATGGAGTGCAAAGTCATGCAGACTTCGAGGTTATCAAGATTTTGGATGATAGTTAGCCGTATCCAACACTATTGGGTATAGACTAGGCAATGGATAACCTCGCTATCATAAACTTGAAGACAAAGAAGATGATATTTGAAGGAAAGCATCTCAGGGTCATCGTACCACTAGACCCTTCAGACGGAGACATTTACAGTGAGCCGATTCAAGAGGAATCCAGAGATCAAGATTTGGATCGTCTTTACAACATGACTGCAAACCAGGAAGACTATATTAATCCTACTGCAGATGGAAGACTCGGTTGGAGATGCGACAGCTCTTGCATCTCAGACTCTGATGCAGGACTAGAAAACTGGCAAAGTTGTATGCATGAAGTATCTGCAAGAAGATGCGTGCAGGTTACAAAGTCACTACGCTGGATTGGAAAGGAGGTAAGCCCAATTCCCACCTATGATGGTTTATCTAATGTTTATTCCTTTATCAAAGAATATACTGTAGAAATTGCAGATGAGCATCGCTTACCAGCACTAGACATGGCACTGTGCGAGACACCTGCCAAATGGTGGGATGCGCATAAGCAAACATTGACCACAAGGGATCAATGCAGAATCAAGATGCAGATCAGGTTCGCTGATAAGGTTGTGTTGCCCTTTGAAAAATATAATGGATAGACAGATCCAAGGGAGCATATTGAAATCTATTCATGAGCATGGGAGGAGAGACCATAAACATAATGGGTTCATCTGTTTGTACATACATTGGAGGAGCAGATTCCAAAGAAATGGTACCTGGATATGGAGTTGCATGGGGAAACTACAGATTGGCCTACCCTAACTGCGAACTTCCATAAGAGGTTCCATTTTGAAGACAAGAGTCCTACCATAAATGATGCTTTGCAAATTATTAAGGAAAGAATATTTAGACCGGAATGTCCAAATAGAAACACAATATTAGAGGAATTATTTGGAGCTGACAGCATAACTGCAAGCCTACAACCAGAATGGAAGGAACAGGTAGAGCATGCCATGTATTGTTATAATCTAGTTGAAGAGGTTGAAGATAAAGAATAAAGTGACGAGGAGGATCCGTGCAACATAAACATACCTGAGTCAGAAGGAGCGCGCGACGTAGAGGGACCTCCACTGGAAATTCCAGACATGAGTGGACCTGTGCAAACGAGGAAAGTGAACATTGGCACCAGCGAAGAGCCAAAGTTCTCAAGTATTGGAGACTACTGGGACGATCAGACGGTCGCAGAGATCACAAACCTGTTACATGAGTATCGAGATTTATTCCCGATGAAGTTTACAGAAATGAAAGGTATTCTAGGCGACTTAGGGGTTATGAAGATACCTCTTAAGACAAGTGCAAATCTTGTTAAGCAGAGGCCCTATAGACTGAATCCGCAATAAAAAGAACGAGTCAAGGAAGAACTCGATAAGATGCTCGACGCGAGGATCATCAAGCCGGTTGAAGAGTCAGAATGGATAAGCCCTATGGTTGTCCAAGACAAATAGACAAAAGGCGAGATCAGGATTTGCGTGGACCTCAGAAAATTGAATGATGCTTCGATGCATGACCCATTTCCTACTCCCTTCACTAATGAGGTGCTCGTTAACGTTGGAGGAAATGAGGCATACTCCTTTACTGATGAATTTTTGGGATATCATCAGATAAGAATTGATCCAGCAGATAGGAATAAGACCACTTTTGCCACAGAATGGGGGTCGTTCCAGTACACAGTGATGTCGTTTGGTCTAACGAAAGGGCCTGCCATCTTTTCCAGAGTTGTGGTCGTAGCATTTAAAGATTTCATGCATAAGTTTTTAGAAGCTTATTTTGATGATTGGACAGTATTTGGGTTGCTAAAGGACCATTGCGCAAACCTCAGATTAATGCTAGAAAAATGCAGACAACATCAAATGTCATTAAACCTGAAGACGTGTATCTTTTGTGTACCCTGTGGAATTCTGTTGGGACACATTGTGTGCAAGCAGGGCTTGATGATTGACCTTTGGAAGATCACAGTTATTGTAAACTTGCCAACACTGAATTCGGTAAAGTAGCTGCACACCACATTGGGGCATACTGGTTACTACAGGAATTTTATAAAGGGTTATGCGCAGATAAACACAGCCATGGAGAAGTTGTTAAAGAAAGATACGTCGTTCATCTGGAATGCAAAATGTGAACAAGGCTTTGACACGTTAAAAGATAAAATGGTAACTACGTCGATCCTAGTTTTTCCAAACTGGGAGAAGCCGTTTCATGTACATGTTGATGCTTCATCTATAGCATTGGGTGTTGTATTAGCACAACCAGGAGAGGGAGGTATTGACCATCCCATTGCATTTTCGAGCAGGAAGCTCTCAGCTGTACAGAAGAATTATACCACTACTGAGAGAGAAGGCCTTGCTATGGTCTATGCACTTCAGAAGTTCAGGCACTACTTGTTTGGTGCGCACTTCTCTATGTTCAATGATCATTCTGCTTTGAATACCTAATCAACAAGCCAATGTTAGGGGGGCGAATCTACAGATGGTTGTTACTCTTTCATGAGTATTGTAGATAGGGTTTTACCCCTAGCTTGTGCAAATGAGCACCTACTAAGGAGAATGGACTCCTTAGTAGCAGTTCAGTAAATGTAAATAATTAAGCTAAAACAGAAATAGAAACTACTTTAAACATGTGCATGAAACATAAACAACAAAATGTAAATAATGGTTTTGTATTGATATTACCTCCAATGTGGAGGTTGATGAAGCTCCTTGCAATGTCCAAGAGGGTTGCTCCAAGCTCCAATGTGCCCCTTCTCTTTCTCCGATGGTGGGAATGGGCCAAAAGTGGCTCTCAAGGTGAAAGTAGTTCAATGGTGAACCAGGGTTTCGAGAGAGATTTTGGCAGAGTAAGGGTATACTTGATTGTGGATATGGAATAAGGGATCTCCATCACCTATTTATAGTTTTTTGGTGGTGGAGTGCTGACCCATGGTTTTAGGAAACACATGGTTTAGGGCAGCTGTATAGGGTTTTTTCCTCCTTTTCCTCATTATTTTATATTTTTTATTCCCTTTTTAGGGGATTTTTGCTATTTTTAGAGGAATTTTGGATATTTTTGGAGGAAAAATGGGTTTTTTAACCTTTTTGAGGCTATTTTAAGGGTTTTGTGGCCTTTTGGAGGCTTTTTAGTGGGATTTTTTGGGTTTTTAAGGGAAATATGGTAGGAAAATGGACAAATGAGCCATGTAATACGGTAGATGAGGTAGTGAGCACTTTTTGGGTGTTAACAGATTTCCCCCTGATGTGCGAGGGCAGGAGCTCATCGTATGGCCGATGGACATCATAAGTCATGAATGGTTTTCCTGGGTGTGGAGAGAAGAGAAGAAACAAACTGAAGCCCGGAACAACGATCCCGAACAAACTGCAAGAACTAAAAGTACATACCCTCAATAATGGATGAGGAATCATCTGATCATATGGACGAGGCGAGCATTCCCATGCTCGTATCAGGATATAACATAACAATACCACTGGGGTCCAAAAAATGGGGACCTGACATATACACAACCTCAAATACTGACTGAGGAATAATCTCAATATATAGACGAGGCGGGCATACCCATGCTCGTATCAAGATACATGAACGGAACTGTGAGGCCCGAAAAAGGGGGACCTGTAAGATACATAGCCACTGTGTACATCATAGGTGTCCAAAGGGGACACAAATCTAGGACATACTGCTGGGCGGACCATGTGTAAACGAAAGAACTGGTGCACTGGAATATCAATAGTGCTGCTGAATGTGGTACCAAAGGAACTGATGAGCTGCTGGATCAGAGTGACAGGGGTCATACTCTCAATGGTACACTGAACTGGAACTGATATGGGTACTCAAGGAAGCATAGAGCTGGAGGGCTTCCGAATACAATCGCCAACGCAGCCCGGACATCCATGGGAACATACAACTAGGCGTTCCGAAGTGACTCACCAATGGGCTAGAGTCGGGGGAAATCCGGGGTCTTCGACTAAAAACTGATGGGATATAATCCTACGCGATCCTTAACGATGCGATCAAGGTGCTGAAGTCGAGCATGTGAGGAACAACCACTCGGAGAGGCAATGATGACTCCTCCCAGAATGATCCGTAGGCACTTACCACAGATGGTGATAAGTCCAAGGCGTAGGGACCTCTGGGCCTATCCTCTGGAATAGAGGAGCTGTCGTCGACAGAGGGAGACCTGCAACCATCAAGGCAATGATGTTTCCTTGACAGGAGCGCGAGGTGCAAGACCGAAATGTGATAGTATTGATGGAAGGACTGACAAACTGTGGGGGGACAACTGGGCAAGTAGAGTGGGTTGAATCAAACTCCCTTTGTTCAGAGTATGATAATGGGAATGATCTGGAAGCATATGACACTGACTAGGGGGAAAGGGATCATAGCTGTATTGGATCTGGGAAGGTGACTGGTCTGAGGGAGACTCAAGATGTGGTAAAATGACAGGAGACTGCAGAATACTCTGAACAAAGGCGACCTGATTGGGGGTGCTGCCGAGATGATCGATCATAGTGCCAGGAGGCACGGGAGGGGACTTCTTCATGGGTTAAGGAACTAGAAGAAGTGTGTCTAAAATGGTACTGTCGTGTGTATTTTTTACGAGCCCAGGACAGTTCATGCTCGTGGTTGCTTTCAATTTTAAGGAGTCTGAAAGCAAATAAGAAGACTCTGAAGTAATGGAATGGTACTGTCGTGTGGATTTTACGAGCCCAGGACAGTTCATGCTCGTGGTTGCTTTCAATTTTAGAGAGTCTGAAAGCAAATAAGAAGACTCCAGGGGGTTGCTTTTTCATAGATTTAGTCTCCAAGGCCCAAAGAAGCATAAAAGGATGCAATGAAGAACTCTTCTATCCGGTGTGACTAGAGTATTCCTTTTTTGTAATTAGTCTACCAGGTCCGGAAAGGGGTTAAACTTATACCAAATAGACGCCCTTTCAGGTACTTTAACGAGCATGAAAGGAAGCAAGATTGCTCGGCGATCTTTTCATTCTTTTAGGAGTCAGAAAAGAGCTTAACGGAAACTCCCTAAGTGCCTTTTTCGTAAAGGACTTGTCCGGCCCAAAAAAGGGATAAAATTATACCGAACAAAAGGAATGGCCAGGCAAGGAGGAAGTGTTCGATCAAGGCAGATTTATGGTGACCAAGAACGAGGGTAGGGGGGGAACACTGATGGGCCTCCTTGCGGGGTGAATGAAATGGTGGAAAAATAACGAAACATTTGCAGTATGACAGGAGTGAATGGCTCATGTACAAAAGTGGAACAATCCGATGGCGGCCGATGTGGCACGCAAACCGAGGCAGCAAGGTGTCGGGACACAATGTTGAAATTGTACCAAGTGAGAGCGAGAAATGATCTCAAGCATCATCACGAGCTCGAAAAAATGAATTCGGCGATATAAAGGGTGTCAAAAATAGACAACGGTCGATGTGGCACGCAAACCGAGGTGACGGGGGCGTTTTGAAAACAAGCCCGAAAAATCTGGGGGTGAGAGCGAGAAATGATCTCAAGCATCATCACCGGCACGGAAATATGAATCCGGCAGCGCAAATGGTGCGAAACACGGAGGTCATAAGGACTCCGGAATGGTTAAAGGAAATAACTAGGTGAAAAAATGGTTGCAATTATACAAGTGACACGTGACCTCAAAAATGGTTGAGATCACAAATGTGAAAAAGTGAGCAGGGTTAATGACTTGCCCCCATGCTATGTGCATGGGGTTTGTGATTGTGGGTCACATATGTGTTGGTTTGAACGATGGGTTCATTGACGTGTTGAGATAGATGTGATGGGGAAAGTTCAAAATGATTGATCATGCCCCCTATCCCAGGGTCGAGGTAATCGATTGTGTCAATGTGGTGCTCTATGATAGCGGGGTCAAGACCGGGCATTTCGGTATAGGACCAGGCAAAGACATCACAGAATTCTTGGAAGAGGTTTCTGTACTCCTCAATCTCTTGTTCACTGTAGGAGGCCCCTAAGGTAATGCATTCATTGACGCCAGGGGGGTCAGAGATATCTATGTGGATGACAGGTGAGATGTTGGCCATGTTACCCTCCTCGAAGGCATCAGGAGCAGGAATAGGGTCCTTGAACCAGTCGAACTTGGTGGGGAGGAAGTCTTTGGACTCAACTGTGAATTGGGTAGCTGTGTTAGAGGAGGATTCTTCTGGGATGAAATAGGAACGGTGGTGCATGTCATCCCAGGGATAATTCGGGGCAGTAAGGGCCTCAAGAATTTCCTCATCAGTACGGAAAGTTTGCGTCGTCAAATCGGTTGACGAGGGGATAGTGGTTGAAGAGATCATATAAATGGTATTGACCTCCCCGGATGGGGGTGAGATCGGGGGGTGAATCTCTTCAATAGTAGTTGGTGTCGTCTCAAGATCCAAATTGTTCATCTCATAGAGAGCCGCTCTGTAATCCGGGAGATCAGGACAATGATGTGAATAATGCCCGTAAATACCGCATATGGCACAGGGGTGGTTGGTACGCAGGGACTTATCTTTAGGCTTGGGAGTGGGGTTTAGTTCGACAGTGGGGATGTTGGGGTCATCGTCGAGCATCTGCATGTGCTTTTGCAATGCTGGTAACTGTGGGCATTGGTGGGTCGCATGGCCCAACTCATCGCACAACGAGCATTTTGAAGGAGCATGAAACACTGGAGGGTTTTTGACTGTCTTGGGAGGTGGTACAGCGGTGTAAGGTTGTGGACCTCTGCCCCCAGTGGATTTGGGAGTAGGAGGGGGAGTCGTGGAGGACGATGGGGTAGAGACACCGGGAGGTGGCTGAGTGGTAGTAGCCATGGGTTGCACCGGTTGGAGGACGACATCTGGTGTCGACGGGTGAACGGGAGGTGAAAGGTACCAAACGGGTAATCCCAAGGTTAACCCAGGGAGGCTAAGGGTAGCCATGACTGGGGCACTTACTACTCCCGATGGGAAGGGGATTGTATGTATAGGTGTAACACCAATGTGGCTAGGTACCAATGGTGGTTTAGGCAACAAGGGTGGTTGATTGTTAGGAGGTTGGTTATCGTGGGATAAGGTACATAAGTCAGACACGTCGGGCGTAGATGCCGGGGGAGGAATGGATTGGAAGGTGGAGGTCATCGGCGCGTCTGAGTAAACTCTGGGCCCCGTAGAGGAAACAAACGAGGTGGTGGCATGAGAAACAGGTTGCTCAACCATGGGGAGAACATTTTCGGGTGCTGCGGGAGCACTGGGATCATAGTAGGTGAGTTGGTCAACCTTGACCACGCATCCCTCATGGGGGAACATCATGGTGCGAAAGACGGAAGAGGCAACCGCCCGCATGGAATACATGTAGCTGCGGCCAAGTAAAAGGTTATAATCCAATTGGGCATTGATTACCTCAATGTCAATGAGGACAGTTTTGCCACCTAACTGGACGGGGACATTGGCTAGGAGGCCTTGGGGCTGAGCCGAACGACCGTCGTAGGCGCGTAATGTAGTGGTGGACTGCTGGAGAGTAGGAGATCCCAACTTCTGCCACACGAATGTAGACATGACGCATGTGGAGGCACCTTCATCGATGATGCATCGATGGATGACAAGATTCCGAATGGAAACAGAAACTTGGAATGCTAGGGTGGAAGGCAGGCGAGGTTCAGACTGGTCTAAATCAAATGCCATCAAATTCGAACCATTTGGGTCAATCCCCCCAATGGCGGAGAGTAAAGTCTTGCGCTGGGAAGGGCAATTCTTCAAGACTTCTAACGCAGACATGGCTGCAGGAGATTGGGCTAGGTCGTCTACAATGTTGTAGTTTGACGCAGCGCGCGCATTGGGGTTATTGTTGATACGGTGAAGTGGGAAACGGGGTGCCTTGGGAGCGCCATCTAATGGGGGTGGAGGTATACGTAACGCTTGATCGGTGGGATGAGCGTTAGTAGGTTTATCAGTGGGAGGTACTTCAGTGGTGGAGCCATACTGGTTCTGACGAGTCTGGAGGTTGACGTCAGCGGATGACATCATCAACAAGTGGTGAGTTCCCGAGTCAAACATGGGTTGATCGGGAGCAGCGTACATGATTTGCTGTTGGGGTTGCACATTGGCTTGAGGGGGAGCCAACGGCTGAGTGTTCACGACACCTTGGTTTGGTAATGGGTTTTGCAGCACCAAAGGTGGCTGCTGAGGTTGAGGGGGGTCAGGTGGCGCCTGAGGAGCTGCATGCTCTTGGCGGTGGGCATCGTCAACCCAGAGTTGCCTAGCTCGCTCCAAGTGTGGGCAAGCATGCGTATAGTGGCCATATACCCCGCAAATAGAACAAGGATGGTTTGTTCGCAAATTGGGGTTTTTAGCCTGCTTGGGCGGGCGATCAGGGTTTTGGTTAGCAGGGGCTGCATTATTATTGTCGGGGGGATTCGCCGGTTGCCCAGCTTGGTCTGCAGGTTGGTTGTTCCCCCGATTACGGCCCTTGCCGCAGTTTTGTTGACCCTGGTTGCGTTGGTTGTTTTGGTTTTGCTGCGGGTTTTGTTGGGCGTAAACTTGCCCTTGGGCAGCAGGTGGATTCTGAGGTTGCGCAGGTGCGGGAGCAGGCTGCGGTTGATGATATGTAGGTGGAGGCTGCGCAGGTGCAGCAACTTGAGGAGGTTGCTGATATGGTTGCGGAGCAGGTTGTGGGTTTGCGGCAGGAGCTGCCTGTGGTGGATAATAAGCGGGTTGGGCTTGTGAAGGTGTAGGAGCTGGGGCAGCCTGCTGGTGGTAGTAAGGCTGAGGTGCGACCGGGGGAGCGTAAGCAGGAGTCGCATGACCGCAACACTGAGGTGGACATGAGGGTCCATGGTGGTGGTGGTGTGTCAGGGGAGCATACGAGTTGGTTGCTCCAGACTGTGTGGTAGCCCGCGAAAGGTCGGGGCCAGAGGTAGGACGTGCTATGGAAAATGGTTGGGGATGCGAAGAAACACGGCCAATGATACCGTCTGCAGCGTGGGATGCCCCCGGCGCATCGTGCTGGGAGGAATCACCACGAGGGGCGTCAGGTATAATGGTATAAAGGTAACCCGACTGGGCGTAAATGAGGTCGAACTGTTGGGCCTTAAGGATGGCCTCTTCTTCAGACCGGGGTCTTTCTGATGCCACATCCTTAGCAATAACAGGGAGAAGGGATTTGAGAAACCAATCTAGGAAGATACGGTCGTCTAGTTTGATCTTGCATAAGCTACGGCGTCGACGCCACTCATGGATGTGGTCCGTGATATGGGTAGCCGTGTTTTGTCTACAAGATAGGAGGATCTCAACGCCCGCGTCGTAGCGGACAGGCAACTGGAAGAACTGCAGAAAGGTCGAGGCAAGGGAAGCAAAGGTGGCATGGGTCCCGTGGGGTTGCTCGATATACCACTTGGATGTAGAGCCAGTGAAGGTGCGCTGTAAGAGACGGAGGCAAACAGAGTCGTCCACTATGGAGTTGGAGGAACACCATAGGTGGAAAGACATGATATGTTTTTGTGGGTCCTCACCTGCCTTACCCTCGAACTTAGGGATGTCCGAGGGAAGCTTGGTAGGCATATGAGGCCATGCAGGGTCGTGTCTGATAGGGTCATTGGTCAATTTGGCTAGGTCAGGTAGGTTGAGGCTAGCCATGAATGGAAAACTAGAAGAAGGATGTGACACAGTAGTGGGTTGGACCAAGTTGGGGCCAATGCCCCCAAGTGGAGGGACAGGATTTGGGATGGTGCCCCCAAGTGGGGGAACGGAGGTAGTATAGGAGGGGCCTGCACCACCATGGGTAGTGTGAACCATTGATGAAGTGGGAATAGGTATCCCAGCTGCGGAAATGGGTGCAGTGAGGGGAACGGTAGATGGGGGCCCCATGGAGGGCATACCCAAAGCAGGTGTAGTAACTGGTGTAGTGGTGGATGTGCTACCAATGGTCCCTACAACAAAAGGAGTGGAAGTCACACTAGCCATGGGACTAGTAGGGGCAGTGTAAATGGGGTTCTCAGACTCTGTCTCAGAATCGGAGGTAAAGTAAGGTGCGTCAATATCTGGTGACGGAGACCTACGTCGCTGACGAGTGGAGTCAAGTGACAAGGCTCTAGATCTGTGATGAGTGGTATCAACGGATGATGATCGAAATATGTGACGGGTGGTGTCAAGTGAACCGTGCTGTGGGGGCTCGCCCCTGAGGCGCCGAGAATGTCTCGGGGACTCAATGGTGACAGATGGTGTCTAATCTCTGTGGGTTGAGGTGAGTAGAAAAACAACTCAAAAACCCTAATGCAACCGAGCGTGCAGAAGGAGAGCTCAAAAAACAAGGCACTCAGCCCAACAACCAACTCAAAACACCCACTGCAACAGCTGTGCTACAATAGGTGGAGTATCAACAAAGATGGTCAGAATACCAACAAGCAGCAGGTTTCCTAGAAATAAAAAATGGTGGACTCACTAGACCAAAGGGAGGTAAAGGAGCATGCAAACACCTAACTAAAAGTATTCTGACTCAACTAAACATATCCTCTGCAAGGTGATGAAATCCAAGTCAGACAATATGAGTAGGAAAGCCAAGTGGCTATGATATCCCCCTACCAGGAGGGACACTAGGTAGTCAATCCTAGAAGAATGGCAACTAAGATACCATGTTCATGACACATCCAGAAAGGTGAATCTGCTGTTTAGTCCGTTGACCGCAATACCCCTATACAGGGATATCCCGCGAACCGCGAAAGGTAGCCCTTCGGTTACTGAATGGAGTGCGGTATTCCACTCAGGCCTCCGGAACCAGTCTCCCGACTTCAACCCTCCTAAGGGAGAGGCCCTCTGATAAACTGGTCGTGACCGTGCCAAAAAGTACTAGGGGATTTTGGTTCCCTATTTGGACAACAACTATGTCTCAAGTGAAAGTAATCGAGGGGTGTTATTGGAAGCCTATCCCCCCGATCCTACCTAACTACAAAGATTCTTTTGTGTTCCCCAAGTGGGGTTAGAATGTTGGTTTAGTTAGGTACTTTTTAAGGCTCACTTGAATTATGTGACAGAGTGTGTGCTCGTGAGGTGATGAACCCAAAATAGAAGTGCCACAAGGGGGACAACTTCTAACTATCAATAATACTGAAATTGAAATTTTAACTTGCAAAATTTTCTGAATTAAAAATACTGAAATTTAAAAAGATTCTGTAAAGGGAACAGAAATTATGTTGCAGAAAGGCTGTAGGGAAGTGAGGCTGCAGGTAGGACAGGTGGTTGTTCAGATGCAGAAAATATTGCAGCAAAAGCGGCTGGGATCAAATTAGGGAAAAATGCAGAAATCAGACCGCGGGTCTGTGGCAAATCAGAACAGGCGGACCGCGGGTTTAAGGGAAACAGACGCGGTCAGGTCGCGGGAAACAGGGTAAAAGACGCAGTCGGGTCGCGGCAAAAAGGCTAACAGACGCAGTCGGGACGCCGGAAAGGGGCTGAAAGCCGCATTCGGGACGCGGGAAAATGGCCGAAAGGCGCAGTCAGATTGCAGCAAACAGGCTGATTAGCCGCGGTCGGATCGCAGGTAACAGACTTGAATCCATCGGCGGGGCGTCGGAAGCAGTCTGAGAGTCACGGTCGGGTCGCAGGTAAGGGCCTGAAAGACGCGGTCGGGACGCGACTGCAAAGGAAAAAGACGCGGTAGACAGTGGCCGAAAGGGACAGCCGAAACGGAAAAATTTTTAAACGAAAACCAGAAATTCAAAATCTAGGGGAGTCGCCAAAACTGTAGCTAGGGTTTTACCCCTAGCTTGTGCAAATGAACACCTACTAAGGAGAATGGACTCCTTAGTAGCAGTTCAGTAAATGTAAATAATTAAGCTAAAACAGAAATAGAAACTACTTTAAACATGTGCATGAAACATAAACAACAAAATGTAAATAATGGTTTTGTATTGATATTACCTCCAATGTGGAGGTTGATGAAGCTCCTTGCAATGTCCAAGAGGGTTGCTCCAAGCTCCAATGTGCTCCTTCTCTTTCTCCGATGGTGGGAATGGGCCAAAAGTGGCTCTCAAGGTGAAAGTAGTTCAATGGTGAACCAGGGTTTCGAGAGAGATTTTGGCAGAGTAAGGGTATACTTGATTGTGGATATGGAATAAGGGATCTCCATCACCTATTTATAGTTTTTTGGTGGTGGAGTGCTGACCCATGGTTTTAGGAAACACATGGTTTAGGGCAGCTGTATAGGGTTTTTTCCTCCTTTTCCTCATTATTTTATATTTTTTATTCCCTTTTTAGGGGATTTTTGCTATTTTTAGAGAAATTTTGGATATTTTTGGAGGAAAAATGGGTTTTTTAACCTTTTTGAGGCTATTTTAAGGGTTTTGTGGCCTTTTGGAGGCATTTTAGGCCTTTTGGAGGCTTTTTAGTGGGATTTTTTGGGTTTTTAAGGGAAATATGGTAGGAAAATGGACAAATGAGCCATGTAATACGGTAGATGAGGTAGTGAGCACTTTTTGGGTGTTAACAAGTATGACTTTGACATAGTGGTTAAGCCTGGCAGATTGAACTTAGGACCTGATCATCTGTCAAGAATCGAGTCAGGAGAAGAACCCATGAACCTTGAAGACAATTTGCTTGATGCGCAGTTGTTTGCTATTCAGATTGCCAATGAATACTATAAAGATATCATAGACTTTTTGACTATTGGTTTGGTACCCATAGAGTTTACTACGCAGCAGAAGAAGCAGTTGGTAGTAAGAGCAACAGACTTCACCATAATTGCCGGACAACTATATAAATTGGGGCCGGATGAAGTACTGCGCAAGTGTGTGTTAGAACACGAGAAACCATTTGTGCTGGCCGATGCACATTCAGGAGAAATAGGAGGTCACTATGCAGGATGAGCCACTGCGCAAAAGATATTGCGAGCATGACTATGGTGGCCTACGGTTCATAAAGATGCAAAGGAACATTGCCAGAGCTGTGATGTCTGTCAGAGGACAGGAAGGCCGTAGCTGAGAGATGAAATGCCATTGAATCCACAGTTGACATTACAGGCATTTGAGAAATGGGCCATTGATTTTGTGGAACCTATAAACCCACCAAGAAAGAGAACTGGTGCGAGGTACATTATTACTACAACTGGTTACCTTACCAGATGGGAAAAAGCGAAGCTAGTGAAGGACTGTAGCGTCGTTACTGCCGCGCAGTTAATTTTTGATAACATCCTTACAAGGTTTGGATGCCCGAAGATTTTGATGAGCGATCAAGGCACTCACTTTATGAACATAACTATTGAGGCACTGACAGAAGAATTCCACTTTCATCATCAACGAAGTATGCCATATCATCCACAAGCAAATGGGACTGTGGAAGCGTTCAATAAAGTACTAGAGAATGCGCTAACTAAGGTATGCAATGTCAATAGGGATGACTGGGACCTACGCATTCCAGCCGTTTTATGGGCATACGGAACTACTTGCAAAAAGTTGACGGGCCACACACCTTTTAGGCTGGCCTATGGACAGGAAGAAATAATGTCAATGGAGTACATTGTTCCCAGCTTAAGAATAGCTACTTTCACAGGCATGGAAGATCGTGACGTATTAGAAGAAAGGCTTCTACACTTGGTTGGTCTGGAGAAAGATCGCTTCATCGTAGGCTTTCACCAACAAGTGCAGAAAGATAGAGAAAAAGCATGGCATGATCGCCATATCAAAAACAAGACCTTTCAAGTAGGTGATCTAGTCCTCCTGTATGATAGCAAATTTATGAAGTTTTCTAGAAAGTTTAAGATGCATTGGCTTGGTCCATATATTGTTTTACATGTAACTAATGGTGGCGCAGTCCAGTTAACCACGTTAGCAGGAGATAGATTTCTCGGTCTAGTCAATGGAAGCCGACTAAAACCCTATCGGGATAGTCCTGCTTTGCTGAACCCTTGATGATCAGAAAATGAGAAAATTTCGCCAAGTACAGTTGAAATTGGGCACTAGAAAAGGGAAAGAGTCTGTACGCGAAGTGTGATGAAGAAAAATGTATATACCGCGCAACACTTATTAAGAAGCGAAGCTGCACCCAAAAAAAAAAAAGAGGAACCGCGCAGTTGCGAAGGCCAAAATGCAACTGCAAAGATACAGAAAAGAGGCTAAGTTCATAAGCAAGATATCAGGCACTGCGAAGTAACTGCGCTGGAGTAGTGATGAGCCACTGCGCAGTTCAATGCAACACTCCAAAAAAGTAACCATTAGAATGTCAAAATAACCGTTATATAGTACTTTGCCAGCGATCGCTTAAGCATTTAACGCAAAAATAGCCGTTCTGAATGAGTTAATGAAGGAAAGGATTGAAATCATCGCTTAATTTGGCCAATCGATACCGCATTTAATGCTTATCTAGCAGTTAAAGGGCACGGAGGAGGATAGTTGCGCCTATAAATACCATTGTATTTGGACTCGCAGGCGTTACTGAAACCCTTGAATTTTCTTGCGAGCGATACTTTGCAATTGTTTACAGCAAGTAATCATAAATCCTATTATTTTGTCCAGTGAATGTCGGAGAGGTCCTCTATTGAGAAGGATTTCACGGTCCAAGAGACTGTAAAGGTATTTAGATACAGAGGAATCGAAGGGTTGATGAGAACCCCCGTCAAGAAAGTTGTAATAGAACAAGGTCAGGCTTTCCGGAGATCACCAAGACACGCTCCAGCAATGCAAGACAAAGGCAAAGAACCAAAGGTGCCGAAAGTGAAGCCACAAAAGATGAGTTCTACAGTCCCACAACCTCCTCTGGCCAACAAGGAGATACCATTGAAGCTTACCCCTGAGTATATCTCACCGCGTGCGCAGGACGCACCGGCCATTAAGCTACTGAAGAATGCCAAGTACGAGATTTTGCTCTCACCTATGTCAAAGCATGTCGAAGTGGGAGGAAATCTACTGGGTAAGATCCAAGATTGCAAGTGGGAAGACCATGATCTGCTTCAGATGCAGAAGGACCCCAACGACCCTAAGTATCCACAGTTCCATCCCAACCGGTACATGTGATGCAAGAAAGATGTGAAAGGAAATCTCACCTTAGTCGCGGAAAGTTGGTTGTCTGGAGTAGTCGGATCAAGACTGCTCAACTTGTTGAGACTCCCGCACTTCGACAGAACGCCGGAGCCGAATGCGGTGGTGCGAACCCTGATGTCGCGCATCCACCAGGGATATTTGTGGCTTGATCGCAATATCGACCTAAACATTGACTTAATCCACTGGATCACTGGATTGAGCAAAAGAGGTGAAGATCCGAAGCAGTTCTTTCAAGGGAAAAGCAGAGACAAAGAAGTTGCTGCGAAGATGAAGAAAACACAAACCATCGTCAAAGGAAAGCGAGGCTTTAAAACGGAGGACATAGATGATAAGGCCACAAGGTTTGTCACGCAACTGTTAGCCGACAAAATACTGAGAAAAGCGAGACCGTTGGAAGTACCCATGGGTGCAGTACTACTAGGAGCAAAAGCCGCGGAGGGAGGAAGATTCAACTGGTGTTAATACCTGTTGAATGAGCTCCTAGAGGAACTGAATGAGACACAGGTACATGGTGGTAATTTCCATTTTACATGGTTAATAGTGTTGATTGCGTTCATAGGATGGAAGGACCCGAAGGATTACGTCGGTGTAATAATCGACATCAATGATTGCAGAGGATCTCGTTATGCAAACCTTTGGGCGAACTTGAATTCACAAAGACAGCACGTGACATCTGAAGTATTCTACGCTTATTATGAGCAGCTGTGCGAGGCCATCATTATCACGCCGCGGATAACAAAAGAGGTAACGACTAAGTACATTCGCACTGTAAATTTTTATGCTGACATGCGTTCTATTCACATTTTATCCAAGGCACAGACAAAGAACCCTGAATGGTTCGCAGGAAGATACCACATGACTGAAGAAGACATTGATAACATTATGAAGGAATGGCCTGTTGAATTTCGAGTCGAAATTGTGGATATCCAAAGAGAATCCGGCGAGGACAATTCCATTCCTATGCCCATTATTGAAGAGCCGTGGACAGTAAAAAGGAAGGAAGCCAAGAGCCCTGTACAACAGAAGGTGCAGAAGAAGAAGCAGAAAGCCATTAAAGGCCAATCAGAAGCAATACTTACCGAGGATGATTTTGACATGATCACGTCGACAGTCATGTCGCACATGGAAGATTTGATGACCGAGAAGGAGAAAAAGGACACGGTGATTCAAGAAGCTTTGCAGAAGAACCTTACCGCCCTGCAAATTGTAATAGATAAGTTTGAGTAGGTTGAGCGCATCTTACCCGTGTCGCGAGATTTCGAGTCAGAAGGGAAGTTAGGACGCACTTCGCAGCAAAAGACACCACAGCTAGCCCTGACCGTGCCTGTGAAGTCTCGCATTGTCCATCTTGATCCCTTAAGTGTAAGGCTGCCACTGCCGGAACAATTAATCTTGGGTATGAAGGACCTAGAGCATGTCGACCTTGACCTTGCGAAGATACCACTACCCGGTTTACACAATCTGCATCTACAAGTTGTTGAGGAGATTCATGAGCGAAGTGTAGATGCTCTGAACCAGCACACTAAACTGCAGGAAAGCGATAAGTCGTTGGAGGAATCCAACTCGTAGAGGGCCATGAAACTACAAGATGAGCATGATCGATGAAAGAGACTAGAGTCTATGATCATTGCATTAGCCGAGGAGATATCGGAGTGCGACCTGCAGCCAGACCCCGTGGACACTGTTGTTAAGATCGACGAAGTGGTTAGAGATCTTAAGGTGGAAATGAAGGATATGGAGATCAGTTATCAAGCACAGATCATTGCATTGGAAGCGTAGACTCCACCTTATCAACAACAGTTAAGAGAAAAAGAAGTGAAGGCCGCAGGGAAAGTATAGCCATTGAGGTGGCTAAGTGCCAAAATATGTTAAATGAGGCGACAAAAACGTTCACTGCACTTGAAGAAGATCCAGAGTTGTAGGAAATCAAGAATGTTGTGAAGGATAAGCAGGCCACATTAGAACTGTTGGACACAGAATTTAAAGCCCTGTAGCCAAGAGAAAGACTCCAGAGGTACTCGGAAGTTAGGAAGCTGAAAAGGAAGTCCAAGTGTTAAGAGAAAGAGAGAATGAAGTTGGAAATAGGTCTCACCCCCTACAAGAGGAAGCCCACGAATTCACACATCAAATCGAAGAAAAGTTAAAGCAGCAGCGCGAAGGTCAAGAAAAGGTGAAACAGCAAGCCGATGATGATATAGCACCTGAGATGTTGGAAACCATCAAACAAGTTGAGCAAGACACTAAGGCAACAGTTGAAAAGTTGACTGTCACATACCAAGAGTTCACTGTGAAGCTAGCTCCACAGGAGGAGGAACAGCTAGGAGAAGTAGAAGTTGAAGGTGGCTTGGGAACGAGCCACATGTAAGTGTTAGGGGCTTGTTGGGCCTGGCCCAAGTGGGGCATTTTTGTGTAAGACAAGTTTTGGAACTACAGAGCTAAGCACAGTTCAGTTGAATACTTTTTGCGTAATTAATTTTTGGGGAAACTACGAAGTTCAGCGTAGTGCGGTGTCAAAAGAGATGTGAAGTACAATGCTACGAGGAGATAGCGCTGCGATGAGCCCGATCTATGGAGATCCAGCAAGGAAGAAGGTTGGATGGAAGAGGGCACATATTCCGGTTAGACCATCAGTGGTCTATTTTTGTTAAAATATGCTCCATGATTACCAAGCGGTAGGTAAGGAGTGAAGCAGAGGAAAGCGACCGGTCACACGTGCAAGGAACCACAAAACGAACCGGTCGCATAAGGCCGTTAAAGGAGGAACGACTCGATGAAAGCGACCTGTTGGTGTGTATGCAACATGGGGGATGATAGGGACGTGACCACGGATAGAAGGACGGCCATGACAGAAGATTAGCTACCAAAAACCAGCAAGTCCGGTTATCTGAAGACTAGACAGTTTTGTAAAACTTAGGGTTTTTTCCTCCATATTGTAAAGACACGACGTACGAGCATGATCTATAAATAAGGCATATTTTGTATGGTAAAGGGTTTTTATTATTTTGGTTAATCTCTAGAGTTGGGTTTGTATCTCATTGTATAATCTTGAGCAAGACCTGTTTGATTGCCATCGTAAAGGCTCTGCAAGCTGTGTGCGCAGAGGCCTATCGAAAGAGAAGAGAGTCTGCAGCTGAGTGCGCAGACTGGAACTGTTGTACCCTTCCCAAAGACTAATACAACAACAGTTCTTGTGGACGTAGCTCCCATCCTGGGGGTGAACCACGTTAAATCTTGTGCAGTGTGATTGTTTATGTGTTTGCACTTGTCTGTTTGCTTACAATGAATGCTTGAATTCTCATTTATCAATTGGTATCTTCATGCTTTTATATGTATTCGCCATGGGAATGAGATGGGAATAATATGTTAAGTACCACATGTATGGATGAATGTTGAATGTACAATATTTCTGAGTTAACGAATGCATAAGTCATCTAGATAAGCACTTAAGTGAGAGAGTTCGCGCCGTGCAACTCCTTAGAAGCAGCATCGGAGGTGCGCAGAGCAGTCTATTTCGTCCTGTTGCATAAGTCAGAAGACTAAATAATCTAAGGCAGTAGACAGATGAATAAAGCACTAAGTAAAGTCATCAATAGTGGTTAAGTCCAAAGAGGAATCGTATAAGCCAATTGCGTTGTCCCGTCGATTGAATCCTACCCAAACCGCGCAGTCCTTGGATGTGCTGGTTGTGCAAGCATCTTAGCTTGTAAAAGTGTTGACCGCGACGAAGGCTATCGTCGCGCAGTCTTCAGTCCGCAGCGCGAGCCCCACAGAGTGCTGCTCAGTTTCTGTCTGAACAAATCATCACGTAGCAGTGGAAACCTAATTCCGCAGCTACCCCATAGCTCCACCTCGGGTGAGACCTCAGCCTGTTCGCAGGCTGTTACCGAAAGGGCCGGTGAAAAGGGGTTTTGTTGGTTCCTTGAACCGCGAAGAACCTGGGTCTTTATCAAAAACCTCAAGAACAGTTATATGAGCCAACATGTTAGTGAATCCATGAAGCCTAAAGATGAGAGCCAAGTGTCCTAGAGAGGACTGATGAGCCATCATATATTAGTTTGACTCATGTGCCCCAATCATTTAATGCTTTGAAGAGGAAGGTAGTTGAGACAATTATTACCTTGGGGGAAGGAAGGTGTGGGTCTAAGTTTCCTTGTGATAGAGTAGTTTCAATTCATTGTGTCAGTCACCCTACATAACTGGGAATGGGAGTTGCTTATCGGGCAGGAAACCAGTCGAATTGAAGTCATCCTTAAGTTATCTGACAGTTGGGGGATGGCACAGTAAACTTGTCAGTAAATATATAAGTCATCCTGTCAGTGAGACTGTCAGTCGGTTAATTAGTTATGTGGTTAAATGATTTGATCCCTCAGGGGTGTATCTATATTTCCATGTTTGGAGTGCAAGTCGTTGTTACCCATCCATCGACCAATCTATCCATTCTGATTTGAGGAGAAAGAGTCGATTGTTGCTTGAGAGGAAGATGAACTTGAAGAGTGACAAAGTGGATAGAGCTTCTAAGCTCGAGTTTGTGGTCATGACTGTGAGTCGAAGAGGGAACTAGAGAATGAAAATGCTATGCGTTCCTCTTTGGATCTAGGCAGCAGAGTGGTATCGAGTTACCCAACTATTAGCTTAAGCCTGAGCATCCCAAATTGTGTTGAATACCTATGTGACAAATTTTATTCCTGGAAGTGGTTTGAATTGGACTAACAAAGTGGTGAAGCGTCACAAATCCTCAGTCACATTCCTAAGAAGTCATGTTTCCTTGATGTTGAGTAAGCTCGAGTGTGGTTTCCCGTGAGTCCCGTGATAGCAGAGTAGTCTTTTGGACAATGACCGAAGTGATTCCCTAGAGCCATTGGTTGTGCACAACCAAGATTTGCAAGCCTTGGGAAAACATATACTAAAGGCAAATGATCAGAGGTGTGGGCAGTATTTCTATTCACACACTGGTATAGAACCTAGAGGAAGGTGACTTGAGGGACTGTTGAGCAGTGAAGGGGTACATTCTTGGTGTTGTGTGGGGAAGGTATTGTGGACCCAAAGCTAGCTGAGTTTGCGTGAGGCATCTATGGTTTTGGAGGTAAACCATATCTATATGTATGTCCTACTTGATTTATTGTAACCCTGAGAAGTGAATAAAGTGTTGAGCACTGAGTGGATTCAGATCCAATAGCGGTTATGCGACCTCCTGACGGAATGGTCGGGTTTGGGTGGCCTTTCCATGCACACACTAGAATAGCACCTGCGTGGTGTTGCATGGGGCAAGTACTGTGGACCCCAAGCTAGCCGAGTGTGCAAGAGGTTGATTGCTAGTATTGAGTACCAGGGTGGTGTAGAGCGTGGAACTGGCTAAGAGACTAGTGAAGGTTGTGACCTCCTGGTGGAAATGAGGTTTGGGTGGTCTTTCCACACACATACTGGTATAGTACCTGGTGTAAGGTGACGCCTAAGGGACCATTGAGTAGTGAAGGGATACCTTCTTGGTGTTGTGTGGGGTGGGTGTTGTGGACCCCAAGCTAACTGAGTCTGTGCGAGGTGCTTATAACTCTGTTGTGAGTCACTAGTTAGCATTTTCCATTCTACTACCTGGAAAATCCTATTAACCTAGAAGAGGCTAGCTTGGATTGAGAATTGAGTCCATGGAGTCTGTAACATTATGTTAAACCACTAGAGGATGGATTGGTTGTGGCATTATTCCCATTTGATTGTGAGTGAGCTTTGGATAGTTTCCCTCTCCTTAAGGTAATCATGCCCAGTGTAGGGGTGGCCTCTTAGCTGAAAGAGTACATGCTAGACATAATGCCTAAGGTTGGGTGGAACATTGCTTTTGCATATTCAGTTGCTCTGAGAAGCTTCATTCACGATAAGTGTTATGTGATGTTTCATTGGTGTTATTCATTTCCATTGTATGGATGTTTATCTGAATGAATGTTGAGATGCATGTTGTATACAATGATTATGAATTTGAATTCCTTGCATATAGATGTTTGTATGTGTATGAAGTCCCATTAAGTATATAGCACTAACTCTATAGGTAGCCAATGTACTGGTATTAAAAGCTAAGTTACCATAGGGTGGTTATGCTGCACGGTGGTAGACGTGCAGTGGTTGAAAGAAGTCACATAGTGGATCGAACAACAATCTGGATTTGTGCGCACAATATAACTACACGATAAAGAAATTGATAAGCACAAAAGTGTGCATAGACTAAAGTATGATGTGCGTAGTGTGTTGCACAGTGAATTAAGAGTATATGGAAAAAACTATTGTGCAAAAAATAACCCAGTTTAGACATGGTAATGTCTTGGTATCAGGAGTAGAAGAAAGGAAAAATATCCCCCGTGGTCAGGATAAGCCACTGAGGCCACTAGGGACGTGACAAAGTGGTATTAGAGAAGTGGTTTCAACACTAGGCCTTTGAATGCAATAAAGGACCCAATGCATAAATATTAGAACAAATATTGAGGTTTATCAATTTCTAATATAATAAAATTTCCTTTGTACAAAACGCTAGTAGCAACAATGAAACTAGTATAGCAAAGGAAAGAAAGCAACGAGTAGAACAATCAAAAAGTTAACTAGGTGAATGACCATCATGGATGATGCGCAAGATCCCCATGATGATGAACAAGATGCTATGGGGGAACATGTGTGAGGTGGTAATGCAAATATAGAATCCAATGGAAGGAGGGCGCAAATCACACCTCCGGACATGGGTGAAACTATGTGGAGTTTCATGAAAGGATAACTAAGGCACAAGAAGAGAAACATTAAATCAACGCTGCCATATTGTAAATGTCTAACATACCTCTAGCAGAAATCCAATTTGGAATTGAATCATAACAGTGGTAGTAAGGATGGAAAGAGTGCGATCAGTCACACTAGAGGAAGATCCAAACACCAAGAAAGAAGTGCACGTAGAAGGAGAGTAAGAATGTCTCCATCAAGGACCTCGAGCAGTAGATTGAGCATATCAAAAATATCGTCAGACAGTTGAACACATTCGGTCTAGATATCTAAGAGGAGGAGGCCTCACAAAATGAGTTCCTTTGGGGAATTCAGGAAGGTAAAGGTGCCCACATTTGATGGAGAAAGTAAGTCACAGTAGGAGGCTAAAGCATGGCTTCTTGGAATGAATAAATACTTTAGAATTATGAGTTCTTGATAAATGAGAAAGCTAGGATTTCCATCTTTAATATCAATGGCAGAGCTTCAATCTGGTGGGAACACCTCCGGAAAGTGAAGGGCCTCAAGGAAAGGAAGATTGATTGGAAGAAGTTTGAAAAGTATTTCAAACAAAATTATCTTTTTGAAAGGTACTATGACAGTAAGAGCAAGAAGTTCCATGAGTTGAAGTTGGGATAGATGACAATGGAGGAATATGTGAATAAATTTCTAGAGCTACTCCGGTATGTGGATTATCTAAAAAATGAGAAGGCGAACATTCAATGATTCTTGAGTGGATTTCCTAGAAGGCACGTTTCAGTGCTGTAGTTGGGAAGGTACTCCAAAAAGAATTGTCAGGTATATGCAGTTCATGTACCAAGATCCACAGAGGGTAGAGGTTCGGCGATCAATGATTTCCAAGCGCTAAAAGAATGTAAGGATGTATGTCTAGAATAAGTGCCAACACTGCTGCCCAAAAGAGATATTGATTTTACTATCAATCTAGTGCTAGATGCAACCCTAGTGTCTAAATCTCCTTACAGAATGAGCACTCCAAAATTGATGGAGTTGAAAATGCAAATCCAAGAGCTAATAGATAAGAAGTATATTAGACTGAGTGTGTCCCCATGGGGTTCGCCAGTGTTGTTCGTTAAGAAGAAGGATGGAACCTTGCAACTGTGTATTGACTACATATGGCTCAATAAGGTCACTATCAAGAACAAGTATCCATTGCCCATAATAGATGATCTCTTTGATAAAATCAAGGGAGCTAGAATATTCTCCAAAATTGACTTAAAGTTAGGATACCATCAGGTTAGAATCAAGGAGGAAGATATCCATAAGACAACTTTCAGAACGTAATATGGCCATTATGAGTTCACTGTTGTGCCAATTGGTTTAACTAATGTGCCAACTACTTTCATGTGCCTCATGAACAGTGTGCTCAGCTAGTACTTGGATAAGTTCGTCTTGGTATTCCTAGAGGACATCGTCGTCTATTTTAGGAATGAGGAAGAACACGCAGATCATCTCATAGTGGTATTGCAGGTGCTCTAGGAGCACAAGTTATATGCCAAGATAAGTAAGTGTGAGTTCTATCAAAAGAAGATTCAGTATTTTCGTCATGTCATTTCAGCATAAGGAATTTCAGTGGATCCTAAGAAGATTGAGGTGATATAAAATTGGTCTATGCCCAGGACTATGACATATGTTCATTCTTTCATGGGTTTAGCAATGTATTATAGGAGATCCATTAAGGATTTTTCCAAAGTGGTGCAACCTATCACGTCACCGCATAGGAAGAATGTGAACTTTGCATGGTCTGAAAAGTGTGAACAAAATTTTCCAATGCCTGAAGGAATTGCTCACCAGTGTCCCTATCTTGAAGATTGCAGATCCGGACAAAGATTTCTTGGTATGCATATATGCTTGAATTGAAGTAATGGGAGGATCACTTACGTAGAAAGGGCATGATATATGCTATCAATCTAGAAAGTTAAAGGATCACAAGAAGAATTATGTGATGTGTGATTTGGAGCCAACAAACATAGTGCACGGCTTGAAGATGTAGTGACACTACCTCCTCAGAAGAAAGTTTGATTTGTACATTGATCATATGAGTTTAAAATATCATTTTGATCAGCTGAATCTGAATGCTCGATAAGCTATATGGTTAGAATTCCTGAGCAAATTTGATCTTGATATCAAGCGTGTCAAAGGAAAGGAGAACAAGGTTACTGACATGCTCAGTAGGAAGTTTCATGTCGTGGCCATGAGATTGTGTCACACTGATATCAAAGAATGAGTCAATAGGCTCACAACTAAATATAAGAAGTATGCGCAAGTGCGCGTAGGAATTAGCCAAGCCGAACTAGATAGGAATTATGAGGGATATTAGTTGGAAAAAGATGTAATATTTTTGTTCCAAGGACAGTTGTATATTCCACGTAGCACATAATTGAAGAAGTTGGTAATGGATAAGATTCATCAGACATCTTACTTTAGTCACCCTGGATATCAGAAGGTCG
The DNA here is from genome assembly GCA_027924585.1 of Larix kaempferi. Lineage (NCBI taxonomy): Eukaryota > Viridiplantae > Streptophyta > Pinopsida > Pinales > Pinaceae > Larix > Larix kaempferi. The sequence continues at coordinate 16,009,259 of BSBM01000088.1, read as the reverse complement.
TGACAACATCCAAAAAGTAGTATTTTTGGCCATTAATGAAGAAGGATATCGCGCAATACATAGCTAGATGTCAGAAGTGCTAACAAGTGAAGGTCGAGCACCAACACCCAACATGATTATTGCATCCAATTCCTATTCCTGAGTGGAAGTGGGAAGATGTATTTATGGATTTCATTACATGATTGTCAATGACAACGAAGCATCATGATTCGAACGTGGTAGTGGTGGACAAGTTGACGAAAGCAATGCATTTCATTCTAGTTAAGTCGATGCATAAGACTATTGATATTGGGCATATATTTGTGAAAGAAATTTTCAGGCTGCATGGATTGCCTAAGGCAATAATCTTAGATCATGATGTGAATTCACTTCAAATTTCTGGAAAGGATTGTTCAAGGAGTTGGGAACTTAGCTCAATTTTAGCATAGCTTATCATCCTTAAATAGATGGGCAAACAAAGAGAGTAAATTGAGTGCTAGAAAATATGTTAAGGATGTATGTGATGAATAAGCCATCCAAGTGGGAGGATTACATTCATTTGGTTGCATTTGCTTACAATAATGGTTATAATACATCATTGGGTATGAGTCCATCTGAAGCCATGTATGGAACAAAATGTAGGACTCCAATAAGTTGGGAAAACTAGGTGAATAGAGTCGTGTTTGGACTAGAAATGCTCAAGGAAATGGAGCAGGAAATAGTTAATATTAGGAATCACTTGAAAGCAGCGCATCCCAGGTAGAAGATCTACACAAATTTGAAAGAGTGCATAGAGAATTAAAATTTGGAGACCATGTTTATTTGAGAGTAAAACCAAAGAAGAGCTCTCTAAAGCTTGGAATTTTGCCAAGTTGGCGCCCAGATATTATAGGCCATTTTAAGTTCTTGTTAGAATAGGACCAGTTGCATATAGGATTTCATTTCCTTTGCATATGAAAGCTCATAATGTTTTCCATGTTTCATTGCTTAAAAGGTATATACATGATCCTAATCATGTTATAGATTGGAATATGATTCATGTGGAACCTGAGGGAGAGTTACAAGTGGAGCCTATGCACATCATAAGCAAGAAGGAGACTATGCTCCAAAAATGTGCCATCAACAAGGTAAAGGTGCAGTAGAATCACTTTGACCCAGATGAATCTACGTGGGATTTAGAAGACACCATGAGGTAGGAATACCCATTTTTGCTGAATATTGAAGAGCACTGAGGACAATGTTGTTTCAAGGGGGAGGGTATTGTAATGTCCCTAGTTTTGATCCTTAACATAAACTATGTAAATGATGTAATAATGTTGATGTAATTGATGGAACATAGTGATGAGCTCAAGGAAAAGGCCCTACCATGGACATCTCGAATATATCCGTATATCAACAAGTAATATGGTTAGAGAACCATGCGCTGGTGAAGTGTAGTAGTATTGTAAATGTAATGTACATGTGCACGATAATAATAAATAAATATATAGTTGACTATTCAAGGCAATAAGAGCATGGGGCATGATTATCCTAAGGTTAGGAAAGGCATAGTGAATCCATGAATCCTATATATGAGATCCAAGTGTCCTAGAGAGGATTGATGAGCCATCGGATGTGAGTTTGACTCATGTGACCCAATCATTTAATGCTTCCAAGAGGATGGTAGTTGAGACATTTACTACCTTGGAGGAAGGAAGGCATGGGTCTAAGTTTCCCTGTGACAAATTAATGTCAATTCCTTGTGTCAGTCACCCTAGAGAACTAGGAATGGGAGTTGTTTATTGGGTAAGCAACCAGTCGAATTGATGTCATCCTTAAGTTACTTTTTTAGTTGGGGGATGCTGCAATAAACCTGTCAGTAAATATTTTAGTTATCTTGTCAGTGAGACTACCAGTCAGTTAATTAGTAATGTGTTCAAGTAACTCGATCCCTCAGGGGTGTATCTATCTCACATTGTCTGGAGTGCAAGTCATTGTTACCCATCCATCGACCAGTATATCCATTCTGATATGAGGAGAAAGAGTCGATCGTTTCCTGAGAGGAAGACAAACCTGAAGAGTGACAGAGTGGAGAGAGGATCTAAGCTTGTGTTTGTGGTCATGACTGTGAGTCGAAGAGAATTGGAGAACGCAACTACCATGCGTTCCTCTACTGATCGAGGAAACATATTGGTATCGAGTTACCCAACTGTTAGCTTAAGCTTGAGCATCCTGAATTGTCTTGAAGACCTGTGTGACAGAGTCTATTCCCAGAAGTGGTATGAGTCGGATTAATGGAGTGGTGAAGCATCGCGAATCCTCAGTTGCACGCTTGAGAAGTCTTGTTTCCGTGATGTTGAGTCACCCCAAGTGTAGTTTCCTGTGAGTCCCGTTCTAGAAGAGTGGTCTGTTGGATAGTGACCGAAGTGATTCCCTAGACCCATTGGTTATGCACATATATATATATTATATACATGTACATATTATATATATACATGTACATGTATATATATACATATATATGTATATATATACATGTATAATATATATACATGTATATGTATATATATACATGTATATATATACATATACATATATGTATATATATGTATATATGTATATATATACATGTATGTATATACATGTATATATATATATACATGTATGTATATACATACATACATATATATATGTATGTATATAGATGTATATACATACATGTATATATATATACATGTATCTACATACATGTATATATATATACATGTATATACATACATGTATATACATGTACATGTATGTATATACATGTATGTACATACATATATATATGTATGTATGTATATACATGTATATATATACATATATACATACATACATACATGTATGTATATGTGTATACATACATGTATGTACATATATGTATATAGTACATATATGTATATATGTATGTATGTACATGTATATACATACATACATATATGTATGTATGTATGTATATGTATACATACATGTATATACATGTATATATATATGTATATATATTATACATGTATATATACATATATATAGATATGTATATATATACATATATATATGTATATGTATATATAGAAATTACTGCGATCGCATATTTGCTTGAGGTTGCATACATATACATACATACATACATACATACATATATGCAACCTCAAGCAAATATGTGATCGCAGTAATTTCTTAGCTGATTAAAACTACTCCATGATCTAAGATAATTGCTATAATTCTATATCCCATATTATACAAACAATAAACTCAATGACTAAATAATATATATTTACATTATTTCAAAACAACTTGAAGTTGTTTGAAGATTTTTTACTAGCATTTTTTGAAACACAAACCATATTAATATTCTTAAGAGTGCTTAATTTATAAATCCTTTAAGTGCTTGATTATCCACCTTCAAGCACTATAAGGTATATTCAATGTACTATCAAGGTATATTAAATACAACATAATTTCAATCAAAAGTCTAAATAAATAGGTATATACAAGAAAGTGATCTAATTTCAATGCTCAAATAGCTGCAACAATGGAAACCATGTTGTTGATTCCGCAAATGCTATGTCCTCTACAAAACTTGTAGAAACCATTTTCTCCCCAGTTGGGCCCCCATGAGTTCTTTATGATCCAAAAAGGCTTGTCCTTCATTCTAATGGGAGCAAATCCTGCAGAACCATATCCTACCAGGAGTACTTTGTGATCCAAGTTGTGCTTGCCCCAAATGTATGGGAAAGATACTCGTCCTATGTATGTCTTCATAAACATGACATTGATTCATACTACAAACAATATAGTGATTCCCTCAACATATTTATTTGATAGAAAACATCCATACATGCATGTCCAAATTTGTTAATGTCCACAAGGGTCATGATTTCCAACAACAAAAATTGGAAGATCATCAAATGCCAATGTTGGACTCTGCTCCGTAGATTGATCACTTAGGGATCATTATCAGGGACTAGGGTTCTTTATTGCAGTTTTATGCAGCATTAACTATATACACTTGAGAAGGGGGAGAAGTTTTATTGGCGAACAAAATATCCACATATGGGGAGATACATTAATGTAGATATGGTAGCAAGAAAATATGCTACTGTAAAGATAACCTATAATAATTGCAAGCTGAAGACAATCAATAATGCATGACACTAAAAATCCCAACAATGATAGTGCCATAGTGAGGGTAGATGAAATCATATCAACCAAAATACTTGCATTTCAAAGCCAACTTCCAGATTAGCAAAGCATATTAGCAAGGATTTTGCATGGGTTAATCCTTATAAACCATTTGTTTCACAATTGTTATGTGTGGGATTACTAACAACACACACAATGGTGATGTTAAAAGACACAAATGAGAGATGAAATTTCAACATAGTGAAATTCCACAGAAGATAACCCCTAACATGACATTAATAACAACCACAAGCCAAAGATGACCAACATATCATTACACAAAAACTATTAGATGTGACTTATAGATCACCATGCCAAGCTAAAATTTATAAAGCAACCAAAATTTAATCTCTTAGACTGAGATAAAAAAAAATATACAAATTTCCCTGAATGTCAATGTACCATTTTTCAATGGCAATGGAAAATAAAAATCAGTCCTTACTAAATTGCATAGGTTTTCTACAATAGAAGTGTGATATTGCTATAAGAAACTAACAATGAAATAGGTGCATATTATTAAGTACCTAAAAGAGGTCCATTCTTCACCAGATTTGTAGCAATTTGATCTTCAACAATAGAAACAACATTGAAATTCGAAACCTGCGCCACAATTTTGTAGGATTGTTAAAACTGCAAGTGCCCTCTTTTCCAGTATATGGATAGTCCTCTTCCTTCTTCAATCCGTCAGCTTTCAGTGCATATTGATAAGCACTTGTCATAAGCTCGCCATTGCAACCAAAATCACATGATCTTGCATGTAAAGGATCACACTGCGAAGTCAAAAAATAGAAAACTCAACCAATGTAAAAACTCACGGAAAATTAGAGACAATAAATTTGGACACAGGAAAGCACCAAGCAACCAAAATATTGATATCAAGTCAGATTGCAGTTTCCTTATATCGTAAGATGCCTCACATGTTGAAGAGGATAGCCTTTCAAAATATAAGAAGCAGGGACAAAATAGGATTTCAAACAAGCCAAACCCTACGCAACATGAATGAATGATCAAAAAATTTGTAGCTTGTTTATGAACAAGCACAGTATGGAGAATATACCTACTTATCAGCATAAATGTGTTTCCAGAAATGTACACGTAGAAATCCATTATACAATTCACCTTGGCTCTAAGAGGCCTCGCAACTATGGATGGGGTATTGGGGGGATTTTATAAGCTTTGAAATGTTTTATCTTCATGGTTTGGATAGTTGGGGTGTCATGTCCCCATTCCATTAGCACCTTGGTCAAGTCACTAGCCCATTAGATTCCCATGGGACCTAGTGAAAATCATCAATAATTTGGGAATTAAGGATTTTCCTAAGTTTGTCTAGCACCACATGGAAATAAATTATTAAAGCAAAATTAATCTAAGTCAACTAAGGAATCCTAAGCAAGGTTGGGGAGGACAAAATGGAATCATAGGAATATTATCCAAGGTGTGGAATGGTTCATTAAACATCAAGAATATTAGTGGAGGATTTTGGGAAAGTAATAATTGCCTAGTAATTAATTGCTCATGATGCTCATCAAATGTTGGACCAAGTCCATAGAAGCGCTTGGAATTTTATTAGGATGGGAAGAAGGTGGTCATTAATGCTTGACCAAGTCACAATGGCACCTAGGAGAGGTGGTTATGCTCATTCCTTGAGATGGTGAAATTTGGTGGAAGTTGAAAAATCCAAGATGGTGGTTAGCCTAGTTCCTTAAAGCAGGGAAACTATGGTATTAGGAAAGGAGGAACGTTTTGATGTGGAAAAAAGGTCCGCTATGATTGCATTTATTTTTTTGTAGATGGGCTTTGATCAAATTAATGTGAATCCAAGTGGCTAGGTGAAATAATAGACCAACTTCAAAATAATGGATCAAATCCAACTAATGTGTGAGGAAATGGTAAAAAATGGTTAGGAAGTGGTCAAGAGTGGTTAGAGGACTCCCATTCATGAGGAAATGGTCAAGAACACGTTGATGGGTTCACTTGGAACCCATCAAGGGTTTTTGAAAGGTCCCATGGTTTGTGAAACTAGTATTGACATTGTCAAACTAGACTAGTAAATGGTTTTTGGGTCCCCACGGTTTTGGTGCATGGTTTATTGAGACACAAGGTTTTTGTAAATGGTTTTGGAGGGAGGAATAAGCATAAAAGGAGAAGTCGTGGCTCATTGGGAGGTTATCCATTTGATGTATTGATTTTATCATTGAGTTGCATTGCTTCTCAAATGCTTGGGTGGTGTGCCCCTCACTTGTTGATTGAAAAGTGAAGCATCTAGCTTAATTAACTGAGATTTTTGTAGAAATTTTATAGTAGTAATTACCATATCTGTAGTGGTAGTGGAAAATCATATTCGACAATTTTGATATTATTGCGTTTCTATGTCATTTTTGATAATATTGTGAAGCATTCATTGTTGTAGAAGAGCCATTGGGACACCTGGGCTGTATCAATCCACATATGGTATTATTTGACTCATTGCAACATATCCATGTTAAATATTCAGATCTAGTTCTACAATTTTTGGTCTCTTGTGCAAATTTTTATTTACCTATGCTAAATGTGCCTCCAATTTTGACTAGTTTTCACTTTTGGATTGAAAAACTAACTTTTGTTCACTCAAATGAAAATCTAAAGGTACTTGCAGGTATCTAGGACAAAATTTAACCCCACACTACCTTCATATCGAAAATTTGTAAGCCTTTACTAGTGTTTGGATCGAGTTGGAAACAACATTTCTATGCAGTCCCACTTTCTTATTTTGTCTCCAAATTCATACTCTACATTTCCACGACCTAATGTTGTTACCTAAGGTTTCCCCACTACTGTACCAACCTACCCTGAGTCTAGATACACCCAGTGGATGCACCGGGAGCCGTTGGGTACCACATAAGTCCCAATTTGGGAGTGATGAACCCAGAAAATGTGCCCACTTCAGAGTGTATGGAATCCTTTCCCATCCTTTCACACATATGAGTCTCCATATATTTTGATAACATTTTTTTAGACATTTAGGTGATTGTTACAGAACATATTCTGAGTTGGGTTGGGAAAAATATAAAAAAATGCCAATGTGTGTAGACCCTAGGGGGGATTGAAAGCCAAATTTGGGAGTGAGGTACTGAGTGAGCCCAATTTCTAATTCAGGTTCATAACAATGGTGTCATAGCATGATACTCACACCTTCTTGGGTTAATCTTTGCAGCAAGGCCAAGCTTCTTTGATTTATTGAAGAAATCGCCATCATGTCTTTCCTTGGGTTTTCTGATGGGAGGTATATAAATGAGATGATCAAATCTATGAAAAGGTTTAATGACTACATGGATTTGAGTTTTGATTGCAGAAGGGACTTGTAATTCACAGAGTACTATGTTTGGAAAGACAAGCTTGAATCAAGAAGGTCTGCTCAAAATTTGAATTCTCTCAAGAAGAACAAACCATCTATCCATGGGAGTATCATGAGACAATTCTCAACCAAGTGTACCAAAAAATCTTGTGAAGAATATGTTTCAAGGAGGAGGGAAACTAAAATCATAGAACAACCTTCAAATCAACCTACTCATAATGCAAATCCTCATACTACACGATGGAGAGTGTAAGGATTCATCCTTACATAATTATCATATTTGATAATAAATATATTTTTATAATTGAATTGATGATTTACAGAGATAGTGAACCATGTTTAAATATCGCTGATAGGAACATACATGTCTATTAGTAATAGACATGTCGTATGATAACTATTAATTAATAACTAATTAACATAGTAATGACTAAATAGTAAACTAACATTAATCAACAACTGTAATAACCATTTAGGTTTATTACAAATCATCCTGCTCTAAAAAGATTCGGCCACGAATCTTCTACGAGCAAGCTGCAGCTGGAATTCTTGCCACGAATAACTGTGCCATGGTTTAGCAGTTCTTGGAATAATTGGTCACATTTCCATTCAAATTTTATCATGCTTATGATTCTGTAGATGAACACATAATAACTAAGCGGCGCATATTTCGGATCTGCTAATCTAATGGTGTTCTTTTGATCTTCTAATTTGGTTTTCTTATATGTAGCAACAACTACTAATAATGTACTTACTTCCTTGTCTAACAAACTTGTCTTTAGTTGTTCCTTGGGATCCTTCCCATCTTGAGTTGCGACTATTGGTAGAATGTTCATCTCTTCATTTGACGCAACATCTTCTGGGTTTTGTTTTTCTATGATATCGTGATTAAGGTCATATTTGACTCTTTTATTTTCATCATTGCCTTCTTCTACAACTTCAACTCTCTCATAATTGTTTTTAACATTGACTTTGTTGACTTCATTGACTTCTACAACATCGTCATTTTCTTTACAATTGACATTGACACTATGATTGGCAATATCATCTTGATCTTTCATATCCTTGTCTTCTACAGTTTCTGATTCATCATCTTTGTCATCGTCTTCCTTATCATATACTTTGCTCTGACTGGGAATCCCAATATGGTCTCTGGTTTGTCCTTGAGTACCATTGGACAACTTTATAGGATTTTTTACTGGCACACTAATGCGACTTACTTCCCTACCTTGTAAGAAACCGCAACGAATTTCTGGAAGACGTGCATATTTGTTACTAATTATCGCATTTTGAGTTTTGACATTGGGATGTCTTTTCTTATCCCTCTTGGTGTCTGATGTCCTAGATCTTTTGTGAGGAGGGATATAAGGAGGCAGTCGGCATGGTTTCCCTTCTTTCCTAGGGGTAGTAGTGACCTTATATTCTTCCCTACTTGAATACGTAGGAGTCGTAGTAATCCCTTGTTCCTCTTGACTTGGTAACTCAAGAGTCACAATTACTTATTCTATCGTGGGTGTAGATCCCAAAGCTTCTTGACCTGAGAACTCGGAGGTCGTAATAGCTTCTTCCTTTCTGGTCGTAGTCCCTTCTTCTGTCGTGAGTGTCGATGCAGATCCCAGCTCTGCTTGACCTGAGAACTCGGGAATCGACATAGCTTGTTCCTTTATGATAGGAGTCCCTTCTTCTGACATGGGTGTAGATGCAGTTTCCAGCTCTTCTTGATCTGGGAATTTGGGAGTCACTGCAGCTTCTTCTTGACGTTGTGTTATCATCAACCTCAATTCCTTAACTAATTTAATAATGTCTTCATATCCGCTTTTTATTTCTTCATGTTGGTTTCTTTTTATTTCTTTAGCCTCAATCATTTTTATATCTTCCACTTGAATTCTTTCATCTCTTTGAGGTTTGTGGAATGGGATAATAATGATTTTATTAAATGATGGGAACATGGTCTTATAGCTATAAAAATCTTCAAATAAATGATGGAGATTTTTAAATTATCTATTGAAGAAATAATAATAATTATTATTAAAAATTAATAATAGTATTATTATTCATAAAAACAATTTTTATATAGTTTTTGGAGGAAGACAAAATAAAATATTATAATAATTATAATAGTATATTTTGTTGAGAAAGAAAAATTAGGGTTTTTGGTGACGAGAATGGAAATATGGTTGGAGGGGGATGGAGTTGACGGTGTGTGGGGAACGCTGGGTGATGAAGGTGGAGAGGAGCCCGAGTGAGAGGATGGAAGGGTTGCGTAATGGGGGATGGAGTGGTGGTTGGGGTGGAGAGCCACGTGGGAGTGTATGATGCACGGTGCAGTGGCGCGATGGAAGGGCGACTGTGTAGGGAGAGTGCCAAAGGGAGCCGCGTGAATGGAGCAGGCAGGGCGTGCAGGAGCGGGAATGGATGGCGAGAGTGGGGAGGGTGCCAGGAAGGAAGGTGTGAAGCGTTGGAGAAGGGCTCAGCAGGGATTGTGGAGCGAGGGGACGTGAGGGTAAGTGAGCGTGGGCGTGGAATTGGAAGACGTGGTGGAGAACTGAGGTCGCAGGAGGAAGTGGAGCCGAGAGAGATGGAAGGGCGTAGGAAGAAGTATGGAAGGGCGTGGGTAATGGAAGAAGGGCGGAGGGAGGTAAGGCGCGGGGGAAGGAGTGACCAGAGTAGGTAAGGCGTAGGGGAAGGGATGTGGACGTATGGAGAGTGGAAGGGAAGTGATGGAGTTTAGAGGACGTAGTCAGGGAGACGTGTGGACTGGAGGAGTGGTGCAGGAGATGGAGCGAAGGAGTGAAGGGAGGGTGCGTGGAGATGGAAGCGCAGAGTGGTGGAGGAGAGTGTGGATGGATTGGGGATATGGGAACGCAGAGATGAGAAGAGTGGAGAACGGGAGACCTGAAGAGTGAGTGGAGGAGCGACTGCAGCGAAGTGGGTGGATGGATGAGCCTGAGAGCAATTTGAGAGCAGAGAGCCAAAAGCTTTGATACCACTTGTAAGGATTTATCCTTACATAATTATCATATTTGATAATAAATATATTTTTATAATTGAATTGATGATTTACAGAGATGGTGAGCCATATTTAAATATGGTTGATAGGAACGTACATGTCTATTAGTAATAGACATGTCATATGATAACTATTAATTAATAACTAATTAACCTAGTAATGACTAAATAGTAAACTAACATTAATTAACAACTGTAATAACCATTTAGGTTTATTACAGAGAGGCTTCAAAGTGCATGATGGAGGATAGAGAGGAATCAAATTCACTTGAGCATGAAGATGGCTCTAATCAGTCATCTTGTGCCCAAGAAGAAGCCATACCATTAGATTCGCTCCTATTTCATGGCCAACCAGAGGAGTCCGAACCTTATGAAGCTACTTTGAGTCTTACGGTAAGAGCACTAATGTTCTTCTAATTAATGCATGGTATCATCAGATCTGGAGGAAGAGAGTTTCCTTGGTGAGTTTATTCATTTGATGGACCCATTACGGACAAACCAAGAGAAGGCCGAATGCACACATGATGAGGAGAAAGAACCTCATATGATGATAGGGTATGAAGAGGACAAAGATGAAGGATATTTCAAATATGAAGATTGGATGACCTGTGGATCAGATTTAGAGGAGGAAGGTTGGATTCATGAGGAGTTGAGCATGTCACATTTTCCATCTTGCATGGAGCATGAGCATGAACACATGGCCAAATGCATTCTTGAGGAGAAGGAGGAGCTTCTTGAGTTGATGGAGCATGAAGATATGCATGTGCATGAAGGAGATTCTAAGTTGCATGTGTATGAGGAGAGGGATGACATGCAGGATGTGGACCAAGCACTTGTCTTGATGCCAAAGGAGGACATACCATTCAAATATACAAGAAAAGGCAATTGTTTGTACAATGATTGGATATATAAGTACATAGCGGAGATGGAGATCCAAGGGTGCACTAGACTTTCATACTTTGGATAAGGCAAATTGGCATGTCACTTAAAGAGCCACCTAGTGAACAAGAAGTTCCACATGCATGGCATATGCATGAGGAACATTCAGATCTGCAAATGAAGAGGGTAGATACATGCATGATTGTTGGATCAGCCAACAATGAAGTATTTCCATTCACCATTTTGGTGGGTGTATCTTGTAGAAAGTTTGGAGTTCAATGGATGCTATCCATTCGGGAACCTACTTTGCACTACCAAGTTTCTAACTCAATATATTTTATGAGGTCTGAGTACATTGAGAGGGCTGCAAAGTGCCTCATGACCATTCAAGGAACATCCATGAACATGTCTTATCATTTTGGATACATTGGAGGTTTTCTACGAATGCATGAGAAGGGGTTGGAAGGTCTACCACTGGGTAGACCACATGACAAGGTGAAGAAGCATAAGGCTGACTTGAGGATGGATGTACAATCCATCAATATCTACCATTACAAGCATTTGAAAAGGTTCAAGGAGGGAGGGGAAAGGGATATCAAGAGTTCCTTTGACTTGGGACACATCAAACCAAGTCCTCTTTCATTTCTTATGGGCCTAGTAAAGATGAAGATTAGAATAGAGTGCATGTGCATAAGGAACACAGTCCTTAACAAGGAGAACAAGGAGGACGAATACCCCACTCCAAGGATTGTTGCAATGATGGAGGAGTTTCATGAAGCAAATTTTTCCCCCAAGGAATTCTTTCATCATCAAATTAGGAGGAAGGAAGAAGACATGTGGAGGCTAGTCTTCAAGTACCATTGTGGGCACGCTGAGTTTCTATTCATGCTCCTTGGCTTGAATCATACACCTACTACATTTCAGCCTTGCATGTACACCATGGTGGATGAACAAATTTGTAAGTATGTTTCCAAATTTTCGAATGATATGTTTGTTTGCATCAAGGTTTGGGAAGAATGCTTGGATATTGTGCTAATCCTTATGGAAGATATATATTTCCATGAAAATGGATCCAAGTATGAGAGGGGAGAGATTGAGATCATGAATCTTAATCATATGGATATACAATTTAGTACCAACTTGCATGTTGGGATGATTTGGGATACTCATGGTGGACCAAGTTCAAGAAGCAACACAAGAGGATTCTTTATCTTCTCACAAGTAAGCATTAAAGAAGATGTTTCTTGCTGGTTAGGAGAGGCCGAAATTATGACTCAAGAGATGATGGGAGTGAGGGATGGTTGCATCATACTTGCACTACCAAGTTCCCCTCACCCATTCGACCTATAATGGGGTTTCACAAAAGATGACATGGAAGCAAATTTGAGGAATATTGGGCACTTCTGATGCTTTTGAAAGAAGAAGGTTGCAGCCATATGAGAAGCATGACCTCCTGACAACAATCATGCATGCCATGGCAGGGTTCAAAGCAGTTTCAAAGGAGAACAGATGGGCAATGAAATATGATCACAAAGGTTGGATGTACTTCTTGGTAAAGGGAGATTTCCATAGCACAAAACAAGAAGAAGGGGGCAATGTCCAATCCCATGTTTTTGATGAGGAGTACCATGAAGGAGGGTGGAAGCATGAAGACCAACTCAGATTTTTCAAGGATGTTCTTGTTCACATAGGCCGAGTCCATTTGGTACCTATCACAAGGTTGAGAAGGAATATTTTTCCATCCCATTATCCACATAGGATTGCGAGGAAGGTGGATGAAGTTACACATGTGTTGTTAGAGGGATTGGTACATGGATATCAGCTCATGCTTCTCAAGGGGGTCTTCACACACATAGGACAAATCTACTTGATGCATATATCAGCCTTGAAGAGGATATTTGGGGAGGTTGCCCTTGTCTCACCCTTAGAGGGTCGTCATGACTCCTTGAAGACTTGTATGAGAAGAGGAGAGGGGTTTCCATGGGGAGATATCAAGGAGGATGAATTGATACATGGAGGATAGCATCATGTGTGTCCACTAGACCGAATGCAAAGATGGGGAGGCATTCCACTATGCTTCATCATTGGTTTACTTTTGGCCCAAGGAGGAGATTTGCTTAGTAGAGAGGAAACTTTGGAGGGAGTACAAGTTTTGCAATGGCATTTTTTAAGCAACATGGAATGAAGTTGCTTGAGGAAAATAAATATTGGGAGTGGAGGATTGTCATGTCCCCATCCCATTAGTACCTTGGTCAAGTCACTAGCCCGTTAGATTCCCATGGGACCTAGTGAAAATCATCAATAATTTGGGAATTAAGGCTTTTCCTAAGTTTGTCTAGCACCACATGGAAATAAATTATTGAAGGAAAATCAATCTAAGTCAAATAAGGAATCCTAAGAAAGGTTTGGGAGGATGAAATGGAATCATAAGAATCTTATCCATGGTGTGGAAAGGTTCATTAAACATCAAGAATATTAGCGGAGGATTTTGGACAAGTAATAATTGCCTAGTAATTAATTGCTCATGATGCTCATCAAATGTTGGACCAAGTCCATAGAAGCACTTGGAAGTTTGTTAGGATGGGAAGAATGTGGTCATTAATGCTTTACCAAGTCACAATGGTGCCTAGGAGAGGTGTGTATGCTCATTCCTTGAGATGGGAGAAATTTGGTGGAAGTTGGAAATTCCAAGATGGTGGTTAGCCCAGTTCCTTAAAACAGGGAAACTATGGTATTAGGAAATGGAGAACATTTTGATGTGGAAAAAAGGTCAACTATGATTGTATTTAATGGTTTGGATATGGGATTTTGTCAAATTAATGTGAATCCAAGTGGTTGGGTGAAATAATGGACCAACTTCAAAATAATGGGTCAAATCCAACTAATGTGGGAGGAAATGGTCAAAAAATGGTTAGGAAGTGGTCAAGAGTGGTTGGAGGATGCCCATTCATGAGGAAATGGTCAAAAATATGTTGAGGGGTTCACTTGGAACCCATCAAGGGTTTTTGAAAGGTCTCATGGTTTGTGAAACTAGTCTTGACATTGTCAAACTAGACTAGTAAATGGTTTTTGGGTCCCCATCGTTTTGGTGCATGGTTTCTTGAGACATGGTTTTTGTAAATGGTTTTGGAGGGAGGAATAAGCAAAAAATGAGAATTCTTGGCTCATTCGGAGGTTATCCATTTGATGTATTGATTTTATCATTGAGTTGCATTGCTTCTCAAATGCTTGGGTGGACCTGTGCCCCTTGCAATTCCAGAGGGTGTTGGGACCCTCACTTGTTGATTGAGGAGTAAATCATCCAGTTTCATTCACTGAGATTTTTGTAGACATTTTACAATAGTATTTACCATATCTATAGTGGTGGTGGAAAATCATATTCCACAATTTTGATATTATTGCATCTCTATGTCATTTTTGATAATATTGTGAAGCATTCTATGTTGTAGAAGATCCATCGGGACACCTGGGGTGTATCAATCCATATATGATATTATTTGACTCACTGCAGCATCTCCATAATAAATCTTCATATCTGGTTCTGCAATTTTTGGTCTCTTGTCCAAATTTTTATTTACCTATGCTCAATGTGCCTCCAATTTTGACTAGTTTTCACTTTTGGATTGGAAAAATAACTTCTGATCACTCAAATTCAAATATAAAGGTACCTAAAGGTGGCTAGGAAAAAATTGGACCCCCCTACCTTCATATCAAAAATTTGTAAGCCTTTACTAGTGTTTGGATTGAGTTGGAAACAAGGTTTTTGCGTAGTCCCACTTTCTTATTTTGTCTCCAAATTTATAGTTTTCATTTCCATAAACTTATTCTATTACTTGAGGTTTCCCCACTATTGTACCAACCTACTTTGAGTCTAGATACACCCAGTGGATGCACCAGGAGCCGTTGGGTAGCACATAAGTCCCAATTTGGGCGTGATGAACCCATAAAATGTGCCCACTTCAGAGTGTATGGAATCCTTTCCAATACTTGCACACCTATGAGTATCCCTATATTATGATAACATTTTTTTAGACCTGTAGGTGACTGTTGTAGAACATATTCTGAGTTGGGTTGGGGAAAATACAAAAAAAATGCTAATGTGTGTAGACCCTAGGGGGGATTGAAAGCCAAATTTAGGAGTGAGGTAGTGAGTGAGCCTAATTTATGATTCATTTTCATTACATGGGGTTTCAAGAATGCCTTTATTGGAAGGACTTGAGGGGTAAATTACAACGGTTGATCTCAAGAATGCCGCTTCATGCATAGTGTAGGAAATAAAACATAATTTTTCCTTGAAATAGAAGCTCAATGGGAGCTTAGCTGTAGTCCAGTGGGATGGAAAGGATTACAACCTTGCAATGTTTATAATTTACAGAATTAACACTCCACAAAAAATTGAAATGGAAAAAGACAAATAATTATTTTAAGATGATGAAATTAAACCACATTAACCCCTCCCTAAAAATAGCCAGTAAAGCTTGATAGAAAATAAAATTTTCAATTCAATTGAATTACTTAAAATATCCCTTAATAAACCTAGATTTATTAAGTATCGACAAATCTTAAAAAATGAAGGTGCAAATTTCAATAACGCTTACTAGATCAATATAAATTCAATAATGACTTAAACTCATTCTAACTTCCAGTTTTTACTGAAAGCAACAACCTTTGCCTCCAAAAAAAATACTCAAAGACCTTAACTATCCGTTAAAACTTGATGAATTCATCAGTAGTAAGGGTTGATTAAATTCAAAACACCCCAGTAAGCAACATGATGTGGCCACAAACCAAGCCTGTGGGATCCTTCCTCAGAAAACACTATCAAAACAAACATAACAGAAAACAAACAATATTTCTACATACTCTAAAAACACAAATAGTCCTAGGTGTCCACAAGCATCAATAACCAAAAGAGGGGAACAATAACAAAAGATATTTCTAGAAATAGGTACAACAAACATCTATAATTTATGAATCCTAGAAGCCTTTCCTAATACATTTTCACTAACTTCACTTATTGTTACTAAATTGAAAACATTAAAAAAGACAATTTATAAATGGATAAATAACGCATGTCAGAAAGACTAAATAAAAAGGAAAAATGAAAAAGAAAAGGAGAGAAGTCAGATTCCCGATTTCACAAGAGAGACCATCGAACCAAAGATTCAAAAGGGTTATGTTTTTTTCACTGAATGATAACGACGATCTAGATCTGATGTGATTGATATTGCCACCAGGCATTTTATGCATTTATAATATTATTTCCTCATGCCTCAAAGGAGTGTGTTAAAGTTATAAACATTATTATTTTTAAATTTTAATTCTAGATGAATTATGAATTTGATACAGATCGATTGAAAATAATTTCATATAATAAAAAAATTCTAGTTTACTACAGTTTACTTCAAATTTCCAGTAACAAGATAAAATACTTTGCATTGAATGAAGTGTATACAAGGAGAACCTTGTGTGTATGGAAAATTTTAGGGATTAAATTTTGTTCTTGGATTAATTTTCCATCTTTTGTTCAAAAAAAGATTTGCCAAATTTCCATTTTTTTCTAAAAATATTCACCTATATTTTATAGGATAAAATTATTTTATAGTCAAATGTTTTTATCCAAGTATGTGAAGCCCAAATGGATATGCCATAGATTTCAATAAATATAGACCCATAATACACTACAATTTGAATCCTAAATTCCCGATCCAAATATCCCATTAATTTCCTTTAATGGAACCCCAGTTGACCCATCAAACTCAGTGATTGAACACCACTATGAAAATTATTTAGGGTTATGGAATTTAAAGACTTGCAATGATTCATGTATAATACAGCATATTTGATCAATTTCGAACCTTCTAGACTAATGCATTCTAGTTCTAGACAATTATGCAAAACGAATGAAGTAGTAAAGTCCCCTAGGGCTGCTGAAAGGTTAACATAACTAAATTATTTCAATATTTTGTTGCTTGCAACAAAATTCATTATTGAAACATTGACATTATTTTTGTTGTCTGCCTCTATATGCAGGTGAATTGTAGAACAACACTGTGACAATTCCCCCAAATTTCCATGTCAATACCTGAGGGTTAGAGTTTCAAGTTTCTAGCATTTGAAAACAAGTGATCTCGTGGTAGACTAATGTCAAGGGTTTCAAACTGGAGACCTACAGTAAGAAAACCCTGTTAATATTCACTAACTC
The DNA here is from genome assembly GCA_027924585.1 of Larix kaempferi. NCBI lineage: Eukaryota > Viridiplantae > Streptophyta > Pinopsida > Pinales > Pinaceae > Larix > Larix kaempferi. Next base: position 15,991,650 of record BSBM01000088.1, on the reverse strand, counting down.
TAGTGAATCCCGAGGGCATAAGCAAAGAATCACTCTTTAATGTCAATTCTTTGAGATATTTACAGTTTAAGAGCACGTCCAAGGCATTGTCTATCATATTTCTACAACTTGACAGAGTTAGGGATATCAAGTCAACTTATCCTATGACAAAATCAAGTGCCCTTGCCATTAGAAGCCCGATTAACGACTACATAAGCACATAATTATCTCTTAGAGTTCACTTTTTTCTCTTCCTCTCGACCTTGTTTGGGTGTCTATGCATTATCCCCAAGCTAGAATCCATCTGCACTAAGTGTGTAAAAGATCAAACCACCACCCGTGATATCGAGAGTTTGCAAAGGTTATTGTGGGAAACCCTAAAGCTCACCCCTTTTGTTGAGAGAAAGATGAATTGATGGCAAAATTGAGGAAATTTTGTATGCGATGACATCCTTGAAATATTGCAAATCACAATTCGGCGGAAGATCGAGTTTGAGAGTCTCCCCGCCATTAACAACTTGAACTGTAACTTTCATTTTAATAAACCAAAAACACTATAGCAATGCATAGATACATGGAGAGATTCCATTCATATGATAAACGAGAAATATGATATAGCGTCCTGCGATTACAAACCCAAAACACTGTAGTAGTGCATAGACACATGGCGATATTCCATTCGTCTGATAGACGGGGAATCTGATACAATTTCTTGCAAGTCTATCTCTACATATAAACACCTTCGACGTAATTATACAAGGTTTCTCAACAATGATCAAATTTGAAGGGTTCTTTTTAATTTCAAGTTGAAGGATATATATTAATCCAACCCTTCCATGATAAAAAATTTCAAAAAATAATTGTACTTCAATTAACAAGAGTAAACTAAATACACACTTCAAAAAAATTCTAAATACAATATTCGCATTTCAATTGTTTACAATGTTAAAAGTTAACGATCCAATGATAGATAAGTTTTTAGTTCCATAAAAAGTAATATTAGACATACTTTATAATTTGAAATATAACCTTTTGTTGGGGTATATGTACATTAATAATAATAATAATAATTCATGAACATTGGTCTACTATTTCTTTGAAGGAATTTTATAGTGTTAAAAAAGACAATATAAAACTTCAAACACAATTATAAGATCAAACATTGTTGTGGACACCCATATAAGATATGATGTGTTTAGTGTGTTCATATAATGCATAAGGACTACATCTTATATTCATATATTGAGTATATCCTAATCCACTTAACCATGTGAATCGTGTTCATTTTATATCTCATTAGGAAATAAGAAATTGTAGTTGATCTTGAGGCTTTTGTTGAAGGGTAATAGTTCTATCAAAACATTATAAGAGCAATGAAGAGACCCTACTTGTTTTATAGGCCTTTAAAAATACGAAAATCTAACACGAATTCATCCATTGCTTATTATTTAGATTAAGATGTTTATGATTTGGATCTTCCCAAAGTCAATAAAAACACAAAACTAAAGGAAATTAGTCATCATGAATACCACCAATATGATATTCTTAATGAGGATATTGATTGTTCACTTTATCTCTCAAACCATACAAAAATGCATGGCATAGAGGGATGTTAAAGCATAATCCCGAATGCATAAGTTTAATGACAACAACATTTATGTTACTTTATCCCAACTTTCTTAGGAATCCCACCCATTCATAAAAAAATGTTGTTTCAAGCATTAATGCTACCAAGGGTGTGTCCCCTTGATCTTGGGCTTGGAATGAGGTGGAGGGAAAGAGAGTTATGGGGCACTCTCAAAATATTTGAGACGCGAATTATTTGCACACTATGCCAATGTATCTAGAAACAATTGAAGGAAAACAGAAGAGTATGATAAATAAAGATGAATAAAATTGAGAAAGAAGAATGAACAAAGGATTAAGGAATTGATGATGTAGAAAATTGAATTAACAAAATCACAATTCTCATAGTTACAATTGCAATTTTAGGTTTTATGATGTTGATGGGGTCCATTCTGTTCAATCTCATACCTAAACTTAATCAAGAACATACAAGTTAAAAAAAATAGAGCTTAATAGAGTTTTTATCCCAAAGAAAAAAATTAAATAGTTTTGTGTGTAACAAAGAAAAACTATGCACTATCTTATGATGAGCTTGACTAGTAATACACAATCAAAGGATTCTTGAGAGATTTCCATTCAATTGTTAATTATGTATTTTTTCGCATTAAATATCTATTGTAATAATGGGCATGCCATGAATTATATACTAAGTGGTTGAGAGACCCACAAATGTGCTCAAATAATTATCAAATATTATATACCAACAATATAATCATGTCATCAATTTGAACACCCAAACACATAGCACTACCAATACAAAAAAATAATTACGAATCAACATGTTAGATACACTTGGGCCACATATTTGTCAATATTTTTATGAATAAATTCCCAATGCCATTACAATTTACACTTGTAACCATGATTAGTTGTTTTTGTATTCTATAGAGCCAAGAGGAGAGGTAAAAATAACATAGGAAATGGCATTATGGCTAGTGTGGGATCCAAAAACATTAAGTATATAAATTAAAAGCAATGCCAATTCTTAAATCGGCAATGAACCTAACAAATGAATTTAAGTGGGGATTAAAAAACACAAGGTGTTCAGGCTTCTTTGGGAAGCTTTCATTAAGTAACACTTAAAATGGTGCATACATTAATATGGTGTTAATATTATCTAGGTGTGAGCTATGTGATATATTTAATATTGTGGAGGGGCACATCGTATCAAGGAATTGATGAGAGCCAATGATAATATAGATTATTTTATCCTTTAGATGTCAAAGGTAAGTATTGGGTGATGAACCCTGAATATTTCTCATGATTCACATCCTTCCTCATATAATATGAAATGTACTATGCTCATTGAACAACCAAGCATTGAGAATGATAACATTGATGGGTTGTTGGAAATGTGACCCTTTCTTTAAAATTGTATAATATGTGTAGCCCTTCATAAATGACAAGTGATTTAAAAAACTTACATTTTTTAAAGGTGTTTTCGAATTACCCTTGTAGGATGAGTTTGAACTCCTGTAAAGGGCTAGGAAGGGTTCAATTTTGATCCATGTTTCCCACTTTCACCAACCCTTTATGTGATAATTGCAAAATCATTGAGCCAAATCATTGCTAAAATGGAGGGTAAAGATCTTATGTATGACATTGACTCGATGTTGAAAAGGTGGGTAAAGGCCTTATATATGACATTCCTCTCTTAGAAGTAGATGTAGGATAATTGTGGATAATCATTTTAAAAATGACTCATTCCTCATAATTATGAGGATTGTAGTTTATTTGATATCAAGGTAGAATGACTTGGTATTTCAATAGACAACATTTGGTTCGCAATTTCAATTAGTCAAAACTTAATGTTACATATATAGCCTTGAAGGCATCGTAGAATGGTTGGAAGAAAGAGGTTGGTGTTATATTTTTTGAGGATAACTCTTTAAACTTTTGGGATTTTCCTTCTCTTTCCAAGCCTCCCTATAGGAACTCGAGGATATGTGTTTTAAAATAGTTAGTAGAAAAGTAGAAAATTGATAACCAAGCACATATCTTCAACAACCCAATTTTAAATTTGCATAAAAAATCTCATTGTCATGCATGTTCATTAGTCTATGTGTTGGGATCCATTACTTAGTGTTTATAGAAGGTATGAGAAATTACTCAAATGTCTTATATGAAACAATTTTGAGTGTTGTGGGGGATTTCATGGAGTTGATTGGATTTTTTTGTTGCACTCTAATGGGTTGGGTGTATGGGTATCCTTGATATTTACACTTATGAAGAGTTTGATAAACTTGTGTAAGAAAAAAAATACCAAACATAATGTAAAACACAAGAATCAATGGATCACACACAAAGTACATAAAGATTTACCCTAGAAGCCCAAAACCAAGAAAACCAACCTACTTGGGAGTTTCTCCACTCTCTATCTCATTGTATTATATTTAATGTTTACAATACAATATTATAACATCCAAAACCCTAATCCATGATCATGGATAAGATTACAACCCCAATTCCTTGACCAAAATTAATTTACAATGGGACACAAAACCATTGTCGAAAAGGCTAAAAATTGATAAAAAAACAAACCCAAAAATTTCTTTCAAGGGCATTGGTCCCTCATGCCCCCCGGGTAGGGGGCTAATTAGCCCCCCAAATCTCCTTTTCTCTAGGAACCTATGGAGAGTACAACACATGTCCAATAACTTAGACATATGCCTTGCATGCTAAATGGATTTTGAGGAGCTTAAAGGGTATGCAGCATCAAATGTTTTGATTGGGAATTATATTATGTAAAGAACCCCTCATGGAAAAAAATATAGTTTAGGATTTGAGTCTATGAGATATTATTCTTACCTCAACCAAGCTGAAAATCAAAAGAACTAATTCTAGATAATTTGGAAGGAATGGGAAACCATCAAACTCTGACTAAGATGGAGGGAGGATAACTTTTGTGCAAGTCTCTTATTTATTTAACTCTCCTTTTAGTGATAAACTATTTTACTATACAATGACAAGCCCTTTAACCAAACATGAAAATAATATTTTTGCAAAGTTGGTTTTCATAGTTTCTCATCTACATAGGTTTTTTAGTAGAGGAAACATGAATAGACTTTTCCAAAAATTGGTCCTTGGTGCACCAACTTGACATAGGAAAATTAATGCCTATAAAACAATAAAACACTAGTGGTGCTCTATGACCCACATGCACAAAGGGGGCAATGGCACTAAAAGGTATCTTCAATATGGTGGTGCAATTAATGACCCATAATGCACCACCCATGGCTCTTTCTTTTTAGGAAAAAAAGTTGAACAATGCACATACTTTCAAATAACACAATGATGCTCGGGTTCTAGCATCCACAATTTGAAATTAAATCATACATTTTTTTCCTTAGAAAATATCTCATATTTCATTAACTTGAACGAAACATATTATGCAGAGACATAGAGTCTTTCCTTCATACCTTCACAGTTATGAGGTCATGTTGAGCTACAGATTTAATTCTATACATTACAACATTCTTTGCAGATTCAAGACATCTAAAAAGATTACAAAACATCAAAAGAATAATTCACTAAAATTAGTGTATACGTCATGTTGAAGAGTAACTTTCTCTTGGATTAAAAAGAAAGCATAATTGTGCAAAGTTATTCTTGAAAACATATATTCATTTTGATAATAATTGAGACTAATATCATACATAAATTGGTGTGTAGTATATTGCACTTATCTTTATATGATGCACTCTATTACTTTTTTAAACCTGGCATGTCCTTGTCCAATGCCTCATTATTAGAAAGGCACACAATAAGTGGTGCACATATGAGTCTTGGATGCACTATCATTAAGAAAACATAAAAAGTGATATCATATGAGTGAAATTAGAGTTACCAAGATAATTTAAAAATGGCTAAAAATAAAATAAGGCATCATTGGATTACTATTGCATTTACATTGTAAAATATTGTTATAATTTTTTACAACTCATATTAAACTATGCGAATAAACTGACCTACTAAATAAAGAGGAAAAATGAAAAAAATGACATGAAAGTCACATCGTCAAAGGTTCGATTTTCATAATATGAATTAAAGGGTTTCCTAGGATTACTATACCACTAGTTCATTGTCTCCTCTTGAAACAAAGCTAAATTGTTTCACACCAATCATATCTATGGCATCATAGATATGCATTAGAGTATGGGAATAATATTATGATATTTATTTTTTTTAATTGGTGGTTCATCGTTGTCAAGGGTTATATTTATTAGGAGAAATTTCAACACTTGTTATTCTATAGAATCATAGCTAAATTGTTTCATACTAATCATATCTATGGCATCAAAGAGTAGAAATAATATTATGATTTTTACTTTTTTACTTATTTTTAACTGGTGGTTTACCGATCCACTCAATCATTACATAGTCAAAATATAGGGGCTCAACAAAAGCATCATGTCACTTACAAGAATTGCACTTGGGTGGGAAGGGTAACAATCATTCCTCTTAACCACCCAAACTACATCCAATAAACATTATGATATTTACTTTAATACCATACTCACAATTAATAACAATCAAAACACATCGATTCATCTTCAATACTACTAGGTTGCCCAATGCTCATCATAAAAGGAAAACCAACAAACAACATTAAAATATTTTCATATACCAAACATGTGAGAAAAAAGCACACAGTTTAAATATATAGATATTTTTTTAATAAAGAAACAATATGGAAAACCAACAAACAACATTAAAATATTTTCATATACCTAACATGTGAGAAAAAAGCACACAGTTTAAATATATAGATTTTTTTTTAATAAAGAAACAATATGTTGGTGTTAAATCCACTATACATATCCCAACCCATAGTCAACGTGATTTAAATGTGTAGATCTCAATATAAAGGAGGGGTTATTGTTATTATTAGAATATAATAGTACATATTCTAACCCATAGTCAACGTGATTTAAATGGGTGGATCCCAATATAAAGGAGGGGTTATTGTTTCTTTTCAAAAAATTTCATAACATTTCATTTAAAAGAGGAAATATTACCATCTTCTTCACCAAAACATGCTTCCGATGTCTTCTTGACAAAGTTACTTTCCAATATTACAAAAAAAAAATTCATCTTCTTCACCAAAACATGCTTCCGATGTCTTCTTGACAAAGTTACTTTCCAATATTACAAAAAAGATTTAATCTTCTTCACCAAAACATGCTTCCGATATCTTATTGACAAAGTTACTTTCCAATATTACAAAAAAAACAGATCTGCAAGATCTTTTAATAATCTATGTTCTCCCATTTTCTTGAAACTTAATTCCAATTCTGTTTAATACAAGATCTTTTAATAATCTATATTCTCCCATTTTCTTCAAACTTAATTCCAATTCTGTTTAATACAGAGAATTAATTACCTCGTCTTTATGACTTATAGTCCAATTACCTTTCTGCATTAAGATGCCTTTCTGCATTATTATAATAACAATTTATTTTAGGTTAATGTTATTATAATATAATAACAATAGATGTAAAGGCAGAGATGTGTATTTTTGCTGGAAATTTAGTTTTTGAATCTCTTGAATAGAGATAAAACAGAACTAGAAGCGTATGGAAACGTTTTTATAAGACTATAGAACTGTAGAGAGTTATTGACGGAGTTTTTTTTTTCAAGCCGAAAAAAGATAACTTGATATTCAGATTGAATGAAAGTTACATCAGATCAACATACATAAAAAAAAGACTATCCGATCTTCTATCCATACTGCATGTTCTATCGATATCCCTAGAATTCAAAATATCAAATTAAACACCTTATAATGTGGAGCAACCTGCCATTTACAAAGGACCCAAAATGACCCCACAAAAATAATCTGAAGTCAGTTTGACAAAATACTGTACCATCAGTTACAAGATACTTAAGCAAGAGCACAAAACTAAAACAGTTTGAAAACTCCTACATCAATAGGAATTCCATCCATAAATTCCTCAAAGTGAAGAATTCCATCCATATGTCCCATGTCATCCTTTGATAAGAGACCAACTTCGATGTTAAACTCCCGGTAAATGTGAGAGAAAGTGATATGTGCAAAGTCTTCCTTTATCTCCAGAATTCTACTCATATAATGAGTAATATGAAGCACATTTAAGTTTGCTTTACCAGATATCCAATTGATAACCACCAGAGAATCCCCAACAACCCGAAAATTTTGAACTCCTTTCTTTTCTGGCGATCCAAAGTAATCCCCATAAATCAAGCAGCTCGGCTTGTGTATTCGAACCAGAACCTGCACTCATCTTGAGTTTGATGGAATGACCCAACTTAATGTTTAAAACCATGCCTGCACCGCAAAGTCCATCTTTCTGTGCACCATCAAAAAATCCAACGGAGCATGAAGTATCAAAACAAGGAGGAATAAGAGATCTGTGATTAACATTGTCTTCTTAGAACTGAATTCTTTAAAAAGTGCTATAACTCTGTAAGTCACCTGAGAGTAGTTGAGCCGCTTCTTTTCAAAAATATAACGATTCTTGTTTTTCCAAACTTCCCATATGATAAATAAAGGGAGCTCAAGAAATCTGGGCTTGTTGAGAAACCATAATCTCATACTTTCCTGTAAATCTACCCTATTCCAGATTTCTTTAAAATTTAAAACCTCTTGGCAAGATCTCCATACATGGTTTATAAAATAACAAGTCACAAAAAGATGTGACATAGATTCAGAATTTTGCATAAATAGAAAACATACACTAGGGCCAACAAAACCATGTCTCAATAAGTTATCCCAAGTAAGGATTTTGTTTTCCATGCTGAGCCAGATAAAACAACATATTTTTGGAGGAATTTTCCATCTCCAAATCTTTAAGGACCACCAGTATGGCATAATGTCAACATTTTCAGATACCACGAAATCATAAGCAACTTTTGCCAAAATGATACCGTTTGAGTCTTCCCAATGCCAAACGAGTTTGTCATGCTTATTCGTCAGGTGAATACCCGTAGCTTTTAAATTTGTGACAAACCTTTTCCATTCTCCAGCCTCGCTACCTGAGAGACCAAGGTCTTCATAGTTCATCCAGACGGAAGCGGAACGGATCTCTGCATATTTGTTATACACCTGAGCTAAGACATCAATATTTATGGAGTGTAATGACACGATCAATTGAGGAGAAAGCTTGTAGTCTTCTTTCAAACCTATGATAAGGTCTATTCCATTGTAAGCCCAGATGGAGTTTGTTAAAAAAAAAAATTGGTTTTTTGATATGAAAACCACTCATAGAATGAGTTTCCTAAAGTTTGTATGGAATTTGTTTACATATGATTTATGAATGGACATACCTTGAGTAAGGCATATAAAGAATGTAACTACGTTTTTTTAGATAAATACAAGTTATGGTTTTTTTTTTGGAAAAAAAATATAATAATAGTAATTTATTTTAAGATTATTAGGTTACAATTTAGTGACATGTCAAATTGATGTATACTTTCTTGGAAGAGACTTTTTTAATTTTTTAGTTATTAGTTAGGTAATGTGTTTGTTTAGATTGTTTATTTATATTTATTTGGTTTTTATTTTGAGAGAGGTTGTTTATTTATATTTATTTGGTTTTTGTTTTGATAGAGGTCATGTTTATTATAATTTTGTGTATATGGAATAGTTCAATACAAATAATTCATTGTTTAGTTATATTTATTTTTTAATAGTTGAATCACATAAAATTAAAGGTTCTAATTGTTAATTTCAAGTTTTTTAAATTTTAGGTTTTAATGGTTAATTTCAAGTTTTTTAAATTTTAAATATTGTTATTACATTATAATAATAAATATATAATTAACAAATTTTTTAAATTTTAAATATTGTTATTACAGTATAATAAGAAATATATAATATAACGTTGTGACATGTCAAATGTATTAAACCTTTTAGTTTGTAGGTGGGGAACCTCTTTGCAATTTGCTCTATTAATTATGCAATGTATTTGTCTAGTTTTTTTATTTATAATTATTTGGGTTATATCGTGATAGAGGTGATGTTTATCACAATTTTTTTATAGAATAGATTAGTTCAAGTATTTTATTGCATAATTGTGGTTATTTCTCAATAATAATAATTGTGGTTATTTCTCAATAATATAATTATATAAAATTTAAAGTTTTTTATATTGATTATTCATTCTAGATTGTTTAAACATTAAATATTGTTTTGTTAGACGTTGATATTAGAACTTTTTGTGTTAATTATTATTATTCTCTATTTAGCAGGAAATATAGATTTGAAGGGTCTTTAAGTTCCTGCAAGGTAGTTAATTAACTATTGTAAGGTAATTTAAACTAAACTATGTTTGTGCCTAAAATGCCGATATAGATGACAACTTAATAATGTCGATATATCAAAATGATTAGAATATTATGAAATTCATGCAAGGCAATCAATTAATAACTTGTCAAGTAATTTAACCTAAGTTTTTTCATGCATATGGTATTAATGAACTCCTCTTTGAAGAATTAACCTATGGATTTTATCTAGATGTAGTCTAAATGTTCTATGAATTTTCCCTTTTCTGACTCTTTAAAATAACGTGAAGAGATATACGTTCTTATTTGAAATATGGCAAAAATAATTTTGGATTGATGAAATTGTATATATCAAATGTCGACATTACACAATCTAGTTACAATTTGCATTAAAAACAACAATTTTATCAATCCATAATTGCAAATTTGACAAAGATTGGATGGTTGAATTCCGGTGAAGACAAACCACAAAAATTCCAATAGATATAATGTTGGGCCTATATGCTTTCACCATCTTATTTCAAGTTAAACCCATGACCAAAAAGACAAACTATAGTTCATTAAATACACATGCTCTGACATTGCCACTTCTCATTTTGATTAAAAATTGTGTCATCAATACACTTGAAACTACACTAAATCGCCTTTATCACTCAAATTTCTCCTATGCTAGCAATGGAAAGAAATCATTTTTACTTATTCACTATGTTGTCATCTCCATCAACTTCCATTTGCAAGAAGAAATATGCATACAACAAATTACAATAGCTTGGTGCCCACAACTATGAAGGATCATTGATACTGCACATGTTGTCTTCTTTTATGAATATATGATATAGCCGCAGTGTTGCATGCATTGTCTTTTGCATGATCAAGCCGAAAAAAATTAACCTTATATTCAGATTGAATGAAAGTTACATCAGTTCAACATACATAAAAAAAAACTATCCGATCTTCTATCCATACTGCCTGTTCTATCGATACCCCTAGAATTCAAAATATCAAATTAAACACCTTATAATGTCGATAAGGAGCAACCTGCCATCTACAAAGGACCCAAAATGACCCCACAAAAATAATCTGAAGTCAGTTTGACATAATACTATACCATCAGTTACAAGATACTTAAGCAAGAGCACAAAACTAAAACAGTTTGAAAATTCCTACATCAATAGAAATTCCATCCATAAATTCCTCAAAGTGAAGAATTCCATCCATATGTCCCATGTCATCTTTTGATAAGAGATCAACTTCGATGTTAAACTCCCGGTAAATGTGAGAGAAAGTGATATGTGCGAAGTCTTCCTTTATCTCCAGAATTCTACTCATCCAATGCGTAATATGAAGCACATTTAAGTTTGCTTTACCAAATATCCAGAGAATCCCCAGAAACCCGAAGATTTTGAACTCCTTTCTTTTCTAGCAATCCAAAGTAATCCCCATAAATCAAGCAGCTCAGCTTGTGTATTCGAACCAGAACCTACACTCATCTTGAGTTTGATGGAATGACCCAACTTAATGTTTAAAACCATGCCTGCACCGCAAAGTCCATCTTTCTGTGCACCATCAAAAAATCCAACGGAGCATGAAGTATCAAAACAAGGAGGAATAAGATATCTGTGATTAACCTTTGTCTTCTTGTAACTGAATTCTTTAAAAAGTGTTATAGCTATGTAAGTCACCTGAGAGTAGTTGAGCCGCTTCTTTTCAAAAATATAACGATTCTTGTTTTTCCAAACTTCCCATATGATAAATAAAGGGAGCTCAAGAAATATGGGCCTATTGAGAAACCATAATCTCATACTTTCTTGTAAATCTACCCTATTCCAGATTTCTTTAAAATTTAAAACCTCTTGGCAAGATCTCCATACATGGTTTATAAAAGAACAAGTCACAAAAAGATGTGACACAGATTCAGAATTTTGCATAAATAGAAAACATACACCAGGGCCAACAAAACCACGTCTCAATAAGTTATCCCAAGTAAGGATTTTGTTCTCCATGTTGAGCGAGATAAAACAACAGATTTTTGGAGGAATTTTCCATCTCCAAATCTTTAAGGACCACCAATATGGCATAATGTCAACATTTTCAGATACCACGAAATCATAAGCAACTTTTGCCGAAATGATACCGTTTGAGTCTTCCCAATCCCAAACGAGTTTGTCATGCTTATTCATTAGGCGAATACCCGCAGCTTTTAAATTTGTGACAAACCTTTTCTATTCTCCAGCCTTGCTACCCGAGAGACTAAGGTCTTCAGAGCTCATCTAGACAGAAGCGAAACGGATCTCTGCATATTTGTTATACACTTGAGCTAAGACATCAATATTTCTGGAGTGTAATGACGTGATCAATTGGGGAGAAAGCTTGTAGTCTTCTTTCAAACCTATGATAAGGTATATTCCAATGTAAGCCCAAATGGAGTTTGTTAAACCTTTTTTTTGTTTTTTGATATGAAAACCACTCATAGAATGAGTTTCCTAAAGTTTGTATGGAATTTGTTTACATATTATTTCTGAATGGACATACCTTGAATAAAGGCATATAAAGAATGTCACTGCCTTTTCTTAAATAAATACAAGTTATGGTTTTTTCTTTGGAAAAAAAATATCATAATAGTAATTTATTTTAAGGTTACTAGGTTACAATTTAGTGACATGTCAAATTGATGCAGAGACTTTTTTTAATTTTTTAGTTATTAGATAGGAAACGTTTTTGTCTAGATTAAAATGTTTTTGTCTAGATTGTTTATTTATATTTATTTGATTTTTATTTTGATAGAGGTTGTTTATTTATATTTATTTGGTTTTTGTTTTGATAGAAGTCATGTTTATTATAATTTTTGTATATGGAATAGTTCAAGTACAAATAATTCATTGTTTAGTTATGTTTATTTTTTAATAGTTGAATCACATAAAATTAAAGGTTCTAATTGTTAATTTCAAGTTTTTTAAATTTTAAATATTATTATTACATTATAATAATAAATATATAATTAACAAGTTTTTAAATTTGTAATATTGTTATTACAATATAATAAAAAATATATAATTTAAGGTTGTGACCTGTCAAATTGATGTATTAAACCTTTTAGTTTGTAGAGTTTGTAGGTGGGGAACGAGTTTGTAGGTGGGGAACCTCTTTGTAATTTGCTCTATTAATTATGCAATGTTTTTGTCTAGTTTTTTTATTTATAATTATTTGCGTTATGTCGTGATAGAGGTGACGTTTATCACAATTTTTTTTATTGAATAGATTAGTATTAAGTATTTTATTGTATAATTATGGTTATTTCTCAATAATATAACTACATAAAATTTAAAGTTTTTTATATTGATTATTCATTCTAAGTTGTTTAAACATTAAATATTGTTTTGTTAGACGTTGATATTAGAATTTTCTATGTTAGTTATTATTATTCTTCATTTAGCAAGAAATATAGTAATTGAAGGGTCTTTAAGTTCATGCAAAGTAGTTAATTAACTATTGTAGGGTAATTTAAACTAAACTATGCAAAGTAGTTAATTAACTATTGTAGGGTAATTTAAACTAAACTATGTTTGTGCCTAAAATATCGATATAGATGACAACCTAATAATATCAATATATCAAAATGATTAGAATATTATGAAATTCATGAAAGGCAATCAATTAATAACTTGTCAAGTAATTTAACCTAAGTTTTTTCATGCATATGGTATTAATGAACTCCTCTTTGAAGAATTAACCTATGGATTTTATCTAGATGTAGTCTAAATGTTCTATGAATTTTCCCTTTTCTGACTCTTTAAAATAACATGAAGAGATATAAGTTCTTATTTGAAATATGGCAAAAATAATTTTGGATTGATGGAATAGTATATATCAAATGTCAACATTACACAATCTAGATACAATTTGCATTAAAAACAACAATTTTATTAATCCAAAATTGCAAATTTGACAAAGATTGGATGGTTGAATTCCGGTGAAGACAAACCACAAAAATTCCAATAGATATAATGTTTGGCCTATATGCTTTCACCATCTTATTTCAAGTTAAACCCATGACCAAAAAGACAAACTATAGTTCATTAAATACACATGCTCTGACATCGCCACTTCTCATTTTGATTAAAAATTGTGTCATCAATACACTTGAAACTACACTAAATCGCCTTTATCACTCAAATGTCTCCTATGCTAGCAATGGAAAGAAATCATTTTTACTTATTCACTATGTTGTCAACTCCATCAACTTCCATTTGCAAGAAGAAATATGCATCCAACAAATTAAAATAGCTTGGTGCCCACAACTATGAAGGATCATTGATACCGCACATGTTGTCTTCTTTTATAAATATATGATATAGCCGTAGTGTTGCATGCATTTTCTTTTGCATGATCAAGATACAAAGAAGTCTGTGGCTAACCCTACTAAGGTCAATGTTACTACATGCTTCTGAGCTATGCCCTCTACACTACCAAATGCATCCTATTAATAATGTATTTTGTAATCATTCAATGTTAACGACATGGTTTTAGTGTGACATAAACCCATTTGTATTTTACAAGCTTTCAATGTTAACGACATGTTTTTAATGTGGCACAAACCTTTTTTACTATAAAAATTAAGATTAAACAACCATAATGTATGTCGAGACACAAGTAATTACACTTCATAACTATAAAAAACAATATTTTTTCACTAAACAAAGAGTTATACTTCTATCTCTTATTCTTTAATAATAAAATCTTACTATATTCCATAACTTGTCGTTTCTATTTATCCTTTTAACTTCTTGCAAACTTAAATGTATACAACAAAAATATACATGATTTAAATAGAAATATGAAACATTCTTACCTATATCTTGAAATAAATAATTTTTAAATGTAATTTATTAGATAGATACAATTTAATACATCTTAATTGCCTCTATTTTATAATATAAAATGAAGAATCTTTGATTCGTAATTTTGCATCTATCATCATAGTCATATGCACGTCATTTCTTTGAATGAGAGTAGACAATTACTTGTGAACCACACCTACCCAAATAAAAATAGGTCTTATGGTGAAGATGACAACATGAAAATGTCAACATATTGGAATGATTATAGTATTATGAATATTCTAATATGGTTAATGATATAGCCCTATGTAAAGTTTTTATAAAGGTTTTTTATCGAGGAAACACATGACAATATTATTCATTATAAACTTTGTCATAAACGTATTATTGATGAATAAGTTAGTATGGGTCCCAAAGTAAGTAGACATTTTGTATAAAGTAAAGCATCAACTACAATGGCGTTCCATCATAGGTATATGATGAGCACTCATTTAAGAAAAAAGGGTAAATGTCCAAATGTTACATATAAATTTTATATTATTTATTTAGTTTTACTTATTAAAAATTGTTTTATTGGATTTTCCAAAAGTATAAGGTTTTTCTAACAATTGATGTTCACCAAACGATTTATGAATAAAAAAATAAATAATGATGATAAAAAAATTTCTTACTCAATGAAATTGGAATCCCGTATAAGCAAGTTGAAATCGATATTTTGGACTAAATAGCATAGCCCATCCTCGGGTGAAGATAAAAATCTAGAAATCTAGGTCATCAAAAGCTTTTTAATAATATATCCATGATGTGCACAGCAAACCGTGTGTTTGGTCGACAAGGAAAATGAGAACCCAATGTTTTGGTCGGCAAGAAGAATGAGAGTGAGTGAGAGGAACAATTGTTAAAAAAATTGTAATGTTAGGGTTTACATTGTTTTTATTTATTTATATATTTAATTGTTTTGGAATGTATTTTTATATCTTATAAAACAAATCTTTAATATTATGTTCTAATCTTAATTCCATTTTAATTAATTTGATCACAAATGTCTCTCTTTGAAAAATTAAATGATATTAATTTTTCTTACATCAACTTAAACAAAATTTATTTGATTATCAAAATTGATTACTTGTAAAGATATAATTGGATCATATTTTGTAATTTTTTTTATAATTACAAATTTCAAGAAAAATAATTCCCCTAAGCAAAACATGAATATGTTCAATAATTAATAAAAATAACAATCTTAATAATAAACAACATTATTATCTTCACACATATATACATATCAAAGTTCATAATCCTTTTGTCATAGGTTTTTATGATATTTTATTTTATTTTGTTAATAACTATTATTTTGGTTGGTAAGTATGGCTTACAAGGAATAAAAACATATTTCAAGCAAAG
Source organism: Larix kaempferi (assembly GCA_027924585.1). Taxonomy (NCBI): domain Eukaryota; kingdom Viridiplantae; phylum Streptophyta; class Pinopsida; order Pinales; family Pinaceae; genus Larix; species Larix kaempferi. The sequence continues at coordinate 15,975,541 of BSBM01000088.1, read as the reverse complement.
CAATCCACTCATCGTCAAATTGTAGCATAAGTAAGAGGTATGTTTAGTAGGGTTATCCTTAGTAAAGGAATCAAAGTTTTAGATATCCCAATGCTTGACGTGGAAGAGAAAACATAGATGCAACATATCATAGCCAAGCCCCCTTCCTATCCAAAACAATTTAGAGGAAACCTAGGGTACTTCACGAATGGAAGATCAAGTAAGATCCATATAAGTTTTAGTTGTGGGCAGCAACACAAAAAAGGCATCTTCTCTTCTTTGGTGAAGCATCTAAAGGAAACACATGGTGGAAGGTGCTAGGGGGTTATCTTTAACCGTGAAGGAAAACAATAACTAACCTATGTTTAGGGATTGGGTAAGAAGACAAACAACCAAGCAGAAATTTTGACATTATATTAGGGCATGCTCATTCTGTAAAAGATCTTGAAGCAAGAGAGGTAATGATTTTCAATGATTCATAAATTATCATCAAACAAATGAGAAGAGAAGGGAAAGGCCTCTTCTCTCCCATTGCCAAAATGGCAACAAGGGTAAAAGGGCTATTTTATTATTTTGATGATATTTCCTTTAAACGCATTCTTCAAACATGCAACACAATAGCAGACTCAATGGAAAATAGTGTTGTGGGTTAAGGAAAAAGGTTGTTGGTTAAAAGGGAAGTTGAATCCCATTGATTTTTAGATCCCATGAAATGACATACCAAGAAATCGCCCAGCAAATCAAGCTTGCACAGGAACAAACGTGACAAGTGCAAACGAGCATGTATCGATGAGCTCATTAGCAACCCCAAATCCCCCATACCCCTCTCACTCTTGCAAGGTTTATAATGTAGGGTATTCATTAAATCTATTGAGATGAGAATCGAGGATACAGGGGGGATATTTGTGCAAATGGGGAGCTCCAAAACTCATTTGGATAGTGTTCATCTTGTCGATTTGTAATTTGTAATTTTAGTTTGTCTATGTCAAAGTTGGAGGTATGTGGGAATTCATAGCCCTAACTACTTGAGTTTGACTTTGCTTGGTTCAGTTCTTGGCTTCTTTGGGCATATTAAGGAGCGACATGTGCTAGTTAAAGGTCAAACTTGAGAAGGATCAAGGTTGACATTCTATGCAAGTTGGATTTGTATGCATTTTGATGTCATGGATGAGCATTAGCTCTTAGGAGGATCTGCTTACTGCGAGTTCATGGAGCAATGCAATATTATAAGGTCTCTAAGAAAGTAGTTGGATTCCCTTCATACCTCAATCAAGTATTTGAATGAAAGAGTTGGTCATTATATTGAGGCGTAGGAGAGCAGGACTGACAATATTGAGAAAGCAATGGAAGTCAATACTAACAAACTGGACAAGTTAAATGTAAACATTGACATGCATTATAACATCAATCTAGGATTTGCATATAGATCATACTTTATGGTGGAAAGACCATTTACTTTAGTGGTATACACTTTAGAGGGATGCAAAGAAGATGTCATAGTTCAATAAGTAGTGGAAGAGTAAGTTGCCATACAACCCACAAATTATCAGTTGGACCAAAATGATGATGAAATGTGAGAAATCTAGAGTGGGCATGGTTATGTGTAATCCAACTAAGTATTCTTATGCTTTGTTTTTTACTTTTGATAAGTGAGCAATTTATTAGAATTTACAATTATAATGAGTGATTTTTTTGGTAGCTGAAAATATAATGACTCAAACTATTATAAACAAATCGAGAGTAATAATTTTGAGTAAATCTTTTATTTATATCTATATAATTGAGATTATTAGCTATCTTATTTAACCATAATCATTTTTATATTAATAACAAATTTAGTTGTTTATGTTAAAAAATATAGTTATTATTTTAAAAATGTATCTAAAGATATATGATGAGAATATATGTTATCATTTAAGCTAAATAAAAGTGTGCCACAAGTTAGGGACTTAAACTTTTCATTTACTAGAGGTATTAATCTTGTTTTTAAATCAATCTTATATATTAATGAAAGAGTTGTTTTGTGTCAAAATGCATTTATAATAATAGTATGTTGCTTAATATCAAGGCGCAATACATGTGGTGTCAAAGCACGTTTTTTATTTAGGCCTGATGGTTTGGTGCAACAACACCTATGATGAAGTGGGGGCTCATAAGTTTCGGGGTCCATTCCTATGGTGGGCCTAGGCTACCCTTGATTCACAAGGATAAATAACTAGGTAATGGATTTTTTTTAAAACACGTTTTTTTATTTATGGATAAAAATGCTATGTATTATAAAGAGTGTAACTTTTTCACTGTAAAGTCAAATTGAGATGTTATTTTTTTTAGCTTTAAAAAAAATAGACTTAAGAACTGATGAATCTTAATTTTTAATTTATAAAGTGGTACCAAGGAAGATATAATAATTTAAATTTTCAAAATAACCTAAAAATGCTGTCCAATTAGATACCATATCTCAAACTAAGCATTAAAAAAGTCCAGAGAGAAAGGCAAACTCTAGAAATTGTCATTCATTCGTCCAAACTAGATAGGAAAGGGTATGCATCATTACTTTCAACTAGAAATTGTCAATCACCCTTCCAAACTAGATAGAAAAGGGGATTCATCATTACTTTCAACTAGAGTAAAAAAATAAATTTTTTTTAAATAATTCGAAGAAGTGTGCATTTACTTATCTACAAAATTGTGGTTTTAGATTTGTATAAAAAGGAGATCCATTTCAAAAAAGTATTAAATTCACAAGCAATAACTTTTTTTTCTTGAAATCAATACACAAAAAAAATATAAACATAAAATAGTTGCATTCTCAGATTTAAAAAGTCCATTTGAAAAATGATAGGAGGAGAATGTAGATATCTTCCATGTAAGTTATTATAAATACTTTAATTTTATCTTTAAGAAATATCTTCCTCTTTGTGTTGAAACTTCTTATTTAGAGGATTTGGCACAAAAGGCAAAGGAGATATGTTAACTTGTCTTCAATAAATATCTCTATTTATAATGAATTTCTCAGTAAGTATAATGTACTGACTGAAATGGAAGATAAGAAAATAAAATTCATTAAACCTAAAAATGAGCAAGTGGTGAAAGAGAGCTTTCAAGTTGAATCTATTCCATTGGAAATGTTGTCAAACCCCTTCACTAACTTTACACATTTATGTGGATTACATTGATGATGCTCGGATTCCTAATGCGTTGATTTAGCCATTATTGGTTATTATGTTGATCATATCCATATGCCACGATAAAGGATTAGAAGAAATAACTTTAGGAACTTTATGGTTGGCATTGTTAGAATACTCGTAACTTAACAAAATGCATATTTCTTATTTTTTCCCATTAAAGTAAATTGAAATAAACCACAAATATAAGGAGTAAATTCTCATAAATTTTCTAGGCTCATAAATCGCAAGGCATGCTCTAAGATAGGTCCAAACTTCCTTCTCTTTAATGTAAAGCTTAATTTATTGTAAGATTGTTTTGATTTGCTACATCAACCATGTAAACATATTACAAATAAGAGAATGGTCTTCCAAACATCAACTATAATCCATCTCCAAAATATGAATCTCTTATACACACCATTAGATGTATAAATAATGTTAGCCAACCCCAACAAACAATTTTCTATATTAAGTAAAATCCAAACTAGTCATTGATAAGGGTTGACAACCAAATTTATAACTTAGTATCTAACTAAGGGTAAACCAAGATTACTACATCCATTTTACATTTTTTCATGGTTATAAAAAAATAAAATTGAATTCAACCAAAATACAATACAATTTCAATCATTCTTCAAATTAAAACCTAAGATATTTTTTTATTATAAAAAAATATAAATTTTTTGCAAGCGTATTCATTATCCTTTCGACATGACCTTGTGACAGGGATCTATAAGGTTCATGATATATTGTAATGACATATTCATTACACAAGGTAGATGAGAGACTCCACACGCATCTACTTTAAGTCTTTATCCATGGTAGTGAGGTTATTAATCAACCACGTAATTAACTTACATGTTTATGATCCTTTAAACCATTTGAATAAGGTAACTATGCACCTTCAATTTTTTCCATGCATCTTCATTTTCTCACGTAGTAGACGAGGTACTTTTTTAGACCTAAGGTCACAATAAATAATGACATCACATGAAAATTCTCAATATCGTCTTTATTTCCTTTCTTTTTTAAACCTTAGTCCACCCCCCTAGCTAGGGATCCACAACTTCCATATGTAAACCAACGTCCATAGTCCCATTGTTCATCAAACAAGTATCCTTCTTATCTGAGTCTAAATTCTTAGATTCATGAGCTCTCTTCATTCCTCCATACAAAGTATTTATGTTTATCATAGCCCCTAAAGGAGGGGTGTCCACAAGGTGTATGTTCATCGTGTTCCTTCGCTAGAGAAATCTTTTCCTCATTCAATTTCCTTGAACCCATGCATTCACCCTTCTCTAAATCTATAGTTTGATGTAAATCCTCCTCTTTTCCATGTACTTTATTCTGTATCATATGTTTAGAATATTGCCAACTATTTGTCTTTGACTTGGACCCTTTTATTTTTGGAGGATTAGGATGAGCCTATTGAAAAGTATCACGTAGACGATATGGTTCTTGGAAATTTCGAAATTTAGAAATATTTTCATAATCCAAAATCTATGTCTACATGTAGTTTTCCCACTTGAAGATCATTTAATCCGACCAGGCTTTACTAAAGTCTACCTCAATACAATTACAAGTATATGTAACTAAACCTACCTTAACTCTCTCGACATCTATTTTAATATTTTCCTTATATATTTCCAATATCCTCCGAAACTGATTAACTCCAAAACATCACTAAATAAAAAAATAACCAAATACTATGAAGAATTGAAAAGCCAAGATGTTAACAAGTTGGAGTACATTTTAAAATAGTATAAAGATTTTAAAAAGCAAAATGTTACGACATCAAGAAGATAGTGAGAATGTGTTAATTTAAAATAAATAGCACAGTGAGAATGTGTTAATTTAAAATAAATAGCATAAAACCATGAGATACCTTTCTTAATGGTTGAACTGGCAAATGCCTCTAAAAGTGAAAAGTATGTGAAACAGAAGTAGATTATAGTAGAGGAAATAACAAGTGGAATATAAATAATCATTTTGAAAAGTCATAACATATGGGTCAAAGGTAACCATAATGCTTCAGTAAAGATATATATATTGGTGTGAGAGAATGGTGCACACCATGAAGTGGGTGTCATTCCTTAAGGAGAAAGACAACATTTGAGTTATTGTTTTTTAATTTATACATTAACTTATTATTTCTTCATAATCCTATCTATTAAATTATTATGGAGGATATTGATCAATGTTCACTTTATATATGAAAATATGTAAAAATGTTTGTAGTGTGATGTTAGAAAAGAATCCTTACACGTAGATATGATGATAGAAACAATTATGTTACTTTATTTATAACTATCTTAAGAATCCCACCCAAGCATTAAAAATGTTTGTCCAAACATTCAACTTTGTGAAGGGTTTGGAATATGCTGAAAAGAAATGAAAAGTAATATTAATACATGAAAGAAGACACATTCAATTAATTAAAAATGGTGAAAAACAATATACATATTCAGTTTATATATTGGTGGTATTTATCTTTAAGAGGAGATGTGTATGCCATGCTCATTCAAAAATCTCTTCAAAAATCTCTTCAAAAGAGATTGAAATTGCATTTTTTCATAATGTCAAAAACCTTAGGATGCAAGAACCCTAATTCTAACACAAAAGTTAGGTTGAATGTGACTTTGAACTAGATGAAGTTGAGTTCTATGAAAAGAAATGAACCTTTCTCGAACCATAACTTTTCATCAGATTGCTCCATTTCCTGTCTTCTTTAGCTAGTTGAAAAAATAATTTTTGGTTGAGTTCTAGTGATTTTAAATAACTGTTAAAATTGTAAACACATGAAAAAACTCTAACTAATGCATTAGGATCACTATTGTTTCCAAGATAAATGCATGAAAAGACTCTCAGAAAAGTATCAATATCACTATCGTTTCTAATATGGCCTTATACATCCACTTGGATCACATATTGAGCTCCAAATGAGACACATGAAAAGAGAGATATAGGCACATTCTTAAAAAAAAAAGTATAATATTGTCATATGAGAATAGAAAATTAATTTCTGCATTTTGTTTTGGCCATGCTTTTTTGGGGGGTTAAGAATAGTTGACAAAAATGGAGTTCAACATTGAGTGAATGATTCACATTTTCCCCCTCTCTCATGTGAATTTAAGGACACAATTTTTACTAAAATATATTATCAAATGAAATTCACAAATTTCCATGGTATAAATGAATTCAACGTTCTCAAAAACCTCTATTACATTTAGAATATACACTTCTTTTAGATAAAGGGAAATCGATATTAACTTGATGGAAATCTCAAATGGTATTAAAACCATTAATGTTGAAATCTATCACCATCTAATACCTAGAACTTATTGTGTATGTAATAGAAAGATATTTGGGGAAACTTTCAATCCCTTCAAATGATTTCAAACACAAAGTCTTAATAATTAAAACCAGATGAAGCACTAATCTACCAATTAAAAACATTTTGTTGCAAGGGTTCATATTAAGCAACCCAAATTGTATGTGCTTAATATATGCAACTACATTTCACAAGCACACAAACGGTGGTTTTCACTAAAGTAGAAGACGTCTAGTTATGCTTCTATCTCTTATTCTTTTATCACAAAATCTTACCATATTCCGTGATTTGTCGTTTGAATGTGTGCAACAAACATGTATAATAAAAAATAGAAATATCAAACCTTTTTGCTTCTATCATGAAATAAATAATTTATTATGTAGGTTCATTTTAATGCATGTTAATTGTTTGCCTCTATTTAAAATATACAATGAAGAATCTTTGGTTCGTAATTTTGCATATGTTTCTAGGTAATGAAATGCCTTCCTTATTTGTGAAGACTCTTTGGTTTGTAATTTTGCATATGTTTCTAGGTAATGAAATGCCTTCCTTATTTATTTACATGGAAAATTACATATTACTTTTATTTTTCATTCAGTTAACAAAAAATTATATCAAAATCTTAGAGTTGCTTCAATAATGCATTTTCATTAGCCAACTATTAAACGATTGAAATTTCCTTACTTAGGTTGATCTATACTCGATGGTAGCCATGGAAGACAACTTGTTCCATAATAAATAAGGAGATATGTTCAAGCAAAAACATATTAAATTATTAGTAGACTCACATTAAGATAAAAGAAAGAGGTTCCTTGCCAAGGCTGCAAAATCTAGAGTTGTAGACTTGTTGATGCATCACTTTAGTTTTTTTTTTTCTCTTTTATCAGTTGGGTAATTTTTTTAACATTATAATTTGTGAAATATAAAGTAAAAGTTTTAATACATTGCAAGTTTGATATAAAGTCCATAAGATTTGTGAATTATTTTCTTTTTTTTTTTGTATAATTGAAGATTTTAGATTTGATATTTCTTTCGTATATCCATGTTTTTAAGTTTAATTCTAAATTTTAAACTTTTCAATAATTAACCAAATATAATAAAAAAACATAAATTAAAAAAATTAAAAACTAAATACATATAACACTAAGCAAGTTCTCTCATGCGTTTCCTGATGCAAATGTAAAACTATTGCAAAAACTCATTAGGGTGGTCAAATGGGGAGGTGTAAGAAAATTGAACTGAAAATGCCACTTTGTCCATAATATCTACTAAATTTCCTTACTTAAAGCAGCCATTGCATATTAAGTTTCCAAGATACTATTTGGCGAAATATTAAAGTAAACAATAATGATCTTATTTCTCTATAAAGAAATAAGTGTGATTTTGTCCTCGCATCCTATGAATAGGCTTATAATATCCATACGAAGGTGGTTGATGTCATGGATCATGTTGTTTGTAATGTTGTTCACTAGCTGCATATGATGGGGTGGTCTAAGGTTGCCATTCATCCAAGATTCAATCAATATAATATGCATGGTTTGCATTCCTTTAGCTCATGGTTTGTTGTATCTCAACCATGAAGGCCATCTCCTTGTGTTCTGAATTATTTTGTCCACACATTGTTATATTTAGTGGCCATCAAATGTGTGAGGTGGCATGATAAAATGAGTATCAACAAAGGTATTCATTATTAAAAAGTGTATTTATTATTTATACATTTAGGTTTGCTACGCATAAATTTTATTAGGTACAATTTTAGTATGATTTATATTTTTATATTATAATCGATAAATGTCTTGATTATGATGTTCTTGTCACAACATATAGCAATTGGAGATTGTTAATAATTATTTTGTATGGGGACATAATTTTTTAAAAGCATAATATTTACAATAGGTATAAATTATTTGTATTAAAATGAATTTAAAAAAAAAATATTTAAATTTTGATTAGTTTTGTGTTGGGTGATATTGTTTTTGGTTTATGTAACTTGAGCATAAGCGACAAGCGAGCGTCAACGTTAAGTCTAGCAATTTATTTTTAAAATATTTAATTATGTTAAATCTTATTGGTGTTTTTAATAGCATGTATAGTGACTAGTTATCTGAATTGACATCTTGCTTGAGCTCTAGTTGGTGTGTCTTTTGGGTACTATACTTTAAACCATAGTTACCAAATTCGGTCGAATTTGGCTAATTGGTACAGAAATTCGGAATTCAATTCATCTCGAATTATTCGGTCGAATTCAATTCGGTTTCGTCCATCGTAGCTACGTTTATGTCTGCTTGTAGCTATATTTGAGTGTACAAGAATTAGGTAGAGTATATGGTCGGGCCAGTATGGAAACCCTTAGGCAAACAGAAGTGAAGAAACATGCTCAGTGCCTCGACCAGATACTCTACCTAATTCTTGTACACTCAACATAGCTACATGCAGACATAGACATAGCTATGATGGACTAGGAAGACAGAAGTGAAGAAACACGCTCAGTTCCATGACGACAAGAAGAAATAGCCACTAGTGGGCTTGCTTACAGGTAAGACCGCGTAGACCCTGTCGGCCTCAAACTGTCTTATAGGCCATTACGTAGGAATCAAAACACATTTTGGTTGGAGGATGTGAATATTGGTGGGATGAGTCTAACCATGCCATCTATCTCTTGCTTGTATAAATAGTGTCAGTATCTGAAAGTCTATATACTCTTTCATCTTGTTTTTTTTTTAACAAAAATGGTTACTTATTTTTATATCAAAAAAAGGATGCGGCCTAGTCGGACATCCTGTGATTACACCAGATAGTTGTATGTAGAGATAGTTGTACAATATTTTTGACAACGTTCAAAAAGATACTTCAAAACATCTAGTTATTATTAGTCTGCTACTATATTGACAGTCGGTCTTGTTGAGATAGAACCTATAAAACTTGCCTAAGAGTAAAATGTATTTACAATACATAGCAAAATTTCAAAAAGGTAAAGCGACACCATTTCAGGCCTTCTTCTATCTATTCCTCTGGGATTTCCCCATTAACTTCTTTGATTTGAAAATTTGCCTCAATGGCACAATCTACCTTTCTCTAGTCTTCCTCTGAATGATTGTCTGGAGCTTCATTGGTTGATCCCATTGAACCTTTCCCAAATTCTAATGGTTCTTGCACACACTACTTTTGGAATTGTCTCTTAATTTCTTTGATTTCCTCTTCATAAGACCCAGATTTACCTTTGAGATGATCTATCTCAACCTCTGGCATTACAAGCTTTGTTGTTAGTTTAGCTACCTATACATTCAAAATTTGGAATTGATATTGAGAAATTGAAATATTTCTACTAATAACGTCATCTAAATCTTGATTCTGCTTCTCCAACTTGTGCACAACTTGGATCATTGCCTCTTGACCTTCTCCACTCCTTCCTTCCAACTCCCTAAATACCATATTTCTTTGCTCCTTAGAATTTGCCATACTACTCCAAATTATTCAACTCTTTTGAACACCAGAAATTTCAAAATTAGTCTGTTTCAAGAAGAACCTCCTGCCCAAGATTACCTCAATAATCAAAGCATAATCCTGATGCCAAATTCTTATGATAATATCAGTCTTATAAGTCACAATGTTATGACCAACAATACAACCCTCAAGACACAATGTATTGTAAACTACATGAAAAATTTTCTTTCCAACAACCAAATTTCTAATTGAGTGCAATTTGGCCACACTAGATTCAATATTAGTAACTACTATTGATGCATGCAAGATGATGATTTTGGCACTTGTTACTTATCCTTACTAGGGAATAGTTTAAACCCTTAATCACCTTTCCTTCCAACTAATGTTGATAATACTGCCTACAATGAATATCCTCCAGAGTCCAAATATACCTCTGAGACCGAATTTGCATGGTACTATCAATTGAGCTTGTCTTGTGCACAACTAAGCCAGAAGTGTTGCAAACTCTAGGAGACTCGACAACGATGATACAAAAACAATTTGAATAGTGAATTCTTTCCTTCCTGCAAAATAAGATTGTATCCTCATACACGCACACCATCTGCCACCTATAGGTACTAGAAATCCTTCCAAAAGTCAGATTAAAATTCATTTGAAAATTAACAATTGCCAAAAGTGATATTTCAGTCCTGCTATCAATGGTTTTGATGCTAGGGAATGTCCTCATATTTTGTTTCTCCCCCAATAATGTTTAATATACCTTGTTCTAGATTACATGCAAGGTTTGTGTGGCTATGAGCTTGGGTGTTTAATTCTCTTAGAACATGGAAGGTATATGAACTTTCAAATTCTGTCACCAATTGATGAATTCTCCACATAGTTTGACTTATGACTCCTTTTGGTGAATTTTTGAAGGCCAAATGTCAAATCATTATCAACGAGTGCCCAATTACAACAATATTTTTTATATCCCTTTGTAAGGCTTGATGAAGACCTTGTCGTAGTGCCAAAGATTCCGCTTGGTTATTATATGCCACTCCCAATCCCCAAGAGTAAGTTCTCCTTGTTTTTCCTTCGGGGTCAAAGAGAACCCCTCGCACCTACCAACCCTGTACTCTTTCATCTTGTTACCAATTACTTTTAATTAGATTTTTATGTTTTTATCTCACTATATTGATGAATTTTCATTGAATTGAAAAAATTTAATACAAATTATTTGTGAATCATACCGAATTTATTGTGCTCTCTCGCTTCTCTTATCCTTATCATTGTTGTTACTACCCTTGTCATTGTTGTTACTGATATCCATGCTATCATTGCACAGGAGGATTGTTGTTACTAATTAATCCACGTTGATATAGAAACTTCCTCGTGGTTTGGACTTGATTTGTGGAGGAAAAGAAGTACATAAAGAAGTTATGCTTCTTTTTGCTTGCTCCTCATTTTGAATGTTTGATCTCGTCATGCTCTATTGCCAAGCCTGTTTAAAAATCAACCATTAAATATTTGGGAATGTGGATTTGGTAAATGCAAATATTCATTGTACATGAAGTGGATTAGTATTGAATTCTTGTTCCTTACAAGGGATGTGGATAAACACATTAATTGTCATAATTTAATCACATCACATAGTTATTTTCAACATTAATCACAACGCATCATGATGGATCGATGGATTAAGTTGGAAGGTATACGCCCTACATTTTCATTAAAATGCTATCTTGTTAGGTAGAATTACATTTATTTACATGGGGGGTACGTTTGATTATGTCTTGAACCTGTCAATTCCACGAAGCAAAGAAGCTCTCTTCCTTTCATATCATTTTGACAAAAGAGTGATGATACAATTGAGAGAATGTGTAGAACTACACCAAATTGGACAACATTGGCTATGAAGACTATTTATGCCACTTTACAGCACCGCAACTTAAGGGTTCACTCTCAATAGGGTGGTCGTGTTGTGAGTGAGATCTACTATGAAATTTTTGCTTTCATTTTCCCCATTGGGGTTTCGATATGCTGACCTTAAGATGTGTTCTTTAACGAAATGCCTTATGTTTGTCTGTTTCTTGCATGCACTGCAAATGTGAAATGTTGTACAACCTTGATGTTTTAATGGATCAATATGAAGTTTATTACGATCTGTATCTCATGGTGCAACTAGGAAACTCTTATTTTTTGTTGTTCCATGTTTGTAAGAAGCATATTCTCAAGACAATTTCAACTTACAATGGAGACCAATAGTATCATGAACAAAAGATGAAACAAAAGCATAAGGTAGGGCGATTTTTTAGCATTGAAACAAAAGCATACGGTAGGGCGATTTTTGAGCATTGAAACAAAAGCATAAGGTAGGGTGATTTTTTAATAGCATTATGTAGGGAAATTTTTTAATATATTATGTAAGACGATTTGATTTCTAATATAGTGCCATGTGAAGATATTCAAAAGCAAGTTCAAGTTTCCAAAATGGATCTTTGTTGGCATTGAAGGATTGAAAAAACAAATGCTCAATATGAATATGGAGATGGTAAGTGGAAACTAATCGTTTGAAAAAACAAATGCTCAATATGAATATGGAGATGGTAAGTGGAAACTAATCGTTTAATACATCAAGAACAATCATTAAACACAATATCATCTATTGATTTGATGCAAAAATGGCATGTATGAGGTATGAGTGGATCGAGTTTAATTCGTCATTAAACTTACTATGCTAGATCGACATGTAAATGGAACCACACTACAATCCTATTATATGTCCAATCACTTGATTATGAACATTATCAAATGTTTACCATACCCTTTAAAACGTAAAGGAATATTGATAACCGATACTGCTATGATCGAGTATGAGCCAAATGATAGTCATGGTTTTCATACTTAGGATAACATTAAACATTAATCAACAAATTCAAATCTATATGACCTTAAGGCTTTTACCATGAGGCTTTGTATTCTATGAGTTTTCATATAAATACTAGTATATAAAGACACCAAGACCCAACAACGTTTGGAGTTATATGTCCAAGAAACAAAGTATGGATCTTATAATGAAAAAACATATCCAATAACCAAGTCATGAGCATGGGGGCTTCACTAGAAGGCAATATAATATCACGTTCATTCATATTGCGGTATTAAATATTCATGAAAACCTAAAAATTATATTGCTTATATATTAAGGGGCAAAGGTTTTTTTTTATTTAATGTAACAATACAAAAATACTTTGGGGTCTTTTTTATATGTGCGGGCTGACAAATATTCTCCAAATGGAGATGGCGGGATCACGGCTAGATGAGAAATCGGGTTGAGGCAAGGCTCGGGCTTACTAGTACGCAGGGAAATCGTGTCTTGAGGCATGCTTGAGGCCAGGGGTTTCGTGGTGAAGTGGATTTACATTCGATCATAGTCGAGAGACAGTGGCCATTGAAAACTAATTATTACCAATAGCACTCGACCAGTTGTTACTAATAGCCTTGGAAGGCTCTAAGCCTCCAGGGCCTGTTATAGGCCCTCGATAGGCCTTGGGGGATTGAATAACCAACCACTCGTGCCTATTATAGGCCTTGGGAAATTTATTCAGCCTCGTAGAGCTTGTTACAGGCCTTAGGGACTTGGATACCTAGCCCACAACAAGCTTAGTCAACGATTGGGGAACTACAACATGCAATCTAAATATTGTACTATGTGCATTGGCTCTAGTGACATACAATAAGTGATATCCTATCTCTTCATTAGACCATTAGATGTTGCAAATCATAATGATATGTGGTTGAGTAATTGCATTGTGGGTGAAATAATGTGCATGCACAATATACATCGAAAGAAGCAAGGTGCATTGTAGAATGCATGTGGGGTCATAAGAGGGGTATCATATCAATATACTAGGTAGAAATATAAAAGGGTATAAAAAATGTCAATGAAAAAATTGATACATACAATATCTAGTGAAAATAGGGGTTTTTTTAAATTGGGAAGGCATATTGGGAGGGAGTTAAAAAAAGGATTTTGGAAGGTATTTTCCAATATTTAGTGAAATTAGGGGTATTGTTTCATATGCCATGAACGAACGTGCTATGATAGTGGTTTATTGAGTGAAGCCCCCCTGGTCATGAGTTGTATGTACTCAAGGTCTGTTTAGGTCTTATGGTCATAGGATCACTAATATTTACTCAAGGGAATAAAACCAATATTAAATCATGAAATATAACATTGACATATATGAAAAAGTAGATGAAGAGTTAGTAGTTTCTTGCCAGGTTTATGCCACGTACACAAATACTAAATGAAAAGTTATTAATAACTTTTCAAAATAATTTTCATATTGCAAATTTTAGCAAACTCTCTCCATAAAATGATGAAATGAGTAGTGATGCGAAGATTGTCCATGTTGCTTAACTCACAAGTAACGCCCTCCCCTATTTTTGGGCAATCAGTTGAGTTCTAAATCAGTTAGACAGTTTCAGAGTCAGTTTGAGTAAGTCTTATGGTAGTTAAGTGGTTAACTGATGTGCCAAGTGGTTTTAACTTCCAAGTAAGCCACTCTCATGCATTCAATTTGAATGCCACTTTGGAATTCAAATTGCTTGGCTTATTGTAGCCATTGTTACACATTGTAATTATTCTTCTGAGTTAATGAAAATGCATGATCTGTTGCAAACCTTTTGCATCATTGTTTTGACATATTATTTGCCGCATGCATCTCTAGTGATTGTTGTCTCTGTTTCCTAGATCTATTGTGCCTAGATTTTACATTAATATCTAGAAAATTCTATATTAGTATGTACATAAGTAAATATGAATAATTTTCTCTCTTAGCATATAATAAATTAAATGTGAAGACTATGTTTCCGCAACAATCGTAAATACTTTAGATAATAACAAAAAAACGGATGATAAAATGGGACATTATACCATAACTTTTTATTATAGTAGATTCTAAATGTGGCAAGTTCTTGTTAGATAATTATAGAATTACATATGTTAAGATTATAGCATTTATAAGAGATTTTAGCATTTATGTTAAGATTCAAACATTTAGCATAAAATTGATTAATTAAAACTTAATAAATTCCAATTATTAAAATAAATAAATAAGCTAAAAATAAAACCATAAAAATCTATAATACTAAATATATAATATTTTTATATAATACTAAATATATAATATTTTTATATAAATAATTAAAATTAAAATATTCGCTTGCATAAAATTTAAATAAAACTTAATAAAGTTCATACATAATAGTAATTTAGAAAAATAAAACGTTAGAAAACTACAATATGTAATTTAGAAAAATAAAACGTTAGAAAACTACAATATGTGAATAAAAAAGTAAGATGTTGAAAATATTAATGGTTTTATGTTTATTTGTTGTAAAGGGCATTAGAGGGTTCTCCTTATATATTTTTCTTGATAGAATATGAAATTACATGGTGCTTGTTGTTGAATTGGTTCCCTAGCTTTGGGCCTTTTCTAAGGTCATTTTGGTTCTTTCTGGATGTTATTTGCATTAACATTGGGACATTGCCACCTTCTGGATCTTGTTTCGTTGTGAGTTTAAGTTGTTTAAATTTTCAAAATCTTATGTATTCTAAGAAAAATTGATTCGTTGTGAGTTTAAGTAGTTTAAATTATCTATAAAGTCTCTCTTAACAGAGGGATGAATCACTTTGTGCATGTATGTTGTTGCTTTGGTTGTCCTTGCTCCTTTTTCCTTCTTCATTGAAAGGTCAAATTACACCATGAGGCAGGGCTACCCAATGCAATGTGAACATAGTTGTGAAATCCCTGCTTAATATCGTTTCAGGTATAATAATTAATTCACCCTCTCCATACATGTATGTCTAAATTCATACAATCTTATTTGGTAAACATTTGTTAAATTGAGATAAAAAACAACACCCAAATCGATTATAACAATTGTATTGATCCGATTTGAAATCTTTTGTTTTCTTATCATACAATAGTAGGGATTGCTTATAATGAACTATTATAAAACAAGAGCCACGATGTGGCAATGTCCCCAACATTGCACATATATGGGTTGATGACAATAAAGGTATGAATGGAGAATACATTTGCATGTATAAAAAATATACAATGACGAAAGCTATGGTTGTAGAAAAGGAATTATTTAATATCATAGCAACAATCATGGAGAGAAAAGAAGTACAATTTCAAGTGTGTAAATATTTTTCTGAAATCTTTAATTTGTGGCAGCAGAGTAGATCCAACTTGCATGAGAAGGTTGCCTAGAATACGACATTTCCTTTCTTAGGAAAGTGTGCCCTAATCCAAATCTAGAAACCTCATAAAGCATGTATTAGACAGTGTGTTTTAAAACAGAATTGAAAAACACTTTCTAAACACAAGAAGCTAGCGCCTAAACTAAACTAGAAAGCATTTTTTAAAGGAAGAAAAATTATGTTCAAGATGGCACAGTCAACCATCTTCTTGCAAATCTAGAAAAGGAATCTAAAACTAGCACATGCAAACTTGAAGCATGCATGCACCTAATTCACTTAGCTGCCCATAACTGCTGTAGCTTCAATCCTAGAGCAAGCATCTCTGCACAAACGTTTTATGGCTATCACTAAACTGTTGAACATGCCATGTTGAAGGAGAAACACTTTCTGAGCAATAGGTAAAGTCAACAAAATGTGTGGTGTGAATATTCTCACAACCAAGGATCTTGTACCCTTGATATGCTTCATTAACCTCCCTAATCGTTGGTCTAGAAGACTATCTATAGTAGATGTTGAAGAGTAAAAGAACTACAACACCAAGATAGAGCATCACATATTTGGAAACGTCTTTCTATTTAGATTTTTCACCAACTAAATCATGGAGGTGGATCATAAACAGATTTGAAAGAAAGTTACAGAAATGGCAACCTCGAGACCTCTTTATTGAAAAAATTGCTAACTTAAATAGACCTCTGACAATTGGACACATTTTATAGTAGTTTTGCATTTCTTGCTTGAACAGGCTACAAAAGAATGGAAATCACTAAGGATTTTCTTAGGGAAAAGAAAGGGGATAGAAAACAAGGCTCCCTCTAATGGCAAGGATCTCTACAGCTTTCGAAGATGAAACTGGAATGTATATCTGTTATAATAGATTAGACTGTTATATTTGTATGTCTGTTAAATCAGTCTTTCTGTAGGTAGATGGACAGGTGGCCCTTTGAAGAATTTTACTATAAACAGGAGCTAGAACCTAGATTTTGAATCACTGTCCCTCATAGAGAATCACATATATGAGCTCTCTGGACTTATTAGAACTAATTGAAATTTTATCATCTTTAAGTGATTTTTGATAATACAAAAGTGTTATATATATATATATATATATGGAAATGGGACATAATGTTCTTCACTTGTGGAGAAGAAACAGAGAGGATTAGGGAATAAGACTTTATACAACTATACCTCAATCAAGCTTAAAACCACATTAATACACGTTGCATGTAATCCATTGCCATGGCAAACTGAACCATAGATTTACCAGAATTTGAAATATAATTTTTAGATGTAATTTTTGGATGTCTAAAGAATTTGAAAAAGTGTAGCTAAGTTTGCAAAATAGAAGGAAAACCATTTCATTAAAATGACAATTTGCATGTAACACGGTTGTTAAGAAACATGTCTTTCATGAAGCAAGTTGAGAAACTTGTGTCAAAACTGAAAGGAATAAAAGCATAATAACTTTTGATTGAATTAAGACCAAATGAAGAAATGCAACAATGCTGATTTTCTATTTCAAATGCTAAAATGAACACCTTAGCTCATTTTGAAATGTGTTTTTTTTTAAACAATAGTAGGAGTAAAATTCAGTGATTTGTTTGTATCTATACAATGCCTTCTTAATAACAAAAAAGTAAGGAATTTTACTTCTTAAAAAACAGGAACAGTAGCTGCGTATAAATAAAAGATCATATGCTTTTGCTAAATTGGAAGTATGTATATATTAAGTAGTGGTTGTTGCATAGTTTAGAGACAAAAGCCAGTATCTATACAAAATAAAGATATCTTCATATATGGCATAAGCTGAATCGCAAAAAAAACATTGCAAAGTTTAATTTGATGCCAAATCACATTAAGTAAATGTGTAGGAGACGTCAAGTATGTAGTTTTTTGTTTGCAAAAAAGAAGAGCCAAAAAACAGTTGTCGATGCAGCATTGAAAATTTCAAAAACGATTGTAATTTCCCAAAATCTATTTCAGTCTGTCATGAGCGATGTTGTAACAACTGTGATGATCTTTTTTTCCTGCATTCAACAGAGAAAAAGACATTAAGGAATTTTATGTTTTTAAAATGGAAAATAGAAACTATATATCAGAAATTAGTAACATATCAAAGAAGCATTGATTTATGACTATTTGTAATATGTAGCCATCGAGGCAGCATATAGTATGTGAAATTGTTTTTTGTCTATTTGTGCTTTGAAAATGTGGGAAAAAAAAACATGTGATTGCAAAAGTAACCAAATATTGAATACAGTGTTCTGTAACAGATTGCAATTTTTGTAATATTTTCCATATGCTAGTGTCTTGCGTAGAAAATTATATCAGCAAGGGAGTGCAAATGGTTCGTATGACCACATGACATTTGCAAAAAAAGGAAGGACAAAGCATATGCAGTATCAGTGCTTTTGTTTTTTGTCTTGTGCAAGTTGTTTTTCTTCAGAGGTGGCAATATGCCTAACATTAACAGTTGCTTTTTGCGGAGGGGCTTATATATGCACTATTGAAAGAGTAGTTGATTCTTTATTGCCGAAGGGGTAAGTTGCACTTATTTGAAGCAAACATAAAGGGATATATAGAGACATATGGCGACTAGTTTGAACTCATATAGCATAATTTAATTGTCAATGCAAAGTTTTCATCAACTAATAAAATTTATCCAGTGGTTGAAGTCAGTAGTCAATAATGGTTAGCTATGTTGAAACTAATTACATTCCGAAGTATGAAAATGATCTTAACAAATGAGACCTGAAAAATGTGAAAAATGACGTTAACAAGTGCTCGCATACTTAAGATGACACAACATATTCATAAAAGACACCCAGAAAACGTTTTTATCCCTCTACTTCTTCAGTTGTTAAAGAAGATGTCTACTATAGATGTTGTCTATTTCTTGAGTGATTAAAGAAAATTTCTACTATATATGAAAATATCCATATCTGTACATGTAACATTTGACAAGTCTCATGTTTGTATATGTTTAACATTTATTTGAACTATATCCATGTAACAACATACAAATATCATTTAGCCCTTGAAGATATAATGGTAAGAGGAGTACTGTAATTAAAATCCAATGGAATTTTTAAATGCACTACAATGAAACTTCTAAGTGTAGTCGATCAAGATAGTCTACATACAATAACATAATGTTCATTACATCCTTTCAGGACTTCTCGAAAAAGATTCTACAAAGACAGAGTTTTGGTCATATTCATCCAAGGCTTCCCAGGAGAAAGATCCTAGAATGACAAAGTGTTGGTCACATTCATCCAGGGCTTGCCAGGAGAGACGATTTTTGTGCAGACATTTTTCGGGAAAAAATAAAACTAGGAAAATAGCAAATTACAACTTTTTGACTTTTTCTCTTGAATAACAAGAAGCTTATTTGACATAAGTTTTGTACTTAACAAGTAATCATGCTTCCACATTGGGCACTATATAGCAAATTATCAATAAGTAGAGTTTTGGGATATATGATTTACAAATAATATATGCTATAACTGTGGGCAAATAAGAAATTCAAATTGACATAAGTAATATACCTAGAAATATTGAGTAGAAACAACCAGATCTTGGTATATTAGTGAGGTTAAAAGTCAATTAAAAAGCTATGATTCCGGGTGCAAGTTCCAGGGAAATCTAGCATAATAGATCTATCTCAGACCTGGAATCTAGCAAAGGAAGTCTGTTTTATGTATTGCATCTGCTCAAGGTATGTTTTTGTGAACATTTGCATTAAAAGGATAATATTGAGTGGAACAGATATTTTAAACAATAATAGAATCAATTATCCATCAAACAGTTGAAAAGCAAATCTAGTTGCATCTTTAATATGTAACAACTGTTAATCTTGATCTAGACACAGGTTAAGCTTCACCAATGCATAAAAAATTAGCAGTAATATCTATATATGCTTACATTGTTAAGCAGAGTATAACTAGTTAATTTCATCGTCATCTGTTACATTCTTACTTTTCCTGCATTTGTTGGCCATCAAAAGCCTATTTAAGAATTTATTAGGCTCAGACAAGAATAGCAAGTAGAGCATTAAGAGCTTCTGACACAAGTTTATGATGATGATGGTACATAAGTGATTTTTATAAATTTAGTAATGAATGAATTGAGCCAAATTGCTTCATTTTCCTAGCTCTAGCCTAATTTCCATTATCTTTTCCACCTTTAGTTGATCCCTAAATTTGGATAAATTCTCAACTGAGGGCCAAGATTAGAATAATATGAAATAATTCGTAATCTTCATCTAGGCACAGATTAAGCTTGATCAATGCCTAGAAGATTAGCTTAAGTAATTTATATCTATGTTTATATTGTTAAGGAGAATATAACTAATTATTTTCATGTTCATTTGTTTTAGCTTGAGAACGTTTTACATGAGATGATCCAAAAATATGTCCACTTATTAGTTCCTGTTTAATGGCCAACCTTGGACTCATTCATGACTAAGTTCATACGCTGATATTGTGTACTATTGTTATCATGTATTTGTGTCAGAAGATCTTAATGTTCAATTTGATAAGCTTGTCAATGCACAATAAATTTTTAAATTGGCTTGTGAGGGAAAACACGTAGGAAATTAAGAATGTAAAAGCTGTCCTATGTGGGATAGAACTAATTACAAAATAATATATAAATGTAGCATTTCAAGAAAAAGTGTTCAAAACCAAAGTGTTTTCTGTCCCCAGTGCTACGCTAATTTTCAATATCTTTTCCATCTTCAGTTGTTTGCTACATTTGCATAAATGCTGAAGGGATAAGATGACAATAATAGGAAATAATACTTAATCTGCATCTTGACACAGATTAATCTTTTGTGTAGCAAATTAGTTGTAAGCAATATCTCTTTATGCTCATATTGTTCAAGAGTTGCTTACCTTTATGTTTGTCTGTTACAGCTTGGAAATGCTTTACATAAGATGTGTGTGGAAATGGCTAAACTAAAATTCACATCTGAGAATAAGTTGGCAGAAGCTTGTGAGATTGTTGTAAGCACTGAAGAAAAAGCTCCTGGAGCAGAGCCAATGTTACATGCAGCTAAAGCTTTGCAAGCAGAAATTAGCCACAAACCAATCTATGCAATGTTTGCTTCTTATACTGGCTGGAAACTATTTTTCAATTGGGTATTTTCTAAATTTGTATTATAGCTATTTTTTGTATTGTAACATTCAGTTCCTACTTATTCAAATGCAATGATCTCAAACTCTCATCCTAATCTATGTTCATTGCAATTAGAAAAGAACTATTCAATTCTATCTTATCTTTATGCAACTACTTATTCAGAATTTGGGATATGTGTTGATGTACTTATTTACTCTGAATTTGGAAAGTGTGCACAGGCAACTGAAAACTTGAAGGTAATTTATCTTCAGTGTCAAAATTGTGCCCCTAAATCAAAGCATTTGAGAG
This sequence comes from Larix kaempferi, assembly GCA_027924585.1. NCBI lineage: Eukaryota > Viridiplantae > Streptophyta > Pinopsida > Pinales > Pinaceae > Larix > Larix kaempferi. The sequence goes on along the minus strand of BSBM01000088.1, from coordinate 15,953,943 downwards.
AAGAGGTAAAAGTTTTGGCTCACAAACACAAACAAAAGCGCATTATTAGATAAGTTGTATTCTATAGCATGATAAACAAACTATATGCCGATAAAGTCAATACATGATAACTTTAGCCTGTCATCATAGAATGCAAACACTATAGCTATTGAACATTGATACGAAAAAAAATTAACATTTGAAGCAATGGAAAGTTACACATAGCAAGAACTGGCAAACTATCAACAATGATTAAGAAAGCATATTGCTTTATTGTTTCAAGCATTCAAAAAACTGTGGTTGCGAGTCAGTTATGAAATCTAGTATGTAGTTTATTTAATCATGGTCCGAGTTTAAAGATCAAATTGCAATGCTTTTTTTAAAAAAATTGCAGTTTTGTTTAAGTCATTTGAAAGTGAACATATTTTTTTTTCAAACAAGATCTATGCAGAGACAAGATATGAAATATAAAGTGGGCATAGTTGAAAAAGTTGAGTTTTTTTTCAAAGTAAGACTTGTTTGTGCATACCTTGTGTCTAGAGTTTTTTGCAGTTGATGATTCTATTGTTCATTGCAAGAGTGAACAGGCCTTGTTGGTTGAATTTGCGCAGATGACGAATAGTTGTTGTAACAGCCTTAGAATATTGCTTGTACGAGATCGCTGCAACAGATGGACAATATTCTTTCAATTTTGCACCTCGAAGACTGCATTCGAGGATTCCTTGATCTGTTTCCAGTTTGCATTGCAAGATATGCTCGTAGGCTGCAGTTGTTTCTTGATTACAAAAAGAACATAATGTGATGCTTTGGATCATTGGAAGCTTGCATTCTGCGCATGTACATTGGAATGGTGGTGCAAAAGCATTTTTAATTTTGAGTGAGCCATATATCTGTTGCAATTTTCAAGACAGGAAATATACAGAGTATGACATAAGTAAAGTATATAGAAATGCTGCAGGAGGAAACACCAGTTAGAAAGAAGAAAAGAAAAAAACAAATTGGAACTGTTGCTAAAAATATTGGAAAGAAAAAATGGAAAAAAAGAAAGGACATCTTCCCGTTTAAATGTTGTAATAGTATAAATGCAAAGAGGATGTTGCAAAAGACATGGACCTATGCAAATGTTGCGGGACAGTGTTCAAATAGGCTTATTTCTAGCTACAACATAATTCATTTCATGGATATGCATTGGATAAATAACATTTTAGTAAAATAGTTGATATGGATTGTATCTTGTTTATGATAAAATATAATGAATAGATAACTTTGAAAACAGTCAGTGACAACTGGAAAGATGGAACAGATGTGGAGAGAGAAATAGAGTATGTTGTTTTTCCTTTTTTCTTTTTTTTGGTGTGAAATAGAAGAATTGTTACAGCAATTTCATAGTTTAACAAAGAACAAAGGAATGTATGTCTGACCTGAATTGCAAATTCATCATTGAGTGGATCAATAAATGTGGCCTGGGAGGCCTTCATCAGGTGGCTTCCTTTTGGACCTGGTCGGACAATGTTTTTGAATAAATAGAGTAGTGGCTCGTCCTGTGCAAGTTGTTGTTGCACTTGCAGAAAGAAGTTTTTATAGTTGTCGTTGACTTGAAACTGTGAAGATGAAAGAGAAAGAGTCAGAAATAGATGTATAAATGATTTGCAATGGACGGAAACATATAAACTGAGAGGAAATTGCAGTTGTTGAGCAATCAACAATGAAATGAGTGAAAAATAAAATTAATATGAACTTTGGAAAGAACAAAAGCAAGTATATATATATATATATATATATATATATATATTTACTTGGCATGGAAAAGAAGGAGTTGACAGTACAGTAGCATAGTCATTTGGAGTTTCACCATCCCTGATGTAGAAATCCAATTGTTTGTTGTTGTATTGGCATGCAACTACTATGGCAACAACTGAACCAACAACATATGCTTCATCAGATGAAACTAACTCAGTAATTGATATGTCTGGAGGAAGACAACGTGTCTTGCATACTTGATCTATTGTTTCAATGTGACTAGAAGGCAAGATTGCTATGGAGTTTATAGCATCTCCACGATCATATTGGCCCCTTTTCTTTAATTCAAATCCAATAATTCGGACACTTTTTCCAGGAAACAGGAAGTTGCCAAATCTGTTGATGAGGTTATCATTCATGGTAATAGTAATTGTCATGAAGCCATCTTTGTCTACAAGATCTGCATGCAGAATCTTTGTCTTCACAGGCGAATTTTGGTTTCGATTTTGTGCAGGGCCATAGACAATTAAAATATCTCCTTCAAAAACATTGGCATGAGACATAGTACATAATTCTACAATAGATGAAGCTTGCACAAATGCTTGCTTCAATCTGCGAACATAAGAAGATGAACATAGAAAAGAGCAATTAGATTCTACAGTTGTTTGTTGTGCACAGCTGTGTACAGATAATTACATGATTTATAGGCAAGGGCGTGAAAAAGAATACAGATTATGTACAAGAAAATTGGTGAAATGAATTAACTTAGATATGAGTAGAAGAGAAAGAAAATTAAGAAGGAGAAAATCTGAGACAAAAAAAAATGAGTAGGTTCGATGCAAAGTAACATTACCTCTTTGGACTAGTTGTTTTTGTACTAGTAATATGCAATGAGGGTATTGATTTTGTGTCTGCAATGTCTTGTGAAGAAGAAATATTTGCTTCAGCAGATGGGGTGTTCGATGTAGATGTCATTGCAACAATGATCTGCTTGTGGCAAATTTCTTTTTCTTGTGTATATTTTCTTGATATGTTTTTTATTTTTGACCAATTCTAGAAAATGATCTGGACCTGAAACCATTACTAATGACATGGAAAATACAAATCTTTGTAGATATAGACTAAAGCAAATTGAACTGTCAGGAATTTTGGAAAGGGATGTTGCATTGAGTTTTGGCATATAAGAAAGAAGAAACAAATGTGTCGATGTCAAAAACTGTAATTTGGATATCTATGAATAGAAGCACATAATATTGAAGTTTGTTTGAGTAATTTTTCCGATTAAACAATAGCTCATCAATAGAATAAAAAAAATTCTAAAGAGTTTAGGTAAATGCATTTGAAACATAATGCTACAAAAGGACAAAACATTGATTCTGGTTTGCAAAACTAGACAAAAAGCTATTGTTTGATGTTCATAGCTGAAGCAAGAGTGTTTTTTTTTCCTTGTTTTGTTTTTTTTTACTATTTTTTTTTCAAATTATTGTGCATATATAACATTCAATGCATATTAGTCAATGGTCACTAGAAAATAGTAGATGGCATGTCAGGGTACGCATGAAGAAGAAGAAAATTGGAGGTTGAAAAATCAAGGGAATTGAGCAACATTTTGTCCATTGCAAAAGGAAAGAAATAAGTTCATTGCTAAATGGTGTGTTGGTTTTTTATATAAATTTTTGGTTGTAGTTTTAAAAACCAAAAATCAATGTGGTTGAAATTTCAAAAAATCAAATAAAAGAAGGCAAGAATGATGTCATGGACATATTCTTTGAAATATGCAAAGGATCTAGATTATATTGAATCAAAAGGAATTGATAAGAAACAGCTAAAATGGTCAAACCAATATGCATCAAAGATAGTAAATGAAATTGTATCAAGATCTAAATTTGTCCAAAAATGATCAATCATAGAATCATAGTTAGTTGTGATAGGACTTGTTTTTAATTTCAGATTTTTTGTTTGCATATATGACTGGATTAAGTTTTTAGTCATTGTTTCCTTCAACATGTCAATGTTGAAGTCACCGGCAAAAACAGTAGGCATTTTCGTATTATTGTTTTCTGACAAAATGCAATCGAGCACACAAATGACTTTGTCGAATACAGTATTTGGTTTGATATATATATTTATAATCTTCACAATGTTGTTACGAAGTTTAAGATCAATGACAATTGCCTCAAGGAATTTTGCATTGTAGGTTGCGGTGTGCAAGATCGGGATCCCTTTTTTGACCGTTGTAACAAGACCATGTACTGAATAAGTTGCAATACAGGTGTATTGGTTTGCAAATATTGTGTGCATGGGAGGCGAATGCAAATGGGTTTCTTGAAGGCATAGAATGTGTGATTCTAATAGTTCAGTGTCATGTGCAATGTCCTCAATGTGCAAGACCATACTACGTGTATTAAGCGAAGATATGATAAGATGTTGACTGCAAGGAATTGATTTTAGACCATATTGAAATTGCAATGATGCATCTTCTGTTAATCTAGCTGATTTGACAAGTACTTTTGATGAAACAGTAAAGTTCTTTTGTTCTAATTTGTTTACAAGATAAAGACATTCAATTTTTTTTACACGAGAAAGTGTAGTGTAAACAAGGCCATGCCTTGTAACCCCTTTTGGATCAAATGCAACTTTTTCAAGTGTCAAACCTTGTGCTCTGTGAATTGTTCTAGCACATGCCAACTGAACTGGGAATTGTTTCCTAACAAAATTTCTTTTATTTCCAACCAAGATCTGTGTTGATATCCTTTTGATAGGTGTCCAAGTATGGTTTATAGAATTGTTGTATAGACAATCCATATTAGTACGTGTAATTGCACCTATCTTTGGACTAGGAAACTCAAGCCAGATAATCTCTGACCAGGTTTTGTCATAGTTCCAAAAAATAGCTTTCGTTCCATTCACAAGTCCATCTTCAATGAGATAGTTTCCACCAATCAATTCAACAAGCATGTTTTTTTTCAATACAATTGATTAGGGAAGTTGATTCGTTTTTTGTCGTTCATAATTGATGTCAGTTTCATCAATTTTGTTGTCGTATGCTATGAATGTGAATGCTTCTATTTTTACATATGACAACATTTTTGAATTATGGCAATCGAAATCTTTGTTTCGGTAATAAAAGAATGGAAATGTTGGATCAATAGGTGCTGGTCTATGGCAATGTGCATTTAAATGCTGAATGTCACTAGCCGACTGCAGGCATTTTCTTATTCTATTTAAAATTGATATGAAAATGTCATTTTCTTGTCTAACAACTTTTGTAAGTTCATAATATTTTATATTGTCAAGCCAAAAACTATACGGGAACTTATGTTGCTAAAAAGTTGGGAATTCAAAAATCCAAGAATCATGTACAGGTTCAGCTTGAAATAAATCACCACAGAAAATGACATCAACATTTCCAGATGAATTTGTTGGAGCATGCTTGATTTCGCGCATACGCTTGTCTATGTTATAAAGCATATGCAAACCTATTAAAGACACTTCATCAAGCAACAGCACTTGAAGTTGATCAAAGTCTTTTGCAAGAATATCTAGTGTATTTGAACTTAATGGGAGCAACTTGCCAGAATTCAGGGGAAGTTTAAAAGCAGAATGAATAGTGATGCCATCAACATTGTATGTTGTTTTTCCAGTAAGCGCTACAATGAGACCTTTCCTTTTCAATGGGTCACTTCCAAGTGCTTTATCATACAACAGGACAAGAGCATTGAAAAGAGCTTTTGCAGTGTGTGTTTTCCCTGTACCAGCACTTCCTATGAGAAATAGGTGTATTGGATTGGAAGGATTGGTTTTTTTTCTAGTAACAATCTCTTTTACTATAGACTATTGTTCATTGTTTAGGTTCCTTGTTGTTGCAATATATTGTTCCAGGTTAGGAAGAAAAGGTTTTTGTTTGAAATTGCAAAGGTTTAGGTCTTGTTGCAAACTAGTGTTTTGTTTATGAACAAGATCATTATGGATATCAATTTTTTCAAAAGCCATGGAATCATACATGGGTTCCGATGTTGCTTTAGAGGAATTAGCAACTTCGAATTGTGTTTCGACAATATCCATTGCAATGTCAAGATCACCCCATCTGGTTGTTGCTTTGGGGAAGAATATTTGCTCAACAATTGATATTTGTGACTTGTATTGCTCACATGCTTCTGTCCAAGTTTGAAGCGAATGAGCTAGAAAGTTGTGCAGGTCTCTAAAATGGACAAAGAGTAATAGCTTCTCTCATGCAAATTTTTCTTGATCTTTTTCCTGTCTATATCGAATATATCGAATAATGCATGGCCTATTTCTTTTGATTGTTTTTTCGTCTATGAAGCAATAGAAGGAAGCATATTCAGCAAGACTAATAGTTTCAATTTCATTAGGACGTTCGATGTATCTATCTATTATTGAAGGACAAAGTATGTCTTCATATTCATCTGACTCTTTTTCCAATAGAGATGGTTTTTTCAACGCAACAACTCGTTTATCATCAGGGGCAGTGTTGATGAAAATTGTTTTTCTTGATGATGAATGAAAAGGCAAAGAGAGAATAATATGGACCGCTTGTCTAATCGACATTTGTTGCATGTTCAAGAGCGTGTTTCCTAGTCTGCGTATTGTTTCGAGCTGTCCAGATTTGTTTGCAATTGACTCTTCCTTGATCTTCTTTAATGCCATTGTCATAGGCCTATCTAGTTTCGTTATATATGAAGTTACGTATGTTGCAATAGCATAAGCATCTAAAATGAATTAAGCATCAGTATTTGCTTGCCACAAATTTGGAATGTTCTTTGCAAATGGATTTATCCAAATATCCGATGGATCTCTTTTTAGCAGTAGGGTGGGTTGCTTAATCAAGGAACGTAGTAGCATAATGTAGTTGTCTTTGTCCAAATTCAACTCTTCTAGAAATGATTCAAAGCATATGTTTTTTCCATATTGCTTAGATTCAAGAGCAGAAGTAAGGAGTTTTGTTTTTTCATCGAGATTGTTCAATTCATTGTCAATGGGTTCCAAAATTGTTGTAGCATCGATCGGGAACATAGGAAACCAAAATTTGCAACTAGAGCGTCGATGTTTTCTACATGCACGTGTGTGTTGATGGGTTTGAATCTTTTTTAATTCTTCAGTAAGCAAACAAGAATCTGTTGAAATATATTTGTCAACAAAAGTTGCTATTTCATGGTTAGTATTTTTATCATATACTGGTGCATCCTCAATCCAAAGAAGACCATGTTCATGTTCATTTCCTCTTTGTTGAAATTTAGTTGTGAAAAATTAATCATTGACTTTTCCAAAGAGAGAGTTGTTTTTCAATATCAATGACTTGAGCGAATTCATTTTGTGTCTATAATAGCGACTGCAAATGACAGGATGGTTTCTAATCAAAGTATCGATATCAGTACTCGAGGGAAATAATGTGGAATTGGAATCGTTTTTTGTTTGAAGATATTGTAAAGCATTGCACAATGGCTTCCATATATGTTCTGCAGAAGTGAAGCTAACAAAGAAAGTTGGTGGCCCTAGTTGCCTAACCATTGAAAAAATATCTTTTCTCATGTTTTCAAAATAGTCTAGAAATGTTCGAATAGCTTTCAATGTACGAAATGCAATTGGAGACTTTATGATGTTTTCAAGATTGTTTTGTGACTTGACATCTTTTACTTTTAGTTTTTTCCCTTTCAATTCACCTATGCGAATAGATATCCATGTTGCATTAGAAATTTGGTGTATCAATACTTTGACTGCCTTAAAGAACAAGTTTGTAGGATGAGCTTCAAAGTCCATACTTTGATGTTGTAGCTCCCATTGGAATATTTGCTGATGTCGATACCGCTTGTAGATGTCATCTAGTCGACAACATCCATAGAATAGTGTTGGGAAATTAAGCTCCTCAGAGAATTTGTCTTGGAAAATGCCTAGAGGCTTGTGATTTTTAGCAGGTGCAATTTCTAGAAGCTTGGTAGACAAATCGTCAATAAGATGTGTTTCGCCATAACCATGGACCAATGTTTCAGTTGCTGGTTCAAATTCTGTATCGAAAATGTTGTTGTTGCTTTTATCCGAACTTGTGGAGTTGTTCTCGTCGTCAATGGAATTGTCAAATGGAAAGTCAATGGCCTCTTTCCTTGCTAGCTCTGTGAACTTTGCCTCCCAATCAGGAACGATAGAAATTTTTTCTAATTTGTAAAGATCTCTAGTACAAAGACTTTTCAATGCAACCATGACAATATTAGGACACACATTTTCAGAGATGTAAGCATTTTTGTATTCCAATTTTCGTTTTAGCATAATTCCAATTGTCATGTCATCATCAAGGTTTCTTGGCAAAACCTTTTGTATCTTGTCCAAAGACGAGGGGACGTTTATAATTGCGCCAGTCAAGCCTAGTTGAGATCGTTTGTAACCGAGTTGACGTATTTGGGAAAATGCAATTCTTGGAGACACAGGGCGTTCTTCCAATGGCGTTAACATATCTACAGATGCCAATGAAGTGTTACGTCGAATATTCAATGGAACTGCGAATACAGGAATCTCTCTATTATAGACATTTTTTTTGCAAAATTTGCAAATGTATAGATCAATCGCAAAAGACGCTGGCATATCCATCCATGGCAATGAGTTCAATGAAAATAGCGTTTTCTCATTGATACGACGTATGTCTTTTTTTAAATGCAAGTGTTTGCATATGCAACATGCATTGGTAGGTGTATCTCCAATTGCTTTTAAATATTGAATAGTGGCTTGTTCTGTTTTTTGTTTTTGTTTTTGTTTTTTGGAAGCTTCCATTGCTGCAAAACGCATAGCACTTTTTGTTGAGCGAAGGTTCTTGAATGGTTGCTTTGCATTGTGCCCAAGTATGTTGATATTTCCATCAGGCCAGTCTGCATTGATATTAGGCACAGTCTTTTTTGTGTCCAATGTCTTTGTATTCTCTATCATTTGTTTTTTCATTTGACAATGTTTTTGTAAATTGTCATTTGTTTTTATTTTTTGTTGTGTTTGTGTATCTATTGGATATGTTCTATTGACACTATGAGTGGAAGGAATTTTTGATTGGTTGATCTTGGCTTGTTCTGTTTTTTGTTTTTCTTTTTGTTTTTTGGAATCTTCCATTGTTGCAAAACGCATATCACGTTTTGTTGAGCGAAGGTTCTTGAATGGTCGCTTTGCATTGTGCCCAAGTATGTTGATATTTCCATCGGGCCAGTTTGCATTGATATCAGGCGCAGCGTTTTTTGTGTCCAATGTCTTTGTATTCTGTATCATTTGTTTTTTCATTTGACAATGTTTTTGTAAATTGCCATCTGTTTTTCTTTTCTATTCTGTTTGTGTATCTATTGGATATGTTCTATTGACATTATGAGTGGAAGAAATTTTTGATTGGTTGATCTTGCTGTTATTATTTGCATCAATGTGCAAGTCATTTGACATTGCTGTTTCCATTTTGAGAGAACCTATGTCAAATTTTTTTAAACTAGTGGATGGAAATGCAAATGACCTTTGCATGTTTCATGTTGCGACAGGAAAATGTCTTTTGTAGATCTTTTTTGTTGATTGATATTGGTTGTGAATGTTGCAAGAACATGTGTCCCAAATGAAAATATTTATTTCCAACATCTCACACATCCATTGAATTGCAAATTTACAACCTTCTATATGTCCAATGCTAAAAGGCTCAGCCAAATTTAGGACAAATGTTTCCCAACTAGAAACAACACAAGTTTCATTTACCATAGACAATGGCAAGTATGTGGACAGACATTGCAATGCTCTGTTGTCATTGGATTGTATGCAATTGAAGAAGGTTTGGGCTATTGTCTTTCGAAGACTACTCCTGTCAAATATGTTAGACAACTTTGAAACCAATTCAAAGAGAGAGTCAAAACAATGGCCTTGAATGGTTGAGAAGATGTCAAAACCTTGTTGTAGAAGTATTTGCCTAGAACACTGAATCTCTGAGCAAGTGTGTGGACAAGATCTCTTGAATATGCCAATTGATAATTCCTAAACTGCAATATTGTCAATGACACGTGATTTGTAGGTTAACAATGGTTCAAAGTGACCAGCATAAGGTATATGATCATGGAACAAAATGTTATAGTAGTACCCAGGAAGAGTAGAATTGAAGTAGAGATATCTTCTTTTCGTTGAGAAAGACCAAACGACGACGGGTGCATTCAACAAATTCGCAAACCATTTTATACAGAATATATCACCCCATAAGCCATATCCATTGTTATTATCTGAATGGTAAGCTGACTAAGACATCCGTTGTAGATAAACATTCCTTTCTTTTAAACCATGTAGCTGAAACAAATAATTAGGTGAAAGTTCCAAGTTCGATGAAGATATTACAGAAGGATCTCCTTGAGCTAGTTGATGGGAGAAATGGTTAACAATTGCTTCTCTTATCTCTATTGATGTGTATCGAAAATGCAAAAGAACGGCAAATGAATCGAACAAGCAATCTCCATTTTGGAAATGGAAAGCTTCCAACCGTAGCAAATGATTTTTTGACAGTGCAATATCAATTTCATCATCAACTTCGTCCTTTGTTGAGAAGACTTCTGAAACACCGGGTTGCAAGTGCATGGATCTTAACATATTGACTAATCAAGTAGATTGAGTCAGTCGAACTGCAAGTAAGAACATGCAATAGAAGGGAAAAAGAAATCAAATAAAGTCTTTGAAAACGAAAATGAAAATGTAACATTTGATAAGAATAACAATTTAAGAGGACACATGGGCTAGTGCATAGAATTGTTAATCTTCACAACTTCATGAATGCATTTAGTTATTGCATAAAATATCTTTTCACATGAGTTTGAAATTTTCAAAAAGCCACTAGCAATGATGAAATCCAATTGCACTAGAAGGTTGCAACTGACATTGGCGTCTATTGCAATGAAGGGATGGGTTCAAAAACCAGGTTTTTAAAAATGTGTGCAATTGACAATAGCAATTTTTTTTACAATGATTTAAAGTGTATATATATATATACATATATATATATATATATATATATATATATATATATGTTTCATGTATACAGAATAAAAAAATTTAATGGAAATAGAAAACAATGCAAATAGACATTTCAGAATAATGAAAGCATGACAGAAATCAATGCAAATATGGAAAAACACTATGTTAGAACAATGGAAAGACAATGCCTTTGGACCAGAATTGACAATAGCAATGATGACACAACAATGATCAAGCCATGAAACAAAAATATACACATGAAAATATAAAAGAATTTGAAGAAGGCTTCAAGCTCTATAATTATGCTATAAGCATCTATTCTAGTAGTTGAATATTTCAAAACTAGATGAAGGCAATAACATCGAATATGGCTAGTCATAAATCAAATGTCTAAGATATCAAATATGGGCAGCCACAATGCATGCAACTATTGCTATAGTTAGAGCTAATAACAAGTTTTGATAAAAAAAACATGGGAAATAATAATGGGTTATGAAAAAAATATTTACTATCTTCATTTTCCTTATAATTCTATACTAAACAACTGTTGACACAAACTCTATTTGCATAGTGTTTATCAATAGCACAATGCATTTATATGTAACTCTGTATCGATACATGTAGTACATTGGCACACTAATTATAATTATACGTATGGCTATCGTTCAACATGTATGGCTATTCTTCAAGAAATGTAATGCACTAATAACCCAATAGCGTAAAACCTTGTCATCACTTCGAACATGAATATGTAATATCAAATTTGGTTAGCATGCTTGGAATGGATCTCTGACAGTGCAGGAGTGATTGACAATGGAATGGATCTGCAATGGATCGACAATGGTTCTAAATTTGCAATGGATCAAGATCTGGATATGGATTTGCAATGGGGCTGGATCTGGATTTGGCTATGGATCTGGAGCTGATAGGTGTAATCTGCCATTTTTTAGCTGGAAAAGAGATGGACCCCAGGTATGCTTGGCTTCCTGTCGATCTGCAATGTATCGACAATGGTTCTAGATTTGCAATGGATCAAGATCTGGATATGGATTTGCAACGGGACTGGATCTGGATTTGGTTATGGATCTGGAGTTGATAGGTGTAATCTGCCATTTTTTAGCTGGAAAAGAGATGGACCCCAGGTATGGTTGGCCTCCTAATGGTTCAGGGGATTCGCTCGGCCACCAATGCTATCTGACGGCTTGCATATTGGGGAAGTACCCCTCGCTCCACGGCTCAGGTAAAACTGATAACCGCTTTGCTATGAACGATAGCTCTTGGTTTACCTCACGGGTGGGAACTAGTCAATCAAGCAAGGGTCATTGCCCGTTTCGCTGGCAAGTCCTCTCGATGGGCTAGCTACTCTAGGGTTCCTGTGGTACTCCTCACAATTTGTTTTAGGGCTATTCCCAAGTACTTTCCACAGTTAAGAGGCCAGGAATTATTCCTGGGTCCGAACCTGTGATTGAAATGAACAATACAGATGCAGGAAAAAATTGGAATAACTTCGACCCAATCGAGCACAAGAAAGTTGTATGATATCAGATATGAGGAACCTCAAATAATTAATTAATTAAATGCCGAAATAATAGAACTCTTAACACTTAATTAAACCATGTTTTGCAAACTTCGAAAAAAATCAATGTTTACGAAATGTTTTATAATTAAAGACACGATTTAAATCATATATTTACATAGAGCCGACTTCGACTTTCTTGTTGTTACTCTCTTCTTAAGCCATTGAAATTCAATTGATGAGAAAGGGAATTGGCATCGAAAAATTCTAGGCGTTTTTTCCGCATTAAGTCACTACTACTATAAGGTCGGCAATTGCAAGCTATGTGGTATATATTATGGGAATACGAGTAGTAAGTTTGCATTAAAACTTATCCTTACATACCATATGTAGTATCTAATATATATGAGCTTTATGGATATAGTTTACATGGACTATATAGCTAAGTTGATATGTATTTCCCTAATACTGTGTATGCAACCTATATGACGATAAGCATAGTAATTGCAATAACAATACTAATCACAACTATTACAACAGTAAGCTCAAGTATTATTCCTAATTAGCAAGTTGTTTTCATGTAGCACTTATTACAAATACTCTATGTGTTGCTAAAGATATGGCAGTGGGGTGTGGGCAAGGAGAAGAGTTATTTACGCATAGCATTTTGGCAGACATGGAGGGAATGGAATGACATATAGAAGGACTAGTAGCTAGACCCTATAGTTAAGGTAACAGAGGTAAAAAATAGGGGAGGACAGAGAGGCATAGCTTGTTTACTACATATATGCTAAAATATATGCTAGATATATGTTAATTCTTTACTACATATATGCTAAAATATATGCTATTAGGGCAAAAACTTTCTCAAGCTAAAATCTTGCATGAAACAAAATGAGATGTGCAATACAGTTTTGTCTGTAAACTCAGCTTGCACTATATGTGGCTAATCTTGGTTTTAAAAAAAGGAGGATGAATTAATGCTGACAATGATAGTTGAACTTCAATACAATGCGATGTTAAATACAACTAGAAGTCTTCGATTATTGAATTAAAAACTAGAATATCTTTGCTTTTAAGGAAAGTTTTTTTCCATTATCCATAGTCTCTATCTCGCTTAAGAAGGGGGAAAAAAAGATGTTGTACACATCATTACAAGTGTCAATAACAATGGCATGTTCAATCATTCATCTATGACATAAGTTGAATGAAAAAGCTAAATCCATAGTTGTGTTTTTTTATTCTGAGAGGATAGTAGAATAGTATTTAAAGTTGACAAGCAAAAGGACTTGCATATGTTGTACACATGACTACAAATGTCAATAACAATGGCATGTTCAATCATCTATCTATGACATAAGTTGAATGAAAAACCTAAATCCATAGTTATGTTTTTTATTCTGGGAGGATAGTATTTAAAGTTGATAAGCAAAAGAAGTTGCATATAAATAAAATCCTTTAGCATCCATCTATGAAAGAGACAAAAGATCATAATATGCACTATTGCTGGAGAGAACACTGATTGAGCAAGAAGCAATCTAAGTTTTAACATATATAGGGGAAACTACTTCATTCAGGCAAATAACAGATTATCTCATTTACTACCAACCACATGTCTAGATATCTCCATTGCAACTAAGACATGTTTCAGAGGCATGTCTAATCCAAAACAACGACATAGGAAGAGTACTAAGAGCATTATGAAGTATCTAGAGAGGAATGCTATTTAGAGATTCTACTTTAGTCAATATTCAAATTTCAAATTGACTAGTTATTTTGACTTCGGTTTGACAACCTATTCATTTCTATTGTTGTAGCATTTGTTCAGCAGTGATACCTTTCTGCAGCAAGTAATACTTTTGCAGGTGTATTCTCTTCTACGAAGGCAGAATATAAAGCTGCAACAGAGGTTGCTTGTAAATCCAAATGATTGAGAAGGGTCTTTACCAATGTTGGATTTGAACAAATGGGACTCACAATCATATTTTGTCACAACTAGAAAGTACTAAAGATAGTAAGGGATCTTGTATACCATCATTGCATCAAGCAGATAAAAACTGCATCTTCACCCTGCTAGGGAGCAAACACAGTTTGGCATTTAGTCTATAAGCCCATGGAGAAGTAGTTGGGTGAGATATTTCATAAACCTATTGGCCGAGTAAAGTTTCTAAGACTTCAAGCACAGCTTTAAGTTAGTTCCAATGAAACTGCAATATAAAGGTAATGACTCTGCAGATGTTACATTGTTTCTTCCTCTAAACTAGTCGGGATGACTTGGTCAATGTTGATTAGTGATGAAGTGTACCTTAATCTATGTGAGATGTTTTTGTACGAGACAAGGGAAAAAAATTTCTTTGAGCATTTATCCAAACTTTATCTTCCAATCGTCTAACCATTCAATATATGTATTCATTACTTTTTTTTAAATACTTCTTTTATTTCAATTTACGAGTAATCTCTTAAATCAATTCTTCAACCATTATATAAACAAATCAGAACAAACAAAAACAACATAGCTAATTAAAAGGGTCGAGCTTTTTACACCAACACAAACATATCCCGTTTCATAATTTTTTAGAGTTATCCTCCAATCTGAACGCGACTTGGAACAAGGTCGTTTATCCGTCGGAGTATTAACTAGGTGTCACTAGCAGACAACTTGATTTGTATTTCTTTTTAATTTAAGGATTTATGTCTATACCGACCAATTTTAAGCAAGCACTCCAGCTACCATGTCAATCGCTTAGCTGGACTCTTCTAGCTACCATGTCAATCGCTTAGCAAGGAGTTTTAAGATCCACTATTTGAGGATTGATGTCAATCGCTTAGCTGGACTCTTCTAGCTACCATGTGAGAGCATGTTTCGTTGAATTAAGCAGAGGAAGATTACTACACATGGATCTGATCCAAAGCAGTGGATTTATTAACCCTGTCTAAAATAGAGCATAAATATAAAAAAAAATGTTACTTAATTCCTTTAAAACCACAACATAACTCTCATATGAAATTTCCTTTGGTTTATTCTTACATCCATTTAATGTGGTTATATGCAGAAGAACTTTACTTACCGTTTTCATGGTACCATTAAATTATAGCAAAACTAAACAACTGGAAACACACATGCAAATATGCTAACCGGGGTATGACGTAAGAGCTTCCACGTATGAAAAAATCTATTCGAAGGAATTAAAGAATTGGCACAAGGGCTCAGCGCACTTAACTCTAGGGGTAAAACTACCACAAACAAAGCATGATTTGTAATATTTAGTTGTATTCTAAAAAACCATTTCTAACTGGTCGTGTATGATAAGACTAAGGTCATCGCCAAGGTTGAAACTATAAAAAAAAAGGTGCAGAGTCTCAGAGTGAACTCTCATAGCAGATTTTTTTTTATTAGGTAGCGGTTGACTTATAAGAAATGCACAAGGTCGATCTCCAAATAAAAGAAACAAGGTTTTGACAACATTCTATGATTCTGATTTACTGAGGGTTTGCGATTTGAGACTGTATTTATATAGAGCATACAGTGATTCTCTATAGTCATGCAACAATCTGCATCCGTATTCCCAGATTAGAAATGTTTGGACTGGATCGAATCACATAGATTCTTATTCAAAACGTGTGCCCCCCAAATATGAAACCAAAAGTTACAACACTAAGTATAGCCAAGCCAAAAACAAGTAAATACGAAATAATGTAGAATTTAGATAAAGCTTATGCATTAAATTTTAGTCAAACATAATTGTATACATACTTATCCCAACCCATCACGACCAAGCTAAGAGCCATCGAAAATTTATCACAAGGTATATTAACTGAACCGAACCGTTAACAATATAAAGGTCATAAAAGTTTTTGAGTTTTCTAATTTGAAGGAGTTGGGAACAGGGATTTCAGGAAGGACAAGTGGATCTATGAAGCTAACCAATTTGAGTACATTATTTGGAGAAATAAATTCGCGGGGAACAAAAATTTGCAAGAGAATAACATGAAACTCTGCCTCAAAAAAATATTTACAGAACTAGAGAACTGTAAGTAACTATAATTCTTATTTTTGAACTTCTATCATTATTTCTGATGAATGTGATGGTTATTAAATGAATGTATAAGATTTTTAGTGTACATTCCCTTTTCTTATAAATTTTGGTTAACAATTTTGTACAGGAAACCTCGGTGGCACTAATGGAGACGAGCAAGAGGAGCCACAGCTTTCAGAAGAAGAAAAATGTTTTTTCCACAAAACAGAGCAAACGATGGGAAAAAACCCCAGCAAACTGTAAATACTCCGAACAGGGATAACGTCAAGCATTCTGAATGAAGGATGCAAATAATTTAAGCATAAAAAAACAACAAATGATTAGCACATACCTGTCCAAAGGCCGGGGAACAACACCGTGCAAGCCGTGGATAAATCTTTTCGTAGACGAGCAAGAGGAGCCACAGCCTTCAGAAGAAGAAAAATGTTTTTTTCCATAAAACAGAGCAAACGACGGGGAAAAACCCCAGCAAACTGTAAATACTCCGAACAGGGATAACGTCAAGCATTCTGAATGAAGGATGCAAACAATTTAAGCATAAAAAAATAACAAACGATTAGCACATACCTGTCCAAAGGCCCGGGAAACAACACCATGCAAGCCATGGATAAATCTTTTCGCAGCTGTGGCAAACGAACAGGACACCCCACCCTTGAACCCACGTCCAAGCAAACGATAACGTGCAGGAAGGCACCAGAACAGAGACCAACAACACCAAAGAACCAACTCGAAGAAACCAAAGACCGGCACAACGCGAACCCGAAAGAAAAACTTCAGAAAAATACGAAGCAACCGCCAAGTACATAAAACAAGAACCCAGACCTCGAAACCTCCAGAACCAGAGAACCTGCACGAAGACAACTTGCCTATCCCATCGCCATGACATGACCACCCAACATCCGCCATGGGAAAGGGAAAGAACATTAAAGCCGAGCTTGCGGAAGCCAACGAGGGCCACATTGAAAAGTTCACCCACCATACCGCAAGGACAACCACAATAAACACAGACTTGGCTTACAGAAGCTGAAAGGGCAGGAACATTAAAGTTGCAGAAGGTGAAAGGGCAGGAACATTAAAGTCGAGTTTGTGGAAGCCCATGACCCTTCAACCTACAACAATGAGGGCCACATTGAAACGCTCTCCCGGCATACCGCAAGGACAACCACAATAAACATAGACTCGGCTTAACTTCGAAAAGAACGAAGACGCACAGCAGGACATTAAACCAACGGCTATCTGTCACCAACCTCATTTACACCTGCTGACGACATATTGTTGCCGTGTCCTGGGGCACACAACCCCAGGACGACGTCACCAACAAAACAACCAATAACAAGCTAGAAAAATGGTACTCCAGAAATAATACAAAAAATACGAAAAAATAAACCTTTGCTTAGACCTTTGGGCACATATTTCCTCGCATCATACGCCTCCACTAATGCCCCCGACCAATTCATACATGTCAGGGACATAATAAAATGCACTCTACGACTACATGAATCCCATTACAAGAAAATTTAATCTAGAAAAAAACATAACGGAAACCCACCAACATGGATAACAAAGAAATTGACTTGATGTTACATAAATCAAAGGCATCGGAGACAGGGTTTTCTAATGGGAAGAAAGGGAAAATAAAACTATGTAAGGACCTTCCAAGTACTACCTCTTATGGGATTGAACCACACTTCAAAGAAATGATGAGGGTTACTTGGCTACATTGCAAGAAAGCAGGTGAGCATGAGAGGTGCTAGTGCCAATTCCATTGCACATAGCTCAATGGAAAAAGGGCCTCTGATGGTCGTCTAACACATCAAATGACTGTTAACATGTAAAAAAGAGGCAGAAAACATAGCACTCATAGTATGAGGGAAAATGACTTATGACGTAATTAATTGTTTATTTATTCAAATGGAATTTGTCACGTGATAATTATTCTCAAAGCTTCTTACTATGTTGTCCAGGGCATGCATAGATTCTTGTCTTTGACTCCTCACCATTATTGTCGCTTCTTCATCTCGAAGGCCACTCTTCTTAATGTAGTTACCTACAATAATGAGACCACGGGGAATCAAGATACAAATTCATTTCCAAATTCCAAACCCGAACCTTAAAATCATATTTCCTTGCAATATTGTTTGTGTCGGAGTTACAATCAAAGGCTCAAAGGGAAAATGGGTCACTACACTTCGCGATCACTACAAGCATCTCCATCACATCAAACTTAGAGAGCACAACAATGGTGGATCTTGATCCAATCAAACCTCACGCAAAAGATGATAGCCCATATACATGAAACATAGGTACTATGCATAAGTATAGATATTCACAATTCTACCTCAAGTGGCTTAGCAAAATATAGAGTAGAGCATTCATATTTATGTGCATACAAATCATCCCCTTGCTTGCTCGAGTAGTCCCAGAAAAATAAACCAACATGGTGGTATTGTCTTACTTGATTTTCACAAAGGGGTGTTAATAAGATTCTAAACCATTATGAGGCTATTTAGAGTAGACATGCAATTTTAGCCAATTTAGGAGGCTAATTCATAGGAAGAAGAAGAAATCGATACAATCGAAAAATTAGTGGCCAACAATTTGTCAACCAAAGATGGTGTGGCCAAGGCCAACACAACAACTCAATCTTTGGCTTGGTTCGTTATCTCTTATGTTGTATTTAGTGGATTCATTGACGTGATGATGACTCTGATCAACAAGATTGTTGTGCATATTATGGGGAATTGGATTAAATTTAGCGAGAGGATGAAGACTATGTTGGATTTTTGGATGCTCGATTTGGCTAACAGACACTAAGTAATTTCACACTTCACTGTAGTTGGGGGAAGGTGATGGTTTCATCAATGGAATGATCAATGAGAGATATTTGACCATTATGTCGAAGTGAAGAGACATTTGTGGAAAGATCTAGATAGTATTTTTTTTTTGTTGGAGGGTGGGGGGGGGGGGGTATTGTGTTTCACTTGTTGTAGTATGTGCTATTGAAATTGCAACATTTGATGAGAGGATTGTTCTAAAGAGCCATTGTTGTGTGAAAATTTGTATCAATGAACCTAAAAGGAAAATGTCCGATAAATTAGCAGATGTGATGAATGTAGAGAGACGTGATTTATTTATGACTATGCATGGAATCCATGCAAATACAAAGTTGATTGAATAACATGATTTGTCCATTTTCAATCATAATTCCTCATTTTAAACAACTGGACAAAAAGAAAAATAACTTAAGGTTTTGCTTATATGGGAATTTTGAAAAACTAATTTTGTTTGATAAAATTGTATGTGCTTTATTATTTTTGTAGATAAAATTTCATTAAATAAAGTTGTAAATTGTATAGTCGTTCTCAAGTATTAGGTAAATTTTCTTTTAAATAAGATTGTATGTCCATATCAAAGAATTAGGTAAATTTCCATAACAATCTCTTATCTTGGGGGTTTTGGTTGCTAGATTGCCTTGATTTGAAGGAATCAAAACAAGATAATCAATAAAGAACTTAAACAAATCAACTAACAACTCAAATCCAACCTCTTTGATGATGATCTCTTGGCCTATGCAACCCATATCCGTCTAACATCATCTTAGAGTCTTTGAGATAGAAGTGCCAAGGGAGCTTGATTAAGACATAGGTTTCAATGGATGAAAACTAGAGACAAACACATGAAGGATTTCTTTAAGGACATTGCATCCAAGGAGTCCATGGAAAACATGGCTCTGAAAATCAAAGTTGGAAGATTATCCCAACAATAGTAGATATAAAGAGATGTTGTCAACAATTATAATATGGTGTCTCACAAATAATGATGAACAAATAAGGCAAGGTGACCATGCAAATTTGTTTGTAAGTGGTTCTTCGAAATTTAGTTGGTGTGCTCTAAAATCTATGGTAGGGCATGTCGTGACTAATCTTAACCTTCTTCTAGGGGTTGTGTTGTCTCTCCCCAAGCTTTGTGAACACTTCAATGGGATGAACTACCTTCCGTGGCTTCCTTGAGGCTCCTTTGAATTGTTATGTTGCCCAAAACACCCATCCTTATGAGTTGTTAGTATCCCTAATTGGCTATGGAAAATCAAGGCCTAGAGATTCCAATGGACTTGACAACTAAGTTACAATGAGTTTTTAAATTTATAATATTTATTATTGTTTTGTCAACTAATATTATTTTTGTTAGATCAACTTGTAAAACAATACACTTTTAAACATTTAAATAAATCAAACTAAATAAAAAATCTGAATTTTTTTTGTTAAGCTCTTTTTAATAAATTTGATTGTTCATTATCAACTTTATTCTTGGAAGTTGGAAACAATAAGTTAATAACTAATTAGATACCCATTATATTACCTTTCGACAAAATTATTGCTAAGCACCTTGCCCGAAACATATTCATCCAAATATTTATTAAACTTTTTTATTCTTAACGGTATAGTTATGGTATGAGAAGGCATGGAATGTTTATACTTAACATTGTGTTTATTGGCGTTGATTTTGAGAAAGATTACAATGGGGCGAAATGAAAGTGTATCTTAGCTATGTTTGGAAAGCCTTGGGATTTGGATCTTTCTTTACCATAATGTTTGAAACTTTATTTATGTATGCTTTAGTTTATTTCTCCATCCATTATTGAAGGTGTAACTAGGTGGGGATTTTTCGTATGCTTTATTTTATCTCTCCATCAATTAATGGAGTCTAACTTGGTGGGGATTTTTATTATGCTTTAGTTTATCTCTCCATTAATCAATGGAGTTGGAGTTTAATTTGGTTGGGATTTTTCGTACCATCGAAACGCTTTCCCACTTGCGCCAACCCTTCAGGTTTCCCACTTGCCCTAACCTTTTATGTGATAGTTGCAAAATCTTTGGGCTATCTCTCAATGCCCATAATATGGGTAAAGTCTACCTTATCTATAACATAACATTCCTCTCTTAGAAGTAGATGCATGAGAATTGTGGAAAATCTTTTTTTTAAATGGCTCATTGTGGTTTATTTAATAACATGATAAAATGCTTTAGTATCCCAATACACAACATGTTTTTCCCGAATTGTCTAGGATAACTCTTTAAATTATTGGAATTTTCTTTCACTTTCCAAGTTTATATGAAGGAACTCAAGGATATGTGTATTCAAATAGTTACTAAATTGATAATTAATTATATTTATTTAACAATCTAATTTTAAATTTGCACCAAAAATCTCAGTGTCACACATACTTATTAGTCCATGTGTTGGGGTTTATTACTCAATGTTTATAAAAGGTAGGAGAAGTCCCTTAGATGTCTTTTATGAGACAATTTGAGGGTTGTGGGGGCTTTCATAGAGTTCATCGGAATATTTGTGTTGCACTCTAATGGGTTGAGGGCATGTGTATCCTTAATACTTATACTTAGACCTATGCTTTACATGTTAAATGGATTTTGAGGACCATAAATGGTCATTAAGCATAAAAGGGAACTATATTTTGCAAGTAACCTTTGTGGGAAAAAAATCTAGTTTAGGATTGAGTTTATGAGATTTTATTCTTACTTCAAGCAAGGTGAAAACCAAAAGCACTTCTCCTAGACCATTTGGAAGGAGTGGGCATCCATCAAACTTGACTTGGGATGGAGAGGATAATTTTTGTGCAAGTCTCCTTTTTATTCAACACTCCTTTCAGTTGAAGAAAATATGACAAAATCACAAAATTCTCTTTTAGGTGATTTGTCAAACACTTAGCAACTTAGGTTTTAAACTTAAAAAATACTTTCAGTCTTTAAAGAATTAAAACACTCATGCCAAGTACTTCAAATGTACAAATCCTGAACATTAACCATGTACACAATGCTTTAGGTCAACTTGACCAGGGCAAAACCCAAATTGGGAAAACCCTTGAGAGAAATTTATCGAGAGCAACCGAAATTTTCTTACAAATTTACTTTTCCTCTTTAAGAAAATTAGAACGCAAACAAACCAAAAAACTTAGTCACACTACTGTAACTTTTACCAGCAGTACACCTCGAAATCTATGCAGTAGTACGGCCCCCTCACATGTATCAGAAATCTGTTGTTGTACAATGCATTTCAGACTGAGATTAATGCTTAGAAAACTATGAAATTCGTGCCCATAATGCCTCGAACTTCACCTCACACGTGCCAGAATTTATTGCAGGTACAATACTGTCAAACCCTCCTTGGAATGCATGCCACTATATCAGCAATTAATGTTGTATGGTTATGTGCATTTATTATTGACCAGTATTCTTGGAAATTGTGCCAAAAATATGCCCTAACACTCTTGGAAATCGAGTCACCACTGAGTCTTGGAAATCATGCCCTCTTCTTGCTTGTTAACTGCTCTTCCTTCAATTTGATTTCCCTCTCTCTTGATCCCTAGGTGTGTGTTTCTCTTTTCCCTAGACACTCTTTTATACTTTATCTTATTGAAACCCTAACCATAACTACCATAACTATCGAATCAAAGGATGAGATTGATTAGATCTTAGGGTTCTCATTAATTGCACAATATAAACTCAATTTTATTAATGAAGTGCACATTAAATATTTGGGCCCCACAACTTAAACCTTACTTTGGTGATAAAGTACAAACTCACTTTTAAAACATAAAGTCACTTTAATTAGATTTCATCTCTTTATACATAAATAAAATACTAGGGACTACCCCATGACTAACACACCCAAAAACTCATAAGGAAGACCTCCAAGTTATTGTTTTCTAACATTGGTGATGGCCTATTTTACTATATGATGACAAGCCCTTGACCAAACATGATAATAGGATATTTGCAAAAGTGATTTTCATAGTTTCTCATTTACAAAGGTTTTTTAGTAGAGGCAACATGAAGAGACATTTCCAAAAATTAATCTTTGGTACATCAACTTAACATAGGAAGATTGATGCCTATAAAGGATTAAACACTAACAACGCTCGACAACCCACATGCACCAAGGGGTTAATGGCACTAAAAGGAACTTTCGATATGACGGTGCACTTAATGTCCCATAGCGCACCACCGAGAGCACTTTCTTTCCACAAAAAATTGAACAATCCACAAACTTTATATGACACAATGATGCTTCACATCACTTTAAATACAATGGATATAGCATTCACAATTTGCATTAACATCATACATAAGTTGGTGTGTAGTGTAGTGCACTCGTTTTTGTATGATGCACTTTCTTGCTTTTTTAAAATTAGCATTTCCCTTTCCAATGCTTCATTATTATAAAGGCACACAATTAGTAGTGCATAGATAAGTTTTAGATGCATTCTTATTAAGAAAACATAAGAAGTGATATTATATCAATAAAATTAAAGTTAGCAAGATAAAAATATGGTTAAAAAAGGAAACATGAAATGCATGCAAGCCGTGTTGTTGAAGGTTCATTTTTCATATGATTGAACATAGTACTTTTCTAAGTTTCATAGGGTACTGGTTCATCATCTTTATTTGGAATGGAGTTAAGTTGTTACGGATGGCTAAGATTTGAATTTTGTTTCACAATAATCATACTTGTGGGATCAAAGCATGGGAACATTATTACGGGCCTCCTTGTCCAGACATGTGACGGAAGTTACATCTAGTGGGGAGTTGCGAACACCTGGAGCTTTGGACGATGCGAGGTGTCTCTTTCAAAAACAGAAGGACAGTGTCTGTGGTAACCCTAAGGCCTTGGTGGAGTTTGTTTGTCGGGCTGATTCCGGACCTGGGAATTTCGCACCGATGATTTCTGTGGATGGGTCTGGTGGGGATTTTGGCTTGCCTCAGGTCGGAGCTTTTTCTCCCCACCATGGTGCGAAGACTATGCTTTTGGGTGGTTCCAACCGATGTAGGTTTCTTTCTGGTGCCAAGGCGCGAAGACGAAGGAAGGTTAAATTGGAGAGGGTTAAGCAGGTCAAAACCTCCTGCGTCTTGGGGAAGGATGTAACGTTTGATTTGGTGATTGGGTTGTTGAAGCGGACCCTGTTAGGTAGATTTGAGTTCATTAGGTTGTCCCGGTCAGAAATCCTAGCTTGGATGGCGAGTTTTTGGAAGCCCATCATTAATTATATTCCTTGTGTTAGTTTGCTGATGAATGGGTGGTATAGTCTCCACTTCCTCACCGAGGAGAGTTTGTGGGAGATTGAAGGTCATTTCTGGGTCATTGATGTTGGTACTCTGGTTTTCACTTGGTGGCATTCGGGGTTCAACCCGTGGACTAAGAAGCTGACTAAGCGAAACCTTTGGGTGGTTTTTCCTGGTTTTCCTCTGCATTATTGGTCTTTTGGTGGTTTTTTTTCAGTGGCCAACTCTATTGGGAGGTTTATTCTTGTGGAGGAGGCTACTCTTCTGGCAGTGGATCGTAGGGCGCCGTGTATGCTGGTGGAGGTGGATGTGTCCCAGGGTTTACCTGAGGAGTTCGAGGTTTTTTGGAGCGCCGAAGTCTTCACTCAAACTCTTAGCTATTGGTGGCTACCCTTTCGATGTTTTGGGTGTCATAAAACGGGACATCTCCGGGAATTCTGTCCTAGTCTGGATGATATTAGCCCTTAACCATCGATGGATGTTGGGTGCTCTGGGGATTCAGACTCTTTTCTTGCACGCTCGGTCCGTTTGGACCATTCCTCAGTGGTGGAATGCTTCGGTAAGTTGAAAAATACTCTCTGCATCTTACATAAGTTTTTATCTAAGGAAGAGATTATTTCCTTGATGTTTGATGAGATTGGAGGTTCGGCTCCTTTTAACTCTGTTGTGCAATATGATAATTTGGTGGGTGGGGACGACCCTCCAGCTACTCCTAGAACCATTCCTTTCTCTTCTGAGGAGTTCCCTCCTTCCCCCTTGTTCTATTGGACTCTTCTTTTCCTGCGTTGTCATCGGGACGGGATGAGGGGTTTGTCAGTGCCCTTTCCCCGCGTCCCTCTCTCCCTCCTTTGTCCTATGTACATCCCTCCTCCTCTTCCGTGTCTAGGGTTCGTGGTGTTGGTCGGGTTAGTGACTCTTCTTCACGTCAGACCAGTCCCTATGAGGGAACTCCTGCTTTGATTCAACTTCCTATTTTTTCATCCTTACAAGGAGGGGGGATGTTGTCCCTATTTCTTCTATTCATTCCCAGAACGTTACTACTCGGAAGAAACGCAGAAAGAAGGTTTATGTGTCGGCCCCTAGCCCTGTGGATGACTCTCCCTTCACTTTCGAAAACCCTAGACTCTCGGACATAACTTCGGTGGGGAAGGTTTTGTCTTGTACAAGCCCTCCTTCTTATCTCGAGGCCCTTAGAGCAAGCGTCCCTCGTGCGTCTGATTCTTAATGCTCATTATATCCCTAAATGTTCGTGGTTTTGGCAGTGTTCCCAAATGAACTGCCATGAGACGTTTATTTGCTTCTACCAACCCTGATATCATCCTTCTCCAAGAAACTATGGTTCCTTATGCTCAAGCTTGTGAGTCTTTTCTAAAGCTTCTCCCCAATTGGCATTATTGTGGTAGAGACTCGGTCAGACTCTATGGGGGTTTTTTATCGGCCTAGAATCCTTTGAGAGCTCAGTTTTCTTCGTTTACGATGGATGCAGGCATACTATTGGAGGGTAAGTTGAAGGACCTGGACAGAAATGTGTGGTTTTTGAATATTTATGGCCCGTACTGTAACAAAGAGTTGTTCTGGGAGGGTATTTTTCGGAATGGGATGCTCAATGATCCTTCTTTAATTATGGCAGGGAACCTGAACCTTACACTTTACTTTGCAGAGGTTTGGGGCTCGAATTGTAAAGTGGATCCACTTTCATATTTCTTTAGGGATGCCTTTGATAATGCGGGTCTGATTGGTGTTGTTCCTGCAGTTATGACCCCCACCTGGAGCAATGGCAAATTGGGTAGCAGTGGATGTGTGAAATGATTGGATAGTTTTTTGGTGTCGGAGGAACTGAGTCATTGTTTTGGTAAGTTTCACAGTTGGTCCATTTATACTGGTATATCAAACCATAAGCCAATTTTTTTGGAAGTGGACCTGGATCGCCAGAAGGTAAGCTATCCTTTTAAGTTTAATCACAAGTGGTCGGAAGATTCCATTTTTTGTTCTTTAATTCGTCAAAAATGGGGGGAGTTCTCTGTGGATGACTCTGGTTCAATTATCTTGTCGCTTGTTTCTAAACTCAGGTGGTTGAGATTTGAGGTTATCAAGTGGGTTAATGAATTTAAGGAAAAGCAGCATGCAGAACTTATCGAACTAGAGTTACAATTGCAACTTATGGGTGATAATGTAACTAGTTTGTTTGATCCTGAGCATAAATCCCGTCGGATTGCATTGGAATGTGCCTAACAGAATATTCTTCTGCAGGAGGAAGAAGCCTGGCGCTTGAATAGAGGGCATTATGGATTCAGAGCGGGGACAGTAATACGAAATTCTTCCAAAACTATGCCAACATGCACAGAAATTGTAATGCTATTTGGGAGCTTGACGATTCAGAGGGTCGGGTTCTAAATAATCAGAGGACCCTTGAAGATGGAGCTGTGAAGTACTTTGAGGAGATCTATTGTCAAGATAAGGTGGGAAATTTGCATGAACAGTTATCGGTGATTCATAATTACCCGAGAATTTTTCCTCCATATGTTGTTGAGGTTATTTGTGCTGCAGTGACTTTGGAGGAGATCAAAGAGGTTCTTAGCCACTTTGAAAAGGAAAAAAGCCCCGGCCCAGACGGGTGGTCTGTTGAATTCTTCCTTTTATTCTTTGTTTTTTTGGGCTAGAACTTCTTAGGGCTGTTGAGGAATTGAGACGTAAGGGAGTTATTCCGTCCAAGCTTAATTCTACTTTTATTACCCTTATTCCTAAGAAGGATAGACCATCCAGCTTTAATGACTACAGGCCTATCTCTCTTTGCAACTTGGTTTACAAGTTGGTATCGAAGATCAAGCCATTTTTAGATTCTGGTTTATCGATGGAGCAGTTTGGTTTTCTTTCGAATCGCCAAATCTTAGACGCCATTGGAGTGGCACAAGAGGGTATCCATTCTATTAAATAGAAGAAGCTAAATGCTTTGGCTTTAAAGATGGATTTATTGAAGGCTTATGATAGATTGGATTGGACCTTTCTTCGATTTGTTCTTATTCAGTTTGGGTTACCGGTGGAGGCTACTAGCTGGATTATGGCTTGTGTATCAAGTGCAAATTATGCGGTCATGGTCAACGGACACCCATCTGCCTTCTTCAAAGGTGAAAGGGGATTACGCCAGGGCTGCCCCTTGTCCCCTCTGTTATTTATTATGGCAATCGAAGGTTTGAGTCTTTTGCTCAATTCGGCTAAGAAGGATAAACGATTTATGGGGGTGAAGATTGCTCCGGCTATATTTATATCACACTTAATGTTTATTGATGATTTGATTTTTGGTAGAGGTAATTTTCAAGATTGGGGTACCCTTTCGGATATCTTGAAGGTGTTATGCTTTGCCTCTGGTATGATGGTAAGCCCTGACAAATATACCTTCTATTTTTGGGAAGGAGTGGAGCCTGTGTTGCGGCTGAAGATTGAATCTCTCTTCCATTTTAAGTGGAAATCCTTGCAAGAGGGCTTAAAATACTTAGGCTTCATTCTGAAACCTAACTGTTATTTTATTAAATATTGGAGGTGACTTATCAGTCGGTTCGAGAAAAGAATTAATGTTTGGGCCTATCGCTCCTTGTCTCTTGGTGGTCGTTTAGTTCTTATTAACTCTATGTTGCAGGGCATTCTGGTGTTCTGGATGTCCTTATCTATGGTTCCTCTTTCGGTGCTGGAGGGGATCAGACAGAGGATGTATAAATTTATGTGTGTTGGACTTTTGGATCGTTCTAAATTCCATCTTGTAGTCTGGAATCGGTTGGCATTGCCAAAGAAATTTGGTGGTTGGGGGCTCAAGAATATTTTCTGGTTTAATAATGCCTTGGGTGCAAAATCTCTTTGGCGGGAACTATTTGGTACGAATTTGTGGAGTGATGTGATCAGAAAGAAATACCTTAAATCCATTCTCCCTTTTGTTTAGGTTCAGGATACTCCTCTGATCTGTGCGCAGTCATCTGTCATATGGAAAGGGTTGTAAAGTAAATTATATATTCTGAAAAGTCGTCTCTCTTGGAGTATTGGGAAAGGTATCTGGGACTAGATAGGAATTGATCCTATCATGGGATTGCATGAGGAATTTGAGCTTTCCCTTGAGCTTGTTAGGGCCATCCATGACAGGAATATTGAAGTTATTGCTCAGATTCGCACTCCTGGGGCAAGGGATGGCTCTCCTCATTACTGGATGCAAGCCTCTGATTTGGGCCTATCGCGCAGATTGGTGGAGGAATTGCGTCATTATACCCTTAAGTTGTACTCTGCGGGCATTACATTATCCAACACTCCTGATGTTTTAGTTTGGGATTGGATTGATTCTAATGGCACTATCTTTGCAAAGAAGGCATATGAGTTTGTGGTCTCCGAACAGGCTCCTAGGACTACCTGTGGGTGGGTTCATAAGTTATGGCGGTGGAAACTTCCCCTGAAGGTAAGGTGTTTCATCTGGTTATGCCTGGATAATAAAGTAATGACGTGGGACAATCTTCGTAAGCGTGGGTTTGTTGGTCCTGGAAGGTTCCCCCTTTGCTTTGCAACAGGAGGAAACGGTGTCCCATATTTTTGTTACCTGTTGGTTCTTCGCAAAAATTTTGGATGTTTTTCAGTAGTTGCTAAACAGTAAGGTTCCTTGGGGGCGTACTGATTTTAAGTTTAGTTTGGAGCATTGGGTCAGTTGCAGGTATTCTTATGCGGAACTCTCATTTTTTATCTCTTGGGAAGTGTTGCTGCTGCAACCTGATCCCCATAATTTTCTAAAAAATTATAGGGCCCCTCCTTTATTTTTACAGTTTTTCAAGTCTCTCGAAAGCTTGGTTTTTTGACCCTTTAAGTTGTTCTCTTTCTTCAAGAAAAGTTGTTTTTTGGCTAAGGCAAACTTCAAGTTTTAACAAAAATGGTCGCAGCTTTTTAGTCTTTTTTTCGCGACCAGTAGCTTTTGTTTGTAAAGTGATCGCATCCTTTAGGCTTAGAGACGTAGATCGGTCACACTTTTTAGCGCTAACGTCGTTGACCGTTGCGCGGTACAATGGGCTCATTTTCGCCAACCGGTCGCAGTTTTTAACCTACACGCCACCGACCGTTGCGCTAATCCAGGTCTTATCTTTGCCGACCGTTGCGCCGATCCTGGTCTCATCTTTGTCGATCCTCGTCGCTTCTTCTCGGTCGCAGTCCCTAGCGTCTTTCTCGCCAACTATTGCGCCAAGTCTCTCTCGGAATCCGCCGATCATCGCGCCTTTTGTCCTCATTCTTGACCGCCCCTTACCATGATGTTACCATCGCAGTTCTTAGTGCTTATATTCACCGATCGTTTCGCCGTTGTATGGCTTAAATTCCGCTGACTGTTGCGCAAGATTTATGGTGAAATCGTCGACCGTCGACGCAGTTTGTTTTGGGAAGTGTAAAGGTTAGTAGGTGGAGACTTTAATCTAACTGCATGCAAATTTATTTGTCGTTTCATCGATCCATGTGCACCATTAATGTGCCCAACTTCCAACCCCGCGGGTCTTAAGTGCTCAGTTGTACATATATATGTAACGGGGTTTTGGCCTTTCTCCCACCATTTGCGAAGTTGGAAGAGCACTTTTCACGCGCTAAGGAAGAACGCTAAGTTGCAACCAGTCAGAGGACTCGTCATTCGTAAGCCATCCCGTTGTCGACAGGTAGGTTCAACAACCCTGTTTCGTTTGTGTTAAACATTGGGAGCTTTAGTTTTGTCATCTGCTGGTCTTTTAAGTTTAATGAAAGTTTTAGGGGGGAGGTTCTTTTTGAAGGTCGATTTTTCCTCATCTATGTGACACCTTTCGTTCAAACCCTGCATCCATTTTCAACCTTTTGTCCTCGGTTAAGTCTGTTTTCCATGATTGTTGGCTACAAATTTTATCATTTTCTGGAGACTAGCACCCACACGAAGTTTTTCTCTTAGCTGGGTCGCCGACTAGTTTCAACCCAGCAGGTGCACCGTTACTAAAACTCACCAAGAACTTCAAAAACCTGCATATGTACTATTGTTCGCTCCAGTCCTTTATCTCGCGCAGTTTTCCCCGCATCATCCCACCCTGGTTGGTCTTACGTCATGGTGCCCAGCAGTCATTTTGTGTCGAAGAAGGAGTCATCTTTCAAGCATATTGTTCAGCAACAAGAGTCTTCTCTAGTTGAGAATTTCCATACAGTCGCTATGCTTCATTTCTTTCCACACACGCACTTTTTCTTTTATCAGTTTTCTTGACATGTATTTTAGTTCAGTTTTAGATGCTTGTATGGTTGTTTTATTTTCGTAAAAAAGGCTTCATCCATCACTTTTAATGGTTGCTCAAAAGATAGTCTTGCACATGCATGGTTTGCTTGGAATTTGTTTCTTCAATGGAATAGGTAGTTCGCATCTTTAATCTCTAAATAGCACCAGACGAACATCTACAGCACTTACTTTCTGATTGAATCACGATCTTTAAACTGCTATATGGATTAATTGTATATAAATATTTTGGGAAAGGAGACTAACATTCATGTCAATTCAAGTTTTGTTCTGCTTATTTTCACCTTAGACTGTATTGCTCATAAACAATTGAGATCCCTCATTTGTCCCTTCATTGTCGTCACAGTTTTGATATGCACAAGCGATCCGCCAGGAAGAAATCCAAGTTAGCCGAGTCGGACTCAGACATAGAGATCCTTTTAGACACCTCACTAGAGATGATGTTCGGCAACACGAAACCTATCATAGGAGCTGCCCCAGAATATCAATAGGGCGAGCTATACAGAGCTGTAGAAGACCAAAACTTCCTTGAAGCCTCCTTAGAAGAGCTAATGGTTTATAAGAACATCAAAAGTTCTGGTCTCCACAAAGCAGCAACCCGCCCTGATTTGTTCCCTTGCTCGGAGGTTATTGGTTGGATACTACCCTAGGTGAATACTAACACCAGATTCATCACAGATATCATCAGGATGGGTCTTTCATCTTTTGCACCAAATCATATCACAGCAACATACAAATTTCCCTACCCTAAGACCCTACTGAATGATGAGTGGATATCAGGTCTAAAAATAAACCCTTTGGAATATGCAAGGACGATGACAATTGCTGAAATGAAGATTAGGTCAAGGACCAGTGGAGAGTATGAGAGTCAGCATCTAAGGACTCCATACAGGCTCATCACCCTCATGTTGAGCCGACTTTTCAGTGTGGAAAATGGAAACATATATAAACTTGGTTGGGTGCGGGCGATGTTCCATGTGGCCACACATGGTACAATATTCAACTGGGATAATATCATCTCGGATAGCATGGCTTCACATATAACTTCTGCCCAGGGAGGATTGACACAAAATAAAGCCGATTTCTTCATGTCCTCTTATCTGGTGGACTGTTTATTCATCAAGCACCCTTTCCTTGATTTGGGATGCATCTGGAAGAGCAAAGAGTCTACCCTCCATGTGGCTTGTCAAATGACGTGGGAACACAAGTATGCAAGTCACTACACTCAGATTTGTGAAAAGTTCATCATGCCCCTATATCAACAACTCTTAAATGCATAACCAAATTTCCTATAAGAGAATGTTATGCCAATCATAGAAATTCAGAGATTACTACTTCTCTATGGAGGGAACATACATCAGAATGTGTGGAGGGAGTCAACCCTTGTCCCTATTGCCCCGGTATGCCACGGATTACGTAGTGCATAAAGAAGCCGTAAGGAAACTCTTTATCGATGGAGTTAGTAAGGTGCTCCACGACAAGAAGAAAGGTGCATACCTGCCAATGCCTTTTACCATTGGGGCATACCATCTCCCTAAGGCAAGAGATGGTATAGAATTTTCTCAGGACTTAGAAGCCTTCAATTTTGGAACAAATATTTTCAGAAGGAATGACCCCAAAGGAAAATTCATTGCTCATTGTATTAACTGCAAGGTCACTTTTGATTACGCACACCTTTTTGACAAAGATGAAGAGTTCTTTCGAAGTGCCAAAAACATGACCGAGTTGGGAAAGCGCTACTGCCCCAAAAGCGGGGCTAGTTCCAGTTCCAAAGCTACCATAGGAGTTGAGCTAAAGCAAAAGGAGGATGAAGAGAAGCAGCGCCAGGAAGCTGAAGAGAAGAATAAAGAAGAGGCAGATAGACTCAAAGAGGAAGAAAATCAAAGGCTTCAAAAGGATCTAGCAGAGAAGCAGAGGGAAGAAGCAGGGAGGCTTCAAAAGGAACATGAAGAGAAACAGTGCCAGGATGCAGAAGCTGCCAAAATTCAGCAGGAGCAAGCTGAGAGACTATAGAAAGAAGAAGCCGAAAGGATAAAGAGAGAAGAGGCTGAAAAGTTGTGGGAAATAAAGGAGAGAGCGGAGAAGGAAGCAGCAGAATTGCAAAGGCAGAAAGAGGAGGAAGAAAAGTCTAAGGAAGTTGTGGAGAAAGGGAGTTCAAGTGCACAAGATATGGACATAGACGTATCAACGACAAACCCGTCAGAGACAACCATTGAAGGACATGTCTCAACTCAAGAGCTCGCTCTCACCCCATTCACTCCCTCAAAGCAACGCCAAGTGGCAAAGCTGGATTCCGTCTTTTTCGATAAAAGGAAGAAAGTTATCATGAGAAGATCGAAAAAGAGGATGAAAACTCAAGACAACCAGGATGAAGTCACAATAACAAATGTTCCAATTTTTCAGGGGACTAATAGCAACCCTCAATTCACGACAGCAACCAGTGTGGCTTCGACTCAGGCAAATGTTGATAACGTAGATCTACTGGTAGAAGAAGTGAATAAATACAAGGACAAGCTCTTTAAAGTGAAGGATAACATGTTGAAAGAAATACATCAAGGTAATGAAATTAAGAGGAAGTATAGAGAGCTTCAAGAAGAAAAGGAAGAAATAGCAGAGCAGACCCAAAAGCTCGAAGATGAAAAGGATGCACTAAATGTGCAACTAGTAACCGTGGAAGACAAGAAGAAAGAATTAGAAACACGCATAAAAGAGTTAGAGCAACATGAGGCCAACAGTATACAGCAGATCGAGTTCTATAAGCCTCAGTTTGAAAGGCTGACGAAGGAAAAGGATCAACTGTTGGAGCAACTAAAGGCTGCAAATGAGAAGAAGCAAGACTTAACCCCGTTCCATGAGAAAGCAAGTGATATACTAAGGAAAATTCATTAGTCACTGGAGCTGATCAAAGAAGAGGTCTGTAAGATGAAGAGAATGATTTCAAGGATGAAAGTAATTGAGGCTGATGCACTAAGACTCAAGAAAAAGTATGTGTGCCACTTGGAGGAAATCAATAGGCAGCTTGAATGGAGAAAAGGAAAATCAGGATTCCCAAGACACCTACCTCTCAAGTCCAAAGAGGATTCACAACTGGATTTAGGACTGCTTGAGTTTTGTAGAGACTGTGGTACAAAAATAATGAGTGGAATCCATAAAACTATCGGGAAATGTATCGACTTCTACTTAAAGATCCGAGAAACCCATTAGAAATGCCATATGATTTTACCTCAGACCATAGATGATTTTCCTGATAAGGATCAACGTTTTTCGGAGCTACAGAGCAAGCTGGATTCAGAAACAGAATACCTAAAGAAGATAGATGTCCTGAAACCAAAAGACCTCCACCAGTTTATTGGGAAAGCTTCTATTCATGCTTATTTTCTGGAGGACATTGCCCAGGCAACAACAGGAGTAGCAAACATTAAAACAGAACTGTACAAGCATGAGATCTCACTAAAAATGATGGTTTCTGTGGCGGGCAATTTTAATATACGAGAAGTTGGCATGTGGACCAATTACGTTGCTGAAGTGGATAGGCCAGCTGAAGCGGGCAGGCCAACTAAAGTGGACAGACCAGCTGGAAGTTAATTTTGTTTTTATTGTAAATTCTAAAAGACAGCTAAAAGCTGATTTATTGTATAAACATTTAAAAAATAGCTTGAAACTATTTTTTCTTATATGAGCACTAGAAGACAAACTTTTGTGCTTCCTAGGGTTAGGGTTGGAGAAAGACTATTTTGTAAATTTATAGATAGAGGAATAGAATAGAAGGAAAAGACTTTTGGCAGGTGAAAGGATTGACTTGTCTTGTACGTGAACTATTTTGCTACATTAATAAAGAAAACTCCATTTGCCTGGGAAAAGCTAGCAATGCGTTTTTTGCTTGAGGATGTGTTGAATGTCATATACTCTAAGATCATTCCTAACCATTCTGAATTAATTCTTTGTTATGAAAGCTTTCATTTCCTGTGCAAAAAAATCATGTGTTAAATGAGTAATGGAATGTTTTAATTCTATAGAGCTATCTTTGATATCCTTTATATTCTATTGTAAATGTATCTATATTATTGAACCACTATCTGTGAGATTGTTGGGTGTATTTCCAGCATATTGCTCATATTTCATATTTGCTCCCTGCAGGGATAGATTAATTTTAGATCATATTTATTTTAATTACATGCATTTAGATAGATCACTTGCATATAATCTTTAAATATAAAACACATAAACGGTGGATCGGGCCGCAACCGGTGAAAAAAAATCTTTAAACCATATACAGTAGTCGGACCGTTAACCGAACGGATTCCCCACACCAAACAGTGAGCGATCTAATTGGGCTTGCTTAACGGGGAGAATCCCTTGCTGATTGGTGTTGCGAATTTCAAGGCATCAACAGTTTTTGGCGCTAGAAGGAGGGCCACCAGTGCATGGCTGGAAGAGGAGATCCATTCGTTGGAAGAAATCCCACAGAAGACCCACTTGAAACAGTTATCCCAGACGATTCCGTTCTGGAATCATAAGTTCAATCAGATTCCAATCTTGAAGGTGAACATCAAGAAGCATTATACGCTGTCCCTTTTGAATAAGTATAAAACTTCAGGAGACATACCCGTTCTTACGTTAGAACACTTGGAGGGTTAAACGTAATTACCTTATTACCCAGAAGGAGAGATCCTAGGAGACAAACACAATTTACTAGATATTCTGATCTTGTTAAAAATTTAGAAGAATTATTGGATCTATATTTATGGGAAATCACAGAACCTCTCAGTGAAATTAGACCCGAAACTCCTCCGAATCAGGAAGAATCACATACTCCACGTTCACCACAAAAAAATATGGCTATACCTGCGTGGAGAGCTAGAGGGGCGCTCAATTTAGCTGCACCTTTCCACGAGCTACCCAAAAATCCAGAAAAGGTATTACCTAAATACGATCCTAGAAAAGGTATTTCTACTGAAGATCACCTTAAGAGATTTTATTTGGCTTTGAATCTTCTCAATGTAGAACACGAAGACGTAGTCTGAAGACTTTTTCCCTATACATTTGAACCCAAAGTATCTTCCTGGTACTTTAGTTCGCAAGCTAATTCGATAGCAAATTGGGAAGATTTCAAAAAATGTTTCCTAAGTAAATATGGAAATCAAAAGACATTCGCTACACTGATGAAAGAATTGATGTCTATGAGAATGGAAAAGAAAGAAAAGGTTCAAGAATTTAATTAGATATTTACTACCTCATTAAATAATTTTAATGTTGCAACGAGACTCGCTGAGGAATCTTTAGTAGAATATTATACCACAGCACTTCATCCTCCCATAGCGATGTTTGTTAAAAAACAAAGCAAGCCACGTTGATAGAAAACTTCGAAGAATCCAAGAAGGTGGAAGCTGAAGCAGATAGTATTGCTAAGCATTCCCTTGAGCTGGAAACAAAAACAACAACCAACAAGAAACCCTTGTTGTTAACCAGACCCAAGGAAGAATCATCTAACGATTTAGAAAACGTGGTCAAGATGATGCAAAAGCTATCCAATAAAATTATAGATCTGGAGAAATATAAGGTAGCTAGCACTTCCAGGAAACCATTCAAACCTTTCTACAAGAAAAGGGATGAAAGTGGGCAGCCTCTTCCGCCTACAAATAATTATGTTGTCTTGAATTTGAACGAAGTAGGCATGGATCAATTATGCACTTTTCACCAAGAACAACATTCTAAAAAGAGCTAACCACAGTGGATAAATTCGATGAGATTGGTTATGAATCAATTGTTGGATGCACAGGTGACAGACCAAGAAGATCCCCAAGAAGAGCAGGCATGTGATCAGGAAGAACCTGCTCCAGACACCACAATGGTATTATGGGATTGGGTGCCCTTAACATAATTGATTGAAGAATACGCTGAAGAAAGTCAAGTTTTGGCCGTAAATATTACTACTCAGAGTAAGGGTCCGGTTGTCCCTAAACCTAAGGTTACAAAAGAAATACCCAAGAGGCAGATAACTGTCATTCCACCACAGCCTAAAGTAAACCCCGCAGTGGTCAAAGAGACAAGCCCAGTGATTAATGAAATGTCAAAGCGACACATAACTGTCATTCCACCACAACCTAAGGTGGATCCAACAGTGGTAAAAGGATCAAACCCATAAATAAATAAACAACCAAAGGTTACAGCAAACAAAGCCGAGAATCATGGAAAAAGCTCCAAAGAGTATGACATGGGATACGACATCATTGAAGATATCAAGAAAGCGAAAGCAAATATCTCTATATTTGAAATGTGTCGTCTTCCCCAGCAAAGGAAGAAATTGTTAGAAACTTTTGACCCACAATCTAGCACTTCAGTAGAAAACACGGAGGAAAATCCTGAGATAAATGAAGCTAGCATTGGCGGGAAATCTAGATCTCAAACTTTGCCTTTTCTGTTGACCTTTGAAATTTTTAATCATAATGTACACAATTGTTTGGTAGATTCCAAGGCTTCTTCGAATGTCATGCCATTATCGACCTGTAAAAAAAATTAATGGACAGCCAATACCATCCCCATCTCAGATCATACAGTTAGATATGACTGTTGTTAAAGTTATTGGAGAAATGAAAGATGTGCTTATTAGACTATCAACAGATCCTAGAGTGTGTCAATTTATTGATATCATGGTGGTAGATATACCAGAGGCTTATGGTTTAATATTGAGCAGGGACTGGTCTACGAAACTGAACGGTTATTTTGCAACAGACTGGTCTCACTTGTGGCTTCCATACCAGAACAGACAAAATCAGATCAAAATACTGAGAGAGCCCCACATGAAACAAAACGTAACTCAGTTGGAAGAAAAAAATGAGGCTGTAACTTTTTCGTCTTCAGTATTGAGAAATTATTTCTTAGAGATTGACCCTAGGAATTATCAATTGATAGATGCTAGCCATGACTTAGACGAATAGTCTGATCTCCTTGATTTTTCTCGGACTGATGATATTGATTGTAACATAGTAGGATTAATCACTGACTTAGGTAGTAATAACACTAACTTAGTTGAAATAGAAAACACATTTTGGATTTTGTACTTCGATGGTTCCAAAACTCAAGAAGGATCCAGAGTCGGCTGTGTTTTGATTGAACCTGAATCGAACAAACATTTTTTTTATCTTGTAGACTAGAGTTTGAATGCACAAATAACACAGTTGAATATGAGGCTCTAGTACAGGGATTAAAAAAGGCTATTAGTTTGAATGTCAAATACTAAAAAGTCTTCGGTGACTCAAAGATAGTTGTCAAACAGGTAAGGGATACAATTCATTGTCTTTCTCCACACTTAAAAGGTTACCAATCTGAAGTTTGAAATTTCATTTCACACTTTGATGCATTCAATATCAATTCTATTCCTAGTTTACAAAATGTTGCGGTTGATTTATTAGTTGCTTTTGCTTCCAGATTAGTGCCTACAAATAATAAATGCTCTATTGAATTGATTTTCAGGCCATCTGTTCCTGATAATATCACAAATTTAAGAGTGTTTGATGATGATGAGCAGATTATCAGCTTCTTAACTAATGAAGATGTTTTTCAAGAATCTATAATCGATGAAGATGAGCACGATTTAGATTTGCAGAAGAAAGATGCAGCTAAAGGAAACTTTATGCCAAAAGGAGTAAGGACTCTTGAAGGATTGTTTGATCTGTAGAAAAAGTTCAGGAGGTCAGTGAATGTCAAAACTAACAGCTCCTCCATGCAGCATGAATTGGTAAACCCAGGCACAGAAGCTGAGCCAAAATTTGTCAATCTTGGTAAATGTTGAACGCTAGGCGAGAGAGGCAAGTTCATCAAATTGTTTCAGCAATATAAAGATGTGTTTGCGTGGACTTATGAAGATCTAAAAACATATGATACTCGCATTATACAACACATAATACCAATGAATCCAGGTGTGAATCCATTTCAGCAACAGTTGTGAAGAATGCATCTAACGCTTGAGCCGTTAATACAGAAACAGTTGAAGAAGTTGTTGGCTGCTAAGATCATTTTTAAGGTCCGACATTCTGAATGGGTTGCTAATTTAGTCCTCGTGCAGAAGAAGTCGGGGGAGATAAGATTGTGTGTGGATTTTCGGAACTTGAACAAAGCTTCCAATAAGGACAACTACCTTGTGCCACCAATGGAGAAAATTTTACAGATGGTTTCTGGTTCAGAACTATTCTCCCTGCTAGATGGTTTCTCTGGATATAATCAAGTATTAGTAGCAGAGGAGGACCGACTCAAGACCACTTTTCGTACAAAGTGGGGAACATTTGCATACCAAAGAATGCCATTCGGTTTGATAAATGCAGGAGCTACATTTTAGAGAGCCATGGACATTGCGTTCGAGGATTGGTTGGCCACTGTGTGGTAATTTATCTAGATGATGTAACAGTCTTTTCAAAGAAAAGAGAGGATCATGTTTTCCACTTAAAGCAGATTTTTTATCGCTACAGAAAATATGGTATATCTCTAAATCCTAAGAAGAGTGTCTTCGTTGTCCTTAAAGGTAATCTTCTAGGTCATATCATCTCAAAAAATGGAATCTCGATAGACCAAGACAGAGTGCATGCTATAAGAAATATTCCCATGCCCCATAACAAAAAGGCTATGCAATCTTTCATGGGCACAATAAACTTTGTTCGAAGGTTTGTACTAGATTTCGCTCAAATTGTGAAACCTTTGCAGCAAATGGTAAAGCAGAGTGTGCAATTTAAGTGGACTGACTTAGAGAGGATAGCATTTAAAGACATCAAAACCGCTATATCTAACGCGCCTTCTTTGAGGAGTCCAGATTTTGAAAAGGATTTCATTATGTACACTTTCTCTTTAGATAACTCTCTCACAGTTGTGCTCACTCAGAAGGAAGAATCAGGAGACGAGTATCCAATATCCTTTATGAGAATCGGTTTGCAGGGCGTTGAACTGAACTACCCCGCCGTAGACAAGCAAGCATATGTAGTATTTAAAGCGGTAAAATAGTTCAGGTCGTATATCCTAAAGAACGGAACTAAAGTCATAGTACCTCACCCCGCTATTAGATCTTTGTTTGTACAGAAGGAATTGGGTGAAAAGAGAGGAAACTGGTTCACTGCTCTTCAAGAGTATGATTTGGAATTCAAACCAGCCACCATCATAAAGGGTCAAGGGTTGTGTAAATTACTCACTGAAAATCAAGTTGATGAAGAGCTGGACTGGGAGAATAAAACCGAACTGAATATGATTGAGGTATGTCCCATTTTCACCGGTCCTGAATCTTGGTATAGGGACCTAGTGCATTATTTGCAGCAAGGATATTTACTGGAGCACTGGAATTCTAAGCAAAGAAGGGCACTCCGTCTAAAATCAGCATCCTTTCAAATAATTGATGGAATCCTTTTTAGAAAGAATTATGATGGGATATTTCTCAGATGTCTTGAGAAAGAGGACGTTGATAAAGTAGTCAAAGAATTACATGATGGCCCTACTGGGGGACACTATTCTGGAGATACCATGGCTCATAAACTACTCAGAGCTGGATACTATTGGCGCACTCTATTCAAAGATGCTCATGCCTATGCCAGGAATTGCGATGTATGTCAAAGGAGTGCTGGCAGATTGCCGAAAGCAGCAGGACCATTGCAGCCAGTTATTATTTCTGAACCATTTGAGAAATGGGGGATAGATGTTATTGGAGAGATAAATCCGAACTCTTTGCTGCAACACTGCTATATTCTTACAGCTACGAATTATTTCACCCGATGGACAGAATTGGTTTCGCTGCGCAAAGTGAATGAAGATACGGTTATCAAGTTATTGGAAGAAAACATCATAACCAGGTTTGGGGTTCCAATTTCCCTAGTCTTTGATAATGCAACTTATTTTTCATCTGTGAAATTAAATGAATTTGTTTATGAGAAAGGAATTAAATTGCATTATTTAGCAAATTACTACCCCCAAGGAAATGGTCTAGTTGAATCCACAAACAAAAACCTTATCTGAATTCTTAAGAAAACCATCATTGAAAATTAGAGAAGTTGGCATACAGCCCTCCCAAACGCTTTATGGGCAGATATATTTACCCCGAAGAATTCCTTAGGAGTTTCCCCGTACACTCTAGTCTATGGTAAGGAATCCATACTCCCTCCTAACATACTGCTTCCATCCATACAATTAGCCCAAGCCTCCCGAGGTTCCAACAACCAAGTCCTACAATCGCGAATTGATACCTTGCTAAAGCTTGAAGAGTCACGGCAGAAAGCCAAAGATAG
This sequence comes from Larix kaempferi, assembly GCA_027924585.1. Taxonomy (NCBI): domain Eukaryota; kingdom Viridiplantae; phylum Streptophyta; class Pinopsida; order Pinales; family Pinaceae; genus Larix; species Larix kaempferi. Next base: position 15,913,099 of record BSBM01000088.1, on the reverse strand, counting down.
ATTCCACCAACACCAAGACATTGTCAAGAGGTGGTTTGATAAGCGGAAATCTGGAAAAAGAAGTTTTGAAATAGGTGACTTAGTTCTGAAGTGGGACCACTCACATGATGATAAGGGAAAGCACACAAAGTTTCAACAATTATGGCTTGGCCCTTACCAAATTTTTGAAAAGCTTGGCCCGTCGACATACAAACTAAAAGACTTACAAGGGGAGGAAGAGAACCTCCCTGTCAACGGCCTTGCTTTAAATCAGTGCTTCTCGTAGTTCTAGGGACACTTTTGTACATAAATAAGCACTGCTTTTTTTCTTCTTCTGAGTTTACCTTTCTATTTTATTTTGTTTGAGTTGTTGTTTTCTTTCACTTAGATTCTTTAGTCCGCTTTCGTTTGATTGTTTCCATTTGACCTCTTACCCTACTCTTTGTTTAAGTTCTTTATTTTTTAATAAACCCCAGCCCAACTTATTGGTGTAGTTGAGAGATAGGGCTTTGAGCAAATCTCAAATTTTGAAAGGCCGGAATCTACTTATAAAGAAAATTTCTCTATGTGACTTTGCTTTTGCTGACTAGTTTCTAGAATAAGGAGATCCTTTCCTGTTTCATATGTTGGTCGCAATAATCCCTCTTAAATAACTGAGATTTATGATTTCCTTGTTACTATCTTGGGGCTCCGTTCACTCTCACATTAATGACCATCTCAGGAAGTCCGCTACAATGGACCCACGGAGAGAAGGCATGTCTCATAGATGTATGGTATTTAAAATGATCCCATGCTGCAAATCAAAAGCCAAAAGAGCTTATATCAATGAGTCTATTTTCCAGAAATTCTCGCCTCCATTAAAGCATGGTTGAGAAAAGAAAATACATTCAATCAAGTATGTTGTTCTAAAGGTCATCCTAGCAAGGTTCTTCTCCGTCCGTGAGCACGGCAATCAAATAAATCTCTTGCTCACACAAAAGGACATTATGGATTGAAGACCCCAAGTTAAATGTTGAAGATTGAAGGAAGTTATCATGGAAGGCTCAGATGGCAAAAATCATAAACAAATAAAGTATCCAAAAGGATGCTGACAGCATGGGAATGAGGAACAAACGAATATGTCTATGGGATGTTGTTACGATCCTGTGGAGTCCTACTTTAGTTGGCATCTGAAAGACGGATTTTAAAATGAACTCCACATTTTGGCCCTAAGAGAGTTGTAGAGAAGTCTGATTCAAAGTTGCCTTCTCCCCAATGACCATTATGATGAAAGTGATTACACCTTTTGGCAGAGACTGGAATAGGTAAGCAAGTTGTTACATAAGGGGCCAACAACTCGTAAGTTTTCTAACCTTGGAAAGAGATTAATTCAGAGATCTGTGTTCACCAATGAATCGCAAATTGTTGCTGCTGCAACCTGATCCCCATAATTTTCTAAAAAATTATAGGGCCCCTTCTTTATTTTTAGAGTTTTTCAAGTCTCTCGAAGGCTTGGTTTTTTAACCTTTAAGTTGTTCTCTTTCTTCAAGAAAAGTTTTTTTCTGGCTAAGGAAAACTTCAAGTTTTTCCAAAACTGGTCACAACTTTTAGTCTTTTTTTCGTGACCAGCAGCTTTTGTTTGTAAAGCGATCGCAGCCTTTAGGCTTAGAGACGCCGACCGGTCGTAGTGTTTAGCGCTAATGTTTTCGACCGTTGCGTGGTACATTGGGATGATTTTCACCGACTGGTCGCAGTTTTTAACCTACTTACCACCGACCGTTGCACTAATCCTAGTCTTATCTTCGTTGATCCTTGCACCGATCCTGGTATCATCTTCGTCGATCCTCGCTGCTGCTTCCTGGTTGTAGTCCCTAGCGTCTTTCTCGCCGACCGTTGTGCCAAGCCTCGCCTGGAATCCGCCAATCGTCGCGCCTTTTGTCCTCATTCTTGGCTGCCACTTGCCGCGACGTTACCATCGCAGTTCTTAGTGCTTATATTCCCCGACCGTTTCACCGCCGTTTGGCTTAAATTCCGTCGATTGTTGCGCGAGAGTTATGGTGAAATCGCTGACCATCGGCACAGTTTATTTCAGGAAGTGTAAAGGTTAGTAGGTGGAGACTTTAATCTAACTCCATGGGAATTTATTTGTCATTTCATCGAGCCCCGTTCACCATTAATGTGCCCAACTGCCAACCCCGCTGGTCTTAAGTGCTCAGTTGTACATATATATGTAACGGGGTTTTGGCCCTTTCTCCCACCATTTGCGAAGTTGGAAGATCACTTCTCGCGCGCTAAGGAAGAACGCCAAGTTGCAACCAGTTAGAGGACTCGCCATTCATAATCCATCCCGTTGTCGACAGGTAGGTTCAACAACCCTGTTCGGTTTGTGTTAAACGCTGGGAACTTTATTTTTATCGTCTACTGGTCTTTTAAGTTTTATGAAAGTTTTAGGGGGGAAGTTCTTTTTGAAGGTCGGTTTTTCCTCATCTATGTGACGCCGAGAGGCAGTCGTACTATGGCAGATTTTGCCCACTTCTTTTGTTCAAACCCTGCATCCCTTTTCAAACTTTTGTCCTTGGTAAAGTCTGTTTGCCATGACTGTTGGCTTCAAATTTTATCATTTTTCGGAGCCTAGCACCCACACGAAGTTTTTCTCTTAGCTGGGTCGCCGACTAGTTTCAACCTAGCATGCGTACCCTTACTAAAACTCACCAGGAACTTCAAAACCCCGCATCTTCGCTATTGTTCGCTCCAGACCTTTATCTCGCGTAGTTTTCCCCACATCATCCCACCCTGGTTGGTCTTAGGGAGTGGTGCCTAGCAGTCATTTTGTGCCGAAGAAGGAATCATCTTTCGAGCAGATTGTTCAGCACCAGCAGTCTTCTCCAGTTGACAGTTTCCACACAGTCACTATGCTTCGTTTCTTTCCACACATGCACTTTTGTTTTTATCAGTTTTCTTGACATGAGTTTTAGTTCAGTTTTAGATGCTTGTATGGTTGTTTTGTTTTCATAAAAAAGGCTTCATCCGTCACTTTTAATGGTTGCTCAAAAGATAGTCTTGTGCATGCATGGTTTGCTTGGAATTTGTTTCTTCAACGGAATAGGTAGTTCACATCTTTAATCTCTAAATAGCACCAGATGAACATCTACAACACTTACTTTATGATTGAATCACTATCTTTAAAATGCTATATGGATTAATTCTATATAAATGTTTTGGGAAACGAGACTAACATTCATGTCAATTCAAGTTCTGTTCTGCTTATTTGCACCTTAGACTGTATTCCTCATAAACAATTGAGATCCGTCATTTGTCCCTTCATTGTCATCATAGTTTTGATATGCACAAGTGATCCGCCAGGAAGAAAGCCAAGTTAGTCAAGTCCGACTCAGACATAGAGATCCTTTTAGACACCTCACTCAAGACGATGTTCGGCAACACAAAAGCTATCACAGGAGCTTCCTCAGAATATCAATGGGGCAAGCTATACAGAGCTGCAGAAGACCAAAACTTCCCTGAAGCCTCCTTAGAATAGCTAATGGTTTAAGAAGAGAAGCAACGCCAGGAAGCTGAAAAGAAGAATAAAGAAGAGGCAGATAGACTCAACATAGGAGCTGGGCTAAAGCAAAAGGAGTAAGAAGAGAAGCAGCGCCAGGAAGCTGAAAAGAAGAATAAAGAAGAGGCAGATAGACTCAAAGAGGAAGAAAATCAAAGGCTTCAAAAGGAGCTAGCAGAGAAGCAGAGGGAAGAAGCAGGGAGGCTTCAAAAGGAGCTAGCAGAGAAGCAGAGGGAAGAAGCAGGGAGGCTTCAAAAGGAACATGAAGAGAAACAGTGCCAGGATGCAGAAGCTGCCAAAATTTAGAAGGAGCGAGTTGAGAGACTGTAGAAAGAAGAAGCCAAAAGGATAAAGAGAGAAGAGGCTGAACAGTTGCGGGAAATAAAGGAGAGAGCGGAGAAGGAAGCAATGGAATTGCAAAGGCAGAAAGAGGAGGCAGAATAGTCCAAGGAAGCTGTGGAGCAAGGGAGTTCAAGTGCACAAGATATGGACATAGATGTATCAATGACAAACCCGCCAGAGACAACCATTGAAGGACATGTCTCAACTCAATATCTCGCTCTCACCCCATTCACTCCCTCAAAGAAATGCCATGTGGCAAAGCTGGATTCCGTCTTTTTCGATAAAAGGAAGAAAGCTATCATGAGGAGATCGGAAAAGAGGATGAAAAATCAAGACGACCAAGATTAAGTCACAATAACAGAAGTTTCAATTTTTTAGAGGACTAATAGCGACCCTCGGTTCATGGTAGCAGCCAGTGTGGCTTCGGCTCAGGCAAGTGTCGATAACGTAGATCTTCTGGTAGAAGAAGTGAAGAAATACAAGGACAAGCTCTTTAAAGTGAAGGATAACCTGTTGAAAGAAGTGCATCAAGGTAATGAACTGAAGAGGAAGTATAGCGAGCTTCAAGAAGAAAAGGAATAAATAGTAGAACAGAACCAAAAGCTCGAAGATGAAAAGGATGCACTAAATGTGCAACTAGTAACCGTGGAAGACGAGAAGAAAGAATTAGAAACTCGCATAAAAGAGTTAGAGAAACATGAGGCCAACAGTATACAGCAGATCGAGTTCTATAAGCCTCAGTTCGAAAGTTTGACCAAGGAAAATGATCTGCTGTTGGAGAAACAAATGAGAAGAAGTAGGACTTAACCCAGTTCCACAAGCAAGCATGTGATATACTGAGGAAAATTCATCAGTCACTAGAGCTGATCACAGAAGAGGTCTGTGTGATGAAGAGAATGATTTCAAGGATGAAAGTAATTGAGGCTGATGCACTGAGACTCAAGAAAAAGTATGTGTGCCACTTGGAGGAAATCAATAGGCATCTTGAATGGAGAAAAGGGAAATCAGGATTCGCAGGACACCTACCTCTCAAGTCCGAAGAGGATTCACAGCTGGATTTAGGACTCCTTGAGTTTTGTAGAGACTGTGGTACAAAAATAATGATTGGAATCCATAAAACTATCGGGAAATGTATCGAATTCTACTTAAATATCCGGGAAACCCATGAGAAATGCCATATGGTTTTATCTCAGACCATAGATGATTTTCCTCATAAGGATCAACGTTTGTCGGAGCTACAGAGTGAGCTGGATTCAGAAACAGAATACCTAAAGAAGATAGATGTCCTGACACCAGAAGACCTCCACCGGTTTATTGGGAAAGCTTCTATTCATGCTTATTTTCTGGAGGACATCGCCCAGGCGACAGCAGCAGGAGTAGCAAACATTAAAACAGAACTGTACAAGCATGAGATCTCACTAAAAATGATGGTTTCTGTGCGGGGCAATTTTAATATACGAGAAGTTGGCATGTGGACCAATTACGTTGTTGAAGTGGACAGGCTAGCTGAAGTGAAAAGACCAGCTGGAAGTTAATTTTGTTTTATTGTAAATTCTAAAAGACAGTTGAAAGTTGATTTATTGTATAAACATTTAAAAAACAATTGGAAACTAATTTTGTCTTATATGAGCACTAGAAGCTAAACTTGTGTGCTTCCCTAGGGTTAGGGTTGGAGAAAGACTATTTTGTAAAGTTATAAATAGAGGAATAGAATAGAAGGAAAAGACTTTTGGTAGGTGAAAGGACTGACTTGTCTTGTACGTGAACTACTTTGTTGCATTAATAAAGAAAGCTCCATTTGCCTGGGAAAAGCTAGCACTGCGTTTTTTGCTTGAGGATGTGTTGAATGTATGTTGAATTATTTCTATAGCATTCATACATATACTGTGAGATCATTCCTAACCATTCTGAATTAATTCTTTGTTATGAATGCTTTCATTTCCTGTGCAAAAAAATCATGTGTTAAATGAGTAATGGAATGTTTTAATTTTATCAGAGCTATGTTTGATATCCTTTATATTCTACTGTAAATGTATCTATATTATTGAACAGCTATCTGTGAGATTCTTGGGTGTATTTCCAGCATATTACTCATATTTCAGATTTGCTCCCTGCAGGGATAGATTAATTTTAGATCAGATTTGTTTTAATTACATGCATTTAGATAGATCACTTGCATATCATCTTTAAATATAAAACACATGAACGGTGGATCGGGCCACAACCGGTGAAAACAAATCTTTAAACCTTCTACGGTAGCCGGGCCGTTAAACGGACAGATTCCCCACACCAAACGGTGAGCGATCTAATTAGGCTTGCTTACCGGGGAGAATCCCTTGCTGATTGGTGCTGGGAATTTCGAGGCAGCAACAAGAAGTTTGGAAGAATCGGAATCGGATAATTTTTCAAGATCAGAAGCTCAGTTTTCTATAGGTGGCATACAAAATAGTGGCTATGTATAAGGAGTTCTGCCATAAAAAAGTTAAGAATCGGCAGCGTTGTCTTATCCCTCCGTGTTTTGACTTTTCTAGCTCCATTGGGTTCTTTGACGGGGCCCAACAGAGAGGATGGTGTGGTGATGGTATGGTACTGTATGTTAGCTCTTCTCACTATTTCTTGCTCAAGCTATATGCGGGAAAGGGTACCAATACCCAAGCTGAGCTATTGGCTCTGTGGGGGCTGTTGTGTTTTGCTAGGAGCTAGGGATTGATAAGTTACAGGTGGCTAGTGATTCTATGGTGGTCATCAATTGGGCAGCTGGAAAATCTTTGTTAGATTTTTTATAGCTCAAGCATTGGTTGGATCGTATCCGGGCTTTAATTATGACCTTTGCAAAAGTTGAATTCATTCATATTTTTCGTGAATTCAACTCGAAAGCGGAATTTTTTATCAAAATCAGCTATGGGATAGATGGATGGGATCTTATACTACGATGAATTTATGGAGGGCACTCTCTCTGGCTCGGGATCGCTGGAGTTGTTCTAAGGGTTCTGCTTCGTGGTCGTAGTCTTCTATTTTTCAGTTAAGATTATCGGTATTGGGACTCCATGCATGATACATGTGCTTATGCTATGATCTACGATGAGTATTGTTTATTTTTGTTGTATTTGGGTCCACTAGACTTTTGGTATTATGTATGTTTTATATGAGCTACTGTTAGGCTGTTATATTTCCGACTCTGATGTTGTCTGTTGGCTGGACTGAAGTTTGAAGGAAACAATCTGATGTAACGTTGATTCATTTCTTTTTTGAATACCAAGTTACTTTTTTCGGCTTGAAAAAAAAAACTTACTTTAATACAATTCTCATAGTCCTTGATGAGAAAAATACAATGTCAATTCAACTTCAATGTTATTAGGTGGCCCAATGGTCATCATTATAGGACAAACAACGTTAAAATATTATCATGTATCAAATATATAAGAAATAACACATCGTTTAGATTCATAGAATTTTTTAATACATAAATAATATGCTAGTGTTAAATCCACTATACAAATCCCAACACATAGTAAGCGTGATCTAATAGGGGGTGGATCTTGCTATAAAGGGGTTATTGTTATTATAATAGAATAATAATAATCTAATTTAAGTTCACAATTTAGTGAGATGTGAAATTGATGCATGAGACCCCTTTGTTTGTGTGAGAGGGACCTCTTTATAGTTTCTAGTGCGAGTTATGCAATGTTTTTTTCTAGATTGTTTATCTATATTTATTTGGTTTTTGTCTTAATAGAAGTGATGTTTATTGTAATATTCTTTATTGAATAGATTAGTGCAACCTTAATTCATTGTGTAGTTGTGTTTGTTTTTCAATAGTTTAACCAGATAAAATTGAAGGTTTTGATTGTTCATTTCAAGTTGTTTAAACAATAAATATTGTTGTTATAACATAATAATAAATAACTGCCAAAGAGCCTTAATTAAACAACACAGTTTTTGGGAACTCAGAGAGGGGGCCCATGCAAATTTCTGGCATGACTTGTGGCAACAAATGGCTAGTCTATGCAATCAAAATGATTCACCAGAACTTCAGACCTTTATGTAGAATAAAGCGAATCTAAAGGTACAGGAATTCTGGATACCCTCTAATAATTCACCCTTTAGATGTTGGACGGATCCCATGTTTTGGGGCTTCACAAGGTAGGCTGATGATATCTGGCATGAGCTACAGAAAAGAAAAATTTGCACCACTCAAGGTCCTTACATTATCAAATGGTGGCATAGACCGAAAGGAACATTTACTATCAAAGAAGCATAGCACCTAAAGACTCAATGGTAGGATGCGGATCCTGAACCACTCTGGGGAAGAATATGGGGATCTGATCTCTGGCCTAAAATCTTGACCTTTCTATGGCTGCTCACTCATCGAAGAATCCTCACTTGGGATAATCTGTTGAAAAGAGGCTTTCAAGGGTCTTCTATCTGTGTTATGTGTGGGGCCCAAGTTGAAACCATTGACCATCTTCTTGACTCCTGTGACATAGCTAATGAGCTCTGGGACATGGTGATTGCCTGGTGCAGAAGATCAAACAGAGCCAGGGGAAATACTTTCCTAACGCTGCAACAGTGGGAAGAAAATCCTTTCAACTATGGCCTCTTGAATAGGTTGTGGGCCCTTATACCAAGTTTCATGGTCTGGAACATATGGTTGGAAAGAAATCGAAGAATCTTTAAGACAAAAAAGGAAAGTCCTGGTGATTTGGGATTCAATTGCTGGGCACATTCAGGAGACTCTCCTTCTAAAATCCTGTTCTGACTCCGACTCTCCCACCACTCAGCTAGAAATCGATATTTTGAAAAGTTGGAATTTTGGGAAAATTGTGGCCTCTTCGATGCCCAAGCCTCTCTCTCTGACTCCCTCCAGCCCGGACTCATGGAACCCCCCCTGATGGTTTCCTTAAAATCAACTTTGATGGGGCTTCCAAAGGAAATCCTGGTGAACCGGGATTTGGGGGAGCGTTTAGAAACTCTTCGGGTTCCATTCTGAAGGTATTCTACGGATCCCTTGGATACAACAGCAACAATGCAACTGAGCTAGTTGGGATCTCAGAAGGAATTTGTTTGGCCATCTTGGGTAATATCCTACCTCTCATTGTTGAAGGAGACTCTCAAATCATTCTCACCATGGCCACTTGTCTCCTCAATGGATCCCATGTATCAAAGGTCTCTCCCAGTTGGAGACTTGAGCAAGGCTTGCACAACCTAGAAAACCTCCTCTCTCAAGCTAGATCCATCACTTTTCGACATGTCAGAAGAAAGGAAAATTCCCTTGCGGATTGTCTTTCCAACTCTGGAGTTGACAACAACTGCACACTTTGGGAGGGGGAGTTGTGCCACATCAACTCGAAAGAACTGAGACACAAATGCCAGGACATTGCCCAGACAGATCTTCCCAACTCAGATGCAGGTGTCATGGTAACCAGTACGTGTGGTGAGCACCTGACTTTCCAGCCCACAAGACCGACTCGTGGCAGGAGAGACGACGGGAGTTTAATGTGTCGTGGGGATTACACCCTGGCGCATTCAATTCAATAGACTTCTTGTCGTGTTGGCCAACCTGGTTTAGGCCTCTGAGTACCACCGCCATGCAGCTCATGCATGTGGCTCTCATGGTCGCCTACGGGCACAGGTTTAAGATGTTTGCAGGGGATCAATTCGGCATGATCAAGTCTTTTGGGCTTGCGACTCCAGCCAGAATTTCTGTGCTCCTTGAAACTTTGCCTCCTTCCGCGAACTTCGCTTCTGATAGTGGTCCCTCGCTCACAGCTACCATGTCGAGACAGAGAGGGAATTCGCACAGAGGAAGAGTCGGTCGCATAGTCAATAACCAAGACTAGGTCACTACGGATGGATACGGGGAGGGAATCTTTATCTCGGTTCAACTGCTCATTAACAACTGGGAGGCCCACATGTTAGCTGACCACCTCTCTTCTGGCAAGAATGAGGGACGTATCAACCATTATTGGCTTGTCAAAAATATGTTGGGAGCCCTCATGGAGGACACTAAGGCCAACTGGGATAAGGCCAGAAAAAAAACTCAAACCATGAAGGATCACTTGGCTCAAATGGAATGTCTGGTAGGTAATATGGAGAACACCTTTGGTGTCCAGACTTATGCGAGCATAATCCATGTTGGAGGTTGCCAAGCCGGTGGTATCCATGCCGAGGGCAGCCATGTCGGTGGCAGTAGTAAGGGCACAGTGGAGGCCGGTGGGAGAAATCCGTAGCTACAGGGGGAGGCAACACTGATCCTGTGCTCTCGAAGCCGCGTGGCAAGGAGCTTGCCTCCAACACCTTTCCCATCCCTTCCACAATTGGACAAGTGGTAGTCAAAAGAGTGCGTGGGGAAAGTGAGAAGATTGTTCTTCCCTGGCGCAAGGTAGATCCCCAGCCGGTTAAGCGGTCGGATCAGAACGTGACGGAGGAGGACAATTTTAGCTGTCTGATTCTTGAAGAGATCCCTCCCAATGGAACTATAGCAAGCTCAATAAGGTTCCAAAGGCTGAATGCGACTTTCAATTTTTTTGTTATAATTTGCTAATAAATTTTGTACATTTTAGATGTTTTTATATGGGCTTGTATAAACTCTGCTCTTGCTCTGAATATTTTGATTATCCCTGCCATGAGAAGAGGACGGGTAACTACAGTTTCAGCCACTTTGATCTTTTTGATTTTTTGGGTTGGTAGTTCGGCATTCTTAGACCACCAAAGACAGCTCCTCCCTATGTATTTTTTTATTTTTACTATCTTAAAGAACTTTGCAGCTTACAATATATATATATATATAATCTAAGGTCACAATTTAGTGAGTTTTCAAATTGATGTATGAAATCCTCTTGTTTGTGAGAGAGGGAACCATTTGTAATTTGGTATATTAATTATGCAATGTTTTTGTCTAGATTGTTTATCTATATTTATCTGGGTTTCTTCTTGATAGAGGTGATTTCTATCACAATTTTTTTTATTGAATAGATTAGTGCAAATATTTCATTGTGTTTATTTCTCAATAGTCTAACCACATTAATTGCATAATTATGTTTATTTAAAGCTCTTTATCTCGATTATCCATTTCAGATTCTTTAAACATTAAATATTGCTTTGTTAGAAATTAATATTAAAAATTTATATGTTAGTTATTCATCATTACATCCTTAGCAAGAAATATAGTAATTGAAGGGTCTTCAAGTTCATGTACGGTAATTAATTAACTAATCATAGAATAATTTGACCCAACCTATATTTGTGGCTATATTTTCTATTAATGGACTCCTCTTAGACCAATTTAACCTAAGGTTTTTGCTTATATATGCTTTCACCATCTTATTGCAATTTAAACTCATGACAACAAAAAAAATAGTTCACTAAATGCAAGTGCTTTAACACCGACGCTGCTCATTTTGATTAAGAGTCGTTCATTAATAGACCTTAAACTACACTAAATCACATGCATCACTATGATGTCTCATATGCCAATTGTTGAAAGAATTCATCTCTACAAATTTACTATGTTGTCATATCTTTCGAATTCCACTTTTTGGAAGCAATAGGCATACGACAAATCACAATATCATGACTCCCACATCTATGAAGGATCAATGATATTGTGCATGTTGTCTTCTTTTCTAAATAGGTTATTTCTTCTTTTTGTTGCATGCATTATCTTCTAACTGACTTACAAAGAAGTAAAAGGGCGATGTTACTAACTACATATGAGTCATGGCCTCTACCCTACCGAATCAATTATGTTAATTATGCATTTGTAAGCATTCAATGTTAATGACATGCTCTCAACATGGCATAGGCCCTTTTTGTTGCAAGGACTTAGCTTAAACAACCCAAATTCTACATGCTAAATACAAATAACTAAATTTCACAAGCATAGAAATGATGATTTTCTCTAAAATAGTAAACAACTAATTATGTTTCTATCTCTTATTCTTTAGTAACACAATATTACCATTTTCTATCATTTGTCACTTCTATTTCTCTTATCAACTTCTTACAAACTTGAATAAAAACAAACACACAAAATATCAAACATTTTTACTTATATCGTCAAATAAATCATGTATTTATGTAAGTGTGATTTAAAGCATCTTAATTGTTTTCCACTATTGGATCTTTGGTTCATAATTTTGCATTTATTCATAGTCATGGGCGCTCATTTCTTTAAGTGAGACTAGACAACTAGTGAACCACGCCCAAATAAAAATGGGTCTTATCGTGAAGATGACAACATTGAAATGTCAATATATAGTCATGATTAGAGTATTATGAATAATTCCAATATGTGTAATGATATATCCCTTTGTACCTCGGATGCAGGTGCCTTACGCATCGATTGAATGAAGGATAAGAGGGCACGTGCTGAGGGAAGGGTGACGCGTGTTGAGGGAATTGTTCTATCATCACAGTTTAAGATGGTTTTAATGGATGATGCAGTTGGGCGATGGAGGAAGCACGAGAGGGGAGTGCGGGGTATGGAGGGAGAGCGAGTCTTAATTCTCTCCCCTCTAGAAAATCTGAAAGGAGCGTGCAACAGTCCAAAAGAATGGGCCTGAATGATTGGAAATTTACTCGCAATACGGAATTATCATTGCATGCAGAGGATAGGGTATGAGACGATGAATGAGGAAGTTAGTGCGCTCGTCTCCTTGGAGGTGGTGGAGTTTAAAGCGTCTTTCAGCATTACGGTTCAGAAGCAGCATTTGGATTTTTGGAAGGTGGCAACATGGAGCAGAGAGTACAACCTGTGTACCATAGACGTTCTAGTGATGGCGGAAACAGGGGCGGCCACGGGCGGTTCGAGGAGGAAGAGAGCGAACCGTGAACAACTTTGGGTAGCCCAAGCAGCATGGGGTTACCGTAATTCTGTTCTTCCAGCCTCCAGGGAATAGATAGATGCGGTGGAGAAATCGCTCTGGGAAGAACTAGAGGAAGAGAAGTCGGTGGAGGAATTCATCGCTCTAGAGTGTTGATCTATTTATAACTTCGGAAGATATTCACTTGTATATTGTATTTGTACTTTATTGTATCCCCAACGAAGATGTATTATTCCTCCGATTGGAAGTGTCGTCATGTGTACTTGCAAGTGTTGCAAGTTATATTGTAAGTGTCGCAACTTATACTTGATGGGTTATTAGACCACCTTGATGGGGTCGGCCTTGTATGAGTCATGTGGTTCAAAGGATTATTAGACCACCCTAGTAGGGGTCGGCCCAGTCAGCATTATGTTAAGTGGTTAAGTTGAGGCAGACCTAGTTGAGTAAAGGTCAAGTGAAAGTTAGTGTATAAATAGAGAGTGTGTTTCTCTGATTTTACACATTCTATTATTCACTCACTTCGCATTAGTGAGAGAAGAGGAGGGTGCGCACAAGTGGAGGAGGAGCACGCTATTGATGATATCTATCTCTTGGTTTTACTCATGGTGATCCTTGTATTGATGCTCATTCTATCTCTGAGGAAGTTGCGGGGTTTTTCACCTTCTTGGTTTTCTTCGGTGAAATGTTTTGTGTCTCTTGTCTCTTGCCTCTTATGATTGATATGTTGTACATGTTGTTCTTTCAGTTAAGATCCTAGATCTATTGAATTAAATGTTGAAAAACTAACATGGTATCAGAGATAGCCTGAAGGAAGGCATGATATGGCATTTATGAGACTTGTTGCACTTGCGACAAATTGGAAGCTAGGGCTTGATATAGAAAAAACCAGTCATTGTGTCACTTTCGCTATAAATCCATTTTGGAAAAGGTTCAGGTTCTAAAACTTCTATAGGTTGTAGATAACATCCCCATGTACCTTGTATCCGAAGCACAACATCTGATTCGTTGTACTTTGTGATTTATGATCTGTACAAGTTAGGGTTTCTGCCTCTTCCAGATCTTAGTCATAAACAGGTGACCTTGGAAAAAAGGTCACAACTTGGGCTAGGAAGCTGCAAATGAAATTCTGTAAAAAGTGATAGTAAGAGCTCGGACTGTAGTTTCACAGGTAAGTTTTTCAGAGACCAAAGTTGAACCAGTGACACATGGCACGTCGTACAAGTTCACTCTCCTATTTTATCCCATAAACAATTCATGTTGTGAAACTTGGCATAAATCTCTCTCAGGGAATCCAATTGAGGTCAGACCTGTGGGGTTGGAAAGATGACAGGTCAGGCTACCACAGGCTGAATTTTCAGACCCTGTGGATTCGTAATTTTAGAGATGCACCAGAAACAATCAGGTGCATATTTCTGTCAAAAAATAATTGGATTCTGAGAACCTTCATTCTTGGCTTGTCACTGCTGCAGGAATTTAGGGCTTCGGAGAAAGTTGGAATTTTTGAAATCTGTGACCACGGCTGGAATCTCCTCAGAAAAATCGAAGTTTAGAACACAAGATCAAACTTTTTGGATGGGCAAAAGACCGGGCTTTATCAAACCCTAGTTCAGGATCTTGTCTAGAAGATCTGGAAGTTTCAAAGGCAATTTTGAGGGGTCAAATTTTGGAGATTTCAAAATTGAAGTATACCAGCTTGATCAACTCATCAAGGCACATCTTTTCATCCAATCAAAAGTTTGAAATTCAAAGTTTGAATTTTTAGGGTTTCTCTAACAAACCCTAATCTAGCTCCAGATCCAGTCTCAGCAAATCAAATAGGATTGAAGAGAATGAATTGGACACCTACATAAGTGAAGAAGTTCCAGTTTCAGAGGGAGATGATACTAAGGCCTTACATAAGAAGACTACAAGAAATCTCGATAGGTATGTGTTGAAATTTTTTCATGATTAAGTTTATGATATGTTTGTCTTCGTATTATTGAGGTCAGTACAATCTTGATTAATCTTAGAATTGTATTATCACCCTAGTAAAAGTATGAATGCATGTGAATGATAGAATACATTCATTGATTAGGGTTATGATGCTGGGAATGTTATATCTCTTCACATGGTGGCTGCGTGTACAACACGATCCCCTCCCCAGTAGTCCGGAGGGGGGGGTAGCCCGACAGGGCCCACCCCCTTCGTTTCGGACCGTTAGGCCCCCGGAGTCCGCGCGGAGTGCAAAAATTTTTTTTGGGTTGTTTTTGCTTTTTCGCGATTTCGACCCATTGTACTCTATCTAATCCTGGTAAAAGGGATTAACGTTGTAACCTAATTTTGGGTAAATGAATTAGGGTTTTTAGATGCTGCGGAATACCATATATTGTATTGTAAATGGTTGAATAAACATATAATGAAAAGGAGCAGTGCGGATCTAAGTTTTGCTGGTTTTTCTCGGTTAAGGGTTTCCAGGTGAAAATCTCTGTGTTATGTGTGTGCCATTGATTTATTTTCTGTTAATGCTTAAGAATCAATATAAGTTTGTACTTCACTGTTAAGGTTTAAAACTTACATATGACACTTATGATTGTACTAATGCACTGTGGTGTTGTATGAGGATGATATTGTCTGCTAACATGAAAGGTACATCAAGAAAGACAAATCAAGTTCTAGATCAAGAACATATGACCATGGTGACATGAAGACAAAGACTCATCCATAGTCATGGATCACATAAAAGCTCTACTTACGAGGTATGTATAATTTTGGTTCTATAATGGTTAACTTATGAGTTATGCAGGTTACTAGCACAAGTCTTTGAAGAAGAAGAAAAAAACATTATATGGGTATGTTAGACATAACTAGCAAGCATGATAATCTAGGTATGTTTTTCCTATATCAAGTTAGAATCCTTGTGTTAGGATCTTATACTTTTTTATGAATGATAATGATTATTCTTGAAGTTAGAAGTTTAAGTAATCAACAATTTATGCATATTATGTTTCTTACTTTGATTGATGATATGACTAACCAGAAGAGTCCTATAGTCAAATAAGAATATGCATGAGTAAAAGAAGTTTTTCTTGAAACCTTGAATACTAATGCTTATTACCTATGTATGAAATGATCATGACCATACATGTTAAGATTATTTAGGATCATAATGTTTTGATAGTATTGAGATTATACTAATGTATGTATGGTTATGTATGAGATCTTGAGGATAACAAAATGATGACACTAGCGCACACTTAAGCATGCATAGTGGTCCAGGATGGATATAAGTTCAAGGATAGGTAATCCTGGAAGCAAAGATCAAGAGGGAGCACACTCCAGTAGTTCCTACAAGGAATCAAAGATTGAGAGGGAGTCCACCCTACAACTAAACAAAGATAAGTATTTGAACTATCATTTATTATATATATGATTACTTAAATGATGTTGTCCAGTAGTGTACATACTTATGTTCCTAGATTTAGGATATGTATTATGCATATTAGAAAAGTTGCATTAATGAACAAGATACTACTAATATGCAAGTAATGGGTAAGTGGCCTATGGTACTGTACAACATTCCATTGCTACTTATATAGAATGAAACCTCTTTGCTAACATGTTGGGAGTTGTGCACACTCTTAACAAATGTTATGGTAGAGATGGAAGGCATCTAGAAAGTTACCGTGTATTACGGGATATGGATAAATGTTGTATTGAAGCATTGGCTAAGATAATTGCATGACTGTATGACATATGTCTTTATGCATTAGAATGTGTTTTTTAAAAACTATGAGAAGTTTCTAATCATGCAATTGAATTTGACTTGTAGGAAAGATAGTGTCCAATCGCCTACAAAAGAAGGACTATAACATTTGTTCCAGCAACGAAGCTATCTATTGAAGATATTGAAGAATCTGAAGTTCCCAAGATTCGGGATGCAGTAATGGAAGAATGCCATGATCAAGGAATACCATTCGATCATGAAGAATGATGTTTGAGATGTGGTCCCAAGACCTGAAGGGAAGTCTGTTGTGACTTCCAAGTGGATCTATAAGATCAAGCATGCTACAGATGGCAGCATAGAGGAATGCGAGGCAAGATTTGTAGCTCGCGGCTTCTCCCAGAAAGGAGGGATAGAATATGAAGAGACTTTTGCTCTTGCAGCCAGATACACTTCCATCAGAAC
Organism: Larix kaempferi; assembly: GCA_027924585.1. Taxonomy (NCBI): domain Eukaryota; kingdom Viridiplantae; phylum Streptophyta; class Pinopsida; order Pinales; family Pinaceae; genus Larix; species Larix kaempferi. The sequence continues at coordinate 15,896,250 of BSBM01000088.1, read as the reverse complement.
AGTACTTGCTCTGGCTGCAGTGATGAAGTGGAAGATACACCAAATGGATGTCAAGACAGCTTTCTTGAATGGTGTAGTCAAAGAGGAAGTGTATGTGGAGCAGCCACTGGGTTTTGAGACACATGACAGGGAGTCATATGTGTGCAGATTGAAGAAATCCTTGTATGGCTTGAAGCAAGCTCATAGGACTTGGTATGGTAGGATAGATAGCTTTCTATCCAGTTTGGGCTTTACTAAGAGTAAAGCAAATTCCAACCTTTACTACAAGGTTGAGGAAGGCAATCCAGTGATAATACTTTTGTATGTGGATGACCTGTTTGTTACAGGTGAGGATAGATTGATTGACGATACAAAGAGGAAGCTTGCAACCGAGTTTGAGATGAAGTACTTGGGTATGATGCACTACTTTCTAGGCATGGAGGTGTGGCAAAGTGCAGATGGAATATTCCTTCGACAAGGGAAGTATGCAGTAGAGATCCTGAAGCGGTTCGGGATGATGGACTGCAAGGCCACGGCCACACCTATGGCATCGAACCTTAAGCTTCTGTGTGATGCTTCATCTGATCCGGTTGATGTCACGGTGTATCGTCAAATGATTGGGTCCTTGATGTACCTGACGAACACGAGACCAAATATTTGCTTTGCGGTGAACACATTGAGTCAGTTCCTGATGGATCCCATAGGTGTTCACCTGGTTGTTGTAAAGCATATTCTGAGGTACCTGAAGGGTACAATTGATTATGGGCTCAAGTATGATGTGAATCAAAAGTTTAACCTGGAGGGTTATGTTGATTCAGATTGGGCAGGCAGTGCTGCAGATAGGAAGAGCACTTTGGGGTGCTGCTTCAGTATGGGATTAGGTGTGATCTGTTTGGTCGTGCTTGCAGTAGCTAAGTTGTCTCTCTAATTCTTCCCATATAATACATTATTCCACTACAGAAAGAAAGAAAATAATATGACAATTAACCCATCTTTTTACAAGCTATGCTACGATATTTGGTTTAGTCATTCATGGCTTTTTTTGAAATCATAAATATATGAATTTACACTATAAATCAAAAAAATTGTAGAACCGGCAAGATCCCCATCAGAAATGATTGAAGAGTTAGAGGCATATGAGTCACTCACTATGGCAGATGCATGAATATTACTAAATAGAACCTTCATTGACAAATAATCTACATAAGAACTCTCCACATCCTTTATAGTACCAGTCAAAAGCATTTCAAGCTTCTCATCCAACTGCATTCCAACTGAAGTTCCAGCATCAGGCTCACTCAAATCACCATATGAGTGACTCAGAGGAGAATTAGAACCATCACTTGTGTCAACCTTTTCCACTATAAATTTTGGAGAACCAATGGCCTTCAAATCACTTATCCCTTCGGGTTCTAGGCTACTTGAAAACCATGGAGATCCTTGTCGAAAAAAAAAAAAAATGTAGGCTTGTTGATTCAGAACAGTCGCCTCGGTTACTCAATTCACCTAGAATGGGAATCAGATTTAGATCCAAGTAGCCAATTACTAATAGAAACAAAGTTATAACATCTTAAAGCAACTACCTGGTAATCATCCATCTCATACTAGCCATTAGGTGAGGAACGGGAAAAACAATAATAATGGCCAAATTCAAAGTGTATCTAGAATGCAGAAGCACTACATAAAGCTCATAGTTCAGTTGTCATTGATAGGATCAAGATAAATCAAAACAAAGATGAAATGAATTAAAGCCAAATATTTCAAAAAGCAAAGGTATAGCCTGAAAAGCATTGAAGCAAAACTTACCTTATTCAGTTGGGCATCACTTACAAAGGGCTCCATGTCAAAGAATTTTGGGTAATCAATTATCCTGTGTACATTACCAATAGAAAATTCATAACCAATAAAACGCTTGAGATGGATCACTAGAACATCAAAAAGTTGGCCGACTGTTAGCTGCTTTAAGACTTGAACGGGTTGACAACAATTTTCGCAAGAATGATTAACATCATCAGCAGTTTCTAACTTGGTAAAGGATTTCTGAGCATATGTTAGTAAATCTACTTCATTTATTGCCAAATTCGAATCAATTGAACGTTCAAACGTGTCTGAGTAGTGCAATCAATTCATACACTTTATCTGTGACAAAAGGTATCATTTTGTATAAGATTGTCCATCTCAACCAAAATTGACATAAAATAGGGGCAAGATTGGGTACATATGAACATTTTTACCTAACTTCTTAGGAAACCCAAATATTTTGTTGATAAACATGTCTTCCTCAAGACATAAGTATGGGTTTGAAGGTTCTGGACCTAAGGCGTAGTTGTGCAAATTATCAAGAATACAATGCATGTATTCATGAGCATCTTCCTAAAATCTCAACTCCTTGACAATTCATAAAAATTCCATTACATGCTTAAGTTGGATATAAGATAAGCGGCTTCCCTAGTAATATTATAGGCATGTGGAGTATTCAAAGAGATAGGTTGCCATGTAAAGACATTGTTCTCTTTCCTCAGAGATTGGTTTTAACTTTTATGCCGATAGATTCAAATACGCAAGCACCTGACTCAATGCAAAGTAAATAAACAGAAACAGGTATATATGGAAATTTCAAAACTTTGGCATTGCAAAACTAAAATTTATTAAGATAGTTACATATAACTGGAGCAAACTTAAATACTTTGAACAAAGTTAAAAATTGTACAGTCAAGCCATGAAAATAGACAACCAACCATCCATCTAGTACAAATTGAAAACTTACAGTTCTTAAATACAGAAACAATATGGCATTGAAAACTTACAGTTCTTAATACATAAACAATATGGCTTTAATAGATGCACTTTACAAAACACCTAGCTTGAACAATGTGTAAGCTAAGATGAATTAATTAACATATTTAATTGCAAGAATGCATTAATACATGGCAATATTGTGAAGTAATATTGTTTCCTCTGGCCTAACAGGAAGACAGACAATATTGTGAAGAAATATTGTTTCCTCTGGCCTAACAGGAAGGCATAACGTCAAGTACAAGTGTTGGCATTCTTCAGGTGGAATAACAGGTGTTGGCATTCTTTAGGTGGACTAGCCCTCTAACAAATGGTGAACCACCTTAAACAAAAAACAAAAAAATCTCAACCAACTAAAAAAATGTCAAGAAACAAAATAATGGAAGGCAATCATCAAGTTGTTTAAACTTAAAACAAGAAAGATAAAAGCAAAATTGGCTTTATAATATGAAAGGAAAAGAGAGCCTATATCAACAAATTCCCAAATGGCTTCCCTCCCATATTCCAAAGGAAAGCTTTTTGTTTGAATGTTAACATAGCCTAAATAATTACATACATAATTTTTACACAACGCATTTTAAAATCAGACTAATCTATTTACAACACATTTTAAAATAGGATGAATCTATTTATAGCTAGAGAAACTAAAGTAACCAAAAATACATGAAACACATACATAAAGAGAAGGCATAGATGCATTTTTCAATGTAAAAACTGAGTAGTTATATACAAAATCCTTTTGAGAGACTATATAGCATACAACCTTTTGGAACCTAAAAAATGAAATAAAATGTGTTACAGTATTTGGTAGGCAGTTTGTAATGTATAGTCCATAATAATAGGTTACAGTTCAATATTGTTGTGGTTAAAGACTAAAGTGAAGTTTAGAGTTTGAAATGTTGTGGGGTCTAGAGAATGTTGTGAGGTGAAAAAACTGCAAAAAGTGGGAGGTTAGGTTATGGGTTTGTTGAAGTTTTGAAAGGTTAGGTTGCAATAGTTAAGATGTAGAAGATAACACATGGTTGCAAAGGATAGGTTGTGGTTTCAACTTCTTTTGGAAGCCTAGAAAGCACTAAATCTGTCGACCCTTGCTAGTTTCTGCAAATAAGGTGTGGCAAACCATTTGTTGGGATGCAATCTATGCTGTAAATAAGGAATCTTGGGATTCATTGACTGATACTTACGGTTTGTTGTCTGGTATTTTGTGGGTTACTACATAGAAAATGGACAACAGCAGCAGGCTTGAAGTTACACGGCACCGCTTGGAGTCGAAATAATGGCAAGGGCAGTTTGCAGCACTAAAATATAGTGCACAGGGCTAAAATCGCATGTAGTTGTAGTCGAGATGCCGGTTGTACATTGAAGCGATGGAGGAGGATCGTTCGGAGAAGGAGAAGTATATGTGTGGGTAGGAAGCACATTGAAGGAACGCAGGTCAATGGGTATACATTGAAGGAGCTCAGGTGGACACGTCACGAGGGAGGAAAGAAGGATCGACGAAGTCGGTGCCAAGGATCAATGGATGAGTTGCTTTCAATCATTGGACGAAGGATCGGACGATTGAAAATCAATATAAAAAAAATTCGGAGAGGCAACTCCCACTTGTAGAAACACCTTACGGCATAATTACCTTTACGCTGGAATTGCTTAAACAATTTCACAAGATAATATGAGATTAGTCATTTTGAATTTATATTTTTAATGTATATGTAAAAGTTCATTATCAATAATATCATGGAATCATATAAGTTTTTTTTGTATAAATTTAAAAAAAAAAATTATTAAGTTTAGATTTTATTAATAAAAATTATTTATTTTATAACTTTTTAAGATATATGATATTTATAATGGATAACCTTTTATTTTATTTGATAATCAATTTAATTTAATTTATTTAAAAATTTAAAATATTTATTAATTTTTTTAACCAAAATCATTTAATTATTATTTAAAAATTTAAATTATTATTTTTTAAAACTAAAACCACTTAAATCATTTATTTAAAAAATTAAATTATTATTTAAATTTTTTAACCAAAACAACTTAATCATTGAATGGATGTTTTTTTTAACCAAAGCCACTTAATCATTGAATGGATGTTTTTTTAACCAAAGCCACTTAATCATTGAGTGATCATTGAATGGATGTTTTGTTTAACCAAAGCCACTTAATGTTTTTTTAATAATTATTTTGGTATTTTATATTATGAAAGTTTCAAATTATTTTGTTTATTAGTTTAGTTTTTGTGTGTTTTTATTATTTTTAATATTATTTGAAACTGCGGAGTAAAAAAACTAAATTAATTTAAATAACAAAGTTAAAAAAGAAATCGATACTTTTCAATCTATTTTATTTTAAATTGAAATTTTAAAATCAAAATATATATACTTTTTAATTGTAATTAATTTTTTAATAAAAATTTTAACCTAATTAAAATAACTTAATTAAAACTTTAAAAAATAAACATTTTAATTAAAATAATAAATATTAAATACATTAATTTAAATAATTTCATAATATTGACATTTGTTTTTTTTTGTTGGCAAGTGGTAGTACCCCTTGACTAGCAGGGTTCGCTATTGGTTGAGAGACCATGAACCAGGGGCATCTAAGTCGTTAAAATCACCCAGGGATCGTACCCGGCCTGGACCGCACCAACCCTTGGCATGGTTAGATTTTAGTATCCGCGGGGTTTCGCATCGGTGACCTTTCCGCTTAGGGGTGTCTTAACCATCACCCGTCACCGACTGTTCTACATCTCACGGATATAATATTGACATTTGTTGTTGTATATATAATATTGATTTATATACAATTAAAACAAATATTTTTATTTTTTTTACATAAACTATTTAGATTTTTTGTATATAAAAAAGGATGGTGAACAAAATTACAGAATGTAAGAGAATGCCTGCATTCCAAAAACAAATGGACCGCCAATTCTCTATTATCATCATGTCCAAAGAGCTAAATCTAAGTCCCCTATCAAATAGACATAATTACATACATATAGCTTCAAACATAATGACAGTCTTGCAAGCTAACAGGCTTATAAACCACACGATAAACCAGCTAAGAAACTAACTAAGAGTTCTAAACGAGGCGAAGTACCAACTATCCAAAAAAGGAAGAAAAACGAAGGACCAGCTATCCAAAGAACTACCAGAAGGTGCAGAAGTGATAAGTCTCGGAAATCAGTGATTATCTTGCCTGGCGAGCTTATCCAGCATAAGCTTCCTCAGTTCAGCACTCTTGCAACAGATGCCATTGACGTTTTCTTGTACCTACTGTGTGATACCACGTATCGCTCTGAGTTGTTTTGTATCCCTCAAGTTGCATTTTTCCATTGCCATTGCCATCTCTATCAGTTTTTCCTTCATCTTCCTAACTTCTTTCCTGGCGGTCTGCTCCAAATGTGACACTTGAATTACAGTTCTCTTCCATTCACCCACCTCAATTCGCAGGAGGTGAACCTGGGCCTCGAGGATCACTACACGGTCGTTCAGAATGTTGAGAGATTGCTCGTTGTTACCAGAGTTGCTCCCGCCAGGAACCACACTTACCAAGCCTGTCATGGAATGAAATTTTCGTTTTCTACTATCTGCAAATTCACCGCATTTGTTTTCCGGAGCCCGAACTTGCTCCTTTTGCTGAAGACCAGGCCAGGAGGGGGAATGTTTGCAAAAATCAAGGGCAGAGCAGTCTGGAAGAGGTAGTGTACTCATACGGTAATTGAAGCCGAGATTTTCCATATCTGCACGACTGCCTGTAGACTGGAGGTTCAAACATAGAGGAGTATGTAAATTGAGGCCTCTGTGTCCTTTCAAGGGCTTATAGAGCATGAGTCTCCCATGACTCCCATGTGAAGACATTGAGCGTATGTCCTTGCCTCGAGAAACCCAGTTGGGTTTGAGACCTTGGCTTAAAAATTGTTGCAGAGCGCAATTAGCAATGTAGTGTAATGTAAACAACATTCATAGGAAAAAAACTAGAGACCTATGAATGTCAAGGAACTTGTGCTTGTCAAGGAACCCAAACATTGTTACTAATAGAAACATTGCTAGTAAGAACCCCCTTGTTTAGGTTGGCACCTTCGTTAGCCTTCCAATCTACTTCTTGATTATTAGAACGCATGACATGATAGAATGTGATTGAGTCAAATTCGCTAGCGAGATACTTGAGGAGGCTATGCAATTTAGTAGCGGGACTTTTCTTGTTCATGGTTAAATTCGTAGCCTCCCTGATGGCGAGCATAGAATCACCGCAGATCGCTAAAATAGTGATGCCCACCTCTCTAGCTATCACTGGTCCTTTTGTTAGAGCTAGCCATTCTGCACTGTTGTTTGTATGCCTTCCAATACCCCAGGCATAGTCCTTCAAGTTATTACCCGCGAAGTCATAGAGAACTCCACACGCACCTGCCAACCCTAGGTTGCCTTTCGAGGCGCCATAAAAAAAAAGTGTGTTACAACCAGCATTTACCTTCCAGATTTGTAGCTTCTCTTTACTCATTCTAAGATGCCAATTCAAAATGCTAGGACGCTTTGGCATGACCGGAATACTGAGTGAAGGATTCGGAGATAAAAAATCAGGTGCCCAAATTTTTTCCTCAACAGTGAGAGGCTCCTTTTTTATGTTATGCATTCCTCGATTTAACAAGGATTCAATCCAGAGTGCTTTAGCCGATGCAAGAACACGGGCAGGGGATGAAATAACACCTTCAAACAATTCCTTATTTCTTGTTGTCCAAAGTCTCCAACATATGAATTTGGGAAGGGCTTCCCACGCTCTTTTTAGATCAGACAAATATTATTTAACAATTATGTTATTTGTTTTTTTAAATTAACATAAATTTTATTGCATCATTAACAATATTATATATTATTTGTTATATATCTATATTTCAATTAATTTTGTGAACAATAGCTTATATGGCAAATGAATGTGATGAAGCCTCACAGGCAATACATAACTGATGTAAGCCTCGTTATGAGCAGTTCATGTTTATTTTATATGAATAAAATGATTTTTTCCTTTGGAAAAAAAATTATTTCAATTAATTCAAATTTAAAATTATTTTATTTATTTTTATAATTTTTATTTTTTTATTGGTTATAGTAGCTCATTCTTGAATTTGAGCACATTCACTTTGAACATATCTTCCGGGAGGTGAATCTGGAGGCGGATATGCTATCTAAGCGGGCTCTCAACTCCCTGCCTGGGGTCATCATGTGGCAGGAATGGCGAGATGATTTGCTATTTTCACATGGTTCCCATTTGTTACATTGGACTTGAGGTTGTTTGTCTTTTTTGCTCATACTTTTTTGTCTTTCCATATGGGATTTATGCGGCATGTTACTTATATGACTTGTAGTTTATATGTGCAGATTCTTGATTATGCTGCGTCCAATTACTTGTTGGGCATAGCTATATATACTCTTATATTTTTGCGGCCTTATATCACCTTTCTTGTAGATGCTGTAGCTCAGATCGGGTGTAATATCCGTATTTCACCCCTCTTTCTGCTGGGGTGACTTTGATATTTGTTGTATGGGGATATTTATATTTTGGACTTTTTAGGAGACGCTTATACTTTTGATGATGTGGCATTTGTATTTCTGGTATTACTGGACACATAGCAGTTTGCCTTATGGGCGTTGGTAGTGTTTGTTGACTGTTTTAGACCGCCTTCATGTTTTCATGTTGATGATGTAACCGGTTTGTTCCAGGGATTACTACTGGCAGATTTGTATGTTTTGGTCATGGACTGACAGTTGGACATATTTTACTATTTCGCATATTAATAGTAAGTTATATTTTTCTGTAAAAAAAAAAAGCATTTGAGGTTGGGTTAGCATTGACGAAAATGCTTCTCTTTGGTGTAGTATTTTGAGAACTAATGAGATGTAAAATTTCGAAACAATATTATATATTATTTGTTATATATGTATATTTCAATTAATTTAAATTTAAAATTATTTTATTTATTTTTATAAGATTTTTTTTGCGTTAGAGTTAAGTGAACGTGACACTTGATCTTTCCATTATAAATTACAAACATGATTTATGCAAAGAATTGCCTTAGAGTTAAGTGAACGTGATGTTTCATCTATGGAAAAAAAAACAATAACTCACGGTAACACTATCGAAATTATTAGTCTTTTATCACTTTATTTTCAAATAATTTAATAATTATAATCATCTTCATTTTAGATATTTCTATAATCTTGTATCTTGTAAGAAATTATGTTAATAATTTAATGTTATTATTATAAACATCTCCATCTTATATATTTCTATAATAATATATAGTATCGTACCCTTGTAAGAAGTTATGTTTTATATCTTTAACTTCTGTATGAAGATCACAGCCTCCCATGGCCATTGTCTTTGACATTAATCCTTATACGTAAACAAAACTAAAATGTCGATTGAATTTTATTTATTTATTTGTAAAAATATTTTTTTTATTATAAAAATATACACATCAAATAACACATAATTATGGTTTACAACTTTTTTAAGTCTCCGAATGGGATCATCTATGTTTCATCCAACTCCTGTTGTTATGCCTCTTAAACCTATAAATTTTCTCTCTACTATATAAAACCTATAGTTAAAATTATTTGATATTTTGTTAACATTTTAAAATTAATATTTTTCAAAATACTTATTGGTGACAGAATACTGACATCAGCCTCGATTTCCCTTCCCAGAAGAGGGCTGCGAGCTGACATCAGCTCCACAGAGGCTAGTTAATGCAGGTTTTTTTGGGAAGAAATCCCCACGGGCTATATCTGGCAAGGTTTTTCTACTGAAGAACTTATGGCAGTACTTTAAAGCACCTACAATTAAATTAAACAAAAAACAGTTACTTACACACGAATCGATCGATAGCTTAAGATTTGCAGGAGAGACGCTTGCAAACATCATCGGTTTTGGTGTTTCCTGTGCAGGCCTACGTGTAAGATATATAGTGTGATCCTCCCTCGGTCGGGGGGGTTTTTCACTGCTTGCTACGCTCTTTTGTTTGTTGTTCGGTTTTCGTTTTTCGATCTCATGAATCACCCGCCGGCCGCCATAGGACCCCCTGTTGCCGGTGTTTAAAAGCCGCCCAGCTAGTGAATATGGATGGTTACTGGAGGGATTGATTGCCCCTTCCATCCCCTGCCTAATTGAGCCCGCCTCTATGCCAGTGAACGGCGGCATGCATGAAATTAAATAGGCGGGTGTTTATCTGGAGCGAAGGAGGATCATATGGTTGTTGGCCCCCTATATTACGGACGGGTGTATCGAGCATGCAGGCCGAGGCAGGTCTTTTTGGTTCTCTGTATGTGTCCTCTAACGAAGTGACGTGCAAACTATTGACACCTGCGAGCTTGCATGTTCTCCAAGTAATGATCCAACATTGAATTACCAGCACATGATCCAACATTGAATTACCAGCACATTATACATAGCTGCGAGCTTGCATATCCTCCAAGTGTCCTCGAACAGACTTAGCCCCTCAGATACCTCTGAAAATAATATGGAGGGATCTCCATTAGATCTGGAGGTAATTTTCAACTATTCTGGGTTTCTGGGTTTTAGACTTTTAATAATGTGGTATCATTTTTGAATGCAGGTACATAGCTCAGTCAATGGTCGACCGGAACTACAAGACAGAGTTACAGGCTAAACACATAGAGCTATTGAAGTCACCTTGGTTAATTGAATTGACTGTGTTTCAAATCAATACAAAGATTCAGAGCATGGACATATTTGTGAAATTTTTCCTGAATGCTCATGTTACTGGCACTGATCCAGTTATTACATGCACATTACCTGATTCCATGAAATTGGAGTTTAACCTGACATGCCCTATCTGTCTTGTAAGCTCAAAATCTGCTGGCATTTTTAGTTCTTGCTCTTCTTTAATAACAATTTCTTGCAGTTCCGAGGCTCTAATCCAGAGTTGGCATTTCTTATTTGGTGGGTTTAAGAGAGTGAAATGCAGTAAGCTGAACCCCGTGCAATAAAACGATCAGCAGATAGGTGGTTATAACCGCGTACTTTAGGTGTTATCACGGATTCTCAATGGGTATTCTCACTTGTCTGGAGTCAACTATTTCTATCTTCCGGCGGAAACATTAATACGCGGCTTTAACAGCACATAGAAGCTATTTACAAACAGCGCATAGAAGCCGTTCACAGAAAGCCATTTACAGACTGCACAAAGGAAATTATCCATAAACTGCATGCAAATAAGCCACCACGGTTAACAGCACATGATCTTGTCCGGTGTTATGATTTTCTATCGGGTATAATGGAACAGGTCCTTCCCCTTTACAGCTACCAGATTAGCATTAGGGAATATGGACTTCAAGCCCTAGGTGAGATTTACGAAGGGCATGGGCAGAGTGAAATCAAATTGTTGCTATCATATATTTATATTCTCCAATTAAGTTATCAATCTAGCAAGTTTATTGAGAAGTTTTTTTAGGTCCAATAAGTTATTGGAGGTTGCAATATGCAGGTTCATATTTCATGTTCTTTATATTATATTTTCAAAGGTGTTTGGTTTAATTGGTTTGGATGTTATTTTGATTGTACCCTGTGTTTGGTTTATAGGGCTTTTACTTGTGAATTAGTTTGTTTTACTAAGAGTTTTTAAATTTAAAATACATGGTCAAAGTGGAAATATACATAAGAATAGATCAACATCACAACCATATCTCACAAGAATTGAAAATTTGAAGTAGTACCACCTTAATTGAGAAATAGATTTTTCATTGAAGTGCTACCTTTCAAATTATAATCAAGAATTAAAAATTTGAAGTAGTACCACCTTAATTGAGAAATAGATTTTTCATTGAAGGGCTACCTTTCAAATTATAATACCTATTCTTTTTCATATGCTTTTCTTCTAGGTTTTCTATATTATTCCCCTTGACCATAAGAATTTATGAGTATAATTTAATAAAAACATATTTTTGGTTTAGTTTAATTATTTTTGTTTGCACAAATTATCCTTTAAGAATACATTAAAGTGTACAAATATACCAAAGTACGCATAAACTTTTGATACAAAGACCTTTTAATCCAAAAGGATATCATGTCCCAATTAGAGTCAATTAACTAAAGATGGATACATATTCATGAATGTCTAGGTTCCCTTCTAGGTTCCATTCTATATCTAGTCAAAGATTGAAACATATCCATGAATATATGGGGTCCATTATATATCTACTCGATGTCTAAATTTTAAAAACCAACCACTTGGTGATATATCATGAAGTTGGTCCAGCCATCCACATGATCAAAGTTGACCATCTAGAAGAAGAATATGTAGTTCTTGTCAACATATATAATGTTGAAAATGCTTACAAGTTGTTCATGACATCACAAACAAACAATAATGCATTAATGTAATTTTATGCTTATATTCCCTTTCACAAGTTTGTGGACTATATTATCCTAGCATTTGATGCTTATAATCCACGACAAAAATTAATGTGTTTTTCATGTATCATGAGGTTGGAATAATCACTCTCAAGGTTAATGTCCAATATGTTTTCTCACTAAAAAAATAATGTGTAAGTGTACACATTTATATTGCTTATAATCGAGGACAAAAATTAATGTGTTTTTCATGTATCCTTCATGAGGTTGGCATAATCACTCGCAAGGTTAATGGAATATGTTTTCTCAATTAAAAAAATAATTTGTAAGTATACACATTTCTATTTATAAGAAAATATGATATGTTAGAGAAAAAAAGAGTTTCTATCTCTCTCAAATAGATTAACATATTAATAGTAAATTATTATCATGACAATAGACGATTACCTTTTGTTTTTGTTTGTTATACTTGATAACTATTATTACTTTTGTTATTTTCTAACATTTATCTTTCTTTCTTCGTACTTTCTAATTATTTGTATTCTTATGAACATCTCCCACATTTCTATCGATACTAATACATCCCATGATAGGGAAAGGGAAAAGGGTGTTTGATAGAGGGCATTTTTTAGGGTAATGCAAAGTTTTTTTTTAATTTATTTTTTATTTTTTTAATGGCTTAAAACATTTATCAAAAGTAATGTATCTAATTGTTTCTATTTTTTAATCATTTTTCTAAATATTATTAGAAACTTTATAAAATTTCAATTTATCAAAGTGCAAGTGCAAGTACAAACACGGGGACATTACCACCTCGTAACTCTGATTTATAATATAATTAATATTATATGTTTATTATTCATTCAATTACTAATAACACATATACGAATACTAAACTTAACAAACTACTGAACTTAAACTTAAAAAGGGAATCGATACTTCACATTAACTTTCCTTTTCTTATGTCTATATGGGGTATATAATGATGGGTTTTTTATTAATTAAATCATACATTAAGTTAATTCTCCTTCGATATGCCTTCCATATGGTTTGATTAATTGTATTTTTTATTATGATGTCCTCCAAGAGGATCATCTATGAATCTAAATGCCTATTGATATGGGTTAGAACCTATATTAGCTTATAAATTTTTTGCTTTTGCTTATAGTTTATATAAAAATTGGAATATTATTTTATAAATTCAAATTTTAAAAATGATTTCTTTAAAATTTTATTAACTGCAGAAACGACATCATCCTCGTTTTTTTGGTACTCAAGAGCGAGCGACGAGATGATGTTTCTGCAGAGGACAGGAACTGCAGGCTGCAGCCTATCGCCTGTTTCAGACTTCCCTGGTTGTCATTTAATGTTGCAGCATAGCTAAATCCGCCCTAGCTTCAAAGCCCGAGCGCTGTTTGCATTGCTTAACCTCTTCAATGTGGTGCATTGGAGTTTTGCTTCAGCGTGGCTGTTGAGCTTCCGGCAGTCGACGTTTCAGAAATGGTTTCAAGGGCAGGACGAGTGGAGATTCGTGGTTGTTGACTTTGACACAGGCTTACTGCATTACCATGCAATATGCATGCATGCCATTTGGTAGAATTCCAATTTGTATGGAAACTCTAGCACCGTTGTTGACAAGAGTGGTTTTCGGTATCCATTGTAACGGGCATAAGGCAAGGCCAAGGAACTCCCAGGTTCGTTTGATATGCAGGCCGAGCCGCCATTTTTGTGTTCCCCTTCTGGGTATTAGGGTTGTTTTTGCTAAGTTGTATTGTAGCAGTTGAGTTTATCATGTAAAGAAATGGTGGGAGAACCTTCTGTTTAGTAGTTGCCGTGATCAGAAAAAGGAAAGATCCACAGAAGCAGTGGAGAAAAAGAAGTTTAAGAAGAGGAAGCAAGTTTTGTAAGTTGCAGCATTTTGAATATGAATGTAGATTTTTCTTTGGTTTTTTCCTGTGTGTTTGACAGTCAGAATGTCTTTTATTTAATTTATTTTTGTCTCACTCTGTTGGGCAAGGTAAGGTCAGTCATGTTGAGTCATATTCTTGGGGTAGTGGGGTTGTCTGTGTTGTCTTTGAGATCACTCTGTTGGGCAAGGTAAGGTCAGTCATGTTGAGTCATATTCTTGGGGTAGTGGGGGTGTCTGTGTTGTCTTTGAGATTGAGGAAATGGAATGAATTGCCGTTAAATTATGGGCTATTCATGTCTGCGTTCTAATGGCTATGAGGGTTTTGTGGTTTTGCATTGAAATTGCGTGTTGGGTTTTCATGTAGGGGAGGTTTTTTAGGAAGCTTAGGGAATGTGTTATTTTGAGGGCCAACTTTGTGCGTCGGACAGTGTTGATTTTCGGGTTTTTAGTGGGGTTGTCTGCGGGATTTTCTGGATTGTGATGGGCAAAAACGCCAAATGTTGCGGGTGGTCTGCCTGTCTATGCTCAGAAGCCTTAGACGGCTTTGATTATTGAATCAGTGCAGAATATCTGCAAGGAATTTGAATACTGAATGCTGGAAAGAAAGTAATTGCTGGGATGTGCAAGCGTTGAACTTCATTAGCTGGCGTTTAGTACAAGACAATGCTGGAATTTGTGTTGGTTAAGTATCATCTCCAATGGCAGCCAGCGAACTCGGATTTCAACATTATGAGGAACAGGTATTTTCCTTGTGCCGTATATTCGTTCATTGCCATTCATTGCAGAGCACACACGTTTCCGCCTGTGAAGGTAGAGATGGATACGATTCATGAATGATGCCCATCCCAGGATAATGAGTAGTAGAGTTTCAAAACTTATATAGATTCTTGTTAGAACACATGGATTTGGTTTTTAATTACATGTGTTTTTTAATTTTTTTAAGTTTTGGGTAGTCTGTCATCATTATAAGCTTAAAGCTTTCCAAATCTAAATATTCTAGGTTGAGTATATTTTTTAACCTTATTTTGTTTTGAGTTCATCTCCTCTTCACGTCGTTCCAGGGATGTGCACTCTTAGATCACCGTACAAATTCGTTCTGCTCAATCAATTTATTTATCTCCCAAGTGAAAACCACGAATAGACTTATTTCCCTGCAGCAAGTAAGCCACCCAACTCTTTCATGAGCCAGTGACTATGTGGTTGAGAGGGATTACGTCTTCATTGGCTGAGCTAACGCTACGTCTTCATGGGCAGTTTAGAGAAAGGCCGTCAATGCAAACACATCACCATTGCCAACTTCATCAATTTCAATGATCAATTTTATGGAGTAATGGCCATTATCATCCTACAGACAAAATCGCAGAAAATAAGAAACAGTCAAAATAGCAGAAAACAAGAAATAGAAATAACAATTGAAAATTAGATGGTCACCAGTAGTGATGGCCCTCCGATGGTTTGGATCCCTCTACTTTTCCAACTAAATATCCAACGCATGAAACAATGGAATGATACCTGCTCTGCTACTAGACCGCCTGGGATTTCTTTCCATTCAGAATTAATAGCCTGTTGGAATGAATATAATACACACCATTTCAAATTTAAATTTGCCTCTCAGGCAGATGGCGTGTTTCTATTGTTTAAATTTTAAATGTAAATCCTTCCGCCTTCATTAAATTCTCTCGTGCAGAAACCAAACTGTACGTACCACCCTGGAACATTAGAATGGAACAAAATTTCTGTTCTGGAACTTATCATATTTATCTCTGTTTTAATTTGGATTTCACCACCAGGCATCAAACTCTTTTGGAAGCATGGAATCAACTCAAGCGAGTTCACCGCCGTGCACAGCCAAATGATGGGTTCATGAGAACTCTTATAGACCTAGATAAGAGATTGCATGGGAAAGCTTCCATGGATTGGCAACAAAGGAAGCCTGTCATGAGGACTAGCCCAGTTTGTGGGAAAAGTGTAGGCCTGAGTACAAGTTCTCTAAATCTTCATTTGCAAAAGTCACATGGACGTATTTCTTCAGGGAACGTGGATAGCATTGAGTTAAAATACTTGCAACGAAGCATAGATTCAGTCAAAACAAGCTACTAATGTGAAAATTACCTATTATTACTATAAGATTCGCTGGCATCTCTTTTTGGAAAAGATGCTGCTGGGGTAGGGTATGTTCAGTGGAGAAATTACACCGCTTCACCTCGGGAAGTTGCTGGGTTCAAATCCAACATAGAAAATTCAGTTTGCAGCTAAGACATGGATGTTTTGAAAAGGAATTATCTCTCTTGAAGTTGGAGCCAATGTGGACATGCTTGGCCTCCTTGCTATATATGGAGGGGTAATACCTCTACTTTGGATGGCTATTTGTTCCTAAGGAGAAAAAGGGGCTACCTATTGTAGTAGTATGACTGCCTTTCAATTATGATGACTTTTAGATAAATGAGGAGTTCGCGCCAATTTTGCTTTTGGCTTTTGTAATTTTTAGATGTAAAAATTGCCAACAAAGAATGTTTAAGGTGGTTAGGTGCAATTTACCTCAGCCTTAAGCAACTTCAACGGGCAGAGCTTATCTATATAAATAATGACTCTTCAAGAGCCAAACTGAAACTGCTTTTTGGCCCCTGGATGTGATAATTTTGGTGTACATTATTGATTGATGATATAATATATACTGCACTTAAAAAAATTTGACATAAATCTAGACTCATGCAAATATACTTGCTACTAGACTCATGCAAATATACTTGCTAATCTATCCAATGTCTTTCAATGAACCTCCATCTATACATTGCTCAATTAGAATGTTAAAGGTTACATTACTATCTGTAATTTAGCAATGAGCATGATGCTTCTTACCAAGCACCAAAACCTTCATTCCTATGTTGTCGATACTGTTTAGTTTTGCATTACCATCTGCAATAAATAATTGCATTAGCTGGTTTCCATGCAAGTATCCTCATTTTAATGACTTTAATGTTTTTTCCTTAAGAATGGGCTACACCCTCTGATTTGTGGCTATCAAAGGAATGCATAATGAATAAAGAAACCATGTTATTGTGATTATGAACTTGAGGCCTTCATATGTCCTATTTTGAGTTTGAGAGGTTAAAATAATACATTTTTTTAGAGTTAAACAAAAACAATTTTAATTCTTCAATTCTAATTTAACATTTCAATTTAACTCATATATTGATCATCATCATGACTAAAACTAAAACAATTGGCAGATTAAATGATCATATTATGATATGATTGTTTTTATATATGTGCACATTGTTACAGAGTTCATTAGGGGAACAATCATATTCAACATCTCCATTGTCCAATATTGCCCATGTCAACTCTATGGAATATCAACGTCTGTGGAAGGGGTTCTAGGTGCTCTCTTCTCATCCTATTTTAAACAAGTGTTTGTCCCGGACTTGATCTTTACTGTCTATGCAAATATTTACATTGTCCAATATTGCCCATGTCAACTCTATGGAATATCAACGTCTGTGGAAGGGGTTCTGGGTGCTCTCTCCTCATCCTATTTTAAACAAGTGTTTGTCTCGGACTTGATCTTTACTGTCTATGCAAATATTTACAATGCATTCGGTCAAGCTTGGTGCAGAAATGATAGCTACTATGCTCAAGCGAGTGTTTTTTAGGACAATCTACAGTCTACCATTATGCCAATTGATTTAAATATTTTGATAGTAACAAATAGTTCCCAATATTTAAACATTAAGAGATGATGGCCACCCATTAAGACTATACTTCAAATTATAATTAGGTTACATACCTTTGGACAAACCATATTACAATGGCCTCTCTTAGAATCTTTAAAACAAGATGAGAGTGTCAGAGAACAAAAATTACAAATATTCGTGCAATTCTGTTCAATTTATTTCTCATAGAATGCTAAGGAAAGAAGAAGAATAAGGAATTGCAGCTTGTTTTTACAGCTGCTCCAAAAGAAGAAGACCCTGAGGCCTCTGATGAATTGTCTAACAACGTGGAAAGTTGCATGTATATCCATGCAGTAATTCTTCTTGTTCCTGAGTTTTTATCGAAGGGTTTGTAAATGTTATGCAAAGAGAGCAATGCTAGAAGCTCCGATGGACAATTCTGATAGACTTCTCAAATGTTCCTCGTACTCCTGCTTATTCACATCCCCCATGGTTGAATCTTCATTACTCTCATCATATGTTGTACATATGATGAATTAAGAATGTACTATTACTATTACATACTGGCCAAGTAAAAAAACACAAGTATGAACTATTATGAACAAACATCATTTGATGTACACTAGAGAATGCTATTCTTAAACTTTCGACTCCAAGCAAATAGACCAGGTGACAATGTCAGGGACATGGCCACCACGTGGCTCTTGTTTATGATTATGACTATTAAGTAAGAAAAATTTCTAGCTTTAAGCGTTGACTTGTTGTTTGTACCATTCACGTCCAAGAAGGAAAGGAAACTTTTAAGCAGAAGGGGAAGTACCACGATGAGATAAGCAAGTGAAGATTGAGCGTGAAACCCAAGATCTTGTGTTGAGGATTATAATTTTCAATAGAGAGGAGGACAAGGGATATGGTGTTGAGGAAGGTTTTAATTGATAGTTGTCAAAGTGAAAGTTTCAAGTGAAGCTTCTAATCGATAAACTT
The DNA here is from genome assembly GCA_027924585.1 of Larix kaempferi. Taxonomy (NCBI): domain Eukaryota; kingdom Viridiplantae; phylum Streptophyta; class Pinopsida; order Pinales; family Pinaceae; genus Larix; species Larix kaempferi. The sequence continues at coordinate 15,877,527 of BSBM01000088.1, read as the reverse complement.
AGCTAGACTTTGCACAACACTAGATTTCTCAAACTTGGCATTCCTCCTAGTAACAATGTAATTTTCTTAGATAAGTTGTTATATATGAGATAAAAAAATTATGTTTATTATGAGTGGTAGATGTCTTAACAGGTTAAGAGAATCCACATGGAACTTATGTGATAGAGAGTCGTATATGTGCACACAATGCAGAGCATGAGGGTTCGATATGATATACTAGAAGTAGGGTTAGGATTCAACCCTATTACATAAGAATGGAGAAATTGTACTCAAGAACTTCTAGAAATTGAAATTGCACACAAGGATGTTATTCTTCCTCTAAGTTTCATCCCACTCTTATTGTGGTTCAATTTGGAACATATGTTTTCATTGATTCCACCTATGGTTTTAGACTTAGCATTTAAACTTTTGCATGGAAAATTCATTTTCATTTTATAGTGTGAATCAATAAGCTTAATAAACAAACTTCTACCCCACTTTATGGTAGTTAGGCATACATCTATCACAGGCTCAAGTGGATTCTCAGTATTTCTTAGTTTGCCTTCATATCCACTATAATACCCTAGTTGTTAACCCCAGACTTATGATATTTTATGTGACCATGGACTTATGTTCTTTTGCATGTTAATGTGATTATGGACTTATGATCTTTCTTTGATAATATGACTTTGGATTTTGGCACTATTATTAATATTAATGTATTATTGGCATTGTTGCTATCTTTGCATGTTGTTGCTATTGATTAATTAAACAACTAGCTCAACAAAGGAAACTAAAAGAGTATGGGAGACCATGGATCTCACACTGTGATGGGGAATGGGGAACATCCCTGGCACCTTAGAACTTGTTGTTGGGAGTTGTCCATCCTAGTTCATTTTGCACCTTGGTGACATTAGTAGTGTTGGTCACCCAAACATTGTACAACAGACCCTATTTTTTATTTTTATGGACTATGGAGCTACTATTGCACCTTATGCATACCTTAGTGGGCCCTTCTTGCCTAGTGCGCCCTCCTTGGTACAGACTCCCTCCTATTTACGTGTTTTTTTCATTTATGAGCCCTCTCCCTAGATTATAGGAGTTGTAAGTTAGATTTTAGCTTCCACAAGCTAGAATTTAGCCTCCACCTCCATAAGTGCGCCCCACTCCTCTATTCATGGAGATGCTCCCTATTTTTGTGCTTACGGGTCATTTATGACCCTATTGGATCCTTTCTCTCACCTAATGCTCCCTCATTCATGCTTTGTAACCCCCTTCTGCATTAGTGCACCTCCTTGTGTTCTTCATGGCTCCACTCCTTGGTTTCTGGTAACTCCTCCTCATGATGCTAATCCGGGAAAGGGAATCTCCTAACTAAGCCACCACTCCACTAATTTGAGTTAAGTCTCCATGGTGAAGCTTAACCTTACCTCTTCCTCTAATTCGAGTTGATCCCTTTGGGTTAGAGTTGGCCTCCTTGTGCTATAAATCCATATGCCCTCTACTTGTTGAAGCTAATCCTGAGCTTTGGATCACACGCCTTGTGTCATCTCATTATGTTATGAGTGTTGACAGTCTTGAGACTACATGGGAATTGTATTGAGACAGAGTGTTTGTTGCAAGACCCTTGAGAGGAGTAGTCTGTTTCTCATTCCAGAGAGTTAGTCTGGTGGATTGTCACCACCCCTTGTTTCCATATCACTCTTCTAGTCCAGGTTCTCGCACAAGAAGCCAGGAAATGGGACAGTGACCTCATAGGCAATGGAGACAGACATGAAAGTAGTAATGGGAAGCATTGTGGTTCTCGAAAGAGGTAGTTCCGAGAGTTTCCAAACTGAGTGTGTCTCTACCTGTGGATCTGTGGTCTCAACTCGGGGGTGACTTGTTCAAGTGAGGGAGGCTTGACTGTGTCTACGGCTGGGAGGAAAGTTGTCCTGCTGCAACGAGTTGCCATTAAATATAAGTATTTGTTCATATACGTATTTTATGTTATTTTACCATGTTTATGTGCCATGAAGGATGAAATGAATTTTGTATTTGTTTATGGGTTATGTGCCGGGATTTATATGCAAGATGGATGGCTCTCGATACGTTGTATTACCATGAAACTCATCTATCTTCTATTATGTCTCTCCTCCTTCATAGTTATGAATGTAACTCTCACGGTGATGAGAGGGGCGCAACCATAGGTTCCAGTTTACCCATTTTAATTCATTTATGGATCATGAGACCTATTATGTTGGGTCCAAAGCAGTGTTTCTAGTAAGTAACACCTTTTGTTCCATTGGAAAAGCTTTCATGATAACCAAGTTATGATTATTTTGGCCGAGAGTGTTTTCGATGCTGAAGGGAACGCACCATGTCTTTTGATTAAGAGCACTCTTGTTGCAGATTTGATCATGTTGTTGTAGATCTTATTATGTTATAGTAAACTTGATTTGTAATGGTGATTGATGACTAGAGGGAAGGCATCCATTCAATCTAAATTATGCTAGTGAAAGTTGGTTGTAGGGGATAGCCACAAGATTGATTTTGAAGGTTGTAGGGGATAGCCACGAGATTGATTTTGAAGGTTGTAGTTGGCAGACTGTGCCTTTGCCTTTGCTTTGGTTGTGTGGATGTGGCCATGTTCTAATGTTATTCTCACTTACTATTTAACCATTTCTATCAGCACACACATCACGTAATTGATAAGTAAACCTCATATGAAAAACAATTATTATGCGAACAAATGTTAATTGCAATACTTACTACTCATGTCCATTCTAGCTTTATGAACCGATACTTACTATCAAGCACTTGAGTTAATTACATATTCATGGTCATACTGAAGATTCTAAATACTGGGCATTCATATTACAAAATATAATGTAGATATGTTTAATAAGTATGCACATTTGGGAAATGTCATGTTTAATTTTCATGCACTTCATAAGGCTAAGTTCAAGTGGAATGGCTTGTTGGCCTAACCTTAGGCCACTTTATTTACTTCATCCTTTTTCCAAGACCTTTTTCCAAGACCTTTTTCCAAGACCTTTTTCCAAGACCTCTAATGCCTTTGGCCTTAGTTTGGGGTTGGGGACACTACATCCACTAGCATAAAAGACTAGTTGCCTATTCTTTGACAATTATTAGTTTTCCAACAAGGAGACCATTAAGGAGTGTGCAAGATTTATAGTGGAGATCAATTAAACATAGGCTATTTTAATGACATCTTTGAGCTAAAAACACATGGTGGTAAGGTGAGGGTTTATGTGGAATTCACCCCTCAAGTTTATAAGCCATAATTGTTGGATTTGCAAACAAGACTCTTATTCATACTAAAAGGTACCCTCTATTAATTTTGGAATTTGTTGATGGTAGAAAACACTCTCTGCCTCTGAATGTTGGAACCCTAATGAACATGTGTAGAATGATGACATAATTATCGATATATATGCAACTCACATGTCTCTTTTTTTATGCCAACAATTGACTCTTAGACTTTTATTGTTTTTGTAATCCTTCAAATATGAACCAAATGTTTAATTGTAGGAGACATCTTTTATAGTCGTGTGCCTATTATCTCTTACACTTATTACACATTTGCTTCTTTGTATAATACGAAAAATATGAAACTAGTGACAAAAACCTATAGGCCAACGTATAATATACACTCAACACATTTCAATATGCATGATTTTGAATCCAATAGGCCCCTGCCCTCCTTTTACTTCTTCCGAAGTATTTTTATGAATTCTCATTGAAATCTTGTTGGAACTTTTGACAAAATCCTACAAATATGTTACTTGACATGGAATTGCAAATTGAACACTTTAGGGGAAGACCGTGACATAGGGGTGACTTGTATACACTACAAAAGTTATGCCTTGTTTAATTATCGAATAGGTTGCAAAGCTCATGCGTTGTTACATTGTAAGGATTTTTCCCTATGTGAAGCATATGTCCTAATGTGATGGTTATAATGTTGAGAGCCATTGGAGGTCTCTCCATCGTTGATCATAATTCTTTAACAAATTTGCTATGCAAGGAGTTCCAATGTCGGTGACTCCACTTACCATGACCTTTTTTGTTCAACAATATTATATCAATACACTCAAAATTATTGTATTGATCGATCACACACATGGCTTTTCAATCTTCCATGTAGATGGTGTCAAGCACCACTTTGTCATCCAATAGATGAGAGTTTGTCCACAAAAAACAATGTTGCTCTTCTCTTGGAAATCCATCAAATGAGTGCAGGCATAATTGCTTAGAGGATAGATATAAGAGAGTTGGCATGAAGATGATTGCTCGTAAGAATCCATTGGAGCTTCCCTCTGTCTTCAATTGGCCAATCATATATGAAAGCTACATGTTGCTCTATTGTCTGCTCCCACATCCCCGCTCTATATTCCGCACTTCATCCCTTGCAACTTGTTTACATGTGACCATACCTACTATGGTTGGCCAATGCTTCAAGGTCAACATTCTTGTGATGGTTTCCTTGATGGCAGTCCTAGAATCTATGTTGTAGCTTTCCCATTTTTGTATTCAAGCACACTAGGAATTTGAATTCGAGGAGGGTCATTTGGTATTGAACTCTAATTCAAATCAATGCTTGTAGGGTTGCTCAGGGGAGGTGTGTAGGGTGAGGTTGAAAAAGTGGAGACATACCATGTAGAAAAATGAAAGTAGTGCCTATCATTTCATTTCATTTGCTAGGGACTTGAATGTAGTGAATGCCTAAATTTGAAATGAAAGTGATTTGTGATAGCAAACACACATTTGGAGTAGATGATGGAAGTAACCACATTCAAAATCAAGTTGGTTCCATTGAATCCATTGTAGACAAAAGTGGTAGAAAAGGCTAATATGAAGAGTGAGCTAAAGGCTACCATAATGAGAATAAGGATCCATAGTGTTTGAAAATCAGATAGAGAAAGTTTCTTCCACAAACTCCATCTATTTTTCTCGATGTTCATTAAAGAAACATTATACATATTATACCATAAATACAATATTAAGACTTATTGATTTCCATTATGTTATGTGATTTTGTTGGCTTCACTAGTCCTCGACAACTTTTATTTAACAATTGCTTACCAAACAAACTAAATTTAAGATTAGCCCACCAATATTTTAAGTGCATTAGTAAGCTATCAAGATCTTCATTCCATAGTACTCCAGTTTCTAACAAAATTTTAGCTCTCCACCTTATAACAATGTACTTTTTGCACCTTAAAAAGCAATTGCTAGTTATAAAATCATGTACTAATAACCCAACCTATTACATATTAAAATTCAAACTTTGCAAACTGAATTGAGATTTGTCTGTCGCAGGGCATTTCTATGGAACAATTTGGGTTTCTTATCAAAGGCAGATTTTCGACGCTATACGGGTGGCTCAAGAAACTATTCATACGACCAAGATTAAGAAGATCCAGTCTTTGGTATTGAAAATTGATTTGGTTAAAGCCTACGACAAGGTGGATTGGTCCTTTCTCCGCCTGCTTCTCATGGATGCAGGATTGGATTTTCATGTTACTCAATGGATTATGGGGTGTATTACATCCGCTAATTTCGCTATTTTAATCAATGGAAGTCCTACTGCTTTTCTCCCTTGCACTCGTGGGCTGCGGTAGGGATGCCTACTTTCTCCGCTCCTCTTTCTTTTGGTCATTGAGGGCCTAAGTCGTTTAATACATAGGGAAACAACGGAAGGGAATATTACTAGTCTCAAAGTTACATCCACTCAGTACATTACCCATCTACTATTTGTAGATGATGTGATTTTATTTGGTATAGCAAAATTTTCGGAATGGCGGCACTATGAAGACATTTTAGACTGTTTATGCTCGGTGTCCGGCATGGATATCAGTGTTCCAAAATCCTGCATGTACCATCATCAGGTAGAAGAAGATTTCACTAGACAGGTCTGCTCTCTTCTTCCCTATGATCTACATGATTTAGACAGTGGGATTAAATGTTTGGGCTATTTTTTAAAACCAAATCACTACTTTGTATTTTAATGGTTGTGGCTAATTCAGAAAGCTGAGAAAAATATATTCTCTTGGATCAATAGAAATTTGTCTTTAGGTGGCATGCTCACTTTACTCAATTCAGTTCTCAATAATTTTCCCATTTATTGGCTTACAATAGCAAAAGTACCAGCTTCCATTCTAAAACAGTTGAGACAACTCTTCTTTACCTTCCTTTGGAAGAATTCTCAGTCCAACTTGGGTTATCATCTGATGGCTTGGGATTCATTAGCCTTGCCCAAATCATTGGGAGGTTAGGGGATCCAGAATATTTATTGGGTTAATTCAGCATTACACCTGAAAAGTTTGTGGGGTGGACTGACAAACCTGGCTTGTGGGGGGTGATTATCAGGAGTAAGTACCTCAAGAACCAGACTATCATTGACTGGACCAGAATGGCAAAGAAGAAATCCCACCAATCTTCAAATATCTGGTCTAGATTACTCGACTCCTTTCCTTTCCTTATCAGATGGATTGCTTGGCGGGCCGTGGATGGCTTTCAAGTTCAAGTTGGTGTTGACCACTTCATTGGAGACAATAATCATTCAGCTCTATCACCATCTACCATTCATCCTTTACATGCTCGTGGGATTTTCTTTCTCAATCACGCTCGGAAGCCTTCCATTGGGGAATTTCAATCGGATTATTGGTACTTGGCCGCAGACTTAAGTTTTTCTTCAAGGGAAGCAGTTGAATGGGATTTATATGTAGCTTGCCTTAGTCATGTGGGCATTCGCCTTCAGGGGGAATCGAATCAGTTGGTGTGGGACAGTGATTCATTGATTGGGATGGTGAACACTAATAAGGCATACAAGGCTATGGTTTCCGTTTATAATCATCGATAGGTTCAGTGGTGGACTCAGGCTCTCTGGCAGTGACCAGTACCTACTAAGATTCATTGCTTTATCTGGTTGGCCATACATAACATAATCTCAACGGGGGGAAATTACACGAGACAGGGCGGGATGGGCCCTATAGGCTCTCCACTTTGTTAAATAGACGCAGAAACTGCTGATCATCTCCTGGCAACTTGCTCGGTCACTGTTTTCATGTCCCCACTAACCTCCTTAGGCCAGGGGAGACCCGGAAACATTTTTTTTCTTTGAAATTCGACTGAATACACACACATAGTTGAAATGACTCGGATCCGCAATCCGCAATTGCGGATGTGGAAGTGCAAAACTTCATAACCGGAAAGCTTACATTTCCACAATATGCAATCCGCAACGACGGATCCACAATCTGCAATTGCGGGTGCAAAAGGTCAAATATCAACCTCCAACAAAGGTCACTTTCGCAATTCGCAATTGCGGGTGCGGAAGGTCAAATCTCAACCTCCGACAAAGGTCACTTCCGCAATCCTCAATTGCGGGTGCGGAAGTGCGGAAGCCCAAACGTAACTCGATCTTCTTCGTTTCTGCAATCCGCATTGCGGATGCGGGCATGCGGAACCACACTCCTGCAAGGTAACTTTCCACACAGTCTTCTGAGGGGCATAACTTCCCCATGCTTGCTCAAAATGAGACAAGGTCAGTACCGTTGGAAAGCTCTTGGATAACACTGTCCAATGGTGAAAGCCCTACCCCATTTGAGCACTCATACCATGTTAAATTTCCCACTGAAGTTCTGTCCATAACTCTGCCAAAAGGGCCTTAAACCTTCTTCCTTTCATAACTTTCTGTCCACCTGACCCACAGAGAGGTTCCGAAACACTCCAGGGCATTCCCCTCCTTTCCAAGGATCATATGTAAGCATACAATCCATTTCCAATGTCAAGCAAACATATCATAACATGTAAAATGCATTAAATCAGATCTAACAACTACATCTATCACGTGCAAGACATATAATGCATTAAACTCATGCAATACAACGATATACATATAACAATTAAATCAACCCTTTGCTCAGGCCTGCACATTACTATTGTTAATCAAATTCATATAGACATGCATTCCACAATTGTACAATTGAACGTAAGCAACCAATTAATAACAATGAAACATCATCATTTAACATAACAAGAATACTTATCTTTTAATTTCTAAAGCAACTGGTTAAGTGAGAGCAATGTTCCACCCAACCTTAGATCTTTGTCCAGCCTGTACTCTTTCTGTTAAGATTTAATATGCTAAGACAGAAAATATCAGCATTGCATTTCATTTCACAACAATAGCATATACAGGATCACTGAAAGAACAACAAGCACAACATAAACACAAGAGACACAGATTTATCCTGGGAAACCCTCATGGGGTAGAAAACCCAACAAAGCTTCCTCAATATAGATGACCAACAAATACAAAGATGTAAACCCTAGACATGAGCTCCTTCTCCTCCATAGCAGATCTCTCGCTCACCTATGCGCTATTCACAAGTGAGTGTAATGTGTGTTAAATGAGGAACACACCTCCTCTATTTATACACAACTCCGACTTGTATTTTACATTGACTAGGTCGACCCCAACTTAATTACTTAACATAATGTGGGAGGGCCGACCCCACTAGGGTGGTCTAATAACCCCTTTAACCCACTTGACTCATACAGGGCCGACCCCCACTAGGGAAGTTTAATAACCCAAGTTACCACATTCTCCACGGAGGAATAAAACATCTCCGGATATACAATAAGGTCTTCACAGAGGAATGAAACATCTCCGGACTAATAAAGTAAATATAATATTCTTAGAAGTTATAATATCTCAACACTCCCCCCTTAACGAGAAGGATATTATAACAACATCTGCAGGAGCAAGGAGTCATCAACATCATACATGATACATCTATAAATCATTGGAAGCTTTCTTAACATCATCAGTAACTCAACCAGTTACTGGAATATCTTCAGGTCTTCAATACTGGAGTATCAGTATCGTCAATATTGAATCTTCACCTTCTGCAGCACTTGATCAGCTACAGCATCGTCATCAACTGGATCCTCTCGATCAACATCATCACATCATCAACTGGATCCTCTCGATCAACAACATCATCTGGATCATCTCGATCAAAAACAACATCTGGATCATCACAATCAACATCATCATCTCGATCATCTCAATCAACAACATCATCTGGATCATCTCGATCAAAAACAACATCTGGATCATCACGATCAACATCATCATCTCGATCTACAGCATTTGGATCATCTCGATCTACAACATCTGGATCATCTCAATCTACAGCATCTGGATCATCTCGACTCAATCTACATCATCTAGATCATCTCAATCTACAGCATTTGGATCATCTCGATCTACAACATTTGGACCATCTCGATCTACAGCATCTAGATCATCTCGACTCGATCTACAGCATCTGGATCATCTTGATCTTCAGCATCTGGATCATCTCGATCTTCAGCATCTGGATCATCTCGATCTACAGCATCTGGATCATCTCGATCTACAGTATCTGGATCATCTCGATCTATAGCATCTGGATCATCTCGACTCGATCTACAACATCTGGATCATCTCGATCTACAGCATCTGGATCATCTCGACTCGATCTACAACAACACACATGATCCAATTACGGGATGATCAATCCCTCTAACTTTAAGACACCTCTCATGTCTATCGACGATGAAATCCATATCTACTTACAGGATGATCAATCTTGATCCTTTTAAGACAAATCCATGTCTAGGGACGATGCAGTCCTTGATCCATTTAAGACAAATCCATGTCTAGGGACAATGTAGTCCTTGATCCATTTAAGACAAATCCATGTCTAGGGACGATGCAATCCTTGATCCATTTAAGACAAATCCATGTCTAGGGACGATGCAGTCCCGACCACAGTGCCAGTCCTTTTTCATACTGGATGTGACCTAGATTAGATCTAGGATTTACCACCACAGAGCCAGTCCTTTTTCATACTGGATGTGACCTAGATTAGATCTAGGATTTATCACGTACATTTTGAACTAAAAGCTCAGGGACGATGCAGTCCTATCATCAATTTTCGGAGATAGATGTCTACGGGTCAATTCAGGGGACCAAAGTCCAGGGATGATGCAATCCCTCTCGTCCACTAGGGACTTCTTTCTCGGAGACATATGTCTACGGATCAATTTAGGGGACCGAAGTCCAGGGATGATGCAATCCCTCTCGTCCACTAGGGACTTCTTTCTCGGAGACATATGTCTACGGATCAATTCAGGGGACCGAAGTCCAGGGATGATGCAATCCCTCTCGTCCACTAGGGACTTCTTTCTCGAAGACATATGTCTATGGATCAATTCAGGGGACCGAAGTCCATGGATGATGCAATCCCTCTCATCCACTAGGGACTTCTTTCTCAGAGACATATGTCTACGGATCTCTTTTAGAACATGTGTTCAAGGATGATACAATCCACTTGTCAACTTAGACCCAGTCTAAGGACCATTCACCGACCTCACTGTCGGTATCACCAATACAGGTATCCACATCATCGACCTCACCATCGGTATCACCAATACAGGTATCCACATCATCGACCTCACTGTCGATATCACCAATACAGGTATCCACATCATCGACCTCACTGTCGATGCAGGCAATCTCATCATTAGTAACCACATCACTCCCCCTTTCGAGGAGGGTCCTTCTGAACGACACCAAGCTTGTCTCGGAAATACTTGAACTCTTTTTCGAGACAGAGGTTTGGTCAATATATCAGCAACTTGTTCGTTAGTGCTCACATACTCGAGCTTTATAGCTCCTTTCTGCACCATATCCCGTATATAGAAATATCGGATCTCTATGTGCTTTGACTTATCATGGAAAACTGGATTCTCTGTCATCTTGATACAACTCTGGTTGTCACACAGGATCACAGTGGAGTCCATCTCTAAGTCAAATAATCCTGATAACAACTTCCGAAGCCATATCGCTTCACAACTAGCAGAGCAAGCAACTATATATTCTGCTTCAACAGTGCTGAGAGCCACACTATACTGCTTCCTGCTAAACCACGAGATCATGGCAGATCCTAGACAATAACATCCACCCGATGTACTCTTCCTGTCTGATACACTTCATGCCCAATCAACATCTATGTAGCCATACAATCTGAAGTCATGATCTCCAAGATAGCATAGACCAAAGTCTATCATACCCTTTAGGTACCTCATCACATGCTTTGCAGCTATCAGGTGAACACACCTAGGTTCCACTAGATACTGACTCAAGGTGTTCACAACAAAGCATATATCTGGCCTTGTATTCGTCAGATACATCAATGACCCAATAATCTGTTTGTACAGAGTCACATCCGCTAACTCTGATGAGTCATCCGCTAACAGCTTCAAGTTGGAATCCATGGGAGTGGCCATGGCTTTACATTCCAACATATCAAACCTTTTCAAGATTTCCACAACATACTTTCCCTGGTTGAGAAAGATTCCTTCTAATCCTTGCCATACTTCCAGACCTAGGAAGTAATGCATCAATCCGAGATCTTTCATCTCAAATTCTCTAGCTTCTTCTTGCTTTCCATGATCTGTTTCTCATTCCCTGTTAGAAAGAGATCATCCACATACAGTAATAGTATGACAGGTTCATCATCCATAACCTTAAGGTAAAGGTTAGGATCAACTTTACTTTTGGTAAAGCCCAAGCTTGTCAAGAAGCTATCAGCTCTCCCTCTGTGACTGAACCTCATTCACACTCTGCATTGAGAGTTCTTCTGCATATCTATCCGTGCCATCTCTCGTCAGATGGGTCTACTAATATGAGCCTCAAGATTATTCGAACTCTGTGGTGAGTTCCTTCTTGCATCCATCTAAGAGAAGAGTGCCATCTGTATATGTACACCATCGTCAACCTTGTAGCAGAGGTTGAAATCCGCATCACCCATGGTGATCATTAAGCTCATCAAATGACTATCGATCTTGGGTACCCGTGCAGAGCTTTCTTCAATTACACCATTAAGAGAATGGTCTTACTTGGAGCAAACATCTCGTCATGATCCTCTTCCTTTTTCTAAGAGAATCTTCTAGCCACGAGCCTTCTATAGTATGTTTGAGTTGTAAGTCTTCTTGTTGAACATCCATCACTCGTTCTTTGGAACAGGTCTTCATCATCATGGCACATGATCTTTTCTACAAATCAGAGTTAATCACATGATTAGTAATACTTCATAATCATCAAATTATGATAACCTACTATGCATACTGATATGATTCACATAGTCATGCAACTATCTTGACCAATATTTTGACACAACACTTTTCCATATCCTGTATGCACACATTGGCTATCTAGATGCCTTCCATCTCTACCAGAACATACTGTTAAGAGCATGCACAACTCTCAGCATGTCAGCAAAGAGGTTTCATTCTAGATAAACAACAATGGAATGTTTGTCCAATCTTACCCATCATATGCATATTAGTAGTATACTGTTCAATGCTATATGAATGCTTACACTATGCATGATATATTCTAGGAATACAAATATGCATATAAGCAATATCATTTACTATTTCAGAGATTCAAATAACAACTCAAATACTTTTCTTTTATGTTGAGTGGTTGCCTCCCGCTTGATCTCTATATGTCTTTGAACTTCTATTCATTCTGTGCCACTATGCATGCTTAAGTGTGCACTAGTGTCATCCTCATGATCTCATACATAAACATACATTCATTAGTATAATCTCAATACTATCAAAACATTTTGTATGGTCATGATCATTTCATACACAGGTATACTTACCTAAGATCCTATCACAAGGTAGGATTCTAACTTGATATACGAAAACATACCTGGATTATCATGCTTGGTTATGTCTTAACATACCCAAACAATTTCTTCTTTTGTTCTCTTTAATGATTTAGAGACCTTGTGCTAGAACCTGCATATCTCATAGGTTAAGCATAGTAGAACAAAGCCATACATACCTCGTAAGTGGAGCTTCTATGTGGTCAAAGACTATGGATGAGTCTTTGGCTTCATGTCATCATGGTCATAGAACTTGTTTTGTCTTTCTTGATGTATCTGTATCTTGTTAGCAGACAACATCATCCTCATACAACACCACAAGTGCATTAGTACAATCATAAGTGTCATAACCTTAATCAATGAATGCCTTATATCATTCACATGCATTCATTATCAAACAATCATAATTGTACTAATCTCAATAGCATGAAGACAAACATATCATAAACTTAACCATGAACAGATTTCAACACATACATGTATCTCCTCAAGTCATACCTGTCAGGATTGCTTTTAACCCAATCCACTTTGATTTGCTGAAATTGGATCTAGAGCTGGATTAGGGTTTGTCAGAGAAACCCTAAAAATTCAAACTTTGAATTTCAAACTTCTGAAAGGATGGAAAGATGCACCTTGCTGAGTTGATCAAGCTAGCATACTTCAATTTTGAAATCTCCAAAATTTGACCCCTCAAAATTGCCTTTGAAACTTCTGGATCTTCTAGACAGGATCCCGAACTAGGGTTTTATGAAGCCCACCCTTTTTCCCAATCAAAAGGTTTCATCCAAAGCTCTAAACTTCGATTTTTCTGAGGAGCTTCCAGCCGTGGTCACAGATTTCAAAAATTCCAACTTTTGCAGAAGCCCTAATTTTCCACCTTTCCGATCAAAATCCCGAACTAGGGTTTAATCAAGCTCGACCTTCTGCCCAACCAAAAAATTTGATCTTGGTCTCTAAATTTAGATTTTGATGAGTATCATTCAGCCGTGGTCTCCGATTCCAAGAATTTCAACTTTCTCTGAAACCCTAATTTCCCACAGCAGTGACGATTCAAGAATAAAGGTGCTCAAAATCCAAATATGTTTTGACAGAAATATGCACCTGATTGTTTCTGGTGTAACTCCGAAATTACGAATCCACAGGGTCTGCAAATTATACCTGTGGTAGCCTGACCTGTCCTCTTTCCAACCCCACAGGTCTGACCTCAATTGGATTCTCTGAGAGAAAGTTATTCCAAGTGTCGCAACGTGACCTGTTTATGGCATAAAACAAGAGAGCGAACTTGTACGGTGTTCCACATGTCACTGGTTCAACTTCGGCCTCTGAAAACGTTACCTGAGGAACTACAGTCTGTACTCTACCTGTCACTTTTTACGAAATTTTATTTGGAGCTTCCTAGCCCAATTTGTGACCTTTTTTCCTAGGTCACCTGTTTATGAATGAGATCTGGAAGAGGCAGAAACCCTAACTTGTACTGATCATAAATCACAAAGTACAACAAATATGAGGTTGTCCTTTGGACACAAGGTACATGGGAATGTTATCTACGACCTGTAAAGGTTTCAGATCCTGAACCTTTGCCAAAATGTATTTATAGCGAAAGTGCCACAATGACTGGTTTTTGCTATATAAAACCCTAACCTTCAAATTGTCGCAAGTGAAGCAAGTGTCGTAAGTGCCATACATTGCCTTCCTTCAGGTTAGCTCTGATACCATGTTAATATTTAATATGCTAAGACATAAAATATCAGCATTGCATTTCATTTCACAACAATAACATATACAGGATCATTGAAAGAACAACAAGCACAACATAAACACAAGAGACACAGATTTATCCTGGGAAACCCTCATGGGGTAGAAAACCCAGCAAAGCTTCCTCAATATAGATGACCAACAAATACAAAGATGTAAACCCTAGACACGAGCTCCTTCTCCTCCATAGCAGATCTCTCCCTCACCTATGCGCTATTCACAAGTGAGTGTAATGTGTGTTAAATGAGGAACACACCTCCTCTATTTATACACAATTCCGACTTCTATTTTACATTGACTAGGTCGGCCACAACTTAATTACTTAACATAATGTGGTAGGGCCGACCCCACTAGGGTGGTCTAATAACCCCTTTAACCCACATGACTGATACAGGGCCGACTCCCACTAGGGAAGTCTAATAACCCAAGTTACCACATTCTCCACGGAGGAATAAAACATCTCCGGATATACAATAAGGTCTTCACGGAGGAATGAAACATCTCTGGAATAATAAAGTAAATATAATATTCTTAGAAGTTACAATATCTCAACACTTTCAGCTGAGAGATCACCCCCGAGCTGGGCTATGTATCCACTAAGGAGGGCTATCGGGTTCTCTCATAGTCAAGGTACCATCCCAATGCTAAGCCAATCTATAGTTGGGTTTGTCAAGCATTCCAGGGCACCTACCCATGCTAATCCAACCTACAGTGGGTTTATCAAGCATTCAGGGACACACTGGTCATGCTAAGCCAACTTCCAGTTGGGTTTATCAAGCACACCAACAACAGGGTCATGCCAAGCCAGCATACAGTTGGGTTTATCAAGCATGCCAGGCTAGCTGGTCATGCTAATCCAACCTGCAGTGGGTTTATCAGGCATACCAAGCAATGCAATCATGCCAAGCCAACATAGAGTTGGGTTTACCAAGCATACCAGGCTAGCTGGTCGTGCTAAGCCAACCTGCAATGGGTTTATCAGGCATACAAGGACATACAGTCATGCCAAACCAACATATCGTTGGGTTTATCAAACATATCAGACAAGCTGATCATGCTCAGCCAATCGACAATGGGTTTATCAGGAGAACAGGGACAACATGAGAGGCATTGCTAAGCCAGTGAGCTCAACCACAAAGCTGTAGGCACCTCAACACTCAACCGACTTGACACCCACATTATCTACCACATCCAACAAAAGGAAAACCCTCTTCTCTGCTGCACAGTCCCTTAAGGCCTCTTCCCTTCCAGTGCTATTCCAGGATGGGCATAGAAAGGTCCAGTCGCTAGTTTTATGAGATTACAGCCTTCACTGGGTTTATGAAGCAACCCAACCTTCTTCCGCAGTTCAACAACTGACTCCTTCCAGGCTTGCGGACAGGGCTCTGTTCCGCAATCTATCCTCTGCGATCCAAACACAGGTTCTCATGGTTTCTCTGCACTGTTCAAGTTTACAGTTTCCTCACGGTTCTTACCACTCTGTCATGGAGCGCTCTGTCACCAGTAGACTGGGTTCGCACACAGTTTCTATGGCTATCAACTCTCTGGTATTTCTATTACACAGGGAAACACGAATATCTTCAGGTCATACCACTATGTTGGCTCTACGTATCCAAAAACGTATAAGCAAGCTCTCTTTGTGTGGGGCGATGAGTCGTGAATGGATTAGGAATCCCTCGAATCGATTCCCTCCTCCGGGTAGTAAAACAGGTTCTGTCCCCTCCCGGTGATTGAGTGTCTTCCAGGATAAGCAATTAGAGCCATGCCCTGCCATACGAAATCGCATGCATGCTCCATATTCCATCGGCTTCAACAACAGGGTTCTCAACCATCCTCTACAGCTGAATTAATGTCAACAAGGAGTTCAAACGGGTTCACAGTCGTACATGTGGCAACATGGGAAACCAATCCCATAACTCCCTCACCTCTCCCTAATGGATACACGTGGCCCCTTCTCATTAGTTGCCTCCTTAGCCAACTTCTTGGTTATTTTATTCATTAATAATAATTACATCATTTACATTTCTTCATGGCTTAACAACCCTTGAATAATCAAACTGTCAAATACTTTCCTAAGCAATAACTTTAAACATCCACTAGTGGGGCCTTGGCCTTGACCTGCACACTAGGGCAAATACACACACTGCATATATATACAGTCTTTACATTGAAGCCAAATAACATCAAGGAAAAAATGGGGTATTACAACTATATAGGTTTGGGACGAAATCATCGATATAATTGAGATTACAGGCAGCTAGTCCAATGGCTTATTGAAGAAGAATATCTTTCAATGGTATAAAACCTATCACTACACCTCACCCTTGACATTACATTTCCTTTGGGGTATCTGGAGATATAAGAACACTATCCTTTTCGAAGGTATTCGCTACTCTATGGAGAGTGCATACAGATTCATCTCGGGCCATTGCACAATGCTCAAAAGGACTCCTCTTAGTCGAGTTACTCCCCTGAAGACCCCTCCTATCCTATCAGACCTATCTCCCCTGGAGTTCTTTGATGGGGCAAAACAGGGTGGCTACTGTGGTGCTAGTTTCATTACCTATGTATCTAGAGATCAATTCTATGAGGCTAGCATGGGTTGTGGTATTGGAAGCAATACTCGTGCCGAGTTACTTGCACTCTGGGGCATCCTTAGATTGGCATTACTAAAAGATATTACTATTGCACAGATTCTTGGAGACTCTTCAGTTATTATTGACTAGATTTCAGGTAGAAGAAATCTTCAAGTCACTTTATTGGAACACTGGAAATCTCGCGTTCATGGATTACAACACTTGTCCTCGTTTACCTGCTATAATCATATTGCGAGATCCTACAATTAGAAAGCAGATCGTCTCTCAAAGTTGGGATTATCACTGGAAGAAGGTTGGGTACACATTAGAAATTTTCACAACTCATTGCTCATAGAAGACAACACAGTTCAATTTTATTAGGCTATATTTATCATAGCCATTTTGTATATTTTGTATGCAATTTATACACTTTCTCGATAGTGATAAAGGCAAGAATAGTTTATGAATCAATGGTCTTAGATACAAAACAAAAGGTCATTTTTGGTATTATTGTATAAGTCTGGACTACTTGGTATTTACAAATTCTCATAGTCAATGTATGTATCTCAATACAATCTCTAGACTTAAATAACATATTTACTATCCATGGGAAAGGATCTACTTGTAGTTTATTTGATTTACTCCATGAATAGCAAGAAACTATTTTTCTTTTGGGAAAAAAAATATTAAAATTCAAAGTATAATAATAATAATATTAATAATCTATTTTTAAGGTCACAGCCAAGCCAAACACCAATTTGGTATATGAAACTCCCATGTTTGTGGGGACAAGGGACTCCCTTCAACCCAACGATTTAATTGTTAGCAATTAAATCACTAAAGTCTAGAAACATACATACTAAATTTAAACCTATAACCACCTATAAAAAAACACATATTATTAACCATTATAAACGTGCATATAAAAGGCAATGACAATGGTTAAAGGGTTCTATTATATTAGTTACTAAATGCCACTTTTTATTTTTGTCTAGAGTATTAGTTACTGGATGCCGCTTTTTATTTTTTCCAAAGCGCGCAAATAAAACTTATAAGCCTCGTCAGGCTCCTCACATGGTGTAGTATGAGGAATTTTGATTTTAACCCAAAATTCAAATTTACAGCATCTCGCACGGTGTAGAAATTTCTTCCCGTCTCGGCGGGTATTTTTGCGTTCTTCCCATTGCAAAGATCGATCAAAATCGCATCCATACGGCTAGATAAGCTGGCATTGGTTCTCTGTCTGTCGACACTGGCCGGAGCGCTATGGTAAGCTGCTTGTTTGATGGCGCCATTACTGTTTGATATTATCTTCTGAGTTTTTCTCTGCTCACCTTTACTTCTTACCTTATGTTCTGCGAAGCCATGCTGCAATCCCTAAAACCTTCTGTCCGTTCAACATGTTAGGGTTTGATAATGTAAACTATAGTAATATAATTAGTGTATGCTGATAAATGCAGGCAGCAGGGGATGATGGTCTAGACGAGTGTTTGAAGCTTCTGAGAGGTGAAAGGGATGAGCAACGCCTAGCTGGACTGTTACTTGCGACTAAATTTTGTCGAGGAGATGATAAAGACTCCATTCTGAAAGTTTTCCATGCACTCGGCATGAGATTTTTGGACCGCCTTTTAAGAACAGGTGCGATTCCTGGTTCTTTAAGCTTCAATTCCGTGGTTTCTTGGTCTACGCACTGAAATTCTGTGTCGGCTATAACAAAAAACATACATTCTTCTCAAATTAATCGCTAGGAGAAAAGACAGTCGGTGAAGGGCGTCATTACTCATGCCAGCAACAAATTGCCGTCGTGGACATTGTTTGAGCTATGTGAACAAAAGTTATTGTAGAAGTAATCATGTATTATCCCATTTAAAGCAATTAAAGTGCTTCAATCAAGCTTAGCTAACGTTTATGTGTTCTTAGTGTGTCTGGGATGTAGAAACCTGATCAACTCAGGGCAACCGAATCTATTTATTTGCAAAGGAAATAATCCTTTCCACGGAGTTCTTTGGCAAATTGGCAGATTTATTTATGATTTTAATGTTGTCTCTAATTTAACCCAATTTGAAAAATATAAATCTAACCAAGTCGGTATAAAATAGCTGTGCGAAGCTACCCTAAGTTACCTAGTTGCTTTGCTCTGGGAGGGACGCAATAAAATACATAAATAAATTACCGGGACTCGATGAAAAGAGCTGATAAAGAACAAATATTAGGCAAAATAAAAATAAATTAAAACTAAACAAAGTAGTTTTGATGCCAGAGATAAATAAAATAAAGCTTTAAATGATCTAATGCAAGAATTAGCAGATGGAGTTAAAAATATCTGGTTAAGAAAAAGAGTTAAATCCAAAAGACATCATATAGAGAGAGATTTATTAATATCAAGAGATAAGGAATTACTGTTTCAACTTTCAAGTGCTTATGAACAAAAGTTAAAGCTGTCAATGAAAAGAATACATATATAGTTTGCCTGTGCAGATTTGAACCTACATGTAGATGCTTTCTTTTTAGTTCAAGGGGTTAGCATAATCGGTTGTCACTAATGTTGTTGGGCATTTGGCTAGTTTTGTGCTAGTGTTGTGTTTCTCTTCAACCTTCCTCGTATTTTCTAGAGAAGGAACTTTCTAGTAGGTGGACCGTGGAACCTTCTAGATATTTCTAGAGAGAATATTCTAGTAGAAAGAACCTTCTAGTAAGCCTTATTACAATTGTTGTTTTTCACACTACACGAGCCTTATTTAATAAAGATGGCCTCAATACATAGCATTGTCCCCTTGGGTACCTTCCTAGGTACCCCATATTATCCTTCCTACGTACATTATATTCTATCCCCCTTCGCATGTCCTTAAAACATGGGAGGAAGCAATATAATATGATCTACTAAGCAATGTAGCCAACTGGTACCAAGCACATGCTTCCATCCATCCTAGTGATACCAAATGTTGTGTTCCTTAATAGATTTAAAGATAGAAGAAAGAAATTAACTTGTAATAATACAATAGATCCACACAATAAACTACAAGATAATAACACCATAATATAGAAAGAACCGTTAAGGTAGGGTAACACCATTAAGTTATTAACTATTCCTTAGGGAAGGAATCACTCCACAAGCTATGCTTACTACAACTATTACATCCAACTCACGTCAGAAGGCATCTCATTCCGTTGATTCTATTGTAGTTTCTATCCAACCTTATAGGTACTTTCTAGAGAAGGAACTTTCTAGTAGGTGGAACCTTCTAGATACTTTCTAGATAAGGAATACTCTAGTAGGAAGAATCTTCTAGTAAGCCTTATTACAATGCCCTCAATACATTGCATTATCCCCTTGGGTACCTCCCTAGGTACCCCATATTATCCTCCTTAGGTACATTATAGCAAGTAGGTGCCTGGTTCAAATCTCTATGACAATGTTGTTGGGAATTTGGCTAGTTCCATGCTAGTAGGTTATCGATTTGAATCTATGCATTGACATTGTTGGACATTTGGTTAGTTCCATGCCAATGGGTGGAATTGAGTAGATTTCAATTTTCTAGTTTCATGCCAGTAGGTGCTCGATTCTTCAAATTGGATGGATTCAAACTGGTCACCCATTGGCATGGAACTAGCCGAATGGCCAACAACATTGTCGCAGAGATTTGAATTAGGCACCTACTAGCTCGAAACTAGCCAAATGCCCACAACAATGTTGCAAGGATTTGAACTAGGCATCTGCTAGCATGGAACTAGCCAAATGCCTAACAACATTGGTGACAATTGGTTGAGCTAACCCATTGAGCTAAAATTAAAGCGTCTACAACAAGGTTCAATTCTGCAACAAACCTAATAGTGGTGTGTGTGTATTCTTTTGATTGCCTTTAACTTTTGTTCATCAACACTTGAAAGTTGAAACTATAA
The DNA here is from genome assembly GCA_027924585.1 of Larix kaempferi. NCBI lineage: Eukaryota > Viridiplantae > Streptophyta > Pinopsida > Pinales > Pinaceae > Larix > Larix kaempferi. Next base: position 15,856,577 of record BSBM01000088.1, on the reverse strand, counting down.
TTCTTGCTCTCTTCATATTATTAATAAATCTCTCTCTCTCTCTCTCTCTCTCTCTATGATGTCTTTTGGATTTAACTCTTTTTCTTAACTAGTGTTTTTTAATTTTATTTGCTAATTCTTGGCTAGTTCCATGCTAGCAGGTGCCCGATTTGAAGCTGGCATGAAACTAGGCTGCCCAACGTGGCACCTGTTGGCATGGAACTATCCAAGTGCCCAATGACATTGGTGACAAGTGACAACCATTTGAGCTAACTCGTTTGGCTCTTTCCAAAGAAAAATTTGCAGGGAAATCCAAGGGATGCTTCCCTACATTTGTGGATGGCCTCCCTAATAAACTCATTGATGTAGACTAGTGCCCCTAAATTGGCCACTTGTTGGTACTTAACTAGCCAAATGCCTTGCAACACCGACGATGATTAGTTGAGCTAACCCCTTGGATTGAAAGAATATCCTCGTGAGAAAACCCAAGTGATGCTTCGCACATTTGTGGATGGCATCCGTAGTGTTACTACCCAAACCCTTATTTCTGAGATAAAAGTTCTGAAGGTCAAGTAAGACCCCAAGGGGGACTAAGGAGGGCTGTTTGATGTCACCACGGTAGATCTCCACATACTTTTAGTTTTGGCCAGCTCTCCTCCAGCACAAGGGGGTAAATCTGTAAAGACACCATGTCTTGAATAAAGGTAAATGAATCAACGGGTTCAATAGACTCATTCAGATCTGGTTTTAATATTTTATTATGATTCTCAACTGTAAATTCCAGATTTATTAAAACAGAAATTGAACCTACAAAAGATATCTAAATGGAGGGCTCCATAGGCTCAATGTGAATCTGGTTTCTATTGTAATTTTCTGATATAAATTCCAGATTTATATAACAAGGAAAAAGCCTAACAAAAGACGTCAAAATGAACGATTTTTAGGCTTGAATTAAATCTGATTTTTTGGATGATTTAATAGTATCAGATTTAGTAAACTGCAAATAAATGAAAAGATTTTGAGTTTTTTTAAGGTGGTTGGAGGTAGGATCAATGCCTAGAAAATAGTTGGGCATATGGGGTCATAGGGCAACAAATATCAAGGGTTCTTCTTATGAAAATATGGAGGTACATAACCCAGATTAAGAACTTATCATCAACATATTCTGTTCTCTATTGAAACAGATTTAACTTGAGAGGAATTTGAATCAAGAAAGAACTCTAAGTTATGAAATACAAGGGGACATCCAGCATAAAAAAATGATTCATTTATAGCCAATTTGGATTAGGAAATTAAGCATTTGAAATACATTTTCCAGCGAGAGATGTGAAGAGATAAGAGGAAAATCAATAAAAAATAATTCTTTCAAACAAGAACAATATTACCTGTTTTATTTGCCCCTTCATACACAAAATATAATCAAGAAACCTGACATCAATCTTCAGGAACAAGGTTCCAAGACAAGTGCTATATGTTCTAGAAAATACCAATCAAGTATCACTAGTGTTTCTCCAAACTATCAACCTCCATTACACATGGAGGAGCCTCGCTTTTATAGAGTTTTAGGCTCAAAAATTCCATAATAAAATAATAATATTATTGGAAACCCTATATCTAATCTAAGAATGCATAAACAATGCTTATTGTTGATGTTTCTCCAGGTTGCAGCATCGGGCAAACATTTTGCAGACATTCTCCCAAAGGGGTCATGTGTGTTGACCAATGGCTAGTGGAGGATGGCCCTGGCATAGCCTTGATTAGTCATGTGTGTTGACTAAGAGTGAATAAGGCTTGAGTTTCTTAGCCTTGATTAGTCATGTATGTTGACTAGGAGTGAATAAGTCTAGAGGTCACATTGCATACTCTGTGAGGGAGTGCTCCGTGATAAAGTGATCTATTCTAATTAGAGTGAGTTGACTTGTTTATTTGATAGGGGATTTCATCCCTTTGTGAAATATACAAAGTCTAATCTAATGTTGAATTTGACATGGGCTCTAAGAAGTGTCTAGGACTTCTTAGTGTTGGTCAAATCAACATTAGAGCTCTATGTGTGAATGGACGTGCATGTGAGGAGATGATCATCAACAAGGACAACTTTTCTATGATGAAGAAATAACCAAGAAGTCAAGTCAACCATTGAAGAAGTCCCATATAGCATTAAAGAAGTCCCAAGGAAGATTGAAGATAAAGAAGACATGTCGGCCTTAGCAAAAAGAACAAATCTGCCCCAACAAAAGACAAGTTGACCCCATCAAGTGTACAAGTCGGCCCCAAGAAGAAAAATTCAAGTGAACTGAAGAATATAAATAAAGTGTTCACACACTTCATTTTCATCATCACAACATCATCTCTTCTCTTCTCCACTTGTGCACACTTTCCAAGGAAGGCCTAGCAAAGGCAAGAAGCAAATAATATTTGGGTTCTTATCATCACCTAGTGGTTCGCTATTCTTCCCTAGAGGTTCGCTCGAGTTTCTTGTGAAGAAGGGCACTCTTATGTGCTAGGGTCTCTCTTCATGAATGGTATTGTACTTGAATTGGATTGATTTCTTCTAAGAAAAGTTGGCTGGGTTTTCTCTCTATTGGGTTTCCCAGGATAAAATTCTTGTGTCTCTTGTGCATGGCTATATTTCTATGATCCTTTGTTTCTGCTGCAATTTAAGTTGAAATTTTCAGTGTGCAATTATTCAATGAAAACTGTGGGATGAAATGCATGTTTGAAATCATTGTGAAATAATTGTCAAGATTTGGAAATAGTTTAAAATTCAACACTTGTACATTCAGCTAACTCATGGACAAGTCAAACTAAAAATAAAATATGAGTGTGGCATAACCACACGCACAAATCTCCATGATGTAAGCTCTCTATGGTGGGACGCATCCATTGAATTTAGTGAATGAGATAAGTCATAGCTCCAACATCCTCTTAAAATTTTTTGGAGACCATGTCAAACCCACACATGTTTGATCAAATCACTCCAATGTGAGAGTATCCACTAACAAACTCCTCAAATTGTGTGCAACAACATTCTCCTAGCAGCATGTGTGAGATCCAAGGTGAGATGCCCCATCAACAAGTCAAAGTGAAATCTTCAAGATGCAATGACCTCCTCAAATAAGGCTCAAACGGCTAAATACATGAGAAGATATGCCAACTACTAAACAACTATCATCAATCCATATGCAAAGTGGACAAGCCATCTAACCAACTTTAAGAGAGAGAGGTAGACCCCATCATCAAGCAATAAAATAATGTAAAAAGGTGATGAGTGCCTCAACATTTGTGCCATAAAGGTGAGCGCTCCACCAGGACATCTAGTCCACATCATCATTTAACAACCCGAGTGTGAAATCAATGAAAATAAGCTAGGGCATTGGCACAAGTGGTCTCCAAAGGTAAAAAATGGTCAAAATAATTGTGAAATGGCTACAATCAATCTCCAGGTGTTCCCAAGTGAAGTGCTCCATCAAAGGGGAATCTCAATTGAATGATAAAGCAATGTATGTGTTGAGATCCCTCAAATGGACTTGGGTGCTCTCATGAGGAGGCTCCAACCATATCATACCACATCATAATAACCACAATATTGTCTAGATCAATGTGAAAAAGAGATACATAAGAGAAATAATATCAATAATACCAAGGTGTAAACCACAGGAACATGAATCCAAAGTAATAGGGTGCTCCATCTAAACATTATGTACACAAAAGATGTCTAACCAAGTGCCACCATCAACAGTAACTAAATAAAACATGGAATGCATCATCACAATACTAAATACATCATCACTAAAATTCTTGCTAAGCTCTATAGGCATAAACCAATAACTCAACGCCATTCACTTTCCTTTGAACATTGCGCACCCAACTCTTGAGGTAGTTAGTCGGAATGAGCCATAGGGGAAATGCCAGGGAAAGTGCATGCATCCATAATAAGCCACTATATACTTGTCAACTGAACAATAATAGTCATGAAGAAGTGTCTATTTCATGTAACTAGATCGCGATAACAAATATAATGTTGAAACCTCATGTAACATGAGGAGTAACACCTAGTAAACTCGTCCGTGTAGACTAGTGCACCTCATCCAATGGGATTCAAATTGGGCACTTGTTGGCACAAAACCAGTTGAATGCTTAGCAACATTAGCGACAACCACAATTATCGGGTTCAACTTCTGAATTTGAATCGGAAAGGAATTGGGGATTTGTTTCCGATTCTTCACGATTTGGACATTTTCTTGAGGGATCTATTTCTGATTGTAGGATTTGGATCCTAATTTAGGATTTGATTCCAAAGTTAGGATTCAATTCCAAAGTTAGGGGAATGATTCAATAACTTGAAATTTCAATATGATAGTATTACCTCCCAACTTGTACCTAAGTAGAAAAGGTCCCAATCCATGGGTACGGTTCAAATACAAACTTGGATTGATTGCCAATGTCACGACATAATCAATCCCTTTTCTTTAGACCAACTCTCAAAAGCCAAGGGAGGCTTCCCTAATTGAATGATTTTGCTTTAAGTAAAGAATGAGAGTAAATTTAACCTTAAGCTCAATAAAGATACAAATTAATCCATGAACTTTAGATGCCAAATGAATACAACAGATGATCTAATGAAACACTAGGATTCAAATGGAAATGCTTCAATAAAATATAACAAGATAAACTAGAGGCTTAAAATAGACAGGTTACTAATCCACAGTAAATATATGAAAATTGACCATGCACAAGGTGAATAAATAAAATGCCCAAGGGTAAGGACAAGGTAGCTTGTAATGAGCACAAGGATGATTAGACTTATGAGATATGTCTTTACTTACTCTAACCAAAGAATGAAACCTAATCACCAATTGAATTAAACTCTGTTGAAATATATAGCTTTGGAAGCTATTTTTTGATGTCATTAAATTATGTACATAAAAAGTATTTCATGCCATGTGTCAAAAGGCTCAAGCCAAGTGTTAACTTTATGACCAAGTGTCATTAGCACATGCCAAGTGTCATTAGCACATGCCAAGTGTCAAAAGGTTCATACCAAGTGTCAAAAGGTTCATACCAAGTGTCAAGTCTATGCCAAGTGTCAAAAGGCTAATGCCAAGTGTCAAGGGCTGCTTAGAGGCTAGTTTAGGGCGATCCTAGGGGGCTGCTTAGGGCAACCAAGCCCAAGTATAAAAAGGAGCTAACCCCTGTTACCAACTATTTTGTACCATAGTTGGACTTCTTGTGAGCCGCTAGTTTCATGAACATGTCAAGTGTTCATCATCAGTGTTCAGAAGTTCAGAAGACTTTTTTAGGGCCAATTTTGGCCCCTTTGTAATAATTGCATGTCAAGACTCGCTTGGGGGAATTGTAATAAGTTGGTCTAAGCATGATTATTTTGTAAAAGACTTTTCCTACCTTAGGGTTTGGCATCGAGGGGATACTCTAGAGTGTTTTTTCCTTAGGAATTATGTGCTACTCTTCAGTGGCGTATAATTCTTGAGCTTTTCATTCACACCTCCAAAGCTAGAGTATTGTCCATGGTGGTCGATCTTAGGGGGGTTATTAAAGCCTATGTGTCCATGTATTTTTACATGCTAGCCATCAGTAATAAGTCGTATGGACATGCACTAGGTCCCCTAGGAGTTTGAGTTCATTCCGGCAAAAATATATATATATATATATATATTTTGTTTTTTTCGTAAATTAGACCATTTTTTAATGGTTTAATTGGAAAATTTCAAAATGTAATAAAAGCCTGGTCTGGAGGCGGAATTTGGCGTGGGGATGCTCGTTTTCACGCTCATAGCGTCCTCTTTAACCTAGGACCCACTTTCCTGGGTTTTGGGCGACTAAGTGGTCATTTGTGGCATTTTTTCCTAAAGGTGCTACAAAACGACACTTAATTGCTAAAATACCACATAATGCACCCAGTACAAAAAAATAAAAAAATATGATTTAGAAACTTTGGAAAGGGGTGGCATAATGTTTTAATAAGGAGGGCAACCCATATTAGTGATTAAAACACATGCCAAAATAGAGATAGGATAAGCGAATGGGTATATCAAGGTTATAGACTATAGTGCTCCCTTCCTTTCACGTAGGCGTCACTCCAATGCATGTTCGCATATTTGAAAAAGCAAAGGTTCCAATGGTGGGCGATTGTTCCAAGGAGAGGGGCGCCCATCTTGTGAGGTGGCTGCCACCTATGTAAATCACACCAAACCCAACGCTCCAAGTTTCCAATTAATGCGTAGATCACTCCACGGATTGTGGCATTTGCCGTCCATTAGCTCTCACCCTCCTCTCCTCTTGTAACTCTATAAAAGCGAGGCCCATTCCATTGGTTTGTGATGGAAGAGTGAAACCTCTGCTCATGTATGTAATCTTTTTGCTGTTGCTTATTGAAAAAAAGTCAAGACTTTGGAGGTCCATGTGGTGCAAATCTCGTTCATGAGGAATTGTTGATGCTTCATTGAGGTGATATTAGCTTAATTGTACTTCTTCTTATGCAATTCGTTGATCATTTATCTAGCTTAGAAGGCTGTATCTAGTCCATAGAGTGAGCATTTATAGTCTTAATTTGTTCACTTATTCTTGGTTAGATGAGATTTAAAAAGTAGCAAACTGTAGTCAACAATACTGATGCTCTTTTTTGTTTCATTTAATTAACCATACTAGATTTGATCATATCTCGTTTTGAAGTTGTGTAGTTTTGCAGATTTCCTTAATGTGAAGGAGGATTTTGAGCTCAGTTGCTTCTTCTTCATCTTCACTAGTCTTTGGATCTAATGCTATTTTCCTTTCAGGATTTTCCATTGATTCCACGAAATTCAAGCTTGGGCTTGAGAGCTTTCTTTTCCATCTTCTAAAAAATCAAATCTGTCTCTCTTGGTTACCTTATTTTCATAACAAGTAGATCTAAGCTTTTCAAGGATTATCTAAACCATCTATCTGTTATATGCTTAGGAAGATCTAAAGAGCTTCACATTTTTACATTTGTTAAAGTTTAGATCTAGTCCTAATAGGTTAATACTTGAAAGTTTAAAGTTTTAATTATTTTGCAAGTATTAAATCTTTTGTATTTTTTTTTGTATTTTTGAGGCTAATCCACTAATCCAAATAAATCATAGTTTGCTGGTTTTCATGTTGGTTTTACAGGAAAGCGAGTATAAAAAGTGAACTTTTTAGCTAACAATCATAAAAACTCCCTCATCTTCAACCCCTTGCTCTCCTTTAAGCCTTCTTGAAAGGCCCAAAGTCTCTTGAATCTCGCATTTTAAGCTGATCAAGAGCACTCTCTGTCGGAGAGTTGTTTTTTGCAATATTTTTCTTTAAGTTGATTTATGTGTTTAGCTTAGATTCAATTTTTCACACTAAAAAGAACCACTAACCCCCTCGCTCTCTCGAGTACAGTCTTCGGACCTGAAAGAGATTCTTGGGTAGATAGTTAGAGAACTTGTTTTCAACATTTTACTTGCAATAAACAATGTAGTGTTCAAAATCTCTTGAATCATGCTCTTAAAGCGGATCAAGAGTGCTCTCTGTCGGAGAGTCAATCTTAAAATATACCAACTCAATAAATCTCTTGAATCTTGTTCTAATTCGGATCAAGAGTGCTATCTGTCTGAGAGTCAATCGTAACGAATAAATTTTTCCCACTCCGTGTATGCTCTACCCATAGTTTTGGGATATCAAAAGCGGAAGCGGAAGTGTCGCATTTTTCAATTTTCTCACATTTAATTAAAAAACTTCAATTTTGATAAAATTAAGTCCCGCAAAACCAACGAAAATCTGGCGTTGCCACGCTGTGATCGAAGGTGGGGAAATTCTGACTAAGGATGCAAGAACCATTGGGAGGCGACCTCAGAGCACCAGTTAGACTACATCCTTGTTGGTGTAGTGTTGAACACCGCTCTCGAGACTTTGTTCCAGCCCACATGTCCTTGTACGGAGCCACCTAGATCACATTCCAGACACATTTCCTGTACCTCAAGGTATATCGGAAATCCCCTTATCCCACAATAATTCAACCTCATCTTCAAAATCATATAATAAAATAAACCAAGAGGCATACGCACAACGGTTCTCTTAGCACTCCAATAGACAGTGACTCCATTAGCACTGGTCTTGCAGCAACAACAATTATTCAATCTCTCTATTTGCTTATTATCTTTCATGAGTTATTGTAGATTATCATATCATGCCGTGGATGGATTTTTGATTCAATTTGTTATCCTTCAAACTATATGCTGTGGATGTATCATTAATTTTGCAAATAAACTTGGTTTAAATCTCTTTATTCTTTCATAAAAACTCCTAAAAAACAATCTTCCCATCATTAAACATTCAAACTTAAAGAGCCTTAGAAACTCTTTTTAGGGTCTACCCCCCCTAGCTTCGTTAGGAGTTTTTCCTAAATGGAGGAGTTGGGATCAGGTGACAGCACCTGACTCTTTGCTTGCCCCCAAGGCCACACCGAGCAGCTTAGAAAGATTTCTGCTGCACTCCCTTCCCCAAGGTGTACAATCTCAGCGGCAACAACCCCCATCACTTGGACACAATTTTTGAAGAAGAACTCTGCTGTTATAAGGCTGCCAATTATCAAGAGTGTTACTGTTGTTACAGTCTGCTACAAGGAGGGAAATCTAGTGCTGCTACAGTGTCTTCTGCTACAAGGAGGGAGATCTAGTGCTGCTACTGGGTCTACCATAAGTCTGCTACAGTGTTTGTAAGTGTGTTATCATTTCTGTTAGTAAAAGTGCTGAAACAGAGGTATTGTTTCAGCACTCCAAGTTAAAGTTGTTAGTCCAAAGTCTTGTACTGCTATTGTGCTTTGTTGAGGAATCCAATGAGAAGTTTTGGCTGGGTTTTCTACCCCAAGAGGGTTTCCCAGGGTAATCTTGTGTTCTCTCTGTGATTGTCTTACTTACAGTGATCCTTACTTATGTAGGTGTATGCTTATGAATGACATATGCCACAAATTTTGTAAAAAATTCATACATACATCTAGGCTTTTCCAACAAACTCTTTGCAAGAATGTAGGATATAAACTAAATATTTCAAGCAATTAGATGTTAGGAACTAGGTGATTATGCTCAAAAAAATTAGTGGTGAAAACCACTTTATATGAATGGTAAGAACCACTATGAAATTTCCCTTGAATAAATGACAAATGTATGTTAAAGTTTGCAAGAGAAATCTAAATTCTGGAAATTATATAATTAAAAAATGCAGAAATTTAAATTACATTCTAGAATTATAAATGAGAAAATTAACCCAAGAAAATTGATAAAACACTTAAGATCACCTAGGTCAATGAAGAATTCTGCAATGTATGATCTTAGTATGCTTTCATATGGCTGAAAATTGCAAAAAAATTGTAACCAACTCAAACATAGGATAGATTTACATTTTAGAAATATGAAATGAGCTGCAAATTTCTGTTTTAATGTTCAAGAAATGAAATTTCCAGATTGTATAAATTTAATAACAATTACTCATTAATAAAGATAAACAACTTAAAATTACAAGTGAGCAATAAAATCTGAATATACTAGAGATAAATATATGATGCAAAATTCAGATTTTAATAGTCAATTCTTCTTAATATTAATTTTTAATGCCCCAAGATTTGTGAGAAAAAATTCTGAAAATTAAATAATGGACTTTTAGAGTTAAATTTCCGGATTTGCTTACTAGATCCAAATCAATAAAACATTCATGAAATAGCAAATAGATCTAGAAAAAATGTGAAATCTAAATATGATTTTTCTTTAGGGTTAGTAGTGTTACCAAGCAAACTTGCAGGGTAGCCCAGTAAGCACATATGAAGGATGTGACCCAATGTCACCTCAGTCACAATCCTATGACTTCTTCGGAGAGTACATGACCTCCAAGGAGAGAGCCCTTCTTGATATACCTGAAAACAACTTAGACAAACAATCCAAATCCTTCTATGCAATACTATTAATGAGTCAATGACCAGTGCCTTAAGGGAGTCAAATATGGAATGAAGAAAGACTTACTACAGAAATATAAATGTTGTACAATGTTATTAAACTGAAGTAAGCCTATCACTGTTAGTAATAAAGTACCATTCATGCAACAAATATCATAGCCATGTAATCATTCATTTATAACAGAAGCAAATGTAATGCTGTAACAACGGTAATTAAAGGCATTCCACAGTAAGTTCAACAGTAAACACCAACCTATGGCAGTGAAAGCCAGTAGTCTAATAATTACCCAACAATTATGTCCCTCAAACAATATCTAATGTTTGAGGTATGTGCCAAATTTAAAAAGGTAGTCCTGGAACAATTTAGGCACATTAACTTTGCAATTAAGGGCTGATATAAAATTCCTGTAGCATATAAACAACACAAAATGCAGCTCTTTATGTCAATCTCTGTCACACAGCATTTAGGTACGTTTATTTAAGAGTGTAATCAATCATGGGTTAACCTTTGTTATGTTTTTACTTTTTACAATGTCTTGTTTGTGACAGGTCTTCGGGCAGCATAAGAGTGAACAGTTTGCATCTGTAGTAGACCTAAGGTGGAAGAGGAGGAGGGAGGTACAGGCTGCTAAAGCCTTGAGGTAGGCTGCCACAAGATGCAAGGGGAGGAAGAGGCCTTAAAACAGCAGGCCAAAGGCTAGGAGAGGGTGGAGGAGGCGTTAAAAGTGGAGGCCGCAGCTAAAAAGAAAGACAGCGAGGGTTGGAAGGTAGGAAAAGAGGGAGAGCGAGGTCTGAAGAGGAAGGAAGGAGGGCTGCTAGGGCAGGCTGAGGGGTTTTTAAGGCAGGCCTAGGGTAGAAAGAGGAGAAATTAGGGCTGTTAGGGAGAAATTAGGGTTTATTTTTAGGGTTTTAGGATTTTATTATTTTTAGGGCTGCCACAATTTCGCCTTAGGGTTTTAGGGCCTAAAATGACAGGCCGAATTTGTAGGAAGGGAGGCCAAAATTTTAGGGTGGCAAAAAATGATTATTTTTTTTGATTTTTTTTAGGGTTTCAGACATAAACTTGCAGACCTAATTCTAACCCTAATTCTACCATGAAAATGCAAAAGTACACATAAAAATGCAAGCAAATTTGATAAATTTTGATAAAATAAGGGTTTTCATGGATGTAACTCTAAACCCTAGGCCTAGAGGAGAGGTGACTAGCCTCCCTCTTGGAGTAATCTTCTCTTTGCCTCCTAAACTAGGGCTTCCTACAACAACCTCTAGGGTTTGTGATAAGAGCCTAATCTAGGGCAAAATTAGAGATCCAAGGCCAAAATATGGAAAACCTCCTCTAGGGAGCGTTTTCCACCATGTAAAGAAGATAGAAGGTAGACAAAAAGGCCCTAATTAGAAAAAATGCAGCTCAATGGCCACCATTCAATCATCAAGAAGCAAGAATTCACCTACTTTCACCAAGCAAGGCTAAAACTAGACTTACTTGAGCTTTGTGTTGTTCCAACAATTCCTAGCATCCACCATGCATGAGCAAAACCCTAGAAAGCTTCCAAATTTCATCCACAAGGCAAAGAAGAGAAAACTCCAAGAGGTGCGTATCACTTTCGAAAAGACTATCTTGGGTAAAAGAGCAACACAATGTAATTTATCCCTACCTGCCACTTTTTATGAAATTTCATTTGGAGCTTCCTAGCCCAAGTTGTGACCTTTTTGCCTAGGTCACCTATTTATGACTGAGATCTGGAAGAGGTAGAAACCCTATATTGTACAGATCATAACTCTGAAAGTACAACGAATTAGAGGCTCTCCTTCGGACACAAGGTACATGGAGATCTTATCTTCGACCTGTAAGATTTTCAGATCCTGAAACTTCGCCAAAATGAATTTATAGCGAAAGTGTTACAATGACTGGTTTTTGCTATATCAAGCCCTAGCTTCGCAAGTGCAAAAAGTGTCATAAATGCCATACTGTTGTTCGCCAGATTGCACATCGGCAACGGAAATCTTTCGAAAGCTGTCTCCCTCACTGGAAAGTGGGGAGAGGTGTGGCCTCGGGGACAAGCAATGAGCTAGGTACTGTCACCTAAATCCTAGCTCCTCCGTTTAGGTTAACTCCTAACGAAGCCAAGGGGGGTAGTCCCTACATAGAGTTGACTATGGCTCAATGTGTTTTAATGTTTTAAGTGTATGGTATGATGCGAATGGGTGTTGTTTAGGAGTTTTTGAGATGAGACCAAATTAGAAATGTGATAAACAAGATAAGATGCAATCCACGTTTCTAAATAAGATATCAAAATGACAGTATGTTTCAAGATTTGAAGTACAAAATGCATCCACAAGATAAAGTAAAACCATAAGGACAAATGGTCCTGATCAAGATATTAAAAATAAATAACCAGTGCCTTATGGAGTCAAAGAAAAATAAAGATGTGATGCTGAATGTGTGGGTCTTGAAAGGTACTGTTCGTGAGATCGTTGTGCAAATTATCTTGATAAATTACAAGTTTTAATGGTCTTGATTATTAGGCTAAAAACAAGGATATCAATAAAAGTCCGGAAATGATACTGGTAACCTCTTAGATGATAGGTCGAAGCCGCCCAGATTGCAAAAAGGGTAAGTGTTCAATTCGCTTGACCACCCTTGAGTCTGATAGCGGGATTTCGGCACCACTTGTTTCAGGAAACAACCTCAATATTTTTCGAAGGGGCAACGTTGGTTCGTTGGTTGGGGTAAAGTTTTATTAGGTTATCACTTGTAAGATTAGCAAATTCAACACCTTTCTGAGTACTAGCCCAACCCTTTCAGGTTGGCAGAGCATACGGGTGTTGGATAATCGACCAAGATAAATTAATTATGAAGGGGTGTGAGTTGGAATATTTTTTTATTAAAGCACAGTTCAACTCTCCGATAGAGAGCGCTCTTGACTTAGTCTTAAGACCAAAGTTCAAGAGACTTTAATTAATCTAAATGCCTAATGCAAGGGAAATGCAATAACTACTATGCTCTCCGACAGAGAGTGCTCTTGACTTGGATTTGGCCAAGTTCAAGAGGCTTTAGTTCTTTTTATGAAAGAAGCAGTTGTAACTTGAAAGACCAATATGAAGCTTTAGATAACAAAAGATGAAAGATGATAGCAAGATTAACAAGATGCTTGAAATAGACTAAAAGCAAACTTAGTGTTCTACCAAACAGTACTAATCTAAAAGTGGGATCTACCTCCGAACAAGGTTTATCACTAGAACCACTAGTCCTTGAGACTTTCCAGCTAGCTAGAACTTCGGCAAGGAGGCTAATGGGGAACGAGAAGCTACCACAAAGCTATGTGGCCTTTGGGATGCAATCCCAAAGTTTGCTTACTCTAGTCAAAACTTGGAAATGGAAAACATAAATGAAATATTAATCTAAGAACTGAAAGAAAAAAGAGATCTAAGCTTAAGCAAAGCACAACACTCTTCCCCAAATGGGGAAGAAAACCCAAAAAGTGGAGGATTCCTCCACTTGGCCTTTTATTAATTTGATACAATTGTCTTTGGAGAATTCCTTGAAAGTTCTTTAAAGTGAGAATGAAACTCGAAAAATTGGAACTAGCTCTTAAGAGCCATTACAAAGGATAGTGAATGGTATATTCGTATATTGAATCCTCCTTGTATTTTATTGAAGTTCTTGTCACTTTTGGCTTTGATCTCTTTACTTCAACTTTTTCAAACTCTTTATACTTCCAAAGTACCTACAAGAAAGCTCAATCTCAAGGCACCCTTTAGCATTAGAAAAATGAAATAAACTTTGAAACTAGCTAAGTCTAATATTGCAAAAATGAGATTTAAAGTGCAAAAAGCATGAGATCCAACTTCAAATATTCAATATGACAAAACGGACCAGCAAACAACAAATGCCTAAAAAGTGATGGGAAAGAGATCTAAGACATGAAATTTTTGTATGCAAATTTTCACTTTTGAATGAGAGTACTAAGTAAAATGCAAGATCTAGTTGTGAGATGGAACATATGAGATTTAACCACTAACTTTGCAAAGCATAAAATGAAATGCAAGACTTAACTTTGCAAAGAGATCTAAACTTAATCACAACTAATGTAAGTTAAAAAAGATGAAGTATAACACAAAACTAACAAGCTTATTGCTTTTTGTGTTTTTTGATGTGTTTTTAGGGCATTTTTTAAAAGTGGATGAGAGGGAGAAGGAAGGCTAAAACGGAGGTAGGAGAAGGCTAGGGCAAGCTTGGAATGAAATGGAAGAAAGCCAAAAACGAATGCAAGAAGGTAGGGAAAAACGAGGGTAAGGAGAAAGGTTTTGAAGACAAAAATGAATGGGTGAGGAGAGCTTAAGGAGGAGGGACGAATGGAGTGAAAAAAGAGGGAAAACTAGGGCCAGATGAAAGCTGAGGAGGATGGTTTTGAAGAGGAGAAAAAGAGATGGCAAGAGGAGGTTGGACGAATGGATGAAGAGTAGGGTGACTAATCTAGGCACAAAACTTCAACTTATGGATCAAGATGGATAGGGGGTTTCCACAAAGTATGAAGGTGGATCTTATGTAACCAGTAACCAAGAAAATGAGAGATTGCTGATGGAGGAAGAGACGAGTCTCTTTTAAAATGTTTTTTCTCTTGAAATGAGGAAAAAACCTTGAAGACTTGCAAGAGATATTGATTAGGTGCCGAGAACCACTGTTAAGCAAAGAATGACTAAGCCTTTCTCCACCTTGGGAAACCCCTGCAAAGACCTTGTTATGAAATATGCAAAGACCGAAAAATGTATTTCTAAACAAAACTAGAACATACATTTAATATTGAATTTGCATAAACAAAAAACAAGATGAAAGAGATATCACCAATAGTGTGAAGAACACCCCAAATGCTCCAGCATGGACCTCCAAAGTCTCACTTTATTTCAATACTTCAAACAAATGTTACAATAATATTTTGGCAGAGTGTCCATGCTCAAAATCTCCATGAAGAAAGAGCCCAAATGGCTTCTCTTAAAGAACAAAACACTAGCCTAAAACCCTAACTCGAATTGGCAATGAAGGAGAGCCAATGGCACTTTGACAAAGTCGAATCCCAAGTCTAAATCCCAATCAACACCAAGTTTGAGCCAAGTTTTGGAGTTAACTCCACCTAACAAATCAAATCTCATTGATTGAGATGAGGAGGTGGCCTCCACCTAGGCAAGGCGCCCCTCATCTCCACTTTGGAACCATCACCACGTGAATAGATATGTGCCAAGTGTAAACTCGAGCTCCAAGCAAAGGTTGACGTGAGGATGTCAAGGTACTCGAATATGCCACATAACATAAGCTTGGGGTGTAGTGGGTGGAGGTAACACGAGTTATGAAGGGAGCCAATGTCTTGTGATTACACAAATCAAGGATGGCACCTACCATATCCATAAATGCAACCACCAACCCAATAGTCATGTGCCAACACATCAAATCGAATTTCTTGGTGGAGGGTGAATTGCTTGGTGAAGATAAGCTTGTGCTGACTGTATACTCAATTGAATGATGACTGAGATGATTGGAATCTTCATTAATGTCCAGTGCCATGTCAATTAGCCTTTTACTTTATTCCTTTTGGATTATTTTGGAGAGATTTGGATTATCTCCAAAATAATCATTTTTATTATTTTAATTAATAATTTCTCTGTAACCGGGTTTTTTGAGAAATTATTAATTATGAGGCCTAATTGACATCCGAAACTTAGGATAAACTGGTTCGGGGATCATGAATGATTTTTGGCTCAAGTCTGGAGCCTTCAATCACTGAATTCGGATTCCGGATGACTGACATATTACAAATTGAAATTTCTCTATTTCAACTATAGAGAAATTTATTTAAAATTAAGAAAAAAATTAAAACCCAAAACCGGAGGACCCAGTAAAATTTTTTCGAAATTTTTTTCTGGGGGTCCTAGAGACCTAGGACGTGACCAACACCTATTCTAATAGTGTCTAGTAGGCTTATATACATCAGTTGGACTCTAATAACCCCCCATGGCTAAAATTTTCAAAATCGGGCATTCCAGCTTTGGAGGAAGCGGGAGAAAACCTCATCGATTATAGCTCGGCTATAGGCAAAGTATAATTGACAAGGAAAAAAACTCCTTGGAATACCTTAGTTGCTTAATTATGTCATGGGGGATCGAGACACTTAGAATCCTACTAGCACACTTTATTACAAACCCCATGGGGCCATGGTCATGTCGATTGAAAAACAAAACTGACTAGCCAAAATTGGCTAGGCACAAATGCTGGATCATCTGATACACTGGAGTACAAACATTCATCATGTTTGTCAAATGGCGGCTCTTTAGATAATCCAACTATGGTACAAATAAGTTGGTAACATCTGGCTCCAACTGCGGGACGGGTGCTCGTTTGATTTATGGATCAAAAAGAGTACTCGAGAATCCCAGAATATCAGTTTCCTGCATGGAAACAGAAGTGTCTTATTCCACGCATACATGATAAAATATGCCAAAATGAAATACCAACATGTAATATTTTTTGTTTTTTTCAATAATCAAAAGTACATGAAATAAAATCTTTTCTTTTCCAGCATATATATGAAATATGATACAAAAGCTATAACACATCAATAGGGTACATAAGTAAAAATTGCATAAAAATACAACAAGGATGGGTTTAGAGATGTCCTGAGATGACCCCTTGGTCATCTTGGAGGTTGCTTCGGTAAAAAGACTTCAGATGTTGCCCATTTCTGGGTAGGCTCAATTCTTCTCCTTCCATGGTATTCAGCAAGAAAGAATTAGTGCCAGCAATGGCATGGATGATAAATGGGCCTTTCCAAAGGCTGTCGAATTTCCCATGTTTCCCAGGCTTCTCCCTTCTTTTGTCCCATAGGAGAACAGTATCTCCCACCTGGAAAGGTCTTGGCTTGGCTGATTTGTCAAAAGTGCCCTTCATACTTTCTTGATGTCTTAGGGACTGATCAAGGGCAGCTCTTTTGGCTTCATCTAACTCTATGATCTGATTTATCCTCTGCTCCATTTCCAACTTTTCCGTTCCATGTTCACTTATTAATCTGAAAATTGGAATCTGCATGCTAACCGGAAGGGTGGCTGTAAGACCATATACTAACTCAAAAGGGGATTTCCCTGTGGAGTTCTTCTTGGTTATTCTGTCAGCCCACACAAAATACTTAATCCTGTCGTCCCATGCTTTCTTATTATCACCCACAGTTTTCTTAAGGATACTCATTAGATTTTTATTTGTAGATTCAACAAGTCCATTTCCTTGTGGGTAGTAATCTGAGGAGTGAGATAGGACAATGTCGTATTTGAAACAAAAGTCATTGACTTCTCCAGAATTGAAAGCCTTGGCATTATCGGTTGTTATTTTCAAAGGGATTTCGAATCTGGTGATGATTCTCCCTTCAATAAAGTTTATAACAACCTTTTCATCAACTTTTTTAGTAGGTATGGCCTCTACCCATTTAGTGAAGTAATCGGTTGCCGTAAGAATTAAGCAAAATCCATTGCTAGAGTTATCTTTGAACTTGCCGATAAAATCAAGCCCCCATTGTTGAAAAGGGGCAAGGACCACAATAGGTGTGAGGGGGAGCGCAACCAATTTCTGCTTACCAGTAAAAAGCTGACACTCCTGGCAACACTTGACATGTTTGTGAACATCTGCGAAGATGGTGGGCCAATAGTATCCAGCTCTTAGGATCTTGTGAGCAGTTGTATTTGCTGCATAATGGCCTCCGCAAAATCTTGAGTGAAACTCAGTTAAGATTCTTTTGGAGTCTTGTTCATTTACACACCTAAGTATGATGCCATCTGGGTTTCTCCAACCCAAACCTTCCTGGGTAAGGCAATACCTAGCAGTTTTGAGTCTTAAAACCCTTCGCTTGTGACCTTTGAGGTGATCAAGACAATTGAAGTGGAGGAGGAAGTAGATGATGTCGGAATACTAGATGTTGTCAAGCTCTTGGAGTGCAGGAGTCATGGAAGGTCGAGGAATGTTGTTTTCAGCAATCATTTCAATGGCTTCTTCATTCTTTTGAGTGAGCATTTTAGCAAGCCCCTGTCCTTTGATTAATTTGGTGGGTTTTATCTCAAGGTCATATTCCTAGATTTTGGAAACCCATGTGCCTCTTATTCCTAAGCAATCCTGTTGAGACAGGATGTCTTTTACTGCAGCATGGGGAACATACCCTATAACTTTGGAATAATCGATATATGTTCTGAAGTGCTTCAAAGATTTGACTAATGCATAGGCCTGCTTTTCCATGATTGTGTACTTTAACTCGGAATGTTGCAAGGCTCTACTCATAAAGGCAATCGGTTGCTCAAACCCTTCGAAGTTCTTCTGGAGCAATACACCAGCAATGGTGTCTTCTGAGGCAAAGGAAAAGATCATGAAATCTTTCGTATAATCTGGGTTGACTAAAACAGGTGATCTAGTAATGGCATCCTTAATGGTTTCAAAAGCACTTTTTCCTTCATCCGTCCATATGAACTTAGCATCCTTTTTAGGAGAGCTTGCATAGGTTTCATGAGTTCAGCAAGGTTAGGAATGAATCTCCTTATAAAGTTTATGTGACCATTAAATGATTGGAGACCTTTGACATTTCTTGGAAGGGGAATCTTTTGTATAGCCTCGATTCTTTCGGGGTCAATCTTGACCCCGTCTTTGTTAATGATGTGACCCAAAATTTTTCCTTCCTCAATACCCAATACTGACTTAGCCAGATTTAGAGAAATGCCATACTCTCTGCATCGTTGAAAAACTTTCCTAAGGTGTCCAACATGGCTGGATCTTTCTTTGGAAAAAACAGTCAAATCATCCTGATATATTTCAATAATTTTCCCTATTAATTCATTAAAGGCATAATCCATGGCCCTCTGGAAAGTGGCCCCAGCGTTTGTGAGACCGAAGGGCATTCTCAGATATTCAAAAGTTCCCCAAGGGGTTGTGAATGCTGTTTTGTGCCTATCTTCCTCTTTGATAACAACCTCATTGTAACCTGCAAATCCATCAAGCATGGACATCATTGTGGATCCAGTGACCCGTTGGAGGAGGGTCTCCATGCTGGGGAGAGGATAATTGTCTTTATGGCAGGTTATGTTCAGATTTCTAAACTCAATGCATATCCTGATACTCCCATTTTTCTTCCTCACCACAACTAAGTTGGAGCACCATGATGTATGTCGGGTAGGTGCTATAATACCTGCTGCTAGCATTTTTTCTAATTCCTGCTTGACAATAGGAGCCAACTTAGGATTTATTTGTGTGAGTTTTTGGCGGAAAGGTTTCACATTTAGCATTTTTGGTTTTAGAGGGATGGTATGTTAAAAAACATCCTCCCTATAAGCTTTTAGCTCATCATATGTAAATGCAAAAAATGTCTCTATATTCTTTTACCAAGCTTATTAGAGCATTCCTCTCTTTTTCAGAAGTTCTTTTTCCTATTTTTATGATTTTCGGGTTTGTTTCCGATCCAATGTTCACCTCAATATAATCACCAGGTTTAAATTGGTCAATGTTATTTTTCTTTCCATCTTGCCTGTCAAAAATGTTCTCCAGCTTAGTAGATTCATGTGACATAGGGTTCAGGTTTGGCTATCTTCTGGATACTGCTTGCCTTCCTCCTGCCTACTTATCTTGAAGTCTGAGAACTCATCCAGGTTATGTATAAATTTCAGAATCTGTTCATCATCTTTGAAAATTTGCCAGTTGGTTATGTTGTTTAGGACTGATGGCCTATAATTTACCTCAAGGGTACAGTCTCCATTCAACATTTCTTCTGACGGCTGGAGGGTAGATGCTGCAACTGCCAACCTATTTGCCATACTGTTTTCTTCCCTATGGACTGCTTTTATGTTTAGTGCATCAAAGTACTCCATGGTGTCCCATATTGCATTCCTATACCTTTTAAGCCTTTTACAGTGACATGCAAAATTACCTTTAATCTGTTGCACTACTGAATCAGAATCCCCTTTAATACCAAGCATTTTTATTTTCATGTCTTTAGCAATCTCATTGCCAAGTAGAAGTGCTTCATACTCTGCAACGTTGTTTGTGGCTTCGAACTCAAGTCTGAATGCAAAGTTGAAAACCTTCCCTTTGGCTGATGTCAAGAGTATGCCAGCACCTTTGCCAGCTCTAGAAAAAGCACTGTCAAACTCCATTTTCCATAATCCATTAACCTTTTTATCTTTCATTTCCTCATGAACAGGATCTAAAAAGGTGGAATTGACCTGGTAGGTTCCTATTTCATCCGTATTGTAGATGTATTCATTTGATGGTTTATGAGGATTCTCAACATGGTATCTTCTTTATTTTTCTGAGTGTAGTTTGACGAGAGAATTTTCGGATGCTGGAATAGTTGCATAAGATAAGTCTAATTGTATTGACCCATGCAAAGTAGCACCCCACTTTCTAGAGAGGAGCATCCCCCACTTATCAGGCACATCTATGACAAGGATATCCATGGCGACATGGATGTCTGGATACTTGGCCAATCTGACGAGTTGATTTTCAATCATTCCCTCAACTTCAACAGGTCTAGAATCCATGGCACACACATTCTGATAAGGTCTAGTGGTTTTTAGATTGAGCTGTTGCATAACTGTTTTGGTCATTAAGCTTGCACCAGATCCTGAATCCAACGTACAATTGTGTAGAAGAAGGTCACCTATCATCAATGATATGTAGAAAGGCGGGTGAGCTTCTTTTCTTGTTTCCCTGGTATGTAGGATTATACGAGGATCCCCAAAATCATTTTCATAACTTGTTGAAGGTTGTTCTTTAGTCTCTGAGAAAGTTACCTTCTTAGGGGTAGGATGCTTTGCAGGTGGAGGAGGCTTTTCAGATGCTATGGGTCTTGGAGTAGGAGGAGGAACATCATCTGCTTGAGAATCTAACATTTTCAAAAGCTTCTCTTTCTGACTAGGAGTTTTACATAGTTCAAGTACTGGGATTGGAACTTTAGTATTGGCCAACCAACTACCTAAATCAAAACTTAAAGCAACAGACTCCTTTTCATTATTAATTTCTTGAGTAATGTTAGGAATTGTTACCTTAGGAGCTGTTTGAGTAGAGGGTCCCTCCTTCGGTTTTCTTTGATATGTCATCCCTTTGAATTTCTGGCTGTTGTTGATATTAGGTGGCATCTCACCATAGATCTCAGTTAAGTAATCAATCTTTTGATGGCCCTGGTTGGCTTGAGTCCCACTATCTCTAGGATTTTCATAAGAGTTCCCCACATGGTTAATGAAAACAGGCTCGTCTGTAGAAGTGCTAGGACCACAACCCTCAGGATAACCATGTTCTTGAACATAGCATGCATAGTAACAATGAGATTCCTCGTGAAAATCTTTGCATGGCCTACAAAATGGCCTATATGTTTCAACCATGTTAGCAACCTCTAATTGGTTAGGAGGCCTCTGTTCATGGTTGGGAGGTTTTCTCTGCCAATTTGGTTTTGCAGCAAAGACCCTAGGAGGTGGTTGAGGTTGAGTTCTTTCGACATTGATAACCCGGTTCTGAATTTCCTTTAGCTGTGCAAGGTGTTTTGCTTCGGCTTCTTCCATGTTTCTCTTCATTTCCTTTCTCATTTCCAACATCTGTTTTTCACGAGTTTCTTTTATAATTGATAAAGGATCTTTATCTTTTTGTTCATTACTTTTCAAAGGTATCGAAGATCTTGAGTAACCTTGAATGTTGGACTCACCAGATGATTGCATGTTTAAATCAATTTTGAGAGCCATATTTTGAGCTTCAAGCAAAGTAGCGGGTTCCTTATCTCTTATCTAATATTGCATCTTGCCACTAAGTGCCTCAATGTAGTAAACCAGAATGGAAGGTGCAGGCGGTGCATAGGTAACAGGAATAGCATTTGACAACTCGGTGAACCTAGTGTTGAACTCATCCATTGTATCAGAAGGAAAATTTATATTATTTTCAGGATTTTCTAAATTTTCTGGGAACAAAGAGTGGATGTCTGAAATAGACTCAGATCTAAGTTCTTCAAGGATTTTACGAGAAGCAAGCTTGTTTAGTCTTCTCCTATAAACCTTTTCAGGCTCAGGGATAAAACTAAGCAAGCCTTCGAAAGATTTCCACTGCCGATGTGCAATTTGGCGGACAACACATACCATGCCTTCTTTCAGGCTAGCTCTAATACCATGTTAGTTTTTCAGAAATTTCAATTTGATATAGGATCTTAACTAAGAGAATAACATGTACAACATATCTACAGCATATCAATCATGGACACAATAATGCAAGCACACAAGAGACATAGAGTTTCATCGGGGAAAACCAAGAAGGTGAAAAACCCCGCAACTTCCTCAGAGATAGATAGAGCAATGATACAACCCAAGTACAAGAGATAGTCCTCCTAGCAGCAACTTCTCCTCCTCCACTAGTGCGCCACTCTCCAATGAGTGTGTATGTGAGAAGTGAATAATCAAATAGAGTGTCTCCCGCACTCTATTTATACTTGACTTGACTTGCCTAATAACCTTTACTAGGTCAGCCTTAACTTAACCACATAACATAATGCTGACAGTGCTGACCCCCAATAGGGTGGTCTAATAACCCTTTAACCCACATGACTTATACAGGGCCGACCCCCAATAGGGTGGTCTAATAACCCATCAAGTATAAGTTACGACACTTACAATATAAATGACAACACTTCTGTATAGAGGAATAATAACATCTCTATAGGAATACAAACACTTCCGTATAGAGGAATAATAACATCTCTATAGGAATACATTATACATATATGAAATACATTATGAAGTTACAAATACATCAACAAGAAACAGGTGCAAGGTACTTAGTTTAATAGGACAATCCAATCTCATCTTTCTTGGCGGATTTGGGAGGTTGCATGGGTGTATACCGTAGAATAAGCAGGCTAATTTAAGCAGGTTCATCCTCGCCTGGTTGGACACTCGATTAAGCCGCTAAAGCACTCAGTCCAAAGAGCTAGATTGGGTTGGGCCAAACCAATAATTTTACCCATTCCTTAACCACTCATTTAATAATCTTAAGATTTACCAACTGAGACACTGCAATACTTTCATTGAGACCACAGAAGCAACCCTACACAGCAACAATCGCACGCATTTCACATTCTCGGCACTGGTCTTTAATATTTCTATGTTTAAGTTAATTTTTACCAATGTCATGAATTGTGTTGAATCTTAAAAGCTGTGGGTTTTAATTTCATATTGCAGTGGTTTATGGTTTATTTTAAAGTTATTTCATCATAATTCCTAGAATAGACTTTTATCTTTTGTTGTAGATTAAAAGCCTTAGTTTATTTTTCATAGGGACCACCCCCCTTGGCTTCGCTAGGAGTAAGCTTAGACGGAGGAGTCGAGTAATTAGGTGACAACATTTGACTCTCACTTGCCCCCAATGACACACCGAGCGGCTTGAAGGTTTCCTGCCGCGTCCCCCCCCAGGTGTGTATTAGGCGGCAACACAAGGCATTTTGAAAAATATGCCTAGTTTATTAAAATAGATTTTCATCTCATAATTGATTCCCAAAGGAGGTGATATAGATCATAGATATGAAAAGAATTTCCTAGACACATAAGAGTAATCATTTGGATTTGATCTACAGTTAAATTTGATCAACATAATTATCATCTACACTAAATAAAGACCATATAAATAGTAAATACTTGCAGAAAACACCAAGAAAAATTATTAAAGTGTTGGCATAAAAGGGTAATGGGACCACGTATTTTCATTATGTGTTCATTTCCACTTGTCATCCCTTCCTAAAAGATGACATAGTTTCAAGTAAGGTTTAGACAGGACAATCTCTACATCTGGCAAACCTAATTCCATTGAAACAAGTTTATCAGTCTGGACTCTAGAACAAGCTGAACAGTTTATATGTGACAAAGCAATAGGTTGATCTGCACCTACATTACTCACCCTACCAAACAAGAGAATCCATGATGTTATGAATCATTTGAGATTTTGAGTTTTGTGGTTTTTAATTTTCAATATAAAAAGTATATTATTTAAAAAAATATGGTTAGGGTTTTGAATCCCTGATTCCTAAGTTTGGGAAGAGTGTTGCACCCATACCAGATTCTTCAGCTGATTTCGATCGCACCCACGATTCATGTAACATAGGGGCAACAATCAATTGAGCTAACCAATTGGGCACTAATTTTTTATTTTTCCCAAGAAAAAATAAAATCTTATATTCGATATATCAAAAAGAGAAATCAGAATATACATATGCTGCCCGATAAGGCTCATGAAGAGGTAGACCATAATATCGAAGACTACCTAGTACAGTCCTGTCATGTCATAATTACAGTCTTCCTTAATAAAAGGCACAGATAACCATTAGGAGTACACGGACCCCTCAAAAAACATGTTCAGAAACTATCATTAAGCCTATAACAGGTCTAACCCTTCTGAAAAGCCACCCATCCCACACCCTGGACAACACAAAGAACTATAGAAATTAAAAAACAGACTTCAAATATTCTCAAACTAACATGTTGTCCTTAAACTCCAGCTCTGCAAATATGCTCTCTTCAGAGATCGGGCTTTCTTAGACAACTTGTCTGCTTGTGAATTTGCTTCTCTGTAGATATGGGTGAAAGAAATGACTTCAAACTGATTTCTTATCTCCAGGATTTTGTTCTTTATAGTATTTAAAACCAAAATTTGAATTCTGCTTCTTCCATTTGCCCAGTCTATAATTAACTTTGAATCCCCTAGAACTTGAAGCTTACCAAGTCCTTTATATGCTGTTGCTTTTAATAGAATCCAGAGGGCAGAGCACCCGCCTCTGTTATTTGAACCAATACCAGCACCATATTTAAAAAAGAAACAGGTGGGAGAATTTAAATAAAGGAGAGCACCATCACCACATTACCCTGGAGATCTTTGGCTTGCCCCATCAAAATATCCCCAAGCTATATCCTGATTAATAGCAGTCTCTTTTGGAATCCTAGCAGCTTTTTCAGAGTGAGCCTTACAACTTCCATCTAAAGAGAGCTTGATCATATGTGCCACCTGTCTAGATGAAAACTCTTTTCCTTCAAAAATCATTTTGTTTTTGGAAATCCATAGGCTTTGTTGCTGCCTAATCCGCCTTTTGTGGCCTTGGGGGCAAGTTCAGGTTGGGTGCCACTGTCTCTTCAACACTCAGCTTTCTGTTTAGGCCAAATCTTAAACAAAGTCAGGGGAGGATACTTTAAATAAATGAAACAGATAGTTACTGAGAGGAGGAGTAAATTCAAGACTTCAAGTACTATAAATGATAAAAAAAGTAAATTTAGCACTTGAACTAGAAATAAATAGAACTAAAACACTACTTAGATATATACTTGATAAAATAATGCTTTAGAAAGATAGATGTAAATAACAAAACATTCAAAAGACCACTGCATGCGATAGCTATAATGATAAATGATATGAAAAAAATAACCAGTTCCTATTTAGAAGTTACGGAAGAGCGGTGAAAATCACTATATATTGTATGTAGTCTTTAACTAATAAAATTGAAGGTGATTAGTCCTACTTAGATTGTAGGTTAGTAACTAGGAAATTGTAAAAGTGATTAGTTCTAACTACTGTTAGGGAGCAGTGGTAAAAAGCACTATTTGACTGCAGTTAGTAGCTAGATTGTCGGTTAGTGTCCACTAAATAACAAACTAATCTAACTAATTAAGCTAAGTTTATGAACAAACGATGCAAATAAGATATAGCTCGAGTCTCATGAGAATGCATACCACTTCTAAAACTACTTACGCAAAGAAGAAAGGGGAGAAGGGGTTAGCAAAGGGACTAGTGGTGAAAAACCACCTTTGTTTCTGAGATGTACAATGATTTATGATTAATAAGAAGAGACTCGTTGATTTGTCGATAAAAGAGGACAGTAGCAAGGATTACAATTTTGAGGAAGGAGAAAAGAGGGAGAAAACAGCCTTGAAGATGAGTAACTAAACCACACATTTTCCCAAGATGAGGCTGCTCCTTGGGGCTGCTTGAAAACTACGAAAAATCTGGGCGTTTAGGAGAGTAAATGCTGTTTGGACAGCCTTCAAAAGAACTTGATATCTTGGCTTGCAAACTGTTATATATAAATCTGCCATCTGTTATCCTTTAAAATCAAATTAGTAACTTTGTAAGACAGATTTAGGATTCAAACTAGGCAAATCTGAATTATATAAGATACTAACAACTATAAATAATCTCAGATTGCTTGAATAGATCTACTTTGGATGATATTCAGAGTAATAGGAATGAATAGATCTAACAAAATTAAATCTACTTATGCTCTTCTTTGATATTATAGATTCCAATTTATAGTAAATAAGTAAAGCAACAACTGAATTTTCCTTTGAATTTTGGATGGTTGAGAGAGAAATTAGTGCAAGTAGATGGGCAGTGGAGTCAATGAAGATTAACCCTGAGGGCCTTGCTTAAGTGATTGCCAAAAGAAGAAGGTTGTTGCAGGCTAACCTTGGTCTTCTCGATGATTGGAGGAAAGCTGCAAACAAGATAGCAAATGGGAGGAGAAGAGATCTCCTCTTCCTTTCCTTTTGGGGTGCAATCTACAAAAAGGGCATTAGTATAGCACATTCTTATTAAGGTAAATATGTTAAAAATAATAACCTTCCTAATAAAATGACAATAAGATTTGCAATAAGATCTAACTTACTATATTTCTTATTCAACAGGTTAGTAGTACCCTTTCAATGGCCAAATAGAAGAGGAAAGAGTAGCAAAGCAAATGATACAAGTTACCTCCAAGCTGAAACAAGAAGCAAGAGATAAGCCACACAATGAAGAGTAGATTTTGAGATGACCTCCAAAGCCTTCCTTGATATTACAATGAAGCTCTCCAATATAGAATGATTACAAATAGAGCTCAAAGCAACAACCAACAACTAAAATGAGGAAAGAGCAGTCCTTATATAGCTTTAGGAGCAAGAAAGACACCCTTCCAAGTCACAAGTGTCAAAACTCATGCATGAGGAAGTGCGCTACGTCTAGGAGTCCTCCATGTGTCACAGCTCATGTTCAAAAGAATGCACCACCTCTGGGAGTTCAAGAGACCAAGAGAGGTGCGCCCCCTAGAAAGAGCATATTCCCCCAACAAAATCTATAAAATATGGATTCTGGACCCCAAAATCAGGGGATTATGTCCCCAGAATTCAAAAATCAGACATAAATCCTATAAATCAGGGAAATTTGTCCCTAGAATCCATAAAACAAGGGGATAATGTTCCCAGGAGGTGCGCTAAGCATGATTTGAGGGTCTAGAGGGGGTCCAAATGGGGTTTACGTCCCATTTAATAATACTTTACAATAATTTGACATAATAATCACCCCAAGGGACCCTAACTGACTCTAAACATATGTCCATGGTGATACACTATGATATGCATGATTTATAGAAGACCAAGGACTAAGAAACACCAAGACTAGGGAAGATGTATTAGGGAGTGCGCATGGCATTGGAGGTTATTGCTGAGTGAAAAAACTTCAACACATTTAGACCACAAGGATCTAAACCTACCTTAGCAAAGAAAACACTAATGAGAACACTCCTATTGCAAATGTCCTAGTGGGCTAGTCCTTTTACATACAAAATTATACATGCATTTCATTTACAATATCCCAGCAGGACAATGGACCATATGATACAGAAGATGACTAGAAGAAAGAAGAAGAAGAAGAAGATCGCTTGAAGAAGCTTTGGATTTGTAAGTCTTTCAATGCATTGTCATCTTCAATCTTTATAATCAACCTCGTGCAAACTGAGAGGTAACAGGCTCCAGAGTATAAAGCAAGGCAATGATTTATAACTGAACAAAGCCCAGTCATGATACTAACTTTGAAAACAGTCCAACAGAGAAGCTTTATCCCACATCTTTAAACCATTTGGACCATTTGTACCTTGTAGAACTTCTTTGTACACTGAATTTGAAAAACCTCTTGGACTGTTTATATGGCATAGAGTCAGGGTAGAACTGACACCCTCCATCTTGCTAATAAAAAATTAAAAAAGGCTTGAGATGTGGCATGTTGTTCCTGGGTTCTCAGTCCATTTGGTTGTTTCCCTTTGAAATAATAATTAATATACACCACTCACAAGGATACAGACAAGCACGGTAACCAACATAATCATCCCTTCTAACTAGGGAAGGCTGCAACTGTGAAGGAACCACACTTGGCAATACATCACAAAGGGCAAGAGCACTCCAGTTTGCTGCTAGACCACAGCCTGAAGGACAAGGATATATATATGTGTCTGTGTGTGCCTGCGCGCATGCGCTTCTAAATCAAGATGAAACTTATTTTATATATTCTTCCAGTTTCAAACGGGACTTTGTCAAGCATATTCTGTTTGGATAGCGCATATTAAATTTGACTGGAACATATTTCTTTTTCTGCTCTTCTTAGCCTATGGTCTCCTTTAAATATATTTGGCAAGTTGTTAGTGTGATTTGTTCTATCATAAATTCACTATAATTTACTAAACATATATAGATCTGTGCAAACAGGTTCAAGGACTTGCTTTAAAGTTTACGCTGACTGTTATATTGGTATGAAATTTGAATTCTAGTAATAGAATGACTATTGGGGGACCGATTTAGTGCATTATTCATGGATTTAAGTTTTTAACCTCAACTAAGCAGTCAGTGTGAAAGGGTCCTACTTCCAAAAAATGCCGATGTTACTTTAGGCATTTCCTAGTTTGCAACTTAAAGCTAATTATTGTTGTTTATGTTCTTTAAGCAAATATTTTACCCTTGTTTTTGAACTGTTCAGGGACTGGGCAAAGTACTGGTATGATTCCTAGTAAAGATCAGCAAGAAGCATATTTACAGCTTACCCTCACAATTTTGGCAGCATTTTGTCGTGTCCCTGATCTTGCTTCTTTAGATGATATTATTTCTAAAGTTCCCATTATCTTGGAAACTTTGACAGACAAGTAAGTTAATAGTATGTTCTTGTTTTATTAAGGATATTTGTTATATTTCAGTGACACCCACACACTAAATTATTGAATTAGTATCAGCTGGTTGTTTTAAGAAGTTTCATTGCATAGTGCATCATTCAATTGGCTTCTATCTTTTCTATTACTGTATTGGAAGAATTATAGAACGTTGTGAACTAATGATACAATTTTGATAGCTTTGCAGTAATTGCTATGAAAAGCTTCTGTTAGGATTGAAGTAGATCAGATCTTATTAAAATCACATGGCTTTGAGAATCTGTCTGATTCATTTTTTAGGAAACGAAATATAATATTTATCAAGTATAAATGAAGTTTACGAAGCCATGGCCATACCCTCGGGGCTTTGATTGTTTGCAGTTGCTCCAATGAACGGTTTCAAAATATTTACATATACCGTGTCTGTGAAATTTTATGTTTAAACCCTTGATTAACAGTTTCTTTAATGTTTACTTCAGTTACAACTAGCAGATAACAATATTGCAGAACTGAACATTAAAACTGAAAATACACTGTCTAAACAACCATATAAATGCACAGCAGAAACAATTAGCATCCACACAAGATACACAAGGATTTACCCTGGAAACCCTAGTCATTTGGGGAAAACCTACAAATTGTTGTCATCTTCTTATTGCAGGATTTGTTTACAACAACACTACAGCAGTCCTCCAGATAAACCCTCCGGATCTGGACTAAAACTCCTTGGAAAGACCTCTAGCCACAACCTATGGCTTTCTGAGCCCTGTTATCACACAACTTGTAGTTGTCCCAAAAGGTGATCCTATCCAGGATGGCAGAGGTGTTGGACAACTAAAGAGGTGACCCAAGAGAGCCACGATTCCCAAGGATAAATGGTTGTCACGTTAATCAAGGCACTCTTCAATTTAGATCAAGACAATTCATGACCAAGGGGGAGACGCTAGCTAACCAAAAGAGGCTAGAAAACCTACTCTAGACCTTCTAGGGAAATGTGAAGTTGAAATGAGAGAGGAATCAAGAGCAGTGTTATCAGACTCGCCAAAGACTTGCCAAGACTGGCGATTCTACAAGAGTCTGCTGCAAAACGAGTACTTGGCAGAGACTCGGCTAGCAAACTCGCCACTCGCCAGACTCAGCCAAACTCGCCAGAGACTCACTAAACTCGCCAGAGACTTGCCAAACTCGCTAGATACTCGCCAGTGATGGTAATGTAAATTTTTAACATTACCATTTATTGTTTCAGGATGTTTGAGAGTGGTTCCAACCTCATCGGACTTCATATGCAAAAAGTAGAATTTTAGATCCCATTCAAAATTCAACAGACTTAACAGTATTAAGGGTTTTCAGGATTGCAACGTTTCCACTGGATTCTATCATGTATGACGGTAGGGGATTGGCATTTAATCAAGCACATCAACCCCTCTATGTGTTAAATTTCATACATTCATAGCATAAAACATAAATGCATTACCAAGATCTCTAGAAGCAAGACAAAGCACAAAACAACAACACAAAGTTTGACCTGGGAAACCCAAATGGGAGAAAACCCAGCAACCTTCGCAGAGAGATGATAATTCCGAGATCAGAGTACAAATAGAGAAAGAGAAAGAATGTGAAAGTATCTTTCACAAGTAGATGCCCCAAATAAGCTTCGTCCTTCAAGTGATGCGAAATCAACCTCCTCCAAGTGATGCGCACTTGCTAAGTGAGTGAATGAGATAATGAGGTGCACCAACCTCCTATTTATACAAGTGCAAAACTGGAAAATTCCCTAACTGGGCCGACTTCACCTGGGGGCAATAAATAATTTAAATTTAATATTTTTATTTGTTTCTTTTGCACCCCAAGGCTTACATTGATTCCGAAGTTGTACAAAATCCAACACTCCCTCTCAACGAGGAAGGTATTCTTCAGTCTTCATCTGCATCACGATCATCTGGGTTTCATCTTGTACTCTACACTGTCTCCATCATCTCTATGCATACTGAAGGTTGTCCACACAGTCTCTGTGCATCATCTTCACCAGTCCTTTGGTGAGTCGAGGAGAATCACTCAATCCTGGATATATGAGATATACAGCTATACCATCTCTGCTATACAATTTGCTACCTGTCTATCTCATCTGCCAATGGCGTCCTCCCATATCTGGTTGAGATCTCAGACGAGCAAAAGGGCACAGCCATCTACTGACTGTCCTACTCTTCTGCCTATGAGATTTCTCCCATATCTGGCTGAGTATCTGGACTGTAGAGGCACCTGTGCAACCACATGACCAACTGCTGACTGTCCTACTCATCTGCCTATGAGATTTCTCTCATATCTGGCTGAGTAACTGGACTGCAGAGGCACCATTGTGGACTCGACCAACTGTTGATTGTCCTACTCATCTACCTATGGGATTTCTCCCATATCTGGCTGAGTAACTGGATTGCAGAAGGTACCTGGGTGAGCCCGACCAACTGCTGACTGTCCTGCTCATCTTCCTATGAGATTTCTCCCATATCTGGCTGAGTAACTAGACTACAGAGGCACTTGGGAAAAGCAGGGCAAGCATCTCATCTTTCCCTCTCAAGGAGGGAAATGTTCTCTTCGACTCCAAGTCTTCCGCGAAAGTATTCGAACTTCACTCTGGGAAGTGCCTTGGTGAGAACATCTACAGTCTGGTCGTCTGTCGGCACGTACTGTAACTCGATTGCACCTTTCTGCACCATATCACGAATGAAGTGATATCGAATCTCGATATGCTTCGACCTGTCGTGAAATATAGGATTCACTGACATCTGTACACAACTCTGGTTATCACAGTGAATCACGGTCGGCTCTGGAATCTGGCCAAACAATAGTGCTAGGAGTTTACGAAGCCAAACTGCTTCTCGAGCTGCTGTGCTAGCAGCCATGTACTTGGCCTTTGCAGTACTGAGTGCTACCGAGTTCTGCTTCCTGCTGCACCAGGAAATAACTGCAGAACCCAAACTGAAGCAACATCGAGAAGTACTCTTTCGATCTGCAACACATCCGACGCAATCTGAATCTGTAAACCTGTGCAATATCAAGTCACCATCTGAAGCATACTTCAATCCAATCCCATAGTGCCACGTAAGTATCTGAGCACATGTTTTGCAACAATCTAGTGAATCTGCCTTGGTTCGCACATGAACTGACTAAGGGCATTCACAGCAAAACATATATCTGGTCTGGTGTTGGTCAGATACATCAATGACCCAATCAACTGGCGATAAATGGTGGGATCAAACAAATCAGAATCTAAAGTAGAATCTCTCAACTTCTTCCAATTCGCATTCATCGGAGTAGCCATGGACTTGTAGTCCAACATTCCGAATCTCTTCAATATATCAATGGTGTATTTTCCTTGTCCTAGGAAAATCTCTTTCTGCCTCTGCCATACTTATAATCCCAAGAAGTAATGCATCAATCCAAAATCTTTCATTTCAAACTCAGAGGCGAGATTCTTCTTACACCATACAATGAGTTTCTCATTTCCAGTGAGAAACAAGTCATCAACATATAATACCAAAATCAGTGGCTCATCATCTACAACCTTGTAGTAAAGGTTGGGGTCTGCATCACTCTTGGAAAATCCCAAGCTCACCAGGTATCTGTCTGTTCGTCCATACCAAGCACGGGGTGCTTGCTTGAGGCCATACAATGCCTTTTTCAGTCTGCATACATGAGACTCCTTTCCTTGGACAATAAACCCATATGGCTGCTCGATGTAAACTTCTTCCTGAATAACACCATTGAGAAAGGCTATCTTCACATCCATCTGATGCAACTTCCATCCCATAGCTGAAGCAATCGAGATAATGGATCTGATGGAAGTATATCGGGCCACAGGAGCAAAAGTCTCATCATAATCGACTCCCTCTTTTTGAGAGAATCCTCTGGCTACAAATTTGGCCTTGTATTTCTCAACACTGCCATCTGCTCCATGCTTGATCTTGTATAGCCATTTAGAAGTCACTACTGACTTCTCCTTAGGTCTCGGCACAACTTCACACACATCATTCTTCATGATGGATTGATATTCTTCCATCATGGCATTCTTCCAAACTTGATGTTTGGATGCTTCTCATAAGTAGTGGGTTCTGAATCAATAATGTTGCTCATCAATGCCACATAACTAGAGAACCTTTGAGGTCTTTTGCTTTCTCTGAAAGTGCCATGTGGAGCTTCATGCCCCTCTGCATCCTGCAGTGTCTGTTGTGCCCATCTTGGTCTTTTTCGACCTGCAACATCTCTGGGGATATCAACTAGATCTATGGGATCGATAGGTTCATCCTTTTCTGCTGTCTCCATCTGAACTGGAGGGGGAGATGATCTCATCTCTTTAGGTTCTAGCATTTCTTCATCATTGATGTCCATATCTGATCATCTGCCTTTCTTGACAGCCATTTCTTCTTCAAAGGTCACATCCCTACTGACTTCAATCTGTCTGGATCCTGGAATGTAAATTCTATAAGCCTTTGAAGACTCACTGTATCCCACAAAGGTACCCTTCTTGTCTGAAGGTTCTAACTTAGATCTTTTCTCTTTGGGCACATGTATGTAGACTGGACAACCAAAAATCCAGAGATGGCCCACTTCTAGTTTCACACCTATGAACGCTTCTTCCGGAGTCATGTTCTTCGATATCTTATGTGGACATCTATTCTGTACATATACAACAGTTTTGGATGCTTTTGCCCACAAGAACATTTGAAGACTTTGGTCATGTATCATAGCTTTGGCTGTCTCTACAATTGTACGATTCTTTCTTTCTGCAACCCCATTTTGTTGAAGGTTGTAGGGAACTGTGAGCTCCCTCTTAATTCCTGCTTCCTTGCAGAAATCATTGAATTCTATAGAGGTATATTCTCCACCATTATCGGATCTCAAAATATTGATCCTCTTTCCTGACAGATTCTCAACTTGTGCTTTGAACTCTTTGAACTTGCTGAGCACTTCCTCGGATTCTTTTGACTTGAGAAAGTAAATCCAAGTCTTCCATGAGTAATCATCAATAAAGGTGATATAGTAATGATAACCACCTAATGACACAACTATCATGGGCCTGCACAAGTCAGAGTGTACTAGATCCAAAATCCCTTTGGATCTACTCTCGCTGTCTGGAAAGGACTTCTTGGCATTCTTTCCAAGTGCACATCCTCTATAAGTTCCATCATGGTCTACCTGGAGCCCTGACAAACCTGTCACAATATTCTTCAGAACTGGGAGAGCTCGATAGTTCAGATGAGCTAACCTTCTATGCCATAACTCCCCCATACTTGCAACATCATGTATTATGGCTTGGACTGGAGAAGTGTTTAGTTTATACAAGCTCTCTTCTCTTATGCCAATAACTTTGGCTGTGCTCATGCTTGAGTTCCTGTGCCAAGCAAGGACTTTCCCTTCTGAGAAAGCTACTTTATATCCCTTGTCCTCTAATGTTGAGATGGAGACAAGATTTCTTTTCATACCAGGTACATAGAGTACATCACTTAGGCTTAATGTATCATTTGATTCCAATTGAAGGGTGATGGCTCCAGTCCCCTTCACAGTGTAATTTGCATCATCTCCAAGTACAACACGGAGATGTGAATCTTTCTCAATTAATTCTAAAAGATTCTCTCTATAACCTTTCATGTGTCTAGATGCACCACTATCTATGATCCAAGTGTCACTAGTGGTTGGAATAGTACCTAATAGTGCGGATATGAATAGAAATTCTATGTGATCTTCATTCTTTTGCTTCTTGTGATGATGATCTTCTTCTACATCAGCATTGGATGCTTCATGCTTCCTTTTTATTTGACTTCGACAGCTACTGGCGTAATGTCCATACTTTCTGCACCTATAGCATTGAACTTGAGATACATCCTTCTTCTTCTTTTGTTCTTGGCGGGGACTTGATCTCCTTTATTATTGCTGGTGTTTATGGAACTTCTTTCCTTTTCCCTTACCTTTCTTGGCACGGGAAACAAATGCTTGAGTCTCTTCAGGTTGAGAGCCATGGAATCTTTGATGTGCTGCAATCCTGGTCTCCTCCTGAGAGCAATCTGCCCAAAGCTTGTCAAACTTTGGTAGTTTGAATCTACCACTTATGCTTTGGATAAAGGACTCCCATGATGGTGGAAGACAATTTAAAGTGTGTAGGACAAGCTCCTTATCGCTAATAGGATCTCCACTGGTGCTGAGCTTGTCTCGGAGTTCTGTGATCCTCATGAAGTATGAGGCAATGGATTCTGACTTTGTTATCTTCATATTTGAGAGCTGGTTTCTCAAAGTCATGAATACATTTAGGCTAGTGTGTTCAAACAGCTTCATAATGGTTTTGAACATTTTCCTAGCATTCTTCTTTCCTGAGATTTGAGGAATCAAATGGTCTCTCACGGAATCCACAAGAATCCTTCTTGCTTTAGCATCATTCTCCCTCCATCGGGATTTATCTTCTTTGGCTTTTGGTTCAAGAACCTTCTCATTTACATATAGCAAGAGATCATTTTCTTCTAGGAGTAGAAGAACCCTAGACTTCCAGGAGATGAAGTTCGAGGCTCCTTCCAAACGATCTTCAACCTTCATCCCAATCATCTTGATTGTAGATTTGGTTTAGAAACCCTTGCAGGAGCTAGGTCAAAAATGAAAGTTAATAATTTGAAAAACTGAACCCACAGATAAATTCGCCTTGCCAAGGAGAGTTGAATAGAGGATGGGCTGGTCCAAATCTGTGGAGAGAGATGTGTTAAAACTGAAACCCTAATTCTGCTGTAGCCAAGAGTTAGGTAAAAAATTGAAAGTTCTCGGAATTGAATTCTGTTTTCACCAATAGATGCGCCTTGACAAAAACGAAATTCGTATAGCTTCTTTTCTCCAAAATAATGGTTGGAGATTTCACAAGATGAAACCCTAGTTCCGGCAGGGTTCCGACAATGCTTCAGCAGGGATGTAGACATGAACATTTTCCTAGCAAAGGGTGAGGGTGAAGAATGCAAGGCTAGGATAAGGGGATGACTTGACTGACTCAACACTGTGATACTTTGGATAAGGGAAAGGGAATACACACTTAAGCATATGTCGAATAATAAACACACAGGGAATGGCAGTGTCTCACAAATGGAATAAGTTGTTCAGAAAGGTGCTTATTCAACCTTGGCAAATGTCTACAACTCACATCCAAGTTGAATCCAGCTCCGTGAGTATCTTTGTTAGAACCGTCGTAACTAGGTGCACAACTAACCGTAACTTGAGGTTCTAGGGTACACTTAAAATTAGCTGTCCCTTACTCCATATCACATCCCAATCTGTGGGCTCCGTGAATTAATCATTACATTTAAATTGTGGCCAATAGTCTTTGGATTTAGCATACATTTAACCACTGCTTTTTAGGCCTTTAGGACCCTTTCATTGTGCTGAGAAGCACAGTTTTAATTTGTTTCCATGGGCTTGCACAAAGGATAAGATAATAGTTTCCATATGCATGTAATGATGGTAGTACTATTTGCTTCAGGTTT
Organism: Larix kaempferi; assembly: GCA_027924585.1. Lineage (NCBI taxonomy): Eukaryota > Viridiplantae > Streptophyta > Pinopsida > Pinales > Pinaceae > Larix > Larix kaempferi. The sequence continues at coordinate 15,820,161 of BSBM01000088.1, read as the reverse complement.
AGCCAACACGACTCAAGCAACTAGAGGGATTATCCACAATCAAGACCAAACATCGGGGCAACCGACTAGAGTGATCGAGGTATCAAATCCAACTCACCTAAGCTTAGGAATCGACACCAGCGGGTTCTCCTGGCCCAGAAGGATCAAGGCTTCAGTAAGTTTTGTTGCCAACTCAGAGCCGAGACACAAACTAACAAGGATGCTATCCAACATAGAGGCAAAAGTGGGGAGGTCCTCCATATCACAGGCTGAGGAGTAAGTCAGGGTGAAAACCAAGGACGGGAGAGAGAACAGATGGATGGAGAAAGTGAAGGTGATGCCTAAGCAAGCCATAAATGGTTGGAATGAACATGTCCACACTACTAAGAGGGTAAAACCAATGAGTATAAAACAAGAGCTTCCAATTATGAGTAATAAGACCATTTAGATTATAATTAACAACCATATCCATATCATACATATATATATCGCCAGATCATGATCACTAGATACTAAGTCAAGCTCTACTAAAATGACCAAAAGAGCAAGATAATCAAAACCAATGCACATCATATACCTGTTGGGCCATATACCTGTACCTGCCATCTGGATCATCACTAACCACTGGAAACACTGCCGCTGAAATTCTGTGCACTACATTGCTCTGTATGGAATAAAATGTCACCTTGGTCACCAAATCTGAGGTCATGAGGCTCAGTCTTGGCATAAGGTTCATTGCATGTCTGATCTGGGGCTGCTCTGATATGTGAGTGATCATCATCAATACTGCTCATCATAGGTTGATCTCATCAAAACCGTGTAAAGGCCTAACTCAAAAATATACAATGAACTGCTCTGCAATCATGGTAGCCCGACTACTATGGATGTGATAACAAGACCAAACCACACTGAAGATGCCCCAAATCCTCTCTACAAACTAGATAGACAAACTCTAGATCCACCCTCGATCCAATAGACAACAAAGAAGTAACTCTCCCCTGGGAAAACTATGATTTCAAACTTAGATCTGGATTGCTCACTACAAGAGGAAACCCGTCTTTTGCAACCGTGGTAATGAATTCATACTCTAAGGCTTCTTTTATAATCTCACACTCATGCAAATACCATGGACCCAATACCATGGGACCTCAGATACCATGTGACACATAATACCATGGGACCTCCAATACCATTTGCATGAGGTGTTATAAATCTACCTTTACAATATATGTCTAGGAATCACCTTGACTCCTTCTATGTTTAGACACCCCTAACATAGAAGTACTTGCCAAGCTACAAAGACTAACACTCCCTCTTAGTGAGGGAGGTACTTCTGCTGGAGGCATCTCCTTCATGATCCACATCCTCTGCTGTTGCAACTGCTCCCTTTGAGTTGGAACACTCAGCTCCGTCTCCACTGGAGTCTGGAACACTCTGCTGCAACCTACACTGCTGAATTTTGCTTTGGATCCTGATGCTCCTCATCCATCAATGACATCTCGAACCAGGTAGGCCTGCTGAGAATGACCTCCTTCTCTCTCATTGACATTGATCTATGTTCCAGACTTCCTCTGGAACTCAATTTCAAAATCCCTCTGACTATTGGTTGTCCCAATAGGCTATATGATTTGCCCTCCTTGATGCCAATCATCATTGTATCTTGGACACCTGCTCTCTCAGAGCGAATGAACATTGCTCCATCCCGGAACAACACTGCATACCCCTCATCCTCTAGGGATAAATCTGAGAGTACATTGACTCTCATCTCTGGAACATGCAATACTCTAGTTTCCTCCAGAGTATATTGTGACTCTAGCTGGAAGGTGACTGCTCCCACTCTCTTCACTGCTGATCTAATGTGAGCCCCACATCTCACATAGCATGTAGAGTCTACTTTTGAAGCATCCCGAAGCACCGAGCCATCTCTGGAAGCTACATTGTCTATGTACCATCCATAGCTGGCCATACACCCAAACAGAGCAATGAGTGAAAACTCATCATCAAACTGGGCAGTGAACTCATCCACCTCATCTTTTTCTTCTTTTGCTGCTTCCATCTGCTTCTTCTTCCCTTCTTTACCCTTCTTCTTCGTAGGACACTGGATAGCATAATGGCCAAGCTTTTCAAGGTAAAGCATTGGATCTTACTCATATCTTTGTTTTTGCTGCCACTAGAAGACTCCTCTGCCTTCTTTCCTTTGCCCTTGGATCTAGAGGCCAAGGCAAGATTTTCCTCTTCTTCCTCAACCACCTCCTGTTTCTGAAATCCTCACTGGATCTCCTCTTGAGTGAAGTCATCCTAGAACTTGCCTCAGTCCGGGAGCTTTTCTCTACCAACCACACATGTGATGAAAACCTCCCAGTCCTTGGTGAAGCCCTTCAAGGCTATGCTCACCATCTTTGGGTCTGGGATATTGTCCCCAACTGCATCTAACTCGTCCTTAACTTGCTTGATTCGGGCAAGATAGGAGGTCATTGTTTCCCCCTTGACCATCCTAATGCTATGGAGTTTATCTCGTAAGGCCATCGTCCTGTTTTCATTCTTGGCCTCAAATAGGCCTCTCAATGTATACCACATCTCTTTGGCAGTATCCTTCTCACCAAGGTGTGAGATCAAGTGGTTTTTTACCCCATCAAGGAGTAACCTTTGTGGTTTGAACTCATTCAACTCACGAGCTTCCTTTTCCTTGGCATCTATTGGTATTGCCACTAGTTTTGCTAAGTTCACCAGATACCATAACCTACTCTCCTGAAGGATGACACCCATCCTTATCTTCCTTGTTTTAATTTTATGTTGACATTCTAAAAGGTATGTCGGCCTGGATATTTTTATATTTTTATAAAGTGAGTGTGAGAAAGTATAAATAGACTTCTCATCACTTCATTTTAACATAACAACTTATGGGATAAAAAGACTGCTAATTTTTTTACCCTTCTTAGGGCCCTTTAGGGCCCTCTGAGTGATGCACAGTGCACACCTCTTGAGGATGGATGTACTTTCTTGTTTGGAAGCAAATCTTTGAAGTATCTTTTGTTCTTGCTCTTTGCTAATGTGATGCTAGAGTTGTTTGCTTAACACATGCACAAGGAGTTATCTTCTCTTGATTTCTCTTTGTTAAATGTTAGATGTGATGCTTGTCTAAGGTTGAATGGTAGCCATTAATGCTGCATTTTGTCTTAGCTAAGTCATTTTCAGCCTTTAGTTAGCCTATCATTGTAAGGCTTGAGCTTTAGGTCTCCAAGGTTTGCCCTATCAAGGGCCTCTTCAACCAACTTTTGTGGTTGTTGAAGAAAGACCCAGTTTGCCAAACTTGGCAAGTACCATCTCAAGAGGAGGGACTTCCTCCTTGATGCCTGTTATCACACAACTTGTAGTTGCCCCTAGGTGTATCCCATCCGGGACGGTAGAGGAGACAGGCAACTAAAGAGGTGACCCAAGAGATGCCACGGTTCCCAATGAAAGGTGGGAGTCACGTCAACCGAGGCACTCTTCGCTTTAGGTCAAGGTGTAGCAAGACCTAGGGGGAGACCCTATAACCAATCACAGTTGATTGGATCCAAACAAAGGTTTCTAAGGGTAGGTAAATGATGAGTTACGGAAACCAATGCAAGGCTAAGTGGACCTAAGAGTTAAGGAATGGTTGAAGGTGGTGTAAGAGATTGTTAGTGTTTCAACCTATGTATGGTTTAGGCCACATGATGGGGTATGATGACTAGGTATAGTACCATGTGTTTACACAAGTGGGTCTTGTTTTCTTGGGAAGTGTGAAATGGTTCTAGGTAGGCCCACAAGGTGAAGTTATGTGTGAAGTTGGTACTATAGGTTGGATAAAGGCTAGATCTATGACTCTAGGTTGATTCTAGGAGTACCCATGTACTAGATCTAGGGTTTGACACAATTCCCAAGGAGTGCGACTTGCTTTGAGGAGGACTAGTGCCTTGTTAAGTGGGCTAATGGGGTCAAAAAGTATGTCAAAGTGTAGATCGGGACACCTAGAAGCCAAGTCAAGTGGGCTAAATGAGATTTAATGGTTGGATTTTGCTAGATCTAGGTTTTCAAGTAATAACCCTAAGTGGACCACAATCCCTTAAAACAAGGAATGCTACCCCCAAGGCGGATCGTGACAACAGGACAGTCTAGACCTAGGTTTCAAGGTATGGGCATTCCAAATCCACGAAAATCTCAAATACCCACCTCCTGGAAGTGGACAAACTCAATTTTTCAAGGCAGTGCGACTTTGCTCAAGGAGGGCTAAAACAAGGGTTAAGTGGACCAAATCAAGCCCAATGGCCACCAAATTGCAGATCCGAATAGCTAGTACCCCCGATCTATGAGTGTTCAAAAATTCAAGTCAATCCAAGGGCTAGATCGTAGTAGATCTGAGTTTTGAGGTGTCAAGAGATTCAAAAGGGGGTTTTAACCCCTTAAAACATGGAGAGATGTCCACAAGGTAGATTTCACCAAAGTAAAAATCTGGGGGTAAGTTATCAAGTGTCTAGATTGCAAATCAAGTGGGATCTCACCTACCCATGTGCTAGATCTAACCAAACAAGCCTCTCACTAGGAAGTGCGATTTGGGTCAAGGAGGGCTTTTTGCCTTGAAAAGTGGGTCAATTTTTAGCCAATCACCACCAAACTGTAGATCCAACTAGGGGTGGATGCTATAGAGGTGGGTTTTCAATATCTCTTCAAGAGCAAGGCTAGATCTAAGTAGATCTAAGAAATACAAAAAAAAAACAAGGGTTTTAATTGATTAGGGTTTTTATGATCTAGAAATTATGGAGGATTCAAGGAAGTAAAAGATCATACCTCTTGGAACATACCTGGATGAAGAGATGAATGCTAGTTGAGACGGGGATTACTTTGCCAAAGATCAAATGGAGAATTGTTGAAGCCCTCTTGCCAAATCGATTTTTCCAAGCCACATGTGATTCCTTCTAACCTGTCAAGCCAAGGAGCAAAGCATCAATCAGTTTAATAAATTGAAGGTAGATACAAGCAAGAGAGAGAGAAACATAGAATAGTTGACACAAAGGCAAAACTACTCCCTGTTACACCAAAGCGACTTCTTCCAAGATTGAAGGGCAAGCCTCCCCACCAATTCGCCCTTGTCCAAAATCGCCCTCTTAACCTGTAAATGAAATATGGCAAATATGCAAGATAGCTACAATAGATCCTCCAGTGCAATGGACAAAAGCATTTACAATCGAAACAACCAACATCCACTCCAATCCAAGCATGTACTCCAAAAGATAGAAATTTTATTCCAAGAGCCAAGAGCCAAAAATCTCTAGATGATTTTACAATGAGAGGCTCCCCCCTTAAATAGGATGGGGAGAGAGTACAATCCTAACCACTTTTTACATGAGTGGCTAAGATTAAAAGATCATAAGATCTAATCAACGGCTAACAATAAATCATAACAATATATCACATGGATCACCCAACATAATGATAGCGCCCCCACTAAATGGTACAAAAAGGGGGTGACGTCATCCACTAGAGAAGTATAGGTGCCAAAATCCACCTCATGATGACTAGGACATGACAACATAAGCACATGGTGGGGCTAGGAGGCATCAATCCTTACTAGCTCACCCCAATGCACAATAAAATAATGTCCAAGATAATATAAATGACCAAAACTGTCCTCAGAATCCATGACAGTCAAGCAGTAAATGTCCTCCTGTGATCAATCTGGGCATACCCACATGGTGAAAACTGACTGGAAGGTAGTGATGCCACCCTGGAAGACCTCTGTGAAGACAAAATGCCAAAACCTTGCCTCAATTGCCCAAATCGATTTCCTCAGTGACCACTTTATCCCATTTTTTAACTGCCTCGGGAACTGTGAAAGTGCCAAAACTGCCTCCTAGGGTGCTAGCGCTGTCCATCTGAGCCCACCAGACTCTCCAGAAGGGGGGGTAAATGGTAAAAACAAGTGGCTGAACCACCCCCTCCATCATCAGCGCCCTAGGTGAACTGGCCAATCATGGCCCCTGCTGCCCAGGCTGGGAAATCAGCCCCAAATCTGGTCATCAAGTGTAAAACTGCATCAATCACTGTCAGAAGTGCCTGGAATTGAAAGTTAAGTGTCTCAATGGATCCAGAAGACCCAAATCCACTAGGAATGTGTACTCATACACCCTGGGTTGCCCTAATGGGCCAGCTGTAGGGTCCACCATATATGGACAATGTATAATCTGCTGATCTGAAGTGGTAATAAACCTGCTGAACTGGATCAAACATCATCTGCATCATATGTCCATCATATGATATCATCATCAAACATGTGGGCCCATAAATCATCATCAATAATCATCCATACATGGTCCACATCATCACGGATCCCAAGAATATACAACCAAGGATAAATCACATCGGTAGACTAAGACACTGCTTCTCTCATCATTCTCACAGCTAAGCTCAAAGTATAACATCCATTCAGTGGCATGAATTAAGTTAGCATATTCCGTTGTTATATAAAATTACTTGCACAATAGTTCAAATGACAAACTCACCCATTGGACATGGTCAAACTGCTAGCGAAGGATGAAGGCTAGGAGCAAGGTTGGGCCAAGGGGTTGACTCGTCTAACTTAACTCAAAAATACTTTGGACTGGGAAAAGGGGGAAGCTACAAACTCTGTGCTGGACAAAAGAACACGGGGAATGACTGTGCCTCACAAATGGATAAGTTGTTTAGAGAGTGCTTATTCAACTTAGGCATCATGTCTACATCAAGTTGATCCAGGTTCATTAGGATCATTCAATTTTATTCCATGGCCTTTTTGGCCTACATAACCCTTCGGATTTCAGATGTGCTGAGAAGCACAACTAGTTGCAGCTTGCATCCAGGGCATGTTTTTTCAAATATTTACAAGGTCAGCAATTGTTTAGATATAACTTTTAAGAACCATTGCTTTTTGGACCTTTCTTATACTCTTCGAGGAGTATTTTTAGCTTTTCATCACTCTTACCCCCTTTTTTTTTGTTTCCATGGGCGAATTTTTCAAGTTTCCAAAGGTAGAACATGAGCTTTCAGTTTTAGCCAACAACATCTCAAGTGACTAGGGGGAGTTCGAGCCAATGCCAAACATCGGGACAACCGACCAGAATGATTTAGGCCTACAATCCAACTCACCAAAGGAAAGTTTTGTCACCAACTCAGAGCCGAGACACTGAATAAACAGGGATGCGGTCCAAACACAGAGGTAGAAAATGGGGAAGTCCTTGGTATCAGAAAGTCAAATGAGACAAGTCAGGGTTTAAAGTCAAACAAGAAGGTCATGTATGGATGGAGACAAGTGAATATGGAGCCTACACTAGCAGACAACTGGTGTCAGGAAAGACCATATCTATGTAAGGTGAAAAACCAGTGGTTTTGTTAAATGACCTAAATGTGCAAGCAATTGTCCATTTTATGATTCAAAGTTCATTTTAAACAGTTTGCCACATCAGGAATAATATACCAAGCACATGCTGTAATCATGACTAAATCAACAAGATAATAATCCACAGTCAGTGATAACATATCCATATATCATACAACATCATCAAAATAATAATCATCATGCACCATCTGAAACACTGCTGTAATACATCTCTAGGCACTGAACTGAAACTGTATGGGATAAGTGGTCACATCAGTCATCAAATCTGAACTCTCAAGGCTCAGCCTTGACACAAGGTCATATACAAATCTGAATAATGTACTGCTCTGATCATGAGTGATCCAAAATATATAGCCATGCTCTGGAATAATGGAAGCTCTGGAATGTGCAGATATCTGCTGTACAAGAATAGTAGCCCTGCTACTATGGTGTGATAACAATGCCCTAGGGTTAGGGTGAAACCTTTTAAAAACCCTAGGTTGCTCATCTTCCACCTTTTAAAATCCCTAATTTCTGAGTCTTATATTTTGATATATATTATGTTTAGGTTTAGATTTTAGATTTCTTGTAGTTAAGGTCTCTTTTTACTTTTATTTTTGTTATAAAATTAATTTCTGAATTCTAAAAGCCCTAATTTTCTTTCCTTAAACCCTAGCTGCAGCTCTCTTTCTGCCCTAGCGGCCTCATCCTCTTCTCCTCTCCTACCTTTGTTCCTCCCTTCTATGACCTCGCCCTCCTTCCTTCTTCATCTATACACCTTCGCTCCCATCCTATCTTCCTCGCTCTCCCTCTTTTCTTCTCTTTCCTTCTTCGCTGCCCTATCTCCTTCCCTCCCTTTTATCTCCTCCCATCTGATTTCTCCTAGGGCACAGCCCTGTTGGGTAGGCCCTCCTCCAAGACCTGTCCCAAAAAGGCCGCCTCCTTTGACTGTCCCAAAATTTTGCCTTACAGCTGTGCAAGCAAACAAAAACAGGGTTAAGTGGATGTATAATTTATGTATCAATTGTGGGCTAATGCCGTGTAATTAAAGGTCTGAATTTACTCAAAAGGAGGTATGATTCTCGCATGAAGAAGGTCTAGAAAACACATTACAGTTTGATTCTTCTACAAATACACTATTCTGAAATTTGAATGAGTTATGTACATTTTTTATGATCTTTATCTTTACTAAATTGGTACCATATGAAGGATGATATAATGCTGCTATACTGAGCATTCTGCTGCTATATATCTTTACTGCTGATTGGATATGCTGCTATATACTTTGATGCAATCTGGATGATGAAGGAAGCTGGAAGAAGTTAATTGGGTCAAAGGGTCATATCTTTGCTTTCATCTTTGTTATCTTAATGGTTATCCTACTACTGCTAGGACATTCTGCTCATTAACCTACTGCTGTTGTGATATCTCTGATATACTACTGTCATCGAAACTTTCTGACTTCTTCTTGATTGAACTAAGTTAAAGGTGCAAGTATTACTATGGTAAATGAATATTTTCCTTACTGCTGATATATCCATTAATGTTATAATTTTCCTGATATTAAACTACTGTTGATGATCAATACTGTATTGAATGCTTAAAGGTCAAGAAGTGATTCTAATTTCGTGCCTAAACGACTGTCATAAAAGTGCTTGGATATTGGGTGTGATTGAGTATCTTGTAGACACATATGCTTGTTTGACAAATATATACACAATTGAATGTGATATTTATTGTAGTACTCAACTACCTTAATCTAAGCCAACATTGATAACATTGGGTGATTAAATAGTATGTTTTCTTCATTCTCAAGTTGACTCCATAAGGCACTGGTCAAAACTAACAATTGCATAGAGAATATAGTCTTTTGTTGCATCAGTATCATACAGGATATCAAAAGGGTCCTTCCCCATGGAGGTTCCGATACTTCGAAGAAGTTGGAATTGTGATCGAGGTGACATTGGGTCACAGTTCTTATATTTGATTACTGGGAACTAGCCCTGCTAGTTTGCCCGGTAACAAGTCCGCATGCATCACCGCTCAATTCATGCCATCAAGTAGAGTGCATCTCACCCTCTACCTCATCTTGATGCCTATATTGCAAATGTACCTCCATGCTAGGCATTTGAACATGGAGGACAACTTTCTTAGTTAACTTTTCAACATGAAAGATCGTATCAGATTAGTCAATTTTGGTGATTTGTCTCCACCCTAAGTCTCTGAGATCCCACCTTGAACTATCCCAAGGGAATACAAAGAGTGTGTACCTAGTGGAAAAGTGTGTAATGGGGCCAAACAATGAGCTTTCCCCTCAGATCCATAAAGTGCTCTTTTTAGAAGCCCATCTTTAGATGTAACCTGCCCGAGGATTGATCTAGGTGACCTACACAAACTTCCTGTATGTATAATCTCAGATGATCATGTTCATCTTCTGCTTGGTAGGTAAGAGGTGGCTAGGTGCATCCACAGAGTGTCTTAACAGAGGAAGTTGATCCATTGCAATACCAATAGACTCCAAATGATTTGAGATCCTCTCATACCAACAATGAGTGTGGCCTGAGGGTCTAGTTGTGGCATTGTATTCCGATGAACAATAGGGCAAGTACAAATACCGGTCCTTTCCCTTTGTTGAGAAAGCAAAGCTTTGAATGTGTAGCAGTGAAACAAGGTTGAATACAGTCTCAAACCTAAAGGGCGAGGCACAATACTCCATAAATATGATGGGTCAAGGGCTTGTTTGCTTGCATCTAATGATGTGGCAAAGTAGGATTTGCACTCTCTCGAGTCTCTGCTGAGGTCCAGTCGGACTCTAGCAAACAAGCCCCCCAAACATTTGAACCATTGAGAACTGTGGGCCGGACAAGGGTATCCACGAGAGACATCTTGGAGAATATGTCCTGGAAATGGTTCTGAAAACGCTCTCTAAAGGAGGGCTAAGGATCCATACCTCTTGTTGACTTGGGGCTGAACGACATGTCACAGACTGAAACAAGGTCCTGTGAACTGTACCTGCAACTAAGTATAGGTGCTGGTGATCTCAATCTCCTCCCCTCTGAAAAAGAAATGGTGATCCAGCTTGTTAAGTTATTTTTTGAGGATGTTTTGGAACAAAATGACTATGAAGTTGCAGTGCATTAGAAAACCCTCAAACTGGTGTCTAGATGAAAGCAGTGAACCAAACTCTATGTATCTGATGTTTGGCTGGAAGCAAACCAAAGTAGTAGGATAAGGTGTTAGCACAGATAACTTTTTCTCAAATAGTTCAGTGAATATGACAACTGGGTTTACTTCATTGAAAATGGTGTAAGTTAGAAACCATAATGTAGTGACACATCTGGTCAGCTTACTGATTGAGAAAATGTGAAGTGATGATGCAGAGGCATTTGTGAAGCGGATGCAGCAGATACATGCACAAATTGAGAAACAACTGAGAAAAGGTAATGAGAAGTGTAAAGAGCAAGCAAATCAAGCCCTGAGATTGAAGATATTCGAGGTAGGTGTCTTAATAATGTGTATCTGTGGAAGGACTGTTTTCGGAAGGGTACTCACAACAAGCTGAATTACAAGATGATTGGACCATGTCGAATCTGCAGTAAATTCAATAACAATGCATATGAGGTAGAGTTACCCACAGAATTTGACATTTATCTTATCTTTAACATTGGAGATTTGTTGTCTGATTATGAAGGTAAACCATCTGCGGAAGATGAAGGTGAAGAAATCAGTTGGTTAGATCAGATGCCAAGGAAGATAGTTGAATTTAATATGAAAACTTTTCATGCCTTGTTAAATGGAAGCACAATACAGATTAGGAGAGCATGTGGATTTCGGAGGCAGAGTTCAGATAGTTGGGTGCACAACACAGTTCATGTTTTGTGGAATTTTTGTGTATATGCCCAGAGTTTTCCTTGCAAGGGAAAGATGATGCAGGGGTATCTGCAGAAAATCACACAGTAAAGCAAGAACAAAGTGTGGAAGTAAGGATGGAGTTTGTGCAGTCTTGACAAGTCAGATAGGTAGTAGTTGTACAGTTTCAACCGATACAGCTGAAGGCAAATGAGGGTTGCACAGTTTTGGAAGTCAGAGTATGGAGAAGAGTTTTGAAAGGAGAAGGAAGATAGTGAAGTAATGTGAAAGGTTGACAAGACGAAGCATAACAGATTTTACAGAAGATGAAGACACTCCAGCTACCCCTTGGCATGGGAAGAAAGTAGAATGACAGGCAATATAATAGGTTGTTCTTTGTTTTGTAGAGAGAGCAAAGATAGTGAGAGGCAGCAGTAGACAATTTCTATATAGTAATAAAATACTGATTTGCCATTCAGACTGGTTCAAGTTTCATTTGGGTTCCTGAAGAATGATTTTTCCTGTTAACTGTGCAGATTAGTTGCACTGTTTCCTGAATGTGCAGGTGAGTTTCTGTACACAAGGAAGGTTGGATAGAGCACCCCATGGCGATTGTGTCAAAGAAATTTAAGATGCATTTGCCAAGAAAATATGTGCAGTACATGTCAAACTGGAATATGAATAATTTAATTGTCTTGGATTTTGCAGGGATGGCTCAGCATTAGCAGGGTTAGAAGTTGGATCATGTCCATGGCAACTAAGTACCATGCAGATTGATGGCGTGCCAGCTAATTTTGTGCTTTTACTCTGCATGTACATAGAATCAATGCCGTAGCATAACTTATGTAATAGTTTCCATGATAACTAGTGAACAATTAGGCTTGAGATGGTGAGAGATTGAGAGCTATTATATGTGGCTAAAAGGTAATTAAGATTGATTAATTAAAAGGGGTCTTAACTTAGATTAGGAGAACTTATACCTCTTTATTGCCCCACTTTGTTCTTACCAAGACAATATGAACATCTTTTGCTAATGGACATAACTTTTTCCTGAGGAATCCAATCAAGCTGGGAAATGTCAGGTAGTTCAAGAGCATGCTCCACTTCATGCTGTGCAAAAATTCTAAGAATCTGGACATTAAACTGAATCTGGGAGGCTGTAAATTGTTTTGTCTGAACATTAGTTACCTGATCTGACATTTAAGCAATTTTATAAATTTTTGACCTGACAGGCTCAAGGGTAACACGTTTCTAAGTTTCTGGTACTTTCTTTTCTACTTGGAATATTAAATCTTTGAAGAATGTAGAAGGAAATAGATAGGATCTTGCTTTGACCAACTGTTATCTGTTTCAAAAATCTTGTGTGAACAGAGGTTTCCTCTTTCTTCAAATTTTCACTGTGTAGAATGAATAATCCAACTGTTATCTGTGTCAAAATGATTAAATTTCATAGGCCTTTTTTTATTGTTTTCTTTTATTGATGCAGTGATTTTTCTATGTTCCTGTGGTAGATGAACATTACTAATTGATTAGTATGATCTGTGAAAATATGACATGTAAGTTTATTGTATGTTTATTCATCATAGGATATTTGTGTACTGGCCAGGACAATGTGTTACTGTGGAATGTTTTGAATGCTCATTGGGGATTGCAACAGCATCTGAAAAAAGGAATTTTGCAGTCTGTGAAACATTGTTAATTGATTTGTATTACTCTGAAAATATGACAAGTAAGTTTGTTGTATGCTTATTCATCATTGGATATTTGTGTACAGGCCAGGACAACGTATTACTGTGGAATGTTTTGAATGCTTATTGGGGATTGCAACAGCATCTGAAAAAGGATATTTTGCACTCTGTGAAACAAGGGCCATACCTATAATTGCAAATCACATTTACCTTTCGCCTGCTGGTATGTAGAAAACTTACTCCGATACTTTTCCTTTACATTGAGGTTATGCTACAGAGTTAGTGAAATGAACTATGTTCGGTATGTATGAAGCATTCAGAATGATTATTGCAAGGCAAGCTGCATATTGTTTGAACTCTTTGAACTCGTTGATGATGTTATGGAGCAGGAAGTATAATTGCAATTTTTTTTTAATTCATCCCTGCTGATTTGGGGCATGTTACCCCTCATTTTTTATGATGGTTACACTTGTGATTTTGATAACAAAGATTGAGCTACATATTACTGTAAAGGACGTTGAGCTACATTGTATATAAAGAGTAGCCCTTCCTCATTCATTTTCATGGTTGGATTCGGGAGGATTTCTCCCCTCTTGGATCATTATTGTATATCTTTAGGAGGATGTAATTGAGGTATGAAAGCTCTTTCTATTTCATGAGAAGCTTATATTATAAGTTGTAATTGTTATGGATGTATGCTAGAGATTAGTTGCAAGCATATGCTTGAGAGGCCAAGGGGAAGGGATATATCTACCACCTTGGAAGGGTTTAAAGTGAAGGATTTTCCCGTTTAAATCTCCTTTGATGTTTTATTTCTGAATGTGTTGTCTATCATCTATCATCTATTAAGAGTTGTTGTTGGTTAGGTAAGATACACACTCATAGTGTTTTTTGAGAGTGGCTCCTTTACGGCCCTCCAAGTTCATTTCTACAAAATCTAATAACAAGTTAAGGCTATTTTGGTATGTGTAACAGCTTCACTTGTCTTAACTATTCATATAACTTGCTCTCTTCAGCTTGATCTATTGACTCCGTTTTGCCCAAGATTAGATACACACTAGTCTCGGTCCTCCATCTCCACTTTATTTTCAATATACTACAAAAAACAATGTTTTCCTAAGCTATCTCTTCACATCACCTTGAGCCTCCTTGTCATAGTCCTAGCAATTCTATCGTAGGGTTACCTCCCTTGTCTTGGAGAAGCGCCAACCTAAAGTTGGAGAGGGAGTTACTGAGGTGACAGTGGGTAGTCCTTCAGAGTTACCCTTGCGTTTGTATTTTATGCTTGGGACTTTTACACAATTTTTAAGTGCAGGTTCGGGACGTAACAGGGTGAAACTCCTTCAGGAATGAAACTAGCTTAATAAAGCCTTTACTCTTCAAATATTGGGCTACTTCAAAAGATTCATGTTGTTTTAGTAATTAATTCTGTAGAGGTCAACAAATGTTATATCGCTACTTTTACTAGGCTTTAGTTTCTGTCTATACATGCATACATGCCATTTATGAAGCCTGTGTAATAAGACCATTGTTCCCTGTGAGAGCTTAGTTAAACCTTATTGATTATTAAAAGAGTCCAAGAACTGTTGCATTTGCTATTTGAGCTTGAGCTATTTCTATCATGATGCTTAAAAAATTGTAGGAACGTGACATGTTAGTTTTACAGTTAGAACCGATGGCGGCTTCATGAAAACTGATTTTCCTAGGAATTTAACATGGTGTGGAGTGTTGAACTTGAGACAATGTGTGGTTGTGCTAAAATGTCCATAAAAATGGTGGGGTGGCTGCTGGGTCCCCTCAAACGTGTACTCTAAAACCAAAATAGACAATCTTCCCTACATAACTGGTTCAATGAAACAATATTTTCAGGTCATCATTGTTCAAAACCAGAAGAGTAGAACACACCCAATCTTTATACCAGGAGCCTTCTTCGCTAATGATTATTGGAGGTGCTCCCACAAAGTAAATATGTGTATTGACATTCCATGATCTTTTACAGATGGGGATTTCTTGCTGATTTCTAAATACAGCCCTAATTGATCAACTTGTTATTTATCCAAAATCTTCAAAGTGCTACCTGGATCAACTGAAATAAGTACCTTATTTTTGAGAATGAAACATGAGTCGTATATGTATCCAATTGAACCATCCCTGTCATAGCTGTGAGTGAGTTAGATGGCTATCCTGAATCTCTGCCTATGGTGTCTTAAGCAGCTATTGGTGAATGATCACTTTTATGTTATTGAGCCTCTTCCAGAATGTTGCCTTTAATGACTAGCATCAAACTCTTTATCCCATCGAGTTTCATCATATGTAGTCTCTTAGGACTGCATTTGTGATCTTGTGACAATGGAGCTTCATGTGTAGCATTTATGTTGATGATTGTAGCTTGGACAAGTACTTCTGCATAGGTTAGGTGTCAGGCATACTAGAGTTGTCCAGATCATCTCTCTAGGAGCTTGCTTGAGAGAGCAAGAGACTTGTGTATCTCTTTCCTAAGTCTAACTTAGGAAAAACACATTAATTAACTTAATGTTGGCTAATGACTAAAAGTGAACTTAAGATTAAGTCACAGCCGTTGATCTTAAGTGAGGCTTTGAAGAAATTTTGACAAAATCTAATAACTGTTCTTTTGGAGATTTTATCAAACACTTAGGCTCAACTCTGATTTATTATTCACTGAGTTCATCAACCAAAAATAATAATACTGTTCCACAGATATGAACTTGAAAATAAATACAAAGAACCTATCAAAACTATTGAACTGAAAAGAATAATGAATCAGAGTTGAGCTCAAGTATTTGATAAAATCTCTGAAAGAACAGTTATTAGATTTTGTCAAAATTTCTTCATGGTATCAGAGCTGATACCATGAATTTTTTTTGTATTCCCAACCCGGTTTCAAGTTTAGTTTTTCATATGAAGTTTAATGCCTGTTACCACCTAAAGTTGCACTTTAGTTGGACTTTAGTGAGCCGCCAGTGTTGCACAAGTCACTTGTACTTATCAGAGTTCAAAAGTTCCAAGTTTGGCCTGTTCAAGGCCCCTTTTTAATTTTTGTAGTGCATGACCATGCCCCACGGGGTTTGTAATAAGTGTACTAGCATGGTGGTTTTTGAGTGACTCAGTTCCCTAGGACTTAACAACCAAAGAAGGTATTCCAGGGAGTTTTTTCCCTTGTCGATTATGCTTTGCCTTTAGCCGAGTATAATCGATGAGTTTTTCTCCTGCACCTCCAAAGCAAGAATGTCCAAAGTGGGGGTTAGGCCTTAGGGGATTATTAGAGCCCATTTTATAACGTTTATAAACATGCTAGACGCTAAGTTTTTGTCGTTTGGTCATGTACTAGGTCCCCCTGAAGTTTCAGTCAATTCCGAGAAAAATATTTTTTTTTTTCGCATTTTTTTTCGCATTTTTAATGGTTTAAATGAAAAAATTCAAAAGGTGATAAAGTGTGATCCAGAGTCGGATTTTGGCGCACGGATGCTCGTTTTCAAGCTCAGAGCATCCTCTTTACCTTGGTACCCGGTTTTCCTATGTTCCGAGCGACCGCAAACCCCTGTGGAGCAATTTTGCCTACCATAGCTACAAACTGACACTTTAATGCTAAAAGAGCATCAAAATGCACTGTGGCCAAAGATTAAAATATTCACAAAAATGGAATTTTGGCACATGCCATTTGACATGGCATTAGTCAAATGAAATGAGCGACTATACTAAAGGTTTAAAACGTGTGATTTGGTGGTCTAATTAGAAATTATGAGCAATTGCTAAAACCGTACGGATTCTCCATCACGTGGGGCCAAACCTCTCTTTCACGGCTGTGTCAAATTAGAGATTGAAGCATGGTGTTGTATGTCACGTTAAAGCAATGTCGAAGCATATGATACAAGTTATATATTGGTGGCATATTTTTAAAGGTTCGAGCGAGTGTTTCCTCTCAAAAGGAAGTTCACGTGGGCCACCTCTCTTGTGACATGGCCGTGGTTCGTTTTTTTTTGTGGATGAGAAAAGTGCGGGCCCTCCCTCTTATGAAGTGGCATGCACATGTGGGCAAGCTTCAAATTAAAACTCCTGCACAATCCACTCTCCAACGTGGCATGGAATTCTTTCAAACTCATATTGACTTCATCCTTCACGTGGTCCATCCCTCACGGCCGTACGGATTTGATGTTTAGTAAGTGGGGACTGCTTACCTCTTATGAGATGGCACAAAGCTTGTTTTAGTTTCGATTTGAATCAACCAATCGCATCTCATCATTGTAAAGCTTTCGAAAGCTTGGAAACATCAAGCCATCCTCATCCACGCGTGAGCTTCCTTCCACAAACTCGGCTGCTTCCATTTGTGAATGATTTTTTCCAAGTAAAGTGGTGTATCTCCATTGGATATTGGTTAACTTGCTCTACAATCAAGGAGCTTTGTCTCCTTAGGGTTTTGACACCCTAGGCTACTTGCCTTGTGTTATTTATTGATGAGCTGAGGTCCATTGTAAAGGATCTGAAGGTGGAACCTCTACTCTGATATTGTTGTATCATTTTCGTAATATTTGAGTAATAAAATAAGGCTTTGGAGGTCTTGAAGTGTTATGTGGAGGCATGATGTGTTAAGCTTTGCTTATGAGGTAATCTGTATTGATTTCATGTCTTATATATTGTTGAGATAGATATGTCTTTGGAAGGAAATTAATTTCAGTAAGAACATCAGGTAATGCTTTATAGATTATTTGTTGTTGTTGAATGGTAGAAGGATTAACAAAGATATATGGATTCTTGTTTGAACTTACATCTTCGATTATTCTTTTTATTTGCAAAGACACATGTATTTTTAATCTCCTTGTATAAGTGTTTTGAGATCTTTTTGCAGGTAACCTATGCTGGAGGAAGTACCAAGCATGTTAGCTTGCTCGTCTTCTAGAATCTTCGAACAAAGTTCCATCTCTCTGGTCCTTCAAGGGAACAACTCCATTGCCCAAAATTAATGCTCAAACCCCCAAGGGTTCATCTTCAAGTTCCATCTTTCTAATCTAAATTGGTTACGGTTCTATTTTATTCTAGATCTCAAGTTTTAATATCATAAGAAGTAGATCTAGTTTCCTTAAGCTTGCACCTAATTCAAAAAATCTAAGTGTTGTGAGATCTTTTTGCAGGTAACCTATGCTGGAGGAAGTACCAAGCATGTTAGCTTGCTCGTCTTCTAGAATCTTCGAACAAAGTTCCATCTCTCCGGTCCTTCAAGGGAACAACTCCATTGCCCAAAATTAATGCTCAAACCCCCAAGGGTTTATCTTCAAGATCCATCTTTCTAATCTAAATTGGTTACGGTTCTATTTTATTCTAGATCTCAAGTTTTAATATCATAAGAAGTAGATCTAGTTTCCTTAAGCTTGCACCTAATTCTATGGAAAAGTGCTTATAAAAGAAATATCTAGCATTGTTAGGCTTGTAATTTGGCTTGCGATTTGAAAGAGGGCAGCCAAAGATCCTAGCAAAGCAAGCTTTCTAGCTCGTCTTACTAGTTACTTTTCTGCATCATTTAGATTTAGTTTTTTGAGACTTAGTTTGCATTTAGAAGAAGAACAAGTTCTTAGTTGTTTTTAGGCATTTCACAAACTTTTTAGTTCGCTGGAATTTCTTGCATGCATGACAGTCCTACATCAGAAAATTAATGTAAAGTCAGTTAAAGACTCAAAAAATTGCCCAAAAAACAAGTTTTTACACACTAGTTGCATTAGTTTTCATTTTTGCATTTTGTAGCATTGTCAGAACACTTTTAAAGTGTTTTGATTGTCATTTCTAATCAACTTTAGCTCGCTGGTCTGTTTTATGTTCTTAGCAGGTTGGAGTTAAAAAACTCACAGAAAAGTCATCCTGAAGCTCCCAAAAACCACCCTGTGAATCAACTGTTCAAGCGTTGTTTCACTTTCGCATTTTATTATAAACTGTCTTGTTCCCTATTGATAAAGGGAAAGCAGTAGTTCTATGAATTTCTTGATTGTAATTGAAAGAATAAAAAGAGCATAGCAGGCAATTCCAGCGCCTGACCCCAATCCCCCAAGGGGATTCGCACTTTTTCATTTTTTTTATTTTCGCAGTTTTTTCTAATTTTTTTTCGTTTTAGATTAGTTTCATTTGAGCAATAGTAATTAAACAACTCACTCAAGCACAACGTCGTTCGAGGACTCATTTATCTTCTCGTTATATGCTTATGTGTTTAATTCAATCGTACAACTGTTCTTAAAATCTAACTCTAAAATTAACCCCTTGCTCTACCGAAGTACTCCATCACTTTGTGGTGCAAGGGAAATATATTCTCGGGTTGTAGTTTAGTTAATCATCCACCCACACATTTTAATAAAACGAACAACACCCCAAGCCCAAAGTATGCTCTTGGCCGCTGCAACTTAGTCGGAACAGCTGGACCAATCAAAAACGGGTGCAAGGTAATTAGTTTAATAGGACAATCCGATCTCATCTTTCTTGGTGGATTCGGGAGGTTGCATGGGTGTATACCATAGAGTAAGCATGCTACTTTAAGAAGGTTTATCCTCGCCTGGTTAGACACTCGGTTAAGCCGCTAAAGCACTCAGTCCAAAGAGCTAGATTTGATTGGTCCAAACCAAGAATTAACCCATTCCTTAATCCACTCATTTAATAATGCTAAAATTTACCATCTGAGACACTACAATACTTTCACCGAGACCACACAAGTAACCCTACACAGCAGCAATCGCACGCATTTCACATTCTCGGCACTGGTCATTAATTTTCCATGTTTTAAGTTTCAAATATTGAATATTGTGAATGCTTATCTATCTTGTGTGGTGTTAATTAATTGATTCAATTTGCAAGCAGTGCTTAGTTGTTATTTTTCCATCTCATTATCTTTCAACTCCTAGAACAGACTTTTACTTCTGTTATAGATTAAAAGCCTTAGTTTATTTTTCATAGGGACCACCCCCCTTGGCTTCGCTAGGAGTAAGCCGAGACGGAGGAGTCGAGTAATCAGGTGACAACACTTGACTCTCACTTGCCCCCAAGGACATACCGAGCGGCTTGAAGGTTTCCTGTTGCATCCCCCCCAAGTGTGTATTAGGCGTCAACAATGCTCAAACCCCACAACTGCAAAATCACTTTGCATGCATAAAAATCAACTTTTTATTGAAACACATGGAAAATTTCAACTTTAAACAACTCAGAAAATTAAATGGTAGCCAAACCACAAATTTTAAGACTAACAAAATTTTGCCAAATTGGCTCAGGAAAAACCCCGAAGGGAAATCTTGAGAGGAGAGAGAAATTTGTATTTCCAAGACAATTACAAACTCAATAACGACAGTACTTATCTCAACTTTTCATCTCGAAAAGTGTGTCAAACTTGAGCATAAATTCTTTACCCTCCTGACAACAGTATAGCTCACACGTGCCAGTAATTAATGCTGCTGTACACCTTGGAAAACGTGCCCATAAATTAGTTTCTCGATTTTTGTGTTGTACGGTCTGAATTTAATGCTGTACGACTTGCCTGGAAATGCATGCCAACACTAGCATAATCGTTCTTGATTGCTGTGCGTACGGCCTCCTCGAAATTTGTGCCAAGCTCAGTCTGTACGGACTGCAATAAACACAGTATGGCTTTGCCTAAAAAAATGCGCCTGTACGACCTCCTTTAATGTTGTACCTGCTACTGTACGGTTGCTTAGGAATTTGTGCCCTTCCTCTTGAAATTCGTGCTCATACTCAGCCTGAAAATTCTTCAAGGGTTTCTTCTCTCTTTCTCCTCTCTTGCTTTTCACTTCTTCCTCTCCAAAAATCTCTTTTCTGAAAGTGAACAATGAGGGAGAACCGGTTGCAGGTGGCTCTTCGAAGGAGGTGCTTATGATTGTAAAACGGAGATGCACATGTGCATAGGCCAGGTGTCATGCATGCAAGAGTCGTTAGATCACCTCTCTAGGAGCTTGCTTGAGAGAACAAGAGACTTTAGTATCTCTTTCCTAAGTCTAACTTAGGAGAAACACATTAATTAACGTAATGTTTTCTAATGACTAAAAGTGAACTTAAGAGTAAGTCACAACCGTTGATCTTAAGTGAGGGTTGAGATGTAATCTTAGCCATAGAAAAACCAATATGAACGACATGGTTAAATAGATTGGCTAGGAGTCTATCCAGGGCATGCGGATCATGCTTAATGAATTCTGACTGAAACCCACCCTTGTTTGCTGCTTTGCTGGTGCTCATCTCCCAAACTGCTTCTTGGATATCTCGGTGGAAAAATAGGTGCCAAGAGGGTGGAGGGTCGGTAACAAGAATCTGGGGCTTCCCAGGGACATGATAAAGTGCGGAGGTGTGGGTGATCATGGATATTGGATCAAGATCCGGTGGTAAGGGAGAGTGGCGGGGGAAGATGGTGTGCTGAATGTTTTTAGGGGAATGGATAAGGGAGAACCGCAAGTCACGTCGCTTATGTGAGAGGAAGAGGCATTTCTTTTGGTGGACGAAACGGTAGGAGGTTTTCAGGTTGGGGTAAGAATCACGGTCATGGGAGAAGGCGTGTCAAAGCTAACTGTGTAGAGCTTTGCAGTCTGTGTCATACCACTAGTTCATGGGGCATGAACTGGTTTTTGGGGGATGGGAAGTGGATCAAGTGACGTGGGGATATGATTGGAGGGCTGCTTCCCAAATGGAGAATGAGTGGCACTCATATTTGTTGGATGCAAAATTGAGTGATGAAAACTAGGAGTTGGAAGGAAGCATTCGATAGTGGTGGGAAGAAAAGGTATTTGAGTCTCCCTTGTCAAAAAGAATAGTGGTTTGGGGTGGGCCTAAGGGTGGATGAGCCTAGGGAGGTGGAGGGTCAGCTTTAAGGAAGAACGAGAGAAGGGCATGGTTTACTAAGGAGACTGGAGTTACCGATAAATGGTGTACAAAGGAGAGTAGGTCCTCATTGCCTAAGACATAGTCCAACACAATAGCTCTCCTTTTATGTGGGAAGCATGTGAAGTGTCGGGAAGCAAGGAATCATGGGAAACCATTCAAGATCAGCAGTGTATGAGATTCTCTGAGCTATAGGAGGTGCCTACTATATGTTGCAAAGGGCCCCAAAGCATCATTTGACAATCCGTGAAGTCCCACTGACTTTGAGTCAATCTCCTGAGTACAAAATGCATCCTTTGAGTGGTCATGTAGAGGGATCTAGAGAGCTCGAGTGCGAGCATTGAAGTCGCCCATAAGGATGACCTCCCTAATCTATGAGTATTGTGTAATATTGGCATGCAAATCCAGGTAGGGATCACTATCTGAGTTTATGGATGGTGAACATTGATGAGACTAGAGGGAAGTAACATACTACTATGTAGATGTCTCTGGGAAGATGATCTGAGGATTTTATTTGAATCCACATCAACTGAGTTGACTCATCTGAAGATATCAGGGAGACTGTTCCAGAGTGGGTCTCGGACCAAACAAGCAACTCCCCCAGAGCCTGTAACACCGCTTGAGCATCTAGGCTCCTGTTAGCAAGCTGAAAACCAGTAATGTTCGGGAG
This sequence comes from Larix kaempferi, assembly GCA_027924585.1. Taxonomy (NCBI): domain Eukaryota; kingdom Viridiplantae; phylum Streptophyta; class Pinopsida; order Pinales; family Pinaceae; genus Larix; species Larix kaempferi. Next base: position 15,797,732 of record BSBM01000088.1, on the reverse strand, counting down.
TGGCTTAATGGGGCTCGCGTGGGTCTTGGTGACAAAGAGGACGTTTGACGACCCAAGAGCATTGTAGAATATACCCAAAGATGACCAGAGAGCCATTACCGTTCCAACAACCTACTAAGATGCCTCGTTCATGTCGCCTCTCCAAGTATGCCCGTCATTTAGAGAACCCCGGTTGGGTTTGTCACCACTGAGGGAAGGAGATCCTAATGACCAATGTTACAAATATCGTGTCGGCGAATGTCCAAAAAGAAATTATTGGATTTATCAGCGAAAATGTTGGCAAATATCATCAATATATCGACAAACTTAAGAAAATACAAAAATGTTCATTTTTTTCAATTTTTTAAACACTTAAAGCAACAAGAACATCAAATAAACACATTGCCACATGAATATGAAAAGGAAATTGATATATAAGATGTATAAGACGTCTAGTGTTACATCACACATAAAAAATGAATCATGTTTTGAATACCGAGTCCTCGACTCATGAATCACCAAAAAATACGATCAATGTATCTCATATACAATGAAATCAAGTAAGTAAACTATTGATTCCCTCTACCCTTTTTACGGAAAAAGGTAATCGCTCTAGTAATGGCTCTACCTCTAGAACTAGAAGGCCCTGGCAGTCTTGGAGGTTGTAGTGGACTCTATCTATATTTTAAATCGCTATGTATGTATCTATATTTTAAATTAATAAATGAGCAAGGACATTTAAAAAGTGAATGTGAAACATAAATCATAAATCATACATGTCAACGAATCATTGCCGACATTGGGATCCAATTCATCAATAACACCCTATGCCTTCCTCATCTAGGCTCTAGTCCTTGCCTCTACCTCGAATCTCAAAGTTGATCCTCCAAGGACATTAGTCAACGACTCAACTTACAATTTTGATGAAACTTCCTAATCCAATCGTCTAAATAAGGTAGAAAAAACTTCCCATGCTTAATAAGTGATTTTGCTTGAGTGAAGAGTACATTTTTATTAAGGTCGTGAGAGAGGAGTTCGACAATCAACACGACCAACATCATGGTACATAGAGGGGTTGATGTGCTTGATTAAATGCCAATCCCATACTCTCATACATGATAGAATCCGGTGGAAACTTTGCAATCCTGAAATCCTAAAAACTATTAAGTCCGTTGAATTCTAAATGGGATCTGAAATTCTACTATTTGCATATGAAGTCCGATGAGGTTGGAACCACTCTCAAACATCCTGAAACAATTAATTGTAATGTTAAAAATTTAAGTAAAAGGATAGAGAATGAAAGATAAGGAGAATGTCACTTTTACTTTAAGAATTTAATATTACCATTTCATATTACCAATTACTAATGAACAAGGCAACATTTTCTTATGGGAGCAACGAAATTTTTTCTGAAACGCAGTGACCGATCGAGAATAGGGAAAAAAATCGCGATATATTCGAAAATAATCGCCAAAAAATTGTTATAAAGTCGGGTAAAAATATCCAAAAAATAGGGAAAATATCGGTCGAGATATTGTTGATATATTGGTAGGGGTGTGGCATCACGATAGATCGCGATGTTGTCGATATATCGACGATGTTTGTAACCGAGCTAATGATCGGCTTGAGGTTCCTGATGACCGCCCATTTACCTGCCTGTCGAGCTACCATAACCAACTCCCTAGAGCGGTTAAGCTTTGTGACCTATGAGTTGGTGAGATCTTCATCTAGTAAGATCTTGCTAGGGAGAGCAAACAACTTGCGTCTAACTCTGAGAGTTGGGAGCCAATCCGCTGTAGACCTGAATCTAATGAAGAGAGTAGAGTCATATCCAATCCAAGCTCTGTCCAAGTTCACGTCCTGTAAGTCAAGGGTGTCTTGGAGAATCATGGCCCTAACCTCCACAGGATCTTGGGAAGGGTGAGGCAGAGGGAGCCCTCTCACTTTCAGGTTGAGTTCCCTTGCCCACTTATTATGCTCTTCAGTGAGTTCGGCATGTGTTACTTCCTCCACTGCCACAAGAGGAGGAGGGCCACTATCTTGTCCATGAGCAACCTGTGCGCATGTTTTGATGTGTGTTTCAGTCTCTTTTTTAAACATGGCTTGTTGATTTTGAATCTCCTCTTGCTTGTTCTTAAGGTCCAGAATCTCTGCATGAAGAGAATCCTCGGGGGTATGAAGATTGTCTTGTGTCTTGGCATCATTAACCTATTGTTTTAGAGCTAGGTTCTTTGTTTCTAATTTCCCGAAACCCTTTTCCTGTTGTCTCTATTATAACCGGTTTATTACTGCTAATTTCCTGTGTGGGTGTGGCTACTCTCTCCATGGCCTCCTTGCTATCAGAAGTAGTGACTTGGGGGATGATTATTGCTTGTTTTAATGGTGCTGGAGAGACAGGTGAAGCTACTGTAGTCAGCGCAGCAAGGGAGGAAAGAGGTGTCGGGGGGAAAGGGGGGCGAGTAGCAACAACTACAAGGGAGGGTGTGGGGAGAATGTAATTTAGAGGGGTGAGGATGAGAGGGGAATAGGGGGCGTGGGGGTAGAGGTAAGAGGGGAGGGGAGAGGGGAGGATGTCAGAGTAGGAGAAGGTGTGGAGGATAGGGGGGAGGAGGAGAGGGAAAGTGGAGGGGACGGGGGAGAAAGAGGGGGCACGGTGGATAGGAGAGAGGACCAGGGGGGGAGAAGGGGGAAGTAGTCAGGATACGGGGTCTGCGGGGCATGAGAGGTCCCACGAGATAGGAGAAAAAGGGGGGGAGGGTAGAGGAAGGAGTGCACAAAGCTGTGGGAGCTGCGAGGCACAACTACGAGGGGGTGGGCCATGACTGTGAGGGCGTAGAACGAGCATGGGTGAGTTAGGGGGGGGTTGGGCATCTGCGGGAGCTACGAGGAAAGAGCGCGCGGAGCTGTGAAGTGTTCCTCAAGAAAATAAAATGATTGTAAAAAATGCATGACATCCTATTATATGTGTAAAAGGGCTAGCGAAAATGAGTCACTTGTATTATTATTGCTGTGGAGTGCTTTTTTCACTTAGTTGAATATGGCAATCTGAGTTTGTCTAGGTTTTTCACTCACTGCCATAGTATGTAATTATGCATCTGCCTCAAGCTGGTGTTTGAGTCCTTACGTTTGATGTCATGTATTAAATGTCACCATGTTTTTATTGTAAAATATGATCTTTTTGGGTCCCCTGGGAGGGTAAATATGTCATAATGTTGTAATAGGTGGTCAAGAGGGTTTCAAATGTATTAATAAACCCTTTCAACCACTTTAGACTCCCTCATTTAGCCTACAACACCCGTTGGAGACAAAATACAATGATTTTTGCATGTTGGAGACAAAATTGAACGATTTTAGGAGGTTGGTAAAAGGGAATATTCGCTAATTTGCCCCCCTTGAATGAGGTGTAATTTCTGTTTGGATTTGATCTTAATCAATCTCTATTTGTCCCCTCCTTGTCTCCTAGGTGGCTCACGAGGATCCCTTAAGCTCTAGTTAACTTCATGAGGTGTCAATTTACAATCTAGTTAACTCCATGAGTTGTCATATGACACTTTAGTTCACTCCACCTCATGAAATTCGTCCCCCTCTTCCTATTTTGCTATTTAAGCAAGCTCTCCTCTCTCTTTTCTATGTTGGTTCTTGTTGGAGTTTGTGCTCAAGTTTTGTATACTGGTACTATTTTGGAATAAAGCAAGAAGACTTTGGAGGTCAAAGAGGTGTTGTGCAACAATTGTGTGATGCCATTGTCTTATTCTTCACATATGAGGTAACTGTATTTGTTTGTATGCATGCTTCTACTTGCTTCCCTAGGCCTTTAAAGGGGTGTTACAACCTAGTAGGATAAGCTTTCATTTAGATAGTTTTCTACTTTAAACTTATTGTAGATTGCTTGAGAGGTTTCAGATCTAGATATTCTTACGGTTGTATAGGTATTTGATCTAATCCTCTCTTGTAGGCTACACCCAGAAGCAGTAATGAGGAAGAGTTCCTGTTTTACTATGTATGTAAACTAATTTGCAGATCTTCATCCATCCAAAAGTGGGATATAAGTCTACCGCAACCCTTTCATGCATGGTGGCTTCAATGGACTAGTCCCTCAACACACCATGTTGGATCTCCATTGCCCAGTTGAAGGCATTACAATTTCTCTCCATTGAACCTTCTCTCAAAGTAAAATTGTAGTTGGTTACAACACCTAGATCTACTTTGTATTTGAAGTTATATTTTCAAGTAGATCTAATAAATTATTAGTTTCTAAGTGTAGATCTAACAAGACATATCAGTAGCACTTAGTACTAATATTTGATTGATGTTTAGACGGTGTTTTATTTGAAGCTTTGAGTAATATAGATTGCTGTCTGCTGTCCGAATAGCATGTAAGTTTATTTTTAAATTTCATTTACATCTTATTTTTCATGTGCAGTTAACCCCCTTAACCATTGGTTCAAGTGGTTATTTTTTCAGGGCAAGATAGATACCTCATTTAAGGCCTATGTGGCAGTCTTGCATGAGTAATTTGTTCGCTGTCCTAACTTTATTTCTTGCATCTTTTAGCAGCCCCGAAGGGGTAGCTAATTTCTAGAGAAGACAAGGCTAATCCGACAACCGTTTCTTGGTCATTTTGACCAATTCTTTCCACTGATTGTAACTTGGAAGACTATGAAGTTATAAAGGATCATTGGGACCTCCAAAGGTCCTTAGGGACAATTGTAAGAGCAAGGGAGCAGTGACCTAGGCCACCATCCCTCACATTTCCACTGCCCTTGGTGTCAATTTGTGTACTTAGTTGTTAGTTTTGCTTTCTTGTTTTTCTATTCATGCAATTAGATTAGATTTGCTTTGTTTGGATCTAGAACAAGCTCTTTTCTTTTCTTTTAGACTAGTTCAGTACGACACTTACAACAATATACAGATCAATGTTGCACGACTCGGACTCGGCAAAGACTCGGCTGGCATATAACTCGTCGACTCGGGAAAGACTCGGGGAAAGACTCGGGGAAAGACTCGGGACATACTCGGCAAATAGGAAAAAACTTAAAATATGGTAATTTTGTGCCAAAAAAAAAGTTAATAACATTTCCAATCCATATAAGTTATAAAACTACAATCTATCTCCTAAACTATGATAATACAACATAACATAATCAATTTTATATGCAAAAATATAAATAATGATCATAAAATTATATATAAAATTATATTTTAAAAATTATATATATAGTTTTTTATGATAGAATTTTTTATAAATTAACTTTTAAATGAAAATTATAAAGTTTGTTGTTAAAACTTAATATCTTATCTCTTTAGTTTAACAAATCTTTAATAAAATAATATTTCTAATAAATATAAAAATATTCATATTTAATAATATTTCTAATAAATATAAAATTATTCATATTTATTGAGACTTTTAGTAATATAATTATTATAATAATTAATCTAAAAATATAAATACTATTTTTTATTTAAATATGTCATAAATTTTAATTGAGGTCTTTGAATTAGCCCCTCCGTATCGTATTTCTCCTGAGCGAGTTCATTAGCAATAAAATATATAATATCGCAATTTTCCCACCTTTTTTTCTGGCTATATGGAGAATACTCCAAATATTAGGAAGCGACAGAGGTGGAATTCGTTCTGTGCGTGGAATTCGCTCTGTGCGGAACTCGCTCAAGCTGGAAGATGCTAGCTGCTTTAAATGCCACCTCATTGCATCGATTCCAAAGACCTAATGCTAGACTGTGGGCGTATTGTTTAAACCGAAAAGAAGGATAAGAAACCATTATTTTGGGTGCACGTCAAAGTGCTTTATCCGTCCACGGAACCGGCAAACCTTAGACAAAATATGGGTAATAAACTTGCAATTTGCCCTGTAATGAACCGTCACAGTTTATTTTATCAAGCTGCTATGAAAGATTTGTACTCAAATTGAATCCTATTAATTTTTGAGGGGCCGAGTCCGTGCCGAGTAGCTGCGAGTTTGACGAGTCCCTGCGAGTTCCCTGAGTCCCTGCGAGTTACCGAGTCAATGGCGAGTCTTGCACGATTACCCGGCTTGGAGGTTGACTCGCCCAGACTCGCGAGTACTTGCGAGTCTTGGGCGAGTGGTGCTTCATTGATACAGATTATTCACTACATAGTTGAAGGGTGTCTGTGAATAAACCCCTAAAAATCTAAAATTAACCACAATCTTAATTAATATTAATGGTGGAACTAAGCTCTACACCCTCATTGCTGCCGAGGCCTAACTTTGTATCTGAGACGTCTGAGTTTATCTAAACCCTGGGCTAGTGCTTCCCAGTCATCGACTATTCTTAAACTTTCCCAACCGGCAAGAGTATCTCTTTGCCCTTTAGTTTGTTTGATTTTCGAGATCATTTGCATTTATATTTCCTAGATTAGATTACTGACATTAGTCTAGGATATTCTAACTTGCTGACTTAGTTCTAGGAACTAACTGCAACTTTTTAGTAATTAGACAACATTTGATTTTGTTGGTTAATCCTTAGTAATTAGATCATCTTTATTTCAGTTGACGATAGTGCCTTCCAACGGGGCTCCCTAGTTTACCTTCAGTTTCTGTTGTTCAAGTTTTGCTCTCTCATAGCAATTAAGTCACACATTCAAAATTTTGAGCAAATCTAAGCAAGCACTTTACTAATATATCATTTTCTGCTTTAAAGATTCTGCACTCGCAAGTTCAATTTATTTTATAGTTGACTTGTCTCATTTGCTTCATTTTATTTCAAGGCATTGGTCTTATTATATATATGCTATTTATGTCTTGTAGTACTAATCTGTAGCTTAGACTCACCCTCTCGTTTAGTAGAACACTAATTGCTAGATTAGTTTGCTTTATTATCTTGTATCTTGTATTTATTTTCATTAACCCCTAAATTATATTTCTTGCTTTCAAGCCTTAGTTTTTTTTTTTTATGGATTACCCCCCTTGGCAGTGTTTGGGAATTAGCCTAAAGTGAAGAGTCAAGTGTTGAGGTGACAGTAACTTGACTCAAGGTTTGCCCCTAAGACTGCACCCAGTGAGTTGAGGTTTTTCTCACTTAGAGGTGCGGATTAGGCAACAACAAGCATAAATTGCCTTTGGACCTGTCCTACTTGTAAAGAAACCCCTCTTGGAGGGTAAAGATGTTTAGTATGTTGACACATTTGAGGTTGCTTGGTGTCCTTATGGCTTTGTTACCCTTTGATTGTAATGTTCCCTTTTTTACTATAGTGGAATTTACTAAGGTTTGATGCCATATACACCTTTAGAGGATCTTTAGCATGGTTATTAGATCACCAGTAGATAAACAGGGGCCACCAAAGCTGAAGGCCACCTGCATGCATGACATCCGAGCATTATTTCATTATGCATGCACTTGATTGAGTCCCCGACACCTGCATGCAAGTCAACTGCGAATTAGAAGGTAAAGTGACTTAATTAGGTCAAAAGCTAGGTTTGACAGGTGAAAGTTATAAAAGAAAGGTAAAGCTAATGGAGAAGACACACTTATATGATTATTGATTTGAGGATTCGAATTGGGGAGCTCAGCGAGCTAAGTTGGGGTTGAGTGCATGCTCAACTAAATGGTGTATTTTGGCAGTGAAATCTATCTGCCCTAGTTCATCATCAGGTTGGATCATCCAGATTCAACATTGTTCATCATCAGGTATTATTATCATTCAAATTCTGCAGAGTTCTATTTATCTACTATATTGTGGGCTTGCTCTCCCTTGCATGGGCGCATTGTCCATATAGCCACCTATTCGTATTGCAATCTACAGGGGGCCATTTATCTGCATGCATCTCTCATCCTTCTCAGAGCAGCATTATTACCCTTCCCCTGGAAGAAGGGATTCTCAGCTGGACTATTGAGAGAGTTATCAGCACTTACCATCAGTGGAGGACGTTTGCATGCCTGAGGGCGAATCTATTTGGGAAGAGGCTCATGTTTTTGGCTATTGAGCCATCACTTCTTATGAATGCACCTTCCATCATCTCCAGAGGGGGCACTATAACCCTAGTGCACATTATCCGGAGGTCCATCGGTAGAGTATTTATTATTGAGGAGCATTCCTAGCTTTGGAGGAGGGCGCATTCCTCATCTGGAGGACGACTTGCCTTAGCATATTATTTATCCAGTATAATCTCCGCATGCGGGGACCATCCTCATCGACTACAACAGATCTATATACTGGTATGTGCATGCACTAATTCCTCCTACTTTCTAGCATTTCAGTATTATCTAGGTTACAGATCTGCATGCAACTCCATGCATGCAGAGATCAGTGTTTACATTCATATTCTATTGAGACATAAGCCTTCTAGCCATCTACAGTACAACAAAAAAGAAAAAAATATCAGTTTGGGATATTACATTGATGCACATGGCTTGTCAAAGAATTCTCCTTTTGAAGGAGCCTTTAGAGGCTTGATGTGGGCATCATTCAGTTGAAGGGTCCTTTGGAGGCCACATGGCATCATCTCATGGTTTTATCCCTTGCTTGGTAGAGACATCCCCTCATTTTAGGGCGTTACGTATCTCATGTATTGTACATGTGGCTTTAACTACCTTATTTTATTGTAACTTATTAGGAATAGTTGCTTGGGTGGAGCTTTTGTATTATTTTACCCCACCCTAGGCTAGATCTAAGGAAATGATGAATATTTTATTGTAAAAGAAAGTTTGAGCTATTCCTATATTAAGAGAGCTACTTCCTCATTTGAACTGATAGTTGGATTTTTGGATCCCTCTCTTTCATAGCTTAATTGATATAGCTTTATTTGGAGCAAATTTTTTCTAAGGATTTCTCTCTTTTGAATGTGTGGCATTTATCTTGCTATTGTGCTTTTCTATTGGAGATCATATTTGTAAGCATTGTCCATGTTACTTCTCTTTATCTATTGGAAGGGCACGATTGTCACATTGCATTGGACCTTGGATAAGGTTTTATGTTGGATTCAGTTGAAGTTCTTGCATAGAGGGAGTTTTTTCTTTGTACAAATCCTAATTAAGATTTTGCAAATCTAACACCTTCTAGTGTAGGTTTTTAGTCAAGGAAGGAAGTAATAGAGGGACTTGTCCTTCCCTTTATGATCACAATTTGAACCCTCCAATAAATCTAAGAAGGGTTGGAGGTCTGGAGCACTTATTCTTTTTAGATGATATTAGAAGCAAGGCCCTCTAAGTTAGCAACTTATTGACTCCATTTTGCCTTGAGTTGGATTGGCATTGGTCTTGTTATCACATCTATAGTAGCCGGGCTACCATACATTATTTTTCAGATTCTAGTACACTATTCAACTAGTTCCCTTGCATTGAGATGCTGAGATGAGCATCTACTATGGATCACTATCAGATTATGGACAACAATTTTATTCCCCATGCCATGACTGAGTTTCAGGACACTCAGAGAGATGACCGATGTAGCCATTTAGCCATTTATAAAGAGCAATCAGTATTGCCCAGAGTTACAGCAGCAGTTTCAGAGGATAGATGTTGGTTTAGATGATGAGCATTCAGGTATATGACTCAGTGGGTATATTTTGGTGTTATGGTTATATTGCTTTTATATTCATTCTTGTAGGATGTCTTAGCATTTAGTATCATGATCTGGCGATCATATAGATATGTGGACCTGGTTGTACTTTTATATATATCATATTGTCCCTACTCAGACTTAGAAGTTCTTGACCTATACTCATCGGTTTTACCTTCCTTGGGGAGATTAGAGGTGATCATTTCCACCATACTTTGGCTTGCTAGTGTTGGTCTCATTATTCATTGTCTTCGTCCATCCATTACCTACCCAGTTTGTTATTTATCCTTGACTTACTACTAGACTAGTGGCATGGGCTATGGAGGACCTTTCCCCATTGTAGCCTCTGTATTGGATAAGCTTCCTTGTTTATTGTGTCTCGACTCTGAGTTGGTGACAAAACTTACCTTTGGTGAGTTGGATTGTAGGCCTAAATCGTTCTGGTCGGTTGTCCTGATGTTTAGCACTGGCACGAAGTCCCCCTAGTCACTAAAGATGTTGTTGGCTAAACCTGAAACAGATAGTGCTGCCATGAATACAAATTGTGAAAAAGGAAATGTTATATCTATTGTGAAAAGCCAAATGAAACTGGCTAAGAAATATCAAATGTTATATCTATTGTGAAATGTTATACCCAGGTAAACAAGATGTCTAAAACCACACCTGGAAGTGCTCAGGTAAACAAGTGCCTTAAAAACACACCTGCAGCAAGAAGACTTAATGAAATGTAAATCTATGCAATGTGTTTATAAACACACATAGATCAAAGGCTATGGAAACTATAGGCCCAAAAAGCAATGGAACTTAAACTCTATATCAAAAAGATTGCTGGCCTCATTTGTATTATGGATTGTGAGCATCTGCCAAGGTGAATAAACACTCTTTGAACAACTTACCCATTTGTGAGACACCGCCATTCCCTGTGTTATTGCTTGTCCAGTATATGCTATGGTGTGTATTCCCTTTCCATATCCAAAGTGTCACATTGTTAAGTCAGTAAGTCATCGCTTGGCCTAGCCATTTTTATTTTAGCCTTCACCCTTCACTAGCAAATTGATCACAACTATGAAGTGAGTATGGTCTTGAAAGTCTTGTCCGAGTTATAAATAATAATTAATGACTTTATTTATTTGGATTTAGATCGCCAGCAATGATTATTTTTTGTTATAATTGCTATTTGAATGGATTGTAAAGCATGTTCTAACCTTTGACACCTTGCAGCAGTTTGATGATAGTTTGAGTTATATTTGGGTCATGTTGACTTGGTAAAACCCAGTTTGACCAAAAGTCAACCACAAGACATGAGGTGGCAGATCTCAGATGATACAGAGATATGATATATGATCTGGTACAGGTCACCATGGTGGTTATATGCAGTGGTTTCAGGGTTATGATGATGATTTGTGCTTTTCAACACATTTTTCAGATTATTATTATTTGGTCTGCCGGATATGATGGGTATTTATTTTTGACCATGCAGAGATCTATACGGTGTGCGAGTACACATCTTAGATTGATTTGGACCTTTTGAGTCCAATGGGACAACCTGTTTTCAGTTCCGGGCAGTTACAGTGATTATTAGCCTCAGTTGGCTATCCTATAGCAGTTTTGGCCTCTCAGAGGCCCTGTCAGAGCAGAGCAGAGAGTTGACGAGTTCACTTAGGGCGTTGTGCATGGAGGGGATGGTCCAGCCACTTGTTATTAACATATTACTCCCCTCCCAGAGAGCCTGGTGGCCTCACCTTGACAGCGCAGGCACTCCAGGAGGCAGTTTGGGCATGTTCACATTTCCCGAGGTAGTTAAAAAATGGTAAAAATGGCTACTGAAGGATTCGATTTGGGGCCACTGAGGCAAGGGATTGGCATGGGATGACTTGTGATGATGAGTGGGATGTCTTCTACACTTTCTCCAGCAGTTTCAGCTTTCAGTGGGACCCACACCCATCATATTTGGCATTTTATATGATTTTCTAGAGCCTCCAAAGGCTCACGACTTTCCCATAGAGGCACGATTTGGTGTCTAGCTTGTTTATTTTTGGATATTGTGCCATGGGGATTGACCAAGGGTGTTAGAAATTACCCCTTGGACCCACCATGAGCTAGATCTAATGTTTTATCATTCACTTTTGGTGGGACCCCCCTCTCCTAGGGCGATTTGGTCCATTGATGTATTATTTTATTAGTGATCCATGTATTGTATTGTTGAGCTCATCTCAACCATTGATTAGATCTTTTGATCTTTTAATCTTAGCCACGCATTCAAAAAATGGTTATGATTTTCGCCTCTCTCCATCCTATTTAAAGGAGAGAGCTTCTCATTGTAAAGGGGTCTTTGGCTCTTGGAATCTTGATATAGAAAAACTTTTCTGTGGAAATTCTTGTGGTCTCCTTTGCATCTGGTGTTCTGAGATGGTGATTGGAAAGTCTATTGTATCCTAGCATTTGGGCGTTGGAAGATCTATTTTTCGTGGAAACTTTGTCTTGTTTACAGGAGGGCAAATTCATCTTGGGCGTTTTTGCAGGGCTTCCTCAACTCGCTTAGCTTGGCATTCGCTTGTATCAAGGGGTTATCATTAGTATCATTGTGATCTATTCTATTCTCTTGTTATTTCTTCTGTAGCATTCGTCTTTATCTCTTGATGCAGTAAATCTGATATTGTTGACGTTTATTGTGCAGGAGGGAGGGCGCATTGGCGTCCTTGGGCAAATCGATTTCATAGAAAACTACTTCAAATCGCTTCAAATTGATTGGGCGCATTGGCTTCCTTGGGCAAATCGATTTCATAGAAAACTACTTTAAATCGCTTCAAATTGATTGGGTTTGCATAGATTATCACCATCAAGGAATCTACAAGGTTATCCAGGTAAGATCCACAGGTTTGTTCTTCTTGTCTTGGTTCCAATCCATTGGCATAGCTACTTCATTGTTAAAACCCTCATTTTACTTTTTCTCAGATCTACTTAGATCTACTTGGCTTTTGGGTAAGATATTTAAAACCCACCTCTATAGCATCCATGACAATTCGGATCTATAGTTCGGTGTGGATTGGCCTTCATTTGACCCATTTCCCAAGGCAAATTAGCCTCTCCAAGTGAGGTCGCACTTCTTGGTTGGGTGAGTTTTGCTAGATCTAGCACCTGGGTAGGTGAGATCCAACTTGATCCTTGCTCTACACAGTTGATAACCTACCCCTAGTGCTTCACCTTGTTGATTTTTGCCTTGTGGGCCCCATTCCTCATTTTGAGGGTTGAGCCCCGCTTGGGTCACTTGGTGATGCATTTCAATCTCAGATCTACTGAGATCTAGGCATTGGATAATCCTAATTTTCAAGACCCACCTAGCTTTACACCTCAACATCCCTGATGTACAGTTTGGTGGACATCCGACTCCATTAGGCCCATTTTCCAAGGCACTGATCTTTCTCCAAGCCCTCATGACTTTTCTGGGTTGTTGAGTTTGCTTGTGGTTTTATCTTTGTCTTATTGCTTGAACACCTAGACATTGTCATATCCACTCATCAAGCCTATCTTTGGTACTAGTTAGCCCCAACTCTGTCCCTAACTACCTTGCATTGGACACGGTTCCCAAGGCAGTGGATTTTCTCATCTTTGACTAGTACCCTGATCTTAGATCTGGTTTTAAATCTCATAAGTCACTTACATAACCAAGTCGGACCAAATTCATATTGCTTAAGCCTCTTGATCCAATCAATTACTCATCTTGTGACTTCATCCATAGATCTAGGGTTTACCATACACCTTATGTATTTCATCCATACTTGATTTGATCTGGTATCTTGGTCTGATCTCTCCTATCGGGAGTGGATTTGGGTCTCCCCCTTTGTTGTCTTGGGCTAGATAACATAAAGTTAAGATTGCCTCGATTGGCGTGACAACAATCGATTGGGAATCGAGACTATCTTGGTTGCACCTCTTTGGTTGCCCATCCCCTTTGCCATCCGTCTTGGATCCATCTCTAGGGGAAACTACAAGTTTGGTGATAACAGGTCCATTGAAGTGTGTTCCCTTATCCTCCCATCACCCATTGTATATCTCTAAACTACAAACCTTTTCAAGGGAAACCCTTTTGGAACAACCTTGCTCCTCACTCTCCTTTGCTCTAGTAAACTTTAGCCCTAGGGAACACTCCCCCTTGAGTTGGAGAAGAGCCAACCTAAAGTGAGAGGAGATACGTGTCGTGACATTGGCATGTTTCCCTTGGTTCCCCTCGAGCTAGTATGCATCTTTGGGACTTAAACCACATATGCTTGTTTGGGAGGTAACATGAGGGTAGAGAGAATCCAATTAAGAGAGTAGTGTCAACCCACCAAGGGAAAACGAAGTCAAAGGATCATTTTCTAAGAGGGCATTGTTTAATAGGTCACCAAGTAGGAAGACTTGGAGTTGCTAACCCAATCCCTACTTGACGAAATTGAAGATGAACTAAGGATTATAGGTGAAGGGATTGAATACAATATCCACTTTCTTTCTAGCTCTTGGGGTGCACTTTATAAATAAAGGTTTATGGCTACATAATCTGAATGAAGGTAAAGGTCTAACACATAAATTCTGTATAAATAAATATGCAAGAAATAATGAAATAGAGATTAACTTAAGACATCTTTCTCCAATGTAGTGGTAACACCTTTCCCAATTGCCCAAACAAGAAGCATAGAAATGATAATGTAATACTAGCCAATAAACTTACAATCATGAAGCCCCAAGTTGTTAGAGATAGTGGTATCTTGGGATGTCCTCCATGTTCAAATGCTTAGCATGGAGGTACACTTGTAGTATAGGCATCAAGATGGGGTAGAGGGTGAGATACACTCTACCAGATGGCATGAATGCAATGGTGGATCCAAGCAGAACTTTCAGGGTGATTTGCCTCATGCATGCAACTTTTTGCATCCACAACTTTTAATTAAAAAGCATGCAAAAGTGAGATTTTTGCATGCACTCATATTAGGGTTTCAGAAACCCTAATTGATCAGTGAGTTATTATAAGGAGGCAGGAAGTCATCAGTAGAGGTTACTCAGCAGATTTCTCAGAGAGAGGAGTTTGAGAGGAGGACAATTTGTGCATGCAGGGTGGGTGACTTTCTGAGAGAGGAAGGCGCATCAACAGAGAGGGAGAGTGAGGGGATCTGAGTTGGATCAATCCTCACTTCATCAGAGGCACCTATCTGCCATTTACTGTGGGCAGAGAGAGCTCACAAAGGAGATTGCTCAGAGTTTCTGAGCTTGGGCGACTTTTCTGAGAGAGGGGCCGAACTTCTTGAGGAGAGGAGGACATGGTTGATCTAGCTTGAGGCTATAGCAGCTGAGACTTGCAGGATATGTCTTCTTTAGTGATTGAAGAAGATTTGTGATGATCTCAGAGGAGACTGACTGAGATTAGAGCTAAGGCGACTTCTCAGTGTCTGAGGAAGGATGCACTTTTCCATGCAGAGAGGGGTGCATTCTACAGTGAGAGGTTGCAGACTTTCATCTTGGATAGAGCAGATCAGTGCTGTTGTGTGAGAGAGGTATTACTACATCCTGAGATGGGTAGAGACAGACTATCAGAAAGATCCAAATCCGAACTAACAGCAGGGGCGCATTTCCCAAGAGCAGCAGTTGCAGCTGCTGCATATCTAGGGTTTTATACTCGTCAGGTTTGACTGTATTTTCGGAGTTGTTGTATGTAACTATCCTCTTTTATTTTGCTCTGGGCTCGAGAAAGAAGAAATCCCCCATCGAAGTTGGTTTTCTAGGGTAAATTTTGTGAGTCAAGTTTGTGTGATTGCTCATTATTTCTTCAAGTTATTAAGAGATTTGTTATTACTTTAAGTTATAAGTCAGTTTTGCTTATAGAGACTCAAAGTCATTGAGATCTTAGGGTTTCTAGAGTGAGTAGTGACCTCTGGAAAGATTAAGACATGTAAGGTAAGTGCACCACATATGAGGAAGAAGGGAATCCTCATTCTAAGGGGGATGCACCTCTTCGGGACATAATTTGGCCCTATAATCCATAAAATAGGGGATAATGTTCCAAGGAGGTGAGCTAGGCATGATTTGAGGGACTCCTAGAGGTGGTGCACTTCCTTATGCATGCCTCTTGTTTATGCACAACCTAGCAGCCATTTGATTGGTAAGGAATCAACCACTAACCCTTCACAACTATGGATCTTCCCCCCCAACGTGTCACTAATGGAGGAAGCTCCTCTTTTACGTATCCTAGACTTAACAATGAACAAGCCTAGATTAAGCAAGGGAGAGAGACTAACCAAACTTTTGTTAAGGCAAACTACAAAGGTTTGGTTTACCAAAGGTAATGATCTAGTTATTATTTTAATAAGAGGTGCCTAGCTAGAGGTGATTGATTAGATTCAAGACACACTCTAATTCAACATTTCATAGATGTAATTGAAATGACCATGAAAAGGAAATACACAATACAAAAAACAAAATAAAATATGAGCATTACATTAATAATGAACAATGATTATTCTTATATAGTAAAATCCCCCAATCCCAAAATGACTTCAAATCACATGGTGTGTCAAGTCATTGTAGCTCTTTGATCTCTATGTGGGATTCAACAGTGACCCTTGGCCCAATATCTTAGAGCACCAAGGAGGATAGACCGTACCCTTGGGCATGCCACCTGACTACCCAAGTATGTAAAGAGTAATCTTCCCGAATGTTGTTTTTGATGCATTATAGTAACATGACGATTGATAGGATGGTTTCGGGATACCTAAGGGGGGTGCCTGATATACACAAGGTACTTCGGGTCCATTTATGTGTTCAAGTGCTATCTAATGTAGTGCAATTTGCATGGGGTATTGGTGGGAGTAACAATAGTGGTTAACAATAATCCTCAGTCAAGCTGAGACATAGCCTACGCTTAAGTACCTACTGTTTTGACAGCCAGTATTGTTCCTTCGCTGCGGATTTACAAACCTAAAAACAACTGCTGCTTGTTATTTGTAAACGCCAGACCACATCTTCTACCCAAAAATCCTCTTTGTCATAATCCTCATGGACATATATGCTCTTTATTTCAATGATCAAATATAATGCTCCCGATAAAAAATTAACATAAAATCCATGGCAATAATCAAGATATATCAATGTCAATAACCAAGCATGAATCAATACATAAATGAAATGTCATCCATATGAGAAACAACTTATGATATTAGAAAAATGAAAAGTGTGAATTGCTTAGTGAGCTAATATATCACAAGAAGTGGTTTGAGAGTTGAGGCATGTGGAAAAATGAAAATCATTGACATGTGAAGGTAATTACCAATGACAACTCATAGCATTAGGAAGTGCGAATTGCTAGCTAGCCTAGATTTCATCACAAATTGCATGCATTCATGTGGATCTAATGTTATCCATCAATTGCCAAGACAGCGAATTAGTTCTTAGGTTATTAAGAGTTGCATAAATGAAATATAACACATGTGATTTATGATAACCCTAGCGTCACCATCTAGGATTAACTAATGTCAAAGATTACCAAGTAAAACAAATAGTCAATGCAAGAGTAAAACAATGAAATGCTAGGCTATTTGATCAACTTATGAGATTTGGAAACACAACCAAAAATACCAAGTTAATCGAACCTTAAAATTCAGAAAATTAATTAGCTTGCAAGATGGCTAGCAATAGTAAACATGTACCTAAGTTTCAATCCAATGTATTAAGACTTAGATCCACAATGTTAGTATGAAATTCAAAGCTAATTGAAAGGAGTTTGCTGTAGGTTTCAGATCTGAACTTTAGTGCTTACAACAACAAATTAAACTAATAGGAAAATGAAATATACAATATCTAGCGACCTATTTGGGAGTACTTGAACTATTAAACATTAGAGACTTAAAATATCACAAAATACCACAAGAAATTTATTAGATATCGCTGGGTTTTACTTAGATTTATGGTGTGTTTCAGCTTATATTTCTTAGGGTTTGATATTTAGTAATTATTTAGCTCAGAGGGAGTGAATCCCCTAGGAATCTGTTGAGAGGATGAATCCAAGTACCTGAAAATTCAAAGAGAAGATTAGAAGACTTGAAAGGGAAGAAAAATTCAAATAAAGATAAATTACAACTACTAAAACCTAGACCTAGTGTCTTGAGGGAAACATTTGTTGGGCCATGGCGTCATTAGCAATGGTAAATGAGTAGTCTTCAAGGGAGAGTGGAGGACAAAGCAATCCCTCTGCTTTGCTAGCCAAGGAAACAAGTGGATCTTCTACTCCACACTATGAGGGGTTCCTGGAAAAATCAAGAGGCAAAGCAATCTATCCCTTAACAGGAGCAACCACAAGATTAGAGAATATGCTTAGTGAATAAAGTTGTAATAAATAAAAAGAGGTTGCAACAATCTAGTTAAGTAAAACAACATCCAATTCATAGAAAACAAGGTTGCAACAATTGTCTTCTATTTTACTAAGCACAATATAAAATTACTAAAAATTACCTTAACCCTTATGAAGATTCTCCTTCCACCAAGCAAAGAAATAAAGCAACATGCACTGACAAGAAGAGCCTAAGATCACTAGAGTAAATGCTTCAACAACGTATTTATTCTATTCCAAGATTTTCCGACCATTACAATGAGCTCAAGCCTCTCTTTTATAGCCTAAGAGGGTGAAACTAGTTCAGGAAGTGGTTATATATGAGTGATGATCTCAAGAATACGATATGCTAGATCAATGGTCTAGATCACTCCTTTACATCAATTAGTTATGCCATCAAGCCAATTCGTTGAGCCTTAGTGGGGTGAATCCAACCTTTGACTTGTAAATAATGATAAAAAATGCTAATACCATGTGTCTTCTCCGAAACCTTGAGCAAAAAACCATGAGAGAAGATGAAACTAGGTGCCAATACCATGGGTGATTTGCCTCAATCCAAGCGTTGGTCAATCAAGTTTTCAATGAGCAAGTCGTTGAGCTCCACGATCCATGCAGGAGGAGGTCGATCCATGTGAGGAGAGATAAATGGTGGGTTGTGATCTTTTCTTGAGGTGAGATTGAGTCTAAAAGATCCCACTGTGCCTCAACATGCGTGTCAAGGTGCCACATTATCAAGAATGGGTCCACATGTGTGCCAATGTGGCAACTAAGCAAATAGACCCCTTGGGAGAATGTAGTGTTGGCCACATAAAAATAGTAAAGTGCATCCTCAACAGAAAAATTGAAGATAAATTCCACTTTTTGCTCCTTAATGACAAATTAGAACCAACATAGGCTTTTTAAAATTAAAACCTTAGTGGTGCCAAGTATTAATTTGCCATTGTACTAAAAATAAGCATGTAACCCCCCCTGTGCTTGAAAACCGTCAAGATGGACAATGCTTTGGCATTTGATGGCTGATCTCAATAGAAGGGCCAATTGGGTGCCCATAAACGACAATTTGTTGCGTAAAAAAGTGTCTAGATTGTTCCCATGCATGTTGATGAAATTTTTAGGCTGCTCACTGACACTACATTGAATGACCCCCTTTAGATCTGACCAAATTGGGAGAGCATTTTGACATGCAAGCACGGGGGATGAAACTAGAGCCAAATGGGTATCCAAATCCATCAGTATATCTGTAAAATACTGAGTACATCAATCCCATGCACGTTCATGAAAAATCAACAATGCAGACACTAGGGAAAGGCCCACCACCTTTTTGGAAAAGATCGATCTGAGCAATAGTGATCAATCTGATGCAATATATCTAAGTAAGTTTCCAAATGGGTATCCAGATATGTGCTTAGAATCATTGGATCCCATGTACAACAAAATATATGAATTAGGCCCCTCATGGCCACTATACAACATTGGAAACTGGCACTGAATCATAACAAAACTGAAGGTGACTTGATGAAACCTTTGTAGCACTGTAATGAAGCTATACTATGATCATAGGTGTCCTTGGTGGACCAACAACAAAGAGTGTCCACATGAACAAGTACACAATAGATGCAAGTGATCATCAAGTTGAGTCATCATATAGTTAGTCATGATAGACATGATAATATACCAACACCACAAATATCCTCGAACAGGTTTCTGAGAAAGATATTTTACAAAATGACTAGTACCATGACAATATCTAAGTATTTACAAGGATGATCTTCTTCTTGGGGGTGGATTAGATGGAAAAGACCAAGTTTAGACAAGTGAAGCTTTGGTCAAAGTTGATTTGATTGACTCAAGATGTAGGACAGGGTAAAACCCTATGATCTTCACCAAAGGGAAGACTATAGGGAAGTGTCTCAGAAATGGATGACGTGTAATGAAATACTACCCCCATTAACCTTGGACTCTGTTCTCTTGGGAGGCCCATGGCAAGCAAGACTAGTTTCTTTCTTCTTTTGCTTGATTTTTGCTTTGACTTGGTCGTCTTTTTCTTTTTGATTTTAGGTACAACGAGTCTTGGAGTGGGATTCTTTTTCAAATTCCCTTTTTGAGGCATTGAAGGGGAAGAGGCTTTCATGATTTAGGTCTAGGTGTTAAATTTCATACATTCATAGCATAATATTTCAATTGCATAAACAGGATCACTAGAAGAAAGGCGAAGCACAAAACAACAACACAGAGTTTAACCTGGGAAACCCAAATGGGAGAAAACCCAGCAACCTTCGTATAGAGATGATAATCCCGAGATTAGAGTACAATTATAAAGGAGAAAAATGGAAAATGTCTTCCAAAAGTAGAAACCCCAAAATAACTTCCTTCTCCAGCTAATGCGAACTTCTCTCTCTCCTAAGTGATGCGAAAATGTGAAATGAGTGAATGAATTAATGGGGTCCACTTTACCTCTTATTTATACAAGTGCAAATTGACCTTTTACCCTAACTTGGCCGACTTCACTTGGGGGGCAAATAATAATTTATTTTTAATCTTTTACTTTGCTTCTTTTCTCCCCAAAGTTTACATTGATTCTTTCAGGGTTTACATAGATAAATTACATCAAGTTCATCTCCCTTAGGAGGTACAATCAAGTACAATAAATTACAATAAATAATATCTTCTGAAGTTGCACAAAATCCAACATTCCCTCTCAACGAGGAAGGTATTCTTCGGTCTTCATCAACATCACAGTCATCTGGTTTCATCTTGTACATCCATACTGTCTCCATCATCTCGTTACATACTGAAGGTTGTCCACACAGTCTCAGTCCTTCAAGAAGTGTCATCATGCATCAACTTCACCAGTCCTTCGGTGAGTCCAGGAGAATCACTCAATCCTGGATCCACGAGAATCACTCAATCCTGGATATTTGAGATATTAGCTACACCATCTCTGCTATACCATTTGCTACCTGTCTCTCTCATTTGCCAATAGGGTCCTCCCATACTTGAATGAGATCTCAGACGAGCAAATGGGCACGACCAACTACTGACTGTCCAACTCATTTGCCAATGGGATTTCTCCCATACCTGGTTGAGTACCTGGACTGTAGAGGCACCTGTGCAATTACACGGCCATCTGCTGACTGTCCTACTCATCTGTCGTTGGGATTTCTCCCATACCTGGCTGAGTAACTGGACTGTAGAAGGTACCTCGGTGAACCTGGCCAACTACTGACTATTCAACTTATCTGCCTATGGGATTTCTCGCATATCTGGCTGACTACTCGACTGCAGAGGCACCTGGGCAAAGCTGGGCAAGCATCTCAATGTTATCTTTCCCTCTTTCTCTTCGACTCCAAGTCTTCCGCGAAAGTATTCGAACTTCACCCTGGGAAGAGCCTTGGTGAGAACATCTGCAGTCTGGTCGTCTGTCGGCACGTACTGTAACTCATTCGCACCTTTCTACACCATATCACGAATGAAGCGATATTGAATCTCGATATGCTTCGACCTGTCGTGAAATACAAGATTCACTGACATCTGCACACAGCTCTGGTTATCACAGTGAATCACGTTCGACTTTGGAATCTGGCCGAACAATCCTGGTAGGGGTTTACGAAGCCAAACTGCTTTTCAAGCTGCTGTACTAGCAGCCATGTACTCAGCCTCTGCAGTACTGAGTGCTACCGAGTTCTACTTTCTGCTGTGGTATAACTGCGGAACCCAAACTGAAGCAACATCCAGAGGTACTCTTTTGATCTACAACACATCCGACCCAATCTGAGTCTGTAAACCCCTGCAATATCAGCTCACAATCTGAAGCATACTTCAATCCATATCCCACAGTGCCACGTAAGTATCTGAGCACATGTTTTGCTACAATCTAGTGAATTTGTCTCGTCTCGCACATGAATTGACTGATGGCATTCACAACAAAACATATATCTGGTCTGGTGTTGGTCAGATACATCAATAACCCAATCAACTGGTGATACATGATGGGATCAATTAAATCAAAATCTGAAGTAGAATCTCTCAACTTCTTCCAATTTGCATCCATTGGAGTAGCCATGGACTTGCAGTCCAACATTTCGAATCTCTTCAATATATCAATGGTGTATTTTCCTTGTCCTAAGAAAATCTCTTCCTGCCTCTGCCATACTTCTAATCTCAAGAAGTAGTGCATCAATCCAAGATCTTTCATTTCAAACTCAGAGGCGAGATTCTTCTTACACCATACAATAAGTTTCTCATTTCCTATGAGAAACAAGTCATCAACATATAGAACCAAGATCAGTGGCTCATCATCTACAACCTTGTAGTAAAGGTTGAGGTCTGCATCACTCTTGGAAAATCCCAAGCTCACCAGGAATCCGGCTATCCATACCAAGCACGGGGTGCTTGCTTGAGTCCATACAGTGCCTTTTTCAATCTGCATACATGAGACTCCTTTCCTCGGACAATAAACCCATCTGGCTGTTCGATGTAAACTTATTCCTCAATAACACCATTGAGAAAGGCTGTTTTCACATCCATTTGATACAATTTCCATCCCATAGCTAAAGCAATGGCAATAATGGATCTGATGGAAGTATATGGGCTATAGGAGCAAATGTCTCATCATAATCGACTCCCTCTTTCTGAGAGAATCGTCTAGCTACAAATTTGGCCTTGTATTTCTCAACACTGCCATTTGCTCCATGCTTGATCTTGTATAGCCATTTGGAAGTCACTACTGACTTCTCCTTAGGTCTTGGCACAACCTCCCACACATCATTCTTCATGATAGATTGATATTCTTCCATCATTGCATCCTTCCAAACTTGATGTTTGGATGCTTCTTCGTAAGTGGTGGGTTCTGAATCAATAATGTTGTTCATAAGTGCCACATAGCTAGAGAACCTCTGAGGTCTTTTGCTTTCTTTGAAAGCGCCATGTGGAACTTCATGCCCCTTTGCATCTTGCAATGTCTGCTGTGCCCATCTAGGTCTTTTCCGACCTTCAACATCTCTGGGGATATCAACTGGATCTATGGGATCGATAGGTTCATCCTTTTCTACTGACTCCCTTTGAATTGGAAGGGGAGATGATCTCATCTCCTTTGGTTCTAGCAGTTCTTCATCATCGATCTCCATATCTGATCCTCTGCCTTTCCTGACAGCCATCTCTTCTTCAAAGGTCACATCCCTACTAACTTCAATTTGTCTCGATCCTGGAATGTAAATTCTGTAAGCCTTTGAAGACTCACTTTATCCCACAAAGGTTCCCTTCTTGCCTGAAGGTTCTAACTTTGATCTTTTCTCTTTGGGCACATGTATGTAGACTGGACAACCAAAGATCCAGAGATGGCCCACTTCTTGTTTCACACCTGTGAACGCTTCTTCTGGAGTCATATTCTTCAATATCTTATGTGGACATCTATTCTGTACATATACAGCGGTTCTGGATGCTTCTGCCACACAAGAACATTTGAAGACTCTGGTCATGTATCATAGCTTTGGCTGCCTCCACAATTGTTCTATTCTTTCTTTCCGCAACCCCATTTTGTTGAGGTTTGTAGGGAACTGTGAACTCGCTCTTAATTTCTGCTTCCTTGCAGAAATCATTAAATTTTGTAGAGGTGTATTCTCCACCATTATCGGATCTCAAAATCTTGATCCTCTTTCCTGACAGATTCTCAATTTGTGCTTTAAACTCTTTGAACTTGCTGAGCACTTCATCAGATTCTTTTGACTTGAGAAAGCATATCCAAGTCTTCCGTGAGTAATTATCAATAAATGTGATGTAATGATATCCACCCAATGACACAACTGTCATTGGCCCGCACAAGTCAGAGTGTACCAGATCCAAAATCCTTTTGGATCTACTCTCGCTATCTGGAAAAGATTTCTTGGCATTCTTGCCAAGTGCACATCCTCTACATGTCCCATAATGGTCTACTTGGAGCCTGGCAAACTTGTCACAATATTCTTTAGAACTGGGAGAGCTCGATAGTTCAGTAGAGCTAACCTTCTGTGCCATAACTCGCCCATACTTGCAATATCGTGTATTAGGGCTTGGACTGGTGGAGGTTTAGTCTATACAAGCTCTCTTCTCTTATGCCAATAACTTTGGCTGTGCTTATGCTTGAGTTCTTGTGGCAAGAAAGAACTTTCCCTTCTGAGAAAGCTACTTTATATCCCTTGTCCTCCAAGGCTGAGATGGAGACAAGGTTTCTTTTCATTTCAGGTACATAGAGCACATCACTCAGACGCAATGTATCATTTGATTCTAGTTGAAAGGTGGTGGCTCTAGATCCCTCCACATTGTAATTTGCATCATCTTCAAGTACAACACTGAGATGTGAATCTTTCTCAACTAATTCTGAAAGATTCTCTTTATAATCTGTCATGTGTCTAGATGCACCACTATCTATGAGCCAAGTGTCACTAGTTGTGGGAATAGTACTTGATAAAGCTGATATGAATAGATATTCTATGTCATCTTCATTCCTTTGCTTCTTATTCTGGTGATATTCTTCCACATCAGCGGTGGATGCTTCATGCTTCCTTTTGATTTGGCTTCGACAACTACTGGCGTAATGTCCATACTTTCTACACCTATAGCATTGAACTTGAGACATATCCTTTTTCTTCTTTTGTTCTTGGCGGGGACTTGATCTCCTTTCTTGGTGCTTGAATTTATGGAACTTCTTACCTTTTCCCTTATTCTTCTTGGCATGGGAAACAAAAGCTTGGTTCTTCTTAGGTTGAGTGCCATGGAGTCTTTGATGTGCTGCAATCCTTGTCTCCTCTTGAGTGCAATTTGCCCAAAGCTTGTCAAACTTTGGTAGTTTGGATCTACCACTTATGCTTTGGATAAAGGACTCCCAAGATGGTGTAAGACCATTCAAAGTGGTGACTACAAGCTCCTTATCATTAATAGGATCTCCACTGGTGCTGAGCTTGTCCCTGAGTTCTGTGATCCTCGTAAAGTATGAGGCAATGGATTCTGACTCGTCTATCTTCATATTTGAGAGCTGGTTTCTCAAAGTCAGGGGTACATTGGGGCTAGTGTGTTCAAACAGCTTCATAATGGTCTTGAACATTTTCCTAGCATTCTTCTTTCCTGAGATTTGTGGGACCAAGTGGTCTCTTACTGAATCCACAAGAATCCTTCTTGCTTTAGCATCATTCTTCCTCCAACGGTATTTATCTTCTTTGGCTTCTGGTTCAGGAACCTTCTCATTTACATATAGTAAGAGGTCATTTTCTTCTAGGAGCAGAAGAACCCTGGACTTCCAAGAGATAAAATTTGAAGCTCCTTCCAGACGATCTTCAACCTTCATGCCAATCATCTTGTCTGCAGATCTGGTCCAGAAACCCTAGCAGAAGCTAAGTCAAAAATGAAAGTTGATAATTTGAAAAATTGAAACCACAGATAAATGCGCCTTGCGAAATCTGTGGAGAGAAGTGGCATTAAAACTGAAACCCTAATTCTGCTGCAGCCACAGAGTTAGGTAAAAAATTGAAAATTCTCGGAATTTAATTTCGTCTTCACCAAAAGATGCGCCTTGCCAAAAACGAAATTCCTAAGGCTCTTTTTCTCCAAAATGATGGGTGAAGACTTCACAAGATGAAACCCTAGTTCCGACAGGGTTCCGGCAATGTTCCGGCAATGACTTCTTCTAGAACTGCTCTGAAACCATGTTAAATTTCATACATTCATAGCATAATATTTCAATTGCATAAACAAGATCACTAGAAGAAAGACAACGCACAAAACAACAACACCGAGTTTAACTTGGGAAACCCAAATGGGAGAAAACCCAACAACCTTCGTATAGAGATGATAATCCCGAGATCAGAGTGCAATCATAAAAGAGAAAAATGGAAAATGTCTTCCAAAAGTAGAATACCCAAAACAACTTCCTTCTCCAGCTAGTGCGAACTTCTCTCTCTCCCAAGTGATGCGAAAATGTGAAGTGAGTGAATGAATTAATGAGGTGCACTTTACCTCTTATTTATACAAGTGCAAATTGTCCTTTTACCCTAACTGGGGCCACTTCTCTAGGAGACTGGGCCGACTTCACTTGGGGGGCAAATAATAATTTATTTTTAATCTTTTACTTTGCTTCTTTTCTCCCCAAGGTTTACATTGATTCTTTCAGGGTTTACATAGATAAATTACATCAAGTTCATCTCCCTTAGGAGGTACAATAAAATACAATAAATAATATCTTCCGAAGTTGCACAAAATCCAACACTAGGGAGGAGGATTGCTCCATGGCAACTCTCTTTGCTTGATAAGCAATTAACCCAAGAATTTACAAGCAAGCCTCCTGAATCGTCACAAGATCATTGCAACACAAACATGCTCGAGACACAAGGATTACTGGAAGGCTTTCATGGTAAAGGGGTCACAGAGGGGAGGTCAAGAGTCAATTTATCAATCTTTAACCAAAGGATGCCGACCAAAGTATGAAGTGGAATGGATGATGGGTGAATGGCAATAAGGTGGACTCGAAGAAGGGGGGTAAAGTCCCTGTAAAGACCAAGAATCACCTTGGTTCATGTTAGATTTTCTACTTCTAATCAATATTTATCTGGGATCTTAACTGAAAGAATAACATGCACAACATAACACAATAGACATAAAGCATTTCCTTGGGGAAACCATAAAGGAGAAAACCCCTTAACTTCCTCAGAGATAGGATCGTCACCAATACAATATCACAAAAGTAAAACCCCAAAATAAAGATGGTCTTCTGTAGCTCCTCTTCTTTTCCTCCTATGCGAACTTGTCCTCTCTCTCACTAATGCGAACTTGAATGAGTGAGTGTGTTTTCCAAATGAGAGAGCTCCACTCTCTATTTATACTTTATCTTTCACTTGACCTTTTCACTGACTAGGTCAGCCCCAACGAAACTTGACTGGGCCGACTTCTCTAGGGGACTCAATAACCGTAATCTAACTAACTCTAGGGGGATCTATTGCCTCGACTTACAATGGAGGATTTACCTCAATGACTTTACATGACCAAATGTAATAATGACATCTCCGACCTGAGGAATAAACATCTCTGTCGGAGGTACAAATAAAATACAAGTGAATATCTTCCGAAATTGCAATTACATTAACAATTCAATGGTACATAAGTAATTCAAGAATCTACTACCCTTGTCAACCTACATTGTGATACTACTAACTATACTCATCAAATGATGTACACCTTTGAGAAGTCTCATAACATATCCACCATATTATTTTATTCATTGTTAACTTTACAACATGAGTTGGTTATGATTTATCATTATTTTCTTGTTTCGCTTGGAGAGAAAAGTGGATCTAAACCACTTTATGCTATACTTGGAGAGTTTGTTGAGCAAATAGTGGATTTAGGATAGGAAACTACTTTTTTATTGTAAATGAAGTTGAGCTACTCTCTATATAAAGAGTAGCCATTCCTCATTCATTTTCATGGTTGATTTGTGAGGAATATTCTCCTCTTGGAGCTTTGTTAAATATCTAATGGAAGGCTTGTGGAATTTCATGGGGTGATTCTTTTGATGTCAAGTTAATGTTTGCCATCTTTAATTGTTGTTAGTGTATGTTAGAGAGCACTTGCAAAGAACATGCTTGAGAGTGTTAAATTTCATACATTCATAGCATAAATCATAAATGCATTACCAAGATCACTAGAAGTAAGACAAAGCACAAAAGAACAACACAGAGTTTACCCTTGGAAACCCAATAGGGAGAAAACCCAACAACCTTCTCAGAAAGATGATAATTATGAGATCAGAGTACAAATGAAGAAAGAGAGAGAAACTGAAAGTATCTTTCACAAGTAACCAACCCAAATAATCCTCCTTCTTCTAGTGATGCGAAAATCAGCTCCTCCAAGTGATGCGCACTTCACAAGTGTGAGAATGATCAAATGAGGTGCACAAGCCTCTTATTTATACATGTGCAAACTGGAAAATTCCTTGTGGAGCCGACTTGTCTTGGGGGCAATAAATATTTTATTTTTAACCATTTTATTAATTCCTTTTGCACCCCAAGACTTACATTGATACTTTCATTTGATTACATAATTGTTTACATAAGGTTCTTCTCCCTTAGGAGGTATAAACAAGTACAATGAAGGTACAATAAAATATAATGAATAATATCTTCCGAAGTTGCACAAAATCCAACACTCGCTCTCAACGAGGAAGGTATTCTTCGGTCTTCATCATCATCACGATCATCTGGGTTTCATCTTGTCCTCAACTTTGTCTCTATCATCTTTCTACATACTGAAGCTTGTCCACACAATCTCTGTGCATCATCATCACCAGTCCTTCGGTGAGTCCAGGAGAATCACTCAATCCTGGATATCTGAGATATACAGCTATACCATCTCTGCTATACAATTTGCTACCTGTCTATCTCATCTGCCAATGGGGTCCTCCCATATCTGGCTGAGATCTCAGACGAGCAAAAGGGCACAACCATCTACTGACTGTCCTACTCTTCTGCCTATGAGATTTCTCCCATATCTGGCTGAGTATCTGGATTGTAGAGGCACCTGTGCAACCACATGACCAACTGCTGACTGTCCTACTCATCTGCCTATGAGATTTCTCTCATATCTGGCTGAGTAACTGGACTGCAGAGGCACCAGTGTGGACCCGACCAACTGTTGACTGTCCTACTCATCTACCTATGGGATTTCTCCCATATCTGGCTGAGTAAATGGACTGCAGAAGGTACCTGGGTGAGCCCGACCAACTACTGACTGTCCTACTCATCTTCCTATGAGATTTCTCCCATATCTGGCTGAGTAACTGGACTGCAAAGGCACCTGGGCAAAGTAGGGCAAGCATCTCATCTTTCCCTCTCAAGGAGGGAAATGTTCTCTTCGACTCCAAGTCTTCCTTGAAAGTATTCGAACTTCACTCCAGGAAGTGCCTTGGTGAGAACATCTACAATCTGGTCGTCTGTCGGCACGTACTGTAACTCGACTGCACCTTTCTGCACCATATCACGAATGAAGTGATATCGAATCTCGATATGCTTCGACCTGTCGTGAAATACAGGATTCACTGACATCTGCACATAGCTCTGGTTATCACAGTGAATCACGGTCGGCTCTGGAATTTGGCCGAACAATCCTGCCAGGAGTTTATGAATCCAAACAGCTTCTTGAGCTGCTGTGCGAGCAGCCATGTACTCGACCTCTGTAGTATTGAGTGCTGCCGAGTTTTGATTCCTACCGCACCAGGAAATAACTGCAGAACCCAAACTGAAGCAACATCGAGAAGTACTCTTCCGATCTGCAACACATCCGGCCCAATCTGAGTCTGTAAACCCCTACAATATCAGGTCACCATCTAAAGCATATTTCAATCCATATCCCACAATGCCATGTAAGTATCTGAGCACATGTTTTGCAACAATCCAGTGAATCTGCCTCGGTTCGCACATAAACTGACTGAGGGCATTCACAGCAAAACATATATCTGGTCTGGTGTTGGTCAAATACATCAATGACCCAATCAACTAGCGATAGATGGTGGGATCAAACAAATCAGACTTTGAAGTAGAATCTCTCAACTTCTTTCAATTTGCATCCATCGGAGTAGCCATGGACTTGCAGTCCAACATTCCCAATCTCTTCAATATATCGATGGTGTATTTTCCTTGTCCTAGGAAAATCTCTTTCTGCCTCTGCCATACTTCTAATCCCAAGAAGTAATGCATCAAACCAAGGTCTTTCATTTCAAACTCAGAGGCGAGATTCTTTTGTCACCATATAATGAGTTTCTCATTTCTAGTGAGAAACATATAATACCAAGATTAGTGGCTCATCATCTACAACCTTGTAGTAAAGGTTGGGTTTGCATCACTCTTGGAAAATCCCAAGCTCACCAGTAATCTGTTTATTTGTCCATACCAAGCACGGGGTGCTTGCTTGAGGCCATACAATGCCTTCTTCAGTTTGTATACATGAGACTCCTTTCCTTGGATAATAAACCCATCTGGCTCTTCGATGTAAACTTCTTCCTCAATATCACCATTGAGAAAAGATGTCTTCGCATCCATCTGATGCAACTTCCATCCCACAGCTGAAGCAATCGCGATAATGGTTCTGATGGAAGTATATCGGGCCATAAGTGCAAAAGTCTCATCATAATCAACTCCCTCTTTTTGAGAGAATCTCTTGGCAACAAATCTGGCCTTGTGTTTCCCATATGCTCCATGCTAGGTCTGTTGTGCCCATCTAGGTCTTTTTCGACCTACTGCAACATTTATGGGGATATCAATTGGATCAATGGAATCGATAGGTTCATCCTTTTCTGCTAAGTCCCTCTTAAACTAGAGGGGAAGATGATCTCATCTTCTTTAGTTCTGTCATATCATCATCGATCTCCATGTCTGATCCTCTGCCTTTCCCGACAGCTAATTCTTCTTCAAAAGTCACAACCCTACTGACTTCAATCTGTCTGGACCCTGGGATGTAGATTCTGTAAGTCTTTTAAGACTCACTGTGTCCCACTAAGGTTCCCTTCTTGCCTGAAGGTTCCAACTTGGGCACATGTACAAAGACTGGACAACCAAATATCTGAAGGTGGCTCACTTCTGGTTTCAATTCTGTGAAAGCTTCCTCCGAGGTCATCCTTCTAGGCTGAGAGTCATATTCCAGGAAGCTTCTTGCTGAACATCGACGGGATTCATATGTCCATCGGAACAAGTCTTCTCTTGTAGGCCAAATCACATGGTCTTTTCCCTACAGGTCGAGTCTCCACTGATGATCAGTGACATTTAATAATCAAATGAGAAAACAAATAGTTTACATAGGCATCTTAGCTAATATTTTATCACAACAAGCATGAGCATGTCTACCAAACATATCTGGGAACTATCTAGATGTCTGCTATCTCCACTAGAACATGCCATCAAGAGTGTGCACTACCCTAAGTATGCATAAAGGAGATATCATCTAGACTAGCTTCATGAGTGTTGTGTAGCTCATATGCATAATATAACAATGCAAACTATATCAACTGCTCAATACATTAGATCTGCATATAAAAAGCATATAAGACAAAAATAGATCTATGTAAGCAAAAAAACAAAATACTTATCTCTTATTGTTTTGGTGTGTGGGCCCCCACTGCCTTCTTGTGGGAACCATAAGAGATCTATATTCTTGCATTCTGGATCTTCTAGAAGAGGAACTCCGTACGATCATCATCCCTTTGCTTCTTGCGATGATGATCCTGTTCTACATCAGCAGTTGAGGCTTCATGCTTCCTTTTGATTTGACTTCAACAGCTACTGGTGTGATGTCCATACTTTCTACACCTACAGCATTGAACTTGAGATATGTCCTTCTTCTCCTTTGGATTTGGGTGAGGACTTGGTCTTCGATCTTGGTGCTTGTGTTTATGGAACTTCCTACCTTTTCCCTTATCCTTCGTGGCATGAGAAACAAAAGCTTGGTTCTCCTCAGGTTGAGTACCATGGCCATGGAGTCTTTGACGTGCTGCGATCCTTGTCTCCTCCTGAGAGCAATCTGCCCAAAGCTTGTCAAACTTTGGTAGTTTAGATCTACCACTTATGCTTTGGATAAAGGACTCCCATGATGGTGGAAGACCTGTTATCACACCATAGTAGCAGGGCTACTATTCTTGTACAGCAGATATCTGCACATTCCAGAGCTTCATTTATTCCAGAGCATGGCTATATATATTGGATCACTCATGATCAGAGCAGTACATTATTCAGATATTGTATGACCTTGTGTCAAGGCTGAGCCTTGAGAGTTCAGATTGGATGACTGATGTGACCACTTATCCCATTACAGTTTCAGTTCAGTGCCTAGAGATGTACTTCAGCAGTGTTTCAGATGATGCATGATGATTGCTATTATGATGATGTTGTATGATCTATGGATATGTTCTCACTGACAGTGGACTATTAGCTTGTTGATTTACTCATGATTATAGCATGTGCTTGGTATATTATTCCTGATGTGGCAAACTATTTAAAATGAACTGTAAACCTTAAAATGGACAATTGCTTGCACTTTTAGGTCATCTAACAAAACTTACTGGTATTTCACCTTACATAGATATGGTCTTTCCCGACACCTGTTGTCTGCTAGTGTAGGCTCCATATCCACTTGTCTCCATCCATACATGACCTTCCTGTTTGACTTTAAACCCTGACTTGTCTTATTTGACTTTCTGATACTGAGGACTTCCCCATTTTTCTACCTCTGTGTTTGGACCGCATCCCTGTTTATTCAGTGTCTCGGCTCTGAGTTGGTGACAGAACTTGCCTTTGGTGAGTTGGATTGTAGGCCTTGGCTCGAACTCCCCCTAGTCACTTGAGATGTTGTTGGCTAAAACTGAAAGCTCATGTTCTACCTGTGGAAACTAAATAAATTCGCCCATGGAAACAAAAAAAAAAGGGCAAGAGCAATGAAAAGCTAAAAATACTCCTCGAAGAGTATAAAGAAAGGTCCAAAAAGTAATAGTTCTTAAAAGCTATATCTAAACAATTGCTGACCTTGTGAATATATAAAAAAACATGCCCTGGATGCAAGCTGCAACTAGTTGTGCTTCTCAGCACATCTGAAATCCGAAGGGTTATGTAGGCCAAAAAGGCCATGGAAATAAATTGAATGATCCTAATGAACTTGGATCAACTTGATGTAGACATGATGCCTAAGTTGAATAAGCACTCTCTAAACAACTTATCCATTTGTGAGGCACAGCCATCCCCCGTGTTCTTTTGTCCAGCACAGAGTTTGTAGCTTCCCCCTTCTCCCAGTCCAAAGTATTGTTGAGTTAAGTTAGACAAGTCAAACCCTTGGCCCAACCTTGCTCCTAGCCTTCATCCTTCACTAGCAGTTTGACCATGTCCAATGGGTAAGTTTGTCATTTGAACTAGTGTGCAAGTAATTTTATATTATCACGGAATATGTTAACTTAATTAATGCCACTGAATGGAATTTATACTTTGAGCTTAGCTATGAAGTGATTAAAGAAGCATTGTTTTAGTCTACTGATGTGATTTATCCTTGATTATATATATTCTTGGGATCCGTGATGATGTGGACCATGTATGATGATTATTGGTGATGATTTATGGTCCCACATGTTTGATGATGATGTCATATGATGGACATATGATACAGATGATGTTTGATCCAGTTCAACAGGTTATTATTATTACAGATCAGCAGATTATACATTGTCCATATATGGTGGACCCTACAGCTGGCCCATTAGGGCAACCCAGGGTGTATGAGTACTCATTCCTAGTGGATTTGGGTCTTCTGGATCCATTGAGACACTTATCTTTCAGTTCCGGGCACTTCTGGCAGTGATTGATGCAGTTTTACACTTGTTGACCAGATTTGGGGCTGATTTCCCAGCCTGAGCAGCAGGGGCCCCGAGAGGCCAGTTCACCTAGGGCGCTGATGATGGAGGGGGTGGTCCAGCCACTTGTTATTACCATTTATCCCCCCTCCCGGAGAGCCCGGTGGGCTCAGATGGACAGCGCTAGCACCCTAGGAGGCAGTTTTGGCACTTTCACAGTTCCCGAGGCAGTTAAAAAATGGGATAAAGTGGTCACTGAGGAAATCGATTTGGGCAATTGAGGCAAGGTTTTGGCATTTGGTTTTCACAGAGGTCTTCCAGGTTGATCTCACTATCTTCCAGTCATTTTTCATCATGTGGGTATCTCCAGATTGATCACAGGAGGACATTTACTGCTCGACTATCATGGATTCTGAGGACAGTTTTGGTCATTATTATTATATTGGACATATTTTTATTATTTCATTGTGCCTTGGGGTGAGCTAGCAAGGATTTATACCTCCTAGCCCCACCATGTGCTTATTTTATCATGTCCTAGTCATCATGAGGTGGATTATTGTACTTTATACCCCTCTTGTGGGATGACGTCACCCTCTATTGTACCATTTAGTGAGGGCGCTATTGTTATGTTGAGTGATCCATGTGATATTATGTTATGGATTCATCTTAGCCATTGATTATGTTGTGAGATCTTTTAATCTCAACCACTCATTTCAAAAAGTGGTTTTGAGATCTAGGGTTTTGGTCTTTATTATCCTATATAAGGAGGAGACCCCCTCATTGTAAAATCATCTAGAGATTTTGGCTCTTGGCTCTTGGAATAAAATTTCTATCTTTTGGAGTACATGCTTGGATTGGAGTGGATGTTGGTTGTTTCGATTGTAAATGCTATTGTCCATTGCACTGGAGGATCTATTGTAGCTATCTTGCGTATTTGCCATACTTTATTTGCAGGTTGAGAGGGCGACTTTGACAAGTGCGAATTGGTGGGGAGGCTTGCCCTTCAAGCTTGGAAGAAGTCGTTTTGGGTTTGACAAGGAGTGGTTTTGCCTTTGTGTCAACTATTCTATGTTTTTCTCTCTCTTGCTTGTATCTACCTTCAATTTGTTAAACTAATTGATGCTTTGCTCCTTGGCTTGACAGGTTAGAAGGAATCACATGTGGCTTGGAAAAATCGATTTGGCAAGAGGGCTTCAACAATTCTCCATTTGATCTTTGGCAAAGTAATCCTCGTCTCAACTAACATTCATCTCTTCATCCAGGTATGTCCCAAGAGGTATGATCTTCTCTTCCTTGAATCTTCCATAATTTCTAGATCACAAAAACCCTAATCAAAGTAAAACCCTTGTTTTTGGTATTTCTTAGATCTACTTAGATCTAGCCCTCAATTTGAAAAGATATTGAAAACCCACCTCTATAGCATCCACCCCTAGTTGGATCTATAGTTTGGTGGTGATTGGCTAAGAATTGACCCATTTTCTAAGACAAAAGCTCTCCTTGACCTAAAGCGCACTTCCTTGAGGGAGGCTTGTTGGGCTAGATCTAGCACATGGGTATGTGAGATCCCGCTTGATTTGACAACTAGACACTTGATAACACATACCCATATCCTTACTTTGGTGAAAACTACCTTGTGGACATCTCTCCATGTTTTGAGGGGTTGAAACCCCCCTTTGACCTCATTGGTAACTTAAAACTTAGATCTACTAAGATCTACCCATTGGATTCACTTGAAACTTTGAACATGCATAGATCGGGGTATTAGCATCCCGGATCTACTTTTTGGTGGCCATTGGACTTGGTTTGGTCCACCAAAACCACTTTTTGCCTCTCCTTGAGAAAGTCGCACCCCTTGGGAATTTTGAGTTGGACCACTTCTAGGAAGTGGGTGTTGGAGATTTTTGTGGATTTGGATTGCTCATGCCTTGAAACCTAGGTCTAGACTATCCTTTTGTCCCGATCCACCTTGGGGATTGCATTCCTTGTTTTAAGGGATTGTGGTCCACTTTTGGTCATTACCTAAAAACCTAGATCTAGTAAAATCCAACCATTGGATCTCATCCAAACCACTTGACTTGGCTTCTAGGTGTCCCGATCTACACTTTGACATCCTTCTTGACCCCATTAGCCCATCCAACAAGGCACTAGTCCTTCTCCAAGCAAGGCGCACTTCTTGGGATTAGTGTCAAACCCTAGATCTAACACATGGGTAACCCTAGAACCAACTCTAACTTGTAGATCTAACCTAGATCTAGCCTATAGTACCATCTTCACACTTAGCTTCACCTTGTGGGCCCACTTAAAACCATTTCACACTTCCCAAGGCAATAAGACCCACTTGTGTAAACACATGGTACTATACTTAATAATCATACCCAATCAAGTGGCCTAAACCATACATAGGTTGAAACACTAACTATCCTTGTACCACCTTCAACCATGCCCTAAACATTAGGTCCACTTAGACTTGCATTGGTTTCCGTAACTCATCATTCATTCACCTGTGAAACCTTTGCTCGGGTCCAATCAACTGCGATTGGGGTATAGGGTCTCCCCCTTGGTCTAGTTATACCTTGACCTAAAGCGAAGAGTGCCTCGGTTGACGTGACTCCCACATTTCATTGGGAACCGTGGCATCTCTTAGGTCACCTCTTTAGTTGCCTAACTCCTCTACCGTCCCGGATGGGATACCTTTAGGGGCAACTACAAGTTGTGTGATAACAAGACCATTTAAGGTGTGAAGGACAAGCTCCTTATTGCCAATAGGATCTCCACTGGTGTTGAGCTTGTCCCTGAGTTCTGCGATCCTCATAAAGTATGAGGTAATGGATTCCGACTTCGCAATCTTCATATTTGAGAGTTGGTTTCTCAAAGTCTGTGACACGTTTAGACTAGTGTGTTCAAACAACTTCATAATGGTCTTGAACATCTTCGTAGCATTCTTCTTACCTGAGATTTGAGGAACCAAATGATCTCTCACAGAATCCACAAGAATCCTTCTTGCTTTAGCATCATTCTTCCTCCATCGATATTTGTCTTTTTCGGCTTCTGGTTCGGGAACCTTCGCATTTACATATAGTAGAAGATCATTTTCTTCTAGGAGTAGAAGAACCCTAGACTTCCAGGAGATAAAGTTTGTGGCTCCTTCCAACCGATCTTCAACCTTCATCGCAATCATCTTGATTTGCGGATCTAGATCAGAAACCCTAGCAGAAGCTAGGTCAAAAACAAAAGTTCTCGGAATTGAATTCCGTCTTCACCAATGGATTAGTCTAGCCAAAAATGAAATTCCTATGTCTCTTTTTCTTCAAAATAATGGGTGAAGACTTCACAAGATGAAACCCTAATTTCGACAGGGTTCCAACAACGCTTCGGCAATGGCTTCTTCTAGAATGGCTCTGATACCATGTTAAATTTCATACATTCATAGCATAAATCATAAATGCATTACCAAGATCACTAGAAGTAAGACAAAGCACAAAAGAACAACACAGAGTTTACCCTGGGAAACCCAATAGGGAGAAAACCCAACAACCTTCGCAGAAAGATGATAATTCTGAGATCAGAGTACAAATGAAGAAAGAGAGAGAAAGTGAAAGTATCTTTCACAAGTAACCAACCCAAATAATCCTCCTCCTTCTAGTGATGCGAAAATCAGCTCCTCCAAGTGATGCGCACTTCACAAGTGTGAGAATGATCAAATGAGGTGCACAAGCCTCTTATTTATACATGTGCAAACTGGAAAATTCCTTATGGAGCCGACTTGTCTTGGGGGCAATAAATATTTTATTTTTAACCATTTTATTAATTCCGTTTGCACCCCAAGACTTACATTGATACTTTCATGTGATTACATAATTGTTTACATAAGGTTCTTCTCCCTTAGGAGATATAAACAAGTACAATGAAGGTACAATAAAATATAATGAATAATATCTTTCGAAGTTGCACAAAATCCAACAGAGAGGCCAATTTCAAGGGTTTATCTACCATCTTGGAAGGGGTTTATGTGAGGAATTCTCCCTCTTTTCTTTCTTTGTTGATCTATTGATGAATTTTTTAACTTGCTTCTATCAAATCGGAGTGGCTATTCTTATGATTCATTATATAACACACCATCATAGCACTATTTGAGTGTGGCACCTTTCGGGCCCCTCCAAGTTATTTCTCCATCATTTAATAACACATTAAGGCATATTGTGGCATACATCTTGTGTCTTGATCATTGACAAATTTTTCTCTTACTGTAGCCCCTTGATTGCATTTGCCGTATATTGGATGGCCACTAGTTACTTTTCTTCCATGATTCTATATTTCCATACTACAAAAAGACAAATGTTTTACTAAGCCATATCTTCAAATCACCTTGAGTGTTCCTTTCATGGTCTTAGCAATCCTATCGTATGGATACCCCCCTTGTGTTGGAAAAGAGACAACCTAGAGTTGGAGAGTGAATTACTAAGGTGATAGTGGGTAGCCCCTCTGAGTTATCCTTGGGGTTGTATTTTGTGTTTGGGACTTTTACACATTTAAAGTGCAAGCTTGGGACGTAACACACCCCATCCTCATTTATATTTCTAAGTTTACATTCATTAGTTTAGATTACATTAGATAAAGAGTATTAAAAGAACATCTTAACTTGCTTATGCCAATTGGCCATGTCTAGAGGTCTTGCCATTTCAATAGAGAAAACTGTAATTTCGTCCTTTAGTTGGTTAAGCATGTGTGCTTGATCAGGGTCACTGTCCATGTCAACAATAGCCCAAGTGGTTAACTCAACCAGTTGTCACCAATGTTGCTGGACATTTCTATGCCGAGAAGTGCTTTGTTTGTATCCCCCTTGGTGAGGCATACTAGTCTATGTAGACGGGTTTACTAGGGATGCCATCCATGAATGTTGGGAAACATCCCTTTGGTTTCCCTTGGAAAAAAATTAGTTATGACTAGTACTTATTTCTATCCGTGTTCATTTTTATTCATATGGTCTTTAATTTATGAACTATTTTTGGCACTTCATATATTTAAAAAAGATCTATAAGAATCTCTGTCTACATGGATCCTCTCTTTGTATTTGGTTTCCTTATAACACACTCTAAAAACATGTTTTGTAAATTTCAAAAGTTGAAACGCTACCAATAATGTTCTTCTAGTTGGATGAAAAGCTGTTTTTAGGTGGTTGTAGTGAATTATGAATGAGTTTGAAAAGCTAGTGATTTGCGTGGTGCTTCCAATTTCGAAACCATTATTTCAAGCCTGGATCATGATGATGGATGAATGTGCAGATTCTCCATCGATAGAATTGGCAGTGAAATTGATGCAATTTTTGCTGGCCAAAATTCCCAGGGAGATAGAGATTACTGAATATGCAGATGAACTAGCGTCTGCAGTAAGTGTTTGAAGTTTGAACTTTTAAATACTCTTGTCATGAGTGTGATTTCTTTCTCTTTCCCTTGGTTTTGTTGGCTAGCTTTTCCAACATTGTTTCATTTTACTTTTATAACTGGTGTGTTTAGTTGTTGATTTGACAGTATTTAGCTATGCCTGATCTTGCTTATATGTGGTTTTTGTTCCCTCTTTTGCAGGTTGTCGTGATTTCTAGGCAGTTTGCAGTCCAGCAAACATCACTTAAGTTTGAT
This sequence comes from Larix kaempferi, assembly GCA_027924585.1. Lineage (NCBI taxonomy): Eukaryota > Viridiplantae > Streptophyta > Pinopsida > Pinales > Pinaceae > Larix > Larix kaempferi. The sequence continues at coordinate 15,758,874 of BSBM01000088.1, read as the reverse complement.
GCTTTGCTTTTGATTTCAACCATTGTTGCTTCAGAGTATTCGGTCTGTAATGGAATCTCTATTTTCTATAATTCTAGAAATGGATAAGTGTTGCCATTTACAGCTACTATTTGTGTTAAAACTGAACTTAGAAGATTCTCCTGATGTATTGTGTTTTCCTTGTATGCCATTATTGATAATTATCATTGTTGTGAATGGGTGCTTGCCTGGTCAGTTAAAAGTGGGGATTGTTATTCCCCCAACCAAGGTTCAATTCCCTCTAACTGACACGCTCTCCCTGTGTGGGCTGTCTTGCCCATGAAAGCAGCTGGGTTCATGTGGTTGGGGCCAGGTGCAAGTCCTGGGCAGCTTTGGTGAGATAGTTATGTCCAACTCATGGCTGCTTAGCCAAATGATCTTCCATCAGTTGTGAAATGCACTTGTTTACATGCAGTAGATTTCTTTAGTGGGGAAGGTGCCGCTTGCATGTGTTGACTGGAAACATCTACCGAAAGTTATAATAATAATTATAACTGTTGAGGGTATAACTGGAGTTAAAACTTCTAGCATAGATACTGAACTGGAGGTGGGATCTGTCTGGTTGAGCATGACCATTATCTCAGCAATGTTCTTACCAAAAAAAGCAATATCCAGTATTATCCACTATGCAGATAAAGTTAATGTGATATGTTGTGTTTTTAATTGAGCTGGATATTATATGTTGGCCTTTTTTTGCAATTGATTACTTCTACATTTTATTTTATAATTTACATTTGCTAGGAGTTGTTTGAACATTGTAGATATTACAATTTCAATATAAAAAACCAATTTATTTATTTGGGTCTTGTAATTTGGTGGTTCTAAACCTTCGATGGGAAAAACTAGAACTTCCATTTTACAGCTCTGTAGAAGCAGAGTAAACATAATTTATTATTTTTTGGGAATGTACAGGTTCCTATACGAAATGCTTTGCAATCCAGCTCCAGAGATCCTGTGTGGCCTACCTACATTCGTATTGGCATTGGAACAATTTTACAAAATCGTGTAGGTAAGTTCTTTACTGAAGGTTCAGCATTCATGTTTCTACTTTTATTCCTTGGTCACCCTGTTGCTTATGAATTTCTGAATCATTTACTATGCATGGGGACTCAGTATACTATACTTTCTCATCAAGACACATTTTCTTCCCATTAACCTTCTTGTCCCTGTAGCAAAATCTTTTGGCTCAAACTAAATTTGGACAATCTTTTTGATGAATGGAAACAATAGATTTTCATTCTTGTAAATCATATGCAATCAACAACACATTTAAAGAGTCCCTAAAAATAGTCACTGTGATTTACATCGATGTTGAAAAATAATGTGCAAAGATTATATTGTTGGTTTTCTTGCTGTTACACCTCATATTGTATGAGGTTTCACTTTGTGATTTTCATCACATAGATGGGGATTTTCAGCTGGTACCTGTTGTCACATCCATAGTAGCGAGGGCTACCATGATTTCAGACCAGTTTTGAGCATATTTCTGAGCCAGTCTTTTTGCTATGCTATGAACGAGATCAGCGGTTGATGAGCAGTTTATTGATGATCACTCTCATCACGTACTTGTGTGATGTGGGTCAGGTATGATGCAACATTGTTGGTCTTAGTCATTTTAATGTCTCTTGGCTTTTGCCTCAAAACCATTTTCCGGTTTTGATTATCATCTCGAAACAACTTTATTAGGGCAACCCAAATCTCATAGGCATTCTTTTTCTCGGTCACATGAGGCATGAGGTGTTCTTTTACTACATCAAAAAGAATGTGCCTTGCCTTTACATTCTTCCGGTTGTATTCATCCAAAAGAATAGGATCAATAGGTATTGTGTATACTTCCTTGGTTATCTCTCATAACCCAAGCTCCTCCAACAATAAGGTGACCCTCTCCTTCCATGGAATGAAATTTTCAGCCCCCACACGTCTGTCCTCAAACCTCAAGCCAAGCATCAATGATATCTTCATAGACAAACCAATAACACTTCAAGTCAAATCTGCTAGACAAGGCAATCTCTTCCCACTGTGTCAGACTTCAACTCAGCTGCCACAATCTGCAAAACACATGCACCTACAGTTGCTCAGAAATCAACCTCTTCCCATGCAAATCTCTTGCACTCTCTGTTGTACCAATAGTCCACTGTCAAAATCAAAGAACCTCGCTCTGATACCATGTAAAAACTCGGGAAATCTGTGCACACATTTCACTCACAGATTTCGTCAAATTCTTTAATGAACAGTTATCACACAACTTGTAGTTGTCCCTAAAGGTATCCCATCCAGGATGGTAGAGGTGTTGGACAACTAAAGAGGTGACCCAAGAGATGCCATGGTTCCCAATGCAAGCTGGGAGTCACGTCAACCGAGGCACTCTTCATTTTAGATCAAGACAAATCAAGATCAAGGGGGAGACCCTAGCCAATCAAATGAAGATTAGCTAACCCAAAGGTTCCTAGGGAAATGTGAAAGTTGAGTTACGGAAACCAATGAGTAAATTAGATTAAGTGGACCCAAGAGTTTAAGTGTGGTTGAAGAGGCTTAGGAGGTGACAAAGTGTTTCAACCAATGAATGACTAGGGCCACTTATGAAGCTCAATTGAATAGATCTAGTACCATGAAAATCACACAAGTGGGGTCCACTCCTTAAAAACTGGAAAATGGTCCAACTGGGGCCCACTAGGTCAAGTTAGGGGTGAGAGGGCACTAAGGGGTATGCAATGATGTAGATCTATGGATCTAAGGTGAAAGAGGCAACACCCACATATGGGATAAAGCAAATTGCTACTAACCCAAGGAGTGCGATTTACCCAAGGGAGACTAGTGCCTTAATTTGTGGGGGCAAATGGAGTCCAAATTCCACCAAATTATAGATCGGGGTAGTTAAGGTTGTAAATATTAGATCCAGAGATCACTACACCCTCTGGAACGCCCTGAGATCTCAAGCAGTTTGAGTCTCGATGTAAGTAAATACTCATACAAACATAAACTTAACAACTAGATCTCTTTACCACTTTAACACATATGCAATCATACACATAACAACTGATATACCTGGAACCCTTTTGGGAAAAACCAACAATCTGTGGGGCTATCTTCTTTCTCGAGCCCAAAGCATATAAGAAAAGAGACAAGTACAATACAGGGTTACATCAGAAGTAACTCAGGCAAATTCTGAATTTTGCATGCATCTAGCTGATGCATGCATTGGAAGAATGTGCCCTAACTGCAAAACTGGATCTGAGTATCGCTGTAAGCACCTCTGCCTGATCTGTCTCTTTCTTTCCTCTGCTCTGATCTGCTCTGCTCTGCCAACTGAAGAAGCCTGCTGCTGAAAACGTCCCTCTTTGCATGCACATGTCCGCCCTCCCTCAACTGAAGAGTGACTCGTACTAAATCAGATCTCAACAGATCTGAGCTCTGGTCGTCACTGATCTGATCTGAGCATAACCGTGCAAGTTACAGACACTCAATCGCTCAACCGGATGCGGTACAAGCTTCCTCCTCTAGTAGGAATGCGCCCTCCTCTAGGAAAGTCGTCCTCCTCTCTATTGATCTATCTCAGATCAATTGTCTCAGTTAGTGAGACAGACCCCTTCTGTCTCCTTATAACATCTCACTGGTAAATTAGGTTTACCAAAACCCTAACAACTGGTGCATGCAAACGCTGGCATGCATTCCTTCTCAATATTTTCCTGGTTAATATTTTAACAAAGGCAATTATCAAGGTGGGTTTACGTTATCAAGTCCAAATGCTTACTAGATCTCCATAGATCTATGATTGAAAATGCATCACCAAGTGACCCAAGTGGGGCTCGACCCTCAAAATGAGGAATGGGGCCCACAAGGTGAAAATCAACTAGGGGTAGGTTATCAAGGTTGATCTATCCAAATCAAGTGGGATCTCACCAATGTTATCAGAACCGGACCGGAACCGGCAAAACCGGCCGGTCAGACCGGTTCACAGGCTTGGCCGGTCCGGTCCAGCAAAAAAAATTTGAAAACCGGATTTTGCATCAGACCGGCCAGAAAATCGGTCGGTTCCGTATGGAACCGGTCAAAACCGTCGAACCGACCGGTTTTGACTGGTTTCGTACGGAACCGGCCGGTCTGATTTCTGTAGCATAGCCAGATTATAATTTGCTAAAAGAAATCACCATTTGCTGTAGCGTTGCTTTTATTCTATTTCCTGTAGCATTACTTTGTTGTGGTTCGTGTAAATATCTACCATCGATAGCATAGATAACGTTGCTCTGTTTGCATAGAACTGTAAATCAAACAAGGTATTAATCACTTCACCTTGATTCTTGTAGCATGGCTTGCTGGTAATGCTCTCTGTGTGATATAATTCACTGAATTTTTATTATTAGAACTCTCACTTTATTTTGAAATAACATTACTTAATTTTGTAAATCTTTAAACCTTAGTTAATCATTTATCATATAGGTAATGGGCTTGTCACATTACTTTATTGATAGGTTAAGTCACATTACGTAGTTTATAATCTTTAATACTTAGTTACTTGCATAGTTTTAACCTTTTTAATGTCCATGGTACATGCTTGAACACTATTTAAAAGACTAAAAAAATGACTGTATATATATAAATTCCAAATTGAAGAGAACATGAAATGAGAGAAACTGCAGAGACATCAAACAAATCAAATACAGTCACTTAACCTTACAAACTCTCAAGCATAAACCTTGGATACACTAGGTAAAATAATCAGAGGAAACCATAGTAACCAGTCAAATTCAAGCAACTTGCTTTGTACATGCAGCACTAATGTCTCGTAATCTTATCACCAGCCCTGGGTTGACATTTAAATGAGCCAGTGAATCTAGGTGCTATTTTGGTTATTTGCACCCATATTTGCTATATATATGAGAAACTTTGCATATTTGTGTATTAATGGTTTCGATTCATATGTATGCACATGAATATATATGTTTTTTTACAAATTATAAATATTTTATGTATTTTTTAGTCGGCCGGTTTTTTACCCGGTTTTTTGCCGGTTCCGTTCTGGTTTCCGGTCCAGTTCACATTTTGGGCTTTGTCGGTTCGATGACCGCTTCGGTTCCGATAACATTGGATCTCACCTACCCACGACTTGGAACTAGCCCAACTAGCCTTCCTCAAGGAGTGTGACCTCCCTTGGAGAGGCTAATGTGCCTTGGGAAATAGGTCAAATGAAGGCCAATCACCACCAAACTATAGATCTGAATTTCCGTGGATATTATAGAGGTGGGTTTGAAAAATTATCCCCAAAGCCAAGCTAGATCCAAGTAGATCTAAAAACAAGTAAAATGAGGGTTTTGATTTTAAGGGTTTGATGACCAATGAAGAAGAATGAATGGATCTAGGTACATACCTTGTAGAACATACCTCAATTGTTTGGGGCCACTTTGCAAATTGATAGTGTTATCACCCAAAACTGACATGTGTGTGCTGAAGCCCAAAAATAAGCACACCAACTTGGTGACAACTCTCAAAAGAGAAGCTAGTGTCACCACACTCCTCTCTTCCTCGCTTCAGGTTGGCTCTTCTCCAACTCAAGGGTGGTTTCCCTAAGGTAGGATCACTAAGGTAGATGCAATGTGTGAACCAGGTGAATCGAAGAGGCTGCCTTAGAGAAACGGTTGCGGTATAAAAGGTAATTTGAACAAATGATGGGAAAGACGAGAGGATCAGTCCTTGAGGAAAGGCCAGTGCCAATATATCAGAGGGGCGAATGGAGTCAAAAGAGAACTCAAGGGGGCCTCGTGTCATATGTGACTGAGGCGGAAAGATCGCACGATTGAGCAAGCCCTGCTCAGTCTAGTGTTTTACAACCAACAAACACTTCTTCTTCTCTAGCAGTAGGAGGTGCGCTATGCAAACAAAAGATAAATATTGCACAATCAAACTAGATTAAATGCAAAGATCAATGCCAGTGTATGCACGCTCACAAAGGGAAAAAGAAAGCAACTGCTAAGATTCTTCACCTTCCAATGTGGTGGAATACACCCCTCTATGGCCTCTTACACAGACATAGAAAAGAAAACGTAGAGTCTAGAAATATTCACATTTATCTAAAAGACGGGAGGATCAGTCCTTGAGGAAAGGCTAGTGCCAATATATCAGAGGGGTGAATGGAGTCAAAAGAGAACTCAAGGGGTCCTTGTGTCATATGTGACTGAGGGGGAAAGATCGCATGATTGAGCAAGCCTTGCTCAGTCTAGTGTTTTACAACCAAAAAATACTTCTTCTTCTCTAGCTGAGGGAGGTGCGTGATGCAAACAAAAGATAAATATTGCACAATCAAACTAGATTAAATGCAAAGATCAATGCCCGTGTATGCACGCTCACAAAGGGAAAAAGAAAGCAGCTGCTAAAATTCTTCACCTTCCAATGTGGTGGAATACACCCCTCTATGGCCTCTTACACAAACATAAAAAAGAAAATGCAGAGTCTAGAAATATTCACACTTATCTAAAATCTCACAAGATCATGCCACACAAAAGAGAGTGCTCAATTTATCCGAAAAAACCCATAATATTTTTCATTAAGCTCAAGGGAAAGAAAATTTCCCAAGTTTTTTCCATGATTACAATGCAGAAGGTTGGCCCCTTAAAAAGACCAAAAAGCCTCTCATACCTTTTTTCAAAAAGAAACAGAAAAATAATAAAATAATGGAGAAAAAAGTGGAAAGGTGAATCCTAGATCCACTTTTTTCTCCCCATCTAAAACATGACCACTCTAGTTTTCTAAATGGAACTCAAACCTTGGCTATCACAAACGCTAAGAGCTAGAACTCCGAGTTTTACAGTTGTCAAAATGATACACGGGTCAACCACTAATTTAGAATTGGGAATTGGCATTTGTACGCAAGGGCGTGTTTCCAGATTTTGTACACAGGGTCGCCCAATATCTAACAGATCAACGAGACTGCCACGTGAAACATTTCGCCGATATTTGAGTCGATTCTCCCAAAGATTGTATCTTTGACATATTTCGCTGATGGTGTAACACTCGATGATCCACGTCAACCGATCTGAAGTTAGCTGTTAATCAGCTGGTCTTATGGCAAACAATACACTCGGTACTTCAGATTCATATTCACGACTGCCAAATGAAAATTTATATCACCCTCGACGCTTCTTGCGATGATCTTCGATAAATTCTATTTCACGGGCTGACTTGAAAGTTGGGATGACCACAAAGGCGCAATAGTCTCTAGTAAAGCGACAAAAATGGAATGATTTCCGGCTCGGGGCTCTAATGCTCTGTCACATACTTTGAAATCACAACGCAATTCCTGTCTTAGGGTTACCTCCTCGAGTCATAAAAATTTGTACCGCATGAGTTTTCTCCCCGTAGTCAACTGCTTGACAAATTGATCTGATGGTGGTCAGGACTGTAGAGAATCTCGAGCTCATCTTCTTTGTTTTGATAAAAAAAAACCATGTTGGTGGCTTCCATGAATAAACAAACAACAAAAACCGCGAAATTGTTCCTCTTTGTTCTAGTCTTGAGCTCGGGGATTTGATTTTTAACTCTGCATCAATCAACTAGACGCCGATGCAGATAGGTGAAATAGAACTGGTGATTACGGCTTCCCATCATTTCCCTTACGAAAGATGCTAATAGATGGGTATCCTTGAATGTGATGCCACCTACACAAATCGGCTTCTAGAGTGCAGTCAACCCTGCCCAAAAGGATTCTTTTATCAAACTCAGGATGATATCTCTCTCGCATCATTTTAGCTGCTTTTTCCCAGGAGGGTTTTAGACGACTGCTTTAGGAACACCAAGGGGCAAAAACGTTGACCACCAAAAATGTATACTCAAATATTTATCAAAGTTCTTTGCATTTATCTTGACAGCCCCTTCATCAAGCTCCTCGTCACTTTCATTCTCATGCTCCCCATGGTTTGAAAGCCTTGGAATAGGTCCTGGGTGGAATTTGGGACCAACTAACTTCATGTCAGGGCTTATAGGAAACTTGCGCACTGTTTTTGTTATATTCAATCTATTCATGCCCAACACATCACTCACGTCAAGTAAAGCAAACTCACATGACAAAGCAAGAAAACTGATATTGAGGTCAAATGCGCAAATGATCACCATCTTGGCTTCTATGAACGACAACATTTGTTGCAGTGTTAATTGTCAAGTAATTGTTCAATTCCATCCCAAAGAGAAAAATCATAGACAGTGCTGCAACTATTGATAACCCCGCCCCTGATAAAGTTGCCTCCGTTAAATCTCGAGGAATCTTCCTGTTTCCAAAGCAGGAACTCTAAGCAGAAATGCTGACATTCATGGTCTTTACGTTGTGCCTAGATTTAGCACCTTCTGCAAGCCAGAAATATCCCCTTTCTAAATTTATTATCATGTAAATTTAAACAAATGTCTTCCTCTTTTGTATGGGAATTGCACGCCAGAGAATTATCTGGAATCATTCCATTTTCATGTCCCATCGCCAGCAGTGTGTTGCTGTTGCAATCTCTAACCAAATCCTCATCCTTTATGTCATTCTGAGAGTCAACAACATGCATGATAAAGGATGCATTGCACTTATCACACTCTGATTCAACATCAGTTCTTAGGTTTCCAGAGTTATGCCTTAGTCGCAATTTCGCATTTTCATGTTCCAAAGAAGCACAACGCTCCTTTAATGTTTGTACCTCATTTGATAATTTCAAACAATGTTCCTTCTCCTTAATCAGGTTTAGTTCAAGCTCTTGAGCATGCTCTTCCATCATCTGTCAAAGTCAAATGCCTCTGTAACGAATCAGTCTCTGTAGTGCGTCCAAAGCTAGCTGTCCTGTTCTCATGTTGCTGCTGATCTAACAAGGCTGTGATAGGGCCAACCTGCCTCTGGAAAAGATGCCTTGGATACTCAAAATGTAGATGCATTTTTTAGGGGTAATAGATAGCATTCCCCCTATGTGTATATTCAAGAGTGAGATCTAGTGCTCCAAGCCAAAACGTCCTCCTCCTACAAGACAAGATCAAGTTAGAAACAAGCCAAGTAGAAAAATTATGAAAATGATGAAGAGATGTAATAGAAAGCATCAACTATGTCACAAAGATACAATAATGATACTCCCTGTCACAAACTTCAACCCAAGAGAAGATATGTGGGTGCCCCCAACAATAGCCTCCTTCAAATCGTCCTCCTCCTCACCAATTCAGCCTTCCTGCAGAAAACAACTAGTAGCCCACGATCCACAAATGATACATAGAGAAAGTACTATATATTCAACTTGCAAAAGAATCCATCAAGACAAAAGATGTAGATCCACAAAATAGTATTCTATTCCAATCTTCAAGAGCTCCAAAGGTGCTTTACAATGAGGGGGGTCTCCTCCTTTTATAGGATAATAAAGACCAAAACCCTAAACCACAAAACCACTTTTTGAAACTAGTGGTTGAGATCAAAAGACCTAACAATCTAATCAATGACTAAGATGAGCCAATACATAATATCACATGGATCACTCACTAAGTGATGACGTCATATAGCTAAAAGTGACTAAGTGAGGGTGATGTCATGCATGGAGGGTGTCTAGAAACACATGTGCCACAATATAAGATCAAGACAAGTCACTAGGAGCTCATGGTGGGGCTAGGAGGTATTAATTCCCTTCACTAGCATGTCCCCATGGCACAATAATATAAAATAATGAGTCTATGACATGTCAAATATGCCAATGATCAAATCCCGTCTCCAAATCTGAGAGAGACATGCAGTAAAAGACCTCCTGTAACCACTGTGGATCCCACTAACTGATGCCAATTGATCTGGAAGATGGGGGTTTCACAATGGATGACCAAGTGCCAAAACCTTGCCTCAATTGCCCAAATCGAATTCCTCTGTGACACTTTTATTCCATTTTTTAATCTTCCTGAAAACCTTGAAAGCCCCCTGAACTGCTATCCAGTGTGCGTGCACTGTCAAATTGAGTGTACCAGGCTGTCTGGAAGGGGGGTATAATGGTAAAAACAAGTGTCTGGACCACCCCCTTGCTCTTTAGCGCCCTAGGAAACGACTGGCCTCCAAGGCCTCTATTGGAAAGGCTGGATCAGCATGCCCAAACTGGTCAACAGGTGGATAATTGCTACTGTCATACTCAGAAGTGTCTGGAACTGAAAGATAAGTGTCTCAGTAGATCCAAAAGACCCAAATCCAATAGAATTGAGTACTCAAACACCATGGGTTGACTTGTGGGGTCAACTGTAGGGTCCACCATACTCGAACAATGTAAAATACTAAGTTGCCAGGAAACGTGGGTATGGGGACGGGGACGTGGACGCCACTTTTTGAAACTGGGTACTTGGGTACGTCAGGGGTACTGTATATATATATATATATATATTAAAATTTATAAAAATAAAACATGTCACATCACATCATACATGTATATTTGATATTTCTAAATTCAATGATTCATATGAACATTCACATTGAAAATTTGAAACATAAAATAATAAATTTGATAAATCATATGACATAGACTCATAGTATATATCAAGTGGAAGACTGGAAGGCTGAATGGCATTTCCAGACATGAAAAAGAAAGTTCAAAACAGTAAACATTGAACAATGAGCAAGATAGCTGATTTGGCTTTCTCAAGCCATGTTATCAGCGTCCTCAGGATCAATGTCATCATCATCACTAAGGTCCTCTGTCAGGAAGCTCTCTAGATAGGCATCGCTGGAGTAGTGAGCATGGAGCACTAACAGTGAGAAATGGAGTGTCGCGCAGGTTTAGGTAAGGGTTAAGTGCCCACATAACATGTGTTTCAGTGTTTTAATTTTTAATTTTTAAAATTTTAAACATCAAACATTGCAAATCGACCCCCCTTGACGGCAAGCTAAGGTAAATTTCCCAACGGTTGTACCTCCCGAGTACCCAAACATGCGGTACGACGTACCAAAATCCATGCAAGTACCCTGTTTTCATAAGTGAAGTACCTGGTACGCGAGTTTGAATTTGGGTACGGCTAGGAACGTACCATTGAAGTACTCAAGTACCCGGTACGGGTACGTGTACTCGACCCCCCGGTACGGGTACCCATGCAACATAGGTAAAATATGATGATCTGGAAGTAATAATAAAACTGTGTTAGATTGTGGTAACTTCGGGATGTCCTCCGTGGTTCAGATGCCTTACATGGAGGTACATTAGCTGCATAAGCATTAGGATGGAGTAGAGGGTGAGATGCACTCTACTTAGTGGCATGAGTCCAGTGGGGGCTGCATGCGGAGCTTCCGGGGAGATTGACCTTTGCATGCATGAGTTTTGCATGACTTGTCAGCGATCAATGATTGCATGCAAAAGTGACCTTTTGCATGCACCGAGAATTAGGCTTTTGGCAAACCTAATTCATCGGGGAGATTATTTATAGAGGTAGGGGGTCCCCAGATGAGGTTACTCAGTTGCATTGTCAGAGAGAGATATTGCTAGAGTGAGGAGGGCATAGCTGTACTTGTGGGGCGACTTTTTGAGAGAGAGAGGAGCTGCTGCAGGAGCTACGAAGGTCAGATCTGAGCTAGATCAGTGACCTTCAGTTCCAGATTTGCTAGTCACCCATTACTATGAGTTGAGATAGCTCATCAGTGTGATTTCTGATCAGTTTGGAGGAGGCCGAGTTCTCTTGGAGGAGGGCGCATTTCCCAAGGAGGGAGAAGCTCGTTTTAAGCTGGATTGACTGATTCGGAGTCTAAGACTTCTAGGATAGCCTTGCCTCAACATTGCAGGAAGGTTAGGGACGATTAGAACTCAGATCTGCTGAGATCCGGACCGGTATGAGCATTTGACATCTAGAGGAGAGGGCGCACTTGTGCATGCAGAGGAGGCCGAATTCATCAGAGGGAAGTCTTCAGAGCGAGCATATCAGAGGAGTTAGATACAGAGAGGGCAAATCAGTCAGAGGCATCTTCAGAGCACTCAGATCCAGTTTGGCAGTTAGGGCTTACTCTTTCAGTGCATGCATCAGCAGGATGCATGCAAATTTAGAGTTTGTCCAGTTTCAGAGAGGATTGAGTTACTTGCTGAGGTAATCCTGTATTGTATTGTCATTCATATCTATATGCTCTGGGCTCGAGAGAGAAGATAGCCCCACAGTTCGCTGGTTTTTCCCGAAAGGGTTCCAGGGTATATTTGTTGTTTATGTGTGTGATTGCATTTATATTTCAGTTGGTAAATGCAGATCTAGTTGTTTGAGTCTATATTTTTATGAGCATATATTGATATCGAGACTCATACCGCTTGAGATATCAGGGCGATTCAGAGGGAGTAGTGATCTCTAAATCAAATATTTACATGGTATCAGAGCCCTGGTAAGGGTCAGAGAGGGCAGTCACAGAGATTAGTGATGATAGAGACCAGATCTGAGCAGCACAACTCAGCACAACTCAGATCTTAGGTTGTAGAGGTCAGATCTATCAGATCTATGAGTTTGGAGGTGAGATCTGAGATAGATCTTTCAGATCTGACATGAGTAGATTCTAGATCTGTGGCAGATATATCAGATCTGAAGCATAATGTTTAGATTTGTGAGAGTAGAGTCCAGATCTGAAGAGCAGAGTTCATATCTGTCAGTGCAGACATCAGATCTATTACGATAGATAACAGATCTATCAGATCTGTGAGTTCAGAGGTTAGATCTGAGATAGATCTAGCCGATCTGTGATCAAGAGAGATTCTTGTTTCACTGTGGGTTACAGTACTTCAGTTTTGCAAAGTTATGGCCACTAGCTTGAGAGTAGAGTACATGTTGATGGGAAAGCCTGTATGTGGGTCCAGGGAGACCTTGGATATAGTTTCAGTATCAGTGACAGAGGGAGAGCATGATGCTTCTCTCAAGATTACATTGATAGAGGAGGAGCGCAGATCTGCATATCAGAGTGCAGCAGATGCAGCCAGAAGTCTCCAGTTCAGAGGGAGTTGCTGTAGTAGCATATGATGTGTTTGATCCTGGTGGATGTTTCTCCAGCAGTACCTTCCTCGCTGAGAGGGAGTGTCAGTACAGAGATGTGCATGAGATATGCATGTGCATGAGGTCTTGCATGATGCATGTGCATGAGATATGGATGCACATGAAGACTGAGTAAATAGCAGGAACAATGGAGGTTGATGAGTTTACTTCTCGGTTTGAGGAGTTCTCATTAGCCTCAGTTCAGTTAAGACAAGATAGTAGCCTGCCAGAGTCTCAGGTTGATCAGAGTTGGAGGGTTGACTGCATGCTCAACAGTCACATGACAGGGGTACAGGATGCATTTGAGCACACACCCTTGCAGTTGGCTCGGGATGCGCAGGGGGTTGACCACTTGGTCACTGGAGTGGGTAGAGTGAGGTTTCTGCTTGACTGTGGGGAGCTCCTGGTGGTTTCAGGAGTGCCCTGTGTTCGAGGATTGAGAGGGAGTATCCTCTCAGTGCCAGCTTTGACAGCTGTTGGTTGTTCAGTAGTGTTTCAACGGGATCAGATATTCACCTACCCTAGAGGAGTAGACCCAGTCTTGTTGGGTCACAGGATTGATGGTGATTATTTGGTTCATGGACAGCCTACTTCGAGCACATCTAGATGGATGAGTGCATCCTCTTCAGATGCAGAGGAGGATGATGAGCGGGAAGCACATAGCAGAGATGAGGCCAGGAGGAGTGAGCCTGTTCAACAAATGGGTGGACGAGGTGCTTACCATGATGAGGATCAGGGCAGTGATTCTGGTGTTCCGATCGATGAGCGAGATGCTCTTGACAGTGATGAGTCTTAGGAGATTGAGCCCTTGGGCTCATATCAGATGGATGAGCATGCTGCTCATGCAAGCACTAGTCAGAGAGTGAGCTGGTGTGGCATGGTTGATATGGACTTGGCTTAGGAGAGAGCTAAGTCAGTTCAGAGACAGAGGGAGTTGACTTATAGAGTTGAGTCAACTCAGGGTCATAGGCAGATGATCTACAGAGCAGTAGATCCTCTTGATAGAGGTCTTCAGGATTGGTTACACCAGTAGAGACTCAGAGGGAGTCTGAGTCAGAGTGCAGTGGCAGAGTCAGCAGTGGTTGACAGGAGGGCTTCTTCTGAAGCCACACTTATGGAGATTGATTAGAGTTCTTCAGGTCAGAGAGCAGTGACATGCAGATCAGTTAGATCAGTGTCAGCAGCAGTGGACTTGATGGATCCAGGCATTAGTGTCAGGACTTCCCTCGTTAAGAGGGAGTGTTAGATTGTGGTAACTTCCGGATGTCCTCCATGGTTCAGATGCCTTACATGGAGGTACATTAGCTGCATAGGCATCAGGATGGAGTAGAGGGTGAGATGCACTCTACTCAGTGGCATGAGTTCAATGGGGGTTGCATGTGGAGCTTCCGGGGAGATTGACCTTTGCATGACCTTTCAACGATCAGTGATTGCATGCAAAGGTGACCTTTTGCATGCATGCATGTAAAAGTCATCGAGAATTAGTGTTTTGGCAAACCTAATTCATCGGTGAGATTATTTATAGAGGTAGGGGGTCCCCAGATGAGGTTACTCGGTTGCAATGTCAGAGAGAGATACTGCTAGAGTGAGGACGGCGTAGCTGTACATGTGGGGCAACTTTCTGAGCGAGAGAAGAGCTGCTGCAGGAGCTAGGAAGGTCAGATCTGAGCTAGATCAGTGACCTTCAGTTCCAGAGTTGCTAGTCACCCATTACTGTGAGCTGAGATAGCTCATCAGTGTGATTTCTGATCAGTTTGGAGGAGGCTGAGTTCTCTTGGAGGAGGGTGCATTTCCCAAGGAGGGAGAAGCTCGTTTTGAGTTGGATTGACTGATTCGGAGTCTGAGACTTCCAGGATAGCCTTGCCTCAGCATTGGAGGAAGGTCAAGGATGATCAGAGCTCAGATCTGCTGAGATCCGGACCGGTACGAGCATTTGACATCTAGAGGAGAGGGCGCACTTGTGCATGCAGAGGAGGCTGAATTCATCATAGGGCAGTTTTCAGACCGAGCAGATCAGAGCAGTTAGATACAGAGAGGGCAGATCAGGCAGAGTCATCTTCAGAGCACTTAGATCCAGTTTGGCAGTTAGGGCTTACTCTTTCAGTGCATGCATCAACTGGATGCATGCAAATTTAGAGTCTGTCCAGTTTCAGAGAGGATTGAGTTACCTGTCGAGGTAATCTTGTATTGTATTGTCATTCATATCTATATGCTCTGGGCTCGAGAGAGAAGATACCCCACATTTAACTAGTTTTTCCTGAAAGGGTTCCAAGGTATATCTGTTGTTTATGTGTGTGATTGCATTTATATTTCAGTTGGTAAATGCTGATCTAGTTGTTTGAGTCTATATTTTTATGAGCATATATTGATATCGAGACTCATACCGCTTGAGATCTCGGGGCGATTCATAGGGAGTAGTGATCTCTGAATCAAATATTTACAAACGGACTAACTGCATCAATCATCATCTGAAGCACATGTCCAACATATGGAATCATCAATAGGTGTATGTGGGATCACAAATCATCATCCATAAGCACAAGTGGTCCATCTCATCACATATTCCAAGAATGACCATGGTCAAACTATGTTTGACTAGGTCAAAATACAACGAAAGACTAGATTATAACATAAGACTAAGACATGTTCCTTTAATCATATTCACAACTTAACTTAAAGTATAAACATCATTCAGTGGTAGTTAATACATATATATTTTAGTGTTATTTATAATTTACTTGCACAAAAGCTTTAAAGACATACTCACTCCACGGACATGGCCTAATTGCTAGCAAAGGGTGAAGGCTAAAGAAGAAAGCTAGGCAAAAGGGATGACTTAACCAACTCAACTAAGTGACACTTTGGACGGGGAAAGGGGGAGCTACACTCTGTGTTGGACAAAAATAACAAAGGGAAGGGCAGTGCCTCACAAATGGATAAGTTGTTTAGAGAGTGTTTATCCAACTTAGGCATCATGTCTACATCAAGTTGATCCAGGTTCATTAAGATCATTCATTTCATTTCCATGGCCTTTTTGCCCTATATGACCCCTCTGGGATTTCATATGCGCTAAGAAGCACAACCTATGTTGCAGGAAACTTGGGCCCCAACCCCGTTTCCAGTGTTTTGTCGTTTCAAAACCCTGAAATGCGTACCATACGTCTCGGAAATGCGTTTCTGTACGAACGAAACATGTTTCCGAAATGGAAACACGTTTCCGGTACGGATTCAATCAATGAGGTCACCTGAAAAAAGATATCACCATGGTGCAATAGTATCTGGTAATATTAATGGTAATGTTATACCATTAATTGTTTCAGGATGTTTGAGAGTGGTTCCAAGTTTCCAACCTCATCGGACTTCATATGCAAAAAGTAGAATTTTAGATCCCACTTAAAATTCAGTAGACTTAACAGTTTTCAGAATTTCAGGATTGCAATGTTTGCTCTAGATTCTATCATGTATGAGGGTATGGAATTGGCATTTTATCAAGCACGTCAACCCCTACATGTCCCTTGATGTTGGTGATGTTGATTGTTGAACTCCTCTATCATGAACTTAATAAAAATGTACTCTTCACTCAAACAAAATCAATTATTAAGCATGGGAAGCTTTTTCTACCATATTTTAATGATTGGATTAGGAAGTTTCATCAAAATAACTAATGTCCTTGGAGGATCAACTTTGAAATTCAAGTTAGAGGCAAGGGCTAGAGCCTAGAGGAGGGAGGTGTTATCACACAACTTGTAGTTGCCCCTAGTGGTATCCCATCCGGGACGGTAGAGGAGGTGGACAACTAAAGAGGTGACCCAAGAGATGCCACGGTTCCCAATGCAAGGTGGGAGTCACGTCAACCGAGGCACTCTTCACTTTAGGTCAAGGTGAACCAAGACCTAGGGGGAGACCCTATAACCAATCAAAGATGATTGGACCCAAACAAAGGTTCCTAGGGATGAGTAAATGGTAAGTTACGGAAACCAATGCAAGGTAAAGTGGACTTATAAATTAAAGTATGGTTGAAGGTGGTTTGAGAAATGATTAGTGTTTCAACCAACGTACGATTTAGGCCACATGATTAGTTATAATGATAAGATATGGTACCATGTGTTACACAAGTGGATCCTACTTTCTTGGGATATGTGAAATGGCTTAATATGGACCCACAAGGTGAAATTAAGGGATGCAATTGGCACTAGAGGATATGTAATGAGTAGATCTATAGACCTAAGTTGAAATTAGGAATACCCATATACCAGATCTAAGGTTTGACACAATTCCCAAGGAGTGCGACTTGCTTAAGGAGGACTAGTGCCTTGTTGGATGGGTTAATGGAGTCAAAAGATATGTCAAAGTGTAGATCGAGACACCTAGAGGTCAAGACAAGTGGGCTAATTGAGGTAAAGTGGTTGGATCTTGCTAGATCTAGGGTTTCATGAAATGACCCAAGTGGACCACAATCCCTTAAAACAAGGAATGCTACCCTCAAGGAAGATCGTCACAAAATGATACTCTAGATATAGGTTTCAAGGTATGCCCGTTCCAAATCCACTGAAATCTCAACTACCCAGGTCCTAGAAGTGGGCAAACTTAGTCACCCAAGGAAGTGCGACCTTGATCAAGGAGGGCTAAAAGGTGGATAAGGTGTGTCAAATCAAGTCCAATGGCCACCAAATTGTAGATCCAAGTAGCTTAGGCACTGATCTATGTGGATCTAGAAAATCAAGTCAATCCAAGGGTTAGATCTCACTAGATCTGAGTTTTAAGCTGCCAAGTAATTCAAAAGGGGGTTTTAATCCCTTAAAATGTGGAATGATGCCCACAAGGTAAAAATCACCCAAGTAAAAGTCTAGGGGTAGGTTATCAAGTGTGTAGATTGCAAATCAAGTGGGATCTCACCTACCCATGTGCTAGATCTAACCAAACAACCCTCTCCAAGGAAGTGCGATTTGGTTCAAGAGGGCTTTATTGCCTTGAAAAGTGTGTCAATTTTAACCCAATCACCACCAAACTATAGATCCAACTAGGGGTGGATGCTATAGAGGTGGGTTTTTAATATCTCTTCAAAAGCAAGGCTAGATCTAAGTAGATCTAAGAAAAACCAAAATGAGGGTTTTGATTAATTAGGGTTTTTATGATCTAGAAATTATGGATGATTCAAAGAAGAAGAAGATCATACCTTTGGAGCATACCTGGATGAAGAGATGAATGTTAGTTGAGATGAGGATTACTTTTTCCAAAGATCAAATGGAGAAGTTTTGAAGCCCTCTTGCCAAATCGATTTTTCCAAGCCAATTATGTGTCCCTCTAACCTGTCAAAACCAAGGAGCAAAGCATCTATCAGTTTAACATGTTGAAGGTAGATACAAGCAAGAAAGAGATAAGCAAAGAATAGTTGGTGCAAAGACAAAACCACTCCCTGTTTAACCCAAAACGTCTTCCTCCAAGCTTGAAGGGCAAGCTTCCCCACCAATTCGCACTTGTTGAAGAAGTCTTCTCCACCTGTAAAAAAAATATGGCAAATATGCAAGATAGCTACAATAGATCCTCCAGTGCAATGGACAAAAGCATTTACAATCAAAACAACCAACATCCACTCCAACCCAAGCATGTACTCCAAAAGATAGAAATTTTATTCCAAGAGCCAAGAGCCAAAAATCTCTAGATGATTTTACAATGAGAGGCTCCCTCCTTAAATAGGATGGGGAGAGAGCAAAATCCTAACCACTTTTTACATGAGTGGCTAAGATTAAAAGATCAAAAGATCTAATCAATGGTTGAGATGAGCTCAACAATAAAATACATGGATCAACCATAAAATATAACAATAAGTGGACAAAATCGCCCTAGGAGAGGGGATCCCACCAAATCATGATGACAAAATATAACAATAAGCTTATGGTGGGTCCAAGGGGTAATTTTAGCCACCCTTGGTCAATCCCCATAGCACAATAATAATAAAATAGTCATCAATATACCAAATCGTAGGCCTCAAAAGACCTCAGAAATCACCAGAAAGTGCCATAAGTGATGGATGTGGGCCCCGATGAAGCTGAAACTGTTGGAGAAGGTGCGGAAGACATCCCACTCATCACTGATCATCCCATGCCAAAACTTTGCCTCAGTAGCCCAAATCGAATTCCTTTGTAGCGATTTCTACCAATCCAAAACTACCTCGGGAAGCGTGTACCTGTCCCAAACTGCCTCCTGGAGTGCCTGCGCTGTTAAGGTGAGGGCACCAGTGTGTCTGGGAGGGGGGTAATATGGTAAAAACAAGTGGTTGGACCACCCCCTCCATCATCAGCGCCCTAGGTGAACCAAATAAATATCATCTCTGCTCTGACAGGGTCTCCGACAGACCAAAACTGCACTAGGACAGCCTACTGAGGCTAAATAATCACCGTAACTGCCCGGAACTGGAAATAGACTATCTCATTGGACTCAAAAGGTCCAAAACTATCCAAGATGTGTACTCATACACCATATAGATCTCTGCATGATCATATAATATATCCAATATACCGGAACAGGTGAAATAATAATAATTTGTAAATGATCAAATAATGCTGAAAACCATAGATCATCATAAACCTGTATCTGATGCATAGAACCATCATGTACATGTACATAGACCATATATCATCTACCTGTGTCATCATAAGGTCCAATAATCTCATGTCCTGTGATTGACCTTGGTTAAACTAGGTTTGCCAGGTCAATATTGACCAAATATAACTCAGACTACCATCAGAAGCTGCTGCAAAGTGTCAAAGGTTAATGCATGCTCTACAACTCATTCAAATAGCAATTATAACACAAAGTAATAAACAGATGCAATAGTAAACAAACATAGGGCAGAAAATAAACACATCAGATGCAAGGAAACAAGTTACATCACATCAATTATGCACAGTAGACACCATGATTTACCCTAGGAAAACCCTCTATCCTTCAGAGGGGAAAAACCCAACAACCTTTCTTATGATTGATTCATAATAGAAGAACAAGTATACAAATGACCATAATCATCAAAACCCTTAACACATGAGGGTGTACATAAACAGTGAGACCAACTACTTATCTTTTCATGAATATGTAGCATCAACTCTAGGATTCTTAGTAACATTGAAGTACTGCCATCCTCAAGAGCTATCACCAAGTACTTAGGCTAGCTGTAGAAGCTAACATTTTTATATCTTCATCACATAATGTTATCCTACACCTACAACCATCAATGATGACAGATCTGGGCTGTAGTAGGATAGATCTTTACTGTAGAAGATAGATCTGAACTAGATCTGAACTGTAGCATTAGATTTTAACTGGATCTAAACTGCTTTCTGCAATCAACAAAACAATGACTGCCAATACTGAGGCTGCTGCTAATCACTGTTGACTGATTAAACCCTCGGTGCCTGGTGTAATTACTTGGTTGACTGTTTGAGGCATGTTGTTGACCAGATGAGGCTGCATATATGCCAAAAGAAGAAGCAACCTGCAAATCATGACTATTGCCATCAAAATCAACTTGCCCAAACCCTAACCATTTTTCATCACCAAACTGTGATATTAGTTGACCAAACTAGAGGCACATGTAGCTGCTTTTGACTACTTAAGTAGTTGATTACTGAGCCGTTGACTGTTTTGAGACTGTGGATGACTGATTTAGTACTCAACTGAGTTAGTGGCTGAGTATTACCCTTGACAAGGCTATTGACTGCCTTCTCAGGTTCTAGCAGGGCTCGACCTTTCTGAAATAGGCCCTAAATAGGGCATAGATACAAGGGACAGACCCTGGGTAGGGCTCGCTCTGCTCCGACTTCACTGATTAACCCAGCGATTGAGGTAGAAAAGCCCTAACAGGGCTTGGGCTAACCCTGGCAGAGTTCGGGCTGCATGATAAGGGCCCTAGCAAGGCTGAGATGGACATAAACCAACCCTAGCAGAGTTAGGATAGTGGCAGCTCTGTCCCAACCAATTCAACTGCCCTAAAAAAACAAGATCAAACCTCACAAAGAAATCCTTGCTGCTGTCTTCAAGTTGAGCTGGAACATGCTGAGAGAAGAAGCCCCACGACTTTTATCTTTTTGGATTAGAGATGCGTTGCCGCCTCTTACGCACCCGGGGTTAACGCAGCAGAAAACTTCAAGTTGCTCAGTGCGTCCTTGCGGGCAAGTCTTGAGTCAAGTACTATCACTTGATCTTGACTCCTCCGTTTAGGCTTAACTCCTAACGAAGCCAAGGGGGGTAGACCCTATTAAAATTACTAAGGCTTTAGGTACTTAGTTCTTTTGGAAGAAAATTGTTATTTAGGAGTTTGGAATTAAAAATTTGATCAAGACGATTGCAAAATGAAAACAACTATACAACATATATGAATAGAATAATCACGACAAAATATAGCTTAGTTGAATGATGCAAATAATAAATATCAAAGACTAGTGCCGTCGAGTCAAAATAAGTGCTGCTATAAAAGTAAAGGTTTTGCAATTGTGTTCTTGGTCAGTTTTAAGAATTATCAAAGGATGAGTTAATTAAGGGGAAAAAGGGAGATCCAAATATACCGTGAGGTACGAGGAGTAATGTTCGAAAACTAGGCAAAGGTGGTTCCTCACAAAGACGTGTGGGTTCGAGCAGAGTTTCGAGGGCGTGTTCAACACTACACCAATAAGGATGTAGTCTAACGGTGCCCCGAGGTCACTCTCCAATGGTTCCTACTTCTTTTGAGAAATTTCTCCATGCAATACTCACAGATCGAGTGCTGGATTTTCACTATGTTTGGGGGTGTTGATTTTATTTATGTGAGTTTTTAATTAAATGTTTGAGAATTAATAAGTTGCTGCACTCTTTTCTGATTTCCCCAGGACTAGGCCAATGCCCGCAAAGGGAAAGAGCATACTCTGAGAAACAACAAAATGTTCATTCAAATTTTGGATGCTTGAAAATCAAATGCTAAAATAGAAAAAAATTAACCTGGAAAAGAAAAAGATATGCTCACGGAATCTATGTATCACTTTCTGATCAACCACCACTATTGACAATGCCTTTGTGTGGTGGTGAGAGCATACTTCATGGCAACGAGACTGACTTTATTTAACTACTTGTGAAAATGAAAGAAAACAAAATTAAACTACTTAATCAAAGTATACAGCCTGCATGAAAAATGCTAGAAAAAATCACACCACGAAAAGGAAAAACACGAATCCCCCCAGGGGGGATGGAATATGGGCGTTTTGTAGCCCACCTGCTTCTTATTACAATTTGTTTCAAAATGCTTTTAGCTTTAAGAATGCCTTTGATTCTTATAAATCTGAATCAGGAAGGATTACAAATAGTTAAGAAGAGAAAATTATAAGAAAGAGGGGATCTCTGGATCGCTAAAATCTTCAAAATTTGGCCAGAATTTCCTTCTTTTTTTTTTTCAATTCTGCAAAATCAGCAAGCTAAAATGGCAGAAATATTAGTAGATTAGTTAAATAATAAATAAAAAAATACAACTACTTAATACTCCTTGAATATAAAATTTTATGAAGCACAAGTATTAAGTTTTAATGCTAGATTCAAGCTCAAAATATGAATTTAAATGCTTCTTTTGATCTAACAAAAATATGCAACAAGAGATGTAAGCTAAACTTTAAAATGATCTACTTGTTGAAGAGTAAGGGAACCGAGATTTTTTATTTTATTTTAATAGCGTAGAAGAAAGTTGAAACAAGAACCCAACTTCGGTTTTGAAAGAATAGAGAACCAAAGATGCCTGCAACTCAACAACGATTAAACCAAGACGACCAACAGCGAAGTTGGATGAGGACGCAACTGAGCTCAATCTCCTTCCTCGGATTTCTATCCTGCACTATCACAAACACTTGCAAATGAAGATTAAATCTAAAATATGTAATTAATAGAGACTAGAAGAGCATTAGTACAACTGAATACACCTGGTGCTTCACTATCTCTAATTAATCAAACATTTATAAGCAAATCAAATACAATGAATGCTTATACTATGGGCACAAAGGCTGTCTAAGCTAGATAAATCTACAATTGTTGCAAAATAATAAGTGATTAGCTAGATATTACTTCAAAACATCAACCAAACGCACATCTAATGGGACAGCTGCACAACATATGGCCTCCAAAGCCTTTCAATTTTATTCCGAAGCGAATCACAAGAAACTTACAAGTGCAGAGGTTCAATGCTTCCTCCTAAATGAGTGAAGCAACCTTGCTTATATAGAAAAAAGAGATAGCTAGAGGGGGGGCGCACTTGCCAAGAGAGGGGTGCACTGGATGAGTTGTACACAACTCGGCATATGTTGTAATGGATTGGAAAAGGCTGAAAATCAGCTTTCTTCCATAACTCCACTTACTTGCTTTATCTTATAAATTACTATCTTTTCTTGAGAGTTGCGCCCTCCCTACGAAGAAATGCGCCCCACTTGGAGAAGAAAAATCATCTTGCCTTTAATTGCCGAGAAAAACACTCCGGAGTGTTAGATTTTCATACATTCATAGCATAATAATTCAAATTCATAAATAGGATCACTAGAAGAAAGACAAAGCACAAAACAATAACACAAGAGTTTATCCTGGGAAACTCAAACGGGAGAAAAACCCAACAACCTTCGTATAGAGATGATAATTCTGAGAACAGAGTACAATGATGAGAGAGAAAAGATGGAAATGCTTTCCAAAGATGGAAACTCCAAATATATTCTTCTCCTTCTGCAGGTGCGAGCTTATCTCTCCAAGTGATGCGAACTTGTGTGAAGTGGATGAGTGAATAATGAGGTGAACTTACCTCTTATTTATACAAGTGCCAAATATTTTTATTCTTAACATTGAATATAAAGCAACAATTGATCTGATCAGTATTTAAATTTTTGTAGTAGGGAAGTGCCTTAACCTGATTGGTATGTTGTTTGTAAAAAGGATACTTCTGCTTTCTTTTCAACTTAGTATGAAAAAATTGTAAGCTGCTTTTATCCAGGAGTATCTATTGCGTAGTGCTTTAGTTCCAAATGTATCTGTTTTGTATGAAAAGGATTATAAGCTGGTTTGCAGGAAAGAGTTTTAGAATATATGATTGATACCCCTTCCTCATACAGAAAATAGTTATTTCTCACTCTGATTTAATGTCATAGCTGCTGATAAAAAGCATCTGGCACTTTCTCTGGCGAAATCAATGATGGAGATGTTTGGGGAGGACTGGTTGATAGGTCCAATGAACTTACCTGGAGATGAAAATACAGTTCCTTTGGACAGGTACTTGTTGGATCGGCTACTGTTTTGGAAAGCTGTCAAATGAAAGTACATCTGATGCTACTAGAAATTCTTTTTCTTGCAGGTGTTTTCTGCTTGTTTTGGAAACATCCAGGGTTGAAATTGGTGTTTTATTGAATGAGCTTGCCCACTTCACATTTGATTCTACCAATGGTGTATGTTCTAACCTTGAAGATGCCACCATAAGGAAGCGAGACCTTGCTAATGTATATGCATTGATGGAGAATATAATAAAGCTATTAACAAATGTTTGTGACAAGCAAGGTAATTTGATCTCTCTTTCCAAATCTGGCACATTTATGATTCTCTTGTTTCTGATTACAAAAATGTTACTTTGAGCATTGTGGTTTGAAATTCAATGAATGCCTGTTTATTGTCTTTCATCGTTATTTTTGAGTTGTTTAAGACTTGCATCATAGAGGATGCTCTTGTAAAAAGCATTATGCTAAGCTTTTCAATTGTTTCTTTCTTATGCATAAACATAGGGTTAAGGGAATGCTTGTAACTTTTTTCTGTTTAATGTTTAGCAGTATCTTTGATCAATACACGTTGGGGTACATGGAAGGCCATTCATGCTTGTTGTTGCATACATACAGATATGCACATATATACACATGTATACATTTGTAAGGATATATATATGCATAATTCTACCTACACATACATTATGTTTCACACACACACACACATATATATATATGCTTAATTATTAATTCTACCTATACATACATTATGGTACATTATGCAAAACATTGATGAAAAGATTGTCATCAACTAAAAAACATTGAGGGTCTGAACATTGGGACACCAGAAACATCAACACAAAAATTGGCAAACTGCGACGAGCATTAAAAAATACAAAATAAATTTATTTTATCTGTTTAAAAAAAAATATAGACCATCAACATTAAACAAGCACACTGGCACATAATATGGTAAAAACACTGATATATATGTAGTGGATGCCAAACGATACATCGAAGTCGATATTGAAGCCTGATATCTCTCCGATCAAGCACTGAAAACTAGAAAACCAATACAAAAATGACCACTTCACCAGAACATGAGGTTCAATTGGATAATGTGATTGAGAGAGTTGGAAGATTGAATCTTGAAGAGAAAGAAGCACTGCCATCTGAGCAACCTGGACCCTGACAGAAAGTTCCAAAGTGGGTCATGAAGACACTTGAAAGTGTTAATCCAGATGAAGTTGGAAAGACAGGAACTAGAAGCTCGACAACACAAGAAGATGGAGGAGATGCAGTGAATTAAATTTCAGGTGATGTAGATGATATGGATGTTTCCTATGACTGTAAATTGAATCTATTTGCTAACCTTGAACCAACTTCCTTTAGAGAAGTTGCTTCTCATGATGAGTGGAAAGAAGCCATGGAGAATGAATATGATGCTTGTTGCTGTCTAATATGCACCTATGTGAGAAAAATCTAAACTCATTGGGCACAACCTTGGGGGCAAGTTCAGCTTGGGTGCAACTGTCACAATAACACTCAACCCCTCTGTTTAGGTCATCTCCTAAACAAGTCCAAGGGAGGTAGACCCTAATAAAATAAACTAAGGATGAGTAAACTATAGGAGTTAATGTAATTACAACAAGTCACTTAGGAAATAAAGCACATAAAGTAGATCTAATCTATGATATAGTGTTGGAAATAGTGCAATTTCGGAAGCTATTCTTATTGTACCTTCTACGGGAGAAGATATTGTTGTAACTGATCATATAAAACCCTTGAAAGAATCAATATAAACCTTGGGGTGAAAATACACAAATAAAATAATTTTTAAATGTTATTTTATCTTCCTCCAAGACAAGTCGGCCCTGTCAGTTAGAAAAGTCGTTCAAGTGAGTAAACTACCCCAAAACAGTGGGCAGTCTGCCCCAAACATTGGACAGAACTGCCCCAGACAAGTCGGCCCAGTTTGGGAAAGTTAGGTCATCCTAGTAAGGGGAAAAGTCAGTTTTTATGTGTATAAATAGAGAGGCCGTGTGCCTCATTTGGTCACTCACTTGACTCATGCAAGTTCGCACTAGAGGAGAGAGAAGTTTGCATTTGCAGCTAGAGAAGTGATTTTTGGGGTTTTCTCTTGGAGAAATTTTCTATTTCTCTCTCTTGTATCTGTACTTTGTTCTTGGGATTGATTATCTCTATATGAAAGTTGCTGGGTTTCTCCCTGTTGGGTTTCCTAGGATAAAATTCTTGTGTTCATTGTTTTTGTGCTTGGTTATTCTTTTAGTGATCCTATTGTTTATCTGCAATTAAATTATACTGCTATATTTGTATAAAATCTAACATGGTTTCAGAGCAGTACTAGAAGAAGCCATTGCCGGAAACTAGGGTTTCACTTTTCAGGGTCTTCCCTCTTTAGCTTGGCTTGAAAAGAGCATTGGAAATCTCTCCTTAGGGAATGCGCATCTTTTGGTGAAGGAAAATTCCAGTTCTGAGAAGTTTCATTTTTGACCTAATTTTGCAGCTACGGCAGTGACTGCAGAAATTAGGGTTTCAAGTTTTGATATGTCCGGTCCACAGTTTTGTCTCGATCTTACCTTCTCTCAACTCGCCTTGATAGGGCACATCTATCTGTGGAGTCAGTTTTGCAAGAATCCAAACTTCATTTTTGACCTAGCTCCTGCTAGGGTTTCTGGTCCAGATCTACAGTCAAGATGATTGGAATGAAGGTTGAAGATCGACTTGATGGGGCTTCCAACTTCATCTCCTGGAATTCTAGGGTTCTTCTCATATTAGAAGAATGATCTTTTGAAGTTCGTCAACGAGAAGGTTCCATAACCAGAAGCAGCAGATGACAAGTTTCAGTGGAGAAAGAATGATGCAAGAGCAAGAAGATTCTTGGTGGACTCAGTCAAGGATCTTTTGGTTCCTTAGATCTCACAAAAGAAGATAGCTAGGAAGATGTTCAAAACCCTAAAGAAGTTGTTTGAACATAGTAGCATGAATGTTACTCTCACATTGAGGAATCAACTATCAAATCTTAAGATGTCAAAGTTAGAATCAATTGCTGAGTACTTCATGAGGATCTCAAAACTAAGGGACAAGCTAAGTTCTAGTGGAGAATCCCTTGATGATAAGGAGCTTGTCATAACCACTTTAAATGGTCTCCCACCCTCTTGGGAATCATTTATCCAAAGTATAAGTGGACGAACCCAGTTGCCCAAATTTGACAGATTATGGGCAGATTGCACTAAGGAAGAGATGAGGATTACAACAAGGCAGAAACTTCATGGCACTCAATCTAAGGAGAATCAAGCATTTGTGTCCCATGCCAAGAAAGCTAGAGGAAAAGGAAGAAAGTTTCACAATCATAAGAACCAAGAGAGGAGATCAAGTCCTTCTCCAGATCAGAAGAAAAAGAAGAAGGATCTCTCGCATATACAATGCTTCAAGTGCAAGACATATGGTCATTATGCCAGTGATTGTTGAAGTTCAAACAAAAGAAAGCATGAAGCCTCAACCGTTGATGTTGATGAAGACTCTCCTCACAAGAAGTCAAGGAATGATGATTGTTCAGAGTTCTTCTAATGTTCCCCATGTTGAGGAGATGATATGAAGACCCTAACTGCGATGGTCTTCCAGCAAGAAAATGTAGAACATAGGTCTCTCATGGTTCCCACAAGGAGGCAGTGGGAGCCCACCCACAAAAACAATAAAAGATAAATATTTGAATTTATTGCTCGCATAGATCTGGTTTGTCTTATATGTTTTCATATCAAATTATATGCAAATCTATTAGGAAGTGTGTTGAGCATTTGATGTAGGACCGTAAGCACTAGTTGTATTTGTTATACGAGCTGCACAACATTCCATGAACACCTGATGGAGCTAGTCTAGATGATATCTCCTTCCTACATGCTTAGAGTAGTGCACACTCTTGATGGCATGTTCTAGTGGAGATAGCAGACATCTAGATAGTTATCATATGTGTTTGGGAGACATGTTTATGATTGTTGTGCTGAAGCATTAACTAAGATGCCTACATACCCGTGTAAACTATTGCCATTGCATTGAAATAGAAATTGGTTAAATTTGTTTATGCAATGTTACGAATCATTTGACGGGATTTGACTTGTAGGGAAAAGACCATATGATATGGCCCACAAGAATAGGATGATGAGACTTGTTCCGATGAATCCCTTTCTCAAAAAACCCCTTCTTCGATATGTACGCACTTCACTTCATACACCCTCACTTGACT
This sequence comes from Larix kaempferi, assembly GCA_027924585.1. NCBI lineage: Eukaryota > Viridiplantae > Streptophyta > Pinopsida > Pinales > Pinaceae > Larix > Larix kaempferi. Next base: position 15,730,386 of record BSBM01000088.1, on the reverse strand, counting down.
ACATAAGCTAAGCTATGCATGTTGGCTTAGAACTAACACATGTAAAAGGGTTCTAAGAGTTACACTAATATTAGACCATAGTAGCAAGATTTGGCCATATTGGGAGTTCTTGTATGGAAATTCATTTGGAATTAGAGATTTGCTGAATATTCGACATATTATGGATACGATATTGTAAAGTTGACTAAATACTTAAATATATTTACAATTTTCAAAATTCACTAAATGTTACTATTAAAGTTGATTTGGAATTGCAGCTAGAATAACTTTCTTATAAAAAAGTAAAATCTGGTCACACAAAAACTCAGGATCATTTTAAAGAAATTTGTGATTCGTTTCATGTAATCTTTTAAATAAAATTTTAAATAACACACACTACTTAATCAACATTAGAAAAATAGGTACATTAAGGCCATAAGCCTTTACTTATTACTTAATCAACATTAACTGTTAAGAAAACACATACAATGAAAGCCATGAGCCTATTTTCACATAATAAACTATATTTTCACGTTGTTGTATCATATGTTATATTTCAAATTTGAGACATGTTCCAAGTTATTTACAATGAAGAATTAATATTACTTCAAAATTTTGAATGGCCGCGCAGGTTTTTAAATTAAAAAATGCTGTTTTGTACTTATGAAATGTTTACTTTCGTATTTAGTCGTTCTAAAATTTTTCTTTATGTATTTTTTCCGTATTGAATCATATTCGCATTCGTATTCGAATTTGAATATTGCTACTGTGTGTTAGAGTTGAGGGGTTAAATAGTTTCATTGAGTTATTATATAAAGTGTGTTTGTAACTTATATCTTGTGTATTATTGTCATATTAGATGAATATTTTCCCATGTTTTGATGATGGTTAACTTTATTACACTAGAGAAATCTTATTTACACAAATGCTATGACTTGATTGGTATGTTGGATGATCATTAGGCACCTATACTTGGTGTGCTACCTTTGGTGATGTTCTTAGCACACTTGAGGGGGCATCCTAATTTTAGGAGTAATTATCTTTTGGCAGAGTGTCCAGGATTGTGTCATCTCAACATCGTTGGATGCAGAATGGCCGTATGATTTTCATAAAGTGGTTATAATAAAATCCAATAAATATTGAGAAAGTTGGAAAAAGCAGGACTGTGGTTTAAAGTGCTGCACTATAATTTTGCTGCACGTGCCTTTTTGGATCATTTCTCTTAGAGAGCCCTCCTTCTTGGGCTATATTTTGTACAATTTATCACCGTTTGACCATGTTTTCATGGGTGTGCTGTCTCTCCTTGGGGGTTTGTTGAGAATTAAGCATTATTTCATGTATTTATGGAGGATCCCTAGGTTGGATCTAGGGTTTTGGAGACTTTATTATTATTTTTTTGTAGAGAAGGTTGAGCTTTTTTCCTAAATAATAGAGCTCACCTCTCATTCTCATTGTTGTTGAGCATTGGAGAGAAATACTATCACTTTGCAATCTAAAGGCTTTGTCACTTTGCAATCTAAAGGCTTTGCACAACTTAGTGATTCTTCTTGTTGAGGTAACATGCTATCTTCTTCATTGTAAGGTTTATGCTCCAAGTTCATTGAAAGAGTATGTTTGCTCCAATGGAATGATCTTATCATTTTGTGGTTTAGTTTGGTTACTGGCTTGTAGTTTGCCTACCTTTGTAGAGGTTGCAGATTTTGTGGCATAAGCTAGGGTACATGCCAGGGCATGAGCTGAAGGTGTGCTATTTTAATTACCACTCTTCCTCGATGAGGGTTTGCATTAAACTCCAATAGCTTGGGATAGGGTATTCTTTTGTGTTATGCAGGGATTTCAAATTTTCAACTAAGCATTTACATACAAGGCCCCTTGAAGGATTTGATCCCAGGATCCCATAGCCCAAGGGTTTGAAGGCACTAGTCTCTCTTCTGTTTCTTTAACCAAAAAATACCAAAATCTTCATTTTCTCTAATTTTCTTACGGTAGATTTAGGGTATAATCTATTTCAAAAAATTAGAAAAATATTTTCTTGCTTATCTAAGGTGGTTGAGGGTAATTCTAGGATAAAATTAAGCCCACAATTTAAAAAAATATTTTTTGAAATTTTCAGGTTAGTTTATAAGTTTTTCTTTGGGTTGAATTAGCTTTAGATTTAATTGATGCAAATAGGTTTATTTTCTGCATTTTATTTTGGGAAGAATCAACCCTAAAATTTCAACATTTGCATAACTTTCTGGGGCTTTATGCTAGATTAATACTGCTGGAAACTTTTGGGTTATTGATCTTACAAATTTCTGTTATTTTCCAGCAAGTTTTATCGCTAAAGTTGCTAAATTTTGAATTCTGGATATTATCACAGCAAGCAACAAAATTCAGGAAACAATTTTAGGGCCATATCTAGCATACAAATTTCAGATTTCTGGGTTAAAAGTTTATGCAATTAATTTCTGTTTAGAAATCTGTAAATTTCCGAGTTTTGTTGTTGATTTTGTGGCTGAAAATGATCTAGGACAAGAACGCTTTAATTCTGGAAATTATTCACAGCTTAAATGTTTGACTTAACACCTCAAATACATTAAATCTGTGATCTAAGTGTGATTTTAAAGTGCTGGAAATTTCTTGGGTTCTGTCTTATCTAGTAAGTCTATAAACAACAAGATAAGTTGGTATCTCATGCTTGGTTCATGCTGAATTTTACAGTGAATGGAGTCTTCACACATTGATTAAACGGTGAACACAAATTCTAGAACAATCTTAATTTATGAATTCTAAACTTTTCTACAATCTGCTGTTTTTTTGAAGGCGTGTTACATCAGAGGCATTTAAAGTTTACTTGGTTGATGTTGAATGAATTGAATACACTATATTGACTAAGTAGATCTTGTGACAATTCTGGAAAGTTCATGTTGGTGAATGATTAAGTGAGAAATTTTCCAGAATCTTACTCTCATGAGCTTGCTTATTTTTCATGGATCAATGAAATGAGCAATGTTGGTGATCACTAATGTTTCATGGTTATAGTTCATAGTTCAATTCACTTTCACACTCTTGAAATGTTTCTAAGTAATTGATCTATTATGTATTGTACTTCTTGAATGGTTAACTGCTTTTTTGAGAAAGTCAACTACACAACTCAACACACATCATAATCAAGTTAATCTCAATTCCCTTAGCTCTCTTTAAATAAGAACCAATCTAACCTATAGGGAAGCCTTCCTTGGCCTTGAGAGCTGGCCTAAAAGTGGGATATTAGCACTGGGGTGACAGTGGTGGTTCTTTCCTAAATTGCCCTTGATAGCATTGTGAGTTAGGACTTTCACAAAGTGCTAAATCAAGCGGTAACAAGTAGCAGAACTAATCAATAAATGAAATAAAAGGGGATTATCCTATTATACCATTTGACTTCATATAAAAGCATATATTTTAATGAGTTCATTTCTAATCATGTCTGCATCTTTCTTGTGTGGCTAAAAGCTTAACACGATACTAGAGCAATACTGTAACCCATGGAATCCATGACCAATTAGGAAGATTTTGCATTTGATGGAGGAGAGAAATGGAGTCGAATTGATGTTGTGTAAAACGAGAACATTGAACACAATATGCTTACAAGCATAAGAGAGGAAAGAGTTTGCAGATGGAAATCGATGTTTGTAAGCATTTCAAGGATTTGAAGCTGCCATATGATGCCAATAAAGGAGTTGTTGCTGTACTGACCACAATAAACCAATAGAAGATTAGCTACCAAAGAAAGTTGCCGGCTAGCTGCCATATGTGCCAGTAACAAAAATACCACTAGTTTGTATCAATAAATAAGTAATCCATCATTCCATCTAATCAAAACTCAAAAGAGCCATTGCTGTTCATTGAATCAAAGGGGAGTCGTTGGCCATCAATGAAGGAGTCGTTTCATTGAGCATTCAAGGAATCCACCATTCAAAGGGAGCCATCATAGTTCAACCCCTCCAGAAACAGAATCGCCAGATTTGCAAACTATCTGACATACCCATATTTGCAGACTACATGATGAAGAGAAGGATTGCGAAAGAATAGAAGATGGCACTTCAATCACTGCACATGGATCATATACAAGACATCAATTTTTGTGCATACACATTGCAAAGGCGTGTGACTATTTTGAAACCTTTTATGGTTCTATTTTCAAAATCTTATAAAGTTAATAACAAAGAAAGGGCAAATTTAGGAAGTTGATTATATGATTGATGCGTTATATATAAATAAAGATGGTTGTATTATTTGGCCATAGAAAAGCCAACCACAATATCTTTGTAGGCTATATTGACCATGGATCTGTGTACACAAAACATTCATTTGACCAGAAGGATACACATTTTACCAAAATAATTCTGAACTATTTGAACTTCCATTGTCAATCTGCTTATTGTATTGTCAATCTGCTTATTGTAGCCTTGTAGATAGAGACAGCCAATGTTGAAATTTGTAGCAGTCTTCGTAGATGCAAAACGAAGCAATAATTTGATTGATAGTAGCTTGACCTTGAAATGTAGACGCAGAAGGAAGGAAGAAATTAAAAACAATTTTTTTGCCATTTGGAGAAGATTCATATGGCAGAAGGTTTTATTCTTCAGAGTTTATTTTCAGTGTTTACACGAAATGAAGATAGAAAATATTTATTTGTTCGTAGGGAATAAAGAAAAGTTCTTTACTCTTTTGAGGTTATTTTATTTTCATTAATTCCTTTGTGTACGACATCCAAAACAAGTTACCCGAGTGAAAGAAAGGAGGCTACATATGAAAATGATGATGACAATAACTAATTCTGAAATTTTTATTCTTAGTGGTTGAATCTTCAAAACAAGAGTGAAAAAAACGTTAACTCAACATGGATTGTTGTCCAAGTGATTTGAGAATTTGGGAGTTGGACTAATTTGTGCATTTGGGAATTCATGGAGTTCAAGAGCTTGGGAATTAGAGGGTTGCACTTATTTGGGAGTTTAAGAATTTGAGGAGTTCAGGAATGCAGGTATTTCAGAATTTGGGAATTAAGAGAATTCAGTAACACCACCCTTGTGAGGATGATGAGACAACCTGTTGGAGTTCCTACATGATTTTGAACTGTGGAGGAGTGAAGTTACTTGAGATTAATTTTTCATTTTATGCCTTTGTTGTAATTTTTATATTGTAACGTTAAAAGGGGGTGTTTGAGTACAAAGCTCCAATGTAGTTGAATAAAATAAATGTAATGTAAAATTCACGTTTTATAAGTGATTAATAAAGTGTTGGACATAAGTTATTTAAATAAGGTGGTTAGTGTAGATTTTTCTGGGTTTTACTGCTTGCTGGTTTATGTCAACATTTCAGTGTTTTTCACCTTCAGCCGGTTATGCATAGGCTGAAAGCTACTTATGAAATTTACTGTAACAATTAAACACACAGTAAAATACCACTAACAGGCTGAAAAACAAATATTTAACACATGCACACCATAAAAGATAGACTCAGATGTTTTTGGCAACTGTGCCCTGGAAAAACCCCCACAGGGAAAACCAGTTAGAGAGAGAGAGAAATTTTATTTCTTCAGAAAATATTCAGTCAGAAATTTACAGTCAAACAAGTACTTATCTCAACCATAAATTTCACTCCTGGAGCTGTCTCGAAATCTGTGCAATCACTGCAGGATTTCAGTGCTGAAACAGTGCCTTGAAAAACGTGCCAGAAAGTACAAAACAGACCCTGTACCTTCCCTCGATTTCTGTGCAACAAAAATTACTGCCTTGGGAAATGTGCCCGAATTACAGTCTTGAAATCTGTGCAAATCCTCGATTTCTGTACAGCAATAAACATGCAACAGACAGTACCTCGAAGTTAGTGCCTCCTCGAAAACTATGCAGCAGAAAATCTGTCTCGGGTTTTGTGCCCACCGTACAGCTCAAATGATTGGGCCTGCTGTCTCGAATAACGTTCCCGCTGTTTGCTGTTCAGAAAACCGTGAATCTGCCTCGGTAATAGTGCCCAGCAAACACACCCTCGAGATCTGTGCCCTTCTTGGGTTTTGTGCCCAGTCAAACCTTGAAACTCAAGCCCAGTCAAACCTTGGAACTCGTGCCCTGTAGAGTGCTGTATGGATGCTGAAAGTATCTCCTCGAAATCTGTGCCAAGAGTAAATGCCAAACATGTACCTTGATTTCCGTGCCAATGTAAAAAGGCTGCCTCGATATGCGTGCAAGTCTCCAAGCTCTCTCTTTACTTCTCTCTCGTTCTCAATCTCAAGAATAAAGCCAAATGCCTCCCTCAACCCTTTTTGTCTAACCTTAAGTGAGAATCTAATCCGACGGTGGAGAAAGATCCAATCCAATGGATAAGAATCAATGAGAGTAAAAATCACTTTAATTTAAATCACTTAAATAAATATTTCACTCACCCACTTAACTTTAGCAAAAAAGTGACTTTCATTTTATAAAGTCTCATTAAGTGCATTTAATGTGAGGGTCACCTTTTTCCCCCTTCTAAGTGACATTAGGCAAATGTCACTCGGGGAACACTTTCCTAGGTACAAAACTAACACTCCCTCTTACCGAGGAAGGTGTTCCGCACCACTCCCAACTTATTTCTGAAGAAGACAAACTTCCCCCTCCCCAAAGACTTCGTCAGGATATCTGCTACCTGCTGATCAGTGGAAATATACTGCAACTCAATTGCTCCTCTCTGGACGTAGTCCCGGATGAAATGGTACCTGATCTCAATGTGCTTCGACCTGTCATGGAACACCGGATTCTCAGAGCTGAATGCAACTCTGATTGTCACAATAGATCATCGTAGGTCTAAGCTGCTGATCAAATAAATCTACCAATAACTTACAAAGCCATAGTGCTTCGCAAGTAGCCTGACTGGCTGCCATATACTCAGCCTCAGCAGAACTCAATGCAACGGACTTCTATTTCCGACTGAACCACGACACTGCTGTCGAGCCCAAACTGAAACAACAACCGGAAGTGCTCTTCCGATCCCTCACACAACCTGTCCAGTCTGAATCTGTGAACCCAACCAAGCTGACTCCACCCGAACCCCTGTAGTCTATGCCATAATCCACTGTACTTGCTAGGTATCTCAGTACATGCTTTGCGGCAGTCCAATGCACAGTCCTATGCTGCACCATAAACTGGCTAAGAGTGTTGACCGCAAAGCACAAGTCTGGCCTGGTGTTGACCAGATACATCAATGATCCAATGAGCTGACGATAGAGTGTGGGATCCACCAACTTACCCTCGGAAGCATGAAGTTGCTTCCAGTTGGTGATCATCAGTGTAGACATAGGCCTGCAGTCCTCCATCCGATAACTCTTCAGAATATCCACTGCATACTTCCCCTGTCATAGGAAAATATGTCCAGGCTCCTGCCAAACCTCCATCCCCAAATAGTAATGCATCAGCCCAATATCAGTCATCTCATACTCAGTTGCAAGGTCTCTCTTGCACTGTGCAATAAGACGCTCATCTCCAGTGATAAACAAGTCATCAACATATAGCAGAAGAATGAGAGGATCTCCACCAACCACAATGTAGTAAAGGTTGGGATCAGCCTCACTCTTCTGAAATCCCATCGAAGTCAAGTATGCATCGATCCTGGAGTACCAAGCTCTAGGAGCTTGGTTCAGTCCGTACAAGGATTTCCTAAGCCTGCACACATGAGAATCTCTCCCATGAATCTCAAATCCCTGTGGCTGCTCTAAGTACACCTCCTCCTGCAGAAGACCATTGAGAAACGCGGTCTTCACATCCATATGGTGGATCTTCCAACCCATCTCTGCTGCTATAGATATCACTGCTCTGATGGAAGAAAACCGAGCCACTGGAGCAAATGTCTCATCATAGTCAACTCCCTCAACTTGTGAGAACCCTCGAGCCACAAATCGAGCCTTGAATTTCTCCACACTGCCATCTGCAGCATGCTTGATCTTGTAAAGCCACTTGGAAGTCACCACTGACTTCCCCTCAGGTCTCGGCACTATCTCCCAAGCATCATTCTTCATGATGGAATGGTACTCTTCCATCATTGCATCTCTCCATACCTGATGCTGAGAAGCCTCCTCAAATGTGGAAGGCGCAGAGTCACGAAGTCTCGCAACAAGGGCCATCCCATATCTGTTTTGCTCAACTACTGTCCTGATCCCCTCCTGAGGTCTACCAAATGCCTCTGCTTCCTTCAAGGTGTCTTGAAGCCACTTAGGCTTCCTCTTCCTTGAAGGCTCCTCCCAAACTGGTCTATCCTCATCTGAGGAACTCCCAGAAGCAGAAGGTCCAAGACCCTGAGGACCAGTGACTGATGAACCAGTCCCTGAAGACTCTGTAACCTGTGAACCTGAACCTGTACTTGTCCCTGAACCTGTTCCCGAAGTACTTGTCACCTGAACCACTGATCCTGTAGAAGTTGTGCCTGTACCCTGTGATCTAGTCACTCCAGAAACCTGTGGACTTGAAACCTGTGTCGAAGAAGCCTGTGTCAACTGAGGTGTGGGAGCTGGTGGCTCCCGCTGCGCTGCTCCATCTCTCTCTGTAATGACCCTTTTTCAAAATTTTATTAAAATGCCAATTTTTCCACTTTTTCCCCAATTTCGACCTTTGACTAGTTTTACTGTTTTGACCTCCAAATCAACCCAAATGCTCCCAAATATTCTGTAGGAGTGTATGAATGGTATTTAGACTTGAATATTAGGTTCAGGGATGTTTTATGGCCCTCCAAATACTGCTGCAAACTTGATTTGTATTCTGATCAATATAGGTAATTTTGACTAGTAATTTGTGCATCAAATCCCCCCGGGGTAACACTGTAAATGGCCTTCCAAATGCCTCCAAACTCCCACAAATTTATGAACAGAGGTATGTAATGTGTTAAGTATGTGATTAAGGTTTCATATGCACCATTAATTGATTTTTACTACTGTTCTAATTCTCTCACATTCAACAGCAAAAACCCCCAATTCGACCCTTGGGGAAATGGCACTATTTCACCTCTCAATACAAACAAACTGAGTAAAAATGCTTCAAATGCTCAAGTACAATACATGAAACTTGTAGAATATATCCATGGCAGTATATTAATCAGAAATATATCAGAGAATCATCCATCCATTCGAAATAATCAACCTTATAGTGTCATACATCAAAGCATTGGGGAAACGGACATTGTTTGCTCATTAATCAATAATTTTGCATACATTCAATGGGTATTTCGACCTGAGAGTTTCTGAATATGAAGAACAGAGGATATGAAGCTATTACAATCAGAAAAATATCATATGAAGCTCTCCCAATGAGTCCAAGATCTCACCCAAAGCGCAATCCCTCAAGGAGCCCGAATATGCCTTCAAAATTGGAAATGGTGGAGAGAAAGTGCCGCACTAAACCAAACCATGAAACTTCCTGTAGCTGCTACCTGCAAATAAAACTCCATTAAAGCACCATGAAAGACCTGAGTGGCCTCTCCAAACAGCAACTTGGATGGGAATCTTTCACCCTCGAAATTGGCTAAGGCAAGAAACTAGTCATCCACTAGTTCTCTCTTCACAAATGCAATTTTTCTCAAATCATCAAAAGCCATTCTCATACTTGATTTCTATATTTTATAACCAACATTAGCCTTCAAGGGGTCGAAATCCTCTTAATAGATTCAATAATTTTCCATTTAGAAAATATTCCTCATTAGCCACTTGTCTCCTAGGTCCAACCTTCCATCTTCTCCCAAATTCGAATTTGAGTCTCTTTAGATTCCTCCAACTCCATGAGCGCCTTCCTTGAGCCTATTTTTGGGGCTGACATGTCATAATGGTCAGGTGTAAGAAGTCAGGTTTGAATTTTGTCATAAATGTCATAGATGCTTCATTATTGTTGTCATAAAACTGGGGAATCTAGCCCAAGTGTCCACTAGTCTCCAATTTGACTTTTCCTCTCCCATGCAGGTTACTATTCCATCCCATTTCGACCTAAGATGCTCAATGCCATGTGTTATGACTTACCAACTCACCCAAAAGTGTTCACCTTCCCATGAATTCGAATTGGCAAGAGAGAGCTGCCATGTGTCATTGAAAAATCAAGCTAGTGTGGGTCCCACCACTTCCATATGTCTCCAAAACCACTTGCCACCTAGAATCTCTCTTGAATTTATTTATTCATCATATTTATTAAATGCTTGAATTTATTTATTTATTCATCATATTCATCATAATATCATTTATTAGCTTCCTTATTACCATCCCACATGTGCCCATCCAACCTAGGAAACTAGTAGGATTGATGGGATTGTCTTACTATGCACTTATTTGAATGGGGACATTACACTCTCGACTTCCTGAAGGCCCTCTCCTCATCAAACTTCACTTCCCGTCTCACTACAACTCTCTTCTGGCCAGGAATGTAAAGTCGATATGCCTTCGAAGTCTCATCGTAACCCACAAAGATACCTCTCTCTGCAGTGGGTTCAAACTTCGTCCTCTTCTCAGAAGGGACGTGAGAGTAAGTCAAAGAACCAAATATTTGAAAGTGGCTCACCTCAGGCTTCTTGCCTGTATACATCTCCTCTGGAGTCATCCTCCCCAAAGCACGGTGATGACTCCTGTTTTGCAGATATGCTGCAGTGTTACATGCTTCTGCCCATAGAAAGAACGGTAACCCCTGATCATGAAGCATAGCTCTCGCTGCTCCCACGATCGACCTATTCTTTCTCTCTGCTACTCCGTTCTACTCAGGAGTGTAGGGAACTGTCAGCTGTCTCTGTATACCCTCCTGTCTGCAAAAAGCATCGAACACCTTGGAGGTATACTCACCCCCATTGTCCGATCTCAACATCCGGATATTCCTGCCTGTCTGCTTCTCCACAAGGGCTTTGAATCCTTGGAAGACATTCAAAACTAAGTGTGACTTCTTGCTCCTCAAGAAGTAGATCCAGGTCTTCCTGGAGTAGTCATCAATGAAGCTAATGTAGTACTCATGACCAGTCAAAGATACTGATGACATAGGACCGGAAATGTCAGAATGGATCAAGTCAAGCACTCCTGCTGCTCTCGTGTCACTGCTTGGAAAAGCAGTCTTGGTCAGAGCTACTGGGAATCGACCCCCCCCCCCCCCATGAATCGATCCCGAATCGCGCTTCGAAAGGAATCGGTGAGGAATCGATTTCGGAATCGCGATTCCTCATCGATTCCTCCCGGAATCGATTTCGTAATTCGCGCTTCCTTGGAGAAAAAAACGCTCCCTGGAATTTTAGGAATCGATCCGGAATCGCTCCGGAATCTACGCTTCCGAATCGATTCCTCATCGATTCTTGAGCGATCCCGGGCAAAAAAATCGCTCCCGAAAACGCTTCCTGAGCGATTCCTTAATTTTTTTTTTTTAATCTTTCTGGATTGGCTAGGGTTAATTTGGGCAAATAAAGTCTATTGGACTCCATTTGGACTCATTCTATGCCCTCAGTGGTAAGCCTCTTTCCATTTTTAAGACTTTGATTTTCTTGTATTTAAGCTGAAAATCCCTGCTTGTGCATGTAGACTTTATGTTTCACGTTCCAGAGAAACTTCCTTCAGAAGATATTTTCATATTTTGGAACCAAATGATATGGAAAAGTCATCATCTATATTTCCCTGGGAATGAAAGTTTGCAGAATCTCAGTGAAGTATCAGGACATGAAAAGCCACAGCTTGGGAGTGTATGGATGGAAAGGAATAAAAATAATCATTGTCCGTTGATATCCAAGAGTGGCAGATATATGAAATACGTGAATACAGTGACGATACATCTATATAAAATTCTTCCCATGGACTGAGACATAGAATATAAATCAATAGGTTTGGTGGTTGGTGGTGTTGCTTGGAAGCTCAGGTGACGCATTAGGAGTCCTACAGTGAAGCATAAAGCTCAAATCATGTACGTTATTCATCATCTATATACATAAAGCTCCCAAGTGTTTGTTACATAATATCTTTTGCTCTAAACAAATGAATAGTTGGATGACAGTATTCTTCTGATATCTACTGAAGTGCTGGTGTTTCAAAATTTACAGTAGAAAGAGTTGTAGTTCTTTGAGTAACTGTAATACTTCTCAAGGATTACCTAACATTTGTTGTTGCTGCATGTATTTTTGCTTCCTTTTCTTTTTTGCTTCCTTTCCCAACACCATTGACATCATTATCTTCAGAATATCTTTTAAGCTCTTACTCATCACCTAGTTTCTTCCTATGAAAGAAGCCCTGGTTGCTTGTCTTCTATGTGAAAGCTTTGTGTATTATTCAACAAGCATTGAAATTGTTCACCATTTTTCATTTAATTTGAGCATTATAATGGTTTCCCCAAACACTGGTACCCAAAAAAAAGTTCATTTGATGCACTGCCTAATTCATAAAATAATCCTTGGTATGAAGTGAGATTAACTTCCAATGACAATTTTGGTGGAGCCTAATGAAATGAATCCTTGATCTTACTCGCAAGATACATACATGAGCTATACAAAGGTATATGACATCAACCATGCAGCCAAATCATTTATTCTTTTCACTACGACCAAATGTTCCAAAATTAAAAATAGCTCTACTTTTATACTGGGCCCTTACATTCTTCAGTTTATCATGTAAGATGTTGCAATTGCCATGCTACTTTGGAATCTACAATTATTGATGGTGTGAATGGTACAGTGCATTTCACCTTATTCACCAGTGATCTCTTTCACTGATGTGGGCATACACAATCGAATGTAGTGATCCAAAGAAAGGCACATACAAAACATGTGAACATACAAATGGCATACAATGAGGCAAAGAAAGAGACACACAAACAAAAAAGAGAGACAACCAAGACGAGAATAGAGAATTGTCGATACTCTACATTGCTATACACTCTTCCATTAGAAGTTAATAGAGTATGACAATGCCAAAAAAAGAGTAGGCATCGAGGATTTTGCAGGACAGTTACAAGGAGAATATTGCAGGTTAGTTACAACTTACAAGTAATATTGTCGATCACTTACATGGAACTTTTAGACTGTTAAGAATATTCAGATAGCTGGTCTCAAAAACAGTTACAATCATAGTTAGTATATATGAACTCGGATTTGGATTCAGATTCCATGCAATTCTGAAAAAGCCTTGTTGGAAGAATCTATATCCAAAAAAAAATTGGAAGTATAGATGTCATTAATATGAAGAAACATACTAATGATATTTGATAAAATAGAAAACAGTCTGCATGTTAATTTTAATCAAATTCTAATTAATACAGTTTGGTTATATGAGAAAAATGGTATTGACATATGAGGGTCAAATACATGCAGCATTGTCTTAAAGTCGATGCCATCAACTACACATTTGTACTTTCCTTACAAAAATTCAACTTCTGTTACAAAAATTCAATCATAGAGTTTGTTTTATAAAGTAAATCTTAACAATAACTTAATATCTTTGCAAGTTTGATAATGGATTTAAAGACATCACTTGCAAATGGTCATTGCCATAGCTATGTCATTCCAGAAAATCTTCTGAGATGTCCTAGATGATTGATGTTATATCAATGTGTACTAAATGGTTATATGAATATCTATGTTTTGATGTTTTCTATAGCTAATTTGGCATAATACATGTTTTTTTTAATTTATATGCATCAAAATATATTAAAATATATATTATATAAAAAACGCTCCCAAAACGGAAGCTTTTGAAAATTTCGCTTTTCGCTTCCGCTCCCACTCCCCGCTCTCCACTTCGCTCCCACTCCCAACAGTGTAGGTCTTGGTGTACTTTCCCAAAGCACACCCCCTACACATCACTCTGCTCAGTGTCGAACTCAGGTAAACCTATAACTATGCTCCTCAACAATCTCAGAGCTGGGTGATGTAGGTGGGCCATCCTCCTGTGCCATAACTCACATAGCTCACTGCTGCTGCTGTGTGCTAGAGCATGCTGCGGCTGAAACAATAGCTTGTACAGCTTTCCACATCTAATCCCAATGTCCATGGGAGTAGATACACTGGTAGTCCTGGGGAAAACCTATACTCTCCCATCTGAGAAACACACACCAAGGCCCCTGTCCTCAATAGTGGAAACTGAAACAAGGTTCTTCTTCAACCCAGGGACATATCTCTCAGAATTATGGGATTCATAGAATTCCTCTGAAATGTAATGGTCCCCTGACCAACTGCTGTAACCAATGTAGTCAGACTCGGACTCGGCAAATACTCGGCTGGCTTGGGACTCGGCCGACTCGGATAAGACTCGGCAAAGACTCGGCAAATATGAAAAATATGAAAAAAATTAAAAATGTGGTAACTTTTAAGCACAAAAAACATAGATAATGACATTTCTAATCCATATAAGTTATAAAAACAATTCTATGCAGAAATTCATTAGATCATCTCATAAAAATTAATAATACAATATTTGACACTCCATATTTGTATGCAAAATAGTGAACTGAAAGATTATTCCTTGAACACATTCCAAAATTGTACCAAGTTCAAATACACAGTACCAAGTTCAAATACATAGGTAAACATAACTAGAAAATCAAAAAAGATAGTGTCTCCAAGTCCAAACTCGATTCTCATGCATGACTATGAGCAGTGGAACACCTAGTATAGGCCCTAGTAGAGCTAGTGACAACATCACTAGATGGAAAAATCAACTGTGATGAAGGTGTGTTTGGTGTTTCCATTTCAGAAAATGGTACACTAGAGGGACCCTCAGTCTCTTCATCAAGCCAAGCCAAATCAGGAGGAGCTTCATCCTCCACTACCCAATCAGAGACTAGATCAATTTGATCCAATAAAATTGGATCCAAATCCTTTCTCCGCAGCTGTTTTGTGAGCATCCGAAGGTTGTAATATATGTAGACCAACTTCTCCAACCTCTCATGCTCCAACCTGTTGCGCTTTTTGGTGTGGATGTGCTCGAATACTGACCAATTGTGCTCACAACCTGAAGCGCTGCAAGGCTGACTCAATATTCTGATGGCGAATTCCTGTAGTTGCTGTGCCTCAGCGCCACAATCTACCCACCATTGGGCTGTTATAAAAAAAAATAAACAAAGATTACAAGTTTTGCAATGTCAAACTTTAA
Organism: Larix kaempferi; assembly: GCA_027924585.1. Classification (NCBI taxonomy): domain Eukaryota; kingdom Viridiplantae; phylum Streptophyta; class Pinopsida; order Pinales; family Pinaceae; genus Larix; species Larix kaempferi. The sequence continues at coordinate 15,715,328 of BSBM01000088.1, read as the reverse complement.
AAATAAAACTAGCAAAATAAAATTTAACGAATTACAAATTGAATCTTACATGGCATTTTCTTCTCCCTGAGACGTTGTGTTGAGCTAAATCCAAACATGCCAGATGATTCCTTGTACATATCTCGCTGCATATTGATAAAGTCTTGAGTTTCTTGATTGGGGTACATCCTCTCAATGCATATCATCATACCTCTCATCACCTCAGGATCCTTTTGAATTTTAGACCCTACATTATAGAATATGCTCGGATTGAGATATGCCCCTGCAGCATGTAATGGTGAATGTAGTTGCCTGTCCCACCTGGAATCAATAATATCCCATATAGGGCGATATTTTGATTCATCCCCCTTATAGAAGACCTTGATGGCCTCTTTGGCCCTGTCCATCCCCTCATAAACATACCCCATTGGTGGTTTGTCACCATCCATGATGCTCAACACTCTCACAAGTGGTTCTGTCATGCTAACAATCTCAGTGACTTCCTCCCATAAACTATCTCTACGGACAGACAAGCTCATAGCCATTGCATCTGGTTTTGTGCTATCCTTATAATGTATCCATTCCCTGCTACTAACCATCCGTCTCAATGCTTGGTACTCATTAAGAAGGCTTTGGAGGGAGAGAAAGTTGGTTGCAAACCGTGTGACAGCAGGGCGACTGAGCTCACCTTCTGTGTGCTCTCTCATAAGACTCAGCACCCAAGAATGGTTATAAATGTACTTGGTGATTTGTTTGCACTCATGAACCACATCTTGCACCCACTCCAACTTCCCAATGTCCTCCAAAATCAAATCTATACAATGGGCAGCACAAGGGGTCCAAAAAAGAGAAGGGTATTTTGCACAAAGCAATTTACCTGCTGCCACATAATTTGCTGCATTGTCGGTGATTACTTGGACAACATTTTTGGCCCCCACTTCTTCAACAACCTCTGCTAACAATGTAAATATCAGATTTGCATCTTTCACATGTGAGGATGCATCAACAGATTTCAGGAACATGGTTCCTTTAGGGCAAGCCACAAGAAAATTTATGATCGTTCTATTCCTCTGATCTGTCCACCCATCTGACAAGATTGTGCAACCTGTAAACTCCCATGAGCTTTTAATGCTCTCCAACTGTTCCTTGACACACTGCAACTCCTCATCTAGATCTTTCCCCCTAAGTGCACTGTATGAGGGGGCTTTGTATCCAGGGCCAGCGCTTGCAATAGCATCTACCATGGGTTGATAAAATGGAGACCTTGCAATGTTGAAGGAGAGGCTGTCATGGTACCAAAACCTCCTCACTGCCATATCTGCTTCCTTCCTTTTCTTTTCATTAAAACTGTCCAAGGTAGGTTGAGATCCCGGGGTCGTACGAGGAAGGAAGAAATTAGAGGTGATAGATGGACTTGCTGTAGCACCTGGTGCAAAACTTGATGAACAACTACCTGGGGGTCCCATTGGAGATCTGCCCATCCCTGCAGTTTCAAACCTTAGCCTAGATCTTTTGGCATTTTGGTCTTTGATGCTTTCCAAAGCAGCGTTCATTTCCGCTGTGACTTCTTCAGGGCAGCCATCACAAACTATGACATCTTTGCACACAACTCGAGCTAAGTGGTGTTTTAACCTGTTAATGCCCCCATACATAGTCGTTGGACAGTACTTGCACTTGACTTGATTGTCTTGCCCTGGGACCACGCGGATACAATGTTCCCATGCTTTATCAAGAGCCCTTCCAGATTTCCCCTTAGGTGCCATGGATGACGATCTGAGTGGAAAAAGTTAAAAACAATTAAAATGAAATTTTATTTATGAATTAAAATTAAATGTAATTTGTTAAATTAAATTAAATTTGTTAAGTTGTTTTTTTATTTCAAGTTTTATTTTCATTTTTTAATGGTTTGGCCTTGGCATGCTGCGGCCATGACTGCCTACAAGGCATGTAGGCTGCCACTGGGCAGCCTACATCCCTGTAGGCAGTCATGGCATCAGCTTGCCAAGGCCAAACAATTTAAAAATGAAAATCAAAACTTGAAATAAAAAAAACAACTTAGCAAATTTAAAAAATTAAAAAACAAAATTCAAATAAATTTATAATTTTCTTATGTTTTTGAGATTTGTTTTAAATTTCATTTTCAATTTTGTATTTGATTTTTTTTAATTTGTTAAATTTATGATTATTTTATTTTAAGTTTTTAATGGTTAAATTTCATACTGCTGCCATGACTGCCTACAGGCATGTAGGCTGCCACAGTGGCATCCTACAGGCTGCCCAGTGGCAGCAGCCAAAAGAAACCATTAAAAATTTAAAATAAAAAAAATAAACTTAACAAATTAAAAAAATTCAAATTCAAAATTGAAAATGAAATTTAAAAAAAATCTCAAAAACATAGATTAACTTAAAAAATTCAAATTTCAAATATATATGTTATTATGTTTTAAATTTTAATTTTACATATGTTTTTTTTAAGTTTTAATTTTAATTTTTAAATTACAATGTAATATATGATATTACATTGTAATTTAAAAATTAAAATTAAAACTTAAAAAAAAAATGTAAAATTAAAATTTAAAACATAAAAATTTAAATGTAATATCTAAAATTAAAAAAAAATATAATGTAATAATAATGTAATGTAATGTAATATCATAAAAAAAAATATAATGTAATAATAATGTAATGTAATGTAATATAATGTAATGTAATATCATAAAAAAAAAATCTAAAATTAAAAACATATCTAAAAGTTAAAACATATCTAAAATTTAAAAATTAAAAATTTAAAACATTTATAAAAATTAAAATAACATAATATAAAACGTAATAAAAACATATATTATATAAATAGCATTTAAAACATTAAAATAAAACGTAAATTTATAACATTAAAATAAAACATTAAAACATTTATATATTATATATTATATAAAATATTATATTATATAAAACGTAAATTTAAAACATTTGTAAAATATACATTTAAAATTTTAAATAGCATTAAAATAAAGAAATTCGACCAACCTGTAGCTGGCAGCTGATGTCGAGCAAGCAGGAGCAACGGTAGCAGGCGACCAAACTCCGGAACCCAGCACCCAGCACCCAGCTCTGTCTTGGCCTCTTCAAACTATAGATACTAGCAACTCGAACCCTTGACTCGGAAATCAACTCGAAAAACACTTCGCGGCTCGACTCGGAAATGAACCCTCAACTCGGAACTCACTCGCTCTCAGTCACTTCGCGGCTCACTCAGTCACTTCGCAGCTTGCTATGAGTGGAGGAGGACCCCGAACGCCTTCTTAAAGGCTCAAAACCGACGCCAAACTTTCGCGCCATTCTTTTGGCGCCAATATGAAACCCCGCGGTGGTAAAATAGGGCCCATTAACTGTCACGATGTACGCCAAACCGGACGACGAGTATCCACGAGTGACGCCGAGTATTCACGAGTTTGTCGAGTTTCCACGAGTTTGCCCAAAACCCGCGAGTGCCGAGTTAGGGCTCCGAGTCTGTCGCGATTATGCGGCTGGCAGTTTACTCGGCCAGACTCGGCGAGACTCGCGAGTCTTGGCCGAGTGAAATTACACTGGCTGTAACAATGGTATTGTCACCAAGTACCACCTCCACATCTCTAACTGTCTGTGATAGCTCGGAGAACAACTCTCGAGTACCTGTCATGTGTCTCGAGGCTCCGCTGTCAATGTACCACGTACTAGTGGTGGATGGACCTGTTTGATGGCCTGCCAAAAATGAGTGCTCAAACTCCATGTCCAAATCTGGGCTGGTGGCTAAAGAGACTCTCTCTCTCTCTCAATCTGTCCAGCAAATAGGGAAAACTCCCTCCGAAATGCATCTCCAAAATCATCAACCTCTGCTGAGGTTGCAGTCTACTGTCCCTGTCCCTTCTTCTTCTTCTTGTTTGGACACTGTGAAGCATAGTGCCCAAACGCCTGACAACAATAGCACTTGATTTTACTTAAGTCCTTCTTCTGTTCACCCTGCTGCTACTTCTTGGCCCCACCCTTCTTGGGAGCCTTCTTCTTCTTACCCTTGGTTGTCAATGCCACATTTTCCTCATCTACCCCACCCTGTGATGAACTGCTCTGTACGAGACCTCTCTTGGTATCCTCCTGCACAAAGTCATCCCACAGTCTCTCCCAAGATGGTAGGTTCTCTCTACCCACTATGGCCTGCACAAATGCACCCCAGGGCTTTGCAGCCCCATTCACTGCTGTACGTACAAGCTCAGTAGCAGATACCACTTCCCCAACCGCTGCCAGTTCATCCCGAACTGCAAAAATCCTAGTGAGGTATGCTGTGACTCCCTCTCCTCCATTCATCTTTATACTCTTGAGTTTCTCTTTGAGAACTATCTTTCTGTTCTCATTGGAACTCTCATATAAACTGATCAAGGAACTCGACATCTCATGTGCCCTAGTCTTCCCAGAAATGTGAGGGATGATGTGGTCTTTAACTACATCAAGGATAATCCTCTTAGCCTTACAGTCCTTCTTGTTGAAGGCTGATAGAGCTGCTGCATCTGTACCATCTGGAATGACAACCGGGTTGGCTGTAGTACTTCTAACCACCTCCACCCATAGTTCATTCTCCTCCATAATCAGTAAAATTCTGGCCTTCCATGGCACAAAATTCGCTGTCCCATTCAGCCTATCCTCCAACGTCAAACCTGTAGCCATCTCAACTTCAACCCAACAGAATGCTGATCACTAACAGAAGAAAATCACAAAATTTCTGAGATCTGGAAATTTCTGTGTACTACAAAAATATTACTGTTTTCTGCCCCCTCGCTCAGATACCATGTAGATTTTTCTCGGTTTTACTGCTTGCTGGTTTATGTCAACATTTTAGTGTTTTTCACCTTTAGCCGGTTATGCATAGGCTGAAAGCTACTTATGAAATTTAGTGTAACAATTAAACACATAGTAAAATACCACAAACAGGTTGAAAAAAAAATATTTAACACATGCACACCATAAAAGATAGACTCAGATGTTTTTGGCAATTGTGCCCTGAAAAAACCCCCACGGGGAAAACCAGTTAGAGAGAGAGAGAGATTTTATTTCTTCAGAGAATATTCAGTCAGAAATTTACAGTCAAACAAGTACTTATCTCAACCATAATTTCACTCCTGGAGCCGTCTCGAAATCTGTGCAATCACTGCAGGGTTTCAGTGTTGAAACAGTGCCTTGAAAAACGTGCCAGAAAGTACAAAACAGACCCTGAACCTTCCCTCGATTTCTGTGCAGCAATAATTACTGCCTTGGGAAATGTGCCCGAATTACAGTCTTGAAACCTGTGCAAATCCTCGATTTCTGTGTAGCAATAAACATGCAACAGACAGTACCTCGAAATTAGTGCCTCCTCGAAAACTATGCAGCAGAAAACCTGCCTCGGGTTTTGTGCCCACTGTACAGCTCAAATGATTGGGCCTGCTGTCTCGAATAATGTGCCCACTGTTTGCTGTTCAGAAAACCGTGAATCTGCCTCGGTAATAGTGCCCAACAAACACACCCTCGAGATCTGTGCCCTTCTCGGATTTTGTGCCCAGTCAAACCTTGGAACTCGTGCCCTGTAGAGTGCTGTACAGATGCTGAAAGTATCTCCTCGAAATCTGTGCCAAGAGTAAATGCCAAACATGTACCTTGATTTCTGTGCCAATGTAAAAAGGCTGCCTCGATTTGCGTGCAAGTCTCCAAGCTCTCTCTTTACTTCTCTCTCGTTCTCAATCTCAAGAATAAAGCCAAATGCCTCCCTCAACCCTTTTTGTCTAACCCTAAGTGAAAATCTAATCCGACGGTGGAGAAAGATCCAATCCAATGGATAAGAATCAATGAGAGTAAAAATCACTTTAATTTAAATCACTTAAATAAATATTTCACTCACCCACTTAACTTTAGCAAAAAAGTGACTTTCATTTTATAAAGTCTCGTTAAGTGCATTTAATGTGAGGGTCACCTTTTTCCCCCTTCTAAGTGACATTAGGCAAATGTCACTTGGGGAACACTTTCCTAGGTACAAAACTAACAGTTAGGTCATGCAGGTAGCACAGCTACCTAGAAAATGAAGCAAAAAGGGAATATCCCTTATCCCATAATTTGATTTTATTAAATTGATTGTAATAGAAGCATATATTGTATGAGTCCGTTTCTAATCATATCTGCATCTTTTGTGTTTACAAAATTTAGACATCATGACCAAAGAATTACACATGCATAAAATAATTTTTATAAAATAGGCAATGTGCCTAATTTACAAATAGATATTTGAAACTGAAGTAGTAAACTGAGTTAATGTCTATGACAGTGAAATAATGAAAAAAGAAAAATAATACTGTCAACTTTTATGTCCTCTTGCCACACAATTTCTGCTCTAACTCCTTCTGGTCAATGGAGATGAGCTACACGGCCCGACCCGCCCCTCATGACCCCTAAACAGTGCTGAAGTTAATTACAGATAGAATGAGAAAGTAAGATGGATTAGGGATTTTAGAAGTCTATTCCCTCTTCCATAAAATGTGGGGCCTATTGGGGCCTTTCCATAGTCCCAAGTAAATGAAAATGATAAAAAATAGAAAACGATACTTTTTCACACTTATTTCAGGAGTGTTCTCGGAGTGCTCAAAAGTGTGCCTCCTAAAACACCAAGGAGAAAGTCTGTGCAATTTGCAAGTGTGCTTCCTAAAACACTCTAGATTGGGATTGTTTTGGTTGCACTCTTCCAGGAGTGCTGCCGCATCACTCCCATTTGGAGTGCACTTCCAGAGCGAGAGTGTGATGGGAAGGAGAGTTAAGGGTATCTAATTAAGTTCCCAGGGTTTCAAGGATAATACAATTAAATTCTAGCTTGAAAAACCCAATTCCAGAAGCTAAAACCAATTCTGATTCTCATAAAGCTGATTTATAACATTGATCTTATGTCACTGAGATCATCTCACTGATAGATGATGCTTTTCCTTTAGTCAACATCATGGACATCTGGAATTGTGCTTAACATGCTTTGTAATATTTGTATGCATGTTTGTTACTAATGCCAGACATAACTGTCAATTTTTATAAAAAGATTGCAGAGTGGTTATGACTTATTTTATATTTGCAGACAAATGCATCAGTGAATCTAGCATGGTTAAAGCGATGACTGCTTTGAATGAGTCAGTTGGGTTCATTTTTGACTTTCTACTAGATGCAAAGGTTTGTTTTGAATGACTTCATTCTGTAGTGTTTAGTGAATACCTTGTTAGCAAACAACATTTCCTTCTATGCAACCTCCCTTGTGATGTCCTTCTTTTGCAGGCTCACGATTTGATGAAAGGTGATGATTTATTGGCATCTATACGCATTATTGGCAGGTATGATCTTGAGTAGCTTATACAGTTTGTACATATGTACTCGACGACCTTGCTAAAAGTTCAATTGTGTTCACTAATGGGTAGAAGCTTTATCAGACATGGTGATATGGTGAGCATACAAGCTTGTTGTACATGGAAAGTACTGTGCTACCTGTAAAGTTGGTGAGAGGTTGGCCTTGTGAAACGTTAGAGACCACCTTACTTGTGCTCAAACATTTGTAAAACAAAATATTTGGTCTGTGACAGTCCATGCATTTGCAGTTCAATGATCATTTCTTAGGTGACATCACTAAAACAGCTCTTTATTTATAATTGCTAAAACTTGGTACTCTAGAACTAGCCTCTCAGCTCTGATACTGATTGTTAATATCGGAGAAGAGATTGATGATAAGAGATCTGTTATATGGGGATTAAGCAGAGCATCAGTGCAATAACAGAAAAGTACAGAGACACAAGTAAACAATCACATCGGTTGAATGCAGTATGCAGAGATTTGGTCAACACATAATTTTTTCCTTGATATTTTTATTCACAGCAATAGCGCAAACAAGGTATTGCCTATGACTTGTTACATTGCATTATGTTAGAAATGATCAGATACATCACATATTATACATGAAGATGGTTGTAACCATATTTATTGATTTACATCGGCCTTGGTGGGTGGTAACCCGTAAATCCTGGGATCTATGAGATCTGTTATATGGGGAATAAGCAGAGCATCAGTGCAATAACAGAAAAGTACAGAGACACAAGTAAACAATCACATCGGTTGAATGCAGTATGCAGAGATTTGGTCAAGACATAATTTTTTCCTTGATATTTTTATTCACAGCAATAGCTCAAACAAGGTATTGCCTATGACTTGTTACATTGCATTATGTTAGAAATGATCAGATACATCACATATTATACATGAAGATGGTTGTAACCATATTTATTGATTTACATCGGCCTTGGTGGGTGGTTACCCGTAAATCCTGGGATCTATGATTAACTCAGGTTGACTGCAGATCATTGAGTCAATGGGAATTATGTATAGTTACATCATTGTTGATGAAATGTACTGATGAACTTCATTGACCAGACATTTGATAATTTTAGCCAACATTTTGTTTCGCTTCCATGTTGACTGCTGACCAGGTGAACAAATTGGCCTATCCGACTTAAATGTTTGGTGACTCAGGGTAGTTGATATCTTTAACAATAATTATAACAAGTTTGAGGGGACAAAAGATATATTTCTTGTTCCACTTTTCTAAAAGGGATTACTTTTGAAAAGTCAAACTATAGCTTTAAATTCATAGAGATGCAGGACACTGTGAAAGCTTTTCTCATGTAGCTGGCATTTGATCAACTTCAAACCTTCCAATTAAGTTTGATTTTTTCAATTGTTTGTCTTATAGGTACTATTGCTTTTGATACACACACATGCAAAATTAGATAAAGGTAAGATAATTTTATTAATGTCCAAGTGACCATAAATAGGAGAAAGGGACTGCTAGTTATATTAGAAACAATACATAGTGGGAGTGATAGTGCATCTCCAAAAAGCATATCTAACCTCTAAGGAGAAAGACCTAGAATCTAAAGTTTGTCGTCACTTTGGAAAAAGAAAGATAGATGCAAGACTGGGAGTCTTAGATAAGAAAGGATCCTTCTCAAGAAATTTAAAATCCAAGAGAAATCTCTCGACTTGAGGTTCCTGGAGAATGTGGTCCATGTCTGGAGGAGTCACAACCTGCTAATGAGGAGGAGGAGATGTTTGCCTTCAAATCTGTATTAGAAGTAGATGGATCTCTCCCATCATTTGAGGCCAAAGAGAAGAAACCCTTGAGAGATGACTGTTTGGATGAACTAGATGATATGAGAACAATACATTGCCTAGAAGGGGTGTGGGGGGTGGGGTTGGGGGTAGGTGCTCTTTGTTGAGATCTAGAAGAGTGGGAAGTAGGATATCTAAATGTTTTGAATGCAATTTTACCTTTCCTCTTGATGTTATTGTTGCTGCAGGATACACACCTCGGTGGAAAAGGGGTTAACCGTTAGCGTGGCAGAAATCTTCAAGCCACTGGGTGCGTACTTGGGGGCAAGCAAAGAGTTGAGATACTGTCACTCAACACTCAACTCCTTCGTCTAGGCCAACTCCTAGCGAAGCAAAGGGGGGTGGTCCCTATGAAAAAGAAACTAAGGCTTTTAAGCTAAGTTAGAGAAAGAAATTAATCTAGGAGTTTGAAGGTGAATAAATATTGAACCAAAGAAATGCAATTATGAATTACAACAATAGCATGAATAAAGATACATCCATCTAACACATTGATTCACTTAATGTTTGATTGCTTGTAGATTAGACCAGTGCCAAATGGAGTGACATAAGTTGGAGTGCTGCTGTGTTGTGAAAGTGATTCAAGTCTTGTTGGTCATGTTATCACACAACTTGTAGTTGCCCCTAAAGGTGATCCTATCCAGGATGGTAGAGGTGCTAGGAAACTAAAGCGGTGACCCAAGAGGGCCTTGATTCCCAAGAAGGATTGGTTGTCATGCCAATCGAGGCACTCTTCGCTTCTTGCTATCCAAGCCTTGGACAACAAAGGGGGAGACCCTTGCTAGCCGATAAAGGCTAGCAAACGAACACAAGGTACTCTAAAGGTAAAGAATGAAGCACGAGAGTGGATCTTGGTGGAGAACTAGATCTAGGGAAACGTAGTGGCTTATAGGAGTTAAGAATCGGTTAAAGAGCCTTAGGAAAGATAGAGATTCTCAACCATAGAAGAAATGTACCACAATGAGGTTAGGCTAGTAGATCTAGATAGATCTAGTTCATATGATGAATACCCAAATTGGATCTACCTAGGGTTTAAGCAAATGAGACCAAAGTGGACCCAAAATAGTAGATCGGGGTGTTTAAAGACTAGATCTAGGTACTTGAAGAGTATATTTGTGAATATTGGAACGGTTCAAGCATACCCAACTGATAGATCTGAAAAATTGACCAAAGACCCAAGGAGGGCGTCCCACCTAGAGATGACTAGTGCTAGATCCGTGAGTTAATGGAATTAATTGATTTGAAACTTTAGGTCTAGTGTTTTTATATTTATTCCAAAGTGGGTTTTGATGGCTGTACTCAAAGAAGTACTCGATCTATCAGATCTAGAAAACGGGGTTTTAACAATTAAGGTTTAAATGGTGACAATTGGATTAAGCCCCAGAAAAATAAAATACAATGCAAACGTACCTGGAAATACTTGCTAGTAGCCTTGTATGGTGATGATCTTCCCTTTCCGATTAATTACGAGCGTTTTCCTTGCCATGTCAAGTGAAATCGCTATGCCCTCCAAGAGACCAAGTCGCCCTCCTCTTGCAAAAGAGATCTACAATGAGAATCGATTTGCAAAAGAAAGATGATAATCAATGAAGAAAGACTCAAAAAACATCAAGATGATCCAAAGATACAATAAAGATACTCCCTGAACCAATAACAACTTGAGGAAGAGATATGTATTTCAATCACAATAGCGCCCCCATCAAATCGCTATCTCCATCAATGGTACAACCCCCTGCAAAAATGGTTTAGCAAAGCATAAATCCACAAGAATGCTAGAAAGAAAAAGACTTTACAATCTCCACACAACACATTAGACAAAGCTTCCAAGAGATTTTGCAAAAATATTTTATTATCCAAGAGCTCAAGAGCCAAAAGTCCTTTCACAATGAGGGGGGTCTCTTCTTTAAATAGGAATGAGAGAGACCAAAACCCTAACCACTTTTTGAATGAGTGGTTGAGATTAAAAGACACAACAATGATAGTCAACGACTAAGATGAGCAGGAGCAATAATACATGGATCACTCTAAGTGAAGGGGACGTGTTTTCTCAATGATGCCCTAGGGGGACGTATAACATGACATAAAACATTGTTGGGGGGGTCTAGGAGATACTATCTTCCTTAAACTAATGCCCCAAGTACATTAAATGATACATACATCATAAAGTGATAAAAATCACTAGGACATTTTGTCCCAATAATACAATAAAAACCCCCAAATAATGACCCAGAGCAATGTTGCCGAAGCGTGGGAGCGAAGCGGGAGCGCGGGTTCGTATTTTTCAAAAAATGGTTGGAAGCGTTTATATATATATATTCAAAAAAACATGTAGATACCAAATTAAATGCAAAATTTATGAAACATGTATGTTTGTGCTACTTCCAATTTATGAAATGCCATCTAAATTCCATAATTCATGATTCCATTGTAAAAATACAAAGTTACGAATTGAAAATTGAAATACATTTTACAAATACAAATACAAACCATCTAGATTCTATAAATTACAAACATACAATTACAACCTTTAGAACCATATAATAGGGAAGTACATCATTAAGTTATGGAAGTACATCGTTAAGTAGTAAAGTACAAAATAGGGAAGTACATCATTAAGTACCAAATAGTTTTGTTTACAAAAATTGGCTATCTGCATGTGCCATGAAGCATAACTTATAAGTACCAGAATGAAAATTAAACTGACATACGAAGACTAAAAGGTCTCAAAAGTTCAAAATTCAAAACACTAAACTGAGCTATGATTTAAATCCTATCTATTAAAATGCAAAAACAATCTATTTCTCCTAGTTCCTCCTTCCACCACCATGATTGCCTCGTGAGGGTATGCGTGGTGGTAGTGAAGATGAAGCATGTGTATCTGAGTGTGACTGTGAAGGTCCTTCTAAAGCTGGAGTGCTAGTGAAGGGGCCACGTCTATGGGACCTCGCACTGTGACTGGATAGAGGTGGCACCACAACACACTCATCCTCATCCAAAAGAGCATTCTCCAACTCCTCCAAAACCAATGCTCCATCCTCGAAGTTGTCCTCCTCTGGATTGTAGTCCCACATCTTATTTGATTTGTCTATAGTTGGATCCTCACAGTAATGCAACAACAATCGCAAGTTGTAATGCACATAGACCAAGGTCTCTGCTCGTTGTACATTCAACCTGTTTCTTTTGACATTGTGGATGAAACTGTATGTGCTCCAACACCTCTCTGCTGAAGAAGTGTTCACCACCTGTGAAAGCACCTGCATTGCCATAGTTTGTAGCTGTGGGCAACTAGTGCCATGCATGTCCCACCATTGAAGAGAAGGCAAATTCCCTCGATCTCTAGTTGCATGGTTGCTCCCAAAGGAACCAGTGCAACTGATGTACTGGCTCAACTGTAGCCGAATGCTATCACACTCGTCAACATCTGGGTACAGATTTTCCAATGCTTGCATATAACCAGCTTGAACCTCTGGATCTTGGTGTGGTTTTCTCTTTGCCTCACCACCTAGTGTTGGAGTTGAAAGCCATGATATATGATAGTATTTTGGTGTAAGCACATATGCTAAGGCATGTATTGGAATATTCAGCTTCTCCCACCGTTTTTCCACCTCTATATGAATCAAATCATACAAATTCTCATCTTTAGGCTGAACAATGTCCTTAATTTGTCCTAGCATAGTGTCCATTTGCTCATACACCTCCCCAATGATTGGTCTATTAGAATCTGAAACCGAAGCATGTTATAAATCGTCTTGGTGAACTGTAAAACATACTTGACCCGTGTCCAGAAATAGCTATCAAGAACAGTTTCCTTAGCTGCGTCCATGCCATCTCTATCAATGCTAATTTCATCCCACTCATCACTCATCACCATAGCAGCCAAAGCCTGTCTTACCCTAAATAGGCGCCTGAAGGTGAGGAAATAGCTACCAAATCTAGTCTTGGCAAGCTTAAGTAATTGCAACTTAGAGTAAATGCCATAAAAGGCATTGACCCTTGTATGCCCGATGATAAATTTAATGAGTTTCTTCCCTCGCTTGTACAAAGAATTTATCCATGTGCATTCTTTGTGCTTGATAATATCATGCATTAAAAGGTTCATTGTGTGCACCAAACAATCGGACCAAAAGATGTGAGTATATTTCCGCTCAATGATTTTTCCTGCTCCTTTACAATTCTCTGCATTATCAGTGATTACTTGAATCACATTAGTAGGACCAACCTCATCAATACTTTTCAGTAAGATGTTTGTTATGTTCTGAGAAGAGGCCATGATTGATGACGAGTCTTGTGCTCCAAGAAACATTGCACCAATAGACGAAACACCAAGGATATTTATCAAATGTTGGTTTCTAACATTTGTCCAACCATCAGATACAATGGATACCCCAGTATCTGCCCACCCATCTGTAAACCGTGTAAGAGCTCTTTTGACTTTTGCTTTTTCCTTGTCAAGTAACACGGTTCTAGCTTTTTCATACCCAGGGGACTTGTATCCAGTAGGTGCTTTGTTAATGGCTTTAACCATGGCATGCTAATAAGGGGACCGAAGAACATTGAATGGCACACCACATGCATAAAGAAACCTCACCACTTTTGCATCGACATCCTCCCTGCCAGTAATGTCAAGGAAATCTTCTATGGTTCTCTTACTTCCACTACCAGTTGAGGACCTTCCGCTAGGTGAAGTAGGAGATGAAAATGGGCTCCCAAAGCTAGAAGAAGCATTAGAGTGAACCTTTTGTTTTTTAGCATTCGTTCTTTGTGCAACTTCCTCTATATTAATGTAGTTTTCTCTCTCTACTTGTGTTATCCTGGGGCAAATTGTAATACCAAGGGACCCTTTGTTATCATCACTGTCTAACACCCGACAAAGATGCCTCCTCACATGGGTTTATGAACCGCTATAAGGTTTATTTGGACGACAACCATGTGGGCATATAAACTTAGAGGTTCCACCACCTCTACCCTCCTCAACTTTTGTGACAAACCTCCACAAGGGGGTTAATGAAGCTTTGCCACTATCAACTTCAAGATCACCCCCTTCACCACCCTCCTCACCTTCATTCATTGGGTCACTATGAGAATGACCACTATCTTCTTCTTCATTCACACGCCTATTACCAACCAACTCCATGAGAACCAAAAATGGAATCCAACACCATAAAAACAACATTTTCTTCAAGTTTTAGATGGACAACCTGCAATAGAATGAGGAGGAAGAGGGAAATGGGAAACTGTAGGAGAAGAAACAAATACAACAATAAACAATAAACAAGACATTTTGTGAACAATATTCAACAGAAACACATTGGGCATACCTATTTTGATCTCCTTTGATTTGCAAGAAGATGGAACCCTTTGTTGTCTCCTCCAAGCTCTCTCAAATCCTCTTCAAACTCTCCAACTTTGCTTCAAGCCTCCAACACCAAGCCAACACCAAGACTCCAAGAGCTCCTTCCCTCTCCACTCCAACTCCAAGATGAAACAATGAGGAAGAAAGAGGGGGATATTTTGCCTTATCTCCCCTCTCTATCCCTAAAAATGCCCTAGGGCCCATCCACATAGACAAAAAAAAAAAAAAACCCCAAAAAACTCACTTTTCGGCCATTTCCGCGGGTTCGACGGACTGTCCCAGGAAGCGCGCTTGGTTCGATGGCAAAGCGCTGCCGGTTCGATCCCGAAGCGTTTTTTTCTGTGCTCGGAGCTTTCAGAAGCGAGAAAGCTTCCGACAATGGCAGGAAGCGAGGTTTTTTTGTTGAAAGTGAGCTTCGAAAATTTGGAAGCGCGGTTCGAAAAACGCTTCGGGCACGCATTCGCTCAGAGCGCGAATTTGCTCATGGAACCCGGGGGGCGGGGGCGCTTCGGCAACTAGGACCCGGAGTGTACGTGGATCCCATTGGATGTTGCAAGCTGTGCCGGAAGGTGTGGGATGCATCACAAAAATTATCTGAACAAACCTTATGCCATTTCCTTGCCTTATTTGCCGAAATCGATTTCCTCAGTGACCATTTCTTCCATTTTGTACCATCAAAATATCACCTGTAAAATAATAAAATGCCTGTATCTCTCTGCCTGGTGCCTCGGGTACAAATTTGAATGCACCAAAATGTCTGGGAGTATGGTAATACAGTAACAACGAGTGGCTAGACCCCATACTCCCTCTGTAGCGCCCAAGGAGAACAAAAATAATCTCGAAATGTGTTGATAGGCCATTTTATATTGCAAATATGCAATAAAGTGATAAACTGACCATAATCCCATCTGAAAGTGCCTGAAACTGATATTTGAGTGTACCAATGGACTCAGAAGGCCCAAATCTAGTAGAGATGAGTACTCATACACCATGTGACCACGTGTATAATCATTTGTAAGCTCAACCATGTCCGGACAATATAAAATAATGGTCTGTAAATGATAATAATAATAAAAAAAATCCACTGAACCATCAAATGAAACCTCTGTCTGATGCATGGGATCATCAAGTGGGTACCATAGGACCACAAATAAACAATCTCGAATATCATCTGTCCAACTCATCCCGGATCCTATGGTTGACTTGGTCAAACTGGGTTTTCCAGGTCAAAACTGATAAAAAAATTGACCCAAGCTCAAACTGAGTGATGCTGCAATTGAAAATGCATAAGGTATGCTCCTTTAATTATTTCAATAGCAAGAATATAGTACAAAGTGGCATTTCATTGGCGATTAAACAACAATACATCAAATATTAGTCTAGATTAAAGCAATCAATTACTAAGAATAAGACCCTCAACTGTATACTCATTTCATGGATGTGACCATTTTGCTAGAAATGGGTGAAGGTGGGAAAGATAAGGCTAAGACAAGGGATTGACTTTACAACTTCAACACCGTGACACTTTGGAAAAAGGGAAAGGGAAAACCATGTAGGCATAAGTTGGATAGAAAACACACAAGGAATGGCGGTGTCTCATAAATGGAATAACTTGTTTTTGAGGAGCGCCCATTCAACCTTTAACAAATGCCTACAACTCACATCCAAGCTTGACTCAAGCTTCGTGAGGATCTTTTCTAGAACCATCGTGACTAGGTGCACAGTTAACCGTAACTTGAGGTTCTAGGGGACACTTAGAATTAGGTGTCCCTTACGCCATCTCACATCCCAACCTGTAGGCTCCGTGAGGAATTAATCATTACATTTCAATCATGGCCAACAATCTTTAGATTTAGCATTTATTTATCCACTGCTTTTTTAGGCCTTTGACTCTTCAGATTTTGCATGTGCTTAAAAGCACAACTAATTGCAGCTTTCATCTAGGGTGCTTTACATTTCATTTCATAGCCCTCTTTCATTGTGCTTAAAAGCACCGTTCATTTTTACCATGGGCTTGCATTTTCAGGAGATATAACAATGAATCACATATGCATGTAATGATGGTAGAACAATTCGTTTCAGGTCAGGCTAATACAACTCAAGCAACTAGGGGGAATCATCGATAATCAAGACCAAACATCAGGGGAATCCGACCAGAGAGGTCATGGCTTCAAAAACCAACTCACCTAAGCTCAGGAACTTACACCAACGGGTTCTCCTGGCCGAGAAGGATCAAGGCTTCGACAATTTCTGTTGCACAACTTAGAGCCGAGACACATAACAATAGGGAGTCTATCGAACATAGAGGCATAAGTGGGGGAGTCCTCGACATCACAGGCTAAAGTGTAAGTCAGTATATAACCAATAATGGATGATAACAGATGGATGGGGAAAGTGACAAGTGATTCCATAACTAGCAAGCCATAAATGGTGGGAATGACCAAGTCCATAACTACTAAGAGGGTGAGACCAACGAGTATACATGAGAAATTCTAATTCCAAGGAATTCAAACTGCTTAATCATTTGCAGTTGCACATTGGATGTATTCAACCGCAAAAGACGGTGTTTTTTTCCACAGGGGTTAAGTCTGCTGCTAAATTGTTGATTGGTGACTTTTCTCAGTGTATGAGGTCGCGCTAGCTGCTTGTTTGAATGGTTGTGGTGACGTTTGAAGGGCCCTTGCTCAACTGCTCAAGTGGTGACGTTTGAAGGGCTGTCCATTGCTCTATTGAGACTGTATAGTGTAACCTACAGGAAAACACATAGGTCAGTTTAAAAACTCTTTAGATTCTGCATGTTATATGAATATCCATGATGTATACCCATGTCGTATGATGTATCCATGCTTTGCTTAGTACTATTGTGGATTCCGATTGACTCATTGAGTATGCTACCATCAACTAATAGTTGATTGTTGAACAATATATCCATTTGCAGCTCACTAAGTAACTTCATGTACATCATGTGACCATAGTACTCAAATTGTTTGATGAAAACACAGAGTCAGAATAGACAAAGATTTAAGAAAATCAATACATCAGATCCTAAATCGGCTACAAGGAAAGTGTTTGACAAAATTCTAAACCTAGGATTGCATACTAGTCATTGAGTCAACAAAAAATATCACTCAAAATAGTCACGGACATTATATTTCATCCCTTATAATCTAATCTAGAGGATTGATTTTTTAAACCAGCCCGTTGTTATTTTTTTCCTATCGGGGTTTAATGTCGTTTTTTTGGTGCCCCAGGTTTGATTTTTGAGGCCGTCCATTCCCATTGCAAAAATGCCAAAGGCATTTGACCCATTTTGGCAATATGCTGATCTTGAAGATGGAGCAAATTGACAGTGATTGAATTGCAAATTGTGTGGGCAACATATGACAGGAGGAATTAGTAGGTTGAAGTACCATTTGGAAAAACTCCCTTGCCATGATGTGGGGCTTTGTAGTGCGGTTATCCACGAGATTATGAGAAGTGCCCATGATGCAATTCACTCGAAGGATAGAAAAGGGAAGAGTCAACTGCAAATAGAGCTGAACTTGCAGCTGGTGGAGTGGCCAGGACTTCAAGGACATATGATCATCGCACTGAGGGTAGTGGTAGGGGCTCCACGACCATGGATTCACCTACCACGGGGACTGCCTCATCTTTCTTTGTTCTACAGGCTGAAAGTGGTGCTCAACCTTCCATCAGGTCTATGGTTAAAAAAAAGAAGGAAGAAGCAGATAGGCTTATGGGGAGGATGCTTTTTTGGAGTGACTTGCCTCTTACCATCTCAAGAAAAAATCCCTTTTTTCAGTCGATGTGTGATGCCATTGCTATTATTGGCCTAGGGTACAAGTGCCCTACATATGAGGATATTCGGGGGCCAATTCTTCTAGCAGAGAAGAAGGGCATCAAGACTAGATTGGAGGAGTTCAAACAGTCATGGGAGATCTTAAGATGCACATTGATGTCCAATGGTTGGATAGATAAGAAGGGTAGGACCCTTATCAATTTCTTGGTACATTGCCCTAAAGGTATGATGTTTATGAAATTCGTTGATGCATTGACACAAATAAAAGAAGCAACATTGTTATGTGAATTGTTGGATGGGGTCCTCCAGGAGATCGGTTTGCACAATGTGGTGTAGATCATAATAGATAGTGCAACTAATTATGTGGCTGTTGGTAGATTGCAACCACATAATTTTGGACTCCATGCGTTAGACATTGTATTGATTTGATGCTGAAGGATGTGGGGAAATTTCCCTTTGTCATGGAAGTCATTGATCAGGCTAGGAGTATCACCAAATTCATATATAACCATACTTTTGTTCTTATCCAACAGGGAGTTGTTGCGTCTTGGAATCACATGGTTTGCCACCAACTTCATTTCTCTTCATTCTTTGCTTCGAGTTCAGTTTGAGCTGAAGCAAATGTTTGCTTGTGATGTGTGGCGTGACTGCACATATAGCAGGAGAGAGGATGGGAGGGCCATTGCTAGGTTGGTGTACACCGACTCTTTTTGGGCAGGAGTTGGAGGAAGTGTGCACAATTAGTGAACCTCTGGTAAAGGTTTTGAGATTAGTTGATAGTGATAAGCCCGCTATGGGCTATTTGTATGAGGCCATGGATAGGGCCAAAAAGACTATTCAGTCTTATCATGTGGGAAAGGGTACCCCTTGATGCAATAGACACATAGTGCTATGGGATTTGATTGATACTTGGTGGACCGAGATGCTCCATTGACCTATTCATGCAGCTGCACTTTTCATCAACCCCGCCTTTTCCTACAAGTGTAAATTTGATTTTGCTGGCGAGGTGATGGAAGGGCTTATTGTATGTCTTATCATGATGGTACCTGATGTTGAGACTCAGACGAGTATTACTTGCGAGATGGAGATGTATTGAGAGGCTAGTGGAATATTTGGCTATGCCGATGCTGTCCATGAAGGATCGTTTTGATTCCAAGTAAGTGGTTAAAATTACAAATTAGAATTATTTAGAAATACAAATTTTTTAAATTTTCATTGCGTTTTATCATTTTATTTGAAAGTTGAAATTTGAATTATGTAATCCGTTTCTCTTTCTTTCTTGTTTGTTGTGGGTGTTTGGTGGAGAACATATGGTGCAAGGGCACCAAATTTCAAAAAACTTGCCATTTGAGTCCTCAGCCAAAACCTGTAGCTCTTCTGGATGTGAGCGCAATTGGAGTGTATTTGATAACATACACTCAAAGAAACGCACCAAGTAAGAACTTGAACAAAGCAATTAAATTCATTGTAATTTAAGATCCTCTATCATATTGTTTCCCTCGGGCTTCAAGAGTCAAGACTCATTAAATTTATTTATCACCCTCTTACAGGTTGGATTTCCCACGCCTAATTGACTTGGTGTATGTCCATTACAATCTCTGAGTGTGGATGAAGCAGGTGGAGAAAATACCTGATGTGGATGCCATTTACTTGGACAATATTGATGTAGTGTCCAATGGAGGGAGGAGACTAAGTTGCCTATCATGGAGGAGGAGACTAAGTTGCCTATCATGGAGGAGGCACCTGCATGATTAGAGGAGGAGGAGCAGCAACAGCAGGGGCAGGAGGAGGAGGAGGAGCGGGAGGAGTGGTTTGACCCTGAGGACTTCATGGAGGGTTCATTAGCACCACCTGCTACATTGGTTGATGTATCTAGTCCCACATTGGCACCCATTACTCACCTTTCGACATCTAGTGCAGGGCTAGGACCTTCTACTGCTAGGGGAAGACTTGGAAAACAACGCATGATCTTTTCCTGTACAAGGGGAAGAGGGCATTGATATCAGAGACAGATAGTTAGCTGCTAGTTTTGTGATTTTTGTGATGTCATTTTGCCTTGGACCATTGGTTGTCCACTTTTGAGTACTATTGGACAACTATCACTCTCAGGATTCATTTTTTCAGTATCGACTTTGATGTATCATTTTATATTTGGCATGACTACGTGATATATATCAGTGCTTTCTCCATATTTATGTGCTAATGTATTTATCTGAAGTTGGTGTTGCTTTATATGTTTAAAATTATGAAAAAAATGAATATATTTTGTGTTTTTTAATGTTTGCCGTGGTTTGCCGATTTTTGCCGTTTTTTTTGCCGATGTTGCCAAGAAGATGTTTTCTGGACCCTCACCGATTTTTTGCTGATGCCAATTTTTTCCACTATGCTATCAACAACGTTCGAACATGGGAATCCTTCTCATGCAGCTCAATTACTTCGGTAACTGAAGTAATGTGAACTAGGTCAACTCCCTTATCTCGTGAGAATCTTGAACCAAGAGCAACATGACAGGCAACTCCCTCTATCTGGGTGAATCCATCAACCCTGTCTCTGTACTCTACAATACTCCCATCAGCTACAAATTTGGAATCAATCTCAACGTCATTATTGATCAAGGCATCATACCTCTCCTCCTCAAGACAACTTGAAGGCTTATGGATGGAGGAAACCAATGCGACATGAAAAGCATATCTGTTAGGGGGTACACTTACCCTCACTGAAGATCTGGGTTTTCTTATATGCTCCTGAGGGCTTCATTACACACTTAGATTGACCCATAGGGCTATCTTATATAGCACCGAGATGCAACCTTTCTTCCCTGTTCTGTGGTCTAGTCAACTATTCTGTTCTAACTGCTCGACCAGCCGAGAGCTTAGTTGGTCTCCTAGTCGACTTCTTAGTTGACCACCCAGTCGGCCTCCCAGTTGATTCTTCTAGTCAGCTGATGACTCACTGCCTCCTGACGATTCAGAGGTGTGATGAAGTAGCAAGATCTGCTGTTCCAACACCCTCCCATCAGCAGAATGCTCTGGAGATTCATGAGGTGAAAATTGAAATTACTTCTGCACACCCCCTCATATTTGCAGTTTCCTTCACAAAGCTTTAAAGATATTGTTTAGTTGAAGTCTGAAGAGTCATAGTCTTGATAGGATCCTTTTGTTGTTCTCCATGCAGACTGTTTTTTCCAGATTGAAATATAAATTCACAACTGGCTATGAGAGCAGAGTTGTTGAATTTTTTGGGAGGAGGCTTTTTGTGGTATAAGTTCTTGACAACTTTGGGTATCCTTCAAATTCAGAAGCCAGATGGCTACTTTTTTGGGGGACTGTATCCTTGTTCCCCTTTTTGGTCTTTTGCTTCCCTTCACTAGTTTCCTAAGGAGTTTCTTCATCTTTTTGTTTTTATTTGTGTCATCTTGAGCACTTATTGGTGTAACCAGAGGACAGTCCTTAACTTGATGGTTGAGAGCTAAACAGGCAAGGGAAGCATATGGAATATTTAGATAGTTTGCTGGTAGTAGCTAGACAGTGCTGTCAAACTTGATTTTGATTACCAAGGAGAGTTCTTTAACTTGATCAGCCTTCTACATAGGCATATTTTGTTGTTTTAGGAGAGAGTAGATGTGAATTGATCACGAGGTGACAGAAAATTTTGACCCAAAGCCCTATTGTGATAGGATCTGCTACATTTAAAATGAGGCTCTGTAGTCTGGAAGAAGTTTTAGAATTTCTCAAATGAAATGAATGCTTCCTTAGTAATTAATTCACCAACTGGCCTGAGTGACTTCTACTATACACATGATTATTGATGCTCAATATGACATTCTTTCTGGGTTTTTCTACTATAAATGTTTCCACGGTAATTTCTTAAAAATAATGTGTAGATTAAATGTCTGTACAGGTACCTTGCAGAATCACCATCAGCATACCAAAAGAAATTTCAGGAGCTTCTGCCATATATTTTCTCTGTTACCGGTGAAAGTGAAGAAAGGTTTGTAGCAAATATAAATGAAGGGTTCGTTTCCTATTTATGACAAACATAGTAAAAGATTAGAAGGTTTTAATGACACTTTATCATTTAACTGCAGGCCCTTTCTTTCTGTTCAGTTCTCGCTTCCTGTGCTATGCCAAACTACAATGGACTGTGAAGGCTGCAATGCTTTAGTGTCATGTGGAGGCCATAGACAGGTAATTTTTGCAACATCTTTTTCAAAACTGTCTTCAAAAACTTGAGCGTAGTGTGAATTTATTTGCTGTAACGTTGGTGTGGTTACCTATTTACCTGTGGGTAGTTTTTATTGTTAAATGTACGTGGCCAAATTTGGCCAACTATTCAAGATTTGTTTCTGTTAGGAATCTTCTAAGCAGGTTTGAAAACCATGATGGATGTTTCAAAGTGTTACTTGTTTTCTTGTAGCTCTTACTCCCTGTTACTTTTCCTTGGATGTAAAATTTTAGGCTTTACTGTTTCAAAGTGGCTAGCAAAGTATAGAAACATTGTTACGATCAAATTCAATGGTGGAAATTGGTCTGCGATGATAAATTCTGAGCACATTATAGCTGTTTCTTCTCTTTCTACCCATGAAATGTCGAACAGTTTTTCTATATCAAGGAATGACGGATTCCTCTTCAATGTCGCTCTGCTTTTTTGTTAACATGCCTTTTTGCTTGGTCATTGCATCTTGGTACTCTAGTAAGTTGAATTTTCAGAATAGCATTGAGACCTCTAGGACTTAGGAGAGTGTAGAGAAAGAAGGGGGATAGATTTTGTATCTCTTTCCTAAGTCTAGCTTAGTGAACCGTTGATCCTGCGTCAGTGGACTGACTAATCAATCCACCTCATAATGTACTCGCAAACTGTCAACGATGAATGATGAACTTTGTAACACTGAGTTCACCCTGAATGATATCCATGAATGTGTACTATAGATTAACACTTAGATTTATAAGGTGAAGTATAATTTTAAGAAGGTTGATGAGTCAAAGTGAGTTAACAGTTGGATCATCATAGGAAATAAGCAAATATTAGTCGTGCTAACTCCCAAACTTGCACTTAAAGTGGTAAAGCCCTGAAACCTAAGTGTGAGCTTAGAGGAACTTAGGAAGGTTGCCCATTGTCACCACAAGAACTCTTCCTCTCACTTTAGGGAAACTCTCCTTCGACACAAGGGAGGTTCCCCTAAATAATATATTTTTTAAAGAAATGGATGATGGTGGGTGTTGACGTCGGATACGCACCTTGGAGGAAAGGGGGTTAACCGTTAGCGTGGCATAAATCTTCAAGCCACTGGGTGTGTCTTTGGGCAAGCAAAGAGTTGAGATACTATCATTCAACACTTAACTCCTCCATCTAGGCCAACTCCTAGCGAAGCCAAGGGGGGTGGTCCCTATGAAAAACAAACTAAGGCTTTTGAGCTAAGCTAGAGAAAGAAATTAATCTAGGAGTTTGAGATACAAGTAAATACTGAACCAGAGAAAGCAACTATGAATTAGAACAACATCATGATAAAGGTAAATCCATCTAACAGATTCATTCACTTAAAATGTTTGATTGTTGCAGATTAGACCAGTGCCAAATGGAGTCAGATGATATTATTGAAGTGCTGCTGTGTTGCGAAAGTGTTGCAAGTATTGTTGCTCAGTTTTAATTGTTTCATTATGATGCGTGGATTAAGGAGTGGGTTAGTTCTTGGTTTGGCTCAATTCCAACTTAGTCCTTCGAACTGAGCGTAGTGACAACTAAACCAAGGGTCCAACTGGGCGAGGCATAACCTGCTTAAAGTAGCCCACTGAATCTGTGGTTAGTTTCATGCGACCTCTCGAGTTCTAGAGATCAAGTTTTCGTTGGATTGCCCTATTAAACTAGTCACTTCAAATCCCTTTCTAATTAACCAACTGATCAAACTAAGCTGTAGCGGTCAAGAGCATACTCGGAATTTTAAGCCTTGGTAAATTTTATTAAGAAAAAAAATGAAATTTTATTTTTAGACCAAGAATCTCTTTTCACCTACCGTGGATAAACCCTTTCAGTTTACTTTGGGAATACAAGACCTTAGATTTTATTGTTAATAATGTACAAAAATTGTAGCAACAAAATTATTGACGACTGAGAATTTATTTTCCCTTTCGGTACCTCGGGAATGCACAGTCGGATTTAGTTTTGGATGTTCGTTAATTGTAAAGTACAAGATTGAAAGATAAGACTGTAATAGTAAAAAGGTAAACTAACTATACATCCCTATTGGGGCGGATTGTGTGCGTGTGATGATGAAATAAGATAAAAATTGCAAACCACAAAATTGAGCCTACAAGATCCCCCCAAGGGGGATGGGGTGTGGGCACTGAGTAGCCCACTTGCCTTTATTAACATTTTACATTAAAAAGGTGGTTGCCTTCGATCCTCATAGATCTGGATCCAAAGGCCTTACAAGTTTCAAAAAAAGGTACAAGATAGAAGTATGTGCTCCGGGAAGCCTTGGATGGCTTAGATCTCCGATTTTGCGGCAACACCTCCTCTTGTTATGGCGATATAAGTGTGAAACCAGCCACCTGAAATGCACCAAATGTGCCCAAATAAAGTTAAATGCATACAAAATTTTAAGTACTAAAGATAGGAAATAAGTGCAAATACTTAAAATTAAACTAGATCTACAAAAGTAAGTGTTAAAACTTAGATCTAGTAGTACTACTCAAATAAAATCAGCCTTTAGATATTCATTAAAAGCAAACTAATTCACTTAAGCATGCAAGTAACCGTATCCAAAGAGAAATTTAAATAAAATTGAAGGAGAGAGAGAGATAGAAGAAAAGCCCGGAGCTTGGGAATGTTTGAGTTGTGGAGCTTGCTAGTGGAAAGTGGAGGGACTATGTCCTTAGGTGCTCGAAAAGCGGTAGTGTCAAACAAGATCATCTGCATGTTCAAGCTAGGAAACCTGCGTAGTTCACAATACTTGCAAAAAGGGGATTAAATCCGGTATTTTCTACACAAGAGGTTAGAAGAGCATGCAAATAAACAAATTATACATGCAAATTCTAAATCTCTAAGCATAGAACAATAGCAAATAAAGTCGAACTAGAATTATTTACCCTATGCGTTGATAGCAACTTTCATCAAGGGAAAATCAATCACCATAAGATGCAACATTGAAACAATACAAAGTTACGTCATACATCACTTGACAATGATCATCCACACACATTTGCTCGACACGAGAGATTTGTCTCCAAAGCATTCTTATTCCAAAACAAATATTACAATGGAACAGTTACATACTCCAACAACCCTTTGGTCCTCTCTGACCATGAGCAAATGAGAGTCGGAGCTCTTGCTTAAATAGTGTTTTGAGAAGATGAGGGGTGCACTTGAGAAGAGGGGATGAGGGGGGCGCATCTCATAATTTAAGGAGTGATTTACTCCTTGATTTGTGCCATGACTTGATTGATGGGAAGAGGTGGCAGCCAACTCATAAGAGGGGCAACCACCATAACCCACACGCCACCTATGAGGAATGACGCCCACACATGAGTTAAATATGGAAGATGGTGCATCTCCCAAAAGTTTTACTCGCCCTCCATAAGATATGACCTTATAACATAAGCTCTATTCTCCTCATGAAGTTGGGAAGGTGAAAAGTCACTTTCAAGTTATAAGTGCAAGCCTAGGGTAATGTGCAAGACACAGTTTTTTCCAAGAGTGAGCATTTTTGGCATTTTGAGTTTTTTGTGAGAGAGCAAGTTTTTTTCTTTTTTCTTTTGGTGGCTCGATTCCCTAGGAGAGGGATTCATCCCTAAAAGGTGGCTCGAATCCCAAGGCAACTCAACTCCATTTATTGCTGAGGTCATACTGCTGGGTTGGCATATAGTTTGAGGAAGTTTTTCAGCTACACGAATTTCGAGGGAGGTCGTACTGTTGTACGAACAGACTGGGCACGATTTTCGAGGAACTTGTTATCACACTTGTAGTTGTCCCTAGTGGTATCCCATCCGGGATGGTAGATGAGATGGACAACTAAAGAGGTGACCTAAGAGATGCCACGGTTCCCCATGCAAGCTGGGAGTCATGTCAACCAAGGCACTCTTCACCTTAGATCAAGATGAATCAAGCCCTAGGGGGAGACCCTATTATCAATCAAAGATGATTGGACCCAAACAAAGGTTCCTAGGGATATGTAAAAGACGAGTTACAGAAACCAATGCAAGGTTAGGTGGACCTATAAGTTTAAGTATGGTTGAAAAGAGGCTTAAGGAATGACTTATGTTTCAACCAATGAATGATTTAGGCCACATAATGAGATCAAAGGACAAGATCTAGTACCATGAAATACACAAGTGGGACCCACTTCCTTGTGATATGGAAATGGTTCAAATGGGACCCACAAGATGGAGTTAATGGTGCAAATGGTACCAAGGGGCTTGCAATGAATAGATCTATGGATCTAAGGTGAAATTAGAGATGCCCACATATGGGATCTAGGAAATGACACAACTCCCAAGGAGTGTGAATTGCCCTAGGTGGACTAGTGCCTTGATAGATGGGCTAATGGAGTCAAAAGAGATGTGGAAATGTAGATCGGGACACTTAGGATGCAAATCAAGTGGGCTATTCAAGATGTGATGGTTGGATCTTAGTAGATCTAATATTTCACCATGTGACCCAAGTGGAGAACAACTCCCCAAAATGAGGAATGATACCCCCAAGGCAGAACTTCACAAAGTGAGATACTAGGTAGGGGTTTCAAGGTATGCTTGTTTCAAATCCAATGGGATCTCAACCACCCATGTCCTAGAAGTGGACAAACTTAAACACCCAAGGAGTGCGACTTTGCCCAAGGAGGGCTAAACGCATGGAAAGGTGTGTCAAATCAAACCCAAAGGCCACCAAAGTTTAGATCCAAGAGGTTTAGGCAAGTATGAGTGTGGATCTTGAAAATCAAGGGCATCCAATGGCTAGATCTCCATATATCTAAGATAGAAAATGCATCACCAAATTGACCCAAGTGGGCCACAACCCTCAAAATGAGGAATGGGGCCCACAAGGCAAAAATCAACAAGGTGAAGCACTAGGGGTAGGTTATCAAGTGAGGAGAGTATGAATCAAGTGGGATCTCACCTACCCATGAGTTAGATCTAACCCAATTAGCTTCTCCCAAGGGGTGCGATTTGCCTCAAGAGGGCTACTTTGCCTTGAAAAGTGTGACAAATGGAACCCAATCACCACCAAACTATAGATCCGAATTGTCGTGGATGCTATAGAGGTGGGTTTTCAATATCTTTTCAAAATCTAGCCTAGATCCAAGGAGATCTAAGAAAAAGTGAAAAATGAGGGTTTTAATTAATTAGGGTTTTTGTGATCTAGAAGTTATGGATAAGCCAAGGAAGAAGAAGACCAAACCTTTGGAGCATACTGGGATGAATAGATGAATGCTAGTTGAGATGAGGATTACTTTTGCCATAGATCAAATGAAGAATTTTTGAAGCCCTCTTGCCAAATCGATTTTCTCCAAGCCACATGTGTGTCCCTCTAACCTGTCAAAACCAAGGGGCAAAGCATCAATCAGTTTAGCATGTTCAAGGTAGATACAAGCAAGAGAGAGATAAGCAAAGAATAGTTGGCACAAAGACAAAACCACTCCATGTTAAATCAAAACATCTTCCTCCAAGCTTGAAGGGCAAGCCTCCCCACCAATTCGCACTTGTCAAAAACGTCCTCTTAACCTGTAAAAAGATATGGCAAAATATGCAAGATAGCTACAATAGATCCTCCAGTGCAATGGACAAAAGCATTTACAATCAAAGCAACCAACATCCAATCCAAACCCAAGCATGTACTCCAAAAGATAGAACTTTTATTCCAAGAGCCAAGAGCCAAAATCTCTAGATAATTTTACAATGAGAAGCTCTCTCCTTAAATAGGATGGAGAGAGGCCATAATCGTAACCACTTTTTGAATGAGTGGCTAAGATTAAAAGATCAAAAGATCTAATCAATGGTTGAGATGAGCTCAACAATACAATACATGGATCAATAATAAAATATAACAATATGTGGACAAACTCACCCTAGAAGAGGGGATCCCACCAAATCATGATGATAACACATAAAAAATAGCTCACGGTGGGTCCAAGGGTTAATTTCTAACACCCTTGGTCAATCCCCATGGCACAATATCCAAGAATAAATGATCTAGACACCAAATCGTGCCTCTCTGGGAAAGTCGTGATCCTTGGGAGGCTCCAGAAATCATCAAAAAGTGGCATAAGTGATGGATGTGGGTCCTGATGAAGCTGAAACTGCTAGAGAAGGTGTGGAAGACATTGCACTCATCATCACTGATCATCCCATGCCATAACCTTGCCTCAGTAGCCCAAATCGAATTCCTCTGTAGCCATTTTTACCATTTCTGGACTGCCTCGGGAAATGTGAAATTGCCCAAATTGCATTCTGGAGTGCCTGCGCTGTCAAGGTGAGCTCACCAATGAGTCTGGGAGGGGGGTAATATGGTAATAACAAGTGGCTGGACCACCCCCTCCATGCACAACGCCCTAGGTGAACCAAGTAAATCTCATCACTGCTCCGACAGGGCCTCCGACAGACCAAAACTGCACTAGGATAGCCAACTGAGGCTCAATCATCACTGTCACTACCCGGAACTGAAAACATACTGTCTCATTGGACTCAGAAGGTCCAAATCCATCTAATATGTGTACTCATACACCATATAAACCTCTGCATGGTCCAAAATAAATATTCATCATATCCAGCAGATCAAAGAATAGTAATCTGTAAAAGCGCTGAAAAGCACAAATCATCATCATAAGCCTGAAACCACTGCATAAGCCCACCATGGTGACCTGTACCAGACCATATATCATCTATCTGTAACATTTGATGTTTGCCACCTCATGTCCTGTGGTTGACTTTTGGTCAAACTAAGGTTTGACCAAGTCGACATGACCAAAATATGACTTGAATTGTCATCCAACTGCTGCAAGGTGTGCAAGGTTAAAACATGCTTTACAATCCATTCAATTAGCAATTATAACAAGAAGCAATCATTACTGGCGATCTAAATCCAAATATAATAAGTCATAATTATTATTATTTATTACTCAGACAAGACTTTCAAGGTCATACTCACTTCATAGTTGTGATCAATTTGCTAGTGAAGGGTGAAGGCTAAGAATAACATGGCTAGGTCAAAGGGTGACTAACTGACTTAACACTGTGACACTTTGGAAATGGGCAAGGGAATACACACCATATCATATAGTGGACAAGCAATAACACAAGGAATGGCGGTGTCTCACAAATGGATAAGTTGTTCAAAGAGTATTTATTCACCTTCACAAATGCGCACAATCCATAATACAAATGAGGCCAGCAATCTTTTTGATATAGAGTTTAAGTTCCATTGCTTTTTGGGCCTAAAGTTTCCATAGCCTTTGATCTATGTGTGTTTATAAACACATTGCATAGATCTACATTTAATTAGGGTTCTTGCTGCAGGTGTGTTTTTAAGGCACTTTCTAAGTCACCTGACACGAGGACACGGGACACGAAGGACACGAAAATACGAGTGTTCGACACGGACAGGGTGACCCCCGGAATCAGGACACGAAGGACACGTTTTATATACATATATATATATATATTTAAAATATATTAAAATTTAAAAATATAGACATATAGATCCATTTTTTTTAGAAACTAGAACATTTACAAATATTCAATAGAAATTAGAATCAAAACACATTAATGATTAGTATTACACATTTGTTAGTATTACATAAAACCCACTCTCAAGCTTCTCCACACTTGCAAATGACAAAAATGAAGTGTATTTTTGTTTTTAAACTCAACCTGGGCACCCTTTTTTGCGGAAAACGTGTCCTATTTTCAGGACAAGCAACACACAGTCGGGGACACGATGTCAAATCGTGTCCGATTTGACTTTTGGTCGTGTCCCAATTTCGGACACGATCGAAAGTCGAATCGGACACGATTTGACATCGAATCATGTCCGATTCGATCCCCACAGGACACGCGGGGGGTTTAGGATGAATCCGGTTTCGTAGGGCACTTGTTTACCTGAGCAGTTCTAGGTGTGTCACAGAGAACTTGTTTACCTAGGTATTTACATTTCACAATAGATATAACATTTGATATTTCATAGCCATTTTCATTTGGCTTGCCTTTCATTCATGTGTGTTGAGAAACACATTGCATGAATGGGATTTTCATACAAGATACAACATTTTGTTTCCATATTTTGCATCAGTGGCAGTTTTAGAAGTTTCAGGTTTAGCTAACAACATCTTTAGTGACTAGGGGGACTTCTCAAGAAAATCCAACTCACCAAAGGTAAGTTTTGTCACCAACTCAGAGCCGAGACACAATAAACAGGGAAGCTTATCCAATACAGAGGCTACATTGGGAGAAGGTCCTCCATGCCACTAGTCAAATAGTAAGTCAAGGTAATGAACAAACTGGGTAGGCAATGGATGGATGAAGACAATGAATAATGTGACCAACACTAGCAAGCCAAAGTATGGTGGGAATGATCACCTCTAATCTCCCTAGGGAGGGTAAAACCGATGAGTATAGGTCAATAACTTCTAAGTTTGAGTAGGTACAATATGATATATATAAAGTGCAACCAAATCCACATATCTATATGATCGCCAGATCATGATACTAAATGCTAAGACATGCTATAAGAATGGATATAAAAGCAACATAACTATAGGACCAAAATATACCTGAATGCTCGATCATCTGAATCAACATCTGTACTCTGAAACTACTGCTGTAACTCTGGGCACTACTGACTGCTTTGTATAAATGGCTAAATGGCTACCTCAGTCCCTCTCTGAGTGTCCTGAAACTCAGTCATGGCATGGGGAATATGTCTGCTGTCCATAATCTGACAATTATCCATAATAGATGCTCATCTCAGCATCTCACATGCAAAGGAACTAGCTGAATAATGCTCTGGAATCTGAAAAAGAAAGTATGGTAGCTCGACTACATGATAAATTTTATTATAAATTTTGAATGTGATGTGGATTATTGTGGGAAAAGGGGATCTCCAAGATATACCTTTTAGTACATGAGATATGTCCGGAATGCAATCTAGGTGGCTCCGTACAAGGACATGTGGGTTGGAATGGAGTCTCTTGAGCTGTTCAACACTACACCAACAAGGATGTAGTCTAAATTTTGCCCCGAGGTCTCTTCCCAGTGGTTCTCGTGTCCCCAGGTAGAATTTTCCCACTTTAGACTACAATGTTTCAACGCTGGATTTTCGTTGGTTTATATGGGAGTTTATTTTATTAAAGTTGAAGTTGGTTTAATTGTGAAAAATTAAGTAGTGCTACAACTACTTTTGGTATCCCACAACTGAGACGGACTGCTGGTGGGTAGAGCATACGCAGTGTAGTAAATGATTCGTTCCAATTTTATTTTAGGTGATGAAAAGAGGAGCCATAGACTCTTCGACCGAGAGCACTCTTGATCCGCCTTATGGCGAGATTCAAGAGATTTTGGGTTCTTTTTAAGCAGTATATAAAACAATAAATCTAACTAAGATAGAAAGCAAGTAAAAACCTCTCCGACAGAGAGTGCTCTTGATCCACCTTTCAGTGAGATTCAAGAGACTTTTTGTTCCTTTTAACAACTTTATATCAAGCAAGAAAGTAAAATCCAAGAAAGCATTTGTGTGGGGTTATGCCATGCGATGTAGGTAAGTCTCATGGAGTCAAAACTTGTGACAAAGTGGGAGCTAAAGAGAGAAGCAAATACAAGATGGAAGAAGAGGCCGCTCAAAACAACTCCAAGAGATCAAGGGTTGATTCTTAATCTCCACAGAGAATGTTTGGTAGTGGAGCTGGATCAACATCGGCTCGATTGGGAGCCTCATCTCCCCATGGAGTCTCGCCTATACAAAGAACATTATCCGATTTCCTTGACCAACGTTGTAGAGATGATGTGGATTCAAAAGTTTATAGGTTTCTCTATGCATGTGCTGTGCCATTCAATGTTCTTCGCTCACCCTATTGGGATGAAATTGTACAAGCCATCAATGGTGGCCCTCAAGGATACAGAAGCCCTGGGTATGACAAAGCTAGAACCGTGGGACTTGACAGGGAAAGAGCCAAAATCAATAGTGCTCTTGGAAAGTTCACAAATGATTGGTCTAACTATGGGGTATCCATTGTATCTGATGGGTGGACAAATGTTAAAGGCAAGCCATTGATAAATATTCTTAGTGTTTCTGCTAGCGGTGCGGTCTTCCTTTCAGCCCATGACTACTCAGATCGCTACAAGACCGTTATTAATATTGCACAACCTTTACTTAAAACCATTCAGGAGATTGGGCCATACAATGTCATTCAAGTCATCACTGATGATGCTGCTAATTGTAAGGCAGTAGGAGCAATCATTGAGGATAAGTATCCCAATATATTTTGGTCAGGGTGTTTGGTTCACACATTGAACCTTTTGATGCATGATATTGTTAAGATGAAGGACAATAATTACTGATGGATTGGTGCCTTGTACAAGAGAGGTAAGAAAATGATCAAATTTATTACCAATCATAGCATGGCCCACCACATTTTTCGCAATCGCTCTAAGTTGGAGCTATTGAAGATTGCAAAGACTAGATTTGCTAGCTACTACCTCACCTTCAGGATGCTTTTGAAGGTAAGAGAGGCATTGGCTAGTATGGTCTCAAGTGATCCATGGCAGGAATTGAAAGACAGAGCTGCAAGTGCATCAGATAGAAGTGACTTTCAGGAGGTGGAGGACACCGTTCTTGAAGGTCATTTTTGGTCACAGGTTAGGTATGTTATGCAGTTCACCAAGCCAGTTTATAACATGATTCGTTTTGCAGATACAGATCAGCCGGTGATTGGGGAAGTATATGAGTAGATGGATAGCATGCTTGGTCAAATCAAAGACATTGTTGAGCGAAGAGATGCAGTCTTGTATGACCATATTCATAAACATGTGGTCAAAAGGTGGGATAATCTAAATGTTCCACTCCATGCCCTTGCATATGTCCTCACCCCAAAATACTATTCTCCAATTTGGTTGGCCCAACCTGCACCTGGGGGTGGAGTTAGGAAAAAACCCCACACAGATCTAGAGGTTGCTGCTGGGTATATGCAAGCATTAGAGAAGTTGGTCCCTGATGAGGAAGAGTGTGCTCAAGTATGGACTGAATTGAGCATATACATAAGTGTGCATGGACGCTTTGGTTCCCTGTTTGCAACCAAAGATCGAGACAGATTGGATCCTATCCATTGGTGGAACATGCATGGCTCTGGAGCCACATATTTGCATAAATTGGCGCTGAGGGTGCTATCACAGGTTGTTAATAGCTCTTCTGCAGAGAGGTGTTGGAGCACCTACAACTTCATCCACAGTGTAAAGAGAAACAATCTGAATGTAGATCGCGCAAAAAGCTTGGTTTATGTGCACTACAACTTGAGGTTGTTGTCCCATTATTGTGAGGTGGCCAAGAAGGATGGAATATTTTTGACTTGGGACAACAATCTAGAGGAGGATAATGTGGAGGATGGAGCCATAGCATTAGAGCGCTTGGAGGCTGAACTATTGGGTGATCATGATGATCCAATTCAGACTATCTATACAGAGATGCCATCCCCAAGCAGAAGCAACTTTACGGATGCAGGAGTTTTGGCTTTAGCTTCACAACGTCCAATTTTAGCTCGTGGGGGCCATTCATCTTCTTCTCATGTTCCACGATCACTTCCACCAACACCTATTCCACCTAGAACACGAGAAAATAAATTGGAAGTTACTTGTGGCAAGCGGAAAGCTTAGTAGATTCATAGTACTTTGTAGTTTGTATTTCATTTTTATGTTTATTTTGGCAGTTGGCCTATTTTGTAAACATTATGGCCTGGTTTGATGGCAAATATTATATGTTGAAATTTGAAGGTTGATGTTGTTGATGATTTGATGATGATCATTTAATGACAATGTTATAAGTTATAGCTCCTAGAATCTAGAAGACTAGATGATTAATGTTATATCAATGTGTACTAAATGGTCATATGAATATCTAGATTCTATGTTTTGATGTTTTCTATAGCTAATTTGGCATAATACATGTTTTTTTTTTATTTATATGCATTAAAATATATATTATATAAAAAACGCTCTCGAAACGGAAGCTTTTGAAAATTTCGCTCCCGCTCCCCCCTCCCCACTTCGCTCCCGCTCCCAACAGCGTTGGCTAAAACAATGAAAATTATTGAAACTAGTCTAGTAGTTTGTTCTGCTTAAGCAGGTGAAAAGCAAATGAATAACAAACAAGGACGATACAGGCTTCCCCCAAATGGGGGAAGAAGGGTGCGGGATCCGTAATCCCGCTCGCTTTTTATTTATGATTTGTACAAGAATTGATGTTAGCTTCCTTCTGAAGACACAGGATAGAAAGGGGATGAAGAAGGGGGCGAGTAGAATTTTTGTGCCTTTTGCTTTTGCCTTAGCTCTTCTCACTTTGTCTGTTTAGCCTTTGGGCTATTGCTTTGCCTTGCTTTCCTATGGATAAGAGCTTTGGACAGAGAGTAGTTCATGGTTAGGAGTTGTTAATATATGAACAAATAAATAATCTTTTAATGTACTTTGATAAATGATTTGAAAGCTAAATACTTGAAGTACAAGAAGAAGACAAACTAGATCTAGAAAGGTAAAGCTTTTAAATAAGATCTAGATGCTAGAAAGTAGATCAACAAAAGAATATAAACCCTTGCCACTTGAACTATTTAACCAAAAAGAGCGAACGGATCAAAGAGATGAAGAGCTTATCAATGGATCCAACTCTTAAGAGGAGCAAATAAGTTCACTTCTAGAGGAGTGAATAAGCTACAAGAAGATAATTTTTTTAAAAGAACTTGAGCTTACTTGCATTTGGAGGAGCGAATGCATGAGTGATTAGGAACTTTGGAAGTAGAGTGAATGCATTCTAGATGAGCGAATAGGTGAAAGATACAACTTTAAGACTTGCAACCTATTGCATGAAGGAAAGCGAAAGAGCTAGAGAAGTAAAACTTTTGAACCTGTAATCATTTTGCTTTAGTAACAAACAAAGAAAGGGAAAAGAGTTTGATTTTAAGTTTAAACGGTGAAAAGAAGTAACCAATCCCAAGTTTGAATAAATTGAAGGCTTGTAGAGATCTGCAAGGAAAGATTCGAACAATGATCACTTATTGAAGAGGAGAGAATCCAACTTAGGTTTGCTTCCAAACCAACTTGAGAGATCCTGCATCAAACGTTCATACACTTGCAAGAAAAAGTGGATTAAATCTAGAAGATATCAATTGCTAAGAAAATGTGAAGAGTATTTTTTATATCTGACTATGCATACCACTCCATATCAAAAGCATTCAACTCAAAGTCTATGAATGAATACCTCTACGGGCTCAAAGGCCTTCCTAGCTAAACCATCCACAATATTCAAAATAGAAAATGCATAAAAATGAGATAACAAGATTACCTTAGATATGAACACACACCATAACACAGATCTTGCACACCTCTTTGACCTCCAAAGTCTTCAACAAATTCTCATTTAAAAAACGTAGAATACAGGAGCAGAGGTTCGAAGCTAATCCACCTGGAATAGGGGAGCTTGACCTTGCTTTAATAGAGTTACCACAAGGAGAGACGAATGCATGAAAAGGAGAAGTCGAACGCTTGATAGAGAGCTTGGAGTGTTCAAACAATAGCTTGGAGCGTGAAGATTGAGGCTTGGAGCGTGAAGATTGAAGCTTGGTTAGTGGGATGGATGAGGTGTCTGCCACCTCATGAGAGGGGCGCCCTTCTCCATAGGAAACAACGCCCTCCTCATAGGAATAATCGCCCACCACTATATGCGAACTTGATGTATGTCGCCCACGTGAGGAGAGACCCATGCTTTTCAACCTCATATTCCATCACTCGCTATCCTAAGCTCATTTTGGCATGTGCTTTTATCACTTAATGTGTTCGTACATCACTTAATAAACTATGACACCCTTTCCCATACTTTATTTAATTGATTTTTCGACTTTTGTGATTTTTGTCAGTTAGTGCATTTTGTAGCATGGTTAGCAATTAAGTGCCGTTTTGTAGCACTTTTAGGAAAAAATGCCACAAATGCCAATTTGGTCGCTCGAAACGTAGAAAAAGTGGGTCCTAGGTTGAAGAGGACGCTCTGAGCATCAAAACGAGCCTCCCCACGCCAAAGTCCGCCTCCAGATGAAGCTTTTATTACATTTTGAATTTTTCCAATTAAACCATTAAAAAATGGTCTAATTTATGGAATTTTGTTTTTTTCCGGAATGACCTCAAACTCCTAGGGGACCCAGTGCTTGTCTATATGACTTATTACTAATGGCTAGCATGTAAAAAATCCTGGACACTAAGACTTTAATAACCCCTTTAGGTTCGACCACCATGGTAAATACTTCAGCTTTGAAGGTGTGAGTGAAAAACTTAGGAATTATACTTCAGTGAAGAGTAAGGCATAATTCCAAGGGAAAAATACTCTAGAGTATCACCCTGATAGTTAACCCTAAGGAAAGCCAAGTCTTTTATAAAAGGACCATGCTTAGACCAACTTTATACAATTCGCCCAAGGGGGTTGTGAAACATGCATTTTATTACAAATGGGGCAAAAATTGCCCTGAAAATGACCTTTGAACTTCAGAACTCTGAAGATGAACATGTGTCATATTCATGAAACTGGCGGCTCACTAGAAGTTCAACTATTGTACAAAATAGTTGGTAACATGAGGAATCGGCAATGACTTGGTCGATTTGAATTTAATTACTTAGTTTACTCAGAAATACATAAAATATTTAAATTTTGAAGAAAAAAAATATTTTAAAGATTATAATCCATGATTCCAAAGCATTAGAGACAAAATATCCAAAGTCTCCTCATGTATATACCATATATGGGTGAGTATATCAAAATGGCACGAAGTGTACTGTTCAATACATATCTAGATTCTAGAAAAAAATACATAATCAATGAGGCCTAAATGGCCTGTAGAGTCCAAAAAACAACATGCTATGATATCACTACATCATACATGTCATTGATCAACGTGATCAGTCATCAAATCATCACCACTGCTAGAACTAGAATTAGAACTATAATCTGAACTAGCAATTGCATAGGCAATAGCATCATCTTTTGGCTGAAGTTCGAACTCCTCAAAGTCATCTACAACTTCAGTAGTAGTAGTAGTAGATGAACACCTAGAAGCACAAGGTTAGGGTTCATGTTATAGATTTAGGGTTAGATTC
This sequence comes from Larix kaempferi, assembly GCA_027924585.1. Taxonomy (NCBI): domain Eukaryota; kingdom Viridiplantae; phylum Streptophyta; class Pinopsida; order Pinales; family Pinaceae; genus Larix; species Larix kaempferi. The sequence goes on along the minus strand of BSBM01000088.1, from coordinate 15,677,680 downwards.
TAAGTTTCCGAAATGGGGACGTGTTTGAAATGTGACCCCCCAAAATTTTGGAAATTGGGATATATATCAAAGTTCATCCTTGAGCTCGAAGTTGATCTTCCAAGGACATTAGTTAATGACTCAACGCCCTACAATTTTGATGAAACTTCCTAATCCAATCATTAAAATAAGGTAGAAAAAGATTCCATTACTTATGGTGATTTTGCTTGAGTGAAGAGTACATTTTTTATTAAGTTCGTGAGAGACGAGTTCAAAAATGAACACCACCAACATCAAGGTATATAGTATTGAATTTTTAACTATTTCCAAATCTTGACAATTATTGGACAATGATTTCAAGCATTCATTTCACAATTCATTTCATCCCACAATTTCATTGAATAATTGCACACTAAAAATATCAACTTAAATTGTAGCAGAAACAAAGGATCATAGAAAGATAACCATGCACAAGAGACACAAAGATTTTATCTTGGGAATTCTAAAAAGGGAGAAAACCCAACCAACTTTTCTTAGAAGAAATCAATGAAACAAAGGATCATAGAAAGATAACCATGCACAAGAGACACATATTTTATCTTGGGAAACTTAAAATGGGAGAAAACCCAACCAACTTTTCTTAGAAGAAATCAATCCAATTCAAGTACAATACCATTCATGAAGATGAACGCTAGCACATAAGAGTGTGCCCTTCTTAGACTAGAAACCCTAGCGAACCTCTAGGGAGGAATAAGGAACCTTTGAGAAGAGATAAGAACCCAAAATTACTTGCTTCTTGCCTTTGCTAGGCCTTCTTTGAAAAATGCACACAAGTGGGGAAGAAGAGATGTTGTGATAATGATAAAATGAATTGTTGGAGCACTTTATTTATATTCTTCAGTTCATTTGATTTTTTCTTCTTGTGGGGTCGACTTGTCTTCTTGTTGGCACCGACTTGCTAGTTTTGATTTTTATCTTTTATTTATCTTCATTGTCGGCTTGCACTTCTATTCTTCCATTTTCTTTGGAGCTTCTTTAATGCTATCTTGGACTTCTTCAATGGTTGACTTGACTTCTTGGTTATTTCCTCATCATAGAAACGTTGTCCTTGTTGATGTTCATCTCCTCACATGCAGGTTTATTCAACCATAGAGCTATTCAACCATAGATCTGTAATGTTGATTTGATTTCACTCTAAGAAGTCCCAGACACATCTTAGAGCTTGTCTCAAATTCAACATTAGATTAGACTTTGTATATTTCTATAGGGGATAAAATCCCCTATCAAATAAACATGTCAACTCACTCTAATATATAATGGATCACCCATTCTCGGAGTAAGCATCTCGAGCCTTATTTACTCTTAGTCACTTCTCATGACTAATCAAGGGTATGCCGGGGCCATCCTTTACTATCCATTGGTCAATTCTCATGACCTCTCTAGGAGAATGTCTGGAGAATGTTGCCCGATGCTGCGCTCTAGAGAGACATCAACATATAGAGGGGTTGATGTGCTTGATCAAATGCCAATCGCATACCTTCATACATGATAGAATTTGGTGGAAACTTTGCAATCCTGAAATCCTGAAAACTGCGAAGTCTGTTGAATTTTGAATGGGATCTAAAATTCTACATTTTGCATATGAAGTCCGATGAGGTTGGGACCACTCTCAAACATCCTGAACCAATCAATGGTAATGTTAAAAATTTAAGTAAAAGAATAGAAAATTAAAGATAAGGAGAATGCCACTTTTACATTGGCATTTAGTATTGCAAAATCTATTGAGTAATTGAACAAAGCAATTTTTTTCCAGACAACTCGGCCGGTTCAGGTTGGGAGTTGACCGAGTTGACTGGTTTGGTACCGAACCAACTGAATCAGACACCAACTCAGCCGGTTCGGTACCGAACCGGTCACCTGATCCGGTTTGAAGGTCGAGTCAGTTCGGTGGAGGGGAAACTCGGTCAACTCGGCCGAGTCCAAGTCTTAGTTCACCGATTTTTAAAACAATGGTGTGGGCCTCATACAAAATGAGGGGTGACAAGTCAGTTAATCTTCGAATTTTCATTTAATATTTTTGTGATGAACATGTAAGTGAGGTTGCATTGACTGAAGTATGTGAATATATTTATGATGAAGAAAGATGAACTGGCAAATTGAATACAATATTTAATGGCCCATAGATGCCATACATGTTAGACACACCTTAGGCTAACCATGTGAAATCCCCATCATCTCTTTTTGCTTGTGTTCTCGTTGGTGCATTAAAGGTTATTTCTTGCTTTCTTGAGTGAGGAAGTATCAGCTGGAAAGGGCTCTGAAATACAGTTGATAATATGATATTAATTTGAAATTTTTCACAAGTTGAGTTTCATGTAAATTTGCTAGATATCGGATGAGGCTATCTGGAAAATAAAAAATCCAAAATTTTGAGGGCTGGGAAGCAAGTCTTTTGAATTAATAGTTGGACTTGAAACTGATGTATAAGAGCTGAAATTATGGAGCTGTGTCATTAGCTACAGACTAACATAAAAACTGATATATTGACATTCATAACAAAGCTTGTTGATCTAATGCAGCATGGGATTTTTGGTGCTAGTTTGGGATCTTGCTAGTATATCTAAAACATCTTTTAAAATGTACAGGTGTTGGAATACTTTTCCAGATTAGTTGAGGATATGTCCGAGGAAACTGTTGGTACAATTCTACTAACATGTGACATTATAATGAACATTCTTTTGAAGGTGAGTTTTTGGAAGTCTTGAGAATAGTGATTTATGCAAGCCATAAATTTCAGTCGAAAATATGGTTAGAAGACTAATTACTGATGATTCTAGATGAACTTTTGTTAGAGAGATGAGATGCAGGTTGAACTGAGGGTGGTTGACTTCCTTCCAGTTTTACCAGTATTGGCAGCATGGGCAGGTCTTTCAATTTCTCAGAAATTATTAAACTACTGTTTCCTAATTTAGCTTGTTTTCTTTTCAACTTTTATATAGCTGTCAAATGTAGAAATGGTACAATATTCTTCAGTTCATAATCACAAGTAGAAAGACACAGGTGAAGGCCGTAGTTCAGTTACTAATTTGTGTATTGATTTAGTACAAGATACATTCTGGTTTAAGAGGCCATATAATTTTTTTTTTCTGAAACTTTGCTGTATTGTTTGTTTTGAGGCTAAGTTGCATGATACGGGGAAACAAAAACATGTATCCGATATGGAAATGCGACCCCCCAAAATTTAGGAAAGGGGGAAACACGATATCTATCTACTATATATAATAATATATATATATATTAGCAAATTAACAAGGATGTTAAAAAAATAAATGTACATAAATGACAAGTAATAAATCATAATTTCAAACATCTAACATACATTTTACTCACAAGTCCATCTCTATATCATTAATAATTGTCATAGATGATTACAGAATGCAAGTTGCCAAGTAGTAATATCCAAAAACAACCTTGGCAATACAATATATATTCAAAATTTCAAAATCAGCTTTTATTTATGAGGCTACAATGCTATATATCAAAATGTGAATAGTCAATATAGAACTAAAACATGAGATAGGCGAGTGAAAACTAAAGACTCAAAGAGTCAAAGACTAATAGTCATCATCCTGATCATCATAGAGTTCCTCAATAAATTAACAAGATGCACACTCAGCAGTGGACTATGGATTGGAGGAAGAAATTCCAATTCCATTTCTAGCTTCATCAATATTCAGTGCTACAAGAAAGATGTCCATGTCAACAGTTTTTGGTTCCACATCCCAATCTTTAGAAGGCCCAGAGTTATATTCTGGACCTTTAGGAGATGTGAGGTGAAGGTTGGAGTGCACATAAACAAGATCCTCATTTTTTTGTGAACCCAACTTGTTGCGGTTCACAGATTGAATAAAACCATAGGTGCTCCAATTGCTTTCTGCTGATGAAGAGCTTGCCACTTGTAAAAGAATACGAATGGTAAGGCTCTGCAAATGTACACCATTTGCTCCATGACAAATCCACCACCTAACTGGATTTATGGTGCTTTTTCATCCAAAGCTGATATCTCTGAATAGTCATCCAATCTTATAACAAAACTAGCAAATTCTTCTTTTACCTCGTGTAGATGAGGTGGAAACATTCTCATAAGAGCTTTTTTCACTCCATTGACCACCTCTCTATCCTTATGTGCAAGATACGGTTTTCCAAGAGCAAGCCTAGGGTAGTGTGCAAGATACAGTTTTCCAAGATTGTGAGCATTTTGGCATTTTTGAGTTTTTTTGAGTGAGAGCAAGTTTCTCTAGTGGGTGGTTCGATTCCCTAAGTGAGGGATTTATCCCAAAAGGAAGTGGCTTGAATCCCAAGGCAACATGCTGCTATTTGCTGGGCCGTACATCTCAGTTGGCACACAGTTCTAGAAATCGAGGAGCTGGACAGAAATCGAGGTTGATGCCGTACAGTACTGCTGGGCCGTACTGCTGTTCTGGGCATAGAAATCGAGGCCGTACTGTCTGCTAGGCTGTACAACTGTTCTGGGCATGAAAATCGAGGTGGGCACGAATTTCATGTGCTGGTACAGTCCATTAAATGCTGATTTTTCTTGCTGCTGTAACTCTGTTTTATGCTTGAGAATGCTTAATAAAATTTTGCTCTTGGTCTGGTTTTCCCTTTGTGGGTTTTTCCAGGGTGTATTTTGACCAAAAATTCATTATGTATGCAATTTTCAGATTGCTGTTATGTTAATTTTTCCGCTGCTAAACTATCTCAGGATCAGTCTTGAAAAAGTCGCCGAAAAATCGCGACTTTTTTTGTAAAAGTCGCGAGGTGTTACCCCTGCCAAAAAATCGGCTCGCAAAAATCGCGATTTTTTAAAAAATCGGCAACTTCTGACTTTTTAAAAAAATCGGCGCTTTTTTCGGAAAAATCGCGAGTTGAATGAAAAAATCGCCCAGTCTTTTTCACAGTTTAAAAAACTCGGGTTTTTTTTATAAATTTGATGAGTTTTGTACATGTAACATTGATGTCAGCAATACTAAATGGTTTCAGGATGTTTGAGAGTGGTTCCAACCTCATCAGACTTCATATGCAAAAAGTAGGATTTTAGATCCCATTTAGAATTCAACAGACTTAATGGTTTTCAGGATTTCAGGATTCCAACGTTTCCAGTGGATTCTATCATGTATGTGGGTAAGGGATTGGAATTTAATGAAGTACATCAAACTCTCTATGTACCTTGATGTTGGTGGTGTCGATGCCTGATTGTTAAAGCTGCTTGAATTCCACTGTCATGACCTTAATAAAAAAATGTACCCTTCAGTCAAGCAAAATCACTTATTAAACATGGGAAGCTCTTTCTACCTTATTTTAACGCTTGGATTAAGAAGTTTGAACAAAGTTGTATGGTGTTAATTGATGTCCTTGGAGGATCAACTTTGAGATTGGAGGCAGAGGCAAAGTCTAGAGCCTAGAGGTGGGGGAACATGGTGCTATTGATGAATATGATCTCGACATAGACAATGATTTTGATGATTATGTTTTTTCAATTTTGATTTAGATATGTATTGCGCTTGGTGCCATTTTGATAATATTTTGTCTCTAATGGTTTGGAATCATAGCTTGGAATCTTTAATATATGTTTTTTTCATTAAAATTGTAAAATTTTATGTATTTTTTAACAGTTCGAGTCATTGAAATCAAACCACTCGGAGTTATTTGCATCCACTACATCTATATATTAGTGCTTTCTACATATTTATGTTCCAATGTGTTTATCTGATGTTATTGTTGCTTTATATGTTTAAAATTCTAAAAAAAATGAATGTATTTTGTATTTTTTAATGTTTGCCGACTTTTTCCGATTTTTCCCGATTTTTTCGCCGATGTTGCTGAGAAATTGTTTTCGGGACCCTTGCCGACTTTTTGCCGATGCCGACTTTTTCAACATTGCTCAGGATGAGTGTTTCAGCTTGTTGTTCATTATTTAAGTGCCTGTAAATTGCCATTTAATTAGTGACTACCTAAGTCTGAAATCTGGGTTATGTTGGGGTTTTGGATGGTTGTTCTAAGCCTGTTTTTCATCAGGGTATCAGAGCTGGGACTTTGAGACAACAACATATTATTATTGTTGCAGTGTATTGAGTTGTTTGGCAAGGATATTGTTGATTTTGACAACTTGTGTATTGGAAAAATCTATCTGCAAGTGTTTTGCATGTGTTGGGAAGACAAGGGAAAACTTATGTTTGTTTTCTTTTGGACTAGTAGAAGAAAATGGTTGTTTGCATCAAATTTGAAGATCGGTTGGATGGTATTTCCAACTATTTGCAATGGAAAGTCAGAATGACTGCTGTGCTTAAAGAAAGCAGACTGCGGGTTAATGTTAGCACTGTGATAACTTCTCCCACTGCTGATCCTATTGCTCTTGACATTTATGAAGTAAAAGAGACTAGAGCACAGAGGGTTATTCTGGATGGTGTCAAGGACCATCTCATCCCACACTTGGCTGAGAAGAAGTCAGTTTATGAGATGTGGAACACATTGAAAAACTTGTATGAGTCGAAGAATGAGAACCGGAAGATGGCACTCAAGGATAAATTGCATGCAACCAAGATGGCCAAGGGTGAGAGTGTGGTATCCTATCTTACCCGGGTGGCATAGGTGAAACATGAGTTGGCCGCAGTTGGGGAGGTCATCTCTGATTCTGAGTTGTTGAGGATAGCCTTGAAAGGCTTCACCAAAGATTGGGAAGTCTTCGTGAAGTGTGTGGTTGGTCGTGACATCTTCAAGATTGGAGTAGACTGTGGGATGATTTCACTCAGGAGGAGATCCAGGAAGGATCTCAGGGTAGTAGACAGATGGAGGGTGTTGTTGAAGAAAATGTTTATCTTTCAACTAAGAGCAAGATGAAGTCCACTAAGGACTTGAGAAAAGTCAGATGTTTTGCTTGCAACCAGTATGGCCACTTTGCTTCTCAGTGTCTTGAGAAGAAGAAGAAGGAGGAGGAGGAGGCTGTTGCTACAACTGCTGAGATAGATGACTTTGGGGAAAATTTTGAGAAATATTTCTCGATGTTCTCTCTTGTATCGAGTGCCGACAACAATGGATTTGTGATGAACAGTAGTTGGTTCATTCACAGTGGTGCCTCTTGCTAAGATTCAATATGCTAAGACATAAAATATCAGCATTACATTCCAGGAAGGATCTCAGGGTAGTAGACAGATGGAGGGTGTTGTTGAAGAAAATGTTTATCTTTCAACTAAGAGCAAGATGAAGTCCACTAAGGACTTGAGAAAAGTCAGATGTTTTGCTTGCAACCAGTATGGCCACTTTGCTTCTCAGTGTCTTGAGAAGAAGAAGAAGGAGGAGGAGGAGGCTGTTGCTACAACTGCTGAGATAGATGACTTTGGGGAAAATTTTGAGAAATATTTCTCGATGTTCTCTCTTGTATCGAGTGCCGACAACAATGGATTTGTGATGAACAGTAGTTGGTTCATTCACAGTGGTGCCTCTTGCTAAGATTCAATATGCTAAGACATAAAATATCAGCATTACATTCCATTTCACAATAATAGCATATACAGGTCACTGAAGAAACAACAAGCACAGCATAAACACAAGAGACATAGATTTATCCTGGGAAACCCTCATGGGGTAGAAAACCTAGCAAAGCTTCCTCAATATAGATGACCAGCAATATACAAAGATGCAAACCAAAGACATGATCTCCTCCTCCTCCATAGCAGACCTCTCTCAAATGCGCTACATTTCAAGTGAGGGAAGTGTGTGTATAATGAGGAACACACGTCCTCTATTTATACACATCTCCGACTTGTACTTTATATTAACTAGGTCGGCTCCAACTTTACCACTGGGTTAAACACCCCACTACAATGGACTGGGCCGACCCCACTAGGGTGGTCTAACAACCCTTTGACCCACATAACACATATAGGGCTGACCCCCACTAAGGAAGTCTAATAACCCGAGTTACCACATTCTGATGGAGGAATAAACATCTCCGGATGTACAATAAGATCTTCACGGAGGAATGAAACATCTTCGAAATAATAAATTACAAATATAATATTCTTTGAAGTTACAATATTTCAACACTCCCCCTTAACGAGAAGGATATTATAACAACATTTGCAGGAGCAAGGAGTCATCAACATGATACATCTATAAATCATTGGAAGCTTTCTCAACATCATCAGTAACTCAACCAGTTACTGGAAGATCTTCAATACTAGAACATCAACATCTTCAGTACTAAGTCTTTATCTTCTGCAGCACTCAAACAGCTACAACAACATCAACATCTGAATCCTCACGATCATCAACATCTTCATCACATGATCATTAGCATCGTCATCACACGATCATCAGTATCGTCATCCCTCGATCAACATCGTCATCACACGATCATCAACATCGTCATCACACGATCATCACCATCGTCATCACACGATCATCAGCATCGTTGTCATACGATCATCAGCATCGTCGTCACATCATCTTGATCTACAACATCTGGATCATCACGATCTACAGCATCTGGATCATCTCGATCTACAACATCTGGATCATCATCTAGATCAACACAATCAGTAGCATCATCATCTAGATCAACACGATCAGCAACATCGTCATCTAGATCATCAGTATTAGTATCGACACCAATACAAGTATACACATCATCAATACAAGTATCCTCATCAATACAAGTATACATACAAGTATCCTCATCAATACATATCATCAATACAAGTATCCTCATCAATACATATCATCAATACAAGTATCAATACATCAATACAAGTATCCTCATCAATACAAGTATCCTCATCAGTCAAGTATACACAATAGCAACATACCCTGCAACACACATGATCATATTACAGGATGATCAATCCCGCTCTCTTTAGGACATAGGTCCATGGATGATACAATCGAGATCAAGTTCCAGGATGATCAATCCTTATCACTTTAAGACAAGTCTCATGTCTAGGGACGATACAATCCCATCTCGTACATTTTGAACCAAGAATCTAGGGACTATACAGTCCTATCATCAATTCTTAGAGACAAATGTCTACGGATCAATTCTGGGACCAAAGTCCGGGGAAGATACAATTCCCTTCCTGTTCATTCAGGACTACATTCTCGGAGACCCAGTCTACGGCTCAATTCTGGGACCGAAGTCCGGGGAAGATACAATCCCGTACCTGCTCATTCAGGACTTCATTCTCGGAGACCCAGTCTACGGCTCAATTCTGGGACCAAAGTCCGGGGACGATACAATCCCCTACCTGTTCATTCGGGACTTTATTCTCGGAGACCTAGTCTATGGCTCAATTCTGGGACCGAAGTCCGGGGACGATACAATCCCCCACCTGTTCATTCAGGACTTTATTCTCGAAGACCCAGTCTATGGCTCAAATTCTGGGACTGAAGTCCGGGGACGATACAATCCCCCACCTGTTCATTCAAAACTTTATTCTCGAAGACGCAGTCTATGGCTCAATTCTGGGACCAAAGTCCGGGGACGATACAATCCCCCACCTGTTCATTCAGGACTTTATTCTTGAAGACATCTGTCTACGGCTCACTTTAGGACTGAAGTCCAAGGATGATCCAATCCTCAAATGTCCACAAAGGACTTCATTCTCGAAGACATCTGTCTACGACCCACTTTAGGAGTGAAGTCCAAGGATGATCCAATCCTCACATGTCCACAAAGGACTTCATTCTCGAAGACATCTGTCTACGGCTCACTTTAGGACTGAAGTCCAAGGATGATCCAATCCTCACATGTCCACAAAGGACTTCATTCTCGAAGACATCTGTCTACATCTCACTTTCAAGGATGATGCAATCCCTCTTCTTTCTCGGAGACATATTCTACGGATCCTTTTAGAACATGTGTTCAAGGATGATGCAATCCCCTTGTGAACTTAGACCCTGTCTAAGGAGCATCCACCAACCTCTCTGTCGGCATCACCAATATAGGTATCCACATCATCAACCTCACTGTCGATGCAGGCAATTTCATCATAGGTGATCACATCACTCCCCCTTTCGAGGAGGGTCCTACCAAGCTTGTCTCGGAAAATACTCAAACTTTACTTGAGGTAGAGGTTTGGTTAGTACATCGGTAACTTGTTCACTTGAGGTAGAGGTTTGGTTAGTACATCAGTAACTTGTTACAAATTCGAACTTTATAGTTCCTTTCTGCACCATATCTTGTTAGATCTCTATGTGCTTTGACTTATCATGGAACACTGGATTCTCTGCCATCTTGATACAACTATTTTTGTCACATAAGATCACAGTTGGGTCTATCTCTAAGTCAAGCAATCCTGAATCCATACTTCTTCACAACTAGCAGAGCAAGCAGCCATATATTCCGCTTGTGCTGAGAGCCACACTAGACTGCTTCCTGCTAAACTACAAGATCATGGCTGATCCCAGACAATAACATCCTCTCAATGTGCTCTTCCTGTCTGATACACTTTCTGCCCAATCAACATCTGTGTAGCCATCTGAATTCATGATCTCCAAGATAGCATAGATCAAAGTCTATCGTATCCTTTAGGTACCTCATCACATGCTTTGCAACTATCAGGTAAACACATCTAGTTTCCACTAGATATTGACTCAAGGTGTTCACAACAAAGCATATATCTGAACTAGTATTCGTTAGATACATCAATGACCCAATAATTTGTCTGTACAGAGTTATATCCACTAACTTTGATGAGTCATCCGCTAACAGCTTCAAGTTGGAATCCATGAGAGTGTCCATGAAGTCTTTTTAATATATCTCGGCATACTTTCCCTGGTTGAGAAAGATTCCTTTTGAGCCTTTCCATACTTCCAGACCTAGGAAGTAATGCATCAATCTGAGATCTTTCATTTTCATTTCTGCAGCCATCTATCCGTGCCATCTCTCGTCAGATGGGTCTATTGATATGAGCCTCAATATCATTCGAACTCCGTAGTGAGTTCCTTCTTGCATCCATGTCTCATCTGTGTATAGAAACCATATTCAACCTTGTAGCAAAGGTTGAGATCCACATCACCCATGGTGATCTTTAAGCTCATCAATTTATTATCGATACTGGGTACCCATACAGAGCTTTCTTCAATTGAATCCTTGATTCACACTTCTTCAATTACATTATTAAGATAATGGTCTTATCTAGCCGCTTGGAGCAAACATCTCGTCATGATTCTCTTCCTCTTTCTAAGAGAATCTTCTAGCCACAAGCCTTCTATATTATGTTTGATTTGTAAATCTTCTTGTTAAACATCCATCACTTGTTTGGTGTTCATCATTCTTCATGATCTTTCCTACAAATCAAAATTAAGTACATGATTAGTAATACTTCATAATCATCAAATCATGTTGACATGATAACCTATTATGCATACAGATATGATTTACATAGTTATACTACTATCTTGACCAATACTTTGGCACAACACTTTTCCATATTCTGTATGCATACAGTGGCTATCTAGATGCCTTCCATCTCTACCAGAACATACTATCGAGAGTGTGCATAGCTCTTAGCATGTTAGCAAAGAGGTTTCATTCTAGACAAGCAACAATGGAATGTTTGTCCAACTTACCAATCATATGCATATTAGTAGTATACTGTTCAATGTTATATGAATGTTTACACTCAACATGATATAATTCTAGGAATACAAATATGCATACAACCTATTACAAGCAATATCATTTACTATTTCAAATAACAACTCAAATACTTATCTTTTATGTTTTTGTGGTTGCCTCCCGCTTGATCTTCTATATGTCTTTTGAACTTCTATTCATTCTGTACCACTGTGCATGCTCAAGTGTGCACTAGTGTCATCCTCATGATCTCATACACAAACATACATTCATTAGTATATTCTCAATATTATCAAAACAATATAATTCTAAATAATCTTGAATATGTGTAGTCATGATCATAGATAATAAACATTAATATTCAAGGTTTTAGGGAAGTCTTCTTTTACTCATGCATATTCTTGTTTGATCATAGGACTCTTCTGGTTAGTTAAATCATTAATCAACATAAGAGACATAATGTGCATAAACCCTTGATTACTAACTTTATGAATAAGCATAACCAATCATACCAAGTATATTTATATAAGGGATCCTAACACAATGTAAGATTCTAACTTGATATAGGAAAACATACCTGGATTAGTATACCTAAACAATATCTTCTTTGTTCTCTTCAATGATTTAGAGATCCTGTGCTAGAATCTGCATATTTCATAGGTTAAGCATAATAGAACAAAGTTATACATACCTCGTAAGTAGACCTTCTGTGTGATCAAAGATTATGGATGAGTCTTTGTCTTCATGTTGTCATGGTCATGGAACTTGATTTGTCTTTCGTGATGTACTTGTATCTTGTTAGCAGACAACATCAACCTCATACAACACTACAGTGTATTAGTACAATCATATAACCCTAATCAATGAATATCTTCTATCATTCACATGCATTCATATTATTACTAGGGTGATAAGACAATTCTAACATTAATCAAGATCGTACTAATAAATAATATGAAGACAAACATATTATGAACTTAATGAAGAATCAGATTTCAAGACATACCTGAACATCCTTAAGTCATACCTGTCGAGACTTCTTGTAGTCTTCTTATGTAAGGCCTTAGCCTCAACTCCCCCTGAAACTTGATCTGGAGCTTGATTAGGGTTTGTTAGAGAGACCCTAGAAATTCAAACTTTGACTTTCACACTTCTGAATGTATGGAAGAATGTGTCCTGCTGAGCTAATCAAACTAGCATACTTCAATTTTGAAATCTCCAAAATTTGACCCCTCAAAATTGCCTTCGAAACTTCTGGATCTTCTGGATAGGATCCCGAACTAGAGTTTGATGGAGCCCACCCTTCTGCCTAATCAAAAGGTTCGATCCAAGGCTCTAAACTCTTATCTTTCTGAGGAGCTTCCAGCCGTGGTCACAGACTTAAAAAATTCCAACTTTTGCTGAAGCCCTAATTTTCCATCTTTCCGATCGAAATCCCGAACTGGGGTTTGATCAAGCCCGGTCTTTTACCCAACCAAAAAATTCGATCTTGGTCTCTAAATTTCGATTTTCTTGAGTAGCATTCAGCCGTGGACTCCGATTCCAAAAATTCTAACTTTCTCCGAAACCCTAAATTTCGGAAGCCATGAATGAAGGTGTCCAAAAATAATTCTGTTTTGACAGAAATATGTACCTGATTGTTTCTGCTGTAACTCCGAACTTTTCGATCCACAGGGTCTGGAAACTTTTTCTGTGGTAGCCTGACCTGTCATCTTTCCATCCCGACAGGTCTGACCTCAATTGGATTTTCTGAGAGAGAGTTATGCCAAGTGTTGCAACGTGACCTGTTTATGGGATAAAACAGGAGAGAGAACTTGTACGGCATGCCACGTGTGACTGGTTCAACTTCAGCCTCTGAAAAAGTTTCCTGAGATAGTACAGTCTGTGTACTACCTGTCATTTTTTACGAAATTTCATTTGGAGCTTCCTAGCCCAAGTTATGACCTTTTTGCCTAGGTCACCTGATTTTGACTGAGATCTAGAAGAGGCAGAAGCCCTAACTTGTACTGATCATAACTCACAAAGTACAATGAATCTGAGGGTGTCCTTTGGACACAAAGTACCTGGGGATGTTATCTACGACTTGTAAAGGTTTCTAATCCTGAACCTTCGCCAAAATGGATTTATAGTGAAAGTTCCACGATGACTGGTTTTTGCTATACAAAACCCTAACCTTCAAATTGTCGCAAATGAAGAAAGTGTTGTAAGTGCCATACATAGCCTTCCTTCAGGTTAGCTCTGATACCATGTTAAGATTCAATATGCTAAGACAGAAAATATTAGCACTACATTCCATTTCACAATAATAGCATATACAGGATCACTAAAGAAACAACAAGTACAGCATAAACACAAGAGACACAAATTTATCCTGGGAAACCCTCATGGGGTAGAAAACCCAGCAAAGCTTCCTCAATATAGATGACCAACAATATACAAAGATGCAAACCAAAGACATGATCTCCTCCTCCTCCATAGCAGACCTCTCTCTCACAAGTGCGCTACATTTCAAGTGAGGGAAGTGTGTGTATAATGAGGAACACACCTCCTCTATTTATACACATCTCCGACTTGTACTTTATATTAACTAGGTCGGCTCCAACTTTACCACTGGGTTAAACACCCCACTAGAACTGATTGGGCCGACCCCACTAGGGTGGTCTAACAACCCTTTGACCCACATAACACATACAGGGCCGACCCCCACTAGGGAAGTCTGATAACCCGAGTTACCACATTTCGATGGAGGAATAAACATCTCCGGATATACAATAAGATCTTCACGGAGGAATGAAACATCTCCGGAATAATAAATTACAAATATAATATTCTTTGAAGTTTCAATATTTCAACACCTCTCGTCACATGATCGGAATGTATCATATATTTTGCAACATTATTCAGACAGATCCAAACCGGATGGTTGAGAGTGAAGGGGGAGCGGCACGTTCAGTGTGTGGATTTTGGAGAGTCAGATTCCAGGTTCGACAGGGTGAACACCTTGAGCAGAATGGAGTTCTATTTGTTCCAGGCTTGAGTGTGAACTTGCTCTCTGTGTCAGCCTTGGAGGATGTAGAGTATTCGACATGGTTCTGGAGGGGACATGTATACATTTTTCTAGAGAGGGCAATTCTGGGAAATGTTCTTATTTACTCAGAGGGAGCGGAACTAATCCAGCCACAATTGATTGGCGATCGGTTTGGTGAGTTGCCATCGAACAACCCATGATTTATGATCCAGAGTCAGAAGAGGAGCAGGAGGATCCTGAGGTTGTAATGGCGCCAAGGTTTCAGTCTCGATTTCCGTTGGGAGAGAGGGACTCTCTTCAAAGTATCGGTAGGAGGCTCAACTGGTATGAGAGGACCAATGCTGAGGATTGGATGATGGATTCTCCTAGGAGCTCATTGTTCAGGGTTGCTACCAAAAGGTTGTCTTCAGATTCTAGTTCAGTACAGGTGGTGGCATTGGCTCTAGGTTCAGAGGGGGCTCCTACCGTGAACAGTGTGATGGACCTAACTACCGGATCAACTGATGGTGATGGCAGTGAGTACCTCCCTCGCTAAGAGGGAGTGTTACCTTTTAGCTCAAGAGGCGCTCCACATAGTGTTACCTTGCATTACCTAGGCACTTGACTTTTATAAAGTTGTAATAAAGTGGCTCTTTTTATAAAGTGAATTTTTATGTAATGTTCATAGTTTATTTTTATAAAGAGACTTGATGAAACACAGTGGAAAACATTGCCGATTTCCCGAAAAATTGCGATTTTTTCAACCTGCCGATTTTTTCTGCCGAAAAGGTCGCGATTTTTTGTAAAAATAGGACCTCGGGATTTTTGAAAAATCGGCGATTTTTCCTAAAAAATCGCGCGAAGTCCCAAAAAATCACCATGGAGTTTGAAAATTTTGACTGGTTTTGTACACAAGGCATTGAAGCTAGTCCACAAGGCGTTGAAGCTAGTGACATTCTCCTTATTTTTTATTTTCCATCCTTTTACTTAAATATTTAACATTACCATTAATTGTTTCAGGATGTTTGAGAGTGGTTCCAACCTCATTGGACTTCATATGCAAAAAGTAGACTTTTAGATCCCATTTAGAATTCAACAGACTTAATGGTTTTCAGGATTTTAGGAATGCAATATTTCGACTGGATTCTATCATGTATGAGGGTAAGGGATTGGAATTTAATCAAGCACATCAAACTAGTTATGTATCTTGATGTTGGTGGTGTTGATGCTTGATTGTTGGGGTTGATTGAACTCATTTCTCATGACCTTAATAAAAATATACCCTTTAGTCAAGCAAAATCACTTATTAAGCATGGGAAACTTTTTCTACCTTATCCAAGAGTGTGAGCATTTTGGCATTTTTGAGTTTTTTTTGAGTGAGAGCAAGTTTCTCTAGTGGGTGACTCGATTCCCTAGGTGAGGGATTCATCCCAAAAGGAAGTGGCTCAAATCCCAAGGCAGCATGGTGCTATTTGCTGGGCTGTACATCTCAGTTGGCACGTAGTTCTAGAAAGTTTGCTACTGCACAGAAACCGAGGAGTTGCACATAAATCGAGGTTGAGCCCATACAGTACTGGTGGGCCGTACTGCTGATCTGGGCACATCAATCAAGGCCGTATTGTCTGTTGGGCCGTACAACTATTATGGGCATGAAAATCGAGGTGGGCATGAATTTCGAGGTGTTGGTACAGTCCATTAAATGCTGATTTTTCTTGCTGTTGTATCACTGTTTTATACCTGAGAATGCTTAATAAAATTTTGCTCTTGGACTGGTTTTCCCTTTGTGAGTTTTTCCAGGGTCTATTTTGATAAAAAATTCACTATGTATGCAATTCTCAGACTGTTGTTATCTTAATTTTTTCACTGCTAAAGTATCTTAGTATGAGTGTTTCAGCGTGTTGTTCATTATTTAAGTGCCTGTAAATTGTCATTTAATTAGTGACTACCTAAGTCTGAAATCTGGGTTATGCTGGGGCTTTGGATCGCTGTTCTAAGCCTGTTTTTCATCACAATCATAGTCGCTCCCTGGTACTATGAATGTGACAACATTCACGTGCATCACTCTATGTGGGAGTGCTCAGTGAGTTGACTTGTATTAATATAGGGGATTTCATCCGCTTGTGGAATATACAAGTCTAATCTAATGTTGAATTTGATATTGGCTCTAAGAAGTGTCCGAGACTTCTTAGAGTATGGTCAAATCAACATTAGATCTCTATGTGTGAATTTGATCTGCATGTGAGGAGATGGACATCAACGAGGATAAATTTTCTATGATGAAAAAACCATTGAAGAAGTTCCAGACGAAAATGAAGACAAGAAGATAAGTCGGCTTGAAGATAAATAAAAGATGAAGACCAAAAGTACAAGTTGGCCCCAATGGAGAAAGATAAGTTGGCCCCATTGAGGAAAACTTCTAGTGAAAAGAAGAATATAAATCAAGTGGTCTCACACTTCATTTTTACATCACACAACATCACATCTTCTCTCTCCACTTGTGTGCATCTCCTAGGAAGGCCTAGCTAAGGGTTCTCTTATTCTCTTGAAAGATTTGCTACCCTTGCTAGGGTTTCTTGTGAGGGCGAACCTCTCTTGTGCTAAGGATCATCGTCAATTGGATTGATTTCTTCTGAGAAAAGTTTGTTGGGTTTTCTCCCTATTGCGTTTCCTAGGGTAAAATCTTTGTGTCTCTTGTGCATGGTTATCGTTCAGTGATCCTTGTTTCTTTTATTTCTGTTGCAAGTGAATGTGGATAATGCAATGAAATTGTGGAATGAAATAAATGTTTGAAGAATCATTGTGATAATAATTGTCAAGAATTTAAAATTGGATTAAAATTCAACATAAATAATAATAAGTAATAATTAACAATTAATGACTAATGAAAGGACACATCCTTTCTAAAAGACATAACCCATCAACCTTGTGACCTGTCAATGTGAACATATATCAGTACGTAGGTCATTGTAATCATGTCATCTCATTATTCATTATACATTTATTATACTTGTCCTTTACGTATTATAACTTGTTGTCTGACTTAAATTGGATATTCAACAACTAAATATCCAATCCGTCTACAGGAAATGAATATTGTTCGTCACAACATCAATACTAGGCCATGTAAATGTAACCCCTTGTTGGAAATGTGATCAAAATCAAATGTGGACATCCATGCAAAATGGGGGGTAACACACCCTTCTCAGCAATGGATACAAATGTTATCAGAAATGACTCTTCATTTTAGAGGACAATGGTGAAGGGAGGAAGAGAAGTAACTAGTAAGTGTCCAGGTTCTAGAAATTGATGATGAAATTGCTACTATGTCTGTACATGTATTGACAAGGGTAACTGTTATCACCTAAACTGTAGTTACCCCTATGGATGTATCTAGTCATGGATGGCAATAGGGAAGGGAAACTCAAAAGGTGCAACCACGATTACCTCGACCTCCAATATATGGTTGTCACGCCAGTCGAGGCAACCTTCACTTTATGTTATCTAGCCCAGACAACAAAGGGGGAGACCCGATCTACTCCCGACAGGAGAGATCAAAACCAAGACACCAAATCAAGGTATTTCTAAGTGAAGTTAGGTGTATGGTTTATCCTAGACCTTATAGGTTAAAGTCACAAGCCAAGTGAGGGGTTCAATAGGTATAGCTTTGGTTCAAGGTTGATGTAAGAGTGACTTATAATGTTTGAAGTGAGATCTAGGGCTAGTGTACTAGTTCAATGTCAGAAGACCCACTGCCTTGGGAACCGTGTCCAGTGCAGGGTAGTTTAAGGGTTGTATTGGGGCTAACTAGTACAGATGACAAGCTTGACCATGATACATGATAGATTCAAGGGTTTAGTTCACCATGCATAGGTCAATCCACAAGTCAATCCAACAATCTAGGAAAGTCGAATTAACTTGGAGAGAAGCCAGTGCCTTGGGAATTGGGAAGTGGAGTCAAAGTAGGGTTGACTTGTGGTTTAGGACTCCTAGTACATGGGCCAAGCGGGCAATAGAGGTCTTGATGGATGAATGTGTCTAGATCTAGGTTTGACCCAAGTGGACCACAATCCCTTAAAACAAGGAATGCTATCCCCAAGGCAAGATTTGACAAAGTGATACTCTAGACCTAGGTTTTGAATTATTCCTGTTCCAAATCCGCAAGAATCTCAAGTACCCACGTCCTAGAAGTGAGTCAACTCACTTCTCCAAGGTGGTGCGACTTTGCCCAAGGAGGCTAAAAAGTGGGGTTAGGTGGGTCAAGACAAGTCGGATGGCATCCAAACTTTAGATCCGGGTAGGTTAGTCAAGTAGGAGTATGGATCTATAATTTCGTGGCAATCCAACGGCTAGATCTTACTAGATCTGAGTTTAAGTGCACCTAATGGTCCAAAATGGGGATTAAATCCCTTAAAATGTGGAATGGGGCCCACAAGGTGAATTTCAGAAAAGTAACAACCTGGGTATGTATTATTGGATGTGTAGATGACGAATCAAGTGGAATCTCAAACACCCATCACCTAGATCTAGGTCAACTTGCTCAACTAGTGAAGTGCGCCTTGCTTGGGAGAAGCTAAGTTGGCATGGGAGAGGGGTCAAACGGAAACCAATCCTCACCAAACTATAGATCCGGGATGTCGTGGATGCTATAGAGGTGGGTTTTCAATATTATGCTCAATAACCCACTAGATCTAAGTAGATCTGAGAAAATGTAAAAAAAGGGTTTTGATTAATTAGGGTTTTAAGTGTTTTTTGACAATTGGATAGATCATGGAGATAGAACTTACCTTGAGATCATACCTGAGTGATGTGGATGAGATGCCTTGATGTTGAGGAAGATTCCCGCAGAGATCAAATGAGAGATTGTTGATTTGCTTGTCGATTTGATGCCCTAGCCCACAAGTGCGCCTTCCTCTACCTGTCAAACCAAGGAATGAAGATTCAATCAGTAAGATCAAGTATGGAAGAAATACAAGAGAAATGCAAATAGTAACATGAAATAGAAGGTCCTGGGACAGTAATACTCCCTGTTACCAACGAAGAACTCCAAAGAAGAAGTAGGGAGAGTCTTCTCCTACCAATACCTCCTCCTCCAAGCAAATCGGCCTCCACCTGTAGATGCAAAATCGTGGTACAAAGATATGGCAAACAAGATCTCCAATAACTCAGTGCAAAGGAAGAACCAACGAACGAACACCAAAAACATTCACCACAACACTGGAGATAGATGCAATAATAATTTTCTATTCCAATAATCCAGAGCCAAAAGTCCCTTTACAATGAGGAGCTCTCTCCTTTAAATAGGAAGGAGAGGCATCAAAATTCTAACCACTTTTTGAATGAGTGGCTAAGATTAGAAGATACAAATGTCTAATCAATGGTTGAGATGAGCTCAACAATAAAATACATGGATCACTAATAAAATATAATGTAAGTGGACAAAATCGCCCTATAAGAGGGGAATCCCACCAAATCATGATGATATAATATCATAGGAGGCTTATGGTGGGTCCAAGGGGTAATTTTATCCCTCCTTGGTCAATCCCCATAGCACAATAACCAATAAATAATCATGAAAGTACCAAATCGTGCCTCCATACTGAAGTCGTGGTCCTCAACAAACCTCAAAAATCCACAGAAAGTGCCATAAGTGATGGATGCGGGCCCCGATGAAGCTGAAACTGCTGGAGAAGGTGTGGAAGGTCCCGATCTATCATCACTGATCATCCCATGCCATAACTTTGCCTCAGTAGCCCAAATCGATTTCCTCAATAGCCATTTCTACCAATCCTGAAATGCCTCGGGAAGCGTGAAACTGCCCCAAACAGCCTCCTGGAGTGCTGGCGCTGTCAAGGTGAGGGCACCAGTGTGTCCGGAAGGGGGTAATATGGTAAAAACAAGTGGCTGGACAACCCCCTCCATCATCAGCGCCCTAGGTCAACCGGATAAAAATCACATCTGCTCCGACAAGGCCTCCGACAGACCAAAACTGCACTAGGACAGCCTACTGAGGCTAAATCATCCCTGTAAGTGCCCGGAACTGAAAACAAACTGTCCCATTGGACTCAGAAGGTCCAAATCCATCCAAGATGTGTACTCATACACCATATGAATCTCTGCATGATCAAAATAAATATCCAATATACCGGATCAAGGTCAATAATAATGCGCTGTACATATACAAACACTGCTGCAACCCCAGAATCATCATCATAACCCTGTAGCTGCTGCATAGAGTCATCATGTATGTATACATAGACCATATATCATCTATCCATATCATCATAAGGTCCAACATCTCATGTCCCATGGTCCTCCATGGTCAAACTAGGTCTAACCAAGACCAAATATAACTCAGATCATCATTAATAGCTGCTGCAAAGTGTCAAGGTTAATATATGCTCTACAACTTATTCAAATAACAATTATAACACAGAGTAATCATGACTGGCGATCTAAATCCAAATATATAGTGTCGTTAATTATTATTATTATTCAGACTAGACTTTCAGGATCATACTCACTTCATAGTTGTGATCAATTTGCTAGTGAAGGGTGAAGGCTTAAATTAACTGGCTAGGCTAAGTGATGACTTAACTGTCTTGACTTTGTGACACTTTGGCAAGGGAAAGGGAATACACCATAGTATATACTGAATGAGCAATAACACAAAGAATGGCGGTGTCTCACAAATGGATGAGTTGTTTAAAGAGGGTTTATTTACCTTCACAGATGCGCACAATCCATAATACAAATAAGGCCAGCAATTGTTTAGATGTAGCTTTTAAGTTCCATTGCTTTTTTTGGGCCTGAAGTTTCCATAGCCTTGATCTATGTGTGTTTACAAACACATTGCATAGATTTACATTTTTCTTTTAGGCTTTCTGCTGCAGGTGTGTTTTTAAGGCACTTGTTTACCTGAGCACTTCTAGGTGTGTCATGGACAGCTTGTTTACCTAGGTATTTATTTTCCACAAGATATAACATTTCATTTTCATTGCCATGTTCATTTGGCATGCCTCTCATTCATGTGTGTTTAGAAACACATTGCATGAATGGGCTTTTCATACAAGATATAGCATTTCATTTTTCCAGATTTTGTATACATGGCAGCACTAAAAGTTTCAGGTTTAGCGAACACGACTTTAGTGACTAGGGGGAATTCACAAGGAACTCCAACTCACCATAGGTAAGTTTTGTCACCAACTCAGAGCCGAGACACAATAAACAAGGAAGCTCATCCAATACAGAGGCTACAGTGGGGAAAAGTCCTCCATGCCACTAGTCAAGTAGTAAGTCAGGGTGATAATCTAAAAGGTAGGCCATGGATGGATGAAGACAATGAAATGATGGAGCCAACACTAGCAAGCCAAAGTATGGTGTAATGATCACCTCTATTCTCCCTAAGGAGGGTATGTACCAATGAGTATGAATAGTGAACTTCTAAGTCTGAGTAGGGACAATATAATATATATAATAGATCAACCAGGTCCATATATCTATATGATCGCCAGATCATGACACTAAGTGCTAAGACATGCTATGAGAATAAGTATAAAAGCAATCTAACCATACACTATGATATACCTGCTGAGTCATATACCTGAATGCTCATCAACCTGTACCATCATCTGTCCTCTAAGACTGCTGCTGTAACTCTGGGCACTACTGTCTGCTCTGTACCAATGGTGTAATGGCTACATCGGTCATCTCTCTGAGTGTCCTGAAACTCAGTCATGGCATGGGGAATATAACTGCTGTCCACAATCTGATAGTGATCCAATATAGATGCTCATCTCAGCATCTCAAATGCAAGGGAACTGGCTGAATAGTGTACTGGAATGAGAAAAATAATGTATGGTAGCCCAGCTACTATATATGTGATAACAGTAACCTTCCCCCAAACTCTTAAGAGGGAAGTATTCATTAAAACGTAAAAGTTTATAGCTTCATTGATTAAGGCAATAAAGACAATTTTATGGATATGAAGCTTGCAACACAGCGTTTTTGTTTCTCTTTCCTTGTCAAGAAGTTCAACATGGTGATGAGAAATGGGGGAATTGGACTCTTGTTTGGAAAATGTTACAACATTAAATTAAGTATGGAAAACTACGAATTGTGAACCCATTTGTTTGACATTTCACTTTGAGGAGTGTATGTTATGCTTAGCGTTTAGTGGCTTGAAATCTTGGACACAAAGCCTTTGATGAAATTTAGTGTGAAAGGAAAAATGTGTAAACTTAAGGGGTTTATACCTCCTACTTGAATCATCAACTCTTATAGAACGAAAAAGTTATTGAATAAGAAACCAAGTGGGATAGTTGCTCTCATATCGCACATTGAAGGGGATAAAGGACAAGATGATTCATATGACATCATAATGGACTTCAATGTATTCTATATTACCATAGTTAGGTTTTCAAAGAGATTTTGTGGGTACTCCTTTCATCTCATGATCATGATAAGGTAATTGAGTTGATTACAAGGAGTGACCCTTGCGGTATTTGACTCTATCGATGTCTGTACTAACTGAAGAGTGAGATTGTGCACATTGTCTAAGATTTGTTGAATGTTTCAGTCTTACATCTAGTAGGAGCTCATTCTCGAAAAGACAACTTTGCATGATTATGCATATATTATACAGAACTTAATAAAGTCACCATCAAGGATAAGTTTACCATTCCATTGATTAATGAGCTATAAGATGAGTTAAATGGAGTTCTGTTCTTCAGTGGGATCGATCCCAAGTTAGGATCAAAGAAGA
Organism: Larix kaempferi; assembly: GCA_027924585.1. Classification (NCBI taxonomy): domain Eukaryota; kingdom Viridiplantae; phylum Streptophyta; class Pinopsida; order Pinales; family Pinaceae; genus Larix; species Larix kaempferi. Next base: position 15,654,298 of record BSBM01000088.1, on the reverse strand, counting down.
GGACATTCCCTATATAGCCTTTTGAACTCACAATGGTCTTTATGACTTCTCGATCATGCCCTTTAAGCTGACAAATTCCCCTTCCACATTCCAAAGTCTCACAAATAAATTTTTGGTAGTTCCTCCAAACTTTGTTTTGGTCTTCTGAGACTATTGGTATACAATTGACAGTGGTTTAAATTTTAGGATTTGGGGCTAATTCATGTTATGGTTTTAAAAAAATTATAGAGATTCAAGATATGTGTGAATAAAACATATCAATATATAAAGATAAGACAAAAGATCTAAAGCTATAACCTAATTGGAGACAAATAGGGTTTTGTGTTAGTATTGGAGGTGTGATTGCTCTCCATCTTTCACCGCCTTATATATTCCTATCTTACTTTCTTCTCTAATTTGCAAGGTTATTTAGTTAGGCAATGATGCTTAACTCCATATCTAATTTTGTGACTAAGATGGATATGTTGGATTTTGTACAACTTCGGAAGATATTATTCATTATATTTTATTGTACCTTCATTGTACTTGTTTATACCTCCTAAGGGAGATGAACTTTATGTAATCAATTCTGTAAACACATGAAAGAATCAGTGTAAGCCTTGGGGTGCAAAAGAAACAAATAAAAATATTAAATTTAAATTATTTATTGCCCCTAGGTGAAGTCGGTCTAGTTAGGGAATTTTCCAGGTATGCACTTGTATAAATAGGAGGCTAGTGCACCTCCTTATCTCATTCTCACACTTAGCAAGTGCACATCACTTGGAGGAGGCTGATTTCTCATCACTTGGAGGAAGCTTATTTGGGGTATCTACTTGTGAAAGACACTTTCACATTCTTTCTCTTTTCTTATTTGTACCTAAGCTGAAGCAACACTCGAAGGTGCTTTTCCTGTCACCTGCATTCCCTACCCAGTTTGAATTTGTGAACCCCACAAGCTGGACTTCTCCCTGCCTCACATAATTCAGCCCATACTCTGCAGTTCCACTGATATATCTCAAAACATGCTTTGCTGCTACCCAGTGCACATCTCTGGGTTCTACCATGTACTGACTCAAGGTGTTGACTGCAAAGCTCAAATCTGGTCTAGTGTTGACTGCAAAGCTCAAATCTGGTCTAGTGTTGACCAAATACATCAAGGAACCGATGAGCTGTCTATACTTAGTGGGATCGACCAACTTACTCTTAGAAGCCACTTGCTTCTCCCTGTTGGTCGTCATAGGGGTAGTCATAGGTTTGCAATCCTGCATCTGAAATCTCTTCAGAATGTCCATTGCATACTTGCCCTAACTGAGAAAGATATGCCCATCCTCCTGCCATACTTCCATCCCTAGGAAGTAATGCATCAACCCTCTATCCTTCATCTCAAACTCAGATGCAAGATCCTTCTTGCAATCACTGATGAGTTTCTCTACCCCTGTAATAAACAGGTCATCTACATAAATTACAAGAATAAGGGGATCCCCTCTCGCCACAATGAAGTAGAGATTTGGGTCTGCTTCACTCTTCTGAAGCCCTAGCTGTTGCAAATAGGTATCTATCCTAGAGTACCAAGCTCTGGGTGCATGTTTCAAACTGTACAGGGCTTTCTTCAATCTGCATACATGAGACTCTCGCTCACGTACCTCGAAGCCCTCTGGCTACTCAATGTAGACTTCCTCCTCGATGAGTCCATTGAGAAATGCCGTCTTGACGTCCATTGGTGAATCTTCCATCCCATCTCTGTTGCAACAGAAATCACAATCGTGATGGAAGAATTACATGGGCACTGGGGAAAAAGTCTCATCATAGTCGACTCCCTCTTTCTGTGAGAACCCTGTAGTAACAAATCTGGCTTTGTACTTCTCAATGCTGCCATTTGCAGCATACTTGATTTTGTAAAGCCATTTAGAGGTGACCATAGATTTTCCCTCAGGTCTGGGTACCACTTCCCAGGCATCATTCTTCATGATGGAAGCATACTCTTCCAACATGGCATATCTCCAGGCCTGCTTCCTTGTGCTTGTTTGTAAGAGGATGGCTCTGACTCACTGATACTGCTTACTAAAGCTAAGTAACTGCAGAATCGTTGTGGAGTCTTTCTTTCTCTTACGTCTTTCTTTGGAGTTCCTACTGCCTAGGCGTCCTTCAAGGTATCTTGAAGCCACTTGGGCTTCCTTTTGCCTGAGTATAGCCTGTGAGGAAAAATCCTCATCCTTATCCCAATGTCCTGTATGAGAATGAGTGCCTCCAGTAGAGGTACTTGTACCCGTCGATCCTGTAGCACAAGAACGTGTAATCTAAGATCCTGATCTCACTTGATCACCAATCTCAAAACCTGTGCTGGATCCTGCTCCTGTCCCTGTGGAGCCTGTATCCTGTGCATCAATCACTCCCGACACTTGAGACCTTGTTGGCTACTGAACAGTACTCTGAACTGTGTCATGAAGAGAAGTGGCACCCTGAGGTTTTCCCTTATCTAACTCACATGATTTCTGAAAGGCCCGATCCTCCTCGAACTTACATCTCGCCTCACAACTGTCTTTTTGAGTGCATGGATGTAAATGCGATAGGCCTTCGAAATCTTATCATACCCAACAAGAATTCCTCTCTTTATAGTAGGTTCCAGCTTTGTCCTTTTCTCCGAAGGAACATGAGAGTAGGTAAGGCATCCAAAAGTTCTAAAATGCCCAACTTCGGGCTTCTTTCCAGAAAGAGCCTCCTCGGGGGTCTTGTCCCCCAAAGCCTTATGAGGGCTCCCGTTTTGAATGTAGGCTGCAGTGTTGCATGCTTCAGCCCAAAGAAAGAATGGCAATCCCTGATCATGCAACATGGATCTCGCAGCTCTAATGATGGCCCTGTTCTTCCTCTCAGCCACCCCATTCTGTTGAGGTGTATAAGGTATAGTCAACTGTCTCTTGATGCCTTCCTGAGTGCAAAACTGATTGAACTCATTGGAGGTGTACTCTCCCCCATTATCTAATCTGAAGATCTTAATCTTCCTTTCTATCTGTTTTTCCACTAGAGCTTTGAACTCTTGAAACTTTTGCAAAACTTCCCTCGACTCTTTGCTTTTCAAGAAGTAGATCCAGGTCTTCTTGGAGTAGTCATCAATGAAAGATACTTAGTACTTGTATCCTTTCAGTGATGTGGTGGACATCGGACCACAAAGGTCAGAATGAATCAACTCAAGAACTCTCGTAGCTCTGGTGTCGCTCTTAGGAAAAGCTGTCTTGACGTACTTCCCGAGAGCACACCCTTTGCACACATCGGTGTGCTTAGTGGTGAACTCAGGTACTCCTGTCACAATCTCCCTTAGAATCTTTAGGGCAGGATGGTGCAGATGGGCCATCTTCCTATGCCACAGCTCACATCGGTCACATTCCTCATCACGTCTGCTATGACTTAGGGCATGATGTAGTTGGAAACTCAGTTTGTATAGTTTCCCACTGCGGACTCCAAACCTCTCAGCTGAGGCAACATTGGATTCCTCGGGATGAACTAGTACATTTCCATCTCTGAAGTCTGAGCATCACCCATAGTCCTCGATATTCAATAGTAGAAACGGATCAAGTTTTTCTTGAGACCTGGAATGTATAGGACATCACGAACCCTCATCTGTTCTTCAGAGTCTTTCTGAAAAGACACAGTTCCTCGTCCTATAGCTTTGACCGTAGAGTCATCTCCCAGGACAGTCTCAAGATCTATCCCATCCTTTGCTAGGTCAGAAAAGTATTCTCGAACACCCGTCATATGACTAGAAGCTCCACTATCTATGTACCTGTTATCACATATACAGTAGCCGGGCTACCATACATTATTTTTCTCATTCCAGTACACTATTGAGCCAGTTCCCTTGCATTTGAGATGCCGAGATGAGCATCTAGATTGGATCACTATCAGATGGTGGACAGCAGTTGTATTCCCCATGCCATGACTGAGTTTCAGGACACTCAGAGAGATGACCGATGTAGCCATTATACCATTGGTACAGAGCAGTCAGTAGTGCCCAGAGTTACAGCAGCAGTATCAGAGGACAGAGGATGGTACAGGTTGATGAGCTTTCAGGTATATGACTAAGCAGGTATATTACGGTGTTATGGTTAGATTGCTTTTATACTTATTCTTATAGCATGTCTTAGCACTTAGTGTCATGATATGGCGATCATATAGATATATGGACCTGGTTGATCTATTATATATATTTTACTGTCCCTACTCAGACTTAGAAGTTCACTATTCATACTCATTGGTACATACCCTCCTTAGGGAGAATAGAGGTGATCATTACACCATACTCTGGCTTGCTAGTGTTGGCTCCATCATTTCATTGTCTTCATCCATCCATGGCCTACCTTTTAGATTATCACCGTGACTTACTACTTGACTAGTGGCATGGAGGACTTTTCCCCACTGTAGCCTCTGTATTGGATGAGCCTCCCTGTTTATTGTGTCTCGGCTCTGAGTTGGTGACAAAACTTACCTATGGTGAGTTGGAGTTCCTTGTGAGTTCCCCCTAGTCACTAAAGTTGTGTTGGCTAAACCCGAAACTTTTAGTGCTGCCATCAATACAAAATCTGGAAACTAAAATGCTATATCTTGTATGAAAAGCCCATCCATGCAATGTGTTTCTAAACACACATGAATGAGAGGCATGCCAAATGAACATGGTAATGAAAATAAAATGTTGTATCTTTTGGAAAATAAATACCTAGGTAAACAAGCTGTCCATGACACACCTAGAAGTGCTCAGGTAAACAAGTGCCTTAAAAACACACCTGCAGCAGAAAGCCTAAAGAAAAAATGTAAATCTATGCAATGTGTTTGTAAACACACATAGATCAAGGCTATGGAAACTTCAGGCCCAAAAAGCAATGGAACTTAAATGCCATATCTAAACAATTGCTGGCCTTATTTGTATTATGGATTGTGCGCATCTGTGAAGGTGAATAAACCCTCTTTAAACAACTCATCCATTTGTGAGACACCGCCATTCCCTGTGTTATTGCTCATTCAGTATATACTATGGTGTATTCCCTTTCCCTTGCCAAAGTGTCACAAAGTCAAGACAGTTAAGTCATCCCTTAGCCTAGCCAGTTAATTTAAGCCTTCACCCTTCACTAGCAAATTGATCACAACTATGAAGTGAGTATGATCCTGAAAGTCTAGTCTGAGTAATAATAATAATTAACGACACTATACATTTGGATTTAGATCGCCAGTTATGATTACTCTGTGTTATAATTGCTATTTGAATAAGTTGTAGAGCATGTATTAACCTTGACACTTTACAGCAGCCTTGGATGATGGTCTGAGTTATATTTGGTCTTGGTTAGACCTAGTTTGACCATGGAGGACCATGGGACATGAGATGTTAGACCTTATGAGGATATGGATAGATGATATATGGTCTATGTACACATACATGATGATTCTATGCAGCAGCTACAGGGTTATGATGATGATTCTTGGGATACAGCAGTGTTTGATCATTTACAGAGCATTATTATTGGCCTTGTTCCGGTATATTGGATATTTATTTTGATCATGCAGAGACTCATATGGTGTATGAGTACACATCTTGGATAGATTTGGACCTTCTGAGTCCAATGGGACAGTTTGTTTTCAGTTCCGGGCACTTACAGTGATGATTGAGCCTCAGTAGGCTGTCCCAGTGCAGTTTTGGTCTGTTGGAGGCCCTGTCGGAGCAGATGTGATTTTTATCCGGTTGACCTAGGGCGCTGATGATGGAGGGGGTGGTCCAGCCACTTGTTTTTACCATATTACCCCCCTTTCGGACACACTGGTGCACTCACCTTGACAGCGCCAGCACTCCAGGAGGCTGTTTGGGGCAGTTTCACGCTTCCCGAGGCATTTCAGGATTGGTAGAAATGGCTATTGAGGAAATCGATTTGGGCTACTGAGGCAAAGTTATGGCATGGGATGATCAGTGATGATAGATCGGGGTCCTCCACACCTTCTCCAGCAGTTTCAGCTTCATCGGGGCCCGCATCCATCACTTATGGCATTTTCAGTGGATTTCTGAGGTCTTTTGAGGACCACGACTTGACTATGGAGGCACGATTTGGTACATTCATGATTATTTCTTGGTTATTGTGCTATGGGGATTGACCAAGGAGGGATAAAATTACCCCTTGGACCCACCATAAGCCTCTTATGATATTTTATCATCATGATTGGGTGGGATTCCCCTCTTATAGGGCGATTTTGTCCACTTACATTATATTTTATTAGTGATCCATGTATTATATTGTTGAGCTCATCTCAACCATTGATTAGACATTTGTATCTTTTAATCTTAGCCACTCATTCAAAAAGTGGTTAGGGTTTTGGTGCCTCTCCTTCCTATTTAAAGGAGAGAGCCTCTCATTGTAAGGGGTCTTTGGCTCTTGGATTATTGGTATAGAAAAATATTCTTGTGGAAATTCTTGTGGTCTCCTTTGCATCTGGTGTTCTTAGATGGTGATTGGAAAGTCTATTGCAACCTAGCATTTGGAAATTGTGGTAAGATCTATCTTTTTTTGGAAATCATTGTTTGTCTACAGGAGGGCGACTTCAACAAGGGCGATTTTGCAAGGCTTCTTCAAATCGACTTTCTTGGCATTCGCTTGTATCAGGGGGTTATCATTAGTATCATTGTGATCTATGCTATCTTTCTGTTACTTCTTTTGTGGCATTAGTCTTATCTCTTGATGCATCAAATCTGATATTGTTGACGTTTGTTGTGCAGGAGAGAGGGCGCATTGGCTTTTTGGACAAAATCGATTTGCATAGAAACTACCTCAAAGCTTCCAAATTGATCGGGATTGCATAGATCATCATCATCAAGGCATCTACAAGGTTACCCAGGTAAGATCCACAGGTTTGTTTCTCTTTCCTCTATCCAATCCATTGACATAACTCATAAATTGTTAAAACCCTAAATATTTCAAAACCCCCATTTTACATTTTCTTAGATCTACTTAGATCTAGTGGGTTGTTGGGCATGATATTGAAAACCCACCTCTATAGCATCCACGGCATCCCGGATCTATAGTTTGGTGAGGATTGGCTTCCGTTTGACCCCTCTCCCAAGCCAACTTAGCTTCTCCCAAGGAAGGCGCACTTCACCATTTGACCAAGTTGACCTAGATCTAGTTGATGGGTGTTTGAGATTCCACTTGATTTGACATCTACACATCAAATAACATACACCCAGGTTGTCCCTTTCTTGGAATTTACCTTGTGAGCCCCATTCCACATTTTAAGGGATTTAATCCCCATTTTGGACCACTTGGAATACTTAAACTCAGATCTACTAAGATCTAACCGGTGGATTGCCACGAAATTATAGATCCATACTCCTACCTGACTAATCTACTAGGATCTAAAGTTTGGATGCCATCCGACAAGATTTGACCCACCTAAACCCTAATTGAAGCCTCCTTGGGTAAAGTCGCACCACCTTGCAGAAGTGAGTTCACTCACTTCTAGGAACTGGGTACTTGAGATTATTGCAGATCTGAAACCGGAATAATTCAAAACCTAGGTCTAGACTATCACTTTGTCAAATCTTGCCTTGGGGATTGCATTCCTTGTTTTAAGGGATTGTGGTCCACTTGGGTCAAACCTAGATCTAGACACATTCACCTATCAAGACCTTAATTGCCCACTTGTCTCAAGTGCTAGGAGTCCTAAACCACAAGTCAACCCTACTTTGACTCCACTTCCCAATTCCCAAGGCACTGGTTACTCTCCAAGTTAATTCAACCTTCCTAGATTGTTGGATTGACTTGTGGTTTGACTTTTGCATGGTGAACCAAACCCTTGAAGCTATCATGTATCATGGTCAAGCTTGTCACTAGTACTAGTTAGCCCCAATTCAACCTTTAAACTACCCTGCATTGGACACGGTTCCCAGGGCAGTGGACCTTCTAACATTGAACTAGTACACTCATCCTAGATCTCACTTCAAACATCATAAGTCACTCTCACATCAACTATGAACCAAAGCTATACCTTTTGAACCCCCTACTTGGCTTGTGACTTTATCTTTAGGTCTAGGAAAAAACATACACCTAACTTCACTTGGAAATACCCTGATTTGGTGTCTTGGTTTTGATCTCTCCTGTCGGGAGTAGATCGGGTCTCCCCCTTTGTTGTCTGGGCTAGATAACATAAAGTGAAGGTTGCCTCGACTGGCGTGACAACCATATATATTGGAGGTCGAGGTGATCGTGGTTGCACCTTTTGAGTTGCCCTTTCCTATTGCCATCCATGACTGGATCCATCCATAGGGGTAACTACAGTTTAGGTGATAACATTTTGGCGCCGTTGCCGGGGAGGCAATAGCTTGCCCTAGTCCTTCCTGCATATACAACGACACATATCTTGGTAGAAGAGTTAAATCTACCTGGGGACTCCCAATCGTGACTCCGCTGAGGAACGAGCTCATTTTACATCCTAAAACACTTAGAACTATGCCTTGTGTCACTAATTTAGAGAACGATATGATTTTGAAAATGATGACCGAAATGAGTGGTTTAATCCGAAACCTGAATGGGGTAGTTCTCAGAAAACAAAGAGAAAATATTGAAAAGTATAAACCTTTTTCTAGAACCTTTGAGGGTGTGTATGCCAATGAATGTCTTCAAACTAAGCCCATTTCTGATGGCAGAGTAGTAACTAGGTCTCAGGCAAAGAATAACACGAAAGACATAGATAAGAACAAAACCAGTCTAAAGGAAATTTCACTGGACCAAAGAAATACCACTCGTAGGGTCCCCACTCAAACCCCAAACACTGCTCCTAAAGGAATTTTAAAGAAAAATGATAAACCCAGAAGGTTATCCCCTCAAGTCACCAAGAAGGTAATAAGTTCAAATCCTGCTAAACCCCATGTTAGGGATCCAGTACAAAGAAAACAAGAGAGCACTCCGAGCAAAGAGATATCTCCTACAACACAAGAAAAGCTAAATTCAAACATATTGGGAAAACTCTCAGGATCTTCTGTCATGGTATCTTTAAAAGATTTGGTAGTTATTCCTTCCGTTAGAACACAGGTAATGCATTTATTGGGTTTAAAGATGAATACCAAGGACAAAGAAAAGGTTTGCAACTTAAAGATTGATTTGAGTAATTTTGTATCCAAACCCAATATCCCGGTGCCTTTGGAGGAACTTCTGAAAATCCCTTCATACTTCAATCAAGCAACTAAATTCCTAGGAATCGAGCCTAAAATCAAGAATCCTGTGAAAATGACGGTTGAGGATGATCCCCCCATCATGATTCAAAGTGTAATTGATAAAGGTAGGGGTCACCCCCCCTTTTATATTGCTTTGGAGATAAATCAATTGATATTGCATAACTGTATGTTAGACTCAGGAGCAGAAGTAAACATTATGCCTCTTAAGGTCATGGAACAATTGGAGTTAAAACCATCCAGAGAATATAGAAATGTGTGCGGGATGGATTCCAGGCCTGTTGAGTCAAAAGGTATGATTGAAAACCTCAAAATGAAACTAGCTGCTTACCCTGCAATTGAAATAAGTATGAATGTCCTAGTTTTAGACATTCCTGACGCATGGGGGATGTTGCTATCAAGGGAATGGGCTGCCAAGTTAGGAGGAAGTATCCAAATGGATTTATCTTACGCGACCATCCCTATAGGAGAAAAGGCTACCTATAGATTGATGAATGAAAAACCTATGACAGAACACGTAGAAACACCCGACTACTTGTTTGAAGACGCTATGCGTCCCACTGAGGAAGTTGGAAACTATATGGTGATGGCCAACTATTGGGAAGAACCCCGACAGCACCCTTTCCCTCCTAGTCAAGTTTGGAAAATGCATTTTGATGGGGCAAAGTCTAGGCATGGTGCTGGAGCTGGGATTGTCCTTACATCTCCTTCTGGTGAAGAAAAATTGTTTGCATACCGTCTTGAATTCGATTGCACAAACAATGTAGCTGAGTATGAGGCATTGCTTTTAGGTCTAGAAATTTGTCGTGAACAAAAGATTAAATGTCTAAATGTAACTGGAGATTCTGATTTGATTGTATCCCAAGTGAAGAACCAGTTTGCTGCCAAAAACAATAGGCTTAGGGATTATCGAAATGCTGTTTGGGACACTATAGAAATGTTTGATGCCTTTGCAATACGAGCAGTCCCAAGAGAAGAAAATACCCTGGCTGATGCATTATCGGTAATAGCATGCACCTTTGAAACTCCTGATCATCTTAAGAATAAAGAGTGTAAGGTTGAAGTAATATTTAGACCATCTGTCCCTGATAATCAAGATCATTGGCAAGTCTTTGATTCTGATGCACAAATCATTGCATTCTTACAAAACCATGAAAGCTTTCAGAATTGCAATGTGAATCTGGAAGACAAATCAAGCGGTTGTTCCATTCAAGATCTTGATGTTATGAAACTAGCAATACCTCTGGAGAAAAATTTCAACAGACATGATGAATACAAAGGTAAGAGAGCTGAACCGGTAGATGAGGTTATAGAGATAAATATTGGAACTTCAGTTTCTCCCAGAATGATCAGGATAGGAAAGAATGCCTCCCCAGAAGAAAGAAGGGCGATTGTAAATCTAATTAGGAAGTATCGAGATATTTTTGCTTGGGCATATGACGAACTCAGAACTTTTGACCCTGAAGTTATTGAGCATACTATCCCTTTGCACGAAGGAGCTAAACCTTATAGGCAAAAGTTAAGAAATGTCAATCCAAAACTTGCTCCCTTAATTAAGAAAGAGCTTGAGAAGATGCTAGCAGCCGGAATTATCCAACCTGTTCGACACACTACTTGGGTTTCTAACCCGGTTATTGTAAGAAAGAAAAGTGGTGAAATCAGGATATGTATTGATTTCAGAAACCTAAACCAAGCATCCCTCAAGGACAATTACCCTTTGCCAAATATGGAAAATCTGTTACAAAGTGTTACTGGGGCAGGTATGTTGTCAATGTTGGATGGTTTTTCGGGGTATAATCAGGTACGTATTAGAAAGGAAGACAGAAATAAAACAACCTTTACTACTCCATGGGGAACTTTCCAATATATAAGAATGCCATTCGGATTATTAAACGCCGGTTCCACTTTTCAAAGAGCTATGGATCAAGCATTTAGTGATTTGATTGGGAAAATCATTGCCATTTATCAGGATGACCTAACAGTGTTTTCAAAGGAACGAGGAGACCATATCGAACATTTGAGAAGAGTTTTTGAACGTTGCAGAAAATTTGGTATATCATTAAATCCCAAAAAATCAACTTTCGGAGTAGATGAAGGTAAGCTATTAGGACACATTGTGTCAAAAGAAGGTATCAGAATCGACCCAGAACGTGTCCAGGCTATCAATGCTATTGCAGCACCTCATAATGTGGCCACCTTGCAATCTTTCTTTGGCAAAATAAACTTCGTTCGAAGATTCATTCCAAACCTAGCAGAATTAGCCAAACCATTGAATGCCCTTCTCAAAAAGGATGTGAAGTTTGTTTGGGATAAAGAATGTGAATCATCTTTCACCAAGCTCAAGAAGGCCATTTCAACCTCCCCGGTACTAGCTTGTCCTGATTACAATAAAGAGTTCATGATATACTCATATGCTTCGGAAGATACTATTGCTGGTGTGTTATTACAAAAGAACAACGAAAACCATGAACAACCTATAGCCTTTATGAGTAAAAACTTGAGAGATGCCGAGCTGAAATATACCACAACTGAAAAGCAAGCTTATGCCTTAGTTAAAGCCTTGAAACATTTTAGAACCTATGTGGGGTATTCCAAAATTAAAGCATATGTGCCTTATCAAGCAGTAAAGGATGTTCTATCACAAGCAGATGGCATAGGTGTAAGAGGAAATTGGATTTCACGTATACAAGAATATGATCTAGAGATTAAGCCAATTAAGATTGTGAAAGGACAAGGGTTAGCTCAACTTTTAACTGAAAAGGGAGGAAATGTGGTAAATATGGTAAGTGAAAGGGATCCCTTTATTTTAAACATTGATGAAGAGCATGAATGGTACAAAGATATCGTATATTTTTTGAGGAACCTGTCATGCCCTGATCACCTGGGGGATCATCAAAGAAGGGCATTAAGGCTAAAAGCTGAAAAGTATGTTTTAACCCAGGATGGATTAGGATGGAGGAATCCTGATGGGATAATCTTGAAATGTGTCAACCTAGAAGAATCACAAACCATTATGAAAGAAATGCACTCTGGATTATGTGGTGGGCATTATGCCCCGAGAACAACCGCTGCAAAAATCATGAGGGCGGGTTATTATTGGCCAACACTTTTCAAGGATGTGCATTCTTATGTTAGAGTTTGTCAAGAGTGCCAACTTTTTTCAGGAAAACCGAGATTGCCTGCACTACCTCTAAATCCTGTAGTAGTAGAAGCTCCTTTTCAGCAATGGGGTATGGATTTTGTTGGACCTTTTAGTGAAAACTCGAGCAATGGATATAAGTACATGTTGACCTGTACTGATTATTTTACTCGATGGGTAGAGGCAATCCCAACTAAAAAGGCTACAGCCGAGGTAGTTGTGAAATTTTTGGAAGAAAACATCGTATCCAGATATGGTTGTCCTTTAAAAATAACAACGGATAACGCTCCAGCTTTCAGTAAAATAGAAATGTCAACCTTTTGCATGAATCATGGAATCACTCTTTCGCATTCATCAAACTACTATCCTCAAGGAAACGGTCTCGCTGAGTCTAGCAATAAGAATTTGATAAGGTTACTAAAAAGAATGGTTGGCACTAATAAAAGAAGTTGGGATACAAAATTGAAATATGCCTTATGGGCTGACAGGACAACGGTTAAAAGGATTACCGGAAAATCACCTTTTGAGTTGGTATATGGGCAAGATTGTAGACTCCCAATAAATTTGCAAATTCCTGTATATGAGCTGTTACAGCAATGTACTTCTGATGAAGAAGCTTTCCAAGCGAGAATTGATAAACTAGTAGAACTTGATGAAATGAGAAGGATGGCATTCAACAAAACCGTCATTGAACAAGAAAGAGTTAAAGGAACTTTCGACCAAAGAACAAGGAATGTGAAATTCAGGGTAGGAGACATAGTCTTGCTATGGGATAAAAACAAGGCAAAACCTGGGAACCATGGAAAATTTGAAAAAATTTGGATGGGTCCGTATCGAGTATCAAGGATAGCTGGAAAGGGGTCAGTGTTTCTAGAAACTCTAGATGGGGATGAACTTGAACTCCCTGTAAACGGGCTTTTGTTAAAGCATTACTTCCCACCTATTGAATAAACTGTGCATTGCATTGCCTGGTAGATTAGGGTAGGTAGGAAACCGAATAAGCCTACTTAGGCAGTAGTTAGTCTTTTCAGCCATTGAATCTGGCATCTTCTTAGCCTCTAAGCTCCTTTGTAAGCTCCTAGTTTAACTGAGTACCTGTCACCTTTTCTGTTCCCTGCACAATAAATTTCAAATTTTGCAAATTATGTTAGTAGTTTTGTTTACTTTTCGCATTTATACTTTATGCATTTATATTTCTGACATAGAGTAGATTTTATTTCAGTTGATTTAATATTTTTCCCACACATGCGGCATGAGGTATTTTTGTTAGATGTTTGTGAATGCAGAAAATAGGTTGCAAGAATAAAAATTGGAAATGGTAGAGTGCTGGATCGTGGATTCGAGTAGCAGAGTTCGAGGACCAGAGATTCTGAGGTTCTCAAGCGCTCATTTCAGCAGAGCACTTGTCCCAGCCGGAGCCAGATGTTATCACATATACAGTAGCCGGGCTACCATACATTATTTTTCTCATTCCAGTACACTATTGAGCCAGTTCCCTTGCATTTGAGATGCCGAGATGAGCATCTAGATTGGATCACTATCAGATGGTGGACAGCAGTTGTATTCCCCATGCCATGACTGAGTTTCAGGACACTCAGAGAGATGACCGATGTAGCCATTATACCATTGGTACAGAGCAGTCAGTAGTGCCCAGAGTTACAGCAGCAGTATCAGAGGACAGAGGATGGTACAGGTTGATGAGCTTTCAGGTATATGACTAAGCAGGTATATTACGGTGTTATGGTTAGATTGCTTTTATACTTATTCTTATAGCATGTCTTAGCACTTAGTGTCATGATATGGCGATCATATAGATATATGGACCTGGTTGATCTATTATATATATTATACTGTCCCTACTCAGACTTAGAAGTTCACTATTCATACTCATTGGTACATACCCTCCTTAGGGAGAATAGAGGTGATCATTACACCATACTCTGGCTTGCTAGTGTTGGCTCCATCATTTCATTGTCTTCATCCATCCATGGCCTACCTTTTAGATTATCACCGTGACTTACTACTTGACTAGTGGCATGGAGGACTTTTCCCCACTGTAGCCTCTGTATTGGATGAGCCTCCCTGTTTATTGTGTCTCGGCTCTGAGTTGGTGACAAAACTTACCTATGGTGAGTTGGAGTTCCTTGTGAGTTCCCCCTAGTCACTAAAGTTGTGTTGGCTAAACCCGAAACTTTTAGTGCTGCCATCAATACAAAATCTGGAAACTAAAATGCTATATCTTGTATGAAAAGCCCATCCATGCAATGTGTTTCTAAACACACATGAATGAGAGGCATGCCAAATGAACATGGTAATGAAAATAAAATGTTGTATCTTTTGGAAAATAAATACCTAGGTAAACAAGCTGTCCATGACACACCTAGAAGTGCTCAGGTAAACAAGTGCCTTAAAAACACACCTGCAGCAGAAAGCCTAAAGAAAAAATGTAAATCTATGCAATGTGTTTGTAAACACACATAGATCAAGGCTATGGAAACTTCAGGCCCAAAAAGCAATGGAACTTAAATGCCATATCTAAACAATTGCTGGCCTTATTTGTATTATGGATTGTGCGCATCTGTGAAGGTGAATAAACCCTCTTTAAACAACTCATCCATTTGTGAGACACCGCCATTCCCTGTGTTATTGCTCATTCAGTATATACTATGGTGTATTCCCTTTCCCTTGCCAAAGTGTCACAAAGTCAAGACAGTTAAGTCATCCCTTAGCCTAGCCAGTTAATTTAAGCCTTCACCCTTCACTAGCAAATTGATCACAACTATGAAGTGAGTATGATCCTGAAAGTCTAGTCTGAGTAATAATAATAATTAACGACACTATACATTTGGATTTAGATCGCCAGTTATGATTACTCTGTGTTATAATTGCTATTTGAATAAGTTGTAGAGCATGTATTAACCTTGACACTTTACAGCAGCCTTGGATGATGGTCTGAGTTATATTTGGTCTTGGTTAGACCTAGTTTGACCATGGAGGACCATGGGACATGAGATGTTAGACCTTATGAGGATATGGATAGATGATATATGGTCTATGTACACATACATGATGATTCTATGCAGCAGCTACAGGGTTATGATGATGATTCTTGGGATACAGCAGTGTTTGATCATTTACAGAGCATTATTATTGGCCTTGTTCCGGTATATTGGATATTTATTTTGATCATGCAGAGACTCATATGGTGTATGAGTACACATCTTGGATAGATTTGGACCTTCTGAGTCCAATGGGACAGTTTGTTTTCAGTTCCGGGCACTTACAGTGATGATTGAGCCTCAGTAGGCTGTCCCAGTGCAGTTTTGGTCTGTTGGAGGCCCTGTCGGAGCAGATGTGATTTTTATCCGGTTGACCTAGGGCGCTGATGATGGAGGGGGTGGTCCAGCCACTTGTTTTTACCATATTACCCCCCTTTCGGACACACTGGTGCACTCACCTTGACAGCGCCAGCACTCCAGGAGGCTGTTTGGGGCAGTTTCACGCTTCCCGAGGCATTTCAGGATTGGTAGAAATGGCTATTGAGGAAATCGATTTGGGCTACTGAGGCAAAGTTATGGCATGGGATGATCAGTGATGATAGATCGGGGTCCTCCACACCTTCTCCAGCAGTTTCAGCTTCATCGGGGCCCGCATCCATCACTTATGGCATTTTCAGTGGATTTCTGAGGTCTTTTGAGGACCACGACTTGACTATGGAGGCACGATTTGGTACATTCATGATTATTTCTTGGTTATTGTGCTATGGGGATTGACCAAGGAGGGATAAAATTACCCCTTGGACCCACCATAAGCCTCTTATGATATTTTATCATCATGATTGGGTGGGATTCCCCTCTTATAGGGCGATTTTGTCCACTTACATTATATTTTATTAGTGATCCATGTATTATATTGTTGAGCTCATCTCAACCATTGATTAGACATTTGTATCTTTTAATCTTAGCCACTCATTCAAAAAGTGGTTAGGGTTTTGGTGCCTCTCCTTCCTATTTAAAGGAGAGAGCCTCTCATTGTAAGGGGTCTTTGGCTCTTGGATTATTGGTATAGAAAAATATTCTTGTGGAAATTCTTGTGGTCTCCTTTGCATCTGGTGTTCTTAGATGGTGATTGGAAAGTCTATTGCAACCTAGCATTTGGAAATTGTGGTAAGATCTATCTTTTTTTGGAAATCATTGTTTGTCTACAGGAGGGCGACTTCAACAAGGGCGATTTTGCAAGGCTTCTTCAAATCGACTTTCTTGGCATTCGCTTGTATCAGGGGGTTATCATTAGTATCATTGTGATCTATGCTATCTTTCTGTTACTTCTTTTGTGGCATTAGTCTTATCTCTTGATGCATCAAATCTGATATTGTTGACGTTTGTTGTGCAGGAGAGAGGGCGCATTGGCTTTTTGGACAAAATCGATTTGCATAGAAACTACCTCAAAGCTTCCAAATTGATCGGGATTGCATAGATCATCATCATCAAGGCATCTACAAGGTTACCCAGGTAAGATCCACAGGTTTGTTTCTCTTTCCTCTATCCAATCCATTGACATAACTCATAAATTGTTAAAACCCTAAATATTTCAAAACCCCCATTTTACATTTTCTTAGATCTACTTAGATCTAGTGGGTTGTTGGGCATGATATTGAAAACCCACCTCTATAGCATCCACGGCATCCCGGATCTATAGTTTGGTGAGGATTGGCTTCCGTTTGACCCCTCTCCCAAGCCAACTTAGCTTCTCCCAAGGAAGGCGCACTTCACCATTTGACCAAGTTGACCTAGATCTAGTTGATGGGTGTTTGAGATTCCACTTGATTTGACATCTACACATCAAATAACATACACCCAGGTTGTCCCTTTCTTGGAATTTACCTTGTGAGCCCCATTCCACATTTTAAGGGATTTAATCCCCATTTTGGACCACTTGGAATACTTAAACTCAGATCTACTAAGATCTAACCGGTGGATTGCCACGAAATTATAGATCCATACTCCTACCTGACTGATCTACTAGGATCTAAAGTTTGGATGCCATCCGACAAGATTTGACCCACCTAAACCCTAATTGAAGCCTCCTTGGGTAAAGTCGCACCACCTTGCAGAAGTGAGTTCACTCACTTCTAGGAACTGGGTACTTGAGATTATTGCAGATCTGAAACCGGAATAATTCAAAACCTAGGTCTAGACTATCACTTTGTCAAATCTTGCCTTGGGGATTGCATTCCTTGTTTTAAGGGATTGTGGTCCACTTGGGTCAAACCTAGATCTAGACACATTCACCTATCAAGACCTTAATTGCCCACTTGTCTCAAGTGCTAGGAGTCCTAAACCACAAGTCAACCCTACTTTGACTCCACTTCCCAATTCCCAAGGCACTGGTTACTCTCCAAGTTAATTCAACCTTCCTAGATTGTTGGATTGACTTGTGGTTTGACTTTTGCATGGTGAACCAAACCCTTGAAGCTATCATGTATCATGGTCAAGCTTGTCACTAGTACTAGTTAGCCCCAATTCAACCTTTAAACTACCCTGCATTGGACACGGTTCCCAAGGCAGTGGACCTTCTAACATTGAACTAGTACACTCATCCTAGATCTCACTTCAAACATCATAAGTCACTCTCACATCAACTATGAACCAAAGCTATACCTTTTGAACCCCCTACTTGGCTTGTGACTTTATCTTTAGGTCTAGGAAAAAACATACACCTAACTTCACTTGGAAATACCCTGATTTGGTGTCTTGGTTTTGATCTCTCCTGTCGGGAGTAGATCGGGTCTCCCCCTTTGTTGTCTGGGCTAGATAACATAAAGTGAAGGTTGCCTCGACTGGCGTGACAACCATATATATTGGAGGTCGAGGTGATCGTGGTTGCACCTTTTGAGTTGCCCTTTCCTATTGCCATCCATGACTGGATCCATCCATAGGGGTAACTACAGTTTAGGTGATAACAGTACCATACACTAGAAGTGGAGGCCATCAATGATTGACAGGAGTTGAGAGCCATCTCCTTGTCAATCCTATCGGTAGCACACTCATCAATATCCATAGCGGAGCAAGAAGTGCAAGTAACATGATCCTCCCCCATACTTGTAGATCTGATGCTGTAGTAGTAGATCTGTGTGTGATGCTCATCCTGACCCTTGCCAGGGCTTTGATACCATGTACATATTTGATCCAGAGATCACTACTCCTTCTGGATCGCCCTGAGATCTCAAGCGGTATGAGTCTCGATATCAATAAAACATTAATATTAACTCAAACAACTAGATCTGCATTTACCAACTGAAAAATATGAATGCAATCACACATAAACAACGGAACCCTTTTGGGGGAAAACCAACAAACTGTGGGGCTATCTTCTCTCTCGAGCACGGAGCATATAGGAAAAGAGACAAGTACAATACAGGGTTACCTCATAAATTTCTACAGGAAAACTCTAAATTTGCATGCATCCAGCTGATGCATGCATTGAAGAGATGAGCCCTAACTGCAAGACTGGATCTGAGTATCCCTGCATCTGCCTTTGCCTGAATTATCTGTCTCTATCCTCGGCTTTGCTTTGCTCGCTCTGAAGACTGCCCTTTGACTGAAAACGTCCTCCTCTGCATGCACAAGTGCGCCCTCCCTCCAATGATGAATGACTCGTATTGAATCATATCTCAACAGATATGAGCTTTGATCGTCATTGATCTTCCTCAATCTCTGAGACGAAGATACTCTGCAAGTTACAGACACTAAAACGATCTACCAGATGCGGTATAAGCTTCTTTCTCCTTGAAGAATGTGCCCTCCTTCACAAGTGAAGTCGTCGTCTCTCTTGATCTATCTCAGATCAATAGTCTCTTTGATGAAGACAGTCACCTCTTGTATTCCTTATAACATCTCACTGAGAAGTTAGGTTTACCAAAAACCTAAAGATAGATGCATGCAAAACTCACTTTTGCATGCATGCACGCAAACCTTTGCATGCATTCCTTTCTGATCATTTTCCTGGTTATTATTTTAACATGCCGGAATTAGGGTTTCATCTTGTGAAGTCTTCACCCACCATTTTGAAGAGAAAGAGCCATAGGAATTTCGTTTTTGGCAAGACTAATCCATTGGTGAAGACGGAAATCAATTCCGAGAACTTTCATTTTTGACCTAGCTCCTGCTAGGGTTTCTGAACTAGTTCTGCAAATCAAGATGATTGGGATGAATGTTGAAGATTGTTTGGAAGGAGCCTCCAACTTTATCTCCTGGAAGTCTAGGGTTCTTCTACTCCTAGAAGAAAATGATCTCTTACTATATGTAAATGAGAAGGTCCCTAAACCAGAAGCCGAAGAGGATAAATCTCGATGGAGGAAGAATGATGCTAAAGCAAGAAGGATTCTTGTGGATTCAGTGAGAGACCATTTGGTTCCTCAAATCTCAGGAAAGAAGAATGCTAGGAAAATGTTCAAAACCATTATGAAGCTATTTGAACACACTCACCTAAATGTATCCATGACCTTGAGAAACCAGCTCTCAAATATGAAGATAACAAAGTCATAATCCATTGCCTCATACTTTATGAGGATCGCAGAACTCAGAGACAAGCTTAGCACCAATGGAGATCCTATTGGCGATAAGGAGCTTGTCCTCCACACTTTAAATGGTCTTCCACCATAATGGGAGTCCTTTATCCAAAGCATAGGTGGTAGATCCAAACTACTAAAGTTTGACAAGCTTTGGGCAGATTGCTCTTAGGAGGAGACCAGGATTGCAGCATACCAAAGACTCCATGGCACTCAACCTGAAGAGACTCAAGCATTTGTTTCCCATGCCAAGAATGGTAAGGGAAAAGGAAAGAAGTTCCATAAACACAAGCACCAAGAAAGGAGATCAAGTCCCCATCAAGAACAAAAGAAGAAGAAGGATGTATCTACGAAAGTCAAATCAAAAGGAAGCATGAAGCATCCAGTGCTGATGTAGAAGAAGATCATCATCACAAGAAGCAAAAGAATGAAGATCAGACAGAATTTCTACTCATATCAGCACTATTAGGTACTATTCCTACCACTAGTGACACTTGGCTCATAGATAGTGGTGCATCTAGACATGATAGGTTATAAAGAGAATCTTTCAGAATTAATTGAGAAAGATTCACATCTCCGTGTTGTACTTGGAGATGATGCAAATTACACTGTGAAGGGGTATGGAGCCACCACCCTTCAATTAGACTGAAATGATACATTACGCCTAAGTGATGTACTCTATGTACCTGGTATGAAAAGAAATCTTGTCTGCATCTCAGCGTTGGAGGACAAGGGATATAAAGTAACTTTCTCAGAAGGGAAAGTCCTTGCTTGGCACAAGAACTCAAGCATGAGCACAGCCAAAGTTGTTGGCATAAGAGAAGAGAGCTTGGATAGAGTAAACACTTCTCCAGTCCAAGCCCTAATACATGATGCTGCAAGTATGGGTGAGATGTGGCATAGAAGGTTAGCTCATCTGAACTATCGAGCTCTCCCAATTCTGAAGAATATTGTAACAGGTGTGCCAGGGCTTTAGGTAGACCATGATGAAACTTGTAGAGGATGTGCAATTGGCAAGAATGCCAAGAAATCCTTTCCAGATAGCGAGAGTAGATCCAAAGGAATTTTGGATCTAGTACACTTTGACTTGTGCGGGCCCATGCCCATGACAGTTGTGTCATTAGGTGGTTATCATTACTATATCACCTTTATTGATGATTACTGACAGAAGACTTGGATATACTTTCTCAAGTCAAAAGAAAAGGAGGAAGTGCTTAGCAAGTTCAAAGAGTTTAAAGCACAAGTTGAGAATCTGTCAGGAAAGAGGATCAAGATTTTGAGATCCGATAATGGTGGAGATTATACCTCTACAGAATTCAATGATTTCTGCAAGGAAGCAGGAATTAAGAGGGAGCTCACATTTCCCTACAACCCTCAACAAAATGGGGTTGCAGAAAGAAAGAATCATACAATTGTGGAGGCAGCCAAAGCTATGATACATGACCAAAGTCTTCAAATGTTCTTGTGGGCAGAAGCATCCAGAACCGCTGTATATGTACAGAATAGATGTCCACATAAGATATTGAAGAACATGACTCCGGAAGAAGCGTTCACAGGTGTGAAACCAGAAGTGGACCATCTCCGGATTTTTGGCTTTCCAGTCTACATACATGTGCCCGAAAGAGAAAAGATCAAAGTTAGAACCTTCAGGCAAGAAGGGTACCTTTGTTGGATATAGTGATTCTTCAAAGGCTTACAGAATTTACATTCCAGGATCGAGACAGATTGAAGTCAGTAGGGATGTGACCTTTGAAGAAGAAATGGCTGTCATGAAAGGTAGAGGATCAGATATGGAGATTGATGATGAAGAAATGCTAGAACCTAAGGAGATGAGATCATCTACCCCTCCAGTTCAGAGGGAGTCAGCAGAAAAGGATGAACCTATCGATCCCATAGATCTAGTTGATATCCCCAGAGATGTTGTAGGTCGGAAAAGACCTAGATGGGCACAACAGACACTGCAGGACGCATAGGGGCATGAAGCTCCGTAAGGCGCTTTCAGAGAAAGCAAAAGACCTCAAAGGTTCTCTAGCTATGTGGCACTGGCATTGATGAGCAACATTATTGATTCAAAACCCACCACTTATGAAAAAACATCCAAACATCAAGTTTGGAAGTATGCCATGATGGAAGAATATCAATCCATCATGAAGAATGATGTGTGGGAAGTTGTGCCGAGACCTGAGGAGAAGTCAGTAGTGACTTCTAAATGGCTATACAAGATCAAGCATGGAGCAGATGGCAGTGTTGAGAAATACAAGGCCAGATTTGTAGCCAGAGGATTCTCTCAGAAAGAGGGAGTCGATTATGATGAGACTTTTGCTCTTGTGGCCCGATATACTTCCATCAGATCCATTATCGCGATTGCCTCAGCTATGGGATGGAAGTTGCATCAGATGGATGTGAAGACAACCTTTCTCAATGGTGTTATTGAGGAAGAAGTTTACATCGAACAACCAGATGGGTTTATTGTCCAAGGTAAGGAGTCTCATGTATACAGACTGAAAAAGGCATTTTATGGCCTTAAGCAAACACCTCGTGATTGGTATAAACAGATAGACGGATTCCTGGTGAGCTTGGGATTTTCCAAGAGTGATGCAGACCCCAAGCTTTACTACAAGGTTGTAGATGATGAGCCACTGATTTTGGTATTATATGTCGATGACTAGTTTCTCACAGGAAATGAGAAACTCATTGTATGGTGTCAGAAGAATCTCGCCTCTGTGTTTGAAATGAAAGATATTGGATTGATGCATTACTTCTTGGGATTAGAAGTATGGCAGAGGCAGAAAGAGATTTTCCTAGGACAAGGAAAATACACCATTGATATATTGAAGAGATTCGGAATGTTGGACTGCAAGTCCATGGCTACTCCAATGGATGCGAATTGGAAGAAGTTGAGAGATTCTACTTCAGATTCTGATTTGTTTGATCCCACCATTTATCGCCAGTTGATTGGGTCATTGATGTATCTGACTAATGCCAAACCAAATATATGTTTTGCTGTGAATGCCCTCAGTCAGTTTATGTTTGAATCGAGGCAGATTCACCGGATTGCTGCAAAACATGTGCTCAGATACTTACCTGGTACTGTGGGATATGGATTGAAGTATGCTTCAGATGGTGACCTGATATTGCAGGGGTTTACAGACTCAAATTGGGCTGGATGTGTTGCAGATCGGAAGAGTAGTTCTGGATGTTGCTTCAAATTGGGTTCTGCAGTTATTTCCAAGTGCAACAGGAAGCAGAACTCGATAGCACTCAGTACTGTAGAGGCCGAGTACATGGCTTCTAGCAGAGCAGCTCGAGAAGCAGTTTGGCTTCGTAAACTCCTGGCAGGATTGTTTGACTAGATTCCAGAGCCGACCGTGATTCACTGTGATAACCAGAGCTGTGTGCAGATGTTAGTGAAACCTATATTTCACCACAGGTTGAAGCATATCGAGATTCGATATTACTTCATTCGTGATATGGTGCAGAAAGGTGCGGTCGAGTTACAGTACGTGCCGACAAATGACCAGATTGCAGATGTTCTCACCAAGGCTCTTCCCGGGGTGAAGTTCAAATACTTTCGCGGAAGACTGTTGGGTATGTTATATCTCTTCACATGGGTTGCTTTTTGCTTTTTCGCGATTTTCGACCCATTGTACTCTAATCTAATTCCGGTAAAAGGAATTAGGGTTGTAACCTAATTCGGGTAAACGAATTAGGGTTTTAGATGCTGCAGAATACCATTTATTGTATTGTACATGTAAAATAAACAGATAATGAAAAAGGAGCTATGCGGCTCTAAGTTTGGCTGGTTTTTTTCCCGGTTAAGGGTTTCCAGGTGAAAATCTCTGTGTAATGTGTGTGCCATTGTGTATTTTCTGTTAATGCTTAAGAATCATATGAGTTTGTACTTCACTGTTAAGGTTTAAAACTTACAAAGACTTGGAGTCGAAGAGAACTTATCCCTCCTTGAGAGGGAAAGACGACATTGAGATGCTTGCCCTGCTTTTCCCTTGTGCCTTGTGTAGTCTTGTCACTCAGCCAGATATGGGAGAAATGCCATAGGCAGATGAGTAGGACAGTTAGCAGTTGGTAAGGCTCACCTAGGTACCTTTTGCAGTCCAGTTACTCAACTAGATATGGGAGAAATCCCATAGGCAAATGAGTAGGACAGTCAGCAGTTGGTCGGGTTCACACAAGTGCCTCTGCAGTCTAGTTACTCAGCCAGATAAGGGAGAAATCCCATAGGCAGATGAGTAGGATAGTCAACAGTTGGCCGTGTGGTTGCACAGGTGCCTCTACAATCAAGGTGTTGATCCAGATATGGGAGAAATCCATAGGCGGAAGAGTCAGACAGTCAGTAGATGGTCGTGCGCTTTTGCTCGTCTGAGATCTCACCCAGGTATGGGAGGAGCCCATTGGCAGATGAGACAGACAGGTAGCAAATTGTATAGCAAAGTTGGTACAGCTGATAATCTCAGATATCTAGGATTGAGTGATTCTTCTAAACTCACCGAAGGACTAATGATGATGATGCACATAGACTGTGTGGACAACCTTCAGTATGCATAGAGATGATGGAGATAGAATGGATGTACAAGATGAAACCGAGATGATCGTGATGCAGATGAAGACCGAAGAATGCCTTCCTCATTGAGAGGGAGTGTTGGATTTTGTACAACGTCGGAAGATAGTATTCATTATATTTTATTGTACCTTCATTGTACTTGTTTATACCTCCTAAGGGAGAAGAACTTTATGTAATCAATTATGTAAACACATGAAAGAATCAATGTAAGCCTTGGGATGCAAAAGAAACAAATAAAAATATTAAATTTAAATTATTTATTGCCACTAGGTGAAGTCGGCCCCGTTAGGGAATTTCCAGGTTTGCACTTGTATAAATAGGAGGCTAGTGCACCTCATTATCTCATTCTCAAACTTAGCAAGTGCGCATCACTTGGAGGAGGATGATTTCGCATCTCTTGAAGGAGGAAGCTTATTTGGGGCATCTACTTGTGAAAGACACTTTCACATTCTTTCTCTTTTCTTATTTGTATTATGATCTCGGAATTATCATCTCTCTGTGAAGGTTGCTGGGTTTTCTCGCATTTGGGTTGCCCAGGTCAAACACTGTGTTGTTTGTTTGAGCTTTGTCTTGCTTCTAGTGATCTTGTTATGCATTTATGTTTTATGCTATGAATGTATGAAATTTAAGAGGATATTGGTGTGCCTATGTTTCAATCTCATTGTTCTCACATTGTAAGGCTAGCCAACTTATGGAAGAAGAAAATGTGGAAAAAAGTAGCAAATTTGGAATTGTGTTTTGAAGCTAGATTGATTGGAATGCAGTCAAGGGTTTGTTGAAATCAGCCTTACTATGTTGCTTCATGGGAATTTGGCCAACACCAAATACTATGGCAATGTAGATAAATAAAAGATGGAGTTTTGGCATGATTTAGTGTTTATGCAACTGAGCAACACCTTGGGATATTTTCTCATGCCCTCAAATATCACTACAAAAACATACTGCCCTAGCTTAGGAAAGATTGTTTGTGGATCTAAATCAATGTTATTAGAACCGAAACAGTTAGCGAACTAGTCATGCCCAACAAGTTGACCCGGACTAGAACCAGGAAAAAACCAGACCAAAAATCGGTCAACCAAAAAATACTTAAAATATTCAAATTTTGAAGAAACATATATATTCATGTGCATCCATATGAATATAAACCATTCTACACAAATATGCAAAGTTTGTCATGTATATAACAAGTAAGGGTGCATATAACTAAAATAGCATCAAATTCAATCCATATTTGACCCATAATACATTAACAAAGAGGTTCTAAATGGCTTCTAGAGTCCAACCAACTGTACGTTTTCTGAGATTTTCAACCCGCCCGGTTTCATGTCAATTTGTCACTGTTTAATACCCAACCCAAAATTTGTTTAAGGCTGGAAATTACGCATAAATTTCAGACATGTAAAACACTACTGAAAATCAAATTTACAGGCAGAAAATTAAATATTCATGCAGGCCATCAAATATTTTAAACTGAGAAAATTTTAGCCAATGGCCCTGGAAAAACCCACAAGGGGAAAGCCAGTCAGAGAGAGTGAGATTTTTTATTTCTTAAGAGAAATTTTAGTTTAGAAATTTTACAGTCAAAATTGTACTTATCTCAACCATAAATTTCACCCACAGGAGCTGCCTCGAAATTTGTGCAATTGCTACCTCGATTTTTGTGCTAAAACAGTGCCGCGAAATTTGTGCCTCGGGAAATGTGCCCGTTGTACAGTCTCAAAACCGTGCCTGCAAACTTGGGAAGTGTGCCCAGCAATAAATGCTTGGAAACTCGTGACATTGCCTCGAGAAATGTGCCCAGCAGTCACGGTCTAGAAATTCGTTCCCTTTTCGAGATTTGTGTCCAGACCTTTCTTGAAACTCGTGCCCGGAATCACGTTGTACGTTGTTGATCTCTTTCCTTGAAATTTGTGCCTCTCATTAATGCTCAACAAGTGCCTAGATTTTTGTGCCCTCTGAAGACTTCTAGAAATGGCTTCCTCAAAATTTGTGCCCACTCAAGCTCTCTCTCTTCTCTTCACTCTTATCTCAAAAGTGAAATGCCAAATGCCTCCTCTTGCCTTTTTGGTGAAAACCCTAGGGTAAGTGAGTGGTTTCTAATCCAATGGTGGAGATTGAGTTGGATGAGTGGATGAGATTAGTTGTTCATTAAATATCATAAAAATTAATTTTACTCACTTCACTTAAATTTTTCCAAAAAGTGATTGTATGTTCTAAAGTCTAATTAAATGCTCATCTCAAGTCATTTAATGCAAGGGTCAGTTTATTTCCCCTTTAAGTGACTTAGGCAAAAAGTCACTAGGGGAACACTTTTCTAGGTACAAAAATCAACAGTCCCTCTTATCGAGGAAGGTGTTCTGCACCACTCCCAACTTGTCTCTGAAGAAGACAAACTTGCCCCTCCCCAAAGGTTTGTTAGAATATTTGCAACCTGCTCATCAATGCAAATGTACTATAACTCCACAGCTCCTCTTTGAACGTAATCTCGGATGATATGGTATCTGATCTCTATGTGCTTAGACCTGTCATGGAAAACTGGATTCTCAGAGAGCTGGATGCAACTCTGATTGTCACAGTAAATCACCATAGGTCTCAGCTCCTGATCAAAGAAACCAACCAACAACTTATGAAGCCACAGTGCCTCGCAAGTAGCTTGACTGGCTGCCATATACTCAGCCTCAGCAAAACTCAAAGCAACGGACTTGTTCTTCTGACTGAACCACGACACTGTTGTCGAGCCCAAATTGAAACAACACCCGAAAGTGCTCTTCCGATCCCTCACACTGCCTGCCCAGTCTGAATCTTTGAAACCAGCCAAGCTGACTCCACCCGAACCCCTGTAGTCCAAACCATAGTCCACTGTCCTTGCAAGGTATCTCAACACATGTTTTGCGGCTGTCCAGTGCACACTCCTAGGCTCCACCATGAACTAACTAACAGTGTTCACCACAAAACATAAGTCTGGCTTGGTGTTGACCAGATACATCAATGACCCAATGAGCTGACGGTATAGTGTAGGATCTGCCAACTTACCCTCAGAAGCATGAAGCTGCTTCCAGTTGGTGATCATAGGTGTGGACATCGGCCTGCAATCCTCCATGCGAAATCTCCTCGAAATATCTACTGCATACTTTCCTTGTCTCAGGAAAATATGACCAGGCTCCTGCCAAACCTCCATCCCTAGATAATAGTGCATCAACCCAATGTTTGTCATCTTGTACTCTGTAGCAAGGTCTCTCTTGCAATGTGCAATGAGACGCTCCTCCCCAATGATAAACAAATCATCAACATATAACAAAAGAATGAGAGGATCTCCACCAACCACAATGTAGTAAAGGTTGGGATCAGCCTCACTCTTCTGAAAACCCATTGATGTCAAATACGCATCAATCCTGGAGTACCAAGCTCTAGGAGCTTGCTTCAGTCCATACAAGGCTTTCCTCAGCCTGCACACATGAGAATCTCTCCCATGAATCTCAAAACCTGTGACTGCTCTAAGTAAACCTCCTCCTGCAAAAGACCATTGAGAAATCCGGTCTTCACATCCATCTGGTGGATCTTCCAACCCATCTCTGCCGCTATAGAAATCATTGATCTGATGGAAGAATAACGAGCAAGTAGCGCAAAGGTCTCATCATAATCAACTCCCTCTATCTGTGGAAACACTTGTGCCACAAAACGAGCCTTGTACTTCTCCATACTGCCATCTGTAGCGTTCTTCACCTTGTAGATCCACTTGGAAGTCACAATAGACTTCCCCTTTGGTCTCAGTACTATCTCCCATGCATCATTCTTCATGATGGAATGGTACTCTTCCATCATGGCATCTCTCCAAACCTGATGCTAAGAGGCCTCCTCAAATGTGGAAGGCTCTGAATCACGAAGACTCGCAACTAGAGCCATGCCCAATCTATCTGGCATCAGTACTGTCCTGACCTCCTCTTGGGGCCTACCAAATGCCTCTGCTTCCTCCAAGGTGTCACGAAGCCATTTAGGCTTCCTCTTCCTTGAAGGTTCCTCCCAAACTGGTTTCTCCTCATCTGAAGAACTAGCAGAAGCAGATGGTCCAGCAACTTGTGGACCAGTAGCCTGTGAACTAGTCACTGATGAGCCTATAACATGAGAATCAGAACCTGTCCCTAGAGTATCTGCTGACTGAACCACTGAACCTATAGAACCTGTGCCTGTAACCTGTGACTTAGTCACTCCGGAAACTTGTGGACCTGTGATCTGTACTGAAGATGCCTGTGTCACCTGAGGTGTAGAAGCCAGTGGCTCCCCTGCTCCAACTCTCTAGACTTCCTAAAGGCTCTCTCCTCATGAAACTTCCCTTCCCGTCTCACAACAACCTTCTTCTGGCTAGGAAGATAAATGCGGTAAGCCTTGAAAGTCTCATCATATCCCACAAAGATGCCTCTCTCTACAGTGGGATCAAACTTTGTCCTCTGCTCAGAAAGGACATGAGAGTAAGTCAAGCAACCAAATATGCGAAAATGGCCAACCTCAAGCTTCTTGCTTGTGAACATCTCCTCAGGAGTCTTCCTCCCCAAGGCATGGTGGGGACTCCCGTTTTGCAAATAAACTGCAGTACTGCATGCCTCTGCCCAAAGAAAGAAAGGAAGACTCTGATCATGCAGCATAGCTCTCGCTGCTCCCAGAATAGCCCTGTTCTTCCTTTCCGCTACTCCATTCTGCTCAGGAGTGTAGGGAGCTGCCAACTGTCTCTGTATACCCTCCTGTCTGCAAAACTCATCGAACTCATTGGAGGTATACTCACCCCCATTGTCCGATCTCAGGACCCGAATCCTCCTCCCTGTCTGATTGTCCACAAGAGCTTTGAACCTTTGGAAGACTCTGAATACTAAAGGTGACTTTTTGCTCCTCAAGAAGTAGATCTAGGTCTTCCTGGAATAGTCATTGATGAACGAGATATAATACTCAAATCCAGTTTAGGAAACTGATGACATAGGACCACATATATCTATATGGATCAAATCAAGTACTCCTGTTGATCTGCTGTCACTGCTCAGAAAAGCTGTCTTGGTGTACTTTCCCAAAGCACACCCCCTGCAAACATCACTCTGCTCTGTGCTGAACTCTGGTAATCCTGTAACCATACTCTTCAACAATCTCAAAGCTGGGTGATGCAAGTGGGCCATTGTCTGATGCCATAGCTCACAAAGCTCACCGCTGCTGCTGTGTGCCAAAGCATGCTGAGGCTGAAACAAGAGCTTGTATAGTTTTCCACATCTAACCCCAATGTCCATGGAGGTAGATAATCCTGTAGTCTTAGGGAATACCTGCACTCGCCCATCCAAGAAACAAACCCCAAGATCCGTATCCTCAATGGTGGAAACTGATACTAAGTTCTTCTTCAGCCCAGGGACAAACAATACATCCCTCAGAATCATACGACTCATAGACTCCCTCTGAAAGGTAATGGTCCCACGACCAACTGCTCTGACAATGGTGTCATCTCCTAGTACAACCTCCAAATCTCTACCTGTCTGTGAAAGCTCAGAGAACATCTCTCGAGCACCTGTCATGTGACTCAAAGCTCTGCTGTCAATATACCAAGTGCTAGTGGTGGATGCACCCATCTGATGGTTAGTCAACAAAGAATACTCCATCTCCATATCCTAATTAGTGTTGGTGACTATAGAGTCTCTCTCTCTCTCAACATGTCCAGCACAAAGAGAAAACTCTCTCTGAAATCTCTCTCCAAAATCATCAACTTCTGTTGCTTCTTCTTCTTCTTTGGACACTGAGAAGCATAGTGCCCAAAAGTCGGACAACCATAGCACTTGATTTTACTCAAGTCTTTCTTCTGTCCACCTTGCTGCTGCTGCTGCTGCTTGGCCCCACCTTGCTTGGGGCCCTTCTTCTTCTTGCCCTTTGCTGTCAATGCCACATTCTCCACATCCTCCCTACCTTGTGAAGAGCTGCCCTGTACAAGACTTCTCTTGGTGTCCTCCTGTACAAAATCATCCCACAATCTATCCCAAGAAGGTAAGTTCTCCCTGCCCACTATGGCCTGCACAAAAGCACCCCAAGGCTTGGAAGCCCCATTCACTCTCTCTCTCAACATGTC
Organism: Larix kaempferi; assembly: GCA_027924585.1. NCBI lineage: Eukaryota > Viridiplantae > Streptophyta > Pinopsida > Pinales > Pinaceae > Larix > Larix kaempferi. The sequence continues at coordinate 15,623,741 of BSBM01000088.1, read as the reverse complement.
CAACACAAAGAGAAAACTCCCTCTGAAATCTCTCTCCAAAATCATAAACTTTCGTTGCTTCTTCTTCTTCTTTGGACACTGAGAAGCATAGTGCCCAAAAGTCAGACAACCATAGCACTTGATTCTACTCAAGTCTTTCTTCTGCCCACCCTGCTGCTGCTTGGCCCCACCCTGCTTGGGGCCCGTCTTCTTCGTCTTGCCGTTTGCTGTCAATGCCACATTCTCCTCATCTTCCCTACCTTGTGAAGAGCTGCTCTGTACAAGACCTCTCTTGGTCTCCTCCTGTACAAAATCATCCCACAGTCTATCCCAAGAAGGTAAGTTCTCCCTGCCCACTATGGCCCGCACAAAAACACCCCAAGGCTTGGAAGCCCCATTCACTGCTGTCCGCACAAGCTCAGAGTCAGAAACTGCCTCCCCAACTACTGCTAGCTCATCTCTAACATGAGATATCCTGGTAAGGTAAGATGTCACTCCCTCTCCACCATTCATCTTTATACCCTTCAGCTTCTCTCTTAGAACCATCTTCCGGTTCTCATTGGTGCTCTGGTATAAACTAGTCAAGGCTGCCCACATTTTAAATGCACGGTCCTTACCTGAAATGTGGTCTTTAACTGCATCTAAGATAATTCTTCTAGCCTTACATTCTTTCTCGCTGAAGGCTGACAATGCAACTGCATCTGTAGTAGTGGGAATCTGAATAGGGTGAGATATAGTATTGTTTACCACTTCTCATTCTCTTCCAAAATCAGCATTATCCTAGCTTTCCATGGAACAAAGTTCCCTGTCCCATCTAGCCTATCCCCCAACCTAAGTCCTCTAGCCATCTCTCAGTCAACCCAACAAGGTGCTGCCCACTAATAGAAGAAAATACTGAAATCTGGAAATTTCTGTGTGTCTGCAAATTATTAAATTTTCTGCCAACCTTCGCTTTGATACCATGTAAGTTTTCTGAGATTTTCAACCCACCCGGTTTCAATGTCAATTTGTCACTGTTTAATACCCAACCCAAAATTTGTTTAAGGCTGGAAATGACACATAAATTTTTCAGACATGTAAAACACTGCTGAAAATCAAATTTACAGGCAGAAAATTAAATATTCATGCACGCCATAAAATATTTCAGACTCAGAAAATTTTAGCCAATGGCCTTGAAAAACCCACAAGGGGAAAACTAGTCAGAGAGAGTGAGATTCTTTATTTCCTCAGAGAAATTTCAGTTCAGAAATTTTACAGTCAAAATTGTACTTATCTCAACCATAAATTACACCCACAGGAGCTGCCTCGAAATCTGTGCAATCGTTGCCTCGATTCCAGTGCTAAAATAGTGCCTCAAAATTCGTGCCAGGAAGTACAGTATAGTCAGCTTGTACCTTCCTCGAAATCTGTGCTGTAATAAATGTTGCCTCAAGAAATGTGCCCGCTATACAGTTTCGAAAACTGTGCCTGCAAACACGGGAAGTGTGCACAACAATAAATGCCTGGAAACCCGTGACACTGCCTCGAGAAATGTGCCCAGTAGTCACAGTCTAGAAACTCGTGCCCTTCTCGGGATTTGTGCCCAGACCTTCCTTGAAACTCATGCCCAGAATTTAGCTGTACGGTGCTGATCTCTCTCCTCGAAATTTGTGCCTCTCATTAATGCTCAACAAGTGCCTCGATTTCTGTGCCCTCTAAAAATTTCCAGAAATGGCTTCCTCGAAATGTGTGCCCACTCAATCTCTCTCTCTTCTCTTCACTCTCATCTCAAAAGTGAAATGCCAAATGCCTCCTCTTTCCTTTTTGGTGAAAACCCTAGGGTAAGTGAGGTGGTTTCTAATCCAACGGTGGAGATTGAGTTGGATGAGTGGATGAGAGTAATTGCTCGTTAAATCTCATAAAAGTTAATTTTACTCACTTCACTTAAATTTTCCAAAAGGTGACTTTATGTTCTAAAGTCTAATTAAATGCTCATCTCAAGTCATTTAATGCAAGGGTCACTTTATTTCCCCTTTAAGTGACTTAGGCAAAATGTCACTAGGGGAACACTTTCCTAGGTACCAAAATCAACAAAAACTTCATGCTACAACAAATAACTACATATCATAAAAGATCATTGCCTATATTAGGATCCTATGTATGAATAGCATCCTATGCCCCCCTCGTCTAGGCTGTAGCCCTTTCCGCTACCTCGGATATCGAAGTTGATCCTCCAACGACATGTTTACACCTTACAATTTTGATGAAAGTTCCTAATCCAAGCATTAAGATAAGGTATAATAATAAGTGATTTTGTTTGAGCGAGGGTGCATTTTTATTATGGTCATGGTAGAGGAGTTCAACAATCAACACCACCAACATCAAGGTATATAGAGGGGTTGATGTGCTGGATTCAATATCAATTCCATACCCTCATACATGATAGAATCTAGTGGAAAGGTTTCAATCCTAAAATTATTAATGTTGTTACACAATGTGGCGATCTTTGTATCGGCAGAAAATGATGATCGCCAGACCAGTTGAACCTTAGGACTTTGCCTGAAATTGTCACGCCAGGCAGGGTCCTCTCTTTAGGTTTCTCGTATCTACCAAAAGTAGATCCAGACTAAGCATGGAGGTGCCCCTAGTCCAACTTTACTGTATACTTGCCGGTGAAACCAGCTTTCTCACAGTAGTCGTAAGAACGATTTGTAGATTGAAAAGATGTCAAGATTGAATGAGCTTAAATACAAGGACATCTACAGGTTAAGATTTGCCAACCAGTCATGATGCCTTTCGTTATCTGTTGAAATCGTTGCTTGACACATTTAAGGTCTCAGGTCAGGTGTCATTCTTGGTTGAGCAAATCACAGGTTATAGTTTTAGACCCACAAATTATTACTAGACTTGGGTTTTAGATGGTTGCCCGAAGGGTTTAATTATATAGAAAATTAGGACATCTTATAAAGCAAGTCCAGAGTGCTAGAAAAATGGATGCCTTAGAAATTATGTGCTAGGCAAAAGACTCCAGCTAGTGAGTGAGTTAATTTTAGAAGGTTTTAACATTCAACAAGTTCACAAATGAGATTTTATTGGAAAATATAGGGGCTGAGCTAAGCTTAAAAAATTGCCTAACACAAAAGGGGCTTGCTGTTATAAAATATCAGATCTGGTATATGGCGGAAAAACAAGCGAAACACACATGCAAATGGCTTGAAGAAGCTCCTAAATAGCTGAATTTAACATCTAAGAAACCAGTGCCTACTCCTAGTGCAAATGGCTTGAAAATATAGCTAGGAAAGACAAAGAAAGCTACAACCATAAGGAAACAAGCAAAACCACATGCATGCAACACAAAACAGAGAACAAGCAGTAGAGATTTGGGTGACTGATGGATCAACAATGCGACAGAGAGAGTTGAGGCACTTACCTTATGTTCTACAAATTGAGATGAAGTCGCCCCACCCTCCTTAGCAGTGGGATTTGAAAGCTGGTCCGGAATATTTCCTCGACAAGCAAGGGCACACTTGAAGCTCTTGGTTTCCTCAACCTGCAAGCAAGAAAACTAGGTTAGTGACTGAAAATTCAACATAAATCAAACACCAACTCGAAGTCAGTTTGTAAACTAAAGAGAATAACATGCAAGGGAGAGAAGGTGCTCCAAATATGAAAAAAATAAGTAGAAACAAATATGGGTTTGAAACCAAGGTGCACTTGGTGAATTTGGCCTCCAATCGTGCACACAAATATGCAAACCAAACTCCCAAGCAAGTGTGCTAGTTATTGAAATCACCAAAGAAAGTGGCAAGGGGCAATATTCATCCACAATAATCAAGAAACATGAGAAAAATAGATTTGCAAATTTGGTTCTCTATTTATTGTTGAAAATGGACAAAACTCCTGTTATCACACAGCTTGTAGTTGTCCCTAAAAGGTATGTTATCCAGGACGGTAGAGGTGTTGGACAACTAAAGAGGTGACCCAAGAGATGCCACTGTTCCCAATGCAAGCTGGGTGTCACGCTAACCGAGGCACTCTTCACTTTAGATCAAGATGAATCAAGATCAAGGGGGAGACCTTAGCCAATCTATGAAGACTAGCTAACCCCAAGACTCCTAAAGAGAAGTGTAAATTTAAGCAAGGAGATCAAGGGTGTAAGACTTTAGAAGGTAAGTGGACCCAAGGTGGTTAGGGCTTGGTTGAGAGGATTAAGCAATGGACAAAATGTTTCAACCAAGTGTTTGATTTAGGCCACTTATGAAACTAAACAAATAGATGTAAGAAAAGGTTAATGCATCACCTAATGACCCAAGTGGGGCACAACCCTCAAAATGAGGAATGGGGCCCACAAGGTGAAAATCAATAGGGTGAAACACTAGGGGTAGGTTTTAGGGGCTGATCTATTGAATGAAGCAAAAATCTTACCTACCCACGTACGAGAACTAGCAAAAGGCCACTCTTCTAGGAATGCGACCTCCCTTGGAGAGACCAAGTGCCTTGGGAAAATGGGCCAAATGGAGTCCAAACCTCACCAAACTATAGATCGGGATTGCCTTGAAGCTTATTAAGGTGGGTTTTAAATGATATCCCAAAAGCATGCTAGATCCAAGTAGATCTAGAAAAAGTAAAAATGAGGTTATGATTTTAAGGTTTATGTGACCAATGGAGAAAATAGATGGATCTAGGCACATACCTTATGGAACATACGTCAAAAGCTTGTGGCCACTTTGCAAATTGATAACCTCCCCCTGTGTGTATATTCAAGAGTGAGATCTAGAGCTCCAAACCAAATCGTCCTCCCTCAAAGATGACCAAATCGCCCTCCTCCTGCAAGACAAGATCTAATGAGAAACAAGCCTAGCAAAAGAATGATGAAAATGATGAAAAGATGAAAGAGAAAGCATCAAATATGTCACTAAGATACAATAATGATACTCCCTGAGACAAAAGGGCAATCCAAAGCAAGATATGGGGCTTCCCCACAATATCCTCCCTCAAAGTCGACCTCCTCTTCACCAATTCGGCCTCCCTGCAGAAAAACGAATTGACACCCATGAATCACAAGTGATACACAGAGAAAAGATTTTATGTTCAACTTGCAAAAGAATCCATCAAGACAAGAGAAAGAGATCCACAAGATAGTGTTTTTATTCCAATCTTCAAGAGCTCCAAAGGTGCCTTTACAATGAGGGGGTCTCCTCCTTAAATAGGATGAGGAAGACCAAAACCCTAAACCACTTTTGAAAACTAGTGGTTGAGATCAAAAGATACAACAATATAATCAACGGCTAACATGAGCCAACATAACATAAGACATGGATCACTCATAAAAGGGATGATGTCATGGCTAGAAGAGCCCTAGGGGGAATGACGCACTCCATGGGGGTGGCTAATAACATGTGAGCCACAACATAATGACAAGGACAAGTGACTAGGAGCACATGGTGGGGTTAGGAGGTATTATTCTCCTTCACTAGCATGACCCCATGGCACAATTACATGATATATGACTCTATGACATGTCCAAGTAATACAAATGATCAAATCTTGTCCCCATCATCAGAGAGAGAAATGCAATAAAAGACCTCTTGTAGCCCATGTGGATCCCACTGACTGCTGCAAACTGATCTGGAAGGAGGGGGATACACCATGGATGACCTCTGAGAAGACCAAGTGCCAAAACCTTGCCTCATTTGCCCAAATCGAATTCCTCTATGACCTTTTTATTCCATTTTTTATCCTTCTGAAGCTGCCGAAAACTGACTGCCAGGTGCCTGTGTTGTTAAACTGAGTGTGCCATCATGTCCGCGAGGGGGGTAATATGGTAAAAACAAGTGGCTGGACCACCCCCTTCCTCTGTAGTGCCCTAGGCAACGACTTGCCTCCAATGTTCCAACTGGACAGGCGACATCAGCATGGCCAAACTGGTCAACATGTGGAAAACTGCTAAAATCATGCTAGGGAGTGCTTGAAACTAAAAGATAAGTGTCTTAGTGGACCCAGAAGACCCAAATCCACTAGAGATGAGTACTCATACACCTCATGATAACCTGTAGGATCATCTGTAGGGTCCACCATACCTGGACAAGTAAAAATATGATGATCTGGAAATAATAATAAACCTGAAAAAATGCATCAATCATCATCTGAAGCCTATGCCCAACAGATGGAATCATCAATAGGTATATGTAGGACCATGGATCAACATCATACAATATAAATGGTCCATATCATCACGGATCCCAAGGTTGACCTTAGTCAAACTATGTTTGACTGATCAAACTGATCAAAATATGATTTTCATAGCAAGACTTTGAAACATTAAGCATCATTTCAGAGGCATTTAAATAATAATAATAGGTTATAATTTACCTTCAAAAAGAAGCTCAAGAATATACTCATTTGTAAACATGATCAATCAACTAGCAGAGGTTGAAGGCTAAGGAAACAAGGATAGGCCAAAAGGGTGTGATTTGACTGACTTGACAGAGTGATACTTTGGATAAGGGGAAAGGTGTTACACACTTAAGCATGTGTCGGACCAAGATACATAGGGAATGGCGGTGTCTAACAAATGGATGAATTGTTCAGAGAAGTGTTTATTCAACCTTGGCAAAACTGTTTACAAAATCACATCATTACATTACAATTCCTTGGCCAGCAGTTCTTTAGATTTAGCATTTATTTATCCACTGCTTTCTTTAGGCTTATACAACCCTTTTGGGGATTTCACCTGTGCTTAGAAGCACAACTACTAAAGCTTTCATCCATGGTGTTTTAAGAATTCAATTCATTTCATTTGGCAACCCTTTTGGGTACTTCCCTTGTGCTTAGAAGCACAACTACTAAAGCTTTCATCCAGGGTGTTTTCAAGTTTCCATTTAATTTCATTTGACAACACTTTTGGGGATTTTTCATGTGTTTAGCAACACAACTACTCAAGCTCTCATCCAGGGTGTTTCTTAATGAAATTTTAAATATACTTTCACAGGATATAACATTAATTTCCATATGTACATGATGGTAGTATTATTTGCTTTAGGTTTTAGACAAAAACAACTCAAGCAACTCGGCGGAATTTTGCGCAGAACCACACATCGGGGCAACTGACTAGAATGATAACGACATAAAATCCAACTCACCAAATGTAAGTTTTGTTGCCAACTCAGAGCCGAGACACGATACTAACATGGATACAGTCCAACACAGAGGCAGAAGCGGGAGGTGCTGCTGTAGTCTATCTTATTGTTTTGGGGTTTTGTACTATTGCTCATTTTATCTTTGAGGAAGTTGCGGGGTTTTATCCTTTATGGTTTCCCCGATGAAATGCTTTGTGTCTATTGTCTCTTGTGATTGATTTGTTGTGCTTGTTATTCTCTCAGATAAGATCCTAGATCATATTGAATTAAATGTTGAAAAACTAACATGGTATTAGAGCTAACCTGAGCAGAAGACACTGTGCAGCTGCGGAAGCTAGGGCTTCTTAATTTTTGGGTCTCTTTCCACAGATCATAAAAGGCAGGAGGCTAGGCTGACTCTCCTAATGAAGGCGCATCTTTCTGTCGAGAAAGAATTTGATTCTGAGCATATTTCAGTTTTTGGCCTGTCACTACTGCGGGAAATTAGGGCTTTTGACAAAAGAGGAATTTTGGAGTGCTCTCAGCATAGGATTGCTCTCCTCAACAAAAATTGAAATTTAGAGACCATGATCGAACTTTTTGGTTGCAAAATCCCAGGATCTATCAAGTCCTAGTTCGGGTTTTGGACCAAAAAACCAGAATTTGACAGAAATTGCAGATCCGAAATTCGCAGGTCACTTTTGAGGAGGAAATTTATGGAGTTTTCAAAATCTGAGCACACCAGCTTGCTCGCCTCAGTCAATTTCATCTCCCTGTCCAGACAGAAGTTTGAAATTCCAAGTTTGGATTTTTAGGGTTTCTCTGTCAAATCCTAGCCAGCTGCAGATCCTGTTTCAACAAATCAAGTTGTAAGATCTAAATCTTTTATTTCCATTTGAGTTTCTCATTAAGATTTCTCACCATACCAAGCTCGAGGATAAGCTTGAAAGGACTGATAACTTCCGAGCATGGAAGTATAGGATTGGGTTAATCCTAGAAAAGAATGAATTGGACACCTACATAAGTGAGAAGAGGTTCCAGTCCCAGAGGGAGATGAGGCTAAGGCCTTATATAAGAAGAACTTGGTCAACGCCAAGAGGATTATTGCAGATTCTATCAAAGACCATCTCATACCTCATGTGTCTTCTCTAAAGACAACCAAGGAGATGTTTGATTCCTTGACCAAGCTATTTGAAGGGAAGAACATAAATCGGAAGATGACTTTGCGGAACCAATTAAAGAATGTCAATGTACAAAATGCAGAGACCATGCAATCCTACTTCACAAGGGTCTCTCAGATAAAAGAACAACTTGAAGCTGTGGGAGAAGATATAGAGAATGGTGAAATTGTGATGACCACCTTGAATGGTCTCCCTAGGTCATGGGATTCCTTCATTCAAGGAATTTGTGCTAGGAGGAAGCTCATCTCATTCAGTAGGTTGTGGGAGGAATGCTCCCAAGAAGAAGCTCGACTTGTGGCTCGAGAAGAGATGGGTAATGAAGACCAAGCTCTCCCAACACACTCCAAAAGGCATGATGACAAAAGGGTGCACCACCACAGTAAGAAATAAAAGCACCACCACCGTAATCAGAGGGGTAACTTTAAACCTCGAAGAGATATGTCCACCATTCGATGCTATACATATGATGAGAGGGGACACTACCCCAGGGATTGTCCCAGAAATAATAAAGGTGGCTCTCACAAGAAGAAGAGCAACAAAAGAAGGCATCATGCTCACACTGCAGAGGATGATGAACCTCCCAGGAAGAGAGCCAGAGAAGAAAGTGAAGATTCTTCAAGCGATGAAGAGTATGTTTTGATTTCTGCCCTCATAGGAACTATTACTCATGGAAGCAATGATTGGCTTATAGATAGTAGGGCTTCCAAGCATATGACAGAATTCAAGGAATCCTTTATGAACCTATCTGAACATGAGTCACCCCACAAAGTAAAACTTGGGGATGACTACCAATATCCTATAAAAGGAAGTGGTGAAGCCTCTTATAAGCTAGACTTTGAAAAATCTATGAAGATGAAGGATGTCTTGTTTGTACCAAGACTAAAGAAGAACCTTCTCTCCATATCTGCACTGGATGCAAAAGGTATGAGGGTTGCATTTGTAGATGGCCAAGTTCTGATGTGGCCAAAGGGAAAGACCATAGATGATGCAGTAGTGATTGGAGAGCAAGAGGGAGGCTTATACAAATTGAAGGGCCAACCAGATCAAGCCTTGGTCCATGACTCAGTAGAGCCAAGCGAACTTTGGCATAGAAGGCTTGCACATGTGCACTATAGAGCACCATCTCTTGTAGGTCTTCCAGATATCCAGGCAAAGCATGAAGGGATATGCAAAGGATGTGCAAAAGGAAAGAACACAAAGAAGACATTTCCAAGTAGCGAGAGCAAGGCAAAAGGAATTGTTATCACCAAACTTGTAGGTGCCCCTAGAGATGGATCCAAGATGGATGGCAGAAGGGATGGGCAACCAAAGAGGTGCAACCATGATAGCCTTGCCTCCCAATGGATGGTTGTCACGCCAATCCAGGCAACCTTCACTTTATGTTATCTAGCCCAAGACAACAAAGGGGGAGACCCAGATCTACTCCCGACAAGAGAGATTAGACTAAGACATCAGATCAAATCAGATGATGATGAAGTATGTAAGGTATATGGTAAACTCTAGATCTATGAATGAAGTCACAAGGTGAGTAATAGGTTGGATCAAGGGGTTTAGACAATGTAGATTTGGTCCAACATGTTTATGCAAGTGACTTATGATGTTTAGAATAAGATCCAGAATCATGGTACTAGTCAATTGTGAGAAATTTCACTGCCTTGGGAATCGTGTCCAATGCAGGGTAGTTAAGGACTGAATTGGCGCTAACCAGTACCAAAAGTGAGCTTGATTGATTGATATGACAATGTCAAGGGGTTAAAGCAACCAAAATAAGGATCAAACCACATGAAAACTCAACAGTCCAATAAAGTCGAATTAGCTTGGAGAAAGATCAGTGCTTTGGGAAGTGGGCCAAAGTCCACTAAATTGTAGATCAGGAATGTTGAGGTGTTGAGGTAGGTGGATCTTGAAAATTAGGCTCATCCGATGGCTAGATCTCAGTAGATCTGAGATTGAAGTGTATCACAAATTGAGCCAAGTGGGGCTCAACCCTCAATATGAGGAATGGGGCCCACAAGGCCAAAATCACTGAAGTGACATATTAGGGGTAGGTTATAGAATGCGTAGATGAAGGATCAAGTGGGATCTCACCTACCTAGGTGCTAGATCCTAGCAAACTCACCTCTCCCAGGAAGTGTGACTTCCCTTGGAGAAGCTTCTTTGCCTTGGGAAATGGGTCAAATGATGGCCAATCCACACCAATCCACACCTTGTAGATGCCTTGATGATGATGATCTATGCAAACTCGATCAATTTGAAGTGATTTGAGGTAGTTTTCTATGAAGTCGATTTGCCCAAGGAAGCTAATGCGACCTCTCTCCTGCACAATAAACGTCAACAATATCAGATTTACTGCGAACAAGAGATAAGACTAATGCCACAAGAGAAATAACAGAAAGATAGCATAGATCATAATGATACTAATGATAACCCCCTGATACAAGCGAATGGCAAGTGGAGCGAGTTGAAGAAGCCTTGCAAAAACGCCCAAGTGAACTCGCCCTCCTGTAGACAAGACAAAAGTTTCCAAAAAATATAGATCTTACCACAAATACCCAAATGCTAGGATGCAATAGACTTTACAATCACCATTGAAGAACACCAGATTCAAAGGAGACCATAAGAATTTCCACAGAAAAGTTTTTCTATATCAAGATTCCAAGAGCCAAAGACCCCTTTACAATGAGAAGCTCTCTCCTTTAAATAGAATGGAGAGAGGCCACAATCCTAACCACTTTTTGAATGAGTGGCTAATATTAAAAGATCAAAAGATCTAATCAATGGTTGAGATGAGCTCAACAATACAATACATGGATCAATAATAAAATATAACAATAAGTGGACAAACTCACCCTAGGAGGGGGGATCCCACCAAATCATAATGATAAAACATAAGAAATAGCACATAGTGTGTCCAAGGGGTAATTTCTAACACCCTTGGTCAATCCCCATGGCACAATATCCAAAAATAATCATGCTAGACACCAAATCATGCCTCTCTGGGAAAGTCGTGAGCCTTAGGAGGCTCCAGAAATCATCAAAAAATGCCATAAGTGATGGATGTGGGTTCCGATGAAGCTGAAACTGCTGGAGAAGGTGTGGAAGACATCCCACTCATCATCACTGATCATCCCATGCCATAACCTTGCCTCAGTAGCCCAAATCGAATTCTTCTGTAGCCATTTTTACCATTTCTGGACTGCCTCGGGAAGTGTGAAACTGCCCAAACTGCCTCCTGGAGTTCCTGTGCTGTCAAGGTGAGCTCACCAACGAGTCTGGGAGGGGGGTAATATGGGAATAACAAGTGGTTGGACCACCCCCTCCATGCACAATGCCCTAGGTGAACCAAATAAATCTCGTCACTGCTCTGAGAGGGCCTCTTACAGGCCAAAACTGCACTAGGATAGCCATATGAGGCTCAAACATCACTGTAATCGCTCGGAACTGAAAACAGACTGTCTCATTGGACTCAAAAGGTCCAAATCCATCTAAAGTGTATACTCATACACCATATAGACCTCTGCATGGTCAAAAATAAATGCTTATCATATCCGGCAGACCAAATAATAATAATCTGTAGAAGTACTGAAAAGCACAAATCATCATCATAAGCCTGAAATCACTACATAAGCTCACCAAGGTGACCTGTACCAGACCATATATCATCTATCTGTAACGTCTGAGATCTGCCACCTCATGTCCTGTGGTTGACTTTTGGTCAAACTGGGTTTGACCAAGTCAACATGACCGAAATATAACTCAAACTGTCATCAAGCTACTGCAAGGTGTCAAAGGTTAAAACATGCTTTACAATCCATTCAAATAAAAATTATAACAAGAAGTAATCATTACTGGCGATCTAAATCCAAATATAATATGTCATTAATTATTATTATTACTCAGACAAGACATTCAAGGTCATACTCACTTCATAGTTGTGATCAATTTGCTAGTGAAGGGTGAAGGCTAAGAAATAAGTGGCTAGGTCAAAGGATGACTTACTTACTTAACACTGTGACACTTTGGAAATGGAAACGGGAATACACACCATAGCATATAGTGGACAAGCAACAACACAGGTGTTGAAATACTGAGAGGGGGGTGAATCAGTATTTGCCAATAATTAAATTTTTAACTGAGAGAAAGTTGCTAATCACCAATCATAGCAGTATATCATCAACAATAAAAAAACAAGATGCAAAGTACACAAGATTTTTACGTGGAAACCCAAGTCCTGGGGGTAAAACCACGGAAGCCTTTTATAATAAAATTTGACCCAGCAACAACTGGGGTTACAAATTTAATACAACTTCTCCAGCTACAACTGGAAGGGGCTACAACCCCTAGGCTTCGTCAGCCACAACTGACAAGCTGCTACAACAGCTCAGCTCACAAGATTGTGAGCCCTAGCACCACCCTACCACCCTTTAGAAAAAGATTGCTGAACCTGTGGACCTGTCAACAAACCCTGTACTTTCTGCTGCTGATAACCTCTATTCACTGTTCACTGCCACGTCAGCCTTGTCACTGACAACCTCTGTACCACATAGCACAACCTGTAAATCTGTCACATACCAATCTCTGAATCTGCTTGTGCACCCCATTCACTGCCAAAACATCCTGTGTATCCAAGTCTTTTCACTGCCATAACCATCACATATCAATCACTGAAATAATTCTGCTCATGCCCACTTTCTGCTCATTCCCACAGTCTGCTCATTCAGCAGATGTCCTCAACTTCAATTACTACTCATAGTCATCAACCTGTCCAAAAATACTGCTGCCATACTGTTCATCAACACAAGTGCTTCAACACTGCCAAGTTATTAGGATAACTCAGCCTTGGACTGATCACACTCCTCATAGACTAGGGCTGTCATCATCACTAGCATGTCAACTTCTAGGGCTGCACCACTGTTCATACTTGTCTGCTCATAAACACATCAAGGTTTCTGCTTCATTGTATGTACAATATTTTTGAAGTTGTAAACCTGAAAATAAATAATTAATAAAATTCAGCAGTACACTAGTATTCAGTACACCGATCCTCTTCTCTTTTTGATCACCACATCGGTATCATCGGTGATAACCAACAACAACAACATTATTTCATTTGAGATCTCTGAATCTGCAATCCGATGCAAATACAAATAACACTTACATGTTCTTCACTATACAAATAACTATTACAATGTTTTTCATCCGAGGAACCCTTAAAGACGAAGAAATCCATCCAATCTAAACCATCTACAATTGTTCTCTCATTCGAGACCTGAAATCCATCCAAACTAACCTTCTGCCATGCAATGTAAAACAACTGTGGTGTGTCCTGGGCAAATAATTGTAACTATTTTCGAGGTGTTAAAGTTACACTGACAGTAACAACATTTTCGTAAATATTTTCGATGTGTTGAAGTTACACTGACAGTAACAATGTCTTCCCCAGCTGTATTTACGTTTCCTCGGTGAGTTCTTCTTTCAACTCTGACTTATGGAGAAATGCAGAGAATGGAGAAAAGAGTGAAGATTGGAAACCCTCGTCCTCGAAAAACTTTTGCGCTGTATGGACTGAGATCTGCCTTCAATTATCAACCAAATCCGTGCTTGAAACCACCAATAAAAATCAGAGTCTATCTACAGCGAAAATACCAAAAATCAGAGTACAAAATTCTCCACGCCAATACCAATTTTTTTTTTTTTTCAGACTGCTGTTCCTTCACCAATAATCGAGCTATGCCTTCACCAAAAATTCGGGCTATTAAAGCTGCTGTTCCTTCACCAAAAATCGGGCTATTAAAACTGCTGTGCCTTTACCAAAAATCAGGGTATTCCTTCACCAAAAATTCAGAGCTTTATCTCCACGTCAATTCCACATACTAGAAAAAATTGCATACTGCTGCTGTTGCTAGTAGATGAAGATGCCCGAAATCACTCAAACTAAACCAAAAATCAGAGCTCTAAATCTGCTGTTCCTTCACCAAAAATTCGTGTTATTAAACTGTGCCTTCACCAAAAAAAATTCGAGCTCTTAAACAGCGAAAAACAACACCTCTAAAGTGAAATCGTGGAGGGTTATTTATACTAGTTTTTCCCAGCAAAAATATGGAGCCGACCTTCAATATATATAATTTTAAATTGAATTTTTTAATTTATTAAATTATGGGGCCGACTTGCAATTTGTTTAATTTTTAATTTGAATTTTTTTTATTTAATTTATGGGGCCAACTTGCCATGTCAACATAATATAAAAAATGAGTTTATATATTTAAAAAAACTTTCCAGGTTTTAATGCATTTGTTCAAAAAGGAAATGTCATCTTTCCTTATTTTAATGAATGTGTCTTGGTTTTATTTGAATAAACCTTTTTCCTTATTTTAATGAATTATTTTTAATGTATATATTAAAATTTTATATTTATTAAGCTATTTTAATAAGTAAATGTTTTATTTATTAAAACTTTTAATATTTGATTTTAATATTAATTTTAAATATTTTATTAATGATTTAGGACTTTGTCATTTAACCTTGTGAATGTTTTGAATAGACCAACTTAGAAGATCAGGGCTTTTGCCATTGTCCTAAGGGCTCCAAGGGCTTCAGACTTGGGCTTGGGCAAAGTCAAAAGGTCTCCTATGGGATGCTAACACTTACTCAACCATCAGAGGCTCCTCAAGGGGCACCAAGACACACTGACACACACCTGTTGGCATCAATGACAATTTAGTCAACAATCTCCCCCTTTGTCATTGATGACAACACTCAGGCTCCCCCTATCCACAACTTCTCTCCGCCTTTGGCATCAATGGCAAAGGGTACTACCTTGAAGTAACACTCCCCCTCAGATCATGCTCTCCCAATCATCAGGCACTTTTGTGTGAAGAATCAATTTAGTGGGAAGAAGGAATGACCCCCAATTTTTCTCGGAGGTACTCAAATGTCCCTTTAGGAAGTGGCTTGGTGAATATATCTGCTATCTGCTCCTTTGTCTCAATATATTCCAACTTGATGTGCTTTTCTGTGACCTGTTCACGAAGAAAGTGATATTTGATAGGGATGTGCTTTGTCTTGGAGTGCATGACCGGATTCTTGGAGATGCTAATGGCACTTGTGTTGTCACATAGAATTGGAATCGGCTCATCATATGTTACTTGTAGGTCTTGCAGGTTCTGTTTCATCCAAAGAATTTGAGTACAGCATGCTGCTGCTGCTATATATTCTGCTTCTGCTGTTGACAAGGATACTGAGGATTGCTTTTTGCTAGACCATGATACCAAACAGTTTCCTAAGAAAAATGCTGCTCCGCTTGTGCTCCTTCTGTCATCCACACATCCTGCCCAATCCGCGTCTGAGTAAGCTAATAAGTCCAACTCATTTCCTTTTGAATACCATAATCCAAGGTCCATAGTTCCTTTAAGATATCTGAAGATTCTTTTGACCGCAATAACATGAGTTTCCTTTGGAGCTGCTTGAAATCTTGCAACCTGACCAACAGCTTGCATCACATCTGGCCTTGAAGCTGTCACATATAGTAAGCTTCCAATCATTGACTTGTAAAGTTTTTGATCCACTGTATTTGATTCATCATCTTTGCTTAACTTGCAGCTAGTAGTCATAGGAGTGCTCACAGGCTTACAATCTTCCATCTTGAACCTCTTCAACATTTCTTTAATGTACTTGGTCTGAGAGATGAAGATGCCTTCCTCACATTGTGATATCTGAAGTCCAAAGAAGAAGGTCAGTTCACTAAGTAGCGACATCTCAAATTTGTTTTGCATTACCTTGGCAAATTGTTGGCTCAGAGTATCATCATCGCTACCAAAGATAATATCATCAACATACACTTCAACAATAATTATGCTGTTATGATCAATCTTGATATACATATTGCTGTCTACAGTTCCCCTTTTGAAACCTTGTTTTTGCAAGTAACTGTCCAATCTGGAGTACCAAGCTCTAGGAGCTTGCTTTAACCCATATAGGGCTCTTTTTAATCTGCACACATAGTCCTTGTTTGCTGATAGTTGGAATCCTTCTGGCTGTTCAATGTAGACTTCTTCTTCTAGTTTGCCATTCAAAAAGGCTGATTTGACATCCATTTGATATACCTTGATGTTTTTAGCACAAGCATGGGCCAATATCATTCTTATAGCTCTATTCTGGCTACTGGAGCAAATGTTTCTTCAAAGTCTATCCCTTCGATTTGAGCATATCCTTTGCAAACCAATCTTGCCTTGTTTCTGATTACCTGTCCATCTTCATTCAGCTTATTTCTGAAAATCCATTTTGTGCCTGTTACCAACTTTTTGTACCATAGTTGGATTTTCTGGAGAGCCGCCATTTGACAAACATGATGAATGTTTGATTCCAGTGTATCAGATGATCCAGCATTTTGTAGCTAGCCAGTTATGGTTAGCTTGTTTTGTTTTTTGAGTCAACATGACCAGGGCCCCATGGGGGTTTGTAATAAAAGTGTGCTAGTAGGATCTGAGTGCCTCGGTTTCTCATGACTGGATTAAGCAACTAAGGTATTCCAAGGAGTTTTTTCCCTTGTAAATTATGCTTTGCTTAAGGCGAGGTATAATCGATGAGGTTTTCTCCCGCTCCTCCAAAGCTGGAATGCCCGATTTTGAAAATTTGGCCATGGGGGGTTATTAGAGGCCAACTAATGTATATAAGCCTACTAGACACTGTTAGAATAGGTGTCGGTCATGTCCTAGGTCCATAAAACCCTTAGAAAAAAAAATTTCGAAAATTTTTTACCGGGTCCGTCGAAATTTGGGTTTTAATTATTTTTTAAATTTAATAAATTTCTCTATAGTTTAAATAGAGAAATAATTATTTGTAATATGTCAGTCATCCGGGGTCCGAATTCAGTGATTGATGGCTCGTTTCATAAGCCAAAAATCACACATGACCCATGGAGCAGCTAAACCAAACTTTCGGATGTCAATTCAGCCCCGTAATTAATATTTTCTCTGAAAAGTCATTTACAGAGAAATTATTAATTAAATTAATAAAATTGATTATTTTGGAGATAATCCAAATCTCTCCAAAATTAATCAATTTGATTAAAATAAAAGGCTAAATGACATGGCAATAGACATTTATGAGGATTCCAATCAACTCCCAGTCACTCCAATCAACTATCCAGTCACCAGAGTGTTATCCCTTCAAACAAATTCGCCCTCCCTCATAGAAAATCGAGTTTTGATGTGTCACTTGGTGTTTGGGTTGGTGGTTTTGTATTAATGATAAGGTGGGCGCCCTCATGACTCACCTCACCCACCATAGATTGCCTCCCTTCATGGCTCTTGTTTTATCTACCCATTACCACGTGTTAAGCTCACAGCTAGGTCGTATCTCCCTCAAACCCTCACGCTATCTCTATTTGACTCGTGTTTCCTTGTTGGAGTTCATGGATTGGTTGATTTACAATCACCAATAAGCTTGGCTCCTTTCATGGATTCGAGTTACACCCACCTATCCACCACGTGTTATCCTCACAACCCATTCGCATTTGCTTTTCCTCACGTCACTCTTCCATGGCTCACGTGGATTCTAGTTGGGTTTCTTCTATTGGTCAAGCTCCCACGCATGCACTATTTGATTAGCTCCTACAAACTCGAATCCTCACCTACTAGTCTCCACACGCCATCCATCATTCAACTCGCCCCTCCACATAAACTCACGCCATTCCTACCATGCCTCACTCCAATCCTTTTTGGAGAGTGTTTATTGGATGGTGATTTCACTCAACCTACCACCCAAGTCGAGTTTGCCACCTCTTTAGTCACACCTACCATAAACTTGAGTTGTCATTCGTTAGCTCTCCAAGCTTTGCCATTGATTGGAATTCAAACTACTTGTCTATTTGCCAATTCGACCTAGGGTTTTAGCCTAGGATTTAGTATAAAGAGAGGCTCATTAGGGGCTATTATCTCATGGATTTTTGTGCATCGAAGCTCTGATAAAATTGTAAACGCTTTTAATTGGAATAAAGTTGAGACTTTGGAGGTCAAAAACGTGGAGGCTTTTGATGTGCTTGCTTCTCTTGATATTGAGGTGATATTGTTTTACATTTCATTTGAGGCTCTTAAGTTGTAGAACATGTTCATGATGGCTAACAATCTAGCACAAGTAGCACGTATCTAGATCTTTTCACTTAAATGTTTTGTTTCAATTATATTATTCATGCTTAAGGTTATTGCAGGTATTTCTTCACTCCATAAACGAGACTAAAGGAGCTTTAACTTTTATGATTTGAGAAACAAAGAGAGCTAGATCTTCTCCATCAAACTTCTAAAATACAATTTTGGTTACTTGTTACTATAGGCTTCATCTCTTCTAGCCTTCTACTTTGCTCCTTGAGTTTTTGTTTTGAATTTGCTAAGCCATTTCTAGCCCCTCTAGCCTTGATCCAGGATTGTCCTTGTTTTTCAAGCCATAGATTAGTTTGCCATAAGGTTGAAGTTCCTTCAACCTTGGGGAATAACTTGGGATTTGTTCCCTTGTGCTCTCTTCAACACTCGTTGTCGGCGTATCACCGGTTAACCGGAGGATTTCCAAGACGGTGTTTTACCATCCCAAGTGTTCCACTTGAAGCCCTTGCCCTAGATCTGCTTCCTCATAGGTTTGTCTTCATCCCCCCTTTTCGTCCCACTTCATTTTTCCCTTTCTCCCTCTTGCATTTGTCTCTCTCAACCATTGCTCCTTTCGTCCTACCTTACCTTCCTCCTCTCGTCCCTCTTTTCTTCATCTCCTCCTTCCATTCGTTTCCTTCTTGGTTTTTTGCCTCTCTTCCTATCGTCCATCTCCACTTGCCCTACAACATAAAACAACAACAAAAAAACAAACAAGTGTTAGTATTAGTAAGTGGTTAGTGTAATTTTCATGCTTAGTTAGTTGTTAGTTATTTGTTTAAAGTTACTAGTTGACTAGTTGTTCTTCTTTTGAAAAGGTGAATGGTTAGATTTCTCTTATAAAAATCCAATTTTATGCATTGAAAGTTTAAGTTAGGCATATCAAAGGTTCATTTAGGGCTTGCATTTAGTCTTTTCCCTTTAAGTTTTGTAGTTCCATTTCAAGGTAGGAAAGTTGGCAATATAGGATAGTGTAAAATTTTATGGTTGCATTCTCATTCCCACCATATTTTGGGGCATTTTAGTTTGCTGGTCCGTTTTACCATATTAAATATTTTAAGACAAAATCTTATGCTTTCTCATGTTTTAGTCCTACTTTGCAAACTTAGACTTTATTGTTCAAAGTTTTATTAGATTTCTAACGCTAATGGGTGCATGAGTTATTGGCTTATCCTTGTGGTAGGATTGTGGGAAGAGAAAGATCTCTTAAATCCAAAGATCAAATCGAAGAGAGAGGAGGAGATTAAGTATCATAAGACATATTCCAAAATATTTCTTCTTATCCTTTGTAAAAGCCATCAAGGGCTTCGATCCATTAAGTTTTTATAAGTTGTTTCTAGGTAGTCATTAAAAGACCTTTCAAGGATTTTCCCTTGACGCACTTGTAATTATCTAATAAAACTTTTAAGTGGAGGAGGCCTCCACTTGTTGGGTCTTCTTCCCCATTTGGGGAAGGGTGTTGGGTCTTGTGGTTGGTTTTAGCTTAGATTTACGTTTTCATGCTCTTAGTTTAAATTTTGTTCCAAATAAGTTATCTTGATTATATTCCATATCTACTTACCCCCATGCTTTCCCGAGTAGGGTCTTCAACCTGAAAGAGATTCTTGGGTAGTTTAGTTTTATATTGCATTTTATTTTGCTTCTCTTCCAATCCTTGACCAGAGAATAGCTAACTTTGGGATCGTATCCCAAAGGCCACATAATCTTGTGGTAGCTTCTCGCTCCCCCATCAACTTCTTGTGGACATCCAGCTAGCTGGAAGGTTTCCAGGATTGGTGGCTTCTAGTGGTTGGTCTTGTTCGGAGATCAATCCCACCTAGTAGTTTAGAAGTTGTGTGGTAGAACACTAGATTTCTTTATCTTACAAGCATTATTGTTAGTAGTAATTTCTATCTTGTCGATCAATATTATTGTTCAAATTTGTTTCAAGATTAATATACTGCTATTACAATTTCTGTTTCTTAAAATAAACCAAAGTCTCTTGAACTTGGCCAAATCCAAGTCAAGAGCACCCTTTGTCGGAGGGCATTTTAGTTTCTTGCATTTCCCTGCATTAGGCATTGTTAATCTAGCAAGTCTCTTGAACTGCGGTCATAAGATCGAGTCAAGAGCGCTCTCTGTCGGAGAGTTGAACAAGGCTTTCTAATAATAAAAATTTTCCACTCACACACCCCTAATTAATTTATCTTGGTTTGTTCTACACCCGTATGCTCTGCCAACCGGAAATGGTTGGGCTAGTACCTAGAAAGGTGGAAGACTTGATAATTACGATCGATAAACTCAATTAAAATTTTTTACCCAAAACCTCAACCAAGGCAAAATACTGTTCTTCCCACGAGAGGTGACGCCGGGAAATCACTGTCAGACTCAGGGGCGGTTCAAACATTGGACACCAATCCTTATTGAATCTGGGTGCTTCCGACAGGTCACTTAGGGTTGCCAGTATCTTTCTTGGGTAGGGTTCTACCATCTTTTGATACCTTTTGGTCTTAGCGCTAATAATCAAGACAACTAAAACTTTGAAATTTACCAAGATAAGCTGCACAACGTTCTCACAAACTATCTATTTCAAGCATTTGTATCAAGTTTTTACAATCACTTTTATTTTTGACTCCATAAGGCACTGGTCCTTCATCATATATCTTTGTATGCTTAAATATCTATACTGGAGTATTCAGTTTAATCTGTGTAAAAAGTGATTCATTTATTTGTTCAAGTGCATCTTTTATTTTCTGTTACAACGTGGATTGCGTTATCTTGTTTTATTTTCAAGCTTTATATTGTCTATCATTCAAAAAACTCCTAAACAACACCCATCCGCATCACTACATCCAAAACACATTAAAAAACACATAAAGAGCCTTAGACAACTCTTTAGTAGGGACTACCCCCCCTTGGCTTCGTTAGGAGTTTGCCTAAACGGAGGAGCTGGGATTCAAGTGACAGCACCTGGCTCATTGCTTGCCCCCAAGGCCACACCTCTCCCCACTTTCCAGTGAGGGAGACAGCTTTTAAAAGGTTTCTGCTGCTGGTGTGCAGTTTGGCGGACAACAGTGCCAATCACATTTTTGTCCTTGGGTCTGGGAACTAGTTCCCATGTTTCATTTTTCTCGATTTGATCAAGTTCTTCTCCCATGGCTTTGACCCAATGTTCATCTGCACTGGCTTCCGCAAAGTTACTCGACTCAACTGTAGATAGTAGTGAGAAATGTACTTGTTCTGGTCTTCGGACTTGTCTTCGATCTTTTCTGGTTTCTATGCCGGCATTTTTGTCACCAATAATCAATTCCTGTGGATGATTCTTTTGATACCAATTCTTAGGAGATTTTTGTTGTTCTTGTTGTTGATCCTGTACTTGTTGATCCTGTGTAACTGTTGGCTGAATTTTTCTCTGTTCTTCTTCTTCTTCTTCTTCTTCTTCATCATCATCATCTTCTTCTTCATGGTCTTTTGAGTCTTCCTGACATTTTGGCAAGCTTGATTCATCAATCTTTACATTGATGCTTTCCACTATCTTACATAATCTCAGGTTGTAACACTTGTAGGCCTTTCTTGTGGAGGAGTACCCAACAAATATTCCTTCGTCTACACGAGATTCGAATTTTCTAATCTTCTTATCATCTCTTCTGATGTAGCACCTGCTTCCGAACACTCTGAAGTGTTGAACATTAGCTGTTCTTCCCGTCCATAACTCATAAGGAGTTTTATCAGTGTTGCTTCTGAGCAATCCTCTATTCATAATGTAGACTGCTGTATGTACTGCTTGAGCCCAAAATTTTTCGCTTAGTTTAGCTTCATTCAACATAGTTCTGGCCATTTCTAACACTGATCTGTTCTTCCTTTCTGCTACTCCATTCTGCTGAGGTGTTCTGGCAACTGAAAATTGTCTTTTTATACCATTTTCTTCACAGTACTGATAGAATTCATTTGATGTGAATTCTCCGCCATTATCGGATCTGAGACACTTGATTCGTTTACCTGTTTCATTTTCAACCTGTTCTTTAAAGATCTTGAAGCATTCAAAGGCTTCTGATTTCCTGTTAAGAAGGCATACCCATGTCATCCTGGAGTAGTCATCAATGAGCAGCATGAAGTATTCTTCACCATCCAATCCTTTATTCTTGGTTGGCCCACATAGATCAGTGTGGACAAGCTCTAAGGGTTTTGTAGAAGAGTATTCTTTTGTCTTGAAATTGGCTTTCGTAAGTTTCCCATGTTGACAGTGCTTGCAGATAGTATCAGAAGGCTTTGTAATCTGTGGCATGTTCCTTACGGCTAGCTTCTTGCTGATCTTGACCAGATTATCAAAATGTACGTGTCCCATTCTTCTATGCCATAACCAATTCTCATCTTCTTTTGCTAGGTGACATTTCTCTTCCTTGATTTCGTCCAGAACATATATGTTGTTTGGAGTCCTGGTAGCAGTAGCCACTAACTTTCCTGATTCTTCTTTTCTTATTTTGCAGGATTTTGAGTTGAATGTCAGTTCATGTCCTTGATCACACATCTGGCTAACACTCAACAGATTATGCTTCATACTGTCGACAAACAGCACATTTTTTGCTACTGTCGACAGTGAATAATGAAACCAACACTAGCAAGCCAAAGTATGGTGGGAATGATCACCTCTATTCTCCCTAGGGAGGGTAAAACCAATGAGTATAGGCCAAGAACTTATAAGTCTGAGTAGGGACACATAAGATATATATATATATATATATATATATATATATATATACAACTAGGTCCACATATCTATATGATGGCCAAATTGTGATACTAAATGCTAAGAAAATGGAAATAAAAGCAATATAACCACAACACCATAATATACCTGCTGAGTCATATACCGGAAAGATCATCATCTGAACCATCAAATTGTCCTCTGAAACTACTGTTGTAACTCTGGGCACTATTGACTGCTCTTTACAAATGGCTAAATAGCTACATTGGTCATCTCTCCGAGTGTCTTGAGACTCAGTCATAGCATGGGGAATAAAACTGCTGTCCAAAATATGATAGTGATCCATAATAGATGCTCATCTCAGCATCTCAAAGCAAGGGAAGTGGTTGGATAGTGTATTGGAATTTGACAAAAAATGTATGGTAGCCCGGCTACTATATATGTGATAACAGGAATCTTGGAAATCATCCACTCCGATGTATGCGGTTCGATGTCATCCAGTTCTTTTAGTGGGTATGTATATTATGTTTCTTTCATTGATGATTTTTCTAGGAAGACTTGGGTATATTTCTTGAAGAATAAAGATGAAGTATTCAGTAAGTTCAAGGAATTCAAAGCCTTGATCGAGAACCACATAGAGAAGAAAATCAGGGCTTTTCAGTTAGACAATGGCGTAGAGTTCACTTCAGAAGACTTCAAGAAACTATGCAGAGATTCAGGGATTAAGAGGGAGTTGAGCACTCCATATAATCCACAACAGAATGGAGTTGCAGAAAGGAAGAATAGAACAATTATGGAAGCAGCAAGGGCAATGCTTCATGACCAGGATCTTCCTATGCATCGATGGGTAGAAGTTGTTTGGACAGCTGTGTATGTACAAAATCGTACTCCACATAGAGTACTTGACAACAAAACACCAGAAGAAGTTTTCTTCGGTAAGAAACCAGAGGTCAGCCATCTCAGAATATTTGGTTGCCCTGTCTACATACACATTCTGAAAGAGAAGAGGACGAAGTTAGATCCTTCAGGAAAGAAGGGTATATTTGTGGGATAAAGTGAAAGCTCTTACAGGATATATTTCCCAAGATTCAAGAAGGTCGACATCCAGAGAGATGTAACATTCAACGAAGACTCAGCATATCACAGATCCAGAAAGATACCAGTTGAAGACATAGAAGAACCAGAAGCACCTCCGAATCGAGATACAACAATGAATGATGTAAATCTAGAAGAAGACCATGAGATAGAAGATCCATAGGAACCTGTAGATCCACCACGTGAGAAGAATTCTCACAAGAGGAAAGCAGCATGGGTACGGGAAGCAATTCAAGATGCAGAGAGATATGGTGCTCCAGAAGGAATGCATAGAGAAAGCAAGAGGCCGAGACCATTCTCCAGTTATGTAGCCCTACTGTGTGACATCATTAACAAAGAGTCTTCCAACTATGAGGAAGCAACTGAGAAGAAATAATGGAAGGATGCCATGATCGAGGAGTACCAGTCGATCATGAAGAATGATGTCTGGGATGTGGTCCCGAGACTAGGAGGGAAGTCTGTAGTGACTTCCAAGTGGATCTACAAGATCAAGCATGATGCGGATGGCAGCATAGAGAAATACAAGGCAAGATTTGTGGCACGTGGCTTCTCCCAGAAAGAAGGAATAGACTATGAGGAGACATTTGCACCCGTAGCCAGATATACTTCCATCAGATCAGTAATTGCTCTGGCTGCAGTGATGAAGTGGAAGATACACCAGATGGATGTCAAGACAACGTTCTTGAATGGTGTAGTGGAAGAGGAAGTATATGTGGAGCAGCCACTCGATTTTGAGGCACATGACAGTGAGACTCATGTGTGCAAACTGAAGAAAGCCTTGTACGGTTTGAAACAAGCACCTAGGACGTGGTATGGCAAGATAGACAGCTTCCTGACTAGTTTGGGCTTTACCAAGAGTAAAGCGGATTCCAACCCTTACTACAAGGTTGAGGAAGGCAATCCAGTGATACTCCTACTTTATGTAGATGACTTGTTTTTTAAGGGTGAGGATGGGTTGATTGCTGATATGAAGAGGAAGCTTGTTGTCGAGTTCGAGATGAAGGACTTGGGTATGATGCACTATTTTCTAGGCATGGAAGTGTGGATGGAATCTTCCTTGGACAAGGGAAGTATGCAGTAGAGATCCTGAAGCAGTTCAGGATGATGGACTGCAAGGCCATGGCCACACCTATGGCATCGAACCTGAAGCTATTGAGTGAGGCTTCATCAGAGTCGGTTGGTGCCACGATGGATCGTCAAATGATTGGGTCCTTGATGTACCTAAAGAATATGAGACCCAATATTTGCTTTTCTGTGAACACATTGAGCTAGTTCCTGATGGATCCGAGATATGTTCACCTGATTGCTGCAAAGCTTATTTTGAGGTACCTGAGGGGTACGGTTGATTATGGGCTCAAGTATGATGCAAATATGAAGATTACCCTGGAGGGTTATGTTGCTTCAGATTGGGCAGGCAATGCGATTGATAGGAAGAGCACTTTGGGGTGCTGCTTTAGTATGGGATCAGGTGTGATCTTTTGGTTTAGCAGGAAGCAGTCCTACGTGGCATTGAGTACAGCCGAAGCCGAGTATGTCGCAGCTTGTTTGGCTAGTTGTGGGGCAGTATGGCTTAGGAAGCTACTATCTGATTTATTTGATCTCCAGTTGGATTCTACTTATATATATTGCGACAACCAGAGTTGTGTAAAGTTGTTGGATAACCTATTGTTCCATGACAAGTCGAAGCACATTGAGATCAAGTACCACTATATTAGGGATATGGTGTAGAGAGTAGCAGTGAAGCTCCAGTATGTTGCGACTAATGAGTAGATAGCCGATGTATTGACCAAGCCGCTGGCCAGAGTGAAGTTCGAGTACTTCAGAGAGAAGCTTGGTGTACTTCAGATCAAGGTTCCTTCCAAGGGGAAGTGATGAGTTCGGAAGACATAGATGCACATAGGCCATTCTCACATAGTGGTAGGAAAGTCCTCCTATGGTGTAGATGTAAGGGCTAGGGCCATTCTCACATGGTGGTAGGAAAGTCCTCCAATGGTGCGGATGTAAGGGCTGGGCCATTCTCACATGGTTGTAGGAAAGTCCTCCCATGGTGCAGATGTAAGAGATGGGCGTGGCTTTTCCTACATGGTAAGAGGTTAGTCCTTCCATGGTCGTTGATGTAATTCCTGAGGCTTTTCCGACATGGTCAGAGGAAAGTCCTTCCATGGTCGTTGATGTAATTGCCGAGCTTTTCCGACATGGTCAGAGGAAAGTCCTTCCATGGTCGTTGATGTAATTGCTAAGCCTTTCCTGGATGGTTAGAGGAAAGTCCTTCCATGTTGTGTGCTTCGTTGACGATGAGATGATTTGAAGATGATGAGGTGACTGTATGGTACATAGGTTTTGCAGAGGCATATAATCAGTCCTGGGATGCTCCTTCAGGTTTTGCAGTGGCATATAATCAGTCCTGGGAGATTTTGCAGGTTTTGCAGAGGCATATAATAAGTCATGAGATGTACATACTTGATGGCTTGCTCGCAGAGATGATGAAGACCTACAAGGAGGCTAGGCCTACATCCAACATGAAAAAGGGTTGGCTCTGTAGAACTTCCTATGACGAGTAGATTGGAGATTGATGATCAAGATAGCAGCAGCAATGACGATGATGATCCAGTGATGAAGGCTTGTGCCGATGAACTGTGTCAAGAGAATACCTTCCTAGTTAAGAGGGAGTGTTGATGTATCTGTAACTTTAGAATGTATTTTACTTGTATATTTTATATTGTTATTGTAGACCCGACGAAGAGGTTATATTCCTTCGATCGGAGGAGTCATTATTATTATTTGATGGGTTATTAGACTCCTCTTGTGGGGTCGGCCCAGAGTTAGGGTTTTATGGGTTATTAGACTCTCCTAGGAGAAGTCGGCCCAGTAGGGTAAAAAGGCAAGTGAAGTAAAGTATAAATAGAGAGTTTGACTCTCTCATTTGTTCATTCACTCACTCACTCACTCATTCACATAAGTGAGAGCGAGACAAGTTCGCACAAGTGGTGGAGGAGCTATTGGAGTCTATCTTATTGTTTTGGTGTTTTGTGTTATTGCTCATTATATCTCTGAGGAAGTTGCAGAGTTTTCTCCTTTATGGTTTCCTTGGTGAAATGCTTTGTGTCTATTGTCTCTTGTGATTGACTTGCTGTGCTTGTTATTCTCTCAGATAAGATCCTAGATCATATTGAATTAAATGTTGAAAAACTAACAATAACATTAATTTCCATATGTACATGATGGTAGTATTATTTGCTTCAGGTTTTAGCCAACAACAACTCAAGCAACTAGGGGGAGTTCCGTGCAGAACCACACATCGGGGCAACCGACTAGAATGATAACGGCCAGTGTAGTTTCACTCGGCTAAGACTCGCGGGTATGGCCGAGTCTGACCGAGTCAACAGCCAGTCGCATAACCGCAGCTTACTCGGAGCCCTAACTCGGCACTCGCGGGTTTAGCGTACACTCGTTGAAACTCGGCGAAAACCTAACACTCGTTGAAACTCAACGAAAACTCGCCGGCCTGTCGTCCATCCCTCGTGGCAGTTAATGGGCCAATCGTTGACCACCGCGGGCTTTCATTTTGCCGCCAAAAAACTGGCGTGAAAGTTTGGCACTGGATTGAGCCTTTAAGAAGGCGTCCGGGGTCCTCCTCCACTCACAGTGAGCCATGAAGTGTGAGCTGAAGTAGTGTGATTGTGTGAGTCGTGAGCCGAAGTGTGAGCCCCGAAGCAGTGTGAACCGGGTTCGTGAGTTCTGATTTGAGTGTTCATGAGTTTCGAGTTCGATTGAGGGTTCAGTATCTTCATTATTCAGTTTGCCATTGCCATCAACGGGTTCAGTTGTTGCTGGGTTCTGGACGGGCTGCCATTGAACAGAGTCGAACGTTGCTACGATTGAAGAGACGTGTCGCTGCTGGGTTCCGTCGGCCTGCTACGTTTTGTGACTTGGTCGACATCAGTTGCCATCTACACCATCGACAGAGCCGAAGAGCCGAAGGTTGGTCGACATTTTTTATTTCAAAATTTAAATTTTGTATATAGTTTAAATTTAATTTTGTATATGTTTTAAATTTTAATTTTATATATATGTTTCAAATTTTACATATATATTTTGTTTTAAAATACAATATATTAACTTTTTTATATGTTTTTTTTAAGTTTTAATTTAAAGTTTTAAAATACAATGTTATATATGTATTTGTAATTATTATTACATATATGACATTGTATTTTAAAAATTTAAATTCAAACTTTAAAAACATATATAAAAGTTAATATATTGTATTTTAAAAAAAAATATATATGTAAAATACAATGTAAAAATTAAAAAACATATTACAATGTAATTTTTAAAATTTAAAATTTTAATATATGTATTATGTAATTTTATTTATTTTTTAAATTTGATTTGAATTTTCAATTTTGTATTTGAATTTTTATAATTTGTAAAGTTTTTTTATTTTATTTTAAGTTTTAGGTTAAGTTTTTAATGGTTTGACTTTGGCCTTGGCATGCTGATGCCGTGACTGCGTACAGGCATGTAGGCTGCCACGTGACTGCCTACAAGGCATGTAGGCTGCCATTGGGCAGCCTGTAGGCTGCCACTGTGGCAGCCTACATGCCTGTAGGCAGTCACGGCATCAGCATGCCAAGGCCAAAGTCAAAACGCAAACCACTAAAAACTTAACCTAAAACTTAAAATAAAATAAAAAAAACTTAACAAATTATAAAAATTCAAATACAAAATTAAAATGAAATTTAAAACAAATGTCAAAAGCATAAAAAGAAATTATAAATTTATTTGAATCTTTTAAATTTGTTAAGTTTTTTATTTTTATTTTAAGTTTTATGTTAAGTTTTTAATGGTTTGTGTTTGAAATAAAATAAACTTAACAAATTAAAAAAATTCAAATGAAATTTAAGATTCAAATAAATTCATATTCTTTTTTATGTTTTTGACATTTGTTTTAATTTTTTAAATTTGTTAAGTTTTTTAGTTTATTTTATGTTTTTAACAAATTACATTTTATTTTAATTCATAAATAAAATTTCATTTTAATTGTTTTTAACTTTTTCCACTCAGATTGTCATCCATGGCACCTAAGGGATCTAGAAGGCCTCTTGATAAAGCACGGGAACATTGTGTCCGCGTGGTCCCAGGGCAAGAAAATCAAGTCAAGTGCATGTACTGTCCAACGACTATGTATGGGGACATAAACAGGTTAAAACACCACTTAGCTCGAGTTGTGTGCAAAGATGTCATAGTTTGTGATGGCTGCACTGAAGAAGTCACAGCGGAAATGAACGCTGCTTTGGAAAGCATCAAAGACCAAAATGCCAAAAGATCTAAGCTGAGGTTTGAAACTGCAGGGATGGGCAGATCTCCAATGGGATCCCCAGGTAGTTGTTCATCAAGTTTTGCACCAGGTGCTGCAGCAAGTCCATCTATCACCTCTAATTTCTTCCTTCCTCGTACGACCCCGGGATCTCAACCTACCTTGGACAACTTTAATGAAAGGAAAAAGAAGGAGGCATATATGGCAGTGAGGAGGTTTTGGTACTGTTATCACCTAAACTGTAGTTACCCCTATGGATGTATCCATTAATGGATGGCAATAGGGAAGGGCAACTCAAAAGGTGCAACCACGATCACCTCGACCTCCAATAGATGGTTGTCACGCCAGTTGAGGCAACCTTCGCTTTATGTTATATAGCCCAGACAACAAAGGGGGAGACCCGATCTACTCCCGACAGGAGAGATCAAACCAAGACACCAAATCAAGTTAAGACTAAGTGAAAGAAGGTGTATGGTTTATCCTAGACCTAAGGATGAAGTCACAAAATAGGTGAGGGGTTCAATGAGTATAGCTTTGGTTCATTATTGATGTGAAAGTGACTTATGATTTGTGAAATAGGATACATGATTGAAGTACTAGTTCAATGTGAGAAAATCCACTGCCTTGGGAACCATGTCCAATGCAGGGTAGTTTAAGGGTTGAATTGGGGTTAACTAGTACAAGTGATAAGCTTGATCATGATACATGATGACATCAAAGGGTTTAGTTCACCATACAAGGGTCAAACCACAAGTTAATTCAACAATCTAGGAAAGTTGAATTGACTTGGAGAGAGACCAGTGCCTTGGGAATTGGGATAATGGAGTCAAATGAAATTAACTTGTGGTTGATGACTCCTATTGCATGAGACAAGTGGGTAATTAAAGGTTTGATGGATGAATAGGTCTAGATCTAGAGATTCAAGGTTTGACCTAAGTGGACCACAATCCCTTAAAACAAGGAATGTTATCCCCAAGGCAAGATTTGATGAAGTGACCAACTAGACCTAGGTTTTGAATTATGCCCGTTCCAAATCCACCAAAATCTTATGTACCCATGTCCTAGAAGTGGATCAACTCCAATCTCCAAGGTAGTGTGACTTTGCCCAAGGAGGGTAAAAATGGGGATAAATGAATCAAGACAAGTCCAATGGCATCCAAAATTTAGATCCAAGTAGGTTGATCAAGTGAGAGCATGGATCTACAATTTCATGGCAATCCGATGGCTAGATCTTACTAGATCTGAGTTTTAAGATACCAAGTGGTCAAAAAATGGGATTAAATCCCTTAAAATGTGGAATAGGGCCCACAAGGTAGAAATCAGAAACGTGACAATCTGGGGGTAGGTTATTGGATGTGTAGATTACGAATCAAGTGGAATCTCAACTACCCACATACTAGATCTAGGTTAACTCATCCAAACCAAGAAGTGCGCCCTTGCTTGGAGAGGCTAAGTGCCTTGGGAAGAGGGTCAAATGGAGGCCAATCCTCACCAAACTATAGATCCGGGATGCCGTGGATACTATAGAGGTGGGTTTTAAATTTCTTACCCAAGAAGCCACTAGATCTTAGTAGATCTGAGAAAATGTAAAATGGGGGTTTTGATTAATTAGGGTTTGAAATATTTTAGACAAGTGGATAGATCATGGAGATAGAAATTACCTTGAGATCATACCTGAGTGATGAAGAGAGATGTCTTGATGTTGAGGAAGATTTCTGCAGAGATCAAATGAGAGATTGTTGATTTTGCTTGCCAAATTGATGCCCTAGCCCACAAGTGCGCCCTCCTCTACCTGTCAATCCAAGGAAAATCAATTTCAATCAGAGAGGTCAAGTATGGAGGAAATACAAGTAAAATGCAATGATAACATGAAATAGAAGGTCCTGGGACAGTAATACTCCCTATTACCAACAAAGAGATCCAAAGAAGAAGTAGGGAGAGTCTTCCCCTACCAATATTTCCTCTTCAAAGCAAATCGGCCTCCACCTGTAGATGCAAAAACGTGGTACACAAGATATGGCAAAACAAGATCTCCAATAACTCAGTGCAAAGGAAGAACCAACGAACGAACACCAAAAACATTCACCACAACACTGGAGATAGATGCAATAATAATTTTCTATTCCAATAATCTAGAGCCACAAGTCCCCTTTACAATGAGAGGCTCTTTCCTTTAAATAGGAAGGAGAGGCACCAAAACCCTAACCACTTTTTGAATGAGTGGCTAAGATTAAAAGATACAAATGTCTAATCAATGACTGAGATGAGCTCAACAATAAAATACATGGATCACTAATAAAATATAACATAAGTGGACAAAATCGCCCTAGGAGAGGGGAATCCCACCAAATCATGATGACAAAATATAATAAGAAGCTTATGGTGGGTCCAAGGGTTAATTTTAGCCACCCTTGGTCAATCCCCATAGCACAATAATAATAAAATAGTCATCAATATACCAAATCGTGCCTCTATGGACAAATCGTGGGCCTTAGAAGGCCTCAGAAATCATCAGAAAATGCCATAAGTGATGGATGTGGGTCTCGATGAAGCTGAAACTGCTGGAGAAGGTGCAGAAGACATCCACCCATCATCATTGATCATCCCATGCCAAGACATTGCCTCAGTAGCCCAAATCGAATTCCTCAATAGCCATTTCTACCAATCCTGAAATGCCTCGGGAAGCGTGAAACTGCCCCAAACTGCCTCCTGGAGTGCCTGCGCTGTCAAGGTGAGGAACCAGTGTGTCCGGGAGGGGGGTAATATGGTAAAAACAAGTGGCTGGACCACCCCCTCCAAGCACAGCGCCCTAGGTCAACCAAATAAAAATCCTTTCTGCTCTGACAGGGTCTCCGACAGACCAAAACTGCACTGGGTTAGCCTACTAAGGCTCAATCATCACTGTAAGTTCCCGGAACTGAAAACAGACTGTCTCATTGGACTCAGAAGGTCCAAATCCATCCATGATGTGTACTCATACATGATATGAGTCTTTGCATGATCATATAATATATCCAATATACCGGAACATGTGAAATAATAATAATCTGTAAATGATCAAATAATGTTGTAAACCATAAATCATCATCATAACCCTGTATCTGCTGCATAGAATCATCATGTACATGTACATAGACCATATATCATCTATCCATATCATCACAAGGTCCAACCATCTCATGTCCTATGGTTGACCTTGGTCAAACTAGGTTTGACCAAGTCAACATGACCAAATATAACTCAGACCATCATCAGAAGCTGCTGCAAAGTGTCAAAGGTTAATGCATGCTCTACAACTTATTCAAATAGCAATTATAACACAAAGTAATCATTTACTGGCGATCTAAATCCAAATATATAATGTCATTAATTATTATTATTACTCAGACTAGACTTTCAGGACCATACTCACTTCATAGCTGTGATCAATTTGCTAGTCAAGGGTGAAGGCTAAAATAACTGGCTAGGCTAAGGGATGACTTGACTGACTTAACAATGTGACACTTTGGATGTGGGAAAGGGAATACACACCATAGTATATACTGAATGAGCAACAACACAGGGAATGGTGGTGTCTCACAAATGGATGAGTTGTTCAGAGAAGGTTTATTCACCTTTAACAAATGCGCACAATCCATAATACAAATGAAGCCAACAATTATTTTAGATATAGCATTTATGTTCCATTGCTTTTGGGCCTGAAGTTTCCATAGCCTTGATCTATGTGTGTTTATAAACACATTGCATAGATTTACATTTATTTTAGGCTTTTTGCTGAAGGTGTGTTTTTAAGGCACTTGTTTACTTGAGCACTTCTAGGTGTGTCACAGATAGCTTGTTTACCTAGGTATTTACATTTCCAAAAGATATAACATTTTATTTTCATGGCCATTTTCATTTGGCATGCCTTTCATTCATGTGTGTTGAAAAACACATTGCATGAATGGGCTTTTCATATAAGATATAGCATTTCATTTTCCAGATTTTGTATTCATGGCAGCACTAAAAGTTTCAGGTTTAGCCAACACAACTTTAGTGACTAGGGGGAATTCACAAGGAACTCCAACTCACCATAGGTAAGTTTTGTCACCAACTCAGAGCCGAGACACAATAAACAGGGAAGCTCATCCAATACAGAGTCTACAGTGGGGAAAAGATCCCCCATGTCACTAGTCAAGTAGTAAGTCAGGTTGATAAACTAAAAGGTAGGCAATGGACGGATGAAGGCAATGAATAATGGAGCCAACACTAGCAAGCCAAGGTATGGTGGAATGATCACCTCTATTCTCCCTAATGAGGGTAAAACCAATGAGTATGACTAGTGAACTTCTAAGTCTGAGTAGGGACAATATAATATATATAATAAGATCAACCAGGTCCACATGTCTATATGATCGCCAGATCATGACACTAAGTGCTAAGACATGCTATAAGAATAAGTATAAAAGCAAAATAACCATAACACAATGATATACCTGCTGAGTCATATACCTGAATGCTCATCATTTGAACCATCATCTGTCCTCTGAAACTGCTGCTGTAACTCTGGGCACTACTGATTGCTCTGTACAAATGGTATAATGGCTACATCGGTCATCTCTCTGAGTGTCCTGAGACTTAGTCATGGCATGGGGAATATATGTACTGCTATCCAAAATATGATAGTGATCCAATATAGATGCTCATCTCAGCATCTCAATGTAAGGGAACTGGCTGAATAGTGTACTGGAATCAGAAAAATAATGTGTAGTAGCCCAACTACTATATATGTGATAACAGGTACCATGACAGCCTCTCCTTCAACATTGCAAGGTCTCCATTTTATCAGCCCATGGTAGATGCTATTGCAAGCGCTGGCCCTGGATACAAAGCCCCATCATACAGTGCACTCAGGGGGAAAGATCTAGATGAGGAGTTGCAGTGTGTCAAGGAACAGTTGGAGAGCATTAAAAGTTCATGGGAGTTTATAGGTTGCACAATCTTGTCAGATGGGTGGACAGATCAGAGGAATAGAACGATCATAAATTTTCTTGTGGCTTTCCCTAAAGGAACCATGTTCCTGAAATCTGTTGATGCATCCTCACATGTGAAAGATGCAAATCTGATATTTACATTGTTAACAGAGGTTGTTGAAGAAGTGGGGGCCAAAAATGTTGTCCAAGTAATCATTGACAACGCAACAAATTATGTGGTAGCAGGTAAATTGCTTTGTGCAAAATACCCTTCTCTTTTTTGGACCCCTTGTGCTGCCCATTGTATAGATTTGATTTTGGAGGACATTGGGAAGTTGGAGTGGGTGCAAGATGTGGTTCATGAGTGCAAATAAATCACCAAGTACATTTATAACCATGCTTGGGTGCTGAGTCTTATGAGAGAGCACACAGAAGGTGAGCTAAGTTGCCCTGCTGTCACATAGTTTGCAACCAACTTTCTCTCCCTCCAAATCCTTCTTAATGAGTAGCAAGCATTGAGACGGATGGTTAGTAGCAGGGAATGGATACATTATAAGGATAGCACAAAACCAGATGCAATGGCTATGAGCTTGTCTGTCCGTAGAGATAGTTTATGGGAGGAAGTCACTGAGATTGTCAGCATGACATAACCACTTGTGAGAGTGTTGAGGATCATGGATGGTGACAAACCACCAATGGGGTATGTTTATGAGGGGATGGACAGGGCCAAAGAGGCCATCAAGGTCTTCTATAAGGGGGATGAATCAAAATATCGCCCTATATGGGATATTATTGATTCCAAGTGGGACAGGTGTTGACTGAGTTGTCATTGATGCCACCAAGGTCCCCTATAGTTGATCAAGCTTAATGAACAAGTTAGAGTCCTTTACCCACACACAGGTGTCAGCGTGATGATGATTGATTGGACTTGTCCGTGCATGTGGTAGCTTGGGCATTGGAGCCCATTCACAAATGGTGTAGCTCATATGTGTATGGAGCCCTCATATATGGTCCTTGTTGTCATTATTATGATGAGGACCTTGATGCCCTTGGCGGATTTCTTGTATGGTCTTATGGCTATTGGCATGTTGTGGAACCCATAGACATGGCCTTGGTATGATGGAGAATCTCTTGAAGCACTTGAAGAATCATGGAAGCACTTATGAAGCATTGAAGAAGTGCTTGGACCCACAAGTTGGTCCTTAAGCCCATAAGGCTTGGGTCTTGAATCCACACACTTGGTAGCTTGTTGATGATGATGTATGGTCCTCCTTATGGTTAGATGGCTTGGGATGTTTGTGGAGCCCATAGACATGCTTTGATAGGTTGAAGAAGAATTTGAAGAAGTCCTTGGAACTCTTGTAGTTTGTGGTGTGGTCTTTGGCACCCTCATGTGTGGGGTCTTTGACATCCTGGACACATTGAATAATTTAAGGGTATTAGACCAAGAGTTTGCAAATAAACCCATCATAGGGAGATAGTCCTCGTCAAGCCATTTCCGTTGATATGTGGAGCATCTTCTAACTCCTTATGGTTGAAGAGATATGAATTTTTGAAGTTGGTGTACCCCACCTTTTTGGGTGAGCCGACCTAACAAAAGAAAATTTAATTATTTGTAATTTTGAATTGCATGTTGGCCAGCTTAAATTACTCCACGTTGACCTATATAAATACACCCTAAACCTTCTTTTTTTAAAAGAGGAATTTCGGACTGCCTCAGAGAAGAAAATTCGGACTGTTCACTAAGGCGAATTTCGGGTACTGTAGCAGCTAAAGTAAACAGGAATTTTTTTTTTTGGTTTCTTTTTGCTCTGATTTTTGGAATTCGTGGGGTGAATTTGCATGGTTCAGGAAGCTCTGATCTAAGGAGAGATGAAGAGGACAGTTCTGGAGCAGCAACACATATGAGGAGCTGAAGATGATCATTTCTTTTTATCTTTTATTTATGGGTTTGTCTGGACAGCAGTATGATGAAGATTTTATGATTTGAGGCAGCCTGTTGATGGGCAGACACACATGAAATACTCTACCTCTAAAATTCAACCAATTCTGAGGCAAAAATTCAGTGGTTGCTTGGATGATTTAGCTCTGATTTTCGGGCATATAACAGGTCTGCTACTGAGACATTTTTAGGGCTGCAGCAGACATGAAGAATTTCAGGTGGCAGCAGCAGCAGTAAATTTTTAAAGTCTGGAATTTTTTTGGTTCTTTCTTTTTGGGTGATGGATAACCTTTTGGACTATTTTGGAGGCTTGTCCATAGTCCTTAAACCATAATTTTGCAGCATCCTTTTTTGGGGCAACCTATAGGTGGATTTTCGGATGAAATTGACTGAAATTTGGAGGCAACAATAAACCCTAACCCTAACAACAGAACACAGATTCGAATTGCAGAAAATATGTAGCAGCAGCAGTGAAGACGCAGCAGAATTGAAGATGACATGATTGTGGATAAGATGGTGGACATAAAAGACCCCAGATGATGAACATATAAACAGATCTGTTGACATGGTATTGACAGGAGTAGGGTATTGATTCAGATTGACAAAAAGTATGTATGAGTAGACTTATGATGGTCCTTGGAAAAATGGTTGGTTGAAGATGAGCTTAAAACAACTCCAAGTGTTGCCATGAACAACAAACCTCTTTGCAAACTCACATCAGTCCCAATTTTTAAGCAACAAAGGTTTGTTTTGTTTAGAGTCATCTACAGTGAGTAGTGGAGTGTACAGAGGTATGTAAACAATGCTGTACAATGTGTTCAGTACAATACATATATAGCATACAGTACATATATAGCACAGTATGTATGAGTATGTACAAATACAAATGGTATGCACAAATGTATGTACAAGCTGAAGTATGAAATTGTGATCTATTATATATGCCATGAAATGATGGAGCTTTAATAATGCAAGATACATGTGATGAGAACAAATTGTGAATGATGATGATGTATACTGTGGTAAAGATACAGTACAGAGGTATATTAATGTATGCATTTCTATGATGTCTAAACCCTATGATGAACATGTCATCTACAACATAATATAATAAAGCAAAGTATATAGTAGCATCCTTGGATGTAAGCAGCAAACAGTGACAAGTACATATACAGTAAAGTTTACAGTGGTTGATGTTGTTTTGATGATACATTGTACTTTATGATGATGTCTGATGTTGCACACTTATACACCATGATGTATTCCTATACACTGATGATGCATATCCTATGATAATGCATAATCTATGATGTTCCAGACCTTGCCTTGATATTCTATGATGATGGTGACAGCCTTCAGAAGTGTCCCTTGTGTTGATCAGTGTTGGAGCAGCAAGCACAGTATGACCAACAGAGTTGACCAACAGAAGAAGGATTGACCAGAGGTAGATGAGTAGCAGTTACCAGATGAACAAGATGATTGATGAGCAGATATAATGAGTAAGAGCAAATTGATGAGCAACAGTGTTGATGAGCATATTGGCAAGCAAAGGTTGATGAACAGAGTTGTTTCAGATTGACATCATACTATAAGCAGAGTCTTGCAATCTTGGGGATTGGATTCCTCAACCCTTTCTCAGTTGAACCTGAGAAAATCAGGCTGGGTCCTATTTCAGAGTTGGTGCTCTTCTTATCAGTTGGTGCTGATTGTAATCGAGAAGATTGTTGTCTTCCGTGTACAATAAATAAAGATCAAATTACAAATATTCTTGTGTCTCTTTGATGTGATGTTCATGCTTATGACTTATGGTTGACTT
Source organism: Larix kaempferi (assembly GCA_027924585.1). Classification (NCBI taxonomy): domain Eukaryota; kingdom Viridiplantae; phylum Streptophyta; class Pinopsida; order Pinales; family Pinaceae; genus Larix; species Larix kaempferi. The sequence goes on along the minus strand of BSBM01000088.1, from coordinate 15,585,539 downwards.
AGCAGATGCATATGATTATGTGATTAATGCTTGATATACTTTGATTGAATAAAAGAAGGTAACAAGTTTATATTGCTCACACACTGATTCACCCCCCCTCTCAGTGTGGCCATTGTGTCCAACAACAGGCAACTACATTCACCATTACATGCTGCAGGGGCATATCTCAATCTGAGCATATTCTATAATGTAGGGTCTAAAATTCAAAAGGATCCTGAGGTGATGAGAGGTATGATGATATGCATTGAGAGGATGTACCCCAATCAAGAAACTCAAGACTTGATCAATATGCAGCGAGATATGTACAATGAATCATCTGGCATGTTTGGATTTAGCTCAACACAACGTCCCAGGGAGAAGAAAATGCCATGTAAGATTCAATTTGTAATTCGTTAAATTTTATTTTGCTAGTTTTATTTTTAAAGTTTGACATTGCAAAATTTGTAATCTTTGTTTATTTTTTTTTATAACAGCCCAATGGTGGGTAGATTGTGGCGCTGAGGCACCACAACTATAGGAATTCGCCATCAGAATATTGAGTCAGCCTTGCAACGCTTCAGGATGTGAGCGCAATTGGTCAGTATTCGAGCACATCCACACCAAAAAGCGCAACAGGTTGGAGCATGAGAGGTTGGAGAAGTTGGTCTACATATATTACCACCTTCGGATGCTCACAAAACAGCTGCAGGGAAAGGATTTGGATCCATTTTTATTGGATCAAATTGATCTAGTCTCTGATTGGGTAGTGGAGGATGAAGCTCCTCCTGATTTGGCTTGGCTTGATGAAGAGACCGAGGGTCCCTCTGGTGTACCATTTTCTGAAATGGAAACGCCAAACACACCTTCATCACAGTTGATTTTTCCATCTAGTGATGTTGTCACTAGCTCTACTAGGGCCTATACTAGGCATTCCACTGCTCATAGTCATGCATGAGAATCGAGTTTGGATTTGGAGACACTATCTTTTTTTATTTTCTAGCTATGTTTACCTATGTATTTCAACTTGGTACAATTTTGGAATGTGTTCAAGGAATCATCTTTTAGTTCACTATTTTGCATACAAATATGGAGTTTCAAATGTTGTATTATTAATTTTTATGAGATGATCTAATGAATTTCTGCATAGAATTGTTTTTATAACTTATATGGATTAGAAATGTCATTATCTATGTTTTTTATGCTTAAAAGTTACCACATTTTTAATTTTTTTCATATTTTTCATATTTGCCGAGTCTTATCCGAGTCTGCCGAGTCGGTCGAGTCCCAAGCCAGCCAAGTATTTGCCGAGTCCGAGTCTGACTACATTGATAATGACATAAAATCCAACTCACCAAAGATAAGTTTTGTTGCCAACTCAGAGCTAAGACACAATACTAACATGGATACAGTCCAACACAGAGGCAGAAGCGGGGAGATCCTCCATATCACAAGTCAAGGAGTAAGTCAGGGCAAATATCCAAAGGTAAGGGAAGGACAGACGGATGGATGGAGACAAGTGGGGATGGTGCCTAAGCTAGCAAGTCAAGGAGATAGTAATGATCATGTCGATATTCATAAGAAGATAAAGACCAACAAGTATAAAACAAGAGTTTCCAATTGTCAGTAATACAACCCTGTATATAATCCATAACAACCAATTTCAGTTTAAGCATGTACACAGACAGATCATAAGTACTAGATTCCAAGTCAATGTTATCAAAATGACCTAAACAACAAGATAATAACATCAATGCACGTTATATATGTAAATTGGGTCATATATCAATATCTATCATCTGAAACAACTGCATCCACTGAATACACTACATCTGCAATACTGAACACTGTCCTGTATCTGTATGGAACAAAAGGTCATATTGGTCATTAAATCTAAGCTCTCAAGGCTCAACCTTGGCACAAGGTCTACACATTGTCTGATATAAGGCTGCTCTAATGTACAAGTGATCATAGTAATTGTCATGTCCCAAATTTGGCATTGGGTCACAATGGCCTAATCACATTGGCCCTATTCATTAGAGTTTGTCAAATTGATGCTAAAGGTCAAATAATTGCTAAGGAGGAAAATTACTAGTTCCTAGGTTTGGGGTGGAAGCTTTGGGATTTGGAATAATGGGGATAATAAATGATATTTGAACATTAGAATGGCATAAATATTTAATAAAGGAGCTAAATAAATATATACAAGTGAAAATCAAAGTGGCATTTTATCATGAAGACACATGGAGGAAGTGAGACCCATATATGGCTAGATTTCCCCACTACACTTGGCATCATTCTCTCACCAATTCGAATTCAAGGTGAATGGTAACATACTTGGGGGAGTCCAAAAGGTATTATTCATGTCATGACTCATCTAAGGTCGAAATATAAAGGAAGAGTAACTCCCATGGAAGAGGAAGAGGCAATTTGGAGCTAGTGAGACACTTGGGCTAGATTCCCTAGCTCTATGACAACAATGATGAAGATGCTATGACACCTATGACACAAATCAGACATGAAGGCTGACATATACCTGAGTGCTCATCAACCTGTACCATCATATGTCCTCTGAAACTGCTGCTGTAACTCTGGGCACTACTGACTGCTCTATACCAATGGTATAATGGCTACATCGGTCATCTCTCTGAGTGTCTTGAGACTAAGTCATGGCATGGGGAATATATACTGCTGTCCACAATCTGATAGTGATCCAATATAGATGCTCATCTCAGCATCTCAAATGTAAGGGAACTGGCTGAATAGTGTACTGGAATCAAAAAAATAATGTATGGTAGCTCGGCTACTATAAATGTGATAACATTTGGCTCCGGCTGGGACAAGTGCTCTGCTGAAATGAGCGCTTGAGAACCTCAGAATCTCTGGTCCTCGAACTCTGCTACTCGAATCCACGATCCAACACTCTACCATTTTGCTTCCAGCTTTTATTTTTGCAACCTATTTCTGCATTCACAAACATCAAAAATACCTCATGCCGCATGTGTGGGAAAAATATAAAACCAACTAAAATAAAATCTATTCTATGTCAGAAATATAAATGCAGCATGAAAATTAAACTACTAACATAATTTGCAAAATTTGAAATTTATTGTACAGGAAAAAGGAAAGTGACAGGTACTCATTTAAACTAGGAGCTTACAAAGGAGCTTAGAGATAAACAAGGTGCCAGACTCAATGGCTGAAAAACTAACTACTGCCCAAGTAGGCTTATTCAGTTCCTACCTACTCTAATCTAACCAGTCATCACAAATGTCAAGTAAAATCATAAATCCAGTGCAACCATTCATCAAACAAGTTAATGATTCTTCTTTGATTTTTGCTTAGAAAACAAGTCAGGACTAGATTAAGGATTAATGGAATTGATAGCACAACTTTCCTCACTTGTTCAAAAATTGAGAAATGAGTTGAATGGTGCAAAATGAAACCATGCCAAGGGAAAGACTGATTACTGCAAGCATTCTCCATCCAAGAATTGATAGGATCATAACATTCATGAAGATGATTGTTTAAAGTTGATGGAGAAAAAATATAAGGCTTGCAACTCAATTCTTTTTCACAAAACATAGCTTCCTCATTTACTTCTCTTACATATTCAATTTGATTGTCCTTGTGACTGATGATCAAATAAAAACCAAGTGGGGATAAATTAAGGTTTAGAAGACGAAAAGTCAAAATCAAACCCACTTGATGCTCAAAAATGGAGAAAAGGTGAAATTGATCTTTAAATATCTTTTCTAGCCACCAAGAATGATTGATAACTTGACAACAAGCATTATGGTTCCAAAGTGACTGAAAAGGGAAATGAAGTGCTTTTTCTCCAAACATGTAATCATGCTTATATTTCTTTTTGAAAATTTCCAAGGCAAAAGATTGACTAGAGCACCAACCCAAAGATGATCGAAAGAGTTGGGAAGGGAGAGTGGATTGCAAATATGAAAATTCTCCCAAATGGATAAACAACTTCGACCTTAGATTTTGATAATAGAATCTCATTTCCCCAAAGCTAGTTGAGGAACCAACTCTGCCTGCCACCCTTGATCCTTAGCCCTATTAGTCAAGATGGATTAAAGATGCCAAGAAACTTATCATGGTTGCACGCAATTGTTGTCGCCTTCGCTATCAAACCTTTTAGAAATTAGCAAATTGCTCATTTTGATGTGACCCACTTGATTGTTTTGAGTTTCTCCTCAACGTGCTCTACCAACATGATGACCATCATAAAACCTATAGACTGCCTAACAATGAGCTAAGGTGTGTAAGCTCACGCATCACATCATGTTCTAGTGCCATGTCCTTATTGGTAGGCAAGTTATCAAACAAGTAAACCTGGATAGGTTTAATACATAACATCATTCACCAAATTCAGGGAAATTATAAACTTATAAAGTTAAGCTTCCTTCTTTTAATATCCAAGCCCCTGTAGATTCCTATGTTGACGTCATTGCAAAACTAAGGGCATTTCTCCTAGAAAAGCCATTCAATGTTTGGATCTATTCCCTAGTTCTTCCTTGCCTAATGACCATCCTTGTTGAACCACTCCTGTGGAAAGTGGCAAGATATTGTTAAATCCAATAGGTATTGGAGGATGGCAAGATCATAGTCATTACATCCCTCCATGGATTACTTGCTCGCATCGTTCCCAAGAAAGAGCAAAATGAGTGGAGATTTTGCATAGATTACTTGTTTAGGTTTTCTTCTTTATTTGGGTTTACTAGCATCTAGTTTTGAATCGGTTTATTATGGACATGTTTTACTGACATTAATTTTCTTATGGATATTCTGCAGCCAAAGGAAGTGATTCCATGGTGATAGCCATGTCTTCAACTATATCCACTTTAGTTCTCGATCTGTCAAGTGAAGACTTGTTGTCACAAATTCCAGAGTTTCAAACTGAAAGTCTCAGCAAAGCATCTGAACTCATTATTCAATGCGTGGAGCTTTGTCAACAGGTGAGTGTGGCATTTGTTTCCCATTCGACATAAAATTATACTAGTCAGTTCATTTTGCATTAATATTTGAATGGTGTCTAATATTGCTCCTCCGTTGTAGACTGAGAAATCAGAAGCACCTGCAGACGAACAGGACCTTTATGACATAACAGTTGCAGGTTTGCATGTCATTAATGCCTCTCTCATTGCCTCTGCTTGTTTCTTGAAATCTAGAGCAATATTCCTTAGAAAACTATGAAAGTAAGGAAGGGGTCTTGGAGAGCGAAGTATGTACTTACTGGATTGATACTTTCATGTAGGCTGTGCACGTTTGATGGCCCGTTACCCATCAATTAGACAGGCTATCAGAACATCGGACTGGTTTCAGCATTTTTTGCAGAATCAGTATGCCACATTTTCCTTGAATTGCTTTACTGTGTTCTTTTCTGCATTGTTGTTGGCCTAGTTTGGTTATCTTTCTGAGAGATGCGTGAAGCACTCTATTTTTTTATTTGTACCTGCTGCAGACCATACTCTGGAGTTCCATTTACCTCTGTTTGGTCACGGGTGGACATGATTTTCATTTCATTTCTGCTTCTGATATCTGTATTTATAAAACAATCATTTTTGCAGGTCTTCCATGGAAGCTATTGTGGCTGTCACCTGCAATCCTTGCATGCAAGATCTTTTAATGAGCATCATTGGTTAATAAAGAAATAGTAAGCCAACTCAATGGCAAAGCCTTACCTTTTTTACTGTGTTTGACGTAGGCCAACTCAATGGCAAAGCCTTGACTTTTTTACCGTGCATGCAAGATCTCTTAATGAGCATCATTGGTTAGTGAAGAAATAGTAAGTCAACTCAATGGCAAAGCCTTCCTTTTTTACTTGAATTTTGAAACAATGCCATTTCTATATCATAGATCGCTACGTTGCACTCATTGGTATCTCATATGAGCAATTTGAAATTCCCTCTACATTATTATGTGCCTGTTAGTGTTTTGTCTCAAATAATTTTTGAGGCATGTGCCTACAGATGTAAACAATCAGAAATCCTTGTGCTTATGGGAGTCATTACCATGTTTGCACCAGCACTATATTCAATTCCAATATTGGTATTTAACATGATCAATGAATATTAAGCTGAGATATGCATTTTGAATTGTTAGTATTACATTGTCAAGGTAAATGAATATCAAGCAATATTATATTTATTTGGTGGATAGGGGAATCATACTGTCAAAGACTGGGGAGTGATCAATTGGTCAATCCTTGTGCTTATGGGAGTCATTACCATGTTTGCACCAGCACTATATTCAATTCCAATATTGGTATTTAACATGATCAATGAATATTAAACTGAGATATGCATTTTGAATTGTTAGTATTACATTGTCAAGGTAAATGAATATCAAGCAATATTATATTTATTTGGTGGATAGGGGAATCATACTGTCAAAGACTGGGGAGTGATCAATTGTTCGGCCTGAAGTTCCTTTAAACTATCAAAATGATCAAATAATCCACATCGCTGATCATATATTCCCGTTCATAACTCACGCTCTTCCTCTAGTTCTATTCTCCAAACTCCACAATAAAGAAAATGACGAGCAATTGCGCAATATTGTTGGCGCACAAATAATCCCATGTGCTTGACAGAAGCGGGTTTTGAAACAACGGAAAAGACTTCGCAGTTCTACCATCTGTACTTGACAGTAGCGGCCTCTCAAACAACAGAAAAGACTTGACAATCTACGCAATGATGTAAAGATCATAGATCTGAACCCGCAAAACATGAGTGAGACCCAATTAAGTTTTCGTTCTATTAAGAAATCTGAGGCAGGGTACGGGAGGAATTGTAGATAGAGAACATTGGGATTGATTTTCTCACCGAAATTTATGATGGTTTGAGCTAGTCTATTGTTTGATTGCGTTTGTCAAGACCAGTTGGCTTTATTCTGTTGGTGTTAGAATCAAGTGGGGAAAGATTTACCCACAAATTTCAGAAAATTTGAACAAGTCGAGTCATGGGATGAAGTGCCCAAAACTATGTTTGCAAAAATATGAATTGCCTATGTTACTTTTTAACATAGTATTTCTGAATTTACTCTAAAAATCAGACATGTTTTCATCGAGTAACTAAAAATCATATGTGTATCCACTTGATTTCCCCGACCAGGACCAAGATCGATGCATACAGGTTATAACAATATGTTAAGTGTTTAGGATTTAGATTTGATCAGAAATTTGATGTAACTGAGAAGAGGAGATTCTGTTAGTTGTTTTTTTTTTAAATTTAATGTGATCAGATTGTGTAAGAAATCTCTTCGACCAGTTCATAAGAGTGAATGTGTCAGTCTCTAGGTTTAAAATTAATATGTTAGAGTTGATAAACATTTCATAAAGTTTGTAATATGCCTAGGTTGTGCAGGAAACCTCTATAAACTTCTGTTTAAGTATGCATTGATAAAAAGCTTAGAATGTAATAGTTTTAGGAAGATACTAACTTGATAAGCATCTGATAAAAAAAATAATGTACTTAATTGTACACTAAAACTCTTTGAACTGTCATGTAAATACATATTGATAAAAGGCATAGGATCTAATAGTTTTAATAGTTTTAGGGATTTGTTTATTTGGTATTTATGGAAAAATTGTAAGTGTAAAAGTTTAATAATATCGAGTAGTCTAACAAAAAGAAATGTGTTAATTTGTTATGGTTGTTTTTAACATATTAAAAATAGGTTAATGACAAAGTATCATCACTTATGTCACAATCAATATTATATTATTATTATTAGTCCCTGCCTTGCAAGAGGGACTTTTGAAATCGTTTTTTAGCTAGTGTATTAATCCTGCACGAATTTTTAGACAATATATCTTAAATTCTTAGCATTTTTCTTCATCTTTGACCAATAGCCTGTTTGGAAGCCTTTTTTGGTCTCATTTCGAGGCCATTCAATAAGTTGTTGCATGCTTTCCTCAGCTAGATTGAATGTGTGGCATTACTAATTCACTGCTCTTTGACACCCTTGTCACATGCACATGGACGCATGCAACAAACACCTCGGTCACTCTCCTGAAGAGATTCCAAGGTTTAAACTAACCAGGGTTTGAACTGTCCAAACAATTCTCAAAATCACTATAGAACTATCCATCCACTGGTTTCTTAGGTGATTTCTTCGTGATTTCGTTGTTGCAAGTGCCAAAGTGTCTGTATTCAAGGAATTCTTTGTGTATTTGCTACTGCGAGTGTTAATGTGTCTTCATTCAAGGATTTCTCTGTGTTTTTGCTGCTGCAAGTCTCAAGCGTCTTTAATTGAGGATTTCTTTGTGTTTATACTATTAACGCGTTTCAGGGTGTCTCAGTGCTCCACCACCTCCTCCTCTCTGGTGTTTTCTCTGTAATTTTGTTGCTTCAAGTGTTAAGGTGTCTTTAGCGAAAGACCCTCTGAACATACAAAGCGAAAATCCTTCTGTGTTGGAAGATAGCTTGCCACACAGCAAAAGAGGGGGTGGGGGGGGGGGGTTTGTGGAACGCCTCTATTTATGGATGACGTCCAAAGGCTTTCCAACTCCATATACTGTAACTGAACTAGGCGAAGCCCAGATATGTCTATTAGCATTGCTGGGAGCACAAGTAGATGCTCCCACGTCATTTTGGAGCATATAATGTTTATATAGAAAAAGCCTCCTTTTGTATTGTAGCTCAATTCCTATATCTAATCTCAGAATGCTTGTAGGTTGCATGATTCTCGATGTTGCCTCCATCCACTATCATCTTGCAGCATTTCTCTTTGACCAAGCGAAAGTTTCCCTTCCATGAGGTTCAACTTCTTCCTTCCTTGTGTGCATCATCTTCTATTTATTGAAAGAAGAAAATTACAGTGCAATAGGCAAGATTTTGAAAACATACACCGGTCATTTCAACAACAAATATTGTATGTCCTCTACATTTTCTATGATCAATAGAAATTAAATTGTCAGCAGCGCAGAGGAAATTTGTGTATTTCCTCTACATTTTCTATGATCAATAGAAATTAAATTGTCAGCAGCGCAGAGGAAATTTGTGTATTTGGAATCTTCAAGCAAAAAATATTGTTGAAAGGTCATATAGATATTGTGATTTCCCTGTCATCCTACAGAGAACAAAATTGCATCTGGTGCATTGGAAAATGATAAAACTTGATTTGGATTCAAGAAAATTAACCAAATTTCCTAACATGATTTTTTTTACTCCATGCTTCTATGTTCTGATAGATCTATTGTAACTCACTCAAGGGACCATTATGTATATTTATTGGTTTTGCAGAACAAACATGATATAAAATTGTATTAATGCACAAGCCTGCAATTTTCATCCATAATTAAAATTTTTGCTTCAGGTGCTAGACAAACAAAAGTGTGCTTACATTTAACCAAAAAGCCATGCCCTGCCCAACCTATCTTTGGATTAGAGATAACCTTACTTGTAAACAATGGCTCGAGAGCTGAGCCAAGCCAAGGAGTAGATCAAATCTATAATGGTGCTTGCACAAAAATAATGTTTTGCAGTGGCCATAGGTGTGTGGGTCAATGCCACTTTGTAGAAGAAGGTCATGTGTGTGGGCAAGGCTAATGTTGCCATGCAAAAATAAATTTATCCCACTCAAATCATCTTCTCACACATGCCTTGGAAAATGTGACTAAATCCAAAAGTGGAAGATGAGAGTGGTTGCAGATTGATGGGATGCCTTCAAAATTGTCCACAAACTTAGGTCTTATGTGTAGAGGCCACAAGAGGCTCAAGGAGGAATAGCCTCTATAATCGATCGAGAGCCAATCAACATTGCAACAAGAAATCTCGAAAGCAGCTCATGGACGTCGGATATCTTCTTATTCTTATTGTTGTCTCTGAGATTGGGATGGGTGAAAGAGGACTTGGAAATATGCACTCTAATTACCAATGTATGCAGTAGGAACGATTATACATTGTTAGCCATTTTATTTGCTGTGGGTGAATGCTTTCTGCTTAGGGCCTCTTTCGCCACTCTATTAAGTGGGTTGGGTTTTCCCACTCGAGTTCCCTTTCAACATATCTCTGAAACCCTTTATATATCTTAAATAGACTGTAGAAATTTCCTCAATTTTTATTCAAGCTGCCTCATTTCCAACTAGTAAACAATTTCACTAGTGGGCTCAAGTTCTTCTCCATCTTGTTCAAGATATTACTTTGTTGTCTTAGTCACTGCAAATTGGGTAGAACTATGCAATACCAACTATAGTATAATACATCTCGAGTGCTAAGTGATAAGCTTCAACAACTGCTGTGGAAGCCAGATGGAGCTGATCTGTGCTACTTTCACTCTCGACATTAACATTGTTAGAAGCTTGGTACACATGTAATATTTGGTGTACAATTGGAGTAGAGACTGGTTTACATGTACCTTTTGGATTTATTTGCTCGTTACTAAATATAATAGTCGGGAATGTGTTCAAGAGAACTCTCTGACACAACAATAGAGCCGGTGAAACATTTTAATTTAATGCAACCCATATTATAATAATTTGAGCATATTATTATAGTTAGAATGTTATTACGACAATTGAAGAAGTGGAGAACTTGCTAACTACACAGTGAAGCGACAGGGACATAAAATTATATTCAAGTATTCTAGTGAGACAATAATCATGTATTAATACCCATACTCTGTTAAGTGGGCATTGATGGTACAGTTTTTATAATTTCTTTCATAAATCTCTAGAAAAGAATCTCTCTTTTAGTGCAGATTCATGTCAATGTATAAGAGGTTTGTTGGTCAATTGTTCTCTGAAAATTTTACATGCTGTTGTCAGAAATTATATATTGGAAACAATAGAATATTAGTTGAAACACAACTGCTATAGAAAACGAGCAATCGTTGCACTAAAAAATGAAATCTTTAAAAAAGATGTAGAAACCAAAGACAGTCAGAATTATGGACTTAAATGTGTGTTGACATACACCGAATGTCAATGAATCTCAACTCTGCTGCGTGGGAGCACTCCCCACCCCCTCGCTCCCACTCCCGAAGCTCGCTCCCAAAATGCTCCCAAGGTGCTCCCTACCTTTCCCATACTAAAAGCTCCTATACTAGGTTGATAATTTGATGGCAATGTTATGGTCCTCCCTTCATTGCCAAGCTCATATAGAAGTAGTTATGGTTGATCATATAGAAGTAGTTATGGTTGATCATTTGATGATAGTGTTACAAGTTATAACTATTAGATGATTGATGTTGTATGGTTTAATCCATGTTTTCTATAGCTAATTCAACATCCTACATGTCTTTTAGATACAAATCCATCAAAATATATACTATATAAAAAACGCTCCCAAAACGGGAGCTTTTGAAAAATTTCGCTTTTCGCTTTGCTCCCGTTCTCCGCTCCTGCTTCTCGCTCCCAACAGCATAGAATCTCAATTACTAGACTTGAGTTTTGCAATCAATCAATCGATCTTAATTTGTAAGGTAAACGGCACATTATGTGCACTTGGTGCCAAGGCATCGAAAGAAGGCTAGTAACATGTGGGGCGGTTTGCTTTGAACAAAGAATAGAGACATTTTATAGATACATGGTTTTGTAATGATTTTTTGAAGCACAAAATGTCAATGAATAAAAAAATCTCATATTCAAGAAATATGTTCATAGATGTCAATTATTTTCAATATAGATTAAGTTGTAACTTTATTGTCGTAATCTTACAAAGATGTTACAATGTTGTAGGCAGGGATTTGCTGCCTTTAGCAGGCCGCCTTGTTATTCTTGCTGTTGATGATTATTGGAGTTGTAATTGATCACATTCTTTTACCTTTTTTTGAGGGATTGTGAAAGAATGTTGTAGGGTACATGATGGTGGTTTTTCTCTATATACATGTATAAATTTAAGCATTAGATATAAAACATGATGATTTCTATTAATTTAGATGTGAAAAATACTTACTAAAATTATAAACATATTTTTTTTTATATACAAATTTTAATATTCATAATATAAGCATATTTGTGTGAATTTATTTATAATATTTTTATTATTATTTATATATATATATTGTATAGGTATTTTTGTATGTAAACTTATTTATAACAAGAACGAAGTTGTAAGCAACTAATTCCCTGCCATCTTGGGGCATGGTAAAAATTCATCGAAAGAATAATTGATAAAAAGCGTGGCATTATTAAAAAGGACTTCGATGAACTTTTCATGAACAAAAGCTAACACATGATATGCACTATAGTTTTAGAGAGATGAAATCATATGGATTGTGTTGGAAGCCTTATCAACAATGTCTCTGATGTCTTTCAACAAATGCAACATAGAAATGAATTGAGTAGTAACTTAATTAGCAAGAGAGTATATCTCCTTCAATTCTATAAGACCATATCCTTAACTAGACTATATGCCTGCAGGCTAATCACTCGGTTCATATTGGAAGAATAATTGATAAAACGCGGGGCATTATTAAAAAGGACTCCGACGAACCTTCCATGAACAAAAGCTAACACATGATATGCACTATATTTTTAGAGAGATGACATTATACGGATTGCGTCGGACGCCTTATCAATAGTGCCTTCGATGTCTTTCAACAAATACAACATAGAATTGAATTGAGTAGCAGCTGAATTAACAAAAGAGTATATCTCCTTCAATCTATAAGACCATACGGTTAACTGGACTAGATGCATGTAGGCTAATTGATCTATTCATCAAGGAAGCTAGAAATGCACTCAGACTTAAAACGAGGTGTCGTGAATTTGCAGAGTACATGAAGCTCGTCAGGGACCTACTTGATCTGGGAAGAGATGTCACAGAGAAATCGTCGCTACTTTGTCTTTCTCAACGTTGGATAGAGAATGTCATTGGTGATTCGTTAAAGCAATCATCTATAAGTGTTTAGAGGTTCAATCATTTATATAGATTATTCAATAAAAGTATAGGATAAATTCTTTAATTCTTCAACATTTTTTGAAGAATAAAAAAGTAATAGCGATCATTTTTCCAGAATGGACAGGTAATACTCGTGGGGGGAATTAAGATGGATCTTAGTGCTAATAATTAAGACGATGATGTAGTACATGCAATATTCGTACAATGCGGTTGAAAATCCTTCATAGTGAAGGTTTTCTCTTGGAACACATTTTGAAGACAATGAAGTCACCAAATATCTTATGGATTTGTTGGAGAGATTGTCCATACTCTTCCCTGCCGGCCTCTTGGGTTTCAATGAAGAATTTAAGGATTTTACATTTGTACATGGAAGCATATTAAACACATTGTGGCAAAGGAAAGACAAATTACAGGTAAATAGAATTTGTGAATGTATATATGCTTAATCGCTATTAATATCTCTAACGAATTGGAAAGGATATGCAAATGAGAATCGTGATCCTCATAAATATATTTCTTAAGGATGAAATGCTTGATTATTTTGTTGTTGCAGGCACCATTGTAGTTGCTGGTATGTTTGGAGGAGTTACCCGCGAATGGATGTGTGCAACTGAAGAGCATCTAGGGTTTGGAAAAGTTGTCCAAGCTTCGATGGCTAATTGTTGGAGAGTGCTCTGAGTTAGAAGAGTTGCCTAGTATGCAAACATTGACATCTTTGGAGGAGTTGCGAGTAGATGGATGTGTGAAGTTGAAGAGCAAATTAGGGTTGGCACAACTGACAGATTCAATTACTAAATGTTACAGGGTGTTGTGATTTAGAAGAGATTCCAAGTATGGAAACATTGGCATGTTTGAATTAGTTGTTGGCAGATGGGTGTGTGAAGGTGAAGAACATACAGGGGTTGGAGTACGTGGCAAAGATTCAACTCCTATATGTTCATGGGTGGTCTGAGTTAGAAGAGTCTAAGTATGGAGACATTGAGATATTTGAAGGAATTGGTGGCAGATGGGTGTGTGAAGTTGAAGAGCATACAAGGATTGAAGCACTCGACAAAGATTAGAATCCTTGATGTTAGTGGGTTGTCTGATTTAGAAGAGTTTCCAAGTATGGATACATTGACATATTTTTCCCAACCCAATGCAAAACAAATATTGGTCAGTGGTTGGCATATGTGGCCGTTCTGAGAATTATGACAATAGTAGTCGAGATTGACACGTATCCTCGTGATGGAAAAGATGCGTTGCTCATTTGATTGAGGTTGAATGCCTCACGTCCACAAAAAAAGGTATAGGGCATATTTAGCGTGCAAGCTATCATTTTTGGATACCCATCATGACGATTATCTCTATCATTTTCTTGGGCATTTACAGCTTACATTTGATGTGTCGCTTGGCTACATTGAAGCAAGTGAGAGGCCCCGAAGTTAGGTATGTGATTCCATTGAGAGTTAGGTATGTTTCTTGATGGATAGTGATAGAGATTCCTTGTCTAAGTGGCTTCCTTATGGAGGAGGCCATGCATATTTTCTTTGTGGCTCTGCTCTGCATAGAGTCGTCAAATGCTTTGTTGACCGTTAGATGATTTGAAGATTTACAACTTTCAATTGTTTGACATGACATGGAGTAATAGTAGCAGCACATGGCGTGGCATTTTTATAGAATTTAGTTTTATAAATCAATTATATTTATTTATAATTTCTGATAAATAAGAACACTCCTGCAGGGATTTATGTCCTATCAGAAGTGTCCTGCACCAATTAAAAAATCAAAATATTGCATTTTAAAAATTACAATATTTATTTTTATTTTTCAAAAAATAATGTTTAATAAATAATTTTTGCAAAATTTAGAAACACTTTGGGTGTGAAAAAACAAATTAATACAATTCAATAAGTTTTGACTAACCAATGGGTATATCCTTGCGTGGTTAGGGAATAATAAGAAAATAAAAACTCAACACAATATGGAAATAAAAACTCTACCGTCATTCTATAAAATCTAAAGCACCAAAACTTACAACAATATAATTAAAATTTTCCACCAAAACTTACAATCATATAATTAAACTTTTTAAATATTTTTTTATCAAGTTGTTTTCCTATGAAGATGTTTTTATGTTATCATACACACATAACAATTGCTACTAACTAATACAACTATACATTAAAAAAATAATGTTTTTTCCTAATTTTAGTACACACAAAATCAAAATTCAATGTTTTTCACTTTCCCTCTTTACGATGGATGAGGCTACCAAGAATCTAAAAATCACCATCTATTATGATAAATGTTGGAAAAACATACACTCCCAAGTGAACATATGTAAAACTTCAATGAAAAAAGCAATCCATAAATTAAATTTTACAAACCCTTAATTGTTCTTCACTATTTACTACAATAACATATGCAAATTAATAGTTAGTTGAATTTCATATGTATACAAGGTTTTTTAGTTGAATTCCACTTGTACGGTTTTTTAGTTGAATTCCACTTGAATTTCATATGTACGGTTTTGTGTATATATATAAGAAAGGGAGAATTGAAAACTGAGGGGTTGTTTTCTTTTATTTTAGAGCATTTCTTGGAGCTTCTTCTTTTTAGATTAATTTATTTTACTTTATTTTTCTTTTCATTTATCTTGATAATTCAATGTTAGCACTCATTGATGTTAACATATTCTTAGTGTGTTCACCAAAATCTATTGATATGATTTGATCAATTAACATCCTTGCATTTAAAAATTCAAATCTTAGTAGTTATTGAGTATAATTAATGAAGTTAACATATTTACCTAGATTATTGTAATAGTCCAAATCTTTGCAGTCACAACTATACATGAATTGGTCCAATCTATTCCTATAATGGCACTCTAGATTCCACGTCTATCCATTTTGATAGATGCCTTCCATCATAAAATCATCAAACATTTTACTCCAACTTGTTCATGTCGGCGTGGTGATTTGATATTTTATCCAAGTAATAAGAATGTAGCCATGTGACCAACACCTAATAGTCATAGAGAGAATAAAATATACCTCATGATCTAATTATATTTGGAAATGCCTATGGATATGAATTGATGATACTTATAAATAATCATGAAAGAACATAATTAATGTATTTATCACTTTTTTTTATTCCAATGATTGCTCCATATCAAACATATAGGGCTTAGTTAATCATGTGTTATCAAGAATGAATGCTTAGGATCTATATCATATATTTAGTGCAAATCGTGATGCATTGCATTGATATCAATATAGTGTTATAATGTCATGGATTAAGTGAACATGGTCTAAGAGAACATTTTGAATGAGCACATACTAAGAGAACATTAGCATGGTTTACAAGAATGTAATAGGTATCATATGTAGGAATTGGATCAAGGGTGGAATATGGAAGGTGGACTAGATGAAGGTGGTATATGTAATGTTCCCTCCCTATTACTCATATATATATATATAATTTTTTTTTACATTGAATAATATGAAAATGTGGTCTCCATTCAATGACATTTTGTTAGACCATGTTTCCTTTGTATGTTTGTTATCCAAATGCTTATAAAGATAGAGTTGGTTCTTAAGATTTTTCAATTGACATAATTTCTTTAATGTAAATTTTCATAGGTTTTGTTTCCATTTCCATCCACAACACAAACAATTTCCGCTGATGAATTATCAAATTCTCAAAAATAGAATGCATACACTTTTCACTATGGCAACAAAACACCATTTCTTCACTATATTATGTAATAAACACTTGATTTTCAATATACTGCAATTAAATAATGACACATAGACATAATTATGTATCATGTTAAAATACACAAAAATTCAACATATGAGGTACAAACATGTGACACATATATACCACCTTGAATGTTCTCCTTCCAAGATGAAACCATTACTTTTAAGCTTTGATAGCATTTATTTAATTTTCTATATACAATTTACTTTTCAATGGGTTGGATTTCTAAGTGGATTACTTGAAGTCCGATGTTTGTATAATATACCATCGTAGTAACTCTTTTTAGCACATCATTGGCATTGGATGTGACTACACCTCATGCAAGCCATACATACAATTTGTCATAGGGTATTTTAGGTTGAAGAGGACATCGCAAAAATCCAAAGAAGACAAGGCCTAGGAACAAAATGGGCATGGCAACCCCCGGTTAGGTATGGAATAACAATAATATTTGGCTATATAATGTATATACCCCAGCTCTGTGTCATGATATTATATAAGAGAAGGGTAAATTTCAGGGCTTATTGGAAAATAAAAAAATTCTATTTCAGATTATCATTATTATTTTAACATTTTATAATTTTTTTATGCCATACCATACCGCAACATGATTGAAAGCAATGGAGCACGCTGGCCGTCAGATGCGACAGATGCACGGTTGTAGTGGATCTTGATGGACGGACAGTAACTTCCCAAGTGACAAGATGGAGGGCCCAAATCTTTCTTGGGTCCTTGTTTGAGTTCTCTCCGGCATTAGTTGGAAACAACAGGTTTAAGAAGAAGAAGCGGCCGAGGTTCAATAGCAGTAATAGCAGAAGCATGCATAGACAGGGCGAAGTAACGAAATTTGTTTGTGGGCGTGAGAGACATTAGCAGCTTTGCTTGCTGGCTCACAGTTTGGGGAGGGGGAAATGTAATGGTGTTTGCACATATACTGGGCGTTGTGTGAAGGAAGTCTCTTTTGCTCATAAGTTCCTCTCTTTATTTCAAATAATATTGTATTTAGAAAAGGTTTTCCTGATCACCGATATAATATGTTGAGGATATGAGGATTGAACGTTTTTGGAGATTCCCCTTGTTGATTGTTCGTCGCTAGAGCTGAGAGGGAGTTGTTCTCCTCCGTCGTCTTCTTCTGTCAGAGTGACCAGCGTGAAGTCCGTTATGGAGAATAATAATATTAAGAAGGCGAGGTTCCCACCGGAAAGAAGCTCGCAGCACAAGAGCGAGCTCGATTACAGGCTTGTTGTAGGTGTGGATGAGTGATGTATGTATTGACTGTTTCTCTCTTTCATAAGTCCATGTCCATGATGAGCTTGTTTCATTTTGTTCCCTGCTCAACTCCCGAAGTCATTTTGCTTAAGAAGTTCTGTAGCTAAGGTTTTTCTGTGTAGTCCTTTGAACTCGAAACTGCGTGTCATGATGATGGCGACCCGACGATTTGTATGGTTGTTACTATCTTTTATTCTCGATATATATATCTATTTGAGAACGATGTTATACCCTGTAGGAATGTCGTATTCTTCTTGTTTATTTTACTGTTTAAAGTATTACCAGATAATCCTAACTCGGATTGGGATCGAACCCGGTCTAAATTGATGTGCCCTTGTAGTTATAACGGGCTCAGACCCTAATTAAATCCTTAACGAAATTAAAATCTAGCAGAAGCATTTCCCCATATATTTTGATCATCTCAGTCAATAGATTCGCCGTTATCGGTTGTTCATCCTGAAATCTGCGCGTATCCTTTACTGATGTCTTAGTTAAACACTCAAGGTTGTAATAAATACGAAGGAGCTAACAAGAGAGCTGTCTAAATGGCACTGAGCGCACGACTCAATCAGTTGAGTCTTAGCTCTTTTACAACCACTATTGAATCTCTTCCCAGAGTTTTTAAACCACGCAGATGCCTTGTGACTCAATTTTTGTATACATTGTGTATTGATCTTCGACTGTCTCAACAGTGTTAACTCTGCTAGTTGTCCGAACTGTCCCTTGATGTGTTAACAATGCCCATGTTTCAGAAAGCTTGAATGGGAGGATTATCCAAAACTCAGAGCTTTTTATATTCTGCACAACCGTAACGTCAAATGTACCGAGCAGTACTACTTCAAAGTCTTATTTAATGTTTTTGTCATGTCATGTGATTATGTGTAAAATTGCTGAATTTCTTTTTTTAAAATAATTTTTAAATAATTTTAATATTAAAAAATAAAACATTTTCGGCAGGGATTTATGTCACGTCTAATGTGTACTCCAATAAAAAAAATTGATTTTGCTTTTTGAAAAAATAGAAATTACATTTTTAAATTTTCAGAAATTCAGTTTAATTATTATTTTTTAGCAAATATTATAAAACATGATAAAAACAAAATAAAAAATTAAGAATTAATATAAGTTAAAAGACTTTGACTTTTAAATTAAAAGTATATCCCTACCTTGGTAGGGAATAATAAAATAATATAATAAATAGTCGTTATATTTCAAAATTGTTTTTATTATTTTAAAATATCTTTCTTATTGAAACAAATAAAAAAATTGCTATAAAAATGAAGATATAAGTGTCAATAAGAAACTATAATATAATTAAGACTTCTTAATAATTAATATTAGTTTAAATGAGAAGCAAGAGTGATAAGAATTCTTGGTAACAATGTATATTTGTGTGCATATTTGAAAGAGAGAAAACAAATAGCTACATATTACATTTTTTACATATAAGATACATACTAATATGTACCCATTACATGATAATATTTTAGAGTAAGTTATTTTATTAACTATATTTTTATTACATATTATGAATTTAGAGTTTTTGTTTTTTTATTATCAAAGTTCTTTATATTTTAAATATTAAATTAATTTTGACTTTGGTTTGAGTCAAACTCTCTTGACTTTCAATTCACTCTATATCAAGAAATTTTGATGTTTTGTTATAAATTTTTATTAGTTCTTGCTATGCAAGGAATATACTTTTCTTTTTAAATAAAAAAAGTTTAACTTAGCATTAGCATTAGTTTGTTTTTTTTTCAAATTTTTATAAAGTCTTTTTTATGTTTCTAAAAATACTATTTAAATTGATTTTTTTAATTAAAAATATTTTTTTATAATTTTTATTTTTTTATCATTTAATTTTGTGATGGGTGAAAGAAGCCATCGAAAAAACATAAGTTCCTACAAGAGATATATCAATTGTCAGATAAAAAAAATTAAATCCAAATATTTCTTAAATAACCATGTAATTGCGGATTCCCCTTCCCTGCGATCGATTCTCTTGGTGTCCTTGGATTTTGTGTTTTTGTGTAATGTGGCCTTTAATGAAGAGTGCAATGATACATACTAGCCCAATATTTCCCTAGATTTGATGCAGTACAAGTCTAATCCATTTTATTTTCTCGTCCTCTACCTTTTCCTATCAGTTAGTTGAAGCAGACAAGATTCTCATAGATGCATTTTAGAATATGGAGAGCATCAATGTTTAAGCTCTCATCAGTGGTGAGATTGACAAAATGAAGATACCTTCCCTATATCCGATTGGGTTGATCATTTCTTCCCCATAATTTGATCACGAAGATGGGAGTGATATCCTGGAATGAATGGATAAACAACATGCAGGTTTTGTTCTCTTCGCATTCTTTAAGCATAGTTTTTGTCTCAGTCAATCAAATCGTGAAACTCGTTATAAAGAGTTTATAATATATAACCACAAATTAAGACTTTTAGATTCTGTGTATTGAAATATCTCTCTATGTATATAAGCTCATATTAAGTAAGATTTTCATATTCTATGTGTATATATATATAAACTACAGACTAAATCATGCCCTCCTTACTTTGCCAACAACATATGTATTTATTCAATCTTGTTGCACATGGGCTTATCAAAATCTTGAACATATGGGTTAATGTGAATGGACCCAAGCTTGTTCAGATGAGATGCTCACTTTGTATACATCCTTGTGAGATGGTAACTTGTACCCAAAGAAGCAAAGCTTGAATAATCTCCTTGTGGGTGCTTTGTAAATTAATATAATGCACATAATTGAAGAGGAACAATGTCATTCCAAAGCTAATGAAGTGGGGAGTCGTAAGAATATATGAGGGAAATTATGGTAGAAGGAGAAGCAATAGCTCAAAGTGCACAAGGTAAATTATGTTTGTAAATTATGTTTGAGCATCATAATTAGTATCCCACTGAATTGTTTTTCCCTCAATAGTCAGAGTGTTGGGTGTTGAAATATTTTCAGGCCCCTAGTTCTTGCTTAATGATGTGGTCTTAGTTTTGAATCACTGTAATCTTAGTCATTGTGTTAATCAAATTTTCTCTGTTATTATGGTCCAATATGAGGTGTTCGTTCTCTGTTATTATGGTCCAATATGAGGTGTTCGTTTTCTATTATTACTGTATAGTGTTCTCTGTAAATTATCCACGTTGTTTCATCATGGGAAGTCAAAGATTAACATTTCATTGAAAAATAGTTTCAAGTATTTTTATTACCAAGATAATGCATTGTAATGGCTTCAGATGGTGTTAATTGTGCATATTAAACATCTTTATATCGTGGAGTATAAACAAATATGTTTTGAATGGGCAATGTTTACCCAATTGTTGGTATGATCTATTTTTTTCTTTATTTTCTTGGTAGATTGGATGTACGTAATTTTTCCTTTCTATATCAGACTTTTATTGGTCTGTATCAGCCTTATCTTCTCATTATAAATATAATTTATGGAAGCCACTTTAAAACCAAATGGCTCTCAACCTAGTCATTGACATTATGGAAAAATTATGACCAAAGTTTCAACCTAGTCCCATGCAGCAAATATGTGTTCAAGTTTTAGTGAAACATACTAAGGATTTGCAGTGATCATAGTTGTTGTGTGAAGTAACAATGGCTGCATAAATATTTCACAAAACATCCACCACTCCAAAGAAAAAGAACCTGATAAGTTTAGAGGAAGGAAAAGAAATGGGTGTCTTAACAAAGGAAAGATTGGAAGGGCTAGAGATCCAAATTTGATAAGCTCATTCTTGCAATCAATTGAAAATTGGATCAAATCATCTCTCTACTTTGGAGCCTTATTCATGTCACTTCTTTTAAAGGTTTAGTACACATAATGATAGAAAAAATCGTGCCATTCTCCGAATGAAAAATGTTGTGGATATTTAGCCTTTTGATACATTAACCTTTTGCCCAATTAATAATTTAAGAGATCTTTCAATTTAAAGAAATACTTTATAAAATCTAGCATAAAAAGGCCTTCCTGACTAGGCCAACAATCGATTTTAGATTAATTCAACGGTTGCTTCTTTTCATCATTTTATGAGGCCTATTATTCACTACAAAATCGATCATGAATGAGATTGCATTTATTTGGATTCTTTATTTATATAATGAAGAATGTACAAAATAGGTTGTGTATAAATTGATAAACAAATTTATCAATGTCTATTGCCAAGATATTCTCTAATTTTTTTCATATTCTAAAATATTTTTATCTCAATCCTTTACCAGATTGGCCTTTCTAGATGCGTTCAAATTTTAAAAATTGGCTCTTCTATGTTATTCAAGTCTATATTTGAGAACATATTTTAAAAATTGGCCCTTCTATGTTATTTCAAGTCTATATGTGAGAACATATTTTAAAAATTGGCCCTTCTATGTTATTTCAAGTCTATATTTGAGAACATATTTTTTTTGCCTCATCTCCTTCACATAACAAAGTTCTCAACCTTTGATTATCTCCCAATGCATATTGGGATAAACCATATTATCATGTAGATCATTTTCACAAATTTTCTAATTATTTTAGTTAAATTCAATTAAATGTATGATAAAAGCAGCAAAGGCTAGACAATTTTTATTGGTTTCCTTTTTTGTTATGTGGAATTGGAATTATCTTTTTCCTTTTCATAAAGGATCACAAAATTATTTTAGTTACACTCAATTAATGTTAGTTGCACTCAATTAATGATGAAAGCACCATAGCTGAGAACTTTTTAATGGATTGTCTTTATTGAATTGTGGCTTCACTATTTTATCACATTAAATTTATATTGCGATTAATTTTTAACTTTTTATAAAGGTTTAAATTTATATTGTGGTTATTTTTTAACTTTTCTTAAAGGTTCATAGCATTAAGAAATTTCTAACTTTTTTAATTTTAAAAAACTTGGTCATTCTTCTTAGTCTTTTTATATCCTTTGTCCAAAAATATTCACTGCTTTTTAAAACTTTTTTACATCCTTTCCCCTAGCTTATGTTAAAATTGGAGATCTAGGTAAGTAGAGTCAAGTTTACTGAGATAGAAATTTTTCTTAAAGTCAATAAACATCTTTACCTAAGTAAATTAGAGTTTATTAAGATGGAGGGACATTTTGTTATTATTTTTTCATCAAATAAAAATATTGAATTGGTCATCAATACATAAGTATATGATTAAAGAACACTTTTTAATTTGAAAATTAGTATATATAATTAAATCATCAGATCATCTAAGTTGTGGCATTTTTCTGTATACTATATTGTCTTCTCCTTCAATAAACTCATCTTTATGTTAACACCATATGCCGAGATTTCAGTATCAATGTTCTTGCTCAACACACAATGTTTAGTGGATACATTCATTTATCTATTTAATTCTTTTTTAACATAGGCAAGGACTTAGCTACTATTCGGCTTTATTTCTTGTTAAATTTATTTATTTGAAAAACTAAAATGATTTTTTCAATATTTCAATTTTATCAATTGAATTTTTTATTGGTTCATATATTATGATGCGACTTAATTACCCCTTGTGTATATGATTTTTTTTTAGTATTTGTTAGACATGAAAAATCATTTCAAAAATACAAATTCAAAAGTACCCTAAACATCAACACAACCGTCTTTGACATCCTTCTTATTTCATATTAACTCATCCATGCACTAGACATCCATATTAATTCATTTGAGAAAGATAGTGGTGGTGGCGGCATGCTACATCTCTTCAATCCACTTTTAGCCTCCAAGACATCTATGCAAGATGACCACGGTGGTAGCTCATTACATCTCTTCAGTCCACTTGTGGCATCCATGGCAATGGCTATTGTTGCTAGTTGTACCTAGTATGGTATGCATGGTAATGGTGGTGTGGGCCATAAACTATTTTTGTTTGCAAATTCCTTTTTTAGGACTTTGTTGTAGTTCTTGTCACAATGATAGAAATTATCTATGTTGTAGTCACAATAGCAAAAAAATTTAGTGTCATTCAACTCTTGTCAATGACAAGGACATTTGAAGAAAAGATAGAGTAGAGAAGGTTGGTATGCTATGTTCTTCTATAATTACTTAGGATTTACCTATGATTTCACATGCATGCTTGTTTGGAGCTTAGCCTTCTCCTACTTCCCATTGTCTTTCAAATGAGTTTGATTAGCTTTGCTATCTATATATTTGAGCTCGAAATTCGATCAATGATAAGATATAAAGGAGTTTGTGTATCCTTTGACTTGAACGTTGGCATACACAAAGTAAGAGAATATATAAACCGTATAAAAAATCATAGAGATAAATACTCTAGAGGTTGGGAATCTTTAATCATTTTAGCACAAAAATTGAAGATAATATGAAAATCATAACAATATTTTGTATTGTAGCAGCATCCTTTACTTCCTTGAAAGATCTCTCAGTGCATCTAAAGAACCATAAACTTGCTGATCTTGCAAATTAAAAAGGGCATGTCAATTATTTGCTTTATTTGCATTAATAATAGTTGTAAGAAACTCACCAAGCTACACTTCAAATTGTTAGAGATTTAGTGTCAAAATTGAATCCTTGTCTATCAACTTCAGGACTATTATTAGATAGTTCCCTTATAGTTAGAACATTATATTAATGCCAAATGTGTACTAATTGTAACAATTGTAAAATAGAATGAGTTAAAAATGGAGATAAAAAGTCCATTATGGATGTTTCATGTTCCCTAAATTTCATTGTAAAGAAATACGAGTGCATAAAATCCGTGTTAACTTTGCAAGTGATACAAAACATTTTGAAAATATAAAGAGAAAGTAACCACTCATTCTTAGAACTCGTAGACAGATTCAATAGAGGGGATCAGTTCCAAGATCTAGAAATAGGGGCTTCTCCACAATTCCATGATAGCCTTCTGAACGCACGAAGAGGATATTTTACATATGGTTAACACTCAATCAAAAAAAACATTGCAACTTAGAAATTTATTTGTTGTTATGCATGATTTGGGTTGTTGCAATTATTGGACTCCATAGATGAATTAAATATTAAGATTCTTGTGTCTATCTACCAAAGACAATTTTATCATGCTTAGTTTTTAAGTTTTCCATGGAATTGAATTAGGATTGAAATTTTTTCATAAAAACATTTGGTTTAGAAGAGTTCATAGACAAGAATAATGCAAGTGCCATACAAGAGGATTAATCCCTTCTTTCAGGCTAACAAAGCACTAAAGCATAACTTGGATCTTAAGTATCATACAAGCCACGAGATCTATTATATAACATGTAATTGCATTTGTTTTCAAACATGTTCTACCCATATTATTGATTTCCTTCTGAAAAGTATTTTCTATTTCCAAGTATAATAAAACAAAATTTATAGCACATTAGACCATGGGAAACAACTTGTAATAAAGGTGGGTAACAATGATAATGTTATTCGCAATGGGTTATGGGTGGGATAAATATAGCCATTACATTGTAATTGAGGAAGAAGTTTATCAATGTGTGCTTGATAGTTCATCTCTTTGCATGGTTCAAGCAAAAATTTTGAACAATGGAATATGAAGAAAAATAAAACTAATGTGTGATGTTTGGGACTCTTAGCAAGGAATTTTTCAAGGCAATTGTGTATTTTAGAGAAACTTGGCCCAAAATGTTTGAACATGTTAGGGGTTGGACATGTCCATGCCCTTCGACATCTGGGGCGTCAATTCTTCCTCGACAATGATGTAGTAACTTGTTCAAAGCACAATATTACATGTGTATGGAAAGAAACTTTTCAAAATTTGCATCAATTCAAACCACTACGTTGGAGAGAAGGGAAGATGAGGGTTCTCTACTTGGATATAGGTAGCAATTGCATGTGCTGAGAATATCAGTAAGCATAAAACACCATCACAAGCCTAGGAGAATAAACCATTTCATCTATTTACAAATTCTAGATTGTTATGTGCTTAATTAAGCATGTGCAATGAATGGGCACTCATTTTCCTCATCAATGATCAAGAATTAGACACCAATAAGGAATTTCAATCAACATGCAAAATAATAACAATAATACGGTTTCCCTACACAAAGATGGGACAGCTAGTGTTGTTGATATAAAGCATGTGTTGTATATAAATTTATTATGATATTGCATGAGCGTTGGCTAATTATAATATCGATAACCTATGCACAATGTTGGCTACCAAATTATAGTTTCCAAATGTTTAACAATTTAGAATTTGCTATGTGGTGGGGAATCGCTCGAGAAACTCAACATGTAGAATGTCTAGTGGAGTTTAAATGGGAATCCATGTTGCTATACATTCCTTTATCAATCATTGTTGACTTGCTAAATAAATTACAATCAATCAATTAAAAATGCCCACCTCTAATTTAAATTCATTTTATATATTTTGATTATAATTTCCTAATATTATGTACATCAACAATTTAATTTAAAATGATAAAGTATCGTTATATGATTATTATACATTGATTAAAATATAATTTTACGATTATTATAAATTGATTATGCAGCATTTGATTAATAATTAATTTTACTTTAATATGTTATTAAACTTTAAAATGAAATATTAAGAAATTAGGTTTGTAAACATAAGCAAATTGCATTATAACCTTTTATTTTTGTTGTAAATACAAGTGTAAATTATTATTTCCGAGACTTTTCATAAGAGTTTCATTTAGGAGTTATATGAACAAGCAAAAGTACTTATCAATTCTATCATGCTCAACAATGTGGCCTTTGCAACTCTAATAGTTGGACCTACTTTTCCATTGTCATTGGTAATATATGTCTTCGTCAAGTTTGTATTTTCAAGTTATGCAATGTGACAGTCTTTCTATTTGCAAGTTGTGCAATGTGACAGTCTTTTTGGTTTGGGCTTTGTTGAGATGGATTTATTTTTTAATTTGATGTTGCTCTTAGATTTATGTAAATAACTTTGATTCGATTTGGAATAGCAAGTTATTGATATTTTTTCTGTGTGAAAAAAAATTGTTCAATGTTGCAAGGATGTGTGACGTTGAAATAAATTGTCATTTGTTATCGCAATTATTATATTATCACTATTATTCTCACTCTGTGTTCCCTTTCATCTTGTATGACATTTGAATTTGGTAAATCAATTTTGTTTGGTTGTTATTGAAGCAAATTTAGGACATGTAATAGTAGTCACTTTATGTTCATGCAGTGCTATTGATTGATAATGGTGCGAGTAATAGCCAACACACTTGACAAGATTCAAGAGTAGTTAGACATATATATGTTGAATTCTAGTTGTAAAATTGTTTAGAGTCAGCTTTCCACTTGTGTAAACCACCCTGGTTTAGGATGAATCAATGCAATGTAAAGAGGATGTACAAAACTTTAGTGTTGAAGTTAACTTTCACAATTACTATTCTTTTAATTATGCATGTAAACAAAGGTCAAACAAATACAAAAAATTGAAAAAAATGGATTGTTTAAAGATTTTATTATGATCACAAAAGATTGTTAAATAAATAAATTGAGCACTTCCATTCCACATTTTTCCTTATTAAACTCCCTATAAATTCAATACTATACATTTGATAAAGACTAAAGGCTTTAATAACATATGAAAGTGATTTAATCCAAATTCTTTAGGATTAAAGATATTTTATTCTAAAAATTGCCAAAAATTTCTAGAAACTACATAAAATACTTAGTGATTTGAATATTTTTTTTAAAATATCTCCAAACATTTTATGGTTGGAATTTTAAGAATTAGTAAGATTCGCCAAGGTTTCTACACTTTAAGATAAGTACAGATCTTTACAATTTTCCCTAGCTACTAGCGTAGATAAGATGCATCTAATAAAGAGGAAGACATGTCTTTTAATACATACTGCATATCCTCTTGTAACATGTTAAGCATTTTCCCTCTCCCCCATATAATGGAATCGCCAATGTTAGGAGAATCTCAAGTACATCCAATATTAAAAGAGAAAAAGTGCATCCAACATTAAAAGAGAAAATTAAAAGAGAAAATTGACAAATGTATGCAAGAAAAGAAAAAAATTACAATTTACTAATGTAATCCTATAATATATCTTTAGTGATACTCCATTCACTTACTTATTATACAAGGTATCGGTTAAGGTGTCACAAGTCTTGAATGCACTTTTCCTTCGTTTCCTATAAGTATAAGTTGATAAAAATGGTCAAAGGGGAATTTAGTAGCATGAAGTCAGAGAGTAATTTCATTAAATACACTTCTCCTTCGTTTCATGATAAACATGGTCCAAGAGGAATTTAGTAACATGATGTCAGAGGGTAATTTCATTTAATGAAATATTCTAGTCAATAAGACAAAAACAAGAAACCTACAACTAATTAATAATATCTTGTTAATTGGTTTGATTTTTCCACAACGAAACAATTTCATTATGAAAATGGGTAGTAAAAGTTGTAGAGAAGAAACCTGTTCTTTTTGGTCATGAAAAACTCTTATAGAGATCAAATTAGTAGCACAAGAAGTCATTGGAAATCTCATTGAAACAAATCTTTAATGCAATTGATTAAACAAAAAATGGAGCTAGCATGTGAAAGATATGGTAAAAAAATACCCTTTAAAGATATAGTAAAAATTACCCTTTAAATTAGTAAAATAAGTTAACCCTCCAAAACATTCACTCCTCAAATTTATCACAATCATTTTGTTTTTAAATGCCAATGATCATCCCTCTTTTGTTTAAAATGTGTAAGAAAGTAGATCAAAACTTTCCACTATGATGAAAGCAAGAAAACCTATATTTGATTTTTCCAAATTAAGGAATCAAAGCAAGAAAGCCTATATTTAAATTCAAGATTATGTTTTTATTGAAGAGATTTGGAAAGATAAAGAAGGCACACTAACATAGAAGAAGGGAGCTTAGGAAAATTTCCAACTACTATACAAATCTTCTTAGATTTCTTCAACACCTATACTTACATAAACATGACAACATAGTGAAATTCTTATGAGCTCCTCGATATATAAGCCTCTATAGTGAGAATACCTATCCACAAAAAAAATGTTAGAGTCCCACCCTAATCTCCTTAATAGATAGGTTGTTATGAATCAAGGCCATCTATATTAAATTAGGCCAATAAAGTAGGTATAGTGTGAAAGAAATATATGTAAAAAGACTTTCCGGAAGGTTTCAACCATTAAATTAAAATGTCTCTATAATGTGAAAGCAATATTTGTAAGAAGACTTACTAGAAGGTTCCACCTACAACTAGAAAGTTCCTTCACTAAGAAGGCTTACTAAAAGGTTTTTCCTAGTAGAAAGTTCCTTCATTAGAAACTATATAGAGGAGTAGAAGCAATGAAACAAGATGTCTTGTGAAGTATTTTATAATTGGGGTTTGGTTCCATTTGTAGGTTGTCCCCTCAAGGAGGAAAGTGAACATTTCTTTCATCAATAAAGATATTGCTATTGTGATACTTTGTTATCTACAATTGTCTATTATTGTGAAAATTCTATCTTTTCATACAAAATTATTGCTTTATTTTGTTATTTATACTATGAATTTCCAATTATGCTATTAAGATACATAACATATGGTATCAAGGCACTTTACGAATTTGAAAATTTTAATTTTTTTTTTAAGGTTAGAGATGTGTCCCAGTGTCTATAAATAATACATTGATGTCATTTAGTGGGTAAACCCGTGGTTGGGGAAGCATACACACTGAGGATACATTTGGTACGTAGTCATATTTGTTTGACACTATTGTACCTCTATTGGTACCCCTTCAAATAGTATTGTAGGGGCATCCAATGCCATTCAAGTTGTCACCGATGCAGCACTAGTCTGCAAAGTAGAAAGGTCCAGATTTATCAGCCCATATGAGATTGTTTTCCATGCTCAATGTTTGGGGTAGGGGAGAAAGAACGTCTCATTCATAGAGCATTTCATTTTTCTCATCTAGAACTATGGATTTATATAGATTTGCTGCTAAAAAAAATTGAAGGTCGAAAAGTAAGAAACACCGAGGAGTAGAGAGAGGTGAGGGTGGCTTCATGATCATGCATGGATATGATCTAGGCATCATTTCCAAGATGCGAGAGAATTTTTGGAGGGCATGGAAATGTTGTTGATAGGGGAGGCAAAGGAGTAAATCACAAAAATTAAGTGGAGAAACATCATAGTCAACAGTGTCATGAAAAGGGTGAATGGAAAAGGTGACTACACATATTTTATTAATGAGGAGGTGAGGGCCATCCTACCATACCCATCTAATATGGTATGGTGAAGGATAAGTAGTAGTTGGAAACTTAATATGTTCAACAAGGGATTTGGAGAAAAGTTTTTTCTAACTACAGATAGGGAGGGAGATTGATTGTCGAGAATAATTAGTTGATGATTTTTTTATCTATCTTATGGGGTCTACTGAGAGATAGATCTCTAATTTGGAGTTGGTATCGCATATGAATGGTGTTGAGTAATAATTCTGCACTGTGGTCAACAAGGGAGTGACAACCTAAACCGGGGGTGTTTAGCAACCCCTAGTCATTTGAAATAGCTGCACTCAACAGGTTTAAAGGATCCGTTGGTCGACTAACTCTAATCTAATCTAAAGATCGGCTGTATAATATACCCAAAACCAATCTAGACACACTAACTTTAAAACTGACTGTTTGGACCCACAGAGGATGGATTTAAGATCAACAGTAAAATTCAAGAGAAATGGATTCAAGGTTCTTACTTTGACAATTGCACAGTTTTTGGATGTATCACGCTTGGCTCGACCCTTTGGCAAAGCCAAAGATTCTAAGGCAATTTCCCCAGGATTTATGTGAAAACCCAACGACTTTCAATGCAAATCTAAAACTAACTAAAATTTAAATATGCTAGTTTGAATGTCGCCACCCTACTATAGACTCAGATTGACTTGACCACTGAAATCAGACTATGAAAAACCCAACTAAGTGCATAAAATCGAAAACAATATAAACTAACTAAAACTATTCAAAACATTAAAATAATTCTGAAATAAATATACACAATAAACATAAAAATATAATATAAACAAAACTACAGCAATGCAATATTAAAAGCTAATTAAGTTAATAAATTGAATTAGTTCCTATCCTGCGTACGAGAAAAGCGAAGTTTAATCTAATGACAGTTTTGTTTTTTTATATTAAAAAATAAAGATCTGCTAATAACGGGCAGCCGACAACCGAGGACATCTTATGACCAGTGAATAAACAGATCTTTTAATTTTAGAAATTTCTGAAAAATTGAACCGAAACATAATCAAATGAAAGTTAAAGAAATTTCTGCATATATAAGAACAAAACAATCAATCATATCAGTTTCATTTGCATTTAAAAATTAAACATGTGAATTGATGAAGAATTTCTGGACATATTCGAAGATAAATCCTTTTGTACTCTGCAAACAGAATAAATTGTGATCTGGTCAAATTTCATAATCTCGAGCCATATCTTTCTCCTTGTGATCCAGTCAAATTTCATAATCTCGGTCCGGTGTTCTTCGCGTGAAATTCCCTTGTGGGCTGGAAATACGCAGCAAAAAAATATTTTATTTATCTTCCTTTCTCCCACGAAATAGATAACTCCCTCCTGGATCGTAGACCTAGAATCTCTCTAATTTTCGCGTCCATTTGATGTCTCCCATTCTCGGGTTTTTCTGCTTTAACTTCATAGTAAGGTTCGCCAACTCCATTTGCATCGCCGTCGTTGTTGAGGCCTGTAACTAAAATATAGTCAGAATTAAATAAAGATGCACCGAAACCAAAATATTGCGTAAATATACATGAAATAAAAATTTATCAAAGTCCGATCTCTTTGCAGTATTCCACAACAGCTACCAAAGTTCTTTCTTCACCGAGATTTGATAAGGTGATAGCGAATTGGTGGCATCTCGGTGATTTGTGACTACGATCTACACAATCCCCCTTTTGGCGATCGTTGCGATCTGATATTGCAATGTGGCAATGGATCAACAGTTTTGATGACAAGCAACTTGGTTGGCAAATGACTCATGCAGTAGCAAGGAGGTGCGCCTCAGTAAACTAATGACAGAATTTTCCTTTCAGGCGATCTTGTCTAGATAACAAGATCCTAAATATCTGTTCCTTTCATCATGGTTTACATAGCAACTTATCAAACGAATCAGGTCAAATTTCAACCGCAAATTCGTGACACCATCTCCACGGGGAATATAAGGTTCATTTCAAAGCAACAATCTATCCGTGTAAGGATATCTTCTGATGTGGCATTTGGTAGCGATATGGTGCAACATGCCTCTTTCAAATGATATGGCACTATTTGCGTAGATTCTGATTTGTAAATCTATTTGACGGGTAAAGATTGGCGTCTTTGTCGGTTAATTGGTGCACTGACTTTTTTTTTCCGTGAAAAAAAGCATACTATTGATATTCAACCTTGAATCAAATAGTACATGATGGTCCGCATATCAGCATCTAATATTCAGCCTCCCTCAAAGAGAGGATTTACAAGAAAATAAAATATACATCGAAAGCCAAAAACAGACCAAAGGTCCTTGGCCGAGCATATAGCTTTAAACAGATCTACATAGATAGGAAAACTTATAACTTAGAGTCAAAAAAGAAACTCAATCCAAGTAGTACCAGCTACCAGAATCGACACACTGATTCTCTAAGAATTCCTCCCACACGATGAAGTCCTCAGCAGTATCCAAAGCCAATTTAGAAAGAAGGTCCACCTGTATGTTATGTTCCCGGTAAATATGCTCCAAAGTAATCTGTCCCAACTTGTTTAATTCCTCCATAACTCTGTCACACCAATAAGTCAGATGTATAACATTAAGTTCACATTCCCCCATGGCCCACTTAATAGTCACACGAGAGTCGCCAAATATGAGAACATTCGATAACCCAAAACAGTTTGCCACCTTTGCCACACACCATAATGCCATAATTTCTGCTTTCATATTAGAGCCTTTTCCACATTTCATTTTCAAAGCAAAATAATGATCACTATTAAGGTATATGATACCCCGAGCCCCACATTCTCCAGAAGCAGCTGCACCATCAAAGAAACATATGGGACGTGTGAATGTCAAATTAAACTGCCCAATATTCCTATGTTCCCTGGACTTACTCTCCACCTGGTAATTCGAATAGTAGCTGATAACAGTCTTAGACAAAAGCTGCACCCGAGGTCTAATGTCTTCAAATAATGCCTTATTTCTAGTCCCCCATACCACCCAGCAAATGAAGATAGGCAAAGTCTGGTGTTCCTTACACTCAGAACGCCACTGATACAAGGAATTAGCAATATATTCTCCTGCCCATCTAGCTTTAATGTCAAAGAACAGATATATATGCTCCCAAAGATCCAAGGTAAAAGGACATTCCAGAAAGAGATGCTTGGTAGACTCCAGATTACATCTGCAAAGAATACACATACTGGGGCCGACCCATCCCATTAAATTAAGATTCTCCCATGACTTCAGCCGGTCCTGAAGAACCAACCAGAAGAAGCATTCCATTTTGAGCGGTAAGTGCCATTGCCAAAGTTTACCAAACCACCACTATTTCGGATAATAGCACCTCGCGTTAATAAGATAGTGATAAGCCGATCTAACAGTAACAGATCCTGTAGACTCATTCCCACACCAGATAACAGTATCTTCTTTATCTCTGAGTTGGTGCACTGACTTATCAAGTCATGCAATCCCTTTTGACGTGGTGAAGACAACTGTAATTCTTTTCTTTTGCTGGCTGGCTGGCGAATCTCTCCTTGATGATATGTAAAATTTTACGTACAAACTGCTATTTTCTGGTTTGATGAAATAAAGATTTCTACCTGGCGAGGGAGATTGCACTCACATCTCCACTGCCAGATATTTGACGTGAAAACTTGGAAGAATTTAATGCAACTATCGCAGCTGTCTTCCTCCTTCATTCAGATCCAGTAACTTCATGACTTAACAAGAATGACGTTTTTGGGGGTCCAAGCCTTTTACAACACATGGCAGCTTGACACTTTCACTTTTCATAATATAGCATTTCATTACTTAGAGAGGCATATTTTACAATCTAGTAGGGGTGGATGTGTAACTCTCTCCGTGCTCATCTTAGAGCTGACACTTGTCTTTTTAAAAAAATAAAAAAATATTATAAAAAATAAAATATCGCTCAAATTAGATTGAAACTCATTTAGAATAACATATATATAAAACTACACAAATAAATAAATTAAAATCATAAACATTGCATTACATACGTGAATAATGCAGAGAGTTCAAATATTGAGGACTAAAATAGATCTATGTTGTTTGTATCAAAATGGTGATATAAGAGATGATATCTCTTTGTGTTACCCATAAATGATCTATACGATTTAGCAGTTTCTTATTGACGATTTTCCATGAGGATTTATAGTTAAATGACTTTCTTCACGTTCTGAAGTAGTTCTCGTCACCTTAATTCATGGCAAGTCCCTTTCTTCTTTGAATAAACTTCATTTAATAAAGCTCGATAGCCATAAAACAATGATGGGGTGTCTTTTATCATTGACTTAAATCCATGCTTGAGATCCCATTCGATTATTTTGCTCTAAACTTTCAACAACTGTGGCAAAAAAACATAAAATAAAATAATCCTAGGTTCTAATACGAGTATAAGTGGAGCAGTCCTTTGGATTTCCTAGGAGAGCACAATTATTTTTGTTCCAATCGATACTACGCTTTATTGATGTCAGAAATTACAGGAAAGGAAATGGGTTTTGAAAAAAATTCCACACAGGACCTGGTGTGGTCGGCAATGGCGTTGTCGAACTGATGAGGATGATCGGTTTTGGTGTGGTCTGAAGGGTCAATAAATCGTGTTGTCGGGTGGTTCGATGGGTGGGGTGTCCATATTAGAGGGGATTTAAGAGGTATGAACCGGCATGACTGTTTCTTTGGTTGAATAAGTGGTTTTCGCTAGGGATTTTGGGGTTTTCTGGTGAACCCAACCCGGTTGACTTGTCTTGGGTTCTGCTTCTTTTTACCTTTTAGTGGGGAGTGGTAACCTGCTTGTTTATATTCCCTTCTTTTAGGGTTTATCGGTGTTATTATCACTCCCTGCCAGTCTCCTGCTTTGGGTTGACCTGGTGTTTTCTTCTTAGCGGTTCGCATCCTGTCAGGGTGCTCATATTCCCCTTCTTTTTGGGTTTATCCTCCCGTGATTTGCTTGTTGGTTTCCATTTGGGTCGTTTTTCGGTTGGTATTTGGCCTGTATCTGAAGGAGGGTTTTTGAGAATCAAAATGGGTGACCCTGCGCCGGCTTCGCATATTCCGGCTATGTTATCACCGACGACGACCGACTTCTGGATGGAGGAGGCTGGTATTATGAAACCGAATGCTTTTTATAAGGACTTACTTAAGGGGAAAAGAACCCTCGTGGCTGGAGATAGGCACGCATCTCTATGTGGCAAGAATGCTTCCAAGAAGGGACACTTCTCTATGTCTGATGCATCGGCTATTCCGGAGGGTTCATTGTCATCTGTGGATAGTGTATAGGCTTTACCGCGGTCGGCGAAGGCGGGCTTTCATCAAGGCTCCTCGAGGGTTTCTCGGCGTTTGTTAGAGAAGTGGCGTTGTCGGCCGGGGGAAGTTTGGCTTATGATGGGGAGGGATGTAGGGGTGGAGGAACTGGTGGAATTCAACATGACAGTCCTGGTCGGAAAATTTTCCTATTTCGCCATGAACCGGAAGGAGATTGTGAGCTGGGTGTCTTAGACTTGGAACCCAATTTTGGGTTATACCCCTCAGGTTTTTGTCATGGCCCTTGGTTGGTTCGGCTTTAAGTTCAGGATGGAATCTCATGCTTCTCTTACTCTGGACAAAATTTGGCTCAAGGGGCCGGGCAGTTTGATGCTTTAGCGTTGGCAAACGAATTTCGATCCGGAGAAGGCAACGATGCGTTTTCACCATATGTGGGTTCTTTTACCTGGTTTACCTTTGGCATTATGGATCGGGGTGCCTTCGAAGCAATTGGGAATAACCTTGGTCGCTTTCTTCATGTGGAGGAAGATCACCTGCATGGGATGGACCATCATATGGGTCGTTTGCTAGTGGAGGTCGACGTATCCCTGGGGCTCATTGATGTCTTGCATATTGACTGGAGGGGCTGCAATCTTGCCCAGGATATTGATTATTGGGGTATTTTGTTTTGGTGTTCCAATTGCAAGGAGGTCGGCCACTTATGGTGTCATTGTAAGAAGGGCTCTTCCTCAAAGCGTCCTTCAGATGTGGATCCTTTTTGGCCTTCCGAAAAAAGTAGTGAGCTGGAACTTGTTTCAGCTGGTGGCTTGGACGGCTTCTCCAATCGTCTTCCTCCTCCCGGGGCGAATGCGTCGGTTTTAATGCGTAAGTTAGAAGCCAACGACCCCTCGTTCTATCATTCTTTAAATGATTTGGAAATCTCTTTTATTAACTCTTTAGAGCTTAACAATGGGAATGATGGGAACTATGTTGGTCGCTGCCATGTCTCTCCCTTGCCTTCACATGATTCGGATTCTGATAAAACTGTTCCTAGTCTTTCTGAGGAAATGGGCGTTTCCCCGGAAGAGTCGACTCTTCCTTTCCCTTCCCACTATGCGGCTTCAACCATTCTAACCTCTTCGGATAATGATGTGTCAGCGTGTATACCTGCTATTGTTGGGGGTGTTGGGTCATGTCTTGATGTGTCGGTGTGTATACCTGTTGTTGTTGGGGGTCTTGGGTTGGTGTCCCTCCCTCCTCCTTTGAACCCTCCCCATCTTGAGCCGTTTTCCAATGTGCTTATGATCCCATCCTACTATGAAATGGTGAAAAAAATCCTTATCCCGGTCTATTTTAAGAATCGTGTTGTCGATGTTGTTCTGGTCCCTCGACTGGCTACCAACCTGGGCCCCGACAATAATGTTATGATCTTGGGGTCTATTGTTTTGGCGTCGGTGGATAGGGATTCAGATACACTACCTGATCCTAATCCCTCATCTTCGATGGGGTCTATTAAAGTTGCAAAAGGTGCAAGGGCGGGTGGTCTTGCTCCAGAATTCTCCCCTTTGAAGACTCGCAGTGCTCGCAAGAATAAGAAAGTTATTCCTTCGGGGGTGGATGACTCTCTTTGCAAAAATGGACTCCCCACATCTCCTGAAACCAGGGCTCTTAGAGGAATTAAATCCCTTGCCAGGGGTCGATAATGATATTTTTCTCATTGAACATCAGGGGTGTGGGGGGCCTTCCCAAGCAATTGGCCCTCAAGCGAGTTCTACAAATTATCAATCCGGTTTGGTCTTCCTCCAAGAAACTATGGTGTGTGGGGAGAAGGCACGTTCCTTTTTTAGTAATATTAATCCTGGTTGGTTTATGTGTGTCGTTGATGCGATTGGCCTTTCTGGTGGTTTATTGGTGGCTTGGAACCCTAGGGTTCTACTTTTGAATCCTTTTATTGTATCTTTGGGGATCCTTCGGACTGGCAAATTCAGGGGTTGTGACAAAACTATCAACATTGTGAATTGTTATGGTCCCTACTGTGATAGGGAGGCTTTCTGGGACTTGGCTCGCTCGGGTCACTTATTGGATTTGGAAAATCTGATTCTCGTAGGTGATTTAAACTTTTCATGGGGTGCTGCGGAAATATGGGGCCATTCGACCAAATTGGACCCCCTGGGGGTCTTTTTCAGGAATCTTTTCTCTTCTTATAGTTTGGTGGATTTGGAGCCTCGTCCTCTAGCTCCCACTTGGTCTAATGAAAGGGAAAATGGGGACATGATTTCTAAACGTATTGATCGATTTCTCATATCGGAGTCCCTCTTGGACTGTTTCCAGAATTATCGTTCTTGGATACATCAAATACACTTAGTGACCACCTCCCCATCATTCTACAATTCGAAACAGAGTCCTCTCTTCAATCTTACCCTTTCAAATTTAACTCTGTTTGGCTGTTTGATTCGGCTTTCAAGGTGGAGGTGAAAAATAATTGGAAGCATGTGGATGTTTCGTTGGAACTCTTTGAGATGGACAAACTAGCCGAGAAACTAAAAACTTTAAAAGGTTTTATGATATCCTGGGAGAGAAAAAAGAAAGTTGAGTTGTCTACTGAATTGGAAAGTTTGGAAAGGGAGATTAGTGAATTGTTAAAAGTTTCTCATATCAATGGTCTACTCCCTTCGAGCCGCTCCAGACTGTCCCTACTGGAGGAGAGGAAGCTCAAAATATTACATATTCAGGAGGAAATGTGGCGTTTGAAGAGTCGTGTTATTTGGTTAAAAGCTGGGGACCTGAATACCAAATTCGTCCATAGATTTCTTAACTCTCGTAGAATTTAGAATACTATCTGGGATCTCAACGACCATGCTGGTCGTAGGATCTTAGGGGAGGTCGATTTACTGAAGGAAGCTATTAACCATTTCCAACATATCTACCTTGATCCAAAGTCCACGTCTCTGATAGAACAATTTAAGGTTATTAAGGAGTATCCGAGAATGTTCTATGATGAGGATGGAGATAAAAATTTCGAGGAGATTTCTCTGTTGGATGTTGAAAATACCTTGAATTTCTTTGATCAGGACAAAAGTCCTGGTCCTGATGGATGGATGGTGGAACTTTTTATGTCGTTCTTTGATATTATGGGGGAGGATCTACGAGCTGCGGTGGATGAGTCTTGGAATTTGGGGCTAGTATCTGGAGCATGAAACTCTACCTTTCTGGCTCTCATTCCTAAGTCTTCTCATCCGGAGAATTTCAATGAGTTTAGACCCATTGCTCTTTGTAATTTGGTCTACAAGATAATTGCGAGGCGGATTAAACCTGGTCTTTCAAAATTTATTTCGTCAGAGCAGTTTGGTTTTCTGGATGATCGGCAGAGATTGGATGCGGTGGGGGTGGCCCAAGAGGATTTTCATAGTATTAAACAAAAGCGCTTAAATGCCCTAATTCTTAAACTGGACCTAGTAAAGCCTACGATCATGTGGACTGGACCTTCCTTAGGTTGATTCTTATTCAGATTGGCTTTCCCTAGAGGGTGATGAAATGGATAATGGCATGCGTTTCGTCTATGAATTATGCAGTGCTCATTAATGGAAAGCCATTGGACTTCTTTAAGGCTTCTCGGGGTCTTAGACAGGGTTGTCCTCTCTCTCCCTTACTGTTCATACTTGTTATTGAGGGTTTGAGTCTTTCGATCCATAAAGCTAAGTGTGATGGTTC
This sequence comes from Larix kaempferi, assembly GCA_027924585.1. Classification (NCBI taxonomy): domain Eukaryota; kingdom Viridiplantae; phylum Streptophyta; class Pinopsida; order Pinales; family Pinaceae; genus Larix; species Larix kaempferi. The sequence continues at coordinate 15,546,505 of BSBM01000088.1, read as the reverse complement.
TATTGTTGGTATCAAGGTAGATGCTGGTATTTCGGTGACCCGTACTCTTTTTGTGGATGATGTTATACTCTTTGGTCTAGGTATATTGGCAGAGTGGCTTTAGTACAAGAAAAGTTTGGACTTATTCTGTAATGTCTCTGGTATGTTGATCAACTATAACAAATCCTTTTTTTTGGATCACTTCTTGGATAACAATGTGAAGCATTCGATTGGAGTGCATCTCCCCTTTGACTTCAAGGAGATGGTCGGTGGTACTAAGTACCTTGGCTTTTTTATCAAGCCATCAAACTACCTCATCACGGATTGGTCTTGGATTTTAAAGAGATTTGATAAGTGAATTGGTCATTGGAGTTTACGCTTTTTATCTTTAGGCGGCAGACTTACTTTGGCTAAGTCGGTGCTCCAAAACTTGGGGGTCTACTGGCTTTCTTTATGTAAAATTCCCAAGTCTATTCTTCAGAGGATACGTAGGAAGATATCCAACTTTATTTGGTGAAGGGGTGCTGAAAAGGAGAAGTTTCACTTGATTAGTTGGTGTTCTTTGGATCATCCCTAGGAGTTGGGCAGTTGGGATTTAAAAAACTTGGAGTTTTTTGTCTCGACTCTTCAAGCCAAAAGTTTATGGTGGGCTCTATTTTCTGAGTCTATTTGGAGTTTGATTATACGGGGAAAATATTTAAAATCATCCTCAGTGGTTGACTGGTTTCGCAGGGGGCAACCTTGTTCTAAAGGTGTGTCAAATTTTTGGAATGGGCTCCTTGGTTCTTTCTCGCTTATTTCCTCGTGGCTTACTTGGCTTCCTGGGAATGGTAGGTGGATCCGGTTGGGGGTGGACCCAATCATGGGGGGTTCTCCCTCCTTTAAGTTAACCCTTGTTCTTATTTCTTTCTTGAGAGCTAAATACTTGTTCACTCTTTCACATGCGACTATCCCTGTGTTGGTGGCGAGCAATTACTCATCCTGTATTTCGGCACAGCAACTGGGGCTTTTTGGTAGTTTGGGTTTGGAGTGGTATGCTTACACCAGAGATCTACGTCGCGCTAACATCCTACTATATGAGGTTCCTGACAAGCTGGTATGGTCGTGGGATACTACGCATGGTAAGGTTTTCGCCAAGCTTGCTTATGAATCGTTATTTGCTAATGTGACTCCACAGGTGCAGTGGTGGCATTGGTCTATTTGGAAACTCGACATTCCTCTCAAACTCAAATTTTTTATATGGATTGCTCTGAGCAATCGTATTCTGACATGGGACAATCTCTGTTGTAGAGGGTTGTCGGTCCTAGCAGGTTCTCTTTGTGCTGCACACATGAAGAATCGATGGACCACCTATTTACTCATTGCAGTTTTGTTCAAGATATTTGGATTTTAATTTGTGCTTTTATTGGCCTACCGGTAGATTGGCGCTCGATATCTCTTGTGGACAGCTTGGGTAAGTGGCTGAATGATGCAATCTCCTGGGTTGAGCTCCCGTGTTTTATGATCTGGGAGGTGTGGAAGGCTCGTAATCGTCATATTTTTTAGGACTCCATTCCTAATTTGGAGCATATATGTGGTAGGGTTGTTGCGGCTTTTAAAGATTTCAATGTTCTGAATGGTATCGCTGGGTGCACAGTGAAAGGTCCTTGTCATCATTTGGCTCCTCCGGTTTTAGTCTATCCATGTGGTTTTTTCGACGGTGCAACGATTATGGGGTATGGTATTTGCGGTGTTGGTGTGCTCCTTTTTCTATCCACCTCTAGTTATTTCTGCATTCGGTTGAATTTGGGTATTGGATCCAATATACACAGTGACCTCTGTGCTCTTTGGATATTATTGTATTTTTCCCGTTTCAAATTGGTTTCGTCTCTTATGGTATTGGGTGACTCTTTGTCTATCATTTCATGGGCCAAGAATATTTCTCCATTCAATGTTTTGGTCCTATCTTATTGGCTAGATGAGGTTCGGTTGTCTATCAATGCATTTGAGCACATCCATTTTACTCATATTTTCCAGGAATGCAACCAGGAGGTTGACGTGCTTTCTAAATCAGCTTTATCTTCTCCGGAGGGGATTATCATTTGGGAAGAGTGGCTTGACGACCAGTATATTACCTGTGGTTCTATGGAATTACACTGGACTTAGCATATATGTTCTATTTTACTGTTGGGTTTTATCTTATTTTAGATGCAACACTTATTTTCTTTGCAAGTTTTTAGTTCTCTGTCATCCAACAACTTGTTGGGTTTTTGGTCCGTGGGGTGGTTTCCACTCCTTTTTGGTTCGTGTTATGCTTGGGGTGGCCTCTTCAGCTGTATTGGTCACTCGGTTATATTTGGTTTGTGGCGGGCTTGTCTTTTGGCCCTTTGCTGGTCTATCGGCTTTGTATTCAGGATACTTTGTTTCTCTATTATAGTTATACTAGATTGTTTGGGATTGTTATGTTGTGGACTTGCTATTGTTTCCATCTGTTTATATGGATGTTATATTGGGACCCATGTTTTTATACCGGGATGTTTTCGTCGGTTTGTTGTATGGACTTATTTACTATTTTCCTCTATTAATAGTAAGTTATATTTTCTTTGGAAAAAAAAATATAAAATAATCAAAGGTAATCAAAATTGATTTGTATAAACTTTATAAAGCGAATTATCATAAAATAAATACTAATTTAATGGACAAGTGAGCACCTATAAATTTTACACAAAAATTTAATTACAAACAATAAAATAATGTTGGAATGAATTAAAGCCATGGATTTTGTAAAGTCAAAGCAGTTAATGAAAAGATAGGAATACACTTCAAACAATGGAACCTGGCTCTAACACCCAGGAATTGAACCCCTAACCTCTAACTTGCAACGACTTGTCAGTTGAAGCCCAACCAACTGAGCTAGTTGTTGAGGCTATAACTTATTGTATCATTAACATTCCCCGAGGCTAAAATGAGATTAATTTTTAAATTTGGAAAATTCTTAAGTCCCACATAAGAAAAGGCATAAACAGTATACTTTACTCAAATTTGTTTTATCCATAAGTTAATCAATAATCAATATGAAATGTCGATAAAATCAATGTTTTGAAGGAAAAAGAACTTCATTTGATTTATGGATTTAACATATAAGATTTAAGAAAAAATGTAAGAATTATTAATGAACATCTATAATTAACCCTTTTTCACATTTATTTAACCAAATCCAAAACATATCAAAATCAATTATTTTATCAAAAAAATTAAAAAATAAAATAAAATGGGTTTTCAATAAATAGAAAGGAATAATTAGATCATGGAAAGGTTAAAGAAAGTAATGGAGTTATTTAAAAGTAAATTTTCTTTCAATGTTTGTCATTTTTAGTTTATAGATTTGAATAAAGGAATGCTAGGTCATAATTTAAAATAAAGGTTTTTTTGTTTATCAATTTAAGAATTTGAGTTTAATTAAGAGAAAAACAAAATAACACCAAGACATAATTAATAAATACGTTTTTAAAATTTGTATGGTTAAGGAGACAACTCATATCCTTAAAGAAAAAAATGATGTTTTAATAATCAACCGATCATTATTGCACGAGCCAGGTGGTGTAAACATCAATAAAAAGAGAAAAACATGGAAAGCCTTCAATTTGAAGAGTAAAATCAGGCAAAATAAATTAAAATAAAATGAAAGCAAAATATTTACAAATTTTAAATGGGGGACCCTTTAATTTATTGAAAATTTTAAAGGGGGTTGTTAGGGTGCCAACAAATGGGCATGAGGAGGCTTGCTTGAGTCACCTAGTGGAGCTCCCGATTATTGGCTAGCCAAATTGGTTACACTTTATACCTTGTTGTCTCCTCTTTTAGAAGGGGCAGAAACACTCTGATGGAAGCTACGTCGAGTACAGGCCGATCAGTCGTAGACTCGTTTGATTTTGCGGTAATTGTAACTAGAGAATCATGGATTTTTCGGTCAACTTCCCCATAGTGTAATTTTCCTTGAAAGGTATAGCATCTCAGAGAAACCTTTTCCCTTCCTGATGGTGCCATATTTTTCATAGAGGCTAAGTTCTCCCTTTCGCCTCCCATGCTTTCGGGTACCCTGGAAAGCGTATGTAACATCTTGGCCCTCCATTGAGAGTCTGGTCAACAAGTGAATGTTGTCGACATGGATGGGTCAGGCGCCACCTTTATACAGAATTTCACTTCCATTTACCCTCAGGTGTATTGAAAGTCCCCTAAGCAACCTGACACCAACTTTAGATAATTATGTCGACCATCTTCCTTCTATAGTGGCACTAAGCACTACACTCAAGAAAATTACTCTCTAGCACCTAGGTAGTCGAGTAGTGCAACTAAGGGTACGAATGAGTCACCTTAGTTAGTGTCATAAGATATTGGGTCGAGTACTATTGTTAGACTTTGCAAGTATATATCAAAGATATATAGCACCTGACACTCCCTTACCCTTAGGACCTTGGAAGCCTGGCAAGAGAGAGAGAGATAGAGAGTGGGTTCTGCATACACCCTTATTTCACCACAATCCTTGCATTGTGTTGATCACCTTGGTACCACTCTTATGTACCCCTTTCTATGGACCCATTTCCTCTAATGGCCAACACTCGAGGAGGTGAGCTCTCCTAAAAAAATTCCCACCTAGAAACACTATATGATGAGTTGCAACACAAGTTAAACCACAACCACTCCTCCACTTAGAAAAATCTTGATGACATCCATGGTAAGATTAGCAAATTGGAGTCACTTTCTGACTAGCTAAACCAGCTAATGACACTCTTTATTTCATCATCTTCAAGACACCCAGAGATAGAACAACCTTCCCACGAGGAATTAGCAGATTCATCCAATCCCCATGCGCCTCACTGCACTCCACTTGTTTGTGATTTGATGACTCACATGTGGCACATACTTCCTAAATTTGATCTTACCATATTTGATGGGTCAAACCCCACATGATGGGTCATTGATGTTGAACATTACTTTTGTTTGCATGGAATCACAAATAATGTGATGAAACTTAGAGTGGGTGTCTTATATTTGGATCTTGAACGCTAGAAATTATGGCAATGGTGCAAGAAATATTACAAGGGTTAAATTGCTTGGACAAAATTTGTTTATGATCTCTATGAATGTTTTGAAACAGACACTCATTATTTGGGGCAACTAACCAATCTCAAGCAATCCTACACAATCAAATATTACACCTCATATTTTGAGTAGATAGTCATCTGCAATGAAGGTATGTCTAATATTGTTTACAAGGAATGTTTCATCAAAGGTTTGAAAGAAGAGATATATGCACATGTCATAATGTTTTGTCCTACGACTTGGTTGGATGCCACTCAAAGAGATAGAGAATCCCAAAAGGTAATGAATGCTCAAATAAAAAATCCCCCATTTATTTCCCATCCCCATCCACCTTCCTTCCATTCCATTAATCCTTCCTCATCCTCCCCACCTCTCAAGGTCCAAAATTTAACCTAAGCTAAAATGATAGAGTACCAACTCAAATTTCTTTTCTACAACTATGATGAGAAATATTCCCTTAGATATAAATGTAAGGAGATAAAACTATTTATGGGCATTTCAAAGGACGTTTTTAATGAGGATATTGATGCTACCACCCATGAAGTCCCTCGTACACCCGTGGAAGACATTTCCTAGCCTGATCTACCAGAGGAGGAACCCTTGATTATTTTGCATGCATTGGCTGGTCTTTATTCTCCCCAAAACCTTAAATTAATTGGCTACCTCAAACATTGCAAAGTCATCATCTTAATTGATAGTAGTATCACACAAATTTATTCATTGTCGGGTTTCCCAAGAAACACAATGTTATATCCATGTTGTGAATAACTTCCAAATCATGATTGCAAATGAAGGAGTGGGGGTTGTTGTGAAAATGTGTAGCTTCAAATGGGTGATCATTCCCTCAAACCCACGTGTTTTCTATTGGCATGGGGGTTTTGATATTGTCCTGGGTGTTGAATGGTTATGAACATTAGGCCCCATCACCAAGGATTTAAGTGACTTTATACATAGTTTCCAATAGGTTGGGCATAATTTCACTCTCAAAGGAATTATAATGGGATATCCAGAGATTATCAGTTCACAATGTATGGAAAATATTCTTAAAAGGGACCATTCAGGCATTGTAGCACAATTCCATGTCATTCAAGCTTTTGAGACCTCTTCTCAACGCATTCCTTCTAACATTCAATTAGTATTAGACAAGTACCAATACATATTTTCCACTCCCAAAATATTGCCCCCTTATCATGGTGAGCATCATCATTCCATTCCACTCATACCTGATAGCCTCCCACTCAGCATTTTCCCGTACTATCATCCATTTGTTAAAAAAAATGAAATTGAAAATATAATTCAACAGTTTCTAGTTGCTAGTGGATCATCCTCCCCAGTACCAATACCTATTCTTCCTAGTTGTTATGGTCCTCAAGAAAGAAGGAACCTTGTGCATGTGTCCTAACTTTCGTGCTTTGAACAAGTTGATAGTCAAGGATAAGTTTCACATTCCTATCATTGATGACCTTTTGGATAAGCTCAAGGGTGCTCACGTATTCACCAAACTTGATCTTTACGCAGGTTATCTATGAATTCGCATGAAGGAGGTCGATATTCCAAAAGTTTATTTTCATACTCATGAAGGCCATTACAAGTTCTTGGTGATGTCCTTTGGCCTTTTCAAATCATCCTCCACCTTTCAAAGTATCATGAACACAATATTTAAACCCTTTTGTGTAAATTTGGCCTTGTCTTTTTTTATGACGTCATGATTTATAGTAAAACTTGGCAAGGTCATCTATCCCATGTGGTTCAGGTCCTACAACTCCTTCAATATCATCAACTCTTTCTTAGAAGGTCCAAATGTGCCTTTGGTGTCTTTGAAGTAGAATATTTAAGCCATATTTTCAATTAGAAGGGTGTGTGTGTGGATCGAAATAAAACTACAGCAATGACGCAATGAAGAAATGGCCTTGCCCTAATAATTTTAAAAGCCTTAGAGTTTTTTTGGGTCTCACGGGATGTTATAGAAAGTTCGTTTAGAATTATGATAAGATTGTATCCCCACTCACAACTTTTCTAAAACAAATGCATTCAATTGGAATGATGCAACATAGAAGGATTTCTAGGACTTAAAGCAGGTTATGCGTACCACTTTGGTAATTTCTTTACTCAACTTCACTAAAACCTTTGTCCTTGAATGTGATGCCTCAGGTAAATACCTTGGACCAGTCCTCATGCAAAAGGAAAATCGTTAGCTTTTACTAGCAAACAAATTTGTGAGCGACACTTGGAAAAATTAACTTATGAAAAAGAGATCATGGCCATATTGCATGATGTGGATATATGGTGTCCATACCTACGTGGGAAAATTTTAAAATAAAATTAATCATTGCAGCCTGAAATACTTTCTCGAACAAAGAACTTCCTCCTGAACAACCAAAATGGGTCACCAAAATGTTGGGATATGACTATGCGATAATTCACTAAAAGAGAAAGGATAATGTGGTAGCACATGCTCTCTCTTGACACTTTGAAGAATAAGTTCCCTCTTTTCCCTCTCCTTCAATGTTATAGATTGGTTGAATATCATTCGTAATGAATGGTTGGTATATCCCACACTTTATACCATGATCCAACAACTTCAATAGGAACCCCATGCATTTACAGGATACACTTGGCACAATGATGAGCCTTGTTATCAATGAAGTCTATATTTGCACAAGAAATCATCATAAATCACAAGTGTTATCTGAGCTCCATTCACTCCCCCACAATTAGTCATTCAGTATTTCATAAAACATATGAGCATACCAAACGAACATTTTTCTGGGAAGGCATGAAGAAGGACATCCACACATTTTTCGTTAAATGTGACACTTTCCAAAGACATAAAGGGGAGATCATGAAACCTCCAAGTGAAATTCAACCACTTCCAATTCCGACAGCAGTATGGACTAACATATCTATGGATTTCATTGTGAGGTTACCAAAATCCGACAATAAGTTTGCAATCATGAGTGTGTTTGATTGTGTTAGAGCATATTTACCCTCTCCATAGCACCAATGTCTCACCTATGTATTTACTATTGCAATCATGATACCAAGATCACTAGATTCAAGGGAGTAATTAGTTATATTTGGACCATGGAAGTGATCCTCAAAGTCTATTTCTGGCATGTGGGGGTGCATTCCTACAATTAGGGCCTCTTTCCTTGATTTTAGGGTCCCATACTGTATGTTTGACTTATGGAGTAATTTTGTAATGTACCCAGTAGCTTCTGTCAACATTGAAGCCACAGGGTAACTAATTTCATCCTTGAGTCACTCTCTGATACCAAAAGAAAGATGTAGCCATCTGAAAAATGAACTGATTATTTTGGTCCATCACTATATGTGCAGTTGGAGGCTAAACTCTATAGGTTACATACTATAGGCATGAACAGGCATATCGTGCAACCATGTAATCATATACATATAAATGATTGTGCAATTAATCCTATAAGGCATAGTAACCATACTATATATGCGTGCCCGCACGGGTGTGGCTCATTGGCGGTTCAGTTGTTATGAAGTCACAGTTGTAAATGGAGGTCACGAGTTCAAATCACACCCGGCTTTACCCATGTCCCATGCTTGCGAGGTGTGTGGGGCACCTGGGGGTATAGTGGTAGCGGGATTGGATCCCTGGACCCTGTGTCACGCGATTACCAGCCCAGTCTCCAGTTTTCGATTCCCCTAGTTACGAAAAAAAAAACCATACTATATATGCAAAGCAATTACAATAGAAAACATAGTATAACATTCACCAAAATCAGCATGCCTGTAGTAGCTATGAATAAATATATAATCCTGAACACAAAAACCATACATACATACATATATATATATATATATATTGTGATACCACTTGTAATGTACCCAAAGTCATAGTTACATTGTTAAAGAATGGGGTATGAAATTTTTTCTTCAAAACATAATCTGCACACCCAATATGTTAGCTGCAATGATTAATACATCATTATAGTTGATAAAATGCAATGTTTGTCTAATACCCCGAATTTCTCATTTGAGATTAGAATGGTAAGTCAATAGCAACAATTTAACACCATACAATCACTTCCTCACAAGATATTACATTTCCTTAAGATAACTATTTTATCTCAAGGGTGCAATTCCCTTGCAACCCTTCTAGCAGCATTCTTATCACCATTATATATATATATATATATATATCAACAACATAGTTCAACTATAATTACACAGGACATCAAAGGAAAATATTACTTATCTTAAATGACTCCAGTTGGCTGCGACAATCGGACATTCCACCCAACCATAGGTTAGCTATGATCATGCTATCTCTCAGCATAGAAGCCACCCCCGAGATGGGACCAAGATTCCACAAGTGGTTTCTCTCTCAGGTAATTACAAAGTGAATCTCTCAAACAACACCCATGTTGCTGGTGTACAGGATTCTATGGGAAAATTTGACTTGCATTCACAGGCTCACCCTCTTCCCTTGGTTGTTCGTTCTCTTCTCACCAATTCAATTTTCACCATGGCCCAATGATGGGTAGGAGTGCCCCTTCCTCTTGCATGGCTTCTTTTATTTGCATAGAAAGCCACATCCATGTGGTCACTCAAGGGGACACATGTCTTCTCCATGCACCTAATCCTCAATTAACACATTAATTAAGGATTAGCATCACAACTTAGTTAATTTCCAAAATTAAAGGTAATAAAGGGCTAGGCTAGGGTCACATGAAAATCTCCCTAAGCCATCTATAAACCCCCTTTCATCCTCGCTATTGGAATCATACCCCGCCCCATCTCTTCTTTCCCATCCCTATTGCAATGGTTTAGGATTTTATTAATGATTACATACAATATACATCTTAGTCTCAATGGACCATCATTTCTAGGATTTACGCCACTTACTAATTATAATTACATTACATTAGGGCTTTGCAATTGGGGTATTACATTACCCACCCCCTTAATGTATTGCATCATCCTCTATGCAAGCAATGGTATGTACAACACAATAATAAATCATAATTACATTCGTATTGACAACTGGGGTATTATATTACTATCCCGCTTTAAAGCAATATCCTCTTTCTTCTTGAAATTTGGTTAAGATCTCACTTTTTTCCCTATTGAAACCTAATTTGTCTGCTTGTTGTTCTAAGCAATCTTCTCATGTCTCAGTATACCTTCATATAGCTACAACAACTAAGAAATATAAATATGCATTTTATAACTTTCTATACAATAAGGATTCCCTTCATGGAAATTCCCATTCCCATTGGAATTATTTATTCATAACTCAAATAATTAAGAGTATGCATTACAACCTAAATACTTATCTTCATGAATAAGCTCCAATTTCATTTGGTTTCCACGCTGAGATTAATCGTATTGTCTCCTCTTCCTTGCCACACTCGTCTTTTAGGATCAGGCATCCCTTAACTGCTAATCAGTCCCTCGAGTGATCCATCTTGCCAAGATTCTCTGTGCAAGAAGAGCACAACAATTGTCAATATAATAGAATCATCTCCTATTCTTTTAGTTTCAACTAACATCTCATCTCACCTGTATCATATACATACAATTATCATGAGATATTATCATAACCATTTCGATTATATATTCAAAATTATTTTATTTATAGCCAGAAGTTCTTGCTCATAGTGTTTGTCCTTTGCAAGTATCAATACTCAATCCTTTCATGAGATTACTTCCACTACCATGTTCCAAAACTCCATATCTTCAATCTATCCCTTCTTACATAAATCACAATTATCCAACTAATACTAGTATCATCAAAATACATAATAACCCTAATCAATAATGCAATCAACAATGCACTAATTACAATATTCTTATTTGTTCACAATCTAAAAATTATCTCAAGCTCATTAAATCAATCGATCCAGCTATTAGCATAATTTCCATAAGGAAAATAATGCATTCATACAATGCAACAACTATATAAATATGCTTTCTATACATGTGTGCATGTTCACAATATGCACACTACCTTGATGTATGTACTTTATATTTGATACGATTATCATATTAAATTGGAAGGTCTATCCAACACCTCAACACAACATCCATTCACCTCACTAGTACTTGTATGACCCTCTGAACCTTTCCTTGCCTTGCCTAACTCAACAACAGGAATATACCCTTTCTCTACTATGTAGTCCCTCATGCGTACGAAAGGAATTTCCCTTATCTGCAATGGCACAATCCCTCGAGAACCCTTCCCCTTAATGGTGCTCTTAAGTATCAACGAGAGGTTATAATCCAGGAAATCAATTCGAGTATGGAGTTCTTTGGATACTTCTGTAGTTCTATAGCCTTTATGTATCCAACAACATTACCTTACAGCATACTAATGCTATAATATATTCCAATCTGGGTGTCAATTTCATAATTCATTCACTAGCATAAACACATCAAAATATAGTTGAAGGAATCCTTACCATTTCCTTTCTCAACTCATATATACACAAGCACACCTGCATAGCTTCCGTTGCATGCATTCATGTTCCTTGATCAATAGATATATTTGTGAATCTTACATAGTGCTTCCATTGACACTTGATCTTGATTGCTTTGTCTTCATCTTTCCTTTCCAAGGATAACTTATCCTCTGCAACAATATTATCTGTATCTTTAGCCATGCTTTTGTTCGCATTCTTTACCATCCTAGGAACACAAACCATATCATTAGTATCAAGTTCTACTTAGCTTTCTCAACATAATCAAGCATCGACATCAACATTATCATATGCTTGATGCATTCTTCCTTTAATATGCACATGCATTCTATCTATGCATTTTCAACATGACTAACATGCATTATATCTTCAATTTAAAATGACTAACATGACTAACATGCATTTAATTTAAAATCAAAATAATATCAAAGTAGGTAAATAATGTCCCTCCTTTCATCTATTTTGCATGTCCTGAGCTTCGTCATTATAACTTATCAATATCCATAGGACCTTTTATTGGATTGTACTTGCACTTTTTGCTACCGCCATACATTCTTGCATCGTGTAGTTGGTTTTCAACTACTTTTGTTTCCTTGAGTTGCTCCCAAGTATCCATTGTTAGTCACCTTTCCTTGCTGCCTTTATCATCTTCTTCATCCTTTGTATTGTTGTTTCTTTATTTGTACATTCTCTAGCTAAATATGACTTGGCCATTCCTATATAAGGCTGGAATTCACCCATCATTCTACTTTTAGCTGCTACTAGATTTACTCCTCTAATGCCATCCAACAACTTGAGAATTCACCATGAGATTCCATATTCTTATTAATTTTTTCAAATTGGAAGTCTTATGTCTACCTTCACAGGTTCTTTCCTTTCTACTTCATCTTTTCCTTATTCCATCCATATATTATAATGGACTTTCCTTATGACTAGATTTGTGATCCCTCTCCATGTCATTTCTGCAGACAAAGACTAATTTGGTACTCAAACGTAAGTTTTCTACAACTACTTTAGCATTTTTGCACCCTTTTTTAAATATGCATGCATTATAATACATACAAATAAATATTATTATATATGTGTGTACAAAATGCTCTCAAGAATGCTTCACTCCCTTTGGAATGCCTTGCTTTAGTCCACTTCTTAGTAACACAACAATGTACTCTAAGTCATCTCATAAATCCTACTTTTATTGCTTTTGTACTAAAGTCTATTTAGAGTTTCAGATTGCTATAACGAAATTTATTTCATGATTTCTACTCTCAACCAGGAAGACTTGGGGCCAATAGATGTAGCTAAACTTATATGGTGATTTTCATACAAATGGAAGCAAATTCAATAGTCTTCCCTTTCATAATAATGATATTCATTATTCAATGTCTAACTTTTCAAGCAAGTCAACGTGAATATAGTTCCTAACATGAAAGGCTTGAATGGACAACCATATAAGTCCACATTGCTCCTACGAATGGTCTTGCATTAGACATTATCCCTTAGTGACTCAAAGCATCTTGCAACAAATATGAAATTAAATTCAGGCAGAGAATCCAAACATACCTAGTCGCTTATCATTTTACAATAAATTCATGAGGGATGAATCATATACATGATCTGGATAAGCATGCAACCATATCTTTCCAACTAGAATACTAGTTTGAAAACTACTATTATCTTCCATCCTAAATGGATCCATAGGCATCCCAAAGCCTTTCATCATAGAATCAAATCTACAAGGGTCTATGTCACAAACATAAATAAAGTAATAAATAAATATAAATTAACATTTAATTAGTAATAATTATAATTATTTTAAGAGGACACGACTCTTCCCAAAATGTGACTAACAATATATAAAAGAGGCCCTCAATGTAATATTAATCATCACATTCTATTATTATTCAATATGTATTCTTTATTAAGATGGATCTCTTCTTTATCCACATCCAAATTCTCCACAACACACGGATTCGGTGTTACATTGGTATCAGAGCGCACGCTCCTCCACCCTTTTAAACTTCTCACCCTCCATCTCCGCGAGTCCTCCACCCATTCACTTGCACTCTTCCTTTCTTCCACGCGCCTCCTCTTCACTCGGCCCTCATCTACCCCACGCCTCTACTAGAACCTACCACTCACTCATCTTCACCCTCCAATTCTCTCACACCAGCTCATTCCCACACCCCACTCTTCCATTTGCGTCGTTTCTCCAATCTACCTTCATCTCACGTCATTTTGCTCCCTACTTGCTACTCCACGCAGCTCTTCCTCCGACCCTGCATGTTTTCCTTCCTCTCTCGTGACCTTAATTCCACCTCCTATGCTGCGCTTCCATCTCCCTCTCAGATCCTGCGCACCCCCTTCCCTCTTTCCACCTACAACTCCTCTCGCGACCCTCCTTTCCACTCCAACGCTCACACCATCTCTTGTGTCCCTCCTTATCCCTCATGTCACCGCTATTTACACTCCACCACCCCACGTCGCTCATCCTCCATCTGTTTCTCCACACGTAGCGCCCTCTCCTCCCCACGCCCTTTCCCCGACCATGCCCCACCCTCCGTTAGCGCCATACGCCCTCCATTCTCCTCCAGACCACGCTCCTCTCCCTTGGTCGTCACCATCCCCATCCTCCCTGCACTGCGTTCGTTTCTTCCCCTCCACGGGTGCCTACCTCTCCCCATCACCCTTCCGCCCTCTCCAACTGCCGCCACCATCCAACCTACCTTCCGCCACCTCCTTCCCTATCCACGTCACCTTGCACACAAACCAACAAAAAAAAAAGAGTTAATATATATATATATATATATATATATATATATATATATTACAATAATAATATTATTATTATAAAGTATTTTTAATAGAAATATATATATATATATATATAAATATATATATATAATATTATTATTATTTTTAAAATAATAATAATAATTATCAATATCCTCATCATAATTAATTAGGATCTATTATTCATTACTTATGGTAAACTTCTACGAGTAGCCATGAGGTCAAAGTGGGAAGAATTGGATATGATTTTTGAAGAGCAAAAGAAAAAAATGGTCGAAATTGTTGATCGTATGGAACAATCAGTTGTAAAAGCTGCTCAAAAAGCTATTGTCGACACCTTCAATAAAATAATCCAACGAAGCAAACCGAAGGCCTCTCAAGACAAGGACTCCAAAACTAAATCTAAATATGATTTTCAAAGCCCCGAAGAAAAACCAGATAAAAAACATAAAAATGACGAAAAATGAGGAAGATATAGAAAATCATTACGGCAACCAAGTGTTGGCTTGTATAACTGTTCTTGAGGTTTTCTATAAAGACCCAGGTTCTATGCGGTTAAAGGAACCAACAAAACCCCTTTTCACCGGCCATTTCGGCAACAATTTGCGAACAGACTGAGGTCTCACCCGAGATGAAGTAATGGGGGGTTTGTGGAATCAGGTTTCCACAACCAGGTGATGAGTGTTTAAATAGATTAGCAGGCAACGTGCTACGGGACCCGCGCTGTGAACTTCGTACTGCGCGAAGTTCCACTTCTTCTCGCCTGATACTTAAACTATCACACATCCAAGGACTGCGCGATGCAGGACGATTCTTCAATGATAGGACAACGCGACTAATGACCTTGCTCCCTCTTACAACTTATGCAGCTTAGTAGATATTACTTAGTGTTATAAGACACATTCAACAAGCATAATAGACAAAACCTTGCAACCTTATACACCATAATAAACAATGAGATCACTGCGCAATTCCGGTGTTGCGCTAGGTGCTTAACTGACTAGTTCGTGCATTCATCTAACTGCAAATACTGGTGCATTCGACATTCATTCATACATGTGATTACTTAACATATTATTCCCATCTTATCCTTATGGCGAATACATATAAAAGCAACGCACATACATTCATAAGCAGAATCTTAACCATTCATATAAGAAAATACACAGATCTAAATGCATACATTCAATCACATAAGACAAAATTTAACGTGGTTCACCCCTAGGATGGGAGCTACGTCCACAGGAACTGTTGTTGTATTATCTTTGGGAAGGGTACAACAGTTCCAGTCTGCGCACTCAGCTGCAGACTCTCTCCTCTCTCTGTAGGCCTCTATGCATGTAGCTTGCAGAGCCTTTTACAATAACATTCACTTATTAACACTTAGAAGATATTACAATGAAGATTATTCAGCTACTAGAGATTATTCAACCTTTTCTTTTACAAAGTTGTGCCCTTCTATAGATTGTTCCCTTAGGTCACATCTTTATAATGCATAGGTTCAAAAAACCTAAGGTTACCCCAAACTGGTGCGGTTACCTGCCACCCTA
This sequence comes from Larix kaempferi, assembly GCA_027924585.1. Taxonomy (NCBI): domain Eukaryota; kingdom Viridiplantae; phylum Streptophyta; class Pinopsida; order Pinales; family Pinaceae; genus Larix; species Larix kaempferi. Next base: position 15,530,652 of record BSBM01000088.1, on the reverse strand, counting down.
CATGTCGCCGTCGACAACTTTCTCCACTCGCTTCAGGCTGCCTTGTTGGGCCACTCGTGGCTCACACGTTCTTCTGACAGCCGCAGTCATCACCAAAGCGATTATAACTGCATCATGGCCTGTCACTTTCCACCCCTTTAGCCTTCCCGTTGCCGTCGACCTCGTGGGTTAGCTCCTTAACTATTTGCCGCCACTCCCTTGACAGGTCGCTTTCATCTGTCGTTATGCCGCTCCCTACCCAATGTCGGGAATCCTGGAGGCACTTTACTCAAAACAGTCACTTTCTCAGCTCGACCTTCTCTTATACTTTTTACCAAAAAAGGTAGTTGTGCTGGCACTACATACCAGCATAACTGCGCAAAATGAACTCTGCAATATGAACTTCGCACTCCGCAAGACTATGCCATCTGACCTTGCAGCCCAACTGCGCAGTTCCCAAAACTGCCCTTCTTCAAAAGTATGCCAACTTGGGCCATGCCCAACAGGCCCCTAACACTTACTTGTGGCTCATCCCCGAGCCACTTTCGATGGATGACTTCGCCTGCGTTTCTTCAGCGGGACTTAGCTTCGCAGTGAAGCTATGCAAAGTAATGGTGAGCTCCTCGACCGTTACCTTTGCCTTGTTCTCAAATTCCTTAACCGTCTTCAGCATAGTCTGTGAGACATGCTCCTGGGCTTGCTCTTTCAGTGTGCCCTCTATTGTTTGAAGTTCAAGGAACTTCTGATCAATTTGTTGCATCAGTGCCATCCCTTCGTCGTCCATAGGATGCAACTTTGCTGAAACAACAACCTCTTTTTCCCTTAGCACTGCTAACTCTTTTCACATCTCCTTTACTTCATTGAATTTTTGCATCTTTGGTCTTGCTGGCAAAGTCTTCATTTCCACGTTCGTGGCCTCGATTGCCTGCTGCCTTTGTTGTAAATCCCCTCTGATCTGCATAAGGTCTGGATCTTCAGTCAATCCAGCCAATACCGTATTTGCTTCCTCGAGCAAATTTTGACACTTCACAACCTCGACCGAAATGCTGTCCAAAGTGGCCTTTACCTATTCTATTGGAGTTGTGTGCTGATCTGGTGAGGTACTGGGATGTCGAGCCTCCAAGTCCGCAATTTTCCCTTTATAGGAAATCTCCATTTCCATCATTTCTGTAGTAAGGGACTCCACTTTGGCCCCAATCTTGATTATTGTGTCTTCGACACTTGCTTCTTCTTCGCATTTGTCAATCTTTGCACATACCGCTAATACCGTTTCTTTGATTTTGCGGTTTCTTTCTTGAACCTCGGACAACTCCTCAGTGTTCTGTGCAGATTCCTGTTTTATCTCATCGAAGCTTTCTTGAATCTGGATACTCTGGTCATATGAGGCGATGCCTCTTTCATGAATCTCCTCTACAATATGCATGTGCAAATTGTTCAAATCTTCAAGCGGTAATGACCCAATGTTGAGGTCAAAATGCTCCAAGTTCTTTGTAGCCTTGGTTACCGCATCATTTGGGAAAATGAGGTGCACAGGGTCAATGTGTGCCACCTGAGGGTGTGCATTCATAGCATGGGGTTGCCTCTTTGGCTTGCTTGAGGCACCTATTTTTCCCTTTGAGTCTAATCCTTGGACTAACTCCGGCTGGGCTTCTTGAATGTCCGCGACCATCGTTTTCACTGATTTGACTGCTTGAAGGAGGGTTATCTGCATATTTTCTTATTTTGCCTCTTTCTCTGCGTAGGTTTCTTCCCATAGTTCATGGACTTTCATCACAATGGTTTCACAATCATCCTCGTGGAGTATTGGCACCAACTTAGGATTATTAGACTTCTGCTTCTTATGTTTGCCTTTTACCGATGAGGGGCTCGCAGTTGATTTTCGCTTCCCTCCCACCTGGCCTTCCAGCTTGTCCCCTGCGGCTTCTCCTTCCTGCTCAATAGGTGTGGCTTTGATTTCTTCCTTATCTTTATCACTATCCTCCCCGTAGTCAGAGTTGACATCCTTGAGGACGTCCACCTTCCACTCTGCTTTCCATCCTGCATCATCTGCTCTAAGAATTCCGCATCCAACTGATAGAAGCCTGGATACCATGAATTCTATCCAGGTTATCCCTCGGCTGAATGTATGTGAAATGGAGGTCGGCCCTGAACCTTATCCTTCCTCTATATGCAGTGGTAACCACCTGAGATATGTGCAGTGTTCGATGAACCGCATTGCATAGACTTTGATAGAAGATATAAAATATCTCATTGTTTTTGTGCTGCCTGTCGACCTTCACATTTGCCCAAAGATTGGCATAGCATGTTCCTTTGCATTCTTCTCCGTAAAGTGTGTACCCCTGGTAGAAAAGCGACTCTTTCCAGACAACGAATGTGATCTGTACGATGAGCCAATTGTAATGGAACGTTGAGCCTTTGTCATGAGTTTCCTGGACATCGTCCAAGAACTCGTTCAGTAAATACTGCACCCAATTGTACAGAGTTCCATTCTTTGTTTGTACTGTAAGGAGGATGGGTGCATCCGGCCTTGGTCGGCACTTGCGCAGTATCTTTCGAGCTAATAACTGAAGTGTAAAGCGCATAGCTTGATCATTAAGTCGGGTTGTAGGGAAGCCCCGTTTTCCTTGGACTACACCAAATTCTTCTTGCATCCTTGTTGCGAGCTCCTTGTCTTGTGTCGAGCTTAGGATTCACGCCCTTCTTACTCATCCCTGTGATTCTATGTATCAAATCGATATTGATATCGATTTTCCTTTCTAACCAAAGATATCCTGAGTGTATGCATGAAAGTAGTGTACGCATTACTGCATTCAATTCTTGACTTCTGTCAAAGTGGGGAATTGTTAGCAGATTAAGCAGCCCCGATTTTTGTAGCCCCCAAAGCTCGTCTTTCACCTGTAATATTTCATTTCCTTGCTCATCAACATGGAAAACCATGTATTGGTTAGGTCGGAAGTGGTGATATTTTTTTTCTTTTGGCTCCTTTGCTTCCAACAAGTCGCAATATTCAAACTTGCAGGTCTCGACTCTCCCCAACAGGTTCCCAAAAACCTTGACATGGTGGGAGAGAGGCGGTATCGAGATCTCATAATGAGCATTTCTTTCGAGATCGATGGGTGGTGCTTCATCTTTTAACGATGTCATGTACTCAGGCACTATACAAATGGGTCGAGCTCGAGGTAACTCTGATGGAGGTGGCATCTGCACACCTACTGGCTTCGGTTGCACTGACTCTTTAGCCTAGTGCTTATCTTTCTGCATTGTAGTTGTATTTCTTGGTGAACTTCCGGATGACCCGCCCTTCTCTGCTATAGGGATATTTCCTGGTAACGACATTACACCTTGAATGCCTGAGTGCTGAAACATTTTCACCACTTCGTCTTTTGTGAATGGTACAGTCATGTGCTTACAAAACGCTTAGTGTTCTCTCTATCAAGCTCAGAAGTTGCAGAGACGAAGGATAACAATCAACTGGTAAAATCTCGTAAGTGCCGAGTTGAGGGATATTTATAACTATTGCTTAACCTGGAACATGCCGATTAACTATTAGTGGTCCCTTTATTGTTGTATCCTTCATCCAGATCTCCCCTGATATCTTGGTCACGTCCATCAATGATGATCTCTGATTCGGTGTTGTTTCTTTAAATGCCAAAAGTTGTCAGTGCCGCCAGACTGTGTGACAGTTAAATCAGCCATTAACTGCTAAGTGTGTTGGCCAGTTTACAGTACGATCTCAGTCATTTCATTATTAATTGTGCTCGAATGTCCAGATCTCCTATTAATGCGAGATTTGTATTGGTGCCGCCATTTTGGATAACGGCTTATTAATCGACTGACAGTTTTCACGATCACCTTTTTCCGATGTGATGCGCTGGCGGTCCTGATAGAAGGATTTCTTACGCACGTGTGCATCTTCGTGTTCAACTGTGCAGATATTGTTCCACTTCATGCCCTGCATCGCAGCTTGCCATATTTTGCAGTTGTCCCCTTTCATTTGATTTGCACAGCTACATTTTGAGTTTCGTACTGCGTAGTTCTTCTTTTCTTTCCTCTTTCTCTTTTTTTTTGTTTTTTTTTTATCCATGTAGTTTCACTTTGCTATGCAGTACATGCATTCTTTTCATCAAGCTTTGCGTATCGGTCCAAAATTGTGTATAGACTCTTTCCCATATCTAGTGCCCAATTTCAACCGTACTTGACACTTAGAAATTTCTCGTTCTTTCGATCACTGAGGGTTCTGCGAAGTAGGACTATCCCGATAGGGTTTTAGTCTACTTCCATTCACCAAACCTGGTAATTTATCTCTGGCTAACGTGGCTAACTGAACTACGCCACCGTTAGTAACATGCATAACAGTATATGGACCAAGCCAATGCATTTTAAATTTTCCAGGAAATTTCATAAACTTGCTATCATACAGGAGGACTAGATCACCTACCTGAAAGGACTTGTTCTTGATATGGAAATCATGGCATGTTTTTTCTCTGTCTTTCTGCACTTGCTGGTGAAAGCTTGCGATGAAGCGATCTTCCTCCAATCCAATCAAGTGTAGAAGCCTTTCGTCTATTGTTTGTTCATCCTCCATGCCTATAAATGAAGCTATTCTTAAGCTGGGTACAATATACTCCATATGCATCACAGCTTCCTATCCATTGGGCAATCTGAAGGGTGTATGGCCTGTCAACTTCTTGCAGGTGGTTCTGTATGCCCATAACACAACTGGAATGCGTAGATCCCAATCATCCCTATTGACATTGCATACCTTTGTCAGCGCATTCTCCAATACCTTGTTGAATGCTTCAACGGTTCCATTTGCTTGAGGATGGTACGGTGTACTCCTATGATGATAAATGTGGAACTCTTCAGTAAGGGATTCAATAGTTCTGTTCAAAAATTGAGTCCCTTGATCACTCATCAAAATCTTTGGGCATACAAATATGGTAAGGATGTTCTCAAATATGAACTTCGCGGTTGTAGCTGCTCTATAGTCCTTCACTGGTTTAGTATCTGCCCATCTAGTGAGATAATTAGTCGCAAAGATAATGTATCTCGCACCAGTCCTCTTTCTTGGTGGGTTAATAGGTCCCACGAAATTAATAGCCCATTTCTCAAATGCCTGAAGTGTCAACTATAGATTCAATGGCATTTCGTCTCTTCACGACTGCCTTCCTATCCTCTGACAGACATCGCAGCTCTGGCAATGTTCTTTTGAATCTTTGTGAATTGTAGGCCACCATAGCCCTGCTCTCAATATCTTCTCCACAGTAGCTCTTCCTACGTAGTGACCTACCGATACACCTGATGTGCATCAGCCAATATGAATGGCTTCTCATGCTCCAACACACATCTGCGCAACACTTCATCTGGTCCCAGCTTGTATAGTTGTCCTGCTATGATAGTGAAGTCTGCTGCTCTGACTACCAGCTGCTTCTTCTGCTGCTTAGTGAACTCTATGGGTGCCAATCCCATAGTCAAAAAGTATACAATATCCTTGTAATAATCATCAGCAATTTTTATTGCAAACAACTGCGCATCAGGAAGATTGTCTTCAATATTTGTGGGCTCTTTGCCTGACTCAATCCTTGAGAGATGGTCAGGTCCTAAGTTCAATCTACCTGGATTAACCACAATTTCAAAATCATACTCCTAGAAGAGTAGTAACCATCTGCAAATTCTTCCCCCTAACACTGGCTTATTGACCAAATACTTCAAAGCGGAATGGTCAGTGTACATGGAGAAGTGCGCACCCAGTAAATAGTGCCTGAATTTCTGGATTGCATACACCATAGCTAAGCCCTCTCTTTTAGTGGTCGTATAGTTCTTTTCATCTCATGAGAGATTCCTACTCAAGAATGCAATGGGGTGATCAATACCCCCTTCACCTAGTTGAGCGAGCACAATGCCCAACGCTATAGATCAAGCATCAACATTCACGTGGAATGGCTTATCCCAATCTGGAAAAACTAGGATCGACGCAGTTACCATCTTTTCTTTTAGCGTGTCTAGTCCCTGCTCACATTCTGCATTCCATATGAACTGCACTTCTTTCTTCAATAGCTTCTCCATCAGCGCGGTTATCTGCACATAACCCTTGATGAATTTTCGGTAGTATCCCGTGTGGCCCAATGTGGTGCGAAGTTGTTTTACTGAATTTGGCGCTAGTAGGTTCACAATAACTGCGATCTTCACATGGTCAACCATCAAACCCTGTCTACAGACAATGTGTCCCAATAGAATTCCATAGGGCACCCAAAAGATGCATTTCTTTAAGTTCAATGAGATTTAATGTTGTCTGCACTTAGCTAACATCATTCTTAGGTTTTCAAAATGGTTTTTCAACAAACCAAAGACAATCCAATCATCAAAATAAACCTCTAAGAACTTATGGATAAAGTCCTTGAATGCAGCCACCACAACTCTGGAAAATATGGCTGGTGCATTCTTCAATCCAAATGGAATCACTGTATACTGGTATGATCCCCATTCAGTGGAAAATGTTGTCTTATTCCTGTCTATTGGATCAATATTGATCCAATGGTAACCAAAAAATCCATCAGTAAATGAATAGGCCTCATTTCTTCCAACATTATCTAATACCTCATCTATAAAAGGAGTAGGAAATGGGTCATGCAGCAAAGCATCATTCAGCTTCCTTAGATCTACGCAGATCCTGATTTCTCCTTTAGTCTTTTTATCTTGGATAACCATCGGGCTTATCCACTCTGATTCTTCAACAAACTCGATGATCCCTGCATCAAGCATCTTATCAATTTATGCCTTGACTCTTTCTTTATATCTGGGATTCAGTCTATAAGGAATTTTCTTAACAAGCTTTGCACCTGGCTTGATAGGTATTTTCATAACTCCCAAGTCACCCAAAGTTCATTTCATATCCGTGAACTTCGTTGGAAATAGATCCTGATATTCATGTAGGAGGTCTGCGATTTGTGCGACCGTGGCATCATCCCAATAGTCTCCAATGGATGCGAACTTCGGCTCTTCACTTGTGCCAATATTCACTTTTCTTGTCTTTACAGGTCCACTCATGTCTGGGATTTCCAGTGGAGGTCCCTCTAAATCGCGCGCTCCTTCAAAATCAGGTATATTGATGTTGCGCAGATCCTCCTCATCGCTCTCTTCTTGTTCTTGTTCATTTTCAGCAAGATTATAGCATTCAAAGGCATGTTCTATCGTTCTTGCCCATCCTGGTTGTAAATTCACAGGTACCTTTACATCTTCAAACACTCTTTCCTTTATTTCTTCTAATGCCTCGTTTATACTTGGGCATTCCTCTCTGAAGATTCTCTCTTTGATAACCTGCAGAGCTTCGTTTATGCTTGGACTTTCATCTTTGAAGCTAAAAGTTCTATGGAATTTTGTAGTTAAGAGAGGCCAATCAGTAGTTGCTCTGCGAAGCTCTATGTCTGTATACCAATCCTCTAGAATCCGATCTAATGTGTGCACAAACAGATGCACACATTCTGTCTGCGGTCTCTTTATCCATGATTCTGAACAGATTTCTACGTGATCCCTTGGATTTGTCTGGCCATTATACTTTACCATGGTCAGTGCAGCATTATCCATAAATCTAATTTGCATCATATGTCTGCACTGATCCCATGTGTTCAAAGTCTGCTTATGCGTAGCCCACCATCTTGCAGGTGGAGCGCGCAATGTTATGTCTAGTGTTGATATGCGATGTTCAGCTGCAACTGATACAGTATATTCTTGAATAAATGAATAAACATTAGTCGAACTATTATAGGTGGGGATTGGACTTACCTCGGTTCCGATCCAGTGCAGTGACTTTGTGATCTGTGCGCATCTTCTGGAATATACTTCATGCATACGGCTTTTCCAATTCTCCAGTCCTGCGTCGGAGTCTGAGAAGCAAGAACTGTCACATCACCAACTAAGTGCTCCATTTGCCATAGGATTAATGTAGTCATCCTGATTCACAATCATCTTGTAAATGCGATCAAGATCTTGTACTCTGGATTCTTCCTGAATCGTCTCACTGTATCTTTCTCCTTGTGAAGGGTCCAATGGTGCTATGAACCTGATATCTTGCCCTTCAAAGATCATCTTCTTGGTCTTCAAGTTTATAATGGCGAGGTTATCCATCGCCTAGTTGATACTCAATAGTGCTGGATAAGGCTGAATATCATCCACAATTTCAATAACCTCGAAGTCTGCATGACTTCACACTCCATCGATGTCAACAATAATATTGGCTAGTCTCCCAAAAGGTATGACTTTCTATTGGTTGGACAATCTCAACTGTATGGGTGACCATGACAACTTAGTCTCCCCATCTACTGCCATGTCTGCTTTGTCAAGACATTTACCTCTGATCCTAAGTCAAGGATGATCTCATCCATCTCATAATCTCCTATCTGCACACTGAGCCTCATTTCTCTTCATGTTCTTTTATGGCTATTGATGTGATGAACTGCGCCTTGGGCAGTATCTATCTCATTGCGTGGTTCATATTGGTTTAACAGTTTTTGTAATTCCACTACAGCGTCTACGTTCTTCAATAATTTCATGCAGCTCCTTAGGAACTGCACAACAGAAGTGCCTGCCTCTGCTGCGTTACTAGTTTGATCATACATTGCTGGCATATCTTCTATATGCGTTGTTTCAATTCACAACAGGATTCTTGGCGACATAGGTGCTGGCTCTTTGAGTATGTTTTGTGCTTCTTGAAAGACTTCTTTGTTTTTCTCCAGGTTAAAAGTAGGTGTCTTCCCACTAGCTTTTCTAAATTATCCAGATCGTTTCAAGTGGGGTCTGCTTAGTCGAAGTCGAAGCTTCTGCTTGCCTATCTCTTCCTATTGCAGCGCCACTTCGCGTGACAACATTAATACTCGGATCTGCAGTCCTTCTCTCTGTTGTAATCAGCTAAATATTTGAATTAGGTACATCGTGCTTTCTTTTCTACATTTATGCTGCTAACACTGGGCATGCTTCAATAACATGATCAAAATATTTACAGTAATTATAGGTAATACATGGATTGGTACAATCTCTAGATAAGTCACCTGGCTGGCCACAGTTATAACAGATCAGCTGGCCTCTTCCTATTCCTTGTCCTGGGCCAGTATTTCTTCCTCTTCCACGGAAACCTCCACGGCCTCTGTATGCACCTTGATCATACTGCGCGTTATCCTTGTTCTGCGGATTTTGTCCTTGGACTCTGTATACTCCACCATGCATATGCTCTATATCTTTCTTCCTTTCCATCATGAGCTCATATGCGCGACAGTTGGAATCATCATGTCCAATTGATTTATAGAAATTGCAATACAAATTTTTAGGTGTTCGCACATATTTCTGAATTAAGTAACAGTCTTCTGGCTGGTGTTCTCTAGTTCTACAAATCTCACACCATGGCCCTTGGTTCTTATTCAGTGGGTTTGGTGCTCCCATGTTAAGGTATTCTTGAAACAAAGGACAATGATCCTTGGTGTGTTCTTCTCCCTTGCATCCTGTACACCAGACTTCTTGTCTTTGTTCTTTCCCTTTCTTCATGTCCTGCAATTGTAATGTCAAGGTAGCTAGTTGGGTCTGGATTTGAGACATTCCAGTGTTAGTCTCTCCTATAGGTGAAGCTTCTAACTTCATCGCAATTTCCAGGGCTTCTGCCTGCGAAGCCACTTTTTGCTGCATCAATGACAATCTAATATGGGGAAACAACGCAGCTATAAACCACTCTTGGTGTTGTTGCGGTGCTATGACAAAAATGAGCTAGTCTAGCAATGTCTTAAACTTCTAGTCAAATTCTGAGACTGTCTCATTAGGTTTTTGCTTAATTTCCTTTAATTCTGTTATACATTGGGATTCTGACTTTGGTTTCTTGAACTCACTCAATAGTGCAGCCTTAATCTCCACTAAGGTTCTATTATGTCCCTGAGAGTACTTCATGAACTAGTTCAAGGCTCTATATCTGAGTGTGGTGATGAGTTGCGCTCGCTTCACAGCATCATCCTAAACTTGCTTGACACTCCATACGGCTTCACATAGAAACCAGTGTTGCTCAGGGTCCTCTAGACCCATTCCTTTGAATATTGGCAACTTAATATCATCAGTCATCCTTCTTCTTGGTGGTACAGGGTTCTGAGTGGTGTTAGGGATGGTACTGTGAGGAATGTTCTGAATCCGAATATTTTGAGTGGGCATGGTTTGAGTACTCACTCTCGCGATGTTATTGGTATTGATAGTCTGAGGATTAACAACTGGGGGGTTCTGAACTAGTGGGTTCTGAGCAATAGGAGGCACGGTATTCACAACCAGTGGATTCTCTGGAGTAATAGGCTGATAGGTGGCTGATGGAGGTGCGGTATGTCTATCATGCCCAACTTCTAAATTAGTATCCACACGGAGTCCATGTTTACTGGAAGTCTTCTTAGTAGTATACTCATATCTTTTCCCACTTCTCAAATTGTGTGTCTCTTCGTCAGAATCACTATATATGCTATTGACCATTACAGATTCAAAAACATCTAGGATTCTTTAGTGCATTCTTAAAACGCCTTTCTCAGTGAAAAGCATTTTAATGTATAAAATCAAATTGTTGAGGTACTTACCTCTGAAACCCTTGAAAAAAATTTCTTTGGTTGCGCTGTAGGACTTTAGCATTTCCATAGCAAAATCTGTCACGAAGCCTTCGAGAATACTATCAACCTAAAAGTCGACTACTCGCAAGAGTGGGCTATCTATTTCTTTAAGCCTCTGAATAAGCTGTGGAGTCCACTCGGTAGGTAATCCTTCTGGATGAAAATAGTTCTTTCGCTCGGCGAGTCTTGATATTGTTAAGTTTATACTAATTTGACTAGCAAGATCACTAAAAGAAACACAATCACAAGATAGACAAATATTTACCCTGGGAAACCCTCATGGGGTAGAAAACCCATCAAAGCTTTCCTCAATATAGATGATCAACCAATACAAGATGTAGAAACCAAACAAGAGCTCCTCCTCCTCCTATGCAGATCTCTCTCTCACTTGTGCGCTACTCCCAAGTGGATGAATGAATGAGATAAGTGAGGAACATCCTCCTCTACTTATACTTGTTTTTCGATGGAATTTTTACCCTATGGGGCTGACCTCTCCTAGGAGAGTCTAATAACCCTCAAATAACGAACTCAGGGCCGACCTCTCCTAGGAGATCTAATAACCCTAGTTACCACAATCTCTCGGAGGAATAAACATCTCCGGATACATAGCAAAGTCCCATCGGAGGAATGAAATATCTTCGGAATAATAAAGTACAAATATAATATTCTTTGAAGTTAAAATATTTCAACACTCCCCCTTAACGAGAAGGATATTATAACAACATCTGCAGGAGCAAGGAGTCATCAACTACATTATACATGATACATCTATAAATCATTGGAAGCTTTCTTCAGTAACTCAACCAGTTACTGGAACATCTTCAAGATCTTCAATACTGGAACATCAAGTACTGAGTCTTCATCTTCTGCAGCACTCTAACAGCTACAGTAGCATCATCATCTGGATCCTCTCAATCAACAACATCGTCATCACATGATCATCAACATCGTCATCACACGATCATCAACATTGTCATCTAGATCAGCATCATCATCATCTAGACCATCATGATCAACATCATCGTCATCTAGACCATCATGATCAACATCATCGTCATCTAGACCATCACGATCAACATCATCGTCATCTAGACCATCATGATCACCATCATCGTCAACTTAGACAAAGTCTAAGAACCATTTTTCGAAGACATATGTCTACGGATCAATTCAGGGACCGAAGTCCGACGATCATACAATCCCCTCTCATCCACTAGGGACCACTTCTCGGAGACATCTGTCTACGGATCAATTCAGGGACCGAAGTTCGGGGATGATACAATCCCCTCTCGTCCACTAGGGACCATGGAGACATATGTCTGCGGATCAATTTAGGGACCGAAGTCCGGGGACGATACAATCCCCTCTCGTCCACTAGGGACCACTTCTCGGAGACATCTGTCTACGGATCAATTCAGGGACCGAAGTCTAGGGATGATACAATCCCCTCTCATCCACTAGGGACCACTTCTCGGAGACATCTTTCTACAGATCAATTCAGGGACCAAAGTCCGGGGATGATACAATCCCCTCTCATCCACTAGGGACCACTTCTTGGAGACATCTGTCTACGGATCAATTCAGGGACCGAAGTCCGGGGATGATACAATCCCCTCTCGTCCACTAGGGACCATGGAGGCATATGTCTGCGGATCAATTCAGGGACCGAAGTCCGGGGACGATACAATCCCCATCATGTACATTTTGAACTAGTGGTTCCAGGATGATGCAATCCCCATCACGTACATTTTGAACTAGTGTTCAGGGACGATGAAGTCCAATCATATCAACTAGGTACCATACACTGACCTCATCATCAGAACAAGTAGCCTCATCATCAATACAAGTATCCATATCAATACAGGTATCCACATCATTTATATAGTATCCTCATCAATACAGTATCCACATCAACGATACAGTATCCTCATCAATACAGTATCCACATCAACAATACAGTATCCACATAAACGATACAGTATCCTCATCAATACAGTATCCTCATGTATCCTTATCATTGACCTTACCATCAATATAGGCAATCTCATCATCGATACAGGTATCCTCATCGATACCGGTATTCAAAGATATCTTTATCGACCATATCACTCCCCCTTTCGAGGAGGGTCCTTTTTAACTACACCAAGCTTGTCTCGGAAATACTCAAACTTTACTCAAGACAGAGGTTTGGTCAACACATCAGCAACTCGTTCATCAGTGCCTACATACTCGAGCTTGATAGCTCCTTTCTGCACCATATCCCGTATATAGAAATATCGGATCTCTATGTGCTTTAACTTATCATGGAATACTGGATTCTGTGTCATTTTGATACAACTCTGGTTGTCACACATGATCACAGTGGGTTCCATCTCTAAGTCAAACAATCCTAATAACGGCTTCCAAAGCCATACCGCTTTGCAACTAGCAGAGCAGGTAGATATATATTCCGCTTCAGCTGTGCTAAGAGCCACACTTGACTGCTTCCTGCTAAACCATGAGATCATGGAAGATCCCAGACAATAACATCCACCCGATGTACTCTTCTTGTCTGATACGCTTCCTGCCCAATCAGCATCTATGTAGCCATACAATCTGAAGTCATGATCTCCTCGATAATATAGACCAAAATCTATCGTACCTTTTAGGTACCTCATCACATGCTTTGCAGCAATTAGGTGAACTCGTCTAGGTTCCACTAGATATTGACTCAGGGTGTTCACCACAAAGCATATGTCTGGCCTGGTATTTGTCAGATACATTGATGACCCAATAATCTGTCTGTACAGAGTCACATCCACTAACTCTGAAGAGTCATCAACTAACAGTTTCAAGTTGGAATCCATGGGAGTTTCCATGGATTTTCATTCCAACATATCGAATCTTTTCAAGATTCCCACAGCATACTTTCATTGGTTGAGAAAGATTCCATCTGGTCCTTGCCATACTTCCAGACCTAGGAAGTAGTGCATCAATCCGAGATCTTTCATCTCAAACTTTGATGAGAGCTTCTTCTTGCACTCGATAATCTATTTCTCATTTCCAGTCAGAAATAGATAATCCACATATAGCAACAATATGACAGGTTCATCATCCATAACCTTGAGATAAAGATTAGGATCAACTTTACTTTTGGTAAAGCCCAAGCTTATCAAGAAACTGTCAATTCTTCCATACCAAGCTCTGGGAGCTTGCTTCAACCCATACAAATCCTTCTTCAGTTTGCATACATGGGTTCTTCCATCTTCCACCTCAAATCCTTGAGGTTGTTCTATGTACACTTCCTCCTCAATCACACCATTCAGGAAAGATGTCTTCACATCCATCTGGTGTAAATCCCACTTCATCATGGATGCAAGTGCCATGATGGTTCTAATGGAAGTGTACCTTGCAACTGGTGCAAATGCCTCTTCATAGTCAATTCCCTCTTTCTGAGAGAATCCTCTGGCCACAAATATTTCTTTATATCTTTCAATGCTACCATCCGCAACATGCTTTATTTTGTATATCCATTTGGAGGATACCACACTTTTGTCTTTAGTCTTATGAACTATATCCCAAACATCATTCTTCATTATTTACTGGTATTCCTCTGTCATTGCCTCTACCCACTCTTTCTTATGAACTGCCTCTTCATAACTAGTAGGTTCTTGATCTACAAGATCACACATCAAAGCCATATAGTTGGAGAAGGGATTTGATTTCTTGCTCACTCTAGTGGAGCCTTCAGGAGCTCCATACTTTTCTGCTCCTAGTATAATATCTCTTGCCCATGCTGGCTTTATTTTCCTTGAAATGTTTGAAATGGGGGGTTCTTGTGGTTCTATCATATCATGGTCTTAAGGTGTTACATATTCGGGGATGGGAACAGTCTCTGCAATTTTGGGAGGTACATCTTCTTCAAATACATCTTCATACTGGCACTTCCTAGATTTATTGAGAGATGTCTCTTCATCAAATGTCACATCCCTACTAATCTCCATCTGGTGGAATCTTGGGATGTATATTCTGAATGCCTTGGATGTTTAACAATATCCAACAAATATTCCCTTCTTTTCAGAAGGGTCTAATTTAGTTCTCTTTTCTTTCGGAATGTGAATATATACAGGACACCCAAATATATTGAGGTGGCTTACCTCAGGCTTCTTCCCTGTAAACACTTCTTCTGGGGTCTTAAATTCAAGAGCACTATGAGATAGTCTATTCTGCACATAGACTGTTGTCCTGGCTGCTTCAGCCCATAGATACATAGGTAGGTCTTGATCATGTATCATTGTCTTCACTGCTTCCATAGCGGTTCTATTCTTTCTTTCCGCAACACCATTTTGTTGAGGATTGTAGGGAGTGGTTAACTCCCTCTTGATTCCAGCTTCTTTACAAAAGACTTCAAAATATTTTGAAGTGTATTCTCCACCATTATTTGTCCTCGGTATTTTGATCTTCTTTTCTGAAATATTTTCTATCAATGCTTTGAACTCCTTGAACTTTCCAAAGACTTCATTCCTCCCTTTTAGAAAGTATAGACAATTCTTTCTGGAGTAGTCATCAATAAATGTAAGGTAGTATTCATATCCACTCAAATATGTGGAGGGCATTGGTCCACATATATCTGAATGAATCAATTCCAAAATACTCTTAGTCTTTGTTTCACTCTTTGGAAATGGGTTCTTGATATTCTTTCCTTTTGCACATCCTTTGCATGTGCCATCATGATCAATCTTCAAATCTGGTAGTCCTATGACTACTTTACTCACATGAGGTAGTGCTTTGTAGTTAATATGAGCAAGCCTCCTATGCCATAGTTCACTAGGGATAGTGGCTTCATGAACAAGGGCAGCTTCTGGATGTCCCTTGAGTTTGTATAGACCTCCTTCCTCTTCACCAATAACAATTGCATACTCAATTGATTTTCCTTTGGACCACATGAGTACTTGTCCATCTATGAATGCAACCCTATAACCTTTCTTGTCTAGAGCTGAGATAGAAAGTAAGTTCTTCTTCAATCCTGGGACATATAATATCTCCTTCATCTTCAATGGTGTTCCAAAATCAAGCTTGTAGCTTGCTTCACCAATTCCCTGGATTGGATATTGATAGTCATCTCCTAGAGATACCTTTTGTGGAGAGGTCTTCTCTTCAAGTTTTGTAAGAGTTTTCTTTTGACCTGTCATGTGCTTTGAAGCACCACTATCAATGAGCCGTGTATTTTCTCTAGGTGTTACAGTCCCAGAGAGTGCAGAGAATAGAACATATTCTTTTGCATCTTCTTCTTCTATTCTAGCTCTTTTCTTTTGAGGCCTTTCCTCTTCTTCTTCTTCTTCACTTTCATCTTCTGCTAGGTGTGCTTGATGTCTTTTATGGTGTAATCCCTTCTTCTTTTCCTTTGAAGGACAATTCCTAGCAATGTGTCCTATTTTATGACAATTGAAACATTGGAATGTGGAATACTTTCTTCCTTGAGTAGTTCCTCTTCTTGTGAAAATCCTCACAGCAGATCTAAGAGATGATGTATACCTCACAAGAGAATGATTATGATTAAGCAATAAAATAGAAGAAGAGTGGTCAATACAGTATAATGAGCAACAAAATAATATGGTACAGTAGAACTCGGATAGAAGCAATAATACTTCACACACACTAACTAATTAATCACAATATGGACAAATAAGTAGTACAAGCATGAGGAATTGAATGCCTAAGGTGTCAATTCGAATTAGCCTTCATGGAGTGATCAAAGGATCACTGGAGTGTCATCGGAGCACAACTAGGTGTCCTCATGATCATCAGTGGAGTTATCAATGCACAAGTAACTGTCAACTGTCAGTCAAACTGAGTCTAACTGAGTGTAGTAGGTGTAACTGAATGTAACTAGCACATGGAGACACTAATTGGATGAAGGAGGCTCAGTGGAGGATGCAGTAGGAGCTTACTAGATTCAGAACAGGCAGTTTAGTCTCACTGGAGGTCCATCGGAGTGATAAGGTCAGTAAAGAGTCAGTTAATCCTTGAATCAAGGAAGTAACTGAAGATAACTGGACTGGTAGGTGAAGAAGGCGCCTTTGTCATGCAGTGGAGCAAAGGAGGGTGCATTAGTCACTGGGAGGGATGAAACTGCAAGGAAAGAAGCTCTCGGGGCTACCTCACTGAGGGCTAGGTGCTGGTGTTGATGACTGGAATGCATGCAAACCCTAATATTTGCATGCATGATTGAAAATGAAAACAATGGAAATGCTGCTAGGACTAGGATGGAGTATACGAATATCCTAACACCCCCCCTTAATCCATCCTGGGCCTTGGTAACTAGGACCAAAGGTCACCCAATACAATCAAATGAATGATAATAATAAAGAACAGTCCATTAACCGAGAAAAATGGGGAAAACCTCATGGGAAAAATACCCCCCCTCAAAATAAACTATAGGTCACACACAATAATAAATGCTCCAAAATCAAGCAGGTGTGATGCTTGGTCATATTTCTGGAGGTATCTTCTTCTTGGGAAGAAGTGGATCATGCTCAAAAAGCATGTGTTTGTACTGGCTCTTCAGTTCGAATGTGATGAGAACAAATCCAACAGTATGAGAATGATCCTTGAACCTATGATTTGAATTAGCTGAGGTAGGATCAAATTTTTGAATGTGCATATAGTCTTTTGTCTTCTCCTTCGAACCACCATGGGTGAGATTATGCCAAAAAGAACTATTACATGTTTGCTTGAAATCAAAATCAGATTTAAGACTTAAAAAACAGTTTCTTGAGATCTCCTTTGAACCAGCAGGGATGAGATCAAAACTATCATATGCATGAGAAATTTTCCCAAGCAGTAATTGCTTAGAACCCAAATTAGATACAAGGCTTGAATCATGGTTTCTTGAGATCTCCTTTGAACCATGAGAGGTGAGATCAAAACCAGTAATTGCATGAGAATTTATCCCAAGCGAATGGCAATGGCCATAATCTTCAATAACCTTCTGAAAGCATGAATTAATGATCATATAGTAGTATAAAAGAGATGATTGCTTGAGAGGAGCGAATGCATTACCTCCAATAGCTGATTTTACCTCCGAAATAATCATGTGATCATGATGTAAACCAACAGACTCTGGTGAAAGAGAGGATTTAGGACCTTCTGCAATATCTAGAGTGTGAGCTGGCACAGAAAGAGAAGAAATTTTGAGCATGAGTGGAGAATCTGCAATTTCTTTGTCAACAACTTCAATATGAGATGATACTGGTTCATGATCTGAGAGACCATCAAGGGGAGCAAATGCATCACTTTGCTTGCTTTTGAATGGGTTAGGACCAAGTCTTTCATTCTTTCTGCCAAAGTTTTCATCCAGGTGAGCCCATAACTCGTTTGGAGTCCATAACTCCTTTGGAGTTTCAACACCATCACGGTATTTGAATTGGAATCTCTAGTATGCACACAAAGGAAGCATCATTGCTCCAAAGGCATCATCACCTTTATTTAACCAATCAATCTTTTCTTCAGGGGATTCAAACTCTCTTTCAAAATGACAATAAAAAAGATCATGGATCTTCAAGTGTGCTATCATTCTTGGTTTCCATTCATCATAGTTGAATGGAGAAAGAAAAGGGATTCCTTCTGAATCATACATTGAAGCTGTAGAAGACCTGCAAAAACAATATAGAATAACTACAACTGCTACTGCTGCAAAAATGTAGAAACTGTTGCAACTGCTGCACTTGAAATCTTGGTAATAACCTGCAAAAAACTCTCAAGAATGGAGATAAACAATACTCTCAACATGCTCTGATACCATGTGAAAATCCTCACAGCAGATCTAAGAGATGATGTATACCTCACAAGAGAATGATTATGATTAAGCAAGAAAATAGAAGAAGAGTGGTCAATACAGTATAATGAGCAACAAAATAATATGGTACAGTAGAACTCGGATAGAAGCAATAATACTTTACACACAGTAACTAATTAATCACAATATGGACAAATAAGTAGTACAAGCATGAGGATTCGAATGCCTAAGGTGGCAATTCGAATTAGCCTTCATGGAGTGATCAAAGGATCACTGGAGTGTCATCAGAGCACAACTAGGTGTCCTCATGATCATCAATGGAGTCATCAATGCACAAGTAACTATCAACTGCCAGTCAAACTGAGTCTAACTGAGTGTAGTAGGTGTAACTGAATGTAACTAGCACATGGAGACACTAACTGGATGAAGGAGGATCAGTGGAGGATGCAGTAGGAGCTTACTAGAGTCAGGACAGGCAGTTTAGTCTCACTGGAGGTCCATCGGAGTGATAAGGTCAGTAAAGAGTCAGTTAATCCTTAAATCAAGGAATTAACTGAAGATAATTGAATATAACTGAATATAATTGGACTGGTAGGTGAAGAAGGCACCTTTGTCATGCAGTGGAGCAAAGGAGGGCGCATTAGTCACTGGGAGGGCTGAAACTGCAAGGAAAGAAGCTCTCGGGGCTAGCTCACTGAGGGTTAGGTGTTGGTGTTGATGACTGGAATGCATGCAAAATGCATGCAAACCCTAATATTTGCATGCATGACTGAAAATGCAAACAATGGAAATGCTGCTAGGACTAGGATGGAGTATAGGAATATCCTAACACTTCTCTTCTGATATCTTTGTGGAGGTTGAGACTCCTTGTGACTATCCTTCTTGAAGTAGGGTTTATTCCTTCTTCTCTTGGTGTGAGTGGCCAAGGCTTGGTCACCTTCTTTGAGCAAGGCTTCTCTGTTGGAAACCCTATCTTCTTCTTGGATGCAATCTTCCCATACCACATCAAACTTCATGTTCTCTTTTCTGGCACACGTGGTTTGGATAAATGACTCCCATGGTCTAGTGAGACCATTTAGAGCAGTCATGAATAGTTCATCTTCATCAAGGGTATCTCCAATGGCATCTAGTTGTTCCTTGAACTGGGAAACCCTTGAGAAATAATCTTGAATGGATTCTCCTTGATTCATCTTGGTGCTCTTCAATTGAGATATCAAGTTCATCTTCCTATTGATGTTCTTTCCTTCATACATTCTGGAAAGGGCATCATACATTTCCTTTGGGATCTTCTTGGATGCCACTTGGGGAATCAAGTGGTCTTTTATAGAATCAGTAATGATTCTCTTTTCCCTAATCAAGTCCTTCCTATACTTCTCTTTGGCTTCATCTTCTTCAGGTTCTGCAATTTCATCCTTGATATATTGGGCAAGATCATTCTCTTCAAGAATGAGACCAATCCTATATTTACATGCCCGGAAATTCTTTATACCTTTTAGCTTGTCCTCAAGCTTAGTGCTTGGGGCCATCTTATCCAGGGGGTCACCAAAAATGAAAAACTGACCTTACCAGGAGATTGGTTTGATTGAGGCGAGGTTGCTGGTATGCTTACTTTCTAGAAACTTTAATTTTTCAGCCTCAAAAACTTGACCAGCGAATTTCGGACCTGCTGTAGAAATCTGGTTCTGGTTTTTTTGGTTTTTTGGTTTTCTGCACTTTTGGTCAAACTAGGGTTTGACTTTCCTGGAGTTCTACCCAACCAAAAATATCGATCCAGGGCTCAAAACTTTGATTTTGAGGGTTATCCAGCCATGCAATCAGAATCCAAAAATTCCAACTTTTGCAGAAACCCTAATTTTCACCGGAGGAGGAGAGAGAGGTATTTTCACCTTGTGAAAGATGTCCTATTCACGCTAGCTCTGATACCATGTTAAGTTTATACTAATTTGACTAGCAAGATCACCGAAAGAAACACAATCACAATTTAGACAAAGATTTACCCTGGGAAACCCTCATGGGGTAGAAAACCCAAGAAAGCTTTCCTTAATATAGATGATCAACCAATACAAGATGTAGAAACCAAACAAGAGCTCCTCCTCCTCCTATGAAGATCTCTCTATCACTTGTGTGCTACTCCCAAGTGGATGAATGAATGAGATAAGTGAGGAACATCCTCCTCTACTTATACTTATTTTTCGACTGAATTTTTACCCTATGGGGCCGACCTCTCCTAGGAGAGTCTAATAACCCTCAAATAACTAACTCAGGGACGACCTCTCCTAGGATATCTAATAACCCTAGTTACCACAATCTCTCGAAGGAATAAACATATCCGGATACATAGCAAAGTCCCATCGGAGGAATGAAATATCTCCGGAATAATAAAGTACAAATATAATATTCTTTGAAGTTACAATATTTCAACAGATATCCACTCGTGCAACTCGTTTCCAAAACTTGCCCAGAAAATTTTGTGAACGTCCTTCCACAAGTACTTATTTAAACAATCTACATCAGATATATGCGGACGTCTATTCTCCTTTCTGGCATAATCTCTTTCAGTCTTATCACACCAGTCCCAGATTTCTTCCTATTCTGGATGCCAATTTTCAGTGCCGGTACTCATCACCAGTTCAAGTGCGGCAACAGAACCATTTGTTGGCTTGTATAACTGTTCTTGAGGTTTTCTATAAAGACCCAGGTTCTGCATGGTTCAAGGAACCAATAAAACCCCTTTTCACTGGCCCTTTCGGCAACAATCTACGAACAAACGGAGGTCTCACCCGAGGTGAAGTAATGGGGGGGCTGTGGAATCAAGTTTCCACAACTAGGTGATGAGTGTTTAAATAGATTGGTGGGAAGCGCGCTATAAGACCCATGTTGCGAACTTCGGACTGCGCGAAGTTCCACTTCTTCTCGGCTTATACTTAGACTATCACGCATCCAAGGACTGCGCGATGCGGGACGATTCTTCAATGATAGGACAGCGCGACTAATGACCGCGCTCCCTCTTACAACTTATGCAGCTTAGTAGATCTTACTTACTGTTATAAGATGCATTCAACAAGCATAATAGACGAAACCTTGCAACCTTATACACCATAATAAACAATGAGATCACTGCACACTTCCGGTGCTGCACTAGGTGCTTAACTGACTAGTTCGTGCATTCATCTAACTGCAAAATATTGTTGCATTCGACATTCATTCATACATGTGATTACTTAACATATTATTCCCATCTTATCCTTATGGCGAATACATATAAAAGTAAAGCACCTACATTCATAAGTAGAATATTAACCATTCATATAATCAAATACACAGATCTAAATGCATACATTCAATCACATAACACAGAATTTAACCTGGTTCACCCCCAATATGGGAGCTATGTCCACCAGAACTATTGTTGTATTATCTCTGGGAAGGGTACAACAGTTCCAGTATGCGCACTCAGCTGCAGACTCTCTCCTCTCTCTGTAGGTCTATACGCATGCAGCTTGCAGATCCTTTTACAATAGCATTCACTTCTTAACACTTAGAATATATTACAATGAAGATTATTCAGCTACTAGAGATTATACAACCCTTTCCCTTACAAAGTTGTGCCCTTTTATAGATCGTTCCCTTAGGTCACATCTTTACAATGCATAGGATAAAAAACCCTAAGGTTACCCCAAACTAGTGTGGTTACCCGCCACCCTGCATGTCGCCGTTGACAACTTGCTCCACTCGCTTCAGGATTCCTTGTTGGGCCACTCGTGGCTCACACGTTCTTCTCACAGCTGCAGTCATCACCAAAACGGTTACAACCGCATTGTGGCCTGCCACTTTCCACCCCTTTAGCCTTCCTATTGCCATCGACCTCGTGGATTAGCTCCTTAACTGTTTTCCACCACTCCCTTGACAGGTCGCTTTCATTTGTCGTTATGCCTCTCCCTACCCACTACCGGGAATCCTGGAGGCGCTTTACTCAAAACGGTCACTTTCTCAACTCGACCTTCTCTTATACTTTTTACCAAAAATAGCAGCTGCGTTGGTACTGTGTACCAGTATAACTGCGCAAAACGAACTCTGCAATCTGAAATACACACTATGCAAGACTGTGCCATCTAACCTCGCATCCCAAACTGCGCAGTTACCAAAACTGCCCTTCTTCAAAAGTATGCCAACTTGGGCCATGCCCAACACCAAGATGGGATTAATAATATTAATCAAGATAATAAACAAGACAAGGATACAAAGTATCATGGTGGTAATGAAAATAACAATGATATATATGATAAAGATGGAGATGATATTGACCAAGTTTGCGAGAAGAGCCAGGCCAGTGTGCAAAAAAAATCAAATCAAAGAAATCAAAATGTTTCATATTTAAACTATACCTTGACTATCCTCTCACCTCAAAAGAACATCAGTGAGAACAACTATAAGATTAATCAGACACAAGATAATATTGGCATCAAGTCCGTCAAGTCTCTCCAGTTGACGACAAGAAGAGTTAAGATCTATAACCAAGCAAGCGGTAAAAGCATAAACCAAACTTCACCAAATATATATTTAATCTAGATTCCAAAGAAAAAGAAACAAAAAGAAGTAATGGTCGTACTCAAACTTGCATGTCTCAAGTCATCAGTTCAACATAGAGCTAGAATATATAAAAAAAAACGACATTAGCAAACTAAGCTTTGAGGACAAATCTTCCCTTAAGGGGAAGGCAATGTCACAAACATAAATAAAGTAATAAATAAATATAAACTAACATTTAATTAATAATAATTATAATTATTTTAAGAGGACACGACTCTTCTCAAAAGGTGCCTAACAATATAGAAAATAGGCCCTCAATGTAATATTAATCATCACATTCTATTATTATTCAATATGTATTATTTATGAATATGGATCTCTTCTTTATCCAAATACAAATTCTCCATAACACACGGATTCAGTGTTACAGTCTACACTAGGACCAACAAGAATATGCGCATACTATTCTTTTGTTAGGAAAAGTATAATATACATGTACATTGGAAGGCATGTATTGACTTATATTGACTTAAGATCCATCCATAAAGTACATGGCTATAAATCGACTTGCCACATCCTTGATATGAGTCTAACCAGGACCAAGAGAATTTGAGCCACATCATAATGTCTTAAAGGAACAAACAATCGCAGTTAACATCTTCATATCTACCCAAAGCCATGCTAACAACATCATGTTTGAAACAGATAAATGACATGAGAAATGTTCTGCCTCTATGAGAAGGGCATCAAAAGCTCTTAACATTACAAAGACCTTCCAGCTATTAGTAGTCTATTAATTTTGGAAATAATCGATATTCAAATAATGCCAGACAATCTTTGCTTGGACAACAGAAGCATAACTTTATAGCCATACAACGAAGTTATAGTTTCCCTCAAAACAAAATTTGAAATAATGGACATACGCATCCTACTTCATAATTTGTTTGAAGATAAGTCTACAACATGTTACTCTTAATAATTGGTTTTCTCAACAAATCAAACACTTGGTTTCAAAATGAAAATAGTAAACAATTGTTGGAAAGCATACTTAATAATATTTTCTCATGAGCAAGTACATTTAAATTAATCCTGGAGATTTCACATTAGGATCTACTTGTCAATTACAGAGATATGAACAAAAACTTGAAGCCTATCATATACCACA
The DNA here is from genome assembly GCA_027924585.1 of Larix kaempferi. Taxonomy (NCBI): domain Eukaryota; kingdom Viridiplantae; phylum Streptophyta; class Pinopsida; order Pinales; family Pinaceae; genus Larix; species Larix kaempferi. The sequence continues at coordinate 15,506,582 of BSBM01000088.1, read as the reverse complement.
AGAACATGTTTCCCAAGATGAGCAAGGTTTACTGCCCTAAAATTTGGGGATTGGTGAAGCCAATTCATTTTTGGGTTACTTGTTTCATCATTTTTTTAACTCTTTACAAACATACTCATGCTAAGAACCATAATCAATTCTTGGTTATCCAGTTCACCACAAGTATTAGGAAATCAATTCGTTTTTCTCTTGAGAATTGATAGAGCAATTGGTTTAATGTTGAAAAATCAAATTTCGGGAACTATCATATAATATATAAGTTATATTATTTCCAAGCTAAGGAACAATAGAGTACAGACCCAAATTCTGGGAATTCTATTACCAATAGCAAAATTGTTCCTTACCAAGCTTCCAGATTCTACTTCATAATGTTTTTTGTGGTGCCAAATACATCTACAAACCACTTCAATGTATAATGCAGAAGTATACTACAAATCCATATATTTATATATATATATATAAAATGTATAATGCAGAAGTATACTACAAATCCATATATTTATATATATAATGTATAATGCAGAAGTATACTACAAATCCATATATTTATATATATATAAAGAAAATGAATTTGAAAGAAATATGGATATCTCCACACAATAGCATTGCATTCCCCAAATCTCTAATCACTAGGAGAAAGGTGAATAAGAATACTATACGAAGCAAAATTTACTATATTTACTCGAAGTCTTATATAATTTTGGGTCACATTAATATTTAGGGTGATATGACAACTTGGCAACCACACATACGTTTTTTCAAAGCGTAATTTAGCATGTTTCATACTACAATTTCACTCCAATTATCGTCTAAATAAATTTCATGAGATGAACAACTAAAGTGTGGCACCTTAATCCTTCACCCAACGATCCATTAGAAGGGGAAAATGGTTGTATATGGTAACTAGTGATTTGATGGTTTGAAATTGACTTTATCCAATATTCCATCGTAAAGAAATACACCCCACTATTAACATATGCAATCATAGACTACATATAATGTTTCCGGTGGTTCAACTAATAAACCCATGAATAAACAAAATTATATTTTGGATACCAATCAGGGTCAGATCTTGTCCTTTCTATTCCATAAGAAAGGACATGCCAAAGAAAGGACATGCCAGTTCATACTTGATAAGATTTTATCTTAATCTTAGATTTCACAGTGCTTATCAATGGATACTATAGATACGATACCAATTTTGTAATCATTAATAAGTTGGAAATACACTCATAAGATAAAACATGCACAATAGAATTATAATCAAAACAACCACACACATTAAGACAAGTATTTTACCTTGGAAACCCCACTACTTCTGGGAAAATCAACAAAGTTGGTGTTCTTCTTATTGTAGGGTTATTCAATTACATTACAACAGTTCTTCCAAACCAAATCTATGAACTTTACTGTTGAATTAATCCCAACCCCTTATGCAAACCCTAGAAGAACACACTAGGCCCTCACTCGGACCTAGATAGACTCACTTAGAAAATGCCCTAGCTTGGCACTTTGCTCCTTAACCACCTCTCTCTCTCTCTCTCTCTCTCTCTCTCTCTCTCTCTTAGAATGAGACTAACTTGTGGTAATACACAATGACAAAGACCTCTGGTACTACACAATGACAAAGGCCTCTTACTTTATAGGACAAATTACATCCAAATACCATGGGACACAGAAAACCATGGGAAGACTCAAACTTAGTCAAACCACTTTTACATTTTGTCTAGAGAATACAACAAGGGAACTTCACACATTGCTAGACACCCCCAATGTGAAAGCAAAAACCCGAGCTACGCAAAATCTAACACTCCCTCTTAGCAAGGGAGGTACTTTCACTGGAGCTACCTCCTCCATGATCCACATCTTGAGCTACAACAACTCCTCCTACATATGGAAATTCTGCTAAATGTCTTGCACTAGAACTATCTACTACTCCCTCTGAATATGAGAGCCATACTCTCTCTGAATGTGTGTTCTCGACCTCCTCTGTGTTGTAGCTTCTTCTACCTTCTACACTGAATCCATATGAGTATTCCCACTCATCCAATTGGGACCACTCCCACCATGTAGTTTTTCTAATAAGAGCTTCCTTCTCTCTCAAGTATGCTCCAATTGATCAATCACTTATGCCTATGAAGTTGTAGACGGGCTGCCCCCATATCTTGTAAAGACGGTCCTTACTGGTACCAATCATCACGGGAACTCTTGTAGCCTGTCCTCGCAATGAGTGAATATAAACACCATAGCCATGAAAACCAATAGCATAGCCTTGATCCTCCGAGGCTTAAATTGAAAGCACACTAATACTCATCCCAGGAACAAAGAGAACTCCAGTCACCCTGAGAGTATTTCCTGACTCTATCTAGAGTGTCACGGTTCCCTCTCCTCTGACTACTACCACATCGTTGTGAATCCCACACCTTACATGGCCAACAACATGAGCTGAGAAATCCTAGAACACATGCCTTTCTCCAGTCGTGTGATAGGTGGAACCACTATCTAGGTACCACCCCTCTCTGGGACTTTTTCCAGAATCAAGGAAGAGGGTGTACTCCTCCCTAAAAATCTTGGAAAATTGGTGAGCTGTAGCAGCCACCTGCTGCTCCTCTTCATCTTTGTCATGGTCCTCCTCTGTTGGAGAAACCACTTACTGCTTCTTGTTTTTTGTCCCCTTTCCCTTCTTGGCATATGGACATTGGTTGACATAGTGACCAGACTCACCACACAAATAACAGTTGATCCGAAAGATCCTTCCTAAGCTTTCCTACACTTGTGTCACCTCCACCTAAGACAATGGCCTTCTTTCCTTTCACCCCTTTTATGGAAGTGAGAGAGAGATTTTCCTCATCCTCTTCTGATCTCCTTCTAGCAACAATCATCCCACAACCTATCCCAACTTGGAAGGTTTTCTCTAGCCACTATCCATGCAATGAATAGGTCCCACTCCTTTGGGAAGCCCTTTAATGCTGATCATACCACTTCTGTTGGTGAGAGATTTACTCCAACTACCACAAGCTCATATATGATTTGTTTGATCTTGGTGAGATATGTTGCAGCATCCTCACCCTTGGTCATCCTAGAATGTTGAAGCTTCTCCTTGACGGCCATAATCTTTCTCTCATTCTTAGCTTCAAACATACTTTTAAGAAGCACCCACATTTCATGAGTTGTAGACTTTTCACCAATGTGATGGATGAGATGGTCTTTTACCCCATCCAATAGTAGTCTCTCGGCCCTGGTTTCAAGAGCATCGTGAATATCCTTATCCTTAGGATCGGTGGGTACAAAGGAAGCCTTTTCTACAATATTCCAAACTTTATTGTCTTGTAAAGCATTCTTCATACGATACTTCCATTGAAGAAAGTCAAAGTTGGAGGCCCCTTCTAGCCTATCCTCATATCTCAAGCCAGAATCCATTATTTCTTCTAACTGAGTTGCCTCCTTGCACCACAAGATCTTCTCAAAATAACAACACTTCTTTGTTGGCCCTTCTCTACTACTAAAATGATCTACCCGAAACCCTCCTCGGTTTCTGCCCACAAAAGAATACTCAGATCTTGCAGGACCCTACATGGTCACACGAGGAATCCCTGCTCGGTTCCTACACAAGTTCTGTCCTCGGCTTTGCACAGGACCCTACATGGTCACAAGAGGAATCCCTGCTCGGTTCCTACACAAGTTCTGTCCTCGGCTACATCCTAATTTGCGACTACTGGACGTTCGGTGGATGCTACTTTTCTTCCTGGAGGCTTACTCTTCCTTCGAAATTTCCTATAGCTGTCACACTTGTTGTCAGCAACACAACCCCCCATCGGATCTTTGCTAGCCACCATCAATCCAGCAGTAGTTGTTGCTTTGGCTAGGCCCACGCACACCCCACGTCACCTTCAGACCCAGCCCTCACTCTCGACGACGTTCCAACACCTGTCCGCTGCTTTTTCCTTTGCACTGGCAGCTGCACTTTATTCTCGTGGTTGTCTTCCACACAATCCATAGTCTGATGCAGTGGGTGGTTCCTTGTCTCTCACTGCCAGTCCAATGGCCCGTTTACTCTGATCATAACCTCAACATCCCGCGTCACTTGCCGGCAGTTGTAAGCTACGCCTGACACACCTCCCGCAGTCATTTGGTAGCTGCAAACTCCAGCCGCCTGCGTCGTCTTCTCTTTGCGACAGCAGCTCCCTGCCCACGCGACTGCCTCAATCCAATGCCACCTTCACGCTGTCGACTCACCTGCCATCATCTCTGCTCGAGTTGCAACTGCGCCGACACTCCTGTCCACTATACGCCTCCTCGTTTGAGCCTGAGATTCTTCATGGCTTACACGATCTTACACGACCCTGATCCACCCGGCCCATGCCACTACAGCTCCTCACTCGAACTTGATCTATTGCGGCTGCTTACTCCTCAGCAGTCTCACTACCTATTCCACTTTGATCGTCTTTAGTTCGAACACCATCCAGAGCCACAAACTGCCTCACACAGTCTTGACGATCAGAGGCCATACGGCCCGTACCTTGGTCGTACAGGACTCTCGATTTTTATTTTTCATCGTGTCAGGTTTTCTCAAACCTGCTCTTACCATGATAAGATTTTATCTTAATCTTAGATTTCATAGTTCTTATCAATGGATACTACAGCTACGATATCAATCTTGTAATCATTAATAAGCTAGAAATACATTCATAAGATAAAATATGCACAACAGAATTATAATCAAAACAACCATACACATTAAGACAAGTATTTTACCCCGGAAACCCCACTACCTCTGTGGAAAACTAGCAAAGCTTGTGTTCTTCTTCTTATTGCAGGTTTATTCAATTACATTACAACAGTTCTTCCAAACTAACTCTCTGAACTTTACTATTGATTTAATCCTAACTCCTTCTGCAAACCCTACCCTACTCGAACCTAGATAGACTCACTTAGAAAATGCCCTAGCTTGGCACTTTGCTCCTTAACCACCTTTCTCTCTCTTTATAACTCAAAATGAGACTAACTTGTGGTACTACACACTCACAAAGACCTCTTACTTTATAGGCCAAATTACATCCAAATAGCATGGGACACAGAAAACCATGGGCAGACTCAAACATAGTCAAACCACTTTTACACTTTGTTAACAATACTAAATAAGCATAAACATAAATCAAACATTGTAAGTATGCTACACATTGTCTTCTTGAGGTATTAATCCAATGCCATTCTAAGTTGTGCACTAGCTTTTAAATACAGGGGCACTCTTAGTTTATTTTATCTTTATTTTGTGGCTCACACATGCCATCTCGATTTTTGTTGAGAAAAATTATAAGTCTATAGACAATCCCATGATTTGGTTTTATTAAGTAAAACACAACTATTGATGGACAGTGTGTTTTGTTTTGCATGCTTTGACCAAATGCCCCAAGGATTGCATCCATGTTAGGATAGCATGGAAGCCCCTTGGTTCATGGTTCTCATTGATCAACTACACCCAAAAAAACCAATAAACTTCTATAAATGGAGGTATTTTAGGATCCATGATTTTGGATTTATTAATCTCATGCAAATCCCAACATATAGATAAAAACATTTTCAGGTTAAAAGACTCGCGCGCAAAGTCTGACAAGCCCAAAAGGTATAAGAATAACCAAAGATCCATGAACTCACAATAATTGGCACCAATAATGACTCAAGTTCCCACATGTAATGTCACGTTCTATCACGAAATAACAAGATAACCTTGCGATGAAAGGAAGCGAAGAGCCGGGTCAAGAATTGATACCCATGAAGAACCATAATACATAAAATTAATTGTATTGTGGAGAGCTATATGGTGGATCCAAGTTTATGATTATTTAACCCTAATTATTTTCCTATTTATGCAAATTTCCCAAAGGCCCAAGCATTGTAACCACTCTCTGATACCAATTTGTAATGTACCCAATAGCATCTGTAACCATTAAAGCCATGGGGTAGTTGATTTCATCCTTGAATCATTCTCTGATACCATAATAAAGATGTAACCATATGGAAACTGAATTAATTATTTTGGTCCATCATATATGTGTAGTTGGAGGCTAAACTCTATAGGTTATATACTATAGGCATGAACAAGCATACCATGCAACCATGTAATCATATACATATAAATGATTGTGCAATTAAACCTATAAGGAAGAGTAACCATACAATATATGCAAAGCAATTACAATAGAAAGCATAGTATAACATTCATCAAAATCAGCTTGCCTATAGCAGCTATGAATAAAATACAATCCTGAACACAACTATATATATATATATATATATATCAACAACATAGTTCAACCATAATTACACAGGACTTCAAAGGAAAAGATTACTTATCTAAAATGACTCCAACTAGCTGCAACAATTGGACATTCCACCCAACCATAGGCTAGCTATTCCCATGCTATCTCTCAACATAGTAGCCACCCTCGATCTGGGACCAATATTCCACAAGGGGTTTCTCTCTTAGGTAATTACAAAGTGAATCTCTCAAACAACACCTCTGCTGCAATTGTACGGGCTTCTATGGGCAAATTTGACTTGCATTCACAGGCTCACCCTCTTCCATTGTCTGTTCGTTCTCCTCTCACTAATTCAATTTTCACCATGGCCCAATGATGGGCAGAAGCGCCCCTTCCTCTTGCATGCGTTCTTTTATTTGCATGGAAGGCCACATCCACGTGGTCTCTCAAGGGAACTCATGTCTTCTCCATGCACCTATCCTCAATTAACACATTAATTAAGGATTAGCATCACAACTTAGGTTAGATCTTAATTTCCATAATTAAAGGTAATAAAGGGATAGTCTAGTGTCCCATGACAATCCCTATAAGCCATATATCAACCCCCTTTCTTCCTCACTTATGGAATCCTGGCCCCCCATATCTTCTTATTCGTCCCCATTGTAGTGGTTTAGGATTTTTATTTATGATTGCATACAATATTACATATTGGTCTCAATGGACCATCAGTTTTAGGCTTTGTGATGGATGGTTTTTCAATTGGGGTATTACAGATTCTAGGGAGTTAACTCCACTGATCAAGGATTGCAAGTGACCTCCTTTGCTATTCATATCTAGTAGCACCCTCCTTGAGTGTTTTAGCATATTCCTCACATGCATTTGTTCCTTTCTTTTTAGGTTTCTAAACCTCCACTTGTCCACTTAGGTTAGTTATGATGTTTTTAACTCATCTCTGAGAGATTGCAAAGCTAATTAAGGGCATTTGAGCTCTAGTTAATCCCTAACTAGGTTTTCATGCACTAGAGAACAATTTGAATTTCAACCTAAGTGATCCAAATTTCCTATATGTAAAGGTTGCTTCATTCTTTGTAAATAAAATGGATTAATGTATTTGCAAAAGATATTTTGTTATCCATCCCAAGACTCAATTGACACCGTCGACTAGTGCCTAGTCCCAATTGTTTTCTTGGTCGGACCCATGACTCAAGCGTCCCAACAGATCAGATGATTCAACGACTAGTCGTTGACTAGTCAACCTACGCAGCCTTTTGCAAGATTGGTTCATCAAACATACCTGATGGTATTTGATGGTTGCAGCACATTCAAATGACATTCTGAGGAATTGGAAGGAATCGGGAACACCATCAATGTGAAAAGAGTGTCTCTTCATCTTCTTCTAGCTAACAAATGGGAAGAAGACACATAATCTCCTTAAATCGGTTGTAACTGTTTTCTTTGTAACTAAAATGCGGCGGGTAGTTATCCAAGCGTCCTTCAGATTGTATAAATACTTGTAAGATCACAGATGAAAAGGATTTTGGTTCGCTGCTCTTAACTGCACTAAGACGAATTCCTAAAGAGAAGGCTCGATTGGTTCCTAACAAATCCTACATTCGACCTCTGTTTATGTAAACAAGTCCCTCAATTTATTGCACCCATTTTTTCGTATAGACTAAGGAGGTCGACCTCCCACGATGACTACTCAATACAATTGGAGTTTTCTCCCTTGGGGTTTCTCCATTATCAATTCCTGGATTACATTTTCATGTGAATGGGTTTTTTTCTATTGTTTCTATCGTTTTTTCCTCTACTAATTTATTACATGTCATTCAGTCTGTGTGCTATTAGCTTCCTCCATAACATAACCAGAATCATTCAATTGACTTTGTTGTCACCCTGTCGACTTCCTCCACGACAATGGATCATTTTTTGCATCTCTTCTTTGTTTTGTTGATGAATTTCATGATTTTGTCACTTAATTAATCACTTGCAAATTGTATTACTACTTTGTTTAGTTTCTATATCTTGTGCTCCAAAATATTATATGGTATCAAGGTTGTGGAGATTCTAAAGAAGTCAGTATATAGGATTTGCAGGTTAAAGACACTTTCAAGAGTGCATCAGTTGAAATGTGTTGAACTTTGGTTTTCATTGATGTCAACTAATGTCAAAGAGGATGTCAACTGATTCAGTTTGAGTCATTGATATCAACTGGTGTCAAAGTGGATACAACATTCCTACATAAGTGTGAAGAAGCATATGGAAACCACTTTGAAGAAATGTTTGCACGAGATGGTGAAGGACATGGATTCTAGTGTGAAGAAGTATATCTAGATGTTGCATCCATTCTGAAGATATGTGCCCAAAGAAGAAGTATATGTAGATGCTGCATCCATTATGAAGATATGTGCCCAAAGATACATCATGCATGATCAGTGTGAAGAAGTACATAAGAAAGGTACATCATGAAATGTATCCTACTTCAAGTAGTACTTGCGTAGAATTCAAGTCGACCATGTCATACACTTTCAACGTAACAGTCAAAAGACTGGTTGGACAATGGTACACTTGCACAAGTAGCCAAGGAGTTGGTTGAGTAAATAATACAAGTGTGCAAGCATGATTGAAATAAGTTTCTGGTATGTGCAAGCATTGCTTAGTCAAAGTTTGAAATTGCACACGCAATAAGAAACAACAAATGGTTGGACAGTCTTGAAAGCGCACAAATTTAGACAATCTAAAGATGCTTTCAGTTAGTCGAACGCGTGCAAGGTCCTAGAAGGGTACAACGGTTGAAGTATGTCTATGATCAAATTCCACAGCCAATGGTACAGTAGGTGCACAAGTCCCACAAGTGATGACAAGGAAAAGGTCAAATTCCTCCAAGTAGAAGTTGGAGTATGTGCAGATACCGTAAAGCATTAATGCACCAAGTTTGCATTACCCACAAGGGATGGTACAGCAAGGGTCGTAGACTCATCAAGTTGAAGAGAAACGATGTGCACATATCTCAAAGCAATGGTACATCAAGAGTGCAAGGGTACACCACCAAGGTGTAAATTTTCACTAAGGTGTGGACCACGAAGGCGCAATACACACAAAGGATGACACATCAATAGAGCAGAAGATGACACATGGAAAAAGCACAATCCATGAAATATGCAAGAAGGGATGCAACGACCAACTTGTGGACATACAATCCATGAAGGACATGTATAAATAGAGATGCAAGTTGGATATTTTAGGTAAGCTTGATGGCGAGATCATAAGAGCTTCAAGTATTTGTTGCAGTTTGATATTTGGGGCATCAAAGGGCTTGAGGATAGAACAAAATGATCTAGCGAGGAGCCGAGAGCAGACATGTAGCAGAATGCAGTTTTGATGGTGCACAGTATGATGTCGTAGATTTGTGACTAATGCGCAAGTACTGAAAGGAAGAAATATTGAAGTATGCGCAGGTGCCTGATGTTTTGAAGGACAACATTATAGACGACATGCCAATAGTCACAGATGTTGAAAGATAGGAGCATAGAGACAGAACCAAATTATTTCAGATGATGCGCAGATGTCTAGCTGATGTATATAAGTAGAATTGAAAGTATGCGAAGTTGAGAAGTCCATCTAATGTGTGACGATAGAACAATATAAGGATCCAGTGAGCGCATCATGATGTAGATGATCTGAGACAAGTGCGTTAAACCGAAAGGACGAATCTATTGGTGCACAACATCTCACAGATTGTCTAAAAGGTTGTGGCACTTATACAAAACCGACCCATCAGTAAGTGCGCAGTTCCATATGTTACTAGTGCAGTATCTAAGAGCAGCAAACTGTTAAAGAAAAAGCACAGTATCAGGTAGTGAAAGCAGTAGCACTGTAATAGAACGACAGATCTTGCCTCAGCGCAGACTGTAGTATCAGTGAGCACACAGTACACGAAGTAGACATCAGTAGAAGTGTGAATTGAGAGAAATGATAAGTCAAGTGATGTATGCAACTCAGTGACAGAGAATCTACTACATATGAAGGTAGCGTACGACAGAATTATCTTCAGAAGATCAGACGAGTGCACGGAGTTGAAGTTTAGTAAGTTAGAATCACATTTTGGATATCTAGGCGGAAGGACGGGGAAAGGAGACAGGGAGTTGGATATTCCTTCAAGTTGGTGCTTGTAAAACAACAAGGATATAGGGGGTTGGAGCCTCCTTCCAGTTGGTGCTAGAGAAACACAGGGAGTTGGTTCTTCCTTTAGATCGGATCCTATAAAACAAGGGGGTCGGTGCCTCCTTCCAATTGGTGCTGGTAAAAATAGGAAGTTGGTGCTTCCTTGAATGTATTCTTTATCATTATAAAGAATCATTTTGTGGTTTTCTCCCAATTTGGTTTCCACGTCAAAATTCATCTGTTATGTGTTCTTTGTCCTTGTGAACTTATGGATGAACGTTTTATTTATTGATGCATAACTGAAGATAAGAATTAAGTAAATGCTAATCTGTTTAACAAGGCAAAAATTGTTGATAACTGTGCTAATACTAATTCACCCCCCATCTCAGTATTAAATCAATTCCAACAAAATGGAGCTTTATCCCCGGAAAATCCTTACCCCCTTTAATTACTTTGAGTGGAAATCAAGAACTGAAATTCTATCGTGAATGAAGGGATTCCATAGGATCACCATGGGAATTGAGGTAAAGCATATTTTAGCTGTAGAGAAGTGAAAGTACCTGAATAGAATGGATGGAGCCTTTGGATTACAATGTTACTCAATATTTGTGGATTTCCTATATCACATTGAAGAAGAAAAACCTCCAAATGGAATCTAGACCAAGTTGTCTATCCTTTTTAAGAAGCAAGATTAGATGAGAGGCCAACAATTGGAGATTCAACTTCTCAACAGGAGCCTTGGTAACTTCAAATCAATCCAAGAAAAATTCACAAAATTCAGGTATATATTACTTCAGTTGAAGATGTGCAAAATACAGAAAGACAATGATTAGTTAATTTTGTCAATTATATCAAAGTTGGGACCAAATTATTCTATTTTTGTCTCCTCATTCCATTCAACAAGATTGAAACTTGGTGCTACATGGAATATGCCTACAATGGATAATTTTGTAGTCGTACTTCTCCAAGAGAAATATCTTAGATCAATCAAATGGGCTTCCCTAAGTCATCAAAAGTGCATTCCCTTGTTGCCACTCAAGGAAACAAGAAGATGAGAAAGAAGAAACAACAATTCAAAGGCAATAAGGAGCACAATCCAAGAGTTGCACAGGAAAATGTACACTCCAAAGATGGAAAGACCAAGAAGGAGCAACAATTATGTGCATACTATAGGAAGGGCCCACATAGAGAACATTATTGTAGGTACAAGAGATTCAATGAATATGAAGAAGAGAAGAAGCACAACAAGGAAACTGATAAACCACAGGACACCAATGTCCATGTGCTTGTAGCAATTTATGTTTCAACTCCATCCTCATGGATCCTAGACTATGAAGCTTCCAATCACATGGCCTCATCCGAGGACATGTTTTCTTCTATTGATCCATGCATAAAACCTACCATTTCAGGAGATGCACTAATTCAGATCAACCATTCAACTAAGGAAGAACCTTTTACAGGTCCAGTTGAACAGGTGATTAATATATTTTTATATTGTATTGGAGAACTTGTTATAGATCAAGATCTTGGAGATAATACACCAATTCAAATATATCACACAATTGAGGGAGAAATTGTCACAAATCAAGTTCTTATTGATGAAGATCTCAAATATGTCTCTTCAATTACCTTAGTTTCTACATCTTTTTCTCCAACATTTCATAGGGTTCCTCATAAAGGTTTCAAAAGAGTTCTTCCATTTGAAGCTTGGAGCGGTCAAGAACCAGTATTCAAGCAATTCAAATTTTTTGGATCTCATGAATGGGATCACATTTCTTTCAAGAGAAGAAGGGGGCTTGGATACACAAAAGATTGCAAACATATTCATGAAGTCCTTCATCGAGAAGCAGTTCACAAAATTGAAGGCATCTTCAAAGTAGGCTACTAGTAGTCTACTCAACCAATATATATATATTGCGGGGGGGTTGCCATAATGTTTTCCATATTTCCTCATTTGTAAGAGAATCCTTTTTTATATGGGTACCTAACATGGATGAAAATAGTCGAGGCCCATTTCTCTTCCATTAGTTTCACCAAGTTAGGATTGGGGGGGGCGGGTTGTTAGAGCATATTTATTCTCTCCATATTCCATGGCACCAATATTTCACCTAGGGATATAGATCTTGGTCTCACGACTACACTGGTCCAAATTTGAATCAATTTGACCATCCGATCCATCAGAGAGCTTCATCCCTATATTCAAGAGAGTAATCTACTATTTCTAGACTATGGAAGAGATCCTCAAAGTCTATTTCTGGCATGTGGGGTCACATTCCTTAAATTAGGGTCTATTTCCCTAATTTTAGGGTGCCAGATTACATATTTGACTTGTGGAGTGATTTTGGGAAGTTAACTCCATTGATTAAGGACTACAAGCAACCCACTTTGCAATTATGAGCTAGTAGCGCCCTCCTTGAGTGTTTTTAGTAGATTCCTGACATGCATGAACTAATCGTGTAGTTGCTCCTTGCTTTTAGGTGTCTAAAACCCCACTTGTCCTCTTAGGTTAGTTATGAGGTTGTTAAATCATATATGAGAGTTTGCATGGCTAATTAAGGGGATTTGAGCTCTAGTTAAGCCCTAACTAGGTTTTCATGCACTAAAGACCAATTTGAATTACCTACCTAAGAGATTCAAATTGCATATATGTAAATATTGCTTCATTTTTTGTAAATAAAATGGAATAATGTGTTTATAAAATATATTTTTCACCTCTTCCTTGTTTTTTTTATGAGTGCCATGATTTTTTCACTTAATTAATCACTTGCAAATTGTATTACTAATTTGTTTAGTTTATAGATCTTCTGCTCCAAAATCTTATAGATTTCCTTTCCAAATATGCTCATTTTTTTTCCCTACAACACCCTTCAAAGGTAGCTCAAGTATTCATGGATAATAACTTTAAACTCCATGTTCTGTTGTAGACTACTTGTTAGGAACCCATGTCAACCCTTCTCTTTACTTTGTTAGTATATTGTTGTTGGACGCATATGCTTTGTAATTTGTCCCGTAGTATTATATGTGGATCCATAGTTTGTATTAGCCCATAGTATTGATCCATATTATTGGATGCATATGCTTTGTAAGTCGTCCCGTAGTATTATATGTTCCATGGTATTGACCCATAGTATTGCCGCATAGACTAGTATATAAGTTTGTGTTGAGGCCAATGAAGGCACCGTGAAGTTATTTGTATTGAGCTTACTCAAAGGAGGTTTCCCCCTCGAAGTGGCCCGTGATCAATACAAATATTCAGTGATATAATATATCATGCATTTTAACAATTAATTGTTGTAGGTTCCTCACATATGGTATCAGAGCACTTTCTTGGGCTCGTTGGGTGGAATTTCTGCCAATATTTTTTTTTCGCATCTCTTGCAGGTTCGGATCTGGGAATAATCCCTATCCGCTTAACTGTGGGAAGTACTTGGGCATAAGCCCTAAAAATCATTGTGAGGAGTACCACAGGAATCCCGAAGTAGCTAACCCATTGAGAGGACCTGCCAGTGATAAGGGAAACGAACCCTACCTGATTGATTAGTTCCCGCCCGTGAGGTAAACCAAGAGATGTCGTTTGTGGCAAAGCGGTTATCAGTTTTACCTAAGTTGTGGAGTGAGGGGTATTGATCCAATACGCAAGCCGTTAGACAACATTGGTGGCCGAGTGAATCCACTGAACCATTAGGAAGCCGAACATACCTAGGGTCCATATCTATTTCCAGCTGATAACTCGCATAATACATCTGTACAGAGTTGTTGCAGATCAATTCCGCGTCGTTTCAGATCCATTCTGAAAGTCGTTTCAGATCCATTCTAAAATCCGTTTCGGATCCACCCATTTTAGATGCATTCCGAGCCATTTCATATCCATCCACTTTAGATCCATTCTGATCCGTTTTAGATCCAACTGTTTTAGATCCATTTCGAGTCATTTCAGATCCATTCTGAAATCCATTTCAGATCCGTTTCAAATCCATTCTGAAAGTCGTGTTGTTTTTTCGCCATATCTCCTTTGTTTTAACTATCTTTCCCCTGAAACTTCACTGACACCCCTGCAATCCCATTCTGCATATTTCATTCCTGAGGACCCTATCCCAAATTCCACTTCCCAAAGCCAGAAATCCCACATTCGTCTATTTTTAGGGTTTTCCATAACGTCTTCGATTTTCACCCAATCGCCTTCAAATTTTGCCACAGTTTCCATTTCCTATTTCTGCTTCCTTGTCCCTCTCTTACAAATTTTCTCATTCTTTCGCCCCGCTTCTGAAATCCCCATTTTCTACTTCCCTATCCATCAGAAAATGTCCAAAACCTAGTTAAACCCCAATTACCCATCAGAGTTTTTCCCAAATCCAAATTTTCCTTTACTAAAGAAGTTTTTGTTTTTGTTTTTATACCCATTCACAAAAAAAAACTCCTGGTTATGGTTGTCACCCGCGCAGGAGCGTAAATCATGGATGCAAAACTTGCAGCCCTCAAAATCAAACTCCAAGATCTGGATGAAAAATTTATGAGCCTCCATCTTTAGCATTCATCCATGAACAATAAACGACAGTCGGAATCTTCTGCAGCCGCTAGGTTCTGTTCTTCCAACAATATTTGTGGACCAAAGCTTGATTTTCCTTTCTTCAATGGTACTGATCCGACTGGATGGATATACCAGGAAGAACAATATTTCAGTCTGCATAATACTTTTGATGTCCACAAAGTTCCACTTTCTTCCTTTCATTTAGAACAGGAAGCCCTTCAATGGTATCGTTGGTACATCAAAGCTCATGACGAGCCAAACTAGACATATTTTTGCCAACTCTTTTTGCAACGATTTGGTCCTAGTGCTTTTGAGGACTTCACAGGAGCACTCACTAAGATTTTCCAAATTGGCATTGTGAGAGAGTATCAGACAAAATTTGAGAAACTAGCCAATCACACAGAAGGATTGTCTGATGAATTCTACAGGAGTTTTTTTATCAATGGTCTCAAGGATGAAATCCTCTTAGAGGTTAAAATGTTTTGTCCCAACACAATGATGGAAGTCCCGGGGTTGGATAAGTTGGCGGAGGACAAGATTACAGCCCAACAACGCTCCAAATCCACTTTTGTTCCATTCAGCAATATGGTTTCCCAATGACCTCCCATCACGCCAGCTACTCGACCAACTCCCCAAGCATTTATCTGAAGCAGAGATACGGGCACGTAGAGGAAAAGGGCTTTGTTATAATTGTGATGAGAAATTCACTCGGGGACATAGATGTGTTGCGCAAGAGCTCTATCTCTTGGATGTGGAGTGTCCGCCTGCTCTGAAATTGGTGAAGAATCTCCAGATACCATAGATGATCAGGTCGACATTCAGCAACCACCTGTTGACCCTCCATCTCCGGACAAACACCCCAAGATATCTCTCCATGCTTTAGATGGAGTCACCACCCCACAAACAATGCGGGTCAGGGGTTACTTCAAGAAGCTCCCTCTTACAATACTCATTAATTCTTGTATCACTCATAACTTCATTGACCCTCGGATCGCCAAACATGATGATTGTTTTTTCCATCCTTGCTCCAACTTTGAAGTCATTATTGCCAATGGGGGCAACTTACCTTGCAAGGGGAAGAGTCGCAATGTGTGTATCTCTATGGAAGATTATAACTTGCATTCTGACATGTTTTCCTTGGTGTTAGGCGGATGTGATGTGGTTTTGGGTGCTGAATGGTTACGCACACTTGGCCCATCTTATGGGATTTTGCTAAACTTTGGATGCAGTTTTCAGTCAATGGGAAAAAACACACATTTACAGGCTTACAACTAGGGTCTCTCCGCATCATCAGTTCACATCGCCCAGAAAATATCCTTAAGAAGAATTCACATGGTGTCATTGATCAGTTCCATTCTTCAGATGCACCCATCAACGGTCTCCACTACTCCTTTGGATCTACACCACATTTTGGATAGATATGCAGGTGTCTGTGTTGAACCAGTGGGATTGCCACCTTCAATAGACCTTTTAGGTAAGAATTTATCTGCCTCTACATCTGAGAAGGAAATTATGGCTATTTTGCATATAGTATAGAAGTGGAAGCCATACCTATTAGGGAATTCTTTCCGCATCAAAACTGCTCACTAGAGTCTGAAATATTTCCTGGAACAATGGGTCTCCTCCACAACACAACTGAACTGGGTTCGCCAACTCTTGGGTTATGCCTATGAGATCACTTACACGAAGGGTAAGGACAATCTGGTGGTCGATTCTCTTTCTTGCACATTTGATGACCAAGTTTCTCTTTCACCTATTTCTATGCATGTTCCAAATTGGTTGCAATCTATTCAACAAGGCTATGCCAATGACTCCTCCTTATCTCAACTCAACAAACGGTTGGCAAACAACCCTTCTACTATACTGCATTACTCTTGGGATGGAGAGGATAACTTCTTTTGGCAGGGAATGCAAAGGACAATTCCTCAGATGGTGGTTGAATGTGATACTTTACATATCCTTCTGGGATTGCTCGAACCCTTACCCACCCCTACATGATTTTGGACAAATATTTCTATGGAATTCATTGAAGGGCTCCCTAAATCTGGAGGGAAGATTGAAATTACCAATAAATGTTTGGAAACTTACCTTTGTTGCTTCACCTACGAACAAAAACCTTAGTGGGAGAAGTGGCTCCCTCTCGTTGAATGGTGGTACAATACTGCATCTAAAATGACTCCATATGAAGCAATCTATGGTCAAGCACCGCCATTTATTCTTCCATACACCCTCGACAGTACACCAGTTCAGGAAATTGACACGGTTCTTCGAAACCGCGATCATATTCTTCGCATTTTGCATGACACTCTTCACATGGCACGAATTCAAATGAAACAACAAGCCGATCAGCACCGTTCTGAGCGCACTTTTCAAGCAGTTGATATGGTTTTTCTTCGTCTACAGCCTTCTAATCAATCCTACCTGACACTCAAAGAGAATCCACTTCTCTCTCGCTCTATCATAGCGATATTCATTCAGTGGCACGGCATGCAACCAGAGGATGATACATGGGCACCACTCTTTCATATTCAATGTCAATTTCCACATCTAAAGCTTTGAGGACAAAGCTTATTCTAAGGGAGAGGGGATGTTAGTTACCCATGTCAGCCCTTCTCTTTACTTTGTTAGTATATTGTTGTTGGACGCATATGCTTTGTAAGTTGTCCCGTAGTATTATATGTTGATCCATAGTTTGTATTAGCCCATAGTATTGATCCATAGTATTGGACGCATATGCTTTGTAAGTTGTCCTGTAGTATTATATGTTCCATGGTATTGACCCATAGTATTTCCACATAGACTAGTATATAAGTCTGTGTTGAGGCCAATGAAGGCACCGTGAAGTTATTTGTATTGAGCTTGCTCAAAGGAGGTTTCCCCCTCGAAGTGGCTTTCAATCAATAAAAATATTCTGTGATCTAATATATCGTACATTTTATCAATTAATTGTTGCAGGTTCCTCACACTACTATCATGGAACTTGACCCCACCTTCAGTAGCAATTTCTAGCAAGAATTCTTTTAGGTCCAAGAAACTCAACTGAATCTCAACACTAAATATCACCCCCGTCAAATTGAAGTTCTCAATAAGTGTTTGGAAGCATATTTACAGTACTTTACTTAGGTGACAATCCCAATGGGATCCATGGTTACCTTTAGCAAAATGGTGGTATAATATAACTTATCATATGGTCATTTGAATGACTCCTTTGAAGTTGTCTATGGCCAAAATCCCCCTTCAGTACTATCCTACTTACTAGGCATCTCTATGGTATGGAGGTTGACAATACATTCACATATCAGGCCAACATTCTCTACACTCTCAAAGATAATTTGGTAATGGATCGAAATAGGATGAAGCAACATGTTGATCATTTTGTAGAAGGGGAGCATGTATTTATTTGCCTACATCCCTATAAGTAGACCTTTCTTAAGGTTAACTACCACTAGAAGCTTGCCTCCAAGTTTTATGGGTCTTATAAGAACCTCAAACATGTGGGCCCCATGGATTAGAAACTAGAGCTACCTAGCCACTCCAAGATTCATCCCATCTTTCAGGTATCCTACATGAAGAATTTGGTTGGCCATCACTGTCATATTCAAACTAGCCTTCCAGAATTAGATGAAGAAGGTTAAATTTGGTTTCAGCTTGATACCATCCACAAAAAAAGGGAACTTCATCTCCACCATCACACCATCCAAGAGGTCTTGATCCAGTGGAAAGATACCCATCCCGAGGATGCTACATGGGAGCTAACATACATACTTCAGTAATTTCCACCTCTCCAGCCTTGAGAACAATGATGTTTTTTAATGGGGAGGGCATGTTAGGGTCCTACTCTAACCCCCTTAATAGATAATTTGTTATGTATTGAGGCCATATATATTAAATAAGGACAATAACGTAGATATAGTGTGAAGAGACTAACTATCTAAGGTTCCACCCATTAGAAAGTCTCTATAGTGTGAAAGCAATATTTGTAAGAAGTCTTACTAGAACATTTTTCCTACTAGAATGTTCCTTCAGTAAGAAGGCTTACTAGAATGTTCTTTCAATAAGGGGTTGGAATCGATTTAATACTAAGAGGGTGGGTGAATCAATATTAATGCAGTTATCAACATTTTTTACCTTCTTTAAAATCTTAGTCTTAACTTAATATTAATCTTTAGTTATTCATCCAATATAAACAAAATCATTCATCCAGATATGCACCAAGACAAAGAACACAGAGCACACGGGAATTTTGACGTGGAAACCCAATTGAGAGAAAACCATGAAATTATCTTTTGTAATGAAAAGAATACATTCAAGGAAGCAAAAACTTCCTGTATTTACCAGCACCAACTAGAAGGAGGCACCAAACCCCTGGTTTTACAGGAACTGAGCTAAAGGAAGCTCCAACTCCCTCTGTTCTCCAGTACCAACTAGAAGGAGGATACAACATCCTGATCCTTGCCCTGTCCTGCCTCCCAGATATCCACTATATACGATTCTATCTTACTGAACTTCCAAATCGCGCACACTTCTGATCTTCTGATATTAGTTCTGTTGTGCGCTATCTTCGTATGCAGACGATTCATTGTCACTATGCCACATACATCACTCGGCTTCTCATTCCTCTCAATTCTAAAATTATGTTGATGTCTTACTTCATGTACTGTGTGCTACTGATTCTACAGTCTACACTAAGGTATGCTCTGTCAATCTGCTATTGCGCAACTGCAATTACCGACCGATACTATGCTTTCAATTGATAGTTTTCTACAATGAGATAATCCACTAGTAACAGATGGAATTGCACAATTATTGTTTTTCTATTCTAGTTAAGTGCCACGGTCTTTTAGACAATCTATGACATGTCGTGCAACAATTGATTTGACCTTTCGGTTTAACTCACTTGTCTCAGATCATCCTCATCATCATGCGCTTACTAGATCCTATTGCTGCTCTATCATCATGCATAAGATGTACTAATCAACTGCACACTCTTCACTTCAGTCTGCATGCATCAGCCAAACATCTGCGCATTACTTGATATACTTTGGTTATGTCTTTGCACTACGTCCTTACTTACAACATCTGTGACTGTCTGCGTGTTGTTTGTAATCCTGTCATTCAATCTTCATGTAGTTGTTCCTTTCTTTTAGGTGTCTGAAACTCCACATGTCCACTTAGGTTAGTTATGAGGTTGTTAACTCATCTATGAGAGTTTGCATGGCTCATTAAGGGAATTTGAGCTCTAGTTAAACCCTAACTAGGTTTTCATGCACTGGAGACCAATTTGAATTACTTACCTAAGAGATTCAAATTGCATATATGTAAATATTGCTTCATTTTTTGTAAATAAAATGGAATAATGTGTTTAAAAATATATATCTTTCATCTCTTCCTTGTTTTGTTGATGAGTTCCATGATTTTTTCACTTAATTAATCACTTGCAAATTGTATTACTACTTTGTTTAGTTTATAGATCTTGTGCTCCAAAATATTATAGTTTTCCTTTCCAAATATGCTCATTTTTTCCCTACAACACCCTTTAAAGGCCTCTATGGTATCTCAAGTATTCAAGGATAATAACTTTAAACTCCATGTTATGTTGTAGACTATTGTCACGGACCTTGACCCCACCTTCACTAGCAATTTCTAGCAAGAATTGTTTCGAGTCTAAGGAACTCAACCGAATCACAACACTAGATATCACACCCCCAAATAGATGATCAAACTAAAGTTCTCAATAAGTGTTTGAAAGCATATTTACAGTACTTTACTTATAGTGACAATCCCAATGGGATCCATGGTTACCTTTAGAAAAATGGTGGTATAATACAACTTATCATACTGTCACTTGAATGACTCCCTTTGAAGTTGTCTATGACCAAAATCCCCCATCAGTACTATCCTACTTACTAGGCATCTCTATGGTATGGAGGTTGAAAACACATTCACATCTCAGGCCAATATTCTCCACGCTCTCAAAGATAATTTGGTAATGGATCGAAATAGGATGAAGCAACATGTTGATCATTTTGTAGAAGGGGAGCATGTATTTATTTGTCTACATCCCTATAAGTAGACATTTCTTAAGGTTAACTACCACTAGAATCTTGCCTCCAAGTTTTATGGGTCTTATAAGAACCTCAAACATGTGGTCCCCATGGATTAGAAACTGGAGCTACCTAGCCACTCCAAGATTCATCCCATCTTTCATGTCTCCTACTTGAAGAAATTGGTTGGCCATCGTTGTAATATTCAAACTAGCCTTCCAGAATTAGATGAAGAAGGTTAAATTTGGTTTCAGCTCGAGACCATCCCCAACAAAAGGGAACTTCATCTCCACCATCACACCATCCAAGAGGTCTTGATCAAGTGGAAATATACCCATCCTGAGGATGCTACATGGTGACTAGCACATATACTTCAGTAATTTCCACATCTCCAGCCTTGAGAACAATGTTGTATTTTAAGGGGGAGGGCATGTTAGGGTCCTACCCTAACCCCCTTAATAGAGAATTTCTTATGTATCGAGGCCATCTATATTAAATAAGGACAATAACGTAGATATAGTGTGAAATCAATATTTGTAAATAGACTAACTATCTAAAGTTCCACCCATTAGAAAGTCTCTATACTGTGAAAGCAATATTTGTAAGAAGACTTACTAGAAGGTTTTTCCTACTAGAATGTTCCTTTAGTAAGAAGGCTTACTAGAATGTTCCTTCAGTAAGAAGGTGTTGGAATCAATTTAATACTTAGAGGGGGGGTGAATCAATATTAGCGCGTTTATCACCAATTTTTACCTTCTTTAAAAGATTGGTCTTAACTTAATCTTGATCTTTAGTTATTCATCCAATATATAAAAAATCATTCATCCATATATGCACCAAGACAAAGAACACAGAACACACAGTACTTTTAACGTGGAAACCTAATTGAGAGAAAAACCACGAAATTCTCTTTTGTAATGAAAAGAATACATTCAAGGAAGCACCAACTAGACGGAGGCACCGACCCCTTGGTTTTACAGGAACCAACCTAAAGAAATCTCCAACTCCCTATGTTCTCCCGCACCAACTAGAAGGAGGATACACCCCCCCACTCCTTGCTCCATCCTACCACCCAAATATCGAATATACGATTATGTCTTACTGAACTTCCAACTCGTGCACACTTCTGATATTCTTATATTAGTTCTGGTGTGCACTACCTTCGTATGCAGACGATTCACTGTCACTATGTTGCATACATCACTTGACTTCTCATTCCTCTCAATTCTACACTTATGCGGATGTCTTACTTCATGTACCGTGTGCTAATGATTCTGCAGTCTGCACTAAGGTATGTTATGTCGATCTGCTACTGTGCAACTACACTTACCAACTGAGACTATGTTTTCAATTGATAGTTTTCTACTATGAGACAATGCACTGGTAACAGATGGAACTGCACACTTACTGATGTGTATGTTCTATTTAAGTGCCACAGTCTTTTAGACAATCTATGACAAGTCATGCATCAATTGATTTTTCCTTTCGGTTTAACGCACTTGTCTCATATCATCATCATCGTGACACGCTTACTAGATCCTGCTGTTGCTCTGTCATCGCGCATCAGATGGAATACTCAACTTCGCACACTTAAATTCGGTCTTCATGCATCAGCCAAACATTTGTGCATCACTTGATATACTTTGGTTCTATCTCTGTGCTACTTCCTTACTTACAACATCTGTGACTATCTGCGTGTTGTCTGCAATCTTGTCATTCAATATTCATGTAGTTGTTCCTTGCTTTTAGGTGTCTGAAACTCCACTTGTCCACTTGGGTTAGTTATGAGGTTTTTAACTGATTTTTGAGAGTTTGCATGGCTAATTAAGGGAATTTGAGCTCTAGTTAAGCCCAAACTAGGTTTTCATGCACTAGAGACCAATTTGAATTTCCTACCTAAGTGATTCAAATTGCATATATGTAAATATTGCTTCATTTTTTGTAAATAAAATGGAAAAATGTGTTTATAAAATATATTTTTCATCTCTTCCTTGTTTTGTTGATGAGTTCCATGATTTTTTCACTTAATTAATCACTTGCAAATTGTATTACTACTTTGTTTAGTTTATCGATCTTGTGCTCCAAAATATTATAGATTGCCTTTCCAAATATGCTCATTTTTTTTCCATACAACACCCTTCAAAGGCCTCTATGGTAGCTCAAGTATTCATGGATAATAACTTTAAACTCCATTTTATGTTGTAGACTACTGTCTTGGACCTTGACCCCACCTTCACTAGCAATTTCTTGCAAAAATTGTTTTGGGTCCAACGAACTCAACAGAATCTCAACACTAGATATCACCCCAAACAGATGGTCAAACTGAAGTTCTCAATAAGTGTTTGGAAGCATATTTACAGTACTTTACTTAAAGTGACAATCCCAATGGGATCCATGGTTATCTTTAGCAAAATGGTGGTACAATACAACTTATCATACTGTCACTTGAATGACTCCCATTGAAGTTTTCTATGGACAAAATCCCCCTTCAATACTATCCTACTTACTAGGCATCTCTATGGTATGTAGGTTGACAACACATTCACATCTCATGCCAACATTCTCCACACTCTCAAAGATAATTTGGTAATGGATCGAAATAGGATGAAGCAACATGTTGATCATTTTGTAGAAGGGGAGCATGTATTTATTTTCCTACATCCCTATAAGTAGACCTTTCTTAAGTTTAACTACCAGTAGAAGATTTCCTCCAAGTTTTATGGTTCTTATAAGAACCTCAAACATGTGGGCCCCATGGATTAGAAGCTAGAGCTACCTAGCCACTCCAAGATTCATCTCATCTTTTATGTCTCCTACTTGAAGAAATTGGTTGGCCATTACTGTCATATTCAAACTAGCCTTCCAAAATTAGATTAATAAGGTTAAATTTGGTTTCAGATCGAGACCATCCCCGAAAAAAGGGAACTTCATATCCACCATCACACCATCCAAGAGGTGTTGATCCAGTGGAAACATACCCATCCTGAGGATGCTACATGGGAACTAGCACACATACTTTAGTAATTTCCACATCTCCAGCCTTGAGAACAATGTTGTTTTTTAGTGGCGAGGGCATGTTAGGGTCCTACCCTAACCCCCTTAATATATAAGTTGTTATGTATTGAGGCCATCTATATTAAATAAAGACAATAACATAGATATAGTGTGAAAGAAATATTTGTAAAAAGACTAACTATCTAAGGTTCCACCCATTAAAAGTCTCTATACTATGAAAGCAATATTTGTAAGAAGACTTACTAGAAGGTTTTGCCTACTAGAATGTTCCTTCAGTAATAAGGCTTAGTAGAATGTGCCTTCAGTAAGAAGGTGTTGGAATAGATTTAATACTGAGAGTGGGGGTGAATTAATATTAGCGTAGTTATTAGTAGTTCTTACCTTCTTTAAAAGATTATTCCTAACTTAATCTTGATCTTTATTTCTTCATCCAATATAAACAAAATCAGTCATCCATATATTCACCAAGACAAAGAACACAGAACACACAGGACTTTTGATGTGGAAACCCAATTGGGAGAAAACCATGGAATTCTCTTTTGTAATTGAAAGAATGCATTCAAGGAAGCACCAACTTCCTGTACTTACCAACACCAACTGGAAGGAGGCACCGACCCCCTGGTTTTATAGGCATCGACCTGAAGGAAGCTCCAACTCCCTATGTTCTCCAGCACCAACTAGAAGGAGGATACAACCCCCCACTCCTTTACATGTCCTTCCACCCAGATATCTAATATACGATTCTATCTAACTGAACGTCCAACTTGCACACACTTCTGATCTTCTGATATTAGTTCTATTGTGCACTACCTTCATATGTAGATGATTCACTATCATTGTGCTGCATACATCACTCGAATTCTCATTCATATCAATTATACACTTCTATTGATGTCTTACGTCATGTATTGTGTTCTGCTGATCCTGTAGTTTATACTAAGGTATTCTTTGTCGATATGCTACTGCGCAACTGCACTTACCAACTGAGACTATGCTTTCAATTGATAGTTTTCTAATATGAGATAATGCACTAGTAAGAGATGGAACTGCACACTTACTGATGTGTCCATTCTATTTAAGTGCCATAGTCTTTTATACAATCTGCGACATGCCATGCATCAATTGATTCATCCTTTTCAGTTTAATGCACTTGTCTCAGATCATCCTCATCATGACGCAGTTACTCGATCCATTTGATGCTCTGTCGTTGCGCATCAGATGCACTACTCAACTTCGCACACTTCACTTCAGTCTTCATGCATCAACCAAACATCAGTGCATCACCTGATATACTTTGGTTCTGTCTCTACGCCATTGCATTACTTCCAACATATGTGAATGTTTGTGTGTTGTCTGTAATCCTATAATTCAATATTCACGCAGTTGTGCATACTTCTGTATTTCTACCTTTCAGTATTTGTGCATTTTTCATAGATCTACAACATCATTCTGCACACCATCAGCTGTATCATTCCTCTATATGTTCACACTCATATCCTCGCTTAGATCATGTTGTTCTGTCCTCGATCCCTTGATTCCCTAAATATAAATATGTATCTTCAACTTGAAGCTCTATGATCTCGCCATCAATCTTACTTCAAATCTCCAACTTGCATCTCTATTTATACATGTCCTGCACGGATTGTATGTCCACAAGTTGGTTGTGCCATCCCTTCTTCCATACTTCACGGATTTTTCTTTTGCCACATGTCATATTCTGTGCCGCTGATGTGCCATCCTTTGTGGGTCTTGCACATCCATGGTCCATGACTTAGTGGGACATACACCTTAGTGGTGTACTCTTGCACTCTTGATGTACCATTGCTTTGAGGTATGTGCACATACTTGCTCTTCAACTTGATGAGTCTTTGACCCTTTCCGTACCATCCCTTGTGGGACTTGTGCATCTGCTTTATCATCGACTTGTGGGGCTTGCACATAAACAACTTCAGTTGTTGTACCCTTCTTGGAACATGTGAGCCCTTTAGTAACTGAAAGCATCTTCTGATTGGAAAGACTTGCGGGATTTCAGGATTATTCAATTTCTTACTGTTTTCGCACTCCTTATCTTTGACCAATCAATGCTTGCGCATTCCAGAGTCTTCTTTCAACATGCTTGCACACTTGTACCTTTTCGTAACCAACTCCTTGGTTTCTTGTGCACATGTACCTTTTTCCAACCAGTTCTTTGATTGCTTCCTTGAGAGAGTATGACTTGGTGGACTTGATATCTACGTTGGTACCACATGTAATAGGATACATTGTTTATGTGCTTCTTTGAACTAGATCTGCATGATGTACCTTCCTTGTGTGCTTCTTCATACTGATCATGCATGATGTATCCTTGGACACACATCTTCAGACTGGATGCAACTTCTAGATATGATTTCTCACACTGGAATCCATGTCCTTCACCATCTTGCACATATACTTCGTCAAAGTGGCTTCCATATACTTATTTAAGATGGAATAGGAATGTTGTATCCACTTTGACATCAATTGAAATCATTGACTCAAATTGAATCAATTGACATCCTCTTTGACATTTGTTGACATAAATGAAAACCAAAGTTCAACAGTCTCCCCCTTTGGCATTGATGTCAACACCTTATGAAGTTGTGTATTATATTCTTTGAACTGTATGCTTCATCTGTACTTGTCACAGTGCTCCCCCTGTGTATGTGCTCCCCCTAAGTGCTTTGGGATTTTGAATTCTTCGCTTTCTGCTATCAGTACTTCTTATGCTTTCTGTTACTTCTGCGCAAACCATATGTACAGTCATCTTCATGCCATTTCTCCAAGTGATCTACTTCATTCTCTTTCATGTTTGTTGCATCTCTATGTTGTTTCTTCAATAGTATGCTTCACGCTATTTCACGTCTGTTGCATATTTATGTTGTTTCTTCAATTACCTTTGTGTTGATTCTTCTTTGTTGATGTAAAACTAGCTTCATGCATTACTCCCAGTTGTTCTGTCAACTTCATGCATTTCTCCCTCTTTGACATCAATGGCAAAGAGGTTCCATTACATACACAATGTAGGTTCTCCTTTTGTTTTATTTTTGTGTCGGCCTCTACCTCGACTATTTTTAGGGATGACTCCCCCTGTATTCATGCTTCATGTTCTTGTTGTTTGTCTGATTGAACTGAAGATTTGAGTTTTTGTAGACTCGTCTTTGCGACATCAAATTTTTGTTTCAACTCTTTTTCTATAGCCACCAAAGTTTCTTCCACTTGATCAGAAATTGACTCAAGGGATTCTATGCCATCACCAATTGCCATTTTTATTTATTCTTGCAATTGTGGAAAGGATTCTATCAGGATGAATGCTTCTTCCTAAAGAGGTCCAATCCTTTCTCTCGGGATCATATGTTCATCTCTAAACATGTTTATTTCCAGTTGTTGCACTTTAAACTCTTTCATTTTATCGTGTTTCTCAATAGCTGGTAGATTGACCAAGCTTTCACAAATCTTTTTCTCTATTTCTTGTGCATTGCATAAATTCTTATCTACCTCCTTCATCTGCTAATTTTCAATTAGATTTGTCCATATTTGATCACTTTCTTTGTGCAACTCTACACACTTTAAATCCAGAACTTTGATGTTCTCAAATGCAATGTTGGCTCTTTCAAGCATTTTCTCGTGTTCTTCTTTGATTTCTGGAGGTGTTGTAGGTGCTTGTGATAGTTCTTCGATTTTTGCTTGCATCCCCTGAATAACTTCACTTACTTTCAACAATATTCCTTTTGGAGAAGTGTCCTCAATTTCTTGAACTTTTGGAAGCAAATTGAACACTTCTTCTACTGATCTTCGTAATATTGAGGCCTTTGTCCTTACCTCTTCTACTTCTTGTCTCTATTATTACTTCTCATGGCAACTTATTTTGCTTCTATTTCCATATTTAGTCTTCCACATAGTATTTTCCTTTTCTGCCTTCAAACTCAGGCATTCATCCTGCAAGGATTCCCTTTCATTTTGAATTTTGTGCCAATTTGATGTAGTGGCTTCATATATCCTTCTAATTTCTTGTGCAGCAGATGTGTATAGCTCATGCAATTCATTCACAGATAAAAATGCTAAAGACAATTCTGCATAGCTTATCGAATTTTGTGCCTCCTGGGTGGAGACTCCCAACGATGTCGATGGGATCTCCAGGCTTTGGTGCGGCAATTTTTCCTTCTTCTGTGCACTTGAGTGTGATTGTGAGCTACTTGGATGAGGTTCAATATTCTTGTTTTCTATGGAAGTCTGTATTTGTTGTTGTAGGTCTGCAAAATTTTCATCCATCTTCAACATGATTTCTACCTATTTGGATGCAAGTTATTCAACGTCCCCTTTTGTGGCTACATGCTCTATGGCTTCTTCTGTGGAATTTCTGATCTCTATGCTTATTTTTTCAAATTCATCTGTGGTAAGAGTACAAATTCAATAAGGATCGAAAGATTTTCTTTTCTTTCTTGTTGACCCCTCTGGATGCATAGTTTCTTTTATCTTTTTAGTGGGCACGGACTGTTCAGTGTATTTAGGAGGAATATCAATGAATGTCTCTTCCACTATGGCGACTACATTAATATTATGTCTTGTCTGCGTAGCCTCTTCTTCTTCTTCCATCAGAGGTCTTCTCCACTCTGCATCCCATTCCTGTACTATCTGTGCAATATCATTTTCTGTGCACATGAACTTGGTGGGCATCCATTGCTTTCTAAGGTCTCTCTTGGACAAAACATAGAGGTAATGCATCCCAATATTGAAACACATTATTTCCTTGTATGCATTAACTATGTGAGGCCATATCCAAGGGGTTTCTTGTAGAACAAGTCTAATATCTTCACAGTAGACATAAAAATTGATATCATTCTTCTCCTGTCTTCGTCCAATTGTAGAGAACCACATATTTGAAAACCTAGTCCCCAAAAAGGGTCTTCTATTTCTGTCAAATAATTGGCTTCCTTTTGGTTCCTTCCATCCAACAAATGCAATGCAAATTAATATCCAGGTGTATCAAAAAGGATTACCTTTCTCTTGAGCTTCTAGATATTCCTCAAGGAAATCATTTAGCAGAAATGTTGATCAATTCATCTGAGCACCTTCCACACACTTTTTTGTAGCTATGATGCTTGCCATTGATACCTAATCATAATGCCCCTTTCGAAATAACTTGCAAGCAAGTAGCTTAACAATGAATCTTACAGATAAATCCTTGGTATGCACAATGGAAAAACCTCTACCAGTCTGCTAAGTTTCATATTTTTCAGCAATCCTCTTTCCAAGTGCTTTCTCATATTTTTTGTCAAAGAGAAGGCTTACATCTTCTCATATGGAAGGTAGACCAATGATTGATTCATCATCTCGGCATCAATGGATATTTCTTTGTTGAGCCATAGGTATTCGCCATGCACTTGCGATAGTAGTAATTTTGCAAAGATTCTTGCGTATGGATTTTTTCCAAAGAAGGGAATCTCCACTAGATTCAATATTCTAGACTTAGATAATCCAATGGCCCATTCTTGGAGCACCGTTTCACATGATGCACTTATTTCCATATACCTTGTCTTGACAAGTTCTGGAAATTTCCAAGAATCGTTGACATCGTATTTTGAGAATACGACCTGGTCTATTTCACCATGCAAATTTTCTTCAACAGTTGCACCTTCAGATTCCTTACAATCCTGCAGCTTCGTATTTTCCAGTTCAAGTAGGATAAAAATTGGAGCGTCCATTTTTTTTTAATGGAGTATACTCACGATAATCTTGCATATATGCATACACATCTACAGCTTTTTTCTTTTGTTGTCTTTTGGGTGCCATGGTTCTCAAGTCTCACTCTTTCACACACTCACTGATATTTTTCTTACAACAACTGTTCTCAATAGGTGTAAGGGTTCTTACCCGAGATATACAGGGTTTTTAAAGGGACTAACCATTCTCATCTGTCATTAATGATCTATAGATTCCCCTTGATTTGGTCCAACTTCGAGATATTGGAAAGTTTCTAATTTTCTCGAAATTCTAGTTGATCTTGTCCGAACTCACTTAACCACTTTCCACCATTAATATTTTTCTGTTTGAGCATTTATTGTCGTTCATGCCCCTGCTCCACTAACTCATTAATTCTCCACCTATTGTCTCGGTTTATGTTGTCACACGAGTACTTTACGGCAACGGGTTCAACTGACAATGAGTCAGTTTTGTACTGGAGTGGAGAAGGATTGGTCTCCCAAGTCCTTCATCCTTTCATTCAGAAATCTGATTGGTTCAGGATTACTGTTTACATTTTTCTTCCTCCAGACCATCTTGTAAAAATCATTTTCTTGATTTTCAGAGACACTACAATTGTTGACAAATTAAAAATCCTTACTATCTTTCTTGATCTAGTGCTTTACACTTTTCCCCGATTTTTCACAGTCTTGGGCCTTGTGACCAATTTTGTTCCATTTGAAAGAAATAACATTGTTGCAGTATTTTCGAATATGTCCAGTCATTGTGCATTTCCAAAATTGATATGATTTGCACAAGTTTGTCTTCTTTATTTGCGCAACCTCCTTTACAGCCTTTTTGCAAACATCCTCAAAACCTATACCAGTGTTATTATAAGGAGATCTTTGCTTGCTGAGAATTTCAATTAGTACCTCTGTGCTTTTAGCAAAACTTTCTGTCACCATAACTCGATCTTGCATCCTTTTCATTTCTTCTTCATTTTCCTGTAATTTGATTCGTTGTCCGTCAAACATTTTTTCATACTCTGAATTCTTTTATTTGAGAGAGATCACCTCTAGTTGTCTTGCTTGAACATGAACTTGACTATCACATTGTATCTATAGTCGATCCTTTAATGATAGGACTTCATTGGTCTTTCCTTCCTTTTTCTTTTGTGAAATTTCTCAACTTCTCTTTTAGGAGAGTAATCTCATTTTCAAGTTTCTGATTATCTGCAACCGACTTCTTCAGTTTGGTATCCAAGGAATTATTCCTCAATCTTTCATTTTGATAGGTCTCATTCATTTCTTGTCACTGACTGGTGAGAGTTGTTTCCAATTCCTTAGATCCTACTTCTTTCTTCTTCGGGATGTTTAAAGTCTTGGTTGATATCCTTTTAACTTCTTCTATCATCTTTCTTTGTGTGCGAATGATATTATGTGCTTCTGCGACATAGAGCTTGTCTAAACAAACATCTTCATGTAACCATGGTGCTTCGCTTAGAGAACATTCATTTCCCATAACTACGCACGGATCTATCTTCCAAATGTTAATCTGTTACTGAAGACACCCACTCTGATACCAATTGTTGGAATCAATTTAATACTGAGAGAGGGGGGTGAATCGGTATTAGCACAGTTATCAACAGTTTTTACCTTCTTTAAGAGAATAGTCTTACCTTCTTATGCATCCAATATAAACAAAATCATTCATCCATATATGAACCAAGAAAGAGAACACATAACACACATGATTTTTGACATGGAAACCCAATTGGGAGAAAACCACAGAATGCTCTTTTGTAATGAAAAAAATACATTCAAGGAAGCACCAAATTCCTGTATTTACCAGCACAAATTGGAAGGAGGCACCGACCCCTTGGTTTTACAGGCACCAACCTTAAGGAAGCTCCAAATCCCTGTGTTCTCCAGCATCAACTGGAAGGATCCTACAACCCCCTGATCCTTGCCCCATCTTGCCGCCCAAATATCCAATATGTGATTCTGTCTTACTGAACTTTCAACTCGCACACACTTCTGATCTTCTAATATTAGTTCTTTTGTGCGCTATCTTCATATGCAAACGATTCGTTGTCACTGTACTGCATACATCACTTGAATTCTCATTCCTGTCAATTCTACACTTCTACTGATGTCTTACTTCATGTACTGTGTGCTACTGATTCTCCAGTCTGCACTAAGGTATGCTCTGTCAATATGTTGTCGCACAACTACACTTACCAACTGATACTATGCTTTCAATTGATAGTTTGTTGCTCTGAGATAATGCACCAGCAACAAATGGAACTATGCACTTACTGATGTGTTTGTTCTATTTAAGTACCATAGTATTTTAGACAATCTGCGACATCTCGTGCATCAATTGATTCATCCTTTCGGTTTAATGCACTTGTATTAGATCATCCTCATCATGATGCACTTACTAGATCCTGTTGCTGCTCTATCGTCGTGCATCAAATGGACTAGTCAACTTCGCACACTTCACTTCGGTATTCATGCATCGGCCAAACATCTGCGCATCACCTGATATATTTGGTTCTGTCTCTGTGCTACTTCTTTACTTACAACATATGTGACTTCCTGCGTGTTGTTTGCAATCCTGTCTTTTAATCTTCATGCAATTGTGCATTCTTATGTGTTTCTGCCTTTCAGTATTTGTGCATCCATCATAGATCTACAACATCATTATGCGCACCTTCAGCTGTATCATTCCTCTATATGTGCGCACTCAACTCCTCTCTTAGATCATGATGTCATGTACTCGATCCCTTGATGCCCTTAATATAAATCTGTATCTTCCACTTGAATCTCTATGATCTTTCCATCAAGCTTACTTCAAATATCCAACTTGCATCTCTATTTATACATGTCCTGCACGGATTGTATGTCCACAAGTTGGTTGTGCCATCCCTTCTTCCATACTTCATGGATTTTTCTTTTGTCGTTGACGTGTCATCCTTTGTGGGTCTTGTGCATCCATGCTCCATGACTTAGTGGGACTTTTACCTTAGTGGTGTACTATTGTGCTCTTCATGTACCATTGCTTTAAGGTATGTGCACATCCTTGCTCTTCAACTTGGTGAGTCTTTGACCCTTGTCGTACCATCCCTTGTGGGACTTGCGCATCTGCTGTATCATCGGCTTGTGGGGTTTGCGTATAAACAACTTCAGCTGTTGTACCCTTCTTGGAACATGTGAGCCCTTTACTAACTGAAAGCATCTTATGATTGGAAAGACTTGCACGCTTTCAGGAT
Organism: Larix kaempferi; assembly: GCA_027924585.1. Lineage (NCBI taxonomy): Eukaryota > Viridiplantae > Streptophyta > Pinopsida > Pinales > Pinaceae > Larix > Larix kaempferi. The sequence goes on along the minus strand of BSBM01000088.1, from coordinate 15,473,600 downwards.
TATTCAGTTTCTTACTGTTTGCACACTCCCGATCTTTGACCAAGCAATGTTTGCGCATTCTAGAGTCTTCTTTCAACATGCTTGCACAATTGTACCTTCGCTTAACCAAATCCTTGGCTTTTTGTGCACATGTACCTTTTTCCAACCAATTCTTTGATTGCTTCCTTGAGAGAGTAAGACTTGGTGTACTTGATATATGCGCTGGTACCACATGTAGTAGGATACATTGCTTATGTGCTTCTTTGAACTGGATCTGCATGATGTACCTTCCTTATGTGCTTCTTCATACTGATCATGCATGATGTATCCTTGGACACACATCTTCAGACTACATGCAACTTATAGATATACTTCTTCACACCGGTATCCATGTCCTTCACCATCTTGCACATATACTTATTCAAAGTGGCTTCCATATACTTCTTTAAGTTGGCATAGGATTGTTGTGTCCACTTTGACATCAGTTGACATCAATGACTCAAATTGAATCAATTGACATCCTCTTTGACATTAGTTGACATCAATGACAACCAAACTTCAACAAAAGGTTTACTAGAAGGTTTTGCCTAATATAAATTTCCTTCAATGAAAACTATATACAAGAGTAAAAGCAATGAAGCAGTATGTCTTGTGAAGTATTTTGTAATTGGACATTGGATTCATTTAAAAGTTACCCCCTCGAAGAGGTAAGTGAACATTACTTTCATTAATAAATATATTTCTATTATGATATTTTGTTATCTAAAATTCTCTATTATTGTGATAATTATGTTTTTCATACTAAAATCTTACTTTGTTTTGTTATTTATGCTCTAAATTTCCAATTATACTATTAAAGTGCATAATAATAAAACTCATGTTCCAAGCCCATATTAAGAACAAATGAGCCCCATATCCACCTATTTTAAGTAACAACAACCATATATAGCCTCAATAAGTTTAATAATGCCTCATTAGAATTACATAAATGTCCCTCCAATGATTACTCCAAATGCTAGAAATGTCATCATAATGACATAACTAACAACAAATGTAGCCACTAAATAATATTACAACATATTCTAACAATTTCAAAAGTTAAAAATGGGCTTGTTATTTTGTTGTTCCACTACATTATTTTAATTTGCATATTTATTAAAAGATCCACCATTCCTACAAGAGTCATCATCATGCTTCTAATTACTGGAGAGATTCATGTTATTTATGTAGTATTTTCTATAACATGTATTATGGGCTTAGAGTCCCTTCATGAATCCCAAAAATTTATGGATAAGGATCCTTATCTAAATCTATATGTATGAAATTTCTTAATTTTTCCTTCACAAATCAGTACTTAATCTTCCTTAATCAAATCTATGAAAAAGACATTTAAAACTAATTTAAGGTAACTTTATTATACTATCATATGATTTCTTCAAAGTTTGAATAAACATTTCATAGATGTGAGAAAAATTACTCTAAACCTTCAAAATAAGGATCAAAATATGTTTCGTAAATGTTTTACATCTCTCAAGTTCTCCATATACATTCTATACCACTTCTAAATATTCCTAAATAATCGCAAAGTCTTGAGAATCTAATGTATTCAATTAATGACGTTTATTAATGCCCATATTATTATATTGATGTTTATATAGCTTTCATTATAATAATTGCATTATCTTCATATAATAATTGCATTATCTTCATAAATATTTTTAAAAAAAATTAGGGTCTAAGCCCTTGAACATTATAACACAACCCTTTTCACTTTGCTCATCCATTTTTCTCTCTATCATTTGTAATTTCTTTATCATGATACCTCAAAATGTCAATCAAAGAAGGTTTCTAATTAGCATGCTCTTTGTTTATAAAAGAATAAATAAATAATGGCACACTTTCACTTGTGATCCACATGATGTCAAAACAAGGTAACATTTTGATTATTAAATCTTAAAAAAAAAATTATATTTTAAATATTTTTAAAAAAATCCATTTTGAAAAAACAATAACCTTGTTCAAAGTTTGCATAACAAATATTGGAAGGCTATTTAGAAGGTTAAAGCTCTAAAAAAGACTAAGTTGTTTATGTGGTTGACGCTATCTGCAAAAGTTCCTATGTGGGAGATCTTACAAAAAATATAGTTTCGTGGTCTTAGTTTATGTTATCTGTGTAGGGAGACAAACAAACAGGTAAGTCGTCTTTTTATTAATTGTGCATTTTCTATTCAGGTTTGGGAAGAAGTGGGTCTTTGGTTAAAGGTAAATGATATATGAGAGGGTAAGACGATTGAAGATTGTTTGCAGAACTAGTTCAAGAATAGTTCTTTATCAAATCATCCCTCTATTCCTTTTTTAACTCTTTGGGGGATCTGGTTAGCACACAATGCATGTATTTTTGAAGAAAAATATACTCCAACTTTTCAGGTTTCAACTATGATATAGGATTAGCTCAGGTGTATAAAGACAAGCAAAAAGTAAAGGAGCAAAGGATAATAATGCAACCTGTGTTTGACTATTCTAGGCATTGGGCCTTTTTTGATGGGGCTTTTCAAAGGGAGAATCAGAAAGGTGGAATTGGAGGAGTGATATTTTTCAAAGACAATTATTATCTTCAATTGATGGCTAGGGTTGAGGATAACAATAAAGCTGAGTTTTTGGCTCTTCGAGCTACCTTGAGAGAGGCCGTTAGAAGAGGGGTGAGAATCTTGAATGTTTTTGGTGATTCACAGATTGTGATTAATTGGATGAATGATTTAGTTTCCATAAGGGAAATCAATTTAAGGAACTTGGATTATGATCTCAAAAAGATTGCTAGTCTTTTTTAATCTATTAACTTCACTCATATTTATAGAGAAGGAAATCAGAAGGACGATAGCTTATCTAAGATGGGATTTTCGAAAAATCCTGGCAAAATCTATGTGAAGGTGTACAAACATGGGAATACATTCGAAGATATTAGTTATGAACATAATGGTTAAATTTTAGTTATGTTTTGTACATGATATGTTTTTTTTTTTAAATTAAGTGCTTGAAAGTTGAAGAATATTTTATCCAGAATTACAAAGATGGAGAACTGTATCAGCTTTTATGTCTATCTGGATATGGTTTTTTGTTTTAAAATTTTTTGTTAAGTGGATAGTTGATCCAAAGGCACTCTAGCTTTATTGAATATGTTTTGAAGCTCAGAGGAATTGGGCTTTTTCCAGTGTTTGTTTTTTGTATAAGTCTTTTATAACAATGACTGTTCTACTTTGTGATTGTTTTTAACAATCCAAAAGTGTTGTTTTGAAGTGTTACGCTCTAGTGTAGAATATACTTTTGATTCAATCTCGAATAAAAAGTGTGATTTTTTTTCCGAGGAAAAAAAACAAATATTGACCCATCATAAATTTCAGAAGTGTCATAAAATTGTGATATTTTTCATAAACCCTTAAAAATAACTTCAATATGAAAAGGTTCACTCATCTCTCTAAATTAGAATTTTAGGTCTAACATGTGTATTTTATTGTAAAATTTTGTTGTATGACCAAGTAAAAGGAATCTAATTGGTGAGCTCCAAGGTCAAACCTGACTTTTCAAAATTATTGATCTCGTAGGAGTTTGGTGACCTATTAACACTTGTGAAGATGAGGGTAATTTCCTTATACTCTCATAGGATCTCTTTCTATTTTGAATAAACATTATGTGGATGTGAGAAAAATTGCTCTCAACCTTGAGCAAAATAGATTATTGTAACCATATTTTTCAACTTTTTTATATACATTCTATATTACATCTAAATATTCTTAAATAATTTTAAAGTTTCAAAGATCTAATTTATTCAATTTATTATCTAATTGATATTGTTTACTAATGTTAATATTAACCATAAAACATAGTTTGAAGAGATGATGCTCGCTAACGTCCGGCCCTACGGCTATTTGATCACCGACTAGGGTTTCTGACCGCTATCAACTCCCATCCTCTCAGACTGTTACCCTCCTGGTTCCTTCAGGGCCCTCTTCCCTGTGCCACGCTATGACTTCTGCATGAAAGGGGGGGGGGGCGAGGGCCCCTCCCGTACCACGACTCAGACACCCCCTGTCTCCCCTCGTTCGTCTGGTCATGCCTCCTCCTTGCGCATTGGCTCTAAAGACATCTCGATCCCTGAGGCAGCGAAACCCTCCTCTTCGACCACTCCCAACCCTGCTCCACCTCCTGTTGATGGAATTCCTGGAAATAGCACATGCATAGCCCATTCGGCTGCTCGCCCCAATATGACCCTTCCTCCCGAAATGATTAATGCCAGAGCTCAATATATGAAGGACCACACTCTCATCTGCAAGTTTATGGGAATTTGGCCCACGGAACAGGCCCTAAAACACTGGATTGCAATGAAGTGGAAACCAAAATCTCACTACGACCTACAACTCGGCTCCAAAGGCTTCTTCATCATAAAATTCCACCATCTGGAAGATAAGGCAATAGTGGAAAATGATGGCCCCTACTTCTTTAACTCTGCAGGTCTCTACATGAAAAATTGGATCGAGAAATTTTGCCCAGAAAAAGAAGACTTCACCTGGGCCCCGGTCTAGATCAGAATGTATTCCCTTCCTCAGGAATACTGGGATGAAGAAACCCTAAAAGACATAGGGAATACCCTAGGTACTTATGTAAGAGAAGCGGACCAAACCAAGCTTCAGTGCTACACCTCCTATGCTCAGATATGCGTCTACATGCACATCGCCAAATCCCTCCCAGATGCTATCAGTCTCTCTCTTGAAGACTCAGAATGGATCCAACCCTTGGATTATGAGCACATACCTTTTCGTTGCCGCAAGTGCCATGAACACGGACACCTCTTCTGCGATTGCCCCCTAAGCAAACATCGATCAGAAGATACTAAAAAAGACACACCAGCTGCTGAAGGTTTTCAAAGAGCTGGTAAAATCAAGCGGCACAACCACAGATCTACAGGAAAAAATAAATTGGAAATCCCTCCCACCAATAATAGCTTTGAAGCCCTGGCAGAACACACCACGGACTCAGAAATGGATCCTAAAAATAAAAACCCGGTTAGCGAGGATGATGGTCCACTTATGTTTGATAACTCTGATCAGCCGCTTGATATGGATGGTACTGACCATCTCAGCAAATCTTCCTCCCATGCAAAGCCTTAAGGTACTTCTTTTATCCTTTCCAACCCTTCCCTCAAACTCCCAGTGGATCCCTCCCCGGATATTACCATGGACGAAGAAATGACCGAATTAAATCTAGGAGATCTTGATCTTCTGGGGTTGGAAGATGCATGTACGAGAAAAGCTTTTGGTTCTATTCCTCCTAGCCAGATCCAACTCCTCAGAGAAGCCCTGGCTAAATTCAAAGCTCATGATAAACTGGGAATACAAAACCTTCCTCAAAAAGATCGACATAAACTTTTAAGGGAACTTAAGAAAAGAGGCGGAAAATCAGATCTGCAGCGAATCAATCTGTTGGGTACAAGACTAGTGGAATCAGGGAAATATGCCCATCTTACTGAGTTCTTTCCCTCCCTTCCCCCCCCCCAATGAAGGTTATCTCTTGGAATATCTTAGGTATCAACGATTTATCTAAACGTCGTATGTTGAAAAGAAAAATCCTTACAGAATCCCCCTCTGTTATTTTCCTCCAAGAAACTAAGTGCTCTTCTGAAACCCTCAGTCTCATTATGTCCAAGCTCTAGAGAAGCTACCAAAGTTTTTCCATCGATGCCAATGGGGCTGTTGGGGGTATTGTAATTTCCTGGAACCCCAATGTTCTTACCCTTGATAATTATGTCTCCACCCCCCATGCCATCTCTGCCTCTTTCCACATCCTCAGCACCGGCCTTCATGGTCTTCTCCTCAATGTTTACAGCCCTCATCCCCCAGCCTTAAAGCCCTCCTTCTACATCACCTCAACTGGTTTGTCTCCCAACACTCAGACTCCCCTCTCATCATCGGAGGTGATTTCAACATGATCACTGCCCTAGAAGAAAAAAAAGGAGGCCTTCTCTCTCTCTCCCTTGAGGATCTCCTTTTCAAGGCCTTCATTGTTGATAATCACTTGGTTGACCTAACTTCTTCCTCTGGCTTCTACACCTGGAACAACAGAAGAGGGGGCATGCACCAAATCGTGAAGCACCTTGATATATTTTTGGTCTCTGAGAACCTCACCATGATAGGTGGTAATCTTGAGTCCTCTGTTTTACCGGCTTATTGCTCTGATCATTGGCCCATTGACCTAACGTGGCAAAGTCAGGGTGCTCAATCCCACAAGCCTTTCAGATTTGAGAAATTCTGGCTCTCCCATCCTGAATTCTCAAACACTGGTAGCACTTAGTCGTCAGAGATGTGTGTGGCTGGCAAATATAAAATGGCCATCCTTCAGAAGAAAAAAACTTAAACTCCTTCGCGTTAAGCTCAGGGACTAGATCCATTCCACCTTTGGTAATATATTCAAAGAAAAGCTTCTGATCGAAGAAGAACTCGACTCTCTCCAACGTAACATCATGGAAGATGGCCTCTCCCAAGCGCACAAATCCAAAGAAAAGGACCTCCTGGATAAGCTCAATCTTCGTTGTCAGCTAGAAGAAACCCTGTGGAAACAAAAATCGAGAGGCTCCTGGCTCAAAGAAGGAGACCGCAACACCTCCTTCTTCCATCGTTCCACCCTCCAACATAGAATGCATAATCGTATCAACAACCTTAAAGGGGATTCAAGTGTGGTTCTGGAAGAGCAAAATGACATAGCACAAGAACTCAAAAGGTACTTTCAGGATCTCCTCACTGAACCTATAGACTCCAGAAGCATTGCCATTGCTCAGGTAACCCACCATATCCCTGCTGCTATTACCGAAGAGCACAAAATATCCCTGATGCAGCCTATCTCTCTTCAGGAAGTGGAAACTTCCATGAAACAGATGGTTGATGATAAAGCACCTAGTCCGGATGGCTTCACGGTTAACTTCTTTCACCACTGCTGGGATCTGCTTAAACTAGAGATATGGGAAGTGGTTGAGGAATCCAGGAAAAAGCGATGGATACTTCCTGCCCTGAATACCACGCATCTCTCCCTCATTCCCAAAGTTAAGGAAGCTTCCCATCCTGGTAAGTTCCGTCCTATCTCCCTCTGTAATGTCATCTATAAAATTATTTCCAAAGACAATGCAAACCGTCTTAAGCCTCTCCTGCCCCTGCTCATCTCCCCTGAACAAATCGGCTATGTTGAGGGCAGACAAATCTTGGACGGCATTATCCTTTCTCATGAAATCACCCATTCCCTTAAAACTCACCGTACCCCCGGCATGCTCATAAAGTTAGATCTTTCCGAGGATTTTGATAAACTTAGTTGGGCTTTCATCAGGGAAATGTTGCTTGCTTATGGCTTTAGCCCATCCTGGACCAACTAGATCTCCTCTTCCTTTTGCTCCATTCTCTTCAACGGTTCCCCCTCCCCCACTTTCACCCCTTCTCGAGGCATCTATCAAGGCGATCCCCTCTCCCCGTTCCTTTTCATCCTTATGACAGAAGGACTGGGCAGAATGATTCAAGCGGCGGTAGCCTCTGGTTCTTTTCATGGTCTCTCACTCCATGGTGGAACCCCCGCCGCTTACCAGCAATTTGTAGATGACAACCTCCTTTTTGGTCATCCCTCTATGCATGAAGCTCGCTTATTTCATAAGATCTTCTCTATTTTTTCTGAATCCTCTAGCACCTCCATCAATCTTGAGAAGTCTCAAATCTTCTTCTTCAACACGGATTCCATCACCAAGTGCAATATCGCTCATATTCTTGGCTTTGCTACCTCCACTCTCCCTACCAAGTATCTTGGAGCCCCCCTCTTTGACTCTGCTATCAAGCACTCCTCTTGGAAAGAGCTCCTTGACAAGATTGACACTCATATCTCCTCTTGGACCTTCCAATCCCTTAACCTCCCATGTTGCCTCACTCTCCTTAAATCCATCCTCCAATCCATGCACCTTTAACTCTTCTCGGTTCTTACTGCTCCCAAGTGGGTTCTTAAGTCTCTCAAAAAGCTTCAACGGTACTTCCTTTGGGGAAAAAGTCAACAGAACAACAAATGGGCCTTGGTGAAATGGCATATAGTATGTCTCCCTAAACGGGAGGGAGGCCTTGGTATAAGAGACCCTGACATTAATAGTGAAGCACTCTCTGCAAAATTCTGGTGGAGATGGATCACCAAGAATGATTCTCCCTGGGCACAATTATGGAATCGGAAATATGCCCCCCACCAGAATCCCACCCATCTCATCAGGTACAACTCTGACCCCCCGGGTTCACTTATTTGGCGTGCTGCTAACTCACAAAGAGCTCTCATTCAACAGCATAGTTTTTGGGAAATCAAAGATGGCACCTCTGCCCTCTTCTGGCAGGATTCGTGGCAACAATTTCCCAAACTTAGCAGCCTCCCCACCTGCAGTGTTGCTCCGGATATTTGGCAGACAACCTCTGACTCTGTTGTCTCTGATTTCTAGGACCCAGCTGAGACTCCCCCCTTCAGACTTTGGAAGAATCCTAGGCATTGGCAACTCGGAATACCAGCAGAAGACTATGATGAAGTTTGGACAGATCTTCAAACGAGGCAAATCAGCCTCTCCCACGGACATGACATCATTCGTTGGGGGCATCTTCCTAAGGGATCCTTCATTGTCAAAGAATCCTACTCCATCATAGCGCAAAGAGATGTCATCACACCCTTCCATCTTTGGAAGAAGATTTGGAACCTCTCCTTATGGCCAAAAGTTTCAAATTTTCTTTGGTTGCTGGCTCATAGAAGCATTCTCACCTGGGATATTCTGCCAAAAAAAGGCTTCATCGGTCCCCCCATCTGCGTGATGTGCAAACGCAATATAGAAAATATGGACCAATTGCTTGATTCATGCGGCTTAGCTTCCATGCTCTGGGATAAAGTGCCGGAGTCCTTCAGATGCATCAACAGAGTTAGAGGCGACATCATTTGTACTCTACAGCACTGGGACCATGAGCCTTTTCAAAGTAATCAACTTAACAGGCTGTGGGATCTCACCCCAGGTCTCCTAGTTTGGAACATATGGAAGGAAAGGAACTTCAAAATCTTTGAAGAAAAATCCAACTCGATAGATAAAATATGGGATACCCTCAAGACTAATCTCCAGGAAACCCTGTTCATCACACCTTGGAATACCTTGAACTTCCCACCACCGATCTGGAGCGGTCCATTCTCCTCAGCTAGAACTTCTCTCAGCCTTACCCCCCTCACGTCTTGTTGCGCCCCCACCCTCGTTCCTCTAGCCCCTCCCACTGGTCCCCCCCTCGTCCTAGTCTATACAAGCTTAATTTCGACGGAGCCTCCAAAGGAAACCTTGGTCCGACAGGTTTTGGAGGTGTTTTTCATGATCACGAGGGCAACACTCTCAGAATTTACTATGGTAATATCAGGCACGACAGCAACAACACAACAGAGCTTGATGGTCTCCTACAAGGCCTCATGGTTTCTAATGATCATAATCTCCATCCTCTTATAGTTGAAGGGGACTCTCAACTTATTCTTACTCTAGCCTCCAAGCTACAAAACGGTTCTCAAATAGCCAAACTCTCCTCTAGTTGGCGTTTGGAAAGCAGACTCCACAAGCTGGCTGCTACTTTGAATAACCACAAGAACATTATTTTCCAGCATGTGATGTGCCAAGCTAACTCCCTTGCTGATGGATTAGCAAACGAAGGTGTTGCTAGTAATTATACTCTATGGACAGGTAACCCTTGCAACTCCTCCACTCAGCTTATGCAATTCTGCTTCCAACAAGCCATAAAGGACTTCTTCTTCCCGGATCCGGGTGACACATCGACTGCTAGCAGGACAGCAAGAGCAAACACGCCATATCCCCCCTGCACCAGATCCTAGGTCGGGCTTCTCCCAAGACACCTGCATTTACTATGGACTTGACCACTCTCCAGTTGGCCTTCTTGCACGCTCCAGGTCTCCTCGCCCACATGGCCTGGTGGGTGGCATTAATGCCGGACTAGTTTCCTACGTCCCTTCGCCCCCGCTGGTTTCACCTCACCATTAATCACTCTCGTGCGACGTCTCTCCCTCCCATAGGCCCCCTCCGGGATATGAAGATCCATGTCCATCCTCCTGTGGTCATTACCCGCCTCCGCTATTCACCTTTGGCTTCCATTGCAGAAAGCTCGGCCCCTGCTCAGTCCCCCTGTGAAGTTTCCAACACAGCCGTGAAGCGCACGCAAGGCACCTCCAAACGCGGCTCAGGACATGGCTCTGGCAAAACGGCGTATGTGGAGAAGGAGATTCCTACTAACATTGGATACAAGGACGAAGTTTCCATGCCGGTTCGTCATCTGGTCGACGACTGGGAGTCGCGTAGCGTTGCGGAAATCCTTTCCTTCGACAGCCCAGGTACTCAAGTGAATCACTATTGGCTTCTTAAAAATATGATTGGTACATTGGTGGAAGAAATGCTCACCAACTGGAACTTGGAAAAGATGGCCATTATGGACACCAGGTCCAACATGGCCCATATGGACGGAATTTTCATTGCATTGGAAGCTATCCTCACTGGTCGTAAATACTCCTTGTTTCCTCATCTTGTCCCGCCCATAGGGGTCGGTCTGGTGGGTCCTGTTGCAAGCTCTGGGGAGTTGATTGCTGTTAAAAACAAAGTTGTTGTCACTGAAGCGGCTGCGCAGGAAACCGACAGCTCATTACATGATTCCATGGGCCTCACTGCTTCTGAGGATGTCACTCCTGCTCTCGGACATACCTCCGGTCCTAACTCGCCTGCAATAGTCGTGGTTCAAGGTGCTTCCCCACCAGGGACTTCTTTTCCGGTTCCCTCAACCATTGTTGTCACTCAGTACAAGCACATCTGCAAGGAAGAGGCCAAGGCGATTCTCCCGCGCAAAGCCGAGCCTCTGCCCATCAAGCTCCCGGAACAGCAGTGGACAGATGACTTCTTCGGCCCCTGCCCCATCTCTGAGGACATTCATGACTCCAAAGGCGCAGAAGCCAGTTCTTGAAGCGGCTTGTTACGAGCACAACACTCCTGGTTTTGATGCTCTGTATTTTTGTTTATGTTATCTCTCTCTAGTACAGAGTTACTCTTTATCTCTCTCTAGTATCGGTGGTTATCTAGTCCATATCTCTAGGCTTGTTTACAGTGCATTTTTTTGTAATCTCATCATCATGAGCAACTCCAGAATGCTATATTCAGCCTCTCCTGATGATTGTAAACTTTTTTGTACCATAATATAATTTTACTATCCAACTTACAAAAAAAAAATATTAACCATAAAACCACAACCATTCTTAACAAATATAATATACTGTTAAAATTTAAGTTTAAACCCTTACGTATTATACACAGTTATTTTCACTTTATTCTTCCAAGTTTCCTTCTCCCTATCATTTATCATTTGTACTTTCCTTCTCCTATTATTTGAACACACTCAAAATATCTTGAGACCTCAAATCTCAATGAGAGAAGCTCTCTAAATAACATGCCCCTTTTCATTAAAAATCCACACTCACTTGTAATCCCCACGATGAAAAATATATAGCTTGAAAAATATATGGCCCTTTGAAGTTTCACGAGTATCGTAAAATTGTGATCATTCGCATAAAACCCCTCAAATTACTTTATTGTGAATAAAAATTCATATTTTTTTTAGAATTTCAATTTGACATGTGTTATTCTAACATGTGTTTTTCGTTGTAGCACTTGGTACAAATAATATAATTTGGTGAGGTCCAAAGTCAAAATTGAGTTCTCAAAACTTATTTTGCTTTTACAAGGGTTTGGGATTTTTTTTTAATGGTGGTTCATCGTAACTATATTCATTGGGGAATATGTCAATATCTGCTATTCCAGAAAATCAAGATATAATCTAAATTACATAATCCACTCAATCATAACATAAAGACTTAACAAAAGCATTATGTCTTGTCAAGATGAAGTTAATTAACAAAAAATAAACACTTATATTACATTGTTTCCACTTATTCACAAAATTGTGTTGTTTAACTTATAGTAATGAAATTTTATATTGATAAAATTAGAAAAAAAAAATTGTATTTGTTTTAACCACCAAAAGAAATTGAGAATTAGATTTTAAAATTTCAATGAAGGACATCTAATGTTTTTTAGTATAACCTTAATAATTTAATGTAATAACTCAAAATAAACTTTAAAATAATTAATTTGTTACCTACAAAATCAAGAGCTTTGTGGTCAAAATTATCCAAATCAATTCCTAATTTCCATCAAAAATTGTTAATATTGAAAAACCTTCTCCTTCCAGCGAATTACTTGACCAATAAAATCGTTAATTCTCTCCCAAGATAAGTCGCCTTCTTCAAGATCAAAGCTCAAAGCCACCTTACTAGAATAAATTTCTAAAAAAAATCTTTAGAAAATATGATTAAGGATAAAGAGAGAATTATTAGATTTAATACTAAGTAAAAATGATAAAAAAAAATACACAATAATTTAGCAAAACATTATTAATATAAACAAATATGAGAAAAACTTATACAATTCATTTAATAATGGAGTTTATGCTCCAAGATTTATAATCAATATACAAAACAACACTTATACATCATACTATCCACGTGAGTTTCTCCAAATACCTCATCTCCTTGTTGTGTTGTGCTTTAAAAATGAGTAACATGATCCTATATTTATACACAACTAACTTTTAAAGGCATCCACTAAAATATAATTAAATATTATGGTCAAACATAACTAACTTCCTAATATATTTCCACATGGACACATAATAAGACTGCTTTGGGGTATTAGGAATTCAAACAACTTCCCAAAAGTGTCAATAAAGCTTATCATCAAAAGGAATGTCATATAAGTTGTCACTAGGTAATGTTACATGTCCTAACACATTTAAAGGGGCACTACATGGGTGAGCTTTTTTATTACAATCATAAAGTTTTGGGGATTTGTTCTCTTCTTGATTGGTGTATTTTAGGAAAGAATTGAGGGGCGAAATTTAGTCTATGGATTTATTTTCGATGTATTTTTCAAAAAAAGATTGGTCAATTTCCATTTTTCCTAAAATGTTTCGCCTAAATTTTATAGGTAAATATATTTTACTATAAACATAACTAAAATTGTCAAAAAACTATGTAAAATCCATAGAAATTTAAATATTTTTACAATAATATTGCCAAACATTTTATGGTTCGAAATTTAAGAAATAGTAAAATTTGTCAAGTTTTTTACACTTTAAGAAAATATAAATGAAGACCGTGTTATATGAATGCCTATATATGATAATGCTTTTAGGGACATTGAGGAAAGATAGCCCATTTTTAAATAACTTTGTAGCATTAGATTTCCATTGATAGTTGGTGTCAATCCATTTGAAAATCTCATATCCATTTATTTAGTTTGTCTAGTTTTTATTATTAGAAATATCCTTCCTCCTCATATGTCAGTAAAAAGGGTCCACACATTTTTGGCATTAATTTCTCTAGGTATTTAGTTTTAGGAATATTTAAAACATACCAAATCACTTTTATTGTTTTTTATAAATTTTGTATATACAATAAACTAATTATTTGTGTTTTTAAATAACTAGGTAAGTACCAAATTAGAGATATAGATGCATATCTTGAGCCTCTCATTCACAAACATTTAAAGTTATGGGTGTAATCACAATGCATGACATCTCTAAACCATGAGAGAAAACATGATTTCATTTCCATTGGATACTTATATGGATAATTCTTGATACCTCGGGCTAACCCATTTTTTTGGTATTAAAGTGAAATTTAACTCTATATATCCTTTACCACTTCTTGTATGTTTTTGAATATTTTGTTATTCTATTAAAATTTATTTTATATATTGTAGGCTTTAAACAAAGGGTAAATATTCATATCTAGTATGTGGTCTCAAAACAACATCTATATATTTAAGAAGTTTAGGAAAGGGTGTGTACGATGAATACAAGAATTTCCTCCGTAGGAACCATAGGTATTGAACTACCAAAAATAATTTATTTCATGGTAATAAAGATGCTAGTAAAAAATCATGATGACACCTCAACCAAGGAAAAAGGCCTTTGATGAGAATTATAGTAAGCAATTGGTTTTAGTTACATACATATTGTAAATTGATTTATTTTTGTTTAATGTAACTAACTAACGCCTTTCTGTTTATGTTTCACAAGGTCAATCTTGGTGGAATTCCATGAGGTGAGAAATGATAGTCCTTTCAATTAATTGGTTTAACCTAATATGAGCACTTATAAGTAGCTCATTGTTTGACACGATGCATACTGGAAAGAATGTTAGGTAATACTTATGGAGAATTTTAGATGGAAGGAATAAACATATACAAATATGCTAAAGTTATTAGCGGCATTGAGGAAACCAATCTAACACAAGATTTGACTCATTCTTATAGTAATGGGAAATCAACCAATATTATATGATTATTAACAAAGAAAGAGTGTGATTGTAAAAGAAGTTATATAGAAGATTAATTTTTCAATTGGCTTTGCTTCAAAGATAAAAATAAATAAATTAACAAATAAATGTGATTTTTTTTTGGTAAGTGGCAAGGAATTCACATTTGTCATACCTTTATTAAGGTTTGGTAATCTCTAATATTTATGATCTCATGCTCTATTCATTATTTTCTAGTAATAGATGTTTGTTTTTATTCAATATTAAATGCTAATGCTTGCTTTCTTATTACAATATATTCTACTCTAGCTAGATCCCAAACAACTTTGACAATAACATAAATTAACTTATGTATGATCTTGACAAGTACATGAAGTAAGTAAAATGTTATAATTGAAATGTTACTTGTAAAACTTGTTGATATTTGTTTTACTTGCATTGTATAATGTTATCGTGACACATGTAATTTTCTTGCACGTTAATTGGCTTCCATCTAAAGGAATCCAAAAATAATATCAAGTATCGGAATGGTCTATCTCCAAGATTTTTGAATGCATGAGAACATTACCTCATAAACCTAGTGTAGGAGATTGAAACATGTGGACCTATACACGTATGGTCAATGTGGTTGGTTGAGAGGTACCTGAATGCATTGACCATTTTTTGTAGACAAAGATCACATCCATAGGTTTCAATGGTTGAAGTATATATGGAATCTCAATGCATGGTGTATATTAGTGAGTATCCACACTAAATAGTGGTTGATATTAATGTGCCTCTCCTTTGGGATGTCAATTCCACAAACAAATTTGAAGGGGAGGTGTTGTTGGGGAAGGGTAAATGGAGAAAAGCGAGAGGTAGTGGATTTTATTGTAATTACTATCTTTGTACAATATTATTTATCTTGATTGGTACCTAAATTGTTTTTCCTTTCTTCATCTAGGTAACAAAGAATGGGATGCATTGCATTTATACATTGCAAATCATTTCAATTGGATGAAGTTATTGATAGAACGATGTAATGAAGATAACCATGGTTTATCATGGAGTGGGGTTGATGCATTTATTAGAAAACCTTGCATGTATATTGATATAAATTTGATGTAGAAAGAAATGAATGTAGAATATGGTGCAAAAGATAGAAAGATAAGAATTACCCATTATTTTGAGCTCTTTTTTCCCATTTATGTGTTTTTTTGGTCCCTCAAATTAACTTGTACATATATTTATAAATTGAAATGAATTTTACATGCCAAGCATGTAAGTGAAACATCACAAAGCTATGTGGCACAGTTGGTAAAAATGTTGCACGAAATAGTTGGATGATAAGAAAAAAACTTGTGGCAATGGGATAACTACAAATGTTTAGGTTACTAATATTTCCCCATAGGGGTGATAAAGATCCAATAACATTTGATTTCAGATACTGTGGATATTTGTATGATATAATCGATATAGATTTGAGAATGATCATGAAGAAGACCAAGAAAATGTAGCAGGGAAGGAATATGTGTCAAATAAAGAGGTCCATGTAGTTGATCATACAAGCATTGATTGACATCTATGGCCCTTGTTGATGATGATGATTATATGGATGACGACTTAGTGCAAGACATCCTAGATGTGGTTATGGACTATCATTTTGATTATTCTAAAGGATTATATACATATTTTGATATTAACGAGTCAAATATTTAATTGGATGGAGTTCAAGATCAATATAAGTTAGATATGTAAAAAATATTATTTAATAAATTGAAGACTTTGAAATGTGACATATTTGTTGTACATTGGTCCCAATTTTATGACTATTTTTTTATCATCTAATGGTTTTATAACCAATTACTTTTATTAAATTGGATATGGCAATGGAAAGTAGCAAGTTTGAATTGGAGTTTAATTATGAAAGTGAGTTGAAAATAACCTTGCATAACCCTAATTAGCACAAATTTCCCTTAATTACCCCTAAATGCCCTAAATTATCCCTAATTAACCCCTAATTAATCTCTAGTGGATCCTAGTTAACCCCTAATTACCTTTAATTGTCCCCTAATAAATCCCTATTTACCCCTAAATACTCCTAATTGACCCAAAATCGTTGAAATGAACAATACTTAATTTACTAAGGAATATCCAACAGAAGAAGGACAATAGGTTAAAATCCATATAGGACAAGTATTTAATAGTTGAAGAATGAATAATACATAAGATATGATTTTACAATGCCATGGGATGATATACTTATAAAAAATGACTAGTCACTATGGTTGATAGATCATGTCCCTTAGTTAGGATGAGACACTTCATTTATTATTATATTATTATTTGATGTTTATTTATATATTTTATATTCATTACATTACCTATCCCTTCAAATATGCTTTGTCCTCAAAACATTTTATGGAAAAGATTTATGTATTTGCTTTGGCTTGTAATGTTTTCTTGTGATTCTCTTTTCTTGAAGTTATGATGGTTGCTGAAATAATACAATATGAGTTACAAAGTGTTGATATCTTATTTTGAATGGGTAAGACCACCTAATTCAATTTTATGTAGAATGTGTGGTGATGAATTCTATGATTTGGGGAATAATAAGATTCCACAACTTAGTTTCTCTTCAATAAAATAGGATATTCACTTAGTTTTTCATATTGATTTCATCTTTGGTTAGTTCATTGAATAATACAATGAGTTTTATAATTAGAACAACGATAAAGTATCCTTGTATTTTGAGTCTTGTTTTTGGAACCTTTGTATTTTGATACTTCTGGTGATTTATCAGTTGATAAGATATCAATATAAACATCTCTCGGATTTGTTATGTTGACTGGCTCAATATTGGTTCATTTCTACATTGTTTGGATTTTTACATCTAATGACTTCTCTAAGTCAATTGGATAAGTCACTGTTTCTTTATTGATTATTGATTCTTTGCTAGTAAGTTTCTCCATAATTTATTCTTTTGACTTCTTTTCACCTTTTAACTTATTATTTTGTGTGATCAAGTTTTGACTATGATTCTTAAAGCAATAAATATCTTCATCTTTATTAATGGCATCCTGGTCAAATTATTTCTAGTTGTCCTACAACTCGATATATCCTTTAGGTGTTTTGATGAGGGTGCCACTAAGCATGACTCCATTGTAGCATTATGTAACATTATCTTCTTCTTATTATATCAAAAATACAATTCTTCATGTTTAAGATGAAGGTACCTGATGATTCCATCCAAGTTGAACCTCTAATTATGTCAATGTGTTTTCTAAATGTAGATATAATGTTTGAGTTGGTGTAATGTAACATTATGTTATTAAACTCAAAAAATACGCCCGGAAATTTTTTTTATACCACGGTTAAGTAGACTACATATATATGCATAAGACTTTTTGCCACCTATAACATACACAATTATACTTACCACCACAAATGCTATGATTTGGTAATATCCCATTCAAACTAAAATCAGAATCGCTACCGAATTGCAGAGAATTCTATAGCGATTCTCACAAAAAGGAAAACAAAGGTGCTACAGAATTCCAACAAATTCTACAACATTTCCTTTCCAAAAGGAGAACAGGGCACTAGAGAATTCCATCAAATTCTACAGTGAGTCACTTCTAGAATTCAAACAGTAAGATCATTAACTGGGATGTTCATACAATGATCTTCCCTCGTATCTTTTTGAACATGATTACATAATTGCTTTAAGGCATCTTTTTCTCAACATGATTCATATTGAAATGAATTTCTGCAGCATATTCTCTTATTTAGGAATACATTTTGAACATTATAACATTCAAATTTCAAGAAGAGAATGAAACTTGACAAAGTTCACTCTGTACTTAATTAAAGCTTAAAAACAGTGGTTACAGGATTTAAACATTTTGCAGTCATAATGCACTAATGAATAAGATGAAACCTATCCACCAAGTATATGACTGAATCCTTGGAAAACAGGATTCTAATCTATGAAAAACAACTATCTTGTGAGATTTTAGATTGCCTAGATCTAGATTCAATATGACAACTTCACTTGGAATATTTCTGAGAATAAGAGAAGAAGAATAGAGAGAAGATATCTTGAGAAAAAATCATTGTATATTATTCATCAATATGTTTACAGTATATAATACATCGTCAAGAGAGAAAATATAATGCCTTAAAGGCAAGTTGTAAAGCATAAAAAAGTAAGGCTTAATAAAGGCAAAAAACCCCCTAGGTGTCAAAAGCAATTTCCAAAACAGTCTAAAGGCTCATGAATTGGATGAATATGGTATGGAATCTCACGAGTGATTTAAATGGAATGTAATGATGACTTTTGGAGAGAATAAAGAGGTGGAGGTCGAATGTGGAGAGAGTTTCCAAGTCAAGTAGCTTTACCTTATCCACTAGAAAGTAGAAAAAACAGGATAAAGCTGTCTAAATCAGGAAAGTGTCTTTCTAATTCAGGAATAGAATAAAATCAGATAGAATCCAAGGAAAACTTATCCATAATATATCCATATTCGTTTTAGTGAATTGGGATAGCATGTGATCCACTAAAAGAAAAAACTAGGCCATTTTACCTAGTCTACACCTAGGAAAATTAATCTAGATGATTAATTAAATCTATCCTAAGTATGGAATGGGTTTTTAAATGTTCCAACACCCCCCTTAAGCTTGACTTTATGTGGTGAATATCGTAATCTTGACAAATATTACAGAAGCATCTTGTTTGTACAAGTCAGACATCTTGTCGTTGGTCCTCCTGATGACAAGAGTCTTTTGTGTGACCTGCAGTATTACATTTGGTACACCAAACTTCCACTCCTCTGAGATTTATGTCTCAGATGGATTTATGCATACTGTCCATTCATTCTTCAATGTATCTGTTGACAGGTACCAGAGGGTATTCATCGTCCATCTCAATTTCTAGAGCCTTTGTCAGGGCGTCTTTGTAGGAGGTGACGTTCTGCCATCAGACGTGCACTTTGATTTTTCTTAAGAGTCTAGAAATGAACCATTTGATCAAGATTTTTTCCTCGATATCATAATCAATTTGGATGAGGAGGTCTTTAAACCTCTTTTCATATTCTTTTACGGTCTCTGTCGGTCTTTGGACTGTGGTCTTTAACTTCTCAGCAACCAGGTATTTTGCATACGGGGTTTTGAAGAAAGATAAGAAGAGCTGCTTGATTTGTGCCTTTGTCATGTCCGATGTTTTGTCAATATAGCCCATGTACCAGGTGAGTTCTCTTTTCCGTAAAGAGCCAGCAAAATGTGCCATCTGATGATCTTCGCTAGTAATTGCGTTGGATGCCCATATTGACTCGCATACGTTAATGTCTTCGAGGATATTCATCACCCTCATAGAACGGAAGGTGTGTTGTTGTATGCGACATGTCTGCTATTAATCCAACCATTAAATCGAATGGTGGAGTCAGTGGATTATTACCGGAGACAGAATTACTTGTTTGGTTAACCTCGACAGGTACTATTGCCAAATGTGTATTGAGAGCGGGTTCTTCACCTTCACTGCCAGTGTTTGGAACTTTGGTCGATCCGTTGGGTCTCAGAATTTTGCTTTCTTCGACTGCTTCTGTGGAAATCCAGGTGAAATTCTACTCAATCGGGATTTCGCTTCTTCTCGGTTGTTTTGATGAACTCAACGATTCACTCAATGCTGGTAGTGGTAGGGGGCGCGCTTCTGCATGATCTGAGTAGAGTAGATGGAAACTTCTATTGGAAAACTCGAGCAGAAAAGTGGCCCATTTTCCTTCTTCTGGTCGATGAATCAACAATCTGTCGACTTCCTCACCTTCATTACTTCATCAAATCCAAATGCCTGACTGGTCAGCGTGAAGTCCTAGATCTTCTTTGACAATATCCTACACTCGGGCACTCTGATTTAGATGCAGCAGAAAAGGTGGTGTTATTACCTCGGGTACATTTACTTGGAAATCACTACCACGCTCTATCCACAATTTTTCATCCATCAGTGACAGATCTTCATCGTCGTCCCTTTCTTCTTGGGCTCGACTCGACTCCGACATATTTCCTTCTGCATCTATCATGATACCCGATCCTCGTTTCTTCCGAAGCGCACTAGCCTGCTCCTTCAGCTCTTCTCACCTTTTTCTCCTCTTCTCCCTCTCAATATTCTGGATGTATGGAGTGCTTTTGTGACTCATTGTTTTATCTTTGTCGAATCGGTCGGATCTCTCACTGCTGGTCATGTCAACTTTTCATCTGTCGATATTTGTCATGCATCTACTCCATCAGAACATGTTTGGATACCCCCCCAATGTCGGCCCGAAGTTCTCTAGGCAACTGGGGAAGTACAGAACTTCATTTGCTCAATAAATACTCCCACTCTTGCTCTTGTACGAATTTCTCCCACTTTCTTTCTTTTTCTTCCCAATTTGAGTTTGGAAGTGGCGGAAACAACAAGGGTCGAGTCTCGACAATATGCGCAGTGTTTTTGTCGATCAGGAACTTGAACAAAAGTGTCGGCAAAGAACACAAAAACTGGTCGGTAAGGTCGGTGAAAAACCTTCTCCTCACGTCGTCAATAGACACTCGTTCTTCAATCGCGCATTCTTCATAGAACTCGTCGGCAATCTTCTCGCACCATTCAGATAGATTTGTACGACCTCCATTAATCAGCTTCATGATCAATTTGCGCTCATTTTCATTTGCTTGTCTTTTCATCCAGGAGATTCTTCAGTGCGAGTGGCACGGATTCCATGAACTTCTCATGAGTCTCAGAAAAGAATTTTTCTCATGCTTGAGCAATCATTAGCTTGTTCCTTCTAGCATACTTTAGCAGGTAATTAGCAATCTTCTCTTCCACCAATCCTTAATCTCTTGCTCTGATATCATTGATCATGCTCACTATCACTTTATGTATGCATCACCGGCAACGAAACCAATGTTGTAGTCGAGGGGGTTACATTGTTACCAGTGATACATATTATATATAAGCAAGAAACACAAAGATACAGATACAATAGACAAGAGATGGAGAGGAAGCACCAGCCTTTTATTACTCAGCAAGATATGCAGAAAAATACATATGAACAGATCCAACTTAATCTATGAGTTGGCTCACCATCCTATATATATGGTTTACATACAGTTATATAACTACTTGTCGGTTCAATCGACCGACCCAAAATGCACTGGTCAATGCAACTCTCGACATGTTTTACAAGAGGTTGGGTGGAGGACCTAGTCAACAAGCCAAATTAGGCTCCTCCAACAAGGGGCAAATCCAGAGCAAGTCAGTGTGCATCAAACAAGAAAACCTTTCCCTCATGGCAAGGATGAAGAAAGGAAAGAAGAAATTCTCTCAAAAGAAGTTTTCCCATTTGAAGAAAAATGTATACAACAAGGACTTTGACAAGTCGAAGGTTAGATACTACAACTATGACAAGAAAGGCCATTATGCAAGGGAGTGCAATGCAAATAAAAAGGGAAAAGGAAGGTTGCATGCTTCTACCGCTATAGAAGATGAAACTACTTAGAAGAATGCACCCGAAGAAAAGGAGACAAGGAGAGAGTATTACCTAGTCTCAACACTTTCTGAATCCATCATCACAAGTGAGGACACATGGTTGGTTGATAGTGGTGCATCCAAACATATGACTAGTTATAAGAGTTTCATCATCAATCATAAGGAGAAAAATTTTGCATGCAAGGTAGAGTTGGGAGACAACACAACCTATTCGATCCAAGGAGTTGGATCCACCTCCTTTTAGTTGAGTTCATGAGATATTTTACATGTGGAAGAAATTCTTTATGTTCTAGGATTGAAGAATAACCTCTTATCAGTTTTGGTTCTTGAATATAAGGGATTCCAAGTTATCTTCATGGATAATCAAGAACTATTATGGCCAAAGAACAAAGACTTGAAATATGCAGCAGTGAATGGAGTTAGAGAGGGAGGTCTCTAAAAGGTACCCAGGAATTACATTCAAGCTATGGTTCACAACACTATCATTCCATGTGAGCTATGGAATAGGAGGCTTGGTCACCTCCACTACAAAGTGCTACCAGGATTACATCAAATGGTGAAAGGTATGTCTGTATTTGATTTTGAGCATGATAGTGTATGTAGGGGTTGTGCACTTGGGAAGAATGATAAAAAGAGTTTCTCTACTAGTACTACTAGATATAAAGTAATTCTAGATTGAATACATTATGATGTATGTGGTCCCATGTCATCGCTTTCCTTGAGTGGATTTTTATATTATGCATTGTTTATAGATGACTTCTCTAGAAATTCATGGATTTATTTCCTAAAGGCTAAGAGAGAAACCTTTAGCAAGTTCCAGGAATTCAAATCCCTAGTTGAGAATCATACGGGAAAGCACATATGTGCTTTGATATCTGACAATGGTGGTGAATTTGATTCACATGTGTTTAATGAGTTCTGTAGTGATGCGGGAATTTGTAGACATTTAACTATACCCTACAACCCTTAGCAAAATGGGGTTGCTGAAAGGAATAATAGAATCATATGTGAGGCTTGCAAAAGCCATGATGCATGATCAAGACCTGTCTACCTCATTATGGGTAGAGGCCACTAGTAAAATAGTATATATCCATAATAGAAGTCCTCATGCCATTCTAGATGAGAAGACACCTGAAGAAGTGTTCAGTAGTGAAAAACCAAATATTTCACACTTGAGGATCTTTGGGAGTCTTGTATACATTCATGTGCTGGAAGAAAAGAGGGAAAATATGGAGACATTAGGAAAGAAGGGAACCTTTGTTGGTTATAGGGAATCATCCAAATCCTATAGAATATATGTGTCAGGTGAAAGACACATTGAGATCAGTCGAGATGTGACCTTCCATGAAGAGGCAACATTTAAGCGATCGAAAAAGCTTCAGTATAATACATACATAAAGGAGCATGAGACTCCTATGATGGAGGACCTAGATACTGATTTTCCCCATTCATATGTTCAAAGGCATAATCCAACATATTTCTTAGATTCTCTAGCTCCTGATGAACTAGTAGAAATGGTTGATGAACCTCCTTCCAAGAGGAGGTCTGCATGATGTCGAGATATACTACAAGATGGAGAGAGGCATGGAGCACCATTAGGCTATTCCAGAGAGAGAAATCAACCTGACAGATATTCAGGGTATGTTGCACCAATGAGTAGCGTCAGTGATTCATAGCCTTCCACCTATGAAGAAGCTGCAAAGATGCAATGTTAGAGGAATACAGTCTATTCTAAAGAATGGTGTTTGGAAAGTTGTTCTTAAACCTGAAGGGAAGTCCATAGTTACTTCCAGATGGATTTACAAGATCAAGCATGCTGTTGATGGCAGTATTGAAAAGTGTAAATCTATATTTGTTTCCCGAGGTTTATTTGAGAAAGAAGGCATAGACTATGAGGATACATTCACTCCTATGGCCAGGTAAACCACTATTCGAGCTGTGATCTCACTTGCATCTTTTCTAGTATGGAAGCTTCACCAGATGGATGTGAAGACAACCGTCCTCAATGGTGAGGTTGAGGAATAGGTTTATATTCAGCAACTTGAGGGGTTTGTGGTTCATGAGACGGAGTCCCATGTGTGCAAATTGAAGAAAGCCTTGTGTGGGCTTAAGCAAGCTCATAGAGCTTGGTATTTGAGAATTGATAGCTATCTTCAGAGACTGGGCTTCTCTAAGATCGAAGCTAATCCAAATTTGTACTTCAAAGTAGTGAAGAACCAACCCTTGATATAAGTTCTATATGTTGATGATTTGTTCCTTACTGGAGAGGAACAAATGATTGCTTGGTGCAAGAGGGAGCTCACTTCTGAGTTCGAGATTAAAGACTTAGGTCTTATGCACTACTTTCTTGGCCTTGAGATTTGGAAAAGGAAAGATGATATATTTATTTCTCAAGGGAAGTACATTGTTGATATATTGCACAGGTTTGTCATGATGGATTGCAAACCCATGAGTACTCTAATGGTTTCCAATTTGAGGAAACTACATGAGTCAGATTCTGGATCGGATCCAGTGGAATCCACTTTGTATAGACAACTTATTGGTTCGTTGATGTACTTGATACACTTGAGACCAAATATATGTTATGCTATGAGTATTATGAGTCATTTTATGTCTGATCCAAGAAACAGACATTGGGTTGCTGCTAATCATGTGTTTAGGTATTTTCAAGGTATGATTGCTTATGGAATTAGATATGCCTCCAGTGGAGGGGTGTTTTTACTTGGTTATATTGACTATGATTGGGGTGGTGGCATTGTGGACTGAAAGAGTACATCGGAATATTGTTTTAGATTGGGTTTTTCTATGATCTCTTGGTCCAGAAGGAAGTAGGGCTCTGTAGCCTAGAGTACTACAGAAGCAGAGTATATTGCTGCTAGTACTTCCTGTCGAGAAGCAGTGTGGATTAGGAAGCCTCTTGTTGGGTTCTTCGATGAGAATCTTGAGTCGACAATCATTCGGTGTGATAATCAAAGTTGCATCAAGTTTTCTGAAAAAATTGTTTTTCATGATAAGTCGAAGCACATTGAAATGAAGTATCACTTCATCATAGACATGGTCCAGAAAGGTACAGTGAAACTTCAGTACATTGCTACTGATGAGCATATTGCAGATGTGTTAACAAAGCCTCTATCAGTGACGAAGTTCAGGTACTTTTGAGACAATCTTGTTATAGTAGAGAATGCCTCCCTCACTGAGAGGGAATGTTAAATGTACAGCATCATGAGTCATTCTCCAAGCCAATCTTGTGCAGCTAGGATTGGGACTCATGTGTTGAGGTAGGGATCCTGAGTTGGACTAAGGAACTTGGAGTATATTCTTGAGTTGGACTCAAGAATGATTAAGACTTCAGTTGTAAAAGGTTATTACTCATGTGTTGAGGTGAATGCTTTGATGTATCAAAGTGATGATGTTGTAAAGTCTTGTTGGAAAAGGCTCAGGACTTATGTGCCAAGTCAGATTCTCATGTGGACCTACAATTATAGTATGTACCCATGGGGTGGACCTCCAGTTATAGAGGTAGATGCTTTGCATGTTGAAGCATTAATTTTGTGTGATGTATTACTAAACATGGCCACCGATTGTTGTTAAGTGTCCTTTAGAGACTGGCCACATCTAGAGTGAATTACTTTAGCATATGATCATTTGGTCCGAGAGTCATATAATATGATCACATCATTTGACAAATTTTCTGAGTATAATCTGATATGATAGATAATTAAGGTTAACACATATTGACCATGCAATAAAGATAAGAGATAAAGATAAATGCATAGAGAAAAAGAGAATTCAAATTGCTCATGAGATGACTAAGTGAACTCGAATTGTTAAGCTTCAGTTAAAGCCATAATTTATGCCTCAGTTAATTAAAGAACTCACAGTGGTCACTACAAGTAAATCAGTCAGCATGATTTCAGTTAAAGATAGTTAACTAAGTGATAACAAACAAGATCTAGTTAACTAAGTGTTATTGCATGACGACACTTATGTTAAACTAAAAGATGACACTTGAGTTGCGACACTTGCATGAAGACACTTAAGTTAACTAAGTGGACAAGCTTTCAGTTAAGGGGCGAGTTCATCCTAAGACTTAGCTCAGTGAGTTAATGCACTACATGAGAAGTGGGAACTCTTCTTCATGAAAGATTGATAGATCCATATGGAGGGTGATTTCATCATGAAGTCATAAGATAAAAATAGAATCCAATGCATGTGAAGAATGTATAAATATGTTATACATGATTGATGAATTCAAGGTGAAGCGAATTCTCTTATTCCTTGAAGGAAAGGCGCTTCTATTTGTGCAGGATATTATTTTGAGTCTCTATTCTTTATATTTCTGTTGCTTGTTATTAATGTGTTGGGAACATGTCAAGTCGTTACAATTTATCTCTATTCTCTTTTGCTCAATATTCTCTCTTATCTAGCACCTAGGGTACCAAAAGCAATCTTCTATTTTGTAAAAGACATTCTCTGTTATCTATCATAATTATACTCTGAATATTTGCTGGGGTTTTTCATCCTCATTGTTTTGAGGGTTTTCCCTAGGGCACATCTTGTGTTATGGTTGAATTTTTCATGTGATTGAATGATTCATTGATTCAAGTATTCAGTATTTCGGCACTTAAATTTTTAAAGTTCAAAGCTCATCATATTTGCTCAAAACTTAACATATTCTACTCTATACTTAACTAGAGTTATCGGATAATTTAGAACATTCACTTTAAGTGCAATACATAACATGAGCATAAATTCCCAAGGGAAGACAAAAATATTGTAATTGCTCTCTTGAAACAAATTCCAACATGTTGCACAAGAGACCGACATCATTTATTCATTCAAAATTATAAGCGTGAGCTGATCACACAGCTTGGATTTATAAAATTATAATTTTCATGTGAGACTTTATTCTACCTTGTCACATCAATAGCTACATGCATCACTTAGCATTGTCACTATGCTGATAAAATCACATATAAAATAACGGAGAATGCCTATAACATTCAACAAGAAGTCAAGCACCCGCGTGATCTTGGCTCACAAAAATATCTATTTACAAAAAGTAATTTCAGAAAATTAAAATTTATTTAAATTAAGCATCCTCATGCTTGGTGAAAAAAACAATCGTGACATCCAGTCACTAAATTTTCCAAAAGCATATGCAACTTTATTTAGGGGAAGTGAATGGATACATGATTCACCTAGAAGCCAAGTGTTGGAACACTTGCTCTGATACCAATTTGTAACATACTCTTACGTTATTAAACTCAAAAAATACACGAGGAATATTTGTTTTTTACCACAGTTAAGTAGACTACATATATATGCATAGGACTATTTACCACCTATAACATACACAATTCTACTTACCACCACAAATGCTATGATTTGGTAACAAACCATTCAAACTAAAATCAGAAGCGCTATCGAATTGCAGAGAATTCTGTAGCGATTCTCACAAAAAGGAAAACAGAGGCCCTACAAAATTCCATCAAATTCTGCAGTGTTTCCTTTCCAAAAGGAGAACATGATGCTGCATAATTCCACCGAATTCTGTAGCAAGTCACTTCCAAAATTCAAACATTAAGATCATTAACTGGTACGTTCAAACAATGATCTTCCCTCATATCCTTTTGAACATGATTACATAAATACTGTAAGGCATATTTTACTCAACATTATTCATATTGAAATGAATTTCTGCAACATATTCTCTTATTTGGGAATACATTTTGAACATGATAACATTCAAATTTCAAGAAGAGAATGAAACATGAAAGAGTTCACTTTGTACTTAATTAAATCTTAAAAACGTTGGTTACAAGATTTCAATAGTTTGTAGTCATAATGCACTAATGAATAATAAGAAACCTATCCACCGGGTATATAACTCGATCCTAGGAAAACATGATTCTATTCTATGAAAAACAACTATCTTAGCTAAGAATCTATCACTTCCACGTTTTGGCCATGAAAACTATTAACTAGAACATTCATCCAGTAATCATCCATTATATCTCTTAAGCATGATATCAACATTCCTATATGAGACCTAATCTTCCACTTATTCTTATTTGAGTATAAGATTTTGTAGCGTAAATTATTATAGTGGAGTACTTATTGGACATAGTTAATGCTCATTTCCAAAAAGTGAATAAACAGAGCAAGTCTACCCTGCACCTACTCTATACTTAAAAACGACAGCTACAACTATTTACTTATGTTCATCCTTCCTAAACAACACTACATAACCATTTTATTTGATTTAAGAGTGGAGAAGAGGTTGCCCTCTCATTCCCATGCATATGGGCTTGACATATACCCATATTCCAATCTTAAAGATTATTAATAACTGTTATTTCAATCCATAAGATTTCCAACAATCCAAACAAAGTCACAACTTAAAGCATGTTAATCTAAATTGACTTCCATCATGAAAAGATAACCCCCTCAAGGCTTGACTACTCTCCACGCATTAAGCAAAAAGGTTTGACTTCAAGGGAAAAAATAATGCCCTTTCAATGTTCTTATGCTAACAAATAAATGCAAATTACCGGAACCACAATGCCCTCCAGGCAACAATCCTTCAAGGGAGGAAAGGCGCTCAACTTCTCAGCTCCATTAGAAAAGTTAATAAATATAATATAATACAGTGACAACCTGTAACCAATTGCAAAGAAAAAGAATTTAAGTTGAGCGTTCTTCATTACACAATGATAAATGTAAACTCAACACAAAATTCCATGCCCCTTTTCACCCATTTAATAATAAACAACAATATTTCAAACTAAGAGAATTAAGAGTGCACCCTCCAAGAAGAATTCCCTCTCATGGACTGCGGAGGAATGAAAGTGCAACAGTGGTAAACTACACACCCTTTTACCCATGATTTGAGATAAATTGCATATTCTCATTAAGACAATTCATCGAACACTTTGGGTGCAAACTTATATATAACAAGCAATGGAAAACATGTTGCCACCAGAGTAATTTAATCTCACTTCTATTAAACCGTAATAGCAGTAATGAATGGGTTAGATGCCTATGAGAATCACTCCAGTATTGCAACTGGAAATTTAAAAATATGGTGGCATTCTATAGCCATGTTAATGAAATAATGGTTTCCAACTTCCAAATTCTGCTACAGAATGGTATTCTGTCCTTTTAAGAAATAGTTTTCAGATTTTCATTTACAAATTGTGTAATTCCAAACATTTGTACAAATGTTTGACGGATATGGCCAATTTAAATTTACAACGCAGAATTTATTTAAAATAAGCAGCTGCACTCAAACCATAATTATAAACCCATGCAATTGATGCATATGGCAATGTTTTCTTCGGCATATTTTTGCAAACACATAATGTGCAAAGTCTGCAAAATGCATTTCCAGCAACAATTTAAAGACATAAGAAAATAATTTCCAACTCATAATTTAAATATAAATGTTTAGAAATTAAACAATATTTATTTGTTGCAAATTAACAAACATTTCATAAGCAAAAATCAAAATTAAAGTTTCCACAAAAAAACACTTATCTGGATTATTGTTGGAACGGGGTTAGAGCGCATAAAATGCGGAAGCTGACAACGACAAAAAGGAGCATTCGTGGAAGAAAGGACCATTCGCGGAGAACAAGGAGTTGACGAAAGTGCAAGTTATGGTTTAGTTAGTTAGAATGGGTCATTTGGACCGTTTTGTAATAACCTTAGTTGTCTATAAATAGAACCATGATTGTAATCCTAAGGGAATCGATTATAGACAGTGATATCTCGCATCTATGTTTTTCTCTACCTTCGACAAGTTTTGTTTTGTTTGTATGGATTCGCGATAAGTCACTTGGAACTGTTCTTGTGAAGGTTGTACCACATATTTTGGGATGAGTTAATGCATGAGAATGTTCGGTTATGTCTCTGTTCTGTGTTTCTATTTGTGTTCTATGATGAATGTTATCTCAATGATGCAATGTGTTTAAGGTTTTGTTGCTTTGTCGATTAATCTATAATTCTAGTTGATGCAACTATCAATTATATAATCCTGATGCGAATGTTGATTATATATTGGTGATGCGGATGTCGAATATGTATTTGAACTATTAGCATGGTGTGAAGATAAATCTTTGGTTTCTGTAGTGATTGAGTGTTAGTAGGTGCATGTCCTCCTCCAACTACGGAAACTTGGTTCCTGTAGCCCCCTTAACCATCGCGAGTGAGACTTCACTTGCTCCGCGGGTGTTGCTGGAAAGGGTAAACCTTTATGGGTCGATGCTTAAGGGTGTTTGGTTGATGTTTGTTGATAGCAGTGTGAAGTGAACCCCCATCGATAGAACTGTGTCAACAAATGGTTCCGTTGTCGGGACCTTGAAGAAGAAAGAAGAGGAAATGTTGTGGCATCCGACGAAACCGGAGATTTGGGACTGGTTCGATAAAAAGATACAAGAGTTCGCGGAAGAAGAAAATCGGAACCTTGGGAAGATGACATGCAACTGGTTGAAAAAGTATATTTATTCTGATATCCATGAGGTATTGTTTTGTGAATTTCCAATATTGTTGCACGAGTGGTTGGCACAACTGACTTTCCAGAAGAAAAATTTCCAAGGAGGTGAACCTGACCATTGGACCCCAGAATTGATCCAACAGCTAAAACGGGTCGACAATAAGGCATCAAGGGCTATCGACTTCTGGGTAGACAGTATTCTGGAAGGATATATCATTGAGTTTTTTGTTGACACAATCAAGTCATACAGCAACGTAGAAATAAAAAATTTCAAAGGACCCAGAGGGAGGTTTCTACTATCGTTGAAGCTGTGAATTAAGATGCTCATATGCGAAAAGCGTATATTGAAGATGAATTCCGATGAGTAGAGATCAATGTGCGTAGGTTGTGGGTACTGCGTGAATGTGGATATGTTAGAATGATGCGGAGTAGACGGACATGAGCGACGACGAATTTTTAAGGGAGGCTGATGAAGGTTGTGGTACCCTGCGAAGTGGGGTGAGGTTTCGGCGGCCAAAGAAGAAGAGGAGGACTGAGATTGAGAGAGAGTCTCCTGAGGAAACTAGAACGAAGAACTACGAAACAGGACCACAAGGGACTAAGAAATCTTATTGTGACGAAGAAAGTAACCAGGCTACCCCTGAAGCCAAAAAAGGACGAACCCAAAGCTACAACGTACCCTCAACTCTGTGCACTACTCTGAACTTTGTAGAAAGAAATACAAGTTATTCGCAGGGTTGTCCTGCGTGCCAGAATAGCGGTAAGAGTAGCGAGTCTTTAAATACCAACAAGAGACCAAGAATGGCAGGTGACGACGTAAAAATTCCAATATTTCAGGGCAACGAGACTGAGGATCCCAAACAATATTGGTTTTTATGCGAAGCGGTATGGACAGTCAAGCAGGTCCAAGACGACGACATCAAAAAGGGACAGTTGATGATGACCTTCAGGGGCCGTGTGCTGGACTAGTTTATGAAATTTATACAGGTACCAACAGGGAGTCCGGATAAAACACTGCCACAAATCAAGGTAGGATTGATTGATGAATTTAGAAAACCGAAATCTGAGTCACAATACATCATAGAGCTTAAAGAAATCAAGCAGTTTCCAAATGAATCAGTATGGGAATTTGACCAAATATATAAAACTCTAATGGGAAAAGTGATTTTTTCAATGAGCGACATGCAACATAAAGCGTGGTTCATCGCAGGTTGGTACCACACATTCGTGGGCCACTGATGCAATAGAAAATAGCATTCCAGGTAGAAGCGTTGGAAATTGCAATGAAGTTGGAAGCTTCACCAGTCGGCGAGACAGGCATAGGTATGAACCAGATACAAGCGCAACTGGAAAACCTGACGATCTAGCTACAAGACATTAAGAAGGGAAAATAATTATGCGAAGAAATATGGTGCAGTAGATGCAAAACAGAAGGACATCACAAGTATCAATGCCCATAATTCCGAGAATATTTAAAATCAGGTGCACCGAATCTACTCAATCAGGGAGGAATGCCATGGTGTCGCATCTTTCAGAAGAGAGGACATCGACCAGAAGAATGCGTGTACCTATAGAAGATGGTGTCAAATCCAGCCAATTTGTACTGCAAATTATGTCGATTGGTTGGACATGAAGAAAAAGATTGTAGAGCGTATGACCTACTCCAAAAAAGGACAACAGATACGTTTTTCATGAAGGGAGAGGAGCAACCACCGGTACAGCAGCAACAATAGTACAATCAACAGTAGTTACACTATGATCAACCTCATCCACAACCGCATTGTGGTCAACCGCAGTACCATCCATATGGTCAACCGCGAGGAGGTTTCAAAGGGGGATTCTACGGAGGTCGAGGTGCATGTGCAGGTCTGGGAGGAGCTTTTGGATGAGGTCGAGGGCCAATCATATGCTACAATTGTGGCCAGCTTGGGAATTATCAAAGGGATTTCCCAAATCCACCTCCGCAGTGTACTTACTGCAGTGCAGTGGACCACGGTGTCTAGGATTGTCCTCAGCTAATTGCGAAATGGAAAACTAAAAATCCAACCCCACCCCCACCAAATCAAAATCAGAACTAGAATCCACCATCAAATGTACAGAAGATATCAGTGGAGGTAAGAAGTCGACCTGTGAATGTTGGAGTAGTGACCCGAGGAGGAGCTTCGACAGGAGAAGACAGGCCACACCCTATCATTCGACCTACAACAAGAAACCATGTTCGATTCGATGTAGAAGCGGAGAAGGAGTCCTTTTTACAAGACACCATGAGGAGAACTAAGCTGCCACCGATCGGCCAGAGAGCACCTGTCTACGAGATGCCACTGATATTCGATACGACGAACCCACAAAGGCCATCAGGAAGGATCAACACATTGAGGGATTTCCTAGAACGTTGTTTGGCACTATCCAGAGATGAGGATGCATTAGCAGGAATATCCAACCTGCTACATTGACAAGAGGATGCACGACAGGATGAGACGGTCAATCGAGTACACAAGAGGAAGACAGGAAGAGAAATGAGGATGATTGCGCAAATCGGAGCATTTGACGTCGATTCCATCTTCCTAGACTTGGGATCGGACATAAATATCTTGACGAAGCATACATGGGAGACAATGGGGAAACCACTGTTGGCATGGTCCCTGGTACAACTTCGACTGACAAATCAAAGCAAGTCACCCTGATTGGTCGATCATGTTAGATCCCATTCGAAATACAAGGACTAAAAACATACGCTAACTTTGATGTTATAGAGATCATCGACAACACAAGCCCCTTTCCGGTGTTGTTAGGGATAAACTGGGAAATGGAGAATCAAGTTGTCATCAACTTTAAGAAAAGAACCATGTCGTTTGAGAATCGCAGTATGAGGGTAGTCGCACCTCTCGATCCATCAGAAGAGCAGAGGTATGTCGAGCCGATGAGGGATGAATTCACTGAAGGGTGGGACAGTGTCTACAACATATCATAGGACTACATCAATCCCACCACAGATGGAGAATTGGGATGGCAGAGTGTCAGTTCGGCATCTTCAGATTCGGATGAAGTGCTTGATAATTGGCAGAATCGGCTACATGAAGTATCATTCAGAAGGTGCGCACGAATAACCCAATCATTGAGATGGGTAGCAACAGAAGTACACGAACTGCCAACATATGAAGGACTTCCCAATTTGACTGTATTTATCACTAAGTTTGAAGAAAAAGTAGCAGAACCACAGCGACTTTTGGAACTGGAGGAAGCACTGAAGGCTACACCAACGCGATGGTGGGCAGCACACAAGTCGACGATAACGAACTGGCCATTATGTCGACAATTAATGGAGGTTAAGTTCGACAACACTGAAGGATACTATGGAAGGAAATACAATGGAAGAGGAGACCCAAGGGAGCACCTGGACGAATGCAAAGGAAAATGGGGAACGAGACCAAAACAAGAATGGGTCCACGCATTCATCCACACATTGGATGAGGTACCACGAAGCTGGTATATCATAGCAGAACTGTGACGCGGAGCAACCACATGGGAAGAGTTGACTTTTAGCTTCGGCCAAACTTTTAGCTTCTCGGGTGAAAATCCTTTCATCCATAGTACACTACAGGAGATCCGTGAGAAAGTTCTCGAAGCAGTCCCGACATAAACACCAATGGGATTACAATGGACTGCGACACTAGAAATTACGATGGAATTCTACAAGGTGACGAGAGAACCTGCTGATGAGGATGATCCACGAGCTACTTATATACCAGAGTCAGCAGGAAGCCAGAATGTCAAAGCACCATATAT
The DNA here is from genome assembly GCA_027924585.1 of Larix kaempferi. Classification (NCBI taxonomy): domain Eukaryota; kingdom Viridiplantae; phylum Streptophyta; class Pinopsida; order Pinales; family Pinaceae; genus Larix; species Larix kaempferi. Next base: position 15,439,398 of record BSBM01000088.1, on the reverse strand, counting down.
GCCCTTCGACAATTCCAACAGCCGTTGAGAATCAAGAAAGTGAATATTGGGTTGGAGGAAAATCCCAAGTTCGCAAGTACTGGAGACTATTGGGACGATGCGACAATCGCAAAAGTCACGGATCTACTGCACGAATTCCAGGATTTGTTCCCAACGAAATTTTTGGAGATGAGAAGGCATTTCTGGGGACTCGGGTGAGATGAATATCCCACTGAAACCTGATGCGAATCCAGTAAAGCAACGGCCTTACAGATTGAATCCCAGGTACAAGGAGCGTGTGAAAGCCGAAATAGCGCGAATGATGGACGCAGGAATCATAGAACCTGTGGAGGAATCTAAATGGATCAACCCAATGGTGGTACAAGATAAGAAAATCGGTGAAATCAGAATTTGTGTCGATCTCAGAAAACTGAACGATGCATGTTTACACGATCCATTCCCTACACCGTTCACTAACGAAGTACTAGAAGGCATCGGAGTTCAGGAGATCTACTTGTTTACAGATGGATTCTCGGGGTACCACTAGATAAAAATTGCGAAGGAGGATCGACACAAGACAACGTTCATAACAGAATGGGGTTGTTTTCAATATACAGTAATGTCGTTCGGCCTCAAAAATGCGCCATCGATCTTTTAAAGACTGGTTATCGCTGCATTTAAGGATTTCATTCATAAATTCCTCGCAGTATACATGGATTATTGGACAGTATATGGACTGGTTAAGGATCACGTTGCGAATCTAAGGTTGATGCTGGAGAGATGTCGACAACACCAAATTTCGCTAAACTTGAAGAAATGCATCTTTTGTGCTCCATTTGGGATTTGGTTGGGACACATTGTATGCAGGGAAGGAATGTTGTATGACCCTGCGAAGATCGCGATCATCATCGAATTTCCACCACCGACGACAATCAAGCAACTAAGGGTAACGTTGGGACATATTGGATACTACAGAAAGTTTATCAGAGGATATGCAGCGATCACGACAGCAATGGAAAAACTGTTGAAAAAGGATGACAAGTTTGAATGGAATGAAGAATGCCAGAAGAGCCTCGATACACTAAAATAAAAGATGGTCGCAGCACCAATACTAGTGTTTCCCGATTGGAAAAATTAATTCCATGTCCACGTTGATGCATCATCAGTTACACTAGGAGTAATATTGGCCCAGCCAGGAGAAGGAGCGATCGACCATCCAATCGCATTCGCAAGTAGGAAGCTATCCACTACGGAGAAGAACTACACGACGACGGAAAGGGAAGGTTTGGCGATGGTCTTCACCTTACAAAATTTTTGACATTATCTGTTAGGAGGCCATTTCAAAATGTTCACTGATCATTCGGCACTCAAATACCTAGTGAATAAGCCTGTTTTGGGGGGAGGGAATCTGTCGATGGCTATTACTCTTCCAAGAATTCAACTTTGAGATAATTGTGAAGCCTGGGAAACTGAATGCAGGACCAGATCATCTGTTGTGGATAGAATTAGGAGAAGAACCAAGGGTCGGCGAAGCGAAGGGGGATAAATCCCTCTCAGGATAGTGCGACTAAAAAAAAAAGTGAATTAAGAAGTGCGTCGATGGGATAGCGACAAGGAAGTGATAGTATAGCGACAAAGACATGATCGCGACAAGGTTCGAACAAGTAACGAATTCTTGACACCGGGCGAAGTATGAATGGGTCAAGTCAAGCAATAAATGTCATAATTTAGATGGCGTGAGCGGATTAAACCATAATTAATAACTGCTTGAGTCAGTAGAAAGGACCAATGAATGCCCAGCATCGGGTAAATCAACCGGAGATTTAGTGAGTTAGTGGAATATTTGGTCATTTTTCCCAAAATCGATTCGATTACCATGGAAGAAAATACGGGAAGCGAAGAAGCACCAGAATTAAATAAAGATAATTTAGCCGAAGCAAAGGCGATACAGCTAGGAGTAGTTATCGCAGACTTGCAAAAGGAAAATGAAACCCTGCAGGCAAGGGCGGTACCCAGCACACCACCAGAGCAGATTCAAGGTAGACAAAATGTGATCTAGGAAGCTGTGACGGAGATCACGGAGTTGGAAAAGATAGCCCAAACAATTGCAAAGGGTGCCACAAAGTTTTGGGGAAGCCTAGTCCAAGATGAACAGTTGAGCCAACTAAATGCGCAACTCAGCGAAGCGGAGACACAGTTGGAATCCTTGAAGGGATCGCTTAAAGCGATGCCCCTACTCACACAAATGACGAAGGCTTCGAAACTGAAAGAAATGCAACATCGGGTAACTAAGGCACGCGAAAGGCAGCAAACGAGGACTACACACCTCGACGAGTTACAAACAAAGGCAGAACTACTGGAAGTAAAAGCAATGGCTGGAATGACACAGGTCAAGCAGCAACTGGAGGAAGCGCAATAGAGAAGTTGTGAACACCCTACAGAACAATAGGTAGAAGACTGTGCACAACTCAAAGTATCGGCAAAGGAAGTGGTCGATCAGATCAAAGACACATATGACGACTTTAGCTCATAGGTGAATGCACCAGAGATATCAAGCTAAGCTGGCTCGAGGGCGAGCCACGAGTTTTTGTTGGGGGCCTATTGGAACGGGGTTAGAGTGCATAAAGTGCGTAAGCCGACAGCGACAAAAAGGAGCATTCGTGGAAGAAAGGACCATCCGCAAAGAACAAGGAGCCGACGAAAGCGCAAGTTAAGGTTTAGTTAGTTAGAATGGGTCATTTGGACCATTTTGTAATAACTTTAGTTGTCTATAAATAGAACCATGATTGTAAGCCTAAGGGCATCGATTGTAGACAGTGATATCTCACATCTATGTTTTGCTCTGCCTTCGGCAAGTTTTGTTTTGTTTGTATGGATCCGTGATAAATCGCTTGGAACTGTTCCTGCGAAGGTTGTACCACAGATTTTGGGATGAGTTAATGCATGAGGATGTTCGATTATGTCTTTGTTTTGTGTTTCTATTTTTGTTCTATGATGAATGTTATCCCAATGATGCGATGTGTTTAAGGTTTTGTTGCTCTATCGATTAATCTATAATGCTAGTTGATGTGACTATCAATTATATAATGTTGATGTGAATGTTAATTATATATTGGTGATGCGGATGTCGAATATGTATCTGAACTGTTAGCATGGTGCGAAGATAAATCTCTGGTTTCTGTAGTGATTAAGTGTTAGTACGTGCATGTCCTCCCCCAACTGTGGAAACTTGGTTCCTGCAGCCCCCTTAACCATCTCGGGTGAGACTTCACTCGCTCCGAGGGTGTTGCTGGAAAGGGTAAAACCTTTATGGGCCGATGCTTAAGGGTGTTTGGTTGATGTTTGTTGACATCAATGCGAAGTGAACCCTTGTCGACAAAATGTGTCAACAATTATTGAAGGTAGAAATTGCACAACTGATTGTGTAGAAGCCACGCATCACCTGACCAGGGCCACCTTGTTCATATAATGATCAACAAGGCACCACCCCCATGCTGAGACTATGAAGCCATGAGGAGGAAAAACATTCCCATTTGAATTATGTCTTCAAATTCCCCTTCCAGGATTAAACAACCCATGCCATGGACCACCAAAGATAATGGCCAACCAACCTTAATGGCAATTTGCTTCCATGGATTCTTAGGGTCTTTGGCCAACTAGCCACACATAATAGGCAGGGAGAAATGAGATGGAGTAATGAACCAAAGTCTGCTCTCTCTGAATAATCGAATTACTCACTATGTGAATAATATGCCCCCCAGTGAAAGATCTTTGTGTAACATGCTTACACATGCACAACCATGTGGTCTCCCAAGACTCACGTCCCATCCCCTTAATCCCCCTGATTAAAATCATAATCATGTTTAGGGTTAATACAAAAGAAAGGATTAAGGTCAATAAATTCTTTAAGGTTAATAAAGTATATGTAAAGACTTTGTTATGGACTAATAATAATAAGGCATCTTAGTACTTAAGGTTAAGGAATATGATCATAAGATAAACCCTCGCTAGTCTTATCTACCTCTCCTTCCTTTCACTCCATGTCAATTCCTCACTCGTGGGTTCATGGCCCCCCATTTCTTTTGTGTTTGCCTCCACCACAATCAGTTGTATTTATATATTATTAATAATTAAGTGTCCATTACATATTACATCACACTTTTGTCCTATAGCTAAATTGACTTTTAAACCAAACAAGGTGGCAACTCTGGAGGTGTTATTGTTGAGGTATGAAAATATAATTGTCAAAATTCCCTAGTAGATTGTTTACTTTACATTGTTTTTTGTCTAGAGTGTTTAGCTTTTTAGTTACACTCGACTTGGGAATTAATAATTGATTATCTTTGCCAACATTAATGTAATTTTACTTATCATTTGGACAAATAGTTATTCTAATGTCCCTTTATTGAATAGTCCATTTAAGATTTAATAGCGAAGAGCATATTTTGTGAATGTTTAATTGTTGTTCCGCATGAAGCTCTTTTGCCAACAACTGAACTACCTTAGGTGCTTGGAAATTTATATAAACAACAGTATGGGGGAGAGGTAAGTTATTCTTAGTGACTTCGCCAAATGTAATCCTCATGTTAGTTTTTCTTCATAACACAAGTTAGAATCTTCACCTTGAATCATCTTTAAAAAAAATTTCTAGTTTTTCCTCAACGGTAAGCACAAATATCAACACTTTGCTTTCATACAATACAATACCATGAAATAAAATACAATACAATGAAACAATTTGCATTACACACGTGATAAATGAAGTTTTGCAAAATGGGTCAACGCTTCATACTATTTGACAATGAATTTGCAAGCCTAAATGCATTCTGATAATTAAATAACATATTAAAAACAAAGAAAAATGATAAATGTTTTGGGAAATATAATAAATGGCAATTGACATAGATAAAGGAATGATATACAAAATCGTTTGCATATAGGGATATTTAACTATAATGTTAATGATAAGAATACATTTACATATTTAAATATAATGTTTTTTATCTTCAATTTAGTTTGTAGAAATATATTTATGCTAAACACCTGCTCATGTTGTTTAGATTTAGATTTGGAATTCATTTTGGCCTTGGACCAATATAAATTGAAGTGCATTTAATTATTTTTAATTTTGATGAAGCTATTCGACCAATAGTCGAACTAGGTCAAGTGCTTGGAAATTTATTTTGTTTGTATAACACAGGTCAAGATTTTTACCTTGAATCATCTTTGCATTTTTTATAATTCTTTTCCATATCAACACTTTGTTTTGCTACCATACATATAACCAGAATTTTCACTTTATATCATCTTTAGGTTTTTTATAATTCCTTGTGAATAGTAAAAACAACGAGCATAAATATCAACACTTTACTTTCACACAACCAAAAAACATAAATATCAACACTTTACTTTCCTGCAATACAATACAGTAAAATACTTTGCATTACACATGTACATGTTTACATATTTGAAATATAATAAAGTTTTGCAAAATGGATCCACTTCAAAATAATAAATGTTTTGGGAAATAAAAGAAATGGTGATTGACATAGATAAAGCACATGAATGGCATTGAAAATGCTATACAAAATCATTTGTGTACACTAATGGGATTACACCAGCCTAGATCCAAATTCTAGGTTCTATCAAGCGCCGAGAGGAATCAAATATCCCGAGGTGCAAACCTCTCCTTGAAAAGCTCCTTGAGTGCAATACCTGAGAAGAGATTTGCACCTCGGGAGATTTGATCCCTCTCGGCGCTTGATAGAGCCTAGGATTTGGATCTAGGCTGGTTTCAGTCGTGGGTAGTGACACAAAACTGGAGTTTGATCAGCATTGTAAGGAACAGGTTAAGTTGAAAACACAGATACATTTACGAGGATTATCATAATCTAAGTAATAAGTATTAAGGATTGAGTAAATTGTTAAACTGGAACATAGAGACAATTCACCTAACTTTTTTTTTCGATTCTCTTTTTGTTGATCTGCGTTTTGTTTTGTTTGTTCTTCTCCTTCTTCTGCCGTCATTTCATATATTTTGATTTATTTGTTGTTCTGCAAACTGATTTTTTTGTTCTTCCAATTGCTTCAACTTTCTCTCTCGAAATGCTCTTTGTCGATCAACGTTTCGTTTTCTTTGTTCTTCTCGTTCTTCTGTTGTCAATTCGCCTAACTTTTTTTTCGATTTTCTTTTTGTTGATTTGCATTTTGTTTTGTTCATTCTTCTCCTTCTTCTGCCGACATTTCGCCATTTCGTACATTTTGATTTATTTGTTGTTCTGCAACTTGATTTCTTTGTTCTTCCAACTGCTTCAACTTCTCTCTCGATACACTCTTTGTCGATCAACGTTTCATTTTCTTTGTTCCTCTCGTTGTTCTGCTGTCAATTTGTCTAACTTTCTTTTTCGATATTCTTTTTGTCGATCTGTGTTTCGTTTTCTTCGTTCTTCTAGTTCTTGTACTATGATTTCCTCCAACTTCCTTTTTCGAAATTCCTTTTGTTCTTCTGCTTTTCGTTTCAAGTCTTTTTCTCGTTCTTTTGTTGTCTCTGAAATCAATGCATCCATACACTGAAATCAATCCGTCCATACACTTAAATATATGTGTCCATACACTGAAATCAATGCGTCCACAGAATAACATCTACACTGAAAAATATGCAATAAAAAACCCCATACACTGAAATCTATGCGTCCATTCACTGAAATCAATGCATCCATTCACTTAAATCAATGCGTCCATTCACTAAAATCAATGCATCCATACACTGAAATCTATGCGTCCATTCACTGAAATCTATGCGTCCATACACTGAAATCAATGCGTCCACGAAATAACATCTACACTGAAAAATATGCAATAAAAAATTTCAACATTGTAAGGAACAGGTTAAGTTGAAAACACAGAAAGAATTATGAGGATTATAATAATGTAAGTAATAAGTATGAGTAAATTGTTATCACATTCTATGTATCCAAGTATGTCATATTCATTGGTAGTTATATTGATTCGTATATAACCCTGAAATTATCTCCCATTCATGCTTTTGAGAATCCCTTTGCACAAATAACACTTCTTCACGATCTCTTTAGTTCACGGTCGTGTTTTCTTTGTTCTTCTGTATGTTTTGATGCTTATTTTTCTGTTATGGATTCGAAACGTTGACTAAAGAACATGGATACTATGGATTCTCCAAAACCTCCTAAAATCAACAACCACATAAATCTTGCTATAAAGATTATTTTTATCTTTCTATTCTATACATTTGTCGTACTTTTCTTCTTTGATAATCAATATCTTCATTATTTGCAATATTATCATGAGGATCCATGATATACCCTGAAATAGAGAACACCAAAATCTAATTTGTTGAAATCATTGCAGAGTAGTTTTTCTATTAAATTGATAAATTCAATATATAGATGTAAATAACAAAAAACAATGCATTGCTGAAATTAATGAAACATTTTTTTATTTATTAAATTGATAAATTCAATGCATACATGTAAAAAACAAAAAAAAAGCATTGTTGAAATCAATGCAATGAATGAAATAAATATGCATCTTTTGTTGTTTAACAACATTTGTGTGTGGTTTATTGGTAGGAATTAAGGTGATTGGGCTTGTGTTAACCTAGAGACTAAGGTTCAAAACCCTTTTTGCTTGGAGTTATAGTTAGTTATCAAATCTAACTATTATTATGGCATTTTTTTTTAACACCATTTTTGTGTGATCTATTGGTAAGTAGTGAGGTGATTGGTCTTGTCTTAACCTAGAGACCAAGATTCAAATCTCTTTTTGCTTGGAGTTATATTTAGTTATCAAATGTAATTATTAGTTAGCAAATCTAACTATTATTATGGTTGCTTTTCTTTTCTATTCTTATATCGGCTATAATATTCTTTCTACTTCTTTGGTTTCTACTTCTTATGTCCACTATAATATTTTTTTTTTACTTCTTTATTTCTTTACTTTTTATGTTTTTAATTTTTAGGTTAGCTATAATATTTTTTTTTACTTCTTATGTTTCTAGTTTTAATGTCGGCTATAATATTTTTTTTACATTTTTGTTTACTTCTTTATTTTATGTTGGTATAATATTATGTTTCTACTTTTCATATCCACTATAATATATGTTTAACTTCTTTATTTTATGTCGGCTATAATATTTTTTACTTTATCTTAAATTTTATTAATGGCCGACAAAGGTTACATATCTTACATGTTACATCCGTTACAAGATCTCCCTCATAATATTAATTTTTACATTTTATTACTTTTTACATTTTATTTTTTCCAAAACGTTATTTTATCATTTTTTTATGTTGTTTTTTGTTTATATACGCATTGATGTCAACCGTGTTTTTCAATCGAAAATACACGTTCCTTTTAATGGCCGACTAAATATTAATTAGTTTTTACGTTTTATTAGATGTAACGCTACATTTTTACGATTTATTAGATGTAATGGTACATCCACGTTAGAAGATCTCCCTCATACTGGGTTGTAGAGCGCCTTTCGGCGCAGCCACCATGTTTAAATATAATGCTCTTGTATCTTCAGTTTAGTATGTAGAAATCTATTTCCGCTAACAATGTTCTCATGCTGGTTTGGATTTGGAACTCATTCTGGCCTTGGGCTACTATAAATGGAAGTGCATTTAGCCATTGTTGTTCTTTTTATGTTAATAGTTAGATTAGTTCAAATGCTTGGAAATTTAAATTTATATAATGTAATTTTTTTGTCCCTTTTTTTTCATCTTTTCATAACATATATGAGGATTTATTTATTAAGTCATATTTAGATTATTTTATAATTCATCTTTACAATAAATATATTAATAAGCATATGTGTTTATTGGTTATAGCTTGGGTGGTTGGGAGGAATGATTGTTACCCTCCCCACCTAGGTTCAATTCTTGCAATCACTGTTCTAGGAATGCACCACGTGTTTGCATTACTACGATAATGAAAAAGTTGCTACATTTTAGCTTTCACGTGTTCATTATTGTGTTTTCGAATACACATAAAAAAAATCATGAAAAATAAATATAAGAAAGAAACTCTTAAGGTTAAAAAAAAATTAAAAATCTTATAGCACATTAATATTTTTTTCAATTTTATTGCTCTACCTTCCTAATTTACAATGGTAACAATATTTAGAAGTTGCAAGTTTTTATCTATTAGGTGCATTGAAGTTGATATAAGTATTATTGGTGATAGAGATGATCAAATCTATCTCTTCTTTTGTGTCTAGATTCATTGATAAAAAAAATCATGGTAGATTGGAGCTTGTATATTGTTGTGGACCACTTCTTTCAACCAATGTGGAATATTAGTTTTGTATAGAGAGGTATTCATGCTATAAAAACAAATTCAAGATGCACACATGTTAGTCATTTCTGGTTTACTGAAGGGCATTCATTAGGAAGTCATGTGAAAGGATGGAGCACTTCTACTATGATGTATTTTAATTTTTACACAAAAGGAAGGGAAACGGTCTAGCAGCAAGCATACCCACATCACAAACAATTAGACATTATGCTAGTAGGAGGCACCACACCCTTGTGGATTCCCCATTAATATAAGGATCATGGTATATTGGAACTTATATGTTGGTTATGGAATTATCAAAACAACTATTTCATGTTGAAAATAAAAAATACCCACATAATAAAAAACTAAGTTAAAAAGTTGATACCTTTTGAAAGACTTTTTGGATATTCTTCTTGTTAAAGATTCATATCCATGCATAAGAGATTTCAATGTATCAAAATTCTATTGGTTTAGTAGGTTATAGAGCTATAATTCATACTCATAGGCCAAAATTCACTTTTAGTGAATTGTTTTGTGTTGTTTATTAAAAAGAATAGAACTTGTAGTATACAACTTAATTTTTCAAGTTAGACATTTCCTCATCATTTAGCTAGAGTTCCTTCAAAATATCCACAATTTTGGACTAAACATATCCTACTATTGCTCCACCCGATATCATTGTTGCAATGTGATGCATTGTTTCCCCGTATATGATAACACTCTCAGTTGTTTCAATCACAATATTGACCATTTGTATTTTCCTATTATGTTTTGTTGATCTCCTCACTACTTTCTTCGTATTATCGAAGAGAGAAACCCATGCTAATAATTGTATATCCTTCAAGTTTTTCAACCACACTGGGATATTATTTTGTTTTATTTGCATCTAGTCTTCTATTGCCTCCTATGTGCTTCATTAATATTTCTCTATGCTTGGATTCCCTAACTTTCTCCTCTAATGTCCCTAGGAATATCTTTACTAGTGTTTTGAGTGTTGATATCCTCCTTGTTGGTAATCATCTCAGTCTTACCGCCTATCTTTCTCTATAGAGGAGTAGAAGATTGTCCATTGTTAGTGAAACTTATTCCCTTTTATACCTCTTTGAATGCAACCTTCTGAGTTTGTTCCTTTTTTATTGCCGACATTTTCCTTTCCAAGATATGCTCAAAATATTTTCATTTTCAAATATTCCTCATGACACTTTTGGTGAGTGTAAGCCCAACATATTCCATGTAAAGCAATATGATCCTTAACCACTACTAGAGGGTCATGCATTTTGAAATATCCTGACTTAAGTTGATATTTTTCTATCTTTTCAGTTTCCTTCTATGCATAAACAAAATCGGAATCACGTAGACACCATTTGTGATAGAATAAGGCCACATATAGTTTATTGTATTTTTTACTTCAATGCCACATTAAGAACATGAAGACTCATGTGATAGGATTTATCTTTCAATATATGTTTCACACATGTTTTCCTAGTCAATGAAGAGCATTTATGCCACCAAAGGTTCTCGTGCAATTCAAAATCTTGGTTACGTACCAGTTTCCAACTAAAATTATACTTTGTACAGTTGTGGTAAGGATTGCCACAAATGTATTTATATAAAGAGTATCCATAAGTTATTTCATAAGAATTGTTTTTTTTATAAATTTTGATAACAAGCATAACCAATCTAACCATGAATATCCCAGCATATATTATTCTCTACTGAGTGTATATTGTTTGTCAATTGTATTTCCATACTTCAAATACTTCATCATCACCACTCCAAAGAACTATAATTGCATTAGTCTAGAATCCAAACAAATACTTTGGGACTAGGTACATTAACAAAATGGTTTTAAAAAACTTAAATATATTTATGATTTGAAATTTTAAAAATCGATGTATCTTCATCAATCCTCTGTTCAACATGGAAACCTTCTTTTTCTTATATTGATTTCAAATTCAATTTATTGTGTTCATTTCCCCTTCATTGCTTTCCTTTGCTACAAAGTTCTTTCACTGATTCTTCTTTTGTCTTTTCCTTTGTCTTCCACTACTCTCTAGAGAATTTTTTCTCTTTATGTGGTTAACATTGCTTGCAATTTTTGTGCCATGTCTTGTGGGTCTTCTTTAATTTGTGGTTCCTATCTATGCAACATTACATGCAATCTTATTTTAATGGCATATCTCTTGTTGGGATTCTATTCGACATTAATATTCTTATTTTTCTTTTATAAATAGAAAAATATAGCATGTACACATTGAGTTGACATATATAATATATATATGGTCATCACACAGTTTAGTGGCAATTTAGAACAATGGTTGTGTTAAAGACTCAAGTTCAAATCATGTTGGACATGTTCCTTGTTCCTTCTATGTATGGGGTTACTGTTTTTTTTCCTTTCAACATTCCTTTGCACCTTTTGGGGCAATTACTTATCTAAACCTGCTATTTTTTATCTTAGCAAAAATGCCTGTCCAAATTTATCCTTCTATGATGCACTCCTTTACTGGTCTAATTGGATTAAAATGGAGTGCTTAGCCTGAAACATGCATTGGATTAATTTATCTCAGAGGTGTGATAAATTTAGATCTCTAGGGGTGTGCTAACTTCAAAGACCAATCTCTTTGAATTTAGGATCCTCAACCCCGGCACTAGCCTTGAGGACTGGAAGATGCCAAATTTTGATATATTGAACTGATACTGGAGCTGCCACGACTATGATTGATACTGGAACTGCCACAAATAGAGCCTCTTCCCATGACTTTGAGGAAAAAGGCAGTTGACCAGAGTTATGTTTATTTAAAATCCGTGAGCTGCATTTTTCATATTCTATTGGTAGTGAAAATTCATGTATTGGACGAATTTCAATCAACATTCTATCATTTTTTATATTTTGAATCATGTGAAGACTTAGATTCCAGACTTAGATTCATTTGAATTTTGTTCATCTACGAGTTTCAGTTTGCTCATTTTGACTCACCTTATCTATTTTCCTCATAGAATTCAGGGTTGGTCATTCCTCATGGATTTTCTGCGTGGAAAAGATGTTGAGCAAAAGACATAATGGGAAATTAGCTATGGTATGCATAGGGGTAGGCTAAGGAAATGCAAGGAGACCTCAACACCTGTTTTGGTTAACTTGAGGAATAAGGCGATGTCCTCAGTAGTTGCATCATCATTGTCATATAACAGTGAGCATGTTTTCTATTGTCAATGTGGTAGTAGAGGAAATTGAAAAGGTCATTGGAAAAAATAGAGGTATACAATCATGGATGGGGAGTTGATTTCTTGCGTTTTTGATAGCGGGTTTTCAAATCAGAGACATCATATATTTTAAGTTTGTAAATATGTGATGGGACAAGAACACTACCACTATCATTATGATAATGGAAGTAAGATGCATCTTGTGCAATGAAATCCTTATTACATCATACGAGGATCATATCGGAATTAGAATTAGAATTAATTGGATCAAAAAATATAGTTAAGTGTAATTTTAGTGGTTTTAGTAGTTAAGAATATTTTTTTTCTTAAGAGATCATAGGTTTAAATTTGGAAAGGTAGAGTATGTACACTTACCTATTTTATAGTCTTGTTCGGCAAATAAGATATCTCATACACCAATTTAGTGTTTAGTGTTGACCTTAAAATTAGATTATCAATAAATTGTTATTATATTTACTTAATTAATACTTTTTATATTGGGAAGAACATTAACTTAATTAATGCTACCTATATCTTGAGGAACATAGACAGACTGATCAAAGCATTGTGTTGAGGAAGCTACCACCAGGTTGATCTGAAGGAGGACATTCCTCCCATCTTCATCAATGTTGAATTTCATATTACATTAACTTTTGTATTAAGATGATTAACTTCATCCATTACAGATTACATTGTTGGATATGTTTATATGTGTATTATATTGTTTGTAATTCTTGTAAGTAATCATGGCCCATGGGTTTGAACTCATTAGATGTGTGTGTGTTTTTTTTTAATATGAGTGTTTTTCTTAGTCCCTTTATGGGAGAAGACGGATCTCAGAACAACCTTGACGTGTTTTGCTTTATTGTAACAGTGTGTTCTCTAAAAGCAATATACTATAACACTTTATCTACATTATTGATAGAATTAAAAAAAAAAATGAACTAACAAGCAGGAAAACAAGCACATGAAAACTAAAACTACTACGCTTGTGTAGTAAACAAGCTTACAAAACCATAAACATATTGGGTAGTAAAACTAAAACTGGAACAAGTAGGAAAACAAGCATATGAAATCATTAGAGTATTGGCCAAATACCCTTAAGCATAGTAAACAAGCTTACAAAACCATAAACATATTGGACAGTAAAAATGAAATTGGAGGAAGCATGCAAACAAGCATATGAAATCATTAGAATATTGGTCGAATGCCCTTTTGTCACTATAAACCATATTGACAATGTGACTTTGACTAGAGGGATTTTTTTACCCCAATGGGCCTTTAACAAATTACCAATAGATAACCTATCACCATGTGCATTGAAAAGTTGATGTCGATTGTACTATCATATAGCTGATACTTTAATTAAAATCATATGACTCTATTTGGAAGAATTGAGATATTAGATAGCTATAGTTGTTGGGACATTATTGTTTCCACTGGGTATGCTCTACTTCTCATTACAAAGACCTTGTTGGGGGGAATAAATAAACAACCAGACAATGCATTCTTGTCTAATTAATCGACCTTAATACTCCATTAAGTATGACTCCAATTAATCTGTTTTTTCTCTTATTGTCTTATGTTGAATTTTAATTGATCTCCTTAAAATTAGCTATAATAATATTTTTAATATTATCACTATTGGAGTGGAATTTTCCTCAACTTCCCCAATGGTTTAGCCAAGACTTCATCTTCGTAGACCTTCATAGCCAACTTCATCATTCGTCATTAATAATGATAAGCATAATTTTTTTGTGACCTACCAACACAGACTTCTTTGAGCTTGTATCTAACAATTGTGTTTTACACACACCCATTCAAGGCATGTCACATAGTAAGAGGGTAAGGTAGAGCAATCAATCATACTCACCCTACAACCAATCATCCATTATGTTAGTAGAGACAACATTCCCTTGACATTTCTTCAATTGGTATAAGGATCATGGATATTGAAACATATACGCTATTGTGGACCACCCTCACAACCAACGTGGGATAACAAACAAGAGTAGAGGAGATTTGATAGTCATAGAATAAATTCCAAAACACAACAAGATAGGTATATCCAATAGTTGTTTTACTCACATGCTTGCACAATAAGTACAATGGAAGAGCAGAAGATCAAACAAGCAAGCATACTTACCTTGCAAGGATGCATGGGTATCTTGATCCTCAAGACTCCTTCTTGATCATGGATGGGAAACATGAATCCATGATTATTGGATGAGATATGAAATCATTTTCATTCCTTGAAATCTGCTCACTCATATCCCTTGGTTCTTTTATACCGTTGGCCAGTCCTTCTCTATATTGCCAATTTCAAGTCACATAACAATCCATTTTCTTTGAAATGGCGTGGGCATCCTTTCGAGTCCTTAAGGATACATATTTTCAAGAGTGATCGGATCACTCTATATGCTTTTACAACTCTACAATGCATACATTTCAATAAAAGTCAAAGTATGGCATTAAGGTCTAGAATACGATAATATGGAGCTATATATTTTAGAGGAGGGACATATATATGGCTATATCACAACTACAAGGCTTACCAATTAACAAAGAATCATTGAGCCTCTAAGTAAATGTGATATATAACTTGTTCATAAGGAGGAGGGTTTGGAGGAGAAAGCAAAAATATTTCCAAAGTCAAAATTTCTAGATATGGTAGCTAAGTAAAGGGGATTGAAATACAAACTTGTTTTTCCAAACAACCATTAAAAATTAGAATTGAAATATAACTACCTTTCTTTGAAAGAAAAATTTAGAAGCAAACCAAGAGATTGCAAATGAGTTAACATTGTACTTAAGAAAAACTTTAATTGAACCACCCTTATACTACTCAAACTAAACCAAATAGCAATCTTTTCATAACATTTATTTTACTACTTTCTTTTTCACTTTATTATATCTACTTTATTTCTCATTTTTTTTCTTCAAATATTTCTTTGCACCTTACGAGGCAATTGCTAATTTTAAATCCACTACATATGAGGAAGAAAATGGATTGAATCTATTTCTGAGAGCAACAAACATGCTTCGTACTATTTAACAATAAATTTGCAACTTTGAATGTGTTTTCATAATTAAATAACTTGGTAAAAACAAAGAAAATTACAAATGTTTTGGGAAATATAATAAAGGGCAATTGACACCGATAAAGCACATGAATGACATTGGAAATGCTATACAAAGTCATTTGCATCTACCTATGGGATTACACTGCCATATTTAAATATAATGTTTTTTATCTTCATTTTTATTTGTAAAACTATATTACAGTATGTTTAGAAAATAGGCTTTCATACAATACAATGAAACGCTCTGCATATGCATGTTTTTATATCTACTTCACAGCGGAAAGGAAATGAAGCTTTGGATGAGGTAGTTAAGTCTGTTTCTTACTCCAAGTTCAAGTTTAGTTTTTTCTGTTAAGGCAATGGCATGAGAAGCATCAAGCGTCATGGTTTGCTGAGCTCCAGACACACCTGACACCTGTATCTGAGCACCTGGCACATAGAGCCTCCCCTCCTGTCACGCGGTGAGGGTCGGGTTCGATCCCCAGCAACGGCGATAACTTTTTCCTTCTCACTTTTGCGTGGGATTGCTGATTGCTCTTATTTGTTATAACGTCATTATAAGCTTGAAGAGTCGCTCAATACACGCCCTTTTAAACCTGAAGGCATATTTAGCACACAGTCGTTGTAGTATAGTGGTAAGTATTCCCGCCTGTCACGCGGGTGACCCGGGTTCGATCCCCGGCAACGGCGATGAGCTTTTTCTTCCCCACAACACGATAAAAACGATAAAAAGACAAACGCAACGCCGACCGTGGGGCTCGAACCCACGAGCACAAGGTTAAGAACCTTTTGCTCTACCATTGAGCTAGACGGGCTCGTTAGAAATGTATTTAGAAAGCATTAAAAACAAAACATTAAACAAGTATAAACCCAAAATTACTGTTTTCTTGTTCTTTGTATCTTGCACTTGACCGTGCGTGCTACTTCTTTACTCTCTTCAGCTACTCATGATTCTACACTTAGCGTTGGCAGCTACCAGTTTCGAGTACCTTTTCATATTAAATTTTGACACTTAGCGTTGTCAGCAACCAGTCTCGAGTACCCTTTCCTATTAAATTTTGTTTGTGATAACAATGTGTCCTTTATTGGGGTAGGGTTGCTTATTGGCCCGTTGTAACAAGGCTTGAAGGTAGGCGACCCCTGGGATAAAGGGTCTCGGAATGTCTCGGCCCCTGCTGAGTCACAAGTTTCTAGTATATCTGGCTTGTGGGTTGTTGGATATACCCTTGGGAGGTTGTTGTTCCCATGTTTAAAAAAAAAACAATGTGTCCTTTATTAAATTTTTATTTATTTACGGAAAATAGGCCACCTAAAATAACCCACTAAAAGTTCATAATGGGGTAGAATTCCAGTCTTTTGAATCTTGAGTTGTTAACTTGTTTCGTTACTTTCAAACAAGACGAGCTCTTAGCCCATGAAAAGCAGTTTTAGATCTTAGTCCAAAACGAAAAAACTGATTTAACATGCACATTTCTATTTTCTTCCAAATTTTATTATATATAAGTATTTTAATTTAAAGAAATACCGAGGGTTAGAGTGAAATAAGTTATTATGTTCATTTTTTCCAATAATTATTGGTGATTTTCTACTTTTTCCAAAAATACTTCATTCAAATTTCCAAATTTCAGTAGATGTAATTATTTGACTTATCATCAATTTTTTTGAAAACTAAAATCAAAAATCAAAATTTGAATATTTTATAAATAACATCAATTTTCTTAGTTGATGGTTTAATAATTAGCAAAAATTGTCAAAAAATTTCAAGGAAGAGTTTGAAAATCTAATTTATCAAGCTTTGTGGAAGGTGTATTAGTAAATTTAAACAACGTCACCAAAAAAGCATAATGACCTTCATGTGTTCTAAAGCCCATTTTGGGGATGTCTTCTTCTCTCATTTTAATCTGATAATATCTTGAACAAAGATTTGACTTAGTAAAGAAATTTGTTTTCTCGTCTCACAATTCATCAATGTCAAAAATATGAAAAGAATCTTTAACGATAATCTTATTAAGATCTACAGAATCCCAATACATATGCAATGAACAATTGTTTTTGTAAACCGTCGTCATTGGTGACAAGAAAGAACTTTGGCTAGGTTCAATCATGCTAGCCTCTAACAATTCTTGAACCATTTGTCCAGTCTCACTCTTTTGGGCATACAGGTATGATCTGTAAGGTCTAATGTTAGGACAAAGGTTGTCTAGTTGCATGTGAATAACGTGATTATGATCTTGAGCATGTTGAAGACCTTTGGGGATCTTCACAAGTACCTTGAAATGATTGTCGATGGCCACCTTTGGAGATTCAAGGGAACATAGTGTTTAGATGTTTGAACATATAGTAAGCACAATTATGTAATTACAACATAGTGCCCCTTTCTAAAAATGATGTTATGTTGTTAGAGTTTCTCACTTTAGATGGTTTCTCTTGGATACCTCCGAATTTCATTTCCTTGTCTTTTAAAGAACATCTCATGAAAGTTTCTAAAAACTTAAAGTCACCCATTTAGATGGTTGTCATTGAGTTATCCAAGAAATAACCCCTTCATAATAAGCTTAATACCATAAAATTTCCATGAACAATTTATGATACCTCCATTTATAATCATTACTTAAAATTATTGTTTAAGGGATTGACACTATATATATATATATAAATTGGTTCACCGTTTTCAAGGGTTTTCTGGAGAATCAAGGGTGGCCACATCCATCAGAGAAATGCTAACACATGTTATTCTGAAGAATCAAGGTATAACCAAAATTACATAATCCACTTAATCATTACATAGGGGCTCAACAAGAGCTACATGTCCCTTACAAGAATTGAACCTGGGTGGGGAGGATAACAACCATTCCTCCCAACTATAATAATATAAGTAAGGATACGATCGATCTCTCACGCTTTGAGTAGATAGGGTTCGGGACGGAATAATCAGACTTCGCCACTTTTTGTGGAGAGTCATGGCCGAAGCAGGATTCCCTTCTCAGGCTCCTCCTCCGCTGCCGCTTACCTCCTAAAGTAGAGGAGTTCAAGAGGCCGGTGGCCCTCTCATCCGAAAAAGAAGGCTACGGATCCCTCACGGTTTGTGAAAAAAATGGACGAAGTTCCGACTGTGGCCCTCCCTCCGGATAACCCTATGAAGGTAGCTCTGTCTCTTGCAGAGATAGCTTTGGTGGGGCAATTTACAGGACTGTGGCCCTCTCTAAAATCCACCGAATCTTGGGTTCATAAAAACTGGAGACCTCTGATATCCAACAGTGTAACCTCCTATTTTCTTGGACGAGGGTTTTTTATTTTTGAGTTTATCTCAAAGGAAGATCGAGATCTGATTTTTAGAAATGGACCTTATTTCATGGGGCCTCAAGCTATGTATCTCAATAAATGGACTCCAGAATTTGATCCTTTGGAGGATTTGCCAACGACAATCCCTGTCTGGGTTCGGCTCCCGAATCTTCCTGTACACTGCTGGAATTGGGAGTCTCTGTAGTATATTGGGAATACCCTAGGGAAATTCATAGATCGGGAAAATTCTAAAGATCAATACGCTTGTGCAAGGATTTGTGTGGAAGTAGATATGGAAGTGGGACTCCCAGAATCCATTAAGCTTACGGTAGGAAGCTGGTCGCATCTGCATAAACTAGATTATGAGCAACTTCCATTTAAATGTTGAGGTTGTCATGAGTATGGGAATTTTGCTAGAAGTTGCCCAAATAAATCAGTCCCAACAAAAGAAAAAGAAAAAGAGGAAGGCTAGCAACAAGCAAAAAAACCTCGAACTTCTACAAGATCGGGAGAAAATCCACAGGTAGAAGGGAAAGGAAAAGATCTGCAAACTAATACTGGCAACAAAAATACTGCTAAAGCTATCTCGACAGATCAAGGGAACATCTTTACAATTTTGGGATCGAATCCAGAAGAAGTGTAAGAAGTAGATCCGAATACCTTGCAGCAACCCGATCCAGTTCAAAACAAGCCCTCTTCTCCAAAGAGCTCGGAATCCACTGAGAAAGCTTCAAAAGAGCCAGATCCAGCTTCAGAAGAGGAAGAGAAAATATCTGAGGAGTCGGGGGAGGAAGGAGAAATAGGAGATTCACAACTCACGGCCAAGAGAACTACCAAAGGTAGGAAAACAGATCGAGAAAAGAGAGAAGAAGCAACCTACAAGGACAAACTCCAAGGAAGTCAACGAACCTTAGAGAGGATGCTAGCGAAAAACCCTAGGGCAACAAGAAATCAAGGCCTGGGCTCTAAAGGAGCCCTAAACTCTCAAAAGAGTAAATGATGAAGATTGTCTCCTAGAATTGTAGAGGAATGGGGAGTAAATTGAAAGAAGAAGCATTGAAGGATCTAGTACGTATGGAAAATCCGAATATTCTTCTCATCCAGGAGACAAGAATGGAGGAAAAGGATTTCCTTCAAAGTAGTAATCAATTTTGGAAAGGGGGGGGGGGGGACTGGCAGTTTCCTCTAGAGGACCATCAGGAGGTTTGGGCACATTGTTGAATGATTCAAAACTTGCAAATATCTAAGAAATATTCAACACTCATTGGATCTTCACGCAATTTCTTCATCAAGATTCGAAAGAAATTGTAAGTCTGTTTAATATCTATGTTCCGGTGAATTATGCAAAAAAAAAATATTGTTGGGAGACAATTCGTGATCTCTCAGAAGAGAACAATCTGGAAAACACTATCTTAGCTGGTGATCTAAATCCCACTCTAAGTTTCTCTGAGAAACGAGGAGGAAGTCTGGTGAGAGATCCGATCAAGGAATGGGTGGAAGACCTGATTCAGGACTGGAACCTTTTGGACATCAAGTTGAGCATAAGCAAGTATACTTGGACAAATCGACAAATGTGATTAGGTCACATTGCTGCAAGGTCAGATCGTTTTCTCATCAAAAGTTCTTTTATGCTTTTAGAATTAGATGCAAACTCTAGTATTCTCCCACTAGGAGTTTATGATCATAAGCCAATACGATTAGAGTTAAGACTCAAAGGAATTTAGGGCCCATTCCTTTCCGATTTATCCCTCTTTAGACACAACACAAAGACTTTTTGGATTGGGTAAGGGAAGTTTGGTAGCTCCCAGTCTCCGGCTCCTCTTTTTTTTGTTTGGGAGAAAAATTTGAGAAGGGTTAAAAGAGAGTTAAAAAAATTGGGCAAAAGGACTTCCTTCCCCAGCAGAAGAAAGACGGAATTCCTAGAGAAGATTAGAAAACCATCAATTGTAGATGGAAGATATGGAGATAACATGAGAAATTTTGAGAACGGAAAAAGGCCTACAAATAGAGTTACATAAATCCTGTGTGTAAGAAGAGGAGCATTAGAGGAAAAAACGAGAATTCTGTGGCTGCAAGCAAGAGATATAAATACCTCTTTTTTTCATAAACAAGCGCAAGCGAGACAGAGCTACAACAAGGTTAAAGAAAATAACAGTTGGAAGCCAAACTTATTCTGATTTCTCTGGTATCAAATATGCATCCCACCAACATTTTAAAGCTTTTTACTCTGAGGAATAAATTCCCAGGCTAGAGCCATTCTTTCTTGATTTAGTTCCAAATAAAGTTACAGTTGAAATGAATCAGAAACTAATTGCACCACTTCGTCGAAAATAAATAAAGGAGGCCATTCAAGCTATGGAACCAGACAAAGCACCCAGGTCGGATGGTTTCACTGCTCACTTCATTAAAGCATGCTGGAAAATAGTCAAGAAGGATCTCCATAAGATGGTTCTAAAATCCCAAACCTGTCTAAAGATTGGGGGAGGTACAAACTCTACCTTCTTAGCCTTAATTCCGAAAGAAAAAGGAGCGAGCTCGTTTGATCGGTTCAGACCTATCTCTCTTTGAAATATATGCTATAAGATTATAACCAAAGTTATAGCGAATCGCTTGAAAGTTCTTCTTCCAATCCTCATCCCATATAATAAAGGTAGATTTTTCAAAGGATGCCAAATCACAAATAATTTAATTATGGTGCAAGAATCCATCCATTCTAGTCTTCAAAGAAAAGAAAAAGGCATTGTCGTGAAGCTTGATCCAGCAAATGCTTTTGATAGAGTGAGACACAACTTTCTTTTTGAAGTCATGTAGAGATTTGGGTTCGAATCTCGCTTTCTAAATTGGATCGAGGCTTGCATAGTAGAACCATGGATTTCTCCTGTTGTAAATGGTCATGCAACTGAATTATTTAAAGCATCTAACTTCGGCAAGGATTTCCCCTCTCTCCTCTATTGTTTTTAATCCAAGCATTGGTCTTTAGTTTCCAGCTAGAGAAAAGACGTATTGATCAAGATTTGTTGGGTTTAAAATTTGCAAGAGGAGTTCAGGACATAAATCATGCCCAATTTGCATATGACACTCTTCTTTTAGGAGGATCTTCCCCTCTCACTGCCCATTTATTTAAAGTTGATTTAGATTCTAATTGTGATGTTTCAGGTAGTAGTGTCAATGCAGGGAAATGTCAGATATTTGGATGGAATTTAACAAGTCTGGAACTGAACTCCATTTCAAGAATATTTGGGTTCAAAGGAACCACTCAATGGTCTTCCTTCAAGCACCTTGGACTGTCAATTTTTTAGAATTCGCCCTATAGTAAACACTGGCTTCTTTTATCGGATAGGTTTAAACATAAATTGCAGTCTTGGGGCACTACTTGGTTAAATTTAGAAGGAAAGTTATTATTGATCCAGTCTATGCTAAGTAGTTTGCTTATCTTTCAATGTTCCTGTTAACACTGAAATTGTCCTTAGTTTTTGTGTATTTTTCTCAAATGTTTATTCCTCTTTTTCATTTTCATTTTCATTTTATTTTAGATTTTAAATGTTTTTGATAAATGATTTTGATTTACTCTTTAGTTTTATCTTATAGTTTTCTTTTGTTTTAATTAATTCCATCCTTAGTGGCACCCTTAGTGTCTTATCAAATATTATATTTCTCTTCAAGGTTTTCAAAATCCTTACTTAACTATATGCTTATGCTAAATCCAAAGTTTAACCTTTGTTTTTGAGTCTATATGCCAAAATTGCATGATCAGGTATTCCCGCAGCACAAGGTCCAGATCTTATACTCTAGCGCGTTGCAGGAATCCGAAATCATGAGGGCTCATGGTGTTTTGATAGCAGGACGTGGCCATTGTGTTCGATGATGAAATGGGAGCTTCCAGACACCTGTTTACTCCATTATGACACATGTATGAACCACTTGTTGTTATCATCGACGGATTTGAGGATTGTTAAGGCCACGATTTCATATTTGGGGATTTCAAATCCCAGTGTTGGAGAACACATGTTCTAGAATTTTTAAATCCCTAAATCAGTTGCAAAGGAGGAAAATTCGTGGGTTTATACTGAAAACATGAGCAAGAGTGGCAAGTTGAGTCGGTTTGAACCGACAGATACCACTTGGGAAGCAGAGTTTCCTGAATGTGCTGCGTTTTTCAAGACCGCGGGATGGTTTCAGTTCTTTGAAAAGATTACGAGGTTTAATGTCAAGGTAACTCATGCATTTGCTCAGCATTTTATCAATAATAGTGTGAGGTTCGATACCCTAAAGTTTGAAATGACAGAGGCCCTAATCTCTGAAGCAATTGGTGTGCCATTAGAGGGAGAACTGTGGTTTAAAAATACTCCTTTTGATTTCGACCCTAGTATGTTTTTGATACCTGGAGTTGGATCCCTTGACTAGAGTAAGGGTGTACAACTAAGGAATTTCAAGCCGGAATGGAGAGAAGTGGTTGGCATTGTTCAAAGTTACATTACATGTGAGGGTCGGTTTGCCTCTGTTTTCAAATACCACGTTAGGTTTTTGTTGCATCTAACTCAACAGTCAAAATTAAATTTACCCTTCTTCTTATTAAAAAGTCTCCAGAAGATGTCTAACAAGGTAAAGACTCGAGACTCAAACTAGTCATTATTCCATCATGGTTTGGTTAATTTGATAATTTGCACAGTCTTGCAGAAGGAAGGTCGGAATTGGGATCACTTCTTGTTCTGGTCAAGATTTATAATTAAGCAAGAAGAGCAAGGAAAGAAGTATACGCCTAATAAACAATCAGGTTTTGTGAAGAAATTTAAGAGAGACGTAGGGAAGTATGTAACACAAGATAATTTGCAAAATGCTGATGTACAAGGAATTTTTCAAAACCCTGAAGATACAGTGCAAGAAGACAGGCGTGGAAAACAACATGAACATATTTCAGAGGATGTTACAGAGAAAGATATTGATCTTTTGGATAAAGAAGGAACTGCTAGTTCGAAAGAAGGGACACACAGTTGTGTTTTTGAGGAAAGAAACTCATCCCTAATTCTTCCTGTTGTAAGTATTAAAGAGAAGGTTCTCCATACTCCCGATTTCAATGCTAATGTTAAAAATTTGACAGAACTTAGAGAGGCTAAATGGCGACCCAAAACAAGACCCACCAATAAACTCAGATTGAATATGAGAAGGTTAATAGATCCTAAGCTGAAGGAAGAGAAGGTCACCCTTATTGAAGACTCTTCAGGTGAAGGGGATGAGAATAGTAAAGCTAAGTTATATTTAGAGGAGATTGAGAAAACTACAGAGAAGGAGAATGAAATGATAGCTGAAATTGTTAAAGAATGTGAAATGGTTGCAGAACAGGAAATGGTGATAGAGCAGGAAATTATCCCAAGTGTTGAACAACCATCTACTTCAGCATTTCCCCTCTTAGGTGCAATAGCCAGAAATCAGCAGGAAGAAGATTTAATCTTTAAGAAGCTGTATATTCCATTTGGGGCAGAAGAATATTCAAGCATACATCCAGATGTTCGAATAGACACAGATGTTGAAAACCTAAAGAAATCAATATAGCAGTATAAATCTCAGGAAAAGTTCCTAAATGAGTCTAATGAAAAGCATAGAACTACTAATAAAAGGCTAAGGGAGGACTTAGAATACATAAATTCTCATTACCAAGAACTAATTGTAGTAGCTAAAGAAGCTTTAAGAAGGAAAGGACAAGTAGAAGTGCAAGCAGAAGAAATGGCAAAGTAAATCAAGGAGTTAAAGAAGCAGAACAAGAGATTACTTTAAAAAGTTCGAGGATTGGAGACTCAACAAACTCGTGATAAGAAGAAATCACATTCCTTGGAAGGCATAGTTATGCTGGCTAAGGTTGCCAAGCAGTTATGAGTTACTTATCTCCAACTGTCAAATAGTTTAATTTTGTTATTATACACATAGTTGTTAGTTGGCTTTTTAGAGATTCGAAGCTAAGATATAGTTCCTTAACGTAACTGTTTTGTGAATAGACCTAAAGGTAGTTTTCAAACTACTTTATTTTGTAAAGGGATAAAAGAAATAAATTTGAGACTAGAATGGTTCGATTTTTGTTTCAAGAAGCAATATACAGACTGGAGCATTGGGATACACATTCAGACTTATGCAGATGGCTCTGCTGTAAGTTTTAAAGACTGAGATTGATCTATATATGAATATAAGCCACTATATTTTGTCTATTGATTTTGTTTATGGTCATTTTGACCACTCAACCTGTGATTTCATTCCTTGTTTAAAGTTTTTACTCATGCGAATGCTCATTTGTTGTGGACTGAACCAGTACTATGCAAATGAATGCTTAGGGTTTATGTTTATCATCTTACATTGTTATATCTCAGTTCTTGGATTTACATGATTTAGTTTTTGCATTGGTTGAATGATTGATTATCTTCTTGAATATGAAACCCTCAAACCAAAAAATCACAAAAAAAACCTTATTTTCTGTTGATTATTTTGAGATTGTACTAGCTTGTTTCCTCTGTAGTCTAGGTCCAATTTCTAGGACAAATAATTCCCTCTTACTTCCGCCAGTGGGAGTTCTTCGCAGCATGGAAAAAATAATTCGTCTCTTCTTTTGGAAAGGAGGGAAAAATAATGATAGGATAATTCCGCTAATCAATTGGGATAAAGTAACAAATACTTTATTGGAAGGTGGCCTTCAGATAAAATATCTAAAAGCACAAAATCTAGCATTAGGAGCTAAAATTCTATGGAGGCTAGTATCAGGCAAACCAAATTGGGCTCATAAGGTTCTCTGGAAAAAATACTTTCGACACGCAAGGCTGCACAGTTTGGACTTCCCCCCAACAACATGATCTGGATCACCGATATACCTGTTTTGTAAGCAAGCTCTCTCTCTCTCTCTCTTTCAAGATAATCTCTTCTCGGTTCCCAGAAATGGGAAAAAAATTGATTTGTGGGATGATAAAATAATGGGGTGTGATCCCTTAGATACAGTCCTGGAGTTAAGAGATTTGAGGAATTGGATGGCCAATCATGGGTTCTTAACCTTGTGGGATATTTGAGTCTGGACCAACAACAACTGGATAACCTGGAAAACTCTTGACCTTCCGTCACATCTTCTTCAATCTTGGAATGATCTAAAGGTGATGCTTGCAAGGAAAGCTCTTATTTCTGCAGAGAAAAAGGATTCAAGAGGTTGGGGAACTAAAACTGGTAGTTACACAGTAGAACAAGGGTATTAGTTACTAAATGACCTTCCAAATGTCCCTATGAATCCAACGGTTTGGGTTGGAATATGAAAAGCTAAAAGAATTCCAAAAATAGATCTATTCATCTGGACTTTAGGGCATAACAATATACTCACTTGAGAAAATCTACAAAAGAGAGGATTTCAAGGGCCCTCAAGATGTTCATTATGTCTTAGGCATGTTGAAACCTCAAACCATTTGTTTCTAGAGTGTCACTTTGCAAAAGAAGTTTGGGCCGAGGTTCTGGCTCCTTGGAAAACAAGTATAGATCTTCCAACCTCTGTCATAACATTGCTAGCATATTAGAGCTCATTTACCCATCTTATCTATCCTCTAAAGGATGGTTTAAGATAGGTTGGTTAACTCTTCCAAAATTTATACTCTGGAAACTTTGGCTTGAAATAAATTCCCATATCTTTCAATAGAAAGCCACAAAACCACAACAAGTAGGGTCAAAATCCAAAGGACTTCTAAAGGAAATTTTGCAAACTAAAGTTGGAATTACCTCCCTTAATTCTATAAATCAGGATGAAATAGATTGGGGAGCCCATTTGGGATTTCTACTTCCTTCAAAAGGAGGATCTCCCAAATTAACGGAAGAATGGAAAATAATATTGGAAGGCGAGGAATTTGTTAAGTGGCGACAAAGTTACAAAATTCATAGTCTCTTCTTTGATGGATGTTGTATTCACATGGAATACATGCACTCAAGCAGAGATTAATAGCGCACACACAGAATAATCAAGATACATAGAATGATTTGAACGTTCAACTGTTGTTTAATAATCTTGATAATGTATTTATACAATAGCTGAGACGGTTGGAGTAGTTACTCTCAACCGCTCATTCTTTAAGCACAATTATATACTAATACAAACTAATGTTGACATCAAGAAGGACCGAAGGGTCCCTTCCAACATCTCCCCACCAAAAAATACTTTCTTCGTCCCAAAGAAAACAAAGAAATATATATCAACATCCTGGGCTTCTTATCCTACTGAAGTAGTCCTCACTGTGCATCAACCACGCATACCAGTTTGCATAGGTAATTTAGCCGCAACAACCGTCAACTTGATAGGAAAACACACATGTACAAGGCTCTACTGTGACTGGTTACTCTTCAACCTCCATCTTCAATCTGGTAGTAGTCCATCGAATTCTCATCCTCTCACAACGGCGGTTGACTATCCTCTTCTGCAACGAGGTCGTTTGGTTTAAAGCCTCACCCTGGCTCATCTGGCCGACACTCATCTCCATCGGCTTAGGCATGCGAGGCCTTTTGGATCTTCGACTTTCTATGCCATTTCTCTACCTTCGGGATTTTCGAGGTCACAATCTAGGAACATATTTACAATACAACACCGAGCGGTTCAATCAATTCAAATGTCCTGATGTTACCGTCTAGAGTTAATATCTTCTTCTATGCTTTGTAAGGTGGCTTCTACTTGAATGTGGTCATCATCGACTTCATCTGTCATGAGGCTTCCTACAAGTTTGTAAATGTTTCGCTGCTTATGGTCGATACCAATTGCTATATATGATCTTGGTCATGGCCGACTGACTTGACTCGACTTGAATCGATTGACTATGATCAAGACCAATGAATTGTAGTTCGACTGACTTGACTCGACTAGCTAAGTCGGTTAGAAATCAACTAAACTGCATAGATTGGAGGGGATCACTTGCCTCTATTGAGACTCACGTTTGACCCCCTCGACTTCAAAATTTTAATGCATAATCACTTGGTATAGTAACTTAATTAATTCACTTGCCTCTATTGAGACTCACGTTTGACCCCCTCGACTTCAAAATTTTAATGAAGAGTCACTTGGTATAGTAACTTAATTAATTCAACCACATACTTTTTTCTCAACTTACAAATGCATTGATTCACTGACCAGAATATATTGACCATATTTTACAATGATAGGGGGCGACCATAAAAAATAGGACATTGACCATTTATAATGACCATCAACTATATTAAGAGATCGACCAAACTTAAGAATTGACCATGTGAGTGGTTGACCAACTACAACATCGACCTATGTAACTCTTGAACGAAAAAAGAGTCGACCTCAACCCAAGAAATATTTTGACAAAGTTTAACCATCGACCAAAATCCTTTTTGGAATACTTAGAGAAAAAAAAAAATTTAAGTCAACTTGCATCCGTCAACTAACATATCGAGACTCGCAATTCCTGGCCGATGAGTAGATAATTGATTAGTAAGTTCATTGGTAATTGCAGGTAGACGTCAATTCTTTGCAATTGTTGTGATCTTCAAGCGACAAGTGTCAATTATCGCGTGATGACAACAATTAGTAGAATTATTCATTGCTCCTCGACATACATTTCTTTGACCAACTATGTTGATGAACCACACCACTTTTCCAACAAGTGCAACAAGTGTCTTCTAAATATTCTTGTCATCTACTTTGTCTCTGAGAAAATAGGAATATTTTTTGATCTATTGAGCGATGGAGCGATATGGATATTTCTTAAAACTCATTGCTCGCTGCATGCCAAGTTTAATTACGAAAAAGGAATACTCTAGTCACACCTGCTAGAAGAGTTCTCCATTGCATACTTTTATGCTTTTTCGAGCTTTGGGGACTAACACATGAAAAAGAACCCCCTCAGAGTCTTCTTATTGATTTCAGGCTCTCTAAATTTGAGAGCAACCATGAGCATGAACCATCCTAGGATTGTACAAATCCACATGACGGTATCATCTCAAACACACTTCTATCCCTTCTTAGAGCTCCTTAAACCATGAAGAAGGTCCGAACAGTGCCTCTCGATGCCCCGCCAAATAATATCTAATCCCCCCATTATGGAAGCATCCCTAGTATGGTCGCCTTTGTTCAGAATATTTTGCAATATGTCACCCTTGGATTCTTCTGATAAAACTCATCAGTTCCCCCCCACTGATCCCCCCCCATTGCAGTCACAGCTCTTGATCCCCTAAGATATGATCCCCTTCCCTAGAATTTAGTGTCATATGCTTCCAGGTCAGCCCTGCCGTCATACTCTGAACAAAGGAAGTTTGAGTCCCATATCTCTTCATCCCTCGTCATCCCCCCACGGTGTGTCAGTTGCACGTCCTGTACCATCACATATTGGTTGTACACCTCATGCTCCTATCAAGGAAACATCATTGCCTTGGTAGTTGTAGATCTCCCTCTATAGACGCCAACACATATATTCTAGAGGATAGACCCAGAGGTCCATGTACCTTGGACTCATCTCCATCAGTGGTGAGTGCCTATGGACCATCTAAGTAGGAGTCCTTAGTGCCTCTTAGCATGGTTTTTTCTCACGTGCTCGAATTCAACTCCATTATCGCACCCTTGAGATTCGTATAGGGTATTGGTCCCTTCCATTATTGGTTGAAGACCTTGGATGTCCCTTGACTCTAGCACATTGGTGAGTCTATTTGGAACCCCCCAGTTATATGTTCTTGCGGATATCCAGGTTGCATTGGCGACAGTGTTTGGAATCCCTTCAGCTATATGCTTTCTTGAGTTTCCAGTTCAGATGCAATTCAGTGTACGTTTGAGATTTCGACTCTCAGTCATTGATTCCATATAGTTGTTGGAAGACTTTAGATCTAACAGAGCATCAGTTGTTATGATACCGCATTCGGGGTGAATGCCATTATTTCCATGTATCAGTTCTTCAGATCGGTCATGGTTGGACCATGAGTATGTCCCAGATTTGTGTCCCCTCTGGACCATTCTGATGTACACAACAGTTCTCTATGTATTGTTGAGGTCTCCTTTCGGCCTCACCATTATTTGTATATGAGCATGGGTATGCCCGCCTCGTCCATATATTTGAGATTATATGTTCCTCATCCATTATTGAGGCGATCTGTTTCCATTTTTCGCCCTTGTAGTTTGTATGAAGCACGTGTTCCGGTCTCCAGCCAGTTTCTAGTCTTCGCCATCACAATGCTCAGACCCTTGGAAAAATTCAGAGCCTATGATGTCTATCGGCCATATGACGAGCTCTTGCCCTCACACATTAGGGGGCAATCTGTTAACACCCAAAAATTGTTCACCTAGCTCATCCCCCTAGTCACATAACCCATTTATCCCTTTTTCCCACATTTTTGGCCTCCAAAAACCCAAAAATCCCTAAGTTGGTAACCAAATGGGCAAAAAATCAATTATTTCCCTAAAAAATAATTAAATTCCTTCAAAAAAGACAAAATCCCCAAAAAAGAAAATAAAATAAAAAAAGAAAAAGGGGAAATTATTCAAAACAAAGGAAAAATTAGGGAAAACTCAAAATACCACAAACCAATACTAGTGATTTCCCAATACCATGGTCCAATACTCCACCACCCAAAATTGCTATAAAAAGGTGATGGAGGCCCCCCATTTCATATGATTCACTCTTCCTATCATTACTCTGCCAAAATTCCCATTGAAACCTCAGCTTCCCTTTGAGTTTATGATTCCCCTTCCTGGTTGAGTTTCGGCCACCATCAAAGCATTTGGAGAAGAGCAAGGAACCTTGGAGACCTAGAGAACCACTCTTTGTACGACTGCGAGGGCCCCTTCTACTCACCTTTTGAGGTAACCATCTATTGTAAATCTATTTTTACAACATAATTAAAAATCAACATTTTATTTATGGGTTCCAATTTATTTCTTGTTTTACTGCAATAATCATTTAGTTTAGTTGTTTTTTATTTCCATTTGCATGCACACACACCCATATTCATGAACTGTTACTAAGTAGCTCACAGTTCTTAGTAAGTGAATTTATGCACTAGCTAGTGTGAAAACACTAACTACACGTTGTATGGTAATGATGTGCAAATTTTTAGAATTGAGTGCTTCATGCTTACGTACACCAAGTAAGAGATTAACTTTATTTTTATTTATAATATTTTCTAGCATGGTGGGGTAGTCTTTTAGTGAATTAGGAGATCCTGTAGTAGTCATTCTAGTCGTAGAGTCATTAGTAACTCCATAGGGAGTACCCATTACTTTGTATTTGCATTTTGTATAAAAGTCCAAGGCATAGTCCCCATTTCTTGTCAAGTTTTTCCCATAGTGGATTTTCCCATTATAAATCTTATATTAGAGGATTGTGTATTTCTTTGCTCTAGTTATTTTCCTTTCAATTCCAGTATTTAGCATTGAGTGGAAACAAAGTAATAAAAAAAACTAAGATGTAAGATTCATTGTGGGGAACTGTTCCAGTATAATATCCATGGTAGTTTACAAATCAACAGATTCTTCAAAGAATTCCATATATAGATTGGCCACTACAGGCGATAGATGGGAACCCATCACACTTCCTTCAATCTTCTCATACAAGACTCCTTTGAAGTTGAAAAATGTAGATTTTAGGCACACCTCCACCAAATTTGAAGTATCATCATCTATTATCATCTACCACCTCTCTTTCATGGGAATTTTTGTAAATAGAGATACTACGTCGAAACTGGCTAAAATATCTCCTTCATCCACCTTGAAGTTTTTTATTTCATTAACCATGTGCATAGATTCCTT
Source organism: Larix kaempferi (assembly GCA_027924585.1). Classification (NCBI taxonomy): domain Eukaryota; kingdom Viridiplantae; phylum Streptophyta; class Pinopsida; order Pinales; family Pinaceae; genus Larix; species Larix kaempferi. The sequence continues at coordinate 15,407,775 of BSBM01000088.1, read as the reverse complement.
CATGAAGGACTGGGTATGCCTTGTTATGTGCTTTAGTTATTTTGCTAGAAATTTAGCTAAAGAGTATGTGGGAGACACAATTGTATTCAATAAACCTTATAGGAATGCCCTCCTTATGTATTTTGGGTAAACAATAAATACACAACACAATGAAAAATGATAAAGTTATGATAAGCTTTTCCATCTCAAAAAAATAAGAATTAATGGTATATAATATATATACTACTTGTTTGAATAACAAGTACATCCACATAGACCGAACACCAAGGACATTGTTCACACACAAAGATCATAGATCAGTACACCAATGTTTTGACGTGGTTAAAACCCTCTAGAGGGAAACAGTCCACAGCCCTGGCCAAATAGCTTCTACGAAGCAATTTTTCATGCAGAAGAAAAATATTACATGAGATTCTCTAAACAATGGATCATTCGGTAAGTGACCCTCCATGCTCCTTAAATAGAGATCATGGACCAATCGGGTGTTAAGCCACAGATCAAGTGTCGTTAAGATAAAGAGAAGTTGAACCGTCGGATCACTTTATATCGTGACCATTGGATTGCATATATACAAATGTATACCTAACGGATATATTAGACCAAGTTGAACTTAACTAACTCCTAAGTGCCAAAAATATCCTAACACTACTAAGAAAAATAAAAGTAAAATAATGAAATAGGAAAACTAAAACAAGCTAATTTAGGAGTGGACTAGTAGAAAGATTAATGAGGTAAGACAAAATAAACAAATTAGTAAATATTAATGAGGTAAGACCAAATAAACAAATTAGTTAAAAAAGAGATAATAACGATAAATGTAAGAATCAAAGTTTAGCAAAAAAGAATTGGAGGGTAAGGTTGGAGTTGATGGTATATAATATTATAATAAGATGATAGAAGTAAAAGGGTAAGGTTGGAGTTGATGGTATATAATATTATAATAAGATGATAGTAAAAGGGTAAGGTTGGAGTTGATGGTATATAATATTATCAATAAAATTATATAAGTAAAAGGTAAGGTTGGAGTTGATGGTATATAATATATTAATAAGATGATATAAGTAAAATGATTAGGAATAAAATAATGAAATATTTAAGGTTAAGAATTAGTAAAAAATAGATAGAATGGAATAAGGAAAATGAATTAAAATAATTAATAAATAAGGAAGGTTGGGGTTTATTGAATAAATGTGATGGAATAATAAAAATTAAACATAACAAAAATGAAAAGTTTTAATTAGGGATAGAAAGTAGTGATAATAAATGAATGAGGTAATTAATACATAGGGGAGGTTGGCAGTTTGTTGAATAAAATTTGGATGGAATAATAAAAATTAAATAGAAAAATATGAAGGGAAGAGATAAGGGATGTGGATTGACAAATATGATGGATGGTAGGTTTCTAGGATTCGTTAAGTTTATATTTGTATTATTGATTCAAATCATTAGGATGTTTTACAAATTTTGAGGATTTTTTACTTAGGAATGAAGAGTAGTAATGTGGGGTTGATATTAAAAGTTTGGTTTAATAAAAAAAAATAAGGTGGTTGGTTTTATAGGAATTTTTAACTATAACAAACTTACTAAGGTGATTATAGAAGGTGTTTGTAATATATTCTTTGAGATGGGTTTGGATATACCGACCATTTTGGTCAATGTAGGATTTGCCACGAGAACATGGAATTTGGTAGACACTTTCAAAGAGAAGAGAGTTAAACTTGTATTTGACACTTTTGAATAATTGTTTAAGGTTTTTGTGAGGTTTTGGAAGAGTTTTGTGAGGTTTTTTGCTAATATCTTAGAAATAGGATTAGTAATCCCTTAAGTATAAGAGAGCAAAGGAGGGTCTCTTAGACTTTAGATGGAATGGTATTATTATATACCATCAAGTTAAAACTTACCTTTGAATTTTTTTTTTCTAAATATTGATTCTCTCATTGTCTATACTTATTTCTTCTTTTTTCGTGTAAAAAAACATAATTTTATTATTTTCATATTAAAATTACATTGAATAGATTCTTTAAAAACATTCAAGCAAACAAATTGTTGTGACAAACTCAAAATAAAATACAAAATAGTGCCATATGTCATTTCAATTTTCTCTTTAGCCCGAAACAACATTGTATATAGGATACAATCATCTAACCACCACACATATATATATATATATATATATATATATATATATATATATATATATATATATATATACCCTACAAACACCACAGGGACTCTAGGACTATAATAGACCATATCATACAAAATAAAAAAAGGAAGTATCTAATAATGTGTCAAAAGGTAGCCATGAAAATGAGCTTAATAACTAAAGAAAAGAAGCATGTTGAAAGTTATAAATCGGATCATCAATTAACTCCAAAATAAATTAGTCCCCCTAGGAAGGTGAAGAGCTTCCTAGTAGAAAAGGCATGGTTAATTGTTTAACCATGTGATTGAAATATAATTATTGAAATTATTGTCATGGTTAATTGTTTAATCCAATAAAGGTTGTAAATAGAAATTCCTCATCATATATTCCCCATTTATCCATTTGATTACCAACATGGAATCACCAAATACCTGTAGATAAGATTGCTTATATTCAGCTACCAATGTAAGAATTAGCCTAAATCCCATATATTTTACAAATTGTTAAAACCTTGATCAATCCTCCTTTGAAACTAATAGACCGAGTCTTCGAAATATGTAATATCCCACCGACACTGCCTATTTGAGGGTCCCATTGGGAGTCTCCATTGAAATAAGCTCAAGACCTACTTCTGTTTATAGTATATTCCTTGAACACTCTCAGAGTTTTAATGGTTATATGTTGCTTGAAATAACTCACTATATTGATTTATTTTACCCCCACAACCGAAGGGTGTACCATTTTTCATCAAAGATCCAGCCATGTGCCCCATGCCACAATAAGTGGCAGAGCTCTAAACATGTTTGTATCCTGCATGATCACAACACTTTTTTAGTCCCTCTTCGATGCAATCCCCAATTCATATACTTTCCACACCAATGATACATGTTACTTTGGCCCATATATGTTGAATGTATGGATAGCTCATGATCAACTGTCAATTTGTCTTCCCTATTATTATTTCTTATTTAACTAATGTTTATCTTATCTATTTTTTTTCCAAGGAAAAACCTCGTGGAAAACCCTTTAAATCATTCCCCATGATTCATCGATGGTAAACTAAATAAACCATCGGCCATCCTAACCCCAAGGAGATCAAGAGATTCCAACCCGTGACCTACCCAACTTTGGGGGGAGAGATCTCACGTTTAGCTCATGACCACTTGAGTTAATCATCAAGGCCAATATGTTTAACTTACCTTACTTGTTATTAGTCCCTACCCCTTTGGAAGTAGGGACTATAGGAATCGATTTGTTAAATTTCTATTAATCTGGCACAATTTTCCAAGATTTTTATCCTAAGTTTTTTGGCAAAAACCATGTTCTGACCAATCACATTATTTGGAGCCTTATTTGGCCTCCAATCAAGGTTTGGTGAATTAACTCTTGATTGTATTTATTGTTGAGAATGTAAACCGGTTCGTGAGTACTTCCACGACATCATATATATGATAAGTGGCTCATTGTTGCCCCCCTCTCCATTTTTCCAAGATTCATGATGCCATGCACGACTGCTAGGATGATCTACCAGGACCACATGCATGACCATCGATCACACCACCACTTTCCCTTGCCACAAACTGCCTCAGCGTGCCATGCCTACTATGGAATGCACCACCGCTGGGATGATCTGCCATGACCACATGCATGGTTGCTGGGATGACCTACAAATAGAATAGCGGTCCTTGCCATCGTGAAATTTACCTTCAGAAATCTTCCTGAGCCTGTAAGGAGTTTCTGTATTACTCATGGAGCATACACAACATTCACTCACCTATGCCTACACTTGCCATGACCACCACATTGCATGCTAGACTTGCTTTAGCTAGAAGACTTGTCTCTGGTGAATGTACGGAAACCCTGCCACCTGTTGTCCTTGGATCCCTTTTATGGTCTATTTCATACTCGATTTTGTATGTACCCACCCTGGAATATGATGACTTGTGTAATTTACTAATTCAGTTTTTTTATTGCAATGGTTTTCTATGGACGCCAAGGGTTGAATACTCAGGGTTTCATTTCTTGTTGGAGGCTAAGCTTGCTTTGGTTCACTAAGCTAGATTAATAAATCATTTGTTCTTACAACTTCCATTATTTCTTTGGTTCACTAAGTTAGATTAATAAATCATTTGTTCTTACAACTTCCATTATTTCTAGGCCAATATTATTTAATAGTGTGAAATAATTCCTTGTTACGCTACCATCCTTCACTGTTTGTTTTCCCTTCAACTCGGATGTCAAATTTGACTAGAGATTTATTCTTCCGGTATGGATTTATTCTTCCGTGTTTAACTTCATATGATTGCATTCTCTTAGTTTTCGTTTAAGGGTTTATCCTCTATTGACTAAGCTTTAACTGCTTCTTAATACAGGAGTGAGGTCATGGTTCTGGTATTTAAAAAAAATTGAAAGCTAGAAGCCTTGAGCAGATAAATATCCTTTCCATTGCTAGTTGATTATTATATTTTAAGAGTGTGCTTAATATCCATGAGTTTGTAGGAGCAGTTTGTATGTAAGCTAAGAGAGAGAGAGAGAGAGAGAGAGAGAGAGAGAGAGAGAGAGAGTTGTCAACCATCTTCTTCATTTTGCGGGTGTTCTCTAAATTTGGGGTTTCTATCATTCTTACTCCCTTTTTGTATGCTAATGAAAATCGCACTAAGGGCATGGTTTATTCATCCAATTTCATATTCAGATAATAATACTAACTGTGTCTAGTTTACTTCTGTAGGTCATGGGCATGGATTTAGGTCTCGTCTTTGCAGGCTACTTCGACCCATCCTGAATCGTTCCTATTAGATTCTTAAAAACTCGTTTCCCTTGAGTACATGTATAATTTATCTTTCATTGGTGTTAGTAAACACCACGAGATACACAATTGAATTTCCTATTATGCCTGCAATTAAGAAGACACATGGCATCATTAAGTTAACAAAACAATTCCTTAAATGTGTATGGGCTCCAGGTTTTGATGACAGACCTACAGACATTTATATAGGCATTGTTTGTAAATTCTTGAATAATTGGAGGTCGTAGGCTACTTAGGAAATTCCATAAATTTTCCATTTGTTTGTTGTTATGGAAAACATAATCTACATAATGGGCTCGAATATTTACCTATAATATTATTTGAAGTAATATTTCTTTGTTTATGAAAACATAATGAGTATTTATTTTGAAGGAAACACTTAGTTGGTAATTAATGATGAACTTCCAACAATAACCTGGAAGTCATCCTCCATAATAACCTTCTTAAGATTCAGTTGAACACCTAGCATCTGCAATCATAGGCATTGAGAAGCTTTTAGTACAATGCCAATGGATTATTATTTAAGGATTTTCAACATCACACAAATAATTTTTCGGGTCTTAAAAACATTTATGATAACTGGTTAGTGCTGCAACATCACACAAATAATTTTCGGGTCTAAAAAACATTTCTGATAACTGGTTGAATTTTATAAATATCGAGTTTGAATCAAATAACGCAATGCAATTTAATGCAACAACAATAAATAAAAATCCCATCCATTCATAATCTATGCATATTCATGACGCTAGTGTTCATTTTTTTAATATTTATTGAGTGTAAGTTGGAAAAGCTCAGACTTGGCAGTTCAACATTATGGATTTCAACACAGACCACTTATTCATACGAAGAATGAGAAGATCCACTGTTGCAGAAGGGATACCAAAAGTGCTTACTCAATTTATATGTTTGTCCCTATAGGGTTTATATGTCCCTACGAGATGGTTTAACTCAGAAGCTACAACATCTATACAAAGAAAAATGAACCTCTTACCTCTATCAATTACCAATATCCCTTGTACACACAAGACACGACCAAATAGACTACTCTATTCCATACCAATATTGTCTTTGCACACAGTATAATCAGATTACACACATCAGGGGCATCCCTAACTACCTGACCGGATGTTATCCGACCAAGTGGTAGAGCACCAAAGTAAAATATATGCTTGGAAGGTCTAGGATGAATGCTTATCTGTATCAACCGTCATTATTGCAAAAACAGTAAGAGAAAGGCTGATAGAAGACTAAAGCCTATGGCAATCAATGCCAATGAGAACTTGGGTGGGTAACAACTCTGAAGTTATGTGTGAGACCTGAGCCTGAGGCAGTACAAAATAAAAATCAATTATGTAAACGATAAGAGGGACACCTACACTGATCTGCAAGGACTTCTGCAACAACAATAAAGTATGCCTATAATCTTATAACCTTATTTATCTTATTTGAAGTAAGGTTTCTTTGTTTATAAAAACATAATAATATCTATTTTGAAATGTATAAAATAAATGTTTCCTCTTCATTAAACATAATAAATATCTATTTTGTAACATATAAGATAAACATTTTCTTTTCATTATTTTTGCTTGATGTACATGTTATAAATGTATATTATAACATAATATCATAAGAAAAATTTCCTTTTTTTTTTCTAATTATTAAGTTTAAAGTAATTTATTTTCATATTAATTGCAATTAGTATATTAACAATTGATGAAAATATAACTATGTATGAAGCATAAAAAGATTGTTTTATACTTAACATTTCTTATTCAATAACTGGAATAAGAAGGGACTTGCTGCCCTCCCCTTGTTAAATTGAAAATTGGTCTAAGTATATTTTTACATTATTATCATACCTTTTACTTACGTATTTCCTTCTTTAGTTTATTTTGACTTAATTTCTAGTTTACATTTTAATATTTATTTATAATTTATAATTTTTCAATTTTTATTTATTCAATTTAAGAATATATTTTTTAATTTAAGTAAAAAAATTGTTTAGATCTTAGAGTTTCCACTCAAAATATTAAAAAATTTCTAAACACTAACACAATTTAATTCAAAAAATAACTTTTATTTATTATATTTAAAATAAAATAATTTTATTATTTCAATTCATAAATCTTATTAAAAATTACAATCAATCATTTTGCATGGATTTATTTTTTTACAACTACAAAAGCTCATCATGCAAATAAGTGTTCAACTTCTAATATGGTTGAGGATTCATAATTTTAACATTTAAAATAGAGTTGTTTACTTAATACATTTTATTTTTCAATTGTTATGAACGATGTTTCAAGAGGATGGGTATAAATATGTTGTATTTCTTCAATCATAGATATGTTTCAAATTTAATATTTGATTTTTTAATTTACAATGTTATTAAATTAATTTATATTAATTTAAAATTTATTTTATAAAATGATTAATATTTTATAAATTTATAATCATTTGAATGATTTTAACTCTTACTTCATGAAAAGTTGGTCTTGTTAGGTAAACTCTTCAAACATAAGTGTTTTTTTTAAATGACAATCATGAGGCAATCTAATAAGATCTTTATTAACTTTTTTTCATATAAAATTTATAATTATTATTCATTTCTATTAAGTTTAAACATTCTCTTAAAAATTAAGTTTTGTTATGTATTTTTAAAATTAATAAATAATATGTATCACCGCAATTAATAATGAATTCCACTGAAATTATATGACTCATTCCAATTGTTGCACTTTTGCTTAGTACTTAACCAAATCAAACTATTGTGTTCCCCAAAGAGTTTTGATATTAATTTTTAAAATTAACAAATAATATGTTAACTTAAGTTAACAATGATGGATAGCGATATGTGATCCAATGGTATGAAGTGATTCTTGCCAGTTGTTACACTTTTGATTAGTACTTAACCAAATCAAACTATTTTGTTCCCCAAGATAGAAATGAAGAGCCTTTTGCATGTTTCAAGATTATGGCATAAAGATCCTTATAATATATGATGTGAAAGGAGGATTTTTAATCATCATAAAGCATATGGAACTTAGTACTAAATCATATGCTAGCTAAACTAGTATCATATGCTAGACTGGAATCATTAACTAAATCATATACTAGCCACGAATCATTCAAAATGCCAACAACCCATCGGAGATGAGTCTTTTGAAATACACAAAGTATTATGCTAAGTAATTGCAAAGTGCCTATAGATACAATTATTATGTCTAGTCATTCCATGGCATGTGTGTGAAGGGTCCAGAGTTTTTGAGCATCATAAAGCTAACAAAGGAATCATTATAAAGGGCTTAAAGGGATGAGTATTTTGAAGGACCTTAAGGATTGAGCATCATGTGAATTAACAGTAAACAACTCATAGAGGCCTGAAGAGCCAAGTGTCAATTCAAAGAGAATGGATATATTATTAAGATATTGGAGATAGTGAATGGCCATTTCAGTCTCGAAATACCAAAGGACCGTGGGGGCCATGTACCATGGCAAGTAATTATAAAGGATCTATAATGTTAAGTATCATCTAGAAATAGCCAACCCACGAATTTTTGAAAGTTGGCCGGTATTATATGTGTAAAGTGCTTGAGAAATCATATTAGTGTAGAATAAAATCATCAACCGATTATGTGGTAGTGTAGTTTAGTATTCAAAATAGTTTATTTGTGTGTATGTATGTATTAATGTAGAATAAAATCATCAACCGATTATGTGGTAGTGTAGTTTAGTATTCAAGATAGTTTATTTGTTTGTATGTATGTATATGTGATTGGATTATATTCATGGCTTTTGGGTGTTTATGAATCACTCATTTAGTTTCTTTTTTATGTAGATTATTAAAACACTTTTTATTAGTACAAATTTTTATCTAGATTATCAGAACACTTTTTATTTGTGTGTACTAGTTTAATATTGGGTACTTAATAACCTTAACGATGTTTAAGGGAAAGTGACTCGACTAGGGTTTACAAGGGTGGCTAACGAAAGGCAATGTAGTCTAGCATCAACATATTTAATCTTTGAAACATGGAAGGTCTCACCCGAGGTGCATTATTGAAGGCATGCAAAAAGGTACGGGCTCAGTTAACATGACCATTATAAATATCATACAACATGCCATTCATATGATTTTATTAGCAGAATATTACATGACCCAACATATCAAGTTGCAACTCTTAACATAATAAATAAGCAACTTACTCAAAGTAGACTAAATGCATCAATAGAATGCATCATCATCATAAAGCATGAATACAAACAAAATGTGAAAGGGAGTCCCATTCCATTGATATTCAACAGTATCCATAAATTCCTTTCAAACCCAAAATTACATCAAAGTGGACACAACAATGCAACATCTGACGATGATCAAAGAGCCTCATCCAATAAACCCATTGGCATATGCAATTAAAACCTAGAACAATAGAGAAAATAAGATAACAATATAAAACCCAAAACATATTGTTTGCTTTCAATATTTATGAGAATGCCTTATATAGAGGTTACAAAATGTTTGCTTGGAAAAATCCACTTTAACTGCTCAATTAATCATTAATACCACTTAATTGCATGGGGCTCCAAGTGATTTGTGCATTTATTTAGTCTACTATTATATTATCATTACTATCCTAGAAAAATGCACCCACTATGGATCTGGAGAGATGCATCAATCTTCCATATCATTTCCTCATGATTTATGTGGAAATTGTCTCTACTTTCCTCTTGGTTTAAGAACAAAACCACTAAATAAAATGATGTTGTATGCAATGGTTGTTGATGACTGTGACTGTAAATAAGGAATGTGATGGATATCTGAAATGATGATGTGTTGTGCGAAACCTAAGAGATAACTCACTATATGCTGGTAGGAAAGCAATCTCATGAGAGTGTTATCCCCCATGCCCTCCTCCTTTCAAGATTGTCGGTGCCCCACATCGAGATAATCCTATGAAGAAGTGGATGTGTTCAACATCAATATTCAAGATGGCATCATTGATCATAGATGCATCTCAATCCGGCTCCCAATAGATTACTGGTAGTCCAAGCAGTTGATTTTGCACCTACATGTTGGGGCACCAAAATAACTTAAAGGTCCACAATATTGAAGGACATCCAATGTTTCAAGATCTTCTAAATAAATCCTACCAACTTCTTCATGTTCTCTTTCCCTCCAAATAATCACCATGGTGAGTAACTTGCAGTTTGAAGTAAAAAAAATTGAGTTGAAATTCATTTTTTTACTAATTTATAAGGGGCCCCATGTTTTTTCTTTAAGGTAAGTGCAAGGCCCCATGCCTTTGCTTTCTTGAAAGCACAAGGAGTGTTATTTCCCCGTGATCTGTGAATAACGAAGCCGTCGATGAGCATTAGAGCAACTTTGTGGGGTTCCTCATCTTGAAATTTTTGACCAAGTTTTGAATTGAAAACATGAAAATGAAAGAGAGACTGGAAGAGAAGTACCTAGCTTGGATGAAAGAGAATTTGGATAGATGAATCTACCAAAAGACGCAATTGAAGATTGTGGAGAATTTGGTGTATTGGTGAATTTTAGTGGTAAAAATATTTTTTTCACCTTTTTATATCAATTTTTCCCTAATTTATTTATAATGTGTCTTTTCACTTTAGGGTTCATGTATTTTGGAAGATTTCAACTAATACAAGTTCTCATAAGTGTTTTCTATTTCATTTTGCAACTTCGTGGAGAGTTTAGAACACCTAGTATTGGCGTTTTGGCATCAATTTTTCATTTCGGTATTGAGGTAATCATACTCTGACTATTATATAGACATAGGTACACTTCTTCCCTTGCATTATACATTATCATCCTTTGTCATTTTTCCTTAGGATCTACCCTACCATGTTGTGACACTTAACCATCTCTATTAGTTTTTTATTGTCGTAATGATGGTGGTAGAGCCTACCAATCATGGGTGCCTTGGTTAGTACCTTTTTGACCAGTTCCCATGCTAATTTTCCTCATAAGCTTGGGAGACTTATTAGATTGTCATGATAGTGAGTTTAAACCGCATGATTCTTTCTCTCTACTTTCTGACCTTCACTTGATAGGCTTTCGCTTTATATTTTGTTATGCATTTTATTTTGCATATAGATTATTAGCTACCAGTGCACTAATTCGTAATGCACCACTATATACCTCATAGTAACATTCATATCCATTTGTGTTTCTATTCATTTGCATTTTGATATTAGTTTCCCTCAAGGGAACAACGGATGAGTATCTACTTCCTACCCAACACGTTTTTTGCATTTTGTTTTGCATGGTTCTATTCAATTTGCTTGGAACATAGGTGCAGGCCTTGCGACACTCATTTATTCCATTCTAACATGACATTCTTTAATTCTATTTCAAGCTTTATTAACATGAAAAAGACACAAAAATCAAATATTTATGAAAAGAGAGGGGGAAAGACGTTAGTTCTTTTATGTGTTTTATGAAGTAACAAAGTCATGTCGCCTTTGAACAAAGCATTGATGGTGTGTTTTCCATCACAAATTTAGTTTTAGTATTGTCCCTGGAAGCATAACCATGATTTTGAGTCTAAAACTCTTACTCTTCCAATCACTATGGAGCAACCCTCATTTCCTCTTGCATTTTTGGCTTATATCATTTTATCAAGCTCATGTTCAAAGGATGTAAAACCTGTGTTTGCCATTTCTCAGATTTCTTGACTTTGCATGTTGTACTTCCCTGCTATCAAGTTGTTCTTAGTGAAATCATTGAATTCAAATCATTATTATGGGAGATAGACTTAGATTTGGAAGCACCTGGGGGTTTATTTTCATTACTATTAGGTTACCCTGGACTTACTAGATGACACCTCATCACTTATCAATGATTGAGTGGTTTAACCTATGTTCAATGATAAGACATCTATTCATACCATGGGATTCATGTTGAACCTTGGGTTCCATTTACATCATTGGTGTATTACCTCACCTATGTCAATCACTTTCATTATTGGTGGTTCCTCAGATGGTATTTTTCATGTGTTATTTACATTTGATGCATGCAAGAGACATACTCGATGGTGTGTTTGTTCAAAATTTTGTTCAAGACCTTTAACTCAAATAATGTTCCTGATAATTGCTCATGTTCGTTGATGGGGGATGCTCTAATTCCCTCCTTCCAATGGATCTCATCCTATCAACATCAACTCAATTTTCCTTGGGACAGAGATTTAGATTCCTTTACAATACCTTGGGTGTGCAGTCCTCAGTGGTAGGATCCCTCAGTATTGACAATGGCAATTCATCAATGTCCCATACTTGATAAATTCTATGAATGTTTGATGTCAACACATCTATTCACACTTACTCTAGTATGTATTTTGTACCTTCAAACCAATTATCACTATCAGTGGGTTGTCCCATGTTTGTTAATAGTATACAATAATGATCAATAATCAAATAGTTTCTTCTATGTTCAAAATCATATCATTTATTCACATAGTGTAGATTCGTATAATTCAATGGATTTGGACTAAATATCTTATGGTATAGTAGCATATCCTGTTTATGCTACTACCCAAGTTGCATAAGTAGTACCACATACTTATGTGTCATTGGTACTATGTTGGAGAATTAGCTAATGATTGGATTCATTATAAAAAAAATTGTGGTGTACATTGAGACATAGATCCACTTTGTATATGCCCGTGGCTATGATCTATATTTGACATGGATCCATTGTGTATATTTTTCATGGCCATCTATATGACCCCATTTTTTACCCTAGTATGTAAGTATGTAAATATTAATGAAATGGCTACAAACCAGATATGAATGGTCCAACATGACCAAATTATGTAATTATGTACATCTTCAATTTTTAATATAAAATCCATGACAACTATAGACTAAAGGATGACGAAGAGATGGGCGGATATAATTCCATAAGAGGGAGAGTGAGAGTGAGGTTAAAATGGAGATGACCTTAATGAATTAGGAGTTAAGTCATTATCCTTAATATTCATTTTATCCTAAGTTTTATTAATCCCTTTTTATAAAAGTTCATTAACCATAATCTTGGGTAAATTACCCTAAGCTTGGGATTAGAGGGGGAAAAGTGTCCAACCCCATGTATGCCATTTGTCTAGTTCCTATCATCCTTCACGCTACTTGGCTAGTTCTCAACATGCATATAATTACTGAGAACTAGTCCATTTTTCCATCATTATCCCATGATTGAGCCATCAGTTCTTGTCATTTATGAACCATCTTCACTCGTACCACCATCACCTATACTGGAGACAAGAGGCATACCAAGATCAGCAAAATTTCTTGGATTCCTAGCACAAAGAGTTATTGGTTGGCCTGTGTTGGAGCCCTAGAAGGGAATTTGGGTAAGAAACCCGAGGGATTTTTAACTCAAAGAAGGGATCCCAAGGGACTATTAACTCAAAGAAGAGAGCCTCATTCCTTAGGTTGTGAAGGACGATGGGAAATGAGTGCTAGTGTATTGGGATAGTTATAGCAGGAATATTCGGTACATTCTTGTGGTCTAATAGCCCCATATCAAGGGTGGTATGTCAAAGAAAGATATGGCTTGACAGAGCCTACGGCTGGGAGCAACGTCACTGGTCTACAATCAGTCGATTATATTTTTAGATAAGTATACACCTGTGTATAAAATGTGTTGTGATTATATTTGATATGTGTTTAATGTATTTATGGTTATATGATGATTTAATTGCATGGAGTTATTGGCATTATGTGATTGCATTCATGTAGAAATTTCTAGCAATAAATTTCTATATGCATATATAAATTATGAGTAAGCATTTATGCATTTAATTCCACTGTAAATATTTAACTTAAACCATAGAAAAATGAAATGGAATATCAAAGTTGTTTTCAATTAATAATTTCGGTGTTCCTGTTGGAATATTCTAACCATCTCATCTTGGTTTTGCATGCATGCATTCCATGCAGTGGTAGTTGAGTCTCCTAGCACCTAGTCCTTAATTAACCCCCCTAGAGCTTAACTTTGGTCATCATTATCCCTCTTATCCACTCAGAGCACCTTGGTTACATCACTGAAGTCCAAAGGCACCCTCATGCTTTATTTTCAAGGAGTTAGCACAGTCAGTTCCATGATTTAGGGTGCCTTGTCCCCTTGATTGACTAGTTAATTGACTGTTACACCTAGTTTCACTGCCACTAAGTGTAGGAGCACCTATTTTGACCACTACAAGTCATTATTTCACCTCCTTGGAGTTTCCTTCCCTAATTTCTAGCTCCAATGACCCAGTCATGTGCCAGTCCACCTCAGTTGACTAGCCATTCATCATCAGTGGCCATTGGACCTTATCGAGAGATGGTTCCAATGCAAACTAAGACTACCACTTGTGTGGATTCCAACTGCCTCTTTAGGATCATAAATTTCTCCTTTGGAGATGTATTATTTATGTACACATTCTCCTGAATAATAGAGGTAATGGAATTTTTTCCAATTGTTCTTCATTCTTTTGTGTTGTAACACATTTTTTCCTTCTCTCTTTTTCCTACTCAATTCTTTTGATCTCTGTTAGACTTAGTGTGAATTTTATCTTTGTCTCTAGATCTCTCTGAGAATTTCAAAAAATATCACATGGTATTAGAGATTTGCTGAGCAAAGTAATCTCCCGAAAGAGTTTTTTAGATATTTTTTGTGCAGGTATTCTACAACATCTTCCATGAATCTAAAAGCAATTCATCCTCTCTCTCCATTCAACTATGATGAGTGGAAACCAAAGATGATAACATATTTAAAGAGATAGGGTCTTTTTGATATTTGTATTGATGTTATGAGATATTTTTCTCCCTATGAAGAGGATAATGATTGGCTAAATGATTCTAACAGTTCCTTTGGAGCAATGTGTATTGCTATGTCTACTGGTGTGTGCTACCTCATGGAAACTGCTAAATATCCAAGTGATCTATGGGCCCAACTGGAAAAATCATTTGGCAAGCAAAATGAAGAGATTGGTGCAAATGATTTGGATAACAATCCTAGTGATACCTCCTCAAGTGTTCTCTCTAATTATGTCTCGGCCTCAAGCATCTCTCATGATGAAGTTTTTCAAGATGAAGAAGAAGCTGCAGATTCAACACAAAAAGTTCTTGTTGAAGAAATTCCTTCCTCTGGTGCTCTAGAAGTTGAAGACAATTTTGAATTGTCCCTTTCCCAAGTAGTTGATGCAGATGAAAGTTATACAACTAATGAAGATAATTATTTTGGAGAGATTATCCATTCCTCACTCATGTTCTCAATATCTTCTATTCTAAATTCAGAGCAAGATAAGCCAGTTCATGCTCTAGAATCTGAAGAGGTTCTTAAATCCTCTCTTTTGCATGAGTCTGCTAGTGTGCAGAATGATGATCTATTGAATGTTTTGGAGGTTAAATCAGATTTTGGAGGTGATGCATTCTCCCTCATTGATCGCATGCTTCCTATGTACTTCTATTCGATCATTGGCACATGTTCTTAGAGTTTCACTGAAGATGGACAACACTACCATTCTCTTGGGTTCAAATATCAGGCATATTTTGGTGATTTTGGTCATTATCTCACCTACATTGGTTCAAAGGAGATATCAAAGAACCATATACACATTCCTAGATTCGATCCTACCTCATCTTGTTCGAATTTCAAGTTCCAGGATGATCTTCATATTTTTGGTTTTTTTCTCACCAGGTTTCGTCTCAAGTACAAGTTCAGAGAGCTTCCAGATTTGCTTGCTTCCATTGGTGGAGAATTCATGCACATGACTTGGGAGCATGATCCTCTTCTACCAAGGAGGAAGATACCTCCATACATATTCATCTCTGGAGCATCATTAAATATTTTGGTAGGTTTCATGTCCATCTTGAGGGGGGGGGGTTTGTTCCCACATGGTTTTCCCTCTTTCCTCACTTAAATGGACTAATAAATTTGTAAATGGTGACCTTTGGTCTCGGTTACCAGTGCCTATTTCTGATTTTTCCTCATGTAGTAAGGGTTAAGGGGTGTTGGAATATTCTAACCATCTCATCTTAGTTTTGCATGCATTCCATGCAATGGTAGTTGAGTCTCCTAGCACCTAGTCCTTAATTAGGCCCCCTATAGCTTAACTTTGGTCATCATTATCCATATTATCCACTCAGAGTGCCTTGGTTACATCACTGAAGTCCAAAGGTACCCTCATGCATGATTTTAGGAGTTAGCACAGTCAGTTCCATGATTTAGGGTGCCTTTGTTGGAATATATTAATTATATTCCTCGGAAGGTATTAATGTCTTTGTATTATGTCGAAAGTTATCCATAATCGTATGTAAAAGAGTAATACATTATATCCCATATTCATTATGGTAAAGTATACTTTTGATATCCATCATTATATAAAGAGATGTTATTATGGAGAATTATATTATCCCACATGCAATATGTGAAAGTAATTCCTCCACATATCTTGGTATATAATAGGTACAAGGGAGTCACATCTCATATGTTCAAGTGATATAGTGGTATACGCTCATAGATAGTATCAACACATGGTAGTGTGATCTCAAGCTCTGCTATATTGTATTGGGGTTATTTGTAGTTGCTCTCTTGTAAGATTGAAGGATATTTTTGGAGATAATAGAAGACAACCTTCCTGTGGACGTAGCCCAATTGGGTGAACCACGTATATATGGTGTATTCTTTTTCTTGTTCTTTTTATGTTGATATGTTATTGATTTCTAAGATATGTAAGCTAGTTTAGCTAGGTCTATAGTTCTGACATGGTATTAGAGCTGGTTTCTATGATCTAGCACCTTCCATAGCTTTCAATCAATAACTATTATCATCTGGGCATTATTTATTCTTGTAGATTTGCTTTAAATCTGGTAGCCATTAGGCTTCTTTTCAGATCTGGGCATGTTTTTGCAGTTTTTTTTATAACCCTAACTTTGTTGTGTAGTTTTTGCAGAAATTTTCCAAGGGGTTCTTGATTTTTTTTTTGATCTATATGATTTTTGGCTTCGCCTCAAGGAGATCTATCTTCCGGTTGTCAAATCGACAGTTTTCGTCCAATTTTGGTAGACTTTTTTACAGGTTTCTGCCTTTGGCATAATTGACATTTTTTTCGGCCTAAAACTGGACATTCATGACCTTTCTTCATAGACAAGTGCGAGTAACCACGGCCTTCTCTGTTGCGAACCCGCGAGTATACTGCATACCCGCGAGTTCCAGTGTGCAGACCCGTGTGTGCTACAGCATACTCGTGTCTGCTCTAACTGTTAACTCGCGCTTTTTCAGTATACTCACTACCCCCTGTGCAGAGACCCGCGAGTGCTTCAGCATAACCGTGACTTTACTGCACAGACACCTGCGAACATCAGCTTAGAACCGCTAAATCCTCCTTCATAAACCCACACAACTGCGACTGACTCTACTGTGAACCCACGAGTAACCGCGACCTTGCCATGGAGAACCCGCGAGTATCATTTTTATTCGCAAGTTTCCTGTTGGAAAACCCGCAAGTGACTTTTCTTAGCACTTTTTTAAGGGCTGTAAGTAAAAGTTTCTTTTCCTTTACTGTGTTTCTGCAAATCAGTACGGTAAAGTGTATCAGTTTTCTTTTATTCAATTTTTTTCTCGTCATTTCTAGCATTTGGGTTTATTTTCTTGTCAATATTTCTATCATTATGACTTAAGAAGTAGCTTTTGTTCCTGAACTTGCGGGTCCTAACTATCTTGCATGGAAAAGGAAAATGATTGATGTTATCAACAGTAATAATCTATGGAGGATTGTTAATGGTGAACACCAAAAAGATACTGATGCTCAAGTTGTGGTTATATAGGAAGATAAATGTGATCAAGCAAGAGGGCTCATTGGTCAAACGGTTTCAGATAGTCTTCAGGTAAGTATTGAGGTAGAAGACATCCCGGTTGAGGTATGGAAAATTCTTTCTTCTTTATTTGATAAATATGATGATGTTTCTGCTTATTACCTTGAAAGAAGATTTTTGAGCTAGATCCTACTAACTTTGAAAGAGTAGAATTATATCTTGTTGAAGTGAAAACTTTAAATGAAAAATTAAATAATTGTGGTAAAGGTTACAAGAAAAAGACACTGCTCTTATAATTCTTGTAGAACAAAAATTGCCATCTTGTTTTGATATGTTCATCCAAACTAGGAATAGGGCTCTTGAATTGACTCAAAACACCACAAAACCTACTTTTGATGATTTTTGTAAGGATTGATTAATGAGCAAGAAAGGTTAATTGTTTCAGGAAAAATCACACCTAATAAGTCTCTTATGGTACATAATAGGAATCCTAAGAATTTTTTTAATAATGTTAAAGGTTCTAGTTCACACACTTCAAATCATACTAATAAATTCGGTAATGCTTCTAATGCACATCATGAAAATAGTAATAATAAGAAAGTGTATGATCCTTGAAAGCATTGTGGTAAAACTAACCATCCTGAAAAGAATTGATTTAAAGCGAAACATTTAATGGATAAGGCTCAAAAGAAAGGTTCTGATGAATTACAAGTAGCTTCATGTGCATCTGTTGTTTCGTCTAGTAGTTCTTCTTCTAATGTGGAATGGATAATGGATACCGATGATTCTAAACATATGACTGGTAATGCTTCTTTATTTACATCTTATGACAATAATAAAAACACATCTTAGAAAGTATCTATAGGTGATGGTAAACAACTTCCCGTAATTGGTTCTGGTACTGTAAATGTTGCTAATGGTCAATTGGAAGATGTTTTTCATGTTGAACACATTCCCATCAACTTGATTTCTATTTATCGTGCATGTCAAAAAGGATATAAATTTGAAGCTTGGCCTAATAAATATGTTCTTAAAGATATTAATCAAAATTTTAAAATAGTTTCTTCTGGTCCTATTGATCATACTGTTGGTTTATATACATATGTTGGTTTTAATTCAATTAAAATACAACCTTTTTATCCCTATGTTGCTCATGTTGATGAACTAGTAAATTATGGCATGAAATATTAGGTCATTTGAATTATGGTAAAATGCAAATGTTAACTAAAATGATACTTGTCTTGCCTAATATTCCGTCTACTAACGGTGTTTGTGAAGGTTGTGTTCTTGGTAAACATCATAGAGAAATGTTTGATAAAGGTAAAGCTTGGCGTGCTAAAGACTGTTTGCAATTAATTCATAGTGACATTTGTGGTCCTCTTGAATTTCCTTCTATATATCATGCAGTCTATTTTCTTACTTTTATTGATGACTTTAGTAGAAAATCATGGATTTATTTTTTGAAAAATAAAAGTGACACTTTTTCTAAATTTCAAGTATTTAAATCCTTGGTTGAGAATGAATCTGGTAAAATAATTAAGACTTTAAGAACTGATAATGGGGGGGGGGGGGGGGGGTTAACAAAGAATTTGAAGTATTTTTATCTAAACATGGCATTCAACAGCAAAAGACGGTTCCTTACACACCTCAAGAAAATGGTGTTGCTGAAAGGAAAAATAGAAATTTAGTTGAGATGGCCTGATGTATGCTTTATTCTAAAGGATTACACAAGAAATTTTGGGCCGAAGCCATAAGTTGTGCTAACTTGATTTTAAATAGATTTCCTACAAAAGTTGTTATGCATGTTACCCCTGAGGAAAAATGGAATGGTAGAAAACCAGATATTAGTAACTTTAAGGTGTTTGGTTGTGAATGTTGGGCTCATATTCCTGATGAAAAATGGAAAAAGTTAGAACCCAAGTCTCACAAGTGTATATTCATTGGTTATGCTGAGGTTTCCAAAGCTTACAGGTTATTTGATCCTTCTAATCAAAGTGTCATAATTCGTAGAGATGTTCAATTTATTGAAGTCTCTCCACCACCTAAGTCTGTAGAACCTCATGTTACCCCGAATATTCCATTGTCTCTTGTTACTCCTATATCCGTTACTCCTACCATCACTGTGCCCGTTGTTGATCTTAGTTCACCCTCTTCTTCAAGTGTTCCACCTGAAAGTATTGAATCTCCTGAAGTGACTTATGTTCCTTCTAACCTTTCTGTTTGGGCCCGGAAAACTCTTGAATCTGCAAGTAGTAATATCGATAACCCTTTTGATACTCGTAGAACTCGAACTAACTTTGCTCTTATGACCAAAGTTTTGGCCAAAAATGATCCTACTTCTTATGCTCAAGCTAAGGGTAAGCCTCATTGGGAACAAGCTATGTCTGCTGAGTATGATTCTCTTATGAAGAACAAGACTTGTTCTCTTGTTCCTCTTCCTTCGGGAAAGAATTTAGTTGGTTTTAAATGGATTTATAAAACTAAGTTTACTGCAGAAGGACAAATTGAAAAATATAAAGCTAGATTAGTTGCTAAAGGTTTTAATCAACTTGAAGGTATTGATTATAATGAAACTTTTTCTCGTGTTGCTAAAATGAATACAATAAAAACCACCTTATCTCTTGTTGCATCTTATAAATGGGAAATACTCCAAATGGATGTTAAACGGGTTTTTTTAAATGGTAATCTTAATGAAGATACTTATATGCAACAACCTCCTGGTTTTATTAATGTTGAATCATCAAGTTCTGTATGCAAATTATACACGTCTTTATATGGTTTCAAACAAGGACCTAGGGCTTGGTATGAAAAAATTGATACATCTTTCTTGAATAATGGTTTTAAGCGTTGTATATCTAATCCAAATCTGTATGTTAAGAACTTTGGTGATCATGTCCTCATTATTGTGTTATATGTGGATGATCTTATTATTACTGGAAGTCGACTTGTTTTAATTCAAAGTATGAAAATTGATCTTCAAAAGCAATTTGAAATTATTGATCTCGGTATATTGCACTATTTCTTGGGTCTTCAAATCTGGCATATGGCAGATGGTATCTTTCTCTATCAGTCGAAGTATGCTACAGACTTATTGGCTCGTTTCCATATGAGTGATTGTAAACCTGCTACTACGCCTTTTTAGTCTGGTGTAAATTTAACTGTTGAGTGTACAACTCCTCTTGTTGATGCTACTCTTTATCGCCAGCTCGTGGGAAGTTCGATATATTTAACTCACAACATACCATATCTCTCTTTTTTCATCAATATGGTTTCACGGTTCATGCAGCAAACTCATTAAATTCATTGTCAAGTAGCAAAGAGAATTATGAGATATTTACAGGGGACATTGCACTATGGTGTCTTTTATTCGATCAGTGCTACAGTTTCACTTTATGGATACACATATTATGACTGGGCAAGTGACAGTTCTAATCGACGGTCAACTGTTGGTTATATATTTCAACTTGGTTCAGGTCCGGTTTCTTGGTCCAGCAAGAAGGTGAAGACTCTTTCTTTATCATCGTGTGAAGCAAAGTATAGAGAAACCAAAGAAGCAGCTAAAGAAGCAGTTTGGTTATGGCATGTTCTCACTGAGCTTGGTCTGGTTCTAAAATCATCCACTATGTTGAAATGTGATAATCAGGGTGCAATTCAACTTGCTTATAATCCGGTATATCACTCCAAGACAAAGCATCTCGACCTTGATGCTCATTACATTCGAGGTCTCGTCGCAGATGGTATTCTTTCTCTTGAGTATTGTCTTACCAGGTAGCAAGCATCCCATATCTTCACCAAATCCTTTACAGCAACGAAGTATGTGCATCTTCGTTCTTTAGTTGGGATGAGGGAAGTTGTTATCAAGGGGGAGTAGTAATGACTCCTTCCTTCCTTAGTGTTAGTGATGGATTTTCTCCCAGCCATTATTAAGGGGGAGTGTTGGAATATATTAATTATATTCCTTGGAAGGTAAAAATGTCTTTGTATTATGTCGGACATTATCCACAATCTTATGTAAAAGAGTAATACATTATATCCAATATCCATTATGGTAAAGTATACTCTTGATATCCATCATTATATAAAGAGATGTTATTATGGATAATTATATTATCTCACATGCAATATGTGAGAGTAATTCCTCCACATCTCTTGGTATATAATAGGGTCAAGGGAGTCACATCTCATATGTTCAAGTGATATAGTGGTATACGCTCATAGATAGTATCAACACATCGTATTTTGATCTCAAGCTCTGCTATATTGTATTGGGGTTATTTGTAGTTGCTCTCTTGTAAGATTGAATGATATTTCCGAAGATAATAGAAGACAACCTTCATGTGGACGTATCCCAATTGGGTGAACCATGTATATCTGGTCTATTATTTTCCCTGTTCTCTTTTTGCTCTTATTTATGTTTATATGTTATTGATTTCTAACGTAGGTAATCTATTTTATCCAGGTATATAGTTCTGACACCCTTGTCCCCTTGATTGACTAGCTAATTGATTGTTACACCTAGTTTCACTGCCACTGAGTGTAGGAGCACCTATTGTGACAACTACAAGTCAGTATTTTTCCTCCTTGGAGTCTCCTTCCCTAATTTCTAGCCCTAATGACTCAATCATGCACCACTCCACCTCAACTGACTAGCCATTCATTATCGGTGGCCACTGGACCTTATCGGGAGATGGTTCCAATGCAAACTAAGCCTTCCACTTGTGTGGATTCCAACTGCCTCTTTAGGCTCATGAATTTCTCCTTTGGAGATGTATTATTTATGTACACATCCTACTGAATAATAGAGGTAATGGAAGTTTTTCCAATTTCTCTTCATTCTCTTGTGTTGTAACACGTTTTTTCCTTCTCAATTTTTACTGCTCAGTTCTTTTGATCTCTGTTAGACTTAGTGTGAAATTTATCTTTGTCTCTAGATCTATGTGAGAATTTCACAAAATATCGCAATTCCATGGCCCCAATGGTATTGTGAGGACATTGGGTACATGACACCATCATGTTTCATTTTACATGGATCCACGATGTAATTGATTTAATGTCCATGCTTGTTTTTCTACTTGTGCATGGGTATGTCCACCTTGGGGAAGAGAGTAATCTGTCAATATCTTTTTTTTTCTTTGTAGGTAATTTGTGATCTAGATTTTGGTGCACTCTACCTAGTTCCACTCATCGAATTCCTATACCATTTTATGATTTATTTACGCCATCAACATCTCTTCTAAACTCAAACATTAAGAGAAATATGTTGTAGCATTATTAGGTCATCATTTACCTAAAATGTCTATTTGGAATAAGTACTATTTAATCACTAGCTGGTAATCCTCTTAAAAACATTATTTGGCTTAGTCCCCATACCTTTCCTTTAGGAAACATGTGGGTCCATGTCTCTTTCCTTAAAGCAAGGCATGAAGGTGTTTCAAAAAATGCAAAAAATATAAAATCACATTAAATATGCACTCTTGTGTGAGATTTATGTAGCTTGTACATCTGTACACCATTAAAAATCTATATCAACTACCTGAACTCTCAAGAGTATTTAAGAAGATAAAACGTTGGAGAAGGGGGATCACAAGCTATTGAAGCACACTTATGCTTGAGAATTAGTTGATTCTTGAGCTTTTTATGATCCTATCTACCATTAAAAACCCTATTTTCTAGTTTTTTCCTCCTTAATTTAGATTTGGGATCTTAATTCCCTTGGATTATCCCATTCCTTTATGACTAAGAAGTTGGAGTTGAGAAACGGTCCAAGTGGCTCGCACTATAGAAACCTGGATCCTAGTGAAGAAGGTGCCAACAGTGAAGATCAAGTATATTGTTGCATTTTGCTTTCATCCTTGGATTATTAATAACATCGATATCTCTCTTCTTCCCTCCCAAAATCGTGTTTTAATTTGTGTTTTCATTAATTATATATTTGTAGGTGGAACTATTTGCCTGATGGTAGTTATTTTTAGTTAGTAAAGATTTCATATCACATTAATTAGCATTTACTGATACTTAGAAAGGTTTAAAGGTTTGAGAAAGGTTCTTTGGTTACTTGTGTGTATATTTTTAGTAGATTGGATGCACAATTTTTGCTTTTGTTTGTTTGCAAGTTACACCAAATAATCTAACCAACTTGCCTAAGGCATTTCCCTCTTTATTTTTCTCTATTATCTTTGAGTGCTTAACTGAAATTGGAATTTAGAGTTGTTTGTCTCTTACTTACCCTGTCAATAATCCATCCCTAGTTATTGGGAAGTGTTTTCATAAACACCACCAATGTTTATGGTTGCTACCAATCCATTATTGTTTTATACTGCTACTAATCCACTAGTGTTTTTTGATGCTACTGATGTCATTCCAATAAGAATCCTATGAGACTACATATATGGTTTCAATTTTATTTTTGGTGGCTATAATCACCAATGGCTATGAATTTAGCTCAAGTGGATGTGCAATGATAACATTCTTTTCAATTGAATGGTTAGACGTTGGAGTCATTATTGGCCACTACATGCTCTAATGTTGTGGATGTGCCTACCAATTACCCACCATCGTGATCTCAAGTAAGTACAACTATATTTCCATCCTATCTACTAGTTTCTCAATGTCAATGGATTCGATGGATGTGTTCTTGAAATTTACCAAGAGTTCTATCCAAATTCCCTCTTTTTGACTACCTATATGTCATCAATTCCATTTTCTAAGGACATAGAAAAAATTCATTTGGGGGAGTCATCCACATCACCATAACCATATGGAATAGCCTGTCAAATGTGATCATATGCAATAATGACCTATCAATCCCAATTCTTGTTGACCTACAATAATGACTTGTCATTACCAATTCATACCTCATTATGGCATATCTTTCCAAATTTATGGTGTATCATTTTCCATGTGTGCCACCCTTTCTTTCCCAAATTTGGAATAACAACCACATTCACTACCCTTCCTTGCTAATGTCATCATTTCTTACTATTTGAATTACTAATGAACCCTTAGATATATTTAACCCTGTTTGCTATGTGGGAGGATTTAGCATGAGACATGAACTAGTGGAAACTAATAATCTACAAACAAACCTAGAAGTGACAAGAATTTTTTAGGAAGTAGGATGGCTATCCTACTTTAACTGACTCTACGGATTCGATGAGAAATTTGCTCTTGAATTAGCTCAAATTTTTAGGGTATCATCTACCATAATAGTAGGGGCTTTATATCAGGGTCATAGAGGCTAGCATTACATGATTCATAAGTCAATGAAGAGAAGGAAAATGGTGGTTCTAGCATCAAACCATGGTTAACAACACTCACTTAGTTTTCTTGGTCTGGGACAAAAAAGTTCAAATCTCAAAAAATGGGGTTGCATGAACATCATTGAGGAAACCATGGGCATATGTTGCATATTACTTCCAGAAATACCTTACATGCAAAGGTCCTTACAATCTATTGTTTATCTATCACCCTATTGTTTTCACCCATCTAAGGCATCGGCGGTTAATCAGCATTCCCTTCTTCTTTCTCCAATATTTACAACATATGTTAATCATGGTAAGAAAGAATAAGCATCCTAAGAATAGTTTATTATTAATGACTAAATGTCGCACACATCGACATTTTGGCTAATAAAATCCCAAAGAAAATAAAAAATAGAAGCAATACGTTTACACCTATGATAGGTCGCGCTATAGCGCATATTATCATATTTGTCTTCTCACTACACCAACGCAGGTTTTCCTTCAAAATCTATGCGACTATAAAAAACGGTGGGACCACAACCACCCATAGTGCATTGAAGGCTCATCAAGGTTCCATCGCCTCCAATAATTCAAATTGTATCTCCCTATGTACTTGGGTTCATTGAATGCCCCCCCTTTGTGTACTTTGGGGGGAAATCATGGAGTTAATGGGTTCACATTTGGATCTAGTTGTTTCTTGGCCACCTCTTTGCCTATAAAAGGAATCCATGGGCATGCATCTAGTAAAGAGAAATTAGAGAAAATTTATGATGTTGGAATTATGTTGGAACTTATTCCACCTCTTCCCATACCTCCAAGCATTCTTTAAGATCCCTTTCCAGCTTCCTTCAAGGGTAAAGTGTTTCTCCCATTGCTCCCTCTCAAGTTATATAGCATTTAGTGTGGATAAAAAGGACCTCCCTAAGGGATATTATTGGCTTCCCTTTGAATCCCACACCTCCTAGGTGACACTTCTTGTAACAAGCTTGACCATTGGGGAATCTAAATCGGTTCTTGCATTTTCTCTTTGTTTTGGTTTGCATCCTCTCACCCGTCTTTGTTTTATTTCAAGTTTTTGTTTTTCTTTTGCTTTGAATCACTAACAAGGGCTTGTAGGATCAATTTGGAGTCAATCACATTTGATTTTTGTACTACAATATTGGGCCTTACAAGGGCTTGTAGGATCAATTTGGAGTCAATCACATTTGATTTTTGTACTACAATATTGGGCCTTGTTGACAACCTCAAATGCTTCCACCAAAGTGAGAAGTGTTCCACTCCTCTTGTGCATATTTTCCCACAACAGTATTTATGGCGACACAGCTCTATTTTTGTTAATTTGTCTTTAACTAGGTTGTTATTTGTTATATAGCTAATTTTAGTTGCTTGTTGTGTGCAGGTGAAGAGTTCCATACTCTTGTTTCTTGTATTTCGTCCTATGTGATCAAAGATTATGGATGAGTCTTTTGTCATCATGGTCATAGAACTTGATTTGTCTTTCTTGATGTACCTGTATCTTGTTAGCAAACAACATCATCCTCATACAACACCACAGGTGCATTAGTACAATCATATAACCCTAATCAATGAATGTCTTCTATGCATTCATTATCAAACAATCATAATTGTACTAACCTCAATAATATGAATACAAACATATCATGAACATATTTCAACATATACCTGTATCTCCTCAAGTCATACCTGTCAGGATTGCTTTTAACCCAATCCACTCTCATTTGTTAAAACTGGATTTGGAGCTGGATTAGGGTTTGTCAGAGAAACCCTAAAAATTCAAACTTTGAATTTCAAACTTTTGAATGGATGGAAATATGTGGCTTTCTGATCTAATCAAGTTGGTATAATTCAATTTTGAAAACTGCAAAATTTGACCCCTCAAAATTGCCTTTGAAACTTCTGGATTCACTGAACAGGACCCCGAACTAGGGTTTGATAAAGCCCACCCTTCTACCCAATCAAAAGGTTTGATCCAAAGCTCTAAACTTCGATTTTTCTGAGGATATTCCAGCCATGGTCACAGATTTCAAAAGTTACAACTTTTGCAGAAGCCCTAATTTTCCACCTTTCCGATCAAAATCCCGAACTAGGGTTTGATAAAGCCCACCCTTCTGACCAACCAAAAATTTCAATCTTGGTCTCTAAATTTCAATTTTGATGAGGAGCATTCATCCATGGACTCCGATTCCAAAAATTCCAACTTTCTCTGAAGCCCTAAATTCCCGCAGCAGTAATAAGCCAGGAATGAAGGTGCTCAAAAAACAATTCTGTTTTGACATAAATATGCACCTGATTGTTTCTGGTACATCTATAAAATTACAAATCCACAGGGTCTAAAAATTCTTCCTGTGGTATCCTAACCTATCATCTTTCCATCCCCATAGGTCTGACCTCAATTGGATTCTCTGAGAGGGAGTTATGCCAAGTGTCACAACGTGACCTGTTTTATGGGATAAAACAGGAGAACGAACTTGTGCGGAGTTCCACGTGTCACTGGTTCAACTTCGGCCTCTGAAAATATTACCTGCGAAACTACAGTCTGTCCTCTACCTGTGAATTTTTATGAAATTTCATTTGGAGCTTCCTAGCCCAAGTTGTGACCTTTTTTCCTAGGTCACCTGTTTATGACTGAGATCTGGAAGAGGCAGAAACCCTAACTTGTACTGATCATAAATCACAAAGTAAAACGAATTAGAGGCTGTACTTTGGACACAAAGTATAGGGGGATGTTATCTACGACCTGTAAAGGTTTCAAATCCTGAACCTTTTCCAAAATGGATTTATAGCGAAAGTTCCACGATGACCGGTTTTTGCTATATAAAACCCTAACCTTCAAATTGTTGCAAGTGAAGCAAGTGTCGTTAGTGCCATACATTGCCTTCCTTCAGGATAGCTCTGATACCATGTTAAGATTTAATATGCTAAGATAGAAAATATCAGTATTTCATTTCATTTCATAACAATAGCATATACAGGATCACTGAAAGAACAACAAGCACAACATAAACACAAGAGACACAGATTTATCCTGGGAAACCCTCATGGGGTAGAAAACCCAACAAAGCTTCCTCAATATAGATGACCAGCAAATACAAAGATGTAAAACCTGGACATGAGCTCCTTCTCCTTCATAGAAGATCTCTCCCTCACCTATGCGCCAATCACAAGTGAGTGTAATGTGTGTTAAACGAGGAACACACCTCCTCTATTTATACACAACTCCGACTTGACTTTTACGCTTACTAGGTCGGCCCCAAATTAAGTACTTAACATAATGTGACAGGGCCGACCCCACTAGGGTGGTCTAATAACCCTTTAACCCACATGACTCATACAGGGTCGACCCCCACTAGGGAAGTCTAATAACCCAAGTTACCACATACCTCACGGAGGAATAAAACATCTACGGATATACAATAAGGTCTCCACGGAGGAATGAAACATCTCCGGAATAATAAAGTACAAATATAATATTCTTAGAAGTTACAATATTTCAACATACCCAAACCTTCTCCCAAATCATCATCGGGGGTCGCCAAGCCTAAAGCAGGGGGGATAACCCAACAACGATTAAAATCCCCAGTAATGACCACAACTACTCCTACACCGAGGGTCACTCCTTTGTGTGCCCTATGTTAGAAATAATGCCATGCAACCAACATGTGCTCCACCTTTCTGGAGCTCAGGAATTTTCTCAATACCCATGTTAGTGTGAAACATTTTCTACCTACAATATCAGGGGGTACCT
Organism: Larix kaempferi; assembly: GCA_027924585.1. NCBI lineage: Eukaryota > Viridiplantae > Streptophyta > Pinopsida > Pinales > Pinaceae > Larix > Larix kaempferi. The sequence goes on along the minus strand of BSBM01000088.1, from coordinate 15,378,994 downwards.
CTTCATCGCCCAACTTGATCCCTAAATCCAAATCGTTGCGTACCAATCACGCATGTTCGATTTTCTCACAATTTGGGCATTACACACATCATTGTCCCGAACTCCCTCGATTTCACAGATTTCGAGACGCTATGGTGACCATTCACCTCACCCAAATTTTGGATGAGAATCTTTCACCTGAACCCAGGAAACAACTTCTATCAATACCACTACCATAACAACATCCATTCCAATAGTGAGCACCTACGCAACCCCTCAATTGGAAGAGTCACTCTCGTTACGCCCCAGTCAACAATTACTTCCTCGATGACGTCAAAGCCCAGTCATTGTCCTTAATCACGCCTATGCTACTCACCCATGCTGGTCATGCAAGTTGATGACTCATCACTCCTTCCAATGTCCTATATTGGTCACATTTTGCACCCTTTGTGCTACACATAAGAGACTGTCAAATACCCTTACCCCTTTTGGAACCCCCATTCCTATGGTAATGGAATAAGAACACAATTCTACTGAAAACAACGAACAACCAAACACACTAGTGTGTTCGGGTACACAGGGTACTACCAAAGGACCGAACACCAAGAGCAACCACTTCACACAAACAGATCACAGATCAACACACCAATGTTTTGACGTGGTTTAAACCCTCTTGAGGGAAGCACTCCACGGCTCCGGCCAAATAGCTTCTACAGGACAATTTATTATGCAAAGAAAGAAAGTTACAAATGAGCTTCTCATAATTGATCAACTAAACAATGACCCTCCATGCTCTTTAAATAGAGATCATGGACCAATCGGGTGTTAAGCCACGGATCAAGTTTAGGTATGATCTAAGAGAAGTTGAGCCGTCGGATCACTCTATGTCGGGAACATATCGTGACCGTCGGATTAAGTATTTACAAATGCATACTAATGCATACTAAAGAAACACACTTTCCCTAACAGATATATTACACAAGTTGATCTTAACTAACTCTTAAGTGTCTAAATATCCTAACATTCCTCCTTAAAAACAACTTGGGATAGGATTGAAGGATTTACAAAAGTGACACTATTAGGAGAAGGAAGGAGGCATTAAAGCCTATCCCCCCTTAATGACAAGTTCCTGAACTCCTAACATAGATTGAAGTTTAGAAAACTTCGCTTCTGTAAGAGACTTGGTGAAAATGTCTGCAACTTGATCATCTGTAGGGAAAAAGAACACTTCAAGAACACGATCATGAACAAGATTTCTGATAAAGTGCATATGTAGGGCAATGTGTTTGTTGCGTTGATGTAGAACTGGATCTTTGGCAAGCTTGATGGCACTTTGATTGTCGCACCAAAGTGGAGTAGGCTACTGCTGCTCGAATTCGAACTCTGAAAGGATCTGTCGAAGCCATAAAGCTTCCTGACTGGCATTAACTGCGGCTCGATATTTTGCTTCTGCCGAAGAAAGATCAAGAGCTTGTTGTTTCTTACAAGCCCAAGTGATAGGTCCATATCCTAGACTGAAAACATAAACTGTAGTAGACTTTCGATCATCAGGATCTCCAGCCCAATCTGAATCAGTGAAACCACCCAACAAAGGTTTCCCCCCTGTACTGTAATGAATCCCAAACTGAACTGTACCTCGAATATATCGAAGTATTCTTTTAGCTGATTTCCAGTGACTTTCATGAGGTGTCTGCATATAACGGGAAACACGACCAACAGCAAAGGAAAGGTCAGGACGTGAATGAGTCAAGTATAAGAGACTACCAACAAGCTGACGATACAAGGTGGCATCGACTTCAGGTGAAGTACAAGTGGAAAAAAGTTTGACTCCAGACTGGAAGGGAGAAGGGGCTGGTGTACAATCTTCCATGTGAATGCGACGAAGAAGGTCACAAGCATACTTATACTGAGAAAGAAAGATTCATTCTTTGGTTTGCAGGACTTGGAGACCAAGAAAATAATGCAAATATCCTAAGTCTAACATTTCAAAATTTTGCTTAAGATTGGATTTCACATGGGTTATAAGCTTAGGGTCACTACCAGTAAGAATAAGGTCATCAACATATAGAACAAGTATGATGAGATGGTTTCCTACTTTCTTGGTATAGACATTGGGGTCAGAATGGCATCTAGAAAAACCAGTGTCAAGGAGAAAGTTATCCATTTTGGCATACCAAGCTCTAGGAGCTTTCTTAAGGCCATATAAGGATTTCTTAAGGCGACAGACAAGGCTAGAGTTATTCTGAACATATACAGGAGGTTGTTTCATGTAAATTTCCTTCTATAAATCACCATGTAAGAAGGCATACTTGACATCCATTTGATGGACTTCCCAGTTGTGTAAGGCTGCAAGGGAAAGAACAAGGCGGATGGAGTTCATTTTGGCGACATGAGCAAAGGTTTCATTGTAGTCAATCCCTTTAACTTGGGAAAAACCTTTGGCAACCAACCTTACCTTAAGTCTTTCAATACTTCCATCTGATGCATACTTAGTTCTGTAGACCCATTTACATCTTACAAGTTTTTTTCCTTTTGGAAGAGGTACAGGATCCCAAGTATCGTTCGCCATTAAGGAACGATATTCTTCATCCATAGCTGCATCCCAATCTGGATTTCCTGAAGCTTCTGCAAAGGTTTCTGGATCATGATTCTTGAAAACTTGAGCCAAAAGAGAAGAGGCTCGCTGAAACTGAGAACGTGTTCGTCGTTGATCTCTAGGATCACCGGCAAGATCACTAGCTGCTTCACATGTTGAATGGACCCATCGAGGAAGCACTTGTGCTGGTGCAATTGGAGGAACATGAGCAGGCGGAGGTGGAGGTGGATTTTCATCCTCACTGTCATCATCAGAAACTGGAGTTGGAAACCTGTCAAGAAAGTTGGAAGAAGAAAAAGAAGGCACAAACGTCGAATCAGGCTTGCAGGCCAAAGATGGCACAATCGCCGAGTTAGGCTTGCAGGCCAAGAGATTTTCATCAAATTTAACATTTTTTCTAATGATTATATCATGAGAATGTGGTTGAAGAAGTCTATAACCTTTTACATCTTCAGAATATCCAACAAATATGCACTTTTCACTTTTAGGCTGCAATGCTTTCCGTTTTTCATCCAGAATGTGAGCCCATGCTTCACTACCAAACACACGGAAGTGACTTACATCAAGTTTAGTTTTACTCCATGCTTCTTCCAGTGTGATACCTTGTAATGCTTTAGTGGGGGTGCGATTCACTATGTAATTTGCACAATTAATGTCTTCATCTCAAAATTGAAGACTTAATCCCTCAGATTGGATCATACAATTAGCCATTTCTTTTAAAGTGCGGTTCTTCCGCTCAGCTACACCATTTTGTTGTGGTGTATATGGACCAGTGTGTTGTTGTTGGATGCATTGTTTAGTGCACAAAGTAGTGAACTTTTTGTTAACATATTCTCCTCCATTGTCAAATCTTAACTTAATAATTTGATGACCAGATTGTTTTTCAACAAGGGCCTTGTAGGCCAAGAACATGTTAAATACTTCGCTCTTAAGTTTTAGGAAATAAACCCAAGTGCATCTAGTGTAATCATCAATGAAATTTAAGAAGTATTTGAAACCATAAAGGAAGCAGATGGAAGAGGACCACACAAGTCACTATGCACAAGCCCCAAGGGAACAGAAGCGTGCCAAGAGGCACGTTTGTCAAAACTGTCCCGGTGATGTTTTCCGAGTACACAACTGGAACAAACACCATCTCTGCAAGATACCATCGGAAGACCTGTCACCATATTTTCTTTACATAGTTGTTGCAATGATCGATAATTTAAGTGACCAAATCGCTCATGCCAAAGTTTGCTCAAGTTATCACTATGAGCAACAAAAACTGAAGGAAAAGGTGATGACCCAAAGTTGTTAAACTTGTACAACTTGGTAATATAATCAACAATTTCGGTAGCTAGGACGTATTGAGGATCTTTAAAATCCTTGATTACAACTTGGTGAGGTGTAAAGGTCACAGTTTTACCTTCACCAGAATGAGTGATCTGATAGACTGATAACAAATTGCAGGAAATTCTTGGAACACATAGTACATCACTAAAATGACCATTATCTACTGGAATTGTTCCAGCTCCTACAACACTTAGAGATCTATTATCACCAACAAATATTTGTTTGATGTTACATTCATGCATAGTAGAAAAGATGGCATGATCATTAGCCATATGATAAGATGCTCCAGAATCAATGAGCCATTCATTTGAAGTAGAAGAAGAAGATGCACTATAAAAATAACCAGAAGCACAAAATGCATGTCCATGAGATGTAGATTTTGAAGGCGAATCTAGGTTGATGTGGTGCTTCTTCATTGCTGCCATCTTCTTGAAACACTTGGATTCATCATGATTATCTTTTTCGCAATATTTGCAATGACGCTAAGTCTTCTTGCCTTTGGGCTTGGATCCTTTGTCATTTTTTAAAGAATGAGCCAACTGAGAGGGTTTGGGACCCTTGTTTGACTTATTATTGCGAAAATTTTGTTTATTGGGAGGCTTGGACTTTTCTTTCTGTTAGGACAATAAGGCTTTCCCAGATGTATCTGCATTATTTATTATTCCAAGATGGATGAGTTTATCTTGCTCTCTAATCAAGGAATCACAAAAGGATTCAAGACTAGGTTCTTGATAGCTAGCTGCATTCAAGGATTCTTTCATGGAGTAAAATGTAGATACAAAAATAGAATATGCAGGTCAAAGTTTTGAAAGAATATGATAGATGCATTGCTTGTCTTCCCTCTTAATCTTACATTCTGCACATAAAAGTTTAAGAGTTTTGTACTTAGATAAATAATCTTGAATGCATGAAAAATCACTTGGATTTAAAGAAATCAACTCATTTTCGAGTTGGTGACCTCGAATTTCATTGTGTTTACCAAACACAGATTCCAACTTGTCCCAAGCAGCATCAAGTTCATCAATTCCAAATATGTGGAATCGCAAATCAGTAGAGATTGACATCCCAATCAATCCACGAGCTTCGTCACATCTATTTGTCCATTTTATTTTTTTATCATCATCAGTGGGTTCTGTTTATTTTCCTAAGGTAATTCTAAAAATTCTCCTACTTCGTAAAACATCCTCCATACGAGATTTCCATGAGAAATAGTTGGAACTGTTAAGTAGAAGATCACAAGGGGCGGCCATATTTGTAAATTAATGGTTGTAAAAGCAGAAACCAATAGTTTGGATGTGAAGAGCTCAAAAAAATAGGCGGTTTCAAAAAAAATGGCACTGAAAACGGACTTCGGATGATGAAGTTATGCTTAAACAAAGAAATTGTTGAAGATGTCCCCAATAGTGACATGGCACATAGAGAATGACCAGCTAAAAAAAAGGACCCCCATCTTCCCAAGATGAACCTTTTACAATCACTTTATAAGAAAGTTGCTTTAAGTGAATCACTTTTGTAAAATAAGTGATTTCACTTTTACAATGATATTACTTTTAAATAGTGCAACAATAAAAAAGAACTTAAGTGACTCACTTTTTATTTATTTTTATTATTTAAGTGAGATGCACTTGTACAATAAAGTAACTTGAAAATAGAAATTGCATGCACTTTTTCTTTTAAAAGTAACTTCCTAAGACTTGAACTCAAGACCTATTAATGAATAAAGCAACTTTGAACCAAGTGAGCTAGATTAAAATGTATGTAAAATATGGGAATGAGGAAGGGGACTTTTTTCTTTTTTTTACTCTTCTTGCTCGGTTTTCGTGCTTACCTTTTTTCCTGCAAATCACACCAAAAACCGAAACAAAAAAATTTTCCACACTTATGGACTTAGAACTCGTTAGCTTTCCCGGAAAGTCTACGTTTTCTCTCTGTTTCTGATATGCCGAGATTGCGCAAAGTGCACGGCAAAGAGCATACGCAGCCGAGAAAAACCCTTTCCCTTTCTGTTTTTGATTTGTCGAGATTGCTCAAGATGCACGACAAAGAGTATACGCAGACAAGGAAAACAATAATCCAAAACCAAAAAAAAATCTAATAGTAAAAAATGATGAAATATGAGATTTTTTTCTTTTAAAACAGAAAATAAAAAAATGCGTCACTGTAACATTATACCTTCATATCTGATGAAATACGCGTTTCTGGATAAACTGGGAACTATTTTCGATCAAACAAAAACTATTTCTCAATGGAAACGACACTCCGGACACAATGGAACACCTCCCATAGCTCAGAAATGCATAGAAATACCAGAACCAGAAACCCTTTCGAGTTTCGGCAACAACAATTCAAGATCTAGTTCATAACCAGAAGCGGCTCTTCATAAAAGCTCTGATACCATGTTCGGGTACACAGGGTACTACCAAAAAACCGAACACTAAGAGCAACCACTTTACACAAACAGATCACAGATCAACACACCGATGTTTTGATGTAGTTTAAACCCTCTTAAGGGAAACACTCCACGGCCTCGACCAAATATCTTCTACGGGACAATTTATTATGCAAAGAAAGAAAGTTATAAATGAGCTTCTCATAATCGATCAACTAAACAATGACCCTCCATGCTCTTTAAATATAGATCATGGACCAATCGAGTGTTAAGCCACGAATCAAGGTTAGGTATGATCTAAGAGAAGTTGAGCCGTCGGATCACTCTATGTCGGGAACATATTGTGACCGTCGGATTAAATATTTACAAATGCATACTAATGCATACTAAAGAAACACACTTTTCCTAACGAAAATATTACATAAGTTGATCTTAACTAACTCCTAAGTGTCTAAATATCCTAACATAGTGGATTCTCCTCCCCTTGGTTTTGATAACCCCCCATCACTAGTTTCCCCGCAGGACTTCGACCCCCGGGTCTTCCCACAAGAGGAGAACCCCCCTCCTCCCCCAATACCCCTTCCCAATGTGGAAGTCCTCATCTTGATTCAATACACATTCCACCAAATAATCATACCACCCATCTCAATTCCATCCAACCAAATGGTCACATCACTAGTTGGCCCACTCATACTAACTATGACGATTCCTTTTCTTCTGATGAAGATGTGTTAGAGGAATATTTCTTCTCCACATACGAAGAAATAAGGGAATCCATGCATTTAGATGAACCCCATCATAGGTCATCATTTGTCCCCACTAAGTACCCACCGATCACTTTGGTGGCCCAGCAATACACGATTGAATCAAAATATTTTCTACCTCCTAGTCATAATGATTGGTTCAAAAACCCCATCCCAACTCCTGATGCCTTTGAAGATGGAAATCTAGCTAATATTTCTTCCATGATTCAAGTTGATATTTCTATCACGCCATGATTAATTAAGAACATCTCGATTTAGTGCGTCATGTTCACCGCAAGAAATCATTGACTTCACCACCCTCTTCAAATAATTTCAAGATGTCTTTACATAGTCATATGAAGAAATGTCAGGATTAGACCCTACAATTGACGAACACCATATCGACACCTGGCTTGATGCCACTCTAGTGAAACTGAAACAATGACCTATACACCCCTCCAATGCCCCCACTATCAAGGTTGAGATAAAAAAAAAACTACTATAGGTCGGGTTCATTTTCCCTGTTGCTTATACATCCTGGGTCTCCAACCCTATCCATATAAACAAAAAGCAAGTTACCCTTCGAGTCTGTACCAATTTATGTGATATCAACTTCGAGTGCCCAAAAGATAATTACCCAACCCCTTTCATCGACCAAATTGTTTAATCATGCACGAGTAGTGAAATGTTGTCCTTTATGGATGGGTTTTCTAGTTATAACCAAATATGGATATTCCCTCAGTATCAGTACAAAACAACGTTTACAACACCTTGGGGCACATTTGCTTACAAAGTTATATCGTTTGGGCTAAAGAATGTTGGAGTTACCTTTCAAAGAGCTATGGGATATATTATCAATGACTTGGCCCATATCATCCTGGCCTTTTTGGATGACCTAACTGCCAAATCTAAAAAACGGTGTGATCACCTCTGTGGCCTATCCACCATCTTTATGCGATGTCACAAGTATAATATATGTTTATATCCCCTAAAATGCATGTTCTGCATCACCACAAGATGGTTATTAGGATTCATCGTATCCAAGGAAGGTATCATTGTCGAACCATCAAAAGTCCAAGCCATCCTTGACTTACCTCCTCCATGAACACGATGCTAGTTGCAAAGTGTTCAGTGGAAGACAAACTTCATCAGGAATTTTGTCTCAGATTATGCCACTAAGGCACACAGTTTTTCCTGCCTTCTTAGTAAATACATCCCCTTCAAATGGGATGAACAAACCAAAAGATCTATTGATGCCATGAAGAAAGCATTGGATTCTACACCCCTCATCTCCCCATCGTATTTTGACAAATATTTTATCCTCTATATCTCGGCATCAACCTCAGATGTTGCAAGTGTTCTAATCCAAAAGGCTAATGGTCACAATGAACGTGTCATTTACTACATCATCAAAACATTGGAAGGACAAGCACTCAACTACACTCATGATGAGAAGCTTGCCTTAGCTGTGATTATCTCAGTGCAAAAGTTACGCCACTACATATTACTCTGCAAAACAACAATGGTTGCAGACTCAAATCCCATGCAATACATACTTAGCCATCATCTTATCAACAATAAGTTTGCACATTGGATTGTTATTCTCCAAGAATTCAACCTTGAGTCCGTGATCCCTAAGAGAAAGAAATAATTTTCCCTTGCTGAGGTTATCACTGATCTCCCGGCCACTACCTCAGGAGAACCTATGCATAACCATTTAGCATATGAACATTTGTTCCTCATATCCAGTGACGATCCATGGTATGGTGATATTTTAACCAATCTCTGCACTCAGAATTTTGCCCTGCACCTATCGCATGATGACCATCGGTGCATCAGTCATCAAGCCCCATGACATCTTCTCCTCGGAGATGTCTTATATCATTGCGATTTCGATACTATTCTACGGTGTTGCTTAATCCATGAGGAAGCCGAGTAAGTCCTCAATGACTATCACAGTGGATCATGTCGTGGCCACCTCTCCGGTTTGGACACTACCCAAAAAATACTCTGCATTGGCTATTTTTGGTCGTCGATATTCAAGTATTGTGTCTACGTGGTTAAAATATGCGCAATTGTCAAGTCTTTTCATGCAATACATGGGCTCCCCCTACCCCCCTCCACCCAGTAATCACCACTGGTCCATTTTGCAAATGGGAATTTGATTTCATGGAGTGTCACCCTACCTCAATGCAAGGCCATAAGTATATCGTTGTAGTGGTCGACTATTTCACTAAGTGGGTCAAAGCAATGCCCATGTTCAATTGCACAAGCACCACCGTTGCACGATTCTTCTTTAACCACGTCATTTCACACTTTAGAGTACCCAAGCAATTAGTTTCTAATAATGGAACCCTCTTCTTAAATCAGAATTTTGAGGAACTATCATGGTTGTTAGGATTTAAACAAGAATTCTCGACTTCCTACTATCCTCAAGCCAATGGCCAAGTCAAAGCCGTGAATAAAGTTCTTAAGACTATCCTCCAACGCATCGTAAACAAGAACAAATCCAATTGGAACCATATGCTATTCTCCACCCTTTGGGAATACCAAACCTCAATCAAGATGGCCACTAGATTTACTCCTTTTCACCTCATACATGGATTAGAACACGTGCTCCCCATTGAATGCCAGATCCCTGCACTCCAATCAGTAGTGGATTTGTTTCCTGATACTCTGGCCCTCAAACAACGGTTGTTTATGTTGGAAAAACTCAATGAAGAGTGAAGGGACTCACTCCAACAAAATGAGGCCATGAAGGTGCACTCCAAAGCACAGTATTACCACCAAGTTCGACCTTGCACCTTTAATGAAGGTGACTATGTCCTCGTCTTCAATGCCAAGAAAGACAACAAACCAGGACCAAGTAAATTTGTATCTTAATGGACAAGACCTTATGTCATCAAGTAGTGCTTACCCAAAGGGGCATATCTATTAACCGAACCTGAAGGAATCACCCTCAACAGTCCTGTTAACAAGTTGTACCTTAAGCGGTTCTATCCCTGACTCATGTGCACTCCACAAGTGCACCATGTTTTGGTTATTATTTATGCATCTTCAATACCTTTTTCATGTTCTTTATTACACTTGGGTATTTGCACCGTATGTGTGGGATAATGACCAAGACCCGATTACCTCTTTTTTTCATTATAATAAAAAGACTCCACCCCTCAGCAATAGCGCCAGACTTCTATCACAGGTATCATCTCGAAACTGGCATATAGGAAACACCTTCCCTCTGTTTGCATTGCATTTACTAGATATTCCCACTAATAACCATAGGGTCCTTATCCCCAGTACTGATGTGCCATCAATAAGGGTAACATATTTCCCCCATGGGTGTGCGTACCATCGCATCCTTGTCATAGCTTGACACCCATGATTTGACCCCCCACAAGTTCAAGGAAGTTGATCAAGCTTGAACAGATCAACCCATAGATCATCATTTTATAGCTACGCATTTACTCCCCCACCTTCAACATTCGATACGCTCAGAATCCTCATGACATGTTACAATCAAGAAACACAGTTGTCCACTCATACCTCCATGAGAAATCTCCCATCTGAAAATATTCTTCATATCATCACCCCCACGAAGAAAACAATGGGGCTCACACCCTCTGAAGAAACCAATTCTATTCCAGTTATTACTACAGGAACAAACTACATGAGATTGATTCATGGAGCATCGCTCTTCGCGTTTTGCAAAACACACCTCACATCATCATGGAAAAGGCTCACTGACTCACTCAAAGATGTGGGAACTACAACCATAATCAAAATTGATTCCCCGATTCACACAAAATTGCGGGAATCCCACCCATCATCAAATTGGTCCCCCGACACCCCCAAAAACGTGGAGACCCCAATTATTCTTTATGTACAAACGTTTCCCCAATCCACTCACAACCATCGGAACCCCACTATTCTTTTTGGCAGCAAATCCTGGATGTCTTTGATTGATGTCATTGAGTCTCACTATCACCAACATCATGTCTTTTGTCAGTCACCATCACCGGTAGTGTCATGTCTCCAGCAAAACCCTTCATCTATAGTTTGTCTTCCTCTGTTACACCCTGTACCTTTATTTGAAGAATGTTGTCGTGAGTTACTCCCCAAGTTGACATTGATCAAAGGAAGTTATGAACCTCACACTTACTATCTAGTCTTGCGTCGGGTCTATCAGTCTTAAACATGGTTACAAAATTATCTTTGTTCTCGGGATAAGACCCTCATCTTATCATGTACTTCAGCTCTCACTGACACCAAATCCTCATATTCGGAGAGTTGTAATAGTTGCAATTGTACCTTAGGATCCCTTTCAATCAATATAAGGGACCACCTTGAACTGGTAGGGAGAGTCATCAATGCTCCCTAACTTAGTGGTCTCTCCTATGCTCGACGTCAACACCTCTATCACAATAGGGAGATTCATACATTTAGAAGATAGAAGTGTTCACATTTATAAATTATGGTAGCAGCAGCATATTGATTTCCTACATCCAATAACCTCACTAGTATTTCAGTCCCCCATCCCCATGGGATTATCATGGTCATCAACATTTCCGCTCCTTTTGCACCTATACCAACATTTATAAGTTTAGTTACTCTTACATAGATTGTATCCGCCTTCATCCATGTGCCAGCAGTATGTTGAGTTGACCCATAGGTCTCCTCTTATTGTATTAATCTTGATATACTTTCACGAGCATGGGTATGCCCACCTCATTTGTATAAAACAATATTCTTTGTTACATCTTCTGATTGGTTATCACCAAATGGCAACAATCTTCCCCCAAGGGAACCTTCCATCTACACTCGCTTTAGAACTTCCAAGCACATCAGAAAACACACAAAAATAAATGATGATGCATTATCGGCTATACAGTACCTTCTAAACCTCATACATCAGGGGGCATCTATTAACTCCTAAATTTCGCACACATGTGACATTTTGGCTAATCTTGTTGTAAAGCGTCATCAACATACAACATGTAGCCCACTGAAGACTTCCTCATCAAATACAAAAAGGAGCATGAGTCCAAAAATGCCCAAAGACAGTAAAAAAAAAAGCAACACACTTACACCTATGATAAGTCGCGCTACAACGTATGTATTATCAGTATTGTCTCTGCGCTACACCAATGCAGGTTTTCCTTCGAAATTTGCACAAATTTCAAAATGGCGGGACCACAACGACCTGCAATGCATTGAAGGTTCATGAAGGCTCCATCACCTCCAACAATTCAAATTTTCTCTTCCTATGTACTTAGGTTCATTGAATGGCCCCTCTTTGTGTACTTTGGGGCCAAATCATGGAGTTAATGGGTTCACATTTGGATCTAGTTGTTTCTTGGCCACCTCTTGGCCTATAAAAGGAAGCCATGAGAATGCATCTAGTAAACTGAAATTAGAGCAAGGTTATGCAGTTGGAATTGTGTTGGAACTTCTTCTGCCTCTTCCCATACCTCCAAGCATTATTCAAGTTCCATTGCCACCTTCCTTCAAGGGACAATTGTTTCTCCCATTTCTCCCTCTCAATTTATCTAGCATTTAGTGTGGACAAAAAGGACCTCCCTAAGGGAGATTGTTGGATTCCCTTTGAAGCCCGCACCTCCTAGGTGACACTTCTTGTAACAATTTTGTCCATTGGGAAATCAAAATTGGTTCTTGCATTTTCTCTTTGTTGTGGTTTGCATTCTCTCACTCCTCTTTGTTTTATTTCAAGTTTTTGTTTTTATTTTAGTTTGAATCACTAACAAGGGCTTGTAGGATCAATTTAGAGTCAATCACATTTGCTTTCTATACTACAATATTGGGCCTTGTTGACAACCTTAAAGGCTTGCACCAAAGTGAGAAATGTTGCACTCCTCTTGTGCATATTTTCCCACAACATTTATCCCACTGTAAATTAATTAAACTATTAGTTATGGATGCCCTTTTATGGCATGTACAACCATGGGATTCATTTGTTGTAAGACATGGACCAGATATGGTGGCAACAAAAGTACATATAAAAGTTGTGGAAGACATACATGTGGAGGAAGGGATTGATGTAGTAGGAAAAGAACAGCTTATGGCTAAAGAGGTCGGTCCTAGCCACCGAGAGATTCAAAACTCTAATAGTTTTATATAGGATAAAGATAGTTTTGGGGGTAAAAAACATGGCACAAGGAAATCAGACACCTTATAGAGCAATTTTAATAGGCAAGGGTCAAGATTAGGTTTGGCTGCAAAATACTATGCTACATAAACCATAGAAGGATTGGACCTGACCTCAACTATGGAAGTAACCATTGTATGGATCCAACTGGTTAAATAGACGAGGAGAATCTATCATTTTTTGGGTAAGCATAATCCTATGAAACCCTTCTTGAAAGGAAATCTATATTATTCCAAATTGCTACAAATTAATAAGAGATTGAGAAGGAAAAACAAGGAACTTCATCAAAAACTGCATGTGGCTCAAGAAAAGATCAAACACATTGTGCCTAGGATGAATTTAGACACCTTGATTTGGGCCATTGAAGAGAAACATGAATTAAGTATGTTTCCATGTAGCTCGATGGGAATCCAATCCCACCTTCTAAATCACATGAAGGTGGTTTTGGTAACGAGAATATTATTGTTGAAGATGTTGATGTAAAACCTATTTTTGAGGATGTTCTTGTTAAACCTATTTTTGAGGATGGTGTTGTTGAACCTGCCATTCAAGATATTCATGCAAAAGACATTATTGATGATGATGTTACAAAAACCTGGTAGTATTGCTACATAATGGATTATTGAGGGAATTTCCACAGAACCCTATGTTGAATAAATTATTTTGAAGTTCACACGATGATTGTTATTGAGGAACCAAGAGAGGCAAAGGTTGCAAAATTTGTAAATGAGACCTAAAAAAACCTCAATAGCTATAGAAGAAGCCAGGGAGGAGGGGATATCTACAAAAACCCCTAAACATTAATCCCTAAAAGAAGAAACACCTACAAAGGATCATAAAAATAAAATCAAGACTCCTAAGGAGAAGTTATATGAAGAAAATGAGGAAGAGATATAGGCACTTCCAATAGGAAGCGATGTGGTGTATTCCTCAAAAATCCATCAATTAAAGGAATAGATCATGAAATAGAAGAAGGTTTCCAAGTCCTTGGTGCAGGGTTTCATCTAATTGGAAGAACATTACTAAACTATCCATAGTTTGTATGAGCAATGGGTTGATATGTCATATATCTCATGAATCTCTTTCTTGTAAATGTCCTTCACTAGTATATGCAATCTTTTTTAAACTTAACAATGGCTATCATTTAAAGTAATATCCTTGGTTTCAAATAGACACTGCAATTTATTGACTCGTAAGCACTTTTTGAAATCATATTCTTGTTGTAGTAAGGAGGATCAAAATTTATTCTATGCATTATGTCAACATGGTTTTCTTTTAAGCACTCAAGGATGTTGGAACCCTAATCCTTTTGTGGGGCATGTTGAATTGAGGGATTTTACCTCATTCATGAGTCACCAAATATAATGGAGTAATTCCTTGTCCCATATCATCTATAATGAAGAGAATAATAATTTATGGGTGAGAAAGAAACATTCCCCCAGGGTAACTTTGGAGCACAATAATTTATTCAAGCAAGCTCACTTCATTCCTTTCCAATGAAAAACTCAAGGGACTGACATCTCTGAGTGTGAAGGATGAGTAACACAAATCAGGTTGGAAGCTTTTATTACTTGTTAGAGGAGATGGGATTGTTTATCAACTAAACAAAAAAATAGAGAACCCTTGTGCTATCCTAATTTCAATATATCCATAAATAGGTATGGAAGGTACATGAATTGCTTAAAGAGGAGTGGAGCGCAATGCATAGGCTTGAAATTTCACTCTCCACTTATTTGGTGTACCTCACCAAAATATTGCTACTAGTATTATTGGGAACACTAAGGGAAGAAGCCTTTTGGGAAGATATTGCCAAAAAAATTGGTTTAATGTGATGGGGAAGAAAGCCATTCCCCTTACAACCAAAGCAACATTCACCATAAATATCCATACCCTATCTCATCTAACTACCAATACGAGAGTAAAGGGTTGTGTGAGGATCTACAACAACTTCATTTGGGGGGAGATGATGAGCACCTAATTTGTTCATTTTGTAGCACCATTCCCCTTGTCTAAGTTGTTCCCTTTTGCAAATCACTAACCCTTATTATTATCATTTTGATGTTTGAGACTATGATAGAGGCTTGAGGTAATCTTCATGACATTTCCAAAGTTTTCACTTGATTTGTGTTTAACCATTAGGAGGTGGTAGCATATTCTATATTTATCCTATGATTAATTATTGGATGGGAAATTGTTATATATCCACGTGTTGTAGATTTAATTTAGCATGCTTCAAATGTCGGTGTCAACCATCCTGAGCAATAGAAATATGATCAATTTTAGGTAAGTTGCTATAGGTTATGTGATCGCGATCTATCTTACAGACCATTATGGACGACGCGTCATTCTCTTTTGTAGGTCATTGCAACATTAATACATAGCCTATTGCACATCCTGAATATCACTGAGTATAGCAAGAAACTTGCGAACCATGTGTATTTGGTAATGAGTTTTATGAATAAGTATACTATTGTAACCACTTAAGAATCTTTATTTATAAAGTTAGTTTATATTTAGATGGTTAAAGTTAGTTTATATTTAGATGTTTGTTCCTTTTGCTGCAATAGTTTTATGTATAGAAGAGATTAATATCTCTGAAGAATCCCCCAATACGACTTAATGAAGGACACAATTTTGACCTTTTAAATTATCCTTTTAATACAAAAGAAGTTTCATATCCATTCATTGTGTGTACTTTTATAAAGGTAGCGATTTGATTCCATTGTAGGTTAAAGAAGTTTCATATCCATTCATTGTGTGTACTTCTATAGAGGTAGTGAGTTGATTTGATTTCACTGTAGGTTAGCATCGACACACAGTTATGAGGAGGAAGTCTGCATTTGTTGTAATTTGGTTTCTTTGTTTTCATTATTAGAGTTATTTACTTATGCTCTATATTCAATTCAATTTGTTATTTATGTGATTATCATTAGCTTTTATAGAAATATCATAGTCATGTTGGTTGATACAAGTTACTTGTATTTTCATTCAATTACTACAATCATGTTTTTCATTTTGCAAAGTGCAATTGATTGGTATGCTTTCCATTCTACAAAATACGATTCATTTTACAATTTAGAATCTAGAAATAGAGATGTAATTTTAATTCTTGGCATAAATGTATTTTCTTTCTATAGAAGCATCATAGAAGCCAGTAAGGAAGAGACCTAAGGCCTACGAGTTGGACGTCTCGATGGCGGTTCAACTTGGAAGCGACTAGGGATGGGAAGAGATAGGGTTGCTCAGGCTTGTCTATAGAGGCTATAACATGGTAGACAAGTTAAACGTCTCTATGCGCAGAAGTTAGAGTTAGTTAAGGAATGAGATTTGGAGTTATTATTCTTTTCTTTTGGATGGACTGGCACCACTGTGTTGTTGTCTCTACCTTTTGGGTGTTTGATGACTATATGAAACTATTGCAAGAAAGTAACCCACTTCGTGTGGCATGCATTTTGCCATATACTTTGGGTCTAGATAAACTACATGAGCTTGTGATCGTAACGTATCACTGTCTCCTTTCCTACAATGTAGTGTCCCCACTCACTTCACTGTCGAACTGCTTTTATAATGGCATACAACTCTCTGTCATAGGTAGAGTAGTTACGCACTACATCACTTAATTTATCCGAGTGAAAAGTGGATTTTATGTCCATGCTGGGTAAGGACCACTCCCATGGCGTAATCAGATGCGTCAACTTTGATCTTGAAGGGATAAGATAGATCTTTAAGTGCCAAGACAGGTGCAGTATAGATCTTCTACTTAACTTGGTCAAAGTATTGCTATTGCGTCTCGGTCCAGAGGTTGAGTGGCCATACTAAGTGTTAGAAACCTCAAACCAAAATATATAGAAGTTCACTATACCCAAGAAACTATGCCACTTTATAAGGTTATTAGGTTGGGGTACGGTCTCCACTTCATTAAATGGTTGCTTAGTTTAATTATCCTTGACTTTAATGATAGGGTGATTAAATTAATTATTAATGCTTACATCAAGAATATTAAATGGATATGGATATAACCTATAGAGAAACCCATATATATAATGGGAATGATAACATTTAATACTTTATAAACATAATGGAGTTTCACTGAGTAAGCTAGAAAAGAGGATACCAACAATGGATGTGGTACTTTCTCCAAAAAGACGTTGGGAAACACATAGGAACTTGCTACAATGTCGAGAAGCATTCCAATGTGCTATCAAAAACCAATTCCAGAAACCAACTATTGGAGAATCTTAGGGGAATACTCTATAGATAGAGGCTTGCAGTATATCATATTCAAGCTCTATTAAGGCAAGACGTAGCTGAATTAAATTTAAATAACTATATATCAATGGTCACACGATATGCGTCCTAAGAAACCAATGGTAATGGTATAATTTTTCATCCACGTCCTCAACTAATCCCCAAATCATGGTACATTTATCAAGGGATAAGGAAACAAACAAAGACTAGGGATGCAATGTAGATATGCTTTTGGAAGGATTTCTCATTTACATGTAAGACTCTAGAACTCACTTATGCACTAAAGAATAAGAATATATGGTTATGCCAAAGACACTAGCACAATAGAGTCACAACACAAGAACAAAATACCCTTCAACCACTCAAATGCTGCCGAAAAGTAGGATAGATAGTGCCAAAATGATGGCACCCATCACATAGTTTAAAAACTTTAAAGGCATGCAACACAAATTCCATAACAATAGTTGTGTGCAACGTGGAAAGCACCATTTTAAACATGTATTATTAATCATTTGGATATATCATTTGACATATTGTGATCTTAACTCTAGAAAAGGGAGAAATCCATAGTCATCGTAGCGATATAGGACAAATAAGATATAGAATAGATAGGTTGTCCTCAACACCAACTAGGGCCTACAAAAGGTAGGGGTTATTTTTTTCAAAATCCTTTATTGTCATTTTTATAAAAGGAATCAATGCATAGTGTTAAAAGCATAACAATATGTAAACTATGTTCTAGAACCCTAGGTGCATCTTCAACCAAACAAAAAATTATATATATATTGCAAGGAAAAAAAACTCTTTGAAAGCTGCTAGTTGAAAGCTAGGTATATTCCTAGGATTTTATTTGCTCGTTAACAAGGAAAGGAAATATCGTGTTTGATACAACCTAATTAAAGGCCCAAAATTTCATGTGTTAGAATCCCAGGAAAGGATATAAGCCACGATTTTTTCACTATAATTCAAGAGGCAAAATTCACCCTTGAAAAATGGCTATGCAAGATCAACCGTATAACCCATGTACCTTGGATAAAGTCATTCCCATAACATGTGAACATTTTTTTATGTTTGAAAATGAATTTTTTAAAGGAATTACTAAGATTTGAACTCTCTATGGGTATGCCCACAAAAGGCTTGGGATGGGTAGTAAAATGACATATTTCAAGTAGAACTTATGATCTTGGAATTTATCTAGAACCAACTCATTCCGAGGGGACACAAAGAAGTGTTGGATTCAATTTAGGTAGTTTTACCAATGTTATTAATGAGTGAAGTGGTTACTGGTGTAAAGTACATGTTAACAAGATGGTGCCTAGGAAGCAATATAAATATAAGGTAAAGGCTCTTTAAGTAATACTTGTTGAGGAACCTATCATAGATCCAATAGTTGAAGATACAACTAGACAATACTTTGGTGACATAGAGTGCAAGACAACTACATACTGATAGAGGTAATGGGGTGAAATCCATGAAATCTCTAAAAGTGAAATTTACCTAGTGGACTCCGTTCTTAAAGTATATCAAGCAATAAAAAGATCTCACTTTCACTGGGTAGCATCCATACCAGCTTTGATTCTAATGGTAGAGGTAGTTTCTTGGTTAATCATGAATGTAAACATTGACAATGGATTGATAAAAATGAGATTGTAAAGGCCATAGCATCATTCCAGCTATCCAACTTAGACATATACTACTAGTTTCCAAAGGAAGAAATCAACATGAGTGAAAAGTGGGTAACCAATTTTGCCACCAACAAGAATTATCATGACATTCTCAAGAGTTGGTGGATCAAAAGCCAAATTATTCAGAGCAAGACACAAACTTTGTATGACCTCCATTAACCTCGGGATACCGTACAGATATGTAGTGGCATCAATCAATGGGTTATATGGAAAAACGATGCTACAAATTTCAAGGACTTGGATTCCATTCATATATCAAGTAACTGAAGTATGCCAAATGTTCAATTGGTCAAACATTACGTCTACTACTCTAACTGATGTTATCTTTAGGGCTAAGGATTATAATCCTAATACTCCCATTGTTTGTACAAGTCATATTACATAGTGGATATAGTTTGTGCAACCAATCACTTCCAGGGGATGAATTAGTAGTGGCAACTAGAGGATAATCCCATATGTTAACACCCAAAAATTGTTCACCTAGCTCATCCCCCTAGTCACATAACCCATCATCCCTTTTTCCTACATATTTGGCCTCCAAAAACCCAAAAGTCCCTAATTTAGTAACCAAATGGGCAAAAAATCGTTATTTCCCTCAACAATTAATTAAAATCCCCAAAAAGGGCCAAAATCCTCCAAAAAAATTGCCAAAATCCTCCAAAAAAGGGTCAAAATCCCCCAAAAAATAAAAATAAAAGAAAAAGAAAAAGGGGAAATAGTCAAAAGAAAAGAAAAAGGAGGGAAACCATCAAATACCACTAGCCAATACTAGTGACTACCCAATACCACTGGCTAATACTAGTGGCTGCCCAATACCACGAGACAATACACCACCATTCAAAATTGCTATAAAAAGGCGGTGGAGGCCCCCCATTTCACATCATTTTCATTCACTCTTCCCTACCATTATGCATCCACAATTCCTATCGAACACTAGCCTACCATTTTGAGCTTTCGATCACATTTAGTTGAGTTTTGGCCACCATTCGAGCATTCAGAGAAGAACAAGGAACATTGGAGACCCGAAGCACCACCCTCTGTACAGCTGCGAGGACCCCAATCTACTCATAACTTGAGGTAGCTAAATATTGTAAACCATTGTTTATAATAGAAAGAGTATTATTTCATTCTCATGGCATATCTCTAGGTATATAGCATTTTAGTTTAGATTTTTATTCTACTGTTTACACTCACACACTACCCATTCACGAACTGTTACTAAGGGTTCCATAATCCTTAGTAAGTTCTCTTTTGCACTAGCTAGTGTGAAAACACTAGCTACAGTTTTGGTGACTCCATTGGGTCAATTCCCATCGATCTGTGGTTTGGTACGATCAATACTTATTTTTAGTTCTTGCACCGTAGTTTATTTTAGTTTCATATATTTATTTCAGCAATTACTCTCGGTGTATCTTGGGTTGTTTACACCACTTGTGCACCCACTCACTCCCTAAATTTCAAGTGAGACTAAAATTGGTTTAATTGAACACACATTAACCCCACTTGGGGACCCAAAAACAACTTTGTATCTAGGTAGGACATTGGGGTTAGGCATCCAAATAACACCCCCTATGTCATACACATTTGAGACATAGTTGTTGTCCTTTAGGGATCCAAAATACCCTATTATCTATTGGTACGGTTGACACCAATTTTTCGGAGGGCCTCTCCCCTAGGATGGAAAGTGGCAAGACTAGTTCCAGAATTCTGAGTGGAATACCACTCTCCACTATGTACCAAAGAACACCAACTCGTTGTTCTCATCGTGCATGCTGGAACCCATACCGGGTGTGCGACGACCAAATAACTAAAGTCGCGGGACACATTTTTGGACGTTCCATGAATGGGGTAACTTAGTTTCCATTCTTCTAGGGATATTTTACTCGGGATCCCTCTTGGTAGGGGTATATCCCTTAGCCATTTGGTTCTCCATTTCATATTGCCTGACTACATATTTCATCACCCTATAGGGGATACAATTTGTGTGAGATTCCTTATCTTTTAGATAGGTGTTTTCATGCTCCTATACCCCATAGGTTAGTCAGTATTTTTCTTTTTAGGAGTGTTGATTGTTGGTATTCTGACCATTTTATTTTCGCTCCACCTGTTGTAGCAAGTTGTTGCAATAGGTGTTTTTGAGCTTGTTATTGGCCTAAGTGTCGTTTTTTGAGAGCTCTCCTTTTGCACACACGGTTGTACTAGGATATTTGAGCGTGTTTTCAAACCATATCCCTTTAGCACTTATACACCTATCACCATTGCTTCACCAAGGCACTCCCGTCTCCTACGGGGGCATTCCCCACAAAACGATCCATTAAACCCCACTCGTCACGCTCCCTTGAGACGCACATATTCGTCACCATATATTCATCCCGACGCCCCTTATTTCACATCTGATTCCGATTCAGATTCACCCATACACACAACTCCGTCTCGCCCCGGTGCCGGTGTGAATCCCAATACGTTTTACGATGGGATTGTCGGTGGTGGATCCACCACTGGCCCCGCTACCACTTCAGCATCTATCCCCTCTATACCATCTACAGGACCTCCCCCCAACACTACAGTACACACTTCCACTACATCCATACCCATCGGTAGTGGATCTATTCCGACTACAGTCCCGTTAGTTATTGGCGGTACCCTTGGGGGCATTGATCCCTCCACTTAGTTTCCTACACCCACACCGGGTAGTTCCTCGATTCCCATTATGACTCACTCCACTGCACCGTCGTTCGATGGAGGTGGCCCCACGATCGTCGCCATGGCTATCACAGAGGCTTCTTCGACCATGTCACATCCTCATGCTAGTTTTACATTCATGGCCAGTATCAACCTACCTGATCTGGCCCTATTGACTAACGATACAATCCAACATGACCCCACATGGCCTCACATGCCCACCAAGATCCCTTCAGGCATCCAAAATTTTGAGGGGAAGGGTGGTGAGGAACCCCAGAACCATATCATGTCCTTCCACTTATGGTGTTCCTCCAACTCCATAGTGGCTGACTCAATCCACCTATGCCTTTTACAACAGACACTCACTGGCGCTACAACCAAGTGGTATATTGACCATCCCCATGGGACGCACTCCACTTTTGCTTCCCTCGCTTTGAATTTCTTGTATTTCTTCCATCTCCATGTCTGTTACGACGTTGGTGTTGAGATTCTCCTATCTTGTAGACAGAACACAGCTACCCACATCACTGACCATATCCATGAGTGGTGTCTTCGTCGTAGTTTGTGCAAGATCAAACTAGATGACCATATCCTTTTAGATTGGTTCTTGAAGTCTCTCATACCATCCATCGCCAAGGATGTGGCATCCCAATGGCCCCAAACTGAGGAAGAAGCCATACTTAAACCCCAATAGTTCGACCTTATATACTAACAATCGGGATACCTTTACACCATTTTACCTGTGCTCCCCACGATGATTCTTCTAGGAAGGAAACGCCAAGGGCATCCCAGACTGTCGATGGCATCATTGGACATGTTGCATCTACCAGTCGGCCATACGTCCATATGCCTCCAAACTCAACCCCTGGTTATAATCCTACACTTAGTTATGCACCACCTTCCATGAGCAGTGGCCTCGACCTTTCACGCACCATGGCTCATTTTGGAGAAACACCTTCGTATGTTCCACCAGCTCAAGCCCCTCATATACATGGACCTTCTTGTCTGACGCATTTCTATGGTAATACCCCGCCAGCATACCCCCCCCTGCTGCACCACTCGCTTACTACCCTCCACCAGCTGCACCTGCGCCCGCACAACCTCAAGCTCCTCCCGCTTATTATCCACCGTCGACAGCCCCAGCACCTACCCAACCTCAAAATCCTCCCCTTCCACAAGGGAAATGTTATGCCCAGTAGAACTAGCTGTAAAACCAACCTTCCCAATGGAACCAACAAGGTCAACATAATAGGAGACGTGGTCGCAACCGAGGCAATAACCATCAACCTAGCGGAGGTGGCCAGCCACCGAACCCCTCTGATAATAATGGTGTCCTGCCAACTAACCAAAATCCCAACCGACCACTCCTGCAAGGTAAGAACCCCAAATTACATGTGAACCACCCTTGTTCCATTTTAGGGGTCTACAACCATTACACGCACAATTGTCCCCATTTGGCGCGTTCCCGCCAACTCTGGAGTGAGGACTCACAACGTCAAGGGCATGTCACACCTCCGGCACTTCCAAGCTCACTACAACCCTATGCACAACCTATGGTGTTGTAGAATCCCCTACCCACGCAAGGGGTTGTCGCCAGTCAACCTGTGGCACCTCCTCAAGTGGTTGCTGCACCACAACATCCATTTACTTATGCTGATCCTATTAGTCAACCCACTGATTTAGGAACTCACCATCTTTTAATGATGTCCTATTCCAATATCAACCTTCAGACGCACCGTAACCAGTATGGCTCGGCCATCGAAACCATCACTATAGATAAAGTGGGTGCCACTACCCTTGTAGATCAATTGTTACGACTCCCCCAACCACCACCGAAGGGGGGCCCTAAAGCTCCCAGATTCGCTATGCTCTGCATCAATAACAACCCCAATGCTTATGCTGCACCCAATTATAATATCGTGGATGACTTAGCCCTGTCCCCTGCTGCTATGTCATCCTTAGAAGTTTTGAAAAACTGTCCATCACAACACAAATCATTGTTGTCTTCCCTAGGTGCAGTCGATCCTTCTGACTCACAATTGATGGCATTCGACTTATACTAGTTTGAACCCCACATGCCTTCGACCTTAGCATGTCATATCTTAGTTTCGATCAGGAACCTCGTTATCCATCGCTACATCATCAATGAGGGTGCCTCTACATGCGTCATGTCCACATTCGTGTGGCAGAATCTTGGATCCCCTCCTTTGCATCCATCCATGATTGCCCTCCAAGCTTATGATGGCACCGCAACTCAACCGCAAGGCCTCCTTGCCAATGTTCCAATCCAATTAGTTGGAAACATTGTCCTGATTGACATCAAAGTCATCAACGCACAACTTGACTACAACCTGCTCCTAGGATGAAGCTACATGTACACAATGAAGGCCATTGCCTCATTTGTGTTCTATCTTATGATGTTCCCCATGGGTTGTCAAAATCGACCAACTTACTTATTATGACCCCAACGCGCCCGCCATGCCAGAGAATGTCCTCCCCATGGTCAAAAAAACTTTCCTTGGTGTGTCTGCCCCCATGATTTCCACAGTGGGACCTGAACTTTATTCGAAGGCTCCCATTACCTCCACGTTTACCGCCTTACCCCCACCCTCTCTAGCCGCTGCAGTTTCAGACTTGTGCACGATCTCATCAAGCACATCAATCCCTGACTCGTATCCAGCCACTCCACTGGTGCCCCAACCACCATCGATACCTAGCCATGTGGGAGCCACACCGATCCATACGATCCCCTTTTTATTTCCCCCATCAGGAGTCGTTTGTATGCCCATCATGGCTACGCTTAACCTCCCAGGGATAACCTTAGGGCTCCCCATCTGGTACTTACTCGCACCTAATCCAACTCTTACCCCACAAGTCGTTCTTCAATCGGTTCAACTGATCCACATCGCCAATCGTACACCTCCTAGTGTGTCGGAAACTACTTCCTCCAACGCTGCTCCTCGGTCTTCCAAAAAGACTGGGGGAAAAAACACCCAAACCAACATCATGGCAATTGCGACTAAAGCCATGAACCCCCCTCCTCCAACATGAGCACCCCACAAATGTGTTATGTGCGATGTTTTAATCCACGCTACCCAGAATTGTCTGCACTTGCCCGACCTTCAAAAATATATGAATACAATGGAGGATGACCCTAGTATTTTGGTTTTTGAATTACCAGCTACTCCTCCACCACGTAATAAATTGTTGTGCACCAATCACTTGTGTGCAATCTATGGAACCTACGACTATTATTCCCACCACTGTCCTGACCTTCCAGAGTATCGGTTGGTGCTTTACGAGTTGTATCAACCATCTTTAGATTCCCCGATCACTGTAATTGAGGACATCCACTCGCCAGAATCCTCATCGATCGAGGTCAACACCATTTATATGATTTCAACCGGTGACCCCTCTATCCCGTCGGCCCCTTCAACCGATCCCTCCGACCTATATGTGAGACCTTTTGAAATTGACGAGGAAATCACATGTCCAAAGCATGGGGGAAGGACCAAAAACTTGCCTACTCATCATCATCGTCCTCCTCGTCAGTGACATTGGGGGCATCCACCCCGCAAAGGGAATCCCCCATCATCATATCATCAATTCAGTGTGACACCATGGACAATAGACTCACGGTACACCCTCGAGACCACACTTGGTTGATGCCCTGTTGATCTCTCTCTGAGAGTGTATATGCACCACATTGACATCTCTAGGCTAGGGGGCATAATAGATTACCTCGACCCTCAGATAGGGGGAATGCTCAATCATTTTAACCCTGCCCCATCACATCTATCTCAGCATTTCAATAAGAGCATTTCTCAATCCAACATATATGTGCCCCATAATCACAAACCCCATGCACATAGCATGGGGGAAACTCATTAACCCTAGTCACTTTTTCACATGCGTGATCTCAACCATTTTTTAGGTCACATCTAACTTTCCGGAATTGATTATGTATGAAGTGGCTTTTAAACAATTGAATTTTCCATGTTCTATTGGATTACGAACCACATATGATGTTTGGACACAATATTTTAAACATAAAACTAAAGGCATGATTTAATTAGAAAAATATAATTTATGTATTAAGAATTTAGAAGGTTGGGGTCCAGGGGAAGAGGAGTAGTCACTTGTACCCAACTATATATATGCTATATATATCATTTTTTGAATTATATGCATAATGTAAGTCATTAATCTATGACCCATATCCCATGAGTATAGTCACAACTAACCAATATATCATGGCTTTGAATAGTTCACTTAGCACTTGTTGCATCAGGTGATGCTCACGAGGGAGAAGAAATGGGATTGAAACTAGTGAAATAAATTACATAGCATCAATTATCACTTCCAGGGATTGCACTCGGTAACAAAGACTTTCTGGGAGGTCACCCATCCCAAGACTCCTCTGGCTCAAGTGTGCTTAACTATGGAGTTTTCCCCACAATTAATCCCACTTAGCTTGCTACCCCATTTGCAAAACCTTATCAAGTATTGTTCCTTATGAACTATTCAGTTAGAGCTCTCTTGACTCCTTTTTATTTAAGATTAAGGGGTTTTTGTAGTCCAACATATGTGTGTGTGTGTGTGAAAGAAATAAAAGGAGCCTTCACTTGTGAAATTTTCTATAAGAACTATTTCTTGAAAATTAATGAAGAAAATCCATTATTGGCCAAACTATTGAAGGAGAAGTGGATATTCTATAATTGTAATGTGTATAGAACTATTTATGTGTCCTTGTTGCTATTAGAGTATTTTATAAGAGTGAGTCTCAATCCCTAGACTATTATCTCGTTGATGATTTATTCTCAATTTCATTTCTTTCTCATCTTTTTGTCTATAGCTTATGGATACATAATTTGATTATTGGTCATTAAATTATAGACTATTTTTAATTGATGATTAGTTAACTGTACATTTCATTATTAAGCTATCAATAACTACTCATTGACTATAATGGTTAGAAAATATGTGTTATGTGTCTAATTCTTCGAGTTGTTAGGAATAGGAAGTATTTAGAATTTATTAGACATTGCATTTGATCTAGGACTGCACAATGCATATATGATAGAATTGCACTTGCATACTGCAGAAGAGTTCTCCTATATTTTCAGGAACCCCAAACCAAAAAACCATAATTTTGGTTGGGACATAATCTAGAAGACTTCCCTACTCTAAACAACATGAGGTTTAATTGGGCCCTTACATTTGGGAGAATCCATGTTGATTGTACTATTTGCCTCGTCAACACTAGGATAAGATTAAAAAAATGGGCAAGATCATGTTTTGCATAGACTTTAGAGGGTTAAACACAACTTGCATTCATGAACCATTCCTCACACTGTTCATTGATGAAGTATTGGATTGCATAGCAAGAAAATATGCATGCGCATTCACATATTGATTCTTAGGGTATCGTTGTTTCCTCATGGTTAAAGGAGACAAAATTAAAATTACCTTCACAATAGGGTGGGGATCCTATGCTTATAATGTGATGTCATCTGCACTAAAGAATGCATTGGTATTTTCTTCATGATAGTCATTGTCATTTAAGAGACTGCATACATAAATTTTTAAAAGTTTATTTAGATGATTGGACCATCTATGAACTTCTCCAAGAGCATGTTCTCTTGTTGCAAATTATGCTCAAAATATATCGAAAGCTACAAATCTTTCTCAACTTGAAAAAGTGCATATTTTGCACACTGTTTGGAATTTTACTAGGCCATGTCATTTGGTATGATGGAATTTTGTTCATACACAAACATCAAGGTAATTACAAACAATGTAGAAACATTAAGATCGACATTGTAGAAACAATGTAGAAACATTAAGATCGAAATTGGGGGATACAAGATATTACAAAAGGATCATCAAGAACAATGTCTCTATCACAAAGCCCATGGAGAGACTATTAAAAAGGTTCAAAGAATTCAAATGGTTTCAAGAGTGCCAATCATATTTTGATGTGCTCAAAGTAAAAATAGTAAGTGCCCTAATTCATGTTTTTTCAAATTGGTCAATTGAGTTGAATGCTCATATACATGCTTCAAGAATAGCACTAGGAGTAGTGTTAATGGAACCAAAAGGGAAATTCATCCACCTTGTTTATTTTTAAAATTTCAAAATCTCTTGCGTTGAACACAATTACACCACAATGGAAAGGGAAGGTCTTGTGATGGTATAGGTCTTGTAAAAGTTTAGAAATTGTCTACTAGAAGGCCATTTCAAGTTCTACACAAAACATTTGGCACTAATATACATGGTAAAAAAGATTTTTCTTAAAGGACACATTTACATATGGTTACTTGTGTTCCAGGAGTTCAACTTTGAGGTAGTAATCAAACTAGGGAGCATAATGTTAGCCTTAGTCATCTACCCAAAATCAACTACATAGAATCAAGAAGATACATAGATTAACAACTTCTATATGTTGACTTCTTCAAGGTAGATGTTACACTTGACTATCTAAAAGACATTACAGTCTTCCTCACCATAGGATAAAACATCAATACCATGCAAAAGAAACAACTAATACCTAGAGCAACAAACCATCGACAACTAATCATAAGACAACTATAAAAGATCGGATGGAATAATATAATGGAATAATATAACTGGATGCATTCTCTCGCATGAATGTCCATACATGCTTTGGAAGTGCTTGAGTGGGGTTGTATTGGGACATTGTGAAATAAAAGTGAGTGCTTGCAAGATACTACAAGTAAGACTATGGTGGCCAATAATATTCAAAGAAGCTAAAGAATATACAAAAGTTGTGATGTATGCTAGAGTGGGGAAGCCATCTAGAAGGGACCAACAACCACTACACATAGTATAAGCCCTTACATTATTTTATAAATAGGTTGTTGATTTAATAGGACTCATAAATGCCCCTATTCACCAAGCAAGAGCAAGATACATCATTAAATGCATATACTACTTCAAAATATTTGCAAAAGCCACATCAACAATAAACTGCTCAACAAATACAACAACTAGGTTTATATTTGAGAATACCATTGCATGGTTAGAATTTGGACGTAGCCTAACAAGTGATCTAGTGAGGATCTTCTCAAACAAGATGATTGTTACATTAACATAATAATTTTTTATACAACATCACATGAATAGTCCCTACCATGCATGATCTAATGGAATGGTATAATCCATTAACAAGATCCTAGAAAAGTGGTTGAAAAGGTTTGTGTTGAAAATATAGGTGATTAAGATGAGCACCTACTAGTAGTTCTATGGGAATATACAATAACTATTAAGAATATAACATAACATATCCTTTTCGTCTTAGTTTATGACAAAGAAACGGTGGTACCCAAATAATTTATTTTCCACGGTGCCGTGATTGCAACCACAACAATGATGACGAAGGAACAATCCATCCATGATAGGCTAAAACATTTTTTATAACTCAAAGAAAAATATTTCTTGCTCGGTACCATCAAATGGTGCAAAAATATCAAGAAAAGGATTGGCGTGATCAGTGCATCAAACATAACATCTTTGACACAGGAGACCTAGCATTGTTGGATAGCAGAAAATATGTCAAACATCCATGTAAATAAAAAATGCCTTAGCTATGCCCATGTTTTTATAAAAAAAATACAAAACTTAGGAGTTGTCTAGTTGGTCCAACTAGATGGAATGCTCAAAAAGGGGTGGGTGAATGGTACACACCTAAAATCTTTCACTCCATCACAAGAATAAACCTGCACCACCCCTATAAGAGGAGTATTGTACAATAGAGTTATTTCCATACATTTTATTTTCAAACAATAAGGTTCAGCCTTGTGGTTAACCAAGTTAGATGAGTCATAGGTTTTAAAGTTGTGTTAGTATCTATTGAAGTTAGTAGAGTCACTATTTTTTGCAATTAGTGAAGTTAGTAATATCTAATAATGGTCAAGTCAATAACATATCATATTTAGTTGCGTTGATCGTTTCTTTTCATTGGTTTTAAAGAATAGGATCCACCTTTGTGGTTGGGGAAGGGGGGATTCTATCATTATTAATCGTTTCATCAAACTCTATAGTTGAAAAGTGACATTTCCATGCAACTATGAGGTTGTGACGTTGAGTCAAGTCATGTCATTGTTTTAGTTTACCCTATCAAGTCAAGGTTGACTACACCATTAAAGTCAAAATTAACAACTTCAACGATTAAAATGGGTAAGTCTAGTTGAAAGGACAATTTCTTTAATGACATCATATTCTACTTTTATCAAGCAATGCTCACTTATGAATAAAAACCATCATTTAATGTAGTCACACTACCAAATCTCAATTTTAATTCTCTTTAATTTTCATATCTCTACCACTGAGTCTAATTGTGCAGATTAATTTTCAAATGTGAAGTGTTTCAAAATCATTAAGCTCTAAGTGACTTATGAACCTACCCTATGACTTTAGAGAAATAATTCAACATATAATCTAGGGATTGCTTTAGTTTATACTAGGAATTGAGATCGATAAACATAAAATATGCGTAAAATTACTCACAACATAACCCCAAACATAAATGAATTCATCCATGTAGAAGCCTTAAGCATATGAGTACATCAATGAGGTGACTTCTAGGGTTGATGGAATTCACCTACTCCATCGAACATGATTTCATTGATGCCAAATAGTTCCCCAAGTTGCAATGATAGTGATGTAGTTGATTAATAAAGAATTCAGATTTAAATTAGATGATGAGTTACAACAATTACAAGTCTCCTACCTTCTCAACTTGCTCAAGGTTCCCGTCTTCAACAATATCTCAATGGTTCAAACGTATATAAAATTTATTACCAACTATGTACACCAGGGCCACTTATGGCTTGGGAAGCCATACCTAATCACACTAGAACAA
Organism: Larix kaempferi; assembly: GCA_027924585.1. NCBI lineage: Eukaryota > Viridiplantae > Streptophyta > Pinopsida > Pinales > Pinaceae > Larix > Larix kaempferi. Next base: position 15,348,293 of record BSBM01000088.1, on the reverse strand, counting down.
CTCCAAGACACGACAACTATCCATGGGAGGCCCTAATGTAACCACTACATTCCAAGAGCACAAACAAGCAAGAAAAAATAACAAAGATGATCTAATATTTAGTAAGATTGCATGTGCATAGAAACCAAGGGTGCCATCACCATAGAGATCACCAAAAAACCAATCTGCATTGCAACCCAAATTCTTGGATGAAAAATCATACAAAAATAGTAAAGAAGAGAATGCACTATGGACATTCTCTTAGCTACAAATGCATGTGCCCAAGGGAAAAAACTCAATTAGTGTCAATATTTTTATGAATTAATTTATCGAAGGCATAAGTGAAGCATATACAAAGGTCATCCTACTAAATCATGGGTTCTTTCTATGATATTTTTCTATTTTCAACTAACAATCACAACAAGGTTGACATACTCCAATTGTAGTGAAACTTGGTCTCCACTACCTTCAAGATTCCATAGAGGTATAGGAAGGATCATGAAAACCTATAGATCAGTGAGTGTCACAACCCTATGTTTCGTCTTGAAAATCTACAAGAAGAAAACAAATCTTTGCCTTTGTCCCAAGAAAGATCTATGACACCCCTTATTATATTACTTAATCGATCTCAAGATGAATCACAAAATATAGAAAATAGAAAATAGAAAATCCTCTTTACTCGATTAAATCCAAAAAACCCTTAAGGTAGGGAAACACCTTACAAGGGTCCTTTTATGGAATGATCAAATCTTGTTTTGATTTGATCCATCAAATCTTATGTGTTTGTGTGAGGGGTAGTAGTATATAGTGCATCTCTCATACAAATAGAATAGGTAAGCTTCGATTGATCTAAGTTCCAATATAAGAATACTATCATACATACTCAAAACAAAGGACCACATCGTTATAATAATGATAATTACCTAGTAGACTTTGTTTAATGAGGCCACATTACATTGATTAAAGCTAGCTAGTTCATGGGAATTTATTTGGAAATAACTAACAATGTGGACCTAGTCCACGTTACATTAATTGGACATCATATTGTATCCTATTCCTTTCTCTAATGGGCCCATAAGCCCCTATTACACGCTTAGGGAGGATCCAAATATACTACCCCACCTTCACCATTTAAGATGCTATAATACTACAGGTTAATTGAAGAAAAGGAAATCTACACAAGAAAGGAAGTCATAGAGGGTATTAAATAATTTATTGAGATGATAATAGGGTCACAAATCACCAAGAAGTCCAAGATACACCCCTCAAAAAACATGCTAGAGCCAATCATCATGCTTTTTAGCATCACTAATTTTTCTACAACTCAAGAAGCATTGTTGATGTTGGAAGGCACATGTAAGAAGGAGATGTCAATCACCATTTTATCATATGAAGAGCACATTCCCATCAAAAAAATTATAAAACTAGAAAAAAAAACATAGCCACCACAGGATACGATATAAAAGATGAAATGAACCCAATAGTGCCACACAACAACTACTCAACAATGGGCACATGACACCCCAAGTCAAGAGACAACACAACAAGAGTAGAAAGCAAAGCCATATGAGTTGGTAGGCACCATGGCTAGTGATAGAGGGGAAGTCCCCCATAGAAACCTATAGAAAGAACATAATACATAAATGTTCTATAATGATCCCCACTTTCATAATGGATCACATTGCAACCATGGCAACCATTGAGAAGTTAATGGGTATTTTTACCTACATTGTTTCTACACTTAATAAAAATTCAATAAAATCACAATATAATGCAATATATTACCATTGGATCACAAGAGATAATCTACAACACAATCTTGTTATTGTCAAGTTAGGACAAGGACAAAGACACTGAGGATGTCCACAATCCTCTATGCATAATATATTTCCCTTGACCTTCATGAATACTTTAGATGGTCTCAATTATGGATACCGACATGATGTCCTTGCAGGATTTAGTCCGTGAAAATCAATCATTTAGCATGAAAAATAGTAGTTGGCTGCTTGCAACTGAAAATCAAGCTACCAAAACACATTGGGAGCTCTATATTACATAAGGATAAGTTAGAGATACTTTATAGGACAAACACTACACCACAAAAATTTGGTGATATCTGCAACAATTTCTCCAATATGTGGCCTACAATACAAGAATTCAATCCTAACTTTTAGGCCATCAATACATATTAGACCCCTTTGCAACTAATCAACAAAGTCCAACTGTCTTATTTTAGACTTCAATGATACTCGATGATGCTCAAACTTGAGCTAGAGATAGAAAATATATTAGATGACACACACATACCAGGACATTAATGTGTAACATATATCTACTAATACAACATATTGAGTGGACAAGATCACAACTTGGAGTTGCAATAGAAAAAACACCAAAGTCCATTATACCATCATAAACTAACCTAAAGTCAAGTGACAATGACAAGCTCCAATGGATGCCATTAACCATTGGATTCTCAGCTTGCAAACCAAGGTAGAGAACACCATTGATCCCAAGGCTCACTAACATTAGTAGGAATAAATTGATCAACTAGATGAGGAGTTGGATTAGATTTTCTAGGCTATGAGCAAAGTTCAACAAGAATTGTGGTCTCTCTGGATGGACAAAAAAGTGTAGAGAATTGCAATTTATAAACAATTTTTTTAACACATAATGGAAAAATGTGCATAAATCTAAGCCAATGAAACCAGATAATGAAAAGGTGCAATCCTTCATATCGAGATCCAAGCTACTTCTATCAAAGTGCTCACAAGGGATAGCCACCTTTGAAGAGTTCTAACAAGAAGTAGTTGAGATAATACTAGAGTTGGTCTCTTCATTTGGGATTGTAGCAAAGAGAAGCAACTAGACATGAGTCAAGGGAGAGTTAATGAGTGTGGTTGGGACTTGTTGGCTCCTTTAGTTTTGGTAAAGACATAGTGAAATTGACTCCACAGTCACCAAATATCTGCACAATGCCATGCATATGGAGAAGTAGTTGGTAAAGTAAAAGAGGATAGAGATTGCAAGAGGTAGGAGACAAACACTCCATAAAAAATCCCGCCCCTTCATTTTTGGTAGACATTGTGAAACTGACCCCAAAGACACCAAATATTTGCACAATGCCATGTATATGGAGAATTAGTTGGTAAAGTAAAAGATGATAGAGATTGCAAGAGGTAGGAGATACACACTCCATAAAAAATCCTTGGTTTTTTAGGAGTTGACTAAGAGAAGACTACATAATATTGAAGATGAAAGGAACATTTGAATGATAAATATCCATTATTGCACTAACAAGAAAGAAACGACCTAGAATAATTGATCGTCTAAGAATGCAAGTATAAAATGAAAATGCTTTGACGTATAAAGGTTTGTATTTTGTGATTATTGGGACTCTATAAAATGTTGAAACTCTTGGAATAATATTTTGTTATGTAGTGATGTTTGTTTTCGTCATGAATATGAATGAATTGGTACATGTTCCTCGAAATTTACTTGATGTGGTAACTGGGTATGCTAATTAGGTCTATTTCATTGCACTATATTAATCTATAATCGTTTTAGTTTGTTTATTGTGATGGAAAATCATGTTTATATTATAGTTGTATGGATGTAATATCATAAGTTAAATGGTTAATGCAAGGGAATGGCCAGATTGTTGAATAGGTTGTGAAGGTAGGAATGGTTGTCACCATATTCTATAACTTTCTACCATCTATATAAAATTTAGGTAATTCACCCTGGGTGAGACTTTCCATGTCCTTTGAGATTGATATGTCGGTGCTAGACTACAACCCCTTTATTTGACAATCTACTGGACCTCAAACTACTACTTCAAGCCAACAGTGGCACTACTTATGTTTTATCATCCATTGAGTTGGTGCCACAACATCTTCAATCAAAATGAAGGGGCCAACCAAATTTTTAAGCTAGGTCAAGATGTAGCACCCCCACAAGTGCCAAGTATAAAGTTCCCCCATGCTAGTAAAACCTCTACAAGATTTAGATCAATTAACCTATATTGCATGATAAATTTTATCACGTGCACATGCACTACAACAACACGTATGTGTGCACAATTTAGTAACTTGCCCAATGTAACATCCCAAAATTTTGTACAATTTTAAAAAAATTCTAAGCATTAGATTTACCATTAGATGATATGCGGAAGTAATAAATGTCTATTAAGTACCTATACTTAATATTAAATAATTACGACATGTAATTATCTTTAGAACTTTTAATTGTCTTACTGACAATTTAATGCATGAGTACTAGTATGTATGTTTTAATGATGTGATGCACCTGCAACAATTAATTAACAAGAATACACGAAATAGCAGAAATGACAGAACTCAGAATCACTTTTATATTGATCACAGGCCACTTCGAGGGGGCAACCTCCTTTGAGCAAGCTCAATAAAAATAACTTCACGGTCCTTCATAGGTCTCGACACACACTTATATACTAATTCTAGGCGCCAATACTATGGGTCAAAACCATGGGCCGTTACAAACTATGGATCACAATACTACGGGCAACTTACAAAGCATATGCGCCAACAACAATAACACAAACTATTGATCAACAAATACTACGGGACGACTTACAAAGCATATGCGTCCAACAACAACATACTAACAAAGTAAAGACATGGGTTCCTAACATCCCCTCCCCCTTAAAAAAAGCTTTGTCCTCAAAGCTTTAGATGTGGAAATTGTTGTTGAATCTGAAGGAGTGGTTCCCATGTAGCATCCTCTGGTTGCATGCCGTGCCACTGAATTAAGACCTCTGTGATAGAGCGAGAGCGAAGGTGACGCGTGCGCTGATTGAGGATGGCCTCTGGCTCCAAAAGGATGGATCCTTCATTATCCAGTTCGGGTAAAATCGTTTGTCCACTGATGTTGGTGCCAAGAACTTTCTTCAGACAAGAGACATGAAAGACTGGATGAATGCGGGAAGAAGGAGGAAGTTCCAATTTATAAGCAACGGACCCAATCTTCTGAAGAATTCGATATGGCCCATAGAACTTTGGAGCGAGCTTATGACGCCCTTTGAGTTTCAAGGATGATTGTTTGTACAGCTGGAGACGAAGAAAAACCATATCGTCGACTTGAAAAGTGCGCTCAGAACGGTGCTGATCAGCTTGTTGCTTCATGCGATTTCTTGCCATGTGAAGATTGTCCCGCAAAATGCGAAGAATCTGATCCCGGTTTCGAAGGACCGTGTCAACTTCCTGAACTGGTGAACTGGTGGGGGTGTATGGAAGAAGAGATGGAGGTGCCTAACCATAGACTGCTGCATATGGGGTCATTTTAGAGGCAGTGTGGTAAGAGGTATTGTACCACCATTCAGTGAGAGGGAGCCATTTTTCCCACTGATGTTGTTGTTCCGAGGTGAAGCAATGAAGATAAGTTTCCAAGCATTTATTGACAATTTCAGTCTGACCATCTGTTTGTGGGTGATACCCTGAACTCATCTTCAGTTTGGTGCTAGTGTGGCGAAATAGTTCTGTCCAAAAATGACTGGTGAAAGTCGCATCACGATTCGAGACAATGGAAGAAGGGATGCCATGAAGACGAAAGATCTGGTCCAGAAAAATTTGAGCGACGGAGGAGGCTGTATAGGGATGGCTGAGAGCACAAAAATGACTATATTTGGAGAGGTGATCAACCACAATGAGAATCACTGTCTTCCCACCAGATTTAGGGAGTCCTTCAATGAAATCCATAGAAATATCTGTCCAAATCCGTGTAGGTATGGGCAAGGGTTCAAGCAATCCTGGAAGGAGTGTTGTTTCACCCTTATTGCGTTGGCAGGTATCACATTTGGCCACCATCTGTTGAATTGTCCTTTTCATGCCCTGCCAAAAGAAGTTACGCCGTTCCCGTTCATACGTTTTGAGGAACCCAGAGTGCCCTACCGATGGAGAAGCATGGAGTTCATAGAAGACAGCCTGTTGAAGATCTGTGCTCTGGGGAAGCACCAGACGACCCTTGTATCGTAGAGAAGCACCATCCCAAGAGTAATGTGGTACAGCAGAAGGGTTTTTGGGCAAGCGTTGGATGATTTGAGATAAGGAGGAGTCATTGACATAACCCTGTTGAACAGATTGCAACCAATTTGGAACAGGCATAGAAATAGCTGAAAGAGAACCTTGGGCATCAAATGTGTGAGAAAGAGCATCTGCCACAATATTGTCTTTACCCTTCTTGTAAGTGATCTCATAGTCATAACCCATGAGTTTGCTAACCCATTTCTGTTGTGCCGGGGAGGAGACACGCTGGTCCAAGAAATATTTCAGACTCTGGTGATCAGTCTTGATGCAGAAATGATTACCTAATAGGTATGGGTGCCACTTCTGAACTGCATGCAAAATAGACATCATTTCCTTATCATAGGTAGAGGCAGCTAAATTCTTACCTGAAAGGGCTTTGCTGGTGAACGCAATGGGGTGTTCATCTTGAAGGAGGACAGCACCAAGTCCATTGCCGCAAGCATCACTCTCAATAGTGAAGGGCTTGGAAAAATCGGGCATAGCTAGCACAGGTGTAGTACACATAGCTTGTTTTAGTTTGTCAAATGCACACTGAGCAGCAGGTGTCCATGTGAAGGCATCTTTTTTCAATAGAGCAGTTAATGGAGCTGCAATCTTCCCATAATCCTTGGCAAACTTGCGGTAGTAGCCAGTCAACCCCAAAAAACCACGAAGGCTCTTGAGTGTCTGAGGATGTGGCCAATTGTTCATGGCATCGATTTTGGCAGGATCCACGCGAACCCCTTGTGCTGAGATAATGTGCCCGAGATACTCAAATTCCTTCTATCCAAAAACACATTTAGACTACTTGGCATGGAGATGATGGTTAGAGAAAAGTTGCATGACAAGATCCAAATGCTGGAGATGTTCATCCCATGTTTTACTGTAGATGAGGATATCATCAAAGAATACCAGAATGAATTTCCGCAAGTAGGGTCGAAATATTTTATTCATTAAGGCCTGGAATGTGGAAGGAGCATTAGTGAGGCTAAAGGGCATGACCAAAAACTCATAATGGCCATCATGTGTGCGGAAAGCTTTTTTAGGGATATCATCCTCATGAACCCGAATTTGATGATACCCAGAACGAAGATCCAACTTGGAGAAAAAGTGAGCCCCATGAAGCTCATCAAGAAGCTCATCAACAACAGGAATTGGAAACTTATCCTTGATGGTGAGGTGATTAAGTGCTCCGAAGTCAATGCAGAGGCGCCATGACCCATCTTTTTTGTAGACAAGAATAACTGGAGAAGAAAATGAACTAGTGCTTGGGCGAATAATACCTTGCTTCAATAAGTCCCGAACGAGCATTTCAATCTCCGTTTTTTGGTGAAATGGGTAGCGATAGGGCCTGATGTTGGGAGGAATGCTGCCAGGAAGGAGCCGAATACGATGGTCTTCTGGCCTGGAAGGTGGCAATCCCACTGGTTCAGCAAAGACACCTGTATATCGATCCAGAATTTGTTGTAGATCCAAAGGAGTAGTGGAGACTGTTGATGGTTGCATCTGGATGGAATGGATCTGAGCGATGACACCATGTGAATTCTTCTTGAGGAGTTTTTCCATGCGATGTGAACTGATGATGCTGAGAGAACCTGGTTGTAATCCTGTCAATGTGTGTTTTTGTCCATTGAGGGAAAACTGCATCCAAAGTTCAGCAAAATCCCATAAGATAGGGCCAAGTGTGCGTAGCCATTGAGCGCCCAAAACCACATCACATCCGCCTAAGGGCAAGGCAAACATGTCAGAGCGCAAGGTATAATCTCCCATAGAGATATGCACATTTCGACACTTCCCTTTGCAAGGTAAGGTGCCCCCATTGGCAACCATGACTTCAAAGTTGGAGCAAGGATGGATAAAACAATCAGCTTGTTTGGCGATCCGAGGGTCAATGAAATTATGAGTGCTCCCAGAATCAATGAGTATTGTAAGAGGAAGCTTCTTGAAGTAACCCCTGACCCGCATTGTTTGGGGGGTGGTGATTCCAGCTAAAGCATGGAGAGATATCTCTGGTTGGTCATCCTGAGACAGAGGGTCAATAGGCGGTTCCTGAATGTCGACCGGAGCATCCAGTGTTTCTGGATCTTCATCACCAATTTCAGAGGCAGGCGGAGACTCCACATCCAAGAGATAGAGATTTTGTTGAACACATCTATGTCCCCGAGTGAATTTCTCATCACAATTATAGCAAAGCCCCTTTTCTCTGCGTGCTTGCATCTCTGTTTCCGACAAACGCTTGATAGGAGTCGGTCGAGGAGCCTGCGGTATAGGTGGTCGCTGAGAACCCATATTTCGGAAGGGAACAAAAGTGGGCTTGGAGCGTTGTTGGGCTGCAATCTTGTCTTCGGCCAACTTAGCCAACCCTAGTGCTTCCATCATTGTGTTGGGACAGAACATTTTGACCTCAGAGCGGATGGCATCCTTTAGACCATTGATAAAACAACTCCGGTAAAAGTCATCAGACAATCCTTCGGTGTGGTTGGCTAGATTCTCAAATTCAGTTTGATACTCTCTCACAGTGCCAGTTTGGCGAAGTTTAGTGAGGGCTCCTGTGAAGTCATCGAAAGCACTAGGACCAAATCGTTGCAAAAGGAGCTGGCAAAAGTCTGGCCATTTGGGCTCTGGATGAGCCTTGATGTACCAACGGTACCATTGAAGAGCTTCCTGTTCCAAATGAAAGGATGCCAACGGAACTTTGTTGACATCAAAAGTATTATGCAGACTGAAATACTGTTCTGCACGATAGATCCATCCAGTTGGATCAGTACCATTGAAGCAAGGAAAATCAAGCTTCGGACCACAGAAATTGCTGGAAGAAGAGAACCCATTGTCTGTTGAAGACTCGGACTGTCGTTTGTTGTTCATAACTGAATGTTCAAGATGGAGACCGAGAAATTTTTCATCCAGATCCTAGAGTTTGGCTTGGATGGCTGCAAGTGCGTCCTCCATGGTTTTTGCTCCTGCACGGGTGACAACCATAACCAGGATTTTGTTTTTTTTTTTGACTGGGTAGGAAAACAAAAACAGAAGCTACTTTAGTAAAGGAAAATCTGGACTTGGGAAAAAATCAGAAGGGTAATTGGGGTTTAACTAGGTTTTGGACACTGTTGGGTAGACAGGAAAGCAAAAATGAGGATTTCTGAAGCGGGGTGCAAGAATGAGAAAATTTGGCAGAGGGGAACAAAGAAGCAGAATTCAGAAAGGAACTCTGTGGTAAAATTTGAAGGTGATTGGGTGAAATCTGAGGAAGTTATGGCAAACCCTAAAAATAGACAAATGTGGGATTTTGGGCTTTGGGAAGGGGAATTGGGGATAGGGTCCTCATGACTGAAATATGAAGAATGGGATGACAGGGGTTCCCCGAAAATTTCAAGGGAAACAGAGTGAAAATAATGGAGATATGGAGAAAAAACTGAAATTTATTTATTTATTTATTTATATTTTTTTTCCAGACTGGAGCGGCTACGGCTCGAAAGGGATCTGGAACAGCGCCGAATGGATTGAAAACGGCTGAATCTAGAACGGCTTGCAAAATGGATCTGAAACGGTGCAATAATGATCGACAATAGTTCAGCTGAAAGTAGATATGGACCCCAGGTATGTGCGGCTTCCTAACAGTTCAGGGGTTTCACTCGGCCACCAATGCTGTCTGACGGCTTGCGTATTGGGGCAGTACCCCTCACTCCACGGCTCAGGTAAAACTGATAACTGCTTTGCCACAAACGACAGCTCTTGGTTTACCTCACGGGTGGGAACTAGTCAATCAGGTAGGGGTCGTTGCCCTTTTCGCTGACAGGTCCTCTTAATGGGCCAGCTACTTTGGGGTTCCTGTGGTACTCCTCACAATGATTTTTAGGGCTTATGCCCAAGTGCTTCCCACAGTTAAGCGGATAGGGATTATTCCCAAATCCGAACCTGCAACAAATGCGAAAAAAAATTTGACAGAAATTTCACCCAACGAGCCCAAGAAAGTGCTCTGATACCAGATGTGATGCACCTGCAACAATTAATTAACAAGAATACGTGAAATAGCAGAAATGATAGAACTTAGAATCACTTTTATATTGATCACAGGCCACTTCGAGGGGGCAACCTCCTTTGAGCAAGCTCAATACAAATAACTTCATGGTCCTTCATAGGTCTCGACACACACTTATATACTAATTCTAGGCGCCAATACTATGGGTCAAAACCATGGGCCGTTATAAACTATGGATCACAATACTACGGGCGACTTTCAAAGCATATGCGCCAACAACAATAACACAAACTATTGATCAACAAATACTACGGGACGACTTACAAAGCATATGCGTCCAACAACAACATACTAACAAAGTAAAGACATGGGTTCCTAACAAATGATCTTAGTTATTATCTAAGTCGTCATTTTTCTTCCCATGCATACTATTTCATGGAACACAAGTATTGCGATCATGTTATTATTTCGTTGTACTCCGTATTAAGGTTTGATAGCTGGTAATTATGATATTATTTATTTATTTGTACACTATTATTTATAATTAACTTCTTGTTGGCAGTTGGACTCTGGTGTACCATTTGAGGCTTACTTAGCTTAAAGCTAATACACCATCTCTTTAATTGTCCAGGTTACAGGTTGCATACTTTGGTGTTTGATGAGATAGTGCGATGAATTCTATTAAGTCCTATGTTAGAATATTAAAGACCCTAACCTTATTAAAGCGGTGACTTGTAAATCAAACACCAAGGTTATAATTACACAACATGTTCAATAATTAATGTGTGATGTTTAAAATGCATGTGAAGTCCATGGTGACCAATGTTACTCTTAATTGTTCTAGTTTATTAAACTCACCTTAAAGTGGGTAGTCTCCATACTTTGCAAAGGATAGTGAATGAGTTCTTGGGTTGATAATCGACATATTAATATTCATGGAAAAGGTGACTCTGGTGTTTCTAAGTAATACTTCAGAGTATTGATATTTGTTATGGTTAAACTATGTAATAGTGGGTCATGATTTCTCATCCGGCGCCATATTAAAATATGTGATGGGAAACTATGTTGAAACTATATCTATGTGGTTATTTGTATATCCAATGATGTGGTGGTAGCTGGCACATTAAAAGTGATCACGTGAAGATCGTAAATACATATCGGTAGTGTCAAAACCCTACTGTGAGGTTTGGGGTTTTGGGTCTTTGGTTTAATGTTACTCTTCGTTATGGAGGAGGAGGCTAAGCCTGCTCGGCTGCCATAGTTTGTTGGCATTCATGCTCCACTCGTCGAGTTGGTTTGAAGGAGGACGAGTGCTGGTTCGTGGGGAGTTAAGGGTTGGCATCGTGCACAGGTTTTCCAATGCCTGGTTCTTCCCTCGGCTTCGAGTTGGTTGCTGTCAAGGTAAGCTATAACACAGTATAAAAACCCTCGCTTGATTTTCAATACTGTGTTGAGATTTGCATTAGTGTTTAACCTAGTTTATGTTTTTATGGCAGGGTAAGATATTTTATCCACGGTGAAATCAAAGGGATGAGCCACCATGGTGTACATTCACCGGTAAGCCTCGGTCAGACCGGTTTCCTCTGTCAACAAGGATGTAATATTTTGTTTCTCTTCGTCAATGCAAACTCCATTTGTAAAAATGGTTGTCAAGGTTATAGTGCTGCAGTAGTCGGTTTTCTGGGCATTGACCTGAGTTGGGGTTTCGCCTGTAGTGTTGGTAGGAAGTTGTTTTTAAAAGAGTATCGTTGGACCTCCTGGCAGTTCGACTACAATGTAATACTATATTATATGAATAAGAAATGTTTTGCTCGTTTTCTTTGGAAATGCATTTTAAACTCTACGTAAAAATTGTTTTGGAGTTTCATTTTAGTTAATGATGGAAGGGATAAACCCTAACTTCGATTTATGAAAATGTTTGAAGGAAGCTACAGGGTTTAAAGCCCTGTGCTCGTCTATGAAGTTTAAATGTTAACTTATAAGTTTTTAAATGTTGATTGTTTTAAAAACATGAGTACCTGGGCGAGCCGAGACTCGAGCCCATGACCTGAAAGATTTTGCTGCTGGTCTTATGAACCTGTTTACAAGATATTAACACTACGTGTTGATTCTGCAAATTATCAGTTGAAATGTTTTTAAGCCGTATAACTTACAGCTTGGGTGAGATCGTATTGGGACTTGAACCCTTAGTTTCTTTATAAGCTGGTTAACTTGTGTACTGATCTTTGTTTCGTCAATTACTTTGATAATTGTATTAAGTTTGGGGTTTTGATTTAATGTGTAACCCGATTGCTCTACAGAGTTTAGGCTTGGGCCTAGTACTGCATGAATTTATGTTTTGTTAATTTTATTGAACATAACGCTCAACGTAAGGGTGAGCTCCCAAATGGGGACTCGAAACCTCGTCTCTTATTTGGATTCTGTAAAATGGTTATATGTAGGCATTTTAAAGTTTATTTAAGTTTTGTTATTGTTTAAAACGTGGGTTAAACCCTCAGATGAGCCTGTACAGGTCTCGATCCTGAAACGTTGTTTATGTTAAGCTATACATGTGTTATAGTGGTTACAGGTATTAACCTTCCACTGTTTGTTTATATGTTTTACAGTAATAATGTGTAATGATTTGATACTTGTATAAATTGTTTGACCAACGATATAGTTTATATGATATGGATATAAATGTTTGCACTAATGTGCTTTTCCATACCTTTGTTTATAATACTACTGTATATAGTCTAAGGCATTACATAGATACTATGTTATGTTTATTTAAGTGGTTTGTTTTGGAAATGAGACTATACACTCTGTATATGAAATGCTGCAATAGTTTAAGAAAGTATTTTAAATGATAATCTACAGTTTAGGGTGTTGTATTAAAGTACAGTATAGATATATGATATGTGAGTATATAGACTATGTTCTTAACACATTATTTTTATCTTATGAGACAAATAGTAAAAGTATGACTAGATAATTCAGTTTGCATTCTGAGATGAAAGTCCTATATAATTATGTTCTTGTTCTAAGCTATATATATATATATATACTTTGTATTGCTATTGATAACTCTAAGATATGAAGCTTTCGATTTATGTTTTAAAACATGTATTTAACTTCTAAAATAAACTATTATTCAATAGAGAAACAAAGATGATAAGGAAATCAAATCTGAAACAATCATTCATTCTGCAATCATATCTATTCTAAGTTAATTAAATACTTCCTGTACTAGAGCATCACCTTAGGGTGAAAGGAAAAAGACAGGAAGACATTTGTTTTCAATCATTTATATATCTCAATCTGATCATTCATTCTGGTACTCAATACAGAAATCTTTACTTTTCTAATCTGCCTGATATATATAAGTTACTCATAGAAAACTTATTAAACATTCAAATAGTTTTTCAGAAATAGATAAACAATTTACAGAGATGAAATGAAATAAACAAGTAGAACCTGATAACTTTGCTAGGGTGGACAAACACCCAAAGAGGCCTGTTCCTCCCAACCTTCTCCAAAAGAAGCAACCAAATCACTTGCTCCCTTGGACCCCCGAGCCTGTTTACTGAACCACTAGGAAGAAGACTCTGTGTAGAAGCAAGACACTCAAGTTGTACTTCAACAATCAATGGAGACTTGCATACACCTCACCTATGTACTTCAGCAATCAATGGAGACTTGCATACATATCCAAAACCTTTGCACTCAGCAGAAATCAGACAGACTTACACTACAACTCAAAACATAGCTTCCCCTCATCGAATCTCTTGTGTACATACAACAGAACCACAAGGTAATTTTTCTCGTCAGAAAAAGTGTGAGCCTCTGCTCAAATTATATGGCTTGTAAAAGATGCCTAGGTATTTTAGTGGTCAGTTTCAATAAATGAGCCTCAAGTTCCAGTTCCACATTCCAGGGAACTTGACCACAATTTAAGGGAGTTGTCCCATAACAACAGCTAGCTACTGAGTTCATGATGCTGTCACTTGTCCATTTCCTTCTACCACAAATTCTATTCCTCCTAGTGGGTCAGTAAACACTCTTTCAACAGTCTCTTTGGGTGAGTGTCTCCTATTTTATTTTATTAAATAATAATATTATGCATTTACGGTCATCCTTGACCACTTGGTCAAATATAAAACTTTACAATAAAAGTTAAGACAATGTTTTTCCACAAACATAAAATCTCTCAAGTATTGGGTATGTTACACACAAATACACCTATGCATGTTGTATGCACCGTACCCATTGTGTATGCCTTCACCCACCATGTGTGACTCAGACCTTCTAATTGAAACTATAACTTGGAATGACAACCATTGCCAATATTGTTATGTAATCCCAACCTATGCACCTATATCCACTTTAAATTTTGGGATGTCTCTAAACTCCAAGACAATTCATATCCGGAAACTTTATTGCAATTATGACTAATTGTTGAAACCTACATGTATACGCATCATTATGGAATAGACTTGCACTAACAACGACATGTGTCATACCGAGAAGATGAATTGCCAATCCACCTTCGGTTATATAATTAAACCACTACAATAATCTAATCTAATCGACACTCCTCTAAATAAAATGTAGTTTTATATATGCAATGTTTATACAAAGCACAGTAGCATGTAGGGTGTAGAATCATAAATAAATTATTCATCCTCTTTTCTCTCTTATGCTGTTATTGACAAAGAATAATGTACATAACTTTCACATATCAATCCAAACTATTCCATTGTAAATTGCTATGTGCACATATTATTCATTTATTTTGCTTCATTCTATATATGTTTTTTCTCTAATAACTTGATCAATCCCATAGTGTTTAAGTTGTCTTTTGATTTGGATATTGGAATTGGACCATTGGTATTAGAGAAAACATATAATATTAGGTATTTCACTGACAAAACATTGGCCTTACAGTCATACACTTCAAACAATATACTTGTCTTTACCATTAGTTCCCTCTCTTTTTGCAACAAACATTGTCTCCTATTATGTCATACACTATACTTCATAGTTGGCTCATTACAACAATAATATTCCTACCAAAATGAAAAAGAATATCATTGTGGAATCAAAAGATACCAACACCTTTTGCTCGATGGAGCCACTTATTTTATATCCTCTCAACCAACAGAGAAAAACCATGAAGGACAACTTTATGAAACTTTTGAAGGAGACCATAAGCACATATTAACTTGTCCAATATCAATTATGAAGAACCCCTTAATGGATCCACACTCTTTAAAGACCAAAGTGATGCTCGCAACCTCCAACCTTAATGGAAATGCCAATGTAGACACTCCAATCACTTTCATCCTTTGCATAATTAATCTACAAACCCATTTTCAATGGCACATATAATAGAGAATAAAAGACCCCTCCCCACAAGTTTGGGTCAAAGACCAACTACTTTTATCCTTCATCAACAATGTTATCCAAAAGAGCCCAATAGTACAACCACTCAACATTGAGCAAGGTAAGCATACAACCTTATTGGTTCATAATAAGATATGGGAATCAATATAACTTTATAAAAAATAGTATTTTTTGAAAATAGGGTCTTAATATAAATTAATGTGACAATTTCTTTAGCACGATTAGTCGATGCAACAATAACCTATACCATTTGTTGGCCCCTTCATTTTCAGAAAGTTATAGAATGATGGAGGGATGAATATGCAACACAACAAAGCATAGAGATTAGTGTAGTGGATGTGGAAGAACATAAAGGAATGAGGCAAAAAGTGGCTACAAAAAGCTACAAGGAGAATAATTAATAGTCAACATGAGTAGTGGATTGACACAATCATCCTTATATGTTTTGTAAGTGAATTGACATTGTCAACTTTAGCCACTATCATTGTATAAAAGTCTTTTAGTGCTAGGGTAAAAGGATTAGAGATTGAGGGTTTGTTATATAGTGAGGATAGCAACTAGTTAGATTGTTGGTTGATGGATGTTGGATAAAACTATGACGTATACATGATTTGAATATGCCCATTATGGTGTTACGAAACCTTTTTTAAGCACTATTTAAGGAATGACTGAAGGAGTATTTGGGCCCCTTTTAAAACTATGAGTGTATGTCTATTATGAATACTAAATGGTGTTATGTTGTTTCTTGTATATTATTATGTCCTAAATATGGCATGCTTGGTATATGATGATGGTTTTCTTTTCTAACTGTAATGTTTAGTATTATATTATGCACATATATATTGAGTGTTTGTTAGTAAGTGAATGCCATTGATGGCATAAGTCTTACTATCTCTTACCTTATTGTTAAAACCTCAGCTATGCTTTAGGTGAGACATTCTTCCCTTTATTAAGATTGAAAATGCCAATGCTACTAGACTACAATGGAGCCTTTGTTGAAAATGCATGAGAACCTTGATCTCCATCTAACTCTAATGAATAGTTTCATTGTTGGGACATAGTCTTCTGAGGAATATATTTGTAGGATGAGTGGTAGGATTTATAAATATGTGATTCAAAAGTGTTGGGAAAAGGGATTTGAATATTTTGTAGCTCAATATGTTGAGTTGCAAGAATGGAACGCTTACCTATGTCTGGATTTTGTGTTGCATGATGATCCTACAAATGATCAATATGAGGTTTTTTGGGTTAATTTTTTAGTAATTTTTTGCAAGTGCTTGAAGTGACTAGATGAATCCTAGGTATAAGCATCAATGAAAGAAAAATATCAAGTGGATATTATTTGTGTTTTATTTAGTTGTAGAAAGCTTTTGGATAGTTGTAAAAGTATTGTTGTGTTTGGATTAAAATTGTGTGATGATGGTTAGATTAGGATTTTCTTCAATAATTGTTGGAAATGAGAGAATGCTAACAAATTGCACTACCTAGGAAAGTGATAAGGCATCTTCCTTTCCTTACCAAGGTGGAAGCAACAACAAGGGAGAAGGATTGATGTATTAACCCGGGGTTGGAATATTTATGGGCAATGAATATGACCAGGGGGGTAGCAGGTTTTATTTGTTGTTCAAAGGTATTTCTAATATATGGATATGGTTTCTTGAGTTAGGTAATGTATAATTCTTCAGATCTACTAGAAAATGGAGGTTCAATTGGTTGCAATGGTGTTTATTGAGTTGGTTTAAGGTTGAAACTAGTTTTCTAGGCATAGTAGCAATGATTTTCAAGCGACCATTTTCCCATTATTACTTTGGAAGAGGATTTTGGTTTCTTCTTGATATGGAACTAAAAAGTTCATTGGTATGCAGTAGTTGTAGGGTTAATATATTTGGTTGTTGGGATTTGGCATGGGTACTTGAGTCTCCTGTGTCAAGTTTCATATAGTAATACATGGTCGTGTTGATTGCAAAGGAGATAACAATTTTTTCCCTCGCTGCTGCATTGGATCAATAAGATATACAGACCTTGAAACATAATCATCATGTTAAAGTTGGAATTCAACTAAGAACTACAAATTCATGGTCTCTTGAATCCTACAGAAGTCAATGTTGAATCTATGTGATCCCTTGGGGAATGAGCTAGGAAAGAAAGAAATTATTTCATCATTATGTTGTAAAGTTGCAGAACTTGTTGAATGGTCGTTCCCTGCCCATTGGAAGTTGAGGAAGAATTTGAAATTTGGGTTGTGTAGGCCACACTCTAAGTTATGTGTTTATTCCCTCTACAACTCCTTCAATAGACTAGTGAGCCCTGCAATAAATACAATTATTTTTATATTTATTATTATAACAATAACATTATTATTATTTGTTGGGATATTGTATTTGTTTTTATTATTCTTATTATCATTATTTTTTGGGATACTGTATTTATTTACTTATGCACCCTATTTATTTTCGGAAACTTCATGATGTAATAAGAAGTGTTTACTAATATTGAAATAAATGTATTTCCTTTGAGAAGTTGTGGATCAACCTTGCATGGCGGGATCCCAAATATATTTTTCCATTAGATGTAATAATGCTCATATCATGATTGTTAGGATGGATAAGTCTAATTTTAGGTTTGTAAAAGGGTTGCTAGAATTTGGTTGCAATTGGCCCCATATTGAGATTATATTTCAAAGACCTAGTTGCCTGGGTCATGATTTTCCTTGTACCTCAATGATTAGTGGAATGGATTGATAATTGTTCCTAAACTATTTTACATCAACAATATGCACCACTATGAGTTTTATCATTTTAAGTGTAGGTTCCAGTCATGCAACATGACTCATAGCAACAATATTTGCACCTATACTTTGTGTTGAGATAGCTCTTGCAGATGTGTAGTTGGTACAAGGTGATCTTTTTTTGGGTGAGTCGTGCCACCATGGTTTTCATGAATCTTGTTTCAGTTCTGAAATATAGACCTATTTTAGCTTGGGATGATTGCTAGTGAGTGTGGTTATTAGGCCCAATCACCCTGATAGATGTGTTATCTTCTTGGAAAGATGGTTTACTATTGGGCGATTGTGAATAGAGATGATGACCAAAGCTTGAGCAATGGAATTGAAAATTGTTTGTGCATAGTTGTGGGACATATAAAAAGTCTTGATGGTGATTGGTGTAAAACTATGAGATTCCTTGAAGTTAAATCTCGAGAAGAGGAGAAGAGAGAGGAGTAGATTCATACAGCATGGATTATTGCAATGGTTGCAGTTGTGGATTCTAGTTTGTACCTATCTTACTTGATTGACTGGGGAATGATCCAATGAATGGTGGTGGGGTCATCTTGGCTCCTTGTTGTGTGCGAACACAACTATGGTTGTTATGCTCATAGTTGGGGGCATTAATGAGTTAGTTATGTGAGGGTTGAATGTAATAATGGAAAATTAGTGGGTTAAAAATGTGAAAAGGGATTTTTATGTAAGTGGAGAAAATGAAGCATTTATTGCCCACCTTCATTAGGCATTGGATAAATAGGGATTTGGGGAGAGTCATTGATATATGATGTTTATTCCTTTGCTGCAAAAGAACCCCTCTTGATTTTACAGAGTTGCAAGTGCATTGTAAAGCCAAGGGAGTGAGTTGTTCAGCTCCCTTGCCTATGTATTTAGTTGGATGTCACGAATAAAGAACATATGACTTTGCAGTCATATTATTTGTGTTTTCTTTGGTTGTGAAAATCTTTTAGATCGTTTGGAAGTATTGTTGTGTTTAGATTAAAGTTTTGTGATGATGGTTAGATTAGGTTTTTCTTTCAATAATTGTTGGCAATGAGAGAATGATAACAAGTCGATCACTACATCACTCATGTTGTATATTTTGGGGTAGACAACATGTTGGAAGGGTACATTGTAGAATTTGCTATAGAAAATTGTAAATCATTTCCCAAAGAAGAAACATTGTTCAAGAATGGAGATTGAGGTATATTGGTGGATGAAATCCATCTCTAGATCAATATTCATGGTTGAGGGAGGGATTTCATAATTTAACCTCATTGACATGGTTGAGTAAATCCCCTACACTAGAGAGGTGGATGCAATGGTGCTAGTAAGGTGCAATGTTGGGAGCTAATAAAATGGGAGGGGGATAGGAGAATATTGAGAGGGTTGAATGGGCTTTGAGGAGTGTGGCTAATATAGATTAGTGGTGGATAAAATAGATGCACATGGTAAGGAAGAGGAGTGAGTAGCTATATAAATAAATTTCTAATGAAGGTAACAATGCGGGAAGGTTGAAAGAGCAGTGGAAGTTGAGAAAACAAGGAGATAGATATAGATCATAGTTGCAGGAGAGAGGATTAATCATGGAGGGAAGACCGGATAGAGGAAGTTGGGGTGGAGTGTCAACGAAGTTGGAGGAGATGATTATGGATGGGTTGAGAAAAAGTGCAGTGATCCAGACTAAAGAAGTAGAACTAGCTACAATAAGAGTTGTAGAACAACCCAAATCCAGTGAACTAGTGGAAGGAAAATTTTGTAATGGATTAGATGATATCATTGCAAATATGCATTGATTGTTTTAGGAAGAAGATACCCTCTAGACCAAAAAACAATACTTCAAGCTAATGACCAAGACAAATCCAACCACTCTTGATTGAGTGCCTTCGAATAATAAAGTAGCAAGTTATTATGATTTATATTCTTCTTTGCTTGATAATTTAAGTGGTGGTAGTAGTCAAAGTGGAACATAGTTAGGAATATGTAGTAGTAATAGTACAAGAAAAGGAGTAGTATTCCGTTTTCATAACCAAGTCAGAATTTCATTGGACAACCACGTCTAAGTGGATTTATTTTAGTAATCTTTGCACTTAATAGAATGGTGGGAACTCAAGGAGGATTCCCTATGAATATATGAGTTCTAGGGTAAGGGACAGGAGGATGCAAAACAACACTTGTTCCTTTGTGAAGAAATACATAGGTCTAAGGGAGTCTCATATGCTTCCAAGCTAGAAGAATTTAAAACAAATCTAAGAGGAAGGGCATTACAATGGTACATGAAATTTGTAGATTCCTGACCAGGAATATTACCTCTTACTTTCTTAGAGTTTAAACATTAGTTCATTTTTAAATTTCCATTGCCTAAGTGTAAACAATAGGGTATTATAGAATTGGAAGAGATTAAGAAAATAGTTGGAGAGATAAGTTGGGAATGTGCTCAAAGATTATAGGATGTTATGCATAGGATTACATTCTGCATACATGATACCCACCATATGGAGTGGTTCATTCAAGAGTTACTTCCTTTGAATTGGATCCCTTTGAAGCAATAGAATATTTACATCCCTAGAGATGGTTTGGAGTAGGCCATGAGAATGAGTCTATGATTGGATATACTAACAACACTAAAGTTGTGATACTTGGAGCAAGTTTACACCTAAACCAATTTCAGAATCATATCATTATAGTCAGAGAGAAGATAAAAGAGTTGACTATACCCAATATTGGAAAAGAACAAGTGTGGTGTACTAGGTGGAGGACAAAAGGGCATAATTCCCTTAAGTGCCTACTATTGTGGGGAGGACTTGCACCTAGTCCCCCTTTGCAAGTGTTTCCAGGAATATTTACAGGTGGAGCTATGAAACTCACTAATACTACTCAATTTTAGAACACTACTCCTTATAAGGTTCCACCTCCTTCTCAGAGTTCTCAAGACATTGTAGAATATTGTGACATCTTCAAGACTTATGGGCATCCTCCTAGAAACTTCCCTATTTTACAGAAGCATTATTATTTTTTATTAAATGTATAATTTGAATTCTATAGAACTTATACCCATATAGATAAATTCATTTCTTTGGATGCTTCAGCGGATAGGTTGAATAGATTCTCTTTTTTCATAGTTGATAATTCCCAACCACGAGGTGGTGGAGGTCATGGAAGAGGTGGATGGATAGTGGATACGAGGGAAATAGAATTAGTGGATGAATTGCATGGGTTAGATGTTATAACTATTATGAAATAGGTCATCTCGCTTAAGATCATCATTTACCTATAAGTCCTTGGTGTTTTTATTGCAGATCCAACATTGTTGCTACAAAAGAATGTCCTAAGCTAATTGAAAAATGGGAAGCCAAAAATAGAATAGACAAATATGGTTAACTTAGTGAATTTAGAACCTAGATCAATCAATGGAAAAGAAATACCATGCATTAGTGTTGTCACTATAGGAGCATCTCGAATTGGAGTACATGTGAATGACCTTAGACTACCCAATATCCTGACGGAAAGGCCAAGAGTGCCAAAGTTTGACTCTATTCAACATAAGGCCTTTCCAAAGATGTTGTTGAGATGTTCCACAAGAAATGTCTGCACCTATTTCACATACAGTTGTGAAAATACATTAAAAAAATGAACTTTAGAACCAATGGAGGACACTCAAAGTTGCAGTACAATGCCACAAGAAAAATCCCAAGGTAATTACACAAAATTTGTTGATCTTTGTTTTGAATTATTCTATGATATTTTGGATAATGAACAGTTGACTAAGAAATTGTGGAACTCAATTAAAAGTTCACAGGAGTTGAAAAAGAGGAAGAGCACTATATAACAGTCAATCTCCATAAAAGGAACACTCATCGAGTGAAAAGAGGAAGAAGAAGGATAACTAAAAAGCATTTATGATTAGGTGCTTATATGGATGGATATGATATTAAAGATGTGGAAAGCCGAATTTAGTTTATTCACCTATTCAATTGTGAATGGAAAACCAACATTATATTTTTCCCATTTGAAAAATGGAATATGTTGAAGTAGATATGGCTGGTGTGAAGATAGTTGCTAATTTTGAAGTCACGAAATTCATTGATGAGAAAGATACCTATACAACATTATTAGGAATTGATTAGGTCTTTGACAACTATGTTGTGATGCATTTGAAGAAAGATACCATGACTTTGAGGTCAATGGTACTAGAGTTGTGCAACCATTAGATCCTTGTCAAGTGTCAAGGTACACTAAACCTGCTAAATATATTATGGAAAGAGATGTGTTGGACCACATCTATCTGAGAAAAAGAATGACTATATTAATTCTATAGTGGATGGGTTAGTCTATTGGAGATTTATTCATTCATTTGATAGTGACTCAAAGGATCATTTTAAGAGTGGAAGAACGCAAGGCATGGGATCTCATCCTAATGATGTGCCACAATCAACTCTATTCATTGCATTGGAATAAAGTTGTAGACTCCACATATGTATGATGGAATCGATAGATTAGAATGATTCTTGGGATCAATGAAGAATAAATTGTAAAATAACATTGGGTTCCTACCTTAGATGTAGCATATAAGGCCACACCCACGAGATAGTGGGTCACCCATAGAGAAGACTTGTCGACTTGGGATTAAGTACAATATGCCATGAAACATAGGTTTGTTCCTCCTCCTGAATTTGAATGCTAAGATTTATATTTAAGTAAAGGTAAATATGTTGAGGCCTTATAGATATATGAAGGAAACAAAAACCCTTTTATTCCTGTAGAGAGCTACACACATAAATGGGAAAGAGAAGGGTTGTAGCTTAAGTTTTGGGTTCACAATTTTTCAATATGCATGGACCCATTCCTAAGGTTTGGTATTTGCATGAAGAAACTAGGAGATAGAGTAGGAGATGGGATGTACTCTAGACTTAGTTTTTTGAATATTTTTCTTTTGTTGGTAAGTCATAAACAATTACTAAAGTTATCCAACTTATTAAGGAAATTATATTCAATGATAAGTTGTGGAACCACTATTCTTCAGTTATTTTCCTTTATAATTAGATGATGATAATCTTACAGGAACTTGTGGAATAGTTGAATATACCCCTATGTTGTAATAAAGTTGGTCAGAATGGAGAAGATGCAGATGTCCTAGAAGATTTGTTACATCTACCCTTTAAAGAATCTGAATGATTGAGGAAGCTTAAGGAGAATAATTGTAGTCAAGCTAATAACTCCTATCAACAACCTATCAAGTTGCATAAAGTAAATATCAGAAGTGAAGAATGAACTAAGATGGTATCCATAGGAGATTATTGGGATGGGCAAACAATGTCTAAAATTGAAGCTTTGTTGAAGGAATACAATAAATTGTTTCTCCAAAGTTTCATAGAGATGAAGGGTATTGAGGGAGAGTTAGGAGAAATCTAGATAGATTTGTGTCTAGATGTTGAACCTATTAAACATTGACCTTATTGACTTAATCCTCGAGTTAATGAGAAGGTAAGGAAATAAATTGACAGAATATTACATGCAGGTTTGATCTTTTCAATGGATGAATATGATTGCATCATCCTTATTATGATTCCAAATAAGAAATATACCGTTGATATCAAATTTTGTGTGGATTTAAAGAGTTTAAACTTTGTTTGTATCCATAATGCCTTTTATACTCCTTTGAATGATGAGGTGCTTGACTAGGTTGTAGGAAAGGAGGCATACTCATTTATAGATGGTTTCTCAGGATATCATAAGGTTTGTATTTCATAAGAAGATTACTTTTACCATTGAGTGGAGATCATTTTCTTATATGCCATGCCTTTTGGGATAAATAATGCACCAACAATATTTTCTCATATTGCGATTACAACCTTTAGACATTATATTCATAAGTTCTTGGAAGCATATATGGATTATTAAACTATTTACAATTTTATGAAGGAACATATTGGGTTAATGAGATTGATACTTAAAAATGTAGAAAACTCCAAATCTTTCTCAACATGAATAAAAGTACCTTATGTGTATCATTTGGTACTTTGTTGGGACATATTGTTTTTAGGGAATGTATTTTTGTTGACCCTACCAAGATAGTTTTGATTGTGAATTTTCCCATGCCAAATAGTGTTAAACAATTGTGGTCTACTTTGGGACACATTGGTTACTATAGAATATTTATCTACAACTATGCATCTCTCATGGAACCCCTAGAGTAGTTGATGAAGAAAACATATATATTCTCATGGACCCCTAAATGTGAAGTTGATTTTAAAATGCTTACATAGAAATTGGTGTGTGACTTATTCCTGGTATTTTCTAATTGGAAAATTGAGTTTCATGTACATATGGATGCTACTAGTATAGAATTGGGAGTAGTACTTGCAAAACCTGGAGAAGGAAATATGGATCTCCCTATATATTTTCAAGTAGGAATCTATCTCAAGAAGAATGAAACTACACCACTACAGAACTGGAAAGAGTTGTTATGGTCTATGGTTTGCGGAAGTTTAGGCATTGGATTCTAGGGGGACACTTTAAATTCTACACAAATCATTCAGATATGAAACATTTGGTCAATAACCCTATTCTAGAAGGTCATATTCGTCGATGACTATTACCATTTCAAGAGGTTGCATTTGAGGTGGTGCTTAAGCCTGGTAAGAATTTGTGGTACTTGATCACCTCTCAAGGATTTAGTTAGGAGAATATGGTGGTGTAGTAGACGATCAACTTCTAGATGTAGATATTTTCAAAGTATAAGTCGTCCTTGATTATTTGGATGAAATCACTATATTTCTAACTATAGGTGCTAATCCAAAGAATTATTTTGCAACTCATAAATGTCATATGTTGGTGTGAGTTGTAGAATATAATCTAATCATAGGATAGTTATATAAGTTGGGGATTGATAGTATCCTTCAACATTGGTGATGAACCATGAACAAAAGGATATACTGTGAGAATATCACCAGGGAGTTGTAGGAGGGCACGTGGGAGGAAAGCAACAAAAAACCACAATTTTTTGTAGATGGGATTGCAATGGCCTACAATATTTAAAGTCTCTAAAGAATATGCTAGAGTTTGTGATGTATGTTAGAGGGTGGGTAAACCGTATAGGAAAGATGAACTGCCATTAAATTTAGTTTGGGCATTGCAACCTTTTGAAAAGTAGGTTATTGATTTTGTTGGACCTATTAACCCTCCTACTCATTATTCTAAATCCATATACATGATTACCATAGTTGATTATTTAACCAAATGGGAAGAAACTGCACCTACACAGTATTAATCTATGGATATAGTAGCTAGATTTATTTTTAGAACATTACAATTAGGCTTGGTTGCTTGAGCAATTTGACTAGCGATCAAGGTTGACACTTCTTGAGTATTACTATTGCTTGTTTGACCAATGAATTTCTTATCTATCATCACAAGAGCACCTATTACCATCCTCAAGTTGATGGGACTATAGAATCTTTTTAATAAAATTATGGGGAAAGGTTTGACTAAAGTATGTTTTGCAAATATATATGACTAGAATGAAGGAGTTCCTGCGTTGTTATAGACATATCAGACAAATACCAAGAAGTTACATAAGAAAACACCTTTTCAGTTGGTATATGGTTGGGAAGTTATATTTCCTATAGAGTTTGTTGTCCTAAATATTTACATTGCACATGCTACACACATGAAAGAGGAAGAGTTAGTTGTAGATTGACTAGTAGAGTTGATGGAGTTGGAAGAATATAGGTTTATGGCCGATTTTCATCAATCTGTGGAGAAAATAAGATAAAAAATCATGGCATGATCATCATATCAAGATGGTCCAATTATATTGCTAAAGGATATTTAGTCCTTTTATATGATACCAAGTATTTGACAAATCCTAGAAAGCTCCAAATGCACTAGATGGGGCTATTCTTAGTTGTGAAAATTAGAGATTCAGGTGTAGTCTTTTTTCCCAACTAGATGGAGTTATGAAACACACTTGGATGAATGACACTTTCCTGAATCCCTATAGTTTTTCTCCTTAAATAATTTTGGTATTGCTCTTGTAATAGGGAGTTGGGTACATTAGGACAATTTTGGATTTGATTTCATTTTTTTGGTTGAATAGAAAATTTTGTCAAGTTGGTTGTGTCATGTGTCAATTTGTTGTTGGGTTTTTTATGTCTCTTTATTTTAGACATCCTACTAATAGATTGTGGTTGGGGTACCCAATTATGTTGGTTTATTGAGTCATTAGTTCAATACTAGTCAACCCTTTGTGGTCGAGGAGAACTTGCTTGAGTTAAGTCATGTTGAAGGGTGGAAATTGAATGAGTCTTTTCAGACTACAATTATATGAGCTATGGAACCTTTCACCTTGGTTCTAATCACAAGGTTAGTCTAGTAAGATGGGTAGGGGTTCATTGATAAATCGATGGAAAGTATCCTTTCTCGTTAAGTTGAAAATTTATAAGTGGTTAAGGATTAAAGAGTTAGTAGGATACATTTTTGAGTTGATTATACTTGTTGAGTTAGCCATTGGGTTGACTTCATTGCGTCAACTAAAAATGCTATGGCCACATCGATGGGAAATCCTTCACACAATCAACCATATATTGCTATCAATTTCCATTTTACATGCAACTAGTCTTTAAATATTCCATATTTCAGTTAATCCATCACTTTGTTTCTTGTTTGCACAAATCTTGTGCACACTAGAGATCAAAATAGTTGGATATTTTCTTACTATCGATCAAAACCAGCCTCACTTTTGACCTCCAATTATTGTTATGTATAAGAGAAAGATATATATTTTGGGAAGAATG
Organism: Larix kaempferi; assembly: GCA_027924585.1. Classification (NCBI taxonomy): domain Eukaryota; kingdom Viridiplantae; phylum Streptophyta; class Pinopsida; order Pinales; family Pinaceae; genus Larix; species Larix kaempferi. Next base: position 15,321,353 of record BSBM01000088.1, on the reverse strand, counting down.
TCGAGATACAAAATTGTGCCTATATGACCTAGGGAAGTCATCCCACAAGAGTTTTATGACCCACATATAGAGCTTATCGATGATTTGCATAGAAAGGTAGAATATACTTGGTTGGTGGATAATGAATTTCCAGATGGGAACCTATTCCTTGGCATGTATCCAACAGTGTACATGGATCACATTACATTGGAATTAGGTGAATCTGTTGTAGTGTGGAAGAAAGCATTCAAAGGCCTCAACCTTATGGTAAGCATTGTTTAATAAACGAATTAAGGAGTATTTGGGCCCCTTAACTTTGAGTATATGTCTATTATGAGTATTAAATGGATTTGTGTTGTTTCTTGTATCTATTTATGAATCATGAGTATTGCATGATTGGTATATGATTGTGGTTTACTTTTCCAATTGTAATGTTTATCATTACATTCCATACATAAATATTGAGTCTTTGTTAGTAATTCAATGCCATTGTTGTTGCAAAAGTCCTACTATCTCTTCCTTTATCCTTAAACTCTTAGATGCACTTTAGGTGAGACCTTCTTCCCTTTAGGAAGATTGAAAATGGTGCTACTAGACTACAATAGAGCCTTTGTTGGTAATGCAAGAGAACCCTAGTCTCCATCTAACACCAACACCATTAGATCCAAAATTTAGCAAGAAGGGGACCATTTCTATCCATGAGGGGAGGTTTGATCTAAGCACAACCATTGGTTCTTTGCACCTAACCTAATTCTTGTCAATAAGCTTCCATCATTTTCATTATGATGCTCTATTTAGACCAAAACAACACCCCCCTAGTTGTGTAGCACACTAGCACAAAACTAGGGCACACAATATCCCTAATGGTGTTCAAAGGGCAGTGCCATTGGCAACCTCTTATCTCTATTGACAAGCTAAGTCAAGGGATAGTGTCCTTGTGGGGGTCAATGGGCAGTGCCCCTAAAAGTGTCAAGAGGGTCTCACCCCCCCACTCGTAAAACCTCTACAACACTTTGAGCACCAAACTCAAGATGCATGTGACAAGTTTCATCTTGCACATACACCATCTAGCAACCTATGTGTGCACAACCAATAAATCACATGTGCACACATGAACACATTGTGCGAGCACCTCCTACCTCCCACACATGCCTTTGTTTTTCTTGTGCACCACACATGCCTCTTCTCATCACATGTGCCTCCACCTACCACTCACCCTTACATCCTAGGATGCCAATCATTACCAAGTTTATTAATGAATATGAAAGGATGCACCTACAAAACATGTTCCAACCAACACACTCATGGCGATAACAACACATGTCACACTTGGAGGATGAATGGTCACTTCACCTTGAGTAACACACTGAACAATTTCAGTAACTTAACAAAAATTCTTGTAGCTTAATTATAATCTTATATAGACAACGTGTTATACAAATTAAAGAAAGATATTGTAGAAATATAACTTAGTGGTTCATCCTCTTTTCTCTTTTATGCTTTTATTTATAGATCAATGTACAAGAAATTCACATATTAATACATAATGTTTCATTCTATATTGCTTGTGCACATTTGTTCCTTTATTTTGCTTCATTTTATTCATGCTTCCACTTCTATTCCTTAATCTATGCCATATTTTTTAGGTTGTCCTTCTATTTACATCCTTAAATCAAATAAATATGTGTGTATACTAATGTTGAGTACACACTAATTTTAAAGAGTTATTACTTTCTTTCCAAGAAAACAAATGTATTTCTATTTATTAAAAAAAAAAAAAGTATTTTATATATACATAATGTGTTTTCAACTAATCATAAGAAAATATTATATATAAATAAAAAATTAAAATTATTTATTTGACAAACAAAACCAAAACCAAGGGCATAGAAGATTCATGATTTGGTAATTATTTGAGTAATTTAGTAAGAAAATCTCATATTTCCAATCTATTAAATAATCTTACTATAAGTATCGTTTACGCCTATTGTTGGAGCATTAATAAATAAAACATTGTTAATATCCACTAGCATAGATCCATCTTAAACCAGTATCTATTAAGTACCGAGAGGGATCCAATTTCTTGAGGTATATTTCTTTTTTTAAATTTAAATTCAAGAAATTTGATCTCTCTTGATTGATAGATCCGCGTTTAAGTTTTAAGTTTTTAGACATGATAGTTTACTTCTTTTTACTTTACTTTACTTTACTTCTTTTTAGGCGCAATCACTTTTTACGTTTTATTAGATGTAATGGTACATGACGTTAGAAGATCTCCCCATATTGGGCTATAGAACACCTCCTTTCACTCAATGCAATAATTATGTAATAAAAAAACAAACTTTGTATTATTAAAATAAATTTATTTAAAAAAAAAATGAAAAATCAATACCTACCCCTCTCTATATATTAAAAATATAAATAATATATAAAAATTGGAAAGTCCTCTTACATTGTACATATAAGTTTACATTTTCGAGGAATCCAATGTTGCTTAAAAAAGAATGGTCTTCATCCCCTAAGTGGGAAATTTGGAGCTTTAATGCTCCTCATTGAACTTTCGATAGACTTGCATGTTGATAAAGGCATTCTATGTATAGCCTTTTAATATAAAGTATAGTTTTTTTTGTTTTGTTTTAAGTTTTTTTTTTTTTCAAAAGAAATTAAACTTATTATTAATATGCGAAATAGTAAAATATGTTTAACTGTCAAAAGAGTACATAGGCAAACATCCTGTCTAGAGAAAGACCAGGGACAACCGTCACATAAACAACAAATATCAGCATCAAGTGACCGAAAATGTCACTAATAACAGAGCCACAAAGTCGCATAAATATTCAAAAATCAAACAGGAGGACGTCTTGTAGGGAAAGCAGATATGCACCAACATAAACCATGTAAAAAATAACATGAAACATATGTGACTACTATCGAGCGGGCCGGTAAAAAGATGGCCCAATCAATGATCAAAAACCGCAGAAGTGTATCGCTCCAACCGAGCAAACCAACACAACACATAAGAAAGTTTTATAAAGTTTATACATCCGAAAACAAAAAACTGCCTACAACAATAAAACTGCAAAATATAGCCGCAAAATGTTTATATAGCCGAAAGCCCAACAAAGAGTTGAAATCTGTGACAATTTAAAGATCTACCCATAATAATATTAGTCACAAAAATCATATGGTGATACCGCAAGAAACGAAGGTATCTATGTTCTCTTTAACTTAAAAAGAAGGTTACACCATTTTAACTTAAAAAGAAGGTTACACCATATTACTAATGTTCATGTGTAAAGTAAGGTATTTAATTGAAATTTCTCATGACTAAAGATTATTTATTATACTAACGTCCTCTATTTACATTTGGTTTTATTCATTTTCGCAAACATAAATACAAATAAACATATTTTTATAAATACTCAAATTTTAATAACTAGAAGCTCAACTAGAAATTAGCTATTTATAAAATACAAAATACCGATATTACAAATAATATTTAGTATAACATGGTCACATTATTATTACAAAATTCAAAATTAAGACAAAGAAATCAATTTTCTATCTCATAAGATAGAAACATTGTTATCTTCACATCCCCCAAGATATGCTTATTGTCTTACGTGAAGCTTTATGACGTACAATACAAGCCTTTTTTGAAATTGTATTTCATGGATAAAGTTAAGATGTCAACTCATAAAAAAGATGTGTTTCTCATGATGAAATAGTTTAAATTGCTCTATAATATTATGATTAAACATGCACTTGGGTTATGTGTCTCTAATTTTTAAAAAGTGTGACATAAATGTGTAGAAAAGTGAGATGCTTTTACAATTAAAATATGAATTTATAGAAAATATTTTTATAATTGAGGTTATTTTATATTTATTAAAATAAAATATTAATAAAAATTTATTTTAATATTGAAATTTTTATTATTTTAAATATATATAAATTTTTAATTAGTTTTATGAAAGTAATATATATATCAGAGAAGGTTTTATCTAACATGCAATTATTGTAATAAAAATACATGGAAATGAAAATATATAATATTTTTCATTTTTTTATTATTTTACTAAAAAAATTTAATTATTAAACTTTTTTATCATATATAAGAGAATAAAATATATCACTTCATAACTTAAATCTTATATATTACTAAAATAAATTTAAAAAATCTAATAATTAAATAAAATAACAATAAAATATGCCACATCATAATTTAAAAAACCTAATATACCATCAAATAGATCAAAAAGTCTAACACTTAAACAAGTCCTTATATAAATCTAAAAGCTAAATGAATGTTTGCTCATTTTAAATGATGTTCATTTAATATATTTAAATTTACTGTTTAATTGTATCTTTATATATATGTTAAATTTGATATTTGAAATGGAAGACTACTATTATATTCTATACTTATTATATAAAGAAAAGGTAGTTATATATAATTATGACAATGGAGAAATTAAAAAATATTGGTATTTTCTATTAATATAATAGTTGGTACTCGGTAGGTCCTAATCATTTATCTAAGTTAAAAATGCTTAGTTATATCTTTAATCATTTATATAAGTTAACAATATTTAGTTATATTTTTATATATGATACAATTGATATTTAATATATAGTTTGAATCAAAAGAATATAATGAAACTTTAATAAATAATATTATACTTATTGTATAAAGAAAACGTAGTTACATATTATGATAATGGGAAACTAACCTATTAACATAATGGTTAGAAGGTCCTAACATATTATAATCTTTGTGCTAATAGGATGATGCTAATATAATTTTTTACACTAATATATTTACTAATAGGATGATGCTAACATAATGGTTTATAATAAGATACCACCAACATGATGATAATAATGATTTTATTCCAATAAGATATTACTTACAAAATGATTGACATTAGGAGATATTACTAACATAATGGATATAATGGTAATTAATGACATATTGATTATAATAGTTAATATATACATAAATTTTAATATACCATAGTCTTTATATTAATGCAATACTAGTAACATAATAGTTAATACTTGAATATGTGTGGTTGTGATGAATAAAGAGAATATACTAAATGTTAATAGTAATTATATATTTTAACATGGTCAAAATATAAGTAACAAGATTATTAGGTCCTATTCATTTAAGAAAATGCCATTCACTTCAACCTCCTTTGTATCACAAATTTTACTAATTGGCTTATTCAAGGTGTTTTCCGACAATACAAATTAAAATGAAATAGTGTTCATCTTCAACTCCTTTTTTATCATAAATTCTAAAAATTGACTCATCCAAGATATTTTGGGTTAGTACAAGTTAAAAGGAAATGATGTTCATTTTCAACCTCCTTTATATCATAAATTTTATAAATTGGCTCATCTAAGGTTTAGTGTAATGACAAATTTCACTATGGACACCATGAGCATTGACCCTAACTTGGTTGTAGCTTCGGTGGTTCGAAGGAATGATTGTTACCCTCCCCACCTAAGTTCAAGTTTTGTAAGTGACATGATGCTCTTGTTAAGCCTTAACTTTAACAATATTCATTTTATATTTAAACTCATAATGTTGGAAATTTTTTTATCATCCAAATTAATATTTATAAATTTTTTATAGTATTTCAACTTCCTACCATGAATGTTTTCATTATCATTCTAGGTCTTGATGTTTAAATTTTATATGGATGTAAGATTTAATATTGTGAATATTATGCACATGATCTTTTAAGCATGTAGTGGATACTACTAATATTAATACTAAAAGTAATAACATCAATTTTATCTTTGTTGTTTAACTTAGAGCAATTTGTATTTATAATTCAAATATTTAATTAACGTGGTCTTTTAAGCATGCAATGGATACTATTAATATTAATACTAAAAGTAATAACATCAAGTTTATCTTTGTTTAACTTAGAGCAATTTGTATTTATAATTCAAATATTTAATTATGGCTCTAGACTCTACCAAAGTGCATCAATTAAGATAATGAAGAAAATGATTGTTGCATTTAATTTAAAAATTATAGGTGATGAAGAGTTTTTGGATTTTCTTAATTTTATTTTAAGTATCTAAATATGTTGTATGCTTTTTTTTTTAATTTTATTTTATTTTATTATCGTTTCGTTTTTTGACATTGATGATTCTTTTCTCACAAATTGTGATTCTAGTTTAAACAACAATTGAAATCAATACCTAAGCACTATCTTTTAGAGTCTTGGCATTATATCCTAATTTGCTCATAACCACTTATCTTTCCTCATTGAGAGTATGATTATGACTAGGCACCTAATGTACAAGCATAGCACAACTAACATGAAAGACAAGAAGCTTCTTTAAATTTCTTCAAATACCACTTAAAGTCAAATGCTAATTAAGAGTGGCTAGCCTAAAGATGCCCATCCTTGGAAGAGGAGATCACTCTATAGAATTTTGATATCATTAAAATTGGCATGGCAACTAAAGGTAAAGGATCTCCAAGCTAACTAGTCAATAACAAAGCATTGATAACCAAATTTCCTTCCATACAATTTATGAAAACATGTGAATCTCCAACAACTTTCATGGAAAATATACCCCCTCCTTGATGCAAACTAGAGAAAACACCTAAGATAACTTTTGTAAGATAACCGTTTGTAATATTCCAAGAAGTTTCTCATAATAAGATAAAAGAGTTAATTAATTTTTATTATTTTATATTTTAATTATTTTAATTTCTATAAGTTAACATATTATAAATATAATAATTAAAATTAAATTAATATTTTGAAAATAATATTTTTTATTTTTTTTTATAAATCATCCTATTATAAATATAAAAGATAAATCAATATTTTGAAAATAAAATGTAATATTCCTTTAAAATGTAAATTATTTCATTTAAGTAATGGTTATACACCTTATGTTTTAAATGGTTGCATGTTTTAAATTCATAATTTTTATAATAAATTATTATAATCATAAAAATTGAATGGAAAATCATTTTAATTACATTTTTTTTATGAGAACTTTAGAGAATTTATATTAAAAAACTAAGTAAAACAACAAAAAATTATTAAAAAACACTCACTTTATTTAAGAGAGGAACAAGAGCAAGATGCTTGCTATCCAAAGTTCCCCTTCCCTTAACATTACATTCTAGCTGCAACAAAGTTTTCTAATACTATATATGTGGATTTATTGTCCTAGTATAACGACATAGAAAAAAGCCATAACATAAACAAAATGTATAGAACCAATATGAAGACTTCCTCGAGAGCCTTCCGAGTAGTGGTGGAATGATCTTGAAAGTGGATTTCCTGAGCCAGATTGAGTAAATTGTCCACATCTTCTAGCATCTTGTCTATCTAACCAGCTTGCACTCTGACATTTCCCTCCACTTCGTCCATTATGGTATCCAAAAGAGAAATTTAATATGAAATTTGATGCACGACGTCCACCATTCCATCCCAATGAGACTACAAACTCTCAGCATAGCCTTAACGTTCCTAAGCTCGGCCCGAACTGCACGAAATTCAGTTTTATAGGGTGGCATTATCGTCCCTCGAGGAACATATACCCTCCACAATCCAACCAAACCGAGGCACACTACCCTGATATCTTCAACAAATGGAGCAAGCCCCTTTGCAATCCCGAGAGAGATGAAACTCAAAGCAATCAAGAAACCAAAAGGAGACCTTGCTCTTGGAAAAGAGCGAGGCCCCTTAAAAACACGAAGAAAATTCAAACATAAAAAACTGCCCTCGACCAATACCTATAGGTTCACAACAGGAATATGCAACTGATGAATGAGCACAACATTTGAAACTGTCCTAGGGTCGAGCTTGATCACCAATATCCCACTTGAAGAGCCAGAGACAGTCCCAGGAGAAAGACAAAGTTGGAGAAAGGCGCTATGTGAGGAATTGCATGGATGTCTATAACAAAGTTATCCCATGAGCTCCCCAAGAGGGAGTTAAGACTGGCATAAAACCCAGCGCGCAAGCATAGAAGATAGAGTACAACACATGGACTCCGCATGGAGGAGGATCAAAACATGACTAACTGCTCGTAATTCCTTCAAGGGATAGGCGCCCAATCGATATGATGCATGTAACTTCAAAATTGAATGCCATGACATGACACCCTCATGATGTTGTAACACTATGGTATCCAACATCGAATAGGATTCCCATCCTTTTGAACACACACCTCCTTATCCAAAGTTGCCCCTTGATTTGCTAATTTGTCCGCAAGTGTATTATTATGTCTCTAGTGTGCATGAGACTCAACTCCGTGATCATGTTTAGAGAACGAAGGGCACACCTTTGAGTCCTTTCATGGGTAGTCTCATCTTTAGCTAATTCTTTTCTAGTAGAGAGGATAACAAGGTTGGAGTTTCTGAATATGATCACTCTTTTGCATATGAAGAAATGCCAAATAATTTGTTCCCAACATCAAAGCAAACCATTCGACTTAATTATTTGTGGCCATGCCTAACCTCCATGCAAATGAATTCACGATCAAGACTCCTCGTGCACATGCCACCCCGAATGACATTTTAATTAATATTTGTTAATACATTTTTTAATCTTTTCTCCATAATTTTATCAAATCCTTAAAAACCATCATATATTACTTTTATGAAATAAAACATCATTAAAAAAATAAAAAAAAATAATATTATTTTAATTAATATTTAATAATACAAAATTTAAACTTTTCCTTAATATTTTTATCAAATCCTTGAAAACCATGGCATATTATTTTTATCAATTCACATCAACCTTGGAAACCATGGCATATTATTTTTATCAATTCACATCAACCTGTATTAATGTACTTTCTTTCTTTTTTTTTCTCAAATTCTTTCTACTCACTTTCCTTTAAATCTATACTTATTTATATTTTTAATATATTTACTTGTTTATTTATATTTTTAAAATGTTTATTCATTTTTCTTTTTATTTATGTATTAATATCACATTCTAATATTATTAATTATTTCTAATTTATTTACATGTATTAATATCATATTTTAATTTTATTGAGATAATTTTAATGAATATTTAATAATAATTCTTTTCTAAATATATATATATTTTTAATTTTCAAATCACCACATATACGTACTTTCCTTTCTATGTAATTATTTATATTTTTACATAATATTTTTGATGTGATTGTTTACTTTATTGTTTTTGTTTATTTATCTACTAAAATCAAATTTTAATCACATTTACTTTTCTAATTTCTATATATATAACTATCAAATTTTAATCTTATTTAACTTCAACATCAATATATTAATTATTATTATAAATTCAATACTATTTTAATTAATACTTTAATAATACAATTTTCTATACTTTTTCTTTTTATCATTTTCAAACCACCACATGTTAAATTTTAATGTACTTAGTTTTCTCTTTCTTGAATCCTTTATAACCACTTCATTTCAATGTACTTATTTGTATTTTTAATATATTTACTTGCTTATTTATGCTTTTTTATATTTGTATTTTTGATTTGTTTGTTTATTTCGGCTCACTCATTTGTTTAGGTATAATATCAAATTATAATCTTATTTATTTTAATTGTATTTAGAGAAACGAGGTGTAGTTGAGAATAGAGATGTTGTCACAACTACAGTTATGTTAGCAAAAATAAAAAGTAATTAAAAAATTCATTTCGCTCATATATATATATATATTTTCGGTATTATATTACATTAGCAAAAATAACTGTACATAGTAGAGTTTGAAATTAAGTCTATAAGGTGAGTCCAGATGTCAAAGAAAAAACACCAGAACCATGCACAGTTTGTCGAATGAACCATAAATAGAAATCCTAGAAACAACAAAGTTTGAGCTAGAAGTGTGAAGGGAAAATACCGCTGGCATGTCTGAATATCCCCCATAGGTTGGGGGTTATGGCAAAAAATGTGAAAGGGGAGACTGACTTTGAACACCCTATGCCAGAATTTAAACCTATTCTTCATTAGCGATAACAATGAGAGATGGAGTGAAACTCGAATTCTCCATTTTGATGGCTCACTTGACTGCCTCAGGGTAGCGTCGATACCTTAGCTACGATTGCTCTTGGTTGGCCCATGGTGTCTTACTGAACCTCTTGCCTATAAGTTCACGTGCCAAAGCGTCAATTTTGGAATTAATGCACGTGTCGGAGATCACCTAGTTACGGGTGAGCCGCCTCATACCTTCCTCCAACTTCGCCAAATGAGCTTCCACATGCTGCCCCCCTACGTCCTCATTGGCTTTGCCCTTCAGCCACTCCTCCATTTCCATTCTTAACATCGACTTCATACACCAGAATATTCACAACGTTTTGGTATGCCGCGTCTCTCTAGTTCTTGACGCGCTCACTTCTTCCATGAGCCCCCCAGAATCATCTTTGAGCTTATCAACATCCGGGCACCTTCGTTCACCTCTCACCCTTCTCTCTAGACCTTAAATGCAGACTTTTGCAGAGGGATATTTGACCCTGGTTTCGAAGCATCCTCTCGTGTTGTCCAATTCCCGCTGAGCCCACCCCATGTGGGAGCATTTAGGCCGTCCGATCGTCTTCCACCTCATCGTCTTGGTGTGCACCATGTTGGTGTTCTCATCCTTCGAGAACCCAACCACCTTCCCATTGTTACAGAGGATGAAATCTAGGGGCACTAATACATGGATAATCCTGCTCTAGGGATGTCCCAAGTTGTCGCCTCACAAAATAGGAACCTAGCCGAGGTTTTGGTGCTGACTTTCCTTGGTCGGTGGCATGTCCATCCTCCAAAGTACCATTCTTTCATGGCATGAGCTCTCACGAATCGTCATAACCACTCGCAGAGGGGAGATCTCAAGGTCTTGCACGACATACGAGAGAGTAATTATGGGCAGGTACGTTCCTTTACAATGGTCTAAAGTGAACCTCGTTGAAGCATGATTGACAGTTGTGTGGAGGCGGCCACCTGCCAACCCATTAATCCAACCCTTCATCATTTTATGCCAGTTGTCTATCCGTGGTGCTCATCCTTGGCTCATAACACCCCTCGTGGAGAGGCTCATAAAATAAAAATTTAAAACCAAATGAAAAATAATTAAAAAAATCTATATGCCCTTAAACTTGGTCAAACACCAAGAAAAGATCAAATTTGTGGAAGTATAATTTTTTGGATGTGTAAGAAATTTAAATTAAAAAAAAATATTACACTTCAAAAAATTGAATCCAAGATGAATCTTAATATCAATTTCTAATCTTTACTGAGAGTCTCGAGCCTTTGTTGTCTTCAAAATAAGCAAAGCCTACTTGTCCATATTATCAAAATAAGCAAAGCCTACTTGCCCATATTTGTTTATGTGTTAATATCGAATTCTAATCTTACTTAAACCTTAATTAATATCCATTTTTAATCTCTACTCACCCTCTCGTGCATTTGTTGTCTTCAAACTAAGCAAACCCTAATTGCCCAAATTTGCACAATCACGTTTTGTGTGAAAGCGATAATGCACCTTGTTGCATTCACAATATAAAATTAGGAGAATAATTGAGTGACATCTATATATATCCATGAGTTCTTCTGCTCGGCAGACAGAACAACGAAGAGGACGGACCCTATGAAATCACAGTGGACACAGGACAAAAAACAAGCGTACTTTGAACATAACATCTCTTTCCACATATATATTAATTACATTACATCCAATACTTTCCTTGTACTTTGCCTCGGCCAAATTCTGTGGAAAGCAGAAGGCTTTGGCGTTGGATTCAGCCTGATTACGTAAAAGCTAATTCAATAGCATGGACGCTTGTGTTCGCCGTGGGGTGGACTAAAGCGGGAAGAGTCCGATACATACAATCATGGAAAAGAAAAGATGATGTCAAATACTATTCATGTCTGGATCCCAATGGCGAACATGTTGCTACGGTCAAACTTATGATCAATAAAGTGATATCACAGGTATTGCGTTTAAATTTTTTTAATTGAAAGCAGATGAGTTGGGTTTGATTAGAATCCGATGCAGCGAGTAGCAGGAGGAGATGCCAATCTTGATGACCTGTCTCTGAATCTGAAAGCATACGACCAATATGTTGATGCCCTCCACTGTCTTTCTGAACTTTTGCTGAGCATAGAAACCTACCCACATAAAAGTAACAGCATCTGGGCTGCTGCCTGCCTGCCTACCTTGTGGGGCAATGTGCAGTGTGGAGTAAATAATTTAAAGAAGACAATTTAATATACAGAGGACCAAGAAAGGAACAATGTGCAAAAAGTGAGAAGAGATGGCGAAAGAAGAGAATAAAGCCAGGCTAAGATAGATTGCAAATGTCAGAGGAAGATACGCAAACAAGTGCAAAGCTGATCAGGTTTGGACTCTCTGACCCCAACATAGGCTATAATCTCGGATTAATGGGGGATTGACAGGAAATGAGAAGGGATTGTGGGTAATGTCTGACAGTGAAAGAGGGAGGAAAACGAGAGGCATGTGCACTGTCCAATCTAGGCCTCTAACGTCATGTCAAGGATGATGGGCAACAAAGTGCTGAGGGCCCCAAGCTGCAAGGCTGTGTTACATCAGGTAATGGGGTCAGGTCAGGATCCTTCAATATCCGTGTGGAAAAAACACCCACCTTCGACCTAACTCTATACTTTGACGCCTTTTCCAAGACCCCGTGTGCAATTGAGTGATGTGGGCAATGGAAATTCTCTTTGCGATTTGGTGGGAACAAAGTGTTTCTACGGGACTGGTTAAAAGGGGGCTGCGATCAGTTCTATATTGAGGCAAACCGCTCCAGGAACGGGGTAGTAATTGAAGCCGGGAATTCAGGATGAGGAATTAGTGGCCATGCGCACAGTTCTGAAGTTCTGGTTTGACGACGTGAAGGCTGAGATCTAGGGGATATATTCGTGCTACGGTTTGTGCTTTGATTTGATGTGTGCATTTACGTTGCTAGCAAGATTTCTGCTTTGGGATATAACTGCATTCATTACGCTCTGAGTTCAGGTCTTGTCAAATGCTTGATTGAACATGGATATACCTATCCTTGTCTTCTTATTTGCCCTTATGGAAGTTTTGTTCAGACAACAAGGTTAGTATTTTAATCATCCCGGATTTGGAAATCGAAGTAAATATGGGATCGCTGGATTTGGAAATATTCATCATGTGAAAAGAGCCTGAAAGTGTATCTGTATTTTCCTTGGATTAGTTTTGGTCTTCTGAAGAAGTCATTTAAGGAATATGGACTCGAATTCGATGGCAAATCATGGTGGTAACAACAGCAGCAGCAGCCATGATCATTGCTGGCCCTCTAAGTCGATGCAGGATTGGCATTTAAAGAGTCCTTGGGACTGGGAAGGTTGCACAGGGCTTTATAGTACTGCGGGGGATAGGTATGAGAGATTACCCATGGCAGAATGGGTTTGTTCAGAAGAGGGTTATAATATTGGGAAGGAGTTATTCCGTGGGACAAACATGGTTCATGAGTCCTCGTCCCTGTCTGAGCCTCTCATGGCTGCTGGTAGTTATACCGAAGACATCAACGACAGGAGTTTTTCAGGCAATCAAAAGGCACAGTTTCCTCTGGATGTCAAGATTCATCAGAATCCTCTGGCTGAGGGTTCTGTGAAAAGCGAAGGCAATGGATTATTGAAGGGTTGGCTTGTCGAAGGGGTTGCAAATGGTGGTAATTTCCTTGGGGGTTCCGAGTATAACCATTCTGGTCAGAGAAATATGGTGGTAGTTGGCTTGGGTGGGAGGAATGACAATTATCCGAGTGCTAACGAGGGTCCCATGAGAGATAACATTAATGTCATCAAGGATGTTCAAGGGGATTCCTTAACGTGCCTTAAGCTAGGAAAGCGGCAGTATTTTGGAGACGGTGCGAATCCGGCCAAGGTAATTAATCCAATCTCTGGTAATAGCACTGGCGATTGCGTTTATAAGAAGCCGAGGGCTTTGCCGGCTTCGACCGCCCAACCTCCCCGTTGTCAAGTGGAAGGGTGCAACTTAGTGTTGGCAAATGCAAAAGAATATCACAAGAGGCATAAAGTCTGTGAAATGCATTCCAAAGCCCCCAAAGTCATTGTTCTCGGCACCGAGCAACGCTTCTGTCAGCAGTGTAGCAGGTAACTAGCCAGGAGATGATTGCACCTTTCTTTTCTGTCTTAGTAGGTCAACATGGATCCATACATACTAGTATAATCTGATGATACATATGAATAATAGGGTATTTATGTGATGTGGTGCCTATGTAGATTCCATGGCATAGCGGAATTTGACGACGCAAAGAGAAGTTGCAGGAGAAGGTTGGCGGGACACAACGAACGGCGGAGGAAGAACTCTTTAGATTCATTAGCTAACTCCGGTAGCCAAGGTAATTTTTATATATATGTAAATTTGAATTTTCTGTTTCTGTAAGGCGAAGATGTGCATGCATTCAAGCACAAGTTCATGAGTTGACCGCCTCATACTTTTTGAAGACTTTACTTTTAGTTTTGTCAGAGGATCATTCTCTGATTTGGCCCTGTGAAACTTTCGATGAGTGTGCAAAAACCTCCATCGTTTATTCTCAAGGTCTGCATCTTTTTGATAATTTATCAATTTTTCAGTAAATCTCAACATTCAGCTTTGGTTACTTCCCCATTAGATTTTATTTTATGAAGCCTGAAGCTTTGGAGTCCTAGCATAGGCTGCTTCTAGTTTTCAATTCCTTCAACGCCATCAAGAATGGCCTTAAGCGATCAAATTAGTTATAGCGATAGAGTGTACTATCCGGCTTGACCATCTGCCCGAGTTCCATTTAGACTACAAACCTTAAAGCGACTTATCAAACAACCTAGTTGCTTATGAAGTTAGATTAATCCCAGGGAAAATTTTATTATTCATAAATTTTAGCTATTATAGACTTGTTCACCAATCAAATAGATTGAACACAATGTAGGCTGGGATACACATTCACTTGTGCAATTTTACAAATCCGTGCCAAAGAAACTTCCTATCAACCTATCATCAATATGGATTTGTGCAATTTTACCAGTCCAAAAGTGCCAATGAAACTTCGTGTGAACCAGTCAATATGGATTTTCTAGTAGTACAAATAGTATCTGTGAACCAATCATCAATATGGATTTTCTGGTAATACAGATAGTATCTTTTCCTTGTTAGGTTGATATAGTATCTGAACCAATCATCAATGTGGATTTTTTTGGTAATACAGATGGTATCGTTAATTTCCTTGTGCTGATAGAGTTAAATCAACTTTTCTCGTGCAAGAAGATCAACAATACAAATTAAAAGATACCAATTGGTATAGTCTGATTTGCCCTGGTCTGCCCCTCGTCCTTAATCCAGCAGCTTTGCATTAACCTTTTAAACTAAGATTGATGCATTTAGGGCACTAGTTCATTTTTCTCCTCCATCACGATCAAAATTATGTTTATGTTTTCTCTCATCTCTATGAAAATCATATTTTTTCTCATCTCTTTGAATGATTCTGTTTTTGAAAACTCGTCCTCCTGAATCCGACAGTTTTGTTGGATTAACCTTTTAAAGATCAATGCATTTAGGGTACTCCTACATTTTTCTCCTTTGTCACAATCTAAATCATGTTCTCTTCCATCTCTTTGGATGTTTCTGGTTTTGAAAACTTTTTACTTTCATTAGTTTTACATTTTTCCTATAAAGTGACACCAATCACTTATAATGGTTTCCTTAGATTTTTCTCTAATAAACATTCTCCAGGATTGATTAATTATTTTTTATCAATTTAATACTATATACTAAAAATAAATCAATGGACATTCTCCATTATTAATTAATTTATTAATTATTTTTTATCAACTTAAATAAATAGTAAATAAAAAGAAAGTTATTTTTTTCCTTAATGTAATTGCATTTTTAATCATTTTATCTTCAATCATAATTAGTGATGATTTCAAAGCTTTTTCTCTTTTTAGTGAAAAGATTATAATTGTAATTTTTTAACATTTATCTTCAATTATAGTTAAGAATGATGTTTTATTGTTTTTTTAGTGATGATTTCAAAGCTTTTTCTCTTTTTAATGAAAAGATTATAATTGTAATTTTTTAACATTTATCTTCAATCATAGTTAAGAATGATGTTTTATTGTTTTTTTAAGATTAAAAGCAAATATTGTAATTTTTCAATTTTAAATTTGATATAAAATTAATAAAATAAAGTATTTAATTTTGTATTTAATTTTGTATTTTAATTGTTTTTGATCTTTCATTTTATTAGTTTTTATTAATTATTTTTTTAGTTCTCTGAAATGCTTAATTGATTTATATTTATTAATAAAAACTTTATCATTAAATAATAATGATTCTAGTTTTCTATTTTCTGTTTAGCTTAAATTAAAAAATGTAATTCAATAAAATGTACCAGAGTTGTGTGGAGAGAAGCAGGAAATCTACCATTTCAGCACAAAAGAACTTCACATTTTGTTTGGGACTTTGTTAAATTAAATAAAAGTATAATCATGTATTTTATTAATTATTTTTTAGTGTGTTGATTTTTTTTCTTAAGAGACTGAATTTATTGTTTTCCATTTTAAGTGATACCATATAGATCCATCTTAAACCTGTATCTATAAAGCACGGAGAGGAATCCAATTTCTTGAGGTGTATTTCTTTTTTTAAAGTTAAACTTAAGAAATTTGATGTCTCTTGATTGATAGATTCGGAGTTAAGTTTTAAGTTTTTATTTTATAAACGAACATCTCGATTTTTTAATTACTTTTCATAGTATTTTATTTTATGAGCCAACATGAATTTTTTTTAAATACTTTCCATAATTTTTTATTTTATGAGTGGACATAATTTATGAATTGTAGAGTGCATCTAATTTCTGTTTCTGTAGATAGATAGACTCATACACAGGTTGTTTCTGTAGATAGATAGACCCATACACAGGTTATACTAAGGAAGATGCTTGACCTCTCAAAATTGGTTTCATATATCTTCAATCTAATTATTTTAATATTGATTTTTTATTATTTACAAATATTTAACTTGAACATGTTAAAGGTTTTACCATTTGATTAATAAAAATAACTAAATTTAAAAAATTTATATTCATGTTATAGTTTATTGGAATTATTATTAATTTATGAAGTTTTATAAAAGAAAAGTAAGTGTTTATATTTTAGAATTTGGCTTATATTAGTAAGTCTGCTTTTTTAGAATTTGGGGTGGAGTAGCAAGTATGTTTTTCCTAAATGGTAAGAGGATAAGAATGTAAGGTGGACTACTAGCAAGTATGTTTTTTTAAAATTTGGGGTGGACTAGGGAGTATGTTTTTTCTAGGTTGCAAGAGGATGAGATAAGTGTACTGTCCACACTGATTTTATGGGGTTCGAAATTTAAAATAAACAATTACGAAATAAAATAAAAAATAACTGGTAGCATAACTATTGGCTTATAGGTGGATAACTTAACTTGTAGCCTATCAGTATTAGCTGACCACTAGTTAAGTAGCTATACTACTGTACTTATCAAATAATTAAAAATAAAATTAATAGTTTTTTCAAATTTTTTAAGATAAATTAATTTCTATCATCTTCACTTAAATTTTATAAATAACAATCTATTTAAATATGTAATTAATATAAATTTAGCATAATATATATTACAATATGTTATAAATTTATAATAATTTATAGTACACTAAATTAGTAAAATGTACTGTTATTCTCATGTACTAAACAAATTACAACTTATGTTAAATGGGTTTGTTAATAATAATTATAATTAAATAAATAATATTAATATAAAAATATTAAATTTAATTTTGTATCAATGTGAAAATATAATTTTTTGTTTTTAATAGATATTGTTAAAAATGTTGTTACTAACACATAATCATTTAATTTATTCATACTTAAGTTACAGATTATTATTGGTTTTCTTTTGCTTATTTGTGTATGGATGTATCACCTACTGGTTATTTCTGATTTGATTTTACTAACACACAATCATTTAATTTGTTCATGCTTAAGTTACCTGTTATTATTGGTCTTCTTTTGGCTATTTGTGCATGAATATATCATTTACTAGTTATTTCTGTTTTTTTTCTATAATTGTCTATTTCTAATTTGAAACTACATTCATAAAATCAATGTTAACAATACATTTGTCTCATCCTCCTGCAATTTAGTAAAAACATATTTAAAACTCAACTCAAAATTCTAAAATATAAACACCCATAAATGGAATATTTAAAATAATAACTCAACTTTTAATTAGTTTTAATAACTTTAAAGTTTAGATAAAACTATAATAATATTTAGTAAAAATATAAGACTAAACCTAAAATTCTAAAATATAAACACCCATAAATAAAATATTTAAAATAATAACTCAACTTTTAATTAATTTTAATAACACTAAAGTTCAGATAAAACTATAATTATATGATTAATATATATATATGTATCAAGTTACTTCGGAGAAAACTATAATAATATTTAATAAAAATACATTTAAAACTTAATCTAAAAGTCTAAAATATAAACATCCATAAATGAAATATTTAATTTAATAACTTAACTTTTAATTAACTTTAATAACTCCAAAGTTAAGATGAAACTATCATAATATGATTAATATATATGTATGTATAAAGGTATAATAATATGTATACTGTTACAATAATATGATTAATATATATGTATGTATAAAGGTATAATAGTATGTATAAAGGTATAATAATATGTATACAGCAGTTTGTTATGCAAGTTCATACTTAAAAGTGACATGAATTTATGTTCAAAGGTTATTTGAGAAACAAACCACACATTACTTACAATGATTAAAGCAAGAAATTATACCAGGGGAGACTGTGATCCGAAGTTTGCATTAAACTAATCACTGCTCTTTTCTCGGAGGTTCATAAATCTGTATGTAGAAAAATGGAGGTTCATAAATCTGTATGTAAAAAAATGAGGTTCGTAAATCTGTATCTAGAAAAATAGAGTAGCTAGTTAACATAAATGATTTTATTCTTTACTGATTTGAATGTTTATCATTGTTGTAACATATAGAAGAGAAACGCCTAATAGGTGTACTGGGTGAGAAGTTTCCTATGGGGAGATATGCCTTGCCTTACTTGCCATCTCCTGGGCGTGCTCTCTCTCTTCTGTCATCACAACAGGTCTGGATGAATTCGGGTGTATGTTCTCTGTCTGGAGATTTGTCTTCTCGATCCAGTGCAGCTCTGAGAGAACTTATTGCTGAGAATCGAGCTCAAGGCCTGTCTAGATATCCGGATGGTCAATATGATCCGAGGGATAGTCGCAGCATCCGGATGTTACAACCACCATTACAAGAGCAACAACCACAATCACATGAAGAAATGGGAAACTGCAGATTCATGCCAGGATTACGTTCCCTAGAGAATAACGGGAAGGTTGAGTCTGTTGGGGATGAAGTGAAGAAACAACATGGGGGAGTAATTGGTAGCCATGCAGTTGTTGTCCGCCCCACACTTGATTTGATGCAGCACTCCAATTCTCTATTTGCAATGCAGTCGGGAAGAAATGGTTCCTCCTCCTCCTCTTCCTCAGAAGAAGAATGTGAAATCTGGAAGACTTTTGAAGGAACACACATCGCTTGATTATCCATGGATCCTTGTTGAATATATACCTGAAATCTGCAAAGTCATGGCAAGAAATCTACGCGCGCTTGCTTCAAACTGTTCCGAGTATATTATCCATATTAAGCTGAGGAACTAGCGTAGAAAATTCTCTGTATATCCATGAGTACTTGAAGTGGGGAATAGATGGATTTTTATTTTCATGAATATATTTCCCGTTTTAAATTATTTTCATCTAATGTTCCGGCCTGGCTTCTGGGACAGCAAATTTATTGTTGACATTCTCTGTTCTTTATTTGGTATCTAGTAAAATTCGTGTGCTGCTCTTTCTTGTAAATTATAAGTTATGTTCCCCGAGGGTGTATGCGATCATTACAGATATTGCCAAAGTAACGACGAAATGATAGAACACATTTAAATAATGATACAATGATAATGACTCTTTATAGTAAAGTATGTGTTACTGAGAATCCCAAAGGCAACCTTTCTGGTTCAAAATAAGTTTATTTAAAAAACTAAAAATCAAATTGAACGAGTGTACGAAATTATATTGTATATCACTCATATTACCGAATATAGGATATCGCCAATATTACTAATTAATTTCGATATTCTTGTAATTCATGTAGTTTTTTCTGTAGAATAAAGTGTAATCATTTTTAGGGAAAACTAGCCAAAAGATTATGTGTTTTTATTTTATTTATTTTGAAGGGTATTGCTTTTAAAATATAATTGATTTTTATTATTAATTTTTTTAAAGGTTATTGTTTTTAAGATATAATTAAATTTTTTAAAGGTTATTGTTTTTAAGATATAATTAATTTTTATTATTAAAAATATATTTATTAGAAATAAGTTGGAGTAAATGTTAATTATTTAAGAATATTAAATTAAAACTTAGAAGTTGCAATTTTTTAATATTAAAATTGTATTTATAATAAAGATTTATAGCATCTTTGAATCTATTTAAAAATTAAAGATTTTTAATTTTTTGATTTCATCTAAATTTTGTAATTAATTCTGGCTTCTCATCGGATAAGAAATGTTTTTAACTTTTTTAAATATAATTTTAAAAAATAATTTTATATTGTTGATTCTTTCTAAATATTCAAATTAACACTTTTGACAACATCTTAAAGATGCATTTTTTTAGCTTTAATTAGTTCAATATCATAGTTTAACATTTTTTTTTGTATAATTTTGTTGAGAAATAATAAGTTTACCTAATTAATCTATATATTTTTGTAAATGTAAATTTAAGTTACATTTTAATTGAGTTATTTATAGATAATCAAAGTTAATTAATTAGTGTGAGAGATGAGTAACATAAGCTTATAGCTTAAGGAGTTAGTTCAATAAATTGTGTTTAATTGTTGTTTGGTAGGTGGCTACTTCCATGTCATAGCAGGTGTTCAGTTCCATTCCCTATTTTAGTTCAGTAGTGCAATAGTTTACCATAAAGATTTCTTTAAGATACTATCTACTAATGAGACTCCACATCAGATTTTATTTGAAAAAACTAACATAAATTATATTTACTCTTCTCCAACAAAACTGATTTGATTAATTTTAATCAAATTCTATTATTTATTGGTAGGTGGCTACTTCCATGTCATAGCAGGTGTTCAGTTCCATTCCCTATTTTAGTTCAGTAGTGCAATAGTTTACCATAAAGATTTCTTTAAGATACTATCTACTAATGAGACTCCACCTCAGATTTTATTTGAAAAAACTAACATAAATTATATTTACTCTTCTCCAACAAAAAACTGATTTGATTAATTTTAATCAAATTCTATTATTTATAAACATTTTATAAAGCAAAAAGTTCAGTGTGTATGATTTCATCTTGATTCTGTAATTAATATTTTGGCAGTAGTATAGAGATACATCAGTTCTCAAGTGATAAGAAATGTTTTTAACTTTTTTTAATATAATCTTAAAATATAATTTTATATTGTTGATTTTTTCTGAAGACTCTAATTAACACTTTGACAGCATCTTAGAGATGCTGTCTTTTAGCTTCTATTAGTTTATAGAATAATTTTTTTGTAGCTTTAATTAATTCAATCACATAGTTTAATTATTTTTTGTATGATTCTGTTGAGAAATAACAAGTTTACCTGATTGATATATATATTTTTGCAAATGTAAAATTAAGTTACATTTTAATTGAGTTATTTATAGGTAATTAAAGTTAATTAATTCGTTTGAGAGATGAGTAACATAAGCTTGTAGTTTAAAGCTTAGTTCAATATATTGTGTTTAATTGTTTGTTTGGTAGGTGGCTACTTCCCTGTTGCAGCAGGTGTTCAGTTTCATTCCCTTGTTTAGTTCAACAGTGCAATAGTTTACCGTAAAGATTTCTTTAAGATACTATCCACTAATGATGTGAATCATCTCATGAGTTTCACTTCAATTTCACCTCAAGTTTTATTTGAAAAAACTAACATATATTATATTTACTTTTCTCCAACAAAAGAAACTGATTTGATTAATTTTAATCAAATTATATTATTTATAAACATTTCATAAAGTAAAAAGTCCACTGGGTATAGGATAGACCGTGAATGGGGTGTACTGTTAAGGTACTTAGCTTAAAAGAAAATTATGAAGGAAAAAATAATAAGTTCATATTTCTATTAATATATTAGATTTGGTATTATGAGAGGAGGCAAACAAACAACTTTATTGTTGTTTATTGTTATTAACATTTTTTCGTCTTTTATATTTTCAAAATCTTAATAATTTTAAAAATTAGTATACAATTTGTTCTAAATTAAAAATTGTATTCTCCCTAATAAATATGATTATTATAGAACTTTATATAAACTATGAAAATATCAGCTATATTAATATAATGGTAATGACTTTTTTTTGTAAAGTAATGGATAAACGAGAATCCAAATAATTCTTTATATCTTGAAATTGAAATAAAGTTTATGTGAGAAAATTAAAATTAAAATAAATATTTATATGAATCATAAATTATATTATACCTGATATTTTGGAAATTCTTGCAAGATAGAAGAATTACAGAGAAATTTTTATTATATTAGTTGGACGTAAAGTAAAGTGTTTGGTTTTTATTTTAATAATAAGAGATAAAATAAAGTTTTAAATTTTAAACTTTCAACATGTTAAAGATTTTATTTTTTTATACTATGTTTAAATTCTTTTAATATTTTTAAAAATAAGTTTATTAATATAATTTTATGAGATATTTTTTTATGTTAAGTTTTAATTAAAATGTTATATTATTTTTATTTTTATTTTTTTTAAATTTAATTTTATTGAAGAAATTATTTAAAATTTACAATCTCTAAATATCAAACAATGTATTCTAAAGATTTTCAGGTTCTCTAATTCTACTTGTAATACTAAAAACTCAGTTATTAGTATACAGAAATCAAACTTTTTGTTCTGTTGATTCCAGGTTGGATGGAAAACTCTAATTAACACACTTGGACTATCTCTTTGGATATATCTCTTCCTTCCAGAGTACAAAAATTTCTAACTTCTATTAAATTTATGTGATTACCATATATTTTTGAGTTGTGTTTTATAGGCAATTTGAGTATTAAAAAATTGAATAGGTTGAAAAATAACTCACATAAACTTATAGAGCAAGGGGTTAGATCAACCAATTTGTGGCTCCAATAGTGTAGGGTATTTGGCTAATTCTATACTAAGAGATGTTCCTTTTGATTCTCCCTTAAGCACACTACAACCCTATGAGTTTACTAGACACTCCATCCCTTAACTAAAATAAACTAACATAAACCTATATTAATGTAATATCTCCCCTTTTTATTCCCTTATTATTTTAAAAATGTAATTGAATATTGTATCGATTTACTGGTGAGGAGCTCAAGGCCAAGGCCCCACAAGTAAACCATGAAATCTTTATCATTTATTCTCGTAAGTTGTAATGGTTGATATAGACTTAAGAGACTAAAAGAAGTGACGCAACAAGCGATAAGTAACTGAATCCTCCAAATGGAAAGGTGAGATGGCTAGGAAGCCTTGAGGGTTTCGTTTTGGGTCTTAGACATTTGTGGATGAGGAACTAGAGACATCACCCTAATTTCTTGAAGGATCCACCTAAGTATATTCTAACATAAACTAAATGATGAAATGATTCTCTCCATCTACGAGAGTTATTGAACTACTCTGGTTACAACCAAGTTCAAATCAGGTTCACACACATTTATCACAAACTGTATTAAAGACCCAAGTAAGAGAAGTGGTCATGACCTACATTGGACAATGCTAAACCTCACCCTAGTTGAGGAATCTCATATCTATAAATGGATATAATAAAGTCAAAAGACGACATCAAGAAAAAGAGAGATAAATGGATTAAAACATATTCAAGGCATATATTCATTTAGTTATATTTTATATACATGGAAGACTAACTAATAGTTGTGATAACTATTAATAATACTAGATGGACATTTATTTATATATATATGTGTTAACAAATAGTGGTGATGACTACTACTAATACTAGATGGATATCCATGCATATTATATATATGTTATAGACATATATGAGCGATTCTGACAAGAGGGTTGTGCTAACAAAAGAAACTAAGAAATGGCATGTACATCTATGACTAATTGCCACTTCATTAAAAGAAGTGGAAATATAGCACTCGGCGACGAAAGTAGGAAATCGTGGAATTTTCCTTGAGGGAAGACTGGAGGTTGTCTCCTTAATGGAGCGCCTTCCAACTTTTTGCTGCCATTTGTCTCCGTTGAGGATCCAAGTGTTCAATCGAGACGGTGGGTCTTTTGGCGGGGGTTACCTCCTTCAAAAGGGGGAGGGAAAGAAGAACAAAAAAAACTCGGTGCTCTCTGTCAGATTGGAGATCCAGTTTGGATCAGCAGTATAGTCAGCCCCGCGTCCTCACTCTCCACTTCGTCTATTTCTACAACAAGAGTTTATGTTCAAGAGAGGGGCAATGGGCTCTGTGAAGGGGGAATTGTCGTAACCCTTTGTGAAGTAGTTCGACAGCTCCATGATTTATGCCATGGAAATGCATGGTGGAAACTCGCGGTGCACATGCCTCCGAAAGAAACTCATTACTAGCTTCTAAGGCGGGTAAGTGAACCTATTTCCTGAAACTCCATTTATTTTGTACCCATATATATATATCGTGATGATACTATGCTCGTCTAGATACAAATCACTGGTAAGTGATGGGAATTTTGGTGGATTCATTTCCTATACCTTAGATGGCTATAGATTATGTATAATGCTTTATGATACTCTGATTGTTGAAACAAAATCGATCTGAGCATGAGGAAAACAGATTCTTGGAAACGCTTGGGTTCCGGCGTTTAGGAATAGTAGTGATTGACTGGGGCGAACTATATGATAGAGGAAAGTTTTATTGGGCCGTTTGCAGGAAGTGAAGAATTGTGTTAAAATAATAGTTTAATGGAGAATAGGAATTCTCGGTTGCTGGACAGAGATCGATATTACCTCTTTGCACACGCCAGGCTGGACCAAGTTCTTAGTGATCTTTGTATGAAGGTGCATAGTCCCTTACTTACGGTAGCAATCCTTCTTGACACACAGTTATGTATTATTTCACTTAACAGAACTAGGGTTTAAACTATTGTGTTGCCAATCGAGCGATCTCAGGTTGAGAGAATCGCTACCCCTGAAAACCATGGTTGATTTGTTGATCAAGCGATGTGCTTGACACACGATCTACGCAATTATTCACTTAAAAGAACTAGTTTTTTTTAAAACATTTGTCTTGCTGATCGAGCGATCTTTGGATGATAGAGAATTGCTGGCCCCTGAAACCCCTGTTTGTTTTTCCAATCAAGCGATCTGCTGGATGATAGTATCGCTTCTCTTTAATCTCTGCATCTTTCTTTTTATATTCTTTGGGATTGATCAATTGGGAGAGGACAACCTTATGTGAACTTGATTTCCATTGTCAACAGAGTCGTTTTATTCTTTTTACTGTTGAGCTACTGTTTTATGGTTGTACTTCGTTGCATAAGGCGATCCCTTTATATTACTATCAAAACCCTGCTCTAAAAATGATAAGCCAATGCTGGAAGACCAACAGAGCTATCTCACCTTGGATCGTACATCCTCAACTTTTTACCACTTCATTTTAAACCTTTGTATTAGATTAATGAAGGTCATATGTTTGAACTTTGCATTAATACATCTTGGTGTGATAGAGTCGCCTAGTGATGAGCGATATCAGTGTATTACTAATTGATTTAAGTATTTTAAGGTGCAGCTTCTAGTGTTTTGGTTGATAGAGTTTGTGCGTGACAAATCCATACATGTTGTGTATGACGGTTAGGCGACCTCAGTCTTGATAGTCATTATCTGGCTCCAGTTTTATCAATGGATATCGTATTTTCCTATAGTTATGTTGTATGCATGGCAAGTATGCCGACTGTTCCTTTCATACTAGATATCTGTGTGAACATAGTTAGGGGATCTGCTTATTTAGATCTTTGTGTCCACAGAGTACTTTGCATCCGGGTTCTTTAACCTGTGCCTTCAAACTCAATCTCCATGTGAACTTAGTTAGACGTTCCACTTAGATAGATCTCTGTGTGAATTGAGTTAACGGAATGCCCTTTCAATCTTGATATCGGGAACGAAATCCCTTCTTTATTGTTTGGAAAATGTATTTTGGGAGGCGCAATAGTCCTTCGGTATTCGTCTTGAGATCCTTCTTTTTAAATAATATTAACCTTGCCAAGAGAAAATAATTCTCTACCTTAAGTCTATCATTCATCTTGTTAAACTTATAATATGCTTTATATTATGTCATGAAAATGAATGAACTCTAGATAAAGCTTTCCATGGTAGGTTAGCTTTTAGTTAACCTGTGTTGTATAACATAGTATAGATATGTTTTATACATGTAGAAAAGGTTCTCGTTGGTGTATTATCGGTCCTTTTATATAAATTAATTCCAGAAGTGAGTGTTGATTAGTTAGTGGTTCAACATAGTGTGATAATTGATATCTTGTGTTGTTCTGTGGAGAAACCCTCGATTTTCGTATTTTTCCCTTTCATATGAGTTCACAATTGGGAAAGCTCGACAAGAAGCTTGATCCCGTTTCTTTATATTTGTTAAAACAGAGTTAGACCTCTGTAGAATATGTTGAGACTCACTTTTATGCTAGTGCGTGGATTTATATAGTAAGGAGGGACCATTGTCTTGATGAAAGGCTTGAAAATTCTCTCCAATAAGTTAGGGAAAACGAATATCGCAACCACCATGTTGCTTGAAGTAACTCTTCGAGTTAGATGATTAATAAAGCGACTTTGCTTTGTGGACGTAGCTCAAGTCTGGGTGAACTACGTCACATTGCCCTCTATCTTATGTGTTTTGATGATGTTCTTGTTGACAATTGTGTGCATCTTAATTTTGTTTCTTGATGAAAGATGTTCCCTAGTAATTTGTCTAATGATCAAACGATGGTAAGTATTATGTAGTGAAAGTCTATTTGAGTTTACTATTCAAGGCTAATTTTCAAAAGGATGTGAATGCTCGAACATGAGTTTATGAATGGTTAACATTTTTCTTGAAGAAGTGAACTGGTTGTTACAATGTGAGAAGTTATGTGGTGTTTAAGAATATTTGTAAGTAAGTAGAAAAGAACGATACAAAAGCTTTATGCATGATTGAAATTTCACTAATATACCAACTCATAAGATTGGGTATGTTACACTCTCTCTATAAGAGAGACCCGAGCAAGTGGAGAAGCCATCATTATATGGCAGATTGTACCCATTGAATTTGATGAATAATAAGATATGACCCTCTTTGGTGGACGCAGCCCCTTCTGGGTGAACCACGTGAAATATCGTCTCTCTCTTATATGATCATGATGGTTGGATGTGTCAAGTGATTCTTGGTAAAATGTTGGTTATGTTAATTGCCATGTAAATGTACTATTGTTATTGTTTGGTTCCGTATTTTATGTTTAAACCTTGCATAAAGGTAGCATGGTAATGTAGCTGAATTGTAGTCTTATGTGTATGATTAATGAGGGTTTCCTTCATTGAGTAGTTGTGATAACTTGATCGTTTATTTGTTGCTTCTCATGCGTCTTATATAAATATATATATTAAGAGTTTTAATTGCTTATGAATATGTATTATGGTATAGAATGTTTCATAGGTAGAATTGATGATGCATGATGAATGTTTCCATTTAATTAATCACTATTTTACTCATGGAAGTATGTTAGAAAATTTGAAATTCACTACTTTAGTAACTGACATTATTGGGTATGCGACAAGTGGTATTAGAGCATTAGGTTACAACACTAGGGCCTAATGAGCTCAACATGCGATAAGCAAGTATAAAGGTTGTTAAGTTTACTAATCAATTGTTTTTGTTTCATTTTGGATGCATGGACTGTACTGGGCGAGGGGGAAAATGAATCTCCAAGCTCGACTTCAAGTTTCTCCCGCTAGGTATTTTGGTTTTCAATTAAGTACGCTCCTTTGAATTGCAATTACTACTTATAAGATGTTGTATTGTAGTTATGCACATTCCTGTTGTCAGAGAAAATTTTAAGAGCCCCCCCTAAATTTCTATGTATAAAAATTGGGCGAATCCCCATGATATACCAAAAAATATGAAGGCTGTTTTAGCAATGTTATATTATGTATATATAATTTTTTGGCGAATCTATCATTAAATTATATAATCTTGTAAATTCTTGGAGAATCTTTCACTAAATTATAAAACCTTGTAAAATCTTGGCGAATCTTTCATGAAATCATAAAACTTTATAAAGACTTGGCGAATATTTATAACACTAGTACTGGAAATCCCCTTGTCAAACACTAAATCAACAATAACACCAAATATTGTGTAAATCCACCTGAGTTACAAATTTAGAATAATGACAGAGATGTACTTAACCGGTAGAATATATATGCACAAGAACAAAGGTAATGTCATGAAGCTCTTATCAACTCATTGTAAACGACAAATATAGAGGTTTGATGCATAAGAAGCAATGATGTTTCCTCAACTCATGATAATCCAGTTCAAGCTAAGGAGGCACTTTATGGCGCACATAGAGGTACACATACACAAATGATTGGAGAACAATACAACTTCCAAACATCTACATCAAAATGATGTTTCCATGATTTCACTCACAAAATACCCATAAGCTGTTAAAGTGATTGCACCATCATCACAATAATAACTCCATCTAGCACATGTATAAGTCACAAAATAGACAATAACACAAAATACAATATTCTGATCATTGGGGCTAACAATGGAAAATATCGTTTTGTGTAGCTTGTGCAGTCAGCTATGGCAATCTAATGAGTCTAGATATGCACCATAGGATTCAAGAGATTTAACCCAAATTTTGTTTATTCCAGAATGGAATGTATTGTCACCAGAATCTACCCCATGAAAACTTTTACATTATAGCAGTGCGCATGCAAAATGGGCACCCCGATTTTTCGCCGTTGGAAAGTTCATTAGCATCTTTGTCAAAGTTATGGGTGTCCATGTCAAGCTTGGCCAATCTCTTCACCCTAATCCTCCATCTGGTTAATATTTCTAATGTCCATGCTTGTCATATTCTTGAGGTCAAACCTGCACCTTAGTAGAGTATTGCCATGT
Organism: Larix kaempferi; assembly: GCA_027924585.1. Lineage (NCBI taxonomy): Eukaryota > Viridiplantae > Streptophyta > Pinopsida > Pinales > Pinaceae > Larix > Larix kaempferi. The sequence goes on along the minus strand of BSBM01000088.1, from coordinate 15,292,098 downwards.
CTTTGCTTTTCAAGATGAAACTTTCTTGGTCTCCTTCAAAATCGCCAAGTTGCTTTAGTCTTTGAAAACTAAACCAAATATTTAAAACATAAAAAAAAATACAAAATAAATATAAAATTAAAATTATTTTAAAACTATTTAATTATAGTTTTTAAAATAATATTTAATATTGTTAAAAAGGTTTAGTTCTTATGTCACATGGATATGGAACAAGTATAAAGGTATATAGTATTTAATTATAGTTTTAAAATAACATTTAATATTGTTAAAAAGGTTTAGTTCTTATGTCACGTGGATATGGAACAAGTATAAATGTATATAGTATATTATTGAGTAAACGTTTTAGGATTTTTGTCCCATTCTAAGCTGAAGTCCACTCCACATGGAACAAGTATAAATGTATATAGTATATTATTGAGTAAACGTTTTAGGATTTTTGTCCCATTCTAAGCTGAAGTCCACTTCACATCAGATATCCAATGACAAAGTCCATGTTACATCATATTTCCAACGTCAATGGGAGCCAACAAGCTCAAGTCTCAAAGCGCCTTGCACTACACGGTGAGTGAACATAGAAACCATGACATATATTAAGAGATGAAATATTTTAATTCTTATAAATGTGGGATTAAAGCCCAAGCTTACCAAGTCTCATCCTATTTTCCTGAATGGTGTACCGTCATGTTTAAATACCAAATTTACGAGTCTTCTACCTGCAAGCATCAAGCCCGATTACCGAGTGTTAAACTTCATTCAGAGCGCTAAGGGAAAAGTATACCGGTTCAGAGTTTGTGCACAATGTCAAATGTTTAAGTTCGCCATAATCCATATGAAGACAAGCCACATCATATGCCAAATTCACAGCTCAAGCATCCAATTCTAAGTGCATTAACAATTGTCAAAGTTTTTGAATTCAGTTCTTAACGAAGGAAGAGACAGAATGCAGACAACACTCCTTAGCAAGAAAGAAATGTTGAGCACACAAATGCCAATTTTAGGTTCGAGCCATCAGCAAACAAAAAAGGAATGGAGAAAGGATTTTGAAGTGATGTAACTAAAAGCCATTTTCAAACTGCAAAAGCCAATTGTTCAATTGTCTATGGACAAGTGCATTGAATATTATGACATTCCAAGCAAATGGTTGAGGGAAAGTATCACAACATGCATTCAAATGTTACAATGCCAAATTCCTGAATGCATGAATGACAAGCTCATTTTGCAAACCAGTCTTGAGTTTCTTTTTATTCAGATCAATCCTATGCTACCCAATTCAAGCTCAACAAGCTACAACTCACAAGGAACATGGAATCTTCTTAATGCGTTGGATGGTGATTTGGGTTCCTTCTATATTGAAAGAATTAAATACTTCAATTTGTTACATTTAGAATATGTTTCATTACATGCAAAAAGTAATGCATTCTGTAATAAAAATTAATGCCGGGCCTTTATGTATAGTTAAAAGAATAGGTCCAACTTTCAAAGGTATGAAAACAATGGATATACAGGTGGCAGGGGATCATCCAGCAAACCCAGATTCATAGTGGTCAATCAAATATTAATCGGTTAATCCTAGATTTTTAGTTCAAGTAGTAGATTTTCATTTCCAAACCAACACATTGTGTGGCTATCAAATATTTGCAGAAAGGATTATCTCCAGATTTCCAGGATACCCGATATCAGTAGGTGGCAGCTTGGCAGTCGAGCTTTCAAGTGGCTTTATCATTTCCATATTTCTTGCATAGATTTCATTTATATCTTTAGCTTATGGATAAAATGTAATCTTAAAAACTTGTAACAAGAGGAGTTTCTATTTGCTATTTAGTTGATCATTTTTATGGAACAGGGGAGGAACCAAATTGCTGATGCAAATTAATGTTGATACTGAAAAACGCCTTGACTGTAGATCCTCATGCAATTCAACCCAAGGACAGTGCCCTGCATCTTCTGGTACGATTATCTTTCATCAAATGTCAATTAGATGCTAAAAATCAGTCATGGGAGAGTTGACTTGTGACCAAGCCACCAACAATATTCAAATTATATTTCACTGATCTTGGAGTGTAAGAAAACTCTACTGATAAGTTCTCCAGCATTCAAATGAATCTAGGAATTATGTTAAGGAATATGCTACCTTGCCACATACAATTTCCAGCACTGGTATCTCTTAGAAAAGGTAATAGGTCTCAAGAGTCAAACACAGCAATGGAAACAATCTGAATATATGAAAGGCTGCAAACAACAAGTAGTGATCATCCTCAGGACGTGTCCAACGATGGCAACATTACAAGCACCCTTGTCCAATATGATATGGACTTCTAAAAGGTTGGAAACTATTGGATAAAGGATACCACTTGCTGCTGATATGAGGTGCAAGTATAAGTGCTGATAGCGGCTCCTACTCAAGGATGGTATTCTCTCATGGGATGCTAAGAATCCCAAAACTCCACATGTTGCAATAAAAAAACAACTTGCAAAAATTGAAACTGAACTTGACTCTGACCTTTTGACTCTTTTTCAATTCATAACATAGAAATTAGAGGCATCTTTAAGACACAAATACCCTAGGTAACCGTACAAGAACAACATATTATGCCTCTACAATTCTTGAAGACCACCCACGACACAATTTTTTACCTTACAAATAACTTTAAGCAAAAATTCAGACTCTAATTTATGTTTACATCATGAAAATATCATTATCTAATTCTTTCTGAACTTGACTTAATTGAAAACCCTAACCAACAACAAAATGAGTAGAATGATGTTCACATCCCCGCTCTAATACCATGTTAAGATTCACAAGTGAAAGCAAAAGAATTGATGGAACCAAAGGCAAACCCAAATTCTGTAATAACCAAGTGAAAAGTGTGCTAGAGATAGAAAAAATACCCAAGCACAAGTGCCCTACACAACAAAGACACAAGTGCAAATAAAAGAATGAAATGCCAATCACAAGAGAATACCAAGGGGGGGAAGCTGTAATGAAATGCCACTAAGATTTGAAGCCAAGTGCTGTTGGGTTTACCAAAAATGATTAACCTACTGAAATGAACTTGGACTACTAATGGTGTGTTAAAAAAGATCTTGGATTTTGCCCTTTTTTATTTTCCCTCTATACTTTGAGAAGTTAAGAGATTTTTTAAATGGTTTAGCTTCTTTGACCACACCTTCTCCAAAGAAGACTGCAAGTATGGATTGTAAGTGAGGCACTAAGGCCAAGGGAAATGCAAGCTTTATACCTCTAATACAAGTGCACTAGAGAAAGAAAGGAAACCAAGCACAAAAGAGAATTCAATACTTGATAGGTCCCTTTGGGATTGTGCCGGTGAATGGGGCATCTTCGTGCACCCTCCTGCTGAAAAGAACTCAAAGAAAAATTCTAAAAATAACCCCAAGGTTGCATGCCCTAGTGCTGGTTGCATGTTGACTTAGCATGGGAAACTGTGCATGCATGAATCAAAGAAAGAAATCCAAAAACAGTGTGTCTATTATGCATGTTGAATCCTCCTCAAAAGTGGGCATAACAGTAGTGCTTCAATTCTCATGACAAATACTCAAAGCTTGATGAATATGTGTTAAAATCAGAACCATCACAGCACCCTCACTTAATATTTGGCAGCTTCCAACAAAGGGGCAAATTTGGAAAAGGCACTACCTCATGCAGAAGATAAACTATTGAAATCAACGCCTTGACTGTAGATCCTCATGCAATTCAACCCAAGGACAGTGCCCTGCATCTGCTGGTTCGATTATCTTTCATCAAATGTCAATTAGATCTAAAAATCAGTCATGGGAGAGTTGACTTGTGACCAAGCCACCAACAGTATTCAAATTATATTTCACTGATCTTGAAGTGTAAGAAAACTCTACTGATAAGTTCTCCAGCATTCAAATGAATCTAGGAATTATGTTAAGGAATATGCTACCTTGCCACATACAATTTCCAGCACTGGTATCTCTTAGAAAAGGTAATAGGTCTCAAGAGTCAAACAAAACAATGGAAACAATCTGAATATATGAAAGGCTGCAAACAACATGTAGTGATCATCCTCAGGACATGTCCAACGATGCCAGCATTACAAGCACCCTTGTCCAATATGATATGGACTTCTAAAAGGTTGGAAATTGTTGGATAAATGATACCACTTGCTGCTGATATGAGGTGCAGGTACAAGTGCTGATAATGGCTCCTACTCAAGGATGGTATTCTCTCATGGGATGCTAAGAATGCCAAAACTCCACATGTTGCAATAAAAAAAAAACTTCCAAAAATTGAAACTGAACTTGACTCTGACCTTTTGACTCTTTTTCAATTCATAACATAGAAATTAGAGGCATCTTTAAGACACAAATACCCTAGGTAACCGTACAAGAACAACATATTATGCCTCTACAATTCTTGAAGACCACCCACGACACAATTTTTTACCTTACAAATAACTTTAAGCAAAAATTCAGACAGCTATAAATGTAAAGGCAATATCATGTAAAAGAACCTTGTCGGAAATTGTTCCTCTTGCAAGTTATTCAATTATCTAAAGACAAACCATGCAAGCCTTGGAGGCATGTTCCTCATGACAAAAATCCATACAGGTTTCTTCATTATCTGATTGGCCAAAATATCAGAAGTAGCCCCATGTAATTGGGCAAACATCCATTGTGTCCACTATGTTCAAAGATGGTGCAAACAAGTCTACAAAAGTCACCTTGATAAAACCCAAATAAGGAAGAAATTGTATCGATTTCTTCCAAAAAATATGCAATGTATTGGATTTCCACTAGGATAGCACAAGCGTTAGCTAAAGAGCACACCCTGGAGAGAGAACATTCTATTGCAAAATGAACAAGAAAGTTATCATTAGGTATGAAAGAGAGTTTTAAACCCCAGAGAGTAGATTATCCAAAACCCCTGGTTCTATAGCACTTAGGGAAATGCCACTAGCCAAAAAAAGAGCGCACGCTGGAGAGAGAACATTCTATTGCAAAATGAACAAGAAAGTTATCATTGGGTATGAAAGAGAGTTTTAAACCCCAAAGAGTAGATTATCCAAAACCCCTGGTTCTATAGCACTTAGGGAAATGCCACTAGCAAAAAATCTTTGGATCAATAGCTGGAAAATTCACATTTCAAAACCGTAGGTCGATGGTCCTTGAGGTAATGCCAGTATCCAAAAATCATAGATTAAGAAACCATTCGCTGTTATCCAGACATCTAGTTCTATGAAATTGAAAACAAAACTAACCTCTTAGCCTCAGTGAAGACTGTAAACCCCAAGAAACTTTGAACAACTGCAGAAGCCACTGTCAAAAACTCAAGCTTTGTCGAATGCAGAGATCTAATGATTTTTCATGTGGTTTTTACTGGCTCTTGCCCCCTTATATAGCGACTTTGACATTCTAGAACCTTCATCTCAGTATGGACCAATTCAAGGTTAAAATCATCTTTACCCAACAAAATTTAGTGGTTGAAACCCCAATTCAAACCCCCGTTAACCAAAATCGAGACCTTCATCTCAGTATGGACCAATTCAAGGTTAAAATCATCTTTACCCAACAAAATTTAGTGGTTGAAACCTCAATTCAAACCCCTATTAACCAAAATCAAGGGGAGTTTCAGTTGGGGCGATTTGAAAATTTGAAATGAGATTTTCATAAAAAATCTCAACGCTGGGCCGCCATTTCTAAAAACGTGGGGCGAGCCAACTGCTCGTGGGAATCATCACCAAAATCTTCGAACCAACTTACCAACTCAAAACTGATTGTGGCCTCGGTTGCTGGTTGGGCGAACCAACGGTTCGCGGCCTCCATTACCCTAAATGATGGGCGAACCAACTCTTCTGGGCATCCATTACCCGAATTTCTGGGCAAATTCACCATTTCGAGATTAGTTCACTGGGCTACATAATTTTTTCCTCTTTCGTGACATTGGCTATTCGATTTCTTTTGACTATGGGTTAAATAAATATGGGGCTAATATATTAAATTAAAAAAAACTCATTTCATATTAAAAATTCGCCCAGGGTTTCTTGGTGACCCCTATAATTTCACCCATGGGCTATAATTCACCCCTATAATTTCACCCATGGGCTATAATTCACCCCTAAAATTTTCCCTGCCTGTTGTATGGTACAATTGTGATGTTTCAATTAAGGTAGTATTACTGCTTATAAAAGGTTGAATTGTATTCCCATAAATTCTTGTTATATGGAAAACGTGACATGCTCTTCTTGATATAACTTGTTGAAGATTAAAATGCCTAAAAGGCTAAGACCTTGAAATGAAACATGCCAAGTTTATAGATTTGAAAATACATAGGTTTAGCTATTATCCATGATGGATTTAAGTTTAAATGTGTGGTTATTGTAGTATATGGAATAAAAGGATAATTAACATTGATGAAAGCCTAAGGATATCTAGATGGATTATGAATCCTAGTGGAATGATAATGTGAATAGTTATTATAAGGATGCACATTATGTTCAGTTGATCAATGCCAATATTACAATGATAGTATGTGAACATAAGTTGAAAACCATCCATAGAAGGTAAGCATAGCGAAGGAAGTACTACTTTTAAAGGGGTTAAGGATGTATTATTTGAATTTGAGAACTAGAGATTTATGAAATAAACCATGTTGAAAAAGGTGACGTTGTTTTGGATAATAAAGTAGTAAATCCGTAGTTGAAGTTACAAGGTGTGACACAAAAATGTATCTAGAATCATAATTTATAGCTTGATGAAATAGTGAATACTATTATGATGTCATTGTTCTTTAATGAGCTTAGGTAATAGTAATTCTACTACTTATGGTAATGCAAACTAACCGCTTAAATTATAACATTGACATGTTGTTGATTAGCAGATTGGACCTCAGATTCACAATAAAAATATTGAAGAGTATACATTCATATATATCACGGTGAATTGGAAAAGATGTACAAATTATCGAAGGAGCATGTGTGTAATGCTATGGGACGAATGTGTTCAAATATTGAACAATTGAAGCAAATAATTCTTTCTCTTTTATACTAACATTTCAGGAAGTGATTTTTACATGACTAAGGAGGAACGTTGGTTACAAAAGCACCTATACCGATAAGTTGAAACGCTAAAAAAAAAAATGGTTGCATTCTGTGGAAATTGCGGAAAGACAAGGACATGATATAGTAAGATCAATGGCTCATAAATAGGTACGATAAAAGCATGAGTTCGAACTAATGAGTAAATAGATGAACCTATTTGATGTTGAGTCGGGAGCACTCTGAAGCATCATGGTTACTTATCTTTTATAGTATTGTATTGAGTCGAGAGGACTCTGGGGCATCATGACTATTAACCTATTAAAGGGTTTGATGTTGAGTCGGGAGCACTCTGAAGCATCATGGTTACTTACGTTTTATAGTATGGTGTTGAGTCGGGAGGACTCTGGAAGCATCATGATTATTAACCTATTAAAGAGGTTTGATGTTGAGTCGGAGGGACTCTGGAGCATCGTGGAATTTTGAAAAAACTGTGGGGATGCCCAAGTTGTATGAACATCCTGAAGAGTAAAAGTGGGAGATATACCTAAAACTATATAATAAAGTGAAAGGGTATCGTCCTCGTGTTGGATGGGCATGTTGTAGTAACGAGTCGTGTGGAGGCCCGAGAATCCTCAAAAGCACACGTAAAGGGGTCTTGGACTGCACTATAGTATAATACCACAGTCCCTGGAAAGGTATTATTAATGAGCGCTAAAATAGGCTCGAGATCAATACCATGGGCGCGTCTTATACTCACGGATTAAACTTCATATATATATCTTGTACTATTACAAATATGATTTTTGTTATGTTATGCTTACAATATGTGTTCAAGTTATTTTACAAAACCTATAAAAAGGGCTAGTGAACACACATTATGGCTATTATACATGAATAATAAATACAGAAAAAAATTATTTGGTGTTGAGTGAATACACTCTGGATCACCTCGACTATTCTAAATCAGTGTGGAGCATAAGCTCTGGAGCACATCCAGATTACTTTTATATGTGTTGAGCATAAGCTCTGGAGCACATGGATTACTTTTATATATGTTGGGCATAAGCCCTGGAGCACATGGACTACTATATGATATGTTTTGATTAAATTAAATAGTCTACACCCTCGGAGCATTGAATTTGTGTATGCTTGTGATAATAATGCACAAACAAAAGTTAAAGGTTTCCATGAATTACAAATGTTGTGTTACACAAAAGAACAGGCTATGAGTGATAACAACTGTGGAAATCATGGGAACTTGAAAACGATCAAAACATAAATGACAAAACGAGCAAAGGTGGAAACGAGAACGAGAGACAATTTGTTGAACACCGAGGACGGTGTTATTCTTAAGGGGAGGAGGATGTAATATCCCCCCTTTTTATTCCCTTATTATTTTAAAAATGTAATTGAATATTGTATCGATTTACTGGTGAGGAGATCAAGGCCAAGGCCCCACAAGTAAACCATGAAATCTTTATCATTTATTCTCATAAGTTGTAATGGTTGATATAGAATTAAGAGACTAAAAGCAGTGATGCAACAAGCGATAAGTAATTGAATCCTCCAAAGGGAAAGGTGAGATGGCTAGGAAGCCTTGAGGGTTTCGTTTTGAGTCTTAGACATTTGTGGATGAGGAACTAGAGACATCACCCTAACTTCTTGAAGGATCCACCTAAGTAGATTCTAACATAAACTAAACGATGAGATGATTCTCTCCATCTGTTAGAGTTATTGAACTACTCTGGTTACAACCAAGTTCACACACATTTATCACAAAATGTATTAAAGAACCAAGTAAGAGAAGTGGTCATGACCTACATTGGACAATGCTAAACCTCACCCTAGTTGAGGAATCTCATATCTATAAATGGATATAATAAATTCAAAAGACGACATCAACAAAAAGAGAGATAACTGGATTAAAACATATTCAAGGCATATATTCATTTAGTTATATTTTATATACATGGAAGACTAACTAATAGTTGTGATAACTATTAATACTACTAGATGGACATTTATTTATATATATATGTGTTAAAAAACAGTGGTGATGACTACTACTAATACTAGATGGATATCTATGCATATTATATATATGTTATAGACATATATGAGCGATTCTGACAAGAGGGTTGTGCTAACAAAAGAAACTAAGAAATGGCATGTACATCTATGAATAACCGCCACTTCATTAAAAGAAGTGGAAAGATAGCACTCGGCGACGAAAGTAGGAAATCGTGGGATTTTCCTTGAGGGAAGACTGGAGGTTGTCTCCTTAATGGAGTGCCTTCCAACGTTTCGCCGCCATTTGTCTCCGTTGAGGATCCAAGTGTTCAGTCGAGACGGTGGGTCTTTTGGGGGGGGTTAACTCCTTCAAAAGGGGGAGGGAAAGAAGAACAAAAAAAACTCGGTGCTCTCTATCATATTAGAGATCCAGTTTGGATCAGCAGTATAGTCAGCCATGCGTCCTCACACTCCACTTCGTCTATTTCTGCAACAAGAGTTTATGTTCAAGAGAGGGGCAATGGGCTCTGTGAAAGGGGAATTGCCGTAACCCTTTGTGAAGTAGTTCGACAGCTCCATGATTTATGCCATGGAAATGCATGGTGGAAACTTGCGGTGCACATGCCTCCGAAAGAAACTCATTACTCGCTTCTAAGGCGGGGAAGTGAACCTATTTCCTATAACTCCATTTATTTTGTACCCATATATATAGTGATGATACTATGCTTGTCTAGATACAAATCGCTGGTAAGTGATGGGAATTTTGGTGGATTCATTTCCTATACCTTAGATGGCTATAGATTATGTATATTACTTTATGATAATCTGATTGTTGAAACGAAATCGATCTGAGCATGAGGAAAACAGATTCTTGGAAACTCTTGGGTTCCGGTGTTTAGGAATAGTAGTGATTGACTGGGGCGAACTATATGATAGAGGAAATTTTTATTGGGCCGTTTGCAAGAAGTGAAGAACTGTGTTAAAATAATAGTTTAATGGAGAATACGAAATCTCGGTTGCTGCACAGAGATCGATATTACCTCTTTGCACATGCCATGCTGGACCAAGTTCTTAGCGATCTCTGTATGAATATTCATAATCTCTTACTTACGGTAGCAATCCTTCTTGACACACAATTATGTATTATTTCACTTAACAAAACTAGGGTTTAAACTATTCTGTTTCCAATCGAGTGATCTCAGATTGAGAGAATCGCTGCCCCTGAAAACCCTGGTTGATTTGTTGATCAAGCGATGTGCTTGACACATGATCTACGCAATTATTCACTTAAAAGAACTAGTGTTTTTCTAAACTTTTGTCTTGCTGATCGAGCGATCTCTGGATGATAGAGAATCGCTGGCCCCTGAATCCCCTGTTTGTTTTTTCGATCAAGCGATCTGTTGGATGATAGTATCGCTGCTCTTTAATCTATGCGTCTTTCTTTTTATATTCTTTGGGATTGATCAATTGGGAGAGGACATCCTTATGGGAGCTTGATTTCCATTGTCAACAAAGTCGTTTTATTCTTTTTACTATCGAGCTACTGTGTTATGGTTGTAATTCGTTGCATAAGGCGATCCCTTTATATTACTATCAAAACCCTGCTCTAAAAATGATAAGCCAATTCTGGAAGACCAACAGAGCTATCTCACCTTGGATCGTACATCCTCAACTTTTTACCACTTCATTTTTAACCTTTGTATTAGATTAATGAAGGTCGTATGTTTGAACTTTGCATTAATACATCTTGGTGTGATAGAGTCACCTAGTGATGAGCGATATCGGTGTATTACTAACTGGTTTAAGTATTTTAAGGTGCAGCTTCTACTGTTTTGGTTGATAGAGTCTGTGCGTGACAAATCCATACATGTTGTGTATGACGGTTAGGCGACCTTAGTCTTGAGAGTCCTTATCTGGCTCCAATTTTATCAATGGATATCGTATTTTCCTATAGTTAGGTTGTATGCAAGGTGAGTACGCCGACTGTTCCTTTCATACTAGATATCTGCGTGAACATAGTTAGGGGATCCGCTTATTTAGATCTCTGTGTCGATAGAGTACTTTGCATCCGGGTTCTTTAACCTGTGCCTTCAAACTCAATCTCCATGTGAACTTAGTTAGATGTTCCACTTAGATAGATCTCTGTGTGAACAGAGTTAACGGAATGCCCTTTCAATCTTGATCTCGGGAACGCAATCCCTTCTTTATTGTTTGGAAAATGTATTTTGGGAGGCGCAATAGTCCTTCTGTATTCGTCTTGAGATTCTTCTTTTTAAATAATATTAACCTTACCGATAGAAAATAATTCTCTACCTTAAGTCTATCATTCATCTTATTAAACTTATAATATGCTTTATATTATGTCATGAAAATGAATGAACTCTAGATAGAGCTTTCCATGGTAGGTTACCTTTTAGTTAACCTGTGTTGTATAACACAGTATAGATATGTTTTATACATGTAGAAAAGGTTCTTGTTGGTGTATTATCGATCCTTTTATATAAATTAATTCCAGAAGTGAGTGTTGATTAGTTAGTGGTTCAACATATTGTGATAAATGATATCTTGTGTTGTTCTGTGGAGAAACCCTCGATTTTCGTATTTTTCCCTTTCATACGAGTTCACAATTGGGACAGCTCGACAAGAAGCTTGATCCCGTTTCTTTATATTTGTTAAAACAGAGTTAGACCTCTGTAGAATATGTTGAGCCTCACTTTTATGCTAGTGTGTGCATTTATATAGTAAGGAGGGACCATTGTCTTGATGAAAGGCTTGAAAATTCTCTCCGATAAGTTAGGGAAAATGAATATCGCAACCACCATGTTGCTTGAGGTAACTCTTCGAGTTAGACGATTAATAAAGTGACTTTGCTTTGTGGACGTAGCCCGAGTCTGGATGAACCACGTCACTTTGGCCTCTATCTTATGTGTTTTGATGATGTTCTTGTTGACAATTGTGTGCATCTTAATTTTGTTTCTTGATGAAAGATGTTCCCTAGTAATTTGTGTAATGATCAAACGATGGTAAGTATTGTGTAGTGAAAGTCTATTTGAATTTACTATTCAAGGCTAATTTTCAAAAGGATGTGAATTCTCGAACATGAGTTTATGAATGGTTAACATTTTTCTTGAAGAAGGTAACTGGTTGTTACAATGTGAGAACTTATGTGGTGTTTAAGAATATTTGTAAGTAAGTAGAAAAGAACGATACAAAATCTTTATGCATGATTGATATTTCACTAATATACCAACTCGGAAGATTGGGTATGTTACACTCTCTTTATAAGAGAGACCCGAGCAAGTGGAGAAGCCATCGTTATATGGCAGATTGTACCCATTGAATTTGCTGAATAATAAGATATGACCCTCTTTGGTGGACGTAGCCCTTTCTGGGTGAACCACGTGAAATATCGTCTCTCTCTTGTATGATCATGATGGTTGGATGTGTCAAGTGATTCTTGGTAAAATGTTGGTTATGTTAATTTCCAGGTAAATGTACTATTGTTATTGTTTGGTTCTTATTTTATGTTTAAACCTTGCATAAAGGATCATGGTAATGTAACTGAATTGTAGTCTTATGTGTATGATTAATGAGGGTTTCCTTCATTGAGTAGTTGTGATAAATTGGTCGTTTATTTGTCTTATATAAATATATATATTAAGAGTTTAATTGCTTATGAATATGTATTCCGGTATAGAATGTTTCATAGGTAGAATTGATGATGCATGATGAATGTTTCCATTTAATTAATCACTATTTTACTTATGGAAGTATGTTAGAAAATTTGAAAATCACTACTTTAGTAACTGACATTATTGGGTACGTGACAAGTGGTATCAGAGAATTAGGTTACAACACTAGGGCCTAATGAGATCAACATGCGATAAGCAAGTATAAAGGTTGTTAAGTTTACTAATCAATTGTTTTTGTTTCATTTTGGATGCATACACTGTACTGGGCGAGGGGGAAAATGAATCTCCAAGCTCGAATTCAAGTTTCTCCCACCAGGTATTTCAGTTTTCAATTAAGTACGCTCCTTTGAATTGCAATTACTACTTATAAGATGTTGTATTGTAATAATGCACATTCCCGTTGTATGGTACAATTGTGATGTTTCAATTAAGGTAGTATTACTGCTTATAAAAGGTTGAATTATATTTCCATATATTCTTGTTATATGGAAAACGTGACATGTTCTTCTTGATATAACTTGTTGAAGATTAAAATGCCTAAAAGGCTAAGACCTTGAAATGAAATATGCCAAGTTTATAGATTTGAAAATACATAGGTTTAGCTATTATCCATGATGGATTTAAGTTTAAATGTGTGGTTATTATAGTATATGGAATAAAAGGATAATTAACATTGATGAAAGCCTAAGGATATCTAGATGGATTATGAATCCTAGTGGAATGATAATGTGAATAGTTATTATAAGGATGCACATTATGTTCAGTTGATCAATGCCAATATTACAATGATAGTACGTGAACATAAGTTGAAAACCATCCATAGAAGGTAAGCATAGCAAGGGAAGTACTACTTTTAAAGGGGTTAAGGATGTATTATTTGAATTTGAGAACTAGAGATTTATGAAATAAACCATGTTGAAAAAGGTGACATTGTTTTGGATAATAAAGTAGTAAATCCGTAGTTGACGTTACAATGTGTGACACAAAAATTTATTTAGAATCGTAATTTATAGCTTGATGAAATAGTGAATACTATTATGATGTCATTGTTCTTAAATGAGCTTAGGTAATAGTAATTCTACTACTTATGGTAATGCAAACTAACCGCTTAAATTATAACATTGACATGTTGTTGATTAGCAGATTGGACCTCAGATTCACAATAAAAATATTGAAGAGTATACATTCATATATATCACGGTGAATTGGAAAAGATGTACGAATTATCGAAGGAGCATGTGTGTAATGCTATGGGACAAATGTGTTCAAATATTGAACAATTGAAGCAAATAATTCTTTCTCTTTTATACTAACATTTCAAGAAGTGATTTTTACATGACCAAGGAGGAACGTTGGTTACAAAAGCACCTATACCGATAAGTTGAAACTCTAAAAAAAAAAAATGGTCGCATTCTGTGAAACTTGCAGAAAGACAAGGACGTGATATAGTAAGATCAATTGCTCATAAAGAGGTACAATAAAAGCATGAGTTCGAACTAATGAGTAAATAGATGAACCTATTTGATGTTGAGTCGGGAGCACTCTGAAGCATCATGGTTACTTATCTTTTATAGTATGGTTTTGAGTCGGGAGGACTCTGGGGCATCATGACTGTTAACCTATTAAAGGGTTTGATGTTGAGTCGGGAGCACTCTGAAGCATCATGGTTACTTACCTTTTATAGTGTGGTGTTGAGTCGGGAGGACTCTGGAAGCATCATGACTATTAACCTATTAAAGAGGTTTGATGTTTAGTCGGAGGGACTCTGGAGCATCGTGGAATTTTGAAACAACTGTGGGGACGCCCAAGTTGTATGAACATCCTGAAGAGCATCGGTAGGAGATATACCTAAAACTATATAATAAAGTGAAAGGGTATCGTCCTCGTGTTGGATGGGCATGTTGCAGTAACGAGTCGTGTGGAGGCCCGGGAATCCTCAAAAGCACACGTAAAGGGGTCTTGGACTGCTCTGTAGTATAAGACAACACTCCCTGCAAAGGTATTATTAATGACCGCTGAAATAGGCCCAAGATCAATACCATGGGCACTTCTTATACTCATGGATTAAACTACATATTTATATCTTGTATTATTAAAAATATGATTTTTGTTATGTTATGCTTACATTACGTGTTCAAGTTATTTTACAAAACCTATAAAAAGGGCTAGTGAACACACATTATGGCTATTATACATGAATAATAAATACAGAAAAAAAAATTAATTGGTGTTGAGTGAATACACTCTGGATCACCTCGACTATTCTAAATCAGTGTGGAGCATAAGCTCTGGAGCACATCTAGATTACTTTTATATGTGTTGAGCATAAGCTCTGGAGCACATGGATTACTTTTATATATGTTGGGCATAAGACCTGGAGCACATGGACTACTATATGATATGTTTTGATTAAATTAAATAGTCTACACCCTCGGAGCATTGAATTTGTGTATGCTTGTGATAATAACGCATAAACAAAAGTTAAAGGTTTCCATGAATTACAAATGTTGTGTTACACAAAAGAACAGGTTATGAGCGATAACAACTGTGGAAATCGCGGGAACTTGAAAACGATCAAAACATAAATGACAAAGCGAGCAAAGGTGGAAGCGAGAACGAGAGACAATTTGTTGAACATCGAGGACGATGTTATTCTTAAGGGGAGGAGGATGTAATATCCCCCCTTTTTATTCCCTTATTATTTTAAAAATGTATTTGAATATTGTATCGATTTACTGGTGAGAAGCTCAAGGCCAAGGCCGCACAAGTAAACCATGAAATCTTTATCATTTATTCTCATAATTTGTAATGGTTGATATAGACTTAAGAGACTAAAAGCAGTGACGCAACAAGCGATAAGTAACTAAATCCTCCAAAGGGAAAGGTGAGATGGCTAGGAAGCCTTGAGGGTTTCGTTTTGAGTCTTAGACATTTTCTGATGAGGAACTAAAGACATCACCCTAATTTATTGAAGGATCCAGCTAAGTAGATTCTAACATAAACTAAACGATGAGATGATTCTCTTCATCTGCGAGACTTATTGAACTACTCTGGTTACAACCAAGTTCACACACATTTATCACAAACTGTATTAAAGACCCAAGTAAGAGAAGTGGTCATGACCTACATTGGACAATGCTAAACCTCACCCTAGTTGAGGAATCTCATATATATAAATGGATATAATAAAGTCAAAAGATGACATCACCAAAAAGAGAGATAAATGGATTAAAACATATTCAAGGCATATATTCATTTAGTTATATTTTATATACATGAAAGACTAACTAATAGTTGTGATAACTTTTAATAATACTAGATGGACATTTATTTATATATATATGTGTTAACAAATAGTGGTGATGACTACTACTAATACTAGATGGATATCTATGCATATTATATATATGTTATAGACATATATGAGCGATTTTGACAAGAGGGTTGTGCTAACAAAAGAAACTAAGAAATGACATGTACATCTATGACTAACCGCCACTTCATTAAAAGAAGTGGAAAGATAGCACTCGGCGACGAAAGTAGGAAATCGTGGGATTTTCCTTGAGGGAAGACTGGAGGTTGTCTCCTTAATGGAGCGCCTTCCAACTTTTCGCCACTATTTGTCTCCGTTGAGGATCCAAGTGTTCAGTCGAGACGGTGGGTCTTTTGGCGGGGGTTACCTCCTTCAAAAGGGGGAGGGAAAGAAGAACAAAAAAAACTCGGTGCTCTCTGTATAGTCAGCCCCGCGTCCTCACTCTCCACTTCGTCTATTTTTGCAACAAGAGTTTATGTTCAAGAGAGGGGCAATGGGTTCTATGAAAGGGGAATTTCCGTAACCCTTTGTGAAGTAGTTCGACAGCTCCATGATTTATGCCATGGAAATGCATGGTGGAAACTCGCGGTGCACATGCCTCCGAAAGAAACTCATTACTGGCTTCTAAGGAGGGTAAGTGAACCTATTTCCTTAAACTCCATTTATTTTGTACCCATATCTATATATCTATATATATATATATATATATATATATATATCATGATGATACTATGCTCGTCTAGATACAAATCGCTGGTAAGTGATGGGAATTTTGGTGGATTCATTTCTTATACCTTAGATGGCTATAGATTATGTATAATGCTTTATGATACTCTGATTGTTGAAACGAAATTGATATGAGCATGAGGAAAACAGATTCCTGGAAATGCTTGGGTTCCGGCGTTTAGGAATAGTAGTGATTGACTGGGGCGAACTATATGATAGAGGAAAGTTTTATTGGGCCGTTTGCAGGAAGTGAAGAACTGTGTTAAAATAATAGTTTAATGGAGAATAGGAATTCTCGGTTGCTGGACAGAGATCAATATTACCTCTTTGCACATGCCATGCTGGACCAAGTTCTTAGCGATCTATGTATGAAGTTGCATAGTCCCTTACTTACGGTAGCAATCCTTCTTGACACATAGTTATGTATTATTTCACTTAACAAAACTAGGGTTTAAACTATTGTGTTGCCAGTCGAGCGATCTCAGGTTGAGAGAATCGCTGCCCCTAAAAACCCTGGTTGATTTGTTGATCAAGCGATGTGCTTGACACATGATCTACGCAATTATTCACTTAAAAGAACTAGTGTTTTTTTAAACTTTTGTCTTGCTGATCGAGCGATCTCTGGATGATAGAGAATCGTTGGCCCCTGAAACCCCTGTTTGTTTTTCCGATCAAGCGATCTGCTGGATGATAGTATCGCTGCTCTTTAATCTCTACATCTTTCTTTTTATATTCTTCGGGATTGATCAATTGGGAGAGGACAGCCTTATGGGAGCTTGATTTCCATTGTCAACATAGTCGTTTTATTCTTTTTACTGTCGAGCTACTGTTTTATGGTTGTACTTCGTTGCATAAGGCGATCCCTTTATATTACTATCAAAACCCTGCTCTAAAAATGATAAGCCAATGCTGGAAGACCAACAGAGCTATCTCACCTTGGATTGTACGTCCTCAACTTTTTACCACTTCATTTTTAACCTTTGTATTAGATTAATGAAGGTCGTATGTTTGAACTTTGCATTAATACATCGTGGTGTGATAGAGTCGCCTAGTGATGAGCGATATCGGTGTATTACTAACTGATTTAAGTATTTTAAGGTGCAACTTCTACTGTTTTGGTTGATAGAGTCTGTGCGTGACAAATCCATACATGTTGTGTATGATGGTTAGGCGACCTCAGTCTTGAGAGTGATTATCTGGCTCCAATTTTATCAATGGATATCGTATTTTCCTATAGTTAGGTTGTATGCAAGGCTAGTACGTCGACTGTTCCTTTTAGACTAGATATTTGCGTGAACATAGTTAGGGGATCTGCTTATTTAGATCTCTGTGTCAACAGAGTACTTTGCATTCGAGTTCTTTAACCTGTGCCTTCAAACTCAATCTCCATGTGAACTTAGTTAGACGTTCCACTTAGATAGATCTCTGTGTGAACAGAGTTAACGGAATGCCCTTTCAATCTTGATCTCGGGAACACAATCCCTTCTTTATTGTTTGGAAAATTTATTTTGGGAGGCGCAATAGTCCTTCGGTATTTGTCTTGAGATTCTTCTTTTTAAATAATATTAACCTTGCCGAGAGAAAACAATTTTGTACCTTAAGTGTTATCATTCATCTTATTAAAATTATAATATGCTTTATATTATGTCATGAAAATGAATGAACTCTAGATAGAGCTTTCCATGGTAGGTTAGCTTTTAGTTAATGTGTGTTGTATAACATAGTATAGATATGTTTTATACATGTAGAAAAGGTTCTCGTTGGTGTATTATCAGTCCTTTTATATAAATTAATTCCAGAAGTGAGTGTTGATTAGTTAGTGGTTCAACATATTGTGATAATTGATATCTGGTGTTGTTCTGTGGAGAAACCCTTGGTTTTCGTATTTTTCCCTTTCATACGAGTTCACAATTGGGACAACTCGACAAGAAGCTTGATCCCGTTTCTTTATATTTGTTAAAACAGAGTTAGACCTCTGTAGAATATGTTGAGACTCACTTTTATGATAGTGCATGCATTTATATAGTAAGGAGGGACCACTGTCTTGATGAAAGGCTTGAAAATTCTCTCCGATAAGTTAGGGAAAACGAATATCGCAACCACCATGTTGCTTGAGGTAACTCTTCGAGTTAGACGATTAATAAAGCGACTTTGCTTTGTGGACGTAGCCCGAGTCTGGGTGAACCATGTCACTTTGGCCTCTATCTTATGTGTTTTGATGATGTTCTTGTTGACAATTGTGTGCATCTTAATTTTGTTTCTTGATGAAAGATGTTCCCTAGTAATTTGTGTAATGATCAAACGATGGTAAGGATTGTGTAGTGAAAGTCTATTTGAGTTTACTATTCAAGGCTAATTTTCAAAAGGATGTGAATTCCTGAACATGAGTTTATGAATGATTAACATTTTTCTTGAAGAAGGTAACTGGTTGTTACAATGTGAGAAGTTATGTGGTGTTTAAGAATATTTGTAAGTAAGTAGAAAAGAACGATACAAAAGCTTTATGCATGATTGAAATTTCACTAATATACTAACTCGGAAGATTGGGTATGTTACACTCTCTCTATAAGAGAGACCCGAGCAAGTGGAGAAGCCATCGTTATATGGCAGATTGTACCCATTGAATTTGCTGAATAATAAGATATGACCCTCTTTGGTGGACGTAGCCCCTTCTGGGTGAACCACGTGAAATATCGTCTCTCTCTTGTATGATCATGATGGTTGGATGTGTCAAGTGATTCTTGGTAAAATATTGGTTATGTTAATTGCCATGTAAATGTACTATTGTTATTGTTTGGTTCCTTATTTTATGTTTAAACCTTGCATAAAGGTATCATGGTAATGTAGCTGAATTGTAGTCTTATGTGTATGGTTAATGAGGGTTTCCTTCATTGAGTAGTTGTGATAACTTGGTCGTTTATTTGTTGGTCCTCATGCATCTTATATAAATATATATATATTAAGAGTTTTAATTGCTTATGAATATGTATTCCGGTATAGAATGTTTCATAGGTAGAATTGATGATGCATGATGAATGTTTCTATTTAATTAATCACTATTTTACTCATGGAAGTATGTTAGAAAATTTGAAATTCACTACTTTAGTAACTGACATTATTGGGTACGTGTCAATTAACCTCTTTGTAAAAAGAGAGGAGGTGGTTCTATTAAGTAAAGCTGCACACCTTATGATTTATAAACATTATATTAAAGATATCTTGATTATCTCTATAATGTAAATTTGAATTGTATCTACTTATATTTATAATCAAATTGATTTAGGAAATACTTAATTAATTTCGAGGAGGTGGTTCTATTAAGTAACGCTGTACACCTTATGATTTATAAACATTATATTAAAGATATCTTGATTATCCCTATAATGTAAATTTGAATTGTATCTACTTATGTTTATAATCAAATTGATTTAGGAAATACTTAATTAATTTCAGAAATTAATTAGTTGAGTTATGAAATAATTAAAATCTTTAGTTTTTAATTATTATAGTATATTTAACTATTTAAAATATTTGATATAGATATAAGCTAATTAAAAATATAAAATTTAGTTAAACAAAGTAAATTATAACTAACATAACCTTATATTTTTTTATTCTTATATAATTACTAAAAAATTTATAATTTTCTTTAAACTTAAAAAATTATAATATATTTACACAAAATTATTAATACTTTTATCATAATATTTTATTTTTATCTTATTTTTAAATTAAAAGAAATAAATATTTTTATTTTATTTTTTTAATAATAAAAAAATTATTTTATTAATTACACAGAAACCATGTTTTATTTTATAAAAAATATTTGTTTATGATTCATTTTAAATAAAATATTTTACTTATAATGTTTGTTGAAAATATAATTTTTATATTTTTATATAAAAAAATATGTTAGCATATATTATTATTTAATTTTTTAATTAAAAATATTCAATATTTTCTAAAGCATTGTATATTAAAATATTATATGTTATAGATTTTAATATTTATAAATTCTTTTATTTTAAAAATTATAATTTTTTATTATCTTTGATTGTTTTATTTCATGTGTTTAAAATAAAATATTTTTGTTCAAAGTAAATGCATTCATGTCATTTAAAAGTAAATGCATTCACGTAACATTTGTTTTGTGAGTTGTATATTGATTTTTTTTTACTTTAATTATATAAAAATATATACAAAATTTGACAAATTAAACAAATTTGTTTAATGTTTTAATATTTTAAAATTTTAAAAATTCAATTAAATTTATTATAAAATTGAAAATCAAATTAATATTTATTTTTATATAAAATCAATATATTAATATATTTATTATTTTTTATATTTTATATAATATTTTTTTTTTTACATAAATGGTTGAAGCTTTGTATTAAAAAAAGGTAGAGTTTACAAAAAAAACTGGGAAGACTTTGCCCAACAAAAATGAGGGAGAAAAACATCTCTGCTCCAGTCTTTACAAACCGCGATCTCATGCGACTTACACAAACAGAGGGGAAAAGGCACCTCCTTCAAAACAACTCCATAATCCTAATACATACTATAAAACAGACTATGAAATAACTTAGACCTACTAATAAAAAAGGTACAGACATCAGAACGGAGCTAATATTCAGTTTTCCTCAGAATTTCGAGCTTTTTTCTTGCTGCGAGCTGCTTGTTCCTCCTTTTCTTCCATGCCCAGTATTACCGAAGGGCTGTTGCTCCTGCTGGTTTTGATGCAGTCCACTTTGGCCTCCACAATTCTCAGTCCATTGTGCAACAAGTCGATTTTCCTGCCTACTCCGTCAAAGTACTCTTGCATTTTGCTGTTGGTATTCCTAATGTCCGAGTTTGTTAACTGGACGAGCGTTGCCAAGCGCGATATTTCCTTTTCAGCCTCCTTGCTCTCCCTTCGCAGCCATCCTACTTGAGAGTCGATATCCTGTAAATGAGAACTTACGCCTGGCGGGGCACTATACGGGCCACAAGGCGAATCCAAGTTCACTATTCCATCCGCTCCTTCAACAGTGTTCCTCAGTTTTCCATTCCCTATTTCCCCAGGGCTTTCATGCCTTCTCTGCAAATTCACATCATCATAGATGCAGAAACCACCATCCAAAGGCCTCCAAATCTTTTCTCCCTCACGTTCTGTCCCAAGCTGGACGTTGTGAGCCAAATTCCTGCGACCCTGTCCTCCGTCCAGAAATGCCTGTCCTACACCATTATCGCCGGTGGATGCGCGACGGACATGCTTGCTGAGGGTGCCCTGGGCCTCCTTCTCGCAGGCGCCATGCCCCTGAACCACCTCCAGAGCAGAGAGATATCGGTTTAACCCCACTCCACCTTGGTTCACCTGGATGCTCGCTTTGCACCGTTTGCATTGGAGTGCCGGGAGACAGAGCCCAGTGATGTGCCCACCTTCCATACTGTTTCTAGTAACAATGCTGCAATACCTAATCAGCACTACCTTCCAATGCTTGCAGATGAGAATGGGGACGTTCCCACCACCTTGGCTCTTGATATAACCCCGAGCCACCCTGTCGAGGACTTGCCATGAAGTCCCGCATGCGCGGCAGATGCACGCTGGCAGGAAACGCCGTCGAAAATTGCGTGGGAAGTCGGAATGTGGTCTGGGACAGATCCTACGGTGATTTTGATTCCAGTTTTTCATTAATGTGGGCTTATCAAGTTGCCAGCACCATTCCATTAAGGAACCCACACATTGTCCAAATAGTGCCCATTTTTAAGGGTGATTCCACAATTTAACCCAGCCCCAACGTTCGCCATTGTATCGGCTAACTGATTGTTGGTTCTCATGACATGAAAGAACCTAGTAGTTTCTAGATTTTTAGTGACATTTCAGAAGAGATGTTGGTATTTCGACTCCGGGACCTGTTGTTTTCTAAATAAGGCCCTGGCTGCTTTTATAACTATAAGAGAATCACCTATCACCAAGAGCTTCTTGACATTGTTTTTCTTCGCTATTTCAATGCCTCGCACTTGCCAACCCTATATTTTATATAACATTAATACACTAACATATTTACTATTTTAATTTTATTAATATTTATTGTTTATATAAAATTAATATACTTATATATTTACTCTTATAATTTTTATTTTATAATAGATACTTTTTATATAAATTTTAAAATTCCAAAAAAAAATCCCTTAAAAATATGAGACTTAAACTAGAGACTTTAGAGCTTAGGATTAGGTGGCTTAGAGGTTTGCACCTCGGGAGATTTGATCCTTCTGGGCGCTTGATAGAGCCTAGGATTTGGATCTATGTTGGTTTAATTATCGATATTCTATTATAACAAAATAGAATACTGAGTAAATATAACATGGTTAAGATTTTACGATAATGAACAGATTAACCTCTAGTTGCGTCGAATTCTATAACCTAATAGGGGAAGATGTGTAACTCCTTCCGTGCTCATCCTCGAGCTGGAACATGTCTTTAAAAAAAAATATTATAAACAATAACATGTCGACTCAAATTAATTTAAAACATTTACAACCGCATATATATAAAACTACACAAATTGGATAAATTAAAACCTTCTTCAACACTTACACTTTAAAAATAAATTTGCACTTGGAGAGATTTGATCCCTCTCGGCACTTGGTAGATCCCTTTTAGATGGATCTATGCTGGTTCGATATTAAGACAGAGATAGGGAACCGCTATTCTTACAAAAAGGTCATAATGAATCGAGGAGTAAACAAAACATTAATTGTCAGATTCTAATACTTCTGATCGATGTTGATCCTATACTTTAACATATAGTTTTCAAGGAAGCATTTAAAATGCACAGTCACCTAATATCTAACAATCAATTATCATAAGTTTTGATTTGTCAGCAATCTAGATCTTAGGGGATCAACAGATCGCATGCTTGATTTGCTAGCGATCTAGATCTCAGAGGATCCTTGGATCACATTCTTCCGAAGTTTGAATGAAGTAGAAAGGGTTTATTCCGTTCAAAGTTCTGGGAGCTAGATAATTGTTTACGAACAAACCGATAAGAAGAAACAATTAAAAAAAGGGTCCTCCGTATGTTTCAAAGGGAGGGTGAAAATCAAAGACTGCTTAGCCAGAAAACATACTAAAATCACTATAATAACATACAACAATCTCAACAATCATTACAGAGAGAAAATCACTCTACCTTAGTACTATTTAAAATAAAGACTTCCGATAAAACCATGCTTGTTTAAGAAATATACCAAAGTTCAATTTTTAAGGTTTGAAAAAAAATGAGCTCCAAGAAACCGATTAAAACCCTGACTCGAGCAACCTTTGCGTACCCCCGGTCGAGTTCAAGTTGAGTGCTGAAGGAGTGTACAGTGCTGAGACAATCCGAGATGGAAGCTGGAGGGGCCCCCGAGGCCATCCCTCCCCTGCCCGAGCTAGCTTCCTTCAAGAAGCTAGTGGCTGCGTGTGGAAAACGCCCTCAGAGCGAGCAACAACAGAAGTTTGTATAACGTATGGCAAGCATCCCCACCGTTGATCTACCATCTGAAGATCTGTGCAGATCAGCATTGAACCTGGCAGAGAGAGGTCTCATAGGGAAATTTACTGGCCTCTGGCCTTCGCCTAAAGCGGTCGACAGCTAGGTGCAACGAAACTGGCGACCATTGGTGCAGGACAGGATCAACAACCATTTAGTGGGTAAGGGAATATTTGTGTTTGTTTTTACCAATGTACATGACATGAATCTTATTTTTAGGAATGGACCTTATTTCATGGGCCCCTAGGGGTTATATCTGAATAAATGGACACCGGACTTTGATCCGACGCAAGATGTGCCCTCGGTTGTCCCAGTCTAGGTCCTCTTGCCCCATCTACCTCTACATTGCTGGAATCCCAAATCACTGGAAGCTATAGGCAATAAACTTGGAGAATATATTGACCGTGCTGATAGGAAGGACTAGTACACCTGCGCCATAATTTGTGTGGAGGTGGACTTGGAGGTAGGTCTGCCTGAAGCGATCAAACTCATGGTGGCAGACTGGACGTACATACAAGAGTTAGACTATGAAAAATTACCTTTTAAATGTCGGTTTTGCCATGGGTATGGGCATTTTGCCAGGAACTGCAAAAAAAAGGAGAGGAGGATGTAGAGAATGCTAAAGGTAATCAATGGATCTCAACTCAAAAACCAATCGCAGCAAAACAAATTAACAGATCTAAAGGCAAAGGAAAAAGTATGGGGAATGATGCCCCATCTTCTGGTCAGCAACAAGGGGAAGGGAGCTCAGGTCCTCCAAAGATGGAGACATCTACCAATCCATTTGACAATCTCATAATTCCAGAAGAATCCCTAGAAATAGTTGAAGAGGAGGTTGAACAACAGCCCAACTCAATGGACAAAACCCAGGATGAAACTGTCTCTTTACAGGATGGATCTCCTATCGGAGCTGCAATCCCTCTCTCCTATGCTGAAATGACAAGAAATAAGTCCCCAGAGATATCAGGCTCTTCGGAAGATGAGACATTTGAGAGGCCAGTGAAAAGAGCTGGGAGGAAATCTCATAGAGAGACAAGGGCCGAAGAAGCCGAGAGACAAAAAATGAAAGGTAGCCAGTCAACGATTGAGATGTCCATCAGCAGAAATACCAGAAATAGACCTCCCAGGGGAGGTGCAACCCTCTGATCAGCCAGCAAATAATGCGTTTAGTCTCTTGGAATTGCAGAGGATTGGGGAATCCTGTAAAAGTTGAAGCAGCAAAAAATCTTGTAAAATCGGAGTCTCCCGAAATCCTCATGCTCCAAGAGACTAAAATTGAAGGGGAAGCCCTCCTTCTGCTCAGTAAATTGAATTGGAAAAAAAATACAGGGAAGGCTGTTAGTGCTAGGGGCTCCTCCGGAGGTCTTGCTGCCCTGTCGGATGAGGATAAATTCCATCTTGAAAGTTCTTTTGAGACCCAACACTGGATTTATACCGAACTCAGGCATAAGGTAAATAAGATGTTCTTAGCTTTAGTCAATTTATATGTTCCTGTATATTATGTTGAAAAGAGAGAGTGTTGGAAAACTCTGTCCGTCTTTCTTGAGGCTCGCTCACCTAAGAATATAATCCTTGATGGAGACTTCAATCTAGTGTTCAAGCCTAAGGAGAAGCGAGGTGGAGTCATCAACAGAGATCAGATTCTTCCTGTAGTTGAAGAATTAATTTAGCAGTGGGATTTAATTGACTTCAAACCTAAAAAAGGGATGTACACCTGGACAAATAATCGAGTTGGGGATTCTCATATTTCTGCTAGATTGGACAGATTCTTACTCCAGAGATCCTTTCTGCTTGAAAACAAGATCATATCCTGTACCATTCTGCAAAAACTGACATCGGATCATAAGCCTATTTCTCTACAGTTTGAGGAGACTGAGAGACTTGGGCCCATTCCCTTTCGATTTAATCCTCTTTGGGCAGAAAGAGAAGGATTTATGGATACTGTCATCACTGCCTGGAACGCTCCTGTCAATGGGTTGCCAAGCTATGTCTGGGAGCAAAAAGTTAAGGCTACCAAGGTGGCCTTGAAGCCTTGGATAAAAAAGCCTTCTGGCTCTCCCACTAATAGTAGAAAGCAGGTCACCAATCAGCTGATCGATCTACAAGTTGATTTGGAATCAAAAGATATCACTTACGCTGAAATTCAGAAGGAACAAGCTGCCAAGCTTAATACTTTTCGATCCTACAGGCATGAGGAAGAGCACTGGAGACTTAAGTCAATAAGTCTCTGGATGAAATCGGGAGACAAAAATACTCCATTCTTCCATAAACAGTTTAAAGCCCGCCTCTCTCGCAACCACATGGATGAAATCATAGCTTCTGATGGGACTGTCCACAAAGATATTGCCCACTTAAAAGAGGTTGCAACATCTCATTTTCAGAAGCTCTTTACTGAAGAAGGAATGCATTCTAAGGAGGAATTTCCCAAATTTCTCACACACATCCCTGTTGATGTATATGTAACTTCGGAATGTATTTCATCAGTATATTATATGTATATTTATTGTACCCTTATAAGAGATGTGTTATTCCTCTATAAGGAAGTGTCGTCATGTGGATTGACAAGTGTCGCAAGTGTGTGTACTTGCCGATGGGTTATTAGACCACCTTATGGGGTCGGCCCTAATTAATATATAATATAATGTGGATGTACTAAAGTAGACAAGTCGGCCCCAGTAGGTCACTGGGCAAAAAGGTGAGTATAAATAGAGATAGGAGATCTCTATTTTACTCACTCGGAAAAGTATCTATCTCTCTCTCTGGAAAGTGGCGCACTAGTGAGGAGGAGGAGGATCATCTGCTAGGAGACTATCTCTGTATTATTTGGTTGTATTTTGGTTGAGCCATTGCTCTCTCTATCTCTGAGGAAGTTGTGGGGTTTTTCACCTTAGGGTTTTCCCCACGGAAACTCTGTGTCTCTTGTCTCTATGCTTTTGATTCTTATGATGCTTGTGATGCTTGTCATATTATGATTGTCATGCATTGATATACTGTAGATGTTATTCTCTCAGCAAAGATCCTATAGTATTGTGATTTAATACTGAAAATTTAACATGGTATCAGAGCCTAACTGAGAAGAAGACATTTTGCAGTGACGGAAGCTTGTATTCCTTGTTTATTGGGTTTCTCTCCACAGATTTTTGAAATTCAGTATAGTAGATTGGATCTACTCATCAAGGCGCATCTTTCTGTCCAATCAGATTTCAGTTCCGAGCATTTTCAGTTTTGGCCCTAAAAATTAGGGTTTCCACAAAAATAGGAATTTCTGGAAACTGAAGGTACAGCTGGAAGCTCCTTGCAAAAATCGAAGGTTTGAGCTTTGGATCGAGATTTTTGGCTGGGTAGATCTCCGGGAAACTCAAACCCTAATTCAGGGCTCTCCCTAGTGAACCCGGGAGGACAAAAAGGCAATTTTGAAGGACAAGACTTTGCTGATCTCAAATTCTAAATGTACTAGGCTGATCAGCTCTCCAAGGCGCATCTTTCTATCCTTTCGGAATTTTGAAATTCACATTTTGAATTTTTAGGGTTTCTCTGACAAACCCTAATCCGGGACCAGATCCAGTTTTCAACACTTCAAGAGGTAAGTTCTAAATCTTTTCTATTTCCATTTGAAGTACTCTTAAAGATGTCTCTTCACACCAAGCTTGAGGATAAGCTTGAAGGGGCTGATAACTTCCGAGCCTGGAAGTATAGGATTGGGCTAATCCTGGAAGAGAATGAGTTGGACTCATATGTGAAAGAAGACATCCTTATCCCAGAGGATGAAGAGGCCAAGGTATTGCACAAGAAGAACTTGGTCAAGGCAAAGAGAATCATTGCTGATTCTATCAAAGACCATCTCATACCCCATGTGTCTTCTCTCAAGACACCCAAAGAGATGTTTGAATCTTTGACCAAGCTATTTGAAGGAAAGAACATAAATCGGAAGATGACCCTGCGGAACCAATTGAAAGCAGTAAAGTTTCAGAATGGGGAAACCATTCAATCCTACTTTTCAAGGGTCTCTCAGATCAAGGAACAATTAGAAGCAGTAGATGAAATAGTGGAGAATGGTGAAGTGGTGATGACCACTCTAAATGGCCTACCCAGGTCATGGGATTCCTTTATTCAAGGAATTTGTGCAAGGAAGAAGTTGATCTCCTTCAGTAGACTTCGGGAAGAATGTTCTCAAGAAGAAGCTAGACTTATAGCTCGTGAGGAAAAGATGGGAGGTGAAGATCAAGCTCTTGCAGCTCACACCAAAAGAAGCAAAACCAAGAAGGATCACCCTCACCCCAAAAGATTTCATCAAAAGAATAAGAAGGACCTAAGATGCTTCACATGCAATGAGAAGGGTCACTTTGCTTCAGATTGTCCCAAGAACAAAAGGGATAATAAGAACAACTCCAGTGAGAAAAAGAAGGGCAGCAAAAGAAGGTTTCATGCTCATGCTGCCGAAGATGATGAACCTCCAAAGAAGAAGGCTAGGGCAGAAAGTGATAGTGATGATGACTCATCAAGTGAAGAAGAGTATGTTCTGATCTCTGCTCTTACAGGTACCATCTCCCATGGATGTAATGATTGGTTAATTGATAGTGGGGCCTCCAAACACATGACTGGGTTCAAGGAATCTTTTGTGAATCTTTCTGAACATGAATCACCCCATAAAGTGAAACTTGGGGATGATTATCAATACCCAATCAAAGGAAGTGGTGAAGCCTCCTACAATCTAGATTCTGGAAAATCATTGAAGATGAAAGAAGTACTTTATGTACCTGGGCTCAAGAAGAACTTACTCTCCATTTCTGCATTAGATGCAAAAGGTATGAGGGTTGCATTTGTGGATGGCCAAGTCCTAATGTGGCCAAAGGGAAAGACCATAGATGATGCAGTAGTGATTGGAAAGCAAGAGGGAGGTTTGTACAATTTGAAGGGACAACCTGAACATGCCATGGTGACATAAATACAAAGATTCATCCATAGTCATGGATCACATAGAGGTATGTATAATTTGTTTTTGCAAAAGTTAACTAATGAGTCATGCAGGTCATTGAAGAGAACAAGAACACATTGCTAGACATAACTAGCAAATATGGTGACCAGGTATGTGTTTCTTATATCATAGGATCTATCATATAAGTATGCATGGCATGATTGATGATGATTGTTCATAAAGTCATAAGTTTGAATAATCATGGGCATATGCATCTTACCTTAATTAATAATATGACTAACCAGAAGAGTCATAGGTTTGAGTAATTATAGGTTTATACATGTTATGTTTCTTATGATATGACTAACCATAAGAGTCCTATATATAAACCTTGAATGCTAATGCTTATTATTTCTGTTTGAAATGATCATGACTATACATACTTGAGATTATTGTGTTTTAATGAATGATACTAATAAGCATGCATAGGGACCAAGGATGAATATGAGTTCAAGAACAGGTAATCCAGGAAGCAAAGATCAAGAGGGAGCACACTCCAGTGGTTTCTGCAAGGGTGCAGATATTCAGAGGGAGTTGTCCATATCTCTACATTCCACAACAAGAAGGTTTAGAAGGACTCCAGCAGCTCCTGCAAGGAAGAAAAGACTCAGAGGGAGTCCACCCAACAAACAAACAAAGATAAGTATTTTAATTATCTTGCATATTTGTTTGCTTAAATAAAATTGTTCAATGATGTATATGCTCATGTTCCTAGACTTAGGATATGTATTGTGCATATTAGAATGATTGAATTAATGAACAGTATACTACTAATATGCATGTGTTGGGTAAGTGGCCTATGGCACTGTACAACATTCCATTGCTACTTATCTAGAATGAAACCTCTTTGCTGACATGTTGGGAGTTGTGCACACTCTTAACAATGTTCTGGTAGAGATTGGAAGGCATCTAGAAAGTTACGGGATATGGATAAATGTTGTATTGAAGCATTGGCTAAGATAATTGCATGACTGCATGACTGTATGACATATTTCTTCATGTGTAAGAATTTGTTCTGAAAATTATGAATTGTTTCTAATCATGCAATTTAATCTGTTTTGTAGGAAAGACCGTATATCTTCACCTACAAAAAGGACTACAACATTTGTTCCAGCAACAAAGATATCTATTGAAGATATTGAAATTCCCAGGATCTGGGATGAAGAAATGAAATACCATGATC
This sequence comes from Larix kaempferi, assembly GCA_027924585.1. NCBI lineage: Eukaryota > Viridiplantae > Streptophyta > Pinopsida > Pinales > Pinaceae > Larix > Larix kaempferi. Next base: position 15,261,657 of record BSBM01000088.1, on the reverse strand, counting down.
CGTCGATCATGAAGAATGATGTCTGGGATGCGATCCCAAGAGCCAAAGGGAAGTCTGTTGTGACTTCCAAATAGAACTTTCAGATCAAGCATGTTGCAGATGGCAGCATAGAGAAACATAAAAGTGATGAAATAGAAGATACACCAGATGGATTCAAGACAGCTTTCTTGAATGGTGTAGTTGAAGAAGAAGCAGCCACTTCATTCTGAGACACATGATAGGAAATCATATATGTGCAGAACTTGGTATGGTGAAGATAGATTGATTGCCGACACGCAGCGGAAGCTTACTACCGAGTTCGAGATGAAGAACTTGGGGATGATGCACTATTTGTTTTTGGCGTGGAGATGTGGCAGAATGCAGGTGGGATCTTCCTTGGTCAAGGGAAGTACACAGTAGATATCCTGAAGAGATTTGGGATGATGGATTGCAAGGCCATGGCCACACCTATGGCATCGAATCTGAAGCTTCTATGTGATGCTTCATCTGAGCCGGTTGATATCTCTTTGTATCATCAGATGATTGGGTCCTTGATGTACTTGAAGAACACGAGACCAGACATTTACTTTGATGTGAACACATTGAGCCAGTTCCTGACGGATCCGAGGAGTGTTCACCTGGTTGCTGTAAAGCATGTTCTGAGGTACCTGAAGGGTACAGTGTATTATGGGCTCAGGTATGAGGAGAATCAAAAGTTTAACCTGCAGGGTTATGTTGATTCAGATTGGGATGGCAGTGCTGCAGATAGGAAGAGCACATCTGGGTGTTGCTTCAGTATGGGATCAGGTGTGATCTCTTGGTTTAGCAGGAAGCAGTCCTGCGTAGCACTAAGTACAGCTGAGGCAGAGTATGTTGCAGCCTGTTCAGCTAGTTGTGAGGCAGTATGGCTACGGAAGCTACTGTCTGAGTTATTTGATCTCCCGTTGGAGGCTACTGGTATCTTCTGTGATAACCAGAGTTGTGTGAAGCTGTCCGAGAAACCAGTGTTTCATGACAGGTCGAAACACATAGAGATCAAATATCACTATATCAGGGATATGGTGCAGAGAGGAGCTGTGAAGCTCCTGTATGTTGCGACGGACGAGCAGATTGCAGATGTGCTGACGAAGCCACTAGCCAGGGTGAAGTTCGAGTACTTCAGAGAGAGGCTTGGCGTTATTCAGATCGAGGACACTTCGAGGAAGAAGTGATGGACACATTTGCTGAAGCCATTCCAAGCATGTTGGAAGGAGGATCCTTCACATGGCTGTGGATGTAAGCGCTGGATGATGAGCATCAGGATGATGTTCTAGTTTCTGCTTGATATGATCAGTTGGATCATTTTATGTATGTATGTACACATCATGTTGGATGCTGGATATGATCAGTTGGATCATGTTATGTATGTATGTACGCATCATGTTGGATGCTGGATATGATCAGTTGGATCATTTTATGTATCATGTTGGATGCAGGATATGATCAGTTGGATCATGTGTATGTATTGTTTATGCATCATGTTGGATGCTTGGACCATGTATCTGTATATGTATCAGGTGGATACATTGTATGATCAGGTGGATCATGTATGGTGATATGTATCATATATTTGTATTTGTATCAGGTGGATACATTGATGATCAGGAGGATCATGTATGATGATATGTATCAGGTAGATACTTGGTATGCATCAGGTAGATGCATTGATGATCAGGAGGATCATGTATGATGATATGTATCAGGTAGATACTTGGTATGCATCAGGTAGATGCATTAATGATCAGGAGGATCATGTATGATACTTGGTATGCATCAGGAAGATGCATTGATGATCAGGTAGATGACATGCAGCAGGATGTTGCAGTGATGATCAGGATGATCATAGATGACGAGCTTCAGGATGTTGCTCCAGATGACATGCAACAGGATGTTGCAGTGATGATCAGGATGATCATAGATGACGAGCTTCAGGATGTTGCTCCAGATGACTTGCAGCAGGACGTTGCAGTGATTATGATCAAGACGATCATGAGTACATCAGGATGATGTATGGTGAGTATCAGGTTGATACTCTGTGGCCGTGGATCAGGTTGTGTAGATGAGCATGTCTGGGAGATCCTATAGGTCGGAGTTGTGTACCCGTAACAGCCTGGGATGCTCTTTCGAGACATTGCTCTGGGAGGACATGTAATTCGTTGCCCTGGGAGATCTCAGGTCGGAGTTGTGTACCCGTAACATCCTGAGATGCTCTTGCGAGGTTTTGTCCTATGGCATGTAATTTGGGCCCTGGGAGATTTCAGGTCGGAGTTGTGTACCCGTAACATCCTGAGATGCTCTTGCGAGGTTTTGCCATGACCACATGTAATTTGTGCCCTAGGAGATCTCAGGTCGGAGTTGTGTACCCGTAACATCCTGAGATGCTCTTGCTAGGTTTTGTGGTGGACCACATGTAATTTGTGCCCTGGGAGATCTTAGGTCGGAGTTGTGTACCCGTAACATCCTAAGATGCTCTTTCGAGGTTTTGTGGTGGGGTCACATGTAATAGCGCCCTGGGAGATCCTACAGGTTGGAGTTGTGTACCCGTAATATCCTGGGATGCTCTTTCGAGGTTTTGTGACGCACGTAAAAGTCCTGAGGATTCCACAGTATGGCCAGTGATGATGAAGACCTGCAGGTGGTGGGCCTACATCCAGTATGAAAAAGGACTGGCTCTGTAGAACTTCCTATGACGAGTAGAGACAGAGATTGGACGAGATAGCAGCAGCAGTGACGATGACGATGACGATGCATCGATGATGATGATCCAGAGAAGAAGACTTGTCTAGCAAATCTGTGTCGAGAAATACCTTCCTTGTTAAGAGGGAGTGTTGATGTATATGTAACTTCGGAATGTATTTCATCAGTATATTATATGTATATTTATTGTACCCTTATAAGAGATGTGTTATTCCTCTATAAGGAAGTGTCGTCATGTGGATTGACAAGTGTCGCAAGTGTGTGTACTTGCCGATGGGTTATTAGACCACCTTATGGGGTCGGCCCTAATTAATATATAATATAATGTGGATGTACTAAAGTAGACAAGTCGGCCCCAGTAGGTCACTGGGCAAAAAGGTGAGTATAAATAGAGATAGGAGATCTCTATTTTACTCACTCGGAAAAGTATCTATCTCTCTCTCTGGAAAGTGGCGCACTAGTGAGGAGGAGGAGGATCATCTGCTAGGAGACTATCTCTGTATTATTTGGTTGTATTTTGGTTGAGCCATTGCTCTCTCTATCTCTGAGGAAGTTGTGGGGTTTTTCACCTTAGGGTTTTCCCCACGGAAACTCTGTGTCTCTTGTCTCTATGCTTTTGATTCTTATGATGCTTGTGATGCTTGTCATATTATGATTGTCATGCATTGATATACTGTAGATGTTATTCTCTCAGCAAAGATCCTATAGTATTGTGATTTAATACTGAAAATTTAACAATCCCGAAATTGATAAGGGTGCAAGATAGTGAAATACTTGTGAAGCCCTTTACTGAATAAAAAGTTAGCAATGTTGTTTGGGCAATGGAGCCAGACAAAGCCCCGGGGCTTGATGGCTTTTCCATTCACTTTTACGGAATTTGTTGGGATATTATCAAGGTGGACTTAGTTCGAATGATCAGGGGTTTCCTCCAAAAAGCCAAGGTTGGTGGCAGCATCAATTCTACATTTCTTGCGTTAATCCCCAAGGAATCAAACCCCGGTACCTTTGATTGGTTTAGGCCAATCTCGCTGTGCAACGCATCTTATAAAATTATGTCAAAGCTCATATCCAATTGAATCAAACCACTGCTGGGTAATCTCATCTCTTCCAGTCAAGGTGGTTTTGTGAAAGGCCGGCATATCATGGATAATGTGACTCTTGTGCAGGAAACCATCCATTCAAGCCACCAACGCAATGAAGATGGTATGGTTATAAAATTTGATATGGCTAAGGCCTTCGACTGGGTAAGACACTCCTTTTTGTTCCAAGTCCTTCTTTCTTTTGGCTTTAGCAATGATTTTGTCAGGCTGATCAAAGCTTGTATAGGCAGGGCTTGGATCGCTCCATTAGTGAATGGTAGGCCAACCAACTAATTTCAAGGCACTCAGGGTATAAGGCAAGGATGCCCATTGTCCCCTTTCTTATACATTTTGATGGCAGACTCCCTTAGTCATAAGATGACTGTAGAGAAGGCAGCAGGAACAGTTCCGGCCATTAGTGTGATGAAAGAACTCAAACCCTCAAACCATGCATTGTTTGCAGATGACTCTCTCCAGCTGGGAGGTGCCTTTGTAAAAATTTCCAGGGTTTTCAATGATATCATTCAAACATTCTACAGAGTCTTGGGATCTTTGGTCAATAAGAAAAAATGTGCGGTGTATGGTTAGCATGCCCCTCGATCTACCATTCAGAGGATTTCCCATTTCTTAGGCTATGCAAGTTATGCAGAATGGGAATCTTTCAAGTACCTGGGGTTGCCTCTAACCCTGGGCACCACTAAGGCAACGCACTGGCTTGAGGTAATAAGCAAAATCAAATAAAAAATGGCATCCTGGGGAGGACAGTGGCTCACCACTACTGGCAAATTAACCCTTATCAAAGCAGTCATCTCTTCTCTGCCTATCTATCAGGTGTCGTTCCTGTTGGCTCCAAAGATGATTACAGAACAGGTTGCAAAATTAATTCAAACCTTCCTGTGGAAAGGGGGTAAGGGAAATAATAAGAAATTCCACTTAGTGAGTTGGGACATTGTGAAAAAACCAATTTCTGAAGGAGGATTGCAGGTCAGAGATCTTGGTCTTGCCAATTTGGCTCTCGGAGGCAAGGTGTTGTGGCAGATTTTCTCCAATCCCACTCACCCTGCTAATAAAGTATTAATTAAAAAATATATGCACGGTGTCTCAGAGGATAGTATGGATGAAGGTAGAGTCACTAAATGCACCACGTTGTGGAAACTTTGTAGCAGCGGCTGGGAGTTCTTCAAAAAGCATCTCTATCGTATACTTGGAAATGGTAGACAGATCTGGTTATGGGAAGATAAGATTATGGGTCGCCACCCACTCAGGAACAACTCAGAAATCCACAAACTTCGTGGTTGGCTCATGCAACCTGGCATAACGAACCTTGCTGACATCTCTCAATGGGATCAGAACGGAAATTGGCAAGCATGGAATCTGCTCAGGTACGTGCTCTATTTGTTGCTCTTATCGGATTAGCTCCAGTTCATATGCGTACCAGAGACAAATGGGGTTGGGTACCTACAGGGATCTACTCAGCCGCTCAGGGATTCGATGCCCTTCAAAATTAGCATTCTATGGCTCAGTCTATCATTGCGTGGAAGCAAGTGTGGGATTCCTTTGGTATCCCAAAAGTCAATTTCTTCTTTTGGGTTCTCATGCATGGCCAAATTTTGACTGGGGAGAATTTGGTTAAACGTGGAATCCTCAGACCTCACAGGTGTCCCCTCTGTCAAGCAGCTCAGGAAACCATTGTGCATGTCTTTATTGATTGTCCATTCATGCAGGAGGTGTGGCAGCAGGCATTGCAGGGGCTCAATGTTCCAATTCCTTCTCAAACCAATATTGTCTTATTATTTTCTTCCTGGGCAGAGCGTTATCCTCTGAAACTCAAGAGTAATTCATTATGGGAAAAAATTTGGATGTCAATTTCAAAATATCTCTGCTGGGAAGTGTGGTTAGCCAGAAACGAGGGCATCTTCCAAAACAATTTGTGTACCCCTGCAATTGTAGCTGCGAAAACCAAAGCACTGCTCTTGGAAACGGTGGAAAATCGCCCAAATAATAAAGATAACTTGCTTCTTCCGGCTGAGAATAGTTGGATTGGCGCCCCACTACTGCGGATTAGGAGTAAGATCCAAGCTCGCCCAATCAGTAATCCTGAATGGCAGCTTCGGTATATTGACCCTAAATTTCATTAGTGGTGGAAGGATCGAGGTAAAGTCACTATTTTTTTTGATGGAGTAGCAAAAGGAAACCCGAGGATAGCTGGAGCAGCAAAAGGAAACCCGGGGATAGTTGGAGCAGGTGGGGTATTCTATACCCCTGACGGGTGCTTTTTGGGCAGTTTTAGCTGGGGTTTAGGGCAAAGTACAAACAACCAGGCTGAAATTTTAGGATTGCTCAAAGCTTGTCAGATCTCTTAAGGGAACGAAGATCAAGTTATTCAAATTTTTGGAGATTCGGAAATTCTAATAAAAATTCTAAACAATGAAGATCAATTCAATAATGCGGCGCTCAATAAGACCTTGCAAAGGGTTAGGAATTTGCTGCACAATTTCAACTCCGCCTCCTACTTCCACATTCTCTGGGGTCAAAATCAGGAAGTGGATACTAGGGAAAATGTGGGGTGTCTTCTAGCCCAAGCTGATCTGATTCTGAATGATTAACCTCCTCTATGGTCTCCCATCCCGTAAGATGGTAGCTCTTTGAGCTTTGTAATAGCAGGTCTAGAAAATATATGATTGGAAAGTATATTGGTTATTGTATGAGGGGTTGATTGGCGTTATCCTAGCCGTGTTTTTCCTTTTAATAATAAAAAAAAAATATCCATTTTTGTTAAAAAAAATAAAATAAAGACTTCCAATACAATATAGAATTAAAGTCATTATGATTCAAGAGCCAATCGTCAAGTTTTAGAAATAGTCAAACACTAGAGAATTGAAATCTCCAATGGCAGGTTTGGATATAATATTAAACAAGAATTCTAATCAAACCACTTCCATCACAAGAGAGAATATTTAACTCGATCTCCTTTTAAATTCACAACTTCAACTTATGCGAGATTATTTCAAAATTAGGAATGGACAGCGATAATGTCCTCTTCTGCTTAAGCACAAAGGACTATCCCGCTAACCTATCTGATTCCCATAGGTTCGAGCGGGCACTGACATTCAAGGAATTAACTGAGGATTGATGCCATTTACACCATAAGAAGATCTTAAGCATGGTTATTAGATCATCAGTAGATAAATAGGGGCCACGGGAGCTAGGGGACACCTGCATGTATGGCATGCGAGCCATATTTCATGTTGCATGCACTGAAACTCCTTTATTGAGCTTCCATGCACACCGGAAGCACTGCATGCAAGTCAACTGGAAATTAGAAGATAATGTGACCTAATCATGAAAAAAGTTATGTCAGGCTAGGTGAAAGTTATAAAAGAAAGGTAAAGTGAGTGAGTAAGGCCTGCTTATATGATTATTGATTTGAGAAGTCGATTTGGAGAGCTCAGTGAGCTATTTTGGGTTGAGGGAACACACTCAACCATTCAGTGTATTTCGGTAGCGAAATCTATCTTCCCTAGTCACTAACAGGGTTGGATCATCCAGATTCAACATTTCTATTATCATCAGGTATCATTCTTAAGCATTCTGTAGGGTTCGAGTTATAGTTTGGATTGAAGGAACTCGCCTTCCTTGCTTGGGCGAATTGCAGAAAGGGAGATCTATTCGTATCTCAGTCTATAAAGGTCAGTTATTCTGCATGCTGGCTTCATTCTTCCGAGAGCACCACTATTTCCCTACCCTTGGAAGAAGGGCTTCTTATTTGGACTCCTGTGCTAGTTATCGTCATCTTACCTTTTCAGAAGACGTCCTCTCTTGCATGGGCGACTTTCTTAGAGGAGGGTTCACGTTTTAGGCCTCAGAGTTGGTGCATGGTCTGCATGTAGCCTCTATTGTGATCAGAGGGGGATTATAACCCTAGTACATACCTTTCGGAGCCATTTCCCATCAGTATGCCATCCATACTTCCATATCATCACTGAAGAGGGCACATTAATTACAAGGGCACATTATTGGAGGAGAAATATTCTGTACCTTTCTCATCCACTGACACAATTCTTGCATGCTGGTTTGATATTGACATATATTCACTCCTTCATCTGATGGTACGCACATGCATATTTTCTATCCCTATTTTATAACATTTTTGATTATTTGGGTTATTTAGGGTTTGGCAAACCCATGCAAGCATAACTTAGTATCTGCATTCATAATTACTTCGAATATTGAACCCTAAAGACTACTAGCAAGCAACATAACTTCAAAAAAAAGAAAAAATATTAGTTTGGGATATTACAGTGGTATCAGAGCATGTTCCTCGCCAACTGTGGGAGCATGAAGTTTTGAACAGTAAATGAATACAGAGGACCCACACAATATTACTTACAGGAGGCAGAGATTTAGGAATAATGGAAGAAGAGAAGAAGAAGAGTTAGAGGATATAGAACTAGGAGACACAGAGACTCAATTTGGAAAAGGTAAAGGAAAAGAAACAATGGTAGATGATGATAAAATGGCTTTCACTAGCCTCCTTTCCGCTTTAAGAGAACTAACTTCAGGAAATAAGAGATGTTGACGACCATCAACAAATTGGTAGATAAGTTAGGGTCCACCCCACACAGTCCTCTTTTTCCCAACATTGACCGGGTATCCACTAGTAGCAGTGGGGAACAATTACACACTAATATGCAGAGTCACCCTCACCTCTACAATAGGTCATCCATACCTACCATTCCACAATTCTTGGATAGCCCGACAACGGTGCCAATAGTATAGGTAGAGCTAGAAGAGCCCATGGGGGCATATCTACGTGAGTACAGAGAACTGGGAGATGACTTCCAGTCATCCATGACCTTTACATATTTTTTCCATTTTAAAAGTAAGAACAAGTGGAGAGATTATAATAGGCCTTTCAACCAGAACTATGATTTATAGTGCACGGAAGGGAAACTGACCATTCCTACCTTTGATGGGACCCAGAGTAGCCTAGTGCAGAATTGGGTGCATAAGTTAGACACTTACTTCCAACTCAACCCCATGATGGAGATGGATGCCATTAAGTTGGCAACCTTGCATTTGGATAGGGAATCCCATGAGTGGTGGTACCGTGGGCTAGTGACATTGGGTCACAATACCATCACCTCTTACAAATATTTTACACAAAGGCTCATTGAGCGCTTTGACAGGAAAGACCTTGAGGTGCATTTTAAAGAGCTAGCACAACTCAAGCAGATAAGTAGTCTAGAATCATTCATATCAGAGTTCCAAAGGGTAGCAGTCATGGTGACAGACATGTCAGAGAGTAGATTAATTATGTTGTTTACCGAGACTCTCACTAAGCCCTTACATGGATGATTAAGGCTTAGTCATACCATAGATTTACATGATTCAATTCCCTAAAATAAGTTTCCTCCTAGAACCAATTTTCCTATAAAAGATAAGGAGAAGAGACCCTTAAAAAAGAATGGCCCAAGAAAGAGTGGATGGATAATGATACCTGCCAGAACCTTAGAAGAAAAAAACTATGTTTCAGTTGTCAAGAACCATGGGTACCAGGTCACAGGTGCTCAGGGAAGGGGAAGGCTCACTACATAGAGGTAGACTCTGACAGTGGAGAGGATGATGATGAGCAAGACCAGGAATAGGGAGAGGCACTTTACGCAGCAGAGGAGGACCAACCTCTTGAGGGGACACAGGGAGGTGCCATTGCTACATTATCTGGAGTTCCTAGATTTCACACACTTCAGATTAGAGGTGTCATACAAGGAAACATGGTTGGAGTGTTGATATATGGTGGGGCATCCCACAACTTTATTGATGTTGCTTGGATAAAAAGAAAGGGTATTCCGACTGAGAGATTTGATGGATTCACCGTATCTGCAGCAGGTAACCACACCATGGAGTGTAATCAAAGGATTCCAAAATTAAACATAACTCTAAGGAACTATACAGTGATAGATACATTCTATGTGGTTGACGTACCAGACACAAATTTGGTATTGGGAGTTTAGTGGCTTTATTCCATTGTAAAATATTCTACGAACTACCAGACCATGGAGATGGAATTTCAGGGAACAAAAGGACAAAGAGTGGTTTTGATAGGGATGAATACCTACCCTCCTAGAGTAGTATCGTCTCATAGGATGGACGCGTTGCTCTGATAGGGAGACATAGAGTGGGAAACAGAGTGCTTGGTTACTTTCAGGAAACCACCAGATAGAGTCACACAACATCTAGTAGCCATATAGGCACTATTGCAGAAGCATAAAAGGGTATTCAGAGATCTTCCATTAGGTAGGCCTCCAGATCGGGGATTTGAGCACATTATTGAGTTAGAAGAGGGGACTCAAGCAGTCATCACTACCCCTTACTGGCACCCCAAAAGATATAAATATGAAATTGAAAATACAATCAAAGAATTGCTCAAATTAGGTTACATAAAACCTATATCTAGTCCATTTGCATCCTCAGTGGTGTTAGTAAAGAAAAAGGATGGAACCTTATGCATGTGCATTGATTACAGGGCACTTAAAAAGAAAACAATTAAAAACAGGCATCCAATCCCCAGGATTGATGAATTGATGGATGAACTACAGGGGGGAAAATACTTCTCCAAAATTGACCTCCGATCAGGTTACCATCAGATACGGGTTAGGGAACAAGATGTTCCAAAGACCACTTTTCGTTGTCATTACAGAAACTATGAGTTTCTAGTGATTCCATTTGGGCTCACTAATGCACCAACTAATTTCCAGTCATGCATGAACAACATCTTCAAGGCTCAGTTACGCAGGTATCTTCTGGTATTCTTCGATGATAAATTGATTTACAGTCGGACTTGAGAAGATCATTTAAATCACCTAGATGAAGTACTTGGAATCTATTACAGGTACATTTAGAGAATATTAGAGCCATATTGGATTGGCCTACGCCTAAAAATGTGATAGATTTGAATGGATTTTTGGGCCTTTTCACCTACTACAAGAGGTATGTTAGCGGGTTTTCATAGATGACCGCACCACTCATAGATCTGACCAAGAAAGCGTCATTCAGTTGGTTAGAGGAAACCCAATGGACATTTGAAAAAATTAAAAAGGTAATGAGTTCGTGCCCGATACTAGCACTACCAGATTTTACACAACCATTCGTATTAGAATCTGATGCTTTAGGAGAGGGTATAGGAGCAATATTGATGCAGAATAATCACCCGATTGCATTCGAGAGCCGAAAACTCAAGGACTATGAACACCACTATTCAATATATGACAAGGAAATGCTATCCATTCTCCATGCGCTAACCAAGTTCAGGAAATACTTAGTGGGTGGAAGATTCAATATTAAGACAGCTCACAACAGATTAAAGTACTTCCTGGAACAAAAAGAATTAAACGAGAGGCAACATAAATGGGTGAGTAAGATTCAATCCTATGAATTTGAGATTGAATACATAAAGGGAAAAACAATGTGGTAGTAGATGCATTTTCTAGACGACCAACCAGTTTATCCCTTATGAGCATTTCGTCGGATTGGAGATCTCATATTTTGGTTGAATACTCCAAAGATAAGTTTGCTTGCGAAATATTTGATGGACAGATTCAAGATAACAGGCACAGAGTAATAGATGACATCATATAATATAAAAACAGAATCTACTTGGTCCTCGAGTCTTCACTTAAGAAAAATATTCTGCAAGCTTCTCATGATTCACCTTTAGCAGGACACTAGGGGTTTCTTAAGACTTACAGGCAGATTAGAGAGAGGTTCTCATGGAAGGGCCTCAAGAATGATGTGATGTAGCAAGTGAGGGAGTGCAGTTTGTTCCAATAGAATAAGATAGAGCATACTCACCCAACCAGTTTATTACAACCATTACCCATTCCCGAGAAAAAATGGGAAAGCATTTCCATGGATTTTAATAAGGGGTTGCCCAAAGTACATGGTAGAGACTGTTTGTACATATTGGTGGTTAGGTGACCAAGTTCGCTCACTTATTTTCCATTCCTTTCGACTAGTCATTCGCACAGGTAGCCGAGCTATTTTTCAGAGCTCGGTATTCAGATTACACGGGTTACCTAAGACCATCGTTAGTGGTAGAGATTAGCAAGTTCACTGGAGCCTTTTGGAAAGAACTTTTTAGGTTGGTTGGGACAGAATTGGCCATGAGCATGAGTTATCATACACAGAGTGACATACATACATAGATAGTTAACAAGTGGATTGATGGATACTTGAGGAACTACGTAGCAAGTCAGTAGAGGACATGCGCTAGCATTTTTGAACCCAAAATCCGACGTCATATATGTTCGATTTTTGACATCACGTTGTCAACCATCCGACAAGCCTCTCCTTTTTTAAACTTCGGTTTCCCTTTGGCGGATATCCGAAAACAATATGGTCTCTTCGGATATCCGAAACGACCATGTCAAATATTTGACCACAACTCTTTCAATATACACGTCGACTATTCGACACCCATTAATTTAAAGGTGGTCAGATATCTGACACCCATTACTTTACAGGTGGTTGGATATCCGACAACACGGCCGTCGAAGATTCGACCCCAATTACTTTACATATGGTCGGATATCCGACAACCTAGTCGTCGACTATCCAACACCCATTACTTTAAATGCGGTCGGATATCCGATGCATATACCTACAAAGTCTGACGACGTTTGGCGTCGGTGGTATGGCAAGCTCATCGGATTCTTTTGAAGGGGCCGTCGGATATCCGACGTAGATTAAATTATAGGATGTCTAATATTCGATGTCGTTTGCCGTCGGTGGTATGGCGAGGTTTTCAGATTCTTTGGAAGGGGACGTCGGATATTCGACGAATATGGGGAATTAAAAAAAATTACAGAGATATTCAATGCCCAAAATGTCTTTTATTGTCGCCGAGTAATTCAAGATATTCCAGTTTGGAAAATTTAAGCCAAAGAAAATCATACAGAGACCACTATGTGTAGCATGCTAATTTATTTCATAGATAATAATGGAACACAAGTGAATATGTGTAGAATTCCTCATGCAAAGCATTGTTTTTTAGAGAGGCCTACAATAGGGAAGAATGAGTAGAGGAATCTAGGAGAATGTCTTGGTATCCCATGAGATGTGCAGAATGTTAAGTGCATCTTTCAAATGGTTTTGCTCACACACTTTTCTCATATAACAATGCAATTTGTCTTGATCAATATCAACTGAGTTGGTGTTGGTGTTGGTGTGAGTGCCTTCTCCTCTGTTGTAAGATGAAGAGAGGGTTTTCACATTCTATTTTTGTAACATCCTGGAAAAATCACAAAAATTTTAAATTTTTCTACGTGACATTTATTGGTTACTTAATGAATGCGGAAAAAGAACAATGCATGAAATGTTATCTTGCTGTATGAAATGCCATGCTAGTTTATTAAGTAAGAGTTTGCGACGAACAGATTTCAACTTATGTCTTGATGTTATCCAAATTTAGTTGTGCGGCTACCAATTCTACTGTTGCTATTTATAATTGTTGAAACAACTGTTTGACTAATGTACTTTTGTTTGATTGATGAAGGGGTCCTATGGATGCCCCGAGGCTTACTTAGCATTCGTGCTAAAGCATGTGATTTCGTACTTGTGTCAGATTTACATGTAAGAGATTAAAGTTGCGACAAGTATTCAACAGTTTATCAGAGAAGATCTATATTGATCGTATCGCAGTGTTGTACCCAGATTTATTTTGGTTTCTGTTCATGTTGTCTGTATGTAAAAGCCTACCTTCTACCTCCATGGCAAATTGTGGAAATTCCATGTACAACTATTTGTTAACTTGTTTAGGGTTTATGTCCTGCAATGATGGTGTTGGTCTAAATTATTTCTCTTACACAATACATTATAATGTGTGTATGTATAATGTCTAAAATATGTTCACAAAGTATAACTCTATGGTCTGTTTATAGTGTTTACAGGATTGTTATCGAACCCCTGCAATTAGAGTTTGTTGTCAATTTAACAACTATCACATTTATGTAATGTGAGTTGTGTGCATCGTGATACCCTATGTGGTATTTATGTGATTGTGCGATACTATTTGCACAATATTATTTCTATGCAAACTATATGGTATGTGTGCATTGTGATACCCTATTTTATACTATACACTATGAACCTTATTGACTATTATGCAAATGATATGAGTTATATGCAAATGTTGTAATATTATGCGATAGGTGAAATCTATGCAACTATATGTTATATGGAATATGTGCAACTACGTGATATTATGTAATATGCAAACTTTGGCAGATACCATTACTATATGCCTTGACAGGGTTGCATAGTTCGACTTTACAATAAGCATTATATTGTGTTATGAATAATACGGTGTGAATGTTAAATGCTACAGGTTGGCAATACCAAAACTGTCATGTGCATTAAATGGACACAACTGCTGAGTTAGTGGCTTTCCAACGTGGTAGGCATATTGGGCTTATTCACGTGCCATACCTTGGTAATAGCTGACCTGTTGCTGATGTGTAAACACTCTGTGCTCGAAGGTTTAAGAGTGGATTCCTTCATGGCTCCCTAGTGGCGTTTGTAATGATATCAATAATTAATGTGGTAGCTGGTGATTGATATTTCGTAAGACTCTCGGTGATCTCCACCGTTGATCTTGGAAGTGTAATGAATGGTATGGGTTAAACCCTACCTTGTTTCGATAATCGTGTTTATTGTGAGTTTTGGCAACGGTGGGTTTTGGCTCTGCAACTGGCCGACAGGCCGAGGGTTTGTAGGTCTTTCTGTTATGCGTTTTGAGTTGTGAGGCCAGGGTTTTAAACCCGTGACTCATGAAGATTTAGGAGCCGAAATACTCAGCTATTTGTACAGTGATAGATGTTCTAGTTGGCAGCTTAGTGCTTGTCTTGATACGTTTTCGATCGTCAAACCCGTTGAGGGTTTTTAAAATTGAAAGATTGATTTAAATGAGATATCAACCATCCGCCATGGTTGTTCCAGGTCTCGGCATTGTTTAGTTTGTATAGAAGCTGGTGACTTGTATGGGGTTTCATTGTGCCTCGACATTTGATAGCATGAGTGATATCCAACACTGTTACGCTTGTTTGGTGATTGTTGCTGCTATTGGCCAACTAATTTGAAGGTAATGTATTCGAAAACTTCCCCTGTAGCTTTCACATTTGACATTTGACGCAATAGTTGTTGCTTTGTTTAATACTGAGTTTTATTTTCTTGATAAGATAATTGTTTGACCACCACGTTGATATGGTTGTTTACAGGGTAACAGTTCGTGGGTGTTCTCCTATTTGAACGTCGTTGGTTGGCTGCAACTATACCAACCGACCAACTGTGTGTGGTCTTGTGTGTTGTGTTTTGATTCAGAGGGTTTCGATAGGGTTTGTAAACTTTTTTGAAGTATGGGGAGGATATGCCTCGACCCATAGGGAAACTGCCATGTTTGATTGTGAATACAACAGTTTTAGAAACAAGGATTTTACCCTCAGACTTGGATAATATGATAATATAAAAGATCTTCTTGTAGATTATATAGCCATGACTATTTTTGTGTTTGTAGTGTTGGGGCTTGGCCCGTGAATGAAACTAGTCACTCGTCAATTCAAGAAATGGAAAAAGTTCGTGTTTGACAGTCTTTGTGTAAAATGGTAATGTTTTGTGAAAACTAGGTTTTAATCATACCTATGCTATCGTGCTTCTTTCTGGACTGTAAGCTCATGAATGTTTAAAAGATAGACAAAGAAATCGTGTCCAATGTGTGTAAGATGATAGTTACTGCCTACTGTTACTAAATCAATAGTTAAGTGTGGAGATATGTGATGGCTTCGACATAATACCTCATCGTCGATTATGAAATGTTTGTGCTTTTGATTTGAAAACTTGTCAGAGGTTAGGGTTTGACTATCCTTAGTTGTTGATGTGCTCATTGATATGTTGCAGCATCAATTAGGGTTGTGATTTTGTTGACTCTGCTCCTACAGACATTGTAATGTCTTAAAGTTTTGCACTGATATTTGAAATAAATAAGTTTGATCTACAGTAATGATTTTGATGTAAAGTTTAGTTTGTCTATTGTTAATAAAATAATGAAATGACAGAGAGCTCATTTAACTAGTTCGACTCTGTAGAAAATTACAAATCGTTGGCTATATGTCGAGAATAAATAACAATGTTTTTATACTTAAATAATGATTGGTAATATGTTGTTTCTTGTTTGTCTATATGTCCTATATGTACAATAATGATAATAACAACAAACTATAGTTATTCTTTGAAAATGAACATTTGGAAAACAAAATGTAAAGAACAAAAATGATTTCTTTATCTAATATAAACTCTGTTATTTCTATGAAATAGATTTACTGTTTGATGAAAAGATTGGAAATAAGAAGTAGTACTGTGAGTAAAATGCAGTAGATAATACTAATTAATAGTCAACAAATAATTTAACAAAAGATATAAAATGGTACTTCTATCACCATGGCAGTTTGCCTATCATATCTTATCTATCTTAATCTGTTTCTGTACTGGAGTACGATGCTATTCCTTTTTGCATGGAGAAAAATACAGAAACTATTTTATTCAATCATTTCAATTCATACAAAATTATAAAATTTAATAGGACAACGGAATTAAACTTATAAAACAAATAGTGAAAGTTAGAACAAACAACAGAACTGTAATATGCAAAAATAGATAACAGAACTTAAAAATAAATTAGATAAGACAATAGAACCTGTAAAAGATGATAGGGCCGAAAAACACCCAAGGAGGCCTATTCCTCCCAACCTGCTCCAGAAGAAGCAGCTGAACTGCTGACTTCTAATGAACCCTCGAGCCTGATTATTGATCGAATAAATGGGTGGAATCTGTGTAGAAGAAAGGCACTCAAAAACACCTTCTCCACTCAGTATCAACCTCCTGAAATAAAATGCCTTCTCCACTCAGCATCAACCTCCTGAACTCAATAAGAGTTTGGTAGACTCACAACATGATCAACAACATAACATATCCCCTCATCAAATCTCTTGGGTGCAAACACAACAAAACCCCAAGGTAAATTTTCTCGTCAGGAAAAGTGATGAACCCCAGTTCAATATTTGATGACTATTATATAGACTTCCTAGGTCTTTTAGTGGTCAGTTTGGAATAAATGAGCGTCAATATCCAGTCCCATCTTTCAGGGTACTATGACCACATTTCAAGGGCATTGTCCCATACCAATAGCTAGTGAGTTGCATCATGATGCTGCCACTTGTCCATTGCCTTCTACCCCAAATTTCATTCCACCTAGTGGATTAGTAACCACTCTTTCAACAGTCCTCTTAGGTGTTTGTATCCTATTTTATTTATTAAATAATAATATATTTTGCAAATTACAGTCATCCTTGGACACCTGTCCAACATAAACTTTACAATAAAAGTTATCATAATGTTTCTTAACACCAAATGTTTTCCAGCTTAAAGGGTATGTTACAAACACCCCCTCTTAAGCTCAACATCATCCTCGATGTTTCTTATTCATCATCAAGTTCCTCATGGAACAGAACTGGATATGCTGCCCGCATATTACTTTCCAGCTCCCAAGTAGCTTCATAAGGGCTAAGGTGCTTCCATTGCACCTTTACCTGCCCTATGGTGCGATTTTGAAGCATAATTTCCCTCCGGCCTAGAATACAGTCCGGTTCCACCTTAAAATCTCCTTCGGGTTCCACCTGTATGTCATTCCAATTCAACACATGAGTAACATCGTGCACATACTTCTTTAAAACATAAACGTGAAAAACATTGTGGATTTTTAATTTGTATGGCAATGCCAATTGATATGCAGCAGCTCCTATCCTTGATAGGATTTCGAATGGTCCACAATACCTTGGTGCTAATTTAGCACAACTCCCAAGATTCAAAGAACTTTTCTTGGGCTTTAGCTTTATGAAAACATGGTCTCTTGCCTGAAATTCTCTTTCTGTGCATTTTAAATCAGCATAGCTTTTTTGCCGATCTTGGGAAACTTTTAAGTTACCTTGAACCTGTTTCATGGTTAGCTCCATTTCTTTCAATAAATCTGGTCCTAACATCAACCTTTCTATAGGATTATCTCAAGAAATTGGAGTACAACATTTTCTTCCATACAAAATTTCAAATGGACTTAACTTAGTAGATGCTTGATAATTATTATTGTAGGCAAATTCTGTTAAGTGCAAGTAATCTTCCTATTTAGATGGCTGATCTTTAACATACAATCTTAACATATTTTTCAAAATCTGATTTACTCTTTCTGTTTGACCATCAGTTTGTGGGTGGAAAGAAGTGCTGAAATTTAACTTAGTATTTAATCCTTTAAACAGTGCTGTCCAAAAGTTACCGATGAACTTAGAGTCTCGGTCTGAAATAATTACCTTTGGAATTCCATACAAGCGAAAATTTTGCTTCATGAAAATATCTGCAATGTTAGAAGCCTTGAAAGTAGTTTTAACAGGAATAAAATGAGTAGCTTTGCTAAGTTTATCAACAGCAACCGTAATTGAGTCATTCTGCTTCTGATTTTTAGGCAAACATGTAATAAAGTTAATGCTTATAATTTCATATTTCCATTCTGGAATTGGTAAGGGCTGCAATAGCCCAACTGGATGTTGATGTTCAACTTTAATAATCTGATAGTCAAAGCATCTAGCTATATATTCAGCAACTTCACTCTTCATGTTAGGCCAAAAGTACTCATTTCTTAACATAGTTATCATTTTCTGATAACCAGGATGCCCTGAATAAGGACTCTTGTGAACTTCATCTAAAATCAACAACTTAACCTTTGAAAAATTAGGCACATAAATTCTGTTTTTGTAAGTTAAAAAGCCTTTTTCATTAATACTGTAATCTATTATAATATTTTCAGATGAATTTTCAGCTACTTTATCATGTAATTTTTGATAATTTTCGTCTTGCTTAATTCCTTCTTCGATCTGATTTTCTAGATCAGTTTTAAAAGTACTGATTGCTTCGACAAAACTCAATCTAGCATTTCTGCTCAATGCATCAGCAACCTTATTTTCCTTTCCATTAATGTGATGAATCTCAAAATCGTACTCGCTAAGGAAAGCTAACCACCTAGCTTGCCTTGCGTTAAGATTTGTTTGATCCAATAGATACTTTAAACCCTTATTATCAGTCATAAAAATGAATTTTATTCTGATCAAGTGATGACGCCACATTTTCAAAGCATGTATCACGGCTTCCAACTCAAGATCATACGTTGCATAATTCTTTTCATGTATTTTTAACTTCCTTGACTCAAAAGCAATTGCATGACCTTCTTGACTTAAGACCCCTCCAAGTCCTTCATTGCATGCATCCATGCATACGACGAAATACTTATTAGGATCTACAATTTTTAAGATGGGTGCAGTAGTTAATAACTCTTTTAACTTATTAAAACTGTCTTAACACTTTTGATCCCAAATGAATTTCTTCCCTTTCTTCTGCAAAGAAGTGATGGGGTTAGCAATTCTAGAGAACCCTTCAATAAACTTTCTATAGTACCCCGTTATTCCCATGAATGACTGTACATTAGTTACATCTTTAGGGATAGGCCATTCATTAATTGCTTTGATTTTATCAGGATCAACATAAATACCATCTTTAGAAATTATATGACCCAAATATTGAATTTTATCTTTATAGAAATCACACTTACTGAACTTAGCGTAAAGCTGATGATCTCTAAGTACTTGTAAAATGATTTTTAGATGTTTGTCATGGTGTTCTTTAGTTTTTGAGTAAACCAGGATATCATCAATGAATACCACTACGAACTTATCCAAATATTTATGCAGAATGTTCATTAAACACATGAACACTGCCGGTGCATTGGTTAGCTCAAAAGGCATAACTACGAACTCGTAGTGTCCATAATGCGTTCTGAATGCAGTTTTGAATATGTCCTCGTCTTTTATCCGGACTTGATGATAACCTGACCTTAGATCAATTTTAGTGAATATCTCTGCTCTGCATACTTGATCAAATAGATCATCTATACGGGGTAAGGAACACCGGTTCTTAATTTTCATTTTATTAAGCTGACGGTAGTCGATGCACAAACGCATGGTACCATCCTTCTTTTTAACAAATATTACTGGTGATCCCTAAGGGGACACACTTGGCCTTATGTAGTTTTTATCTATTAATTCTTTCAGCTGAGACTTTAACTCATTTAAATCCAAAATATTCATCCTATAGGGGGCCTTTGAGTTTGGTACCGCACTGGGTACTAACTCAATGGTGAAATCAAGTTCTCTTTTCGGAGGTAATCCTGGAATTTCTCCCAGGAATACATCAGAAAAGTCCCTAAGGATGGGAATATCTTCTAGTTTTAACTTGTCTTCTTTAGATGTATGCTCATCATTAACAACATTAACATCAAACAATTAACAACCTTTTCTAGCAGCTCTCTTCACTTGTAAGGCAGAAATCTGCCTATGAATTCCTTTTACTGTTTATGAATTACCTTCATTATTTATACAAGTAAAAGATTTATCATAACAATTCAATATAACTCTATTCTCTTCAAGCCAATCCATGCCTATCAACAAATCATATGACCCTAAAGGTAAAACATTCTGATTAACTTGTGTTTTCAGCTGATTTAAAAATACTTCACAATTCTGTACATAATCTGTAACCTTTCTTTTAGTTCTTGTTGCAAGCTGAACTAACCATGCATTATGAAATTTCTCTGTTTTTAGCTTGCAACGGTTTACTAAAGTAGTGAAATATAACTTAAATTTGCACCTGGATCTATTAAAATAGAAATAGACTTGTTTTGTATCATACCTTCAATTTCGACCATGGATGTTTGATGATCCGCTTGACGGTTCTCCAATGCTGCATTTATCCTGGGCACTGTAGGTTCTGCTTGCATAGTATGTATGTTGTTGGTTGTCCTCTTGTTGCATGGGCAATCTGCTCTCTTGTGTGGTCCGCCACATTCATAGCACTTTATGGGTCCTTTCTGCTCAGCATACCTGTTGTTATTGTTATTATTATTATTGCTGTGATTATTATTATTAGGTACATTTCTTGCAGCAGTAGAGTTCTGAGTTGCATTATTCCGGTAATTATTAGGAAAATTTCTGTTATTAAAATTTTTCTTAAAACTTCCAACATTCTGATTAAAATTCTTCTTTTTATAGTCATATTGATTAGTCTTACTGTTCTTCCAGCCAGTTGTTCCTTCTCTTTTTCTGTTTTGGTCAAAACAAAATTTTTCCTTCCTCATGGCTTCTTCCAAAGTGGAAGGGTTATCATACTCAATACGATCTTTTATATTAAAAGGTAAACAACTGAGAAACCTTTTCACTTTAGGCTTTTCCTCAACCATGTAGGGTACGTACCTCAGCAAGCTAAGGAACTTGCTGCATAGTTCTTTCATGTTTATTGTACCCAACTTTAAATTGTAAAACTCCTTCGATTTATCCTCAAAGTACTGTTCAAACAAGAACTTCTTTTTAAACAAACTTTTAAACATAGTCCAAGTTACTTCTTTTTCTTTTATGCTCTTGATTCTTTTAAGATCCTTCCACCAGATATCTTCCTTTCCGATCAGATTGTAAATAGCCATCTTGGCTTTCAGTTGAGAAGAGTAATCATAAATATTAAAGTACTTTTTCATTCCAGACAGCCAAGCTTCTGTTGTCTCACCCTTCTCACTTTCGCGATTAAAAGTAGGTGGCTTAATCTTTTTAAATTTCCTAGTAATCTGTTCATGATGCTTATGTTTTCTCTTTTTAGAGCAGCATTCACTGTTACTGCTGTCATAATTTATGTCTTCATTACTTGAATCATATTTAGAGGATGAGTAACTGTTCCTTTTATCATTTCTTATTTTCTTATGCTTATGTTGGTGGGACAATATTTCAGAATCAACCTTAAATTCTGATTTTCTGCCTCTTTCATCACTATGACAGTTTCCCTTTAAATTTTGTTGTAACTCTTCCTGTACCTTAAGAATCCATTCATTTTCTTCTTTAACAGCTTTTAACTCAGATGTTAAATCATGTACATTGCGTAAAATTTCAGAAGGCTGGTTGTTTAACTCAACATAAATTCCTTCAGTGTTATTATGATTAATTCATTCATTATGAGGAGATCTGTCCTCTGCTGATTCCTTTGGTATTTCCATACCTGAAATTAAAAGTCAATCCGTTCTGTGCAAAAATGAAATTAAATTACAAAAGTTAGTAACATAAACTTTCCGATTTATTTTTATGTTTGCGCGCATGAGCCTCATTCAGGCCTAGAGTTTGAACTTGCGCTCTGATAACACATGTAACATCCCAGAAAAATCACAAAAATTTAAAATTTTTCTACGTGACATTTATTGCTTACTTAATGAATGCAGAAATAGAACAATGCATGAAATGTTATCTTGTTGTATGAAATGCCATGCTAGTTTATTAAGTAAGAGTTTGTGACCAACATATTTCACCTTATGTCTTGATCTTATCCAAATTTAGTTGTGCTGCTACCAATTCTACTGTTGTTATTTATAATTGTTGAAACAATTGTTTGACTAATGTACTTTTGTTTGATTGATGAAGGGGTCCTATGGATGCCCCGAGGCTTACTTAGCATTCGTGCTAAAGCATGTGATTTCGTACTTGTGACAAATTTACAGGTAAGAGATTAAAGTTGCGACAAGTATTCAACAATTTATCAGAGAAGATCTATATTGATTGTATCGCAGTGTTGTACCCAGATTTATTTTGGTTTCCGTTCATGTTTTCTGTATGTAAAATCCTACCTTATACCTCTGTGGCAAATCGTGGAAATTCCATGTACAACTGTTTGTTAACTTGTTTAGGGTTTATGTCCTGCGATGATGGTGTTGGTCTAAATTATTTCTCCTACACAATACATTATAATGTGTGTATGTATAATGTCTAAAATCCGTTCACAAAGTATAACTCTATGGTCTGTTTATAGTGTTTACAGGATTGTTATCGAACAACTGCAATTAGAGTTTGTTGTCAATTTAACAACTATCACATTTATGTAATGTGAGTTGTGTGCATCGTGATACCCTATGCGGCATTTATGTGATTGTGCGATACTATTTGCACAATATGATTTCTATGCAAACTATATGGTATGTGTGCATTGTGATACCCTATTTTATACTATACACTATGAACCTTATTGACTATTATGCAAATGATATGAGTTATATGCAAATGTTGTAATATTATGCAATAGGTGAAATCTATGCAACTATATGTTATATGGAATATGTGCAACTACGTGATATTATGTAATATGAAAACTTTGGCGCATACCATTACTATATGCCTTGACAGGGTTGCATAGTTCGACTTTACAATAAGCATTATATTGTGTTGTGAATAATACGGTGTGAATGTTAAATGCTACAGGTTGGCAATACCAACACTGTCATGTGCATTAAATGGACACAACTGCCGAGTTAGTGGCTTTCCAACGCGGTAGGCATATCGGGCTTATTCACATGCCATACCTTGGTAATAGCTGACCTATTGCTGATGTATAAACACTCTGTGCTCGAAGGTTTAAGAGTGGATTCCTTCATGGCTCCCTAGTGGCATTTGTAATGATATCAATAATTAATGTGGTAGCTGGTGATTGATATTTCGTAAGACTCCCGGTGATCTCCAACGTTGATCTTGGCACTGTAATGAATGGTATGGGTTAAACCCTACCTTGTTTCGATCATCGTGTTTATTGTGAGTTTTGGCAACGGTGGGTTTTGGCAACGGTGGGTTTTGGCTCTGCAACTGGACAATAGGCCGAGCGTTTGTAGGTCTTTCTGTTATGCGTTTTGAGTTGTGAGGCCAGGGTTTTGAACCCGTGACTCATGAATATTTAGGAGCCGAACTACTCAGCTATTTGTACAGTGATAGATGTTCTGGTTGGAAGCTTAGTGCTTGTCTTGATACGTTTTCAATCGTCAAACCTGTTGAGGGTTTTTAAAATTGAAAGATTGATTTAAATGAGATATCAACCATCCACCATGGTTGTTCCAAGTCTCGGAACTGTTTAGATTGTATGGAAGCTGGTGACTTGTATGGAGTTTCATCGTGCCTCGGCATTTGATAGCATGAGTGATATCCAACACTGTTACGCTTGTCTGGTGATTGTTGCTGTTGTTGGCCAACTGATTTGAAGGTAATGTATTTGAAAAATCCCCCTGTAGCTTTCACATTTGACATTTGACGCAATAGTTGTTGCTTTGTTTAATACTGAGTTTTATTTTCTTGATAAGATAATTGTTTGACCACCACGTTGATATGGTTGTTTACAGGGTAACGGTTCGTGGGTGTTCTCCTGTTTGGACGTCGTTGGTTGGCTACAACTATACCAACTGGTAAGCCTCAGTGGTAGCTTTGAAAACTCTATGTAGATGAGATGCTGGCCGACTATTTGTGGTCTTGTGTGTTGTGTTTTGATTTAGAGGGTTTCAATAGGGTTTGTAAACTTTTTTGAAGTATGGGCAACTGTCGTGTTTGATTGTGAATACAACAGTTTTAGAAACAAGGATTTTACCCTCAGACTTGGATAATATGATAATATAAAAGATCTTCTTGTAGATTATATAGCCGTGACTATTTTTGTGTTTGTAGTGTTGGGTCTTCGCCCGTGAATGAAACCTGTCACTCGTCAATTCAAGAAATGGAAAAAGTTTGTGTTTGACAGTCTCTGTGTAAAATGGTAATGTTTTGTGCAAACTAGGTTTTAATCATACCTATGCTATCATGCTTCTTTCTGGACTGTAAGCTCATGAATGTTTAAAATATAGACAAAGAAATAGTGTACAATGTGTGTAAAATGATAGTTACTGCCTACTGTTACTAAATCAATAGTTAAGTGTGGAGATATGTGATGGCTTCGGCCTAATACCCCATCGTCGATTATGAAACGTTTGTGCGTTTTATTTGAAAACTTGTCAGAGGTTAGGGTTTGACTATTCTTAGATGTTGATGTGCTCATTGATATGTTTCAACATCAACGAGGGTTGTGATTTTGTTGACTCTGCTCCTACAAACATTGTAATTTCTTAAACTTTTGCACTGATATTTGAAATAAATAAGTTCGATCTACAGTAATGATTTTGATGTAAAGTTTAGTTTGTCTATTGTTAATAAAATAATGAAATGAGAGAGAGCTCATTTAACTAGCTCGACTCTGTAGAAAATTACAAATCGTTGGCTATATGCCGAGAATAAATAACAATGTTTTTATACTTAAATAATGATTGGTAATATGTTGTTTCTTATTTGTCTATCTATCCTATATGTATGATAATGATAATAACAACAAACTATAGTTATTCTTTGAAAATGAACATTTGGAAAACAAAATGTAAAGAACAGAAATAATTTCTTTATCTAATATAAACTCTGTTATTTCTATGAAATAGATTTACTGTTTGATGAAAAGATTGGAAATAAGAAGTAGTACTATGAGTAAAATGCAGTAGATAATACTAATTAATAATCAATAGATAATTTAACAAAAGATATAAAATGGTACTTCTATCACCATGGCAGTTTGCCTATCATATCTTATCTATCTTAATCTGTTTCTGTACTGGAGTACGATGCTATTCCTTTTTGCATGGGGAAAAATATAGAAACTATTTTATTCAATCATTTCAATTCATACAGAGTTATAAAATTTAATAGGACAACTGAATTAAACTTATAAAATAAACAGTGAAAGTTAGAACAAACAACATAACTGTAATATGCAAAAATAGATAACAGAACTTAAAAATAAATTAGATAAGACAATAGAACCTGTAAAAGATGATAGGGCCGACAAACACCCAAGGAGGTATGTTCCTCCCAACTTGCTCCATAAGAAGCAGCTCAACTGCTGACTTCTAATGAACCCCTGAGCCTGATTATTGATCCAGTAAATGGGTGGAATCTGTGCAGAAGCAAGGCACTCAAAAATACCTTCTCCACTTGGTATCAACCTCCTGAAATAAAATTCCTTCTCCACTCAGCATCAACCTCCTGAAATCAATAAGAGTTTGGCAGACTCACAACATGATCAACAACATAGCATATCCCCTCATCAAATCTCTTGGGTGCAAACACAACAAAACCCCAAGGTAAATTTCCTCGTCGGGAAAAGTGATGAACCCCAGTTCAATATTTGATGGCTATTATATAGACTGCCTAGGTCTTTTAGTGGTCAGTTTGGAATAAATGAGCGTCAAGCTCCAGTCCCATCTTTCAGGGCACTATGACCACATTTCAAGGGCGTTGTCCCATACCAACAGCTAGTTAATTCCATCATGATGCTGCCACTTGTCCATTGCCTTCTACCCCAGATTCCATTCCACCTAGTGGATTAGTAACCACTCTTTCAACAGTCCTCTTAGGTGTTTGTCTCCTATTTTATTTATTAAATAATGATATATTGTGCAAATTACAGTCATCCTTGGACACTTGTCCAACATAAACTTTACAATAAAAGTTATCATAATGTTTCTTAACACCAAATGTTTTCTAGCTTAAAGGGTATGTTACAATTTTTCATGTATGAGAAACTGTAGAAGACATATTGCAGCGCTATTCAAATTTTTTACATTGTAGGTTGCTTACAAAGATGCTACATAGAGAAAATTGTCAAGTTGTAGAAATGTATGAGTATGGAGAAAGTGATCATTGAAGTGACAAATTCATCCATCAATATGTAGAGGGAATTGATGTCATTGATGAAGGATTATGTGTTAAGTGCCATGAGCCACCACGATCTTCTCAAGTGGGAGATATATAAAAAGGTCCGTCTTCTTATTCTCTTTGTAGAAGGTGGTGCTCTCTCTCTTGGAACATGTGAAACATATATCGAGAATTCAAATAATACATTAAACATGCATTTAAAATTGAAAAGTGAAAAGATAATAGTTGCATTGATTAAAAAAGTAGGAGCATATGTTTAGAAATAATACTAGCATTTCAATCAACTAGTCAAAAATCAATGAAACAAAAATGCATCCCTTATTCATTGAAACATGAATTTAAAACATGAAGTGAGATGCATACTTCCTCCTCTACTATAGTGACACCACTATTTTTCAATTACATATAAGTAAAATATATGTGTTTAATAGCTGTATGTGGATCAAAACACAAATCTAGAAATGTCCTCCAAAAATTGAAGAAAAAAACCCTAGCAATCTCATTGGAATGATCCGTGATCCTAATGTTTAAAGAAAACATAAATTTGCTAAAACTTTCTATGGAGAAATTGCATAAAATAATGATAAAGTATATGATCACATGACAGTTTCACATATCCTATTTATACACAAAGGGAAATATTGGCACTTCAACCTCCTTTTACGACTACTCTTTTGACTCTTACTAGTGATATTATGGTGGAGGAAGAGACACACAAAAATGTTTTCATAAATCAGTTGTGATGAAAAATAATACATAGTGCATTTCACGCATTACCCCAATAGGGAGATAGGGTAGTAATGATTTGCATGTCAAAATGGAAATGAGAAAGGATGCTGCTAATTTATTTCATAGATAATAGTGGAACACAAGTGAATATGTGTAACATTCCTCAAAATGTTTATCTAAGTTAAATGGATCCCTTTCAAAGAAACCTTGGCTTAACTTTAAGAACTAGAAGTAATATTTTCCACAAAAAGGAAGATATAGTTTCCACTAGCCCAAACAGATTTCAAGCTAATTCTTAGGAAGCATAATGTGTTTTGGAGATCAATGAAATTGTTGATATGAATACTCTAGAAATAGAGTAGAAGGTCACTAATGGTAGTGACATTATTGGTGATATTGTCCTCATTAGAAGATATTAGTAAAATAGTCATATGCGGCATAATTAATAAATTAGGTGGCATTGGAACATCAATATATGCTAGTGGTATAAAAATCTATGTAACCAAGGGGCTCATAACAACTTGTGACATTGATAATCCTTTTATTGAAACATATTGAATTTTGGTATTTGCGAGGACAAACTTTTTGCAATGATATTGACTATGTATCCTTATAAAAAATGACCTGATTCTTCATTAATCAATACCCCCATACTACAGATTATTCTATCATGTGTCAAAGAAGTGGCTCTGGATCAAGGTTAATTAACACCCATAAAGAAATAATTGGGAGAGGATTTCATTATGGTGTTTTTGTGGGCACTACTCTCATAGACATGTAGGTGAAATGAGCAAGCCAATAGTAGTCATATGATTTTTTTTCTAAAATTCATTCACAAGCTATGGCATCATAGAATGCAATGATCGTAGGGTCCACACATAATGAACACTTTGATGAGGTCCTGAATCTCTTTCAGAAAATGAAACTAGTCTATGTAGTAACAAATTCCATAACCTTTGCTAATGAGCTACTTGCATGTGCTAGCTTGATAACTATACAATAGGGTATGGTGATCCATGAAGAAATAGTTAGAGGTGGATTCCAATATAATGTTTTTATAGGGATTGTTGTTGTAGTTATGTATACAAAATATGGCAGTGTAGAGAAGGCATGCATCATATTTGAAAAAATACATCTCTTAAATACAATATCATGTACAGTTATGATTATATGATATGCACAAAATGGGCATGATTTGGAGTCTCTCAAGGTTTTTCAAAATTTTCAAGTTGTTGGTGTGAATTCATACTTAAATATGTTTTATAGTTTCCTCCTTACTTGTGTTAGCATTGCATATTTAGAACAAGGTCTGGAGACCCATGGAGAAACAATTAGAAGTAGATTTCAGATTGATGTCCTTGTGGGGTTTTCCCTTGTAGATGTGTATGAAAAACGTTGAAACATAAACAAGGCACATGCTTTGTGATAGAATGAATTGATGAAATGAAATCTCCTAGACATCCATGATTATAGAATATATGATGCATGTTTTTGGTAGGGAAGCCCTCAAACTCTTTAAATAAATGCAACACTCTAACATAAACCCATACGATGTCATAGTACTTTGGGCTCTGACTGCATGTTTTCATGTAGGTCTAGTAGATGAGGGTCCAATATGCCATTAAGTTCAACACTAAGGATCTTGTTGGTTACTATCATAAAAGAAAAATAGCTAGGAAACTAGTCTGAAAAAAGAAAAATAATGTGTTCTAATTTAACAATTATAGATAATACCATCACTAGTATGAATTGTCCTAATATCCATAGCATTTTCAATGAAATATTCCAAAGACAATGATTATAGAAAAATATGGACAACTACAATATGTTGTTAGTTTTTCATCATTTAATTCAATATGATCTAGGATCTTAACTGAGAGAATAACATGTGCAGCAAATCAAACACAAGAGACAAGAGACACAAAGCATTTCACCGGGGAAACCATAAAGGAGAAAAACCCGCAACTTCCTCAGAGATAGAATGAGCAATAATACAAAACCACAAAACAAAGAGATGGTCTAAAACAACTTCCTCCTTATCCACTTGTGCGAACTCCTCCTCTCTCTCACTAATGCGAAGTGAGTGAGTGAGTGAATAAATAGAGAGCCTAGCTCTCTATTTATACTTTACCTTTCACTTTACCTTTACCACTTGACAAGTCGGCCTCAACTAAAGTTGATTGGGCCGAATCCTTTGGGGGACTTAAACACTCCAATACAAATGACTCTAGGGGAACTAATTCCCCGAATTACATGGGAGGATTGACTTCAATGACTTTACATGACCCAAGTACAATAATGACTTCTCTGACCGGAGGAATAAACATCTCCATCGGAGGTACAATAATAAAATACAAATACAATATAACATATACAAGTGAATACATTCCGAAGTTACAAATACATCAACACTCCCTCTTAACTAGGAAGTTATTCTCTTGACATAGTTCATCAGCACAAGTCTTCGTCATTGGATCATCATCAAAGCTGGATCATAATCAAAGCTGGATCATAATCAAAGCTGGATCATCATCGTCACTACTGCTTCTATCTCAACCATCAATCTCCAATCTACTCGTCATAGGAAGTTCTACAGAGCCAACCCTTTTTCATGCTGGATGTAGGCCTAGCCTCCAGGTAGGTATTCATCATCTTTGCGAGCAAGCCATCCAGTAGGTACATCTCAGGACTTATTATATGTCTCTGCCAAACCTGCAAGATCTCCTAGGACTGATTACATGCTACTGCAAAACCTGAAGGAGCATCCCAGGACTGATTATATGCCACTTGCAAAACCTACAAGATATCCCAGGACTGATTATATGCCACTGCAAAACCTGAAGGAGCATCCCATGACTGATTATATGCCACTTGCAAAACCTTCAAGATTTCCCAGGACTGATTATATGCCAATGCAAAAACTGAAGGACCACCCCAGGAATGATTATATGCCACTTGCAAAACCTGCAAGATCTCCCAGAACTGATTATATGCCATTGCAAAACCTGAAGGGGCATCCCAGGACTGATTATATGCCACTGCAAAACCTGTGTACCCTACTGTGACCTCATCATCTTCAGATCATCTCATCGTCAATGGAGCACAACCTAGATGCACATCACACAACACTTACTCCACCCGACATGGGAGAACACATTTGCCACCATTCGGGGAAGGCTAAAGCCCTTAATTTTTCACCATGGGAGAACACATCTACCACCATGTGAAAAATGGATTCATACCTTACATCTACACCATGGGAGAACACATCTACCACCATGTGAGAATGTCTTCAGCCCTTACATCTACACCATGGGAAAGCACATCTACCACCATGTGAGAATGGCTCCAGCAATCACATCAACTACCATGGGAGAACACATCTACCACCATGTCAAAAAAGCTCGAAAATTACATCTACAACCATAGGAGAACACATCTACCACCATGTCGGAAAATCCCATGTGCATCTGCGTTTTCTGGACTCATCATTTCCCCTTGGAAGGAACCTTGATCTGAAGTACACCAAGCTTCTCTAGGAAGTATTCAAACTTCACTCTGGACAATGACTTGGTCAATACATCGGCTATCTGCTTGTCTGTCCCAACATATTGGAGCTTCACTTCTCCTCTATGCACCATATCCCTGATATAGTGGTACTTGATCTCAATGTGCTTCGACTTGTCATGGAACACTGGGTTCTCAGACAACTTCACACAACTCTGGTTGTCGCAATGTATACAAGTCACGTCCAACTGGATATCAAACAAATCAGATAGTAGCTTCCTTATCCATACTACCTCACAACTAGACGAACAAGCCGCGACATACTCTGATTCGGTTGTACTTAGTGCCACTCAAGACTGCTTCCTGCTAAAGCAAGAGATCACACCTGATCCCATACTGAAGCAACACCCCGAAGTACTCTTCCTATCAATGGAACTGCCTTCCCAATCTGAATCAACATAACCCTCCAGGTCAATCTTTTGATTCACATCATACTTGAGCCCATAATCAATCGTACCCTTTAGGTACCTCAGAATATGCTTTACAACAATCAAGTGAACATGTCTCGGATCCGTCAGGAACTGGCTCAATGTGTTCACAACAAAGCAAATATCTGGTCTCATATTCATTAGGTACATCAAGGACCCAATCATCTGACGATACATCGTGGCATCGACCGACTCTTATGAAGCATCACTCAATAGCTTCAGGTTTGATGCCATAGGTGTGGCCATGGCCTTGCAGTCCATCATGCTGAACCTCTTCAGGATCTCTACTGCACACTTCCCTTGTCCAAGGATCTCTACTGCATACTTCCTAGAAAATAGTGCATCATACCCATATCTCTACTTCACATTTTCCTTGCCTAAGGAAAAATCCCATCTGATCTCAACCACATATCTAATCACAAGAATCATGCCAAGATTCTTTAACTCGGAGATCTACTCCCTCTGAAGTGGATTTTTCTATATATGAGTTTTGTCCTCCCTCTGTGACTGAACATCATTCACATTCTGCATTGAGTGATCTTCTGCATATCTATCCATGCCATCTCCCGTCAGATCGGTCTACTGATATGAGCCTCAATATCACTCAAACTCTATGGTGAGTTCCTTCTTGCATCCATCTGTATATGGAAACCATCTTCAACCTTGTAGCAAAGGTTGAAATCCGCATCACTCCTGGTGATCATTAAGCTCATAAAATGACTATCGATCCTGGGTACTGTTCGGATATCCACATCATCATTTTCAGGACCTTGCATGCAATTAGGGTTTGCATGCATTTTGCATGCATCCCAGTCACTAGGTTGATGCCTCTAGCACCTTATCCACTTCATTCTAGCACCCGAGAGCTCCTTCCATCAGAGTTTTAGCCCTCCTAGTCAGGAAGGTGCCCACTTCTCACCTGCTGCCAGAGAAGGGCGAACTTCTTCACCTACCACTTCAGTTACACTCAGTTAGCTCTGATTCTCCTTGATTTGAGGCTAGTTTTACTCCTGACTGACTGTTTCACTCCGTTGGACCTCTAGATTGACTAGATGACTTGTTCTGACTTCAGTTAAGCCTCCCATGCGCCCTCCATTGAGCCTCCTTCCCTATATCAGTGCTACACACTTCAGTTACACTTGTTACACTCAGTTAGACTCAGAATGACACCTGGATGACTGGTTCTTGTGCATTGATGACCACCACTGATTGATGATGAGGACTCCTAGTTGGAGTCAAGCTACTCCATTCAGTGATTTGAATGACGTTCTTAGTCAATTCGAATTGCTCACTCACATTTTCAGATTATTGTATTGTAATTATTCACCCTTATTGGGATATTGAGCAATGTGCATGTTTTACACAGTTTTACACCATATTTTCTATGTTCATCTATTGTGATTGATTTACTTGTTCATTAGATCTGCTGTGAATAATTTTACATGGTATCAGAGCCATGGCAAGGATAAGAATTGTTTTCTACAGGTGTTCTACATGAAGATTGAGCAATCTTTTGCTCACTTTGCAGCAGTTTTCTGCAGTTGCAGCTATTGCTCCATAATGGTTGTTGTTTGTGTGTGATTTGCAGGTTTCTTACTTCCTCCATTTGCATTCGCTATTGCAGAGATGGAATATTCTTCTTCACAAAATCTTCTTACTCCATTCAACTATGATGAATGGAAACCAAAGATGATTGCATGTTTGAAGAGACAATGTCTTTTTGATATGTGCATTGGTATTACAAGAGATTTTGATTCCGATGAAGAGGAGAATGATTGGCTTAATGATTGTGACAGAGCTTTTGGGACAATATGTCTTGATATGTCTCCTTGTATGTGCTACCTCAGTACTACTACTAAAAATCCAAGAGATCTATGGGCCCAACTCGATAAAGAATTTGGAAAGCAGGAAGAAGAGGATCATGCTAGCCTTTTGGAGAACAAGCCCAGTGAGATCTCCTTATGTGCTCTCTCCGATTATGTCTTGGCCTCATCCATTGTTCAAGATGAAGAAGAAACTATAGATTCAACACTCATTCTCTCAAAGTCTTCTATTTTGAATTCTGAGCAAGATAAACTAGCTCATACTCTAGATTCCGAAGAGGTTCTTGAATCCTCTCTTTCACATGAATTTGTCGGCATGCAGAATAATGATCTACTTGATGTTTTGGAGGTAAAATAAGATTTTGGAGGTGAAGCATTCATCCTCCTTGATTTCATGCCTCCTATAAACTTTTGTTCTATCATTTGCACAGTTTCTCAGAGTTTTACTGAAGATAAAGAGCACTACCATTCGCTTGAGTTCAATTCTCATGTAATTTTGCTGATTTTGGTTTTGATCTCACCCCTATTGGTTCAAAGGAGATCTCAAGAAACCATTTGTCAAATATTGGAGCTGATTTAACTTCCACTGATAAGAATTTCAAGTTTCAAGATCTATTTGATCCGATTGGAGCTATTCCCACCTCACTTGATTCGAATCACAGGTTCCAAGATCATCCTCATATTTCCAGATTTGTTCTCACCATTTTCGGTATGAAGAGCAAGTTCATAAAGTCTCCACATTTGCTTGCATCCACTGATGGAGAATTCAAGCACATGTTTTTGGAGCAGTTAAATCTTTTTGCTGTGTTACAGTCCATTTTGAGGGGGGGTTTTTCCCATGAGGTTTTTTCCATTTCCTCGGTTCATGGATTGGTCTTTATTTGGATTAGTATTGTATTGGGGTGACCTTTGGTCTTAGTAACCAGGGCCCTACATTATTTTTTGCACATCATATTCTAGCTTGAGGGGGGGTGTTCGGATATCCACATCATCATTTTCAGTACCTTGCATGCAATTAGGGTTTGCATGCAAACTCTAGGGTTTGAATGCATCCCAGTCACCAGGTTGATGCCTCCAGCACCTTATCCACTTCATTCTAGCACCCGGGAGCTCCTTCTATCATAGTTTTATCCCTCCTAGTCAGGAAGGCACCCACTTCTCACCTACTACCAGAGAAGGGCACACTTCTTCACCTACCACTTCAGTTCCACTTCAGTTACACTCAGTTAGCTCCGATTCTCCTTGATTTGAGGCTAGTTTCACTCCTGACTGACTGTTTCACTCCGTCGGACCTCCAGATTGACTAGATGACTTTTTCTGACTTCAGTTAAGCCTCCCATGCGCCCTCCATTGAGCCTCCTTCCCTATATCAGTGCTGCACACTTCAATTACACTTGTTACACTTAGTTAGACTCAGAATGACACCTGGATGACTGGTTCTTGTGCATTGATGACCACCACTGATTGATGATGAGGAATCCTAGTTGGAGTCAAGCTACTCCATTCAGTGATTCGAATGACCTTCTTAGTCAATTCGAATTGCTCACTCACATTGTCAGATTATTGTATTGTAATTATTCACCCTTATTGGGATATTGAGCACTGTGCATGTTTTACACAGTTTTACACCATATTTTCTATGTTCATCTGTTGTGATTGATTTACTTGTTCATTAGATCTGCTGTGACTAATTTTACAGGTACATTTTGAACCCGTACAAATATTTCTTCAATCATGTGATTCTCTATCGAATCCTAGGAGTTTGCTGGATACACACTTCTTCTTCATTTACACCATTCAAGAGAATGGTCTTCTCATCCATTGGTGTAATATATCTCTGGAAGTGTGTCTATCCAATGGATAAAACATCTCGCCATGATACTCTCCCTCTTTCTAAGAGAATCCTCATCCATGAGCCTTCCTTTTCACTTCTATAGTATGCTTGATTTGTAAGTCTTCTTGTCGAACAATCATCACTTGTTATTTGGAACAAGTGTTCATCATCCTTCTTTTGTAGATCATAGCACACGATCTTTCCTTCAAATCAAATTCAATTATATGATTAGTAACACTTCATAATAATTAAATCATGTTGACATTTCAATGATAACCTGTTATGCATACGATCTTTCCTACAAGTCAAGTTCAATTGCATGATTAGAAACATATCATAGTTTTCAGAACAAATTCTTACGCATAAAGACATAGGTCATACAGTCATGCAATTATCTTATCCAATGCTTCAATACAACTTTTATCCATATCCCGTAACTTTCTAGATTCCTTTCATCTCTACCAGAACATTGTTAAGAGTGTGCACTACTCCAACATGTCATCAAAGAGGTTTCAATCTAGATAAGTAGCAAAGGAGTGTTGTACAGTACCATAGGCCACTTACCCATTACTTGCATATAGTAGTATATTGTTCATTAATGAAACTTTTCTAACATGCATAATATACAGCATAAATATAGGAACATAAGTATGTACATGAATGGACAACATCATTTAAGTAATCATATATACAATAAATGACAATTTAAATACTTATCTTTGTTTGGTTGTTGGGTGTACTCCCTCTCAATCTTTGCTTCCTTGCAAGAACTACTGGAGTGTGCTCCCTCTTGATCTCTATCTTCCCTTTGTGATAGCATCATGATTATATGTCTTTGAACTTCCATCCATCCTGGACCACTATGCATTCTTAAGTGTGCACTAGTTTCATCATTGTGTCATCTTCAAGATCTCATGCATAATCATACATTCATTAGTATAATCTCAATACTATCAAAAAATTATAATCCTATAATATTATCATGTATGGTCATGATCATTTCATACAAAGGTAATTTATCACAAGCGTTAGTATTCAAGGTTTCAAGAAGTACTTTTTTTACTCATGCATATTCTTATTTGATCATACGACTCTTCTAGTTTGTGATATCATTAAGCAACTAAGAAGCATAATATGCATAAACCCATGATTACTCAAACTTATAACTTCATGAATAATCATTATCAATCATACAAAAGTATACTTATATAAGATCCTAACACAAAGTAGGATTCTAACTCGATATAGGAAAACATATATGGATTATCATGTTTTATAGTTATGTCTAACATACCCAAACAATGTCTTCTTTGTTCTCTTCAATGATTTAGAGACCTTGTGCTAGTAACCTACACATCTCATAAGTTAAGCATTATAGAACCAAATTATACATACCTTGTAAGTAGAGCTTCTATGTGATCAATGACTATGGATGAGTCTTTGTCTTCATGTCATCATGGTCATATGGATTTGTCTTTCTTGATATACCTTTCGTGTTACCAGACAACATCATCCACATACAACACCACAAGTGCATTAGTACAATCATAAGTGTCATAACCCTAATCAATGAATGCATTCTATTATTCACATGCATTCATACTTTTACTAAGGTGATCAGACAATCTAAAATTAATCATGATTGTACTAACCTAAATAATATGAAGACAAACATATCATGAACTTAATCATAAAATGAATTTCAAAACACACATGTATCTCCGCAAGTCATACCTATCGAGATTGCTTTTAGTCTTCTCTATAAGGGTAAAACCCTAACCATCCAAGGTAGATAACTTGTAAACATATTATATAGGTTCATGGTGCTAGGATGATAGAATATTAGTGCCATTTAAACCTCCTTCATTGCTGTCCTATGAGTCTCCCAACTTTGCTAGGATTTTTTCTTACTTGGAAACCCTAATTTTCAATCTCCTTCCTCCCACAACATTTTGATGGAGGATTAATATCTATGATGAATGGATTCCAAATTCGTTTTCAAAGTTTCCAATGTTGCATCAGGTTTCTCCAACATTGCATCAGGTCATGCCATACCTAAAAACTGAAAACTCTAAGTGAGAGCTTTTTCCTCCTCTTTTTTGATTTCCTCCGTTGAGCCATTTCAGATGTTCCGTATTGTTTCTGGTGTATCTCTGAAATTTTGGATCTGTAGGGTCTGAAACTTCGGCCTCTGGTATCTTGACCTGTCATATTTCCAACCCCACAGGTTTTTTCTTCATTGGATTCTCCATCAGGGATATATGATTAGTTTCCCAACATGACCTATTTAAGGAATGAAACATCATAGCGATCTTGTACGGAGTGTCATGTGTTACTGTTGCACCTTCGTCCTCACTGTTGCACCTTTGGCCTCTGAAAATTGGACCTGTGAAACTACAGTCCATGCCTTGACTATCACGTTTTATGGAATTCCATTTGGAGCTTTCTAGCTCGAGATATGACCTTTTTACCTAGGTCACCTGTTTAGGGATTCATTCTGGAAGAGGCAGAAATCCTAACTTGTATGGATCATATCTCAGAAATTACAACGAATATGAAGCTGAAACTCGGACACAAGGTACAGGAAAATTCATCTTCGGCCTGTACAATTTTCAAATCCTGAACCTTGGCCAAAATTGATTTATAGCGAAAGTGCCACCACGATTAGGTTTTGCTATACAAAGCCCTAGCTTTCAAATTGTCGCAAGTGAAACAAGTGTCGTAAATGCCATGCATTGCATTCCTTCAGGCTAGCTATGATACCATGTTAGTTTTTCATCATTTAATTCAATATGATCTAGGATATTAACTGAGAGAATAACATGCACAACAAATCAAACATAAGAGACAAGAGACACAAAGCATTTCACTGGGGAAACCATAAAAGAGAAAACCCCGCAACTTCCTCAGAGATAGAATGAGCAATAATACAAAACCCCAAAACAAAGAGATGGTCTACAACAACTTCCTCCTTATCCACTTGTGCGAACTCCTCCTCTCTCTCACTAATGCAAAGTGAGTGAGTGAGTGAATAAATAGAGAGCCTAGCTCTCTATTTATACTTTACCTTTCACTTTACCTTTACCACTTGACAAGTCGGCCTCAACTAAAGTTGAATGGGCCGAATCCTTTAGGGGAATTAAACACCCCAATACAAATGACTCTTGGGGAAATAATTCCCCGACTTACATGGGAGGATTGACCTCAATGACTTTACATGACCCAAGTACAATAATGACTTCTCCGACCGGAGGAATAAACATCTCCGTCGGAGGTACAATAATAAAATACAAATACAATATAACATATACAAGTGAATACATTCCGAAGTTACAAATACATCAACATATGTCATACCTATAGAACAAGGATGTCAATTTCAAAATTTGTACAACATCACGTTTATCATTAAGTTTTGTAAGTTGTATAGTGACCTAGTCAAACAGGTCTTTATGGCCATTTGTGCCAAGCTTGACACCCCCCAAGGATGAAGCTATATATGAGACCTGCCATACACCATGTTAATATATATTATATATGTTCACATGAATATACTCATGTCCATAAGACAACGTGTTAATTTAAATAACATACCATTTTATCAAGTTGTACTGATGCTTCTTATGCTTACATCTTAGGTAGTAGAAGTTTTGTATATCCTGCACCAAATACGAGTAATCATGGGAAATCAAGATAATAACAAGAATTGGAAAAGCTCAAAAACTAGCATCCCGTTTACAAGAAGTGGTGGCATCTTGAACTTACCCTTACTTGCGCTTTTGTTAAACCTAGAGATTTATAGTTGGAATGCTCTCTAGATTCTCTATTTGGATGTAAATACCTCATGCAGGGTCCCTCACAACTACATCATATCACAAATATTATTAGTACCATGAAAAATGGCGATAAGAGATAGAACAAGTATTCCAAAACTGTATAGACTACATTATTTTTCTAACAAACTCGTGAATTAAAAAACATCACCAATTCATTTATTGCATTAGCTTGTAGAAAACATTAGATGAAATCTAACACATGTAATAAATTTTGTTCATCCTAGTTCCATTATAAATAAGAAATGCAAAGATTACATTCTAGCATTGTAATACAATAGGTATAGTAAGGTGTTCACTCAATGAATTTTCCATAAATGTACCATAACTAGAACTAAAACCCATAAATGTACCATAACTAGAACTAAAACTGTCCCAAATACAAGAATTACACAATTTTACATTTGGCATAAATTGGGCAAGGACCCATGCCTCATGTGAACTTCCTAATCTCTTGAATACAAGTGATTTAGAGTATGAGCACCCTAAACTCTCTTGTTATTGGTTTGCATCTTCTCTCTAGCACACTTATGGATTCTCCCTCTAGTGCACCCATAAATCATCTCTAATAAACTTCTTAAGTTGTAATGTTGTGCTACCCTAACATTGTTTTTATCCTTGTTTATTACAAGAATTAGGGTTTGTTGGTTGGTTCAATTTCATCCTTGCAGTCTCTTACAAACCTCAACAAGAGGATGTGGGAATTCCTTACTCATTTCTCTATTGGTTTAAGCCCACAACTAGGGTTTATGTCCTAGCTGCAACCCTAGAGTTTATTGACCTACTATTGTGTTGATCCAATGGACATTGATAAAATTATCTTATCAATCTTATCTTTTGTCATCCATAGCTATATGCCCATGGTTTATTGTTAAACATTGAATTGATTAGTGATATTCTTGTTCAAGTATGCCTATAAATAGGATTGTGGAACTTGATTTCAATGACTTTTATCTTACAATATCGCTATGTAAGAATTGCTTGCTTATTTGTTTGTTGTTGATGCTTAATTTCATTTGACTTTACCCTTGCTCAAACTATCATAAGTATTCCATGTCTCGATTACCTTACCTATTTGATTTTGAACCTCATCTTTCCTTAAGCCATTTGCGAGTTCATTACATCATTTGTATCTCGAAGATGCATTTGTCTTGAGTCTTTGTACTTGTATTTATGCAAGCAAGGAAGGAACTAGGGTTTTTGGGGAAAAAAAGAGGATACTTGAAGTGTTAATGTTTGAGTCCTTTTGTGAGATGGACGTAGATCCTAGGGCATGTGACAAATAAACCCTAGAGGATACTTGGAGCTCTTTACTTAGAGAGATTATGTGAGGCATGCTTAGTGAAATAACAAAATTGGACTTTATGTTGTTCGTGCTAATTTGTTGTAGAGCCTTTGGTGTGGCTAGAGAGGATGGTTGGTAATAAGAGATGCAGACCACCAAGGAAGGTTGCAAGTCGACATGAGCTCTAGAAATGCCAAGAATATACAAGTACATTATGATAATTGCAGGACAAGAGATAAGATGTGCATATATCTGTAGGATCCACTATGTCTTGCAAATGAAAATGGATCTTGAACATAAATAGGTTTGTGGAACTCGATTTCAACGACTTCTATGTGACAATATCACTATGTAAGAATTGATTGCTTATGTTTATATAGTTGGTGCTTACTTTCATTTGATTTTACTTTTTCTCAAACTGCCATAAGTAAGTGAGAAATGAATAATTCCTTACCTTGTCAGAGGCTTGGAAAGTAGGATAGGATGCTTTAGTTTCATAACAAGCCTTAAGAAATTGTCAAAATTTAGATGACATGCGAGTGGGTTGTAGAAAGGCACCACCGTAGCCTTTCATTGAGCTCCTCTTTGTTTCGAGAATAATTTAATATTATCTACTGAACAGGGCCAACCATGTGAAGGTGGAATCTCTTATGCCCCCCCCCTCACATCACTCTCAATTACCCATACCCAATGCATGTACTTGAAAATTTGTTTACGTGCAAACATGCATATTTCATCATAAACAAACATTTACCATTCATTCAATAAAAGCTAACATTCATTAAACCATTCATTCATTAAGTCAACAGATTCATTCAATAAAAGATAACATTCATTAAACCATTCATTCATTCAGTAGGAAAAAAAATCATGCATGACATTATATTATAAAAAATAATTACACAATATTTGTTCAGTCACTTCTTTCTAATTTTTTTTATCTTTACAAAATCAACAAGAAGCTCGTCTTCTGGAACTTGTTGTTTAGTTCTTGGTGCTTCATCAAATTGTTGTGATGTTTGCCTAGTATAGTACTTGCGACGTGGATTTTGCAGCAATGGGTACATATTTGCTACAATAATGCGAGAATGTTACATTGATATATTCTGTTAATATAATGAAAATTATTTCATTTAAAAAACCAATTACAAAGGTGTTTTTTTACCTGTTGTGGCCACATCATGTTCTTCATATTCCTGTCTAGGCTCAACCTGTATAGTGTGACCCTCTACATGCTCTTTAGTTGAAACATGGAGAAGTACAATTAATGTTCACCTTCTTCAATGCTATATATAAAATTGTAGCATATGAATAGATTCAATTCCAGGATTCGAAGCATGATCTTCGATTGGTTGTTGTCCATCCTCGACATTAAGGGGATTATTGCTTTCCTGCTCAAAACAGAGTCAATATTTTATGTCAATTATTTATAATGAACAGATTGCACAAGTAATAAATCTTCATTAAACTATATATATTTTATATACCTGTGCATGAGATGGATCACCATAAGATTGTGTTTTCCAAGACAAGATTTTTTGGCATTCAACAACAACTCTAAATACGTGGTGGAATCCAAGCTTCAAGTCTTCCTCAGTGGGAACTTCTTTGAATTGGTCGGCCTGCATATTTGCATAACGTCATTAATTTACCTTTTGCGGTGCAATAAAATGAAAATAATTTGCAATTTATTATTAGGATGCATTATTGGTTTTTCGATACTTATAATCCGTGCCGCCAAATTTGAATAACCACCAGGCCCAAGCTTGTGCTGACCAATTTTTTCTAGTCTTTCCTTTGTGGACTTTGATGTGTCTGATAGCCCATGCAAGTGTTGAAATACGTTAAATGTTCCGAATTCGATATAAAAATTAATAATAATAAGGTTTAGAATTACATTGTGGAAAGTATTGCATACCTCCCTTTGCCTGGTGGTAGCTT
Organism: Larix kaempferi; assembly: GCA_027924585.1. Taxonomy (NCBI): domain Eukaryota; kingdom Viridiplantae; phylum Streptophyta; class Pinopsida; order Pinales; family Pinaceae; genus Larix; species Larix kaempferi. The sequence goes on along the minus strand of BSBM01000088.1, from coordinate 15,219,696 downwards.
TCCTTCTTTTCTCAGATCCCTCTCCTTTCCATATTCCAATAGGGATTTCCACTCTCTTGCTGGAATCATTGGAGGGCGCTCATACCTAGGGTTCCTTTCTAGGTGAACCCTATATTGGTCCCAGACAATCTTCATATGTTGTCCATCCTTCTTTAGGACCACGGTTCGATCGAAGTTCTCGTTGTCGAACAGGCCAACCAACCGATTAGTGAGCTCATCTTTTAAAATTTTCATTTGTTTATCCCACCTTGTGCGGATGGCGGGCCCAAATATTTCCAAGGAAAAATCATTTAGATGTTTATAAAAAACATCATTTCCTGCAAAATGATCATGCCATCATTAGTTGAAAAACAATGTTTTATCGGTATATTACAATCAAATTATAAACACTAAATTGAACAATGTATTATTACCTGTGATATTCTCTATCTTTATTGGAATGAGATCTTTGTCGTATTGTACCGGTGCTAGTGACACGGGAAATCCAGGAAATACTGCTTCCACAATATCAATACTAGTAGGCTCTGCATCAACCCCTTCTTTTGCACGATCTGGTGTGCGTCGGTCACTAGCGAGTGCACTCACAACTGGCCTCAGGGGTGTCGCAGAATGTGTTGCCGACTATTCATTCGACAACAATGGACCATGAGATGTACGTGGAGTCGTTTTCTCATGTGACGACTCACCACGGGAATCACTGGGGCCAACACCGCCTTGACTACTAGTGTGTGGTAGCAGAAAATCCTATAAATACAAACCATATTTTATAAGTTCACTATCATTTAAAAGTAAAATTATAAAGTTCTAAATGAATTTATATTATGATTCAAGATTCTGCAACTTACTTTTAAGGCATGAGATCTCTTTACCAAAACATCAACCTTGGCTCTAATCTCATCTGTCTGCGGCTGAATTAATAGCAGACAAAGGATATCCTCATTAGTTTTTCTCAAGGTCTTCTCTGTCATCTTAACCAGGTCTAGAGAAGAACCAATGTTAGCATCGCGCATCAACTCATACACATCAAAATCTATTGATTGCTATGACAATGTTTCATACGCCGAATCATTGGTCTGCAACAAAAATATATAAAACATTACTGACGTGAAAGAAATAGACTGAGGAAAAAAGTATATTAACAAAACATATCAATCATGATAGATTCCTAAAATTACAATTAGGTTTACCTGATGCCTCGATGATGGTGTCGTCTGATCCACAGCTGTGGACTTGCCTCGATCATCCCCCTACCAAAAAGAAGTAGAAAACATTATCATAATGAAACCAATATACACACGAAAATGACATAACAAAAAAAAAATTATGCTACATATTATATTGGTACAATTCCAATGAATTATACTTGTTTCCTCGAGGATCGTCTACTCATCGGATCAATGGTTATAGGTGACCTACCCTGATCTACTAATAGGGAGGTGCCCCAATCAGAACCCTGCATAAAAAACATAGAAAAAATCATCTAAACGAAACCAAAATACTCACGGAAAAAACTTAATAAGAAAACATTTTGACGTATTTAAACTATACAATTACAATCAGGTATACTCGTTGCCCCAAGGATGCTGTCGTTTGATCAATAGCCGGGTGGTTTTCCTGATCAAAACTCTGCAACAAAAATATAGATAATATTATCTAAATGAATCGAATATACTCTTGAAAAAACACAACAATTTTTTTTTTTGTTCATATTAAATTTGTACAATGGAATCGATGTATACCTGCTTCCTTGAGGTAGGTCCAGTATCATCTACTGCTAGGGAGGTGCCCCTTACAGAACCTTGCATCAAAAACATAGGAACAATTATCTAAACGGAACCAAAATACTCATCAAAACAACATAATAAGAAAACATTTTGACTTATTTAAATTGTACAATTCCAATCAAGTTTACCTGTTGCCCCGAGGCTGCTATCGTCTGATCAACAACTAGGTGGTTTCCCCGACAAACACTTTGCATCAAATATAGATAACATTATATAAACCAAACAGATATACTCATGAAAAAGCACAGCAAAAAAATATATTTTTTCATATTATATTTTTACTATTACAAAGATGTATACCTGCTGCCTCGAGGAAGTTGTACTCCTTTGACCAGCTACTAGGGAGATGCCCCGATCACTACCCTGCAAAGTAAATATAGAAAATTTAAACGAAATTATAACAATATACTAACAAAAAATCCTTAAGATTTTAAATTCATTAATAAAAGGTTGGGTAAATTGTTAGATTTACCACTCCCATAACAACCGTGTTTATATCTACTCGATTCAAATTGTAATTAATAAGCAACTCTTCCCCTGCAACTATTGATTTAATGGCACATACAAAAAAACAGTTTCCTTCATGCCCCTCAAATATGCAGTTGGGTTGCTTAATTGTATACCCGGTTTGTGTACTGTTTATAAACCCCGCAACATTCAACTGTGGCCTTTGGCCTTCCGTCAATGTACAATGTTGCTCCTTTATTTTGATCTTTGTCTTTCAGCTGTAAATAATTTGCTGACAATCCATATCTGCGCATACTTCGTGTATATTGGACCAGGCGCATCCAATCTCTATAGTTGTAACAGGGTCCAACATACTCCATCAATTCTGTACATCTGCCACAGCCTACCTTTATGCCATCCATGCAAAACAACCCCAAACCATGTAATGACGACGATGCAATTCGATATATCCTCTCGTTCACACAAAAATCTGTGTTCAGTTGAGGAAGATCTTTGGGTACCCATTGTTTCACTAGATGTTTGTACCTCAAGGGCACCTCGATGTCAGGTATTGTATCATCATCATAGTAACATGACCCCCCTTTAGCGAGAAAAAATTCCATGCGTTTATGGAATTTTCTTCTAATCTTTTGACATCTACTTGATATAACTCTTGTAGACCTGTTGGATGTCTCACTTTCCTATAGCCTTCCTAAAATCCCCTCACTTGAGGAAGACATATCTGACAAATACCTATTTGGTTCTACTTGCACCATGGGAAAAAAGTTCAAATAGGACCTTGTTGGGTATGCATAGTTCATATTAGAAAATTACAAGGCATTAAAGCATGCGTTTTCCACTATCATAAAAAATAGTTAGCATGCCTCCACCAAATGTAAACTCCTTTCTTTTATTACATCTAATAAACAAGTACTACTGAAACTAAATAGAACAACAGTAACAAAACATAATTTTCACCTCTTTTGACTTTTCCACATTAACACTATCGGTTGGTTCATTGTGTTAAAGTAATCTTCAGTAACATGTAATTACTAACAATAATTAATCAACATTAACATGAGTAAAGAAGATAGGTTTAGGGTACTTACACCGTAATGTGGAACCTTCTTGTCGGATACTTAGAAATATTACTTTTAGTGAAAACTAAACCTCTCAGAGGTCAACCAACACTAGGAACCTATTGACCCTACTAAAGGGTAAGTACAAACTAGAGAGAGAGAGAGAGAGAAAGGTTGTATGCAACAGTAGTTAGACAAAGACAATTACATTCATAATAGAAGTTAAATAAAGCACAAAGAATGATTAGAACAAAAGTCTTAGTGCAAGTAAAAGCTTAACAAAAAAACACATATATGATCACCAACAATTTTTTCTGATAGGACAAGTCTTAACTACTTAATACAAAAAATAAAAAATAAAAATAAAAATAAAAATAAAATATAAAAAATAAAAAATAAAAAATAAAAATAAAAAATAAAAAATTAAAAGTAAAATAATAAAATAAAAAATAAAATAAAAAGGAGTCATAAATAATAACATAAATCATAAGTGGGGTACTAGGGTCATTTAGGGGACAAACAACCATAGTACCCAAAGAACCAAAAACATTAAAGGTTGGTACAAACAACTCAAGATGGGAAAAATGACCCTACTAACCACACGCCAAGTACAAGGTACCACAAGGCCAATAAACAACAAGATGTAAAGACCAAAAGTAAATAAACCATTGTGGGGAAGGTACAACCAGTCATCTCTCTCTCAAATGTACAAATGTTCCATATAACCTGAAAATTCATCATCACTGCATGAAGAAGGGTCCACACAGATCATGTAGTCAAGATGAGGTATATCGGCCATGGGAATGAGTATGGCGCTAAACAAACAAATCTCATACATTAATGCCCATAATTGGTAAAGGAATTCCCATAATTGTTGGCACACAATTTGGAAAAAAATTAAGGTTTGAGTCTGTCAAGCATACCCGATATCTAGAGTATGAGCAATATAACATCTAAACTAGCATATTGGATGCCAATTTTATATAAAATCATGACAATGTGGGGTAACCATGCATCCATGCATCCATGCAATAGCTCTTTGTGACTACCTCTTATTTGACCTGCCAAAGAAATGGAAGGTCAAATAAGGTCAAATATATGCAATAGATCCTTGTAACTACCTCTTATATGCAATAGCTCCTTGTAACTACCTCTTATTTGACATTCCAAAGAGATAGAAGGTCAAATAAGGTCAAATATATGCAATAGCTCCTTGTAACCACCTCTTATATGCAATAGCTCCTTGTAACTACCTCTTATATGCCAACAATTTTCCATGTAGGATAACGTAGACCCTAACCATTTCATTTGTGGTTGCTTTTAATATATTCTTGTAACAAATGTATTACCACACCACACATTTAAAATAAATAACTTAGGGTGACAAAGTATATCAATTCCACGTTTTACAATGATCCATTTTGGTATATACCACCCTATGTTTCTACATTAGCTAGCCACCATGGAATCATGCCATCCAATGTAAAGAATCAATCTATGGTTCCATAGCCTTAGTACTTAAAACACAATTTCATTTAGTTAAGACCATAACCCACTCCTTGAAACCTTTCAAACCCCCCATTAAAAAGTATGTGAAAGTTTAACTCTCTAAAATTGACATTGCAGGGCAAATTGGCATTCCCATAAAAATATGTTTGAGATATAGTTTTAGTATAAATTTCACATTTATCGTTTATGAAAATAAAACCATTCTTAGAAAGTCCAATTTTAACCATTTTAACAAGTAACGCTTGATAAATCATCAACTATGCAAATACTCAAAGTTTTTGGAAGACTTGATAATATCACATCTTGTTGAGGGCTAAAGTCGAGTTTTACAAAATGAATAATATCTTGCCGGGGTCGATTAGAAATTGGTGGTGGGAAAATAATTCAAGGATAAGGTAGTTGCAAATTATAGTTGGTAAACTAAACAACCATTTAACTTGTGGTCGGTGAACATTAGTAGGCCACAAGTTAAGTGCCATAAATTGCTCGTTATTCATGTCTTAGCTACCAGTTATAAAATGTAAACTGAGATATTTTTGGTTGCCATAAAATTAATCTTGACAATACACTTGTATCATCTTTCTGCAATGTAAGAAAAGAATCATACTCTTTATTCTTTAGGATGAAATTACTTTAGGCCTAATATTTACATGTAGATATAGTACTTTAACCATGTTTGCATAGTGTCAACTTTGTTTCCATGCATTCGGAATTGGTGTTTCTTCCTTATCCATCCTGTTTATTGCCATAATTCTTTGAATACTTCCTAGGAGAGAAACCTCATTTATGTTACCTCTGGTTCTACATTCATCTTGTTGAATCCGAGGGTTTCCTTTTATTGTGGCATGTAAGTGTTCAGAGAACTAAGTATTTTTTGATTGATCAATGCACTGCATATTCACCTGTTTGTTGTTTACCTTTGTTGGTGAACACTGTTACAATACTACACACCATATGACCATCGATATGAATCCCTTCAAATCCTTGTATGTTTATGATGCCTTATCTTTTACAGATCTGATATTTGGTGATAGCAAGGCTCCAAAATCCAAAGAGTGGATTAAAGAAAGTCAAGATATTCTCAAGATACTCAAGGAAAAAATATAGGTTGCTCAGAATAAATAAAAGGTATATACAGATAGACACAGGATCGAGTGCAATTTTGAGGTAGGGGATCTAGTATAGTTACATCTACAACCTTACCGACAGTAGTCCCTTAAGAAGAAAGGAACAGAGAAAATTAAGCCTCGCTTCTATGGTCCTTACGAGATAACTCGAAAAGATGGAGATGCAACATATGAACTTGAATTACCACAAGAAAGCAAGATTCATAACATGTTCCATGTGTCTAAACTTAAGAAGGAAGTAGGTCAACATATTGTTACTTCATCCGAACTGCCCCCCGGTTATGATGAGGGGAAACTAATTTTGGTTCCAGAATGAATCCTAGAGGTTCGAGAAAGAAAACTAAGGAACATGATCATTAAAGAGTGCTTGGTTGAATTTCAAGAATTGCCTATAGAAGAGGCCACTTGGGAAGGAGAACAGGTATTACAACACCCAGCATTACAGTTGCTTGACGACAAGCAATTTCGAGCAAGGAGGACTGTAATTTCCTCTTCTGCAGAAGCACAAAGGACTATCCCGCTAACCTATTTGATTCCCATAGGTTTGAGCGAGCACTGACATTCAGGGAATTATCTGAGGATTGATTCCATTTACACCATAAGAAGATCTTAATGTTGGTCTTCCTTGGATGACCCGGGTTCAGAGAAGTTCTCTGTAGACACAACAAAACCCCTTTCACTGGCCCTTTTGGCATCCACCTATAAACAGGTTGATGTCTCACCCGAAGAGAAGTATGGGGGGTTACAGAATCAGGTTTCTGTAACTGTGGCGATGTGCATATGTGGTGACTCGAACTCGCAGCATGTCCCTTTATTTAACATACACTTAACATGGCTATATAAACAGATGACTTCACACTTCACAGTTACCAACAACCTACAAAACTACGCTGAATCGCTGATATTGTTAAGATTCAATATTCTAAGATAGATAACATCAGTGTTACATTCAATTTCACAACAATAGCATATACAGGATCATTGAAAGAACAACAAACACAACATAAACACAAGAGACACAGATTTATCTTGGGAAACCCTCATGGGGTAGAAAACCCAGCAAAGCTTCCTCAATATAGATGACCAACAAATACAAAGATGTAATTCCCAAACAAGATCTCCTTATCCTCCATTGCATATCTCTCTCTCTCACCAATGTGTAATCCACAAGTGAGTTGTGAGTGTGATAAATGAGGATCACACATCCTCTATTTATACTTTACCTTACTTGAATTTTAACCCTAACTAGGTCGGCCCCAACTTAACCACTCAACATCATGCTGACTGGGACGACCCCACTAGGGGACTTAAACACCCCATTACAACTGAATCTGGGCCAACTCCACTAGGGAAGTCTCATAACCCAAGTTACCACATTCCGATGGAGGAATAAAACATCTCCGGATAAAGTACAAATAGAATATTCTTAGAAGTTACAATATTTCAACACTCCCCCTTAACGAGAAGGATATTCTAACAACATCTGCAGGAGAAAAGAGTCATCAGCTACATGATACATGATACATCTATAAATCATTGGAAGCTTTCTTCATCAGTGACTCAAACAGTTACTGGAACATCTTCAAGATCTTCAATACTGGAACATCATCATCTTCAGTACTGAGTCTTCATCTTCTGCAACACTTGATCAGCTACAACATCAACATTTGGATCCTCCGATCAACAAAATCATCTGGATCTCTTGATCAACAACATCATTATCTGGATCTCTTGATCAACATCATCATCTAGATATCTGGATCAACATCATCATCATCTGGATCTCTCCATCAACAACATCATCTGGATCTCTCGATCAACAACATCATCTCGATCTCTCGATCAACATCATCATCATCTGGATCTTCCGATCAACAGCCTCATTGTTTGGATCTCTTGATCAACAACATCTGCAACACACTTGACCCAATTATGGGATGGTCAATCCCTATAAATTTAGGACATAAATCCAAGGACGATGCAATCCTGTTCCACTTACGAGATGATAAATCCCTATCAATTTAAGACACCAAAACATGTTTATGGATGAGGAAATCCAGATCTACTTACAAGATGATCAATCCTTATCACTTTAGGACATAAGTCCAAGGACAAGGCAATCCTATCATGTACATTTTGAACCAAACGTTCAGGGATGATGCAATCCTATCACATACACTTTGAACCAAACGTTTAGGGATGATGCAATCCTATCACGTACATTTTGAACCAAACGTTCAAGGATGATGCAATCCTATCACATACATTTTGAACCAAATGTTCAGGGATGATGAAATCCTATCACGTCCATTTTGAACCAACCGTTCAGGGATGATGCAATCCCATCACATACATTTTGAACCAAAGGTTCAGGGATGATGCAATCCCATCACGTACATTTTGAACCAAAGGTTCAGGGATGATGCAATCCCATCACATACATTTTGAACCAACTGTTCATGGATGATGCAATCCCATCACGTATATTTTGAACCAAACATTCAGGGATGATGCAATCCTATCATATACATTTTGAACCAAAGGTTTAGGGATGGTGCAATCCTATCACGTCCATTTTGAACCAACCGTTCAGGGATGATGCAATCCCATCACGTACATTTTGAACCAAAGTTCAGGGATGATGAAATCCCATCACGTACATTTTGAACCAAACGTTCAGGGATGATGCAATCCTATCACGTACATTTTGAACCAAATGTTCAGGGATGATGCAATCCTATCACGTCTATTTTGAACCAATCATTCAGGTATGATGCAATCCCACCACTTACAGGATGGTTAATCCCAATCTCTTTAGGACATAAAGTCCAGGGATGATACAATCCACTCGTCCACTTAGACAAAGTCTAAGGACCACACATCGACCTCATCATCGGTATCATCGACACATGTATCCTCCTCATCGATACAAGTATCCTCCTCATCGATACAAGTATCCTGATCATCAATACAGGTAACCTCATCATCGACCTTACCGTTGGTATAGGCAACCTCACCATCGATACAGGTATCCTCATCATTGATACAAGTATCCACATATCATCATCGACCATATCAATCCCCCTTTCAAGGAGGGTCCTTCTGAACTACACCAATCTTGTCTCGGAAATAATCAAACTTTACTCGAGACAAATGTTTGGTCAATACATTAGCAACTTACTCATCAGTTCCCACATGCTCGAGCTTTATAGCTCCTCTCTGCACCATATCCCGTATATAAAAATATCGAATCTCTATGTGCTTTGACTTGTCATGGAATATTGGATTCTCTGTCATCTTGATACAACTCTGGTTGTCACATAGGATCACAGTGGGGTCCATCTCTAAGTCAAACAATCTTGATAACAACTTCCGAAGCCATATCGCTTCACAACTGGTAGAGAAAGAAGCTATATATTCCACTTCAGTTGTGCTGAGAGCCACACTAGACTGCTTCCTGCTAAACCACGAGATCATGGCAGATCCGAGACAATAACATCCACCCGATGTGATCTTCCTGTTTGATACACTTCCAGCCCAATCGGAATCTGTGTAGCCATACAATCTGAAATCATGACCTCCAAGATAATATAGACCAAAGTCTATCGTACCTTTTAGGTACCTCATCACATGCTTTGCAGCTACCAAGTGAACACGTCTAGGCTCAACTAGATACTGACTCAAGGTGTTCACATCAAAACATATATCTGGCCTGGTATTAGTCAGATACATCAATGACCCAATAATCTGTCTGTACAGAGTTACATCAACCAATTCTAACGATTCATTAGCCAACAAATTCAAGTTGGAGTCCATGGGAGTGGTCATGGATTTACATTCCAACATATAATTTTTTTTCAATATTTCCACAGCAAGCTTTCCCTTGTTGAGAAAGATTCCTTCTGGGCCTTTCCATACTTCCAGACCTAGGAAGTAATGCATCAATCCGAGATCTTTCATCTCAAATTATTTAGCTAGCTTATTCTTGCTTTCCATGATCTGTTTCTCATTTTCTGTCAGAAAGAGATCATCCACATACAATAATAGTATGAGAGTTTCATCATCCATAACCTTAAGGTAAAGGTTAGGATCAAATTTACTTTTGGTAAAGCCCAAGCTTGTCAAGAAGCTATCAATTTTGTAACTGAACATCATTCACACTCTGCACTGAGTGATCTTCTGCATACCTATTCGTGCCATCTCCCGTCAGATGGGTCTACTAATATGAGCCTCAAGATCATTCGAACTCTATGGTGAGTTCCTTATTGCATCCACCTAAGAGAATAATGTCATATGTATATAGAAACCATCTTCAACCTTGTAGCAAAGGTTGAAATCCGCATCACCTGTGGTGATCATTAATCTCATCAAATGACTATCGATCCTAGGTACCTGCTGAACCCGTACAGAACTTTCTCCAATAAAATCCTGGGAGTTTTCTTGATATGCACTTCTCTTTTAATTACACCATTCAGGAGAACGGTCATGTCATCCATGGGTGTAATCTATCTCTGAAATTGTGTCTAGCCACTTGGAGCAAACATCTCTTCATGATCCTCTCCCTCTTTCTAAGAGAATCCTCTAGCCACGAGCCTTCTATAGTATGTTTGATTTGTAAGTCTTGTTGAACATCCATCACTTGTTCTTTGGAACAGGTGTTCATCATCCTTCTTTTGTAGATCATAGACATGATCTTTCCTACAAATCAAAGTTAATTACATGATTAGTAATACTTCATAATCATCAAATCATGTTGACATGATAACCTATTATGCATACTGATATGATTCACATAGTTATGCAACTATCTTGACCAATACTTTGGCACAACACTTTTCCATATCCTGTATGCATACAATGGCTATCTAGATGCCTTCCATCTCTACCAGAACATACCATCAAGAGCGTGCACATTTCTTAGTATGTCAACAAAGAGGTTTCATTCTAGACAAGCAATAATGGAATGTTTGTCCAACTTACCCATCATATGCATATTAGTAGTATACTGTTCAATGCTATATGAATGCTTACACTATGCATGATATATTCTAGGAATACAAATATCCATACAACTATTACGAGCAAAATCATTAACTATAAAGAGATTCAATCAACTCAAATACTTATCTTTTATGTTTGTGTGGTTGCCTCCCGCTTGCTATCTATTTTCCCTTTATGATAGCTTCATGATCATATGCCTTTGAACTTCTATCCATTCTCGTAAGTAGAGCTTCTGTATCTTCTCAAGTCATACTTGTCAAGTAGTCTTATCTATAAGGATAAAACCCTAATCATCCAAGGTATATCACTTGTAAACATCTTATATATGTTCATGGTGCTAGGATGATAGAATATCAGTGCCATTTAAACCTCCTTCATTGCTGCCCTATGATTCTCACAACTTTGCTAGGGTTTCTTCTTACGTGGAAACCCTAATCTTCAATCTACTTCCTCCCACAACATTTTGATGGAGGATTAATATCTATGATGAATGGATTCCAAATCCATTATCAAAGTTTCCAATGTTGCATCAGGTGTCTCCAACATTGTATCAGGTTCTTCCATATCTAAAAACCGAAAACTCTAAGTGAGAGCTTCTTCCTCCTCTTCTTTGATTTCCTCTGTTGAGTCATTTCAGATGTTCCGTATTGTTTCTGGTGCATCTCTGCAATTTCAGATCTGCAGGGTCTGAAACTTTGGCTTGTAGTAGCTTAACCTGTCATATTTCCAACCCCATAGGTTTGAGCTTCATTGGATTCTCCATCAAAGAGATATGCTCATTTTCCCAACATGACCTGTTTAAGGGATGAAACATCATAGCGAACTTGTATGGAGTGCCACGTGTCAGTGTTTCCACTTCGACCTCTGAAACTCATACCTATGAAACTACAGTTCGTTCCCTGAATGTCAAATTTTATGGAATTCCATTTGGAGCTTCCAATCCTGAAGTATGACCTTTTTCCTTAGGTCACATGTTTAGGACTGCATTCTGGAAGAGGCAGAAACCCTAACTTGTACGGATCATATCTCAAAAAGTACAATGAACCTAAGGCTGAAATGCAGACACAAGGTACAGGGAAATTTCTTCTTTGGCCTATCCAAGTTTCATATCCCGAACCTTCTCCAAAATGGATTTATAGCGAAAGTGCCATGATGACTAGGTTTTGCTATACAAAACCCTAACTTTCAAATTGTCTCAAGTGAAGCAAGTGTCGTAAGTGCCATACATTGCCTTCCTTCAGGATAGCTCTGATACCATGTTAATATTCAACATTCTAAGATAGACAACATCACTGTTACATTCAATTTCAAAACAATAGCATATACAGGATCACTGAAAGAACAACAAGCACAACATAAACACAAGAGACACAGATTTATCCTGGGAAACCCTCATGTGGTAGAAAACCCAACAAAGCTTCCTCAATATAGATGACCAACAAATACAAATAGGTAATCCCCAAACAATATCTCCTTATCCTCCATTGCAGATCTCTCTCTCTCACCTATGTGCAATCCACAAGTGAGTGAATGAATGAGTGAGTGTGATAAATGAGGATCACACATCCTCTATTTATAGTTTACCTCACTTGACTTTTAACCCTAACTAGGTAGGCCACAGCTTAACCACTCAACATCATGCTGACTGGGCCGACCCCACTAGGGGACTTAAACACCCCATTAATACTGTCTCTAGGCCGACCCCACTAGGGAAGTCTAATAACCCAAGTTACCACATTCCGACGGAGGAATGAAACATCTTCGGATAAAGTACAAATAGAATATTCTTAGAAGTTACAACATTTCAACACTTATCTTTACCCTTATAACTAAGCATTCATCACACTTAGTGTTACTTCACAGTATTCATACACACATGTTCCGTTTACTTAACATATGATTTCAATTTGCATACATATGGAAGCAAACACATAAACATATAAGAACATGAACCCAAAACATGCCATAAAATCATACATAACACACAGATTTACGTGGTTCACCCCCAGGTGGGAGCTACATCCACATGAACTATTCTTATATTAATTGGAAGGGTAAAAGTTCCAATAAACGCACTCAGTTGCAGACTCTTCTCTATAATCAGATCTCTATGCACTCAACTGCAGAGTATGTTCTCTATCAGTCTAGATCTACAATCCAAAACAATAATACTTGGTTATCTGAACAAGTGACCAACCAACCCTTCCTTATACAAAAATACACATATATATAGATGTGCCCGAAGGTTACATATTAAAATAACTATGGGCCAACCCCCATAGTACCCTTAAACCCAAAAAACCCATCGTTCTCTTGTAGACCACGCTTAGATTTTACTTCGTTGTCCCTTCGGTGCCGCTTCTTCTGACTCTGACGCTTCTTTGACAGGCGCAGTTCTGACTTCTGCAGTGGTGTGTCCTTTACACCAATCTGCTTCTTTACTTTCTACTCCTGTAACAGTCATGTCACCGCTTGGTATTTAACTGCTTCAACCACCTATGGCTATCCTTAGTACTTTGTCTTTACTAAGGAAACATGTTCTTTCTTGTCGATTGTACTTCGCTCCATACCCTCTGCCCGAGATTTGCGGAGTTGCTTATCTTCAAAATTGGTCAAAGTCAGGCCTCTCCTAACCGTACTTTGTTTTAAAAAATTCCCTCACTTGTGATGTTCCCAACACTTAAGCATGGTTATTAGATCTTCAACAGATAAATAGGGGCCATAGGAACTAAGGGTCACCTGCATGCATGGCATGCAAGCCATATTTCATGTTGCATGCACTGAAACTCCTTTATTGAGCTTCCATGCACACCGAAAGCACTACATGCAAGTCAAATGGAAATTAGAAGATAAAGTGACCTAATCATGCAAAAGTTAGGTCATTATAGGTGAAGGTTATAAAACAAAGGTAAAGCGAGTGAGTAAGGCCTGCTTATATGATTATTGATTTGATAAGTTGATTTGGAGAGCTCAATGAGATATTTTGGGTTGAGGGAACACACTTAAACATTCAGTGTATTTTGGCAGCGAAATCTATCTTTCATAGTCACTAACAGGGTTGGATCATCCAGATTCAACATCGCTATTATCATCAGGTATCCTTCTTCAACATTCTACAGGGTTCGAGTTACAGTTTGGATTGAAGGAACTTGCCTTCCTTGCTTTGGTTAATTACACAAAGGGAGATCTCTTCGTATCTCAGTCTACCACTACAACAAAGTACCCTTTTGGGGGAGGTTTTGGCTTACGACGGTTTTGCTAACCCCCCCCCCCCAAAGTTTTTTAGGTCTTTGGGGGCGGTTCTTAAAACCCCCCTCAAAAGTCCCGAAAATTGGACTTTTGGAGGTGGTTTTTAATAAAACCCCCTAAAAAGTCCAATTGTCAGGATTTTTGGGGGCGATTTTGTAAAAGCCCCCTCCAAAGTACAATTCTTAACACTGTTGGGGGTGGTTGTTTAAACCCCCCCTCGAAAGTCCAATTTTCAATACTTTTGGGGGTGGTTGTTTAAATGCCCCCCCCCCAAAGTCCAATTTTCAATATTTTTGGGGGCGGTTGTGGACCCCCCCCTAAAAGTGTTGACCCCCTAAAAGTGGCTTGCGACGGTCTTGCTAAACCCCCCCCAAAACGCTTTTTAAAGGTATTTGGTGGCGGGCCTTAAAAACCCCCCTCAAAAGTCCTTAGAATTTGACTTGTGGGGGCGGTCCTTAAAAACCCTCCTCAATTGTCCTTAGAATTTGACTTTTGGGGGCGGTGTTTAAACCCCCCCCCAAAAAAAAAAGTCTTGTTGGAATTTTGGACTTTTGGACTTTTTGGGGGGGGTTTTTGGAAAGATCCCCCCCAAAATTCTTGTTGGACTTTTGGACTTTTGGAATTATTTTTTGGGGGGGTTTAATGGAGATCCACACTCTTGAAATATTTTTATCATCATCCTATGAGCTGTGGAGGGAATTTCCCTAAGGCCAATTAGGTAGATTTTACAATACTTGGACAATTTTTGATCTTCTCCTAGGCTTGGTCTAATTTCCCTAAACCACTGTTTTGGCAGGTCCATAAATTCTTCTTCAGGGTGATCTCTTTGGACAAACTGAGACCATGGTTGAGTAGACAAAACAACAGCCTACAATATCCCCATGTGTTGCGGGCATTTTCTTCAACACACAATTTGTGTCGGGCATCCTCTTAAGGGAACTTGGACCCCATGCTGGGGTTATCATCAAAGGAACACCCCCTTGCAGGCATTTCCAAATGGTCTCTCAAACTCTTTTTCTAACACTTAACCAGTTCTCTTCAAACCCCAGGTCACCAAGGTGATTTCATTTTTCCTTCAAACTTGGCAAGTGAGATACCAAATGGGTAGAGGCCAACAAGGTGAATCCATCAAGACCACTTTCATCTTCTGGAGCTTCTTTCTCTCTCCTCGGCGCACATTTTTCTGGAGCAGTGCAAATATTGCTGAGAGGCACTGTTGGCAGATTGATATCTTCTTCCCGAAAGACTTTTTGGTCAGGCTAATGATATGGTTGGATGTACCATACAACACTCTAGAGATCCACACTCTCATAATATTTTTATCATCATCCTATGAGCTGTGGAGGGCATTTCCCTAAGGCCTATTAGGCATATTTTACCAATAATTCCATACTTGGACAATTTTTGATCTTCTCCTAGGCTTGGTCTAATTTCCCTAAACCATAGTTTTGGCAGGTCCATAAATTGTTCTTCGGGGTTTCTTCTTGATGTTATTAATTTGTCTAATGCACTTTTCTTCACCAATTTGAAAGAGCTGATTCATGTATGAGTAGGCTTAGAAATGTGTAATTATGCCATTCCAGATTTCATACATGGGATGTCAAGTTTGGTCATTAGGATTAATTAATGAAGAACATATGAAGTTGGTTAAAGAGTCTAATCACATTTGAAGACACCCCATTGACAATCCAAACAAACCATATGACAGTTTAAGCAAACCGATTGAGTGCATAATAAGGATCAACATACCAAAAAACTAGTATTGAACTCTTATTGGATGAATTCTAAATGCGATTGTAATCAACCTATAATTTTCCACTAGAGTTTCAACAATACAAGTGATGCAATTTATGGAATGAAAAGCAAGGAATACAACTGAACGAATGCATGAAAGGACACATTCCCTTGCAGCTAATGAATTAGCTTGAGTTCATAAGTAAGTAGAGGATTATCGTTCTTACTCAGTTTGATATTACTTGCTATTACTGTTTAGTTATACCCATTTTGTTGGTTGACAAGTCTACATTATTTATTTAGGGTGATGGATATTTTCCATTCAGAAGATATATATAATTTTCAAGTTTAAATTATAATTAATAATTATATTAATATTTTATTATTAAGTTAATAAGTTTTCAACAAGTAACACACATAAGTAACACACATTTGACGTTGGTATTGCTGCTTGCACATTAATTCAAATTACATATATGATACTGATATTGATACGAATCATTAGCATAATAGCATGATATATGTCCATGATATTGATATGAATCATTTAGGATGAAATCATAAACTACCAAAGAAGAATTTAATTATCATTTCACTGTTGCAGCTCGCAATAACACATCTAATGCAATTCCACACCACACAACAAGAAAGAAATTAAACTACCTACTTAACTCGACGATCTCTGTGAGAGGGCGGGCCTTGGCCTTCTAACAGAGATGCCGTGTCCTAACTCAAATTAAAACACCAAGATATAAGAAACTTTGCTCCTTGCGTTAGAAATAATGAATCACAGTCACAGCTCTCCATTTCAGCTTATACAATTATAAATTCTCCAACCCCAGGCTCAGAACGCCTCTTTACATTTATACCCCGATGACATGAATTCGTTTCACAAAATATCGGGCAGCCATTAAGATCTACAATCTTCAGGGTGCCGATTTACAATAGAACTGTTACAACCATAAGTAGTCTTGAATGATTATCTTCTCCTAATTCCAAATCAGGGAATAGTGAGGCAAACCAGGGAAAAAAGTGTAGATAGGTGTAGGAAAAAATGGGCTATTTTGGGGCCCAACATCTCCCCCCAGCTATCCAATTGCATGTCCTCATGCAACAACCAACTAATCTGAGTTTGAATTTGGTCCTCGTTCATGTTGAAAGGAAAAGTTGAAGGAAATGTCAGGTTCCTTGCCTGCTTCCAAAAACCCATTGCAAACAGCCCAATATTCCCAGCGCTGCTTCTCTTCTACCTTGGTCAGTGTATAATTGTCCCTGTACTGATCTCCTGGCCAACATATCAATGGAAATTTGAACTTGAGTCCCAACCAGTGTAACCCACATGTTCTCATGCAATTGACATACCCTGTTACCATGGGAAGAGCTTGTTTAAAATTATTAAGGCAATAAGGATCCCTTTTCTTCAAAGCTGGAGAAGAAGTCTGCCACCTGTGCTTGCTACCCTCTAAGGCAGGATGCTGTTGTTTGGAGATTAGGTCAACACAGGTAGAGATAAATTTCTCTTGCATCTTCTTCAGATGCTGAGTCTTTGAAGGAGATAAGAAACATCTTCCATGGTTTATGATGAGAGCATGAGGAGATTGGGGTTCACTCCTAATCCATAAATTGGCACTGGCCTCATTCCTAGAGATTGTCTGAAAGGAATCTTCCCACTGTACATGATTATTAACAAAAGAGGAAAATGCTCTCAACTGAACATCCCTTGCATAGGGAATAAGATTAGAGCAAGAATCACCAAAACATGCCATATTGTGCAAATACAATTCACACAATAGGTGCTTCTCAAGAAAACTACTTGAAAAAAAGGTCTCTACAAATTGGGAAGGGATCAACAACTGATAATGTCTACCCTCTTGTAAAGATTTCAATTTGAACAGGGTCATTTGCTCATACAGGAATATCGGGTAGGAAGGAGATGGGGCTCTTGAATTCAACAACTCCCGAGAGAGGGCATACATTTGGTCTTCTTCTTTTTGCATGGATTTGAATTCCTTCAACTCCTACAATTCTTTTTGCACCTCTTCCAATTGAGATTTATGAAGAGTTGATTCCTCTTCCCACTTCTCCCTTAATTCTTTGATAGTCTTCCTATGTTCAGAGAGAGGGACCATCCCTACTCGACACTGATCAATGTACTTTTCCCATTTAGCTAACTCCACCTGTAACAAAGGAAGCTGTTTCTCCAATCGTTGAATCCTTCTATCCTCCACATCTTTCTCATCATCAGAGTCGAAAGCAACAAATTCTTGAGAAAATTGCATTCCTACCTTGTGTTATAGGTCAAACTTGCACCTCTTCGTCCGTGATCACCCTGAGCTGCTGATCACACAAAAGGACAACTTGGATGGAGGAGCATGTTGACCTTGGATGACATGTCAACTCACTATATTTCCTGACATTATTGGAAAACCCAAAAAAATATCATTTTGAGATATGAACGCTGCTCTACTCAAAGAGACTAGCGCCCATACGCTACTCCATTGTATAATATTAGCGCCCATATCCAAGTATACGCTACTCCTTCTAAGCATAGTAGTGCTCACAATGTAAAATCGAATGAGCGCTAGTTGTTAAGCACTAGGGTAGCGCCCTATACGCTACTCCACTGAACAAGAGTCGCGTACATCTTAAAAGATGATTAAAAAATAAATTAATTCATCGAGGAGGATTAGTTGATGGTAGTTTCCTAACTCCCCCAACTTCCTCCATAACTACATATCAACCTGAACTGCTTCTTTAATCCTATAAATACCAAGAAGGTTAAAGGAGAAAGGTTAGAAATTGGAGATAGTAAGAGTTATTAATGGAAAAACTTTGAAGAAGCTTGCATTGGAGGAGTTGATGCTGAAGACATCCAAGCCAGAGAAGAGCCAGAGCCCAGAATCTAGTTGCAGGGGCCTGTTTCATGATCAGGTATACTTGTACATCATTCTACTTTTGACTAATAAAGGTTGAAGTGTCTTTCTTGTTCCAATTTGAATGTGTTATGAAATGGCATCTTAATTTGGATCTGTTTTGGTAAATGCTGAATGTTAAAAATTGTTTTTGTTTCTTTCAAGCTTTATATATTGCCCAAAATGTTTTGAGAAAGGTATTGTTATTGCAGGTTTACTGAAGGAAAGGTGTATTTGGAAGTTGAACACGAGATCAAGTCAAGGCTAGGATCAAACTTCGATTGAAAGGTGTGTTCCCAAGATCTACAACTTCTTTCTTTTTTGTAAATGTCTCTGTAATAGCATCAATACACTTACCTGTCACCCCAACCAAGTTGATAGCATTAGTTTCCTTGCTATAGGGTAGATTTGCCCGCCAACAGACTGGCGACTTCGATGGGGAAAGTGAGTTTTTGGCTCTAGGAAACCTTGTTCTTGTTTGTCTTCTTAGATTGTTTTGACTTCTTTGATGTGTTGAGGAACTTTATAGGTATCCCTTGCCTGTTTCTTGCATGCTTTCATCAGTTTTTGATACCTTCCAAAGTCAGTTTTCAAGCCTTTGAGATATGAGCATTACTCTACTATATATACAGTAGCACCCATACACTACTGTGCTATATATACAGTAGCGCCCGTTTCAGTAGGGGCACGAGTTGCTCTACTACACAGTAGAGTACACTTTCTGTAGCATTCTATTTTTGGTTTGCTTGTGTTTTAACCCTTTTGGTGATTTGATGACTTTGCTGTAGGATCCCTTTGATGTTTGCATGAGGTTTTTAACTGTTGTTTAAGCCATAAGAACCTTTTCTTGAAGTTTTCCATATTTTTGAATCACTTGTTGACCTTTGAAAGTTTGGATCGTTTATTGACTTTTTGGAAGACTAGGGAGTGTTTGGTGTTGAGCATTTCCACTTTTTTAGACTCTGACTACCTGTTGCTAGCTTACAAACCTGCATACTCTTGTATCTGCTGTTTGTGGTGACGTTTTTCTGCTCTCTACTACTCCCATCCTTTGTTTTAGGGTTTGGTCCTTGGTAGAGCCTCTAGGGTGTCTTCTATTTTGGTCAAGTTTCATTCTTCCGGGACTTCTTGTCTTTTTGCTGGTTGCAAGTGCTTTTAAACAGCTGTAGGCTAGTTCATTCCTCAGTTTCTTTGTGTTAGTAAGGAAGCTTGCTTGTCTACTTATGCTTGGCATAGTGGTCTTCCTAGGGCTAGATACTTTAGGCCAGTCCTTTTGTGTCTTTCTCTTTTGTTTTCTTCCACTTTGTCTTCAAGTTTAGAGGCTTTTTCTTTGTAAAAAACCTGTAGATCAAGTCTTTTTCGAGCTAGGGTTTCGACAGCTATAGGCCTAAGAACTTTTAGCCATACTTACACACTTTGCATATAAAGTTTTATTTTGCTTCCCATTTTTATATAGTTCTTTTTCATTTATTGAAAAAGAAAAAAAATTTGGTATTTTAAGCTTAAATAGAACTTGTTTTTGTTATTACAAGATAACTTAGTATATTTTGTATAATTTCATAAAAGAAAACAAATTTTTTTAAGTAGGTTTGCTTAGGTTTTCAGTTTTGGAAAGAAGTAAATGGAAAAATGAAAAGAGCTTTGTTGTAGAAAGTTTTGATATTATTGCACTTTTGTTTTCTTGTCATAACCACGCCACACAAAAGCACTACCCTTTTTGAGTAATAAAAGCCCTAAAATTTGTTAATAAAATGAAATAGAAACATTTTTCTTTTTAGGGTACACTACACCAACTAGTTTTGGTTAGGATCTTGGGTTTAAATCACCTTAAACCACCCAAGATCACACATTGCGCAAAAATTGTAGTGAGACTATCATAGGTAAACCCACCTCACTCAAAATTTGCCTGGGATCTATGCAGTAGGTCATTGCGAGATCAGTTTGTGGGAATACTCCTCCTACTTTCTGTTCGAGCATACGCCAGGATCGGATTGCGTATTGGGGACTCTTTCGAGTTTCGGGCTTAGCTACCCTGCCCACGCTTTCTGATTCGACCGGTGATTGTTCCCCCAGGAATTTTCGGTGTTGTGGTATCCATAGTATCTAAATCTAGGTTCATACACAGGTGACAGCAGAGGGTATATCTGCTGTACCTAAGAAAGACGTGGGAGGAAACCCCTTGCAGGTCTTTGGGAGGGCGGTTGGGTGATTCTGGCGCTTGCACCCTTAGTCATTGTATTGTGGACCCCAGGTAACTGTCTTTCTTCCTTCGTTGATCTGTTCTGGGCCCTCATCATCCCAGACTCTTCTCCGGAAGGCACCTTTGTTTGCCTGGTTTGTATACTTAGGACTTTTTTAGTTGGCGTGCTATTCGCCCCCTAGTTGTAGTGGCCACTAGGTTCTAGTCTGTTATTTTATATTTATAATCACGGAGAATCAACAACCCCGTAGATCGAGAAGGATTCAAAACCTTCCACCAGTTAGAATAGAACCTATACAACCAGCTAGACGACAGCGGGTAAACCCCGGTATTTTTTCAGAAATTACTCCTGAAACTGAATTACCTGAAGAAATACTTCTAACAGAAAACCTTGAAATTGAGGTTCCTGAGGAACCACTACCAGGTACCACAGATCAGCAACACTTTAGTAGAGTTGAGGTGGAAGATCTTACTTCCGCGGAGTATAGCACTCCTTTCAATCCTCCTTTAACTAATACTAGAATTCCGCTTCTGTCACCTGCTGGTTTCCAGCAGCCCCTTTTCAGTGCAGATCTTTCCTTTTCTGGACATCTGATGTCTAACTCAGGAGGTGAACAGGGGGTTCCCCAAACTCCCACTTTAGGTATGAACACCAACACAGTTAACCCTTCTTTTACTGCTACACCAAGTCAGGCACAAACCACTTCTGTGCCTACTCCATCTTTCAGTTTCAACACTAGTACATTAGGGATGCCTAGTTTTACAACGATGGCATCTATTCCTACACCTAATGTTGGACCTAACAGTACGGCCAACTGTGCAACACCTTCTGCTTCCCAACCGTTATATCAGATTCCTAGTACTTGGGTTTCCACACCTGTGGTAGGACCAAGTGCTTCTGCAAACATGCCAGTCATTGGTACCATGACTGCACCGTCCACATCAGCTTCTACTGGTTGCAATACCTTTGTAGGCCCTAGCATGAACCAATGTAGTGTGCCTGCAAGTAACACCCCTTTTTCCTTATTCTCAGGGGGAGGGGGTAATATCTTTAACCAGCAATATGGCGGGGCTAACACCCAACCACAGTGGACGAATCCGCAAAGCACTAATCCACTTTCGTATGGGTGGGGAAATTTTAATAACTCTTTCGTACAACAACAACAGATGGCAGGGGGAAACCCCTATCAACAAATAGCTAGGGAAAACCCCTACCAACAGTTAATTGGGGAAACCCCTATCAACAGTTGGTAGGTGGAAACTCCTATCAGCACATGGCCGGGGGCAACCCTTATCACCAGATGGCTGGGGGAAACCCCTACCAACATTTCATGGGTCAAACGATGGGTGGTTCCCCTTATCAAGCATCATCTTACCGGCCTCGTCTACCATTTTTGGCAACTTTAAATTTTCCAGACCTTTCTAAACTGACAAATGATCCTGTGTGTCATAATTCCACGTGGCCATCAGTCCCCACCAAATTACCTTCGGATATTCCAAAATTCGAAGGCAAGACAGGTGAAGATCCTGGTGACCATGTCACTACCTTCCACCTATGGTGTTCTTCCAATTATTTAAACGAGGATTCCATCAGATTGAGATTGTTTCAAAGGACCTTAACTAGTCCTGCAGCCAAATGGTACATTGAGTTACCTGCGGCTACTTTCTCTAGTTTTGGGGATCTTGCAACCGTCTTTTTGAATCATTTCCAGCTTCCTGTTCGGTATGATGCCGGAACAGAACTTTTGTGTACTTTTAGACAAAATAAAGCCACTCACTTATCTGACCACATTCAGGATTGCATCTCCTCATCTTCTCCTAATTACTAATTAGGGATTATGTCTATCTCTGGCTCATTCCCCTCTATCAGCTCCACTGCCAGTGCTTTTTCTCCTTTCTCTACCTATGCAGGCTTTTGTGCTACCAAACCTATCATTATGACTCTGTGCCCTGCCGAATTAAATATGTCTCCACATTATGGGCATACCATTTCTCCTTGTTCTTCATTTCTCAAAACAGGAGATGAATTTTCTAACAGATTTGTAGCCTCCACTAATATATTCAAATTCTTCTCTGCTCGTTTTCCAGTCACTTCCTTCCATTTCTCCAATTCATTCTGAAGCATTTGCACCTCCTCCTTTAGCAGCTCATTTTTAAAAAAGAGGTTTTCAATTTGGGGTTTTTCCACAGCAGGTTCTTGTGTAACAGCTGGTGATTTGGGGTTTAAAATAGGAATTTCTATGCCTACCCCGGTTGCACATGCTGCTTCTGTTGTGGGAATTTCACTATTTTCCCCAATTGCACATACTGTTTCAGATGCTGCAACAGACCGAGTCCTTCTTTTATTCACAACTACCAATGGCTGGCCTTCACTGCATACTACTGCTGCTACTGTAACGGCTCTGGTTCTTCTCTTCTTTGTTGAGCTAGTTGTCTGACCCTTACTCCCTGACCTTTTTCTTCTTTTCTGTGACACAGGGGTTTCTAAATTTTCAGAAAGAGGGGTCATTTCCTCTTCTTCAATGATGGTTCTCCTTCTTTTAAGGGAGGATTCAACATCCAACACCTCCATATTTCCTCCTTCTACCACCTCTGCGTGATGCTCTTCCCCTTGCATTGTAACTCCTGCACCTACAACTTCCACTATCGCAGCTTTAACAGCTGCTCCAGTTTCAGCTTCCTCTATTGCAGCTGCTAATGATGCCATCCCTACTGCTTCAGCTACCACCCTAATTACAATTTCTATTGGGTCTGCTTCTTCCTCTATAGGATTTGCTGCTATTGTAGCTTCCAATATCACTGCCTCGTTCGCCACAGGCTCCATCATATCCCCTTCTGCAACAGGGTTCACTAATGTCGCAGCTTCCCCCATATTTACCTCTTCCACCTGGTCTGCCAATGCTCCATCCCTCCCCCCAATTGAATTGGAGGAACTCCGGTCCTCATTTACCATTTCAACACCTCCTATTGCCACAATAGGTGCTCGGGACACCCTTGTACCTACCTTCACAGGAAATGTATTTCTTTATGAAGGTGGCCACTTGGTTCCAAGGATTTGGCAAGGATTCCAACGCTATTCCTCGGCCACGCGGAAGAACAACTTCTCCGGTTGCTAATAATTCTTCTGCTATAGTTGTATTATGGCACTTCCGACCAAACCATTGCATCCCAGTTCTGGGAAATCCTGTTACCTCCACCATGATTGCTTTTGAAACATCTATTTGGATACCTTGGACCTCTGAATGAGTGCTGGTTAGATTTTGAGCAAACTCAAGTGCAGTTTCTACATGAAAATCATTCAAACGCTGGAAATAGTCAATCCAGCCAGCTTCCTGGAAGATAGTAAAAACCTCTATGTTTGCACGCAGAGGTGCTATGCTAACAGGCTCATGTCGTATTGGGATACCCATATTGCGAAGCTGTCTATAAATTCTGCTACTAGCAGGATGAGTTACAGTCTCAGACGTCGAGCTACTGCATGCAGAACGAGCGATGGATAGCCAAAGGTTGGTTTGGGAATTTTTGGTAAAATGTGGTGATAGGTTGTCGAATGGAGGTAAAAATGCAAAAGCGAAGGACAAATCAGACGTAGTTTCCGTCTTAGCGGATTGGCTAAGGATAACTGACATGGACTAACGACAAAATATATTCATTATTGATTACTGCATTTAGTCATGCCTAATGATGTTTATGATTAAGACGCCGTACCTTTAAATGTAATGCCAAACCGCCGTGTTGCAAGGTGGCGCCTTTCCATGGTCACATCGTTGATATCGATGAGCAAAGAAATAATGAGTATTCAATGAGGAATTAGCAGAGTCGCAGTTGCCAAAAGTAGGAAAAATGGACAAATTTAGGTGTTGCAGCTGCTCGAAATAGGAAAAATAGGCACTTTTGGATGTATTGCAGCTGCTCAAAATAAGGAAAATGGACAACTTTAGGTGTTGCAGCTGCTTGAAATAGGAAAAATAGGCACTTTAAGAGGTGTTGTAGCTGCTCAAAATAGGAAAAATAGGCAACTTGGCGGTGATGCAGTTGCGGTAAAATAGGAAGGATAGGCAACTTTAGCGAAATTGCAGCTGCTAAAGATATGATGAATGGGAAATTTTAGCGGTGTTGCATCTGCTCAAAATAGGAAAATTGGCGCTTTTGGAGGTGTCGCAGTTGCTAGAAATAGGAAAAATGGACGAATTTAGGTGTTGCAGTTGCTGGAAATAGGAAAAGTAGGCACTTTTGGAGGTGTCATAGCTGCTCGAAATAGGAAAAATAAACAAATTTAGGTGTTGCAGCTGCTTGAAATAGGAAAAATAGGCACTTTTGGAGGTGTCGGAGCTGATCGAAATAGGAAAAATAGGCAACTTTGCGGTGTTGCAGTTGCGGTAAAATAGGAAGGATAGGCAACTTTAGCGGAGTCGCAACTGCTAAAGATAGGAATAATGGTCAATTTTAGCGCTGTTGCAGCTGCTTGAAATAGGCACTTTTGGAAGTGTTGCAGTTGCTCGAAATAGAAAAAATGGACAACTTTAGGTGTTGCAGCTGCTTGAAATAGGAAAAATAGGCACTTTTGGAGGTGTCACAGCTGCTCGAAATAGGAAATATGGGCAACTTGGCGGTGTTGCAGTTGCGGTAAAATAAGAAGGATAGGCAACTTTAGTGGAGTCGCAGCTGCTAAAGATAGGAATAATGGGAAATTTTAGCGGTGTTGCAGCGGCTCAAAATATGAAAAATAGGCACTTTTAGAGGTGTTGCAGCTGCTCGAAATAGGAAAAATGGACAAATTTAGGTGTTGCAGCTGCTTGAAATAGGAAAAATAGGCACTTTTGGAGGTGTCGCAGCTGCTCAAAATAGGAAATATGGGAAACTTGGCGGTGTTGCGGTTGCGGTAAAATAGGAAGTATAGGGGTTCTTGGACTGTGATCTGAAGTCAATTGGATATGCCTATAACTCTGTGTGTTGAGCTCATTAACTTAGAAACCTCCTACCCTGTCTCCCCACTTGCTTTCTAGAGCCAGTTGTGTGTTGTATGACCCTGATTGACTGTGCCTAAGGCTATGAGTGGACTTGAGTAGTTCATCCTTAGTGGATACATAGCCCCTGCATCTCAGGGGTAGTCTCTGAGTGACGTTGAAACAATACAGGTTGGAAAGAGACCTATGGTTGGGTTGGAACGTTGCATTCCATAGCTAGTTGCTTGGATATTTCAATAAATGGGTAATTGTTCTCTGCGGTTTATATCATTTTCATTAAGTATTCTGAATGTTTAATTGTTCATGTTTCATTCAGTTGTGTTTATTTGAGTATGCATATGCATCCATGTGTTTTTATGAATTTGTTCATTGATGAATAGGGCCAAGTCTTGTTGAGGCCCAGGAGGTTCAGAATGTTCGGTCATGACTTTGGGGGAGAAATAGAAACCCCTTATGTGTTCATGTTCCCTCTGTGGGTCAGATGAAGGGAGGAGACATGGCATAGTGGATTAGAGCTCTTTACAGAGTGGTAATGAGGCATGGATGAGGATTGGGGAAACACTTTGGTTGGAAGAAGGAAAATTTAGAGTTCTCAGGTTTAGAAGAATATTGACATACACTTGCATGGGGATCTTCGAGATATTTCCAATATATGATACCAAGTTTTCCAAAAATGGACTTAGGATGCGAAAGTTATTAGCCTGATAAGTTGGAACTAATAGTGCTATATGGACGACTTCCGACTTTCCGAACCCACAATGCAGATTATGGATTTCGGAAGTCGGAGGCATGATTTCTCAGCGTGGTGCGTTGAAGTTCTGAATTCCGAATCCCGCATCGCGGAAGTTGGAGGCCATGTGATTCTGCGAAGCTGAGACCTTTGGAGTTTCGACTTCCTTCCTTAATTATGTATAGAGCCTCAAGACCCCTAACTACTATTCAAAACCATCTAATGACATAGACATCCCTACTCAAACACTGAAGATACTCTCAAGAATCCATTTGTGTTTGTTCAAGTTGTTCTTCTTGTCCATGGATTCTCAAAAGGTTTTTCAGGGATTAAGGCCCAATTTTTCTCCCTCAAGCATGTCTAGGGAACCCAATATCTATACCAGGTTCTCAAAAAATTCTAATGGCACTAATATCCCCACTTATATGAATAATATGCTCTTAGGAGGTCATGTTTGGTGATTGTAGGAATTGTTCTTAGCCAAATATGCCTGGAATTTCCTTTAGGACCTAAGTCCCACTCTCTTCTCCCCAACCATATCCAAGGTTTTTGAACCTATAATTAGTCTTAAAATTCTCACTGTTCCACAAAAAACCCACTCATAGGCCAAAGATACCGTGGAAAGGTTTATTGTGGTATTTCAACATATCATTCTTGGCTATATATACCTAGAAGCTTTCTTTAGGTCCTAAGGCCCAGTTTCCATTCCTTAACCATGTCTAGAACCCCAAGACCCATACCTAATGCTTAGAAACTTCTTAACAATTCCCATATTCTGACTATAAGGACAAATATCCCCTCAAGAGGTTATCTTTGGTGGTTGGAGACATCATTGTTAGACCATTAGGCCTAAAAATTTCCTCTACATCCCAATGCATGAGCTTCCTACACCAACCACGGTTAATACCTCAACACCTACTTGAAAATAATTGACACCAAATGAAGTAACATATACTACCTTGATTTATGGACATTGCAAAGGAGGCAAAGTTTCCATTTATATTCTTGCACTAGTGGAGTGCCATATGAATGAAAATGGTTGTGAAGAAAGTATTCATACTTACAATCCTTTGATGAATGGATTTCACAAGGAAAATGACTTGATACAAATAAGGAGGTTGAGAGGGTATACCATGAAATCGACCATGTATATTAGCCTATTGTGGTGGATGACATGAATTTAAATAATGTAATAAGCATGGCTACTAAGGCATTGATTGTGAGGTTTATTTGTACTAGAAGGATGGGGACAGTGAGTTTGTTAATTTGAATGGATTCAAGTGCATGAATAGTAATCAATTTTAGCTTACCACATAAGGGATCATTTCATTTTCATCTGAGGTTAGATGTTGAGGTTACATCCAAAAATAGTATTATTTCTAGTCGGTATCTACTACATTTATACCTAGGTGGATTTACCGGTTACTTGATCAAATTACTTATATATCATTCAAGGTCCCATGCCAATAAGTAATTAGGATACCACAAGGATAAAATAATTGTACTAAATTAGTATATTTCCATAGACTCTCTTATGATTCTACACAATATATTTCCTCTTTATGCTATTAATTCTAACTAGTGGCATGATATGACTCATTATTGTTTCTTGCAGCCTTACAAAGAGATCTATCATATGCATTCAAACAATTATGACTCATTATGATCTCTCTTCTTATGGAAATAATATGAGATAAAATTTCTATGGTGGTATGCATTACAAATCTACTTTCTTAATTGACATATCAATTAGGTAACTAGGGATATTAGAATAATGAGAAGTGATATACGGTGTTACATTTTCTCTATATGCTCTCCATAAGTTTGACAATTCAATACATTGGTTAAGGTCATACTTGGAGAAAACCTACAAGAACCTATACAATCCTTTTAAATATTAAGAATTTTTATCATTACCTCTTCCAACAATAAGAAATTCTTATAAAGATAAAAGGAATTTGAACCATTAACCTAGATTTTTTAGACCAGTATTATACCATTGAAACTATTCTCCTAATGAAAATATGATTACTTGCTAAGATATCCCTCCAGTCAATTTTCAATGATGCCTACCTTACATATACCACATATCATGCGATGCCAATCTATAGCCTCCACCTCATTTATGTATTTGCATTGTTCAATGAACCATTTTAGTGGTGGAAGTGTAGTAGTTTTTACAGATGCCTGCATGGGAATTTCTATTTAGGTCATTGGAGAGTCAACGATAGGTGGCATATGAAATTATTGAACCAAGTGATCTCTAATAATGTTATGGCCATTGCATTGCACCTTTGAGTAATTTACTCACTCCCAAGTGATATTTCTTGAGCTCTAAAGGAAATGAAGTTTCCCATACCTTGTAAGCCATTAAACGAGGTGATCGAAGCCACTTCTAACTCCTCCTAAAAATACATTGATATGTTAAAATGGTGGTGACAACTTTAACATCTTGATCTCCTATCATACTAACAACATACAACATATATTAGTTAGTCTAAAGGTTGGTATATCTCCACATTAGAAACATATTTATATTTAACCCATAGAGCCTCCCTATGATGTAAGTTATAAATATAATTGACAGGCAATAGAATAAAAGCTAGAAACAATTATGCAATAAGTAAAATAAGAATATTATAAGAAAATAGAACTCCCTAGCGCCATCCCCATAGCATATTCTATAATAAGGTTTAGCCCAAGGGGGTCTTCCTATGAGTCTAACAGGTAACAATATTATATTATACCTATTATTATAGGCTCATGCCATGGTTATACATACAACAAATTTTCAGGCCCATCTAGATATAAGATGCTATAGATTCATGCATATTCTTTTTTTCGTATTTTGGTTTTTATGTTTTTGAAAAAAAAGGAGTAACAAAGGGGCCGATTTCATCTTGTGGAGGCCGTATTCTTAATTTGTTGGCTGAGTTTGGACTGCGTGGGCTGTGACATCATCTGGAGAGGACACAATCTTGTTTGTGAGGACGATTTACTTTTTGTTGGGCGGATATCCTTATAGTTCCACATCTACAGTGATCCCCACGCTTCATCTGGGACAATATCAAGGGTTGTTACAGCCAAAAAAGGAGCTGCAATCCATATTGACACCTACAGGAATCTACTACAGTGTTGTTGGGTACTCTCATTGTAGTCTTCCTTCTTGTTCTGACTGTGCATAACGTTTCTGGGTAGTGAAGGAGGGCGCTGAAGCATAATAAGGGAGTCTGAGAAGAAGACGATTTGGGTTGTTTTGAGGAGATGGCTGCAGACACTAAAGAAGGCTATAGGTTAGAGTTAAAGTAATTTCATATTTGTTTGCACCTTAGAACTGCTGTTACAGTCATTGTAAACTCAAAGCTATATGAATATGATATTTAGGGTTTATTTTTCTTGTTATTTATGCAAAGAAATCTCTATTTGCATTTACTATTCACTGTTAGCACTACGAAAATAAAGATCTAAAACCCTTGATATACAAAACAAACTCTTTCTGCACTGTCTAACTTTCTTCCACAACAGAATTCTTTTCGGAATGCGGGAATAGAGTTTCCGCACAATGCTTCTTCCCCGCCGTCGATCTCGATCTTGATTGTTGATCTCTCAATTTCGCGGCGAAATGGATTTCTGATCGTTCGATCAGTGTCCCCACCAAATCAACGGCGGATTCCAAAATTTATTAAGAGCATTCCATAGAATATCACGCACATGAATTTTTTTTCAAAGCTTGCAACTTCTCCCTGCGATATCACTATAAACCGTTGATCTTCCCCACAATCGATCCCCACTCTACGATCTTGTTTTATTTGAGCGACTGGTTAAGGTTTAACCCTCTACAAAGCTTCACTTAATTGATCATTGACAGGATCAATTCTTCTCTGCAATTATGAAACTATGGAAATCCAAAGCCACAGAGTTTACACACAGGGTTATATGGAGTGAAAGCGGTATGAATTGTTCTAATCCATCAAAACCACTTCTAATTCATTAAAACCACACGCAGAGTCTAATCCTATGTTCTATATTCAATTCACTGGAAATTCAAATACACACAGAGAATTCTACTTGTTCACTTCTCACTCATTCTTCTGTGCACACACCTCTCATTCCTCCATTCATGCTATGTGGAATTTATCTCCCTCTCAAGCTCTATGAGCTAATCAAAGCTTCTTTGAGCTATCCTCAAACCTTTATGAGCTATCCTAATCTCTGTGAGATAACCTAAGATTTTGTGAGCCAACAAGCTCTGTAAGCTAACTAAGCTGCTAAGAAAATAACTGGAACTGATTTAAATACAGGAGGATTCTGTTTCCAGATCCTATAACAAAGGAGTACAATCCTTATTGATCTCTGCTAAGCCTATGACTCACAACTAATTCAATCCTGACTATTACATGTGGAAAAGGATCTAGATTCCTTATCCATTTTATTTAGCGTTTACAAAATAAAGCAAATTACAAAAGTACGAGACCCTAGGTCTCTTAAGAGTTCCCTTGACCTTGTGAAGTCATGAATGACTTTTCCCTCTTGAGCCTATGCTCCTGCATCAACGTATCAGCAGTACATTGAATACAAAAACCAACTAAGACTATTTGGCATAGCTCAGTGGTATTTTTGACAAGTGTTTTTACGAAATCCCTTAACCAAATTACATAAGCAAATAAGCCAAAAATATCAGCAGGATCAGATGGGGGTCATTACATTTTACTATCCAAATCATATCCCCCTTGTATAAAAATTGAACCCTCTCACTTCCTTTAGATAAAGCTTGTTCATTGGTCACTGTCTCATCATGTTGAGTGGAGATGAGAATTGTGTGAATGCGCAGAGGAACCATGCACCACTGTCATTTTTGTATTCAATGGTTACTTGTGTTTTTCCATCAGGCCTCAACCAGGAGTAGGTTCCATTCTTTCTGACCTTTGTGAGCTTTTATCCCAGCTTGGTAGGGAGCACATGGGTGAGAGGCATAGCTCAGGGGTTTCATTAGTTGCACAAATAGTCCAATAAAGGGTAGCGACCCACGTACTAGACGTCACACATAATGCCATCCATACTAATAGATCATGGCCTTGTCAAGCAGTACACAATTAGGCTTCCAACACATTTACACACCCTCATGACACCCTTAGTAACCCACAGTAGGTCATGGTACCTTCATACACAGGATTGGGACCCTTAACAGTCCTCAAGGCACTTTCAGCCAATCACGACAGTCCTAGCAGGCTTAAGACATGTCACAACAGCCCTTAGCAGGCTCAAGATAGGTCATGGTTTTCTCTAGTAAGCATTAGCAGAATTTACACATATGAAAATGACGCAAACAAGAAACACAAACTGAATATGAACACTATGATGAATCTCAGAAACTCAAAAAAACACTTTTCATTAACACTTCCAAGAAAGTTTACAAAGCTACAATCCAAGCACAAAGACTTCAAAAATGAAAGTCGAACCCTTCCTCCTCCATAGAGGTTACATTTATAGTGCAATTTACCCCCGAGACGTATCTCGAAACAGGGCATCAAAATTAGTTACATTGACAAAATTAGTTACCAAAGGACAACAGACTCTAGCAAAAAGACAAAATGTTCTGGATTCTGCTCCTCCATTCGGCCTCTTCCACTATCTTTGACGCTTCATGCACTCAGCTTCAGTTTTTCCTTCCCATACTTTACAATGAGTTTCCATTGCTCAGTTGCTGGTAAGTCCATGGCGGCAATCTCTTTAAGCCACGCCATCATTTCAGTATGCTCTTTGTATGAATAGACTATGAGGAGTGTAAGAGCTTCTTTAAATGTAGAGACCAACTCGAAATCCTTCGCCAGTTTTTACACCACTGTCTTGCCTTCCAGATGCTTCTCCATATCTGCAAAGCACTCCTGGTCTAACTTGCACTCCCATAGCTTGCCATGATATCCCTACTTTGTCCTCATGGCTCCATCTTCTTCCCAAAACATAGGAAGACCTTTCTTAAATAATGGATCAAATGCCTCCCTGAACAACTTCACTTGGTTAGCCAGGACATCTATCCCTGCTTGGACAGTGCTCACTTGCTGGTGATTGAGTATTACCTTCTTAGCGTTGATGATTGTGGCCACTTTGTCCTTTATATTGGATGCTTGATCCTTCTCTTCAGACAAACCATTTAAGAACTCTATTGCATTTTGTGCATAATCCTTAGGCTTCTTGTTTAACTTCTCATTTGCCACTATGACATCTGACCTTGCCAGTTTGATTACAACTTCCTTATCTACCATTAAGTCCAAATATGGCCTCATCTCCTATGCCTGTACAATAACATCATCCCAGATGATCTTCTTTTCCTCCTGTAATGCACTTTTCACTATAACTTGCTGCTTCAGCTTGTCATAATCACCCTGCATCACTTGGTACTTGGTTTCCCAAGCTTTCTTGTCTTTCTCTACAGCCTCTTTGTCCCTTTCAGCATTATCCCGCATGGTCTTGAGGTTGGCATTTTGATTTTTCAATCTTGCCACTTCTACATCATCCAGACTTGCCTTGGCTATTTTCCCTACAATAGAAAAATCTCCAGCCTCCACCGAGGGTGTGACCATGGCTTCTATCTGTTGTTCTTTGTCTTTCAAATTTTTCTCAAGCCCTTCAACTTTAGCCTTCAAAGCTTCCTCACTATCCATTATCAATTTCATATCTACTTGCCACTTTTTCTCTCTTTCTTCAAACTCTACAAGCCTGGCTTTACAATAAGTCAACTTACCCTGCAACTCTTCTTTTTCCTCTTCTAGTTCTGCAATTTCTGGTGCATTCACCAGTTGGGCAGCTGGAATATTCAATTTCTTCTTTAGTGATAGAATAGCTTCTGAATGCTATCCCTTTTATCTTCTTGAGTTTCACTGGCCAATAGTGAAGCCTAGAAATTTTTCACTTGTGCCTTCAGGCTCTTGTTCTCCACCTTCTCCAATCCCAACTGCTTTTGCACTTTGGTTTTGCTGGCCTGCACTTTTGATAGCTCTATGGCAGCCCTCAACAACTTGTTATAGATGACTTCACCTATCTCCTTGTGCAGATTGATCACATCAGGTACTGGGATGACTTCCAGATTTACTTTTAGGTCTTTGGCCTTACTCTTAGTGGCTAAGGAAAGACTCAAGGTATTTTGGGCAAGGTTCTTACTTGCCACCAAGGCTACATCCTTCTTGGACATTTTTCTTGCATCAACATACAGTTTAGATTCTTTTGAGATTGTAGCTGGGCTCTCCTCATATCCCTCCAGTAACTTAGCCCTGCTTAGGCTTGATGCTGCAGCTCCAGTAGGTGTTATGTTGAACACATGTTGCTTAACCTCGAAGGATGGCACCGAGGATCTGACTTTCTTTTTCTTGGGTTGCTTTGCTTGTACCTGTACTAATTGTTGCTCAGGCTCCTCTACATTTTTCCTCTTCGAGGATCTCTCAGCATCATTGTCTACATCCATGGGCTCACTACCCCCTTCCTTTATAGATTTTGCTGGGGTTTTACCAGGTGAACCAGGCACTGCTGATGTGCTACTTTGAAAAATGAATACTAAAGATGAAGAATCTTCTGGTGGGTCTACTTCTAACTGGCCTTTGTTAATGTATTCTAACCAGTTTTCCATCTTAGCTAGACCTGTCAGTTCAAAGTGCTCATATCCTTTCTTGTTACTTTCCTTCCTTCTTTATGAGATAATCTGGTGAGGATCATAGTTTATGGCCGCTTTGGATGGGAATCCCAGATCACCCATCATTCGCTCAATAGCTGGGAGAGTTGTTTTGTTTTTGACAATGAAGGAGCCCAATGTCCATGGAAATCTGATGTACGAAGACTTCATGTCATCCAAGAAATGTTCACACTCCACCTTCAATTTTTGTCTTATAAAATCCAAGGTGAGTACTCTGGGGGTTAGGAAGGTAGGTAGCACATAGGGGGCATGGGAGTAGCCATAAACTCTAATCATAGTCCCATGCTCTAGCAGAAACCAATCCCCAACCCTCTTCTCCATGGATGGCTATAGTAGGTTTTTCATCTCAGGTAGTACCCTAGCCAGTCTCTTTTGGAAAAAGATGAAATATATCTCTGCCATAAGATCATTCATGAAGGTTTTGTAGTCTGAATACATCTCCTTAGTCAACTGCAGCTTTGGAGCTTGCAGGTTTTCTTCATTAGCTTCCAGGAACATTTTTAACAAGTAAGACGGGAACCTGAAAGTTCTTATCTTAGGGAATTCTATGAGCTGGGAGTGGATGTTGTTTGCCAAGGCTTCATCAAACTTTAGGCATGCACATTGGGTAAGTGAATTTGGGCCTGCTAGCTCGATAGGACAAGTGATTAGAACAAACATCAAACTTTTCAGGGGCTCGGTTATGTATAGGTCATTGTCTAAGCCTAGGAACTGGGCCAACATGGAGATAACACACTTTGACTCTTCCCTAAAAAGGCTGGCCTCACCGGGAAAAGGTGCACCCCGAGAGGAGGTATTTGGTAGCAGGGAAGCATGATAAAATCTCTATTTGAAGTCATCTGGGGCTTGAAAAAAATGTTGGATCAGGGTTTCCATTCTGTAACTTTGGGATTTTTGGCAGAATTCTTCTGGAACGGCCAAAGCTTTCTTAATAGTAGGGGCGTCTACATAGCACAGGATTTTAGAGTTTGAGGCATCCATGATTGCTCTTCGGTCTGAGGAGTAATGCCGGCACACCAGTATACAAATTCAAGGAAACTGGGGGTTTGGCTGGTTGTAAACAAATGGAAAAAGGATTGATAAATCTTATGGACATCCACTTGTTTGGTTCTTATGACCTCCAATCTTTCTTTGGCAGTTTCTATGGTGCTATTTATCAGCATGGGATCATAAACCTCATAGTATTTATCCTCTAATAGGTCAATTATCTTTAGAGGCTCAAAGCCTGGGGGTACCATGGGTTTGGCGATTTAAATAGTTTAGGGTGGAGGTGGATGACCTACCTGGTCGGTTGACAATTGGGTGGAGCTTCTGGGTCTTTGGTTGGCTGGTCAGCTCTGAACAATCCGCTCCTTTCACTTTCCAATGCACACAAGTCAATTGGGATGCGAATCTTCGTGCAGACGGGCGTTTTATAATAACAACATGCCATATCACCCTTACAACCATGACAAAGATGGATTCACATCAACCGTATATCCATAAGATCAACTCTTGTTGGTCGCTTCACTGTTCTAGAGGTTTTCCAATGTAGACCTAGGTACTTCATGGTACAAGATACCAACAAAACCCCTATTCACCGGCCCTTTCGGAAACAGACTGAGAGTAGTCTGAGGTCTCACCCGAGGCGAAGTCGAGGGGGTGGTTGCAGAAGCAGGTTTCCACAACCTTGTGATGCGAGTGTTAAAACTGATTCATGTACAATGCGGTACAGGTTGCGCGTTGTGGTCAATGACTGCGCGAAGTCTTCTACTCGGCGTCGAGTATCTTCGGGATAAAAGATATTTGCATCCTCAACGCGTCCACAGGTCACACAATGGGGGTTACGAGACTTGATCACTTCTACTAAATCGTAATCGATAATCCTTAATCATTCGTCATTATTAGCTTGATAAACATCATAACTTATGCAGATGAGTGAGATGCACAGTGCTGTGTGCTTGATGTCGCAATTCAACTTTAACCAATTGTTGTGTGGTTATCTCATAGATCCATT
The DNA here is from genome assembly GCA_027924585.1 of Larix kaempferi. NCBI lineage: Eukaryota > Viridiplantae > Streptophyta > Pinopsida > Pinales > Pinaceae > Larix > Larix kaempferi. The sequence goes on along the minus strand of BSBM01000088.1, from coordinate 15,183,277 downwards.
CATTTGACAACTTATAGGTGCTTTATTGTTAACATTCCTCCATACATGAACTACTAGCATCTTATTCCATCCATTCCATGGTGAATACAGATAATAGTAAACATATAACAGACAATAACTTCATGCATGCACTGTAAGTAAATTAAATCACAAATTAATGACAATCATACACAACAATCACATAACAAAATGGTTTAACATGGTTCACCCCCCCGAATGGGAAGCTACATCCACAAGAACAGTTGTTTATTTATCTTGGAAAGGGTACAACAGTTCTTCGTCTGCGCACTCAGCTGCAGACGCTCTTCTCTCTCTCTCTCTCTCTCTCTCTCTCAAAATTAGGTCTCTGCACACTCAGCTGCAGAGCCTTTACAATGCTTCAATCTAACAGATCTCACAATATTCGATAATATCAACAGAATGAAGAGTTAACCATTTTCCTTTATAAAATTGCCTTATTTATAGATTAAGACCCGTAGGTCATGTCTTTACATTTACGAAGGAAGAACCCTTAGGTTTACAAAAACTATCACGGTTTTCCCAAAATCGGACTACTGATATCTGGCAGCGGATCTTCTGTCACGCGCGTGCCAACACGTTACTTTCGTCGAGCTGTTCCTTCTTTATCGGCCTTAGATGACTGGTTTGAGTAGTCTTCTATTTGTTGTGATCAGTCACCTACCTCCGATCTGCACCTACCTACTGCTTGGTAGTTATCGACAATCTTTTCCAAAAATAGGTCTTCTATGACCTAACCAAAATAACTGCCTTCATCCGTCCATGCTCTGCTTAGCTAGATCTCCGTCGACATGGCACATCGCGGCGCTGTACTCCTCACAGCTCCTTCGACACTGTGCCACTCACAACTTCGCAGCATACCAAAACTTATCCCAAAATTGTTCAAACTTAACTGCGCTTAGCTCCGCAGTTCTCAAAATTCTTCTTGTTCAAAAATGACCCATCTGGGCCAGGCCCAATAGGCCCCTAACACTTACATGTGGCTCACCCACAAGCCACTTGCAACTCCTTGAAGGTGTTCTGTTGATTGTGGACTGATCTTTGCAGCGAACTCCTTGAATGTGTCAATTAGTTTTTCTACCGTGGTCTTCATATCTTGTTCAATTTGCCCAACTATTTCGACCATCTCAAGTGTTATCTCATGGATGATCTAGCCTTCCACCTGTTCTTGATTCTGGTTCAGTTCTTTTAACTTTTCTTCGATCTCTTGCGAGATCGTGCCGACTTCCTCTAATAATGGATGCGACTTATCGCCCATTTTTGTCTCCTTCTCACAGAAAGCTTTAACTTCCTTCTTTAGGGTGTTGATTTCTTTGTATTTTAGGAGTTTCTCTCTTGCTGGTAGCGCCTTAACCTCCTCACCCATCTTTTCTAGTGCTTCTTGTTTTTCTTTCACTTCCTTCTTTACTTCCAGTAAATGTTGGTGTTCTTCAAGGGTATTAAATGCCTTCAATGATGCTTCCAGTAGAATTTGGCACTTAGTCACTTCAGTAGCAATATTTTGTGCCACGGCCTTCACTACTCCCTGTCTTAACCGCTATTCATCTAGTGGAGTCTGTGGATTGATCTACGCTTTCAGGGAAGCAATTTCAGACTCATGGAGAATCTCCATGTCTTCCTTCTTAGTCTTAAGGCTATTGACCAAATCGCCAATCTTGACAATAGTATCTACTGGTTCTATCTGTACTTCAAATTCATCTATATTATCTGCAACCGCAGTGATCGTGTTTTCCAATCTCAGTCGATGATCTCTCTCATCTTGTAATTGCATAGTACTCAGTGAGCTATCTTCCTCGAGTTGCCTATGCAACTCTGCCTGTCCTTTCAACGCTTCTATGGTTCTGTCATGCATTTCTTCATTGACTTGCGTCTGTAAGTAATGTAGTCCTGACAATGGTATCCTTGCAAGATCAAGCTCCACGCGCTCTACATTCTTTGTATCTAGCATTGCTTGATCAGGCAATGTAAATCTTATAGATAGTGGCTGCAAATGGATGACACGGGACCTCGCGGGAACCATGATTTGTTGTTGCAAAGTTCCCGCGAACCCTTTTTCAGCTATTGTCTCATGGTGCAAGGGTAATCTTATGCTTACTTCATCAAATTTTTGCGATATCCCTTGCAGTGTAGTCAGGTTCTGGTTTAAGTTGTCTTGAATTTCCTTTTCCTTCTTCTCTTTGTCTGTCGAAAGTTCCTCCATTTGCTCACTGACCTTCGCGGCAATCATTAAGTAATCATCTTCGTGAAGCACTGTGTCTAATTGGTCTTTATTTGATTTATGCTTCTTTCTTTTTTCCTTGTGCCCCGAAGGACTTCGAGTGTCCTTCCTTTTGCTTGACTCTTTGTCTTCTACTATGGGATAGGGGATAGGGTTATCTTCACCATAATCACTTTGGATATCCACTACTCAACTCAGAATTCAGCTGGCCATTCTTTCATAATATTCTCAATATCTTCCTCGTACATATGGTAATTTCCTGGGTACCAATCATCATTCTTTTTCTGTGCTTTGGCTAAAATGGAGATGCATTTCTTCGCAGCATAAAAATTGAAAATGTGGATATATTTGCTTGTTACTTGCTTTGGTATATGAGGTGTAAGCATGATGGCCCCGTGCAGCTGGTCATAATATGTATAGAAGACTAGCTTTGTCTCGTGCTATTTGTTGGGATTCAAATTTTCCCACAGATTCTGAAAGCGAGCACCTATGCAGTCCGAAGTGTCAGTGATCACTCCGATGTGATGCTTCGGCTCCCTCCAGCCCAGGAAGGCGATCAACACGATTAGCCAGGTGAAGTGGAAGTATCCTCCATTGATTTGCATATCATTCAGTTCCTCTAGGAACTCATTTAGTAGAAATTGACACCAATTAAATTATTCTCCCTCGGCGGCTGCAGTGCCAAGTAGTACTGCGCCCGCAGAGACTTCTAATGGTCTGCATTTTCTTAGAATCTTGCCCGCTAACAGCTGTGTGAAAAATATTATTGCCTGATCCTTTATGTCGTCTGTCTGGAAGCATAGCTTCCCTTTTACAACAGACTGCATTTGATTCATCAATGCAGCTACCTTTTTATCCTTTGTTTTTCCCTGAAAGAACTTCCTTGGGTCTACTCCCCTTTTGCTCAATCCAGTTATTCGATGGATTAGTCGATTTTCAGGTCGATATTCTGGTCCATCCATAAATATCCCTGGTGGATGCGCGCCATAAGATTTCACACCACCGCGTTCAGCTCCGGTGATCTATCGAAATGTGGGAGTCTGAGAAGGTTTAGCAGTCCTGATTTGGCTACTCTAGACAACCAACTTTTGGAAACCAAAGTCAGGTCTCCCCTTGCAGTTTTCTTCTAGCACATGTATTTGTCGGGATGGAACTGTGAGAACCTTGGCTCGGTGGGCTTGTCCTTTTGCATTGCTAGCAAATCATAGTCCTCCCATTTACATTCTGGAATCTTTCCCAATAGATTTTTGTCCACCTCAACTTGTTTTGATATCGGCGAGAGTGGTATCTCATACTTTGGACTCTTGAGTAGTTTAATGGCCGGTGCATCCACTGCACGCGGCGAGATATATTCTGGTGTCATAGTTAGAGGTATCTCTTTATCTGCAATGGGTTTATTTGGTCCTACTGAACTTGTCTTCGGTAGCTTTGATCTCGGTGCTACTGGGTTTTTTCCTTTGTCTTGCATTGAGGGGCCGTGTCTTGGTGATCTCCTTGGACCTTGTTCTGATTCCGTGATGACTTTCTTGCTTGGGGTTCTCATTAAATCGTCAATTCCTCAGTGTTGGAACAACTTCCCAGTCTCTTCGACCGTGAACTCTTTGTCAACAAAGGACCTCTGTGTCATTTGCTTGCACACTTACTCGACTAACCAGTGGATAACTTATAGTCTAAACTCAGGAAATAATATTCGCAAGAATTTCTAAGTGCTCTGGTAACGCCCGCGAGTCTAATTGCTGCATTATATATAGTCGCGGCTGATCCATCTCCGTGCCCTTTAACGGTTAGATAAGCATTAAATGCAGTATCCGTCAGCCAATTCTGGCAGATGATTCGGTCAATTCCGTCATTAAGTCATTTAGAACGGCTACGTGTTCTTTAAATGCTTGAGCGGTTGGTCGAAAAGTACTGTATAATGGCTATATTTCCGACCAACACTATAATGACTATTTTATGGAGCTCTGCGTCGAACTGCACAATATGTTATATTTAGTTCTGCGGAGTTACTTCGTGGTGTCTGATTTGTTTCTTTTCTTAGTGTTGCATTTTGAGTGTTGCAATAGCGCATTATATTTATAAATTTTTTTTTTCCGCGCAGCTTCAACAATAGCGCATTTTTTTTTTGATCATTGTGGATGCTACGAAGCATGACTATCGCGGTAAAGCTTTAGTCTTTTTCCATTTATCAAATTGGGTAATGTATCATCCGCTAAAGTAGCTAGCTGGACTGCGCCACCATTAGTAACATCTATTACAATATATGGTCGAAGCCAATGCATTTTATATTTCCCTGGAAACTTCGTGAATTTACTATCATATAGGAGGACTGGATCACCTACATGAAAAGACTCATTCTTGATGTGGCGATCGTGCCATGCTTTTTCTCGTTCTTTCTATACTTGCTGGTGGAATCCCGCAATGAAGCGATCTTCTTCCAAACCAACCAAGTGTAACAACCTTTCTTCCAGTGTTGTGGGATCTGCCATCCCTGTAAATGCAACTATTCCTAAGCTGGGTATAATATATTCCATTGGCATTATTGCTTCCTGTCCGTAATCCAATCTGAAAGGTGTATGTCCAGTTAATTTCTTGCATGTTGTTATGTACGCCCATAATACAGATGGAATGCGCAGGTCCCAATCATCGCGGTTTACGTTGCATATCTTGGTTAGTGCATTCTCAAGTACTTTATTAAATGCTTCAACAGTTCCATTCGCTTGTGGGTGATAAGGCGTACTACGCTGATGATGGATGGAGAACTCTTCTGTTAAAGCTTAAATAGTTCTGTTTAGGAAATGAGTACCCTGATCACTCATCAAAAGTTTTGGGCATCCAAATCGTGTAAGGTTGTTCTCAAAGATAAACTACATACCTGTAGCTGCGCTACAGTCTTTGACTGATTTTTCTTCTGCCCATCTGGTGAGGTAGTCGGTTGCAATAATAATGTACCTCACACCATTTCTTTTTCCTAGTGGGTTAATAGGTCCCACAAAATCAATTTCCCATTTATCGAATGCCTACAAGGTCAGCTGAGGGTTCAATGGCATTTCATCTCTTCTTGATGGTTTCCCTGTCCTCTGACAGACATCGTAGTTCTAGCAATGTTCTTCAGAGTCCTTATGAATCGTAGGACACCATAGCCCTATGCGCAATATCTTCTGTGCAGTAGCCCTTCCTGCATAATGACCTCCCGCGACTCCTGAATGCGCATCAACTAATGTAAATGGCTTCTCCTGTTCTAATACACATCTTCGTAGCACTTCATCAGGTCCTAACTTGTAGAGATATCCTGCAATAATGGTGAAGTACGCGGCTCGCACTATCAGTTGCTTCTTTTCTGCGTAGTTACTTCAGTAGGTGCGAACCCGTTAGTTAGAAAGCCAATGATATCTTGATAATAATCATCGGCAATCTGTATAGCAAACAATTGCACATCAGGCAGATTGTCTTCTAGATTCGTAGGTTACTCTCTTGAATCGATCCTTGATAGGTGATTAGGGCCTAAATTTAATCTGCCTGGTTGAACTATTATTTCAAAATCATACTCTTGGAAGAGTAAGAGCCATCTGCATATTCGCCCCCCTAACACTGGCTTATTGACCAGGTATTTTAATGCAGAATGGTCGGTAAACATTGAGAAGTGCGCACCAAGCAAATAGTGTCTCAACTTCTGTAGTGCATATACCATTGCAAGTCCTTTCTTTTCAGTAGTGGTATAGTTTTTCTCAGCAAATGACAACTTTCTGCTTGAGAATGCAATGGGATGATCAATTCCTCATTTTCCTGGCTGCGCAAGAACAATACCCAATGCTATACATGAAGCATCAACATGTACGTGAAATGGATTTTCCCAGTATGGAAAAACTAGGACCGGCGCAGTGACCATTTTCTCTTTCAATGTGTCGAACCCTTTCTCACAATCCTCATTCCAAATGAACGATGCATCCTTTTTTAAAAGTTTCTCCATTGCTGCGGTCATCTGTGCATACCCCTTTATGAATTTCCTGTAGTATCTGATATGCCCCAGTGTAGTGCGCAATTGTTTAACTGAATTTGGTGTAGGCAAGTTTACAATAACTACTATCTTCGCAGGATTAACCATCAACCCTTGCTTACACATGATATGTCCCAGCAGAATCCCATAAGGAACACAGAAAATACATTTCTTCAAATTCAATGAAATCTAAGCTGTCTGCATTTTTCTAGCATCATCCTGAGGTTCGCGGCATGGTTCTTTAGTAACCCAAAAATGGTCCAATCATCAAAGTAAACTTCTAAAAATTTGAGTATGAATTGTTTAAATGCTGCGATCACCACTCTTGAAAATATGGCTGGTGCGTTCTTTAAACCAAATGGCATTACTGTATACTGGAATGACCCCCATTCTGTTGCAAAAGTGGTTTTGTGCCTATCGGATGGATCAATTCTAATCTAATGGTATCCAGAAAACCCATCAGTAAAAGAGTATGCTTCGTTACCTCCCACGTTATCAAGTACTTCGTCGGTAAAAGGAGTAGGAAATGGGTCTCGCATTGAAGCATCATTTAGATTTCTAAGATCAACACAGATCCTGATTTCACCCTTTGTTTTCTTGTCTTGGACAACCATTGGGATTATCCATTCAAATTATTCAACTGACTCAATGATTCCTGCATCGAGCATCTTGTCGAGTTCTGCCTTAACTTGTTCTTTGTAGCAGGGGTTCAGTCTATATGGCCTTTGTTTAATAGGTTTCGCTCTCGGCTTAAGAGGAATTCTCATCACTCCTAAGTCTCCCAGGATGCCTTTCATCTGTTTGAACTTCGTTGGGAATACTTCCTGATATTCCTGTAATATGACTGCGATCTCCGCAACTGTGTCATCATCCCAATAGTCTCCTATTGCTGCGAACTTTGGCTCTTCAGGGGTGCCGATGTTCACTTTCATTGTTTTAGCCGGTCCACTCATATCTGGAATTTCTAGTGGAGGTCCTTCTACCTCGCATACTCCTTCTGATTCTTGGATTTTTATGTTGCGCGGGTCCTCTGCGTCGCTATCTTCAACTTCTTCAGCTATGTTGTAGTAGTCTAAAGCCTGCTCTATCTGTTCTAACCAATCTGGTTGTAGACTCGCAAGTACATTGTTTGTGTTAAAAAACTCTTCTAGTGTTATGTTTTCCTCCTTGCAATATGGGCTAAATATCTTTTGCTTGATCAGCTGCAGCGCGTCATGGATAGTCGGATGGTCATCTTGAAAGCCAAAGTCTTTATGGAAGATCGCAGTGAGGACAGACCAATCTGCGCTTCCTCTGCGCAGCTCCTCCTCCAGGTACCATTTCTTTGGAATAGGCTCCTCCAGCGTATGCACAAAGAGATGTACCGATTCTGTCTGTGGTATTTCCTTCCAAGCTTGTACACAAGCTGCGATATGATTTCCTGGATCCATCTGACCATTATATTTATGAAATGGTAGTGTGACCTTATCAACAAATCGAATTTGTAGTTTTATTCTGCACTATTCCCAATGTCTTTTTATGTGTAGCGCATCATCTGGCAGGTGTTTCTCTGAGTGCCATGTCTAATGCTGAGACGCGATGTTCATCTGCAACTACTGCAGTGTATTCTTTGATAAATGAATAGATGTTAGCTGTACCATCATAAGTGGGGATTGGAATTACCTGCTTTCCAATCCAACAAAGTGACTTTGTAATTGTCGCGCATCTCCTGGAAAATACTTCATGCATTCTGTGTTGCCAGTTTTCTAATCCTGCCTCAGAGTCTGAGATGCAAGAACTATCACAGCGCCAGCTGAGCGTTCCATCTGCAGTAGGATGAATATAATTCGCAACATTTGTTGTCATTTGATAGATATGGTCAAGGTCTTGAGCGCTGTACTCTTCTTGAATAGGTTCAACATATTTCTCCCCCTGCGACGGATTCAATGGTGCGAAGACCCTTATGTCGTTGCCTTCAAATATCATTTTCATTGTCTTCATATTGATGACGGTGGAGTTCGTCATTGGCCAATTGATGCCCAACAGTGCTGGATAAGGATTGCTATCATCCACAATTTCAATTACTTCAAATTCTGCATAACTTCGGACTCCATAAATGTCAACAATAGTATTGGTTAACCTTCCAAGAGGTATAACTATGCCTTGATTAGCCATTCTTAACTGTATAGGTGACCATTATAACTTTGGTTTTCCCATCGCCTTCCATGTCTGCTTGGTTAAGACATTCACTTCAGATCCGAGATCAAGAATGATCTCGTCCATCTCATAGTCTCCTATCTGTGCAGTGAACCGCATTTCCCTATCAGTTCTTTTGGGAATCCTAATGATATGTACGCCATGTTCTATTCCTTTCTTACTGCATGATTCGTACTGATTTATCAGTTTTTCAAATTCCATAAGAGTGTCTTTGTTTTTTAATAACTTGATGCAGCTATGTAGAAACTGCGCAACAAAATTAGATGTATCTGGTGCGGTGCGCGTTTGATCATATGCCAGTGGCATATCTTCTATTTGCGGTACTTCACTTCGCAATGGGATCCTTGGTGAAGTAGGTGGTGGTTGTTTAAACATGTCTCGCCTTTCTTTAAATATTTCCTTATTTTTCTTTAAGTTCAATGGAGGTGCTTTCCCAGGAGCTTTTCTAATCCCTACTGTTTCTTCAGGGTTCTTCTTAGGATCAGTTGTTCCAGAAGTTGAGGCTTCTGTGCTGTTGTCTTTTCCTATATCAGCGCCACTTCGCGTTACTGCATTGACACTCTGACCCGTAGGTCTGTTCTCTGATGCGATCAACTAGATGTTAGGGTTCGGTGTTTCTGTTCTTCTCCGCTTCTGCATTTCTACCTCAAGCACGGGGCAGTCTTCAATCACATGATCAAATGATTTACAGTAGTTGCATGTGGTACATGGATTAGTACATTCTCTTGATACATGACCTGGCTGGCCATAGTTATAGCATATTACCTAGCCTCATCCTCTTCCTTGATTTTGACCAGTATTTCTTCCTCTCCCACGATATCCACCACCGCGGCCTCTATATCCTCCTTGATCATAGTGGGTGTTCTCTTGATTTGGCTGATTTTCCTCTTGGACATGGTACATTCCAGCACTTCTCATTGCATCCATATCTCGCTTTCTTTCATTCATCTGTTCATAAGCACGACAGTTGGACTCATCATGTCCAACTGACTTACATAAATTACAGTATACATTTTTAGGTGTCTTTACATAGTTTTGTATCAGTTAGCAGTCCTCAGGCCTGTGTTCTCTACTTCTACAAATTTCACACCATGGTGCCTGGTTCTGATTCATATTTATTGATTTTGGTGCACCACTGTTAAGATATTCTTGAAATAATGGGCAATGTTCTCTAGTGTGGCCCTCTCCTTTGCATCCTGTGCACCAAACTTCATGTCATTGTTCATGTCTCTACTCTTTTCCATTCTTCATACCTTGTAATTCTAATGTCAAGGTAGCCAATTGGTTCTAGATCTGTATCATCCCAGAACTACTTTCTCCAATTGGTGAAGCTTCCAACTTCATTGCGATCTCCAAAGCCTCAGCTTGTGATACAACCTTCTGTTGCATTAGTGGTTGTCTGATATGGGGAAACAACACAGCAATGGACCATTCTTGATGCTGTTGCGGAGCTATAACAAAGCTCACTTGGTCCAACAATGTTTTGAATTTTTGGTCGAATTCCCAGACCGATTCAGTAGGTTTCTATTGATTTCTTTCAACTCTGTTATGCATTGTGATTCTGATGTGGGTTTCTTAAACTCTGCTGCAATTGCAGTCTTGATGTCTGCTAAGGTTCTTGGTTGTGCTTGAGAATACTTCATAAACCAATGCAGTGCTCGATCTCTAAAAGTAGTGATGAGATGCACTCTCTTTATAACATCATCTGTCACTTGCTTAACACTCCACACGGCTTCGCATAGAAACCAATGCTAATCAGGGTCTTCCTGAACCGTTCCTTTGAATATCGACAGTTTTATATCGTTATCTATCATTCTCCTTCCAGATTATGTACTATTCTGGAACTGATTCCTTGTGACAAAAGTAGACACAGGCTACTGGATTGTGCTAGGGACAGTATTCTGCGGAATAGTGTGAGTCGTAGTGCTGTGAGCACTCGCTCCTACGGTGTTACTTGTATTACTGATCTGTAGGATGGGCTACGCAACACTCGCAGCGAGTGGGTTCTGGAATGATTGATTCTGAGGTATAATATGCTGGATTGTGGCTGATAACTAAGTGTTCGTATTATTGAGATCACATGGAATTTTGGTATCTATACGGTTTCTAGATGATGTGGGTTTCTTCTCGTTAGTAAGCTTGTATCTCTTTCCAGTTCTCAAAGTATGGTTTTCTTCGTCAGAATCAATGTATGTATTCTCTACCATGACAGATTTAGAACTATTGTTGCATTCTTAAAACACCTTTATCAGTTAAATGCATTTTAATGTATAGACTAAGGTTTTTTAGGAACTTACCTCTGAATCCTTCGAAGAAGTATGCTTCATCTTGGCTGTAGGACTTCAGCGTATCTACAACAAATTCTGTCACAAATCCTTCTAGTATGCTATCAACCCATAAGTCAATTTCTCGTGATAGTGGGATGTCTATAGCTTTGAGTTGTTCAGTAAGGTCCGGACTCCACTCTGTAGGTACTCCACCTTGGTAACAATTCTTTCTTTCTGCTAGGCATGATATCCACTCGTGTAGATCGTTTGGAAACGAAGCCCAAAAAATTTCGTGGATGTCCTGCCACAAGTATCTGTTCAACCACTGTACGTCAGACAAATGCGGATGTCTGTTTTCTTTCTTGGAGAAGTCGCTTTCGATCTTATCGCACCAAGCCCAGATCTCTTTCTTTTCTGGATGTCAACTGTCAGACATTACTTTTCTGAATACACTATCGCATCATTGGTCTTAGCGTGGCAACAGAACCATTTGTTCATCGCTTCATTGTTCTAGAGGTTTTCCAATGTAGACCTAGGTACTTCCCGGTACAAGATACCAACAAAACCCCTATTCATCGGCCCTTTCGGCAACAGACTGCGAGCAGTCTGAGGTCTCACTCGAGGCAAAGTCGAGGGGGTGGTTGCAGAAGCAGGTTTCCACAACCTTGTGATACGAGTGTTTAAACTGATTCATGTACAGCGCGATATAGGTTGCGCGTTGTGGTCAATGAATGCGCAAAGTCTTCTACTCCGCATGGAGTATCTTCAGGAACAAAGATATTTGCATCCTCAGCACGTCCACAGGACGCACAGTGGGAGTTATGAGACCTGATCACTTCTACTCAATCTTATTCGATAATACTTAATCATTCGTCATTCCTTGGCTTGATAAACATCCTAACTTATGCAGATGAGTGAGATGCGCAGTTCTGTGTGCTTGATGTTGGGATTCAACTTTAACCAATTGTTTTGTGGTTATCTCATAGATCCATTCATTTGAGAACTTATAGGTGCTTTACTATTAACATTCCTCCATACATGAACTACTAGCATCTTATTCCATCCTTTCCACGGTGAATACAGATAACAGTAAACATATAACAGACAATAATAACTTCATGCATGCAGTGTAAGTAAATTAAATCACAAATTAATGACAATCATACATAGCAATCACATAACACAATGGTTTAACGTGGTTCACCCCCCGGATGGGAAGCTACGTCCACAAGAACTGTTGTTTATTTATCTTGGAAAGGGTACAACAGTTCTTCGTCTGCACACTCAGCTGTAGACGCTCTTCTCTCTCTCTCTCTCTCTCTCTCTTAAAATTAGGTCTCTGCGCACTCAGCTGCAGAGCCTTTACAATGCTTCAATCTAACAGATCTCACAATATTCGATAATATTAAGAGAATGAAGAGTTAACCCTTTTCCTTTACAAAATTTCCTTATTTATAGATCAAGACCCGTAGGTCATGTCTTTACATTTATGAAGGCAAAACCCTTAGGTTTACAAAAAATATCACGGTTTTCCCAAAACCGGACTGCTGATATCTGGCAGCGGATCTTCTGTCACGCGTGCGCCAACAGGTTACTTCCGCCAAGCTGTTCCTTCTTTCACGGCCTTAGATGACTGGTTCGAGTAGTCTTCTGTTTGTTGTGATCAGTCACCTACCTCCAATCTGCACCTAACCACTGCTTGGTAGTTATCGACGATCTTTGCCAAAAATAGGTCTTCTGTGACCTAACCAAAATAACTGCCTTCATCTGTCAATGCGCTACTTAGCTGCATCTTCGTTGATGTGGCACATCGTGGCGATGTATTTCTCATAGCACCAACCTCGCATCTCCTTTGACATTGTGCTACTTGTAACTTTCCAGCATACCAAAACTTATCCTAAAATTGTTCAAACTTAATTGCGCTTAGCTCCGGAATTCTCAAAATTCTTCTTGTTAAAACATGCCCCATCTGGGCCAGGGTCAACAACTCTCATCCGTAGATCTCCTTGACCTTTACCTGCCACATATCAACTTGAAAGTACCTTTAATCTGCAAAAACATTTTCAACCGTCGATCCGCTCTCCTCCTGGATTTTGACCATCCCAGGATGCGCCCTTTACCGAGTTCACAAATTTTGGGTCTATTGATTTCACACGCAAGTTATATCCGCGAACTAATCCTGAGCCGTCGATCTTCATCTCACTAGATCTGCACCATTGGGAGATGCCAAAATTTATCAAAAGTTCACGGATTTGAATCATAACCCTTTTCATGCATGTTTAAATCGTGAACAATTTTCTAACCGTTGATCTAAGCCTTCCGCCGTCTATCTTCCTTGACCTGCCCGCAGGCTAGCACCCTGCTAGCGTTTAAAAGACCTTCAATGTTTTCTGCGAAGGAGGCTCATGACCGTTGATCTCCCCTGATTTTGATCTAAACTGTCTATAGGCATTAATCAACACTGTAGGAACATTCGTTTATACTTAATCCTCCGATCAACATGAAGACTGTAGCTTCCACAAAATTCTTATCTCGGCTCCAAGTTAAAACCAAAATATTATGTAATTGATGTTTGGATTTGGTTATTATAAGGTGGAAGCTTGTATGGTGTAATATATGGTTGTCATGTGATGGTAAAGGCTATTTTGGAAAGCATATGGTTGTACTACAGGAATATTCGTAACCGTATATTGGAAGGAAATTGAGAGGCCAACTCTCGAGGAGCCAATTCGAGAAATTGGGTTGTTTTATTTTCAAATGGCCAAAAAAAGAGATTGGACACATTTGAAAATGAGGTATACATTTTAAATTTGATTATTCAATATGATATTTTATAACATATGTCTTCATTGTAATTTGTAGTGGTTTTTTCTTACATGATGTGCAAATTGGTTCTATGTAGGATGTCAAAGGAATATCAAGTCGGGGTTGAAGAATTCAGAGTTTGCAAAAAAAAATTTAGAGGATAATAACATCACAAGTTGAACTTGTAAATTTTTTTGCAATGTTGCAGTATTGACGTTTGAGGAAGTACAAGACCACTTGATGATTCATGGTATAATAAGTTCATATAAAACTTGGTTTTTCCATGGAGAGAGAGTTCCTACTCAGGACTATATATTTGACAAGACCAAGAAATGTTACAAAACAGAGATGCATGATTTGCCTCAAGAAATTACACATGGTGATGAATACATAGTCGGACATCAGTTCTTATTTAAGTTGTATTTGTGAAAATTTATATGTTAGATTATTACTTGGATTTACCTTTCATGCATATGTTTTTAGTTTTGCTACTGTTTATGCATGGATCTTATCTATTTTATTGTGTTATGTAACTTTCATTTATTTTTATAGTAGATAGATTGGGTGTGGGGAATTGAGAGTGATGTGAGGGGGGGAGGGGCCATATGAGATTCAAACTTCACGTGGTTGGCCCTGTTTAGTAGAGAATAAGATATTCTTGAAACCATGAGAAGCTCATTCAGGTATTTTCATTTCGTTTTTTTAGAATTTCATATATGTTATGCATTTTTTTACATATCTATCAATCGCTTATATGAAAATACCATTTTGTCATGATATATGCAGGTCTTCACAATGGAAAGCAATATAATGACAATTTGTATCATTCTCTAATGCATATTTGTAAGTTATCACCATAACGAATTTGTCAATTAGATATCTTATTGTCGTTTCATTGATTATAACGTTTTGATTTCTTCATTTTAAGTACAGTTGCACTTGTCTTTTTTATGAATTGATTTTGTTGCACATTTGTTGAAGGAAAAAAAGTTGATTGCGGGATAGCTATTGAGAACGGGAAGGTAATGTAATGAACAATATTGAAAGTGTTTGATTACAACAAATTTAATTACAACACATTTATTACAACCATAAGTATACCATATTGATGGTGTAACAACTAATTTGTGTGAAATATTTGTGTAAAGCATAGTGGATGCCAAGACCATCTGACGTTATTGGCATCAAAGCTGAACTTTGAGGTATAGATCCTTATTTCTTTTTTTGAAGTAAGAAGAGAGAACTTTATATTAAAAGAGAAATATTTACAACTGAACCCAAAAAGGTCATAACCCTTCCATCACACTGAGTCACCTGATTGAACAAAATCACCTCCGAAGAGGACTTCGCCTGACCATACATACTACAGAGATGAATACTACAGATACTGCAAAACTAAAACAAAACACATGCACGCAGGCCTTTTGACTCCCATTATCACTCCTTTACACAACAAAACCTCATGAAATAGAAATGAAAACCAAATCCCCACACTATTGACCTTCTTTACCATAAGAAACCGATAGCTTAGAAAAAAGACATAAACTGAAACCCAACAAACCAGACACTAAAAATCCCCCACGCCAACTTAGAACAGAATGTAGGGGAAATCAGGACAATGCCTAGGAGGAGGAACTGCAAAAGCCGTCGGCTGTGCAGGAGCAGGTTGAAGCTGCATAAACTGAAGGAGAAAATCTAGCTTACGGTGGATGACCTTGGTTTCCTCCAGAATGCTTCTTTCATAGCTGAGCATCTCATTTACAAACAGATGATCCATCCTATCCCAGAGAGCATAACCCATAATATTTTTCATTACCCAATAGAGCGCAATGGTGCGCTCATACAGGCTGAAATGACCCGCGGTGTTTCTTGGATCCATGACCCAATTTGCAGTTTGACGACGTTCCGTATCCAAAGTCGCCTTATCAAGCTGGTTCCAAATTTGTTGTTCCATAGTGCAAATCTCTTTCTGGAGATTCGGGGGAACATCCCAAACAAAGGAACTGGATTCCCAATGGGCCTTTTGCTGGGCACGAGAGAAATTCCCACCGGATTCACCCTGAGAAGTCTCGCCCACCCAATAATGACGACGGCCTGCAGTGTCACTGCATCTATCCCAATTACCATTATCAACCATACTATCTAACCTCTTACAGACCTCAAACTCTTTCACATCCAGAAAACAACAGTGGTACATGCAACTAAATCTCTGAACTCTACGTTCATGTCTACCACCTTCCTTGGGTTTAAAAAGAGTTCCGCCACCCACTGTCCATTAATGGAAAATCATACTGCCACTAAAGGTAGTGATATTTCATGTAGTCCATTAATGGAAAATCGTACTGCAACTGAAAGAGGTGACCTTTCGCACTATCCATTAATGGAAAATCGTGCTTCACTTAAATCCTTCCCTCCTGTAATCATGGTAGAAGTACCTTTCTGAGTTAGTGAGAAGCCAACAAAATCCACAGGAAAGGGATGAAAAGACTGCTCATCGATCATCCTTTAAAATAAGGGGAAAAGAACGAGGGAGGAATGGATCACATGGCAGTATGATCCTCTGCCTGACGTCGCCCTCCGTCATCAACATGGTAACTCATCATATCGCGGGAAAGAATATACGAATTCGGCAGGTTTTCCCACATTTGGGCGCTTAGGTCCAAGTGATTCACCTCCCCAAGGTTAGTGAGCAGGTTCGCCAGCTTGTTCCCATTGCGCTTAACATGGGAGAAAGAAATAGCCAACCCCAGAGATAGCAGAGATGCTAAATTGTCCAGCTTGCCCTCTAACCGCCATGACGTCGCCACCTTTGAGCTGCGTTTTCCCTTGTGAACCTCAGAGGCCATATGGAGAATAATCTGGGCATCACCATCCACAGCAAGGGGAGTACAATTATGAGTACAAGCCAGCTGGATTCCCTGAAGCTGACCTTCCAACTCAGCTGCATTATTAGTCTCATGCCCGAGATGGCCAATTTTGAAGCTGACCATTAACCCTTATGTATCCTTGAGAACACACCCATAGCCGGCCGGGCCGGGATTAAGAGGTATAGATCCTTTTTATCAATACAATTTCAACATTATTTGGGCGTATCACCTATAGGTTTCCTTTTAGGCATTGGGAGTATCACCTATAGGTCTCCTGAAGCTCCCCTGACCACTATTAAAGAATCTTACGTAATATAGTTAGCAGTCCCATTGACTACTTTGTGTAAATATCAGTACTCAAGACATTTCTTCAGTCAACGTGGTCACAAGATATGATTCAAATGGGAAATTGCTTCCAAACTCAATCAATAAACTCAATTAAGCCAAAAATACAGGCATATGATCTTATTTCACAATGGTCCTTTATATGAACCTAAATACAATGGATCGATCATTACAAACAGAGACCTCTCTCTCTCTCTGTGTAAGCTCCAAGAATCAAAACACTAAGCTTGTTCCTCTTGATCGAACCTTCCTCGAGCTAACTAAGCTCCAATAAGCTACCTAAAAGCTTCTGCGAGCTAACAAGCTCTTTAAGCTAAAGCTAAGCTATCCATCTAAATGACTCAATTGGATTAAATAAAACTCTTACTTTGTTTTCCAGATCCTTCAAAGAAGGAATAGAGTCCTTATTCGACTCTACTATCCTCTATGACTTACTATGCTTGATATCTGTTATTTTCCAGTATGGTAAACAAGCAACTCATTTTATTTTTGCTTACTGTGGTTTTTTTACTTTTGGAAAATTATTGATGAAAACTGTCAAGGATTAGAGTGAAGGAGGAATATCTTGCATGTGGATCATTTCTGCATTCAGAGTGACTTATGAGAATCCTATACATTGGGTATTTTTCCCCGCATTATTAAGATTTGGTAAGCATTAACATTTTATTGAAATCATGGTTGTGTAATAGTTAATTTATTGACCACCTTACAAATTGGGGTGATATCATATGATATTTGTATAAGATGTACTTTATAATTTTATAAATGGTAACTAAAAGGATATTTCTACTATTTATTTGTGCTACATCTTTTAGAATGGGAAACATATTAACTTTGATTTTAACTTTGGGTGCAAAGCAAAATTAGTGGATTATGCTCTTGCCTCTAGAAAAATATACGAGGGAGGAGGGTTTAAATACATTAAGGAGTCCTTTGAAAATGACACACTTCATCTCGTTGGCCTTTTGAGTGATGGTGGTGTTCATTCGCGATTAGATCAGTTGCAGGTATTCTATATCTATAAATGCATTATTATGAGTTGTTTATCTTAGAAAAGCTTATAGATTTATCCGTGCTATGTATTTTTTAATCTTTGTATTTCTCCATCCTATAGTTGAATGCTATTTATATCACTAGACTCGATTGAGTTGGGTCTAGATATGTTATAATTGTAGAACCCATTGATCTACTGACATAAATTTTAAGAGAAGGCTACTCTTACATGGATCCATCAAGCAACCATTAGAAAAGATGCTCGTTTTTATCCATAAATACTTGAAATTCTAGTTAGATGTTCACTTTATGAGTATGTGTATGAACTTGAATGTCAACTTTGTCCTGCAAAACGTTTATGTATTACTGTTTTCTTTATTGAATCAATGTTGCATATGAAACCTTTCAAGTTCAGCCAACTTATAAGGTCAGAGCCATTCAGACTACTTTCTTAGGTATCTCGAGTCAGAAACAATGTTGGGATTATTAGTCTTTTCTTAGAATTACAAATGATGCAATCTTAATGGTGTTAATATTGCCCCTTTCCCCAATTCTTAATGGGTTCTAGCTCGATGGTATAGCGCCTGCTTTTACAAGGAGGTTGAAGGTTCGATTCCTTAGTGCCCTAATGATATTGCAATATTGATGTTTTAAATAAAATATATTTTATTATGATTTATTATGGCTACGAGGGGGGTTCTAAACTGACTTCATATCTCACTATGAGGGGGGTTCATAACCGCCCCCAAAGGTTTGTAAAGCATTTTAGGGGGGGTTCTGAACCGCCTCCATAGGTACCTACGAGGGGGGTTCATAACCACCCCCAAAGGTTTGTAAAGCGTTTTAGTGGGGGTTCGGAACCGCCTCCGTAGTTACCTACGAGGGGGGTTTATAACCGCCCCCAAATGTTTGTAAAGAGTTTTAGGGGGGGGGTTTAACCACCTCCATAGGCACCTACAAGGGGGTTTATAATTGCACCAAATGTTTGTAAAGATTTTTAGGGGCGGTTTTGAACCACCTCCGTAGGTACCTACAAGGGGGGTTTAAAACTGCCCCCAAAGTTTTTTCATAAAGACTTTTACGGGCGGTTCGAAACCGCTCCCGTAGGTACCTACGAGGGGGTTTATATCCGCCCTTAAAAGTGACTTTTGGGGGGGTTTAGAATCCCCACCAACAGTCATTTTAGGGGTGGTTTTGATCTCTTCCATAACCGCCCCTAAAATTCAAACCTTTTAGCGTCGGTGTTATTGGGGGTGGTTTCTAAAGACCGGCTCCAAACCGCCCCCAAAAGTAACATTTGGAGGCAGAAGGTAACCGCTGCCAATAGTCCAAAAGTAACTTTTTTTTTGGGGGGGGGGTTAGAACTGCCCCCAAAAGTGACTTTTGGCGGTGGTTGTGAACCGCCCCCAAAAATCACTTTTCGGGCGGTTCTAAACCGCCACCAAAAGTGACTTTTGGGGGCGATTGACAACCGTCGCCAAAAGTCACTTTTGAGGGCAGTTTTGATCTCATATAGAACCTCCCCTAAAAGTGAAAACTTTTAGCGTCTGTGCTATTAGGGGTGGTTTTGGAAATACCGCCTCCGAAGCCAAAACCGCCCCCAAAAGTCACTTTTGGAGGCGAAAAACAACTGCCCCTAAATGTCAAATTTGTTGTAGTGTACATAGGTCAGTTCTTCAGCATGTTGGGTTCATTATTCCGAGAGCACCACTATTACCCTATCCCTGGAATAAAGGCTTCTTATTTGGACTCCCAAGCTAGTTATCAACATCTTCCCTTTTCAGAAGACGTCCTCTCTTATATGGGCGACTTTCTCATACTAGGGTTCACATTTAAGGCCTCAGATTTGGTGCATGGTTTGCATGTAGCCTCTATTGTGATTAGAGGGGGATTATAACCCTAGCACACACCTTCTAGAGCCATTTCCCATCAGTATGCCATCCATACTTCCATATCATCACTGGAAATGGCGCATTATTGGAGGAGAAATATTTCGTACCTTGTGTAATACCCCCATTTTGACCCTTAGGATATATTGTCTTTTAATGTAAATATTGTTTATATGTGATGTATGATTCATAGCGTGGATCTCAAGGCCAAGGCCCCGCTAGGGAATTCTCAGCCTTGAAGGGCTGGTATTTTATGTTATGTTATCCATGTGCTAGTAAGCCATGGTGAAATTGTAAAAGCACGAAAATAATTGTAATGCAAATAAAATACCAAGGGGCTGGCCATGGATGCAACTAAATGATGGGGCTATGTGTATCCACTAGGGAGAGGTGAGGGGGTTGTGGGATTGAACCCTAGTTTTACATATGTCACCTTGGGAACCCCCTTTGACTGTCCTAGTTGTCATTTAATGTTGCTGTAAGGAAGTACTTTAGAAATCTATCCATGAGAGTGATGGAGTATGGGCAACCCTGAAATTCGTATGGCAGGGTATGGATCTATTTTGCTTATCCCATAAGTCACCCTACCACATGGGAATTCATTTTTTCCTCATCCCCATTCCATGGTCGAGGATTGGAGCTTCAGTTTTGGATGGAGGACGCAGGCCCCAACATGGAAGAAAACCATAAATCGTGATTATGAGTTAAGCCACGTTCGGGAGTGCCAAAATTAATCACCTAGAAACTTTGTGTGGGGAATGAAATCCAAAGGGGGATCGATCAACCTGAACCCTAGTGCAAATTTGAGAGTGTGAGACACCCATAAATTCATAGGAAAACCCTGATTCGGAAGCCCAAAAATCCAGTTGCGGGACAAATCCTTTCGGCCGCAACCCTGAGGAGATCCAAGCATGGATGATAGAGAAGAAGAGAGAGCAGAGGCTGGAACCGCTTGATAAACCCAGTGAAGGCTGTTTGATTGAGTTTGAGATGTCTGTAGCTTTGTGGTTGAGTTCACTGGCTTAGCTTCCTCCTCCCTTATCTCTTGGCATGCTTGATAAACTCAACTATGTGGTGATTTAGCATGATTGTTGGTGTGAAACCAAGGCTGTGAGTGAGCCTGTTTAGTCTCTCCTTAGTGGATACATAGCCCTAGCTCAGGGGTAGTATCTGAGTGGTGAAAGAATATAGGTTGGGAAGAGACCTATGGTTGGGTTGGAACGTTGTAGTCCATAGCTAGCTGCCTTGAGATTTCAATGAACAGAAAAATGTTCTCTGTGATTTATATCATGTCCATTCGGTGTTCTGAATGATTAATTGTTCATGTTAATGGGAATGAAATGATTATCTTAAGTTAGTCAGCATAATCCTGCGCATAGCATGAGAAGAGGACTAATTCCCCGTAGGTTGTTTCATCATTCTTCCTGGGAGAAATGTGTTGATGCATTCCCTTATATGTGTGTGGACAATGTTTCATTCCACTGTGTTTAATTGAGTATGCATATGCACACTTGTGTTTGTGTTTATATGAATCTATTCATTGATGAATAGGGATAAGTGTTGTAAAGGCCCAAAATGCTCAGAATGTTCAGTCAAGTCTTTGGGGGAAGAAATAGACACCCCCTATTGTGTTCATGCTCCCTATGTGGGTTGGATGAAGGGAGGGGCCATGACAGAGTGGATCAGAGCTCTTTACAGAGTGGTAAAGAGGTATGGATAAGGTTTGGGGCAACAATTTGATTGGAAGAATGAAAAAATAAGAGTCCTATGGTGTGGCAGAGGATCATAAAATTGAATGGGGATCTTCGAGAGCTTTCCAATGATACCAAGTTTTCCAAAAATGGACTTAGGATGAGGAAGATATCAACCTAAGAAGTTGGCAGTAATAGGAACATATGGCCAACTTCCGACTTTCCGAACCCGCATTGCAGATTGCGGATTGTGGAAGTTGGAGGCATGATTTCTCCAGAGTTGCATGATGTGGTTCTGACTTCCGACTCCCGCAAGGTGGATTGAGGATTGCAGAAGTCAGAGGAGTAATTTTTCTAGAATTGTGAACTTGGGGTTTCGAATTTCCGACTCCAGCAAGGCAGATTGCGGATTGCAGAAGTTGGAGGTGTAATTTTCCTATAGCTGTGAATTTGGAGTTCCGACTTCCAACTCCTGCAACAAGGATTGCGGATTGCGGAATTTAGAGGTGTAATTTTCCTGTAGATGTGAATTTGGAGTTCCAACCTCTGACTCCCGCATTGTGGATTGCGGAAGTCAGAGGTGTGATTCGGCGAAGGAGAGAATTTGGGGTTCTGACTTCCGACTCCTGCATTGTGTATTGTAGATTGCGGAAGTCAGAGGCGTAAATATTCAAATTTGAGAATTTGGGGTTACCACTTCCGACTCCTGCACTGTGGATTGCTGATTGCGGAATTCATAGGCGTATTTCTTCAACGCTGTCTATTTGGTGTTCCAAATTTCCGACTCCTGCATTGTGGATTGTGGAAATCGGAGGTGCAATTCTTGAAGTGGTGCATTGGGGTGATGACTTCCGAATCTTGACTTGCGGCTTGCGGAACGAAGTTATTGCTGCTGTGCAAAAGTGCATAGTTTAAAAAGAAAAATTAGCAGGTTGTTTCTATGGAGCTCCCCCATCACCTCTAAAGGGAACAGAGGGGACCAGGGATGTTACACCTTGCTCATCCACCGACACAATTCTTGCATGTTGGTCTCATATTGACGTATATCCACTCCTTCATCTGATGGTATGTACATGAATACTTTCTCTTCCTAGTTTATAGCATTTATGATTGTTTGGGTTAATTAGGGGTTGGGAAACCCATGTATCTGCATGCATGCTCATGCAATCATAGCTTAGTACCTACATTCATAGTTACTTCAAATATTGAACCCTAAAGATTACTAGCAAGCAACATAACTTCACAAAAAAGAAAAAATATCAGTTTGGGATATTACAACAACAAGATTCCTACCGAATCATTTGAGTACCAAGAGAAAGTGGAACTCACACAGTTTTCAAACTGAAATCGTAGCTTAAATCATTTCGCAAAGATCAAGATAATAGATCGATATACAAAGATCAAAACTACATTTGTTTGACATAGAAATAATTTTACACAGAAATATTTTCACAAATATCAAGTTAATAATCGATCCACATATATCAAAACTATATTGGTTTAATAGAGAAATCGTTTTACACAGAAATCACTTCACAAAGATCAAGAAAATAATCGATCCATAGAGATTGAAAATTGTAAGGGTTTTCATTCTCTATGTTAAAAGTAAATCTATGCCAACCATACAAAAATCGTTAATAAAGCGTATGTCATTTGATCTTTCGACATTGTATACAAAGCTTTGAACTAAATCCTACGACATTCAAAAGAATTAACATTGGAACCAATACGATTCATGTTTACATGTAGTACAACATTCATAAATTCCTGCGATATTCTTAATAAAGAAATAAAATACAACAGAGTATGAATATGAGAATATTAATAAATGCAACCCAATTACATGTTGAGGACAAAGATACAAGATACGAGAAATTCCACTCACTACTTACATATAT
The DNA here is from genome assembly GCA_027924585.1 of Larix kaempferi. Lineage (NCBI taxonomy): Eukaryota > Viridiplantae > Streptophyta > Pinopsida > Pinales > Pinaceae > Larix > Larix kaempferi. Next base: position 15,160,096 of record BSBM01000088.1, on the reverse strand, counting down.
ATATATAAATTAAAACACATTAATAGCCGCCAATATCAACATGTTTTATTATGGAAGAAACAACACTTGGACAATACGAATGGAAACCTGGAGAATCGGCTCCACCCAACCATAGGAGAGAGAAACTCAACTATTTTCCCAACTACACCCCCGAGCTGGATCACCACCATGCACTAGAACGCTAAGCAATCACTTCCACGCAGCACTGTCTCTCAAAGTATGTAACAAGCAATGATGGACTGATGAAAAAGAGAACACTCAACACAATTCCTCTATGCACAACACGTCATCCCATGCTATCTCAGTGCACTAGTATATATAGTTTTGCTCAGGTCTTATGCCATCCCAATCAAATCTTCAATTAATCCATCAATCCCTATGATTTAGGATCTTGTCTAGTAGTTGAGTTTTAGATTGGATTTGATTGGTAAATATCTCTCTTGCTTGCTTACACATATTCTTTGTGCCATGGTGGTGTCCCCTCATTTAGTTGAACTCTCCAAGTGCCTTTTTCTTTTATTAATAATAAAAATAGTTTGTTGTGCAAAGTGTCACTTTGTGTTTTTTGAGTTTTAAATAACTCTTACATAAAAATAATTGTTACAATTAATAATTCAAAAATAAATAATAATGTTTTGGGGTATCACATTTCTCCCCCCCTTATTCTTAACACCGTCCTCGATGTTCTTTATTCTAATATATCTTGCTCATTCTGGAACATGGAGGGATATGCCTTTCGCATTTTATCCTCCATTTCCCAAGTTGCCTCTTTAGGGATGAAGTGCTTCCATTTCACTTTTATTTGAACGATGACTCGATTTCATAGCATATGTTCCTTCCGGTCTAGGATGCAAAAAGTTTCGGTCTGGAACTTGCCCTCGGGTTCTACCTGAATCACATTCCAGTCAATTACATGAGTAGCATCCTGCACATATTTTTTTAATAACGAAACATGAAATACATTGTGCACTTTTATATTAGAGGGAAGTGCAAGATGATAGGATACCAACCCTATCTTAGCTAATACTTGGAAAGGTGCACAATACCTGGGTTTCAACTTGGAACACCTTCCCAAGATCAAGGCACTCTTCTTCGACTTTACCTTTAGATATACATGATCACCAATGTTGAACTCTCTCGGAGTTCTTTTTAAATCTGCATAAATATTCTGTTGATCCTGGGAAACATTTAAGTTTTGTTGCACTTCTTCACCATCTGTTCCATCTCCTTTAACATTTCAAGTCCTAGGAAAATCCTGTCAACAGGTTTATCCCAAGACACAGGAGTGTGTCATTTTCGACCATACAAGAATTCAAATGGACTCATCTTTAATGAAGCATGATACCCATTATCATAAGCAAATTCTACTAAATGCAAATACTCTTCCCATTTACCTGGTTGATCCATTACATACATTCGCAACATATCTTCTGACACTTGATTAGTTCTTTTAGTTTGCCCATCCGTTTGAGGATGATAAGCAGTATTGAAATTCAGTTGTATATCTAGACATTTAAACAAGGACTTCCAAAAGTTACTTGTAAATTTTGCATCTCTATGAGAAATCAAAACTTTCGGAATACCATGCAAACATAATAAATCTTTGATAAAAATATCAACTATGTAATTGCTTTAAAGGTATATTTCACATGTATGAAGTGTGCAGATTTACTTAACTTATCAACAACTTCCATTATTGAGTCATGTTGTTTATTCGTTTTAGGTAATCCCATTATAAAGTCCATACTTATTATCTCCCACTTCCATTCTAGAATAGGTAAGGGTTGGAGTAACCTGGCAGGATGTTGATGTTTTGTTTTTACTTGTTGACATTCAATGCATCTAGCTAGCTAATTTGCAGCATCATTCTTCAGGCTAGGCCAATAATAACTCCTTCTTAGCTTTGTTATCATGTTTTGGTATCCCAGATGTCCGAAATAAGGTTTCTTATGTAACTCATTCATGATTAATTTCTTAACTTCTTCTGAATTCAGTATATATAATCGATTTTTATAGACTAACAAGTCTTCTAAGATTATGGAGTAAGCCGAGAATTCATTTCCATTTACATCATTTTCCAGTTGTTCTTTAATTTTTAAGTATTCTTCATCATTTTTAGCTGCCTCTTTTATCAAATCTTCAAGATTTTCCTTATAACTTCTAAAAGCAGTCGAACAATGTGGAATAACATTCCTACTCAGGGTATCCGCCACCTTTTTCTCTTTTCCTTTAATGTGTTTTATTTCAAAATCATACTCGCTCAAGAAGGCTAACCACCTTGCTTGATGAGCATTTAAAATTTGTTGATCAAATAAGTATTTTAAGCTTATATTATTAGACATTAAGGTGAATTTTATTCCTATTAAGTAATGTCTCCACATACTTAATGCATGTATTATAACATCTAGTTCTAAGTCACGTGTCACATAGTTACATTGTTGTTGTTAAATTTTTCTTGAATCATAGATTATTACATAATCCTCTTGCAATAACACGCCACCTAAACCCTCTAACCGGGCATTCGTACATACAATGAAGTCCTTGTACGGATTCACTATTCTTAGAAGAGGTGCGGTGGTCGGAAAGTGTTTAAGTTTTTCAAGGATTTCTTGACATTTATTAGACCATATGAACTTAGTTCCTTTCTTTTGAAGTGAATTTATCAAGTAAGCAATTCTGGAGAACCCCTCAATGAACCTATGGTAGTAACCCGTTATCCTGGCATAAATGATCAAATCCCGATTACATCCTTAGGAACTGGCCAATCAATGATCGCCTTGATTTTATCTGGGTCTACAGAAATTCCTTCCTTAGATATTACATGACCTAGGTATTGAACTTTATCTTGAAATAAATCTCATTTACTAAACTTTTCATAGAGTTTAAGTTCTCTTAGGGTGTGTAATACTAACTTTAAATGTTCTTGGTGCTCTTGTTCATTTTTAGAACATATTAAAATGTTATCAATAAATATTATTACAAACTTATCTAAGTACTTATGGAGAACACTGTTCATTAAACACATGAACGTGGCCATAGAATTGGTCAATCCAAACGGTACAACCAAGAACTCGTAATGCATGTACCTTGTTCTAAATGTCATTTTATGAACATCTTCGTCCTTAATTATTACTTGATGGTACCCAGACCTTAAGTCAATCTTAGAGAATATCGCTGCTCCCCATACTTGATCAAACATGTCATCGATGCAGGGGAGAGGCTATCTATTTTTAATTGTCATTTTATTTAATTGTCTGCAATCAATGTACAGCCTTAGTGTGGCATCTTTCATTTTAACAAACAAAACTGGTGCTCCCCACGGAGACACACTGGATCTTATATATTCCTTGTCTATTAATTCTTGCAATTGTAATTTTAATTCTACCAACTCAAGTGTGTTCATTTGATAAGGAGCCTTTGATGCATGTACCGCTCCTGGTACCAACTCAATGGTAAAGTCAATATCCCTCCTTGAAGGTAGTCTAGGTATCTCTTCTGGAAAAAATTATTTAAATTCATTTAAAAGAGGAAAATCCTCTAAACTGGGTTTTGTTTTATCATCATTAGTTTCGGTGATGTGTACAACAAACAACCTACATCCTTTCCTAGCACACTTTTTCAATTGCAAGGAATATATTTTCCTAGTAAGAACCTTTTTTGGAATCCCTTTAACAATTTTACTTTCACCATTTTCATCAATACAATTAAAAGTTTTCTCAAAGCAATTTAGCACAATTCTATGTTTTTCTATCCACTCCATGCAAATTAATACATCATAAGATCCTAATGGAAAAATATTCAAATCTACTTTTGTAATCAAATTTTACATCTGGATTTCACAACTAGAAATAAAGCTGGTTACTTTTGTTTTTGTCCTTGTGGCTAATTGCACTAACCATGACTTTTCAAAATCATATATATTTTTTTAATTTTTATTTTGCATAAATATGATAGCGTAGGAGAAATGTAACTTAAGGTAGATATAGAATCAATTAATATAGAAATAGGTTTTTCAAAGATCTTACCATCTACCTCGATCATGGAAGGTTGATAATCCGCTTGATGATTGTCCAAGGCTGAGTTGATATACAGTATGTTCCAAGCAACCTCTCCAACGGTGGCTGCTTCCTCGACAATGTGAATATTTCGATTATCCTTCTTATGAGGAGAATCCCTATAAAAATGACTCTCCCCATAGCCCCAACACTTCAAAGGTTCTCTTTTTATTAAAGAGATTATCTTTATACTCGACAATTTTCATTGGTTGTTTATACTCAGTTCTTATCATTTGTTGTCTATCCTTAAAAGTATTTCTCTGGAAGTTCTTATGTTTATTGAAAGGTTTGAATTATCTTCTCTTAAAATGACTCCCTTCTCTTTTCTTGAAATTATAAGTATTTTTATTCTTATTCTTAGATTGATCATAAGTTAATTTGGCCTTTCTCATTGCTTCATACAATTTTTTTGGTTCATCAAACTCTAATTTGTCTTTATAAAAGCTAGGTAAACAACCTAGAAATCTCTAAATTTTAGGTTTTTCTTCGTTTAGGTAAGACACATATCTTAACAAGGATACAAATTTCGTACAAAATTCATGCATATACATTGATACTAGGCTTAGCTCATAAAAATCATTTTCCTTCCCCTCATAGTAATACTCTGAGAGGTATTCCCTTTTAAATTCCTTTTTAAACCAGTTCCAACTTACTTTTCTATCATTGATTGTTTTTGCTCTTTTTAAGTCCTTCCACCAAATCTCAGCCTTTCCGACTGGATTGAAGATGGACATTTTTCCTTTCATAAAGTTAGAATAATGGTACATAGTAAAGTATTTCTTCAATCCCAGAGAGCCAAGCCTCAACTTCTTCTCCATTTTTGACTTCACCGTCAAAGGTGGAAGGATTTATTTTTTAAAATTCTCATGTTATCTCATATTTATATTTTCTCTTCTTCCTTTGTCGACCCTTAGAGTTATCACTAGAATCTTTCGATTCGCTAGATATAGGGATTTCTCCAGAAGAAGGATATTTAGAGGATTAGTTTTTTCGTTTACATTTCTTTTTACTCTTATCATTAGTTATCTCATTCAATTTAGACCGTAAGGCTTTGTTTAATTCTTCTTGGGTTCTCAGTACCCTTTCATGTTCAGTCTTAATGTTCATCAATTTGACTTGTAAGTCTCTTACTGTTTGTAAAATCTCATTATTAACATTGTTATTCTCATCATTAAGTTCAACCCAAACAGGTGGGGTAGGGGATTGTCTTCTACCATTCTTCCTGCAGTTTAGTAACACAAAATTTCTTCTATGCACTAAACAAAAAAAACATATAAACAAAATTAGTTTTCTCATAGCACTTAATGGACACCACAAGGCCAAATGTCGTAATCTAAAATCTGACACCACAATGTAACAACCCCTAAATATACAACATTTTGTAAAATAAAAAAAATAAAAAATAATAATGAAACTAATATTTTGCACATATCTTCTTCTCTATTATACAATAAATGAACATGACTTACCCATTATTAATGTAAAATTGTATCTTTATATCTTATAATCATTCATAGGATAATAACATTTCAGAAAATAATAATATTCATATAAATATATTCCAATTAATACAATGAAAGAGGACTTCAAAGTTCTCTTTATCCCATTCATAATTATATATATATATTTATTGTCTTATTACCCCAATCTTTATTCACATAAATATTTCCTATTTAACCTTTTTTTTATTAATTGATACTGATCCACGATATGTGTACTCTAGATTGATTTAAAAACAAGAGAAATAGCTGCAAAGCAGCTAATCCTTGCTTTAGAATTATGTTTACTTTGTTTAATTAATTTAAAATTTATTTTATTTTATTACAAAAAATTTAGTTTTAAGTGTATATATAAATCTTGGCACATTATAGAGTTCTTAGCAAAATTCGAATGAAAAAAGAGTTCCTAGCAAAATTAAATTTATTACAAATATTCTTTGTATCTACTCCACTATGTTAAAAATAGCAAACAATGAGCGATGTTGATATGGCTCGTAGCCACCCTTTTTCGTAGTTGGCATATCATTTGATTTGAATTCATTTTTGTCTTGAATCAAATATAGGAAAAGATCCACGAAATGAATTGAAAGTAGACAAACATATTCATGTTTTGCCCTTTTTTTGGTTTTAAGCGTTAGTATCTTGAAGTAACAATAAATTGCTTTTGTTAATCTTCTTAACTTTGTTTTTTGGTTTTGAGCATTGGTATCTTGAAGTAAGAATAAATTGCTTTTGTTAATCTTCTTAACTTTGTTAATACTTTGGTAGTGTTTAATATTTTGAGATCCCGATGAAATGATACACTATGACAATTAATTAATTATGTGTGTGTTGAATAGAAAACTATATATGTAAATATTAATAGAAAACATATCTTGAATAGAAAATAAACCATGAAAAATTAAACATACATATATCAAATTAAATTGTTTATTTAAAATAATGATTTATATATTTAAATAATTTCAACACTAAAATTTAATAAATATAATTTCATTAAAATAATAATATAAAAATAATGTTTATAATAAAAAATTAAACTATTTTAGAATAACAATTGAATATATATATGTTTTCAAAATTTTGTTGGAAAAAAATATCTTTTAGCAAAATATGAAACATGTATAAATAGAAAATAACATACTTTTTTATATACACTAACTTATCATAAAAATTTAGATAAAGTATACAAATATTTTATAAAAATGTGTTTTAAAATATTTAAAAATAATACTTTATACTATTCTTTTATTTAAAAACTTTATTTCAAAGTGTACAAATATTTTATAAAAATGTGTTTTAAAATACAATACTTTATATCATTCTTGTATTTAAAAAAATTATTTCATAGTAAGATTCTACACATAGGTTACAAAGCTGTCTATGTAATTTTAAAAAGGATTAGATTTCCTTAGGTTATCGCATGTATTACAACTACTTTAACCCTTGTTTGGGCTAAACAACAAATAGAATTAAGGTGCTAAAAGGAAGAAACGCAAACGAAATTGCCATCTCTTAATGCTTTCACTAAAAATAATATTACAAAACTCTATCGGTGACACTCAAGTTTTTAAATAATTGAGGTTATGGCTATGAGCCTAACCTCGTCTAGTTTATGGGTTGATAAGATGTTATCGAACTAGAGTGATTGGCTCTAATTTATGGGTTTTTGATCAATGCTGAAGACAGTTATTTTATGTTCGCATTGCAAGGAATGTGTATTTTCAGAGTAATTGATAGTATGAATCTGCTTGTGCTTTGGGCACCAACTTGATCATCTAGATTTTTCCATCAAATTAAAAATTGAAAATTAAAAATAGAGAGCATTATGGAGACATATCTAATGTTAGGATTGACGTAAAATAAACTAGATGCCTAAACCATATTATAGGCATGGATAAAAGAATGTTTTTAATAAATTTATTTTATCAAAAAACCAAAAAAATACTAGGGAATTAGAATACCCACTAGGATCATACTTTTGTTAAACAACTTTTTAATTTACATATATTAATTTTACTACTAAAATAAACATATATTTCTTTTTACCGAGCCCAAACAATTTAGTATTATTTTTTTCTCAATATTAAAATATACTCTTGTTAATTTGTTGTTTCCTATGGAGATGGGAGTATAATTGATTTCAATGTGTCCATGGATGTGAAAATAACCACATGGAACTATGGAACAAGAAGAAATGGTCAACTGCTAGGGAAGATGCCTCATGCTTGCCACTTATACCTTCCTTTCAAAAATAGTTTTTAGAGTTTAGAAATAGTTGCGGCTATTGTGTTATTCGTGACCATTTTGTCATGTGTACCGGCACGGACTGGCATAACATGGGAGTATTGTAAAGAGGATGTGAGACTTCCCAAAAAAAATGAAAAAACGATAGTGTAGTGTGATGTGTAGTTTTGACATGAAGAACATTATGAAAAGAATAAAATAAGTGTACAAGTGTTGAATGCATACACCCATATGCCTGAGTCCATATATGAACACGTGGCACGACATTGACGCACTAACCATTACTACTTCCCTGTCTTCATTATCTTTTTTTTGTTTTGCTGGCTACATTGGTTGGTTGATGAATACCACTTGGTTGGTAGTCGGTTCACCTACATACTAAGAAGAGAGAAGGAAAGCTAATGAGTGAAGCAATCATTCACTTTGTTTCATGAAATGATGGAAGAAGCTGCTTAGTTCTCACCAGTGAAAGAAATGTTGAAGGATAATGGGCAATCAGGTCCTTGTTTAAAACAATTGTAAGGCAAATAATGGTTAAAACTCATTTTCATACTGATTCAGTTAAAAATATGATCAAATAGATGCAAGCACTACAACTACCTCTTTAAATTGAATTAAAGAATTCCCATAACCTCTGTTACATAGGTGGTATTTACTGTCCACATTACTGTCTACCGAATGAAAGAATCTAAATTCACATTTCCATTTGAAAGATTCCAGGGCTCCCATAATATGACTATTTTGTCGTTTTACTATTAACATTGTTTACAATGATCTCAAATTGAGTGGATATCACATTAACTTGTATTCGAAAATACAGGCTCGAAGTCTTTGCATTCGAGGATATGCTTGGACAGAATTATGTTTCCTCGATTGCTCCAGTGAACTCCATCCCAATTGACATAAGTTTCTGGATTGGAGCAGGAGACCTCCTTTGACAAAATGCCTAGATATAGTCCTCGAGCTTCCACATTGCACAACGTAGCCATGATTATGCTTTCCTCCACTCTGTGGTAAGCTCTTGTGGTTTGCCTGAACCCCACATTCATATTTGAATTATGAAATCGGTTGAGTCCTCTCCAGGATTAATCATTGACATATCCCCTAAATTCTATACATTATATATTTGAATTTAGTCAAGTTCCTCAATATTATTCACCCTCCAGATTTTCAAAAAGATATAAATAGACACCAAGATTTTCAAAAAAATATAACTCACCATCAAGAATTTCCAAAAAAATGTTACTACCATATTTTAGGTGCTCACCATAACAGGTGTTGAGTTGTGAAGTTGTACATAATGTAATACACTGATGACTTTGGAAACCTTGAACTGGCCACACAGGGATGCGATCTGTCCTTTGAGTAAGCCATTTTAGTAGTGGACTGTGTAACTTAAGAAACAATTTTTAATAGTTGAAGGTTAATCATTTGTCAACAGATTGAATGCCATTATTAATAAATGAAAAGGAAACGGATGAATAACAATCTTTCACCCAATTAACAACATCACAAGTGAATCCAACATGTAGCTGTGAATGACATAATTGAATATGCACAACAAAATGAAAAGTAGAAGAATACGAAAAAAAAAGACTCGATTAAATCAGTAGGTTGTCCCTTTCCTATGGTCGATGAGCCTAAACTACGCTATGTCAACGATCGCAAATATGCTCAGTGACTTCCAGAAACCAAATCTCCATTAATTGAAAGTCAGTAAGATTACATCAGGTCTACAACAGTTCCAGTATGAAAAATAAGAGCATACATCTCCGTTTTCTGGCTAGCGCCTTAGATTCCATTTGCAAGTTTATATAGATGTACATTCAACTAAAGAGCATTGATCATAAGATAGGATCGACCCCATGATATTAGCATTCAAAATCTCAAAATCGTAAAACCACCCATGTGTTGGCCCATGCTTTAAGGGTTAATCGGTTCGACGAAAAAGATTCGGTCATCAAGCCTTATCTTTATGACATAGATTATCATAGGATAAGCTATATCTTAACAAAATTCCCCATGCCTTCAAAAATTATTGACAGGTGTACATTTGACTGGTGGCCGAGATCTATGCAAATATGGGCGTTGAGTGACACATTGTCAAGACTCAAAACCATCCATATAGAAAATATGGTAAAGTTGTCACTGAAGATTCGACCATAACTCCCAAGCAATCATTCACTTGGTTTGACCAACTTAATTTAAAAAACAAAAACAGGTGTACAAGTCTCCAAAAACAAACTGACAAACTCTAACTCAATGTTAAGCGACATGACATGATCACATGCATGAAAACAAATGTAATACCTATAGTGTGAGCTACTCTGAGTGAGTGACACGTAAGTATTTTACAAAGACTACAAATGGATTTCGTAACCCATGGGGAAGGACACGTAAAGTTTCAATATACAAGCAAGGTTAGGACCAGTGAGGACTCTCGTTGGTTTGTTCTCCAGATCGCAGGTCCTGCTATGGAGATTGACGCAGGTCGTAGCTCCTGCTATGGAGATTGAGACAGGTTGTGCTAGGCATGAAGACTGTGTAGGGACTTCCTGGAAGGCCGAAGACAACACCCTTCTCACAGGTACTACCATCTAATTTCAGAGTGCTGCATGTCATCAACGCTACTCATTTTGGAATTGTCTTCAGCGATTCGTTATTTCCTGTGCGTGTCTGACAAGAAGGACAAGAAGGAACAATGTATCCTGATGCATCGAACACGAAGGGTGTGAAAAAGTGGTCCCAACAGAAAAATCGGAAATAAAGAGCAGGCTTGCCCATTTCACCTTTTTTTTTTCAGAAGAAAAAGTAGCAAAGTGTTTATTAGACTGTTGTTTACACAAATACATTCACAGAAAATGATAGGAAGGTAGAACAAACCTACATATTCACTTTCAATGTAAAACGCATATCATGTTTATTTGTTTTTGTTGTTTTATTTGCAGGGCCAAGATTTATAACAAGAATTCAAAAGAACAAATTCTGGTCTCGATTTTGTTTATTGGATATCAATCTATTGAATAGATTTTTATGTTATGAATCCATATTTATAAACCATTCTGCAATAACATTTTTGCATATATATATATAGTATTACAACTTATTTTGTGCAGCTAAACTCAGGATTAACAACTCAAAGCCGCCTTTCTTCAAAGTTAAAGGCTCATCCACTATGGATGGAATTGCAGAAAACCCCAACTCTTCACTGCTTCATACAGGCTTCTGGAATTATGCTTTTACTCATGTGCATAATATTTTTATTTATGCTTTGGTGGGGTTAATGTTTATGCTGTTTTTTTATTTATGTTTTGGTGGGGTTTGAAAGTATCAAGACTTAAGCATAAAAAAAAATCTCGTTGATGACGAGCGAAATGTTCTCCCATCCGAATCTGGTGAATGCCATGCCTTCAATCTCTCTCACGACCTTCCCCAGTGAACCTCCGTCGAAATATACGATCTCTGGAAGGTATTTATTATTATCATCATTTTTACCTTTCCATATTTTGTCGAATTCGAGCATAATAACCCTAACTTTGCTGAGATTAAAAACTGAGACACTCTTGAACAGAATATGGTAAATCGACAGTATACCGTAATTAGAACTTCTGACCTCGGATATCATAAGTAAGAATAGTATCGTTCTCCCCTAAATTTAGGGAAATGATTGCAGATATAACATCACTGTTGTGTTAACCGATTATGCAGTGATTTAACCGGTTATAACAATTATTGCGTAAAGATACTAACTTGCATGAAATACTCTTAAATCTTATGGATTTTATAGAGTGTTGGCTTCGCACAATTAAAAGAAATTAAAAATATTTTGACCTATGAAAAGGTTTACGGTAATAGTCAGTTCATTGCTTCTTTAATTCAATAGGTTTACTTGTCTTTTAATATTGAAAGAAATTAAAAATATTTTTACTTATGAAAAGGTTTACGGTAATAGTCAGTTCAATGCTTCTTTAATTCAATAGGTTTACTTGTCTTTTAATATTTTGCTGCCTGGCTACCAGGGCTTTCGAAGGATGACTGCAAAATAATAATGACTGATAATGATTGCTCTTTCTTTTTCGTTTGTTCACTCTTTTATTACTTAGAGTTGTTCATTAACTAGCTATCGGGGCTTCTTTCTTTTTCGTCTGTTCACTCTTTTATTACTTAGAGTTGTTCATTAACTAGCTACCGGGGCTTGATAAAGATGACTGCAAAATAATAATGACTGGTAATAATTGCAAATAAGGAGATAATGAATGACAAAGATTATGTTCATATTAACCAATGAACATGTAACACTTAAACCATTTCATTAATGAATGATGGTTTATCTGGCATGATTGTGTTTTTTCCTAATTTTTTTTATTTTTTATTATATTTACAATTCAATAATTATTTTTCACAGCAGGGAAAATTAGTCAAGTCCATGGACTTGACCAATGAGAAATTAGATATTCTAATTTAGAAAAATGTTAAAAATACTTTTAATTTAAGAAAAAATCATTTTAATATCCATTTTTTTAAAACTTTAGTAAACATGAGTGTAAAAATTTACATCAAAAGAAAGTCAAAGAAAAAAGGCGACCAACTGATCGCTATAATCCCTGCGAAGGATGGACTAAAAAAGAAACATATGGCGATCAATACCACATAATAAGTAAGCCTTTTTAAAATAAGTATATACCACCCATCGAAATCCACAAGATTCAAATGTGGTATAACAAACTAATAACTAAACTGTCATAAAATAATTTAACAATATTAGCTCCACGATATACATGTTCACTAATAGATTTAAGGATTCTTTGATTTATTCTTATTCAAAATGTTATGCCCAGATAAGAGAAAGTGGAACCCAGGGAGTTTTCAAACTGAAAACGTAGCTTAAATCATTTCGCAAGGATCAAGATAATAGATTGAAACTACATTTGTTTGATAGAGAAATCATTTTACACAGAAATATTTTCATAAATATAAAGTTAATAATCAATCCACAAATATCAAAACTGTATTAGTTTGACAGAGGAATCTCTTTGCACAGAAATCACTTCACAAAGATCAAGAAAATAATCGATCCATAGAAATAAAAAATTGTAAGGGTTTTCATTCTCTGCATTAAAAGTAAATCTATACCAACCATAAAAAAAAATTGTTAATAAACTGTATGTCAGTCGATCTTTAGACATTGTATACAAAGCTTTGAACTAAATCCTACGTCATTCAAAAGAAATACTATTGGAACCAATACGATTCGTGTTTACATGTAGTACAACATTCATAAATTCCTGTGATATTCTTAATAAGGAATAAAATACAACAGTCTAAATATGAGAATATTCAGAAATGCAACCCAATTACATGTCGAGGACAAAGATACAGGATATGGGAAATTCCACTCATGGCTTACATATATATAAAAAAATAATTAAAACACATTAATATCCACCAATATCAACATGTTCGATTATGGAAGAAACAACACTTACTTGGACAATACGAATAACAACCCGAAGAATCGGCTCCTCCCAACCATATGAGGGAGAAACTCAACTGTTTTCCCAACTCCACCCTCGAGATGGATCACCACCATGCACTATAATGCTAAGCAATCACTTCCAGGCAGCACACTCTCTCAGAGTCCGTAACAAGCAATGATGAAATTATGAAAAGGGAGAACACTCAACATGGTTCCTCTATGCACAACAAGACATCCTGTGCTATCTTAGTGCACTAGTATATAGTTTTGCCCAGGTCTTGTGCCATCCCAATCAAATCGTCAATCAATCCATCAATCCCTATGATTTAGAATCTTGTTTGGTAGTTGAGTTTTAGATTGGATTTGATTGGTAAATATCTCTCTTGCTTGCTTACACATGTTCTCTGTGTGAAATTCTATGTCACAACTGTAAAATTTAAGCACAACAGATCTATGAAACATAGACAACAATTACTAGAGATGCATGAGACAAATAATGTGTCAAAACACTGATGCAAAAGGTTTGTAGTAGTTCATGCATCATCATAAAATCAGAAGATAATTACAATATGTAACAATGGCTACAATATGCCAAGCAATTCGAATTCTAGAGAGGTCATTCGAATTGAATGCATGAGAGTGGATTACTTGGAAATTAACACCACTCGGCACATCAGTTAACCACTTAACTACTATGAAACTGACTCTAAAAGACTCTAAAACTGACTCTAAAAGACTCTGAAATTGTCTAATTGAGTCTAACTGAATCCAGAACTCAACTGAATGCCCAAAAATAGGGGAGGATGCCTTTCTGTCTACATTTAACTGAATATTAGGTGAAAATAACACCAGATGAAGTCAACCGGTGTAGTAGGGCGCTTTCTAGTCTCCAGTTGGTTGAATAAACTAATAATTTCTGTTAGTTGGACTGAGTAGGGCACTTTAGTCATGCAAATCACTCCTTGAATGATGGAGGAGGCCCAATTAACTGATATTGATGGCCCATTTGACTCCCTGAATGTGGGAGGAGGCCCAGTTGGATGAAACTGTGATCTACTGATGTTGTAAGCACATGATTGAGTCAAAATAATTAGGATAAGTGGAAAATTAAGCTGTGAAGCTCAAATAAATGATGTGTGGTTGGAAAATGTTCCAACACACCCCCTTAAGTTAATATCATGTGGAAGAGAAAATAAAAATAATAAAAAGGCCATGGAAACAAGGGCCATGGCAAAAAAGGCCATAGGTCACCAAGTACAGAAATATTCCAAATAAAGAATAGTCCATGAACCAAGGAAATGGAGAAAACCTTATGGGAAACCCCCCCCTCAAAATAGACTGAAACACACCAAAGGATTAATTGCTCCAAACTCAAGTAGGTGTAATGCTTGATCATATGTCTGGAGGTATCTTCCTCTTGGGAAGAAGTGGATCATGCTTCAAAAACATGTGCTTGTATTATCCTTCAGTGGATGCAAGCGAATATGGAGGCTTTCTGAACTTGCTCTTCAGACCGAACATGGTGGGAACAAATCCAAAAATATGAATATCATCCTGGAACTTGTAATTTGAACCAATTGAGGTAGGATCAACTCCAATTAGATATAATTTCTCTTGAAACTTGAACTTTTGATCAGTGGAAGTTAAATCATCTCCAAGAATTGATACATGGTTTCTTGTGATCTCCTTTGAACCAACAGGGGTGAGATCAAAACCAAAATCACCAAAATGTGCCTGAGACTTGAACCCAAGTGAATGGTAGTGTCCTCCATCTTCAATGAAACTTTGAGAACATGTGCCAATGATAGAACAAAAGTACATAGGAAGCATGTGATCAAGGAGGGCGAATGCATCACCTCCAAACTCTGATTTAACCTCCAAAACATTCAATAGATCATCATTCTGCACACCAGCAACCTCATGTGAAAGAGAGGATTTAAGAACCTCTTCAAATTCTAGAGTATGAGTTGGTTTATCTTGCTCATAATTCAAAATAGAAGACATTGAGAACATGAGTGTTGAATCTGCATCTTCTTCTTCATCTTGAACAACTTCATCATGAGATATGGTTGAGGCCGAGACATAATTAGAGAGAAAAATTAAGGAGGTATCACTGGGATTGTTCTCCAAATAATTTGCACAAATATATTCATTCTTCTTTCCAAATGATTTGTCGTGTTGATCCCATAGATCTCTTGGATATTCAAAATTTTTAATGAGGTAGCGCATACTAGGAGACATAGCAATACACATTTCTCCAAAGGCTCTGTCACACTCATTTAGCCAATCATTCTCCTCTTCATAGGAAGAAAAATATCTCATAAGACCAATACACATATAAAAAAGATCCCGTCTCTTCAGATATGCTATCATCTTTGGTTTCCACTCATCATAGTTGAATGGAGAGAGAGGAGGAATTGCTTTTAGATTCATCGAAGTTGTTGTAATATTTTTGAGAGAAACCTGCAGTCACAAACAACAAACAATATTTAGATCGACAACCTGCACTTTTCAAGTTGCATCACACCCGGCATAGACTATCAAGCAAGCTTGAAAAGTCAGATGCACAATATCTAGGAATTATGTGGAAAACTTCCAGCTTCTGATGCAGAGTTGGCATATTTTTTAGCAATCTTGCTCAAGCTTCATATGTGTTCAAGTGTAGAAACATTGGTGCATAAACACTAGTGTAGAAGTGAAGAAGTGCATAAATGTAGAAACACCAGTGCATAAGTGCATAAACATTGGTGTAGAAACACTAGTGCAGAACTGCAAAAACACTAGTGCGGAAAGCTTCATCAGTAAAAATATGTAGAAAGGTTTCCTTTTCCTTCCATGGCTCTGATACCATGTAAAATATAAGCACAACAGATCTATGAAAGAAAGAAAACAATTACTAGAGATGCATGCGGCAAATAATATGTCAAAACACTAATGCAAAAGGTTTGCAACAGTTCATGCATTATCATAAAATCAGAGGATAATTACAATGTGTAACAATGGCTACAATAAGCCAAGCAATTCGAATTCCAGAGAGGTCATTCGAATTGAATGCATGAGAGTGGCTTACTTGGCAGTTAACACCACTCGGCACATCAATTAACCACTTAACTACTATGAAATTGAATCTAACAGACTCTGAAACTATTTAACTTAGTCTATTTGAATCCAGAACTCAACTGAATGCCCAAAAATAGGGGAGGGCACCTTTCTGTCTGCAGTTAACTGAATATTAGGTGAAAATAACACCAGATGAAGTCAACTAGTGCAGTAGGCCGCCTTCTAGTCTCCAGTTGGATGAATAAACTAATAAATGTTGTCAGTTGGACTGATTATGGCACTTTAGTCATGCAAATCACTCCCTGAATGATGGAGGAGGCCCAGTTAATTGATATTGATGTCCCAGTCGACTCCCTGAATGTAGGAGGATGCCCTTTACTGAAACTATGATCTACAGATGATTTAAGCACATGATTGGGTCAAAATACTTAGGATAAGTGGAAAATTAAGTTGTGAAGCTCAAATAAATGATGTGTGTTTTGAAAATGCTCCAACAATAGCATATATAAAGAGCTGAGGATACCTCACAAAGAAAGAAGGAACATAAAATTTGAATAAGAGTGAAAACTGCAATAAAAAAGATCAGAAGAATAATAATACAACATAACTAAGATAGGAGCAGAATAATATCACACTACTCAATTATAAGTATAATGAACAATTATAATACAATGGAGAGAATTCAAATCATGCAGAGGAATTCGAACCTCAGTTGGTCTAGCATAGGGATTATCACCATTGGAGTGTTCCGAAAGACTCAAACTCAACTGAAATGAACCTAAAATCAACTAATTGAAGTCACAATCAATTAACTGAATAAGGAGGGTGAAATAGTGATTTTGTCATGCATTTCAATCAGAAATGGGCACATGAGGCCACAATCAGTGGCATCCGGAGCTCCAATCCCCCACAAGAGTAATCTAACTCAGGTGAACTACACTGGAACACTCAGTCTGTAATACCCCCAATTCGACCCTTAGGATATATGAGCCTTTAATGTAAATCAGTGTACATGTGATGTATGTTTTCCTAGCGTGGAGCTCAAGGCCAAGGCCCCGCTAGTGAAAGCCGAATTTTATTTAAAGGGCAAGTATTTGATATTTGATACCATGTGCTCTTAAGCCATGGAAATTGTAATAGGATGTAAATTAGACATCATGCAATATAAAATACCAAAGCTGGCTACGGAGGCAACGAATGAGAAGGGGCCACGTGTATCCACTAGGGAGTGGTGAGGGGGCTATGGGAGTGACCCATAGGTTGCCATTTGTCATTATGTGAACCCATTGACTTCCTTAGGTGACATTAATGCCAATTGTAAGGAAGTGGTTGAGATTTCAGCCCATGACTTTGATGGAGTATGGGCAGCCCTGAAATTCGTATGGGAATGTATGGGCTATTTTGACTTGTCCCACAAGTCACTCTACATCTTGGGGGTTGCTCCATCCTTATCCCCATTCCATTGTGGAAGTATGGGACATCTTTGCCCACCCAAAAGCGAGCTCCCAGCAAGGAGAAAACCAGAAATCGCGACTTGAAGGAAACCCACGTTTTGGGAAGCCAAAAACGTCCCGATTTGGTATTGGACAGAGAAATCCAATGGGGGATCCATTGGTAGGAACCTTGGGGCGAATTTGGGAGCAATAGCTACCCCAAAAGCCATGGGAAAACCCAGTTTTAACTGCCCAGAAAATCAGTGACGGATTTGGGTCAATTGCTGAACAAAGCTGTGAGAAATCCAAGTGTGGATGTTCGAATGGAGGCTGGGATCGTTGGAGTCTAGCTTGATGTGTACTAGCTCTGGGATTGAGCTTAGCGGACTAGCATCCCTCTCCATTTCCCATTGCATGCTTGAAAAACCCAACTGTGTGTTGGCTTAGCATGGTTGTCTGAGTGAAATCCTGACTGTGAGGGAGCCATCTAGTTCCTCCTTAGTGGATACACAGCCCAGCTCGGGGGTGATCTCTCAGCTGAAAGAATACAGGCTGGATAGAGATCTATGGTTGGGTGGAACGTTGCTCTCACGTAGCCAGTCGTTTGGGCCATTATAATTCGAGATAAGTATTCTTGATGTTAATTCTATGCCCTGCAAGCATTTTAATTAATGACTGTTGTTTATATGTTGAATGCATGATGAAACTGTGTGCAGATGTATTGTTTAATTCCGCTGTGTTTATATTGAATCGAATCTGCATATAGAAGTTTTAAATGTTAGTTATTTATGTTAAAAATTATTGGGGCTAAATATGCCATAAGCCCGGTATGTTGTTAATGTTTCCTTCCCTGTTGTTCTATGGAGAAGGGGACGTTACAGAGTGGTATCAGAGCTCTAGGTTCAACCCTACGGCTGTTGGGCCTTTCACAAAAATACAAGTCATTGTGTGTGTGCATTTTATATTTGGAACTGAAATGCATATTGTGTGTTCATGCATTTTGTATTTGAAACAAAAATGCATTAGAGAAACCTTAAGATCGCATCACTGTTGGGGATTTTTGCAAATTGCTTGCATTTGATTGCATTGAATGCATTCTATGAAATAGAGATGGAACATGGGCAACCTATGCCATCTTATGCTGTTTTGATTGTTGTTTTATGCTTAAAGAAGTGCAATTTTCGTTTCTTGGAATACTGTGTTGTTGCAAAAATAATGATCTCTGTTTGTTAAAATTTCCTAAGTGTTTTTGAAAATCCGTTTAAGTCTGTTTCGGAAAGAATTCCCGAATGACTTCCGCAGTTGCGGAAGCATTCGGCGAATTGCTCCGAAACTGCGGAAGCATTCCGCGAGTTTTTCCGCAACGCGGAAGAGTTCGGGAAGTCGCCCCGAAATTTGCGGAAGGAATTCCCTTCCGAAATTTTCGGAAGGAATTCTCTTCCGAAATTTGCGGAAGGATTCCGCGAGTTGTCCCGCAACGCGGAAAAATTTGGCGAAATGCTCCGAAAAAGAAGAAAAATTTTCTAAGTGTTTTCGAAAATTTTGTTTAAAGTTTGTTTCGGAAGGAGTTCGGGAAAGTCTTCCGAAACTGCGGAAGGATTCCGCGAACGGTTCCGAAACTGCGGAAGAGTTCGGGAAAGTCTTCCGAAACTGCGGAAGGATTCCGCGAACGGTTCCGAAACTGCGGAAGAGTTCGGGAAAGTCTTCCGAAACTGCGGAAGGATTCCGCGAACGGTTCCGAAACTGCGGAAGAGTTCGGGAAAGTCTTCCGAAACTGCGGAAGGATTCCGCGAAAGGTTCCGAAATTGCGGAAGGGTTCGAGAAAGTTTTCCGAAATGGCGGAAGGATTCCGCGAAGGGCTCCGAAATCGCGGGAGGATTCGGGAAAGTCTCTTGAAACGGCGGAAGCCTTCGCCGAATGGCTCCGCAATTGCGGGAGCATTCGCCGAATGGCTCCGCGACGGAAGCCTTCGCCGAATGGCTCCGCAGTTGCGGGAGCATTCGCCGAATGGCTCCGCGACGGAAGCCTTCGCCGAATGGCTCCGCAGTTGCGGGAGCATTCGCCGAATGGCTCCGCGACGGAAGCCTTCGCCGAATGGCTCCGCAGTTGCGGGAGCATTCGCCGAATGGCTCCGCAGTTGCGGGAGAATTCAGCGAATCGCTCCGCCATTGCGGAAGCGTTCGCCGAACTGCTCCGCAATTGCGGAAGCGTTCGACGAACTGCTCCGCATTGCGGAAGCGTTCGGAGAACCGGCCCGCGCGCCCGGACGAAAAAAAGTGGCTAAAACTTGGCTTAAAGTGGCTAAAACTTGATTTTTTGATAGCAGGAGCATCCGGACTCAGAATGCGATGATTCCTGTGGGGCTCGGAGGCCATTGACGAGGGCCATGAAAGACCAGTGAAGACCCGTAGCCCAATACACTCCGATTTGACAGAAAATGGACAATAGTGACTTTTGAAGGACGGGGTCCCGATGATTGACGGAAGGTCGGTTTGAGCTGAAATTGATCAGGCGCGGCCATGAAGCAGGCACGATGTTAAGTTCAGAATCTGGGAGCCAAACTCCAAAGGATATGGTGCCGGGGTGATCAAGAAGGCCAAAAAGCACTGTTCCGGGCCACTTTTTCGGGATTTTGAAAAGCTTGTGGGCAGTAAAAGTGACCCTAGATGTGGGAATCAGAAATTTTACTGAACTAGACATTTCATATTCTCATTAAGACGGACAACTTCCGTTAGACGAAGATTTTCCAGAAATGCACCGTTTGGGAGATAGCCGTTTTTGGCCCAAAATTTGGAATTTTGGAAAAATGTGAAAAATGAGAAGTAGCAAAACCCAGAAATTCATAGAACATGAACGGTGCATCGGAATTGAGATCCGTGAATTGCTGAATGTTCCTTGTTATATGGACTAACTCCGCCCGATAGAAAAGTTTTTGTGATTCCTCGTAGATTTTCTTCCACAGGTGGCTGAAGGTGGCATTCGGGACCAAAATGCAACTGTGTAAAATGTGCAGAACTGGAGTGAAAGTTGTCATTTTTGAAGGGATGCAGTTTCCGCACCTGATGTCGGAATGGAGCATGAAGACAGGCATTGGAAAGCTTGTCCAGCAGGGAACAATGATGCATGACCAGAGTTTGAAGGAGGTCTACAGATATCATAGTTATTTAGTGCAGAAGAGTGCCAGCGGCTGTTTTGACAAACAAATTTTGTTGTCAATGTGGGCAATTTCTACAATTGCATGATATGGAAGAGAAATTCCATGATACGAGGAGGGATCGAAAAGGGGAAGAATTCTTTAAAACTCTGTTTGTTATCATACTTGTAATTATGAAATTGTCATATGGCATAAAAATGTTAAAAATGTAAGGGATTACATAGATGTATATGCACTAGATGACATCTTAACAAACATTGCATAGTGCATATGGAAATGCTTGTGCATGAATGAGATATTGCATATTGGTAAAAGAATGAAGTCTGGATATGCAATAAATCACTAATGGAGAATATTGTGGCTGATAATCATTATTGATGTTGGTATTGGTTGTAGAACCAAAGATAACAAAGAGCATGGCTAAATGTGCTGAGGATGTTGTTGCATGAAGCCAACAAATCTATGATCATAAAGTTGGCAAAAGGACTGAGCAGCTTTGGTAAGAGGCCAACTGATCAGGTAACATCAGGCGATGTTAATGGTAGCCATGCAGGTAATGATTATTGGTGCCAAATTGCATGAATGTTGAAAGAGGATTTGGTAAGATCCCTTCAACTATGTTTGAGCTATGTTGAGATAGTTTGCATGTGATATTGAATACTGATTGAGACTGTTAACCTACCAAGCTTGGTGAGGTGTGGGTAAGTGAAGGAAATGATCTTTACACCCTATGACTACTTAGAAATCTCAATGCATTCATATGAATTTATATCATGTCATGTGTATGTTGGTTATGTGCTTAATAACCAAACCAAGTAAAGACTGGTGGTCCTGATTATGATAGTGCAAGTTATATGAGATAGTCATGTCTGGATCATAATATGCTTGAATGCATAGTACTCATGAAACAATGCAAGGTAGCATTGAGTAGATGTGCATTAAGAGATTTTATAAATCTTGTGATGCATTGTATGAATGCATAGGGATGATGCATATGTTATGGAAAAATAAATAATGAATGAAATGACGAATTAATGATAATTCTAGGATCATTTCATGAGTTGTTGTGAATGCAAAATAGTAAGTGCATGAAGAGCCCAATCATGACCAATGAACTGCTAGAATACCTTGTGGAAGGACAAAGTTGTATGAATGATATGACTGTGAAATAATGAGTATTTACGATTTAAGTTAAGCTGCATGGATAGTGTGACTATGTCTTGAAAATTCTATTATGATAATGACACATATATAGAAGTGTATATATATATTTCATTGCATTTCAAATGTAACAGCTGAAGGTGTTTGAATTATTGAGTGTTATAATTCTGAGATCACTTCAGTGACTATAATGGCAATGAATGATTATGTGCGTAGATACTCACAACGTGTTTGGCTGATTGGAGTTTCAGTTTCCGGTAGGAAGGTCTTACATATGGCAATGAGGATAAGTCCATAGTAGAGACCGGGATCTACCACACGTAGAAGCCAAAGGTTATGAGAAGGTTCTCATGGTTGAGAGCTCTAAGTTCTGTTAGTAAGAACAGTTGTAAATATCAGATTTGTAAATGTTTCGGATTTGAAATTTTACTAATAATTGCTAATGACTGTTTGGCTTATATGAAAATGTGTCAGGAGGACATGCTGTAAGTGGATGCTCATGTATGGCAGCAGGCATAAGACCATAACGGGTAGAGTGGTGTCACTTACAAGAGCCAAACAATATGAGGATAGCCTCATGGATAAGAAAACCAATTTCTGTAGTAGACAGAGTTGCAAATGCATACTGAATTTAATTATTAGTGCCATGGATTGGTTATGGAGCAATCGGATTTGAAATTGTATTGCTAAATGTTGTTGACTGTTTGGCTGTTTAATAAGTGTGCCAGGGAGACACATTGTAGTAAGACCATGACAGAGGTCCTGCAGAAGCCAAACTTCATGGGAAGGGATTCCATGATTTAAAAATGGGTTTCAGGTGAAATGCCATAAGACATTATTAATGTTTCATCTGCACTACATGATTGGTAAACAATATGAGTGAGATGGTAAAGGTTATGTCAGTAAGACATATGAAGGATATGTAACATCAAAAGGAATTGGGATGGCAAACCGAGGGACTGTCAACTCAGAGAAGGAGCCTCCATTCCTCATTAAAGAAGAGAAATATCATCGGCAAAATGGATAAGTTTTCCATAAACCCTGAATGATATATATATATATCTAATTATTAGAGTTAATATGCAGAGCATGTTTTGATTTTATTTCCATCATGAAAGACTGCTTGAAGTATGATTAGGACCTTCATAGTTCACATCAGTAAGGAGTGCACGCCTTTCTGGTGTTGAGTTATGTTAGGGACGCCAATATTGACTACGCCTTAAGGGAATGGACGCATTCCTGGTGTTTCAAGGATTGGATAGTGAATGCTATGAAATATGTTTACAGTTCTAGGGCAGCGATACTAATGAGCTCGCTATCCATTTTGTGTTGACAGATTATACATATGAAACTAAGTGTTGCACCTGAAAGAGAAAAGTGAAGAAAATAGTACTCAAGGAGACTGTATGAGCAGTGGTAACCCTTGCATAGGGTGAGTGGGTATCATGGGGTCATGATAGCCTGCAGTTAAGAAAGTCACCTAAAGAATTCCTTAATGGAACCGCCGGCTTACATAAGAGAAGAAGTACCACCCTTGTGTGGGTGAAGAATTGTTATGCGCATTGAGGGATTGTGATACCGTGAATGGCTGATGCAAGCCTAAGGCAGAGTAGTGGAGCCTTGACCTGTAATGGTCGGTGGCGCAGTTACCTTCCATTGGTCGATGACCCAGACGTATGTGCTGGCTCGGCAATGGAGAGGGCCAACCAGGTATGGGACTGGTTGGGCACCACCAAATGCTTGGTAAACCCAGTCGGCGTGAAGGTGTACTGGTAGGGCATTAATTATTTGATGATTTGGAACAGCCTGCGTGCTGGCCAAACATCTTAGTCCGCAGAAGGATCCCAAGGCTTATAAAGTAAAAGCAGGACCCTGTGGACCAGAGAGGAAATGCACAGTACAGATAAGTATTCATTTTCATTCATTTCTTATTTGAAATAATGAAGGTTTCAAGCATAAAGCTTGTAACAGTGAGCTGATGCATTATTGTTTCTTTGTTGGAAACCTTGGTCAATACAGGAAGCAAGGACCCTGAAAGAAATAAAAGTTGCTTGGTAAATCCAGAAAGTGGCTGGTTGTGCGAGATGGTTGATGATTTGGAGCAGCCTGCGTGCTGGCCAAACATGCGAGATTATTGATGATTTGGAGCAGCCTGCGTGCTGGCCAAACATGCGAGATTATTGATGATTTGGAACAGCCTGCGTGCTGGCCAGACATGCGAGATTGTTGATGATTTGGAGCAGCCTGCGTGCTGACCAGACATACGAGATTGTTGATGATTTGGAGCAGCCTGCGTGCTGACCAGACATACAATACTGTTAGATGTTGAGGGGCAGCCTGCGCGCTGGCCAAACACCCAAATCCATAGGCGATTCCAAGGCTTGTAAAGCAAAGAAGGACCCTATGGAATAAAGTGAAGACATCTAGTGCAGATAAGTATTTGGTTATCTTGTAATTTCTTGCTTATGAATATACATGTGTATATGATTTGGTTATGATTTCCTATGAAAATAAACTAAACATGCGAATTAATTCAATGTTTGAGTGTAGGTATTGTTGGAAGCAATGACTATGGAAGCATCTTAAGGATGCATGTGGGCATGTAACCACCCTAAAGAGCTCAGCATGAGCAGTAATGAAAGATGGGGCTAGTGGAACTGTGTGAGTCCTAGCAGCTAGGAGTTTGACCAACCAAGTGGAGGAACTCCATGGTTGAAAGATCTGGAATAGACCATAGACACTACGTGTCATAGCCGAGAAGGGCAGGTCAAGCATTCACATGAAGTGAAAGAGGATAGGAGCATGAAAACCACAGTGGTGGTGTGGGTTCCAGAATGGAACAAGACTAAGAGGAGAAACTCTTACCGCTCCCTCTCTTCCCTTTTTATTGATGCATTTATAAAATTAGAAAATTGCTGAATGCATGCATGACTGAAATTAAAAGTGTGTTTATTTGATTAAAGTGAATTGTGAATGCTAATTAATGAATTTCCTGTGAATGGATGAACATGAAGGAATTCATGTGTATGTTGGGAAAGCATGAAAAGTGTGGAAGTCTCATGAGTAAAACATGGACTGTCCATGTCAACTGGGGAAAAACCATTGACTGACTTTTAAATGTTTGGGTTATGCTTGGCCTAACGAGAGTTGTAATGATGAATTTCACAGGTGGAAATTGAATCGATTGGTTGCAGCCGGTGCAGGAAAGTGTTTCTAGTGAGCAAAGTGTGGTCAGTTGTTTCCATTGACCATGGCGACAGACCAAGGGCTATTAGGATTGGCTGGAAGTCTTCTTCAAACAATTGCCAAGACCCAAGAAAATCTTGGAGAGATGCTCAAGATGCAAAAGCAACAGAACGAGATGAACCACAAGGTCTTGCAGGACACTCTTCGTTTGCAGAAAGAGGTAAAAAGGAGAGAAAAGTGGATCAATGAAGAAGCATTCATCCAATCGTCCGATTAAGAGACGCTCCAGGTGGGAAGACTCAAAGGAAATCGAGCAGGTAAAGATGAAGCAAACAGTGAAGTGTTGGAAGTGTGGAGGGGATCATTGCCTCCGTAACTGCCCAACAAGAAAACCTCAAGAAGGTAGCAGCCATAAAGTTTTCAGACTTGTGGACGAGCTGGAAGATCCGAATCAGTAGGAGCAGCTCGTGAAAATCAAAGGACTTGGTCCTGAAAGTTCAAAGTAAAGGATAGAATGCAGGGCAGATCTGCAAAGTTTTGAAGTTTTGGATATATGTAAATTGTATATGTATGCCTAAGTCTTGGAACACCGAGGACGGTGTTGTTCTAAGGGGGAGGGGAATGTAATACCCCCAATTCGACCCTTAGGATATATGAGCCTTTAATGTAAATCAGTGTACATGTGATGTATGTTTTCCTAGCGTGGAGCTCAAGGCCAAGGCCCCGCTAGTGAAAGCCGAATTTTATTTAAAGGGCAAGTATTTGATATTTGATACCATGTGCTCTTAAGCCATGGAAATTGTAATAGGATGTAAATTAGACATCATGCAATATAAAATACCAAAGCTGGCTACGGAGGCAACGAATGAGAAGGGGCCACGTGTATCCACTAGGGAGTGGTGAGGGGGCTATGGGAGTGACCCATAGGTTTCCATTTGTCATTATGTGAACCCATTGACTTCCTTAGGTGACATTAATGCCAATTGTAAGGAAGTGGTTGAGATTTCAGCCCATGACTTTGATGGAGTATGGGCAGCCCTGAAATTCGTATGGGAATGTATGGGCTATTTTGACTTGTCCCACAAGTCACTCTACATCTTGGGGGTTGCTCCATCCTTATCCCCATTCCATTGTGGAAGTATGGGACATCTTTTCCCACCCAAAAGCGAGCTCCCAGCAAGGAGAAAACCAGAAATCGCGACTTGAAGGAAACCCACGTTTTGGGAAGCCAAAAACGTCCCGATTTGGTATTGGACAGAGAAATCCAATGGGGGATCCATTGGTAGGAACCTTGGGGCGAATTTGGGAGCAATAGCTACCCCAAAAGCCATGGGAAAACCCAGTTTTAACTGCCCAGAAAATCAGTGACGGATTTGGGTCAATTGCTGAACAAAGCTGTGAGAAATCCAAGTGTGGATGTTCGAATGGAGGCTGGGATCGTTGGAGTCTAGCTTGATGTGTACTAGCTCTGGGATTGAGCTTAGCGGACTAGCATCCCTCTCCATTTCCCATTGCATGCTTGAAAAACCCAACTGTGTGTTGGCTTAGCATGGTTGTCTGAGTGAAATCCTGACTGTGAGGGAGCCATCTAGTTCCTCCTTAGTGGATACACAGCCCAGCTCGGGGGTGATCTCTCAGCTGAAAGAATACAGGCTGGATAGAGATCTATGGTTGGGTGGAACGTTGCTCTCACGTAGCCAGTCGTTTGGGCCATTATAATTCGAGATAAGTATTCTTGATGTTAATTCTATGCCCTGCAAGCATTTTAATTAATGACTGTTGTTTATATGTTGAATGCATGATGAAACTGTGTGCAGATGTATTGTTTAATTCCGCTGTGTTTATATTGAATCGAATCTGCATATAGAAGTTTTAAATGTTAGTTATTTATGTTAAAAATTATTGGGGCTAAATATGCCATAAGCCCGGTATGTTGTTAATGTTTCCTTCCCTGTTGTTCTATGGAGAAGGGGACGTTACACAGTCGGTTCCTATAAAATAGGGAACTGACTGAAGTGGTCCTAAAATGATGCATGCAGGGGTCATAAGGTGGTATATGGATCCTGGATGACATATGCACACCACTAGGGGGAAAATGACATCATCAACAACTGGGAAACATAAATAATGCTAAGTAGGACAAGAATGGAGTATTGAAATATCCTAACACCCCTCCTTAATCCATACTTTTGCATCATGGACCCTGGTTACTGAGACCCAAGGTCACCTATACAATCAAATAAATGATAAAAAATAAAGAACAATCCATGAACCAAGGAAATGGGGAAAACCTCATGGGAACCCCCCCCTCAAAATAGATTGAAACACACCAAAATATTAATTGCTCCAAACTCAAGTAGGTGTGATGCTTGATCATATGTCTGGAGGTATCTTCCTCTTGGGAAGAAGTGGATCATGCACCAAAAAAATGTGCTTGTATTCTCCTTCAGTGGATGCAAGTGAATATGGAGGCTTTCTGAACTTTCTCTTTAGACCGAACATGGTGAGAACAAATCCAAAAATATGAGTATCATCCTGGAATCTGTGATTCAAACCAGCTGAGGTAGGATCAACTCGATGAATGTGTAGCTAGTTTTTTGATATCTCCTTTGAACCAACATAGGTGAGATCATAACCAAATGAACTATGATATGATGGTGGTGGCTTCGATTTCAAATCAGCTCCAAGAATTGATAGATGATTTCTTGTGATCTCCTTTGAACTAGCAGGGGTGAGATCAAAACCAAAATCACCAAAATATGCCTGAGACTTGAACCCAAGCGACTGGTAGTGTCCTCCATCTTCATAGAAACTCTGCGAGCATGTGCCAATGATCAAATAGAAGTTCATAGGAAGCATGTGATCAAGGAGGGAGAATGTATCACCTCCAAACTCTGATTTAACCTCCAAATCATTCAATAGATCATCATTCTACACACCAATAGACTCATGTGAAAGAGAGGATTTAAGAACTTCTTCAGATTCTAGAGTATGAACTGCTTATCTTGCTCATAATTTGAAATAGAAGACATTGAGGAGATGGGTGTTGAATATGCAACTTCTTCTTCATCTTGAACAACTTCATCATAAGAAATGATTGAGGTCGAGACATAATTATAGAGAACACTTAAGGAGGTATCAATGGGTTTGTTCTCCAAATAATTTGCATCAATCTCTTCATTCTTCTTTCCAAATTCTTTGTTCAGTTAGGCCCATAGATCACTTGGATTTTCAACAGTTTCCTTGAGGTAGCGCATACTAGGAGACATAGCAATACACATTGCTCCAAAGGCTTTGCCACAGTCATTTAGCCAATCATTCTCTTCTTCATAGGAAGAAAAATCTCTCATAACACCAATACACATGTCAAAAATACCTTGTCTCTTCAGATATGCTATCATATTTGGTTTCCACTCATCATAGTTGAATGGAGAGAGAGGAGGAGTTGCTTTCATATTCATGTAAGTTGTTGTAGAATACCTGGAAAAACAATGGAAAATATCTGCTACTGCTGCAGCACTCAAAAAATTTGAATAACCTGCAAAAAAATCTCAATAATGGAGTTATAACACTACTGAGCACTGGTTTAGGACAATAGGAACTTTTATCCGGATCCTTCACACCTAGCTAGACCTCATTGGATTTCTCCAATGAATTCAATGCAATGGCAATATGATTTGTTGTGGAAATCTAGAGGCTTTTGGTGCACTACCGAAAGAAGTTGCTCAACCTATTCGCTCTATGTATTTGATACCATGTGAAATTCTATGTCACAGCAGATATAAAGAGCAGAGGATACCTCACAAAGAAAGAATGAGCATAAAATTTGAATAAGAGTGAAAATTGTAGTAAAAAAGAGCAGAAGAATAATAATACAACATAAATCAGATAGGAGCAGAATAATATCACACTAATGAATTATCAGTATAATGAACAATTATAATACAATGGAGAGAATTCAAATCATGCAGAAGAATTCGAACCTTAGTTGGTCTAGCATAAGGATTATCACCACTAGAGTGCTCCAGAAGCCTCAAACTCAACTGAAATGAACCTAAACTCAGCTAACTGAAGTCACAATCAGTTAACTGACTAAGGAGGGATAAATAGTGAGTTTTCCATGCATGTCAATTAGAAATGGGTGCATGAGGCCACAATCATTGGCATCCGGAGCTCCAACCCCCCACAAGACTCAACTAACTCAGATGGACTGCACTGGAACACTCAGTTGGTTCCTATAAAATAGGGAACTAACTGAAGTGGTCCAAAAATGATGCATGCAAGGGTCATAAGGTGGTAGATGGATACTCGATGACATTTGCACACCACTAGGGGGAAAATGACATCATAAAAAACTAGGAAATGCAAATAATGCTAGGTAGGAAAAGGATGGAGTATTTAAATATGTTAACACTCTGTGCCATGGTGGTGTCCCCTCATTTAGATGAACTCTCCAAGTGCCCTTTTCTTTTATTAATAATAAAAATAGTTTTTTGTGCAAAGTGTCACTTTGTGTTTTTTGAGTTTTAAATAACTCTTACATAAAAATAATTGTCACAATTAATAATTCAAAAATAAATAATAATGTTTTGGGGCATCATACTTGTTCTTGAACATCGTTAAGTTGCAATATAGCTTCATTATGTTCCTTGCGAGTGGTCTTCAAGGCTTAGCCCAGATGGGATTTCATCTGCGAGAAGAGAGTTAATGTTTGATAGTACTGAGTTGCTTGAGATTGGGACAATCCTGTATCAAGTACCCAGGGATCCATTTCGTCTGCAATTCCTTTGGGAGGATGTATTACTACTCTGTTTTATTGAAGTTTATGCCCTTTCTATTGTTTTTTCCACTTTCGTTGGGGTATGCATCCAATACAACTCTTCATCTTCCTCCGCATCCCACATGGCTTTGGTCTGCATACACTTCATAACATTAACTCTACCCCCCTTGCCAGTCTTGTCCTTGGCACAACTCACCATGATTATAAGAGTGTTGGTTATGAAATAATAGAAGAAGCAAAGATCCTAGCCCCAAACTTCAACCAGACATAAGTGATAATGCTTTGTCTCTATGCTCCAAAGCCAAGTTTCCTCAAATAGAACAAGAAATGGGGTGTTGGAATACCTATAATTCACAATGACTCTGGATAGTGCATGGTAGAATCGATATAGTGTCAAGGAATTTAGTCTTGGTTTTTCGCTAAACGACTCTAGATCATGCATGGAATGCCATAATTCATGTTTAGAGTTCATCATGGTAACTTGAATTAATTGTAGCTACTCAAAACCTCGTTGTCCCTCAAGATAAGGCTTTGTACCATGAATCGATCTACTGAATTTCGCCCAATACAACTTGCTTGTTTCCATCACTACTTGCCCTTGTTCATCGTCATCACCCATTCTCTCACCATCCACATGTCTTGCCTATGAACCCCATCCCAAGTCTCTCACACCTCATTTGGGGGGTTAATTTTAATCTAACTCAAACAAATATTATCCAAACTATTTTTACTCAAATATAATGCTTTCAATTTAATAATGATAAAATATACAAGAATATTATTCATCACAAATAATAATGCTTATATATATATATATATTTTTTATAATAATAATAAATATATTGTTATAATTATTACCGTAAGAGAACTATCTATTACGTAAAGTGCTCTCTTCATGATAATGACATTCATGTTTAAGATGGATTTATGTTTATGTATATGTGTGTGTGTGTGATTTATTTATTTTTTAATTTTTACATTTAATATTTTGTAATGCATAATCTTAGGAAGGTGACAACTTCTCCCCATTGTGTGTGATAACTTTTCCAACTTCTCCTCCATATTGGGTTGTAGAGCATCTAGCTCCTTTTGATACAATCATCTAAATTTTATATTTATAATAGTTTTTATTTGTTATATTAATACTTTTATAGCCATTTACATTTAAATTTATTAGGTATTAAATTACAAAATATTACATTTAATTTAATTCATATTAAAAAAACACCTAAACAAATAATTAATATAAAAATATTATATAAACTCAAAATTAAAATAGATATCTATTAAATTTCAATATAAATAAAATTATTATTATTGAATAAATATATTCATATTAAATTCTATAATACAATATTGAATAACTAACAATAACAATAATATCATTAAGTAAATGTTGGTACAATATAATATTTTACAAAATTAAAAATAAAATAACAATAATGATGAAGTGTAAGTATTACACATAAAGTAGCATTTTACTTAAAATAAGTAAGTATAGTTATTACACATAAATTAATTAAATATATCTGGAATCCTGTGTTACATTTGTAACATCGATAAATTAAATATAATAAAAAAGTAACCTTTTAAAAATGAATCGTGAATTAAGATGGATATGGTAGTTATTTTTTGATGTGAATTATTATTATATAAACAACAGTACAAACCTTGTGTCATCAAGACAGAGATATACCTTGCCCCTCTAGGGTTGCCACCTTCTGTCATCACAAATCGAGACAGAGACATGCCTTGCCCCTCTGGGCTTGCCACCTTCTGTCATCACAACAATCCTGGACTAATTCTACTGTCTGCTCTCTAAAACAACTACCATCACAGGAAGAGACACCATATTTCAGGGTCATGCCAAGATACGCTACCTAAGACAATAATGAGAACGTTGAGTGTGTTGGAGAAGTGAAGAGACATGACGTAGTAATAGGTAACCATGCAGTTGTTGTAACAACCCTAATTTTTTTTGGACAATATTAACTTGATATAACTAGAGTTTAAAACAATTCCTATCGCTAATAAATGTGATGCATGGCATTTTCAAATAACACATAAATAACATATATTTAATCCTAAATTCTAAACTTAACTTTGTGCATACATCTAAAATTCTTAGCATCAATGCAATAAAAAGGAAACCGTGTTTGAGATTGCCAAAGACCGGGTTTGGTGATTTTCAAGGTCCAATGTTAATACAACCAAGGTAAAATAGGCAGAGCTTATGATCGGCATGGATCAGGCTTAGTATCATATCTTTTAACTTGAATATGATACAGATTCGAATACTCAACACCTACGATCACCAAGGATTGGGTTTGATAATTACTGGTTAACATTTAAAATTACACAGAATAAATAGCCCATGCCCATGATCCATAATGATCTGGCTTAACATCAAGATAACACAAGGTTAATTATATATATAAAGCACCTGCGATTCCCAAGGGTCGGGCTTTGACCAATACAGAGTTTTAACATGTACATCACACAAAGTTAACACGCTACACCCGCGATCATCAAGAATCGGATTTGATACTTACAGAGTTTAACAAGTTAACCTCGAATTAATACGATATTCTTGCGAACACTCCAAATTAGGTTTTGATAACTACAGAGCTTTAACATTTTAGTTTACACAGAGTTAATGTATTACGCCCGCGATCACCAAGGATTGGGCTTTGGTAAATAGAAAGCTAAATCATTTAAAAATTACACCGTGTGAATGGAATGTGTCTACGATCCATATGGATCTGGCTTATCATCACCACTACTAAAATAACACAGAGTTTATATATATATATATATATATATATATATATATATATATATATATATATATATATATATATATAGTGCCTAAGATCACCAAGGATCCGGATTTAACAAATACCGAGCTTAACATTTAAAAGAAACACAGAGTTTATATGTATATAATGCCTGCGATCACCAAGGATTAGGCCTTGACAATATAGAGCTTAACATTTTAAAAGAACACAGAGTTAATGTATATAATGCTTGTGATCACTAAGGATCAGGATTTGACCAATACAGAGCTTAATCGTAGCGCCTGTGATCACCAAAGATCGGGCTTTGACAATACAAAGCTTAATCATAGCGCCTGTGATCACCAAGGATCGGGCCTTGACAAGACATATCTTAATATTTTAAAAGAATACAGAGTTAATATGTACGCCTACAATCCCAAGAATTGGGCTTTGACAATACAAATCTTAATCGTAGCGCCTGCGATCACCAAGGATCGCGCCTTGACAAGACAGAGTTTAACATTTTAAAAGAAACAAAGAGTATAAATATGTAAATATTCAATTTGCAATCCAAATACATATAAAGAATCGATTTATGGAATCCGAGTAATACCAATCATGGCTTAAACATACTTTGATAATTTAAAAATATAATAATGTACGACGACATCAACTCATTTCGTCATAAAAGGAATTATACTTACTTGAATAATGTGATTAACAACTTGGATAATTAGCTCCTCCGCACCATAGGAGAGAGAAGCACGACTATTTTCCAGCTCCACCGTTGACTTGGATCACCACCCAGCACTAGAACACCAAGAAACGCTTCCACGCGACACTCTCTCTCTCAGAGTCCATAACAAGAAATGATGGACTTATGAAAAGAGAGAACACTCAACATAGTTCCTCTCCGCACTACACGACATCCCGTGCTATCTCAGTGCACTCATATTTATAGTTTTTCCTAGGTCTTGTGCCATCCCAATCAAATCTCCAATCAATCCATAAATCCCTATGATTTAGGATCTTGTCTAGTTGTTGAGTTTTAGATTGGATTTGATTCGTAAGGATCTCTCTAGCTTGGTTACACATGTTCTCTTATGCCATTGTGGTGTCCCCTCATTTAGATAAACTCTCCAAGTGCCCTTTTCTTTTATTTAATAATAAAAAAATAGTTTGTTGTGCAAAGTGTCACTTTTTGTTTCTGAGTTTTAAATAAATCTTACCTAAAAACAATTTTCTCAATATTAAATCAAACTAAGTAATAATGTTTTGGGGTATCACATTTCTCCCCTCCTTATTTTTAACATCGTCCTCAGTGTTCTTTATTCTGATCTCTCTTGATCATTCTAGAACATGGATGGATATGCCTCTCACATTTTATCCTCCATTTCCCAATTTGCCTCTTCAAGGATGAAGTGCTTCCATTGCACTTTTATTTGAACGATGGCTCAATTCCGTAGCATACGTTCCTTCCTGTCTAGGATGCAGAAATGTTCGATCTAGAACTCGCCCTTGGGTTCTACCTAAATCACATTCTAGAAAATTACATGAGTAGCATCATGTATATATATTTTTTAATAATGAAACATGAAATAGATCGTGTACTTTTATATTAGGAGGAAGTTCAAGCTGATAGGATACCGACCCTATCTTAGCTAACACTTTGAAAGGTCCACAATACCTGGGTGCCAGCTTGGAATACCTTCCCAAGCTCAAGGAAATCTTCTTCGATTTTACCTTTAGATATACATGATCACCAATGTTGAACTCTCGTGGAGTTCTTTTTAAATATGCATAACTCTTTTTCCGATCCTGGGAAATTTTTAAGTTTTGTTGCACTTCTTTCACCATATGTTCCATCTCCTTTAAGATGTCAGGTCCTAGAACAATCCCGTCAACAGGGTTATCCCAAGACACATGAGTGTGGAATTTTTGACCATACAAGACTTCAAATGGACTCATTTTTAATGAAGCTTGATACCCATTATTATAAGCAAATTATACCAAATGCAAATACTCTTCCCATTTACCTGGTTTATCCATTACATACATTCGCATCATATCTTCTAACACTTGATTAGTTCTTTCAATTTGCCCATCCGTTTGAGTATGATAAGCAATATTGAAATTAAGTTGTGCATCTAGACCTTTAAACAAGGATTTCCAGAAGTTACATGTAAATTTTGCATCTCTATCTGAAATCACCACTTCCAAAATACCATGAAAATGGAATATTTCTTTCATTAAAATAACAGCTATGTTAATGGCTTTAAAGGTAGATTTCACAGGTATGAAATGTGCAACTTTACTTAACTTATCAACAACTACAATTATAGAGTCATGTTGTTTATTCGTTTTAGGTAATCCTGTTATAAAATCCATACTTATTATCTCCCATTTCCATTCTGGGATAGGTAAAGGTTGAATTAACCCGGCAGGATGTTGATGTTCTATTTTTTACTTGTTGACATTCAATGCATTTAGCTAGGTAATTTCCAGCATCTTTCTTCATGTTAGGCCAATAATAATTTTTTCTTAGTTTTCTTATCATCTTTTGGTATCCCGGGTGTCTGGAATATGGTTTCTTATGTAACTCATTCATGATAAATTGTTTAACTTCTTCCGAATTAGGTATGTATAACCGATTCTGATAGACTAATAAGTCTTATGATCTTATGGAGTAAGCTAAGGATTCGTTTCCATTAACATCATTTTCTAACTGTTCTTTAATGTTTTGGTATTCTTCATCGTTTTTAGCCGCCTCTTTTATCAAATCTTCAAGATTTGTTTTATAACTACTAAAAGTGGCCGAACAATGTGGAATGGAATTCCTACTCAGGGAATCCACCACCTTGTTCTCTTTTTCTTTAATGTGTTTTATTTCAAAATCATACTCGCTAAAGAAGGATAACCACCTTGCTTGATGAGAATTTAGATTTTGTTGATCAAATAAGTATTTTAAGCTTATTTTATCGGACATTAAAATGATTTTTCTTCCTATTAAGTAGTGTCTCCACATCCTTAATGCATGTATTATGGCAGCTAGTTCTAATTCATGTGTCGTGTAGTTACTCTCATGTTGTTTAAGTTTTCTTAACTCATAACTTATTACAAAACTCTTGCAATAGCACGCCACCTAACCCTTCTAAGAAGGCATCCGTACATACAACGAAATCCTTGTACGGATATGTTATTCTTAGAATAGGTGCAGTGGTCAGTAAGTGTTTAAGTTTTTAAAATATATCTTGACATTTATTAAACCATATGAATTTAGTTCCTTTCTTTTGAAGTGAAGTTATGGGTAAGCAATCCTAGAGAACCCCTCAATGAACCTACTGTTAGAAAAATAGGATCATAGAGCAATAACAATAAACAAAAATGCAAATATAATCACACAGACACATTACAAGAGAGGCACCAATATATTGTGGTTCACCCAAGATGGGCTACGTCCACACTGAAATTGCTAGACCTTATTATTATACCATCCAACAAATGAAGGGATACAACTTGCAACATATCTGCTGCACTTCCTCTTCACTATCTCATAGTCTCTCTTCACAATCTCAAAGATATTTACAATGCATAATACCTAATCCATCAACCCTAGCCTTATTACAATGTATTTCTTATAAAGGGGAAATATAATGGGAAAATACCATGGGTTACCCAAAACCATGGGCCCGTAAACTGTTTGCGAAAACAACCCAAAAATTTCCTTCGAGGGCTAAGCCCCTGAACCTCCTTTCTCGGGGGCGCTGCCCCCAAAATCTCGACAAGGGCCCGCTGGCCTCTGTGCCCCCCAGCTGGGAGAGTGAAAACCACTCCCTCGGACCCCCTGGGGTGCGTTCCAGGATCATAACCAATCCTGGGGTACAACATGGTTGAAACAACATCATCTATGAGCCTAGAAGATCAGGCTCCACAACCAACAATCTCCCACTTGGAGACTGATCACAAAAACTCCACTGCTGCTGTACTTGCTGGACTTGGACTTGGAAAATTTCTCATCTTATCCTTCACGCTAGAAGGCCAAATGAAAGCAAGCAAGAACTCATTTTCTCTCTGGTCACTACCTTTGTGAACATGTCTGCAGGATTCTGGCTAGTATGTATCTTTTCCAGCTTCAACAGTTCATCTTCCAGAACAAAGCGTATGAAATGGTATTTGATTTGTATATGTTTAGTCCTGGAATGGAATGATGATTTATTTGCAAGATGAATGGCACTATGGATGTCACTATACAACCTGCTATCCTTCTACTTCTTACCCAATTCCTCCATAAACCTATGCAACCAAATCATCTCTTTACTAGCCTCTATAACAACAACATACTCTGCTTCCGTTGTTGAAAGTGCAACAACCTTTTGTAGTTTTGAAATCCAACTTATTGCTGTTCCACCTACAATAAACACATACCCTATGGTGCTCCTCCTGCTATCCTTATCACCTGCTATATTTGCATCAACATATCTCTGTAGAATAGTGTCTGAACCTCCAAAACATAATGCATGAGTGCTGGTACCACTCAAATACCCGAGAATCCACTGTACTGCCTTCCAATGTTCTTTACCTAGATTTTTCATATATCTGCTCAAAACTCCCACTGCATGTGCAATATATGGTCTTGTACACACCATGGCATACATCAAGCTGCCAACTGCTGATGAATAGGGAATCTTGGACATGTAATCTGTCACTTCCTATGTCTTGGGACACATTTCCTTACTTAGATTGAAATGGCTGGCCAAAGGTGTACTAACTGGTTTTGCATTCTTCATTATGAACCTCTCCAACACCTTTTGTATGTACTCACCCTGAGAGAATGTCAATTTGCGATTTTTCCTGTCTCTTGTTATTCTCATACCAAGGATTTTCTTTGCAACACCCAAATCCTTCATTGCAAATGAATTCCCTAAATTCCTTTTGAGCACGTTTATTTCCTGCATGTTAGACCCTACAACAAGCATGTCATCCACATACAATAACAAAATAATATAATTTCCATTATCTAGCCTCTTGAAATAAACACAGTGGTCAGAATGACATCTACAATAACCTTGTTCTGTCATAAATCTATCAAATTTTAAATACCATTGCCTTGGAGCTTGCTTCAAGCCATATAAGCTCTTCTTAAACTTGCATACCAAATTTTCCTTCCCTTTGACCTCATACCCTTGTGGCTGCTGCATATATATCTCTTCCTCCAAATCCCCATGGAGAAAGGTTGTTTTTACATCTAACTGTTCAAGATGCAAATCTTCTACCGCCACTAGACTTAAGATAGTCCTAATTGAAGTCAACATAACAATAGGAGAAAATATTTCATCAAAATCTATACCTTTCTTCTGTGCAAACCCCTTTACAACAAGTCTGGCCTTGTACTGCTTCTTACCTCCTTCTTCTTATTTCAACGTGTAAATCCATTTGTTCTGCAATGCTCTTTTACCAGTAGGCAACTGAATCAAATCCCAAGTCTGGTTTCCTACCAATGAGTCCATCTCCTCATTCATGCCTTGCTCCCACTTCTTTTTAGTTTCCACCTGCATTACTTCTTCATAACATTCTGGTTCACCAACATTAGTCATCAATAAATAATACATTGAATGAGAGTATCATTCAGGGAGTCTACTTAACCTGGTAGATCTTCTTACACTTGCAGGATTTTCAGGTACTTGTTGTTGTTCTTGATTTTTTGGCACCTTTGGAACTTCATTTTCTTTAATTTCATCAAGTACTATGTACTCTGTGTTTTCCTTTTCCTGTTTCATTCCCTGCAACTGATATTTATACATGACCTTTTCATTGAATATCACATCTCTACTCCTAATGATTTTGTTATTTTCATAATCCCATAAGCGATAACCAAAATCATCAACCCCATATCCAATAAAGGTACATTTCTTGGATTTAGATTCAAGCTTTGTTCTATTTTCTTTATCAATATGGACAAATGCTTCACAACCAAACGTTCTCCGAAATGAGTAGTTTACCTTTTTACCTGTCCATGCCTCCTCTGAAATACCACCATCCAAAGCACTAGAAGGCCCTCTATTTATTAAATAAAAATAGTATTTACAACATCTTCGCAAAACTGTAAAGGCAACCCTGCATGCAATCTCATACACCTTGCACGCTCCATGATTGTTCTATTCATCCTTTCTGACACACCATTTTCTTGTGGTGTTCCTAGGACTGTCTTCTCTCTACGAATCCCATGGTATGAACAGTAAATATCAAACTCCTTGCCGTAGTACTCACCTCCATTATCAGATCTGAGACACTTCAACCTTTTTTCTATCTCATTCTCAGCCAAAGATTTCCACTTCTTAAAAGTAGCAAACACATCATATTTATGTCTAATGCAATAAACCCAAGTTTTTCTAGTTGCATCATCAATAAATGTAACATAATAATGAGAGCCACCAAGAGATTGTACCTGATCCGGTCCCCATACATCTGTATGCACAAGCTTTAACTTTTCAATCTTCTTCTATTTCCCAACCCTGAGAAATCTGACTCTCTTTTGTTTTCCATAAACAAAGTTCTCACAGAATTCCAAACTTAACTGCTTCAAATCTGGAAACAACTTCCTTGAGTGGAGAATCTGCATCCCCTTCTCACTCATGTGGCCAAGCCTATGATGCCACAATGATGTATCTGTTCCTGTGGAAGCTAACAAGATAGAATGGTCAGTATTACGAGGACATAAATACAATGTACCTACCTTGTCTCCTTTTTCTATCACCATTGATCCTTTAGTGATCTTCCACCACGTTTCTCCAAACGTAGATAGACAACCACCATCTCCCAACCGCCCTGTTGAGACCAGATTTCTTTTCATAGCAGGAATATTCCTAACATCTTTTAGCAGCCATTCAGTTCCATTCTTAAATTTTATCCATACCTTACCCATTCCAACTATTTTACATGGCTCATCATCACCCAATAAGACATGTCCAAAATTGCCTGGAACATAATCATGAAAATATTTGCTATGGGGTGTAGCATGACATGAAGCCCCTGAATCTAATACCCAATAATCACTAGTATTATCTAATGCAAGAATCAAAGCATCTTGTAACACATCACCTACTACATTTGCTTCTTGGGTAGTTTCCTGCTGTCCTTCTCCTTTCTTCTTTAGAGATCTGCAGTCTTTCTTCATATGTCCTTTCTTTTCACAGTTCCAACACTCTATTTTTCCCAGTCTGGACTTGGATCCGCCC
Source organism: Larix kaempferi (assembly GCA_027924585.1). Lineage (NCBI taxonomy): Eukaryota > Viridiplantae > Streptophyta > Pinopsida > Pinales > Pinaceae > Larix > Larix kaempferi. Next base: position 15,120,033 of record BSBM01000088.1, on the reverse strand, counting down.
ATTTTAGACTTGCTGCGATTACCTTGGCTCATTCCTTTCTCCCTTTGTCTTCCCATGCTCTCCATGGTCAACGCATTACCTGATGTATCACCTATGCTTTTTCTTCGCATTTCCTCGCTAAGAATAACACCAATAACATCATCAAATTTGAAGGTGTTTGAACTAGAGACAGAGTTACTTAAAACCATGACCAAGATATTCCAACTTTCTGGCAATGAACACAAGATTAGAAGAGCCCTAACCTCATCATCAAAGTTCACACTTATAGAACTTAGTTTATTTGTAACCGTATTAAATTCATTTAAATGATCAGCAACAGATCCACCTTTAGACATCTTCATATTAAATAAACGCTTCAATAGAAATACCTTGTTGGAGGCCGATGGTTTTTCATATAGCTTACCCAATGCACTCATCAAACCCTCCATTGTCTTTTCTTTTGAGATATTGAAATCCACCAACAAAGCGAGGGACAACTGTATTGTTCCCAGTTCCTTTCTGTCAAGAACCTCCCATTCTTTGTCCTTCATAGTCGCCGACTTCTTTTCTCTTCCTCCCAACGGTAAGAATAGATCGTTCTGGTACAAATAATCCTCCATTTGCATCTTCCATAACTGGTAGTTTTGGACATTAAACTTCTCGACCTTAAAATTTCCTTCTTCCGCCATTGCTCCCACTCGAACTAGAAACCCTAGTTTCTTGCAGGTTTATCTTCTAAATAGATCTTTGGATCTGATACCAATTGTTAGAAAAACAGGATCGCAGAGCAATAAAAATAAACAAAAATGCAAATATAATCACACAGATACATTACAAAAGAGACACCAATATATCTTGGTTCACCTAAGATGGGCTACGTCCACACTGAAATTGCCAGTCCTTATTGTTATACCATCCAACAAATGAAGGGATACAACCTCTAGCACATCCGCTGCACTTCCTGTTCACTGTATCACAGTCTCTCTTCATGATCTCATGATATTTACAATGCATAATACCTAATCCATCAACCCTATCCGTAATACAATGTCTTTCTTTTAAAGGAGAAATATAATGGTAAAATACCACGGTCTACCCAAAACCATGGGCCCGTAACCTGTTTACGAAAACAACCCAAAAATTTACTTTGAGAGCTATGCCCCCGAACCCCCTTTCTCGAGGGCGCTAACCCCGAACCCCCGCTGGGGGTCCTGCCTCCAGACTCTTGACGGGGGCCCACTGGCCTCCGCGGCCCCCCAGTCGAGGGAGTGCAACCACTCCCTCATACCCCCTGGGGTGCATGCTGGGATCATAACCAAATGTTGGCGTATTTATAACTGAGTTAGAGGTTTCCAGTGTAGACTCAGGTACTTTGTGGTTCAAGGAACCAACAAAACCCCTATTCACCGGCCCTTTCGGCAACAGACTGTGACCAGTCTGAGGTCTCACCCTAGGCGAAGCTGAGGGGGTGGTTGCAGAATCAAGTTTCCACAACTGGGTGATGCAACCGTAGAAGGGGCTGGGAGGAAGCGCGACAAGGGATGCTCATTGTGGAAAAATGATTGCGCGAAGTCTCTACTTCGTTAAACTGTGGTGTCGCGCACCTAGCACATCGAAGGATTGCACAATGTTAGAGTTCCTTTGCGTTATGACAATAGGCTATTAACAGCTTACCTCGCAGCACTCAAGATGGGTTGGCGCATCAACTAGACCGTGCAACTACTCCAGGACTTTGATCAACTCTAATCAATCCTTACTTAACAACCTCAATCCATTCATCAACACTCAGCTACTATCTCTATGGCGTATATAATTGAACAAAAATACACAGTACTGTGTGTTCCAACACTATGTTCAGATCGAGTGCTTAACTATGTGATTATCCACATATTCATGCATTCAAAGACTTAGACGAGCTGAGTACTTAACATTCATCCACACATGCATTACTTAACATATTATTCCCATCATTTCCCGTGGCAAATACATATAAAATCAATAAAATAACAGATAATTGCAGCATCAAACACTCATACTAAGCAAATGAACAAATACACCAACACAATCAATCACACTACACAGAATTTAACGTGGTTCACCCCCCGAATGGAGGCTATGTCCACAAGAATGGTTGTTAATATTGATCTTTTTGGGAAGGGTACAACTGTTTTTAGTCTACGCACTCACCTGCAAACTCTCTTCTCTCTTAGATAGGTCTCTACGCACTCATCTGCAGAGCCTTTACAATGGCTGTCAAGCTTAAGATTCTACAATAATCAATACTGACCAAAATGAAGAGTAACCCTTCCCTTACAAAATCATGCCTCCTTTATAGATCATGCCCGTAGGTCATGTCTTTAAATCCCCAGGCCAAAAACCCTTAGTTTTTCAAAACCAGTTACAGTTTCCATCTCATCGAGTTAGCTGGTGCCTGGTAGCGAATCTTCCATCATGGCCTACCCTTCATGCATGCCCACGTCGCTATCGAACTTCCTGTCGCATGCGTGCCAACAAGTCGCTTTCACCGAGTCATTCTTCCTCTAACGACCTCGTGCGACTGATTCAGGTAGTGGTATCTTTTGCGTGTGCGACCAGTCTCTTTCTTTCTGATCCGCTCCTGCCCACCGCTTGGCACTCCTGGAGCATATTTACCAAAAATAGACTGCCGACGGTCTACCCAGAACACGTTCCATATTTCCCGTCCAACACTCCGCCCTGCTGGATCCCTGTAGACTGGACAATTCGCGACACTAAATCCCCGCATCACCGATCTTCGCAGCTCTTCCGACACTGCACTACACGCAACTTCGCAACATCCCCAAAACTTATACAAAAAAGTATTTAGGATGAACTATGCTCAGCTTCGCAGTTCCAAAAATCCTTGTTCAAAATTGCCCCACTTGGGGCCGGGCCCAACACCAAACCTGGGATACAACATGGCTGAAACAACATCATCTATGAGACTGGAAGATCAGGCTCCACAACCAACACCTACGGTAGTAACCCGTGATCCCCATAAAGGATCGAATCCCGATTACATCCTTAAGAACTGGCCAATCAATGATTGCCCTGATTTTATCTGGGTCTACATAAGTGCCTTCCTTAGATATTACATGGCCTGGGTATTGAATTTTATCTTGAAAGAAATCACATTTACTAAACTTCACATACAATTTATGTTCTCTTAGGGTTTGTAACACTAAATTTAGGTGTTCTCTATGCTCCTATTCAATTTTAGAATATATTAAGATGTCATCAATAAATACTATTACAAACTTATCTAAGTATTTATGGAGGACATTGTTCATTAAACACATGAACATGGTCGGAGCATTGGTCAAGCCAAATGCAAACCTAAGAACTCGTAATGCCCATACCTCATTCTAAATTATGTTTTATGAACGTTCTCATCCTTAATTCTTACTTGATGGTACCCAAACCTCAAGTTAATTTTAGAGAATACCGTTGCTCCCCATACTTGATCAAACATGTCATTGATGCAGGGGAGAGGGTATCTATTTTTAATTGTCATTTTATTTAATTGTCTATAATCAATGCAAATCCTTAGTGTGCCATCTTTCTTTTTAACAAAAAAATTGGTGCTCCCCATGGAGACACACTCGGTCTTATATACTCCTTATCTATTAATTCTTGCAATTGCAATTTTAATTCTACCAACTCAGGTGTGTTCATTCGATAAGGATCCTTTGAGGCAGGTACCTCCCCTGGTGCCAACCCAATGGTAAAGTCAATATCCATCCTCAGAGGTAGTCCATGTATCTCTTTTGGAAAAACATCTTTAAATTTATTTAAAAGAGGAAAGTTCTCTAAACTAGGTTTTGGTTTGTCTTCATTAGTTTCAGTAATGTGTACAACAAACAACCTACATCATTTCCTAATTTTTTTTTTTAATTGCAAAGCAGGTATTTTTCTAGTAAGAATCTTTTTTGGAATCCATTTAATAATTTTACTCTCACCATTTTCTAAGTACAATTAAATTTTTTCTCAAAACAATCTAGCACAACTCTATGTTTTTCTATCCAATCCATGCCAATTAATACATCATAAGAGATGATGAACATGTTAGTCGATGGGGGTTCCGAGATGTTATGAGGGAAGCCAATCTAGGGTTTTATGAAGGGGATCGGCGGATTTCGTGTGCGCAGGAGGGTTTCACCATCCCGGCGAGCCTTGGGGACATGGCATCGGCGGGGGCTCCCCGCGGTACTGGAACAGATGGAGGTGGGGTGTCGATTAACGGACCCCAGACACGGCTAAGCCCGAGTGGTTATCTCCCAAAGGCTTCTGTGATCCCTGCTTTGCAGATCCGGGCCGAGAAAGTGCGGGAGAAGGTTGATCTCTAGAAAGAGACAGCTCTGATAGGTAAGTTCATCGGCCTCTAGCCAAGGGAGAAAGACCTGATCAGGTGGATTAAGAGTACTTGGAATCCATGGGGAGAATACGATTTACACCTTGGTGCCAAGGGTTTCTTTACTATTATTTTATTCAATGTGGAAGACAGAGATAGGGTTCTGGAGGGGGGGCCCTATTTCTTCTATTCTACTGGCCTGTATCTCAGACCTTGGAAGGAGCGTTTCAACCCAGAAACAGAGGATATGAAGGTTGCTCCTGTATGGATCAGGCTGTTCTCGCTTTCGTGCGAGTTTTGGGATCCAGAAATTCTTTGGGACATTGGTAATACCACAGGAGAGTTCATCAAGGTTGAGGAAAAGACTAGGCAGCAAAGGTATACAGCCTGTGCAAGAATTTGTGTCTATATGGACCTTTCGAAGGAACTTCTAGAGGCTATTAACCTAACATGGGATGATGAAGAATGGATACAACCTCTGGATTATGACCAGTTACCCTTCCACTGCAGAACATGTCATGAATATGGACATTTTGGGAGAAAGTGTCCATTGAATCTCCAGACTAAGCCTCTCCCCTAAGCTGATCAGGAAGGGAAAAAAGACAAGGAGGGGTTTACCCATATCTGCAATAGAAGGAAGCCCCGATCAGGGGAAAACCAGAGGAAGGGAAAGGAGAAGGCAGAAAATGGGGCAATTAGCAATAACCAGTTTCAAATCCTGGAAAAGGTGAATGAGGAGGGGGAAACCCCCAAGGAGGACACGGAGAAAGAAGTAGTTGGTATAAAATAAGTCGGGGAAACAGTGATCTCGAATAGAGCACATGAGGATGTAACAATAGCTATGGAAGAAGATGGGGAAGAGGAAGAAGATCTGGGAGAATTAGACCTGGATGAGTTGGAGAGTGAATGTGACAAAAAGAAGGGAGAAGGGTATGTATCCAGAAGGAAATTGGAACTCCTTCAGGCTGCGATCATCAAGACCAAAGCCAATCAAAAGCTGGGTGTCCGAGTTGACTCTCAAATGGGGAATAAGAGGAAGTCCCTGGTGGGAGATCTGAAGCGGGGCAGGAAACCCAATAGACAGAGGATAACAGAGATAGGAGTAAGGCTAATTGAATCTGGGCAGTACCCGTCTATTAAGGCGGCCTTTTCTGCTGTCAACCAAGTTTCCCAATGAAAGTGTTATCCTGGAATATAAGGGGCTGTAATCAACCCCGCAAAATTAAAGTGATAACTAGAAAGGTGAAAATGGAGAAGCCTAATGTCCTTTTTCTTCAGGAAACAAAATGCTCTACTACTACTATGGATAAGCTAAGTCAAAAAATGTGGAAAGATTGTCAGGTTATGGTGGTGGATGCCATTGGCTTTGCTAGTGGTATGGCTATTCTATGGCAACCCGGGGTAGTCTCTATGAATAATTGGAGGGCAAATTGGTTTTCCCTCTCCTTCGATTTCCAGATCTTGAACTCTAGTTGTTCAGGCACTTTGGTTAATATTTATGGCCCCAACATTGCTCCTCTTAAAGACCAATTTCTAAGCTTCCTGTCGTGGATCTTTCTACAGGACCAAGAAGGCTCTTGGATTGTTGGGGGAGATTTTAATCTAATCGCTTCTTTGGAGGAAAACAAAGGGGGGAGACGAAGCCTTGATAAGTACCAGAAAGATTTTAGGGATCTGCTTAGACAAGGACCGTTGATCGATGTCAAAACGGGGACGGGATGGTTTACTTGGAATAATAAAAGAGGAGGCAATCATTTGGTTGCCTCTAGATTGGACATATTTTTGGCCACTGATGATATAGCACGTGGGGTCAGTGAAGTCAATTCCAGCATTCTCCTGGCAGCTGGATCTGATCATTGGCCAATCTGTTTGGGATGGGAGTTTTCCAATAGCAACCTTTTCATTTTGAGAAATTCTGGCTAGAACACAAAGATTTTAAGAACCTGGTGGGGCAATGGTGGCAGGAGATGGTCCCCCCTGAGGGGTTTGGAATGTACCAATTCCAACAAAAACTTAAAATCCTGAAGGGAAAAATTCAGACTTGGAACAAGGAGGAGTTTGGAAATATCTTTCAGGATAAAAAGAAGCTGATCGATGATCTGGAACTTCTACAAACAAAAGGAATGGCAGAGGGTTGGAGTGATGATCTTAGAGAGAAGGAACAAATCCTAATAGAACAATTAGAAGCTAGAGAAATATAGGAGGGGATATAATGGAAACAGAAGTCTAGAGTCCAATGGTTACAGGAGGGTGAAAGAAACTCAAAATTCTTTCATAATACTGTCATTCAAAATCGGCACAGATCTAAAATTTTTAAGCTCAGATCAGCTAATGGAGAGCATCTGAACACCAGAGAAAGTATTGTTGATGAACTTGTCCACCACTTTAAACTTATCCTCAAAGAATACATACAGGATCGTAGTCAGGACATTTCCAGAATAACCAATTTGATCCTGAGATTGGTCAGTCCCGAGCAGAATGTAATGTTAAATAAGCCTATTTCCCTACAGGAGGTAGAGGACGCTATGAATCAAATGGATTTAGGTAAGGCTCTAGGGTCGGATGGCTTCACTTCCAATTTCTTTCATTCTTTTTGGGACCTCATTAAGTATGAGGTCCATCTTATTGTGGAGGAGTCCAGGAGGAGTGGTGGAGTGCTAAAAGCCTTTAATGCTACTTTCCTTTCTCTTATTCCCAAGGAAGATGGTGCTGACACTCTTGGAAAATTCAGACCAATTGCTCTTTGCAATGTGATTTATAAGTTAATATATAAGGTGATAGCCAACCAGCTTAAGCTCATTCTTCCCATGCTGATCAGCCAGGAACAATCAGGCTTTGTGGAAGGGAGACAAATAGTGGATGGTATTATTCTTGTTCAAGAGACAATGCATTCTCTCAAAATTTCTAAGAGACTTGGTATGCTTATCAAGCTCGATATTGTGAAATCCTATGACAAGATAAGTTGGCAATACATGCGAGAGATTTTGAAAGCTTTTGGCTTCATCCGAGTTTGGGTGGACTGGGTTATGAACTTGGTGTCTACCCCTTTCTTCTCCATTCTTCTCAATGGATCCCCAACCTGGACTCTTCATGCTTCCAGGGGTATTAGACAAGGGGACCCACTTTCTCCTTTTCTTTTTATCCTTATGGCTAAGGGCCTCAGTAAACTCCTGCAGGCCCAAGTTGCTGAAGGGGGTATCTGGGGTCTTCAGTTGCATGTTGGCATGGAGAAACAAACCCACCAGCAGTTTGTGGATGACACTATGCTCATGGGGCACCCTTCAGTCCAAGAGGAAAGAGCCTTCAAAAAATGCTTAGTCCATTTTGCGAAGGCTTTAGGCCTCGAAGTTAATCCTGATAAATCTCAGGTGTTCTTTCTCAACACTCCAGCTCCTACGCAGTGCAACATCCTGAGAATTCTTGGTTTCCAACGTGGATTTTTCCCAACCAAGTATCTTGGAGTGCCTTTAAGTGAAGGAATGTTTCGACAGGTTTCATGGCAAGATTTGCTGGATAGGTTAAAAAGGAGACTAAATAGCTGGCCTTTACGTCCACTAAATTTTTCCTAGTAGACTGGTGCTTATCAAAGTAGTTCTCCGGGCTCCCAATTCGGTCTTGAAGGAAATTCAGGGTATTCAGAGAACCTTTCTGTGGGGAGGAAGGAGCGAGAAACCAAAATTCGCTCTAGTTAACTGGGAAACCATTTGTCGACCCAAGCTTTAGGGTGGTTTAGGGTTGAGGGATCCAACAATTTTGAGCGAGATCTACGGAGCTAAAATTTAGTGGAGATGGTGCACCTATAAAAGAGAACCCTGGGAGAGGCTTTGGCATGCAAAGTACGCCCGGGGGAAAGAGAAAAACCAGCTTATTAGATTCAATGAAGAAAGGCAGGGATCCCATATCTAGAACCAAGCATACCAGGGGAGAAAGGTGGTCCAGGATCATAGCTTCTGGGAGGTCCAAAATGGGATGGATGAAAACTTTTGGGAGGATTCGTGGAACCAACTTCCTATTCTGGGTGATGATCCTAGGTGGTAGCCTATAAGGGACCAGGGTTTGGCAACAGGATTGAGCAAAGTGGGGCACTATTGGGCTCCCGGGGCTTAGGAAGGGTTTCAGAAATGGAAGGATGCAGTTCAATGGGATACCACATCTTCGGATGATTTGATTGCATCTTTTAACCAGCTGCTCCAAGATCGTCTCATTAGGCGAAATTAGAGGTGTGATAAAATCAGATGGGGCCATTCTCAGAAGGGAATGTTTAGCATCAAGGAGGCCTATAATATTCGTACCCAAAATAATGAAGAGGTGGATAACATATGGGAGAAAATTTGGGCCATGAACATTTGGCCCAAAATATCGTTGTTTTGTTGGTCAAATATTAGAGGTAGGATACTTACCTGTGAGAATCTGAGGAAGAGGGGTATCATGGGTCCGTCTCGGTGTCCTCTTTGCCTTAATCATGAAGAATCCTTGGGCCACCTTTTGGATTCCTATTCTTTCTCTTCTTCGCTTTGGGATCGCGACGCCTCTATTTTTAGACGTAGCAATCGCTCTAGAGGGCATCCTGATCAAACCTTGCGTGCTTGAGATCTGAAAGCCTTCTCTAATCCAATTATCGCTACTCTTTCTTGCCTCTTCCCAGGGATGGTGGTCTGGGATAGCTGGAAGGAACAGAATAATCACATTTTCAGGGATAAGCAGCAAAGGGAGGAGGATGTATGGGCTCGCTTGGCCCGAAACATGAAGGAAACAATTCAAAGCCAACAATGGAGTGCAGAAGACAAAGATCTCCATGTGAAGGAAGCCCGCATTGCTGAAGGATGGGGTTTGACCCAGGAAGATTTGGCTGGTCTTCGCAGGAGATTGACAATTTGTTTCCATGTGATTCCCACTAAATGGTCGCCTCTGTGCCAGACAGGTTTCAAGATTAATTTCGATGGGGCATCGCATGGGAATCCAGGTCCTGCAGTGTTTGGTGGGGTTTGCAGAAATAGCGAGGGGATCATCCAATTTTTTTTTTGGTTTCATTGGCCATGATTCCAATAATTCTGTTGAACTCGAAGGTCTTCTTCAAGGTCCGCAGTTGATTCACTCTGAGGCCTGGTTTCCAGCCATTGTCGAGGGTGATTCTCAAATTGTGATTCGGATGGCAAAAAAAATCCTTCATGGCCAATCTCCAACTAAGGTCTCATCTAGCTGGTGCCTTCTTTCCAGGTTGGAATACCTGAAGACTTTACTCTCTTCTCAGCACACCATATCTTTTTCCCATCTCAAGAGGGACGCCAACAAAGTGGCGGAACTCTTAGCCAATCAGGGGATTTCTGCTGGCGCCCACTTGTCATTCGGGTCCATGGTGGAATTCCCAGAAGAAGACTGGAAATGATCTTGTTGCCACCTGGCAGAACAGGATGTGATGAGCCATCGAAAACAGAGTACACAGGTGGCCACCACATCGGAGAACAAGAGGATGACTGACAGTGTTACGCGTGGGGAGCGACGCACCCAAACCCATCATGATTCTGCATGATGTTTCTTCTACAAGGGGTCATTTCGGAGTTTAAGGCCGAGGTCATGTTCAGGGAGGAAGTATTGAATGATCGAGGTGGTGGGAGGTTTTGGAGTACCAGTCTCGGCTCTTCAATGATATGTGATGTTGTTTTATTAATGATGATGCAGGACATTCTGTACTTCCCACAGATGGGCTATACTGTCACAGATGCCACAATGATTATGGCGCTGGCCTTTAAATGGTGGAGGCTCATCAACCTAAGCATTTGGGTTTTCTGCAATAATTTGTTGGGTGGGTGCTCTGTGTATTCTGCTAAGTTCTGTAAGTAAGAAAGAAGGTGGTTTTCAAGAGCCAGACCTCCATATTTTTGTATTTTCCTTGTCATGGCTCCTCCCCGTCGGCATAAGGGATGCTCTTCGTCTAGCCATGGGGAACCTCGGTGTTTGGAGGTCGGGAATCCCACGGGGCAAGGAAATTCTGGAGGAGGGCGAACCACGAAGGCTTCTACCAGAGCCCACATTCAGGCTTCTGCTTCTTTCTTTAGTGATCGTATTCCTCAGGATGTTCGTGAGGAAGTGGTAGCGTCTGAGTCGGCTCTGTGGAATGCGGTCAGGAACATTCCTAGGGATGACCTAGTCGAAGAAGTTTCAGATTGGGTAATGGACCCAGGCCACACGATGGGTCGTGCTTCCCTTTATGAGAGGACCTTGATGACATATTGGGTTACGAAGAACCTAATGGCCAATGTGCTGATGGAAACATACAACAAGAACCAGGGGGATGAAGAGGCAGTGCGGGCATGGAAGGTCCATAACATGGACAACCGAATCATGCATGCGAAGATCGATTCCATTGCAAAGCGAATTGGCATGGAATTTGTGCTCAAAAATAAAGGGGAAGAGGATTCAGGACTCTTGGCTGGTGAATGCACCAGGACTCCTCCTGCTACAGCCGGGATGCAGAAAGAAAATACGGGCGAGCCAAGTTCTTGAAAGCTGACGAAGGATTCGCAGGACAGGGCCATGCCTGTTGTCAATGTCGACTAAATGGTTGTTCAGCCGATAGTGTGCAAATTTCCAGGTTTTTTGTTTTACGGTCTAAGTAGTTTCTCTGTATTTTTGTTAAGTAGTTTAAAATAGGAGTTGAACATCTCTGTATATGTCAACATTCATGTTTGGCCAGTTATAAGCTAGGAGTAGTCCAGTTCAATCTTTTTCAAACTTGGGATAAGGGATTCCTGTTTGGTTGCTTGCAGTCGGGAATGCTCTGTTATAGTCTGGATAATGTGGGTCAAACTTTGTACTTTGGTTACATGCAATAATATATAGTTGTTTTATTTACAAAAATACATCATAAGATCCTAATGGCAGAATATTGAAATCTAATTTTGTAATCAAATTTTGCATATGAACTTCACAACTAGAAATTAAGCTGGTTACTTTTCTTTTTGTCCCTGTGGCTAATTGTACTAACCACGACTCTTCAAAATCATATATATTTTTATTTTACATGAATCTACTAGCTTAAGAGAAATGTAACTTAAAGTGGATATAGAATCCATCAATATTGAAATAGGTTTGTCAAATATCTTACCATCTACCTCGATCATAGAAGGTTGATAATCCGTTTGATGATTTTCCAAGGCGGCGCTAATATTTGGTATGTTTCGAGCCACCTCTCCAATTGTGGATGCTTCCTGAACAGTGTCAATATTTTGATTATCCTTCTTATGAGGAAAATCCCGATAGAAATGACTCTCCCCATAACCCCAACACTAAAAGGGTTCTCTTTTTATTAAAGAGATTATCTTTATACTCAACTGTTCTCATGGGTTGTTTATATTCAGTCCTTATTGTTTGTTGTCTATGTTTAAAATTATTTCTCTCAAAACCTTTATGTTTATTGAAAGGTTTGAATTCTCTTCTCTTAAAATTACTTCCATCTCTTTTCTTGAAATGGTAAGGATTTTAATTTTTACTCTTAGACTGATCATATGTTAATTTGGCCTTCCTCATTGCTTCATATAACGTTTTTGGTTCATCAAATTCTAGTTTGTCTTTAGAAAATCTAGGTAAGCAGCTTATAAATCTTTGAATTTTTGGTTTTTCTTCGTTTAGGTAAGGAACATATCTTAACAAGGATAAAAATATAGTACATAAGTCATGCATAGACATGGATCCTAGTCTTAGCTCATAAAACTCATTTTCTTTCCCCTCATAGTGATATTCCGAGAGGTATTCCCTTTTAAATTCCTTTTTAAACCAGTTCCAACTTACTTTTCTATCATTTATTCTTTTTTCTCTTTTTAAGTCCCGCCACCAAATCTCATCATTTCCGACTAGATTGAAGATGGCCATTTTTCCCTTCATAGAGTTGGAATAATTGTACATAGTAAAGTACTTCTTCATCCCAGAGAGCCAAGCCTCAACTTCTTCTCCATTTTTTACTTCGCCGTCAAAGGTATGATTCTTTATTTTTATAAAATTTCTTGTTAGCCCATCTTTATATTTTATTTTCTTCCTACGTATGCCCTTGGAGCTATCACTAGAATCTTCTGATTCACTAGATATGGGGCTTTCGTCAGAAGAAGGATAGTCAGAGGATGAGTTTTCTTGTTTATATTTCTTCTTATTTTTATCATCAGCTATCTCATTTCGTTTATAAAGTAAAGCTTCATTTAAGTCTTCCTAGGTTTTCAGTACCCTCTAATGTTCAGTCTTAAAAGTTCATTAATTTTGTTTGTAAATCCCTTATTGTTTGCAAAATTTCATTATTCACATTGTTATTCTCATCATTAAGTTCCACTCATATAGGTGGGGTAGGGGATCATCTTCTGGCCATTTCTTCCTGCAATTTAGTAAAAAAAAAATTCTTTTGTGCACAAAAGAAGAATAGAATATAAACAAAATTAGTTTTTTCTAATAACACCAATGGACACCATAAGGCCAAGTGTTGTAATCTAGGCTCTCATACCACAATGTAACAACCTTAAAAATACCCTAAATTGTTTTTTCGACAATATTAACTTGATATAACTAGAGTTTCAAACAATTCCTTTCATTAATAAATGTGATGCGTAACATTTTCAAATAACGCATAAAGAACATATATTTATTCCTAAATTCTAAACATAACATTGTGCATACATCTATAGAGTGTATCTCACTTCTTCATTCCATAGAAAAGTAGCTATATATATATGATGATTACTCTCATCAAATACATATGTAACTATTAACAACATGTCTTCCAATCAATCCATCTTTTATTAACAAAAGAATATAAATGCTTTGAATATATTAAAGCTTTTACAAGTTTTCCAAGGGTTATATTCATATTTGAAAGGATAAACTTACTACTAAAATTCATTTTATAAAAGCACAAAACTTAAATAATTGTCAATTAGTTTTGTTCGAATTAGAAGAGCATATCCAAAATATCGATATTTTCCCAACCGTTTTTAAAAGAACATATATATATTTATATACCATTATTTTCCAATTTGCTTGAGATGAACATATATAAATTACCAATATTTTTTTTTTCAATCGAAAACATAACTATTAAATTGTTCTTTCTAATGGTATATGTATGTGATGCTTCACATCTCATGTTATTCCAATAGCCCTTATATATATAGACGTGGCATAACCTAAACAAGGTATATGAGAAGATGGTTACAATCTTTAAAGGGGATATGCAACTCTCCGTTTGTTTTGGTGTAATAAATAAAGGAACTGCGAGTATATTAGTTCTGTCATATGCCATCACCAAGAACAAAGGTTTAACTGACTGGAAAATAATTTGATATAGACCCGAGTTGGATCCAACACAAAATTCGATTTTTTTTTATAGGATACAATTGATTTACCAGAATGGGGAAATCAATGCAGAGTTTTGAAAATTGGTGCTCTTGATCACTAACGATCCGTGTTTGTATTAAAAATGCTTAGCATGAATGTAATAAAAAGGAAACCATGCCTGAGATTGCCAAAGATTGTGTTTGGTTATTTTAACTTTAATATGATACAGATTCAAATACTCAACACCTATGATCACTAAGGATCGTGCTTGATAATTACTGGTTAACATTTAAAATTACACAGAATAAATAGTCTGTGCCCAAGATCCATAAGGATCTGGATTACCATCAAGATAACACAGATTTAATTATATATATAAAGCACCTGCCATCCCCAAGGGTCAGGATTTGATACTTACAGAGTTTAACAAGGTAACCTCGAATTAATATGATATGCTTGCGAACACTCCGGATCAGGTTTTGATAACTACAGAGCTTTAACATTTTAAGTAACACAGATTTAATGTATTACGCCTACGATCACCAAGGATCATGCTTTGATAAATACAGAGCTAAATCATTTAAAAATTACATTGTGTGAATGGAATGTGTATATGATCCATATGGATCTGGCTTAACATCACCACTACTAAAATAACATAGAGTTAAATATATATCTAGTTCCTACGATCACCAAGGATCAATATTTAACAAATACCAAGCTTAACATTTAAAAGAAACACAGATTTTATATGTATATAGCGTGTGCGATCACCAAGGATCATGCTTTGACAATACATAGCTTAACATTTAAAAAAAACACATATTTAATGCATATAATTCCTGCGATCACCAAGGATCAGGCTTTGACCAATACTGAGCTTAATTGTAGTGCTTGCGATCACCAAGGATCGAGATTTGAAAATACAAAGCTTAATCGTAGCGCCCGCGATTACCAAGGATCGGGTCTTGACAAGACAAATATTAACATTTTAAAAGAACACAGAGTTAATATATACGCCTACGATCCCAAGAATCGGGCTTTGAAAATACAAATCTTAATCGTAGCGCCTGCGAAAACCAAGGATTGAGCCTTGACAAGAGAAAGGTTGACAATTTAAAAGAACACAAAGTTAATATGTATATAACTCCTGCGATCATCAAGGATCGGATTTGACAATACATAGTTTAAGATTTTAAAAGAAACACAAAATATAAATATGTAAATATTTAGTTTGCAATCCAAATATATATAAAGAATAGATTTATGGAATCAGAGTAATACCAATCATGGCTTAAACATACTTTGATAATTTAAAAATATAATAATATACGACGACATCAACTCATTTCATCATAAAAGGAATTATACTTACGTGAATAATGCGATTACGTGAATAATGCGATTAACAACTTGGAGAATCAAATCCTCCAACTCCACCCCCGAGCTGGATCACCACCATGCATTAGAATGCCAAGCAACACTTCCATGCGACACTCTCTCTCTTAGAGTCCGTAACAAGCAATGATGGACTTATGAAAAGAGAGAACACTCAACATAGTTCCTCTCCACACTACATGACGTCTCGAGCTATCTCAGTGCACTCATATTTATAGTTTTTCCTAGGTCTTGTGCCATCCCAATCAAATCTCCAATCAATCCACAAATCCCTATGATTTAGGATCTTGTCTGGTTGTTTAGTTTTAGATTGGATTTGATTGGTAAGTATCTCTCTAGATTGCTTACACATGTTCTCTTCTGCCATGGTGGTGTCCCCTCATTTAGCTAAATTCTCCAAGTGCCTTTTTATTTTATTTAATAATAAAAAAATAGTTTGTTGTGCAAAGTGTCACTTTGTGTTTTTGAGTTTTAAATAACTCTTACATAAAAATAATTGTCTCAATATTAAATCAAACTAAGTAATAATGTTTTGGGGTATCACAGTTGTTGTCCATCCCACCTTTGATTTGATGCAGCACTCCAATTCTTTACTTGCATGGAGTTCAGGAAGGACTACATCATTACCCTCTTTTGCCTGAGCAGAAGAATGTGAAGTTTGAAAGGATTGTATGAAAGAAATAAAATCTGTGAAAAAAATAAAATACAAATAAAAGTAATCACAATAGCAACATTGAATATATTCTGAAAAATTCCTTACTGAAAACTAATTATTAATAATAAACTATTTTCTTTTGGCACATATACAATGAAAAATTACAACCCTTTTTATAGTCTTTTTTACATGCAAATACAACTGACCATGTGCAGAAACCATTTACTTCGTTGCTCATTGTTAGTCTAACACAAACATCCAATGAATATGGTGAAATTTGGAAGATTTTTGAGAAACACACATCGCTTGATTATTCATTGATCATTATTTAATTTACCTGAAATCTGCAAAGCAAAGACTAGAGATCTACGTTGCTTCAAAGTGTTTGAGTCTATGATTCATATAAAGTATTGAAGTATGTATATCCATAATTAATTACTCCAGTGGGGGATAGATCAAAATTTCCAGAAAAAAAAGAATGCGAAATTTGGAAGATTTTTGAAGGAACATACACTAACTGATTATTCATTGATCCTTATTTAATATAACTGAAATCCGCAAAGTCATGGCATGAGATCGACGTTGCTTCAAAATATTCGAGTCTATGAGATGGACGTTTCTTTTTTGTGATTAACTTAGTGGGATATTCTTCATATTGATGGAAAAAAGAATTGCTGCTACCAAGATCAGATTTACCTTCCTTCTTTAGCTCAAAGTCCTCTTGTTCTTTCTCAATGCATTCATTAGAGGAAACACATGGCTCTTCTCTTGGAAGATTGTTTCTCCTCTCCTTTGATGGCTGATTGTTACTCTGATGTTGCTCCTTCAAACTAGATGATGCATATTTCTCTTTGGTAACCTTAGAAGCATTACTATTGGAGACTATGTTTGAACATAATCCGAAAGTCTTTTCATGCCAGAAACAATGGATTCCAATGAGCCTTCACTTTCGAGTCCTCTTTCTTCTTCTTTGCTCACAGAGGTGGAACAACTTGTTTCCTCTATGGGTGGTTTTATGCTCTCTATTAAATCCAAAGATTCATCCTTGATCTCAAATCCAAATTTGCAATAAAAATAATCTTTGAAGGAAATGGCTTTACGAATCTCTTCTCTCAAAGCCAGATACTTCTGGTAGTGGTAGGGAAAATTTTTACCTGTAGATATCCTCTTTGCTAACAATTTCTTAGAATTATCCATAGGTGGATCATCCCATTGATATATGCACATATGATAAAAAATGTAACCAACATCATCTCTTGGTAGGCCTCCATATATGTAAATGATTTCTTCTTACTCGTATAACTCAAAGCCTTCATCTTCCATGACTGTATCTAGTTTTATAGCTGCAAATTGAAAATAGTTCTAAGATATTTCTTCATATAAGATTTACTTTCCGCAGTGTCAGCCAAAGAAAGTGATCTGATACCACTGTAATTCACCAACTAGTATTAGTGATACAAAAACTCTCTACTTCACAGAATCAATAAAAACAATGTTTATGGAAGCTAGTTTGACTGAGGGTGGACAAGATCAAAAGATACGGATGGAAGGTAGGATCTGATATATGTTTATACCTATGCAAAAAGTACTGAGATCATTTATGTTTCAATATCAACAATGCTGAAATCTACTCCAACGCTCCTGGGCCCCTCAACATATGCAGACTAGTATGGATCTAAACTTTGACTGAAACATATGGATGGGTTTTTATGACTCAGAGAGCTTAAATAAGATTAATTATCAGTCAATATATATTCATAGGTCGCTCCAAAATGTTTGGGGAAGTTATGAGAAATTTTGACAAAGATACAAGCAAAATTGCATTTCAGGATTGCACAGCTAATAAAATTCAGGAGCTCCCAAAAAGGTAGAGAAGGCTCATGAATTATTCAAATCAGACATATATTGGGTAAAATAACATGTTAAATAATATTAGGAACATTAATAAACTCATTTGGACCTCTACTCATTAATTTATGGAACATATAGTATGAAAACTAGTCAATTTCTATGCAAATGTAGAGAGGGTGGAGAAATATGAGAATAATTCATACTTCTGTAATTTCAATTGAAATGAATGATATCATAGGTTTAAATTTACTGTCATTAAATAATATATGTGCCAATAGGACTCTCAATACATTGGAGCAACGCCTCTCTTCTTCTACACAAGAATCTAGCTCTAGAAATTCATAGGAATCTTGGAGATTCGAACCATGAACTGACTGGTGCTTCTTTTGAAATTGAAATTCGACTTGATCAACTACATGACCTGAAAATAAAATCAATGATAATGTATGAATACTATCATCCTCTCACTGGAAGCAGGGGAACATCTCCCATCGTGGACTAGGGGCACATCTCCCAAGTCTCTGAGTCACAATTGCTCTCTATCCAAACATCAAACTGACAAAATATGTGAATGTGGTGTGCACTGGTTCATTATTAGAGAGAGGATGAATTGTGGAGAAATTATCCTTATCTAATGCACCCTCCATGAGTGGATAAGGAAAGCTAGCTTTCCTTCCTTTTTCCTTTTTCCTTTACTTTCCTTCTTTTTTCTTTTTTGTTTGCTTTTCCACTTTCTTCTTTAGCTTTTTCTTATTTTTCTGACTTTTCTGATTCATCCTACGTTTATGAACTTTCCTTCTTTTCTGATTTATCCTTATTTATACTTTTATGTTGCTTTCTGCTTTATGCTGCTTTTCCTGAGTTTTTGTTGCTTTTCTGATTTGCGCCATATTTGTTTCCTTTTTTTTTTCTTCTGATTTTCTAGATTTAGGTGCTTTCTCTTAACTTATCCTCCAAGTCTCCTCCAAGTCAACCTTATCCACTAATGCACCCTAGTGGGGCATTAGCTCCATTTATTTATCATAAAAATATTAAATGCATGAAAATTAAATATTCCAAGTGCATAATAAACTTTGGATAAAATTTAATTCATACTCCTAATTAATTAAATATATAGAATTCAAAATAAACCCCTCATTAATTAATTAATTCCAATCTGTCATTAGGATCCATGAGATTTGATCTGCTTCATGGTGCTGACCAAAATAGGAACATGACAGAAGGTAATGTAACTACATCATGATAATTTTGAAATTCTTATAAGCCTTCCGATTGAAAACTACAAAATCAAAATGTCCAATTGAACGAAACTCTGTGACGATGATATTTTATAATTTATGAGATTTTTTTTCGTTTCTCTTAAATATCTAAATGTATGGTGATAAACATATATTATAAAATGTTTGTTTTTTTGTTTTGAAGTATAAGTGTTGATTGAATGGAAAATATATGGTGATTAACAACAAATTATTAAAAGTATGTATGTTTTTTAAGTAATGAATGTTGATTGGATTAAAAATAAATAGCCTAATTGTAAGTACAGTAGAACTTGATAATCTATGATTTTTTATCAACTAAATATTTTAAATAATAAAAAGATAAACACACTATTACATTTTAAAATTTAATTAAAATAAGTTTTATTAATATGTTTCATATTTGATATATTATAGAAATTAATAAATAATTGACTTCTTTTTTATTTATATAAAAGTTATTTTTATTATTATGTTTTGATAGGATCTATTCAATCACTTAAAAATCAAGAATTGTTTTTTCCATTGTTAAACATCACACATAACATTGTATAAAAATATTTCTCAAAACCAGAAGAACTGAAATAAATACAATAAATACCAGAGATTGTATGTTAACCTAATACTTAATATCTTAGAAGAAAAATGACATATGCATAGAAATCCATGAGGATCCACAAAAGTCTTCTAATCCAAAATTCAGTATAATAAGTTAAAAGTTAAGGAGAAATAAGTATATCCCCATTACTAAGAAACAAAGAAAAACACACTAAGCAAACATCAAAGATTAAAAAGGCCCAAATCAAACTCTCTTATTGTCCATTGACTTATGCCATCTGTGCCCAGTACTGATGTGCAAGTAGTAGTCTTTCCTTTGATAGTGTATCAATAACAATATTCCTTTCTTTGTATAAGTGATGAAAATAGATGCCATGAAAAGAACATGCAAGTGTCATCAAATAATCATATAATGGCCTTAGAAAAAAATTATGAGCACATGTTTCCTTCTTCATGTACTCGATAACAAGTAAAGCATCACCAAAAATATGTATTTTTTGAATGCCCAACTCAAATGCCAATTTGAGAACAAGTTGTAAATCCAAAAGCCTAGATTTGTTATTTGAACATAAGCCTAACCCTGCTTTGTAACTATCAACATATTTGCCCCCGAGGTAATTAACTCCCTATCCACTCCCATCTAAGGATTTCCATGAGTTGCTTCATCAAAATAGGCCTAGGCCCCAGACTTATTAATAACTTCAAGAATAATGTATATGGATTTGATGACTTTACCATCTTGGTTGAAGGATTTTAATAGTTCCATGCTATAAATAGCAAAATCCTTGGAAGATGTAATGCAATATTCAAATAAGGTGCCATTTCACATGAGGAAAATACTGCATGAAACAATAAGTGGTAGAGATTCAAAAGTGTTTAAAAGAGGAATAGAGATCCAAGAGAATATGCAGGTTCAACACTTACACCATCCCAACATAATACAATCCCAACTAAAAGACCAATCTCCTTCAACACATCACCAGTAAAAGAGAAACAAATCAACAACACTATGATAGATTCATTAAAGGTTTTACAGAGAGGACATCTGCTAGGACCATGTCGATTCCTTCTCTGAATAAAATCCCATGTTTGACTAGAATTATTAATGAGAGACCATATACAAAATTTATTTTCAAGGGGGAATTTGAACTTATGAGAAACCATATATATCATATATTCGAAATATATGAAACCCCCACATGATTATTTTTTGAAATACATTCATCCTCAATATCCCTTATTTGAGCATGGCCATGAAATAATATAGAAGTGTAATTTTCCCATAGAATCCAATCCTCATCTTCAAAACCTAGGAAATCAACACTGATTCATTCTCGAGACATAAATTACCCCTAACCAAATATGCTACCTAATTCAAAGTATACAAACCTTGTAATCTCATATTTTCAACCATATGATAAGGTAAAATATGATGACCTTCACAACCTACCCAAGGATCCAACCCAAGTTTGAAATTTTCACCAGATCCCACCTTCCACGCTAACCAATCACCAATGAGGGGAAAAGAAGTAACTACAAATTTCCAAACCACATAGGCATTTTGATAGGAATTATTACGTAGTAAAATCCATTCCATCATAGGTAGAGGATGTTGGAATATTTAAAAAACCCACCTATACCATTCTATACTTAGGATAAATTAATTAATCATTTATGATTAATTTCCTGAGTTTTGAATAGGTAAAATAGGCCAGTTTTATATTTTAGTGGACCACTTTCCATCCTAAGTAACTAGGGTGCCTTAGAGAAGATTCTAGATAAGATTTCATTGGATTCTGTCTGATTTCTTTCCATTTCTGGTTTAGAAGGTGCTTTCCTGATTTAGTTAGCTTTGTCCTATTTTTTATGCTTTCTAGTGTAAAAGGCAAAGCTAGTTGACTTAGAATCGTTTGCCACTTGACCAATTCGATCTTCACATCATATATAATCTCCTAAAGCCATCGATAAATTCTATTTACCTCACTCATGAGCTTCCATACCATACTTATCTAGTTTGTGAGCCTCTAGTACAGTTTTGGAAACTGCTTTTGCCACCTAGGTTTTTTTTTGTCTTTTCTAAGACTTTTCTTTTTGATCTTTCCAAATTGCCTCCAAGACATTCGATTTTCTGCATGGAAGGTGTATTGTATATTGTTATCATATTGATGAATAAAAAAGAGTGATTTCCACAATTTATCTTCTCTATTCTTCTTCTCTCATTGTCTGAAATATTTCATGTGAAATTGTCTTATGAATCTAGTTCCTAGCAATTGAAAATATCACATGGTATCAGAGCTAGCTTGATTCAAAGAAATTTCCAAGAGTTTTTTTTGCAGGTATTCCATCACCAGGAGTGCATCAATATGGATAAAAAACAAGCCAAAGCTGTGACTCTCACTCCCTTCAATTTCTTTGACTGGAAGGAGCATATGATCATTCAACTTCGAAGCAAAGGATTGTATAGAGTCACTATGGGGCTTGAAACTGAGCCATGAGATGTTGCATTAAAATCCAAATGGTTCAATAGGATTGATGAAGCTTATGGGTTACTTTGTCTCTTTGTATCTCCAGATCTTCTATTTCATATTAATTCTCTATCCACTCCAAATCAAGTGTGGACAAAGCTAGAATCTCTCTTTGGAAAACAGGACGAGCTCAGAGGTCATTTGTTGGATATTGAGTTGATCTCTCTTAGTCCAAGTAATTTTGATTCTATGGAGGAGTTCATGTCAAAATTAAAGAACCTAGTGCTTCAACTCAAGAAATGTGGCATATAAAATAAGGATGAGGAAATAATCCTTACCATTCTGTCAAAACTAAGCTCAAAATATTCAGTATTTGTGTCTACCTTTCATACCACAAGACCAGCAGTTCCTAATTGGAATATGGAAAGATTGGATGCATTCATTGATTCAATCACTAAGGAGAAGGAAAATCTGGTCCAAATGAGGTATCTAACACCCTCCAAAGACTTTGCACCTGTTTCTCATGGAGCAAAGAGTTTCAAGAATGAAAAATCCAAACAAAAGATATTGTCAGATGAAGAGGATTCCGATGGAGATTCCATATCCAAGAAGATGAATAAGGAGAAGACCAAGTGTTCTTATTGCTGCAAAGGCACTCATCCTGATAAATATTTCTTCAAGAAGAAATTGGAAATTATGGCCAATATTCTTGAAGAGCATAACATAGATGTTCCCGACTTTGCAAAGAAAGAACAATGCAAGCTTGTTGTAGAATAAGAACACTGTTTCCAAGACTCTCCCAAAGGTAATCATGCTTATGATTTGAGTAATAGAGTGAAATGTATTTATGATGTCTCTGATTTTGATTCACATTCTAATATATTAGAATTAGAAGCCTCCGCTTCTTATTTGGAATAGTCTTCAGTCGGTTCATCCAAGTCTACTCTCAAAACTAGTCATTTTTTACTAGCTTCTGACTTGTCTTCTGAAAGGTCTTTCCACATCCATTCAAATATTTTAGATTCTAATTTAGAAGATGATTTACAGTCTGATATGAAGTTCATTACATATCCCACACCATATTCCCAACTATTGTATGCACAAAAGAACCTACAACCCTCGAGTTCTCCAGTTAAGAAACTACACAATTTCATGTTTTCCTACACTGTGTCACTTGCGTCTGTTGCACTTTTGTCTTTCAAATATTTCATTGGTTGGAAATCCATGATTTTGGCCATATTTGGATTGATATTTCACACATGTGGACCCGAACCCATCACTCATGGTTCAAAAGTCAAGTTCTCACACTCTCCAGACTCGCTCAACTGTCAGGGTGATCTAGTTTCTCACACTTTTCCTACTGAAACTTTGTTCGATCATGGAGACTCCACATATTTACTGGTTGATTCTCCATATGACTCACATTCTGATATTTAATAGCTGCATGATCTCATTTTCAATATCATAAAGGCTCTACATCAGTTTGAGAAGAAGGTACAAGAACTAGTGCACCACATTGCAGCTATAGAAGAAATTGATCATGTTGAGTTCCTTGTTTATCCTTGGGAATGAGTATGCATAGATCTTATTTCCATCATTGATTATGTTTTCATATCTGATTATATATGTTAAAACAACAAGAAAAATTCATTTGATGCTCCTCCATCATCAGAATACGAGCTTCATAGAGCCTCTACACATGGTTCTTGCCTACACAACATTGATGCACTGATGCATGATCGAGACATCTACAATCTCTTCATAAAGTCTGTTACTCAGAAGCATCCCATTCAACTCATTTAGCTCATTCAGCTCATTCAAATGAGTAACATGATAGTATGAATACATCGAGCATGTCCATTTTTTAGGGAGGGTTTTGTTCCCATGAGGTTTTCCCTATTTCCTCGATTTACATGGACTAGTTATTTTTGTATTGGGGTGGCCATAAGCCTTGTTTCTTGGGCCCTATATTTATAATATTTTTCTGATTCCCATCACATAAATTCAGGCTTAAGGGGGTGTTGGAATATTTAAAAAACCCACCTATACCATTCTAGACTTAGGATAAATTAATTAATCATTTATGATTAATTTCTTGAGTTTTGACTAGGTAAAATAGGCCAGTTTTGTCTTTTAGTGGACGACTTGCCATCCTAAGTCACTAGGGAGCCTTAGAGAATATTTTGTATATATTACATTGGATTTTGTCTGATTTCTTTCCATTTCTGGTTTAGAAGGTGCTTTCCTGATTTAGTTAGCTTTGTCTTGTTTTTTCTGCTTTCTAGTGGAAAATGTAAAGCTAGTTGACTTAGAATCTTTTTCCACTTGACCAATTCGAACTCCACATCATATAAACTCTCCTAAATCATCAATACATTTTATTTACCTCACTCATGAGCTTCCATACCATACTTAGCCAATTCGTGAGCCTCTAGTACAGTTTTGGAAATTGCTTTTGCCACCTAGGGGGTTTTTTGTCTTTTCTAAGCCTTTTCTTTTTTCTCTTTCCAAATTGCCTCCAAGGCATTTGATTTTATCCATGGAAGGTGTATTATATGTTGTTATCATATTGATGAATAAAATACAGAGTGATTTCCACAACTTATCTTCTCTATTCTTCTTCTCTCATTGTCTGAAATATTCCATGTGAAATTGTTTTATGAATCTAGTTCCTAGAAATTGAAAATCTCATAGAGGATTGCTGTATTTTTTTCTTACAACACTACAACAAATACTGGAATTAGCGTCTGTTTTAGCTCCCTTTTTAGTGTCCATTATCACTTTTAGTGTATTTTTCATGATTTTTTGTACAAAGTGGACGCGTTTCCATGAGATGGCGCTTTTGATGGCGTTATTTGCGTCCTTTTTTGAAAGTATATGTTAATTGGGATGCTAATTAGCAACCCAATTAACGTCCCAATTAGCATCCCAATTAGCATCCCAATTAACGTCCATAATAACATCCCATTTAACGACCAGAATAGCCTCCAAAATAATGTCCAAAATAGCGCCAGGTATAGAGTAAGCGATTGCGCTAGGAATTTTGGAAGGAATTACGCCATGAATTGCGCCAGGAATTACACCATGAATTGCACTAGGAAAAAATTCCGATATAGTTCCAGGTATAGAGCCAAGCATATCGCCAGGCATAGTGCCTGGAATTGCTCCAGGAAGTTCGAAAGGAATTGTGCCAAAAAAAAGTGCCAGAAAAACTCCAATGTTGCGCCAGGGACAATGCTAGGCATGTCGACAGAAGTAGCACCTAAATGGCCATTTTGGAACCTGAGAGACCCTAATTAATCGTAAATAACCCTAAGGAATCCTATGGTCCATAACGACATTATAGTGTTCCTAACGACATGTTGATTCATATATCGACAATTATAAATATGGAAATGATGATTTATACAATATTTAATAGGATGTTGATGATGACGATGATGTCAATGTCAATAATGATGATGTAGGTTATTATAGCACTATTTGATATTGGTTGGTCCTAATGGAAACATAATTCACCTTAATGGCATAAGAGTGACCATAATATCCCTAGATGACCCTACTCGTATCTAACTATCCACTAGTACAAACTGAGAGATAAGTGACTAGGTGACTAAAAAATTTAGTCGCCACAGTTTTTTCAAGGGATAAATGACCAGAATTAACTTTTTCATTTTGTCGATATCCCATAGGCCGCAAGGTGTTGTAACTCTGCTTTGATACCATTTGTAACATCTCAAAAATCACATATAAAAAAAATTTAATACATCGTAATTCGACGAACATCATTTAAAGTTAATCGTGCAAGCCAAGCATACAATGATGCATTAGAAAAGTACTCCAACGAGTCCATTCCGATTTTACTTGGATCTATGGTTGATACTTAAACTCGTTTTAAAATCTCTTGCTTGGATTATGTTAAACATGGAATTTAATGACATTCTACTAGGACATTGGTTAATGTTTGGTAACTTGGTACATTTGGAATAAAATCATCTTTTACGCGTGACAATGTTATTTCCCCTAAGAGGCTTATCATAATTCCATGTTCATTTATTACTGTGTATACATATTTTGTAACACCTTTGGTTTAAATATTAATCATTGTGACAATAATTTCTTCTATAGATAGCATAAACCCTTCTTGGATATAAAAAGTTCCCTAGAAACAAGATCCAAGACAAAAAACTAAGAAATGGATTCTAACACTCTCTAAAGATCTATAAATATGTTATCAATGGAAAGAAACAAACATAAAAGGTATATGTCTTACCTTCTCTTGAAGTTTGTCTTGCAGATCCAGTCTCTAGGATTGATGTCCGAACTATATGGATTGAAGACAACCTGCCAAGACTGACACAAATTCCTCTCCAAAAGATATCAAGCTTAAAACAAATCTATCTAACTAATAAATTCACCAAGTGAGCATGGATGCATAAACAAATTCATGAGAGAAACAAGTCACGTTTGTATTAATGAGGAGCATGAAGAAACTAATATAATGTTATACCTTGAGTGTAGATAAACAACAAATTCCTCTAGGATCTCCTTCAATATCCTTCAAGAGTCATAGAATCATAAGTTTCACCCTTCAAGTCTTCCTCTCCCTAGACCAAGGTAGGAACTTTGTATTTATAGGATTGGCAAAGATAAACCAATTAGAGAAGGATTTGGATCTCATGAGAAGAAGGTGGATCAAACTCCCATGGATGGAATGGAAGCAAGATTTGAAGGATAAGTTAATCCCATAAAAATCTCTCGAAAGATAAGATCCAAAATCCAAGGAAACAACTCATAGTCAACATTTTTATGCCTCCAGAAGAGTGAGAAATGTGAAAACATGGATTTTCGCGCTCTCCTAGGTATGCAAGGCGCAAAAATTTGGGAATTTCCGCGTTATGTTTTTGCTGTAAAATGATAATCACTCATTGCCTTACTGAGAAGACACAAAAATGTATCTTCAAGGCTTAATAAGATAGGTTATGAGTTGGATTTCAGGGTTCATGTAACATGAAAAGGTCTCAATGTTATATAGAAGCTGAGAAACCAAAACACACATTTTTCTAACTTGTTTAGGGAGCAAGGTCTTCATAATGATGGGGCATAAATACTACAAGTGTCAAAATGAGGTGTAACAATCATTGAACCTATACAATTCATTATACATGTAAACACCTAATTTACTATATTAACATGTATTAAATTTAATACATATAAATTCATTTCAATATAAACAATATATATATATATATATATATATATTGAAATGATATATATATATAAAATCAAATACATGTTCAACATTATAATCAAATATTAAAACAAACTTACTATATAACATTTAACCATAGATATGATAAGTCCTAGCGATGGACTAGCCAATGACTAAACATAATCATGACCCATTATATAACACTATCGTTATACTTACCTTGCGTTGATATCATAGTATACCAATCAAAGGTTTTGGCCTATGACTATACACCTAGTAGCGGCCCATGAATATGATATGAATGTTGAACAATGCAAGGATTACATAACACAAAGGGGGCATGGGACATTGGGAAGCTCCTAGCAACCTCAACCCGTACGCCCATGGTAAACACTTGTTGGTCGATATGTTAACCTTTCCAACTAAAGGATGGGGTAGTTACCCATCCCCTGCCAACATAGTTACCCATCCCCCGCCAACCTACCACATTACATGTGATAAGAACGGATCTTTTCTATCACAACTGAGAGGAGTGGGACATGCATACAGGCGAGCTCCACTTGCCCAACGTAGTGCTCTATTAAATGAACTAGTATTGTTCATTCGAATGCATCCCATCATGGTTAATTTCACAATTTCTCCAGTTCATTTGTTCATTTTCAAGTGTGAAGGAGAGGGATTTCCCTACAATGCGAGGGTTTGTAGTTCTGCTCCTTGTTTTCCATGGCATATTAATAATGTGGAGGAGAGAGATTTCCCTGCTCTACGAGGGTTCAACCTTACTTTTTCATGACAAGAAGAGTCTTAACAATCGTGACAACTAGTCTTGAGAGTCTAATCTTGAACTATGTCTTGGTCTTGAGGTTTTGAGGATGATTGCTTATTGTTTCTCTTGCATGGAGATGATGTCTCTTGCGGTCCAACTGTGGCAGGCCGTTGATTCCCTTGGCCATTTCAAGTAAGGAATATTTAAATATTATAGTAACTATTTTGTTTCTTGTTTTTAGTTCACAAATATGAGTATTAACTCATGGTGCTTGAATCCTACAGGTGGCATCGGCATCCCAACAACAATTGTTTCATAGCACTCCAATGCATAATTGTGGCCACTGTGGAAGGATGACAGGCGTTATCTCAAGTAAGTGAAGATGCCCATCGCCACGATTATGATTTTTTACATAGGTTTAGATTGACCTCGGGTCCATGCACTTAGTGTGCTTGAGCTTGAATAGCTCACAAGGGTGAACAAACCACTTGGTCTCTACTATGAAAATGCATGTACAACCCTGGCGGGCTCGAACATACAGATTCATCGTCATAGGGGGGGTTCAGACCTAAATAAAATATTGATATTACAAAGGCATTTGTCATTTGTTTACTGTGTTCTTTTGTACAACATTATTATCATTTGTTTGAGATAGAAATATTGCATCTCTTTTTCAGTTTGATCTCATATGAAGAGGTCAAAGGGCTACCCCCTAGGGTTCAACCCCTTGTTTACTGTTAATGATTTCTTTTATTTAATACAATTTCTATTATAGTTTTTTATTTTAGTTTGTTTATATAAATAATACACAGGGCCATGCCCTTTCATCCCTTATGTCTGTTGATAGCATATATAGGGTTTATGCAAACGTTTACTATTTGTTTCATTTTTCAAAGTATTTATGTATTAATGTTTGTAGAGGGTGATGCCCTTTAGGCTCGACCCGTGACTTATGGTAGTATTACGTAGGTTTACTCGATGCATCGTTATTCGGCTTGTTTAAGGTTTGTATATGGTGGAGGGTTTTCTAATGATATGACAATAGAGTTATCATGTAGGTATAAAGTGTTACGGATGCCCCTTTCAATAGTTTCAAAATGAGTATGGATTTCTTAAAAGATCGAGTTATTGATCTTATGATTAGATCAGTGTTGGATATATTCTATGAGAGACTTTGATCTTGATAGGAGGAGAGCATGGAAGGGAAAGTTGAAATTCCAAGTTTGCAAAAATATGGACAAACTAATGGTAGTGTTTAAGACTTGCAAGACAACAAAACAATGAATATGAACCTATATATTAGAAGTGCTAGGGCCACTCCTTATCAAGATACAAACAAAGTATTATCTCTTTACAAGAAATAAGATTAATATGCAAGTATTAAGTCACCGTTTTAGTGCGCTGCAACATATTTGAAGATCAAGGTATGAATGAATGTTGGTATTGAAGACCCAAACACATAAATGCTTCAAAAATAACTCAATGTTATTGGTTCATTGACTTTGCACCACTATATTATGATCCCGATTTTCAAAGAGATTTTGTAGGCACAAATCTGGGAGATGATACCAGATTCATAGATTCCTATAACTTGGTTTTCGTGCAATATAGCTAAAAATATGATGGCAGTCTAGAGAATTTACAAGATAATAATATTGATGTAGGAATGGGTCTTGAGTGCATGGCTTAGATTCTTCAGAAGGTTCCAAATAATTATGAGACAGACTTACTTTATCCCATCATGGAGTGTGCAACAGAATTTGCAGGGGTGAAATATGTGAGGGTTTTGTAGGCTAGTGGGGAGAATACGAAGCAAAGCATAATTGAGATTAAGGATGTGCATAATTCACAAGCAAGTGTATTCATCCATAAGAGTTGAAATGTTATTTTTTAAATATTTAAATTTAGCCAAAGTTGTAACAAACATAAATGTTATAAATATTAACATTAAATACTAAGTAGTTTAATTAGGGTAATTAATTAATTACTCAAGAGGTGAATTGAAAAGTCACCTCCCTTTCCACTTAGGGTATAAAATACCTGACATTTATTCTTGTAAATCATATTACATCTTAAATCTATTCTACTTTACTTACCTTACATGGCATTTCTACGTTACTTGCATTTACTATTATATTAGTGGGAACTTTAGTTCCTTCAGTGGTATCAGAGCAATACTGAAGATATTTTTTGACTACGAAATCATAACAAAACACTGATTACAAAGATTAAAAAAATTGAAAAACAGTAGCAAGAGGGAATACTCCGATGAAGACCTCGAAGGAAGAATATTGAAAAATCAAGAAGAAAACCAGTGTCTAAAGAATCGTAATCAGGAATTAGAGAATCAAATCAATAAGTTAGAAATTGACAAAAAGTCACAAGATGAAAGAATCGAAAAGATTCAGAATCATAAAAATATACTGGAGAACCAAGAAGCGCAAACCCAGGAAGATGCATCCAAAAATAAAGTCAAGGAAGTGAAGGCAGTCCTCACCACAGTTCAAAAGAAAGAAAAACAAACAACACATACGCCTTATAGACATCCCAATTATAATCACCATTTTGACCAATGACAGGGTCAAAATGAGCACTCACAGAAAAATTATGTTTACAGGCGAAAAGATCGACATACTAAGCAACAATTGAAACGACCCATCCCACAAAATGATCTCAGAGCTCCGATAAAAATAGATTTGGGATGGACCACAACATATACGATGTGACAATTCTCCTTGGGGATTCGTAACTCATATCATCTCATTTCATCAAGTGTCGCAATTACAAAAAGGAAAAGACCTCGAGACGACAGTTCAAGGGAATTCATACATTGTTTTCAATATATCTTTGAGGACAAAGCTTCCCTCAAGGGAAAGGAAATATAACAAACATAAATGTTATAAATATTAACATTTAATACTAAGTAGGTTAATTAGGGTAATTAATTAATTACTCAAGAGGTGACTTGAAAAGTCACCTCCCTTTCCACTTAGGGTATAAAATACCCGACATTAATTCTTGTAAATGATCTTACATCTTACATATATTCTACTTTACTTGCCTTACATGGCATTTCTACGTTACTTCTATTTTTTATTATATTAGTGGGAACTTTAGTTCCTTCAAAAGTCATCAATTGAAAGGACAGATCAAATTTTATTAGAAATTGAAAATAGTTAAAACTAATACAAATTAAGATAAACAAAGATCATGAGAGTTGAGTTCAGGAATATGCAATGAGGGAGATAAATCTCTCTCGGCAAGGAGATTCCATCAAAAAGTGCACTTTGCAATCAATCTAGCAAAATAAATGGTTGAATGGATGAATTAGCCTGCAAAAAATGCAACATCTAATAGGAAATTTGAATTAATTCAACTATTCTTCTAATGAAAGTTAGACTTATAAAACTTTATTACTAAAGATGTGTCATTCACAATGCCAAATGTTTTCCATGGCACAATAGAAAGAAAGTCTGCTTCATATATGCAAGCTACCACCTTTAATAAATAGTAATTATTACCCAAGAAAAGTGAGCTTGCCTTTGTTATTTGGATGAGAATGTCTGGTTTAGATCTATGACAAGACTCTAGCGTTCACTGCCCGAATGCAACATTTATCATTGATTTTATATTTTGTAATATAGCAAAATGCAATCAAGAGCTTGATATTTGTATATATTAGTTTAATGAATTAAAGAAAAAATAAAACTGATAGCTTGATCATAGAATTTAATGAATACAAAGAAGTTATGGGGAAAATGGAGTGACAACAATTGATAATATATCTGATATAGTTGCTTGAGAAAGGTATATCTTCCAAATGAAACAAGCAATCAAGCAATCTTACATCTTTAGAAATATATTCATATGACTTCAGCCCATGTTCAGTTTTGAAACAGAGCAACGCTGGTATGTTACATACTCATTCAAATTTATGCACTATATACTTAAAACTACACAACCAGATTCTTTGTGTATATCTTGTATTCACTTGGAGTATTTAGTGCGGAATGCAATGCCACTTCAGGATACCTTTCAACTGCTACATATTCCCTCCTCTTATCCTCATTAGCTAATGCAACAAGTGCTTTGTCCTGTCCAATAATAGAAATATTTAAAATTACAAATGTTGCAAATGATTACTTCTTTACTGAGACATTATCAAGGAAGAATAATCATCCAGTCTAGAAGTAGGTAACTCTTGTTCTTTAATCATAAGCATGAATATATGTAGTCAAAGAGATCAGATTGGCATTTGCCTATTTTCTTTTATGGCAATAATTTTCTGTTCCACAGTTAGTGAATTATAACTTTCATGACCTGGAATTTTTTACTTCTTTGTGTAGGTTTATATGTATGGGTATAGGTGTCCAACAATATTAAGTAAAATGGAGTGGGTTGAATTCACTTATTATATATTCTCTTGCAGTATTTGACTTGTTTGCAACAGTTATCCAAGGATTTTATTGGAGATCGCCTCAAAATAATGTTGTATGTATTCCTTTTTCATCACAATTTTAATTGCAGAGTATGCATCTCTACTATCACCTAAAATAATATATAGCAGGAGAAGGAGAATCATTCTTAAATACAAGAAAAATTAGATAAGAATGCTTTGTAAAAGTTCTATATGTTCTTGCAGCATGTGCATTGTTTTGTGTGCCATTGGAGGATTCCTGAGGGAAATATTGTTTGTATCTTCCTGCTAGTTTATATTGTAAAAGACACATTATTGCATGTGTCAGACCAAAATTATATTTCGACATTTAAAGATAAAAAATATTAGTGAGACCCAGAGTAAGTTCGCCATGGCTTTCTGCATATTGAAAAAATGTATTAAGCTATGTCAAATGTAAGAGATCCAATATAATCCATCCATAAAATTCATACCGATTTCAATTGCATTCTGCATGATCACATTAATCTAAATGTAAGAATAATTGGCTCGTTTATGATACTATTTTTCTCTGAAGTTGTATTTTATATGTCACATTGAACACATAGAAGTTACATTATTATTTCTCTTTGGTGATTGAGTTTTCTCCTTTTATAAACAGAACTTGAACAACAAACCAAAGAATCATAAAATGCACCTCTTTCTCTCATTGAGTATGATTTCAAGAGACATGCAAAACAAAAATAGTTGACCACATTGGACACAAACTGACATTCATGACTAAGTTATGTTTGGTTTTATGCCCAATGTCTTAGCATTTAAAGAAAACCTTGGTTGTAAGATACACTCTACTTTATGTTTAATAATGCTGTAACCAATCTTAATGTGTAGGAATTTTTTAAGGGGTATCATCACCTTAATGTATTTTGATAGACCAAATTGCATGTATATGTGCTTATGTGGATTTACATAAAACCTAGTAGATTTCGTATTTGAGATATTTGATGGCATTATATAATGCTAAATGGGTTCGGTATAATTTTCAATATAAAAAGAAAACATTTGGGATACCTTTGACCATTTCTACTTCCCATCATTGTCCAACTTATTGAAGATGAATGCGTCACAATTGAAGTTTGAACTCACAATACCATCCTCTCTTCTTGTGTTGTTTATGCAAACTTGACATGTTTCGGGAATTCGGAATTAGTCTGAAAGATTAATTGAAATTATTCACTTTGGAAAGGTTTAAGCACAAACAGAAGTTAACAACTTCTATTGTAAGTTAGATAAGTTTATAGCCTGGTGGGATAGCTTGATTGGTTGAGCTTCATGCAAGAGGTCTTAGGGACAATCATCCATGTTGGATGCCTCTGTTGCATGCCTCAATCTCCCTACCAAGTTAGGTGGCATAGTTAGCACCAACAGGTTTACATTGGCTATCATCCAAAAAAATATTCCTGTGAAGTTTTCCTTGTTAAAAAAGTCAGACAAGTTTTTTTTTTTTGTAAATAAAAGAGGTAGATCCTTCTATTCAACTAAGAAAATAACACAGATTGTTACAAAAAATCTACCATCCTTTCCTGTGAAGGACAAGCGATGGGCATCAAACCCCCCACAAGGAAATGGGGGAACCGCTGAAAACTTCCATGTGCTCAAAAGGGAATGCACAGGAAAACAACATGACACAAGACTAAGACACAAGACTATAATCGAGAGAGAGGACTGGTTCATTGAGTGGACCGAGAAAACCCCATTCTCCCCTTTTTCTTATGAACATCAATCCACCCTGTGGAACTGGTAGGGGCAACAGATTTCTCCACCAAGGCCAACTGATTTGTGGGAATTCCATCGTTGTGACCTGGATGAACTGCAGGTGCTTCCTTATCATTGTCTTAATGGTTTGATTCGTGAGGAAATTTATGACCCCCTAAAAGCATAGCTATGGTCATTATAATATCATCTGGTTCAACATGTACTTGGGGGGAATACCTAGACTGAGATGTGGGATCTGAATCCGGATTATCTGTTGCATCTGAACATTGAATAGAGACTGACGGCTTGAGAATTGATTCCTTAGATGGTTGTTTCACAATTGTCAGGGGCGGCTGTACTGGAGTTGTTGAAGCCATAGGTTCATAAGATACATTATGATGTTGCTTGCCATCCGTAGAGGGAGTTGCTTGAATTTTGCTAGGTTTGGGGCCTTGCCACCCATTTTCCTTCTTCTGTGGCCGAAAGGATGAGGGCCAGGCAGGGGAAATGGGACAAGATGCCTGGAGATTCCCTGTTTGTTGAGATGAGTGGCACCTGAAGGCAGTATTCTCATAATCAAGAAGTTGCTTGTAAGGTTCCTCCTCATTCCAATCGATAAAAATCCTATCCGACAGCCCTTGGCCGAGGTCGATTTCAACACAGATGCGGGCATAAGTGAAGAAGCCCTTCATAAGACAATCTTTATCAAGCTTGATAAACCTTCCCAGCGCGTTGCCAATGGTGGGTAAAAAATATGGAGAGTAAAAATGTAGAAGTAAGTTAGGGAGTCTTACCCAGATCAGAGTCTGCATGGCATTCATTATCATAGGGTTAAAGGAGGGGAACCATGGCTGCAAGGAAAGACCAGATCTGCCTCAGAACCACAGTCCTTGCTCTAACACTCGTTGGCGATCCTCATTTTTGGCGAAGTTGACAATGAAGAAGCCTTTGGAGAAAAGGAACACCTCTAGATCTTCCGCCCAAGTCTTACTGATCCATTCTCTTAGTGCCGAAGAAGAAGGCCATAGTCCGTTGAAGTGGTAGATGAGGGTCCTCTGCTCATAGATGGTTGCATAGGAAAAAACGTGGGGGTCTTCTACCTCAGTCGTTGGAGGTTCTGTGGATTGCTCCACAATGAAAGCAGATCCAAATAGCTCCATCGCTCTAGGGCCTTTCGCCTTAGATCTCGATGGATCCTCAAGCCCAATTTTCACTGCATGTTTGAAAGAGTGGGGGGGTGGGAGAAGGAGCCCCTCCCCTCAGCCTAGCAATAAGCGACAGTGTTTCATTCGTCATATTCCCTAAGCTCTGAAGCTGAACTCCATCCTAAAGATGTCGTCCCCCATAGATTAACATTTGAAAGCAGGGTGGAATCCTTGTTACTTGATAGATCTTGATTTTAAGCATGCTTGCACTATCAAGGGGACGAATGTGCAAGCAGATTGACGAGCCGTCAAGGACTCTCACAAAAAGAGGAAAACATACAGTGCCCTTGGAGTCTTCCGCCACCAGAAGAAGGTCACTCTTCCATCTGTCGAGAAGAAGAAAGGGCACAGACGCAACATGGTTTGGGATCGATCGATTGTTATCTTGAAAAATGGATCTGTCTTCACTATACAACAAGACGTGATGGGGATCTGAATCCAGGAGTGGCTCCTCAGGAGAAGATGCGGGATTCCCAGTTGCGTCCAGGATGCCCTGTGGCGGCAAGGGCGCGCATTAAGGTTTGTGAAGAGCTCCGCATTATGTCCGTCCAAAGGTAAAATAGTTAGTAGCACCCCTTTTTCAAGTCAGATAAGTTTGTTAGAGTTACAAGAAATGATGATTTTTTCCATAGCATGGATTGATTCCACATAAGCTACCCTTTTGCATTTTATTTAAACTAAAACTTATTTTTTATTTCTTACAACCACTTTTATCCATAATCAAGATCATTTTGGATATTTACTATGCCCCATTATTGCAACTTCCATTGTGTTAAGAGTGGTAACACTTACAACAAATGTTGTTTAGTAGTCAGCAACACTTTGTCACATTATATGTAGGAGTGTTCTCTGAGTTAACATAATAACCTCCAAAGAGAATGAAAATGGTCATAAGTGGTGGCCCCAAAGCCATCGATGCCTCAGTTGTATTCATCATTTGTTTTTGCTTAACTATTCTGATTTCAAACATTGATATTTTTTATCAAACAAGTTTATACACTTACGTTTCAAATGCAAAACCTTTTTTCCTCCTTCAACTTCTAAACGACCTCAACTTCTTGACTTTGAGGATTTAAGACTGCCTCTCTTTTTTGCAGGTTTCTACTAGATGGCCATAATCCTGATCCACATGGCACTTGAGGCAACATTTTCTTAACCTATACTTGCTTCAAATTTTCTCTGAAGAGTTGTAGGATAATTTTCCTGGTTGTCCTCTAGTCTTGCTATGTAATATAGATTTGAGCACATATAGGTAGTGATCTTTATTTTGAACCTTATATGGTGATAGAATTGACAAGAAAATCACTTAATTTTTTAGTACCTATTTGACCTATAAATGTAAAGGTGGATAGGAAACTTCATCTAAACAAGGGATGGAAGATAAGGTAAAACCAGTCAGATTGAACTCATGAAACTGAGGTCCCTTGCAAATATTTGCATTTCCCCCAAAATGAACCTTTTTTAGTTTCTTCTCCTTGGGCTCTGTGACGGGCACTACATGCCTCAGTCTTGGGTTTCAAGGGTTGGTAAAAATTGTACAGCTAGTGATGCAGTGGACTAAGAACCTCTAGGAAATCCAAGGATGATATTGTAGTGCATCTCCAAGTCATTGGCAAGTATTTTTTGTTTCAGAATCTGGGATTTTAAAACATATCTCATTTCTTCCTGTTTATTTTAGTGGGCTTACTCCAGTGGAGCCCCAACATGGGGGTGCCCAAGTTAATTTGGATTTGATTAGGGGTTTTACTACTTTGCTTCCAAATCGCCGAGCCTCCTCTGACATTCTCAGCTGGTTGATCTATGCATCTCTTTCTGCTTCCTTGGAAGTATTTTTTATGTAAAAATTTCTTCCACCACAATATATGCCTTGTAATGAGTTGCCACATTATCTTTTCTCACATAGTAATTGTCTTTGCTCCCGTAGTAATGTTCATAAGCAATGGATCCCAAATCCCTAGACCTCCATTGTCCTTAGGTTCCCTAACCATGTTCCATAATCCATTTAATTAGGCGGAATTTCTTATTATTGGTTTTTGCACATCAAAACCAAAGAGTATATTCAGAACATATATTAGGACAGTATGGTACTTGTCTCCGGTTGTCTTTGACCTTGAGTACTTATACTTGTAACTTCATATATGGTTCTTGTTTCCTGTAGCTTATCTCAAGTCTTATTAACATCCTTATCAGCTGCAAAAATTTAAGAAAAACAAAACTGAACTTTATCTTCCTTTGCTACCTATTGTTCTATTACCATCTCAAGTTTTTCATAATCTCCAAGATCAAAGCATTTATTTTTATTTTTATTTTTAGATTATAATACCCTGTGCCTTCCTCCCTTTGCATTACTGTAGTCCTAAGCTACCCAGAAGTCAGAGCACAACACCTTATCTTCATAACATACTTGTCTACCTGGGATAAGTGATAAGACTTGTTCTACTGCCCTTTCAAGATAATGAAATCAGAGATTGATCTTTAGCTTAATCATACATCTTTACAGTCGTGGCTCTCAGCAAATTCTTGTGGCTGCCTTCTGTGCTTGATCTTTTCAACCTTGAAATAACTCTTGTAAGCAACAGTTCACACTTCACTGTACTCACTTGTTTTGCTAAGTAATGTTTTTGTATTTTTTGCAACATATAATACAAAATTTTGATTAAAAAGAGATTAAAAATGAATATAAGGGAAATAAAGACCTAAGTCTCTTCCCTTCAAGGCTATTGAGGAATCGTGGTTAGCGTTCCTTTGAAGAATTAGCAATCCAATTTGATGAATTAGAGCAACCAAGAAACCCTAGGGTTGTGTTGGATTTGACCTAATTATGGAAAATATATGTGCCAAAGGCCTAACACTTCTACACCCTTGAATATTAATGTCTGCACCCTAAGGCGCAAAAATTATAATCCTACCCTCTCTTTCTTGATTCACTCTTCATCATGACTTTTTGGAGCATCTGGAGTTGAAGAATTCAACATGTTGTTTGAGTTTATTCGAAGTTGCTTTCAAAAAGGATTCAATCCACATTTGTTGTCTACCTATTTGCTAGCAGATTGAAGAACTTATTCACGGAACATGACTTGTTCAGCTACAATGTTATTCAAAAACTCAACATGATGTAAGGTTAACAAGAGGGATTAGAAGTTAAGATTCAGATATGGGACTTTTTTGTGTTTTTATTTTCTCCATGCTTTATAAATTATTAGTTGTTTTCATAAAACAAGTTGATTTCTGCATATGGAATCTGGAATTTAGAAGGACACCCAACATCTAAAGAAGTACCATTAAATTGCACCTCATATTTACTAGGAATTATTGAACTAGCACCATTTGTGAGTTTTCATCCATTTGGAGTAGCAGAAGTTGAATTTCTTCTCCCAGATTTTCGTCTTTGAGACCTTGATTCTGTAACCATCTGATTAAGGGAAGACTTATCTCTCTCAATGTCAGTTGATGCACAAATATTACAAACCACATTTGTCCCCAAGTTGCGCATAGATTTCCTAGTAATACGTACTTTTTCTTCTTGTACTTTCTCATGCATGACTTCTTCACTTGCTCCAGTAGGAAAATCCTCTCCAGCTGATATCATCTTGCTTGGCTTAAAGTAATTCTCATCTTTATTTTTCTGGCCACTTTTACTCTTAATAGCCTTTGCAACACTGCACAACATATCTGTGTTCTCATCTTGGAGTGAGGGATTCTTGGCACCAATTTGTTTATGAAGAAAATTCTTTGTTTGTCTGGTTGAGTCAATCACTACTTACCCTACCTTCAGGAATGTCCTTTCTCCATCTTCTCCAGTTGAGTCAACTTCTCCAACTACTTTTGATTTTGATGACTAATTGATACTCCAATAATTGTTTACCTTGTGTGATATATCTTCTACATCAGCCTGCTTTCTTTTTCTCCAAACAATATTTTCCACATTCTTTGACGTTGACAAATCATGAGCCTTTTCTTTTGTATTGGGACTCTTTGAATCTCTCTATGCTTCAAGTTTCTATGTATCCCTTTTCTTTTGAGTTTCTTTGTTTGGATGAATGTCTTACCAATGTTCCAGCCATTGACTGCATCCCTTCCAAAGATGCCTGGGTTGGTTGTATTTATCCAGTGGCTTTTGATAACTAGTCGGTTTCCAATCTTTTTTTCTTGAAAGCATTTACAGAAACCTTTTGTATATCCCCCTCTTCACCATTTTTTGCTTTAGAACTTCCAGAACTAACTTTTATTCCATGCATTTCCCCTGGGTTCATATTGCTTGTTCTCCTAGTAAAGCGTCCTACTCTTGTGCCTACTCTTGCTGACTGAATTTCTCCAGCTGGTGCTTATGTGACCTCCAAATATGCCCCTTCTCTTTTCCTCGTAACAAGCTTCGTGAAGTTATGAATCATATTTTGGTTCTCTCCAAGAATTTTTGAACCCTCGTATTCAAATTTCTCTTTTCCATCTTGCTTGGAAATTCTTGGTATTCCCTGTCTCCTCTCACCCTTCTGTTGGAATTGTCCTTCGTCTTCTTCCCAATGGACCCTCCTACTTTTTCCATGAGCAGACAAACTATTTTCGACCTTCATTTTCTTTGCAAATGTTTCACCTTTTTCAAAGTCAATATTTAGTAATGTCCCCTTTCTAAACAAACCAGATAGTCTACTATTCCTCTTCCTTGATTCTCCAGATTTGGTACAACCTTTTTGTTCTACTGTACATGTGTTTTCCTTGGCTTCTTGCTTAGGGAGAATCTCTACTAGCATTGACTACACCACTTCAGCAACCAATTCAACGTCAATGTCAATATCAGACATGCTTAATGACTGTCTGCAACTAGGACTTTTTTCCATCCGTTGTTTAGAAACTTCTCCCAAATTCGAGGGGAATTTCTCACCTATGGAATTTTTTATTATCAAAAGTAATTTTTTGGTTCATGTGAAGATACTGTTCATCACCAAGTTGTAACCTTGCTTATTGCCTGGAGACCTTAGCAGATTCTGACTTGCTCACCCCTTTAGATAAGGTAGCATTTGCTCCTTGGAATTTGGTCCCCACTTTAATTTCTTGTCCATGTAGTACATTGGATGCCATGGTTATGTTATAATATAAGCGTCCTGAGTTAGTTAGCTTTAGCAATCCCTGTGATACAAGTTTGTTTTTGTCTTTTCCAATCTTCACATCCTTACTATTTGGAACTGAAGCATCCTTCTTACCCTTATATGATCTTTCGCTGATTTGCTTGGATTATTTTTTGACTTTATCCTCCCCAATTCTAGATGATGAAAAAATCCAAGCCAGACTTACAAAAAAACTAGCACCCACCTTCATTGTGTTGGCTATCACCCAATCAAAGACTCCAATTTTTTCCTTTGGACTTCTGCATTCCACCAAGTGAGCAAGATTTTGAGTTCCCCTTGCACTCAGAGGCCTAGTGTATGTCATTTCATCCAAATTTTCAAGCTCGGGTTCTTGGGACAACCCACTTGTATTGAGTCATACCAATTTTTCAACCATATTCAGTGCATTAACTTTGGATTGGTCACCTAGTTCTATCAAGATAGTTTAAACTAGAAGAGATAGGGTGGTTATATGATTTTTTATTAAACCCAAGATCATATAGTCCCACTAACTTAATGTTCTTCATATTTACATGGTTGGAATTCTCTTGTTTGGAATCTAGAAAAACTTCGAAACATTGTTCAACCCATGCCACAAAATATCTTTACTTCTGGTTTCCATTACTCGGCTTAGGCATGCCTTTAACTTCAGTAAAAACAACAAGGGCCCCATCTTGGAACACCAGATTTTCATCCTCAATGCAGGATACAAGATCAGGATTGTCATTGCTAATAGATGCAACTGTACCAGTGTGGGGCTCTTCATCATATATAGTGAACTTAGGTCCAAAGGCACAAAAAACATGTATATCCAGATAGTCCATGAACATATGACTCAATGAAAGCTATTGGTGGTTTGTGCTTATGACAACAATCAACAAAGTCAATTGTTTTTTACTAATGCCATTTATTTAAACAACTTTTTGTCGCATCCTCCAAAAAAGCCATGATATCTTGTATTGTTGTTTCCTTTAGTTCACTTGGCTGAAGTTTTCTTCATGCTCTTGTAGTTGTAACCAGGATGGTGTGGCATTCAAATCTTCGACTACCTACTTCTGCACACCTGGAGGGTTGAAATCTGATTTTTCACTGCTCTTTGCGTTAATGTTTCTTGTCTTTCATTCCGAGCACTAATGCTTCTTCTCTTCAATTGCAATTTCTTCTTTGTTTGCTTCAGGCAGAGGAATGCAAGTTTAAATCTCAAGAATATCCAATAGGCCCAATAGACCACCTATTCTGGGTTCAAGAAACATAGGCTCTTGAAATTTCCCTATGCCTTTTTTACATTGTCATCTTCTTAGCCAGTCATGTTGTAGAAGTCAAGGAATTGCAGCATAAAAATATGTCCATGTCATCACCATAAAGTATACAGTTGTGACACGATTAAGTCTGGAGAGTAGCAAATGTAATAAATCAATCCCTTTATCACTTTTGAACATAACAATCAGCATGGTTCCTTCAGGATCAGGCTCATCTTCATTCACTGATGTGAACAGTATTCATTCTAGGCTCCTTCTTAGGAAATATTTTTATGTGAAGAGGAAGGAAGCCTTTAGAATATGTTTAGGGCTGATCCCTACAGGAAACGTTTTAATAACATCCTCAGAAAACACCAGGACTGCTTCACAGGATTGAAAAAGTTGCTGCTACAGGGAATTTCCTTTTACAACCCTGCCCTTATTTTGAATGTCTAGTTCATAAAAATCAACACTGCAATTATGAAACCCTTCCAGCTATTACTTAGATGATGAAACAAGATGTAAAAAAAATTGTAAAAACCCTCATACATCACACATATGCAGGTATCTTTCTGTCCTCAGACTGGTACCCCTCAATCTCCTCCATAAGTTACACCCAGTTGAAGATTTGTGATTGAAATCACTATTGGACAACCCCATGCAAATAGGGGGGTAACACAAAGAACATTTCTCATTGAGTTTCCATATGCTCATGTGCTTTACCATAATGTTTTGCTGCAGCATGGCAATTATTTCAGGTTATGAGCATTTTATGTATTCTACCTAAATCCTATCCTAAATAACCTTAATCTTTCGTGGCTCTGTATGAGGGAAAGAATCCATTAAATAAAGTTAGGATAAAATGAATATAATTTTATTAATGTCCAACAAATGAACATAAATGTATGTTAATGGGACTGCTAAATATAATAGTGCGAAAACACACTCATAATCACAAAAACTAATGCCTTCAACACATGTGGTGGATTGAGTTGATCAAACTACATGGAGGTATATAATTCAGATTTAGTTGAATGGGAGTTACTCCTAGTGAGATTAAATACCTAAAAGTTGGGCTTTCCATCCCACGTTTTTTTTTCCATTCCCTGTACTTGTTTTCACTGCAAGTAAACGATGCACAAACTTGATCCATATTACTAGTCTTAAATTGTAGTGTTGCACTTAACAGATTAGGATTCTATTTCACAACTCTTTCCTGTATGTACCATAAATGTTTGTGGTAGGACTCTTAAGCATATTATTGCTTAGAATATTCTAAAGTACTCTTTTTCCAGATTGTTCAATCACTACATGGCTTTTAGACATTTGAAAAAGCTGGATGATGATGACCTTGTAATATTCACATTAGTGAATTTCTCTATAAAGGTTTTGAGATAGGATGCTGCACTATATTATTTATCATAAGATTATTGAGAGTGCTTGGGAAAATACTTCTCAAGAAATTTTTTATTGGTTGAGAATTGAATTTTATTCATTCAAGTTCAAGTATCTATACTCCTTTCATGGTTCTATTTTGGAATTATTTTTTCAGCTTTCATTTTTTTGTTTCAACAAGTTTATTTTTTAATCAAGATTTAGTAGATTTATTTGATTTGTTTAAAACAATTTGCATTGTTCGTTGAGAGTCTATTTTCTCTCTTCTTTGCAAATTCATCATTAGTTAGCTATCCATAGTGCATGAGTACTTGAGATTTACATTTGTTTGTTGGTAGTAGTCCTTTACTTTATAGAGAAAGTACAAATTTTAATTCAAGAAAAGAATATTAGTTTCTAGTATTGAAAATTTCTTTGTCTTTCTCTACACTACATTTTTTTACAAGCATTTACACACTTTTCATACCCTAAATCAAACATCACTTGGTTCATGAATCCAAGTGGAGCCTTAAAAGTAACCTCTAATCTAACACATTAAATTCCTCACTTTAGGGACAAAACAATCTTGTAGTTAGGTTATGACTAATATTTGCAATATAACTAAAAATATGCATTGTGTAATGAAATTAATATTAGTGTTTTAAATTGATCATTTCTGGTTGTTTGCAGAAAAATGGTGAGGATGACTCCTTAGATGATCTAGATTATGTTGTCACCAATGTACCAAAG
The DNA here is from genome assembly GCA_027924585.1 of Larix kaempferi. Taxonomy (NCBI): domain Eukaryota; kingdom Viridiplantae; phylum Streptophyta; class Pinopsida; order Pinales; family Pinaceae; genus Larix; species Larix kaempferi. The sequence continues at coordinate 15,076,389 of BSBM01000088.1, read as the reverse complement.
AAAGAGATTGCTGATAATGATGCAAATAGATCAAATGAAAATGATGATGAATATGATGTTGGGATAGATGAGGATGAGGATGAGAATGATGATGATAATGGTGGTGATGATGATCATGATGGTAGCCATTGATGCTACTATTGAGATTGTGGATGTTTATTGCCTTCTCGATGCTACTAGACACGTATTCTTATTTTTGTGATGATCCAAGTTTATATTAAATTCTAGGTCATTTTGATTTGTATGGTGGATTTATGTTGACATATAAACTTTGATTACCCTTGATCATTTTGACATTTCTAAATATGGATATTAAAAAAGATATTTCTTGTGATATTGGTATTTTCACTATATATATTATTCACTTGTTTTTTAACCTTAATATGACGATCTGTATGACAGGTTATTGATGTGATGATGTTTTATAAATTCACTTCTTTTGATGAAAGATAATGGTGATGTTATCGTTATTATATTATAAATTTATCTATATTGAAGTTGTTGATGATCTTTTCATGAAAAATTAATATATATGATGATGTTACTACTTTGGATAAATGTCGTCTATTTGTGTTAAATTTTCTTCATAAATGCTATGCAATTAATTTCAATAATGGTATCTACAATTAATTTGAATGTTTCATTATGTTAATTTAGAACTTTGAAGTAAATGATATATGAGAAATATTGAAATTAATGAAATAATTATAATAATTTGATATCATAAATATATTAGCACACAATTGGATATAGTTGTAGGTGTTAAATAGCAAGCCTAATGTGGTGCTAATAAGGAATCAAAATAGAAAACAAAACTAGGAGCTAAAATGCAAGCCCACTATGTCATAGATCTAGAAGCAACATTGGGTGCAATACCCAGCGCTAAGTTGGAAGTCAATTCTGATGCTATTTTGGATGCCAAAGTAGAATCCATACCAGAAGCTAAACTAGTGGCCAACAAAGAAACAAAATTAGATGCTTAATGGGAAGCTAAATGCGGCATTCATGAGGAAGCAAAACAAGAAGAAATTCAAGGAGGTAAATGGGAAGCAAAATGTGGCGCTAGTGTGGAAGTAAAAATGGTCGATAAATTGGGCACTAAAGTGGGAGAAAAACATGGTGCTAATGTTGACATCAATAGAGATGCAAAACTAGGATTTAAAAAGAGGCCCAACACTTGACGCTAATGAGGAAGCCAAACATGGCGTTGATATGGTAGCAAAATAAGATGTTACTTTGGATGAAAAACATGGAACTACATAGGAAGCAAAATATGGTGCAAAAATAGAAGAAAAATTTGGCTCCATCTTGGTAGCAAAACATGATGCAAAAAAGGAAGCAAAAATTGGTGCAAAATTAGAAGCGAAAATTGGTGCATATTGGAAGTAAAATGTAGTGCAAAATGGGATGCTAAAGTGGTAGCACATATAGATGCTAATTTGGACGTCATTTAGGAAGTAAAAGAGGACGATCTCTAGGAAGAAAATAAGATGTTATTTAGGAAGCAAACCTTGATGTCATTTAGGAAGCAAAATTGGACGCTATTCTAGAAGCAAAAAAATGGGCGCTATTTTAGACATAAAAAAGGATGCTATCTAGGAAGCAAAAACAGACGATATTTTAGACTCTTTAAATTTGGTCCATGACTCATCCCATTTAGCATCTACTTTGACCACTCAATGAAAAAAAATTAACATTAAAAAGGGACGCTAAATGGGATGCTAATTCCAGGATTTGTTGTAGTGAAACCTTGAACCAAATCCCCTCACCTTTTAAAATTCTCCATACATTTTTTGCTGCAAGGGATTTTGCAAATAAATGAAGGTTCTTGATTCCTCATCCCACTTAGTAATTATTTTGGAAGAGCAAGATTTCTCCAAGAATACTAGGAAAAGGTATTTTTATGGTTGTCACCCATCCATATAAAATGAAAACAAAGCTTTCTGATAACATCTAAAATTATTTTTGGAAGAAAAATCAAGATAACTAAATAGGAATAACTTCCAAAATAAAATTTAGTAGAATTAGCCTACCCCTCTCAAGTTCCATTTGTTGAACACAAGAAATATATCCTCTTATCAACCTTGGAAATAAGCCAAAATCAATCCTGTTTATAGTAGCCATTTGGTTTTACAGAAAATCCCAAATACTTAATGCCTTTTTTCAATGTTATTTAAGAAAAAGGGAACATAAATAATAATCAATCTTTCAAATCCTCATCAATATCGATAAACAAGACATATGACTTGACCCAATTTATTATCATACCTTGTAACACACCCAATATCCTTGGTGCGATATTGAGGAAATGGGGTGATTTTTTTTTCCTTTTCTTCTTTCAACTGACAATTATGTTAGCCTTCATAACCATTAATCATCATAATTAAACACTCTTCATTGAATTTCATATTGACCCATTTAAACTAAAATTCATTAAAATTAATCGTTGTTTATCAGACCATATGTTCACCCAATCATGCCTATAAAAACATGATACTCCAAGTTTATCAATAATGTGATACACAAGAATAATTACTTTGCATGTCCATCTCTAGAAAACATAAGAGAAATACCTATATAAGTGCAACATTCACATTAAATATTTCTAATAATTACACCATGGCCTTCTAAATAACTTTCTAATCTTCAATGTATCCCTCCTACATACCTTACAAGGTTAACTAAGAGTTTTGAGACTTTATTACATAAAAAACATAATGATTATCAACATGATCTAATTCTTTACATGATGGTTCATAACATTGGTTATGACTCAACTTTTAATATAGAATTTGATCATTTCAAGTACTACTTCATTTTACTTAAAAAAAAATCTTCTATGCACACTTAAACATTCATTTAGGATACATGTACCACACACATATTAGCAACAAGTGGGAATCAATCCAACTACTAAATACAAACACATACTTCATGACAAGCCATAGCATCAACCTCTCACTGGCACTATTTAACTGAATTCATCAGTGCATCATTTTATAAAGTAAATCACACAAAACATCTACATTATGCTACTCTCATAAATTAACTAGATACAAATGTGCTTCCATTTATTATTCCATTCAACACATCATAGTATCCGCACATGCGAACGAACATTGACTAACAAAAAAACCCACGATGTACATATATATTTATAAAACTTTAAATCAATACAACAAAGAAAATACTTATATGGTCAATTAAACTTATGCGACTGAAGGATTAACTGCACCTTTCCTCCCAACCGTTTGGCTCTCGGTCCGGTGTATATTAATGTCACCGAGAGGCCACCCTCGAGATGGGCAACAAATTCACTAGGGTGAGGGAATCAAAAGTGATCTCATATTAAAATCAGAACTTGGTAGCTAACCCACACCCACTACTACACCTTCGGGGAATCATGATTTTAATAATAGCAAAGGGATAATCACTTCACAGGGTAATTTATACCAAAAAAATCATTATACTATTTACAAATAAATTAATTAAAATTAATCTTAGTAACTAAGTGGGTCAATCCTTGAGTGGATCGCCCAGCTTATTACATCCTACCATCCATAATAATTATTAGGTTTTCATGGGAAAATCATTGATTGGATAGCCCTAATAAAAGTGGTTAGTATTCAAACTCAATTGAACAAAGGGATATCTCTCTCTTGCATAGATGTGATGATGATTAGAATCCAAACTCTGTCAAGCAAAGGGATCACTCTCTTTTACAGAGATGCGATGATGAATAGAATCCAACTCCGTTAAGAAAAGGGATTGCCCTCTTTTACAGAGATGTGATGATGAATAAAATCCAACTCTGTCAAGAAAAGGGATCGCTCTCTTTTACAGAGATGCGATGATGAATAAAATCCAACTCGTTCAAGAAAATGGATTGCTCTCTTTTACAAAGATGCGATGATGAATAAAATCCAACTCTATCAAGAAAAGGGATCGCTTATCAAATATAGCGATTAATATGAATGTCAATGCATAATACACTATATATATTATAGTGAACAAACTGGGTAGGTATCTCATAGCGATATGTATATTATATAAATGCAGAGCATGCGAGTGTAGTGAACAAAATATCCACAGATCCTTAGCGATCTACCAAGCGATATACATATATATATAATGCAATGCTATCCAGTAAATAGAAATCACTATGATTTAAACACACTAATGCAACAATGATACTGTTATTCCCAGAGACGTTCTAAGGCTGTCTTTAGAACTGTTCTTGGGCATCAATAATATCTCCTAAATTCTTTACTAAATCAAAATCACAATTGACAGAAAATAATGTAGATTCCAATCTTGAAATATATGGGCAGTATTTCAATGTGCGAGAAACCAAACTTTGAGTATCAATGGAAAATGAAATGGCATAAAATAAAGGTACTGTAGAGAGTAAATCTTTATTCTATGTTAAAGAATGACGTATGGAGCCTAGGAGAGGAATTCAACAGTCTTAACAAAATGATCACAAAACTGCCATTGGATAATATGAGGATATCACCTCTAGACAAATTAACATGAACACTTCATGTGCTAACCATATTAGAAGAAATAATTTTAAGCAACTGCATTCATATTAAAACTAGAACAAATCTATGAATCATACACAACATGAATGACATGAATAAAAAGAGAAAATACTAACTGTGCACATTAAATTTTTGAATCCATAAAAGCTTCAAGATCAAGCAATGATATTCTTCTTTCTGTATTGATCAAACTGTCAAATATTAAAAGCGATACTTCTTACAAAAGAGAGCTGACCCTTTGGCTACTTCCTATTTGGCTATATATAGCCTTCATATCCTCTATAACAGAAGTTGTTACAATTTGCAACAACCCAACAACTTTAAGTATTTCTGTTTGTACTCTCTAACATAGTCTGTTACAAATAATAGTCATAGGGAATACTATTGGATATCCTATGACTATGACCTGGGACCGCTTTGTTGGAAAAACAGTACGCCCGGCTGGACAAAACTCTCACCAATATGAGACATACATGTATTAGCAATGTTCCCTTCTTTTAGAGCTATTAAGAACCTTTGACACACTCGTCGGACTATTTATGGCCTCATGAAGATTTAGATGTGGCCACCCTACTGTCGTATGTTGCTTTGCAGAACCTCTATCATCTATCCCTTCTACCCCATCCAAGCCCTTTGCTCTCGAATCTTGTTTTTGATGGGGCAAAAGGTCATCTATGCCGCCGAGATGTGGAACAAGATTTGATTCCTTCATTACCTAGTTAATATGCTATGGTACTGTTGGGTGGATCAATTGTCTAATTAATTAAATAGTTGAATCTACCAGAACATAAATTATCAACCCGAGGAAGTCTTTTATTTCAAAGCTATCGTACAAAATCTATGCAAGCACAATTTCTACCTGACACTATTTATCTATTGGTATGAAATCAAAACTATTTGTAAACTAGATCACACCTTCTTGAAAATAAATCAAACCTCAACCTATTCATAAAATCAAATTGTAAATCTAATCACACTTGAAACAAAATCAATTCTTATGAAGCAAGATCTAATTGCATAATCTAAAAGAAGTGCTATGTTGGCCAATGATCTATCAAAATGAATTAACAAGAAAACATCTATGATAAATCTAATGAATGAAAGCATACAACTATGATAAATCTAATGAATGAAAGCATGAACTAAATAATAAGCAATTCTACATGATAACACACCTACAATCAACACTACCAGCATATTCTCGGGGAAGAGGGCCCTTCCTCCACTGAACAGAGCTAGGTCTCCACAATGAAAGCCTACAACTCCAGAATTAAGAAATTGCCAGCATGTATTATCAAAATGAAAGTGTTACAACAAAGTCTGGATCAAATCCTACAACATAACATTACTTGCTCTTCTCTTCCCCCTAATACATCATAATGATTACATATTTATACATAAAATCCTCTCAGAAGAATGAGAAATCGAATCCCCAACTTGTGATCTATTTCAACCAATTGCTAATTTGTAAAACCGACCGCAATAGTAAATATGAGAATTACACAATTAGAGAACCAGCTGTATAGTTCAAAGCGTAACTTTGTTTGGCGATTTCCTCATGCATCAAGTAATTGAGGCCGTTGCGCACAAAACCCATGTCTCAGATTTTCAAGATTCTGCTCCATCTGCTCGAAAATTGCGACGCAAATCAATGTGTTGTTATATGGCATGCGTTTTTGGTTAAGGTCGTTTGATCATGAGCTGGAGGTTGCCATGTTGGACTTGGGCACGAATTGAAATCGCAAATCACATAATTAATCATAAGATGAAACCATGTTGTGAAATATCCATGCGGATGTGTGCTAGCATGCCAACTTTGGAAGCTTGAACCATGAGTGCTGCTGCTGTTAATATGACAAATCACTCCATAAACCATTATCAGTAAAATTATGCATAATAGTCTTCAATTCATCAAAAATAAAGAAAAATAATCATGATTAACAACTAAAGCATCAATGGAAGTAATATGGTATTTTACGTGCAGTTACAGCAAATGGATGGAAAATGGAATGATAAATGGATAATAATAGGAAGAAGAGGGATGAAATATATGTCGATAGGTGATGAAAATATGGACAAATCCGTGACCCAACATCTCCACCAAACTGAACTTGTTGCATGTCCTCATGGAACCCAATACCTGTGTAGCATCCAAACTAGAAGGACTCATGTGACTGTTGTATTCATTTTACCATGCATAATGACCAAAACCAATCTGCTTGCCCACTAATGATGCTAATGGAATATGATGCTTCTTTTCAAACAATACTTAAAACTCCAAACAATGGTTGTTGCATTTCTCATCAAAGGATAATCTTCATAAAAAAATAGCCTTCAAATTATCTCTAGCAATTCTGATGGAGTTTCAGCAATTAGTGAAAAATTTAGCGAAAAACTTTAGCAGAGAAGTTAGCGAAAAATTTGGAGGTGTTACAGCCATTTAGCGAAGGATTTAGCAGAAAATTTGGCGGTGTTGCAGTTGCTTAGCAGAATAATTGGAGAAGAATTTAGCGGTGTTGCAACTGCTTTAGTGGAGGATTTGGCGGAGTCATAGCTGCTTTAGCGGAGGATTTAGCAGAAAATTTGGCGGAAATGGAGAATTTGGCGGAGTTGCAGCTGATGTTTCAGCAAACTTCCTGAGCTAATATCTCACAAAATACAATCTGGGTTTGGTTGAAATTTTGCAAGCAAGTTACTACAAGTCCAATGCATCTCCACACCAAATATCAGAGATACCCACATCACAGATTTCGAGAAAAATGCAAATTGGCTGTAGGTGATGATGGCCATTTTTTCTCAATCCATGAAGTATTTTTTTTCTAAAAATTGGTGAGTATCTTCCTCTTAACATAATGCTTCTTCTCCCCAAAGCTCAAATTCATCCGATCCATGGATATAGAGATATAGGAAAAATGGCTGTAGGTGATGGTGGCCATTTTCTCAAAAATCGTGCATTGGATTGGGCTGAAACTTACCAGGTTTGTTCGTTTTGATATTATGCACTTCCTGTCCAAAAATCATTAGAATCCAGTTCATGGTTGGTGAGATATGCTCAATTCAAATTCTTCATTAAATATGGAAAAGTAATTTGCATGAGTAATATGAATGGCAAACCAACAAGCATGGTAAATCTTCTTCTCCCCCAAACTGAAATTGCTTCCACGCCCTCATGGAAAATATAAGTTTTCTTGAAAACTGTGCATTGGATTGGGCTAAAACTTACCAGGTTTGTTCATCTTCCTGTCCAAAAATCATGAGAATCCAGTTCATGGTTTGTGAGATATGCTCAATTCAAATTCTGCATTAAATATGAAAAAATAATGTGCATGAGTAATAGAATGTCAAGCCAACAAGCATGGTAAATCTTCTTTGCCAAAACTGAAATTGTTTCCATGCCCTCATGGTAAATATGAGTTTTCAGCTAAGTTAAAAATAGCCATCTCCCCCAAACTCAAGACAAAGCATGTCCACATGCAATCAAAATCTTCAACCCAAGTGCTTGACCAATTCTTCATGTGACATCTTATCATTTTGAAAGAAAAACACTTATTATTGTTACGAATGATCTCCAACAATTGGCACACCAATGGAATCCTCAAAATGATGAGCATGAAATGATATATGAATGTATGTAAAAGGGATGAATAGAGCAACTGAATGCAACATTAAAATGATCAAATTTCTTTTCAGAGCATGGGAGGAGCAAATCACAAATCTTTGTTTCATACCCTGTTATATGGCAGCATGTGTTTGTTTCACAACAAAAATGTCCAAATCATTATGAAAACTTCCTTTAGGATTGCAAATAGAGTCAGCCATATTTTATTGAACATCAAAGACATGCCAATGCTACAGGACTATTTGTTGAACAAGAGGCCAAGCATTCTTTTGCACGTTCCACAACAATCAAACTCATTTCAGGAATTCTGTAAACTTTGAAAAATGACCAATGATATCCATGTGCAATATGTCATTAAGTATCATTCTCATTGCCATGGCTGTAAGTATCTCAAGCTTCACATAACATAAAAATGCTTGCAAAAATAATAAATTGTACCTTGAAGCTTGCTGTCCATATTATGTTGTTGAAAGAAACTTGGAACAAGAAGTTGAACTGCTGCAACTAACCCAACACTTTTTTAAAATTATTTCCCATTGTCCTCATATTTGAGAGTTGCCTTCAAAATAAATGAATCAGAACTAAGTATACTCTTTTGGAGCTGATATGAATCATAGATGGCTTCATTGATGGTTACCCCACTACTGTAGACACAGTTTGCAGCTTGATGATTAAATAATGAATACATATGCAACTGTGTCATAATTATTGTTGTTGTCATAAGATGGAAATGAGGACTGTTGTTTGATATGGATTTAGTGACAACAAAAACAAAGATCTAGCACACCCAAAGTCGTGTTCCCAAGATTCTCAAATGCTGCTACAAGGTCTGAAAGGTCGATTGTGTTTTTCCATTTGTGGAAGCAAGTAACCATGATGTTTCATACAAGAGGGCCATGAAGCAAGAGGCTGGAAAGGATAATTGCAAACCATTTTTCATGAGATGAACTAATACACCATGGATATGGACCAAAGAAACCATAACTCTGACTTTCACCTTACCGATATGATAGTGCACAACATGATCTTCTCCCCTTTTTTCTGTTGGTTCTTGGGTGGAAACAACAACTCATTTTCTCATGCTTGGATGTAGGAAAGATGTAGGGAAGGACTTGATTTGAATGTGCGTGAATTGAAATGATGAAGTGTTAGAATTGAGTGGGAAAGGATGGGAATGGAGAAAAAAAATGCTATATAGAAAATGGAAATGGATAATGCTTAATGGTTCTTCATGACATTTTCCTAAATCTTTAATAAATAAAAAAATCATGCTATTTTACCTCAAGTTTTACCTCCGTGGAATCTTTGATTGGCATGGATGGAATGATGCCTGCTGGAGCTGATGTAGGCCAAGCTGTTGCTGAGAGAGATGTATATGAGAGATGAAACTAAATGAGGTTGAATCTGATCTGAATTGTGTTTTACTAGCTACATGTAAGACTACTACCTGCTAGAAGAAAAGAAGTGCAAAACAACTGAAATAACTAATGCTGCAAGTCACTGTTGAAACCATTAGATCACATAATCTTCAGCTGCTACAAAACCGAGGTACAATTCTTACCATGCAAATGAATGTGCTGAAGTCGAGCATGGAAATAAATAATTGGATTACCGACCATTAATGTATGACGTTAACCAATGTGAAGCAACTCAGCTTTGATTATAGTGAGCTCTAAAGTACCTTAGTGCATCTTGACAGGTACGAATGAATGTGTTGGAGTCGAGTCACCTGCAAGATTCTTCAATCAAGAGGCATTGATGAATCCTCATGATTAACAACAAGGAAATATGCCATTGATTCATGCAGATCGCAGGGCACTATAAAACTCTAATCTCAATCCTAGATGATGTGTTGGAGTCAATGGGACAATACCATTGGAAGGTGGACCTTAATGAATTCCACATCATCCAATACGAGTACAAAACAAATGATTGTGAATAATCATAGTGAAAAATAGAACCAACATGAAACTTAGAAGTCGAAAGTATATGTGAAGTCATGATGTAGTAGTGATAGCAAAAAAAGGTTAAGGATGACTACATAAGTAGTGGAAAATGGGACTTTGACATGAATGGATTTTTTTAGAGCTTTGAAAGGAGGAGGGTGAATGAATATAGGACAATTGGCTTCTTGACAGCAATTGGTGTAATGAGCTTAATGTCATCTCAAAAGGATTCTTGGCATGTAGCAATGGGACTTGACGTTAGAAACATTGGACTTGGTATAGTTTTCACATCAATCTATCCATTTTTTTATGTTCTCAATCCATTGCAAATTTATAAAAAGTTTTCAAGAGTCACTTGTGCTTGCATTGACCTTCTTTTTCCAAGGACTTGCAAAAACCTAACACTTGCCTGCAATAAAACGTGAGATGATGGAAGAAGACAGGTGATTGGTCTCTCTTCACCCAAAACTTATGAAAAAAAAATGACAAGCAATTACTTATAAAACAAATCCAAAGAAAAATGAATGAAACAAAATACACTTTATACCTGCGGGAGAGCGATGGCCATCTAGACTCACCAACAATATTTCAATCATAAATTCTTTGTTCTTTGTCCGATTTGAGCGATTCAAAATCCAAATGAAAGTAACTTCATAGGTCTACGTCCATTAGAAATAGGTTTTAAAAATTCTATGTGATGATAATCCAAATTTTCTCAATAACAGCCTGCATGACAAGGTGTTTTTCGAATTCTGGACTAGACCAACAGTCACGGTTTTAGGCATAACGCTTTTGTTTGATAACGGATTGATGTGATTCCAATTGGATATGAAAGTAGATTCATATAGGTGTCTCCATTTGAAATAGGTTTTGAATCCAAAAATAATTGATGGGTCAATTATGCCAATGAACAGTCTAGGAAACCGAGTTTTAAAAATGCAGATTTGTGATAGGCAGTCAGTATTTTGGTCATAAAATTTTCAAACGATATCGAAATTGAGTGATTCAAATTGCATTTTAAACTAGATTTATAGGGTAATATACCAATGAAACAGGTTTTCAATATCTATCCAATAAAGCATCCAAAAAGTGACTGTCTCAGCTCTGTTCCTAAGCTGCCTGCTTGACACCCTGTTAGTATTTTGACCATAAATTTTTCGTTTGATGCCCAATGTCAAAAATTCAAATTGTTTTGGAAACTAGATTCAAAGGGATACTTAGAAATGAAACAGTTTTTAAAAATACTTCCATTTGGTCTCCCAAAAATGGATTGTCCCAACTGTGTTTTAGTAAAACTTTCAAGCCAAAATGCCACAAAATTCCAATAAATGAAATTTGTCTCCCAGTGATCGGAATAGGTGGGAATGTTTTTTATGATATAAATTTCAATAGAAAAAACACCCATACTAAAAATTTCAAGCATTGAGTACCTAGATTGACTTACACAGTGTGTTGCAGCAACGATTGCAACTCTTAAAAAATGATATAATGTTGAAATAAAGTCTGTGTATTTTTATGGATGTGTTATATAGAAATGAAAAATAAACACATACCATGATGATCACTCAAGTATCAAGCTTGAATGTTTCCATAATCATTTGGATCCTTTTCCGTGGAGTTTTCATTCACCAATGCTTCCTTCCTCTTACCCCCTTCCCAAATTATTATAATTTTGTTTTCACGAAGGATCTTTGTAACAGATAGAGACAAATTAAATTTTGAAAGTTGAAGACAAAAAATGATTTAAGCATTTTGTTCAAATAGTCAACAATTACAAAGCATTCCTAAAAACATCTCATAGCCATTCCTTATCTTTCTACTATATGATCTTCCAATCGCAACAAGGTGTGGGGAGAGAGCATACTTATTGAAAAAAAACTAAAAAAACAAAATTCTATCCTACCCTATTCTACTTGGAAATATAAAAATTGTTCAAGTGTATGCATATTTCCAATGTAACCACATGCACAACATGATTATAAACATATTCACACTCAAGTTTGAAAAATGTAATTTGAAGCATATGAGAGTGTGAGAGACCAGCTGCGGGGAATAACATGATACACATAAGGAAGGAAGAATGAAATAATGATGTGACCTAGTAGCTACTTCGAACCACCTTTCAATATAACTATGATATTCTCGATTCTCTTCTTGGTTTAGATCACACTACATCTCTTCTTTGGCCTCCTCGATCTCAGGTTCGAATGATTGCTCCCCATTAGATATATGTGACTCATGGAATGTTGGTTCTTCTTACACTTCTAGAGAGGTGGATAAGTTTTTGACTGCTGTCAATATGTGCTCTTCCTAAGAAGAAGAGATCCCAGCTGCTGCTAAGATTTGAGAGAGTTCTTCCAAACTTATGTTCATCCTTGAATCCATCTTGTTGGTAATCCTATCTTCATAATTGGATTAGTAGAAGGGGGGGTTCTTACAACACCCAAAATTTAACTACAATCTAAAAAATGAATTAAACTAGTTGCATAAATAAAATCACTCTTGCAGAAAACAAATAACACACACTTGCAAAAAAGGAAATCACACCACCCTTAAAAGCAAATTCAATAAACTGAAAGGTAATCATGCAACCTATATGCTCTACTTTAACATTGCATCTACAAAACAATGTCAGATGTACTTTTGCACCATTGATAACTTCCCCGACAACGACACCAAAATGTTGGGTGGATCAATTGTCTAATTAATTAAACAGTTGAATATACCAGAACATAAATGATCAACCCAAGGAAGTCTTTTATTTCAAAGCTATCGTGCAAAATCTATGCAAGCACAATTTCTACCTCACACTGTTTATTTATTGGTATGCAATCAAAACTATTTGTAAACTAGATCACACCTTCTTGAAAATAAATCAAACCTTAACCTATTCATAAAATAAAATTGTAAATCTAATCACACTTGAAACAAAATAAATTCTTATGAAGCAAGATCTAATTGCCTAATCTAAAAGAAGTGCTATGTTGGCCAATGATCTATCAAAATGAATTAACAAGAAAACATCTATGATAAATCTAATGAATGAAAGCATACAATTATGATAAATCTAATGAATGAAAGCATGAACTAAATAATAAGCAATTCTACATGATCACACACCTACAATCAACACTACCAGCATCTGCTCAGGGAAGAGGGCCCTTCCTCCACTGAGCAGAGCTAAGTCTCCACAATGAAAGTCTACAACTCCAGAATTAATAAATTGCCAGCATGTATTATCAAAATGAAAGTGTTACAACAAAGTCTAGATAAAATCCTACACCATAACATTACTTCCTCTTCTCTTCCCCCTAATACATAAGAATGATTACATATTTTTACATAAAATCCTCTCAGGAGAATGAGAAACCGAATCCCCAACTTGTGATCTGTTTCAACCAATTGCTAATTTGTAAAACCGACCGCAACAGTAAATCTAAGAATTACATGTTTAGAGAACCAGCTGTATAGTTTAAACCGTAGCTTTGTTTGGCGATTTCTTCGCATGTCAGGTAATTGAGGCCATTGCGCACAAAACCCATGTCCCAGATGCCCGCAAATCACGACGCAAATCAATGTGTTGTTATCTGGCATGCGTTTTTGGTTAAGGTCGTTTGATCATGAGCTGGAGGTTGCCATGTTGGACTTGGGCATGAATTGAAATCGCAAATCCACATAATTAATCATAAGATGAAACGATGTTGTGAAATATCCATGCGGATGTGTGCTAGCATGCCAACTTTGGAAGCTTGAACCATGAATGCTGCTGATGTTAATATGACAAATCACTCCATAAACCATCCTCAGTAAAATTATGCATAATAGTCTTCAATTCATAAAAAATAAAGGAAAATAATCATGATTAACAACTAAAGCATGAATGGAAGTAATATGGTATTTTACGTGCAGTTACAGCAAATGGATAGAAAATGGAATGATAAATGGATAATAATAGGAAGAAGAGGGATGAAATATATGTCGATAGGTGATGAAAATATGGAAAAATCTGTGACCCAACAGGTACTACCGCTTCACCATTTGATCATCCTTTGCTGGGACCGACGTGCCCCTTCCTTCTGTGCTTCTGCATTCAGAAGGCCCATCTCCTTTTTAACCACTGTAATTGTTGAATTCTCCTTAGACATATCGGGTGAGACCTCGGGCTTCTCTCGTCTGAATGTCTGTGAATGCGCATCTGCGGGATGCTCATGGACGCTGGTCATCCGAGTCCTTAGCTCTCCTTGCGAGCCTCCACTAGAGATAAAATGTGCCATTGAGAACACCTATCTTTCTGCTCAATCTAGTCAGCACTGATCAACCTATGCATTTCAAGCTCTGCGCTTCGGACCAGTGAGGCTCAAGAACTTCATGATTCAATCTTATGCAATAACGAGAGTATTTGTAACCTCTCTCGCTTGATCCTTGAAGAACGTGCTGTACCTAGGCAATGATTACACAACTGCTTTTCGGGCTTTACGTGCTGAGAGCGGACTGCACTCTGTATGGTGACGGTGATAGCAATGAGCACTGGGAGGCGCTACTTCGAAGTGATGGTGGGAGCTGACAAGACCATTAAAAAAGGAACCTCCTTGAAACATGTGGAAAAAAATCCATCGAGTGGCTGTATACCAGAAAGCACTAGCGGTTTTCAGGACCCCCAGAAAGTAGTTTAGGGAACCTGCTTCAATCCCCCTGAATGATCCTGGGATCGCCACATGGAAGTAGCGATTGTGCTTCAGGGGGTACTAGGAGTGATAAAACTCGTGCAAATTCAACATCCTGACGCTTGGGTGACCATATTGATCTTCTGCTAAGCCTCCTCGAGATTTGTGCAAAGAAGGTGCAACTTTAAGAATGGGTCCCCCCTTAATGCACGACCTCCCTATCTGGCACCTCGTGATACATAAAACCACCATGGTGGTTTTAATGGTTTCAAGGTCCTCGAATAGTGGTATGGGGAGACCGCTTTGAGGCCCCTGAACACCTGTGGATCTAACATGCGTCCATGACGATTTTTCTGTCCAGGGTGATTTGGGCCGAATAAGTGCAAAGCGCTTAAGGGTCCTGACTGTGCTTGATTTTAGTTGGTCTGTGAAGAACTACTCCTCCGAACTTCAGCTGCATCATCCAGACACTACGACGTAAAAATCTTCTTCACCTGCGCCATTTTACTGCTCTAGATTCCTCTTCTAGAATATTCTTTCAGTATGGTGATGAGTTTCCCTGGGCTGATAATAGTACTAACAGATCCCAAGATCGGTGCTTGTAAAAGACAACACAAACCATAAAATTTACCCTCTTATCTTAATCTGATATATATGTAAAATACAACATTAGTTTATGGGATCGGCTCACTCATCCGAACTGAGCCGTCCCTTATATAATTCATAAAATGCAGCATTAATGTTAGGGGATCGAGCTCGCTTATCAGAGCTAAGACGTCCCTCCATCTACTATATAAAACACAACATTATTATTATGGAATTGAGTTCTCTCACTAGAGTTGAGCCGTCCCTCATCTACTATATAAAATGCAACATTATTATTACGGGATCGAGCTCTCTCATCAGAGCTGGGCCATCCCTCATCTACTATATATAATGTAACATTATTATTACAGGATCGAGCTCACTCATTAGAGCTGAGCCATCCCTCATCTACTATATAAAATTCAACATTATTATTATGGGATCGAGCTCGCTCATCAGAGTTGATCCGTCCCTCATCTACTATATAAAATGCAACATTATTAATATGGGATCGAGATTTATCATCAGAGTTGAACCATCCCTCATCTACTATATAAAATGCAACATTATTGTTAGGGGATCAAGCTCGCTCATCAGAGTTGAGCCTTCCCATCCCCTATCTTGGATAAATATAAAATGCAGTGTTCAATGGGATCAAGCTTGCTCTATAGAGCTAAGCCGTTCCATCCCTATACCCGCAAAGTATTCAAAAAAAAAAGAACAAGGATGTCTCTCCCCCCCAAAGACAATGAATTCATATCTAACTTCCATCTCAAGAGGGCTCAGTCGTGCTCTCCTTTACTCGATCTCATCTCCTCCTTATGAAGGAGGGGGGCTTGTTCTCATCAAGTTGACACATGGTAGCTTTACAAATGGTATGGAGACAAACTCCCAACAAATTTCATCAAGGAGACAAACTCCCAAAAATTTCTCAACTAGTCCCTCCTATCTAACTACCCATAACCTTTAAAAGAAATGATCACTTATGATCCGCTCTTTTTTTTAGAAAAATAGGCAATGCGCCTTTGAATAATATACATGCATGTGTGCTCTTACATATATATTTTCATATATGTATTTTGCAATATATGCTTTCTCACTTAACATTATTTGTATTAATAATTTGTTTACCTTATGATAGGTTATATATAAGTATAGTCATTTACTCACTTTCCAAAAAGAGGTAGGCCTTCTTTGTTATGAACCATGATATATATATATATTGTACAAATTATAACTTATTTAGAACAATTTCCTTCTTAGAAATAAATCTTCACCTTCCATTTATTTGCAGCTTAATAATATTTATCTAGCATCATTTTTTCCAAGCTTTAGAAAACTAATAATAATTAGAATACTTAGTCTTAGTTAGGATCGTAAATAATAGTTAATTAGTAAGGACATAGGATATTAATTAGACGCTTGCGGTGAATAATAATTCTTACAAGATGAACCTTTAACTTAGGACTAACATAATTTAAGATGACACTTAAGACCTTAGGAAAATCCAGTAAGTAGTTACTAAGTGCTTACAAGCACCAAGATGGAATCCATCATCTATAGCCTGGATTCTCATGGCTTCCTAGCCATTTGACCCCTCTCCCCTAGTGGATTGTTTGCCCCGTCATTAAAGTTGCACCATACCCTCAGTCTCCTAAGTCTATAATCAACCATTAAAACTTATGAAATAAATAACAAAACTTACAAGGTTTATTGGTGGGGATTTGACCTTGAGATCCTCCCCAGAAAAAAGTACATAGTTACATTTTCAGTTATAAAGAATAGGGGTAAAAAAAAGATGTTAAATACCTGAAGCCTTACAATATACTTCTAAAATCTCCTTAAGCATTAGGGAATCTTCCTTGGACCCATCACACAAAATTAATATGTCATCCACAAATAGTAGATGAGAAAAGTGTGGAGTAGAGTCTATTTTGATCCCTTTGCAAAGGCATGCAACCTTTGCTTCAAAAAGATCCGATATGTTATACAAAATATCCAAAAGGATACTTAAAAATCTATATACCGTAAAAAAGATTCAAGATTTTCTAGTTAATATTTGAATAATATTAATGATATTTGAATATAAAAATGATAATATTTAATTGATGTATTTGACATATTCCCTTTCAAGAATACTCTGCCACCAGAATGGATGATTGTTTATGTTAATAAAGGGTATGGTATGATTTAAGTAAATTATAAAGTAAGAATTTCTAAACACTAATTAAAATAAAAAATTAGAATATATTTATATAAAGTTACAATTATTTGAATTTATTATGATTAGAAAATTTTATACAAATTGTGGGTGAAGCTATGGAGATAGGTAACAATTTTTGGCGAGGTGGGTGGAGGGAGCTCTCCATCTAACTATTTTAATATCTTTATCTGTATATTAAGAGTTTATGTAATCATATTATTTTTACACTAACTTGAGTATCCAATAGCGCCATTGAGCTTACAACTTGATTGAGTATTATTTCTACACAAAACAACAATTAACACAAATATACACACACAAACCAAATGTTGGAAGGGAAAACCATGTGCAAATACCATCAACTCATTTTGAAAATCATCAAAATTCCTCGCATGTTTGTAATGAACCTCCCAAGTGGCACATACAACCTGTGGATTATTGTAAGACCTAAGGAAGGACCTAAATGTTTTTTCATATGACCATTCATTTTAAGAGAAGTGGGGAGGGGGGATTAAACTATCCTAGGGTTCAAGAATGGATACAGCCTATTTTTTTCATCATAATGCAACTTTGGATAAATTATTGTTCCAAATTGGGTCTAACCCTTGCATTAGAGATATTGTTAGTACCTCCTACTTACTATGTTCTCATATGAAGGGGTTTCATCTATTGCTACTACCACTGGTTTACATTCTTTCATTGCCTCTAATCAATTTTTCCATCATCTTCTTTGGTCCTTACATTGGGGAAGACTATGGGCACTAAGAATATTTTGAATATAGGTTCTTGTGCTTCTGGAAATTTTATTGTGAAAGGTTTAGGATATGTAGGTCAAATTTTGAACTTTGATTGCATGGTACAAGTGGTAAGGCTCTAGAACAAATGGAGAAGGTGCCCGAAGTTTATCAAGAAGAAGGATATAAGATTGAAAATGGTGGTAGGGAAGGACATTAAGGTGGAACATATTTTGGATCTTAAAAAATAAAACCTTATAGGTCACTTCTTTGATAGATGGATGTCAGTGGAGTCCTTGAATGATTGGTTATAGAAATACTAGAGTACTTTAATCTGTTGACAAAAGGATGGATTAGCTTTTCATTTCACATTGCGGAGGACACTGAGACAATATTGGAGAGGATTTGGTTTTGGGGGTCAACCCACCTCTCACTTAAAACATGGCACCTAATATTTGATCCATAGATCGCAATGACTACGAGGGTACCCATTTGGGTAAAAGTCCCTGATTTTCCATTAGAATTATGGACAATGTATTTTGTAACAAAACTTGGTAATCGTCTGGGAAAAGACTATCAACATTGATGACTCATTCAGTAGGAGTCTTAGTTGTACTATCACATGGGTTTCAGTGGATATTGATACCTGGGATGGATTAGCAAAGAATGTGGATATTGAGGTTTATGGGGAAATTCACTCGCATGTTCTCGATTATCAGAATGTTTCTTTTCACTACTCAAATTGCCACACGCATGGTCACATTGCTACAGAATGCTCCTAACCTTTTATTAGAAAATTTTGGAAGAAGAAAGTCTCTCCCCTTTCCACTGAGAAATATAAAATGAAAATATCTAGAGACAATGCTTTTAGAGATTGGTGAACAAAAGGGTAAAAAGCGTGAGGTCAACCTAATCCAAAATTTTAAATATTTGGTCCCTTTTGTGGAGTCAAATATTGTTTTGAGGATAGTTGGTGAAAATACATCCTTAGTTTTCCCATTTCAGTCGAACAAATTCAATAAGGCATTGGAGGCTCATAAACTTCCTATTAGAAATGAGTCTTTGGGTGCTACTATATTGGAGGAGTCCCATGTTGAAGGTTCTATGGACAACAATATTTGTAAGACTCCTACTATAAATTTTAATTGTAATGTGGTAGTTATTTTGGATATCAAAGAAAGTTGGTGTTGTAGGGGCTTGGTTGACCCAATCGACTAGTAATTAGAATTGACCGGTCAGTCGAGTTGGTCAGGTTATTGATTGATTGGGTGAGCTGACCGATCAAGGTAGTTAATGAATTTATAACTAACTCTATGAATGTAAAAGTATATAAAGGCCTGAGTATGTAAGGGAATAAGTCTTGTCTTGTGTTGTTAATCTAATCTAATATAATGCTTGATGCTGGTTCCACTACAACCTTCTCTTCTTAATCTATTTCTATGTATGTATATTGTTGTGTGGTATACTATATTTGTATTTGTACATTATTGGTAACTGCTTCGATATAATCCCATAGATTACAATATTGGTTCTGTTGTTGGGAACTAGATTTTTGGGATTTGCAAGTAGAGTGGACATACCTAGATTCTAACCGAGGAAGATATTCGACTGTGGTGGAGTAGAAAAGTTAATAATTACTTGAAAAAATATGCTAGAAGGAACCAACTATCAATTGTCAAAGCATGAGATTTATTCTACACAAAAAATCATGAAATATTCTTGGAAAATGTCCTCATGCGATAAAATTTTTATTGGATAGCCTTTCTGATGAACAAGAAAAAAAATATAAGGAGTTGTTATCGAAACTAAACAACATAGGCCAAATGAATTTGTATGAGTGGATAGATAAAATTGTCAAGGATTTATGTGAAGAGCAAGCGGTAGAAGAAAGAACATCTATTGATAATGTAAAAAGAAGACTCTATGATGACATGCACAAAATTTTTCTCTGCATTGTTCCTATATTATTGCACAAATTTACTATAGATAAAGGATTCAGACATATAGTTTAAGCAAGGCTTCCGATAAAATCTCCCATGTGACCAATTTGAAGAAACAAGAAGAATGGGGATATTTGTTGAGTAAATGAATGCCATGGGTTCCCTCTTCAACCAAGAATAAATTTGGGTAGACCATGGAGGGGTTGGACACATGTGAGATGCATCAACCAAAGAAAACCCTAGTTGACATGTGATAATAAAAGGAGGACCAATATATCAATGATTCCCAGAAAATGATGCTTGATTGAATGTGAATACATGCTTGACAAAGAGACCAAAATGCATACAAAAAAAAGATATAAGATTACAAAATTTTTCCCAAACTACAAAATTAGAAAGAGATAGAAGACATCAAAAGAGGTCAAAGATGCAGGACTATGGTGATGCCCAATAGAGAATGTCCCTAGAAAACACTGTAGAGTGTCGGGTTGATAGTCTATCAACCTTGCTTGAGTCGAGACAACTTTGACCAGGTGTAGAAAAGGAGGTAACTACAACTATGGGAAGTCTTAAGGAGCAATAGGTCGATGGTCAAATAACCCTGGATGAGTCAAGAAATGTTTGACTAGGTGTGAAAGAGGAAACGATCGTGACAGTTCCCAACTTAGGAACTAGGTGTGAAAGAGGAAACAATCGCAACAATTCCCAACTTAGAAGCAGAACTGCAAGTGATATAAACCAACCTCAAAGCCTTAAACATAAATGAAATGGAATTTGATGACTCCCCACCTCTAACCTCTCTTGGATCAAATTGCCTTCTATCAATTACATTTTAATGCATCGATTAAATTTGGAACCTGGGTCCTCATCAATATGGATTTGAATATATGAGAATGGACAAGAAATTAATATGCTTGCAAAGATCATGTACAAAAAATTGTCATAATAATTTAATTATTTGGTTCAAGGATTTCATGAAACTACCCCCTTTAATGAATTTAATAACTGAGGAAATTCAATCACAAGTAAGGAAGAGGTGCACTAAAGAGACGCGCTTGAAAGAATAGGTTTCATAGAATATATAAACTAGTATTTCCAGATGGATGATATGGAGGACGTTAGCAACAAGGAAGAAAATTTAAATCGAACTTCCATAGTTGAATATTCGATTCAGTTAACTCTTGTGATTCAACCGACCCTTATGATTTAGTTTCCCCCTATGATTCGATCGAATTTTGTGATTCGAGCTAACTTTGTGAATTATAATCGACCGTTGTCTCCACCTCTATTATATCTTATAAATTTTAACAATTCCATAAATATGTTGAACAACACTGTTGGACATATTCCTCTGTACGAGGGAGATGAATATCACAAGATACATTGGTTTATATGCGAGAAGATTTAGGACTCTCAATATATCTCAGATGAAGGAAAAAAAATGGAAAAGTTCGCAAGAGAACAGAGAGAAAGAGAATTTAAGTGGTTTATGAATTATATAAAAAATAAAAATAGAACCAAGAATGAAATGAAAAAATATTTATTTCAATTCTTAGGAGACCAGGATGTTAAACACCTGGAAGCCCAAACTCAAAGAAATAAAGAAAATTCCAAGAGAATTAGTGAGGGACTATAACAAGAGTTTAAGGATTTACTTAGGTAAATCCCATATACAATTGATGTTGAACCCCAGGTCCAATGGTTCATGGATGGACTTCTACAGAGATATAGGGATCCCCTACGAATTCACAGGACCATAACATACTAAGACACCCTCCAAAAGGCACAACATTCTGATTTGGACAATGATGGACTGACCATCCTAACAAATAGACGATTAGAAGAAAAGATGGATATAATGCAAAGATCCATAAGAGAACTTGCATTAGAAAGATCATATTTATGGTTCACTATATGCAAAAAAACATACTAAAGATGCGTGCAAGTACAAAGAACTGACCGAGAGACACCTAGATATAAGAACAATGCATACTGAATTCTACTGCAAAATCTATTTTAGTGTGACAAACCATACCACATGTGACTGGCTGCACAATCTAAAGAATGAAAAACAAAAGTGGTGTGCAATCTGTGAATAATATTCTCATAATAGAATGGAATGCCTACTCAATAGAAAAAACCATCCGAACTGTCAAAAAGTATATCACACTCACTTGAATGGTGAGAACTAATAAAACAATGGATATGGAGGTAGGGGTTGAGGAAGGTATAATGTCTGTGGTCGATATAGTGGAAGAGGGGGTTGGCATGGAGGATGTGGAATATTCGACAAAAAATATCACTTTATTTGTCATATAAGTCTTGATTGTTCCCTCAAAGATAGAACCCACTTGAAATTTTGTACTAAATGTGGAATTAGAGACCATATTGCTCCATTACTGTGATACCCCCAAGACATTATTATTTTATTTTTGATTTAATATTTGTGAAAATATTTCAAAACAAATATTTTTGTAAGAGTTATTTAAAAACTCAAAAATAATCACAAGAGGTGTGAGTGATACTTTGCACAAGATTTATTATTTTTATTATTAATAAAAATAATAAGACACTTGGAGAACTCAGTTAAATGAGGGGACACCACCATGAGACAAAGATCAAATTGGAGAGCAAAAAATATATATTATAGCAATCAAATCCAATCTAAAATCTCAACTACCAGACAAGATCCTAAATCATAGGGATTAAAGGATTGATTGATATTTGATTGGGATGGCACAAGACCTGGACAAAAAAAACTATAAATGGGTGCATTAAGATACCACATGACATTGTGTTGTGCATGGAGAAATGATTGCTAGGAGTGCATGATGGTTGAGTATTTCTCTTTGATTGTAAGTCCATCATTGAGCTTGTTACAAACTCTGAGAGAGAGAGAGAGAGAGAGAGAGAGTGCTACGTGTAAGCGTTGTTTGCTAGTTTTATTGTGCATGGTGGTGATCCAACTCGAGGGTGGATTTGAGCTAGTAGTTGTACTTCTCTCTTCTATGGTTTGGAGGAACTGATTCTCCAAGTAGTCATTCACATTATTTTCAAGTAAGTGTAATTCTTCTTATGAATAAATGAGTGGCTAATGGTGTATATTCTAATGGTAGTTTAATTCTTTATATATACTATTTATATATAACTCTATTTTCATTCGTGGAGATGGGAGAAACTCATATACTCTATTTTTCATTATGTATATGTATCTCGATTGAATTTTTTAATGGTAACACAATCATAGGAAATGATAATATTTGGGGATTGTTTATTTATGATTTTCATTGGGTTATGGTAATCCCTTTGGGATCATGTGGATATGGTATCATTATAACATGATTTGTGTGGATTGAATATCCTTTAACTGGTTCCAATAATTAATTTTTATTGTTTTGTATTACAACTCCATGCAAATCCGTTGATAATAACTCTATGTGTTTTTATATTAACATTACACATGGGATTGAAACCCCAGAGAAAATGTTTAAATTGTGTGTCTTCTTTTATAAGCAATCTGTGTGCATGGGGATGGATTACTATCCTCTATGCATCATTGTATTTGTTGGATTGGGTTAATGTACATTGCTTTTAATAATCATATGTGGGATCAAAATCTTGTTTTAATTTAACCTTTGCATATTATGACATTGAAACTTATGTAAAACGCTTGGTTTTTTTATTAGTATGATGAATGTAATGAGATGAATGATTTGTATCGATATGATTTAGAACTGAATCAAAGTTCATGATGGATGGATTCAGTTAACACATATTTTATGAGGTCTTTGTGATAGAAATGAATCCCTATGGGTATCGGTTCCAACAACCTCCGTGATAAATATATCTATTGAAGAAAATCGTTCGAAAACCTAGCTCTGTGATATGTTATTGTTCTAAGTAATCATGTTGAATCCCTTAGTTTGGATATATATATTATTGTGTTATCAATCCTCTGGTTAATGGGTACATTTTATTTGTTGTCAAAGGATTATGAGGTCGACTCTCAACAGAGAATCGATTCTCTGTTTTAAACTATATGTTATATAATCTCTATGTATTGAGTTAAGAGATCGATACTCTACAGAGATTGATCCTCTATATTAAAGAGTTGATATATAATATCTATGTAAAATTTAATGGATCGATGCTCTACAGAGATTGATCCTCTATTTTAAATTATCTGATATATATTTCTCCGTGAAAAATATTTAGAGGTCGATTCTCTATAGAGATCGACTGTCGTTTGTTGTGTGATATGTATTCTTTGTGAATAATGATAAGATGTCGATTATATACAGAGATCAACCCCCTTGCTTAAATATTTATCATGTATGTTCTGTGCAAAAGTTAAAAGGTCGATCCTTGATAGGGATCGATCCTCTATTTAGGATAGACATTTTAATTGTGGTTTAAAAGTTAGCAGGTCCATTCTCTATGGAGATTGACTCTGTGTTTATGTTAGATATGCGAATTGATGTTAAAAGTTAAAAGGTCGATCCTTTTGTGGGATTCGACACTTTGTTGCAATTTTACATGTCGTCCTTGAAATACAGAGATCAAATCTCTCTAGAGATTGAATCTTTGAGAAAAATTTTAAATATATTAATCTCTGTTCAAATATAGAGATCAATCCTCTATGTAAAACATTAGCATTATTCTCTGTGAAAAAAGGAAATGATCTACTGTATGTTAATAAAAATGAATGCATGTTTTTTTTATTGTTATATCCTATCTTATGAGCCTCTGTGTTTTTATTAGTCAACCTCTACCTACATGGCGTAGGGAAAGGGACGATTAGTCTTGCGAGTAAACAATTGCTTGTAAACAATCTTATTTTGTTGAGGAAATTGTAGATGCAATTGGTTCATTGCACCTACCTCTTGCTTATCACGTGGAAGTTCATATAATGAATTCGCCCTTAATCCATGGTGATTTGGTCTGCTCAATGAATAGTATCTATTCCCTATCTCCTTGAGTTATGTTGATTGTTATTTTTTTGGTGAAGTATTCGTTGGATTGATCCACAATATTCATGTGCAATTGGGGGTTATGATTTTATTGGGTAATTGAAACCATTTATGTTTTGATCCCTTTAATATTGTTTGGTTGTGGTTAAAAAGTATTTTTAGGTTGCGTTTATATGTATAAAAATAACTTTTTTATGCACATAGGATTATATCTACATATATAGTGATATAAACAGATATATGAAACCCTTAGGACTATGGGTATAAAAATAATTTATGATGAATGGAATTGTGCATTTGATAATATAGCAATTGATGAAGAATCGTTGTATATGAGAAAGGAGTTAAAGGTAGAAAGCAAATTCATACAAAATGTTGGTATGGAATTCTCAATTATGGGGTATATTATTATGAATTTATTGTGATCCTAGTTATAATGTTGCCATTGATAATTCATGTATAATAGTTAATTTACATTGAATGGTATGTTGAAAGTACTGAAATTAAATGGTATGGCGAGGAAAAGAGTTGTTATATGTGGGAAAGGAAATCATTGAGATTGAATGCAATGAGTCATTAATATTTTGAACATTGCTTTTGGATGTGTTTAGACAAAGAAATACTTGGTATTGGTACTTTGGTTTATAATCCATGACGTTGGTCCATATATTCATTCAAGTTTGATGAAAGAAAGAGTGGCCAAAATATGAAAATTCTATTCAAACCATTAAGCATTTCTTCATGAGTTAAATATTATAAAGGTTTTTTGTTGCATTAGGAGAATAATATATATATATATATATATATATATATATTCCTCATTTTTCAATATTTGGGGATGTTACATGTGGTATCAAAGATTAGGTTACGACACTTGGCCTTATGGTGTCCATTAATACTATGAGAGAAACTAACGATGTATATGCATGGTGTTCTTCTTACTTGTATAGAAGAAAATTGTTTTACTAAACTACAGGAAGAGATGGCTTGAAGAAAATACCCTACCCAACCTATTTGGGTTGAACTTAATGATGAGGGAAAACAAAACAATTATAACATTAAGGATAATTCAAATGAGATTCTACAAACAATAAGAGACTTATAAGTTGAACTCCTAGACTTTAAACTTGAACATGAGAGAGTGATGAGAACTCAAGAAGATCTTAACGAAGTATTACTATTTAAATTGAATGAGATAGCTAATGACAAATGTAAAAATAAACGTAAACGAGAATACTCATCCTATGAATGTCCTTCTTCTGACAAAATCCCTATAGCTAGTGAATCAAAATATTCCATTAGTAGCTTTGAGGGTAGACAAAGGAAGAAGGGAAAATATAAAGATGAGATAATAGGAGAATTTAAAAAGACAAATCCTCCTACCTTTGATGATGAAGTAAAAAATGGATAAGAAGCTGAGGCTTGGATATCTGGGATGAAGCAATACTTTACTATGTATAATTATTCCAACTCTATGAAGGAAAGAATGTCCATTTTCAATCTAGTTAGAAAGGCTGAGATTTGGTGGCAAGACTTTAAAAGAGCAAAAAGAATCAACGATAGAAAAGTTAGTTGGAACTAGTTTAAAAATGAATTTAAAAAGGAATACCTCTTCGAGTACTACTATGAGGGGAAAGAAAAAGAGTTTTATAAGTTAAGATTAGGATCAATGTCGATGCATGAATTATGCACTAAATTTCTATCATTGTTAAGATATGTGCCTTACCTAGATGAAGAAAAACCTAAAATTCAAATATTTATAGGTTGTTTACCTAGCTTATATAAAGATAGATTAGAGTTTGATAACCCAAATATTTTATATGAAGCAACGAGAAAGGCCAAATTAACTTATAATCAATTTAAAAGTAAGCATGAAAATCCTTACAATTTTAAGAAAAGAGAAGTGAGTAATTTTAAAAGGAGAGAATTCAAACCCTTCAATAAACCTAATAATTTTCAGATAAATACTTTTAAGGATACACAACATCCCATTAAAATTGAGTATATAAGGATAATCTCTTTAATAAGAAAAATGAAGAAATAAAAAGAGAAATTTTAAAGTGTTGAGGTTGCAGGGAGAGTTATTTCCATCGGGATTGTCCTCATAATAAGGACAATCAAAGTGTCCATACTGTCTGAGAAGCATACACAGTTGGAGAGGTTGCTTGGAACATTCCGAAGATAAGTGCAACACTCGACAGTCATCAAGCATATTACCAAACTTCAATGATTGAAGTTGAAGGTAAGATCTTTGACAAACCTCTTTCTATCTTAATTGATTATGGATCTACTTTAAGTTACATATCTCCTAAATTAGTATATTTGTGTAAAATGAAGAATTATGATTTTGAAAAATCGTGGTTACTGTAATTAGCCACATGAAAAAAAGAAAGGTAACTAGATTTATTTCTAGTTGTGAAATTTATATGCAAGATCTGATTACAAAAGTAGATTTAAATTTTTTTCCATTAGGATCATATGATGTATTAATTGGAATGGATTGGTTAGAAAAACATAGAGTTGTGTTAAATTGCTTTGAGAAAACTTTCACTTGTATTGATGAAAAATGTGAAAATAGATTTGTTAAAGGAATTCATAAAAAAGTTGTTACTGGGAAAATATATGCTTTGTAATTAAAGAAGTGTGCTAGGAAATGATGTAAATTGTTTGCTGTGCATATCACTGAGAATGATGATGATAAAACAAAGTATCGATTGGAATAATTTTCCTTTTTAAATGAATTTAAAGATGTTTTTCTAGAGGAGATACCTGGATTACCTCCAAGAAGGGATATTGAATTCACCATTGATTTGGTACCAGGAGTAGTGCCTGCCTCTAAGGCTCCTTAATGAATAAACTTGAGTTGGTGGAATTAAAATTACAATTACAAGAATTAATAGATAATACATATATAAGACAGAGTGTGTCTCTATGGGGAGCACCGATGTTGTTTGTTAAAAAGAAAGATGGAACATTAATACTTTGTATTGATTATAGCCAATCAAATAATGACTATTAAAAATATATACCCTCTCCCCCACATTGATGACATGTTCGATCAAGTACGTGGAGGGGTTGTATTCTCAAAGATTGACTTAAGGTCTGGGTACCATCAAGTAATAATTAAATATGAAGAGGTTTATAAAACAACATTTAGAACATCGTATGGGCATTGCATGTTCTTGATTGTACCATTTGGATTGACCAATGCTCCAACCACGTTCATGTGTTTAATGAACAGTGTTCTCCATAAATACTTAGATAAATTTGTAATAGTATTTATTTGACATATTAATATACTCTAAAGTTGAACAATAACATGAAGAACATTTTAAATTGGTCCTACAAACCTTAAGAGAACATAAAATTTATGCAAAGTTTAGTAAATGTGATTTATTTCAAGATAAAATTCAATACCTAGGCCATGTAATATCTAGGGATGAAATTTCTGTAGACCCAGATAAAATCAAGGAAATCATTGATTGGCCAATTCCTAAGGAAGTAACCGGGATTCGGTCCTTTATGGGAATCACAGGTTACTATCGTAGGTTCATTGAGGGGTTCTCCAGAATTGCTTACCCAATAACCTCACTTCAAAAGAAAGGAACTAAATTTATATGGTCTAATAAGTGTCAAGAGAGCTTTGAAAAGCTTAAACACTTTCTCACCACTGCACCTATTCTAAGAATAACATATTCGTACAAAGACTTCATTGTATGTACAGATTCCTTCTTAGATGGATTAGGTGGTGTGTTAATGCAAGAAGATGATGTAATAAGCTATGAATATTCAAGAAAACTTAAAGAATATGAATGGAACTATGCAACACGTGACTTGGAATTATCTCCTATAATACACGCTTTAAGAATGTGGAGACATTACTTAATTGGAAGAAAATTTACTTTAATGTTTGATAACATAAGTTTAAAATACTTATTTGATAAAAAATGTTTAAACACTCTCCAAGCAATGTGGTTGGCCTTCTTGAGCGAGTATGATTTTGAAATTAAACATATTAAAGGTAAAGAGAACAAAGTGGTGGATGCCTTAAGTAGGAATGCCATTCCACATTGTTCAGCTTCTTTTAGCAAGTATAAAAAAAATCTTGAATATTTAATAAAAAATGTATCTAAAAATGATGAGGAATACTTAAAAATTAAAGAACAATTGGAAAAAGATATTAATAGAATTGAATCCTCAGTTTACTCTATAAGCTCAGAGGACTTGCTAGTCTCTAAAAATCTATTATATAAACCAAATTATGAAGAAGTTAAGCAGTTAATATTGAGTGAGTTACATAAGAAACCGTATTCTGGACATCCAAGATATCAAAAGATGATAACAAAGTTAAGAAGAAGTTATTATTGGCCTAACATGAAGAATGATGCTGCAAATTACCTAGCTAGATGTATTTAATGTCAACAAGTAAAAACAAAACATCAACATCCAATGGGGTTACTTCAACCCTTTCTTATTCCAGAATGGAAATGGAAAATAATAAGCATGGAATTTATAATAGAATTAACTAAAACTACTAAACAACATGACTCAATAATGGTAGTAATTGATAAATTGAGTAAAGCTTCCCATTTTATACCTGTGAAATCTACCTTTAAAGCAATAAACATAGTTGATATTTTTATGAAAGAGATTTGTTGTTTGCATGGTATTCTGAAAGTTGTGATTTCTGATAGAGATGCAAAATTTACAAGTAATTTTTGGAAGCCTTTGATTAAAGGTCTAGATACTTAGCTGAATTTCAGTACTGCTTACCATCCTTAGACGGATGGGAAAATTGAAAGAACTAACCAAGTGTTAGAAGATATGTTGCAGATGTATGTAATGGATAATACAGGTAGATGAGAGGATTATTTACATTTAGTAGAATTTGATTATAATAATGGATATCAAGCTTCCTTAAAAATGATTCCATTTGAAGTTTTGTATGTTCGAAAATGCCACACTCATGTGTCATGGGATAACATTGTTGATAGGATTGTTCTAGTACCTGACATGTTGAAGGAGATGGAACAGATTATCAAAGAAGTGCAACAAAATTTAAAAGTTGCTCAAGATTGGTAGGAAAGTTATGCATATCTAAAAAGACTCTGAAAGAGTTCAATGTTGGAGATCATGTGCATCTAAAGGTAAAACCAAATAAACATACCTTGATGTTGGGAAGGTTTTCCAAGTTGGCATCTAGGTATTGCGGACCTTTTGAAGTGTTATCTAAGATAGGGCCAGACTATCCTATCAGCTTGCACTTCCCCTACTATAAAAGTAAACAATGTATTTCATGTTTTTTAATATCCATGATCAGGTTGGACATGAAAATATCCAAAATTTAAAACTTATAACACAAATTTTCACAATCAGAAACTAGTTAACAAAACTAGTTGAAAAGGAATCGGTCTAGGGCACAAGAAGACTCCTCCGGGGTTAGGAATTTGAAGTATTTAGAATCTGAAATATGTAAGGGTGAATTTTCTATAGACAAAATAGTAGAACCAGGGATAACTTCTAATTCCTATGCACAAGTTACTACAACCATTTACGTTTCAAAAACAACGACCGCTGAGGTCTACTCCGAGGCTTCCTGGGCACATCAGCATATGCATAATAAACTCATTTTCTCACACCTCAAGGTAAAAAAATGGATTATATCATATATTAACCTCCTAATTAAGTGTTCAATAAGAGATTCTGATAATTTGGGAGGTTCTCGTTGAGTTTGGAAACAAAAGAGGCAAGGGTTCTTCGTTGGACTGCTCAACCAATAGTTTTCCAAGTTCTTCCAAACATGATGAGATTCCTTTGAATCCTCAGATAAATGGTTGGGGTTGCTTTAGTAAGGTCTCAGGATTCAAAAATTACCATTAGAACAAAAAAATGGTTCATACATAGCTTTGAATTACAAAAATTGTAAAACTAGTCAAAAAAATGTGCTCAAAGAGCTAGTCTTGACAAAATTCCAATCAAACAACCTCTAAGGATTTCAAATTCCTCTTATGAATTATAATATGACTCATGCATGAACATATGAGCATAATAAAATTTAAACCAAAAGTTCTGAGTATCAATTGAATGGATTTTACTCTCAGACTTCTCGGGGAGTCTCAAATACATGAATTTCTTACAATATGGACTGTAGAAGGCTGTAAGGAGTAAATGTGAGAATATTTATTCACTAGATATGAAATAAGATGAATAAAGGAAATATGGATGATAATGGAAGGCACACCATATATCTGTGACTTCTCATAGGGGGTGCATTCATCAACTGAAAATTCACACGTGCGCTCCTTGTTGGGCCTCAGAAATGTCCCATTTTCATCCACTTTACCTTCTGTTATTCCTCACATTTCATCGTCCCATTAACCTTCCATCATACCAGTTCCTTACATATACTTGAGTTTCATCTTATTATTTTCCACTTTATTCATTTTAGTATTGTGAGTGAATTTATGATTAAATATTGGAAAATAACATGTTTTTCACTAATATCTCAAGTATGGATGAGCTTTGTAATGTGTAGGAATATGGAAGGATCAATTCAAAGAAAGACTCCTCGAATATCTCCTCCACCATTTCATGGAGATAGTTATTCAAAGAATATTCCAAGGAGAATATCATGGAGATTTGGTTGGCATATCTTATTTAGGATGTATGAGAAACATGTGGAGAATTTGTGAGAGACATGTGGAGGATTTGAATGGATCATATTTTGTAATAATAGGAAATTAGTTGAGAGTGGTTGAGAGAATAGTGGATCTATCATTATGAGATGGTTATCTCCTTCTCAAAGAAATTCATGTATAAAAGAGAGTGCTCTCTCTTCATTTTGGGATATGTTGGTAGTAGTAGATTAGGAGGAGATTAGTCTCAAATAGTAGAAGTTAGTCTTGACTTTGAAATATGGAGAAGGGGATTCTCAGCTTTTGTTCATAATCTTAGTTTTGATGCTTTCATGATTTGTCATTGATTGGTGTGATGTAAATTAAGATTTATTTATTGTTAATGTGAGCTCACATGTGTTGTTTCGTTGCTCTTCATATGTTGTCTTTCTTTTATGCAATTTACTTTAGCCGTGTGTTTCAGCTTCCACCATTAGATTAGCAATTGTGTGTTTCAGCTTAAGGGGGAATTAGATTAGCAATTAACAATTAGCAAGGGGGGTTAGATTAGATTAATTTCACTTCAACCCTGCATATACTTTGCATGTGCTTCGTAAGCCTATGAACCTCGGATTGACAAATTAAATGGTTGGGCAAATACTACAATGGAATTAAATGACAATATTTCAGCCTAACACTCCTCAACACTAAAACCTTGGCTCTAGTGAGAATGGTTGTATCTTGGTAATTCAAACACCTTTTTCAACTAGAAACAAAGGAATTTATTACTGGAAACGAACCTACAAACAAAATGGAATAGTTCTCACAACCCAAAAATGCTCAGAAATGCTGAAATTAGAACCTGCATTTCAGCCCTTCAACATTGTTCCCACTGAATGAATGGAATGAATAGAGATTTCAAATTGGATGCTTGGTATTTTTTCTTATGATTCTAAAATCAACTTGAATGGAATTCAATACCTGTACTTAATAATTCCATGGATGCAATAGAATATAATACTAATGGAAGGAAAAATCTTCCGCAGATTTCCTTCCATTTATATTTACAAAACTGTGGAGTAATGAACAACAGAATATAATACTATATCAATGTTAACCTTGGGGCACATCACCCAAGCTTGGCTGAGGCACATCACTCAACTGCGAGAAGCAAAATCTCTCAAGACAAGAAACAAATGACCAAAAGATCTGGATGGTGCGAATTGGAATTCTTTTATATGTTGAGATATCTTCATGATCAAGCAATTGGAACATGTGAGGATGAGGGAACCTTGCTTAGAAGAATTAACAACATCTTCTTGCTTGTGCAACTTCCTTGCTTTGTGATGTCCTCTGCTTTTAGCAATTGTGCCTTCCTTAGCTTTGTGGATGTTTCCATATTTTCAAACCGGATGATTTTCTGCACTTTCTTGCTTTATCCACTTTCCCTCTTTATTTCCTTTTCTGCTTTTGACTGCTTTTGATAGTTTCCTTCTTTTCTGTTGAATTAATGTAGCTTCGAAGAATGTTCTACTTGTACTTTATTATTGTAACTCCATCGGGGATGTTTACTACTGTTCGGGGATGTCATTATTATATTTGGTCATGTAAAAGTCACGAGGTAAAAAATCCATTGTAAGTCGGGTTATTAGTACCCAAAAGAATGTAATATAATATTATTTGAGTCTTTGTAGGAGAGGTTGACCCAATCAGTTAAGTGAGGCCGACTTAATTGGGTTAAAATTCAAGTGAAAAGTAAAGTATAAATAGAGAGTGACTTCCTCTCATTTGTAACATTCAATAATTCATGCATTTCGCATTAAAGGAGAGAGAGAAGTCTGCAAAGGAGGAGGAGGATTGGATTGGATCTATAGTTTGGGCTCATCTCTCTTATTTGTGAGACCTATTTTGGGAATTGTACTTTGGTGATCTATATTGAGGAAGTTCTTGCTGGGTTTTCTTCCCCTTGAGAGTTTCCTAGGATATATTGGTGTGTACCTTGTGATTGTGTATATTTCAAAGATCCTAGTTATGCTTCTATTGTGAAAATGTATTAAATGCTCATGAAGTTAGAATTTAGTCTTTAGTCGCATATAATATTAGGGTTTCTTACTAAAGTGGATTTTTTTTAATGCAAGTGGCATAGGGAAGTGCACCCCTCCTAGGTGCATCTATTGGCACTAAGATCAAAATTTTTCAGTGGCTAAATCCTCCAGAAAGTCAAAACCTAGTTTTACTTTGGACCAGAAAAACCAGAAACTGTAGTCCAAAATTTTGCAAGTCCAATTTCAGGGGTTAAATTTAGGATTCTTCAGAAACAAACTGTACCAGCATACTCGATTCAGTCAAGCACATATTTTGGTGAGTTTAGTTTTCACTTTTGATAAATTTTAATTTTTGGTTATTCTCTGCTCTCTGGGATAAGATGGCCCGAAGCACTAAGCTTTATCAAAAGTTGGAAGGCATAGAAAACTTTTGTTATTGGAAATACATAATTGGACTCATTCGAGAAGAGAATGATATTGCAAATTTTGTTAAGGAGGTTGTGCCAGAACCCGTAGAAGCTGAAGCAAACGAAAAGCACAAGAAGGACATGATTAGAGCCAAGAGGATCATAGCATATTCCATCAAGGATCACTTGATTCCTCAAGTGTCCTCCAAGAAAACACCTAAGGAAATGTTTGACGCCCTATCAAGGATGTATGAATGAAAGAACATTAATCGGAAGATGAATTTGAGAACCCAACTCAAAAGTACAAAGATGAATTAGGGTGAATCTATCCAAGAATACTTTACAAGGGTTTCTCAATTCAAAGAATAACTAGAAGCAATTGGACAAAACCTTGATGAACATGAATTAGTGATGACCGCTCTCAAAAGTATTACTAGAACTTGGGATTCTTTTATCCAGACAATGTGTACAAGAAAGGAAAGTCTACAATTTGAAGTTGTATGGGAAGAATGTGTTCAAGAGGAAACTAGAGTGGCAAATCCAGAAGCACTACTCATAGATGATGATCAAGATCTAGCTACCCATACTAAAAGAGGAAAAATAAAATCTCACTACCAGAAGGAAACTCATAAGGAGTTTCATCCTCCTAAGAAGTTTTAGAAGTACAAGAAAGGAAACTACAAGCAGAAAGACTTCTCTTCTTATGAATGTTATTATTTTGATAAGATGGGGCATATTGCCAAAGATTGTCTAGTGAGAAAAGAAGAATACAAGAAGAAGAGTAAAAAAAGACATCATGCTCATTTAGTCGAAGAAGAAGAAGAAGAAGAAGGACCTCCGAGGAAGTTATCAAAGGAATAAATTGAAGAATATGTCCTATAATGGTGGTGTTTCAAAGCACTCTCTCAAATATTGAAGAAAAAGACTCCCCTCATAAAGTTTCACTAGGAGAATAGGAGAAGCAACATACAAGCTTGATTCAAGAACTCTGATAATGAAGAAGGATGTACTATATCTCAGCATTAGAAAGAGTTTAGAATTGATTTTATAGAAGATGCAGTTGTTATTGGGTCAAAAGAAGGTGTCTCACATAAGATCACTTAGAAACAACTTTGATCTATGGTAGACGACTTGATCAATAATATAGATCATAAGAAAGAAAGGCACATGACCTCAGAATCAGATGATGGAGTAGAGATCACCATCAGACATTCCAGTAATCTTTGTGAGGAGACTAGGATCAAAAGAGATCCTACCAAACAAACAAAGATAAGTATTTGAATTGTCATTTTATCAATTTGTTTAAATGATATTGTTCAGTTGTGTACATATTTATATTCCTAGATTTAGGAAGTATAGTATGCATGTTAGAATAGTTGCATTAATGAGCAGTTTAATACTAATATGCATGTGATGGGTAAGTAGCCTATGTTTCTATACAACATTCCATTGCTACTTATCTAGAGTGAAACCTCTTTGCTAACATATTGGGAGTAGTGCATGTTGACACAACGGCTATCGATAGGGGTTCACTTCGCACTATCGTCAACAAACCCAACCGAACATACTTAAGCACTGACCCATAAAGGTTTTACCCTTTCCAGCAACACCTGTGAATCGGTTGAAGTCTCACTCGAGATGATTAAGAGGGTTGCAGGAGCCAAGTTTCCGCAGTGGGGAAAGGACATGCAAGCACTTCAACTCTACCACAATAGAAACCAGAGATTTAGATTCGCATGCATTTAAACATTCATCATTCACAGAATCAATACATAATAGACATTCACATCAATATGGTTAATCTTATCATTCGCATCAATAGTAATTACTGAATCGCAAAACCTTAAACTTATTGCAAACACTTGGATTCATCATTTAACAGAACAAAGACAAAAGATATAACCATAATCGAACATCTTCATGCAGATCCATACAAAACTTTGAAAAAAGAGCAAAACAACACTTGATTCTTCCAATCGCCGATCTTCCCATAGGCTTACATTCCTACTCCTATTTATATCAACTAAAATGGTTACAAAATGGTCCAAATGACCGATTTCTAACAAACTGACTAATCTTGTGCTTCCTTGTTCTCCGCGAATGACCCTTCCTTCTGCAGATGGTCCTTTTCTCATCTGTCAGCTTCCATGCTTCATGCGGACTAATCCCGTTCCAACCGGCCCCCAACACAAACTTGTGGCTTTCCCTCGAGCCACCTCAGCTGGACGCCTCTGGTACTGTGTTCATCCTTCGCTGTGGTAAACCTCTGAAGTTGTTCTTGACGTCTAGAGCTCGCTGTCATGTACTTCTGAAACTCATCCTCCAGTCTCTTGGTTGCTGTTATATACTCCTCGAACTCATCCTCCAGTATCTGGAAACCTTGATCATATACCTCCTCTACGCTTGTTCTTGCACTTCAATATTGTTGCGGCATGAGGAAAAGTTCATCGACGTCACCAACTTAGGAAACAAGCCAACTCCATTGACACATCTGTTTCGCGCCTCTGACCGACCACTGCTGGAGCCGTCATGCCTCCGCTCCTGGTGTGATGGTGGTAATAGGATAGTTCTTCTAACTACTACCATACTCTTAGACATCTCGGGTGATACCTCATCTCCATTCCTTCCAATTTTCTGCACCGCGTCCTTCGCTGGTTGTTCATGCACACTCGTCGTTCTTGCCCTTAGTGCACCTGGAGTGCTTCCACTCGAAATAAAGTGCACCATTGCAAATATCTCACTTCCCTTTTCCACAACTTCCTTGGGCTTGCTCTCTCAACTTCCTAACTCTCTGCATCTAACTTACTGACTTGTGTCATGCAACTTACTGATTCTCCTCTTTAGACTCTCTTTACTTAGACTTGTGTTTTTCAACCTCCACACTGGTATTTATGCTTGCTCTTTGTGTCCTTGGAAGTTGAGCATCATTTGCGAAATATTTTCCATAGTTATCCGATTCTGTCCTCAAGTGTGTCATCATACTCCTCTGTCGTATTTTGGTGTTGTTGATCCATGATAATCATGCTCGGATTTGAATCCAGTGTGCTAAACGTGTGAAACATTGACGAGCGACTCGGCTGGCCATGCTTTCCACTTTTTGTCATAATTGATTTTTTTTTGTTTTCAACTGCTATGCGCCTAGTCATGGTGATAGGGTTTCAACCGATTCCCGTTTACCAGCTTGGGAAACCATGCCCCATCTAAACTTTGTAGCTACACCGCACCTCCATCAGTGACAAATTTTATGATGTATTGACCTAACCAAAGCATCTGTAACTTTCCTAGATGCTTTGCGAATTTACTGTCATATAGCAGAACCATATCTCCGCACTGAAAGTGCTTTGGTTTAATATGTGTATTGTGCCAAGACTTTCGTCGATCCTTTTCTACCTTTTGATGAAAACCTGTGATGAACTGATCCTCATCCAGCTGCACCAATTGTTCCAATCGTTCTTCTAGTGATCCATCATCGCTCATTCCCGTAGCTACTACAATGCACAAATAGGGGATGATATACTCCATCGACATTACAGCTTCCTTCCTGTAAACAAGCTTGAATGGTTTCTGGTCGGTCAAACATTTGCAAGTTGTGCGATACACCCAAAGTATAGCAGGGATCTTCAAATCCCAATCATTCCAATTCATGTTGCATACTTTCATGAGCGCATACTCCAAGATTTTGTTAAAGTCCTCAACTGTCTTGTTGGCTTGCGGATGATATGGGGTACTCTTCCTGTGTTGAATTTGAAATTCCTCCGTCATCGCTGCGATCATCTGATTAACAAAATGAGTCCCTTGGTCACTCATTAGTATCTTTGGGAGCCCAAACCTAGTGACCACATTGTCGACGAGGAATCTTACTGCAGTCGCAGCTGAGCAATATTTCACTAGTGTGGCTCCTGCCCATCGTGTCAAATAGTCTGTTGCAGTGATTATGTAGCATGACCCTGTTCTTTTTCTTGGTGGGTTGATGGGTCCCATGAAGTCAACTACCCATTTAACAAAATCCTGTAGTGTCAATTGAGGTACTAGTGGAATTTCATCCCTTCGTGATGCCTTACCTGTCCTTTGACATATGTCACAGCTTTTGGCGTAGTCCGCAGCATCTCCATGCATCGTCGGCCACCATATTCCTTCTCGAAGGATCTTTCTAGCAATGGCACGTCCTCCGTAGTGTCCTCCAATGATCCCATCATGGGCTTTCGCTAAAATCCTTTCCTGCTCATGCGTAAGGATGTATCTTCGAAGTTATCCCATCTAGTCCCATCTGATACAATTGCCCTACAATCAATTGAAAATCTACAGCTCTGACGACTAGTTTCTTGTTCTGGTTGGTAGTGAATCCTTCCGGTGCCTCCCTTGTTGCTAAAAATTGAATGATTTATTCATAATGGTCATCGACCATTCCGACCCTGAAAAAATGAGCATCTGACAATCCTTCGTCAATGCTCTTTGGTTATTCCCTGGACTCTATCTGTGACAGGTGGTCTGGTCCTGCATTGAGTTGTCCTGGATTTACGGTTATCTCAAAATAAAATTCCTGTAAGAGTAATAGCCATCGATAGATATTCCCCCCCAAAACAGGCTTGTTCACCATGTATTTTAGTGCTGAATGATCGGTAAGCATTTTAAAGTGGTCCCCTAAGAGATAGTGCCGAAACTTATATAAGGTGTAGACCATCGCCAACCCTACCCTTTATGTGGTTGTGTAATTCATCTCTGTAGTAGACAACTTTCTACTTGCGAATGCTATCGGGTGGTCTATTGTGCCTTCTCTTGGTTGGGGCAAGATAATACCTAATGCGGATGATGATGCATCGACGGAATGTGGAACTCCTTTGTCCAATCTGGAAATGCGAGTATAGGTGTTGCAACCATATTTTATTTTAATATATCCAAACTCTTCTGGCACTCTTCATTCCATTCAAATTTTGCGTCTTTCTTCAACAACGTTTCCATCGGTGTCGTGATTGTTGCATATCCTCTGATAAATTTCCTATAGTATGCTATGTGTCCCAATGTCACTCTCAATTGATTGACTATTGCCGGCGGTGGTAGGTTGACAATAATTGTGATCTTTGCAGGATCGACCAACATTCCTTCCCTTCAAACTATGTGCCCTAGTAAAATCCCAAACATAGCACAAAAAATGCACTTTTTCAGGTTTAATGAAATCTGGTGCTATCGACATCTTTCCAACATCAACCATAGATTTGCGACATGATCCTTGACCAACCCGTACACTGTCCAGTCATCCATATATACTTCCAAAAACTTATGGATGTAATCCTTGAACGTCGCAACTATGAACCTGGAAAAACTTGCTGGTGCATTCTTCAGACCAAATGGCATCACAGTGTATTGAAAACATCCCCATTCGGTGACGAAAGTTGTCTTATGCTGATCCTCCTTTTCGATATTTATCTAGTGGGAGCCAGAGAATCCAACTGTGAAGGAGTATATTTCCTAAACACCTACTCCTTATAACACTTCATCCGTAAACGATGTCGAGAATGGATCGTGTAAGCATGCGTCGTTCAACTTCCTCAAATCGACACAGATCCAAACTTAGCCGATTTTCTTATCATGGACCACCATCGGGCTGATCAACTCTCATTCTTCAACTGGTTCTATAATGCTTTCTTCCAGCATTCTTTCGATCTCATCCATCACATGCTCCTTGTACCTTGGATTCAACTGGTAGGGTCTTTGCTTGACTGGCTTCACATTGAGTTTCAGGGGAATTTTCATCTCGCCTAGGTCCCCAAAAATTCCTTCCATCTCTAAGAATTTTGTTGGGAATAAGTCCTTAAAATCATGCAAAAGATCAGTCATCTTCGTAATAGTCGAGTCATCCCAATAATCTCCAATACTTGCAAACTTCGGATTCTCCTCCGACCCAATGTTTACTTTCTTGATTTTCAATGGTTGTTGAAACTTGTCGGAAGGTATTTTTGGTGCCTCCACGCCATGACTTCCTTCTGACTCCAGTACATATGTAGCTTTGGGATCATCGTCATCATCTGGTTCTCTTGTGATATTGTAGCATTCCATTAACATTTATGGTGTTGCAGTCCACTGAAGCCCCAGTGGTTTCTTTGTTGGGACTGCTTCAAATACCTTCTCCCGAATTGCCTATAATGTACTATGGATGAAGGGGATTTCATCGGAGAAACTGAATGCTTGGCTAAATCCAATTGTTAACTGTTCCCAAGAGATTGTTTCGCGTCGCATTTCTGCTGTGACATACCAAGTTCACGGTACTTCATCCAGTGTGTGAATAAACACATGGACCCATTCCTGTTTCACTCGTGATCCCCATTTGCTTTCGCATTCAGCCAAATGTGCCTTCGGATCACCTATGACATCGAATCTCCTTCCACTATATCCTTCTGCATCGTCGAACCTAATCGTCATTAGGTGTCGACATAGTGGCCAGTTAGTTATGGTGGACTTGTGCGCTGCTCACCATTGCGCTGGTGTAGCCTTCAAGGCTTCTTCCAAGGCCAAGATCCACCATGGTTCTACCACTTTTTATTCAAATCCAATGAGAAATGTAACCAAATTGGGAAATCCCTCGTATGTTGGTAGCTCGCATTCTTCTATGGCTACCCTTCGTAGCGAATGAGTGATCCTTGCACACCTCCTTAATGATGCTTCATGCAGCCGGTTTTGCCAATTTTCAAGTGCTTCGTCAGAATCTGATGACGGCGAAATGCTACTGCGCCACCCTAACTCTCCGTCTGTAGTAGGGTTGATGTAATCTTCAGAAATTTCATAGAGATGATCCCATCCCTTGGTGAACTCATCCCTCGTCGGATCTACATACCTTTTCCCTTCTGCAGGGTTAAGAGGTGCGACTACCCTTATCTCTTGGTTCTCGAATGACATAATTCTTTTCTTGAAGTTGATAATAGCTTGATTATCCATCGCCCAGTCTATCCCTAATAGCACTGGGTAGGGGATTGTATTTTCCATAATTTCGATCACATCGAAATATGCGTAAGTCTTGAGGCCCTCGATCTTAACAGGGATCTGGCATAGCCGACCAATCAGGGTGACTTTACTTTGGTTGGCTAGGCACAGTTGCACTGGGGACCAGGCCAACTGTGGTTTCCCCATTGTTTCCAATGTCCCTTTGGTCAGGATATTCACATCCGAACCCAAAGCCAAGATAATGTAGTCGATATCAAATGCCACGACTTGTGCAGATAACCGCATTTCTCATCCTGTTTTTCTCTTATGTATGCAATTAACCATCCACTCCTGACGTGCACCCTCCTATCAATGCAACAGATTGGATATCTCCGCCAATGCATCCCGATCTTTTTCCAGCTCCAGGAAACTCTCCAAAAAGGCTCATAAGGTGTTTTCCTTTCTCTGTGAATTTGTTGTATCGAATATCAGTTGCATGTCATAAATACCTTCTTTCTGTTGAAGAGGTGGCTATCTTAGCTGCCTCATTGCTTCTCTCACTTGTAAGAAAATGTTCCTTTCTACCTCCACATCAAATGTGACTTGTTTCCTTGTTTTCGGTCGGATGCTAGCCTGTGGCCTATTAGCCCTTGTCACAACTCCTGCTCGAGTCACTATTTCGACAGTCGTAGTTTGATTTCTAACTTTCGTTGAGATTTTTTGTACTGCTAGTAGATCCTGCTTCTGATTTTGATTTTGCAGAGGTGGGGCAGGTTCTTAGTTTTCCATTTTGTGATGAGCTGAGGAAAATATTTGACCCCATGGTCCACAACACTACAATAAGTGCACTGTGGTGTTGGATTCAGGAAATCCCTCTGATAATGCTCCTGCTGCCCACAATTGTAACATATGATGGGTCCTCGACCTTGTCCAATAGCTCCTCCTTGGCCAATACCAACACTCGGACTTTACAGAGCCCCCCTCTATTTCCTCCTCGTAGTGTCCCATATGGCAGGTACTGCGGTTGAGTATAATGCGGCTGCGGATATTGCAGTTGACCATATTGCGGTTGTTGAAATTGCGGTTGAGGATATGTCGGTTGGCCATACTACGAATGATCATACTGTGGTTTATCATACTATGGTTGTGGATTATATTGAGGCTATAGTTGACTATATTATTGCTGTTGTTGTATTGGTGGTTTCTCCTCCCCTTTCATGAAGAAAGTGTCAGTAGTCCTTTCTTGGAGTAGGTCATAATCTCTACAGTCTTTCCCATCGTGACCAACCGATCGACAGAACTTGCAATACAGACACCAAGGCATCTCTCCCTGACTGAGGGGATTAGGTGCACCTGATTGCAAGTATTCTTGAAACTCTGGGCATTGATCCTTGTGGTGTCCTTCCTTCCTACACCTAGTGCACCATACGTCTTGGAGGGACTCTTTTCCTTTCGTCATGTCTTGTAACTGGATCATCAAGTTTTCCAGTTGCGATTGTATTCGATCCATGCCCAAACTCGTTTCGCCGATTGGTGAAGCCTCCAGCTTCATTGTGATCTCCAGTGCTTCTGCCTGATTTGCTACCTTTTGTTGCATCAGTGGCCCACAAATGTGTAGCACCGGCACAACGATAAACCATTCTTTATGCTGCATATCATTCATCCCAAAAATCCCTTTCGCCATTAGTGTTTTGTATCGCTGGTCGAAGTCCCATACTGACTCGTTGGGAAACTGTTTGATTTCTTTGAGCTCAATAATGTACTGCGACTCAGATTTTGGTTTTCTAAATTCATCGATCATCCCTTCTTTGATATCTAGCAATGTTTACCTTCAGTTCCCACCGGTACCTTATTAAACTTCATATACTAGTCTAGCGCCTGGCCCCTGAGGGTCGTTTCTATTTATCCTTTTTTATATCTTTATCCTCGACCTTCTTCACGGTCCATACTGCTTCGCACAAAAACCAGTATTGTTTGGGATCCTCGGTCCCGTTACCTTGGAAGGTTGGCATCTTTGCTTCATCACCGCCATTCTTGTACTTCTACTATTATTATTTACTGATGCGCTACTCTTACTACTATTCTGGCACACAAGACATCTCTGCAAATAACTTGTATTTCCTCTTATCAAATTATGAGTAGTGCACGGAGTTGAAGGTACGTGGTAGCTTAGAGTCCGTCCTTCTTCGGCTTCTCGGGTATCCTTTTCACTTCCTTCTTCGTCACAATAAGGTTGCTTCCCCCCTTGTGGTTCTGTTTAGAATTCTTCTGCTCCAGTCCTCTCAGGAGACTCTCTCTCATTCCTCCTCTTCTTCTTAGGATGCCTGAATATTGCTCCACTCCTCAAGGTACCACACTCTTCATCAGCTTCCCTTAAAAATTCGTCATCGCTCATGTCCATCTACCCCTCATATTTATACTAGAACCGCATCCATGTGGTACCCACAACCTTTGCACACTGATCTTCTACTCATCGCAGTTCATCCTTAGTATGCCCTTTTCACAGACTAGCATCTTAATCCACAGCTTCAATGACAGCAGGAATCTCCCCTTGGGTCCTTTGAAAAAATTCCTCTCTACATCGCTGTATGATTTGATCTTGTCCACAACAAACTCAGTGATGTATCCTTCTAAGATACTATCCACCTAGAAGTCAATAGCCTGCGATACCTTATTGTCGACCCGTTTCAACTGTCAAATCAATTCTGGAGTCCAATGGTCCGACT
The DNA here is from genome assembly GCA_027924585.1 of Larix kaempferi. Classification (NCBI taxonomy): domain Eukaryota; kingdom Viridiplantae; phylum Streptophyta; class Pinopsida; order Pinales; family Pinaceae; genus Larix; species Larix kaempferi. The sequence continues at coordinate 15,032,477 of BSBM01000088.1, read as the reverse complement.
CAGTGTTTTGGCAATGGTTATTCTGAAACGTTAGCTGTGCTAACCACTCATGCATCAATACCGGGAATTCGCAGAAGAATATCTCGTGGATATCCGAATAAATGTGCTTTTGCAACCAACTACTTACTGTCTGTCCAGGTTTTTTCTTTTCTCCTTTCGTGAATTCTTCTGCTTTCTTGTCAAGCCAGTCTTGAATCTTCGGTTTCGTCAAGTGCCACATCATGTCCTTATATTCCTTCTTTAGGGTCCCGACAATGGAACCATTTTTTGACACAGTGGCTATCGACAGGGGTTCACTTCGCATTGTCATCAAGAAACCCAACCGAACACTCTTAATCATCGACCCCAAAAGGTTTTACCCTTTCCAGCAACACCCACGAAGCGAGTGAAGTCTCACTCAAGATGATTAAGGGGGCTGCAGGAACCAAGTTTCTATAGTGGGGAAAGGATATGCAAGCACTTCAACTCTACCGCAATAGAAACTAGAGATTTAGATTCGCATGCATTTACACATTCATCATTTGCATATTCATCATTCACATAATCAATACATAATAGACATTCACATCAACATGGTTAATCTTATCATTCACGTCAACAGTAGTTACTGAATTGCAAAAATTTAAACATATTGCAAACACTTGGATTCATCATTTAATAGAACAGAGACAAAATATATAACCATAGCCGAACATATTCATGGATTCATTAAAACCTGTGGTATAACCCTCGGAGAAACAGTTCAGAACATACTATTGTGGATCCATACAAAACTGTGAAAACAGAGCAAAACAACACTTGATTCTTCCAATCGTCGATATGCCCATAGGCTTACATTCCTACTCCTATTTATATCAACTAAAATGGTTACAAAACAATCCAAATGACCCATTTCTAACAAACTAAATAATCTTGCGCTTCCTTGTTCTATGTGGATGACCCTTCCTTCCACAGATGGTCCTTTCCGCAGCTATCGGCTTCCGTGCTTCATGCGAACTAATCCGGTGCCAACAATGCATGCTCTTAATAATGTTCTGGTAGAGATGGAAGGCATCTAGAAAGTTACCATATGAATTTGGGATATGGACGAATGTTGTGTTATTAGCTAAGATAGAATTATGACAGTGCGACTTATGTTTTTATGCATATGTTTTGGAAACTATGAAATGTTTCTAACCATGCTACTGAATTTGACTTGTAGGAAGTATCGTACATGATCACCTACAAATGAAGAATGATGAGACTTGTTCCATAGAACAAGTGATGATGCTTGAAAAATAAACAAGACTTATAAAATCAAGCAGAGGAAGTCGACTATGACGAGATGTTTCTCTAGTAACCAGAATCATGGTGTAATCGAAGTAGAATAAGATATCAAGAAACCTCTAGGAATCATAGAATCACATGTGTACAGATTGAAGAAGAATTTGTACGAGATCAGAAGACACCCATGGGATAGAATGATGAGATCAAGGATAACCTAGAGTGATGAGACATCAACCTTTTCTACAAGTTTGAAGATGAAAAGCTCATAGATGGGTGCAAGAGAGAACTTACAAAAGAGTTCGATATATTGGTATCTAGTGAATTAGAAAGATGAAATACATGGATACATAGAAGATTACCATAAGAGAAGGATACCAGTCACTCCAGTACAAAATGTCCTGATACATAAAGTATAAGATGCAGAGGGAGGAAAATGTTTAGTTATAGAAAGAGGAAGAGAGCTCCACTTCAGAGGAAGTGACTACAATACAAATGGGGAGACACATTCACTTAGTCTTTATTTGCAGAAAAGGTTGTTTTCCCCAGTATGCAGTAGAAATCCTGAAAATGTCTAATATGTTGTAAAGTAAAGCCATGGCCACACCCATGGATACAAATTTGAAGTTTTTATCTAATGCTTTTTCAGAATTAGTGGATATGACAATATACAGGCATATTATTGGGTCATTGATGTATCTGAAGAATACCAGGACATATATATGCTTTATTGTGAACACCTTGAGTCAGTATCTGGTTGAGCCCATACGTGTTCAACTTATAGCTGCAAAGCATGTGATACAATGTGTTCAACGACAGACTATGGTCTCAGTTATACTAGAGATAATGACTTCAGACAGTATGGTTATACAGATTCAGATTGGGAAGGAAGTGTCTCAGACAGAAAGAGCACTTTAGGTGGATGTTACAGTCTGGGGTCAGCCATGATTTCATGACTAAGTAATAAGTAGTCCAGTGTTGCTCTCAACAATGCAGAAGCATAATATATTGAAGCTCATTCCGCCAGTTGTGAATCCATATGTCTACGGAAGTTGTTATCAGGTCTATTCGATCTGGATTTGGATGCCACAGTGATTCTACGTGATAACCAAAGTTGCGTGAAGATGACAGAGAACCATGGTGCAGAAGGGAGCTGTAAATATCCAATATGTGAGTACTGATGAGATGTTTGCAGATGTGTTGACTAAGCCTCTGTCTCGTGTGAAGTTTGAGCACTTCCATGACAAGCTTTGTGTAGTCCGTAAGGACTTCCATCGAAAGGGGGAGTAGTGTTGATGATACTATGGAGGTGTAGTTGGGATTGATCATCCATAGACAATGATCCCGTAATTCCAAAAGAAAGGACAGTCTTAAATGTTGATCCTTAGAATAAAATCTTGAATTCCAAAAGGAAGGATTGTCTAAGATGTGAGTAGTTGACAATTATCCCGTAATTCTGAAAGAAAGGATCATCCAAGTGTGTTGTAGGGGTAGCTCCGTAAAGACTGGGTCCCGTAATTCGAAAAGGAAGGATCGTCCAAGTGTGTTGCGGGGGTAGCTCCGTAAAGATTGGGTCCCGTAATTTTGAAAGGAAGGATTGCATGAGCACCACCAGTGTTGATGGACTAGAGTCTTGTAATTATGAAAGGAAGGACTGTCCACGATCCTGTAATTCCAAAAGGAAGGATCACCAAAGTTGTTGGACTAGAATCTCGTAATTCCGAAAGGAAGGATTTTCCAAGATCCAGTAATTCCAAAAGGAAGGATCACCATAGTTGTTGGACTAGAATCCTATAATTCCGAAAGGAAGGATTGTCCAAGATCCCATAATTTCGAAAGGAAGGATCACCGGAGTTGTTGGACTGGGTCCCGTAATTTCGAAAGGAAGGACTGTCCATGATCCCATAATTCCGAAAGGAAGGATCATGTGTGCTGCAGGTGATGATATTCCAGTGCTGCAGAAGATGATGTTCCAGTATTGTAGATGAGGATGCTCCAGTACTACAGATGTTCCAGTACTGAAGATGAGGATTCTCCAGTCCTTCATAAGACGATTCTCCAGTGTTGCAGATGAGGATGCTCCAGTACTGAAGATGAGGATGCTCCAGTGCTACAGAAGATGATGCTCTAGTGTTGAAGATGAGGATGCTCCAGTACTGAAGATGATGATTTTCCAGCCTTGTACTACAGATGATGATATTTCATCTTTATGCTGAATATGATGATGATGTTACAACAAGTTGTTCCAATTGTTGATATTGATGTTGTTGAATAACTTCCAATGATTTATAGATGTACCAACCAATGTTATAGATGATTTTGATGATGCCCCTCCTCCCTCCTTCTGATGATGTTTTGTAGAGCCACACATGTTGTTGTTGTTGTTAGTAGAATACCCTTGTTGTTAAGGGGGGATGTTGAATTAATGTAACTTCAAAGAATATTCTACTTGTAATTTATTATTGTAACTTTGTCGGGGATGTTTTACCTCAGTTCAGGGATGTCATTATTATTGTTGGAACATAATTCCCATCTAGACCTTGGTTAATAATCTTAGCATAAGGTTTCCAAGTTTTTAGTGCATGTTGTTACACGTTGTGTTAGCTTGCTAGTACCTAGTTGGGTGTCTTGGACCAAGAATTTGTCCACATTTGAACCCAATAACTATGGATAAGCCTATCTTGCCTTGTTTTTCCACTTATGCCACCATTTTCCCTATTTTTAGGAACCTAGCGCCCTCCTTCCTTGTTTTATGGATGAATTCCATGTTTTAAGGAGCTAAGGCGCCCTTCTCCACAATTTATGGGATAAGGATTCACCCTCTTGGGTAATTAATGGCCATTGCTGAGCCAAATACACCACCTCACGCGCTCTCCTAATGATTCCTTTCACACTATTTGACTATCCAAACCTACTTGTGTTCATTTCACCTCATTATGGCCACTACTTGAAGTTACACTTGGCACAATTTCATAGATTGGGGGAATTAGTTAAGATAAGCCAACTTTATTGTGAGCTACCCATGGTATTTACCCAAGGAATTGCATGCAATAATGCCTATATATTGTACTCATGTTAATGAATAATATAGAGAGTGGAATTCTTCCCACTGGAGTGATTTTTCTCTAGTGTTCTGTTCAATATTTCTTCTATATTCTTGCTATCTCTTTGTGAAAATAATTCTAAGTGGGATTGTTTTTGCTATCTAGATATAGGATGGAATGTCACATGATTCATAACATATTGTTGTGATGTTGTGCATTCCAAAATTTCATATGGTATCAAAGCTAGTCTGATGCAAAACAATTTCCATTGTTGCTTCCAGTAATTACCTTTGGTCATTTAGTTTCGCCTTTTGGCCTTTCTCAGGCATGCTGTTGAAGTAAGGAATTTCAAAGAGTGTTGTTTGCAGGTACACGAAGAAATGGTAGAAGATTCAACTAATGATATAGCTCAACTTTCTTCCTCTGTGGTTTCCTCTATTTTCCATGAAGTTGTTTTTCATGAAGATAACATACGAGCTGTTGCTATCAATACTGTTGAAGAGAAGTCCTTGCATATCTCATCATTATTCTTCCATGATTCCTCTATTGAATCTGCTAGTTTACAAAAGAGTGATCCCTTGGATGTTTTAGAAGAAGGATCAAAGCTTGGAGCTGTACCATTTGACCTCCTTGGATCCATGCTTCTTATGTATTCCTATATAATTGCTAGCACTGATTTTCAGAGTTTCACAGAAGATGGAGGACACCTACATTCACTTGGAGATGATCTCACCTATTGTGGTTCGAAGCTAAAGTTTCATGTGTGTCTTCATGCATTTGGATTTGTTGTCACCCTGGTTGGTTCGATATGCAAGTTCAAATGGCTTCCATATTTGCTTGCTTCCATTGTTGAAGAAATCAAGCACATGTTTTGGGAGCATGATCCACTTCTTCCCAAGAAGAAGATTCCTCCAGACATACTCATTTAGTTTGGAGTGTATACAAATTTTGGTTTCTCTTTTATGTCCATTTTTTAGGGAGGATTTTCTCCATGTGGTTTTGCCTCTTTCCTCAGTTCATATGGATTAATAATGTAAAGGGTGACTGTTATCACATATATAGTAGCCGGGCTACCATACATTATTTTTCTCATTCCAGTACACTATTCAGCCAGTTCCCTTACATTTGAGATGCTGAGATGAGCATCTAGATTGGATCACTATCAGATTGTGGACAACAGTTGTATTCCCCATGCCATGACTTAGTCTCGGGACACTCAGAGAGATGACCGATATAGCCATTATACCATTGGTACAGAGCAGTCAGTAGTGCCCAGAGTTGCAGCAGCATTTTCAGAGGACAGATGATGGTACAGGTGGATGAGCTTTCAGGTATATGGCTCAGCAGGTATATCATGGTGTTATGGTTAGATTGCTTTTATACTTATTCTTATAGCATGTCTTAGCACTCAGTGTCATGATCTGGCGATCATATAGATATTTGGACCTGGTTGATCTATTATACATATTATATTGTCCCTACTCAGACTTAGAAGTTCACTATTCATACTCATTGGTTTTACCCTTCTTCGGGAGAATAGAGGTGATCATTCAACCATACCTTGGCTTGCTAGTGTTGGCTCCATTGTTCATTGTCTTCATCCATCCATGGCTACCTTTTAGATTATCACCCTGACTTACTACTTGACTAGTGGCATGGAGGACTTTTCCCCACTGTAGCCTCTGTATTGGATGAGCTTCCCTGTTTATTGTGTCTCGGCTCTGAGTTGGTGACAAAACTTACCTATGGTGAGTTGGAGTTCCTTGTGAATTCCCCCTAGTCACTAAAGTTGTGTTGGATAAACCTGAAACTTTTGGTGCTGCCATGAATACAAAATCTGGAAAAATGAAATGCTATATCTTGTATGAAAAGCCCATTCATGCAATGTGTTTCTAAACACACATGAATGAGAGGCATGCCAAATGAACATGGCAATGAAAATAAAATGTTATATCTTTTGGAAAATAAATACCTAGGTAAACAAGCTGTCCATGACACACCTAGAAGTGCTCAGGTAAACAAGTGCCTTAAAAACACACCTGCAGCAGAAAGCCTAAAGAAAAATGTAAATCTATGCAATGTGTTTATAAACACACATAGATCAAGGCTATGGAAACTTCAGGCCCAAAAGCAATAGAACTTAAATGCTATATCTAAACAATTGCTGGCCTTATGTGTATTATGGATTGTGCGCATCTGTGAAGGTGAATAAACCCTCTTTAAACAACTCATCCATTTGTGAGACACCGCCATTCCCTGTGTTATTGCTCATTCAGTATATACTATGGTGTATATTCCTTTTCCCTTGCCAAAGTGTCACAAAGTCAAGTCAGTCAAGTCATCCCTTAGCCTAGCCAGTTAATTCAGCCTTCACCCTTCACTAGCAAACTGATCACAACTATGAAGTGAGTATGGTCCTGAAAGTCTAGTCTGAGTAATAATAATAATAATTAACGACACTATATATTCAGATGTAGATCGCCAGTTATGAACATTATGTGTTATAATTGCTATTTAAATAAGTTGTAGAGCATGTATTAACCTTGATACTTTGCAGCAGCCTTGGATGATGGTCTGAGTTATAGTTGGTCTTGGTTAGACCTAGTTTGACCATGGAGGACCATGGGACATGAGATGTTAGACCTTGTGATGATATGGATAGATGATATATGGTCTATGTATACATACATGATGACTCTATGCAGCAGCTACAGGGTTATGATGATGATTCTGGGGTTGCAGCAGTGTTTGTATATGTACAACGCATTATTATTGGCCTTGATCCGGTATATTGGATATTTATTTTGATCATGCAGAGATTCATATGGTGTATGAGTACATATCTTGGATGGATTTGGACCTTTTGAGTCCAATGGGATAGTTTGTTTTCAGTTCCGGGAACTTACAGTGATGATTTAGCCTCAGTAGGCTGTCCTAGTGCAGTTTTGGTCTGTCGGAGGCCCTGTCGGAGCAGAGATGACTTTTATCCGGTTGACCTAGGGAGCTGATGATGGAGGGGGTGGTCCAACCACTTCTTTTTACCATATTACCCCCCTTCTGGACACACTGGTGCCCTCACCTTGCCAGCGCCAGCACTCCAGGAGGCTGTTTGGGGCAGTTTCACGCTTCCCGAGGCATTTCAGGATTGGTAGAAATGGCTATTGAGGAAATTGATTTGGGCTACTGAGGCAAAGTTATGGCATGGGATGATCAGTGATGACAGATCGGGACCTTCCACACCTTCTCCAGCAGTTTCAGCTTCATCGGGGCCCGCATCCATCACTTATGGCACTTTCTGTGGATTTTTGAGGTCTTTTGAGGACCACGACTTCACTATGGAGGCACGATTTGGTACATTCATGATTATTTTTGGGTTATTGTGCTATGGGGATTGACCAAAGAGGGATAAAATTACCCCTTGGACCCACCATAAGCCTCTTATGATATTTTGTCATCATGATTTGGTGGGATTCCCCTCTTGTAGGGCGATTTTGTCCACTTACATTATATTTTATTAGTGATCCATGTATTTTATTGTTGAGCTCATCTCAACCATTGATTAGACATTTGTATCTTTTAATCTTAGCCACTCATTCAAAAAGTGGTTAGGGTTTTGGTGCCTCTCCTTCCTATTTAAAGGAGAGAGCCTCTCATTGTAAAGGGACTTTTGGCTCTGGATTATTGGAATAGAAAATTATTATTGCATCTATCTCCAGTGTCGTGGTGAATGTTTTTGGTGTTCGTTCGTTGGTTCTTCCTTTGCACTGAGTTATTGAAGATCTTGTTTGCCATATCTTTGTACCACGATTTTTGCATCTACAGGTGGAGGCCGATTTGCTTGGAGGAGGAGGTATTGGTAGGGGAAGACTCTCCCTACTTCTTCTTCGGAGCTCTTCATTGGTAACAGGGAGTATTACTGTCCCAGGACCTTCTATTTCATGTTACTATTTGCATTTCTCTTGTATTTATTCCATACTTGATCTTACTGATTGAATTTTCATTCCTTGGTTTGACAGGTAGAGGAAGGCGCACTTGTGGGCTAGGGCATCAAATCGGCAAGCAAATCAACAATCTCTCATTTGATCTCTGCGGGAATCTTCCTCAACATCAAGGCATCTCATCCACATCACTCAGGTATGATCTCAAGGTAAGTTCTATCTCCATGATCTATCCAATTGTCAAAAACACTTAAAACCCTAATTAATCAAAACCCCATTTTTTACATTTTCTCAGATCTACTTAGATCTAGTGGGTTATTGGGCATAATATTGAAAACCCACCTCTATAGCATCCACGGCATCCCGGATCTATAGTTTGGTGAGGATTGGTTTCCATTTGACCCCTCTCCCATGCCAACTTAGCTTCTCCCAAGCAAGGCGCACTTCACTAGTTGAGCAAGTTGACCTAGATCTAGGTGATGGGTGTTTGAGATTCCACTTGATTCGTCATCTACACATCCAATAACATACACCCAGGTTGTTACTTTTCTGAAATTCACCTTGTGGGCCCCATTCCACATTTTAAGGGATTTAATCCCCATTTTGGACCACTTGGAACCCTTAAACTCAGATCTACTAAGATCTAACCGTTGGATTACCACGAAAATACAGATCCATACTCCTACCCGACCGATCTACCCGGATCTAAAGTTTGGATGCCGTCCAACTTGTTTTGACCCACCTAACCCCACTTTTTAGCCTCCTTGGGAAAAGTTGCACCACCTTGGAGAAGTGAGTTGACTCACTTCTAGGATGTGGGTACTTGAGATTTTTGGAGATTTGAAACCGGAATAATTCAAAACCTAGGTCTAGACTATCACTTTGTCAAATCTTGCCTTGGGGATAGCATTCCTTGTTTTAAGGGATTGTGGTCCACTTGGGTCAAACCTAGATCTAGACACATTCATCCATCAAGACTTAAATTGCCCACTTATCTCATGTACTAGGAGTCTTAAACCACAAGTCAACCCTACTTTGACTCCACTTCCCAATTCCCAAGGCACTGGTTTCTCTCCAAGTTAATTCCACTTTCCTAGATTGTTGGATTAACTTGTGCATGGTGAACTAAACCCTTGAAGCTATCATGTATCATGGTCAAGCTTGTCATTTGTAATAGTTAGCCCCAATTCAACCCCTAAACTACCCTGCATTGGACACGGTTCCCAAGGCAGTGGGTCTTCCAACATTGAACTAGTACACTAATCCTAGATCTCACTTCAAACATTACAAGTCACTCTCACATCAACTATGAACCAAAGCTACACTCATTAAACCCCTCACTTGGCTTGTGACTTCATCCTTAGGTCTAGGAAAAACCATACACCTAACTTCACTTAGAAATACCCTGTTTTGGTGTCTTGGTTTTGATCTCTCCTGTCGGGAGTAGATCGGGTCTCCCCCTTTGTTGTCTGGGCTAGATAACATAAAGCGAAGGTTGCCTCGACTGGCGTGACAACCATTTGGTCATAATATTGAAAACCCACCTCTATAGCATCCACGGCATCCCGGATCTATAGTTTGGTGAGGATTGGTTTCCGTTTGACCCCTCTCCCATGCCAACTTAGCTTCTCCCAAGCAAGGCGCACTTCACTAGTTGAGCAAGTTGACCTAGATCTAGGTGATGGGTGTTTGAGATTCCACTTGATTCGTCATCTACATATCCAATAACATACACCCAGGTTGTTACTTTTCTGAAATTCACCTTGTGGGCCCCATTCCACATTTTAAGGGATTTAATCCCCATTTTGGACCACTTGGAACCCTTAAACTCAGATCTACTAAGATCTAACCATTGGATTACCACGAAAATACAGATCCATACTCCTACCCGACCGATCTACCCGGATCTAAAGTTTGGATGCCATTCGACTTGTTTTGACCCACCTAACCCCACTTTTTAGCCTCCTTGGGCAAAGTCGCACCACCTTGGAGAAGTGAGTTGACTCACTTCTAGGACGTGGGTACTTGAGATTTTTGGAGATTTGAAACCGGAATAATTCAAAACCTAGGTCGAGACTATCACTTTGTCAAATCTTGCCTTGGGGATAGCATTCCTTGTTTTAAGGGTTTGTGGTCCACTTGGGTCAAACCTAGATCTAGACACATTCATCCATCAAGACTTAAATTTCCCACTTATCTCATGTACTAGGAGTCTTAAACCACAAGTCAACCCTACTTTGACTCCACTTCCCAATTCCCAAGGCACTAGTTTCTCTCCAAGTTAATTCCACTTTCCTAGATTGTTGGATTAACTTGTGCATGGTGAACTAAACCCTTGAAGCTATCATGTATCATGGTCAAGCTTGTCATTTGTACTAGTTAGCCCCAATTCAACCCCTAAACTACCCTGCATTGGACACGGTTCCCAAGGCAGTGGGTCTTCCAACATTGAACTAGTACACTAATCCTAGATCTCACTTCAAACATTACAAGTCACTCTCACATCAACTATGAACCAAAGCTACACTCATTAAACCCCTCACTTGGCTTGTGACTTCATCCTTAGGTCTAGGAAAAACCATACACCTAACTTCACTTAGAAATACCCTGTTTTGGTGTCTTGGTTTTGATCTCTCCCGTCGGGAGTAGATCGGGTCTCCCCCTTTGTTGTCTGGGCTAGATAACATAAAGCGAAGGTTGCCTCGACTTGCGTGACAACCATATACTGGAGGTCGAGGTGATCGTGGTTGCACCTTTTGAGTTGCCCTTCCCTATTGCCATCCATGACTGGATACATCCATAGGGGTAACTACAGTTTAGGTGATAATAGTGACCACAAGCCTTGTTGCTTGGGCCCTCAATAAGTGCTCACAAACATTTTGGCTTAAGGGGGGGTGTTGGAACATAATTCCCATCTAGACCTTGGTTAATAATGTTAGCATAAGGTTTCCAAGTGCTTAGTGCATGTTGTTCCACCTTGTGTTAGCTTGCTAGTACCTAGCTAGGTGTCTTAGACCAAGAATTTGTCCACATTTGATCCCAATAACTATGGATAAGCCTATCTTTCCTTGTTTGTCCACTTATGCCACCATTTTCCCTATTTTTAGGAACCTAGCGCCCTCCTTCCTTGTTTTATGGATGTATTCCATGTTTTAAGGAGCTAAGGCGCCCTCCTCCACAATTTATGGGATAAGGATTCACCCTCTTGGGTAAATTGGTTAAATGGGCAATTAAGGCCACTACTTAGCCAACTACACCACCTCATGCGCTCTCCTAATGATTCCTTTCACACTATTTGACTATCCAAACCTACTTGTGTTCATTTCACCTCATTATGGCCACTACTTGAAGTTACACTAGCACAATGTCATAGATTGGGGGAATTAGTTAAGATAATCCAACTTTAATGTGAGCTACCCATGGTATTTACCCAAGGTATTGCATGTAATCATGCCTATATATTGTACTCATGTTAATGAATAAAACAGAGAGTGGAATTCTTCCCACTGGAGTGATTTTTGTCTAGTGCTATGTTCAATATTTCTTCTATATTCTTGCTATCTCTTTGTGAAAATAATTCTAAGTGGGATTTTTTTTGCTATCTAGATCTAGGATGGAATGTCACATGATTCATAACATATTGTTGTGATGTTGTGCATTCCAAAATTTCACAATTATATTTGGTCATGTAAATGTCATGAGGTAAAACCTCCATTGTAAGTCGGGTCGTTATTACCCAATGTTAGTACCCAAAAGAATGTAATATAATATTATTTGAGCCTTTCTAGGAGAGTTCGGTCGACCTAGATGAGGTGAAAATTCAAGTGAAAAGTAAAGTATAAATAGAGAGTGACTTCCTCTCATTTGTACCATTCACTCGTCAATGCATTGCGCATTAGAGGGGAGAGATAAGTGAAGGAGGGGGGGGATTGGCTTGGATCTAGAGTTTGGGTTTGTCTCTCTTATTTGTGATACCTATTTTGGGCATTGTACTTTGGTGATATATATTGAGGAATTTGTTGCTGGGTTTTATTCCCCTTGAGGGTTTCCCAGGATATATTGTTGTGTACCTTGTGATTGTGTATATTTTAGAGATCCTTGTTATGCTTCTATTGTGAAAATGTATTAAATGCTCATGAAGTTAGAATTTCGTCATTAGTAGCATATAATATTAACATTTTCTACTGCCACCTTGATTTTAGATGCCTTGTTGTTTCCATATTTTTCAAAGGAGTGGGTGAGGTCCACCTTATCCTTATGCCCCCTCCTAGTCATGTGAACATTATCACTTGCCAAAATTTAATTAATATTGATAATTATAAAATTAAAATAATTACATGCACTCCAAACATTAAAATTATTATGCTCCGCCATTAAAATTATTAATTAACTAACTACTATAGGCCTGGCTCCAAAAGCACCCCAAATAATTAATAGTTCCTTCCTTTTACTTTCTCTTAGACCCTTTTTAATTAATTAATTGAATTTCACTAGCATTTGTGGGGTTTTGATGTGGCATTGGTTGCTACTTGGTGCTGGAAAAATGGGAACATGATAGTCCTCCACTCCCAAGATTGCTTGTCCTCAAGCAAGAAACCAACTCCAACTCCAACCAAAGGTCCACTATGGTTCTGCTGCACCACTCTGATTATAGTCACCCTCCAAAAGATTGATTCTTCTTCAAAAAAAAATTCAACCAGTTAAGTGTTGATGTATATGTAACTTCGGAATGTATTTCACATATATGTATATTGTATTCCTATAGAGATGGTATTATTCCTCTATACGGAAGTGTCGTCATTTATATTGTAAGTGTCGTAACTTATACTTGATGGGTTATTAGACCACCTTATTTGGGGTCGGCCCTGTATAAGTCATGTGGGTCAAAGGGTTATTAGACCACCCTATTGGGGGTCGTCCATGTGGTTCAAAGGGTTATTATACCACCCTATTGGGGGTCGGCCCACTCATCATTATGTTATGTGGTTAAGTTCGAGCCTACATGAGTTAGGTAAAAAGGCAAATCAAGTCAAGTATAAATAGAGTGCGGGAGGCACTCTATTTGCTCACTCACTTCTCACACATGCATTCAAGGAGGAGTGGCGCACTTATGGAGGAGGAGGATCTGCTTCTAGGTTGTGTCTATCTCTTATGGTTGGTTGTATCATTGCTCTATCTATCTCTGAGGAAGTTATTAGGGTTTTTCACCTTTATGGTTTTCCCCAAGTAAATCTTTGTGTCTCTTATGTGCTTGCATTATTGTCTCCATGATTGATATGTTGTAGATATGCTGTACATGTTGTTCTCTCAGTTAAGATCCTAGATCAGATTGAAGTAAATTCAGAAAATTTAACATGGTATCAGAGCTAGCCTGAAAGAAGGCATGATATGGCATGTATGACACTTGTTGCACTTACGATGCTAGGGCTTGATATAGCAAAAACCAGTCATCGTAGCACTTTCGCTATAAATCCGTTTTGGAGAAGTTTTAGGATCTGAAATTGTCACAGGATGAAGATTAAATCTCCAGGTATCTTGTGTCCAAAGGACAACCTCTAATTCATTGTTCTTTGTGATTTATGATCTGTGCAATATAGGGTTTCTGCCTCTTCCAGATCTGAGTCAACATCAGGTGACCTTGGGAAAAACGTCATAACTTGGGCTAGGAAGCTCCAAATGAAATTTCGTAAAATGTGATAGGTAGTACACAGAATGTACTATCTCAGAAAAAATTTTCAGAGGCCGAAGGTGAACCAGTGACACGTGGCACGCCGTACAAGTTCGCTCTCCTGTATTATCCCATAAACAGGTCACGTTGCGACACTTGGCATAACTCTCTCTCAGAGAATCCAATTGAGGTCAGACCTATCAGGATGGAAAGATAACAGACCGAGATATCTCAGGAAAGGTTTTTAGAGGCCGAAGTTGAAACAGTGACACGTGGCACGCCATACAAGTTAGCTCTCCTGTATTATCCCAAAACAGGTCACGTTGCGACATTTGGCATAACTCTCTCTCAGAAAATCCAATTGAGGTCAGACCTGTCAGGATGGAAAGCTAACAGGTCAGGCTATCTCATGAAAACTTTTTCAGACCCTGTGGATCAAAAATTTAGGAGTTACACTAGAAACAATCAGGTACATATTTCTATCAAAACAGAATTATTTTTTGGTACCTTCATTCATGGCTTCCGGAATTTAGGGCTTTGGAGAAAGTTGGAATTTTTGTAATCAGAGACCACGGCTGAATGCTACTCATCAAAATAAAAATTTAGAGACCAAGATCAGAATTTTTGGTTGGGCAGAAGGCCGGGCTTGATCAGACCCTAGTTCGGGACTTTGATCAGGAAAGTGGAAAAATTAGGGCTTCTGTAAAAATGGGAATTTTTGAAATCTGTGACCATGGCTGGACGCTCCTCAGAAAAATAGAAGCTTAGAGATTTGGATCAAACCTTTTGATTGTGCAGAAGAGTGGGCTTCATCAAACCCCAGTTCAGAGTCACGTCCAGTGAATCCGGAAGTTTCAAAGGCAAAATTGAGGAGTAAAACTTTGCAGTTTTCAAATTCTGAATATACCAGTTTGATCAGCTCATCAAGGCGCATATTTCTATCCTTTCGAAAGTTTGAAATTCAAAGTTTTAATTTTTGGGGTTTCTCTGACAAACCCATATCCAGCTCCAGATCCATTTCTTGCAAATCAAGTGGTGGTTTAATCCTAGAAGAAGATGGATTGGTCACCTGCATAAGTGAAGAAATTCCTGTTTCAGAGGGAGATGAGGCTAAGGCCTTACATAAGAAGATTATAAGCGATCTCGACAGGTATGACTCATTGAGGTATGTTTTGATATTTGTCCATGATTAAGTTTATGGTATGTTTGTCTTCATGTTATTACGGTTAGTACAATTTTGATTTTAGATTTGTCATATCACCTTAACAAAATTATAAATGCATGATAGAAAATATTCATTGATTAGGGTGTTGACACTTATGATTGTACTAATGCATTATGGTGTTATATGAGGTTTATGTTGTCTACTAACATGAAAGGTACACCAAGAAAGACAAATCATGTTCTGGTCCAAGAACATATGATCATGATAACATGAGGAAAAAGATTCATCCATTGTCATGGATCTCATAGAAGATCCATTTACGAGGTATGTATAACTTGGTTTTGTAATGGTTAACCTATGAGATATACAGGTTACTAGCACAAGTCATTGAAGAAGAAAAAGAAGACATCATGTGAGTATGTTAGACATAAATAGCTAGCATGCTAATCCAGGTATGTTTTTCCTATATCAAGCTAGAATCCTACCTTGTGTTAGGATCTTATACTGTTGTTGATAATCATTATTCTTGAAGAGTCATAGGTTTGAATAATCATGGTTGTATGCATATTATGTTTCTTGCCATCATTGATGATATGACTAACCAGAAGAATCATGAAGGTATAGGTTTGAATAATCACAATTTTTATGCATATTATATCTCCTATCTTGTTTGATGATTCAACTAACCCGAAGAGTCATAGGTTTGAGTAATTATAGGTTTAGACATGTTATGTTTCTTATGATTTGACTAACCATAAGAATCCTACATAAACCTTGAATGCTAATTATTTTCTGTTTGAAATGATCATGACTATACATGCTTGAGATTATTGTGTTTTAATAGTATACTAATGAATGTATGATTTTATATGAGATCACAAGGATAACACAATCATGATACTAATAAGCATGCATAGGGACCAAGGATGAATATGAGTTCAAGAACAGGTAATCTAGGAAGCAAAGATCAAGAGGGAGCACACTCCAGTTGTTCATGCAAGAAAGCAAAGGAACACACTTCAGTAGTTTCTGCAAGGATGCAGATATTCAGAGGGAGTTGACCATCTTTCCACAATAGAAAGGTGTAGAAGAAGCTACTTCATATTAGGACTCCAGCAGCTCCTGTAAGGAAGCAAAGACTCAGAGGGAGTCCACCCAACGAACAAACAAAGATAAGTATTTTAATTTCTTGCATATGTGTTTGTTTAAATAAAATTGTTCAATGATGTATATGCTCATGTTCCTAGGATATGTATTGTGCATATTAGAATAGTTGCATTGATGAACAGTATACTACTAATATACTTGTGTAAGTGGCCTATGGCACTGTAAAACATTCCATTGCTACTTATCTAGAATGAAACCTCTTTGCTGACATG
The DNA here is from genome assembly GCA_027924585.1 of Larix kaempferi. NCBI lineage: Eukaryota > Viridiplantae > Streptophyta > Pinopsida > Pinales > Pinaceae > Larix > Larix kaempferi. The sequence goes on along the minus strand of BSBM01000088.1, from coordinate 15,016,020 downwards.
TTGGGAGTTGTGCACACTCTTAACAATGTTCTGGTAGAGATTGGAAGGCATCTAGAAAGTTACGGGATATGGATAAATGTTGTATTGAAGCATTGGCTAAGATAATTGCATGACTGTATGACATATTTCTTTATGTGTAAGAATTTGTTCTGAAAATTATGAGATGTTTCTAATCATGCAATTTAACCTGTTTTGTAGGAAAGACCGTATATCTTCACCTACAAAAGGACTACAACATTTGTTCCAGCAACAAAGATATAAATTGAAAATATTGAAGATATTGAAGTTCCCAGGATCTGGGATGAAGAAATGGAATGCCATGATCCGTCGATCATGAAGAATGATGTTTGGGATGTAGTCCCAAGACCTAAAGGGAAGTTTGTTATGACTTCCATATGGATCTATCAAGATCAAGCATGCTGCAGATGGTAGCATAGAGAAATATGAAAGTGATGAAATAGAAGATACACTAGATGGATTTCAAGACAGCGTTCTTGAATAGTTGTATGCGAAAAACCTGTTTGTTACAGGTGAAGATAGATTGATTGCCGACATGCAGCGGAATCTTACTGCCGAGTTCGAGATGAAGAACTTGGGGTTGATGCACTATTTTTTTTTGGCATGGAGGTGTGGCAGAGTGACGGAATCTTCCTTGGACAAGGGAAGTATGCAGTAGAGATCCTGAAGAGGTTCGGGATGATGGACTGCAAGGATATGGCCACACCTATGGCATCGAATTTGAAGCTTCTATGTGATGCTTCATCTGAACCGATTGATGTCTCTTTGTATCGTCAGATGATTGGGTCCTTGATGTACCTGATGAACACAAGACCAAACATTTGCTTTGCTGTGAACACATTGAGCCAGTTCCTGATGGATCAGAGGAGTGTTCACCTGGTTGCTGTAAAGCATGTTCTGAGGTACCTGAAGGGTACAGTGGATTATGGGCTCAGGTATGAGGCGAATCAAAAGTTTAACCTGCAGGGTTATGTTGATTCAGATTGGGTTGGCAGTGATGCAGACAGGAAGAGCACATCTGGGTGTTGCTTCAGTATGGGATCAAGTGTGATCTCATGGTTTAGCAGGAAGCAGTCCTGCGTGGCACTGAGTACAGGTGAGGCAGAGTATGTTGCAGCCTGTTCAGCTAGTTGTGAGGCAGTATGGCTACGAAAGCTACTGTCTGAGCTATTTGATCTCCCGTTGGATGCTACTGGTATCTTCTGTGATAACCAGAGTTCTATGAAGCTGTCCGAGAACCCATTGTTTCATGACAGGATGAAACACATAGAGATCAAATATCACTATATCAGGGATATGGTGCAGAGAGGAGCTGTGAAGCTCCTGTATGTTGCGACGGACGAGCAGATTGCAGATGTGCTGACGAAGCCACTAGCCAGAGTGAAGTTTGAGTACTTCAGAGAGAGGCTTGGCGTTCTTCAGATCGAGGACACTTTGAGGAAGAAGTGATGGACACATTTGCTGAAGCCATTCCAAGCATGTTGGAAGGAGGATCCTTCACATGGCAGTGGATGTAAGCGCTGGATGATGAGCATCAGGATGATGTTCTGGTTTCTGCTTGATATGATCAGTTGGATCATTTATGTATGTATGCATCATGTTGGATGCTGGATATGATCAGTTGGATCATGTGTATGTATTTTGTATATGCATCATGTTGGATGCTTGGACCATGTATCTGTATATGTATCAGGTGGATACATTGTATGATCAGGTGGATCATGTATGGTGATATGTATCATGTATTTGTATTTGTATCAGGTGGATACATTGATGATCAGGAGGATCATGTATGATGATATGTATCAGGTAGATACTTGGTATGCATCAGGTAGATGCATTGATGATCAGGAGGATCATGTACGGTGATATATATCATGTATTTGTATTTGTATCAGGTGGATACATTGATGATCAGGAGGATCATGTATGATGATATGTATTAGGTAGATACTTGGTATGCATCAGGTAGATGCATTGATGATCAGGTGGATCATGCAGCAGGATGTTGCAGTGATGATCAGGATGATCATGGATGATGACATGCAGCAGGATGTTGCAGTGATGATCAGGATGATCATAGATGACGAGCTTCAGGATGTTGCTCCAGATGACATGCAGCAGGACGTTGCATTGATGATGATCAGGATGATCATGAGTACATCAGGATGATGTATGGTGAGTATCAGGTTGATACTCTGTGGCCGTGGATCAGGTTGTGCAGATGACCATGTCTGGGAGATCCTATAGGTCGGAGTTGTGTACCCGTAATAGCCTGGGATGCTCTTTCGAGACATTGCTCTGGGAGGACATGTAATTTGTGCCCTGGGAGATTTCAGGTCGGAGTTGTGTACCCGTAACATCCTGAGATGCTCTTGCGAGGTTTTGTCCTATGGCATGTAAGTTGGGCCCTGGGAGATTTCAGGTTGGAGTTGTGTACCCGTAACATCCTGAGATGCTCTTTCGAGGTTTTGCCATGACCACATGTAATTTGTGCCCTGGGAGATTTCAGGTCGGAGTTGTGTACCCGTAACATCCTGAGATGCTCTTGCTAGGTTTTGTGGTGGACCACATGTAATTTGTGCCTTGGGAGATTTCAGGTCGAAGTTGTGTACCCGTAACATCCTGAGATGCTCTTTCGAGGTTTTGTGGTGGGGTCACATGTAATAGCACCCTGGGAGATCCTACAGGTCAGAGTTGTGTACCCGTAACATCCTGGGATGCTCTTTCGAGGTTTTGTGACGCACGTAATAAGTCCTGAGGATTCCATAGTATGGCCAGTGATGATGAAGACCTGCAGGTGGTGGGCCTACATCCAGTATGAAAAAGGACTGGATTTGTAGAACTTCCTATGACGAGTAGATTCAGAGATTGATTGAGATAGCAGCAGTAGTGACGATGATGATGACTCAATGACGATTATCCAGTGACGATGATCCAGAGAAGATGACTTGTGCTAGAAGAATTGTGCTGAGAAATACCTTCCTAGTTAAGAGGGAGTGTTGATGTATATGTAACTTCGGAATGTATTTCACATATATGTATATTGTATTCCTATAGAGATGGTATTATTCCTATATACGGAAGTGTCGTCATTTATATTGTAAGTGTCGTAACTTATACTTGATGGGTTATTAGACCACCTTATTTGGGGTCGGCCCTGTATAAGCCATGTGGGTCAAAGGGTTATTAGACCACCCTATTGGGGGTTGGCCATGTGGTTCAAAGGGTTATTAGACCACCCTATTGGGGGTCGGCCCACTCAGCATTATGTTATGTGGTTAAGTTCGAGCCTACATGAGTTAGGTAAAAAGGCAAGTCAAGTCAAGTATAAATAGAGTGCGGGAGGCACTCTATTTGCTCACTCACTTCTCACACATGCACTCAAGGAGGAGTGGCGCACTTATGGAGGAGGAGGATCTGCTGCTAGGTTGTGTCTATCTCTTATGGTTGGTTGTATCATTGCTCTATTTATCTCTGAGGAAGTTATTGGGGTTTTTCACCTTTATGGTTTTCCCCAAGTAAATCTTTGTGTCTCTTGTGTGCTTGCATTATTGTCTCCATGATTGATATGCTGTAGATATGCTGTACATGTTGTTCTCTCAATTAAGATCCTAGATCAGATTGAAGTAAATTCAGAAAATATAACATTAAGAATGCCCGGGTCCCACTGTTTGTGCTGCATGTATCCTAGTGGCACTGCTACTTGTGGAAAAATATCATTCCAAATAATTCTAGGGTCCCACTGTCTCAGGTGCATTCTTCCAAACATCAGGATCAACAAGAAGAATATATCATCTTGAGGATGTCTAGATCACTCCACCAAGCTGGAAGTTCACCACTTTCAATGCAAAACTGAACCTCTGTGAGTCCCTCCAACCAAGTATGAAAATCCTTAAGTTCTATGTGCAAACCAACATAGAGGCTCACATCACTTATATACAATTGACATAGGTGACAATTTCATGTCCTCAAAGCATCATCTAGAAACCATAGATTCACATGCATCTTCTCAGAAAAGATCTACGATGTGTCATTCAAATTTCAACTGATGCAGATAGAAAACTCACCCTTGGGGGTGATTATCTCCAATATATATCCATTCACCCAATCAATGGATGAACAAACAATCCAACTAAGTTCACTACTATGCATGATGGAGACATCAAATAGATGCCTCTCCTACTGCTCATCAAACCGGAAAGGGAATGGTGCACTTTTCAAGCCACATGGATTGACATCAAAGTCATCAATGGAATGTGTGGGATCCTCCTGCTCCTCATGTCGCACCCATAGGAAAAATCCTTTTACCCAACCTTCATCCCTATGTGTGTTGGCTGGCATATGTATGTGGGGTGAAGGATAGTGAAACAATTCTTGTAAACAATTATCCATCAACCTTGTGGTTGGCCCAACCGAATTGAAATCATGTGCCTCCTCCAAAAATGAATTTGGAACCCAAAAAATTCTATCCTTCATGATGTCAAACTATTCTTCTTGAACCCCATTATTCAACAGCTCATATGCAAATCTGCCTCTCTGATATTCCGCTACTAAATGACCTTCCTGAACAAATAAGTCGTTTCTTGCCTAAATAAGAACATCCACTACTATATTCTTACATTCATGATCAGAGTTATAAACTTGGACCTCACTTACCAATCTAAGTTTCTAATCCTTAATCTTCATTGTTATCATTAAATGCATCTGACTGATGTGATTTAGCTTAACCACCCATTCGCTCCACAATGAATGGGGTCTAGACTTAGCCATTGCATGCATGCTGGTGATGGTGGATATGTCAAAGATTATATGATACCTTTCATGTGTCTGCAATACTCTACTTTCCAAATCAATGAGATGCTTTGGAAATGGAATTATGTGTGGTGGTGTACCCACCTTCAACTTGGTCTTGTGTTTTACTCTTTTATCAGGTGGTCTGCTAGGTGGAAGGTATTAAAGAAACTTATCATGATGTTGTAGTGATTTCCAAATGAATTCAAGATTATGTAAGTAGTCCATACTTGTGCCTTGAATGGTGGTAAGACCCTCAATATCCCCCACCATGTCTCTTTGCTTCACAATGAATCTCATGTCATGAGATAAATCCTCATTTTCTAGGTAATTATTTTTCCAAGGTATGAATGGAAATGTATGGAAAGCATCATATTGAAGCCATATATGCCTTGGATTCTTCTCATAAAACATATCATTATCAAATGCAACAATAGATCCTTTACCAATGCAAAAACAACTCTTACCAATGAGAGCTAATCTTGCACACCTCTGGGCCCCCATATCAGTGATTTATCTATCCATCCAGTCCATGGATGAATAGGATTCTTCAAGTGCTGATCCAAATGGAATGTAATCATACAAATTTATCAGATCTAAGTATTCTTCACATAAATAAAACTCATAATATCCTTGGAGTGAAACAGGTGCTTGGAAATCATCCTGCAAGTCATTGCTTTCTTCAAGCACATGTAAATCTGAAGACTCCTCATGCTTACCTCGAATATGAGGCTGCTCCAAAATTTCATGTGAACTATTATCCACACACATCTGATCACATGGGTTCTCATGTGAATCTCGAGAGTCATGCAAACTCTCTTCTAAAAATTCATCCTTCTCAAAAATTTGGATCTCAATACTAGATGGGTCTTTTCTGCCAATCTTCTCACCGGAAGTGGCTGCCATATCAAGATGAAACAAAGGAGTTCGGTGAATACAAAAATCAGAATGGTTGTAATACCTTTGTGACACCTCTATCTGTTCATGAGGTGTAGTGGTGATGGAACGCTCCTCTGCCAAACCTCTAGGTTCACTCTCAACTAGAGTGTGGTTTCCTTTTTCTCCATAATATTGTTCTGAGAATGATCAAAGGGATGATATTTTATCTTCCTACAAATATTCTCCAAAAGTGCTTTTATATCTACCAATCCCATCTCCCATATCCCCTGTAGTGATCTCAAACTCACCAAAAAAAATCTTTGGTGTTCATGATTGGATTCGATCTCAACACTATGAACAACCTATTGCATTGTAACATGGTTGTTATGGAGAAAAAATTCCTATGGATTGGGGTAGACCACAATAGACAGATGACTACCAGAAATCAACTCAATTCCTAATGCAATGCTTTATAAATGTAAATGCTATGATGTGTAATAAATAACCAACCTTCAACCGGACGTTTGATGTAGATCCCCGTTGAGCTTTCAAATCTCTACATTGAACCTGTAGCTTAGTCTCAACAATAAACACAAGCAAGTGCATATAATATATGAAATATGTTAGCATAAACAATAGCATAGACCATGATATAATAAGCAACAATACACAATTTTAATAAACCATTCACAACATCAATTGGACAAGAAAATGAGTATTTCTATTAATGAAAACAAAAAGTACATGATACAACCTCTTGGCGGAAACTCATATGAATCGAGAACTAGGTCCCTCCACTTGTGTCTCCACCACTTCAATCCCCCATGCAATGGAAAACTCAAACTATGAAGGAGTTTTGTAGGTGAACATAAGAGGTTCACAACAAATAGGATCAATGGATGTAGACTCAAGCTCTAGAAAAAATCCAATAGAGTTTTGATGCTCTCTCTTTCTCTCCCTTCCATGTACCATAAGAGCTCAATATATAGCCTTCAAAAGGTAGGTGAAAGGTTGAATCGAGTCATTCCGGGATACATGGAGGCCAAAGGTCACCCCATGACCTCTTTTTGGAGTAAAAAGTGAGTTTTTATTAAAATTTACCATTTAACTCGATGTACAAGGGCTATATTGGGACAGCCTGCGCATGCACGAGTTGTAGTGAAGTAGCTCGCGTACATGAACAAAAATAGGGAAATAAGGGTTCTTGGAGGGAAAAAAGTGGTTATGATTCAGTCAAATGAATATCAAAGGCCAAATAGTATAAATGCTCACAGGATGGAAAAATACACTGTAACAGATGCCCCCTAATGTGTGAGGTCAGAGAAGGTACTACGATGGCCGAAATACATTATAAATATCAGAAGGGAGTAATGGAAACACAAATGGAAGGAGTATCCGACTTGTCATAATACAATAATATCTCTGAATACATATCAGTACAATACATAGCAATTTGATACAATGGCCATGAATAGGTAGTATATAGTGAATACATGTCATAAGTGGTCATAACCATGACCCAGTAAGATATGGTCTCCTGCTAAAAAGAAAACAACTGATGCAAAATGAAGGTACAAACTACTGATGTATGAGACCGTTCTCTCATAAGCATAATCACGATCACCAGTAGCATACTGAATGCCACTGAAGTATAGGGTCTTCTACACAAATCACCAATGGTGCATGCCCTATCAAGCGAATAAAGGTGTTGATTTCGAACCTGATGTGGGATTGTTTGATTACCGTTCATTGATGTATACCATTAACAGATGTGAGATAACCCACCAATCATGAAAATGGGAATCAAGGAATAGAGTACATTCATCAAAGTGTGAATACAGGTGTTGAGGTCGAGCACTTTGATGAATCCATCAATCAGGGGACATTGATGAATTCCCAAGCTGTCGACGGTTCGTGAATCTGATGCTTGTAGATCCCAGAATATACAACTGAAGATCGAAGGCGAAAACTAACCAAAAACACTATTTGGGGTAAAAGTGAAAATGGAATGGTAAAAGTAATTTATTTTTACTTTTTATAGTTTTTTAAACCCACTTTTCTATAGTTTTTTCCGTTTTAAGTTGTTTTGGACTAATATGAAGTTGTAAAGTGCCTTTTTGAACAATTTTTTCCGACAAAAGTGGATTTTTCAACCGTTTTGAGCCTTCGGCAGTTATTTTCTACACCTGGCATATAGGTTAGGATGTCATTTCACCTACATTGTTGCATTTGACCTTATGACCACATTTATTAACCTTAGGTGCGACCCCGCTTTTTAACTGACTTGGAACCTCTATGCTGCTTTATAAGTGTTGTTATTTGGAGTAGGGCTTGTCCGACCATGGGTGTGTTTCGTGGAAAATCTACCAAGAGTGGACTCAAGGCTTGATCTCCCTAGCTTAACGTAAGTCTAGAACAAATAGGACATAACATAAAATACTTTCCTAGATCATATAGAAGTACAAATGTAAGATTAGATCATTTACCTTAGATTCGTAGATCCCTTTCTCCTTCATTGATCCAATGCTCCAGCACTACCATATTGCAAGTAGCTAAACCCTGTTGAACATGTGATAGACCACGAGAAGTGAAAGCATATATCTCATATGATAGATCTAAGCTAACAGTTGAGGAGGAAAGCTCTAAACATCATCAAGAGACAACATTTATGGAAAGCAATTATATTAACTGTATTGAAGAGGGGAGAAGTACAATAGAAAAGAGGATTACAACCATTGCCTTGACGCTACAAGCTCCATCTGACAAGCCATGCTAAAGCTCCTAGAGAGAGGTGGATGTTCCCCAAGCTAGAGTATTAGATCTATTGATCTTGATTTCACCAGCATAAGAGTACCATAGACTTCCTCCCTTTGGAATGGGAGTGAGCTTCATTTAAATAGGACTAAGTGGATAGGGTATGGATAGGATAGGTTGAGATATGATAGGAGAGGCTTAAGGGATCCTTCCAAAGATTTAGGATTCGAGTTCCAGCTCCCCTAAGAGGTCAGGGATAGGGTCCAAAGTCAGCAAGCTTCAATAAGGGGCTCGAAGGGCTATTTTTGTCCATTAACTGACATCGGCACACCCTGCAACAGAGCAAGCTATGATGTCGCATGCTGCATGAGTGCAACCTGCGACGAACTCTCAAAACCTAGTACAAATGGGTACAAATCCTTCCACGTTAATCACTCAATCAAGGTAACTCCATGGGTGTATACACTGAATCTCATGGTGGGAATAGTTTAGGTGTAACAGGGTGCCCTAGTTAGATCCTTTTATGTATTTTGGCGCCCATTTCATTGTTGACACAGATATGTTGACACAAGCGATGCAACTTTGATTTTGTCAACATCTGCCCTTACTGCAACTTTGAGCATCATGCAGTCCTCAACCTCCTTCTCTGTCGGATGCTCGCTTTCTGAATTTTGAACCTTCTGCAAAATTTTCTTTATCTACGACAATACTGGCATCGCTTTAACTACTAGCTGCTATGCTTTCAACTGCAACTCATCCAACTGTGTTGTTCTCCTTTGTTTTCTATTCTATGTGTTGTTGACTTGGTGCTACAATTCCTTCAATTCTGTCTCCTTATTCATTTGTGCAAGTACAGGCATCACCTTTAGTGAGCCCCTTAATGTTTCTAATTGTGCCTCTGCCTCGCCGAGTTGCATGTTCAAATGGTGCAACTAATCATGTTGCAAAAGACTTCACCAATATTGCGAGACCTCCTCTGCGATGTGCTGTGCCGCCTTCTCCAATTTTGTGATATCTGTCACAACATCCTCAATCGTACTCTTCCTCACTTCCACTTGCTCTGGTGGTGTGCTTAGTGCCACTTTTTTTGTAATTACTCATTGTATTTCCGGAGATCCACGATAACTGTGCCCAACCTCAATGCCTTAGCCTCTGCGATCATCTCTTTGGTTATTTCCAAGGCATCCTTGCATTCCATGGAGATGGCATGTTCAAGTCTTCTCCTATCCTCCATCGCTTGTGTCCTTTCAGTCATCTTTGTCTCCTTTTGCTCACAGACTTGTTTCATCTCCACTTCAATACTTCTTACTTGCCATTTATAGTTGATCATTTGATCATGTGTTGATGCTTCTCGGTCATTGATTTGTTCTCTCACCCTAGGGTGGGTGCAATGAAACATAAACATGGGAAAGATATTCAAATCTATGTTGATAGTGTCTTGTCCTCGCAATGCGGCATCCAATTCTTCATTTCTTGTAGTGATCACACCAGGTATCACCTGTACGATCTGTCGTTGAGTGCCAATATCAAAATCTACCTGAAGCACTTCTGCTGGACTTGACGCTGAATGCCCTGGCTACACCCTTGTTTCCATAATCGCAGTGTTCAATGTTTGTAATAACTACGACACTTGATGAAAGTAATCTGTCGCATGCAGCATTAGCTTTGCGTGGTTCTCCTCCGCCACAATTGTCATTTTCTCAAGCATCCTGTTCATTTGTTCTTCGGGGAGACCAGCAGTACTACTCCCCTCGCCTCTCTCCAGTTTGTGCTTTGTTATGGATTCTTGTAATTGGGATTCTAGCTTCGAATCTGTTGGAGTGTCTGTCAATGCATCATGACTTGTTGTGTGTTATTGGTCATCTACACCTTCATCCTCATCATTTGAATCCTTTGTTTATGTTTGTGTCTTTGGTACATCTTTCGGCTTCCCATCCTATGGATCTGACAATTAGTCGTCGCTTACTAGAACCTTACATTCATTCAGTCATTCCTCTACTATGGCATCCAGTTCTTGTTCGCTTAGCTTATATTGTGTTTCCAACCATTTCTTCTTGGGATCTATCCATGCTTGGATGAAAATTTCTTGAGGCCCCATTGTGAGCCTCATGATCCTCCTATACTTCTTTTTTGTGGCCTCCGTCAGTCATGGGACCTTCACTGCTTGTGCGCGCAATTCTTCTAAATAGATATAAAATTGAATATTAGCATTTCTGCCTTTCTTTGTCATTCAGCGCCCATAGGTTTTGGTACCGTGAACCTCGACACACTTTAGCAGTTTCCGTCTCCATCCCTTGATATTGTGGTGGCTCCATCCACATGACCAAATCTATTAGAAGTAGGAGCCATGAGTAAGTGAAAGGCTTACCCTTTTCTTGTGCTGCGACTGCGTCCTCCATCAGTTCATTTAGTAAAAACAATGACCAATTAATTTGAACTCCGACCATGCATTGATCTGCTGATGCGATTACCCATGATGTTCACTAGTTGGGGAGGTTCTTCCTCATGACCTTGATAAACAATCATTTTTCACCCCATAATTAGCTTTCATCTTGTCAGCCAGCTTTTTGTCTTTGTCTTTCCCTTGGAAGTACTACGATGGGTCTACCCCTACCTTAGGTAACCTGGTAATCTGTGCAATTTGATCCACAATGATTGGGATCTTAGTATTGAGCTATAATTAACCACCGTGAAATCATGCAAGAAATTAATTGATACATGCATTCACCTCCGCCGATCGCCTAATGTGTGGAATATGGATAGTTGACAACAATCCTGATTGCTGCAACCCCAATTCCCATTGCATTGGTTCCCTACTGATTGGGCCTCCATCGTCATGGAATTTGTCGATAAATGTGTTGATGCATTTGTAAATTAGGAAGATATTCACTTGTATATTGTATGTATTACATTTGTACTTTATTGTATCCCCAATGAAGATATATTATTCCTCCGATTGGAAGTGTCGTCATTTGTATTTTCAAGTGTCACAAGTTATACTGTAAGTGTCGTAACTTATATTTGATGGGTTATTAGACCACCTTAGAGGGGTCGAACCAGTGTGGGTTAAAGGGTTATTAGACCACCCTAGTGGGGTCATCCCAGTGACAAGTGGTAATGGGTTATTAGACTCTCCTAAGGGAGGTTGGCCTAGTTAGAGTAAAAGGAAAGTCAAAGTAAAGTATAAATAGAGAGTGTGACTCTCTCATTCTATTCATTCACTCACTCACTCACTTTGCATTGGTGAGAGAGAGGAGGAGTGCGCACAAGTGGAGTAGGAGTAGATACTAGGAGACTATCTCTTTTTTTGGGGTTTTATCTTTGTGATCTTTGTATTGGTGCTCATTCTATCTCTGAGGAAGTTGCGGGGGTTTTTCACCTTCTTGGTTTTCCCCGGTGAAATGCTTTGTGTCTCTTGTCTCTTGTGTTTGATATGTTGTGCATGTTGTTCTCTCAGTTAAGATCCTAGATAATATTGAATTAAATGATGAAAAACTAACATGGTATCAGATCTATCCTGAAGGAGGGCATTGTATGGCATTTATGACACTTGTTGCACTTGCGACAAATTGGAAGCTAGGGCTTGGTATAGTAAAAACTAGTCATCGTGGCACTTTATCTATAAATACGTTTTGGCGAAGTTTCAGGATCTGAAACTTTTAAAAGCCGAAGATGAAATGTTCATGTACCTTTTGTCTGAAGATCAGCCTTATATTCATTGTACTTTGTGAGATATGACTTGTACAAGTTAGGGTTTCTGCCTCTTCCAGAATGCAGTCCTAAACAGGTGACCTAGGAACAGAGGTCATATCTTGGGCTAGGAAGCTCCAAATGGAATTCCATAAAAAATTACAGTTAGGGCACAGACTTTGGTTTCACAGGTCGGGTTTTCAGAGGCTGAAGTTGAAACCGTGACACGTGGCACTCCGTACAAGTTCGCTATTCTTTTTCATCCTATAAACAAGTCACATTGCGAACCTTGTCATATCTCTCTCTCAGAGAATCCATTAAAGCTCAGATCTGTGGGTTTGGAAAGATAACAGGTCAATCTACCATAGGCTGAAGTTTCAAACCCTGAGAAGCCAAAATTTCAAAGATACATCGGAAACAATATGGCATATATTTCTGTCCAAACAGAATTGGATTCTGAGCACTTTCATTTTTGGTTTGTCACTGGTGAGGGAAATTAGGGTTTCTAAAAATGTTGGAATTTTTGGAATCTGAGATCACGACTGGATGCTCCTCATCAAAATCTAAATTTAGATACCAAGATCAAATTTTTTGGTTGGGTAGAACCCCGAGCTCTATCAAACCCTAGTTTGGGATTTTGACCAGAAAATTAGAAAAACCAGAAAACAAGAATTTGACAGAAGCTGCAGATCCGAAACTCGCAAGTCAATTTTGAGGGGTCAATTTTTGGAGTTTTCAAAATCTAAGCACACCAGCTTGCTTGCCTTATTCATTTGCATCTCCATGTCTAGAAAAAATTTTGAAATTCCAAGTTTGGATTTTTAGGGTTTCTCTGACAAACCCTAGCTAGCTCTATATCCAGATTCAACAAATCAAGTGGATTGGGTTAATCCTAAAAGAGAATGATTTGGACGCCTACCAAAGTTCCAGTTCTAGAGGGAGATGAGGCTAAGGCCTTACAAAATAAGACTACAGGCAATCCCAACAAGTATGACTTGAGGAGATACATGTATGTTTTGAAATTTGTTCATGATTAAGTTTATGATATGTTTGTCTTCATATTATTGAGGTTAGTACAATATTGATTAATTTTAGACTTGTCTTATCACCTTAGTAAAAGCATGAATGCATGTGAATAATAGAAGACATTCAATGATTAGGTTTATGACACTTATGATTATACTAATGCACTGTGGTGTTGTATGAAGATGATGTTGTCCACTAACATGAAAGGTACATCAAGAAAGACAAATCAAGTTCTAGATCAAGAACATATGACCATGGTGACATGAAGACAAAGAATCATCCATATCCATTGATCACATAGAAGCTCTACTTACGAGGTATGTATAATTTGGTTCTACAATGCTTAACTTATGAGATATGCAAGTTACTAGCACAAGGTCTCTAAAGCATTGAAAAGAACAAAGAAGACATTGTTTCGGTATGTTATACATAACTTGCAAACATGATAATCCAGGTATGTTTTCCTATATCGAGTTAGAATCCTACCTTGTGTTAGGGTCTCATATAAGTATACTTTTGTATGATTGATAATGATTATTCATGAAGTTATAGGTTTGAATAATCATGGGTTTATGCATACTATGCTTCTTACTTTGATTGATGATATGACAAACTAGAAGAGTCCAATGGTCAAATAAGAATATGCATGAGTAAAAGAAGTCCTCCCTGAAACCTTGAAATACTAATTCTTGTGATAAATTACCTATGTATGAAATGATCATGACCATACATATTTATAATCATAATGTTTTGATAGTATTGAGATTATACTAATGCATGTATGATTATGTATGAGATCTTGAGGATGACACAATGATGACACTAGTGCACACTTAAGCATGCATAGTGGTCTAGGATGGATATAGGTTCAAAGATAGATAATCCAGGAAGCAAAGATCAAGAGGGATCACACTCCAATAGTTCCTGCAAGGAATCAAAGATCAAGAGGGAGCACACTCCAGTAGTTTCTACAAGGAAGCAAAGATTGAGAGGGAGTCCACCCAACAACCAAACAAAGATTAGGATTTGAATTTTTATTTTATGTAGATATGATTACTTAAATGATGTTTTTCAATCATGTACATACTTATGTTCCTAGATTTAGTATGTATATTATGCATTTTAGAAAAGTTGCACTAATGAACAAGATACTACTAATATGCAAGTAATGGGTAAGTGGCCTATGGTACTGTACAACATTCCATTGCTACTTATCTAGAATGAAACCTCTTTACTAACATGTTGGGAGTAGTGCACACTTGTAACAATGTTCTGGTAGAGATGGAAGGCATCTAGAAAGTTACCATATTAATACGGGATATGGATGAATGTTGTATTGAATCATTGGCTAAGATAATTGCATGATTGTGTGACATATATTCTTATGTGTAAGATTTTGTTCTGAAAACTATGAGAAGTTTCTAATCATGCAATTGAATTTGAATTGTAGGAAAGATCATGTACTATCACCTACAAAAGAAGGACAATGACATTTGTTCCGAAGAACAGGCGACGAAGTTCAAGAAAACTACCTATTGAAGATATTGAAGAATCTGAAGTTTCCAGGATCAGGGATGCAATAATGGAAGGATGCCATGATCGAGGAATACCATTCGATCATGAAGAATGATGTCTTGGATGTGGTCCTGAGACCATAAGGGAAGTCTGTTGTGACTTCCAAGTGGATCTACAAGATAAATCATGGTGCATATGGTAGCATAGAGAAATACATGGCAAGGTTTGTGGCTCGTGGCTTCTCCCAAAAAGAAGGGATAGATTATGAAGAAAATTTTGCACCTGTAGCCAGATACACTTCCATCAGAATAGTACTTGCTCTGGTTGCAATGATGAAGTGGAATATACGCCAGATGGATGTCAAGACATATTTCTTGAATGGTGTAGTCGAAGAGGAAGTGTATGTGGATCAACCACTAGGATTTGAGACACATTACAGGGAGTCAAATGTGTACAAGTTAAAGAAATCCTTGTATGGTTTGAAAAATGTATCCAGGACATGGTATGACAGGATTGAAAGATTCCTGTCCAGTTTGGGATTTACCAGAGTAAAGAGGATTCCAACCTTTACTACAAGGTTGACGAAGGCAATCCAGTGATACTCCTACTATATTTGGATGACATGTTTGTGAAAGGTGAGGATAGGTTGATTGCCGACATGAAGAGGAAGCTTGCTGTTGAGTTCGAGATGAAGGACTTGGGTATGATGCATTACTTTCTAGGTATGGAGGTGTGGCAGAGAGCAGATGGAATCTTCCTTGGACAAGGGAAGTATGTAGTAGATATCTTGAAGCGGTTCAGGATGACGAACTGCAAGGCCATGAGCACACCTATGGCATCGAGCATGAAGCTATTGAGTGATGCTTCATCAGAGTCGGTTGATGTCACAATGTATCGTCAGATGATTGGGTCCTTAATGTACCTGACAAACACGAGACTAGATATTTGCTTTGCGGTGAACACCTTGAGCTAGTTCCTGACGGATCCTAGACATGTTCATCTGATTGATGTAAAGCATATTCTAAGGTACCTGAAGGGTACGGTTGATTATGGGCTCAAGTATGATGCGAATCAAAAGTTTAACCTGGAGGGTTATGCTAATTCAGATTGGGTAGGCAGTGTTGCATATAGGAAGAGCACCTCGGGTGGTGCTTTAGTATGGGATCAGGTGTGATCTCTTAGTTTAGCAAGAAGCAATCTTACGTAGCACTGAGTACAGCCGAAGCAGATTATGTTACTGCTTGTTCAGCTATTTGTGAGGTAGTATGGCTAAGGAACCTTCTGTCTAATTTTTTTGATCTCCATTTGGATGCTACTTGTATCTTCTGTGACAACTAGAGTTGTGTGAAGTTATCTGAGAACCCGATGTTCCATGCTAGGTCGAAGCACATCGAGATCACATATCACTATATCAGGGATATGGTGTAGAGGGGAATAGTGAAGCTCCAGTATGTTGTGATAGATGAGCAGATTGTAGATGTGTTGAACAAATCACTAGCCAAAGTGAAGTTCAAGTACTTTAGAGAGAGGCTTGGTGTTCTTCATATAGAAGATACTTCAAGGAAGAAGTGATGGGACACATTTGCAAGAGCCATTCAAAGCATGGTGGTAGGAGGATCCTTCCCATGGATGTGGATGTAATTTTTGTGTGATGAGCGTCAGGACGATGCTCTGGATGATGCTATGTATGATGATGATCAGGATGATCATGTGTGATGAGCATCAACACGATGATCCATATGATATGCATCAGGATGATTCTATGATGATGATCAGGATGATCATGTGATGATGATATGTATTAGGATGATGCTATGATGATGATCAGTATGACCATGTGATGATGATGTTTATCAGGATGATGCACTGTATGATGATCAATATGATCATGAGCATCAGGATGATGCTTTGTGCGAGGATGATCAAGATGATCATGAGTTTTAGGATGATACTCCGTGGCCATGGATAGGTTATGCGATAAGCATATAATATCACCTTGGGAGATTTGCAGATACTCTTGCGAGGTTTTTCCTATGGCATATAATAGCTCCCTAGGAGATCTGGCAAATGCTCTTTCGAGGTTTTACTTGGAGGGACATATAATAGTGCCCTAGGAGATTTGCAGATATTCTTGCGAGGTTTTACCTGTGGCATATAATAGCTCCCTGGGAGATCTGGAAAATGCTCTTTTGAGGTTTTGTCCATGGCATATAACTTTTCCCTTGGAGATATGATAGGTTGAGCAGTAAGCTTGTAATCAGTCCTGGGATGCTCTTCCGAGGTTTTTCCAGACCACTTGTAATAAGTCCTAGAGATTCGATAGGTTGAGCAGTAAGCTCGTAATCAGTCCTGGGATGCTCTTTAGAGCTCTTGCAGATCACAGGAGACTCTTTTAATTTTTTGTTGAAATCATGTGTAATATTTCCCTAGGAGATCCGATAGGTTGAGTAGTAAGCTCATAATCAGTCTTGGGATGCTCTTTCGAGGCTTTTTTGATGCACGTAATCAGCCCTAAGGATTCCACAAGATGGAAAACTCACAGAGATGATGAATACCTACAGGAGGCTAGGCCTACATCCAACATGAAAAAGGGTTGGCTCTTTAGAACTTCCCATGACGATAAGAATTGAGAGATAGCCCAGTGATCAAGATGATGAGTACAACAACAGTGACGATGATGCTCTATGATCCAGTGATGATGATCCAACTCCAGAATTGAAGACTTGTGCATATGAGTATTGATGACCTATTGTTATAGGTCAAATATGCACTTCTCCGTCCGTGATCACATTGCTCCGTAGATCACACAAAAGGACACTATGGATGGAAGAGTTAGGTTGAACCTAGATGAGTTATTGTTGAGATCACACTCTTTAGCTGAAAATCTTATTTTTCTACAGTTTTCACCATGTGTGCGCTACTATTGCCATAGTCATCTAGCATTATGAACACTGGTCTTATTGAAGACAACCTGCGCACATCCTCCAAAATATTGCAAACGTTGGTTGTCAAATGCAAAAGTTGCATACTATGCGCTGGTCTACTTGTGTGAAACCTACGCACATATTAAGATGAAATGAAAAAATATATTAATATTATGAATCGGGATTAGTTGAAGTTGGTTCTGCAACTTCCCCAACCTCCCAATTCAACCACCTCTCGAATTCAACTTTCAACCTTGTGCCATAAACACAAGGGGAAGCCATGAGAGAGGGGACATAGAAGGAATTATAAGATGTTGTTACGCTGGAGGAATTCTTAAGTCATTGTGAGGAGCAGGATCCCAAGACTTGGTTGCAGAAGTGTCTGGACAGATCAGGTATATCTGTACTTATCTACATTTCTTTGACAATAAAAGGTGGAAATACCCTTCCTGTCCCAATTGAATGTCTGTTGTGATTATGTTAAATTGTTTCCAATTTCATTATCTATTTGCAGTCAAGATATGCCGAGGAAGTTTAACTTGTTTTGCAGGTTCATCACTGTGGAAGTTTGGGCGAAAGATAGGACCAACCATCGTTAAAAAGGTACAACTTTCAGAACGCTAAACTCTTTCCATTTGTAGTAATTAACTCAAAACATGAATGTATTTACCTGTCCCCCATGTAAGTTGGTAGTGTCGTTTCCCTCGCTATAAGGTATTTTCCTGCACAACAGAATTGGTGACTCCACTAGGGCGTAACCGGTTATTTTCTGCTCTAGGGGACCTTGCTAGGTTTTCTTCTAGTTTATTCAGTCTTTTTTTCTTTGAGAGGTTTTTATAGGTTTTTTTCCTGTTCTTTTATCTTGATTCATTTCAGTCTGCTTTAGCAAATATTTTTTATTTCTTTGAGTCCCCGTGCCCTAGATTATTGTGCATACAGTAGCGCATTTCTATCTTGTACGCTGGTTTCCTTGAAACAAAGTAGCGCATTTCTTGTGGCAGGCGCTGGTTCTTATACCACATAGTAGCGCACTTTTCCTGTAGGTTCAAGCCTTCTAATAGGGTTTGGTTTCCAAGTGGTTGGGTCTACTTCTAGCATTTTTCCTTGCTTCTTTGACTGATTACTGAGACATGTTTTCCTTTCTTGAGTCTTGTTTGCCTCTCTGAAGTCTTGTAGATTTCCTTTACTTGCTTTAGCACTTGTTTAAGGTGTCTTTTCTATTTTTTTTAGACCTTTTGATACTATGCACGACTCTCTGCTAGGAATAGTAGTGCAAAAACCAATAGAGTATTGACGACCAGTTACACAGCGTCCAATGGAGGTCCTCTGGGTGCAAGTGTTTGAATCACCAAACCACCCTCCCGGGATTACTCCAAAGGGTTACCTTCTGTGTCTGTTCGAGGTGCAGTGGAAATAGCCTTCCTCTATACCTATGAAGAGCCCTAGGGTTAAGATACTAATGATACCACAAATATGAAAATACCTGGGGGAACAGTCATCAGCCTAGCCAAGACGCATGGGCAGGGTAGCAAATCCCGAAATACAAAAGCAATAAAAAGTTATAGTGGACCAGCATACGTGAATCAACTCTGGTTTATGTTTGAAAGGAAAGTGAGGGGGTATCCTCAGCAATTCCAGTCGCACATGGCCTCGTGCTTAACTCTGGTTTGAGTAGAGCATTCCTAGGATATTTTGATTGAGGTGGGTTTACCTAAGAGATTGTCTTACTACGATTGTTGAGTAATGAAACCGATTTCAGGTAGTTTAAGGTGATTTACCCCAAAACCCTAGCCTAAGCTAGTTGATGATGTGTATACCTAAAAAAGAAAAAGTTGCTAGTTAATTTTGTTAAGATTTATTTTTAAAGGATACTTTTTACTCAATAAGGGTAGTTAAGTGTGTGGAAAGGTTTTGACAGAAAGCAAAGTGCGTAGAAATAATGCTTTTAACTTCACAAAAACTCTTTTTTTTTCATTTATATTTTCAAAACTGAAACTAGGCAAACCTAAATATTTTTTTTTTTCAATTTTCTTTTAAATTTTCAAAGCAAGATAAACTATGCTACTTCAAAAATGATGATAAATCTCAATACTAAGCGACCAATTTAAATTTTTGTCTTTTCTTCTATTTGCAAAAGAAAATGAACTTGAAAAAGGGCATAAGTAAGATCTAGCATCAGTTTGGGAAAAGATAAAGACCTAATTGCTTAAAGCAATCAAATCAAAGGACTGAAAAAGACTTGACCTACCGAGTTGTTTCGATGGAAAAAACTCTAGGTTTGGAACAAAGTGTAAAAGAAGGAAGGAAAACAGATGCCTACAATGGAAAAACAGACCAAGAGGCTTCCCCTAAGCACCAAAACCCAAGAAAACACCTTCCAAACAAAAGAGTAGGTAAGCAAAACAAAGGTAACCCTACCAACACATAGACTCAAAGGGAAAAGCTAACTAGAAAGCTTCAACTCACTCAGACTGATCTGAACAGATGTTCATAAGGTATATAGACCAAACAACCCTTCAAAACCACCCTAAAGACTCAAACTGGGATCAAAGCCTAAAAAAAAGGACAAGACTCAGTAAAAGTGCGCAGCTGTTGCCACAACCAACAAGCTTTGAGTGCGCAGGTCTGTATAACTGCAATAGGCATCTAGGGAAAAATGTGCGCTATTATGTTTAGCAGAGAGTCGCGCATAGTATTAAAAGGTCTAAAACAAACCAGAAAAGACACCTTAAACAAGTGCTAAAGCAAGTAAAGGAAATCTACAGGACTTCAGAGACGCAAAAAAGACTTAAGAAAGGAAAACATGTCTCAATAATCAGTCAAATAAGCAAAGCAAAATACTAGAGGTAGACCCAACCACTTGGAAACCAAACCCTAGTATAAGGCTTGAACCTACAAGAAAAGTGCGCTACTATGTGGTATAAGAACCAGCGCCTGCCACAAGAAATGCATTACTGTGTTTAAGGGAAACTAGCGCACAAGACATAAATGCACTACTGTATGCACAGTAATCCAGTGCACAGGGATTGAAAGCAATCAATAATCTTTGTTGAAGCAGACTGAAATGAATCAATATAAAAAGAACAGGAAAATAACCTATAAAAAACCTCTCAGAGAACAAAAGACTGAATAAAATGGCAGAAAACCTAGCAAGGTCCCCTAGAGCCGAAAACAACTGGTTACTCCCCAGTGGAGTCGCCAATTCTGTTGTGCAGGAAAATACCTTATAGCGAGGGAAACGACACTACCAAATCACATGGGAAAACAGGTAAATACATTCATGTTTTGCATTAATTACTACAAATGGAAAGAGTTTAGTGTTCTGGAAGCTGTACCTTTTAAACGATGGCTAGTCCTAGCTTTCGCCTAAACTTCCACAGTGATGAACCTGCAAAACAAGTTAACCTTCCTCAGTGTATCTTAACTGGAAATAGATAATGAATTGGAAACAATTTAACATTAATCACAATCAGACATTCAATTGAATAGACATTCAATCAAATAGACATTCAATTGGGCTGGGAAGGGTATTTCCACCTTTTATTGTTAAAGAAATGTAGATAAGTACAAATATACCTGATCTGTCCAGACACTTTTGCAACCGAGTCCTGGGCTCCTGCTCCTCACAATGAATTAATAATTCCTCCAGCGGAACAACAACTTATCTTTCCTTCTAGGTCCCCTCTCTCATGGCTTCCCCTTGTATTTATGGCACAAGGTTGGAAGTTGAATTCGAGAGGTGGTTGAATTGGGAAGATTGGGAAGTTGCAGAACCAACTTCAACTAATCCCAATTCGTAATCATAATATATTTTTTCATTTCACCTTAAGATGTGTACAGGTTTCATACAAGTAAACTAGTGCACAATATGCAACTTTGCATTTGACAACCAACGTTTGCAACACTTTGGAGGATGTGCACATGTTGTCTTCAATAAGACCAGCGTTTAGAACACTAGATGACTGTGGAAATAGTAGCGCACGCATGGTGAAAAATGTAGAAAAAATAATATTTTCAGCTGAAGAGTGTGATCTCAGCAATAACTCATCCAGGTTCAACCTAGCTCTTCCATCCATAGTGTCATTTTGTGTGATCTACGGAGCAATGTGATCACGGACGGAGAAGCGCATATTTGACTTATAACACCTGTGTCAAGAGAATACCTTCCTAGTTAAGAGGGAGTGTTGATGTATTTGTAACTTCAGAAGATATTCACTTGTATATTGTATGTATTACATTTGTACTTTGTTGTATCACCAACGAAGATGTATTATTCCTCCGATTGGAAGTGTCGTCATTTGTATTTTCAAGTGTCGCAAGTTATATTGTAAGTGTCGTAACTTATATTTGATGGGTTATTAGACCACCTTAGAGGGGTCGTCCTAGTGTGAGTTAAAGGGTTATTATACCACCGTAGTGGGGTCGACCCAGTGACAAGTGGTAATGGGTTATTAGACTCTCCTAAGGGAGTTCGGCCCAGTTATAGTAAAAGGCAAGTCAAAGTAAAGTATAAATAGAGAGTGTGACTCTCTCATTCTATTCATTCACTCACTCACTCACTTCGCATTAGTGAGAGAGAGGAGGAGTGCGAACAAGTGGAGGAGGAGCAGCTGCTAGGATACTATCTCATGTTTTGGGGTTTGATCTTTGTGATCTTTGTATTGGTGCTTATTCTATCTCTGAGGAAGTTGCAGGATTTTCACCTTATTGGTTTTCCCTGGTGAAATTCTTTGTGTCTCTTGTCTCTTGTGTTTGATATGCTATACATTGTAGCGCTCCGTTTTTTCGACAGAGCCCTAAGTCATCTTCTATGTTACTTTTCTATGTATTAACTTATTCAGGTATATGTGAGTAAATTTCTAATGAAAATTCTATGCTTTTAAATGAAATTTAGCATACTGTTTTGTCTTTAATAATCATACATTCGTATTTAAAAATAAACTAACATATCAATATTTTCCTTCAACAATTTGTTTTCAGCATAAGAATATGTTTCACAATAATAAATCAGTAAGCAGCAAGGTATATGTAGGATTCAGAGTATGTTTCAACATAATAATCAAATAAAACAAATCATCAAGGAAATTACCTGATGTTGATGCTAGTAGACCATAGGTTGTAGCAGGTTATGTTTATATTCTCTTAGTCAGCCAAGACGATGTGTCCACCCTACTGACCAGCTATTATCTTGCTGGCCCTTGGAAATCAAAGAATTTCCAAGCCCCCGATCTCACAATCTGATAATCCCGATAGCAGTATTTACTTAGGTTCTCAAAACCTTTCTCTGTTCTCCAACCTCCCTCTGTTCTCAAACCTTTCTCCCCTATTATACATTTCCTTCCTTGAGAAGACCTTGGGCTTACTCCACCGCCCCAAAATCCCCCTCTTGAGCCCCTCAAACATTTACTCCTTTCACTTATTTCATTCATACACGTTACATTATAAAAATGTATTTTTCACACTCAATGTACCGAATAATCAATTACACTCACGGTAAATTTATTTGATTTTGATTGATGGTCGTAAGTATTTATTACGGTGGGAATCATTACCCAAAGGTTATCCATTCAGGACAAGGTTTATTAATTACAAGTCTATTCACCACCTTTGTATTTAATGTTATTAGTGTAATTAATAAAATATTATATAAATAGTTGACCTTTTCAACTTGGACATGGTGTGTCTTAATGGTCTACCTCATTTGTCAAGATAACTTATCTTGAGATTTAAATTCTAAGATTTGTATTGAATAATTAAATAGTAATAAACCATTTTCCATCACATCACATCCGTTCCAAAATTGTTATCCTATTATGTCTAACTTAGTAATGGAAATTATCACACTCTAATCATTTATTAATCCATATTTAAATTTTACCTATATTGCAATTGTTATGACATGGATAGTAATATTATTAAAATAACATTAATTAAGTAATAATATTAATTAAATCACCACAAAGTAATAATAAATGGTGAATTTAATAAAAATGTCTATTAAATCATTTGTTTATCACATGAGTACCCTAACATCAACATAGTATCCTCGTTCTTCTAAACAAAGCACCCTTAAGGGTTTAAACAATCTTACTAATTAATTAGACAGTACCATTACCTTATTTACAACAATTCTCAAATGACAATGTTAGCTAACAACACTTGTCTCAATTGTTTATCACAATGTTTACCAACAAGTAATACATAGCTTAATTGACTTGTTTTACACATCTTAAATAACTTTATATTCATTATCTGAATTCGATCAATGCATGATTAACCTAATTACTTATGACAACTTATACATTTATTCAATATGTTAAGTGTTTGTGTATCGATACTAGTGTACATGTGCAATGTGTGCATGCTTGGCCAGCGTATGCACAGATCAGAAATGTACTATAGACAAACCCCATCCCGCCTATGCATACCTGCTAACTAACAGTAGTATTTACCCCCATGTAGAAGAACAAGCATAATATATATAGTACAATTACTTTAACATCCTCAATTATTTAACATTTAATTCTTTACGATTTCACATCATTATCTTTATGTTTACATTAGTTTAATCAATCATGTACAAAGAGGGGTACCTACTACCACTAACTCAGAATCAAGGAATACCCAACCCTCAACAGTACTAACTAACACATCCTCCCATCATAACCTACGTCTTGTATCCTCCCTATACTTCCTCTGCTAGTACAAAAGTGGATGTCGGACTGACCGACCTGACCACATAGAACTTGAGAGTGATAGCGTTGGCTGAACAACCGACCTATCCTCCCCTAGCAGGCATCCAACCATCGTCATCACAACTACATGGGGAGCATGTCTCAGCACGGCCCTCCCACGACCTCGGGTCTCATGGAAACATAGGGTGGGAAACACATCCATCCCTCTCAACATACTGGGCCTACGCCCTTATCAACTCATACTTTGCTGCTATCGGGATTATCAGTTTGTGTTATCGTATCATCATTTTGGCTGCTAAGGTTTACTGTACGAACATGTTTTTTTTCCAATATATCAGATCAAGTAACTCGCTATCCCATAGCCCTTGTGTCCTGTAGGTTAGTATTTCGCAAAATACAAATTTATAGAAAGCATTTCCCATTGATCGCCAATTGATCCATGTTATCAAAAATCATTTTATTTCATGTAACCTTTTTAGTTCATCATATATGTGTATGACATATAACACTTCAATAATTTATATAAGAAGATGGTATCCACGTACCGAATCATATATTTCACATCTTATTAATGAAAACATATAAACATATACTGTAATCGTAAAATAAAGAAATCATATGATAATCATGACATCGTAACCGCATGACATAGTAACATCATAATCATAGTGAAATCATAAAACAAAGTAACATCATATAATGAGGTCCATGATATCGTAATATAGTTTACTCAGTCGAGCTGAGTTCAATAGAATATATAAGAAAATAAAGTATGGTGTGTCTAACTGATAAATATGCCTAATCAAAATATGGGCGTTACATACACCCACCCTTCGGGAAACTTCGTCCCGAAGTTATGGTCAAAATAGTGAGGAAAAATCTCGACGCATGGTCTCTGCATCCTCCCAGGTAGCAGACCCTAGGCTATACTTGTCCCATTGGACCTTAACTTGGTCCACATGGCGACTACGGAGCTGTCGAACCCTACGATCAAGTATACGTAATGGTTCTACCCTGAAGGTTCCCTTGTCCGAGACCTGCAATTCCTTCCAATGAATTTTGTGAGTCTCATCAGCTATGTAATGTCGTAATACAGTAACATGAAATACATTATGAGTTTTATGCAAGTCGGGTGGCAGCGCAAGACGATAAGTAACTGGTCCAATTTTCTCAAGAATCTCAAATGGACCTATAAAGCGAGGTGACAACTTTGTACCCTTCCCAAACGGAATGGTACTTTTATTTGGTCTGATGTGAATAAATACACGATCCCCTACTCCATAACTTCTATCTGATCTGTGTGCATCAAACTAACTCTTTTTCCTATCTTGTGCTTCCTTCAACCGCTGCCTAATCTGTAACACTTGCTCCTCCATTTCCTGAATCAATTTAGGCCCAATTAAAACTCGATCCTCTAACCTATCCCAACTGAGTGGTGTCCTGCATGGCCTCCCATACAATGCTTGATATGGCGACATACCAATGGAGTTGTGATGACTATTGTTGTATGCAAACTCCACTAAAGGAAGATATTTCTCCCACTGTGTCTGTTGATCCATAACATACATCCTAAGCATGTCCTCCATCACTTTATTCACCCTCTCTGTCTGTCCATCTGTCTCGGGGTGATAAGCTGAGCTTAAGTTCAACTGTGTCCCTAATGCTGACTACATGCTTGTCCAAAATCTGGAGGTGAACTTAGGGTCTCTGTCAGAGATTATCTTTTTAGGAACTCCATGAAGACGTACAATCTTATTTATGAATACCCTTGCCACATCTGTCACATCATAGGTGTCTCTGACTGGAATGAAGTGAGTGCTTTTGGTCAGTTTGTCGACTACCACCAAAATAGCATTATTTCTCATAGATGTGAGTGGTAATCCTACAACAAATTCCATGGAAATGACTTCCCATTTAGTCATAGGAATATCATGCGGTTGTAGGAGACCGACCGGGTGACGATGATCTGCCTTAACTTGTTGACACTCAAGGCACTTTGAAACAAAATCCACTGCATCCATCTTCATACTTGGCCAGAAGAAGAGTTTCTTTATGTCAGTATACATCTTCTTCACCCCTGGGTATGCACAATAATGTGATCTATGGGCCTCTCTAAGGATTGTTTCCCTGATATCACCTTCCTTAGGAACATACATCCTTCCCTGATACCGTAACAATCCATCTTCCTCAAGGTGGTACCCATCATACTTCAATTCCTATTCCTTTCCATTCTGAATAGCTGAGGTTACTTTTAGGTACCAACTATCACCCAATAGTTGTCCTAGTACTCTTTCCCTCAAGTCAACCTTCAAGGGAATTAAGGAGAAAAGTCTCGGTCTTTGGCTTAGAGCGTCTGCCACCACATTCTCCTTTCCTTTGATGTAAGAGATACCAAAGTCATACTCACTCAGGAACTCACTCCATCGCCTTTGCCTAGCGTTCAAATCCCTTTGGGTAAAGATGTACTGCAAGCTCCGATGGTCTGTTTTAAGGGTGAAGCTTCTACCAACTAGGTAGTGCCTCCATAATTTTAGTGCCAACATTACTGCTGCCAATTCTAGATCATGCGTGGCATACTGCTCCTCATGAGGTTTCAACTTTCGAGATGCATAAGCTATTACCCCACCTTCCTGCATCAACACCGCTCCTAGTCCTTGCTTCGAGGCATCGGTGCATACCATGAAATCTTTATCCATGTCTGGTACCCGCAATATCGGTGCACTTTTCAACAATCTCTTTATCTCTGTAAAAGCGGCATCGCATTCATCGGTCCATTCATACTGGATTCCCTTGCGTTGCAAGGTGGTAATGGGTTTTGCAATTTTAGAAAATCCTTCCACAAACCTCCGGTAATAGCCTGCTAACCGCATGAAGCTGTGCACCTCATGAGCATTCCTTGGAATTGGCCAATCTTCAATGACCTTTACCTTTTCCAGGTCTACAGAGATCCCTTCACCTGAGATGATGTGCCCCAAGTAGTGAATCTATTTTTGGAAGAAGGAACACTTTGATAATTTACCATAAATTTTATGTTCCCTTAAGCATGTCAAGACTAACCGCAAGTGTTCCTCATGCTCCTTCTCATTCTTAGAATAGATAAGAATATCATCTAAGAAGACCTGAACAAAGCGGTCCAAGTATTTTCGGAAGACACCATTCATGAGGCTCATGAATACAGCTGGAGCATTGGTCAAACCAAATGGTACCACTACAAACTCATAATGCCCAAATCGAGTTCGAAAGGCAGTCTTAGGAATGCCACCTTCCTTGATCCTCAACTGGTGATACCCTGATCGTAAATCAATCTTTAAGAAGACTGATGCACCTTTCATTTGATCAAAGAGGTCATCAATTCTTGGTATGGGATACCTGTTCTTCACCGTGGCTTTGTTCAAATCTTTGTAATCTATGCACAGTTGCAGAGATCCATCCTTCTTCTTAACGAAGATCACTGGTGCTCCCCACGGCAAGATACTAGGTCTAATCAGTCCCAAATCTAGCAACTCTTTTAACTGGATCTGTAACTCATGGAGCTCTGGAGTTGTCATTCTATAAGGAGTTTTTGAGATAGGCTCTGCACCAGGTTTTAGTTCGATTGTGAAATCGATCTCTTTTTCTGGAGGTAGTCCTGGTAATTCCTTCGAAAAGACATCCTCGAACTCGGAAAGTACTAGGTAAGAATTCAAGGAAGGTCCTTTACTATCGCTCACGGCCTCCGCTACGAATAACTGGCATCCTTGTCTTAGGCACCGCTTAGCTTTCACCATAGAGATGAAACGGAGGGATACCTTCCTCTTCAAGCCTTGGATTTGAATTGTCCTTCCCTCGTCATTGAGGCACAACACCTTCTTCGCATAGAAGTCTAAGAAAGCTCTATGGCCTTCTAACCAATCCATGCCAATAATGAGGTCATAAGTCCCCAAATTGGTGACATAAGCATCCAACTTAGTGGTGCATACTCCTAAGTCAACCTTACAACTCCTCACTCTAAGACCTACTGTTTGCTTAGCTCCTGAAGCCATTTCAACCAGTTTGAAATCATCGTGCTCGTAGGCTTCCAACCCACATTTATCTAATGCAAATGGTGAAATAAAACTATCAGTTGCTCCCGGATCAAACAAAATTTTAAGTTTGACATTGTTTACTTTACCAGTGGATTCTACAATGGTAGACTGATGTTTTGCTTGGTGGTTATGAACCGCTGCATGAATCCGGTGACTGTTACTCGAACTATCCATGGGTGCTTTTCCTTCCCTGTGCCTGCTGCTTGACTGACCCTTGGGATAGTCTCACTGGAAATGAGGACCTCCGCATCCCCAACAAGAGATATTGGGAGGGGCTTGCATGTTGCTCAGAGGAATCCTTTGAGATGAGTTCCTTCCCTTGGGTCCTCTAAAACCCCTTGATCCCCTATAGGAACTTCCTTATGTACGCCCTTGGCTTTGGTGGGTTGCGGACGATGAATGTGAGACTGAGTTAACTGAAGTATTACCCCTCGGTGTGAACCTGTTACCGTAAGGAGGAGGTCTAGATTGTCCTCCCCTGAAGTAAGGACATAAGGCCTTCCCTGAAACATACTGATTGGTTCCTATCAACTTACTACCCCCTTTTCCATCTGACATATCAGCTGCATAACGAGCATACTCAACTGCCATGGAAACTGAAGTTGGCTTCCACATCCGCACAGCAGCCCTAATATTGTAGTTAAGTCCATACACAAAACGCTCTACCTGACAATCATCTGCATCTAGGTAAGGAACATATTTTACTAGTTCCATAAACCGAGATTCATACTCCTCCACCGTCTTGTCTCCCTGTACTAAGGCATGGAGTGCACCTGCCTATTCTTCCTTGTAATAATTTGGCAAATACTTCTTGTGGAACCTCTCCTCGAATAGTTCCCAAGAAGTCATAAGAGGAGTAAGGTGCAACTGCTTCTTGAGATCTGACTACCAATTCAAAGCATCACCTTTAAGTTGAAAGACGACCATCCTAGCCTTGGAACTAGATGTATACTCATTCAATGCGAAGCATCTTTTTAGGTCTTCTAGCCATGCTTCGACATGCTTACCAGGTCGTCCTCCTGAAAACTCTGGAACCTTTATCTTCTGCAACTCCCTCGATATGTCCTGAAGCGGTTCCTGTCTTGGGCCATGTGCCCTTTCAGAGTTCTCTCGACTCACTTGAGTGGTTTCCACCTCGACGGCCCTTTCCGACTGCCTGTTCATCGTGGTCATAATAGCCTCCAAAGACCTCATTATGATTTGCATTTCAGGTGTTGAGGTTGATCATGGTGGTGTTGGCGGCGATGACGATGGCGGATTTGGTGGTGGTGGTCGACCTTGACCTCGACCTTGACCTCTGCATGTTGTTACCATGATTGATGCTGATTCATGGAGTAAAACATCACATCGTTAGCTTCTAAGGAGTGTGTTAGTTGATTTTCAAATAGATGTGTTTCACGAAATGAGCTATAGTTCAAGGCGATTCAATCCTGCCATTTTGAGGCCACCCGACACTAAATCTACTAAAGATTCCTACGTAAATTCCATGGGTTTAAATTAAACTCTACGACCATTGATATTGGTCAATTAAATATTTTTAACATCAACTTCGATTTGCAAATTTCAAATGGACATTTGGAATAACATTTTATTTCGCATCAACCCTAACATTTATTTAATTCTAAACGTTCGAGCTTAATCTTGATTAATCTCATAATTATTAACCTTATTAATATTATATGTTTCTCACTATAATTAACCTTATAATTTAAAATCTATGATCAACTCTTTAATTAAAGTTTATGAGTAACTTTATATTTTTAATATTAAATTTTAATTCTTAACAAAACCTAGGTTATAACAACTATATAAATATATACAAAATTTAATTTAACTAAAACTAAATTTAAATAAAAATAAATAAAATAAATAAGGCAAATTCACTTGACCACTTAGGCCTTTTCACTTGATGCTTGGCTATGCAAAAGTTGTGGACACGCGGCTCCTCTTGTCAGTCCACCGCCATGCAAGAGTGGGAAAACCCTAAATAGGGTCAATCCCCAAGGTGGGGCCATTTCCGCCCTCTCTGTTGGAGTTTTAGCTCTGCAACTCTATGGGAGCTCGCTTAGGGTTTTAGATAGGAAGGAGACTTTGATCTAGCTTCTATGGTAGAAGCACTGGCACAAGCCTGAGGAGGTTGTTACGGGTATTTCTCATTTCCTAATGTGCCCATCATTTACGCCAGCTGTGTGTTTGAGCTATGGATCCGCGACTCTCCTTGTGAACTCTTCTAGATGCTTGTGTGCTGGGCTTCAGACTTGTGGTGTAAGATTGACTTCTCCTTTAGAATTGGATTTGTCTTCATCGTTTCCAGTCTTAGCCGTATTCACTTTCTGGCTTTTGCATTAAAATATTTTTGTAGCTTAGAGACAGCGCCCCTTCCTGGCAGGTTCGTGACTTGCTGAGCGTTATTGTGACTCGTTCTCTCTCCTTCCTTATGGGCAAGTTCTAATTCTTTTGTTTGAAAGTAATTTGATGGAATAATAAAATGATTTAAGAAATAGCCGAAGTTATTCGTATTCCTAGGAATGCAGTAGATAGATTTTTATTATTTTTTTATTTTTCCTGCTTCCAGCCTTTTCTATTGATGATGGAGAGAACGACCCTCTTGGGAGGTTGCATTTTCATTACTATTTGGCTTCAGTGCTTACATATCGTTGTCTGTAAGAGGAATACGATCTTAATATTTACAGTATGAAGGTACTTGTGAGGGCCTGTTACTTCTTTTACTCATCATTTTTGAGGTACTGTTTCTGCTTTCCAGTGAAAGGCGCATGCACGGAGGCTTTGCGCGGGTTACGTTTACTTCTTTGGAGAAGAAGAAAGAGTGTAGGGAATCGATGGCTCTCTTTAATATTCTGGAGGCATGGACGTGTAGTGCAATGGCTTGGCTCCTTTAATATTCTAGCCGATCCATTAACCCCCCCCCCCCTTTTTTTTAAATGGGCGGCCTTTGGTATGAAGACCAGCCTTAATAATTTTAAACGGATTTTGTTTTTTTCTTTTGTGTTGTTTTTTTTTTCCTTAATGAATCGGCCTGTATAACTGCCATTGACAGTCCTGGTAGGCGGATCAGCCCCACCCTCTCGTAGATAATTGATGATAGTTTGTTTACCAGGTGCATTCTCTTGATAGTTGGACTCGATCACTCTTGTTGAGAGTGTAAGCGATTGAGAACCCCTTTTTGGGCACACCTTGTATGTAATTTATACGATTTTAAACTGTAGTGCTCTATAGGGAGGAACTGGTTGTCTATGGCTGATAGGGACTGCTGAAACATACCTGCGTTGTGAGCTACTTCATCCTTCTATGGATAATGATTGGGACCTGCAGCCTCGACCTATTAATTCCATACCAAATCCACGATCGTTTCCTAGGTTCTCCCTTGTTTCTTAAGCTTCCCAGGTTCTGCAGTTATTTTAGTGTCTAGAAGATCCGTATTGAAACGCATCAAATATGGCCTTATTTTAAATTTGGGGATCATAATCAACATATTGAATTTTGGTTTCTTTATATTCTGTTTCTACCCTATATCAAGATCAGGGAGGCTTTGCTCTGGCGGCTTGGTTTAAAAATGAAAAAAAATAAACTATTATTTTACTAAATAGTATTTATTTAAATGACAAAATCGAATTTTCCCTAGGTTACAGATCCTGCTGTCCAAACTTCAGGAAATGAATTAATAATAACAATGATCATTCGTGCTTGCAAATATAGCTGATTCTGGTCACACACAAGATCTGGGCGATTTTCAAAGAAGAGTATTCTTTGTTGCAGCAATTTATGCTGTCTGTGTAGTGGTTTGCGCTTGGAAGACGTTTCACTTGTGGTGCCCACTTTTCTGGTCATTTTGGGTGGTTTTGGTGTAGCGGTTTAAGCGTTTGGACTGTCAATAAGATTAAATTGCTTTAATACCAGGTTAAAGATTATTATTATCATTTTTTGGACGTCTGGTTATCTATGGATAGGGATTTTGGCTTCTTGATAAGAGTCTGAAATTATATATATATATATATTATGCCCCTTTATCGAACTTAACATCTGATAATTTTTGTTAGAATTGTTCTTAAAACGATTTAAGATTCAATCTGTTCTGCTACATCAGCCAACCTGGTTTAGGTTCCACTAAGTTTTACACAGAAAATAATTATGCTATCTCTAAATTCAAGTAGCCTACAGTATATATATATATATATATATATATATATATATATATATATATATATATATATATATATATATATATATATATATATATATATATATATATATATATATATATATATATATATATATATATATATATATATTTATTTATTTGCTAGACATTTCAGATGCTTAGATAGAGAGAACAATGCAACAATCTTTACTAATGATCATGCTACATATTGAAATACCCAGATTTATGCCGTGAAAAGGTAAAACAAATCAATTACCTTTGAAAGTTTAGTATGAATTACGAACTATATTACCAATTATATTATGAACTATATTCTCACATCATCCATAAAATGGTTTAAACAAAACAAATACACGACTGTAAATGTCTTTGAAATCCACGATTAAGAGATGTATATATTAGAAATCTAGATAAACAAAATCAATTCATAGATGTTTGTGTTCAGGTTAAGTATGGTGAATGTTAAGGTTTTAAACATAATTCTCTTAATTTAATTTAAAATAATGATTGTAGTGGCCTCCTTAAATATGAAATTTTATGTTTGTTTTCTTATGCCAAATATGCAATGTCTTCTTGTTTTCTTATAAAATTTATAGAATTCTTACTCTACGGCTATATATAAATATATATATATATGTAATTGACTATTTCTGATTTTTATGTTTGTGCAGATAAACTACTGTTACATAAATTAGGGAAGAAGGTTTGGAAAATCTTGAACATTGATTTCGGATTTCTGCATAGAGTTCTACATAGATTTACAGATATTTTTGCTTAGTGATGCTTAGTTTCTATTTCCTGTAGGCCATTAGGTTCGAGAGTTTGAACCTTGCTCTGATACCAAGTGTAGCGCTCCGTTTTTCGACAGAGCCCTAAGTCATCTTCTATGTTACTTTTCTATGTATTAACTTATTCAGGTATATGTGAGTAAATTTCTAATGAAAATTCTATGCTTTTAAATGACATTTAGTATACTGTTTTGTCTTTAATAATCATACATTCGTATTTAAAAATAAACTAACATATCAATATTTTCCTTCAACAATTCGTTTTCAGCATAAGAATATGTTTCACAGTAATAAATCAGTAAGCAGCAAGGTATATGTAGGATTCAGAGTATGTTTCAACATAATAATCAAATAAAATAAATCATCAAGGAAATTACCTGATGCTGATGCTAGTAGACCGTAGGTTGTAGCAGGTTATGTTTATATTCTCTTGGTTGTAGCAGGTTGTGTAGGGGTTTTCACCTTCTTGGTTTTCCCCAGTGAAATGATTTGTGTCTCTTGTCTCTTGTGTTTGATATGTTGTACATGTTTTTCTTTGAGTTAATATCATAGATCATATTGAATTAAATGATGAAAAAATAACAAAATGTCTGTTGGGTGCACTCCGGATAAGCGAGGATGTAGTGATCACTGTATTGCAATTTGTTCAGTTCCTGCAACACATCTCCAGTGGTGTGGACACCCGCCGATGTTGTTGGCTCCGCTATGGTGTACTTGGAATTCTTTCCAATTCTTACCAATGGATACCATTCTTTCCTTGATGGTACATAACCGAGAATGTCCTCTATGGTCGAACCTTGATGCCTTATTCCCGTTGTTGTCATCTCTTCTTCTGTGGCACTTGAAGTTCTCGCCTCTCCTCCTGCAGCTGCATCCTGTGTTGACCTGCGAGTATTTTTTCTTCTCCTTTCTCTATCGAACGACTGGTTGGCACTTCGTTTCTTCCGAATTACCCGAGTTGCTACCATTTCAATTTCTGGTTTCGCTTGGACAATCGTTGCTGTCACCCTGGGTGGATCTTTCTCACTTTTGTTGGATATCATGTGTGCCATCTCAACTCGCTTAGTCGTTCTTCAACAAACAAAGCACTCTCACCAACAAAATTCACTTTCTCTCTTTGGTTTCTACAATGCTCTTCACTCACAATGCGAAATGGGTCAGAATTCCCCCCTATGTGTCCTTTTATACCCATTGAATTGATTTGGACAATTATTACCCAAATATGCCGTCGATTTACATGATACTTCGTCGATTTTCCCAATCCGGTGCAATGATGCGACATTAAATCCATCTCCGTCCACTTGCATCATTGTCTGTCACATCTTAACTGCTGCATTTATTGCTTGATATGACTAGTTTGCACTTCACCGGCGTCGACAAGTCCGAAACTTCGTCGTTGTTTTGTCACCAGGGATATGGGTTCCAAATTTATCGATGTTCTGTCAATAGACTCGCGAACTACGCGTTGTACCTTTTTCATTTTCTTTTCATGTCGACTTGTTAGCTTTCTCAGTCGATGTGCGCTAGGCTATCCTGATAGGTTTTTAGATGGCTCCCATTCACTAAGTTCATCAAAAGTGTTCCATCCAACTTTTGCAATTGAACTACACATCCGTCAATAATGAAATTTACGACATATGGACCAAGCCAATCCATTCAAAGCTTACCTAGGTGTTTTACAAACTCTCCATCGTATAGGAGAATGATGTCTCCATGGTGAAAGTGCTTCTTCTTTACATGGTGATCATGCCATGCCTTCTGTTAGTATTTTTCCACTTGTTGTTGAAACCCCGCAATGAAGCGATCTTCTTCCAGTTGTATCAAATGCGCAAATCTTTCTTCAATTGCCCCGTCGTCGATCATGCTTGTCGCTGCTGCGATGCATAGACTGGGGATGATGTACTCCATGAGCATCATGACTTCTTGTCCATATACTATCTTGAAAGGGGTTTGGCCTATCAATATTTTGCATGTTGTACTATAGGCCCATAATACTGCATAAATATTCAAGTCCCAATCGTCATAGTTTGTATTGCACACCTTAGTGAGTGCATTCTACAGAATTTTTTTCAGCACTTCAACTGCTCCATTCGCCTGTGGGTGGTATGGGGTACTTCTTCTATGCTGAATCTGAAACTCTTCAGTCATTTCTTTGATGATCTGATTGACGAAATGTGTACCTTGGTATGTCATCAAGATCTTTGGACACCCAAACCTGGTGACCACGTCGTCGAAAAGAAATATTGCTGCTGTCGCAGCTATGCAAACCTTTACTGGTGCTACTCCGGCCCATATTGTTAGGTAGTCTGTTGCAGTGTTGATGTACCATGCACCCATCCTCTTTCTTGGTGGGTTAATGGGTCCCACAAAGTCTACCTTCCATTTGTCAAAAGGTTGTAATGTCAACTGGGGTACCAATGGCATCTCATCCCTCCGCGATGGTTTCCCCATCCTTTGACATACGTCACAGCTCTTAGAGTAATCTTCTACATCTCCATTCAATGTAGGCCACCATAAGCCAACTTTGAGTATATTTATGGTGGTTGCGCGCCCTCCATAATGACCTCCTGTGATCCCACTATGAGCCTTGGACAACAGTCTTTCTTGCTCATGCGGGAGGACATATCAAAACATAAATTCATCTAGTCCCATCTTGTATAACTATCCTGAGATCAATTGGAAGTCAGCAGCTCTGATGACTAATTGCTTCTTCTGATTAGTGGTGAACTATTCAGGTGCTCTTCCCATGGTAAAAAACTGAACAATCTGTTCGTAATGGTTGTCGACCATTTCAATGCAGAATAATTGCACATCAGGTAGACCGTCGTCGATGCTACTTGGTTTCTCTCCTGATTTAATCCTCTATAGGTGGTCAAGTCCTGCATTCAATCATCCAGGCTTCACGATTATTTCAAAATCAAATTCCTGAAACAACAGAAACCACCAACAGATCTCCCCCCCCAACACAGGCTTGTTGACTAGGTACTTCAATGCTAAGTGGTCATTAAACATCTTGAAATGTCCTCCTAGAATATAGTGTGAGAAATTTTTCAATGCATATACCATCGCTAAGCCTTTTGTTTCTATCGTATAATTTTTCTCCGTTGTTGACAAATTCCAGCTAGAAAACACGATAGGATGGTCGATCGAACCTTCTTCAGGTTGGGACAATATCACCTCCAATGTGACTGAAGAAGCATCTACATGTACATGAAATTATTTCTTCCAGTCGAGGAAGGCTGAAATTGGTGTTGCAACCATATTTTATTTCAATATGTTGAGGCTATTCTGACATTCACCGTTCCATTCAAATTTCGCATCTTTCTTCAATAGCTTCTCCATGGGAGTAGTAATCGTTGCATACCCCTTTATGAACTTTCTATAATATCCTGTATGGACTAATGTGGCCCGTAGTTGCTTTACTGTCATAGGCGGTGGTAAGTCGATGATAATCGCGATCTTGGATGGGTCGACCAACATATCTTCCTTGTAAATAGTATGTCCCAACAAGATACCTAATGGTGCACAAAAGATACATTTCTTCAAATTCAAAGAGATATGATGTTATTGACATATTTCCAGCATCATCCCGAGGCTCTTGACATGGTCTTTAATCAATCCATACACAGTCCAATCATCCATATACGCCGCCAAGAACTTGTGAATAAAATATTTGAAACCAATGACAAATAATATTGAGAAAATTGCAGGGGCATTTTTGAGAGCAAATGGCATTACTGTGTACTGAAAACATCCCCACTTTGTTACAAAGGTATTTTTATGTCGATCTTCTTTCGCAATCTTGATATGGTGATATCCTGAGAACCGGTTTGTAAATGAATATACTTCCTGTCCTCAGACACCTTCAAGTACTTCGTCAGTAAATGGAATGGGGAATGGATCATGAAGGCATGCATCATTCAACTTCCTTAAGTCAACGTAGATTCGGATTTCTCTAGTCTTTTTGTCCTAGACAACCATCGGGTTGATCCATTCTATTTCTTCGACAGGTTCAATGATACCTACATCCAACATCCTCTCTAAATTAGCCTTCAATCATTCTTTGTATCTGGGATTCAATCTATATGGTTGCTTCTTTACTAGCTTCGCAATGAGTTTAAGGGGAATATTCATCTCTCCCAAGTCTCCCAAAATACCCTTAATCTCTGAAAACTTCGTCAGGAACAAATCTTAAAATTCATGCAATAAGTTGGTGACCTTCCTGATTGTTTTTCATCCCAATAGTCATCGATACTGGAAAAATTTGGATCCTCCAATGATCCAATATTAACTTTCTTGATTTTTAGTAGTTTCCTGAACCCATCGAATGGCATATCTGGTACTTCAACGTTGGCTTCCTTATGAGTCTAGGACATAAACAGCTCTAGGATCTTAACCATCATCACATCCCCATGAAACATTGTAACACTCCAACATATTTGGTGTTGCGATGCATTGCGGTCCCATTGGTCTTTCCGTCGGAGTCGCCTCAAATATCTTTTCGTGGATTACCTGCAACGCGCAATCAATTAGAGGATTCTCATCAATGGAGTTGAATGTGCGACTGAATCTAGTGGTTAGGTCCTTCCACATGGTTGTTCCTCGTCTCATCTCTACTGAGATGCACCAGCTTCCTGGTACCTTGTCTAATGTTTGGATGAATGAATTGACCCATTATTGCTTTGGCCTCGCACCCCATGTAGCTTTCCATTTTCCGAGATGATCCCTTGGATCCATCCTTCTGTCATACATATTTCCTTGGTAGCAATCATTTTTCCCAAATATTACATCCTTTTGTCATCGACATTGTTGCTATATTTTTATTGTCAACTTGTGCGCACCCCACCACCCCGCTAGATTGGCATTCGATGCTTCATCTAATGCTAGCAAGTGATGTGGTTCTGATACTTTGTCTTCAAAGTCATTGATGAATACTGCCAGTTTAGGAAGTCCTTCATATGTCGATAGATCACATACTTCTGTCGCAACCCATTGCAATGATTGAGTGATCCGCATACACTTCTTGAATGATACCTCATGAAACCGATTTTTCCAATTCTCTAGAGCCTCGTCAGAATTTGATGAAGCCGAACTGGTACTTCGCCACCCCAATTCTCCCTCGACAGTGGGATTGCCATAATATTTTGAGATATTATAGATTTTTTCTGGGATCCTCTAGTGAGACCGTCTCACATTGGTTCAACATATCTCTATCCCTCAAGTGGATCAAGTAGAGCGATGACCCTCATGTCACGGTTCTCAAAATACATTGTTTTTTCCTTGAAATTGATAACTGCTTGATTTTCCATCTCCCAATCTATCCTCAAAAACACAGGATATGGAATGGTGTTATCAATGATTTCTATGACATCAAAATATGCATGTCTTCAATCCTTCTACCTCACCTGGTAGATGAGGAAACCGACCAATTGGTGTAACCTTGATCTGATTTGCTAAAAGGAGTTGCACAGGGGACCATACTAGCTGTGGCTTACCCATCGCTTCACATGTTTGCTTGGTTAGTATATTCACATCCGATCCTATATATAGGATGATGGAACTCATATCATATGCACCGATCTGGGCATTCATCTTCATCACCCTTCCTTTTTTCCTCCTATACAGGTGGTTGATAGCACGATCCTGTCGCCCCTCTTCCTGTCGATGCAAGAAGTTAGATATCTCTGCTAATGATTCATGATCCTTTTCTAATTTTAGACAACTTTCTAGAAAAAATTTCAAAGTACTAATCTTTCCTAGTGACTTCTGTGACATTTTCGATTCAAACATTTGTGGCATCCCATAGACAGGTTATTTGTGGATTAAAGGTGGCGATCAAACATTATTCTTTT
Organism: Larix kaempferi; assembly: GCA_027924585.1. NCBI lineage: Eukaryota > Viridiplantae > Streptophyta > Pinopsida > Pinales > Pinaceae > Larix > Larix kaempferi. The sequence goes on along the minus strand of BSBM01000088.1, from coordinate 14,976,841 downwards.
TAAGTGCGTCTCGCGCTTCCAAAAAAATTTCCTTCTCTTCTTCGACATCAAATCATACTTGTTTCTGGATCGCGGGTCGAACACTTGGCAGTAGCCTATCTTCTCCTATCACAGCTCCTCCTCTTGTCACTACTGCGACATTTACTGGTTGAATTATTATCTTAGTGGAGATATTCTGCACCTTCTGAGATAGATTCGGGTTCGGTTTTGGATGAGGTTGTGGTTCATTCTTAGTCTTCCACTTTGTGATCAACTAAGGACAATCTTCGACAGTGTGATCCATTGCGTTGCAATAGGTACACTGTGGGGTTGAATTTGGGAAATCCATTTTATAATGTCTGATTTTTTATAAATTATAGCATGTGATCGGTCCTCGACCTCGACCAAAGTTTCCTCCATGACCAAAACCTCTACCATGACCACCATGGAATCTTCCTTTTAGTTCTCCTCACTGTGGGTTAAACTGGGACTGATTGTACTATGGCAGATTGTACTGTGGCTGATTATACTGTGGTTGATTATACTGCGGTTGGATATACTGCGGTTGATTATACTGTGGTTGATTATCCTGCTGTTGATTATACTGCGGTTATGCTGGATGTTGCTCATCTCCCTTCATGAAGTAAGTATCATCGGTCCTTTCTTGAAGCAAGTCATATGATCAAAAATATTTCTCATCATGACCGAAAGATAGACATAAGTTACAATATAGATTAGCCAGATTTGACACGACCTTTTGAAAATACACGCATTCCTTTGAGCGATGTCCTTTTGTATGAAAAACTCGACACCACAGAATTCCTCCTTGTCTGAGTGGATTGGGCGCACTGGACTGTAAATATTCATGGAATTTAGGACACTGATATTTATGATTCCCTTCGGACTTGCATCGACTACACCATACTTCTTCTCGAACTTCCTTCCCTTTTTTAATATCCTGCAACCGAATAGTCAAGTTTGCTAGCTGCGACTGGATCTGGCTCATGCCAATCCCTGTTTCACGAATTGGCGAAGCTTCAAGCTTCGTTGCGATTTCTAGCACCTCCGCCTGAGATAGGATCTTTTGCTGCATCAACGAAGTCCAAATGTGTGGTATAAATCCTACAATAAACCATTCCTTGTGTTGTACATTTCTCATCTCAAAACTAACTTTAGCCATTAGATTTTTGAACCTCTGATCAAACTCCCACACTAACTCATTAGGGAATTGTTTTATTTCCTTCAATTCTGTGATGTACTGCGATTCTAATTTAGGCTTTTTAAACTCATCGATCATCCCAACTCTAATTTCTCCCAGATTCTTCTACTGAAGTCCTGTAGGGACTTGTATAGACTATTAGGATATTCCTATACTCCATCCTAGTCCCACCAGTATTTTGATCATTTACATTTTTAGTCATGGATGCACTTTTAGGGTTTGCATGCATTCTAGGGTTTGCATGCATTCTAGGGTTTGCATGCATCCTAGTCATCAGTCTAGCACCTAGCCTTCAGTTAGCCAGCCCCCGAGAGATTCTCATTGATCATTTCTAGCCCTCCAGTTGCTTAATGCACCCTTCTTCCTTGAATTTAGGAAGCAACTCGCCCTTCTTCACCTACCAGTCCAGTTGTCTTTAGTTACACTCAGTTACACCTACCAGACTCAGTTTGACGGATGGTTGACAGTTACTTGAGCATTGATGACTCCACTGATGATGATGAAGACTTCCAATTGTGCTCCGATGACACCAGTTGTGCTTCGATGACACTCCAGTGATCTTTTGATCACTCCATGAAGGCTAATTCGAATTGCCACCTTAGGCATTCGAATTCCTCGTGCATTATATTATTTATTTGTCCATTTGTGATTAATGAATTAGTGTGTGTGAAGTATTATTGCTTCTATCGGAGTTCTATTGTACCATATTATTTTGTTGCTCATTATACTGTATTGACCACTCTTCTTCTATTTTCTTGCTTAATCATAATCATTCTCTTGTGAGGTATATATCATCTCTTAGATCTGCTATGAGGATTTTCACATGGTATCAGAGCATGTTGAGAGTATTGTTTATCTCCATTCTTGAGAATTTTTTGCAGGTTATTATCCATATTTCGAGTGTAGCAGTTGGAGCAGTTTCTGCATTTTTGCAGCAGTAGCAGTTGCAGATATTCTCTATTGTTTTTGCAGGTCTTCTACAACTTCAATGAATTCAGAAGAAATCCCTCCTCTTTCTCCACTCAACTATGATGAATGGAAACCAAAAATGATAGCATACTTGAAGAGCCATGATCTCTTTGACTGTTGTTTTGAAAGAGAGTTCGAATCTTATGAAGAGAAGATTGATTGGTTAAATAAAGGTGACAGAGCCTTTGGATCAATGATTGATGCTATGCATGAATGGATGTTATATAACCTCCCTGATTTTTCATCACCAAAAGAGATATGGGCTCACTTGGATGTAATATTTGGCAGACAGAATGAAGGGATTGGTCCAAACCCATTCGAAAGCAAGAAAAGTGATGCATTCGCTCCCCTTGATGATCTCTCAATTCATGAACCAATATCATCTCATATTGAAGTTGTTGACAAAGAACTTGTAGATTCTCCACTCATGCTCCAACTTTCTTCTCTTTCTGTGCGAGCTCACACTCTAGATATTGCAGAAGGTCCTAAATCCTCTCTTTCTCCAGAGTCTGTTGGTTTGCATCATGATCACATGATTATTTCGGAGGTAAAATCAGCTATTGGAGATAATGCATTCACTCCTCTCAAGCAATCATCTCTTATTTACTACTATATGATCATTAGCACATGCTTTCAGAAGTTTATTGAAGAATATGGCCATTGCCACCCGCTTGAGATAATTTCTCATGCATCCATTGGTTTTGATCTCACCTATTATGGTTCAAAGGATATCTCAAGAAACCATTTCCATTCACTTGGGATAATTTCTCATGCATATGATAGTTTTGATCTCACCCCTGCTGGTTCAAAGGAGATCTCAAGAAACTATTCTTCAAGTCTTAAATCTGATTTGGATTTCAAGCAATTATTATTTGATGGTTCTTTTTGGCATAATCTCACCCATGATGGTTCAAAGGAGAAGACAAAATACTATCTACATATTCATGAATTTGATCCTACCTCAGCTGATTCAAATCACAGGTTCAAGGATCATCCTCAAACTTTTGGATTTGTTCTCATCACATTCAATATGAAGAGCAAGTACAAGCACATGTTTTTTGAGTATGATCCACTTCTTCCCAAGAAGAAGATACCTCCAGACATATGACCAAGCATCACACCTGCTTGAGTTTGGAGCATTTATTTTTTGTGTGTGCCTTACAGTCTGTTTTTGAGGAGGGGGTATGTTTCCCATGAAATTTTCCCACTTCCTTGGTTTATTGACTGTTATTATTCATTGTATTGGGTGACCTTTTGGTCTTAGTTACCAGGCCCCAAGATGGATTAAGGGGGGGGTTTTAGGATATTCTTATACTCCATCCTAGTCCCACTAGTATTTTGATCATTTACATTTTTAGTCATGCATGCACTTTTAGGGTTTTCATGCATTCTAGGGTTTGCATGCATCCCAATCATTAGTCTAGCACATAGACCTCAGTTATCCATCCCCCGAGAGCTTCTCACTAATCAGTTTTAGCCCTCCAGTTGCTTATTGCGCCCTTCTTCCTTGATTTTAGGAAGCAACTCACCCTTCTTCACCTACCAGTCCAATTGTCTTTAGTTACACTCAGTTACACTTAGTTACACCTACCAGACTCAATTTGACAGATGGTTGACAGTTACTTGAGCATTGATGACTCCACTGATGATGATGAAGACTTCCAGTTGTGCTCCGATGACACTCCAGTGATATTTTGATCACTCCATGGAGGCTAATTCGAATTGCCACCTTAGGCATTCGAATTCCTCATGCATTGTATTATTTATTTGTCCATTTGTGATTAATGAATTAGTGTGTGTGAAGTATTATTGCTTCTATCCAAGTTCTACTATACCATATTATTTTGTTGCTCATTATACTGTATTGAGCACTCTTCTTATATTTTCTTGCTTAATTATAATCATTCTCTTGTGAGGTATACATCATCTCTTATATATGCTGTGAGGATTTTCACATAACTTCATGTACCAATCTAGCGCACGACCTATGAAGGTCGTCGCCAATTGTCCCTTCTTGATAGCTTCGTCCTCTACTTTTTTTACTGTCCACACTGCTTCGCACAAGAACCAATATTGCTCATGATCTTCCGTCCCATTTCCATGAAAGAGAGGCAACTTCATGTCATAACCCACCATCCTTGGTTGTCTACCGGTGCTTGTAAATATGCTATTGTTACTACTATTGTGACACGCAGGACAACCTTGCGAAGAGCTTGTGTTTCTTCCTCCAAAGTTTGGCACAATGCATGGGGTTGTGGGTACGTTGTAGTTTTGTTTTTGTCCTTCCTCAGGTTCATGGGTATCCTGGTTTTCCTCTTCATCTCCATAAGGTCGCTTATTCCCCTGTGGCCCCATTTTACAGTCCTCCATTCTGGTCGCACTAGGACTCTCTCTCTCTATTTCATTTCCATCTACCCCACATCATTCTATCAGACCCGCATCTACGCAGTACCCACAACCTCCGAACACTAGAGTTTACTTGTCAGATTTTCATCTTCAATAGTCCCTTTTCGCAAATGATCATTTTAATACACAATGGTAATGCCAATACGTACCTTTTTCTAGGTCCTTTGAAGAATTTCCTTTCCACGTTACTGTATGACTAGACTGTGTTGACAACAAACTCAGTAATGTACCCTTCCAAAATGTTGTCTACAAAGACATTGACAATGCTTGAATCTTTATTGTTAACACGAATCAATTGTTGGATTAGTTCTGGAGTCCAATGCTCTGTCTCACCTCCTTGGAAATTTTTCTTCTCAAAATTTAGGTTGGCCAACCATTCACACAACAGTATAGGAAACTCACATAAAAATACCTCGTGGATATCAGTATAGATGTACTTCTGCAACCATTGTTTTGTCAACCATCCAAGTTTCTGATTTTCTTCCTCAACAAACTCTCACATCTTTTTATTGAACCAATCCTCAATCTCTGACTTTGTCGGATGCCACAACATGTCCTCTCTCTTTCGCACTAGGGTCCCAGCATCGAAACCATTTGTTGACACATATATGTCGATAGGGTTTCACTTCGCACTATGTCAACAAAGCTTGACACAAACTCCCATAGATATCAGCCCGAAAAGGGTTTAACCTTTCCAGCAACACTCGTAGAGCGATTAAGGTCTCACTCGAGATACCTAAGGGGGCTGCAGGAACTAGGATTCTGCAGGTATAAGAGGACATGCATTATTCACATTATTAACTCATAGCATAACCCGGAGATCGACACAATTATCATTCGCATCATAGCATCATTATTGCATACCAAAGATATTAATCAAATCTACTCATTAAGACATCATCGAAGTAGAGATCATTAACACATATCAAATCTATCCATACTATGAAAAAATACATCATACTGCAGTACAACACATAATCGACGCAGTCATAGATAAACATTCCTCTTCATTATACATTAATCTGTCTTAAAATAAATCTGCAAAACCCATCTAAACTGCTGAGGGAAAATACAAAATGTTATCCAGCGCAAAAGATAGATCAAAATTCTACAAATGAGAAGATACATTCATTGACCCAGAGATCAAATCAGAGAAAAAGAAGGGATATGATCAGATATGATGCCGAAGGATTACAATATGAATCCTATTTATAGTCGCAGTGGCTGTTACAAACTTGGTCCACTTCACAAAGTGACCCATTAACTAACTAACTACTCTGCTTTGTTCGCTTTACTTCTGCTTTATCCACCTTGCTGCACTCTGCGACTGGTCCTCTGCCCTTGTCGCTGACCCATTTGTCATTTATTGTACCAAAAGTTCCGTGACTTAGCCCCTTTCTGACATAATCTCTGTCCATATCAGAGATTGATCCTCTACGAAGATCAATTCTCTATGTAAAATGTTGGCATTAATCTCTGTGAAAAAAGGAAACAATATAATGTTTGTTAATAAAAAATGAATGCATATTTTGTTTATTTGTATATCCTATCTTATGATCCTATGTGTTTTTATTAGTCGACCTCTACCTACATGGCATAGGGAAGAGGGATGATTAGTCTTGTGAATAAACAATTGCTTGTAAACAATCTTATTTTTTTGAGGGAATATAATATGCAATTGGTTCATTGCACCTCCCTCTTGCTTATCATGTGATAGTTCATATAAATCGATCTCTTCTTAGGAGAGATCGCCCTTAATCCATGGTGATTTGGTCTTCTCAATGAATAATGGATCTATTCCCTATCTCCTCGAGTTATGTTGATTGTTATTTTTTTGGCGAATTATTCATTGGATTGATACACGATATTCATGTGAAATTGGGGGTTATGATTTTATTGGGTAATTGAAACCATTTCTCTTTTGATCCCTTTAATATTGTTTGGTTGCGGTTTAAAAGTATTTTTAGGTTGTGTTTATATGTATAAGAATTATTTTTTTATGCATATAGGATTATATCTACATATATAGTGATATAAATACATATATGAAACCCTTAGGACTATGGGTATAAAAATAATTTATGATGAATGGACTTGTGCATTTGGTAATATAGTAATTGATGGAGAACCGTTGTACATGAGAAAAGAGTTAAAGGTAGAAAATAAATTCATAGAAAATGTTAGTATGTAATTCTCAATTATGGGGTATACTATTATGAATTTAATGTGATCCTAGTCATAATTTTTCCATTGATAATTCATGTATAATAGTTAATTTAAATTGAATGGTATGTTGAAAGTACTGAAATTAAATGGTATAGTGAGGAAAAGAGTTGTTATATATGGGAAAGGAAATCATTGATATTGAATGCAACCGAGTCATTAATATTTTGAAAAATGCTTTTGGATGTGTTTAGACAAAGAAATACTTGGTATAGGTACTTTGGTTTATAATACCTGAAGTTAGTCCATGTATTTATTCGGGTATGATGAAAGAAAGAGTAGTGAAAATAAGAAAATTGTATTCAAACCATTAAGCATTTCTTCATTAGTTAAATATTATAAAGGTTTTTCATTGCCTTAGGAGCATAATAATTTTTTTTTTAAATTTTTTTCTCATTTTTCAATATTCGGGGTTGTTACAATTACCTTGCAAAATATAATGAACAAGAAAATGTAAATATTCTACACTAGAGAATACCAAAATAAAAATATTTGAGACCCAAGAACCTGCATGTATTCACTACTCAAGGGTCACCCTAACTTATTCAAAATTTCTCTTATGGTGCAGGGCAGTTCTCTTAGGCTCTTAAGGATAGGAGGATATGGATATGGAAAAAATGACAAGAAAAGGGAGAAGGCCAAAACAAGAAGTACGAGAAGATGAAGACAAAAAAGAAAAAAATGAAAGGGACACAACCCACAATTGAAAAAGTGATCATCAAATGCAATAGAGGAGGCATAAATGCAAACACAGAACCCTCAGAATCCTCACAGGGGGACTTGCCTCATCCAAAGTCAGTAAATAATGAAATTAGTCTCCTGTAATATTAGCTGGATGGGTAACAATATGAATACCGAAGCACTAATATATATCATAAGAATGGAAAGACCCAGCATCCTTTTCATACAAGAGACAAAAATGGAGGAATCCACATTCCTTGAAATTCCAAAGAAGAACTGGAATGCTAGCTCAGGAATCACAATCAAATAACTAGGAGCCTAAAGAGGAAGGGAAACCTTATGGGATTAACAGATCTACTAATTGCATAGTTCATTCTCCACTTATCACTGGATCTTCTCAAATATTCTACATTCAACATATCAAACTCAGGTATTTCTCTTTAATCTATATGTACGCAATTTACTATTGGAAAAAAAAGACTTTTGGAATTCTTTATGCATATTTTTGGAGGTTTATAATCCCCATAACATTAAAATATCAATAGGTCTCAAGATTGGGAACTGATGGACATGAATCCAAAAAAGGGAAATTTACTTGTACCAACAAATGAATTGGTCCAGGGAACATCGCGACTAGACTGGATAGGTTCTTTGTTCAAATCTCATTTCTCCCAAATGGAAACCTCATTATCACAAATATAATAGCCTTTAGCGCATCGGATCATAATCCCATATATGTAACAATATCAGAGGGATTCAATCTAGGTCCAATTCCCTTCTGTTTCATCCCCCTTGTGGGTGGAAGATACAATATTTCTATAGGTGGTAGAGCATGGTTGGGCATGAATCATCTCAAGATACCCTTCATTTGTTTGGGAAGGAAAATTTAGAGCCACAAAGAAATCATTAAAATAATGGGAGGAATCCTTAATAAAACAACCCAAACAAGAAAGAGAAGAGGCACAACTCTAGCTTCAAAGGAATGATATTCAAATGGATGAAGTCAAACCTTGGTTGGGGACCTAAAAATAAAATTCATTCTATAGACAAAGTTGCACTAGGCTTGCAGAAGGGAGGATAAATATTGGAGGCTCAAACCATGTAGTCTTTGGTTGAAAAGCGAGGATTGTAATACATCTTTCTTCCACAAGAAAACACAAGACTTTCGGACTTTCCTAGACCCTTAACAGGTGTGAAAAGAAAGCTCGTCATAGGCTTGGATCCAGACACAGATGAAACACGACCTCTGAATAAGTAAGATCATGCTCCACAACCAAAAATGATAAAGGTAACCCACATGTGGTAGGTGTGTGGGGAGGGTATTAATAAACTTGAGGTGACAAAAATAAATAAATTATAGTTGGGGGTTTGGTCTTAAGGAAAAAAATCATGAATATGCATTATATTTACACCAAGGGTGTCAAATTTCCATCAGGAGAGGCATAAAATTTGTTCAAACCTTTGGATATTCCATCATTGTGGTCATACATATCCTTTTTAAGGATAACTCCACAAACATTCGTTTATCTCGAATATTAAAGAGAATCAAGTTATTTCTCCAAATCTTGGACAAAATTATAGTTATTCATATCCTCCGAGATCTCAATTCGAAGGAGGACAATGAAGATAATTTAGCTGCCAATTTACCCCAGGGGGATCTAAGGATAAACATAACTAGGGACAGGAACCACCCTATCCCTTATCCCCACAAACTCTCAGAAGCAATACATGACATATAATCATGGAATAAGTATGAAGGGTGAGTTCCAGGGGAATGTTAACAATAACATAACCCAAGATGTGGACTGACATCGGGTTGAATTCACACTGGCGGCGTTGGTTGTGATAGGATTAATTCACACAAGGGACAAGTAACAATATAATTCTTCCAATGGGGATATGTTGGACCCTCTAGTATGGTTCACTTCCTTTTCCAAGGTGATATTGTTATTTCCCTTCACCACCATGAACCTGCATTTAAACTTAGAAATATCCTCAAAGAGCCAACCCAAATCCATGATGAAGGAAACCAAACCCTTTAATGTTAGGAAATCTAGTGAAGAGGAGATAACTAATGGGACACAAGGGAAGAATTCATATACTCGTCGTCTTTGGATAAATTTGATAGCTAGAGGTAGCATGCCAAACATATTTTTTGGAATGCAACACCCCTTGTCTTTTTGATATCTCTTAGTAGTGAAGCAAAAATAAGCAATGCAAGGAAAGACATGAAAGGTCCTACTACCTTCCTCATGGGTTTTTCCAGTTGGACTCCAATGTGATTTATTTGATGTGCACAATCCAATACTTAGGAAGATAATTACAAAAAGTATCACACACTTGGGAAATTTGGAGCATCAGAGAGGACAATGCTAGGGTAGAGGCATGGGGGGATCAACAAGATGTAAAGAATTTTTTGGTGACTGCGATAGAAGGCATGAAAGCTAAAAAATGGTGTTGGAAGCACAGGTTTGGATGCCTGAAGGACATCCACATGCACTGTATCCTCAAGGAACTATTTGAAACCAAAGGATGGGTAGAAAGCATTCAAATTCCTTCAGGGTTTTATCACTGATGGGTAAGGAGCTATAGAAGACATGCAAATTCACAATGGTGGACATGAGAAAGCCTCATCTTTCCACTTCTAGGAAAATTAATGAGAATTACTTGTATTTTCAGTATTTTCTAGTGATTAGTGAATATAGTTTACCTACAGATAATTATCTAGAAAGGTTAATATATAAGCATAGCAAGAAAATGAGAACACAAAATGTTGGCAATTTGTAGATATTTCATAGAAAGATCTTCTGATTTTGATTGTAATATTTTTGTACTCTTTTTTTGTTTGGCATAGCCACAACCCTTTTAATATAAACTCTACTTGTTTTAGTTATATATATGTGTGTGTGTGTGTCCCAAGTATGCTAGTAGTAAAAATTATTTTTCCAAACGAAAATTTGGAATGGGTTAGTCCAATGGTCATCCAACCTAAAAGGCATGACCTAAAGGGACTCAGAATATGTGTCGACTTAACAAAATGAAAATTATAGATTCCTTCCCAACACCATTTTCAATTGAAATAATCAATGAAGTCACAATACATGATTTCTATTCATTTACAAACAGATTCTCTGAGTATAACAGAGTTCCAATAGAAAAAGCAGATAAAGAAAAAACCATATTTGATAGGATTTGGTTCATTTGCATACATAGTCATGCCATTTGGGTTGAAGAATGCACCGACAATGTTTAAAAGAATAGTCATAAAATACTTTCAAGATTACTTATATAAAACAATGGCTGCCTATTTTGATGAATTGACAATTTATAGTCTATTAAAGAATCACATATAGTCACTTCGAATCATGTTGGGTCACTGTATACAAATTTGATGATCCTTAAATATAATGAAATGCATATTTCTCACAACGATTGGAATCCTTCTGGGTCATGTATTTTGTAAAGAAGGCATCAAGGTTGACCTAACAAAATTAAATGTGATACTTGAACTAAAACCACCAATAAACCTAAGTAAGCAAGAATATTTATAGGACACACATAATATTACAGAAAATTTATCAAGTATTACTCAAATATAATCTCTCGCCTTGAAGAATTGTTCAAAGTTGATATAGAATTCAAGTGGATTCAAGTGTAATGAATATTTAAAATCCTCAAAAAAATTGATCAAAGAACCCATTCTAAGATTTCCCGTTTGGTCAAATAGATTTCATGCTCATGTCGATGCATCGGGCATTACAGTTGAAGCAGTGCTGGCACAACCAAGAGATGAAGGACTTGACCACCCAAATGTGTATGTAAGTAAAAAACTAAACAAAGTAGAGATAAATTATTCAACCACATTAAGAGAAGGATCGGGAATACTTTTTTTCCTTCAAAAATTTCGACATTACTTACTTGCAAATCCACTTACATTTTACATAGATGATCAAGCTTTGAAGTACATAGTTAACAAACCAGTCCATTAGGGAAGAATATCTATATGGATATTACTATTTCAAGAATTTTAATTTGAAGTAATAGTTCGACCAAGGAAAGCTAATGGTTGATCTAACCACTTGTCTAGAGTTGAAACTAGGGAAGAACCAGTGGACATTGATGATGACATACCAGATGCTCATTTATTTGAAGTCAAAGTTGTACCATCTAAACTAGTTAATATTATACAAATTCTATATGAAGGTAAGTCCCTAGAGGATCTTACAAAAAATAAGTATAAAGTGATACTAATGAAAGATGCCTCCTATACACTTATAAATGGATGTTTGTGTGAGTTAGGACCTAGTGATGTATTGAGAATATGTTCCCTAGAACATGAGAGGGATAGCATAATTCAAGAAGTACACGCAGGACCTACAGGTGGACATTTCCACTAAGATACTACATCTAGGAATATATTACAAGTAGTGACTCGGTGGCCATCACTATTCAAAGGCTACATACATAAAGTAAACCAATGTGACAAATTCCAAAGGACAGGTCAACAAACAAAAAAGGGACAAAATGTATTTAGTACCAATAAATCCTCGTCTTCCTTTGAAATTTGGGTAATTGATTTCGTGGGACCCTTCTGTAATCAAGGAAAAAGAACAGAGGCAAGATATGCTATTACAACAATTGAATACGCAACTAAATTGGTAGAAGCAAAACCCGTTGGAAATTTCACAAAAGAGGTAGACACTAAATTTACTTATGAAAACATAATCACAAGGTTTTGTTTCCCTCTAAATTTGATAAGTGATCAAGGAACTCATTTTAGCAATAAAAAAATTAAGGTATTAATGCAATAATTCTTAATCGACCATAACAAAGTCCCCCCTACCATCCCTAAGAAAATGGAGCGATATAAGCATTTAATAAAACTCTAACTGAGGGTCTATAAAAAAATGTAATGCCAACATAGATGACTAGGATAACAAAGTACCTACTATTCTCTGGGCATATATAAAAACTTATAAAATGTCAATTGGTCAAACTCCTTTTAAACCGGTCTATGGTCAAGAATTTGTAATCCCCTTACATTTGACAACAAACTCAAACAAAATAACAAATGTATTAAAATTTGAATACAACCAAGAAAAACAACATAGACTCTACCAATTTAAAAAACTTGAATAAGAAAGAACAATAGTCCTTCATCATCAAGAAGTACAAAAGAAACAACAAAAAACATGGCATGATAGAAAAAATAAAAATAAAGATTTTGAAATATGAAAGCTTGTCCTTATGTATGATAGTAAAATAAAAGAAAATTCTAGAAAATTGGAAACATCATGGTTAGGGCCTTTTGTCATTGAATTTATAAAACCTATTGGGACTATCCAATTAGGAAAATTACAAGGGAAGCTCATGTAATGTCCCCTCCCTAATGGAACCATGATCATATTACTAACCTGTTCAATTCACACAGGTTAGAGTAAGAATTAATTAATCTGGGAATTAATTGGCCTACAATAACTATGTATAATTAAATTAAATAATGAAGAAGTGATGTAGGTCCATAAATTTGAATATTTAATTGTTAATTATTTGTTTAATGAGTTGGAATTATCTAGGTGGCCCAAGAGGGCGCATAGGAGGATGGGCGGACCCTTATGAGTTGTCTTCCTCAAAGGAAAAGTAGGAAAGCAGTGAAAAGAAAGAAAATAAGAAGTTTTTAGATTTTTTCTCAAGAATGAATAGAAACATCCAACAAATACAAAGGAAACTCATTAAAACCTGCAGGGTCCAAATTTAGCTAGTGAGGACGCAATCTTGGAGACAAGTGGGTCCATATGAAAGGTAACTTTCCAAAGAATTAACCAACTCATCAGTGGCTCAAATTCCAAGGAAGAAGGATCTAGAGGAAAGAAAAAAAACTATCATAATATTATTAAAGGAGTATGAGATCCTCCTTGAAGGGTATTTTGGATATTTTTCATTTGTGTTAAATATCTCTGCACTTTTATTAGCTTGGGAGATGCACCCCTTTCCTGCTTGAGTGATGTGCCCCTTGCAAATCAGTAAACTAGTTGAGGGATTAGAAGACCATTTTAGCTGGTGATGACGAAAAGGATACCCATTCCTATTCATAGAGTTTCATAGAAGCAAATAACATCTTTTGCAGTCATGGTTTGAGTTTCAGATTGGCATTGAAGGGTTTCAATAGAGGCAGTGTTCCTGTGTTTTGTATTTTCAAGAGCTAGTTTTAGTTTCTGTGTATTGGTTTGAAAACGACACACCTGTAGGTGTGGATTTTTGTTGTTGGACATATTTTGGGATGCATAATGAATATATTAGGTGGAGGGTACACTATAAAGACAAATTTTTATAAGGAATAAATACTCCAATGGAGTAGAAGTTGCCTATCTTTCTTTCTGTAATTCTATGGATCTATTTTTCTATTACATGTATTAGATTCTTGTGTATTTGCAGGTATAAGAATCATCCATGGACATCCTGGAAGTGACCCTCTATTTTTAATAAAGTCTTAGTTTGCATGTCTATCATATTATTGTTAATATACACTGTTATAACTCCCATGTGCCAATGAAAAGCAGTTTCTAGTTTTGCACTGTAAATCTTCCTTAAGTGATTCCATAAATCATCATGTTGATCATTTTAGTCAGTTTGGATGAGTTAGGTTCAAAATATAGATGAAATTTGAGTTAGTTCAATTGTGCTTGGGAAGCCTTGGGTAAGAAGGGTGTTGTGTCCAAACCCTGCATGTTTGAGCACCTAGTCTTCAATATATTTGTGGTTTCCTTTTGCTATGAGTCTATAAGATGAATTAGTGTATTCAAAACTGAAATATAGACCCTTACTACTATTTAGTTTCTTCCAGTACTGTACAAGAATCATAAGGATCTAAACATAATTCCTGGGGAAATGGCTTCCGTTCAAAGAAAATCAATTGATTCAAGTCGATAAACATTTCTATTGTGTGGATCTAGTTTTCGAGTGTTTGTAGATACCCATGCATCCATGTTTGGATTAATTAGTAAAGGACTAGTAGTGTTTGGGATCTAAATTTAAACTCCCAATCCAAAACAATTCAATTTTGAGTTAGTGTGCCTAAATCCTATTTCAGGACATTAGATTGCTATTAGAGTAGTGGTTCTGGTTCTTTAGACTTCTGAGAGGTAAAGTTCCAAAAATTCAAAAAATACATCTTCCGAAGGTCATAAATCAAGAGAACCATTGAAATAATTATAAGAGATTGATTCTACTATTGGTGTTCTCTTTGAAGAATCCAGTATGGACACTGGCTATACCAAAGAAAAGGAGGATGTATTTTCTAGGGGTCTCATGGAAGCTTTGAAGGAGTTGAAAAGAGAGACAAAACAGATAAGGAGCCTCATGGACATGTTAACCAAGCAAGGATTGGGAGGAAAAACTGGTGAAGGGAGTAGCATTGGTTCTCGTGACGAGTGTTAAATTTTGAGCATTAATTCACAATACTCTTGGATCTTTACTAAGAGAATAACATATACAGTATATCAATGCATAACAATCACAATAAGCATCACAAGAATCACAAGAATCAAAAGCATGAGAGACAAGAGACACAAAGTTTCCATGGGGAAAACCCTAAGGTGAAAAACCCCACAACTTCCTCAGAGATAGAGAGATCAATGGCTCAACCAAAGTACAACCAAAATACACTTGAGGTCTCCTAGTAGCAGATGATCCTCCTCCTCACTAGTGCGCCACTTTTTGAGTGAGAGAAGTGTGACTTTCTGAATGATCAAAATAGAGATCTCCCGATCTCTATTTATACTAACCTGTTTGCCCAGTTACACTATGGGGCCGACCCCACACATGGTGGTCTAATAACCCATCTGCAAGTACACACTCTTGCATCACTTGTCAATCCACATGACAACACTTCCTTATAGAGGAATAACACATCTCTTATAAGGGTACAATAAATATATATGAAATACATTCCGAAGTTACATATACATCAACAAAGAGGACAAAAAAATCGTGAGAGCGCATGGAGAACTGATTTTGTCCATAATTGGGCCACACAACCATCCTCATTAGTTCATAGAATCCCTTAGATCCACAATTCCGAGGTTCCTAGAACCTAAATCAATGTGAGTTCCAATGCTTAATGAATGTGAGGAGCTATTGGAGGCCTATTTTGAGGAATACAAGGATATGGGTGCAGAATTCAAGGCACACATGAATTTATATGAGTTATGAAACTTTAAGGAGTGAAACAAACCAAGGGGACTGTTGATTCCTCTAATATCGTAGCGTCAAGCAGCAGGGGATTCTCCCCAGTATGCGAGCCCAATTAGATCGCTCACCGTTTGGTGTAGGGAATCTGTCCGATTAATAGTCTGGCTATCTTGTACGTTTTAAAGGTTTGTTTGAGTTTCACCGGTTGTGGGCCGATGTTATACCTCAATATTACACATTTCGTATTAGTGTCGCATCCTTGCATTACCGACCTAAACGACAGTTTCCCTTAAAGATCATCTTAACATCCAGAATGAAAACCATTGACTGAACACTGAAAGCAAAACCTTTTTCTGCCATCTGTCAGCCCAATTTAGCCCTGTTTGTGAGCACTACCGCTCTCTGCACATCTACAGGGGCGCGGTAGTCACCACTACCGCGTTTTGCTCCTTCTCTGAGGCGTGGTACTACCGCGTTATGATCAGTTATAGGGGAGCGGTAGTCTGAAATTAGCCTTTTTGCCTTGGATTTTGGGATTTCGACCTTCGAGGATATTTTGTTGGGATTACCATCTTTGGTTCGATCCTAACTCCTTCTTTGTTTAGCTGGCCTGATCCGCTAAACCCTCCATAGATCCACACTTCTCTCTTGTTAGTTAGCCTTCCCATGTGCTATAAGAGAGAAGCCTTCCATGAGCCAAAGGGAGGACTTTTGGGGCATCAAACCTATGATCTTCATACTTCTGCAGAGATAGCTAGAGGAAGCACTTGGAGCTGGAAGTTGGCTTGGACATCAAGCAACTATTGTACATGACTTCAAGTTGGTAATGGAATAACTTGTCTTGTTTTCCCAAATCATTTGTGTTAATTCTGTTTTAATGATATGATTTGTATCTTTCATAGATTTAAATTCCAACTCATGTTTAAAGTTGCTAGAGAATAGTGCATTCTTGTGTCTTGGTTCCATTTTGACAGGTTCATTCGTGAGGGCTTGGAGATTGGAGCAATTACAAAGACAAGCGCTTGGATAGAAGGTCAGTTAAACTTCTTCTACTCTCCTTAGCATTTTAATCCTGAGATGTTTGTTAGATCTAGGGATTCAAGGTAGCATTTGTTTTCTTTTTGTCTTAGTATAGAGTTAGTACATCCTGCTTTATCCTAAGAGAGTTTCTACCTATCCGTAGGGAGAAATTTCTACAACAAAAACTGGCGACTCCGCTGGGGATTTGAATCCATTTTCTTTGCTTGTGAAGTTTGCTTTCAATTTCACTCATTGATTGTAAGAATTGGGTTCTTTCACCTTCATTCACTTCCCTGCTCTCTGCATTAGACTCCTGTTACAGATCAGTAAGTCCTCTGGGTTGGCGAACCCTTGAAAAGTCAAGATCTTTTCTCAAACTTCCGCCTCTTTCCCTGTTCACACAGTACCGCGCCCCCGTAACTACCTACAGAGCGGTAGTACCGCGTCTTTACTGCTGTCCAGAGCGCGGTAGTCTTGCAGTACCGCCCTTAAAACACTGTCTACAGCGCGGTAGTCTGTCAGTACCGCTCCCAGGTGGCCTGCAGGTCCGCGGTAGTTCCTGGAAAGTGTGTTTATTTGGTTTGTTTGGTTATTTTTGGGTCTTTTCGAGATTTGGATCCGTGTTGGCCCTTTGAGTCAATACTAGTGTTTTGCTTGCAGTTTTTAAGCGAAATACTTGACCCATATTAAGGTTTTTAATCGTACATCCTACAGTCGTTTTGACCCATATTAAGGTTTTGAGATCATTTTTGGTTTGGTGTGTTTGGCGTGTTTGGATTGCTTGGCATCTTATTTCCTTTACATCCTATCTGATGATTGTTTGAAAAGATTGATTCCTTACCTCTACTTTAGTTCAAAGAGAAGCTTGATTTTGTCGTTCTTTTACCATATTCATGAAATTGAAACACTAAAGTATTCTTCTTGCCTTAATTTAATCATTTGATATTCTTGGTATTACATTCATGAAAAGAAGAAATACTTGTTTCATATTTATGTGCATTTGAGTTAGACAAAATTATTAGATTCTTCTCTTTGTCTTGCATTTGATTGGAAGCATTTGTAGAATCTTTTTTTCCGTAGCTTGGATGTGTCTTTTTCAAGTGTAAAAAGATAGGAAATGAATTAGAATCATTACGTTTGGTGTTCATATGAAGAAATTTTTCATTACTTTGGGTTAGTTTTGGGTACATATTTTACTTCTTTCTATCATTTTGAAAAGAAATAAAATTGCATGTGCATTGGGTTGTGCATATTGGGAACGGAAAGAATTCTTCCTTACTTTAGCTAGTGTTCATCGAAGAGAAAGGTTCATTTCGATTCATCTGCATTTGCATGGTTTGGGTCATCATAACACCATCAAGTTGCACTTCCATAACCCGATTGTGTAAGACAGCCACTAAAATTAATCTCCCTAATTAAACCAACATTAACCTCACTTGAGGAAATCAAAAGAATTTGGTAGTTAGGTAGGACACCGGGGATAGGCATCAAAATAATTCCCCCTTGTCATTTTTCATCTGAGACATAGTCGTTGTCTTTAGGGAACTAAAATCCTCTAGTATTTATTGACACGGTCACAGCCAGTTTGTGGAGGGGCCTCCTGACTGTTTCTAACTTTCAGGGGTTAAACGGCCGCGAGATTGAGAACCGGACGGACTCTGTGGAATACCGCACTCCACTTAGCCCTAAGGCAACATCGATCGCTGTCTTCTTCGGAAGGCTGAAGTGCCCAAAACCTTTTCCAACGTGTCATGAACGAGGTAGCTTAGTATCTATTCTACTAGGGCTCTTTTACCCAGGATCCCTTTCGGTAGAGGGATATCCTTCTTATATCGGTCTCTCATGTTGTATTGTTTGACTTGGATTTCATCACCTTGCGAAGGATACAATTTGTTGAGGTCTCCAGCTCTTAGTTAGGAGGTTTTGCTTGCTATCTTGTAGAGGGTCTTTTTCTTTGTAGGGATGCTTGTTGGCATTCTGGCCGTTTTGTTGTACAGCTCGCTTACTTTGGCAGCGGCCTCAGTATAGTTTTTTGAGCTTGCTCTTTTGGCCTGTGAGCCTTGTCTTTTCCTAGCTCCCCTTTCGCACGCTCGGTTGCCTGAGGGTTTTTTAGTTCTTTTTAACAAGACTTCGTCCACATCACTTAGTTTTGTTCCATGGAGAATCCACCTCCATGCGCCCATGATCCTTCTGGGACTACCAATCCGGAGACCCCTTTTCAAGGGGTACCTTTTACTTTTCCTCCAGTTGGAGATATTGGTCCTCCCTTTATTGCCACGTTAAATCTTCCTGGATTAACCATAGGATTACCGGTATGGTTATTCAATCCGGTAATTCCGATTGCGCCCAATTTTTCGAATGTTAACTCTCCACCACAAGAGAGTCAATCCCAAACTAATCCTTCTCCTTCTTCATCGGATGAATCTTCTTCCGTTCCTTCTTCCTCGCCTGACCAAAGCAATAGTGTTAGTAATCAGGTGGATAAGAAGAAGAAGAAAAGGAAAGTTAAGAAGAAGAAGGATAAAAAAGAGACCAAGCGTAAACCAGTTGCCCCTAATGGCACTCATTCTACGAAAACACCCCGTAAGCCCAAGTTCCCTTGCAAACTTTGTAAGGGTGATCACCTTCTCAAGGATTGTCCTGATCTTTCCCGTGTGTCAGAAGTGTGGTCTAAAAACCCCAAACCAATCGTATCGTCGACCTCTGACCATCATGTCGATGACACCCCCTCAACCAGTGACCCCTTGGTGAAGGGTCGTAAGGGTAAAGTCCTATATCCCTGTTTGATATGCAAGGGTATGCACCGTACTTTCCTTTGTCCAAGCATGGATGAAGCCTCGCGGTGGTTGGAAGATATTACTAGTTCTCAACTGGTGCCTCCAACAGACCATGGTAAACTATCCCTCGACCCCCCACTGGATGACCAAGTGATCAATTCAGTTTCATCTGCAATTGATCCCACTCTCCCTTCCGAGAGTGAAGTGATTGAGTTGCTGTCATCCCCACTCAATCCTGCTCTTTCATTGGAGAGAGTCCAGACTGAAGCAGTCACCTTGACACAATCTTTGTCTCATTCTTATCTTCCAAGAGAGAGTGAATTGGAAACCACTGATGTTTTCCTTATCGGTTCAGAATGTCCTCAGCAAGGGGAAACCCTGTCTGTTTCCGTGAGACCCCCTCCAAGTACTGAGGTTATTTCCTTTGATTGGAATGGTCTAACAGAATCTCGTCTTCCTTCGAGCGTTCCTTTTCAGATATCTGTAGGAGTTTTCGATAAAGAAATTTTTCGTACGATAGTTGATGAAGGAGCTTCTGTTAGTATTCTATCCTCAACTGCTTGGCAAGCCTTAGGTTCTCCTCGGCTTGTGCCCGTCACTGACCAGATACTGGCTTTCAATAGAAGGCCTACTGGACCTTTAGGGTCCCTTCCTCAGTTACCTATCACTTTGGGAGGGAAAACTGTCTGTATTGATGTCATGGTCATCCAAGGTCCCTTAGATTTTAATCTACTCCTTGGACGCGATTACGTCCATGCCATGAAGGCTGTAGTGTCCTCACTCTTCCGAGTGATGTATTTTCCCCATCATGGGAATATTGTGACCATCGATCAGCTTTCCTTTGTGACGCCCACTCATCGCATGACTCCTAGTCACCAGACTTCCCTAAATGTTCCACATGTTTTAGTGGTTTCTTCCCCCTAGGGGGGGGACGTTGGAGCAAAGTTCTATTCTAGTTTCAAGCTCGTTAAAAAATGAAACCATTTTCCCAAGCATAGTTTACTTTTGGTTTTAAGCTTGCGTAAAAATGAAACCAACCACCACTTTTGGAGCAAAGTTCTATTCCGGTGTCAAGCTCGTTAAAAAATGAAACCATTTTCTCAAGCATAGTTTACTTTTGGTTTTAAGCTTATGTAAAAATAAAACCAACCATTTTCTCAAGCATAGTTTACTCTTGGTTTTAAGCTTGTGTAAAAATGAAACCAACCATCACTTGGAGCAAAGTTCTATTCTGGTGTCAAGCTCTTAAAAAAATGAAACCATTTTCCCAAGCATAGTTTACCTTTGGTTTTAAGCTTGTGTAAAAATGAAACCAACCATCATTTCAAGCATAGTTTACTCTTGGTTTTAAGCTTGTGTAAAAATGAAACCAACCATCATGAGCATAGTTCCCTTTCTATGTCAAGCTCGTTAAAAAATGAAATAGATTCCCACGAGCATAGTTTATTCTTTGTTTCAAGCTCGTTAAAAAATGAAACCTACCCTCAAGCACAGTTTACTTTTGGTTTTAAGCTTGTGTAAAAATGAAACCAAATCCCAAGCATAGTTTACGTTCGGTTTCAAGCTTGCGTAAAAATGAAACTACCCTCAAGCACAGTTTACTTTTGGTTTTAAGCTTGTGTAAAAATGAAACCAAATCCCAAGCATAGTTTACGTTCGGTTTCAAGCTTGCGTAAAAATGAAACTACCCTCAAGCACAGTTTACTTTTGGTTTTAAGCTTGTGTAAAAACGAAACCAATCCCAAGCATAGTTTACGTTCGGTTTCAAGCTTGCGTAAAAATGAAACTACCCTCAAGCACAGTTTACTTTTGGTTTTAAGCTTGTGTAAAAACAAAACCAATCCCAAGCATAGTTTACGTTCGGTTTCAAGCTTGCGTAAAAATGAAACTACCTTCGAGCATAATTTCTTTCTGTTTTAAGCTCCTTAAAAAATAAAAAGGACCCTTTCAAGCATTGTTATTATCTATTTCAAGCTTGTGTAAAAATGAAATAGATCTCCCTTCCATTTGTTCGAGTCTCTCGCTAGAGTTAGGATTTGAACCTTCATTTCATCTGCCTGGGTCACTTGATCCTGGTTCTCCCTACTCCCCCTGGTGAACACATTTGGATTAGTAGCCAGGATTTTTGGGTAAGGAAGAAGAGTAGTCAGACGAAACGAAGCTTGGGGGGCATGTTTAGCCGTTAGCAATCATGCTGGGGGCATTTACCAACCTCTGGTCATCATGTTGGAGAGGGAACCCATCAATGGGCCTTAACCATGAGCAGAGTTTACCTTTGGCTTCAAGCTCATTAAAAAATGAAACCAGTAGTCTGAGCAAATTTCTACTCCTGTGTCAAGCTCGTTAAAAAATGAAACATATCCTTTCCCTTTGAGTCGAGTCTCCTCGTAGACTTAGTAACTGAACCTTCTTTTCACTCGCCTATACCTTAGGCAAATGAAATGAAGCTTGGGGGCATGTCTTCAATCTCTGGAAGTTACGTTGAAGTCAACTCGATCGCCTCTCCACACAACGTTGGAGCTAAGTCACTTACTTCTAGCAATCATGCTGGGGGGCATGTACCAACCTTTGGATTTCATGACGGGAAGAAGTTCACCATTGGGAACATTCTCGAGCATACTTTCCTTTTTTAGGTTTCGAGCTCATTAAACCATGAAAATTATCCCGAGCATAGTTCATTTTCTGTTACAAGCTCTTTAAAAAATGAAGCAGACATCATGAGCATTCTTCCAACCTATCTTCGAGCTCGTTAAAAACAGTAAGATGGTGTTTGAGCTTACTTTTCACTTTTTCGTGCTCTGGTTAAAAACATGAAAAGCGGTTTGAGCTTACTTTTTCCTTTTTCGTGCTCTGGATCCAAACATGAAAAAGATTTCGAGTGCTTTTGATACCATTATCGTGCTCGTTAAACAAATTGGAGTAAAAAGGTGTGTCTAACGAGTATAGGTTTATCACTTTATCCGGCCTCGCTAGACTATTTACGGAAAAGGAACTGTGCCGAGTTTACTTCCCCTTTGTCGTACTCGGTCATCAACCATGACAAAGTTGTACATGGAGTCCATAGTTAAGCTCCTTTCAGACTCCCTAAAATTGAAAAGATTGCCAAGCGAAATTGATTCGTTCACGCTTGTAAAAGGATTTGAATGATCGTCTCCCTAATGATAGTTTACCCCTTTTTCGGACTAGGGGGCACTACTTACGAAAAAGGAATACTCCAGCCAATCATGACTGGAAGAGTCCTCTCCCGCGTTGTTTTACCCTTTTTCGGGCGATGAGGCTAACTTTACGAAAAAGGACCATTGGAGTCTTCTTTAGTTCTTTTCAGACTCTCTAAACATGAAAAACTGTCGAGTTTTCCTTCCTTGGACTCGTAAAATCAAACATCGAAGGGCCCACTTTGGGACCGAACCCCTCCTTTCTCAGGTTCGAAAAACATGTGAGATTGGACTCATCTATGAGATGAGCTTTACCAAGCATCTGTTATCCTCCTCAAGCTTGTTAAAAAACAAAGAGGTACTCGTCCATCATGTCGGGGGAAAATGGGAAAATGAGTCAAGTTTACCTTGTTGGCAGCTTATGAGTCGTCACCTTTGAACATGGCATGCATCCTCACCTTGTCTGTTTTGGGTAGTCAGTCTTGCTGATAGTGTCATCATTATGATCATGCGTCCTCATTATTGCTATGAGTTCACACTTTCTGTGGTTCTGTCTGTTCAAGTAATCCCTGCTGCCAAGCTCTGTTTCATGCCGTTATATGTTCAAAGGATTATTACCTTGAGTCCACCTCCACTTCATGTCAAACCTTCCCTTTGTGTCAGTACATATTCTATTGTTTCATCGGTCCATACTATCTCTCGTTCTGATTTCGTGTCGATGATGTGGGAATCATTATGGCCCACCTTCGATGAGTCTATTCCTGTCGACACCAAATCACTATCCAGGAATTAGGCTTAGGAGTCAACCACTAGTACCTTGGTACCTTCATGCCTCAATGGCAGGTTTCCTCGTATTCAACAGTAGGTTTTCATCAATGACCTCTGATTGAATGATCTCTCGGATGCTCGACATCAACTCCTTTATTCGCATTTCGTTGAGATGTACTATAGATACCTTGGGAATCATTGTCATTATTGGTGATTTCCCTCGCATTTGTTAACGGTTCACATCATTGACCGGTAATCAAATGGTTTCTACCATGTTCGACTTCAACGCCTTGTAATCACATGGCTAGATTCGTATCGTTTGCGATCGGGTAGAAGACCCTGGACACCCTTTTGTATTTTGATTACGTCCAGGTTGCAATGGAGATTTCCTCTGTATTGTCACACAGATCCACTTTTGTATTGGTCGTGGCTGTGTCATTACTGTCTCATGGATCTACGCTTGTTCATAGTAGCCATGATTTGTCTACAGTCTATATCATCTCAGTACTCATGGATCTGCAATGTATTGGTCGGCAGCCATGCTTTGAGTCATTTGTTTCCGAGCATGGGAATGCCCGCCTCGGTGGTATATTTGATATTTTGTTTCTATTTCAGCTCCTTGTTGCTCTCCTCGACGCTATCTCCGAACCATATTTGTAAAGTCTTTCGGCCATCAGTCTCTTCTAACCTCACACTTTAGGGGGCATCTATTATACCTCAATATTACACATTTCGTATTAGTGTCGCATCCTTGCATTACCGACCTAAACGACAGTTTCCCTTAAAGATCATCTTAACATCCAGAATGAAAACCATTGACTGAACACTGAAAGCAAAACCTTTTTCTGCCATCTGTCAGCCCAATTTAGCCCTGTTTGTGAGCACTACCACTCTCTGCACATCTACAGGGGTGCGGTAGTCACCACTACTGCATTTTGCTCCTTCTCTGAGGCGCGGTACTACCGCGTTATGATCAGTTATAGGGGAGCGGTAGTCTGAAATTAGCCTTTTTGCCTTGGATTTTGGGATTTCGACCTTCGAGGATATTTTGTTGGGATTACCATCTTTGGTTCGATCCTAACTCCTTCTTTGTTTAGCTAGCCTGATCCGCTAAACCCTCCATAGATCCACACTTCTCTCTTGTTAGTTAGCCTTCCCATGTGCTATAAGAGAGAAGCCTTCCATGAGCCAAAGGGAGGACTTTTGGGGCATCAAACCTATGATCTTCATACTTCTGCAGAGATAGCTAGAGGAAGCACTTGGAGCTGGAAGTTGGCTTGGACATCAAGCAACTATTGTACATGACTTCAAGTTGGTAATGGAATAACTTGTCTTGTTTTCCCAAATCATTTGTGTTAATTCTGTTTTAATGATATGATTTGTATCTTTCATAGATTTAGATTCCAACTCATGTTTCAAGTTGCTAGAGAATAGTGCATTCTTGTGTCTTGGTTCCATTTTCACAGGTTCATTCGTGAGGGCTTGGAGATTGGAGCAATTACAAAGACAAGCGCTTGGATAGAAGGTCAGTTAAACTTCTTCTACTCTCCTTAGCATTTTAATCCTGAGAGGTTTGTTAGATCTAGGGATTCAAGGTAGCATTTGTTTTCTTTTTGTCTTAGTATAGAGTCAGTACATCCTGCTTTATCCTAAGAGAGTTTCTACCTATCCGTAGGGAGAAATTTCTACAACAGCCGATCCACCATTTATGTAATTTTATTTTAAAGATGATATGCAGGTGCTGTAATCTAAATGCAAAGTGCAAACAAATCTGATCTAATAAGGGAAAATTTGGATTTGGGAAAAAATCAGAAGGGTAATTGGGGTTTGACTAAATTTTGGACACTGTTGGATAGATGGGGAAGCAAAAATGAGGATTTCAGAAGCGGGGTGAAAGAATGGGAAAATTTGGCAGAAGGGAACAAAGAAGTAAAATTCAGAAAAGAACTTTGTGGTAAAATTTGAAGGTGATTGGGTGAAATGTGAGGAAGTTATGGCAAACCCTAAAAATAGACAAATGTGGGATTTCGGGCTTTGGGAAGGGGAATTGAGGATAGGGTCCTCAGGACTGAAATATGCAGAATGGGATGACAGGGGTTCCCCAAAAATTTCAAGGGAAACAGAGTAAAAATGAGGGAGATATGGAGAAAATACTGATTTTTTTTTTTTTTTTTTTTTAATCTCAGACTGGAGCAGCTACGGCTCGAAAGAAATCTGGAACAGCGCCGAATGGACTGAAAATGGTTGACTCTGGAACGGCTTGCAAAATAGATCTGAAACGGCGCAGCAGTGATCGACAATAGTTTAGCTGAAAGTAGATATGGACCCCAGGTATGTGCGGCTTCCTAACAGTTCAGGGGTTTCACTCGGCCACCAATGCTGTCTGACAGCTTGCGTATTGGGGAAATACCCCTCACTCCACGGCTCATGTAAAACTGATAACCGCTTTGCCACAAACGACAGCTCTTGGTTTACCTCACGGGTGGAAACTAGTCAATCAGGTAGGGGTCGTTGCCCTTTTCGCCGGCAGGTCCTCTCAATGGGCCAGCTACTTCGGGGTTCCTGTGGTACTCCTCACAATGAGTTTTAGGGATTATTCCCAAGTACTTCCCACAGTTAAGCGGATGGGGATTATTCCCAAATCCGAACCTGCAACAGATGTGAAAAAAAAATTTGGCAGAAATTTCACCCAGCGAGCCCAAGAAAGTGCTCTGATACCAGATGTAAGGCACCTGCAACAATTAATTAACAAGAATACGCGAAATAGCAGAAATGACTGAACTCAGAATCACTTTTGTATTGATCACAGGCCACTTCGAGGGGGCAACCTCCTTTGAGCAAGCTCAATACAAATAACTTCACCGTCCCTTCATAGGTCTCAACACACACTTATATACTAATTCTAGGCGCCAATACTATGGGTCGAAACCATGGGCCGTTACAAACTATGGATTAACAATACTACGGGCGGCTTACAAAGCATATGCGCCAACAACAATAACATAAACTATTGATTAACAAATACTACGGGACGACTTACAAAGCATATGCGTCCAACAACAACATACTAACAAAGTAAAGACATGGGTTCCTAACACTTAAGCAAATTTAATTTATCTTAAGAAAATTTAACCTATCCTTGCAAGGAGCAAACTGAAGATATGAGCAATAAACTGTAGAAACAACTAAGGGTTTCACGGATAACCATTCAACCATAAAGGTATCTCTCCAACAGAAAATAAATGATTTCAAAGGTAGCTCTGATTCAATTTAAACATCCCAATTGCTCATTTGAAGTAAACATTTATTGCACAGAAAATATATGAGAAACTTCCATCACAGTTAGAAGTAATTCACATATAGAAAGGAAAGATCTCACAAAACAGGTGTAAACGCAGCAAGAGATAGCTCAGCAAATTGTTGACACATTATCCAGGAAAAAAAAAATGCAGTCCTCCAAGATTTCATTCGGCCAAAAAAAGAATCCCACCATACATGCAGTAAAATAGTCTACATACAAGATAGAGAATGTCTTTTCGACCTGCCAAAAGTCCATTTCTCCTCTTCTATTTGTCTATTTATAGATTTTACAATGCCTTTCCCCAAAACCTAAACCTAGGAGAAAACAAATTTTTGTTGAATTTTCTGAATTTACTTCAATCTGATCTAGGATCTTAACTGAGAGAACAACATGTACAGCATATCTACAGCATATCAATCATGGAGACAATAATGCAAACACACACAAGAGACACAAAGATTTACTTGGGGAAAACCATAAAGGTGAAAAACCCCAATAACTTCCTCAGAGATAGATAGAGAAATGATACAACCAACCAATAGAGATAGCCATAACCTAGCAGCAATCCTCCTCCTCCATAAGTGCGCCTCTCCTCCTTGAGAGCATGTGTGTGAAGTGAGTGAGTAAATAGAGTGCCTCCCGCACTCTATTTATACTTGACTTGACTTGCCTTTTTACCTAACTCATGTCGGCTCGAACTTAACCACATAACATAATGCTGAGTGGGCCGACCCCCAATAGGGTGGTCTAATAACCCTTTGACCCACATGGCCGACCCCCAATAGGGTGGTCTAATAACCCTTTGACCCACATGACTTATACAGGGCCGACCCCAAACAAGGTGGTCTAATAACCCATCAAGTATAAGTTACGACACTTACAATATAAATGACGACACTTCCTTATAGAGGAATAATACCATCTCTATAGGAATACAATATACATATATGTGAAATACATTCCGAAGTTACATATACATCAACACTCCCTCTTAACTAGGAAGGTATTTCTCAGCACAGTTCTTCTAGCACAAGTCATCTTCTCTGGATCATCGTCACTGGATAATCGTCATCGAGTCATCATCATCGTCACTGCTGCTGCTATCTCAATCAATCTCTGAATCTACTCGTCATAGGAAGTTCTACAGAGCCAGTCCTTTTTCATACTGGATGTAGGCCCACCACCTGCAGGTCTTCGTCATCACTGGCCATACTGTGGAATCCTCAGGACTTATTACGTGCGTCACAAAACCTCGAAAGAGCATCCCAGGATGTTACGGGTACACAACTCCGACCTGTAGGATCTCCCAGGGCGCTATTACATGTGACCCCACCACAAAACCTCGCAAGAGCATCTCAGGATGTTACGGGTACACAACTCCGACCTGAAATCTCCCAGGGCACAAATTACATGTGGTCCACCACAAAACCTCGCAAGAGCATCTCAGGATGTTACAGGTACACAACTCCGACCTGAAATCTCCCAGGGCAACGAATTACATGTGGTCATGGCAAAACCTCGCAAGAGCATCCCAGGACTGATTACGGGCACACAGCCCAACCTATCGGATCTCCCAGGGAAACGAATTACATGCCATAGGACAAAACCTCGCAAGAGCATCTGCCAGATATCCCAGGGCGCTATTATATGCCATAGGCAAAACCTCGAAAGACTATCTGCAGATCTCCCAGGGCAACGAATTACATGTCCTCCCAGAGCAAAACCTCGAAAGAGCATTTGCCAGATGTCCCAGGGCACCGAATTACATGCCATAGGCAAAACCTCGAAAGACCATCTGCAAATCTCCCAGGGCAACGAATTACATGCTCATCTGCACAACCTGATCCACGGCCATAGAGTATCAACCTAATACTCACCATACATCATCCTGATGTATCCATGATCATCCTGATCATCATCACTGCAACGTCCTGCTGCATGTCATCTGGAGCAACATCCTGAAGCTCGTCATCTATGATCATCCTGATCATCACTGCAACATCCTGCTGCATGATCCACCTGATCATCAATGCATCTACCTGATGCATACCAAGTATCATACATGATCCTCCTGATCATCAATGTATCCACCTGATACAAATACATGATACATATCATCATACATGATCCTCCTGATCATCAATGCATCTACCTGATGCATACCAAGTATCATACATGATCCTCCTGATCATCAATGTATCCACCTGATACAAATACATGATACATATCATCATACATGATCCTCCTGATCATCAATGCATCTACCTGATGCATACCAAGTATCTACCTGATACATATCATCATACATGATCCTCCTGATCATCAATGTATCCACCTGATACAAATACAAATACATGATACATATCACCATACATGATCCACCTGATCATACAATGTATCCACCTGATACATATACAGATACATGGTCCAAGCATCCAACATGATGCATACATACATACATAAAATGATCCAACTGATCATATCCAAGCAGAAACCAGAACATCATCCTGATGCTCATCATCCAGCGCTTACATCCACAGCCATGTGAAGGATCCTCCTTCCAACATGCTTGGAATGGCTTCAGCAAATGTGTCCATCACTTCTTCCTCGAAGTATCCTTGATCTAAAGCACGCCAAGCCTCTCTCTGAAGTACTCGAACTTCACCCTGGCTAGTGGCTTCATCAATACATCTGCAATCTGCTCGTCCGTCGCAACATACAGGAGCTTCACAGCTCCTCTCTGCACCATATCCCTGATATAGTGATATTTGATCTCTATGTGTTTCGACCTGTCATGAAACACTGGGTTCTCGGACAGCTTCACACAACTCTGGTTATCACAGAAGATACCAGTAGCCTCCAACGGGAGATCAAATAACTCAGACAGTAGCTTCCGTAGCCATACTGCCTCACAACTAGCTGAATAGGCTGCAACATACTCTGCCTCAGCTGTACTCAGTGCTACGCAGGACTGCTTCCTGCTAAACCAAGAGATCACACCTGATCCCATACTGAAGCAGCACCCAGATGTGCTCTTCCTGTCTGCAGCACTGCCAGCCCAATCTGAATCAACATAACCTTCCAGGTTAAACTTTTGATTCGCCTCATACCTGAGCCCATAATCCACTGTACCCTTCAGGTACCTTAGAACATGCTTTACAGTAACCAGGTGAACACTTCTCGGATCCGTCAGGAACTGGCTCAATGTGTTCACAGCAAAGCAAATGTCTGGTCTCGTGTTCGTCAGGTACATCAAGGACCCAATCATCTGACGATACATAGAGACATCAACTGACTCAGATGAAGCATCACATAGAAGCTTCAGATTCGATGCCATAGGTGTGGCCATGGCCTTGCAATCCATCATCCCGAACCTCTTTGGGATCTCTACTGCATACTTCCCTTGTCCAAGGAAGATTCTTTCTGCACTTTGCCACACCTCCATGCCAAAAACAAATAGTGCATCATCCCCAAGTTCTTCATCTCGAACTCGGTAGTAAGCTTCCGCTGTGTGTCGGCAATCAATCTATCTTCACCATACCAAGTTCTGGGAGCTTGCTTCAAGCCATACAAGACTTTCTTCAATCTGCATACATATGACTCCCTGTCAGGTCTTGGGACTGCATCCCAAACATCTTCTTCATGATCTACGGATCATGGCATTCCATTTCTTCATCCCAGATCCTGGGAACTTCAATATCTTCAATAGATATCTTTCTTGCTGGAACAAATGTTGTAGTCCTTTTGTAGGAGATGGCATATGATCTTTCCTACACAACAAGTTAAATTGCAAGATTAGAAAACATCTTATAGTTTTCAGAACAAATTCTTACACATAAAGAAATATGCCATACAGTCATGCAATTATCTTAGCCAATGCTTCAATACAACATTTATCCATATCCCGTAACTTTCTAGATGCCTTCCAATCTCTACCAGAACATTGTTAAGAGTGTGCACAACTCCCAACATGTCAGCAAAGAGGTTTCATTCTAGATAAGTAGCAATGGAATGTTGTACAGTGCCATAGGCTACTTACCCATGCATATTAGTAGTATACTGTTCATCAATGCAATTATTCTAATATGCATAATACACAACCTAATTCTAGGAACATCAGTATATACATTATTGAACAGTATTATTTAAGAAATGACAATTCAAATACTTATCTTTGTTTGTTCGTTGGGTGGACTCCCTCTGAGTCTTTGCTTCCTTGCAGGAGCTGCTGGAGTCCTAATCTGAGGTAGCTTCTTCTACACCTTTCTGTTGTGAAATGTAGAGAGATGATCAACTCCCTCTGAATATCTGCATCCTTGCAGAAACTACTGAAGTGTGCTCCTTTGCTTTCTTGCAGGAACAACTAGAGTGTGCTCCTTTGCTTTCTGGCAGGAGCAACTGGAGTGTGCTCCCTCTTGATATTTGCTTCCTGAATTACCTGTTCTTGAACTCATATTCATCCTTGGTCCCTATGCATGCTTATTAGTATCATGAATGTGTTATCCTTGTGATCTCATATAAAATCATACATTCATTAGTATACTATTAAAACACAATAATCTCAAGCATGTATAGTCATGATCATTTCAAACAGAAATAATAAGCATGAGCATTCAAGGATTCTTATGGTTAGTCAAATCATAAGAAACATAACATGTCTAAACCTGTAATTACTCAAGCCTATGACTCTTCAGGTTAGTTGAATCATCAATCAAGATAAGATATAAAATGCATAAAACCTGTGATTATTCAAGCCTATACTTTCATGATTCTTCTGGTTAGTCATATCATCAATTATAATAATATACATCCAACCATGATTATTCAAACCTATGACTTCATGAATAATTATTATCAACAACAGTATAAGATCCTAACACAAGGTAGGATTTTAGCTTGATATAGGAAAAACATACCTGGATTAGCATGCTAGCTATTTATGTCTAACATACCCGCATAATGTCTTCTGGTTCTCTTTAGTGACTTGTGCTAGTAACCTGCATGTCTCATAAGTTAACCATTATAAAACTAAGTTATACATGCCTCGAGAATGGATCTTCTATGAGATCCATGGCAATGGATGAATCTTTGTCCTCATGATCATATGTTCTTGAACTAGAACATGATTTGTCTTCTTGGTGTACCTTTCATGTTAGTAGACAACATAAAACTCATACAACATCACAATGTGTTAGTACAAACATAAGTTTCATACTCCTAATAAATGAATGACTTCTATCATGCATTCATAATTTTATTAAGGTGATATGACAAGTCTAAAATCAAGATTGTACTAACCGTGATAATATGAAGACAAGCATACCATAAACTTAATTATGAACAAATCTCAAAACATACCTCGATGAGTCATACCTGTCGAGATCACTTGTAATCTTCTTATGTAAGGCCTTAGCCTCATCTCCCTCTGAAACAAGAACTTCTTCACTTATGCAAGTGATTAACCCAATCCACTTGATTTGCAAGAACTGGACTTTGAGCTTGATGAGCTGATCAAGTTGGTATATTCAGAATTTGAAAACTGCAAAGTTTCACTCCTCAATTTTGCCTTTGAAACTTCTAGATTCACTGGACGTGACCCTGAACTGGGGTTTGATGAAGCCCACTCTTTTGCCCCATCAAAATGTTTGATCCAAAGCTCTAAGCTTCTATTTTTCTGAGGAGCTTCCAGCCGTGGTCACAGATTTCAAAAATTCCCATTTTTACAGAAGCCCTAATTTTCCACTTTTCTGATCAAAGTCCCGAACTAGGGTCTAATCAAGCCCGGCCTTCTGCCCAACCAAAAATTCTGATCTTGGTCTCTAAGTTTCTATTTTGATGAGTAGCATCCAGCCGTGGTCTCCGATTACAAAAATTCCAACTTTCTCCAAAGCCCTAAATTCCGGAAGCCATGAATGAAGGTACCAAAAAATAATTATGTTTTGACAGAAATATGTACCTGATTGTTTCTGGTGTAACTCCGAAATTTTTGATCCACAGGGTCTGAAAAAGTTTCCTGAGATATCCTGACCTGTTATCTTTCCATCCTGACAGGTCTGACCTCAATTGGATTCTCTGAGAGAGAGATATGCCAAATGTCGCAACGTGACCTGTTTTGGGATAAAACAGGAGAGCGAACTTGTACGGCGTGCCACGTGTCACTGTTTTAACTTCAGCCTCTGAAAAAGTTTTCTGAGATATATCTGCCTGTTACCTTTCCATCCTGACAGGTCTGACCTCAATTGGACTCTCTGAGAGAGAGTTATGCCAAATGTCGCAACGTGACCTGTTTATGGGATAATACAGGAGAGTGAACTTGTACGGCGTGCCACGTGTCACTGGTTCGACTTCGGCCCCTGAAAAAGTTTTCTGAGATAGTGCAGACTGTGTACTACCTTTCAATTTTTACTAAATTTCATTTGGAGCTTCCTAGCCCAAGATATGACCTTTTTCCCAAGGTCACCTGATTTTGACTCAGATCTGGAAGAGGCAGAAACCCTATATTGTACAGATCATAAATCACAAAGTACAACGAATTAGAGGTTGTCCTTTGGACACAAGATACCTGGAGATCTTAGCTTCGTCCTGTAACAATTTCAGATCTGAAAACTTCGCCAAAACGGATTTATGGCGAAAGTGCTATGATGACTGGTTTTTGCTATATCAAGCCCTAGCATCGTAAGTGCAACAAGTGTCATACATGCCATATCATGCCTTCTTTCAGGCTAGCTCTGATACCATGTTGAATTTTCTGAATTTACTTCAATCTGATCTAGGATCTTAACTGAGAGAACAACATGTACAGCATATCTACAGCATATCAATCATGGAGACAATAATGCAAGCACACACAAGAGACACAAAGATTTACTTGGGGAAAACCATAAAGGTGAAAAACCCCAATAACTTCCTCAGAGATAGATAGAGAAATGATACAACCAACCAATAGAGATAGCCATAACCTAGCAGCAATCCTCCTCCTCCATAAGTGCGCCTCTCCTCCTTGAGAGCATGTGTGTGAAGTGAGTGAGTAAATAGAGTGCCTCCCGCACTCTATTTATACTTGACTTGACTTGCCTTTTTACCTAACTCATGTCGGCTCGAACTTAACCACATAACATAATGCTGAGTGGGCCGACCCCCAATAGGGTGGTCTAATAACCCTTTGACCCACATGGCTGACCCCCAATAGGGTGGTCTAATAACCCTTTGACCCACATGACTTATACAGGGCCGACCCCAAACAAGGTGGTCTAATAACCCATCAAGTATAAGTTACGACACTTACAATATAAATGACGACACTTCCTTATAGAGGAATAATACCATCTCTATAGGAATACAATATACATATATGTGAAATACATTCCGAAGTTACATATACATCAACAATTTTGTCTTCTAGTGTCTAATAAGACAAAACTAACATATAGCTGTCCTTTTACAAAATATATAATAAAACTAATTCCAGCTATGCTTTTCTTTTTATTACAATAAAAGAAAATAAGGCCGAGGTGTCTCGATTGCTTCTGTCGATCTTTCTACTTCTGCTGATCTGTTGGTTTCAGCTTGGGTGCTCCCTTGTGCTGGTTCTACAACTCCCGATGGTTCTCCTACTTCAATAGGGATACTTGCTTACGTGGTCTGGTCGAACTTCTGAATATAACTTTCCCATTGACCCATTTCTCTTAGAATGGTATTTCCCCGTGCTGAGACTGTCACCTTCAGTGCTATTTCATATTGGCGCAACTCTGTTTTGATGGTGGCTGACCCTACAACTACTTCCCGAGAGATATATTCTAGAAAGTATATATTTATAGTAGTATGACTAATGAACCGTTGGAGATATTCTAGGGTTAGCACCTGTAGCTTACCGAGATATTCTAATTCTGCTTTTGAATGGGCCCATAGTTCTGCCATGCATATTTCTTTCTCAGGAAAATCATAGATAGTCTCTGGCAGAACTATCTAACACTTCTCGTGGGATTCTTGGACCTTTGAGTAGAGAGTCAGATAGTTTTTTACTGAATTATGGATCTTATAACTTATTTTGTTGTCGCAGTCTCTGCAAAATTCAAGGACACCGATGTCCAAGTCCAATTCTGCATCTGTCTTGGCACGCAAGTTCTAGGGAAAACCAGATTTACCTTTTCTCCATTCAAACTGCTCATTAAATTTTGTTACATGGAGAGAAAATTTATTTTTGATTCTATGTGCCTCTAGCTCAATGGCCCACATCCTTGTGACCATCTCTTTTATGTTACCAATTTCTTCTGAGATTAATCCTAGTAATTGGTATGTTTTCTCTTGTTGATCACATGCATATTTGTGGAATATGGCCAGTGTAATGTCCCCTCCTATCATACTAGCCTGATAGAGAGGATCATTGTGCTACAACTGGGCATCTAGCCCCATGATCTTATTCATAAGCATTCATATATTATAACAGGCATATGAAGATGCATAAATATTTTAATGAACACAGCGGAAGTAAATTTTAAATACTCATTCACCATACATTCAAGATATTCCTCAATTAAACAATTGAAGGATAGCACAAGAGAATACTTATCTTAATCAAGTAGTCCTTGAGCAACCAGCTACGCTTCTGCAATGTTCCACCCAACCGTAGGCCAGTGTGCTCCTTAATCTGTCAGCACCACTGCCACCCCTGAGCTGGGCATGATCTCCACAAGGAACTAGGGAACAACAGGGCCTCACATAGCCATAGATACACCAGAATCAGCCATACCAACCAGCAATTGGGTTTTTGAGGTGGCTAGGAGATGGATGCATATAACAGCAAGGGCATAAGTGTTGGGTATGAGGGAAATCATTTGTACAGTGACAGGCATGATAATGATCCCCCTAATCTTCAGAAAAACATGGGAAGGTTACAAACAAGCAATGGAGGTTTTGGGGAAAACCCCAGGTAGCAGAAAATGCTTTTAGGAAAAACGCCCATGGCAATTCAGGGACAAAATGAACTCCATACAGTCCCAAATTGCAGCCCCTCCTTCCCAGCTACTATCCAAAACCAAAAACGAGTTTTGGGGCAAGGAGAACCCTACGTTTTTGATGAAAATCGTGACTGTAACTCCCAGCCGTCTCTATCTGCGTGAGAGGATGAATGCCATGGGTGAAGAATGGCTTTTGGGCCAATTTCGTGGGGGTTTTCTTGCCCAGCAAACCAAAACCCGATTTCCCAGGTTGCTGTCTTGCCCATACACGAAAATTGACAGCCATACCTCTCCCATCCCAAGGCATTAATTATCTCAACCAATTATTGGAAGGATTAAATGATTGGGTGCATGAGGCCAAATGGGTAGTTGAGAGTTCATGGTTTCCTCAATGAAAATGGCTTAACACCATGGCTCAAGGGTTTGGTTATTTTCCATCCCTATTCCTTGTAAAGATCATGCCCCCATCTCTTTGTTGCATTGCATAGCCGGTTGTGGGTTTTTCATTCAAATTGCTTGTTCAAATGATGTCTGATTTTACATTGTGCTCCGCTAGCACAAGAACCATATGCATCTATTTTAATTGCCGATACATAAGACGACAAATCAGTGGCGGGGCCTTGGCCTTGAGCTCCTCACCATGACTAAATAACAATATTTACATCATTTACAATATTAATGCAATAGGGTCAAGCTGGGGACATTACAGCCAGGTCCTGTTTACTGGCTTCACTTGCTTCCAAATCTGCCACACAGGCTTCCAGTTGTTCATATCCACTTTCGGCAAATGCCAACTATAGTCTAAGTGCACTTTTATCATCTTCAAGCTGTTGAATTTGTAGAGTCTCTGCATTCATTTCTTGTTGCAACGCCCTATGCTCTATTTTCAGTTTGATTGCTTCATTAACCTCCGTCTTCAGATTACCTTTGACTTTGAAGCTTAATTCTGTGTAGTGGTTTAATTCTTTCACCAGGCGGTCAACATTATCTTTACTAGCCTGTGCGGAAGCAACACCACATTCTGCCGTAAATACATGGTCGAAGTCAGTCCCTGTGAAGAGTGGGTTTTCTGTTATTTGGACTTCCAGATGACCACCTTCTGTCATAGTCTTCTTTTCTGATATTTCAACAATCACCTTCCATTTTTTGCAATAATAAACGGAATTCAGGTTGGCCACTTGGTGCTGCTGTGAAGGATTATATAGGGTAAGAGCTAGCTTTGCAATCCCAACATTTCCTTCATCTGCGATCCCTGATTGGTTAACTACTGATAGATATGTCTCCATGGCCTGCGGACTAGATGGGCCTTGTTCTCCAGCCTTTTTGGATTCTTCTTCTTCTTGTAGCCTTGCTATCTCTGCTAGTTCAGTTGCTTCCTTTTCAGCTTGTAACCTTGATACCTCTGTTAGTTCATCTGCTTCTTTCTCTTCCTTCTCCTTCATATCTTGTAATCTCTTGGCCTCTTGTAGCTTGATTCTCTCAGCAGTTGCCATCGCTTGAGCTCTCTCATCCTCTACTTTCTTTGCTTCTGCCTCTTGTTCTTGCAGAGCTCTAGCAGCATCGGCTTCCTGTTGTTGTTTGGCTTCTTGTTCTATTCTAAGCCTTTCTGCATCTTGTCTATATTGATCAGCTTCCTCCTGCAAATTCCTTTTGGACCATTCATATTGTTGGGAAAACCCTTCTTGTTGTTGCTGGTCATATTGTTTCTTTTGGAGTTCTTCTGATCTAGCTGTTGTGGCTTGTTGCTCCTTTTGGATCAAGCCGGCAGGTTTAGGGCCATAATTAGCTCTGCTTTTCTTGCCGTAATGCTTTCCCAATTTGGTCATGTTCCCTGCACTCCGGAAAAACTCTTCCTTTTGGTCCATAAGATGTGCGTATTCAAAAGAGGTCTTGACCTCTAGGAAGTGGTTAGCAATCTTACCATCGGGATTATGCCTCCTAAAAGGAATTTGGCTGAAATGAAAAGGTTTTAGGCCTTGCGCAAAGTTTTCACCATCTCTTGCCCTTGGAACGCTGTATGCACCTATGGTGAAGGGAATTGGTGGGTGTATTCCTTTCTTCCTGTCTGTGAGGACCTTGCTGATTCCACCGGTGCTGAAAAGATGCCTCAAAGCCTCCTTGTGCACCACGAAATCTGTAACATACCGGGGAAATAAATAAGGGGGTTGGGATCCTCCACACATCCGGATATAGGTGCCATTTGGGGAGAAATAGTAATATCTAAATTCTTCTATGATAGGCATGGCATTTTCGGACATGCAGTTCGGTTCCTCCACAAAAATGAGCTGATATAGAGGAATTATGAGTTTCTCACAAATCTCCTTGTAGTGGTCGGCGTACTTGTTTTCCCATGTGGGTTGGTAAGCTATGAAGAGAGGTGTCTCTTTCCTATTCCACCTACAACCCAAGTCTAGGAAGGGGTGTTTACTTAACAAGCAGTCCATTAAATAAGAAGACATGAAGAAGTCTACCTTCTTCTGAGTTAATCCTCCTTGAGGAGCAGTTAACTGTGAGACCAAACTATCTGAAATTATATCTGCCCAGTTGAAGATGGAACCGGATGTAACTACATGGAATATCACGGGTACCCAACCAAGCTTAAATTTTTTTCCATTTGGCATGCCGAAGATCTGACTCAGCATCAAGACAATGAGTCTATAGGGAGTCTTCAGTAGATTACTTTCATACTCATGGTTCTATCTCTGCCTGATTTTCCTGTCACTTATCATCATTTTCTTGGCAGACTCTAAGGGGTCCATAGTTTGTTCCATTATTCACTTTTTAGTTAACCAGGTCCCTTCCTAGGAAAACTTGTAAGTAGCTGTGATGAATTGGGGTGAAAAACATGCCAGACTCATACCATCTTTGTTATTTATAAACCTTGTATCAGTCTTAACATGAGGGATTAGCCAGCCAATGACCTCGGAGCATGGGAACAACTTGGGGCGCATCACTGCCTTGTGCAAGAAGGATTCCTTTATGTTTGTATAGACCATAGCATCTTCGAGGGAGGCTTGTGGATCATTCGGATTCATGATGAATCTGTACAAGCCCCCCCACTCAAATTTTGGTGCAGAACTTCCTGGGGAAACTCTAGTGGTATCTTGCGTATCGCTAAACATGGTCTCAAGTGAAGTATCTAGCAATATTTCAACGTCTGATTCTGATTCCACGGGCTTAGCTTTGCACCGGGAAGACTTTCTATGCATGTCAAACCTACGATGAGCCAGGTAGCACAAATCAGGAGTTTGACGAAATTTAGAGCAACTATTTAAAAGCAATACTTCCTATAGATTGTGAATATGCGACAGTATTGGCTTTTAACTAAATAATTTTAAAGCATTCACTAAAATAACCATAAAATTGTTGGAATTTGCAATTTTCACAAGATGAAATCTATTTGGACATTGATTAAAGAATTTACGATACAACTATCATTTCACCGTTGCCGACCTTTACAAATGAATGTAGAGTTATTCATAATGCTACAACTGCGGTCCAAAAGGCTTTCCCAATACATTCTATGGCAGTTTTGGCTTTAAAACATGGCTTTGTCTTGCTTTCCTAAAACGACGAGTGTAATTTGTTGCTTTAGTTTTCAACCAGCATTGTCCATAGGTCGGGGGTAACGAGGACGCATTTCAAACCAGGCTCATCATTCACTAGCTCAACATGTAATTCATATAAAATGAGCATTATTAGTCATTATTGACCATGTTTGATAGAAAACGCTAATTTTGCTTCAAACACCCGTAGAGGGATGCGGTTATGCGAGGGTCTATTGGTTTTCATGGTTCAGGCGCAAATGGTTTTTTCATTTGGAGTGTGTTTCATTTTCACGATGATGAATGCAAGTGTGGCGTTTTTAAATAAACAACAAGTGCTTGCTACAAACCATATGCGAGGATGGGGTTTTTTTCGGGCTCTGGTTCGCGGAGGGTGGCTTCGTGTTCTCATCAGTTCGAATGAAATTTTTACCCGGTCGGCGTGAATGGGTTCCTTATGGAACATATATATATAACAACAATGGACCACTAAAAGGGAGTCGAATTATAAACTGAGACCCTTGGATAACACGAATGGGGAAGGGGCGGAACACCTACCTGTCAACTTCGCAGTAGCTCCTGGTGGTTAGTGGGCATTCTGAGATGGGCGAAAGTGCAAACAGAGATCCAATGGCGAATGGCGAGCTATGTTCTCCCTTGGTAATGGTGGAATGATTTCCAAAATCCCGTTCTATGCATTTATATAGGGAGGGAATTAATTTCACATGAGTGATAGGTTGGCGATTTGATGAGCACGGGGCTCAATGTAACAAGCATTTAACTCCGCACAAGGCGATATTAATGACTCCAACAACTTCGTATCCGCACATACGCCCAAAAGATTCACTGCACCAAAGCGGCAATCACACTGTTAAGTTTCTGCGCCATGAGTGGCGTTCTTAGGCTTAAATCATGCGATGATGGGTTGTTCCCAAAATGAAACTTGAGAGCTACGTCCAAAGATGAGGCGTAGTTATGAGGGTGCCCCTTCTAGGGACAAGTATTTGCGCGTTGGCGGGGGATTTAGCCACAACATTTGTGCTAATAAAAAAATTGCGCTAATCAGTGCCAAGTTAAATGCTTGGATGAAAACACTCAAGAGTCGCCAGAAAAGAATCAAGGGAGCTTCGTGTCGGTGTCCCTTTTAGGATTAAAACTTGCGCCAAAGCTCCCGAAATAGAGTTAACAATTGCGCCAAAGCCAGCCAAGATAAGGCTAAGATCTGTGCCAAAGAGCGGCTAGAATGAGCTCGAAAAGTGCGCCAAAGGTGGCCGAGTTTGTCTTAGGATCCGTGCTATTATCGGCCAATTTTAGATTAAAACTTGCGCCA
Organism: Larix kaempferi; assembly: GCA_027924585.1. Lineage (NCBI taxonomy): Eukaryota > Viridiplantae > Streptophyta > Pinopsida > Pinales > Pinaceae > Larix > Larix kaempferi. Next base: position 14,936,321 of record BSBM01000088.1, on the reverse strand, counting down.
AGAGCGGCAAAAATAAATCTTGAAACTGTGCCAAAGGTGGCTGAATTATGGTTAAGGCGAGCGCCAAAAGTGCCAGAGTTATGGTTAAAACTTGCGCCAAAGGCTAAAGATGACCTTTGCCTTCAAAGGCACTTAATCGAGAGAAAACTTCTTTGGTAAAGTGTTGAAGTTTGCCAAGTTGGAGCAGGATAGGCTTCAAAGGAAAGAGGAACATTTGTTACAAAAAAAATGTAGGAGGAGGGGCCCCAACATTTACAAAAATTTGGGGAAGGATGTTGCAGCAACAATAGGGACACAATCGAATCAATCAAATACAAGTTCATAATTTTGAGCTGCATCACAACCTTGGAAGGGTCCCTCTTCCAAGTTTTGATGGGTCTCCTAAAATCACTACATGAGCATGGGTGCAAAAACTTGACACTCATCATATGAATTCCATGGCAGAAGTTGATGCCATCAAAATGGCCACTTTACGTTAGGAAGGAAAAGCCAATGACTAGTGATTTCATGGATTGAAAACACTAGGTTATGACCAAGTCACCACATATGAAGATTTTTCAAGAAAATTCATTGAAAGCATTGATAGAAGAGATCTAGAGATTCCTTTCAAGGATCTTTCCCAGTTGAAGCAAATAGGAGCATCTGAGGGATACATTTCATAATTTCAAGGAGTTGTATTCATGGTTATGGACATATCAGAGGCTCACCTAGTGCTTCTTTTTACAAAAGGATTAACGTTGCCATTAAAGGGACTAGTTAAGGATTACTGACCTGCAACCTTGCAAGATTCCATGAGTCATACTAGATATCTACAAGATGTTGTACCAAAAACCATATTTTCACCAAGAACAAATATTCCGACTGAATTCATGGACAATAAAAATTTCCAAAAGGGTTCAATATGAAATTTAAAGAAGGATAGATATGTCAAAGACTGAGATTAGTTGAGGAGAAAGAAATTGTGCTTCACCTGCCAAGAACCATGGCTTTTAGGCCATAAATGTGCTAAAGGGAAAGCACAGTACATTGATGTATTCTTTGAAAGTGAAGCAAAAGATGCGATTGAAGAGGTTCAGACTAACCTAGAGGGTGGTTATGAAACAACCGAAGAAGAGAGACCTCAACTAGAAGGATTGTTGTGTTGATAGGAGTACCTCAATTTCATAATCTCATATTCAAAGAAGTAGTCCAAGGCCAAAGAGATACAATATTGGTGGATGGGGGTTCCACCCACAATTTTATCATTGCTACAATGGTGGAAAGGAGAAAGCTTCCCACAAATACCTTTGATGGTTTAACTGTCATGATTCTAGGTAATAATTCTATGGGTTTTACTAAATGGATCCCTAAATTGCAACTAATCATAGGCGATTATGCGGTGATAGACGGTTTCTTTGTTGTGAATGTGGCTGACACAAACATAATATTGGGGGTTCAATGGTTATTATCTATTGGGGAGTATACCATGAACTATAAGGTACTAGAGATGAGACTCAAACATTTTGATGGAAACCATGTAATATTGAGAGGCATGAACTCTTACCCAAATAAAATGGTGTCATCCCACAACATGAGGTCCATAATGATGCATGGGGACATAGAGTGGGATACTACATGCCTAATCACCTCTCAAGGTTCAACAATAGACATCTCACAACATCCTTAAGACATAATGAGGCTGTTACAAAAGCGTGAGAAGGTTTTGGAGACCTTCCCCTTGGAAATTCACCTAATAGAGGTTCAACTTACATTCTATGAATGTTTGATGAAGCAGTGCATGTAAGAATTTAAATACCATGGGAGGAGATCCAAACCTTGTTGGATCTAATAGAAATTTTTTTTAGTGGAATTGGTAGTGGTGGTATACCAATCTGGTTATGTGATCCTGGCAATCTTTGGGATGACAAATTGTTCCGTATGTTGGAGATGTTTAGTAGGATGCAACATAAACAATGGGATCTTGGAATTGCATGATGTATCGGTTTAGCAGTTGGAAAAAGGAGTGTAGGCCAACATTCATTTACAAGAGTCTATCCATGGGAAGCAGTGGTATAGTTTATTAAATGGGAATCCTTATGATGGATGGAAATACTATTTTTTTTAACTTGTTGTTTTGGGAGTCTTCAGGAGGCTCTTTATATGGATCAAAGGTTGATGTTGCAGACACCTTGTGTTGATGTATATGTAACTTCGGAATGTATTTCACATATATGTATATTGTATTCCTATAGAGATGTTATTATTCCTCTATACGGAAGTGTCGTCATTTATATTGTAAGTGTCGTAACTTATACTTGATGGGTTATTAGACCACCTTGTTTGGGGTCGGCCCTGTATAAGTCATGTGGGTCAAAGGGTTATTAGACCACCCTATTGGGGGTCGGCCCAATCAGCATTATGTTATGTGGTTAAGTTCGAGCCTACATGAGTTAGGTAAAAAGGCAAGTCAAGTCAAGTATAAATAGAGTGCAGGAGGCACTCTATTTGCTCACTCACTTCTCACACATGCACTCAAGGAGGAGTGGCGCACTTATGGAGGAGGAGGATCTGCTGCTAGGTTGTGTCTATCTCTTATGGTTGGTTGTATCATTGCTCTATCTATCTCTGAGGAAGTTATTGGGGTTTTTCACCTTTATGGTTTTCCCCAAGTAAATATTTGTGTCTCTTGTGTGCTTGCATTTTTGTCTCCATGATTGATATGTTGTACATGTTGTTCTCTCAGTTAAGATCCTAGATCATATTGAAGTAAATTCTGAAAATCTAACATGGTATCAGAGCTAGCCTGAAAGAAGGCATGATATGGCATGTATGACACTTGTTGCACTTACGATGCTAGGGCTTGATATAGCAAAAACCAGTCATTGTAGCACTTTCGCTATAAATCCGTTTTAGCGAAGTTTTCGGATCTGAAATTGTTACAGGAAAACGATTAAATCTCCAGGTACCTTGTGTCCAAAGGACAACCTCTAATTCGTTGTACTTTGTGATTTATGATCTGTGCAATATAGGGTTTCTGCCTCTTCCAGATCTGAGTCAAAATCAGGTGACCTTGGGAAAAAGATCATAACTTGGGCTAGGAAGCTCCAAATGAAATTTCGTGAAAAGTGACAGGTCGTACACAGACTTTACTATCTCAGAAAACGTTTTCAGAGGCCGAAGTTGAACCAGTGACACGTGGCACACCATACAAGTTCGCTCTCCTGAATTATCCCAAAACAGGTCACGTTGCGACACTTGGAATAAATCTCTCTCAGAGAGTCCAATTGAGGTCAGACCTGTCAGGATGGAAAGATAACAGACCGATCTATCTCAGGAAAGTTTTTCAAAGGCTGAAGTTTAAAAAGTGACACGTGGCAAGCCGTACAAGTTCGCTCTCCCGTTTTATCCCAAAACAGGTCACGTTGCGACATTTGACATAAATCTCTCTCAGAGAATCCAATTGAGGTCAGACCTATCAAGATGGAAAGATAACAGGTCAGGCTATCTCAAAAAACTTTTTCAGACCCTTTGGATCGAAAAGTTTAGAGTTACACCATAAACAATCAGGTACATATTTCTGTCAAAACAGAATTATTTTTTAGTACCTTCATTCATGGCTTCCGGAATTTAGGGCTTCGGAAAAAGTTGGAATTTTTGTAATCGGAGACCACGGCTGAATGCTACTCATCAAAATAAAAATTTAGAGACCAAAATCAGAATCTTTGGTTCGGCAGAAGGTCGGGCTTGATCAAACCCTAGTTCAGGACTTTGATAAGAAAAGTGGAAAATTAGGGCTTCTGTAAAAATGGGAATTTTTGAAATCTGTGACCACGGCTGGAAGCTCCTCAGAAAAATAGAAGCTTAGAGATTTGGATCAAGCCTTTTGATTGGGCAGAAGAGTGGGCTTCATCAAACCCCAGTTCAGGGTCACGTCCAGTAAATCCGAAAGTTTCAAAGGCAAAATTGAGGAGTGAAACTTTGTAGTTTTCAAATTCTGAATATACCAGTTTGATCAGCTCATCAAGGCGCATATTTCTATCCTTTCGGAAGTTTGAAATTCAAAGTTTGAATTTTTGGGGTTTCTCTAACAAACCCATATCCAGCTCCAGGTCCAGTTCTTACAAATCAAGTGGATAGGGTTAATCCTAGAAGAAGATGGATTGGTCGCCTGCATAAGTGAAGGAGTTCCTGTTTCAGAGGGAGATGAGGCTAAGGCCTTACATAAGAAGATTACAAGAGATCTCGACAGGTATGACTCATCAAGGTATGTTTCGATATTTGTCCATGATTAAGTTTATGGTATGTTTGTCTTCATGTTATTACGGTTAGTACAATTTTGATTTTAGATTTGTCGTATCACCTTAACAAAATTATGAATGCATGATAGAAGATATTCATTGGTTAGGGTGTTGACACTTATGATTGTACTAATGCATTATGGTGTTGTATGAGGTTTATGTTGTCTACTAACATGAAAGGTATACCAAGAAAGACAAATCATGTTCTGGTCCAAGAACATATGATCATGATAACATGAGGACAAAGATTCATCCATTGTCATGGATCTCATAGAAGATCCATTTACGAGGTATGTATAACTTGATTTTGTAATAGTTAACCTATGAGATATACAGGTTACTAGCACAAGTCATTGAAGAAGAACAAGAAGACATCATGTGAGTATGTTAGACATAAATAGATAGCATGCTAATCCAGGTATGTTTTTCCTATATCAAGATAGAATCCTACCTTGTGTTAGGATCTTATAATGTTGTGTTGTTTGATGATATGACTAACCAGAAGAATCATGAAGGTATAGGTTTGAATAATCACATGTTTTATGCATATTATATCTCTTATCTTGATTGATGATTCAACTAACCTGAAGAGTCATAGGTTTGAGTAATTGTAGGTTTAGACATGTTATGCTTCTTATGATTTGACTAACCATAAGAATCCTACATAAACCTTGAATGATAATGCTTATTATTTCTGTTTGAAATGATCATAACTATACATGCTTGAGATTATTGTGTTTTAATAGTATACTAATGAATGTATGATTTTATATGAGATCACAAGGATAAATCAATCATGATACTAATAAGCATGCATAGGGACCAAGGATGAATATGAGTTGAAGAACAGGTAATCTAGGAAGCAAAGATCAAGAGGGAGTACACTCCAGTGGTTTATGAAAGGATGCAGATATTCAGAGGGAGATGACCATCTCTCTACATTCCACAATAGAAAGTTGTAGAAGAAGCTACTGCAGATTAGGACTCCTGCAAGAAAGCGAAGACTCAGAGGGAGTCCACTCAACGAACAAACAAAGATAAGTATTTTAATTATCATTTCTTGCATATATGTTTGTTTAAATAAAATTGTTCAATGATGTATATGCTCATGTTCCTAGACTTAGGATATGTATTGTGCATTATAGAATAGTTGCATTGATGAACAGTATACTACTAATATACATGGGTAAGTGGCCTATGGCACTGTACAACATTCCATTGCTACTTATCTAGAATGAAACCTCTTTGCTGACATGTTGGGAGTTGTGCACACTCTTAACAATGTTCTGGTAGAGATTGGAAGGCATCTAGAAAGTTACAGGATATGGATAAATGTTGTATTAAAGCATTGGCTAAGATAATTGCATGACTGTATGACATATTTCTTTATGTGTAAGAATTTGTTCTGAAAATTATGAGATGTTTCTAATCATGCAATTTAACCTGTTTTTTAGGAAAGACCGTATATCTTCACCTACAAAAAGACTACAACATTTGTTCCAGCAACAAAGATATCTATTGAAGATATTGAAGTTCCCAGGATCTGGGATGAAGAAATGGAATGCCATGATCCGTCGATCATGAAGAATGATGTTTGGGATGCGATCCCAAGAGCTAAAGGGAAGTCTGTTGTGACTTCCAAATAGAACTATCAGATCAAGCATGTTGCAGATGGCAGCATTGAGAAATACAAAAGTGATGAAATAGAAGATGCACCAGATGGATTTCAAGACAGCATGGTGTAGTCATATATGTGTGCAGAACTTGATATGGTAGGATAGACAGCTTTCTATCCAGCTTGGGCTTTACCAAGAATAAAGCGGATTCCAACCTTTTCTAGAAGGTTGAGGAAGGCAATCTAGCGATACTACTATTTGGATGACCTGTCTGTATCAGGTGAGGATAGATTGATTGCCGACACGCAGCGGAAGCTTGTTGCCGAGTTTGAGTTGAGGAACATGGGGATGATGCACTATTTGTTTTTGGCATGGAGGTGTGGCAGAGTGCATATGGAATCTTCCTTGGACAAGGGAAGTATGTAGTAGAGATCCTGAAGAGGTTCAGGATGATGGACTGCAAGGATATGGCCACACCTATGGCATCAAATCTGAAGCTTCTATGTGATGCTTCATCTGAGCCGGTTGGTGTCTCTTTGTATCGTCAGATGATTGGGTCCTTGATGTACCTGACGAACACGAGACCAGACATTTGCTTTGCTGTGAACACATTGAACCAGTTCCTGATGGATCCGAGGAGTGTTCACCTGGTTGCTGTAAAGCATGTTCTGAGGTACCTGAAGGGTACAGTGGATTATGGGCTCAGGTATGAGGAGAATCAAAAGTTTAACCTACAGGGTTATGTTGATTCAGATTGGGCTGGCAGTGCTGCAGACAAGAAGAGCACATCTGGGTGTTGCTTCAGTATGGGATCAGGTGTGATCTCTTGGTTTAGCAGGAAGAAGTCCTGTGTAGCACTGAGTACAGCTGGGGCAGAGTATGTTGCATCCTGTTCAGCTAGTTGTGAGACAGTATGGCTACGGAAGCTACTGTCTAGGTTATTTGATCTCCCATTGGAGGCTACTGGTATCTTCTATGATAACCAGAGTTGTGTGAAGCTGTCCGAGAACCCAATGTTTCATGACAGGTCGAAACACATAGAGATCAAATATCACTATATCAGGGATATGGTGCAGAGAGGAGCTGTGAAGCTCCTGTATGTTGCGACGGACGAGCAGATTGCAGATGTACTGACGAAGCCACTAGCCAGGGTGAAGTTCGAGTACTTCAGAGAGAGGCTTAGCGTGCTTCAGATCGAGGATACTTCGAGGAAGAAGTGATGGACACATTTGCTGAAGCCATTCCAAGCATGTTGGAAGGGGGATCCTTCAGATGGCTATGGATGTAAGTGCTGGATGATGAGCATTAGGATGATGTTCTGGTTTCTACTTGGATATGATCGGTTGGATCATGTGTATGTATTTTGTATACGCATCATGTTGGATGCTGATGGATACATTGTGTGGATCATGTATCTTTGTATGATCAGGTAGATCATGTATGTTGATGGATACATTGTGTGGATCATGTATCTTTGTATGATCAGGTAGATCATGTATGTTGATGGATACATTGTGTGGATCATGTATCTTTGTATGATCAGGTAGATCATGTATGTTGATGGATACATTGTGTGGATCATGTATCTTTGTATGATCAGGTAGATCATGTATGCTGATGGATACATTGCGTGGATCATGTATCTATGTATGTATCAGGTGGATACTTGGTGTGCATCAAATGGATGCATTGTATGATCAGGATGATCATAGATGATGAGCTTCAGGATGTTGCTCCAGATGACATGCAGCAGGACGTTGCAGTGATGATGATCGGGATGATCATGGATACATCAGGATGATGTATGGTGAGTATCAGGTTGATACTCTATGGCCGTGGATCAGGTTGTGCAGATGAGCATGTAATCCAGTGCCCTGGGAGATTTGCAGATGGTCTTTCGAGGTTTTGCCTATGGCATGTAATTCGGTGCCCTGAAACATTTGGCAAATGCTCTTTCGAGGTTTTGCTCTGGGAGGACATGTAATTTGTGCCCTGGGAGATCCTTCAGGTCGGAGTTGTGTACCCGTAACATCCTGGGATGCTCTTGCGAGGTTTTGTCCTATGGCATGTAATTTGGGACCTGGGAGATCTCAGGTCGGAGTTGTGTACTCGTAACATGCTGAGATGCTCTTTCGAGGTTTTGCCATGACCACATGTAATTTGTGCCCTGGGAGATTTCAGGTCGGAGTTGTGTACCCGTAACATCCTGAGATGCTCTTGCTAGGTTTTGTGGTGGACCACATGTAATTTGTGCCCTGGGAGATTTTAGGTCAGAGTTGTGTACCCGTAACATCTTGAGATGCTCTTTCGAGGTTTTGTGGTGGGGTCACATGTAATAGCGCCCTGGGAGATCCTACAGGTCGGAGTTGTGTACCCGTAACATCCTGGGATGCTCTTTCGAGGTTTTGTGACGCACGTAATAAGTCCTGAGGATTCCACAGTATGGCCAGTGATGATGAAGACCTGCAGGTGGTGGGCCTACATCCAGTATGAAAAAGGACTGGCTCTGTAGAACTTCCTATGACGAGTAGATTCAGAGATTGATTGAGATAGCAGCAGCAGTGACGATGATGATGACTCGATGATGATTATCCAGTGACGATGATCCAGAGAAGATGACTTGTGCTAGAAGAAATGTGCTGAGAAATACCTTCCTAGTTAAGAGGGAGTGTTGATGTATATGTAACTTCGGAATGTATTTCACATATATGTATATTGTATTCCTATAGAGATGTTATTATTCCTCTATACGGAAGTGTCGTCATTTATATTGTAAGTGTCGTAACTTATACTTGATGGGTTATTAGACCACCTTGTTTGGGGTCGGCCCTGTATAAGTCATGTGGGTCAAAGGGTTATTATAACACCATATTGGGGGTCGGCCATGTGGGTCAAAGGGTTATTAGACCACCCTATTGGGGGTCGGCCCAGTCAGCATTATGTTATGTGGTTAGGTTCGAGCCTACATGAGTTAGGTAAAAAGGCAAGTCAAGTCAAGTATAAATAGAGTGCAGGAGGCACTCTATTTGCTCACTCACTTCTCACACATGCACTCAAGGAGGAGTGGCGCACTTATGGAAGAGGAGGATCTGCTGCTAGGTTGTGTCTATCTCTTATGGTTGGTTGTATCATTGCTCTATCTATCTCTGAGGAAGTTATTGGGGTTTTTCACCTTTATGGTTTTCCCCAAGTAAATCTTTGTGTCTCTTGTGTGCTTTCATTTTTGTATCCATGATTGATATGCTGTACATGTTGTTCTCTCAATTAAGATCCTAGATCATATTGAAGTAAATTCTGAAAATCTAACACCTTGCACATCTCAGGTTCATTTGGGATGTTGGGACCATTATGGAACTCAGTTGCTCAACTTAGTTGAACATAAATTTGAATTAGGAACAAAGTTATTTCTAGTGGGATAGGTTATAATAAGAGTTGGCACAACAATAGCATGGTGGTTCTTCATTAAGGTCATCATGTATCTTGCAGTCTATTCGATCCATATTAAATTTTCAAAGAATCTTTGGTTTGGTGTGGAGTGATTTGGTTTATAGACTTTGAAAAACTTGGCATGTCCTTGTCTTTTGGATTCATTTTTCTTGGGTTTTACATTTTGTTTCCTTTACATTATGATATATCTATTGATCATTCGAGTAGAATGATTCCTTGTTTCCATTTTTGTTCGAAGAAAAGCTTCATTTTTGTCTCTCTTTTGCTAGATTTACAAGCTTGAAAACAAAAATTTCCTTGCATTGGTTTGATCATTTGGAATCCTTGGTCTTATATTCATAACAAGAAGAGAAGATTGTTTCGATTTTTGCATGCATTTGAGTTATTAAAAGATTACTGAGTTATATTCTTTGCATTACACTTGATTGCAGACATTCATGGATTTTTTCTTTCCCATATATTAGATGTGTATTTTTCATTTCTTGAAAATCTAGGAAACAAATTAGATCTTTTTCTTTTGTTATTGATAGAAATATCTCTTTTGTCACTTTAGGATAGTTTTGGGTGCATGATTTTTGAATTTTTGGCTTCTTTCTATCATTTTTGAAAAAAGATAAAATTGCATTTGCATTGTGCATTTGGGAAGAAAAAATCTCTCTCCTTCTTGAGTAGGAATTAATTGAAAAGAAGACTTGCATCTCATACTTGCCTGGTTTTGAGTCAGGCCCAAATTCTATTTGTCCACTTAACCGCATAAGATAAAATCAAGCACTAGGTAAGTTAAAATATTTTAGCAACTATGTGTAGTAGGCTAGAGATGTGTTCCGGCGTCGTAAAATGTAGGAGTTGTTTTTATTTTTCCCATGTTGCATCCTCGGGACTGTTCAGTTCTTCCATGTACCTAGAATATATCGGAAGACCCCTTTCGAACAGTTTCACATTAGAGAACACTACTATGGATTTGAGATCCCATGTACTTTGTGTATATTAGGAGACCCCTATAGAATCCTATAACCATCCGAGTAAACCTTCTGGTCATCTTGTTGTTGCAATAAACCGAGAAAAACACTTGGGGATATTACTATGCATGTGATGCCAGGTAGTCGGGTTATATCGCCAAGGGTATGGTCCCAATCCTCCTTGGTTAGTGATATGAAAAATTAAGCCGAGTATAACTATTGGAACCTACAATATATCGCGGGTTATTATAGCTTGACACACCCGTGAGGATTCCGGATTTTATATCCCACCTATTTACCAGTTTGCTTGTTTCTTTTTGTTTGAGTAGAGTTTTCGTGTGTGGTATTTAGAATAAATTAGATATTTTAGATATGGAAACCTCTTCTGGGACTACCAATCAAGAGACCCCTTTTTAAGGGGTATCATTTGTTTTTCCTCTAGTTGGAGATATTGGTCCTCCCTTTATTGCCACTTTGAACCTTCTTGGATTGTCAATAGGATTACCGGTATGGTTATTCTCCAATTCAATGATCCCGGATGCACCTAATGTTTTAAATGTTAACTCTCCACCATGAGAGAATCAACCCCAAATTTATCATTTTCCTTCTTCGTCAGATGTATCTTCTTCCATTTCTTCTTCCTCGCCTGATAAAAGTAGTGATGCTAGTAATTAGGAGGATAAGGAGAAGAAGAAAATGAATATTAAGAAGAAGAATAATAATAAAGAGACCAACCGTCAATCAACTACCTCGAATGGTGCTCATTCTATTCAAACACCTAGTAGACCTAGGTTCTTTTGCAATATTTGCAAGGGTGATCACCTTCTTAAGCATTGTCTTGGTATTTCCAAAGTATTAGAAGAGTGGTATAAAGCCTCCAGAAAACCTATATCATCATCCTCTGGACACCATACTGATGATAACCCATCGAACAATGACTCTACGGTAAAGGGTCGGAAAGGTAAAGTAGAAAATCCTTGTTTGTTATGTAAGGATATACACCTTACATACCATTGTACGTGCATGGATGAAGCTTCACAGTTATTGGAAGACATTATTGTATTCCAAAAACACCTTCCAACATGATACCGTAAGTTGTCTCTTGACCCCCATTGGTTGATGAAGTAGTCAATCCAGCTCCATCCTCATTCGATCCCACTCTTTCCTCAAAGAGTGAAGAACAAGTAGTTCATACTGCTCTTCCTTTGAAGAGTGAATTTGAAGTGGTTGAGTTGATATCATCTCCACTCAATCCCACTCTTTCATTGGATAATTCTAAGACTGAAGTAGTCACTGTGACACAATATTCATATCGTATGACTCTTCTAGTTGAGAGTGAACCGAAAACCATTGATGTTTTCTTAGTCAGTTCAGAGTGTTCTAGGCAAAGGGAAATCCTGTCCATTTCAATAGGACCCCATCTAAGTACTAAGGTCATTTCCTTTGATTGTATTAGTTTAGCAGAATCTCATCTTTCTTCCAGTATTCCTTCCCATATATCTTTGGAGGTTTCCTACAAAGACATACATCACACTATTGTTGATGACAAAGCTTATGTTAGTATTTTATCCTCAACCACTTGGAAATCTATAGGTTCTCCTCAGCTTGTGTGAACCACTAATTAGATACTGGATTTTAATAGAAGACCTACTGGACCTTTAGGGATACTTCCTCAATTACCTATTACCTTAGGAGGGAAAACTATCTGCATTGATGTTATGGTAGTCCAAGGTCCCTTAGATTTTAATCTGCTTCTTAGGCGAGATTGTGTATATGCCATGAAAGCTGTAGTGTACACACTCTTTCAAGTGATTTATTTTCCTCATCATGGAAATCTAGTTACCATTGATAAGCTTTCCTTTGTTACACCCAATCATTGTATGACTACCAGCCACCAGAATTTCCTGAATTGTTCTCATGTCCTAGTGGTTCCTCCCACATCATCAGCCATGTCTCTAGTATTTGGATATCATGCTTGAGTTAAGTCATTAGTGAACCAATAAATTCTTCTCATAGTGGAAGAAGCTCAAAGGGGCATGCCTCCAGCCTCTGGACATCTTGCTAGAGTTAATACCACACGCTTCTTATGATAGGGGCTAACTACCAACCTATGGATATCATGTTGGGTAGGAACTAGTCACACACATAGTTCCTTTTCTGTGTCAAGCTCGTTAAAAAATGAAATATATAATCATGAGTATAGTTCTGTTTCTGTGTCAAGCTTGTTAAAAAATGGAACAGGCCATCATGAGCAGAGTTCACTTTCTGTGTCAAGCTCGTTAAAAAATGAAACAGATTCCTCTCCCATTGAGTCGAGTCTCCCACCAGATTTAGGAATTGAACCTTCATTTCATCTTCCTATGTTAGAATAGTAATCCATACTTAGTACCATAGTCTGTAACCTTACTCAATTTTATTGCCACATGTGCATTATTATACCATAGTTTGGACTAGGTGACTTTAGTTGGTCAAATATCCACTTTTGAGAGTGTTCACACTTGTTTCTAAGCAAACCAGCTCACCCAAACTCTTGTTTTGTCCACAATTCTACCCTCATTAAATGCAGGAGTTCTCTCCTTCCTTGAATTGGGGAATCAATGTTGACTAGGAGCGCTTGGGTGGATTTTGCCCATTTTTGGCTAGATTTGGAGCATTTATTGCTTCCTTGGACCTCCCACACACCTCTATTTGCTCACCCACACATGCCTTGGCCTCGTTTATGACCCAGCATGCTTTATCCACCTTCACACTAGAATTCGTGACTGTTTGAGATGATTAGGATTGAGTTGGACCCACCTAGGGGGGATTGAGGCCAATTTTGCCAATTTTGCTTGTACACTCATCTTGAGCTATCTAATGCTCTCGAATTTATCCATAATGTAATAATAACCTATTCTAAAAAATTTCACATGTTAGATAGACTAAGAATGCCAATTTTCAGTTCACATTATGTGTAAATTTTTTCTTCTTTTCAAGTTATTTTGCTGGTTATTACAAATTATTCGATTTTGTGAGGTTCTCCATAGCTCCATAATCTATTGTGAATCAAAATACTCACATGGTATCAAATCCTTGTGGATTTAGTGAGTGGCATATCATTCCTTAAGCGTTTTGAACTGCATTCTAGTGAGGATTTCCAGATAAAAATCGAGTGTTTTTTGTAGGTGTTTCAGCAGTTTTCTCACTAATGCAACAGTCATGGAAGCCAACCAAATGTTGCTCACCCCCTTCAATTTTTTTGATTGGAATGATGAGATGGTTATCAAAATGAGATCGAAATGTCTCTATAGAGTAACCATGGGCACAGAGGTAGAACCAAACTCAGTTATAGAGAAAGCCAAGTATTACAATCGACTTGATGAAGCATATGGTATGTTGTGCCTGAGCATTTCAAGGGAACTCTTGTTTGACACTGACAGTCTAACAAATCCCAATGAAGTATGGGTGAAGCTTGAATCACTCTTTGGGAAGACTCATGAACTAAGAGGCCACCAACTTGAGAGTGAGCTCATCAGCTTGAGCCCAGCTCACTTTGAAACAATCCAAGAATTCTTCACCAAATTCAAGTCATTGGTACTTCAGTTGCGGCAATGTGGTATTGTTAAGAAGGAAGAACAACTGATTCTATCAATATTGTCAAAGCTAGGGCTAGAGTTCTCTGTATTTGTTAGCACATTCCACTCAGCCAAGATGACCCTTCGAAATTGGCAAATGTCATCTCTAGCAACCTTCATGGAGTGTCTCACTCAAGAGCAGGACAAACGAGTTCAGATGGACACCATAAAATCGAAGGACCAAGCACTGGCAATGGGTGTTTCGAATGCTACCAAAGGAAAGCAGAAAGCAAAGGGTTCAAAGCAGCCAAAGAAGAGGAAGTTTGATAAAACCAATCCTGCAGATGGAGGTTCGAATCCTTCAAAGGAGAAGGACAAGAAGGGAAAAGAAAAGACCAAATGCACCTATTGTCATAAGGGATGGCATCCAGAGAGCTCATGTATGAAGAAAACCATTGACTCAATGGCGCAGCTGCTGGAGAATAACAACATCCCATTCCTTGAGGGCGCAAGGAATAAAGAAAGCACCTCAAATCCTGACAATAAGGAGAAGTTTCATGCTTTGGTAGCAGGTATTTCGAATCCCTCATCCTTTATCATTGATTCAGGAGCTTCTAGGAATATGGTTTCATCCAGAGAGCTCTTCTCTTCTATGCATTCGAATGGTGGCCCAACAGTTTGAATGGGAGATGATTCAGAAATCCAGACCAAGGGGATTGGTAGGATTTACTTGGAGCATGGCTATTTCAGTGATGTGCTCTATGTACCCTCATTGGATTCAAATTTTCTATCAGTTTATCAAATGACCCACACAGGAGAAGCTAAGAGAGTAATATTTACTCCATATTTGGTAGAAATCTCAGAAATTTATTCAAATCAAGTTGTGGCAGTGGGGTTTGCTGATCATGAAGAGAGAATGTACAAATTCTCCAATTTCATTACAAATTCTAGTGACCATGCTCTTGTCTATAATTCCAATGAGACCTCCAAGCTATGGCATGAAAGGTTTGGCCACATGAACTAAAAATATCTCCAGACATTGCACAAGGATGAGATGGTAGAAGGGCTTCCTGAAATCAAATCTTCAAATGGTGCATGCATTGGTTGTGTAGTTGGAAAGCATCCAGAGCGCAGCTATGAGAAGGGAATGGAAAAGGAAAGCCACTCAATCACTTGGATTGGTACATTCAAACCTCATTGGTCCTCTTCCCACTCCATCATATGGTGGATCAAGGTATGTACTCACATTCATAGATGACTACTCTTGATTCTGCTGGGTATACTTCCTTAAATTGAAATCAGAAGTGTTTGAGAAATTGAATATTTGGAAGGCCTTAGTGGAGAATCATAGTGGTCATAAGATAAAAATCCTTAGGATTGATAATGGAAAGGAGTATCTAAATAATAACATTCATCATCTTTGTGAGGAATGTGGCATCCAAATGCAACATTCAATCCCCTACACACCTCAGCAAAATGGTGTGGTAGAGAGGAAAAATAGATCTCTCAAAGAGATGGCCACTTGCATGATTGAAGCTAGGGATCTAATCCCTAAGATATGGGCCGAAGCCATCAATTGTGCTGCTCATTTTCAGAACATATCCTTTCTCAAATCAGTCAAAGGTAAAACCCCTATGAGGCATGGTTTGTCCAAAAACCAAATGTGTCAAATTTCAGAATTTTTGGATCTAGAGCATGGGCTTGAATTCCATCAGAAAAGAGGAAGGATTTGGAGCCACAGAGTAGAGAATGTATCATGGTTGGATATGGTGAAGACAAAAAGGGTTACAAGATCTTTGACACATCCACACTCAAAACTGTCATTGAGAGAAGTGTGCAATCCGAAGAAGAACCAATTCCTGATTTTGAGCTTGCACCGGGGGAATGCTCTTCTCCTCCACACCTTAATAAAATAAGTGATGATTCAAGTTCTGATTTTATGATATTTATGAAGATGACATGGATGAAGATGACATTTCTGTACATGAGTCACCATCAAGGCCCAAGTGGGCTGAAAAAATCATACAAGCTGTAGGTGAATTGGCAGGCAATCCCCAAGAGCCTAGGAAGACTAGATCTCAAGCAATCAATGCTTCCTTTGCAAATGAAAGTGAACTTGCTGATCACTGTTATATGTTTATTGGATCTGATCCAACATCATATCAGGAATCTCATCATGATCCAAGGTGGATAACAGCAATGCAAGAAGAATTCCAATCTCTCCAAGAGAACAAAACATGGGATTTGGTGCCTCTTCCTCCCAAGAGAAAACTTGTGCAATGTAAGTGGATTTTTCGAATCAAACCTGTTGCTGATGGTTCTTATATGAAGTATAAGGCTAGGTTAGTCACTAAGGGATACTCACAAATCCATGGTGTTGATTATACAGAGACCTTTGCACCGGTTGCAAAGATGGACTCAATTAGACTAGCTCTAGCCATGGCAGCTAGTAAGGGTTGGGAAGCTCACCATATGAATGTTAAAAGTGCATTCTTACATGGTGAGCTACATGAAGAGATTTATATGCATCAAACTGAAGTTTTCCAAGAGGATCCCTCACTTGTTTGCAAGTTGAAGAAGTCACTCTATGGACTCAAGCAAGCCCCCAAGGCTTGGTATGCGAAAATGGATGCCTTTTTGCTCTCAATTGGTTTCTTTCGATGCAAGTCTGATCCAAATGTTTATTTGCAGAAATGTGATGATAATTTTCAGTTCATTGTACTATATGTTGATGATATTTTAATTACAGGGAGATGCAGCAAACAAATTGGCTCAATCAAAGCATCTTTGCACAGTGAATTTGTCATGAGCGATCTAGGATTGCTAAGGCAATTTTTGGGTTTGGAAATTGAGCAATCTGAGAGAGGTATATTTCTGAGTCAATCTAAGTATGCTTCAGACCTGTTATTGAAGTTTAAAATGGATGAATGTAATTCAGCCAAGTGCCCATTCCTTTCAGGCATAAAACTAGGTCAATTTGAAGACTCTCCATTGGTGGATTGCACACTCTACAGGAAGCTAGTTGGAAGTTTGTTGTACCTTACACATACAAGACCTGATTTGTCTTATGTTGTAAGTGCTGTAGCAAGATATATGTAGAAGCCACATGAGATCCATTGGAAGGCAGACAAAAGGATCCTTCAATATGTCCAACGAACAAATAGCTTTGGGGTACACTATGCAGCTGGTTCTTCACTACAACTAGTTGGATTTTCTGATTCCGATTGGGCTGGAGATCCCATTGATAGAAAGTCCACTTCAGGTTTTGTTTTCATGTTTGCTGAAGGTCCCATTTGCTGGTCAAGTAAGAAACAACACACTATTTCAATTTCATCAGCAGAGGTCGAGTACAGGGCAGCAGTAAATGCAGCCACACAGTGTGTTTGGTTGCAAGGTATTCTTCGGGAGTTTGGTGTTGCTATTGATTCTCCAACCAACATTTGGGTGGATAATCAAAGTGCCATCAAGATATATACTGATATAGTACATAGGCAGAGAACAAAGCACATTGAAATCCATATGCATTACATTCGGGGCTTGGTGCATGACAAAGTAATTTCCTTGCACTATTGCCCATCCACCGAGCAAACTGCTAATATTTTCACCAAGTGTTTTACTGAGAAGACCTTCACTAACTTGAGAGCTTTGCTTGGAGTGAGTGATGGATGGTGATTGCTACAATTTTATTGTGGGTTCAGCCCCATGTCCATTTTAGAGGGAATTTTTTATCCCATGTGGTTTTACTTCTTGTCCTCAATTTACATGGACAAATAAAATTTATGTTTGTAATGAGGTGACTTGAGCCTTTGTTGCCAAGGCCTCCCAATTTAATTTCATGAGATGTACTAATTTCTGGTTAAGGGGGGTTGTTAGAATAGTAATCCATACTTAGTACCATAGTCCATAACCTTAGTCAATTTTATTGCCACAGGTGCATTATTATACCATAGTTTGGACTAGGTGACTTTAGTTGGTCAAATATCCACTTTTGAGAGTGTTCACACCTGTTTCTAAGCAAACCAACTCACCCAAACTCCTATTTTGTCCACAAGTGCACTCTCATTAAATGCAGGAGTGCTCTCCTTCCTTGAATTGGGGGAATCACTGTTGACTAGGAGCGCTTGGGTGGATTTTGCCCATTTTTGGCTAGATTTGGAGCATTTATTGCTTCCTTGGACCTCCCAAACACCTCTATTTGCTCACCCACACATGCCTTGGCCTGATTTATGACCCAGCATGCTTCATCCACCTTCACACCAGAATTTGTGACTGTTTGGGATGATTAGGACTGAGTTGGATCCACCTAGGGGGGATTGAGGCCAATTTTGGCAATTTTGATTGTACACTCATCTTGAGCTATCTAATGCTCTCGAATTTCTCCATGATGTAATAATAACCTGTTCTAAACATTTTTACATGTTAGATAGACTGAGAATTCCAAGCTTCAGTTCACATTGTGTGTAAATGTTTTCTTCTTTTCAAGCTATTTTGCTGGTTATTACAAATTATTCGATTTTGTGAGGTTCTCCATAGCTCCGGGATCTACTATGAATCAAAATAATCACATCCTATATCACTTGATCCTCATTCTTCCTACCCCTATGGTGAACCTTTTCCTATTAGTATCTGGGAGTTTAATTGGGTGAAGAAGAAGAGTAGGAAGGTGAAACAAAGCTTGGGGGGCATGTCTCCAGCCTCTGGACATCATACTGGAGTTAAGCCAACAAATTTTGTTGATAATTCTGGGGGAAATTTTCTAACCTTTGGACATCATGTTGGGGAAAAACCTGCTAATGGGTATCACCCTATGTACCAACATCTGGACATCATATTGGAAAGTAACCCGTCAATGGGTCTCATTTCGAGCATAGTTTATTTTCAACTTCAATATCGCTAAAAATGAAAGCATCATCCCATGCATAGTTGATTTTCTATTGCAAGCTCGTTAAAAAATGAAGTAGATACCACGAGGATTCTTCCAACCTTTCTTTGAGCTCGCTAAAATAATTAAGAGGTGTCGAGCTTACTTTTCACTTTTTTGTGCTCTGGTTAAAAACATGAAAAGTGGTTTGAGCTTACTTTTTCCTTTTTCGTTCTCTGGATTCAAACATGAAAAATATTCCAAGTGATTTTGATACCTTATTCGTGCTTGTCAAAACCAAGTAAAAGGGTGTCGAGTATAGTCCACTTTCTTCTTACTCGTAAAAATACCGAGGAAGTGTCTTCCTAGTATTAGTTTACCACTTTTTCAGACTAGTGGATTAATTTGCAAAAAAGGAACTCTTTGGAGCCTCCTTTTAATCCCTTTTCACACTCCCAAAATATGAAAATATTGCCGATCAAACTTGTCTCTTTCACGCTCGTAAAAGTATTTGAAAGGTCATCTATCCATTGATAGTTTACCCATTTTTTGGACGATTTTGAATATTTACGAAAAATGAATGCCTTAGTCAACCATTGACTAAGAGAGTTCTCCTAGGAATTATTCTACACTTTTTCAGGCTTAGAGGACTAATTTTACTAAAAATACATTTTAGAGTCTTCTTTTGATTGTTCCAGACTCTCTGGTGAAACATCATCGAGTTTTTCTTCTTTGGACTCATAAAATTGTACATCGAAGTTCCCATATGGGACCGAACCCCTCCTTTCTCAGGTTCATAAAACATGTGAGATTGGAGTCATCCAAAAGATGACCTATATTGAGCATCTTTTATCCTCCTCAAGCTCGTTAAAAAACAAAGGGGTACTCATCCATCATGATTGGAATTAGGGATAATTAAGCTGAGTTTTTCATGCGAATATTTATGGTATCTTATGTCACCCTTGAACATGGCACTTGTTTGCATCTCGTCATATAGTTGGGTAATATGCTTGTCTCTGAGTCATGCCAATTCCATGAGTCATCCTACTCCTTTGGGTCATCTGAAGAATGCCTCAGTCATTGTTGCATTATGTTTTGGTCTCTGTCTCATTGATTCAATGTTTCCAAGCATTGTTGTCATTCCATTCAATGTTCAAGGGATTTTTTTACTTGAGTCAACCTATGCAATATAATTGACCTTTACATCCTTTTTTCAGTCCATATATTTAGAAGATTCATCACTTCATATAATTATCCTATCAGTTTCATGTCAATGATGTGGGATTCATCATGACTCTCCTTCGATGAGTCTATTCCTATCAACATCATGACATCATCCAAGAATTAGACTTAGAAACCAACCTTAGTACCTTGGTACCTGCATGCCTCAATGGCATGCTTCCTCATGTTCGACAATATGTTTTTATCATTGGCCTCTGGTCGAATGATTTCATTAATGTTCGAAATCAACTCATCCATTCATATTCATCGGGATGTACTATGATACCTTGGGAATCATTATCATGAATGGAAATTTCCCTTGCACTTGTCAACGATTTACATCATTGACCGGTAATCAAGTGGTTTCTACCATGTTCGAATTAAACTCCTTATATTCACACGGTTAGATTCATGTCTATTTGGGATCGGGTAGAAGACCTGGGTTGTTCTGATATCTTTTTATCATACCCAGGTTGTGATCGTGATTTTTTGAGTAAGTTCCCACATGGACATTATGTTGGTAACCTCATTGATGTACTGTCACACAGATCCACTTTGTATTGGTCGTGATTGTGTTATTATCTCATCATGGAACTATTTTGTATTCTCGTATCCATCATTTTGTTCAATCATTCAGGTATGGGTCCATTTTGTATGTTGGTGGATCCATACCATGTTTTGAGTCAGTCTATTCCAAGCATGGGTATGCTCGCCTCCGGGTTATTGAACATATTGTTTGATGTTTGTTTGCATCTCTTCTTCGGTTCTCTTTCAGATATGCTTGCATACTTATTTTTGGTAAAGTGTTTCGGCCATCAGTTTCCTTCTAACATCACACTTTAGGGGGCATATGTTACACTTCAAATTGTCACACCATGTACCATTGAGGGTATTCATGTCATACCACCGAGGAAAACATTGTGTTTATACCTCCTAGAAGTGTTATAACCCTTCATCCTAATGTTGGTACTCTCCCTAGTTACACTTGGAGGCAAATCCACCTCATTGGGGCTCAAAATATTACCTACTAAACCCCCTAAACTACCTCCTCCTGATATTTTCGTGCCTTTCTAGTGTCCCTAGGAGCGGAATTTCGCTCCTTGCATGACTATAGGGGAGTGAAAATATCCCTTTTTTTGCTTCGTACACAACTTTGGGGGAACGGAAAATTCCTCTTTTGACCAAATTCCTTGATTCTTGGATCTGGATCTGAGCTTGATTTTAGGGTATATATTCCTAACCTTTGAATATGTGCTCAATATCTATGCAAGGTAACCTAATATCCTTAGATACCCCTTATTCACATATAGATCCAATTCCTTCTCCAAGTAGTTGGACTCCCAAATCCTACATAAGGAGGCTCATCCTTGGGTGAAGAGGGGAGGGAAACACTTAGAGAGGTGGATATTATTATCCTAAGAGTATTGAAGGGATACTGGAGGAGAGATGAAAGATTTCAAATCAAGCATAATTTAGGTATAACACATGTTGTATGGCTTCCTTATTGCTTTATTTTTAATACAACTTAGCCTATTCCTCTCATTTCCATGTCTTTAATGGTGAATGAATGAAATTGTCTATATTTTCATGGTTATATTTGTTTATACATATATTTCTTTGGAGATTGTGTTGTATTTTATTGCGAATAGGTTCATAATCCCATGGTTTAAGGCCAAGATCTGGAGCAACTTAGAAGCAATGAAAACAACCATCGAAGTGAGGTAGGTCATCTACATGTTTGGTTTTTCCATAGATTTCATGTTTATGTATGAGCTAAATATAGGAGGACTATAGTGTCTATTTGTCATATTTCTGCCTTGGGTATGCATCTAGAGGCCTTTTCAAATCCCAAGAGGATATCAACCTATCCCTAGCGATATTTTCCTAGAACACCAAATCATCAGTGGCTTGAATTCCAAGGAAGACGGCTCTATAGGAAGGAAAAAATATATCAGAAGATTATAAATTGAGTATGAGAGCCTCCTTGAAGGATATTTTTTCTATTTTTCATTTGTTTTCAAGAGATCTGTGCTTTTCGCAGCTTGGGAGATGTGCCCCTTGCAAATCAATAAACTAGTTGAGGGATTGGAAGATCATTTCAGCTGGTGATGAGGAAAAGGATACCCAAACATTTTAATAGAGTTTCATAGAAATAAATAACATCTTTAACAGGCCTGGTTTGAGTTTTATATTGGCATTGAAGGGTTTCAGTAGAGGTAGTGTTCTTGTGTTTTGTATTTTCAAGAGCTAGTTTTAGTTTCTATGTATTGGATTGAGGAGGGCGCACCTGTAGGTGTGGATTTATTTTTTTGGCCATATCTTGGGATGCATAATTACTATATCAGGTGTAGGGCACACCATATGGAGCACATATGAAGATGTATGTCAATATCTACCAGAAAGACAAAGTTTTCTAAGGCATAAATCTTCCATTCATGCAGAAGTTGCCTATCTTTCTTTCTATAATTATATGGATATATTTGTATATTAGTTGTATTATATTCCTATGTTTTTTCAGCTACAAAAAGCATCCATGGACATCCTAGAAGTGACCCTCTGTTTTAAATAAATTCTTAGTTTGCATTTCTATCAGATTATTGTTAAGATTATAGTGTTATAACCCTCACATCCCAATGAAAAGCAATTTCTAGTTTGGCGCAATAAATCTTGCTTAAGTGATTCCATAAATTAGTATGTTGATCATTTTAGTCAGTTTGGAAGAGTTGGGGTTGAAATACATAGGAAATTCGAGTCAGTTCGGTTGTGCTTTGGAAGTCTTGGGTAAGTAGGGTGTTGTGTCCAAACCCTCCATATTTGAGCACCTAGTCTTGAATCTATTTGGGGTTTCCTTCTGTTATGAGTCTATAAGATAAATTGATGTATTCAAAAATGAAATATAGACCCTTTCTACTATTTAATTTCTTTCAGTACTACACAAGAAGTGGAAGGATCTCAACATAATTCTTGGGGAAATTGCTTCTGGTCATTTGGATCACCCAAATGGTCTACCCATGTGTGATGCATCCTAAAAAGTGAAAACTGTCAAAGGAAACCAATTGATTCAAGTCTGTAAAGATTTCTATTGTGTATATCTAGTTTTATAGGGTCTATAGATACCCATGCATCCCTTTTTGGAAGAATTAGTGAAGGTCTAGTTGTGTTTGGTACATAAATTTAAACTTCTAGTCCAAAACTAGTCAATTTCAAGTTATCGTTCCTAAATACTATTTCCATACATTACATTGGTATCTGAGCAATGGTTCTCTACACTTGTGAGAGGTAATACTTTATATGAGTTACAAAAATTTTAAAAATACATCTTTTGAAGGTTAGAAATCCAGAGATCCATTGAAAGATTTACAAGAGATTTATTCTATTGTTGGTGTACTCTTTGAAGAATCCAGTATGGAAACTGGTTCTACCAAGGAAAAGGAGGATGCATTTGTTAAGGGTATCATGGAATGTTTGGAGGAGATGTGTGAAGAACCTGCAATAATTAACTAATGCAAATACACGAGATATCAGAAATAATAGAACTCAGAATCACTTTTATATTGATCACGGGCCACTTCGAGGGGGCAACCTCCTTTGAGTAAGCTCAATACAATTAAATTCACGGTGCCTTCAATGACCTCAACACACACTTATATACTAAGTCTATGCCCAATACTATGAGTCAAAACCATGGGACATATAATACTACGGGACGACTTACAAAGCATATGCGTCCAATACTATGGGTCAATACTATGGGCTAATATAAACTATGGATCAACAAATACTACAGGACGAATTACAAAGAATATGCGTCCAACACATTATACTGACATAGTAAAGAGAAGGGTTGACACGGGTTCCTAACATCCCCTCTCCCTTAGAAAAAGCTTTGTCCTCAAAGCTTTGGTTGGGGAAAATGCTACAGAATCTGAAGGAGTGGTTCCCTGGTAGCATCCTCGGGTTGCATTTCGGGCCACTGACGCCTTTGGAGTGACAGGGAGGATTGCTTGAAAAATTGTAGACGAAGAAGAACCCTATCAGCTACATGAAAAGTGTGCTCAGAATGGTGTTGATTGGCTTGTTGTTGCAGTCGAATTCTGTACATGTGAATATTGTCCTGCATAATGAGAAGAATATGATCGCAGTTTTGAAGAACCAAGTCAATTGCCTGAACTAGGGAGCTGCCAAGGGTGTATGGAAGAAGAACTGGCGGTGTTTGTCCATAGACTGCTTCATATGGTGTCCTTGTAGATGTGGTATTGTACCACCAGAGCGCTTTTAAGAAATCCATAGAAATAATTGGCCAAATCTATGTAGGGATGGGAAAGGGTTTGAGCAGTCCCGAAAGGAGTTTCGTTTCACCCTTGTTGACCTGGAAAGTATCACAGTCAGCCACCATCTGTTGAATTGTCATTTTCAGTCCCTGCCAAAAGAAGTTACATTATTCCTGGTCATACATTTTGAAGAACCCAGAGTGCCCTGCTGATGAAGAAGCATGGTGTTCATAGAAGAGATAGCCCTGTTGAACATATTGCAACCAATTTGGAACGAGCAGAGAAAGAGTTGTAAGAGAAACTGGGTCATCAATTATGTGAGAAGGAGCATATTCCACCATATTGTCCTTACCCTTCTTGTAAGTGGTCGCATAGGGATAACCCATGAGCTGGATAACCCATTTCAGGTGTGTTGGGGAGGAGACCCATTGTTCCAGGAAATTTTCCAGACCCTGGAGATTAGTCTTGATGCTGAAATAATTCCCTAATATGTATGGCTGCCACTTCTGTACTGCATGCAAAATAGCCATCATTTCCTGTTGAGAGGTAGATGCGGCTAAATTCTTACCGGAAAGGTCTCTTGAAGGCAGCAAGCTCATTGGCTCAGCAAAGACACCTGCATATCTATCCAAGAAGGTAGTGGAGACTGTTGATGGGTGCATCTGAAAGGAATGGAGTTGAGCAATGACACCATGTGAATTCTTCTTAAGGATTTTTTCCAGGCGATGTGAACTGATGATGCAGAGAGACCCTGGTTGTAATCCCATTAATTTGTGTTGTGCCCCATTGACTGAAAACTGCATCTAAAGTTCAGCAAAATGCCATAAGATGGGGCCAAGTGTGCGTAACCATTGAACGCCCACAACCACATCACATCCGCCTAAGGACAAGGAAAACATGTCAGAGCATAGGTTATAATATTCCAGAGAGATACACACATTGTGACACTTCCCCTTGCAAGGTAAGGTGCCCCCATTGGCAACCCTGACTTCAAAGTTGGAGCAAGGGTGGATAAAACAATTAGCTTGTTTGGCGATCCGGGGGTCAATGAAGTTATGTGTGCTGCCAGAATCAATGAGTATTGTAAGAGGGAACTTCTTGAAGTATCCCTTGACCCGCATTGTTTGGGGGGTGGTGACGCCGGATAAAGCATTGAGAGATATCTCTGGTTGGTCTTCCTGAGATGGGGGGTCAATAGGAAACTCTTGAATGTTGACCTGATCATCCATTGTATCTGGAGCTTCTTCACCAATTTTAGAGGCTGGCGAAGAATCCATATCCAAGAGATAAAGATTTTGTTGAACACATTTATGACCCCAAGGGAATTTCTCATCACAATTATAACAGAGCCCTTTTTCTCTGCGTGCCTGCATCTCTGTTTCAGACAAATGCTTGATAGGAGTTGGTCGAGGAGCTAGCGGGATGGGAGGTCATTGAGAATCCATATTTTGGAAGGGAACAAAAGAGAGTTTGGAGAGTTGTTGGGCTGCAAGCTTGTCTTCTGCCAACTTAGCCAACCCTAGGACTTCCATCATTGTGTTGGGACAGAACATTTTAACCTCTGACTGGATTTCATCCTTAAGACCACTGATAAAACAACTCCTATAGAATTCATCAGACAATCCTTCTGTGTGATTGGCTAGTTTCTCAAATTATGTCTGATACTCTCTCACAGTGCCACTTTGACGAAGTTTAGTGAGTGCTCCGGTGAAGTCATCAAAAGCACTAGGACCAAATCGTTGCAAAATGAGTTGGCAAAAATCTGTCCATTTTAGCTCATCATGAGCCTTGATGTACCCATGGTACCATTGAAGGGCTTCCAGTTCCAAATGAAAGGATGCAAGTGGAACTTTTTGGACATCAAAAGTATTATGCATACTGAAATACTGATCTGCATGATAGATCCATCCAGTCGGATCAGTATCGTTGAAGCGAGGAAATTCGAGCTTCGGACCACGAAAATTGTTGGAAGAAGATAAGCCATTGGCTGTAGAAGATTCTTGCTGTCGATTATTGTTCATGGATGAATGCTAAAGATGGAGGATGAGAAATTTTTCATCCATATCTTGGAGTTTGGTTTGGATGGCTGCAAGTGCTTCCTCCATGGTTTTTACTCTTGCGCGGGTGACAACCATAACCAGGAGATTTTTTTATTTTTTTATTTTTTGGGGGGAATGGATAGAAAAACACAAACAAAAGCTGCTTTAGTAAAGGAAAATTTGGATTTGGGAAATACTTGGAGTGGTAATTGGGGTTTGAGTAGGTTTTAGACACTTTTTGATGGACAGGGAGGCAAAAAATGGGGATTTCAGAAGCGGGGTGAAAGAATGAGAAAAATTGGTAAAGAGGGACAAAAAAGCAGAATTAGGAAAGGAACACGGTGGCAAAATTTGAACGTTTGGGTGAAAATTGAAGGAGTTATGGCAAACCCTAAAAATAGACAAATGTGGGATTTCTGGTCTTAGGAAGTGGAATTTGGGATAGGGTCTTCAGGAATAAAATATGCAGAATGGGATTGCAGGGATGTCAGTGAAGTTTCAGGGAAAACAGAGTTGAAACAAGGGAGATATGGCCGAAAAATAGATTTTTTTTATTTTTAGAAATGGATCGGCAACAACGACGCGGAAGGGATCCGCAACATATGGATCTACAACAGCGCGAAAGGGATCGAAAATGGCTGGATCTGAAACGACGACTGGATCTGGAATGACTTTCAGAATAGACCTGAAACGGCTGAATCTGGAGCGGAAGTGATCGACAACAGTTCAGCTGAAAATAGATATGGACCCCAGGTATGTGCGGCTTCCTATCGGTTCAAGGGATTCACTCGACCACCAATACTGTCTGACGACTTGCGTATTGGGGCAGTACCCCTCACTCCACGGCTCAGGTAAAATTGATAACCACTTTGCCACAAATGACAGCTCTTGGTTTACCTCACGGGTGGGAACTAGTCAATCAGGTAGGGGTCGTTGCCCTTTTCGCTGGCAGGTCCTCTCAATGGCCCAGCTACTTTGGGTTTCCTGTGGTAATCCTCACAATGATTTTTAGGGCTTATGCCCAAGTACTTCCCACAGTTAAGCGGATAGGGGTTATTCCCAGATCCGAACTTGCAATAGATGCGAAAAAAAAAATTTGGCAGAAATTTCACCCAACGAGCCCAAGAAAGTGCTCTAATACCAGATGTGAAGAACCTACAATAATTAATTAATGCAAATACACGAGATATCAGAAATAATAGAACTCGGAATCACTTTTATATTGATCACGGGCCACTTCGAGGGGGCAACCTCCTTTGAGAAAGCTCAATACAATTAACTTCACGGTGCCTTCAATGACCTCAACACACACTTATATACTAAGTCTATGCCCAATACTATGAGTCAAAACCATGAGACATATAATACTACGGGATGACTTACAAAGCATATGCATCCAATAATATGGGTCAATACTATGGGCTAATATAAACTATGGATCAACAAATACTACATGACGACTTACAAAGCATATGCGTCCACCACAATATACTAACATAGTAAAGAGAAGGGTTGACACAGGTTCCTAACAAGATGAAACAAGAGAAGAAAGAGACAAGGATCCTTATGTACAAGTTAACCGAGCAAGGATTGGGAGGAAAAAATGGTGAAGGGAGTTCTGTAGTGGTTCTCATGACGATGACAAAAAAACCATGAGAGCGCATGGAGAACAGATTTTATCTAGAACTGGGCCACAAAACCATCATCATGAGTTCAGAGAAAATGTAATCGACCCTGGCCTCACCATAAAATGTTATCGTTATTAAATCATGGTGAGGAGCTCAAGGCCAAGGCCCCGCCATCAATTTATCATTTTATGTATTGACAATTAAAAATAGATTCCTATGGTTCTTGTGCTAGACAGGCACAATGTAAATTAAGACATCATGTAAATACAAATTTTAATGAAATGCCCACAACTAGCTATGCAATGCAACAAGAGATGGGGGCATGATTTCACAAGGAATAGGGAGGGAAAATATTCAAACCCTTGAGCCAATAAATTCAATCCATGTGTCAATGAGAAAACCCATAAACCCTCAACTACCCATTTTGACATATGCACCCAATCATTTAATTCTTCCAAGAGTTGGTTGAGGTAGTTAATGCCTTGGGAATGGAGAGGTATGGAAACCAATTTCGTGCATGGGAAAGCCATCAATATGGGAAATCGTATTTTTTCTTCTTGGGAAAGAAAACACCCACGAAATTGTGCCCAAAGCCATTCTTCACCCATGGCGTTTGCTCTCTCACGTAGTCTGAGCTAGATGGGGATTTCTCCTTCACATTTTCCATCATTTTCCTGCATTTTCCATGGTTGGGAACTTGTTTTTGTATTACACAATAGCTAGAAGGAAGGGAGTCATGATTTGGGGGTTTAAGGAGGCTGTTTCTGTCCCTTGAATACCCATAAACGTTTTATGAACTTGATTTTCCCTCCCATGGCTGAATTCCCCATCCACCAATTCGTTTTTGGTTTTCCACGTTTTTTGAACTAATGGAAACCCCATTTTGGGCATCCCACTGTAAAAACGTTTCCCTTCATGCCCAACACTTGTGATTTTGCTATTATGTGCATCCCTATTTTGGTTTGAACCTGTGAGCAAGAAATTTAGAGTGGAAGTGGACCAGGATTGGCTTGATAAACCTAGTGAGGAAGGTAACCTCTCAGGAAGATCAAATGGGTTGGCTACTCTTCTATGCACACTTGGAAGAACACTAGAATGGGAGGTATGGCCTAAGGGACTGTGTAGTAGTGAAGGGAATACTTCCTTATTCCGGGTGTGTAGGTATTGTGGGGACCAAGCTAGATAGATCTTGTAGAGGGAATCCATATATCTGTGGTTGAGCTCACTAGCTTAGCAATTCTTCCTTTCCATTGCCTTAGCAACCTGATAAACCTAACTGTGGATTGTCTTGGCTGATTTTGGTGTATTTTGGCTATGTGCGAGTCTGTTGTTCCTTTTTTCCTTGTAGAAATCATGCCCAGCTCGAGGGCGGTCATTGTGTTGAGAGATTGATGAGCACAACTAGCCTATGGTTGGGTGGAACATTGCATTTGCATAGCCAGTTGCTCGGGACTACTTCGTTTCAAGATAAGTACTCTCTTCTATAAATTCTGCAATGTCTTTATTTAATGGCTATCATGAAAATGTTGTATGTATGTTAGATATTTAGATGATTTTAATCCCGCTGTGTTTCTACAATATGCATATGTATATGTATTTTATTATCAGTAAGTTTTACTTAATAATCATGGGGCTAGATGCCCAGTTTTAGCATCACGTTCTCTCCATATCACTAGTATGATGGGAGGGGATGTAACAGAATCCCCTAGATCAACAATGCCCAAGTTCCTTGGACCTCAAGTAATGGGATTTCCAATGCGGAATGAACGTGAGGACCTATTGGAGGAATATTTTGAGGAATATAAGGATATGAGTGTAGAATTCAAAGCAAACATGAAATTATATGACTTATGCAACTTTAAGGAGTGAAACAATCCAAGAGGATACATGTAAAATTCAAGAACAACAAATCTATGAAAGAAGCACAACGATTACTAGTGATGCATGAGGCAAATAATATGTGAAAACACTATGATAAAGGTTTGTAGCAGTTCATTCATTATCATAAGCTCAGAAGATACATTACAATGTGTAACAATGGCTACAATAATCCAAGCAATTTAAATTTTAGAGTGGTCATTCGAATTGAATGCATGAGAGTGGCTTACTTGGCAGTTAACACCACTCGTCACATCAGTTAACCACTTAAATACCATAAGACTAACTCAAACTGAGTCTGAAACTGTCTAACTGATTCTAACTGATTCAAAACTCAACTAATTGCCCAAAAATAGGGGAGGGCGCCTTCACAACTTCATTTAATTGAATATTAGTTGTGAATAACACCAGATGAAGTCAACCAGTGTAGTAGGGCACCTTCTAGTCTCCAGTTGGCTAAATGAAATAGTAAATGTTGTCAGTTAGATTGAGTGGGGCCCATTAGTCATGCAAATCACCCCCTGAATGGTGGAGGAGGATCAGTTGATAGCCCAGTTGGCTCCTAGAATGTAGGAGGAGGCCCATTTTACTAAAATTGTGATCTGTTGATCATGTAAGCACATGATTGAGTCAAAATACTTAGAATAAGTGGAAAATTAAGCTGTGAGGCTCAAATAAATTATGTGGTTAAAAAATACTCCGACGCCCCCCCTTAAGCTAATATCATGGAGGAGTAAAAAATAATAAAAGGGCCCTAGCAACAAAGGACATAGGTCACCCAATACAAAAATAATCCAAAAATGCTAGAAAAAATCTAAGTGAGGAAAGAGGGAAAAACCCAGTGGGAATGAAATCCCCCCCCTCAAAATGAACAATGAAGGATCTAATATTTCCTCACCATAATATTGTTAAATTTTCAGAATTTACTTCAATCTGATCTAGGATCTTAACTGAGAGAACAACATGTACAACATATCTACAGCATATCAATCATGGATACAATAATGCAAGAACACAAGAGACACAAAGATTTACTTGGGGAAAACCATAAAGGTGAAAAACCCCAATAACTTCCTCAGAGATAGATAGAGCAATGATACAACCAACCATGAGAGATATAACCTAGCAACAGATCCTCCTCCTCCATAAGTGCGCCACTCCTCCTTGAGTGCATGAGTGAGAAGTGAGTGAGCAAATAGAGTGCCTCCCGCACTCTATTTATACTTGACTTGACTTGCCTTTTTACCTAACTCATGTAGGCTCGAACTTAACCACATAACATAATGCTGAGTGGGCCGACCCCCAATAGGGTGGTCTAATAACCCTTTGACCCACATGAATTATATAGGTCCGACCCCAACAAGGTGGTCTAATAACCCATCAAGAATAAGTTACGACATTTACAATATAAATGACGACACTTCCTTATAGAGGAATAATACTATCTCTATAGGAATACAATATACATATATGTGAAATACATTCTGAAGTTACATATACATCAACACTCCCTCTTAACTAGGAAGGTATTTCTCAGCACAGTTCTTCTAGCACAAGTCATCTTCTCTGGATCATCGTCACTGCTGCTGCTATCTCAATCAATCTCTGAATCTACTCGTCATAGGAAGTTCTACAGAGCCAGTCCTTTTTCATACTGGATGTAGGCCCATCACCTACAGGTCTTCATCATCACTGGCCATACTGTGGAATCCTCAGGACTTATTACGTGTGTCACAAAACCTTGAAAGAGCATCCCAGGATGTTACGGGTACACAACTCCGACCTGTAGGATCTCCCAGGGCGCTATTACATGTGACCCCACCACAAAACCTCAAAAGAGCATCCCAGGATGTTACGGGTACACAACTCCAACCTGAAGGATCTCCCAGGGCACAAATTACATGTGGTCACCACAAAACCTAGCAAGAGCATCTCAGGATGTTACAGGTACACAACTCCAACCTGAAATCTCCCAAGGCACAAATTACATGTGGTCATGGCAAAACCTCGAAAGAGCATCTCAGGATGTTACGGGTACACAAATCCGACCTGAAATCTCCTAGGGCCCAAATTACATGCCATAGGACAAAACCTTGCAAGAGCATCCCAGGATTTTACGGGTACACAACTCTGACCTAAAAGATCTCCCAGGGAACAAATTACATGTCCTCCCAGAGCAATGTCTCGAAAGAGCATCCCAGGCTGTTACGGGTACACAACTCCAACCTATAGGATCTCCCAGACATGCTCCTCTGCACAACCTGATCCACGGCCACAAAGTATCATCTTGATACTCACCATACATCAACCTGATGTACACATGATCATCCTGATCATCATCACTGCAACGTCCTGCTGCATGTCATCTAGAGCAACATCCTGAAGCTCGTCATCCATGATCATCCTGATCATCACTGCGACATCCTATTGCATGTCATCTGGAGCAACATCCTGAAGCTCGTCATCCATGATCATCCTGATCATCACTGCAACATCCTGTTGCATGTCATCTGGAGCAACATCCTGAAGCTCGTCATCCATGATCATCCTGATCATCAATGCATCTACCTGATGCATACCAAGTATCTACCTGATACATATCATCATACATGATCCTCCTGATCATACAATGTATCCACCTGATACATATACAAATACATGATACATATCACCATACATGATCCACCTGATCATACAATGTATCCACCTGATGCATATACAGATACATGGTCAAAGCATCCAACATGATGCATATACAAAATACATACACAAAAATGATCCAACTGATCATATCCAGCATCCAACATGATGCGTACATACATATATAAAATGATCCAACTGATCATATCCAAGCAGAAACCAGAACATCATCCTGATGCTCATCATCCAGCGCTTACATCCACATCCATGTGAAGGTTCCTCCTTTCAACATGCTTGGAATGGCTTCAGCAAATGTGTCCATCACTTCTTCCTCGAAGTGTCCTCGATCTGAAGAACGCCAAGCCTCTTTATGAAGTACTTGAACTTCACCCTGGCTAGTGGCTTCGTCAGCACATCTGCAATCTGCTCATCTGTTGCAACATACAGGAGATTCACAGCTCCTCTCTGCACCATATCCCTGATATAGTGATATTTGATCTCTATGTGTTTCGACCTATCATGAAACACTGGGTTCTCGGACAGCTTCACACAACTCTGGTTATTACAGAAGATACCAGTAGCATCCAATGGGAGATCAAATAACTCAGACAGTAGCTTCCATAGCCATACTGCCTCACAACTAGCTGAACAGGCTTCAACATACTCTGCCTCAGCTATACTCAGTGCCACGCAGGACTGCTTTCTGCTGAACCAAGAGATCACACCTGATCCCATATTGAAGCAGCACCCAGATGTGCTCTTCCTATCTGCAGCACTGCCAACCCAATCTGAATCAACATAACCCTATAGGTTAAACTTTTGATCCACCTCATACCTGAGCCCATAATCCACTGTACCCTTCAGGTACCTCAGAACATGCTTTACAGCAACCAGGTGAACACTCCTCGGATCCGTCAGGAACTGGCTCAATGTGTTCACAACAAAGAAAATGTCTGGTCTCGTGTTCGTCAGGTACATCAAGGACCCAATCATCTGACGATACAAAGAGACATCAACCGGCTCAGATGAGGCATCACATAGAAGCTTCAGATTCGATGCCATAGGTGTGGCCATGGCCTTGCAATCCATCATCCCAAATCTCTTCAGGATATCTACTGTGTACTTCCCTTGACCAAGGAAGATCCCACCTGCATTCTGCCACACCTCCATACCTAGGAAATAGTGCATCATTCCCAAATCTTTCATATCGAATTCAGCTACAAGCTTCCGCTGCATGTCAACAATCAATCTATCTTCACCTGTAACAAAGAGGTTATCCGCATACAAAAGTTGTATCACTGGATTGCCTTCCTCAACCTTGTAGTAAAGGTTGGAATCCGCTTTACTCTTGGTAATGCCCAAACTGGATAGAAAGCTGTCTATCCTACCATACCAAGTTCTGCACACATATATGACTACACCATGCTGTCTTGAAATCTATCTGGTGCATCTTCTATTTCATCACTTTTATATTTCTCAATGCTGCCATCTGCAACATGCTTGATCTGATAGTTCCATTTGGAAGTCACAACAAACTCCCCTTCAGCTCTTGGGACCGCATCCCAAACATCATTCTTCATGATCAATGGATCATGGCATTCTTCCTGTATTCTGGGAACTTCAATATCTTCAATAGATAATTTTGTTGCTGAACAAATGTTGTAGTTCTTCTTTTGTAGGAGATGGCATACAATCTTTCCTACACAAAAAGTTAAATTGCATGATTAGAAAACATCTCATAGTTATCAAAACAAATTCTTACACATAAAGAAATATGTCATACAGTCATGCAATTATCTTAGCCAATGCTTCAATACAACATTTATCCATATCCCGTAACTTTCTAGATGCCTTCCAATCTCTACCAAAACATTGTTAAGAGTGTGCACAACTCCCAACATGTCAGCAAAGAGGTTTCATTCTAGATAAGTAGCAATGGAATGTTGTACAATGCCATAGGCCACTTACCCATGTATATTAGTAGTATACTGTTCATCAATGCAACTATTCTAATATGCACAATACATATCCTAAGTCTAGGAACATGAGCATATACATCATTGAACAATTTTACTTAAACAAACAAATATGCAAGAAATGATAATTAAAATACTTATCTTTGTTTGTTCATTGGGTGGACTCCCTCTGAGTCTTCGCTTCCTTGTAGGAGATGCTGGAGTCCTAATCTGAAGTAGCTTATTCTACACCTTTCTGTTGTGGAATGTAGAAAGATGGTCAACTTCCTCTGAATATCTGCATCCTTGCAGAAACTACTGAAGTGTGCTCCTTTGCTTTCTTGCAAGAACAACTGGAGTGTGCTCCTTTGCTTTCTTGCAGGAGCAACTGGAGTGTGCTCCCTCTTGATCTTTGCTTCCTGAATTACCTGTTCTTGAACTCATATTCATCCTTGGTCCCTATGCATGCTTATTAGTATCATGATTGTGTTATCCTTGTGATCTCATATAAAATCATACATTCATTAGTATACTATTAAAACATAATAATTTCAAGCATGTATAGTCATGATCATTTCAAACAGAATAATAAGCATTAGCATTCAAGGTTTATGTGGGATTCTTATGGTTAGTCAAATCATAAGAAACATAACATGTCTAAACCTATAATTACTCAAACATATGACTCTTTAGTTGAATCATCAATCAAGATAAGAGATATACTATGCATAAAACCTGTGATTATTCGAACCTATACCTTCATGATTCTTCTGGTTAGTCATATCATCAATTATGGTAAGAAACATAATATGCATACAACCATGATTATTCAAACCTATGACTTCATGAATAATCATTATCAACAATAGTATAAGATCCTAACCCAAGGTAGGATTCTATCTTGATATAGGAAAAACATACCTGGATTAGCATGCTAGTTAGTTATGTCTAACATACTCACATGATGTCTTCTTGTTCTTCTTCAATAATTTTTGCTAGTAACCTGTATATCTCATAGGTTATCCATTATAAAACCAAGTTATACATACCTCGTAAATGGATCTTCTATGAGATCCATGACAATGGATGAGTCTTTATCCTCATGTCATCATGATCATATGTTCTTGAACTGGAACATGATTTGTCTTTCTTGGTGTACCTTTCATGTTAGTAGACAACATAAACCTCATACAACACCATAATGCATTAGTACAATCATAAGTGTCAACACCCTAACCAATGAATATCTTCTATTGTGCATTCATAATTTTGTTAAGGTGATATGACAAATCTAAAATCAAGATTGTACTAACCGTAATAACATGAAGACAAACATACCATGAACTTAATCATGAACAAATATCAAAACATACCTCAATGAGTCATACCTATCGAGATTGCTTGTAATATTCTTATGTAAGGCCTTAGCCTCATCTCCCTCTGAAACAGGAACTTCTTCACTCATGCAGATGATCAATCCATCTTCTTCTAGGATTAACCCAATCCACTTGATTTGCAAGAACTGGACCTGGAGCTGGATATGGGTTTGTCAGAGAAACCCCAAAAATTCAAACTTTGAATTTCAAACTTCCGAAAGGATAGAAATATGCGCCTTGATGAGCTGATCAAGCTAGTATATTTAGAATTTGAAAACTGCAAAGTTTCACTCCTCAATTTTGCCTTTGAAACTTTCGGATTCACTGGACGTGACCCTGAACTGGGGTTTGATGAAGCCCACTCTTCTTCCCAATCAAAAGGTTTGATCCAAATCTCTAAGCTTCTATTTTTCTGAGGAGCTTCTAGCCGTGGTCATAGATTTCAAAAATTCTCATTTTTACAGAAGCCCTAATTTTCCACTTTTTTTATCAAAGTCCCGAACTAGGGTCTGATCAAGCCCGGCCTTCTACCCAACCAAAAATTCTGATATTGGTCTCTAAAATTTTATTTTGATGAGTATCATTCAGCCGTGGTCTCTGATTACAAAAATTCCAACTTTCTCCAAAGCCCTAAATTCTGGAATCCATGAATGAAGGTACTAAAAAATAATTCTGTTTTGATAGAAATATGTACCTGATTGTTTCTGATGTAACTCCGAAATTTTTGATCCACAGGGTCTGAAAATGTTTCCTGAGATAGCCTAACCTTTTATCTTTCCATCCTGATAGGTCTAACCTCAATTGGATTCTCTGAGAGAGAGTTATGCCAAATGTCACAACATGACCTGTTTTGGGATAATACAGGAGTGCGAACTTGTACGGCGTGCCACGTGTCACTGTTTGAACTTCGGCCTCTGAAAAAATTTCCTAAGAAATCTCGCCCTATTATCTTACCATTCTGATAGGTATGACCTCAATTGGACTCTCTGAGAGAGAGTTATGCCAAGTGTCGCAATGTGACCTATTTATGGGATAATACAAGAGAGAGAACTTGTACAGCGTGCCATGTGTCACAGGTTCAACTTCGGCCTCTGAAAACGTTTTCTGAGATAGTACAGTCTGTGTACTACCTGTCACTTTTCACGAAATTTCATTTGGATCTTCCTAGCCTAAGTTATGACCTTTTTCCCAAGGTCACCTGATTTTGACTCAGATCTGGAAGAGGCAGAACCCCTATATTGTACAGATCATAAATCACAAATTACAACGAATTAGAGGTTTTCCTTTGGACACAAGGTACATGGGGATCTTAGCTTATACCTGTAACAATTTCAGATTCGAAAACGTTGCCAAAATGGATTTATAGTGAAAGTACTACGATGACTGGTTTTTTCTATATCAAGCCCTAGCATCGTAAGTGCAACAAGTGTCATACATGCCATATCATGCCTTCTTTCAGGCTAGCTATGATACCATGTTAAATTTTCAGAATTTACTTCAATTTGATCTAGGATCTTAACTGAGAGAACAACATGTACAGCATATCTACAGCATATCAATCATGGAGACAATAATGCAAGAACACAAGAGACACAAAGATTTACTTGGGGAAAACCATAAAGGTGAAAAACCCCAATAACTTCCTCAGAGATAGATAGATCAATGATACAACCAACCATGAGAGATATAACCTAGCAATAGATCCTCCTCCTCCATAAGTGCACCACTCCTCCTTGAGTGCATGAGTGAGAAGTGAGTGATCAAATAGAGTGCCTCCCGCACTCTATTTATACTTGACTTGACTTGCCTTTTTACCTAACTCATGTAGGCTCGAACTTAACCACATAACATAATGCTGAGTGGGCCGACCCCCAATAGGGTGGTCTAATAACCCTTTGACCCACATGACTTATACAGGGCCGACACCAACAAGGTGGTCTAATAACCCATCAAGAATAAGTTACGACATTTACAATATAAATGACGACACTTCCTTATAGAGGAATAATACCATCTCTATAGGAATACAATATACATATATGTGAAATACATTCCAAAGTTACATATACATCAACAAATATAACTCACCCCCAGCATTGAACGAAGGTAAGAGAACTTCTTCTCAGTCAATCTCTTGGTGAAGGTGTCTGTAATTTAATCTTCTGTAGGGCAATATTGCAGTACAATGGTTCTGTCATGCACAAGCTCTCAGATGTAGTGTATGTGGATCTCGATATGCTTGGTCCTTTGTCTTTGAACCAGATCTATCTAGAGCTTGATAGCACTCTGATTGTCACAAAATATGACAGTAGAAGTGGTGCTACCAATATCAAATTCTGCTAGAATACCCTGTAACCAAACTGCCTGAATGCAAGCATTAACTACTCCTCGATACTTTTCCTTTGCTGAAGATAAGGAAATGGAAGCCTCATTTTTGCTTGACTAGCAAATAAGCCCTGTTCCAATCAT
The DNA here is from genome assembly GCA_027924585.1 of Larix kaempferi. Lineage (NCBI taxonomy): Eukaryota > Viridiplantae > Streptophyta > Pinopsida > Pinales > Pinaceae > Larix > Larix kaempferi. The sequence goes on along the minus strand of BSBM01000088.1, from coordinate 14,898,130 downwards.
GAAAATATATCCAGAAGTGGACTTCCGATTAATTCTATCACCCACCCAATCTGAATCAGTGAATCCAACCAAATCTAGATCAGAATCCGCAGCATAGTGAATGCAAAAATGTCTAGTACCTTGCACATAATGCAAGATCCTTTTGGATTCCTTCTAGTGAAGCTCATGGGGCTGTTTCATGTACCTTGACACAACACTCATGACATAATAAATATCATTCCTAGAGTGTGTCAAGTATAGAATACTTCCAATCAACTGTCGATAAAGTGTAGAATCCACCAATGGTGTGGAATCACCATCCTCAAGTCTAATTCCTGAGAGGAATGGGAATGGTGTCACTTTAAAATATACCATATTAAACTTGTTTAGAAGGTATGAATCATACTTTGACTGAGATATGGTGATTCGATCAAAATTCTGAGTGATCTCTAATCCAAGAAACTGCTTCAGCAGGCCTAGATCACTCATGTCGAATGCTTGATGCAGTGTAGTTTTTATATTGTCGATCGAAGAAAGAATGCTTCTTGTAATCAAAAGGTAATCAACATATGCTTCTTGTAATCAAAAGGTAATCAACATACAGGAAAATGATCATAAAATCACCTTCATTCTTATGTAGGTACACATTTGTATCTGATTTGTATCTTGCAAAATTTTGTTACAGAAGGAAGGAATCCATCTTTGCATACCAAGCTCTTGGGTCCTATTTTAAACAATACAATGATTTCTTCAGTTTGCACACTAATGTCGGATCTGATATGTAGCCTTCAGGATTCTTCATGTAAATATATTCCTAAATATCTCCATGAATAAATTCACTCTTCACATCCATGTGGTGCACCCCCCAGTGCTTAGATGCAGAAATTGCCAAAACTAGGTGGATTGAATCCATTTTTGCAACCAGTGCAAAGGTTTCTGTGTAGTCCAATCTATGAACTTGTGAGAAGCATTTTTCCACCAACCTAGCTTTGTATTTGAAAATTGACCCATCTGTAGCATGAGATTTCATGATGAAATCCCCTACCATAGTAAGAACACTTTGTCTTCTATTTTCCCTTTTGCTTGTCTTTTCTTGAACCCTAGGGCTCATATGACTGCTTGGTCTTCTCCTTTTGCTTCAGATGCTCAAAATTGGCCTTTTATTTCTTTTGATTTCCTTTACCATTCGTAGCTTTGGGTCCTCTAGCAAAAAGGGCTTGATCTTTGGCGATTTTTTACCCCATCTGAACAAGCTTATCATGCTCTTTTGTTAAGGACTCAATGAATGCATTCAAGGTAGGCATCTTCCAATTCGGAGTGGTGAGTTTTCCCGAATGGAAATAAGAGACAAAAAATGAATAATCTACTCCTATATTCGTAAGGGTTGAAAGAATAAACTATTTATCTTTCTTCTCAACACCACATTGCTTCAATTGCAATACCAAATGCTTGAACCTGGTGAAAAACTCATTGATGGTTTCGAAATTCTCAGGATTTAGGGAAATCAACTTATTCTCCAACTAATAAGCCCTCATCTCATCTTGCTTACCAAAAATCTTTTCCAGTTGTTCCCACACTTCTTTTGTAGTATTCAATCCACTGAGATGGAAAATAAGATCCTTCGAAATATTGAGACAAAGAAAACCATAAGCTTCAGCAAGCTTATTGAAGTACTTGGACTTATCTACTGCAGAATTAGGCTCTGGTTCTAGGCCCATGGTGACTCTATAGAATCCCTTAAAGAGACAATCTCAACATCATCCTTCCACTAATGGTAGTTGAAAGGAGTGAGAATATTTTGTGAAGAAGAGTCCATATCTGCAGGAGCGAATGCAATAGGAGGGAGTGAGAAACCTGCAATAAAAAACAAACAAAAACTTTTTAGGTCAAAAACCTGCACTTTTCAAGTTGGATCACACCCGGCATAGACTATGAAGCAAGCTTTAAGAGTCGGATGCACAATATCCAGGATTTATTTGGAAAACTTTCGGCTTTTGGTGCATTGTTGGAATATTTTGAGCAATAGATGCAACTGCATAAAGTGTTGCAATTGCAGAAAAATGTTGCAATAGTTTTAAGCAAAGTTGCTCAATATTCATATGAAATATCTGCATAAGAGTTGTCTTGTCCCTGCCATGGCTCTGATACCATGTAAAATTCAAGCACAATAGATCTATGAAACAAGCACAACAGTTACTAGAGATGCATGCGAAAAATAATATGTGAAAACAATGCGCAAAAGGTTTGAAATAGTTCATTCATTATCATAAACTCAGAAGATACATTACAATGTGTAACGATGGCTACAATAAGCCAATAAATTCAAATTCTAGAGTGGTCATTTGAATTGAATGCATAAGAGTGTCTTACTTGGTATTTAACACCGCTCGGCACATCGGTTAACCACTTAACTACCATAATACTGGCTCAGAATGACTCGGAAACTATCTAACTGAGTCTAACTGATTCATAACTCATATGATTGCCCAAAAATAGGGGAGGGCTCCTTCACAACTTCAGTTAACAAAATATTAGGTGTGAATAACACCAGATGAATTCAACCAGTGTAGTAGGACGCCTTCTAGTCTCCAGTTGGTTGAATGAACTAGTAAATGTTGTCAGTTAGACTGAGTAGGGTGCATTAGTCATGCAAATCACCCCCTAAATGGTGGAGGAGGCTCAGTTGATAGCCTGGTTGGATCCTAAAATGTAGGAGGAGGCCCAATTTACTGAAACTGTGATCTGTTGATCATGTAGGCACATGATTGAGTCAAAATACTTAGGATAAGTGGAAAATTAAGCTGTGAGGCTCAAATAAATTATGTGTGGTTGGAAAATGATCCAACAATACAATCAAATCGATCAAACACAAGTTCCAAATTTGGAGCTATAGCACAACCTTGAAAGGGTCCCTCTTCTAAATTTTGATGGGTCTTCTAAAGGGTCAGATAATGGGTGCAAAAACTTGACACTTATCAGATGAATTCCCTGGTAGAAGTTGATGCCATCAAAATGGCCACTTTACATTTGGAAGGAGAAGCCAATGAATGGTGGTTTCATGGATTTAAAACACTAGTTGATGACCAAGTCACCACATATGAATATTTTAGAAGAAGATTCATCAAAATATTTGATAGAAGAGATCGAGAGATGCATTTCAGGGAGCTTCCCCAGTTGAAGCAAATAAGAGCATCTAAGGCATATATTTCAGAATTTCAAAGAGTTGTAGTCATGGTTATGTTCATATCAAAGGCTCGCCTAGTGCTTCTGTTTAAAGAAGGATTGGCATAGCCATTAAAGGGATTGGTTAAGGCTTACTGACCTGCAACCTTGGAGGATGCCATTAGTTGGACTACATATCTACAAGATGTTGTACCCAAAACAAGATTTCCACCAAGAAAAAATATTCCGACCGAATTCATGGACACGAAACCTTTACAAAAAGGTTCAATAGGAAATTTCAAGAAGGATAGATATGTCAAAAACCGATATGAGTTGAAGAGAATTAAATTTTGCTTCACCTACCAAGAACCTTGGGTTCCAAGCTATAAATGTGCTAAAGGGAAAGCACACTACATTGACGTATTCTATGAAAGTGAAGCAAAGGATAGGAGTGAATAGGAGCAAACTAAACTAGATGGTGGTTATGAAACAATCAAAGAAGAGTATCCAAAAATAGAGCATGGAAGGATTGTTGTGGTCATAGGAGCACCTCAATTTCATACTCTCAGATTCAAGGAAGTATTCCAAATCCAAAGATCTACAGTTCTGGTGGATAGGGGTTCCACCCACAATTTCATCGATGTTGCAATGGTGAAAAGGAGAAATATTCCCACAGATACCTTTGATGGTTTCACTTTCGTGAATCCAAGTAATAATTCCATGGATTGTACTAAATGGATCCCTAAATTGAAGCTAATAATAGGAGATTATACAATCACATATAGTTTCTTTGTTGTGAATGCAACTGACACAAACATAGTATTGGGGGTTCAATGGTGATTCTATATTGGGGAGCATACCATGAACTATAAGGTACCAGAGATGAGACTCAAATTTTTTGATGGAAAACAGGTAATATTGAGAGGCGTGAACACTTACCCAAATCCAATGGTGTCATCCCACAACATGAGGTTCATAATGAGGCATGGGGACATAGAGTGGGATACTCAATTCCTAATCACCTCTCAATGTTCAAAAATATACATCTCATATCATCCTCAAGACATAAAGAGGATGTTCCAAAAGCATGAGAAGGTTTTTGGAGACCTTCCCCCTAGCATGCCACCTGGTAGAGGTTCAACTTACATTCATAGAATGTTGGATGTAGCAGTGCATGTAAGAAGCCAACTAGCACGGGAGGAGATACAAACTTTGTTGGATCTAATAGAAAAATTTTTCATAGGAATTGTTAGTGGTGGTATACCGATATGGTTATGGGATCCTGACACTCTTTGGGATGAAAAATTGTTCCATATGTTGGATATATTTAGTAGGATGTAGCATAAAAAATGGGATCTTGGAATTGCATGATGTACTAGTTTAACAGTTGGCAAAGTAGTGTAGGACAACATTCATTTACAAGAGTCTATCCATGGGAAGCAATGGTATAGTTTATTAAATGGGAAGTCTTATGATGGATGGACATACTATTTATTTTTAACTTGTTGTTTTGGGAGTCTTTAGAAGGCTCTTTATACAGATCAAAGGTGTATGTTGCAAACACCTTGCAAATCTCAGGTTTGTTTGGGACACTGGGATCATTATGGAACTTAGTTGCTCAGTTGTGTTGAACATAAATTTGCATTAGGAACAAAGTTATTTCTAGTGGGTGAGGTTATAATTAGAGTTGGTGCAACAGTATCATGGTAGTTCTTGTTGGGCGTGGCCCAACTGGCATAGGTTTTGGGAATGCAAAGTCCTGAAAAAGCACAGTTGGGAATGCGAAGTCTAAGAACAACGCAGTTTTGCTGATGCGTAGTTCTAGGGCAACAACTATTTTTGGCAAAAAATATAAGTAAAGCAAGGTCCAGTAGCGACCTATTTTAGGGAAGCGAATCCATGATTCCCGAGAGTTGGGTAAGGAGCAGTGTGGAAGCGGATGAAAGCGACCTATCAGCCAGAGTGGCGGAAACCATTCAAAGCAAAGCCACGAGTCGACAGTGACAGGAAAGATAGAGTGGAGGAAAGGGATATGCCACTATGCAGTTAGAGCCGTTCCGTGAGGACTGCGGTTGTCAGAAGGGAATCAGAGACAAGAGTGGCATAGAAAGGCATCCAGAGGCAAGTGGAGAAGCTATCGACTATGACAGGCCGAGTTAGCGGGGTAACCGCACCATTTTTGGTAACTCTAGGGTTTTTGGCCCATGTTCATTGTAAAGATGTGACCTGTGGGAATGATCTATAAAAGGGGCAATTTTGTAAGGGAAGGATTGGATTTTTGTTGATTTCTGATAGGAATTTTGAAATACCAAGTGTTGTAAAGAGGCTCTACAGCTGTGTGCGTAAAGACCTACTAAAGAGAGAAAGAGGCTCTGCAGCTATGTGCATAGAGACCTACTGAAGAGAGAAAGAGGCTTTGTACTTGTATGCGCAGAGACCTATTGTAGAGAGAAGAGTCTGCAACTGAGTGCCTAGACTGGAACTGTTAAACCCTTCCCATTAATATAATCAACAGTTCCCATGGACGTAGCTCCCATCCGGGGGGTGAACCACATAAATACCGTGTTGTGTGATTGAATCTATTTGTTTGCTTATGTTTATGGTTAACTTCATGCTTATAGTTATATGTATCTTCGCTTTTATATGTATTTTCCACATGAATGAGTGATGAGAATAATATGTTAAGTTTTGAACATATATGCTTGAATGTTGAATGTGCAAGTAATTATGAATATGTTGAATGCAAGGTTATTTGGGTAAACACTAAGTTAGTGAAGTCTATGTTAAGTGCGATTCCCTAGAAGCGTAGTACCGAAAGTACGTTGTTGCATTGTATTTCACCATATTGTATGAGTTTGTGAAGTGGATAGCCACGTATGTTTTGTGAAGTGTAGAGCTGTGCTATCATCTTGTTAAATGTCGCTTTGAAGCACGCATTCCCAGTGCGCGCTATAGTATAAGTGATAGACGCAAAGTAGGTGAGCTTCGCGCAGTCCACTAGTCTGTTAACTGTGCATCACCTGATTACAGAAACCTACTTTTGTAATCCCCCATAACTTCGCCTCGGGTGAGACCTCAGTCTGTTCGCAGACTGTTGCAGAAAGGGACGGTGAAGAAGGGTTTTGTTGGACCACAACTGCATAGAACCTAGGTCAATATAAGAAAGTTAATTAACGAGGTTCATACCCAACAAATGGTTCTGTTGCCGTGCTTGAACTGGTGATGTGTTCTAAATATTGGAATCTCGAAAGAATAGAAATACATAACTGGGGGGATAATACAAAAAAATGGTTTGCGAGGAAGGAGAACAAACATCCGCGTTTCTCTGATGAAGAATGGTTGCAGAGATACTTATGGGAGGACATTTACAAGGTTTTCTTTGCATTCTTCAACAATGACTTATATGAGTGGTTGTCAAGACTAGTAGAACGGAAAAATTGTTATCAGGGAGGAGAACCTATGGCATGGACTCCAGAACTGATTCAGAGACTTAAAGAGGTGGATAGCCTAATCTCAAGAGAAGTAGACTTTTGGCTAGATAGCGTACTAGAAGGATACGTTACAAAATTTCTTGTGGACACTCTGAAGTCTTATAGCGCAACAAAGGAAGATTTATTCAAAGGATTAAGAGGTAAGTACCTGAATAATCTCAGTCTATACATTAAAATGATGTTAGAAGAGAAAGGTGTCTTAAGAATGCAATAAGATCCCTAGAAATTTGAATCTGTAATGTTCAGTAATATAGATAGTGACACTGAGGAAAACATTCACACATTACGAAGTGGTAAAAGATACAAGTATAGTACCGAGAAGAGGCCTAATGAACATGAAGTTCACATCTCTCTAGAAATTGAGTTACACATTAAGACTAATAGTGAAACAGAACCTCAAGTAACTACCTATCATCCCATCACTCTGCAGAACCCTCTAGTTGACGATAAGTATATTGCTAACCCACATAAAAATAGTAGTAGTAACACCACAGGAGCAAGTACTCAGAACATTCCGAGCAATAGCATACCTAACATATCACGAAACATTGCACCTCCTAGAAGAAGAAGAACAAATTACATCAAGCTGCCTATATTCAAATGAACGGTCTAGAAGACCCTGAGCAACACTGGTTTCTTTGTGAAACCATGTGGAATGTTAAACAAGTACATGATGATGCTATCAGAAAAGCACAACTAGTTACCACATTCAGGGACAGAGCTTTGACATGGTTTATGAAGTATTATGTTGGACAGAATAGGACCCTAGTGGATATCAAGACTGCGCTCATAAGAGAATTAAAAAAATCTAAGTCAAAATCGCAGTGTATCACAGAGCTCAAAGAAATCAAACAGAAACCGAGTGAGTCAGTGTGGGAATTTGATCAAAAGTTCAAAGCATTGTTAGACCAAGTGAGCTTTGACATAGCACCACAACAGCACCAGGAATGGTTCATAGCCACACTATTGCCACACATTAGACTACCGTTGATGCAACAGAAGGTTACTTCACAGCCAGAGGCCCTATAAATTGCGATGAAACTAGAGGCTTCGCCTATATGAGAGACTAGCACAGGTATCGTTCAGATACAGACCCAGCTAGAAAATTTGACATTACAACTACAAGATATGAAGAAAGGAAAAGAAACCCGAGAAGAGGTTTGGTGTACATATTGTAAGGGAGAAGATCACTCCAAAGAACATTGTCCAATATTTAAAGATTACATCACTAGTGGAGCTCTAAACCCACTGAATCATCAACAAGGACCATGGTGTGAGATTTTGTGATGTAGAGGACATTGCCTCGAAGATTTCTATTTAATCCAAAAATATGTGCAAACACCTAAGAACTTATATTGTACATTTTGTAATTCAGTTGGCCATGATGATACCAACTGCAAAGCTTATGAACTCATGATGGAAAGAAAACATGATGTCTACCGAGTACAAGAAGAAACACCGCATAACAATGAAAATGTGCAGTATGATCAAGGCACATACAGAGGATGTGGTGGATTCAGAGGAAGAAGAAGAAACACTGGCCAAGGAAGAGGAAGAGGTCAAATAGTATGTTATAGCTGCGCTCAACCTAGACATCTATCCAGAGATTGCACAAATGCTTGTACTACATGCAAATATTGTAAGTCATTTGATCATGTCATTGAGGCATGCCATGTTTTGCAAGCAAAAATGCAAGAAAGAAGACCCAAAGCACAGAATCAGAACATACAGATGATCGAAGCTGAAAAAAGGAATACATAATCTAACATTCATGTTGTGACGCATAGTGGAGCTACGACGGTGCAGATCAAAGAACCGAAGCTTCAACTTTTCAGAATCACCATGCTAAGAAAAATCCTATTGAAGGGACTTGGATAAGGAAAGCAACTGGAAAAACACCCACTTTTGAGCTCAACAAAGGAAAATAAGTCTTCATGGAAGCCAAAGAAACCTTCAAAGGTCCAAAACCTGTCACTCCATGGATCAAGTTGCAAAGTGAAACTACTCCTGTAAAGGATATGCCAGCATCGTATGATCATTCATGTACTGCAACAGACATAATGAGTCCTGTTGCGTAGCTATTACAGAGCTGCATGAAGCTGTTGAAACATGAAAATGCCTTAGCAGAGTTATAGAGCCTGCTGAGTAATTATGAGCAACGCTAGTAAATGAAGCACATAGAATGGTTCATCATATCAAGAGCCATAAAAGAACTGGAAGGGAAATGAGACTAAATGTGTAGATCGAATATTTTGAAATGGATGAGATTATCCTTGACTTAGGCTCAGAAGTAAATGTCTTGACAAAGCAGACATGGGAACAAATGGGGAAGCTAAAGTTATCTTGGTCACCAATACAGTTGAGGATAGCCAATCAGCAAAAGGTTATACCCTCTAGGAGGTTAGCAAGTGTCCTTGTTGACATTGATGGAGTGCGAAGTAGAGTAGACTTCGAAGTGATTGAGATTGTAGATGATAGTCAACCCTATCCTGCACTATTGGGGATAGATTGGGCCATGGATAACATCACAATTATCAACCTGAAAAAGAAGCATATGATATTTGAAGGAGCAGATATTAGGGTCATTGTACCCTTTGGATCCTTCACAAGGACCTAGATACACTGAGCCAATAAGAGAAGAATGCAGAGCGCAAAATCTGGATCATATCTACAAGATGATGATGAATAAGGCAGATTACGTCAACCGAACTGATGATGGAACACTGAGTTGGCAATGTAACATTTCTCGCATATCCAACTCAGATGCAAGACTAGAGAATTGATAGAGCGGAATGCATGAAGTATCTTCCAGAAGATGCACGCAGCTCTTGATATCACTGTGTTGGATTGGAACAGAGGTAATACCAATCCCTACTTATGATGGCTTGATTAATATTCATACATTTTTTCAAGAATATCTTATATCAGTTTCACACGAACATAATATAGCACCATTGGATAAAACACTGTGCGCTACACCTGCTAGATGGTGGGTTGCGCACAAGTAGAATCTGACCACATGGGAAGAGTGCAAGCACATGATGGAGAGCAGATTCCTAGAACAGACTGAGATAGTACAAGTAAAATATAATGTACAAAATGATCCTAGAGATCACATAGACCATTGTATGCAAGCATGGACACATAGGCCGCAAACAAAATGGGTTCATCTATTTGTACACACACTAGAGCAGATTCCGAAGAACTAGTACACAGAAACATTACTTCGCAGAGGAACAATAGAATGGTCTGTTATGATTAATAACTTCCAGGAAAATTTTAGCTTCTAAGATGAATGTCCAACTATAAATGAGGCATTGCAGGTCATCAAAAAGAAGATATTCAACGACACACTAGAACCTGTGTATCACCACCAGATATGGGGGAAGGAAGAGTTGCAGCACTAAAAGCTTCAGCAGAGACTATCTCTGCTGAAATAGAAAAATGTCAAGATTTACTGGAAGAGGCTATGAAGGTATGGGCTACGCTACATGAGGATCCTTCCCTACAACAGATTTAGGATGACTTGCATCAACGACAGGAAGAGTTGGGCGCTGTGAATGCAGCTATGAAGACCTTGACGCCTAGAGAGAAAATCCAAAAGTTCGTGCAAGTCAAGGACATGACAAGAGAACTGAAATTTTTGAGGCACAAGGAGACTGAGACATCAACAAGACTACAGCCACTGCAGGAAGAGGAGCTCACCCTCACTGATGGAATTGAAGAAAAACTGCAAGAACTCTGCACCACGAAGAAGACATTCTAGGAGTATGCTCAGGAAGGCATCTCCGAGGAGATGGTATAAATTGTTAATCGATCAAGAAACAAAGGAATCAGTTTTGAAGCTGAGCGTAACCCTTCAGGGTTTCACTAAAAAATTGATCCCTCTAGAGGACGAGGAGCAAGAGCCAAGTGGACCAAAGATTATCCATGAGTAAGTGTTAGGGGCCTGTTGGGTGTGGCCCAAGTGGCATAGTTTTTGGTAATGCAAAGTCCGAAGAAGCACAGTTGGGAATGCAAAGTCTAAGCACGACGCAGTTTTGCTGATGCGTAGTTCCAACACAGTAGCTATTTTTGGCAAAATGTATAAGTAAAGAAAGGTCCAGTAGCGACCTATTTTGGGGAAGCAACTCAATGATTCTCGAGAGTTGATTAAGGAGCAGCGTAGAAGTGGATGAAAGTGACCTTTCAACTGTAGTGGTAGAAACCGTTAGAAGCAAAGCCACGGGTCGACAATGATAGGAAAGCTAGAGTGGCGGAAAGGGACACGCCACTATGTAGTTAGAGCCGTTCCATGAGGACTGGAGTTGTCAGAAGGGCATCAGAGCCAGGAGTCGAACAGAAAGGAGACCAGAGGTGAGTGGAGAAGTTGTTGACAATGACAGGCTGGGTTAGCGCGGTAACCACACCATTTTTGGTAACTCTAGGGTTTTTGGCCCATGTTCATTGTAAAGACGTGACCTGTGGACACGATCTATAAAAGGGGAAATTTTGTGTAAGGGAAGGGTTGGATTTTTGTTGATCTCTGATAGGAATTTTGAAAGACTAAGTGTTGTAAAGAGGCTCTGCAACTGTGTGTGCAAAGACCTACTGAAGAGAGAAAGAGCCTCTATAGCTGTGTGCACAGATACCTACTAAAGAGAGAAAGAGGCTCTCCAGCTGTGTGTGCAGAGACCTATTGTAGAGAGAAGAGTCTGCAGCTGAGTGCGCAGACTGGAACTGTTGAACCCTTCCCATTAATATAATCAATAGTTCCTGTGGATGTAGCTCCCATCCGGGGGGTGAACCACATAAATACCGTGTTGTGTGATTGAATCTGTGTGTTAGCTTATGTTTATGGTTAAGTTCATGCTTATGGTTATATGTATCTTCGCTTTTATATGTATTTTCCACATGAATGAGTGACGAGAATAATATGTTAAGTGTCGAACATATATGCTTGAATTTTGAATGTGCAAGTAATTCTGAATATGTTGAATGCATGGGTTATTTGGGTAACACTAAGTCAACAAAGTTTGTGTTAAGTGTGATTCCCTATAAGCATAGTACCGAAAGTGCACTGTTGCGTTGTATTTCACCATATTCTATCAGTTTGCGAAGTGCATAGTCCTGTATGTTTTGCGAAGTGTAGAGTTGTGATGTCATATTGCTAAATGGACGCTTTGAAGCGCGCAGTCCCAGTGTGCGCTACAGTATAAGTGATAGACGTTAAGTAGGTGAGATTTGCGAAGTCCACCAGTTTGTTAACCGCGCATCACCTGATTACAGATACCTGCTTCTGTAACCCCCCATAACTTCACCTCAGTTGAGACCTCAGTTTGTTCGCAGACTATTGTCGAAAGGGCCGATGAAGAAGGGTTTTGTTGGACCACAACCGTGTAGAACCTGGGTCAATATAAGAAATTTAAGTAATGAGGTTCATACCCAACAGTTCTTCATTGAATTCAATTTTGAATTTTGAATTCCAATGTATTTCAGGTGCTAGTATCAGTAGAGCTTCCCTCACTGGATGATGAAGGACAATTGATCTTAGTGCCAAAAAGGATTTTGTAGATAAGAGATAGGAAGCTAAGAAATAGGACCATCAAAGAGTACCTTGTTCAATGGAAAGATTTACCAAGTGAAGATGCAACATGGGAAGGTGATCAGGTGTTGCAGCAGCCAGGATTGCAATTGCTTGAGGGCAAGCAATCTTGGGCAGGGAGGACTGTTATGTCCCCTCCCTAATGGAACCATGATCATACAACTAACCCATTTGATTCCCATGGGTTAGAGTAGGAATTAATTATTATGAGAATTAATTGGACTATAAAAAATATGCATAATTAAATTAAATCATGAAGAAGTGATGTAGCTCCATAAACTTGAATATTTAATTGTTAATAATTTGTTTGATGAGTTGGAATTGCCTAGGTGGCCTAAGAGGGAACATAGGAGGATGGGTGGACCCTTATGAGTTGTATTCATCAAAGGAAAAGAAGGAAAGTAGCTGAAAAGAAAGAAAGCAGCTGAAAATCAAGAAAGCAGCTGAAAAGAAGGAAAGTAACTGAAAAAGCAGGAAAGCAGCTAAAAAGTAGGAAAGCAGTGAAACGTAGGAAAGGCATAAATTTATAGAATTTTTCTCAAGAAGGAATATGAACATCCACGAAGAATAAAGGAAACTCATTAAAAGTTGTGGGATCCAAATTTATCCAGTGAGGGCACAATTATGGAGACAAGTGGGTCCATATGCAAGGTAACTTTCCAAAGAATCAACCAACTCATCAATGGCTCGAATTCCAAGGAAGAAGGTTCTAGAGGAAGGAAAAAAGCTATTAGAAGATTATAAAATGAGTATGAGAGCCTATCTGAAGGATATTTTGGATATTTTTCATTTGTGTTGAAGAGCTTTGTGATTTTATCAGCTTGGGAGATGTGCCCCTTGATTGCTTGGGTGATGTGCCCCTTGTAGATCAATAAACTAGTTGAGGGATTGGAATATCATTTCAGCTAGTGATGAGGAAAAGGATACCCAGTCATTTTCACAGAGTTTCATAGTAGCAAATAAATTATCTTGCAGGACTGGTTAAAGTTTCAGATTGGCATTGAAGGGTTCCAGGAGAGGCAGTGTGCCTGTGTTTTGTATTTTCAAGAGCTAATTTTAGTTTTTGTGTATTGGATTGAGGAGGGTGCACATGCAGGTTTGTATTTATGTTTTTGGCCATATTTTGGGATGAATAATGAATAAATTAGGTGGAGGGCACACCATATGGAGAATATATGAATATTGAAGTCAATATCCACCATAAAGACAAATTTTTGTAAGGCATAAATATTCCATTGGAGCAGAAGTTGCCTATCTTTATTTTTGTAATTCTATGGAGATATTTTTATATTACGTGTATTAGATTCTTCTGTATTTGCAACTAAAAGAAGCATCCATGGAAATACTAGAAGTGATCCTCTTTTTTTAATAAATTCTGATTTTTCATTTCTATTATATTATTGTTAAGATTATACTATTATAACCCTCATGTACCAATGAAAAACAATTTCTAGTTCTATGATGTAAATCTTCTTTAAGTGATTCCATAAAATTTTCCATTGATCATTTTAGTAATTTGGGATGAGTTAGACTCAAAATAAAGAGGAAATTCGATTTAGTTCGGTTTTGCTTGGGTAAGCAGGGTGTTGTGTCCAAACCCTACATGTTTGAGCACCTAGTCTTGAATCTATTTGGGGTTTCCATATGTTATGAGTCTATAAGATGAATTGGTGTATTCAAAACTGAAATATAGACCCTTACTACTATTTAGTTTCTTCTAGTACTGCACAAGAAGTGGAAGGATCTAAACATAATTCCCGGGGACATTGCCTCTGTTCATTTGGCTTGCCCAAATGGTCTGCCCATTTGTGATGCATCCTGAAATGTGCAAATTGTCAAAGAAAATCAATTGATTCAAGTCTATACAGATTTATTTTGTGTAAATATGGTTGTATAAGTTTTGTAGATACCCATGCATACCTTTTTGGAAGAAATAGTGAATGTCTAGTGGTGTTTGGGACATAAATTTAAACTTCTAGTCCAAAACCAGTCAATTTCAAGTTAGTGTGCCTAAATCATGTTTTGGTACATTAAGTTGGTATCAGAGTAGTGGTTCTCTACACTTGTGAGAGGTAAAACTTTATATTAGTTCCAAAACTTAAAAAAATACATCTTTTGAAGGTTAGAAATCTAGAAATCCATTGAAATAATTAGAAGAGATTGATTCTATTGTCAGTGTACTCTTTGAAGAATATAGTATGGACAACGGTTCTACCAAATAAAATGAGGATGCATTTGATAGGGGTCTCATGGAATCTTTGAAGGAGATGAAAAGAGATACAAAAGAGAAAAGGATCCCCATGGACAAGTTAACCAAGAAAGGATGGGGAGGAAAAAATGGTGAAGGGAGTAGCAGAGGTTCTCATGACGTAGACAAAAAAACATGAGAGCACATGGCACACTGATTTTCTCCATAATTGGGCCATACAAATTCCCTCATGAGTTCAGAGAATCCCCTAGATCCACAATGCCCAAGTTCCTAGAACCTCATGCAATGGGATTTACAATACTTAATGAATGTGAGGAGCTATTGGAGGCCTATTTTGAGGAATATAAGGCTATGAGTGCAGAATTAAAGGAACATATGCACTTATATGAGTTATGCAACTTTAAGGAGTGAAACAACCAAGAGGATATTTTGGCTAATTTTCATTTGTGTTGAAGAGATCTATGCTTTTCTCATCTTTGGATATGTGCCCCTTGCATATTAGTAAACTAGTTGAGGGATCGAAAGATCATTTCAGCTGGTGACGAGGGAAAGGATACCCAAAAATTTTCAGAAAGTTTTATAGAAGTAAATAACATATTTTGCAGGCCTGGTTTGAGTTTCATATTGCCATTGAATGTAGAGGGCAGTGTTCCCGTGTTTTGCATTTTCAAGAGCTAGTTTTAGTTTTTGTGTATTGGATTGAGTACGGTGCACTTGTAGGTGTGAAATTCTATTGTTGGATCTATTTTTGGATGCATAACAACTATATTAGGCATAGGGCGCTCCATATGGAGCATATATTAATATTGAAGTCGATATCTACTAGAAAGACAAAGTTTTGTAAGGCATAAATATTCCATTGGAGCAGAAGTTGCCTATATTTTTTTCTGTAATTATTCGGATCTATTTTTCTATTACTCGTATCAGATTCTTGTGTATTTGAAGATGTAAGAAGAAGCCATGGACATCTTGGAAGTGACCCTCTATTTTTCATAAAGTCCCAATTTTCATTTCTATCAAATTATTGTTAAGAGTATACTGTTATAACCCTCATGTGCCAATGGAAAACAATTTCTAGTTATGCACTGTAAATCTTCCTTAAGTGATTTAATAAATCAGTCTATTGATCATTTTAGTATGTTTGGATGAGTTAGGGTAAAAATAAAGTTTTATTGAGGAAATTCGATTCAGTTGGGTTGTGTTTGGGAAGTCTTGGGTAAGCAGGGTGTTGTGTCCAAACCCTACATGTTTGAGTACCCAGTCTTGAATCTATTTGGGGTTTCCTTATGTTATGAGTATATAAGCCGAAAATATGTATTTAGACCTAAAATATAGACACTTGCTATTGTTTATTTTCTTTCAATAGCACACGAGAAGTGGGATAATATTGACATCATTCGTGGGGAAATTGCTTCCAGTCATTTTGCTTTCCCAAATGGTCTTCCCAAGTGTGATGAATCCTAAAAAGTGCAAACTGTTGAAGAAAATCAATTGATTCAAGTCTGTAAAGGTTTTTGTTGTGTAGATATAGTTGTCTAGAGTTTGAAGATACCCATGCATCCTTGTCTGGAAGAATAAGTGAAGGTATAGTGTTCCTTGGGACATAAATTTAAACTTCTAGTCCAAAACTAGTCAATTTCAATTTAGTGTGGGTAAATCCTGTTTGGGTACATTACAACTCGCCAACAAAGTAGTCAATGGTGCGCAATTGAGAAGATACCATGCTTGAAAAAAAACTAAAAAATAAACAAAATAACAAAAAATAAATGTAAAATAGTAAACAAATAAAAAATGAGGAAATAAAATAGAGTCGATTAAGAAAGTCAGTTGTATAAATTTTATTATAATAAATACAAATAGTGTGAGCCAATAGAAGAATAGAATTCAAAGACCATGACGATCAACTAGGAGGAACAATTAACAAATAACTATAAGAGTTCATTAGAGAAAAGCCTTCAATAAAGTGAGTGTTGGAACAAAGAAAAGTGACTAGAAGAACATGAAATATCAAAGTACAAGTCAAGGAACTGTTATGTTAGGAACCCATGTCAACCCTTCTATTTACTTTGTTTGTATATTGTTGTTGGATGCATATGCTTTGTAAGTCGTCCCGTAATATTTGTTGATCCATAGTTTGTCTTATTGTTGTTGGACGCATATGCTTTGTAGGTTGTCCCGTAGTAATTGTTGATACATAGTTTGTATTGGCCCATGGTTTGTATTGACACTTGGTATTGACCCATCGTATTGGCACCTAGACTTAGTATATAAGTTTGTGTTGAGACCAATGAAGGTACCGTAAGTTATTTTTATTCAGCTTGCTCAAAGGAGGTTGCCCCCTCGAAGTGGCCTGTGATCAATAAAAGCGATTCTGAGTTCTGTTATTTATGCTATCTCATGTATTTTCATTAATTAATTGTTGCAGGTTCTTCACATCTAGTATCAGAGCACTTTCTTGGTCTCGCTGGGTGAAATTTCTGCCAATTTTTTTTTTCGCATCCGTTGCAGCTTCGGAACTAGAAATAATCCCTATCCACTTAACTGTGGACTTACTTGGGCATAAGCCCTAAAATTCATTGTGAGGAGTACCACGGGAACCCCAAAGTAGCTGGCCCATTGAGAGGACCTGCCAGCGAAAATGGCAACGACCCCTACCTAATTGACTAGTTCCCACCCATGAGGTAAACCGAGAGCTGTCATTTGTGGCAAAGCGGTTATTAGTTTTACCTAAACCGTGGAGTGAGGGGTACTGCCCCAATACGCAAGCCGTCATACAACATTGGTGGCCGAGTGAATCCCTTGAACCGATAGGAAGCCGAACATACCTGGGGTCCATATCTATTTTAAGCTGAACTATTGCCGATCACTTCCACGCCATTACAGATCCATCTATTGCCAATCACTTTTGAGCTGTTCTAGATCCTGCCGTTTTTTATCCATTCAAAAATCCGTTTCAGATCCATTCTAAAAAAAAAAAAAAAACCTGTTTTTTCACCATATCTCCCTTGCTTTAACTTTGTTTTCCCTGAAACTTCACTGACACCCCTGCAATCCCATTCTGCATATTTCATTCTTGAGGACCCTATCCCAAATTCCACTTCCCAAAGCCAGAAATCCCACATTTGTCTATTTTTAGGGTTTGCCATAACTTCTTCAATTTTCATCCACTCGCCTCCAAATTTTTCCACCGTGTTCATTCCCTATTTCTGCTTTTTTGTCCCTCTTTGACAAATTTTCTCATTCTTTCACCCCGCTTCTAAAATCCCCATTTTTTGCTTCCTTGTCCATCAGAAAGTGTCCAAAACCTAGTCAAACCCCAATTACCCCTCCGAGTTTTTCCCAAATCCAAATTTCCATTTACTAAATAAGATTTTGTTTGTGTTTTTCTATCCATCCCCCCCCACCCCCCCCCCAAAAAAAAAAAAAACTCCTGGTTATGGTTGTCACCCGCGTAGGAGCAAAAACCATGGAGGAAACACTTGTAGCCATCCAAAACAAACTCCAAGATTTGGATGAAAAATTTCTCAGCCTCCATCTTCAGCATTCAACCATGAACAATAACCGACAACAAAAATCTTCTGTAGCCAATGGGTTCTCTTCTTCCAGCAATTTCCGCGGTCTGAAGCTTGAATTTCCTTGCTTCAATGGTACTGATCCGACTGGATGGATCTATCGTGCAGAACAATATTTCATTCTGCATAATACTTTTGATGTCCAAAAAGTTCCACTTGCATCCTTTCATTTGGAACAGGAATCCCTTCAATGGTACCGTTGGTACATCAAGGCTCATGACGAGCCAAAATGGATAGATTTTTGCCAACTCCTTTTGCAACAATTTGGTCCTAGTGCTTTTGATGACTTCACCGGATCACTCACTAAATTTCATCAAAGTGGCACTGTGAGAGAGTATCAGACAGAGTTTGAGAAACTAGCCAATCACACAGAAGGATTATCTGATGAATTCTATAGGATTTGTTTTATCAGTGGTCTTAAGGATGAAATTCGGTAAGAGGTTAAAATATTTTGTTCCCAACACAATGATGGAATTCCTAGGGTTGGCTAAGTTGGCAGAAGACAAGATTGCATCCCAACAGCGCTCCAAATCCACTTTTGTTCCCTTTTGAAATATGGGTTCTCAACGACCTCCCATCCTGCCATCACCTCGACCAACTCTTATCAAGCATTTGTCTAAAACAGAGATGCAGGCACGCAAAGAAAAAGGGCTTTGTTATAATTGTGATAAGAAATTCACTCGGGGACATAGATGTGTTCAACGAAAGCTCTATCTCTTGGATATGGATTATCTGCCTGCCTCTACAATTGGTGAAGAAACTCCAGATACAATGGATGATCAGGTCAAAATTCAGGAGCCACCTATTGACCGCCCATCTCAGGATGAACAACCAGAGATATCTCTCCATGCTTTATCCAGTGTCACCACCCCCCAAACAATGCGGGTCAGTGGTTACTTCAAGAAGCTTCCTCTTACAATACTCATTGATTCTGGTATCACTCATAACTTCATTGACCCTCGGATCGCCAAACACGCTGATTGTTTTGTCCATCCTTTCTCCAACTTTGAAGTCATGGTTGCCAATGAGGGCACCTTACCTTGCAAGGAGAAGTGTCATAATGTGTGTATCTCTCTGGAAGATTATAACCTGCACTCTGACATGTTTGCCTTGTCCCTAGGAGGATGTGATGTGGTTTTAAGCATTCAATGGTTACGCACACTTGGCCCCATATTATGGGATTTTGCTGAACTTTGGATGCAGTTTTCAGTCAATGGGAAACAACACAAATTTAAGGGCTTACCACAAGGGTCTCTCCACATCATCAATTCACATCGCCTGGAAAAGATCCTTAATAAGAATTCACATGGTGTCATCGCTCAGCTCCATTCCATTCAGATTCACCCATCAACAGTCTCCCTTACTTCCTTGGATAGATATACAGGTGTCCTTGTTGAACTAGTGGGCTTGTCGCCTTCAAGAGACCTTTCCGGTAAGAATTTAGCCGCATCTACAACTCTGTAGGAAATGATGGCTATTTCGCATGCAGTACAAAAGTGGCAGCCATACCTATTAGGGAATTATTTATGCATTAAGATTGATCTCCAGAGTCTGGAAAATTTCCTGGATCAATGGGTCTCCTCCCCAGCACACCTGAAATGGGTTATCCAACTCATGGGTTATGCATATGTGATCACTTACAAGAAGGGTAAGGACAATATGGTGGCATATGCTCCTTCTCGCACATTTGATGGCCCAGTTTCTCTTATAGCTATTTCTCTGCTTGTTCCAAATTGGTTGCAATCTGTTCAACAGGGCTATCTCTTCTATGAACTCCATGCTTCTTCATCAGCAGGGCACTCTGGGTTCCTCAAAATGTATGACCGGGAACAATGTAACTTCTTTTGGTAGGGACTAAAAATGACAATTCAACAAATGGTGGTTGACTGTGATACTTTCCAAGTCAACAAGGGTGAAACGACACTCCTTTTGGGACTGCTTGAACCCTTTCCCATGCCTACATAGATTTGGATAACTATTTCTATGGATTTCCTAGAAGCGCTCCAGTGGTACAATACCAAATCTAAAAGGACACCATATGAAGCAGTCTATGGACAGGCACCACCAATTCTTTTTCCATACACCCTCAACAACTCCCCAGTTCAGGCAATTGACTCAGTTCTTCGAAATCGCGATTAGATTCTTCTCATTCTGCAAGACAATCTTCACATGGCAAGAATTCGACTGAAACAACAAGCCGATCGGCACCGTTCTGAGTGCACTTTTCATGCAACTTATATGGTTCTTCTTCATCCAAAGCCTTCCAAGTAACCCTCCCTGAAACTCACAAGGCGTCAGTGGCCCGGAATGCAACTCGAGGATGCTACAGGGGAACCACTCCTTCAGATTCTGCATCAATTTCCACATCTAAAGCTTTGAGGACAAAGATTTTTCTATGGGAGAGGGGATGTTAGGAACCCATGTCAACCCTTCTTTTTACTTTGTTGGTATATTGTTGTTGGACGCATATGCTTTGTAAGTCGTCTCGTAGTAATTGTTGATCCATAGTTTGTATTGGCACATGGTTTGTATTGACACATGGTATTGACCCATGGTATTGGCGCCTAGACTTAGTATATAAGTTTGTGTTGAGACCAATGAAGGTACCGTGAAGTTATTTGTATTGAGCTTGCTCAAAGGAGGTTTCCACCTCGAAGTGGACTGTGATCAATAAAAGCGATTCTGAGTTCTGTTATTTCTGCTATCCCGTGTATTTTCATTAATTAATTGTTGCAGGTTCTTCACATGTTTTAAGTCAAAATAACACTTCTCCATCTGTGACGACTGTTGTGCAGGGTAATACCTTATAGTGAGGGAAAAAACACTACCAACTTACACGGGGTGACAGGTAAATACATTCATGTTTTGCATTAATTACTATGAATGGAAAGAGATTAGGGTTCTGAAAGTTGTACCTTTTTAACGAGGGCTGGTCCTAGCTATTGCCCAATCTTCCACAGAGATGAACCTGCAAAACAAGTTAACCTTCCACAGTGTATCGTGACTGTAATAAATATAATGAAATTGAAAGCAATTTAACATTAACTACAATCAAATATCCAACAAAAGAGACATTTCATTGGGACGGGAAGGGTATTTCCACCTTTTATTGTCAAAGAAATGCAGATAAGTAGATATATACTTAATCTGTCCAGACACTTTTGCAACCAAGTCCTTGGCTCCTGCTCCTCACAATGACTTAAGAATGTTAATGTATTTGTAACTTCGGAATGTATTTCATATATGTATATTGTATTCCTATAGAGATGTTATTATTCATCTATACTGAAGTATCGTCATTTATATTGTAAGTGTCGTAACTTATACTTGATGGGTTATTAGACCACCTTGGTGGGGTCGGCCCTTTATAAGTCATGTGGGTCAAAGGGTTATTAGACCACCCTATTGGGGGTCATCCTTTTCAGCATTATGTTATGTGGTTAAGTTAAGGCCGACCTAGTAAAGGTTATTAGGCAAGTCAAGCCAAGTATAAATAGAGTGCGAGAGGCACTCTATTTGATCATTGTCTTTCTCACTCATACTCTCATTGGAGAGTGGCACACTTATGGAGGAGGAGAAGCTACTGCTAGGAGGACTATCTCTTATGCTTGGGTTGTATCATTTCTCTATCTATCTCTGAAGAAGTTGCAGGGTTTTTCACCTTCTTGGTTTTCCCTGGTGAAACTCTGTTACTCTTGTGTGCTTGCATTATTGTATCCATGATTGATATGCTGTAGATATGTTGTAGATATGCTGTACATATTATTCTCCCAGTTAATATCCAAGATTAGATTGAAATTTCTAAAAAACTAACATGGTATCAGAGCTAGCCTGAAAGAAGGCATGGTATGGCATTTATGACTATTGTTGCACTTGCGAAGCTAGGGCTTGATAAAGCAAAAACCAGTCATCATAGAACATTCGCTATAAATCCATTTTGGCAAGGTTTCAGGATCTGAAAGTCTTATAGGTCGAATATAATATCCCTATGTACCTTGTGTTCGAAGCACAACGTCTAATTCCTTGTACTTTGTGTTTTATGATCTGTACAATTTGGGTTTCTGCCTCTTCCAGATCTCAGTCATAAACATGTGACCTAGGAAAAAAGGTCACAACTTGGGCTAGGAAGCTGCAAATGAAATTTCGTAAAAAGTGACAGGTAGGGCAGAGACTGTAGTTTCTTAGGTAAGTTTTTCAGAGGCTGAATTTGTACCAGTGACACGTGGCATGCCGTACAAGTTTGATCTCTTGTTTTATGCCATAAACAGGTCACATGGAGACACTTGGAATAACTCTCTTTCAGAGAATCCAATTGAGGTCAGACCTATGGGGTTGGAAAGATGCCAGGTCGGGCTATCACAGGTCAAAGTTTCAGACCCTGGGGATTCATAATTTTGGAGTTACACCAGAAAAAATCAGGTGCATATTTTTGTCAAAACAGAATTGGATTTTGAGCACCTTCATTCTTGGCTCCGAGAATTAGGGTTTCAGAGAAATTTGGTATTTTTGTAATTGGAGACCATGGCTAAATGCTACTCATCAAAATAGAAATTTATAGACCAAGATAAAAAATTTTGGTTGGGTAGAAGGTCGGGCTTGATCAAACCCTAGTTCGGGACTTTGATTGGAAGAGTGAAAAATTAGGGCTTCTACAAAAATGGGAATTTTTTATATCTATGACCATAGCTGGAATCTCCTTGGAAAAATCAAAGTTTAGAGCTTTGGATCAAACTATTTGGTTGGGTAAAGCTCTAGGAAACTCAAACCTTAATTCAGGGTCCTCCCTAGTGAATCTGGAAGATTGAAAAGCAAATTTGAGGGGTGAAACTTTGCATCTCTGAAATTCTGAGTATACCAGGTTGATCATCGCATCAAGGCGCATCTTTCTATCCTTTCAGAAGTTTGAAATTCAAAGTTTGAATATTTAGGGTTTCCCTGACAAACCCAAATCCAGTTTCTGCAAATCAAGTGGATTGGGTTAATCCTAGAAGAAAATGGATTGGTCACCTACATAAGTGAAGAAGTTCCTGTTTTAGAGGGAGATGAGGCTAAGGCCTTACATAAGAATATTACAAGCAATCTCGACAGGTATGAATTATAGGTATGTTTTGAAATCTGGTCATGATTAATTTTATGGTATGTTTGTCTTCATTAAGGTTAGTACAATCTTGATTAACTTTAGACTTGTTGTATCACCTTAATAAAATTGTGAATGCATGATAGAAGATATTCATTGATTAGGGTTTTGACACTTATGATTGTACTAATGCATTGTGGTGTTGTATGAGGTTGATGTTGTCCGCTAACATGAAAGGTACATCAAGAAAGACAAATCATGTTCTAGTTCAAGAACATATGACCATGGTGACATGAAGACAAAGGTTCATCCATTGTCATGGATCACATAGAAGATCTACTTACGAGGTATGTATAACTTGGTTCTATAATGGTTAACCTATGAGATATGTAGGTTACTAGCACAAGTCACTTAAGAGAACAAGAAGACATCATGTGGGTATGTTAGACAATAACCAACTAACATATTAATCCAGGTATGCTTTTTCCTATATCAAGTTAGAATCCTACCTTGTGTTAGAATCTCTTATATAAGTATACATGGCATGATTGATAATGATTATTCATTGAAGTTAGTAATCATGGGTTTAGGCATATTATGCTTCTTACTTTGATTGATGATATGACTAACCAGAAGAGTCCTATGGTCAATAAGAATATGCATGAGTAAAAGAAGTATTCCATGAAACCTTGAATACTAATGTTTATTATCTGTGTTTGAAATGATCATGACTATACATGTTTAAGATTATGTTGTTTTAGTATCTATACTAATGAATGTATGATTATGTATGAGATCTTAAGGATGGAACAATCATGACACTAGTGCACACTTAAGCATGCATAGTGGTCGAGGATGAATATAAGTCCAAGGACAGGTAATCCAGGAAGCAAAGATCAAGAGGGAGCACACTCCAGTAGTTCATGCAAGGAAACAAATATTGAGAGGGAGTCCACCCTACAACCAAACAAGGATAAGTATTTGAATTGTCATTTCTTGCATACTTGTTTGTTTAAATAATATTGTTCAATGATGTATATGCCTATGTTCCTAGACTAAGGGTGTTTATTACGCATATTAGAATAATTGCATTAATGAATAGTATACTACTAATATGCATGTGATGGGTAAGTGGCCTATGGAACTGTACAACATTCCATTGCTACTTATCTAGAATGAAACCTTTGCTGACATGTTGGGAGTTGTGCACACTATTAACAATGTTCTGGCAGAGATTGGAAGGCATCTAGAAAGTTACGGGATATGGCTAAATGTTGTATTGAAGCATTGGCTAAAATAATTGCATGACTATATGACATATTTCTTTATGTATAAGAATTTGTTCTGAAAACTATGAGATGTTTCTAATCATGCAATTTAAATTGCTTTGTAGGAAAGATCATATACAATCAACTACAAAAGAAGGACTATGACATTTGTTCCAGCAACGAAGTTTAAATAAATCTATCTATTCAAGAATCTGAAGTTCCCAGGATACGGGATACAGTAAAAGGATGCCATGATTGAGCAATTCCATTCGATCATGAAGAATGATGTTTGGGATGTGGTCCCAAGACCAGATGGGAAGTCTGTTGTGACTTCCAAAGATCAAGCATGCTGCAGATGGCAGCATAGATAAATAAAAAGCGATATTTGTAGCTCGTGACTTCGCCAAGAAAAAGGGAATAGATTATGAAGAGACCTGTGCTCCTGTGGCCAGATACACTTCCATTCGATCAATGGAAGGTACACCAGATGGATGTCAAGACAACTTTATTGAATGGTGTAGTGGAAGAGGAAGTGTATGTGGAGCAGCCACTCAGGTTTAAGACACATGATGGAGGGTCACATGTGTGCAAACTGAAGAAAGCCCTGTATGGTTTGAAACAGGCACCCAGGACCTAGTATGGCAGGATAGATGGATTCCTATATAGTTTGGGCTTTACCAAGAGGTAAGGGGATTCCAACCTTTACTACAAGGTTGAGGAAGGCAATCCAATGATACTACTATTGTATTGGATTACTTGTTTGTAACAATTGAGGATAGATTGATTGCCGACACGAAGAGGAAGCTTATTGCCGAGTTCGAGGTGAAGAAATTGGGTATGATGCACTACTTTCTTAGTATTGAGGTGTGGCAGAGTGTAGAGGGGATCTTCCTTGGACAAGGGAAGTATGCAGTAGAGATCCTGAAGAAGTTCAATATGATGGACTGTAAGGCCATGGCCACACCTATGGAATCGAACCTAAATCTTTTGTGTGATGCTTCATCTGATCCGGTTGATGTCATGATGTATCGTCAGATTATTGGTTCCTTGATGTACCTAACAAATACGAGACCAGATATTTGCTTTACGGTGAACACATTGAGCCAGTTCCTGACGGATCCCAGAGGTGTTCACCTGGTTGCTGTAAAGCATATTCTAAGGTACCTGAAGGGTACAATTGATTATGGGCTCAAGTATGATGCGAATCAAAAGTTTAACCTCCAGGGTTATGTTGATTCAGATAGGGCAGGCAGTGCTGCAAATAGGAAGAGCACATCTGGGTGTTGCTTCAGTATGGGATCAGGTGTGATCTCTTGGTTTAGCAGGAAGCAGTCTTGCGTAGCATTGAGTACAGCCGAAGTAGAGTATGTTGCAGCTTGTTCGGCTAGTTGTGAGGCAGTATGGCTCTGGAAGCTACTGTCTGAATTATTTGATCTCCCGCTGGAGGTTACTGGTATCTTTTGTGACAACCAAAGTTGTGTGAAGCTGTCTAAGAACCCGGTGTTCCACGACAGGTCGAAACACATTGAGATCAAATATCACTATATCAGGGATATGGTGCAGAGAGGAGCAGTGAAGCTCC
Source organism: Larix kaempferi (assembly GCA_027924585.1). Classification (NCBI taxonomy): domain Eukaryota; kingdom Viridiplantae; phylum Streptophyta; class Pinopsida; order Pinales; family Pinaceae; genus Larix; species Larix kaempferi. The sequence continues at coordinate 14,872,206 of BSBM01000088.1, read as the reverse complement.
TATATGTTGCGACGGATGAGCAGGTTGCAGATATGTTGACGAAACCACTAGCCAGATTGAAGTTTGAGTACTTCAGAGAGAGGCTTGGTGTTATTCATATTGACAACACTTCGAGGAAGAAGTGATGGACACATTTGCTGGAAGCAATTCCAAGCATGGTGAGAGGAGGATCCTTCCTATGGCTGTGGATGTAAGCGCTGGATGATGAGCATCAGGATGATGCTCCAGTTACTGCTCTGTATATGCATCATGTTGGATGCTTGATATATTTGTATATGCATCATGTTGGATGCTTGTTATGATCGGTTGGATCATGTATATGTATATGCATCATGTTGGATGCTTGTTATGATCAGTTGGATTGTAATGTCCCTTGTTAGGAATTTTATTAAAATGGCAATTTTCCACTTTTTTTCCCCTAGTTCGACCTTTGACTAGTTTTGATCTCTAGGTCCCAAATTTGCCCCAAATGATCCCAAATATTTTGAGAAGGTATATGAATTATATTAGAACATAAATATGTGTTTCATGGATTTCTTTGGACCTTTAAAATACTTCTTCAAATCCTCTTTCAATTCTGGTCAATGTAGGTAACTTTACTAGTGATTTCCCTTTGACTAGTATTGGTCTCTAGGTCTCAAATTGACTCCAAATGCCTTCAAATATTCAAGGAAGGTATATGAATGATATTAGGACTTGAATATGATGTTCAAGGATGAAATATGGCCACCAAAAGACCTCTTCAAACTCTCTTAAGATTCTGGACCAAGTATGCAATTTTACTAGTAATTTGGGGTTCAAATCCCCCTGGGGTAAGTACTGAAAATGGCTTCTCAAATGCCTCCAAACCCACTCAAATTTATGAATATAGGTAGGTAATGTATTAAGGGTGTTATTAAGGTCTCATTTGAACCATTAATTTATTATTATACCTGTTCCAACCCTCTCCCATTCAACTGCAAAAATCACCAATTCGACCCTTGGGGAAATGACACTATTTCTTCTCCCATTGCAATTAAACTGAGTAAAAATACTTCAAATGCTCAAGTACAGTACATGAAAATTGTAGAATACATCCATGGCAGTATATTAATCACAAATATATCATATAATCATCCATTCATTCGAAATCATCAGCATTACATTGATTCACAACAAGGTAGTGGGGAAATGGCACTGTTCTTTCATTAAAATTAAGATTTATACATTTCTACTTGGAATTTCAACCTAAAAATTTCTAGAGATGAAGAAAAGAGTATTTAATTCATATTGCAAAATAAATGGGGCATTAGAATCTCCCCCAAAGATTACAATATCTCACCAAAAATGCCCTCCCACAAGGATCAAGAATATGCCATCAAAACTGGAAATGGTTGAAGGAGTGAGCTGCAATATAAGAAACCATGAGCTGCCATGTATCTTACACCTGCAAATAAAGACTCCATTAAAGCTCCAAATGAAAGGTCTGAATGGACTTTCCAATTACCAACTTGGATGGGAATCTTTCACCCTCGAAATTGGCTAAGGCAAGAAACTAGTCATCCACTAGCTCTCCCTCTTCACAAATGCAATTGCAAATTATACAAATGATTAAAAGCTCCTTTAATTATTTTTTATTGAAATTTATAAAGTTATAATGTACTCTATGGGTCGAATTCTTTCCAAGAAACTCATTCCAACTCAAGTTGGGAAGAGATTTTAAAGAACACCACTTGTACAACAATTCCTAGTCTCTCACTTCCACCAAATCACATGTGGAAGCATCTTAGATGCCCTAACACCCTTGAGCGCCCTCTTGGAGTCTAATTTTAGCCATGGCATTTCATATATGTCATATGTCAGCCTTCAGGTCTGATTTGTGCCATAGGTGTCATAGAATCTTCATCATTGTTGTCATAGAGCTAGGGAATCTAGCCCAAGTGTCTCACTAGCTCCAAATTGCCTCTTCCTCTTCCATGGGAGTTACTATTCCTCTATATTTCGACCTTGGATGATTCATGCCATGAATGATACCTTTTGTACCCCCCAAGTATGTTACCATTCACCTTGAATTCGAATTGGTGAGAGAATGATGCCAAGTGTAGTGGGGAAATCTAGCCATATGTGGGTCCCACTTCCTCCATGTGTATTCATGATCAAATGCCACTTTGATTTTCACTTGTATATATTTATTTAGCTCATTTATTAAATATTTATTCCATTCTAATGTTCAAACATCATTTATTTTCCCCATTATTCAAAATCCCAAAGCTTCCACCCGAAACCTAGGAAACTAGTAATTTTTCTCCTTGGCAATTATTTGACCTTTAGCATCAATTTGACAAACTATAATGAATAGGGCCAATGTGATTAGGCCATTGTGACCCAATGAAAAATTTGGGACATGACAAATCCTCCCTTCCCAATATTGCTTGTCCTCAAGCAATTTTAAACATGGGTGTTGAAGAACCTACTTTCTATATAATTCTTCGAAGTTGCCATTGAATTGCTCAACGTTCAGTCTTTGAGTTTCCATGAAGATTTTAGAGAGGAACCACCATGATTGCTGCTGCACTAATATGATAAAAAAACACTTTATTAAGTGGGAAATCCATCTCCCATATTGCTTGTTTCCCAAAAAAATTTGAAACCAATGAGATAAAAATTATTCCAGGGTCACATTGCTTGTATTGCACCCCAACAATTAAGAGTTCTCTCCAACCCACACCATTAGATAAGAGGATTCCTGGATCCCATTTTCTTGTATGCATTCTTCCAAACATCATGAGTACCAAATGTATATCACCAAAGGACATAACACCATAATGAAAATGTACATCAAGGAGATGCTTCATCAAAGAGTCATGAAAGTGCTTATACCTCAAAGCAAGTAGAACACCAATTTCCAAGTGCATACAATCTTCCAGTGACCCATCAAATCTGCTCCAATGACATAGGTGAGGATCCCATTTCCTATAATGCTACTCCAAAAGGATGTGATATGCATCAAAATATTCAGCCATGTATTCTTTCATCCAAGAAGGGAATGAAGAATATCCACTAAAATATGAACCAAATGATGAGCACAAAAAACAAGGAGACTTCAAAGGACTCAAAGAAGTCTCACCCATACATCCATGAATGTGAGAATAATAAAGATATATCAAAGCATGTGGCTGCCAACAAAAATGTTCTCCAATCATAAATTTATTCACCCAAGTGTTGGATGAAGTTCCTCCAACATCAAATGAACCAAGTGTTGAGCAAGAAAAACCATGAGTCTTCAAGTGACTCAAATGCATGTCATAGGTGCATCCATGTAGATGTGAATCATCATAATGTAATAAAGGATGCTGCTGCAAATGTGAATAAGAATGTGCTCCAACCATATCATCATAAAAAGTAAAACTAGGAGTTCCATACTCCTCATGTGGCACCATCAAAAAGAACCCTTTCACCCATTCTTCATTGAGACTAATGCTACAAAACATGGAATTGTAGGATGTAGGAGAATTAATTAACTTACCCAAATGATCAAAAAGTGTAGAAGTTTCATCATGGGAAGGATCCATGTGGGTAGTATCATGTAGCTCCTTCAAAAGTGGGAAACCTTTGTCATAGATTGGTTCCAATGTAGAGGAATCATGCTCTTCTATAAAAATTGCATAACCTTCATCAAGAGACAATTCAAGTTCCTCTTCCACCACATCAAGTGTTTGGATCTCTTCAAGTTCATATTCAAACACATTAAGCACATTCAAATTCCCACATTTCTCATGATACACCATGTCATGAGAATCCTCCAAACAATCTACCATTTGACAATCTGAAACATAGGAGGAAAAACAAGTATCTTGCAACTTTTCAAGAAGTTGCTCATTTTGAATTGTGAGCTTATGAATATCCTCATTATTCTTCAAGTATGCATCATGTAATAATTCATTGAGCTCAAACAAATGGTTTCTATCAAAAATCAAAGACATTAAATTACCTTTGAGGTGGAACATTGCTCTTTGAATCTTCTCCATGTCTTCAAGGAAGGATGTTTCCTCCAATGAAGTAGCTCTCCAACAAGAATTTGACACCAATGCTTAAGTGTCATGGAGAATGCTAAAGGACTCTTGGATCTTATTTTCATTAATCTTTAAGGACCCTTCAAGAAAATGAGGCTCTTGCAAATGAACCTCCTCATCTTCTTCATTTTTGCTTGGACCAACTTCATGAAGCTCAAGTGGTGATGGGGAAGTTGATCTTGGTTCTTCTTCAACTACTACAAGGTTTCCCGAACAAGATACCAACTAGCAGGATCTGCAGAACACTTTCAACTTGAGCCGTTGTAATTGAAATAATCAACACATTCTTGCAATATGATTTTTGATAGTGCAGCAAGTATTATGATAGCAATTGAAACCAGACCGATTATTATTGCCAATATCACCATTACAGACTCTTCAATGTGGATCGACTTCGGACAACAAAGTTCGTCACCACTACACTCTGTTATGCCTAAGCACAATGTCTTAGGTCCATTAAGTTTTCACCACTTCCCGAAGGCATGAGGTTACTCACAGGCTCCCGGGAGTCCCAAGATATGCTTACTAGCATACCCTTATAGACACAAATTTACAGAGGTGAGTCTAACCTTTTTGATGCAATATTATACCACGCAGGGCAACTTGCAGAGCATACAGGCTTCGGATCTCACACACCTAGACTCTTTGTCGAGCGGACTACTTGCTCAGACGACTCCTAATTGCAGAGCCGACTACTAGCTCTTGCGACTCGATGCCTAACAATGAGCTCTTCAGCTCTTATTTATAACTCTTCCAGACGGTAGACCGGTAACAAGCAACACACACTAACCGGTGGTAAAGCAAGATTCCCGGGGCATAGTGGGACTGCACTATGTTATGTCGTCCCTTAAAGGCTCAGCCATGTGGGGACCCGGTACTATGACAAAGACATCTACTCAAGAAAGAGATTCCTATGGCCGACATTATCTGGCCCATTCATTATTACAAAAGCATCTCGGGAAAAAGCATCCGAGGAAATAAAACATGGCAGACAAGATTACAATCAAGAGGCCCACCAACGGCTTCCATTTAAAAAAGAATATGTACAAAGTAATGATTCTCAATCGGACCAGCTGGCTTCAATCCCGGAAAATTCAACGGGAATCATGGTGTATCGTAGCCGGACCCGCAAACGCAAACTGTAGTTCCATCTGGATCTGGTACTCCTCCACAGACACAATCAAGGACACCTTCATTATACAGATTCTCCTCTAGTTCTCTTTTCATCAGCTCATTTTCAAGATAGTTTGGTTGGGATTCTGTATATCTCCAGTATTCATTCTGAGGGAATTCATCCTCCATATCTGGGTACAATAATTCACCAAAACACTGCTCCACATCAAAACCTCTAAGAACTTCGTTAGACCCAAACACAAATTCTGATGCAAATTGAGATTCTACTCTGTAGTTCAAAGGCAGAGTTCTTCGGTGGATCTTTTTGTCTAACCGCTTGCCTTGGCTGTCACGCTTGATAAATTTTTGTGTCTAACCGCTTGCCTTTCCTTGGATGTCACAATTCAATCGGAGTATACCTTCCTCCATGGTGTCTTAACCTAAATTTAAACCACTGATTGTGCTGGTCAGCGGCTTGCATCTGCTTCAAGGTGCAAAATAAAATTTGCTCTTCGTTCACACCAATCTTTTCTTGGGAAGAATTTATCCAAAAACACTTCTGTCCATCCAGACCATTTTCTATGCTTCATATTGCCTGGATCAGCACAGACAATTACAGAAGTCTGTTCTCTACAAAACTGTAATATTAAATTATATGTTGTCTAGGTCAGATCACCTTGTCCTAGATCAACATACCAGACTATGCCTTCTTTTTCCTCATTGCAGTCTACCCAAATTTCTTTGCATTGCCTCAACTTTTCTTCAGCCTTACGGAAACTATTGAATGCATGCTTTTCCCAATGCTCAAGTATCTATAATTTGCACGGACTAGCTTGGATTTGCTTTATCATGGTGAGGCTTAAATATTTTTCGGCTTCATGCCGATCTGCATAATCCAGCAGCTGCTGGCGTTCTAACTCAGAAATATCTTTGTCCAAAAGGGAAAGGAAAAGGGACCCTTTAGGCGCTCTAAGCTCTTCTTCTCTGAGCTCTTCTTCAGTCATGGGAGATTTTCCCTTGTCTTGAACTATCCTGTCTTTCATGAAACTTGAATTTGACCCTGATGAGAACATATTTAAACTTGGACCTTGTATCTGCACATTCTCTCGAGTCAACATATCAGCAAGGCAATTTAAGTAACCTGGTTTATAAATAATTTCATAATCAAAATTACTTAACCAAAGAAACCATTTCAAGATACGGCTGCTATTTTCAGCCATAAGGTTCTCATTTTTAAAAATGCCTGGCATGATTTTTAGATCTGTCCTGATGATAAATTTGACAGGTTTCAAATACAAAATGAAATGATTGACTGTTTTCTTTACAGCCAAAATTTCTTTATGATTGCTTGGGTAGTTTAACTCTGCGCCTTTGAATGAACCAGATGCATAGCCACATATATTAGCTTTTCCTTCTACTTCTTCTAGCAAAACACCACCCCATGTAGTATTAGATGCATCTGTCTCTATTATTAATTTTCCAACTCCCTGTGGAAGACTGAGAGCTGGCAAATGTTTTACTCTAGCCTTAATCTTCTAAACTGCTAGAGTAATTGCTTCAGACCAAGGAACTGGTAGCTTTTTATGTCTCTGCTATAAACAATGAATATCAGCAGCTTGACCTTTATAGAATGGCCTGATATAGTTTAAACAACCAAGGAACCTTTGCAACTGGGTCTTCTCAAGGATTCTGTCAGGAAAATGTTCAAATAATTGCAAAACATGATTCTGTAAGATTACCTGACCTGCTTTGATGTGTAAACCCAAGAATTCTATATTGGTTCTGCCTATCTCAATTTTAGATTCAGACAAAACTAACCCATGCTTAAAAACAATATCATAAAACTGCTGCAGATGTTTTAGATGTTATTGAAGATTCTTAGAACAGATAAGGATATCATCTATGAACACTGCAAGCCATGGAATATCCCTAAAAATATCTTCCATTCTTTTCTGGAACTCAGAGGGAGCATTATTAATGCCAAATGGAAGGACTTTCCACTGGTACTGTCCATGGGTAACAATGAAAGCAGTCTTATATCTATCTTTTGGTTCAATGCCAATTTAGTAGAATCCTGACTTTAGATCAAACTTGCTAAAGATAGTGCACCCTGTAATCTTTTGCAGCAAGCTTGCTTTGTCTGGCAGTGGATATCGTATCTTCTGGAGGACTGCATTTAAAGGCTTGAAATTTACTACCAATCTTGGCTTACCTCTTTTCTTCTCAGAGTGTTTATTGACCACAAAATCTCTACATGCCCATGGGATTTTAGAGGGTTCAATTAAACCTTTTGTCAATAATTCCTGGATTTCTTTTGAGCATAAATCTCTTTCACTTGGACTCATAAGCCTGGCTGAAGCTTTCATTGGCTTAATCTTTTGCAGAGGATCAAAAGGGAGAGAAACATAATATTTCTCACGGGTCCAGAAAGCATTAGGGATTTCCGAGCAACAATCTTTCTTTATTCTTTCTGTGATCCCTGCAAGATACTTTTCACTATGTACTTCAGCAAATGAAATACATCTTTCCATCTTACTCAGAGAAGCATTGGACAAAACCTGAGGGTCTTTAGTTATTGGCTTACATTTCTGTACAAGTTTATGGCTCAAAGGAAGACTAACAGGCTGACCATTTATGTGGCAATCAAACAACAACTTTTGGGTGTCTATCGAGAATGGACTTACTCTTAACAAGAATTCAGACCCTCATACACAATCTTCTCTGATAGCATCTAAACGAAATAAAGACAAAGAACTATATACATAAGATAATGAAATAGGGAAATCTTTCACTTTTCCTGTTAGATAAACTGGTGAACCTTGAATTGCATCACCATACTCTTTTGTATCTTCCCAGTAAAAAGATGGGATTGCATTACCCTTAGCTAAGTTGAATTGGCAACCAGAGTCTATTAGACATTGGACAAAATAGGGCTTGAACTCTTTCGGGAAAAATTGTAGGGTAATAAATAGCTTTGGACCGAACACTGCACCTAACAGACTTATACTTTGAGACCTTGGAGATGGTGAATGTTCAGGAGATTGATCTGGGGAATTCTTAGGGGATTCTTCTTTACCTTCAGGAACTCCGCAAACTCTTTCAATCTCATTTGATAACTCATCTTCAGAATACTGATCTCTTTCTTGCACTATTATTACTAAAGCATTTTTTATTTCCTCTGCTTCCTTCAGCAATGCTTTAATCTGAGTATGCTTTTCTTTCAACTTTATTCTTAGCAATTTTTCTCTGTCAATTATGTGTGCATGTCTGTCTCTGTGACCACTTGGGTATTCTCTGTAAAGCTCTACAGGATTAAATGTTATATCAATCTTTTCCTTACCTTTATCTTTGAAAAGGGCTTGGATTTGAGCTTGCAGGGATTTCTTTTCTTCTCTTAGTGCTGTCCTTTCTTGATGTCTGAAAACAGGAATTGAAGATAATTGCAAATCAATTGAAGCAATGTGCTTCTCTATGGATGAAGGTGAAGACTTGGAAAACATATACAAATTAAAGTCAAACTCTGGGAGCTCACACCCCCCTAAATGTGCTTCACTGTCGAAATCTAAGGAAGAAGACTGAGCACATTTAGCAAACTGAGGGAAATCTTCTTCGAAATCTGTACAAGAAGAAGATTCAGAATCAGGGAGGTAGATAACCTCATCTGAAGGTTCAGGAGAGGTGGAAGAAACTTAACATAGATCCCACCAAACTGGATCTAGTGTTGTACAGAGAGCTGCTAGGCGAGGCCTAGATTTGCGTTCAGGACACTTGCGTGCCCAATGGCCTGATTTTCCACATATAAAACAAGTATCTCCTCGGCCTTCAGATTTCCTACGCTTCACAAATATTTTGGAAGAAAATTTTTTCTTATGCCTTTTGAAGCGAAAATCTTTATGTTTACTTTTGTGCCGATATGAGCGATCAGGATGGTATCGGCTTTCATAAGTATAGAACTTCTTTTTCTTCTTTTTGCAATGGCAATCTCCTTTACCAAAATGACCATGGTTGTGTGCACCACACCCCCAATCCGGCATTTTTGCAACATCCTTGCAAAAGGATGAAGAAAACATTTGTTGATGCCTCTTGAAATCTTTATCTACTCTTTTACTCAGACAATGCTCTTGCCAAGTTTCAAGAATATGATTATGTAGCTGAGCTAAAGAGAGAGACCTAAGCTGGATATTCTTGTCTTTTAAGGCCTTCTCTACAGCATCGGGTACGTGACCGGGATAGCTTCTGAGGTAGTGTTTTAAATAGGCGGGATCGCCTGATTTTCCAGAAGAGATAAGTAATTTTTGCATGTAGCAGAAATATTCTTCAGTTTTACTAAGATCACACAGTCTTGCAGACATGTATAGAGATGCTAAGTGATCATAGTCCTCATGATCTTCTGGACCATAGAATTCTCTCCCAAGGGCAGAGAGAATATGCTCATTTGAGTCATTAGCGGCTAATAACTCATTTCTTGTCTCTTGTGGCAACCAACGCCACCATTCATATGCCAAACCTGATAAACCAACAACTAACTGAGCATCGATCATTTGACCAGTTAAGTTGTGGTCTTGCTATTTTTTGTACAATATCCAGTGTGTCAATAACTAGATAGCACCTTTAATCTCTTCACGAGATTGACACTGAATATTCAGAACAAGTTGTTCTGGCATTTGGGAAATCAAATTATGCATGTTATTGATACCAAAGGTAAACACCTTTGCCGGACTAGATGCACTATGTGCATCTGGCATATGGGTATCAAACTGCTCTTGATGGGTAATGCCAGGGCCTTCAATTCTCCTGAAGTTTGAGGATTCTGCCATCATATCTAAATCACCTATGTATTTTGGATCTAACACAGGTTTAAAGCTTTTGAATTCTTTTATCCAATCTTCTATATTCTATTTTTGTGCATCAATTTCTCCGAAATCCCACTCGGGTTTCTCATCATCTGGTAGAAGACTAAAGACTCCTAGAGAGGCTGCTTTCGTATGGCCTTTCCGAGCCAATTTCAAGACATGGTTAGGAACTACATACTCTTTCTTTTTAAGTTCCTGTGTTCTGGATGTGAGATTCGCCAGAACATCCATTCTTCTTTGCAGTTTATCTGAAGCAACTGCAATTGCTCTCTCTATTTCAGTGGTATCATGTAACAGATGATCTAACAATTCCAACTTAGTGATGACTTTATCTAGCTATTCTTTCTGACTGGAACAACTTTGTTTTAGCAACAGAATATCATTAGCCATATCATCTAGGTTTCTAGCTGTACATATTTGCTGTAGATTACCCCAGTTGGCTAACTTGATTTCATCAGAGACTGTCTGATCATGTGCTGAAGATTTGGTAGAGATGAATTCTCTTCTTGTACATCCATCGGTAGAATATTGTCTAAAGGCAGTTTCAAGGAGATTACGACCAGAGAAAAAGGACTTTTGTCCTTGTGAATTGATGGTCTCAGCTGAGGCACTTGATCTAGGAAGAGAAGAGAACATTCCAAGGCTTGGAAGTTCTTGGGTTGCTTTTTGCCTTTCTCTTTTGGATTAATTTTTGCTTTATCTTTTTACATGCAGGACAGTCTGCATGTTTACCTCTATGTTCAAAATTAGAAAGACCTGAAAAAGACTCTGTTTGTACAGGAGGTATATTTACAGGAGAAGATTCAGACTTGTTTCTCTCTTTGTCAGAAATTGCTTGACGCCTAGCATTATGATATGAAGACATAGATGCTGATTTAATCAAGGGAGGATTAAATCTAGGGATAGTCTCGTCAACAGGGGAACATAAAGAAGATGAAGCTTCATCATAAATGAGGGACTTAGGGTTCATTGTAGCTTTTACTCTTTCCTGATGTCTCAACTCAGTATACTTCATTTCCCAAGCTTGCAGATATTGGATTCTAGTCCAATTAAAAGTAATAGGAGTGGCATTCTTTGATTTGGACTTTGGGGTTTCCACCACGCTGCAGTCTGCAGACGTTTGATGGACATGTGAGTGAAGCTGGGGCAGGGTATCATTACCAAAGCGGACACAAACTCCACCTTTGAGTTGGATAATTTTTGAGCCATTTTGCATATCAAATCCTTTGGGTAGGATATCTGATTTCAGGATATTATAGATGTGAGGATCATCAAGACTGACTGAGAAATGAGGATAAACTGTCCCAAATGCAGGACCATCGTGTAAAGGGGCTGTGAACCCACCAATAACTGCATCTGAGAATTTATTGTGCCTAGTATCTACTACACAACATAAAGATGAAATAGCAAGACGGGGACGAACCAAGGGACCTAGACCGAGCTTTACTGCTCCAAAATGAGCATATTTAAATTTACATTGCTTAGCCCAATCTATCTATGCTTTATCTAACAGAGTGATGTGGATTGGTTCTTGATTATTAGTGAAAGAAACATCGATACTGGAAACTTTGATTTGAGTAGTGGAATAGAGATTCCACCATCGGATTCTGTAAACATCCTTTGGAAGAATTTGAGGTAATTCCCAGTTTGCTAAAGGATTCTGGTCTTGAATGGTTATATAAGAAGCATCTTCTCTAGAAGTGGAGGTATTAAAAAGATTACTTCTTCTCTCTGCTAACGAAACTTCTACATCATTGGCTGATTCACACTCTATGTTTGTCAGCTGAACAGTATCCATTGTGGGATCCATTTGTAATAAGGTGAGGGCTGACTTCTATGCTTCGGGAAACCTGTAAACTTACTCCCCTAACTCCAACGGGCCTTACTGCTACGACATCCGAACTACGCTTACACCTTAAGGATTCACACAATTTTCTCAGCGGTCATTTCCACCGCCTACTAGATACTTTTGTTCTTTAGAGTGTCTAAATCAAAGATCAACCAAGCATTTGGCATACATGTAGCAGAAAATTAAAAGATTTCAGATAAGATAAATACCAGAATAAACTTGAGAATTAACACTCACTGGCTCTGATACCAACTAGCAGGATCTGCAGAACACTTTCAACTTGAGCCGTTGTAATTGAAATAATCAACACATTCTTGCAATATGATTTTTGATAGTGCAGCAAGTATTATGATAGCAATTGAAACCAGACTGATTATTATTGCCAATTTTCATTATCATGCTTAATGGAACTTGGGCTTGCAGCAACACTTTCAAAAGTGATTTCTATGTCACCAACATAGAGGTGTGAGCACCCATCAGTAGGTACTCCTTCATTGTTTAAGCATCCATCAGTAGATGCTCTTTGGTTCGTGTCTAAGCTAGAAGGTGTCTCGAAATGATCTTCCATATTTTCAATAGAATATTCTTCATTCTCTTGTGATGTCTCTTTATTTTTCTCCTTCAAGCAAGATGATGCATTTTCCCCCTTGTTTTCCTTAGGATCAATATCTTTGGAATCTCTTTTTGAAGGATTCCCAAAAGCTCTCCTCAAGTGGGACATAATTTCATGCACACATGTATGATACTCACTCCAAGGTTCTTTACAAGAAGAGCATAAACCTTTATTTACTAACTCCACATCTTCATTTTTGGGCCTATTTTCAAAATCATGTTCAGCATAGTACTCAAAAGACATGGCATTTTGTGTATTTTTGCTCCAAGCAAGATATTCTTGATATTGTTGGGGCAAAGTTTTATATGTTGCTCTCCATCTTTAGAACTCACTCATAGAATTATCCTTGGTTGGTGTGACACACTCATATTCATGATATTTAAATTCATAAGAATAATCTTCATTTCTCTTTAAATTGTAAGAAGTGTTGAATGATGGCACCTCTCCCCCATACCATTTACATTCTGTTTCATATTGCTCATAAGCATCTGCATATTCCTCATAAGAATTGTACTCATAGGGTTCATCATAATAGTAATACATGGCTTCCAATTAATCTTTAATGTATGTAACTAATACACAGGTGCAAGGACCATGCTCTGATACCACTGTAATGTCCCTTGTTAGGAATTTTATTAAAATGGCAATTTTTCACTTTTTTTTCCTAGTTCGACCTTTCACTAGTTTTGATCTCTAGGTCCCAAATTTGCCCCAAATGATCCCAAATATTTTGATAAGGTATATGAATTATATTATAACATAAATATATGTTTTAGGGATTCCTTTGGACCTTTAAAATACTTTTGCAAATCCTCTTTCAATTCTGGTCAATGTAGGTAACTTTACTAGTGATTTCCCTTTGACTAGTATTGGTCTCTAGGTCTCAAATTGACTCCAAATGCCTTCAAATATTCAAGGAAGGTGTATGAATGATATTAGTACTTGAATATGATGTTCAGGGATGAAATATGGCCACCAAAATACCTTTTAAAACTCTCTTAAGATTCTGGACCAAGTATGCAATTTTACTAGTAATTTGGGGTTCAAATCCTGCTGGGGTAAGTACTGAAAATGGCTTCTCAAATGCCTCCAACCCCACTCAAATTTATGAAAAGAGGAAAGGAATGTATTAAGGATGTTATTAAGGTCTCATTTTCACCATTAATTTATTATTATATCTGTTCCAACCCTCTCACATTCAACTGCAAAAATCACCATTTCGACCCTTGGGGAAATGGCACTATTTCTTCTCCCAATGCAATTAAACTGAGTAAAAATACTTCAAATGCTCAAGTAAAGTACATGAAACTTGTATAAGACATACATGGAAGTATATTTATCAAAAATATATCATAGAATCATCCATTCATTCTAAATCATCAGCATTACATTGATTCACAACAAGGTAGTGGGGAAATGACACTGTTCTTTCATTAAAATTGAGATTTATACATTTCTACTTGGAATTTCGACCTGAAACTTTCTAAAGATGAATAAAAACGTATTTAATTCATATTACAAAATAACCGGGGCATTAGAAGCTCCCCCAAAGAGTACAATAGCTTGCCAAAAATGCCCTCCCTCAAGGATCAAGAATATGCCATCAAAACTGGAAATGGTTGAAGGAGTGAGCTGCAATAGAAGAAACTATGAGATGCCCGGTAGCTTACATATGAAAATAAATAATCCATTAAAGCTCCAAATGAAAGGTCTGAATGGCCTTTCCAATTACCAACTTGGATGGGAATCTTTCACACTCGAAATTAGCTAAGGCAAGAAACTAGTCATCCACTAGCTCTCCCTTTTCACAAATGCAATTGCAAATTCTACAAATGATCAAAAGCTCCTTTAATTATTTTTTATTGACATTTATAAAGTTCTAATGTCTTCCATGGGTCGAATTCCTTACAAGAGACTCATGCCAACTCAAGTTGGGAATAGATTCCAAAGAACGCCACTTGTACAACAATTCCTAGTCTCCCACTTCCACCAAATCACATGTGGAAGCATCTTAGCTGCCCTAACACCCTTGAGCGCCCTTTTGGAGTCTATTTAGCCCTGACATGTCATATATGTCATATGTCAGCATTCGGGTCTGATTTGTGTCATAGGTGTCATAGAATCTTCATCATTGTTGTCATAGAGCTAGGGAATCTAGCCCAAGTGTCTCACTAGCTCCAAATTGCCTCTTCCTCTTCCATGGGAGTTACTCTTTCTCTATATTTCGACCTTGGATGAGTCATGCCATGAATAATACCTTTTGTACTCCCCCAAGTATGTTACCATTCACCTTGAATTCGAATTGGTGAGAGAATGATGCCAAGTGTAGTGGGGAAATCTAGCCATATGTGGGTCCCACTTCCTCCATGTGTCTTCATGATCAAATGCCACTTTGATTTTCACTTGTATATATTTATTTATCTCCATTATTCCAAATCCCAAAGCTTCCACCCTAAACCTAGCAAACTAGTAATTTTCCTCCTTGGCAATTATTTGACCTTTAGCATCAATTTGACAAACTCTAATGAATAGGTCCAATGTGATTAGGCCATTGTGACCCAATGCCAAATTTGGGACATGACATGGATCATGTATTTGTATATGCATCATGTTTGATGCTTGTTATGATCAGTTGGATCATGTATATGTATATGCATCATGTTGGATGCTTGGACCATGTATCTGTATCAGGTGGATACGTTATATGATCAGGTAGATCATGTATGTTGATATATATCAGGTGGATACATTGTATGATTAGGTGGATCATGTATCTGTGTATGTATCAGGTGGATCATGTATGATGATAAGTATCAGGTAGATACTTGGTATGCATCAGGTGGATGCATTGTATGATCAGGATGATCATGGATGACGAGCTTCAGGATGTTGCTCCAGATGACATGCATCAAGACGATGCAGTGATGATGATCATGTACATTAGGATGATATATGATGAGTATTAGGTTGATACTCTATGGCTGTGGACAAGTTGGGAAAGGGTAGCATGTAATAAGTCTTGGAGATCTGGACAGGATGAAAAAGGCCTCAGATGCTCTTTAGAGCTCTTGCTTGGAAAGACACTCTTTTAAGGTTTTGCTAGACCACATGTAATAAGTCTTGGAGATCTTGATAGGATAAAAAAGGCCTCAGATGCTCTTTAGAGATCTTTCTTGGCAAGACACTCTTTTAAGCTTTTGTGGGGACCACATGTAATAAGTCCTAGAGATCTAGACAAGATGAAAAAGGCCTCAGATGCTCTTTAGAGATCTTGCTTAGCAAGACACTCTTTTAAGGTTTTGTGGTAGGGGTCACTTGTAATAAGTCCTGGAGATCTGGACAGGATGAAAAAGGTCTTAGATGCTCTTTAGAGATCTTGCTTGGCAAGACACTCTTTTAAGGTTTTGTGACAGTCACATGTAAAAGATCTTGGGAGATCCGATAGGTTGAGCTGTGTGCTCGTAAAATGCCTAGGATGCTCTTTCGAGGTTTTGTTGATGCACATAATCAGTCCTGAGGATTCCACAGTATGGCCAATGATGATGAAGACCTATAGGTGGTGGGCCTACATCCAGTATGAAAAAGGACTGGCTCTGTAGAACTTACTATGATGAGTAGTTTAGAGATTGATTGAGATAGCAATAGTAGTGACGATGATGATGATTCAATGTCGATGATCCAGTGACGATGATCCAGAGAAGAAGAATTATGCTAGAAGACCTGTGTAGAGAAATAACTTCCTATTTAAGAGGGAGTGTTGATGTATTTGTAACTTCGGAATGTATTTCATATATGTATATTGTATTCCTATAGAGATGTTATTATTCCTCTATACGGAAGTGTCGTCATTTATATTGTAAGTGTCGTAACTTATACTTGATGGATTATTACACCACCTTGGTGGGGTCGGCCCTGTATAAGTCATGTGGGTCAAAGGGTTATTAGACCACCCTATTGGGGGTCAGCCCTATCAGCAATATGTTATGTGGTTAAGTTAAGGCCGACCTAGTAAAGGTTATTAGGCAAGTCAAGTCAAGTATAAATAGAGTGCGGGAGGCACTCTATTTGATCATTCTCTTTCTCACTCATACTCTCATTGGAGAGTGGCGTACTTGTGGAGGAGGAGAAGCTGCTGCTAGGAGGACTATCTCTTATGCTTGGGTTGTATCATTGCTCTATCTATCTTTGAGGAAGTTGCAAGGTTTTTCACCTTCTTGGTTTTCCCCGGTGAAACTCTGTGTCTCTTGTGTGCTTGCATTATTGTGTCCATGATTGATATGCTGTACATATTATTCTCTCAGTTAAGATCCAAGATCAGATTGAAATTTCTGAAAAACTAACAAAGAATTCCTCCAGAGTAACAACTTCTTACCATTCCTTCTAGGTCTTTCTCTCATGGATTCCCCTTATATTTATGGCACAAGGTAGGTAGTTGAATTGGGAGGTTGGGGAAGTTGCAGAACCAACTTCAACTAATCCCAATTCGTAATCTTAATATTTTTTTCATTTCATCTTAAGATGTGTGTAGGTTTCATACAAATAGACTAGTGCATAGTATGCAACTTCTGCATTTGACAACCAACGTTCACAACATTTTAGAGGATGTGCGCAGGTTGTCTTTAATAAGACTAGCGTTCTGAACGCTAGATCACTATGGCAATAGTAGCACACATATCATAAAAACTGTAGAAAAAATAAGATTTTCATCTGATGAGTGTAATCTCAACAATAACTCATCCAGGGCCAATCTAGCTCTTCTATCCATAGTGTCCTTTTGTGTGATTGACAGAGCAATGTGATCATGGATGGAGAAGTGTAGATTTGACCTATAACAGATGGCCCCTAATGTGTGAGGTCAGAGGGAAACGATGGCCGAAATACATTATAATTCTAAGTCAGAGGAGGAGTAAGAAACCACAGAACCAAATCATAAAAGTACCTAAAACAACGATCAAGGTCAGTGAGCAATTACAATCTTAACATCGTATAGATGTTCGGTATGATACAACATGATATCCGATACATAACTAGGAGATGTATATATAGCATGGCCACTGAAATACAAGTGTGGATCCATGACACAGATAATATATTATAGCCATAACAACAAGCTGGATCTATGTCTCATGAAGAACCAAAATGAGTGTGGCTCAGTCTTGCACAGCTTGGGTGACAACATAAATATGGCGATGCTATCAGAGTCCCAAGGTCTTCATCCAAACAACCCAAGGTACAAACCCTAACCATGTGAATAAAATAAGCTGGATTCAAACATGGGGGATATCGTTTGATTACCAGTCATTGATGTATACCGTGAACAAATGCAAGGACTTCCATCGATAATGATAATGGGGCCCAAGGTACCTAGTACGTTCCAACAAGTGTGAATAAATGGACTTGAATTCGAATACCTGAGGAACCTGTCGAATAAGAGACATTGATGTATTCCCATTATTCAGCATCGAGGGAAACTTCCACTGATGACTGCAATCCCCAAGGTACTAACCAAAACTCTAAACTTCATTCCCATAGCATAATGAGTTGAAGTCGATGAGAAGAGGTTCGCTGGAAGGGAGGCCTTAATGCATCCTCCATCATCCAACACAAGGAACACTCACAAGTTTGAGCTAATTTGGAGTAGGACAAACACAAGATGGAACAAACTGAGATCAGGATGGTCGACACATGAAGTCAAGGTAAAATGCAGAATGGCCGACACAGGCTATATCCTTGAACAGTGAGCATGACACAAAGTGACTTAGGCAGATTTTAACATGAGGGGGAAGTGACATAAGCCTACAATGTAGGAGACATTAGCAGACTCTCCATATGATTGGAAGAATAACCAACCAGAGGAGTAACAAACTCTGAGATTAGGATCACCCAAAGGTAAAAAAGTGAAACCCAACCGAATGATGAACTAAAATAGGTGTTGTGTTTAAGGACATGACTGATTTAACTGACTTTGAAATTGAAAAGATGTGGACATACCCTTCTCATCCCTTATTCCTTTTGGTAAAAGAATATCCTTCTTGTTGTTTTAATGAGTCCAAGAAAGCAAACTCAATAAGTCCAACCATGTAAAATTTTAACGAGCCCATGGGAGGAAGACTCAGGACCTTCTTCATTTTTACAGAGTTCGAAGACGAGATAGAAGAATACTCTATAATACTGATCTCTGGATTTTAATATCGAGCCAAGATATGTTCTTGCTCGCCGGTGTTTTCAATTTTAAGGAGTCTGAAAAACTTAAACAATAACTCCATACACCCACCTGTGGATTTTAGTATTGAGCCCGGGTTGGTATATGCTCGACGGTGTTTCCTATTTATAGAGTCTGAAAAACTTAAACAATCCTCTATATAGTCTCTCGTGGATTTCACATCGAGCCCGAGTAGGTGAATGCTCATTGGTATTTTCATGTTTCGAGAGTCTGAAAACCCTAAAGAAGACTCCAAAAGGTCTTTTTTCATACAGTTAGTCTCCTCACCCGAAAAAGTGTAAAACAATGAGAGAATTACTCTTCTAGCCACGTATGACTAGAGTATACCTTTTTTCGTAGTTAATCCACAAATGTTCGATAAAGGGGTAAAATTATACTTAAGTGGATGTCGCTTCAAATCCTTTAACAAGTCTGAAAGGACAACTATACTCGGCAATCTTGTCATATTTAAAGAGTCTAACAAGAGCATGAAAGAACTCTACAAAAATATTTTTCGTAAAGGTTTAACGAGCCCAAAAAAGTAAACGTATGAACTCCTTACTATTTTTAACGATCTCAAAGGAGATAAGGAAGAATGCTCATTGGCTCCTTACTGTTTTTAACGAGCTCGAAGAAAAGGTGGAAGAGTGCTCGTAACCTCCTTACTGTTTTTAACAAGCTCGAAGTAAAGGTGGAAGACTGCTCGTTTGTGGATCAATGTCCAAATGAATGGCAGACTGCATTATAGACTCTAGGAAAACTTCATCAAATGGAAGTATATCAGCCCAAATAGAACGCATGTCTAAACATTTAGATGGAGTTATTGCCGGGACCCAGTCCCGAGAAGCTAAGCATGAATTCAGAGGCTTCTTCTCAGTAGCAATTGGACTCAAGGAACAATATTCCGCATAATTTGATTGTGACATGGTAGTGCCTACTGATGTGGGACATACTTGGTCTATAGCTGGGTAATAAAAAGGATCAACAAATGTAAGCTGATCAATAGTGACAATGCTTTTGTTGTGAGGAAAATGCATCACACGAAAGAGCGTAGACACCACAGCCTGCATAGCATATACGTAATCACGCCCGAGGATCATATAAAAATCCATAGGGTCCTTTAAAACCATAAAATAAAATAAGACAGTTTTACCACCCAAAGTGACAGGTACTTGAGGGAGGAATCCCACTGATTCACTAGGTCTTCTATCGAAGGGCAATGACCAATTAACAGCTGGAACAAGGTTAGGAAAACCTAAATCTCTCCAAGCATAAGGGGATAAGATACTAACAAAGGCTCCTTCATCTACAATACATCGGTGAACCGCTGGTTTCCGATATCAACCTTTATCTGGAAAGGTGAAGAAGAAGGAAGGTGAGGCCTAGTTAGACTATTCCAATCAAAGGAAATGATCCCAGAGCTTGGTAGGGGTTCACTCGGCACAGATACAGTGCCCCCATTTTCAGAGACATTCGAACTGGTAATGCAGAAGAATTTATGGACAGGTGCATCAGTATCTGAAGGACCGATGGGATCAGTTGAGGATTGCATCGATTCGATCACTTCACTCTCTGAAGGAAGAGTGGGGTTGACCAAAGATTGCATTGGTTCAAGCACTTCATCAACCAAAGGTTTATCAGGCTGTTGGGAATCTATAGACAATTCAGGAGTAGAGGATCCTTCAGACATGGACCACACTCTCTGCACCTCTATAATAGCAGGGCACATGTGAGTAAGGTGATCTCCCTTACAAAGTTTACAAGGGAACTTTGGCTTGCGTCCTATAAGCTTAGACTTTTTTACAACAAAAATACTCTCAGCATGACTAGCATTGGCTGATAGTGTTCCCCCAGCGTGACTTGCAGTGGTTGGTTGCTCAGAAGCAGAAGACTTTTGAACTAAGGTCCACACTCTTTTCACTTTTGGAAGTACAGGGCACAAATAGGTCAGGTGGTCTCCCTCGCAAAAATTACAAGGGAACTTAAGATTCCGTTTATTAGGTTTGTCGACAATGTCAACTTTCTTAGCATGACTTGCAGTGGTTGATTCAGTGTCTCTAGTATGACTCACAGTAACTGGTGACTTGTCATTAATATGACCAGCAGTGATCAATGACGTGTCCTCAACATGACCTACAGTGGTTGAAGACATGCTTTCAGTATGATTTGCAGTGACTGAAATTTTGCTCCCAGCATGACATCTAGAGGCTGGGTGGGTGCCCCCAGCATGAATTTCAAAGGCTAGGTGGGTGCCCCCAGCATGACTTCCAGAAGCTAGGTGGTTTCTCCCAACATGACTTCCAGAGGCTATGTGGGTGGGTTTAGTATAATGATTTACAGTGACTGAGTGAGTTCTCCCAATATGACAACCAGAGGTTGGGTAGGTGCCCCTAGCATGACTTTTCAGAGGCTTGGTGGCTTCCCTCTTGCTTTGGCATCTTCTTCCTATTCTTCCTCCGTTTATTCCTTTTATACTGTTGGTTACTAGTATTACTACTTTCACCACATGAGGGAGAAGGAGGAGGAGAAATTGTTACTAGCAAAGCAGGCATAGGGTTCTAATGCTCTTGATGTGAGGCTCTTACTTGAGAAGCATTAGGAGCATGTAAGGTTTTCGGAGTGGAAAACAACCAAATCGGTAGCCCTATAGTGAATCTCGGAAGATTCAAGGTAGCCATTAAGGGAGTACCAATGTTCCCAATGAATGAAAAAGCACAAGGAGCCCCTTGAACAGAGGTCCCTTGATTGGTTCCCACTAGGTTGCTATCCATAGTTTCCAACTCGATGGGCCATAAATCTCTAAGGCCAACTAAAAAACAAGCAGCACAAAGAGAACACCACTAAAAATGTCCTCCAGTGATCAAAACCAAGCAAACAAAGCTAATACTCTCAAAAGCAAGTATGGGATGATGAGGGCCTAGAACAATCCAATAGAGTATCGACAGTCAATTACACGACATCCAATGGAGGTCCTCTGGGTGCAAGTGTTTGAATCACCAAAGCGCCCTCCCGGGATTATTGCAAAGGGTTACTGTCCATGTCTGTCCGAGGTGTAGTGGAAATAGCCTTCCACTATACCTGTGAAGATCCCTAGGGTTAAGATACTAAAGATACCAGAAATACAAAAATACCTGGGGGAACAGTTTTCATCCTAGCTAAGATGCATGGGCAGGGTAGCAAAGCCCAAAATCCAAAAGCACTTAAAAGTACTAGTGGATCCCCGTACGCGAATCAACTCTGGTTTATGTTCGAAAGGAAAGTGAGGGGGTATCCTCAATAGTTCCAGTCTCACACGGTCTCATGCTTAACTCTGGTTTGAGTAGAGCGTTCCTAGTATATTTTGATATAGGTGGATTTACCTAAGAGATTGTCTTACTATAATTATTCAGTAATGAAATCGATTTCAAGTAGTTTAAGGTGATTTACCTCGAAACCCTAGCCTAAGCTAGTTGATGTCGTGTCAAACCTAAAAAGAAAAAGTTGCTAATTAATTTTATTAAAAATTCTTTTTAGAGGCTACCTTTTACTCAAAAAGGGTAGTGAAGTGTGTGGTATGGTTTATGATAGAAATAAAAGTGTGTACAAATGATGCCTTAAAACTTCATAAAGACTCTTTTTGCTTTTTAATTTTCAAAGCAGGACAAACTATGCTACTTCGAAAATAATGATAAATTTCACTATTAAACTACCAATTTCATTTTTTTGTCTTTTCTTCTATTTGCAAAATAAAATGAACTTTGAAAAAAGGCACAAGTAAGACATAACGAAAAGTGTGGGTAAAGATAAACAACCTAAAGGCTTAAAGAAATCGAATCAAAAGACTGAAAAGGACTTGACCTACCGATTTGTTTCGATGGAAAAAAACTCTAAGCTTGGAATAGGATGTAAAAGAAGAAAGGAAAACAGATGCATGCAACGGAAAAATAGACCAAGAGGCTACTCCTAATCACCAAAACCCAAGAAAACACCCACCAAACAAAAGAGTAGGTAAGCAAACCAAAGGTAACCCTACTGCCACACAAAATCAAAAGGAAAAGCTAAGAAAGGCTTAAACCGAATCAGACTGATCTGAACAGGAGTTTAGAAGGTACCTAAACTATCAAACCCTAAAATGAAAATCCAAACTCAATGAAAGTGTGCAGGTATTTGTTGATGTATATGTAACTTCGGAATGTATTTCACATATATGTATATTGTATTCCTATAGAGATGGTTTTATTCCTCTATAAGGAAATGTCGTCATTTATATTGTAAGTGTCGTAACTTATACTTGATGGGTTATTAGACCACCTTGTTTGGGGTCGGCCCTGTATAAGTCATGTGGGTAAAAGGGTTATTATACCACCCTATTGGGGGTCGGCCCACTCAGCATTATGTTATGTGGTTAAGTTCGAGCCTACATGAGTTAGGTAAAAAGGCAAGTCAATTCAAGTATAAATAGAGTGCGGGAGGCACTCTATTTGCTCACTCACTTCTCACACATGCACTCAAGGAGGAGTGGCGCACTTATGGAGGAGGAGGATCTGCTGCTAGGTTATTTCTATCTCTCATGGTTGGTTGTATCATTGCTCTATCTATCTCTGAGGAAGTTATTGGGGTTTTTCACCTTTATGGTTTTCCCCAAGTAAATCTTTGTGTCTCTTGTGTGCTTGCATTATTGTCTCCATGATTGATATGCTATAGATATGATGTACATGTTGTTCTCTCAGTTAAGATCCTAGATTAGATTGAAGTAAATTCTGAAAATTCAACATGGTATCAGAGCTAGCCTGAAAGAAGGCATGATATGGCATGTATGACACTTGTTGCACTTACGATGCTAGGGCTTGATATAGCAAAAACTAGTCATCGTAGAACTTTCTCTATAAATCCGTTTTGGCGAAGTTTTCGGATCTGAAATTGTTACAGGATGAATATAAGATCTCCATGTATCTTGTACCCAAAGGAAAACCTCTAATTCGTTGTACTTTGTGATTTATGATCTGTACAATATAGGGTTTCTGCCTCTTCCAGATCTGAGTCAAAATCAGGTGACCTTGGGAAAAAGGTCATAACTTGGGCTAGGAAGCTCCAAATGAAATTTCGTGAAAAGTGACAGGTAGTACACAGACTGTACTATCTCAGAAAACATTTTCAGAGGCCTAAGTTGAACTAGTGACACGTGGAATTCCGTACAAGTTTGCTCTCCTGTATTATCCCAAGAACAGGTCACGTTGCGACACTTGGCATAACTCTCTCTCAGAGAGTCCAATTGAGGTCAGACCTATTAGGATGGAAATATAATAGGGAGATATATTTCATGAAACCTTTTTAGAGGCCGAAGTTCAAATAGTGACACGTGGCATGCCGTACAAGTTTGCACTCCTGTATTATTCCAAAACAGGTCACGTTGCGACACTTGGTATAAATCTCTCTCAGAGAATCCAATTGAGGTAAGACCTGTCAGGATGGAAAGATAACAGGTCATTCGATCTCAGGAAACTTTTTCAGACCCTGTGGATCAAAAAGATTGGAGGTACACCAGAAACAATCAGGTACATATTTCTGTCAAAACAGAATTATTTTTTAGTACCTTCATTCATGGCTTCCAGAATTTAGGGCTTTGGAGAAAGTTGGAATTTTTGTAATCGGAGACCACAGCTGGATGCTACTCATCAAAATAGAAATTCAGAGACAAAGATCAGAATTTTTGGTTGGGCAGAAGGTCGGGCTTGATCAAACCCTAGTTCGAGACTTTGATAAGAAAAGTGGAAAATTAGGGCTTCTATAAAAATGGGAATTTTTGAAATCTGTGACCATGGCTGGAAACTCCTCAGAAAAATAGAAGCTTAGAAATTTGGATCAAACCTTTTGATTGGGCAGAAGAGTGGGCTTCATCAAACCCCGGTTCATGGTCACGTCCAGTGAATCCAAAAGTCTCAAAGGAAAAATTGAGGAGTGAAACTTTGCAGTTTTCAAATTCTGAATTTACCAGCTTGATCAGCTCATCAAGGCGCATATTTCTATCCTTTCAGAAGTTTGAAATTCAAAGTTTGAGTTTTGGGGGTTTCTCTGACAAACCCATATCTAGCTCCAGTCCCAGTTCTTGTAAATCAAGTGGATTGGGTTAATCCTAGAAGAAGATGGATTGGTCACTTACATAAGTGAAGAAGTTCCTGTTTTAGAGGGAGATGAGCCTAAGGCCTTACATAAGAAGATTACAAGCGATCTCGACAGGTATGACTCATCGAGGTATGTTTTGAGATTTGTTCATGATTAAGTTTATGGTATGTTTATCTTCATGTTATTACGGTTAGTACAATCTTGATTTTAGATTTGTCGTATCACCTTAACAAAATTATGAATGCATGATAGAAGATATTCATTGGTTAGGGTGTTGACACTTATGATTGTACTAATGCATTATGGTGTTGTATGAGGTTTATGTTGTCTACTAACATGAAAGGTACACCAAGAAAGACAAATCATGTTCCAGTTCAAGAACATATGATCATGATGACATGAGGATAAAGACTCATTCATTGTCATGGACTCATAGAAGATCCATTTACGAGGTATGTATAACTTGGTTTTATAATGGCTAACCTATGAGATATACAGGTTACTAGCACAAGTCATTGAAGAAGAACAAGAAGACATCATGTGAGTATGTTAGACATAACTAACTAGCATGCTAATCCAGGTATGTTTTTTTTCTATATCAAGATAGAATCCTACCTTGGGTTAGGATCTTATACTTTTGTTGATAATGATTATTCATGAAGTCATAGGTTTGAATAATCATGGTTGTATGCATATTATGTTTCTTACCATAATTGATGATATGACTAACCAGAAGAATCATGAAGGTATAGGTTCGAATAATCACAGGTTTTATGCATATTATATCTCTTATCTTGATTGATGATTCAACTAAAGAGTCATAGGTTTGAGTAATTATAGGTTTAGACATGTTATGCTTCTTATGATTTGACTAACCATGAGAATCCTACATAAACCTTGAATGATAATGCTTATTATTTATGTTTGAAATGATCATGACTATACATGCTTGAGATTATTGTGTTTTGATAAATTATACTAATGTATGATTATGTATGAGACCTCAAGGATAACACAATGATGATACTAATAAGAATGCATAGTGATTAAGGATGGATGTAAGTTCAAGGATAGGTAATCCAGGAAGCAAAGATCAAGAGGGAGCACACTCCAGTTGTTCCTGCAAGAAAGCAAAGGAACACACTCTAGTAGTTTCTGCAAGGATGCAGAGACTCAGAGGGAGTCCACCCAACAAACAAACAAAGATAAGTATTTTAATTTCTTGCATATTTGTTTGTTTAAATAAAATTGTTCAATGATGTATATGCTCATGTTCCTAGACTTAGGATATGTATTGTGCATATTAGAATAGTTGCATTGATGAACAGTATACTACTAATATACATAGGTAAGTGGCCTATGGCACTGTACAACATTCCATTGCTACTTATCTAGAATGAAACCTCTTTGCTGACATGTTGGGAGTTGTGCACACTCTTAACAATGTTCTGGTAGAGATTGGAAGGCATCTAGAAAGTTACGGGATATGGATAAATGTTGTATTGAAGCATTGGCTAAGATAATTGCATGAGTGTATGACATATTTCTTTATGTGTAAGAATTTGTTCTGAAAATTATGAGATGTTTCTAATCATGCAATTTAACCTGTTTTGTAGGAAAGACCGTATATCTTCACCTACAAAAGGACTACAACATTTGTTCCAGCAACAAAGATATCTATTGAAAATATTGAAGTTCCCAGGATCTGGGATGAAGAAATGCAATACCATGATCCGTCGATCATGAAGAATGATGTTTGGGATGTAGTCCCAAGACCTGAAGGGAAGTTTGTTATGACTTCCATATGGATCTATCAAGATCAAGCATGCTGCAGATGACAGCATATAGAAATATGAAAGTGATGAAATAGAAGATACACTAGATGAATTTCAAGACAACTTTCTTGAATAGTTGTATGTGGATGACCTGTTTGTAATAAGAGATGATAGATTGATTGCCGACACACAGCGGAAGCTTTCTGCCGAGTTCGAGATGAAGAACTTGGGGATGATGCACTATTTGTTTTTGGCATGGAGGTGTGGCAGAGTGCAGATGGAATCTTCCTTGGACAAGGGAAGTATGTAGTAGAGATCCTGAAAAGGTTCGGGATGATGGACTGCAAGGATATGGCCACACCTATGGCATCGAATCTGAAGCTTCTATGTGATGCTTCATCTGAGCCGGTTGATGTCTCTTTGTATCATCAGATGATTGGGTCCTTGATGTACTTGACGAACACGAGCCCAGATATTTGCTTTGCTGTGAACACATTGAGTCAGTTCCTGACGGATCCGAGGAGTGTTCACTTGGTTGCTGTAAAGCATGTTCTGAGGTACCTGAAGGCTATAGTGGATTATGGGCTCAAGTATGAAGTGAATCAAGAGTTTAACCTACAGGGTTATGTTGATTCATATTGGGCTGGCATTGTTGCAGACAGGAAGAGCACATCTGGGTGTTGCTTCAGTATGGGATCAGGTGTGATCTCTTGGTTTAGCAGGAAGCAGTCCTGTGTAGCACTGAGTACAACTGAGGCAGAGTATGTTGCAGCCTGTTCAGCTAGTTGTGAGGCAGTATGGCTACAGAAGTTACTGTCTGAGTTATTTGATCTCCCGTTGGAGGCTACTGGTATCTTTTGTGATAACAAAGTTGTGTGAAGCTGTCCGAGAACCCAGTGTTTCATGACAGGTCGAAACACATAGAGATCAAATATCACTATATCAGGGATATGGTGCAGAGAGGAGCTGTGAAGCTCCTATATGTTGCGACGGACGAGCAGATTGCAGATGTGCTGACGAAGCCACTAGCCAGGGTGAAGTTCGAGTACTTCAGAGAAAGGCTTGGCGTTCTTCAGATCGAGGACACTTCGAGGAAGAAGTGATGGACACATTTGTTGAAGCCATTCCAAGCATGTTGGAAGGAGGATCCTTCACATGGCTGTGGATGTAAGCACTGGATGATGAGCATCAGGATGATGTTCTTGTTTCTGCTTGGATATGATCAGTTGGATCATTTTATGTATGTATGTACGCATCATGTTGGATGTTGGATATGATCAGTTGGATCATTTTTATGTATGTATGTACGCATCATGTTGGATGCTGGATATGATCAGATGGATCATTTTTATGTATGTATGTACGCATCATGTTGATGCTAGATATGATCAGTTGGATCATGTGTATGTATTTTCTATATGCATCATGTTAGATGCTTGGACCATGTATCTGTATATGTATCAGGTGGATACATTGTATGATCAGGTGGATCATGTATGTTGATATGTATCATGTATTTGTATTTGTATCAGGTGGATACATTGATGATCAGGAGGATCATGTATGATGATATGTATCAAGTAGATACTTGGTATGCATCAGGTAGATGCATTGATGATCAGGTGGATTAGGTATGATGGCATGTAGCACGATGTTGCAGTGATGATCAGGATGATCATAGATGACGAGCTTCAGGATGTTGCTCCAGATGACATGCAGCAGGACGTTGTAGTGATGATGATCAAAATGATCATGTGTACATCAGGTTGATGTATGGTGAGTATCAGGATGATACTTTATGGCCGTAGATCAAGTTGTGCAGAGGAGCATGCCTGGGAGATCCTATAGGTCGGAGTTGTGTACCCGTAATAGCCTGGGATGCTCTTTCGAGACATTGCTCTGGGAGGACATGTAATTTTTGCCCTGGGAGATCTTTCAGGTCGGAGTTGTGTACCCGTAACATCTTGGGATGCTCTTGTGAGGTTTTGTCCTATGGCATGTAATTTGGGCCCTGGGAGATTTCAGGTCGGAGTTGTGTACTCGTAACATCCTGAGATGCTCTTTCGAGGTTTTTCCATGACCACATGTAATTTGTGCCCTAGGAGATTTCAGGTCAGAGTTGTGTACCCGTAACATCCTGAGATGCTCTTGCTAGGTTTTGTGGTGACCACATGTAATTTGTGCCCTGGGAGATCCTTGAGGTTGGAGTTGTGTACCCGTAACATCCTGGGATGCTCTTTCGAGGTTTTGTTGTGGGGTCACATGTAATAGTGCCCTGGGAGATCCTACAGGTCGGAGTTGTGTACCCGTAACATCCTGGGATGCTCTTTCAAGGTTTTTTGACGCACGTAATAAGTCCTGAGAATTCCACAGTATGGCCAGTGATGATGAAGACCTGCAGGTGGTGGGCCTACATCCAGTATGAAAAAGGACTGGCTCTGTAGAACTTCCTATGACGAGTAGATTCAGAGATTGATTGAGATAGCAACAGTAGTGACGATGATGATGACTCGATGACAATTATCCAGTGACGATGATCCAGAGAAGATGACTTGAGCTAGAAGAACTGTGCTGAGAAATAATTTCCTAGTTAAGAGGGAGTGTTGATGTATATGTAACTTCGGAATGTATTTCACATATATGTATATTGTATTCCTATAGAGATGGTATTATTCCTCTATAAGGAAAGTGTCATCATTTATATTGTAAGTGTCGTAACTTATACTTGATGGGTTACTAGACCACCTTGTTTGGGGTCGGCCCTGTATAAGTCATGTGGGTAAAAGGGTTATTAGACCACCCTATTGGGGGTCGGCCCACTCAGCATTATGTTATGTGGTTAAGTTCGAGCCTACATGAGTTAGGTAAAAAGGAAAGTCAAGTCAAGTATAAATAGAGTGCGGGAGGCACTCTATTTGCTCACTCACTTCTCACACATGCACTCAAGGAGGAGTGGCGCACTTATGGAGGAGGAGGATCTGATGCTAGGTTATGTCTATCTCTCATGGTTGGTTGTATCATTGCTCTATCTATCTCTGAGGAATTTATTGGGTTTTTTCACCTTTATGGTTTTCCCCAAGTAAATCTTTGTGTCTCTTGTGTGCTTGCATTATTGTCTCCATGATTGATATGCTGTAGATATGCTGTACATGTTGTTCTCTCAGTTAATATCCTAGATCAGATTGAAGTAAATTCTGAAAATTCAACAGTACTGCAACAGACAACAAGCGTAGAGTGCATAGGTTTGCATAACGGCAACACGCATCTAGGGAAAAAGATGCACAACTGTGACTAGCAGGGAGTCATGCACAGGTTCAAAAGAACTAGAAAGCAGAAAAGACACCTAAAACAAGTACTGAAGTGAGTGAAGCAATCTAAAGAGGACTTCCAAGATGTTAAAACAAGACTAAAAAAGGACAAGGATGTCTCAACATCAGCAGAGAGGCAAAGCAAAAGAAGGAACAGACCCAACATTAAAAAATCAAACCCTGCAGCAAAAGGTTTAATCTTACAGGAAAGTGCGCAAGTTTCAATAGTGTACATTTCTAAAAGTATGCAGGTTTCAATAATGACAACCCGCGTACATTTCTAAAAGTATGCAGGTTTCAATACTGACAACCCACGTACATTTCAGAAAATGCGCACCTGTATGCACAGGAGACCAACGCACAGGGATTAAAAGGAAAAAGAAAGGGCTTTGCATAGTTAGAATGAAAAGAATCAAGATAAAAAGAAAAGCCAAGTAACCTATAAGGAATCTATCAGAAAAAAAAAGACTGCATAAACTGAAAGAAAACCTAGCAAGGTCCCCTAGAGCAGAAACAACAAAGTCACCAGTTATGTTGTGCAGGATAATACCTTATAGTGAGGGAAACGACACTACCAACTTACATGGGATGACAGGTAAATGTACAATTAGTCATATCAAATCTAATGAACAAGTAAATCAATCACAACAGATGAACATAGAAAATATGGTGTAAAATTGTGCAAAACATGCATCAGTGCTCAATATCCCAATAAGGGTGAATAATTACAATACAATCATCTGACAATGAGTGAGCAATTCGAATTGACTAAGAAGTTCATTCGAATTACTGAATGGTGTAGCTTGGCTCCAACTAGGATTCCTCATCATCAATCAGTGGTGGTCATCAATGCACAAGAACTAGTCATCCAGGTGTCAATTTGACTCTAACTGAGTGTAACTGAAGTGTGTAGCACCGATATAGGGAAGGAGACTCAGTGGAGGGCGCATGGGAGGCTTAACGGAAGTCAAAACAATTCATCTAGTCAATCTGGAGGACCAACGGAGTGAAACAGTCAGTCGGGAGTGAAAATAGCCTCAAATCAGGGAGAATCGGAGCTAACTGAGTGTAAACTAAGGTGGTAGGTGAAGAAGTGCACCCTTCTCTGGTAGTAGGTGAGAAGTGGGTGCCTTCATGAGTAGGAGGGTTAAAAGTCTGATGTAAGAAGCTCTCGGGTGCTAGAATGAAGTGGATAAGGTACTGGAGGCATCAACCTGGTGACTGGGATGCATGCAAAATGCATGCAAACCCTAGAATTTGTATGCAAACCCTAATTGCATGCAAGGTCCTGAAAATGATGATGTGGATATCCGAACACCCCCCCTCAAGCTAGACTATGATGTGCAAAAAATAATGTGGGGCCCTGGTTACTAAGACCAAAGGTCACCCCAATACAATAATCCAAAAAATGCTGAAAATAAACTAAGTGATGAAAGAGGGAAAACCCAGTGGGAAGAAAGCCCCCCCTCAAGCTAAAACATAATAATGGATCAATCTTCCTGCACCATGATGGAACTCACACCCAACAATGAACGAAGGTAAGATAACTTCTTCTCAGTGAAGCTCTTGGTGAAGATGTTTGCAATTTGCTCATCAGTAGGGCAATATTGTAGAATGATGGTGTGATCATGCACCAACTCTCAAATGTAGTGCATATGAATCTCAATGTGTTTGGTCCTCTACCGCTAAACTAGATCTGTGGAGATCTTGATAGCACTTTGAGTTTCACAAAATAGGATAGTCAAAGTAGTGCCACCAAAACCAAACTCGAAAAGAATACCTTGCAACCAAACTGCCTGAATGCAGGCATTGACTGCCCCTCGATACTCTGCCTCTGCTGAAGAAAGTGCAATGGCTTCCTGCTTTTTGCTGGACCAGCAAATATGGCCATGACCAATCATGAAAACATAACTAGAAGTGGACTTCCGATCAATGCTATCACCTGCCCAATCTGAATCAGTAAAACCAATGAAATCAAGCTCAGAATCTGCAGCATAATGAATGCCAAAATGTTTCATACCTTGCACATGCTGCAAGATCCACTTGGATTCCCGCCAATGAAGCTCATGGGGCTGCTACATATACCTTGACACAGCACTCACGGCATATGAAATGTTAGGCCTTGAGTGTGTCAAGTAAAGTAGTGAACCAATCAACTGTCGATACATGCTGCAATCTGCAAGTAGTGTAGAATTTCCCTCCTCAAGACTGATTCTTGAGAGGAATGGGAATGGGGCTGCCTTACATTCAACCATATTAAACTTCAATAATAGGTCGGAAGCATATTTTTTCTAAGATATAGTGATCCCATCAAAATTTTGAGCTATCTCCAAGCCCAAAAAGTGACTTAGCAAGCCCAAATCGCTCATGTCAAAAGCTAGATTTAAGGCAGTTTTTAGCTTGTTTATTGAAGTAAGAGTGCTACCAGTAATGAGAATATCATCAACATAAAGTACAATAACCAAAAAATTACCTTTAACTTGCTGTAGGTACACATTCGGATCAGATTTTTATCTTTTGAAATTCTGAGAAAGAAGGAAGGAGTCCATCTTTGCATACCAAGCTCTTGGGGCCTGTTTTAATCCATACAAAGATTTCTTCAATCTCCAAACTAATGATGGATCTGATGTGTAGCCTTATGGATGCTTCATATATACCTCTTCAGCATGATCTCCATGTAGAAAAGCACTCTTCACATCCGTGTGGTGCACTTTCCAGTGCTTGGATGCGGAAATTGCCAAAACAATGCGGATGGAATCCATCTTTGCAATCGGTGCAAAGGTCTCAGTGTAGTCCACTCCTTGGACTTGGGAGAAACCTTTTTCCACTAAACTTGCTTTGTATTTTCTAATAGAGCCACCAGCAGAAAATTTCGTGCGGTAGACAATTTACATTGGACTAACTTTCTTCATGGTGGAAGAGAAACTAGCTCCCATGTATTGTTCTTTTGAAGAGAACTGTACTCTTCATCCATGGCACTTTTCCATCTCGGATCTCGGTGGGAATGATAGTATGTTGTGGGATATGAACCAGTCATCAAATAAAAAATCTCATGAAGTAATGGATCAAAAATATAAAGAGCCATACCTGCTCTTTGAAAGTCTGCTCTTGTTCGTCTCGGATCAGCAGGATTTTTAAGGTTCGAACCAGTAGATTGAGGAGTGTTTTGGGCCCACTTCGGTAACTGAGGAGGATCATAATGGTCGGATTCTGAAACTGATATGTCATGATCATGTGCTGCTAAAATATCAGAAATATCAGAACCAATACCTTCATTATCGCTGCTCGAATCTTCTTCTGGTGAAGGTGGTGAAACAACAGTTTCTTCCTCGACTAGTTGCAATTCTTGAAGCGATTCTTCAAATTGTACACTGCGCTCTATCAATATCTTTTTGGATCTGATATCCATGATTTTATATGCTTTTGATTCTTCCCCATATGCTATCAGTATGCACTCAATACTTTGTGGATCCAAAGCTCATCTCTTCTTGGAAGGAATTCTATCCCATGCAGTAGAGCTAAAAACTCTCAAATTTGACACATCCGGTTTGTGACCAAAGAATGCTTCGAAAGGAGTCATACCTTTCACGGATGAATGTGGAACTCAGTTTTTAATGTATGCAGCAACATTGATTGCTTCATCCCAAAGAATTTTCAGCCAAACCTTTTGACTCAATCATGCAAGTAGCCATCTCTTTCAATGACCGATTTTTCCTTTCCGCTACACCGTTCTGCTGGGGTGTGTAGGGAACTGTATGTTGGATCTGAATTCCACTTTCGGAACAAATTTGCAGCAACTTGGCCTTGATATATTCTCCACCATTATCAGATCTAAGAGCTTTGATCTTGCTCTCAGTGGCGGTCTCAACAGAAGCCTTAAAATCCTTGAATTTTCCAAGCACTTCTGACTTATTTTTGAGAAAAAATACCCATGTAAAGCGGGAAAAATCATCAATAAATGTCAAAACATAACTTGAACCATTTAATGAAATATGGGGTAGTGGACCACTAATATCATAATGTATCAGCCCCAAAAATGTAGAAGCTCTGCTAGCTTTTCCGCGGTCAAACCTGTGCTCGGGGTGCTTCCCAATAATGCAACCAATGCATATTCCCTTCGAGGAACGGAGTTGTGGAAGACCATATACCATGGATTTGTTTGATAACAGTAGAAAATAATTATAATTAAGATGTCCAAATCTTTCATGCCAAATCCTACTAACCTCATTACCATGTGTGCGAAGAGCAGTGGGATTTGCAAGTAGAATAAAGTGTGAAAACTCATAGCATTTTGCAGTGTGGTTCGCCTTTCCGACTGCAATAAGTCTTCCACTTTTGATATCATAAATTTAAACTATATTAGGGCTGAATGTAACTTGCTTCGGTTCACTAGTGTGTGTCATTTGATACACAGAAAGAAGATTTCAAGCCAAGGAAGGCACATAGAGAACATTCTGAAAGCTTCCATGATCAACATGGATTGTACCTTTGCCCTTTGAAGAAATTTTTGAGTCATCTCCCAAATGGATGGGGATGGAGCTGTTTGGATTGAATGAAGAAAAATAATCAATATTTGCAGCCATATGATTCGATGCACCCGAATCTATCAAGAGAGTAGTGGGCTTCGAAACAGTTGCCATGAGTGCTTGTCCTCTTTCATGATCATCATTCCTATCCTTCTTCCTTGCACCATCAGGAAGAGTTATGTTATTCTTTTCCAAAAGGAGAGCCATTTGATCTATATTCTTCTTCATGCATGAACTTTCGGAATGAAATCCACGGTTGCAATAAGTACAATTATATTTTTCCTTACCCTCTTTACCCTTTTGCTTGAACTTCGAACTGGATGGTGCATCCGTCTGCTTGCCTTTCTCTCTTTGCTTGTGAGGTTTGAATTTGGGATTCTCTTTCTTTTGCTTTCCTTTACCATTCGAATTCTTGGGTCGTTGAACAAATAGGGCTGAATTTTTGGAGCTTATGGACCCCATTTGAATCAACTTATCATGCTCTTTTGTGGCGGACTCAATGAAGGCATTCAAGGTAGGCATCTTCCAATTCGGGGTAGTTAGCCAACCAGAATTGAAAGTAGAGACAAATACTGAATAGTCTTTACCAAGCTCGATGAGAATAGAGAGGATCAATTGCTTATCCTCTTTGATAACTCCACTGTTCTTCAACTGCAATGTAAAGTACTTGAATTTTGTGAAAAACTCATTGATGGTATCGAAATTCTTAGGACTAAGAGCAATGAATTCATTCTCTAATTGAAAAACCCTAAGCTTGTCCTGCTTGCCAAAAAGTGTTTCAAGTTGCTCCCATATTGCTTTTGGAGTCTTCAATCTGCTGAGATGGAAGTGAAGATCTTTGGAGATGGAGAAACAAAGAAGACCATAAGCTTCATCAAGCTTGTTGTAGTGTTTGGTTCTTTCTGACAATGTGTGTGGCTCCAATTCATGGCCAATGGTGACTCTATAGTATCCTTTTGAACGCAATATGATCTCCATATCATCTTTCCAATCAAAATAATTGAAAGGGGTGAGGATAGGCTTTGAAGAAGAGTATTCCATTGCTAGGAGTGATTGCACTTTGATGTAGAAAGGCTTGCAAAGGCAAGGTAGAGAATGCAATTGAAGGAGACAATAACCTGCAAATCACAATGAAAACAATCACTGTAAGGTCAAACAATCCACCCTTTTAGAGTTGCATCACACCTGGGATTGGAGATCAAGCAATGTTGAATGGGTCCAATGTATCAAATCTAGGATTTATGTGGAAACTCAAGCTTCTGGAGTTGTATTGGATGTATTTTTAAGCTTTGCATGCACAAGAGTGAATGCTCTTGAGATCTTTCTTGCCAAACTTTTTGTAATTTTGAGTAAATTCACTCAAATCTCCTTGTAGAACACCTGTAGAAAAGAGATCTTGTCCCTGCAATGGCTCTGATACCATGTAAAATTAGTCACAACAGATCTAATGAACAAGTAAATCAATCACAACAGATGAACATAGAAAATATGGTGTAAAACTGTGCAAAACATGCATCAGTGCTCAATATCCCAATAAGGGTGAATAATTACAATACAATCATCTGACAATGAGTGAGAAATTCAAATTGACTAAGAAGGTCATTCGAATTACTAAATGGTGTAGCTTGGCTCCAACTAGGAGTCCTCATCATCAATCAATGGTGGTCATCAATGCACAAGAACCAATCATCCAGGTGTCAATCTGAGTCTAACTGAGTGTAACTAGTGTAACTGAAGTGTGTAGCACTGATATAGGGAAGGAGACTCAGTGGAGGGCACATGGGAGGCTTAACTGAAGTCAGAACAAGTCATCTAGTCAATCTGGAGGTCCAATGGAGTGAAACAGTCAGTCGGGAGTGAAACTAGCCTCAAATTAGGGAGAATTGGAGCTAACTGAGTGTAAACTGAGGTGGTAGGTGAAGAAGTGCACCCTTCTCTGGCAGTAGGTGATAAGTGGGTGCCTTCATGACTAGGAGGGCTAAAAGTATGATGTAAGAAGCTTCTGGGTGCTACAATGAAGTGGATAAGGTGCTGGAG
Source organism: Larix kaempferi (assembly GCA_027924585.1). Classification (NCBI taxonomy): domain Eukaryota; kingdom Viridiplantae; phylum Streptophyta; class Pinopsida; order Pinales; family Pinaceae; genus Larix; species Larix kaempferi. Next base: position 14,835,776 of record BSBM01000088.1, on the reverse strand, counting down.
GAATCAACCTGGTGACTGGGATGCATGCAAACCCTAATTGCATGCAAGGTCCTGAAAATGATGATGTGGATATCCGAACAGTAAATAAATTCATGTTTTGCATTAATTACTATAAATGGAAAGAGATTAGGGTTATGAAAGTTGTACCTTTTTAACGATGGCTAGTCCTAGCTTTCTCCCAATCTTCCACAGAGATGAACCTGCAAAACAAGTTAACCTTCCTCAACATATCTTGACTGTAATAAATATAATGAAATTGAAAGCAATATAACATTAACTACAATCAGATATCCCACAAAAGAGACATTTCATTGGGACGTGAAGGGCATTTCCACCTTTTATTGTCACAGAAATGCAGACAAGTACAGATATACCTGATCTGTCCAGACACTTCTGCAACCAAGTCCCAGGCTCCTGCTCCTCACAATGACTTAAGAATTCCTCCAGCATAACAACAGCTTATAATTCCTTATAAGTTCTTCTCTCATGGCTTCCCCTTGTATTTATGGCACAAGGTAGGTAGTTGAATTCAAGAGGTGGTTAAATTGGGAGGTTGGGGAAGTTGCAAAACCAACTTCAATTAATCCCAATTTGTAATCTTAATATATTTTTTCATTTCATCTTAAGCTGTGCGCAGGTTTCATACAAATAGACTAACACACAGTATGCAACTTCTGCATTTGACAACCAATGTTCACAACATTTTAGAGGATGTGCGTAGGCTGTATTCAATAAGACTAGTGTTGCAAACGCTAGATCACTGTGGCAATAGTAGCGCACATATCATGAAAAATGTAGAAAAAATAATATTTTCGGTTGAAGAGTGTAATCTCAGCAATAACTCATCCAGGGTCAATCTAGCTCTTCCATCCATAGTTTCCTTTTGTGTGATCGATAGAGCAATGTGATCACAAACGGAGAAGTGTAAATTTGACCTATAACAATGACACCAAACTTGTTGTTCACAAAAAATGACATTGTAGATGGAAGAGCCTCGGATTTATACCTAGTCTCATGGCTTAAATCATTCTTTTTTTATCCAACATTAGTTTTTTGTTTATCTTGGTTTGTGACTTACACGCAGTTGATGGTCATGCAAACTGCATGTTACACACTGGTGAAGAGTTCACTCATGTGCGTGTGCAATAAAAAGTTGCACACACATGCTTCAAAGAGTTGAATCATGTGTTACACACATGTTGAATGTTTAGCACTCGCGTGCTGCTTATTAAAATTTGAAAAATAAAAATAAAATCGATTCTCAAAGAAGTTGGGGTAGTTCTTGATAACTTCCCCAAACGGTTACGACCATTATCCATTCAATGGTTTGCCTCCTTTTACTATAAAAGCAATGAGCGTTGGCCTTGAAGGCTACTTTTCATCTCATTAGTAAAGTAATGTTGAAAGAATTTTGACTCTCTTCAATCCCATTTATTAGATGACCAAGACATTCTTGTCCTATCCCATCTGGAGATTGCTTGAGTTTGTGGATATTAGAAGCAAGGATACCTAGATCAAGGTTTCCCGATGTGCCAAATCATAGACATGTATATTTGTATTTGCTATTATTTCTTAATAAAAACAAGATATCTTTTCCTTCCCAGTATCATGTTGCAGCTTGCTCAATGAAATAGTTATATTTTTACATTGATATTAGGGATATGTGTTCAAATGCATGCTAATATCTTTGTATCAATTCATATTTATTTTTTCGTAGCCATAATATTTTGAGGAAGGTACTGTTGACACCCAAAAAATGATCACTATCTCATCTCACTAGTCACATGACCCATTTGTTTACTTTTCCTACCATTTTTGCCTCTAAAACCTCAGAAAAAACTTCAAATGGTCACCAAAAAGGCCAAAATCCATCTTTTTCTCCTCAAAATAGTTAAATTTCCTCAAAAATACCAAAAACCCTCCAAAGGGGTCCAAAATTCCCAAAAATAAATTAAAAGAGAATAAAGTTCAAAAATATATTCAAAAATGGAAAAAAGAGGGAAAAAGAGGAAAATAAACCCTAAACCATTTTACCAATACAATTGGTTACCCTAAACCATGGTTGTATTCTCCATCGCCCAAAAGTTATAAAAAGGTGATAGAGGCTACCCATTATTGATCCACATTCTTGCCTATCCTTATGTTGCCAAATTCATTCTTGAGAGCCTAAGCCCACCATTTGTGCTTAGATCCATCATTTGAGTGAGCCATTTTGGCCAATCCCCATTGCATTTGGAGAAGAGAAGGAACCATTGGAGCACTGGAGCAACTTGTCCCTACGGCTGCTCAAGCTCAACCAACCTCACCATTGAGGTAACCTTTCATGTGTAACTCGATTTTTTATGAATAAAATTTCTTCTACGTGGAATATCTAAATTATTTACTGTTTACTGCAGGTTTATTATGCACATGTTAGATTAGTTTTTACTGTTTTCATGAGACTGCTACTAAGGAATCCATTTTCCTTAGTATGTGCTCATTGGCACAAGCTTGGGTGAAAACCCAAGCTACAGTTACTATCTATGTGTTGTAGGTATTCCAGTGAAGGAGTTGAAGTCTTTGGGATCAGAATTTGAAGGGTTACTAAAATCTTGGACCAACATACATAAATAAGGTACACCATTTTGATTTCCAACTTTAACTTTCATCATATACAAACCCTATATTGATGTATGCATGACTTTAGATGTTTGTTTACCTTAATTAATATGTTGAATCATGACCTCACCCCAGTCATAGGATAGGTTTCCTTACAACAGAATTGGTGATTTTGTTGGGGAGAAGCCTATTTTCTTTGGGGCTATTTGATTATTTTAGTTTGAATGACATATTTTTTTTGTTCATAGATTCTATCTAATTCTTGAAACCTTAATTTGATCACATACCTTTGATTATGGGATGGATTTTTGAATTTCTCAAGACATACGCGCAAGTGGTAATAATTATAGTTGCGTGTAAGTGGTGGTCTGGACAGTCGCGTGTCACGTGCAGGTTGCAACTCTTACAGTTGCGTGTGCTCCTGGACGTATCAATTTTTAAATTTTTTTGCTGAACCTTTGATTTTGTCTTGGATTTTTCTTAATTTTGCTATATTTTTAAAGGATATTTTGAGGTATTCTATAGGTTTTGCACTCCTCTTCATCCATTTTGATGTGCTTATAAATACCTTATTGATCAAACCATAATTGTAAATTTTACATAGACTCTTTATGCTTTGGTGAATGATAAGTTTTGAATGATAAAGATCAATGTTGAAATTTGTAAGGTAATCCTTTGTCTACCTTGAAGGGAAGTCTTGTCAGTTGAATCTTTGCATGGATGCGGGATTTAAAGTCCTTTCAAGTAGTATTTTGATTTGAACTTGTTTTCTACTTTAAGTGCTTTTGAGAGTGTTGGGACTCTTGATTTGAGTATAAAAGCTAGTATTTTTTGAACACCTTTCCTTTTAGCCAGTTTTGAGGACTTGTTGAGAGAAGAGTCTTATCTGAAATATCTTTGCCATTAAAATTTTGTACTCTTTCCATTTTTGGTGAACTTGTAGACTGTTTGTAAGTTTCTACAACTCTTTCTGAATGTGAACTTGAACTTGCATTTTTTTTTTTCAGTCTGATATTTTGAGAATTATACCAAAGTTTCCAAGTCAAAGTCTTGGTTTTTACTTTCCACCTCTCCAAGTTTTATACTTGTTATCCTCTTGTGAAGTAGAAGCTAAGTGTTGTCAGTTGTTTCAATCCCTAATTGCACAAGTGGAGTGAAGAATCAAGCCTTCCCAAACAATGTATATGAGTATATTGTTTGCTAGAGTGGAGTCTAAAATTCTCATGATATACTTTTCTCCAAATAGCATAGTTACATATCGAAAAACTTTGAATTTTTGGTTGCTTATGCTTTTGCATAATAGATATTTTTAAGTTTGTTTGCATTGGTCCCTAGGTGTAGTTGTTCGTAGTATTCTTCTTTTGTATATTGTAAAAGAAAAGCAAAATAGGTTGGATATTTTATCAATTGAATTTGTGCACGGTTAGCAAGCTTTTAGTGTGATCTTTTGTTTTTGTAAAACATTTGGAATCTTAAATTACATTTTTTTTTTTGCACAAATTTGCATTATATCAAAAAATAAAAAGTGTCTTTCATTTTATTTGGCATAGGAAAAACAAAAATTGCTTTTACATTGAAACTTGCATTGCATAACTAAGCTTGCATTACATTTATGACATTATTGAAAATATGAAAAGAGCATTGTAGCGGTTGAAGGGTGCAACAAATTTTTCAGTTAGAAGGGTTTAAAAGTATATTAGTTTGCATTCATACTTCTTTTAGTTGAAAATTTTTTCTTTTGAAATTTCTTAAAAATATATTTTTTAACAAGAAAAAAGAATTTGAGATATGATCTTAGGTTTTCTCTTGGTTAAAAACACACCTAATAGCTAAGATAGGGTTTTGGAGGTAGCTAGTTGAGAGCTAACTCCTCCAAGATTACTTAAAATTGTTAAACATAGGTGTCTTTCATAAGGGAGGAAATCCAACAGTGTAAAGGTATGGCCTGGAAGCTCCTCTAAGTACTCAAGAGTCAAGCACGAGGCCATGTGAGATTAAGTTGTAGAGAGATACATCCAGTGCTTAATTAAGCATCAACAAGGGATTTTACGTGTATGGGGACTTTCGTCAGCACATAGTTCTTTTATGGAGTTTTAGGGTCAATTACCCAACCCATACGTACAATCCCGACCGGTGATTGTTCCCTCGGACGTTGTTTGCGGATTGGTAGCCTTAAAATGTTGTCTTTAGGGTCATACACAAGTGCTAGAAAAGGATGTTCCGCGACCACCTTGGGCAGACCTAGTGACTGGAGCATTATTACCCTTCGAGGGTGTTTTATAGATTTATCTGGAAAAACATCTGCACCAAGAAGGGAAACACACCCAACCTTGGTATCGTCTCTCTGATATTCATTGATTAGAATTGGGCCTTGATCATCCCAAGATAATATTTGGGAGAACATATCTTTAACTCTGTAGTGAATGGTACTTGCAACCAAGTGCTTTCCATTGTGAGGTTTGTTTTCTTGTTGCAATATGATAGGGGCTTTCTAGTGCATGTTGGTTATTGTTTTCCTTTTTCTAGACCTCTACTTTGAGTCTTTTGTGAGCCACCATGGCCGATCAACCTCCCCACGGATATCATAGATTACAAGAACACTCTCTTGAACAAAGATAAGTCCCCACTCCTAGGAAAATAATGGATTCCAATAGTCCACCCCATCAAGGTGCAGAAGAAGAGAATCAAGAACCAAACATTCAACAACCCAAGCAAGAAAACAATTTTAGCTCTGCATAATCAGAATCCTCATCAGAGGAAGGTCATTTTAGTGACGTTGAAGGTAATATTTCTAATTATCCTTTAGTATTTTCTTATCATCTGGGAGAGAACTTATAACTTCCCTTTATAGAGGATCTCACTGATCCTTCAGGATTTTTAAACCCTACACAGAATCCGAATTTTACGCAAGGAACTGAGTTTGATATTCCCATACCTAGTATTCCTTCATTAAATTGGGTACCTGTGGCCAACATTGGTGAGATATCAGGAATTGTGGAAGCAACCCCCATAGTTGGTGCTACACCTACATAAGGAGGTGATGCAAATACATCATCAACTCTCAGTTATGGGAGGACCTTCTTACAGTTTCCTAGGAACACATATTTTCTCTTTTGGAATGAAATTTTCAAGATTTTATCCCATACCTACCAAAAAACCTTCTTTGTCAATTTATACTACTGCATCAGGCAGTGGTCCCTCAGTACCTTCTAGTGGACTTATGTCCATTCAAAATTCCACACATGTTTCATGGACTACTAGTGGTTTCACCATGCCCCATATGAGTTTACCATCCCAATCTATGGGGGGAACAAGTGTTAGTAACCATTTTTCAACAAATTTTCCTTATAACAATATTGTTGGGATGGGGGAAACTAGCATTCAATTTCCTCAGGAAAAAAGTTATCCATTTGGGAACATCCACTTTCCTAGGATAAGTGGACTGTTGTAGGCACAACAAATCCCATGCTTCACTTAATCAAGGGAACCCCAATTTTAATAAGCGCAAAGGTATTTGGGTGAATTATCTTGTAAATACATGATTTTGATCTTACCTCTAAAATTATTCACCCATGCCTTTGGTCTGTTTGTTTGTAAGGGTTTGATTATTTCTTCCAAAGTGTTTCGGGCTGAAGAAAACCAAAATTTTGAGTATTTTGTCGATTGTGATCACCATCCCGAAATCCGACATTTGGAGAACCTGAAACCCGCAACCCGACAGGTGCGGATTGCGGGACTGTTGCTTTCAAGTTTTGGTTTTGCTAATTCTGAAACCTGCAACCCGACGGCTGTGGATTGCGGAATCATCCTTTAATAAGATTAAGAAAAAATCACCCTGAAACCTGAACCCTGCAACGATGGCATTCGGCTTTCGGGATTGCGTTTTTTCGTTTATTTGGTGTGTCTTCCTGAAACCTGCAACCCATAATTTTGGGATGCGGCGTTCGGGATGCTTATTTTACAGTTAGTGTTTCCGAATCCCGTCACCCACATAGTCGGTTTTCGGCTTTCGGAATGGTTATCCCTCCTCACAGTTTTATGTTCCCGAAACCTGCTACCCGCATGGCCGGTTTTCAGCTTTTGGAAATCTTTTCTCCCACTTACATTTTTGAGAGCCCGCAACCCGTAAATCCGTATGTTCAGGTTTCGGCTTGCAAAACCTTTGAATAAGACTTTCGTCAACATACCTGAACTCGATTCCGCGGCCGCCATGGTAAATCTCAGTCGTCCTTTTGTTATGATCCCACGGTTGGCTTTATTTTGGTAAATGTATTTAATAGGGTTTTTATCTTTTAGTTTTACATTTTAACTGTTGAAGAAATTACGCTGTCGCATTATCATTTTACTATGGATTGCATGTCAAGTGTTGTTTCTCAGTTTGTTGGTTATTTCAGGTAAGTCCACTGTTATCCTTACACTGCTAGCCTGCAATTTTGATATTTTTGGTTTGAATTTCATTTAATTTTTTGTATTAATCAGACATCGCAAAGTTCTTCACCATGTCGAGAAACACACGGTCTAAATTGTCGTACAAAGACCCCCTAATCAAAGACCCAAATTTTGGGTTTCTCTCTGACACTAGTGATCGAGTTACTGAAACATACCAGGTGGATTGGTCTAGGATATACGCCATTTTCGATAATGATGACCTTTCCCATATCAAGAATGATAGACCAGTCTATGAGAAAATTAGGGCTTCCCAAATTCACGCCATCACTGCACACCCTGCTGTCTTACCCTACACAGATGTAGTTAAGTGGATAATTGAGAATGCTAATGTGAAAGACTGCTCTTTCAATGACAGTACCAGATGTCAATTGACAAGTTTTCGCCCAGAGGTTTTTCTTCGAGCTCTTTCTTTGAAACCCCACGTACAGACCCTCTCTGCTGAGTTCATACAATCGTCCAAAACCAGGTATAATTTTGATCAGATGATTAAGTCTTGGATGCACAAGCCTAATGCTTTTATACCTAAATTGGATAACCTTTATCCTATTATCTAGTTTAAGGACCCCTTTTCCCTACTCGTAGCCATGCTCTGTCGGCTTTTCGGTCAACCCAATTGTTCCCATTGTAAAGCAGAGTGGGCACCCATAGCACATCATGTATTACTTACAGGAGATTCTTTTCCGTGGGCCTCTATCTTGTCAGCTGAATTAAAAAACGCCATCCATGAATATCATAAGGCACTAGCTCATAAGAAGAAACCCTTCTTTCTATCTGCATATGTTCTAGATGTTTTCTACTCAGAGTTCTGGTACCCTAATTTGGGTTGGCATTGGACCCCTTCAGATCCACCTGTACACATCTACCATTTAGCACTATCGGAAGGGAATTTTTCACCTATGATATATGACATCTGTGACTGTTTTGTTGGTACCATCTATTTCAAGATCTTTCAGCAGCAACCACCTACATTCTCAGAGGATGCCAAATCTTTTATCAATACAATGGGTGACTGGTATGTAGGTGAGTACTTTTCATACATCAGAATTTGGGGGGGTAAAACGGTTCATTTGTTGCCCATAATAGTTCCATACAGGATGGTAATAGAGGAGGTTTATTTTCAAACTGCCGCTGATGGTATGTGCAAGAGACTCGTAGGACCCAAGAAGAAAAATTGGCCTAAGTTTCCTTTGAATCTGGGTCAATTGGTCATCCCAACATCAACCTGGGCTATAAGTCTGGGTGACCAGATAGATGCTCTAAGATTAGGTGTTGCCCTGAAAATGAAACATGATCCTAAGAAGATCTTGGATGCACACCTAAAGCAAGTTCACATGAAGATTGACTATACCCATGAGTTAATCCTCGATGATTCCATATATCAGGGGGTAGACATATTTTCTCAAGTCTTGTCCAAAGAAAATGACTCTCAAGAACAACATGACATTCTACAGTGTCAGAAACAATTGAAGGACAGAGTCCTAAGTTACAGGACCATGCAGTTGAATCTTCTTGAACAAGCAAGAAAGGACAGAGAAGAGAAAGAAGCTCAGAAATCTAATAATCCTCCTTTTCCCACCAGTCATGATGGAGATAAAGGTAAAGCTATCTTAGGGGAATTATCTAAAGAGAAACCTAATGAAGAAGCTAAACTCATACTGTAGACATCCCGTGAATCCAAACATCAAATGGCACAATTGTCATCAATGTTGTAGACTCGGCTATTAGAACCCCCAAAGACTGTAGACAAAATTCAACCACCGGGTACACTGGATGATCACTTCTCTACTACAAACACTTCAGAAGATGATGAATTGGTCATAACCAAGGCTAACCTAGCTAAAATACCGAACGTCATGCCTTCCTCATCACAAATTTCCACTATAAATGTAATTGATTGCGATGAAGAAATAGTTTCACCTTCTCCAGTACCAGTAGTTGAAGAGGTCATTGGAGATACTAAGTCTGATATTGAATTGCTGGACAACATTGATATCGATCAGTCTTTTCCTGAACAGTCAGTGTTGGAATTTAATGTTGCCCCTGGTATCACATCATCAGCAATTGTGTTTCCATCTATTCAGCCAAATTCTACAATGCCCTTGGGAGGAACACTTCCATTTACATTATCCCACTTGTTTAATACCCTCAACAACTCCACTACTTCATTACCTAAACATTCAGTCTCTTTTTCCATGTCACCATCTGTCATTACAGAACCCCAGTCTTTGGCTATCCCTCCCTAATCATTTGCAGTTGATCCATTAATAACCTCCATCGATGCATCTTCGAAGGTTTCCCCTACACACTCACCTAGTAAAGTTCAGATTCCACTTCCTCTCCCTGAAGTCAATAGTCTTGGTCAGGTTCCACTTTCTGAAGATTTGGTCTCACTTCCCTCCCCAGACAAAGGTGTGTCAACTCTCGAAGTCATCATTACACCTCTATCTACTACTCAAGTCACTCTACGTATCCCTACCTTTGTTGTCACTCATACACCTTCTTTGGTTTCCACAATTAGTGTCACTTCTGTTCCTACACAGTCCATTACTGAGTATACAGACATAGATGTGGTTCCTTTCGGAGATATTTTCTATCGTCAAGATGACAAGGCTATAGTTAAAAGAAGCAGGAAGGGGGGTCAAGGCCAAGGTGGTTTGGAAGCACATGAACCAGATCAGGTAATATGCCCCCCCAGAACTAATAACCCAAGACTTGAAGCAGTTGAAACAACAACAGCCTTAGGGGATTTTGCCACTGCTAACTAGGATTCAGTCCAGGTCTTGGACAAAGAAGTTGACATCAAGGAGGAAGAAATTAGAAACTTGAAAGAAGAATTAATTAAAATAAGGGAACAACATTCTGTTGATGTGGTTGACCTCAGGAAAACTTGGGCAAACAAAGTACAAGACCTAGAACAGAAGAATGCTACTCTTCTTACTGAATTCAACCTTTTGCAGTCTCAACATTCTGCTGATCTCGTAAAGATGGCCTCTTTAGAAAAGCAGGTGGAAGATGCAACTGCAAGTGTAGCTTCCTCCAATGTTCTCAAGTTCACACCCTGTGACCTCAAAAATTTAGCCCTTGAAGTGAATCAGAGTCAGCATGAATTACTAAAGAAGTTATATATTGCCTTAGATGAGATCAGGGAAAGTTTCATCAGTTTTTCTAAGATGTCTTCTACTCTTGAAGAACAGAAGGAAAAACGGATCCAAGTTTGTAAATCTGAAGAGGAAATTGGTCAATGGAAATTGTATATCAAGAATGTTCCAGAGAATATCCCAATCCTTAATACTTTCCAGATGAAGAAAGTCAAGGCATCTCTGAACTCGTGGCTTGATTTGAATGAATCGGCTGAGGAAGTCATTAATAAGTCACAGGACAATTGCACTAGACGATGGTATGTAGTTGATAATATCATGAATGAATTAGGTTTTCCACTCATGAATCCTATTCTGGAAGCTCTCCCACTAAAATGCAGACTTGAAGAACTTGACAGCAGGCACAGAAGATTTGGGATTTGGAACAAGTCAGCATACAAGATGTAGATCGTTTGGTTAAAGAACCGGTCATCATGGAAGGGAGGATTCTCATGTACCTATGTATTTGGAACAATCTAGCGAAGCATGATATGGAGAACAACGCATGCAATGCTCCATTATCCCTCGAATCAGTCATTTTCCCAAATATAGATGAGTTGTTAGATATTTATGAAAAATGGCAGGATTTCATGGATCTTTAATTATATCTGATTTTGTAATCCCTATTTTGTAGAACTTCTCCTTTTGGAACTCTTATGTAAATTTAGTATATAAGGAGGAGGGTTTTTGTTAGAACATTATTACACCTATGTACATTAATAATTTATTAATTGATGGTTAATTAGTGCCAAACAACTTAATAATTGCATCCCCAAGTTGGTTAGTGAGTAAATGGTCATTTAGCTTGAACTAGTTGGCAATGTGGACAAAACTGAGCATTGTGCCAAGTCAAACTAGCTGTTGGGTGCACCCTCCCAGTCATTTATTGCTTCTTGCATGCCTAGGGCACTCTTGCTCCTTGTTTTGTGGGATTCTCTTTGACCAAGGGCGCACATGCTCAGAATGTGGACAAACTTGCCTCCTTTGCCCATTTTTAGCCAAGTCTAGCTGCCTAACCTCTAACCAACCAGATTCTCCACATGTGTGAGGTCACATGGGCCTATCCAGTCATTCCCAGCATTCACACAGCAGTTTCGAACCATTTTGGGATGGTTTGGGATATTTTGGTCAACCTAGGGGGGTTTGAGCTATTTCTAAGCTAGATCAGTGTGAACACTCCAGATGGATTCGAATTGTTCCAGATTTGTATATATGGATGTTCTTAACCTATTTTGAGGTTGGACAGTTAATAATATTTACATTATTCACCCATTTCATGTGTATTGTTCTTCATTTTTTACAAATTTATGCTAATGCTTGTAAATGTGTTGCAATCTTTTCACTAATGAGGAATCCATAGTACCTAGGTTTTGTTGTGATTCAGATTTTATAGTTTTCCTTAGTAAGGGGTTGGAATTTTGGAACTGTAATTCAGCAGGAGATAAGACTAGAGATACTCTGTGGTCGGAGTCATTGTAATTTTGGTACAAGGCATCTTAATACAGTAATGTTATTTTCAGATCCATCTTATGATTATCACTTAAATTTCTTTAAGGATCCCTGATTTTATGTTCCAGATTGTCATTCGTTATGCATATGACCTCTTGTTGGATTTATAATGAATATATAGATCTGTTGTATTGGTGTTCCTGTATAACTGATGTGTGTATGCAAATATTTGATTAAATACTTTTTTTATTGATTTCTGCAATTGATCACATATATATCTATATATATATATATAATCAATCATTGTTGATTTTTCAATCAACAAAAGGATTACAGATTACATCTTGATGGTCTCAAAGCTTGGATTATTTTGTTTAATTTTCATTAAATAAATCATAATTTAAGTCGGAAAATATCTCATCTAAAGGCATTTCTGTTAAAGATGACAGAATTTTTTGCTTTCTTACACTTCAAGTTTGATCTGCATAAACACTCAGCTTTTCATGTTAGAATAGATCTGACTTAAGATTAGGTCCTTTTCAAAATAGGCTAAGTTAGAATCGCTAACTGTTTTCTATACCTTAGTTTCCCTAAATCGGGAAACTGGTCTTATAGATCAAATCTTTTACTCACAGAGTGCCAGCGGAGGCTGAATATCCATGGGTGATTACCATCCCAAACAGCTTGAGGATAGGGTAACTCTTGCGTAGGATTAACTGAAGCCTTTGGCTAGGTTTTCATCCCCTGTTGTGTGCCTTGGAACCCATTCCAACACTTTGCACTCACCCTGCACCCCCGAGGCATCAACAAATGGCGCTAGAAGGAGGGCATGAACTGGCACATTGCCCACAATAAGAGATAACTTTTATTTATTATGTTTAATGGCTCTTTCCCAAATTCCTGCGTGGGAATCTAATACTGCATTAAGCCTACAAGGGGCTTTACATGAACTCCCTAAAAAGGCAGTTAAGATCTTGCCAAAATTCGATGGCAGAGGTAATGTTTCTGTTGTCGAGCATATTAGAGGTATGAATCTATTTTGCGTTTATTTAATATCATACATGAAGATGTTGCTTGCAAAGTATTCCCATTTACCTTCGAAGGTAAGGCTCCTCTTTGGTTTTATTTTTTACCTTTGAATTTAATTTCTAGTTGGTTAGAATTTAAAATTGTTTTTACAGATTCTTTTGAAGATTATGATGTGGTTGAAATTCATCAAAATCTGATTCAAATGCAAGTACTTGATGGAGAATTAACTTGGGATTTCAATACACATTTTCAACAAGTGTATTATGGCTTACACGAAGAACATAGACCTGTAGCACAACTCACTTTCTGTTGGTATGTCAGATCTCTTCCCAAGATTATAGCAATGTTTATTCTGAGACAAGGGATCACAAATTTCAATGAAGCATGCAAAGAGGATCAAGTTCTTGAGAAAGACTTGAAAGGGTATCCTTCAGATCTTTTTCATCCTTTCCTTTCATATAATGTTGAATCTGTTAATGAAGGATCAGACGATTCACAAACTGCTCAAGTTAATTCTCAAATCAAGGACATGTACAATAAATTCATGTCCGTAGAAAAGGAAAAGGATATTCAAAATACTCTACATAATTTGAAACGAATAATTTTTGCATCTAGTTCTCAATCTTCCTTAGATACCAAAAGGAAAATAGATGCCAATTCTAATAGTCATTATTCTCTTTCAAATGAATGTGAGTACGATGAATGTTTTTCATCTTCCCTTCATTGTTCGGAACCTCGAACTGAAACTGTCAAAGAGAATCTTAATCCTAATACTTCCGATCTATGTAATGAACAATTTGTTCGAATAGATTTTGAGCATTTACCTTTTTACCAACTTGATCATAATGATCCAACTATTAATAGAAATCAAGATTTAGGAACTTATGAAGAGGGCTTTTCATCCTTTTCTAATCGTTTTAAAGGTCCTCCTTCTATAAGTAACATTCATTCTCCTTCATCTAGTCAAAAGATGGATGTTCGAATAGAAAGTTTTGAAGATACTGATTGTACTTCAGATTCTGAAGAACATAACGATTCTACTCATTTTACGAAATCTGAAAATTCTTCTTCTTCGTTTTTTTATTCTGATTGTTATGAATAGAATGAGAACCATAAGTATTTAGAGGATGAGTTGGCTGAAATTGAGTTGGAATTTCAGAATATCTGTTCCAAATATGCTTTTTCTATGAATCAAATTTCAAATGAAAATTTATTTCAATCGAATGCTTCGAAATTAAATAAATCTGATACACTTGACAAGAACGAATATCTAAAAAATGAAGTTGACCATTTACAACATTCAAATCCTGATATTTGCTTTCCATACAATAACGATGATATATTGCTAAAGAAAATATTCTCCACTCTCAATTTTGAGGAAAATATTTTGGATCATGATCTTAATAATTTCCAACACACTTTTTATGATTCAATTTATTTATGGTTGGAACAATCATTTTTGAACAATTTCCCATATCATTTTCATTTCTTTGTAAATACGAAACTTAGTTCATTTTTTCCAAATTTTGGATCTCCATTTTCAAGATTTTCATTGCTAATTCATCATTTGTTTTATCTTGCAGGTTTAAAGTTACTTGATTGGCTCCATTGGAAATTCGATTATACTTAGTCTCTGTTTATTTTAGAATAGTGTAGGAGTAGGTATAGAATAGGTTGGTTTTGATAAATTCTTCAATGGTTAGGTTGCCTTTTAAATTCTCTTCAATAAAGTATTTGTGACAATGAGCCGAATCTAAGGTGGGTTCTAGTACTGTTTGATTCCAGACGCTGGAAAATGTTTTTGACACCTATCCAGTGAATCTTCAACCCCTCACAAGTCATTTTGTATAAGTCAAATTGATATTTTTGTACATAGATTGATTTCGTTTATTTTTTTTTATTTTTGGTTTTTTTTACTTTTGTTTATCTTTTGATTTCAAAACCCCACACATGTAGCAATATTTAGTAATCAGCTTATCTCTGGGTGGCGATTCTAGTTTTGGTCCTATGACTGTCTGCCAGCTATGATTTTGTCCTGTATTTATAAATTGTTCAACATAAAGTATACAATTAATGAATGCGGGGCTTTGAATTAATATATTTCTACGATGGTCATTATCTTACACATGTATCATTTGTTAATCGGAGTTCGAGAGATATTTGAGTTTCCATTGCCTCATGTCTCATGGTTTTAGTTGTATATCATATTAACCTTGCCATCTTGTTCTGCTCTGGATCCTTTTACCATTTACCTTAAAATGAAGTAAATTTCAAGGTGGGAGGTCTTGTCATCAAGCCTGCTCATTAGGTTCATAAGTGCTAAGCAGAATGACATCTTCACACCAAGCTACCACACTTGGAAGATGAATTTCAGTTTTGCTGAGAGTTGGAAGATCCTATCACAGGTCGATCCATTCATGATCAGCCTAGCACTGGTGAGTAACACTACTGATATATGGTCACCAAGCCATGGTAGTGCCTTGAAATTTTTCAACTTAATAAAATCTGAATTTCCACATGTTTGTTTTAATACAAGATACCTGTGCATATGAGAACAGGGGGGTCTTATTACAAGCCATCCCTGCCATGATCATGGGTTCAATTTGGACTGAAGCTATCAAAACATGGTTACCAAGCCATGATAGTTGCTTTTAGCACCTCAACTGAAAGACAAGGAGTCTTGTTATCGAGCTGGCTTGATCAGTCTTCGTATTCTGCTTGTGAGTGGCACTGCTTATATTTGATCACCAAGTCAGGGCAGTGGTTTTATACACACAGTTATCTATATATATATATAAAAAAAATGCTGCATGTAAATAATGTCTCAATAAATCAAGGTGATGTGTAATTGGGATATCCAGAAGCATTTTCAAGTATGTGTTTTTGTTCAACACAAGCAACTTCCCATGACTACATATAGGTGAAGGGTCTCAGTTGTTTCTTCAACTCCCTTATCAGATTTGCATTATTCTTAATATGATCATATATGGATATTTATTAATTTATGGTCCATACTCGTTAACTATACTCTTTGTGATCATTTTTGAAAATTCAGGCTGAAGAAAAGAGATTTGGCTAACGTGTTTTAATGTTTTCTCTAAGCTAGTTTTTCATTGCAGAGATAACTAGTTCTTCCCAGCCTGTCGCCATCTGTTGTGGGCACAACAGATCCCATGCTTCACTAAAGCAAGGGAACCCCAATTTTAATAAGCGCAAAGGTATTTGGGTGAATTATCTTGTAAATACTTGATTTTGATCTTACCTCTAAAATTCTTCACCCATGCCTTTGGTTTGTTTGTTTGTAAGGGTTTGATTATTTCTTCCAAAGTGTTTCAGGCTGAAGAAAACCAAAATTTTGAGTATTTTGTCAATTGTGATCACCATCCCGAAATATGACATTTGGAGAACCCAAAATCCGCAACCCAACAGGTGTGGATTGCGGGACTGTTGCTTTCAAGTTTTGGTTTTGATGATTCCGAAACCCGCAACCCGACGACTACGGATTGCAGAATCATCCTTTAATAACATTAAGAAATAATCACCCTGAAACTCGAACCCCGCAATGGCAGCATTCGGCTTTCGAGATTGCGTTTTTTCGTTTATTTGGTGTGTCTTCCCGAAACCCGCAACCTGTAATTTTGGGATGCAGCTTTCAGGATGCTTATTTTACAGTTAGTGTTTCCAAATCCCGTTGCCCACATAGTCAGTTTTCAGCTTTCGGAATGGTTATCCCTCCTCATAGTTTTATGTTCCCGAAACCCGCTACCCGCATGGTTGGTTTTCGACTTTCGAAAATATTTTCTCCCACTTCCATTTTTGAGAACCCGTAAATCCGTATGTTTGGGTTTCGGCTTGCGGAACCTTTGAATAAGACTTTCATCAACATACCTAAACCTGATTCCACGGCCACCACAATGAATCTCAATCGTCCTTTTGTTATGATCACACGGTTGGCTTTATTTTGGTAAATGTATTTAATAGGGTTTTTATCTTTTAGTTTTACATTTTAACTATTGAAGAAATTACGCTGTCGCATTATCATTTTACTGTGGATTGTGTGTCAAGTGTTGTTTCTCAGTTTGTTGGTTATTTCAGGTAAGTCCACTGTTATCCTTACACTGCTAGCCTGCAATTTTGCTATTTCTGGTTTGAATTTCATTTAATTTTTTGTATTTATCATACATCGCAAAGTTCTTCACCATGTTGAGAAACACACGGTCTAAATTGTTGTACAAAGACCCCCTGATCAAAGACCCAAATTTTGGTTTTCTCTCTGACACCAGTGATCAAGTTACTAAAACATACCAGGTGGATTGGTCTAGGATATATGCCATTTTTGATAATGATGACCTTTCCCATATCGAGAATGATAGACCAGTCTATGAGAAAATTAGGGCTTCCCAAATTCATGCCATCTCTGCACGCCCTGCTATCTTACCCTACACAGATGCAATTAAGTGGATAATTGAGAATCCTGATGTGAAAGACCGCTCTTTTAATGACAGTACCAGATGTCAATTGACAATTTTTCGCCCAGAGGTTTTTGTTCGAGCTTTTGCTCTGAAACCCCACGTACAAACCCTCTTTGCTGAGTTCATACAATCGTCCAAAATCTGGTATAATTTCGATCATATGATTAAGTCTTGGATGCACAAGCCTAATGCTTTTATACCTAAATCGGATAACCTTTATCCTATTATCTAGTTTAAGGAACCCTTTTCCCTACTCGCAGCCATGCTCTACCGGCTTTTCGGTCAACCCAATTGTTCCCATTTTAAAGCAGAGTGGGCACCCATAGCACATCATGTGTTACTTACAGGGGAGTCTTTTCCCTGGGCCTCTATCTTGTCAGTTGAATTAAAAAATGCCATCCATGAATATTAGAAGGCACCAGCTCATAAGAAGACACCCTTCTTTCTATCTGCATATGTTCTAGATGTTTTCTGCTCAGAGTTCCAGTAGCCTAATTTGGGTTGGCATTGGACCCCTTCAGATCCACCTATACACATCTACCATTCAACATTATGGGAAGGGAAATTTTCACCTATGATATATGACATCTGTGACTGTTTTGTCTGTACCATCTATTTCATGATCTTCCAGCAGCAACCACCTGCATTCTCAGAGGATGCCAAAGCTTTTATCAACACAATGGGTGACTGGTATGTAGGTGAGTACTTTTCATACATCAGAATCTGGAGGAGTGAAACAATTCATTTGCTACCCAGAATAGTTCCAGACAGGATGGTAATATAGGAGGTTTCTTTTCAAACTACCGCTGACGGTATGTACAAGAGACTCGTAGGACCCAAGAAGAAAAATTAGCCTAAGTTTCCTTTGAATCTGGGTCAATTGGTCATCCCAACATCAACCTGGGATGTAAGTCTGGGTGATCTGATAGCTGCTCTAAGATTAGGTGTTGCCCCGAAAAGGAAACATGATCCTAAGAAGTTCTTGGATGCACACCTAAAGCAAGTTCACATGAATATTAACTATACCCATGAGTTAATCCCCAATGATTCCATATATCAGGGGGTAGACATATTTTCTCAAGTCTTGGCCAAAGCAAAAGACTCTAAAGAACAACATGACATTATACAGTATCAGAAACAATTGAAGGACAGAGTCCTAAGTTATAGGACCATGCAGTTGAATCTTGTTGAACAAGCAAGAAAGGATAGAGAAGAGAAACAAGCTCAGAAGTCTAACAATCCTCCTTTTCCCACCAGTAATGATGGAGACAGAGGTAAAGCTATCTTAGGGGAATTATCTAAAGAGAAAGGTAATGAAGAAGCTAAACTCATACTGTAGACATCCCGTGAATCCAAACATCAAATGGCACAATTGTCATCAATGTTGCAGACTCGGCTATTAGAACCCCCAAAGATTGTGGACAAACTTCAACCACCGGGTACACTAGATGATCACTTCTCTACTCCAAACACTCCAGAAGATGATGAATTGGTCATAACCAAGGCTAACCCAGCTAAAAGACAGAAGGTCATGCCTTCCTCATCACAAATTTCCACTGTAGATGTAATTGATTGTGATGAAGAAATAGTTTCACCTTCTCCAGTACCAGTAGTTTAAGAGGTCACGGGAGATACTAAGTCTGATATTGAATTGCTAGAAAACATTGATATGGATCAGTCTTTTCCTGAACAGTCAATGTTGGAATTTAATGCTGCCCCTGGTATCACATCATCAACAATTGTGTTGCCATCTGTTCAACCAAATTATACTATGCCCCTAGGAGGAACACTTCCATTTACATTATCCCACTTGTTTAATACCCTCAACAACTCCACTACTTCATTACCTGAACATTCAGTCTCTTTTTCCATTTCACCATCTGTCATTACAGAACCCCAGTCTTTGGATATCCATTCGTAATCATCTGCAGTTGATCCATTAATAACCTCCATCGATGCATCTTCGAAGGTTTCCGCTACACACTCACCTAGTAAAGTTCAGATTCCACTTCCTCTCCCCGAATTCAGTAGTCTTGTTCAGGTTCCACTTTCTGAAGCTTTGGTCTCACTTCCCTCCCCAGACAAAGGTGTGTCAACTCTCGAAGTCATCATTACACCTCTAGCTACTACTCAAGTCACTCTACCTATACCTACCTCTGCTGTCACTCAAACACGTTCTTTGGTTTCCACAATTAGTGTCACTTCTGTTCCTACACAGTCCATTACTGAGTATACTGACACAGATGTGGTTCCTCTGGGAGATATTTTCTATCATCAAGATGACAAGGCAATAGTTAAAAGAAGCAGGAAGAGGGGTCAAGGCCAAGGTGGTTTGGAAGCACATGAACCAGATTAGGTAATATGGGCCCCCAGAACTAATAACCCAAGAGTTGAAACAGTTGAAATAGCAGCAGCCTTAGGGGCTTTTGCCACTGCTAACTGGGATTCAGTCCAGGTCTTAGACAAATAAGTTGACATCAGGGAGGAAGAAATTAGAAACCTAAAAGAAGAATTAGATAAAATAAGGGAACAAAATTCTATTGATGTGGTTGACCTTAGGAAAACTTGGGCAGACAAAGTACAAGAACTACAACAGAAGAATGCTACTCTTCTTACTAAATTCAACCTTTTGCAGTCTCAACATTCTGCTGATATCATAAAGATGGCCTCTTTAGAAAAGCAGGTGGAAGATGCAATTGCAAGTGCAGCTTCCTCCAATGTTCTCAAGTTCACACCCTGTGACCTCAAAAATTTAGCCCTTGAAGTGAATCAGAGTCAGCATGAATTACTAAAGAAGTTATATATTTCCTTAGATGAGATCAGGGAAAGTTTCATCAGTTTTTCTAAGATGTCTTCTACTCTTGAAGAACAGAAGGAAAAAGGGCTCCAATATTGTAAAGCTGAAGAGGAAATTGGTCAATGGAAATTGTATATCAAGAATGTTCTAGAGAATATCCCAATCATTAATACTTTCCAGATGAAGAAAGTCATGTCATCTATGAACTCGTGGCTTGATTTGAATGAATCGACTGAGGAAATCATTAATAAGTCATAGGACACCTGCACTAGACGATGGTATGCAGTTGATAATATCATGAATGACTTAGGTTTTCCACTCATGAATCCTATTCTGGAAGCTCTCCCACCAAAATGCAGACGTGAAGAACTCGATAGCAGATGTGAAGAATTTGCACAGAAGATTCGGGATTTGGAACAAGTCAGCATACAAGATGTAGATAGTTTGGTTAAAGAACCGGTCATCGTGGAAGGGAGGATTCTCATGTACCTATGTATTTGGCACAAGCTAGCGAAGCATGATATGGAGAACAACGCATGCAATGCTCAATTATCCCTCGAATCAGTCATTTTCCCAAATATAGATGAACTGTTAGATATTTAAGAAAAATGGCAGGATTCCCTGGATCTTTAAGTATATCTGATTTTGTAATCCCTATTTTGTAGAACTTCTCCTTTTGGAGCTCTTATGTAAATTTAGTATATAAGGAGGAGGGTTTTCCTTAGTAAGGGGTTGGAATTTTTGAACTGTAATTCAACAGGAGATAAGACTGGAGATACTTTGTGGTCGGAGTCATTGTAATTTTGGTACAAGGCATCTTAATACAATAATGTTATTTTCAGATCCATCTTATGATTATCACTTAAATTTCTTTAAGGATTCCTGATTTTATGTTCCAGATTGTCATCCGTTATGCATATGATCTCTTGTTGGATTTATAATGAATATATAGATCTGTTGTATTGGTGTTCTTGTATAACTGATGTGTGTATGAAAATATTTGATTAAATACTTTCTTTATCGATTTCTGCAATTGATCACATATATATATATATAATCAATCATTGTTGATTTTTCAATCAACAAAAGGATTACAGATTACATCTTGATGGTCTCAAAGCTTGGATTATTTTGTTTAATTTTCATTAAATAAATCATAATTTAAGTCTGCAAATATCTCATCTAAAGGCATTTATGTTAAAGATGACAAACTTTTTTGCTTTCTTACACTTCAAGTTTGATCTGCATAAACACTCAGTTTTTCATGTTAGAATAGATCTGACTTAAGATTAGGTCCTCTTCAAAATAGGCTAAGTTAGAATTGCTAACTGTTTTCTATACCTTACTTTCCCTAAATCGGGAAACTAATCTTATAGATCAAATCTTTTACTCACAAATTGCTAGGGGAGGCCGAATATCCATGGGTGATTACCATCCCAAATAGCTCGAGGATAGGGTAACTCTTGCGTAGGGTTAGCTGAAGCCTTTGGTTGGGTTTTCATCCCCTGTTGTGTGCCTTGGAACCCATTCTAGCACTTTGCACTCACCCTGCACCCTCGAGGCATCAACATGGACCAATCATGGTAAACCATGCACTTAGTTATTTAATAGGAAGTCAACCTTTGAGAAGCATGGGAGTCATATCAGGAGGGTTTAACTAACCTTTGTCACAACCTCAATTCAATCAAACGTTTGGTCAATAGAATCCGATTTTCAACACTCCAAATACAAATTGGTGTATATCTAATGCTCTTGGATCTTGGAATACCTTGGCACAAACAAAGTTTCCCTTTTTGGCTACTTTTTATTTTACTGATCTGTCAAATTTGTCCAATGATCCAGTCCTTCATAATCCTGGTTGGCCACCACTCCCTACAAAGTTTCCCTCAGACATTCATAATTTTGAAGGAAAAACTAAGGAAGACCCTACAAACCATGTGATGAAATTTCACCTATGGTGTTCATCCAACCCTTTGATGGATGATTCCATTAGAATCAGACTCTTCCAAAGGAATTTGACAAGGATGGAAGCTAAGTGGTACATTGAGTCACCATATGCTTCTTTCCAAACTTTTGATGCTATTGCAATGACCTTCTTGAACCACTTTCATTTGTCGGTTCGCTATGAAACTGGTACTGAGTTATTAACTTCATTCTGTAAAGATAAGTGTACACATATCTCTGATCACATACATGAATGATGAAGAAGAAGGAGTTTAATTAAAGCCCAAATTCCTAATGAATTCTTAATGCTCATTATGTTAGTACATCCATGTATTACGAAATATATAGCCCTCTCAAGGGTTCAAAATGAAGAGAAGACTTTCATTAAAGCTCAACAATTGGACTTAGTTTATTCTCAGTCCATAATGCTATATGATATATTTCCTAATGCCCCTCCAGAAGAAACTGATTCAACGAAACCAATACTTGGACCACATGTTGATGGTGTGATTAGTTCAGCAACAACCATAGTATCTAGCCAAGGTACATACTTAGTAGCAGAAAATTCACCTATGGTTACTTCGAACAACACACAAAACACCAACCTCAACCCTCCAGGGGATGTCTTGATAGTTCAAACAATCGATCCTAAAGGAAAATAGCAGCCCAGAGGGAAAAAGAACAAGAATAAAAAGTCGGGGAATAAAGACAATAGCAGTGCAAACACTAACAATAATAATAATCAAAACAATAATGCTGGTAAGGATAAGAAGGAGAAAGGTAAAGTAAATTTTGCTTGCATTTTGTGTAAGGAAGACCACTTAGCCTACAAATGTCCCAAGATAGAAATAACACAAATACTGTTGGCACAACAGGAAAGTCCCAACCAACCTGCTGTGCTCACTAACCCATTTCCTTAGCCACAACAAGAGATGATTTCTACGACTCAATCAAATCCCAGATCCTTGCAAGGGTTAAATCAAGGTGCCTCCCCTCAAGGGGGAATCTTTGTTTAGAGCCAATTTTTTATGTGTGAACTTGACATCCACCTCCGTACCAAAATCAAAACTTATGATATGCTAGCTCCTGGATCTAAAGGGAAATAAATCACCAAATATGATGTGGATCCTCCATTATGCATAGAAAAGTCACCAAATGATATTATTCCTAAGATATCAAAACGTGTCATGAAAAAGGTTGTGTACAATCCTAATGCACACGTCACTCAAAACTATAGCATAGTAGAGGATTTGGCTCAAGCTCCATGTGCAATGTCCAAATTAGAGGTTCTGCAAAGTTTTCCAACACAGGGTAGAAAACTACTTTCAGATTTAGGTGATTTCGATTCCTTAGATAGTCAGATTATGATATTTGATTGCGAGAATTGGAAACCTCATTTACCTCATCATGTGTATTTTCAGATCCAAGTCATTTATGGAAATTCTACTATACATCAGACGATTGTTGATGAATTTGCCTCTACCTATGTGATGTCTTTATCATGATGGAAGGCCATTGGATCACCTGACAGGGTTTATCCAGTCACAATGCTAAAGGATTTTGATAGAAACTTATTCAAACCTCATGTGATTATCCCAGGTCTTCCAGTAGAGTTGGGGGGGGGAATTACTGTAGAAGTGGAAGTAGTGGACTCTCCACTTGACTATAGTTTACTGCTAGGTAGGAGTTGGACCCAAGCTATGATGGTTTTGGTGTATTCAATTTTTAGAGTCATCAAGTTTCCTAATAATGGGAAGATTTCTATTATTGATCGACTATAGTTTAGTACCAATGGTCCAAATAATCAAAATGGCGCTAACATACACCTAGTTTCCAATTCTGTGAAAGATTGTGAAAATGTTGGAGTGGGAATGTATCCTACACTAATGATAACTTTCAACCTTCCCCCACATGGCTTGCATGCAAGTGCATTCATGATACATTCAATATATATTGTTTCCGTGTCTTCCACGCCTAAGGTCTCACATTTTAAACCTTCATATTTTAATGACCCCTGGAAGCTTCCAACTATTGAAGCTGGATATAGTCGGGAAAACTCGGCATTGTCTACTGCCGAGATAGCTTATCAAGCTATTGTTTCGAATGAATCAGACCATACTAGTCTACATTTTTATTTGGAAATAAATGAACAGTATTCGATTCTCGTGTGGGCCGTCAGTTCTTTTCCATGCCATGATCCTTTGGACATTGTATTTCCATTAGACAAAGCAATTCTATAGGCAATGTATTTAAAATAGGATGTGGAAGGATATGCACCAACACGCATCGTTCCTACCAGCTCAAAATGATATTAGAATTGACATGAATAGAACCATCAAACCAGGTCCCATGAAATGGTATGGGATCCCTCTGGAACCTTCACAAGTTTATGCTTAAGGTAACATGAAAAATAAATCTAAGACTATCCCTATCAATATTTCTAGGAAACTAGGCGTGGTAGAAAATGTTTTTATTGGTGTTGATTATTCACGAGAAGAAATCGAAATATACACAACACTATTTAAAGAGTATACATATGTATTTTATTGGTCCTATGAAGAAATTCCAGGAATTGACCTGTCTATTGTTGAACATGAAATCAAAACCTATCCCAATGCTAAGCCTGTTTTAAATAGCTTAGATTACTTAATCCAAGGAAGGTCGATGCCGTTAAAGCAGAGGTTGAAAATATACTCCATGCAAGCTTCATTTATCTGGTTCCCTTAACTGAATGAGAATCTAATTTGGTGACTGTTGAACAAAAACAAGGAAATATTTGCGTGTTCACATATTTTCAAGATCTAAAATTGCCTTTCCCTAAGGATAACTTCCCCACCTTGTTCATTGATAAAATGATCGATGAATGTGTTGGAAATGAGATTTTATCATTTATTGCTGGCTTCGTAGGGTATAATCAAATTCAAATATGCCTCGAAGACCAACACAAAACAAATTTTATATTCCCTTGGGTAGCAATTGCATATAGGAAAATTCCATTCGGTTTGAAGAATGATGGGGATACCTTCCAAAGAGCTGTGTCCTATGCCTTCCACAACATAAAGAATATCGTTGAATCCTACCTCGATTACTTGAATTCTAAATATAAGAAAAGAGTAGATCACTCTAAACACTTATGGTAAATCTTCGATAAGTGTCGTTATTATAGGATTCGTTTGAATCCTTGTAAGTGTATCTTATTTGTAGAATCGGGTCGTTTGCTAGATTTTATCATATCTAAGGATGGCATTATGATAGATATTTTAAGGTGGAGACAACACTACAGTTACATCCCCTACAAAATATGAATCAAATGCAAAACCTACAACGTAGAGGTAATTTCTTACGCTATTTTGTCACTAATTATGCTAAACTCACCAAGGGTTTCATGTGATTACTTAGGAAAGGGGTCGCATTCACTTGGGATGATAATGCTCAATGATTGATTGATGCCTTAAAAAAGGCCGAAGTGTTTTCCCTAGGATTGAGTCCTCCATACTTTAATAGAGGATTCCTTCTTTATATAGCTACAGGCGAGTCTATATTTGTTATGGTCTTGGTACAGAAAGATGATTCCTACCGAGAGCATGTAATTTATTATCTAACTAAGAATTTGGATGGACCCGAGTTAAGGTATTTGCATGTTGAGAAGCTTGCATTGGTTGTTGTCCATGCAGTCCAATGACTTAGACACTATATTATGCTTAGGAGGACAATTGTTATAGATGATTTCAGTCCATTTTAACATATTTTTTCCTGACATATAATTGAAGGAAAACACAATAGATGGATTGTTGTTGTACGTGAGTTCGATTTAGGGTTTGCTTCTACAAAATCCAAAAAATATTTAGCCTTTGCTGAATTAATGTCTGATTTACCTCGAGAGAAGGAGGGATTTGTTGAAGACACGTCATTAACAGATGAACATATATTCGTCATTATCTCACATGACTCCTAGCATGGTGATATCTTAATATACTTGAAAACCCAAAGGGTCCCACCTTAGTCTACTCATGAAGAGAGGTGCAAGATACATCACCATGCAATACAATATGTTATTATTGGTGATACATTATACCATCATGGTATTGATACTATTTTAAGATGTTTTTTAGTTCACAAAGAAGATGAAAGGGTTCTAAATGATTTCCATAGTGGAGCATGTGGCGGTCATTTATTTGGGATGGAAAAACCTAGAAGATTCACCACACAGGATATTTATGGCTGTCAATATTTAAATATTTTCATGAGGTCGTTAAGAAGGGTCACCTTTTTCAAGAATTTACTAAAAATATACACACTCACCCTGCTCCTCTCCATCCAATTATCACCGTCGGTCCCTTCAACAAGTGGGGTATTGAATTTACTACATGCAACCCATCATCAAATAATGGTCATAAGTACATCATTATGGCCATAGAATATACTAAGTGGGTCAAAGCGATGCCAACATTTTGCTTTGATGGTGAAACTACAACACACTTTGTTTTCAACCAGATAATCACTCGTTTTGGGATACCTAGGGAAATTGTGACGGACAATGGTTCTCATTTTCAGAATAAAATGATGTTAGAACTATTAGAGAAAATTGGTTTTCGTCAAGACTTATCATCACCATACTATCCTCAAGATAACATGCAAGTAGAAGTTGTTAATAAATATTTAAAAACTACGTTACAGAGGATGGTGAACAAACATTGGCACAATTGGCATATTATGCTCTATTCTTCTCTTTTGGCATACCAAACCTCTGTTAAAACTGTAATAGGATTTACTCCTTTACAGTTAGTCCAC
The DNA here is from genome assembly GCA_027924585.1 of Larix kaempferi. Lineage (NCBI taxonomy): Eukaryota > Viridiplantae > Streptophyta > Pinopsida > Pinales > Pinaceae > Larix > Larix kaempferi. The sequence continues at coordinate 14,809,110 of BSBM01000088.1, read as the reverse complement.
AGAATCAATGACTATCTTACCTACAGAGTGTGCGATTCCATCACTCAAGTTAGCTATAGAAATCTTACTAGATACTACCGAACTAGAAAAATGATTGTTATATTTGGAACAATTAAATGAACATAGGAGGGACGCTCTCACTACTATTGAAGAAAAAAAGAAATGTGTTAAAGCACAATATGATAAGTTAGTCCTTCCAAGGATCCTCTCAGCAAGAGATCTCGTGTTGGTTTATGATAAAAAAACACGACGAACTAGGTGCCTGAAATTTCACAATGATGTGGATTGGTCCATATATTGTTCGAAAAGTGCTTGATAAAGGGTCCTACGAACTTGAAGACTATGATGGAAATATTTTAGGGTCTAGAAATGGACTCTATCTTAAAAATTACTTTTTGAGACCCAATGTCTAGAAAAATCTTTTTGTAAATTAATGCACTATAATGTATGCTTTTAGGTTTGGCTTATATCGATAGTTAGTTCATTTATACTTGTGTGCATTTGACAAATGTCTGAAAACATGCAAATGTTTTAAGTTTATGTGGACGGGGCATGACATCTATCATGTCCCCTCAATAGTGAACATTGTATCAAGATCCTAACCCAACCAATCCGTTGGGTTGAGGAGACAACTTCAGTATCATGGGGTTAAATTTTGTATTCCAGGCAATTAATTAATTAGGAGTGTGCATTTAATTTTATCCAAAGTTTGTTATCCACTTGGAATATTTATTTATGATGCATTTAATAGTTTTATGTTGAATAATTGAATATAATGATCCACTAGGGCGCATTAGTGGATAAGGTTGACTGAGAAGAGGCTTGAGGAAGAAATCAAAGAGAAAGCACATAAATCTAGAAAATTAGGAAAACAAAAAGAAAGGAAAAGCACATCAGGAAAATCATCATAAAGTAGGAAAGTCAGAAAAGAAGGAAATTTCAAAAAAGAAGGAAAGTTCAGAAGAAGAAAAAAAAAAAAAGAAGAAGAAGAAAAAGCCAAAGCAGAAAATAGAAAAGCAATCAGAAAAGGAAAAAGGAGGAAAGCAAAGCAAAAAGAAAAAAGAAGGAAAGCTAGCTTTCCTTATACACTCAAGGAGGGTGCATTAGCTATGGATAATTTCTCCTCAAGTCACCCAATATATATCAATAAACCATTGTGCACCAAATTCACATCTTTTGTCAGTTTGAGTATTGGTATGAGAGCAATTTTGCCTCAGAGACTTGAGAGATGTGACCCTAGTCCAAGATGGGAGATGTGCCCCTACTTTCTATGAGAGGATGATGGTATTCAGATATTTTCATTTATTTTATTTTCAGGTCCTGCAGTTGGAACAAGGCTCGGTCTAATTATAGAAATATTCATGAAGACCATGGTTCGAATCTCAAAGCTTCTTAGTGATTTTAAATACTATATTGTTGTGTATTAGAGGAGAAGAGTTTTTGTAATGATTTGAGGATTATATTGGCTCATTTATGATTTATTTACAGTCAAAATAAATCTATGATATCATTCATGTCATTTAATAGTACATAATTCAGAAATATTCATTGTTTTCTCCACCCCTTCTAGATTTTCCTAGAGTTTGACTAGTTTTCAAAATACTTGTGAAATATGAATGAGAATAGTTCAAAATGAGTTGATTCTTGTTTCTAATTTTAATTAACATGTCAAATGACCCAATCCATGTCTTATTTTAGAAATTAGTGAACCTTCATTGAATATTTTGGATCTCCTAAAAATTACTAGTTGTGCAATCCTAGAGTGTCAAATTAATAGTATTTTTGTGAGACTTATTCATAAATTCATACAAATTTATGGAATGTAAATTGAATTTGTAATGACTGTAATTTAATGTTATATATCCTCTTTGAGTCAAAAACACTCATCCGTTGCATATAGTCAAAGCTTATACCCATACTAGTCTGCATATGCTGAGGGTCCCAGGAGCATTGGAGTAGATTTCAGCTTTTATGATATTGAAACATCAATGGTATCAATACTTTTTGCATATGTATCAACAAATATCAGATCCTTCCTTTAATCCTAATCTTTTGATATCATCCACCCTCAGTCAAACTAGATTCCATAAACATTGTTTTAATTGATTCTGTGAAGTAGAGAGTTTTTGTATCACTAATCCTAGTTGGTACATTATAGTGGTATCAGAAAATGGTCCTCTAAACTTTCTATTAAAATATTTCTATGAGTCCAAAAAGATGCACACATTCCAATAAGAAGGATCATCTGTCATAGGAAGAAGAGGGAGAAGAGATAAATTATACTAAAGGAAAGTTGCAAGGAGAATTAGACATGTCTCACAATGAAGACAAAGAGGAGTTCAAACTCTTTTTTCAAGGCAGGATGAAGGGGTTGTAAGAAATATCCCTAAATATTGTTATGTTTGGAAAAGAGACCAGAGAGTTCTTAGCTCAACAACTATGAAGCAAGAATGGAGAGGGTAGCAGCAATGGTACCTCACATGGAGAAAGGAGGGTGAGTGGTGGCCATATTTTCTCAAATACTGGGCCTCACAATATCCCTCATGAATTCAAGATGGAATATCAAGCTCACTCTAGGCCTACTATTCCTAAGTTTACATGAAGATCCAAGAGAGGAACCTGAGGTTCGAAATGGAGGTGTTTCTTCATGGGAGGAAAAATATGTTGAGTACCTTACATTGAATGAAGAATGCAGAAGTGATTTTCCATTCAAAGACTTTTGTGATATTCAGTACAAGTCCAACCCAAGAGGATGCTTCAGGATGTAAAATCAGAACTATGAACTCAAAAATGCCATTGGTAAGATCTCTTTACCTTATTTCGATGGTTCATAGAAATGTACTGCTAACTCTTGGATTCAGAAACTTGACACATATTCTAGTTGAATCCTATGACTGAGAGAGATGCCATCAAGATGGCTACTCTGCACTTAGATGGGGAAGAAAATGACTAGTGGTTTCATGGCCTAAATACTCTTGGGCATGACCAAGTGACCACCTATGAAGAGTTCACAAGAAGGTTAGCTGAAATATTTGAAAGAAGAGATCCTAAGATCACCTTAGGGAACTCGCACATGTGAAGAAAACTAGAACTCCTGAATCTTACATCTCCGAGTTCCAAAAATTAGCTGTGATGGTCTCTGATATTTCAGAAGATAGATTGATCTTGTTGTTCATTTAATGGTTATCAGAACCTTTGAAAGGATTGGTGAAAGATTACAGACCCATTACCTTGCAAGATGCACTAAGTCGAACCATAGACTTGCAATAATCTCTTCCAAGGACCATATTTCCTCCTAGGGTTGTTGGTCCTACTCAATTCAAGAACCAAAGGCCACCCATGAAGATTCCTTCTGGAAATTTTAGAAAGGATAATTATGCTAAGGATCGAGATGAATTGAGAAGAAGGAAGCTGTGATTCACCTGTCAGGAGCCATGGGTTCCAGGACATAGATGTGCTAAATGAAAAGCAAACTATATTGAGGTTTATTCAGAGAGCAAAGCTGAGGAATATGAAGAAGAGGCTCCAACAGATGTAGAAGTGGCCTATGAAACTCCAGAAAAATAACCTACCCCCGAGTATTGCAAGATTGCAGTACTTTCAGGGGTACCTCGCTTCCTACACTTAGATTCAAAGGAGTGGTTCAAGGACAATTAGTCACTGTGTTAGTATATGGAGGAGTGACACATAACTTCATTTAATCAACTCTGGTGAGAGGAGTAAATTACATACTAAAAAATTTGGAGGCTTCACTGTTATCATTCCAAGTAATAACTCTATGAACTGTTGTAGATGGATTCCTAAATTGCATATTTGTGTAGGAGAACATACCATTACATATAGCTTCTATGTTGTGGATGTGGTTGATACTAGCATTGGTTTTGGGAGTACAATGGTTGTATTCCATTGGTAAGCATTCAATAGACTACCAAGTCCCTAAGATGATCTTCAAGAGATAAGCTAGGAAGGAGGTAGTGATTAGAGGGATAAACACCTATCCAAAATAAGTGGTAAGTGCACACAGTATGAGATCCATACTAAGGCATGAATACATGAAGTAGCACATTATCCTAAAGACATTCAAAAGTTACTCAAAAAGCATGAGAAGGTATTTGGGGATATCCCTAATGGTAGGCCACCTGATAGAGGAGTAGAGCATATGATTGAGTTGGAGATAAGAACTGCACCTATCAAAGTACATCCCTACAATCACCCAAAAATATTCAAGGATGAGATAGAGTGAACCATCAAGGAACTGCTTGACTTTGGGTTCATTAGGCCAAGTTCAAGTCCTTTTGCCTCATTGGTAGTCCTTGTGAAGAAGAAAGATGGGACCATGAGGATGTGCATAGATTACAGAGCTCTCAACAAGAAGACTATAAAAATAATATATTCTATTGCAAGGATTTATGAGCTTATGGATGAGCTCCATGAGGCCAATTATTTTTCAATGATTGACCTTCGATCTGGTTACCATCAAATCAACATGAAAGAGGAAGACAGCTAGAAGACAACCTTCCGGTATCACCATGGGAACTTTTCGTTTATGGTTATGCCTTTTGGCCTAACAAATGCACCTACAAACTTTCAATCTTGCATGAACAGAGTGTTCAACAGGAAGCTCCGTAAGTTTGTACTTGTTTTCTTTGATGATATTTTGATCTATAGTAGGACTTGGGAATAGCTTTTTCATCATTTGGATGTTGTACTAACAATCTTGGCAGATCAATATTCATATGAAAAGCTAACCAAGTGTGAGTTTGGGATGACTGATATTTTGTATCTTGGTCATGTGATTGGTCAAGATGGAGTTAAGGTTCACATGGAAAATATCTAAGCCATTCTAGATTGGCCTAGTCCTAAAAATCTCATTGAACTAAGAGGGTTCATTGAGAGTATGTACCTACTACCGGGATTTTGTCAAAGAATTTTCCAAATTGACATCCCTGTGGTAGATAATTCTTCCTATGGATAGTTAAACTCTCTCATGGACATAACTAAGACCCTAGATACTTAATCCATGACAGAAAAAAAACAAATGGTGATCTATTCTCCTATATCTGACACAATACATAAGCTATTGAAAATGAAATAAAAAATGAAAAGTAAAACTTACCTCCAACTTGTAGGTTGTCCTAGCTCCAGCTCCAAGCTTGATCTTCAAGGCTTGAACCTGTTAAACAGGACAAAGGACCAATACTTCCAAGCAAGTAGATGTATTAATCTAGATCTAATCTACAACATATCATGCATCATATAACAAGAGACAAGACATGGGATAGTACGCCAAGTTATCATTAAGAAATCCAAATAACTTGATTACAATGTTATACCTTGATTTCCAAGATGATAGAATCTCCTTCCAAGCTCTCCTCCTTCACCTTGTAAGACTCTAAGATCAAGATGACCTCCTCATGAGTGTTCTCCAAAAATTACAGGACCATAGGTTTGGTGTTTTTGTTGGCTCGTATACTCATTCTTTAGCTTTTCAATACTGACCCAAGTTATGAGTGGTTTACGGAACCAACAAAACCCCTTTTCACCGGCTCTTTCAGAAACAGTCTGCGAGTAGACTGAGGTCTCACTCGAGGAAAAGTTATGGGGATGTTTTGGAAGTCTGCGCTACCTCTTCAACAATAGGACAACAATGGGAGTCTGTGCTACCTCTTTAACCATCACGCATCTCTGACAGACTTTACTCAATGTAAATTGTACATTCAACAAATGTATTGGACTGTATACTTTGTGACTTATGCAATGCGTTGAACTACAATGCAACTGCGCATTTTCGGTGCTGTGCTTCGAGAGAATTACACTTACACAGAGTGCACTGACTTAGTGTTTACCCAATACTCATGAATTCACCTTATTCAGAAATACATGCACATCCAACATTCACGCATACATGGTCAACACTTAACATATTATTCCCATCAGTCATTATTATGCAGAATACATATAAAAGCAAAGATACATCTACTCATAAACAAGATATTAACCATTTAACCAAAGAAAACACAAATTCAATCACACAACACACGGATTTAATGTGGTTCACCCCCAGGATGGGTGCTACGTCCATCGAAACTATTGTTCATAATAAATGGGAAGGGTTCAACCATTCCAGTCTGCGCAGTCAGCTGGAGACTTTCTTTTCTCTTCAATGGGTCTTTACGCACACAGCTGGAGAGCCTCTTTACAATAGTCTCTCAACAGAGATAAAAAAAAAATCAACATAAATCAACACTTAACCATTAACCATTTCCCTTACAAAAATTCCCATTTTATAGATCATGCCCTTAGGTCACGTCTTTACATTCATGGTGGGCTAAAGAAAACCCTGAGGTACCCAAAATGGTGCGGTTACCCCACTAACCAAATCTGTTAGGCTATGATAGTGACTTCATCATCATGGCCATCCCTCTGCATTGTCTCTGACTTCTGACATCTTCTGACTACTCATGGTCACGTCAGTTTCATCCCCTCTATTGGCCACATGCCAATGAGTCGCTTTTATCCTACTATTCCTTCTCTAATGGTTTTGTGCACCCAGTTCACTTAGTGTTTCCTTTGCTCGTGCGACCGGTCACTTTCCTTCTTCTCCACTCCTTACCTACCTCCTGGGAATCTCGGATCATCTTCCCCAAAATAGATTGCTGATCGATATTGCCGGAAATTATATTATTTTTCATCCAAAATTATGCCATGCTGGATATTCGCGGAGCGGGCCCTCTGTAGCACTAGATCTCCGCACTGTTGGCACTTCACAGCACTATAACTTTTACTTTGCTGACATTGTAACTTTACAGCTCAAAAACAATCTATTCCAAAAATGTCTTAACTTGGGTCGCGCCCAACAGGCCCCTAACACTCACGAGCCACTCTCAGTAGGTTTAGTGGGCTTCGCTTCTCCTTGCTGAGCTATCTTCAATTCTTCATAAGTCACACTTAGCTTCGCAACTATGTCCTTATCTTCCCTATCAAATTCCTTGATAGTTTCCAACACTTCTGGTGACAAGTATTTCGTAGCCTATTCTTGCACTGTCGTGTCTGATATGCGAAGTTCCTGCAATTTCTCTTCAATTTCGTGCGAGATGGAAAGAGCTTCTTCCTGTAGGGGCTGTGACCTTTCTGTGGTATCATCCTCCCTTTCTTGCAAATCTTGGACTTCCCTTTTTAGTTGCTTGACTTTCGCAAACCTTCGGAGTCTCTCTATCGTCGGCAGGGTCTTCATCTGCGCATTTAGAGAATCTAACTGTACTTGTGTTTGCTGTAAGTTGTTTTAGACTTGCAGCAGATTAGGGTCCTCTTGTAGGGTAGTCCATACTCTAGTTGATTCATCTAGCAAGTTCTGGAACTTAGCTATTTTGCTAGCTATATTTTCTGCGACAACCTTTACTTCTGCTGCTCTAATTTCTGTTTGATCTTGTGGTATCTTAGGGAGATTCTGTGCTTCCATGCTGAAAATATTTTCTTTGTAGTCTATCTCCATTTCATCCATTTCACCCTTAAGATATCTTACCAGAGAGTCGATCTTAATGATGGTATCTGTGAGTTCTGGATACTCATCACACTCTGATATATCTACGCAGAACGAAGAAACAGTCTCCTCTATTCTTTGGCACTGCTCATGTACACGTTCAAGTTCCTTATCCCTCTGCGCACTCTCTTCTTGCAGCTGTTTATAGTTTGATTCTAAATTCTGGTGTTGGCTCAAAGTCACCATATCTCTGTCGTGGATTTCCTCCACAACCTGCAAGTGCAGATTATGTAGACCTTCCAGTGGCAACATCGTGATATCAATATCCACATGTGCTAGGTTATTCGCACGTTCGGTTAATTCATCACTTGGAAAAATTAGGCTTAGCGGGTCTACGCGGAGAGGGCACGGTCGCGGTGCCATGGTTAGAGCCAAGGGTTTTTTCTTTTGCTGAGGTGTGTCACCCGATATTCCTTCTGAATCCGATTCCTGAACCAAGTCTTTCTGGACTTGTTCGATCTTCACCTCTAGGCCCTGCAAGGTGGTGATATTTTCTTGTAGACTAGCTTGAATCTTCTCATTTTTGTTGTCTCAACTGTAGGTTCCTTTCCCTTGTGTTACATTGATGGAGGTTGGCATGGCGAACGACATGAACCATGGACTTTTTCTGGAATAGGCTTCTTGGTAGGGGTTCTCATCAACCCTGTAGTCCCGGTTTGTTTGAATTTGTGCAGGACTTCGTCTAGAGTGGACTCTTCAGACATTCACTTACAGTCAAACTCTGAAACTCAAGAAAGTCTATGAATTCTTTGTAATACTTAAGCTGGAAAATCGTGGAAACCGAATCACTGTGCAAATTGCGGTATTTATAGGCACTAGAAGCCTTAACCACGTCCCTTAATGGTTATATTAGCATTAAAAGCTATGACCGTTTGACAAAATCTCAGCAAAATCTGTGTACTTTCCTTCCTTAACTACGCCTCCAATAGGAGATTCCTCCTTAAATGCCAAAATGGATAGTTTCCAAAACATTGTATAACGGTCACTTTTCAGCTCTAACAGCTATATTGGTGTGCTGCATCGAACAATGTGGACGGGTTCTCACCACTCCTGGCATGGTGTTGTATTTCTGCATACTGAACTTTGTATCCTTCCTATTTCATTTGATCTACGTAGCTGCATTTTGAATTTCGCATCTGCGCACTTTTACTAATTTTTTTTCTCTTCATAGCTTCACTTCTCTACTAGTAATGCATGGTGTATGCATCCTTTCCCTCGGGATTTGCATATCAGATTAAAACTGTGTACAGACTTTGTTCAATTTCTAGTTCCTAATTTCAACTGTACTTGACACTTAGAAATTCTCTTCTGATCACTGAGGCTTCGACGAAGTAGGACTATCTCGGTAGGGTTTTAGTCTACTTCCATTAATCATAACTGGTAAGTTTTCTTCGGCTAATGTGGCTAACTAAGATACGCCACCGTTAGTAACATGCATAACAATATATGGCCCAAGCCAATGCATTTTAAATTGTAAAATCTCAATCACGGCAGAACCTAGCTACTGTGGATTCCTCACTAGTGAAAGATTGCACAACATTTGCAAGAATAGCATAAATCTGTAAATGAATGAAGAACAATACACATGAAATGGGTGAATAATGTAAATATTATTAACTGTCCAACCTCAAAATAGGTTAAGAACATCCATATATACAAATCTGGAAGAATTCGAATCCATCTGGAGTGTTCACACTGATCTAGCTTAGAAATAGCTCAAACCCGCCTAGGTTGACCAAAATATCCCAAACCATCCCAAACTGGTTCGAAACTGCTGTGTGAGTGCTGGGAATGACTGGACAGGCCCATGTGACCTCACACATGTGGAAAAAATGGTTGGTTAGAGGTTAGGTAGCTAGAATTGGCCAAAAATTGGACAAAGTTGGCAAGATTGTCCACAATCTGAGCAAGTGCGCCCTAGGTAGAAGAGAAGCATGTTGAATGCATTAATTGACCTGGGGAGGGCGCTCTAGGCATGCTGAATGCATTAAATGCCCTGGGGAGCGCACCAAACAGCTAGTTTGACTCAGCACTTGTTCACATTGCTAACTGGTTCATGATAAATGACCAATTACCAACTAACCAAGTTAGGGATGCAATAATTAATCACTTGGGAACTAATTAACCATCAATTAATAAATGATTAATGTACATAGGTGTAATAATGTTCTAACATAAATTTTCCAGGAAACTTCATAAATTTACTATCATAGAGGAGGACAAGGTCTCCTAACTGGAAGAATTTGTGCTTGATGTGTCTATCATGCCATGCTTTTTATTTGTTCTTCTGCACTTGTTGGTGAAATCCTGCAATGAATCGATCTTCCTCCAATCCAACTAAGTGTAGAAGCCTTTCCTCCATTGTATCTTCATCTTCTATGCCTGTGAATGAAACAATTCTTAAGCTTGGAACTATATACTCCATTGGCATGATAGCTTCCTATCCATAGGCCAACTTGAAAGGTGTATGGTCTGTCAGTTTCTTACAATTTGTTCTATATGCCCATAATACAGTTGGTATGTGCAGATCCGAATCATCTCTCTTTGTGTTACATACTTTGGTCAGCACATTTTCCAGCACTTTGTTAAATGCTTCGATAGTTCCATTGGCTCGTGGATGGTATGGTGTACTCTTCTGATGATATATTTGAAATTCTTCAGTCAGTGCTTCTGTTACACCTAAAATCTTACCACCATTAGATTCAGTGTATACACCCCTGAAGTTCCATTGGCTAAGTCATTTATCTGGAAGGGACATCATTGTGCTTATGATAGGTTTTGAGAGGTCATTGTAGGTTGCACTTATGCAACCTACGACGTCGCACCTTGCTCCACTACAAGGTGCAACGAAGTCAGTTAATGGGAAAACATAGCTTCTTCGAGCTCATTCTTGAAGGTTGCTAACTTAGATCCTTATCCCTGACCTGTTGGGGGAGCTGGCCTTTAGTTCATAACCTTATGGAAGGATCCCCTCTCTCTCTCCTACCATATCTCAACCTACCCTATCCACATCCTATCCACTTAGCCCTATATAAGGGAGGCTCTACCCCTCTCTAAGGGGAGGAAGTCTATAGTGTCTACATGCTGGTAAAATCATCCTAAAGAGACCTCTACTCACTCATTGAGAGAATATTGCTTCCTTGAAGAGGTTATGGCATTGGCTTGGATGGAGAAGGGTTGCTACGTTAAGCCTCGGTGGTGATCTATTCTCTTCTATGTACTTTCCCTATTTACAGTAATACAAATGTTTTCCACCAATATTGTTCATGTGTGATGATGTTGTGTAGTTTACCTGCTTAACTATTTATTTAGATTGGTTATTGTATAGATATCTTTTACTCGCTTGTATTTGTTTTGTGTCTTTACAGGTCTTGCAGCTGAGATCTGACGACCGTGGACCGTGGAGCAATGTCCAGGAGAAAGGATTGCGAAGTTAAGGTAAGATATCTAGTACTTGGTACTTAATAAGATCTAGGAAAATAGTTTATAGTATATAGTATTTGTTCTAGACTCACATTGAGCTAGGGAGATCCGGCTCGCGTCCGCTCAAGTGGATTGTCTGTCAAACAAATATGGTGACCATATTGGGGAAGAACATTGCTTTCTAGTGTCAGTTTGAATGTTGTTTTCAGTTGATTTCTTGCCAAGCCTTTTTCATTTGTCGTTAGCCTCCTAAGCTGTTTTCACCATCAGATCTTCACTTTGAAGAGTTTGATTACCTTCCTCTGAGTTTGTACTTCTTATTTTCAAACTAGTTCATTGCTCATTACTCGGAGATTTGGCTCATTTTTTAACTTGGATCTCGCCTGTCACACCTGGTCAGTGTACTCAGAGTGACACTGTTTCTTTTTTGATCTATGTTGTTTTCCTGTTGGATTCTCATCGCAACCCTTCCATTGGTATACTGCGACATTGTCGCACTCCTCGCATTGGTGAACTGCGACATCGCACTATGTACAAGCACAAAGTTCACCGACTTGCCAATTTTTCCATACAGGCACCCCTTCTCCATTTCTTATTTGAGTTTTGGTTTGTGTGCAGACTCCTCTACACTGTACCTTCCAGGTAGAGACCCTTTTGTCCAGCAGTGTTTTGTTTGGCTTGTTTGTATTGGTTTTTAGGTCTTTTGAGATTTGGATTCATGTTTGTCCCTTTGAGTCAAAATTAGTGTTTTGCTTGCATTTTTAAGCGAAATGGGTTCTATTTTTGAAAAAAAATTCCCCCTCATGGTCGGGGGGTTATGAATCGTGCATCCTTTAGTCGCTTTGACCCATCTCAAGGTTTTGAGATCATTTTTGGTTTGGCGTGATTGGCTTGTTTCAAAGACTTGAAAAGTGTGGGATATCCATGTCTTTTTTAGCGTCTTTTTCTTGGGTTATGCATCTTGTTTCCTTTACATGCTAAGCTATCTAATGGTTATTGGAAAGATTGTTTCTTTGTCTCCACTTTAGTTCAAAGAGAAGCTTGATCTTGTCCTTCTTTTTCCATATTCACAAATTTGGAAAGTGTAAATAGTCTTCTTACTTTATTGTGATATTTTGATATTCTTGGTCTTACCATCATAAGAAGAAGAAAGGCTTGTTTCAGATTTGTGTGCATTTGAGTTAGATGAGATTGTTAAGTGCTTTTCTTTGTCTTGCATTTGATTGGAAACGTTTGTGGAATCCTTCTTTCCATAGCTTAGATGTGTCTTTTTCAAGTGTAAAAAGATAGGAAATGAGTTATAATTATTGCATTTGGTAGATTTTGAGCGTTTCTTGAGTGCCTTTGAATTGCTTGGGTGCTTGCCATTTTTCTTTGGGAATTTCCGAATGATTAGAGTGCTATAGATATTCTCTCACTTTCTGTGTATAGATATGAAAAACATTTAGTTATCAAGTTCCATTTTTTATACATGCATTTGAAAATTGAAAGTACTTCATCATTTTGTCTTATACATTGTTAATATTCGTTGCATCTTTCATTCTCTTTGCGCTTTTTGGCTGATTATTGCAGAAAGTTAGAATTATTGCACTCTAGCAAGGAATTATTATTTTCGCTACTTCTTAAGTGCTTTTGGTTTGAAAGAAAGCAAAAATCTCTCCTTACCTTAAGTAGTTTTCATTGAAAAGGAAAAGAAAATGTGCATTATCATGTAGTTGAGGATTACATTATATTTAAATTTATGTACTCACCTCATGCATCCACCTAACTGTGCAAGATAAAATTAACGCTAGCTTAGGTTAAAATGATTTAGTAACTTGTGTGTAATTTAGAGACATGTTTTGGCATCGTTAAGTGTGGCAGCTGTCGTTATTTGCCAGCACTGTATCCCGGGGGTATTGTAGTCTTCCACGTACTTATCGGTATATCAAGCTCCTTCACGTACCCACCAAGTCACCTTGAGTACTTGGCGTATATCAAAGGGTGTATCACGTACTCAGTAGTATATTGGAGGGTCTCTTGCCGAACGGTTGTGCATTAGACAACACCACTACAGATTTGAGCTCCCATGTACCTTGCGTATATTGGGAGACACCCTTAGGATTCCTGAAACCAACTGAGTTAACCTTTTGGCTATCTTAGCGGAGAAATACATTGAGAACAACACTCAGGGAGCTATTACGCACATACCATCCAGGTAATCAGGTATTCAGGCAAGGGTATGGTCCCAATCCTCCTTGTCACGTTTTACAATTGGACCCTGCGGTATATCACGAGTTGCGAAGCCGTGACAATCCTGTGAGGTTCCAGACTTTGAATCCACTTCCATTCACACAATTTGCTTTTTGCTTTTAGACTTGAGTAGTGTTTTACTTGTGTGGTACTTTAGAGACTCTTAGGAAGTTTAGATATGGAATATTCTTCCGAGACTACCAACCAAGAAACCCTTTTCCAGGGTATGCCATTTGTTATTCCCCCGTGTGGAGCTGTTGGTAATCCCTTTATGGCTACGTTGATTCTTCCTGGATTGACGATAGGATTATGAGTATGGTTATTCTCCAATCCAGTTACACTAAGTGCACCAATTGTGTCAAACCTAGTTCCTTCACCACATGAGCATCAATCTCATGGTGACCCTTCTCCTTCTCCGTCGAAAGTTGAATCGGCTTCTGTCTCTTCTTCTTCTCATACTGAAAACTCTGATGTTAGTGCGAAGGCGGGTGAGAAGAAGAAGAAGAAAAGGAAGATAAAGAAGAAGAAGGATAAGAAAGAGGCCAAGCATCAACCATCTACCTATGATGGCACTCATTCTATGAGAACACCTCGTAATCCCAAGTTCCCTTGCAAACTTTGCAAGGGTGATCACCTTCTCAAGGATTGTCCCAATCTTTCCCGTGTGTCGGAAGTGTGGTCTAGAAAACCCAAACCACTTGTATCGTCAACCTCTGACCATCATGTTGATGATACTCCCTCGACCAGTGACCCATTGGTGAAGGGTCAAAATATTAGAGCTACAGACCCTTGCTGGCTATGCAAGGGCATGCATCATACTTACCTTTGTCCAAGCATGGATGAAGCTTCGCAGTGGTTGGAAGATATTACTAGTTCTCAACAGGTGCTTCCAACAAGTGATAGTAAGTTGTCCCTCGACCCCCCACTGGTTGACCAAGTGATCAATTAAGTTTCATTTGTAATTGATCCCACTCTTCCTTCCGAGAGTGAAGTGATCGAGTCGGTGTCATCCCCACTCGATCTCGCTCTTCTATTAGAGAGCGTGCAGACTGCAACTGTCACCTTGACACAGTCTTCATCCCACCCTACTCTCCCCGATGAGAGTGAATTGGAAACCGTTGATGTTTTCCTAGTTAGTTCAGAATGTCCTAGGAAAGGGGAGACCCTGTCCATTCCTACAGGACCCCTCTCAAGTACCGAGGTCATTTCCTTTGATTGGAATGGTCTAACAGAATCTCGTCTTCCTTCGAGTATTCCTTTTCAAATATCTGTAGGAGTTTCTGATAGAGAAATATTTCACACGATAGTTGATGAGGGAGCTTCTGTTAGTATTTTATCCTCAACTGCTTGGCAAGCTATAGGTTTCCCTTATCTTGTGCCAGTAGCTGACCAGATTTTGGCTTTTAATAGAAGGCCTACAAGACCTTTAGGGATTCTCCCATAGTTACCTATCACGTTGAGAGGTAAAACTATTTATGTTGATTTCATGGTTGTCCAAGGTCGTGTCCACACTCTTTTGAGTGATGTATTTTCCCTACGATGGTAGGATTGTGACCATTGATCAGCTTTCCTTTGTGACACCCACTCATCATATGACTCCTAGTCATCAGACTTCCCTGAATGTTCTGCATGTTTTAGTGGTTTCTTCCCCCTGAGGATGGGGGGTATGAGCATGGTTTATGTAATGTTTCAAGCTCATTAAAAAATGAGAACAAACACTCTAGCATAGTTTCCCTTTTGGTTTCAATCTTGCATAAAAATGAAACCATCCATTGGAGCATAGTTTTATTCTATTTCAAGCTCGTTAAAAAATGAGATGGACCCCTCTAAGCATAGTTTACCTTTGGTTTCAAGGTTGCATAAAAATGAAACCAATCCACTCGAGCATGGTTTTATTCCATTTCAAGCTCATTAAAAAATAAGATGGGCCCCTCAAGCATAGTTATTCTCTATTTCAAGCTTGTGTAAAAATGAAATAGATCTCCCTCCCATCGATTTGAATCTCTTGCTAGAGTTAGAACTTGAACCTTAATTTCATCTGATTCTCGTTCCCCCCCCCTTGGTGAACATTTTCGTATTAGTATCCAGGTTGGTAGTTGGGTTAGTATGCAGCATTTTTAGACGAAATGAAGCTTGGGGGGCATGCCACATGTCGTACCGTCAACGATCATGTTGAGGTAACACTACCATGTTAAGCCACTAGCAATCATGATGATGGCATTTACCAACCTCTGGGCATCATGTTGGGAAGGAACCCGTCAATGGGCCTTAACCATGAGTAGAGTTTACCTTTGGCTTCAAGCTCGTTAAAAAATGAAACTAGTAGTTTGAGCATAGATTAGTCTTTGATTCCAAGCTCGTTAAAAAATGGAATAGACCCCCCAAGCATAGTTCACCTTTGGTTTCAAGCTTGCATAAAAATGAGACTAGATTCACTGAGCAGAGTTCTATTCCTATGTCAAGCTCGTTAAAAAATGAAACAACTCTTTTCCCTTTGAGTTGAGTCTTCTCGTAGACTTAGTACCTGAACCTTCTTTTCATCCGCCTATGCCTTAGGTGAATGAAATGAAGCTTGGGGGGCATATCTTCAACCTCTAGAAGTTACATTGAAGTCAACTCGATTGCCTCTCCACATCATGTTAGAGCTAAGTCACTTACTTCTAGAAATCATGCTGGGGGGCACACGCCAACCTATGGATGCCATGTTGGGAAAAAGTTCACCATTGGGAACATTTTCTAGCATACTTTCCTTTTTTAGGTTTCGAGCTCATTAAACCATGAACATTATCCTGAGCATAGTTCATTTTATATTACAAGCTCGTTAAAAAATGAAGCAGACATCATGAGCATTCTTCCAACCTATCTTCGAGCTCATTAAAAACAGTAAGATGGAATTTGAGCTTACTTTTTACTTCTCTGTGCTTTGTTGAAACATGAAAAGTGGTTTGAGCTTACTTTTTACTTTTTCGTGCTCTGGTTCAAATATGAAAAAGATTCTAAGTGCTTTTGATACCATTCTCGTGCTCGTTAAAAAAATTTTGGCAGGTGGTTTGCTGAGGAAGGATCGCGGTATTGCTGACGCTGCGACACATTGGATAAAGACACGAAAGGAGTATCTTGGGCCAAAGGATACCGCACTTGGCGGGTTTTGGGTCACTTAGACCACATATTTTGTAATATGGAGTCAAGTATACCGCACTTGGTGGGTTTTTGGTCATATATTTTGTAATATCGAGTCATTGTACCACGGTATGCGGGTTTTTGGGTCATTAGACCAAGTCAGTTAGTAGATTGTCCATAGTGTCGGTTAGGAAAGTGGACAAGCATTGTAATCGGCGGAAGCCTATAAATAGAGGAGAATTGTAAGTGTTAAAGGGAGAAAAAAATTAGTGAATGAAGATAAGTGATATATGCGGAGGTTGACAGAGATACTGCAGATGTTTATGCAAAGCTTTTGGTTTGCCGAGTAATATAAGGATGATGATTTGGTGCAATCTATGTGTAATGTTGTTGGATGTTGATGTTATTGCTTATTCTTAATGCAGTTATCTGTTTTTATTACTATAATGTAAATGTTGCGATAATATGTTATCTGTCCATATGAACATACTGCGATAATATGTTATATGTCCATATGAACATGCTGCGATTGAAGTAATACGCAATCTCTGTTTCTGGTAATGTTAAATGCTGCGATGTGCTAGAACTTGATGATGAATGTTTGGAATTGTTGTTAGTATCGTAGTGCCACAACTTGCCTCCTCCCTCGGCAGAAACATGGTTCCGTCTTCTCTTTCTGGATGCCTCGGGTGAGACCTCATCCGCTCTGCGGGTGTTACTGGGCGGGCTCAAACCTGCCGGGGCCAGTGCCTAGGGAGACTGCGGTATGGGTCAATAGTCGGTGGACCCTTGTCGACTGTGAGGTCGCGAGTCGGTCAACAAATGGTTCCATTGCCGGGACCATGTGCAAATTAGGAAGAGACCATGTTGTGGCACCCGATGAAGCCGGAGATAGAAAAATGGTTCAATCAGAGGTTGCAGGAGTTCGCTGAAGAAGAAAGTCGGAACACGCGAGTTACAGTAGATCAGTGGGTGGGAAGATATATTCACGACGACCTTTTGTATGAATGGTTTTCAAAACTGACCTTTTAGAAGAGGAACTTACAGGGTGGTGAGTCGACGACCTAGACCCCAGAACTGATTCAGGAATTGCAGAAAGTTGATAATAAGGCATCACGGGCTGTCGAGGTTTGGCTTGACAGCATCTTAGAAGGATACATTACGGAATTTGCAGTTGATACGAAGAAATCCTATAGTGAAGCTGAAAGATACTTCTTTGACGGACCGAGGGGAAGGTTTCTGCTATCGCTCCAACTATCGATTAAGATGCTAATCTACGAAAAAGGTATATTAAAGATGCACCTTGATCAGTAGATAGCCTAGTGGGAAAGGGTCGTGGGTACCGTGACTGTTGGGGAACGACGCATGAAATGGTGAAGGGATAGATGGGTGCAGACCATGAGGAGACTGTGAGTGAAGCCGAAGAAGAAAGTGGCCTTACGAGGGGAGGAGCAAGGTTCCGATAGGAAAAGAGGCAGAGGATAGGAGAAGGTCCTGCTGCGATCAGACTGCAAGACCATGAAGGAAGGCCACAGGGGACGAAGTGACCTCATAGTCCTGATAGGAATGACCAGGCTACGCCCAGGATAGAGGCGGGACCGAACCCCAGCAACAACGTGCCCACACCTCCGGTCACTAGCTCTCAACCGGCAAGAAAAACTACCTCGACACTGCAAAAGTTAATTGGTAGTAGTAGTACAACGACAGGAGGAAGAATGCCCAAGATGGAGGGCGATGATGCTAAGCTATCGTTGTTCCATGGCAGTGCGACAGATAATCCAGAGCAGTATTGGTTTTTGTGTGAAGCGGTCTGGACCGTGAAACAGATCACTGATGACGATGTTAAGAAGGGACAGTTTTCCACGACGCTGCGAGGTCGTGCATCAGATTGGTTCATGAAATTTGTCTTAGTCCCTACGGGGGCCCCAGATAAGTCATTGAATGAGATTCGGGATGGGCTGATTGCTGAATTTAGATGGCCTAAGTCGGAGGCCCGGTACATTACTGAATTGAAGGAAATTAAGCAGTATCCCAACGAGACGGTATGGGATTTCGACCAGTGATACAAGACACTGATGGAAAAGGTTAGTTTTGATATGAGTGCTATCCAACACAAAGAATGTTTCATCACAGCACTGCTACCCCACATTCGGGTGCCGCTGATGGAGCAAAACATATCGACGCCTACCGAATACCTAGAGATTGCAATGCGATTGGAGGCATCACCGATTGGAGATAATGTAGTTGGGATGTCGCAGATATAGACACAACTTGCTAACCTCACTATACAGTTGCAAGATTTAAAAAATAACAAGGAACCGTGGGATGAAGTATGGTGTATGCGCTGCCGAAGAGAAGGGCATATGAAAGATGGTTGTCCAGATTTCCATAATTATTTGGTTTCAGGTGCACCAAACCCGTTGAATGGCGGCAGCATGCCATGGTGTCATGTTTGTTCGGTGTTTGGGCATAGTCATGATAGTTGCCCATATATGCAGAAAATGGTCACAACTCCGCAAAATTTGTATTGCACCTTCTGTAATTCGGTAGGACATGATGACAAGGATTGTCATGAATATGGGTTGCTACAGGAGAGAATGTGTGATGCATTCAATGTCAAATATGATTAGCGTGTTGCACCGCTACAGCCACAGGTACCTCAGCCGATACCTCAACCATAGATGCAGTTTGTATCGCAACAGCAGCAACCATAGCAATTCGTACCGCAGCAGTTCATACCGCAATATACACCGGTGAACCCCTTGTAGCCTCAGTATGTGCAACAACCACAATATGCACCACAAGGGCAAGCGATGCCGCCAACGCCCATGCAGCACTAGTTTAACCAACCTCAGTATCAGCAGCAGGGTGGCTATTGGGGTGGACGCGGTGGCAGATTTGGGCATGGAGGAGGAGGCCGAGGTGGTCGAGGACCTGTTCAATGTTACCATTGTGTGGTATGGGGGCATTATTAGCGCGACTTCCCATTACTCCAGAATCAATGTATGTTTTGTTCTGGTAATGATCATACAGTCGAGAATTGTCTGCAGTTGATTGCCAGATGGTAGGATGGAAACACTCCGCAGCTATAGAACCCAGTACAACAACTAGTGCAGAACCCGGTATAGCAACCAGTTCAGAACCAGCCTCCATGACCACCGCCGAATGCCAACCCGAATGTAAATATCCTAGGAAATCTGCAGCAGAACCAGGCACAAGGTGCTAATATTGCGACTGTTTCTGCATAACTGCGACCGCGAGATGCTTTGGTGGCTGTTGTCACTTGTGGAGGTAAAACGACTGGGGAAGATGGTTCATGATCGCTCATTCGCTTGGCTCGTCAAAAGACGGTAAATTTTGATATTGATGCAGAGTGGGAGATGTTCATAGAGGCACGTCGCACTTTGGAAAAAGATTGCGGTAAGGCTGTTGTTTGTGATATGCCGCCTATCTTTGATGCTACGTCAGATGTCGATCGACCACCACCAGGAATACTGCAGAAGTTCCTTGAAATTTGTCTATCATTGGCGCAAGACCCGGTTGCCCTGATTGAGATTGAGGGATGGTTGCAGCGACTTCCGAAAGGATGGCAAGAGTCAGCAGTAAACTCCTTATAGCGAAGGAAGACTGGAAAGGAAATGCGAATGAATATTCAGATTGGAGATTATGATGTTGATTCTGTAATTCTTGATCTTGGTTCGGATGTTAACATCTTAACCAAGCAGGCGTGGCAGAAAATGGGGAGTCCCCCATTGAACTGGTCTCCTATGCAGCTCCAGTTGGCTAACCATGTGAAGGTTACACCTATTGGGCGAGTTCCGCGGCTCACAATTGATATTGAGGGAATGAAGACTTATGCCGATTTTGATGTCATTGAGGTAGTTGATGGAGGAAGCTCCTATCCTGTGTTATTGGGGATAGGATGGGTTAATGATAATGGAGCTGTAATTAACTTCAAGAAGCGAATGATGACTTTTGAGAACCGTGATTTCCGAGTTATCGCTCCGTTGGATCCAGCTGAAGGATGCCGATATGTTGAGCCTATCAAAGATGACGATCACACTGGTTGGGATCATGCATTCAATATTCCTGAGGATTACATTCATCCCACTATCAATGGTGAGCTGGAGTGGCACAGCGAGAGTTCTGTGTCTTTCGATTCTTATGATGCACTCGAACATTGGCAGAATCACATGCATGAAATATTAGTCCAGAAGTGTGGCTTAGTTACGCAATCTTTATGTCATGTTGCGACAGAAATGATCACACTGCCTATCTATGAGGGGTTTCCTGGCTTAGACACCTTTGTAGCAGAATTTGAAGACCACGTTCCAGAACCACAGCGATTGCTGGCTTTAGACAAAGCACTGAAGGCTGCTCTAGCACGCTGGTGGTTGACGCATAAGCAATTTATCAAAGATTGGTCACAATGTCGAAGGTTGATGATGGTTCAATTTTGCAATACGGAGGTTTATCACACTGGCAAGTATGATGGCCAGACCGATCCTGGTGATCACGTGATGGAATGCCAACGATTGTGGGTAACATGACCCAAAGATGAGTGGGTTCATGCTTTTGTCCACACTTTGGAAGAGATACCGCGTTCGTGGTATACTGCAGCCGAGTTACGCCAAGATATTACCACCTGAGGGGAGTTAATGATCTGTTTCACTCATACCTTCATGTTTGTGGATGCCAACCCAGATGTCCATCATGCCCTACAGCTCATCCGCGATGTGATATTTCAGGTTGTTCCGGTGAAATGCACTGTTGACCCGCACACACATAGTCAGATACAATCTATCATGGAGTGTTTCAACATCAGTGGAGGGATAGAGGATGATGATGACCCCCGGAATATTAACATTCCCAAATCCGAAGGAAGTTGTGATGTGGTACCACCTGTTGCACCAAGTAACCCGTTCAATCAGCTGTTGCAGCTTCGCAAAACAAATATTGGCATTGAAGCTACTCCCAAGTTTGCTAATGTAGGGGATTATTGGGATGATGTGATGATGAGCAAAGTTACCGAGTTACTGCATGAATTCCAATATGTGTTTCCCATGAAGTTTTCTGAAATGAAGGGAATCCTAGGTGATTTAGGAGAGATGAGGATTCCATTGAAACCAGATGATAAGCCAGTCCGACAGCGACCTTATTGGCTAAATCCGTGACATAAAGAAAAGGTCAAGGCCGAACTTGATCGGATGCTAGATGTTGGTATTATCGAACTTGTGGAAGAGTCAGAATGGATTAGTCCTATGGTGGTGCAGGACAAGAAAATAGGCCAAGTACGCATTTGTGTCGACTTGCAGAAGTTGAACGATGCTTTCTTGCATGATCCCTTTCCAACCCCGTTTACTAATGAAGTACTTGAAGGAGTGGGTGGACAGGAGATGTACTCTTTCACTGATGGATTCTCTGGCTACCATCAGATTCGCATTGCCACGGAGGATCGCCATTAGACAACCTTTGTTACTGAGTGGGTTTGTTTTCAGTACATGGTCATGCCATTCGGGTTGAAGAATGCACCTACGATATTTTCCTGGGTTGTTGTTGCTGCATTCAAAGATTTTGTTCAAACATTTCTGCAGGTATATATGGATGATTGGACTATTTATGGATTGATTTGTGCTCACTTGTCCAACTTGCGGTTGATGCTTGAGCATTGCCGACAACACCATATATCACTGAACTTAAAGAAATGTATTTTTTGTGCTCCGTTTGGGATATTGCTGAGGCATATTGTATGTAAGCAAGGATTGTTGGTCGATCCAGCCAAGATTGCGCTTATTTTGGGGTTGCAACTACCGACTACGGTTAAGCAGTTGCGCGTGACCTTGGGTCACACAAGATATTATCGCAAGTTCATTAGGGGGTATGCTGCAATTACTACCCCTATAGAGAATTTGTTGAAAAAGGATGTGGCATTCTAGTGGAATCCGGAATGTCAGGAAAGTTTTGAAACACTCAAAGCGAAGATGGTGTCGGCTCCAATTTTGGTTTTTCCATACTGGAGCAAGGAATTCCATGTCCATGTTGATGCTTCATCGGTTGCATTAGGGGTTGTATTGGCTCAACCAAGCGAAGGCGACATTGATCATCCCATTGATTTTTTCAGTCAGAAGCTGTCATCTACAGAACGCAACTACACTACCACAGAACGCGAAGGGCTGGCCATGGTTTACGCACTACAGAAATTCAGGCATTATTTGTTGGGTGGCCATTTCAAAATGTTTATTGATCATTCTGCATTGAAATACTTGGTCAATAAGTCTATGTTGGGGGGTAAGATCTGTCGATGGCTCCTGTTGTTTCAGGAGTTTGATTTCGAAGTCATTGTGAAACCGGGACAATTGAATGCTGGACCAGATCATTTGTCACGGATCGACATAGGGGAGGAACCGACTAATATCGAAGATGGGTTGCCGAATGCCTAGCTGTTCCATGTGGCCGCGGCTGATCACTATTTTGAGGACATCCTTCTGTTTTTGGTGACTGGCACTGCCCCTGCTAACTTTACTACTACTAAGAACAAGCAATTGGTCGTCAAAGCTGCAGACTTTCAACTGATCGTGAGAGAGTTGTATAAATTGGGTTCTGATGAGATTTTGTGCAGATGTCTCTTGCCGCATGAGTAGGCACAGATATTGGATGAGGCACATGGTGGAGTCGTAGGAGGACATTATGGAGGTCGGGCGACTGCCTAGAAGATATTGTGTATAGGGATTTGGTGGCCCACGCTACATAACTATGCGATAGACTATGCATGGTCTTACGATGTGGAAAACCGTCCAGATGCGATGAGATGTCGTTACTACCTCAATTAACACTGCAACCATTTGAGAAATGGGCTGTGGATTTTGTCGGGCCATTCAATCCACCAAGGAAACGTACAGGTGCCTAATATATTATCACGACGACTGAGTATTTGACCCGATGGGTAGAGGCGACCCCTGTCATTGATTGTTCCATAGCAACGGCTTCTCGGTTCTTGTTTGACCACATTATCACTCAGTTCAGCTTCCCCAAGATTTTGCTGAGTGATCAAGGCAGCCATTTTCTCAATCACACTATCAGCGCATTGATGGAGGAATTGCAGATTTAGCACAAAAAGAGTACACCCTATCACCCACAGGAGAATGGGACGATAGAGGCGTTCAATAAGGTATTGGGGCATGCACTGACAAAGGTGTGCAATGCAAACCGCGACGACTAGGATTTGAAAGTTCTAGCGGTGCTGTGGGCTTATCGCACTACATGTAAAAGGTTGACTGGTGAGACACCTTTCAAGCTAGTATATGGGAAGGAAGCAATTATTCCTATGCAGTACATTGTTCCGAGTTTACGGATCGTGGCTGTTACAAGCATGGATGATGTTTCTGCATTAGACGAGTGTCTAGCACAATTGGTGGAGCTCGAAGAAGATTGGTTTATTGCTGGATTTCATCAAGGGGTAGAGAAGGATTGCCAAAAGGCATGGCATGATCGCCACATAAAAAACAAGCAGTTTCAGCAAGGTGACTTGGTACTATTGTATGACAGTAAGTTTATGAAACATCCAGGTAAGTTACAGATGCACTGGCTGGGTCCCTACCGCATCATTAGTATTACTTTAGGAGGAGCGGTTCAGTTGCAGCGATTGGATGGGGGGATGCTCCCCAAGCTAGTAAATGGTCACAGGTTCAAGCCCTATCGCGCGGGCTTAGAGCAGTGTGATGTCTGAGTCGCATCGTGTGAAAAAAAAGGAGATGAATGAATGATGATCGTTGCAAATTGCCTGGTGGCAGATGGCGCACCAACGGAAGTATGGCATGCAACAGCAGGAGGCTTCTACCGCAAGTATTGGCACAGTCAGTGATATATGGCAGCATGGCGGCCCGGTCAGATCAGTAATAAATACAAAAAGTGGAGATAGTTAATTAATGGCACGTTTGAATTATGGGCATTAATGACGGATACGGCTGAGGGGAGGACAAGATCGTCGATGGATTTCTCTCATTAATACGAGGATTTGGTTGAGTGAATGCACGATTCAGTCATGATTAGGGTGGATTTAAGGAAATGCTATAAGTATGGCCTTGTGTCGATCGGAAGATACGTAGGAATTAATAAGCAGTGTTGTTGTGAACTGTTATAGTGCTCTGAGATACTCCCTGCTGCGGATATAACAAAGAGTATTGAGGTATTCCAGGTGAATTCGAGCCCGTCGACATTAGTAGTGAAGTTGAATCCCTGCTTATTTCGGTTATTGTTGAACAAGAAGGTACATCTTCGGCCATTATTGATCTTGGAGCCAATGTCGCCAACATGTCGATGAGTACATCAGCTGTTACTCAGAAGCATCGAGGAGGTCAGCCCTCTGAATCCCCGAAGAGTAAGAGGTTAACATGATCTACAGCGACTAGAGGAGTTATGGAGCAAGGGGGCACGTCCAATCGCCCTGCGACTACATCTTCCCATTGGCTGGGCCAGTCCGCTGCTAATATTCTTGGGTACATACCTCCTGTTTGACCAGATGTCACCCCGCGTAAAATCACCTCAAAGCCAAAATTCAGTGTGAATATACCTGCATTCCCAGCAGTCTTGGAGTGCTCGGCAGATATTGGGCCGGCGTTGATGCACCTGCGCTATGCTAATCATGACATGGTGGCCCAGCCTGCAATTGCCTCCGCACCTTATGTCAAGGAGATGCGCTCGGAACCAGTGATACATGAGTGGGCTCGCAGGCTGAGGCAGGCCGGCCTGTTAGGGCTAATTAATATGTCGCATTTCAGATGCCTGACGGAAGTCAATTCTTGTGTCAAGCATCTCTTGTCGGGCTTCCATGGAGGTTCATTATGGTTGGACAGAGAAGTCCCAGTCACTGTCAACTTGATTTCTGAGATTACTGGCTTGCCCAAAAATGTTGTTGATCCGACAGACTTTCTTCAAGGAAAGGCCATTGAGCAGAAGCGGGCATGTCAATTAGCACCGAAGTATGGCTTGGAATCGGATGGATGGGGATATCGTACCAGTAGCTGCAATAATCAAGCGGTACTCATAGGCATTAAGATTCTGTGTTGTAAGGTGATTAGGGGAGCTCGCCGTAATCAATGCAATGTGGGGATAGTTGCTTGCACCGAGTAATGCGCGGAAGGAGTTTAGATGAATTGGTCCCTATATCTTCTAAACCAACTCATGGAGGATGCCGCAGACGTCCAAGTGGGGAGAGGCGCCTTCTCATATAGTTGGTTGTTGCTGCTCATTGCTCTAGTTGCATGGAAAGAGCCTGATACATACCAGGGTATGGACTGACCGGCTACTAAGGAACAACACGGGGCTCGTTATCAGAATTTGTGGGCTTTGCACGAGTTGGAGCGAACCCGAGAGTGCCAGGTACAGTTTTGGATGTACTTATAAATGCTTTGTGATGTCACAACTCAGGTCCCACAGATATCTCTAGATATTGTGGCACGCTTCACACCGCTCATGGCATTTGCAATACGATCGAGTCTCATACATATCCAGGCTCGCTACAACATCAATCGCTAGTGGTTGCAGACAAAGTATAGAGTGATAGAAGCAAAGTTGGAGGCCATCATGAATGAGTGGCTGAAGGCATGGCGACAACCCATGAGTCCTACAGAAATTGATGCTAGAGGTCCACTGGAGGGCCCTTTGGAGCCAGGATCCCCTTAGGATCAGCAAAGTCATCATAGTTCCACACAAGAGTCAAAGAAAACACCAACTAAGGATGACAGTGACCGCGATCTGAAGGAAAACAGGACAAAGTAGCGCCACGAGTATGCCACTATCAGTAGGATATCCTTACCGATGGAGGCGTAGTTGGGCCGGTTAGTCACAGCGATTAATAATGCCACCACGGTGGCTGCTAATAAAATGTTTGTCAAAGTGGAGGCGGGATTCTCTACGATTGCTTCCCATATGGACTCTCTGGGTAATGCAGTATTACAAATGGAACCGGGCAGTGTCTCCAAACAGGAGACGGTCACGATCCGCACCACGTCCCAGGTAAGGAACATCAACATTCCCCCGACTGCGATTGTGACTGACAATGAGGAGTTGCAAATTGTGCCGAAGTCGATTGACCAGGTGACTGTCAATGTGAATTCACTATCGGCAATGGCCTTGATGACAATGCAAAAGAGTGCCTCCCAGGAAATGGTGGATAGAATGCATAGAATCGGTAAGCGTTGTCAACAATTACAGGAAAAAGAGGCAACCGTGATTGCTGAGAAAGAAGAGATGACAAAAAAAGCTACTGAAACATGGAAAGTAGTGGATGACCTTGAAGCTGACCTGAAGCAAGAGTGGGCCGAGACCACTCGCACCATTAAGGAACTCAAAAAGGAACAAGACTTCCTTGTTGTAGAAAAGGCTCGCATGTGGGATGATAGTGCTCAGATTGACCAAGCGGTTGCAGAAGCGTATCAACATGTCCCAGCGCATACTGAGGAGGTAGACATGCTCCACCGAGTGCAGCGATTGGGGGCTGCCATTGTTTAGTTAAAACAGGAGAACGATCGACTGACGGCTCAGTTGAAACCAAGTACGCCTTAGGACGAAGTGGATGGACGACGAAGGGAAATTGAGGAAGTTTCCAACCAGATGGAGGAACTGGAGACAAAGGAAACCAGGCTCACTGTAGAAATAGTTGAGTTTTGGGGTTTCATTGTTCATGATGACCAAATTGAATAGCTCACTAAGAGTCGGCAGGAAGCGGAGGGTCAGGTCATGACACTGAAGGCTACAATGAGAACCTTGCCCCCAATGGAGCAAGTCACTAAGTCGCATGAACTAAAGGACTTGCAACAGTGAGCTACCAAGGAAAAGGAATGACAGAAGTGGCGTGCAGCCCAGTTAGAAGAATTCCAGGAAACTGGCGGGATGTTGGTGGTGCAGGAAAGTGAAGCACTTCCTGCAGTTCAGAAGTATCAACAACAGGTCATGGAGAGGCTTGTTGATCATCCATCTGCTGAAGATGTGGTTACAAGTCAGGAAACAGTCATGGAAGCTCAGGAGTTGGTGAAGAATGTTGAACAGCCCTATGCCGATTTAAGACAAAGACCGTGATGTATACTCTATCCAGCAGTTGACGTGGCTCGAGGGCGAGCCACAAGATTGTGTTGGGGGCCTGTTGGCAGGCGGTTCGATGAAGAAAGATTGCGGTACTACTGACGCCACGACACCTTGGATGAAGGTGCGAAAGGAGTATCTTGGGCCAAAGGATACCGCACTTGGCAGGTTTTGGGTCACTTGGACCATATATTTTGTAATATGGAGTCAAGTATACCACACTTGGTGGGTTTTTGGTCATTTATTTTGTAATATCGAGTCATTGTACCACGGTATGCGGGTTTTTGGGTCATTAGACCAAGTCAGTTAGTAGATTGTCCATAGTGTCGGTTAGGAAAGTGGACAAGCATTGTAATCGGCGGAAGCCTATAAATAGAGGAGAATTGTAAGTGTTAAAGGGAGAAAAAAAGTAGTGAATGAAGATAAGTGATATATGCGGAGGTTGACAGAGATACTGCAGATGTTTACGCAATGATTTTTGTTTTCCGAGTAATATAGGGATGATGATTTGGTGCAATCTATGTGTAATGTTGCTGGATGTTGATGTTATTGCTTATTCTTAATGCAGTGATATGTTTTTATTACTATAATGTAAATGCTGCGATAATATGTTATCTATCCATATGAACATGCTGCGATTGAAGTAATATGCAATCTTTGTTTCTGGTAATGTTAAATGCTGCGATGTTCTAGAACTTCATGATGAATGTTTGGAATTTCTATTAGTATCGTAGTGCCACAACTTGCCTCCTCCCTCGGTGGAAACATGGTTCCATCTGCTCTTCCTGGATGCCTCGGGTGAGACCTCATCCGCTCTGCGGGTGTTGCTGGGTGGGCTCAAACCTGCCTCAGCCGGTGCCTAGGGAGACTGCGGTATGGGTCGACAGTTGGTGGACCCCTGTCGAGTGTGAGGTCACGAGTCGGTCAACAAAAATTCAGTAAAAAGGTGTGTCTAACGAGTATAGGTTTATCACTTTATCCGGCCTTGCTAGACCATTTACGGAAAAGGAACTGTGCCGAGTTTACTTTTCCCTTTGTCATACTCAGTCATCAACCATGACAAAGTCGTCCATGGAGTCCTTTTAAGCTCTTTTCAGACTCCCTAAATAGGAAAAGATTGCCAAGCGAACTTGATGCTTTCACACTTGTAAAAGCATTTGAATGATTGTCTTTCTGGTTATAGTTTACCCCTTTTCCAGACCAGGAAGCACTATTTATGAAAAAGGAATACTCGAACCAACCATGGCTGGAAGAGTTCTCTCTCACAATGTTTTACCCTTTTCCAGGCGAAGAGACTAACTTTACAAAAAATGACCTTTTGGAGTCTCCTTTAGTTCTTTTCAGACTCTCTAAACATGAAATGACGCTGAGTTTTCCTTCTTTGGACTCGTTAAAATTCAAACATCGAAGGGCCCATTTTGTGATGAACCCGTCCTTTCCTAGGTTCGTAAAACATTTGGGATTGGACTCATCTATGAGATGAGCTATACCGAGCATCTGGTTACCCTCATCAAGATCGTAAAAAACACATGAGGCACTCATCAATCATGATGGGGAAAAAGGGAATATTTTGTGTTACATCGTAATTATGGTAGTACATAGTCACTCTTGAACATGGCACTTGTTTGCATTTTCATTCAGTACCTGGGTAATCAGTTTGTCTCCGAGTCCTATCAATTCCATGAGTCTTGTCACTCCTTTGGGTCGTCCAAAGAATGCTTCCACCATCAGTCACATTGGGAGTTAGTATCATTCTCTTCATGTCAATACTGCCAAGTCATGCCATGCCCATGTTCAAGATATGTTTCATTACTCATTATCTGCATCAGTATACCTTCAATCATGTTGGTCTACCTTGATTCAATCACGCATGTTACTGTACCATCCGATCTACTCTACACATACTTTGTTGTGTTTCGTGTCGATGATGGGGGATTCATCATGGCCCTCCTTTGACAGATTCATCCTTGTCAACTTCAGCTCATCATTCGAGGATTGAATCTAGAAACCAACCAAGTACCTTGGCCCTGATGCCTCAATGGTAGGTTACCCCGCTTTCAACATGAGTTCACATCATTGACACTTGATTGAAAGATTTCATATCGCATTCAACTTCAACTCATTTATTCACGCTTAATGATATGTACTGTGATACCTTGGGAATCATTGACATCAATGGTGATTGCCCTCGCACTTGTTAACAGTATACATCAATGACCAGTAATCAAGTGGTTTCTACCATGTTCGACATCAAGACATTTGTAATCACATGGTTAGATTCGTATCATTGCAGGTTCAGCTTTAAGACCCTGGAGAGTCATGTTTTACCTAGGCTACGATGGAGTTTGTATTGAGTCATATTACACAGATCCACATTTGTATTGGTCGTGGCTGTGTTACCATCTCATCATGGATCTACGCTTGTGTCTAGTATCCATTATTGTGTTCAGTCGGTCATTACTACCATGGATTTGCATTGTATTGGTCGGCAGCCATGTTGTACATCATATGAGATTGTCAGTTCAGAGTCAGTTGTACTGCAGCAGTTTCCTTTGTTTGACAAGTCCATTTCCATTCTTCTGTCAAAGCATTTCACCTGTCCGATATTTTAGCAGCTTCATGCTTTGGGGGGCATTATGTTACACCTAAAATCTTACCACCATTAGATTTAGTGTATACACCCCTGAAGTTCCATTGGATAAGTCATTTATCTGGAAGGGACATCATTTTGCTTATGCTAGGTTTTGAGAGGTCATCGTAGGCTGCACTTATGCAAGCTACGATGTCGCACCTTGCTCCACTACAGGGTGCGACGAAGTCAGTTAATGGGAAAAAATAGCTTCTTCGAGCTCATTCTCGAAGGTTGTTGACTTAGATCCTTATCCCTGACTTGTTGGGGGAGTTGGCCTTTGGTTACTAACCTTATGGAAGGATCCCTTCTCTCTCTCCTACCATATCTCAACCTACCCTATCCACATCCTATCCACTTAGCCCTATATAAGGGAGGCTCTACCCCTCTATAAGGGGAGGAAGTCTATAGTGTCTACATGTTGGTGAAATCATCCTAAAGAGACCTCTACTCAGTCATTGAGAGACTCTTGCTTCCTTGAAGAAGTTATGGAATTGGCTTGGATAGAGAAGGGTTGCTACGTTAAGCCTCGGTGATGATCTATTCTCTTCTATGTAATTTCCCTATTTATAGTAATACAAATGTTTTCCACCAATATTGTTCATGTGTGATGATGTTGTGTAGTTTACCTGCTTAACTGTTTACTTAGATTGGTTATTATATAGATATCTTTTACTCACTTGTATTTGTTTTGTGTCTTTACAGGTCTTGCAGCTGAGATCTGACAACCGTGCAACAGGGAGCAATGTCTAAGAGAAATGATTGCGAAGCTAAGGTAAGATATCTAGTACTTGGTCCCTAATAAGATATAGGAAAATAGTTTGTAGTCTGTACTATTTGTTCTAGACTCACATTGAGCTAGGGATATTTGGCTCACGTCCACTCGAGTGTATTGTCCGTCAAACAGCTTCAATGGTTATGTTCAGGAAATGAGTTCCTTGATCACTCATTAGGATTTTTGGGCATCCAAATCTGGTAAGTATATTCTCAAAGATGAACTGTGCGGTAGTGACTGCGTTACAGTCCTTATTGGTTTAGATTCTTCCCATTTGGTCAGGTAGTCTGTCGCGGTGATAATATATCTTGCACTAGTGCGCTTCCTTGGTGGGTTAATGGGTCCAACAAAATCAATAGCCCATTTATCAAAGGCTTGTAAAGTCAATTGCGTTCTTAATGGCATTTCATCTCTACGCGATGGATTTCCATTCCTTTGGCACACATCGCAACTGCGACAATGTTCTTTTGAGTCTTTGTGGAGTGTAGGCCACCATAGTCCTTCTCTTAATATATTCTGCGCAGTAGCTCTTCCTTCATAGTGGCCTCTTGACACTCCTGAGTGTGATTCAGCTAGTATCAATGCTTTCTCATGTTCAAGCACACATCTACGCAATACTTCATCTAGTCCTAACTTGTATAATTTCCATGCAATTATAGTGAAGTCTGCTGCTTTTACTACGAGTTGCTTCTTTTGCTGCGCAGTAAATTCTGTAGGTGCCAACCCTGTAGTCAAGAACTCTAGAATTTCCTTGTAATAATCATCTACGATCTGGATGGAAAGTAGCTGCGCGTTAGGGAGATTGTCTTCAAGATTTGTAGGTTCTTTGCCTGATTCTATTCTTGAAAGGTGGTGTTGGCAGGAGGTTTCGACAAGTCAGCATCGTGGATGCTATGCAAGGCCAAAGATACCGCATAAGGTGGGAAGACAAGCGCAGATGATAATATTTTATGTAATTTTGGGTTAGTCGAACCACACTATGTGGGTTTTTGGTTCATTTGGACCACAATAGATAGTTTTGGGTCATTTTCTTTGAAGTGTCAGTTAGGAAGTAGTTAGAAAGTGGACAAGCAATGTAAAGGCACAAGCCTATAAATAGATGTAGATTTGTAAGTGTTAGATAGATCTTTTGGGAAGAGTTGTTGAGATATCTAGTTTTGGAGAGCACTGCAAGATCTTATCTGTGCGATATGGGATCGGATGTTTTGTATCTGGGTTTTGTGGAGTTAATATGATGTGACAGAGTTATTGAGCAGAATCCCTGTGTTTCCTTGTTTATCTGTGGTAATGCTTTTCGCAATATGAATATATGAATGATGCAATGTTTCCTTGTTGCGATTAATGCCTTACTGTTTTATCTGTTGTAGTTATGATCAATTATGTCTAAAGATGCCATGAATATGAATGATGCTTAAGTTAAATGATTAGATCCATTTTGCAATAAGTTGAGTAATTGATGCCCAAATATCCTCCTACATTCGGTGGAAACATGGTTCTGTCAGCTCTCCCTTGAACATCTCGGGTGAGACCTCATCTGCTCTACAGGTGTTGCTGGATGGGGTAAAACATGTCTGGGCCGGTGCTTAGGGAGATCGTGGTGGTCTAGGTGTCGACAGTGCTGGGAACCCATGTCGACTAGGTTGGTGTCAACAAATGGTTCTGTTGTCGGGACTGTGTGTGAAGTGACAGGAGGATATGTGGCATCTGACAAAACCGAAGATCCAAGATTGGTTTGACCTAAAATTGCAAGAGTTTGCTGAAAAATAAAACAAGAACCTTGGGTTGATGATAGACTGGTGGTTGGCGAAGTATATTCATGACGGTCTGCACGAATATTTTTTCTGCAAGTTCCCAATCATCCTGTATGAGTGGTTAGCTAAATTGAATTTTCAGAAGAGGAACTTCCAAGGTGGTGAACCAACAGCCTGGACCCTTGAATTGATCCAGGAGATGCAGGAAGTTGAAAACAAAGCATCACGGCCTGTCGAAGTTTGGCTCGATAGCATATTGGAAGGCTATATCATGGAATTTGCAGTTGATACGAACAAATCCTATAGTGAAGTTGAAAGATATTTCTTCCGTGGACCCCGAGGTAGGTTTCTGTTGTCGCTATAGTTATCCATTAAGATGCTTATTTGTGAAAAAGGCATATTGAAGATGCATCTCGATCAGTAAAAAACTTGGTGTGTGGAGGCCATGGATATCGTGATGGTAGGGGGATGGTGCATGGAACGGTAAGGGGTAGATGGGTGCAGGTCATGGAGACACTGTGAAGGAAGCCGAGGAAGAGAGTGGTCTTACAAGGGGAGGAGTAAGGTTTTGACAGGAAAAGAGGCAGAGGAGAGGAGAAGGTCTTGTTGCGATCGGAATGCAAGACCTCAAAGGAAGACCACATGAGATGAAGCGACCTCACAGCCCAGACAAGGACAACCAGGCTATGCCCAGGATAGAGGCAGGAACAAACCCCAGCAGCCACATGCACACACCTCTACTCACTATCTGTCAACTAGTAAGAAAGACAACTTCAACACCACCATGTTAACAAAACTTGATTGCTAGTAGTTCAATGATTGTAGGAAGGAAGCTCAGGATGGCGGGCGAGGATACAAAGTTGCCACTATTCCATGGAAACGGAATAGATAACCCTGAACAATACTGGTTCTTATGTGAGGCAGTATGGACCATGAAGCAAATTACTAATGATGATGCTAAGAAAGGACAGTTAGCGAAAACTCTGCGAGGTCATGCATTAGACTAGTTTATGAAGTTTGTTCTAGTTCCTACAGGAGCTCCAGAGAGGACGCTAGACAATATCAGGAAAGGATTGATTGCAGAATTTAAAAAAACCAAGTTTGAAGCACAGTATATTACAGAATTAAAAGAGATTAAGCTGTATCCCAATGAAACAGTATGGGATTTTGACCAACGATTCAAAAATCTGATGGCGAGGGTCATCTTTGACATGAGTGTTGTCCAACACAAAGAATGGTTCATCATGGCATTGCTCCCGCATATCCATCTACCGTTGATGCAACAGAACATTACAACGCCCAGTGAAGCCTTGGAAATCACAATGCGGTTAGAAGCATCATCGATCGGGGAAAACATAGATGGGATGTCACAGATTCATACACAGCTGGCTAACCTGACCATACAGCTACAAGATCTTAAGAAGGGAAAGGAACAACGAGAAGAAGTATGGTGTAAGCGATATCGCGGAGAGGGGCATACTAAGGCTAGTATCCTGGACTTCTGCAATTATCTGGTTTCAAGGGCTCCAAACCCGTTGAATGGTGGCGGTATGCCGTGGTGTCACATCTGTCAGGTATATGGGCACCGCTATGAGGAATGCCAATACACGCAGAAGATGGTCACAAAACCGATGAATCTATATTGTACATTCTGTAAATTTGTGGGACATGAGGATAAGGACTGCTGGGCATATGGGTTACTTCAAGAGAGAACGTACGATGCATTGTATGTGAAGGATGACCAATGTGCCATACAACAACCGCACATAGCCTAGCCACTACCTCAACCACAGGTGCAGTTTGTACCGCAGCAGCAACTGCAGTAGTTTATGCTGCAATATGCTCCGATGCAGATGGCTCCACAGTAGCCCCAATACGTTCAACAACCACAGTATGTATAGCAAGGGCAAGGCATGCAACCGAATCCTATGCAGCAATAGTTCAACCAACCAGAGTACCAATAGCAGGGAGGATTCCATGGAGGATTCCGAGGAGAATGTGGCAGAGGATTTGGTCACGGAGGAGGACAAGGAGGTCACGGACCTGTTCAGTGCTATCACTTTGGGGTATGGGGAAACTACCAACAAGAATGCCCACAATTGCAGACGCAGTGAACGTTTTGTTTTGTTACAGATCACACTGTGGAAAAATGCCCGCAGTTGATTGTGCGATGGAAAGCAGGGAATGTTCCGCAACTACAGAACCAGAACCAAGTGTAGCAACTAGTGCAAAATCAAGTACAATACCGGCACAGAACCAAAATCAACAGCCGAATCCAAATGTCAACCAAAATGTGAATCAACTGGGGAATCTGCTGCTGAATCAGACTCAAGGCATGGCTATTGTGACAATTTCGGTGGAACCAAGACTACAAGATGCTGTAGTCACAGTTATTACTCAAGGGGGCATGAAAACAGGGGATGATAACCCACATCCACTTATCCAGTTAGAAGGACAGAAGAAGGTGTCGTTTGACATCGATTCCGAGCGTGATGCATTCTTTCTAGAACGACGAGCGATGGAAAAAATCAAGGTAAGGCCATTGTTTGTGACATTCCTCCTGTTTTAGATACCACTTCATAGGCCGGTCCATTGCGGTAGCCTGGAACCTTGTAGAAATTTTTTGAGAATTGTTTATCATTAGCAAGGTATCCTAATGCGCTTGCTGAGATTGAAGGACTGTTGCAGCAACTGGCGAGGGGATTGCAAGAGTCTATGGTAAAATCCTTACAGCGGTAGAAGATAGGTAAGGAGATGCATATGAACATTCAAATTGGATACTATGATGTTGATTTAGTTATTCTGTATCTTGGTTCGGATGTCAACATCTTAACCAGCAGGCCTGGCAGAAAATTGAGATTCCCATTTTAAGATGGTATCTCGTACAGCTTCGGCTAGCTAATCAGGCCAAGGTGACACCGATTGGGAGAGTTCCACGCCTGGTGGTGGACATTGAGGGATTGAAGACATATGCTGACTTTGATGTCATTGAAGTAGTTGAAGGGGGAAGCTACTATCCCGTGTTGTTGGGGATTGGATGGGATAACGACAGTGTAGCAGTTATCAACTTTAAGAAGCGGATGATGACTTTTGAAAACTGTGATATCAGGGTCATTACCCCATTGGATCCGGCTGAGGGATGCAGGTATATTGAACCAGTGAAAGATGATGATCGTAGCAAATGGGACCATGCATTCAATATTTCAGAAGATTATATTCATCCGACTGTCAATGGTGAGCTTGGGTGGCATAGCTTCAACTCTATGTCTTTCGACTCTGATGACACGTTAGAGAACTGGTAGAACCGTTTGCATGAGGTGTCACTCCGCAAGTGTGGATTAGTCACACAGTCATTATGCCGTGTTGTGACCAAAACTGTTACACTACTAGTATATGAAGGACTTCTTGGCTTGTCTGATTTTCTGGAGGCATATGAAGAGAAGGTTTCAGAACCACAGCAATTGTTTCCATTAGAGGAAGCACTGAAGGCTGCTCCAGCACACTGGTGGGTGACACACAAGAAATCAATCAACGGATGGCCATAGTGCCAGATATTGATGACGGTTCACTTTGGTGATACAAAAGTCTACCATACAGGGAGATATGATGGCCGGATTGACCCTAGCAGTCATTTTTTGGAGTGCAATACGTTGTGGGCATTGTGACCCAAGGATGAGTGGGTCCATGCCTTCATCCATACGCTGGGTGAGATGCCACGCTCATGGTATACTACAGCTGAATTGCGAGGAGAAATTACCACTTGGTTGGAGTTGGCAGTTTGTTTTACTCATACGTTTTGCTTCATGGATGCCAACCCAGATGTCCATAATGCTTTGCAGCTCATCCGCGACATAGTTTTGAAGGTTGTTTCGGTGGCATATCCTATGGATCCACATGTGCATTGCAAGCTATAGTCCATGATGGAATGTTATAATATCAGTGGTGGGCCAGAAGATGGGGATGATCTTTGGAATGGCAATATTCTGGAATGCGAAGATAGTCGCGATATTGTAGAACCTGATGCACCAAGTGATCCGATCAGTCAACTGCTCAAGCTCCAAAAGGTCAACATCGGGACAGAGGACAGTCCAAAGTTTGCGAATGTTGGGGACTATTGGGATGATGAGATGATGGGGAAAGTCACAGACTTGCTACATGAGTTCCAAGACCTCTTCCCTATGAAGTTTTCTGAGATGAAGGGAATCTTGGGTGATCTGGGGAAGAGGAATATTCCATTGAAACCCGATGCCAAACTAATCAGGAAACAACCCTATAGACTGAATCCGTGCCATAAGGAGAGGGTTAAGGTAGAACTTGATCGTATGTTGGATGCTGGTATTATTGAACCAGTTGAGGAGTTGGATTGGATGATTCCTATGGTGGTGCAGGACAAGAAGACCAGCAAAGTGTGCATTTGTGTCGATTTGTGGAAGTTGAATGACGCCTTCTTGCATGATCCCTTTCCGACCCTGTTTACTGATGAGGTGCTTGAAGGTGTGGGTGGACAAGAGATGTATTCTTTCATGGATGGGTTTTCTAGCTATCATCAAATCCGCATTGCAAAAGAAGACCACCACAAGACAACTTTTGTGACAGAATGGGGTTGTTTTCAGTACACAGTGATGCGGTTTGGACTGAAGAATGCACCTGCGATATTTTCGTGGGTTATTGTTGCTGCTTTTCAGGATTTCATTCAGAAGTTTTTGTAGGTATATATGGATGACTGTACCATCTACGGCTTGATCAATGATCATCTGGAAAATCTGTGGTTGATGTTGGAGCGCTGTCAACAGCATCAGATATCCCTGAACTTGAAGAAGTGCATCTTCTGGGCACCATTTGGAATATTATTGGGTCACATTGTGTGCAAGCAGGGATTGTTAGTCGATCCAGCAAAAATTGCGCTCATTCTGATTTTAACACCATCGACTAATGTTAAGCAGTTGAGAGCGATGTTGGGACACACTAGGTACTATTGCAAGTTCATTAGCGGTTATGCAGCCATCAAAACCCCTATGGAGAAGTTGCTAAAGAAAGATGTGGTATTCCAGTGGAGTCCCGAATGTCATGGTAGTTTTTAAACTTTGAAGGCTAAGATGGCTTCAGCGCCAATACTGCTATTTTCAAACTGGAGCAAGGAGTTCCATGTCCATGTTGATGCCTCAATGATCACACTAGAAGTGGTGCTTGCGCAACTTGGGGAAGGGGATCTGGATCACCCCATTGCGTTTGCTAGTCAGAAGTTGTTGTATGCAGAAAGGAACTATACCAAAATAGAGAGGGAAGGTTTGGCGATGGTCTATGCACTGCAGAAGTTTCGACACTACTTGTGGGGAGGACACTTTAAAATGTTCACCGATCACTCTGCATTAAAATATCTGGTCAATAAGCCTGTGTTGGGGGGGAAGATATGTTGCTGGCTACTTCTATTTCAGGAGTTCGACTTCGAAGTGATCATGAAGCCAGGATGTTTGAACGCAAGACCATATCATCTGTCTGGATTGAGATAGGAGAGGATCCAACCAACATTGAAGATGGGTTTCCTGATGCGCAGTTGTTTAAGGTTGAAGTAGCTGATGAATATTATGACAGAATCATTTAGTTCCTGGACACAGGGACCGCACCGAAGGAATTTACAACCAGCTAGAAGAAACAGTTGGTGGTCAAGGCCACAGATTTCCAACTAATTGCAGGCGAGTTATACAAACTAAGATCCGACGAGATCTTGAGGCACTATGTCTTGCCTCATGAGCAAGGGCAGATCTTGTCAAAAGCACATGTAGGAGTAGCTGGTGGGCACTATGGTAGTCATGCGACTTCTAGGAAGGTGCTTTGCATAGGGATTTGGTGGCCGACGATCCCTAATGATGCGATAGACTATGTGTAGAGCTACGACGTCTGTTAACGAATTGGGAAACCCTCTAGGAGGGATGAGATGCCCTTGCAATCTCAAGTGACACTGCAGCCATTCGATAAATGGGAAGTGGATTTTGTGAGCCCTATCAACCCACCTAGGAAGTGCACTGGTGCAAGATATATTCTTATGGCGACAGATTATTTGACAAGATGGGCGGAGGCTGCACTAGTCATAGATTGCACTGTTGCGACAACAACGCGCTTCTTATTCGACAACATTGTCACTTGGTTTGGCTGCCCAAAGGTGTCGATGAGCGATCAGGGCAATCACTTCATCAATCATACCGTTAGCGCATTGATAGCAAAACTACAGATACAGCATAAGAAGAGCACACAATATCATCCGCAAGAAAATGGGATAGTAGAAGCGTTCAACAAGGTTCTGGAGCACGCGCTAACGAAGGTGTGCAATGCAAAGCGTGAGGACTGGGATCTGAAGATCCCAAGAGTCTTTTGGGCGTATCGCACCACATGTAAAAGGATGATAGGACAGACACCATTTAAGTTGGTCTATGGGAAAGAAGCGATTATTCCTATGGAGTACATTGTTCTGAGTCTACGCATAGTGGTAGCAACAAGTATGGATGATGACGTGGCATTAGGAGAATGTCTAGCATAGCTAGTACAACTTGAAGAAGACCGCTTCATCACAGGATTCCACTATAGCATGGAAAAGGATCTCCAAAAGGCTTGGCATGATCACCACATAAAAAATAAACAGTTTTAGCAGGGTGACTTCATGATGTTGTACGACAACAAGTTTATGAAGCACCCAGGAAAATTGCAGATGCATTGGCTTGGTCCCTATCGCATCAGTAGCATAACGTCAGGAGGAGCAGTATAGTTGTAGCAATTAGATGGAGTGATGGTCCCAAAGCTGGTAAATGGTCATAGGATGAATCCCTATAGGTCGGGCTTGGAGCAACGCGATGCCTGAGTCGCATTGAAAAAAAAAATGCAGGATGCTTGGTGGAAGATGGAACACCAGTAGGGATGGAATGCACAAGTAGGACGGCTTGAATCGCAAGATAGAGGCAGGGTTTGGACAATTCCTATGTTGCGACCTGGTCAAAATCGGTAATAAATGCTGAAAGTTCAGACCATTAATGAATGGCACTTGTTCCAATGATGAGCATTAATGGACAATCCAGCCGCTCAGATGACTGGATCACCGACGGATTTTGGTCATTAAGGCAAGATTTGGTTCGAATTAATGCATGATTTAGTAATGATTACGAGGGATTTAACTTGGCGCTATAAGAACAGGCCAAGGTTGGTCAGAAGGCACTTGTTTGTAGAAAGTGAAGTCAGTTTCCCATTGTTGAATTGTGTAAGGTTGGGTTGTGTTGCCGAGTATAGTTGCAGGGTGTCGAGCGAGTTCCGGAGTTGAGTGGGATTGAGCCATCTGTTGGCATTACAGGAATTGGGTGTGGCATGCCGGGTGAGTCGGATACAATAGATATTTCAAGTGAAGTTGAATCCCCTATCCTCACTATTAATATTGAGGAGGAGATCAATCTCATCGAAGAAGTTGCTAGCATGCCAGTGAGATGTTCCTCCATTGTGCACCAGAAGAGGGAAGGGACGCAGCCTAGCTCCCCGCGACCAAAGAAGCGACAGACCTGCTCCATGGCCCAAGTGCCGGAAGGAGTCCCTGAGGCGAGCCCATCAAGCTCCAGGGTGGTGGAATCCGCAGTTTGAGCAGGCATTTTTGCTATGGATATACTAGGCTATCGACCCCCATGTCGACCTGATGTGCAGCCGCAGAAGCCCACGAAGAACCAGAGATACCAAATCAAGATGTCAGGGCTTCCACTAGGCATGAGTTGCACCACCGACATTGTTCCTACCTTGATGCAGCTGCGGTATGATGATAATGATTTGCTTCCGCAACTCGATGTTATGACGGTGCCCTTTAAGCCACGAGTAGAGGGGCAAACTGGACCGACACCACACATTCCACATGACTGGGTGTGCAGTTTGAAGAAGGCTAGGTTGTTGGGTTTGATTGACATCCCTCACTTTGGGAGGTTGACGGAAGCAAATGCCTGTGTGAAACAGCTGCTGGCCTATTTTCATGGCGACATATTATGGTTGGACAAGCTGGTCACCATCATGGTGGACCTGATTTCCAAAGTCACAGGGTTGCCAAAGGATGGGGTAGACCCATTGCGATATTTTCAGGGGAAGAACAACAACAACAAACTTGTGGCAAGGTTGAGGAAGAAATATTAAATGCAGAAAGACAGACGAGCCTACCACCTAGATAGTATTAATGAGCCCATAGTTAGGATTGGGTCGTAGATCCTGGCTACCAAAATCATTCGGAACAATCGGCCCAACCAAGGCAATTATGGGGTTGTTCCTTGCACGAAGCTCTGTGCAGAAGGCGTGCAAGTAAATTGGTCACTCTTTCTGCTAAATCAGTTGACAGAGGATGCGCTGGAAGCCCAGGTAGGATAGCGGGCATTCACATGCAGATGGTTGCTAATTTTGGTTGTGCTTGTCGCCTGGATGGAGCCTGATGACTATCAAGGAATGGAGGTGGAAGCGGTGCAAATTCGGAAGGGCCCACGCTACCAAAACCTGTGGTGAGTGCAGGAACCGGAACGCCTCAAGGATTGTGCCACGTAGTCCTAGCTCTATTGGGAAGCGCTATAGGAAGCTTCCAAGTGGGTTCCGTGGTTGACTCAGACAATGGTTGAGAAGTATAAGGGGATCACTCGGTATGTGATTGGACCACACAATATCCATGTGCAAGTGCGACGGGATAAGGATAAGCAGTGGTTGCAGACCCCCTACAAGTTATTGGATGAATATTTAGATGCCATCATTGATGATTAGTCAATTGAATGGTGTGAACCAGTTGCTCAAGAGGAGAAGTCCACGGGGATACCTCTAGATTCGCCAGTGATGGAACCCCTGCCTTACTAAGAGTCGGACCAGGAGTCATCGTAGACCCCTTCGTATGACGAGCACGCGCTTGAAGAAGGAAGAACGAAAGTACACTATGAACATGGGACAATTAATGGGCTCCCCTCGTCATCAGAGGCGTAGCTTAGATGAATACTATTAGTTATCAATAATGCAACCAGTGGGGCGACTCGAGCAATGAAGGAAAAGGTGGACGAAGGTTTTCATGCGGTAACTTCTCGTCTGGATTCCTTGTGCGACATTATCTTGAAGAAGGCACCAGATGGACTAACGGTTCAGCCAGTTGGCGCAATCAGCATTGAGCCACGAGTCCTGAATGTTGATGTTCCCCTGACTGTGATTGTGACTGATAACGAGGCTTTGAAATCTTTGTTTCAGTAGTTAGAGATAGTGACCATCAACATAGATGAGTTACTGGCAAAGGAGTTGACGACTATACAGGCGATTTCCAGTCAGGAAATCACAGACAGGATGCATGAGATCAGCGGTAAGTGCCTGTGCTCGCAAGAGAGTGAGGCAGTGGTTAAGGAGGAGATTGTGGAGTTAATAGGGTGGGACGCTATGGCATGATAAGCCATGGATGAGTTGGAATAGGACATCAGGAAAGAATGGGTTGACAAGGCTCGAGTGATCGAAGAATTGAAGCAGGAATAGGATTTCCTCATTGTAGAGAAGGCCACTTTGTGGGATCAAAATGTACGGTTGGAAGAGGCCATTGCTAAGGCTTTTCAGCATGTGCTGGAGCCCACCACAGTATTGGACGTGGTTCAACATGCGCAGCGACTTGGGGCTGTCATTTCCCAACTGTAGCATGAAAATAAGGAGTTAGCAGCCCTGGTGAACCCTGGTACACCAAAAGCGTAGGTGGATGAATGCAAATGTGCCATTGAGGAGGCAGAAGCACAGATAGGGGAACTGGAAACGATAGCGACAAAACTCACAGCAGACACCGTACAGTTTTGGGGATGCATTGTTCAGGATGAGTGGATTGAATAGTTGACCAAGCTCAAGCAGGAAGTGGAGGAGAAGTTGGCGACACTAAAAATGGTGATGCACATGATGCCGCCAATGAATCAGGTTTCCAAGTCCATGGATTTAAAATAGTTGCAGTAGCGCATCACAAAGGCCGACAAGTGTCAGAAGAAGCACGCCATGGTGTTGGAGGAGTTCTAGGAGACTGGCGGTCAGTTTGTGATTAAGGACAGTGTGGCACTCCAGGCTATATAGGAAGATTGCCAGCAAGTTTCGGTGAAGCTGAGTGAGCATCCATCTTCCCAAGATGTGATCGAAAGTCAAGAGCTAGCTATGACAGTAAAGGAGTAGGTCAGGGAAGTTGACCAACAGTACGATGACTTCAGGGTCAAGACCACCGCATACACCCTGTCTGCATGACATGGCTCGAGGGCGAACCTTAAGATTGTGTTGGGGGCCTATTGGCAGGCGGTTTGGACAAGTGAGCATCGTAGCATCGTGGATGTTGTGCAAGGCCAAATATACCACAGAAGGCAGGAAGACAAGCACAAATGATAATATTTTATGTAATTTTGGGTCAGTCAAACTGCAGTATATGGGTTTTTGGGTCATTTGGATCACAATAGATAGTTTTGGGTCATTTTATTTGAAATGTTGGTTAGGAAGTAGTTAGAAAATGGA
The DNA here is from genome assembly GCA_027924585.1 of Larix kaempferi. Lineage (NCBI taxonomy): Eukaryota > Viridiplantae > Streptophyta > Pinopsida > Pinales > Pinaceae > Larix > Larix kaempferi. The sequence goes on along the minus strand of BSBM01000088.1, from coordinate 14,766,058 downwards.
CAAGCAATGTAAAGGTGCAAGCCTATAAATAGATGTAGATTTGTAAGTGTTAGATAGATCTTTTGGGAAGAGTTGTTGAGATATCTAGTTTTGGAGAGCACTGCAATATCTTATCTGTGCGATCTGGGATCAGATGTTTTGTATCTGGGTTTTGCAGAGTTAATATGATGTGACAGAGTTATTGAGCAAAATCCCTGTGTTTCCTTGTTTATCTGTGGAAATGCTTTTCGCAATATGAATAATCCAATGTTTCCTTGCTGCGATTAATGCTTTACTATTTTATATATTGCAATTATGATCAGTTTTGTCTAAAGATGCCATGAATATGAATGATGCTTAAGTGAAATTATTAGATCCATGTTGCAATAAGTTGAGTAATCGATGCCCAAATATCCTCCTACATTCGGCGGAAACATGGTTCCATCAACTCTCCCTTGAACATCTCGAGTGAGACCTCATCTGCTCTACAGGTGTTGCTGGACGGGGTAAAACCTATCTGGGCCAATGCTCAGGGAGATGGCGGTGGTCTGGGTGTCGATAGTGCTGGGAACCCCTGTCAACTAGGTTGGTGTCAACAGGTGGTCAGGTCCTACATTCAATCTTCCTGGCTTAACAATAATTTCAAAGTCATACTCCTGAAAGATTAGTAACCATCTGCATATTCACCCCCCTAACACTGGCTTATTGACCAAGTACTTCAGAGATGAATGGTCAGTGTACATGGAGAAGTGCACACCCAGCAAATAGTGTTTGAATTTTTGCAGTGCTTAAACCATAGCTAAACCTTCTCTTTTTGTGGTTGTGTAATTATTTTCTGCTGAAGACAACTTCCTGCTTAAAAATGCAATAGGGTGATCAATGCCCCCTTCACCTGGTTGAGCGAGCAAAATGCCAAACGCTATAGATGAATCATCGACATGTACATGAAATGGTTTATTCCAATTTGGAAAAACGAGAATCGACGCAGTGACCATTTTCTCTTTTAATGTATCCAATCCTTTATGGAAATCTTCGGTCCATAGGAACTTCACTTCTTTCTTCAGAAGTTTCTCCATCTGTGCAGTTATCTACGCATAACCCTTGATGAAATTTTTGTAGTATCATATATGTCCCAGTGTAGTGTGAAGTTTCTTTACTGAATTCGGTGTTGGTAGATTCACAATGACTGCTATCTTTGTAGGATCAACCATCAAACCTTGCTTACACACAATGTGTCCCAGTATAATTCCATAGGGAACACATAAAACACTTTTCTTCAAGTTCAATGAGATTTGATGTTGTCTACACTTTGCTAACATCATTCTGATTTTTTCATAGTGGTTCTTTAGTAAACCAAATACAATCCAATCATCAAAGTATACTTCTAGGAACTTATGGATAAAATCTTTGAATGTAGCCACAACAACTCTTGAGAATATAGCAGGTGCATTCTTCAAACCAAATGGCATAACTGTGTATTGGAATGATCCCCATTCCGTAGAAAATGTAGTTTTATGTCTGTCTACTGAGTCGATTCTGATCTGATGGTATCTAGAGAATCCATCAGTGAATGAGTAGACCTCATTTCCTCCAATATTGTATAGTACTTCATCTGTGAATGGAGTAGGAAATGGGTTGTGTAGCGAAGCATCATTGAGCTTCCTGAGATCTACGCAGATTTTGATTTCCCCTTTTTTTTCTTATCCTGGATAACCATAGGATTTATCCATTCTGATTCTTCTACTGGCTCAATGATTCCTGCATCAAGAATCTTATTGAGCTCTACATTCACTCTTCCCTTGTATCTCGGATTCAGTCGATAAGGTCTTTGCCTAATGGGATTTGTATCTGGCTTGAGAGGTATCTTCATGACTCCCACGTCACCCAAAATTCCTTTCATTTCAGAGAACTTTAGTGGAAATAAATCCTCATACTCGCGCAGAAGGTCTGTGATCTGCGCAACCGTCTCTTCATCCCATTAATCCTCGATAGATGCGAACTTTGGTTCTTCTCTTGTGCCAATGTTAACTTTTCTTGTTTTGACAGGGCTGCTCAGATATGAAATTTCTAATGGAGGTTCCTCTACATCGCACACTCCTTCCAACTCTATTATATTGATATTGTGTGGATCCTCATCATCGCTATCCTCTTCATCTTCCTCATCTGCAGCAAGGTTATAACATTCAAGGGCATTCTCTATCTGTCTTTCCCAATCTGGTTGCTGATAAACATGTATCTGTATGTATTCAAATATATTCTCTTTGATAATCTACAGAGCCTCATTTATGCCCAGGCATTCATCTTCGAAGATGAAAGTTATTTGGAATTTCGCAGTCATGATAGACTAATCTGTTGTTCCTCTGTGAAGCTCTGAGTTTGTATACCAGTTCTTTGGTATTTGTTCTAATGTGTGTACAAACAGATGGACCCACTTTGCTTGAGGTCTATGTTCCATGTTCTTGAACAAATCTCTATGTGATCTCTTGGATTCATTTTTACATTGTACTTTACTAGTGTCAACACAACGTTCTCTGTGAATCTGAGTTCCATCATGTGCTTGCACTGTTCCCATATTTTTACATTGTCCTTATGCGCATCCCACCATCTATAAGGTGTAGCGCACAGTGCTGAATCTAATGCTGACAACTTATATTCATCTGGAATCACAGTATATTCTTTAAAAAATGCATGAATGCTACTTAAGCCATCATAGGTAAGGATTAGACTTACCTTTGTTCCAACCCAGCGTAGTGATTTAGTGAAATGCGCACATCGTCTTGCAGACAGTTCATGCATTTTTCTTTGCCAATTTTCCAGTCCTGCATCTAAGTGTGATATGCACGAACTGTCATAGCGTCAACTTAATGTTCCATCAGCCGTTGGGTTGATATAGTCCGCCTGATTTGCTTTCATCTTGTAAATGCGATCTAGATCATGAGCTTTGCATTCTTCTCTGATTGGCTCAGTGTATCTAGGCCCTTGTGATGGGTCCAAGGGTGTGATGACCCTTATATCTGCCCCTTCAAATATCATTTCTTTCTTCTTCAAATTGATGATCGCTAGGTTATCCATGGCCCAATCTATCCCCAATAGTGAAGGATACAGTTGGCTGTCATCAACAATTTCAATAACCTCGAAGTCTGCATGACTTCGCCCTCCATCAATGTCAACAAGAACATTCACTAACCTTCCAAAGCGTATGACCTTCTGCTGATTCGCAAATCTCAACTGTATGGGTGACCATGACAACTTTGGTTTCCCCATTTGTTCCCTTGTCTGCTTAGTCAAGACATTCACTTTTGAACCTAAGTCAAGGATGATCTCATCCATTTCAAAATATCCAATATGCATATTTAATCACATTTCTCTGCTAGTTATTTTGTGGCCCTTGATATGATGAACCACTCTCTGTGCTTCCTCTACTATAGTGCACTCATAATTTCCCAGCAGGCTTCGTAATTCTGCTAAGACGTTCTCATGCTTCAGCAGCTTCATGTAGCTCTATAACAACTACGCAACAGGACTTATTGCGTCTATTGCAGTTCGTGTATGATCATATGAACCTGGCATATATTTCACCGGCAAAGTCTCACTTCCCAATTGGATTCTTGAAGTTACAGGTGCTGGTTCTTTGAATGTTTCCCTTGCTTCCCTGAATGCTTCTTTCTTCTTTTTCAGTTTGAAAGCAGTTGCTTTCCCGTCGCTTTTCTTATCTAAGCCCCTTCAGTAGGATTTTGCTTAGTCTGATGATTCTCAAAAGTCGAAGCTTCTGCTCTTTGATCTTATCCTTTTGTAGCTCCACTTCGCGTCAAAACATTAATGTTATAACCCGTATTCCTTCTCTCAGCTGCGATCATTTGTACGTTCAGGTTCCATGCTTCTTGTCTCCTCTCCTGCATTTTTGCTTGTAGAACTAGGCATTCTCCCATGACATGATCAAAATACTTACAGTATCTACAGGTAGTACAAGCATTGGTGCAGTTTCTGGATAGATGACCAGGCTGACCATAGTTACAACATACTATCTGACCTCTTCCTCTTCCTTGGCTAGTGTTTCTTCCTCTTCTTCTATGTCCACCATGTCCTTTGTATGCGCCTTGATCATACTACACATTATCACTAATCTGAGGTGTTTCTTCTTGAACTATGTAAACATCATGCTTCCTCTTTATCATGAGTTTGTATGCTCTACAGTTGGAATCATCATGGCCAACTGACTTACAGAATGTGCAATATAAATTCTTGGGTGTTCACACATACTTCTGAATTAAGTAACAATCTTCATGCCGATGTCCTCTACATCTCCAAATTTCACACCATGGTCCTTACTGTTGGTTCAATGGATTTGGTGCTCCACTCTCGAGGTATCTTTGAATACTGGACAATGTTCTTTCATGTTTCCTTCTCCTTTACACTTTGTACACCAAACTTCTTCTTTGATTTATTTTCCTTTCTTAATGTCTTGTAGTTGTAGTGTTAGGTTTGCTAGCTGGTTCTGGATCATAACCATTCCTTGGCTAGTCTCTCCTATCGATGAAGCCTCTAGTTTCATTGCAATCTCTATAGACTCTTTTTGCAAAGAAACCTTCTGTTGCATCAATGACAATCTGATGTGTGGAAACAACGCAACTATGAACCATTCTTGGTGTTGTTGCGGTGCGATTTCAAAGCTAACTTAATCTAGCAGTGCTTTGAATTTTTTGTCAAACTCCCATACTATTTCAGTCATTTTCTGCTTAATATCTTTGATCTCCGTGATGCATTGTGATTCAGATTTAGGTTTTTGAATTCTCTTAGGAGGGAAGCCTTGATATCCAATAGGGTCCTATTGTGTCCAACAGAATATTTCATAAACCAATTCAAGGCTCTGTCCCTGAATGTAGTGATGAGTTGTATATGCTTAACAACATCATCCTAGACTTGCTTAACGTTCTTCACGGCTTCACATAGAAACCGATGTTTTTTAGGGTCTTCTAGACACGTTCCTTTAAATACTAGCAGTTTGATATCGTATGTCACTCTCCTTCTAGGAGGCGCAGTGTTATGTGATGTGTTAGGGATACTACTGCTCATATTGTTTTGAGTACTCACTCCTATGGTGTTTCTATGACTGACGTTCTGTGGATTAGCAGTACTGTCAACTAGCGTATTTTGTGGAGTGATACGCTGATAGTTAGCTACTGGAGGTTATGTCTGGATATCAGGCTCAACTTGTAACTTAGTGTCTATGTGAATTTCATGTGCATTATACCTCTTTTCTACACTAGACTTGTATCTTTCACCACTTCTTAATATATGAATATGTTCTTTTGTATCATTGTCGTTAGCTCTGAACGTCACATACTCAAAACTTCTAGGTGTATTATTGCATTCTTAAAACACCTTTCTCTGCTAAAACCATTTTGATATATAGACTTAGATTGTTCAGGTACTTACCTTCGACTCCTTTGAAGAAATCTGCTTCTGCTGCGCTGTAACACTTCAGCGTGTCCACAACAAACTCTGTAACGTAGCCTTCTAGTATGTTGTCAAGACAGAAGTCTAATGCTCTTTAGATCAGACAATCCATCGCTTTAAGCCTCTGAATCAAACCTGGAGTCCATGCCATGGGTTCGCCTCCCTAATAACAAGTTTTGTGTTCTGCTAATCTCAACAACCACTCGTATAGATCATTATTGAAGGCTGCGAAGAAAATTTCGTAAATATCAGAATATAGGTATCTTTGCAACCATTCTTCGTCTGAATAATGCAAATGTTTGCTCTCCTTTCTTGCAAATTCCTTCTCTGTATTTTCTACCCAGTTATGTATTTCTGTCCTCTTGGGATGCCAATATTTTGAACACATCACCAGTTCAAGCATGAAAACAGAACCATTTGTTGGATCGTATACTCGTTCTTTAGATTTTCAAGACTGATCAGCCCAGGTTCTCCATGGTTCAGGGAACCAACAAAACCCTTTTTCACCAATCCTTTCGGCAACAGTATGCAAGAAGACTGACGTCTCACTCAAGGAAAAGTTATGGGGATGTTGTGGAATCAAGTTTCCACAACCGGGTGATGCTTGGTTCAACAGACTAGGGTACTACGCAAAGTTCCACCTACTTTGCGGCTGACACTGATGCGCATACAGAGACTGTCGCACTTCGGAATGGCTACTCAACAATAGGACAACGCAATGGGATTCTGTGCTACCTCTTTAACCATCACGCGTCTCCGACAGTTTTTACTTAGTGTAAATTTTGCATTCAACAAACATATTGGATTGTATACTTTGTGGCTTATGCAATGCGATGAACTACAATGCAACTGTGCACTTCCAGTGCTGTGCTTTGAGGGAATTACACTTACACAGACTGCACTGACTTAGTGTTGACCCAATACTCATGCATTCACCTTATTCAAAAATACTTGTGCATTCAACATTCACACATACATGGTCAACACTTAACATATTATTCCCATCAGTCATTCTTATGGAGAATACATATAAAAGCGAAGATACATCTACTCATAAACAAGATCTTAACCATTTAACCAAAGCAAACACACATTCAATCACACAACACACGGATTTAACGTGGTTCACCCCCAGGATGGGAGCTACGTCCACAGGAACCGTTATTTATAATAAATGGGAAGGGTTCAATAGTTCTAGTCTGCGCACTCAGCTGCAGACTCTCTTCTCTCTTCAATGGGTCTCTGCACACACAGCTGGAGAGCCTCTTTACAATAGTCTCTCAAAAGAGATAAAAAACTCAACATAAATCAACACTTAACGATTAACCCTTTCCCTTGCAAAAATTCCCATTTTATAGATCGTGCCCTTAGGTCACGTCTTTACATTCATGGTGGGCTAAAGCAAACCCTAAGGTACCCAAAATGGTGCGGTTACCCCACTAACCAAATATATTATGCTATGACAGAGACTTCATCGTCGTGGACATCCCGTTGCGCTGTATCTGGCTTTTAACATCTTCTGGCTGCGCGTGGTCACATCGCTTTTAGCCCCTCTGTTGGCCACATGACGACGGGTTTCTTTCATCCTGTTTTTCCTTCTCTAACAGTTTCGTGCACCCAATTCACTTAGTGATGCCTTTGCTCGTGCAACCGGTCGCTTTCCTTCTTCACGTCTCCTTACCTGCCTCCTGGGAATCTCAGAGCATCTTCCCCAAAATAGATTTCCGATCGATCTTACCGGAACTTATACTATTTTCCATCCAAAATTCTGCCATGCTGGATCTTTGCGGAGCTGGCACTGGATCTCCGCAACACTGACACTTCACAGTGCTATAAATTTTACTTTTCCAATAGTGTGCTGTGTTGTAACTTCGCAGCTCAAAAACCATCTTGTCCAAAAAAATTTTAACTTGTGCCGCGCCCAACACACCCCCCCATAGCTCATGGATGGTCCTCCTTAATTAGGATTTGGGAAGGCCAACCATTAGGATAAAATGATGGATCTAAGTGAGTCAGATGTGTATCAAGGATCTAAACCATGCTAAGGAGGGAATGTGAGATGGGATTCGAAGGGGTACCTCATCCAAAGAAAATATCCATGAGATCCAAAATCCAAAATCAAAGGGATAAGCCTAAACCAATACTTTTCGCTCCCCTATAACTAAGCAAAGCACAAAAATATTGAAATTTTCACTCCCCCATAGGCAGGAAGGATGCGAAAAATATGAAATTTTCTCTCCCACATAGGAATACAGGGCATGAAAATTCCAGTAAATGGTAATTTTGGGAGGTGGTTAAGGTGGGAAGTTGGTCCATCATCAGTGACAGGGATAGCAAGTTTATTAGCAATTTTTGGAAAGAATTGTTCAAGTTGGTGGGGAAAAGTTTGGACATGAGCACAAGATACCATCCACAGAATGATGTCCAAATAGAGAGAGTGAACCAATGGCTGGAAGGGTACTTAATAAACTACGTCACCGGAAGAAAAAAGTCATGGACCACTTGGATCCATTTGGGAGAGTTTTGTTACAACACTACTTTTCATCTCTCGATAGGTATGTCTCCCTTCAAATCTCTTTATGGTTATGATGCACTTGGTTTTGATGATCTGATATTTTTTTATTATAAGACACCGAAAGAATAGGATTGGCTCCAAGACATTCAAGACATACTTAGGACTCTCAAGGAAAAATTACAGGTAGCACAGAACTAGAAAAACGTGCATGCAGACAAGCATAGAGTTGAGCGAGTGTTCCAAGTTGGAGATCCGGTATATTTGAGATTGAAGCCCTATATACAGTCATCATTGAGGTCTAAGGGGGTTGATAAGTTGCATCCAAGATTATATGGACCCTACCAAGTTGTAATAAATATCGGGGAAGTGGCTTATGATCTAGAGTTGCGTTTGGGAAGCCGGATTCACAATGTTTTCCATGTGTCCTGTTTGAAGAAAGTAATAGGGAAGCAAGTCAAAGTTTCACAATACTTTAAACCCCTTGATGATGAATGGAATTTGGTGTTGATCCCTGAGAGGATCTTGGAGGTCCAAGAGAAGAATCTAAGGAGAAGAATCCTTAAAGAATTTTTCTTGCAATGGGAAGGATTGCCTAGTGAGGATGCTACTTAGGAAGGAGAACATATATTGCAGCATCCCAGTTTGAAATTGTTTGAGGAAAATCAATATTGGGTGGGGAGGAATGTCATGTCCCCTCAACAGTGAACATTGGATCAATATACTAACCCAACCAATCCCTTACATTAAGGAGACAACTTCATAATCATGGGGTTAAATTTTGTATTCCAGGCAATTAATTAATTATGAGTGTGCATTTAATTTTATCCAAATTTTGTTATCCACTTGGAATATTGATTTATGATGCATTTAATATTTTTATGTTGAATAATCGAAGAAAATGATCCACTAGGGTGCATTAGTGGATAAGGTTGACTGAGAAGAGGCTTGAGGAAGAAGTCAAAGAGAAAGCACACAAATCTAGAAAATCGGGAAAAATGAAAGAAAGGAAGAGCAAATTAGGAAATGCAACATAAAGCAGGAAAGTTAGAAAAGAAGGAAAGTTCAAAAAATAACGAAAGTTCAGAAAAAAGAAGAAAAATAATAAAAATCCAAAGCAGAAAGTGGAAAAGCAATCAAAAAAGGAAAAAGGAGGAAAGCAAAGCAAAAAGGAAAAAGAAGGAAAGATAGATATCCTTTTTAACTCAAGGAGGGTATTTTAGCTATGGATAATTTCTCCTCAAGTCACCCAATCTCTATAAATAAACCAATGTGCACTACATTCACATATTTTTTCAGTTTGAGTATTGGTATGAGAGCAATTTTTCCTCAGAGACTTGGGAGATGTGCCCCTAGTCCAAGCTGGGAGATGTTACACTGCTTTGTCTGAGAGGATGATGGTATTCATACAATTTCATTGAGTTTATTTTTAGGTCCTGCATCTGAACCAATTATGGTTTGAATTTCAAAAAGGTTCATGAAGACCATGGTTCGAATCTGAGAGCTTCCTAGTGATTTTCAATGCTAGATTGTGGTATAGGAGAGGAGAAGAGTTTTTGTAATGATTCAGTAGTCTCTTGGATAATTTATGATGTATTTACATTCAAAATAAATCTCTTATATCATTCATGTCATTTAATATTACATCATTCATAAATATTCATAGTTTTCTCCACCCCTTCTAGATTTGCCTAGATTTTGACTAGTTTTCAAAATACTTGTGAAATATGAATGAGAATAGTTACAAATGAGTTTATTCTTGTTTCTGATGTTAACTAAAATTTTAAATGACCCAATACATGTATGAGTTGATAAATTCGTGATCCTTCATTGACTATTTGGGATCTCCTGAAAATTACTAGTTGTGCAATCCCAGAGTGTCAAATTACTAGTATTTTTGTGAGACTTATTCATAAATTCATATAACTTTATGGAATGTCACTTGACTGTGTAATGACTGTAATTCAATTTTATTTATACTCTCCAAGTAAAAAACATTCATCCCTTGCATCCAGTCAAAGCTTATACCCATACTAGTCTGCATATGTTGAGGGGCCCATGCGCGTTGGAGTAGATTTAAGATTTTATGATATTGAAACATCAATGGTATCAGTACCTTTTTCATATTTATTAAAAAATATCAGAGTCTTCCTTTCATCCAAAGATTTTGATCTTGTCCACCCTCAGTCAAACTATCTTCCATAAACATTATATTAATTGATTTTGTGAAGTAGAGAGTTTTTGTATCACTAATCCTAGATGGTAAATTACACCATCATACATAGAATATTGATTCCATAGCTTGGTTTATTTATGAATCAAAAGGCCAAGTCATGAGTTATGATGGATTATCTCTCGGCCTAGAAACTAATAACATTTCTTAATACAGTGTCGTAATCAAGTTGATGTCATAAGCCCTTATTCAAGGTATTACACATCTAACCATTTACCTAGACTCATAGTTGGTCGTATCCCAGTTAAATGGAGTATATCGTGTCTTTTGTCCCGTGTTTTTATGAAATTTTGTAAGAATTCATTTATTATAAAGAGAGTTTAATTTTATTACTTACATACACATCCTAAGGACACATAACCATCTAATTGACCCTCTATCTAGTTACATCATTGGCATACATTTGTATCATAATCCATTCACATAAGCATAAAACAACAAAACATTGTATAAATTGTATGTATTGCTGATAAAGCCATCCTATATCTATATATATAATTAAATAAATAGTATAGAGAGTGAGTCTGAGTTCAAAATAGGAGTTCAACACTGCTCTAGTGTGACTCATAATACAAAATGTGCATTCATCCCTACATGATGTAGATAGTTGCTAAGTACATAAAATACATGTCTCTAAAAAGACATTGATCAATCAAAATCCTCCTCTACACGAGCAACGTCTGTCTCCCGGTAGTAGACTACAAAAATAGCTACTTTGTGTAATAGCCTAATCCACACTAGGGGCACACTAACTAAATGTGGATGCATTTCCATCGAGATATTCTCTATACAGAGAGGTCTAAATCCCATGGTCAAACCAGTAATATGACTCTCCAATGTGGCAAGAATAACTGTAGCTCCCTCCGTAGGCAATGGCTCTCAAACCAATACTCTAAGATGACCATCAGGTTGTACAGGCCCAATATCTACATCATGTTAATATATCAGTACTCACATCATAAAAATATTATAACTTTTCAAAAATACAAAAAAATCAAATAAAACAAAAAATAAAAACTTACGAATGTTCCCCCATGCACTGCCAGGAGGTAACATCAAGTCTGGATCACCACAAAAATATAGTCTCGCATAAGGGAAATCCTCTATAGCAGGGATCTAATGACTCCACCAAGAGTGGAATTCATAATCAAATAAAGTGGTGACGTATGCACCTTTGTATCTCATAAATATATCACTCTACTGAACTAACTAAGTTTCACGACGGTCCAAAGGTGGGAGTGTAGTCCTGGGACTTATGCATGGAATCTATTCGAAGAAAAATGACACAACTCCTATTTTCTTGTGATTTTTTGTAGCCAAGTGCAATGTGGCACTACCATCTACTCTGGAAATAGTAATAAGTATGAATTTTAGAGGTGTTGATGTAATTGTAACTTCGGAATGTATTTCACATATATGTATATTGTATACCTATAGAGATGTTATTATTCCTCTATACGGAAGTGTTGTCATTTATATTGTAAGTGTTGTAACTTATACTTGATGGGTTATTAGACCACCTTGATGGGGTCGGCCCTGTATAAGTCATGTGGGTTAAATGGTTATTAGACCACCCTATTGGGGGTTGGCCCTGTCAGCATTATGTTATGTGGTTAAGTTAAGGCTAACCTAGTAAAGGTTATTAGGCAAGTCAAGTGAAGTATAAATAGAGTGCGGGAGGCACTCTATTTGATCATTCACTTTCTCACTCTTACACTCATTGGAGAGTGGCGCACTAGTGGAGGAGGAGAAGATGTTGCTAGGATTATATATCTTATGCTTGGGTTGTATCATTGCTCTATCTATCTCTGAAGAAGTTGTGGGGTTTTTCACCTTTATGGTTTTCCCCAGTGAAACTCTGTGTGTCTATTGTCTCTTGTGTGCTTGCATTATTATGTCCATGATTGATATGATTTAGATATGTTTTACATGTTGTTCTCTCAGTTAAGATCCTAGATTAGATTGAAGTAAATTCTGAAAAACTAACATGGTATCAGAGATAGCCTGAAAGAAGGCATGGTATGGCATTTATGACACTTGTTGCACTTGCGAAGCTAGGGATTGATATAGAAAAAACCAGTCATCATAGCACTTTCGCTATAAATTCATTTTGGAGAGGTTTCAGGATTTGAAAATCTTACAGGTTGACGGTAAGATCCCCATGTACCTTATATCCAAAGGAGAGCTTCTAATTCGTTGTACTTTTAGATTTATGATCTATACAATATAGGGTTTCTGCCTCTTCCATATCTCTGTCATAAACAAGTGACCTAGGAAAAAAGATCACAACTTGGGATAGGAAGCTCCAAATAAAATTTCATAAAACATGGCAGGTAGGGCATGGAATTTACTTTCACAGGTACGATTTTCAGAGGCCAAAATTGAACCAGTGACACGTGACACTCCGTACAAGTTCGCTCCCATGTTTTATCCCATAAACAGGTCACGTTGCGACAGTTGGCATAACTCTCTCTTAGAGAATCCATTTGAGGTCAGACCTATGGGTTTGGAAATATAATAGGTTAGGCTACGACAGGAAGAATTTTTAGACCTTTTAGATCTGAAATTTCAGAGTTACACCAGAAACAATCAGGTGCATATTTCTGTCAAAACATAATTGGATTTTGGGCACCTTCATTCATGGCTTCCAAAATTTAGGGTTTCAGAGAATGTTGGATTTTTTGTATTAGAGACCATGGCTGGATGCTCCTCATCAAAATCAAAATTTAGAGACCAAGATCAAATTTTTTCGTTGGGCAGAATGCCAGGCTTGATCAAACCCCAGTTCAGGACTTTGATCGGAAAAGTGGAAAAATAGGGCTTCTGCAAAAATGGGAATTTTTGAAATATGTGACCATAGCTAAAAGATCCTTGGAAAAATCAAAGTTTAGAGATTTGGATCAAATTATTTGGTTAGGTGAAGCTCCGGGAAACTCAAACCCTAATTCAGGGTCCTCCCTAGTGAATCCAGAAGATTGAAAATTAAATTTGAGGGGTGAAACTTTGCATTTTTCAAATTCTGAGTATACCAGGTTGATCAGATCATCAAGGCACATCTTTCTATCCTTTCAGAAGTTTGAAATTCAGAGATGCCTGGTAACTTAAACTTTTCTTGAAAAAAGGGGTTTATTTTGGATAAAGTTGGATGATAGGAATCAAACTTTGCACTCTCACAACATGCATGAGGATGCTCAAATAGACAAGGCTTTGACTACGGCTGTTCAGAGGGTTGATTAAAATGAGGGGTCTGAATCCAGGTTGCTTTATCAGACTCATACACAACATAACATATCTAAATGGCTAAGCACAACAAAATTACAGCATATATGTTCAAACCTTTAACACCATGACAGGATAATAGCTATCTAGCAATTAAAGTGAACATACAGGAAACAAATCATTCACAGCAAGCACAGAAACATGAGAAGAAAGAATCTGATAGCCAATAATGAAAGAAGCTTGTATTATCTAGAAATTCACAGGATTCTGAGAATACAAAAGTTGATTAGTCTCTTCAAAGTCGAACCTCTATTCTACTTCAGTCCTCAGCTTTATAGCCATCACCAAGTTTTTTCAGATCCCAAAAAGATGGATCGAATATACTAAAAATAACAACTGAAAATAGTAAATGAAAGATGTAACAGTGTGTCATGATCAAAGTAACTGCTCTTTGCTGGTGAACCTACACTTGATAGTTGAGACGAGCATCGTGGAGCTAGGGGCAGGTGTGAAAATGCTATTCTGTAAAAACCTGTAGGGGTGCTTTCAAAAAATAAGCAGGAATATTTTACTGTCCAATATGTCAGTGCTCTCAGTCTGCAAACATAGGCGATCGTGGTGTAGTTGAACGCTTGTCGGTCCTCTGGAAAACATATTCAAGATGCTAAGAACCATACCCAAGGGGTTTGATGCCCATTGGCATACCTGCGCATTTATTTTAGTTTTCGGTAGCTAACAAAACTGGGCTTTAAAGGTGACAAGCAACCGAAATCCTAACGTTCAGTGATTAATGAATCAGAGTAACGTTTCACCTAAACCACCGAAATGCTTGAGGGTGCTGGAAAAACTTATTTCCTTTCCATATCCAGGAGGACATCGCCTACACGCAATAAACTACCAGAACGGGATTCGGCAGCTGATGAACAGTTCCGGTGTTCGCCCAAGCTACTGAAAAATATGCATGATCCATCCTGCAAAATGGCAAAACTGTGCTCCTATCCTCTTGTTACCTAGATTTTTCTTCCTCCTGGGCTGAGGTTGAAGGATTGGCAAGGTCGATATCAGCTGTAGCTAAGGTCTCCAGGCTCGAATGTACCATGAGCTGGGGACTCTGAGCTTCTCCCTTACCTTCCAGAACTTTGACCCTCCTCCTCAATCTGATGTTTTCCCTGATAATACTAATGTTTCTGCCCCTCATCTTGCCATGTTTCTTGGTCAATCCATGAAAAGATACATAAAGCTCATTATACCTCTCTGTCAGCCTTTCATTCTTCTCTTTAATGACCCTTTGAAGTAACTCATGTTCATAAGCCTGTTGGAGGAGCTAGTTGATTTTCTGTGAAGCTGAAATCTTTGTATTTTGGATTGGTTCGTCGACCACCTATTGAATTTGTTCCTCCACGGGTGTAGGGGAGGATAAATTCATACAGCCAAAACCTTGCTCTTCCATAGAGGTAAATGGAGGCAACTTTACATCATCATTCTCCTGCTCCATCAGGGTTGGGGCTACTTCTTGGGGTACTTGTTCTGTTTTCACCTCCTCAAATTTTGCTCCAGCTCCCTACAACTCCTCCTCCTCTTCAGAATTAGTGTAAGGGAGGTTTAAAATATTTGTGCTTCTCGAGGGAGTCTCCTCTGAAAACACCCCCTCATCCTCAGCCTTGTCATCAAATTTCATCTTCCTATTGGTTTTCTTCGCTGGTGGAACTAAGGACAGGGGTTTGACTGAATTTGGGGGAAGAGCCCTCCTTCGTTTTCCACTTCTGGGGTTTGAGGGTTTCCTTCCATCTTCTGGCTGTAATTCTATTTCGATCCCACTCTAAAAGAGAAAGAAGGTCCATTTCATGCCTTTCCTCTGTAGTAGCTCAAATACTAAGATTTTAATTAGACCATGGTGGAACAGTCTCCTTGCAATTTTGGAGGGCTAAGCCTTTACTTGATGAGCCATTTTGGTGAGGCTCTTGTGGAGGTAGAAAGAGAAGTTTAAAGGGCTCTTGCCCGTGAAATGGTCCAGTAGTCTAAAATGATAAATGAGCACCCTGTTATACCTGCCCTCACAGGTTATATAGACCAGGATAGACTTCAATAGAAGTTTCCAATTATCCTCCAAGTATGTCATAGGGATGTCCTTCTTCCAAACCAAGTTCCTGTGCTCCGATTTTAGGTATGACCGAAACTCGAAATCCTTCTTGGCAGTGGTCTTGAACCAGCTCTCCCTGGTCATTGGGCATTCTATCACCTGGGCTATGAGGGCCTCGTCCACCCTGAACTCTTCATTGACTATTGCTGCCTTTTCTCCGTCATATGTGAGTGCAAAAGCTTCAGCCACCTGTTGATGAGAGCCCGGAAGCTTCTTGCAAAAGTTATAGAAGCCGACATTCTTAAAAAACTAACATACCTCGGGGTGTGCCTCAAGGTAACAGATGTCACTCAATTCTTTCCTCAGGACCGCTCCACCCCCTTTCGGCATCGGTAACCTGCTTGCTGGCACTGCTGTTCAAACCTGGACTAAGGGAACGACGAGAAATAGGAGGAAAATGGGCTCAATTGACATGGAGAGGGCAAAAATAGGAAGGTGGTATGGCCTTTCGGGAGCTAACTCTGAGGGTATGAAAAGGTGGGCAATCATGAAGGTGAAAAGATGATTATGGAGACACGATTGCACCAGTGGAACTGAATTTGTGAAATACTGTTATGTGGATGGGAAATGAAATCCGACTGGTCAGAGTTAAGGCGGTGGCGTTCGGCCTTCCCTTAGAGTAAACCAAACTTTCACTGAAATGACCCTTTCGGTGGCTAAACCATGATGAGCTCCCTGAATCATGACCCCAAACCTCAATTTGACATGTCCGTCGATTGACGTAACTCCTCTTTCGTCGACCGATAACCCAGCTTCAAAACTGCTGTGTCGTCGAAAAATGATTTTCGCCACTGCCCTTTTTTATTTTGGTGGCTGAAGCTAACCCAGCCCACTTAATGGCAAGCTGCGAAAAGTATACTTGGTTTCAGTGGCTAATGAACACCGTTGTATTCTCCCAAACCCTCGAAAAAGATTTGTGAATTGCGGGCATGAATTTGCCTTTCGGTGGCTATGGAAGATTTCAAACCTGCCCCTCGAGCTACAGAAAGCGCCTAATCTTTCGATGGCTAATGAACACCATCATGTTCGCCCAAGCCACCAAAAAATGCCACTCCACTTTAAGCTGTAACTTTTCCCTTTCGGTGGTTGGGATGTTCTGTTTCTCACATCGTAAACTGCCAAAAACCAGGCTTTCGGTAGCTAATGAGCCAATACCAGGCCTACCTAAGCCACCGAAACCTAAAATTTTTCCTTCGGAAGGAGGACCGGCGTAAAAGTATCAATTCAGACTCTGTTATCTTCTTAGATCTGATGGACTAGAACCCATACACGTACCGACAAGACTCAAAACTAAAAGACTTCCTATCTTCTAGATGACATGACTAATCTACGTTTATTTAGGAGATAACATCTGGCTCCTACTTGGGGATGGAGGCCTCCCAGTGAGGCTCCAAGAACCCAGACCAAACGCCTTTCCTAAAAAGAAAACACACAAGACTCTAACCCTAACCTCTAGTATTCCATTGGGCATGGAGTTATTTGCAAACAAAATGAAGACAAAACTAAAAATAAAATGATATTTACAATGACCAGGCCATGAAGCCTTCAAACGAAATAAAGTTTCAGGAAACGCCCATTGACTAGGCCACCAAAGATCTCTTGCCCTTCTAGACTCTGTAGGTTGAAAGTATTGTTCTGATTTGCTTGAGTTATCACATAAGGGCCTGTCCAGAGAGAGTCAAACTTATCGTGCTTTCCTTTGTCCTGCCTGGGGGCATCCCACTTCAAAACCCAATCCCCCACTTGAAAAGCATCTGTCTTGGCCTTCTTGTCAAAAGTACCTTTTATCTTTTCCTGATGAGCTTCTGACCTTTCCACTAGTTGTTCTTTGGTTTGCTGCAGTTCAACCAAATCCAGCATTCTTCTTACCATAGCATTTGGTTCATCCTGCTCCTCCTGGATGAATTTAGTCACTGGTAGGATTAACTGAACTGGGAAAATGGCATCAGTGCCATAAACCAAACTGAAAGGAGAAGTTCCTATGGATTTCTTGTTTGCCACTCTATCAGCCCAAAGAGCAAATTTCAACTTTGAATCTCAACTCCTTTGATTTTCCTCCAATAGTTTTTTGATGATCCTGACTAGGCTTTTATTGAAAGATTCGACGAGACCATTGCCTTGAGGATAGTAGGGAGTGGAGTGAACTAATTGAATGCCCGTTGATTCACACATATGGACCAACTCTTTGTCTTTGAAAGCAGGTGCATTATCAGTTACCAGCCTTTTCGGGAAGCTGAATCTGGTGATGATGTTTTCATACAGAAATTTGATGATAACCTGATGGTTAACATTCCTGGTGGGAATTGCCTCTATCCATTTGGTGAAGTAGTCAGTGGCTACCAAGATCCATCGGTGCTGACCGTTGGATGAGGGATTGATCTCCCCTATGAAGTCGAGGCCCCATTGTTGGAAAGGACCGTTTACCACAATAGGATTCAAGGGGAGGGATTTCAGTTGCTATTTTCCCGTGAATCTTTGGCATTTGTCACAAGTTTTCACAAAAGTGTATACGTTAGAGAACAGACAAGGCCAATAGTACCTAGCCCTTAGAATCTCATGGGCAGTGGTTTTCCAGTAGTGATGCCCCCCACATATGCTTGAATGGAAATGGTGCATGACTCACCCTGATTCTTCTTTATCCAAACATCTTAACAAAACCCCAACATGATCTTTCCAGTATAGCAGATCGCCACTTATGCAAAATTTTGCAGATTTAAGTTTGAGAGACCGTGCCTGAGTTGCGCTAAGTCTGGGTGGAACTTCTAAATTCTGTAGGAAATGAATGATACCTGAATACCACTCGCATGAGAGAATATTTTCAGCCACTTGCTGGCTATCACGCTGTCCTATTGCGGCTACCTCTGTTGGCAGATTTTCAGAATTTGTTCCGACGAGGTTAATGTCTAACAGTTTGCAATTCTCTTCAGCCATCAATTTGGCCAGACCTTGACCCTTTATCAACCTGGTGGGCTTCACCTCTATGTCAAATTCGATCAACTTAGCAATCCATCTGGCCCTCTTGCTGTCAATGTCAGGCTGAGTTAGAACATCCTTCACAGAAGCTGAAGGGACATAAGCTATGATCTTCGCGTGCAGGATATAAATTCTGAAATATTTTAATGATTTCACTAGAGCATAGGCCTGTTTTTATATGGGATCACACTTTAGCTCAGTATCCCTCAATGTTTTGCTAAAGAAGGTGATTGGATGATCAAGCCCTTCGTCGTCTTTCTGTAGCAAGACCGCTGCCATTGTATCATGGGAAGCAAAAGATAAAATATAAAATACCTTGGTGTAATTTGGGATAACCAGAGTAGGAGACTCCATGATGGCCTACTTGATGGCTTCGAAGGAATGTCTCACTTGATCAGTCCATTTGGTTTCATCTCCCTTTTTCAGCATAGAGGTTATGTGCTTTACCAACTCAGAAAAATTCGAAATAAATCTCCTGACAAAATTTATCTTACCAAGGAAAGATTGGATATCCTTTTTGGATCTTGGTATAGACAAATTTCGAATCGCTTTGACCCGAACTGGATCAATCCTTACTCCCTGTGCTGAAACTATGTGGCCCAGGAGCTTTCCCTCCCCAAGACCAAACTATGACTTCTTAGGATTCAAAGAAATTCCAAATTGCCTGCATTTTAGGAACACCTCTCTTAGGTGCTACAAATGCTCCTCATGGCTGTTTGAGTATACTGTGATATCATCGAGGTATATGAGGACAAATTTATCCTTAATCCCCACAAATGCGATATCCATGGCCCTCTGAAAAGTGGCCCCAGCATTCATCAATCCAAATGGAATCTTGGCGTACATAAAGGTACCCCAGGGAGTGGTAAAGGTTGTCTTCTCCTGATCGTATGGGTGCATAGAAATTTGGTTATATCCTGAAAAACTGTCAAGAAAATACATGACCCTAGCTCCCGACACTCTCCGTAGTAAGTGTTCCATCTTAGGTAGAGGGTAGTTATCTTTTTGAGAGCCCTTATTTAGGTTCCTGAAGTCGACACACAGCCTGACTTCACCATTCTTCTTCCTTACTATGACCAGATTTGCTACCCATCTAGAATACCTCAACGGGATTATGATCTTGGCATCAAGGATTTTTTTTATTTCCCTCTCGATCACAGGTAATAGGAGAGGGTTGATACGCCGTAGCTTCTGTTTGAAAGGGGTAATGCCCTTTTCCAACGGAATTCTATGTTGAATGGTGTCTTCATCATAGGTTGTCAGGTCACTGTATTCCCAAGCTAGGACATCTGCAAAATTATTTACCAGGCTACAGTAATCTGACTGCTAATCAGTTGTCAATTTCATGGACAGATTTATGAATTTGGGGTGATCTGGGCTGCCTATGTTTTGCTCAGGGACAGATGGGTCATTTTCCTCATTCACAGTTTTAAAGGGGACGTCATTATGGTCAAAAAGCCTTTCAAGAGGTACCAGGCCCCTAGGTATATGGTTTCCTGGAAATTGGACAATGTCATGATGGCCTATTTTTACCTTCAATTTGGATTTCTGAGACTCCTCTACATTTAGGTTCTCTTGGTCAATGTGCATATCAGAAAATTCGTCAACAACCTAGAGGAATCTACTGAGCTCATCATCGTTCTCAAAAACTTTCCAAAATTTGACGTTATCGGGTAGGGATGGTCTGTACCTGACTTGGATATGATATTTCAATTTGGGAGGCATGGGAGGAAGGAATGTGTTGGCAGAGACAGCAAGGGAATCGTCCAGGTGATTCATGGCTCACGGGATATAAGAAATCTCAAAGAACATAAAGGAATCCCTGAGTTTCCATACCTTATCTCTGTATGACTTCAGCATGACGTTCTTTTCCTGATAGTTCCCATTCACCTACTATATGATAAGCTCTGCGTCCCCAAAAATCTTTAGGCACATGATTCCCATTTCCTTGGAAGCATTGACTCCTAACAGTAAAGCCTCGTATTCTGCTATATTATTTGTGGCTTTGAATTCTAGTTTTTAAGACAGATGAGTAACATCCTTCAGAGGAGAGATCAAGACTACATCTGCACCGGTTGAAGCCTGGGAGCTAGCACCATAAAAAAACATGCTCCACATAGAAGTGGTTACCTCCTTAGGTTGCTGACTAGTGGGCTTGGTGAGTTGCAAGGGGACTGGTTGTTCATCATCTATTTGCAGGATACATGCTCTGAAATCTGTATCTACAGCATAGATGGGATGGTTCACAGAATTCTTCTCATTACTGATAACATAAGCCAGCTGGTTCTCCCTGTAGATCCTTTTAGTTTCGCCTCCAAACATAGGAATGGTAGCATAAGTTAGGTCCATCTGTAGGGTCCCCCCTAATCATTTGCTCCATGATCGGGATAGAAGGATACCAAATTTAGGTGGGATGTCAGAGACCACTATGTCCATTACCATGTTCTTTGAAGGCAGCTGAGTTAAGTTTATGACGAGATCCTTTATGAGGCCTAGGCATTTAACTTTTCTAGAGTCAAAAGAGAAGAGATTGTAAAATCTCAAGCACAGTTGAATCTAGCTACTGTGGATTCCTCACTGGTGAAAGATTGCACAACATTTGCAAGAATTAGCATAAAAATTTAAATGAATGAAGAACAATACACATGAATTGGTGAATAATGTCAATATTATTAACTGTCCAACCTTAACAAAGGTTAAGAACACCCATATATACAAATCTGGAAGAATTCGAATCCATCTGGAGTGTTCACACTGATCTAGCTTAGAAAAAGCTCAAACCCCCCTAGGTTGACCAAAATATCCCAAACCATCCCAAACTGGTTCGAATCTGCAGTGTGAATGCTGGGAATGACTGGACAGGCCCATGTGACCTCACACATGTGAAGAAACTGGTTGGTTAGAGGTTTGGAGTCTAAAATTGGTCAAAAATGTGACAAAACAAGGCAAGATTGTCCACAAAGAGAGCAAATGCGCCCTAGGTAGAAGAGAAGCATGCTGAGTGCATTAAATGACCTGAGGAGGGCGCTCTAGGCATGCTGAGTGCATTAATTGCCCTGGGGAGCGCTCCACTTAGCTGGTTTGACTCAGCACTTGTTCACATTTGCCATCTAGTTCATGATAATTGACCATTTAGTAGCTAATCAACTTAGGGATGTAATCATTAATCACTTGGGCTAATTAATCATCATTAATAAATGATTAATGTACATAGGTGGAAAAA
Organism: Larix kaempferi; assembly: GCA_027924585.1. Taxonomy (NCBI): domain Eukaryota; kingdom Viridiplantae; phylum Streptophyta; class Pinopsida; order Pinales; family Pinaceae; genus Larix; species Larix kaempferi. Next base: position 14,744,322 of record BSBM01000088.1, on the reverse strand, counting down.
TGTTCTAACACCCCCCCTTAAGCTAGACTTAGTGAAATATCAAAAATTAAGGCCTTGGCAACTAGGCTCAAGTCACCTTTTACATCATAAAATTTATTTGTCCATGTAACCAAGGTAAGGAGGAAAACCACATGGGAAATAAAACCTCCCCTCTAAAATGGACATGTGGCATATATCAAAATACACCAATCATCACCATGCATCACTCACCCCAAGCAAAGATCTAAGGTGAGTGAAGGTCTTCTCGGTAAAACACTTGGTGAAGATATCAGCAGTTTGCTCACTGGATGGGCAATACTGCAATGCTATGATCCGGTCATGCACCAAACCCCGAATGTAATGCATGTGTATCTCTATGTGCTTGGTCCTCTGCCTCTGTACTGGATCGGTAGAAATCTTGATTGTACTTTGATTATCACACCAAAGAATAGTGGGTGAATCAAAGACAATCCCGAACTCTGCAAGAATACCTTGCAACCAAACACATTGTGTGGCTGCATTGACTGCTCCCCTGTACTCGGCCTCAGCTGAAGATAAGGAAATAGTGCTTTGTTTCTTGCTTGACCAGCATATAGGTCCATGTGCAAGCATAAAGACATAACCGGAAGTTGACTTCCGATCAATACAATCACCGGCCCAATCAGAATCTGTAAATCCTACTAGTTCAAGGGATGAACCAGCAGCATAATGGATACCAAAGGACTTAGTACCCTGAACATAATGAAGGATCCTCTTGGCTGCCTTCCAATGGATCTCATGAGGCTCTTGCATGTGCCTTGCAACAGCCCCAACAGCATAAGACAAATCTGGTCGAGAGTGTGTAAGATACAACAAACTCCCAACTAGTTGTCTATACAACGAACTGTCAACTAGTGGTGAAGAACCCCATTCTGTAAGCTTAACTCCTGAAAGAAATGGAAATTTTGCAGACTTACATTCAGCCATCTTAAATTTCTGCAGCAAATCTGAAGCATACCTTGACTGACATACAGAAATTCCATTCACAGATTGATCAATCTCCAAACCCAGAAATTGTTTTAGCAATCCTAGATCGGTCATGGAGAATGCACTGTGCAATGCTCTCTTAACTGAGTCAAGTTCTTTGGTGCAGCTACCAGTGATCAAAAGATCATCAACATACAGTACAATAATCAATATCAGATCACTAACATGCTGCATATACACATTTGGATCAGACTTACACCTCTCAAACCCCAAAGATAGCAGAAAATTGTCCATTTTTGCATACCATGCTCTAGGAGCTTGCTTGAGCCCGTAGAGTGATTTGTTCAACCTGCAAACAAGTGTATGATCAGAGATAAAACCTTCAGGCTGCTGCATATAAATCTCCTCATTCAGATCCCCATGAAGAAAGGCACTTTTTACATCCATGTGATGAATCTCCCATCGCTTGGAGGCCCCAATTGCCAAAACTAGTCTTATGGAGTCCATCTTTGCCACCGGTGCAAATGTCTCTGTATAGTCCACTCCTTGGACCTGAGAGTAACCCTTAGCCACCAACCTGGCCTTATACTTCAGATCAGAGCAATCAGATCCAATTTTGGTTCTATAAATCCACTTGCATTGCACTAGTTTCCTCTTGGGAGGAAGAGGGACCAAATCCCAAGTTTTGTTCTCATGGAGTGAGTTCATCTCCTCTTGCATGGCTGATTGCCACCTTGGGTCTGTACATGCTTCTGAATATGACATTGGATCAGATCCAACCATCAAATAACATGCCTCACTCAGATCAGAATTATTATATGCAAAGGAATTGTGAAATTGAGATCTAGTTTTCCTAGCATCTTGGGGATCTCCCACTAGCTCTCCGGCACTTTGAATTGTTTTCTCTACCCACTTGGGCCTTGAGGGAGGGATATGTTCAGAATCCATATCAACATCATCTTCAGCAATATCAGAATCAGAAATATCAGAGAATGAATCACTACTTACTTCATCATCAAGACGAGGGAATGAGCATTCCCCATCACCTTGTTCACTAGCTTGCAAAAATTCTTCCTCTTCGAATTTGACACTTCTTTCAATGAAAGTTTTGTGAGTGGATGGATCAAAGAGCTTGTAGCCCTTGGAATCCTCTGCATACCCAACCATGATTGACTCCTTGCTTTGGGGCTGCAATGCCTTTCTCTTCTCCGGTGGAATTCTGGCCCAAGCCCTTGAGCCAAAAATTCTGAAATGTGAGACATTTGGCTTGTGGCCCATCCAAGCTTCAAATGGAGTGATTCCTTGCAATGCTTTGTGTGGTGCCCTGTTCTGAACATATGCTGCACAATTCATAGCTTCAGCCCATAATTTAGGAGACAAATCCCTTGCTTGCAACATGCAAGTTGCCATCTCTTTCAGTGCTCTATTTTTGCGCTCTGCAACACCATTTTGCTGAGGTGTGTAGGGCACTGAGTGTTGCATCTGAATTCCATGCTCTTGACAGAGCTGCTGCAAATTGTTGTTGACATACTCTCTACCATTATCAGTCCTCAAAATCTTCATGGCCTTCCCACTGAAGTTCTCAACCATGCTCTTAAAAATCTTGAAACAATCAAAGACTTCAGATTTTTGCTTAAGGAAAAATAACCAGCAGTACCTTGAGTAGTCATCGATGAAGGTGAGCACATATTTGCTGCAGCCATAGGAGGGTGTGGGGAGTGGCCCTATGAGATCAGAATGTACTATCCCAAGAGGTTGATCAGCCCTCCTAGCCTTCCCTTTGTCATACTTCCTTTCAGGATGTTTCCCAATCATGCAACCCTTGCATGTTCCACTCGAAAATCTGATTTGGGGCAGCCCTTCTACCATATTTTCTTTGCTTAAAACTTGAAGATATCTGTAGTTTAGGTGCCCATACCTTTGATGCCATAGCTTGCTGGTCTCATTCCCATGTGACAGCAGCAGACTTGGTGAAGAAAATTCGAGGAAGTGGGAGAACATGTACATCTTCATGTCATGGTCTGCAACACCCTTTGCAACAATTTTCCCGGTGGAAACTTCTGATATCTCCACTTCATCCTGAGTGAAGACCACCTTCTTTGCTGCTCCAGTATGAGTCATTTGATATACAGAGAGCAAGTTTGCTGCAAGATTTGGCACATACAGCACATTGGAGAAGAAGCCATTCTCCATAGAGATTTTCCCAATGCCATGAGCAGGGATTTCTGAGTCATCTCCCATTCGAATTGAGAGACCACTGTAGGGAGCAAGTTCAGAAAACGAGTCTCTTGAGGAAGCCATGTGCCTTGAGGCACCTGAATCAATGATGAACAAAGGTGAATGAGATGAGCTAGCCACCAAAGCATGGCAGCTCTCCTTGTCTTCAGAAACGCACTCCTTCTTCTTGGAACTTTCAGGAAGAGGAATGTTATTTTTCTGTAGGAGATGGGTCATGGTGTCTATGGTTTTCTTCATGCATGAGCTCTCTGGATGAAAACCTCTTTGACAGTAGCTACATTTTGTCTTCTCAGCCTTCTTTCCCTTGTTCTTGACAGGATTCGAAGCCCCCTCAGAGGATTTGGGCTTCTCATCCTTTCTCTTCTTCTCTTGAGGTTTCGAAACCCTGGGTTTTTGCTTGCTTCTTCCACATTTCGAATCTCCAGCTGCAAGAACTTGATCTTTTTGTTTGATGGAGCCCATCAAGACCAGCTTGTCTTGCTCTTGAGTTAGCATCTCCATGAAGTCAGCCAAGGATGGCATCTTCCAACCTCTGACTGTGAGCCTTGTGGAGTTGAAGGAAGACACAAAAACTGAGTATTCTGAACCCAATTTTGAGAGAATGGACAACACCAACTGTTCTTCTTTCTTCTCTATGCCACATTGTCTGATCTGCAAGACCAAGTTCTTGAACTTGGTGAAGAAGTCCTGGATGGAATCGAAATTCCCTGGGCTCAGTGAGACAAGCTCATTTTCGAGCTGGTGGCCTCTCATCTCATCAGTCTTTCCAAACAGTGTCTCAAGCTTGAGCCACACTTCATTTGGAGTTGCTAGACTTTCTACATGAAACAGGAGGTCTCTCGAAATGCTGAGACAAAGGAGGCCAAATGCCTCATCCATTCTGTTGAAAAACTTGGATTTCTCCACAGCTGAGTTTGGCTCAACCTCAGTGCCCATCGTGATTCTGTAGAGACCCTTGGATCTCAGCAAAATCACCATTTCTGCCTTCCAATCGAAATAGTTGAAGGGTGTGAGCACGTTTGGGTGAGATGGCTCCATTCTCCTCTGCTGCAATTCGCACTTGCTGACAATGCTGAACTCCAATACCTGCAAACAACTCTCAAATCACTCTGGAGGGATCTACACTCACAGATTCGAACCCTGTATGGATAGTGGGTGCATTCGGGAGAGCATCACACCTGAGAGGAGCCACTAGATTTCTCCAGTAAGCTCAAGGCAATGGCCTCAGGAATTATGTGGTTTCTCCACTATTTCTGGCAATCCACTACAACAGTCTGCTGGTTCGAATTCTAGCTCCAAGAGCTCTGATACCATGTAAAATCTCAAGCACAGTTGAATCTAGCTACTGTGGATTCCTCACTGGTGAAAGATTGCACAACATTTGCAAGAATTAGCATAAAAATTTAAATGAATGAAGAACAATACACATGAATTGGTGAATAATGTCAATATTATTAACTGTCCAACCTTAACAAAGGTTAAGAACACCCATATATACAAATCTGGAAGAATTCGAATCCATCTGGAGTGTTCACACTGATCTAGCTTAGAAAAAGCTCAAACCCCCCTAGGTTGACCAAAATATCCCAAACCATCCCAAACTGGTTCGAATCTGCAGTGTGAATGCTGGGAATGACTGGACAGGCCCATGTGACCTCACACATGTGAAGAAACTGGTTGGTTAGAGGTTTGGAGTCTAAAATTGGTCAAAAATGTGACAAAACAAGGCAAGATTGTCCACAAAGAGAGCAAATGCGCCCTAGGTAGAAGAGAAGCATGCTGAGTGCATTAAATGACCTGAGGAGGGCGCTCTAGGCATGCTGAGTGCATTAATTGCCCTGGGGAGCGCTCCACTTAGCTGGTTTGACTCAGCACTTGTTCACATTTGCCATCTAGTTCATGATAATTGACCATTTAGTAGCTAATCAACTTAGGGATGTAATCATTAATCACTTGGGCTAATTAATCATCATTAATAAATGATTAATGTACATAGGTGGAAAAATGTTCTAACAGAGATCATGGTAGGGTTTTGTGATGCTAAGACCAAGTTCATCCATCACAGCTTTGGGCATGAGGTTGTGGGAGGCTCCCGAGTCGAGTAAGCAATTGTGAAGGATTTTGTCATGGATGTTTAAGGATATGTAAAAGGGTGGGTAGGACCCATTCTATTCTTCAACCATGGTACCTAGGGTTACTATAGGCTTATCGTCTTAGAGGTTCACAAAGTTAGCATCCATGGATGCTTTTGGCTGGAGGGACTTCAGTATGGATGACTTGAAGGAATCGTTTTTCATTAGCTCGATTAGGGGAAAAGGGATTTTTATTTTCTGGATCTCAGTTTCAAGATTGAAGGAAAAGGGTAGCTTGTCAGGGGTCCTTGTCTCTTGGGATGGAGCTGTAAATTGGACAGGGTCTGGGGTAGCTGGATGAGATATTCTTTGCTGCTATTTTGCAAGAGCTATAACCTGTTTTGTGGGAGCAGCAGTCTATTGTTTTGAAAGAGTGACAGACTGTTTTTCAGGAGCAACAGGCTGTTTCGTGGAGGCAGGAGTCTTCCTTGCAGGAGCAAGGTTTAAAGGCTTCTTAGCAACAGTCCTGGACCTCAACTCATAGCTCCTCTGATCATCAGCCTGACATAGTAATTCCTCTATGATTTGTTCAGTCATGAGGGCTTCCTCGTAATCGGACTGTGTCAAGAAGGCGAGGTCAACATTGTCCTCCATACAGTTGACATCATCTTCTTCTTATGCTTCTTCCTGAATAAGTTCCTGTTCCTCTTCTAATACCGCATGCTAGAAAGGAGCTCTAATTCTTTGTTCTTCAGCAGGATTCCTGTCTCTCTGAAGAGTTTGAACCAGTGGGCCATTTCTTCTGTAAGGGGGAGCATTGGTGTTTTTGGGGACAAAATCATGTGGACCTTTACTCCTCATGGGTGGCTGGCCTGACACCTTCAGTTTGGAAATCTCGGAGGTCAAGTTGTCTAGCATTTTGGCCATTTTCTCCAGCTTAGTTTCTGACGAGGAGGAGGAATTTGGGGTCTGCCTTTTTTTATCAATCTTCCCTTTGAGGATTTTGGACGCAACCATATTTGAATCCACTTCGAGTGCAGCATCTTGCATGAGCAGTAAAGAGGCATCTCTTCTTTCCCAGAGATGAAGGCAAAAATCAGGGTCAAAAGAATTGGCGTACGTGATCCTGATAGAGGTATCTGTAGGCTTAATCTCAGCACGGATTTTGCTAAACATTTTGTTAAACCTCTTCGTAAAAGCTGCCACAGACTCGCCACTTTCTCTCTTCAAGTTATCAAATTCTGTGAGATAATAAAGGTGGTCTCTTCTTCCCCCCGAATGTTTCAAAAGCAGATCATCCAGTTCCTTGATGTCATTTATTGATCCAGCGGGCAGTTCTTTAAACCACTTTCTTTCCTGACCATCTAAAATTTGCACAAACACTCTAGTCCATACATCTTCATGGTCGATATTGATGTTTTTGGCATAGCTATAAAATGCCTCCAAGTGCTCCTCAACTGTAAAATCTCCTTCCCCGGTGAATTTTGGCATATATTTTTGATAATCTCTGGTAGGCATAGCAGAAAAGGGATTAGGAAAATTTAGGGGGGCATACCTAGCAAGGAGGATCTTCTCCATTTTGGTTAGAGGGACAACCATCGTGGGTGTGGGTACTAAAGGGATGGCAAAAAACAATTTGAGTGTAGATTGTGGCTGAGGAGGAATAGGCAACGATGAAAGTGGAGGTTTTGTCTCAGTAGAGTTGCCAAAAATGGGGGTAAAATAGATTGATGGTTGTTCTGGGTAATCAGTCTGCTTACAGGACTGTGCAAGCAAAGAGGACAACCTTTGCTCGTGCTGGTCTAAAAGGTCCTAAAAAAAATTTTCTATGGGAAGCATGTTGGTGTAAACAAAGGGAAACTTCTCATATGATTCAGTCAGTGTGGGTTGCAGGTAGGAGGAATAGCCTTCCTCCTTGACAGATTCTAGGATTTCTTTTCCTAGGTCAGCTCGTGTAGCAGGATTAGGGCTAAAGACTTGGGCAGCAGCAATGGATGAGGATACTTGAGCCCATAAATCTTCTGCTCTACCTATAGTTCCTTGTGGATTATCTATTTTAGAAAATGTAGATTCAAAAGGATTTTCATCTAATGAAACAGAAGAGATACCTCTGGTAAGGCCCGATGTGGTTCTTCTTATGGATCTGGAAATCTGCATCTGCGTAGTCCTTCCTCTCCTTATAATCTGTTTGGGATCTGAAACAGGTGTTACTAGTGGCCTTTGAGGATTCGATCTAGTACTTGGTCTTCTCGAAGCCACTTTGTTCCAATGGAGTCGCCAGATAGATGATTACAACTGAAAAAGTGCCCAGGCTTTGTCTATCATCAAAGCTGGAACTGTGTCGTCTCCCAGGGAAGTTGTTGCTTCAATAATCTCTCCCCGGCAATGGTGCCATTTTGTTATCACTCTAGGAAGCTCTCCTAGGTTGTATTTTAGAGATGTCTGGTAACTTAAACTTGTCTTGAAAAAAGGGGTTTATTTTGGATCAAGTTGGATGATAGGAATAAAAATTTGCACTTTCACAACATGCATGAGGATGCTCAGACAGACAAGGCTTTGACTATGGTTGTTCAGAGGGTTGATTAAAATAAGGGGTGTGAATACTGGTTGCTTTAGTAGACTCATAAACAACAAAACGTATATAAATGGCTAAACACAACAAAATTACAGCATATATGTTCAAACCTTTAACACCATGACAGGATAACAACTATCTAGCAATTAAAGTGAACATACAGGAAATAAATCATTCACAGCAAGCACAAAAACATGAGAAGAATGAATCTGACAGACAATAATGAAAGAAGCTTGTATTATCTAGAAATTCACGGGATTCTGAGAATACAAAAGTTGATTAGTCTCTCCAAAGTCAAACCTCTATTCTACTTCGGTCCTTGGGTTTATAGCCATTACCAAGTTTTTTCAGATCCCAAAAAGATGGATCGAATATACTAAAAATAACAACTGAAAATAGTAAATGAAAGATGTAACAGTGTGTCATGATCAAAGTAACTACTCTTTGCTGGTGAACCTACACTTGGCAGTTAAGACGAGCGTTGTGGAGCTGGGGGCAGGTGTGAAAATGCTATTATGTAAAAACCTATAGGGGTGCTTTCCAAAAATAGGCAGGAATATTTTACTGTCGAATCTGCCAGCGCTCTCAGTCTACGAACAGAGGCGATCGTGGTGCACTTGAACACTTGTCAGTCCTCTAGAAAATGTCTTCAAGATGCTAGGAACCATACCCAAGGGGTTTGATGCCCGTTGGCATACCTGTGTGTTTATTTTAGTTTTTGGTAACTAACAAAACTGGACTTTAAAGGTGACAAGAAACCGAAAGCCTAATGTTCGGAGATTAATGAATCAGAGTAACGTTTCGCCTAAACCACCGAAACAATTGAGGGTGATGGAAAACCTTATTTCCTTTCGGTATCTGGGAGGACATCACCTGCATGCAATAAACTACTAGAACGGAATTCGGCAGCTAATGAATAGTTCCAGTGTTCGCCCAAGCTGCCGAAAACCATGCATGATCCATCCTGCAAAAATGGAAAAACGGTGTTCATGTCCTCTTGTTACCTATATTTTTCTTCCTCCTAGGACGACGTTGGAGGATTAGAAAGGTTGATCTCAACTGTAGCTAAGGTCTCAAGGCTCGAATGTACCATGAGCTGGGGAGTCTGAGCTTCTCCCTTACCTTTCAGAACTTCGACCTTCCTCCTCAATCTGATGTTTTCCCTGATAAGCCTAATGTTTCTGCCCCTCATCTTGCCATGTTTCTTGGTCAATCCATGAAAAGATACATAAAGCTCGTTATACCTCTCTGTCAGCCTTTCATTCTTCTCTTTAATGACCCTATGAAGTAACTCGCGTTCATAAGCCTGCTGGAGGAGCCAGTTGATTTTCTATGAAGCTGAAATATTTGCATTTTGGATTGGTTCGTCGGCCACCTGCTGACTTTGTTCCTCCACGGGTGTAGGGGAGGATAAATTCATACAGCCAAAACCTTGCTCTTCCATAGAGGTAAATGGAGGAAACTTTACATCATCATTCTCCTGCTCCATCAGGGCTGGGGCTACTTTCTAGGGTACCTATTATGTTTTCACCTCCTCAAATTCTGCTCCAGCTCCCTGCAACTCCTCCTCCTCTTCAGAATCAATGTAAGGGAGGTTTAAAATATTTGTGCTTCTAAAGGGAGTCTCCTCTGAAAACACCCCCTCATCCTCAGCCTTGTCATCAAATTTAAGCTTCCTGTTGGTTTTCTTCATCGGTGGAACTGAGGAGAGGGGTTTTACTAAATTTGGGGGAAGAGCCCTCCTTCTTCGTTTTCCACTTCTAGGGTTTGAGGGTTTCCTTCCATCTTCTGGATGTAATTATGTTTTGAGCCCACTTCAGAAGAGAAATAAGGTCCATTTCATGTATTTCCTCTGTAGTAGCTCAGAGACTAAGAGTTTAATCAAACCATGGTGGAACAGTCTCCCTGCAATTTTGGAGGGCTGAGCCTTTACTTGATGAGCCATTTTGGTGAGGCTCTTGTGGAGGTAGAAAGGGAGGTTTAAAGGGCTCTTTCCTGTGAAATGGTCCAGTAGTCTAAAATGATAAATGAGCACCTTATTATACCTACCCTCATAGGTTATATAGACCAGGATAGACTTCAATAGAAGTTGCCAGTTATCCTCTAGGTATGCCATAGGGATGTCCTTCTTCCAAACCAGGTTCCTGTGCTCTGATTTTAGGTATGACTGAAACTCGAAATCCTTCTTGGAATTGGTCTTGAACCAGCTCTCCCCGGTCATTGGGAATTCTGTCACTTGGGCTATGAGGACCTCATCCACCCTGAACTCTTCCTTGCCTATTGCTTCCTTTTCTCCATCATATGTGAGTGCAAAAGCTTTGGCCACCTGTTGATGAGAGCCCTGAAGCTTCTTGCAAAAGTTATAGCAGCCGACGTTCTTAAAAAACTGACATACCTTGGGGTGTGCCTCAAGGTAATAGATGTCGCTCAATTCTTTCCTTAGGACCGCTCCACCCCCTTTCGGCATCGGTAACCTGCTTGCTGGTGCTGTTGTTCAAACCTGTACTAAGGGAGCGATGGGAAACAGGAGGAAAATGATCTCAATTGACGTGGAGAGGGAGAAAACAGGAAGGTGGTGTGGCTTTTCGTGAGCTAACTCCGAGGGTATGAAAAGGTTGGAAATCATGAAGGTGAAAAGATGATTACGGAGACACGATTGCACCAGTGGAACAGAATTTGAGAAATGTTGTTATGTGGATGGGAAATGAAATTTGACTAGTCAGAGTTAAGGCGGTGGCATCCGGCCTTCCCTTGGAGTAAACCAGACTTTCACTGAAATGACCCTTTCAGTAGCTAAACCATGATGATATTCCTAAATCATGACCCCGAACCTCGATTTGACGTGTCCGTCGATTGACGTAACTCCTCTTTCGGCGGCCGATAACCCACCTTCAAAACTGCTGTGTCGCTGGAAAACGATTTTCGCCACTACCCTTTTTGCTTTCGGTGGCTGAAGCTAACCCAGCCCACTTGATGGCAAGCTGCGGAAAGTATGCCTGGTTTCAATGGATAATGAACACTGTTGTATTCGCCCAAACCCCCGAAACGGCTTCATGAATTACGAGCATAACTTTGCCTTTCAGTGGCTATGGAATATTTCGAACCTGCCCCTCGAGCTACAGAAAGTGCCTAATCTTTCGGTGGCTAATGAACACCGTCATGTTCGCCCAAGCCACCGAAAAATGCCCCTCTGCTTTAAGCTGTAACGTTTCCCTTTTGGTGGTTTGGATGTTTTGTTTCTCACATCGTAAACTGCCAAAAACCAGGCTTTCGGTAGCTAATGAGCCAATACCAGGCCCGCCTAAGCCACCGAAACCTAAAACTTTGCCTTCAGAAGGAGGACCAGCATAAAAGTATCAATTCAGAATCTGTTATATTCTTAAATCTGATGGACTAGAATCCATACACGTACAGACAAGACTCAAAACTAAAAGACTTCCTATCTTCTACATGACATGACTAGTCTATGTTTATTTAGGAGATAATAGGTCCTATTGTGTCCAACAAAATATTCCATAAACCAATTCAAGGCTTTGTCCCTGAATGTAGTGATGAGCTGTACTTGCTTAACAGCATCATCTTGGACTTGCTTAACATTCCACATGGCTTCACATAGAAACCGATGTTTTTTAGGGTCTTCTAGACACATTCATTTAAATACTGGCAGTTTGATATCGTATGTCATTCTCCTTCTAGGAGGCGCAGTGTTCTGCGACGTGTTAGGGATACTACTACTCAGATTGTTCTGAGTACTCACTCCTACGGTGTTTCTATGACTGACGTTCTGTGGATTAGCAGTATTGGCAATTGGGAGGATTTTGTGGAGTGATACACTAATAGGTAGCTACTGTAGGTTATGTCTGGATATCAGGCTCAACTTGTAACTCAGTGTCTATGTGAATTTCATGTTCATTATACCTCTTTTCTACACTAGACTTGTATCTTTCACCACTTCTTAATATATGAATATGTTCTTCTATATCACTGTTGTTAGCTCTGAACGTTACAGACTCAAAACTTCTAGGTGTATTATTGCATTCTTAAAACACCTTTCTATGCTAAAAGCATTTTGATATATAGACTCAGATTGTTCAAGTACTTACTTCTAACTCCTTTGAAGAAATCTCCTTCTGCTGCGCTGTAACACTTCAGCGTGTCCACAACAAACTCTGTAACATATCCTTCTAGTATGTTGTCAAGACAGAAGTCTAATGCTCTTTATATCGGACAATCCACCGCTTTAAGCCTCTGAATCAGTTTTGAAGTACATGCCAAGGGTTCTCCTCCCTAATAACAAGTTTTTCGTTCTACTAATCTCAACAACCACTCATATAGATCATTGTTGAAGGCTGCAAAGAAAATTTCGTAAATATCAGAATATAGGTATCTTTGCAACCATTCTTCGTCTGAATAACGCAGATGTTTGTTCTCCTTTCTTGCAAACTCCTTCTCTATGATTTCTACCCAGTTATGTATTTTTTCCCTCTCAGGATGCCAATATTTTGAACACATCACCAGTTGAAGCACGACAATGGAACCATATGTTGGATCGTATACTCGTTCTTTAGCTTTTCAAGACTGAACCAGGTTCTCCGTGGTTCAGGGAACCAACAAAACCCCTTTTCACCAGTCCTTTCGGCAACAGTCTGCAAGAAGACTGGCGTCTCACTCAATGAAAAGTTATGGGGATGTTGTGGAATCAAGTTTCCACAACTGAGTGATGCTTGGTTCAACAGACTAGGGGACTACGCAAAGTTCCACCTACTTCACGGCTGAAACTGATGCTATCATGCATACAGAGACTGTCGTGCTTCGAAACGGCTACTCAACAATAGGACAATGCAACGGGAGTTTGCGCTACCTCTTTAACCATCACGTGTCACCAACAAACTTTACTTAGTCTAAATTGTGCATTCAAAAAATGTATTGGATTGTATACTTTGTGACTTATGCAATGTGATGAACTACAATGCAACTGCGCACTTCTGGTGCTGCGCTTCGAGGGAATTACACTTACACAGACTGTGCTGACTTAGTGTTGACCCAATAGTCATGCATTCACCTTATTCAAAAATACTTGTGCATTCAACATTCACACATACATGGTCAACACTTAACATATTATTCCCATCATTCATTCTTATGGAGAATACATATAAAAGTGAAGATACATCTACTTATAAACAAGATCCTAACCATTTAACCAAAGCAAACACACATTCAATCACACAACACATGGATTTAACATGGTTCACCCCCAGGATGGGAGCTACGTCCACAGGAACTGTTATTTATAATAAATGGGAAGGGTTCAACAGTTCTAGTCTGCGCACTCAGTTGTAGACTCTCTTCTCTCTTCAATGGGTCTGTGCACACACAGCTGCAGAGCCTCTTTACAATAGTCTCTCAAAAGAGATAAAAAAGCTCAACGTAAATCAACACTTAACGATTAACCCTTTCCCTTACAAAAATTCCCATTTTATAGATCGTGCCCTTAGGTAACGTCTTTACATTCATGGTGGGCTAAAGCAAACCCTAAGGTACCCAAAATGGTGTGGTTACCCCACTAACCAAATATATTATGCTATGATAGAGACTTCATCATCGTGGACATCCCGCTGCACTGTCTCTAGCTTCTGACATCTTCTGACTGCACGTGGTCACGTCGCTTTTATCCCCTCTGTTGGCCGCATGACGACAGGTTTCTTTCATCCCACTGTTCCTTCTCTAACAGTTTCATGCACCCAATTCACTTAGTGATTCCTTTGCTCGTGCGACCGGTCGCTTTCCTTCTTCACGCCTCCTTACCTACCTCCTGGGAATATTAGAGCATCTTCCCCAAAATAGATTGCCAAACGATCTTACCAGAACTTATACTATTTTCCATCCAAAATTATGCCATGCTGGATCTTTGCAGAGCTGGCACTGGATCTTTGCAACACTGACACTTCGCAGTGCTGTAAATTTTACTTTGCCGACGCTGTATTGTGTTGTAACTTCGTAGCTCAAAAACCGTCTTGTCAAAAAATGTGTTAACTTGGGCCATGCCCAACACACCCCCCCATAGCTCATTGATGGTCCTCCTTAAGTAGGATTTGGAAGGCCAACCATTAGGATAAAATGATGGATCTAAGTGAGTAAGATGTGGATCAAGGATATAAACCATGCTAAGGAGGGAATGTGAGATGGGATTCGAAGGGGTACCTCATCCAAAGAAAATATCCATGAGATCCAAGATCCAAAATCAAAGGGATAAGCCTAAACCAAAATTTTTCGCTCCCCTATAACTAAGCAAAGCGAAAAAGTATTGAAATTTTCACTCCCCCATAGGCATGAAGGACGCGAAAAATACAAAATTTTCTCTCCCCCATAGGAATACAGGGCGTGAAAATTCCAGTAAATGGTAATTTTGGGAGGTGGTTAAGGTGGGTTTCAACCCCTTTCTTGTTGGATTTGCTTCCAAGTGTGACTAGGGAAGGGACCAACATTAGAATGAAGGGTCCTAACACCCTTAGGAGGAATAAATATCATGTTTTACATGGTGGTGAAACATGCAGACTCTCACATACACATGTTGTGCAAATTTGAGGTATAACAAATAACCCCTAAAGTGCGAGGCCAGAAGAAATCTGATGGCGGGAACACTTTACCAATAATAAGTGTGCAAGGATATCTGAAGGAGAACTGGAGAAGAGATGCAAGAAAATATCAACAATATGTCTAACAAACCCGAGGTGGGCATAACCATGATCAAAACAACTGAATCAAAGCATGGCTGCCGACCAATACATCGCATATCCATGATAGTACTGACTGAACAATAACTGAAGACAAATCATGGCTACTAGACTACAAGTGTAGATGCATGATAATACAATGACATAGTCATGACCAATACAAGAGTGGATCTGTGTTTCATTACATCAATGAGGTTAGCAACATAATTTCGATGTGAGAACCTACTCAAAAAATCACCATTGCAACCTGGATGTGCTAAATAGACTTGAGAACCATCCAGGGTATTCTACTTGATCCCAAATCAATATGAGTTAAGGTTCACATGGAAAAGATCCAAGCCATTCTAGATTGGCATATTCCTAAAAATCTCACTGAACTAAGAGAGTTCATTGGGCTATGTACCTACTACCGGAATTTTGTCAAAGTATTTTCCAAATTGACATCCCCATTGATAGATCTCACTAAGAAGGGAGCTTTCCATTGGTCAGAAGAATCTAAACAAGTGTTCAATAGAATGAACGAGGTAATTTGCAGTTGTCTTGTTCTTGCACTTCCATATTTTTCTCAACCTTTTGTTCTTGATTGTGATGCTTCAGGGAATGAAATTGGAGTAGTCTTGATGCAAAATAGGCACCCCTTGGCCTTTTAGAGAAGAAAATTGCAGCCACATGAAAGGTTGTATTCAGTCTATGACAAAGAGATGCTAGCCATCGACATGCATGCGCTAGTCAATTTCGAGCAGTATTTGGTGGGAGGTAAGTTCATTATCAAGACTGATCACAACAGTTTGAGACACTTCTTAACCCAAAAGGAGATGAATGATAGGAAACAGAAGTGGGTAAGCAAGGTCCAAGCATTTGAATTTGATATTTAATATAAAAAGGGTAAGATGAACATTGTAGCTGATGCACTTTCTAGAAAGCCCACACTTGCATTGTTCAAATTTCATGGTGATTGGAAAGTACATCTTGGGGTAGAATACACAAAGAACCAATTTTCTTGTGATTTGTTTGATGGATTAATTCATGATGATGCTTATAATATTATCAATGATATTATGTATTATAATGATAGAATCTTTGTAGTTCTAGAATCCATACTAAAGAAGAAGATCCTTGAATCTTCCCATGATGTGCCTTTAGCAGTCTGGGGTTTGTGAAGACCTATAGGAAAGTGACGGAAAGGTTGACATTTAAGGGGATGAAGAAGGAGGTGATGGAGTATGTCAGGTGATTTGTGGCATGTCACCAAAATAAAGTAGAGCATACTCATCCAGCACGATGCTTACAACCACTACCCATTCTTGAGTAGAAATGGGAAAGTGTATCGATGATTTCATCACTGGGATTCCAAAAGGAAAGGTAAAGACAATATTTTTTTGTGGTTGATAGATTGAATAAATATGCACATTTATTTGTTGTAACAACTAATATTTCAGCCATCCAAGTGGCTGAACATTTCATGAAAGAAGTCTTCAAAATTCATGGCATACCCAAGTCCATCATCAGTGACAGGGATAGCAAGTTTATTAGCAATTTTTGGAAAGAATTGTTCAAGTTAGTGGGCAAAAGTTTGGACATGATAACAAGATACCATCCACAGAATGATGGTCAAGTAGAGAGAGTGAACCAATGGTTGGAATGGTACTTAATACACTATGTCACCGACAGAAAAAAGTCATGGACCACTGGGATCCATTTGGGAGAGTTTTGTTACAACACTACTTTTCATCTCTCGATAGGTATGTCTCCCTTCAAATCTCTTTATCATTATGATGCAATTAGTTTTGATGATCTGATATTTTTTTATTGTAAGACACTGAAAGAATAGGATTGGCTCCAAGAGAGTCAAGACATACTTAGGACTCTCAAGGAAAAATTATAGGTAGCACAGAACTAGAAAAAAGTGCATGCAGACAACCATAGAGTTGAGTGAGCTTTCCAAGTTGGAGATCCGGTATATTTGAGATTGAAGCCCTATATACAATCATCATTGAGGTCTAAAGGGGTTGATAAGTTGCATCCAAGATTATATGGCCCCTACCAAGTTGTAAGAAATATCGGGGAAGTGGCTTATGATCTAGAGTTGCGTTTGGGAAGCCGAATTCACAATATTTTCCATGTGTCCTATTTGAAGAAAGCAATAGGGAAGCAAGTCAAAGTTTCACAATACTTTAAACCCCTTGATGATGAATGGAATTTGGTGTTGATCCCTAAGAGGATCTTGGAGGTCCAAGAGAAGAATCTAAGGAGAAGAATCCTTAAAGAATTTTTCTTGCAATGGGAAGGACTGCCTAGTGAGGATGCTACTTAGGAAGGAGAACATATATTGCAGCATCCCAGCTTGAAATTGTTTGAGGAAAATCAATATTGGGTGGGGAGGAATGTCATGTCCCCTCAACAGTGAACATTGGATCAATATATTAACCCAACCAATCCCTTACATTAAGGAGACAACTTCAGTATCATGGGGTTAAATTTTGTATTCCAGGCAATTAATTAATTATGAGTGTGCATTTAATTTTATCCAAATTTTGTTATCCACTTGGAATATTTATTTATGATGCATTTAATATTTTTATGTTGAATAATCGAAGACAATGCTCCACTAGGGCGCGTTAGTGGATAAGTTTGACTGAGAAGAGGCTTGAGGAAGAAATCAAAGAGAAAGCACACAAATCTAGAAAATCAGGAAAAAGGAAAGAAAACAAGAGCAAATCAGGAGAAGCAACATAAAGAAGGAAAGTTCAAAAAATAACGAAAGCTCAGAAGAAAGAAGAAAAATAATAAAAATCCAAAGCAGAAAGTGGAAAAGCAATCAAAAAAGGAAAAAGGAGGAAAGCAAAGCAAAAAGGAAAAACAAGGAAAGCTAGATATCCTTTTTAACTCAAGGAGGGCGTTTTAGCTATGGAGAATTTCTCCTCAAGTCACCCAATATCTATAAATAAACCAATGCGCACAACATTCACATATTTTTTCAGTTTGAGTATTGGTATGAGAGCAATTTTGCCTCAGAGACTTGGGAGATATGCCCCTAGTCCAAGCTGGGAGATGTTCAACTGCTTTGTCTGAGAGGATGATGGTATTCGGACATTTTCATTGAGTTTATTTTTAGGTCCTGCATCTGAACCAATTATGGTTCGAATTTCAGAAAGGTTCATGAAGACCATGGTTCGAATCTGAGAGCTTCTTAGTGATTTTCAATGCTTGATTGTGGTATAGGAGAGGAGAAGAGTTTTTGTAATGATTGAGCAGTCTCTTGGATAATTTATGATGTATTTACAATAAAAATAAATCTCTTATATCATTCATGTCATTTAATATTACATCATTCATACATATTCAGATTTTTCTCAACCCCTTCTAGATTTGCCTAGATTTTGACTAGTTTTCAAAATACGTGTGAAATATGAATGAGAATAGTTACAAATGAGTTTATTCTTGTTTATGATGTTAACTAAAATTTTAAATGACCCAATACATGTCTGAGTTAAGATATTCGTGATCCTTCATTGACTGTTTGGGATCTCCTGAAAATTACTAGTTGTGCAATCCCAGAGTGTCAAATTACTAGTATTTTTGTGAGACTTATTCATAAATTCATATAACTTTATGGAATGTCACTTGACTATGTAATGAATGTAATTCAATTTTATTTATCCTCTCCGAGTAAAAAACATTCATCCCTTGCATCCAGTCAAAGCTTATACCCATACTAGTCTGCATATGTTGAGGGGCCCATGCGCGTTGGAGTAGATTTAAGATTTTATGCTATTGAAACATCAATGGTATCAGTACTTTTTTCATATTTATTAAAAAATATCAGAGCCTTCCTTTCATCCAAATCTTTTGATCTTGTCCACCCTCAGTCAAACTATCTTCCATAAACATTATTTTAATTGATTTTGTGAAGTAGAGAATTTTTGTATCACTAATCCTAGATGGTAAATTACACCATCATACATAGAATATTGATTCCATAGCTTGGTTTATTTATGAGTCAAAAGGCCAATTCATGAGTTCCGGTCGATTATCTCTCGGCCCAGAAACTAATAACATTTCTTAATACAGTGTCATAATCGAGTTGATGTCATAAGCCATCATTCAAGGTATTACACATCTAACCATTTACCTAGACTCACAGTTGGTCGTATCCCAATTAAATGGAGTATATCATGTCTGTTGTCCCGTGTTTTTATGAAATTTTGTAAGAATTCATTTATTATAAAGAGAGTTTAATTTTATTACTTACAAACACATCCTAAGGACACATAACCATCTTATTGACCTTCTATCTAGTTACATCACTGACAGACATTTGTATCATAATCCATTTACATAAGCATAAAACAACAAAACATTGTATAAATTGTATGTAATGCCGATAAAGCCATCCTATATCTATATATATAAGTATATAAATAGTACAAAAAGTGAGTCTGAGTTCAAAATAGGAGTTCAGCACTGCTCTAGTGTGACTCATAATACAAAATGTGCATTCAGCCCTACATAATGTAAATAGTTGCTAAGTACATAAAATACATGTCTCTAAAAATACAGTGATCAATCAGAATCCTCCTCTACACGAGCAACCTCTGTCTCCCGGTAGTAGACTACAAAAATAGCTACTTTGTGTAATAGCCTAATCCACACTAGGGGCACACTAACTAAATGTGAATGCATTTCCATCGAGATATTCTCTATACAGAGAGGTCTAAATCTCGTGGTCAAACTAGTAATATGACGCTCCAATGTGGCAAGAATAACTGTATCTCTCTCCGCAGGAAGTGGCTCTTAAACCAATACTCTAAGATGACCATCAGGTTGTACAGGCCCAATATCTACATCATGTTAATATATCAGTACTCACATCATAAAAATATTATAACTTTTCAAAAATACAAATAAATCAAAAAAAAAAAAAAAAAAAAACTTACGAATGTTCCCCCATGCACTGCCAGGAGGTAACATCAAGTCTGGATCACCACAAAAATATAGTCTCGCATAAGGGAAATCCTCTATAGCAGGGATCTAATGACTCCACCAAGAGTGGAATTCATAATCAAATAAAGTGGTGACGTATGCACCTTTGTGTCTCATAAAGAGATCACTCTACTGAACTAAGTAAGTTTCACGATGGTCCAAAGGTGGGAGTGTAGTCCTGGGACTTATGCATGGAATCTATTCAAAGAAAAATGACACAAGGATGCTTCCATAAACAAAACACAAATTCTCTCCCTACTCTACATTCATTATATTGGTGTTTTAAGTTCACTAATAAACCATTGGCCCAATCAAATATCACTCCTCGAAGGCACTCAACTCCTATTTTCTTGTGATTTTTTGTAGCCAAGTGCAATGTGGCACTACCAGCTACTCTGGCAATAGTACTAAGTATGACTTTTAGAGGTGTTGATGTAATTGTAACTTCGGAATGTATTTCACATATATGTATATTGTATTCCTATAGAGATGTTATTATTCCTCTATATGGAAGTGTTGTCATTTATATTGTAAGTGTCGTAACTTATACTTGATGGGTTATTAGACCACCTTGATGGGGTCGGCCTTGTATAAGTCATGTGGTTAAAGGGTTATTAGACCACCCTATTGGGGGTCGGCTCTGTCAGCATTATGTTATGTGATAAGTTAAGGCCGACCTAGTAAAGGTTATTAGGAAAGTCAAGTCAAGTATAAATAGAGTGTGGGAGGCACTCTATTTGATCATTCACTTTCTCACTCTTACACTCATTGGAGAGTGGCGCACTAGTGGAGGAGGAAAAGTTGTTGCTAGGAGTATATATCTTATGCTTGGGTTGTATCATTGCTCTATCTATCTCTGAGGAAGTTGTGGGGTTTTTCACCTTTATGGTTTTCCCCAGTGAAACTCTGTGTGTCTATTGTCTCTTGTCTCCTTGCATTATTATGTCCATGCTTGATATGTTGTAGATATGTTGTACATGTTGTTCTCTCAGTTAAGATCCTAGATTATGACATGGTATGGCATTTCTGACACTTGTTGCACTTGCAAAGCTAAGGCTTGATATAGAAAAAACCAGTCATCGTAGCACTTTCGCTATAAATTCATTTCGGCTAGGTTTCAGGATCTGAAAATCTTACAGGTCAAAGATAAGATCCCCATGTACTTTGTATCCAAAGGAGAGCCTTTAATCCATTGTACTTTCATATTTATGATCTATACAATATAAAGTTTCTGCCTCTTCCATATCTCTGTCATAAACATGTGACCTAGGAAAAAAGATCACAACTTGGTATAGGAAGCTCCAAATGAAATTTCGTAAAACATTGCAGGTAGGGCATGGATTGTACTTTCATAGGTACAATTTTTAGAGGCCGAAATTGAACCAGTGACATGTGACACTCCGTACAAGTTCGCTCCCATGTTTTATCCCATAAACAGTTCACGTTGCGACACTTGGCATAAATCTCTCTTAGAGAATCCATTTTAGGTCAGACCTATGGGTTTGGAAAGATAACAGGTTAGGCTACCACAGGAAGAATTTTTAGACCTTGTAGATCTGAAATTTCGGAGTTACACTAGAAACAATCAGGTGCATATTTCTGTCAAAACAGAATTGGATTTTGGGCACCTTCATTCATGGCTACGAGAATTTAGGGTTTCGGAGAGTATTGGAAATTTTGTATCAGAGACCATGGCTGGATGCTCCTCATCAAAATAGAAATTTAGAGACCAAGATCGAATTTTTTGGTTGGGCAGAATGTCGGGCTTGATCAAACCCTAGTTCGGGACTTTGATCGAAAAAGTGGAAAATTAGGGCTTCTGCAAAAATGAGAATTTTTGAAATCTGTGACCATAGCTGGAAGATCCTTGGAAAAGTTGAAGTTTAGAGATTTGGATCAAATTATTTGGTTGGGTGAAGCTATGGGAAACTCAAACCCTAATTCAGGGTCCTCCCTAGTGAATCCAGAAGATTGAAAAGCAAATTTGAGGGGTGAACTTTACAGTTTTCAAATTATGAGTATACTAGGTTGATCAGCTCATCAAAGCACATCTTTCTATCCTTTCATAAGTTTGAATTTTTAGGGTTTCCCTGACAAACCCTAATCCAACTCCAGATCTAGTTTCTACAATTCAAGTGGATTGGGCTAATCCTAGAAGAGAATGGATTGGTCACCTGCATAAGTGAAGAAATTCTTGTTTCAGAGGGAGATGAGGCTAAGGCCTTACATAAGAAGATTACAATCAATCTCGACAGGTATGACTTATCTAAGTATGTTTCAAGATTTGTTCATGATTAAGTTTATGGTATGTTTGTCTTCATTAAGGTTAGTACAATCTTGATTAACTTAGGACTTGTCGTATCACCTTAAT
This sequence comes from Larix kaempferi, assembly GCA_027924585.1. NCBI lineage: Eukaryota > Viridiplantae > Streptophyta > Pinopsida > Pinales > Pinaceae > Larix > Larix kaempferi. Next base: position 14,722,401 of record BSBM01000088.1, on the reverse strand, counting down.
AAAATTATGAATGCAGATATTCATTAATTAGGGTTTTGACACTTATGATTGTCCTAATGCATTGTGGTGTTGTATGAGATTGATGTTGTCTGCTAACATACATCAAGAAAGACAAATCATGTTATAGTTCAAGAACATATGACCATGGTTACATGAAGACAAAGATTCATCCATTGTCATGGATCACATAGAAGATCTACTTATGAGGCATGTATAACTTGGTTCTATAATGATTAACCTATGAGATATGCAGGTTACTAGCACAAGTCAATAAAGAGAACAAGAAGACATTACTAGACATAACTAGAAAATATGATAACCAGGTATGTTTTTCCTATATCAGGTTAGAATCCTACCTTGTGTTAGGATCTTATACTGTTGTATGGTTGATAATGATTATTCATGAAGTTAAAAATGTAAGTAATCAAGGGTTTATGCATATTATGTCTCTTACCTTGATTGATGATATGACTAACCAGAAAAGTCCTTTGGTCAAATAAAGAATATGGATGAGTAAACGAAGTATTCCCTGAAACCTTGAATACTAATGTTTATTATCTGTGTTTGAAATGATCATCACTATGCATGTTTAAGATTATTGTGTTTTGATAGTATACTAATGAATGTATGTATGAGACCTCGAGGATAACACAATGATGATACTAATAAGTATGCATAAGTGATCGAGGATGGATATAAGTTCAAGGACAGGTAATCCAGGAAGCAAAGATCAAGAGGGAGCACACTCTAGTAGTTCCTGCAAGGAAGCAAATATTGAAAGGGAGTCTGCCCTACAAACCAAACAAAGATAAGTATTTGAACTGTCATTTTGTGCATATTTGTTTATATAAATAATATTTTTCAATGATGTATATGCTTATGTTCCTAGACTTAGGGTGTGTATTATGCATATTAGAATGATTGCATTAATGAACAGTATACTACTAATATGCATGTGATGGGTAAGTGGCCTACGACATTGTACAACATTCCATTGCTACTTATCTAGAATGAAACCTCTCTGCTGACATGTTGGGAGTTGTGCACACTCTTAGCAATGTTCTGGTAGAGATTGGAAGGCATCTATAAAGTTACTGGATATGGATAAATGTTGTATTGAAGCATTGGCTAAGATAATTGCATGACTGTATGACATATTTCTTTATGTGTAAGAATTTGTTCTGAAAACTATGAGATGTTTCTAATCATGCAATTTAACTTGTTTTGTAGGAAAGATCGTATACCATCACCTACAAAAGAAGGACTACAACATTTGTTCAGCAACAAAGTTATCTATTGAAGATATTGAAGTTCCCAGGATCCGGGAAGAATGCCATGATTGAGCAGTACTAGTCGATCATGAAGAATGATGTTTGGGATGCAGTCCCAAGACCTGAAGGGAAGTCTGTTGTGACTTTCAAAGATCAAGCATGCTACAGATGGAAGCATAGAGAAATGCAAAGCGAGGTTTGTAGCTCGTGGCTTATCCCAAAAAAAGGGAATAGACAATGAAGAGACTTTTGCTCCTGTAGCTAGATACACTTCCATCAGATCAGTACTTGCTTTGGCTGCAGTGATGAAATGGAAGATACACCATATAGATATCAAGACAGCTTTCTTGAATGGTTTAGTCGAGGAGTAAGTGTATGTGTAGTAGCCACTTGGTTTTGAGACACATGACAGAGAGTCATATGTGTGCAGGTTGAAGAAAGCCTTGTATGGATTGAAGCAAGATCCTAGGACTTGGTATGGTAGGATAGACGACTTTCTATCCAGTTTGGGCTTTACCAAGAGTAAAGCGGATTCCAACCTTTACAACAAGGTTGAGGAAGGCAATCCAGTGATACTACTATTATAGGTGGATGACCTGTTTGTTACAGATGAGGATAGATTGATTGCCGATATGAAGAGGAAGCTTGCTTTCGAGTTCGAGATGAAGGACTTAGGTATGATGCACTACTTTCTAGGCATAGAGGTGTGGTAGAGTGTAGATGGGATCTTCCTTGGACAAGGGAAGTATGCAGTAGAGATCCTGAAGAGGTTCAGGATGATGGAATGCAAGGCCATGGCCACACCTATGGCATCGAGCCTAAAGCTTCTATGTGATGCTTCATCTAATCCGGTTGATGTCACTATGTATCGTCAGATGATTGGGTCCTTGATGTACCTGACGAACATGAGACCATATATTTGCTTTGTGGTGAACACATTGAGCCAGTTCCTGACAGATCCGAGGAGTGTTCACCTGGTTGCTGTAAAGCATATTCTAAGGTACCTAAAGGGTACAGTTTATTATGGGCTCAAGTATGATGCGAATAAAAAGTTTCACTTGCAGGGTTATGTTGATTTAGAATGGGTAGGCAGTGTTGCAGATAGGAAGAGCACATATGGGTGCTGCTTCAGTATGGGACCAGGTGTGATCTCTTGGTTTAGCAGGAAGCAGTCCTGTGTAGCATTGAGTATAGCCGTAGCAGAGTATGTTGTAGTTTTTTCGGCTAGTTGTGAGACAGTGTAGTTGAGGAAGCTACTGTCTGAATTATTTGATCTCCCATTGGAGGCTGCTGGCATCCTTTGTGACAACCAGAGTTGTGTGAAGCTGTCTGAGAACTGTTGATGTATATGTAACTTCAGAATGTATTTCATATATGTATGTTGTATGTACTCCTATAGATATGGTATTATTCCTCTATACGGAAGTGTCGTCATTTATATTGTAAGTGTCATAACTTATACTTGATGGGTTATTAGACCACCTTGTTGGGGTCGGCCCTGTATAAGTCATGTGGGTCGAAGGGTTATTAGACCACCCTATTGGGGGTCGGCCATGTGGGTCAAAGGGTTATTAGACCACCCTATTGGGAGTCGGCCCACTTAGCATTATGTTATGTGGTTAAGTTCGAGCCTACATGAGTTAGGTAAAAAGGCAAGTCAAGTCAAGTATAAATAGAGTGCGGGAGGCACTCTATTTGCTCACTCACTTCTCACACATGCACTCAAGGAGGAGTGGCGCACTTATGGAGGAGGAGGATCTGCTGCTAGGTTGTGTCTATCTATTATGGTTGGTTGTATCATTGCTCTATCTATCTCTAAGGAAGTTATTGGGGTTTTTCACCTTTATGGTTTTCCCCAAGTAAATATTTGTGTCTCTTGTGTGCTTGCATTATTGTCTCCATGATTGATATGCTGTAGATATGCTATACATGTTGTTCTCTCAGTTAAGATCCTAGATCAGATTGAAGTAAATTCTGAAAATTTAACATGGTATCAGAGCTAGCCTGAAAGAAGGCATGATATGGCATGTATGACACTTGTTGAACTTACGATGCTAGGGCTTGATATAGCAAAAACCAGTCATCGTAGAACTTTCGCTATAAATCCGTTTTGGCGAAGTTTTCAGATCTGAAATTGTTACAGGACGAAGAGTAAATCTCCAGGTACCTTGTGTCCAAAGGAAAACCTCTAATTCGTTGTACTTTGTGATTTATGATCTGTACAAAATAGGGTTTCTGCCTCTTCCAGATCTGAGTCAAAATCAGGTGACCTTGGGAAAAAGGTCATAACTTGGGCTAGGAAGCTCCAAATGAAATTTTGTGAAAAGTGACAGGTAGTACACAGACTGTACTATCTCAGAGAACTTTTTCAGAGGCTGAAGTTGAACCAGTGACACGTGGCACTCCGTACATGTACGCTCTCCTGTATTATCCCAAAACAGGTCACGTTGCAACACTCGGCATAACTCTCTCTCAGAAAGTCCAATTGAGGTCAGACCTATCAGGATGGAAAGATAACAGGCCGATCTATCTCAATAAACGTTTTCAGAGGCCGAAGTTCAAACAGTGACACGTGGCATGCCGTACAAGTTCACTCTCCTATTTTATCCCAAAAAAGGTCACATTGCGACATTTGGCATAACTCTCTCTCAGAGAATCCAATTGAGGTCAGACCTGTCAGGATGGAAAGATAATAGGTCAGGATATCTCAGAAAAAAATTTCAAACCCTGTGGATCAAAAAGTTCGGAGTTACACCAGAAACAATCAGGTACATATTTCTGTCAAAACAGAATTATTTTTTGAGTACCTTCATTCATGGCTTCCAGAATTTAGGGCTTTGAAGAAAGTTGGAATTTTTGTAATCGGAGACCACGGCTGGATGCTACTCATCAAAATAGAAATTTAGAGACCAAGGTCAAAATTTTTGGTTGGGAAGAAGGCCGGGCTTGATCAAACCCTAGTTCGGGACTTTGATCAGAAAAGTGGAAAATTAGGACTTCTATAAAAATGGGAATTTTTGAAATCTGTGACCATGGCTGGAAGCTCCTCAGAAAAATAGAAGCTTAGAGCTTGGGATCAAACCTTTTGATTGGGCAGAAGAGTGGGCTTCATCAAACCCCAGTTCAGGGTCACGTCCAGTGAATCCAGAAGTTTCAAAGGCAAAATTGAGGAGTGAAACTTTGCAGTTTTCAAATTCTGAATATACCAGTTTGATCAGCTCATCAAGGCGCATATTTCTATCCTTTCAGAAGTTTGAAATTCAAAGTTTGAATTTTTGGGGTTTCTCTGACAAACCCATATCCAGCTCCAGGTCCAGTTCTTGCAAATCAAGTGGATAGGGTTAATCCTAGAAGAAGATGGATTGGTCACCTGCATAAGTGAAGGAGTTCCTGTTTCAGAGGGAGATGAGGCTAAGGCTTTACATAAGGAGATTACAAGCGATCTCGACAGGTATGACTCATCGAGGTATGTTTTGAGATTTGTTCATGATTAAGTTTATGGTATGTTTGTCTTCATGTTACTACGGTTAGTACAATCTTGATTTTAGTCTTGTCATATCACCTTAATAAAACTATGAATGCACGATAGAAAATATTCATTGATTAGGGTTTGACACTTATGATTGTACTAATGCATTATGGTGTTGTATGAGGTTTATGTTGTCTACTAACATGAAAGGTACACCAAGAAAGACAAATCATGTTCTGGTCCAAGAACATATCGTCATGATAACATGAGGACAAAGATTCATCCATTGTCATGGATCTCATAGAAGATCCATTTACGAGGTATGTATAACTTGGTTTTATAATAGTTAACCTATACTAGCACAAGTCATTGAAGAAGAACAAGAAGACATCATGTGAGTATGTTAGACATCACTAACTAGCATGCTAATCCAGGTATGTTTTTCCTATATCAAGCTAGTATCCTACCTTGTGTTAGGATCTTATACTATTGTTGATAATGATTATTCATGAAGTCATAGGTTTGAATAATCATGGTTATATGCATATTATGTTTCTTACCATAATTGATGATATGTCTAACCAGAAGAATCATGAAGGTATAGGTTTGAATAATCACAGGTTTTATGCATATTATATCTCTTATCTTGATTGATGATTCAACTAACCTGAAGAGTCATAGGTTTGAGTAATTATAGGTTTAGACATGTTATGTTTCTTATGATTTGACTAACCATAAGAATCCTACATAAACCTTGAAAGCTAATGCTTATTATTTTCTGTTTGAAATGATCATGACTATACATGCTTGAGATTATTGTGTTTTAATAGTATACTAATGAATGTATGATTTTATATGAAATCACAAGGATAACACAATCATGATACTAATAAGCATGCATAGGGACCAAGGATGAATATGAGTTCAAGAACAGGTAATTCAGGAAGCAAAGATCAAGAGGGAGCACACTCCAGTTGTTCCTGCAAGAAAGCAAAGGAGCACACTCCAGTTGTTCCTGCAAGAAAGAAAAGGAGCACACATCAGTAGTCTCTGCAAGGATGCAGATATTCAGAGGGAGTTGACCATCTTTCTACATTCCACAACAGAAAAGTGTAGAAGAACCTACTTCAGATTAGGACTCCAGCATCTCCTGCAAGGAAGCGAAGACTCAGAGGGAGTCCATCCAACGAACAAACAAAGATAAGTATTTTAATTATCATTTCTTGCATATTTGTTTGTTTAAGTAAAATTGTTCAATGATGTATATGCTCATGTTCCTAGACTTAGGATATGTATTGTGCATATTAGAATAGTTGCATTGATGAACAGTATACTACTAATATACATGGGTAAGTGGCCTATGGCACTGTACAACATTCCATTTCTACTTATCTAGAATGAAACCTCTTTACTGACATGTTGGGAGTTGTGCACACTCTTAACAATGTTTTGGAAGAGATTGGAAGGCATCTAGAAAGTTACGGGATATGGATAAACGTTGTACTGAAGCATTGGCTAAGTTAATTGCACGACTGTATGACATATTTATTTATGTGTAAGAATTTGTTCTGAAAACTATGAGATGTTTTCTAATCATGCAATTTAACTTGTTGTGTAGGAAAGATCGTATGCCATCTCCTACAAAAGAAGAACTACAACATTTGTTCCAGCAACAAAGATATCTATTGAAGATATTGAAGTTCCCAGGATCTGGGATGAAGAAATGGAATGCCATGATCCGTCGATCATGAAGAATGATGTTTGGGATGTAGTCCCAAGACCTGAAGGGAAGTTTGCTATGACTTCCATATGGAACTATCAGATCAAGCATGTTGCAGATGGCAGCATAGAGAAATATAAAAGTGATGAAATAGAAGATACACCAGATGGATTCAAGACAGCTTTCTTGAATGGTGTAGTTGAAGAAGAAGTGTATATGGAGCGGCCACTTGGTTCTGAGACACATGATAGGAAATCATATATGTACAGAACTTGGTATGGTGAAGATAGATTGATTAGCGACACGCAGCGGAAGCTTACTACCGAGTTAGAGATGAAGAACTTGGGAATGATGCACTATTTGTTTTTGGCATGGAGGTGTGGCAGAGTGCAGACGGAATCTTCCTTGAACAAGGGAAGTTTGCAGTAGAGATCCTGAAGAGGTTCGGGATGATGGATTGCAAGGCCATGGCCACATCTATGGCATCAAATATGAAGCTTCTATGTGATGCTTCATCTGAGCTGGTTGATGTCTCTATGTATCGTCAGATGATTGGGTCATTGATGTACCTGACGAACACGAGACCAGATATTTTCCTTGCAGCGAACACATTGAGTTAGTTCCTGATGGATCCAAGGAGTGTTCACCTGGTTGCTGTAAAGCATGTTCTGAGGTACCTGAAGGGTACAGTGGATTATGGGCTCAAGTATGAAGTGAATCAAAAGTTTAACCTGCAGGGTTATGTTGATTCAGATTGGGCTGGCGGTGCTGCAGATAGGAAGAGCACATCTGGGTGTTGCTTCAGTATGGGATCAGGTGTGATCTCTTGGTTCAGTAGGAAGTAGCCCTACGTAGCACTGAGTACATCTGAGGCAGAGTATGTTGCAGCCTGTTGATCTAGTTGTGAGGCAGTATGACTATGGAAGCTATTGTCCGAGTTATTTGATCTCCCGTTGGAGGCTACTGGTATCTTCTGTGATAACCAGAGTTGTGTAAAGCTGTCCGAGAACCCAGTGTTTCATGACAGGTTGAAACACATAGAGATCAAATATCACTATATCAGGGATATGGTGCAGAGAGGAGCTGTGAAGCTCCTGTATGTTGCGACGGACGAGCACATTGCAGATGTGCTGATGAAGCCACTAGCCAGGGTGAAGTTCGAGTACTTCAGAGAGAGACTTGGCTTTCTTTAGATCGAGGATACTTCGAGGAAGAAGTGATTGACACATTTGCTGAAGCCATTCCAAGCATGTTGGAAGGAGTATCCTTCACATGGCTATGGATGTAAGTGCTGGATGATGAGCATCAGGATGATGTTCTGGTTTCTGCTTGGATATGATCAGTTGGATCATTTTTATGTATGTATGTACGCATCATGTTGGATGCTGGATATGATCAGTTGGATCATTTTTATGTATGTATGTACGTATCATGTGGATGTTGGATATGATCAATTGGATCATTTTATGTATGTATGTATGCATCATGTTGGATGCTTGGACCATGTATCTGTTTATGTATCAGGTGGATACATTGTATGATCAGGTGGATCATGTATGGTGATATGTATCATGTATTTGTATCAGGTGGATACATTGATGATCAGGAGGATCATGTATGATGATATGTATCAGGTAGATACTTGGTATGCATCAAGTAGATGCATTGATGATCAAGTGGATCAGATATGATGACATGCAGTAGGTTGTTGCAGTGATGATCAGGATGATCATAGATGACGAGCTTCAGGATGTTGCTCCAGATGACATGCAGCAGGATGTTGCAGTGATGATCAGGATGATCATAGATGACGAGCTTCAGGATGTTGCTCCAGATGACATGCAGCAGGATGTTGCAGTGATGATCAGGATGATCATAGATGACGAGATTCAGGATGTCGCTCCAGATGACATGCAGCAGGACGTTGCAGTGATGATGATCAGGATGATCATGGATACATCAGGATGATGTATGGTGAGTATCAGGTTGATACTCTGTGGCCGTGGATCAGGTTGTGCAGATAAGCATGTAATTTGTGCCTTGGGAGATTTGCAGATGGTCTTTCGAGATTTTTCCTATGGCATGTAATTCGGTACCCTGGGACATCTGGCAAATGCTCTTTCGAGGTTTTGCTTGGGAGGACATATAATTTGTGTCCTGGGATATCTGTAGATAGTCTTTCGAGGTTTTGCCTATGGCATGTAATTTGTTTCCTGGGATATCTAGCAGATGCTCTTTCGAGGTTTTGTCCTATGGCATGTAATTTGTGCCCTGGGAGATTTCAGGTCGGAGTTGTGTACCCGTAACATCCTGAAATGCTCTTTCGAGGTTTTTCCATGACCACATGTAATTTGTGCCCTAGGAGATCTGATAGGTTGAGCTGTGTGCTCGTAATCAGTCCTGGGATGCTCTTTCGAGGTTTTGTGGTGACCACATGTAATTTGTGCCCTGGGAGATCCGATAGGTTGAGCCTTGTGCTCGTAATCAGTCCTGGGATTCTCTTTCGAGGTTTTGTGGTGAGGTCACATGTAATTTGTGCCCTGGGAGATCCTATAGGTAGAGTCGTGTGCTCGTAACAGCCTGGGATGCTCTTTCGAGGTTTTTTGACGCATGTAATAAGTCTTGAGGATTCCACAGTATGGCCAGTGATGATGAAGACCTGCAGGTGGTGGGCCTACATCCAGTATGAAAAAGGACTGGCTCTGTAGAACTTCCTATGACGAGTAGATTCAGAGATTGATTGAGATAGTAGTAGCAGTGACGATGATGATGACTCGATGACGATTATCTAGTGACGATGATCCAGAGAAGATGGCTTGTGCTAGAAGAACTGTGCTGAGAAATACCTTCCTAGTTAAGAGGGAGTGTTGATGTATATGTAACTTCGGAATGTATTTCATATATGTATGTTGTATGTACTCCTATAGAGATGGTATTATTCCTCTATACAGAAGTGTCGTCATTTATATTGTAAGTGTCATAACTTATACTTGATGGGTTATTAGACCACCTTGTTGGGGTCGGCCCTGTATAAGTCATGTGGGTCGAAGGGTTATTAGACCACCCTATTGGGGGTCGACCATGTGGGTCAAAGGGTTATTAGACCACCCTATTGGGGGTCGGCCCACTCAGCATTATGTTATGTGGTTAAATTCAAGCCTACATGAGTTAGGTAAAAAGGAAAGTCAAGTCAAGTATAAATAGAGTGCGGGAGGCACTCTATTTGCTCACTCACTTCTCACACATGCACTCAAGGAGGAGTGGCGCACTTATGGAGGAGGAGGATCTACTGCTAGGTTGTGTCTATCTCTTATGGTTGGTTGTATCATTGCTCTATCTATCTATGAGGAAGTTATTGGGGTTTTTCACCTTTATGGTTTTCCCCAAGTAAATCTTTGTGTCTCTTGTGTGCTTGCATTATTGTCTCCATGATTGATATGCTGTAGATATGCTGTACATGTTGTTCTCTCAGTTAAGATCCTAGATCAGATTGAAGTAAATTCTGAAAATTTAACAAGAACCCAGTACTCCACGATAGGTCGAAACACATAGAGATCAAATATCACTATATCAGGTATATGGTGTAGAGAGGAGTAGTGAAGCTCCTATATTTTGCGACGGATGAGCAGGTTGCAGATGTGTTGACGAAACCAATAGCCAGAGTGAAGTTCGAGTACTTCAGAGAGAGGCTTAGTGTTCTTCAGATTGACGACACTTCGAGGAAGAAGTGATGGACACATTTGCTGGAGCCATTCCAAGCATGGTGAGAGGAGGGTCCCTCACATGGCTGTGGATGTAAGCGCTGGATGATGAGCATCAAGACGATGCTCCAGTTACTGCTATGTATATGCATCATGTTGGATGCTTGTTATGATCAGTTGGATCATGTATATGTATATACATCATGTTGGATGCTTGTTATGATCATATGGATCATTTATTTGTGTATGTATTAGGTGGATACATTGTATGATCAGGTAGATCATGTATGATAATATTTGTCAGTTAGATACTTGGTATGCATCAGGTGGATTGACAGTATGATCAGGATGATCATGGATGACGAGCTTCAGGATGTTGCTCCAGATTATATACATCAGGATGATGATGATCAAGATGATCATATGTGATGAGTATTGGGATGATGCTCTAGATGACATGCATCAGGACGATGCAGTAACGATGATCAGGATGATCATATGTGATGAGTATCAGGACAATGCTCTGGATGACATGCATCAGGACGATGCAGTGACGGTGATCAGGATGATCATGTGTATCAGGAAAATACTTTGGATGATATGCAGCAGGACGATGCTATGATGATGATTAGGATGATCATGTACATCAGGATGATGTATGGTGAGTATCATGTTGATACTCTGTGGCCATGGACAGGTTGTGCAGATGAGCATATAAGTAGACCTAGGAGATCTGATAGGTTGGGCTGTGTGCCCATAATAAGTCTTGGGATTCTCTTTCGAAACATTTTTCTGGAGGACATATAAGTAGACTTGGGAGATCCGACAGGTAGAGATATGTGCTCGTAACATCCTGGGATGCTCTTTCGAGGCATTGTCCTACGACATATAAGTAGACCTGGTAGATTCGACAGGTAGAGATGTGTGCTTGTAACATCCTAGGATGCTCTTTCGAGGCATTGCCATGACCACATGTAATAAGTCCTGGAGATCTGGACAGGTTGTGCTAGTCACATAAAAGGCCTCATATGCTCTTTAGAGTTCGTGATTGACATTATTTTAAGGTTTTGTGGTGGGGGTCACATGTAATACATCATGGATATCTAGACAGGTTGTGCTAGTCATGTAAAAGACCTTGGATGCTCTTTAGAGTTCTTGCTATGCTAGACACTCTTGTAAGGTTTTGTGATATTCACATGTAAGTGGACCTGGGATATCTTGTCGGTCGTGCTTTGGCACATAAATGGTCCTGGGATACTCTTTCGAGGCATTGTGATGCATGTAATAAGTCCTGAGGATTCCACAGTATGGCCAGTGATGAAGACCTGCAAGTGGTGGGCCTACATCTAGTATGAAAAAGGACTGGCTCTGTAGAACTTCCTATGACGAGTAGATCGAAGATTGGTTGATATAGCAGTAGCAGTGATGATGACGATGATTCGATGACGATGATCCAGTCACAATGATCCAGAGAAGAAGACTTGTGCTAGTAGATCTGTGTCGAGAAATACCTTCCTAGTTAAGAGGGAGTGTTGATATAATTGTAACTTTGGAATGTATTTCACATATATGTATATTGTATTCCTATAGAGATGTTATTATTCCTCTATACGAAAGTGTCGTCATTTATATTGTAAGTTTCGTAAATTATACTTGATGGGTTATTAGACCACCCTATCGAGGGTCGGCCCTATTGGCATTATGTTATGTGGTTAAGTTCAGGAAGATCTAGTAAAGGTTATTAGGCAAGTCAAGTCAAGTATAAATAGAGTGCGGGAGGCACTCTATTTGATCATTCACTTTCTCACTCTCACACTCATTGGAGAGTGGCACACTAGTGGAGGAGGAGAAGCTGTTGCTAGGAGTATATCTCTTATGATTGGGTTGTATCATTGCTCTATCTATCTATGAGGAAGTTGTGGGGTTTTTCACCTTTAAGGTTTTCCCCAGTGAAACTCTGTGTGTCTATTGTCTCTTGTGTGCTTGCATTATTATGTCCATTATTGATATGCTGTACATGTTGTTCTCTCAGTTAAGATCCTAGATCATATTGGAGTAAATTCTGAAAAACTAACAAGAGGAAGGCTCGCTATGTTGGAAATAGGAACTTGACTACTGGAATTTTGTGTCCTAGGAGTACAATATGCTTTCAAATAATCCTACATAGATAGGGAACTGACTCCTCGGAAAGCACCTTTCAAATTTACTACATCTCCCCAGTGTGGTAAATCGGTAATGAAGTAAATGTCTTCCACATTAATATCAAGGATCTCCCATTGAATATTGAAGACTCCTTGATCCACATACCAGTACCTCACCAAAGTCTCAAGGAGTGGCCTTTGTTCTCTCATTTTTGTGGTTTATAAAACCTTAAGTAAACCACATTGTCGTAATGTGGTTAGCGTCAATTGATCTCTAAGAGAATCCCAGTCAAGGGCCTCATTTTCCCTTTCATGCCATAAAAGCACCATATCTGCAAAAAAATGAGTATTAGTCCTTCAACATTCCAATTTTAAATTTTTACTACACCACACACAGATGAAAGTTACCACAGTTACGCATCACCCTCAGGTGATCCAAGGCCCACCCACGTGTATCAAGCTTACATGCAACCCAACATTGTCTCACCCGTGTGTGCACCTCTAGAAAAATAGAATGAAGCTATAAAATCAAAATCAAAGTTAAAACTTAAAATAATTGAATGCAAAATGATGAGAACAGTGAAAATAATTACCTGCAATTGACAGATTCGAAATTAGTCCATCGTATCGACCATAACAAACATTGAAACTTCTAGATATGTTTAGGCTCTCCAAAGTGGTAAAATGCAAGTGAACCATTTCTTTCATTATTTTACTATTTAAAAAGAAATATTTATATTTTTGAACCACTTTTATATAGTTTGACATTTCAATTTATTATATTTGGTACTAATGGTTAACTTTTGGATGATGTTTTCATTTTAAGAATCAAGAGGGTGCATATTGGAACTTTTGTCTACACATTTCCTAGAATAAAATGTTCATATTATTTAGCCGTCATATAGGTTAGGTCACACTCATCTTGCATTATGCATTAAGAACTTACCATATGTTATACCATATGACCTTTTCTCCATGGACTGTGACATTAAACCTTCTTATAACACCTTATCATCAATGTTCTTCCATGGATAGATCCTACCACACATGGGACACCTTAGTTAGCACCTGTCTTCCATTTGGGTGCCCATGTTACATGTTGCTATAGTTGGGAGCCTAAATATTTTGTCATATTCTTTAAGAGAAGCCACGTAATTTCTCTCATCATTCTAACCTCCCTTTTAAAGGCTCCCGCAATCTATGGAGTGTATTTAATCTCATTTCTACCTCCTTAAAACATGAAAAGATTGTCGAGCTAGCTTGTCTCTTTCATACTTGTTTAATTACTTGAAAGGTCGTTTATACGGTATAATTTTAACCCTTTTCCAGACCGTTTACTCTGCATATGAAAAGGGAATACTCTAGTCATATGTGTCTAGAAGCATTCTATCTCGCATTGTTTTATCCTTTTTTGGGTGAGGAGACTAAATTTACAAAAAAGTCCTATATGGAGTCTTCTTTAAGTTTTTCGACCCCTCTAAATATGAAAAAACTAGTGAGAAACTACCAACTCGGGCTCGATAAAAATTCCACGAGATGGTGAATAGTGTTCTTGTTTTTTTTTTTTCAGACTCATTAAATATGAAAATAGCAGCGAGCATGAACACATCAGTATTGTATCGAGCATTCTTCTATATTTTCTTCGAGCTCGCCAAAAAAAAGAAGAAAGTGTCGAGTTTCCCTTCTATGGAATCGTAAAATTATACATGGAAGGACCCTTTTGTGGATCGAACCCCTCCTTTTCAGGTTCATTAAAAATATGTTAAGCGACTCATCGTTAGGTGAGCTATATCGAGCATACTTTTATCTTTTTTTCTTTCTTTCATTAAAACATGAAAAGGTACAAAAATAGAAAGGGAAGGGAGATATGTCATATGGTTATCATTAAAAATGACATCAAGTCAAAATTTATCCTTGAACAAAGCACCTATATCAAGTACATCAAACATATTGTGTTTTAGTTTTATCCTTAGGATGAATATTGTTCTCAAAGTTTTTCCTCCTCTGGTTGGTTACTCTTCCAATCATATGGAGAATATGTCAATGTCTCCTACATTGCATATTTATATCTTTCATCTAAAGCTTCCTAATTCATGTTTATCTTGTGCTCACTATTCAAGGATGTATCATGTTTTGTCGATTCTACGGTTTCCTTGACCTTTTTGTCTCAACCATCCCTAGTGTTAGTATGTTTCATCATGAACTAAGTCCTTGTCAAACACAAATCATATTTTTATTTTTCCTCATGTTGGATGATGGATGAGTCCATAAGGCCTGCCTTCCAATAGACTTGTTCTTATTAACTTCACCTCATCTTGATTTGGTAATGAAGTTTAGAGTTTCTGATAAGTACCTTGGATATTGCAGTCATCAATGGAAGTCTACCTCACTATCAAGTAGTAGGAATACATAAATGTCCTCTAATTGATAGATTTTTCAGGTGTTCGACTTCAAGAACATTTATTCACGCCTGTTAGAATGTACTAGGTACATTGGGATCCATTTTCATTATATATGGAATTCCTCGCATTTGTTAACAGTATACAACAATGTCCGGTAATCAAATGGTTTCCTCCATGTTTTATTCTAGCTCATTTATTCACATGGTTTGGATTCATACCTCTACAAGGTGGGTTTGAATACCTTGGGCTAAAAATAAAATCTTTTTCTGAAGCTGTGCAAGACTCCTCCTTCTCTTATGTTGGCACTTGATGAGACATAGATCCACTTTTGTATTCGTGTGACTATGTTCATACTCATGTTTTCCATGGATCCACTCTTGTATTCTTATGGCCATGATATATACATTGGTTTTACATATGTATTACTTTACTTGGGGTCATGTTCTAACATTTTGAACATTGACATTACATCAGGGAGAAGATTAAATGACAACTTGATTATGTTTTAGGTACTTCGTTAAGACCAATATTCTTGGATTTCTGAGCTTCTTGACTCCACACCTCATTTTTATAATGTATTTTGGCAATCGTGTTCCCCTATGACCTCATACATTAGGGTCAATATTTTATAATTTAATGTACCAAATATTCTCAATGGAACATTAACTTGAAATATATGCAATTAATTCATACAACGGATTACTAGGACTCAAATCTAGCTAGTTTGGAAAATACTGCAAAAAGGAAAATTCAAACTGTTACAGAATCTTACAAAATTATTAACAAGAATAGGTTAGGACCTGAAAATATTTTGGGTCAGATGGAAAGCAAGAAAATATCTTGATAGTGGCACTTTTATAGGTACATTACGCCTGGGTAGACCCCTTGGGCTAAACCCAAGGGTACAAGGAAATGGTCCACAGGACTTCTGTGGAATCCCAAGGATTCTAGTGCTCATTGAAGATAATCAGACCTGGGGTGAGATAAGTGGATCATTTCATACTTGTCACAAATCAATTACAGTAATTTGGTAGAAATAGGATTAGATTTGGAGCTCAAATTAACAAGGGTGCTACCTTGGACTGCACACCTAGTCTACTTCCAGAAGACTCCAAACACCACAAAAGAGTCTCAAATTTAAGGTTTAAATATGTGGAAGGATAAATAAGAACCTTAAATACCTAAAGAAACTTACATACCGCGAAGAGTATTTGCATATATCAACTTATTACAAAATCTGTAAGACTAGTCGAATTTAACATGCTAAAGAGCAAGCATTGAAACAAAACTTCTCAAACATTATTAGTGCATAAAATTTTTGAATCTAGAAATGATATACGAGATCAAAGGTGTGTAAATAGATAGGATCAATATTATTTCAAATTGTTATAGCAACAACGAAAAGTATATTCCAATTCAAGCTACAGAAAGTCTTCAATCCTCAGGATTTTACAATTGTGAGAAATAATAAGGAAGATAAGAGAAAAGAGAGGTCTATCACCAATGGATCAAATCCAAGAAATGGATTTGAACATATTATATCTCTCTAAATACAAATGTGCAGCAACAACAAATCTCAAGGGCACACTGATTCAATTTAGCTTCCTCTTCAACCAACCCACCCAGAGATCATGAGTGTGATGCAACAAATATCTGCACTACTTAGGAGGCTTGAGGTCTTCATGAATAAAGGTAACTCAAACCTGAAATTAATACTAAGTGGTTGCACAAAACTTCTGAATATGAATGGAACAATAATTACTATGGGGTACATCACCCATAGTTGGCTAGGGGCGCATCTCCCAAGCCTTGAGATATAAGCTCTCAAACACAATTCTCAATTGACGAGAAGATGTTCACTGGGGGTGCACCACCTTCCTTTATAGAATTAATGAGCCTTCAAGATACACTGGATTTAGTCATATAACTTACTAATGCACCCTCCTTGACTGCTTTTGGCATCTTCACCTTTTTCCTTTCTTTCTTTCTTGTTTTATTGCCTTTCCTTCTATAGACTATTCTCTTCTTTGGAAGCATCTTGCTTTCTTGGATTTTTCTTTGCATTCCTTATTTTCCTAAGCTTTTTCCTACTTTTTTGCCTCTTTATTATTTTATGCACTTTTCTTCTTTTTTGCACACTTTCTACTTTTCAGAGTTGCCTGCTTTTGAGTTGCCTTCCATATTTTTAGTGATTTTGTGAATTTTCCTGAACTTCTTCTAATTGCCATTTTAGATGGAAAATATTATGCCCACAATACCACTAGTGTGCCCTCCTTGGACACCTAGCCACATCACTCAACATATTATTAAATAGTAATACAAAACAATCACATTGGCAATTTTATCCTAAGTCTTAAAATTAAATATTTTAACAATTAATGCCTCAAAACTTAACCCCTCCTTATAAGTGACAAAAAAAGGTCCAAAATCCGCATATAAATGACCATTTTTGAGTTGGAGACCACTAGTAGAAAATTTATGGTATCTTATCAAGTGACAAAATATGTGGCCATATTTAGTTTGGTTGTTTATAGCTTGCCTTGTGATAATATATTTGGTCGTTAATTTGGTCATTATTATGACCAAATATACGACTAAATTAACGACCAAATATACAACCAAATAAATGACCAAAAGACAAGTTCTAATCGACCAAACTAAATATGACCACATTTTTGGTCGCGTGATAAGATACCATAAATTTGCTTCTATTGGTATCCAACTCAAAACTAGTCATTTATATGCAGATTTTGGTCGTTTTTTTTTCATCTCTCGTTTTGTACTATTGATGCTTGATAGCTTACTTGTCCGTGGATGATGCTAAATTATAATCCCTTGAGCATCTTTATAAGAAGGTTGTTGATGAATGATTAACTATTGGATAAATGATCTTCTTCTTCATTTTATTCTTTCTTGTTCTCCACACTCTACTCCACTTCACTCTTGTCCTTTTATATCTAGAATTCATCTTATTTTTCTATTATATCACTCTTTTTCTATGTATTAATCTAATATAGGAAAAAAATCACACCCACCTTTATCTTTGAATTCTTCTCCTTCATCAGCTTTACCATCTCTACAACTTATTGCAACTCAAACCCAATGGTTCTATTGCTACCATCTCTACAACTTATTGCAACTCAAACCCAATGGTTCTATTGCTTACTACCTCCACTTTCATGCACCTTTACCAATGTTCTCTACAAATATAACTCAATCCCTATCATTTCTTTAGCCATGATCACTAATGCTTGTTGATCAAGAATTACATCCTCCTCTTCTTTCGCTGCATCTCTTCTATCAATATCACTATTTCTTTCGTCTCTAGACTCACTTTTCATGTCCCCCCACTACTACGTTTCTTCATCTTCTTCACTCTTTGGCATCAAATATTCTTAATTAATATTTATCTCCATCATGAATATGCCTCCCTCAATTTTATCCTCCATCTCTTCATTTTTAATATTATTCTCCCTCTCTATTGCACAACTACTCTTCCTCTTCACCTCAACTTTTCCTTTACTTTGACAACATGCCTATTGCATATTTTCTTTTGTTTGATTATTCAATCCTTCAAGAAAATTGGTTCCTTTTCTAACCTACAATAATATCCAAACAAATCACATTATGGGAACACAAAATTTCAATATGCACCTCTTTAGTGACACTTCTCTTACCACACCACTTGTTTTTGCAATATAATTCACTACTACAACATTCCCCCCTTTCAAATCTATTTCCCTAACCACTTATTCACTCTCCTTTGGCATGCCATCAACAACATGCATTACACATGCACATTCCTTGTCCTATTCAACAAATTGAATATCGTTTCCTTGTTTTCTATACTCACCTTTTGCATCTAATATATATGTTCTTATCTAGACATCTTATCTATTTTCACGCTTTCAATTACATGCACCCCAATCTCACTTCATTGTTCTTCTCAATATCTTGAATAATTTATTTTTCTTTATCCTCTCTTTCCTACTATATTTCTTTCTCTTCATGAAAAAATTATTAGAGGAGAGCATATGATTGAGTTGGAGATAGGAACTGCACCTATAAAAGTACATCCCTACAAGCACCCAAAAATATTCAAGGATGAGATAGAGCAAACCATCAAAGAACTGCTTGACTTGGGGTTCATTAGGCCAATTTCAAGTCCTTTTGCATCATTGGTAGTCCTTATGAAGAAGAAATATGGGACCACGAGGATGTGCATAGATTACAGAGCTCTCAACAAGAAGCCTATAAAAATTAGATATCCTATTGCAAGGATTGATGAGCTTATGGATGAGTTCCATGGGGCCAAGTATTTTTCAAAGATTTACCTTCAATCTAATTACCATCAAATCAGCATGAAAAAAGAAGACATCTAGAAGACAACCTTCCAATGTCAACATGGGAACTTTGAGTTTTTGGTTATGCCTTTTGGCCTAACAAATTCACCTGCAAAGTTTCAATCTTGCATGAGCAGAGTGTTCAACAGGAAGCTCTGTAAGTTTGTACTTGTTTTCCTTGATGATATTTTGATCTATAGTAGGACTTGGGAAGAGCATTTGCATCATTTGGATGTTGTACTAACAATCTTGGCAGAACAATATTTTTATGCAAAGCTAACCAAGTGTGAGTTTGGGATGACTGATATTTTGTATCTTGGTCATGTGATTGGTCAATATGGATTTAAGGTTCACATGAAAAATATCCAAGCCATTCTAGATTGGCCTAGTCCTAAAAATATCACTGAACTAAGAAGGTTCATTGGGCTATGTACCTACTACCGGAAGTTTGTCAAAGGATTTTCCAAATTGCATCCCTGTGGTAGAGAATTCTTCCTACAGATAGTTAAACTCTCTCATGGACATAACCAAGACCCTATATACTTAATCCATGAAAGAAACAAAAAAAATGGTGATCTATTCTCCTAGATATGGCACAATACATAAGCTATTGAACATGGAAAAAGAAATGAAGAAGTAAAACTTACCTCCAACCTGTAGGTTGTCCTAGCTCCAACTCCAAGCTTGATCTTCAGGGCTTGAACCTATTAAACATGACAAATGACCAAAAATTCCAAGCAAGTAGATGTATTAATCTAGATCTAATCTACAACATATCATGCATCAATATAACAAGAGACAAGACATAGGAGAATAGGCCAAGTTATCATTAAGAAAGCCAAAGAAGTTGATTACAATGTTATACCTTGATTTTCAAGATGATAGCATCTCCTTCCAAGCTCTCATCCATCACCTTGCAAGACTCTTATTATCAAGATGAACTCCTCATGAGTGTTCTCCGGGAATTATAGGACCATAAGTTTGGTGTTTCCAAGACCACCCCCCCATAGCTCATGGATGCTCCTCCTTAAGTAGGATTTGGGAAGGCCAACCATTAAGAGAAAATGATGGATCTAGGTGAGTAAGATGTGGATCAAGGATCTAAACCATGCCAAGGAGGTAATGTGAGATGGGATTCGAAGGGGTACCTCATCCCAAGAAAATATCCATGAGATGCAAGATCCAAAATCAAAGGGATAAGCCTAAACCAAAATTTTCACTCCCCTATCACTAAGCAAAGCGCAAAATATTGAAATTTTCACTCCCCCATAGGCATGCAGGGCAAGAAAATTTCAGTAAATGGTAATTTTGGGAGGTGGTTAAGGTGGGTTTCGACCCCTTTCTTGTTGGATTTGCTTCAAAGTGTGGCTAGGGAAGGGACCAACATTAGAATGAAGGGTCCTAATGTTGGAATATTCACACCATCATTTTTGTATTTTGCATGCCATGCCACTGCATGCATCCAGTGATCATCATGGTGGTCTCCCTATCACCTAGATCTTGCTTCTAGCTCTCCAGAGCCTGTCTACAACCCCCATTTGGCCTCCTACCTACTTGGTGCGCCCTTCTTAACTATTGTGCATGGAAAGTGTGCCTTTCTCACCTACCACTATCAGCTAGAGAGCCTTTACTCACCTACCTTCATTTATCACTCAGTTAGGGCGCCTTATCTCACCTACCAGGAGTTATCATTTAGTTAGTGCATTGATTGAGTAGTTCTTCCACTGATTGCTCATGCTGACTGCTTGTATCTTCTAGTTAACTAGTTTTGGAGTTCCACTTGACTATTTGACAGCCTCATGCGCCCCCCTTGGAGTCACCATTCCCTGATTTATGCCTGGATGGTTCTATTAGACTCAGTTACACGCACTTGAATGACTATTACCATTTATGACTGATACTATTGACTGGATGATGTCTCCATTGTTATCCAAGCTAGACTTTGAGTTAGACAACCTCATGCACCCCAGTTGGAGTCTCCATTCCCTGATTTATGGCTAGATGGGTTTATTAGACTTAGTTGGGCACACTTGACTGACTCTTACCATTTATGGTTGATACTACCGACTGGATGATGTCTCCATAGTTATTCATGCTAGATTTTGAGCTCAGATTCGAATGCCCTACTTGGATAATTTGAATCCTATATGATGCCTCATCATAGATTATTGTATCACATTCTTTACATTCATTATTCAATGTGTGATACTATCATTGTTCTATATTTTGTGTTTATGACACTAGTAGATTTGAACCCAAAATCCAATAAGCAAATCTGATGACCTCTGATGAAATAGGCTATGTCGTCGGATTTTTCTTTGAAAATTACTTTATTTTTTTTAATTTCAAGAGGTTTCCGTCGGATATCCGACGTACTTTTGAATATCTGATGAGGCTCGTAGGCTATCTGATGGCTCTACGAATATCCGACGCCTATTCGGGTATCCGACGCTTTAGAGAAGTTAGGTAAGAGTACCTTGACACAATGGAAGCACACTACCAACCATCTCTTTGTGACGAATATGCCACAATGTTACATAAGCATAGGGATTAGAGAACATGTATTCAATATGAAAATTTTTATTTCAAAAATGTTTTTTTTTTTAAATGTATTGGGTAGTCGCTTAACCGATGACCTAATTTCGACAACCGAAGGGTAATATCTGACGGTTTTTCCATACTTCTGATGGCTCAGAATGTCAGATTTGCCCTTTTTTTTGTATGGCATACACGTCGCTTAATCGACGACCATAGGGTAATATCCGACGGTTTTGCCATACTTCCGATGGCTCGAAATGTCAAATCCGACGTTTTTAGTATGGCATACACGTCGTTTAACCGACGACCTATCTGACGATCGCAGGGTAATATCCGACTCTTGTGCCATACTTCCAACGGCTCGAAATGTTGGATCTGCCTTTTTTTGTATGGCATACACGTCGCTTAACCGACGCATATTCGATGGCAAGAGGATGGTATCCGACCAATATTGGAAGTTAACGTTATCGCTTATCCGACTACCTGTGAAGCTAGAGGAAGTCGGTTAACCGACGAGGTAGAGTAGTCAAATATCCGATGTATTCAACTATGTCGGATTTTAGCCGATATCCCACCGACGATAAAAAAATATTGGAATTGTCGAATAGGCGACCATAGGTTGTAGCAAATTCGACTTTTTCGCCGTCGAATTTTGGGTCAAAAAAACTTAGTGTGAGTGATTATTGAGTGCATGCTTCTCTTCTTCTTTGCAAATAATCTTGAGAGTTTGATTGTGAGATTGTTAGAGTTGCTAGATCCCTACAGATTATCACATGGTATCAGAGAAATCAGCAGCTATTCAAATTGCAGCCATTGCACCAGCAGCAGTTGCAACATTTCTTTGAGCAGCTATCTTTCACTTGTGCACCAAAAGCCTCTGATTTTCCACAACAAATCCTGGTGCTACTACTTGAATTCATTGGATAAATCCAGTGAGGTCTAGCTAGGTGTGAAGGACTTAGTGTATGTGCCAAGTGTCCTTAAGGTAGTGTTCAGTTGAAGTGTAGCATTCTCCATTAGCAAAAAATTCTCTTGTTTTGCAGGTTTATTCTCCCATTCAGAATCTTCTTCAACTATTCGACTTTCTCTGTTCAGATGGATCTAAAGCTCACATCTTCCAACTATGTTGAGTGGAAATCCAAGATGGCTCTCTTCATGAGATCCAAGAGCTTCACCCGAATACTAAACGAAATGATGGTAGAACCTCTTAGTGCAGTTGAAAAGTCCAAGTACTTGGATAGGCTTGATGAAGCAGTTGGTCTCCCCCTTCTCTCAATTTCTGAAGATCTTTACTTCCATGTCATCGATCTTACATCTCCTAAAGAGGTTTGGGACAAGCTCGAATCCCTTTTTGGATAGAAAGATGATATGAAAGGACACAAATTGGAGAATGAGCTCATATGTTTGAGTCTTGACAGTTTTGAATCTATCAATGCCTTCCTCACCAAGTTCAAAAGCTTGATATCACAGTTGAAAATATATGAGATAGTGAAAAAATACAAGCAACTTATACTTTCCATTCTCTCAAAATTGGGGGAAAACTTCTCAGTTTTTGTCTCTACTTTCCAGTCAGCTAGGTTTTCCATTCCAAGATGGAAGTTTCCCTCACTTGATGATTTCATCCAATCTCTTACTCAAGAGGAAGAGAAGTTGATCTATATGGGAATGATCAAACGCAAATTGGATTTAGCTCTTACAGTTGCAGAGAGAGTGAATGGTAAAGGCAAGCAAAATATTTCTGACAAGAGATCGAGTGATACAAGGCCCACAGATATTCCATATCAGTCAGATGGGACTTTGAACTCAAGGAAGACCAAGCATTATCAGAAGGGAAAGACCAAGTGCACATATTTTCTTAAGGGTTTTCATCCTGAGAGTACTTGCATGAGGAAGACTATAGATTTGATGGCTTGGTTGCTTGAGAAGAACAATATTCATGTACCTACATGTGCAAGGAAGAAAGATCCTGATACCGAATCTTCTAGATCCAAAGACAAATAAAGATGTCATGCCTTCATGGCAAGTGCATCAACAGATTCTTCCTTCATCATAGATTCAGGAGCCTCAAGACACATGTCTTCCTCCAAAGATCTCTTCTCCAACTTCGAAAGCTCAGTTGGCCCTTCCATAATGTTGGGGAATGATTCAAAAGTCTCCTCTCAGGGGATTGGAAGAATCAATCTTGACTATGGTTACTTTTCTAATGTGATTTATGTTCCTTCTCTTACAACAAACTTACTTTCAGTGTATCAAATGACTCATATTGGAGAGCCCAAAAAAGTCATAGTTTCTCCAAATGAAGTTGAGATACAAAACATGGTTTCAGGTGAAATCATTGCAAAGGGAGTTGCAAATCACAACTCCAAACTGTATGAGTTCTTACACTTCTTACCTCTCTTGAAGCAATGTTGGTGGGCATTTCTACCCTAGAGCAAGGAAACTATTGCTATCAACTTGGTTGGGGTGACAGGTAAGTGTATTGATGCTATTACAAAGGCATTTACAAAAGAAACAGATTGTAGATTTAGGGAACACACCTTTTAACCGAAGTCTGATCCTATCCTTGACTTGGTCTCGTGTCCAGCTTCCGAATCTATCTTTCCTTCAGCAAACCTGCAACAACAATACCTTTCTCAAAAAAATTTGGGCAATATGTAAAGCTTGACATAAACAAAAGCAATGTTTAACATTCAACATTGACCAAAATAAATCCAATTTAAAATGCCATTTCTTAACACATTCAAATTGGAACAAGAAAAACACTTCAACCTTTATTTGTCAAAAAGTAGAATGAAGTACAAATATACCTGACAATGAAGCAGGCTCCTGCAACTAGATTCTGGGCTCTGGCTCTGCTCTGGCTTGGATGTCTTCAACATCAACTTCTTCAATGTCTTAAAGTTTCTCCATTAACTCATCCTCTAGCTTTTCTAGCAATAATTTCCAACCTTGCTCCTTTAACCTTCTTGGTATTTATAGGTTCAAAGAAGCAGTTCAGGTCGAGATGTAGTTATGGAGGAAGTTGGGGGAGTTAGGAAACTGCCATCAACTAATCCTCCTCGATGAGTTAATATATTTTTTAATCATCTTTTAATGTGTACGCGACTCTTCTTCAGTGGAGTAGCGTATAGGGCGCTACCCTAGTGTTTAACAACTAGCGCTCAAGCGATTTTAAATGTCGAGCGCTACTTTGCTACACTGGAGTAGCGTATACTTGGATATGGGCGCTACTATTATATAGTGGAGTAGCGTATGGGCGCTAGTCTCTTTAAGTAGAGTAGCGCTCATATCTTAAAATGATATTTTTTGTGGTTTTCCAGTATTTTCAGGAAATGGAATGAGTTGTCATATCATCCAAGGTCAACATGCTCCTCCATCCAAGTTGTCCTTTTGTGTGATCAGTAGCTCAGGATGATCACGGACGGAGAGGTGTAAGTTTGACCTATAACAGATGCCCCCTAATGTGTGAGGTCAGAGGGAAACGATGGCCGAAATACATTACAATCCAAAGCCAGAAGAGGAGCACAGAACCGCAGAAAACAAGTCACAAGAAACCTGCAACAAAGATCAAGGTCAGCGAGTAATTACATTTTTGACATCTTATAGATGTGTAGTGTGATACAACATGATCTCCAATACATAACAAGGAGATGTATATAAAGCATGGCCACTTGAAATACAAGCGTGGATCCATGTCAAACTGAGAGATCGTAGCCATAACAACAAACTGGATCTATGTCTCATGGAGAGCCGAATATGAGTGAGGCTCAGTCTTGCGCAACTTGGGTGATAACAAAATGAGGTAATGTCATCAAAATCCCAAGGTATTCATCCCACAATAACCCTAGGTACAAACCCAAAACATGTGAATAGATGAGTTGATAGTCGAACATGGAGGGCATCGTTTGATTACCGGTCATTGATGTATACCGTTAACAAACGCGAGGACTTCCATCGATAATGATGATGGAGTCCAAGGTACCAAGTATGATTCGCCAAATCTGAATAGATGGACTTGGAGTCGAACACTTGGGAATCCTGTCGAAGAAGAGACATTGATGTATTCTCATCATTCAACAGTGAGGAAAATTGCCACTGGTGACTGTAATCTCCAAGGTACTAACCGAAACTCTAAACTTCAATCCCAGAATAATGATTTGGTGTCGATGGGAAGAATTCCGTTGGAAGGGAGGCCTTAAGGTATCCTCCCTCATCCAACTCGAGGAACACTCAACTGGTAAGAGCTGATATGGAATAATATGCACCAAGACTGACACTAGGAAGGCCGACACATGAGGTCAAGGTAAACTGCAGAATGGCCGACACAGGGTATATCCTTGAACATTGAGCACGACACAAAAGTGACTCAGGCAGTTTCTGACATAATGGGGTAAATAAGTCTGAAATGTAAGAGACATCAGCAGACCCTCCATATGGTTGGAAGAATAACCAACCGGGGGAGTAAATAACTCGGAGGAAAGGTTCACCCTGTGGCCAAAAACTAAACCCAACCGACAAGATAAACTCAAGTAGGTGCTATGTTCAAGGATAGAACTTGACTGAAACTGCCTTTGACAATGAAGATATGATATGTTTTTCCCGTTCCTTATTCTTTTTAGATAAAAGAATACCCTTCTTGTGGATTTAATGAGTCCAATAAAGAATGAAAACTCAATAGGTCCAACCATGTAAATAATTTAATGAGCCCATGGGAGGAAGACTCAGTACCTTCTTCATAATTTAGAGAGTTCGAAGAAGAGATAGAAGATTACTCTATATGTATTGATCTCTAGATTTTAATATCGAGCCGAGATCTGTTCTTGCTCGCCGGTGTTTTCAATTTTAAGGAGTCTGAAAAACTTAAACAATAACTCCATATATCTGCTCATGAATTTTAATATCGAGCCCAAGCAGATTAATTCTCGCCGGTGTTTTCCTGTTTACAGAGTCTGAAAAACTTAAACAATCCTCTTTTCACCTATCCATGGATTTTATATCGAGCCCGGATTGGTCTGTGCTCTGCGGTGTTTTCTTGTTTATAGAGTTGAAAAACTTAAACAATCCTCTACTTACCCTCTCGTGGATTTCACATCGAGCCCGAGTAGGTGAATGCTCGCTTGGTATTTTCATGTTTAGAGAGTCTGAAAACCCTAAAGAGAGACTCCAAAAGGTCCTTTTTCGTACAGTTAGTCTCCTCCCCCGAAAAAGTATAAAACAATGAAAGGAGAACTCTTCTAGCGCATACAGGAGTATACCTAGAGTATACCTTTTCCGTAGTTAATCCACTGAGGCCCGGAAAAGGGATAATTCTATACCTGAGTGGATTAGCCTTCGGATACTTTAACGAGCTTGAAGAGGACAAGTTTGCTCGGCTATCTTGTTTAGGTTTAAATAGTCCAAACAAGAGCTTAAAATGACTTAAAGGTCATCTTCTAGGATCGTAGCTTCATGCCTTGCCAAGACTAGGTCTTCAACAAAATATTAGTCGATGTGGCAAAAATCTTAAATGATATATGAATTTGGAATGTTTTGTTAACTGACAAGGTCTATCATCAAGAAATTTGAGCTTAGGAGACGAATCCGACAACAATTGAGTGAAAAATGAACTTGGATCAGTGTTATACCTTATTCTGTGTTTCAATTGATTACTTAGGGTTTTTTGAAAGTTTTTGAAACTATGGAAAATTAAAAATTATGGGTAAAAATCAAAATCCAATTTTATATATAATTTCATTGTTAAAAAATCAATTTTCAATTTGTGTTGTAGGGCAAAAATTGGGGCAACTTTTGCAAATTTCCAATCTCCATTGCGATCGAACCGAGCATCCAACCACCAAACTTCCTCCATCAAGTAAGTAGAAATCCACCTATCTTGCATTTCAATGGTTTATTTTTAAATTTTTGAGCAAAAATGGCTTGCAACGCAATGCTCATAAGGTTTCAAGCGCGGGCTCTACTGTGTATACACAAGAGTAGCGTACAAACGCAATGGGCGCTACTTTGCTCAAACAGAGTAGCGCCTACATGCTACTGTGTAGTATACACAGTAGCGTACATACTTGCAAAGCTACTTTCAAGCGCCGAGACTCAAAAATTTTAGGGTTTTTGTGCAGGATGGTCTTACAATGGAGGGAAAGGGAGCATGAAGACATGGATAGGTTAGCCATGCAAGACCCGGCTACCCTTCATGCGCTCCGTAGATGCGGTTTGTTGAAATTTTATCGAACCGTAAACATGTGGGCACTAAACAAGCTGTTTCGGAGATTGATTCAGTATTGGGATGTCGATACTAATACCTTCATCATCCGGGGGAAAACTCTTGAGCTTACCGTTGAGGACATATACTTTATTACTGGTCTCTCAAGGAGAGGAGACGTAATCAATCTGAAAGGGACTTCTCGTTTGGGTGCACGATCAGTGCAAGAATATGTAAATACCTACTGTGTTGCTGGAGTAGAAAAATCAGGAAGCCAAGTCCTGATTTCAACTATTGATGGTCTCCCGCTGAAAGTGATAGTGAGCATGATCAACCGGGTAGCCGGTAGTGCATCACAACACTTAGCTTCCAGGAATTCGATGCATATTGGTGTACAGTGCTTGCACGACCATGTTTATGATTGGAGTACTAGCTTGCTGGAAAACATGAAGTATCAATTGACGAGTTGCAAAACTGGCACAATGAAGAATTTTGGGTACAGAAGTATTTTGTGTACTTTCTTCTTTGAGAGGATGCCTGCTATTAGTTTGGTGATGCCTCTACCACAGGTTAACCCCCGTGAGCCCAGACTAGGCCGTTGGGGTGACATTTTTCTCCGCCAGGGTGGTGGGGAAAGTCACTATTGTTACCACACTGATGACTTCTGGGGGTGGTGGGAGAGGCAAGTACCCGCGTTTGAGCAGTTTCCCTATGCTGGATTGGATTTCCGTCACGATCCAAAGCTAGTGCTTCCGCCAGGTGGAGCCTGGGGAGATATTGGTATGTTTAATTTTGAGAATTTATTTAATTTTTTCAAACTTTTCAAGTATTTGATTTTTATGAATGAGTTTTGAAGTTCTAATTAAGTGTCATATGCAGATGTTGGGCCTGTTCATCCTGAGGGCCATCCTACCATCTATGTGAGGCCGGCTGATATTTCCACAGCGGATGCTATGTTGGGAACCCTGGAGAGGAAAATGAGTCGGTTGACTCATGAGATTCCTGCATGCCGCATGGACCAGATACCTGCTGACATGCAGGAAGATGTTGTTGGGGTGCCCCCAGCATGGCTTAGGGTGCTGCGGTGAGTTGCTAGAATAGTGATATGCTATCGCAATGTGGTATATGATGAGGAGGTTCCTCCTTCTCCGTAGGAGAAGAAAAACATTATATGTATATATTTTTGAGGCTACCATGCCCAGCTTTTGTACTTTTATGACTTGACTTGAGAGACTCATGACTCAAAACTCATATTTTTTGATACGGTACCAATTATATACAATATCGGTTATTTACATGTGTATGCGTTTTAAATTTTATGTGTGTAATGTTGTTTATAATGTATGATGCAAATGCCAGTCTAACACATAGTTTGCTAATGAATCGGATAAAGTGTTTAAACTTCTCAGAATGTGTTCATATGTAATAGAATGAAATTGTCTTTCCAATAGTCTAACTCGTAGAAACTGACGTAGCAATCCTGGATCCCTAATCTGATAGACACATGTTAACTGAAAAACAATTAATTGTGAGTCAAGCCTTACCTCCAGGTATGAAATGCCATGACTGAGAGAATCTCGGAGGAGTTCTATAACTCCACTGTATTCAGCTACATTATTCATGGTAGGTCCCAAACAAATCCCCCCCCGAAGAAACAAGTTGGTCAGCGGGTGAGTAAATGACCCAAGCTGTTGCAGCCAACTGACAGGTGTGGCGACTGGCGCCATCAGCAAATCCTAAGAAAAGTGCGGTTGACATCTGGTACATGACACGAAAAACACACATAAGATCACCTAAAGAACATAACAAAACTAGCTTTACAAAAATATACAGCTATGTTACAAGAAAAAGTATTTCAGCCTAGGCGTAGTACTTCTTCAGGTAGAGCCCATTTCTAGGCTCGGCCAACTTATTACCTTCATAATCTACCAGTTCGTAGGCACCTTTCTTTAATACCTTGGAAATTATATAAGGTCTGAGCCACTTGGATTTGAATTTCCCGGGTCCTAAAGGTTCTTTGTCTTGATCCCAAAGTAGGACCAAATCTCCCTCGATGAAAACTCTAGGTTTGACGGTTTTGTCGTATTGTCCTTTGACTCGTTTTTTGTGAACCTCGTTTTTTTTAAGCGTATCCCGGAGCTATTCATCTAGATGTTCTAAGTGTAACAAACGTTCTTCGAGTATTGAAGTATCGGGTAGTCATTGAACTGCTAGTTTTAGCGAAGGAATCTCGCATTCGATCGGCACAACTGCTTCTATCCCATGCACCAGTTGGAAGGGAGAGAAACTGGTAGCAGTCTTAACGTTGGCTCGGTAAGCCCAAAGAGCCGGGTATAGCATGATGTGCCAGTTATTCCGACTGGCATTAACAGTTCTTTGCAATATGACTTTTAAAGTTTTGTTCACTGCTTCAACTTGTCCATTCGCCTGAGGATAGTATGAAGACGAATGTTCTTGTCGAAAACCAAGCATTGTATATAACTCAGTCATCATGCTATTTTGGAAATGACTGCCATGATCAGTCACTATCTCTTTAGGTATGCCAAACCGTGCTATGATCTGATTAAATACGAAATAAGCGGTAGTTTCTCCATCTTCCTTAACAGTAGGCATTGCCTCTGCCCACTTAGTAAAGTAGTCAACGGCAACGATGATGTAATGATGTCCTCCAGCTGAAACTGGATTGCATGTCATGAAATCAACCCCCCATTTTGTGAAGGGACCTACTGTAATTATAGGATGAAGAGGAGCTGGGTGTGCCCTCATTTTCTTAGTGAAAAACTGACATGGTCGACAGTGTTTCACTGCTTCCACACAATCTTTAAATATCGTGGGCCAAAA
Source organism: Larix kaempferi (assembly GCA_027924585.1). NCBI lineage: Eukaryota > Viridiplantae > Streptophyta > Pinopsida > Pinales > Pinaceae > Larix > Larix kaempferi. The sequence goes on along the minus strand of BSBM01000088.1, from coordinate 14,691,779 downwards.
ATATCCGGCACGCAGTATCTTCTGAGCTGTTGCCAACCCGAAAAGATGTCCCCCACAAGCTCCACTGTGGGCATCATTTAATACTGCTTCAGCTTCTTCCCGAGTTAAGCAACGTCATAAAATGGAATCTACCCCACGTCGATATAAAGTATCTGAGATAATAAGGTAGTTTTTCGCATGGATTTTAAGCTTGCATCGCTCTTCTCGGGAAAAAGTGGTAGGACATCTCAAAGTCTGGAGATATATTAAAATATCTCCGTACCATGGGTCAGAGGAGGCGATGATAAAGATATGTTTATCAGGGAATGATGTTTCTTCCTCAACGCATTCTAGGTCACTTGGAAATTATGAGATTAATTTAGCGAACACTAGTGATTTTTTCGATTTGGCTGATTGGAATACCAAATCGAATTCCTGTAGAATCACAATCCATTTATTGTATTTCCCACCGATGATTCATCGGGTGAGAACGTACTGGAAAGGATTAACTTCTGCTATCACTGTAGTAGTTCGTAAAAGTATATAGTGACGAAGCCTCTGTACCGCATAGACCGCAGCAAGTGCTAACTTCTCAACGTGCGAGTATTTAACCTCAGGGGCTATCAATGCGCGAGAAAGATAGTAGACAACATGTTCTTGGAACATATCATCTTCCTGAACCAAAACTATACTAATTGTAGTAAGAGACGCTGCCAGGTATAAAAGAAAATCTTTTGAGTAATCTGGCGGGCTCAACAAGGGTGCTGAAAGGAGTGCCTTTTTTAAAGCTTCAAAGGATGCTTGTGCAGCTTCGTCCCACACAAAGTAGGAATCTTGTTTGAGTAGCCTCATAAAACCTTTAGTAATTTTGGCGTAGTTTATGATAAATCGTCGTAAGAAATTAGACATGCCTTGCAGACTTTGAAGTTGTCGCAAGGTGCGAGGAGGAGGCAGATTTACAATCGCCTCAACTTTAAGTGGGTCAACCATTATACCACAATTAGAGACAATGAAACCTAGTAAACATCCCGATTCGACACAGAATACACATTTATTCGGATTCAAACGAATATTATATTTTCTTCATCTTTCAAACACTTGTCTAAGGTGATCCGGATGGTCCCGTCTCTTTCGAGATCGCGCCGGGAGATCATCCAAGTAAGGTTCTACAATGTGTTTGATATCATGAAAAGCAAAATTCATTGCTCGCTGGAAAGTAGCTCCAGCATTCTTCAAACCAAATGGCATTTTCCAATAAGCAAAGGTGCCCCATGGGAAAATGAAAGCTGTTTTATGCTGATCTTCAGGTTTGATCTCTATTTGATTGTATCCCGAAAAACCATCCATAAAAAAGAACATCTCATGTCCTGCACACGCATCTATGATTTGATCGATAAATGGTGTGGGATAGTTGTCTTTTGGACAAGCTTTGTTCAAATCCCGAAAGTCAGTACAAACTCTAATAGTGCCTTGCTTTTTATCAACCAGAACGGGGTTTGAAACCCATTCCGTCATATCGATCGGATAAATGAAACCGACTTTGAGCAACTTTTCAACCTCTGCCTTGATGGCGGCTGCTTTTCTAGGGTTTACAGGATGGAGATTTTGTCTCACAGGTTTCGCGTTAGGGTATGTCGTGATGACATGCTCCACAATGGTTGGGTCAATACCTGGCATCTCCTCATATGACCAGGCAAAAACGTCGCGGAATTCTTTAAACAGTTTTGTATATAGAGCTATCTCTTCTGGAGAACAGTCTGCACCAATAAAAATATTTTCCACGACCCCGGGTTTGGTGGAAATGTTGATTGGAATTGTTCTTGAAATATTATCCATATTCCCTTCAGCATAAACAGCTTTTGAAGTAGAAGGAGAAGATGACAAATCAACCAATCCACCGGGTCTCACAGGGAATTCTCCTCTCTCAATTCTGTCTAGATCTGGAAGTATGTAGGACCTATGATGCATATGTTCCCAAGGTTGGTCCAGGCCCATCATAACTTCTAATATGGCTTCATTAGATGGCAAAACCGTATCTAAACAATCGAACGAGTGAGTAGAATTCAGTGACCATGCCAGAGCATAGTCCATATCTGACTCGACAGAGACTGGTGGAGTCATGATATGTTCCATTGCAGCGTGTTGAGTTTCCATATAGGCCACTTCTGCAATGGAGGGAGGCACAAAAGGGTCTGACGTGGTAGGAAGGATCCAAGGATCAGTTTTTAAACCGACCGTAAATGTTTCAGTAGCGGTACCCACATCAAAACGCATAAAAAGAACAAGGGAGGGGATGTCGAAAGTGCCTATTAACAAACCATACAACCCTACTCCTAAACTCTCCTTAACCGGGGCAGTTTGATCAACCAAAGGAATCGTGGTTTCCGAAGAAGTCTAGTGTTTTCCTTGAGTGAAAGAAATTTGATCGACTGTAACAATCTTACCTTCAAATGGGAACATGACCACTCGAAAAAATGCCGATGCTATAGCTTGCATGGCATAAGTCCAACTCCTGCCCAATAACATATTGTAATCAAGCGGAGCGTCCAAAGCTTCTATCTCAACAGCAACTGTCTTACCGGCCAAAGTGACATTAAATGATGGCAAAACTCCATGTGGACAGAAAGTTCTGCCATCAAATGCAATAAGCATTGTGTTGGAAGGGACTAACTCAGGAGAACCTAGAGCTTTCCAATAGGAAATCGACATTACGCAAGTCGACGCTCCCTCATCTACTACAGCTCGTCTAATGGTCATTGGACCATGAACGACCTCAATCTGGAGGGAAACGTGATATGGAAACCGGTATTTGACATCAATCATATCAAATCGCGCAGACATGTTGGAGGACTCCATACTCCCAATAGCTGCCAGAACTGCATTTCGTTGCAATGGACAACTCTGCAAGACTTCTAGAGTAGACATAGCACAAGGGGTTTGGGCTAGATCTTCAACCACATTGTAGTTGGAAGCAGCCCGTGTGTTGGGATTGTGCGATGCCCTCTTCAAGACACCTTTCGGAATCTTGGACATTGGGTCCATAGGTATGTGGAGTGGAGTGGAGGATTCAGCAATCTCCTTATCCTTTTTCTGCGCTTCCGGGGTATAGTTCCTGGCTCTAGTTTGCAAAAGTGCATATGAATTAACCATGTTTATAAATGTTTGATCAACCGAAGCATGCGAAGTGCCCCCAGTTTTGGAGGTGCCAGAAGTTGAGCCTTGCCCTTTAGGAAATGGATCTTTCAAGACGGCAAGCTTCTTCTCTCTTAAGAGCTTCTGGGCTTCTTCTAGTAGAGGGCATTAGTGGGTAAGGTGGTTCTGCTTGTAAAGTTTACAAGGGAACTTAACCTTCTTTTCTTCCTTGTTACCCTCTTCGACATTGTCTTTTTTGGGCTTTTGTTGGTTCCCCTCTCCTTTCTTGCCCTTCTTTTTGTTGTTGGGCTGTCGAGGGCCCTTTTGATTGTTCTGAACCTGATTGACAGGCTCAGACATAGAAGGAGAGGTTGTGATGGAAGCAATGTCTGTAGTCGAATGTTTGACAGTTAAGGCTTGGACTTGTTTGGTCAGTGCTTCGAAGGCTGCAGAGTTAACTGAACCCACTATGCCGTCAGCATGTGGTCCAGGTTTGGGTCTACTCATATCAGTGTTTGATCTCGGTGCGTCAGGTATAATCTCATATAGTAAACCAGATTGTGCATATACAAGGTCTAACTGTTGAGTCCTTAAGATGGCTTCTTCTTCATTGGATACTCCAGATGTCCCTACTTCCTTAGAAATATAAGGAAGGAGTGATTTCAAGTACCACTCAAGCAGGAACTCTGGAGGAATGTTGGCCTTTATGAGCCTCTTTCATCTTCGCCACTCCTGAATGTGGTCAGATAGGTGAGTGGCTTTTTTTTGTCTAAAAGTAGACAAAAGTTCTGTTCCGGCATCATACCGAACAGGAAGCTGGAAATGGTTCAAAAAGACGGTTGCTAGGTCTCCAAAACTAGAGAAAGTAGCCGTAGGTAGTTCAATGTACCATTTGGCTACAGGACCAGTTAAGGTCCTTTGGAACAATCTCAATCTGATGGAATCCTCATTTAAGGAATTGGAAGAACACCAAAGGTGGAAGGTAGTGACATGGTCACCAGGATCTTCACTTGTTTTGCCTTCGAATTTTGGAATATCCGAAGGTAATTTGGTGGGAATTGATGGCCACATGGCATTATGACACACAGGATCATTTGTCAGTTTCGAAAGGTCTGGCAAATTCAAATTTGCCAGGAAAGGTAGATGAGGCCGGTAAGATGATGCTTGATAAGGGGAACCACCCATCATTTGTCCCATGAATTGTTGGTAGGGGTTGCCCCCAGCCATCTGGTGATAAGGGTTTCCCCCGGCCATGTGTTGATAGGAGTTGCGACTTACCAACTGTTGATAGGGGTTGCCCCCAGTTAACTGTTGGATTTGTTGGTAGGGGTTTCCCCCTGCCAGTTGTTGTTGTTGTACGAAAGAGTTATTAAAATTTCCCCACCCATACGAGAGTGGATTAGTGCTTTGCAGGTTCATCCACTGTGGCTGGGTGTTAGCCCCGCCATATTGCTGGTTAAAGATATTACCCCCCTCCCCCTGAGAATAAGGAAAAAGGGGTGCTACCTGCGGGCATGTTACCTTGATTCAAGTTAGGGCCTACAAAGGTGTTGAAACCAGTAGAAGCTGATGTGGATGGTGCAGTCATGGTACCCATGACTGGCATGTTTGCAGAAGCACTTGGTCCTACCACAGGTGTGGAAACCCAAGTACTAGGAATCTGATATAACGGTTGGGACGTAGAAGGTGTTGCACAGTTGGCCGTACTACTAGGTCCAATAGTAGGTTTAGGAATAGATGCCATCGTTGTAAAACTAGGCATACCTAATGTACTAGTGTTGAAACTGAAAGATGGAGTAGGCACAGATGTGGTTTGTGCCTGACTAGGTGTAGCAGTAAAAGAAGGGTTAACTGTGCTGGTATTCATACCTAAAGTGGGAGTTTGGGGACCCCCTTGTTCAGCTCCTGAGTTAGAAATCAGATGATCGGGAAAGGAAAGATCTGCACTGAAAAGGGGCTACTGGAAACCAACAGGTGACAGAAGCGGAATTCTAGTATTGGTTAAGGGAGGATTGAAAGGAGTGCTATACTCCACGGAAGTAAGATCTTCCACCTCAACAGTACTAAAGTGTTGCTGATCTGTGATACCTGGTAGTGGTTCCTCAGGAACCTCAATTTCAAGGTTTTCTGTTACAAGGATTTCTTCAAGCAATTCTATTTCAGAGGTAATTTCTGAAGAAATACCGAGGTTTACCCGCTGTCGTCTGGCTGGTTGTATAGGTTCTGTCCTAACTGGTGGAAGGTTTTGAATCCTTCTCGATCTACGGAGTTGTTGGTTCTCCGTGATTATAAATATAAAATAACAGACTAGAACCTGGTGGCCACTACAACTAGAGGGCAAACAGCACGCCAACTAAAAAAAATTCCTAAGTATACAAACCAGTCAAACAAAGGTGCCTTCCGGAGAAGAGTTTGGGATGATGAGGGCCCAGAACAGATCAACGAAGGAAGAAAGATAGTTACCCATGGTCCACAATACAATGACTAAGGGTGCAAGCGCTGGAATCACCCAACTGCCCTCCCAAAGACCTGCACGGGGTTTCCTCCCATGTCTGTCTTAGGTACAACAGATATACCCTCTGCTGTCACCTGTGTATGAACCTAGAAGTCTGATACTATGGATACCACAACACCGAAAATTCCTGGGGGAACAGTCACCGGTCGAATCAGAAAGCGTGGGCAGGGTAGCTAAGCCCGAAACTCGAAAGAGTCCCCAATACGCAATCCGATCCTGGCGTATGCTTGAACAGTAAGTAGGAGGAGTATCCCCACAAACTGATCTCGCAATGACCTACTGCATAGATCCCAGGCAAATTTTGAGTGAGGTGGGTTTACCTATGATAGTCTCACTACGATTTTTGCGCAATGTGTGATCTTGGGTGGTTTAAGGTGATTTAAACCCAAGACCCTAACCAAAACTAGTTGGTGTAGTGTAACCTAAAAAGAAAAAGTTTCTAGTTCATTTTATTAACAAATTTTAGGGCTTTTATTACGCAAAAAGGATAGTGGGTGTGTGAGCGTGGTTATAACAAGAAAACAAAAGTGCAAATATAATTCAATCTTTCCTACAACAAAGCTTTTTCACTTTTTATATCTACTTCTTTCCAAAACTGAAAATCTAAGCAAACTTACTTGAAATTTTTTGTTTTCTTTTTTGAAATTATACTAAGCTATTTGCAATAACCGAAACAAGTTCTACTTAAGCTTAAAATACCAAAAATGTTTTTTTGCTTTTTCAATAAACGAAAAAGAACTATGCAAAAATGGAAAGCCAAATAAAAAATTTTATGCAAAGTGTGTAAGTATGGCTAAACGTTCTTAGGCCTATAGCTGTCGAAACCCTAGCTCGAGAAAGACTTGATCTACAGGTTTTTTACTAAGAAAAAACCTCTAAACTTGGACACCAAGTGGGAGAAAACAAAGGAGAAAAACACCAAAGGACTGACCTAAAGTGTCTAGCCCTAGCAAGACCACAAAGCCAAGCACAAGTAGACAAGCAAGCTGCCTTACTAACACAAAGAAACTGAGAGATGAAACTAGCCTACAGCTGTTTAAAAAGCACTTGTAACCAGCAGAAGACAATGAGTCTAGGAAGAATGAAACTTGACCAAAAAAAAGACACCCTAGAGGCTCTACCAAGGACCAAACCCTAAACAAAGGATGGGGGTAGTAGAGAGCAGACAACGTCACCACAAACAACATATACAGGGGTATACAGGTTTGTAAACTGGCAATGAGTAGTCAGGGTCTACAAAAGTGAAAGTGCTCGTCACCAAACACCACCAAGTCTTCCCAAAAGTCAATAAAAAGTCTCAAAATTTCCAAAGGTCAACAAGTGGTTTAAAAAATGGAAAAAACTTCAAGAGAAGGTTCTTATGACTTAAATAACAGTTAAAACCTCATGCAATAGTCCAAAGGATCCCACAGCAAAGTCAACAAATCATAAAAAGGGCTAACAAACAAGCAAAGCAAAAATAGACTGCTTCAGAAAGTGTACCCTACTGTGTAGTAGGGAAACTCGCGCCCAAACAGAAACGGGTGCTACTGTATATATGGCACAGTAGCGTATGGGCGCTACTTTATATATACCAGAGTAGCGCTCATATCTCAAAGACTTGAAAACTGACTCTGGAAGGTATCAAAAACTGATGAAAGCAGGCAAGAAACAAGCAAGGGCTACTTATAAAGTTTCTTGACACATCAAAGAAGTCAAAACAAACTGAGAAGACACACAAGAACAAGGTTTCCTAAAGCCAAAAAATCTATTTCCCCAGTGGAGTCGCCAGTCTGTTGGCAGACATTTCTACCCTATAGCAAGGAAACTACTGCTATCAACTTGGTTGGGGTGACAGGTAAGTGTATTGATGCTATTACAGAGGCATTTACAAAAGAAACAGATTGTAGATTTAGGGAACACACCTTTTAACCGAAGTCTGATCCTAGCCTTGACTTGGTCCCGTGTCCAGCTTTCGAATCTACCTTTCCTTCAGCAAACCTGCAACAACAATACCTTTCTCAAAACATTTTGGGCAATATATAAAGCTTGACATAAACAAAAGCAATGTTTAACATTCAGCATTGACCAAAATAAATCCAATTTAAAATGCCATTTCTTAACACATTCAAATTGGAACAAGAAAAACACTTCAACCTTTATTTGTCAAAAAGTAGAATGAAGTACAAGTATACCTGACAATGAAGCAGGCTCCTGCAACTAGATTCTGGGCTCTGGCCTTGCTCTGGCTTGGCTGTCTTCAACATCAACTTCTTCAATGTCTTAAAGTTTCTCCATTAACTCATCCTCTAGCTTTTCTAGCAATAATTTCCAACCTTGCTCCTTTAACCTTCTTGGTATTTATAGGTTCAAAGAAGCAGTTCAGGTCGAGATGTAGTTATGGAGGAAGTTGGGGGAGTTAGGAAACTGCCATCAACTAATCCTCCTCGATGAGTTAATATATTTTTTAATCATATTTTAATGTGTACGTGACTCTTCTTCAGTGGAGTAGCGTATAGGGTGCTACCCTAGTGTTTAACAACTAGCAGTCAAGCGATTTTAAATGTCGAGTGCTACTTTGCTGCACTGGAGTAGCGTATATTTGGATATGGGCGCTACTATTATACAGTGGAGTAGTGTATGGGCGCTAGTCTCTTTAAGTAGAGTAGCGCTCATATCTTAAAATGATATTTTTTGTGGTTTTCCAATATTTTCAGGAAATGGAATGAGTTGTCATATCATCCAAGGTCAACATGCTCCTCCATCCAAGTTGTCCTTTTGTGTGATCAGCAGCTCAGGATGATCACGGACGGAGAGGTGCAAGTTTGACCTATAACAAGCAATCAACTCTCCATACTCATGCCAATGAAGAAAGCAGATTGTGGCATGAAATATTTGGGCATCTTAACTGTAAGTACTTGCATGACATGTGTGCAAAGGAGATGGTTGATGGGATACCCCATATCAAGTTTTCCAAAGGCAACTGTCATGGTTGTTTGATGGGAAGCATCATGAGAAGAAGTTTGAGAATGTAAAGGCTAGGAGAGACTCTCACCCTCTTGATCTCATCCATAGTGATGTGGCTGGTCCATTTCCAGATCTGTCTCTAAACAAATCAAGGTATGTGCTCACTTTTATTTATGATTATTCTATATTCACTTGGGTATATTTCCTTAGATTGAAATCAGAAGTATTTGGGTTCTTCAAGTTTTTCAAGTCTTCTGTAGAGAAGTTTTCAGACAGGAAAATAAAATCCATTTGCACTAAAAATGGTGGTGAGTACATTAAGGGTGAATTTCAATATTTTTGTACTGAAGAGGGCATTGAGATGCAACATATTATTCCCTATACACCACAACATAATGGTGTAGCTGAAAGGAAGAACATAACATTGAAAGAGATGGCCACCTGCATGCTACAGTCGAAAGGGTTGCACCCTAGTCTTTGGGTAGAAGCCATTAACTGTGCCACCTATCTTCATAACATAGTTCCTCACAAGGGACTCAAAGATACTACTTCTTTTGAAGCATGGATGGGATACAAACCTAATGTATCTCATATTAAAGTGTTTGGATCCAGAGCTTGGGAAAGGATTACAGCTGACAAAAGGAGAGCTCTTGATTCACAAAGCATAGAGTTCATTATGGTGGGCTATGCATTGGATGCAAAGGCTTACAAGTTACTTGATCCTACTTCCATGACCACATTTTTGGAAAGGAGTGTTCAGTTTGAGGAGTGGCCTCTCCATGATACTCCTTCTATTGAGCATGATAGCTCACCTACTCCTCCTCCTTCGATTGATGAGAGCGATACATCTTCACATGATACTTCAGATTCATAATCTGAAGATGGATATGATGATGATGGAATGCTAGATCCAGATCCACAAGAACCTGAAGGTCTAGAAACTGATGATGAATATGAGAGAATGAGAGATCCAATTCCATAAGAACCTGATGCTCCTCCTCTTCCTCGATGGGATTCCATTACACTCTGATTTGCCAGTGATTTGGTTGGTGATCCACATGATCGTAGAAGAACCAGGTCATATTTTCAGCATGGAAGGGTCCATCCTCCTCACAATGTTGATCCATTTGAGATCGATCAATCCTTCTTCAAAAAAGAAGGACACATACCTCCTTTAAGGGTGAGATATGATATGCTTCATTAGCATCCTTCAGTCTATTTTGAGGGAGGGATTTCTTCCCACTGGGTTTTCCCTCTTTCCTAACTTAGTTTTTAGATTGATTGTATGGGGTGACCTTTGGACTTAGTCACTAGGGCCCTATTTTTTAGATTTCGGTTATTTCCTCATAGTATATCTTGTGGGAGGTGTTGGAATATTCACACCATCATTTTTATATTTTGCATGCCTGCATGAAAATATGCATGCTTTCCATGCCACTGCATGCATCCAGTCATCATCATGGTGATCTCCCTAGCACCTAGAGCTTGCTTCTAGCTCTCCAGAGCTTGTCTATAGCCCCCATTTGGCCTCCTACCTACCTGATGCACCCTTCTTGACTATTGTGCATGGCAAGTGCACCTTTCTCACCTATCACTATTAGTTAGAGAGCCTTTACTCACCTACCTTCAGTTATCACTTAGTTAGTGCACCTTATCTCACCTACCGGGAGTTATTATTCAGTTAGTGCATTGATTGAGTAGTTATTCCACTGATTGCTCATGTTGACTGCTTGTAGCTTCTAATTAACTAGTTCTGTAGTTCCACTTGACTATTTGACAACCTCATGCGCCCCCCTTGGAGTCTCCATTCCCTGATTTATGCCTAGATGGTTCTATTAGACTCAGTTAGACACACTTGACTGACTATTACCATTTATGACTGATACTATTGACTGGATGATGTCTCCATTGTTATCCAAGCTAGACTTTGAGTAAGACAGCCTCATTCACACCACTTGGAGTCTCCATTCCCTGATTTATGGCTAGATGGTTCTGTTAGACTCAGTTGGGCACACTTGACTGACTCTTACCATTTATGGTTGATACTACCGACTGGATGATGTCTCCATAGTTATTCATGCTAGACTTTGAGCTCAGATTCGAATGTCCTACTTGGCTAATTCGAATCCTATATGATGCCTCATCATAGATTATTGTATCACATTCTTTACATTCATTATTCATTGTATGATACTATCATTGTTCATTATTCCGTGTTTATGAGTTATTATTGAGTGCATGCTTCTCTTCTTCTTTGCAAATAATCTTGACAGTTTGATTAGGAGGCATAAACATCATGTTTTCCATGGTAGTGAAACATGTAGACTCTCACTTACACATGGTGCATAACTTTGAGGTATAATAGAAGACCCCTAAAGTGTGAGGTCAGAATAAATCTGATGGCCGAAACACTTTACCAATAATAATTCTGCAAGGACATCTGAAGGAGAATTGGAGAAGAGCCTCAAGAAAATATCAACAATATGTCTAATGACCCCAAGGTGGGCATACCCATGCTCAAAACAACTGAATCAAAGCATGGCTTCCAACCAATACATTGTAGATCCATGATAGTACTGATTCAACAATGACTGAAGACAAATCATGGCTACTATACTGCAAGAATAGATCCATGATAAGACAATGACATAGCCATGACCAATACAAGAGTGGATCTGTGTGACATTACATCAATGAGGTCACCAACATAATTTCCATGTGAGGACCTACTAAAAAAATCACCATTGCAACCTAGATGTGCTAAATAGACTTCATAACCATCGAGGGTCTTCTACCCGATCCAAATCGATATGAGTTAAGGTTCAAATGGAAAAGATCCAAGCCATTCTAGATTGGCCTAGTCGTAAAAATCTCACTGAACTAAGAGGGTTCATTGGGCTATGTACCTCCTACCGGAAGTTTGTCAAAGGATTTTCCAAATTGACATCCCCATTGACAGATATCACTAAGAAAGGAACTTTCCATTGGTCAGAAGAATTTGAACAAGTGTTCAACAGAATGAAGGAGGTAATGAGCAGTTGTCTTGTTTTTGCACTTCCAGATTTTTCTCAACCTTTTTTTCTTGAGTGTGATGCTTCAGGGAATGGAATTGGAGTAGTCTTGATGCAAAATAAGCACCCCTTGTCCTTTGAGCGCAGAAAATTGTAGCCACATGAAAGGTTGTATTATGTCTATGACAAAGATATGCTAGTCAAGTTCAGGGAGTATTTGGTGGGAGGTAAATTCATTATCAAGACTGATCACAATAGTTTGAGACACTTCTTAACCCAAAAGGAGCTGCATGATAGGAAACATAAGTGGGTAAGAAAGTTCCAAGCATTTTAATTTTATATTGAATATAAGAAGGGTAAGATGGACATTGTAGCTGATGCACTTTCTAGAAATCCCTCACTTGCATTGCTCAAATTTCATGATGATTGGGAAGTACATCTTGGAGTAGAATACACAAAGAACCAATTTGATTGTTATTTGTTTGATGGATTAATTCATGATGATGATTATAATATTATGAAGGATATTATTTATTATAATTATAGAATCTTTTTAGTTCCATAATCCTTGCAAAAGAAGAATATCCTTGAATCTTCCCATGATGTGCCTTTAGCAGGTCATCGGGGTTTATTAAGACCTACAGGAAAGTGAGGGAAAGGTCCACATTCAAGGGGTTGAAGAAGGAGGTGATGGAGTATGTCAGGTCATTTGTGGCATGTCATAAAAATAAAGTAGAGCATACTCATCTAGCAAGGATCTTACAACCACTCCCCATTCCTGAGTAGAAATGGAAAAGTGTATCGATGGATTTCATCACTGGGATTCCAAAAAGCCAAGGTAAAAACAATATTTTTGTTGTGGTTGATAGATTGAATAAATATGCACATTTATTTGCTGTCATAACTAATATATCATCCATCCAAGTGGCTGAAATTTTCATCAAAGAAGTCTTCAAACTTCATGGCATACCCAAGTCCATCATCACTGACAGGCATAGCAAGTTTACTAGCAATTTTTGGAGAGAACTGTTCAATTTAGTGGGGACAAGTTTGGACATGAGCACAAGCTACCATACACAGAATGATGGCCAAACATAGAGAGTGAACAAATGGCTGGAAGGGTACTTAAGAAACTACGTCACTGGCCAACAAAAGTCATGGACCACCTGGCTCCATTTGGGAGAGTTTTGTTACAACACTACTTTTTATCTCTCGATTGGTATGTCTCCCTTCAAATCTCTTTATGGTTATGATGCACTTAGTTTTTCTGATCTGATATTTTTTTATTGTACAACACCAAAAGAAAAGGATTGGCTCCAAGAGATTCAAGACATACTTAGGACTCTCAAGGAAAAATTACAGGTAGCACAAAACTAGCAAAAAGTGCATGCAGACAAGCATAGAGTTGAGTGAGTTTTCCAAGTTGGAGATCCGGTATATTTGACATTGTAGCCCTATATAAATTCATCATTAAAGTATAAGAGGGATGATAAGTTGCAGCCAATATTCTTCTAAGGAAAAAGTTGCAGCCAATATTCTATGGCCCCTACCAATTTTTAAGAAAGATCGTGGAAGTGGCTTATGAGCTAGAGTTGCCTCTGGGAAGTCGGATTCACAATGTTTTCCATGTGTCCTATTTGAAGAAAGCAATATGGAAGCAAGTCAAAGTTTCACAAGAATTTACACCCCTTGATGATGAAGGGAATTTGTTGTTGATCCCTGAGAGGATCTTTGAGGTCCAAGAGAAGAATCTAAGGATCAAAATCCTTAAATAATTTTTGGTGCAATGGGAATGACTGCCTAGTGAGAATTCTACTTAGGAAGGAGAACATATCTTGCAGCATCCTAGTTTGAAATTGCTTGAGGAAAAGCAATATTGGGTGGGGAGGATTGTCATTTCCCCTCAACAGTGAACATTGGATCAATATCCTAACCCAAACAATCCCTTGGGTTGAGGAGACAACTTCAGTATCATGGGGTTAAATTTTGTATTCCAGGAAATTAATTAATTATGAGTTTGCAAATTTAATTTAATCCAAATTTTGGTATCCACTTGGAATATTTATTTATGATGCATTTAATATTTTTATGTTGAATAATTGAAGATAATTCTCCACTAGGGCGCATTAGTTGATAAGGTTGACTGAGAAGAGGCTTGAGGAAGAAGCCAAAGAGAAAGTACACAAATCTCGAAAATCAGGAAAAAGGAATGAAAGGAAGAGAAAATCAGGAAAAGAAACATAAAGAATGAAAGTCAAAAAAGAAGGAAAGTTCATAAAATAAGGAAAGTTCAAAAAAAGAAGAAAAATAATAAAAATCCAAAGCAGAAAGTGGAAATGCAATCAGAAAAGGAAAAAGGAGGAAAGCAAAGCAAAAAGGAAAAAGAAGGAAAGCTAGCTTTCCTTATTCACTCAAGGAGGTCGCATTAGCTATGGAGACTTTCTACTCAAGTCACACAATCTCTATAAATAAACCAGTGTGCACTACATTGACATATTTTGTCAGTTTGAGTATTGGTATGAGAGCAATTTTGCCTCGGAGACTTGGGAGATGTGCCCCTAGTCCAAGCTGGGAGAAGTGCCCCTGCTTTCTATGAGATGATGATGGTATTAAGACATTTTTATTGATTTTATTTTCAGGTCCTGTATTTGAACCAAGTATGGTTCGAATTTCAGAAAGCTTTGAATCTAAGAGCTTCTTAGTGATTTTCAATGCTAGATTATTGTGTAGGAGAGTGTTGGCTCGGTTTTGCAACCAAGCTTAGTGCTATGGGCACCTACTAACTAGTAGTAGCAGTTTCAATAGAAATAAAAACAATAAACTAAATAAACAATACTTTTCATGGATCTAAGCAAGAATCTAAGCAAATAATTTAAATATTTCAAAAATCAAGAACAAGAAACATAAGAAATAATTTTTTGTATTGAAAAGTGGGGGGCAAGCAAGTGCTTGCGATATTACCTTCAATGGTGAAGGTTGATGTTGAGCAACTCCCAAGATGAGTAGCTCCAAACTCCAATAGGTCTCTTTCTCCAAGGTTGCTCCAATGGCTAAAAGTGCTCAGGGGAGATTTCAGCAGCATAAGGATGAGATAATGGAAGGATGTGAAATGAGGAGCCCCTACCACCTTTTTATAGGTTTTGGTGGTGAGGAATACCATTTGTGGTTTTGTGGAAACCAATGGTATTGACCAACATAGTTTAGGTAATTTTCCCTCCTTTTTCCTTTTTTGAATAAAAATAATATTTTAATTCCCTTTTTAATATTTTTGGGAATTTGGACCCTTTTTGAGGGTTTTTTATGATTTTCTTGGAAAAATAATCTTTTTTAATGGAAAAAGGGGTGTACTAAGGTCTTTTGGTGACCTTTTGTTGGTTTCAGAGGCTCAGATGGTGGAAAAGTGGACAAATGGGTCATGTGAGTAAGGGAATGAGCTAGTGAGCACTTTTTAGGTGTTAACAGATTGCCCCCTGATGTGTGAGGGCAGGAGCTCATCGTATGGCCGATAGACATCATAGTTCTTTTGTCCTTTTTCTGGGTTTTAGGGGAGAGAAGAGACCGGTTGGAGACTGGAGCCACGGCCCTTGGAAGCTGCAAAAACAAAAAATATTACATTGCCTCAATATGAATGAGGTATAATCTCTGATAAAGGACGAGGCGGGCATTCCCATGCTCGTATCAAGACATATACAAAACAATTAGTCCCAAGAAGGGGGATCTAATACGTAAAGAAATATACTGGTACATCATAATTGTCCAGAGGGGACATGATTGTGGGATATACTCATGATCATGGCTGATCTCAATAACTGATACACTGGAATAACTGTTGAACTGCTGAAACTGAAGGTGTCCAACATCTGTATGGACTCAATGACTGTGAGCCATCTCTTAGGGAGTATTGTAACTGTATACTCAAGGGAGTATGAAACCTGGGTAAATCTGAATACTGTCGCCATGCGCAGCCCGGATATCTATAGAAAAAGTGTAACTGGTGTTATCCATAGGAAGACTCTCAAATGTGGAGGAGTCAGGAGGTATCCGGGGTCTTCGACTAATAACTGAACGGACCAATACCCTGTGCGAGTCTCAACGATGCGATCAAGGTGTTGAAGTCGAGCATGTGAGAAACAACCATTGGGAGAGGCAATGAGGATTCCTCTCGAAATGATTCGTAGGCACTCATCGTAAATGGTAATGAGTCCAAGACACAGGGGCCTCTAGGTATATCCTCTGGAATCAATGTGGTTGTCGTCGACAGAGGGAGACCAGCAACTAACAAGGAAATGATGTTTCCTTGCTGGGAGCGCGAGGTGTAAACTGAAGTGATGTAGTATTGCTGGTAGGACTGACATACTTGTGGGGATGGGAAATAACTGGGTCAAAAATGGGTAGACTCAAACTTCCTTTGTTCAGAGCAAGATGACGTGGTTGACCTGGCAGCGTAGGGAACTGACTTGTAGGTGTGGGGATCATCTTTTAGGGACTGAAGGGTATGTACTGACTCTGGGGGGGTGAAGCTGATGGTAGCTGTCGAGGGAGTTTCTGGGTGACATACTGTAGAATACTCTGAACAAAGGTGACCAGAATGGGGAAGCTGCTATGTGAGTAGATATGATCTGTCGTGGCGCCAAGAGGCACCCTTCTTCCTTCTTCGTAGTTTTAATGAGCTCCAAGAAGGGATAAAAGTGTGCTCTGAAATGGTACTGTCTTGTGGATTTTGTGAGCCCAGGACGGCGCATGCTCATGGTTGCTATCATGTTTAGAGAGTCTGAAAGCGGTAAGTGGACTCTATTGGTGTTCTTTTTCGTAGTTTAGTCTCCAAGGCCCAAAAAAGCATAAAATGATGCGGATGGAGAACTCTTCTAGCCGATGTGACTAGAGTATACCTTTTTCGTAATTAGTCTACGAGGTCCGGAAAAGGGGTAAACTTATACCAGGTAGACGCCCTTTCAGATACGTTTAGCGAGCATGAAAGGAAGCAAGATTGCTCGGCGATCTTTTCATTGTTTTAGGAGTCAGAAAAGAGCTTAACAGAAACTCCCTAAGTGCCTTTTTCGTAAAAAGGGGTTGCTCGGCCCGAAAAAGGGATAAAATTATACCGAACAAAAAATGGATTGATGAGGGCGAGAAAAGGTCTCAAGCATCGTCATCAGTGCGGAAAACTGGATCCGGTGACATAAGGATTGTCGGAAACGGAGAACGGCCGATGTGGCACGCAAGCCGAGGTGACGAGGGGGCGTGGAAAAAATGTCCGAAAAATCTAAAGGTGAGAGCGAGAAATGATCTCTAGCATCATCAAGAGCGCGGAAAACTGAATCCGGCGATATAAGACACATCGAAAACGGTGAACGGCCGATGTGGCACGCAAACCGAGGCGACGAGGGGGCGTGGAAAAAATGCCCGGAAAATCTAAAGGTGAGAGCGAGAAATGGTCTCAAGCATCATCACGAGCGCGGAAAACTGAATCCGGCGATATAAGACACATCGAAAACGGTGAACGGCCGATGTGGCATGCAAACCGAGGCGACGAGGGGGCGTGGAAAAAATGCCCGGAAAATCTAAAGGTGAGAGCGAGAAATGGTCTCAAGCATCATCACGAGCGCGGAAAACTGAATCCGGCCATATAAGACACATCGAAAACGGAGAACGGCCGATGTGGCACGCAAACCGAGGCCACGAGAGGGGCTAAAAAATGGTCAAAAATGGACCCTGTGAAAAACGGGAAACGGAAGGAACCTTTATGAAGTTCTCGCTGTGCTGATCCCAACGGTTTGAGAAATGGACTTCGTATGACACCGCAATAGTTGTTTGAAATTTGTGGAATTTCTATAAATAGGACGTGGGGCCCAATATGACATGTCATTGTTACGTGCGAGTTTGATAGAGCTGTCAGAGCTTTTTCTTGATTTCTGGGAGATTTCACCGTTGGTTTTCGATTTAGCGAGTTGCAGGTAACTCTATTCGCCTTAACCTAGTCAATTATGTCTTTTTATTTGGCGGTGGGCCCCCGAAGGCCGCGAAACTCCACGTTGACTCTCCAACGTGGAACCGCGCGGGTTTCGGGTCTGAACCCGCGATGAACCGCGCGGGTTTTAGACTCACAGTCGCGATGTCCATCGCGACTGTGAGGTCGGAACCCGCGATGTTCATCGCGTGTTCATGGGTGACAGTCGCGATGTTCATCGCGACTGTCTGGACAAAACTCGCGATGTTCATCGCGGGTTTTTGCATGGATCCCGCGATGGTCATCGCGGCTTTTTGTGGAAAAGCCGCGATGGGCATCGCGGCTTTTTGTGTAAAAGCCGCGATGGGATTTTTCTAAAATTTTTATGCTTGGGTTAAAAATTTTCTGTGTTTTCTTGGCAGGATGTTGCGGAGGGCTCAGTCCGTATGGCGGGAGAGAGAGATCGATGCCGAGATTATGTTGAGGATCGAGAATGATGGAGGGGTGCGACAGACCTTAGCCATGAGCGGACTCTTGAAGTTCGCTCAGATACCTCCTATCCGTTCAGTGAAGAGACTCCTGAACCAGCTTGTGCAGTGGTGGGTGCCGGCAGAGGGTGCCTTTATTATTGGTGGTGAGAGGTTGGAGATTACTCTCACTGATGTGTATTTTTTGACCGGTTTGCCTCGCTTGGGTGAGGTGGGTGATATTTCTCCGAGGTTGCCTCCAGGTGTGGATATGGAGGACCTCTTGCAGACCTTCTGTGTGGATGACGCTGTTTTGGTAAACAGCTCTATTAGCCTGAAGTTCCTACGTGAGTGGGATATGCGGGCTGTTGGTGCCTGTGTTCTGAGGGTTTTGGGTGCTGCTGCACCACATCGTATGTCTGGGGGGCAGACGATGATGGTGGACTCCGTTCTACGGGGTACTTACTACGCTTGGGCTCAGATGTTCTTGGCCGGTGTCCGGAGAGATCTGGACAAGGCCGTGAGAGAGGGAGGTGAGTTCTGTTACGCCTCCTTTTTATGTTGTTTTTTCTTTGAGCGGGTGCCGACCTTACGGCCACATGTACCCGTTCGTGCTGGTCTTCCTAGTGAGCCTCGTATGATGAGGTGGGGGTAGATGATGCCCCGTGCTGGCGGTGGTATCCGTGGCTTCTTCACAGAGGACTTTTACCAGCAGTGGGAGCAGATGCCACTGGTGATCGAGGACTATCCATACGCTGGCATGGACTACCGGGGAGATCCAGAGATGCCACGTGCCCCAGGACAGGCCTGGAGCTTAGACGGTATGTTTTTGTTTTTATGTTATGTTATATCATATGTATTATGATTGATCATGATGATATCTGTTGTATTGTATCTGATGGTTTTATTTTCTTTGTGCAGATATAGGTCCAGTACCACCACCTGATTATGTGGGTCGGCAGGGGCGGGCGATGGTGGTTGCTCGTCCCCCAGTACCTGTACGTCCTCCTCGTGGTGGAGGGTACGCAGCCCATGGGCGAGGGGTTGGCCCTCACGACGATGCTATAGATGGTGTCCGGCGGACTCTAGCCCGGATCGTAGATGGGATCCCCGAGGATGGCTGGAGGGACCTTGATCGGGACATTTTGCAGGGATGTCTAGGTGCGCCGCCTGAGTGGCAGTCACTTCTGTTGAGGGCAGCGGTGTTTGTTGCGAGACACGGGGGTGGTAGAGGGGATGCTCCGGCAGGGCCGGCTCAGGGGAGGATACGTCTGAGGGATGATCCAGCAGGGCCAGCAGAGCGGCGAGTTCAGGGTCGTCCTGACCTGGCTGGGCCGGCGGAGGTGGAGTCGGAGGAGGAGCCGGAGGAGGAGCCTGAGGATCCGCAGGATCCGGATGAGTAGACGTCATTGTTGCCCCCAAATGCTTATGAGCATATGGGGAAGCATTTTTTGTATGACAGATGTATTTTTTGTATATCGAGTGCTGAGGGCACTTATGACATGTAGACTATTTGGTTTGTATATATATGTGGATATATATTTTGGGATATATTGTCGTGTATGCACGTGGATGCACATTGTCTTTTTTATATGCCCGTGGAGGCACATGTTATGCACGTGGATGCAGTGTATTTATTGATTTATGTATGCCCGTGGAGGCACTTGATATGCACATGGATGCATTATTTTGGTTGTTTTTATGCCCGTGGAGGCACATGTTATGCACGTGGATGCAATTTTGTTTATGGATATGACATGATGTGATTGGTGTGCCAGTCGAGGACACTGTTGGCCATATTGTCTGCTACACCATTGAGGTGTCTTGGGACATGTGTGAATGTAATGGATTCAAACTGTCTAACCATTTGTTTAGTGCGCAGGAATTTTCTGAATAGACAGGGATCGCGTACCTGGTAATCGTTTTTTGGCGACTCCGCTTTGGTTTGAACTTTAGATCTCTAGTTTTGCCTTTAAATCTTAGTTTTTATGAGTTTTTAACATTTAGATCCATAGATCTGCCATCTTAGACAGCAGATCCATTGCTGCTCTGAGTTTTGGCCCCATAAACAACCCGAAATTTTCAATTTTCGGGTTCGTTTCTCGGTTTCCGTGCACGGCTTCCGCCTCGCGGTTTTTTGCCAGACAGTCGCGCGGTCCATCGCGACTTTTCTGTGTTTTTCCGCGCGGCCCATCGCGGCTTTTTGCCAGACAGTCGCGCGGTCCATCGCGACTTTTCTGCGTTTTTCCGCGCGGCCCATCGCGGCTTTTTGCCAGAAACCCGCGCGGTCCATCGCGACTGTGCGACAGAAACCCGCGCGGTCCATCGCGACTTTTGGCCCAAAACCCGCGCGGTCCATCGCGACTTTTGGTCCAAAACCCGCGCGGTCCATGTCATTTTTTGGCCGCGCAGCTCAATTTTCAAACGACCATATCTCCCTCTCCCGAACTCCGTTTGAAACGATTTTTTTTTTCAAATTGGGTGTTTTCGATCAAGGAATCCAAATATGCTATTAGATTTAAGAAATTTTCCATAGAAATTTATCTAATATTGTATTTTAGTGTTATTTATCACTTCAGTTCACCCATTTTGGCTCATTTTTTACAGTATTGATTCTTCATATTTTACAGCCATAAAAAAAAAAAATTTACTATTTAAAGTGCATATCTAGAAATCTTTTTAAAAATTTTCAAGAAAGTGAAAGAAAGACTCATTATTGCATTTTCATCTAGATTCAAATTTTTTCCTGTTTACTTCTTTAAAATCTTGCCCTTAGCAATTTTTCTCAAAACAAAGAAATCCATTATTTCTTTTAAAAAGAAGTCTATTATTTGCTTTCATAAATCCAAGAAATCCTTTATTTTTTGAGTTATTTTTTGAAAAGCATTTAAATTCCTTTTTAGTGAAAAAGTCATAAATATTTGCTTTTTATTTTCGAAAAATCCTTTATTTTTTGAAAATTTCTTGTAAAAGCATTTAATTTTTTCAAGTTCAGTTTACAACACCTCACGTGCACTCACACGATCACTTAATTGAACTAAGCCTTAAAACGTACCTTAATTTGAACACACTTTTAACCCCACTTGGGGAACACTAAAAGAATTCTTGTAGCTAGGTAGTATTGGGGGGATAGGTGTTCCAATAACACCCCTCAGTTCATACATCTGAGACATAGAAGTTGTCCAATTAGGGAGCTAAAATCTCTTAGTACTTTTTGGCGCGGTCACAACCGGTTTGTGGGAAGGCCTCTCCCTTAGGAGGGTTGAAGTCGCGAGGATGGTTCCGGAAGCCTGAGTGGGATACCGAAACCCATTCAGTAACCGAAGGGCTACCATTCGCAGTTCTCGGGATATCCCTGTATTGGGATATTGCGATCAAAGGACCAAACGGCAGATTTACCTTTTCTCGACGCGTCATGAACGGAGTATCCTAGTAGCCTGTCTTTTTAGGATTGATTACCCGGTGTCCCTCCCGGTAGGGGGATATCTAGCCGTTGTCTCAACATTCATATTGTCTGACTTGGATTTCATCACCTTGCAGAGGATATCGTCTGTTTGAGTCACAATACTTTTAGATTAGGTGTTTGCATGATCTTTACCACCTTTTGAGTCTAGTTACACCTATTTTTTCTAGGAGCCGCTTGCATGTTGGTATTCTGACCAGTTGTTGCATTCCTCCACTTATTGTAGCACAGCTGCTAGAATAAGTGCATTTTTTGAGGATTGATTTTTTGGCCTGTGAGCCTTCTTTTTTCACTCCCCTTCTTGCACCCTTGGTTGCATTAGGGTTTTGAGTCTTTTACATATATATCACCACCTGATACTTAAAACATATTTTTTACATAAAAAAAAAACATATTCTCACCATTGAGAATTCTAGACGTTCTCGTCGTCTACAGGGCGAACTCCCAGAGTTTAGTCCACTTGGCTCTCCACGTCACGGACGCAGAGCATTGTCCCTTGATTCGACACATCGTCAATCAATTAGACAGTCATCCGATTCTGACATACACCACTTCACCTTTGATTTGGAGGTAGAATCCGAAAACCCCACCGAGTTACCACCAACCACAAATATGTCTGAAACACCAGTTGATCCACAATTTACATTAACCATAGGTCAGACATCCGCAGACCCTTCTGCGGCAGTACCATCCACGGCAACAACCACCCCCTTGGGTATGCCCAATATGGGTAACACTCCACATTCAGGAATGCCTAGCACAGGACCACCACCTGTCATGGGCATGCCCAACATGGGGGTCATACCCCCTTCGGTTTCCACAAACCCTATCCCAGGAATCCCCAGTGCGATTCCTAACCCAAGTGTAACTCATGTTGCACTTGGCAGTACTATACCAGGAATCCCTGGTGTGATTCCTAACCCAAGTGTAACCCAAGTTGCACTTGGGAGCGCTAACCCATATCATGCCACACCTTTTGGAGGGCACATACCCTCCATACCCAGCATTCCTATAGGCGCTACTGGACCCCTACACCATACCACAATGGCTAGGCAGGTCCCGGTTCCGGTCACCACATCCGCTAGTCTACCATACATGGCAAGTCTCAACCTGCCAGATTTAGCTAGGCTCACAAATGACCCCATCAGACATGATCCTGCTTGGCCCCATATGCCCACTAAGCTTCCCTCTGACATCCCTAAGTTTGAGGGAAAGGCAGGAGAAGACCCCCAGAATCACATCATGTCCTTCCATTTATGGTGTTCCTCCAACTCCATTGTGGATGACTCAATCCGCCTACGGCTTTTACAACGCACCTTCACTGGCTCCGCAGCCAAATGGTATATCGAGCAGCCCCATGGGACGCATGCCACATTTACTTCCCTTGCCTCGACCTTCCTGCAGTTCTTTCAGCTACCAGTCCGCTATGATGCGGGCGTCGAAATCCTACTGTCTTGCAGACAGAACACAGCCACGCATATCACTGACCATATTCATGATTGGCGTCGGCGCCGAAGCCTATGCAAGATCAAATTAGACGACCGAATCTTCCTAGACTGGTTCCTTAAATCCCTCCTTCCTCTCATTGCGAAGGATGTAGCATCTGAAAGACCCCAGTCTGAGGAGGAGGCCATCCTTAAGGCCCAACAGTTTGATCTTATCTATGCCCAGTCAGGTTACCTATACACGATCATACCTGACGCCCCACGAGGTGACTCTGCACGCGGTGACACACCGGGGGCATCACATGCCGCTGATGGCATTATTGGCCAAATTACACCGCAAGCAAAACCTTTCAGTATGGTGAGCACCATGCCCGCCCCAGACCTTTCTAGGGCTACATCTAGTTCCGGGGCGACAACTTCTTATGCTCCAACAAACCAGACCCATCACGTTCATGGACCCTCTTGTCCACAACATTGTTATGGGCAAGCGCCATCAGCATATGTGCCTCCTACATACTATGCTCAACCTGCTACACAGAACCCCATTCAGTTCTCACCACAACCGTTGCAGTACCCACAGCAAACTGCCCCAGCTGCACCTCAACCATTGTACTATCCAATAGCTCAGGGTTACCAACAGCCCCAGCAGGCAACTGGACCACCTCCAGCACCACAGGCTTATTATCCACCACAACCTGCTCCTGCACCTGTGGTGAACCAAAATTCTCCCACTGCTCAAGGGCAAGTGTACACACAGCACAACCAGCCCCAGAACCAAAACAACCAGCGCAACCAAGGTGCGCAGCAGAACCGTGGTAGAGGTCATAACCGCGGTAATAACCAACAACATCAGCAAGGTCCTCCACCTCCCAATCCTCCGCAGAATAACAATGCTGCTCCTCCCAACCGCAATCCGGATCGGAATCCTAAGCAGCCTAGAAATAATAACCTCAGAACAAACCACCCTTGTTCTATCTGTGGAGTCTATGGTCATTACACGCATTCTTGCCCACATTTGGAGCGAGCTCGGCAACTCTGGACCGACGATGCACATCGTCAAGGGCAAGCGGTTCCTCAGCCGCCACCCAACCCTCCACCACCTCAACATCAACCCTTGGTGCTGCAAAACCCCTTTCCAAACCAGGGTGTAGTGAACACTCAGCCGTTAGCCCCCCCTCAGGGAAACGTGCCACCACAGCAGATCACATATGCAGCCCCTGATCAACCCATGTTTGATTCAGGTACTCACCATTTGTTGATGATGTCGACTGCCGCTGCCAACCTCCAAACCCGTCGGAACCAATATGGCTCCACCTCTGAAGCCCCTCCCACCGACAAAAACACTAACGTTAATCCCACAGATCAAACGTTACGTATACCTCCGGCTCCACTTGATGGCGCTTCCAAAGCACCTCGTTTCCCACTTCGTCGCATCAACAGTAATCCTAATTCTCGCGCTGCGTCGAATTACAACATTGTAGATGACTTAGCTCAATCTCCCGCAGCCATGTCTGCGTTAGAAGTCTTAAAAACCTGTCCTACTCAGTGCAAGACTTTACTTTCCGCCATTGGGGTGATTGACCCAAATGATTCGAACTTGATGACCTTTGATTTAGACCAATCTGAACCACGACTGCCTTCTACCATAGCAGTCCAAGTTTCCATTTCTATTCGGAATCTTGTCATCCATCGATGTATCATCGACGAAGGTGCATCTACATGTGTCATGTCCACTTTTGTTTGGCAAAAGTTGGGATCCCCTGCTCTCCAGCAATCCACCACTGCATTGCGGGCCTACGACGGCTGGTCAGCTCAACCTCAAGGTTTATTACCCAAGGTGCCCGTCCAATTAGGTGGGAAAACTGTTCTCATCGACATAGAGGTCATTAACGCCCAGCTCGACTATAACCTTTTACTTGGCCGCAGTTACATGTACGCCATGAAAGCGGTCGCCTCCTCCGTCTTCCGCACCATGATGTTCCCCCACGAGGGACGCATGGTCAAAATTGACCAACTCACCTACTATGATCCCAACGCCCCTGCAGCACCCGAGAATGTTCTTCCCATGGTTGAACAACCCGCTTCTAGTGCAACTACCTCCTTTGTTTCTTCTGTGGGACCCAGAATTTACTCAGATACACCAATGACCTCTACATTCCAGGCCATTCCACCACCGTCACCGGAGACCCAAGTCGCAAACCTCTGTACTCTTTCACAGAATACACAAACATCCGGTAGTCAACCACCATTGATCCCCAGTCACATTGGTGTTACACCCATCCACACCATCCCCTTTCTATTTCCTCCTTCGGGTGTAGTAAGCGCCCCGGTTATGGCTACCCTTAGTCTCCCCGGGTTAACATTGGGATTACCCGTGTGGTATATTACGCCTCCCGTTCCTCCACTGACACCAAATGTCATCCTGCAACCGGTGCAACCCATTGTTACTTCTACCCAACCACCTCCCGGTATCAATACTCCTTCGTCGTCGACGAATCCCCCTCCATTCGTCAGGCCCACTGGGGGTAGAGGCCCACAACCATACACTGCGGTTCCCCCACCCAAGGCAGTTAAACCTCCCCCCATATTTCGTGCTCCTCCAAAATGCTCGCTGTGTGATGAGTTAGGCCATCCAACCCATCAGTGCCCACAGTTACCTGCATTGCAGGAACACATGCAAATGTTGGACGACGACCCCAACATCCCGGTGGTCAAACTAGATCCAAACCCTATGCCTCGTGATAAATCACTGCGTACCAACCACCCATGTGCGATATGCGGTATTTATGGCCACTACTCGCATAACTGTCCTGACATCCTAGACTACAGAGCAGCTCTCTACGAGATGAACAATTTGGACCTAGAGACGGCACCCTCTACTATCGAGGAGATCTACCCTCCCGCATCATCCTCATCCGGAGAGATTAACACCATCTATATGATCTCTTCGACTACCACTACCTCATCACTCGATTTGACCACTCAAAGGTCCGGCAATGATGAATAGGTTCTCGAGACTCCTACTACCTTTGATTATCCCGGGGAAGACATGCACCATCGTCCATACTTCCTCCTGGAAGAGACTTCATCCACCACCGCTACCCAATCCGCGGTTGAGTCCAAGGATTTCCTTCCTACTAAAATCGACTGGTTAACGGATCCCATGGCCGATATTTCTCCCGTCATCCACATTGACATCTCTGACCCACTTGGTGCCCTTCATACCATCACATTAGGAACCTCCCACAGTGAGCATGAGATCGGAGAATACCAACAACTGTTCCAAGAATTCACTGATGTCTTTACTTCGTCAGATACCGAAATGCCTGGCCTTGACCCCGCCATTTATATGATCTCCACTGGATACCCCTCTGTCCGGTCGGCCCCTTCCATTGATCCCTTTGACACACAGGTTGAACCCTTTCAAATCAACCAGGAAACCACATGTCCACAACATGGGGGCATGCCCAAAACCTTGCCTACTCATCATCACCGTGATCCTCGTCGGAGATACTGGGGGCATCCACCCCACAAAGGGAATCCCCCATCATCATATCATCACTTCAGTATGCCACCACGACCCACAGCCTCATGGTATAACACCCCGCCAGCAGTTGCTCAATGCCCTATTGATCTCTCTATGAGACAACATCTGCACCACATTGACACCTCTGAGTTAGGGGGCATAATAGATTACCTCGACCCCGGGATAGGGGGCATGATCAATCATTTTGAACCTTCCCCATCATCTCTATCTCAACACCTCAATGAGCCCATCGTTCAAACCAACACATATGTGATCCACAATCACAAACCCCATGCACATAGCATGGGGGCAGGTCATTAACCCTGCTCACTTTTTCATATTCGTGATCTCAACCATTTTTGAGGTCATGTGTCACTTGTATATTTCAGTTGATTTGATACACCTAGTATTTTTTCCCCAGCGGAGTCGCCAAAAACTGTTGGCTCGGTTTTGCAACCAAGCTTAGTGCTATGGGCACCTACTAACTAGTAGTAGCAGTTTCAATAGAAATAAAAACAATAAACTAAATAAACAATACTTTTCATGGATCTAAGCAAGAATCTAAGCAAATAATTTAAATATTTCAAAAATCAAGAACAAGAAACATAAGAAATAATTTTTTGTATTGAAAAGTGGGGGGCAAGCAAGTGCTTGCGATATTACCTTCAATGGTGAAGGTTGATGTTGAGCAACTCCCAAGATGAGTAGCTCCAAACTCCAATAGGTCTCTTTCTCCAAGGTTGCTCCAATGGCTAAAAGTGCTCAGGGGAGATTTCAGCAGCATAAGGATGAGATAATGGAAGGATGTGAAATGAGGAGCCCCTACCACCTTTTTATAGGTTTTGGTGGTGAGGAATACCATTTGTGGTTTTGTGGAAACCAATGGTATTGACCAACATAGTTTAGGTAATTTTCCCTCCTTTTTCCTTTTTTGAATAAAAATAATATTTTAATTCCCTTTTTAATATTTTTGGGAATTTGGACCCTTTTTGAGGGTTTTTTATGATTTTCTTGGAAAAATAATCTTTTTTAATGGAAAAAGGGGTGTACTAAGGTCTTTTGGTGACCTTTTGTTGGTTTCAGAGGCTCAGATGGTGGAAAAGTGGACAAATGGGTCATGTGAGTAAGGGAATGAGCTAGTGAGCACTTTTTAGGTGTTAACAGAGAGGAGAAGAGTTTTTGTAATGATTTGAGTAGTCTCTTCGATAATTTATGATGTATTTACAGTCAAAATAAATCTCTTATATAATTCATGTCATTTAATATTACATAATTTATAAATATTCAGTGTTTTCTCCACCCCTTCTAGATTTGCCTAGATTTTGACTAGTTTTCAAAATACTTGTGAAATATGAATGAGAATAGTTACAAATGAGTTGATTCTTATTTCTGATGTTAATTAAAATTTAAAATGACCCAATATATGTCTGAGTTGATAAATTCGTGATACTTCATTGATTGTTTGGGATCTCCTGAAAATTACTAGTTGTGCAATCCCAGAGTGTCAAATTACTAGTATTTTTGTGAGACTTCTTCATAAATTCATATAAATTTATGGAATGTCACTTGACTATGTAATGAATTTAATTTAATTTTATTTATCCTCTATGATTCAAAAACACTCATCCCTTGCATCCAGTCAAAGCTTATACCCATACTAGTTTGCATATGATGAGGGGCCCATGCGCGTTGGAGTAGATTTAAGATTTGATAATATTGAAACATCGATGGTATTAGTACTTTTTACAGAGTTATTAACAAATATCAGAGCCTTCCTTTCATCCAAATCTTTTGACCTTGTCCACCCTCAGTCAAACTAGCTTCCATAAACATTATTTTAATTGATTTTGTGAAGTAGAGAGTTTTTGTATCACTAATCCTAGTTGGTAAATTACACCATCATACATAGAATATTGATTCCGTATCTTGGTTTATTTATGACTCAGAAGGCCAAGTCATGAGTTCCGGTGGAGTATCTCTTGGCCCATAAACTAATAACATTTCTTAATACAGTGTCGTAATCGAGTTGATTTCAGAATCCATTATTCAAGGTTTTACACATCTAACCATCTACCTAGAATCATATTTGGTCGTATCCCAGTTAACTGGAGTATATCGTGTCTGTTGTCTTGTGTTGTTATTAAATTTTTTAAGAATTCATTTATTAGAAAGAGAGTTTAATTTTATTACTTACATACACATCCTAAGGACACATAACCATCTAATTGACCCTCTATCTAGTTACATCATTGACAAACATTTGTATCATAATCCATTCAAATAAGCATAAAACAACAAAACATTGTATAAATTGTATGTAATGCCAATAAAGCCATCCTATATCTAAATATATAAGTAAATAAAAAGTACAAAAAGTGAGTTTGAGTTCAAAATAGGAGTTCAACACTGCTCTAGTGTGACTCATAATACAAAATGTGCATTCAGCCCTACATGATGTAGATAGTTTCTAAGTACATAAAATACATGTCTCTAAAACGATAGTGATCAATTAGAATCCTCCTCTACATGAGCAACCTCTACCTCTAGGTAGTAGACTACACAAGTAGCTACTTTGTGGAGTAGCCTAATCCACACTAGGGGCACACTAACTACACATGGATGCATTTCCATTGGCATATTCTTTATACAGAGAGGTCTAAATCATGTGGTCAAACCAGTAATATAACTCTCCACTGTGGAAAGAATACTTGTAGCTCCCTCGATAGGTAGTGGCTCTCGATGACCATCAGGTTGTACAGGCACAATATATGCATCATGTTAGTATATCAGTACTCACATCATAAAAATATTATAATTGTTCAAAAATACAAATAAAACGAAAAAAAAACTTACCAATGTTCCCCCATGCACTGCTAGGAGGTAACATCAAGTCTGGATCACCACAAAAATAGTCCCGCATAAGGGAAATCCTCTATAGAGAGGATCTGATGACTCCACCAAGAGTGGAATTCATTATCAAATAAAGTGGTGAAGGATCCACCTTTGTGTCTCATAAAGAGATCACTCTACTAAACTGAATGAGTTTCACGACAGTCCAAAGGTGGGAGTGTAGTCTTGGTACATATGCATGGAATCTATTCGAAGAAAAAGAGACACAAGGATGTTTCCATAAACAAAATTATTTTCCCTCCCTACTCTACATTCATTCAATTGGTGTTTTAAGTTCACTAATAAACCATTGGCCCAATCAAAGATCACTCCTCGAAGGCACTCAACTCCTATTTTCATTTGATTTTTTGTATCCAAGTGCAATGTGGCACTACCAGCTACTCTGGAAATAGTACTAAGTATGACTTTGAGAGGAAAGCTCGCTATGTTGGAAATAGGAACTTGACTAATGGAATTTTGTGTCCCAGGAGTACAATATGCATTCAGATAATCCTACACAGATATGGAACTGACTGCTCGGAAAGCACCTTTCAAATTTACTGCATCTCCCCAATGTGATAAATTGGTAATGAAATAAATGTCTTCTGCATTAATCTCAAGGATCTCCCTTTGAATATTGAAGACTCCTTGATCCACATAGCAGTACCTCACCAAAGTCTCAAGGAGTGGCCTTTGTGCTCTCATATTTGTGGTTTATAAAGACTTGAGTAAACCACATTGTCATACTGTGGTTAGTGTCAATGGATCTCCAAGAGAATCCTAGTCAAGGGCCTCATTTTCCCTTTCACGCCACACAAGCACCATGTCTGCAAAAATTTGAGTATTACTCCCTCAAAATTCCAATCTTAAATTTATACTACACCGCACGCAAGTGAGATTTACCACAGTTACGCATCACACTCAGGTGAGCCAACGCCCACCCACGCATATCAAGCTTACACGCAACCCAACATTGTCTCACCCGTGTGTGCACCTCTAGAGAAATGTAATGAAGCTATAAACTCAAAATCAGAGTTAAAACTTAAAATAATTGAATGCAAAATGATGAGAATAGTGAAAAGAATTACCTGCAATTGACAGATTCACAATTAGTCCACCGTAACAAACATTGAAACTTATAGAGCTTTTTAGGCTCTCCAAAGTGGTAAAATGTAAGTGAACCATTTCTATTCATTATTTTACTATTTAAAAATAAATATTTCTATTTTTGAACCACTTTTATATAGTTTGACATTTCAAATTATTATATTTGGTACTAATGGTTAACTTTTGGATGATGTTTTCATTTTAAGAATCAAGAGGGTGTGTATTGGAACTCTTGTCTACACATGTCCTGGAATAAAATTTTCATATTATTTAACCGGCATATAGGTTAGGTCACACTCATCTTTCATTAAGCATTAAGACCTTACCATACGTTATACCATATGACCTTTT
Source organism: Larix kaempferi (assembly GCA_027924585.1). Lineage (NCBI taxonomy): Eukaryota > Viridiplantae > Streptophyta > Pinopsida > Pinales > Pinaceae > Larix > Larix kaempferi. Next base: position 14,661,001 of record BSBM01000088.1, on the reverse strand, counting down.
CTCCATGGACTGTGACATTAAACCTTCTTACAACACCTTATCATCATTGTTATTCCATCGATAGATCCTACCACACATGGGACACCTTAGTTATCACCTCTCTTCCATTCTGGTGCCCATGCTGCATGTTGCTATAGTTGGGAGCCTAACTATTTTTTCATATTCTTGCAGAGAAGCCACATAATTTCTCTCATCATTCTAACCTCCCTTTTAAAGGCTCCCACAGTCTATGGAGTGTCTTTAATCTCTTTTCTACCTCCTTAAAACATGAAAAGATTATCCAGCTAGCTTGTCCCTTTCATACTTGTTTAATTACTTGAAAGGTCGTTTATACGGTATAAGTTTAACCTTTTTACAAACCATTTATTCTATATACGAAAAAGGAATACTCTAGTCATATGTGTCTAGAAGCGTTCTATCTCGCATTGTTTTATCCTTTTTCAGGCGAGGAGACTAACTTTACAAAAAAATCCTCTATGGAGTCTTCTTTAAGTTTTCCAGACTCTCTAAGTATAGAAAAACTAGTGAGAATATACCAACTCGAGCTCAATATAAAATCCATGAGATGGTGAATAGTGTTCTTGTTTATTTTTTCAGACTCTTTAAATATGAAAACACCAGCGAGCACGAACACATCCTGGCTCGATATAAAATCCGCGGATCAATATTTTACCAAGCAGTCTTCTATATTTTCTTGGAGATCGCTAAAAAAAGAAGAAAGTGTCGAGTTTCCCTTCTATGGACTCATAAAATTATACATGGAAGGACCCTTTTGTGGATCTAACCCCTCCTTTTTCAGGTTCATTAAAAATATGTTAAGCGACTCATCGTTAGGTGAGCTATATTGAGCATACTTTTATCTTTTTTTTTCTTTCGTTAAAACATGAAAAAGTACAAAAATAGAAAGGGAAGGGAGATATGTCATATGGTTATCATTAAAAATGACAGCATGTCAAAAATTATCCTTGAACAGAGCACCTATATCGAGTACATCAAACATATTGTGTTTTAGTTTTATCCTTAAGATGAACACTGTTATCAATGTTTTTCCTCCTCTGGTTGGTTACTCTTCCAATCATATGGAGAATTTGTCAATGTCTCCTACATTTCATATTTATATCTTTCATCTAAAGATTCCTAAGTCATGTTTATCTTGTGCTCACTGTTCAAGGATGTATCATGTTTCGTCGATTCTGCAGTTTCCTTGACCTTTTGTGTCAACAATCCCTAGTGTTAGTATGTTTCATCATGAACTAAGTCTTTGTCCAACTCAAATCATATTTTTATTTTTCCTCATGTTGAATAATGGATGATTCCTTAAGGCATCCCTTCAAACAAACTTCTTCTTATTAACTTCACCTCATCTTGATTTGGGAATGAAGTTTAGAGTTTATGATAAGTACCTTGGATATTGCAGTCATCAGTGGAAGTCTACCTCTCTATCAAGTACTAGGAATACATAAATGTCCTCTAATCGATGGATTCTTCAGGTGTTCGACTTCAATAACATATATTCACACCTGTTAGAATGTAGCAGGTACGTTGGGATCCATTTTCATTATCTATGGAATTCCTCGGATTTGTTAACAGTATACAACAATGTCCGGTAATCAAACGGTTTCCTCCATGTTTGATGGCAGCTCATTTATACACATGGTTTTGATTCATACCTTTACAGGGCCAGTTTGAAGACCTTGGGCTAAAAATAACATCTTTTTTTTAAAGCTACACAAGACTCCTCGTTCTCTTATGTTGGCACTTGATGAGACATAGATCCACTTTTGTATTCTTATGGCCATGATATACATTGGTTTTACATATGTATCGGTTTACTTTTGGTCATGTTCTAACATTTTGAATATTGACATTACATCAGGGAGCATATTATCTGACAACTTGATTATGTTTCAGGTACTTCATTAAGACCAAGATTCTTGGCTTTCTGAGCTTCTTGACTCCACACCTCATTTTTATAATGTATTTTGACCATCATGTTCCCCTATGAACTCATACATTAGGGTGAATATGTTATAATTTAATGTACCAAATATTCTCAATGGAACATTAACTTCAAATATATGCAATTAATTCATAAAACGGATTACTAGGACTCAAATCTAGCTAGTTTGGCAAATGCTGCAAAAAGAAAAATTCAAACTGTTACAGACTCTTACAAAATTATTAACAGGAATAGGTTAGGACCTGAAACGGTTGTGGGTGAGATGGAAAGTAGGAAAATATCTTGATAGTGGCACTTTTATGAGTACATCACGCCCGGGTAGACCCCTTGGGATAAACCCAAGGGTACAAGGCAATGGTCCATAGGACTTCTGTGGAATCCCAAGGCTTCAAGTGCTCACTGAAGAAAATCAGACCTGGGGTAAAATAAGTGGATCATTTCATACTTTTCACAACTGAATTACAGAGATTTGGTAGAAATAGTACTAGATTTGGAGGTCAAATTAAAAAAGGTAAATCAGACTTGAAATTCATACTAAGTGGCTTCACAAAACTTTTGAATATGAATGGAACAATAATTACTATGGGGCACATCACCCACAGTTGGCTAGGGGCACATCTCCCAAGCCTTGATATATAAGCACTCAAACACAATTCTCAATTGACTAGAAGATGTTCACTGGGGTGCAACACCTTCCTTTATAGAATGAATGATCCTTCAAGGTACATTGTAAGTAGTCATATAACTTACTAATGCGCCTTCCTTGACTGTTTTTGGCATCTTCACCTTTTTCCTTTATTTCTTTCTTGCTTTATTGCCTTTCCTCTATAGACTATTCTCTGCTTTGGAAGCATCTTGCTTTCTTGGCTTTTTCTTTGTGTTCCTACTTTTCCTGAGCTTTTTCCTACGTTTCTGCCTCTTTCTTCTTTTATGCACTTTCCTTATTTTTTGCACACTTTCTACTTTTCAGAGTTGCATGCTTTTGAGTTGCCTTCCATCTTTTCAGTGATTTTGTGAATTTTCCTGACCTTCTTCTAATTTCCATTTTATATGGAAAATATTATGCCCACAAGACCACTAGTTTGCCCTCCTTGGACACCTAGCCACATCACTCAACATATGATTAAATAATAATACAAAAATAATCACATTGGCAATTTTATCCTAAGTCTTAAAATTAAATATTTTAACAATTAATGCCTCAAAACTTAACCCCTAGTTATAAGTGACAAAAAAAGGACCAAAATACACATATAAATGACCATTTTTGAGTTGGAGACCTGTTGATGCCTCGGATATCGTAGCATCAATCAGAAAGGGATTCTCCCCGAGAGACGGTCCCAATTAGACTATCTCCCATTTGGTGTAGGGAATCCGTCCGGTTAGCGGTTCCGGCAACCGTGGTTTTGGACTTTAAATCCGATTCTACCGGTTATGGCCCGATCCACCTTTCTTTTGGGTTTTGTGTGTTTTATATGAGATGCACATGCCTAAAACATACTTAATCTAAATGCAACTGAAACCGATCTAAATCTAGAAATGGGAACACATCTATCTATCCCTGCAGGGGAACACGCTTAAGGGGAGAGCAATCAGCTGTAACAGATATCGTAAGCAACGAACAGATAGCTATTATTTCTCACGGTCAAAGCTACAGCCAGATGAGGATCTTGAGAAGATAGCTTCTCATTCAAACTAGAACGCATCTATTGCTCAGAAAAACAGAGGAAAGCTAAAGGATAAGGAAACAGATCTAAAATGAAACTTACAGAACGTATCTATTGCTTATGGACAGAAGAAATCAAAATTGTTTGATCTAAGTAACAAGAATAAAGAAACAAATCTAGATGCAACGAAACTGGAATTAAACTAAAAGATCCCTGCAAGGAGCAATTTAAAGTCATGAACAATGAGCCACATGGATTACCCGAAAGAAAGAACAGTTAGCTATTCGATCTAGACAAAGAAATTCACTGCAATACATTTCATTGTTCACAAAATAGAGAGAACGCATGCGTAGATGAGAGCAAAATCATTAATGCAAAGAAATAATTCAGAAGTCAAGAATGATCTCACATTGCAGAATTTCAGTCATTAGAATAATCCAACACAAAGCAACCCAACATTCCAAGCAAAACGTCCATCTCCCGTGGCTTCTATTAGAAAATTCAATTTACAGAGCCGATACAAGATAGCTCATATCATTTGCCCCAAAATTTTCATTCCCTGCCAAAAAGTGCTTTCTAATCTTTCCTAGCTCCTATTTATAGTTACAAATTTGCCCTCTGGGCTGACACCTAGCATTCCCCACCTGTCATTTACAGGAATTTCCACTATAATCGACCTCCAAAATGACCACTTCCTTTACAAAAAATATTTTGACAAAATTAGGGACAGCTGTCCCACGGCTTACGCCTTACATATTCAAAAAAAAATATATAACAGAAAATTTGCTAACATCAAAGCGTTCCCTGCTGGGCACGTGTTTGTCTGCAGAGAATGGCTCACTGAATTCAGCCTCTTCGTTCCTGTGCGTGAGCTTCTTCTGGCAAAGGGTCGCCCAAGTTGATGGTCACTGATGCTGCCTGGGAAGAGGCCCTCGAATCCCCTGCTGATGCTGCTCCTAATTGGGAAGGGGGAATGAGACTGGCCAGACTTTCTGCCATTGCTGGGGAAGAGGCTGCTGGGAGAGGGGCTGCCGGATCTACTGATGCTTCTGCTGCTGCTGCAGCTTTCCTGACCTCCTCTTCTATGTAACTGTGCCACACACCTGTGTCTCTTATGATTATGTTTGCTGCAGCAGGAAACAGGATTTTCTGAGAAGTCACATTCTTCCCGAGCTCTGTTTTAATGCTTTGTACTTCTGCTTCAGCAGCTTGATATGTTTCCTTCAGCAGATGGTTGTGAAGTGTTGATGAACCGATGTAATGTTGGAGATCATCCATGGCAAGGACATCAATGCTTTTTACATACTCCATCTGGACGCCTAGCTCTTCTTTCAGTTGAGATAACCGCTGCTCCTTTCCCGGGAAGTCTTCTAGGGTCTGAGGGAAACTCAATGTGCAGTTGTCATGAACTCCTTTGAGCTTTTGGTATAGGTTGTTGATTCTATCTGTTGTCCTCTGCACACTGGCCATTAGCTTATTGGCACAGTTCCTACCAAACTCCAACAAGGCTATATCTTCATTAAAATCTTCCACGGCCTTAAAAGGAAGATGCGGGGGGGAACCTCCTTTCCCTTCCCGCCATGCCATCTGACTTATGACATTTGCTTTGACACGGGTATTCTTAGCTTTGAGCCTATGGGCTTCCGCATTAACCTCCTTTAGCCTAACCGTCATGGCCTTGAGTTTGCATACCTCATCAGTGATTAGCTCTTGAGAGCCATACACTTGCTGTAGGATATTGCATGACAGCTCGTGGAAGGGGGACATGTCCAAGGTTCTGCTTTCTGCTTGCTCTAAACGCTCAGCTAATGCCTGCTTGTCTGCTTCTAGCTGGGAAGCCTTTTCTTCTGCCCCACTCTTCTCCGCTTCTGCTATCATTATTTGGAATGCTAGCTGGTCCTTTTCCTCCTCCAGGTAGCTGTACTTGTTTGCCAACTCCTTATGCTCAACGTACAAGCAATTGTATTTGTTCACTGCCAGGTCTCTTTGGGCTTGCTCATTAGCCACATTTTGCTGCAGGGTACGTGCTCTCTTCTTTGTCAATATATTTTCTTTGACTATAACCCCTACGTTGGCAAATGATGCCTGTGCTGTTGCTATAGCTGCGGATGCCATGGCGATGGGATCTGCGTCTGTGTTCTGCATGACAGCGACCTCTCGGCGAGTAACTATGTCATCATGGAAGGGACTTTTAATCCTCTCTTCTGATTGGAGGACCATTGTTTTTCTTTTCTTATCATAGACAAACTCATTCCATTTGGACACCGTACGTTTCCCAGATGGAGTGTACGGTACAATTGGTCGGTTTATGATGTCTATGTCTTCTTCCATAGGTGGGGTCCGGCCTTCCTGAGCGGGGTCTGTTCCTTCCTTTTGGGTACCAGAGCCACCTGCTTGAGAGGTGTCTATCTCCATGTCTTGCACACCGGACCCACCTGCCTCGGTATTTTCCCTTGTCTTCAATTCTTCCTCTGCCTTCTTCCTTGCTTCAGCTCGCTCAGTCTCTGCTTCCTTCTGCTTTTGGGCTTCTTCAGCCTCCTTTTGTAACCTTGCCTCTTCTCTTAATCTGAGCTCTTCCTGAGCTCGGGCATCCTTGGCTTCTCTCTCCTTTTGCTGGATGGTCTTCTGGGATTTGGTTGAGCTAGAGCTCGCTCGAGTACTTTGGCGACAGATCCGTAGCTCAGTCATGTTGCTGATGCCTCTGAATGCTTCCTCCTCGGCATCGGGGTAGTGTGAGTATTCGAAGTTAGCATAGTTCCCCTTGCAATGCTCGGCCACTTTACCCTTTCTGTCGTTCCTGTGGAAGATGACCTCACCGAAATGGAAGGCCTTCAACTCTTGAACAAATTCGTCGGCAGAGGCCACCCCTGAAAACTTGTAAGTACCTATGCAGAAAGGTAGGGGGGGAAAGGAAGCCTTGTGTAGCTTGTGGAGGAATGCTCCAATCCCATCCAAGAAGAGTTGTCTCACTGCTTCCTTGAGCACCACATAGTCTGTGGCATACTGCGGTAATATGTATGGGGGCTTAGTCCCTCCGAACATTCTCAAGTAGGTGCCTTGTTCTGAGAAGTAGAAGTCCCCATAATCTTCGAGGACTTCCAAAGCGTTTTGTGATAGGCAACTTGGTTCTTCCTTGAACATTTTCTCGTATAGGGGCATGATGAACCCCTCACAGATGAGTTTGTAGCTGGGCTTGCAATTCTGAGCCCACAACATCTTGAATGCGATGTAGACCGGGGCTGTGGTCCTATCCCATGTACACCCCAATCCGGGGAATTCTATCTTGGCCAAGATACAATCTATCAGGTATGACGACATGAAGAATTCAGCCTTCTTCAAGGCCAGCCCGGGCTTAGCAGCACTTATCATTGAGGCCAGACTATCTGACAAGATAGTGGCCCAGTCAAACACTGTCCCCTGAAAAGCCACATAGTGAATGATAGGGACCCACTGAATCTTGTATACTGTGCCATCGGGCATGCCGAATATTCTGCATAGCATTAAAGCAATCAATCTGAAAGGGGCCCTCAGGTTCTGCACGTCATATTCATCATTTCCCTTCTTTCTCAAATGCTTCCCTCCCCTCAATAGCTTCTTGGCCATCTCGACGTTATCCATTTGGCCCAACCACTCGTCAGTCAGAGCTTGTTGGACACGGGGAAACTTGTAGGCCGCCGCAATATACGCGGGTTGAAACGAGGCGATAGCCATTTTCCCGCTATCATTTATCACTCTCCCTTCAGCATCAGCATGTTGGAGTATCCACCCGATCACTTCAGCACAGGGGAACAGCTCAGGGCGGGTAGCGGCTCTAGTTATGCCTGAGACTCTGATGTTAAGATAGATTGGTGCTTCCTCTAGCAGCATATCTGGGATTTCTTGGTCTCGGATCATTCTGTAGATGTCTCCCCATCTGATTTCTGGAGGGACACCCGTGGTGCACCTAGTGTCCTGGAGCGAGGTTTCAATCTTAGGAGGGGCAGGTTTCTTTTCTGTCATCTTCGCCTTCTTCTTACTGGGTTTCGACATCTTGAATTATCCCTGATAACATCCATACACAATTCATCATGAGCTTGAGCAACAGGTTGTATGGTTTTAGCAGAGAGCAACATCGTTTTAATGAGATAAATCAATGAAGCAAATATTTAGGAAGCCAAAACATTATTTCAATCGTAAGACACACATTGAAACATTTGAAGCTCTTAAAAGACGAGTATGGGATAAGTTATGTTGCGGAAGCTATTGGTTTTTTTGGACCGATAGGCGATTCGCGGAAGCAATTGGCTTCTGGTTCCGCCTCGCGGAAGGAGACGTCTTTCGTTATAACTGCGGTTGGAGAGGTCGATGGCGGGGAAGACGCGGGTTGACTCGGTGAGGGCTTTGAATGCTATCGTTACGCGCGGCCACTCGCCGAGTCACTACGGGGTACTTTTAGTGACGGCGCCGGGGATATGCTGACGGGGAGTGCTAGGGCGGCCATGGCTTCAGGTTTCGTCTCTCATGGCTTAGACGTTCACAGGTTTTGGCTCGCGTGTAGGGGCTGAGGCTTATGGGAGGGCCCAGGGTTTTGAGTCCGGGTTTACGGCCGGGGACATGGAAAGCCCATGGGGCTTCGACAAATTCACCCGCGACGAGGGGCGCGGCCCGGGGTTTAAAAAATGAAATGGGGCATGGTTAACCGCCTGCACCCACCACTATTGAAAATAAAATACAACGTTTTCACGAAGGCCTATGACGATTTTGCATAATGAAAACTCCGTTCACTGTACCTGACGGGCAAAACATTGCCCTTTACGGGTGTTTTGTCCGTCAAAAACCCCACTAAAACCGTTGTTTTCCCCAAAAAGACAACTCAGTAGTGAAAATCAAGGTTAAGATCCTACCTGGCACCGTGGGGATTGCTTGGGCGAGGTGGCTGCGAGCACGGATGAGCGAGGTGAGCTGGAGCGAGTTGCACGGTATCGCACGTCGTTGGCCGATTCAGAAACAATGGTGTATTGGTCGAGCCCCTACCGTATTTTATAAAGAATGGGCACGTGTGAGCCTTTAATTCGGTAGGTGGCGCGGTTAAAACGAGTTTTAAATTCACCGCGCGCAGTGGTCACGTCAAACGGTCTCGGTTTTCGTGCAACCGTCATTCGCGGGGCCAGTTCGCGAATTGTATCCGCCGTTGCGGAAGGATTCAATGAAAGCTTCCGACGTTTCGGGGCTTACTGCGGAAAGGAAGCTCGAAGCCCTCCGCGAGAGATCGCCGCGTAGCGGACGGGTAACACCAAAGCTTCCGCCCTTTCGGAACGATATAGCGAATGCTCCCGGTATTTTCGAAAGACTTTTGTGAAAGCTTCCGCGATCCAAAATTTCAAAGTCTCGTTGATTTTTCGGGAAGGTTCGGCGAGGGCTCCCGCTAGTTTCGGAACGCTATTGGGAATGGCTTCCGCCGTTTCGGAAGCAAAACGTATACTTTTCCGCATATTCACCCGGGGTCTTTTCGGAGTCCTTTGCCGAGTGGGTTAAGCGACTGGCTTCCGCTGTTTCGGAAGGGTTTCATGAAGGCTTCCGCGGATTCGGGAGCAAAAGGCTGAAGGCTTTCGCCAAAGCTCTCTGAAAAAAAATCTAAGTTCTTTCAAACTTCGGGAGGAAATCATGAATTCCTGCGCGGGACTTATCCGAATGGCTTCCGCCGTTTCGGAACGTTTTATTGAACTCCCCGCCGTTTCGGGAGGCTTTATTTAATTCCCCGCCGTTTCGGGAAGGGAACTCCAATTCCTCCGCGGACGGTTGTAAGATGTCCTAGGTGTTTTCCGGGAGACTAAGGCGAATGTGTCCCGCCAGTTCAGGAGGAAAGCCGGAACCTTTCCGCGGTTGCGGGAGGCTTGAGTGAAAGGCTCCGCCGCTTCGAGAGCCAAGCCGTTTCGGAGCTTGAACCGCTCCGCGGGGGAAACGATCGAAAACTTACCAAGTCTTTTACTTCGGAAGAAGTTGATGAATTCCTTCGTGTTATTTCGGCAAGTTTAACCGAATGGCTTCCGCCGTTTCGGGAGACAGAGTTGAATCGTTCCGCCGTTTCGGCAAGGTTTAACCAACGGCTTCCGCAGCTTATGGCCATAATCAGAGTCTCTTTCCGGAGAGGTAAAACACGTTGGCTTCCGCCGTTTCGGGTGGCTTTTTTGAATCGTTCCGCCGTTTCGGGAGAACAACTCGAATTTCTCCGTGGTTGCGGAAGGTTTGGGCGAAAGCTTCCGCCGTTTCGGGTGGTCTTGCCCAATGGCTTCCGCTGCTTTTGGCAAAGAAAATCTAAGTCCTCCTTTCGGAAAGGTTGGACTTTTGACTTCCGCCGCTTCGGGACAATGTCCGAATCATTCCAAAACGTTTGGTAAAAAACTAAGTTATCTTTTGGCTCATTGGGGAAAACATGGAAGGATTGACGGCAAGCTGTTCAGCAGGGAAGCAGAATTTTATGTTGAAAACAGAGCTGACGGCTGGGATGGCTTGTCAAGCAAAATTTCTACAAAAATATAGGAGGGGCCCCAACATGTACAAAATTTTGGGGAGGGGTGTTGCTGCAACAACAATGGCGAGTCGCTGGCGAACACAGATCTCTGAAAAAATACCCTACATGGTCCGGAACCTCATTAAAACATCCATCTTGGGTGCGCTACTCAGCTGAGCATTTTAGACTCATGCGGGGGAAGGAGCACTTTTCCTGCTAGCCATTGGGGAAAGGGGAGCTTTGACCGAGACATCTTCACCACTCTCAGGAGGCCAGCATATGGGATTCATTTTAGGAGGGTCATCTCTCAAATTGTCACTATTGCCGGACTCCACAGGATTTGTAACACTTTCTCATGGACATTATTGTTCTTGTTCCTCATTCCCATGCTGCTGGCACCCTTTGGGATGCTCGTACTTTGGACAGCTTAGCTGTTTGAGCCTTCCAGGGATATTTTCTTTTGGACACGATCTTTGATTTAGGCTCCTCAATCCATAGTGTCCTTTTGTGTGAGTTAGAATTTTATTGATTTGATTTTATCAAACTTCACGGACGGAGAGGAGCCCATTTTGAGCTGAGTCTTTTGGACAGCCTTCTAGATTTTACATGTCTTTTGCTTTTGTCTCGGCCATGCTTTAATTGAGGCCAGAATCCCTGGAAAACAGACTCTTGAATATAGGCCCTTTTGGCTATTAAATCCACAGCATGGAGTCATCTCAATACCCCATGTCCTCGAGAGGTGCCACTTTCCATGGGTCCAAGTCAGGTAACCTTCTTGAGATGCCTTTAAAGTGTGAGAGTGGGTGGAGCCCAACGATAGTAGTGAAGATGGTCATAGGTCTCTGCCATTAAACAGGATTAGTGTGACTAGCAGGGTAGGCTTCCCTTCTTCTGGACATTTCAGTGAGAGCACAGCGGATTGGTTTTACTGGGCAAGGTTCCAGACTCATAGGTTTGTGAGTTTTTCTTTGAGAGAGCTATCTTCAACGGGAAACTCAACAAAAGGGGGCCTTCAGAAAACAAAACTTGTCGAACAGTTCAAACAGCAAAGAAAGAAACAACGTGGCCGAAAAATAAAACAGCTAAAAGCGAAAGCGAAAAGACAATTTTATTTATGTACAGGAAGTCTCGAGGAGACTATGCGAAATATTGTTTCAGGGCGAGGCCATTGAGTGGAAGGGCTACTTCCTTTCCCTCGAGATTTGTCAATTTATAAGTGGATGGGCCCAATTTTGCAGAAATTTGGTACGGGCCTACCCATAGATGTTGAAATTTCGTATGCATTCCTTTGCCTTCATGATTATGGTCCCATTTCAGGATCAGATCCCCGACTTCAAAATCCCTCTTGCCGGATTTCCTCTTATCGAACCATCTCTTAACTATGTCCTGATGTTGATGAAATCGGTCTTTAGCTTTGTGTCGGGCTTCTTCCATTCGAAGCAGGGTGTTTATCCTGGATTGTAAGGCTTGGCTACCAGAACCCCGAGAGGCTTGGGACAATTGCAAGGATGGCAGCAAGATGTTTGGGGGAAGTATGGCTTCCTTGCCGTAGACAAGAGTGAAAGGGGAGACACCTAAAGCATTCTTCGGGGTTACCCTATCGGCCCATAAGGCGTTTGGGAGAGCCACATGCCAACTTCTCTGGTTTTCTATCACAGTTTTCTTAAGGATTCGAATCAGATTCTTGTTTGAGGATTCAGCCAATCCGTTTCCCTGAGGGTAGTAATTGGCTGAATAATGCAACTTAATTCTCCATTCGTAAACAAATTCATTTATTTTGCAAGATGAAAAATAAGTAGCATTATCAAAAACAAGGAAAATTGGAACCCCAAACCTGGTTATGATATTCTCTTTCAGGAAGCTGATGACTGCGTCTTCATTGATCTTGCGCAACGGAATGGCCTCCGTCCACCTGGTGAAGTAATCGGTAGCCGTCAGAATGTATCGGTGTTGTGATGAAGAATTTGGATTTATTTCTCCGATAACATCTATGCCCCATTGCTCAAAAGGTTCAGAGATGATGACCGGCTGCAATGGGCCTGCGGCCTTAGGTAACTTCCCAGCGCTTCTTTGACATACATCACAGTTTCGCGCGTACGTGTGGGCATCTCGAAACAGAGTGGGCCAGTAATAACCAGCTCTCAGTATCTTGTGTGCTGTCGTCTCTCCTGAATAATGGCCACATGCAGGGCCATCATGTAATTCTTTGACAACTTTGTTTGCATCTTCCTTCTCCAAACATCTAAGAAGGACTCCATCATAATTCTTTCTGAAGAGAATCCCATCAATGATTTGATAGGGTGCTGATTTCAAGCGGAGTGCCCTTCTTTGTTTAGAATTCCAGTGCTCGGGTAGATATCCCTGCTGTAAATAGTGCATTAGATCCCTATACCATGACTGGGGAGCTGTGAAGATATGGCATACCTCAACCGAATTGAGCTCGACTTCATTTCTCCAATGGTGTTCTTCATCAGTCGAGTTTCCCGCCAGTAACTTGCATAGACCTTGTCCTTTGATGATTGTAGCCGGTTTAAATTCCAGATCATATTCCTGCAGAGCTGTGACCCAGTTTCCTCTCCTCTCTCCCAATTCCTTTTGAACGAAAAGGGATCTAACAGCCGGATGGGGCACTATGACTTTAGTTCTGTTCTTCAAAATGTATGGCCTAAACTGCTTGATTGCTTTGAAGACCGCATAGGCGTGCTTGTCAACTACGGGGTAATTCAGCTCAGCCCCTTGCAGACCAGTGCTCATAAACGAAATTGGGTATTCGTCCCCCAACTCCACCTTTTGCGTGAGTACAGCTGCGAGAGAGTCATCCGAAGCGAAGGTATACAAGATGAAATCTTTATCAAAATCTGGACTTCTTAAGGAAGGAGCTTTAGCTACAGCTGCCTTGATATCTTTAAATGCATCCTTCTCCAAATCTGTCCACTTGAATTGTGTGCTTTGTTTAACCATCTGCTGTAACGGCTTAACGATTTGTGCAAAATCCGGAACAAATCTGCGGACAAAATTGATGGTGCCCATAAAAGACTGCATAGATTTTTTGTTGTGAGGCATTGGGATCTTATTAATAGCTTGGACTCTTTCTTGGTCGATTGACACTCCCGCTTTGGAGATGACGTGACCCAAGAGCTTACCTTCGGGTACAGCAAACACGCTCTTCTTGGGATTCAAGGAAATACCATACTTCCGGCAACGGTCAAAGATGTGCCTCAGATGAACAACATGATATTCCCTTTTCTTTGAAAAGACTGTCACATCATCTAAGTAAACAACAACACATTGCCCACCCAATCCTCGGAAGGCAATATCCATCGCCCTCTGGAATGTAGCTCCAGCATTTATCAGACCAAATGGCATTCTCCTGTAAGCGAAAGTTCCCCACTTAGTCCTGAAAGTAGTCTTGAGACGATCTTCTTCGGCTACTAACACTTGATTATAGCCAGAGAAACCATCGAGGAGAGAAAACAGTTCAGATCCAGACACCATTTGTAGGATTTGCTCCATTGAAGGCACGGGGTAGTTGTCTTTATCTGAGGCTTTGTTTAAATTTCTGAAATCTACACATAGCCTTATCTCTCCTGACTTCTTCCTTACAGGAACCAAGTTTGCAACCCATTCAGAATGCCGAACTTTGAATATTATCTTAGCGTCCAGGAGCTTCTTTAATTCCTTTTGGATCAGCGGTTCAAGAGTGGGATGCATCCTCCTTAACTGCTGCTGAAATGGCTTGACACCCGCTTTCATTGGTATAACATGCTGGATGATGCGGACGTCATATGTTTTCAGATCTTCATAGGTCCATGCAAAAACATCCTTGTACTGTTTAAACAGCTTAATGAACCTATCTCTTTCTCCTGGTGAACAACATTTGCCAAGGTTGACAAATTTTGGTTCTGCCTCGGTACCCAAATTGACCAACTCATGTTGCATTGATGAGCTGTTAGTTTTGGTATTAGCTGGTCTTTTGAACTTATTTTGAAGGTCGAAAAGAATTTCGAGGGACCTTACCCCCTTTGGCATGAAATTTCCTTTCTCGTCTTCCTTCTTCATCAAATCAGCATCATGTTCTTCCTCATCTATTGCAGCTCCTTGAAAACTGTCTTCGTTTGTCAGGAAACTGATAATTTGCTCATCATCATCGAATACTCTGAAGTTTGTGATGTTATCGGGAATGGAAGGCCTGAAAATCAATTCAATTGAGCATTTATTATTTGACGGCACCAATCTAGAAGCAGATGTTGCTAACAAATCAGCAGCAGAATTTTGCAATCTAGGAATTGATTTTATATTGAAAGCGTCAAAATACATGATTAAATCCCATACCTCAGCCTGGTAACCTTTCAAGTGCGGTGAGAGACAGTGAATGGTGTCCCTTACCTGTCTGACAACTATCTCATAGTCACCAAAAACCTTCAGGTACTTAACATTTAAGCCAATGGCCTTCTTTAAACCATGTACCAAAGCTTCATATTCAGCGGTATTATTAGTACAATCGAATTCTAATCTACAAGACAAAAAAAACTTGTTCTTCTTTGGATCCATTAGAATACAACCGGCTCCGGATCCTTCCAGAGTTTTAGAGCCATCAAAGTATAATGTCCAAAAGGTATCTTTAGATTCAACTAAGTTAGTTTCTTTGTGGTCTATGTTAGCAACTAAATTGACTATGTTACAATCAACCTCATCAGTCCGAGAGAAATGAAGGAGATCGGACCGTTTGTCTGATTCATGGCAAAAAATTTCAGATTGATAGTTACCCGGATCCATTTCTAAGAAGTAATTTCCCAGGACCGAGGAAGAGAAAGCTACAGCCTCATTATTTTCTTCTAGCTGGGTTACGTTTTGTTTCATATGAGGTTCCCTGAGAGTTTTAATCTGATTCTGCCTGTTCTGATAAGGCAGCCATAGATGGGACCAATCGGTAGCAAAGTAACCACTCAACTTGGTAGACCAATCCCTACTCAAGATCAGCCCATAAGCTTCAGGGATATCGACCACCATTATGTCAATAAATTGACAGACTCTAGGGTCGGCTGACAGTCTAATTAAAACATCTTTCATCTCCCCTATAACCTTGACAGCAGTCCTGTCTAATTGTATGATTTGAGCTGGAGATGGTATGGGCTGCCCATTAATTTTCTTACAAATTGAAAGTGGCATAACGTTTGAAGAAGCTCCAGAGTCTACCAGACAGTTATGAACATTATGATTAAAAATTTCGAATGTCAGCAGAAATGGCAATGTTTGGGATTTGGATTTCCCACCGATGCTAGCCTCGTTAATTTCAGGATTGTCTTGAGAATCTGTTAATGTAGCGCTGGGTTTTGGTTGTAAAACATGCAGTAGTTTGTCTCGTTGATGGGGCAAGCTACACATGTCAAATATTGATACGTTCGCTTTAACTTTCTTGATATCTTCGATAATATCATACCCTATATCGGATTCATTCCCAATTCGAATGGACTTATCTGTTTTGTTCATGGTTTCTTTAGGCGGCTGAACTGTGTTGTCAGCGCTTGGCTGTTTGGCAGCTGTTTGGTTTACTTTGGGCTGTGGTGGGATGATTGGTATATGCCTCCTAGGCGGATCTTTCGAAATTTTAGGCTTATGGGGAATGGTGACTGGTACAGGATCCGCAATTGGGCCCTTGCTGCGAGTGGCAACATTTATGGTAGAGGGAGAGCTATCTACATGATCTTCTTCTACTAATTCAGTCATAGGTACCCAATCCCACAACACCATAGTAGTGTCCGGGGTTGGTTCCTGTAACTCAGGGCTTGACTCTTCTGGAGGATCATCCTGGTCTGGGATCTGAGAATCTAACATTTGGTTCATGACCAAGCTCATGGAATTGATCCATTGAGGGCAGCTCTTCTCCGAGTGTGGTTCTTGGTGAAAGGTGCAGAAATTTTCCATCCCAATCTCATTCAAGTTTAAAACAGGGGCAGTATTCATTGGTGGGTGAGACTGTTCCCCATCTTCCCTTCTTTTATAGAATGGCTTGAAAGGTTTCCTAGATGTACTAGCAGCCTTGTCTTTCTCAAGATCTACGATTTTGTTAGATAACTTCTGCATCATCTTAACTACATTTTCCATATCCGTAGATGGCTCTTCTTTGCCTCTCGTGAGGAGCAAAGGTTTCTTGCTAGCTGCTGGTTTTGTTTCCATATCTAAGGCATGTTTAGCTATGCTATCAGCCTCTTCCTCTACCTTTCGAGCTTCCTCAAAATTCTCTATCAGGGTCGTTTTCTTGGATCATTTTACAAACATTGCGATTGGACCTTCAAGAGCTGTTGTGTAGTATTCAATCAAAGACTCTTCTGTGGGTTTGTTAGTTTCACTAAAGTTATTTAACAACGTTGTGAATCTTTGATTAAAGTCTTGAACCTTTTCCTTCTTCTCCATTCTCATGGATAGGAGTTCTTTCATAAGCGTGGCGACAGTCTTTTGGTTCCCATACTTCTTAAGGAAACACTTTTCGAAATCATCCCAACTAGAAATTGAGCTGGGTTGAAGGCTAAAGTACCAAGATGATACCTTAGGCTCGAATGTGTACGGAAACAACCTGCAGACTACGTATTCATGTTGTACATCCAAAAGGCTCAGAGCTAAGTAAAAACTCTTGAGGTGATCCTCCGCCGAAATGGCTTTCCCTGGATCGTACTTAGGCAAGACCTTTTCTGGGTTTTTAGGGAGATTATGGAATGGTCCAGCTAGGTTCAGCGCTCCCCTTGCTCTCCAAGCAGGTACAGCCATGTTTGGGTTTGGATGTGGAGACCCTGGTGGAGAGTTGCAGGGTGAATCTTGTGGAGTACTTTTGGGAGTGGTAACTTCTTCAGGATTTTCTTGGTCTGTCTTGTTAAGAGTGCCGGAGATTTCTTCCAACGTCAGATTTACCAGTTCTTCAAAACTTTGAACGAGGATTGAATCACGGGTGTATTGCGGCTCCTTTCTGGGTGTGGTTTTCTTAGGGAGGAAGTTAACAGCGTTTAACCCACCTAGCTGTCTAACGTAAGATCTAGTATGTCTTCTCAAGTCCTCTATTTCTGCAAAAGGAACAGCGTACAAAGCTTCCTGAGGCTCAGGGTCAGAAATGAGGCGTTCTTGGTCTGTTAATCCAAGGTCTGGGCTGTTTGAAAAGTTTTCTTCAATCGGGTTTTCAGTGTTATCTATGACCGTGGAAGATTTTCCTCTATCAGCCATGCACTTCAGGCCCTCCTTCTAGCGCCAAAAACTGTTGATGCCTCGGATATCGTAGCATCAATCAGAAAGGGATTCTCCCCGAGAGACGGTCCCAATTAGACTATCTCCCGTTTGGTGTAGGGAATCCGTCCGGTTAGCGGTTCCGGCAACCGTGGTTTTGGACTTTAAATCCGATTCTACCGGTTATGGCCCGATCCACCTTTCTTTTGGGTTTTGTGTGTTTTATATGAGATGCACATGCCTAAAACATACTTAATCTAAATGCAACTGAAACAGATCTAAATCTAGAAATGGGAACACATCTATCTATCCCTGCAGGGGAACACGCTTAAGGGGAGAGCAATCAGCTGTAACAGATATCGTAAGCAACGAACAGATAGCTATTATTTCTCACGGTCAAAGCTACAGCCAGATGAGGATCTTGAGAAGATAGCTTCTCATTCAAACTGGAACGCATCTATTGCTCAGAAAAACAGAGGAAAGCTAAAGGATAAGGAAACAGATCTAAAATGAAACTTACAGAACGTATCTATTGCTTATGGACAGAAGAAATCAAAATTGTTTGATCTAAGTAACAAGAATAAAGAAACAAATCTAGATGCAACGAAACTGGAATTAAACTAAAAGATCCCTGCAAGGAGCAATTTAAAGTCATGAACAATGAGCCACATGGATTACCTGGAAGAAAGAACAGTTAGCTATTCGATCTAGACAAAGAAATTCACTGCAATACATTTCATTGTTCACAAAATAGACAGAACGCATGCGTAGATGAGAGCAAAATCATTAATGCAAAGAAATAATTCAGAAGTCAAGAATGATCTCACATTGCAGAATTGCAGTCATTAGAATAATCCAACACAAAGCAACCCAACATTCCAAGCAAAACGTCCATCTCCCGTGGCTTCTATTAGAAAATTCAATTTACAGAGCCGATACAAGATAGCTCATATCATTTGCCCCAAAATTTTCATTCCCTGCCAAAAAGTGCTTTCTAATCTTTCCTAGCTCCTATTTATAGTTACAAATTTGCCCTCTGGGCTGACACCTAGCATTCCCCACCTGTCATTTACAGGAATTTCCACTATAATCGACCTCCAAAATGACCACTTCCTTTACAAAAAATATTTTGACAAAATTAGGGACAGCTGTCCCACGGCTTATGCCTTACATATTCAAAAAAAAATACATAACAGAAAATTTGCTAACATCAAAGCGTTCCCTGCTGGGCACGTGTTTGTCTGCAGAGAATGGCTCACTGAATTCAGCCTCTTCGTTCCTGTGCGTGAGCTTCTTCTGGCAAAGGGTCGCCTAAGTTGATGGTCACTGATGCTGCCTGGGAAGAGGCCCTCGAATCCCCTGCTGATGCTGCTCCTAATTGGGAAGGGGGAATGAGACTGGCCAGACTTTCTGCCATTGCCGGGGAAGAGGCTGCTGGGAGAGGGGCTGCCGGATCTACTGATGCTTCTGCTGCTGCTGCAGCTTTCCTGACCTCCTCTTCTATGTAACTGTGCCACACACCTGTGTCTCTTATGATTATGTTTGCTGCAGCAGGAAACAGGATTTTCTGAGAAGTCACATTCTTCCCGAGCTCTGTTTTAATGCTTTGTACTTCTGCTTCAGCAGCTTGATATGTTTCCTTCAGCAGATGGTTGTGAAGTGTTGATGAACCGATGTAATGTTGGAGATCATCCATGGCAAGGACATCAATGCTTTTCACATACTCCATCTGGACGCCTAGCTCTTCTTTCAGTTGAGATAACCGCTGCTCCTTTCCCGGGAGGTCTTCTAGGGTCTGAGGGAAACTCAATGTGCAGTTGTCATGAACTCCTTTGAGCTTTTGGTATAGGTTGTTGATTCTATCTGTTGTCCTCTGCACACTGGCCATTAGCTTATTGGCACAGTTCCTACCAAACTCCAACAAGGCTATATATTCATTAAAATCTTCCACGGCCTTAAAAGGAAGATGCGGGGGGAAACCTCCTTTCCCTTCCCGCCATGCCATCTAACTTATGACATTTGCTTTGACACGGGTATTCTTAGCTTTGAGCCTGTGGGCTTCCGCATTAACCTCCTTTAGCCTAACCGTCATGGACTTGAGTTTGCATACCTCATCAGTGATTAGCTCTTGAGAGCCATACACTTGCTGTAGGATATTGCATGACAGCTCGTGGAAGGGGGACATGTCCAAGGTTCTGCTTTCTGCTTGCTCTAAACGCTCAGCTAATGCCTGCTTGTCTGCTTCTAGCTGGGAAGCCTTTTCTTCTGCCCCACTCTTCTCCGCTTCTGCTATCATTATTTGGAGTGCTAGCTGGTCCTTTTCCTCCTCCAGGTAGCTGTACTTGTTTGCCAACTCCTTATGCTCAGCGTACAAGCAATTGTATTTGTTCACTGCCAGGTCTCTTTGGGCTTGCTCATTAGCCACATTTTGCTGCAGGGTACGTGCTCTCTTCTTTGTCAATATATTTTCTTTGACTATAACCCCTACGTTGGCAAATGATGCCTGTGCTGTTGCTATAGCTGCGGATGCCATGGCGATGGGATCTGCGTCTGTGTTCTGCATGACAGCGACCTCTCGGCGAGTAACTATGTCATCATGGAAGGGACTTTTAATCCTCTCTTCTTATTGGAGGACCATTGTTTTTCTTTTCTTATCATAGACAAACTCATTCCATTTGGACACCGTACGTTTCCCAGATGGAGTGTACGGTACAATTGGTCGGTTTATGATGTCTATGTCTTCTTCCATAGGTGGGGTCCGGACTTCCTGAGCGGGGTCTGTTCCTTCCTTTTGGGTACCAGAGCCACCTGCTTGAGAGGTGTCTATCTCCATGTCTTGCACACCGGACCCACCTTCCTCGGTATTTTCCCTTGTCTTCAATTCTTCCTCTGCCTTCTTCCTTGCTTCAGCTCGCTCAGTCTCTGCTTCCTTCTGCTTTTGGGCTTCTTCAGCCTCCTTTTGTAACCTTGCCTCTTCTCTTAATCTGAGCTCTTCCTGAGCTCGGGCATCCTTGGCTTCTCTCTCCTTTTGCTAGATGGTCTTCTGGGCTTTGGTTGAGCTAGAGCTCGCTCGAGTACTTTGGCGACAGATCCGTAGCTCAGTCATGTTGCTGATGCCTCTGAATGCTTCCTCCTCGGCATCGGGGTAGTGTGAGTATTCGAAGTTAGCATAGTTCCCCTTGCAATGCTCGGCCACTTTACCCTTTCTGTCGTTCCTGTGGAAGATGACCTCACCGAAATGGAAGGCCTTCAACTCTTGAACAAATTCGTCGGCAGAGGCCACCCCTGAAAACTTGTAAGTACCTATGCAGAAAGGTAGGGGGGGAAAGGAAGCCTTGTGTAGCTTGTGGAGGAATGCTCCAATCCCATCCAAGAAGAGTTGTCTCACTGCTTCCTTGAGCACCACATAGTCTGTGGCATACTGCGGTAATATGTATGGGGGCTTAGTCCCTCCGAACATTCTCAAGTAGGTGCCTTGTTCTGAGAAGTAGAAGTCCCCATAATCTTCGAGGACTTCCAAAGCGTTTTGTGATAGGCAACTTGGTTCTTCCTTGAACATTTTCTCGTATAGGGGCATGATGAACCCCTCACAGATGAGTTTGTAGCTGGGCTTGTAATTCTGAGCCCACAACATCTTGAATGCGATGTAGACCGGGGCTGTGGTCCTATCCCATGTACACCCCAATCCGGGGAATTCTATCTTGGCCAAGATACAATCTATCAGGTATGACGACATGAAGAATTCAGCCTTCTTCAAGGCCAGCCCGGGCTTAGCAGCACTTATCATTGAGGCCAGACTATCTGACAAGATAGTGGCCCAGTCAAACACTGTCCCCTGAAAAGCCACATAGTGAATGATAGGGACCCACTGAATCTTGTATACTGTGCCATCGGGCATGCCGAATATTCTGCATAGCATTAAAGCAATCAATCTGAAAGGGGCCCTCAGGTTCTGCACGTCATATTCATCATTTCCCTTCTTTCTCAAATGCTTCCCTCCCCTCAATAGCTTCTTGGCCATCTCGACGTTATCCATTTGGCCCAACCACTCGTCAGTCAGAGCTTGTTGGACACGGGGAAACTTGTAGGCCGCCGCAATATACGCGGGTTGAAACGAGGCGATAGCCATTTTCCCGCTATCATTTATCACTCTCCCTTCAGTATCAGCATGTTGGAGTATCCACCCGATCACTTCAGCACAGGGGAACAGCTCAGGGCGGGTAGCGGCTCTAGTTATGCCTGAGGCTCTGATGTTAAGATAGATTGGTGCTTCCTCTAGCAGCATATCTGGGATTTCTTGGTCCCGGATCATTCTGTAGATGTCTCCCCATCTGATTTCTGGAGGGACACCCGTGGTGCACCTAGTGTCCTGGAGCGAGGTTTCAATCTTAGGAGGGGCAGGTTTCTTTTCTGTCATCTTCGCCTTCTTCTTACTGGGTTTCGGCATCTTGAATTATCCCTGATAACATCCATACACAATTCATCATGAGCTTGAGCAACAGGTTGTATGGTTTTAGCAGAGAGCAACATCGTTTTAATGAGATAAATCAATGAAGCAAATATTTAGGAAGCCAAAACATTATTTCAATCGTAAGACACACATTGAAACATTTGAAGCTCTTAAAAGACGAGTATGGGATAAGTTATGTTGCGGAAGCTATTGGTTTTTTTGGACCGATAGGCGATTCGCGGAAGCAATTGGCTTCCGGTTCCGCCTCGCGGAAGGAGACGTCTTTCGTTATAACTGCGGTTGGAGAGGTCGATGGCGGGGAAGATGCGGGTTGACTCGGTGAGGGCTTTGAATGCTATCGTTACGCGCAGCCACTCGCCGAGTCACTACGGGGTACTTTTAGTGACGGCGCCGGGGATATGCTGACGGGGAGTGCTAGGGCGGCCATGGCTTCAGGTTTCGGCTCTCGTGGCTTAGACGTTCACGGGTTTCGGCTCGCGTGTAGGGGCTGAGGCTTATGGGAGGGCCCAGGGTTTTGAGTCCGGGTTTACGGCCGGGGACATGGAAAGCCCATGGGGCTTCGACAAATTCACCCGCAACGAGGGGCGCGGCCCGGGGTTTAAAAAACGAAATGGGGCATGGTTAACCGCCTGCACCCACCACTATTGAAAATAAAATACAACGTTTTCACGAAGGCCTATGACGATTTTGCATAATGAAAACTCCGTTCACTGTACCTGACGGGCAAAACATTGCCCTTTACGGGTGTTTTGTCGGTTAAAAACCCCACTAAAACCGTTGTTTTCCCCAAAAAGACAACTCAGTAGTGAAAATCAAGGTTAAGATCCTACCTGGCACCGTGGGGATTGCTTGGGCGAGGTGGCTGCGAGCACGGATGAGCGAGGTGAGCTGGAGCGAGTTGTACGGTATCGCACGTCGTTGGCCGATTCAGAAACAATGGTGTATTGGTCGAGCCCCTACCGTATTTTATAAAGAATGGGCACGTGTGAGCCTTTAATTCGGTAGGTGGCGCGGTTAAAACGAGTTTTAAATTCGCCGCGCGCAGCGGTCACGTCAAACGGTCTCGGTTTTCGTGCAACCGTCATTCGCGGGGCCAGTTCGCGAATTGTATCCTCCGTTGCGGAAGGATTCAATGAAAGCTTCCGACGTTTCGGGGCTTACTGCGGAAAGGAAGCTCGAAGCCCTCCGCGAGAGACCGCCGCGTAACGGACGGGTAACGCCAAAGCTTCCGCCCTTTCGGAACGATATAGCGAATGCTCCTGGTATTTTCGGAAGACTTTTGTGAAAGCTTCCGCGATCCAAAATTTCAAAGTCTCGTTGATTTTTCGGGAAGGTTCGGCGAGGGCTCCCGCTAGTTTCGGAACGCTATTGGGAATGGCTTCCGCCGTTTTGGAAGCAAAACGTATACTTTTCCGCATATTCACCCGGGGTCTTTTCGGAGTCCTTTGCCGAGCGGGTTAAGCGACTGGCTTCCGCTATTTCGGAAGGGTTTCATGAAGGCTTCCGCGGATTCGGGAGCAAAAGGCTGAAGGCTTTCGCCGAAGCTCTCTGAAAAAAAATCTAAGTTCTTTCAAACTTCGGGAGGAAATCGTGAATTCCTGCGCGGGACTTATCCGAATGGCTTCCGCCGTTTCGGAACGTTTTATTGAACTCCCCCGCCGTTTCGGGAGGCTTTATTTAATTCCCCGCCGTTTCGGGAAGGGAACTCCAATTCCTCCGCGGACGGTTGTAAGATGTCCTAGGTGTTTTCCGGGAGACAAAGGCGAATGTGTCCCGCCAGTTCAGGAGGAAAGACGGAACCTTTCCGCGGTTGCGGGAGGCTTGAGTGAAAGGCTCCGCCGCTTCGAGAGCCAAGCCGTTTCGGAGCTTGAACCACTCCGCGGGGGCAACGATCGAAAACTTACCAAGTCTTTTACTTCGGAAGAAGTTGATGAATTCCTTCGTGTTATTTCGGCAAGTTTAACCGAATGGCTTCCGCCGTTTCGGGAGACAGAGTTGAATCGTTCCGCCGTTTCGGGAGACAGAGTTGAATCGTTCCGCCGTTTCGGCAAGGTTTCACCAACGGCTTCCGCAGCTTATGGCCATAATCAGAGTCTCTTTCCGGAGAGGTAAAACACGTTGGCTTCCGCCGTTTCGGGTGGCTTTTTTGAATCGTTCCGCCGTTTCGGGAGAACAACTCGAATTTCTCCGTGGTTGCGGAAGGTTTGGGCGAAAGCTTCCGCCGTTTCGGGTGGTCTTGCCCAATGGCTTCCGCTGCTTTTGGCAAAGAAAATATAAGTCCTCCTTTCGGAAAGGTTGGACTTTTGACTTCCGCCGCTTCGGGACAATGTCCGAATCATTCCAAAACGTTTGGTAAAAAACTAAGTTATCTTTTGGCTCATTGGGGAAAACATGGAAGGATTGACGGCAAGCTGTTCAGCAGGGAAGCAGAATTTTATGTTGAAAACAGAGCTGACGGCTGGGATGGCTTGTCAAGCAAAATTTCTACAAAAATATAGGAGGGGCCCCAACATGTACAAAATTTTGGGGAGGGGTGTTGCTGCAACAACAAGACCATTGGTAGAAAATTTATGGTATCTTATCACACGACCAAAAATGTGGTCGTATTTAGTTTGGTCGTTTATAGCTTGTCTTGTGATAATATATTTGGTCGTATATTTGATCATAACAATGACCAAATATACGACCAAATATATGAACACAAGACAAGTTATAAATGACCAAACTAAATATGACCACATTTTTGGTTGCGTGATAAGATACCATAAATTTGATACCATTGGTATCCAACTCAAAACTGGTCATTTATATGCAGATTTTGGTCGTCTTTTCGTCATCTCTCGTTTTGTACTACTGATGCTTGATAGCTTACTTGTCTATCGATGATGCTAAATTAGAATCCCTTGAACATCTTGATAAAATAGTTGTTGATTAATGATTAACTATTGGATAAATGATCTCCTTCTTCATTTTATTCTTTCTTGTTCTCCACACTCTACTCCACTTCACTCTTGTCCTTTTATATCTAGAATTCATCTTATTTTTCTATTATATCACTCTTTTTCTATGTATTATTCAACTATAGGAAACAAATCACACCTACCTTTATCTTTGAATTCTTCTCATTCATCAGCTTTATCATCTCTACAACTTATTGCAACTCAAACCCAATGGTTCTATTGCTTACTACCTCCACTTTCATGCACCTTTTCCAACGTTCTCTACAATTATAACTCAATTCCTATCATTTCTTTAGCCATGATCACTAATTCTTGTTGATCAAGAATTCATCCTCCTCTTGTTTTGTTGCATCTCTTCTATCAATATCACTATTTCTATCATCTCTAGACTCACTTTTCATGTCCCCCCACTACTACTTGTATTCATCTTCTTTGCTCTTTGGAATCAAATATTCTTAATTAATATTTATCTCCATCATGAATACACCTCCCTCAATTGTTCCCCCATTTATTCATTTTTAATATTATTCTCCCTCTCTATTGCACAACTACTCTTCCTCTTCACCTCAACTTTTCCTTTACTTTGACAACATGCCTATTGCATATTTTCTTTTGTTTGATTATTCAATCCTTCAAGCAAATAGGTTCCTTTTCTAACCTACAATACTATCCAAACAAATCACATTATGGGAACACAAAATTTCAATATGCACCTCTTTAGTGACACTTCCATTACCAAACCACTTGTTTTTGCAATATATTTCACTGCTACAACATTCCTCCCTTTCAAATCTATTTCCCTAACCATTATTCACTCTCCTTTGGCATGCCATCAACAACATGCATTACACATACACATTCCTCATCCTATTCAACAAATTGAATATCATTTCCTTGTTTTCTATGCTCACCTTTTACATCTAATATATATTTTCTTATCTAGACATCTTCTCTATTTTCACACTTTCAATTACATGCACCCCAATCTCACTTCATTGTTCTTCTCAATATCTTGAATAATTTATTTTTCTTTATCCTCTCTTTTCCTACTATATTTTTTTCTCTTCATGAAAAACTTATTAGAGGAGAGCATATGATTGAATTGGAGATAGGAACTGCACCTATCAAAGTACATCCCTACAAGCATCCAAAAATATTCAAGGATGAGATAGAGCAAACCATCAAGGAACTGCTTGAATTGGGGTTCATTAGGCCAAGTTCAAGTCCTTTTGCCTCATTGGTATTCCTTGTGAAGAAGAAAGATGGGACCACGAGGATGTGCATATATTACAGATCTCTCAACAAGAAGACTATAAAAATCAGATATCCTATTGCAAGGATTGATGAGCTTATGGATGAGCTCCATGGGGCCAAGTATTTTTCAAAGATTGACCTTTGATTTGGTTACCATCAAATCAAAATGAAAGAATAAGACAGCTAGAAGACAACCTTCTGGTGTCACCATGGGAACTTTGATTTTCTGGTTACGCCTTTTGGGCTAACAAATGCACTTGCAAATTTTCAATCTTGCATGAACAAAGTGTTCAACAGGAAGCTCCATAAGTTTGTACTTGTTTTCTTTGATGATATTTTGATCTATAGTAGGACTTGGGAATATCATTTGCATCATTTGGATGTTGTACTAACAATCTTGGCAAATCAATATTTTTATGCAAAGCTAACTAAGTGTGAGTTTGGGATGACCGATATTTTGTATCTTGGTCATGTGTTTGATCAAGATGGAGTTAAGGTTCACATGGAAAATATCCAAGCCATTCTAGATTGGTCTAGTCCTAAAAATATCACTGACCTAAGAGGGTTCATTGGGCTATGTACCTACTACCAGAAGTTTGTCAAAGGATTTTCCAAATTGAAATCCCTGTGGTAGAGAATTATTCCTATGGATAGTTAAACTCTCTCATGGACATAACTAAGACCCTAGATACTTAATCCATGACAGAAACAAAACAAATGGTGATATATTCTCCTAGATCTGGCACAATACATAAGCTATTGAACATGGAAGATGAAATGAAGAAGTAAAACTTACCTCCAACCTATAGGTTGTCCTAGCTCCAGCTCCAATCTTGATCTTCAAGGATTGAACCTGTTAAACCTGACAAAGAACCAAAAATTCCAAGCAAGTAGATGTATTAATCTAGATCTAATCTACAACATATCATGAATCAATATAAAAAGAGACAAGACATGGGAGAATAGGCCAAATTATCATTAAGAATGCCAAATAAGTTGATTACAATGTTATATCTTGATTTCCAAGATGATAACATCTCTTTCCAAGCTCTCATCCATCACCTTGCAAGACTCTTAAGATCAAGATGACCTCCTAATGAGTGTTCTCCACGAATTATAGGACCATAGGTTTTGTGTTTCCAAGATCACCCCCCCATAGCTCATGGATGGTCCTCCTTAAGTAGGATTTGGGAAGGCCAACCATTAGGAGAAAATGATGGATCTAAGTGAGTAAGATGTGGATCAAGGATCTAAACCATGCCAAGGAGAGAATGTGAGATGGGATTCTAAGGGGTACCTCATCCCAAGAAAATATCCATGAGATCCAAGATCCAAAATCAAAGGGATAAGCCTAAATAAAAATTTTCTCTCCCGTATAACTCAGCAAAGCACAAAAAAATTAAAATTTTCGCTCCCCCATAGGCATGCACGACATGAAAAATATGAAATTTTCGCTCCCCCATAGGCATGCATGGCACAAAAATTCCAGTAAATGGTAATTTTGGGATGTGGTTAAGGAGGTTTTCAACCCCTTTCTTGTTGGATTTGCTTCATAGTGTGACTAGGGAAGGGACCAACATTAGAATGAAGGGTCCTAACACTTTTAGGAGGCATAAACATCATGTTTTTCATGGTGGTGAAACATGCAAACTCTCACTTACACATGGTGTGGAAATTTGAGGTATAACAGATGACCCCTAAAGTGTGAGGTCAAAAGAAATCTGATGGCCGAAACACTTTACAAATAATAAGTCTGCAAGGATATTTGAAGGAGAACTGGAGAAGAGATGCAAGAAAATATCAACAATATGTCTAACGACCTTGATGCGAGCATACCCATGCTCAGAAAAACTGAATCAAAGCATGGTTTCTGACCAATACATCGCAGATCCATGATAGTACTGACTCAACAGTGACTGAAGACAAATCATGGCTACTAGACTACAAGCGTAGATCCATGATAAGACAATGACAAATCCATGACCAATACAAGAGTGGATCTGTGTGACATTACATCAATGAGGTCACCAACATAATTTCCATGTGAGAACCTACTCAAAAAATCACCAATGCAACCTGGATGTGATAAATAGACTTCAGAACCATCCATGGTTTTCTACCCGATCCCAAATCGATACGAGTTAAGGTTCACATGGAAAAGATCCAAACCATTCTAGATTGGCCTAGTCTTAAAAAGCTTACTAAACTAAGAGGGTTCATTGCGATATGTACCAAGTACTGGAAGTTTGTCAAAGGATTTTCCAAATTGACATCCCCATTGAAAGATATCACTAAGAAAGGAGCTTTCCATTGGTCAGAAGAATCTGAACAAGTGTTCAACAAAATGAAGGAGGTAATGAGCAGTTGTCCTGTTCTTGCACTTCCCGATTTTTCTCAACCTTTTGTTCTTGAGTGTGATTGTTCAGGGAATGGAATTGGAGCAGTCTTGATGCAGAATAAGCACCCCTTGGCCTTTGAGAGTAGAAAATTGCAGCCACATGAAATTTTGTATTCAGTATATGACAAAGATATGTTATCCATCATGGATGCACTAGTTAAGTTCAAGCAGTATTTGGCGGGAGGTAAGTTAATTATCAACACTGATCACAACAGTTTGAGAAACTTCGTAACCCAAAAGGAGATGAAGGATAGGAAACAAAAGTGGGTAAGCAAGGTCCAAGAATTTGAATGTTATATTGAATATAAGAAGGGTAAGATGAAAATGATGCACTTTCTAGAAATCCCGCACTTGCATTTCTCAAATTTCATGATGATTGGAAAGTACATCTTCGGATAGAATACACAAAGAACCAATTTGCTTGTGATTTTTTTTATGGATTAATTCATGATTATGCTTATAATATTATCAATGATATTATTTATTGTAATGATAGAATATTTGTAGCTCCAAAATACATACTAAAGAAGAAGATACTTGAATCTTCTAATGATGTGCCTTTAGCAAGTCATCCGAGGTTTGTGAAGACCTATAGGAAAGTGAGGGAAAGGTTCACATTGAAGGTGATGAAGAAGGAGGTGATGGAGTATGTCAGGTCATTTGTGGGATGTCAGGAAAATAAAGCAGAGCATACTCATCCACCAGGTCTCTTAAAACCACTCCCCATTCCTTAGTAGAAATGCGAAAGTGTATCGATGGATTTCATCACTAGGATTCCAAAAATCCAAGGTAAAGACAATATTTTTGTTGTGTTTGATAGATTGAATAAATATTCACATTTATTTTCTGTCACAACTAATATTTCAGCCATCCAAGTGGCTGAACTTTTCATCAAAGATGTCTTAAAACTTCATGGCATACCCAAGGCCATCATCAGTGACAGGGATAACATATTAACTAGCAATTTTTTGAAAGAACTGTTCAAGTTAGTGGGGACAAGTTTGGATATGAGCACAAGCTACCATCCATAGAATGATGGACAAATAGCGAGAGTGAACCAATGGCTAGAAGGGTTCTTAAGAAACTACGTCACCAGCCAACAAAAGTCATGGACTACTTGGCTCCATTTAGGAGAGTTTTGTTACAACACTACTTTTCATATCTCGATTGGTATGTCTCCCTTCAAAGATATTTATGGTTATGATGCAGTTAGTTTTTCTGATATGATATTTTTTATTGTAAGACACCAAAATAAAATGATTGGCTCCAAGAGAGTCAATACATACATAGGACTCTCAAGGAAAAATTACAGGTAGCACAGAACTAGCAAAAAGTGCATGCAGAGAAGCATAGAGTTGATCGAGCTTTCCAAGTTGGAGATACCGTATATTTGAGACTGAAACCCTATATAAAGTCATCATTGAAGTCTAAGGGGGCTAATAATTTGAAGACAAGATTCTATGGCCCCTACCAAGTTTTAATAAATATCGGGGAAGTGGCTTATGAGTTAGACTTGCCTCTAGGAAGCTAGATTCACAATGTTTTCCATGTGTCCTATTTGAAGAAAGAAACAGGGAAGCAAGTCAAAGTTTCACAAGAATTTACACCCCTTGATGATGAAGGGAATTTGTTGTTGATCCCTGAGAGGATCTTTGAGGTCCAAGAGAAGAATCTAAGGATCATAATCCTTAAAGAATTTTTGGTGCAATGGGAAGGACTATCTAGTGAGGATGCTACTTAGGAAGCAGAACATATCTTGCAGCATCCCAGTTTGAAATTGTTTGAGGAAAAGAAATATTGGGTGGGGAATATTGTCATGTTGCCTCAACAATGAACATTGGATCGATATCCTAACCCAACCAATCCATTGGGTTGAGGAGACAACTTCAGTATCATGGGGTTAAATTTTGTATTCCAGGCAATTAATTAATTATGAGTGTGCATTTAATTTTATCCAAATTTTGTTATCCACTTGGAATTTTTATTTATGATGCATTTAATATTTTTATGTTGAATAATTGAATATAATGCTCCACTAGGATGCATTAGTGGACAAGGTTGACTGAGAAGAGGCTTGAGGAAGAAGTCAAAGAGAAAGCACACAAATCTAGAAAATCGGGAAAAAGGAAAGAATGGAAGAGAAAATCAGGAAAAGCAACATAAAGTAGGAAAGTCAGAAAAGAAGGAAAGTTCAGAAAAAAAGAAGAAAATTAATAAAAATCCAAAGTGGAAAGTGGAAAAGCAATCGAAAAAGGAAAAAGGAGGAAAGCAAAGCAAAAAGGAAAAAGAAGGAAAGCTAGATTTCCTTATTCACTCAAGGAGGGCGCATTAGCTATGGATAATTTCTTCTCAAGTCACCCAATATCTATAAATAAACCAATGTGCACTACATTCACATCTTTTGTCAGTTTGAGTATTGGTATGAGAGCAATTTTGCCTCAGAGACTTTAGAGATGTGACCCTAGTCCAAGCTGGGAGATGTGCCCCTACTTTCTATGAGGGTATGATGGTATTCAAACATTTTTATTGAATTTATTTTCAGGTCATGTATCTGAACCAAGTATGGTTCAAATTTTAGAAAGCTTCATGAATACCATGGTTCGAATCTCAGAGCTTCATAGTGATTTTCAATGCTAGATTGTTGTGTAGGAGAGGAGAAGAGATGTTGTAATGATTTGAGGAGTCTCTTGGATAATTTATGATGTATTTATAGTCAAAATAAATCTCTTATATCATTCATGTCATTTGATATTACATAATTCATAAATATTCAGAGTTTTCTCCACCCCTTCTAGATTTGCCTAGATTTTTACTAGTTTTCAAAATAATTGTGAAATATGAATGAAAATAGTTACAAATGAGTTGATTCTTGTTTGATGTTAATTAAAATTAAAAATGACCCAATACATGTCTGAGTTGAGAAATTCGTGATCCTTCATTGACTATTTGGGATCTCTTGAAAATTACTAGTTATGCAATCCCTGAGTGTCAAATTACTAGTATTTTGTGAGACTTCTTCATAAATTCATATAACTTTATGGAATGTCACTTGACACTGTAACGACTATAATTTAATTTTATTTATCCTCTCTGAGTAAAAAAGACTCATCCCTTGCATCCAGTCAAAGCTTATACCCATACTAATCTGCATATGCTGAGGGGCCCATGCACGTTGGAGTAGATTTAAGATTTGATGATATTGAAACATCAATGGTCTCAATACATTTTGCAGAGTTATTAAAAAATATCAGAGCCATCCTTTCATCCAAATATTTTGATCTTGTCCACCCTCAGTCAAATTAGCTTCCATAAACATTATTTTAATTTATTTTGTGAAGTAGAGGGTTTTTGTATCACTAATCCTAGTTGGTAAATTACACCATCATACATAGAATATTGATTCCATAGCTTGGTTTATTTATGACTTAGAAGGCCAAGTCATGAGTTCTGGTGGAGTATCTCTCCGCCCATAAACTAATAACATTTCTTAATACAGTGTTGTATTTGATTTGATGTCAGAAGCCATTATTCATGGTATTACACATCTAACCATCTACCTAGACTCACATTTGGTCGTATCCTAGTTAAATGGAGTATATCGTGTCTATTGTCTTGTTTTGTTATGAAATTTTATAAGAATTCATTTATTAGAAAGAGAGTTTAATTTTATTACTTACATACACATCCTAAAGACACATAACCATCTAATTGACCCTCTATCTAGTTACATCATTGACATACATTTGTATCATAATCCATTCACATAAGCATAAACCAACAAAACATTATATAAATTGTATGCAATGCCAGTAAAGTCATCCTATATCTATATCTATAAGTAAATAAAAAAGTACAAAAAGTGAGTCTGACTTCAAAATAGGAGTTCAACACTGCTCTAGTGTGACTCATAATACAAAATGTTCATTCATCCCTACATGATGTAGATATTTGCTAAGTACAAAAAATACATGTCTCTAAAAAGACAGCGATCAATCAGAATCCTCCTCTACATGAGCAACCTCTTCCTCCCGGTAGTAGACTACATAAGTAGCTACTTTATGTAGTAGCCTAATCCACACTGGGGGCACACTAACTACACGTGGATGCATTTCCATCGGGATATTCTCTATACAGAGAGGTGTAAATTCCATGGTCAAACCAGTAATAAGACTCTCCACTGTGGCAAGAATAACTGTAGCTCCCTCGATAGGAAGTGGCTCTCATACCAATACTCTAAGATGACCATCAGGTTGTACATGCCCAATATCTACATCATTTTAGTATATCAGTACTCACATCATAAAAATATTATAACTTTTCAAAAATAAAAAATAATTAATAAAACAAAAAATAAGAACTTACCAATGTTCCCCCATGCATTGCTAGGAGGTAACATCAAGTCTGGATCACCACAAAAATATAGTCCCGCATAAGGGAAATACTCTATAGCAGGGATCTGGTGACTCCACCAAGAGTCAAATTCATAATCAAATAAAGTGGTGACGGATCCACCTTTGTGTCTCATAAAGAGATCACTCTACCGAACTAAGTTTCACGATGGTCCAAAGGTGGGAGTCTAGTCCTAGGAACTATGCATGGAATCTATTCGAATAAAAATGACACAAGGATGCTTCCATAAACAAAATTATTTTCCCTCCCTACTCTACATTCATTCAATTGGTGTTTTAAGTTCACTAATAAACCGTTATCCCAATCAAAGATCACTCCTTGAAGGCACTCAACTCCTATTTGAATTTGATTTTTTGTATCCAAGGGCAATGTGGCACTACTAGCTACTCTGGCAACAGTACTAAGTATCAATTTGAGAGGAAAGCTTGCTATGTTGGAAATAGGAACTTGACTACTGGAATTTTGTGTCCCGGGAGTACAATATGCATTCAAATAATCCTACACAGATAGGGAGCTGACTCCTTGGAAAGCACCTTTCAAATTTACTGCATCTCCCCTACGTGATAAATCAGTAATGAAGTAAATGTCTTCCACATTAATCTCAAGGATCTCCCCTTGAATATTGAAGACTCCTTGATCCACATGTTAAAATTCAATATGCTAAGACAGAAAATAGTAGCATTACATTCCATTTCACAATAATAGCATATACAGGATCACTGAAGAAACAACAAGCACAGCATAAACACAAGAGACAGAGATTTATCCTGGGAAACCCTCATGGGGTAGAAAACCCAGCAAAGCTTCCTCAATATAGATGACCAGCAATATACAAAGATGAAACCCTGAGACATGATCTCCTCCTCCACAATAGCAGACCTCTCCTCCACAAGTGCGCTATCCTCAAGTGTGTGAGTGTGTCAAATGAGGAACACACCTCCTCTATTTATACACTACTCTGATATGTATTTTACACAAGTACATGTAGGCTCGTATTTAACCATTAGGTTAAATACCCCATTATAACTGACTGGGCCGACCCCCACATGGTGGGTCTAATAACCCTAGTTACCACACCCAACTCGGAGGAATAAACATCTCCGGAATAAATAATATACAAATATAATATTCTTTGAAGTTACAATATTTCAACACTCCCCCTTAACGAGAAGGATATTATAACAGTATCTGCACGAGAAAGGAGTCATCAACATCATACATGATACATCTATAAATCATTGGAAGCTTTCTCAACATCATCAGTAACTCAAGCAGTTACTGGAACATCTTCAATACTGGAACATCAACATCTTCAGTACTGAGTCTTTATCTTCTGCAACACTCGAACAACTACAACAACATCAACATCTGGATCCTCACGATCATCAGTATCGTCATCTCACGATCATTAGCATCGTCATCACACGATCATCAGCATCATCATCACACGATCATCAGCATCATCATCACACGATCATCAGCATCAGCATCATCATCACACGATCATCAGAATCGTCATCTCACGATCATCAGCATCGTCATCACACGATCATCAGCATCGTCATCACATGATCATCAGAATCATCATCTCACGATCATCAGCATCGTCATCACACGATCATCAGCATCGTCATCACATGATCATCAGTATCGTCATCACACGATCGTCAGCATCGTCATCAACACAGGTATCCATAACAATACAAGTATCCACATCATTAGTAGAAGTATTCATGCCAATACAAGTATACATATCATCAATACAAGTATCCATACTGATACAAGTAATCATGTCATAAATACATGTATCCTACCGATACAAGTAACCACATCATCAATACAAGTATCCATACCGATACAAGTAACCACGTCATCAATACTAGTATCCTACCGATACAAGTAACCACATCATCAATACAAGTATCCTACCGATACAAGTAACCACATCATCAATACAAGTATCCTACCGATACAAGTAACCACATCATCAATACAAGTATCCTACCGATACAAGTAACCACATCATCAATACAAGTATCCTACCGATACAAGTAACCACATCATCAATACAAGTATCCTACCGATACAAGTAACCACATCAAAAAATCACTTTCTCGGAGACCATACGTCTACGGATCAATTCAGGGACCAAAGTCCGGGGATGATAATATCCCCACTTCTCGGAGACCACACGTCTACGGATCAATTCAGGGACCGAAGTCCGGGGATGATACAATCCCCACTTCTCGGAGACCACACGTCTACGGATCAATTCAAGGACCGAAGTCCGGGGATGATACAATCCCCACTTCTCGGAGACCACACGTCTACGGATCAATTCAGGGACCGAAGTCCGGGGATGATACAATCCCCACTTCTCGGAGACCTCACGTCTATGGATCAATTCAGGGACCGCAGTCCGGGGATGATACAATCCCCTGCCTGTTCATTCAGGACTTCATTATCGGAGACCCAGTCTACGGCTCTATTCTGGGACCTCAGTCCGGGGATGATGCAATCCCCTGCCTATTCATTCAGGACTTCATTCTCGGAGACCTCACATCTACGGCTCTCTTTAGGACTGAAAGTGCAGGGATGATCCAATCCCCTCAACTGTCCACTAAGGACTTCATTCTCGGAGACCTCACGTCTACGGCTCTCTTTAGGACTGAAAGTCCAGGGATGATCCAATCCCCTCAACTGTCCACTAAGGACTTCATTCTCGGAGACCTCACGTCTACGGCTCTCTTTAGGACTGAAAGTCCAGGGATGATCCAATCCCCTCAACTGTTCACTAAGGACTTCATTCTCGGAGACCTCACGTCTACGGCTCTCTTTAGGACTGAAAGTCCAGGGATGATCCAATCCCCTCAACTGTCCACTAAGGACTTCATTCTCGGAGACCTCACGTCTATGGTTCTCTTTAGGACTGAAAGTCCAGGGATGATCCAATCCCCTACCTGTCCACTAAGGACTTCATTTTCGGAGACCATACGTCTACGGATCTATTCAGGGACCGAAGTCCAGGGATGATACAATCCCTACCTGTACACTAAGGACTTCATTTTCGGAGACCATACGTCTACGAATCTATTCAGGGACCGAAGTCCAGGGATGATACAATCCCTACCTGTCCACTAAGGACTTCATTTTCGGAGACCATACGTCTACGGCTCACTTTAGAACATGTGTTCAAGGATGATACAATCCCCACATGTATTCTCATCAATACAAGTACTAGTATCCTCAACCATACACGTACATTAATCAATACATGTGTCATCAAAAGTATGTATTCTTACCAATACATCTTATCATCAAAAGCATGTATTCTCACCAATACATCTATCATCAAAAGTATGTATTCTTACTAATACATATAACATCAAAAGCATGTATAAGTAAAACTAAGTATTCTAAGTATACGAGTCCTAAATCTAAATATTTCTAAGTATCTAGGTGTAGAGAATAGGTTACCTCATCATCGACCTTGTTGTTCGATGAGACAATCTCATCATCAGTGACTATACTACTCCCCCTTTCGAGGAGGGTCCTTTTGAGCTACACCAAGCTTGTCTCGAAAGTATTCAAATTTCACTCGAGACAGAGGCTTGGTTAGTATGTTGGTAACTTCTTCACTCGAGGTAGAGGTTTGGTTAGTAAATCGGTAACCTGTTACGAATTCAAACTTTATAGTTCCTTTCTGTGTCATATCTTGTTAGATCCCTATGATCTTTGACTTATCATGGAACACTGGATTCTATGTCATCTTGATACAACTCTATTTGTCACATAGGATCACAGTTGGTTCTATCTCTAAGTCAAACAATCCTGAAGCCAAACTTCTTCACAATTAGCAGAGCAAACAGCCATATATTCTGCTTGTGCTGAGAGCCACACTAGACTGCTTCCAGCTAAACCACGAGATCATGGCTAATCCTAGACAATAACATCCTCTTGATGTGTTCTTCTTGTCTGATACACTTTATGCCCAATCAACATCTGAGTAGCCATCTGAAGTCATGATCTCCAAGATAGCACAGATCAAAGTCTATCGTATCCTTTAGGTGCCTCATCACATGCTTTGCAACTATCAGGTGAAAACATCTAGTTTCCACTAGATACTGACTCAAGGTATTCACAACAAAGCATATATCTAATCTAGTATATGTTAGACACATCAATGACCCAATAATTTGACTGTACAGAGTTATATCCACTAACTCTGATGAGTTATCCCCTAACAGCTTCAAGTTGGAATCCATAAGAGTGGCCATTCCAACACCTCAAGTCATATTTCTCATCATACTTTTCCTGGTTGAGAAATATTCCTTCTGAGCCTTGCCATACTTCCAGACCTAGGAAGTAAAGCGTCAATTTGAGATCTTTCATTTTCATTTCTGCATTGAATGATCTTCTGCATATCTCTCTGTGCCATCTCTCGTTAGATGGGTCTACTAATATGAGCCTTAATATCATTCGAACTCTGTGGTGAGTTCCTTCTTGCATCCATGTCATTTGTGTATAGAAATCATATTCAACCTTGTAGCAAAGGTTGAGATCCACATCACCCATGGTGATCATTAAGCTTATCAATTTATTATCGATCCTAGGTACCTATACAGAACCTGATTCACACTTCTTCTTTAATTACACCATACTTGGAGCAAACATATTGTCGTGATTCTCTTCCCCTTTCTAAGAGAATCTTCTAGCCATGAGCCTTCTATATTTTGTTTGATTTGTAAATCTTCTTGTTTGAACATCCACCACTTGTACGATGTCCATCATTCTTCATGACCTTTCCTACAAATAAAAATTAAGTACATGATTAGTAATACTTCATAATCATCAAATCATATTGACATGATAACCTATTATGCATACAGATATCATTTACATAGTGATGCAACTATTTTGACCAATACTTTGGCACAACACTTTCCCATATCCTGTATGCATACAGTGGCTATCTAGATGCCTTCCATCTCTACCAAAACATACTATCGAGAGTGTGCACAACTCTCAGCATGTCAGCAAAGAGGTTTCATTCTAGACAAGCAACAATGGAATGTTTGTCCAACTTACCAATCATATGCATATTAGTAGTATACTGTTTACACTCAGCATGATATATTATAGGAATACAAATATGCATACAATCTATTACAGGCAATATCATTTACTATTTCAAATAACAACTCAAATACTTATCTTTTATGTTTGTGTGGTTGCCTCCCGCTTGATCTTCTGTATGTCTTTTGAACTTCTATTCATTCTGTACCACTGTGCATGCTCAAATGTGCACTAGTGTCATCATCATGATCTCATACACAAACATACATTCATTAGTATAATCTCAATGTTATCAAAACATTATAGTTCTAAATAATCTTGAAAATGTATAATCATGATTATAGATAATATTCAAGGATTCAGGGAAGTCTTCCTTTACTTATGCATATTCTTGTTTGATCTAGTTAGTTAAATAATCAACCAAGATAAGAGACATGATATGCATAAACCCTTGATTACTAAATTTATGAATAAGCATAACCAATCATACCAAGTATACTTATATAAGGGATCCTAATCACAAGGTAAGATTCTAACATGACATAGGAAAACATACCTGGATTAGTATACCTGCTTAGTTATGTGCAACATACCTAAACAATCTCTTCATTGATTTAGAGATCCTGAGCTAGAACCTGCATGTCTCATAGGTTAAGCATAATATAACAAGTTCATACATACCTCGTAAGTAGAACAAAGATTATGGATGAGTCTTTGTATTCATGTGGTCATGGTCATGGAACTTGATTTGTCTTTTGTGATGTACCTGTATCTTGTTAGCAGACAACATCAACTTCACACAACACCATAATGCATTAGTACAATCATATAGCCCTAATCAATGAATGTCTTTGATCATTCACATGCATTCATACTGTTACTAGGGTGATAAGACAATTCTAACATTAATCAAGATTGCACTAATAAATAACATGAAGACAAAACACATTATGAACTTAATCAAGAATCAGATTTCAAGACATACCTAAACCTCCTTAAGTCATACCTGTCGAGACTTCTTGTAGTCTTCTTAAGTAAGGCCTTAGCCTCAACTCCCCCTGAAACTTGATCTGGAGCTTGATTAGGGTTTTCTAGAGAAACCCTAAAAATTCAATCTTTGACTTTCACACTTCTGAATGGATGAAAGAATATGTCTTGCTGAGCTGATCAAACTAGCATACTTCAATTTTGGAATTTCCAAAATTTGACCCCTCAAAATTGCCTTTGAAACTTCTGGATCTTCTGGACAGGATCCCGAACTAGGGTTTGATGAAGCCCACCCTTCTGCCCAAACAAAAGGTTCGATCCAAGGCTCTAAACTCTTATTTTTCTTAGGAGTTTCCAGCCGTGGTTACAGACTTCAAAAATTCCAACTTTTGCTGAAGCCCTAATTTTCCATCTTTCCGATCAAAATCCCGAACTGGGGTTTGATCAAGCCCGGTCTTCCACCTAACCAAAAAATTCGATCTTGGTCTCTAAATTTCAATTTTCTTGAGTAGCATTCAGCCGTGGACTCCGATTCCAAAAATTTTAACTTTCTCCGAAACCCTAAATTCCGGAAGCTATGAATAAAGGTGCTCGAAAAATAATTCTGTTTTGACAGAAATATGCACCTGATTGTTTCTGCTATAACTCTGAAATTTTTTTCTCCGTAGGGTATGAAACCCTTTTTCTGCAGTAGCCTGACCTGTCATCTTTCCATCCTGACAGGCCTGACCTCAATTGGATTTTCTGAGAGAGAGTTATGCCAAGTGTCGCAACGTGACCTGTTTATGGGATAAAACAGTAGAGCGAACTTGTACGATGTGCCACGTGTCACTGTTTGAACTTCGGCCTCTGAAAAATTTTCCTGAGATATCTCATCTTGTTATCTTTCCATCTTGATAGGTCTGACCTCAATTGGACTCTCTGAGAGAGAGTTATGCCAAGTGTCGCAATGTGATCTGTTTATGGGATAATACAGGATAGCAAACTTGTACGGAGTTCCACGTGTCACTGGTTCAACTTCGGCCTCTGCAAAAGTTTTATGAGATAGTACAGACTGTGTACTACCTGTCACTTTTTACGAAATTTCATTTGGAGCTTCCTAGCCCAAGATATGACCTTTTTCCCAAGGTCACCTGATTTTGACTCAGATCTGGAAGAGGCAGAAACCCTATATTGTACAGATCATAAATCACAAAGTACAACGAATTAGAGGTTGGCCTTTGGACACAAGGTACCTGGAGATTTAATCTTCGTCCTGTAACAATTTCAGATCCGAAAACTTTGCCAAAACGTATTTATAGCGAAAGTGATACGATGACTAGTTTTTGTTATGTAAAACCCTAACCTTCAAATTGTCGTAAGTAAAGCAAGTGTCTTTAGTGCCATACCTTGTCTTCCTTCAGGTTAGCTCTGATACCATGTTAAAATTCAATATGATAAGACATAAAATAGTAGCATTACATTCCATTTCACAATAATAGCATATACAGGATCACTGAAGAAACAACAAGCACAGCATAAACACAAGAGACAGAGATTTATCCTGGGAAACCCTCATGGGGTAGAAAACCCAGCAAAGCTTCCTCAATATAGATGACCAGCAATATACAAAGATGAAACCCTGAGACATGATCTCCTCCTCCACAATAGCATACCTCTCCTCCACAAGTGCGCTATCCTCAAGTGTGTGAGTGTGTTAAATGAGGAACACACCTCCTCTATTTATACACTACTCTGATATGTATTTTACACAAGTACATGCAGGCTCGTATTTAACCATTAGGTTAAATACCCCATTATAACTGACTGGGCCGACCCCCACATGGTGGGTCTAATAACCCTAGTTACCACACCCAACTCGGAGGAATAAACATCTCCGGATTTATAGTATAATCACATCGGAGGTATGGAACATCTCCGGAATAAATAATATACAAATATAATATTCTTTGAAGTTACAATATTTCAACACCACATACCAGTACCTCACCAAAGTCTCATTGAATGGCCTTTGTGCTCTCATATTTGTGGTTTATAAAAACTTGAGTAAACCACATTGTTGTAATGTGGTTAGCCTCAATGTATCTCCAAGAGAATCCTAGTCAAGGGCCTCATTTTCCCTTTCACACCATACAAGCATCATATCTACAAAAATTTGGGTATTAGTCCTTCACCATTCCAATTTTAAATTTTTACTACACCACACGCAGGTGAGAGTTACCACAATTATGCATCACACTCAGGGTAGCCAAGGCCCACCTATGCGTATCAAGCTTACACACAACCCAACATTGTCTCACCCGTGCGTGCACCTGTAGAGAAATAGAATGAAGCTATAAACTCAAAATTAGAGTTAAAACTTAAAATAATTGAATGCAAAATTATGAGAACAGTGAAAAGAATTACCTGCAATTGACAAATTCGCAATTAGTCCATCGTATTGACTGTAACAAACGTTGAAACTTCTAGATCTTTTTAGGCTCTCCAAAGTGGTAAAATGAAATTGAACCATTTATTTTCATTATTTTACTATTTAAAAAGAAATATTTCTATTTTTGAACCACTTTTAAATAGTTTGACGTTTCAATTTATTATATTTGGTACTAATGGTTAACTTTTGGATGACGTTTTCATTTTAAGAATCAAGAGGGTGCGTATTGGAACTTTTGTCTACACATGTCCTGGAATAAAATGTTCATATTATTTAACCTTCATATAGGTTATGTCACACTCATCTTGCATTATGCATTAATACCTTACCATATGTTATACCATAGGACCTTTTATCCACGGATTGTGACATTAAACCTTATTACAACACCTTATCATAATTGTTCTTCCATGGATAGATCCCACCACACATGGGACACCTTAGTTAGCACCTGTCTTCCATTCTGGTGCCCATGTTGCATGTTGCTATAGTTGGGAGCCTAACTATTTTGTCATATTCTTGCAGATAAGCCACATACTTTCTCTCATCATTCTAACCTCCCTTTTAAAGGTTGCCACAATGTATGGAGTGTCTTTAATCTCTTTCCTACCTCCTTAAAACATGAAAATATTGTCAAGCTATATTGTTTCTTTCATACTTGTTTAATTACTTGAAAGGTCATTTATATGGTATAAGTTTAACGCTTTTCCAGACCATTTATTCTATATATGAAAAAGGAATACTCTAGTCATATGTGTCTATAAGCGTTCTATCTTGCATTGTTTTATCATTTTTTGAGCGAGGAGACTAACCTTACAAAAAATTACTCTATCGAGTCTTATTTAAGTTTTTCAAACTCTCTAAATAGAAAAAACTGGTGAGAATCTACCAACTCGGGCTCGATATAAAATGCACGATATGGTGAATAGTGTTCTTGTTTATTTTTTTCAGACTCTTTAAATATGAAAACACGAGTGATCACGAACACATTTGGGCTTGATATGAAATCCGGGGATCAGTATTTTATCGAGCATTCTTGATTTTATTCGAGGTCGCTAAAAAAAGAAGAAAGTGTCGATTTTCCCTTCTATGGACTCGTAAAATTATACATGGAAGGACCCTTTTGTGGATCGAACCCCTCCTTTTTCATGTTCATTAAAATTATGTTAAGTGACTCATCATTAGGTGAGCTATATCGAGCATACTTTTATCTTTTTTTCTTTCGTTGAAACATGAAAAAGTACAAAAATAGAAAGGGAAGGGAGATATGTCATATGGTTATCATTAAAAGGACAGCAAGTCAAAATTTATCCTTGAATAGAGCACCTATATCGAGTACATAAAACATATTGTGTTTTAGTTTAATCCTTAGGATGAACACTGTTATCAAATTTTTTCCTCCTTTGGTTGGTTACTCTTCCAATCATATGGAGAATCTCTCAATGTCTCCTATGCTGATGTATATGTAACTTCGGAATGTATTTCACATATATGTATATTGTATTCCTATAGAGTTTTTATTATTCCTCTCTACGGAAGTGGTTGTATTCCTATAGAGATGTTATTATTCCTCTATATGGAAGTGTCGTCATTTATATTGTAAGTGTCTTAACTTATACTTGATGGGTTATTAGACCACCTTGTTGGGGTCGACCCTGTATAAGTCATGTGGGTCGAAGGGTTATTAGACCACCCTAGTGGGGGTCGGTCATGTGGGTCAAAGGGTTATTAGACCACCATATTGGGTTTCGGCCCAGTCATCATTGTGTTATGTGGTTAAGTTAAGGCCGACCTAGTAGAGGTTATTAGGCAAGTCAAGTCTAGTATAAATAGAAATCGGGAGATCTCTATTTCATCATTCTATTCACTCACTCACACTTTGAAGAGTGGCCCACTTGTGGAGGAGGAGGCTCTACTGCTAGGAGAAGACTATCTCTTGTATTTTGGTTGTATCATTGCTCTATCTATCTTTGAGGAAGTTATTGGGGTTTTTCACCTTTATGGTTTTCCCCAAGTAAACTCTGTGTCTCTTGTGTGCTTGCATTATTGTGTCCATGATTAATATGCTGTATATATGCTATACATGTTGTTCTCTCACTTAAGATCCTAGATCAGATTGAAGTAAATTCTGAAAGTTTAACATGGTATCAGAGCTATCCTAAAAGAAGGCATGATATGGCATGTACGACACTTGTTGCACTTACGATGCTAGGGCTTGATATAGCAAAAACCATCCATCATAGCCCTTTCGCTATAAATCCATTTTAGTGAAGTTTTCAGATCTGAAACTTTTATAGGTCGATGATCAAATCCGCATGTACCTTGTGTCCAAAGGAT
Source organism: Larix kaempferi (assembly GCA_027924585.1). Lineage (NCBI taxonomy): Eukaryota > Viridiplantae > Streptophyta > Pinopsida > Pinales > Pinaceae > Larix > Larix kaempferi. The sequence goes on along the minus strand of BSBM01000088.1, from coordinate 14,617,348 downwards.
AAACTCTAATTAGTTGTACTTTGTGATTTATGATCTGTACAATATAGGGTTTCTGCCTCTTCTAGACCTGAGTCAAAAATAGGTGACCTTGGAAAAAAGATCATAACTTGGGCTAGGAAGATCCAAATGAAATTTCGTAAAAAAGTGACAGGTAGTACACAGACGGTACTATCTCAAGAAACCTTTTCAGAGGCCGAAGTTGAACCAGTGACACGTGGCACGCCGTACAAATTCGATCTCCTATTTTATCCCATAAATATGTCACGTTGCGACACTTGGCATAACTCTCTCTCAGAGAATCCAATTGAGGTAGATAGCCCGACGTATCGGGATGGAAAGATGATAGGTCGGGCTATCTCAAGAAAAAAATTTAGACTCTGTGGATTGAAAGGTTCGGAGTTACACAAGAAACAATCAGGTACATATTTATGTCATAACAGAATTATTTTTGAGCACCTTCATTCATGGCTTCCGGAATTTAGGGTTTCGGAGAAAGTTGGAATTTTTGTAATCGAAGACTATGGCTGAATGATACTCATCAAAATCAAAATTTAGATACAAGGATTAGAATTTTTCGTTAGGCAGGAGGGCGGGCTTGATCAAACCCTAGTTCGGGACTTTGATCAGAAAAGTGGAAAATTAGGGCTTCTGTAAAAATGGGAATTTTTTAAATCTGTGACCACGACTGGAAGCTCCTCAGAAAAATAGAAGCTTAGAGATTTGGATCAAACCTTTTGATTGGGAAGAAGAGTGGGCTTCATCAAACCCCAGTTCAGGGTCACGTCCAGTGAATCCAAAAGCTTCAAAGGAAAAATTGAGGAGTGAAACTTTGCAGTTTTCAAATTCTGAATATACTAGTTTGATCAGCTCATCAAGGCGCATATTTTTATCCTTTCGAAAGTTTGAAATTCAAAGTTTGAATTTTTTAGGTTTCTCTGACAAACCCTAATACAACTCTAGATCCAGTTCTTGCAAATCAAGTGGATTGGTTTAATCCTAGAAGAGGATGGATTGGTCACCTGCATAAGTGAAGAAGTTCCTGTTTCAGAGGGAGATGAGGCTAAGGCCTTACATAAGAAGATTACAAGCAATCTCGACAGGTATGACTCATCCAGGTATGTCTCGAGATTTATTCATGATTAAGTTTATGATATGTTTGTCTTCATGTTATTATGGTTAGAACAATCTTGATTTTAGACTTGTCATATCACCTTAACAAAATTATGAATGCATGCATTAGGGTGTTGACACTTATGATTGTACTAATGCATTATGGTGTTGTATGAGGTTTATGTTGTCTGCTAACATGAAAGGTACACCAAGAAAGAAAAATCATGTTCTAGTTCAAGAACATATGATCATGATGACATGAAGAAAAAGATTCATCCATTGTCATGGATCACTTAGAAAATCTACTTACGAGGTATGTATAACTTGGTTCTACAATGGATAACTTATGAGACATCCACGTTACTAGCACAAGTCATTGAAGAGAACCAAAAGACATTATGCGAGTATGTTAGACATAACTAGCTAGTATGCTAATCCAGGTATGTTTTTCCTATATCAAGCTAGAATTTTACCTTGTGTTAGGATCTTATACTGTTGTGTTGTTGATAATGATTATTCATGAAGTCATAGGTTTTAATAGTCATGGATGTATGCATATTATGCTTCTTACCATAATTGATGATATGACTAACCAAACGAATCATGAAGGTATAGGTTTAAATAATCACGGGTTTTATGCATATTATATCTCTTATCTTGATTGATGATTTAACTAACCAGAAGAGTCATATGATCAAATAAAAATATGTATGAGTAAAAGAAGACTTCCCTGAAACCTTGAATACTAATGTTTATTATCAGTGTTTGAAATGATCCTGACTATACATGCTTGAGATTATTGTGTTTTGATAATATTAAGATTATACTAATGAATGTTTGATTACGTATGAGACCTAGAGGATAACACAATGATGATACTAACAAGCATGCATAAGGATTGAGAATGAATATAAGTTCAGGGATAGGTAATCCAGGAAGCAAAGATCAAGAGGGAGCACACTCCAATAGTTTTTGCAAGGATGCATATATTCAGAGGGAGTTGACCACTTCTCACAATCCACATCAGAATGGAGTTGTAGAAAAGAAGTAAAGACTGAGAGGGAGTCAACCCAACAATCAAACAAAGATAAGTATTTGAATTGTCATTTCTTACATAGTTGTTTGTTTAAATAATGTTATTCAATAATGTATATTCCTACAATTAGGTTGTGTATTATGCATATTAGAATAGTTGCATTGATGAACAGTATACTACTAATATACATGGGTAAGTGGCCTATGGCACTGTACAACATTCCATTGCTACTTATCTAGAATGAAACCTCTTTGCTGACATGTTGGGAGTTGTGCACACTCTTAACAATGTTCTGGTAGAGATTGGAAGGCATCTAGAAAGTTACAGGATATGGATAAATGTTGTGTTGAAGCATTGGCTAAAGATAATTGCATGACTGTATGACATATTTCTTTATGTGTAAGAATTTGTTCTGAAAACTATGAGATGTTTTCTAATCATGCAATTTAACTTGTTGTGTAGGAAAGATCGTATACCATCACCTACAAAAGAAGGACTACAACATTTTTCCAGCAACAAAGTTATCTGTTGAAAATATTGAAGATATTGAAGTTCCCAGGATCTGGGAAGAATGCCATGATCGAGGAGTATCAGTCGATCATGAAGACGTTTGGGATGCAGTCCCAAAGGGTAGTCTGTAGTGACTTCCAAGAGGATCTATAAGATAAAGCATGTGGTAGGTGGTAGCATAGAGACTTTTTCTCCTGAAGCAAGATACACTTCCATTAGATTCGTACTTGCTCTAGCTGCAGTGATGAAGTGGAAGATACACCAGATGGATTTCAAGACAGCCTTCTTGAATGGTGTAGTTGAAGAAGAAGTGTATGTGGAGAAGCCACTTGGTTCAGAGACACATGACAGGGAGTCTTATATGTGCAGAACTTGGTATGGTAGACAACTTTCTATCCAGTTTGGGCTTTACCAAGAGTAAAGTGGATTCCAACCTTTACTACAAGGTTGAGGAAGGCAATCCAGTGATACTACTTTTGTATGTGGATGACCTGTTTGTTATAGGTGAGGTTAGATTGATTGTCGACATGCAGCGGAAGCTTGCTGTCGAGTTCGAGATGAAGAACTTGGGTATGATGCACTATTTGTTTTTGGCATGGAGGTGTGGCACAGTGCAGATGGAATCTTCCTTGGACAAGGGAAGTATGCAGTAGAGATCCTGAAGAGGTTCGGGATGATGTAATTCAAGGACATGGCCACATCTATGGCATTGAACCTGAAGCTTCTGTGCGATGCGTCATTTGATCCGGTTGATGTCACAGTGTATCGTCAGATGTTTCGGTCCTTGATGTAACTGACAAACACGAGACCAGATATTTGCTTTGCGGTGAACACATTGAGCCAGTTCCTGACAGATTCAAGGAGTGTTCACCTGGTTGCTATAAAGCATATTCCGAGGTACCTGAAGGGTATAGTTGATTATGGGCTCAAATATGATGTGAATCAAAAGTTTAACCTGCAGGGTTATGTTGATTCAGATTGGGCTGGTAGTTCTACAGATAGGAAGAGCACATCTGGGTGTTGCTTCAGTATGGGATCAGGTGTGATCTCTTGGTTCAGCAGGAAGCAGTCCTGCGTAGCACTGAGTACACTTGAGGCAGAGTATGTTTCAACCTATTCAGCTAGTTGTGAGGCAGTATGGATTCGGAAGATACTATCTAAGTTATTTGATGTCCCGTTTGATGCTACTAGTATCTTTTGTGATAACCAGAGTTGTGTGAAGCTATCCGAGAACCCAGTGTTTCATGACAGGTCGAAACATGTAGAGATCAAATATCACTATATCAAGGATATGGTGCATAGAGGAGCTGTGAAGCTCCTGTACATTGCGAAGGATGAGCAGATTGCAGATGTGCTGACAAAGCCACTAGCTAGGGTGAAGTTCGAGTACTTCGGGGAGAGGCTTGGTGTTCTTCAGATTGATGACACTTTGAGGAAGAAGTGATGGACACATTTGTAAAAGCCATTCCAAGCATGTTGGAAGGAGGATCCTTCACATGGTTATGGATGTAAGCGTTGGATGATGAGCATCAGGACGATGCTCCAGTTACTGCTCTGTATGTGCATCAGGAGGATGTTGGATATGATCAATTGGATCATTTATATGTATATGTATGTATGCATCATGTTGGATATGATCAGTTGGATCATATATATATATATATGTATGTACACATCATGTTGGATGATGGATATGATCAGTAGGATCATTTGTATATGTTTTGTATATGCATCATGATGGATACTTGGACCATGTATCTGTATATGTATCAGGTGGATACTGTGTATGATCAGGTAGATCATGCATGTTGATATGTATCAGGTATGATCAAGTGGATCATGTTTTTGTATTTGTATCATGTGGATACATTGTATGATCAGGTGGATCATGTATGGTGATATGTATCAGGTAGATGCATTATATGATTAGGATGATCATGGATGACAAGCTTCAGGATGTTGCTCCAGATGACATGCAGTAGGATGTTGCAATGATGATGATCAGGATGATCATGTATACATCAGGATGATGTATGGTGAGTATCAGGTTGATACTCTGTGGCCGTGGATCAGGTTGTGCAGATGAGCATATAATTTGGCCCTGAGAGATTTGCAGATAGTCTTTCGAGGTTTTTCCTATGGCATGTAATCTGGCCCTGGAATATCTGACAAATGCTCTTTCGAGGTTTTGCTCTGGGAGGACATATAATTTGGCCCTGGAAGATCTGCAAATAGTCTTGCAAGGTTTTGCATATGGCATATAATTTGGCCCTGGGATATCTAGCAGATGCTCTTTCAAGGTTTTGTCCTATGGCATATAATAGCGCCCTGGGAGATCCGATAGGTTGAGCTGTGTGCTCGTAATAAGTCCTAGGATGCTCTTGCAAGGTTTTGCCATGACCACATGTAATATCACCCTGGGAGATCCAATAGGTTGGGATGTGTTCTCGTAATAAGTCCTGGGATGCTCTTGCAAGGTTTTGTGGTGACCACATATAATAGCTCCATGGGAGATATGATAGGTTGAGCTGTGTGCTCATAATCAGTCCTGGGATTCTCTTTCAAGGTTTTGTGGTAGGGTCACATGTAATAGCTCCCTAGGAGATCCTATAGGTTGGACTGTGTGCCCATAATAAGTCCTGGGATGCTCTTGCAAGGTTTTGTGACGCACATAATAAGTCCTGAGGATTCCACAGTATGGCTAGTGATGATGAAGACCTACAGGTGGTGGGCCTACATCCAGTATGAAAAAGGACTAGCTCTGTAGAAATTCCTATGACGAGTAGATTCATAGATTGATTAAGATAGCAGCAGCAGTGACGATGATGATGAATCGATGACGATTATCCAGTGATGATGATCCAGAGAAGATGACTTGTGCTAGAAGACCTGTGTCGAGAAATACCTTCCTAGTTAAGAGGGAGTGTTGATGTATATGTAACTTCGGAATGTATTTCACATATATGTATATTGTATTCCTATAGAGATGTTATTATTCCCCTATACGGAAGTGGTTGTATTGCTATAGAGATGTTATTATTCCTCTATACGGAAGTGTCGTCATTTATATTGTAAGTGTTGTAACTTATACTTGATGGGTTATTAGACCACCTTGTTGGGGTCGTCCCTGTATAATTCATGTGGGTCGAAGGGTTATTATACAACCCTAGTGGGGGTCAGCCATGTGGGTCAAAGGGTTATTAGACCACCATATTGGGTGTTGGCCCACTCAGCATTGTGTTATGTGGTTAAGTTAAGGCCGACCTAGTAAAGGTTATTAGGCAAGTCAAGTCTAGTATAAATAGAGATCGAGAGATCTCTATTTCATCATTCTATTCACTCACTCACACTTTGGAGAGTGGCGCACTTGTGGAGGAGGAGGCTCTGCTACTAGGAGAAGACTATCTCTTGTATTCTGGTTTTATCATTGCTCTATCTATCTCTGAGGAAGTTATTGGGGTTTTTCACCTTTATGGTTTTCCCCAAGTAAACTCTGTGTCTCTTGTGTTCTTGCATTATTGTGTCCATGATTAATATGTTGTAGATATGTTGTACATGTTGTTCTCTCAATTAAGATCCTAGATCAGATTGAAGTAAATTCTGAAAATTTAACATCCTACATTGCATATTTATATCTTTCATCTAAAGCTTCCTAAGTCATGTTTATCTTGTGCTCATTGTTCAAGGATGTATCATGTTTCGTTGATTCTACAGTTTCCTTGACCTTTTGTGTCAACCATCCCTAGTGTTAGTATGTTTCATCATGAACTAAGTCCTTGTCCAACTCAAATCATATTTTTATTTTTCCTCATGTTGGATAATGGATGATTCCTTAAGGCCTCCCTTCCAATAGACTTCTTCTTATTGACTTCATCTCATCTTGATTTGGGAATGAAATTTAGAGTTTCTAATAAGTACCTTGGATATTACAGTCATCAGTGGAAGTCTACCTCGCTATCAAGTAGTAGGAATACATAAATGTACTCTAATCGATGGATTCTTCACGCGTTCGACTTCAAGAACATATATTCACACCTGTTAGAATGTACTAGGTACATTGGGATCCATTTTAATTATCTATGGAATTCCCCGCATTTATTAACAGTATACAACAATGTCCGGTAATCAGATGGTTTCCTCCATGTTTGATACCAGCTCATTTATTCACATGGTTTGGATTCATACCTTTACAGGGTTGCTTTGAATACCTTGGGCTAAAAATAACATCTTTTTCTGAAGCTACGCAAGACTCCTCCTTCTCTTATGTTGGCACTTGATGAGACATAGATCCACTTTTGTATTTGTGTGGCTATGTTCATACTCATGTTTTTCCATGGATCCACTCTTGTATTCTTATGGCCATGATATATACATCGGTTTTACATATGTATTAGTTTACTTGAGGTCATGTTCTAACATTTTGAACATTGACATTACATTACGGAGCAGATTAAATGACAACTTGATTATGTTTCAGGTACTTCGTTAAGACCAAGATTCTTGGATTTCTGAGCTTCTTGACTCCACACCTCATTTTTATAATGTATTTTGGCAATCGTGTTTTCCTATGACCTCATACATTAGGTTCAGTATGTTATAATTTCATGTACCAAATATTCTCAATGGAACATTAACTTGAAATATATGCAATTAATTCATACAATGGATTACTAGGACTCAAATCTAGCTAGTTTGGCAAATACTGCAAAAAGGAAAATTCAACTGTTACAGACTCTTACAAAATTATTAACAGGAATAGTTTAGGACCTAAAAAGGTTGTGGGTCAAATGGAAATCAGGAAAATTTTTTGATAGTGGCACTTTTATGGGTACATCACGCCCGAGTAGACCCCTTGGGCTAAACCCAAGGGTACAAAGCAATGGTCCACAAGAATTCTATGGAATCCCAAGGATTCTAATGCTTACTGAAGATAATCAGACCTGGGGTGAGATAAGTGGATCATTTCATACTTGTCACAAATTAATTACAGATATTTGGTAGAAATAGGATTAGATTTGGAGGTAAAATTAACAAGGGTGCTACCTTGGACTACACACCTAGTCTACTTCCAGAAGACTCCAAACACCACAAAAGGGTCTCAAATTTCAGGTTTAAATATGTGGAAGGATAAATAAGAACCTTAAATACCTACATAAACTTACATACCGAGAAGAGTATTTGCATATATCAACTTATTACAAAATCTGTAAGACTAGTCAAATTTAACATGGAAAAGAGAAAGCGTTGAAACAAAACTTCTCAAACATCATTAGTGGATAAAAAATTTGACTCTAGAACTGATATACGAGATCAAAACCATGTAAATATATAGGAGCAATATTATTTCAAAGTCTTATAGAAAAAACAAAAAGTATATTCCAATTAAAGTTATAGAAAGTCTTCAATCCTTAGGATTTTACAATTGTGAGAAATAATATGGAAGATAAGAGAAAAGAGAGGTTTGTCACCAATGGATCATATCCAAGAAATGGATTTGAACATATTATATCTCTCTAAAGACAAATATGCACCAAGAACAACTCTCAAGGGCACAATGATTCAATTTAGCTTCCTCTTCAACCAAACCACCCAAAGATCATGAGTGTGATGCATCAAATATCTTCACTACTTAGGAGGCTCAAGTTTTTCATGAATAAAGGTAACTCAGACCTGGAATTCATAATAAGTGGCTCCACAGAACTTCTGGAGATGAATGGAACAATAATTACTATGGGGCACATCACCCACAATTGGTTAGGGGATCATCTCCCAATCCTTGAGATATAAGCTCTCATACACAATTCTCCATTGACCAGAAGATGTTCACTGGGGTGCACTGCCTTCCTTTATAGAATGAACGAGCCTTCAAGATACACTGTATGTAGTCATATAACTTACTAATGCACCCTCCTTGACTACTTTTGGCATCTTCACCTTTTTCCTTTCTTTCTTTCCTTCTTTATTTCCTTTCCTCTATAGACTATTCTCTGCTTTGGAAGCATCTTGCTTTCTTGTCTTTTTCTTTGTGTTCCTGCTTTTCCTGAGCTTTTTCCTACTTTTTTGCCTCTTTCTTCTTTTATGCACTTTCCTTCTTTTTTTCACACTTTCTACTTTTGAGAGTTGCCTACTTTTGATTTACCTTCCATCTTTTTAGTGATTTTATGAATTTTCATGGCCTTCTTCTAATTGCCATTTTAGATGGAAAATATTATTCCCACAAGACCACTAGTGTGCCCTCCTTGGACACCTAGTCACATCACTCAACATATGATTAAATAATAGTACAAAAATAATCACATTGGCAATTTTATCCTAAGTCTTAAAATTAAATATTTTAACAAATAATGCCTCAAAACTTAACCCCTCCTTATAAGTGACAAAAAAAGGACCAAAATCCGCATATAAATTACCATTTTTGAGTTGGAGACCACTGGAAGAAAATTTATGGTATCTTATCACGCGACCAAAAATGTGGCCATATTTAGTTTGGTTGTTTATAGCTTATCTTGTGATATATATTTGTTCATTAATTTGGTCGTATATTTGGTCATTATTATGACCAAATATACGACCGAATTAACAAACAAATATATGACCAAAATACAAGTTATAAACGACCAAACTAAATACGACCACATTTTTTGTTGCGTGATAAGATACCATAAATATGCTACCATTGGTATCCAACTCAAAACTGGTCATTTATATGCAGATTTTGGTCGTTTTTTGGTCATCTCTCGTTTTGTACTACTGATGCTTGATAGCTTAATTGTCTGTGGATGATGCTAAATTATAATCCCTTGAGAATATTTATCAAAAGGTTGTTGATGAATGATTAACTATTGGATAAATTATCTTCTTCTTTATTTTATTCTTTCTTGTTCTCCACACCCTACTCCACTTCACTCTTGTCCTTTTATATCTAGAATTCATCTTGTTTTTATATTATATCACTCTTTTTTAGTGTATTATTCAACTATAGGAAACAAATCACACCTACCTTTATCTTTGAATTCTTCTCCTTCATCTGCTTTAGCATCTCTACAACTTATTGCAACTCAAACCCAATGGTTCTATTCCTTACTACCTCCACTTTCATGCACCTTTACCAATTTTCTCTACAAATATAACTCAATTCCTATCATTTCTTTAGCCATGATAACTAATGTTTGTTGATCGATAATTACATCCTCCCCTTATTTCGCTGCATCTCTTCTATCAATATCACTATTTCTATTGTCTCTAGACTCACTTTTCATGTCCCCCCACTACTACTTTTATTCATCTTCTTCGCTCTTTGGCATCAAATATTCTTAATTAATATTTATCTCCATCATGAATATGCCTCCCTCAATTGTTCCTCCATCTCTTCATTTTTAATATTACTCTCCCTCTCTATTGCACAACTACTCTTCCTCTTCACCTCAACTTTTCCTTTACTTTGACAACATGCCTATTGCATATTTTCTTTTGTTTTATTATTCATTCCTTCAAGCAAATTGGTTCCTTTTCTAACCTGCAATAATTTCCAAACAAATCACATTATGGGAACACATTCAATATGCACCTCTTTAGTGACACTTCTCTTACCACACCACTTGTGTTTGTAATATAATTCACTACTACAACATTCCTCCCTTTCAAATCTATTTCCCTAACCAGTTATTCACTCTCCTTTGGCATGCCATCAACAACATGCATTGCACATACACATTCCTCATCCTATTCAACAAATTGAATATAATTTCCTTGTTTTCTATACTCACCTTTTGCATCTAATATATATGTTCTTATCTAGACATCTTCTCTATTTTCACGCTTTCAATTACATGCACACCAATATCACTTCATTGTTGTTGTCAATATATTGAATAATTTATTTTTCTTTATCCTCTCTTTTCATACTATATTTCTTTCTCTTCATGAAAAACTTGTTAGTCATGGTTTCGTTGAAAGGCCATGTTTATCATCTACACCTTTGTCACACACACCTTTTTCTCAATGGAAAATTTGGGACCATCCACAAACTTCACGATCTTCTCTTCACTGTGTCTCATAGGGCCTACTCTCATAGCCAATATGCAAATTTCTTTAGCATAATCTTCCATTAATTGTTTTCCTTGCATCAAACTTACTTAAAAAATTAGTAACACCATATTTTTGCAATCAATTTTTCCCACCTTTGAGTTTTCTCTTTGCCTCTTCAAATTTTCCTATTACACATATTTATGATTCTTCCATTATGAACATGGAACCTTCACTCATTGAGGAACATTATTTCCCTTGCATTCAAAAAATTGGTGCATTTATTTAATTTGTTATTGCTTAAAATAGAACCCACTATAAATTCATGGGTCACAGTCCGATGAGTGGAAAACACAAGATAAGTTAGATCCCAATGCCACCTCAACCTAGCTTCTTGAATTAGGTAAACTCCTAAGACTAGAGTGTTAGATTTTCATCATTTAATTCAATATGATCTAGGATCTTAACTGAGAGAACAACATGTACAACATATCAAACACAAGAGACAAGAGACACAAAGCATTTCACCGGGGAAAACCAAGAATGTGAAAAACCCCGCAACTTCCTTAGAGATAGAATGAGCACCAATACAAATATCACAAATATCAAACCCTAAAACAAGAGATAGTCTCCTAACAGCTTCTCCTCCTGCACTTGTGCTCACTCCTCCTCTCTCTCACTAATGCAAAGTGAGTGAGTGAATGAATGAATAGAATGAGAGAGTCACACTCTCTATTTATACTTTACTTTGACTTGCCTTTTACTCTAACTGGGCTGACCTCCCTCAGGAGAGTCTAATAACCCATCAAATATAAGTTACGACACTTACAATGTAACTTGTGACACTTGAAAATACAAATGACGACACTTCCAATCAGAGGAATAATACATCTCCTTTGGGGAATAAAGTACAACTGTAATACATACAATATTCAAGTGAATATCTTCCAATGTTACAAATACATCAACACTCCCTCTTAACTAGGAAGGTATTCTCTTGGCACAGTTCATCAATACATATAGGCACAAGTCTTCAATTCTGGAGCTAGATCATCGTCACTGGATCACGGAGCATCATCATCACTGCTGATGTACTCGTCATCTCAATCACTGGTGCTATCTCTCAATTCTTCACGTCATAGGAAGTTCTATAGTGTCATCCCTTTTTCATGCTAGATGTAGGCCTAGCCTCATGTAGGTATTCATCATCTCTACGAGCAGGCCATCGTGTGGAATTTTCAGGGCTGATTATGTGCGTCAACAAAACCTCAAAAGAGCATCCCAGGACTGATTACGAGCTTACTGCTCAACCTATAGGATCTCCCAGGTATCTATTACATGTGACATCCACAAAACCTTAAAAGAGCATCTTGCAACCTGCAAGATCTCTAAAGAGCATCCCATGAATTTTACGTGACTAGCACAACCTGTCTGGATCTCTAGGACTGATTACATGTGATATCCACAAAACCTTAAAAGAGCATATTACAACCTGCAAGATCTCTAAAGAGCATCCTAGGACTTTTATGTGACTAGCACAACTTGCCCGGATCTCGAGCACTGATTACATGTGATTGCACAACCTGTCCACAGCCACAGAGTATCATCCTGATACTCATGATCACACTGATCATCTTCGCATAGAGCATCATCCTGATGCTCATGATCATACTGATCATCATCATACAATGCATCATCCTTATGCATATCATCATCACATGATCATCCTGATCATCATCATAGCATCATCCTGATCATCATCATACATAGCATCACCCTGATGCATATCATCATCACATGATCATCATACAAAGCATCATCCTGATGCACATCATCACTTGATCATCCTGATCATCATACGGAGCATCATTCTGATGCACATCATCACTTGATCATACTGATCATCATCATATATAACATCATCTGGAGCATCATCTTGATGCTCATCACACAACACTTACATCCACATCCATGGGAAGGATCCTCCTACCACCGTGCTTGGAATGGCTGTAGCATTTATGTCCTGTCACTTCCTCCTGGAAGTATCTTCAATTTGAAGAACACCAAGCCTCTCTCTAAAGTACTTGAACTTCACTCTGTCTAGTGGTTTGGTCAACACATTTTCTATTTGCTCGTCTGACGCAACATACAGGAGCTTCACTGCTCCTCTCTGCACCATATCCTGGATATAGCGATACTTGATCTCTATGTGCTTCAACTTGTCATGGAACACCGGGTTCTCAGACAACTTCATACAACTCTGGTTGTCACAGAATATACAAGTAGCATCCAACTAGAGATCAAAAAAATCATACAGTAACTTCCTTATCCATACTGCCTCACAATTGGCCGAACAAGTTGTGACATACTCTGCTTTAGTTGTACTCAGTGCTACACAGGATTGCTTCCTGCCAAAACAAGAGATCACACATGATACCATACTGAAGCATCACTCCAAAGTGCTATTCCTATCTGCGTCACTGCCTGAATCAACATAACCCTCCCGGTTAAACTTTTGATTCGTATCATACTTGAGCCCATAATCAACCATACCCTTTAGGTACCTCAGAATATGCTTTACAACAATCAAGTGAACATGTCTAGGATCCGTTAGGAACTGCATCAAGGTGTTTACAGCAAAGCAAATACCAGGTTGCGTGTTCATATGGTACATCAAGGACCCAATCATCTGACGATACATTGTGGCATCAACCGACTCTGATGAAGCATCACTCAATAGCTTCAGGTTCGATGCCATAGGTGTGTCCATGGCCTTGTAGTCCATCATCCCGAACTGCTTCATGATCTCTACTGTGAAAATCCTCACAGCAGATCTAAGAGATGATGTGTACCTCACAAGAGTAATTACGATTAAGCAGGAAAATAGAAGAAGAGTGAACAATACAGTATAGTGAGCAACAGAATAATATGGTACAGTAGAACTCAGATAGAAGCAATAATACTTCACACACACTAGTTAATTAATCACAATATGGACAAATAAATAGTACAATGGTAGAGAGGATTCGAATGCCTAAGGTGGAAATTCGAATTAGCCTCTCAGAGTGATCATAAGATCAATAGAGTGTCATCGAAGCACAACTAGGTGTCCTCATGATCATCGGAGCACAACTGGAAGTCTTCATCATCATTAGTGGAGTCATCAATGCTCAAGTAACTGTCAACCATCAGTTATACTAACTCTGGTAGGTGTAACTGAGTGTAACTAAGTGTAACTAAGTGTAACTGAGTGTAACTGAGTGTAACTGACTGTAACTAACTGTAACTGAGTTTAACTGAGTGTAACTAAGTGTAACTGAGTGTAACTGAGTATAAACTGAAGACAACTGGACTGGTAGGTGAAGAAGGGCAAGTTGCTTCCTAAAATCAAGGAAGAAGGGTGCATTAAGCAACTGGAGGGCTAAAACTGAATAGTGAGAAACTCCTAGGGGCTGGCTAACTAAGGGCTAGGTGCTGGACTGATGATTGGGATGCATGCAGAATGCATGCAAACCCTAGAATGCATGCAAACCCTAAAAGTGCATGCATGACTAAAAATGTAAATGATCAAAATACTGGTGGGACTAGGATGGAGTATAGGAATATCCTAACACCCGCCCTTAGTCCATCCCGGGCCCTGGTAACTAAGACCAAAGGTTACCCAGTACAATGAATACTAACAGTTAATAAACCAAGGAAGTGGGAAAATTTCATGGGAAACATACCCCCTCCTCAAAAAATAGACTGTAAGGCACACATAAAAATAAATGCTCCAAACTCAAGCAGGTGTGATGCTTGGTCATATGTCTGGAGGTATCTTCTTCTTGGGAAGAAGTGGGTCATGCTCAAAAAGCATGTGCTTGTACTTGCTCTTCAGATCGAATGTGATGAGAACAAATCCAACAGTATGAGAATGATCCTTGAACCTGTGATTCGAATCAGCTGAGGTAGGATCAAATCTGTGAAAGTGCATATAGTCTTTTGTCTTCTCCTTCGAACCACCATGGGTGAGATTATGCCAAAAATAACTATTACATGTTTGCTTAAAATCAAAATCAGATTTAAGACTTAAAAAACAGTTTCTTGAGATCTCCTTTGAACCAGCAGGGGTGAGATCAAAACTATCATATGCATAAGAAACTATCCCAAGCAGTAATTGCTTAGAATCCAAATTAGATCCAAGACTTGAATCATGGTTTCTTGAGATCTCCTTTGAACCATGAGAGGCGAGATCAAAACCAGTAGATGCATGAGAAATTATCCCAAGCGAATGGCAATGGCCATATTCTTCAATGACCTTCTGAAAGCATGAATTTATGATCATATAGTAGTATAAAAGAGGAGATAGCTGGAGAGGAGCGAATGCATTACCTTCAGTAGTTGTTTTGACCTCTGAAATAATCATGTGATCATGATGCAAACCAATAGACTCTGGTGCAAGAGAGGATTTAGGACCTTCTGCAATATCTAGAGTGTGAGCTGGCACATAGTCTTTTGTCTTCTCCTTCGAACCACCATGGGTGAGATTATGCCAAAAATAATTATTACATGTTTGCTTAAAATCAAAATCAGATTTAAGACTTAAAAAACAGTTTCTTGAGATCTCCTTTGAACCAGCAGGGGTGAGATCAAAACTATCATATGCATAAAAAACTATCCCAAGCAGTAATTGCTTAGAATCCAAATTAGATCCAAGACTTGAATCATGGTTTCTTGAGATCTCCTTTGAACCATGAGAGGCGAGATCAAAACCAGTAGATGCATGAGAAATTATCCCAAGCGAATGGCAATGGCCATATTCTTCAATGACCTTCTGAAAGCATGAATTTATGATCATATAGTAGTATAAAAGAGGAGATAGCTGGAGAGGAGCGAATGCATTACCTTCAGTAGCTGTTTTGACCTCTGAAATAATCATGTGATCATGATGCAAACCAATAGACTCTGGTGCAAGAGAGGATTTAGGACCTTCTGCAATATCTAGAGTGTGAGCTGGCACAGAAAGAGAAGAAATTTTGAGCATGAGTGTAGAATCTGCAAGTTCTTTGTCAACAACTTCAATATGAGATGACACTGGTGCATGATCTGAGAGACCATCAAGAGGAGAAAATGCATCACTTTGTTTTCTTTCGAATGGGTTGGGACCAAGTCCTTCATTCTCTCTGCCAAATTTTCCATCCAGGTGAGCCCATATCTCTTTTGGAGTCCATAAATCCTTTGGAGTTTCAACACAATTACGGTATTTGAATTGGAATCTATGGCGTGCAAACAAAGAAAACATTATTCCTTGAAAGTGCATGTCACTTTTATTTAACCAGTCAATCTTCTCTTCAGGGGATTCGAACTCTCTTTCAAAATAACAATAAAAAAGATCATGGATCTTCAAGTCTGCTATCATTCTTGGTTTCCATTCATCATAGTTGAGTGGATCAAGAGGAGTAATTCCTGATGAATACATAGAAGCTGTAGAGGACCTGCAAAAACAATATAGAATAACTGCAACTACTACTGCTGCAAAAATGCAGAAACTGCTGCACTCGAAATCTTGGTAATAACATGCAAAAAACTCTCAAGAATGGAGATAAACAATACTCTCAACATGCTCTGATACCATGTGAAAATCCTCACAGTACATCTAAGAGATGATGTGTACCTCACAAGAGTAATTATGATTAAGCAGGAAAATAGAATAAGAGTGAACAATACAGTATAATGAGCAACAGAATAATACGGTACAGTAGAACTTAGATAGAAGCAATAATACTTCACACACACTAGTTAATTAATCACAAAATGGACAAATAAATAGTACAATGGTAGAGAGGATTCAAATGCCTAAGGTGGCAATTCGAATTAGCCTCTCAGAGTGATCATAAGATCAATAGAGTGTCATCGGAGCACAACTAGGTGTCCTCATGATCATCGGAGCACAACTGGAAGTCTTCATCATAATCAGTGGAGTCATCAATGCTCAAGTAACTGTCAACCATCCGTCAAACTAACTCTGGTAGGTGTAACTTAGTGTAACTTAGTGTAACTGAGTGTAACTGACTGTAACTAACTGTAATTGAGTGTAACTGAGTATAAACTAAAGACAACTGGACTGGTAGGTGAAGAAGGACGAGTTGCTTCCTAAAATCAAGGAAGAAGGGTGCATTAAGCAACTGGAGGGCTAAAAATGAATAGTGAGAAGCTCCTGGGGGCTGGCTAACTAAGGGCTAGGTGCTAGACTGATGACTGGGATGCATGCAGAATGCATGCAAACCCTAAAAGTGCATGCATGACTGAAAATGTAAATGATCAAAATACTGGTGGGACTAGGATGGAGTATAGGAATATCCTAACATCTACTGCATACTTCCCTTGTCCAAGGAATATTCCATCTGCATTATGCTACACCTCCATACCTAGAAAGTAATGCATCAGAACCAAGTCCTCCATCTCGAACTCGGCAGCAAGCTTCCTCTTCGTGTCGAAAATCAGCCTATCCTCAGCTGTCACAAATAGGTCATCCACATATATTAGGAGTATCAGTGGATTTCCTTCCTCAACCTTGTAGTAAAGGTTGGAATTTGCTTTACTCTTGGTAAAGCCCAAACTGGATAGGAAGCTGTTTATCCTACCGTACCATGTCCTGGGTGCTTGCTTCAATCCATACAAGGATTCTTTAACTTGCACACATATGACTCCCTATCATGTGTCTCAAAATCGAGTGGTTTCTCCACATACACTTCCTCTCCGACTACACCATTCAAGAAAGTTGTCTTGACATCCATTTGGTGTATCTTCCACTTCATTACTGCAGCCAGAGCAAGTACTGTTCTGATGGAAGTATATCTAGCTACAGGTGCAAAAGTTTCTTCATAATCTATCCCTTCTTTCTGGGAGAAGCCACGAGCCACAAACCTTGCCTTGTATTTCTCTATGCTGTCATCTACAGCATGCTTGATCTTGTAGATCCATTTGGAAGTCATTATAGACTTCCCTCCTGGTCTTGGGACCACATCCCAGACTTCATTCTTCATGATCAACTGGTACTCCTCGATTATCGCATCCTTCCATTACTGCATCCCTGATCCTGGGAACTTCAGACTCTTCAATATCTTCAATAGGTAGTTTTCTTGAACTTCGTCATTGGAACAAATCTCATTGCCCTTTTATAGGTGATTGTACACGATCTTTCCTACAAGTCAAATTCAATTGCAGGATTAGAACTTTCTCATAGTTTTTAGAACAAAATCTTACACATAAGGACATATGTCATACATTCATGCAATTATCTTAGCCAATGCTTCACTACAACATTTATCCGTATCCTGTAACTTTCTAGATGCCTTCCATCTCTACCAGAACATTGTTAAGAGTGTTCACTACTCCCAATATGTCAGCAAAGAGGTTTCATTTTAGATAAGTAGCAATCGAATGTTGTACAGTACCATAGGCCACTTACCCATTACTTGCATATTAGTAGTATCTTGTTCATTAGTGCAACTTTTCTAAAAATGCACAATATACATCCTACATCTAGGAACATAAGTATGTACATGACTGAACAACATCATTTAAGTAATCATATATACAGGAAATTACAATTCAAATACTTATCTTTGTTTGGTTGTTGGGTGGACTCCCTCTCAATCTTTGCTTCCTTTATGATATCATTTATGTGTTTGAACTTCTATCCATCCTGGACCACTATGCATGATTAAGTGTGCACTAGTGTCATCATTGTGTCATCCTCAAGATCTCATACATAATCATACTTCATTAGTATAATCTCAATACTATCAAAACATTATGATTCTAAATAATCTTAAACATGTATGGCTATGGTCATTTCATACACAGGTAATTTATCACAAGCGTTAGTATTCAAGGTTTCAGGGAGGACTTCTTTTACTCATGCATATTCTTATTTGACCATATGACTCTTCTGGTTTGTTATATCATTAATCAAAGTAAGAAGCATAATATGAATAAACCCATGATTATTCAAACCTATAACTTCATGAATAGTCATTATCAATCAAATGAAAGTATACTTATATGATACCATAACACAAGGTCGGATTCTAACTTGATATAGGAAAAACATACCTAGATTATCATGTTTGCGAGTTATGTCTAACATACCCAAACAATGTCTTCTTTGTTCTCTTCAATGATTTAGAGACCTTGTGCTAGTAACCTGCATATCTCATAAGTTAAGCATTGTAGAATCAAATTATACATACCTCGTAAGTAGAGCTTTTATGAGATTAATGGCTATGGATGAGTCTTTGTCTTCATGTCATCATGGTCATATGTTCTCGATCTAGAACTTGATTTGTCTTTCTTGATGTACCTTTCATGTTAGCAGACAACATCATCCTCATACAACACCACAGTGCATTAGTACAATCATAAGTGTCATAACCCTAATCAATGAATGTCTTCTATCATTCACATGCATTCATACTTTTACTAATGTGATAAGACAAGTCGAAAATTAATCAAGATTGTACTAACCTCAATAATATGAAGACAAACTTAATCATGAACAGATCTCAAAACATAACTGTATCTCCTCAAGTCATACATGTCGGGATTTCTTGTAGTCTTCTTTTGTAAGGCCTTAGCCTCATCTCCCTCTGGAATTGGAACTTCTTCACTTATGTAGGTGTCCAAATCATTCTCTTCTAGGATTAATTCAATGATATACTTCCATGCTCAGAAGTTATCATCCCCATTTGATTTGCTGAATCTGGATCTGGAGCTGGCTAGGGTTTGATAGAGAAACCCTAAAAATCCAAACTTGGAATTTCAAACTTCTGTGTGGACAAGGAGATGCATTTGACTGAGGTGAGCAAACTGGTGTGCTCATATTTTGAAAACTTCAAAAATTGACCCTCCAAAATTGACCTGCGAATTTTGGATCCGCAACTTCTGTCAAAATCTAGTTTTATGCTCCAAAACCCGAACTAGGGTTTGATAGATCCTGTGGTTCTACACAACCAAAAATTTTGATCTTGGTCTCTAAATTTCGATTTTGCTGAGGAGAGAAATCCTGTGCTGAGAGAAATCCAAAATTCCACTTCTGTCAAAAGCCCTAATTTCCCACAGCAGTGACAAACCAAAAATGAAAGTGCTCAGAATCCAATTCTGTTTTTGATAGAAATATATGTCATATTGTTTCTGATGTATCTCTGAAATTTCGGATCCTCGGGGTCTGAAACATAGGCCTAAGGTAGACTAACCTATCATCTTTCCAACCCCATATATATTACCTTCAATGGATTCTCCATGACAAAGATATGCTAAGTGTCACAACCTGTTTATGGGATGAAACAACATAGCGAACTTGTACAGAGTGCTATGTGTCACTATTTCAACTTCAGCCTCTGAAACTCGAACTTGGGAAACTATAGTCCATTCCCTAACTTCCACTTTTTATGGAATTCCATTTGGAGCTTCCTAGCCCAATATATGACCTTTGTTCCTAGGTCACCTGTTTAGGGATGCATTCTGGAAGAGGTAGAAACCCTAACTGGTACGGATAATATCTCACAAAGTACAATGAATATGAGGCTGATATTTAGACACAAGGTACATGAACATTTCATATTCTTCTTGTAAAAGTTTCAGATCCTGAACCTTCGCCAAAAATGATTTATAGCAAAAGTGCCACGATGACTAGTTTTTACTATATCAAGCCCTAGCTTCCAATTTGTCGCAAGTGCAACAAGTGTCGTAAATGCCATACAATGCCTTCCTTCAGGCTAGCTCTGATACCATGTTATATTTTCATCATTTAATTCAATATGATTTAGGATATTAAATGAGATAACATCATGTATAGCATATCAAACACAAGAGGCAAGAGACACAAAGCATTTCACCGAGGAAAACAAAGAAGGTGAAAAACCCCGCAACTTCCTCATAGATTGAATGAGCACCAATACAAATATCATAAATGTCAAACCCTAAAACAAGAGATAGTCTCTTATCAACTTCTCCTCCTCCACTTATGTGCACTCCTCTCTCCCACTAATGTGAAGTGAGTGAGTGATGAATGAATAGAATGAGAGAGTCACACTCTCTATTTATACTTTACTTTGACTTGCCTTTTACTCTAACTGGGCCAACCTCCCTTAGGAGAGTCTAATAACCCATTACCACTTGTCACTGGGCCGACCCCACTAGGGTGGTCTAATAACCATTTAACCCATACAGGGCCAACCCCTCTAAGGTGGTATAATAACCCATCAAATATAAGTTACGACACTTACAATGTAACTTGCGACACTTGCAAATACAAATGATGACACTTCCAATCGGAGGAATAATACATCTCCGTTGGGGATACAATAAAGTACAAATGTAATACATACAATATACAAGTGAATATCTTCCGATGTTAGAAATACATCAACACAGGGGAGTACCTAGAACTTTTTGAACAATATTTACAATTCCCTAGACAATACACGATCACATTTCCCAATAAACCTCTCAGGAAAAAATCAGTTCCTTAGGATTCAAAACAATGAAGCATAATAATCACTAAAATAAGGGGATTAGTTGAAGAGAATTATCACAAATCCCAATAAATATAATATTCAATAGCTACTATTGTTATATGATTGTAGCAATGATTTCACTTCATAAAACTTGATAAAAATCGATCAAAACAATACCAACCTTACCATGTGAAGTGTACCGTGTATACTAGGGTAGGAGGTATGTGGAATAGGGTGAAGGAGTGACCTCAAAAAAATTATGAAAATAGGATATAAGATATTATATGAGATTTTTTACATCCCTCAAATAGAGTGTGTGATCCACACATGGCCAGGAAGCACGAGGGGGACAACAATTCGACTGAATGAGTTGGCTATGTTATGGAGGAAGCTTAAGAAATATAATGAGCAAAGCAGGATTGCACTACACAGATAGAACAAAAATACACACAAAAAATATGCAGGAATGTGAACTGATCTTCTCTATTACTAGATATAATTTCATCAATTGATGTATGTTACAATATTATACATGCTTATCTAGAATGCTGAGACGCTTGGATTCCTTCCCGTTACGTTCAGTTACAAGAGAAGTTAGAATGGTTTGGAATTTCAACTGTTAAAGTTCAGTGGGCGATAGAGAGACAATATGTCGCAAGTCGCAGGTCGATGGTGCATTTCGACGACACAAAACTGTGAGGTCGCAGAACTTGTCGAAGTCACAGAGTTGTCGAAGCCATGTTGAAGTCAGAACTTGTTGAAGTCGTGTTGACATCGATGATTTCTCGTTGTAGATGTTAGCATTCAACAATAATTCCAACTGCGATGTGGATCATACCTCCTTATTTAAGAAACAATGGTCCCCATTGTTTGCTCCCGAAGGTGAGGAAACTTGTCGATTAGTTCAGTAGCAGAGTACCATTCTCCTTGTGTTGGGATCTATTTGGATTTAGAAACCTGAAACAAGGGAATTGTGTTCGTCCTTGTATGGTGTACTCGTCTTCCCATGATGGTGTCGCAAGGAAGAGGCTCCTAAACATATGGATGGATGTCTTCGGGTTCTGGTGTCGGCAAGTCATTCAATTACAACAGTGGTGCATGGTATGGTCAAAGTAGATCCACATTGAATACTGGATGCAGAACCAAGCATGAATAAATGCTGAGCTGGAAAGCATTTTCACCAATCTATCAAAGAATATTGTACGTACCATATCAAAAATGTTTGAGATTGTTGTATGGACCGGTGAAGCGCTCCTTCTTGAGATGTAACCAAACCTTATCCCCAATTTGGAATGAATGAGGAATACGATGCTTGTCGTGTCGGGCCTTTGTTGATGTATTTGTAACTTTGGAATATATTCACTTGTATATTGTATTTATACTTTATTGTATCCCCAACAGATATGTATTATTCCTCTGATTGGAAGTGTCGTCAGTTGTACTTGCATGTGTCGCAAGTTATATTGTAAGTGTTGTAACTTTTACTTGATGGGTTATTAGACCACCTTGATGGGGTCAGCCCTATATGATTCATATGGGTTAAAGGGTTATTAGACCACCCTAGTGGGGGTCAGCCTAGTCAACATTATGTTAAGTGGTTAAGTTGGGGCCGACCTAGCTAAAGTTAAAAGACAAGTGAAGTAGTGTATAAATAGAGAGTGTGTCTCTCTCATTTTACACATTCTATTATTCAATCACTTCGCATTAGTGAGAGAGAGGAGGGGTGCGCACAAGTGGAGGAGGAGCATGGTTCTAAAGTTATCTATCTCTTGGGTTTGATCATTGTGATCCTTGTATTGATGCTTATTCTATCTCTAAGGAAGTTGCGGGGTTTTTCACCTTCTTGGTTTTCCCCGGTGAAATGTTTTGTGTCTCTTGTCTCTTGTCTATTATGCTTGATATGCTCTACATGTTATTCCTTCAGTTAATATCCTAGATCTCTTGAATTAAATGATGAAAATCTAACATGGTATCAGAGCTAGCCTAAAGGAAGGCATGGTATGGCATTTATGAGACTTGTTGCACTTGTGACAAATTGGAAGCTAGGGCTTGATATAGGAAAAACCAGTTATCATAGAACTTTCCCTATAAATCCATTTTGGTGAAGGTTCAGGATTTGAAACTTTTATAGGTCGAAGGTGACATCCCCATGTACCTTGTGTCCGAAGGACAACATCTAATTTGTTGTACTGTTTGTTTTATGATCCGTACAATATAGGGTTTCTACCTCTTCCAGATCTCAGTCATAACCAAGTGACCTAGGAAAAAAGGTCACAACTTGGGCTAGCAAGCTCCAAATGTAATTCTGTAAAAGGTGGCAGTAAGAGCACGGACTGAAGTTTCACAGGTAAAAGTTTCAGAGGTCGAAGTTGATCCAGTGACACGTGGCACGCCATACAAGTTAGCTCTCTTGTTTTATCCCATAAATAGATCACATTGTGACACTTGGCATAACTCTGTCTCATAGAATCCAATTGGGGTTAGACTTATGGGGTTCAAAATACGACAGGTTAGGCTACCATAGGCCAAAGTTTCATACCCTATGGATTCGTAATTTCAGAGATGCACTAGAAACAATCAGGTGCATATTTTTGTCAAAACAAAATTGGATTCTGAGCACCTTCATTCTTGACTTGTCACTACAGCAGGAATTTAGGGCTTCAAAGAAAGTTGCAATTTTTGGAATCGGAGTCCATGGCTGAATGCTACTCATCAAAATCAAAATTTATAGATCAAGATCAAATTTTTTGGTTGGGCAGAAGGCCGGGCTTGATCAATTCCTAGTTCGGGATTTTGATTGGAAAGGTTGTAACGTCCCCCTCCTATCATACCAGTATGATAGAGAGGACGTGACCCTAAATGCAGACATCTAGTCCCATACTTAGTAAACAAAAATTCAATTTAAAATGGAGCTTTTAACTAAGCATTCAAGTAATTGAAAGAACATATGGAAATGCATAAACATTTGAAAGCACAGTGGAAGTAAATTCATTTAACACGTCCATCATTCATTCACGATATTCATCAAATAAATAAATGCAAAGTTAACACAAGAGAGTACTTATCTTATAACAGCAGTCCCAAGCAACTGGCTATGAAACTGCAACGTTCCACCCAACCATAGGCCAATTGTGCTTATCAACCTCTTGATGCAACTACCATCCCCAAGCTGGGCATGATTTCTACAAGGAACCAGGGAACAACAGACTCACACATAACCCAAAGAGACACAAAATCAGCCAAGCCAAACTACAGTTGGGTTTATCAGGCTATTAGGAAATGGAAAAGAAGAATTGCTAAGCTAGTGAGCCCAACCACAGAGCTATGGATACCTCTACAAGATATATCTAGCTTGGCACCCACAATGCCTACACACCCCACTCAAGGAAGTATTCCCTTCACCAATTCACAATCCCTCAGGCCATACCTTCCAATTCTAGAGTGTCCCAGGTGTGCATAGAAGAGTAGCCAGCCCTCTTGATCTTCTTGAGAGGTTACTCCCTCCACTAGGTCTATCAAGCCAATTCTGTCCACTACCACTCCAAGTTTCTTGCTCACAGGTTCAAATCAAAACAAGGATACACATAACAGCAAAAGTATAATTGTTGGGCATGAAGAAACATTTTTACAGTGATATGCCCAAAGATGGGGTTTTCATTAGCTTCAAAAAAACGTGGGAAACCCAAAAACAAAACAGGAAGATGGGGAACAACCCTGGGAAGTCAAATCCATTTTTAGAAAAATGTTCATGGACATTCTGGGGAAAAAACGGCCTCCATAATAGTCCCAAATCGTAGCCCTTCTCTCCCAGCTGTTGTATAATGCAAAAACGAGCTCCCAAGCATGGAAATTGCAAGAAAAATGGATGAAAACGTGTAGGGAAAGACCCAGCTAGCTCAAACTGCGTGAGAGAGGAAAGATTGTGGGTTCATAATGGCTTTGGGCACCATTTCGTGGGTGTTTTCTTGCCCAAGGAGACAAAACATGATTTTCCAGGTTGATGGCTTGCCCATTCACGAAATTGGCTGCCATACCTCTTCATTCCCAAGGCATTAACTGCCTCAACCAACTCTTGGAAGAATTAAATGATTGGGTCCATAACCCAAAATGGGTAGTTGGTGGTTTATGGGTTTTCTCATTGACACATGGATCAACACCATTGGCTCAAGGGTTTGAATAATTTCCCTCCCTATTCCTTGTAGAATCATGCCCCCATCTCTTTGTTGCATAGCATAGCCAGTTGTGGGTTTTTCATTAAAATTCGTATTTACATGATGTCTTATTTACATTGTGCCTATCTAGCACAAGAACCATAGGCATCTATTCCTTTAATTTCCGATACATCAATGCTAAATCAATGGTGGGGCCTTGGCCTTGAGCTCCTCACCATGATTAAATTACAATATTTACATCATTTACGATTTAATACAAAGGGGGTCAAAATGGGGACATTACAAAGGTGGAAAATTAGGGCTTTTGCAAAAGTTGGAATTTTTGAAATCTGTGACCACGGCTAGAAGCTCCTTAGAAAAATCAAAGTTTAGAACACAATATCGAACCTTTTGGATGGGAAGAACACCAGGCTTTATCAAACCCTAGTTCGGGATCCTGTCCAGAAGATCCAAAAATTTCCAAGGCAATTTTGAGAGGACAATTTTTTGAGATTTCAAAATTGAAGTATACCATCTTGATTAGCTCAGCAAGGCACATCTTTTCATTCAATCAGAAGTTTGAAATTCAAAGTTTGAATTTTTAGGGTTTCTTTGACAAACCCTATTCCAACTCCAGATCTAGTCTCAGCAAATCAAAGAGGATTGAAGAGAATCATTTGGACACCTGCATAAGTGAAGAAGTTCCAGTTCTAGAGGGATATGAGGCTAAGGCTTTACATAAGAAAGCTACAAGCAATCTCGACAGGTATGACTTGAAGAGATATAGGTGTGTTCATGATTAAGTTTATGATATGTTTGTCTTCATACTATTTAGGTTAGTACAATCTTGATTAATGTTAGACTTGTCTTATCATCCTAGTAAAAGTATGAATGCATGTGAATGATAGAATACATTCATTGATTAGGGTTATGACACTTATGGTTGTACTAATGCACTATGGTGTTGTATGAGGATGATATTGTCCGCTAACATGAAAGGTACATCAAGAAAGACAAATCAAGTTCTAGATCAAGAACATATGACCATGGTGATATGAAGACAAAGACTCATCCATAGTCATGGATCACATAGAAGATCTACTTACGAGGTATGTATAATTTTGGTTCTACAATGGTTAACTTATGAGTTATCCAGGTTACTAGCACAAGCCTTTGGAGAAGAACAAAAGGACATTGTTTGGGTATGTTAGACATAACTAGCAAGCATGATAATCCAGGTATGTTTTTCCTATATCAAGTTAGAATCCTACCTTGTGCTAGGATCTTATACTTTTGTATGAATGATAATGATTATTCTTGAAGTTAGAAGTTTAAGTAATCAAGGGTTTATGCATATTATGTTTCTTACTTTGATTGATGATATGACTAATCAGAAGAGTCCTATGGTTAAATAAGAATATGCATGAGTAATAGAAGTCTTCCCTGAAACCTTGAATACTAACACTTATTACCTATGTATGAAATGATCATGACCATACATAAGATTATTTAGAATCATAATATTTTGATAGTATTGAGATTATACTAATGTATGTATGGTTATGTATGAGATCTTGAGGATAACAAAATGATGACACTAGTGCACACTTAAGCATGCATAATGGTCCAGGATGAATATTAGTTCAAGGACAGGTAATCCAGGAAGCAAAGATCAAGAGGGAGCACACTCCAGTAGTTCCTGCAAGGAAGCAAAGATTGAGAGGGAGTCCACCCTACAACTAAACAAAGATAAGTATTTGAATTGTCATTTATTATATGATTACTTAAATGATGTTGTCCAGTCATGTACATACTTATGTTCCTAGATTTAGGATGTACATTTTGCATTTTAGAAAAAGTTGCATTAATGAACAAGATACTACTAATATGCAAGTAATGGGTAAGTGGCCTATGGTACTATACAACATTCCATTTCTACTTATCTAGAATGAAACCTATTTGCTAACATGTTGGGAGTTGTGCACACTCTTAACAATGTTCTGGTAGAGATGGAAGGCATATAGAAATTTACGGGATATGGATAAATGTTGTATTGAAGCATTGGCTAAAACATTTGCATGACTGTATGACATATGTTCTTATGTGTAAGATTTTATTCTGAAAACTATGAGATGTTTCTAATCATGCAATTGAATTTTGACTTGTAGGAAAGATCATGTACAATCACCTACAAAAGAAGGACTACAACTTTTGTTCTAGCAATGAAGTTCAAAGAAAACTATCTATTGAAGATATTGAAGAATCTGAAGTTCCGAGGATTCGAGATGCAGTAATGGAAGAATGTCATGATCGAGGAATACCAGTCGATCATGAAGAATGATGTTTGGGATGTGGTCCCAAGACTTGAAGGGAAGTCTATTGTGACTTCCAAGTGGATCTATAAGATCAAGCATGCTGCACATGGTATCATAGAGAAATACAAGGCGAGGTTTGTATCTCATGGCCTCTCCCAGAAAGAAGGGATAGATTATGAAAAGACCTTTGCTCCTGTAACCAGATACACTTCCATTAGAACAATACTTGCTCTGGCTGATGAAGTGGAAGATAGACTAGATGGATGTCAAGACAACTTTCTTGAATGGTGTAATCGAAGAGGAAGTGTATGTGGAGCAGCCACTCATTTTTGAGACACATGACAGGGATTCATATGTGTGCAGATTGAAGAAAGCCTTGTACAGTTTGAAACAAGCACCTGAGACTTGGGGATGATGCATTAATTTCTAGGCATGGAGGTGTGGCATAGTACAGATGGAATCTTCCTTGGACAAGGGAAGTATGCAATAGAGATCTTGAAGCAGTTCAGGATGATGGACTGCAAGTCCATGGCCACACGTATGGCATCGAACCTGAAGCTTCCGTGTGATGCTTCATCTGATCCGGTTGATGTCATGGTGTATCGACAGATGATTGGGTCCTTGATGTACCTGATGAACACGAGACCAGATATTTTCTTTGCAGTGAACACATTGAGCCAACTCCTGATGGATTCCAGAGGTGTTTACCTGGTTGCTATAAAGCATATTCTGAGGTACCTGAAGGGTACAGTTTATTATGGGCTCAAGTATGATGCGAATCAAAAGTTTAACCTGGAGGGTTATGTTGATTCAGATTGGGAAGGAACTGTTGCAGATAGAAAGAACACTTCGAGGTGCTGCTTCAATATGGGATTAGGTGTGATCTCTTGGTTTAGTAAGAAGCAGTCCTGCGTAGCACTGAGTACAGCCGAACCACAGTATGTCACAACTTGTTTGGCCAGTTGTGAGGTAGTATGGCTTAGGAAGCTACTGTCTGAGTTATTTGATCTCCTGTTGGATGCTACTTGTATTTATTGTGACAACCAGATTTGTGTGAAGTTGTCAGAGAACCCGGTGTTCCATGACAGGTCGAAGCACATCGATATCAAATATCACTATATCAGGGATATGGTGTAGAGAGGAGCAGTGAATCTCTTGTATGTTGCAATGGATGAGTAGGTTGCAGATGTGTTGACGAAACCACTAGCTAGAGTGACGTTTGAGTACTTCAGAGAGAGGCTTGGTGTTCTTCAAATTGAAGCCACTTCGAGGAAGAAGTGATGGGACACATTTGCAAGAGCCATTCCAAGCATGGTGATAGGAGGATCCTTCCCATGGATGTGGATGCAAGCGTTGTGTGATGAGCATCAGGATGATGCTCTAGTTACTGCTTTTGATATTCATCAGTTGGATGCTTTGTATGATCAGTTGGATCATGTATGATGACATGCATCAGGATGATGCAGTGACGATGATCAGGATGATCATGTGTGATGAGTATTAATATGATACTCTGGATGATATGCATCGGGATGATGCAGTGACGATGATCAGGATGATCATGTGTGATGAGCATCAGGATGATACTCTAGATGATATGCATCAGGACGATGTTGTGATGATGATTAGGATGATCATGCGATGATGATGTGCATCAGGATTATGTACTATATGATGATGATTGGTATGATCATGAGTATCAGGTTGATACTCTGTGGCCGTGGACAGGTTGTGCATGTAGCATAGAAAAAATCCTGGGAGATCCGATAGGTTGAGCCGTAAGCTCGTAAATTAGTCATGGGATGCTCTTTCAAGGTTTTGCTACTAGAGGCATGTAATAATCAGTCCTAGAGATCCAATAGGTTGAGCGGTAAGATCGTAATCAGTCCTGGGATGCTCTTTAGGTTTCTTGCGGGAAGCAAGACACTCTTTAAAGGTTTTTCCTAACCACATGTAATCATTCCTGGAGATCTGATAGGTTGAGCAGTAAGCTCGTAAATCAGTCCTAGGATGCTCTTTAGAGTTCTTGCGGGAAAGAAGACACGCTTTTAAGGTTTTGTGGTGGAGGTCACATGTAATTAGTCCTGGAGATCCAATAGGTTGAGCGATAAGCTCGTAAATTAGTCCTAGGATGCTATTTCGAGGTTTTGTTGACGCATGTAATAAGTCCCGAGGATTCCACAGTATGGCCAGAGATGATGAAGACCTGTAGGAGGCTAGGCCTACAACCAGCATGAAAAAGGGCTGGATCAGTAGAACTTCCTATGATGAGAAGAATTCAGAGATAGCCCAGTGATTGAGATAACGGGTACAGCAGTAGTGATGATGATCATGCTCTGTGATCCAGTGATGATGATCTAGCTCTATAATTGAAGACTTGTGCCTATATGTATTGATGTCTTATGTCAAGAGAATACCTTCCTATTTAAGAGGGAGTGTTGATGTATTTGTAACTTCGAAAGATATTCACTTGTATATTGTATTTGTACTTTATTGTATCCCCAACAGAGATGTATTATTCCTCTGATTGGAAGTGTCATCAGTTGTACTTGCATGTGTCTCAAGTTATATTGTAAGTGTCGTAACTTATACTTGATGGGTTATTAGACCACCTTGATGGGGTTGGCCCTGTATGAGTCATGTGGGTTAAAGGGTTATCAGACCACCCTAATGGGGGTCGGCCGAGTAAACATTATGTTAAGTGGTTTAGTTGGGGCCGACCTAGCTAAAGTTAAAAGACAAGTGAAGTAGTGTATAAATAGAGAGTGTGTCTCTCTCATTTTACACATTCTATTATTCACTCACTTCGCATTAGTGAGAGAGAAGAGGAGTGTGCACAAGTGGAGGAGGGGCATGCTGCTGAAGTTATCTACTCTTGGGTTTGATCATTGTGATCCTTGTATTGATGCTTATTCTATCTATGAGGAAGTTGCGGGGTTTTTCACCTTCTTGGTTTTCCCCGGTGAAATGTTTTGTGTCTCTTGTCTCTTGTCTATTATGCTTGATATTCTATACATGTTATTCATTAAGTTAAGATCCTAGATCTATTGAATTAAATGATGAAAATATAACAGCCTTAGCTTTCTCGTTTTCTCATTGCAACATATCATGTGCTTGTCGATGGATGTCGCAAATCTGTTCTCGAAACTTCAAGGCTTTATCAACTTCCCGCTGGCTATAGTCGGTGTCAAAGTTTGACTGTGTCAAGGAGATGATCAGGTCGATAGGAGCTGAGGGTTGAAATCTGTATCAGATCTCAAATGGACTCTTTCCTGTAGAGTTGTGCTAAACATGATTGTAATTGTGATGTATGTATGGAAGATTCTCATCCCATGTTCATCGATGATTGTGGTTGTACATGCGAAGCAGTTGTACGACCAAGCGATTCACAACTTCCATCTGTCCATCGGTGTGAGGATGGAAATTTGTCAACAATGAGAGTTACGTGTCCATATGTTTCCAGAGAGTCTTCCAAAAGATGCCGACGAATATGGAATCTCGGTCAGATGTAATGGTTGTGGGTAAACCATAGTGTTTCCAAACATGTGTAAAGAAGAGCTGAGTAGTCTGTTGTGCTGTCGTCATCTTCTTACATGGAATGAGGATGGCCATATTGGAAAATTGGTCAACTACTAATAAGATTGTGTCACACTGATGTTTGGTAGTAAGATATCCTATCAAGTAGTCCATAGAAATAGGTTCCCATGGTCGACTAGGAACTGCCAGAGGTGTGTACAATCCCTTTCATCGATTAGGCGGTTTAGCAATGGAAAAAACCACGCATGATTGAATGTACTTGTTGATGTCGGTTTTAAGTGTAGGCCAAAATAAATACTTCTGGAGAATAGAAAGTTCCTTTTCTACTCCAAAGTGTCATGCAGTCTTGTTGTAGTACACGTCCCAAATGAGCTGCTATCGATGCTCACCTACTAGTACACAAAGTTGTCTGATATTGTATAGCAAGGTATCTTTCAGGAAATAGTCGGTGGTCTAAAACTTATCAATTTGTATTTTTCGATAGACTGGAGAAAATTCGAGGTCATCCTGATACAACTGAGGCCAAGTGGTTGTGTTGTAACCCTTCATACTCATCACTGTGAAAAGGAGAGTAATTTAGACAATCGGCGACAACGTTAGCTTTACCTTTCCGATACTTAATAACCAACTAGAATTGTTGTAGGTAATTAATCCACTTGATTTTTCTGGTTGTTTGTAGTTTCGATTGGGTAAGAGCAAACTGAAGAGGATTATGGTTAGTGAGGATGACCGTTTCCTTTACAAGGATGTAATGCCTCCATTGCTTGAGAGCTTGCACAATGGCGTATAGTTCTTTTTCGTACATCGAATACCTTCTAACAGTTTCATTAAAAGTTTCGGAATGAAAAGCGATTGGGTGACCAGACTGAGTGATCACTGCACCCAAGGCATAGTTTGATGTGTCCATCTCAATCTCAAAGGGCTAATGCAAATCAGGTAACACAAGTATTGGTGCAGTTCAGAGCTTGTGCTTGAGCTGTTCAAAAGCTTCTTGTTTTGTCGATGTCCATTTGAAGACAGTTTTCCCACTTCCCTTTGTCAACTGATTCAAAGGCCAAGCTATGTGACTGAAGCCGAGTATGAATCGTCGATAGAAATTCACCAAACCAAGAAAAATTCTTAGTTATTGAATGCTTTGAGGAATGGCCTAATATTTGAGAATTTGTACTTTGTCTGGGTCGACGTGAATTCCTACAGAGTCAATTACAAATCCCAAATATTTGATGTTGTTCATCGCAAAGGAACACTTGTCCATGTTCAAGTAAAGTCGATGCAGCTCGAGAGTGTCGAGGACTTGTCGAAGTTTTCTGACATGTTCTTACCATGACTGACTGAAAATCAATATGTCGTCAAGATAGACAATCAGCCATTTGCTGATGAAAGGTCAAAGAATGTTATCCATGTATCGCATGATGGTCGCAGGTGCATTGGTTAAGCCGAAAGGCATGACTAAACATTCAAACAATCCTTCCTTATTCTTGAAAGTAGTTTTCCATACATCTGAGGGATTTTAGTAACCTTGGTAATATTCAACCAAGATATTAACTCTAACTTCAATTTTTTGATCAAATGCAATAGTCAAATTTCTAACAATTTTTCCGAACAGAGTAGGAAGTAAGTGATGGGTACTGAGGCAAGATATGAGGATGGTAGGATGAACATTCAATTTGGGAAAATGTATGGACTGAGGTGCAACATCAGTTCAAAAGGTCAATTCAGAGATGTCCTATGGACCATGTACCAGAACCATTCACTTTTCAACAACAATGTGCACTATTTCCTACTTCGAGGCTTCTTGGGCAGCTGGCATATGCATACTAGACAGGTGGGTATATTGAGAGTCCAAGGTTGATCTATGAAATTCAAATAATTTCAATGGATGCACTGGACAGCATTCAAAAATATTTGGAGAGAGTGGGAGTGGTTTGGAAGTTTTAAGCCAATTGAGGATTACTGAGCTAGTTAATTTCCAATATTTACAAAAAGGGGTTAAATGCTTCCAAATTCTTAAATTAAGGACTGATGTGGTAATTATAATGTATTATTAACATCCTAAAACTTACGAAAAGCAAAACTTCCCCTCATAATGAATTTGGCAGTCATTTCAGTAAAACTAGTCACTAAATAGTGCTCAATGAGCTAGTCTTTCAATCTGGATTACTAAATGGCTTTCATTAACTGAAATACTATGTTATGAAGTATTATAATGTTCTGATATCATATATTAAACAGTAGCAAGTCGAAATATAACTCACTAAACCAAGCTTGTATTCATTTAATGGCTCCTGAACAGTACAATATCTTATAGACTAGGAAATCCATACATAGAGCCAAAGAAGAGATGTAAGAAGAGATGGGATGATTAAATATCTGATATGAAAGTGTACTTAAGTCTACAACAGGTCTGAAACAGAGTATGAGGGTGCACTGATCTTCCAAATCTGTTTTGGGCGCATTCACTGAACTGGAACCTTACACGTGCGCTCCTTAACACATGAAACCTTGGCTCTGGTGAAAATGGGTGTATCTTGGTCATCCAGACACCTTTTTCAATGAGTAAAAAAGTGTTTCCTACTGGAAACGACCCTTCGGATGTAATGGAATAGGTATCACAACCTAGAAATGATCATAATTGTTGAACCCAAAACCTCCATTTCGTCCCTTCAATGTTGTCTCCAATGAATGTACCCTGTATCATGATAAGTCCTTCTGAGCTTGGGTTCTTCTTAGTATTGGAGTATATGGACCTGCATATTAGATCTCCATGGCTTCAAATCCAGAGGGAACATTAGAGAAGAGAAGTAGAATAGAAGAATGGGGCACATCACCCATTGATTAGCTTGGGAACATCACCAAACCTTGAGAAGCTAAAATGCTTCACTCATAAACTCACAATGACAAAAGTTGTGAAATGGAGTTGGTTGGCTTCTTTTATAAACTTCATGATGACCTGCTCAGAAAGTTGAAGAGCATGGTGACCTATGAGAATAAGTCACCCATGAGTGGACATACTTTCCTTTATTTTTCCTTACGAGCTTTTCTCCTTTAGAAACTGTGCCCCCCTTTGTCTCCATATGTTTCCTGCTTTGTAAAAGTTGCTTGATTTGTAAACTAGACTCCTTTTTTGGAAACTGCGCCCTCCTTTTGCTTTTTCTGGTTGTTTCCATTTTCTTGCTTTTAGAAACTCTTACACCTTTCCTTCTTTTGTTCTTTTCCTAAATCCACAAATTGATTTAGACATATTTCTATTTTCTTGTCTCTAGATCCAATTTGGAAACCTTATCTCCATGAGGGTGCCCTCTTGGCCCACTTTCTCCATTATTTAGGAAATGAATTACAAAAATTAATTAAGATTAATAAAAATAATTCTTCCATTTCACTTAGGCTAAATTTAATCCTTTGCACACCTAATGAAACTAAATTATTTACCTAGGGGTTATTTTGTCCCCCTTTTTACCATGGTAACTGAATGAGCCAAAATTGGGGACATGATAGGGCTCGATTTCAATCTGATGATATCCTAACTTGAGATCGAGCTTAGTAAATAATTTAGCACCTTTCATACAGTCAATGAGCTCATCTATCTGCGGTAGAGGGTAGCGAGTCTTTACTGAAATTTTGTTGAGTTCCCTGTAGTCGATGCACATGCACCAAGTCCCATATTTCTTTCGAACGAGAACGAATTGACTTCCACAAGGAGAGGAGCTGGGTCAGATATGACCTTTGTCGATAAATTCTTGGATCTATCTGGGAATCTCTTCATTTTCAAGAATGTATATTCTGTAAACAGATGCGTTAGGAAAAGAAGAAATAGGAACAATTTCAATGGAGTTGTTTACTTGGAAATGTTGAGGTACTCCGTATGACTCTTGGAATAAGATCCAATACTCATCAAGAATGTTGTTGATCAACTACTTCTGTCAGGAGCTGCAGTCTTCCTAGAATGTTGCAGTTTCATCATGATTAATGCGAACTTCTGAGCATGATTGATGACCTTCTTTATATGTTTAGCAGATATCATTGAGACCATTGGTGTAGGTCATCATTATGGTATGCTATAACATCGATTTCAGATTTTGACAATCACCTTCTGAGGCCGTGACTGGTAACTTCCATGGAATTCCCACAAGTAAGGTTTCCCAAACAAGGCATCGTCTATAGAGAGTGGTGCCATGTCGCAGAGTGCTTCATCTTCAAAAGGATTTATGAAGTAGGTGACCTTGCATTGTCAGGTGATCCATAGTTCCTGTCCATCCTTCATCCAACCAATGTTGTAAGGCTAAGGATGTAGAGTAGTGACAAGACCTAGTTTCTTCACGAGATCTTTAGAAATGAAGTTCTTCTGGCTACCATTGTCCACAATCAGATGTAATGCATTGCGTTGAACCCATATCTATGTATGGAACAGGCGCTCCTATTCCTCCTCGTCGAATATAGTCGAGGTTGCTGTAGTGGTCGATGTCAATGTCAAAAGGGTCGTTGCATCTGGATCAGATTCTTCCACCGTCTTGTCGAATGCGTTGGATGTCAACACTTTTTACAAAAATGTATTTTGAGATTTGGATTCAGATGTATCATGCCAAGATGAGTGGTGGTAATCGCACCATTTCCCGTTAGGTGCTTGTTTGCTACGTTCCCTTTTCTGAAAAGGAATTTTGCCATGATCTAGATTTGGCGGGGTCGGCTGAGAAGATTTCAACTTGTCGAAGTTGGATGGTGCCTTCTTGTCGGGTGGTCGTCTTGATGTCGGATTTGTCATGAAGCGTGATTTCCCTTTTTGCTTGGTTTCAAGTTTGCTGGCATAGTGGAATGCATTCGCGAGCATATTGACAGTCATAAATTCCATCTCCTACTGAATGTACTGGGACAATCTACTGATGTACTTCAGAACAATCAATTTATCTTCTTCTTGGACGCCAAGTCTAACCATGAGTCGATAGTACTCGTCAATGTAACTCTGCACTGATTGGTCTTTCCATTGCCTTAGCTGCTGGCAATTCTTATACTACTGCTCAAGGTATTTGGGCAGGTAAAATTCCTTCTGGATGTATTCAATAAATTTATCCCATGTGTCGATCGGGTCTCCTCTTTTCTCCATCTTTGTTGAGAGGTTCTCCCAATAGCAGTGCACATATGTTGACATATTTAAGGCTGCAATGGTGATCTTATCAGCTTTTGAAATTTGATTCACAAAGTAATAGGATTCCAATTGTTGTTCCCAATTTTTTATGGATTCCGCGTCAGTCTTTCCTTCAAGATTCGGTATGTTCAAATTCATTTGCACTTTGAAAGGGATGATTTTGTCGGAGTGAGTTCTCGTCGAAAATACTCTGGATGTCGAAGCAAATCGCATGAGAATTTCATTGAACTGGGAAAACATTTCAGTCTATTGTCGATTCAGCGCTTGCTCAATAATTTGTGTTGTCTCGTCGACTGCATGTCTATCATCTGTTTCTCCTACAATTTCTGGAGGTAGTGTCTTCTTAGATTACTGAGATTGGGAGTGTGCTTGAACAATCATAAGTCAGGTAACTTCACTGGAAGTGTCTATGCAAAACTTAAGCACGAACAAAACTGAATGCTATGATACCAATGATCCACACGTGGCTAGGAAGCATGAGGGGGACAACAGTTCGTCTAAATAAGTCAGATCTGTTATGGCAGAAGCTTAAGAAATAGAATGAGCAAAGCAGGATTACAATACACATATAGAGCACAAATACACACAGACAATATGCAGGAATGCGAACTGATCTTCTCTATTACTGGATATAAGCTCATCAATTGATGTATGTTACAATATTATACATGCTTATATAGAATGTTGAGATGCATGGATGCTTTCCCGTTACATTCAGTTAAAAGAGAAGTTAGAACGGTTCGGAAGTTCAACCGTTACAGTCGACTGTACTGTTGGAATATTCTCACCATCATTTTTATATTTTTCATTTATGCATGCAATTGCATGCATCCAGTCATCAGTATGGTAGTCTCCCAGCACCTAGTCCTTATTTTGCAGCCCCCAAGAGCTTGTTTCTGCTCAATACTAGCCCTCCTAGCGACTGATGCACCCTTGTTTTAATCACTGGAGTACAAGTGCACCCTCTTCCACCTATTTAGGAGTTACTTTAGTTAGTTCCATGATTAGTGGATTTGTTCCTTGTTTTGGGGATTGATTACTAGTTTAACTGACTGAACCACTTAGATAGACATCCAAAGAGACTAGATCAGCTATACTGACTACTGACAGCTCCTCATACACCCACATTGGAGTCTCCTTCCCTAGATCAGTGCCCATGCACTCAGTTAGACTCAATTAGACTCATTTGAATGACTATTTGACTATTGTGACTACTTCCACTGGTTTGGATGATGTCTCCAATGCTATCCAAGCCACAATTTGAGGAGGATTCTAATGAACTTAGTGGCATTTAAATTCATTTGATTGTATTTAGTTATTATTCACTATTCAGAGTGCCAACTTACAGTTGATGTATGATACAACAGTTTTTCTCCATTTTCTATGTAATGAGTAATTATTGAATCTCTATTCTTCTTCTTCTTTCTACACTTCTTGAGTGAATTCTAGTGAGGTCTGCTACTACTGAGTGATCCTAATCCTAAAATATCACATGGTATCAGATCTGCCAACAACTATTCGAATTGCAGCAGCAGCAGTTGCAGCAAGTCCTTGAGCAATTGTCTTTCATTGAGCACCAGAAGCCTCTGGGTTTCCACGGCAAATCCTGGTGCTATTTCCTTGAATTCACTGGAGAAATCCAGTGAGGTCTAGCCATGTGTGAAGGACCCAGTCACATGTGATCATTGTCCTAAGGCAGTGTTCAATTCAAATTGCAGCAGATCTTATTTTCATAATTCTCATTTGTTTTGCAGGAATCTCCTCTCTTCAACGTCAAATTCTTCAATATCAAGGATATCAAGTTGAATTCCTTCAACTACTTCGAATGGAAGGAAAAATGGACATATTATTGAAGTCAAAAATCCTTTCCAGAGTAGTGAATGGCTCTACAGTTGAGCCCATTGGTGCAGTAGAGAAATCCAAGTACTTAGACAAGCTTGATGAAGCAGTAGGACTGTTGCTACTTAGAATTTATGAAGACCTACACTTTCATGTTATCAATTTGAAGACTCCAAAGGAGGTTTGGGACAAGATCGAATCCCTCCTTGGTCAGAAAGATGTTTTGAAGGGTCATAAACTAGAAAATAAGCTCATCTCCTTGAGCCCAAGCAATTTCAAAACTATCACTGAGTTTCTCAACAAATTCAAGAACTTGATTTCACAATTGAAGAGGTATGGGATTGAGAAGGAAGAAAAACAACTCATCCTTGCCATCCTATCGAAGCTAGGCCCTAATTATTCAGTGTTTGTTTCAACCTTCCAGTCAACAAATTTTTCCATTCCAAAATGGAAATTCCCTTTGCTTGAAGACTTCATCCAATCCCTCACTCTTGAGGAGGAAAAGATAGTGCACATGGGATTGATAAAAGCCAAATTGGATTCAGATCTTACAGCTGTTGAGTAAAGTAGAGCGAATGGCAAAGGAAAACAAAAAAAATATGATAGAAAGTCAAATGACCAAAAGAAAAAGGAGGTTCCAAATTCATCAGATGGAGCTTCAAATCCTAGGAAGGACAAGCAAACTAAAAAGGGAAAATCCAAGTTCACATACTGTAATCGAGGATACCACCCTGAGAGCTCATGTATGAAGAAGACCATAGATCTCATGGCTTCACTTATTGAAAAAGATAATCTTCCAGTACCTGCATGTGCTAGAAAGAAAGAGAGTGAACCATCTGGATCTGAAAAAGAGAGATGCCATGCCCTCATGGCAGGTGCATCAACTCAATCCTCCTTCATCATATATTCTGGAGCATCAAGACACATATCTTCCTCCAAGGATCTCTTCACTGGTTTCGAAGCTACTTTTGGACCATCCATCATGTTGGGGAATGATTCTGAGGTCTCCTCTGAGGGGATTGGAAGAATCAAACTTGATCATGGGTACTTCTCATATGTGCTCTATGTCCCTAAATTGACTGCAAATCTACTTTCAGTATATCATATGACCCATACTGGAGAGCCCAAGAGGGTGATATTCTCTCCAAATGAGGTCGAAATTCAAGACATGGTTTCAGGTTCTACTATTTAAAAAGGTGTTTCAAATCATAAGTTGAAACTGCATGAGTTCTCCCATTTTCTACTTCTATACACAGTCTGCTCTTTACACTCATGCAAATGAAGAGAGTGGGCTATGGCATGAAATATTTGGGCATCTTAACTATCAATACTTGCAATACATGAATACCAAAGAGATGGTTGAAGGTTTTCCCAAGATCAATTTTTCCAAGGGAAACTGTTATGGTTGTTTGATTGGAAAGCATCCAAAAAAGAAGTTTGAGAAGGGGAAGGCAAGGAGAGCCTCTCAACCTCTAGATCTGATTCATAGTATTGTTGTAGGGCCATTTCCATATCTATATTTGAAAAAGGCAAGGTATATTATTAATTTTATTGATTATTATTCAATATTTACATGGGTATACTTTCTCAGATTAAATTCAAAAGTATTTGAATTCTTTAAGTTTTTCAAGTCTTCTACAGAAAAGTTTTTAGATAGAAAGATCAAGTCCATTCGCACTGATAATGGAGGTGAGTACATCAAGGGTGACTTTCAAACCTTTTGTGCCGAAGAGGTCATTGAGATGCAACATACTATTCCATATAAACCACAACAAAATGGTGTTGCTGAAAGGAAGAATAAAACATTGAAAGAGATGGCCACCTACATGCTAAACTCAAAAGGGTTGCACCCTATTCTTTGGGCAGAAGCCATCAACTGCGCCACCTATATTCAAAACATAGTTCCTCAAAAAGGACTCAAATATATGACTCCTTTTGAAGCATGGATGGGATACAAACCTGATGTTTCTCATCTTAGAGTGTTTGGATCCATAGCATGGGCAAGGATTCCAACTGAGAAAAGGAGAGCCCTAGATCCACAAAGAAGAGTGCATTATGGTGGGTTATGCATTGAATGAGGGGTCCTAAAACCTTCTTGATCCTTCTACTATGACCACATTCATTAATAGGAGTGTATAGTTTGAGGAAAGGCCTCTACATGATGCTCATCTTGTTAAGAAAGAGAGATTTCCTACCACACCTCCATTTCTTGATGAGATCCAAGAGAGCGAATCTTCATCACATGACAATTCAGATTCAGAGTATGATAGTGAAGATGATGAAGAGTGAATGATAGATCCAGATCCAAATGAAACCTGAATATCTAGCACCTATTAGTGAAGATGAGAGAATGGAAGATCCAGATGATGATCCTCCTCTTCCTAGATGGGAAGCCACTACCCTTAGATCTGATGGAGATCTTGTGGGAATCCACTTGATCCAAGGAGGACCAGATCTGATTTTCAAAATGGAAGGTTTCATCCTTCTCACATTACTGCTCCATTTACTACCGACGCATCCTTCTTCAGTGGAGAAGTCCACTTACCATTTAGGGTGAGTGATGTACATGATTGATCATCCTATCACAGTCGATCTTGAGGGGGGGCTTTCTTCCCACTAGGTTTTCCCTCTTTCCTCACTTTATTATTTAGATTGTTGTACGGGGTGACCTTTGGTCTTAGTTACCAGGGCCCTACCATTTTAGTTGTTGCTCATAGTATAGCTTGTGGGGGGTGTTAGAATATCCTCACCATAATTTTTATATTTTTCATTCCTGCATGCAATTATGCATGCATCTAGTCATCTGCATGCATCCAGTCATCAGTATGGTAGTCTCCCAGCACCTAGTCATTATTTTGCAGCCCCCAAGAGCCTGGTTTTGCTCATTTATATCCCTCCTAGCCACTGATGCGCCCTTGTTTTAATCACTGGAGTACAAGTGCACCCTCTTCCACCTATTTAGGAGTTACTTCAATTAGTTCCATGATTAGTGGATCTGTTCCTTGTTTTGGGGATTGATTACTAGTTTAACTGATTGAACCACTTAGATAGACCTCCAGAGAGACTAGATCAGCTATACTGACTACTAACAGGTCCTCATGCACCCACATTGGAGTCTCCTTCACTAGATTAGATCCCATGCACTAAGTTAGACGCAGTTAAACTCATTTGACTGACTATTTGACTATTGTGACTACTGCCACTGGTTTGGATGATGTCTCCAATGCTATCCAAGCCACAATTTGAGGTGAATTTGAATGACATTAGTGGCATTCAAATTCATTTGATTGTATTCAGTTATTATTCACTATTCAGAGTGCTAGCTTACAGCTGATGTATGACACAACATTTTTTCTCCATTTTCTGTGTAATGAGTAATTATTGAATCTCTATTCTTCTTCTTCTTTCTGCACTTCTTGAGTGAATTCTAGTGAGGTCTGCTACTACTGAGTGATCCTAATCCTAAAATGTCACATGGAAGACAAAGGGACAATAAGTCACAGTTCAACAGTCACAAGTTTCAAGTCGACTTTGCATGTCGACGTCGCGAAAATGTGAGGTTGCAGAACTTGTCAAAGTCACGTAGTTGTCGAAGTCAAAACTTGTTGATGTCGATGACTTGTCGTAGTATATGTTATCATTCAACAATATTTCTAACTGCAATGTGGATCAGTTTGGTCCCGCTTAACACATTCTCTAATAAACCTCTAACCCATTGGGGATCAAAATAGGCCTAGAAACCCACTTTTTATGCCTTCAAAATTAGCAAAAGTACTTGATATACATGTTGTACTTGCAATAAAAGATCTGAAATACAAAACTCTAGCTTGCATAAATATCAAAATCTCACGTAAATCAACTACATGATGAAAAAAACCCTTCAAAATCCACCATTAATTCAACTAGGGCGCATCTTTATGTGGAAACATAATTTCCAATTTGCAAGTATTTTTTGAGATATGCATTTTCTAATTTTTAGGGATTTTATAATATTATTTGTTCTTGTATTTTTGTAATAAATGTACAAGAGAATTTTGATAAAAAAGAGTAAAGAAAAGGAGTTATGACCTTAGTCTTTTCAACCCTAGATAAATTAGAGATCAAGGTCAACATCCCTACTCAATTTTGATATTCAAGATTTACAAACTATGGAAAGAGGCTAGTAACACGATAATAGGGCAAAGTAGCCAAAAACCTAATTAGGGAAAAATATGAAATCCAAGGCCCTCCATGGAGAGCTCCTTCAATAGGAAGGTCTCCTCACACAAAGTTGACAATATGCCGATAAAAATTCCTAATTGACCTTGCCCAAGGTGCAAAAGAAACATCAATTAAGCAAGAGAGAAAGAGATAATTCTTAAGTCCTTCCTTAGCCACGATTTATTACAACCATTCCTAGGATCAACCTTGCAAGATAGCACAAACACTAGACAAATTCACCATTCACCATTCACGATTCACCAAGCCAAAGAGAGAGGTGCGCATCACTTGAAGCTCCAATAATCCAAAAAAAAAAAAAAAGTACATATTTGAACCCTTGTCCATGTTAACAAATGAAATTTAGAAGCCTTATTTATATGATCTTCCTTGAATTAACTTAACTTTAGAGCCTACCTTACTAAAAAGTAAAATAATTTAATTTTAGGATTTTTCAGGCAAAATCCAGGGACTAAACCATATAAAGACTAAAAACAATGATAAAATCTTGCAATTGTCTTCATCCAAGTGAAGTGATGAGTCATGGGAGGATGTCATGCCCCAACTAACCCCAATAATGTAGAAGATCCTTCAACATCTTCCCCTTTAGAAAGGTATAGCTCTTTGGATAATGATGACATCATGGGGATGCCTCAAGGGAATCAAATATCACCTAAGTAATTTTTTTTCAGTGCTTTCCCATTTACGGGAAATGGTATTTTTTCCCCATTTAAATGACTCAAGAAGAAGGAATTGCTACCTACAACATCTTCAATTTGATAACGACCCAACAAAATAATTTCAAAATTACCATGATTACGTGTTTTTTCTTTTCGTTTGTTCCATATGAGGACGAGATCACCTTTCTCGAGGTTTCATTTGCAATCCTTCTTGTAAAACTGGTCGTTTGTCTTTTATTAGCATAGTAACATATAATCAAATTCTCTTCTTCTAGTCTCGTCAAGTTGTATCAAATGGTTGATTCTATTTTGGACTATGTTAGTATTTGAGGCACGCTGCTAGAGGACTTTGTATGTGGGAATATTCATATGGATATGAAAGGTCACCTCAAGCCCATATACCATCTCAAATAGTATTTTTCTACATGATTCTTTCCTTGTTATTCGATCAACTCATAATTCATACTCCAGCTTAGTGTCCCAACTTTCTTTTTGTCTCCGACAATTTTATTTATAATAGTCATCACATTCTTATTGCTTGATCAGGCAGACCATTCCCTTGTGGATAATAGTTGGAACAATGAGATAGGATAATTCCATTATCAAAACAGAAAGTAGACAAATCACTTGAATTGAAATCCTGGGAATTATCTATAATAATCTTGGTCAGAACCCCAAATCAAGTGATAATTATTTCTTCAAGAAAATGCATAGCCATCTTTGTTGTAGAATTCTTTGTTGGAATAACTTCAACCCACCTTGTAAAGTAATATGTAGTTGTTAAGATCCAATTATTACCTTTTCTTGAGTTTTCCTTAGATTCACCAATGAAATCAAGGCCCCACTATTGCAAGGATGCTTCCACAATGATTGGTTGTAATGGAAAAGATGTAAGCTTCTGTTTACCTATAAAGAGCTGGAAAGGGTATCAATTCCTTACAAATTTATGGACATACTGAAAGATATTAGGACAATAGTATCCAGGTATTAAGATATTATGAGCAATGCTAGAAGATGAATGATGGCCACCACATATCCCCATATGAAGTTCATCCATTAACCGATTTGCTTATGAAGAGTCAACACACCTGAGAATTATCCCATCCGGGTTCTTGAATCCAAGGCAATGATCCATGAAACAATACTTTGATGCCTTTCATTCTAACACTCTTTTCTTGTGAGTCACAACATGCCTAGGAAATGTGAGGTTTTTCAAATAATATATAATGTAATTATACCAATTGCATTGTTCCATAGTTTCAATGCTATTTTATATCATAAGATGAACTCATTATTTAAGACCAAGGGAAACTTCATTTCCTTCTTCCATTTGCTGAGCCAACCCTTTAACCTTTATAAATTTAGTTGGATGAATTTCCAAGTCATACTCTTGGATCTTGGTGATCGACTCTCCTTTGGTCTCAAGGCTATCTTATTGCTTACATATCTCTTTTACTACTGGATGAGGCATGTAAGCAATGATATTTGAATAACCAATGTAAACTCTAAAGTGCTCTAGTGACATCAAAAGAGCATATGCTTGTTTTTTCATGATGTGGTAATTTAACTCTGCACCCTTCAAGGATTTTCTCATGAAATCAATAGGTTGTTCCTCATTCTGATCATTCTTTTTGTTGGAACTTGGAACGAGGCTAATTCACAAAAATGTTGGTACAACCAATGATAAGGATAAAGGACTAGTCGTGGAGCGTAACAAAGAAGATAAAGCAGAAGTAAAGTGAACAAAATGGAGTCATTAGTTAATTAGTTAGTTAATTAATGGGCCACTTTGTGAAGTGGA
This sequence comes from Larix kaempferi, assembly GCA_027924585.1. Taxonomy (NCBI): domain Eukaryota; kingdom Viridiplantae; phylum Streptophyta; class Pinopsida; order Pinales; family Pinaceae; genus Larix; species Larix kaempferi. The sequence goes on along the minus strand of BSBM01000088.1, from coordinate 14,572,508 downwards.
CCAAGTTTGTACTGGCCAGTGAGCCTATAAATAGGAGTAGCATTGTAATCCTTCGGGCATCTGATGTTGTTCTGATCCCAATGATCTTCTGGTGGATGAAAGTATCTTCGCATCTATGGAATTTTGATCTATCTTTTGTGCTGGATAACATATTTGTATTTAACCTTAGCTATTGAGATTAGTTTTGCGGATTTGTATCCCTTATTTGTAAGAAAAATTGATGAATAATGAAAAGAAATGTTCGTCTATGATTTTTTCACTTATGTGTTGTACGACTGTATGATGTATTTTGTCGCAGTATGGATAGATTTGATATGTGTTACTAATATGTTGAATATGTTTATATAATGTGTTACTGCGTCGATCTAATTAGTATGTTTTGGTATGCAGTGATAGTGCTATGGTGTGAATGCTAATTATGTCGATCTCTGGGTTATGTTGTGATTAAACGTGAATGATGCATGTCCTCTTATACTTGTCGAAGATTGGTTCCTGCATCCCCCTTAGGTATCTCGGGTGAGACCTCACTCGCTCAGCGAGTGTTGCTAGAAAGGATAAACCTTTTCTAGGTCGATATCTATGGGAGTTTGTGTCGAGCTTTGTTGACATTATGCGAAGTGAACCCCTATCGATAGATTTGTGTCAACAAATGGTTCTGTTGTCGGGAACCTAGTGTGAAAAAGAGAGGACATGTTGTGGCATCCGACAAAGTCGGAGATCGAGGAGTGGTTCGACAAAAAGACCCGAGACTTTGCTGAAAGAAAATCAGAAACCTAGATGGTCGACAGAACAATGGTTGCAGAAGTACATCTATACTAATAACCACGAGGTATTTTTCTATGAGTTTCCTATACTGTTGTATGAATGGTTGGCTAACCTAACTTTTTAGAAGAAGAATTTCCAAGGAGGCAAGCCAGAGCATTGGACCAAAGAATTGATCCAACAACTGAGTTGTGTTAATAATAAATCTGCAAGGGCTGTCGATGTCTAGGTAGATATCATTTTGGAAGGGTACATTACTAAGTTTGTTTTCGACAGAGTTAGGTCTCCCCATCACAAAAACAAAATGATCCAATCTTTCCTTTTCCCCCCTACGCTATTCGCAATGCAGGGATGATAAAGACCAAGGATCGGAAAACAAGCTCCTTGAGCTAGCTCGTGCTTTCCTTCCTCCTATCTCCCCCCCTCTCTCCACTGGGTCATAAAATATTTTAATGACGTTGGTTGAGCTTCTACCTTCCACAGTTCACCTCGGATTCCCACTACTTGGCATTCGAAGTCTAGAAAGCAGCTCCAGATGGTATCCATCTGCTAATGCTCTCATGCCAAGACAAATGGCAAGACACCGACTTGTTATTCGGTCAAGGAGACAATCTTACACTAAACTCTCCTCCTAGATTCTCCACCACTCTTTTTTTGTTGAGATATTCCCCTTCTATAGTTATGCATAATAAAAGCTACCGGCACACCACTTGTTACCCCGCTGGCATGACGATGATACGGCTGCCCAACCTCTTTATGCCACAATGAAAGTTTGATGTTTAATAAAGAGGCTTCCCACTAAACTAGAAAATCACTTAAAATCCCAAAAGGAGGCTCGCCTCAGCTTTTTTGACAAAAAAGCTTCGGTTCTCAAACTTAATCAAAACGTTACTGAGCCATGGAAGTTTCTCTTTGAATATCATGATCTAACAAGTATTGACTTTCATTTAATTGTAAAATATACTTATAGAATCTATGGTCTCCAAGGGCTTAGTGACTCCTTACCTTATACACCTTCTTCCCCTTATAAATTTTATTAACAAAGGATTTTGTCTTTTACACAACAATATATATCATATGTGTATATAATACATCCTTTAATATGTTTAATTTTAAACATAAACCTTTATCATATATTCATATAGGATAAGTCACTTCATTTTTATTTATTTTTAAATATAAATGTAGATGGTAATTCATTTTCTTCACTAAATCAATTCTAATGTATAAATAATATATATATATATATTCATATTCTTCCAAATAATTGAATATGTAATAGTTATCCTCCTTTATCTTCCTCCTTCCTTCTATGAACCTAGGTATAAAATAATTTTAGCACACACATACTAACCTTAACATATAAATATTGTAATATATCTTAGTGTCGTCACTTAGAGTTGTTTTCATGGTTTCTATCCATAACTCCTCTTAAACACTAACATCCTTTTCCTTATGGTAATAGTTTATATATATATAAAATATCCACCTAGTCGTTTATTTTGACTTTACTTAAGTGGACCTTCTTAGGATTTTTGTGTCGAGTGATCATCACCAGTTCACCTTACCCCTATGTATTTAAGGGCATCAAGGCATCATAGGTCACCGTCGACCTATCTCCTCTAGTGCATTTCAATTTCCTATCGTGTAGTGGTCTTTCGTAATTTTCGATGACCTAGGTATATCACCTTTACTTATAAATTCTATGAAGTAAACCTCATTAGGTACAATGTTTATTGGTGGGGCCTTGGCATGGGGGGTTCAATAGTGAGGCAATATCATATCACGTCCATTAATATTGGGGGGTTGAATACTCTTAAAAACCTCAAAAATATATTGCCCCGTATTAAGGGGTCAAGGGGTTTTTTTTATTTGACATAGTAATATAAATATTGGGGGTTATTTTATTTGGGAGTGTTGAGGAATAACCTCCAAATCGTGGGATGGATTCATACGTCCAAATCACAGGCTCAATTCATACCCACCTAAGACTTAAGGACCTTCCATTTTTATTTGATATTGCTTATGATCCTAAGTTTTGAATGAATTTGATAATAGTGTACCAATGATAATATCGATGGAAGTCTCTTTGGATTATTGTCCTTGAGCAATGTAACATCGTCATAATTTCATAAAATTTTAAAAAAAAATTATACCAGCATCAAATGTTAAAATTGTGATTGCGGAAGTAATAAATGCTTGTTAAGGCAGTATTAAATAATAAAGTCATTAATGTATATAACAATTTAACTACTATGTCCTTTTAACTAATGATGCTTTAAGACAGTGATGTGTCTTACCTCCATAAAAATGATTACGACACTAATTTGTTTGTAGTTGTAATAACTGAAATTTCAAAACAATATAAGACGGAGTTCTCCTTGACAAGGTACTGACAGTTTTAATTTCGGGATGGTGATGAAAGGGTTCCTACGAGGTGCCCTGAGACTTACTTAGCTAATTAGCTAAAGCATTTGTACCTGTCCTTCTTGCGAATATTCGCAGGTAAGGATAACAATGACAAAACAATGTTTAAGAGTATTTATATTTTCCAATTAGTCGTCTTATTTGGTTAAAGAAAATATAAGTACCTCCTTGTTTCAGGTATGGAATTCTATCCAAGTTCTAAATGTATTATTTCGAAAAAAAATACAAGTTGCAAAATTTAATAATATTTAAACAGGATTCAAAAGTACATTATCTTGGTAGAAATATCTATGCTTAAAAATCTTAAGATTAATTACTAGATTTGAAGAATGAATTGCTAATATGATTCTGCCAATATTTTCCAATTCATGAAACCTTTTACTACCAGGTGAAACGATTGATGGACAAATTCAATTTGAACTTTATTCCTTTATTATAACATCAAGTTTCACATACTATTTCAATGCTTGGTATTTTATTTAAGATAACTATGGTAGCTTCTACTTTATCCATTTATAATTTATATATATATGGATATAGTCTTGATATTTATAAACTCAAAATCATATTTTATTTAAGAACATAATACAATATAAGTGTGGACCCTTTTTAACTATAGGGTGAACCATTCTAATGTGATATTGGTGCATTATTATAATAAACAACTTTTATATGGTTTATTGTAATAATATTACAATGTACCGATACTATTTTCTAACCTAAGTTCTAACTATCTAAATCTTATATGCATGCGATTATTACCAATACAAACTTTTGATTTATGTAATCATGCATTCGATGGTTAATACCATAGCGATGAAGCGATATACAATGCAATCCTGACCTTACTCTATGTATTGATAATGAACGACATTACACCAAGCATTAAATACAACACTGGTAAGGAAGTGACGGTTATTAATGTCGTTGCTGCATCGATCTGACAGGTTGATGGTGTCTCGTCCAAACATTAATGGTTCTGAACCAACTCTTTAGTGGAGTGTAATGCTGTCTATCCACGTTGTCAAACCACGTGAAGCCTGGTTAAAATGTGAGTCACGAAATCGAACTATGCGTAGTGAACAAGCAGCTCTCCTCCGAACTATACATGGGATTGACTCCTTGGCATGCAGCGTTGGCATTGTCGTAACTATTACAATAAATGAGGTATTTATGTTATGGTTGCCCGATTCTCAAAGCATCAGGCTGTCACCTTCTTGCTCGTCGATCACAATAGATCTGGGTCGTTGAATGATAAACCCTAAATTCTCGTTGTAAGTAATGTTGGAGGGTTTCTCAGTCTTCACTTTCACGTTTTGGAGTTAGAGTGTGAGGCTGACACGCTACTAAAACTTAGGGTTAGCAAGTTTGCTTGGAGTTTGGAATCCGCGACCTCTGCGTTATTTTAATGGTGTTTTGCAGACCTGTAAGTGAATGCTCAGTAGTTGATACCATGACCTTGGTGTGGTTTCTATTTCAAGGTGAAAGTCTATTTTTACAGTGCTGGGGTTGGATCTTTGGCCTTTCCACTCAAGGTAATACGTCTCTATGTTCCATCATTGAAATTTGAGTTTTCATAAATCCTTTATTTTGATTCATTCTAATTTATTTAGATGTATGTTTCACTTGCAGGGTCAATCAAAGGTCTAACATCCAAGCTTGCTGGACAAATGAACGTCGAGGACTCCGCCGTCCTGGTAAGTCTCGGGTTCATCCATAACCTTGGACTTGTCGGAAGTTAAAGCGTTCTGCTCAGTAAAAGAGTTAGCTTAATCCGTAAGCAATGATAATGTTTAGACTGAGTTTTTGTGTTGCTGAGGCTTCAAGCCTGCATTGTAAACTGAAAATATTTTCAATGGCATCTTCGCCATAGTACATCTTGCAAGCTTCGCTTTAAAGGATTGAAATTCATTTGACTTGGTATTATAATACTGGTTTTTAGTTACAGAAGAAAAGAACTGTTGTGTTGTTCTTTTTTTTGTATTCGGTACTGTTAAAGTTGTTGCGAATACTGTACTTTGACGCTCAATCTAAAGAAATGAACTTCTGTAGTTAGATTCTGGAAATAAATAAGAATGGAGGTTTTGAAGATTTCGATTTGAACTGTCAAAAAAGTAATTTAATAAATAGGCCTTAAAGTTTTAGTGACAAAGTATTGTTTCCAAAGTCGTAAACGAAATTACAATGTAAAAAAAAAAAAAAGTATTTACAGGGTTGAAACCTTGTTCCTGTGTGAGCATAACTTGAATTACTTCTTGCTCGGTTTCATATGTAGAAGATCTGGGTTTTGAAGCTCAAGTACTACCTGTGTGTCTTCTATCAATAATGTTTAAAACAGTTGTAATGAAAAGTCGAGATTCAACCTAGGGTTTTGAAGTGAAATTGTAAGAATAATGGGATTTGAACAAGGATTCAAACTTCACCTTTGGTTTAAAAAGTGATAGAAAACAAATACTAGAAAAATTTATGAAATAAAAATAAATACTAAGATTTATATAATACTGTTCTGCAATGTCTTTGCATGTAAATACTGTAACTCTGCTTTCAAAGCTTATAATGACTCTCGGAAAGGAACAAATTTATTTTTATAACTGTTGAAAAGAAAATTCAAAGATATCGAAGAAAGAAATATTATGAAATATTCAAGATGTTAGATGGTCTAAAACAACTGTTACAATTCATAAATAATTAGTAAGGTAAGAATAATTGATAAGTATTTAAACTATAGTTTTTGGTGCGGGGATGAAGTATTTTACTTTTGTAATTTGATGAATTAATTGCTATGCTGGCATTTTAAGAGAAACCGTTCTGTAATTTAAGATCAATCTTTCTTGGCTCACTGGAACCAAGAAAAGTTTGATCAATGTTTCTTGACTAATTATTTATTTCAACTTTTTGCATTCTTCTTTAATTTTTTCACATTTCCAGTTAGGAATAGTTGTTAGATTGAGTTATATTTGGCACATTCATAATTGTAATTTCAATTCTTATATGCAAGGCATCTGTTTTAATATTATATTGGAATTAACATGAACATAGGTGAAAATCTAAATCCTTATTTAGATACCCTATGTGTTATCGTTACCATGAAATGGTATCATATAAGTTTCACTATTTGTGTATCTTTATAACTATTGCATGCTTGAAACCTAACAATAGATATTTTCCCCTATCTAGATATAACCCAAGAAAAGGTAACTAAATGTTGTTAATTCCCGTGATTGCAAGAATAAATGTAGAGGAAGTGGAGGCAATTCATTGGATCTTGTGAATGACCCAAATCCAATCTATGCACATGATCATATGGAGTTATTGAAAAGTAAAAGGAATTTTTCTATGTTCATTTGGGTTCAAACATCGACAATGATGTTTTTTTTTATAGGAAGGTAGGGGCATCCTTCCACAAAAGGGTTTCAATTTTGCATTTTTATGGAGATTAATTTATTAAGCATATAGAAAACATGAGTTATCTATGGCTATATTTGTATTACATGATATAAAATTGGTAGATTGGTAGGTTGTGGTGTGAAACATTTGCAATTATCATATTTTCTAAGCATTGCACTAACAATTGGACTATCAGTCTTTTACATTCTTTGTTAATATGTTGATCCCTTGACTAGGTTTTGTTTTATGCATTTTTCCTTCCCCGGTACTTTATTTCTTTGGGTGTTCCACTCTCCAATGCTACAAATTGATTGGTCACCCCTGCGATCCTAGTGGGATCATTGTTAGAATTATACTAATATTTTATTTAGCATCGTGTTTGCTTATACTAAGATGTGGCAGGGCTCCTGTTTGTTACAACTTGATAATATGATATAAAGGGGGTGTTAAAAATGGGTTGATAAAAATGGATACCTACAATATCTAGTGAAACTAGGGGTTTTCTTAATTGGAAAGGCATATTGGGAGGGGTGTTCAACAATACAATTTTAGGATGCATTTTTCAATATTTAGTGAAATTAGGGGTATTCTTTAACATCACACGAACGATCGTGCTATGCAACAAGTTCATTGAGTGAACCCCCCGTGGGCCTTGGCCTTGAGCTCCTCACCAGAAACGATTACAATAATAATTTACCTTTATACAAATTATTAGGTCAAAAAGGAGGGGTGTTATAGGAGCCTTTCATGAAATAGAAACTCATAGACTTGAATGACTCAAGTGAGCCTGTGGGTTATTTCAACACGCACATTGACCACTTTACTTTTGATACCTTTTTGGGGAATTTATCAGCTGATGTTTCACCACAGGAGAATGCACAGAACGAATCTTAGGTAACTCATCTCACTTATGTGCCATTCTCAGGAGAAATTGTACATCATGTTTTCTATGTAAATACAAATTTTAGATTAGATCCCATTGCTTGGACATTGTTTTTTGACGGTTCTAAATCTAAGGATGGAGCTGGTGCAGGATGTGTTCTCATAGATCCAAAAGGGACAAAAACTATGCGTGCATGCAGATTAGAGTTTGATTGTACTAACAATGTGGCTGAGTATGAGGCCCTGATATAGGGACTAAAAAAGGCTATTGACTTGAAAGTACAGGTCATCCATTGCTTTGGAGATTCAGAAATTATTGTGAAACAAGTGAGGAATAAGATACACTGCTTGTCCCCTCGCCTGTTGAATTATCAAAAATTGCTAAGAGATCTTACCAGCTCCTTTATTGCATTCAATATTAATTCAGTCCCTAGGTCTCAGAACTTCGATGCTGACTTGTTGGCAAATACAGCTTCCATATTGATTCCACCAGAGGGCCTATCTCCTCAAACATTCTCAATAGAACTGATGTATAGGCCTTCCATACCAGATAATGTGACAAACTGGAAGGCATTCGATGATGATCAGTAGATACTTGATTTTCTGACAAGCCAGGACACATTCCAGGATATGGCTATAGACAAGGATGAACATGAAAATTCTCTCTTCGATTCCTCGAATGTCATCCCAGAGTCTGTGATCAATTTGGAGAATTTCTATGATTTGCAGGACAAGTTCAGACACAAAACCAATTGTAAAACACAGAGCTCTTCACTTAATTATGAGAAAGTCAATTTAGGGACCAAGCAAGAACCTCGTTTTATCAATTTAGGAATTGATTGCACCCCAAAAGAAAGGTGAGCTATCATTAAACTGTGTAAATCATATAAAGACGTCTTCGCCTGGACCTATGACGAATTGAAAATGTTTGACACTAGCGTCATCTACCATAATATACCTATGAAGCCAGAAGTTAAACCATATCAACAGAAACTGCGGAAGATGCATCCCAGTTTAGAGCCTTCTATGAAAAAAGAACTGGAAAAGCTACTCACAGCCCGAATTATTTTTCCGGTGAGGCATACACAGTGGATAGCCAATTTGGTGCTTGTATGAAAGAAAACTGTTGAAATTCGATTGTGTGTCGATTTCAAGAATTTGAATCGGGCCTTGGAAAAAGATAACTACCCTGTTCCACCCATGGAACAAATTCTCCAAAAGGTAGCAGGGTCAGAAATGTTTTCTCTCCTAGATGGCTTTTCAGGGTACAACCAGGTTATGGTTGCCCCAAATGACCAATTAAAGATAACTTTCAGAACCCCTTGGGGCACCTTCGCCTACAGGCGAATTCCTTTTGGTTTAACTAATGTAGGAGACACGTTTCAGAGAGCTATGGATATAACTTTCCAAGTTTTAATGCATAATTCTGTCGTGGTTTATTTATATGATATTACCATATTTTCAAAAAAACGACATGAACACCTATTTGCTCTTAAGCAGGTTTTCGAACGTTGCAGGAAATTTGGCATTTCCTTGAACCCCAAGAAATCCATTTTCGTAGTCACAGAAGGGAAGTTATTGGTGTTCATCGTTTGAAAAGAAGGTATGATCATCGACCCCGAATGCACAGATGCGATTTCAAAAATCGGCTTACCGGGTTCACGTAAAGCAATGCAGTCCTTCTTGGGTAAGATCAACTTTGTACGCAGGTTTGTACCTAATTTCGCTCAGATAGTTAAACCTTTACATCATTTAGTTAAGAAAGATGTACGGTTCACCTGGTCACAAGAACAAAAAGATGCATTCGTGGAAATTCGTAAGGCTATTGTTGAAGCTCCTGCTCTCATGTCCCCAGATTTTGATAAATATTTTATTCTCTACACTTTCGCCACTGATTTTTCCTATGCAGTTGTTTTGACACAGAAACAGGACAACGATACAGAGATCCCAATCTATTTCATGATTTCAACCCTCAAGGGTGCAGAGCTCAATTATTCACAAATTGAAAAACAAGCCTATGCAGTTTACAAGTCTGTCAAACATTACAGACCTTATTTGTTAAAATCCCGAACAAAGGTCATTATCCCGTATTCTGCTATTAGAAATGTGCTGATCCAGAAGGAATTGGGTGAAAAAAGGGCCCATTGGATGACTGCTCTGCAAGAATATGATTTGGAAATAAGGCCAGCCAAAATTGTCAAAGGACAAGGCCTTTACCTTCTTACTGCTCAATCTAATGATCCCGTGCAGCAACAAGTTGAATGGGAACAGGAAGAAGATATTCCTATAGGTTCTGTCAATGCTATTGATATCCCGACATCAGAATGGTATGATCATATCAAATTTTTCCTGAATAATGGGTTTTCCCCTGAAACCTTGGACTTTAAGAAACGAAGAGCCTTGAGATTAAAGGCTGCCCCTTATCAGTTTATTAATGAAGTTTTGTTTAGGAAAAACTATGATGGGGTTTTTCTTAGGTGTTTAGAAAAACATGAAACTGATGACATCTTATTCAAATTTCATGTAGGACCAGCTAGAGGACATTTTTCAGGCGAGACAACAGCTCATAAGATTCTCAGAGCTGGGTATTACTAGCCTACGTTGTTTAAAGATGCTTATGCCTATGTAAGGAGGTGTGAACCATGCCAAAAATGCATAGGGAAGTTCAACAAACTTGCTTTCCCTTTGCAACTAGTCACTGTTCAATTTCCATTTCAGCAATGGGGGCTGGATTTTGTCAGGCCCATAAATCCTACCTCATCTCTCCAACACAAATACATTCTCACAACAACTAACTACTTCACCAAATGGGTGGAGGTAGTCCCACTTAAGCAATGTAATGCCATCCAAGTCATTTCTTTCCTAGACAGTCATATACTCTCACGATTTGGTACTCCAGAATTCCTAGTTTTTGATAATGCATCCTATTTTTCTTCGATTGACATAACTAAATATGCTTTTGAAAAGGGGATGAAACTCAAATTTTTTGCCAATTACTACCCACAAGGTAATGGGTTGGCTGAGTCTTCGAACAAAAATTTGATCAACATTCTGAATAAGACTGTGACCTCTCACCATAGATATTGGCATACACAGCTCAATAATGCTCTTTGGGCGGATCGGATTACTCCAAAGGCAGTAATTGGAAATTCTCCTTACTGTCTAGTGTATGGAAAAGAGGCCATTCTTCCTTCTAATCTTACCATCCCTTCACTACAGTTATCCCAGTCTGTCCAAGAAGATGATTCTTCTCCCCTCCAACAGAGAATTGACACTCTACTTAAACTGGAGGAAGATAGAGAAGTGGCTAGGAACAAGTTATATCATCATCAACAGATGGTGAAAAGATGGTTTGATGAAAAATATTCATCTAACAGAGAATTTTCTATTGGAGACCTGGTTTTAAGATGGGACAAACAACACAAAGATAAGAATCAGTATACCAAGTTTCAACGCCTCTGGCTGGGACCTTTCATTGTTACAGAAAACATGGGTCCTGGTACTGTTCGATTATAGACACTGGAAGGAGTTGTGGACACTTATCCAGTGAATGTTTCACTCCTCAAAAATTATTTTGTTTGATCAGGATGATGTACTTGTACATAGGTTTGTTTTGCTATTTCTTTTCTTGATTGGATTGTCTCCTTTGTTTTCATTTGTTTGTTTTTAACTCCACACATTTGGTGTTACTCATTGATCAGTTTCTTTCTTGGTGATGATTTTAGCTTGGATTTTATAATTGTATGCCAGCCATAATTTTATCCTGTATCGGAGGTTGTTCAACAAAGGGAATACAGCTAATGATTCCAGGACCCTGAATTGGTATCTTTCCACAATGGTCATTATGTTACACATGTATTATTTGTTTAATTGGGGTCTGGAGAATAGCAGAGTCTCCATTGTCTCATGTTTCATGGTTCAAGCTGCATATCATAATAACCTGCCTAGCTTGTTATGCTCTGGATCCTTTTACAATCACCTTGGTAATAAATATCTTAATAAATGTAAATTACAAGGTGGGAGGTCTTGCTGTCAAGCCATCCCATTAGGTTCATGGGTGCTAAGCAGAATGACATCTTCACATCAAGCCACCACACTTGGAAGATGACTTTCAGTTTTAATGGGAGTTGGAAGATCCTATCACAGGTCGGTCCATTCATGACCAGCGAAGCATTGGTGAGTAACACTACCAATATATGGTCACCAAGCCATGGTAGTTCCTTGTAATTTTCAACCTAATAAAATTTGGTTTGCTCCTTTTTAAATATGCTCATGCATATAGGGACAGGGGGGTCTTATTGCAAGCCGTCCCTGCCATGATCATGGGTTTAATTTGGACTGAAGCTATCACAATATGGTCACCAAGCCATGGTAGCTGCTTTCAGTATTGCAACTGGAAGACAAGGAGTCTCTTTATCGAGCTGGCTTGATCAGTTTCTGAATTATGCTTGTGAATGGCACTACTTATATCTTATCACCAAGTCTGGGTAGTGGTCCTATATACACATGATTTAATAAATAAATAAAAGAAAGAAAGAATCTCATGAATTGTTGCATGTAAATAAAATCTCAATAAATCAAGGTGATGCGTAATTAGGATATCCAGGAGCATTTTCAAGTATGTGCCTAGGTTCAACACAAGCTACTTCTCCATGATTACATAAAGTTGAAGGATATCAGTTGTTTCTTCAACCCCCTTATCAAATTTTCATTATTCTCAACATGATCATATATGGGGATTTATTAATTTCATGTTCCATGCTCGTTAACTGTCTCTCTTGTGATCAATTTTTGGAAAAAATTCAGTTTAAAAAAAAAGTGATGTGGCTAACATGTTTCATTTAAGCTGAATTTCATTGCAGAGATAACTAGTTCTTCCCAGCCAGTCACCATTTGTTGTGGCCACAATAGATCCCATGCTTAGCCGAAGCATGGGAACCCCCATTTTAAATAAACACAAAGGTATTTTGGTGAGTGTGCTATGTAAATATGAGAATTTGGGTTTTCACTTGTTTAGATCTCTCACCCATACTTTTGTCCTGTGTGTTTCCCTCTTTCTAGGCGATCTCTAAATGTCTGGTTTGTCAAAATCCTCATATTTTGAGTATTTTACCCTTTTATTCAATCAACCCAAAACCCGACACTTATGAGGCCCGAAACCCATAACCCGACAATTTTGGGTTGCGGGGTGTTTGTTTTGCAGTTTTGGACTTTGACCAACCTGAAATCCGCAACCCAACGGTTGCGGGTTGCAGGTTGATCTTGTAATAATCTTGGGAAACTATCATCCTGAAACCTGAAAACCCACAATTGCAGCTTTCGACTTTCAGGATTTGTCTTTTTATTTATTTTGTTGCGCATTCCCGCAACCCGCAACTGTCGGTTTCCATCTTTTGGGAAGTTGTTTTCAATTTACAAGTGTGTCATTCCCGAAACCCGCAACCCGCAAGTTTCGGGTTGCGGATTTTGGGAACACGTTTCTCATTTTTCAATTGTGATTATTCCCGAAACCCGAAACCCGTAATTGCGTCTTTCGGATTTCGGGAATTCTTTTCCGCATTTTCCATTTACGCGACCCCGCAACCTGCAATTGCCGGGTTGTGGCTTTTGGGATCCATTAATAAATTTTGTGAATAAAACTTTCGCGCAACCCCGCATCCCACTTTGGTTCATCTCGACCATCTATTTGTGTTGATCCTACGGTCATCTTTAATCCAGTGAATTCAATAAATAGGGTTTTTCCTATTTTATTTTTATCATATTACTTTTGAGGAATTATCCCATCACACTGAGGATTTTACTGTCGAATTGTTACCAAAGGACGATTTAATTGATTTTCAGTTACTTCTAGCTAGATTGCTGCCTTTGCTACACTCGGTGTTTGACAGTTCCGATTTTGTTTTGACACCTTTTCGTTATTTGTTTCTATTCCTCAAGGTTTTGCTCCATTATGCCTATTTTGGTCTGAAAGGTTCTTCCGGTTATTCTATTAAATCCGGTCACCCGAATCCAGTTTGATAGGTAAGCAAGAGTTGCTAGTCTGTGTACTCAAGATCCTGTTTCAGTCATTTCGTAGTTAGTTTCCAAGCCATAATTTTCATTTTGGTCATGAATGTGAAGCCATGATTGCTGATGTTAAAATACTCGTACTAATAAGCTTTTGGAACCAGTTAAAGACATGTGAGTTTCGATTGGTTTTGTACTTTCACACAGGTTTTATCCAACTAATGCATGTCCTCATTCATTTTCATCACAGTTTGGATAATTGCAATGAATTGGTCGCATAATTTGAATCATTACCATTTGTCCTACTTAATTACTGTCATCTTATTGGTTGGCTTTAAATTGGCAACAAACATGAAACCTTTAGCTCGTCCTTTGCGTTCTTTAAGGGGAAAATTTTTGTGTGATAATCTTGTAAGCCTCCTTCTGAATGTATTCGATAAAAGCAATTTGTAGACAAGTAATGAATCTCCCAATGCCCATTTTAAAGATGAAGAACTCTATCCCTTACTATATCCATGGGGGGTTTACTTAGTGAACTTGATACATAGCACGATCGTTCACATGATATTAAAGAATATCCCTAATTTCACTAAATATTGGAAAATACCTCCAAAAATTGTATTGTTGAACCCCTCTCCCAATATACCTTTCCAATTAAGAAAACCCCTAGTTTCACCGGATATTGTAGGTATCCATTTTTATCAACCCATTTTTAACACTCCCTTTATATCATATTATCAAGTTGTAACAAACAAGATCCCTAACTCATCTTAGTATAAGAAAACGGGATGTTAAATAAAATAATAGTATAATGCTAATAATGATCCCATCGGGATTACAAGGGTGATTGATCAATTTGTAGCGTTGGATAGTGGAAGACCCAACGAAATAGTAACAAGGAAGGCAAAATGCGTAAAAGGTAGCCGAGTTAAGATATCAATGTAACAAAGAATGTAAAAGATTGATAGTTCAATAGTTAGTGCAATGCTTAGAAAGGATGAGACACTACAACAAAAAAGGCCTTTGGTGAGGGGAGAAAAACGTCACCATAACCTCATTGGAGACAATCAAAAGGGCCTCCATCACCAAAAATGGAACATTACCAAAGGCAACATAGCCAAAAGTAAAGGAGATATGCTAGACAGTCTAGGTCCATCACCAATAATCATTATTAGTAATGGTTAGTGGTCGTGGCCAATTCCTATGAACCATAGTGACATGTCTTTAATGACCCTCATTATTGACACATATATGATAACAGGCAACATCACCAAAAACTAAACTTCACCAAAGGTAATGTAGCCAAAAGTAAAGGAGATATGAAGACGGCCTTGGTCCATCACCAATAATCATCATTAGTGATGGTCGGTGACCGTTTCCAATTCCTACGAAAAATAGTGACATGTCTTTAATGACCCTCACTATTGATGCATATATGATGTCGATCAATTGTCATCGCCATTTCCTATTAACAATAGTGATTTGTCGGTGACAAACCTTTAATGACCCTCACTCTTGACGCATATATGGGGATGACAATGAGCGTCACCATTTCCTATGAACAATAGTAACTTGTGATGATGGGCGGTTGATGACCCTCACTATTAATGCATATATGGAGACAATCCACAACCATCATGATTTCCCATGAATTAACATTTTGCATCATCTTTAGAATTGAGTGGTCCTTAAAGATTTGGGATGCAAAAAACTGGCAATTTTGATCTTCATGCCAGAAATTGATATTTTCTATTTCTTCTTTCAAATGACACATTTTATTCTCTAGGTATTTCTTACGAGTAGGTAGTCTTGTTTTGTGTTCTTCTATTTTGGGTAGGAGGTAAACCCCTATTCCCACAGAATTGTTCATTTTACTGGACATAATTTTCTAGGCTGGTATTTTCCTTCCGTGCTGACTTTAAATCATTGCAGAACTTATCCTTTCCTTGTAAATGCCTCAGAAATGTACTCTAAGCTTCTGGAATCTGGAAAATTCTTATGGAAGAACCCTTAATAATTTGCTTGACTTTCTTCAATTCCTCCTAAAAGGGTATAAAATAGATCTTCAATCTCAAAATTTACAGCTATTGTCAAAGTTCATGTGTTCAACCATCCTTCAATATGGCAGATGACTTGTTCTGATCAGAGGTTTATTACATATACTCAAGAAAATAAATCAAGATGATTGATAGGGAGAGAGCACAACTGACAACATTCAAATTAGGTTCCTTTAGTTAATAGGATGGGAGTGGGGGGTTATCCATTCCCCAAAGACACATTAATCTCCAATCCCCAAAACAATAGTAAGTAAGTTGGTTTAGCAAGTGTGGGCATTGTTGAACCAATTCTGGGCAGTTTATGGATTGTTTCAGACCTTAATAAGCATCCATTCTGCAGTAAGATACCCTAATCTCCACTTCTGGGCAGTGCTCGGTCAATTTCATACATTAAAAAGGCATTTTGGACACGACAACAACAATAATCAACAGTCAAAATCAATTCTGGGCTGGTTTTTGAAGTCATGACAATGGTAAAAGGCATCAAATATCAGTTTTGGGCTGCAAGAAGCATAAACCCTTGTAGCAGCAGTCCATTCTGGGTTGTTTCCTAGCATTCTAGGCAAGCTTGGAATATCTCAGTCTCATAAATAGGTGTAAAAGAGCATCACTTACAAATCAGATTTACAGGGAGGAAAGCAGCAGAGATTCTATGATAAAGAAAGAGAGGTAGAAATCAGATTTTAGTTATGGAGAGGTGGCTCCCCAAATCCTCTTTCTTCATTGTATGGTCTTCTCTTGGGCTCCTCCGAGTCCTTGGCCTTCAATCAACAACATTCCTTCCTTTGGCAGTGGGAAAAAGAGGGTCAATCACTCAAGTTCTCACAACAATTTGGCTGCACAACCTTGCACCTAAAGGTTTTTTTTGCCACCTAGTATCAAATTGCTGCTCTCTTCAGAAGATGTCCAGATTTATGTAAAAACTACTATACAAAGAGATAAAAGGAGACGTCCAGATTTATTAAAAAAATAAAAATATTATAAATATGATATCTACATAAAAAAAAATTGTTACTCTCTTCATACACTAGGGTGATAACATGTTGATGTATATGTAACTTCAGAATGTATTTCACATATATGTATATTGTATTCCTATAGAGATGGTATTATTCCTCTATAAGGAAGTGTCATCATTTATATTGTAAGTGTCGTAACTTATACTTGATGGGTTATTAGACCACCTTATTGGGGGTCGGCCCTGTATAAATCATGTGGGTCAAAGGGTTATTAGACCACCCTATTGGGGGTCGGCCCACTCAGCATTATGTTATGTGGTAAAGTTCGAGCCTACATGAGTTAGGTAAAAAGGCAAGTCAAGTCAAGTATAAATAGAGTGTGGGAGGCACTCTATTTGCACACTCACTTCTCACATGCACTCAAGGAGGAGTGGCACACTTATGGAGGAGGAGGATCTGTTGCTAGGTTGTGTCTATCTCTTATGATTGGTTGTATCATTGCTCTATCTATCTCTGAGGAAGTTATTGGGGTTTTTCACCTTTATGGTTTTCCCCAAGTAAATCTTTGTGTCTCTTGTGTGCTTGCATTATTGTCTCCATTATTGATATGCTGTAGATATGCTGTACATGTTGTTCTCTCATTTAAGATCATATTGAAGTAAATTCTGAAAATTTAACATGGTATCAGAGCTAGCCTGAAAGAAGGCATGATATGGCATGTATGACACTTGTTGCACTTACGATGTTAGGGCTTGATATAGCAAAAACCAGTCATCGTAGAACTTTCTCTATAAATCCGTTTTGGTGAAGTTTTCGGATCTGAAATTGTTACAGGACGAATATTAAATCTCCAGGTACCTTGTGTCCAAAGGACAACCTCTAATTCGTTGTACTTTGTGATTTATGATCTGTGCAATATAGGGTTTCTGCCTCTTCCAGATCTGAGTTAAAATCAGGTGACCTTGGGAAAAAGGTCATAAATTGGGCTAGGAAGCTCCAAATGAAATTTCGTAAAAAGTGACAGGTAGTACACAGACTTTAATATCTCAGAAACGTTTTTCAGATGCCTAAGTTGAACCAGTGACACGTGGCACGCCGTACAAGTTCGCTCTCCTGTATTATCCCATAAACAGGTCACGTTGCGACACTTGGCATAACTCTCTCTCAGAGAATCCAATTGAGGTCAGACCTGTCAGGATGGAAAGATAACAGGCCGAGCTATCTCAAAAAATATTTTCAGAGGCCGAAGTTGAAACAGTGACACGTGGCACGTCGTACAAGTTCGCTCTCCTGTATTATCCCAAAACAGGTCACGTTGTGACATTGGGCATAACTCTCTCTCAGAAAATCCAATTGAGGCCAGACCTGTCAGGATGGAAAGATAACAGGTCAGGCTATCTCAGAAAACTTTTTCAGACCCTTTGGATCAAAAATTTCAGAGTTACACCAGAGACAATCAGGTACATATTTCTGTCAAAACAGAATTATTTTTTGGTACCTTCATTCATGGCTTCCGGAAATTAGGGCTTTGGAGAAAGTTGGAATTTTTGTAATCGGATACCACGGATGAATGCTACTCATCAAAATAAAAATTTAGAGACCAAGATCAGAATTTTTGGTTGGGCAGAAAGCCGGGCTTGATCAGACCCTAGTTCGGGACTTTGATCAGGGCTTCTGTAAAAATGGGAATTTTTGAAATCTGTGACCATGGCTGGAAGCTCCTCAGAAAAATAGAATATTAGAGCTTTGGATCAAACATTTTGATTGGGAAGAAGAGTGGGCTTCATCAAACCCCAGTTCAAGGTCACGTCCAGTGAATCCGGAAGTTTCAAAGGCAAAATTGAGGAGTGAAACTTTGCAGTTTTCAAATTCTGAATATACCAGTTTGATCAGCTCATCAAGGCGCATATTTCTATCCTTCCGAAAGTTTGAAATTCAAAGTTTGAATTTTTGGGGTTTCTCTGACAAACCCATATCTAGCTCTAGGTCCAGTTCTTGCAAATCAAGTGGATAGGGTTAATCCTAGAAGAAGATGGATTGGTCGCCTGCATAAGTGAAGGAGTTCCTGTTTCAGAGGGAGATAAGGCTAAGGCTTTACATAAGGAGATTACAAGCAATCTCGACAGGTATGACTCATCGAGGTATGTTTTGAGATTTGTTCTTGATTAAGTTTATGGTATGTTTGTCTTCATGTTATTACGGTTAGTATAATCTTGATTTTAGATTTGTCGTATCACCTTAACAAAATTATGAATGCATGATAGAAGATATTCATTGGTTAGGGTGTTGACACTTATGATTATACTAATGCATTATGGTGTTGTATGAGGTTTATTTTGTCTGCTAACATGAAAGGTACACCAAGAAAGACAAATCATGTTCTTCTTCAAGAACGTATGATCATGGTGGCATGAAGACAAGGATTCATCCATTGTCATGGATCTCATAAAAGATCCATTTACGAGGTACGTATAACTTGGCTTTGTAATAGTTGACCTATGAGATATACAGGTTACTAGCACAAGTCATTGAAGAAGAACAAGAAGACATCGTGTGAGTATGTTAGACATAACTAGCTAGCATGCTAATCCAGGTATGTTTTTCCTATATCAAGATAGAATCCTACCTTGTGTTAGGATCTTATACTGTTGTTGATAATGATTATTCATGAAGTCATAGGTTTGAATAATCATGGTTGTATGCATATTATGTTTCTTACCATAATTGATGATATGACTAACCAGAAGAATCATGAAGGTATAGGTTTGAATAATCACAGATTTTATGCATATTATAACTCTTATCTTGATTGATGATTCAACTAACCTGAAGAGTCATAGGTTTGAGTAATTACAGGTTTAGACATGTTATGTTTCTTATGATTTGACTAACCATAAGAATCCTACATAAACCTTGAATGCTAATACTTATTATTTTCGGTTTGAAATGATCATGACTATACATGCTTGAGATTATTGTGTTTTAATAGTATGCTAATGAATGTATGATTTTATATGAGCTCACAAGGATAACACAATCATGATACTAATAAGCATGCATAGGGACCAAGGATGAATATGAGTTCAAGAACAGGTAATCCATGAAGCAAAGATCAAGAGGGAGTACACTCCAGTGGTTTATTCAAGGATGCAAATATTCAGAGGGAGTTGACCATCTCTCTACATTCCACATCAAAAGGTGTAGAAGAAGCTACTTCAGATTAGGACTCCAGTAGCTCCTGCAAGGAAGCGAAGACTCAGAGGGAGTCCACCCAACGAACAAACAAAGATAAGTATTTGAATTGTCATTTCTTAAATAATAATGTTCAATAATGTATATACTGATGTTCCTAGAATTAGGTTGTGTATTATGCATATTAGAATAATTGCATTGATGAACAGTATACTCCTAATATGCATGGGTAAGTGGCCTATGGTACTGTACAACATTCCATTGCTACTTATCTAGAATGAAACCTCTTTGCTGACATGTTAGGAGTTGTGCACACTCTTAACAATGTTCTGGTAGAGATTGGAAGGCATCTAGAAAGTTACGGAATATGGATAAATGTTGTATTGAAGCATTGGCTAAGATAATTGCATGACTGTATGGCATATTTCTTTATGTGTAAGAATTTGTTCTGAAAACTATGAGATGTTTTCTAATCATGCAATTTAACTTGTTGTGTAGGAAAGATTGTATGCCATCTCCTACAAAAGAAGAACTACAACATTTGTTCCAGCAACAAAGATATCTATTGAAGATATTGAAGTTCCCAGGATCTGGGATGAAGAAATGAAATGCCATGATCCGTCGATCATGAAGAATGATGTTTGGGATGTAATCCCAAGACATGAAGGGAAGTTTGCTATGACTTCCAAATGGAACTATCAGATCAAGCATGTTGCAAATAGCAACATTAAGAAATATAAAAGTGATGAAATAGAAGATACACCAGATGGATTCAAGACAGCTTCCTTGAATGGTGTAGTTGAAGAAGAAGTGTATGTAGAGCAGCCACTTGGTTCTGAGACACATGATAGGAAATCATATATGTGCAGAACTTGGTATGGTGAAGATAGATTGATTTCCGACATGCAGCGGAAGCTTACTACCGAGTTCGAGATGAAGAACTTGGGGATGATGCACTATTTGTTTTTGGCATGGAGGTGTGGCAGAGTGCAGATAGAATCTTCCTTGGACAAGGGAAGTATGCAGTAGAGATCCCAAAGAGGTTCAGGATGATGGATTGCAAGGCCATGGCCACACCTATGGCATCGAATCTGAAGCTTCTATGTGATGCTTCATTTGAGCTGGTTGATGTCTCTATGTATCGTCAGATGATTGGGTCATTGATGTACCTGACGAACACGAGACCAGACATTTGCTTTGCTGTGAACACATTCAGCCAGTTCCTGACGGATCCGAGGAGTGTTCACCTGGTTGCTGTAAAGAATGTTCTGAGGTACCTGAAGGGTACAATGGATTATGGGCTCAAGTATGAGGTGAATCAAAAGTTTAACCTGTAGGATTATGTTGATTCAGATTGGGCTGGCAGTGCTGCAGACAGGAAGAGCACATCTGGGTGTTGCTTCAGCATGGGATCAGGTGTGATCTCTTGGTTTAGCAGGAAGCAGTCCTGCGTAGCACTGAGTACAGCTAAGGCAGAGTATGTTGCAGCCTGTTCAGCTAGTTGTGAGGAAGTATGGCTACGGAAGCTACTGTCTGAGTTATTTGATCTCCCGTTGGAGGCTACTGGTATCTTCTGTGATAACCAGAGTTGTGTGAAGCTGTCTGAGAACCCAGTGTTTCATGACAGGTCGAAACACATAGAGATCAAATATCACTATATCAGGGATATGGTGCAGAGAGGAGCTGTGAAGCTTCTGTATGTTGCGACGGATGAGCAGATTACAGATGTGCTAATGAAGCCGCTAGCTAGAGTGAAGTTTGAGTACTTCAGAGAGAGGCTTGGCGTTCTTCAGATCGAGGACACTTCGAGGAAGAAGTGATGGACACATTTGCTGAAGCCATTCCAAGCATGTTGGAAGGAGGATCCTTCACATGGCTGTGGATGTAAGCGCTGGATATTGGGCATCAGGATGATGTTCTGGTTTCTGCTTGGATATGATCAGTTGGATCATTTATGTATGTACGCATCATGTTGGATGCTGGATATGATCAGTTGGATCATTTATGTATGTATGCATCATGTTGGATGCTGGATATGATCAGTTGGATCATTTATGTATGTATGCATCATGTTGGATGCTGGATATGATCAGTTGGATCATGTGTATGTATTTTGTATATGCATCATGTTGGATGCTTGGACCATGTATCTGTATATGTATCAGGTGGATACATTGTATGATCAGGTGGATCATGTACGGTGATATGTATCATGTATCAGGTGGATACATTGTATGATCAGGAGGATCATGTATGATGATATGTATCAGGTAGATACTTGGTATGCATCAGGTGGATCATGCAGCAGGATGTTGCAGTGATGATCAGGATGATCATGGATGATGAGCTTCAGGATGTTGCTCCAGATGACATGCAGCAGGACGTTGCAGTGATGATGATTAGGATGATCATGAGTACATCAGGACGATGTATGGTGAGTATCAGGTTGATACTCTGTGGCCGTGGATCAGGTTGTGCAGATGAGCATGTCTGGGAGATCCTATAGGTCGGAGTTGTGTACCCGTAACAGCCTGGGATGCTCTTTCGAGACATTGCTCTAGGAGGACATGTAATTTGTGCCCTGGGAGATTTCAGGTCGGAGTTGTGTACCCGTAACATCCTGAGATGCTCTTGCGAGGTTTTGTCCTATGGCATGTAATTTGGGTCCTGGGAGATTTCAGGTCGGAGTTGTGTACCCGTAACATCCTGAGATGCTCTTTCGAGGTTTTTCCATGACCACATGTAATTTGTGCCCTGGGAGATTTCAGGTCGGATTTGTGTACCCGTAACATCCTGAGATGCTCTTGCTAGGTTTTGTGGTGGACCACATGTAATTTGTGCCCTGGGAGATTTCAGGTCGGAGTTGTGTACCCGTAACATCCTGAGATGCTCTTTCGAGGTTTTGTGGTGGGGTCACATGTAATAGCGCCCTGGGAGATCCTACAGGTCGGAGTTGTGTACCCGTAACATCCTGGGATGCTCTTTTGAGGTTTTGTGACGCACATAATAAGTCCTGAGGATTCCACAGTATGGCCAGTGATGATGAAGACCTGCAGGTGGTGGGCCTACATCCAGTATGAAAAAGGATTGGCTCTGTAGAACTTCCTATGACGAGTAGATTCAAAGATTGATTGAGATAGCAGCAGCAGTGATGATGATGATGACTCGATGATGATTATCTAGTGACGATGATCCAGAGAATATGACTTGTGCTGAGAAATACCTTCCTAGTTAAGAGGGAGTGTTGATGTATATGTAACTTCGGAATGTATTTCACATATATGTATATTGTATTCCTATAGAGATGGTATTATTCCTCTATAAGGAAGTGTCATCATTTATATTGTAAGTGTCGTAACTTATACTTGATGGGTTATTAGACCACCTTATTTGGGGTCGGCCCTGTATAAGTCATGTGGGTCAAAGGGTTATTAGACCACCCTATTGGGGGTCGGCACACTCGGCATTATGTTATGTGGTAAAGTTCGAGCCTACATGAGTTAGGTAAAAAGGCAAGTCAAGTCAAGTATAAATAGAGTGCGGGAGGCACTCTATTTGCACACTCACTTCTCACATGCACTCAAGGAGGAGTGGCGCACTTATGGAGGAGGAGGATTTGTTGCTAGGTTGTGTCTATCTCTTATGGTTGGTTGTATCATTGCTCTATCTATCTCTGAGGAAGTTATTGGGGTTTTTCACCTTTATGGTTTTTCCCAAGTAAATCTTTGTGTCTCTTGTGTGCTTGCATTATTGTCTCCATGATTGATATGTTGTAGATATGCTGTACATGTTGTTCTCTCAATTAAGATCCTAGATCATATTGAAGTAAATTCTGAAAATTTAACATAACACCCATTTTTTGTTACTCTCTTGATAGCACCAATTGATTGCATTTCTGTTTTTTCTAGTTTATGTCAGCACAGCAAATCTGCTCAATACCATTCTCAATTTAAAATAACAACCAACTTACCTGGCTAATACAAAAAAAAATTGCTTTTATATATTCACCCTTATATGGTATATACATGAGCAAACTTATATTTTGTCTCTAATGCTTTGGAATCATGGATTGGAATCTTTAAAATATTGTTTTTCTTTCAAATTTAAATATTTTATGTATATTTGAGTAAACAGAGTCACTAAATTCAAATCAATCGAGTCATTACCGATTCCAATTCTGAGTCTGAGTTGACCCTCGACCGATTCCAAGTCCGAGTCCCTGCAACATAACTGAATATGTGTTTGGATTCAAGAACTCCAAAACAATAATCCAATTCAACATAACTAGTGCCATTAGATATAGGAAGAAAAATTAGAAAATAAATTAATTGAGAAAAGAGATTCAATAGTAATAAGATTACTCAAACCTCATGTTTATGAGAATGAAAAAAAACACATGTGAAAGCATGACAATGCAAGGAACACGAGTTATAATTTGAATCAACTAGAATTCTACATAGAGAAGGAAATGTAATTACTACGAAGACTGTGGAGCTAGTAAATTTGACTAGGCTATGAAATATTTTTAATTAATTAACCTTAGCACAATTTAGTGTACAATAAAGCAATCCATCAACCTTTACATAGTCTATTATCATTTCATAGCTCATAATTTAGAAGTTGAATGGAAAGCACTTTTAAATATCAGCTCCTAAATCTATAATCTATAAAAAAAAATTGGCATAACCACTGAAAATCCTGAAGCAATGGTTAGCACAGCTGCACAACATCCAAGTAAGAAAGGAAGACACTGAGATCAAAGAAGCCTCAGAAGCATCTCACACACATTATCATAAATTCATGCAATAGTAAATTCTACAGTACCACGGTAACAATAAAAGTAAAACTTGAAAACCACTGTTCACATGATCGGTGCAAGAATTTTGAACTTGACTAAAGCAATTTGTAAGGAAAACATAAAGCTCAGACTCATACTTTTTCAGCAATTTTG
This sequence comes from Larix kaempferi, assembly GCA_027924585.1. Lineage (NCBI taxonomy): Eukaryota > Viridiplantae > Streptophyta > Pinopsida > Pinales > Pinaceae > Larix > Larix kaempferi. The sequence goes on along the minus strand of BSBM01000088.1, from coordinate 14,547,885 downwards.
ATCCGAATTTTAGGGGGCATATGGTCTAAATTCGGATGTATAAGCCATAAAAGTATTAAATAGAGAGGCCACCCTCTCTCATCCATAGTATTTAGTAGCACATAGTTTTGGCCCATGGTATAGTCTCAAAACACATTGTAATAATGCTATATAAAGGCCTAGCAAGCCTTCTCATGATATCAAGTTACTCATTTGGTTTCTCTTCTATTTTCTATTGTTCATTGTGAGATTATTTAGATCTGAGTGAGTTATTGGTAATTAGTTTTAGAGGTGGGGCTCCTCTTTGAGCCTCACCTCCCATTCACTTCATGTGTTTTTGTTCATGCTTATTCTTATGCAATATTAGGGTTTTCATGTGAATTTTATGACAGATTTGCATGCTTAATCTCCTCCTCTCTCGGCATTCAAGCCTTCCGGTTCTCAGCTCCCAAGATCCGGATCAGTGGTATCAGAGCGGGTACGCTCTCCATTGGGACAATATTTTGAAGGATTATGCAGGTTCAACGGAGGTTCTACAACCTCTACAACAACCCATGCTTCTCTACAAACCCTTAGCATCTCTATACTCAACACTCTCACATTCAGCAAACTTTGAACAGGTTCCATGGACTGCACAGGAGGTTTCAGAGGCTCTACCATAGCTCATCCGAAAGGTATTTCTGTCAGCTCAAATGGGTATTTCACAGAATTTCATTTTGTTTCCCGGTTTGTGAGTTATGCTTGTTTGAAGTAGCATATGTTTGTGCATAATGCGGCCGGACGTACAACAACTTTAAACAAGTACTACTAACTCCATAGAATGTCTTAGAGGCTCTACCATAGTTCATTAGAAATTTTTTTCCGTCTGCTAAAATGGGTATTTCACAGAATTTCATTTCGTTTCCTGGTTTGTGAGATATGTTTGTTTGAAGTAACACATGTTTGTACACAATGCGGCCGGACGTACAAACACTTTAAACAAGTTCTACAGACTTCATATAACGTTTCAGAGGCTCTACCATAGATCATTGGAAAGCTATTTCTGTCAGCTAAAATGGGTATTTCACGATTTTTTATTTGGCTTTCTGGTTTGAGAGATATCATCGATTGAAGCAACAGATGTCTGCAAAATAGTGTGCGCGTGTCTCTTGAGCTTCAACAAACATTTTCTCAATCTCTGGGCCACCCCAGAGCAAGTATGTTATATGGATGGAAAGGTCTCTTCGAGATCTCAAATGGGTCTTCAATGGAATTCAATTTCAGTATAGGCATCAGAATCTATGAATGGATTTGCAGCAAGACATCAACTGCACCAAAGATCATGAATTTTCGATTTTTTAATCTTAATGTAATCATGGTTATGGGTCAACCACACAAAACCCATGGTTATGGGTTAACCACACAAAACCTATGGTTATGGGTCAACCACACAAAACCCATAGTTATTTATTATAATCATGGTTGTGGGTCAACCACACAAAACCCACGGTTATGGGTTAACCACACAAAACCCTTCTCTTCAGTGGAAACAAGCTTGTCATTGCCACCATGGTTATGGGTCAACCACATAAAACCCACGGTTATGGGTCAACCACACAAAACCAATGGTTTTGAGTCAACCACACAAAACTCTTCTCTTCAATGGAATCAAGCTTGTCATTGCCATCATGGTTATGGGTCACCCTTGCAAAACCCACGGTTATGGGTCAACCTCACAAAACCCACGGTTATGGGTCAACCACACAAAACCCTTCTCTTCATTGGTAGCTAGCACAGTGTAATCATGGGTCTCTTTTTAGCATGAAATGATGGGGACAATCATTTTCTAAGGGGGGAGGAATGATCCGAATTTTAGGGGGCATATGGTCTAAATTCGGATGTATAAGCCATAAAAGTATTAAATAGAGAGGCCACCCTCTCTCATCCATAGTATTTAGTAGCACATAGTTTTGGCCCATGGTATAGTCTCAAAACACATTGTAATAATGCTATATAAAGGCCTAGCAAGCCTTCTCATGATATCAAGTTACTCATTTGGTTTCTCTTCTATTTTCTATTGTTCATTGTGAGATTATTTAGATCTGAGTGAGTTAATGGTAGTTAGTTTTAGAGGTGGGGCTCCTCTTTGAGCCTCACCTCCCACTCACTTCATGTGTTTTTGTTCATGCTTATTCTTATGCAATATTAGGGTTTTCATGTGAATTTTATGACAGATTTGCATGCTTAATCTCCTCCTCTCTCGGAATTCAAGCCTTCCAGTTCTCAGCTCCCAAGATCCGGATCAAATTTCTTCCCGTCCTCCTCCCTTTTAACCCTATCAGTTCCTCGCTTTCCTCCTTGCAATCACAATTTAAAGATAAATAAAAGCACTTAGAAAGAGAGCGTAGAAATATTTCAAATTCTAATATGTAGTTCAAAACTCAAATCTTATTATCACTATCTATATTAAAAGAAAAGCATCTAATTATAATATATTCATGCTATTATATATATAGTGTGTGTGTGTTGTAGAAATTAGAAATCATCAATTAATGGTGAGATCTTCTACATGAAATACATCATTGGCAAAAAAAACTGTCAATTTTTTACAGCCTTCAAAATATCACAATGTTTTTAGAAAAACAATCACAGGTCAGCCAATTTTTTGAAAAAATTAGTAGCTGCAGCAGAATAACCACTTAAAAGGGAATTTTTTTGCCTCAACGTTTCACTTAATGTTTATTCCCCAATGGTTCTCTTGCTGATTTTGTTCGAGTCAAACCCTCATCATTTTTTTGCTAAGTCCAAGTTCTTGCACCACTGACATATACAAGAGACGAATCCCTAGCTCTAGGATAAGATAGTATATTATGGCTGCTAGTAGACTCAACTTTTCACTAGGTGTTTATTCCCCGACAGTTATATGCCAAGTATTCCTGAATCGATTTCAAGCTCGTGTTGATGTTTTGCTGAGTTCAAGTTCCTGCAACACTGGTGTATGCAAGAGAGGACTTCCTAGCTCTAGTGTGAGATAGGATAGTACAGATGCCAGTAGCCTCAACTTTTCACTAAATTTTATTGCCTGAAGGTTTTTTGCCGAGATTTCCCAAGACAAAGGTCTTGGACCCTTGTCTAGTTCTCGTTGCATCTGAGTTCCTACAACACTGCATATACACGAGAGGATTTCCTAGCCCTAGGGTGATATAGGATAGTATAGCTGCTAGTATTCAGGCCAAAAAGGTACAAAATGTCAGTCATTTCTACATCAACTCAAATAGAAGACCTGCATACCGCTTTTGCTAGCCTATCAAACAAAAAGACTGTAGAAAGTTAACATTTGAACCAAAATTCGCAGTGAACAAAAAAAATAATAGGCGAACAAAATGGCCTCATGGGCCAAGAAAAAAACTTAAAAAGATAAGACAAGAGAGACCTTTACATATTGATTGAAATCAAAGATACTTCTACATTAGTTTCTTGGGGAGAGCCTATTTGTTTTTATATCTTTGTTGTTTCCATTAGATAAACGTTATCATGTCCAATTTTAGTGAAACATCTATGTCTACAGTGCTAAATGGTTACCATGGACTGGAAATTCTGCCATAGGTTCTAGGTAGAGGCAAGGGATACAACCTAAAGGAGGGGGGCACGGGGTGTTATTGATGAATAGGATCCCAATATAAGCAATGATTTTGATTATTGATCGTGTTGATCTTGTAGCCTTGTAGGCATAGAATGTTGGTTTTTGGATTCTATAGGCCATTTATAGCCTCGTTGATTATGTATTTTGATTCAATAATGTATTACACTTGGTGCCATCTTGATATATTCACCCTTACAAGGTATATACATAAGTATACCTTGTATATTTTGTCTAGAATCTCCTCCGCTAGAATCTTCACCCTTGTAACCCGATTCTCTAGTCCAAGCCTCATCAAACAAAAATGTTGAAATTTCCACCATGGAAATTTTACATTGTTTCCTCAAGCATCATGGCTTGCTCATTTGAGCATTAATGGAGTTCTCTCCCAAGTTGGCATCGTTGCAAGGCCCATCACTCTCCTTCAATATCTATGATATGCCTCTAGATAATGAATGAACTTTCAACATCTCTAGCCCCTTATTAATAGAGATTCTCTATGAAGACACCGCCATCGAATGAATTTCCCCTGAACATAATTATCAACCCCATTGTTTCAACCCATGGCTTTACTAAAATCAAAAAGTGCATTGGACCTATATTGGATTTAACAATCATTGACTAAATCTGCTAAGGTAGTAGATCTTGCACTATCCCTTGGGTCTAAAATTGTATCAACTTGATTTTTTTCTCATGGATGCAAGGGTTAATTACAACATTTTTCTTAGGCATTCATGGTTGGATGTGATGATGGTGATTCTATGCACCTTTTTGGGTGAGATTTTACTTCACCATGGGAAAGACCCATGTGGTTAAGAATAATCCAACGTCAATATCCATGTTGTGGTAATCTACATCTCCAACACAACCCCTGATATCATTAATTTATCCTTCCAGGGGTCCTTTCATTGTTTGGGTTCCTTCTCCATAAGTCAAACCTCCCTCTCCTCCCTATGCTCCTCCTTCTTGCCTTGCAATATTTTTCACTTTGAGCTTCCTTACATTGACTTCACTCTTCAACCTCCCCTTTAATATATGGTAGATATCCCTCCTAGGCTCCTACTCTTGACGAGATTCACACATTCAGTGTTCACAGAGTTCCATGCCTCATGCTATCTTGTGTGATTTTAAGCATGCATTCATTCAATGTCTTACCCATCATAAATAAAAATGTTCTCTTAAAGCAAGTAAAAGTAAAACATCATACATTTTTACACATGACATCCCATAAACAACCAAAATTATCATGACAAACTCATGGATATATATTAAAAATACATTGCCAAAATAGAAAAGGTGTTATGCAGTATAGGGCTTCCTGGGCCCTACCTTTATGATCCCTTGACGTTTTCCTCGTCCCCCCAATTTTTAGCAGTCCTAAGGCTGAAAATTGTATGGCTAATATCTGGAAAACATCTAAGCTTAGAGGTAGATTTTCTATTTTGGATTAAAAGTTAAGGAGAGCAGAATTTATAACACTGAAGTCAGAGCTTCTGAGCCAAATATCATTGTCTTGTAAAGCTGGTATTATAAACAGTTCTATATTCTCTTCAATCAAAAGGTACTAATCCTAGAAGGTTTACTTGACTAACTAGTTAATCAATGCCACATTGTCAATGCTTGTGTATTATGAAAACATAATGGTTTTAATTGCGGTGCATGTGGTACAGTACATTAAAATGGATCTTGGGGGGCAAATGTCCTTGTTTTTGTCTATTTTCAGTTACCAACTAACATTTTTATTTTTCTTAGACCTGCTCTGCATTATATGTGATTCATGTGGATCCCTTTATTTGGTCCAATATGTGTAAATTTTTCCAATAACTTGCCTATGACGATAAACTTTTATTTTATTTTCTTATTAAAGTGTCCAGCAAAACTAATCAGAACAAGGTGTATGAGACTGTGACGATATTATTGTCTGGTATGTGTATTGAGGACTTAAACTAAGGATCTATGTTATTAGCTTCCCCAATTTGTTATATCGTATGCCAGTGTTACCAGACTCTTCTGAGTTCCAATCTCCTCCCCACTTTGACTCTGCTCTTGGAGTAAACTAAGTTAAATCAGCTCCTCTGAATCTGACTCACTATTAACTCCTATATATGACACGAGTCAACTTCGAATTAGATTGACTAAGTAACTCAGTAGTCAGATTCGCAAGCTCGGTTGTCTGTCTATAAAAAGACATAGATAAAACCAAATAAAAATCCCCCATTTTGCTCGCCTGGCCCGATTTCGCAGTAGGAAATTAGCAGAGCAGCCAACTATCTAGAATCCTTGGGGTTTTGTAGGAGCTATTATTGAAAATTTGCATCATATAGACAACGTACACTTTCATATTAGTTATTTTCTAAAATGTAGTGGTTTTCTCAAAATTTCCCAAGTCAACTCTTGAATTATTCCCTAGTGCCACTCCAATCTCAGTCTTCCCCACAAAATACAACATTTATCCTAGAAAACCAAAAAATTCAATAAATAAACAAATAACTTACAAAGCCTTTGATGGTTAAGAGAAAACATTCAGACACCACTTCCATTGAATAAAATGCAAATCACACATACAGTAACAAGAAAAAATTACCGGCAATTACCCTATTGCTCCTTCATTGATTTCAAAACCAAAACCCTTGGCCCAAAACTGACACAAATGAACAGCAAATGCCCAAAAACTTTCATGCAAATTAATAGAGAAAGTAAATCAAATGAAATACCATTGTCTTCCTGCAAGAGATTGATGATGCCCTCAACTTGCAAATTCCCCTTAAGCATGATGATGGCCTTTCTTGGTCTCTGTGACGACAATCAACGCTTGGGCTGCAGGCACAAAGGAAAATCCACTCTACGGTATTCAAACCACGGAACCCTTGAAATCCAACTAAAATGGATGGTGGCTATTTGAAAATATTAGAGGAGAATGTAATAGAGGCATCAATTTTGGCATTAAACCACATCACGGCACCCGGAACCTATGTCACATGGTTCGGGTTCGAGTTCCTGTTGGGCAATAATGAAATCCAATTCCAGTTCAAATTTACCGCCATTAGGTTATTTCATATACATATTCAAAATATTTTAAAAACTATTAATATATAATTATATTAATGTATATAAATATTTTAATAATTTTATTATCTTTTTTACAAATATAATTTTTATATAACTTTAACAAAAAAGATTATAAATATAACTTTTATATATAAAATAAAATTCTGTACAAATATTTTGATATATGTGTTAACAAGAATATGTATAAATATAAATCAAGTTAACTTTATATTATATTTTTAGTTTCTTATTAATGATAAAACTAACCTCCTCTTGGATGGGATGCTAAAGGATCAACCCAGGTGCATTTATGGTGACATAAAAGGGGTGGATCAATAAGATGCACCAACTAGCATCGAGGAGGCGACGGCGACAATGGTTGTTGGGCATATTAACTCCTCCCCCATTTATGTAGAACGACATGACTGGTCTGCACATGTGTTGTTATTACGTGATCATGGTTGCTCTCGATTCCTGCACCGGGTTCTCCATGGTTCATAAGGATTGTCGAGGTTTCATTTTGATCCATTTCGCCGTAGTGTCTAAATGGCTTCTCACTAATGCTCCCTGCAACTGTACAATCCCTGCTCCTAGGCATTTTCAGAGGAAGATGAAGAGTAAAGATATTTGGTGACAGTGGTGAACTCTACAACATGGCCCATGAGCATCATCGCACTCCCAGCAAGCGCGGTCGTGGATGTCCTAGCCGCTCTCAGGAGCATAATATTGCGGGTGTTTCTCGCCACCTTGCCACAATGACTGATACACTCTTGGTAATCCACAATGCCAACAAGGATGTCGAAGAATATATGCAAGCTTGAATCTTAGAGCTTCGAGATAGGGTTCAAATTCTTATTAGCTGGTGCGCATGCATTGTGGAGCTTTACCACCTTCCCTCACCTCTGCTTTCCACTATTGGAGCAGAGGGGACAATTCACTTTGACTCTAGCTCTAAAGCTAGGAACGAAGCGCTCCATGAAGAGGACGAGGTTCAAGCAACCTCGACTGCCATGGTCAAGGAGGAGAGCCCGACTGAGACAGTGGCAGTTAAGGAAAAGATGGACGAAGCCAGGACTGTTAGCACTAGTGGTACCAAGTGCGAGGCTACAAGCAACATCAAGGAAGAAAGCGAGCCTCTAGCAACCCAGTGTTGGGCACACCCCGACCCTGCCGAGTACCGTTTTCTTTGCCTGAACTTTTGGCATTGTTCTGCCTGAACGATCGTGCTATGTATCAAGTTCACTAAGTAAACCCCCCGTTGTATGAATCAATCCGATGATTTGGAGGTTATTCCTCAACACTCCCAAATAAAATAACCCCCAATATTTATATTACTATGTCAAATTAAAAACCCCCCTTGACCCCTTAATACGGGGCAATATATTTTTGAGGTTTTTAAGAGTATTCAACCCCCCAATATGAATGGACGTGATATGATATTGCCTCACTGGTGAACCCCCCGTGACTATATCAAGAACCTATGTCACCACCTTTTGATGTAGGTGTTCATGATTTAAGTAGCAATAGCGGTGAAGAAGATTCTGAGGCTCTGTCTATCTGCATGCAATTCCCTGATAAGAAAGAGAAGAAAGTTCCCGAGGGACTGGCTGACCGTGACGACGATGTTATATGAGATTTTATAATCAATCAAGAATTTGATGTGTTTCCAACTTCTCCTGAAGTAGATCCTTTAATGGATTTTTCCATTTTTGAGGATATAGTCTCTAATCCAGAAGTTCCCGCGACAGATTCTCTACAAGCCAAATCGTCTGTTGCTGATAATGAGCAATTCGGGGTTGAATTCTTGTTGTGCCATGAGAATATTTTTTATTAAAGAGTGCATCTTTAATAAACTATTATGAAAGGTGGTAGAAATCATTTAGACCGAGGAATGGCAAGATTTCTTGGATCGGTAGTTTTGATCTGATTTTGTAATCTCTGTTTTCTAGGGATCCCCATTTTGGACTCTATTGTAATTATTTAAAGAAGGATATCTCTCATAGTTAGGGGTTGGTAATTTTGGAGTTGTAAGTCGGCAAAAGATTGGACTAGATATACTCTGTTAAGCGGAGCCTTTTTGTAATTTCTGTACAATACCTCTTCATACAGTAAAATTATCTTTTAATCTATCTTTTGTTATTCTTCAAATTTCTTTGAGAATTTCTGATTTATGCTTCAAATTGTCATCTGTTATGTATCTGATATTTCGCTAATCATTTGTTAACGTATGAATCTGTTGTATTGATTTTTCTATATTACCGGTTCATGTTTCAGAGTACTTCATTGAGTTTTTTCAATATAAGTACTTTCATGTTTTATTTCTACAAATGATTCGGTGCATATAAATTTATATAATCATTGTTAATTTTTAAATTAGCAGAGTGATTATAGACTGGATCTTGAATGAGCCTGAATACTTGAAAGATTGTCATTTAATTTTCATTAACTGATAATAATTTAAGTTAGCAAGTAATACAACTAAAGACATTTTTGTTTAAGCTGTTCAATTACTTGTTTAACCATATCTCAAGACCAATCTGCACATAAACAAGCTTTCATTTTAGAATAGGACTGACTTAGAGTAGTTTCCCTTTTCTACAATAGGTTAGGTTAGCTTTGTATTACCATATCCACACCTTGGTTTTCCTTGACTGGAAAACTGATCTTATATATCAACTCATCTACTCTTAGAGTGCCAGTGGAGTCCTAATATCCGTGGGGGATCACCATACCAAAAAGGTTGGGGATAGAATTGCCCTTGCACAGGGTCTTTCGAAGCCTTTCAACTTGGGTTTTCTTCCTCTGTTGGGAGCCTTGGAACCCATTCCAGCACCTTTCATTTACCCTACACATCCGAGGCCTCAACACGGAGGTAAGAATTAAACCAGTAAATGTTGTAGTAGTAACCAGATGATGAGCTGCAACATGAGAAGATAGGATATCACCAAGTGTTCGGTCCGTGATCCAAAAATAGGTACGATTTGATGTTGAAGTGGAGAAAGAAAAGTTTTGGGAAGCACATGACTCACTAATGAAGAATAATGTCCAGTCGACACTTGTAGTCCACAAAAAACCCGTCTATGGGATGCCACAAATTTTTGACCCAAAAATGTTGCAAAAGTCACCAGGAAAGATCAGTACCTTGAAAAGTTTTCTGATATTAGCAAAGGATCGGGAAGCATTAGTAGAGATAGTTTGCTTCTTGTATCGACAAGAAGAGGGGCGACATGATCATGTAGTCAAATGCCTGTATAGGAAGAAAAATGGAAGGGAGATGAGGATCAATGCCCAGATTGGTGCATATGATATGGATTCCATCAATCTAGATCTAGGATCCGATGTGAATATCCTAAACAAGCAAACATGGGAAGCAATAGGGAAGCCACAATTGGTATGGTCCCCTATGCAGCTTCGTTTAGTAAATTAGATCAAGGTTACACCAATTGGTCAGTTGACTCATCTACCAGTGGAGGTAGAAGGATTGAAGACATATGCAGATTTTGATGTCATAGAGATCATTGATAACAATAGTCCATATCCTGCGTTGTTGGGGATTTGATTTGGCAATGGAAAATCAGGCAGTTATCAATTTCAAGAAAATAACGATGTCTTTTGAGAACCACGACATGAGGTTCATTGCTCCACTTGATCCACTTGAAGGATAGAGATATGTTGAACCGATGTGAGACGAGCTCACCATAGAATGGGAAAAAATCTATAATATCTTATAATATTACGTCAATACCACCTCCGATGGATAATTGGGGTGGCAAAGTATCAGTTCGGGATCATCATACTCCGACGAGGCTCTAGAGAATTGGAGAAATCGGTTGCATGAGGTATCATTCAGGAAGTGCGCACAGATCACTCGATCACTAAGATGGGTTGTGACATAAGTGTGTGATATACTGACATACAAAGGAATGCCTAACGTGGCAATATTCATCAATGAGTTTGTAGACAAAGTGTCAGAGCCACAACGTTTGCTAGTATTAAATGAAGCATTGAAGGCCACTCTAGCGAGGTGGTCGAATGCGCAAAAGTTGTCAATAACAAACTGGAAACAATGTTGACGATTAATGGAAGTAAAATTTGGGGAAAATGATTGCTACCAAGGAGAGGAATGGTAGAAGGATGGATCCAAGGGATCATCTCGGAAAATTTCAGGCTATATGGGGGTTGAGGCCAAAGTAAGAATGGGTTCATGCATTCATCCACATGTTAGACAAAGTACCGTGGAGATGGTACATATCAGTAGATATGAGATGAGGAAAAACCACGTGGGAGGATCTTACCATTAGCTTCAGTCTCACATTCAGTTTCGCCGATCAGAATCCTCTAATTGATGGCGCGCTGTAGGTAATCCACAAAAAGATATTTGAGACAATTTCGACTAAATGACCAATGGGACCGCAATGGAATGCAACACCAAAGATGATGATGGAATGTTACAATGTTTTGGGAGGACCTAACGACGACGAAGATTTTAGAGATGTCTATGTCCCAGAATCAGAATGAAGTCACGATGTTGAAGCACCAAATATGTCATTCGACAGATTCAAGCAACCTTTGAAAATTAAGAAAGTAAATATTGGGTCAGTGGAGAATCCAAAATTTTCCAGTATTCGAGACTATTGGGATGACACAAGAATCAGGAATATCACCGAATTATTGCATGAATTTCAAGATTTGTTCCTGATGAATGTTTCAGAGATGAAGGGCATTTCTATGGACTTAGGAGAGATGAATATCCCCATTAAAACCGATGCTAATCCAGTGAAGCAGCAACCATATAGAATAAATACCAGATACAAAGAATGAGTGAAGAGGATGTTGGATTAAAGAGACATTCATCTTGTCGAGGAGTCAGAATGGATCATCTCGATGGTTTTCCAGGACAAGAAGATGGGAGAAATCCAGATCTGCATCGGCTTAAGGAATTCAAATGATGCATGCCTTCATGATCCATTCCCCACACTGTTTACCAACAAATTACTTGAAGGTGTCGGAGGACAGGAAGTATATTCATTCACAGATGGGTTCTTAGGATATCACCAGATCAAGATTGCGAAAGAAGATTGACACAAAACCACCTTTGTAATAGAGTGGGGCTGCTATCAGTACACAGTAATCCATTTTTTCTCAAGAATTCCCATGCAATTTTCTCAAGGCTAGTTGTCACCACTTTCAAATATTTTATTCACAATTTCTTGGTGGTGTATATGGATGATTGGACTGTGTACGGATCGATTACATACCATGTTGATAGCCTCAGGATGATTCTTGAAAGATGTCAACAACATCTGATCTCTTTGAACTTAAATAAGTGTATCTTTTGCACACCATTTGGTATCTTGTTGGGACATATTGTCTGCAAGGAGGGTATGTTGGTTGAACCAGCCAAGATCATGACCATTGTCGACTTACTAGCATCTACAATAGTAAAGAACCTGACAGCCACGTTGGGACATACAGGTTATTATAGGAAGTTCATAAAGGGGTATGCAACAATTATTGCGCCCATGGAGAAATTGTTAAAGAAAGATGCAAAGTTTGAATAGAATGGTGATTTCCAGAAGAGCCTTGAAATATTGAAGCAAAATATGGTTGTAGCACCAATATTATCCTTCTCCGGCTGGAAGAAATAATTCCATGTACACATAGATGCTTCATCAGTCGCACTGGGGTGATATTATCCCATCCTATAGAAGGGTCGATCGACCATCCTATCGCGTTTCCAAGCCGTAAATTTTCGACCATAGAGAAATATTATACAACGACATAAATAAAAGGCTTGGAGATGGTATATGCATTGCAAAAATTCTGACATTATCTTCTAGGAGGACACTTCACTATGTTTACTAAACACTCAACACTAAAGTACCTGGTCAACAAACCTATGTTGGGGGAAAGATTTGTCGATGGTTGCTGTTGTTTCAGGAATTTGAATTTGAAATAATCGTGAATCCTGGATGACTGAATGCGGGACCTGACCATATGTCGAGGATCGAATTGGGCGATGAATAAAGTAACATCGACGAAGGTCTTCCCGACGCATAGTTATTCTGCATTGAAATGGTCGATGACCATTGCTAATAGATTGTTCAATGTTTGGCCATGGGAAGAGAACCTGAAGAGTTCACCGCTAATCAAAAGAAGCAATTAGTTTTCAGAGTTGTTGACTTCTAATTGATCGCAGGATAGTTATATAAGATGGGACCAAATGAAATTCTGCATCCATATGTCCTTCTGCATGAGCAAGAAAGAGTGTTGGCTGAGGCTCACGGTGGGATCACAAGAGGGTATTATGGAGGGCGCGCAACTGCTAGAAAGATACTTATAGATGGCTTATGGTGTCCAACATTGCATGGAAACACAACATATTACCCCAAGAGCTGCGACATATGTCAAAGGACGGGGAAACCATCGCGATGGAATGAGATGCCATTGGTTCCCCAATTGACATTACAACCTTTTGACAAGTGGGAAGTAGACTTTCTGGGACCCATTAACCTACCAAGAAAGAGGACGGGTGCGAGGTATATCATTACTGCGACAGACTAGTTAACATGATGGGCCAAAGAAGCACCAGTGAAATATTGCACAGTTGCGACAACAATAATATTTTTGTTCGAAAATGTGGCCACTAGGTTTGGGTGTCCAAAAATATTGATGAGAGACTAAGGTATGCATTTTGTAAATCAAAACATCAAATAAATGACCGAGGAGTTTCAGATTCAACATAGAAGAAGTACACCATACCACCCATAGGAAAATGGAGCAGTTGAAGTGATGAACAAAATTATGTAGCATGTGCTCACTAAGGTGTGAAATACAAACCGTGACAACTGGTACTTGAATATTACTTGGTATTATGGGCCTATAGAACAATGTGCAAAATATTGACAGGACAAACCCCTTTCAAGATGGTATATGTACAAGAAGAAGTAATGCCTATGGATTACATTGTCCCCAGTCTACGCATAGAAGCAACGATAGGCATGAGCGACGATGTGGCGATTGAAAAAATATGGTGCAGTTTCTACAAATGGAAGAAGATCGCTTCATTGCAGAATTTCAGCAGCAAGTGGAAAAATATTGACAGAAGGAATGGCATGATTTCCATGTAAAACATAAGCATTTTCAACACAAATACATGTTACTCCTGTACGACAGTAAGTTTGCGAAACACCTAGGTAAGCTCCAAATGCATTGGCTTGGTCCATATGTCATAAATTTTATTACTAATGGGGACGTAGTTCAATTTCAAAAGTTGGATGGAACACTTTTGACGAGATTTGTGAATGGGAGCCAGATAAATCCCTATCGGGATAGCCTGGAGCACCTCGACTGAGGAAGATAATAGGTCGACTTGAAAAAAAAATACTGCACAGTTCGAATTATGTTGATGGAAGGGAGACGAGGTTAGATTTTACACATTTGTCAAAGAAACAATGATGAGTATTAGGTCGTGTCGACATCCGACGAAGTGAGAAATGGTCATATCGGGAAATAAATGAAGTAGTTAAGACGCGATGGATGACGATGCAACTGGACGGATATGAATTTAATGCTGCATCATTGTGCCGAATTGGGTAAATCGACAGAGGGTTTGGAAAATCAAATGTAGAATTGGGTAATCATTGTACAAATCGATTCAATGGATTATAAAAGGATGCGTAGGGAAACATTCCGACCCATTGCGCATTGTGAAGTGCTGAAGGTGAAGAGATTTGCAGAAATGAGAGAGTGAATCTAAGAGGATTCCAGTCGAAGAGTTACGATGGCCCACATGATATCCAGCACTAGCATGCAGGAGCCACTTGCTGCAAGGGCACCAATCATCGAGGAGCAAGCTGAAATCGCATCTGCACCGACGTGGATATTCTGCAAGAAATGAAGTTCCAACCGGCTGGTGGATACAGAAAGAAGAGAAAAGACTACTTGTAGCATGACACAAGCTGCAACCATAGGAGGATAAGTGGGCACTTCAGGCTTCGTAGGATAAGAGACGACAACAGCTAGAGGAAGGAAAGAAGGTCCAACCATAGCAAACATTCCTGGATATGTGCCTCCAAGGAGAGAAGGGGATCCATCGATCAGAATGGGGAAGAATAAGAAGTACAAAATAATAGAACCAACGACACTAGAGGGTGTCCACATTACCACTGGAGTGTTGCAGCGGCTGCACAAGCTGCAATACAACGACCATGACGTGTTAGAATATCCCGAGTGCACTCAACAAACATTTAGGGAGAGAGTTCAGGAGGATGGAAGCCCAATTGTAAGGGAACCAATTCCATGGGAATTGGGACTATAGCAATCAAGATTACTCTCAATTATCGACATGCCTCATTTTGGGCATTCAAAGGAGGTTAACGCATGTATAAAACAGTTTCTTGTTTGAGTTGATGTATATGTAACTTCGGAATGTATTTCATATATGTATATTGTAATCCTATAGAGATGGTATTATTCCTCTATACGTAAGTGGTTGTATTCCTATTGAGATGTTATTATTCCTCTATACGGAAGTATTGTCATTTATATTGTAAGTGTCGTAACTTATACTTGATGGGTTATTAGACCACCTTGTTGGGGTCAGCCCTGTATAAGTCATGTGGGTCAAAGGGTTATTAGAACACCCTATTGGGGGTCGGCCATGTGGGTCAAAGGGTTATTAGACCACCCTATTGGGTGTCAGCCCAGTCAGCATTATGTTATGTGGTTAAGTTAAGGCCGACCTAGTAAAGGTTATTAGACAAGTCAAGTCAAGTATAAATAGAGTGCGGGAGGCACTCTAGTTCATCATTCTATTCTCTCTCACACTCTTGGGAGAGTGGAACACTTTTGGAGGAGGAGAATCTGATGTTAGGAGATGTCTATCTCTTATGCTTGGGTTGTATCATTGCTCTATCTATCTTTGATGAAGTTATTGGGGTTTTTCACCTTTATGGTTTTCCCCAAATAAACTCTGTGTCTCTTGTGTGTTTGCATTATTGTGTCCATGATTGATATGTTGTAGATATGCTATACATGTTGTTCTCTCAGTCAAGATCCTAGATCAGATTGAAGTAAATTCTGAAAATTTAACATGGTATCAGAGCTAGCTTGAAAGAAGGCATGATATGGCATGTATGACACTAGTTGCACTTACGATGCTAGGGTTTGATATAGCAAAAAATAGTAATCGTAGAACTTTTGCTATAAATCGATTTTGGAGAATTTTTCGGATCTGAAATTGTTACAGGTCGAAGCTAAGATCCCCATGTACCTTGTGTCCAAAGGAAAACCTCTAATTCGTTGTACTTTGTGATTTATGGTCTGTACAATATAGGGTTTCTGCCTCTTCCATATCTTAGTCATAAACAGGTGACCTTGGAAAAAAGGTCATAACTTGGGCTAGGAAGATCCAAATGAAATTTTGTAAAAATTGACAGGTAGTAAACAAACTTTACTATCTCAGGAAACGTTTTCAGAGGCCGAAGTTGAACCAGTGACACATGGCACACCATACAAGTTTGATCTCCGGTTTTATCCCATAAATAGGTCACGTTGCGACACTTGGCATAACACTCTCTCAGAGAATCCAATTGAGGTCAGACCTATTGAGATGGAAAGATGAAAAGTCAGGCTAGTATAGAAAACATTTTCAGACCCTGTGGATAGAAAAGTTCAGAGTTAAACTAGAAACAATCAGGTACATATTTCTGTCAAAACAGAATTATTTTTAAGCACCTTCATTCATGCCTTCCGTAATTTAGGGTTTCGGAGAAAGTTGGAATTTTTGTAATTGGAGACTACGGCTAAATGCTAATCATAAAAATAGAAATTTAGAGACCAAGATCAGAATTTTTGGTTGGGTAGAAGGTCGGGCTTGATCAGACCCTAGTTTGGGACTTTGATTGGAAAAGTGAAAATTAGGGCTTCTGCAAAAATGGGAATTTTTGAAATCTGTTACCACGGCTGGCAGATCCTCAGAAAAATAGAAGCTTAGAGCTTTGGATCGAACCTTTTGATTGGGCAGAAGAGTGGGATTTATCAAACCCTAGTTCGGGGTCATGTCCAGTGAATCCGGAAGCTTGAAAGGCAATTTTGAGGGGTGAAACTTTGCAGTTTTCAAATTCTAAGTATACCAGCTTGACCAGCTCAGAAAGGCGCATCTTTCTATCCTTTCAAAAGTTTGAAATTCAATGTTTGAATTTTTAGGGTTTCTCTAACAAACCCTAATCTAGCTCCAGATCCAATTTCTGCAAATCAAATGGATTGGGTTAATCCTAGAAGAGAATGGATTGGTCACCTGCATAAGTGAAGAAGTTCATGTTTCAAAGCGAGATGAAGCTAAGGCCTTACATAAGAAGATTACAAGCAATCTTGACAGGTATGACTTACAGGTATGTTTCAAATTCTGTTCATGGTTAATTTTATGATATGTTTGTCTTCATATCATTACGGTTAGTACAATCTTGATTAATTACTAGACTTGTCGTATCACTTTAATAGAATTATGAATACATGATAGAAGATATTCATTGATTAAGGTTTTGACACTTATGATTGTACTAATGCATTGTGATGTTGTATGAGGTTTATGTTGTTTGCTAACATGAAAGGTACACCAAGAAAGACAAATCATGTTCTACTTCAAGAACATATAATCATGGTGACATGAAGACAAAGATTCATCCATTGTCATGGATCACATAGAAGATCTACTTACGAGGTATGTATAACTTGGTTTTACAATGGTTAACTTATGAGACATGCAGGTTACTAGCACAAGTCATTGAAGAGAACTAGAACACATCATGCAGGTATGTTAGACATAACTAGCTAACATAGTAATCCAGGTATGTTTTTCCTATATCAAGTTAGAATATTGCCTTGTGTTAGGATCCCTTATATAAGTATACATGGTATGATTGGTTATGTTTATTCATAGAGTTAGAAATGTAAGTAATCAATGGTTTATGCATATTATGTCTCTTATCTTGATTGATGACTTGACTAACCAGAAGAGTCCTATGATCAAATAAGAATATGCATGAGTAAAAGAAGTCTTCCCTGAAACCTTGAATACTAATGTTTATTATCTTTATTTGAAATAATCATGACCATACATGTTAAGATTATTTAGGATCATAATGTTTTGATAGTATTGAGATTATACTAATGTATGTATGGTTATGTATGAGATCTTGAGGATGACACAAAGATGACACTAGTGCACACTCAAGCTTGCATGGTGGTCCAAGATGGATGTAAGGTCAAGAACAGGTAATCCAAGAAGCAAACATCAAGAAGGAGCACACTCCAGTTGTTCCTGCAAGGAAGCAAAGATCAGGAGGGAGCACACTTCAGTAGCTTCTGCAAGGATGCAGATATTCAGAGGGAGATTACCACTTCTCATCATAATGGAGTTACAGAAAAGAAGCAAAGACTGAGAGGGAGTCAACCCAACAAACAAACAAAGATAAGTATTTGAATTATCATTTCTTGCATATTTGATTGTTTAAATAATACTGTTCAATAATGTATATACTGATGTTCCTAGAATTAGGTTGTGTATTATGCATATTAGAATAGTTGCATTGATGAACAGTATACTACTAATATACATGGGTAAGTGGCCTATGGCACTGTACAACATTCCATTGCTACTTATCTAGAATGAAACCTCTTTGCTGACATGTTGGGAGTTGTGCACACTCTTAACAATGTTCTGGTAGAGATTGGAAGGCATCTAGAAAGTTACGGGATATGGATAAATGTTGTATTGAAGCATTGGATAAGATAATTGCATGACTGTATGACATATTTCTTTATATGTAAGAATTTGTTCTGAAAACTATGAGATGTTTCTAATCATGCAATTTAACTTGTTTTGTAGGAAAGATCGTATACGAGCACCTACAAAAGAAAGACTACAACATTTGGTCCAGCAACAAATCTATCTATTGAATATATTGAAGTTCCCAGGATTTGGGAAGAATGCCACGATCGAGGAATACCAGTCAATCATAAAGATGTTTGGGATGCAGTCCCAAGACTTGAAGGGAAGTTTGTCATGACTTCCATGTGGATCTATAAAGATCAAGCATGCTGCAGGTGGTAGCATAGAGACTTTTGCTCCTGTATCCATATACACTTCCATTAAATCCGTACTTTCTATGGCTGCAATGATGAAGTGAAAGATACACCAGATGGATTTCAAGACAGCCTTCTTGAATGGTGTAGTTGAAGAAGAAGTATATGTGGAGAAGCCACTTGGTTCTGAGACACATGAAAAGGAGTCATATGTGTGCAGAACTTGGTATGGTAGGATATATAGCTTTCTATCCATTTTGGGATTTACCAAGAGTAAAGCAGATTCCAACCTTCACTACAAGGTTGAGGAAGGCAATCCAGTGATACTACTTTTGTATGTGGATGACCTGTTTATTACAGATGAAGATAGATTGATTGTCGACACATAGCGAAAGCTTGCTGCCAAGTTCAAGATGAAGAACTTGGAGATGATGCACTATTTGTTTTTGGCATGGAGGTGTGGCAGAGTGCAGATGGATTCTTCCTTGGACAAGGGAAGTATGCAGTAGAGATCCTGAAGAGGTTTGGGATGATGGACTGCAAGGCTATGGCCACACCTATGGCATCGAACCTGAAGCTTCTGTTTGATGCTCCATCTGATCTCTTGGTTTAGCAGGAAGTAGTCCTGCATAGCACTGAGTATAGCTGAAGCAGAGTATGTTGCGATGAATGAGAAGGTTGCAGATGTATTGACCAAGCCGTTGGCCAAAGTGCAGTTTGATTACTTCAGAGAGAGGCTTGGTGCACTTCAGATCGGGGTTCCTTTTAAAGGGAAGTGATGAGTCTGGAAGATGCAGATGCACATGAGCTTTTCTGACATGGTTGATGTGTTCTCCCTTGGTCGTGATGTAATTGCTTAGCCATTTTTCACATGGTGGTAGATGTGTTATCCCATGTCGGCAGTGTAAGTGCTGGATGATGTGCATCTGGGTTGTTCCTCATGGATGATGAGATGATCTGAAGAGGACAATGTTATGATGATCAGGAGGATCATGGATGATGAGCATCAGGATGATGCTCCAATTACTACTCTGTATATGTATATGCATCATGTTGGATGCTTGTTATGATCAGTTGGATCATTCATGTATATATGCATCATGTTGGATGCTGGATATGATCAGTTGGATCATTTATGTATGTATGCATCATGTTGGATGCTGGATATGACCAGTTGGATCATTTGTATGTATTTTGTATATTCATCATGTTGGATGCTTGGACCATGTATCTAGATATGTATAAGGTGGATACTGTGTATGATCAGGTAGATCATGTATGTTGATGGATACATTGTGTGGATCATGTATCTTTGTATGATCAAGTAGATCATGTATGTTGATGGATACATTGTGTGGATCATGTATCTATGTATATATCAGGTATATACATTGTATATGTTGATATGTATTAGGTAGATACTTGGTATGCATCAGGTAGATGAATTGTATGATCAGGATGATCATGGATGAGGAGCTTCTCCAGTTGACATGCATTAGGACAATGCAGTGATGATGATCTGGATGATCATGTGTACATCGGGATGATGTATGGAGAGTATCAGGTTGATACTCTGTGGCCGTGGATAGGCTGTGTAGATGAGAATGTCTGGGATATCCTATAGGTCGGAGTTGTGTACCCGTAACAGCCTTAGATGCTCTTTCGAGACATTGCTCTGGGAGTACATATAATAGCGCCCTGGGAGATCCTTCAGGTTTGAGTTGTGTACCCATAACATCCTGGGATGCTCTTTCGAGGTTTTGTCCTATGGCATGTAATTTGCTCCTGGGAGATCTGGACAAGATGAAAAAGGCCTCAGATGCTTCAGCTAGGTTTTTCCATGACCACATGTAATTTTCTCCTAGGAGATCTGGATAGGATGAAAAAGGCCTCAGATGCTTCAGCCAGGTTTTGTGGTGGACCACATGTAATTTGCTCCTGGGAGATCTGGACATGATGAAAAAGGCCTCAGATGCTTCAACTAGGTTTTGTGGTGAGATCACATGTAATTTTCTCCTGGGAGATCCGACAGGTAGAGCTGTGTGCTCATAATAGCCTAGGATGCTTCAGCTAGGTTTTGTGATGGGTCACATGTAATGTGCTCCTGGGAGATCCGACAAGTAGAGTTGTGTGCTCGTAACAGCCTGGGATTCTACCGCCAAGTTTTGTGATGCACGTAATAAGTCCTGAGGTTTCCATAGTATGGCCAGTGATGATGAAGACCTGCAGGTGGTGGGCCTACATAAAAAGGACTGGCTCTCTAGAACTTCCTATGATGAGTAGATTCAGAGATTGATTGAGATAGCAGCAGTAGTGACGATGACGATGCATCGATGATGATGATCCAGAGAAGAAGACTTGTGCTAGAAGACCTGTGTCGAGAAATACCTTTCTAGTTAAGAGAAAGTGTTGACGTATATGTAACTTTGGAATGTATTTCATATATGTATATTGTACTCCTATAGAGATGGTATTATTGCTCTATACGGAAGTGGTTGTATTCCTATAGAGATGTTATTATTCCTCTATACGGAAGTGTCGTCATTTATATTGTAAGTGTCGTAACTTATACTTGATGGGTTATTAGACCACCTTGTTGGGGTCGGCCCTGTATAATTCATGTGGGTCGAAGGGTTATTAGACCACCCTATTGGGGGTCAGCCATGTGGGTCAAAGGGTTATTAGACCACCCTATTGGGTGTTGGCCCAATCAACATTACGTTATGTGGTTAAGTTAAGGCTGACCTAGTAAAGGTTATTAGGCAAGTCAAGTCAAGTATAAATAGAGTGCGGGAGGCACTCTATTTCATCATTCTATTCTCTCTCACACTCTTGGGAGAGTGGCGCACTTGTGGAGGAGGAGAATCTGCTGTTAGGAGATGTCTATCTCTTATGCTTGGGTTGTATCATTGCTCTATCTATCTCTGAGGAAGTTATTGGGGTTTTTCACCTTTATGGTTTTCCCCAAGTAAACTCTGTGTCTCTTGTGTGCTTGCATTATTGTGTCCATGATTGATATGCTGTAGATATGCTATACATGTTGTTCTCTCAGTTAAGATCCTAGATCAGATTGAAGTAAATTCTAAAAATTTAACAGTTTGCCTCCATGAAGGCTAATTTTGGCTCGATGAAGAGATCCCAATCACTATGGATCTAATTGCGAATATTATCAGGTTACCTAAGGTAGGGGTAGACCCATCGCAGTACTTCCAAGGAAAATACAATGACAAAAGGTTAGCAGAAAAGATGAAATCTAAAGTATCGGGTGGTAAAAAACACTCGTGGATACCTGGTCGACACAATCAATGACCGAGAAGTCCGGCTCGCAGCAAATCTATTGGCCATCAAGGCAGTTCACAAAAATTGCCCCAACCAGTGCACATAAGGGGTAATCGCATCAGCGGAGCAATGTGCGGCCGGATTTCAGATGAACTAGTCACTATTTTTAATGAAAGCGTTAATGGAGGATGCTATCACGACATAGGAAAAGGGTAATCCCTTTACATATTCTTGGCTCCTACTATTGATTACTTTGGTTGCGTGAGGCTTGTAGTGGGGCCTCAAGCAATTTTCATTCAAGCACGTGCAGACCCGAACAAGCAGTGGCTAGAAACACAATACAAATTGACCAAAGAAGAGATGGATTCCCTTGTCAAGGAATGGCCAAACAAATGGAAGACCCTGGTCGGCAACAACCAGCTGTTGGATCTGGAGGATGGGAAGCCGACAGACTTCCCAAAGACATAAATAGAAACAAAATAATCAGAGGACGATGATGAAGGAGAGTACGACCAGTCAGGACAAATGGGAGAAATTCAAGGAGGGTCGACTAACACTCCGACAGATTCAGAGTTCGAGTCACAATGACAAGAGGTGAGAACTAAGAGGAACATGGACAGAGGACAAGGTATTACCACTGTTGGTATCCTCGATGAACAAATGAACTGGTTGTTGGACAGAATAAAAATGATGGCGGAAAACAATCGAGCCAAAGTAACCCAACATGCAACATAATACTTCCATAAAGTGTTGCAGTTACTCCAAACGTTGAGCACCGCAGTTATGGATACCAAGGTACAACCAGGACTTGCAGAGGAAAATCAGCATGAGAAACAAAATGAAGAAATTGACATTGGCACTCAACGTGGATCGTACAGGTGCTACCTGGTGCAATCACAACCTACAATGAATAGTTAGACGCCGCACTACAAGGACACGATACGATAAGCATAGATCTTAATATGCTACCTATGTTTATGCTTCATCGAACCCACATTGAGGTTAGTGAAGAAATTAATGAGCGAGAAGCGTCAACACATGATCAAATGATCAACTACAAACGACAAGTAATAAGTATTGAGGCGGAGGTTGAATGAATCCACAAGGAAAAGGAGGTAGTAATGAATGAAAGGACAAAAGCAATGGAGGATAGGAGGAGATGGGAACATGCCATCTCCATGGCATTTGAGGATGCGCCGAAAATAGCCAAAGAGATATTCGCAGATGCTAAGGCATTGAAATTGGGTGCAGTTATCACGGATCTCAAAAAATCCAACGAGGAGTTACAAATAAAGGTGGTGCCAAGCACACTACCAAAGAAAGTGGAAGCGAGGAAGAACACCATTAAGGATGTTGAGACAAAGATCGTAGAATTGGAGAAGGTGATGCAACACATCGCAGAGAAGGTCTTGCATTTTTTGGGAAGTCTCATGCAAGACGAGAAGTTGTATAAATTGAATGTGCAAATCGATGAGGTAGAGGAATAATTAGAAACATTAAGGGGTTCACTAAAGGTGATGCCCCTCCTTGTGCAGATGACTAAAGCGAAAGAATTGAAGGAATTTCAGAGGAGAACAAGGCGCGGACTAGACAACAGAGGAGAACAACGCAGTTGGATGAGTTGCAGTCTAAAGCGGAGCAATTAGTAGTCAAATCTATGCGAATATTGTCGTAGATAGAGGAAAATTTAAAGAGAGTGCAACATTCAGAAAGCGAGCATTTGACAGAGCAGTAGGTTGAGAAATGCACAGTACTCAAAGCTACAGTGAGGGAAGATGTTGAAAAAATGAGAGCATCATACGAATAGTTCAAGAAACATGTGAACGCACCAGCAGCGTCCAAATGAAGTGGTTCTAGGGGAAGCCACAAGCACGGGGGCTTCACTCAATAAACCACTATCATAGCATGTTCGTTCATGGAATATGAAACAATACCCCTAATTTTAACCCCCTCTCAATATGCCTTCCCAATTTAAAGAAACCCCTATTTTCACTAGATATTGTACGTATCAATTTTTTCATTAACATTTTTTATACCCCTTTATATTTCTACTTAGTATATTGATATGATACCCCTCTTATGACCCCACATGCATTCTACATTGCACCTTGCTTCTTTCGACATATATTGTGGATGCACATTACTTCACCCACAATGCAATTACTCAACCACATATAATTATGGTTTGCAACATCTAATGGTCTAATGAAGAGATAGGAGATCACTTCTTGTATGTCACTGGAGCCAATGCACATAGTACAACATTTAGATTGCATGTTGCAGTTCCCCAATCGTTGATTGAGCCTATTGTGGGCTAGGTATGCAAGCCCCCAGGGCTTGTAACAAGCTCTAGGAGGGTGACTAAACCTCCCAAGTCCTGTAATAGGCACGAGTGGTTGGGTATTCAAGCCCCTAAGGCCTATCGAGGGCCTATAACAGGCCCTGGAGGCTTAGAGCCTCCCAAGGCTATGGTAACAACTGGTTGAGTTCTATTGATAACAATTGGCTGTCAATGACCACTATCTCTTGACTATGATCGATTGGAAATCCACTTCACCATGAAACCCTTGGCCTCAAGCATGCCTCAAGACGCGATTTCCCTGCGTACTGGTAAGCCTGAGCCTTGTCTCAACCTGATTTCTCATCTGGTCATGATCTTGCCATCTCCATTTGGTGGATATTTGTTAGCCCGCCCATATAAAGAAGACCCCAAAGTATTTTTGTATTGTTACATTAAATAAAAAACCCTTTTCCCCTTAATATATAAGCAATATAATTTTTAGGTTTTCATGAATATTTAATATTGCAATATGAATGAACGTGATATTATATTTCCTTCTAGTGAATCCCCCGTGGCCACAAGTTTTTGTTGGGAGCCTGTTGGCACGAGGCTAAGTCGGAGAAGTTTTGGTACAACCAACAATAAACGAGTTAGCAACAAGGGTAAAGGACCAATCGCGGAGAGCGAAAACATGGATAAAGTGGAAGTAATGTGAACAAATCAGATTAATTAGTTAATTAATGGGTCACTTTGTGAAGTGGACCAAGTTTGTAATGGCTAGTGAGCTTATAAATAGGAGTAGCATTGTAAGCCTTCGGGCATCTGATCCTGATTTGATCTTTTGGTTGATGAAAGTATCTTCACATCTGTGGAATTTTGATCTATATTTTGCGTTCGATAACATCTTTGTATTTAACCTTAGCTCTTGAGATGGGTTTTCCGGATTTGTATCCCTGATTTGTAAGATAGATTGATGTATAATGAAAAGGAATGTTCCTTTATGATTTTGTCTTTTATGTGTTGTACCCCAGTATGATGTATTTTGTCATAGTATGGATAGATCTGATATGTGTTGCTAATCTATTGAATATGTTTAGATAATGTGTTACTGCATCGATCTAATTAGTATGTTTTGGTATGCAGTGATAGTGCTATGGTGTGAATGCTAGTTATGTCGATCTCCGGGTTATGCTGTGATTAAACGTGAATGACGCATGCCCTCTTATACCTGCAGAAGCTTGGTTCTTGCATCCCCCTTAGGTATCTTGGGTGAGACCTCACTCGCTCTGGGAGTGTTGCAGGAAAGGATAAACCCTTTCCAGGCCGATATCTATGGGAGTTTGTGTTGAGATTTGTTGACATTGTGCGAAGCGAACCCCTATTGACATATCTATGTCAACACTTTTGTATAAGAAGTCTTATAATAGTGTCAGTAGAAGAAAAATAAAATATGTGAAATGACTTGGAATAATCAGGACTTACCAGCACCAGAGCTTGCATGATAACATTATTAATTTCTTCAAAAGTGTTTCTCGATTCCTCATCTAGTGTGAAACCTGAATCTTTCTTAAGCAACTTGTTCAAAGGTTTAGTAATTTCAACAAAATTAGGAATAAACCTATTAATAAAGTTAATCTTTCTAAAGAAGGATTGCAAAGCTTTCAAATTCCTAGGGAAGCCATTTTATTTTACACCTCTAGTTCTTTCAAGATCAATTCTTACTCCTTTTCACTGAATATGGCCAAGTAACTTACCTTCTATGATGCCAAAAATCATCTTTTTAGGATTAAAAGAAATACCATACATGTGGCAACATTCAAACATCTGGTGGAGATGGGTGAAATGATCCTTTCTTTGCTTTGAATAAACAATGAGGTCATATTAATATATCTCCAAAATCATTTGCATAATGTATTTAAAATCATAGTTCATATCCCTCTGAAAAGTGGTGTAACATCCCTCCAATTTGACCCTAATTATTCTTATTTTTGTAAATATAAGTGTATTTGTGTAAATGGCCCTGGTGAGGAGCTCAAGGCCAAGGCCCCACCAGAGGACCTTGAGTGTATTGAATTTTATTCTTCCTAGGTTGAAAATGTTATTAATAACTTAGGAGACCAAAGATCGTCATACAACTAAAAATGACAAGGCATGGATACACTAAGGGGAATGCAATAAATGACAGATAGTCATCCTAATTTCGATGAGTAGTTAAGAAATAGTATAGTGATTTATATTAGTTATCTTAAAGAGCAAAAGTCATCTTCATAGGTTGAGGATGCGGCGATTAGCCGCATAATATTATTAAACTCTGACGACCTATTAGTATAAATCTATGCATTAACGTACTATCCTAAAGAGCAATATCTAGCGACTATTATAGTTTAAAAAATTATGTGACTTGAGACAAAGATATATTTTTATTGGATTAGAACAATGATTTTATACACACCTTTGGTTTTCTAAGTGTAATAGACACTTATACTAAATCAAAAGAGTAAAAATGCTCTTATTTGATAAACAAACGATTAATACATATATATCTTTATGTTGAAGAGTGTTAGGTAATACATCACTAAGATGCTAATGGTACAATACCTATAAGTGCTAACTAAAAACCTCATAATTGTGGTATCTAATACCTTAGAAGGTTAAATAAAGATAAATAATTATATAAATGTATATACCACTTTTGTATATATATATAGATAAGAATGATCATCCTCCATTTAATTTCTCATATTATCCCTTGAAATTATATATTTGGGAAATAGACAATTGTTATATATATACATGAAGAATGTCATAACTACAATAATAATTGTAAAGTACATTATAAAATAAAGTAATAGAGTTCATTGCTTAAAATTGTAATAAACACTCACAAATTCTACATAATATTATTGTAACAACGTGATCCATTTTTTTATCTTATACAAATATTAAATAAGACAAGGGCATGTGTTATGTAAAGTAAAGGGTTTTCTATCCCTATTCATATATATAGTATAAATATTACATTAGACATTTATAAGATGTTATACTTTCTCTGTGAGGAAGATTGCATTTGGATACCCACGACTGAGACCTCGGCGACAGGGAGCTCCGTGATATGGATCTTTAAGATGGGAAAATCTTAGCTAGGAGGATCTTGGAAGTAAGACGTGAACCTGCTAACAATGCCAGGGATCTCTGTGCTAAGCGTTGAACTCAACGTTAAAGGTAAGTAACCCTGTACTGTGTAATCCCTGCTTAAACGTTTTTATCTCTTTATTGATTTCATCTGGACGCTTTATATTTATTTTCTACTCCGCCATTTTACCATTTCCCGAGCTTGTAGTATGATCTAACTCTGTACACTCACTTTCTGAACATAGTAGATCTCGGGGGTAGTTCCGATATGTCTACAATTTTTCTTTGGTTACGTGGTCTTCTCCACGCATTGGTGAGCATAGCCAACATTGGAGACTAACCAACATCTTAGATCTTTCGAAATATCTTTGACAGGATTTAGGCGTTAATACTCAGCATTAAGTTTATATTTAGTATGTTTTTAGAGATAGTGTACAGCGGATTCATTTAATTAGTTCCTAGATGATTATAAACTTGTTTAGTTACGAAGTAGTCGGATCTCTTTTGTGTTTGGCTGAAAATAAAATAGGATGATCTTGAATAAATTCTTAGTTTACATATTTTTTGACTGCATGAAATTCGGTTGATCTCTGTGGATCTTGGTTAGTAGTTATCCGGCATGTAATCGAGTCAAATTATAATGATTAACTTATGGAGACAGAATTTACCCAGTCTTGATCATTATATATTATTGATGATATATATACATATACATCTATCACAGATAAAGCGTGTCCTTATGGTTAAGGTCAAGTATGAAATATTTAAATAACTATCTTGAAGCTACACCTAGATTTCTGTTTTACCTTTTAGGATGTATACATATTTTTTTTTTTCATATCGTGAAAATATCCAATAAGGCAGCGAGAGATCTCAGTTTTCACTATGGCTGAGATGGAATTATGAATTCACTTTTATCTCTAGTTAAACCTTTATTGCAAATCAGGTTCCTCAAATAGCGTATAGATTTTTTTAT
This sequence comes from Larix kaempferi, assembly GCA_027924585.1. NCBI lineage: Eukaryota > Viridiplantae > Streptophyta > Pinopsida > Pinales > Pinaceae > Larix > Larix kaempferi. The sequence continues at coordinate 14,519,484 of BSBM01000088.1, read as the reverse complement.
AAGTGGTAAACCCTTGACAAAGTTAATTAAAAACTAATATCCTTGGAACTTATTTAGGCATCTTGTGATGGAAAGGTTAAGGATCAGTATTATATAAATAATCATAGTTATATGTCTTGAATAAATGAGTTGTTCAAGTGCAGCTTTATTGAATATATAAAGGATACAAATATTTTATTATTATGACTAAGTAAATCTTAAATACAAGTATTTGATATAAATAGTCATAGTTATATGTCTTGAATAAATGAGTTCAAGTGAACTTTATTGAATATATAAAATAAAAAATAAAAGATATAAATATTTTATTATTATGACTAAGTAAATTTTAAATACATGTATTGATGTAAATAGTCATAGTTATATATTTTGAATAAATGAGTTCAAGTGCAGCTTTATTGAATATATAAAGGATACAAATATTTTAAGTAAATCTTAAATACATGTAACTCTTGATATGAAGTTAAATATTAAAAAAAGAATTTATCTAAGTGATTATTGGATAAAGATGTAGAGTACAATTTTTAAGTAGTTTCATGTTTGAATGCTTGAGTGAACTCAGTCATGTTATTGATTTCCTTTCATAGTAGGGATGATAGTATTCTTCTCAAATTACTTTCCTAGGGAGAGGATATGAGAAAACAAAGAGAAATCATGGCAACAACCTTGTTGCGGGATGTATTACTACTTTTTGATTATAATATAACACAACATTTCGTGGACGTAGCCCAAGTTGCGGGTGAACCACCTTAAACATGGTGTACTTTATATGTGTTCCTCGATGTGACTTATATGCGTGTGTACTTTCTCTTCTTAGTGAAATTATGATTGCGTAGATTTGTTCACATGTATGATTAATATAAATTGTTAGTGGTTGAATTGATGCGTGTTTCCATTAAGCATTCCTTATGATTATAATAAGGTTTACTATTTCCTCTTTGTCTTGATATGATTAACTTATAAAAAGATATGCATGCAGTTGAATTGATGCCCCATAGGTTCTATTGCAAGTTGTATAAATATTAGGAATATATTAAACTTTATGCAAGTTTCAATTAAATAAAGAAAATCAATGGTAGTTTCCTCACATGAAAAAGTTAGAAAATAACATTGGAGTGAATTTATGTATGTACTACATTTAAAGTTAATTACAAACATTACGATGATTACGATTTTTGTGGCATCATATGACTGAACTGTTATTAAACGGGATTACTTTGTCAGTAATATACTTCCGCGACAATTAATATTTGCATTTATTACTGTATAGAAAAAAATTTAAATTTTGGGTTCGTGACAAGTGGCTCCGACATTCATTAAACCAAATGACATTCTTATATATTCATAAGTACCCCAAGGAGCAGGGAAATTTTTAAGGATCCATACTTTTATCAAAGTGTAGAAACCTTGGCGAATCTTACTAATTCTTAAATTTGCAACCATAAAAAATGTTTAACGATTTAAAAAAACTCAATTTTTAAGGACTTTATATAGGTTTGGGACAATTTTGGTGATTTTTAGAGTTAAAAAAAATTATCCCATGGAATTTGGGTGAATCATCTTTTAAAAAAGGAAAAAATGGCGAATAGTTTTTTGGAAAAAGGGTAAAAAATAGCAAATGGGCTAAATTTTGCCACTAAAATTTTCCTTGACAAGGAGTAGTGAATGATGTCTTAATCTATCATTCCTCCTTTATTGATATCTATTTGAAATTAGAAAATCCATCTAGAGAGGACAACATATGAGAACCTGTAATCCTTTGCAGGTACAATTCCATGTTGGGAAAATAATAATTATCCTTTTACGATACTTAATTTAGGTTTCTAAATCCCATACATACTCTTATATCGGTTGTTTTATTTTTGGAGCGAACTAAATTGGAGAGCCATTATGAGTATATGATCAGATCAATTATTTTGGCATAGACCATCTTTTGTAATTGCTTTTGAACTAGAGGAACGAGATTTGGATTCACATTCCTAAGCTTATTCCTATTTGGTCGTGCACCCTCTTTTAATGGTATAACATGCTCGATGATATTGGTGTCAAAAACCTTCAATTCATCATAAGACCATTCAAAAAAATCCCTAAATGATTGAACCAACTTTTCCATTTCCCTCCTTTATTCGGGGGAGAGGTCCTTACTGATATTGATAGACCTTCTATCCTCATGAGATCTAATATCAATTTCAATGTAGTCTACTAGATGGAGCTCCCTTTCTTTCTTTTCTTTGCATCTTTCATCTCTATAAAATATCCTCTCCATCAAGATTCTACAGGTAGGAACATGGTTTTAATCTGGATTATTTGAAGACCCTTCTTCTCTCCAATTGAGATGATGGCCTACAAATTATGCCATGTTGTTCATAAACCTATGTATCTATTTGTCAAGATAAGAAATATGCCAATATTCAAAGTTGTCTGGAATTACAACATGTAAATCACTTGAACTATTCTTGATTCCATGACAACTTTCCTGGGACAAATAAAAAAAGTAGATATTGCTAAGGAATCGTCCAACTGATTCTAATTTCTAGGAACTACCTACAAAGATAATGCATCGAAACTTGATGTAGCCAATAACACCGCATCATTGTACATTTTTAGCCTCTGATTTTTATAAGTGAGTTTTCCTTTTACATGCATAACAGTTAGTTTGGACTCACTTGTAATATTTAAAATATTCATACCAAAATCTTTGGCCATCTCAAGACCATGGAAGAAAGATTCATACTTGGCCACATTGTTAGTGCCTTCAAATTCTAAGTGGAGAGAAAAAAATGATTATTATCACGAGGAGAAGTCAAAACAATACTTGCACTCATACCTTATTGATATTTTGCCTCGTCAAAGTGCATCATCGAAAACTTATCAGTATCTTCCCGGGTGTAATATCCTAAAGGAAATCCCAGGACACTTGTGATTTTGGTTATTTGATTTTATGGTGGCACTAGATTCCTTGACCATGAACCATGGATATTATGATGATTATTGTTGAAATTATTTTATTATTCTATTATTATCATTATTATCTACCTATAACTAAAATAATGGCACAACATGGATAACAACATTGTTGGGGGGTCTTGGGATTCCACATGAGAAGGGGTTGGGGTTAGGAGTTGTGGCTCCCCCTAACAATACTCTAGTTTTCCTAATTTTGATGTTAGTTGACCATGATGGTCTTATTTTTGTTTAATTAATGTTTTCCATGTGCATCTATGCCCTCACTGGAGAAAATCATTCATGCACTAGATGTTGGTGAAACCCACTCTCACTTCAATCATATCTTATGCGCCTATTTGGCTAACTGTGGTCATACATACACTTAAATTGAGTTAATGCCAGCTAAATTTAGTTAATCTGAGTTTAATTGAGTTACTATCAGTTAATATTGAGTTCATTTCAGTTTAATTGAGTTTAATTGAGTTACTCTAAGCTAATATTGAGTCAATTTTAGTTAATTAAGTTACCATCAGTTAATATTGAGTTAATGTCAGTTAATTTTAGTTAAATTGAGTTATTTTCAGTTAAATTATGTTAAATTGAGTTTAACTAAGTTATTTTTAGTTAATATTGAGTTATCCTTAATGCATGGGAGTAAATTTACGAAATTTCGAGTCATCCTCAGTTAATTTAGGCATCTTTAGGTCAATTTGAGTTATCATGAATGCATGGGAGTGAATTTAGGAAAATTCGAGTCAGTGGGTGAAATTCGAGTTACCTTAATGCAGGAGGAGTAATTCATGGGGGGATTGAGAGTCAGTTAAGGCATATTGGAACCAACCTTGATGAACCCTAATTAGTCAACGACTGGGATTGTCTTTATCATTGTTCTTGATTCAGTCTCAGTTGATTCAAGTTACTTGGTTAAGAACTTGAATGAGTCTGACAGTGGATTTTAGAAATCCCTAGTGATTGGGAGTCCTTCCTTAGTGGTCTATATTCTATATCTTGGAGGAAATTCAAATGGGTATAAGGGGATGAAAATTACTCCGTAATTAATTCAGTGTTGACTCAATTGGTCAGTGTAGAGGAGGCTCTGACAGGACTCACGAATTCCAAAGAGGAATTTGGCATTATATTTTGCACATAATTTTGTTCCTGTTTTTCTTGCAGGTTATGAAGATCTTGTGAGGAAAATTTAGGAGGGATTAGAGATCCATTCTACAATTATTTCAAATGCCCTAGTAGGGGTTTGAATGGTCAAAGAATATTTTTTTTAAGGGTGAGGAGAGCAACTTCACCGTAACTAAATCTTGTAGAAGAGGGGGTATAATCATGGAAAAGATAGTTTTAATTGTGGTAAGTGGTGCTCTTTAAGAGGGGGTATAATCCTAGGAAATAAAGCATTGTGATTATAATCTTGTCTTTCATGGGAGGGGGTATAATCCCGAGAAAGAGGGGTTATTGATCACGTTTTTGTCTTGAAGAAGGAGGGAACTCCTGTGTTACAAGTATTATCCTTAGAGATCGATTTAGAAGAGAAATTCTCATGTGAATTCCAAGAGCATAGCTCGGGGGTGACCTGCTCAAGAAACTTGGCTTGACAATGTCTACAGCTAGGAGGAAAGTTGTATGGTTGATGCCAATTGTGCCCTTATAACAGATAAGTATTTATTCTATTTATATTATTTATGTATTTTATTGTATATGTTCCCATGGAGGCTTCTAGATCTCTATCATTATATGTTTTTAAATTTTATATATTCTCAGGTTGAATGGCTAAGCCTATGTTGGTAAATTGGCAGCTCACAAAATAGGTATGTTGATGTATTTAAACTAGCGGATTTAGCTAGCTTGTTTATGGAATTTATTATTGTTAGGAGGTCTAATTTAGGGCAGTCCATATGGCCGTATATGGATATTCCATATCATATTTTCCATGAGTTTGTGGCTGTCTTTTAATGAGGAAAAACACATTCTAAAGTAGTGTCATAAATATCCTATTTTAGATAGAGTAGACTGTTGATTTGATGGATGTTTTAAGAGACTATTTGCTTATGGATTATGAGCATTTATGGGTCTAATATTTGGACAGTTCATATTTTCGTATATGGTTGTACCGTATTAGGCCCCACATGGGTTTATAGACTGATAATTTCATGTATTAAATCTGATATGCATCAATGTAGAAAACTTCCTTAATGAAAGATATTAATGTTGATTTTACTGTGGTGTTAGAAGCTAGTATTTTGTGGAATTATTTTCATGATATAGATTGATATTTAGGGAAGACCATATGGTCATGTATGGCGGTACCGTATCAGATCCTAGATGGGGTTGGAAGTCTGAATTATTTGTCATAGATGTGCTATAGTTAGTTGTTTAAATCCTGCATGCCTAGTATGTAGAAATGTTGATTGTTTACTGTTGTAAATAGAGTCCACGGATGTATGTGAACCTAATTTATTAAAATTGTTAATTATCCATGGGAGGCTTCCCATAGATGAGAGTACTACTAGAAACATGTCAAAGAGGTTTGGTTTGAATGTATGCATGTGTATTTACATTGTACTTCATGTACAATGGGAACTATGTTGCATTGGAAGGGCGGTCTTCCTTAATGGTTGAATGTTTTTAAAATGTTTTAAATAGTTTGGCATGTTAGCTCCACCTTAAAGAATATTATTCCTCTATGCATGGTTTGGGTTCAACCACCCCCCTTGTTGAATATCCCATTTAATTGACCTTTGTGTGTGTTTCCGGGTTGGGTATGTTACATCGGGGAACAAGGTCAGTGGAAAAAATGTATATGTTCCAATATTATTTTCAAAGCATACAATTTCATTTTATAGCTCTTTTGGATATTCTACATGATATATTCTCACCGTCTCTCTGTGTAGCACCACAAATGTTCCTTCTTCCATCAGAATGGTTGCATATGACAAGTCCATCTGTTTGTTATCACCAACTAGATAATAATCCCATCTTTTATAACAACATACCCCAAGATTCCAACACATTAGTGACAACTATATCCTCTAGTAGCTCAATATCAGTGTCCATTGTAAGACTGACTGAAACATATTTTACCAATATACAAACTTTAACCTCACCAAAATCCATCACAAAAATATTATGATAATTCCTTGTCACTTTCAACCCCAACTTGTACACAACGGGAAAAGGAATCATGCTCATCGAGGCCCCAGAATCCACCATATAGTTGTTGAGGATATAATCATTTATCAATACTGATATGAAAAGGGCTATTTTTCGGATTCATGTTCTTAGTGAGATTCATATTTTGAAATATAATAGGTAAGTCTTCACTTTATTTAACAACGCAAGTCTTCAAAACGACATCTTCCAATCCCAATGATTTAACCACTTGAATTCTCATCAATGTAACTTTTACCAATTCAACCAATGGGATAGTAACCTTCAAGGCATGTATTTGTCCTAAAACATCAACACTAAGATTTCATCAATAACAAAACCAATTGACGACTTACCTGATCACCTGAGTTTGGGTAGGAGCTTTATCTTTGGGCTCTCAAGGGGCCTGTGATTGGCTTGCTTGTCGGAGTAACTTCCTCTTCCTTTGATAAGTAGGGATTTTGAACTGGTTCTCATACAAATTATTAATCTCTTCTTGGAAGGGCATTCCCCCCAAGATATTTATAGCTTTATCAGCTTCAACGAACATCCTTTTTACCTCCTTCATGTTCTTGTTAGATAAATTGAAACGTTTCCCATTTTCAAATAAATTATTACATACCTCAGGATCATCTTCATTGAATGGAGCATTGTTATTGACACATTCCATATATTGGGCACATTCTTTTTCATCATGGAGGGCTTGGAAATCCTTGCAAAAATAAGGAAAACCACTCATCATATTTCATGGTTCCAATGACATAGGAGGCCTTGTATTCTTTGGAGGTCCCTTGTTGAAATTATTTTGAGGAAACCTAGGATGTTGACTTCTTTCTAGATACGCTATTGTGTTTTACAATGAGGTATTTTGTTGGGTCAAATCCATTCTTATATTCTTTAATTCCTCGAGCAAGAGAGTTACAGGATCATGTGTCGCTTTCAAAGTTGATGCAGACTTTGCTTTGGATTCAAACTTAGTTCTTGGTTGATGTAATATATTCGGATTAACTAAAGCTTTCCAAATATCATCCAAATGCCCTACTGCTTGCTTCGCAGGCATAAAATCTTGTGGTTTATTCATATTCAAGTATAAATTAAACAAATTCCCCTTTAAAGGCATTCATATAATACATTAGAATGATTGGTTCACTTAATTTGTGTGTCTGAGGAATAAACTACACAACTTCATCAAACCTACGATTGAATTCATCAATAGTTTCATTCGTGTTCCTCTTAATTTTAGTAAAAACATGCATCAATAATCGAGGATCCTTCTTTTCTACCCATTTGTTAAAAAACATATCTTTCAATCCTTGGGAAGTAGAAATGTTATTATTAGGTAACCCAAGAAACCATTTCTTAGCTTCATTAGTCATAATCAATGCAAAATATTTAAACATTATATCAAGACCATTGACATCATTGTCTTTCAAAATGATATAAAATCTCCCCAATGATATTTAGCAGAAATGACATCACTTCTAGTAAACCTAAGAAAATTCTTTGTTTTAGTCAAAGAATGTGGATAACCTTATATGTTGGTAAAATAAAATGCATGATAAAAAGCACAATTCCATTAATTAGCCATTGGGAGTTGTGTTATGACACAAATATTAGAGAATAAGATTCAAATATCGAGCAAGGATTCGAAAGATAATTAATTACTTACCTCCCTTAACTAAAAACATTGTTTCTTGTCTTGAAAAGCGAGCTTAGGACTAGGAACAAAAATAAGCCGACCTTGTGGATTCGCTCTTGTAGATCACTTCCTTTTTTCTTCTTGAATTGGAGTCACTAGGTAAAACCTACCAGGTTAGATCTTAACGAAATTTCACCAAAATAAAAAACAAGAACGTACTTGATTTTCTTGAAGATGAGAATCTTGCAAAGTTTTTCACTGGAGTCACTAGATAAGACCTGTAAAGTTAGTCCTTAACAATAATCTTATCAAACTGCAAAAATAAAAAACTCACCTAAGTTTTTTTCCACCATTAGAATGTGCTAGAATCGGGAACAATTCAAACAAAATGTTGTCACTTTTCCTTTGATTTCCTTGGAAATGATATCAAAACATGTTACCGCTAAAAAAAAAACCCATGTTAAAGTCACAAATCATGGTGCGATGAGTGGCAATCGCAAGATAAGATAGATTCCAATGTCACCTCATCCCAGTTTCTTGCAGGCTTTAGGTCAACTCATAACACCAAGGGGGAATACCTATAACTTGGTGAACAATATTTGCAATTCCTTAGACAATTCACAAACACATTTCCTAAGAAATCTCTTAGCAAAAGATCAGTGCCTTATGGAGTTAAAAAAATGAAGCATAATGATCACTAAAAGAGAGGGAGGAGTTAAAGAGATTTATCACAGATCCCAAGAAATATAACATCCAATAGTTACTTATGTTATAGGATTGCAACAATGATTTCACTTCATAAAACTTGATAAAAATCAATCAAAACAATAGCAACCTTACCATGTGAAGTGTACCTCGTATAAGAGCGTAGGGGGATGTGCAATAGGGTGAAGGAGTGACCTCAAAACAATTCTGAAAAATAGGACATCATATCTGATATGATCTTTGTAACAACCCTCAAATAGAGTGTGGTCCTGCTTAACACGTTCTCCAATGAACTTCCAACCCCTTGGGGATCAAAACAGGCTTTCAAACTTAGCAAAAGTACTTGATATACATGGTGTACTTGTAATAGCATATCTGCAACGCAATACTCCAGTGAGAACAAATATCAAAATATCACGTAAAACCACATGATCAAAATGCCCTTCAATATCCACCATTAATTCAACTAGGGCACATCTTTTCATGGGAACATATTTCCAATTTCCAAGTATTTTTTGAGATATGTATTTTCTAATTTTAGGGATTTTCTAATATTATATTTATTGTATTTTTGTAATAAATTTCGAATAGAATTTTGATAAAAAAGAGAGTAAAGAGAAGGGGTTATGACCTTAGTATTTTCAACCTTAGGGAAATTAGAGATCAAGGTCAACATCCCTACACAATTTAGCTATTCAAAATTTACCAACTACGACAAGAGGATAGTAATTCAATAATAGGTCAATGTAGCCAAAAACCTAAATCAGGGCAAAAGATAAACTCTAAGGCCCACTGTGGAGAGCTCCTTCAAGAGGAAGGTCTCATAAAAAAAAGTTAACAAGAAGATGATAAAAATCCCTAATTTACCTTTCCTAAGGTGCAAAAGCAACATCAAACAAGAAAATGGAGAGATCTTACCAACATCAACTAATAAAGAGAGGAAGAGATATTTCTTAAGTCATTCCTTAGCCACAAGTTATTGCAACCATTTCTAGGATCAACCTAGCAAGATAACATAAACCCTAGAAAAATTAACCATTCAACATTCACCAATCCAAAGAGAGAGGTGCACATCACTTGAAGCGTCATTATACCCAAAAAAAAGAAAGTAAAGTACATATTTGAACCCTTTTCCATGTCAACAAATGAAAGTAAGAAGCCTTATTTATATGAGGCTTCCTTGACTTAAATTAACCTTAGAGTCCACCTTACTAAAATTTAAAATAATTTAATTTTAGGGTTTGTCACTTACCAAATCACTAAATCACTTTCCAAATCACTCCTAAGGCTCATGAATTAGAAAAATCAAGCATGTGAGGTGTTGAGTGATGGAAAAGAAACTAAATCATGTCTTTTGGAGAGAAGAAAAACAAGGAGGGTGAGTTGGCCAAAAATATCGAGTTTCTAAGTCCACTAGCTTTACCTTTTCCACTAAAAGAAAAAAAAACAAGATAAAGAAGGAGTGCGCACTTCTATTCTAGGAATGGTAAGAAATATCATAGAATCAAATTAAATCTTATCCACATTCTTTTCAAGTGCTCTCTAGTGACTCAAGATGGCATGTGGTCCCGTAATAAGACAAAAAATAGGCTAACTACCTAGTCAACACCTAGGAAATTAATCATGGAAGGATAATAAAATATATCCTAAGTATGGAATGGGATTTTAATATTCTAAAACCCCCCCTTAAGTCTGAATTTAAGTGTAATATCAGAAATATAGGGCCCAACAACAAGGCCTAGTCACCCTTTTACATACTGCTTGTCCACAAAACAACAAAAGAAGGAAAACCTCATGGGAAAAAACCTCCCCTAAAAACATGGACATGGAAAAAATTGAAATTTGTTCTTTTCAATCCTTCTTCACCACATGTTAACCCATCCCAAGTTGAGATCTGAGATGGATGAAATTATTCTCTGAGAATGCTTTGGTGAAAATGTCTGCACCTTGCTCAGAAGATGGGAAAAATTGCAGAGCAATGATCTGATCATGCACTAGATTCTTGATGTAGTGCATATGAATCTCTATATTCTTGGTTCTTTGAATTTGAATTGGATCAATTCAGATCCTTATAGAACTCTGGTTGTCACAAAATATGACTGTGGGAGTGCTAGATTCAATCCCAAACTCTAAAAGAATACCTTGCAAACACACACACTGATTTGTTGCATTCACTGCTCCTTTGTACTTGGTCGTTGCTGAAGATAATGCAATGGCACTTTGATTTTTACTTGACCAGAAAATAGGTGCTTATACAAGCATGTAAACAAATCAAGATTTTTTTTTTTGGTCTGAGCTATCACCATCCCAATAAGAGTCCGTAAAACCAGCAAAATCTAAGGAAAAACCAACAACATAATGAATCCCTTGAGACTTGGTGCCTTGCACATAATGTAAGATTATTTTAGCATCCCGCCAATGAATATCATGTGGATGCTCCTTGTACCTTGATGAAAAACTGACTGCATATGCAATATCAGGTCAAGTGTGAGTCAGATACAGTAAAATGGCAACTAGTTGTCTATACAAGGTGATGTTCACCAATGGTGTAGGTTCTACATCTTCAAGTCTAAATTATGAAAGGAAGGGAGTCTTTGTAGGATTGAATTATTCCATATTGAAATTATTTAGTAGGTCTATTTCATACTTTGATTGAGATACTTTAATTCCTGAGCTGTACTGAGAGATCTCAGTCCCCAAGAATTGTCTAAGTATTCCCAAGTTAGTCATGGAAATTTTTTGATGCAAAGCAGTCTTCAATGGATCAATCTCATCAATGGAGCTTCTTGTGATAAAAAGGTCATCAACATATAACACAATAATCAAAATAGAACCATTGATTGGCTTCATGTACACATTCGGATCAGATTTCTATCTACTGAAAGATTGTGATAGGAGAAAACTATCCATCTTGGCATACCAAGATCTAGGAGCTTGCTTGATCAATCTCATCAATGGAGCTTCCTGTGATAAAAAAGGTCATCAACATATAACACAATTATCAAAATAGAACCATTTATTGGCTTCATGTACACATTCAGATCAGATTTCTATCTACTGAAAGATTGTGATAGGAGAAAACTATCCATCTTGGCATACCAAGCTCTAGGAGCTTGCTTAAGCCCATATAGTCTTCAACCTATACAAAATATTAGGATCACAATTATAACCCTATGGATACTGCATATAAATCTCCTCGTCAAGGTATCCATGGAAGAAAACACCTTTTACATCAATGTGATGCACTTCCGAGTGCTTGGATGCACAAATTGCCATAACTAGTCTTATCGAATCCATCTTTGCAACTAGTGCAAAGGTCTCATTGTATTCTATTAATTGGACTTGGGAGAATCCCTTAGCCACTAACCATTCCTTTTAATTCACTGCTGCACCATCAACAACAAAATTTGTTCTAAAATTCACTTACAATTTACCAACTTTCTGCCAAGTGGAAGCTTGACTAACTCCTAGGTTCCATTCTTTTGAAGAGAATGAAACTCCTAATCCATGGGAGCTTTCCATATTGTATCATGTGAGGATTATTCATATTATTTAGGATCAGATTCAACCATCAAAAAACACTTATCAGGTAGGAAAGGATCTTTGATAGAAAGAGAATTCTCAAATTGAGATCTAGTAATCCTAGGATCTTGAGGATTACCCACAAGTTCTCTATCTGCTTCAAGATTTTTTGAAGCCCACTTAGACTTGTAGGTGATATTGGATATGCAATCATATGGTATTCATCATCAGAAATATCAGAATCAGAACTTTCATGAGAAACTTCAGTTGCTTTAATAAGTGGTGGTTCAGAGGATTCTCCAATTTCCACTACTTGCAAGGTTTATTCTTTGAATTGAACACTTCTTTCAATGAAATATTTTTGGTTGGTCATATTCAATAGATTTTAACACTTGGATTCTTTTGTATATCCAACAAAGGTTCATGGTTTTCTTTGTGGCTGCAAATACCTCCTCGTCTCAGATGGAATTCTAGCCCAAGACTTTGAGCCAAAAATACTGAAATGAGACACATCAATCTTGTGCCCACTCCAAGATTCAAAAGAAGTCAGTCCTTTCAAGGATTTATGTGGCACCCTGTTTTGGATATAGGATGCACAGTTGATGGCTTCAGCCACACGTATTGGAGACAAATACTTAGACTCAAGCATGCAAGTAGCCATCTCCTTGAGAGATCTGTTGTTTATCTCAACAACTCCATTATGTTGTGGTGTGTATGGAATTGTATGTTGCATGTGGATGCCAGCATCAGCACGGAGTTGTTGAAAATAGTATTTGATGTACTCCCCACCATTATCAGATCTGAGGAATTTGATATTCCTACCATACTGGTTCTCTACCGAGGCCTTAAAAATCTTGAAAAATCCAAAACCTTTAGACTTGAATTGAAGGAAGAAGACCCAACAGAATCTAGAAAAGTCATCAATGAATGTAAGGACATATTTGGCATTGTTCAAAGAAAAATTGGGGAATGAACCTGATATATCACTATGAATAATCTCAAGGGGTGCAAAGGTTCACTCATACTTGGCTCTCTCATACTTATGCTCTGGGTGTTTTCCAAGGATGCAACCTTAACGGATTCCTTTGGATTATTTGATGTTGGGAATCCTTATGACCATGTTCTTCTCATGAAATTGGGAAATATAATTGTAATTAAGGTGACCAAATATCTCATGCCATAGTTTTATTTCTTCATTGGCATGATTTATGAGATCATAGGGTGATGCGAAAGGCACAAAGTGGGGAAACCTATAGACTTTTCAGCTATAATCAATAGTACCAATAGAAACAAATCTACCTATGGAAATATCATAAATTTTTACATCATTAAGGGTGAATATGACCTTTTTAGGAGACCCGGTATGAGTCATCTAATAGACTGAAAAGAGGTTGGAAGAAAGCCTCAGGACAAACAACACATCATTAAAAGAACCATGATCTAGATCAATTTTTCCAGTTTACCTTTGGAAGCAGTTTCAGATTCATCTCCCATCACAATTGTTGGACCACCAGAAGAATCAAGAGAGGAAAAAGACTCTCTTGTGGACACAATATGTCTTGATGCTCCATAATCTATGATGAAAGAGGAAGATTTTGATGTGCTGGGCATCAAAGCATGAACTCTCTCCTTATCTTCAAAATTTGAACCGTCCTCCTTCTTCTTTGCACCATCTGGAAGATGGATGTTATTCTTCTGAAGAAGTTGAGCCATCATGTAGATGGTATTCTTCATGCAGAAACTCTTAGGATGAAATACCTATTGAAATATGCGCACTTGGAATTCTATTTCTTCTTCTATGGATTCTTCTTGGAGCTTGTGGAATCCTCATGTGCTTTTTGCTTGTCTTTATTATGATCTGGTGGATTTTTGGGATTAGCCTTCTTATTTAATTTTAATTTATTTGAATCTACAACAGCTAAAGCATGATATTTTGATGGATTTATTTCTCCCATCAAGATCAATTTGTCTTTCTCCTGAGTGAGTGATTCAATTCGATGAATTCTTCCAGTGAAGGCATCTTCTAGTTTCGAACCATGAGCTTAGTGGAATGGAAGGTCAAAACAAATATTGAATATTCAGGGCCCAATTTTGAAATAATGGAAACAATTAATTGCTCATATTTCTTCGCAATTGTCCATTGCTTCAATTGTAGAACAAGTGACTTGAACATGGAGAACTAGTCTTGGAGGGTCTCGAAATTGCATGGACTAAGTCAAACAAGTTCATTATTCAGTTGGTGGCACCTCTATTCATTAGTATTTCTAAATAAATCTTGGAGTTTGACCCAAACTTCATTAGGAGTGGTAATACAATCTAGATGGAAAATAATATCCCTGGAAGTACTGAGACACAAGATACCATAAGCCTCATCTCTTCTGTTATGCCACTTAACTTTCTCAATGGCTGCAGTATGATCAAGCTCAACAGCCATAGTCACTCTATAGAGGCCTTTTCTGTGAAAATCCTGACAGCAGATCTAAGAGATGATGTGTACCTCACAAGAGTTATTATGATTAAGCAGGAAAATAGAAGAAGAGTGAACAATACAGTATAATGAGCAACAGAATAATATGGTACAGTAGAACTCAGATAGAAGCAATAATACTTCACACACACACACACTAACTAATTAATCACAATATGGACAAATAAGTAGTACAAGCATGAGGATTCGAATGCCTAAGGTGGCAATTCGAATTAGCCTTCATGGAGTGATCAAAGGATCACTAGAGTGTCATCGAAGCACAACTAGGTGTCCTCATGATCATCAGTGGAGTCATCAATGCACAAGTAACTGTCAACTATCAGTCTAACTGAGTCTAACTGAGTGTAGTAGGTGTAACTGAATGTAATTAGCACATGGAGACACTAACTGGATGAAGGAGGCTTACTGGAGGATGCAGTAGGAGCTTACTAGAGTTAGAACAGGAAGTTTAGTCTCACTGGAGGTCCATCGGAGTGATAAGGTCAGTAAAGAGTCAGTTAATCCTTAAATCAAGTAAGTAACTGAATATAACTAAATATAACTAAATATATCTGAATATAACTGGACTGGTAGGTGAAGAAGGCACATTTGTCATGCAGTGGAGCAAAGGAGGGCGCATTAGTCATTGGGAGGGATGAAACTGCAAGGAAAGAAGCTCTCAGGGCTAGCTCACTGAGGGATAGGTGTTGGTGCTGATGACTGGAATGCATGAAAAATGCATGCAAACCCTAATTTCATGAAAACCCTAATATTTGCATGCATGACTGAAAATGCAAACAATGGAAATGCTACTAGGACTAGGATGGAGTATAGGAATATCCTAACATTTTCTCCTCAACAAAATATACATCTGGTCCTTCCAATAAAAATAATTGAATGGATTCAAGATTATTTGTTGTGATTGATCCATCGATTCACTGAATTGTGCCCTTGTGATGTTGGATTGTGCCCCTTTGATGTTGATTTGCGCCCTCTTAGATACTGGTTCGATCATGCAGAACAAAAGAAGGACAATATTTCTGCTAATTGATCTCTGATACCATGTTAAATTTAATTCACATGCTGACCTTGCAAAGAACACAATTACTCTCACTAATTGTTGTGAAAATCAGATCACATCCAAGAACTCTCCAAGAAATTACACTCTCTCATATGAAAAATCTCACACAACTGGTCAAAGGCACAAAAATAATGCACAAGAATGGATTTATGTATTACTTCTCATGAATAATAATTACATCAGCCAACATATGAATGTTGTAGGCTGTTATTAAATAACATTACAGCAATAATTCGAATGGCTAAAGATGCCAAAAGAATCTTCTATCCATCAGACTTTCTAAAACAGCCCATCCCCCCTAGGTGGCAAGTTGGCTTTCCAAATCTGCTCAAAAGCTCACGAATTGCTAAATTAGTGAGCTGAAGGTGAAATATAGGTAAAATGAATTCCAAATATGAAATTTGAGTGGAAATGGTGTTAACGAAAGTTTTTGGTGTAAAAAACACTTTCCTAGGTTGACTAGCTCTTTCCTTTGGGGAAAAAAGCAGTAAAAGCGGCAACTTTCTTCACAAATGCACCCTCCTTCCTAAATATTATCCAGAATTCTTTAGGAATGCACCCAAGTGGCCTAGGAGTCTTGTAGAACACACCTTGCATGGAATCTTATCCTCCTATATTGCCTTGTGGGCCACACAATGGCAATTTCCTCAATTATTACATAGAATTAACCAACAAGTGATTAATTAATGCATCTTATGTAATTAAATAAATGGTAGGAAGGCTTAAATATTCCAACACCCCCTCTTAATTCTGACTTAAATGATCTAAATATCAGAATATATAAAAAATTCTAAGGGCCCAGTAACAAGACTTGGTCACCCCGTACAAAATACTGTCGGTCCACAAAACAAGGATAGAAGGAAAACCTCATGGGAAAAAACTTCCCTCAAAACATGGACATAACAAAATTGAAAGGTTTTTGATCAGCCCTTCACTCCACCACATGTCCAACCATCCCAAGCAGTGATCTAAGATAGCTGAATGTCTTCTCTGTGAAATCCTTGGTGAAGATATCTGCAGTTTGCTCACCTGTGGGGCAATACTACAAATCTATGATATGGTCATGCACTAGTCCTCTGATGTAGTGCATATGAATCTCTATGTGCTTGGTCCTCTGCCTCTGTACTGCATCACATGAAACTCTAATGGCACTCTAGTTGTCACAATAAATGATAGTAGGAGTACTGAAGGAAATCTCAAACTTAGACAAAATCCCCTGCAACCAGACACACTGTGTAGTAGCATTCACTGCTCCTCTGTACTCTACCTCCGCTGAAGATAGTGGTATGGCATTCTATTTCTTGCTGGACCAGAAAACAGGGCCACCTCCAAGCATGAATACAAATCCTGATGTGGATTTTTTGTCAAGGCTATCACCAACCCAATCCAAATCTGTGAAACCCAAGAGATCTAAGCTCGAATCTGCCACATAGTGAATCCCATCACTCTTTGTGCCCTGCACATAATGAAGGATTCTTTTTGCATCCCTCCAATGTAACTCATGTGGCTGTTCCATGTATCTAGATGCCACACTCACAGCATATGCAAGATCTGGACGAGTGTCAGTCAAGTAGAGTAAGCTGCCAATCAACTGTTTGTAGAGTGTACTGTCAAAAAGCGGTGTAGATTCTATTTCTTCCATTCTGACTCCAGAAAGGAATGGAGTCTTAGAAGGCTTGCAATCAGCCATCTTAAACTTCTTCAATAGATCAGAAGCATACTTTAACTGACATACCTTGGTACCTTCTTTTGTTTGTGAAATTTCAAGCCCCAAAAATTGCTTGAGAATTCCCAAGTCACTCATGGAGAATGCTTGGTGCATTGCGGTCTTAAGAGCTGCTATTTGTTCAGTGCTATCACCTGTGATCAACAAATCATCAACATACAACACTATTAACATAATCAAACCATCAACAAACTTCATATAGACATTTGGATCAGATTTACACCGAACATAGGATTGTGACAGCAAAAAACTGTCCTTCTTCGCATACCAAGCCCTGGGGGATTGCTTGAGTCCATACAAAGACTTTTTAAACCCGCAAACAAGGTTTGGATCTGATGTGTACCCCTCTAGCTGCTGCATATATATCTCCTCTTCTGCATATATATCTCCTCTTCAAGTTCCCCATGGAGGAAAGCACTTTTCACATCCATGTGATGTACTTCCCACTGCTTGGAAGCTTCCACTGCCAAAACTAGTCTAATGGAGTCTTTCTGAGCTAACGGTGCAAATGTTTCATTATAATCAAGTCCTTGGACATGAGAATGCCCCTTTTCTACCAGAATTTCCTTGTACTTAATGGTTGTGCCATCCGCTGCACATTTAGTCTTATAAATCCATTTGCATCTTACCAACTTTCTGCCTGCGGGGAGCTTGACTAGCTCCCAAGTTTCATTCTTCTGCAATGATTGAAACTCCTCATCCATAGCAATATGCCATCTAGGATCATATGAGGAATCCTCATATGTTTGTGGATCAGAATCTATCATCATATAGCACTTCTCAGAAAGATAAGGATCATTCACATTGAGAGCAGCCTCAAACTGTGATCTAGTCCTTCTTTGGTCCTGAGGGTTGCCTGCTAGTTCACCTGCTGCTTGCAAGGTTTTTGCAGCCCACTTAGGACTTGTGGGTGAGTTTGCATCTGCAATAAATTGATCCTCATCATCACAAATATCAGAATCAAAAATATCAACAACATCACTTACTTCTTCTTCAGTTGGCGGTGAAGATGAATCTCCAATTTCTGCGCTTTGAGAGGGCTCTTCCTCAAACTGCACACTTCTTTCGATGAATGCTTTATGAGTTGTCATGTTCAGAAACTTATATGATTTGGATTCCTCTGAATATCCCACAAACAAACATGGTTGGATTTGGGGCTGCATAGCCCTCCTCTTCTCAATTGGAATCCTAGCCCAAGCCCTTGAGCCAAAAATCCTGGAATGAGAGATATCCGGTTTTTTACCTATCCAAGCCTAGAAAGGAGTGATACCTTTGAGAGATTTGTGTGGAACTCTATTCTGAATATAGGTGGCACAATTTATTTCTTCAGCCCATAGCTTTGGAGAAAAAACTTTTGCCCCAAGCATGCATGTGGCCATCTCCTTAAGAGATCTGTTCTTCCTCTCAGCAACCCCATTCTGCTAAGGTGTATATGGAACTGTATGTTGCATCTGTATGCTTGATGAAGCAAAAAATTGCTGAAACTCTGATTTCACATACTCACCACCATTGTCAAATATTAACACTTTAATATGCCTACCAGACTGATTCTCAACTGAGGCTTTGAATAGCTTGAAAAACCCAAAAACTTTTGATTTAAGCTTGATGAAATAAACCCAACAATACCTACTAAAATCATCTATGAATGTGAGAATGTATTTTGCTGAATTTAATGACTCATGAGGAAATGGACATGATATATCAAGGTGTATAAGTTCCAATGGTGCAGTGGTTCTCTCAGTGGTAGATCTCCCATACTTGTGCTCAGGGTGTTTTCCTAGGATGCAGGATTGACAGACACCTTTGGAAAATTTGATATTGCGCAGCCCTATAACCATCTCTTTCTCATGAAGTTGGGAAAGGTATTTGTAGTTTAGATGGCCAAATATTTCATTCCGTAGCTTGTTGGACTCATTGGCATGGGTCAGTAGAGCAGAAGGTGAGGAGTTTGGCACAAAATGAGAAAACTTGTAGATTCTAGAACAATGGTCAGCAGTACCAAATGCAATAATTTTTCCTGTTGAAATTTCTGCTATCTCAACATCATTGGGGGTAAAGGTGACTCTCTTGGCCAGCCCTGTATGGGTCATCTGATAGACTGACAGTAGGTTTGCAGTAAGTCTAGGGACATATAAAACATTATTGAATGACCCAAACTCGAGATCTATGCTACCTTTGCCTTTGCTCGAAGTTTCAGAATTGTCTCCCAATACAATATTCGGACCACTGGAAGAGTCAAGTGAAGTAAAATACTTACTTGCAGACACCATGTGTCTTGAAGCACCGGAATCAATGATTAATGATGAAGATTGGGAAGTGCTAGCCATCAGTGCATGAACTCTCTCTTTGTCATCGGAATTTGATCCTCCATATTTTCTTCTTGCACTCTCTGGGAGAGGGATGTTGGCTTTCTCAAATGCCTGAGTTAATTGGTCGATGGTCTTCTTCATACAAGAGCTTTTAGGATGAAAGCCCTTGCTGCAATATGTGCACTTTGTCCTCTCATTCTTCTTGTTCGGATTCTTCTTGAAGTTTGATGGCTCTCCATTAAAATTATGCTTGTCTTTCTGCTCCCCGGTGGGATTCTTGAAGTTGCCTTTCTTCTTGCCTTTCAAATTCTTTGAGTCTCCAACACTTAGACAATGGTATTTGGATGGATTTTTAATGGATCCCATTAATACCAGCTTGTCTTGCTCTTGATTTAATGACTCCATGAATTCTGAAAGTGACGGGCTCTTCCAATTTTTAATTGCTTTCCGGGTGGAATGGAAGGTGGAAACAAAAATTGAATAGTCTGGGCCAAGATTGGAGAGAATGGACAAAACTAATTGCTCATCTGTCTTGTCTATTCTACATTGCTTTAGCTTCAATACAAGAGACTTGAATTTGGAGAAGAAGTCTTGTATATTATCGAAATTCTATGGACTCAAAGAGACTAGCTTGTTATCCAATTGGTGGCCTCTCAATTCATCGGTTTTACCGAACAATTCTTGAAGTTTCAGCTATACTTCATTGGGTGAAGTGAGGCCATCAATATGAAATAAGAGTTCTATGGATGTAGTGAGACATAACAGCCCATAGGCTTCATCCCTTCAATTATGCCATTTGGATTTCTCCACTGCTGAGGTTGGCTCAGCTTCTGTTGCCATGGTCACCCTGTAGAGCCCTTTGCTCCTCAGTAGAATCTCCATCTGTGCTTTCCAATAAAAATAATTGAAAGGAGTGAGGATGATCTTCTGTGTATGATCCATTGCTGCAACTAATATAACTTTTGGACTGAAATTAGAACACTTCTGGATTCCAAAATGCGCCCTACAGAGAATAGAATTCACCCGGTGAATTGATCAATGCACCCTTCCTGAGACTGTTGGATCCTGCAAGAAAATCAATAGATGAAAGGAATAGCTTGATTGCTCTGATACCATGTGAAAATTAGATCACATCCAAGAAATCTCCAAGAAATTACACTCTCTCATATGAAAAATCTCACACAACTGGTCAAAGGCACAAAAATAATGCACAAGAATGGATTTATGTATTACTTCTCATGAATAATAATTACATCATCCAACATATGAATGTTGTAGGCTGTTATTAAATAAAATTACAAAAATAATTAGAATGGCTAAAGATTCCAAAAGAATCTTCTATCCATCATACTTTCTAAAACTGCCCATCACCCCTAGGTGGCAAGTTGGCTTTCCAAATCTTCTCAAAATCTCACGAATTGCTAAATTAGTGAGCTGAAGGTGAAATATAGGTAAAAGCAATGCCAAATATGAAATTTGAGTGGAAATGGTGTTAAGGAAAGTTTTTGGTTTAAAAAATACTTTCCTAGGTTGACTAGCTCTTTCCTTTGGGGAAAAAAGCAGTAAAAACGGCAGCTTTCTTCACAAATGCACCCTCCTTCCTAAATCTTATCCAGAATTCTTTAGGAATGCGCCCAAGTGGCCTAGGAGTCTTGTAGAACACACCTTGCATGGAATCTTATCCTCCCATATTGCCTTTTGGGCCACACAATGGCAATTTCCTCAATTATTACATAGAATTAACCCACAAGTGATTAATTAATGCATCTTATGTAATTAAATAAATGGTAGGAAGGCTTAAATATTCCAACAATTGTCATGCAAAAAACTAGTCAAAGATCACTGAAAACAATCATGAATTTGATGAAAACAGTAAATGTCTATTGAATAATTGTACATCATCCAAACTTGGGATATGAAATGGCTATCCAAATATATAATTACATCATATATTTTAAATCCAAATAAGGGATTCAAAATCCTCACAAAAGCAGGCTTACTAAATTGGTGAAAAACCCCCCTAGGTGACTAAATCACTTTCCAAATCACTCCTAAGGCTCACGAATTGGAAAAATAAATCATGTGAGGTGTTGAGTTATGGAAAAAAAAATCATGGATTTTGGAGAGAATAAAAGCAAGGAGGGCAAGTTGGACAAAAGATCCAGTTTCTAAGTCCACTAGCTTTATCGTTTCCACTAAAAGCAGAAAAAAGAAGGATAAAGAAGGATTGCGCCCTTCTATTCCAGGAATGGTAAGAAATCTCACATAATCAGAGTAAATCTTATCCATAATATTTTCAAGTGTTCCCTAGTGACTCATGATGGCATGTGGTCCCATAATAAGACAAAAAATAGGCCAACTACCTAGTCAACACCTAGGAAATTAATCATGGAAGACTAATAAAATATATCCTAAGTATGGAATGGGTTTTTAATATTATAAAATAGACCTCCGAGTCATCGAATTATACCTCCAAAAAATTATGATGAACTCCTTAGACACTGTGACAACCACTCTATAAAAGATAGCTGGGGAATTATTTAAGCCGAATGGCATCACTTTATATTGATAACATCCCCATTATGTAGCAAATGTGGTTTTATGTTGATCCTCCTTAGCAATCTTGATATGGTGGTATCCAGAACACCCATCAGTGAATGAATAAGCCTCCTGACCACCAACATTTTCTAACGCTTCATCTATAAAAGGTGTAGGAAGGGGTCACGCAAACTTGCATCATTAAATTTTCTCAAGTCTACACAGATTCGAATTTCACCAGTTTTCTTGTTTGGAACTGCCATTGGACTAATCCATTCAGATTCTTCGACATGTTCAATGACTCCTTCTTCTAACATTATTTGAATCTCAACTTTTACCTTTTCTCTATACCTAGGATTCAACCAATAAGGTATCTGTTTTACGAGTTTTTGATTGGGATTTAGTGGGATCTTCATTTCTTCCAAATCCCCAACAATACCCTTCATTTCTGAAAACTTTGCAGGCAATAAGTCTTGATAGTCATGCAATAATTCAGTTAGTTTGTTGACAAGCTCATCATCCCAATAATATCCAATATTATCAAATTTAGGATGTTCTTTTGAGCCAATATTTTCCTTCTTTGTCTTCAAAGGATGTAATAATTTATCAGATGCAATCTTAGGTCCCTCTAGACTTCAAATTCCTTATGTTTTTGGGATAGTATGCACATATCTCAGATCATAATCTGGGTCCCCAGTAATGTTGTAGCATTCCAAAGCTTGTTCAATTGTCGCAATCCATTGTGGTGATTCAGATAGTGGTACTGTTACGTCTTCGAAGTGTTTGGCCTCAACAATAGTTGGATCATCATCTTCATAGTTGAATGTCCTTTTAAAATTTATAGTCAGATCATCCCAATTTGTTGTAGCTCTTCAAAGATCCAGGGTGATATACTAGTTTCTAGGAATAATATCCAGTGTATGGATAAACATATGGACCCAATCCTTAATAGGTATATCCTTCCATATATTAGTGCATGTTACCAAATGCTCTGCAGGACTAGTTTTCCCATCATACTTTATTCCAACATATAAAATCCCTTCTGTAAACCTAATATCCATTATCTTGTGACACTGTGGCCATTCTTTTATATATTCATTATGGACAACCCACCATCTTGAT
Organism: Larix kaempferi; assembly: GCA_027924585.1. Lineage (NCBI taxonomy): Eukaryota > Viridiplantae > Streptophyta > Pinopsida > Pinales > Pinaceae > Larix > Larix kaempferi. Next base: position 14,496,273 of record BSBM01000088.1, on the reverse strand, counting down.
GGGGAAGCCTTTAGTGCGACATATAAGGCTATAAATCGTTATTGTTTAGGTATCTTGAGTTCAAAATCAGTAATAAAATCATCTAAATTAGGAAACCCATCGTAAGTAGGGATATCACATACCTCAATGTCAAACTGATGTACCAACTTTGTAATACAGGCACACCTCCTCATTGATACTTCCTACATTCTAGTATGCCAATTTTCCAATGCTTCATTAGAATATGATGAACATGAAATAATGTTGTGCTAGCTCAAGGTACCATCTGTTGTGGGGTTCACATAGTCATATACTCTTGAATTTACGTTTTCTTAGTCGGGTTCCAAGTCTTAGACATCATATTCTTCTTTGACAAGTTCAATATACCTAGGACCCTCCAAAGGATCCAGTGGCGTGACAACTTTGGCATTCCCTCCTTTGAATGCCATAATACACTTCGCCGGAGTTATGATAACTTGGTTTTCAATAGCCCAATATATACGAAGCATTGCAGGATATGGGTTAGTATCATCAACTATCTCTATGACTTCACAGTCTGCAAAGCTTCACAACCCTTCCACTTCGATAGGAACACCTTACATTCTTCCAAGTGGAATCAATTTCAGTTGATCAACCAATCTTAATTGAATAGGTGACCATACTAAATTAGGTTTTACCATATGTTCCCAAGTATTCTTTGTGATGATATTCACATCTGAGCCCATATCTAGAATTGTTATGCAACCAAGTCCCAGAAATAGCATCAAAAGAGCAGAAATAGACTAGAAGAAAGTAATCCATGCCTTAATAATGAAGAATAGAGATGAATATCAAGCCTCTTCGAGGGGTAAACCTCCTTACACAATGTATTAAGTACATAAGACAAGACAAGATACAATGATGACTAAAATGAAAATATCTCCTTACTATATATATGAGACAAAGGTGTACAATAACAACTAATAGACCCAATCCGACATCAATAATATGTAATACACCACAATATAGGGGGTAATGCACCACTCTATATGGGGTAATGTTCCATTACTAAGGGCTTAATGCCCTCCCCTTCAAAAAGTGTTTTCCACAATGGTGAAGTAGTTCTATATGTTGTTGATTAAAGGACTCGTCTGCCCATGTTGAATCTTCCGCGGGTAGGTTCTTCCATTTAAAGAGATACTTTGGAATTGATCGATTCTGAAGTTGTTTGATTCTTGTTTCAGTGATTTCTTCAGGCTACAAGATTATTTTTCCTTCCTCATCAAGTTCTATTAATATCGTTTGAACCAGTAGCTTATCATTGATTACCTTCTTTAAACATGAAACATGGAAAATTGGATGGACTCCTGAAGATGTAGGCAGTTCCAATTTGTAGGCCATACTACCAATATTTTGTAGCACCTTATAGGGAATGTAGTATTTAGGTGATAATTTATTATCCTTCTTGGTGTTCTTCAGGGACATCTGTTTATATGGTTGTAGTCTTAACAACAACCAATCCCCCACATCAAAGATTCAATCATTGCAGTGTTGATCTTCTTATTGTTTCATTCGATTCTATGCAAAATTCAAGTTGTCCTTTAAGAGTTGAAGGACTTGTTGTTGATTCTCCATGTGGTATTCCACTTCTTGAACCTTAGATGAGTCTCTTATTGAATATGTGATGGATGGTGGATGATAGCCATAAAGTGCCATAAATGGGGTCATTTTTGTTGATGTATGGAAGGAAGTGTTATGTCACCATTCTACCAAGGGTAACCACTTGATCCATTATGTTTTTTTATCAGGTGCAAAACATCAAAAACATCTTTCCAAAAAAAATTTCACTATCTCTGTTTGTCCATAAAATTAAGGATGATAAGATGAGCTATGAGCTAGCTGAGTACCCAAACAAGAAAATAATTATGTCCAAAATTTGCCAATGAAAATCAAATCCCTATCACCTACTATAATATTTGGAGTACCATGTAGTTTTTGGACTATCTCCATAAAAGCAGTGGCGACTTTGCTAGCTTTGAAAGGGTGAGATAGTGCAAAAACGTGTGCATATTTAGTAATTCTATCAACAGCCACCATGATGACACTCTTTCCTTTAGAATTTGGTAAATATGTGATAAAATCCATTGAGGCCTCTGTCCATTGTTGGATTGGAATGAAAGTGGTTGTAGAAGACCTTGGGTCTTATATTTTTCCACTTTATTTTGTTGGAAAACCAAACATTATGTCACAAATTTTCAAACATCAGTTTTAAGACCATCCCCCAAAAAATATTTCTTGACCCTGTGGTAGGTTTTTAAGAAACCTGAGTGTCCCCCTACCGATGATGAGTGGAATTCCAATAGTACCTTTTGCTCGATTTGGGAACTCTTACAAAGATATAAGTGATCATTGTACCATGGCAAGTCATCTTTCCACACAAATGTATTAGAGGCACTGGGATCCTGCTGCAACTTTTGAATGAATGTCCATATTTCTTTATCATTCTTCCATTCATCCCTTGCTTCATTTATCCAATGTGGTTTGATGATGGAGATAGCATAGATAAGTGTTGTTGGCTTGGTTTTGCAACCAAGCTTTGTGCAATGGGAACCTATCAACAATGTGATAGCAATTTCAATATTGAAAGAAAAAACAATTATAAATTAAATCTAAATCTAAACTAGCATGTGCATATAACAAATAATTTTTTTAAAAACTATTCAAGAACAAGAAATAAAAGAATAAGTATTTTGTATTAAGATACCTCAAATGGTGAGGATTTGTGTTGAGCAACTCCCAAGGTGAGTAGCTCCAAGCTCCAAAGGTCTCTTCTCCAAGATGCTGAAAATGGCCAAAAGTCTCATGAGAGATTTTGACAACGTGAGGATAGGATGATGGATGGATGGAAAGTGAGGAGCCCCTACCACCTTTTTATAGTTTTTGGTGGTGGGGAATACCATTATGGTTTTGAGGAAACCAATGGTATTGACCAACATGGTTTAGGTACCTTTCCCCTCCTTTTTTCTTTTTGAATATTTTTAATATTTTTGGGAATTCTGGACCCTTTTTGAGGGTTTTTTATGCTTTTTGAGGAAAAATATTCATTTTGAGGGGAAAAGGAGTGTATTATGGTCTTTTGGTGACCTTTTGATGGCTTTAGAGGCTCAAATGGTGGAAAAGTGGACAAATGGGTCATGTGAATAAGGAAATGAGCTAGTGAGCACTTTTTGGGTGTTAACAGATTGCCCCCTAATGTGTGAGGGCAGGAGCTCATCGTATGGCCGATAGAGACTGGATCCACAGCCCTTGGAAGCTGTAAAACAAACAGTATTACATGGCCTCAATATGAATGAGGAATAATCTCTGATAATGGATGAGGTGGGCATACCCATGCTCGTATCAAGACATATACATAACAATTAGTCCCAAGAAGGGGGACCTAAATAATACATAAAAAATCTGCTGGTACATCATGATGGTCCAAAGGGGACACTATTTTGGGATGTACTCATGATCATGACATGATTGATCTCAATAATTGATACATTGGAATAAAGCGACAACCGTTCTGAACAAGGTCTCAGAAGGGTTGATGAACTGCTGAATCTTGAAGGTGTCCAACATCTGTAGGGACTCAATGACTCTGATTCAACTCTGAGGAGTATATGTAACTGTATACTTGAGGGAGTATAAAACTGGGGTACATCTGAATACTGTCGCCATGTGCAACCCAGATATCTATAGAAAAATTGTAACTGGTTGTTTCCATAGGTAGACTCTCAAATGTGGAAGAGTCAGGTTGTATCCGGGGTCTTCAACCAATAACTGAAATGACCAATACCCTGTGCGAGTCTCAATGATGCGATCAAGGTGTTGAAGTCAAGCATGTGAGAAACAACCATTTGGAGAGGTACTGAGGACTCTTCTCGAAATGATTCATAGGCACTCATCATAAATGGTGATGAGTCCAAGACACAGGGACCTCTAGGTCTATCCTCTGGAATAAATTTGGTTGTCGTCGACAGAGGGAGATTAGCAACTGACAAGGCAATGATGTTTCCTTGATAGGAGCATGAGGTGTAGAATTGAAGTGTGGTAGTACTGATGGTAGGACTGACATACTTGTGGGTTTGGGAAGTAACTGGGGTCATAGAGTGGGTAGACTCAAACTTCCTTTATTCAGAGCATGATGACATGGTTGACCTGGCAGCATAGGGAACTGAATTGTAGGTGTGGGGATTATAGTTCTTAGGGATTGAAGGGTATGTATTGACTCTGGGGGGTTAAGCTAATGGGTGCTGTCGAGGGATTCTCAGGGTGACATACTACAAAATACTCTGAACAAAGGAGACCAAAATGGGGAAGCTGCCATATGCATAGACGTGATTTGTTGTGGCGCCAAGAAGCACCATTGGGTCATTCTTCATAGTTTTAATGAGCTCCAAGAAGGGAGAAAAGTGTGCTTTGAAATGGTATTGTCCTGTGGATTTTGTGAGCCCAGGACTGGTCATGCTCATGGGTGCTTTCATTTTTAAGGAGTCTGAAAACGATAAGAAGACTCTGCAGTGGTTGTGAGTACCGTCCTGTGGGTTTTTACGAGCCCAGGATTGTGATTGCTCATGGTTGCTTTCATGTTTAGAGATTCTGAAAGCGGTAAGTGGACTCCATTGGTTTTTCTTTTTCGTAAGTTAGTCTCCAAGGCTCGAAAAAGCATAAAATGATGCAAATGGAGAACTCTTCTAGCCGATGTGACTAGAGTATTCCTTTTTCGTAATTAGTCTACAAGGTCCGGAAAAGGGGTAAACTTATACCAGGTAGACGCCCTTTCAGATACATTTAGCAACCATGAAAGGAAGCAAGATTGCTCGACGATCTTTTCATTGTTTTAGGAGTCAGAAAAGAGCTTAATAGAAACTCCCTAAGTGCCTTTTTCGTAAAAGGGATTACTCGGCCCGAAAAAGGGATAAAACTATACCGAAAAAAAAAGGGATTGATGAGAGCGAGAAAAGGTCTCAAGCATCGTCATGAGTGCGGAATACTGAATCCGATGACATAAAGATTGTCAAAAAGGGGCAACGGCCAATGTGGTATGCAAACCGAGGTGATGAGTGGCATTTTGAAAAAATGCCCAAAAAGTATGGGGTGAGTGAGAAATGATCTCAAGCATCATCACGAGCACGGAAAACTGAATCCGATGATATCAAACTTGTTAAAAATGGAGAACGGCCGATGTGGCATGCAAACCGAGGCAACGAGGGGGCATGGGAAAAATGCCCAAAAAATCTTGGCGTGAGAGCGATAAATGATCTCAAGCATCATCACGAGCGCGGAAAACTGAATCCGGCAATATAAGATTCGTTAAAAACGGAGAATGGCCGATGTGGCACGCAAACCGAGGCAACGAGGGGGCATGGGAAAAATGCCCAAAAAATCTGGGCGTGAGAGTGAGAAATGATCTCAAGCGACATCACGAGCGTGGAAAACTGAATCCGGCGATATAAGACTTGTCAAAAAATGGAGAACGGCTGATGTGGCACGCAAACCGAGGCAACGAGGGGGCATGGGAAAAATGCCCAAAAAATCTTGGCGTGAGAGAAAGAAATGATCTCAAGAATCATCACGAGTGTGGAAAATTGAATCCACTGATATAAGACTCATAAAAAAATGGAGAACGATCGATGTGGCACGCAAACCGAGGCAACGAGGGGAGGCACATGTTATGCACGTGGATGCAACATTTTGATTTTTGTATATGTCCGTGGAGGCACATGTTATGCACGTGGATGCATACATTTTGATTTTTGTATATGCCCATGGAGGCACATGTTATGCACGTGGATGCATTTTTGTAATAATTTTATTTTTTATATATGCCCGTGGACGCACATGTTATGCACATGGATGTATTTTTGTTTAAGCCCGTGGAGGTATATTTGTGTTTACTATATGGTTTGATTGGTGTGCCAGTCAAGAATGTTGTTGGCCATATGGTCTGCTACACTGTTGAGATTCCTTGGGACATGTGTGAATGAAATGGATTCAAACTGTTGAACCATTTGTTTAGTGCGTAAGAATTTTCTGAAAAGACAGGGATCGCGTACCTGGTAATCATTGTTGAGCTGGGAAACAAGGAATTGTGAGTCCAAGAAAACATTAAGGTGACTTATGCTCATTTGGATAGCTGCAGCCAGGAGATCGGTCACGGCATCGTATTCAGCTTGGTTGTTGGTGGTGGCACCTACGTACACTCCATCGATGTGGATCAACTCATGTGAAGGGGAATATATTACCCAAGCTGTGGAGGCCAGATTGGGGGACCAACGGCTTGCACCATTAGTGAAACCGACGTAGCAGAGTGGAACAGGATCCATCTGTGGTCATGCAGAAAAAACAAATATTTAGGTTTTTTGAATTTTTTGTGAAAAACAAAATAAGACTATACAATAATGGACGGTGGTGTCCATCAGATTTTCTATGGGTAAAATCGCTTAAGTTATAACCCGTTGCGTGGGTTGCATAGAGGGTTGCCTTCTGAATCGGTCAGAATGTATGCCCCCTGTCTGAGGCAAGTGGGTATAATGTATGGGCCTTGCCACATGGACACAAACTTTCCTTTTCCGGTTTTTTCATGAGCTTGATCATAGGCGAGGACAAGGTCCCCTTTAGTAAAAGTTCTTGGGTGGACATGTTTTTCGTAACTTAGTTTGGATTGGTTCTTGGCTGTTTCCATGGTTTGGAGGGTTGTGCGCTGATCTTCATCATCTTGCTCCAGGAGTAGTAAGCGTTGCTCAATTGGGGAAGTGTCTGGTAGGAGTTCAATGACCATATGTAGGGCTAGAATCTGGCACTCGATGGGGAGGATGAATTCGACACCGTGAACTACATGGAAAGGGGTAAAACCGGTGGCGATTTTGGTTGACGTACGGTATGCCCATAGTGCCGGGAAGAGCATGTGGTGCCAATTTGATTTGTGTTTGTCCACAGTGCGCTGGAGGATGGTCTTCAAAATTTTATTAATCGCTTCGACTTGGCCATTTCCTTGGGGGTAGTAGGCGGAGGAGAAATGGTGTTCAAATTTCAATAAGGTTGATAATTCTCTCCAAACAACATCTTCGAAGTGAGAGCCGTGGTCTGAGATGACTTGCTTTGGCACTCCAAAATGAGCGATAACATGGTTGAGGAAAAAACGTGCTGCGGTGTCGGCTTTGCAATTGTAAGTTGGCATGGCTTCCGCCCACTTGGTGAAATAATCTACGGCCACAATGATGTGTTTATGACCGCCGGCTGACGTGAGATTGCAATCTAGGAAGTCAATGGCCCATTTGCAGAATGGTCCGACAGTGACAACTGGATGAAGGGGGGAAGGTGGGGTTCTTGCCTTGGGGGAAAAAAGTTGGCAGTTTTGACAATGTTTGACTGCGGTGATGCAATCAGTAAATAATGAAGGCCAAAAGTAACCTGTGCGGATGATCTTTTGGGCGGTGGCCATGCCGGAGAAGTGGCCTCCGCAGGCACCGCTATGGAAGTCATTAAGGACTTGTTCTGCCTCGTTATGAGATAGGCAGGGTCGTAAGATGGTATCGACGCCGCGTCGATAAAGTACATCACCTAATAGGAGATATCGGGGGCGTGGTGTCATATACGACGGCGTCCGTCACGATCGATGTGGGGTCAAAATTTTTGTTTGCGGAGGTAGTTTAAGATGTCACCATACCATGGGTCGTCAGAAGAAATGATGAAAATGTGATCATCAATGAGATCCGTTTGGATAGTGGGTGATGACGAAGAGGATGGGAGATATGTGATGAGTTGAGCGAATGCCAGGGCCTTGGTTCTCTTTGGGGTTTTGAAAGTTAGGTTGTATTCTTGCAAGATAATCACCCATTTAGCTACGCAGACTTGAAGGAGGCGATGCGTCAAGAGGTAAACCATTGGATTGGAATTGGCTACAATCGTGGTGTGGCTCAGGAGAATGTAATGTCACAGCTTTTGTATTGAAAAGACAACGGTGAGGGCCATCTTTTCTTCATGTGGGTAGCGGAGGGGTGGGCCTGACAAGGTCTGTCTCACATAGTAGATGACATGCTCTTGGCGAGCAGTATCTTCTTGCACAAGAACTCCAGATACGGCATGTTCGGATGCTGAAACATAGAGGGTGAAATCTTTTGTGAAATCTGTAGGAGAGATCAACGAGGCATTTGTGAGTGCTTTCTTTAAGTTGGTGAAAGTTGTTTCTGCTTTTTGGTCCCATATGAAATGGGTATGCAGACGTAGTAGTCATAGGAAACCGTGGACCGTTGTGGCATAGTCAGGGACAAAGCGGCAGAGGAAGTTGGACCTCCCTTGAAGGCTTTGAAGTTGTCTTAATGTACGGGGTGATGGTAAGTCTACAATGGCTTGGACTTTCAAGGGGTCTACAGTGATGCCTTTTTCTGAAATGACGAACCCCAGCAGGCGACCTAATGTTACGCAAAAGACACACTTGAGAGGGTTCAAGTGGATGTTGTGTTTTCGACAGCGCAAGAAAAATTGTCGAAGGTCGTCTAAATGGTCAGATCGTTTCTTGAATCAAATGGTGAGGTCGTCCAGATAAACTTTTATGATTCTGTGTAGATCGTGGAAGCAATAAGTCATGCCACGTTGGAAAGTGGCTCCATCATTCTTGAGACCGAAAGGCATGACGCGATAGGCGAAGGTGCCCCATGGGGTAGTGAAAGTTGTCTTGTATTGATCTTCTTTACGGATTTTTATTTGGTTATATCCGGAGAAACCATCCATAAAAGAAAGGACCTGCACATTCATTGATTAGTTGGTCAATGAAAGGTGTGGGGAAGTTGTCTTTGGGACAAGCGAGGTTGACGTCTCGGAAATCAATACAAACACGTATGGTGCCCACTTTTTTGTTTACTGGCACTGGGTTTGAAACCTAGGTGGTGTAGGCAATAGGATATATGAATCTTACTTTTTGGAGTTTCTCAATCTCAGCCTTAACAGCTTGGAGCTTGGATGGGTGAATTGGTCGTCGTTTCTGTCGGACAGGAGGCACATTGGGCCAAGTGTCGATGTGATGTTCCACAATTTTGGGATCGAGGCCAGGCATCTCGGTGTAAGACTAGGAGAAGACATCACGAAACTCTTGGAAGATTTTCTTATATGCCTGAGTTTCCACTTGAGTGCATGATGCGCCTAGCGAGATGAGCTCAGGTTTTCCAGGTGTGGTGGAAATGTCGATTTGTATAATAGGGGAAATGTTGGACATGTTCCCTTCTTCGAAGGCATCTGGTGCTGGGATGGGGTCTTTGAACCAATCAACCTTAGTTGGTAGGAAATATTTCGATTCGACTGATAGTTGGTTTTCTGCAGTGGATGTAGAGGCCTCAGGGAGGAAGTATGAGCGATGATGCATATCGTCCCAAGGGTAGTCTGGTGTAGTGAGTGTTTCTAGAATTTTCTCATCAGTACGAAAGTAATCAGACCATAAATCAACGGGTTCTGGTTTGTATGTGGTTGAAATCATATAGATGGTATTGATTTCTTCCGTAGAAGATGATTTCGGAGGGTAGATCTCCTCGATGAGGGGAGGAGATATCTTTAAGTCAAAATTGTTCATCTTGTATAAGGTTGCTCTATAATCTGGGAGATCAGGGTAGTGGTGTGAATAATGGCCATAAATGCCGCATATCGCACAAGGGTGGTTAGTGCGGAGCATTTTGTCGTGAGGTTGAGGAGGTGGCTCAAGTCTTACCACTGGAATTTCGGTGTCGTCATCCAACATATTCATGTGTTCTTGGAGTGCAGGTAATTGTGGACATTGATGAGTGGCATGGCCTATGTCGTCACACAACGAGCACTTAGGGGGAATGCGAATAGTTGGGGGGGTTTTAGCTACATTGGGGGTTGTTGGGGGGATGCGAGTTGTGGGTCTTGTGTTATACGTTGGTGGGCCTCTGTCCCCTGTGTTCTATAACGGAGGTGGGGCGTTTCTGGACGTTGATGCCGTAGTCACTATTGGGGGTGGTTTGTTTTGCAGATGAGAAATCGGAGGGGGTGGGTGGTTGGTAGTAGGGATAGGTTGTACCGGTTGCAAAATAACAGTCAGAGTCGACGGGGGGCCCGGAGCAGGTAAGTACCATACAGGTATCCCTAATGTTAAACCAGGAAGGTTGAGTGTAGCCATTACTGGCAAACTGACAACTCCAGAAAATGGGAATAAGAACGGGATAGTATGAATTGGTGTTGTGCCAATATGAGTAGGCACTGTGGGTGTTTTTGGTAGTGACGAAGGCTGTTGTGTGGTGTGCGACAGGGTACACAAATCCGATGTTTTTGTTATCAGTAAAGGTGGTGAGATCGATGGAAATGTGGAAGTCATAGGTGACTCAGTGTAGATTCCAGGACTGATTGACGACACAAATGGTGTTGGTGCGGTTTGAATGGTTTGTTCAATCATTGGTAGCACATTTTGAGGGGCTGCGGGGGCGTTAGGACATAATATGTGAGTTGATCAACCTTGATAATGCATCCTTCTGTGGGAACATCATGAGGTGAAAAACAGATGAAGCCACTTCTTTCATTTTGTACATATAGCTACGTCCAAGAATGAGGTTGTAGTCGAGCTAGGCATTGATCACTTCGATGTCGATAAGAACTAATTTGCTACCGAGTTCTATGGGTACGTTCGCTAAGAGGCCTTGTGGTTGAGCTAAGCGTCCTTCGTAAGCTCGTAATGTCGTGGTGGATGGTTGTAAAGCAGGGGATCCAAGTTTCTTCCACACAAGGGTGGACATAACGCAGGTTGAAGCTCCTTCATCGATGATGCATCGATGCACAACAAGGTTTCGAATGTTTACTAATACTTGGAAAGCCAAATTTGATAGCAATCGAGGTTCAGCTTGGTCTAAGTCGAAATCCATCATGTGTGTGTCGTCAGGGTCTACTCCTCCGATGGTGGATAGTAGTATTTTTCGTTGTGCAGGGCATGTTTTCAGTACCTCTAAAGCAGACATAGCAGCGGGGGATTGTGCTAGGTCTTCCATGACATTATAATTGTATGTTGCGCGATCATTAGGATTGTTGTTAATCCTTCGCAAAGGGATGCGAGGGATTTTAGGTCCTCCATCCAACGGCATATTTGGTATGCGTAGTGGTTGATCTGGTGGAATGGAGGTGGATGAATTAATGAGAGGAGTTTCTGGGGGGTCGGTCGTACTGATTCCTACGAGTTTGGAGGTTAATGTCATTGGATGACATCATTAATAAATGGTGTGTGCCTGGATCCATATGTTGATAATCAGTTGTCACATAGGTGATTTTCTACTGGGGTGCAGCATATCCTTGTGGGGGATCCATAGGGCGAGTATTTACTACTCCCTGGTTTTGCAATCGGTTTTGTAATATCATGGGTTGTGGTTGATTAAGTGGAGCTGGCTATCCAACGTGGCCCTGGCGTTGGGCATCGTCAGCCCAAAGTTTACGTGCTTTCTCTAAATGGGGGCAATTGTGACTGTAGTGTCCATATACTCCACATATAGAACATGGATGGTTTGTTCTCAGGTTATTGTTTTTTTGTTGCTTGGGATGACGATCAGGATTCTAGTTGGGAGGAGCAGCATTGTTATTATTTGGAGGATTGGGAGGTGGTGGACCTTGATTATGTTGTTGGTTGTTGCCGTGGTTATGTCCTCTTCCATGGTTTTGTTGTCCAGCCTGGCTGCATTGGTTGTTTTGATGTTGGGGCTGATTGTGTTGTGTGTACAATTTCCCTTGAGTAGTGGGAGGATTTTGGGGTGCCGCAGGTGCGGGTGCAAGTTGCGGTGGATAATAAGCTTGTGGGGCTGGAGGTGTTCCAGTTTCCTACTATATTAGAAGTGATGGGTTAGCTGGTGTATCTTGCTGTGGGTAATACATTGGCTGGGTCGGTAAATGAATTGGGTTCTGGGTGGCCGGTTGGTTATAGTATGTGGGTGGTACATATGTCGATGGCGCTTTCCCATAGCAATGTTGTGGACAAGAGGGTCCATGAGTGTGATGAGTCTAATTCGTTGGAGCGTATGAAGTTGTTGCTCCAGAATTAGATGTATCCCTGGAGAGGTCTGGGGCATTTATGGTGCTCACCATGCTAAAAGGTTTATTTTGTGCCATGACTTGGCTAATAATACAATCAGCGGCATGTGATGCCCCCGGAGTGTCACCACGTGAAGAATCGCCTCGTGGGGCGTCTGGGATGATGGTGTAGAGATAGCCTGACTGGGCATAAATTAGGTCGAATTGATGAGCTTTTAAGATAGCTTCTTCCTCTGATTGGGGTCGTTCAGAAGCTACGTCTTTGGCTATGAGGGGTAGGAATGATTTAAGAAACTAGTCCAAAAATATACGGTCATCCAGTTTTATCTTACAGAGGCTACGACTCTTGCGCCACTCATGGATATGGTCGGTGATGTGGGTAGCTGTGTTTTGTCTGCAAGACAACAATATTTCAACTCCTGCATCATAGCGTACAGCTAGCTGAAAAAACTGAAGGAAAGTGGAGGCAAGAGACGTAAATGTATGGTGGGTCCCATGTGGTTGTTCGATGTACCACTTGGCTGCAAAGCCAGTGAACGTTCGTTGCAACAGTCTTAGTCTAATGGAGTCATCCACTATGGAGTTAGATGAACACCATAGGTGAAATGACATTATGTGGTTTTGGGGATCCTCCCCAGGTTTTCCTTCAAACTTGGGTATGTCCGAGGGGAGCTTTGTAGGCATGGGTGGCCATGTAGGGTTGTGCCTGATAGGATTGTTGGTTATCCTAGCTAGGTCTGGTAAGTTCAGACTAGCCATGTAAGGTAAACTAGCAGATGGGTGTGGCATAGTGACTGGGACATAACTATTAATGGTGGCATTATGTAGTGGTCCAGTATCCCCTAAGGGTATGCTAGGTATTGAAGGTATGTTTCCTCCAACCGTTGTGGTTTGGGAAGGGCCAGCGCTCCCAAGTGCAACATGGTTTGCAGAGGGGTTAGGAATAGTGCCAGGAATTCCCGGGATCTGGGTTGTGGTAATGAGAGGTGGTGTGATTCCTATGTTGGGCATACCCATAATAGGAGGTAGTCCTGTGTTGGGCATACCTAAAGGTGGAGTGGCCCCTATATTAGGCATGCCTAAAGGGGTTGTTGTTACCATGGATGGCACAGTAGTAGAAGGGTTTGTGGATGTATCTCCAATAGTACTGGTGAAAAGTGGGTCATATGGTGATATAACCATGAGGTTGGTTGGTGATATTTTAGTAGGGTTTTTGGATTAGCCTCAGAATCAGATGTGAAGTGAGGCGTGTCAAAATCGAATGACTATGTGTTTGGCCAATGACGTGTCGATTCAAGGGATAAGGCTCTACGTTGATGACATGTAGAGCCAAGTATACCGAACTGAGGAGGTTCACCCTAAAGACGACGAGATCGTCTTAAATTCTCAATGGTGAGAAATATTTTTAAAAAATTTCAGTGTAAGGTGGTGATGTAAAAAACTCGAAACCCTAATGCAACAATGAGTGCAAGAGGGGAGTGAAAAAATAAAGGCTCTCAGGCCAACAACCAACCTCAAAAAGCACTTATTATAGCATTTGTGCTATAATAAGTGGAGGGATGCAACAAAATTGGTCAGGATACCAAAAGTCAAACAGTTCCTAGAAAAAAGGGGTGTTACTAGACCAAAGGTGGGTAATGTATCATGCAAACACCTAACTAGAAGTATTGTGAGTCAACAAACGATATCCTCTGCAAGGTGATGAAATCCAAGTTAGACAATATAGAGTGTTGAATCAACGGCTAGATATCCCCCTACCGGGAGGGATACCAGGTAGACAATCCTAAAGAGTGGCAACTAGGATACCCCGTTCATGACACATTCGGTTGGGTGAATCTGCAGTTTGGTTCTATCGCCGTTGTACACCCTCTTGGGTGTACACCGAGAACTTCGAAAGGTATCCTTCGGTTACTGAATGGATTGCGGTATTCCACTCAGACTTCCGGAACCAGTCTGGCTACTTCAACCCTCCTAAGGGAGAGGCCTTCCCGATAAATTGGTTGATAACCATGTAAAAATTATAAGGGATTTTGGTGCCGTAGAGGACAACCACTATGTTTCAAATGTAATAATTGAGGGGTGTTATTGGAACACCTATCCCCTCAATTCTACCTAACTACAAAATTCTTTTAAGTGCTCCCCAAGTGGGGTTAAAAGTTTGTTGAGTTTAAGGTAAATTTTAAGGCTCGATTTAAATTATGTGGCAGAGTGGGTGCAAGTGTGGTATTTAAACTGAAATTGATTTGCCTCACTTGGGCGATTGATTATAAATGAAAGAAAAGACGCTTCCAGTTTTGCAAAAAATAAAGGCATTTTTGAAATGTAAATGCTTGAAAAACTATTCAAAAATAATGGATCTTTGAAATAATTTGAAGGAAAGAAAATAACATAAATATTTCAAGAAATAAATGGATCTCTTAAAAATTGCTTTGGCAAAGTATTGAGCAAATAAACTGTAAAACCTTGATCTAAATAAAATAGAGAAAATCTTCTTTCAATTACTGAAAATTTTTAAAAAGACTTTTAATGGAGCATATATAAATAATAAAATATTTAATAAGACTGTAAGAATGCAGAAAAATTAATGCTCTAAAATATGCTAAATGGGCAGAAAATATAGCAAAAAATATTTTCAAAAAATTGGCCAAATTCAAAAAAATTGCATCGAAGGTTTTGGGAAAATAGCCGCGATGTGCAGCGCTGGTTTCGGCCGCGCAGTCGCGATGTGCAGTGCGGGTTTTGGCCATGAAGCTACAATGTGCAGTGCGGTTTTCGGTCACACAGTCACGATGTGCAGCGTGACAAATGGCCACGAAGTCGTGATGTGCAGCGCGTAAAATGGCCGCGAAGCCGTGGCCCGCCGCGCGGAAAAAAAATGCAAGGTCAAGATGTTGGCTCTTTGTATTTCCATTAATAGCCTGAAATTTCCATTTTTGGGTTCGTTTTTCGGCGTCCGTTTTCGGCTTTTGCCTTGCGGCTTTTCGCCCGATAGTCGAATGGCTCATCGCGACCTCGCGGCCTTTTTCCGCACGGCGCGGCGCGGCTTCACAACCATTTTACGCGATGCACATCGCGGCTTCATGGACATTTTCCGCGTTGCACATCACGACTGTGTGACCGAAACCCACGCTGCACATCGCGGCTTCGCGGCCATTTGCCACGCTGCACATTGCGACTACGCGGCCAAAACCCATGCTGCACATCGCGACTGTTTCCTTAAAACCCGTGATGCTGTTATTTTGAATTCGGTCAATTTTTTAGAAAATTTTTGCTTTATTTTTTGCCCATTTAGCCTATTGTTGACACCAGGTCTAAAGAAAATTGACATTTTTGATAAAAGGTCCTAAGAAAAAGAATCATCTCTAAAAGGGTTGAAATAAAGATTTTTATATAAAAATACATTATAAAAACCCATGTTTATAAAGTCCGCCAACAAATTTATGGATAGGTTAAGCCCCGGTCAGGTTTCGTCGGCGGAGATAGCATAGATCCAAATCAACGGTCCATATTAACCCCGCGTCGCCAAAGTGATCGCCAACAAACGGTGGAGGGTGGTAGCGGACATAATACCACCAAGGCACGTGTCCCACATTCATTCATCCGCGCTTGGAGAAAGTGGTATCGGAAACCACCATAACACCGCGCGGAACCACCCATTACAGAAATTTGGAAAGATCTCTTACGTGGCAAGGTGGGACCTAACAGGTGGCGAACAAGGAATGGATTGATAAGACCGTGGCACGTGGCACTATACTTTGCATGGATCGGAAGGCCAATACATGTTTCAATCAAATCAACGGCCAGCATTTCATCCGCGGCCAGGAACATGCACACGGAATATAAAGGAAAGCGGTCGCGGAGAATAAACCGCCTTGACAGGTGTCAGCAGATGGTGCATCCGCGCGGGTAGCAAACCAGAAAAGGAAACCACCTTTTCGATCGCGGATACCGCCGGTGCAATAAAGATGGACAAGATCTGACGGTTCAAAATGATGGTTCAAAGATCAATGGTTGAAAATGACCCACGTTCGTAAAGGTGCAAGGAAGTTAGTCTAAAAAGGCTTATATAAAAAGAAAGGGCTCCACATAACGGCATTTTGTATGTGTCGCTATCCTGGAGAGCTCCGAAGACTGGTGGAAGCCGGCGATTGCGACAGAAGGCGAAAAGCAAGCACTTACAGGTAGGGTCTGGTGACCTGTCACTCTCTTTAAACGGAAATTTGTTTAAAAGAAGCATTTAGATGGAGACTGTACAAGATATAGACGTTTTTAGGTCGAAAGATGCCCTAGAAGACAGAGATGAAGACGTTTTCGATACCCTTATTAGGTTCCCAGTCTCCGATGTAAAAGTGAAGTTATCTGAGCTGTTAAAAGAGGGTATAGACCCGCATAGAGTTCACCAGTAATCTCTGATAGCTTTTTGCCCTGACCAATTTCCTGTTTTCCCAGAATTCGTCTCCTGGTGTGCTGAAAACTATTCACGGGAAGAAAAAGTTGTTTTAAACAGTCAGAAAACTAAAGCCATCTGCAAAATTGAGCCAGCCGAAGTGATTAGAGCCCTAGAAATAGATTTGCCCCAAACCCTCGACCCTGAAGTTTTTTCTGAGGTATCAATTATTGAAAATTTTCACCATGCCTCTCAGAGTGATAGGGAAGTGTTTCTGTCGACGTGTCTCAGACCAGAAACTAGCCTTTCTGAACTCCCTTATCCTTTAGATATCAACCTTTTTAATGAGAATACCCAGTTGGTCTTGACACTGTTGGCCGTAGTTTTAGGGTTAGATTCGGATTTGTATATAACTGAGTTTCAGTTTAGTTTATTGTACAGAATGAGTATAGTCCAGTCGGGAATTGACGAAAGTCAAATTCCCCGACTAAATTTTGAAGCTTTCATAGCCGAAAGGATGCATGACCAGATGGTAAATTTTTCCACACACAGACATTTCAGGTTTCAAGCATTTTTAATGAAAATGATTATGGTATCCAGCCAGGAAGAATTACAGTTCCCAGAGATTGTTTTTGCAACTCCACTGGAAAACAATATTTTCAATTTCATCAATTACATGCTCTCGACGATCTTTAAGATGATTTTCGGAAAAAGTCTGCCTAGGGTATTGCCAGAAATGCAGGTATCAATGCAACTGAATACAGAGTATGCTACAGGAGACTGGTTTTTATCAAAAGATAGTACAGTGGTCAGATTGTATGGGTTCAAGCATAAACCCTATGTGCTACCAGCATTCCTCACCTTGAGGATTTTTGCCTTGGAGTTTTTAAGACAGAAATTGATTGTAGAAGATAACAATTTTTTAGTCCACGGACAAGCAACGGACATTAAGTACCCTTTCACATTAGGTCCGTTTACAATAAAGAATAAGAACGCTGCTGTATATATAGAGAAATTGTTAAAAGATATGAATTTCGAGACAGATGCAGCATTGGAATATGACCCATTAAATATCATATCCAAAAGAAGAATTGAACATCGTATTAAGCCTCTGAATCATCAAACTGTTGAAGGGATGGCAGACAGAGCCAACTGGCTCGAATACAAAGAAGAAATTATCCCAGACAAGTCCGACATAGAAAGGTCATTGGAAGAAGCAATGGCAGAAACAGAAAGCGAAATCAATACTGCATTAGTAGGGTCCAAAAGACCTATACAGGACGTTATGATTATTGATGATGAAGAGACAGAAAAGGGAAAACGATTGAAAACTGATGAGTCACAGGAATTGGCAACCATTTCAGAAGAAGCAAAAGCTACAGAAAATGAAATACCCGAGGTTACAGTGAGGGAATACAATATTGAAGAGACCTCTGTAGGGGATGATGTAAATAGACCTAAAAATTTCATGGATGTATTTAATGAACATAGTAAAAACAAACAGGAATCTGCGAAACAAACAAGTCTATTGTTTCCAAAGGTCAGAAATATATCAAACAATGAAGTGAGCTTATTCACCAGCAGGAACATCAAAGAAAATTCTTTAAAATTTTCAGTTGTGACCAAAGACAAGATCTCAGAGATGAGTGTAGATTTGTCGAAGATAAATGCCCCTGATAAAATTTTGTTACATAGACAGGCTGGAGAGGTTATATACTCAGACTATTTGGGGGCCACATTGAGAGCAAACAAACTAAAGAATTCAGTAGAAAAATTAAATAATCAGTTGAGGCAAGAAAAGGCAGAGAATAAGTCTCGACAACATCAAATTAAGAAGCTGCAAATGGACCTAACTAATAAAGATGGAGCTGCAGCTACCAAACTGCTCCAAGAGAAGGAAGAAATGATTTTAACATTGAGACGAAAGTTAAAAATCCCAGATGATGTACTCATTCAAGGTGCAGAATTGACTATATTAGAAAAAGAGAAAGAAGAGTTATCTAACGAAGTCAATGATATCACAGCTAAATTGTTAAAGCTGTCTGACGAAAAGGACTATTGGGAAAAAGAAAGGTTCATTTTGGAAGAACAGTTGGCAACAGTGAGAAAACAACTAGCAGAGAACAGTCAGCAGCAAGTACAGGCAGGCCCAGAAGAAGATAAAAATGGTGTAGATGGGATTTTACAAGCAATGTCACAAATAAGTTTAAAGGATAATGAAATCAAATTATTGAAGGCAGAAATACAGAAATTAAAAGAAGAAAATGAAGCAAAAGAAAAAGAAATAAAAACCTTGCAGGCAAATAATCAGGAATTGAGCAGTAATAATAAAGGATTGGCTGCTCATGCAACAGGACAAGCTGCTATGCAGGGATGTAAACATATGGTATGGGACCAGATCATTAAAGAAGTTGAAAAACTTAGGCCGTATCTGGATTATATAAGAGTTAAGGAAAAAGTAGCCAAAGATGCCTTCAACAGTTGCCAGGCAGTCAGGGAAAGCTTAAACAGAAAGCCGAAAGAAATAGCCCAGAGAGCAATTACATTTTTAAACAGTTTATCCGAGGCAGACCTGACGGCCATGAGTATAACAAACAGAATTTCTGTCATCACTTGGGCCAGAAGGATCTTGGGCAAATACTCCCATATCGAAAACATCGAGACCAAAGCAGGAGAAATAAGGAAGGAAGTAATCCAGTTCAAAAAGCAATTTGACAAGTTAGTGAACAAGGGATTCCCATCTTTCTGGAACGAAGATAATGAATTAATTCCTCAGAATGATTATAAAAGATTATTGTTTGATATCAGGATGGATCACCGAAAATTCCAGCAGATAGATCACATGCTCACAGGAAAAATCCTAATGGAGAAAATGTCAGGGGAATTTGAAATTTTAAATATGCTGATTTCAACTTGCGCAAACCTTCTTCCTATTTCTTATGCAGGTCATATCGAGATGCGAGTCTTGGTGAAAGAAATGACCAGTTATGACCTACCCACGGCTGACCAGTGGAATTATGTAGAGAAGTACGGAAAGACCAGATATTCTGTTCATACTTAAATGCATTTGAAATTCTTGCCATGTGGCAAAATGATGATATCCAAAAATCTTGCCAAGTGGCAAAAAGACATGTGGCAAAATGATGATATCCAAAAATCTTGCCAAGTGGCAAAAAGACTTTTTATTTTAAATTTGTAATATTATTTGAAAGACAGTTATGGGTTACTCGAAGACAGTTATCTTTAGTTAAATATTTTTAATTATTAGTTAGAAGAAGCAGTTATGTGGAGCTTCTTCTAAAAATTTTGTATAAAAGACAATGGAGGTCATTGTTGAAGAGGTTGGAAAATTTTTGAGAAACAAGTATGTTTTGAAGTTTATTTTTGAAATAAAGGCAGTACAGTGATGATACCTATCTTTTGATACAGAGATTCATGAGTTAATCAGTCTTGCAGTCTGTTATTTTCCTTATCCTTATATGTGCATGTTTATCTTCTTCGTTATATCTCCCATGGTGTTTTTCTTCTATATTTAAATGAACATTTGAAATAATTTGAGATTCATACTGGTTATGCCTCATTTTATCTGCATTTAAATATCCATTTTATTCTCCAAAGTTGACAATAGATTTATCCTGGATAGATACCTGTTGTTGATGGAATGTCTTTACTTCTTTCTATGTCGCCTGAAAAATCAAATTGACTGTAACATGATTACTATCTTGCCTCTGTGAAAATCTATATGGTGAAATCTCTTGCTGGTTTATTATACCTTCTGAAAGCTTTGACTCCATGCCCAATGTTTCTTGTTTACCCTTTTCGACCAGAAAATATCTTTTGATAAATTTTAAGGAAACCTTTATATATTTTAGCCTTCATATATATATCCTGAGAGAGCCCTCTCTGGTAGAGAAAATGGCTAGTTCTTCTACCTAAAGCTTGGTTTGAAATAGGTTACCTTAGGTCTTATTTTCTTACAACCGGAATAAAATCTAAGTGCTAACACCTATTTTACAACAATATTTTTTCTACATTTTTACAGCCATACTAAGTCTTTTTCTATTTATATATGCTTCATAAAAGTCCTTTTAAAAATTTTCAGTAATTGAAAGAAAGATTTTCTGCATTATATTTAGATCAAAGGTTTTACTGTTTATTTGCTCAATAGCTTGCCCAAGCAATTTTCTAAGAAATCCATTTATTTCTTGAAATATTTATGTTATTTTCTTCCCTTTAAATTATTTCAAAGACCCATTATTTTTTAATAGTTTTTTCAAGCATTTAAATTTCGAAAACGCCTTTATTTTTTGCAAACTGGAAGCATCTTTTCTTTCATTTGTAATCAATCGCCCAAGTGAGGCAAATCAATTTCAGTTCAATAATCACACTTCCACCCAATCTGCCACATTATTTAAACTGAGCCTTAAAATCTACCTTAAGTCAACAAAATTTTTAACCCCACTTGGGGAGCACTTAAAAGAATCTTGTATTTAGGTAGAATTGAGGGGATAGGTGTACCAATAACACCCCTCAATTATTTACATTTGAGACATAGTGTTTGTCTTTAGGGTCCCAAAAATCCCTTATAATTTTGACACAGTTATCAACCAATTTATTGGGAAGGCCTCTCCCTTAGGAGGGTTGAAGTAGCCAGACTGGTTCCGGAAGTCTGAGTGGAATACCGCAATCCATTCAGTAACCGAAGGATACCTTTCAAAGTTCTCGGTGTACACCCGAATGGGGGTACAGCGGTGATAGAACCAAACTGCAGATTCACCCAACCGAACGTGTCATGAACGGGGTATCCTAGTTGCCACTCTTTAGGATTGTCTACCCGGTGTCCCTCCCAGTAGGGGGATATCTAGCCATTGATTCAACACTCTATATTGTCTGACTTGGATTTCATCACCTTGCAGAGAATATCATTTGTTGACTCACAATACTTCTAGTTAGGTGTTTGCACGATACAATACCCACCTTTGGTCTAGTGAGAACTACTTTTTTCTAAGAACTGTTTGACTTTTGGTATTCTGACCATTTTGTTGGATCCCTCCACTTATTATAGCACAGCTACTATAATAAGTGCTTTTGAGGTTGGTTGTTGGCCTGAGAGCCTTTATTTTTTCACTCCCCTCTTGCACTCATTGTTGCACTAGGGTTTCAAGTTTTTTACATCACCACCTTCCACTGAAATTTTTAAATATTTCTGACCATTGAGAATTTAAGACGATCTTGCCGTCTTCAGGGTGAACCCCCTCAGTTTGGTACACTTGGATCTACACGTCATAGATGTAGAGCCTTATCCCTTGACTCAACACTTCATCGGCCAAGAACACAGTCATCTGATTCTGACGCGCCTCACTTCACATCTGATTCTGAGGCTGAATCCGGAAACCATACTGAAATATCACCAACCAACCCCATGGCTGGATCACAATACGACCCCCTCTTCACCAGTGCTATTGGAGATATATCAACAAACCCTTCTACTACTGTTCCACCCATGGTAACAACAACCCCTTTAGGCATGCCTAATATAGGGGCCACTCCACCTTTAGGTATGCCCAACATAGGACTACCTCCTATTATGGGTATACCCAACATAGGGATCACACCCCCTCTCATTACCACAACCCAGATCCCAGGAATTCCTGGCACTATTCCTAACCCCTCTGCAACCCATGTTGCATTTGGGAGCGCTGGCCCATCCCACACCACAACGGTTGGAGGACACATACATTCAATACCTAGCATACCCTTAGGGGCCACTAGACCACTACATAATGCCACCATTAACAGTTATGTCCCAGTCACTATGCCACACCCATCTGCTAGTTTACCATACATGGCTAGTCTGAACTTACCAGACCTAGCTAGGTTAACCAATGATTTTATCAAGCACAACCCTACATGGCCACCCATGCCTACAAAGCTTCCCTCGGACATCCCCAAGTTTGAAGGAAAACCTGGGGAGGATCCCCAAAACCACATAATATCATTTCACCTATGGTGTTCATCTAACTCCATTAGACTAAGACTGTTGCAATGAACGTTCACTGGCTCTGCAGCCAAGTGGTACATTGAAAAACCACATGGGACCCATCATACATTTACGTCCCTCGCCTCCACTTTCCTTCAGTTTTTTCAGCTACCTATACGCTATGATGCAGGAGTTGAAATACTGTTGTCTTGCATACAAAACACAACTACCCACATTACCGACCATATCCATGAGTGGCGCAAGAGTTGTAGCCTCTGCAAGATAAAACTGGACGACCATATATTTTTGGATTGGTTTCTCAAATCACTCCTACCCCTCATAGCCAAAGATGTAGCTTTCGAACGACCCCAGTCAGAAGAAGAAGCTATCTTAAAAGCTCAACAATTTGACCCGATTTATGCCCAATCAGGCTATCTCTACACCATCATACCAGACGCCCCACGAGGCGATTCTTCACATGGTGACGCTCCGGGGGCATCACATGCCGCTAATGGTATTATCAACCAATTCACAACACAAAATAAACCTTTTATTATGGTGAGCACCATAAATTCCCCAGACCTCTCTAGGGCTACATCTAATTCTGGAGCGATGACTTCGTATGCTCCAACGAATCAGACTCATCACACTCATGGACCCTCTTGTCAACAACATTGCTATGGGAAAGCGCCATCGACATATGTACCACCCACATACTATAACCAACTGGCCACCCAGAACCCAATTCATTTACCGTCCCAACCAATGTATTACCCCCAACAAGCTACACCATCTAACCCAACACTTCTAATAGCTCAGGGTTACCAACAACCCCAGCAGGAAACTGGACCTCCTCCAGCCCCACCAGCTTATTATCCACCGCAACCTGCTCCTGCACCTGCGGCACCCCAAAATCCTCCCACTACTCAAGGGAAAGTGTACACACAACACAATCAGCCCCAACACCAAAAAAACCAACGCAACCAGGGCGGACAACAAAACCGTGGTAACAACCAACAACATAATCAAGGTCCACCACCACCCAATCCTCCAAATAATAACAACGCTACTCCGCCCAACCAGAATCCTGATCGTCATCCCAAGCAGGAGAAAAACAATAACCTCAGAATAAACCATCCATGTTCTATATGTGGAGTTTATAGCCACTACACTCACAACTGCCCCCATTTAGAGAAAGCACATAAGCTTTGGGCTGACGATGCCCAATACCAAGGCCATGCTGGATAGCCAGCTCCACTTAATCAACCACAACCCATGATATTGCAAAACCCATTGCCAAACCAAGGAGTAGTAAATGCTTTCCCAATGGATCCCCCACCAGGATCTGCTGCACCTCAGTAGCAAATGACCTATGCCGCAACTGATTATCAACATACAGATTCAGGCACACACCATTTATTAATGATGGCATCCAATGACATCAACCTCTAGACTCACAGGAATCAGTACGGCCCACCCCCAGAAACTCCTCCCACTGACGCATCCACCTCCCTTCCACCAGATCAACAACTACGCATACCAAATATGCCGTTGGATGGAGGACCTAAAATCCCTTGCATCCCTTTTCGAAGGATTAACAACAATCCTAATGCTCGCGCAGCATCCAATTATAACGTCGTGGAAGACCTAGCATAATCCCCCGCTGCTATGTCTGCTTTAGAGGTACTGAAAACATGCCCTACACAACGAAAACTACTACTATCCGCCATCGGAGGAGTAGACCCTGATGATACATACATGATGGCTTTCGACTTAGACCAAGCCGAACCTCGATTGCCATCAAATTTGGCCTTCCAAGTATCAGTAAACATTCGAAACCTTGTTGTGCATCGATGCATCATCGATGAAGGAGCTTCAACCTGCGTTATGTCCACTCTTGTGTGGCGGAAACTTGGCTCCCCCGCTTTACAACCATCCACCACAACATTACAAGCTTACGACGGGCGCTCAGCTCAACCACAAGGCCTCTTAGCAAACATACCCATAGAACTATGCGGCAAATTAGTTCTCATCGACATCGAAGTGATCAATGCCCAGCTCGATTACAACCTCCTTCTTGGACGTAGCTATATGTGCAAAATGAAAGTCGTCGCTTCATCTATGTTCTGCCTCATGATGTTCCCACATGAAGGACGCGTTATCAAGATTGATAAACTCACATATTATGATCCTAACGCCCCTGCATCCCCTCAAAATGTGCTACCAATGATTGAACAAATTGTTCAAACTGCATCGACATCATTTGTCTCGTCAATTGGTCCTGGAATCTACACCGAGTCATCTATGACTTCCACATTTCCATCAATCCCACCACCTTTACCGATAACAAAAACATTCGATTTGTGTACCCTGTCGCACACCACACAGCAGCCCTTGTCACTACCACAAACACCCACAGTGCCTACTCATATCGGAACAACACCAATTCATACTATCCCATTCTTGATCCCATTTTTTGGAGTTGTCAGTTCGCCAGTCATGGCTACACTCAACCTTCCTGGTTTAACATTAGGGATACCTGTATGGTACTTACCTACTCTGAACCTCCTGCTGACTCCGACTATTATTTTACAACCGGTACAACCTATCCCTACTACCAACCACCCACCCCCTCCTGTGACTCATCTGTAAAACAAACCACCCCCAATAGTGACTATGGCATCAACATCTAGAAACGCCCCACCTCCATTACGAAACATAGGCGGCAAAGGCCCACAAACTTATAACATTGGACCCATAACTCGCACCCCCCTAGCAACCCTCAAGGAAGCCAATAACCCCCCAACTATTTTCATTCCCCTTAAGTGCTCGTTGTGTGACGACGTAGGCCATGCCACTCATCAATGTCCACAATTACCTACACTCCAAGAACACATGAATATGTTGGATGATGACACCGAAATTCCAGTTATAAGACTTGAGCCACCTCCTCAGCCTTGCGACAAAACACTTCGCACTAACCACCCTTGTGCGATATGTGACATTTATGGCCATTATTCACACCACTGCCCTAATCTCCCAAATTATAGAGCAGCTTTATACGAGATGAACAATGCCGACTTAGAGATATTTCCTCCCCTCATCGAGGAGATCTACCCTCCGAAATCATCTTCTTCGGAAGAAATCAATACCATCTATATGATTTCAACCACATACAAACCCGAACCCATTTATTTATGGTCTGATTACTTTCGTACTGATGAGCAAATTATACAAACACTCACTGCACCAGACTACCCTTGGGACGATATGCACCATCGATCATACTTCCTCCCTGAGGTGTCTACATCCACCGCGAAAAACCAACTATCAGTAGAATCGAAAGACTTTCTACCAACTAAGGTTGATTGGTTTAAAGACCCCATCCCAGCACTAGATGCCTTCGAAGAGGGGAATACGTCCAACATTTCCCCTATTGTACAAATTGACATTTCCACCACACCTGGAAAACCTAAGCTCATCTCGCTAGGCACATCATGTACTCAAGCGGAGACTCAGGCATATAAGAAACTCTTCCAAGAGTTTCATGATGTCTTCGCCTGGTCTTACACCAAGATGCCTGGCCTCAATCCTAACATTGTGGAACATCACATCAACACTTGGCCCCATGTGCCTCCTTTTCGACAGAAACAACGCCCAATTCACCCGTCTAAGCTCCCAGCTGTTAAGGCTGAGATTGAGAAACTCCAAAAGGTAGGATTCATATATCCTATTGCCTACACCACCTGGGTTTCAAACCCAGTGCCAGTAAACAAGAAAGTGGGCACCATACTCGTTTGTATTGATTTACAAGACCTCAACCTCGCTTGTCACAAAGACAACTTCCCCACACCATTCATTGACCAACTAATTGATGAATGTGCGGGGCATGAGGTTCTTTCTTTTATGGATGGTTTCTCTGGATATAACCAAATCAAAATCCGTAAAGAAGATCAATACAAGACAGCTTTCACTACCCCATGGGGCACCTTAGCCTATCGCATCATGCCTTTCGGTCTCAAGAATGCTGGAGCCACTTTTCAACTCGCCATGACTTATTGCTTCCATGATCTACATAGAATCATAAACGTTTATCTAGACAACCTCACTGCTCGATCTAAGAAACGATCTGACCATTTAGACGACCTTCGACAAGTTTTCTTGCATTGTCGAAAATACAACATCCGCTTGAACCCACTCAAGTGAGTTTTTTGCGTTACAGCAGGTCGCCTGCTGGGGTTTGTCATTTCAGAAAAAGGAATCACTGTAGACCCCTTGAAAGTCCAAGCCATTGTAGACTTACCGTCACCCCGTACATTAAGACAACTTCAAATCCTTCAAGGGAGGTCCAACTTCCTCCGCCGTTTTGTCCCTGACTATGCCACGACAGTCCACGGTTTCCTTTGACTACTACATCTGCATACCCATTTCATATGGGACCAACAAGCAAAATCATCTTTCATCGACTTAAAGAAAGCACTCACGAACGCCATGTTAATCTCTCTTCCATATTTCACAAAATATTTCACCCTCTATGTTTCAACATCCGAATATGCCATATCTGGAGTTCTTGTCCAAGAAGATACTGCTCGCCAAGAGCATGTCATCTACTATGTGAGCCAGACCTTGTCAGGCCCACCCCTCCACTACCCACATGAAGAGAAGATGGCCCTCACCATCGTCTTTTCATTACAAAAGCTGCGACATTACATTCTCCTCAGCCACACCACGGTTGTAGCCAATTCCAATCCAATGGTTTACCTTTTGACACGTCGCCTCCTTCAAGGCCGCGTAGCTAAATGGGTGATTATCTTGCAAGAATACAACCTAACTTTCAAAACCCCAAAGAGCACCAAGGCCCTAGCACTCGCTCAACTCATCACAAATCTCCCATCCTCTTCGTCATCACCCGCTATCCAAATGGACCTCATTGACGACCGCATTTTCATCATTTCCTCTAATGGCCCATGGTATGGCAACATCTTAATCTACCTCCGCACAAAAAAATTTTGACCCAACATCGATCATGACGGATGCCGTCGTATACGACACCACGCCCCCCGATATCTCCTATTATGCGATGTACTTTATCAACACAACGTCGATACCATCTTACGACGCTACCTATCTCATGACAAAGCAAAACTAGTCCTTAATGACTGCCATATCGGTGCCTGCGGAGGCCATTTCTCCGACATGGCCACCGCCCAAAATATTATCCACATAGGTTACTTTTGGCTCTCATTATTTACTGATTGCATCACTGCAATCAAACATTGTCAAAACTGCCAACTTTTTTCCCCCAAGGCAAGAACCCCACCCGCCCCCCTTCATCCAATCGTCACTATCGGACCATTCTGAAAATGGGCCATCGACTTCCTATATTGCAATCCCACGTCAACCGGCAGTCATAAACACAGCATTGTGGCCATAGATTATTTCACCAAATGGGCGGAAGCCATGCCAACTTACAATTGCAAAGCCGACACCGTGGCACGTTTTTTCCTCAACCATGTTATCGCTCATTTTGGAGTGCCAAAGCAACTAGTATCAGACCATGGCTCTCACTTTGAAGATGCCGTTTGGAGATAATTATCAACCCTACTGAAATTTGAACACCATTTCTCCTCCACCTACTACCCCCAAGGGAATGGCCAAGTCGAAGCGATTAACAAAATTTTGAAGACCATCCTCCAACGCATTGTTGACAAACAGAAATCAAATTGGCATCACATGCTCTTCCCGGCACTATGGGCATACCGCACGTCAACCAAAACTACCACCGGTTTTACCCCTTTCCATCTAGTTCACGGTGTCGAATCCATCATCCCCATTGAGTGCCAGATTCCAGCCCTACATATGGTCGTTGAACTCCTACTAGACACTTCCCCAATTGAGCAACGCTTACTACTTCTGGAGCAAGCCGATGAAGATTAGCGCACAGCCCTCCAAACCATGGAAGCAGCCAAGAACCGATCCAAACTGAGTTACGACAAACATGTCCACCCAAGAACCTTTACTGAAGGGGACCTTGTCCTCGCCTATGATCAAGCTCATGACAAAACCAGAAAAGGAAAGTTTGTGTCCATGTGGCAAGGCCCATACATTATACATACCTACCTTGGACAGGGGGCATACATTCTGACCGGTTCAAAAGGAAACCCCCTATGCAACCCACGCAACGGGTTGTACCTCAAGCGATTTTACCCATAGAAAATATGATGGACACCACTGTCCATAATTGTACAGTCTTATTTTGTTTTTTACAAAAAATACAAAAACCTAAAAAATTGTTTTTCCTGCATGACCACAGATGGATCTTGTTCCACTTTTCTACGTTGGTTTCGCTGATGGTGCAAGTCGTTGGTCCCCCAATATCGCCTTCGCAGCTTGGGTAATATATTCCCCTTCACATGAGTTGATACACATTAATGGAGTGTGCATAGGTGCTGCCACCAACAACCAAGCTGAATACGATGTCGTGACGGGTCTCATGATCGTTGCTCTCCAAATGAGCATAAGTCACCTTAACGTTTTATTGGACTCACAACTCCTTGTTTCCCAGCTCAACAATGATTACCAAGTACGCGATCCCTGTCTTTTCAAAATATTCCTGTGGACTAAAAAAATGGTTCGATAGTTTGAATCCATTTCATTCACACATGTCCCAAGGAATCTCAACAGTGTAGCAGACCATATGGCCAACAACATTCTTGATTGGCACACCAATCAAACCATGTAGTAAAATAAAAAATGTGCCTCCACAGGCATAAACAAAAAGTGCATCCACGTGCATAACACGTGCCTCCACAAGCATACAGAAAATCAGACATGCCTCCACGGGCAAACAAATAGACAATAAATGCATCCATGTGCATACACGACTATATACCAAAACATATATATATATATATAATCATATAGTCAACATGTCATAGGTACCCTCAACACCCAATATACAAAAATACATAAGCCGTACAAAAAGGTACTTCCCCATATGCTCATCATCATTTGGGGGCAGATACAAGATCATCTAATCATCATGGTCTCTGGGCTCCTCTAGCGCCACCTCCACTGGCCCTGCCGGATCATGCCGAGCCCGAACCCTCCTCTCCGTCGGCCCCACTGGATCATCCCGCACCCGAATCCTCCCCTCCACCGGCCCTATCGGATCATGCCAAGCCCCATCACTCCACTCAGTGACCACCAATGCTGCTCTGAGCAAGATAGAGTGCCACTCACGAGGTGCATCGAAACAACACTCGACGATGTCCCGATCCAAGTCCCTCCACCCATCCTCTGGAAATCCTTCCAGGATCATGTCCAGTGTCTCTCGTACGACCTCAACGACATCATCTCGAGGCCCAACTCCTCGACCGTGAGGCCCAACTCCTCGAACATGAGGAGGCGGTACCGATACAGGAGGTGGAACGACCACCATCGCTCGTCCCCTATGAACCACATGATCGATCGGTGGTACAGGACCAACATCTGCACAATCACGCAAGTGAACCATCATATAAATATCTCTAACTATAATCATAACAAAAACATCTAAAAAACACGTGATATAGTAGAGAACCAAACACAAAAACATACCATCTAAACCCCAGGCCTGTCCCTGGGCTCGAGGCATCTCCGGATCTCCTCGATAATCCATACCAGCATACAGATAGTCATCAATCAGCAAGGAGATCTACTCCCATTGCTCATACATATCCTGTGAAAAGAACTCGCGGATACCACCACCACCGTGGGGAATCATCTGCCCCCACCACATAATGCGTGGCTCACTCACCAATCCATCTCGAACCGGCACCCGTGGCCACAAGGTTGGTACCCACTCAAAGAAGAAACAACACAGGAAGGAGGCATAGCAGAAATCTCCCCCCTCCCAGCTGACCTTGTCCAGATCTCTCCGGACACCAACCAAAAACATATGACCCCACGCGTAGTAGGTCCCTCTCAGCACAGAATCCACCATCATCGTTTTTCCCCCAGACAAACGATGTGGCACCACGGCACTCAACACCCACAGAACACAAGCCCCAACAGCCCACATATCCCACTCCCGCAGAGATCTCAAGCTCATTATGTTATTCTGCACGATAGCCCACGGAACACAGAAGGTCTCCAACAAATCCTCGATATCCAAACCTACCGGGATCCTCGGCAGAAGATCCCCTACCTCCCCTAAGCGAGGCAACCCGGTAAGAAAGTAAACACCAGTGAGGGTGATCTCTAACCTCTCACCCCCAACCATAAAAGCACCCTCTGCAGGGACCCAGAGACCTGTTAAATTTTGAGCATTAATTCATTATACTCTAGGATCTTTGCTGAGAGAATAACATCTACAGTATATCAATGCATGACAATCATAATATGACAAGCATCACAAGCATCACAAGAATCAAAAGCATAGAGACAAGAGACACAAAGTTTCCGTGGGGAAAACCCTAAGGTGAAAAACCCCACAACTTCCTCAGAGATAGAGAGAGCAATGGCTCAACCAAAATACAACCAAATAACACTGAGATAGTCTCCTAGCAGATGATCCTCCTCCTCCTCACAAGTGTGCCACTTTCCAGAGAGAGAGTGAGTTACTTTTCCGAGTAAGTAAAATAGAGATCTCCTATCTCTATTTATACTCACCTTTTTTCCCAGTGACCTACTGGGGCCGACTTGTCTACTTAGATACATCCACATTATATTATATATAATTCCGGGCCGACCCCAAATGGTGGTCTAATAACCCATCGGCAAGTACACACACTTGCGACACTTGTCAATCCACATGACGAAACTTCCTTATAGAGGAATAACACATCTCTTATAAGGGTACAATAAATATATATAAAATATACAGATGAAATACATTCCGAAGTTACATATACATCAACACTCCCTCTTAACTAGGAAGGTATTTCTCGACACAGATCTGCTAGACAAGTCTTCTTCTCTGGATCATCGTCATCGATGCATCATCATCATCATCGTCACTGCTACTGCTATCTCAACCAATCTCTGACTCTACTCGTCATAGGAAGTTCTACAGAGCCAGTCCTTTTTCATACTGGATGTAGGCCCGCCATCTGTAGGTCTTCATCATCACTGGCCATACTGTGGAATCCTCAGGACTCATTACGTGCGTCACAAAACCTGGCTACAGCATCCCAGGCTATTACGAGCACACAGCTCTACCTGTAGGATCTCCCAGGAGCACATTACATGTGACCCATCACAAAACCTGGCTTAAGCATTCCATTCTGTTACGAGCACACGGCTCTACCTGTCGGATCTCCCAGGAGCACATTACATGTGATCTCACCACAAAACCTAGCTAAAGCATCTGAGGCCTTTTTCATCCTGTCCAGATCTCCCAGGAGCAAATTACATGTGGTCATAGCAAAACCTGGCTGAAGCATCTGAGGCCTTTTTCATCCTGTCCAGATCTCCCAGGAGCAAATTACATGCCATAGGACAAAACCTCGCAAGAGCATCTGCCATATATCCCAGGGCACTGAATTACATGCCATAGGCAAAACCTCGAAAGACTATCCGTAGATCTCCCAGGGCACAAATTACATGTCCTCCCAAGCAAAACCTCGCAAGAGCATTTGTCAGATGTCCCAGGGCACCGAATTACATGCCATAGGCAAAACCTCGAAAGACCATCTGCAAATCTCCCAGGGCACAAATTACATGCTTTCCTGCACAACCTGATCCACGGCCACAAAGTATCATCTGATACTCATCAAACATCATCCTGATGTACACATGATCATCCTGATCATCATCACTGCAACATCCTGTTGCATGTCATCTGGAGAAGCTCGCCATCCATGATCATCCTGATCATACTATGCATCCATCTAATGCACACCAGGTATCCACCTGATACATACATAGGTACATGATCCACACAATGTATCCATCAGCATACATGATCTATCTGATCATACAAAGATACATGATCCACATAATGTATCCGTCAGCATACATGATCTATCTGATCATACAAAAATACATGATCCACACAATGTATCCATCAACATACATGATCTACCTGATCATACAAAGATACATGATCCACACAATGTATCCATCAGCATCCAACATGATGCGTACATACAAAAATACATACACATGATCCAACCGATCATATCCAGCATCCAACATGATGCGTACATACATATATATAATGATCCAACTGATCATATCCAAGCATCCAGCATGATGCGTATACAAAATACATACACATGATCCAACCGATCATATCCAGCATCCAACATGATGCGTACATACATACATATAATGATCCAACTGATCATATCCAAGCAGAAACCAGAACATCATTCTGATGTTCATCATCCAGCGCTTACATCCACAGCCATGTGAAGGATCCCCCTTCCAACATGCTTGGAATGGCTTCAACAAATGTGTCCATCACTTCTTCCTCGAAGTATCCTTGATCTGAAGCACGCCAAGCCTCTCTCTGAAGTACTTGAACTTCACCCTGGCTAGTAGCTTCGTCAGCACATATGCTATCTACTCGTCCGTCGCAACATACAGGAGCTTCACAGCTCCTCTCTGCACCATATCCCTGATATAGTGATATTTGATCTCTATGTGTTTCGACCTGTCATGAAACATTGGGTTCTCGGATAGCTTCACACAACTCTGGTTATCACAGAAGATACCAGTAGCATCCAGCGGGAGATCAAATAACTCAGACAGTAGCTTCCGTAGCCATACTACCTCACAACTAGCTGAACAGGCTGCAACATACTCAGCCTCAGCTGTACTCAGTGCTATGCAGGACTGCTTCCTGCTAACCAAGAGATCACACCTGATCCCATATTGAAGCAACACCCAGATGTGCTCTTCCTATCTGCAGCACTGCCAGCGCAATCTGAATCAACATAACCCTGCAGGTTAAACTTTTGATTCGCTTCATACTTGAGCCCATAATCCACTGTACCCTTCAGGTACCTCAGAACATGCTTTACAGCAACCAGGTGAACACTCCTCGGATCTGTCAGGAACTGGCTCAATGTGTTCACAGCAAAGCAAATGTCTGGTCTCATGTTCGTCAGGTACATCAAGGACCCAATCATCTGACGATACATGGAGACATCAATCGGCTCAGATGAAGCATCACATAGAAGCTTCAGATTCGATGTCATAGGTGTGGCCTTGCAATCCATCATCCCAAATCTCTTCAAGATATCTACTCTGTACTTCCCTTGACCAAGGAAGATCCCACCTGCATTCTGCCACACCTCCATACCTAGGAAATAGTGCATCATTCCCAAATCTTTCATATTGAATTCAGCGGCAAGCTTCCTTTTAGTATCTGCAATCAGTCTGTCATCTCCTGTTACAAATAAGTCATCCACATACAGGAGTAGAATCACAGGATTCCCTTCCTCAACCTTGTAGTAAAGGTTGGAATCCGCTTTACTCTTGGTAAAGCCCAAACTAGATAGGAAACTGTCCATCCTACCATACCAAGTTCCGGGAGATTGCTTCAAGCCATACAAGGCTTTCTTCAGTCTGCACACATATGACTCCCTGTCATGTATTTCAAAACCAAGTGGTTGTTCCACATATACTTCCTCTTCAACTATACCATTCAAGAAAGCAGTCTTGACATCCATCTGGTTTATTTTCCATTTCATAGCTGCAGCCAGGGCAAGTATTGTTCTGATGGAAGTATACCTGGCTACAGGTGCAAAAGTTTCTTCATAATATATTCCCTCTTTCTGAGAGAATCCACGAGCTACGAATCTTGCTTTGTATTTCTCCACACTGCCATCTGCAGCATGTTTGATTTTGAAGATCCATTTAGAAGTCACAACAGACTTCTCTTTAGGTCTTGGGACAACATCCCAAACATCATTCTTCATTATTGATTGGTATTCCTCAACCATGGCATCCTTCCATTCTTTCTTTTCTGTTGCTTCTTCATAACTGGAAGGCTCTTTGTTCATAATGTCACAGAGTAAAGCAACATAGCTGGTCTATGATCTGGTTCTTTTCTTTGCTCTGTGTTCTTCTGGAATACCAAATCTTTCTGCATCTTGAATGAGCTCTCTAGCCCATACAGGTTTCCTCTTGTGAGAGTTATCCTCACGAGGTGGATCTATAGGTTCTTGTGGATCTTCAAACTTACGAACAGCTTTTGGAACTGCTTCAGTCATGGGAGTGTCCTGAAATCTTGTTTCCTTAGGTTCTTCATAAACTTCAGTGGGTGCCTTCCTTGATTTGATGAATGCTGAGTTTTCATCAAATGTTACATCCCTGCTGACATCAATCTTCTTGAACCCTGGAAAGTATATTCTGTAAGCCTTCGAGCTTTCACTGTAACCCACAAAAATACCCTTCTTTCCTGAAGGATCTAGTTTAGTCCTATTTTCCTTTGGGACATGAGTGTACACTGGACAACCAAATATTCTGAGATGACTGACTTCAGGTTTCTTACCAGAAAAGACCTCTTCTGGTGTCTTGTTGTCTAATATCTTGTGGGGTGTTCTGTTCTGCACATATACAGCTGTTCTAGCTGCTTCTGCCCATAGATGCATAGGAAGATCCTGGTCATGCAACATTGCCCTTGCTGCTTCCATGATAGTTCTATTCTTCCTTTCTGCAACACCATTCTGTTGAGGGTTATAAGGAGCAGTCAACTCCCTCTTAATCCCCGAATCACTGCAAAGCTTCTTGAAGTCACTTGAGGTGAATTCTCCACCATTGTCGGATCTGAATGTTTTGATCTTCTTGTCAGTTTGATTCTCCATTAAGGTTTTGAATTCCTTGAATTTATCAAGCATCTCATCTTTTCCCTTCAAGAAGTATACCCAAGTCTTCCTGGAGAAGTCATCAATAAATGAGACATAGTAAACATACCCACTCAGGGAACTAGATGACATAGGACCACATACATCTGAGTGGATGATTTCCAGGATGTCTTTTGCCTTGCTTTCACTGCTTGGGAAAGCCTTCTTAATGTTCTTACCTTTTGCACATCCTTTGCAAACACCTTCATTTTTTGTCTTGATTTCAGGAAGACCCTCTACTGCCTTGCTTGCAATTGGAAGTGCTCTATAGTGCATGTGAGCAAGTCTTCTATGCCAAAGTTCACTTGGCTCCATGGATTCATGCACCATGGCATGTTCAGGTTGTCCCTTCAATTTATACAAGCCTCCCTCTTGCTCTCCAATTACTACTGCATCATCTATGGTCTTTCCCTTTGGCCACATTAGGACTTGGCCATCCACAAATGCAACCCTCATACATTTTGCATCTAATGCAGAAATGGAGAGTAAGTTCTTCTTGAGCCCAGGTACATAAAGTACTTCCTTCGTCTTCATAGATTTTCCAGAATCTAGGTTGTAGGAGGCTTCACCACTTCTTTTGATTGGGTATTGATAATCATCCCCAAGTTTCACCTTATGGGGTGATTCATGTTCAGATAGGTTCACAAAAGATTCTTTGAACCCAGTCATGTGTTTGGAAGCCCCACTATCAATCAACCAATCATTACAACCATGAGAGATGGTACCTGTGAGGGCAGAGATCAGAACATACTCTTCTTCACTTGAAGAGTCATCATTACTATCACTTTCTGCCCTAGCCTTCTTCTTTGGAGGTTCATCATCTTCGGCAGCATGAGCATGAAACCTTCTTTTGCCACCCTTCTTCTTCTTGTTGGAGATGTTGTTGTCCTTCTTGTTCTTGGGACAATTTATGGCAATATGTCCTTTCTCATTACAGGTGAAGCATACTCTTCTTTCTTTGAAGTGATGTGAAGATCTCTTGGAGTGAGATGGCTCTTTCTTGAACTTTCCTTTCTTGGTGTGGGCTGTGAGAGCTTGATCTTCATTCCCCATCTTTTCTTCTCGTGCCACAAGCCTTGCTTCTTCTTGTGATCATTCTTCCCATAGTCTACTGAAAGAGATCAACTTCTTCCTTGCACAAATTCCTTGGATAAAGGAATCCCATGACTTGGGTAGGCCATTTAGAGTGGTCATCACCACTTCACCATTCTCCACCATTTCATCCACTGCTTCTAGCTGTTCCTTGATCTGAGAGACCCTTGAAAAATAAGATTGAATGGTTTCTCCATTCTGAAATTTCACTGCTTTCAATTGATTCCGCAAGGTCATCTTCCGATTTATGTTCTTTCCTTCAAATAGCTTGGTCAAAGATTCAAACATCTCCTTGGGTGTCTTAAGAGAAGACACATGGGGTATGAGATGGTCTTTGATAGAATCAGCAATGATTCTCTTTGCCTTGACCAAGTTCTTCTTGTGTAATGCCTTGGCTTCTTCATCCTCTGGGATAGGGATGTCTTCTTTCACATATGAGTCCAACTCATTCTCTTCCAGGATTAACCCAATCCTATACTTCCAGGCTCGGAAGTTATCAGCCCCTTCAAGATTATCCTCAAGCTTAGTGTGGAGAGACATCTTTAAGAGTACTTCAAATGGAAATAGAAAAGATTTAGGACTTACCACTTGAAGTGCTGAAAACTGGATCTGGTCCCGAATTAGGGTTTGTCAGAGAAACCCTAAAAATTCAAAATGTGAATTTCAAAAATCTGAAAGGATAGAAAGATGCGCCTTGGAGTGCTGATCAGCCTAGTACATTCAGAATTTGAGATCAGCAAAGTCTTGCCCTTCAAAGTTGCCTTTTTGTCCTCCTGAGTTCACTAGGGAGAGCCCTGAATTAGGGTTTGAGTTTCCCAGAGATCTACCCAGCCAAAAATCTCGATCCAAAGCTCTAACCTTCGATTTTTGCAAGGAGCTTCCAGCTGTGCCTTCAGTTTCCAGATATTCCTATTTTTGTGGAAACCCTAATTTTTAGGGCCAAATCTGAAAATGCTCGGAACTGAATTCTGATTGGACAGATAGATGCGCCTTGATGAGTAGATCCAATCTACTATACTGAATTTCAAAAATATGTGGAGAGAAACCCAATAAACAAGGAATACAAGCTTCCGTCACTGCAAAATGTCTTCTTCTCAGTTAAGCTCTAATACCATGTTAAATTTTGAGCATTAATTCATTATACTCTAGGATCTTTGCTGAGAGAATAACATCTACAGTATATCAATGCATGACAATCATAATATGACAAGCATCACAAGAATCAAAAGCATAGAGACAAGAGACACAGAGTTTCCGTGGGGAAAACCCTAAGGTGAAAAACCCCACAATTTCCTCAGAGATAGAGAGAGCAATGGCTCAACCAAAATACAACCAAATAACACTGAGATAGTCTCCTAGCAGATGATCCTCCTCCTCCTCACAAGTGCGCCACTTTCCAGAGAGAGAGTGAGTTACTTTTCCGAGTAAGTAAAATAGAGATCTCCTATCTCTATTTATACTCACCTTTTTGCCCAGTGACCTACTGGGGCCGACTTGTCTACTTAGATACATCCATATTATATTATATATAATTCCGGGCCGACCCCAAATGGTGGTCTAATAACCCATCGGCAAGTACACACACTTGCGACACTTGTCAATCCACATGACGACACTTCCTTATAGAGGAATCACACATCTCTTATAAGGGTACAATAAATATATATAAAATATATAGATGAAATACATTCCGAAGTTACATATACATCAACAAGACCCACCAATTTGTTCAGCAGCGGTCCTACTAAACGCATCGGTGGAATCTAAGCGAACTTCAAGAGCCCGCTCACAGCCAAAGTCTGTCGAACCCCCTGATCGGTCCGAATCCGAATCATCAGGTCCTCCTTCATCTCTCGCTCTCGCCATGACACCAACAGTCTCCTCAACATCCTGCCAAAAAACAAAGAAAATTTTTTAGAAACAAAAAAAAAATTCAAAAACTTTCATCGCGGCTTTTCCATTAAAAGCCGCGATGATCATCGCGGCTTTCATTCGAGAACCCGTGATGAACATCGTGGGTATTGACCCCACAGTCGCGATGAGTATCACGACTTTCAACCTGACAGCCCCAATGAACATCGCGACTATTAGCCCTGCAGTCGCGATGAACATCGTGACTTTCAGCTCGACAGCCGCGATGCACATCGCGACTGTTGACCCCAAACCCGCGATGTTCATCGCGAAAAAGGACACGAAACCTACGATATTCCACGTTGGAAGGCCAACATGGAATTTTGCGGCCTTTGAGGGCCCACCGCTAACCAAAAAAAGACATAATTCAGAAGGCTAAGGCGAATAGGGTTACCTGAAACTCGCAGAATCGAAAACCAACAGTTGAATCTCCGAGAAATCAAGAAAGAGCTATGATTGCTATGCCAAACTCGCACGTAACAATGACACGTCATATTGGCCCCACACCTTATTTATAGAGATTTGACCATTTTTCAAACAACCATTGCAGTATCATATGACGTCTGTTCCTCAAACCATTGGTACCATTGGAATCAGCACAGCGAGAACTTCATGATAGTCCTTTCCTTTTCCTATTTTCACCAAGTCCATTTTTTGACCATTTTTTCATGCCCTCGTCGCCTCGGTTTGCATGCCACATCGTCCGTTCTCCATTTCTGATGAGTTTTATATCGCCGGATTCAGTTTTCTGCTCTTGTGGTGAAACTTGAGATCATTTCTCGCTCTCACCTCCATATTTTTCGGGCATTTTTTCCCATGCCCCCTCGTTGCCTCGGTTTGCATGCCACATCGGTCGTTGTCCATTTCGGACGAATCTTATACCGCCAGATTCAGTTTTACGCGCTCATGACGATGCTTGAGATCATTTCTCGCTCTCACCCCCATAATTTTTGGGCATTTTTTCAAAATGCCACTCATCACCTCGATTTGCGTGCCACATTGGCCATTGCCCATTTTTAGCAATCTTTATGTCACCGGATTCAGTATTCCGCACTCATGACGATGCTTGAGACCATTTCTCGCTCTCATCAATACCTTTTTGTTCAGTATAGTTTTACCCTTTTTTCGGGCCGAGTAATTCCTTTTACGAAAAAGGCACTTAGGGAGTTTCTGTTAAGCTCTTTTCTGACTCCTAAAACAATGAAAAGATCACCGAGAAATCTTGCTTCCTTTCATGCTCGTTAAACGTATCTGAAAGGGCGTCTACCTGGTATAAGTTTACCCCTTTTCCAGACCTTGTAGACTAATTACGAAAAAGGAATACTCTAGTCACATCGGCTAGAAGAGTTCTCCATTTGCATCATTTTATACTTTTTCGAGCCTTAGAGTCTAACTTACGAAAAAGAACACCAATGGAGTCCACTTACCGCTTTCAGACTCTCTAAACATGAAAGCGACCATGAGCAATCACCATCCTGGGCTCGTAAAAACCCATAGGACAGTACTACACCACCAATGCAGAGTCTTCTTATCATTTTTAAACTCCTTAAAAATGAAAGCACCAATGAGCACAAACAATCCTAGGCTCACAAAATCCACAGGACAATACCATTTCAGAGCACACTTTTTTCCCTTCTTGGAGCTCATTAAAACTACAAAGAAGGACCCAATGGTGCTTCTTAGCGCCACAACAAATCATGTCTACTCATATGGCAGCTTCCCCATTTTGGTCGCCTTTGTTCAGAGTATTCTGCAGTATTTCACCCTGACAATCCCTCTACAGCACCCATCAGCTTGTCCCCCCAGAGTCAATACATACGCTTCAATCTTTAAAAGCTATAATCCTCGCACCTACAAGTCAGTTCCCTACGCTGCCAGGTCAACCATGTCATCATGCTCTAAACAAAGGAATTTTGAGTCCACCCACTCTATGACCACAGTTACTTCCCATCCCCACAAGTATGTTAGTCCTGCCATCAGTACTACCACACTTCAGTTCTACACCTTGCGCTCCTATCAAGGAAACATCATTTCCTTGTTAGTTGTTGGTCTCCCTCTGTCGACAACAACCAAATTTATTCTAGAGGATAGACCTAGAGGTCCCTGTGTCTTGGACTCATCACCATTTATGATGAGTGCCTATGAATCATTTCGAGAAGAGTCCTCAGTGCCTCTCCAAATGGTTGTTTCTCACATGCTCGACTTCAACACCTTGATCGCATCGTTGAGACTCGTACAGGGTATTGGTCCTTTCAGTTATTTGTTAAAGACCCCGGATACCACCTGACTCTTCCACATTTTAGAGTCTACTCATGGAAACAACCAGTTACATTTTTTCTATCGATATCCGGGTTGCGCATGGCGACAGTGTTCAGATGTACCCTAGTTTTATAATCCCTCGAGTATACAGTTAAATCTACTTCTCAGAGATGACTCACAGTCATTGCGTCCTTACAGATGTTGGACACTTTCAGTTTCAGTAGTTCATCAACCCTTTTGAGACCTTATTCAGAACGATTGTCCCTCTATTCCAGTGTATCAGTTATTAAGATCAGTCATGTTATGATCATGAGTACATCCCAAAATAGTGTCCCCTTTGGACCATTATGATGTACCAGCAGATTTTTTATGTATTATTCAGGACCCCCTTCTTGGGACTAATTGTTATGTATATGTCTTGATACGAGCATGGGTATGCCCGCCTCATCCATTATCAAAGATTATTCCTCATTCATATTGAGGCCATGTAATATTTTTCATTTTTGTAGCTTCCAAGGGTCGTTGATCCAGTCTCCAACCGATCTCTTCTCTTCCCTAAACCGCAAAAAAAAGACAAAAGAACTATGATGTCTATCGGCCATACGATGAGCTCCTGCCCTCACACATCAAGGGGCAATCTGTTAACACCCAAAAAGTGCTCACTAGCTCATTTCTTTATTCACATGACCCATTTGTCCACTTTTCCACCATTTGAGCCTCTACAACCATCAAAAGGTCACCAAAAGACCATAATACACCCCTTTTTCCCCTCAAAATGAATATTATTCTTCAAAAAGCATAAAAAACCCTAAAAAAGGGTCCAGAATTCCCAAAAATATTAAAAGGAAATAAAAATATTCAAAATATTCAAAAAATGAAAAAGGAGGGAAAAAGGTACCTAAACCATGTTGGTCAATACCATTGGTTTCCTCAAAACCATAATGGTATTCCCCACCACCAAAAACTATAAAAAGGTGGTAGGGGCTCCTCACTTTCCATCCATCCATCATCCTATCCTCACACTGTCAAAATCTCCCCTGAGACTTTTGGCCATTTTCAGCATCTTGGAGAAGAGACCATTGGAGCTTGGAGCTACTCACCCTTGGAGTTGCTCAACATCATATCCTCACCATTTGAGGTATCTTAATACAAAACATCTATTCTTTTATTTCTTGTTCTTTCCATGAATCATTTTTAAATTTATTTGTTATATGCACATGTTAGTTTAGATTTAGATTTAATTCATAATCGTTTTTGCTTTCTATATTGAGACTGCTATCACATTGTTGATAGGTGCCCATTGCACAAAGCTTGGTTGCAAAACCAAGCCAACAACTGCGACAAGTCATTGATGTCGACACAAATTCAACAAGTTCTGACTTCGACACGGCTTCGACAACTCCACGGCCTCACAGCTTTGTGACGTCGACATGTGGCGTCAACCTGCGACAGATCATCTCTCTATCTTCTAGTCAACTGTAATGTTTGAACTTCTGAAACCATCCTAACTTCTCTTGTAACTGAACGTAACAGGAAGGAACCCAAGCATCTCAGCACTCTATATAAGCATGTAAAATATTGTAACATACATATTATCGAGTCATGATCTTATATCCAGTAATAGAGAAATCAGTTCGCATTCCTACATAATGTTTGTGTATCTGTGTAGTGTATTCCTTCTTTGCTTATTCTCTTTATTATGCTTCCTCCATAACAGAGCTGACTCGTTCAGTCAAATTGTTGTCCCCCTCGTGCTTCCTGGTCACATGTGGATCATTGGTATCAGAGCTCAATCAAAGCATTCAGTTTTGTTCGTGCTTATGTTTTGCGTATACACTTCCAACGAATTTACCTGACTTATGCCTATTCAAACATGCTCACAATCTCAGCAATCCAAGCAAACACTACCTCCATAAATGGCAGGAGAAATAGACGATAGACATGCAGCCGATGAGACAGCACAAATTATTGAGCAAGCGCTGGCTCGACAATGGACTGAAATGTTCTCCCAGTTCAATGAAATTCTCACGCGATTTTCTTCAACATCCAGAATATTTTCGATGAGAACTATCTCCAAAAAAATCATCCCCTTCAAAGTGCAAATGAATTTGAACACACTGAATCTAGAAGGAAATATTGACATGGAATCCGTCAAAAATTGGGCACAACAATTGGAAACCTATTACTTTGTGAATCAACTCTCGGAATCCGACAATATCACCATTGCATCCTCAAAGATGTCAAAATGTGTGCACTGTTGATGGGAGAACCTCTCGACAAAGATGGAGAAAAGCGGGGACCTCATCGACACATGGGATAAAAAAATTTGAATTCATCCAAAAGGAATTTTACCCACCCAAATACCTTGAGAAGTAATATAAGAAGTGGCAGCAACTAAGGCAATGGAAATACCACTATGTATAAAGTTACAGCGACGAGTTCTATCGACTCATGGCTAGACTTGGCATCCAAGAAGAAGAGAAATTACTTGTTCTGAAGTACATCATCGGATTGTCCCAGTACATTCAGTAGGAGATGGAATTTATGACTGTCAATACTCTTGCGGATGCATTCCACTATGCCAAAAAACTTGAAACCAAGCAAAAATGAAAGTCATGCTTCGTGACAAATCCAACATCAGGACGAACACCCGACAAGAAGGCACTAGCCGACTTCGACAAGCCAAAATCTTCTCAGATGACACCACCAAAGCCAGATCACGGCAAAAATACTTTTCGCAAAAGGGAACATAGCAAACAACCACCTACCGGGAAATGGTGTGATTACCACCACTCATATTGGCATGATACGTCTGAATTCAAAGCTTGGGAGAAATTCATGGAAAAAGTGTCGACATCCGATGCGTTCAACAAAAAGGTACAATAATTTTATCCAGACACAACGACCCTTTTGACATCGACATCAACCACTCCAGCAGCCTCGACTATCATCGAC
This sequence comes from Larix kaempferi, assembly GCA_027924585.1. Taxonomy (NCBI): domain Eukaryota; kingdom Viridiplantae; phylum Streptophyta; class Pinopsida; order Pinales; family Pinaceae; genus Larix; species Larix kaempferi. Next base: position 14,452,832 of record BSBM01000088.1, on the reverse strand, counting down.
GAGGAGGAATGAGATCGCCTTTCCATACACTGATATGGGTTTAGAACAATCCATTCCATTTTATTGTGGACAAGGGAAGCCAAAAGAACTTTGTTTATGAAGATCTCGTGAAGAAACTAGGTATTGTCACCACTCTGCATTCTCAGCCTTACAACATCGGTTGGATGAAGGATGGGAAGGAACTATGGATCACCCGACAATGAAAAATCGCCTACTTCATAAATCCTTTTGAAGATGAAGTACTCTACAACGTGGCACTACTATATGTAGTAGATGCCCTATTTGGGAAACCTTGCATATGGGATCGCCAAGGAAGTTACCATTCACGGCCTTAGAAGGTGATTGTCAGAATTCGAAATTGATGGTACAACATACCAAAGCGACGACATACACCAACAGTCTCAATGATATCTGCTAAAAAGACAAATAATCTCATCAATCATGCTCAGAAGTTCACATTAACCATGACCAAACCGCAACATTCTAGGAATACTACACTGATAATTTGACTCACCGACCAATGCACCTCCCGATAGAAGCAGTTGATCAACACTGTTCTCGACGAGTATCAGAGTTTATTCCAAGAGTCGGACGGAGTACCTCGACATTTCTAGGTAAAACACTCCATTGAACTTGCTCCTGGTTCTTCTTTTCCTAACGCATATGTTTACAGAATATCCATTCTCGAAAATGAAGAGAATTGCAGACATATCTAAGACTTGATCGACAGAGGTCATATCCGACCCAGCTCCTCTCCTAATGGAAGTCCATTCATCCTTGTTCCAAATAAATATGGGGCACTCAACAAAATTTCGGTAAAGAATCGCTACCCTCTGCCATGGAGAGACGAGCTCATCAATTGTCTGAAAGGTGCTAAATTCTTTACTAAGATCGACCTCAAGTCGGGATATCATCATATTCCAATCGATCCTTCCAATGTGTGGAAAACTTCTTTCAAAACCAAGGAAGGATTGTTTGAATGGCTAGTCATGCCTTTTGTATTAACCAATGCACTTGCGACCTTCATGTGATACATTGATAAAATTCTTTGACCTTTCATCAACAAAAGGGTCATTTTCTACCTTGACGACATATTGATTTTCAGTCAATCATCGAAAGAACACGTCGGCTAGCTTCAACAAGTCCTCGACACTCTCTAGCAACATCAACTTGACTTTAACATTGACAAGTGCACCTTTGCGATCAACAACATCAAATATTTAGGGTATGTAATTGACTCTGCAGGCATTCACGTCGATCCATACAAAGTATAGATCCTCAAATATTGGTCCATTTTTCAAAGCATTCAAGAACTAAGAAGTTTTCTTGGTTTGGCGAATTTATATCGACAATTCATACTCGGCTTTAGTCACATAGCCTAGCCCTTGAATTAGTTGACGAAAGGAAATGGAAAAACTATCTTCAAATGGACACTGACAAACAAGAAGCTTTTGGACAGCTCAAGCACAAGCTCTGCACTACACCAGTACTTCTGTTACCTAATTTGCATCATCCCTTTGAGATTGAGATGGATGCATCTAACTATGACTTGGGTGCAGTGGTCACACAGTCTGGTCACCCAGTCACTTTTCATTCCGAAAATTTTAACGACACAGTTAGAAGATATTCGACGTACGAAAAAGAACTGTACACCATTGTGCAAGATCTCAAGCAATGGAGGCATTACATCCTTGTCAAGGAAATGGTCATCCTCACTGACCATAAGCCTCTTCGGTTCGCTCTAAACCAGTTGAAACTACAAAAAAACATATAAATCAAGTGGATTAATTACCTACAACAATTCCAGTTGGTGATTAAGTATCGAAAGGGTAAATCGAAAGTCGTTGCTGATTGTCTTAGTTGAACACCCATTACTCTCATTTTCATAGTGATGAGTATGCAGGGTTACGACACGACCACTTGGCCTCAGTTGTATCAGGACGATATCAAATTTTCTCCATTCTATTGAAAAATACAGACTGAAAAGTTGTCGACATCCGACTATTTCCTGAAAGATACCTTGCTATGCAAGCTCAGACAGCTTTGTGTATCGACCGGTGAGCAACGACAACAGCTCATTTGAGACACGCACTATAGCAATACTGCAAGACATTTTGGATTATCAAATACACTTTCTATTCTCCACAAGTATTTCTTTTTGCCTACACTTAAAACTGACGTCAACAAATACATTTGATCATGCGTGGTTTGTGCCATTTCTAAACCACCTAATTGACGACTGGGATTGTACACAACTCTGTAGGTTCCTAGTCGACCATGGGAATCTATATCTATGGACTACTTGATGGGATATCCTACTACCATACATCAGCATGACGTGATCTCAGTAGTAGTCAACCAATTTTCCAAGATGGCCATTCTCATTCTATGTAAGAAGACGACAACAACGCAGTAGACTGATAAGCTCTTCTTTACACATGTTTGGAAACACTTTGGTTTACCGACAACCATTACTTCCAACTGAGATGCCATATTTGTCAGCATATTTTGGAAGAATCTCTGGAAATAGCTGGACACACGACTCTCATTTTCGACAAATTTCCATCCTCAGAGCGACGAACTTAAGGAATTTGTGAATCGCTTGGTCGTACAATTTCTTCACATGTACAACCACAAGCATCGACAAACATGGGATGAAATTATTCCATACATCTAGCACAGCTACAATCGTGCTCAGCATAGCTCTACGGGAAAGAGACCATTTGAGATCTATAACGGATTTCAACCCTTAGCACCTATCTACTTGATAATATCCTCAACACAGTCAAACCCTGACACCGACTATATCCAGTGAGAAGTTAATAAAGCCTTGAATTTCGAGATCAGATTGACGACATCCAGAAGCAAGCACAGGAAATGTTGCAATGAGCAAGAGAAAAATCTAAGGCATGAAAAAACAAGCATTGTATTCCTCATTCATTCCAAATTAGGGATAAGGTCTAGTTACATCTGAAGAAGGAGCGCTTCACTGGTCCATACAAGAATCTCAAACCTATGCGATGTGGTCCATACAGTATTCTTCAAAAGATTGGCGAAAACACTTTCCAGCTTGACATTCCTGCATGCCTGGGTCTGCATCCAGTATTCAATGTGGATCTACTTCGACCATACCATGCAACACTATTGGAACAAAACGAGTTACCAACTGCATAACCCAATGACATCAATCTAGATGTTCATGAGCCTCTTCTTAAATTTTGAGCATTAATTCACAATACTCTAGGATCTTTACTAAGAGAACAACATGTACAGTATATCAATCCATATCAATCATAACAAGCATGTCAATCATCACAAGAATCAAAAGCATGAGAGACAATGGACACACAGAGTTTCCATAGGGAAAACCATAAGGTGAAAAACCCCACAACTTCCTCATAGATAGAGAGAGCAATGGCTCAACCAAAGTACAACCAAAATACATAGAGATAGTCTCCTAGTAGCAGATGATCCTCCTCCTCACTAGTGCACCACTTCCTGGGTGAAGGAAGAATGAGTTTCCGAATGATCCAAATAGAGATCTCCCGATCTCTATTTATACTTGATCTGTTTTCCCAGTGACCTTATGGGACCGACTTGTCTTGCTAGGTACATGAACCATATATTACATAAATCAGGGCCGACCCCACACATGGTGGTCTAATAACCCATTGGCAAGTTCACACACTTGCGACACTTGTTAATACACATGACAACACTTTCGTATAGAGGAATGACACATCTCTATAGGAGTACAATAATATATAAATGAAATACATGGATGAAATACATGGATGAAATACATTCTGAAGTTACATATACATCAACACTCACTCTTAACTAGGAAGGTATTTCTCGACATAGATCTGCTAGCACAAGTCTTCTTCTCTGGATCATCGTCATCGATGCATCATCATCATCATCATCATCATCACTGCTGCTGCTATCTCAACCAATCTCTGAATCTACTCGTCATAGGAAGTTCTACAGAGCCAGTCCTTTTTCATACTGGATGTAGGCCCACCACCTGTAGGTCTTCATCACTAGCCATACTATGGAATCCTCAGGACTTATTACGTGCATCACATAACCTCGCAAGAGCATCCTAGGCTGTTACGAACACACGGCTCTACCTGTAGGATCTCCCAGGGCCATATTATATGTGACCTCACCACAAAACCTCGCAAGAGCATCCCAGGCTATTACGAGCACACAACTCTACCTATAGGATCTCCCAGGGCCAAATTATATGTGGTCATGGCAAAACCTCGCAAGAGCATCCCAGGACTTATTACGGGCACACAGCCCAACCTATCAGATCTCGCAGGGACATATTATATGCCATAGGAGAAAACCTCAAAAGAGCATCTGCCAGATATCCCAGGGCCAAATTATATGCCATAGGAAAAACCTCGAAAGACTATCTGCAGATCTCCCAGGGCCAAATTATATATCCTCCCAAAGCAAAACCTCGAAAGAGGATTTTCCAGATATCCCAGGACCAGATTACATGCCATAGGCAAAACCTCGAAAGACTATTTACAAATATCCCAGGGCCAAATTATATGCTTCTCTGCACAACCTATTCCACGGCCATAGAGTATCAACCTGATACTCACCATACATCATCCTGATGTACACATGATCATCTTGATCATCATCACTGCATCGTCCTGATGCATGTCATCTAGAGCAACATCCTGAAGCTCATCATCCATGATCATCCTAATCATACAATGCATCTACCTAATGCATACCAAGTATCTACCTGATACATATCATCATACATGATCCACCTGATCATACAATGTATCCACCTGATACATACATATATACATGGTCCAAGCATCCAACATGATGCATATACAAAAATGATCCAACTAATCATATCCATCATCCAACATGATGCGTCCATACAAACAAATGATCCAAATGATCATATCCAGCATCCAACATGATGCGTATATACAAATAAATGATCCAACTGATCATATCCAGCATCCAACATGATGCGTACATACATATACAGAGAAGTAACTGGAGCATCGTCCTGATGCTCATCATTCAGCGCTTACACCCATAGCCATGTGAAGGATCCTCCTTCCAACATGCTTGGAATGGATTTTGCAAATGTGTCCATCACTTCTTCCTCGAAGTTTCATCAATCTAAAGAACACCAATCCTCTCTCTGAAGTACTCAAACTTCACTCTGACTAGTGGTTTCGTCAGCACATCTGCAATATGCTCGTTCGTTGCAACATACAGGAGCTTCACTGCTCCTCTATGCACCATATCCCTGATATAGTGATATTTGATCTCTATGTGTTTCAACCTGTCGTGAAACACTGGGTTCTCAGACAGCTTCACACAACGCTGGTTATCACAGAAGATACCAGTAGCATCCAACAGGAGGGTCAAATAACTCAGACAGTAGCTTCCAAAGCCATACCGCCTCACAACTAGCCAAATAGGCTGCAACATACTCTGCCTCAGCTGTACTCAGTGCTACGCAGGACTGCTTCCTGCTAAAACAATATATCACACCTGATCCCATACTGAAGCAGCACCCAGATGTGCTCTTCCTATCTGCAGCACTGCCTACCCAATCTAAATCAACATAACCCCGTAGGTTAAACTTTTGATTCGCTTCATACTTGAGCCCATAATCAACTGTACCCTTCAGGTACCTCAGAATATGCTTTACAGCAACCAAGTGAACATTCCTCGGATCCGTCAGGAACTGGCTCAATGTGTTCACTGCAAAGCAAATATCTGGTGTCGTGTTCGTTAGGTACATCAAGGACCCAATCATCTGACGATACATAGAGACATCAACCGGCTTAAATGAAGCATCACATAGAAGCTTCAGATTCGATGCCATAGGTGTGGCCATGGCCTTGCAATCCATCATCTCGAACCTCTTCAAGATATCTATAGTATACTTCCCTTGTCCAAGGAAGATCCCATCTACACTCTACCACATCTCCATACGTAGAAAATAGTGCATCATCCCCAATTCCTTCATATCAAACTCGGCAGCAAGCTTCCTCTTTGTATCGGCAATCAATCTGTCATCTCCTGTTACAAATAGGTCATCTACATACAGGAGTAGAATCATCGGATTTCCTTCCTCAACCTTGTAGTAAAGGTTGGAATCCGCTTTACTCTTGGTAAAGCCCAAACTAGATAGAAAATTGTCCATCCTACCATACCAAGTTCTGGGAGCTTGCTTCAAGCCATACAAGGCTTTCTTCAATCTGCACACATGTGACTCCCTGTCATGTGTTTCAATACCGAGTGGCTGCTCCACATACACTTCCTCTTTGACTACACCATTCAAGAAGGCAGTCTTGACATCCATCTGGTGTATCTTCCATTTCATCGCTACTGCCAGGGCAAGTACTAATCTGATGGAAGTGTACCTGGCTACAGGAGCAAAATTTTCTTCATAGTCTATTCCCTCTTTCTGAGAGAAGCCACGAGCTACGAATCTTGCCTTGTGTTTCTCTATGCTGCCATCTGCAGCATGCTTGATCTTGTAGATCCATTTGGAAGTCACAATAGACTTCCCTTCAGGTCTTGGGACAACATCCCAAACATCATTCTTCATTATTGATTGGCATTCCTCGATCATGGCATTCTTCCATTCTTTCTTTTCTGCTGCTTCTTCATAACTGGAAGGTTCTTTGTTTATGATGTCACAGAGTAAAGCAACATAGCTAGTATGTGATCTGGTTCTCTTCTTTGCTATGTGTTCTTCTTCTGGAATACCATATCTTTCTGCATCTTGAATGAGTTCTCTAGCCCATGCAGGTTTTCTCTTGTGAGATTTATTCTCACGAGGTGGATCTACAGGTTGTTGTGGATCTTCAATTTCACGATCAACATCTGGAATTGTTTCAGTCATGGTAGTGTCTTGAAATCTAGTTTCCTTAGGTTCTTCATAATCTTCAATAGGTGTCTTTCTTGATTTGATGAATGCTGATTTTTCATCAAATGTCACATCCCTGCTGACATCAATCTTCTTAAACCCTGGAAAGTATATTATGTAGGCCTTCGAGCTTTCACTGTAACCCACAAAGATACCCTTCTTTCCTGAAGGATCTATCTTGGTCCTCTTTTCCTTTGGGACATGAGTGTATACTAGACAACCAAATATTCTGAGATGGCTGACTTCAGGTTTCTTACCAGAGAAGACCTCTTCTGGTGTCTCGTTGTCCAATATCTTGTGGGGTGTTCTGTTCTGCACATATACAGTTGTTCTAGCTGCTTCTGCCCATAGATGCATAGGTAGATCCTGGTCATGCAGCATTGCCCTTGCTGCTTCCATGATTGTTCTATTCTTTCTTTCTGCAACTCCATTCTGTTGTGGATTGTAAGGAGCAATCAACTCCCTCTTAATCCCTAAATCACTGCATAGCTTCTTGAAGTCACCTAAGGTGAATTCTCCACCATTGTCAGACCTGAATGTTTTGATCTTCTTATCAGTTTGGTTCTCCATCAAGGTTTTGAATTCCTTGAACTTATCAAATACTTCATCTTTGTTCTTCAAGAACTAAACCCAAGTCTTCCTGGAGAAGTCATCAATGAAAGAGACATAGTAAACATACCCACTCAGAGAACTGGATGACATAGGACCGCATACATCGGAGTGGATAATTTCCAAGATGCTTTTTGCCTTGCTTTCACTGCTTGGAAATGCCTTCTTTATGTTCTTTCCTTTTGCACAACCTTTGCAAACACCTTCATGCTTGGTCTTAATTTCAGGAAGACCTTCTACTTCTTTGCTTGCAATTGGTAATGCTCTGTAGTGCATATGTGCAAGTCTTCTATGCCAAAGTTCACTTGGCTCCATGGACTCATGTACCATGGCATATTTCGGTTGTCCCTTCAATTTATACAAACCTCCCTCTTGCTCTCCAATCACCACTGCATCATCAATAGTTTTACCCTTTGTCCACATTAGGACTTGGCCATCTACAAATGCAACCCTCATACCTTTTGCATCTAATGCATAGATGGAGAGTAGATTCTTCTTGAGCCCAGGTACATAGAGAACTTCTTTCATCTTCAAGGATTTTCCAGAATCTAGATTGTAGGAGGCTTCACCACTTCCTTTGATAGGGTATTGATACTCATCCCCAAGCTTCACTTTATGGGGTGATTTATGTTTAGATAGATTTACAAAAGATTCTTTAAACCCCGTCATGTGTTTGGAAGCACCACTGTCAATAAGCCAATCATTACAACCATGAGAAATAGTACCTGTGAAAGCAGAGATTAGAACATACTCTTCTTCACTTGATGAGTCATCATCACTTTCTGCCCTAGCCTTCTTCTTTGGAGGTTCATCATCTTCGGTAGCATGAGCATGGAACTTTCTTTTGCTGCCCTTCTTCTTCTTGCTGGAGTTGTTGTTATCCCTTTTGTTCTTGGTACATTCTGAAGCAAAGTGACCCTTCTCATTGCATGTGAAACATCTTAGATCCTTCTTATTCTTTTGTTGGTTGTGATAGGATCTCTTGTAGTGAGAGTGCTCCTTCTTGGGCTTGCTTCTTTTGGTGTGAGCTGTGAGAGCTTGATCTTCACCTCCCATCTTTTCTTCTCGAGCTACAATCCTAGATTCTTCTTGAGAGCATTCCTCCCAGAGTTTACTGAAAGAGATAAATTTCTTTCTTGCACAGATTCCTTGAATAAAGGAGTCCCATGACCTAGGTAGGCCATTCAGAGTGGTCATAAAAACTTCTCCATTGTCCACTACTTCATCCACAACTTCAACTTGTTCCTTGATCTGAGAGACCTTGGAGAAGTAAGATTGAATGGTCTCTCCATTCAACATCTTGACCCCTTTCAATTGATTCTGCAGAGTCATCTTCCGATTTATGTTCTTCCCTTCAAATAACTTGGTTAGGGAGTCAAACATCTCCTTGGGTGTCTTTAGAGATGACACATGAGGTATGAGATGGTCTTTGATAGAATCAGCAGTGATTCTCTTTGCCTTGACCAAGTTCTTCTTATGCAATATCTTAGCCTCTTCATCCTCTGGGATAGGGACCTCAGAGCTGATGTAGGAGTCCAATTCATTTTCTTCCAGGATTAACCCAATCCTATACTTCCAGGCTCGGAAGTTATCATCCCCTTCAAGCTTATCCTCAAGCTTGGTGTGGTGAGACATCTTAAAGAGTACTTCAAATGGAAATAGAAGAGATTTAGGTCTTACCACTTGTTTTGCTAAAAACTGGATCTGGTCCCGGATTAGGGTTTGTCGAGAAAACCCTAAAAATTCAAAATGTGAATTTCAAATTTTTGAAAGGATAGAAAGATGTGCCTTGATGAGCTGATCAACTTGGTGTATTCAGAATTTGAGATCTGCAAAACTTCACCCTTCATAAATGACTTTTAGTCTTCCTGGGTTCACTCGGGAGGACCTATTGTTGCAGCAACATCCCCCCCAAATTTTTGTAGATATTGGGGCCCCTCTTTTATTTTTCCTAGAAAGACTGCCTAAAAGTTAAGTCTCCTTTGAATACTTTTGGACTTGGTTTTGTTTCAACTAAGGAATCTCCTTTAAAGAAATTGAAGTTTTTCTTCTAAGTCAAAACTCACAACTTTTTCCCGAAACTGCGGAAGAACTTAGGATTCTCTCCCGAAACTGCGGAAAAAACTTGAAATTGCTCCCTCAAAAGTCATTCGTGAATTTTGGAAGGACTTACTGAGTCTTTCCGAAACTTCGGAACAACTCGGCAAAATCGGCTGCGATAAACTTACTGGAAAGTGAATGTCGGAAGAACTCACAAAATGCTCTCGAATGTCGAAAAAACTCGCCAAACTTTTCCGCCATTGCGAAGCGTCTTTTCCATCTCTCCCGCAACAAGCAAATGCCTCGCCAAAGTCTCCCACCTCTCGAGAGGAACTCATGAATTATGGCCGCAACTGCGGATGAAACTTGTGAGTCCGCTCCGCAACCGACGGTTGCACGTAAATGCCAAGTCGGCTTGAAAAGACCGCGTCGTACGAGCATTAAACCCTGTTTTAAATCGTCACCTACCCGTTTAAATGCCCGCACGTGTCTAACTTTATATAAGGGCAGCGAGGTTGCATTGGTCCCATTGTTAGTTTGTTATTCAAAGAACGTCGTTGGGAAGACCGCGTCGGCTCGCTCCAGCTCAGTGCATCCACCACCGTGTCCACCTCACTCCACCACTGTTTCATCTCCAGGTAGGCTTTTTAACCGTCATCTTTGTCTTATCTTCACATTGAGTTATTTCTTGGGCTTTCCAATTTAATAACGTGGCCAGTAGGCATTGGTAGTATGTATTGTTTTAAAATAACTTACAGTCCTCGTGCCCCCATAAGTTTCTCAATACTGCCAACTAGGATTCATAGCCGTGACCAAGTCAGTCCCAGTTGGCCATTTGTCTCTAAGCCATCCGAGCTTATTTTTCTTTCAATGGCCGCGTTCCGGTCGTTTTCCTACCCAGACTCAAACTTCCTACCAGTTGCATACCGTTTCGCAAGTATTATCAATAACAGTAGTGGTCAGTTGAGATACTCAACCACTCACCTATTTGGCTCAGTTAATGACTGTGGAAAACGGTTCCTTGTTTTCATTGTTTACTCATAGGATTTTCCACTCCATGCTAACCCACCATTGACCATTAGAAGTGCTATGATGAAGACCATCCTGTCTCCAAGGACTAGGAAGGAAGTAGGTTTTTTCGCGTCATATGCTTACCTTTTCGGAAGCATTCCAAAAGTTCTTGACTAGGCATTGTCTCCCTAGAACAATCAAGTCTGAGGACCATATTTTATTTTCTGGAATGATCTATGTTTAGTTTGCTTCCCCAGCATGCAAATTTATAATTTTGTCTATATTTATCATTAACCTTCTAAAATTGTCTTACTCTATGTTACACTCTCATAACCTGTTGCAAGTCTTGTAATGATTCACATTTGGTTGCTGGCAAGGATAAGCCACAATTCCAAAAGGTGGTAGAAAGAAAGCTAAAGTGATGGAACAAGAGCCAGTGCAACTAAGAACTGAAACTATTTTCCAAGACACTAAGTGTACCACCGGTGTTCCTCCCGAGGTCCAGTGGGGAGATGTTTACCGAATGATTAGGAACCAAGATATCCCATATGTATTATTGGAAGAAGAACAAATCTACCTCAACATCAGAACTTTTGGCATAGCCAGGGCTTCTACTCGCCCTGAATTGTTCCCATGCTCTGAAGTGATCGGATGGATACTGGAACATGCCAACCTACAAACAAGAGTGTTGCATGACAACAAGGGAGAGCCTTTTGCTTCATTCCATCCAGCGTATGTTGCAGCAGCCTACAAACTATCACGTCCTCAACAAGCTCTAAGTGATGAATGGTTGAATAAGATGAATACTACTGAGATGGCCAAAAAATTATTAGTCACAGGAAAGCAACTGAGGAAGAGAGATAATGATGAATATGATGTTCAGAGCCTAAGACCTCCTTTTAGATTAATCACCCTGATGTTATGCAGAATTTTCGGCATGCCCGATGACACTGTATATAGGATATAGTGGGCTCCCATCATCCACTCCATAGCGTTCAAAGGAACTGTGTTTGATTGGGCTACTATCCTTTCGGACAGTTTGGCATCCACAGTGGCCGCTACAAGAGAAGGTCTGGCCTTAAAAAATTCAGAATTTTACATGTCTTCCTATCTCATTGACTGCATTTTAGCCAAGCTCTCTTTCCCCAGGCTAGGTTGCACATAGGATAAATCCAACACTCCGTCTACACTGCCTATAAAATAATGTGCGCTCAAAATTACAGAGCGAACTATAAGCTCATCTGCGAAGAGTTCATCATGCCTCTGTATGAGAAAATGTTCAAGGAAGATCCCAATTGTCTATCAGAAAATTCCATGGAGGTCCTGGAAAACTACAGTGATTTTTATTTCTTAGAGAAGGGCACCTACATCAGGATGTTTGGAGGTACCAAAGCGCCATACATTTTGCCAAAATATGCTACTAATTATGTAGTCCTCAAGGAAGCAGTCAGGTAAGTTTTCCTTGATGGAATAGGAGGGGTGCTTAACAAGAAACATAAGGCTTCCTTCCCTCCTTTTCTCTTTTGCATAGGAGCCTACAAATTCTCAAGGGTTGCAACAGCCGAGGAATACGTTCAAGAGCTAAAAATTTTCCACTTCGGTGAAATGATCTTCCATAGAAATGATAGGCGGAGCAAGGTTGTCGAGCATTGCAAGGAAGTATATGCTCATTTTGAATATGCTCATTACTATAACGCAGAGGAAGAAGTGTTCAGAGGCATCGGCAACATGACTGAGTTGCAGATTTGTCGTTAAGGCAGTAGAGCTAGCTCTAGCTCTACCCCAGCCCGAGAAGCCAGTCTATAGAAAGAGAGAGAAGCAGCTAAGGCCCTAGCCCTTGAAGAACAAAGATTGAAAGAAGAAGAAATACTGCAACAAGAAGCTGAAGAATCAAGGATACAGAAAGAAGTTGAGGAAGCAAGACAGCAGAAGGAAGCAGAATATCGAGAGCATAGGGAGGAAAGTGAAAATCAGCAGCAAGCTCAAGAAGAAGAAAGAAGTCATAAAACAGAAGAGGATCAAAAGACGGAGGAAGAACTTAAGACCAATGAAGATGCCCAGGTAGGTGGCTCCGCCACCCAAGATATGGAAACAGACACATCTCAGGCAGGTGGCTTGGCACCCAAAATGTGGGAATAGACACATCTCAAGCAGTACATACCCCACCCATAGAGGCAGAAGTGCATGTGATAGACCTCCCGATCATCCCTTACACCCCACCAGAAGATCATACTGTGTCCCGATGGGATGAATTTGTGTATTATAAGAAGAGGAAGGCGGTGGTCTTGAAGTCGGAAGAGAGGATAAAGAGACTCTTCCAAGAAGATATTGTTACCCAGCGGGAGACCACGGTGATGCAAAATACAAATAAGGCTCCCATAGCCATGGCATCCGCCATTGTGTCAGCAGCAAAAGAAACAAAGGACAATGTGGTCGATATGGTCAAAGAATTTGAGTCAACAAAGAGGAGAGCTCGCATGTTGCAACATACTGTGGCTAAAGAGTAGGCTTACAGGGATCTTGTAGTGAATAAATATAATTACATGTCTGTTGATCAAAAGGAGTTGTCATATAAGTACCGCCATTTAGAAGAAGAAAAGGAGCACCTGGCAATCCAGATGATGGTTCTAGAAGCAGAAAAGAACGATTCTGAAGCTAGATTTTTTCATCTGGAAGCAGATAAGCAGGCAATGATTGAACAACTAGAGTAGGCAGAAAGCAAAGCAATAGATATGTCTCCCTTTCACGAGCTGTCCTGTGACATTCTGAGACAAATGCACGCCACACAGGAGCTGATTGCTGAGGAAGTGTGCAAACTCAAAGCCATGATGGCTACATTGAAAGAAGTCAATGCAGATGCCAATAGGCTTAAGGGAAAATACACTCGGGTTAAAGGAAACATCCTAATCCAGATGGAATGGAGAGAAGGGAAGGTTGATTTCCCCAAGCATCTCCCATTCAAGTCGGTAGATGATTTTAAAGAAGATGTAGCCCTTATGGAATTCTGCAGGAACTGTGGCCTTAAGCTAATGGCTAAGATCCAGGGAACAATTGATAAAAGTAACAACCTATATCAAAAGATCCATGAAGTACATGATAAGTGCAAGCTGAGTTTCCCTCAGTCCCTCGATGAGTTTCCAAGCAAAGAGCAACGTTTATCAGGCTTGAAGGAAGAGCTAGGCATTCAAATAGAATATGTAAAGAATATTGATGTCCTAGCCACTGACGATCTCCATCACTATATTGGGCTGTCATCAATATACAGTCATTTGCTTAAAGAAATCCACCAAGCAACAATTGCATAAATTCATGGTGTTGAAGCAGAGCTTGGTAAACATGTGACTTCCCAGAAGATCTTGCTCCCTTCCCCAACAAATGTGGTTATCAGAGACACTGGCATCTGGTTCAGTTACATTGCAGAGGAGGAAAAGAAAGCAGCAGCAGCAGTAGCAGCCAATCCAAGCACCTCCCTCCCAGCAGAAGCGCCTTCCCAAAGGTGAACACGCTGATCCTAAGGCGTTGTTCCTATTTTCATTTGTTCCCTCTATGTTTAGAGTGTAGAATCACTAGACAGCTGTCCTTTTCTATTTTTGAGAAATTTTCTGTTTTAAGAAAAGGGCCATGATTTTTTTATTTAGAGGAAAAGTCTGTAGAGGACATGTGTAAAAAGCCAGGTGGTAGCCCAAAAGGCATTTTGTAAAGATATAAATAGAAGCTTAGGGAATAGTGGAAAGGAACTTTTTACAGGGAAAAGATTTTTCTTAACTTGTACGAGCTATCTTGCACTTGCTCCAAGAAAATGAAATTTTCCTAATAAGAGCCTGGAGAGGATGTCTTTTGCATGGAAATGGATGTTGGATGCATACTGGATTATTCTTGTGACTTTCATATTTTACAGTGAGATCTTTCTTTGTTGTCTTGAATTATTTCTCTGTATTGAATGATCTTATTGTTTCTTGTGCAAATGAATTTTCTCCTACATGAGTAATGGAATGCGTTATGTGTGAATTGGAAGCTATCTTTTAATATCTTTTGCTTTCTTGCTGTAGATATATCTTTATGATTTAATGGTTGTCTATTGATCTTCAGATACTTCTTCCAGCACATTAGTCATACTTATAATTTTGCTCCTTGCAGAGATAGTTTAGGTTTATTTCAGTTTTAGATACAGATTTGTTTCAAGTTCTGCATTTAGATTAAGTTAGCTTAGGCACTTGCATATCATTTTAAACCATAAAATAAAAATAAAAAAGAATGGTAGATTGGACCATAACCAGTGTAATTGAATCAAATCTCCAAATCTAACGGTTGCCGAAACCGTTAACCGGACGGATTCCCCATACCAAACGGTGGACAATCTAATTGGGATAGTCTACCAGGGAGAATCCCTTTCTGCTTGATGTTGTGATCTTCGAGGCATCAATAGTACCCTGAATTAGGGTTTGAGTTTCCCGGAGATCTACCCAGCCAAAAATCTCGATCCAAAGCTCTAAACTTTGATTTTTGCAAGGAGCTTCCAACTATGTCTTCAGATTCCAGAAATTCCTATTTTTGTGGAAACCCTAATGTTTAGGGCCAAATCTGAAAATGCTTAGAATTGAATTTTGATTGGACAGATAGATTTTCCTTGATGAGTAGAGTCAATCTACTATACTTCTTTTCCAAAATATGTGCAGAGAAACCCAATAAACAAGAAACCCTTGGTTTTCGTCACTGCACAATGTCTTCTTGTCAGGTTAGCTCTGATACCATGTTAAATTTTGAGCATTAATTCACAATACTCTAGGATCTTTACTGAGAGAACAACATGTACAGTATATCAATGCATATCAATCATAACAAGCATGTCAATCATCACAAGAATCAAAAGCATGAAAGACAATGGACACATAGAGTTTCCGTGGGGAAAACCCTAAGGTGAAAAACCCCACAACTTCCTCAGAGATAGATAGAGAAATAGCTCAACCAAAGTACAACCAAAATACAAGAGATAGACTCCTCCTAGCAGCTGAACCTCCTCCTCACAAGTGTGCCACTTTTCGAGTGAAGGAAGAATGAGTTTCTGAGTGATCCAAATAGAGATCTCCTGATCTCTATTTATACTTGTTCTGTTTTCCCAATAACCTTATGGGGCCGACTTGTCTAACTAGGTACTTCAACCATATATTACATAAATCAGGGCCAACCCCACACATGGTGGTCTAATAACCCATCGGCAAGTTAACACACTTGCGACACTTGTCAATACACATGACGACACTTCCATATAGAGGAATGACACATCTCTATAGGAGTACAATAATATATAAATGAAATACATGGATGAAATTGTTGTAGAAATTTCTCCCTACGGATAGGTAGAAACTCTCTTAGGATAAAGCAGGATGCACTGACTCTATACTAAGACAAAAAAGAAACAAATGCTACCTTGAATCCCTAGATCTAACAAATATCTCAAGATTAAAATGCTAGAAAGAGTAGGAGAAGTTTAACTGACCTTCTATCCAAACGCTTGTCTTTGTAATTGCTCCAATCTCCAAGCCCTCACGAATGAACCTGTCAAAACGGAACCAAGACACAAGAATGCACTATTCTCTAGCAACCTGAAACATGAGTTAGAATCTAAATCTATGAAAGATACAAATCATATCATTAAAACAAAATTAACACAAATGATTTGGGAAAACAAGACAAGTTATTCCATTACCAACTTGAAGTCATGTACAATAGTTGCTTGATGTCCAAGCCAACTCCCAGCTCCAAGTGCTTCCTCTAGCTATCTCCACAAGGCTGCAAGATCATAGGTTTGATGCCCCAAAAGTCCTCCCTTTGGCCCATGGAAAGCTTCTCTCTTATAGCACATGGGAAGGCTAACCAACACGAGAGAAGTGTGGATCTATGGAGGGTTTAGTGGATCAGGCCAGCTAAACAAAGAAGGAGTTAGGATCGAACCAAAGGTAGTAATCCCAACAAAATCTCCTCGAAGGTCGAAATCCCAAAATCCAAGGCAAAAAGGCTAATTTCAGACTACCGCGCCCCTATAACTGAGCATAACGCGGTAGTACCGCTCCCCAGAGAAGGAGCAACGCGCGGTAGTGCTAACTACCGCTCCCTTGTAGATGTGCAAGGAGCGGCAGTGCTCACAAACAGGGCTAAGTTGGGCTGGAAGATGGCAGAAAAAGGTTTTGCTTTCAGTATTCAGTCAATGGTTTTCACTCTGGATGTTCAGATGATCTTTAAGGGAAACTGTCGTTTAGGTCGGTAATGCAAGGATGCGACACTAATATGTAATGTGTAATATTGAGGTATAACAGATGCCCCCTAAAGTGTGAGGTCAGAAGAGACTGATGGCCGAAAGACTTTACAAATATGGTTCGGAGATAGTGTCGAGGAGAGAAACAAGGAGCTGAAACAGAAACAAAATGTCAGATATACCACCGAGGCGGGCATTCCCATGCTCGGAAACAAATGACTCAAAGCATGGCTGCCGACCAATACATTGCAGATCCATGAGTACTGAGATGATATAGACTGTAGACAAATCATGGCTACTATGAACAAGCGTAGATCCATGAGACAGTAATGACACAGCCACGACCAATACAATAAGTGGATCTGTGTGACAATACAAAGGACATCTCCATCGCAACCTGGACACAATCAAGATACAAAGGTGCGCCCAGGGTCTTCTACCCGATCGCAAACGATACGAATCTAGCCATGTGATTACAAGGTGTTGAAGTCGAACATGGTAGAAACCATTTGATTACCGGTCAATGATGTGAACCGTTAACAAATGCGAGGGAAATCACCAATGATGACGATGATCCCCAAGGTATCTATAGTACATCTCAACAAAATGCGAATAAAGGAGTTGATGTCGAGCATCCGAGAGATCATTCAATCAGAGGTCATTGATGAAAACCTACTGTTGAATACGAGGAAACCTGCCATTGAGGCATGCAGGTACCAAGGTACTAGTGGTTGACTCCTAAGCCTAATTCCTGGATAGTGATTTGGTGTCGACAGGAATAGACTCGTCGAAGGTGGGCCATGATGTTTCCCACATCATCGACACGAAATCAGAACGAGAGATAGTATGGACCGATGAAACAATGGAATATGTACTGACACAAAGGGAAGGTTTGACATAAAGTGGAGGTGGACTCAAGGTAATAACCCTTTGAACATATAACGGCATGAAACAGAGCTTGGCAGCAGGGATTACTTGAACAGACAGAACCACAGGAAGTGTGAACTCATAGCAATAATGAGGATGCATGATCATAATGATGACACTATCAGCAAGACTGACTACCCAAAACAGACAAGGTGAGGATGCATGCCATGTTCAAAGGTGATGACTCACAAGCTGCCAACAAGGTAAACTTGACTCATTTTCCCATTTTTCCCCCGACATGATGGACGAGTACCTCTTTGTTTTTTAACGAGCTTGAGGAGGATAACAGATGCTCGATATAGCTCATCTCATAGATGAGTCCAATCTCACATGTTTTTCGAACCTGAGAAAGGAGGGGTTCGGTCCCAAAGTGGGTCCTTCGATGTCAAATTTTAACGAGTCCAAGGAAGGAAAACTCGATTGTCATTTCATGTTTAGAGAGTCTGAAAATAACTAAAGAAGACTCCAACGGTCCTTTTTCGTAAGGTTAGCCTCATCGCTCGAAAAAGGGTAAAACAAAGCGGGAGAGGACTCTTCCAGTCATGATTGGCTGGAGTATTCCTTTTTCGTAAGTAGTGCCCCCTAGTCCGAAAAAGGGGTAAACTATCACTAGGGAGACGATCATTCAAATCCTTTTACAAGCGTGAATGAATCAATTTCACTTGGCAATCTTTTCAATTTTAGGGAGTCTGAAAAGAGCTTAACTATGGACTCCATGTACAACTTTGTCATGGTTGATGACCGAGTACGACAAAGGAAAAGTAAACTCGGCACAGTTCCTTTTCCGTAAATAGTCTAGCGAGGCCGGATAAAGTGATAAACCTATACTCGTTAGACACACCTTTTTACTCCAATTGTTTAACGAGCACGATAATGGTATCAAAAGTACTCGGAATCTTTTTCATGTTTGGATCCAGAGCACGAAAAAGGAAAAAGTAAGCTCAAACCACTTTTCATGTTTTAACCAGAGCACGAAAAAGGTGAAAAGTAAGCTCAAACACCATCTTACTGTTTTTAACGAGCTCGAAGATAGGTTGGAAGAATGCTCATGATGTCTGCTTCATTTTTTAACGAGCTTGTAACAGAAAATGAACTATGCTCAGGATTATTTTCATGGTTTAATGAGCTCGAAACCTAAAAAGGAAAGTATGCTCGAAAATGTTCCCAATGGTGAACTTCTTCCCGTCATGAAATCCAAAGGTTGGTACATGCCCCCAGCATGATTGCTAGAAGTAAGTGACTTAGCTCCAACGTGATGTGGAGAGGCGATCAAGTTGACTTCAACGTAACTTCCAGAGGTTGAAGACATGCCCCTAAGCTTCATTTCATTCGCCTAAGGTATAGGCGAGTGAAAAGAAGGTTCAGGTACTAAGTCTACGAGGAGACTCGACTCAAAGGGAAAGGATATGTTTCATTTTTTAATGAGCTTGACACAGGAGTAGAACTTTGCTCGAAATACTGGTTTCATTTTTTAATGAGCTTGAAGCCAAAGGTAAACTCTGCTCACGATTAAGGCCCATTGATGGGTTCCCTCCCAACATGATGATCAGAGGTTGGTAAATGCCCCCAGCATGATTGCTAAAGGCTAAACATGCCCCCCAAGCTTCGTTTCGTCTGACTACTCTTCTTCCTTACCCAAAAATCCTGGCTACTAATCCAAATGTGTTCACCAGGGGGGTAGGGAGAACCAGGACCAAGTGACCCAGGCAGATGAAATGAAGGTTCAAATCCTAACTCTAGCGATAGACTCAAACAAATGGAAAGGAGATCTATTTCATTTTTACACAAGCTTGAAAAATAGATAATAACAATGCTTGAAAGGGTCCTTTTTATTTTTTAATGAGCTTAAAACAGAAAGAAATTATGCTCGAAGGTAGTTTCATTTTTACGCAAGCTTGAAACTGAACGTAAACTATGCTTGGGATTTGGTTTCATTTTTACACATGCTTAAAACCAAAAGTAAACTGTGCTTGAGGGTAGTTTCATTTTTACGCAAGCTTGAAACCGAACGTAAACTATGCTTGGGATTGGTTTTGTTTTTACACAAGCTCAAAACCAACGGTAAACTGTGCTTGAGGGTCGGTTTCATTTTTTAACGAGCTTGAAACAAAGAATAAACTATGCTCGTGGGAATCTATTTCATTTTTTAACGAGCTTGACATAGAAAGGGAACCATGCTCATTAGTGATGGTTGGTTTCATTTTTACACAAGCTTAAAACCAAGAGTAAACTATGCTTGAAATTGATGGTTGGTTTCATTTTTACACAAGCTTAAAACCAAGAGTAAACTATGCTTGAGATGAAGGTTGGTTTCATTTTTACACAAGCTTAAAACCAAAGGTAAACTATGCTTGAGAAAATGGTTTCATTTTTTAACGAGCTTGACACCAGAATGGAACTTTGCTCCAAGTGATGGTTGGTTTCATTTTTACACAAGCTTAAAACCAAAAGTAAACTATGCTTGGAATGATGGTTTCATTTTTTAACGAGCTTGACACCAGAATAGAACTTTGCTCCAAGCATCCCCCCCCCCTAGGGGGAAGAAACCACTAAAACATGTGGAACATTTAGGGAAGTCTGGTGACTAGGAGTCATGCGATGAGTGGGCGTCACAAAGGAAAGCTGATCGATGGTCACAATATTCCCATGATGGGGAAAATACATCACTCGAAAGAGTGAGGACACTACAGCCTTCATGGCATGGACGTAATCGCGTCCAAGGAGTAGATTAAAATCTAAGGGACCTTGGATGACCATGACATCAATACAGACAGTTTTCCCTCCCAAAGTGATAGGTAACTGAGGAAGGGACCCTAAAGGTCCAGTAGGCCTTCTGTTGAAAGCCAGTATCTGATCAGTGACGGGCACAAGCCGAGGAGAACCTAAGGCTTGCCAAGCAGTTGAGGATAGAATACTAACAGAAGCTCCTTCATCAACTATCGTACAAAAAATTTCTTTATCGGAAACTCCTACAGATATTTGAAAAGGAACACTCGAAGGAAGACGAGATTCTGTTAGACCATTCCAATCAAAGGAAATAACCTCAGTGCTTGGAGGGGGTCTCGCGGAAACGGACAGGGTTTCCCCTTGCCGAGGACGTTCTGAATCGATAATGAAAACATCAGTGGTTTCCAATTCACTCTCTCTTGGAAGATAAGAATGAGACGAAGGTTGTGTCAAGGTGACTGCTTCAGTCTGGACTTTCTCCAAGGAAAGAGCGGGATCGAGTGGGGATGACAGCGACTCAATCACTTCACTCTCGGAAGGGAGAGTGGGATCAATTGCAGATGAAACTGAATTGATCACTTGGTCAACCAGCGGGGGGTCGAGGGATAGTTTACCATGGTCTGTTGGAGGCACCAGTTGAGAACTAGTAATATCTTCCAACCACCGCGAAGCTTTATCCATGCTTGGACAAAGGAAAGTACGGTGCATACCCTTGCATATCAAACAGGGATATAGGACCTTACCCTTACGACCCTTCACCAAGGGGTCACTGGTTGAGGGGGTGTCATCGACATGATGGTCAGAGGTCGACGATACGATTGGTTTGGGGTTTTTAGACCACACTTCTGACACACGGGAAAGATCAGGACAATCCTTGAGAAGGTGATCACCCTTACAAAGTTTGCAAGGGAACTTGGGCTTACGGGGTGTTTTCGTAGAATGATTGCCATTAGGGGCAACTGGTTTACGCTTGGTCTCTTCTTTATCCTTCTTCTTCTTAACTTTCCTTTTCTTCTTCTTCTTATCCACCTGATTACTAACACTATTGCTTTGGTCAGGCGAGGAAGAAGGAACGGAAGAAGATTCATCTGACGAAGAAGGGGAAGGGTTAGTTTGGGATTGACTCTCTCGTGGTGGAGAGTTAACATTCGAAAAATTGGGCGCAATCGGAATTACCGGATTGAATAACCATACCGGTAATCCTATGGTTAATCCAGGAAGATTTAACGTGGCAATAAAGGGAGGACCAATATCTCCAACTGGAGGAAAAGTAAAAGGTGCCCCTTGAAAAGGGGTCCCCGGATTGGTAGTCCCAGAAGGAGCATGGGTGCATGGAGGTAGATTCTCCATGAAACAAAACTAAGTGATGTGGACGAAGTCTTGTTAAAAAGAACTCAAAAACCCTCAGGCAACCGAGCGTGCGAAAGGGGAGCTAGGAAAAGACAAGGCTCACAGGCCAAAAAAGCAAGCTCAAAAAACTATACTGAGGCCGCTGCCAAAGTAAGCGAGCTGTACAACAAAACGGCCAGAATGCCAACAAGCAGCCCTACAAAGAAAAAGACCCTCTACAAGATAGCAAGCAAAACCTCCTAACTAAGAGCTGGAGACCTCAACAAATTGTATCCTTCGCAAGGTGATGAAATCCAAGTCGAACAATACAACATGAGAGACCAATATGAGAAGGATATCCCTCTACCGAAAGGGATCCTGGGTAAAAGAGCCCTAGTAGAATAGATACTAAGCTACCTCGTTCATGACACGTCGGAAAAGGTTTTGGGCACTTCAGCCTTCCGAAGAAGACAGCGATCGATGTTGCCTTAGGGCTAAGTGGAGTGCGGTATTCCACAGAGTCCGTCCGGTTCTCAATCTCGCGGCCGTTTAACCCCTGAAAGTTGGAAACAGTCAGGAGGCCCCTCCACAAACTAGCTGTGACCGTGTCAATAAATACTAGAGGATTTTAGTTCCCTAAAGACAACGACTATGTCTCAGATGAAAATGACAAGGGGGAATTATTTTGATGCCTATCCCCGGTGTCCTACCTAACTACCAAATTCTTTTGATTTCCTCAAGTGAGGTTAAAGTTGGTTTAATTAGGGAGATTAATTTTAGTGGCTGTCTTACTCAATCGGGTTATGGAAGTGCAACTTGATGGTGTTATGACGACCCAAACCATGCAAATGAAGATGAATCGAAATGAGCCTTTCTCTTCGATGAACACTAGCTAAAGTAAGGAAGAATTCTTTCCGTTCCCAATATGCACAACCCAATGCACATGCAATTTTATTTCTTTTCAAAATGATAGAAAGAAGTAAAATATGTACCCAAAACTAACCCAAAGTAATGAAAAATTTCTTCATATGAACACTAAACGTAATGATTCTAATTCATTTCCCATCTTTTTACACTTGAAAAAGACACATCCAAGCTATGGAAAGAAAGATTCTACAAATGCTTCCAATCAAATGCAAGACAAAGAGAAGAACCTAATAATATCGTCTAACTCAAATGCACATAAATATGAAACAAGCATTCCTTCTTCTCATGAATGTAAGACCAAGAATGTCAAATGATTAAATTAAAGCAAGAAGAATATCTATGTGTTTCAATTTCATGAATATGGTAAAAGAACGACAAAATCAAGCTTCTTTTTGAACTAAAGTGGAGGCAAGTAATCAATCTTTTCAAACAATCATTAGATAGGATGCAAAGGAAATAAGATGCCAAGCAATCCAATCATGCCAAAACACACCAAACCAAAAATGATCTCAAAACCTTAATATGGGTCAAAACGAACCCATTTCGCTTAAAAATAGAACCCATTTCGCTTAAAAATGCAAGCAAAACACTAGTATTGATTCAAAGGGCCAACATGGATCCAAATCTCGAAAAGACCCAAAAAATAACCAAACAAACCAAATAAATACACTTTCCAGGAACTGCCGCGGGCCCGTGGGCCACCTGGGAGCGGTACTGCAAGACTACCGCACTGTAGACAGTGCTTGAAGGGCGGTACTGCAAGACTACCGCGCTGTAGACAGCGCTTAAGGCGCGGTACTGCAAGACTACCGCGCTCTGGAAGTGGTGAAGGCGCGGTACTACCACTCTGTAGGCAGTTACGGGGGCGCAGCACTGTGTGAACAGGGAAAGAGGCGGAAATTTGAGAAAAGATCTTGACTTTTCAAGGGTTCGCCAACCCAGAGGACTTACTGATCTGTAACAGGAGTCTAATGCAGAGAGCAGGGAAGTGAATGAAGGTGAAAGAACCCAATTCTTACAATCAATGAGTGAAATTGAAAGCAAACTTCACAAGCAAAGAAAATGGATTCAAATCCCCAGTATGGTCGCCAGTTTTTGTTGTAGAAATTTCTCCCTACGGATAGGTAGAAACTCTCTTAGGATAAAGCAGGATGCACTGACTCTATACTAAGACAAAAAAGAAACAAATGCTACCTTGAATCCCTAGATCTAACAAATATCTCAAGATTAAAATGCTAGAAAGAGTAGGAGAAGTTTAACTGACCTTCTATCCAAACGCTTGTCTTTGTAATTGCTCCAATCTCCAAGCCCTCACGAATGAACCTGTCAAAACGGAACCAAGACACAAGAATGCACTATTCTCTAGCAACCTGAAACATGAGTTAGAATCTAAATCTATGAAAGATACAAATCATATCATTAAAACAAAATTAACACAAATGATTTGGGAAAACAAGACAAGTTATTCCATTACCAACTTGAAGTCATGTACAATAGTTGCTTGATGTCCAAGCCAACTCCCAGCTCCAAGTGCTTCCTCTAGCTATCTCCACAAGGCTGCAAGATCATAGGTTTGATGCCCCAAAAGTCCTCCCTTTGGCCCATGGAAAGCTTCTCTCTTATAGCACATGGGAAGGCTAACCAACACGAGAGAAGTGTGGATCTATGGAGGGTTTAGTGGATCAGGCCAGCTAAACAAAGAAGGAGTTAGGATCGAACCAAAGGTAGTAATCCCAACAAAATCTCCTCGAAGGTCGAAATCCCAAAATCCAAGGCAAAAAGGCTAATTTCAGACTACCGCGCCCCTATAACTGAGCATAACGCGGTAGTACCGCGCCCCAGAGAAGGAGCAACGCGCGGTAGTGCTAACTACCGCTCCCTTGTAGATGTGCAAGGAGCGGCAGTGCTCACAAACAGGGCTAAGTTGGGCTGGAAGATGGCAGAAAAAGGTTTTGCTTTCAGTATTCAGTCAATGGTTTTCACTCTGGATGTTCAGATGATCTTTAAGGGAAACTGTCGTTTAGGTCGGTAATGCAAGGATGCGACACTAATATGTAATGTGTAATATTGAGGTATAACAGAAATACATTCCGAAGTTACATATACATCAACACCTCTTCCTTGCGACACCATTGTGGGAAGACGAGTACGCCATACAAGGACGAACACAATTCCCTTTTTTCAAGTTGCTAAAGCTGGACATATCCAAATGCAAGGAAAGTGGTACTCTGCTACCGAACTGACTAATAAGTTTCCTCACCTTCACAAGAAAACAATGGGGACCATTGTTTCTTAAGGAAGGAGGTATGATCCACATCGCATTTGGAATTTTTGTCGAATTCTAACATATACTGTGATAATTTATCAACGTCGACACAACTTCAACAAGTTCTAACTTTGACACGGCTTCAAAAACTCTGTGACTTCGACAAGTTCTGCGACCTCACAGTTTCACAACGTCGACCTGCGACTTGCGACTGTTGAACTACGACATATTATCTCTCTATTTTCTAGTCGACTATAACGGTTGAAATTCTAAAACTGTCCTAACTTCTCTTGTAACTAAACATAATGGGTAGGAACCCAAGCGTCTCAACACTCTATATAAGAATGTAAAATATTGTAACATGCATCTTATCGAGTCATGATATTATATCCAGTAATAGAGAAATCAGTTCGCATTCCTGCATAATGTATTTATATCTGTGTTTATCTGTGTAGTGTATTCCTTCTTTGCTTATTCTATTTCTTATGCTTCCTCCATAATAGAGCCGACTCATTCAGTAGAACTGTTGTCCCCCTCGTGCTTCCTCATCACGTGTGGATCACAGAGTGCCTTGGTTACATAACTTAGTCCAAATTCTCCCTCATGCATGATTTTAGGAGTTAGCACAGTCAGTTCCATAATTTAGGGCACACTATCCCCTTGATTGCCTAGTTAACTAATTGTTACACCTAGTTTCACTACTACTGAGTGTAGGAGCACCTATTTTGACCACTACAAGTATGTATTTCACCCCCTTGGAGTCTCCTCCCCTATTTTGGTGCCTGCAGCATGATTCATTTATGCTCAGTTCTACCTCAGTTAACTAATTATTCATCATCGATGGCCACTGAACCTTATCAAGAGATGGTTCCAATGCAAACTAATCATATACTTGAGGTGAATTTGAATCCTCCCAACTGTATCAAATTCATTCTATTGTAACACTTTTTGATTACCAACTTACAGCTAATTAATGTTTCAACATCAGTTTTTCATATGTGTTTCATTTTTATGAGTGAATTGATGCATTCTTATTTCTAATTCTTCTCAGTAATAACAGTGTGAAATTGTGAGGTTTGTTAAAGCTCAGTGATCTACCCTTCTAGAATTTCACATGGTATCAGAGCTCGTGAGATATTTTGAGTGCAGCAGCTGCAACAGTAGTAGCAGTTGCAACAGTTAATTGAGCAACTGCTTTCAGTAGAGCACCAGAAGCCTCTAGATTTCCATAGCAAATCCTAGTTCCATTGCATTGAATTCATTGGAGAAATCATTTCAGGTCTATCCAGGTGTGAAGGATCTGGATAAAAGTGCCTACTGTCCTAAAGCAATGTTCAATAGATTCAGTAACAATCCTACAGATATTTTCCATTTTTTTTTTCAGGTATTCTACAATAGCTTCCACGAATCTAAAAGCAATTCCTCCTCTCTCTCCATTCAACTATGATGAGTGGAAACCAAATATGATAGCATATTTGAAGAGACAAGGTCTTTTTTATATGTGTATTGGTGTTATGAGAGATTTTTCTTCCTATGAATAAGAGAATGACTGGCTAAATGAATATTACAGAGCCTTTGGAGAAATGTGTATTGCTATGTATCCTAGTATGCGCTACCTCATGGAAATTGTTGAATATCAAAGTGATCTCTGGGCCCAACTGGACAAAGCATTTGGCAAGTAGAATGAAGAGATTTGTGCAAATTATTTGGAGAAAAATCGCAGTGATACCTCCTTAAGTTTTCTCTCTAATTATGTCTCGGACTCAATCATCTCTCATGATGAAGTTGTTCAAGATGAAGAAAAAGTTGCAGATTCAACACAGAAAATTCATGTTGAAGACATTCCTTCCTCTGTGGCTCTAGAAGTATAAGATAGTTTCGAATTGTCCCCTTCCCATGTAGCTGGTGCAAGTAATGAAGATGATCCTTTGGGAGATATTATTATCCATTCCTTGTTGGAATATTCTCACCATCATAATTTGTATTTGCATGCATACTGCATGCATCCAGTCATCAGTATGGTAGCCTCCCAACACCTAGTCCTTATTTTTGGGCCCCCTGGATCCTGTTTCTGCTCAATATTATCCCTCCTAGCCACTGATGCGCCCTTGTTTCCATCACTGAAGTACAATTGGGCTCTCTTCCACTGATTTAGGATGTCTATCAATCAGTTCCATGATTCGGGGATCAGTTCCTTGATTTGAGGACTGATTACTCAGTTAACTGACTATAGCTATTAGATTTACTACTACAGAGACTATAGTAGCTCTACTTGACCACTAACAGCTAGTCTGCGCCCTCCTTGGAGTCTCCTTCCCTAGATTTGTGCTCACATACATCAGTTAGACTCACATTGACTGATCTTTGACTATTGGTGGCCACTACACTTAATTGGGAGATTGTTCCAATGCAGTCCAAACCATGACTTGAGTAGAATTCAAATCACCTTGGATGATATCGAATTCATTCTAGTGTATTATCAATTTTTTTCTAGCTTACAGCTGATGAATGTATCAACAGTAGTTTCTCACATCTTTTGAGTTTCATATGTGAATTTTGATCATCTTCTGTCTATTCTTCTTTGCAATTATCTATGTGAAATTATGAGGTTTGTTCAAGCTAAAGTGATATCCACCTATGGAATTTCACATGGTATCAGAGCTTGTTATAGCTATTCGAGTTGCATAAGTTCCAGCAGTTTATTGAACAATTGTTTTTAAGTACAACACCAGAAGCCTCTGGATTTCCACAACAAATCCTGGTGCCATTGCATTGAATTCACTGGAGAAATCCAGTGGGGTCTAGCAAGGTGTGAAGGATCCAGATAAAAATGCTCACTTTCCGAAAGCAGTGTTCTTTAGATTCTGTAACAAACCTCCAGCCAAATTTCATTGTTTTTGCAGATTAATTCCATCTTCAGAAGCATAGTCAGTAGCTAATATGGATCT
Organism: Larix kaempferi; assembly: GCA_027924585.1. Classification (NCBI taxonomy): domain Eukaryota; kingdom Viridiplantae; phylum Streptophyta; class Pinopsida; order Pinales; family Pinaceae; genus Larix; species Larix kaempferi. The sequence goes on along the minus strand of BSBM01000088.1, from coordinate 14,424,864 downwards.
CTCTCTAATTCCAAAAGTCACCTTCAACTATTTTGAATGGAAAGGAAAAATGGAGATCTTCATGAAGAGCAGAAGTCTCTCCAGAGTGTTACATGGGACAGTAGTCGAACCTACTGGTGCTAATGAGAAATCCAAATATCTTGATAAAATTGATGAAGTTGGAGTGTTAATCCTCAGTATTTTCGATGATCTACACTTTCATATCTCTAGTCTGAATAATCCCAAGGAGGTTTGGACCAAGCTCAAAACTATGTTTGGGAAGAAGGATGATTTGAAATGGAACCAATTGGAAAATGAGCTAATCTCTCTAAACCCCAGCAATTTTGACTCTATCAATGAGTTCTTCACAAAGTTCAAAAACTTGATTTCATAGCTAAAGTCATATGGAATTGAGAAAGAAGACAAGCAGCTTATCCTTTCCATTCTGTCAAAATTGGGTCCTAATTACACATTTTTTTGTCCACCTTCCAATCAGCGAAGCTATCCATTCCAAATTGGAAAATTCCCACTCTTGAAACCTTCATCCAGTCTCTCTCACAAGAGAAGGACAAGTTGGTGCACATGGGAGTGGTCAAACCAAGGATGGATTCATATCTTGCAGCTACAGAAGGGAAGAATGTGAATGGTAGAGGGAAGAAAAAAGGTAAAGAAAAGAATTCAAATGAGCAAAATCCAAGAGAGGATCCCTATCGGTCAGAAGGGGCTTTGAATTCTAAGAGAGACAAGCAACATCAAAAGGAGAAAACCAAATGCCCCTATTTCAACAGGGGATTCCATCCTGAAAGTGCTTGTATGAAGAAGACAATAGATCTAATGGCTCAGCTACTGGATAAGAAAAACCTTCTAGTACCAGCAAATGCTAGAAGAAAAGTTGATCCAAAATATGAGGACAAGGAGAGGTGTCATGCACTCATGGTAGGCACTTCGAATGACTCCTCCTTCATCATTTATTTTGGAGCATCCAGGCACATGTTTGCTTTCAAGAATCTCTTCTATGATTTTGAATCTACAGTTGGATCTTCAATCTTGATGGGAAATGATTCTGAGGTCTCCTCTAAGGGGATTGGAAGGATCAATATTGAGCATGGGTACTTCAGTGATGTACTCTATGTTCCTACCCTTGTAGAAAATATTATTTTTGTCTACCAAATGACTCATACAGGAGTACCCAAGAAGGTCATCTTCACTCCTAATGAGTTCAAAATACAAGATATCTCAACTGGAAACATCATTGCAAAAGGTATTCCTGATCATCATTCGAAACTCTATGAGTTTTCTCACTTCCTACCTTACTCAAAATAGAGTGCACTTCTCACACATGCAAATGAAGAGAGCAGACTTTGGCATGAGAGATTTGGGCACCTCAACTACAAGTAATTACAAGACATGCACAATCAGGAAATGGTTGAAGGAATACCCAACATCAAATTTGCTAAAGGAACCTGTAAAGGTTGCTTGATTAGCAAGCATCCAGAGCATAAGTTTGAGAAAGGGAAGCCGAGGAGAGACTCTAAACATCTTGAACTAATTCATGACGATATTTCAGGACCACTTCCTAACTTGTCTCTGAACAAAGCAAGGTACTACATGTGCATTTGGTCTGACTCATATTGGCTAAGTTTAATGAGCAGTTGGTTTGACTCATGTGGACTGAGTCTCATGTACGGTTGGTAAAACTCAGATTGACTAACTCGAATGATGTGAACAACAGATTGATTTATGTAGACAGATTGATTGCTACAGCTAGATCAGACAGATTGATTGGCACAACTAGATTGCACAGATTGATTGTACAGGTTGATGAACAGTGTGGCACAGTTGTGATGAGCAGTGGTCAGTTAATGAGTAGTGAACAGTTGATGAGCAGTGAATGAGCAGTGAACAATTGATGACAGTGGTCAGTTGATGAGCAGTGACAGTGGTTGAGCAATGTGGTGCAGGTGTTGGTTAATAGGTACGCAGGATCAGTGCGGTTGTGATTCAACGGTATCTATCTTCATATCAGGGTGGTAAGACGGGGCAAGGAAATCTATGGAGCTAAGGCTTCCTTCAGGTTGTAGCCTGTAAAGCAGGGGGTTGTAGCCTCCTTCCAGTTGTAGCTGGAGAATTGAAGTCTTTGTAACAAAGGGGGTTGTTTCCTCCTTCGAGTTGTTGCTGGTAAATTATTATTATAAAGGCTTCCGTGGTTTTTCCCCCAGGACTTGGGTTTCCACGTAAAAATCTTGTGTACTGTGTTTTGCTATGCTTCCTATGTGATGATGATATGATGATATGTGATTATGAGATGTAATTGTTAATAATGCTGATGATATAATGATAATGTGGTAATACATTAATGAATGATGTATTGAAGAAGCAATTGATGATTGTTAAAGTTGAAAAAGTAATAAAAATCTATACACACTGTTCACCCCCACCCCTCTCAGTGTGCTCGGTGTGTCCAACAATTGGTATCAGAGCGGGTCCTTCACATAAATCCTTACCAGCTTGAAGGAGATCCTTGACACACCATGGGGTTCTCAGTGAATGGATTGTCTTGTGGGACAAATTACTTGATTTGGAAAATAAGAATGCATGCTTATCTCGAAGTAGAAGGCAGTGGGGTATGGCAGTCAGTGCTTACTGGGTACAATCATTCGAAGAAAGTGAAAACATCATCTCAGAAAGAAGCAAGGAAAAATAATTCAATGGCTATGGAATCCATTCTTGAAGGCTTATCAGATTCCATAAAAGAGAATATTGGAAAGTGCAACACTGCTAAGAAACTATGGCTCAAAATAGAACATCTCTACTCCTCTAAGGAACATGAAGAAGAAGTTATGAAACTCATGACTGCAGATTTGACAGATCTCCAAAATAAGAAAATAGGAAAGTGCAACTCAATTGAAGAATTGTCACTGAAGTTAGATCAACTCTACTCCATTGAAGAACAGAAAGCAGAAGACAACTCCATACAAAGTTCAGTACAAGATCCAGGTAAGTATGAAGGTAAGTCTATTGAACACCCTGTTTGTAATGTTTTTGAAGAAATATGTCTAGTGGGTATAGAGGATAAGTGCTATTCAAAATTCATAGATTATAATACATCAAAATGTGATGAATCTCATTGTTTCTTGATAAATGATGGAAATGAATGTTTAAACGATGATATTACTAATGCTTTGCAAAAGGTTGAGAAACTTTGTGAACAGAACCGGGTATTGCAAGAGCAATTGGACAAATCTGAGAAGAGGAATCAAGAAGATTGTGAGAAGGCCACACAGACTATAGTTGATCTAAACCTCCAAGTTGAAGAAGCTACCAGAATCAAAGAATCCATATCTAACTCTCTGAAGGATCAACTTGAGAAGTCAGCTGCTGAAAATAAAAGACAATCAGAAGAAATTGGCAGGCTCAAAAGACAACTAGAAGATAAGGAGAAAGAATTGACTCGCAAACTTCAAGACAAAGATAATGAGATCAATACCTTACTTGAAAAATTGCAGAAGGAAAGTACCACCAGTCAGAAAGGATATTCAAGTGACAAAAAGGAAATTCAGTTCAGTCATGAGATTGAACAGAAACTAAGAAGAAAACAAGAAGTTGAAATCAAATCCTTGAAGCTAGAATTACGAAAGGTATGTCTGACGAATTTTGAATTTGAAAAGGAACTCTCAGAGATTAGAAAAGAAAATCAAGTACTAAAAGGACAACTGCAAAAACCTCATGAGGAAGAACATAACTCAAAAGGACAGATGGAAGACAATATTATTGATTTGAAAAGACAGGTAGAAGAAGTCAAGAAAATAGAAGAAGACCTATCAAGACAACTCCAAGAAAAGATAGAAATTTGTCAAAGGCAATAATTGAAGATCCTCTCTCTGAAGGAATATTTGGACAAGACAGTTGCTCAGATAAAAACAAATTCTAAGATCGAAAAGAACATTGAAGAAAGCAAGAGTTTCGGGGAAAAAGAAGAAAAGACTAACAGTTATACAGAAGAAAGATCCTTTGCTCAGAGATATCCTATATTATTCAGTGCTCACTGCTACAAATGTAACAATTATGGTCACAAAGCCATCCATTGCAGAGCTCATGAAAAAATCACTCCAGAAAGAAATCAAGGTATGTTTTTCGTTCAATGTTATAATTGTTATCGTTATGGTCATTTTGAAAAACATTGCAGGATGCAGGGAGAAGTTAAAGTTTGGAGAAGAAAGCAAGTTCAATCGAATGTCATGAACAACAATCAATCTACCACAATATGGAGAAGAAACTCAGTAGATTACCCCATTGATCAAAACATAAATGATGAAATTTTTGGGAAAAATCCAATACCATTTTGAAGACTATCGATCAGTGTTATGAAGTGTAAAAGGAACTATGTACCTGATTATCATGGATTGAGATCAAAGATCACAGTTGATTCCAGCATACAAGCAGCAACAGTGCCTAGTGATAGGGGGAGAAATATTGCTAAAGAAAGTTTTCGTTGCCATTGATGCAAAAAGGAAGAGAAGTTGTTGACAAGGGGAGCATGCCCTGAGGGGGAGCTGTATTGTCAAAGGATGTTCCCTTTGACATTGATGCCAAAGGGGGAGAGAAACTGTGACAGGGAGAGATTGTTCTGAAAAGGAGTTTGAGTGTTGTCATCAATGACAAAGGGGGAGATTGTTGATTAAGTTGTCATTGATGCCAACAATGCCTGGTCATTGATGCCAACAGTTGAGTCTTGGTGCCCCTTGTGGAACCCCTGAGGGTTAGGAGACCTTTTGACTTATTCCAAGCTCAAGCTTGAAGCCCTTGGAGGCCTTGGGACAATGGCAAAAGCCCTGGCTACCCTTGACTTGGTTAAGTGCCCCTAAGCTGTAATCTTGGTCCCATTGAGTCCACTGTTGTATCCTTGCTCCTGGTTGTATTTTGATGGATGGTCTTTTGATTGGAAAATGTGGTATTTTTAGTCCTTGGAGCCCATACATAGTTGACTTGTACCCTCACACTCTTGCACTTGGTTTATATTGTCAATAATGATAACCTTGGCCCTTGGAACCCACTTACATGATGGCATGTTGCACATGATAGCTTGATGTATATGGTTGATTTCTCTTAAAGTTTATGCTATGATGAGTGCATGGTGGAGCCCTCTTCTTAGTTGACATATCCTTGAGATATGGTTCCTTGGTTATGATGCACCCATTCATGGTCATATACTTGGTTGAGATGCCCTTATGCACATGCATAAAATGAAGTTTGGAATTTTACTCTTGGTGATCATGATTTGATGCAAATGATTATGGTTCTTTTGCTTTGGAGGTTTGGGTCTTGAAGCTCCACACACATAGCCCTATCATGATGATGGCTTTTGATGATGAAGACCATTGAAGCCCTTATACTTGCATGGCAATAATGGTTCCCTTGCTAGAAGCCCATTGCACTTGGATGTAAAAGTTCCTGAACCCACACACATGGCACTTCGACCACCTGATGGACATGGTGTTGAAGCCCTTACTTGTTCATTATAATGATGATGCCCTTGTATCCTTGATGATAATGGTCAAGATGATGATCTTGATGTGGTCATAAATCCCTTGGACATGGTAGTATGTCCTTGATATCCTTAATGATGACCTATGATGATAGAAACCACATAGCCCTCAAAGAAGACCTCTCGCTTGATAATGATGAAGTCATATAACCCTTGTGCATGGCCTTAAAGCCCTTATAAGTGCCTGAAGAAACATTCCAAAAGTTATCAAGTCAATTCTGACGTCCTGTACAAATTGAAGAATTTAAGAATGAAGGACCCTATATTTGCAAATAAGCCCCTCATAAGACGATAGCCCTCATCATGTCGTTTCCAACGGTAGGTGGCATGTCACGTGGTTCCTTACAGTTGAAGAGATATAAATTTTTAAAGTTGACAATGTTTTTTAACCCCATCCTGAAGTCGGCCTGCCTAAAGAAATAAATTTTTTTTAATTGAATTTTGTATACCTATGTGAGTTCGGCCAGCTCATAATTTAACCCTCAAACAACTTGTCTAAACACCTATATATACTAGACGTCTAGCATGGAAGTAACAAGTTTGATGTGCTCTGAAATTCGGGTAGAACAAAGGTAGAAATTCGGACTGCAGAAAATCAGGCTGAGGGAGAAATCCGAACTGCAGAAAATCAGACTAAAGCAGAAATTAGAACTAAGGCAGAAATTTGACTGAGACATTTTCGGTGGCATTTGGACAGACTATTTATGGGCATCCTATTTACCTTGTGCATAGTCTTACTCCTTTCTCTATCATCTGAAGGCCGCAGCAGACAAAAATACTTGTGATGTATGAAGATATTTACACAGATCTTTAAGTTTGATATCCATCTCTCAGGATGATCTGGGTTTCTACAACAGTTAACAGGGTGTCAAGCATTAAGTTTAAACTTTGTGCTATGCCAAAGCATTCAAGCAAACTAAGTTGGGATCGCCACAGTATACAAAGACAAATTTATTGAAGCTATCCACAGATCTCTGTACATACTTAGTGTTCTATGTAAGGAAGGAAGAAGCCAGTGTTACTCTGTCAAGCATACATATCAAAGGAGCACATACAAGTGAAGGTCTGAACTTGTTCAAGCAGGGATATCAGGTATGTAAAAGTCAATCTGGAAGACAAGTGCAATTTTTGGTTACAGTGTTAAAAGTTTTGATAGCTCAGAGTTCAAGCAAGCCTTGAAAAACTACAGCAATGAAGGCATGTTCAAGCAGTGTTGAGTTAAGTAAGCACATAATCTTGTAGACATCATTATAGTCACGTGTTAGCATTGGTTGGCTAAATCATAGTGCCTACAAGTGCTTAATCAAGTTGAAAAGGTCAACTCCTAGAGTTTTATGATGACATTCTTTGTGACTAAGTATTGACTTGATAAGATATGATAAGTGAAAGATTGATTTGGTGATGAGACAAAAATAAATTAGCAGTTGATAAGATTGACTACATGATCAGTTTATCATGTTGACTATATGAGTAGGTTAGCAGGATGATCATATGAACAATTGAACAAGTTAGCACAAGTTGACCGCCTTGACAATGACAGTTGAATGACATCCATTGGGTGACAATGATATGCACAGTAACTTGTATGTTCAATGATAAATGCATGAAATATTTACACAGTGGCATATACATATGTACTTAGTAATATTTAAACAGTGGTATGTTCAGTAAAATACACTCAGTGGCATGACAATTAGTACACAGTAATATATGTATGATGAAACACAGTGATAAATGCTCAATTTATGTATGAAGTGCTAGAGATGTTTACACAATGATGTGCTCTTTTTGATATGCTCAGTGATGTTTACACAGTGATACTCAGTGATGTATGATGAAAACACAATGTGTGATGATATGGAATTATAAATGATGCAATGATGACAATAGTACAATGATGAATAGTGGTAACTAGGAGTGAGTACATTGGTTCAGTTGAGCAGCATTAGCACAGGTTACTACATGTGCATTTGGTCTGACTCATATTGGTTGAGTTGTATGAGCAGTTGGTTTGACTCAAGTGGACTGAGTCTCGTGTACGGTTGGTTAAACTCAGATGAGACTCAGTCCTCCTCCCTTGGGTCACCATCCTCGTCACAATAGGGTCACTTTCTCCCTTGTGGTCTTGTTTCACAATCTTCTATTTCGGTCCTCTAAGAAGAGTCTCTCTCAATCCTTCTCTTCTTCTCAGGACACTTGAATATCGCTCAACTCCTCAAGGTACCACACTCTTAATCATATTCCCATAAAAATTCATCGTCACTCATGTCCATCTACCCTACATCTTTCTATCGGATCCGCATTCATGTGACACCTACAACCTCCGCACACCGATATTTCTACTCTTCGGAAGTCATCCTCAAAATGCCCTTTTCGCACACGAGCATTTTAATCCATAGTTTGAACAACAGTAGGAACCTTCCCCTTGGTCCCCTAAAGAAATTTATTTCCACATCATTGTATGACTTGATCGTGTCTACTGTAAACTCAGTAATATATCCCTCTAGGATACTATCCTCCCAGAAGTCAACAGCCCTTGATACTGTGTTGTCGACACGTTCCAGTTGTCAAACCAGTTCTACTGGTTCTACTGTCCAATGCTTAGGCTCCGTATTTTGGAACTGGTGCTTCTGGAATGTTAGCTGCGCTAACCACTCGTGCAGCAATATTGGGAATTCACAAAAAAATATTTTGTGGATATCTGAATAAATGTACTTCTGCAGCCAACTACTTATAGTCTGTCTAGGGTTTTGCTTTTCTCTTTTTGCGAATTCTTCTATCTTTCTGTCAAAGCACTCTTGGATCTCCAGTTTCATGGGATGCCACAGCATATCCTCTTCTTTTCCTCCTCAAGGTTCCAGAAACGAAACCATTTGTTGGCACAACGTCTATCGACAGGGGTTCACTGCACACTATCACCAACAAACACCAACCCAAACTCCCTTACACACCGGCCTAGAAGGGTGTTAACCCTTCCAGCAACACTTGTAGAGTGAATGAAGTCTCACCCGAGATGCACAAGGGGGCTGCAGGAACCAATTTTCTGCAATGGAGTTGAGGACATGCACACATTACTTTTGTAGAAACCAGATATTATATCTTCTGCAATAAACTATTAACTCATCATTCACACATTAGATCATTCGCATATTCAATAGATAATAAACATTTGCAGCAACATATTTAACCTACTTATTTGCATCAACAGTAATCATTCAACCCACAGGGTATTAAACATGTTTCAAACATTCACATTCATCATCGCACAGAGACAGAGACAGAAATGGAACCATAATTGAAAATCTTCATGCATTCATCAAAAACCTGCAGAATGAACTTCGCAGAAACAATCAATACACCATGTCGTGGATACAAAACAGATCAAAAGATGGATCAATTTATTATCACATTCTGGATTCCCTTAGGCTTACAATCATTCTCCTATTTATACAAAACTACATGGTTACAAAATGGTCCACATGACCCTTATCTAACCAATTAACCGCTTCGCGCTTCTACGATACCCGCAAATGGTCCATCTTCCGCGGATTATCCCTTTCGTAGCTTGTCAGATTCTGCACTTCCTGTGGACTTATCCCGTGCCAACATCCACAATAAACTGAATATCTAGCACCTAAAAGTGCAGATGAGCGAATGCTAGATCCAGATCCACAAGAACCTGAAGATCCAGCTCCCTTTCCTATATGGGCTTCCACAACTCTTAGATCTATCGGTGATCTTATTGGAGATCCACTTGATCCAAGAAGAACCAGATATGATTTTCAGAATGGAAGGTTTGCACTTTCTCACACAGATCCATTTCTTGTTGACAGATTCTTTCTCGGTGATCTCTGATTCTCCACCTTCCCTCCTTGGAGTCTCCTTCCCTAGATTTGTGCTCACATGCATCAGTTAGACTCGGTTAGACTCACATTGATTGATCTTTGACTATTAGTGGCCACTACACATGATTGGGATATTGTTCCAATGTAGTCCAAGCCATGCCTTAAGGATAATTCGAATCACCTTGGATGATATCGAATTCATTCTATTGTATTGTCAACTTTTTGCTAGCTTACAACTGATGAATGTATCAAAAACAGTTTCTCACATATTTTGAGTTTCATGTGTGAATTTTGATCATCTTCTCTCTATTCTTCTCTACAATTATCTGAGTGAAATTGTGAGGTTTTTTCAAGCTACAGGGATCTCCACCTGTGGAATTTCACATTCCTCACTCATGTTCTCAACGTCTTCTATTTCGAATTCTGAGCAAGATAAGCCAGCTCATGCTCTATAATCTGAAGAGGTTCTTAAATCCTCTTTTTCACATGAGTCTGCTAGTGTGCAGAATGATGATCTATTGAATGTTTTGGAGGTTAAATCATAGTTTGCAGGTGATGCATTATCCCTCCTTGATCACATGCTTCCTATGAAATTCTATTTTATCATTGGCACATGTTCTCAAAGGTTCACTAAATATGGAGGGCACTACCATTCGCTTGGGTTCAAGTCTCAAGCACATTTTGGTGATTTTGGTTTTGATCTCACCCCTGCTGGTTCAAAGGAGATCACAAGAAACCATCTATCAACTCTTGGAGCTGATTTAACTTCCATTGATCATAAGTTCAAGTTTCAAGAGCAATTAGATCTGATTGGAGTTGATCCTACCTCAGTTGGTTCGAATTATAGGTTCCAGGCTGATATCATATTTTTTTATTTGTTCTCACCATGTTTGGTTTGAAGAGCAAGTTCAAGAAGCCTCCAGATTCGCTTGCATCCACTGAAGGAGAATTCAAGCACATGTTTTTGGATCATGATCCACTTCTTCCCAAGAGGAAGATACCTCCATACATTGAATCAAGAATCACACCTACTTGATTATTGAGAAATAATTTTTGGTTTGTTTCAGTCTATCTTGAGGGGGGGGAGGATTTCCCACCAGGTTTTCCTTCTTTCCTCACTTTTTTAGATTGTTGTACATGGTGACCTTTAGTCTCAGTAACCAAGGCCCTAATTTTCATTTATTTTTCCTCGTATTCCAGCTTAAGGGGGTGTGTTGGAATATTCTCACCATAACATTTTAGTCTTGCATGCTTTGCATGCATTTTTCATGCATCCATACATTAGTAGTTGAGTCTCCTAGCGCCTAGTCCTTACTTTAGTCCCTATGGAGCTTGTTTTTGGCCATTATTAGCCCTCCAATCCAATCAGAGCGCCTTGGTTACATCACTTAAGTCCAAATTCTCCCTCATGCATGATTTTAGGAGTTAGCACAGTCAGTTCCATAATTTAGGGCACATTATCCGCTTGATTGCCTATTTAACTGACTGTTACACCTAGTTTCACTGCTACTGAGTGTAGGAGCACCTGGTTACCTGTATGTTCTATGAAATGGACTGGTACCTGTTCAATGAATATGATGTTGGCCGCCGATTGACAAAATATGACGGCGTCGATCAAATAGTTACGTAACGGATTGATTGTTTGCTTTAACTGGTACGAAAAAGGTCAATAATTGGTATATTATTCAACAACTAGTCGACCGATAGAGTAATCGATCATCTATGTCAATGGATCAGCTTATAGTCGGTACTTGTTCTGGTTGGTTCATAATCTTCCAATGAAAAAAAAAAAAATTTATGATCGATTGTGTGCTTTGGCAATCTTGTAGTAAAATTTTCTATCATGAATAGGCAGACTTTCCATGAGCATTTCAACAACAAATCGATATATAAATAAGATACCTCATTTAAGTGAATTCGGTCGACAGAGAAATTGCAAGCTTAATCAATATCACATCAACTGAAAAGAAACATTTTTCATTTCTGATTTTGCTCTTGCAGGTTCTTTCAAACATCTCACGGTCTCTACCGGGGTGTGCAAGCGGACTTCAATATTTCTGGTAGGAATTCTCAATTTCTTCATCGACAGGTTCGAGCCACCTCCCATTTGCTGCTGCTGTCATCCAGGCCAGATAGGAGAGGCAATGGCGCCATATGTTGTATTCAAGCAGAGAGTAAGTACATACATAGAGATATAATCAAGACAAGGGATGAGCAGAATGCATTCAGCTGGTTATATTCATCTTGATAGGTATATTTATACATCTTACATGTGGTTGGAGCTGTTGCACCCACTCCAATGGCTTCTTTAACTAGATTATTACATAGTAACTAATGACAACTAAGGAGCCCGAAGGGTCTCCTCCAACAACTGCGCACCCTTCTGGCGCATTTGACCCTCCTATGCACCCTCCTGGAAAAATTTATTATCTAGTGTTCTTATTTCCTCTTCTATCTGAACTATTCTCCCCCTTTCACTACTTTTCTCGTCTCTCTCTTCTAATGGAATTCCTTATTTCATCCCTTCTTTCATACCTTTCCTCCCTCTGTATTCTCTACTCTTCTAGATCCATTGTTTTGCTACATACTCTCTCACGTATTCACACCCTACCACCTCATTACGGGGTTTGTGATGCCATAGTGTCAAGGTCTGTAGTCATCAACCCTTTCTCACTAAAAAAAATCTTGATCCACGTAGGTATTTCTGCAAGAAAAAAATTTCATATACCAGGTCAAAGTCCGGTTCCTAAAAGCAGTATCTAGCTGCACAATCTTTGTAGCTTCATCAATGATCTATTTCACTGACCAGATATCCTCACAGGTGAACCAGTGCTTTTCAATGTCATCGTTTCCTATCCTATGCAATACATGCAGTATCAAAGTGGAATCAGATGTAGTTTCCATTATGTTAGGTACTAGTGAGCTCGCTCTTCTTGTTTGAAATGCAATACTATAGTATCTTCTTGTGGACCTTGATTTTCTAGGGTAGAAGTGGATTCTACTCCTCCGGTCACTTATCTTTCTACGTTGGGGCTTACTTCCCACTCAAACTATATTAACAAACTAACTTCTTGATCATCTAAAGGGTGCAAGGGGGTTGATATGAAGAGTGGATTTATTCTGTGCACATTTCCTCTCACATCGTTGAATCTAGGAGATGACAATTCCAACCACGTAGTATCTATAACATTCATCTAAGTGCCTCCTTCTAATTGCACTTCCTCTTCTTCTGTATCCTATGGGTTTCCTCCTCTGCTCTACCACCAAGGTCCAATCTCATTGTCCTCTCCTGAGATTATACTATCTTTTATTCCACACCTCTTTCGGGGTCTCTCAACTGCTGCGCACTCTTCTTGCACAAGCAATGCACACCCTTTTGACACATCTGACCTTGCTATGCACCCTCCTGGCATAGGTTCTTCTCTATTGTTCTTCTTTCCTCTTCTATATGAACTATTCTCCCCCTTTCTCTATTTTCCTCGTCTCTCTCTTCTAATGGACTTCCTTATTTAAACCCTTCTTTCACACATATCCTCCCTATGGATTCTCTACCCTTATGATCCATTATTGTGCTACCTACTCTCACACTTATTCATACCCTACCCCCTCATCATGTGGTTTACACTGCCATATTTTCAATGTCCATGGTCATCAACTCTTTCTCAATAAAAAACATCTTGATCCACATAGGTATTTCCACTAGAAACCTTTTTCATATACCAAGTCAGAGCCCAATCTCTAACAGTAGTCTCTAGCTGCACAATATTTGCAACTTCATCAATGATCTATTTCACTGACCATATAACCTCGCAGGTGAACTAGTTCTACTCGACATCATTCGTTCCTATCCCATGGAAGACATGCAGTCTCAAAGTGGAATCGGATGTCGTCGCCATTCTATTACGTACTAGCGATCTTGCTCTTCTTGTCTAAACTGGTGGAGTACTATAGTATCTTCTTCTGGACCTTGAGTTTCTAGAGTAGAACTGGCTACTACTCTAGTGGTTGCTTCTCTTTCTGTGTTAGGGCTTACTTACCACTCAAACTAGGTTAACAAACTAGCTTCTTGATTAGCTAAAGGGTGCAATGGGGTTGAGATGAAGAGTGGGTTTCTTCTAGGCACATTTCCTCTCACAATGTTGAATCCAGGACATGAAAATTATAGCCACGCAGTCTCTATAACATTCATCTGAGTGCCTCCATTTAATTGTTCTTCCTCTTCTTTTGTATCCTATGATTTTCCTCCTCTATTATTTTGTCAATTTCCAATCTCATCATCCTCTTCTGAGATTCTACTTTCTTCAATTCCACACCTCTTTGTGGGTCTCTCATCTACTGCACACTCTTACAGCATAATAACTACACACCCTTCTAGCACATCCGACCCTCTTGTGCACCCTTATGGTATAGATTCTTTTCAGGTATTCTTCTTTCCACTTATATCTAAGATATTATCCCCCTTTCACTACATTCATCGTCTCTCTCTTCTAATGGACTTTATTATTTCATCCCTTCTTTCATACCTCTTCTCCCTATAGATTCTCTAATCTTTTTCCATAGTGTCAAGTTCCACGGTCATCAACCCTTTCTCAGTAAACAACATCTTGGTCCACATACGTATTTCCACTAGAAGCCTTTTTTTGGGACCCTCTTAAAGCCTAACCTTGTTACAATTGTAGGATTCACTACACTATATGGTGAACTCTATTGTGTACCGTTCCTTCACCCTCTAAAACCATAAACCCACCACCCTAAAAAAATTATTGTATAGATTATTCATATCCTATACCAGCTGCTGAGTCCAAACTATTGGCTCATGCCTTCTCCAGGTACTATTGATCTTGGTTTTCCTTTTTACCCACTCATGCAACAAACAAGGAAATTCACAAAAGAAAATTTCATGGAGATCAGAGTAAATGTAAATTTCTTTCCATCAGAACAAATTTATCAGTAGGCCTTTGGTATTCTTCTACATGAACTCATTCTCTTTGATATATAACCATTGCTTGATCTCACCCTTAGCAGGTTTCTACATCATTCCATTATCCCTCCTCTACGATCCCAATGTAGGTTCTGGAAACATAACCAATTGTTGGTTGTGGTCAATCAGACCCAGGGTTTGTGTGGATTCACCAACAAGTAACCTACAAGCATTGACATATTCAATATCCTGAAAATAGGATAAGGTCTAACCCAAGATGAGCGTAAGAATCACAAGGACCATCAAAGGGGTTGTGCAGGGAAGGATGGGGGGATACTATCCATTTATGTAATCATTCGTCTACTTGTTCATACATTAAAGAACATAACAACTTAACATTCATCTCTTAATACATTTTAATATCACTGAATCATATTTCAAGGGATATTATCTCACATTTAAAATTCAGAACAAAAGATAACACAACTGAATCTAGTCCTCAAAACTAGTCTTGGACACAGATAAACCCTGGAAGATCTTGATGGTTGGACTTTTTTGGATATGAAAAATATGTTAAGGAGTGCGCAAAATATAATATATCATAATAAATTCTAGATTCGGAGTCCTATGCACAATTTATTGGGTCCATTTATGCTTTGACAACAGCTACTACTGAAGTCTCTACAAGGCTTCCTAGGCACACCAGCATATGCATACTAGACTCATTCACTTACACTTGAAATAAAAAAGACTGTGGATATCATAAATTAAACCCCTAATATACTGTTGTACAAGATCTACTGAATTTTTGGGAGGATTTGACTGAGTTTGGAGGTCCAAAGAGAAAGAGCGCTATGGAGGAAAACTCAACTAGTTTATTTTCAGGCTCTTCCAAACAGGTCAAGAGGGATAAAAATACTCAATATAGGAATTTTATGAGATTCATTAATGTATTATGAAACCATATGACTGAAATAACTGAAAATAGACATTCAAATAACTTTTAATAAAGAATACTGCAAAACTAGTCAAATAAAAGGGCCTAAAGAGCTAGTCTTAAGAAAAGTAGACCCAAACAGCCTCTAAGGATCTTGAATTATTCTTCTGATCACTATTATGAATCATAAATGTATAAAATATGCATAATTAAATATTAACCGATCCTATTAATCAATGAATAGATGTACTAAATGTGATCTTTTGGGAATAGGATCACTCAATAGTAGCAGACCTCACTAGAATTCACTCATGTAGTGCAGAAAGAAGAAGAAGAAATGTTGAATCAATTAAAACTCATTACACAAAAAATGGAGAAAAACTCTTGTATCATACATCAGATGTAAGCTGGCACTCTGTAATGTGAATAATAACTGAATACAATCAAAAGAATTCGAATGCCACTAAGGTCATTTGAATCATCCTCAATGGTTGGCTTGGATAGCATTGGAGACATCATCCAAACCAGTGGCAGTGGTCATAAAGGTAAAATAGTCATTCAAATGAGTCTAACTAAGTCTAACTGAGTGCATGGGCACTGATGTAGGGAAGGAGAGTCCAATGTGGGAGCATGAGGAGCTGTCAGTAGTCAGTGGAGCTCAAACTAGTCTCAATGGGTGCCTATCTAAGTGCTTCAATCAGTTAACTAGTCAATCATCCCCTCAATCAAGGAACTGAGTCATCAACTAACTAACTAACTGAAGTAACTCCTAAATAGGTGGAAGAAGGCGCACATTTTCTCTAGTGATGAAAACAAGGGTGCATCGGTGGCTAGGAGGGCTAGAAAGGAGCAGAAACAAGCTCCTAGGGGATGCAAAATAAAGACTAGGTGCTAGGAGACCACCAAACTGATGACTGGATGCATGCAATTGCATGCAGCTGACTAGATGCATGCAATTGCATGCAGTTGACTGGATGCATGCAGGCATGCAAACTACAAAAATTATGGTGAGAATATTCCATCACCCCCCCATAAGCTAAACATGAGGTAGTAACTGAAATGGTAAAGAGGGCCCTAGTGACTGAGACCAAAGTTCACCCCATACAATCAAATCTAAATAATAAAAGAGGAAAGAGGGAAAACCCAGTGGGAAGAAATCCCTCCCTCAAAATAGACTGAAGGATGCTAATGTAGCATATCATCACTCACCCCGGAAGGAGGCAAGTGTCCTTATTTTCCAAAGAATGATCGATCGACCTAAAATGGATCAGTAATGTGAGAAGGATGAAACCTTCCATTCTGATAATATGATCTAGTTCTCCGTTGATCATTTGTGTCACCAACAAGATCTTTGGCAGATCTGAGAGTAGTGGCTTCCCATCTCAGAAGAGGAGGATCATCAGTTGAGAGATCATCAAGTTCTTATGGAACTGGATCTCCCATTCATTCATCTTGTGAATCAATTGATAGATCTTTAGGTTCTTTTAGATCTGGATCTAGAATTCTCTCTTCATAATCATCACTCTCATTCTATGAATCTGAACTGTCATGTGATGAAGGTTCTCTCTCTTGGATCTCATCAAGTAGTGGAGGTGTGGTAGGAAATCTCTCTTGCTCAACTGGATGATCATCATGAAGAGGCCATTCCTCAAACTGTACAGTCCTATCAAGGAATGTGTTCATAGTAGAAGGATCAAGAAGCTTGTAGGCCTTTGCATTCAATGCATAACCCACCATGATACACTCTCTGTTTTGTGGATCTAGGGCTCTCCTTTTCTCATCTAGAATCCTTACCCATTGTTGGCGGGCAAATCTACCCTATAGCAAGGAAACTAATGCTATCAACTGGAGTGGGGTGACAGGTAAGTGTATTGGTGATATTACAGAGATATTTACGAAAAGAAATAAGTTATGGATCTTGAGAACACACCTTTCAATCAAAGTTTGATCCTAGCCTTTACTTGATCTTGTGCTCAACCTTCAAATCAACCTTCCTTTCAATAAACCTGCAATAACAATACCTTTCTCAAAGCATCTTGGGCAATATATAAATCTTGAAAGAAACAAAAACAATGTTTAACATTCAATATTCACCAAAACAGATCCAAATTAAGATGTCAATTCAGAACACATTTAAATTGGAACAAGAAAGACACTTCAACCTTTATTGTCAAAAGTAAATTGATGTACAAGTATACCTGACTCTATGACAGGCTCCTGCAACTTGATTCTGGGCTCTTGCTCTTCTCTGGCTTGGACATCTTCAGCATCAAATCCTCCAAATGCAAGCTTCTTCTTTAGATCTCTATGTCTCAAAGTTTCTCCATTAATCCATCTAACCTTTCTCTTTAGTCTTCCTTGTATTTATAGGATTAGAGAAGTAGTTCAGGTCGATGTATGGTTATGGAGGAAGTTGGGGAAGTTGGGAAACTACCAGCAACTAATCCTCCTCGAGAAAATTAATTATTTTTTAATCATCTTTTGATATGTACGTGACTATTATTCAGTGAAGTAGCGTATAGGGCGCTACTTTAGTGCTTACCAACTAGCGCTCATCGAATTTTAAATGTTGAGCGCTACTATGCTGAGAAGGAGTAGCGCTCATAAGGCTTTGAGCGCTACTTTTATACACTGGAGTAGCGTATGGGTGCTAGTCTCTCAAGGTAGAGTAGCGCTCATATCTCAGAATGATATGTTTAGGGTTTTTCCAGTAAATTTAGGAAATGGAGTAAGTCAAAGTATCATCTAAGGTCAACATGCTCCTCCATCCAAGTTGTCCTTTTGTGTGATCAACAGTTCAAGGTGATCACGGACGGAGAGGTGCAAGTTTAACCTATAATGGATGCCCCCTAATGTGTGAGTTCAGAGGGAAACGATGGCCGAAATACATTATAATCCAAAGCCAGAGGAGGAGCAAAGAACCGCAGAAAACAAGTCGCGAGAACACCTGCAACAAAGATCAAGGTCAGCGAGCAATTACAACTTTGACACCATATAGATGTGCAGTGTGATACAACATGATCTCCGATACATAACAAGGAGATGTATATAAAGCATGGCCACTTGGAATACAAGCGTGGATCTATGTCAAACTGAGAGATCATAGCCATAACAACAAACTGGATCTATGTCTCATGGAGAGCCGAATATAAGTGAGACTCAGTCTTGCGCAACTTGGGTGATAACAAAATGAGGTAATGTCATCCAAAATCCCAAGGTCTTCATCCAACACAACTCGAGGTACAAACCCTTACCATGTGAATAGATGAGCTGACAGTCGAACATGGGGGGTATCATTTGATTACCGGTCATTGATGTATACCTCTAACAAATGCGAGGACTTCCACCGATAATGATGATGGGGTCCAAGGTACCAAGTACGATCCGCCAAATGTGAATAGATGGACTTGCAGTCGAACACTTGGGAATCCTGTCGAAGAAGATACATTGATGTATTCTCATCATTCAACAGCGAGGAAAATTGTCACTGGTGACTGCAATCTCCAAGGTACTAACCGAAACTCTAAACTTCATTCCCAGAGTAAAATGAGTTGATGTCGATGGGAAGAAGTCTGTTGGAAGGGAGGCCTTAAGGCATCCTCCATCATCCAACTCGAGAAACACTCAACTGGTAAGAGATGATATGGAATAATATGTAACAAGACTGACACTAGGAAGGCCGACACATGAGGTCAAGGTAAACTGCAAAATGGCTGACACAGGGTATATCCTTGAACATTGAGCATGACACAAAGTGACTCAGGCAATTTCTGACATAATGGGGTAAATAATAAGTCTGAAAAGTAAGAGACATTATCAAACCCTCCATATGATTGGAAGAATAACCAACCGGGGGAGTAAATAACTCAAAGGAAAGGTTCACCCTGAGGTCAAAAACTAAACCCAACCGACAAGATAGACTCAAGTAGGTGCTGTGTTCAAGGATAGAACTGACTGAACTGCCTTTGACAATGAAGATATGATATGTCTTTCCCGTCCCTTATTCTTTTTAGATAAAAGAATACCTTTCTTATTGTTTTAATGAGTCCAAGAAAGAATGAAAAATCAATAGATCCAACCATGTAAATAGTTTAACGAGCCCATGGGAGGAAGACTCAGGACCTTCTTCATTGTTTATAGAGTTCGAAGAAGAGATAGAAGATTACTCTATAATTACCGATCTCTGGATTTTAATATCGAGCCGAGATCTGTTCTTGCTCACCGGTGTTTTCAATTTTAAGGAGTCTGAAAAACTTAAACAATAACTCCATATATCTGCTCGTGGATTTTAGTATCGAGCCCAAGCAGATTAATGCTCGCCGGTGTTTTCCTATTTATAGAGTCTGAAAAACTTAAACAATCCTCTTTTCACCTATCCGTGGATTTTATATCGAGCCCGGATTGGTCTGTGCTCGGCGGTGTTTTCTTGTTTATAGAGTTGAAAAACTTAAACAGTCCTCTACTTACCCTCTCGTGGATTTCACATCGAGCCCGAGTAAGTAAATGCTCGCTTGGTATTTTCATGTTTAGAGAGCCTGAAAATCCTAAAGAAAGGCTCCAAAAGGTTCTTTTTTGTGCAGTTAGTCTCCTCCCCCGAAAAAGTATAAAACAATGGAAGAAGAACTCTTCTAGTGCATACAGGAGTATACCTAGAGTATACATTTTCCGTAGTTAATCCACCTAGGCCCGGAAAAGGGGTAATTCTATACCTAAGTGGATGAGCCTTCGAGTACTTTAACGAGCTCGAAGAGGACAAGCTTGCTCGGCAATCTTGTTTAGGTTTAAATAGTCCAAACAAGAGCTTAAAATGACTTAAAGGTCAGCTTCTAGGATCATAGCTTCCATACTCTGCCAAAACTAGGTCTTCAACAAAATATTAGTCGATGCGGCAAAAAATATCGAATGATATATGAATTTGAACTATTTAACTAGTTGACAATGTCTAACATCAAGAGTTTTTGAACTTAGGAGATGAATCCGACAAAATTTAAATGAAAATTGAGCTTGGATTAGTATTGTACCATATATGTGTTTCAATTGATTAATTAGATATTTTTGAAAATTTTGAAACTATAGAAAATTAAACAATGGTGGGTAAAAATCAAAATCCAATTCATATATATAATTTCATTTTTAAAAATCAATTTTCAATTTGTTTTGTAGGGCAAATATTGGGGCAACCTTTTGCAATTTCAAATCTCCGTGGTGATCAAACCAAGCATCCAAACGTCGTTATTCCTCCACCAAGTAAATTAAAATTCACCCTACTTGCATTTTCATGCTTTAGTTTTCATTTTTTGAGCAAAAAAAGGCTTGCAACTTGATGCTCACAAGCTTTGTTGCGCGGGCGCTACTGTGTAACCATAACAGTAGCATGTAAACGAGATGGGCGCTACTGTGCTCAAGCAGAGTAGCGCCCATACGTGATTGTGTGGTATACACAGTAGCGCTCACTCATGAAAACCTACATACAAGCGCCGAGACTCAAAAAAATTTCATTTTTTGTGTAGGATGGTTCTTCAATGGAGGGAGAGAGAACATGAGGACATGGATAGGTTGGCCATGCAAGATCTGGCCACTCTCCACGCTCTCTGAAGATGCGGTTTATTGAAGTTTTACCGAACAGTAAACAGGAGGGCTTTAAACAAACTGTTCCGAAGACTTATTCAGTACTGGGATGTGGATACCAATACTTCTGTCATAAGTGGGAAAACTTTGGAGCTTGCAGTTGATGACATATATTTCATTACTGGTTTCTCATGGAGAGGAGATGTAATCAATCTGAAAGGGTCTTCTCATGTGGGTGTAAGATCTGTGCAAGAGTATGTGAATACATATTGTATTGCCGGAGCTGAGAAATCGGGAAGCCAAGTCTTGATCTCAACCATTGACGGTCTCCCTTTGAAAGTGATAGTGAGCATGATCAACCGAGTGGCAGGTAGTGCATCACAACACTTAGCTTCCAGGCACTCTATGCATATTGGTGTACAATGCTTACACGATCATGTCTATGATTGGTGTACTAGTTTACTAGCGAGCATGAAATCTCAATTGACAGGTTGCAAATCCGGCACAATGAAGAATTTTGGGTACGGTAGCATTTTGTGTACTTTCTTCTTTGAGAGAATGCATGCTATCAATTTGGGGATGCCTCTACCTCAGGTTAACCCCCGTGAGCCCAGACTAGGCCATTGGGGTGACATATTCCTTCGCGAGGGTGGTGGGGAAAGTCACTACTGTTATCATACTGATGATTTCTGGGGGTGGTGGGAGAGGCAAGTGCCTGCTTTCGAGCAGTTTCCATATGCTGGATTGGATTTCCGTCATGATCCAGAGCTGGTGCTTCCTCTAGGTGGAACCTGGGGAGATATTGGTATGTTTAAATTTTGAGGTTTATTTAATTTTTTCAAACCTTTTCAAGTATTTGATTTTTATGAATTAGTTTTGAATTTCTAATCAAGTGTCATATGCAGATCTGGGGCCTGTTCGTCCTGAGGGACATCCTACCATCTTTGTGAGGCCAGCTGATATTGCTGCAGCAGATGCTATGTTGGGGACCTTAGGGAGAAAAATGAGTCGGTTGACTCATGAAATTCCTGCATGCCGTATGGATCAGATACCTATTGATATGCAGGAAGATGTTGTTGGGGTTCCCCCAGCATGGCTTAGGGTGCTACGGAAAATAGCTAGGCTAGTCATATGCTATCGCAATGCAGTAGATGATGATGATGTCCCTCCTTCTCCATAGGAGAGGGAGACATTCTATGTATATATTTTTGAGGCTACTATGCCCAGTTTTTGTACTTTTATGACCTGACTTGATAGACTTGTGACCCAAAACTCATATATTTTTTGATACAATATCGGCTATATACAGTATCGATTATTTACATGCGTATGTGTTTTAATTTTATGTGTGCAATGTTGTTTATGAAAATGTATGATGCAAATGCCAGTCTAACACATAGTTTGCTAATGAATCAGCTAATGTGTTTAAACTTCTTGGAATGTGTTCATATATAATAGAATGAAATTGTCTTTCCAATAGTCTAACTCGTAGAAACTGACGTAGCAATCCCGGATCCCTAATCTGATAGACACCTGTTAACTGAAATACAATTAATTGTGAGTCAAGCCTTAACTCCAAATGTGAAATGCCATGACTGAGAGAATCTCGGAGAAGTTCTATAACTGCACTGTATTCAGCCACATTATTCGTGGTAGGACCCAAACAAACCCTCCCCGAAGAGACAAGTTGGCCAGCGGGTGAATAAATGACCCAACCTGCTGCAGCCAACTAATAGGTGTGGTGACTGGCGCCATCAGCAAATCCTAAGAAATGTTCGGTTGACATCTGGTACACGAAACGAAAAACACACATAAGATTAACTAACAAGCATAACAAAACTAGCTTTACAAAAATATACAGCTATGTTACAAGAAAAAGTACTTCAGCCTAAGCGTAATACTTCTTCAAGTAGGTTCAATTCCTGTATCCTCCTCGTGAGGTCGGGAAAAGGTGTTATGGAAATCATGGAAAAGGTTGGTATACGGAATGATCTCATCGAGATAATAGCCCCTTTCAAAAAAAATGTTTCTGTTGACCCCAGTGAAAATATTCACCAGTAAGGTATTCAATCTATTCGCTTCAACAACACCAACTTGTGAAGAAGTGGAATTAGTATTTTCATTGGGTGTTGGAAAAAATTCACCTCTCTCTATCAAGTTAAGAAAAGGAACCAAGAAGGACCTGGAATATATATGTTGCCGAGGATGATCCGGGTTGGTCATGGCTTCTAACATTTCCTCCTCAGAAGGTAAAGTAGTATCTGAATTGTCAAGAGAATGGGTTGGGTCTGGTGACTGAGTAGTAGCACAATCTATATTTGATTCAACAGACACCGATGGAGTCGACACATGTTCTGTTGCAGTTTGATAAGAATCCAAGTGGGTAACTTCTACAACAGGGATGGGCACGGAGGGGTTTGTATTAGTTGGGAGAAAACCAGAATCAGTTGTTAAACTAACCATGGAAGTTTCAGACGAAGAACATCCCTCAGTACCAACGAATAAGGTAGGAGCTGGTAGGTCAAAAGTGTCGATTAATGTCCCGTACAGTCCTGCTCCTAAACTCTCACCAACCGGGGTGGTTTGATCAATCAATGGAACTGTGGTCTCCGAAGAAGTCTGGTTGTTTCTCTGAGTGAAAGAAAGTTGATCGACTGTAACGATCTTACCTTCAAATGGGAACATAACCACTCAAAAAACTGCCGATGCAATAGCTCGCATGGCATATGTCCAACTCCTGCCCAATAAGATATTGTAATCAAGCGGAGCGTCCAGAACTTCTACTTCAACAGCAACTGTCTTACCGGCCAATGTGACATCAAATGATGGCAAAACTCCATGTGGACGGAAAGTTCTGCCATCAAATGCAGTAAGCAGTGTGTTAGAAGGGGCTAACTCAGGAGAACCTAAAGCTTTCCAATAGGAAATTGACATTACGCAAGTCGACACGCCCTCATCTACTACAGCTCGTCTGATGGTCATTGGACCATGAACGACTTCAATCTGAAGGGAAACGTGATAGGGAAACCGGTATTTGACATCATTCATATCAAATCGCGCAGACATATTAGAGGAATCCATACTTCCAATAGCTGCCAGAAGTACATTCCGTTGTAAAGGACAACTTTGCAAGACTTCTAAAGTAGACATGGCACAAGGGGTCTGGGCTAAATCTTCAGACAAATTGTAGTTGGAAGCGGCCCAAGTGTTGGGATTGTGCGATGCCCATTTCAAGACACCTTTCGGAATCTTGGGCATTGGGTCCACAGGTATGTGGAGTGGAGTGGAGGATTCTGGAATCTCCTTATCCTTTTTATGTGCGTCCGGGGTATAGTTCTTGGCTCTAGTTTGTAAGAGTGCATCCGAATTAACCATGTTGATGAAAGTTTGATCAACCGTAGCATGTGTAGTGCCCCCAGTATATGGGGGTGCCATAAGTTGAGCTCTGTCCTTTAGGGAATGGATCTTTCAGGACGGCAGGCTTCTTTTCTCTTAAGAGCTTCTAGGCTTCTTCAAGCAGAGGGCATTGGTGAGTAAGGTGTTTCTACTTGCAAAGTTTACAAGGGAACTTAACCTTCTTTTCCTCTTTGTTACCCTCTTCGACATTCTATTTTTTGGGCTTTTGTTGGTTCCCCTCTCCTTTCTTACCCTTCTTTTTGTTATTGGGTTGCTGAGGGCCCTTTTGGTTGTTCTGAACCTGGTTGACAGGCTCAGAAGTAGAAGGAGAGGTTGTGACGAAAGAAACATCTGCAGTCGATTGTTTGACTGATAGGTCATGAACCTGTTTGGTCAGTGCTTCGAAAGATGCAGAGTCAACGGAACCCACTATGCCATCAGCATGTGGTCCAGGTTTAGGTCTACTCAGATCGGTATTCGATCGTGGTGCATTAGGTATAATCTCGTACAATAACCCAGATTATGCATAAACGAGATCTAACTGCTGGGTCCGTAGGATGGCTTCTTCCTCGTTAGATACTCCAGATGTAGCTACTTCCTTAGAAATATAAGGAAGGAGTGACTTCAAATACCACTCAAGAAGGAACTCTGGAGGTATGTTGGCCTTAATGAGCCTCTTCCGTCTTCGCCACTCCTGAATGTGGTCAGATAAATGAGTGGCTTTATTTTGCCTAAATGTAGACAAAAGGTTTGTTCCGGCATCATACCGAATAGGAAGATGGAAGTGATTTAAAAAGACAGTGGCAAGATCTCCAAAATTAGAAAATGTGGCTATAGGTAACTCAATGTACCATTTGGTTGCAGCACTGGTTAAGGTCCTTTGGAACAATCTCAATCTAATGGAATCTTCGTTTAATGAATTCGAGGAACACCATAAGTGGAAAGTAGTGACATGGTCACCAGGGTCTTCACCTGCTTTGCCTTCGAACTTTGGAATGTCCAAAGGTAACTTGGTGGGAACTGATGGCCATGTAGCATTATGACACACAGGATCGTTGGTCAGTTTGGAAAGATCTGGCAAATTTAAAGTTGCCAGAAAAGGTAAACGAGGCCTGTAAGACGGTACTTGATAAGCTGGGGTCGAAAAAGGGGAACCACCCATAGTTTGAGCCATGAACTGCTGGTAGGGGTTTCCCCCAACCATCTGTTGATAAGGATTTCCCTCGGCCATATGCTGATAGGAGTTTCCACCTACCATCTATTGATAGGGGTTTCCCCCAGCGACTTGTTGGTAGGGGTTTCCCCCTGCCATCTGTTGTTGTACGAAAGAGTTATTAAAATTTCCCCACCCATATGAAAGTGGATTAGTGCTCTGTGGGTTCATCCACTGTGGCTGGGTATTAGCCCCGCCATATTGCTGGTTAAAAATATTACCCCCTCCCCCTGAGAATAAGTAAAAAGGGACATTACCTGCAGGCATATTACATTGATTCGTGTTAGGGCCTGCAAAGGTATTGAAACTAGTGGAAGCTGATGTAGACAGTGCAGTCATGGTACTCATGATTGGCACGGTTGCAGAAGCACTTGGTCCTACAGCAGGTGTGGAAATCCAAGTACTAGGTATCTGATATAATGGTTGAAAAGAAGGAGGTGGTGCAAAGTTGGTTGTACTGCTAGGTCCAACAGCAGGTGTAGGGATAGATGCCATCATTGTTCCACTTTGCATACTTAATGTACCAGTATTGAATTTGAAAGATGGAGTAGTCACAAAGGTTGTTTGTGCCTGACTCGACGTAGCATTAAAAGAAGGATTTACCGTGTTAGTGTTCATACCTATAGTGGGAGTTTGGGGAACTCCCTGTTCACCTCCTAAAGTAGACATCAAATGTCCGGGTAAGGAATTATCTGCACTGAAATGGGGCTGCTGGAAACCAACAGGTGACAGAAGCGGAATTCTAGTATTGGTCAAAGGAGGATTGAAAGGAGTGCTATACTCTGCAGATGTAAGATCTTCAACCTCAACTGAACTAAAGTGTCGCTGATCTGTAGTACCTGGTAGTGGTTCCTCAGGAACCTCCATTTCAGGGTTTTCTGTTGCAAGAATTTCCTCAGAAAATTATGTTTCAGGAGTAGTTTCTGAAGAAATATCGGGGTTTACCCGCTGTCGTCTAGCTGGCTGTAAAGGTTCTGTTCTAAGTGGTGGAAGGTTTTGAAACCTTCTTGATCTACAAAGCTCTTGATTCTCCGTGATTATATATATATAATAACAGACTAGAACCTAGTGGCAACTACAACTAGGGGGAAAACAGCACGCCAACTAAAAAGTCCTAAGTATGCAAACCAGGCAAACAAAGATGCCTTCCGGAGAAGAATCTGCGATGATGAGGGCCCAGAACAGATCAACGAAGGAAGAAAGACAGTTACCCGGGGTCCACAATACAATGACTAAGGGTGCAAGCGCTGGAATCACCAAACTGCCCTCCCAAAGACCTGCAAGGGATTTCCTCCCACGTCTGTCTTAGGTACAACAAATATACCCTCTATTGTCACCTGTGTATGAACCTAAAGTCAGATACTAAGGATACCACAACACCGAAAACTCCTGGGGGAACAGTCACCAGTCGAATCAGAAAGCATGGGCAGGGTAACTAAGCTCGAAACTCGAAAGAGTCCCCAAACGCAATCCAATCCTGGCGTATGCTCGAACAGAAAGTAGGAGGAGTATTCCCAACAATCTAATCTCGCAATGACCTACTACATAGATCCTAGGCAAGTTTTGAGTGAAATGGGTTTACCTGTGATAGTCAAACTACGATTTTTGCGTAATGTGTGATATTGAGTGGTTTAAGGTGATTTAAACTCAAGATCCTAACCAAAACTAGTTGGTGTAGTGTATCCCTAAAAAGAAAAATTGTTTCTAGTTTATTTTATTAAAATATTTTTTAGGGCTGTTATTACTCAAAAAGGGTAGTGCTTTTGTGTGGCGTGGTTGCAACAAGAAAACAAAAGTGCATAAAATCAAAACTTTCTACAACAAAGCTCTTTTCATTTTTTCATTTACTTCTTTCCAAAACTGAAAATCTGAGCAAATCTACTTAAAAAAATTTTGTTTTCTTTTTTGAAATTGTACAAAATATCCTATGTTATCTTGTAACAAGAAAAATAAGTCTTATTAAACTTAAACTACCAAATTTTTTTTCTTTTTCTATAAACGAAAAAGAACTATAAAGATGGAAAGCAGAATAAAACTTATGTGCAATGTGTGTAAGTATGGCTAAAAAATTTCTTAAGCTTATAGCTATCAAGACACTAGCTCAAAAAAGACTTGATCTACAAGTTTTTTGCAAAGAAAAAGCCTCTAAACTCAGAAACAAAGTGGGAGAAAACAAAAGAGATAGATACAGAAGGACTGACCTAAAGCATCTAGCCCTAGCAAGACCACTATGCCAAGCAAAAAGTAGACAAGCAAGATTCCAACTACCCTACTAACACAAAGAACTGAGAAATGAATCATCCTACAACACTTTAAATGCACTTGAAACCAGAAAAAGACAATAAGTCTAGGAAGATTGGAAACCAACAATTCGGAAGACACCCTAGAGGCTCTAAAACGGACCGAACCGTAAAACAAAGGATAGGATGAGTACAGAGCAAACAAACGTTGCCACAAACAGCGGATACAAGAGTATGCAAGTTTGTAAACTAGCAACATACAATCAAGGCCTAAAAAGCGGAAGTGTTCACCACAAGACACAACCTAGTCTTCCAAAAAGTCATAAACAGTCCAAACGTTCCAAAGGTAAACAAGCGATTCAAAAGATGGAAAAAGACTCAAAGAAAGGTTCTATGACTCAAACAAAAGTTAAAAACCTCATACACCAGTCACAGAGACCTAAAAGCAAAGTCGGCAAACCACTAACAGAAGGCTTCAGGAAACGTACCCTACTGTGCAGTAGGGAAACTCGGGCCCCTATAGAGATGGGCGCTACTGTATGTATAGCACAGTAGCATATGGGTGCTACTGTATGTATAGTAGAGTAGTGCTCATATCTCAAAATCTTAAAAAACTGACTTTGAAATATACCAAAAACTGATGAAAGCAGAAAGAAACAGGCAGGGGATACCTACAGGGTTTCTCCACACATCAAAGGAGTCAAAACAATTCTGGGAAGACACACAAGAACAAGGTTTCCTGGAGCAAAAACTGAACTTTCCCCAGCGGAGTCGCCAGTCTGTTGGCGGAAAAATCTACCCTATAGAAAGGAAAGTAATTCTATCAACTGGAGTGGGGTGACAGGTAAGTGTATTGATGATATTACAGAGATATTTACGAAAAGAAATAAGTTATGGATCTTGAGAACACACCTTTCAATCAAAGTTTGATCCTAGCCTTTACTTGATCTTGTGCTCAACCTTCAAATCCACCTTCCTTTCAGTAAACCTGCAATAACAATACCTTTCTCAAAGCATCTTGGGCAATATATAAAGCTTGAAAGAAACAAAAACAATGTTTAACATTCAATATTGACCAAACCAGATCCAAATTAAGATGTCATTTCAGAACACATTTAAATTGGAACAAGAAAGACACTTCAACCTTTATTGTCAAAAGTAAATTGATGTACAAGTATACCTGACTCTATGACAGGCTCCTGCAACTTGATTCTGGGTTCTTGCTCTTCTCTGGCTTGGATATCTTCAGCATCAACTCCTCCAAATGCAAGCTTCTTCTTTAGATATCTATGTCTCAAAGTTTCTCCATTAATCCATCTAACCTTTCTCTTTAGTCTTCCTTGTATTTATAGGATTAGAGAAGTAGTTCAGGTCGATGTATGGTTATGGAGGAAGTTGGGGAAGTTGGGAAACTACCAGCAGCTAATCCTCCTCGAGAAAATTAATTATTTTTTAATCATCTTTTGATATGTACGCGACTATTATTCAGTGAAGTAGCGTATAGGGCGCTACTTTAGTGCTTACCAACTAGCGCTCATCGAATTTTAAATGTTGAGTGCTACTATGCTGATAAGGAGTAGCACTCATAAGGCTTTGAGCGCTACTTTTATACACTAGAGTAGCGTATGGGCGCTAGTCTCTCTAGGTAGAGTAGCGCTCATATCTCAGAATGATATGTTTAGGGTTTTTCCAGTAAATTTAGGAAATGGAGTAAGTCAACGTATCATCTAAGGTCAACATGCTCCTCCATCCAAATTGTCCTTTTGTGTGATCAACAGTTCAAGGTGATCACGGACGAAGAGGTGCAAGTTTAACCTATAACACCCATGCTCTGTATCCAAATACTCTAAGATGAGACACATAAGGTTTGTATCCCATCCATGCTTCGAAAGGAGTCATGTCTCTAAGTCCTTTGTGAGGAACTCTGTTCTGAAGATAGGAGGCACAGTTAATGGCTTCTGCCCAAAGGCTAGGGTGCAACCCTTTCGACTTTAGCATGCAAGTGGTCATTTCTTTCAATGTTCTGTTCTTCCTTTTAGCAACACCATTATGTTGTGGTGTATAGGGAACAGTATGTTGCATATTCTCTTCAGCACAAAAGGTTTGAAAATCACCCTTGATGTACTCACCTCCATTGTCAATGTGAATGGCCTTGATCTTTCTATCTAAAAACTTTTCTGCAGAAGACTTGAAAAACTTAAAGAATCCAAATACTTCTAACTTCAATCTAAGAAAATATACCCATGTAAATCTAGAATAATCATCAATAAAAGTGAGTATATCCCTTTCCTTTTTCAAATATAGATCTGGAAATGGACCTGCAACATCACTATGGAACAGATCTAGAGGATGAGAGGCTCGCCTTGCCTTCCCTTTCTCAAATTTCTTCTCAAAGTGCTTGCCAATCAAACAACCATGACAGTTTCCCTTAGAAAACTTGATTTTGGGCATCCCTTCAACCATCTCTTTAGTATGCATGTCTTGCAAGTATTGATAGTTAAGATGCACAAATATCTCATGACGCAATCTACTCTCTTCATTGGCATGAGTGTGAAGAGAAGATTGCTTTGAGAGAGGTAAGAAGTGGGAGAACTCATACAGTTTTGACTTATGATTTGCAACACCTTTTACAATGGTAGAACTTGATACCATGTCTTGGATTTCGACCTCATTTGGAGAGAAAATCACCCTCTTGGGCTCTCTAGTATGGGTCATCTGATACACTGAAAGAAGATTAGCAGTGAGAGTGGGGACATAGAGTACATACGAGAACTATCCATGATCTAGTTTGATTCTACCAATCCCTTCATAAGAGTTCCCCAACATAATGGATGGTCCAACAGTAGCTTCAAATCCAATGAAGAGATTCTTGGAGGAATACATATGCCTAGATGCTCCAGAATCTATGATGAAAGAGGATTGATTTTATGCACCTACCATGAGGGCATGGCATCTCTCTTTGTTCTCATATCCATATGGTTCACTCTCTTTCTTCCTAGCACATGTAGGTACTGGGAGATTATTCTTCTCAAGGAGTGAGGCCATGAGATCTATGGTCTTCTTCATGCATGAAATTTCAGGGTGATATCCTCGATTACAATATGTGCATTTGGATTTTCCCTTCTAAGTGTGCTTGTCCTTCTTAGGATTCGAGGCTCCATCTGACTATATGGGAGCCTCCTTATGCTTTGTATCATTCAAATTTCTATCATAATTTTTTTGTATCCCTTTGCCATTCGCTATTCTCATCTCAGTGGCTTCAAGAGCTGAATCTAACTTGGTTTTTATCACTCCCATGTGTACTAGCTTCTCCTCCTCAAGAGTTAGAGATTGGATGAAGTCTTCAAGCAAAGGGAATTTCCATTTTGGAATGGACAATATTGTAGACTGGAAGGTCGAAAAAAACACTAAATAATCAGGGCCTAGCTTCAATAGGATGGCAAGGATGAGTTGTTTTTATTCCTTCTCAATCCCATACCTCTTCAACTGTGAAATCAAGTTGTTGAATTTGTTCAGAAACTCAGTGATAGTTTCGAAACTGCTTGGGCTCATGGAGATGAGCTCATTTTCTAGTTTATACCCCTTCAAATCATCTTTCTGGCCAAGGAGGGATTCAAGCTTGTCACAAACCTCCTTTGGAGTCTTCAAATCAATAACATGAAAGTGCAAATCTTCAGAAATGTTGAGTAGCAATAGTCCTACTGCTTCATCAAGCTTGTCTAAGTACTTGGATTTCTCTACTGCACCAATTGGCTCAACTGTTGAGCCATTCACCACTTTGGAAAGACTCTTTGACTTCAAGAAGATGTCCATTTTATCCTTCCATTCGAAGTAGTCGAATGAATTCAACTTGAGATCCATGATACTAAAGAATTCAAAGCTGAGAGAGGGAGATTCCTTCAAAACAAATGAGAATTATGAAAAGAAGATCTGCTCAATTCGAATTGAACACTACCTTAGGAAACTGAGCACATTTTACTAATTCCTTCACACCTGGATAGACCTCACTGGATTGCTCCAGTGAATTCAAGGCAATAGCACCAGGATTTGTTGTGGAAACTCAGAGGATTCTGGTGCTCAATGAAAAACAGTTTCTCAAGGAATTGCTACAAGTGTTGCTGCTGCAATTCGAATAGCTGCTGTCAGCTCTGATACCATGTGATATTTTTTGAATAGGATCACTCAATAGTAGTAGACCTCACTAGAATTCACTCATGTAGTGCAAAAAGAAGAGGAAGAAATGTTTAATCAATTAACACTCATTACACAGAAAATGGAGAAAAACTTTTGTATCATACATCAACTATAAGCTGGCACTCTGTAATGTGAATAATAACTTAATACAATCAAAATAATTTGAATGCCACCAAGGTCATTCTAATCATCCTCAATGGTTGGATTGGAGAGCATTGGATACATCATCCGAACCAATGGCAGTGGTCATAAAGGTCAACTATTCATTCAAATGAGTCTAACTGAGTCTAACTGAGTGCATGGGCACTAATTTAGGGAAGGAGACTCCAATGTGGGCACATGAGGATCTGTTAGTAGTTAGTGGAGCTCAAACTAGTCTCATTGGGTGCCTATCTAAGTGCTTCAGTCAGTTAACTCGTCAATCATCCCTTGAATCAAGGAACTGAGTCATCAACTAAATAACTAAGTAAAGTAACTCCTAAATAGGTGGAATAAGGTGCACATGTTCTCCAGTGATGAAAACAAGGGCGCATCAGTGACTAGGAGGGATAGAACTTAGCAGAAACAGGTTCCTGGGGGCTGCAAAATAAGGACTAGGTGTTGGGAGACCACCAAAATGATGACTGGATGCATGCAGATGACTAGATGCATGCAGGAGTGCAAAATACAAAAATTATGGTGAGAATATTCCAACACCAAAGCTCATATTACACACGAAGTCATCAATCTTGTATTTTTACAAAGATTGGAGAAGAATGCTCAGATAAGAGTAAGAAGGAGAAGTGTGATCATTGAATATGATCTATATGAGGTAAATTATCTGTTGTATTCTCATGGTAGGTGCACTATACTTCTAAAACTCCTTTCAATCTCTCCAATTGATCTCTTTAATTGATCTCTCTCTCTAAGTGAGACTCATCAAAACCACCTCAAATCACCTTAATTTTTCCTGGAGCTTTGCATCCACTCTAAAGGATCAATCTCTACATAAAAGGGGTTGGATCATATCTGAATATAATTAATTAATGGCTGCAGTAGAACATGTTCATAAGACTAGAATAGGAACTATGGGGCACATCTCCCACAGGTGGCTAAGGGTGCATATCCAAATCCTAGAGAAGCATTGAGTTTTCTCAATCACAAAGATACACTACCAAAATATGTGAATGTGGTGCGCCCTACTTATTTTATATATTGGGTGACTTGTTGAGCAATTCAAGTTACTAATGAACCTCCTTGGCCTCATCCAATGAGCCTTCCTTAACTAAGTTGGAATCTTTTTTCTTTTCCATACTTGCTAGCTTTCTTTATATTGGAAATTGCACCCTCCTATTTTTTCCTAATGTTTCCTGCTTTTCATACTAACTGGATTTTATTCCTTTTAAAAACTGTGCCCTCCTTTCTTTCTTGATGTTTCCTAATTTTCAAGACTGGCTTCTTTTCAGTGCTTGCATGCTTTGTACACTTTCCTTCTTTATGCACTTGCTTGTTTTTCATTGTTTTTTCGAGTTTCCTTCTTTAGTTGACAACTCATTGAGATATCCTTATCTCCTTATGTGCCCTCATCCAACTCATTATCATATTTAATAATAATTAAATGTCAAAATAATAATTGCATCACCTTTAATTTAATTTATTAAAACAACTACAGGCTAAATTATTCCTAGTTAATTTAATTTCCTAGAGTAATTGGCCAATGATATCCTCATTAATTAATTAATTTACTGATTTTCACTAGGATCCATTTGAACTTTTTTTTAAATTGGTTGCTTCTTAATGGTGACAAAAATGGGAACATGACAGTCCTCCCCTCCCAAGATTGCTTGACCTCAAGAAAGAAACCAACTCCAACCATCTATGAACTCAAAATATGTTGTTGGCTGTCTAGAATTGGAATCCTCAATTCCAAGCTAAATACCAGAGGTCCTCCATGTTTCTGTTGCACCACTCTAATCATTACTCTCTCATCAAAACATAACATTGTCTTCTATGCATCTATCCAACCTCCAGCTACAACAACTAAATGCCAGGATCCCACTTTTTGTGATGCATTCCTCTAGATGACAATGCCATCCCAAGCATTCCATAATGCCAAGGAATTCTTGGATGCCACTTTCTATGATGCATGTATCCCAATGGCACTGTTTCTTGTGGAAAACTATCTTTCCAAATAATTCCAAGGTCCCATTGTCTTAATTGCATCCTCCCAAACATTAGTATCAACAGAAAGAATATATCATCGGGGAGAATGTCTAAATCACTCTCCTAAACTAAGCTAATGTCTTAGAAAAACTTGTCACTTGTCCCAAATATCTAACAGCTCATCCACATTCGGATAGTTAGTTGATTCTAGCCCCAGCTGGGCATTACATTCAAATGTTTCCATTTCATTCTTAGCTAACTTATGCCAGATGCGAATCTAAACTTGGATTTTGCCTTCGATGCTGATCGGTTTCCTAATCAGTTGTTCCACATCATCAATGCTGACCTGCTCAAGATGCTGAATTTTCTCTTTGGCCTCTTGTTGTAGGCACAACAGATCCCATGTTTTATCCAAAATATGGGAGCCCCAATTTTATATGGAAGGGTAACTTAGTCAATTTTTCGGGTTGTTCATCCTGTCTGGGTGGATTCTCTCCTTTGACATGACTTGATTTAGTTAACAATTTCCTCTTTTGAAAATTTATAGTTTTTTGACTGTTTTTCTAAGTTGCAGGAAGCTCTGATTTTTTCCACAAAGTTATGTTCATCCCGCAAAACCGCAATCCTGCAATTGCAGATTGTGGGAGTTTGTTGTTTCTTTTTGAAATATTGTCATCCCGCAACCTGCAATTGCGGATTGCGGGAAGACCTTGAAAATAGGTTTTGGACTTTTCCGTTCCACAACCTGCAAATTGCGAATTGCGGATTGTGGAAAGTAGATTGAATAATAAAGTTGCGTTGTGTGTTTCCGCAACTCACAACCCGCAAATGCGGATTGCGGATTGCGGAATGCGGAAAGGTTTGTCAAATAAACGTGTTTCATGTGCCTGCAACCCGCAACCCACAAATTGCAGATTGCGGATTCCGGATTGCGGAACGTTTTTGTCACTTCTTGAGTTTGTTCTCTCTGCAACCTGCAATGCGGATTGCAGATTGCGGAAATATTGATTTATTTGTTTCTATGAGTTACGATCCCGCAACCCACAATTGCAGATTGCGGGATGAATGTACATATTTGCAAGAATAAAACTCTCGCAACTCTGCTTCCACATGTTTAATCTTAACCGTTGATTTGTTTTGATCCTACGGATGAGATTACACTGCGTGATTTGAATAATTATTTGGATTGTTTCACTTTTATTTATTTGTTTTGATTCATTTGAGTTGGTTTTTATCATTTCAGTTGGTTCCATAATCTCGGTGGTTAACTTAACATGTTATCTTTCACATTCCCCACCTAGATTTGGTCTTCACTACATAAGATGATTCATTTTATTGGTTTTTCAAAGATTTCAAAGATCTTGTCATTTGATTCTGATTATTGTGTGTAATGATTGCTTATCCTTATTTGAACTTGTTTGAGTCATTTGCATGCTTCAATTTTGACTAATTAATTTCATATGATGTTTCGGTAATCTTAGCAAAAAAATTGAACTTCATTGAATAAATAAGTTTAAAGAGCATCTTGATGGGTTAGAATAATTTGATTGAACACTAATGTTTAATCATTTTGATTTATGACATGAAAGGGTGTATATCAAATAATGGAATTGTGCATTTAATTCTCAACTTTGAAAGGATTATGGAATTTTACCAAGTCTTGAGTATTTGATGAAGTTTGTCCTTTTGAGAAAATCTATAATTATATGACAAATATTTTTCAAGGCCTTGTTATGTTTAATTCAATTGAATCCTAAAAATAACATACTTTCAAACCATGGAAATAGTCAATAATTTTTCATTAAGCAAAGTATTATATTTTACAAAGGATAATTAGCTTTGCTTGTTGATAAGATTATTATTATTGTTTAGATTATATTCGATATACTTTTAAAATGACAATATTAATAATTTATTTGTATAATTGGATTTTGATATATCACGTTATTTCCAATGTTAATGCATAGTATTTCACTAAACCCTAATTTGTTGTTGCCGTGAAGATTAAAAAAGAATCACGCACCTGTAGAAGACATGTTTTTGCATGGAGGATTGTGAGCAAACTGTGAGGAATTAGCTCAAACGATTGAAAACCCTCTTCCAAAATGGGCTCATTTACCCCTAATCGTGGACATTTTTTCAAATCTATCAATATATTGGGAGGAAAACGTGACCGGATAGAGGTGAATTTTCCAGAAATTCGTTCCGACCGTTTTTGCATAGCTGAACGAACCAGACATCTGGGGATTTGATGCTATCCTTCCCACTACTCTTCACTTGTATAAATTCGACCTCAGCATTCAAAGAAGGAGGAGGGAGAGATCTCTAAAGAATGGAAGGATTTTCATTCTTCCTATATCTGCATGCTTCTTGCAATGTTTGTATTGACGGGTAAGAAGGATAAATGTTGTTGCCAGAGGGAGTGGATGATTTCTGCATGACAGAGAAATGAATTTCTTCTTTCTCTGCTATGATTCTCTTGATATCAATGTCTTGTGTTTAAGAGATTGGAGACCGTAGGCTCTTCTTGAAGTGGCTGCTGATTATCAATTTGAAGCTTTGTAAATTTTTTAATCACGTTGAGATGCTAATACAATTTCTTTTATGCAATTATTTTCTATTTGTTCATGTGCATTTAATCAGATTTCTCTTTTTGTGCACAGATCGGATTATAATCAGATTCATTTTTTGCATTTCTGTAGTTTATTTGTTCATCAGATTATATTTAATCATTGCATAAATGATTCTATGCTCAAACAGTTTTAGCATATTGAAGATAATGTTTTACTTCTCATGTTAGGATTGATGTGCTTATGATATCAATGTTTAAATGTTTTTAAATCATTGATGATCCAATTATTTTTTTTGAGCATTAAATCATTCTTTCCATTTTTAATTACTTTTCTCCCGGGATAGGATATTAATTTAATTAACATTTAGATAGGTTAGTATTCTAGTTCATATATGTTTTTATTGTTGATGTATATGTAACTTCGGAATGTATTTCATATATGTATGTTGTATGTACTCCTATAGAGATGGTATTATTCCTCTATACGGAAGTGTCGTCATTTATATTGTAAGTGTCGTAACTTATACTTGATGGGTTATTAGACCACCTTGTTGGGGTCGGCCCTGTATAAGTCATGTGGGTCGAAGGGTTATTAGACCACCCTATTGGGGGTCGGCCATGTGGGTCAAAGGGTTATTAGACCACCCTATTGGGGGTCGGCCATGTGGGTCAAAGGGTTATTAGACCACCCTATTGGGGGTCGGCCCAGTCAGCATTATATTATGTGGTTAAGTTCGAGCCTACATGAGTTAGGTAAAAAGGCAAGTCAAGTCAAGTATAAATAGAGTGCGGGAGGCACTCTATTTGTTCACTCACTTCTCACACATGCACTCAAGGAGGAGTGGCACACTTATGGAGGAGGAGGATCTGCTGCTAGGTTATGGCTATCTCTCTTGGTTGGTTGTATCATTGCTCTATCTATCTCTGAGGAAGTTATTGGGGTTTTTCACCTTTATGGTTTTCCCCAAGTAAATCTTTGTGTCTCTTGTGTGCTTGCATTATTGTCTCCATGATTGATATGCTGTAGATATGTTGTACATGTTGTTCTCTCAGTTAAGATCCTAGATCAGATTGAAGTAAATTCTGAAAATTTAACATTTATGTAACTGTAGAATTTCTTCCAACAGTTGCAGAACTATTAATTGTAGATTGCATTCAAAACACATTTAGGATTAGTTTCATATTTAATTCAAAGTCTCCCTTTCGAGGAGCAAACTCACCGACTCAAAGAGTACCAGCGGAGGTTGAATATTCGTGGGTGTTAACCACACCAAACAACTCGAGCATAGGGTAATACTTGCGTAGGATTATCTGAAGATTTTGGCTGGATTTTCATCCCCTATTCTTCGCCTTGGACACCATTCCAACACATACACAACCAAGGCATCAACACCTCTTCACCCCTGCGCTCGACCTACTCAAGCATCAACTTAGGCGGGCAAGAATCCTCAATAAGCTCCATGGCATCAAAGTGTATAATCTCCATGATATTATCTCCTACATACCATCGTCTGATGCATATAGCCTGGGATTTCTTAAGGATCTCTTCAACTGATTCATTTAGCTCGAGCCAAGTGTTCAATGCAGCTCTGGCCTTCTTAAACTGAAAACTACTGAGAATGGGGATGTTTTCTGGTATATCCTTGATATACCTCTGCCATTCACCAATATTTTGATTTTCCTGAGAGGCCTGCAACCTTTTGGCTTTCTGCCCTTCAAGGGCACCATACATCTTACCAAAAATTATATGAGTCTCCCTGATCTCATCCAAGGTGCAAAATAGATTCTCTAGCAACTTGTGATGTTCCTCATTTACTTGAAGGGCCAAATCCTTAAATTGTTGGGAAGACAACTTAAAGAAAGTAGATGAGGTTGCACTTGCAATTGAATCCTCACATTGTTTTTGCAGTAAAGCTATATTCTGTGTGTTGGTAGAATTTTCAGTTTGTACATCCCGAAGTTCATCCTGCAGAGAAGTATTGTTCTGCTCCAAATCTCCTAACTTGTCTTCCCATAGTCTCCTAAGATCAGCAACATAATTCTCATGGTCTTCCTTTGTCTTTACCAGCTCCTCTTCTAGCCTTTCCAATTCTTCTTTCTTATGATCAATCTCTCTATTCAATATCTGGATTGAATCAAGGTTTGCACTAGCAAATGCCCCTAAGGCTACGATTGTTTCAATTTATCTTGTCTGGGGGTCATTTGCTTGTTGAGCCCACACTATCTGATTAGGAACAGTTACTTCTAATCCAGCTTGATCTCTTCTCCTTTTCTTACCTCTCTTTACCACTTCTTTATTATCCTTACTGTAGAAGTAATGCCCAAGAGGGACCACCTCATCATCTTCATACTCAGTTATTATTTCGGAAGTAATTGAAATAACATTCTCTGTTGAAATCAATGATGGGGTTTGAGTGACCATAGGATTGGGTATAGGCATGGTAACTTGAGGAGTAGCTAAAGGGGTAAAGATACTCTGAGGGACTGATGGACCAGGGGTTGGAGAAGGGATTGAAGTGAATGCTTCAGAAAGTGAAACTTGATCATCATTATCAAGTAGTGATGAGGAAGGAATGGAAGGTGGTTCATCAGTAGTGAATGATGATAAATTAGGTATGGGTAGTTGCGGGGGGACATTCAAAGAATGGACTTCTGCAATAATAGATGGGGAAATGGAAAAAGGAACTGAATTGTCTAAAGGTGGGGTGACTCTAGAAATCAAGGTATGAAAAAGTTGAGATATGGAAAATGGTGGGATAACTCCTGGGGACAAAACAGAAAGATCATGGATAGATGACAACAAAAATGATGAAGTTGTGATGTCAGGGGCAGTAGTCACCTCCAATTCCTGTTGATCAGGATCAGAATGATCCATTTCAATCATATTTGACAAATCTGTGATTGCTTATGAAACTTCAATTACCTGCTCAGTCACTTCCTTAGTGACTTCCCGAGTTACTTCTTCAGTCACTTCTTGAGTTATTGACACTGGAGGATTAGGTCCATCATCAACATCACTGTCAATGAGCTCAATAGTAGGTACCTATGATGTGGGGATCTGAATTTTCTATCTTTTAGTTGGGTTGACCTCAGCTATCATTAAATCATCACATACTTGTGCAGCTGCAGTAGTCATTTGAACATCCCGAGTAGACTTAGGAGGTTCAACTATTTGGGTTTTCAGCATTGAAGATATCTATGATAACTTCTCCTTCGTCTTATGATAAGTATCCAATAAGGCTTTCACCTACTCAATTGTTTTCACCTCAGGAGGATTTTCAATGGGGGTTTTACCTTTATCCCCATTTGGATAAGTGAGCATTATAGGGGCATTAGCCTGCTGGTTTTCCTTTTTTGCTCTGTATTTTCTCACTTGCTCAAGCAGATTCATCTCGAATGTTCTGTATCCCAAGACTTTAGCTTTGATGTCTTTTTGAAACTACATAATCTGATGTTATTCATCTAAGCTCTTGGCCCTAGCCAGGACTTCAGAAAATGTGTCCACTCCTTGATAGATAGAGTCATCGGGGTTTTATTCATGGACATAATCCATCTTCATATGATATTGTTTGAAGTGTGCATCAAGGAACTTCTTAGGATCATGTTTTCTTTTGGGAGCAACTCCTAGCTTTAAAGGAGCCACCTGGTCACCAAGCACTGCATCCCAATTTGAGGTTGGGATTACTAATGGCCCAAGATTCAAGGAAAATTTAGGCCATCCTTTCTTTTAAGGACCAGTGAGCTTCCTGTAAACACCATCAGTAACAGTCTGGTAGGAAACTTCTTGAATGACCAATATGTCAGGCACTATTCTGGGAAGAAGATGAACAGTTTCACTTCCCCAGACTCTGATATATGAATAAGACTCAAAAACATACCAATCACCAATAGTATTAATGAAGGCCTTAGCATCAATTGAAAAGGCAGGTGCCTCCTGCTTGAAAATATTGAAGTAAATGGTGCCCATGAAATGGTCACAAATGTCATAAAATAGTGGCACAAAATTGGTTTCCCGGAGTGCTGAATGATAAATATGAACTCGTGGATCTGAAGGGGTCCAATGCCATCCCAAGTTGGGATATTGGAACTCAGAGCAAAAGACATCCAAAATGAAGGCTAACAAGTAAAAGTGTGGATTTCTTAGGGCAGGTGCCTTTTGATAATCCTAGATTGTTGTCTTAAGTTCTGAGACAAGATAGATGCCCAAGGGAAGGATTCACCTATTGTTAACACATGATGGGCTATTGTAGCCCACTCAACCTTAAAGACTGAACAATTTGGGAGGCGAAAGAACCTGCAGAGCATGGCTTCCAGTAAGGAATAGGGCTCTTTAAACCAAACAATTGGGTATAGGTTATCAACCTTCGGCACAAAATTACTAGGTTTAATCATCCATGATTTCATCATCTTGTCAAAATTGTACCTAGTTTTAGATGATGTTATGAACTCAGGGCTAAGGGTTAGTGCAGCCGGCCTAAGAGCAAAGGCTCTGATAAATACCTGAGGGAAGAAGGTCGTCAATGGCGACCTTGTGCTATCATTAAACGACTGGTCTTTAGGGTTGGCATTTCCACAATCCATTTTACTGGGTCTATGTAAGGTAAGACAGTGGGTTGAGAAGCCCTAATCTTCTCATACGCAGGTCCATCTTCTTTGATGTCAGAAAAATCATCGTTATCAAAAATTGGGTAAATCTTGGCCCAATCCATTTGATATGTTTCAGTGACCCTTTCACTGGTATTAGAGAAGATACCAAAATTGGGGCCCTTAGTCTGCAAATCCCTATGGACTGTTTTAGAACGAGTATTCCGTGACATGTTGGCAAAGTCTGGAAATTCTGGTAAATAAATCAAACAAAAATCAAAACTAAACCCAAAACAAGAAAATCATGAAAGGTAAATGCAAAAACGACAATAAACCAACCTGGAAATGACTAAAAATTGCTGAAAATGACCCTGGTAAGAAAATCGCAGTACAAATCCACGTAGCAGGGTAAATTCCGACAATAAAATGATAAAGAAAATAGGAAAAATCACATATTTATCAATTTCCAGTCGAATCAAATCTAGACAATAGGATTAAAGAAAACAAACGGCTGAGATTACCCCCTGCGGGATGTGTGTAGCTAGGGTTTTCACCCTAGCTTGTGCAAATGAGCACCTACTAAGGAGAAGGGACTCCTTAGTAGCAGTTCAGTAAAAACAGTAAATAAAAGACAATACAGTAAAAAATTAAACTACTCTAAGCATGTGTATAAACAGAAAAGATAAGATAATAAAAATGGTTTTTGTATTGAGTATACCTCCAATATGAAGGTTCCCTAATGGACAACAACTATGTCTCAAGTGTAAGCAACCGAGGGGTGTTATTTGGATGCTTATCCCCCCGATCCTACTTAACTACAAAAATTCTTATGTGTTCCCCAAGTGGGGTTAGAATGTTGGTTGTATTAAGTAGTATTTTAGGGCTCACTTGAATTAGGTGACAGAGTGTGTGCATGTGAGATGATGAACCCAAGTAAAAGTGCAGAAAACAAATCGCGGGTCTATGGTAAATCTGAGCGGTCGGACCACGGGAAACAACTCAATAGTCGAGGATGGGTTGCGTGATTTTGGCCGAAAGACGCAGGCGGACCACGGGAAAAGGGTCTAAAGGCGCAGGCAGGTTGCATGAAAATGGCTGAAAGCCGTAGGCGGGACGCGGGAAAAAGGATGAAAGATGCAGGCGGTTTGTAGAAAAATGGTTGAAAACCGCAGGCGGGTTGCAGGAAAATGGCTGAAAGCTGCAAGCGGGACGCGGGAAAAAGGCCAAAATGCGCAGGAGGGTTGCAGGAAAATTGCTGAAAGCCGCAAGCGGGATGCGGGAAAAAGGCCGAAATGCGCAGGCGGGTTGCAGGAAAATGGCTGAAAGCCATAGGAGGGATGCGGGAAAAAGGCCGAAATGCGCAGGTGGGTTACATAAAAATGGATGAAAGCAGCAAATGGCCTGCGAAAAAATGGGTTAACAGCCGCGGTCAAACCGCACGAAACAAGCTGATAGCTGCGGTCAGATCGCAGGTAACAGACTAGAAACCGCCGGTAGATCGCTGGAAACAGTCTAAGAGCCGCGGTTGGATCGCGGGTAAATGCCTGAAAGATGCGGTCGGAACGCAACTACGGGGGGAAAAAGACGCGGTTTACGACAGCCGAAAGGGACAGCCAAAAGGAAAAAACAGAAAAATATTGCAGAAAATTAAAAATATTTAAAACTGTAACCAGAAATTCAAAGGAACACAAGGGGAGTCGCCAAAACTGTAGCTAGGGTTTTCACCCTAGCTTGTGCAAATGAGCACCTACTAAGGAGAAGGGACTCCTTAGTAGCAGTTCAGTAAAAACAGTAAATAAAAGATAGTACAGTAAAAAATTAAACTACTCTAAGCATGTGCATAAACAGAAAAGACAAGATAATAAAAATGGTTTTTGTATTGATTATACCTCCAATGTGAAGGTTGATGAAGCCTTTGCAGCAGTCCAGGAGGGTTGCTTCCAAGCTCCAATGTTGTTCCTTCCTCTTTCTCCAAAGGGATTTGGAAATGGGCCAAAGGGGCACTCAAATGTGAAATTAGCTCAAGGGTGAGCTAGGGTTTCAAGAGTGCTTTTGGCAGAGTAAGGGTGTGGTTGACTGTGGATATGAAATGAGGAGCCTCCATCACCTATTTATAAGTTTTTAGTGGTGGAGTGTTGGCCCATGGTTTTGGGCACCATATGGTTTAGGTCAGCGGTATAGGGTTTTTGTTTCCTTTTTCCCTCTTTTTCCTCTTTTTTGTATTTTTTATTCCCTTTTTAGAAGGTTTTTGCTATTTTGGAGGAATTTTGTATTATTTTGAGGGAAAAAGGGGTTTTTTGGCCTTTTGTAGGCTTTTTTAATGGTTTTTTGGCCTTTTGGAGGCTTTTTAATGGGTTTTTTAAGGTTTTGGAGGCAAATATGGTAGGAAATATGGACAAATGAGTCATGTAATGGGGTAGATGAGGTAGTGAGCACTTTTTGGGTGTTAACAATGTGGGATCGGGTTCAAAAGTTTTATTTTCAAACTTCAATCAAAATATCCGCAATCCACAATCTGTAATTGCGGGTTGTGGGTTACAGGTTTGCAAATCGCAAAAGAACGGATAAAAGTGTTTCCGAAATCCACAATCTGAAATTTCAGGTTGTGGGTTTCGGGAATGAAAACAACGCTTAAAAATCAAAATAAGTTTCTTGCATCCCGCAATTTGCGAGTTGCGGGATTCGAGATCACACAACGCAGTTTATTGACATAATGTCTTTCCACAATCCGAAATCCAAAATTTTTGGATTTCGGGTTGCGGATTCGAAGTTTCCAA
This sequence comes from Larix kaempferi, assembly GCA_027924585.1. Lineage (NCBI taxonomy): Eukaryota > Viridiplantae > Streptophyta > Pinopsida > Pinales > Pinaceae > Larix > Larix kaempferi. The sequence continues at coordinate 14,380,951 of BSBM01000088.1, read as the reverse complement.
AAATAATCACACAGTCTTCCCGCAACCCACAATTTCGGGTTGCGGGTTTCGAGTTGACGAAATTCCAAAATAAAGAACAAACGATTCCCGCAATCCGCAATTGTGGGATTTCGGGTTTCGGTATTTTGGGAAGAAAATTACATTTTGAAAGAAATGAAGGCTTTCTGAAAATCAAGAAAACAACCAAAAACTCAGAAATTTTCTAAGGAAAAAATGATAATTACATAAACCAAAAGACAAAGGTATGAGATCATACAAACAGAATTTTAAAACTCAACTCAATACCTTAGTATTTACAAAAAAATTGGGGCTCCCATGATCATTTGTTCATGGGATTTGTTTTGTCTACAATAAATGGCGACTGGCTGGGAAGAACCAGTTATCTTTGCGAACAAAACTTTAGTCAAATAAAGTATGTCAGCCAACTTATTTTCAACCCGAAATTTTTAGAAGATGTTTATAAAAATGACAATCAATAAGCAGAATAAAACATAAGATTGATATACTCCCATCCATGATCAGTTTAAAGATAATGAAAATCTATTAAGGAGATTTAAGAAATAACAGGAACCCTTTTGCCATTATGTAATCATAGGAATACAGCTTTTAGATGAACCTGGGGGTAAGCTTCATAATGCTCTGGATATCCAAATCACATATCACCTTGACTTATTAAATGCTTTACTTACATATGGATACATTATTACCAATCTATTCATTTTCTTATTCCTCTTTTCCTCTTCTTTTTTTAAACCAAAAGGGAAAGTTGTACATAAGACTTCATTGATATAAGACCACTTCCTTGACTTGGTGATCAGATTTTGGCAATGCCATTCACAAACTCGATCTGGAAACTGAACAAGCCAGCTCAGTAATGAGACCCCTTGTCTTCCAACTGTGACACTGAAAGCAATCATCATGGGTTGGTGACCATATAAAGATTATTTCAGTCCAAAATCAAACTCATGATAATGGCAGAGATGGATTGTGATAAGACCCCCCCTGTCCTTACATGCAACATTGTCTTATAAAGAAAAGGTAAAACATAAGTCTTATTAGGGTGTGAATTACAGGACACCACCATGGCTTGGTAACCATATGATAGTGGCATTACTCATTGATTCTTTGCAAAACATGAATGGACCGACCTGTGATAGGATCTTCCACCTTTTAGTAAATTGAAAGTCATCTTCCAAGTTTGGTGGCTTGGTGTGAAGATGTCATTCCACCCACATCTATGAACCTAATGGGATGGCTTGTAATAAGACCCCCAATCCTGTAATCCACCATTATCAAATAATATTCTTTTGAAAGTGACCGTGATAGGATCTAGAGCAGATAAAGGTTGACCAAGTTATTGAGATATGTTGTAATATACTAATGAAACATAAGACAAGAAATTCAGTTACTTTCCACAAACTCAATTAAACAAATAAAGCATGTATAAGATAATGACCAAGGTGAAAAGGTCTCAATCAAAGTTTTGCGCTTAGTGATTGTCTGTTCTTTGTAAAACAAATTCTGACATGGGTTGAGAAAAGCCAGCACTGACAGGGCAATCTAAAACTTGAGTTTAAATGATTCTTGAAATACGCTGACTACTAACCATTACCAAATGTGTGGAATTTATTAGAAGAAAAACCATTAAAAGAAAATCAATCAAGACAAAGAAAATGCAAAACACACCAAACCTATGTACAAAGTGCATCAGACTATTTAGACAAAATACTTCTTGAGTAGTGAAACATTCACTGGATAAGTGTCAATGACTCCCTCCAGTGTCTACAACCGAACTATACTTGGACCAATAATCTCTGTAATAATGAAAGGTCCAAACCAAAGGCACTGAAACTTGGTATAATTATTTTTATCCTTATTTTGCTTATCCCATCTCAAAACCAAGTCTCCTACTGAAAATTCCCTGTCAAAAGAGGATTTCTCATCAAACCATCTCTTAACCATTTGTTGATGATGATATAATTTATTTTTAGCCTGTTCCCTGTCTTCCTCCAGCTTAAGAAACGTATCAATTCTCTACTGAAGAGGGGAGGAATCATCTTCCTGAATGGATTGGGCTAATTGTAATATCCCGATTTTGACCCTATTGCATTAAGATTGTAAATGATGTGAATATTGTTAGTTAATCATGGTGAGGAGCTCAAGGCCAAGGCCCCGCCAGTGATTTAGAATTATTATGTAGATGCCTATGGTTCTTGTGCTAGCCATACACAATGTAAATTCGGACATCATGTACATATGCAATTTTAATTAAAAACCCACAACCAGCTATGCAATGCAACAAAGAGATGGGGGCATGATCTTTACAAGGAATAGGGAGGGAAAATAACCAAACCCTTGAGCCAATAGAGTCAATCCATGTGTCAATGAGGAAAACCCATGAACTCTCAACTACCCATTTTGGCTTATGCAATCAATCATTAAATTCTTCCAGGAGTTGGTTGAGGCAGTTAATGCCTTGGGAATGAAGAGGTATGGCAGCCAATTTTGTGTATGGGCAAGCCAGCAACCTAGGAAATCGAGTTTTGTCTTGCTGGGCAAGAAAACACCCACGAAATGGTGCCCAAAGCCATTCTTCACCCATGGAATTCATCCTCTCACGCAATCTGAGCTTGCTAGGGTTTTATCCTTCACGTTTTTCACCATTTCTTGCATTTTTCCATGCTTGCAAACTCGTTTTTGGTTAGCTCAGTGGCTGGGAGAAGAGAGCCGTGATTTTTGGGGTTATGGAGGTCGTTTCTGCCCATGAGCATTTTTTTTTTTAAATGATTCTGCTCTCCAAGGTTTATTCCCCATTCTTCCATATTCGTTTTGGCTGCCCACGTTTTTCTAGGACTGGTAGAAACCCCATTGTGGGGCACTTCACTGTAAAAACGCCCAGCACTTGTATTTCTGGTTGTTATGTGCATCCTTGTTTTGGTTTGAACCTGTGAGCAAGATATTTAGGAGTGGAAGAGGACAGAGTTGGCTTGATGAGCCCAGTGAAGTATCCATGGGCTCAATGGTTGAGCCACTAGCCTAGAAATTCACCCTCTATCCATCTCCTAGCATCCTGAGAAACCCAACTATTGATTGGCTTGGTTGATTCTGGTGTATCTTTGGCTATGGGAGTTCCTTGTGGAGATCATACCCAACTCGAGGGTGGCAGTGGTGCTGAGAGATTGAAGAGCACACTAGCCTATGGTTTGGTGGAACGTTGTAGAAGCATAGCTGGTTGCTCAGGGACTACTTGTTTTAAGATAAGTACTCTTATTTGCTATTGCTGCAATGTCTAGATTTAATGGCTATCATGAAATGCTAAGTGTATGCTAGATAGTAACATGACGTTAATTCCGTTGTTTTTAATTACAATATGCCTATGACATGAATAGCTTGAATGTCTTGAATGCATGATGGACGTGTGACAGATTTCTAACCTTGCTAGGTTTGCAAATGTCTATGCTTTTCCATATGTCCATCTTCACTCCATATGAATGTTTACTCTGTCATGAAAATGCTAGATGTGTGTTAATTCCATACATGATTTAATTCTGCTGTGTTTACTTAGATTTCCACATCTACATGCCTGTCTTTTATGATTATGTGGATGTTTTTATGGAACAATTATGGGGCTAATTCCCAACTTCCAGTTTAGCATCAATGTTCTCTCCATCATGCTGGTACGATGGGAGGGGGCGTGACAGTTTGGTATCAGAGCTGTTGGTTGCAGCATTGGGCCTTTATGGGCTGCCTATCACAGTGGAAGAGGTAAGTACTCCTCCTGTTCAAACTGCTCCTTAAGAAAATTCAGAAAAATTTGAAATTTTTCTAAGTACTTTTAGCTTTCTGCTAAGTCTGTATCGGCGGCGAGACTCGGCAAGTTCATCCGCAAGGCAGAAGAAACTTGTGAGTATTTTCCGAAATGGGGAAAATTTTGGCGAGTTTGTCCGCAGCGGTGACGAAACCTGGTGAGTTGGTCTAAATTCGCGGAAGTATTTGGTGCATCTCCGCCGCAACGCTGGAAGAACTCGGCGAATTCATCCGCAATGTCGGAGGAGGCTGACGAAGTTGGCGGAGTGGAGCCGAATGAGCCGGCGAAGTTGGCTGAGTTGCACCAATGAAGGGAAGAAAGAAAAATTTCGAGAAATTTTCTAAGTATTTTTTGGCATCAAGAAGGAAGTTTCAGAGAAGATGGATGAGTTGCTTCGCAACGGCGGAAGGGATTAGCAAGTCTGCACCGCAGCGTCGGAAGGAATTGGCGAGTTGCTCCGCAGTGTCGGAGGAGAATGGGAGAGTTGCCCCGCAGTGCCGGAAGAACTCAGCAAGTTCATCCGCAACGACGGAAAGAGTTGGTGAGTTTCCGCCGAAGCAGCGGAAATAATTGACAAATGGTGTCGAAGTTGTCGGAAGGGGGAAAAGCTGAGTTTTCAGCAGAGAAACTCGGCGAGCTCGTCCGCACGGCGGAAAAACTCAGCAAGTCCGTCCGCAATTGTTGGAAGAAAATCAATAAGTCCGCCGAAACAAGGGCTTTTTCTGCAGTTTCTCAGTGAGATTTTCAGGTGCCAAAAAAAAAAATGAGGGAACTGCCCTCAACCCGCCTTGCAGTGGCAGGCACAAGGAAGCCACAAGGGGGCAAGCCCCCTTGACCCCCGTCGTCCTCCGAAGACAGTCGTTGAAAGTGTGAAATGCACTCTTGGGATGAAGAGCATGGATTGCATAAAGGGTTGTGGAATTCTCAGCAAGAGTAATGGGTTGTAATATCCATTATAGAGGATGAAAAGGAAATTCCTCACCCTAAAACTAATTCTGGTTGTAGCATAAGAATTGCATATTTGGAAAATAGCAAGAATGAATGATTACACATATGTATATGTTGAATTGCTAATTCATGATAATATCATAGCTAATGATTGCTTGTATGCTTGGTAGGGAAGCCAAGGAAAGGATTAGCTATGATGTGGATGAGGAACTCCATGTCAGAATGAAGAATTGGGAAGAATTCCTTAACTCCTCTCTTTCTATTGTATTTATATACTAGAAATTATGGCATAGGGATGCTGGAAATACAAGAGAATAATGCATATGAATTAGTGGGCATGATTAGAGTCATTGCATAATGCATGTGAATTGCTTATGCATGAGCATGATGTTTCATATTGATAAAATAGTGAAGTTACACATGCAATAGCTCATTAATGGTATTTAATGTTGTTGATAATGGTTGTGTGAATCAGACCATAAAAGCATGATTGAAAACGCAAGAAAATTAGATTGATGAAGTGAATATGCATTAGTTGGAATATTAATTGCCATTGCACAATGCATGTGAAAATGTTTATGCATATATGATATTGCATCTTGGTAAAATAGTGAGGTTTTACATATGCAATGAGCCACTTGAGATAATCATTGTGGCTACTAATAAGTAGTTGTGTTCGCATTGGTTGTAGGATCAAATACAACCAAAGCATGGTTGAATATGTGGGTGATGATTGTTGCATATGACCAACAACCTTATGAGGAAAGGATGGTGCGACAAATCTATGATCGTAAAGTTGGCAAAAGGACTGCGAAGCCTTGGTAAGAGGCCAACTAATCAGGTAACATCAAGCGATGTTAATGACAGCCATGTAGGTAATGGTTATTTGTGCTTAAAATGCATGGATGTTGAAAGAGGATTTGGTAAGACCCCTTCAACTATGATTAAACTATGTTGATTTGGTTTGCATGTGGTATTGAGTGCCTGAATGTGAATGTCAACCTACCAAGTATGGTGAGGTGTGGGTAAGTGAAGGCAGTGAGCCTACACCCTATAATTGCTTAGAAATATCAATGCATTCATATGAATCGTACCATGCCATTTGTGGATGTTGGTTGTGAAGTTTAACAACCCAAGCAAGTGATGACTTATGGTCCTGTTATAATGTATGCCATATGAGAGAGGCATGGTTAGGCCATAATATGTTTGAATGCATAAGTACTCATAAATTAATGCAGGGTTGCATTGAGGAGATGTGCATTAAAATATTAAGTACAATCTTGTGATTATATTATGTAAATGTTGTAAATGTCCATGCATATGTGTAAGTGCACATGTTGAGATGCATTATGTGAATGCATGATTGTGATATATGTCGATGCAATTAGATAATCAATGAAATGGTGAACCAACATTAATCCTGATACCATTTCATGAGCTGCTGTGAATACAGGAGACTGATTGCATGAAGAAGGTAGACATGATGATGGGCTACCAGAGTGCTCTGTGGAAGGACAGAGGTTGCATGGAATGCGAAATAATGAGTATTTACAGTTTATTTAAATTGCACGGATAGTGTACCCATGTCTTGCAATTGTATTTATGATAACGATGCATATATAGATATACATACATATATTTCATTGCACCTCAAATGCTAACAGCTGAAGGTGTTTGAATTATTGAGTGTTATAATTCTGAGATCACTTCAATGACTGTTGTAGCAATGAAAGGATTATATGCATAGATACTCACAACATGTTTGGCTGATTGAAGTTTCAGATTTTAGGTAGATTGTTTTGGGCATGGAAAATGTGGGTAAGCCCATGACAAAGATTGGAATCTACCATGAGCGAGAGCCAAACGATATGAGAACAGACTCATGGCTAAGCAAATCGATTTTGCAGAGGACAGAATTGCAAATTCATACTTGAATTTAATTGTTAATGCCATTGAATGATTATTGCTAAATGTTGAACTGTTTGGCTATTTGATCAAGTGTGCCAGGATGACACATTGAAGGAAGACCATGTGTGATGTCCTACAGAAGCCAAACTAGATGGGAAAGACCCCATGCTTTGGAAATGGGTTTCGGGTGAAATGCCATTGATAATGTCTCAGCCAAACCGCATGTCGGTAAACCATGAAAGTGAGATGGTAAAGCTATGCCCAGAAGGCATGTGAGATACATCTACAAAATGAATGAGTATTCTGTGACCCTAGACAAGAACATGCATGTCTAAATTATTAGGGTTAATATGCAGAGCATGCTCTATCTTATTTATATCATTGCAGACTGCTTGAGTATGATTAGGGCCTACATGGCGCACATCGGAAAGCGGGTGCACACCTTTTCTAGTGCTGGGTCATGATAGGGTTTTCAATATTGACTACACCCTAAGGGAATGGACACATTCCTGGTGTTTCAATACTTGATAGTGAATGATATAAAATGTGTTTAATATTTTGAACAGCAATACTGATGAGCTTGCTTATCCTTCTTGTGTTATCATCCTACACAGATGCAGATTGATACTGCACATTAAGGGGCAAAGTAAAGAAGGGTATGCAAAAGGACTGTATAGGAATTGGTAACCTTTTTATGCTCACACGAAATATTACCAAAAGGGATGGATGGGCCCGAAGAACTGTGTAATAAGAAGAGGTATCACCCTTGTGTGAGTGGGGTCATGTTAACCTGCAATCAAGAAAGTCACCTATAAAGTTCCAAAAAGGAACCACCGATTTGCACAATAAAAGGAGTCGTGTCCTTGTATGAATGAAGAGTTGATGTGTGTGTGAAAGGTTATGGTGCAAGAAGGTGTGGTGACATTGGTGAAGGCCTAAAATATCTATTGGGTCAGCAGTGGGAGGGCGGGTGCCAAAGACTGACTGAAAACCCTGAAATGCCTATGGCTCCATAGTAGATCCTTGACCTATAATGGTCAGGTGGCGCATTTTCCTTCCATTAGTCGATGACCCAGACGAATGTGTTGGCTCGGCACTAGAGAGGGACAACCAGGTATGGGACTGGTTGGGCACCACCAAATGCTTGGTAAATCCAATCGGCATGAAGGTGTATTGGTGAAGCATTAACTACATAAAAGTCCATAGGTGATCCCAAGGCTTGCAAAGCGAAGCAGGACCCTGTGGACCAGAGGGGAAACGCACAATACAGATAAGTATTTGTTTTTATTTATGTCTTGTTTGGAATAATGAATATTTCAGGTATAAATATTTTAACAGCTAAGCTAATACATTGTTGTTTCTTTGTTGGAAACCTTGGCCATTGCAGGAAGTAAGGACCCTGAAAGAGCCACAAACACTTGATAAAGCCAGAGAGTGACTGGTTGTGCACTATGAAATCCTTGATAAAACCGAAGAGTAACTGGTTGTGCACTATGAAATCCTTGATAAAACCGGAGAGTAACTGGTTGTGCACTATAAAGTTCTTGATAAATACAGAGAGTAACTAGTTGGGCATTCACTACTTAATATTGTGAAACAGTGTGTATGTTGGCCCAATACCCCTTAAACAATTGATAAAATCAGCCAGCATACTGGCCTGGCATTTCCTATTCGAATGATTGTGGAGTAGCCTACATGCTGGCCCAACATTCATAATTATGTCCATGGGAAATCCAAGGCTCGTAAGGCGAAGAAGGATCTCGTGGAATAAAGTGAAGACGTCCAATACAGATAAGTATTTGGTTATCTTGCAGCCTCTTGCTTATGAACATATGTGTGTATATGATTTGGTTATGACTTCTCAAACTCTTGTTTAGAGAAAAACCTTATGAAAATACACTAAACATGTGAATTGACTCAATGTTTGAGTGTAGGTATTGGTGGAAGCAAGGACCATGAAAGCATCTGGAGGATGCATGTGGATATGTGACCATCCTAAAGAGAGCTCAGTATGAGCAGTAATGAAAGATGGTGCTAGTGGACATGTGTGGGTCCTAGTAGCCAAAGGTTCTGTAAGTAACAATGGGAAAAGGTTCCCTAGCTGAAAAGCATTAAACAGACCTTAGACACTAAGTGTCATAGCCAAGAAAGAGCAAGTCAAGCATTCACATTGAAGTGAAGGAGGCTAAGGAGCATAGAACCACAAGTGATAGTGTGGCTCCGGATTGGAACAAGACTAAGAGGGGGAAACTCTTACTCTCCTCTTTCCTTTTTGACTGATGCATCTTAGAAACAAAAGATTGTTGAGTGCATGTCATAAATGAAAACCAATTGTGTTTAATTGCTTGAAATGAATTGTGAATGCTGAAATAGTTATTTTCCTGTGAAAGGATGAACATGAATGAGTTCATATGTATGTGGGAAAGCATGAAATATGTGGAAGTCTCATGAGTAAAACATGGACGTTCCAAGTCAATTAGGAAAATAATTGACTAATGTTAATATTGTGTTATGCTTGTCCTAACAGGGATTACCATGATGAGTCTCATGGGTGAGACATTGGAAGCCATTGAGTGCTGCTAATGAGGAAAGTGAGAGCCAGTGTGCACACCAACCATGGAAGGAGACCAAAAGCTAGTGTTTTGGCTGAAAAATTTTCCTCGGAAAGTTGCCAGGACAACAAGGAAGATGGAAACCATGAAGTTCCATACTTGTAGATCAACTAGAAGGTGAATAAAAGGGAGGGATTGTTGTGGAGCAATGCCCACCTGCAGAGATGGAAGATCAAATCCAGCAGGAGTAGCTTGAGGAAGCCAAAGGACTTGGTCCCGAAAGTTCAAGGTAAAGAGATGAGACGCAGGACAGACCTGCCACCATTTTGTGAACTTTGGACATATGTAAAATGGGTTTTTATTCCAAAGTGTTGGAACACCGAGGACGGTGTTATTCCAAAGAGGGGGGGAATGTAATATCCCAATTTTGACCCTATTGCATTAAGATTGTAAATGATGTAAATATTGTTAGTTAATCATGGTGAGGAGCTCAAGGCCAAGGCCCCACCATTGATTTAGCATTATTATGTAGATTCCTATGGTTCTTGTGCTAGCCATGCACAATGTAAATTCGAACATCATGTACATATGCAATTTTAATGAAAAACCCACAACCAGCTATGCAATGCAACAAAGAGATGGGGGCATGATCTTTACAAGGAATAGGGAGGGAAAATAACCAAACCCTTGACCCAATAGAGTCAATCCATGTGTCAATGAGGAAACCCCATGAACTCTCAACTACCCATTTTGGCTTATGCATCCAATCATTAAATTCTTCCAGGAGTTGGTTGAGGCAGTTAATACCTTGGGAATGAAGAGGTATGGTAGCGAATTTCATGTATGGGCAAGCCAGCAACCTGGGAAATCAATTTTTGGCTTGCTGGGCAAGAAAACACCCATGAAACAGTGCCCAAAGCCATTCTTCACCCATGGCATTCATCCTCTCACGCAGTCTGAGCTTGTTGGGGTTTTATCCTTCACATTTTTCACCATTTCCTGCATTTTTCCATGCCTTCAAACTCGTTTTTGGTTAGCTCAGTGGTTGGGAGAAGAGAGCCGCGATTTTCGGGGTTATGGAAACTGAATTGTTACTGGTTGCAGAGGAAAGGCAGTTTTTTTGAATTTCCCTGCACACTTTTGACATGGTTCACACCTTCTAACATGAGCATAAGCATCCTTAAACAAAGTAGGCCAATAATATCCAACCCTAAGAATCTTGTGTGTTGTGGTTTCACCAGAAAAATGGCCTCCAGCAGATCCTGCATGAAATTGGAAAAGAATTTCATTAGTCTCATTTTTCTCCAAACACCTAAGGAAAACTCCATCATAATTTTTTCTAAACAGAACTTCATTAATAAACTGATAAGGAGCATATTTTAATCTCAAAGCTCCGCATTTTTTGAAGTATAGGGTTTCAAGAGAAAACCCATGGTTCAGAAAAAACTTGATATGATCATACCATTCAGATGCTAAAGTATCTATGCTATTGACAAAACCTGTAGGAATGTTTTCTTCCTGGTCCCATTCAGTTTGCTGCTAAACAGGATCATTTGACTGGGCCATAAGCAGGCATAAACCTTGCCCTTTTACAATATTCACTGGCCTGATTTCCAGGTCATATTCCTGCAAAGTTGTCATCCAATGGGATATTTTCTCGCCTAATTCTTTCTAGACCAGCACGTTTCTAATAGCAATGTATGGCACAATTACCTTCATTCGAGATTTCAATAAGTAGGGCCTGTAATGCTTCACAGACTTGTAAACTGCATAAGCCTACTTGTCAATTTGGGAGTAATTAAGTTCAACTCCCTTAAATGTTGAGCTCATGAAGGAAATTGGAATCTCAGTCTCACTGTCATGCTTCTGTGTCAAAACAGCTGCATAAGAAAAATCAGTAGCGAAAGTATATAAAATAAAATTCTTGTCAAAATCTAGGGACATCAGAGTAGGGGCTTCTGCAATGGCCCTTCGAATTTCGACAAATGCGTCTTTTTGCTCCTAGGACCAACTAAACTGTACATCTTTTTTAACTAAATGCTGCAAAGGCTTAACAATCTGTGCAAAATTTGGAACAAACCTACGTACAAAATTGATCTTACCGAGGAATGATTGCATGGCTTTGCGGGAACCAAGCAAACCGATCTTTGAGATAGCATCAATGCGTTCAGGATCAATTATTATACCTTCCTTGGAAACAATGAAACTTAGGAGCTTACCTTCTGTCACTGCAAAGATAGACTTCTTGGGGTTTAGAGAAATTTTGTACTTCCTACAGCGTTCAAAAACCGGTTTCAAAGCAAATAAATGTTCATGTCATTTCTTTGAATAGATAGTGATGTCATCTAGATATACTACAACAGAAATATGCATTAAACCTCTAAAAGCTGTGTCCATAACTCTCTGAAATGTGGCTCCTGCATTTATCAGTCCGAAGGGCATTCGCCTGTAGGCAAAGGTACCCCAGGGGATTCTAAAGGTTTTTTTCAGTTTGTCATCAAGGGCAACCATGACTTGGTTTTATCCTAAAAAACCATCCAAAAGAGAGAACATCTCTGACCCAACTACCTTTTTCAAACTCTATTCCATGGGAGGAACAGGGTAGTTATCCTTTTTGGAGGCTATGTTTAGATTTTTGAAATCGACACAAAGTCTAATTTCCCAACTCTTTTTCCGAACAAGTACTAAATTTACTATCCATTGTGTATGTCTGACATGGAATATGATTCGAGCTGTCAGTAACTTTTCGAGTTCCTTTTTTACAGAGGGCTCCAAACTAGGATGCATTTTTCTCAATTTCTGTTGGTAAGGTTTCACTTCTGGATTCATGGGTATATTATGATGCATAATGCTAGTATCAAAGGTTTTCAGTTCGTCATAGGTCCAGGCAAAAACATCCTTGTATTATTTACACAGTCTGATGAAAGCCTTTCTTTCATCAACAAAGCAGTCAACTCCAAGGTTAATAAATCGGGGGTTTTGTTCAGTACCAAGGTTGACTGGCTCATAATTCAGCAATGAACTCTATTGCAGTTGGTCTTGTGTTTAAACTTAGCATGTAAGTCATAGAAATTTTTTAGGTTGATCACTGATTTTGGAATAATGTTTGAGGGATCATTCAAATATTTTTCATGCTCAGCTTCATCTATTACCATATCTTGAAAGGTATCTTGAGCTGAGAGAAAGTCTAGGATCTGTTGATCATCATCAAACACTTTCCAGCTTGTAACATTATCAGGGATAGAAGGCCTATACATCAGTTCAATTGAAAAGGTTTTGGGTGACAAGCCTTCTGGTGGAATCATCCTAGATGCGGTATTTTCTAAAAGGTCAGCATCAAAGTTCTATGACCTAGGGACAGACTTGATGTTGAATGCAGTGGAAGAATTGGTGAGTTATCTTACCATCTTCTGATAATTAATTAAACAAGGAGACAGATAGTGTATCTTGTTCCTTACCTTCTTAACTATGATTTCTGAGTCACCATAACATTCTATCACTTGTGCACCCATATCAATAGCTTTTTTGAGTCCCTGCACTAGAGCCTAATATTCAGCTACATTATTTGTACATTCAAATTCAAGTCTACAAGCAATCATGGTCTTGGTCCCTTTGGGATCAATAAGGACACAACCTGCACTAGCTCCATCCTTAGATATGGAGCCATCAAAGAATAAAGTCCATGCAATGGGATCAATCCTAAACTCTGTATTAACATTTTACACATTATGTACAATAGTTCCAGAGAATGGCACAGTGGTAACATTAGCAATCTGAGATTCATTTTGCACATTCTCTGGTGAAGAATTAGCTGGCAAATCTCCAAAAAAGGTATCAAATGTAAAATGCTCAATGTGTGAGCTAAAATAACAGGCAGGTTCACACGAATCATTAAATCAGTGACAGTTTGCTTCATGAATGGCTCCCTACTAATCTTAATCTTGTTTGGTTGTCCATTGTAGGGTAACCACGGGTGAGAGCAATCAGTGGAAAAATATCCCTTTAGCTTCTATGACCAATCTCTGCTCAACCACATGCCATTAGCTTCAGGAATGTCAGCTATAACAATATCAATGGTCTGATGAATCCGAGGATCAGCAGGCAATGTTAGCAACACATTTCTCAATCTCCCCACTACTCTTACCTTAGATCTGTCAAGTTGGACAATCTGGGTAGGACAGGGTTCCCAAGTGGCATTAAGTTTTCTGCAAACAGAAAGGGGCATCACATTGGAAGAAGCACCATAGTCTATCATGCAATTGTGCACATTTCTGTTGAAGATTTCAAAGGTTAGCAAGAAAGGAGGTGTCCTCTTGCTTCCAGATTTTTGATCTTTTAGTTTAGTGAAAGAGTCTAAGTTGTTATTCAGTAATTCTCTTGGTTGTTTGATTATCGTTCCTTTGGGTAAGGAATTCATCATAGAAGGGATTTTTAGAAGTTCAAACAAAGAGATATTTGCTTTGACTCTTTTCAAATCTTCAACCAAACTGTATTCCAATTCAGGAATAACTGCATCCTTTTGAGGAACAGCTTTATTTTTGTTGGAAGGCGTTGTTGAAGACAATGGTTCCTAAGTAAGTTGTGGTCTTGATCTAGTATTGTAAGGATGTTGAACATTGAACATTGTCTCAGTTTCTTCTTCTTCATTATTCATTAGTAGTTCAGAGAAATAGCTAACAATATTGATTTGTGGATCCTCTTCTTCATCTTCTCCTTCTAGAAAATGTGGATCTTGGCTTGTTTGATCATCAGAAGGTTCAGGGACATTTTGTGATTCATTGGAAAGAGCTTTGAAAATGGAATAGATCTCTTCAGAAGTCAATCCTTCATTAGGATTAGGAGGTGGTGGATTTTGAGGAGGTTGATAAGGTCTCTTAAAAGGTGACCTTACAAAACCTCTATTATTATTTTGATTCTCATTATTATTCTTTTTTAGATCCACCATCTCATTTGACATTTTCTGGAGAAACTTCTTAATGTCAGTCATTTCAAAGGGATCTTTGTTTTGGGTAGTGGGCTTGGGAGCATTATCAATTTTCTTCCTAGATGTGGAAGTAGAGGGTTGTTCTTCTAAAGCTTTAGGATTGTCTTTTAGGCAATAGATATCCTTTTCAACCTGAATGGCATCAACATAAGCTTCAAACAAGTTTTCTTTGTGTGCCCTTTTCACCCACATTGCAATAGGAACAGATAGACCCTTTTCATAATAGGCAACCAAAAGTTGTTCTGCAGGGAGAACAGTGGCAAGGATTCTATTCTTTAGGTAAGAAAATCTTTGATTGTAATCTTTAACCCTTTATTTACCTTTCATTTTCATGGAAGATAACTCTAAAACCAAATCTTGTGGTGTCTTATCATCCCCAAACTTCTGGATAAATAATTTTTCAAATTCATCCCATGAAGTTATGGTTCTAGCTTCTAAGGCAAAATACCATGTGGATGCTTTGCCTTCAAATGTGTATGGGAATAATCTACAAACCACATCTTCATGAACAACACTCCTAAGTCTAATGGCCTGCATAAAGGTTTTAATGTGATCTAATTCAGGTGACTTATCATCAAGATTGAACTTAGGAAGCCACTTCTCAGGATTTTTGGGCAATCTATGTTGTTCCCCAAGTATGAATACAACATCTTGGTCAATCCAAGGTCTGTTTTGGCCTTCCCTAGCCATAGGTTGTTCTTATTATTCTTCTGATGAGGAGCTAGAAGAATGTTCACTTTCAGATGAGGAGGATGATGATGAAGGAGGAGAGGGTGGTGGTCCACCTGAAGCAGTAGTGTGTGAGACTTGTTATGTTTCACTGAATAATAAATCAAGATCAAATTCAGGGGATTGTTGTTGGCTGATGAATTTTTTTGCTCAGTATCCTGTTCAACTGAATCTCGATTATCTTGAATATTTGCATGTGGATTAGTATTTTCTTGGTGAACTGCTGCTAATCCTTGATTTCTTTCTACAGATATCCTCTGCTGTGACCTGGCAGCACTGTCACTAGAGCTCTTGAGTATTTGTTCAAGTGAGATAGGTCCTCTAGTGGGTGATATAATGATAACATCCCTTGGTCTAGGATCTCGGTGAGCTGTAGGGGTAGCAGGGATAGTAGTAGGATGTTGCACCGGTTGCTCAACAGAAGTAGATGCTTGTGTGTGGCTACGGGTGACAATTGGTATTCTTGCTGGAGGAGGTTTCTGAGTATTATGTTTAGGCATAGCTTACTGCTAACCCTCCTTCTAGCGCCATTTGTTGATGCCTCGGATATGCAGGGTGTGCAAGGTGATGGAATGGGTTCCTAAGCTCTCAACAGAGGGGGAAAACCCAGACTGAAAGGCTTCAAAAGGCCCTATGCAAGGACAGTTCTATCTCCAGCTTGTTTGGTGTAGTAAACTCCCATGGACATTCAGCCTCTGCTGGCACTCTATGAGTTGGTAGGTTTTGATCCAAAGGATTTGTTTTCTAACAAATAAAACTAAGTGTAAAAGGTTTGTAAACACAAATCTACTTAAAAGAATCTAAACTAGGTTAGATCTATCCTAAGAAAGTGTCTGAGATAAGTGCAGATCAACTTGATATGTAAATAGGTAAGGTCATTTATCCATTAAACAGAAATGTAGAAGAGATGAATGACTTATCCTGCTCAAGTTGTAATTAATTAATAAAAATCAACTAATGGAAAATTGAGGATTGTTATGCATTCAAGACTTAATCTGTAACTGGTATGTTAATTGAAAAATTAACACCATTTATAACTTACTGAAAGAATCATTTGCAAAAATCGATAAATGATTTTAATAGAATAAACTCTTTAAAATCTTCATAAACACATAGATCATAAGCAATGATAAACCAGAACCGCAGATCACTATGTTTAATAAATTGCAAAGATTAAAACAGTATTAGATAAGCAACTTGGAGGAAAATCACATTCATCAAATAAACTTGACAAATTGACAAAAGTAGATTTGAAAAATAATTTTACTGTATTTAATGACAGTCTGTAAGAGATTAAAAGCTTGTATCAAAACAGAGCAGTTCTAGTCTCTCCTGCAGATTTTGTCCTCCAAATTCCATCCCTCTTCTCTACGAGAGATTATATCTTTTAAATAAGAGTTACAAAATAGTAATACGAGTAATATTCCCACAAACCGGGATTACAAAATCAAAACTTAACTAATGTCCTAGAAAAACTTGCCACTTGTCCCAAATATCTAATAGCTCATCCACTTTTGGATAGTTAGCTGATTCTAGCCCCAGATGGGCATTACATTCAAATGTTTCCATTTCATTCTTATCTAACTTATTCCAGATGCGAATGTAAACTTGGATTTTGCCTTCGATGATGACCAGTTTCCTAATCAGTTGTTCCACTTCATCAATGTTGACCTGCTAGAGATGCTGAATTTTCTCTTTGGCCTCTTCACATCTGCGCTTGACCTGCTCAAGCATCAACTTAGGTGGGAAAGAATCCTCAATAAGCTCCATGGCATCAAAGTGTATAATCTCCATGATATTATCTATTGCATACCATCGTCTGCTGCATATAGCCTGGGATTTCCTAAGGATCTCTTCAACTGATTCATTTAGCTCAAGCCAAGTGTTCAATACAACTTTGACCTTCTTAAACTGAAAACTACTGAGAATGGGGATGTTTTCTGGTATATCCTTGATATACCTCTGCCATTCACCAATACTCTGATTTTCCTGAGAGGCATGCAACCTTTTGTCTTTCTGCCCTTCAAGGGCACCATACATATTACCAAAAATTATATGAGTCTCCCTGATCTCATCTAGGGTGCAAAATAGATTCTCTAGCAACTTGTGATGTTCCTCATTTACTTGAAGGGCCAAATCCTTAAATTCCTAGGAAGACAACTTAAAGAAAGTAGATGAGGCTGCACTTGCAGTTTCATCCTCACATTATTTTTGCAGTAAAGCTATCTTCTGTGTGTTGGTAGAATTTTTAGTTTGTACATCCCGAAGTTCATCCTGCAGAGAAGTATTGTTCCGCTCCAAATCTCCTAATTTGTCTCCCCATAGTCTCCTGAGATCAGCAACATAATTCTCATGTTCTTCCTTGGTCTTTACCAACTCCTCTTCCAGCCTTTCCAATTCTTCTTTCTTCTGATCAATCTCTCTATTCAGTATCTGGATTGAATCAAGGTTTGCACTAGCAAATGCCCCTAAGGATGTGGTTGTTTCAATTGCTCATGTCTGGGGGTCATTTGCTTGCTGAGCCCACAGTATCTGATTAGGAACAGATACTTCTAATCCATCTTGATCTCAACTCCTTTTCTTACCTCTCTTTACCACTTCTTTATTATCCTTACTGTAGAAGTAATGCCCAAGAGGGATCACCTCATCATCTTCATACTCAGTTATTATTTAAGAAGTAATTGAAATAACATTCTCTATTGAAATCAATGATGGGGTTTGAGTGACCAGAGGATTGGGTATAGGCATGGTAACTTGAGGAGTAGCTAAAGGGGTAGAGATACTCTAAGGGACTGATGGAACAAGAGTTGGAGAAGGGATTGAAGTGAATGCTTTAGAAAGTGAAACTTGATCATCATTATCAAGAAGTGATGAGGAAGGAATGGAAGGTGGTTCATCAGCAGTGAATGATGATAAATTAGGTATGGGTAGTTGCAGGGGGGAATTCAAAGACTGGACTTCTACAATAATAGATGGGGAAATGGAAAAAGGAACTAAATTATCTGAAGGTGGGGTGACTCTGGAAGTCAAAGTCTGAAAAAGTTGAGATATGGAAAATGGTGGGATAACCCCTAGGGACAAAACAGAAAGATCATGGATAGATGACAACAGAAATGATGAAGTTGTGATGTCAAATGATGAATTTGTGATGTCAGGGGCAGTAGTCACCTCCAATGCCTGTTTATCAGGATCATAATGATCCATTTCAATAATATTTAACAAATCTATGATTGCTTGTGAAACTTCAGTTACCTGCTCAGTCACTTCCTTAGTGACTTCCCGAGTTACTTCTTCAGTCACTTCTTGAGTTATTGACACTGGAGGATTAGGTCCATCATCACCATCACTGTCAATGAGCTCAATAGTAGGTACCTGTGATGTGGGGATCTGAATTTTATGTCTTTTAGCTGGGTTGACCTCAGCTATCATTAAATCATCACATAATTGTGCAGCTGCAGTAGTCATTTGAACATCCTGAGTAGACTTAGGAGGTTCAACTGTTTGGATTTTTAGCATTGAAGATATCTGTGATAACTTCTCCTTCGTCTTATGAGAAGTCTCCAACAAGGCTTTGACCTGCTCATCTTTTTTCACCTCAGGAGGATTTTCCATGGGGGTTTTACCTTTATCCCCATCTGGATAAGTGAGCATTATAGGGGCATTAGCCTGCTGGTTTTCCTTTTCTGCTCTATCTTTTCTCACTTGCTCAAGCAAATTCATCTCGAATGTTCTGTAGCCCAAGACTTTCGCTTTGATGTCTTTCTAAAACTGCATAATCTGATGTTGTTCATCTAAGCTCTTGGCCCTAGCCAAAACCTCAGAAAATGTGTCCACTCCTTGATAGCTAGAGTCATCAGGGTTTTCTTCATGGACATAATCCATCTTCATATGATATTGTTTGAGGTGTGCATCAAGGAACTTCTTAGGATCATGTTTTCTTTTGGGAGCAACTCTTAGCTTTAAAGGATCCACCTAGTCACCAAGCATTGCAACCCAATTTGAGGTTGGGATGACTAATGGCCCAAGATTCAAGTAAAATTTAGGCCATCCTTTATTTTTAGGACCAGTGAGCTTCCTGTAAACACCATCAGTAACAGTCTAGTAGGAAACTTCTTGAATGACCAATCTGGCAGGCATTATTCTGGGCAAAAGATGAACAGTGTCACTTCCTCAGACTCTGATGTATGAATAAGACTCAAAAACATACCAATCGCCAATAGTATTAATGAAGGCCTTGGCATCAGCTGAAAAGGCAGGTTCCTCCTGCTTGAAAATCTTGAAGTAAATGGTGCCCATGAAATGGTCACAAATGTTATAAAATAGTAGCACAATTGGTTTCCCGGAGTGTTGAATGATAAATATGAATTGGTGGATCTGAAGGGGTCCAATGCCATCCCAAGTTGGGGTATTGGAACTTGAAGAAAAAGACATCCAAAATGACGGCTGACAAGTAAAAGTGTGGCTTTCTTAGGGCAGGTGTCTTTTGATAATCCTGGATTGTTGTCTTAAGTTCTGAAGACAAGATAGATGCCCAAGGGGGAAAAGCTGAGTTTTCAGCAGAGAAACTCGGCGAGCTCGTCCGCACGGCGGAAAAACTCAGCAAGTCCGTCCGCAATTGTTGGAAGAAAATCAATAAGTCCGCCGAAACAAGGGCTTTTTCTGCAGTTTCTCAGTGAGATTTTCAGGTGCCAAAAAAAAAAATGAGGGAACTGCCCTCAACCCGCCTTGCAGTGGCAGGCACAAGGAAGCCACAAGGGGGCAAGCCCCCTTGACCCCCGTCGTCCTCCGAAGACAGTCGTTGAAAGTGTGAAATGCACTCTTTGGATGAAGAGCATGGATTGCATAAAGGGTTGTGGAATTCTCAGCAAGAGTAATGGGTTGTAATATCCATTATAGAGGATGAAAAGGAAATTCCTCACCCTAAAACTAATTCTGGTTGTAGCATAAGAATTGCATATTTGGAAAATAGCAAGAATGAATGATTACACATATGTATATGTTGAATTGCTAATTCATGATAATATCATAGCTAATGATTGCTTGTATGCTTGGTAGGGAAGCCAAGGAAAGGATTAGCTATGATGTGGATGAGGAACTCCATGTCAGAATGAAGAATTGGGAAGAATTCCTTAAGTCCTCTCTTTCTATTGTATTTATATACTAGAAATTATGGCATAGGGATGCTGGAAATACAAGAGAATAATGCATATGAATTAGTGGGCATGATTAGAGTCATTGCATAATGCATGTGAATTGCTTATGCATGAGCATGATGTTTCATATTGATAAAATAGTGAAGTTACACATGCAATAGCTCATTAATGGTATTTAATGTTGTTGATAATGGTTGTGTGAATCAGACCATAAAAGCATGATTGAAAACGCAAGAAAATTAGATTGATGAAGTGAATATGCATTAGTTGGAATATTAATTGCCATTGCACAATGCATGTGAAAATGTTTATGCATATATGATATTGCATCTTGGTAAAATAGTGAGGTTTTACATATGCAATGAGCCACTTGAGATAATCATTGTGGCTACTAATAAGTAGTTGTGTTCGCATTGGTTGTAGGATCAAATACAACCAAAGCATGGTTGAATATGTGGGTGATGATTGTTGCATATGACCAACAACCTTATGAGGAAAGGATGGTGCGACAAATCTATGATCGTAAAGTTGGCAAAAGGACTGCGAAGCCTTGGTAAGAGGCCAACTAATCAGGTAACATCAAGCGATGTTAATGACAGCCATGCAGGTAATGGTTATTTGTGCTTAAAATGCATGGATGTTGAAAGAGGATTTGGTAAGACCCCTTCAACTATGATTAAACTATGTTGATTTGGTTTGCATGTGGTATTGAGTGCCTGAATGTGAATGTCAACCTACCAAGTATGGTGAGGTGTGGGTAAGTGAAGGCAGTGAGCCTACACCCTATAATTGCTTAGAAATATCAATGCATTCATATGAATCGTACCATGCCATTTGTGGATGTTGGTTGTGAAGTTTAACAACCCAAGCAAGTGATGACTTATGGTCCTGTTATAATGTATGCCATATGAGAGAGGCATGGTTAGGCCATAATATGTTTGAATGCATAAGTACTCATAAATTAATGCAGGTTTGCATTGAGGAGATGTGCATTAAAATATTAAGTACAATCTTGTGATTATATTATGTAAATGTTGTAAATGTGCATGCATATGTGTAAGTGCACATGTTGAGATGCATTATGTGAATGCATGATTGTGATATATGTCGATGCAATTAGATAATCAATGAAATGGTGAACCAACGTTAATCCTGATACCATTTCATGAGCTGCTGTGAATACAGGAGACTGATTGCATGAAGAAGGTAGACATGATGATGGGCTACCAGAGTGCTCTGTGGAAGGACAGAGGTTGCATGGAATGCGAAATAATGAGTATTTACAGTTTATTTAAATTGCACGGATAGTGTACCCATGTCTTGCAATTGTATTTATGATAACGATGCATATATAGATATACATACATATATTTCATTGCACCTCAAATGCTAACAGCTGAAGGTGTTTGAATTATTGAGTGTTATAATTCTGAGATCACTTCAATGACTGTTGTAGCAATGAAAGGATTATATGCATAGATACTCACAACATGTTTGGCTGATTGAAGTTTCAGATTTTAGGTAGATTGTTTTGGGCATGGAAAATGTGGGTAAGCCCATGACAAAGATTGGAATCTACCATGAGCGAGAGCCAAACGATATGAGAACAGACTCATGGCTAAGCAAATCGATTTTGCAGAGGACAGAATTGCAAATTCATACTTGAATTTAATTGTTAATGCCATTGAATGATTATTGCTAAATGTTGAACTGTTTGGCTATTTGATCAAGTGTGCCAGGATGACACATTGAAGGAAGACCATGTGTGATGTCCTACAGAAGCCAAACTAGATGGGAAAGACCCCATGCTTTGGAAATGGGTTTCGGGTGAAATGCCATTGATAATGTCTCAGCCAAACCGCATGTCGGTAAACCATGAAAGTGAGATGGTAAAGCTATGCCCAGAAGGCATGTGAGATACATCTACAAAATGAATGAGTATTCTGTGACCCTAGACAAGAACATGCATGTCTAAATTATTAGGGTTAATATGCAGAGCATGCTCTATCTTATTTATATCATTGCAGACTGCTTGAGTATGATTAGGGCCTACATGGCGCACATCGGAAAGCGGGTGAACACCTTTTCTAGTGCTGGGTCATGATAGGGTTTTCAATATTGACTACACCCTAAGGGAATGGACACATTCCTGGTGTTTCAATACTTGATAGTGAATGATATAAAATGTGTTTAATATTTTGAACAGCAATACTGATGAGCTTGCTTATCCTTCTTGTGTTATCATCCTACACAGATGCAGATTGATACTGCACATTAAGGGGCAAAGTAAAGAAGGGTATGCAAAAGGACTGTATAGGAATTGGTAACCTTTTTATGCTCACACGAAATATTACCAAAAGGGATGGATGGGCCCGAAGAACTGTGTAATAAGAAGAGGTATCACCCTTGTGTGAGTGGGGTCATGTTAACCTGCAATCAAGAAAGTCACCTATAAAGTTCCAAAAAGGAACCACCGATTTGCACAATAAAAGGAGTCGTGTCCTTGTATGAATGAAGAGTTGATGTGTGTGTGAAAGGTTATGGTGCAAGAAGGTGTGGTGACATTGGTGAAGGCCTAAAATATCTATTGGGTCAGCAGTGGGAGGGCGGGTGCCAAAGACTGACTGAAAACCCTGAAATGCCTATGGCTCCATAGTAGATCCTTGACCTATAATGGTCAGGTGGCGCATTTTCCTTCCATTAGTCGATGACCCAGACGAATGTGTTGGCTCGGCACTAGAGAGGGACAACCAGGTATGGGACTGGTTGGGCACCACCAAATGCTTGGTAAATCCAATCGGCATGAAGGTGTATTGGTGAAGCATTAACTACATAAAAGTCCATAGGTGATCCCAAGGCTTGCAAAGCGAAGCAGGACCCTGTGGACCAGAGGGGAAACGCACAATACAGATAAGTATTTGTTTTTATTTATGTCTTGTTTGGAATAATGAATATTTCAGGTATAAATATTTTAACAGCTAAGCTAATACATTGTTGTTTCTTTGTTGGAAACCTTGGCCATTGCAGGAAGTAAGGACCCTGAAAGAGCCACAAACACTTGATAAAGCCAGAGAGTGACTGGTTGTGCACTATGAAATCCTTGATAAAACCGAAGAGTAACTGGTTGTGCACTATGAAATCCTTGATAAAACCGGAGAGTAACTGGTTGTGCACTATAAAGTTCTTGATAAATACAGAGAGTAACTAGTTGGGCATTCACTACTTAATATTGTGAAACAGTGTGTATGTTGGCCCAATACCCCTTAAACAATTGATAAAATCAGCCAGCATACTGGCCTGGCATTTCCTATTCGAATGATTGTGGAGTAGCCTACATGCTGGCCCAACATTCATAATTATGTCCATGGGAAATCCAAGGCTCGTAAGGCGAAGAAGGATCTCGTGGAATAAAGTGAAGACGTCCAATACAGATAAGTATTTGGTTATCTTGCAGCCTCTTGCTTATGAACATATGTGTGTATATGATTTGGTTATGACTTCTCAAACTCTTGTTTAGAGAAAAACCTTATGAAAATACACTAAACATGTGAATTGACTCAATGTTTGAGTGTAGGTATTGGTGGAAGCAAGGACCATGAAAGCATCTGGAGGATGCATGTGGATATGTGACCATCCTAAAGAGAGCTCAGTATGAGCAGTAATGAAAGATGGTGCTAGTGGACATGTGTGGGTCCTAGTAGCCAAAGGTTCTGTAAGTAACAATGGGAAAAGGTTCCCTAGCTGAAAAGCATTAAACAGACCTTAGACACTAAGTGTCATAGCCAAGAAAGAGCAAGTCAAGCATTCACATTGAAGTGAAGGAGGCTAAGGAGCATAGAACCACAAGTGATAGTGTGGCTCCGGATTGGAACAAGACTAAGAGGGGGAAACTCTTACTCTCCTCTTTCCTTTTTGACTGATGCATCTTAGAAACAAAAGATTGTTGAGTGCATGTCATAAATGAAAACCAATTGTGTTTAATTGCTTGAAATGAATTGTGAATGCTGAAATAGTTATTTTCCTGTGAAAGGATGAACATGAATGAGTTCATATGTATGTGGGAAAGCATGAAATATGTGGAAGTCTCATGAGTAAAACATGGACGTTCCAAGTCAATTAGGAAAATAATTGACTAATGTTAATATTGTGTTATGCTTGTCCTAACAGGGATTACCATGATGAGTCTCATGGGTGAGACATTGGAAGCCATTGAGTGCTGCTAATGAGGAAAGTGAGAGCCAGTGTGCACACCAACCATGGAAGGAGACCAAAAGCTAGTGTTTTGGCTGAAAAATTTTCCTCGGAAAGTTGCCAGGACAACAAGGAAGATGGAAACCATGAAGTTCCATACTTGTAGATCAACTAGAAGGTGAATAAAAGGGAGGGATTGTTGTGGAGCAATGCCCACCTGCAGAGATGGAAGATCAAATCCAGCAGGAGTAGCTTGAGGAAGCCAAAGGACTTGGTCCCGAAAGTTCAAGGTAAAGAGATGAGACGCAGGACAGACCTGCCACCATTTTGTGAACTTTGGACATATGTAAAATGGGTTTTTATTCCAAAGTGTTGGAACACCGAGGACGGTGTTATTCCAAAGAGGGGGGGAATGTAATATCCCAATTTTGACCCTATTGCATTAAGATTGTAAATGATGTAAATATTGTTAGTTAATCATGGTGAGGAGCTCAAGGCCAAGGCCCCACCATTGATTTAGCATTATTATGTAGATTCCTATGGTTCTTGTGCTAGCCATGCACAATGTAAATTCGAACATCATGTACATATGCAATTTTAATGAAAAACCCACAACCAGCTATGCAATGCAACAAAGAGATGGGGGCATGATCTTTACAAGGAATAGGGAGGGAAAATAACCAAACCCTTGACCCAATAGAGTCAATCCATGTGTCAATGAGGAAACCCCATGAACTCTCAACTACCCATTTTGGCTTATGCATCCAATCATTAAATTCTTCCAGGAGTTGGTTGAGGCAGTTAATACCTTGGGAATGAAGAGGTATGGTAGCGAATTTCATGTATGGGCAAGCCAGCAACCTGGGAAATCAATTTTTGGCTTGCTGGGCAAGAAAACACCCATGAAACAGTGCCCAAAGCCATTCTTCACCCATGGCATTCATCCTCTCACGCAGTCTGAGCTTGTTGGGGTTTTATCCTTCACATTTTTCACCATTTCCTGCATTTTTCCATGCCTTCAAACTCGTTTTTGGTTAGCTCAGTGGTTGGGAGAAGAGAGCCGCGATTTTCGGGGTTATGGAAACTGAATTGTTACTGGTTGCAGAGGAAAGGCAGTTTTTTTGAATTTCCCTGCACACTTTTGACATGGTTCACACCTTCTAACATGAGCATAAGCATCCTTAAACAAAGTAGGCCAATAATATCCAACCCTAAGAATCTTGTGTGTTGTGGTTTCACCAGAAAAATGGCCTCCAGCAGATCCTGCATGAAATTGGAAAAGAATTTCATTAGTCTCATTTTTCTCCAAACACCTAAGGAAAACTCCATCATAATTTTTTCTAAACAGAACTTCATTAATAAACTGATAAGGAGCATATTTTAATCTCAAAGCTCCGCATTTTTTGAAGTATAGGGTTTCAAGAGAAAACCCATGGTTCAGAAAAAACTTGATATGATCATACCATTCAGATGCTAAAGTATCTATGCTATTGACAAAACCTGTAGGAATGTTTTCTTCCTGGTCCCATTCAGTTTGCTGCTAAACAGGATCATTTGACTGGGCCATAAGCAGGCATAAACCTTGCCCTTTTACAATATTCACTGGCCTGATTTCCAGGTCATATTCCTGCAAAGTTGTCATCCAATGGGATATTTTCTCGCCTAATTCTTTCTAGACCAGCACGTTTCTAATAGCAATGTATGGCACAATTACCTTCATTCGAGATTTCAATAAGTAGGGCCTGTAATGCTTCACAGACTTGTAAACTGCATAAGCCTACTTGTCAATTTGGGAGTAATTAAGTTCAACTCCCTTAAATGTTGAGCTCATGAAGGAAATTGGAATCTCAGTCTCACTGTCATGCTTCTGTGTCAAAACAGCTGCATAAGAAAAATCAGTAGCGAAAGTATATAAAATAAAATTCTTGTCAAAATCTAGGGACATCAGAGTAGGGGCTTCTGCAATGGCCCTTCGAATTTCGACAAATGCGTCTTTTTGCTCCTAGGACCAACTAAACTGTACATCTTTTTTAACTAAATGCTGCAAAGGCTTAACAATCTGTGCAAAATTTGGAACAAACCTACGTACAAAATTGATCTTACCGAGGAATGATTGCATGGCTTTGCGGGAACCAAGCAAACCGATCTTTGAGATAGCATCAATGCGTTCAGGATCAATTATTATACCTTCCTTGGAAACAATGAAACTTAGGAGCTTACCTTCTGTCACTGCAAAGATAGACTTCTTGGGGTTTAGAGAAATTTTGTACTTCCTACAGCGTTCAAAAACCGGTTTCAAAGCAAATAAATGTTCATGTCATTTCTTTGAATAGATAGTGATGTCATCTAGATATACTACAACAGAAATATGCATTAAACCTCTAAAAGCTGTGTCCATAACTCTCTGAAATGTGGCTCCTGCATTTATCAGTCCGAAGGGCATTCGCCTGTAGGCAAAGGTACCCCAGGGGATTCTAAAGGTTTTTTTCAGTTTGTCATCAAGGGCAACCATGACTTGGTTTTATCCTAAAAAACCATCCAAAAGAGAGAACATCTCTGACCCAACTACCTTTTTCAAACTCTATTCCATGGGAGGAACAGGGTAGTTATCCTTTTTGGAGGCTATGTTTAGATTTTTGAAATCGACACAAAGTCTAATTTCCCAACTCTTTTTCCGAACAAGTACTAAATTTACTATCCATTGTGTATGTCTGACATGGAATATGATTCGAGCTGTCAGTAACTTTTCGAGTTCCTTTTTTACAGAGGGCTCCAAACTAGGATGCATTTTTCTCAATTTCTGTTGGTAAGGTTTCACTTCTGGATTCATGGGTATATTATGATGCATAATGCTAGTATCAAAGGTTTTCAGTTCGTCATAGGTCCAGGCAAAAACATCCTTGTATTATTTACACAGTCTGATGAAAGCCTTTCTTTCATCAACAAAGCAGTCAACTCCAAGGTTAATAAATCGGGGGTTTTGTTCAGTACCAAGGTTGACTGGCTCATAATTCAGCAATGAACTCTATTGCAGTTGGTCTTGTGTTTAAACTTAGCATGTAAGTCATAGAAATTTTTTAGGTTGATCACTGATTTTGGAATAATGTTTGAGGGATCATTCAAATATTTTTCATGCTCAGCTTCATCTATTACCATATCTTGAAAGGTATCTTGAGCTGAGAGAAAGTCTAGGATCTGTTGATCATCATCAAACACTTTCCAGCTTGTAACATTATCAGGGATAGAAGGCCTATACATCAGTTCAATTGAAAAGGTTTTGGGTGACAAGCCTTCTGGTGGAATCATCCTAGATGCGGTATTTTCTAAAAGGTCAGCATCAAAGTTCTATGACCTAGGGACAGACTTGATGTTGAATGCAGTGGAAGAATTGGTGAGTTATCTTACCATCTTCTGATAATTAATTAAACAAGGAGACAGATAGTGTATCTTGTTCCTTACCTTCTTAACTATGATTTCTGAGTCACCATAACATTCTATCACTTGTGCACCCATATCAATAGCTTTTTTGAGTCCCTGCACTAGAGCCTAATATTCAGCTACATTATTTGTACATTCAAATTCAAGTCTACAAGCAATCATGGTCTTGGTCCCTTTGGGATCAATAAGGACACAACCTGCACTAGCTCCATCCTTAGATATGGAGCCATCAAAGAATAAAGTCCATGCAATGGGATCAATCCTAAACTCTGTATTAACATTTTACACATTATGTACAATAGTTCCAGAGAATGGCACAGTGGTAACATTAGCAATCTGAGATTCATTTTGCACATTCTCTGGTGAAGAATTAGCTGGCAAATCTCCAAAAAAGGTATCAAATGTAAAATGCTCAATGTGTGAGCTAAAATAACAGGCAGGTTCACACGAATCATTAAATCAGTGACAGTTTGCTTCATGAATGGCTCCCTACTAATCTTAATCTTGTTTGGTTGTCCATTGTAGGGTAACCACGGGTGAGAGCAATCAGTGGAAAAATATCCCTTTAGCTTCTATGACCAATCTCTGCTCAACCACATGCCATTAGCTTCAGGAATGTCAGCTATAACAATATCAATGGTCTGATGAATCCGAGGATCAGCAGGCAATGTTAGCAACACATTTCTCAATCTCCCCACTACTCTTACCTTAGATCTGTCAAGTTGGACAATCTGGGTAGGACAGGGTTCCCAAGTGGCATTAAGTTTTCTGCAAACAGAAAGGGGCATCACATTGGAAGAAGCACCATAGTCTATCATGCAATTGTGCACATTTCTGTTGAAGATTTCAAAGGTTAGCAAGAAAGGAGGTGTCCTCTTGCTTCCAGATTTTTGATCTTTTAGTTTAGTGAAAGAGTCTAAGTTGTTATTCAGTAATTCTCTTGGTTGTTTGATTATCGTTCCTTTGGGTAAGGAATTCATCATAGAAGGGATTTTTAGAAGTTCAAACAAAGAGATATTTGCTTTGACTCTTTTCAAATCTTCAACCAAACTGTATTCCAATTCAGGAATAACTGCATCCTTTTGAGGAACAGCTTTATTTTTGTTGGAAGGCGTTGTTGAAGACAATGGTTCCTAAGTAAGTTGTGGTCTTGATCTAGTATTGTAAGGATGTTGAACATTGAACATTGTCTCAGTTTCTTCTTCTTCATTATTCATTAGTAGTTCAGAGAAATAGCTAACAATATTGATTTGTGGATCCTCTTCTTCATCTTCTCCTTCTAGAAAATGTGGATCTTGGCTTGTTTGATCATCAGAAGGTTCAGGGACATTTTGTGATTCATTGGAAAGAGCTTTGAAAATGGAATAGATCTCTTCAGAAGTCAATCCTTCATTAGGATTAGGAGGTGGTGGATTTTGAGGAGGTTGATAAGGTCTCTTAAAAGGTGACCTTACAAAACCTCTATTATTATTTTGATTCTCATTATTATTCTTTTTTAGATCCACCATCTCATTTGACATTTTCTGGAGAAACTTCTTAATGTCAGTCATTTCAAAGGGATCTTTGTTTTGGGTAGTGGGCTTGGGAGCATTATCAATTTTCTTCCTAGATGTGGAAGTAGAGGGTTGTTCTTCTAAAGCTTTAGGATTGTCTTTTAGGCAATAGATATCCTTTTCAACCTGAATGGCATCAACATAAGCTTCAAACAAGTTTTCTTTGTGTGCCCTTTTCACCCACATTGCAATAGGAACAGATAGACCCTTTTCATAATAGGCAACCAAAAGTTGTTCTGCAGGGAGAACAGTGGCAAGGATTCTATTCTTTAGGTAAGAAAATCTTTGATTGTAATCTTTAACCCTTTATTTACCTTTCATTTTCATGGAAGATAACTCTAAAACCAAATCTTGTGGTGTCTTATCATCCCCAAACTTCTGGATAAATAATTTTTCAAATTCATCCCATGAAGTTATGGTTCTAGCTTCTAAGGCAAAATACCATGTGGATGCTTTGCCTTCAAATGTGTATGGGAATAATCTACAAACCACATCTTCATGAACAACACTCCTAAGTCTAATGGCCTGCATAAAGGTTTTAATGTGATCTAATTCAGGTGACTTATCATCAAGATTGAACTTAGGAAGCCACTTCTCAGGATTTTTGGGCAATCTATGTTGTTCCCCAAGTATGAATACAACATCTTGGTCAATCCAAGGTCTGTTTTGGCCTTCCCTAGCCATAGGTTGTTCTTATTATTCTTCTGATGAGGAGCTAGAAGAATGTTCACTTTCAGATGAGGAGGATGATGATGAAGGAGGAGAGGGTGGTGGTCCACCTGAAGCAGTAGTGTGTGAGACTTGTTATGTTTCACTGAATAATAAATCAAGATCAAATTCAGGGGATTGTTGTTGGCTGATGAATTTTTTTGCTCAGTATCCTGTTCAACTGAATCTCGATTATCTTGAATATTTGCATGTGGATTAGTATTTTCTTGGTGAACTGCTGCTAATCCTTGATTTCTTTCTACAGATATCCTCTGCTGTGACCTGGCAGCACTGTCACTAGAGCTCTTGAGTATTTGTTCAAGTGAGATAGGTCCTCTAGTGGGTGATATAATGATAACATCCCTTGTTCTAGGATCTCGGTGAGCTGTAGGGGTAGCAGGGATAGTAGTAGGATGTTGCACCGGTTGCTCAACAGAAGTAGATGCTTGTGTGTGGCTACGGGTGACAATTGGTATTCTTGCTGGAGGAGGTTTCTGAGTATTATGTTTAGGCATAGCTTACTGCTAACCCTCCTTCTAGCGCCATTTGTTGATGCCTCGGATATGCAGGGTGTGCAAGGTGATGGAATGGGTTCCTAAGCTCTCAACAGAGGGGGAAAACCCAGACTGAAAGGCTTCAAAAGGCCCTATGCAAGGACAGTTCTATCTCCAGCTTGTTTGGTGTAGTAAACTCCCATGGAAATTCAGCCTCTGCTGGCACTCTATGAGTTGGTAGGTTTTGATCCAAAGGATTTGTTTTCTAACAAATAAAACTAAGTGTAAAAGGTTTGTAAACACAAATCTACTTAAAAGAATCTAAACTAGGTTAGATCTATCCTAAGAAAGTGTCTGAGATAAGTGCAGATCAACTTGATATGTAAATAGGTAAGGTCATTTATCCATTAAACAGAAATGTAGAAGAGATGAATGACTTATCCTGCTCAAGTTGTAATTAATTAATAAAAATCAACTAATGGAAAATTGAGGATTGTTATGCATTCAAGACTTAATCTGTAACTGGTATGTTAATTGAAAAATTAACACCATTTATAACTTACTGAAAGAATCATTTGCAAAAATCGATAAATGATTTTAATAGAATA
Organism: Larix kaempferi; assembly: GCA_027924585.1. Lineage (NCBI taxonomy): Eukaryota > Viridiplantae > Streptophyta > Pinopsida > Pinales > Pinaceae > Larix > Larix kaempferi. The sequence goes on along the minus strand of BSBM01000088.1, from coordinate 14,349,877 downwards.
AACTCTTTAAAATCTTCATAAACACATAGATCATAAGCAATGATAAACCAGAACCGCAGATCACTATGTTTAATAAATTGCAAAGATTAAAACAGTATTAGATAAGCAACTTGGAGGAAAATCACATTCATCAAATAAACTTGACAAATTGACAAAAGTAGATTTGAAAAATAATTTTACTGTATTTAATGACAGTCTGTAAGAGATTAAAAGCTTGTATCAAAACAGAGCAGTTCTAGTCTCTCCAGCAGATTTTGTCCTCCAAATTCCATCCCTCTTCTCTACGAGAGATTATATCTTTTAAATAAGAGTTACAAAATAGTAATACGAGTAATATTCCCACAAACCGGGATTACAAAATCAAAACTTAACTAATGTCCTAGAAAAACTTGCCACTTGTCCCAAATATCTAATAGCTCATCCACTTTTGGATAGTTAGCTGATTCTAGCCCCAGATGGGCATTACATTCAAATGTTTCCATTTCATTCTTATCTAACTTATTCCAGATGCGAATGTAAACTTGGATTTTGCCTTCGATGATGACCAGTTTCCTAATCAGTTGTTCCACTTCATCAATGTTGACCTGCTAGAGATGCTGAATTTTCTCTTTGGCCTCTTCACATCTGCGCTTGACCTGCTCAAGCATCAACTTAGGTGGGAAAGAATCCTCAATAAGCTCCATGGCATCAAAGTGTATAATCTCCATGATATTATCTATTGCATACCATCGTCTGCTGCATATAGCCTGGGATTTCCTAAGGATCTCTTCAACTGATTCATTTAGCTCAAGCCAAGTGTTCAATACAACTTTGACCTTCTTAAACTGAAAACTACTGAGAATGGGGATGTTTTCTGGTATATCCTTGATATACCTCTGCCATTCACCAATACTCTGATTTTCCTGAGAGGCATGCAACCTTTTGTCTTTCTGCCCTTCAAGGGCACCATACATATTACCAAAAATTATATGAGTCTCCCTGATCTCATCTAGGGTGCAAAATAGATTCTCTAGCAACTTGTGATGTTCCTCATTTACTTGAAGGGCCAAATCCTTAAATTCCTAGGAAGACAACTTAAAGAAAGTAGATGAGGCTGCACTTGCAGTTTCATCCTCACATTATTTTTGCAGTAAAGCTATCTTCTGTGTGTTGGTAGAATTTTTAGTTTGTACATCCCGAAGTTCATCCTGCAGAGAAGTATTGTTCCGCTCCAAATCTCCTAATTTGTCTCCCCATAGTCTCCTGAGATCAGCAACATAATTCTCATGTTCTTCCTTGGTCTTTACCAACTCCTCTTCCAGCCTTTCCAATTCTTCTTTCTTCTGATCAATCTCTCTATTCAGTATCTGGATTGAATCAAGGTTTGCACTAGCAAATGCCCCTAAGGATGTGGTTGTTTCAATTGCTCATGTCTGGGGGTCATTTGCTTGCTGAGCCCACAGTATCTGATTAGGAACAGATACTTCTAATCCATCTTGATCTCAACTCCTTTTCTTACCTCTCTTTACCACTTCTTTATTATCCTTACTGTAGAAGTAATGCCCAAGAGGGATCACCTCATCATCTTCATACTCAGTTATTATTTAAGAAGTAATTGAAATAACATTCTCTATTGAAATCAATGATGGGGTTTGAGTGACCAGAGGATTGGGTATAGGCATGGTAACTTGAGGAGTAGCTAAAGGGGTAGAGATACTCTAAGGGACTGATGGAACAAGAGTTGGAGAAGGGATTGAAGTGAATGCTTTAGAAAGTGAAACTTGATCATCATTATCAAGAAGTGATGAGGAAGGAATGGAAGGTGGTTCATCAGCAGTGAATGATGATAAATTAGGTATGGGTAGTTGCAGGGGGGAATTCAAAGACTGGACTTCTACAATAATAGATGGGGAAATGGAAAAAGGAACTAAATTATCTGAAGGTGGGGTGACTCTGGAAGTCAAAGTCTGAAAAAGTTGAGATATGGAAAATGGTGGGATAACCCCTAGGGACAAAACAGAAAGATCATGGATAGATGACAACAGAAATGATGAAGTTGTGATGTCAAATGATGAATTTGTGATGTCAGGGGCAGTAGTCACCTCCAATGCCTGTTTATCAGGATCATAATGATCCATTTCAATAATATTTAACAAATCTATGATTGCTTGTGAAACTTCAGTTACCTGCTCAGTCACTTCCTTAGTGACTTCCCGAGTTACTTCTTCAGTCACTTCTTGAGTTATTGACACTGGAGGATTAGGTCCATCATCACCATCACTGTCAATGAGCTCAATAGTAGGTACCTGTGATGTGGGGATCTGAATTTTATGTCTTTTAGCTGGGTTGACCTCAGCTATCATTAAATCATCACATAATTGTGCAGCTGCAGTAGTCATTTGAACATCCTGAGTAGACTTAGGAGGTTCAACTGTTTGGATTTTTAGCATTGAAGATATCTGTGATAACTTCTCCTTCGTCTTATGAGAAGTCTCCAACAAGGCTTTGACCTGCTCATCTTTTTTCACCTCAGGAGGATTTTCCATGGGGGTTTTACCTTTATCCCCATCTGGATAAGTGAGCATTATAGGGGCATTAGCCTGCTGGTTTTCCTTTTCTGCTCTATCTTTTCTCACTTGCTCAAGCAAATTCATCTCGAATGTTCTGTAGCCCAAGACTTTCGCTTTGATGTCTTTCTAAAACTGCATAATCTGATGTTGTTCATCTAAGCTCTTGGCCCTAGCCAAAACCTCAGAAAATGTGTCCACTCCTTGATAGATAGAGTCATCAGGGTTTTCTTCATGGACATAATCCATCTTCATATGATATTGTTTGAGGTGTGCATCAAGGAACTTCTTAGGATCATGTTTTCTTTTGGGAGCAACTCTTAGCTTTAAAGGATCCACCTAGTCACCAAGCATTGCAACCCAATTTGAGGTTGGGATGACTAATGGCCCAAGATTCAAGTAAAATTTAGGCCATCCTTTATTTTTAGGACCAGTGAGCTTCCTGTAAACACCATCAGTAACAGTCTAGTAGGAAACTTCTTGAATGACCAATCTGGCAGGCATTATTCTGGGCAAAAGATGAACAGTGTCACTTCCTCAGACTCTGATGTATGAATAAGACTCAAAAACATACCAATCGCCAATAGTATTAATGAAGGCCTTGGCATCAGCTGAAAAGGCAGGTTCCTCCTGCTTGAAAATCTTGAAGTAAATGGTGCCCATGAAATGGTCACAAATGTTATAAAATAGTAGCACAATTGGTTTCCCGGAGTGTTGAATGATAAATATGAATTGGTGGATCTGAAGGGGTCCAATGCCATCCCAAGTTGGGGTATTGGAACTTGAAGAAAAAGACATCCAAAATGACGGCTGACAAGTAAAAGTGTGGCTTTCTTAGGGCAGGTGTCTTTTGATAATCCTGGATTGTTGTCTTAAGTTCTGAAGACAAGATAGATGCCCAAGGGAAGGATTCACCAGTTTTTAACACATGATGGGCTATTGGAGCCCACTCGGCCTTAAATATTGAACAATTTGGGAGGCCAAAAAGCCTGCAAAGCATGGCTGCCAGAAAGGTATAGGGCTCTTTAAACCAGACAATTGGGTAGAGGTTATCAACCTTCGGCACAAAATTACTGGGTTTAATCATCCACGATTTCATCATCTCGTCAAAATTGTACCTAGTTTTAGATGATGTTGTGAACTCAGGGTTGAGGGTTTGCGCAGCCGGTCTAAGAGAAAATGCTCTAATAAATACCTCAGGGCGGAAGGTCATCAATTGCGACCTTGTGCTATCATTAAACAATCGGTCTTTAGGGTTGGCATTTTCCACAATCCATTTTACTGGGTCTGTGTAAGGTAAGACAACAGGTCGAGCAGCAATGGCATGAATTTGAGAAGCCCTAATCTTCTCATACGCAGGTCGGTCTTCTTTGATGTCAAAAAAATCATCGTTATCAAAAATTGAGTAAATCTTGGCCCAATCCATTTGATATGTTTCAGTGACCCTCAGTTGTGTACATATTTATGTTCCTAGATTTAGGAAGTGTATGCATGTTAGAGTGTTTGCATTGATGAACAGTATACTACTAATATGCATGTGATGGGTAAGTGACCTATAGTGTTGTACAACATTCCATTGATACTTATATAGAATGAAACCTCTTTGCTGACATGTTGGGAGTAATGCACACTCTTAATAATGTTCTGGTAAAGATGGAAGGCATCTAGAAAGTTATAGTATGAATGTGGGATATGGATGAATGTTTCGTTGAATCCTTGGCTAAGATAGTTGCATGACTATGTGACCTATGTCATTCTGCATAGGAATTTGTCATTATTAATATGTTCTGAAAATTATGAAATGTTTCTAATCATGCAAATGAATTTGACTTATAGGGAAGATTGTGTATCATCACCTACAAGAGAATAATGGTGAGACTTGTTCTGAACAACAAGTGACGATGGTTCAAATATGAAATTCAAGAAGACTTACGAAATCAAGTAGAGTACAGAAGTACAAAGTGAGGGTTATCTCAGAAAGAGGGAGTCGACTATGACAAGACGTTTCTCAAGTGGCCAGACACACTTCCTTAGTGGTGGATATTACACTAGATAGATGGTGTAATCAAAGTAGAAGTGTATATCGAGCAACCTCCAGGATTCAGGGTTCTCTATAGAGAATCACATATGCACATATTGAAGAAGTATTTGTACGGGATCAAAAGGAACCCATGGATAGCATGATGATCTTAAGCATCACCTATAGTGATGAGATATAGATCTTTGCTACAATGTTGAAGATGAGGAGCTCATAGATGGGTGCAAGAGAAAACATGCAACAGAGTTCAAGATCTTGGTATCCAATTACCTAGAGAGATGACATAGGTGTATACACAGAAGATCAACAGAAGAGAAGGGTACCAGTCACTCCAGTGCAGAATGTCTCGATGTAGAGAGTACAAGATTTAGAGGGAGGATAATTCTCAATTACAGAGTGAATAGGAAAGCTCCGCACGCCACAGATTGAGAGACATTATCACTTAGCCTCTATCTGTGGAAAAGGTTGTTTGCCTTAGTATATCTTGGATATGCTTAGAGTGATACCAGATGTCTCTCCTCACGAAGAGGAAGTATATGTGGTGCAATTTGAGGTAGGTACCCAGAAGATGATACGACAAGATAGATGGATTTCTTATGAGCTTGGGATTTATCAAGAGTAAAGCGGATTCCAACCTTTACTACAAGGTTGAAGAGGGAAATCATGTTATTCTACTGTTATATGTAGATGACTTGTTTTTGATAGGTGTTGAGAAGATCATAGCAGAAACGAAGAGGAAGCTTGCCTCATAGTTTGAGATGAAAGACCTGAGTATGATGCAGGACTTGAGGTGTGAGGAATTTTTCTCGAGTCAAGGAAAATATGCGGTAGAGATCCTGAAGATATTCAGGATGATGGATTGTAAGGCCATGGCCACACCTATGGCATCAAATTACAATTATATGAGTGATACTTCTTCAGAATTGGTGGATGGCACGGTATATAGGCAGATGATTGATTCGTTGATGTACTTAACGAACACAGGGACATATTTATGCTTTGCGGTGAACACTCTGAGTTAGTATAGGGTAGAACCGAGACGATTTTACCTGGTTGCGGAAAAGAATGTATTGAGGTACCTAAGGGCTACAGTTTATTATAGCCTCAGATATGCATCATATCAGAGGATTAACTTGTAGGATAATGTTGATACAGATTGGACCTGGAGTGTCACGGATATAAAGAGCACATCAGGATGATGCTTTAGTTTGGGATCGGGTGTGATCTCATGGTTCAGTAGGAAGCAGACGACTGTGGCAGTGAGTACAGCCGAAGCTAAGTATATGGAAGCTTGTTCAGCAAGCTGCGAGGTAGTGTGGATTAAGAAGTTGCTAGGAGGGTTATTTGATCTCAAGTTAGAGGCAACTTGTGTCTTTTGTGACAACTAGAGCTGTGTGAAGTTGTCTAAGAACCTTGTGTTAAATGAAAAGTTGAAGCACTTCGAGATCAGGTATCACTATATCTAGGATATGGTGCAGAAGGGAGTGGTGAGGATCCGGTATATAGAAACATAGGAGTATATAGCCAATGTGTTGACAAAGCCTCTATCAAGAGTGAAGTTTGAGTACTTCAGGGACAAGCTTGGATTGGTTTAGATCAAGAGGGAGTGATGAGCTCAGATGAGGTATCAAGTAGTCACGGGTTATGTGATGTAATGGAGTCTCCTAGGTTATAAGAGGATATGGACGTATGGTGAGGTAACGCAAGTAGTTTTGGTGTGCAACATAATGAATCTCCTGGGATGAACCCACTAGATGGCTTGCTCGAGCTATGAAAAAGGACCAGCTCTGCAAGAAAGTTACATCTGGTATGAAAAAGGACCAAATCCGTAGGACAGTTGCATCTGGTATTAAAAAGTACCACCTCTACAGGACAATTGCATCTGGTATGAAAAAGGACCATCTCTGCAGGACAGTTGCATTTGGTATGAAAAAGGACCAACTCTGCAGGACAGTTGCATATGGTTGCATCTACTATGAAAAAGGACTAGCTCTGCAAGACAGTTTCATCCAGTATGAAAAAGGACTGGCTCTAGAGGATAGCTACATCCATTATGAAAGAGGAATAGCTCTGTAGAGGTGTACACCCAGAATGAAAAAGGATTGGTCATTGTACAGACATGCACCCAATATGAAAAAAGACTGGTCACTGCACGGGTACACCCAGTATGAAAAAGGACTGGTCACTGTACGGGATGATCCTAGCTTGGCTGGTTGTATATATAGAGTTACTAGTTGTATCTCCGAGGGTAGATCCCAACATGTTTGGTGGTATCACCAAGGGATATCCCAGTAGGTTCCCCGATGGACTGGGTTGAACTAGTGTATGTTGGTACATGTAGGTTTTCCTATGGATTGGATTGAGCAGGTGCATGTTGACTGGTGGTATCACCAAGGGGATATCCCAACATGGTTGTTCATATCTCCAATGGTAGATCCTAGTGTGGTTGGTTGTATCTCCAAGGGTGGATCCCAGTATGACTGGTCGTATCACCAAGGGTATATCCCAATGTGGTCAGCCTAGGGCTGAGAACCATTCTTTACGAATGGAGGCACTTGGTTAGTTACCAATATGTTGACTAGGACCTGGTCAGGGACCCAAATGTTGAAGTCCTTGATTGGATCTAGGCACTGGTTACATCTAGCATGAAAAAAGCCTGGTTCTATAGAACTTTTGATGATGTATAGATTCGAGAGATGTCACAAGTCAATGGCCCGAGTACCAAGTTTCAGCAGCAGTGATGATATCCAATGATGATGTCCAGAGTTGATATCCAGCGATGATGTCCAGTATCGAGTGATGAGAACCAGTGATTATGTCTAGGGATGATGATCGTGATGGAAGAATACCTTCCTTGTTAAGAGGGAGTGTTGAAGAATGTAACTTCAGAATATATTCTTATTGTACTTTTATTTCATTATTGTTGTACCTCCTTCAGGAGATGTTATTGATGTACTTGGTCATGTAAATTTACTTGAAAGAATTAATGTAACCCTTCTATTGTACATCGGCTCAAAAATACCCACAAGAAATATTATATAAATGTTATTTTGAGTCTCCCTAGGAGGTCGGTCATGTTTAGAGCAAGCAACAGGTCATCCCAATTACGTAAAAGGGTCACTCACTTGATGAGTATAAATAGAGAGGGTGCTCCTCTCATTTGTATACACCTCACACTCAAGCAAGTGTGCATGAGAGAGAATAAGAGGCTCACTAGAGAAGAGAAGAAGTCATTGTTGTCTTTGGGGTTTATCTTGTTGGAATATTCTCACCATCATTTTTGTATTTTGCATGCCTGCATGCATCCAGTCATCTACATGCATTTGCATGCAATTGCATGCATCCGGTCATCAGTATGGTAGTCTCCCAGCACCTAGTCCTTATTTTCCAGCCCCCAGGAGATTGTTTCTACTCAGTTTTATCCCTCCTAGCCACTGATGCGCCCTTGTTTTCATCACTGGAGCGCAAAGTGCCCCTTATTCCACCTATTTAGGAGTTACTTCAGTTATTTAGTTGGTTGATGACTCAGTTCCTTAATTCAAGGGATGATTTATGAGTTAACAGATTGAAGCACTTACATAGGCACCTACAGAGACTAGTTGAGCTCTGTTGACTAATGATAACTCCTCATGCGCCCACATTGGAGTCTCCTTCCCTACATTAGTGCCCATGCACTCAGTTAGACTCATTTGACTGACTAGTTGACCTTTATGACCACTTCCATTGGTTTGGATGATGTCTCCAATGCTATCCAAGCCACACTTTGAGGATAATTCGAATGACCTTAGTGGCATTTGAATCTCATTCATTGAATTCAATTATTATTCATTTTACAGAGTGCCAGCTTACAACTGATGTATGATATAGCAGTTCTTCCCCATTTTGTGTGTAATGAGTGATTATTGATTCAACATTTCTTCTTCTTCTTTCTGCACTACATGAGTAAATTCTAGTGAGTTCTGCTACTGTTGAGTGATCCTAGCTCTAAAATATTACATGGTATCAGAGTTGACAGCAGCTATTCAAATTGCAGCAGTAGCAGTTGCAGCAATTCCTTGAGCAATTGTCTTTCATTGAGCACCAAAAGCCTCTGAGTTTCCACAACAAATCCTGGTGCTATTGCCTTGACTTCACTAGAGCAATCCAGTGATGTCTATCCAGGTGTGAAGGACTTAGTCACATGTGCACAGTGTCCTAAGGCAGTGTTCAATTCGAATTGCAGCAAATCTTCTTTTCATAATTCTCATTTTTTTTTGCAGGAATCTCCCTCTCTCAGCTTTGAATTCTTTAGTATCATGGATCTCAAGTTGAACTCATTCAACTACTTCGAATGGAAGGAAAAAATGGACATCTTCTTGAAGTCGAAGAGTCTTTCCAGAGTGGTGAATGGCTCTGCAGTTGAGGCCATTGGTACAGTAGAGAAATCCAAGTACTTAGACAAGCTTGATGAAGTAGTAGGACTGTTGCTACTTAGCATTTGTGGAGATTTACAATTTCATGTTATCGATTTGAAGACTCCAAAGGAGATTTGGGACAAGCTTGAATCCCTCCTTGGCCAGAAAGATGATTTGAAGGGGCATAAACTATAAAATGAGCTCATCCCCTTGAGCCCAAGCAGTTTCGAAACTATCATTGAGTTTCTCAACAAATTCAAGAACTTGATTTCACAGTTGAAGAGGTATGGGATTGAGAAGGAATAAAAACAACTCATCCTTGCCATCATGTCGAAGCTAGGCCCTGATTATTCAGTGTTTGTTTCGACCTTACGGTCAGCAAATTTATCCACTCCAAAATGGAAATTCCCTTCGCTTTAAGACTTCATCCAATATCTAACTCTTGAGGAGGAGAAGCTAGTGCACATGGGAGTGATAAAATCCAAGTTGGATTCAGCTCTTGCAGCCACTAAGTCAAGGAGAGTGAATGGAAAAGGAAAACAAAAGATTTTTGATAGAAATTCGAATGATACAAAGCAGAAAGAGGCTCCCATACAGTCAGATGGAGCCTCGAATCCTAAGAAGGACAAGCACACTCAAAAGGGAAAATCCAAGTGCACATACTGTAATCGAGGATATCACCCTGAGAGCTCATGTATGAAGAAGACCACATATCTCAAGGCTTCACTTCTTGAAAAAAATAATCTTCCAGTACCTGCATGTGCTAGAAAGAAAGAGAGTGAACCATCTGGATCTGAGAACAAAGGGAGATGCCATGCCCTCATGGTAGGTGCATCAAATCAATCCCCCTTCATCATAGATTCTGGAGCATCAAGACACATGTCTTCCTCCAAGAATCTCTTCACTGGATTCGAAGCTACTGTTGGACCATCCATTATGTTGGGGAATGATTATGAGGTCTCCTATGAGGAGATTGAAAGAATCAAACTAGATCATGGATACTTCTCGGATGTACTCTATGTCCCCTCTCACACTGCTAATCTACTTTCATTGTATCAGATGACGCATACTGGAGAGCCCAAGAGGGTGATCTTCTCTCCAAATGAGGTCTAAATCCCAGACATGGTATCAGGTTCTACCATTGCAAAAGGTGTTGCAAATCATAAGTCGAAACTGTATGAGTTCTCCCACTTCTTACCTCTCTCAAAGCAATCTGCTCTTCACACTCATCCCAATGAAGAGAGTAGATTGTGGCATGAAATATTTGGGCATCTTAACTATCAATAATTACAAGACATGCATACTAAAGAGATGGTTGAAGGGTTGCCCAAGATCAAGTTTTCCAAGGGAAACTGTCATGATTGTTTGATTGGCAAGCATCCAGAAAAGAAGTTTTAGAAGGGGAAGGCAAGGAGAGCCTCTCATCCTCTAGATCTGATTCATAGTGATGTTGCAGGGCCATTTCCAGATCTATCTTTGAACAAGGCAAGGTATATTCTTACTTTTATTGATGATTATTCCATATTTACATGGGTATACTTTCTCAAATTAAAGTCAGAAGTATTTGGATTCTTTAAGTTTTTAAAGTCTTCTACAAAAAAAAATTCAGATAGAAAGATCAAGGCCATTCGCACTGATAATGGAGGTGAGTACATCAACGGTGACTTTCAAACTTTTTGTATTGAAGAGGGAATTGAGAAGCAACATACTTTTCCCTATACACCACAACAGAATGGTGTTGCTGAAAGGAAGAAAAAAACATTGAAAGAAATGGCCACCTGCATGCTAAAGTCGAAAGGCTTTCACCCTAGTCTTTGGGAAGAAGCCATTAACTGTGCCACCTATCTTAAAAACAGATTTCCTCACAAAGTACTCAAATACATGACTCCTTTTGAAGCATGGATGGGATACAAACCTGATGTGTCTCATCTTAGAGTGTTTGGATCCAGAGCATGGGCAAAGATTCTAGATGAGAAAAGGAGAGCCCTAGATCCACAAAACAAAGAGTGTATCATGGTGGGTTATGCATTGAATGCAAAGGCCTACAAGCTTATTGATCCTTCTATTATGACCACATTCCTTGATAAGAGTGTACAGTTTGAGGAATGGCCTTTTCATGATGCTCATCCTGTTGAGCAAGAGAGCTTGCCTACCACACCTCCATTGCTTGATGAGCTCCAAGAGAGAAAATATTCATCACATGACAGTTCAGATTCAGAGTATGAGAGTGAAGATGATGAAGAGTGAATGCTAGATCCAGCTCCACAAGAACCTGAATATCTAGCACCTATTAGTTAAGATGAGCAAATGGAAGATCCAGATCCACAAGAACTTGATGATCTTACACTTGATGATCCTCCTCTTCCTAGATGGGAAGCCACTACACTTAGATCTGTCGGATATCTTGTTGGAGATCCACTTGATCTGAGGAGGACCAGATCTTATTTTCATAATGGAAGGTTTCATCCTTCTCACATTACTGATCCATTTACTACCGACAGATCCTTCTTCAGTGAAGAATTCCACTTACCATTTGGGGTGAGTGTTGTACATGATGGATCATCCTATTACAGTCTATCTTGAGGGGGGACTTTCTTCCCACTGGATTTTCCCTCTTTCCTCACTTTGTTTATTTAGATTGTTGTATGCGGTGACCTTTGGTCTCAGTTACTAGGGCCCTACAATTTCAGTTTGTCTTCATAGTATAGCTTGCGGGGGTTGTTGAAATATTCTCACCATCATTTTTGTATTTTGCATGCCTGCATGCATCCAGTCATCTGTATGCATTTGCATGCATCCAGTCATCAATATGGAAATCTCCCAGCACCTAGTCCTTATTTTGCAGCCCCTAAGAGCCTGTTTCTGCTCAGTTTTAGCCCTCCTAGCCACTGATGCACCCTTATTTTAATCACTGGAGCACAAGTTTGCCTTATTCCACCTATGTAGGAGTTACTTCAGTTAGTTAGTTGGTTGATGACTTAGTTCCTTGAATCAGGGGATGATTGATCAGTTAACTAATGGAAGCACTTAGATAGGAACCTACAGAGACTAGTTGAGCTCTACTGACTACTGACAGCTCCTCATGAGACCACATTGGAGTCTCCTTCCCTACATCAGTGCCCATGCACTCAGTTAGACTCAATTAGACTCAGTTAGACTCAATTAGACTCAGTTAGACTCATTTGACTGACTAGTTGACCTTTATGACCACTGCCACCGGTTTGGATGATGTCTCCAATCCTATCCAAGCCACACTTTGAGGATAATTCGAATGACCTTAGTGGCATTCGAATCTCATTCATTGTATTCAGTTATTATTCATTTTACAGAGTGCTAGCTTATAGCTAATGTATGATACAACAATTCTTCTCCATTTTCTGTGTAATGAGTGATTATTTATTCAACATTTATTCTTCTTTTTTCTGCACTACATGAGTCAATTCTAGTGAGGTCTACTACTGTTTAGTGATCCTAGATCTAAAATATTACATATCTTATCTTGGTTGGCATTGCACTTGGTGACATAATTTATACTAAAGAAGTTTCTAGGTTTTCTCCCTTATGGTTTCCTAGATGAAAATCTCTGCGTTTTTTTCGTGTTGTTGTGCTTTTCTTTCTTTCAGTTATCCTATTGCATATGGTTATGATGTTATGATGATAAATGTCTTAATATATTGTATAACCATTAAAATTCTAACATTCTCCAAAGCATCTACATCTATTTGGACTTCAAATAAGGGAATGTAAAATTTAACTTGTACCTTGAAGGGAGTTGCACCTCCGAAATGGATGCTCGTTGAAGGTGCATCTACCACCGTCAGCATTCGTCAAAGGATCTGGGTGAAATTATCCATCATATTGTTCCTTTGTCACGTGAGGGCTTCCTCAAGCAACAAATTAATAAGATCTCCTACTGTGTCATATCTCTTTTCTTCTCCTGCTATGTGAGGTTGCTTGGGCCGATGGGGGTGGATTTACCCAAGCTCAACTAATTTGAGACCCAACTATCAATATTCAGATCTTGTTGGGGACATGCACTGAGAAACAACAAGACAAAATTGATATGATACCATTGATCTAGATTATTTAGAGAACAAAATGAAGGCAGTGATATAAAGTAGAAATACACACGAATATTTTGCAGAAAACACAGTAGTACAGTAAAACCCAAATTATATTAATGAATGGACTGAGAAAACACTGTAAAGTCTAAAGAAATAGAAACTAGCTCTAGATGCTGGTAGCTTATATCTAGAAAGAGATATATGTCAGCTACGCTCATCTACAAGAACTGAGTTACAATGAGGCTAGAAAGCCCTTTTTAACATAAAGCGTAAATGAGAAAACCCTAAACATAAAAAACACTAACCCTCGGAGATGAAACACCAAAAGGTTTGTGGGCCTCGATGTGGTTAGTTGATACATCAACTTCTTGGGGGCACAACTTTTGCATGCGATCTCTGTTTTGGGTGCTCGGTATCCCGTTCGAAATTTCTGACCGAGAAGGACTCCATGTTTTCGACCTAGACCATGCCTTCAACGATCTCCTGGGTGCTGCCATGGAAAAAAAACATCGTTTAGGGCCTTAAAACGGCCCAGGGAGATCAGGACCTAAAAAACCGTAAAAAATATGCCAAGCTGGAAAACTATGTGTAACACACCCAATATCCTATGTGTAATCTTGAGAAAATGGGGTGGTAAAAAATTTTCCTTTACCTCATTCAACAAACAATTATGTTAATCTTGATAACATTGATCATCACAATAAGTATTCTCTATTGACTTTCACATGGAACCTTTTAACTTGAGATTCATTAAACCTAATCATTGTTTAGAAGTTTGTATGATCAATCCTATGAAAGCATGACACCTTAAGTTCATCATGATACAAAGGAATAATTACTTTACGTATCAATCTATAAGGGAACATAAAATAACAACCTTCATAGGTTCTTCATTTGTTTTAGGAATAATTCCCTCATGGCCACATCATGCAAGATTAAATACAACAAATGTATAACTCCTACACAATCATCATGGCATTAATTAATCAAATATAAATGCATATATTTTATAAGGTAAATCACCCACATATTCTTATGCAATCCTTATAAACCATTTACATATAAAGATGACTATCATGATTATTTATTTCAATCAACTTATCCTAACAATCACACATATGAATGAACATTGGCTAACATGCAACTCATGATGAACATATATTCATTTATAAACCTGAAGGCAATATAGCAATTGTACATCATACATACTACCATTATGTTAATAACATTTATTCAACCGAATATTAATGTACATTCCTTCTTAGAGTAAATCCCATTATCATTAGGCTAATCTCATGAATCGCCTAAATACGAAGTATGCCACGATAATACAACCAATATAACATCGACGTAAATGAGTACAACCAATCAAATGTAATTTCATGACAATGTTTACATTTATGAACTTGACATTCTCCGCAACAATGAAAAATACTTATTTTAGGAAGTAGATGAAGACAACTAAAGGATTGACTGCAACTTTCCTCTCAACCAATTGGCTCTTTGTCCGATGTATATTTCTGGCACCAAGAGGCCATCCCCGAGCTGACAATGAATCCACTAGGGCATAGAGGTTATGGAAATTCCTCAAAATGGTTCCTGGTTACCGTTGTTTCTCATTATTACTTGGCCTATAGACAAGTTCCCCTAATTCAGAAATACTTCAACCTTATTCTCATAATAATTATATTCAAATATTAGTAAAACCCATCACTCAGTTATCACATATCAAATTTAACCTCTAAACTCCTGATTTCTAGACATTAATACACAAAAGAGTAAAGAAGTTGAAGGGGGTTTCTTGCCTCCTTACAACTTTATAATAAGGAAATTGTTCGTTAGACGCACTCCTCACTAAATACAAATATATAGATATATATATATATATATATATATACCCAATAACAATGGAGGTTAGGGCATTACCCTACCTCCAGTTGACTTGTGAACTATATACATACCAATAGCATAATAGATAAGAAAAGGGTTAAATATCTCTAAGAGATATTCCTAGAAATCATACTCAACAATGAGTAGATAACAAAGAGAGCGAATGTATCATGACGCAGTCATAGCTATCAAGCAAGGGTACCGATCTAAGAATAGATCGCCGAGGCTTGTGAAGGAATCATATAATCAATAAATCTCTCTCTAAGAGATATTCCTAGAAATCATACCAACAATGAGTAGATAACAAAGAGAGCGAATGTATCATGAAGCAGTCATAGCTATCAAGCAAGGGTACCGATCTAAGAATAGATCGCCCAGGCTTGTGAAGGAATCATATAATCAATAAATCTCTCTCTAAGAGATATTCCTAGAAATCATACCAATAGGGGAGGGTTGTCTATTCTTGAGCGTTTTTTTTACCAGTAGTGGTGCAGCTTAATTCTCCATGTTCCCGAGCTTGTTTTTCCTCCAATTTTTTATGACATATACTTTGTCGTGTTCTCTATCTAACCATATTGGTCTTGAGGTGTGACTAATCCAAAACGATGCCATGTCAGCCACAAAGTTCCAAGTTGTCTAGTCTTAGTGTGCCTTAGTGTATTTTTGATTGGGGCCAATGCTTGAACATTGATGTGACTTAAAGTAGATGTGACTTAAAATGATTTTCCAATTTCAAATATTCATTTTATTTCAAAATGTAGTTCAATTTTTTTTTATAAATAATTTTAAAAACATGAAAATATTAAGAATTACTTGTACATAAAGTGCTTTTATGAACCACTTATAGTAGATAGTTGTTTCAAAACTGGGGTCAACCAACACCATTACTATGTCCACTACTTATCACCCTATCTCAACTACTGGTCTTCGTGCTCAAGAATAGACAACCCTCCCCTAGAGTACCGATCTAAGAATAGATTGCCTAGGCTTGTGAATGAATCATATAATCAATAAATCTCTCTCTAAGAGATATTCCTAGAAATCATACCAACAATGAGTAGATAACAAAGAGGGAATGTATCATGAAGCAGTCACAACTATCAAGCAAGAGTACCGATCTAAGAGCAGATCACCCAGGCTTGTGAAGGAATCATATAATCAATAAGGGACACAACAAAATCCTTCTTCGAAACCAAGGTTATAGATTATGATCTTTTCTAGCTTATCAAACAAACAATGGACTAAAGCAGAGATCGCTCGCGGAATTACCTAAGGTTACACTTCTATCACAAGAGGAAATCGATGCAGAGATCGCAGTGGCAACTCTTCCAAAACTCGTGCAGAGGTTCAATAATAGGCCTAGCATGGGTCCGATTTCTAACAGAGATCGATATGTATGTATCTGGATCTCTCTCTCCTCCGAGATCGATATTTATATGAGTTTGTAACTCTATCAATAAGCTGTGTATAGATCGCACCATGCAATATGTGCTATAAATAACATATAATGTCTACTGAATCAATGGATGCGTAGGTCGTATTCTACAGGTGAATGAAATACCAAGCTATCATTCAAAAGATATGCGCAAATAGCCTTTTCTTATAAAGAGCAGAGTCTATATCTATTCCTAAGGGGTTACCCTCATTTATGAAACTGAGAGATGTAAGGCGACTACAATCCATCCAACAGAGATGTATGGCGATGGAGTTATAATTCCTATCAATCAAGGGTGCATATAAACACATTCTATAGAGTTGTATTATAAATTGAAGTTCGCACAACAAACATGACAGAGATCATAGTTTTCTATCCTAAAACCATGAGAATGCGAACACCGCGGAAACCTTATGACTCCTTCTAGATGGCCAATCCTCAATCATCTACTTGACCGACTTAATCGAGGTTGTGTGTCTTCTTCCTTAAGGCCGCGACTATAAATAAGAAAAAATATATCATTGTCTATCATGGTAGGTCCTCCCTTGGGTCTCAGCTCTCTTTCTCTCTCCAATCGGGAGGCCGCTCAACTTCAACTGCCACCAAACAAAATGGCTCGGCTCCCTCTAACGACCACCATTTCTCACAAATCAAGTCCCACAAGGATTATCCAAGTGTCATTCAAAATGAAGTACGCTTATTTTTAACGAGGAGACAAACCTCCAAAATTAGCGAAGATTGTCGTTTCTTCTGCTATCTTTCGGTGGGTGCTAGACCAAATACTAAATGGAAAACAAAGGATCATTCTTAAAGGATTTGCTCTCTAAATGCCAAGCATCCCTTTAAAAGCAGCCATCACCGAGAGTCACTCCGCACCTCTTCTTGATGAGGCTCGACTCCATATAAGGAGTTTGCGGCCCTCCAAATCTTCGCAAGACTAGTTCTTTCATGATCAGTCACTGGTCTTAGAATGTCAAGACTTTGTTTGGCTTAAGTAGATGAATGGATTATACAAAGGAAATAACTAAATAAACCTTCACGTGTTAGGTGAGAATTACTTATGGTGAATGGCATAATATTCCATGCGTAACAAAAGAAACTATATATATATATATATATATTCTATAATTGAATGGTTTAGGTCTCCAAACACATCCTATAAAAATGGTTCGGCAGGTTGGAAAGCATTGGTTTTGGCCTTCCCTCTAGTAGGCAATTGGATTGCATGGAGAGCAAGGAATGAAAAAAGCATAAGACTAGGAGAAGATTCATGGGTCGGAGCAGAAGAAAATTATAAGCTCTCAAGGCCGTTACTGTCAAAATTAAAATCTCAGAGAATATACAAGCTGGCTGATGTGCAAGCCCAGCGTCCCCGGCTAAGAAGAAGTGAAGGATGGAAGGACGCTCAAACTTTAAGATTGAGTGGAGACAAGGCAAAGGAACGGAGCAACTATGTGAACAAACTAGTTTTAAGTTTTGTCCATCTAGATGAGGATGAACAAGATAAGATGATATGGACCAAAAATGCCGTCAACGGTGACTTCTCGGCCAAGAAAGGATACGAGGCAATTGTTATCACCAAACTTGTAGGTGCCCCTAGAGATAGATCCAAGATGGACGACAGAAGGGAGGGGCAACCAAAGAGGTTGAACCAAGATAGCCTCGACTCCCAATGGATGGTTGTCACGCCAATCGAGGCAATCTTCACTTCATGTTATCTAACCCAAGACAACAAAGGGGGAGACCCAGATCTACTCCCGACAAGAAAGATCAAACCAAAACACCAGATCAAATCAAGTATAGGTGAAGTACATAAAGTGTATGGTAAACCCTAGATCTATAGATAAAGTCACAAAGTCAATGATAAGTTGGATCAAGGAGTTTAAACAGTGTAGATTTGGTCCAACATGTTTATGTGAGTGACTTATGAAGTTATAATGAGATCAAGGATTGGGGTACCAGTCAATTGTGAGAAAATCCACTACCTTGGGAACCGTGTCCAATGCAGGGTAGTTAAGGTCCAAATTGGGGCTAACCAGTACCAAAGACGAACTTGATGAATAGATGTGATAGTGTTTAGGTGTTCAAGCATGCAAGACAAAGATCAAACCCTAGCTAACCCAACAATCTAAGAAAGTTGATTTAGCTTGGAGAAGATTAGCGCCTTGGGAAATGGGTCAAATGGAGTCGAATGTCCACCAAATTATAGATCAGGGATGTTGGGGTGTCAAGCTAGGTGGATCTTGAAAATTAGGCTCATCCAATGGCTAGATCTCAGTAGATCTGAGATTGAAATGTGCCACAAAGTGGCCCAAGTGGGGCTCAACCCTCAAAATGAGGAATGGGGCCCACAAGGTGAAAATCACTAGAGACACATAGTAGGGGTAGGTTATCAAATGTGTAGATCAAGGATCAAGTGGGATCTCACCTACCCAGGTGCTAGATCATACCAAACTCACCTGTCCAAGAAGTGTGACCTCACTTGGAGAGGCTAATTTGCCTTGGGAAATGGGTCGGATGAAGGCCAATCCACACCAAACTATAGATCCGAATTGTCGTGGATGCCATAGAGGTGGGTTTTAAATATTATACCCAAAAACCAAGTAGATCTTGCTAGAACTGAAAAATTGTAAAATGAGGGTTTGTAAATTAAGGGTTTTATCAATGAAGT
Organism: Larix kaempferi; assembly: GCA_027924585.1. Lineage (NCBI taxonomy): Eukaryota > Viridiplantae > Streptophyta > Pinopsida > Pinales > Pinaceae > Larix > Larix kaempferi. The sequence goes on along the minus strand of BSBM01000088.1, from coordinate 14,330,839 downwards.
AGCTATTTCAATGGATTGGAGCCAAGAAAAGAAGAACAAACCTGTGGATCTTACCTGGATAACCTTGTAGATGCCTTGATGATGATGATCTATGCAAACCCGATCAATTTGGGGCGATTTGAGGTAGTTTTCTATGAAATCGATTTGCCCAAGGAAGCCAATGCGCCCTCTCTCCTGCACAATAAACGTCAACAATATCAGATTTACTACGAACAAGAGATAAGACTAATGCCACAAGAAAAATAACAGAAAGATAGCATAGATCACAATGATACTAATGATAACCCCCTGATACAAGCGAATGCCAAGTGGAGCGAGTTGAAGAAGCCTTGCAAAAACACCCAAGTGAAGTCGCCCTCCTGTAGACAAGACAAAAGTTTCCCAAAAGATAGATCTTACCACAAATACCCAAATGCTAGGATGCAATAAACTTTCCAATCACCATATAAGAACACCAGATGCAAAGGAGACCACAAGAATTTCCACAAGAAAGTTTTTCTATATCAAGATTCCAAGAGCCAAAGACCCCTTTACAATGAGAAGCTCTCTCCTTTAAATAGGAGGAAGAGAGTCCACAATCTAACCACTTTTTGAATGAGTGGCTAAGATTAAAAGATCAAAAGATCTAATCAATGGTTGAGATGAGCTCAACCATACAATACATGGATCACTAATAAAATATAACAATAAGTGGACAAAATCACCCTGGGAGAGGGGATCCCACCAAATCATGATGACAAAATAGTAGATCTAGCATATGGTGGGTCCAAGGGGTAATTTTAGACACCCTTGGTTAATCCCCATAGCACAATATCAATAAAATAGTCATCAAAGTACCAAATCGTGCCTCTACGGACAAATCGTGAGCCTTAGGAGGCTCCAAAAATCATCAGAAAATGCCATAAGTGATGGATGTGGGTCCCGATGAAGCTGAAACTGCTGTAGAAGGTGTGGAAGACATCCCACTCATCATCACTGATCATCCCATGCCAAAAATTTTCCTCAATAGCCCAAATCGAATTCCTTTGTAGCCATTTCTACCATTTTTGGATTGCCTCGAGAAGCATGAAACTGCCCAAACTGCCTCCCGGAGTGCCTGCGTTGTCAAGGTGAGCTCACCACTGTGTCTGGGAGGGGGGTAATATGGTAATAACAAGTGGCTGGACCACCCCCTCCATGCACAGCACCCTAGGTAAACCAAGTGAATCCCATCATTGCTCTGACAGGGTCTCTGACAGACCAAAACTGCACTAGGATAGCCTGTTGAGGCTCCATCATCACTGTAACTGCCCGGAACTGAAAATAAACTGTCTCATTGGACTCAAAACGTCCAATTCCATCTAAGATGTGTACTCATACACCATATAAACCTCTGCATGGTCCAAAATAAATCCTCATCATATCCGGCAGACCAAATAATAATAATCTGAACAAGTGCTGAAAAGTACAAATAATCATCATAGGCCTGAAACCACTGCATAATCCCACCATGGTGACCTGTACCAGACCATATATCATCTATCTGTAACATTTGAGGTCTGCCACCTCATGTCATGTGGTTGACTTTTGGTCAAACTGAGGTTTGACCAAGTCAACATGACCAAAATATAACTCAAACTGTCCTCAAGCTGCTGCAAGGTGTCAAAGGTTAAAGCATGCTTTACAATCCATTCACATTGCAATTATAACAAGAATTAATCATTACTGGCGATCTAAATCCAAATATAAGATGTCATTAATTATTATTAATTACTCGAACAAGACTTTCAAGGTCATACTCACTTCATAGTTGTGATCAATTTGCTAGTGAAGGGTGAAGGCTAAGAATGACATGGCTACGTCAAGGGATGACTTACTGACTTAACATTGTGACACTTTGGCAATGGATAAGGGAATACACACCATAGCATATAGTGGACAAGTAACAACACAGGGAATGGCGGTGTCTCACAAATGGATAAGTTGTTCAAAGAGTGTTTATTCACCTCACACAGATGCGCACAATCCATGATACAAATGAGGCCAACAATATTTTGATATAACATTTAAGTTTCATTGCTTTTTGGGCCTTGAGTTTCCATAGCCTTTGATCTATGTGTGTTTATAAACACATTGCATAGATTTACATTTATTTAGGCTTCTTGCTACATGTGTGTTTTTAAGGCACTTGTTTACCTGAGCACTTCTAGGTGTGTCGCAAACAGCTTGTTTACCTAGGTATTTTAAATTTCACAAAAGATATACATTTGATATTTCATAGCCATTTTCATTTGGCTTGCCTTTCATTCATGTGTGTTTAGAAACACATTGCATGAATGGGCTTTTCATACAAGATATAACATTTCATTTCCATACTTTGCATTAATGGCAACACTAAATGTTTCAGGTTTAGCCAACAACATCTTTAGGGACTAGGGGGACTAAGGAAACTCACCATAGGTAAGTTTTGTCACCAACTCAGAGTCGAGACACAGTAAACAGGGAGGCTTATCCAATATAGAGGCTACAGCAAGGAAAGGTCCTCCATGCCACTAGTCAAGTAGTAAGCCGAGGTAATGAACAATTGGGTAAGTCATGGATGGATGAAGACAGTGAGTAATGAAACCAACACTAGCAAGCCAAAGTATGGCAGGAATGATCACCTCTATTCTCCCTAGGGAGGGTAAAACCAATGAGTATAGGCCAAGAACTTCTAAGTCTGAGTAGGGACAAGTATGAAATATATGTATAAGTACAACCAGGTCCACATATCTATATGATCGCCAGATCATGATACTAAATGCTAAGACATGCTAAGAAAATGGAAATAAAAGCAATATAACCACAACACCATAATATACCTGCTGAGTCATATACCCGAATGCTCATCACTTTGAACCATCATCTATCCTTTGAAACTACTGCTGTAACTCTGGGCACTACTGACTGCTCTGTACAAATGGTATAATAGCTACATCGGTCATCTCTCTGAGTATCCTGAGACTCAGTCATGGCATGGGGAATATATATGTTGTCCAAAATCTGATAGTAATCCATAGTAGATGCTCATCTCAGCATCTCAATGTAAAGGAACTGGATGAATAATGTACTGGAATCTGACAAAAAATGTATGGTAGCCCGGCTACTATATATGTGATAACATCTGGCTCCGGCTGGGACAAGTTCTCTGCTGAAATGAGCACTGGAGAACCTCAGAATCTCTGGTCCTCGAACTCTGCTACTCGAATCCTCGATCCAGCACTCTACCATTTTGCTTTCAGCTTTTTATTTTATTTTGCACCTTTTTCTGCATTCACAAACATCAAAATACCTCATGCAGCATGTATGGGAAAAATGAAAAATCCAACTGAAATAAAATCTATTCTATGACAGAAATTTAAATGCATAAAGTAAATTTAAACTATTAACATAACTTGCAAAGTTTGAAATTTATTGTGCAGGAAAAGAGAAAATGACAGGTACTATGTTAAACTAGGAGCTTCAAAAGGAGCTTAGGAAAAGACAAACAAAAGGTGCCAAACTCAATGGCTGAAAAACTAACTACTGCCCAAGTAGGCTTATTCAGTTTCCTACCTATTCTCTTCTACCAGGAAAGGCAAGTGGAGAGATCCCACTATGTGGGATCAGGGATGTGATCCCTTAAATCCCTCTAATTTACAGGATACAAAATACATCTCCCACCACTAGTGGTCAAAAAGCACATGCCATCAATGCATCGCTCTACTGTAAGAGGTCCAACCCACAAGTCGTCAGCTTGTCCCGATCTAATATGCAACAGGTGGTTGGGAATGAGGACTTGACTCCCTGTAGGAAACCTGTTCCTATTGACAGACTCAGGAATAACTCCAATGTTGCGAATAGGCATAGGGTGGATCTCAGCTAGGTTTTGCGGTTGAGGTGTAACAATTCTTGAGCTCCTCCTAGAAGGAACTGCATCAACTTTGGGTGGGCCACCTTCTAAGGTAATAGCAATCCTGCCAACGAGGACTTCTCTCATTTCTCTTCTTGTTTGTTGGACTACTTCATTTGACTCTACATCATGAGGAGACACAACATTTTTAATCACTTCACCTACAGTCCAAAAATCTCTCTGTTCTTCCAAGGGAGGTGGCTTATGGGATATGGCAATATTATGACTAGAGCCTTCCCCTGAAGGAACTGGAATAACCATACTTTCCAACCCGAAGGAAACTAACTCAGAATGAGATACGAAAGAACTAGGAATGTGAGAAAGATCATGAGTATGATGACTAGATGACTCAGGTGGTAGAAGAAAATCGGGGACATGAGGATATGCAAATAAAGCATGGTTCTGATAATCTGAAGGAGTTTGGAAAATAGAAAGATTGTTTAAGATAAAGTCTCCTTCAGGTGCATCATTAATTAAGGCATCCTCTTCCCAACTTAAAGTATTATCTTGAATTAGATTGTCATCCTCTAGAGACAAATGAGACAACGAATCATCTATATCAGAATAGTGAGAGATTTCAAATTCTTGATTGACATCAACCCTAGTAGATGTTACAGGATGGTTTTCCCAAGGATAAATAGGTGCAAGCCCTTGGCTTTCCCTTTCTCTATTATGATCAGTCAGGGCAAACCACTCTCTAACGGTAAAAGGAATTCTTTCTCCCCTCCTAATATCATCAAATTCATCAACTACAGGGATAGGATCTTCAATATTTGTTTGCTCATGATTAATTTCCCATGGGAGGATTGGTTCCAGACCTTGATTTTGTCTTGTTATATTACTATCAATAAGTGCATTCATTTCAATGACTGATCTGGGCAAACATTCATTTCTTATTATATCTCCTAAGCCATCATCAACTTCCTCAGGTGCTTGATTTTCAATAATTGGTTCTTGATTGATTGCATTATTTTGTTCTTGACCCTGAGGTTGATTTTCACTTCTTCTCAACTCATCTATTTCCTCAGCAAATTCTTTTCTGAGTAAATCCGAATTAATTGTTCTAGCAAGTTCAGCTATTTGCTCTTCTTCCCAAGAGGAATCAGAATCTTCCATTACCATGAACATATTTTCAACTTGATTATCTTCCCAAAGCTCATTTTCATTTTCAACAAGGTTGGTTTTTGCATTATTCAATAATTCATCCCCATAGGTGCTTTTAATCCCTTCATCAAATGATTCTAAATGCTTGTTATAACAAGGTTCTTTGTTCACCCTAATCAAAGCTCCATCAGAGTTAGGAACACAAATATATGACAAATCCATCATAATGTATCCACCTAAGCCGACTGCCCACTTCCTAGATAAGAGCATTCCATATGCTGGGGGCAGGTCAATTACTACTACATCCATCATAGTAGAAATGTCTGAACGTGCAAAAAGATCAGCTCTAAGATTTTTTATCAAACCATAAGACTGCACTCGTCGGGAGTCTATACCACAGACATTTCCACAAGGTCTAGTCACTTCAAGTCCCATTTCCTTCATGACTTGTAAAGGCATGACATTCATTGCTGCTCCAGAATCTAACATACAATTGTGAAGGAGCATGTTCTGAATGTGTAAGGTGAGGTAAAAGGGAGGGTGACCACCGTTCTTTCTCTCATAAATTGATGAATGGATGTTTATTGGTGGATCCTTCTCTGTTTCGCTAAGTTGCATTCTACTAAGGTTCTGGATATGACAGGATTCTAAGACAGTCTTAGGAGCTTTCTCTTGGCCAATGCCATCAAAGAACTCCTCCACCTAGCTTCTAACAGAGGGTACCTTCATTAGCACAGTAATAGGGATATTACACATTATCTTGCTTAACTCTTTCTTCATACCAATTTTTAGATCATAATCATTTACAACAAGATCTTCCTCTTCCTTCTGATCTTCATTTGTCTTTTTGTGTTTGTCAAGGAAAGAAGGTTGGGAGTTATTTCCACGTTTGTAAATTCTATGCTTGGGCTGTTCCTTAAGTTCTGGGAGATCTATGGCATAACATGAGGAACTAGGTTCTTCAATTATTTCTTCTTCTTGCTCCCATGGCTCTTCCTCTAGAAGGATTCTTCCAAAATCTTCATCATAAGATAAGTCATTTATAAAGTTGATATTGTCTGGTTGGTCATCTGGGCTAATGGTGTCAGATGGTTCTTCTTCTGTTTCGTCACACCAATTAACATTCTTTTTCTCAGAGTTTTCTGGATACTCAGGTTGTCATCTATCTATATCCCCCTCAGGCCTTCTGTTGTTGTTCCAATAAGGTTTAGGGCCATAAGGGTTCCTATGTCTCTTAGGGTCATTCAAACTTGCTACACTTTTAGTCAGGACAGTTAATTGTCTCATCATTTCTTGCATTGTTTCTAACGTGTCCTTTGATTCCTTTGGCTCACTCACATGTTCCTTGGGCTTTCGGATTCTAGGGTCAGATTTGGAAGTGGATGGGGTAAATTGATCGAAAAAGTTTTGTTTCCCCATAGATACTGCATTCTGCTCAGCCATCTTTGCATTGAATTGGGCGGTCTTTAAGTCATTTGGATTTTTATCCTTCAAGTGATAACCAAGCCATCCTTCGAATGCATTCAAGTAATGAATAACAATCGCTTGATCTTTTGGTTTAATCTCTTCAGGGATAGCAGCCATTATCTTATCAAATCTTACATTAAACTCATGGGTTGATTCATTTTCTCTTTTTTTAATGTCAAATAGTTGATGTAAGAGAAATTTCCCATCTAACTTACGGGACCACTCACTATTGAGCTTGCTAACAAAGTTATCATACCCATCAATGGATGAGGTGGGCAACCTATCAAACCACTTCCTAACATCTCCTTCTAAAGATGCCAAGAGACCCCTCATGAACACATCTTCCTCAGATGCTCCATATGCTTCCATGTGTTCCCATGCCTTATCAATATGATGTTCAATGGATGTAGCAGATACTCCATCAAAGCTGGGAACCTTTTCAAAGTACTTCTCAGGCATGTCATGGGGTGCACCTTGGATTTGGGAAAAGTCTAAAGGAGATGGTTTAGCCTTTCTTTCAAAGATCCTAGGATTTTGTGGAGGAGGAACATTCTAGTTTCCAAAATTGGTTCCGACCATTGCATTAAGTGAGTTTGTGCTTAAGTTCGAATTAGGAGATGAGGAAGGAATCGAATTAAATAAAGGGGATCCTAATACACGGTTTGGAGAATCTGAATTAACAAGTTTCCAAAAGAAGTTAGATGATTGAGCTTTAGGATCTCTTTTGTGATAAGTAAGTGGGGTTCCTTCAACTTGATTTAAGTTTTTTTTACTTCTAGTATTATAAGTATGTAAATGAGCTCTCTCCTCAGCAGATTCATGATTCAGAGTCGCCAGGTAGTCTTTAGATTCTTCTACGAAGATGTATGTCGTTTAAAATGCAGGAGAGAGTGTGTGAACAGTATGTCAAACCTAGGTAGGCTTCTGCCCTCCCTGGCAATGGCACCAAAATGTTATCACCAAACTTGTAGGTTCCCCATAGATAGATCCAAGATGGATGGCAGAAGGGAGGGGCAACCAAAGAGGTGCAACCAAGATAGCCTCGATTCCCAATGGATGGTTGTCACGCCAATCGAGGCAATCTTCACTTTATGTTATCTAACCCAAGACAACAAAGGGGGAGACCCGGATCTACTCCCGACAGGAAAGATCAAACCAAAACACCAGATCAAATCAAGTATAGGTGAAGTACATAAGGTGTATGGTAAACCCTAGATCTATGGATAAAGTCACAAAGTAAATGATAAGTTGGATCAAGGGGTTTAAACAATGTAGATTTGGTCCAACATGTTTATGTGAGTGACTTATGAAGTTTATAATGAGATCAAGGATTGGGGTACTAGTCAATTGTGAGAAAATCCACTACCTTGGGAACCGTGTCCAATGCAGGGTAGTTAAGGTCCAAATTGGGGCTAACCAGTACCAAAGATGAGCTTGATTAATAGATGTGATAGTGTTTAGGTGTTCAAGCATGCAAGACAAAGATCAAACCCTAGCTAACCCAACAATCTAAGAAAGTCGATTTAGCTTGGAGAAGATTAGTGCCATGGGAAATGGGCCAAATGGAGTCGGATGTCCACCAAATTATAGATCAGGGATGTTGGGGTGTCAAGCTAGGTGGATCTTGAAAATTAGGCTCATCCAATGGCTAGATATCAGTAGATCTGAGATTGAAATGTGCCACAAAGTGACCCAATGGGGCTCAACCCTCAAAATGAGAAATGGGACCCACAAGTTGAAAATCACTAAAGAGACACAGTAGGGGTAGGTTATTAAATGTGTAGATCAAGGATCAAGTGGGATCTCACCTACCCAGGTGCTAGATCATACCAAACTCACATGTCCAAGAAGTGTGACCTCACTTAGAGAGGCTAATTTGCCTTGGGAAATGGTTCAGATGAAGGCCAATCCACACCAAACTATAGATTCGAATTACCGTGGATGCTATAGAGGTGGGTTTTAAATATTATACCCAAAAGCCAAGTAGATCTTGCTAGATCTGAAAAACTGTAAAATGAGGGTTTGTAAATTAAGGGTTTTATCAATGAAGTAGCTATGTCAATGGATTGGAGCTAAGACAAGAAGAACAAACCTGTGGATCTTACCTGGATAACCTTGTAGATTCCTTGATGATGATGATCTATGCAAACCCGATCAATTTGGAGCGATTTGAGGTAGTTTTCTATGAAATCGATTCTACCAAGGAAGCCAATGCACCCTCTCTCCTGCACAATAAACGTCAACAATATCATATTTACTGCGAACAAGAGATAAGACTAATGCCACAAGAGAAATAACAGAAAGATAGCATAGATCACAATGATACTAATGAAACCCCCTGATACAAGCGAATGCCAAGTGGAGCGAGTTGAAGAAGCCTTGCAAAAACGTCCAAGTGAAGTCGCCCTCCTGCAGACAAGACAAAAGTTTCCCAAAAGATAGATCTTACCACAAATACCCAAATGCTAGGATGCAATAGACTTTCCAATCACCATCTAAGAACACCATATGCAAAGGAGACCACAAGAATTTCCACAAGAAATTTTTTCTATATCAAGATTCCAAGAGCCAAAGACCCCTTTACAATGAGAAGCTCTCTCCTATAAATAGGAGGGAGAGAGTCCACAATCTAACCACCTTTTGAATGAGTGGCTAAGATTAAAAGATCAAAAGATCTAATCAATGGTTGAGATGAGCTCAACAATACAATACATGGATCACTAATAAAATATAACAATAAGTGGACAAAATCTCCCTAGGAGAGGGGATCCCACCAAACCATGATGACAAAATAGTAGATCTAGCATATGGTGGGTCCAAGGGGTAATTTTAGACACCCTTGGTCAATCCCCATAGCACAATATCAATAAAATAGTCATCAAAGTACCAAATCGTGCCTCTATGGACAAATTGTGAGCCTTAGGAGGCTCCAAAAATCATCAAAAAATGCCATAAGTGATGGATGTGGGTCCCGATGAAGCTGAAATTGCTAGAGAAAGTGTGGAAGGCATCCCACTCATCATCACTGATCATCCCATGCCAAAACTTTGCCTCAGTATCTTAAATCGAATTCCTTTGTAGCCATTTCTACCATTTCTGGACTGCCTCAGGAAGCGTGAAACTGCCCAAACTGCCTCCTGGAGTGCCTGCGCTATCAAGGTGAGCTCACCATTGTGTCTAGGAGGGGGGTAATATGGTAATAACAAGTGGCTAGACCACCCCCTCCATGCACAGCGCCCTAGGTAAACCAAGTGAATCCCATCACTGCTCTGACAAGGTCTCTGACAGACCAAAACTGCACTAGGATAGCCTGTTGAGGCTCCATCATCACTGTAGCTGCCCGGAACTGAAAACAAACTGTCTCATTGGACTCAGAAGGTCCAAATCCATCTAAGATGTGTACTCATACACCATATAAACCTCTGCATGGTCCAAAATAAATACTCATCATATTCAAAAGACCAAATAATAATAATCTGAACAAGTGCTGAAAAGTACAAATAATCATCATAGGCCTAAAACCACTGCATAAGCCCACCATGGTGACCTGTACTAGACCATATATCATCTATTTGTAACATCTGAGGTCTGCCGCCTCATGTCCTGTGGTTGACTTTTGGTCAAACTGAGGTTTGACCAAGTCAACATGACCAAAATATAACTCAAACTGTCCTCAAGCTACTGCAAGGTGTCAAAGGTTAAAGCATGCTTTACAATCCATTCACATAGCAATTATAACAAGAAGTAATCATTACTGGCGATCTAAATCCAAATATAATATGTCATTAATTATTATTAATTACTCGGACAAGACTTTCAAGGTCATACTCACTTCATAGTTGTGATCAATTTGCTAGTGAAGGGTGAAGGCTAAGAATGACATGGCTAGGTCAAGGGATGACTTACTGACTTAACACTGTGACACTTTGGCAATGGATAAGGGAATACACACCATAGCATATAGTGGACAAGCAACAACACAGGGAATGGCGGTGTCTCACAAATGGATAAGTTGTTTAAAGAGTGTTTATTCACCTTACACAGATGCGCACATTCCATAATACAAATGAGGCCAACAATATTTTGATATAACATTTAAGTTTCATTTCTTTTTGGGCCTTGAGTTTCCATAGCCTTTGATCTATGTGTGTTTATAAACACATTGCATAGATTTACATTTATTTAGGCTTCTTGCTGCAGGTGTGTTTTTAAGGCACTTGTTTACCTGAGCACTTCTAGGTGTGTCACAGACAGCCTGTTTACCTAGGTATTTTACATTTCACAAAAGATATACATTTGATATTTCATAGCCATTTTCATTTGGATTGCCTTTCATTCATGTGTGTTTAGAAACACATTGCATGAATGGGGTTTTCATACAAGATATAACATTTCATTTCCATACTTTGCATTAATGGCAGCACTAAAAGTTTCAGGTTTAGCCAACAACATCTTTAGTGACTAGGGGGACTAAGCCAACTCACCATAGGTAAGTTTTGTCACCAACTCAAAGCCGAGACACAATAAACAGGGAGGCTTATCCAATATAGAGGCTACAGCAGGGAAAGGTCCTCCATGCCACTAGTCAAGTAGTAAGCCAAGGTAATGAACAATTGGGTAATTCATGGATGGATGAAGACAGTGAGTAATGAAACCAACACTGGAAAGCCAAAGTATGGTGGGAATGATCACCTCTATTCTCCCTAGGGAGGGTAAAACCAATGATTATAGGCCAAGAACTTCTAAGTCTGAGTAGGGACAAGTATGAAATATATGTATAAGTACAACCAGGTCCACATATCTATATGATCGCCAGATCATGATACTAAATGCTAAGACATGCTAAGAAAATGGAAATAAAAGCAATATAACCACAACACCATAATATACCTGCTGAGTCATATACATGAATGCTCATCACTCTGAACCACCATCTGTCCTCTGAAACTACTGCTGTAACTCTGGGCACTACTGAATGCTCTGTACAAATGGTATAATATCTACATCGATCATCTCTCCGAGTATCCTGAGACTCAGTCATGGTATGGGGAATATATATGTTGTCCAAAATCTGATACTGATCCATAGTAGATGCTCATCTTAGCATCTCAATGTAAGGGAACTGGCTGAATAGTGTACTGGAATTTGAAAAAAAAGTATGGTAGCTACTATATATGTGATAACAGCAGCCATACAGGATCAGTGTGACATAGATAAATGTTGGTAGTGGAGCAAGCTATGGAAAACTAATAGCCCCTTAAAAACCATTTTAACCTTCTGGATAGCAAGGAACAACAAACTATTAACTTGGGAAAACTTGAATAAACGTGGATATCAAGGTCCTAGTATCTGTATTCTGTGCAAATCGAACGAGGAACACTCTGCTCATCTTTTTAATGCTTGTCCATATGCAGGAGTCGTTTGGACCACTGCAGCAATTTTTTTTTCCCAAGACAATCAGATCACTAATTCTGAAATTTCCCTCGAATAATGAGCTCAGAACTGGTGGCGACATACAGGGGTATGTTGCTTTGAAGCTTTTCCTGCACTCTTTGTATTCAACATTTGGGAAGCCCGCAACAGAGCTATTTTTAAGAACCAATGGACGCCAACTGACATCACTTCCTTACTGTTGATACATAAAACGCAGGAATTAAAAATGGTTCCCAAACAATTCAAAGGACGAGTGATAAATGATTTAGTGATAGACAAGAGCCATCCAAGGGCGCTCTTTGATGGCGCAATCCAAGGGGATCCGCAAATAGGAGGTGCAGGTAGTGTCATTTATCTATCTGAGAATAGGAAAATCTTGATAAAATTTGCTCTGGGGCAAGATACAAACACCAAAGCTAAGCTTTCTGCATTATGGACAATTCTTAAAATGCAAGGGATAGGCACATCCCAAATCTACACATCTTTGGCAATTCAAAAACAATGATCGATTGGGTTAACAATGTATGCAATATTAGAGCTCCACATCTTCATAATCTACTAAAAGAAATTCAAGCTCTAAAGCCCTCGTTTGAATCGATCTCCTTCTCTCACATTTATAGAGAGCTTAACTCCGAAGCTGATACCCTATCAAAGCAGGCTCTAGCAATCCAACCCGGAATCATAGAAGGAGAGGAGATTTTCAATAGTCAAGTGCTCAATTTCACCATTCCATTATAGACAGACAGTCTCTTAAGTTTCCCAAATCGATTTTGCAGATCTCGAGAAGTCAAAAGATGGAAACAGGCAAACAAAGATGCAATAAGGAACCCAGGAGGTAAAAGATGTCTTAATTTTACAGAATTGCGATGATAAAATACAGGCACATCAAGAATAAGATACGTGACTTTGTATAAAGCTTTCAATAGACTTTGAAATGCTTATAATGGCATATTTGCAAGCTAATAAAGATTTGAATATAATTTTGTAAATACAATGGTTAATGTAAGTCATGTAAGGACAGTTGACAATCACTCTTTATTTAGAGTGATATATATTTTCCATTTGGAAGATATATATATATAAGAGACATTATAAGTAATACTCATACACTTACTTTATTTCCCTTAATAAAAGTGATACTTGCTAAATATTAAGCTTTTAGGTTAGTATGTATAAGTTGCTAAATAGCTAAGTGAATCTTAACACTCCACCTTTTCTTCCTGTGCCCACGTCACCACGATGATAGCTTATCATCATCAATTTGATTCTCAAGGTTTTCTAGGCAGTAACCTCTCCCCCTAGTGGATTTCATTTTCCCCATCATTTTAGTTGCGTCATAACCTTCAGTCTCCTAGGTCTATAATCCATAATTACAATTTAGGAAATAAATAACACTGCTTTCAAGGTTTACTGGTGGGGCCTTGGCATTGAGCTCCTCACCAAAAACAAATGCATATTACACTTTCAATTTCAAAGAGGAGGGATAGAAGAAGGATGTTACACTATGCCTTTGAGCTAGTGGACTAGGTGGGTGGCCATTGATGTCCATCTCGATTAAATAAATACAAATCCCTAACTAAAAGAAAAAAGAGGCACTATATTCACAAGAGGCAAGAGAATCTTTTACACTTCTCTATGGTGGCTCCTAATAAATTCTGGAGGCAAATTCTAACTAGAAAAACTAAAGACAATAATAAGATTACTTTGAAAGACTAGAATTCCTATGTTAAAAAGCTTCACAAGTCCTCGTAAGCCATAGATAACATTCAAACCCTCCCCACAACGAAAGATTTTTTCTCATTAGAAGACATCAATTTTGGGGTTAAGCGCCTAGCAAATTGAAAAGCTAAAGACATTGAAGGATATCAAGCAAAATTTTACAAATTGGAGGTCCTGTCCTCATCCCACAGATCCACAAGCTCTTCAATCTAGCAGTTAAGCAAGGGTTCCCTAAACCATGGACTCAAAACCTCATTATTCCTATGTTTAAAAGTGGTGATTCGAATAACCCCTCTAATTATCATATTATTATGATTAGCCCTCTCTTAGCCAAGTTATATAGCATTATTTTGGAAAAGAAAATCAACATATGGCTTGAAAGTGAAGGTAAGCGTGCTAAAGGCCAAGCAGGTTTTCGAAGGCATCACTCAACCATAGAACACCTCATCACGCTTAGTGTCATTGCAGAATAATTTCATAATAGTAAATCTGATCTCTTTGTTGCTTTGTGGACTTTAGGAAAGCTTTTGATGTGGTGCCTAGAAATAACTTGTGCAATAGCTTAAAAGAGCTAAAGGTTCCTTTCAAGTTGAGAGCTTCCCTGATAAGGTTGTATGAGAACTCCATTGCTAAGTTTAATAGCACTGAGGGGTGGTTGAAAGATATACATTGTAATATTGGATTTAAGCAAGGTTTCCCCCTCTTCCCTACCCTTTTCGGCATTTACATGAATAAGCTTAAAGGTTGTTTTTAAGAAGCAGGTTGCACTTGTATGATCTTAGCTGAGATAATCATCATCCTTCTTCTTTATGTTGATGATATTGTTTTTATGGCAAGGTGTCCATTTGATCTGGATAAGCAATTAAGAATTCTTAAGGACTTCTTCTCTAGCATGGGCATGGTTGTTAACACAGACAAAACAAAGGCTATGATTATTAAGTCCAAGAAGGTCACTTACGCTAATTTTGTGTATGACAATATTGATTTGGAAGAGGTGTCTTCTTATAAATATATATGAATTGATATTCATCATAAGCTCAATTGGAACTATAGCATTGAGAAAAGGATCAGTGGAAGGTGGAAAGCTTATTTTGGTCTTGAAAACAATTATAAATCAACAAACCTTGTGACGTGGGATAAAAATAAGTTCCTCTTTGAAACTCTTGTCACTCCCACTATCTTATACGGTTGTGAGGTTTTGGGTTGTTGTTTCTCTTGAGAATCTTGGAGAAAGATTGAGCATTTTATAACCTATAACCTTAAAATTAAAAGCAATATGCCTTATCCTATTCTCCTTTTAGAAGTGGGTTTGTCCCCCATCAAGAGAAAGGCTATGACTAGGTTCCTAATGTACAAGCATAAGACAAATAATATGGGGGACCAAAGACTTCCTAAGCTAGCCCTAAAATCCAGTCAAAACCACCTTCAACTCAAGCAAGGTTGGTATAAAGATGCCATGGCTAGGTTAAACCATTGGGAGATTGACAAAAATGTCTCCTTGCAAAATATTAATAACATTAAAAATATTATTACTTCTAAGTTTAAAGAGAAAATGTGGTGCAAGAAAGACTTAGAGGTTAAAAGAAAATTAAGATACTATAAGGAGGTCATTAACCCTATTCTAGGAGGTCATTAACCCTATTATAGGAGTTCAAAAGTATCTCTTTATTTTAACTAGTTTGAAGAAGAAAATTAATATAGCCAAGATAAGAATGAACTCTCATGCTCTCTATAGTGAAATGAGATATTGGAATGAACTCTCATGCTCTCTATAGTGAAACGAGATATTGGACAATTCCTAAAACACCGTGGGAGGAAAGGATATGCCATCTTTGTTATATCATGAGCATTGAGGACGAAAAGCACTTTCTCTTGGAGTGCCCTGCATACACTCACATTAGATCTCAGTTTTATAATCTTTGCTGCAATACCAGCCTTCCTAGCCTTCTAGTACATCAAAATTATAGTTATTTCATAACGCTTCTCTCCAAGTTTTTTGAGCATAGGAATACAAGTTTAAAACAATCTAAATAATTCATTTCTTAGGTCCGATAAACCAGAATTGGTCTCAACAGACATTAATCATTAATGAATAAAATTAATAATTTTAATTTATTGTTTAATCTATTATATATATATAAAATTAATTTTTATTTGATAAAAATATATTTAAAAATAAAATAGTTAGTAAATATAAGTATGAAAATATAATCATTAAATTACCAATGAAATGATGACATATATAATTTTCCATATATGAAAAAGTATCAAAATCTGTGACAAAAGAAGGAAGAAACTTTCACTTTATATTTATCATTTGTATTCTATTTAAAATTATTATTATTATATTGTAGTTATATATATAAATAAACATATAATGATATTATAATTTTTCTTATAATCAAACAAATTTAATTAAATTATTTAATATCATTTAATAATTTATTGATTAAAGATGTCTATATTAAATATTTTTAATAAAATATATTAAAATATTATATTATCATATTTTTGAATAAACAATTTAATTATTTTTAAAATCATAATGGTTTGATTTTTAATAAATATTACAATATTTAATAACTATTAAATTAACAATAAATATTTTAATTTTATACTAGACATATAAAATTTAAAAGGGTTATACTTGTTTATTAAAACGTCCTAATAATATTTTATTTATATAATAAAAATTCTAAAAAATTTCTAATGCATATTGAAAATATATTTTATTTATATAACAAAAGTTCAACAAAATTCTAATGCATATTGAAAATATATTTTATTTATATAATAAAAATTCTAATAAATATTGAAAAATATGGTTGTACTTCATTCTCTACTTAGAAATTTGAGTTTTCTTGTAATTTTATATAATTTATTTTATTTTAAGAAATTGATTATTTAAATTTAATCAATTATAAATTTTTAATTATATAATAATTATGATGATTAAAAATATAGTTGTACTTCATTCTCTACTTACAAATTTGAGTTTTCTTCATAATATAGTAATTTTATATAATTTTTTTTTTTTTAAAATTGATTATTTAAATTTAGTCAATTATAAATTTTTAATTATATAATAATTATGATGATGATTAATTTCCACCGAAATCAACTTTTATATATATATATATATAATTCAAATTATGACAATTCATTAATAATATATTACCAAATTTTACTAAAATTTATTTATATAATATATAAAAGTAATTATAGAATATCATAAGGATTGAAATAAGTGAGTAACAACTGGGAGGCATTGGTATTACAGAGTTATATATTTAACTTTATCAAAAGTGTCAAAGTAATTATTGTACATATTGGAATATTATTTACTATTACAGAAAATTCAAAATATATAATTTTTAAGTAATTTTTAACATTTTACGTTGTTAATAGAAGAAATTTAACATATAACATTGTAGTAAATTTTAAATATTTACAGTGATTACTCTTTATGTTGGTGATGATTTACCAAATCTTTGAGATTTGATTATTAAATTACAAATTATCATTTAGGTCAATTAATCTTTTTCACTATATTTTTTTTGAAAAAATGTCAATAATTAGATTCATGAATGTTTATTTAATTTGATTCCATTTATTTGTCTGATAGGATTTGTTGATGTTAAAAGATGCTAAACAACATCATGATTATGAGAAATAATTTATAATAACTGTATTAGTCAATGACCTCTATGTAATCATTAACTTTATATTGATAGCCCATATGATTATTGTTATTGACAATGATGATTTCCTATATAAAAATTGGCTTTGGTTGTTGATTGATTGACACATAATTTAAATGAGAAAATTATATACTCGAGTGAATGTTGAATTTTATTAGATTGTATTTTGAAATTTATTGATTAAAGTATAATTCATAAAATAAATTATATAAACTTTTATTTATATTATATAAGGATTATTTCAATTTAGTTTTGAATAAATTTAAATTTTACTTATAATTAAAAAAGATGGTAGAATGAAATTATAATATATATATATAAATTATTTAAATTCAAAAGTCAAGATACCCATAAGTTAGATAAACAGATAATATACAAGATTTGTTTATTTTAAATTTTGTAAAATAAATAATTATTTCAACTTGGAATGTCAGAATAAAATTTTATTTCAAAAAAATCATTCATTTTATTTATAATATAAAAAATTATTTAAATAAAATAAAAGAAATATAAAATAAATAATTATTTAAAAAAATTATAAACAACTAATTACATAAATGTTGATAAGAGATTGGAAAGTATTTATGTTGATGGTATTAAATATATAAATTAGTTATATACTTTATACATGTTAATATGTTTTTAAAACATAATAAATGAATAAATAAAATATAATTAAAAAATTTATAATTATATAACATTATTTAAAATCATTCTATTTTATTAAAATTATAAATTAATTGTTACAAAGTTATAATAATAATAATTCTTTAATATTATTATAAATTTAATTTATTATATAATTTAAAAAATACATAATTTAATATAAACATATTTTACTGCCTAATTTGAACTTATTAACATATTACTATAATGCCATACCATGTAATAGGTTATATATATATATATCGTATGCAATAATGGGATTTCCTTTCTTTTTCACAAAAGTATATATATTTTACATACTTCTCCAAACAAACATGATGTGCAATCATATGTATATATATTTGATTCACTGACTTTTTATTCAAGTTTGTAGCGACCTAATTTCAAGCGATTGGTGTGAGATTTATCGTGTGGGGTCATTATTTTATATTTAGTTGATTCCCCTTACTCATCCACTTTGGATAGAGTGTGTCAATCATTTTCATTCAATTTCACTTTTTATTATATTTTTAGAAAAACTACAGGAAAAACTTGAAATCCGTTCACAAAATATACCTAGGTTCACCAAGAAACTATAACAGTGTGCTTTCAAAAATGTAACACATCATTCTTGATTGGGAGAGGCCCGACAGGGTGATAATTGTGTTTTCTTGCGAGAATAATATAAATTCTAAAGGTTTACAAAAGTGAAAAATAGTGCCAAGTGAAAAAGCAAGAAAAAATTAATGTAGAAAATGGAATATCGAGGGGTTTTTATGAAATTTGTCTTTTTGTAAAGGAATGTGTAACGTGAAGATTGAATGTTGTTTGCTTCTCGGAAGGAGGGAGGAGATTAATATAAGGTATATTTATTAAAATATTTATGCCGAGGTTTAGATACTCCTGAACAAATGGAAAAGAGAGGGATGCCTTTATGAGGAATTTTTCATCCTTAATCAAAATTAATTTTATATATGTGAGCTTTTTGCTATAAGATGTAACCGCTCTCTATCATCTTTAGACCCACTTGAAATTAACATAAAGTCTGGTGCAAGAGAGTAATTGTTTAATATCTAAATTTGTGTTATATTCAAAGTGTCATTATTCATACGATAGGTGTTATTATCAAAAGATCTGGATAGGTATATTATAGAAGATATGCACAAATAACCCATATGATTGTGATTCAATATGTGTTGGGAGGGTAATGATTCTCATTGACCCTCAAAACAATGTTTGAGTGCGTCAAAGACGTTCATGTTATGTGGCTAAGAACAAGAAACAAATGTTGTCAAATGTGTTTGAAATGGGTGTGGGGCTAAGCTAATGCCATCCCGTGGTGAGCTTGAGTTTGACCCTACACTTTATTGTTTTTTTTTTTATAAATTTTATATTAATGTTTATGGAATGGTTCGTGGAAATGGGGTGTTATTACTAAGGTTTTATTCATTTATATATTTTTTTTATCGGTAAGTTTATGTATTTTGTAATTTTTAATTTTAATTTTTTGCTAGATTATTTGTAACTTGTGGGATTAGTCTATGGTTTAAGAAACCACGATTTAGGGGTATTTAAGCGGCCAAAATTATTGGGGGATTGCACTCGGTATGAGTCACACCAACCCTTAGCATAGTTGAATTTTTAGGTGTCTCCTCTCACTACCACGGAGTTTCGAACCCTGGGCCACTTAACAAATAGAACTCTTAGAAACCAATCACACTAATAAGATTTGACAATAAAATGTTTTTTGTTAACAAAAAATCGTCATAATTATTATGATAGGTTGAATGTTGCACATTATGATATATAGGGATCTTCATCAAAGTACAAAGGAAACTTTTAGTGAAGTAGAAGGTTACAAAGTATTGTATAATAAGTGGTGGATGCTTGACAATCAAAATAAACTTCGAGTAAAACTAAAGATCACACATTATGATAGGTGGTGGATACTCTGCAATCAAAGTAAGCTTTGAGTAAAGATGAAAGTCACACATTATGATAGGCGTTGGATGGTTGACAATGACAATAAATGTTAAGTTAGTTTGAAGGTCGCAAATTATAATAGATCATGGATGCTAAACAATAAAAAACAAATTGAAGGTCAAAATTATGATAAGTGGTGGATAGTTTAAAACAATCAAACCATAAATGAGGCTACCCACCTCTTGATTGGATGCTTGACAATCAAATTATACAAGAATATTTAAGTCGAACACAATGTCGTGGCTACCCATCTCTTGACAGGCGATGGTGCATGCTTGACAATCAAAGTATAAATGAAGCTTTCAATGCACTATCAATGTCTATGAGTGAGAAAAAGTTGTTTGTTAGTGCTTGGGAAAGACAACATACAAAAGATAAATGCATGAATTGCTTACATAGAGATAGATAGTTAAATAAATTTTATTGCATTATGTAATGGACCCAATGACCAT
The DNA here is from genome assembly GCA_027924585.1 of Larix kaempferi. Classification (NCBI taxonomy): domain Eukaryota; kingdom Viridiplantae; phylum Streptophyta; class Pinopsida; order Pinales; family Pinaceae; genus Larix; species Larix kaempferi. The sequence continues at coordinate 14,310,425 of BSBM01000088.1, read as the reverse complement.
ATGGGACAAGAATGTTTACATTATGTGTGTCACTTTCGATGATGTTGAGAAAGAAATAATGATAACTAGAGAAAGTAGTCTAGTGACACGGGCCAAATAATGAATCTAGTTTACTCAACTAGATTTTCCCATGTTGCTTTGCATTAGGGGATAGTTTTACATTGACTTTACTCTCAATCATTTGTTTCTTACTTGCACAAATTTCTTAGCTAACCTTGTCATACCTTTTACTAGATCCTCTCAAAATGTTGATTCAGAGTCTTTGATATGCACCTCTCCTATTTCTAAGTATGTCACAAAGTGCAAGAGATTTTGCTTATGAGTTTCTACCTCCTATCTCTACATAATCGACATAACCTTTCCTCATGCCTTCCAATTTTTCATATCAACCCACTTGAGCATAGTGGGATAAACATGTTAAAAATTAGTTATCATAAGGTTAAGAAATATGATTAAAAGTGGAAGAGATGTTTTAAAAAAGATGATTACCATTTTTCAATTATCATTTACTAAAAACATAAATAAAAATAAACTAACATAAATCTATTTTAATTATGAGTTATTTTTGAAGCAAAATTAAAATGAGTCTATGCTAGTTTAATATTAATTTTCACATTAATAAATTATTAACCAATTATTATGTTAATTTAGTATTATGAGTTATTTTTGAAGCAAAATTAAATTGAGTCTATACTAGTTTAATATTAATTTTCACATTAATAAATTATTAACGAATTATTATGTTAATTTAGTATTAATCTTCATGGCAACCAAATGATAGTATATCCTTACATTTTTTAATGATTTGTGCTCATTTAATATTAGTCTCCATAGTAACTAAAGTTAGTAAAATGTAGGAAAAATGATATAGAAATTTTATTTTATTTTATTTTTTATATAAAGATTATTAAAAAGCTAATAAAATAAGTTTTACATGGAACTCATCTAAGTTCAACTTAATGGTGAATTTTAATGGAGTAAGGCAAAATAGATAAAAAAAGATTAATATAAATATGTTTTAGTCATAAATTATATGAAGAAATATAATTATCTATGGTGTTTAAGTATTAATCTTCATTAATAATCAAACTTGGTAAAACATAGGGAAAAAGAAAAAGAAGATTTATAAAGAAGACGGGAATGCATAAAGTCCATGATGAATGATGATAGATTCTTAAGTTGAACATGAGAACCCATTTATTTTGAATATTAATCATTTAATGGTGATCAAACCTTAATGGAATATAAAGATACAATAATAAATTTTATATGGAATTCACAATGAATTTAACTATACATGCTTAGTATTTTCTAAAGATTATGTATACACAAATAACAAATAACCTAACATAAATCTAATTTAATCTAATAAGATCATCATTTAGTGGATGAACTTTTGATGGAGGCCACACAATCTCATGTTGACTCCCATTTTTGAGGAAGTAAATAGGTTGACATATTCTTTTCAACATATCTTGCCATATTTAGAACGGAACCATGAGGCAAATGGCTTATCAAATCGGGGCTTGTATCTAGATGATGGTTTATGGCAGACTTGGACTCATGATCTAGACAACTCTGCGCAATATGGTCCTGGACTTATTGTTTTTTGATCTTTTGATCTGTTGTCGTATCTTGATGTATATGGATACTTGGTTCCTATATTGATCTTTTGATTGTCTTTCATGAATGTACATGTTTCAATTGACTCTATGATGTTTGGTAGGATATGTGATGCATAATCAATATAGTGAGACCATCTAGTTCATGTAAAATGTCTCTACTTGATACAAAGCATAAACATTCTTTTTGGGAAAAAAAATCTAATTTAATCTTAAATTATTTTAAAAACAATAGAATTTTGTGAAATAAGATAAATCTATCTTCATTGATTTAGATCTAGTAACCAAACTTAGTACAAATTTAAAAAAAAATACATTAAAAAAAAAAGATTTTATAAAGGAGTAGAGAGAAAAGTGGAAATCTGACTTATCTATAATAAAAGTGGTCTTTCTCAATATTTAAAATTATTGAAAATGAGCAATAATACATGGCATTAAACTCTAAGTTGAGAATATATATTGAATACTAATCCTCTCAATAATAATGAGATATTTATTAAAACAATAAGTTTTAGATAAAGTTTATTAATCTTTTTAATTATAATTTTTTTAAAAAATTATATCTAATAACCAATTCAAATCATATAATGTAATCCCCAAAACTAACATGCTACATTATAATTCACATCTATTAAATACCCATTAATAAAAGAGCATTAAATACAAAGCTCTCTGAACTCTGAATAATTTGAAGTGCAAGATTAATTTTGTTCGCTGGTGTAAGGCCAACACACGAATTTGAAGATCCTTCCACCCAAAATCGAACAGCTCACCCCCTGTTGGTGGTGGAATCATTAAGAAGCAATTGAAACCAAATTTAAGAGACATGCTTGGGTATTTCTCGCCAATTGACCAAGAGGAATCCCCACGAGGGTTGCTTGAGGGTCGTTTTCATTATACTTTTGTGCACCAAGTTTGAATAACTATTCATGGAAATGAGGATTCATAGCTGGCCTAGTAGAATAGTAAGTGTGATTGGGAATTACCTGAGTCTGCCATTAAAGATGGTGTGGTACTGCACTTTAAAGCGTGACAAAGATGTCTTGGTCCAACGTCCATTTACTTGTAAGTCCTCTTCGAACCCAACCCAGGTCTGGTCTGGTTTATCCATGGTCAGAGCTGGAGCGAGTTAAAGAGAACCCCAAAGGGAATTTTGGAGGTGAAGCAGCGTTAATCACGGGGAGCATATCAACAAATAGAAGGGGTTAGAATCCGGTGCAATGAATGATGAAACTGTGAACAGTATGTCGTCAAAGGGTTAATGATGAAATTAGGTCATTAAACAAGAGTACGTATTGTGATTACAGGAATATTAATCACGTGAGAGGGAAAAGATGAGACATGTTTTTTGGGCTGTGCTGTGCTGTGGAATTTCAATTCCCTCATTAACATCAAGTCTAGCGCCGTACTCAAGTCAGCGTCAGTGGCAGCCTTTGACAGGAGGCCAAAATGCGCCCTGCTGTATCCATATACATACATCCATTTATATCGATATGCCTATGAATGATACATACTAGACCACACAAAAACTTAAAAAAGGAAGATATTAAATGGAAAACAGAGAAAAATTGCAACGGGATGGGACGAGACGGGGCCGGATAGTTTTACTGGGCAGTGTGCAACCGCTTGCGTAGTCACTCACAGAAATCCCTCTCAAACAAATACTTTCGCTTTGCTTTGATATGTGCAACAAAAGCATACAGAGAGACACACTCACAGATCTCATCATCAAATTTCAGTCCATGATACCTATTACTTACTTACCGTGCCAATGCCCGCCTGCAGCCGCCTGTCTGTCTGCCTGCCTGCTCTTTTTCACATATATTTGATATAGCAGATTCAGCAGAAACGGCAGCGGCAGCAACAGCAGCAGCAGCTTGTTTCTGCTGCACGAAGGCATTGGCCGTCTTGCCTCCTGCATTCTCTTCTTCAACTGCCTGCACGTGTCAAGCCAGAGTTCTAGCGAATTTCAAAGCGCCTCCCCTAGCTCTATATCCACTGGTCGCCTCGCCTCGCCTCGCCTTGCCTCGCCTCTAGTATTTCATTTACCCAGGCATCATCCCTCCCATTCGCTTTTACAGTGCGTTTTTGTGCAGATCAAGGCATTTGTGAATGTTGGGATCTGCAGATACTACAAGAATAGTAAGTATCCTTCATTGTCATCATAACCCAGGAAAAAAATAGAAAGAAAATAACCTCCATGTACAGTCCTAGGTTAAATAGTTTGTGATAGACACAGGAGCCTGTTTACAAACCCTTATAGTAAATAATTTCAGGTGGGTCTAAAGCCTAACCGGCTTTCCAAATGCTGCTGACGTTTTGAGAGAAAGGTAGCATTAATTTGGAATTTTATGAATTAAGTATTGGACTCTTACTCCTCCTGCACCTGCTGCTGCTGTTGCTGCCCTCTGAATTTTTTCTTCATTGTACTGCAGCCAGGCATCAAGAATTTTGTTCCCGGGTGAATGAAAATCAATTTAAATTCCAGGGAATGAAGTTTATCATGCTCTGATAATTCATTGGGAATTTTGTAATGTCATGTATAAACATGAAATGGGTTTTTTGTTTGTGTGGTGGGAATTAATTCTCGACCCTCGACCCTCTCGCGTTAATTAGTCTCTCGTACAAGAAAGAAAGAAACAATTCATAGAGGTTTTGCAGTTTTTTTGTTCAACTGATGGGATGAACCCTCCTGAAAGTACAGAGAACCACGGGGATCAGCTCAGCTGGGTTTGGGACCATCCACAACATCATCATCAGAGTCATAATCATAATCATCCTGCTGCTGCTGCTGCTGTTACGATGTCGATTGGTTTAGAAACCAGACAGTTTCAAGGTGGTGGTCGAGTTCTGGAATACGACTGGGGATCGAGTCCTGTGCTGTTGTCCGGAGGACAGGGAATCGCCCAGGAAACCGAGGAAAGAAAGCCTCAGATGATTTCTGCTGCTGGGTCTGCGATGGATACCATACAGTACAGCGGAAACGGGAACGGAAATGTGAATCTTGCTGTGAATGGAATGCTTTCGTCCGGCTTTGGGCACAACATAATCTCTCCTAATTCGATGGGTAATCTGCTTATGAGCTCCTCGGCGGGTACAAGAAACGCTTATGGAGGCCACCATCATCATCATCCACATCATCATCAACATAATCATCATGTACTGGAAAGCATCCGTTCCAGTTCTCCGTCTTCTCTTCTGTATTCAGGAGGGAACAGTGGTTTGTCGGGGTTCGGTTCTGGGTACAGCGATTCCACTCGCGCTGCTCTGGAAGAACACAGGAATCACATTCTGGGTTTGATGGGCATGGACCAGAAGAACATCTTTCACAATATCGTCAAAAGGGAAGATCTCTGTGCAGGAGATTTCCAGGCGAGAATCGGGCTAAACTTAGGATTAGGAGGTAGAACGTATTTTTCCTCAGAGGACAACATAGTCAACAGGCTGTACAAGAGGCCCAGGGCGATTTCACCCGGTTCGCAGGTACCCAGATGTCAAGCAGAGGGTTGTAAGGCCGATTTAAGCGCTGCTAAGCATTATCACCGTCGCCATAAAGTCTGTGAATTGCACTCCAAGGCAGCCACTGTCGTTAGTGGTGGCCTGACGCAGCGGTTTTGCCAGCAATGCAGCAGGTTTTCTCGTCACCCATTTCGGTTTATATAACTTTTAGAAAATATTTGTTACTCGGTTCCATGCCCCAACAATCCAATGTTTGTTTGATTGATGTCTTCTGTATGTTTGCTGGTAGATTTCACGTCTTGTCTGAGTTTGATGAGGGTAAACGGAGCTGTAGAAAACGCCTTGCAGATCATAATAGACGCAGAAGAAAACCTCAACCAAATGCAGTTGTTACAGTCTCGAATACTGAATCATCTTCTGCGCTGAAGAACACTGATCAAGATCAAGATACCAACAGCGGAAGCAATCAGTCAAGTAGGTTGGGTTTGGTTTTGAGTTTCCATACATTTATTTTGCAGTCGTTTTTTTATATCAAGGTACCACATTTATGAACATTTTCCAATCGAGTTTATGTTTGTATATTCTCGACCAGGTCTGCAGCAGCCTGAACATATTTCCCGGTCGGAAGCACCGGGCTTGTTGACTGGAATTTCGCTATCTCAATCTCTACCGCTGGTTCTCCAAAATAGTAAAGGACAGGAGCAGTATTTGCAGCAAACGGGTCCAAATTTGTCCTTGGGAGGTGAAATAGCTCTGGACTATCCAAGACATAGCACAGGAGGGGATAATTACAATGGGCTTGAAATACCCATTCCATGGCTGAGACCTGCAGGCTCCGGGTCAGAATTTGGTGGATCTGAGAAGAATAGCTCCAATGGACAGGTATCGGAATCTGGTGGTGGTGGGAGCTCTTCTACTGTCCAGGTTTTCACATCCATTCAGAATCTCCTCCCTCTTCAATCCTCCACAGAGCTCGGAACTTCGGACTGGATGGTTAATGGAAATCTGTCTGGCTCAAGCAGCCGAGGCCAGCATTATGGGCCAGCCGATCTCAATCTTCAGACCAGTCTAGAAGGCCAGCAGATGCTTAGTTTATTAGAGAAAGATGTGAGATCATCTAATGTGGATACAGATCACCACAATACTGAGGATGCAGTGGAGTACTTTTCACAACAGCAAGGTCTGAACTCCAAGCATTCCGTTGATGGGCATTCTGAGCACCGTAATCAGCTGAGCACAAGCTTCTCAGGGATTCAATCGCTTAGATCTTTGAGCCAGTCTATGTACCAGAACATTTTGTGAATTGGGCACTGACTGACATTGAAGCTTTAAAAAACTCTTCTTCAAGTCTCTAATTTATTTATCAAGAGACGAAAAGTTTTACATCCGCCAGCGTAATTGGGTTAACTGCAACTTCAATCGGAATTAGCCAAAACTGTCAATGTCCAGGCAAGCATCTGGATCGCTTTGAGCTGCTTTCCGGAAAGTCTATCTTCCATTAAACAGTTCTCATAAGTTCCTCATTTTTACTGTAGATTATTATATGGTCTCGAGAGCTTTTTCCCCTTTTTTGTTCAGCTCTATCCTGCAATTATTTGCAAATGTAATCGGGCCGAGTACGCTCTAGATCCAATAGTTTAAACAGAAATGAATTATGTTTATAAATATGATTGATTCACAAATGGCCTGTAAATAAATATATGTTTTGTACTAGTAATTGGAGAAGCTTTTGCCGGCATTCGGAGTAGTCTACGTTGAACTTGTTAGAGAGGAATAGGCGTAGGAAACGTGTTCCTTCGTCACAGACAGACAGTTCTAACGTGTTCCGTGCCCTCAGGAATATTTTAACCTTTTGTAACGGTCGCTTCTGAAGAACGTTGTCATCCTTTTTCCATGCGATTCCCATTAGGGTTTTAGTGCTTTTATAATCTCAAAAAATCTTTTGGATTCCTCAAAATCACAGAAAGCAACCAATCGATGCCTTGAAAAATTACAAAGCCGTTACTGTAGTGAGAGGATTCAAAGCATATATATGACTTTGAAAACTGGTACAAGTTTTGATTTGAATGCTTGGACTTGTGCCGCATTGGCGAATTCAACAACAGATTGCTCAGACCAAACTTCAGTCATTATGCGCTTTAGTTGATTTACCGTGATCCTTATCCAGTTGCTTCTGTAAATCACTTCGCTGCACATTGCATGTTTGATGCTAACAGTATTGTTGCGCTGATGCGAGAAGCTAGTTGCCAAATATTTAAAGGCTTTTCAGTTTGGGAGGGGAAAATACAATTCTACATATTTATATTTAGTTGTGGGAAGTTAGGTTTCAGCTTGATCTTTAAAAAAACCAACAATTATTTTCAAAGGTTAAACTTGAACGAGTCGATACATAAAACTATATTAAGCACATTATTAGATAGTGCAACTAAGCACAATCTCGTAATTACATTACAATATTCCATCCAGTTTCTATGTGATCTAAATTGCTGTTAGCTTACAATTCAAGTATATATATAAAAGCCAATGCTGCTCAACCATAATCCATACACGATGTGAAGCTTTCAGGCTTAGCAAGTGTGACTTAGTCTTAATCATGGTTAAGAGAATGATTGCTCAATTCAAATTACTGCACTGGAAATAGAGATAATTTCAGGACGTTGTACTCTGAACTAATTTTATGCACTTCCAGTACATGGGAAGTACAGGATAGTAGAGGATTCTTTTAAGTTGAGCAGTCAGATTCCATTTTGTCCTCGGCAAGACATATTTGGGCAAGACATATTTGTTAGAGGACACACTTTCACTCAAAGTCTTATAAAAGTTATGAAACCTTTTGTGTAACAGATGGCTTCTTCTTTACTATTATTTAACTATTAAAGTTAAAAAAGATGTACATATCTTATATTTTTCAATATTTGAATTTGTAACATCTTAAAAATTTTAAAAACACATTTTTAATAATTAAGCTCATTTAACTTAAATACAATTAATATAATATTTATGTTACACAACTAACTTCAACCGTAAAATAAGTTTATCTTAAGAGTTAGGAATCAGGATGTAAATTAAGTTTATTTTAATAGTTAGGAATTAGGATGAATGATTATTTTTTTTCTATTTTTTTTAAATAAGAGGATAAATAAATAAAAAATAATTGTCAAAATAAACTTAGATTTAGTTGTTAAACTTTTAATATATATATCCAAAGTAGTAAAGAGAAGAACAGATCAAAGCAAATAAATAAAAATAATTACTAAAATAAATTGGATTTAGTTGTTAAACTTTCAATATATCTATCCAAGGTAGTAAAGAGGTACACAACAGAACAAATAAATAAAAATAATTGCCAAATAAAAATAATTGGCAAAATAAACTTGGATTTAGTTGTTAAACTTTCAATATATTTATCTAAGGCAGTAAAGAGAAAAACACAAAAGAATAGAAAATTGAACAGTGGGTTTGGATTCATAAATTGTGGGTCTTGGTTCATTTTGTGAACAGTCTTGTTTTATTGAATTTATTTTAAAAATTTAATTATAGTTTATTGTTAATTTAAATATGAATTGTTGAATTTTTATGGTATATTTGTTGAACTTTTAAATGTATGGAGGATTATAAATAAATAAAATAATAAATAAATAAAGAATATCTATTATAATTTAGTTGTCAAATTGATAGATATTTTTAGATTTTTGAGTTAATTTAGGGTTTAGAAATTTTAACTCTTGAATTTTAAACTCTTACTTCAAAATCAAGATATGAATTGAATTCATTTTTTGAACATAATGTTTTTCCAAATTTTTTTATTTAAAAACCTAATTATAATGTATTATTAATTTAAATAATAAATTGTTTAACTTTACTTCAAAAAAATATATATAAATAAACAAAACTATAATATTATAATTTTTTTCGATTTATAAATTTTGAAAAAAATTGTTATATATATATATATGAATTTGAAGTTTGGAAAATATAACTAGTGGAAAATATAACTGGTATAGGTTGATTAGTTACAGTGAGTAGTAAAGGCTTTTTAACATATTTGATTAAATATATAATTAATAATCATTTAAATAAGAACTTTTCTTTTTTGCAAAAAAGTTTAAAGTACTTTCTTTCTTTCATAGTTCATGGTAATAATGTAATATTTTCTTAAGAGTCATGTATGTCAGAATTTTGAAAAGTACTTCATGGTGGACAATTCATTCATAATAAATTTTGTAAGTTTCGAAAAAGTTTATTTATTTATATTAAATATATATATATTTTTTACAGAAACGAGTAAGAAAATTTATATTAAAAAGGGAAGATCTGATACAAAAAATGGGAAGACTAAACCTATCAAAATGAGGGAATTGGGCACCTCCATTCCAGTCTTTACACTTCGCAAAATACTTAGATACATATATGTCTTAAAAAGAGAAGGAGACTGATTGTAAAAACAACTGTTTACACAAATATCATATAGATAAATAGTAGCTAGAAGAAAAACCAGAAATTAGTTCTCTGCTGAGCGATGGGGCTTTTTCTTGCTGCTTGAGGCCAGATTCACATTATCCTCCATTCCCAGAATGACCTACGAGCTGTTGGTCTTGCTGGTCCGAATACAGTCCACCTTGGCTTCTACAATCTTGAGACAACTGTGCATTGTCTCCATCCTGCCAGCAATGCCTTCAAAGTACTCTTTCATTTTGTTATTGTTGTTCCTTATCTCAGAGATTTCAATTTGAACAAATGTAGCTAGATGAGAGATGGTTTTCTTTAGGTCTTTCTGTTCACCTCTCAGCACTCCAACTTGAGCTTCAATGTCTTGCAGAAGAGAGAGAAGACCGGGGGGAGGGCTTTCAGGTCCACTGGGGGAGTCGAGATTCACCACACCTGCATTTTCTTCTGTCCCGGTCCAGAATTTGCCAACTACAGTTTCCTCAATGTTTCCACCCCACTATTGCAGAGAGCCGAGATGCGCAGAGCTGCCGAGGAGCTGGTTGTTGGTTTCCAACGGGCGCCAGAGTCTCCTTGTTTCTTGCTCGAGACCATTTGGCAAGCTGGCTTGGTCCACCAATTGGCCACCACCCTGTGGAACCCAACCTCTGTTGTTTTCCATGACTTTAGGCCGGCGCACATGCTTCGTTTTCTTTGCAAGGCCTTCGTTTTCGCTGTGACCATTCCCTTGTAATGCTTCCAGTGCAGTGTTGTATTGGTTCAAGCCAATGCCCTCGGCTACCTGTATGGACGTCTTACACTGCCCGCACTTCAGCGCAGGGAGGCATAATCCTGGAGAGCTTCCATTATCCATCTTGTAACACGTTGAATACCTGCAAACCAAATCTTTCTCCCAGAACGTTCCAAATTGCATCGGTTGTGAAATGTTATCAGCGAAGTGTTTGAAATAGGCCCTTTCTGCCAGGCGTATGATGCGCATTGAATTTTCGCATGCTGGGCAGGGGGTTCTAAGCTGCAGACGCTGTCGAATTTCCATGATTTTGAGGGACACAATCTTGAAGAGATTGTGAATTTGACCTTCGATTCCATCAGCCAGGTGGGTTGTATGTTGGGGAGGATGCCAATTAATAGGTGCACATTCCAATGTTGACACCCAATGCCAATTTGAAAGATGGGGATTTTGTGTCCCATTCCAATTTTGATTATTTCCCATTCCTTGAATTGAGAAGAGGGGATTAAGGAACCCATTCCATTGTCGGTTGTTGCCCATTTTTGATCAAGATGCCGCAATTCAGGCCAGCTCCGATATTTGCCATGGAGTCAGCTTGCTCATTATTGCTCTCAGAATGTGATAGAGAGAGATGGAGTTGAGCTCCTTTATCTTTTGAGAGAAATGAAATTGGAATTTGGAGGTGGGTTGATGATTATTCTTTGCAAGTGCCCTTGCTTCTTTGATCACAAGGAGAGAGTCACCGATTGCAACTAGATCCTAGATATTGTTTTCCTTTGCGATATCAATTCCTTGAAGTAGCGCAATCCATTCTACGTCATTGTTGGTCTTTTTCCCTATTCCCCATGCATAGTCCATCAGCGTGTTCCCTTCGGAGTCTAGAAGGACTCCCCCACACCTGCCAACCCGGTATTTATATTAAATATAATTTATACTTAAATTTGATTTTTGGAAAATATAATAGATATAGATTCTTGATCAGTTTAGTGATTTTTTTAAAATTATTTTATTAAATATTTAAAAAAATGCTTAATTTAAATTTTTATGTAAATTAATCTTTAATTTATAGAAAAATGTATTTCATATTGAAATTAATTTTTTTATTGATGAATACTTATAAAAAAAGTTGAAAATGTAGACTCACATTTTATACCTAGATGTTGTTGAGTATAATTTGTGTCAAAACTTTGAACTCGACCCATTCTAAGGCTAGATCAAGTTTGAAATAATTAAATTGAAAAATAAATTGATGTTTAATTAGGAATTTAAGGGGAGTTAAACTTTGAAAGAATTAAATCGAAAAAAGAATGATGTTTAATTATAAATTTATAGGGTTAAGAGAAAAATAATAATAGTTGAGTAAGTAATTAGAAGATTTATCAAAAAAAAAGTCAAAAAATGTTTAGAAGATAAACAAATGGATGATGATAAAAACATGAAAGAAATAAGAATAGGGTAATCGAAATCTCAATGAATTAAATAAAGAAGAAGGGAGTAAAGTTGGAAATATAAATTAATAAATGATTAATTTTTAAAATATAAAGAAAATAAGGTAATAAATTATAATGGGAGTTTAAGAAAATAATTATAAGAATGAAGAAAAATAGATTATAAAATAAATAAAGAAATATAATAAAAGATAATAGAAAAAAATAAAAAAAATAGATTAGTACTTTCAAAAATGAAAGAAGAGCGAGATTAGTCAAAGAAATCAAATGAAAGGTCACGTTTCCTTGATAAAGAAAAATAAATTATTCAAGAATGTATGTATAAGCTGCATCCATAAATGACTTAGCTTAAAATCATAAATTTTCACTAAAATTGTAAGGATTTTTGAAATTAGAATCTACAACATGCACTTTGATATGCATTTGAACGCATTCACAAGTTTGAGTAATATAGGATTTGCAATGAGAACACATAATTTGATAAACAAAATAGTTTTTCTTAAGGGTTTTATGAAGCTTAAAGAGAGCTTTAATTTTAATTTAGCATGATTTTGAATAAATGGGTTAATAAGACCATAAATATATGTGGGCAAAAATTGAAGCACTGTTTATAGGTTTAGAGTTAGTATGAGGGACATTCTTTGTTTAACTATTAACGTGTAAAGATTCCAAGCAATAAAATTAACAGTAGCATATTATTTTTATTATTATAATTAAATTATTATTTACTCAATATTTATTGTTTAGTTTTAATTTTATAAATATTCAGTTAGCTAAATTTCTCTCTAATTTATTGATTTCTCCCATAATAAGTAGAGCGTCCACTTAAAATATTAAATTATAAGTTTTAAATCTTTAACAATACTATTTTCCAATTATTTCACAAAATTACCAATAACATATAGATTAAATCCTAAAAAATATAACTAATATAAATTAATTTAATTAATTAAATTTTAGTTTTTATTATTTAAATTAAAAATTATATTTGATTTTTCTTTTATATTTTAAATATAAAAATATTATCATATCTATGTCAATATTTTTATAAAGAGGTGATTCAAAAATCTTATTTATAAAATTATAAATAAAAAATTAAGTAAATTTGGTGTTAGTATTTTTATTTCCAAAGTTATAAATAAAAATTTAAATAAATTTGGTGTTAGTATAGGTAAAAAATTTTAAAAAATGGATTAAAAAAAATAATGACTAGTAAATTTGTAATCATTTTTGTTTAATTTTTTTATAAAATTTTCCACAAAATTATAAAATACATTTTACATTTTAAATATATACATTAGAAGAGTTATAAATTCTTAGTATATATTGAAGAAATAAAATAAATAAATAATAAAAAAAAATTCATTTTAAAGAGGATTATGATTTTTGTAATATATATATTAAATAAATAAATAATTTAAAAGTAGGTTTTGTTTCAGCATTGATTGATTTCCTTTAGCATGATATTAAACATCAATATAATTATCAAAAAGATTTATTTCATAAGCAAAATTTTATTTTGAAAACTTAAAATGGATATAATTTGTGATTATTTATTTATTATTTTGAAGATTTAGTAAATATATTATTATAATTTATATTGGTTTGAATTGTGAATATATTTATTAAATTTATTAAATTCAATTTATGAATATAAATAATAGATGAAAATTTTGTTTAGAAAAATAAAATTATACTTATTCAACTTTAATGATGAATAAGTCTTTATAAAAAAATATAATGTGTTTAAATTTAAAATTTTAAAAATATAATTTAAATAAAAATTAATATTTATAAATAGAAAAATTATTTATTAAAATTTTAAAAAATTATTAATAAAAGTTAAAGTAAATTTAAAAGTACTTTTTAATTTAATTCAAAATTAAATACAATACACTCTATCTTAAGTGGATTAAGAACTTGACTTAAAGATACCAAGTTTTGATTAATTCAATAGAGAATAAGTTACTCAACATAATAGTGATTATTATATTAAATTTAAGAAGTCGCATTGTTAAGAAGATAAGATAAAATTAAGACATTATAAAAAGGTGATCAACCTTAATTTAAAAGATTAAAAGTATTTCTCTCTTTTAATTCATCATAAATATAATGATTTATGAATGCTTCACTTAAAGTTTTTTCACTATAAAAATAAATGAATAAAATAAATGATCTTTAAATTTTTTAAGGTCATGTAAATCAAAATTAGTTTCAATAAATATTAATAACTAGATTTCATATCATTTCTAAAATAAAAATCTTTATTTATATATATATATATATATATATAATTTTAAAAATTATAACAACTTAACTTACACATATTTTATTTAAAATTATAATGTAATATTTAAATTTCTATTTTGAATTATATAAGTTTTAAAAATTTATTATGTTTTAATATTAAAAAATAATAAATTTTGTAATAAAATTAAGGTTTAATTTTTTTTTTTTTTTAATATTTTATTTGATGTACTTATAATGAATAAAAAAATAATAAAAATATAAATGAGATATTAACTATTTTATATCATGTATTTCTTTATTTTATAGATTTTAATAAATTAATCATAAATGTGTAACACTTTAATCTATTAATTTTAACAAATATTGTTTTTTAAAGTTTACATTTATAAATACAAATTCGAAAGAATCACATCTCATATGTATTTATTGAATCATTACACATTTGAAAGAAGCACAAATCATGTCTTTATTGAACCAATAGAGATATTGTCAATTTTTCCGTTCGCTTTCCTTCTTTTCTATCCTTTTATGTTCACATTACACACTAGTTCTATAATGTTCTTTTCTACAATTATTTCTTATATTTTCATAGAATCTCTGAAATATCTTCTCATGGGTTAGCATGAATTCATAGCGTGATCTTGTAAAACCTTGTGATGTAGGAGAATCACTAGTGGAGAAGGCTATTTTGGACGTGGATTTCTTAAGTAATTTAGATATGCTCCATAATATTTTCTTTAGACTATTACTACATAATGCATAATGCTACATGTCTACAAAAGTTGTTACAGAATGTGTGATGATATAGATTTGTAGAGTCGCTACAAAACATTACTTTCAATTCAATAGAAGTTCCATGCCCAACAACTACATGAAGATGATAATCCTGCATATAGCAATTATTTGATGAAGAGACACATTTTAATTATAAATTATTTATGTATATGAAATAGTCACGAGAGGTAATATTTAAATTATCTATAACGAATACCCTAAAATAATAAATCCATAAAATAGAGAGGAATGTGAAATGATTCGTTGACCCAAATCTGAATTGAATAATTGGTAGTTGAATTGTTTGGTATTCCTCTAGCAGTTCTATATATGCAAACTCCTTGTTGTGATGAAATATAGAACAAAGAGGAGAGGAGGCTGTGAGTTCTTAGTTGATATTGTAGAGGTCGAGGAAAGCATAGAGTTCTAGTGAGTGGCTTTGTTGAATGTAATTTGGGAGTAGTCCGCATTCAATAAATAAATATTGTAGAATTGTGGTTGTCTTTGTGAATAATGTGTGGTTTCTGAATTATATCGTGGATATCTATATGCATTTTTGTTTTAAAATTTAATTATGTGTATAGATACTTCTGTTGTACATCTCTATGTGTAGAATTGTTGATGATCTCTACATCTGTTGATGTATATGTAACTTCAGAATGTATTTCATATATGTATATTGTACTCCTATAGAGATGGTATTATTCCTCTATACGGAAGTGTTTGTATTCCTATAGAGATGTTATTATTCCTTTAAACGGAAGTGTCATCATTTATATTGTAAGTGTCGTAACTTATACTTGATGGGTTATTAGACCACCTTGTTGGGGTCGGTCTTGTATAAGTCATGTGGGTCGAAGGGTTATTAGACCACCCTACCGGGGGTTGGCCATGTGGGTCAAAGGGTTATTAGACCACCCTATTGGGTGTCGGCCTAGTCAGCATTATGTTATGTGGTTAAGTTAAGGCCGACCTAGTAAAGGTTATTAGGAAAGTCAAGTCAAGTATAAAAAGAGTGTGGGAGGCACTCTATTTCATCATTCTATTTCTCTCTCACACTCTTGGGAGAGTGGCGCACTTGTGGAGGAGGAGAAGCTACTGCTAGGAGATGTCTATCTCTTATAATTGGGTTGT
The DNA here is from genome assembly GCA_027924585.1 of Larix kaempferi. NCBI lineage: Eukaryota > Viridiplantae > Streptophyta > Pinopsida > Pinales > Pinaceae > Larix > Larix kaempferi. Next base: position 14,294,562 of record BSBM01000088.1, on the reverse strand, counting down.
ATCATTGCTCTGTCTATCTCTGAGGAAGTTATTGGGGTTTTTCACCTTTATGGTTTTCCCTAAGTAAACTCTGTGTCTCTTGTGTGCTTGCATTATTGTGTCCATGATTGATATGCTGTAGATATGCTATACATGTTGTTCTCTCAGTTAAGATCCTAGATCAAATTGAAGTAAATTCTGAAAAATTAACATGGTATCAGAGCTAGCCTGAAAGAAGGCATGGTATGGCATGTATGACACTTGTTGCACTTGTGAAGCTAGGGCTTGATATAGAAAAAACTAGTCATCATAGCACTTTCGCTAGAAATAAATTTCGGCGAGGTTTCAGGGTCTGAAAATCGTACAGGGAAAAGCTAAGATCCCCATGTACTTTGTGTCCAAAGGAAAACCTCTAATTCGTTGTACTTTGTGATTTATGATCTGTACAATATAGGGTTTATGCCTCTTCCAGATCTGAGTCATAAACAGGTGACCTTGGCAAAAAGGTCATAACTTCGGCTAGGAAGGTCCAAATGAAATTTAGTAAAAAGTGACAGGTAGTGCATAGACCGTACTTTCTCAGGTAACTTTTTTCAGAGGCATAAAATGAACCATTGAGATTGACACTCCGTACAAGTTCGCTATCCTGTTTTATCCCATAAACAGGTCATGTTGCGACACTTGGAATAACTCTCTCTCAGAGAATCCATTTGAGGTCAGACCTATGGGGTTGGAAATATGATAGGTCAGGATATCACAGGGAAATGTTTTAGATCCTGTGGATCGAAACGTTCGGAGTTACACCAGAAACAATCAGGTACATATTTATGTCAAAACAAAATTATTTTTGAGCACCTTCATTCATGGATTCCGGAATTTAGGGTTTCATAGAAAGTTGGAATTTTTGTAATTGGAGACTACAGCTGAATGCTACTCATCAAAATTGAAATTTAGAGACCAAGATCATAATTTTTGGTTGGGAAGAAGCCCGAGCTTTATCAAACCCTAGTTCGGGGTCATGTCCAGTGAATCTGGAAGTTTCAAAGGCAAATTTGAGGGGTGAAACTTTGAAGTTTTCAAATTCTGAGTATACCAGCTTGATCCGCTCATCAAGGTGCATATTTATATCCTTTCGGAAGTTTGAAATTCAAAGTTTGAATTTTTAGGTTTTCTCTAACAAACCCTAATCCAGCTCCAGATCTAGTTCCTGCAAATGAAGTGGATTGGGTTAATCCTAGAAGAGAATGGATTGGTCACCTGCATAAGTGAAGAAGTTCCTGTTTCAGAGGGAGATGAGGCTAAGGCCTTACATAAGAATATTACAAGCAATCTCGACAGGTATGACTTATCCAGGTATGTTTTGAGATTTGTTCATGATTAAGTTTATGGTATGTTTGTCTTCATGTTATTACGGTTAGTACAATCTTGATTAAATTTAGACTTGTCGTATCACCTTAATAAAATTATGAATGCATGATAGAAGATATTCATTGATTAGGGTGTTGACACTTATGATTGTACTAATGCATTATGGTGTTGTATGAGGTTTATGTTGTCCACTAACATGAAAGATACACCAATAAAGACAAATCATGCTCTAGTTCAAGAACATATGATCATGATGACATGAAGACAAAGATTCATCCATTGTCATGGATCACTTAGAATATCTATTTACGAGGTATGTATAACTTGGTTCTATAATGAGATATGCAGGCTACTATCACAAATCATTGAAGAGAACAAGAAGACATCATGTGAGTATGTTAGACATAACTAGCTAACATACCAATCCATGTATGTTTTTCCTATATCAAGTTAGAATCCTACCTTGTGTTAGGATCCCTTATATAAGTATACTTGGTATGATTGGTTATGTTTACTCATAAAGTTAGAAATGTAAGTAATCAAGGGTTTATGCATTTTATGTCTCTTATCTTGATTCATGATTTAACTAACTAGAAGAGTCCTTAGATCAAATAAGAATATGCATTAGTAAAAGAAGACTTCCCTGAAACCTTGAATACTAATGTTTATTATCTGTGTTTGAAATGATCATGACTATACATGTTTAAGATTATTGTGTATTAAGATTATACTAATGAATGTGTGATTATGTATGATACCTCGAGGATAACACAATGATGATACTAATAAGCATGCATAGTGATTAAGGATGGATATAAGTTCAAGGACAGGTAATCCAGGAAGCAAAGATCTAGAGGGAGCACACTCCAGTTGTTCCTGCAAGGAAGCAAAGATCAAGAGGGAGCACACTCCAGTTGTTCCTGCAAGGAAGGAAATATCAAGAAGGAGCACACTTCAGTAGTTTCTGCAAGGATGCAGATATTCAGAGGGAGTTGATCACTTCTCACATCAGAATGGAGTTGCAGAAAAGAAGCAAAGACTGGAGGGAGTCAACCCAACAAAAAAACAAAGATAAGTATTTGAATTATCATTCCTTGCATATTTTATTGTTTGAATAATATTGTTCAATAATGTATATACTCATGTTCCTAGAATTAGGTTGTGTGTTATGCATATTAGAATAGTTGCATTGATGAACAGTATACTACTAATATACATGGGTAAGTGGCCTATGGCACTGTACAACATTCCATTGCTACTTATCTAGAATGAAACCTCTTTGCTGACATGTTGGGAGTTGTGCACACTCTTAACAATGTTCTGGTAGAGATTGGAAGGCATCTAGAAAGTTACGGGATATGGATAAATGTTGTATCGAAGCATTGACTAAGATAATTGCATGACTGTATGACATATTTCTTTATGTGTAAGAATTTGTTCTAAAAACTATGAGATGTTTTCTAATCATGCAATTTAACTTGTTGTGTAGGAAAGATCGTATACCATCACCTACAAAAGAAGGACTACAACATTTGTTCAGCAACAAAGTTATCTATTGAAAATATTGAAGATATTGAAGTTCCCAGGATCTGGGAAGAATGACATGATCGAGGAGTACCAGTCGATCATGAAGATGTTTGGGATGCAATCCCAAGACCTGAAGTGGAGTTTGTAGTGACTTCCAAGAGGATCTACAAGATCAAGCATGCTGTAGGTGGTAGCATAGAGACATTTTCTCCTGTAGCCAGATACACTTCCATTAGATCCGTACTTTCTCTGGTTGCAGTGATGAAATGGAAGATACACCAGATGGATTTCAAGACAGCTTTCTTGAATGGTGTAGTTGAAGAAGAAGTGTATGTGGAGCAGCCACTTGGTTCTGAGACACATGACAGGGAGTCATATATGTGCAAAACTTGGTATGGTAGGATAGACAACTTTCTATCCAGTTTGGGATTTACCAAGAGTAAAGCAGATTCCAACCTTTACTACAAGGTTGAGGAAGGCAATCGAGTGATACTACTTTTGTATATGGATGACCTGTTTATTACAGGTGAAGATAGATTGATTGTCGACACGTAGTGGAAGCTTGCTATCGAGTTCGAGATGAAGAACTTGTGGATGATGCACTATTTTCTAGGTATGGAGGTGTGGCAGAGTGCAGATGGAATCTTCCTTGGACAAGGGAAGTATGCAGTAGAGATCCTGAAGAGGTTCGGGATGATGGACTGCAAGGCCATGGCCACACCTATGGCATCAAACCTGAAGCTTCTGTGTGATGCTTCAGCTGAGCTGGTTGATATCACTATGTATCGTCAGATGATTGGGTCCTTGATGTACTTGATGAACACGAGACCAGATATTTTCTTTGCGGTGAACAGATTGAGCCAGTTCCTGATGGATCCGAGGAGTGTTCACCTAGTTGCTGTAAAGCATATTCTGAGGTACCTGAAGGGTACAGTTGATTATGGGCTCAAGTATGATGCGAATCAAAAGTTTAACCTACAGGGTTATGTTGATTCAGATTGGGCAGGCAGTGCTGCAGATAGGAAGAGCACTTCTGGGTGCTGCTTGAGTATGGGATCAGGTGTGATCTCTTGTTTTAGCAGGAAGCAATCCTGCCTAGCACTGAGTACAGCCAAGGCAGAGTATGTTGCAGCCCGTTCGGCTAGTTGTGAGGAAGTATGGCTTCTGAAGCTACTGTTTAAGTTATTTGATCTACTGCTGGAGGCTACTAGTATATTTTGTGACAACCAGAGTTGTGTGAAGCTATCTGAGAACCAGTGTTCCACGATAGGTTGAAACACACAGAGATCAAATATCACTATATCAGGGATATGGTGTAGAGAGGAGCAGTGAAGCTCCTATATGTTGCGACGGATGAGAAGATTGCAGATGTACTGACGAAGACACTAGCCAGAGTGAAGTTCGAGTACTTCAGAGAGAGGCTTGGTGTTCTTTAGATCGACGACACTTCAAGGAAGAAGTGATGGAGACATTTGCTGGAGCCATTCCAAGCATGGTGAGAGGAGGATCCTTCCCATGGCTGTGGATGTAAGCACTGGATGATGAGCATTAGGACGATTCTCCAGTTACTTCTCTGTATATGCATCATGTTGGATGCTATATATGATCAGTTGGATCATTTATATGTATGTATGTATGCATCATGTTGGATGTCGGATATGATCAGTTGGATCATTTATATGTATGTATGCATCATGTTGGATGCTGGATATGATCAGTTGGATCATTTATATGTATGTATGTATGCATCATGTTGGATGATGGATATGATCAGTGGATCATGTATATTTATATGCATCATGTTGGATGCTTGGACCATGTATCTGTATATGTATCAGGTGGATACATTATATGATCAGATAGATCATGTATGTTGATATGTATCATGTATGATGAGGTGGATCATGTATTTGTATGTGTATCAGTTGGATACATTGTATGATTAGGTGGATCATGTATGATGATATGTATCAGGTAGATACTTGGTATGCATCAGGTAGATGCTTTGTATGATCAGGATGATCATGGATTATGAGCTTCAGGATGTTGCTCCAGATGACATGCATCAGGACGATGCAGTGATGATGATCAGGATGATCATATGTACATCAGGATGATTTATGGTGAGTATCAGGTTGATACTCTATGGCCGTGGAACAGGTTGTGCAGATAAGCATATAATTTGTGCCTTAGGAGATTTGCAGATAGTATTTCGAGGTTTTGCCTATGGTATGTAATTTGTGCCTTGGGATATCTGGAAAATGCTCTTTCAAGGTTTTGCTTGGGAGGACATATAATTTGTGCCCTGGGATATTTGCAGATAGTATTTCGAGGTTTTTCCTATGGCAAGTAATTTGTGCCCTGGGATATCTGGCAAATGCTCTTTCGAGGTTTTGTCCTATGGCATGTAAATTGTGCCCTGGGAGATCCGATAGGTTGAGCCATGTGCTCGTAATCAGTCCTGCGGTGCTCTTTCAAGGTTTTTCCATGACCACATGTAATTTGTGCACTGGGAGATCCGATAGGTTGAGCTGTGTGCTCGTAATCAGCTTTGGGATGCTCTTTCGAGGTTTTTTGGTGACCACATGTAATTTGTGCCCTAGGAGATCTGATAGGTTGAGCCATGTGCTCGTAATCAGTCCTGGGATTTCCTTTCGAGGTTTTGTGGTGGAGTCACATGTAATCATTCCTGGAGATCTGGACATGATGAAAAAGGCCTCAGATGCTCTTTAGGGTTCTTGCTAGTCAAGAGACTCTTTTAAGGTTTTGTGACGCATGTAATAAGTCCTGAGGATTCCACAGTATGGCCAGTGATGATGAAGACCTACAGGTGGTGGGCCTACATCCAGTATGAAAAATGATTGGCTCTATAGAAATTCCTATGACGAGTAGATTCAGAGATTGATTGAGATAGAAGCAACAGTGATGATGATGATGACTCGATGATGATTATCCAGTGACGATGATCCAGAGAAGAAGACTTGTGCTAGAAAACCCGTGTCGAGAAATACCTTCCTAGTTAAGAGGGAGTGTTGATGTATATGTAACTTCGGAATGTATTTCATATATGTATATTGTACTCCTATAGAGATGGTATTATTCCTCTATACGAAAGTGTTTGTATTCCTATAGAGATGTTATTATTCCTCTATACGGAAGTGTCGTCATTTATATTGTAAGTGTCGTAACTTATACTTGATGGGTTATTTGACCACCTTGTTGGGGTCGGCCCTGTATAAGTCATGTGGGTTGAAGGGTTATTAGAACACCCTACTAGGGGTCGGCCATGTGGGTCAAAGGGTTATTAGACCACCCTATTGGGTGTCGGCCCAGTCAGCATTATGTTATGTGGTTAAGTTAAGGCCGACCTAGTAAAGGTTATTAGGCAAGTCAAGTCAAGTATAAATAGAGTGCGGGAGGCACTCTATTTCATCATTCTATTTCTATCTCACACTCTTGGGAGAGTGGCGCACTTGTGGAGGAGGAGAAGATGCTACTAGGAGATGTCCATCTCTTATGCTTGGGTTGTATCATTGCTCTATCTATCTCTGAGGAAGTTTTTGGGGTTTTTCACCTTTATGGTTTTCCCCAATTAAACTCTATGTCTCTTGTGTGATTGCATTATTGTGTCCATGATTGATATGCTGTAGATATGCTGTACATGTTGTTCTCTCAGTTAAGATCCTAGATCAGATTGAAGTAAATTCTGAAAAATTAACAACATCAAGTGTATCAGAGCGGGTTGAACCTATGGTGGAGAGGACCAGAGAAATTTTGGTTGCATATTGAGTAATTTGTGGATGGTGTTGAAGTGGGGAGCATGCAAAAAGAGATCCTAGAGAAGAAATGGAGTGATGGAAAATAGAGGAAGGGGTCATGTAAGACCTAGACGACCACATAATGTAGAAGATGTGAATGAGCTTGCAACAATGGCAAGGACAATGATGGTTAGAATAGATGCCACAAAGGCATCCCAGAGGAGAGGCATTTATTATGTGATGCAAGACAACAATGATAATGAAGTAGAATAAAAAAATACAAGAGAAGAAATAGAGGAGAACATGATAGTGGAAATATAATGACCAAAGGCATCAATTGTATTAGAGTTAAACCTAAATTTCATACTCATGTCTATTTTGGAAGTTTAAATCTCGATGAATTAATAGATTGGATAGGAGAAATTAAAAATTTCTTTGGGTTTGAGCAGATTAGAGATCCTATGAGGATATTGTTTGTTAGAAAAAAATTGAAAAGTCATGCTTATTTGTGGTGGGATAAGTTGTACCTGAATAGAGAATGTAGTGGTGGAGGGAAGATAAAAACTTGGGACAGGATGGCGTCAAAATTGAAATGTAATTTTTTTTCCAGTGGATATGCTTTAAATATGTTGAGAAGGTTGTAGAATTTGAAGCAGTTGAAGTTGTCGGTAAAGGAGTACATGAAGGAATTTTATAGGCTTTCTATAAGGTCTTGACAAAATGAGGAGAGTCTAGAATCCATTGCTAGGTATGTGAATAGGGTAAGTTATGCCATTCAAGATGAAATTACTGTTTTGAATTTTTGTTCAGTGGCAGAGGCTTAACCTTGAGGATTGGGGAGAAGTTGTCGAGGAAACAATAGCATGTGAAGAAAGCTCCATGATATGGAAGAGGGTAGAAGAAAGAAAATCAAGTTGAAGAAGGTGAAACCAGTCCTAGTATTGTGAATGAGCCTATTGGAAGAAGATTTATTATTGAGAGAAGACGAGGCCGGTCAAGAAGAGGCAGAGGTAGAGGAGGAAAATTTGAAGGCATTTGCTTCACATGTGGAATGCAAGGCAATATTACATTTGAATGCCCATAAATTGTGAAGGATGGAAGAAGGAAAGAAGGGAGAACACATCTTGTTGACACAAAGCCAATAGTAATAAGAAGTGAGATGATTGAACTGCGACCAGAGACAGGGGAAAATATGATGACGAGAAAGATATTTTATTGCAATCCAAGAATGTCACGAACCCAATTTTAAGAGTTAGTAAAATTGGTGAAAATTTTAAAACTTTTAATAAAACATTAATATCATTTCATTGCAAGTTAGACGTGGTAAGAACAACAATCATTGTACTTGCATTGATAAAAGATAACAAAAATAAAATAACAATCATCATGCGTAACTATCCTTCTTTCTTTACTTACTTATGCCTAGGACTTGAAACCCTGATTAATTAGACGAGTCTTTTATCGATCCATTTAAGTGATCCATTGTAACTCTTTTGGGCATTTTTATCTAAGTAAAGAAAACGTTACCATTTTACGCTATGTTTAAATAATTGTGCCTACCAATACCTTCATAACATCATAAGAGAAACATAGTTAACCATGCTAATACCTTTTACTAAGAAATATAAGACACATGCCTACATTCATATGTGAACATCAAGCTACCATAAGTATCAAGAAAGGTAAAAATGATTAATAGAAGTATTTTGAAAAAACATCTATTATATGAGTAACATAGCCTAAAATAATACGCATGAAAGACACATCCAAGAGAGAACCCAATATAAATATAAGCATTCCATAAATATATGAACAACCAGACCCCAAGGTACTCATATACAAAAATCCATGTATAACGATGAGTCACATCCATGCAAAAAACACAATAGCAATAATTTTAATAAACACAAAAAATAGACATATTAGAGAGAGGCCTTTTTTAACGTGGTTCATCCACTCTTGGGCTACGTTCACAAAAGGTGTTTTATTAATTCATTCATCAAAGAAAGGATTACATTCTATTTTGACACCATTGTTGCAAGACTTATTTTCTTCCAGTCTTTCTTACATGGAGCCTTCTCCCAAAATAACATATCCTCAATGAGTTTATGAGATTTTCTCGTAACAACATGAGGGTTGTTTTAAATAAACTTTTCTAACAAGTCTAATGTTTCTGTCGGAAAAATGAATCGCTTAAAAGATACATAAATCCTTAATTCAATCCCTGACTTAAGACAAACTCTTCCAACCACCGTATTAGAGATTTATATGGAATAGATAGAAATTAAAATAGGGTCTATCTATAAACCACCTAAATAAATACATAGGTAATATATATACTAAAAACTTGGATTAATGTACATAAGACATCTACTTCCTGCTTAGGTAAGATACATCAAAAGAAAGTGGGATTAATATTCCGTTCGACATACATACTACCTTACCGGAATTGGTAATGCTCTGCCCAAGATCTAAACTAGCATAGGTTATAATATTTGTATATATATAATTTTTGAACCATATATATATATATATAATCCATCGGACAGATTTGGGCCATTCCTAAATTCTAACAATCATTGGCGAAAGCCATAGAATTATTTATATAAAAATATAAACAGAGGGACATCAAACTATGCAACTATAATCTCTGTCTGCATCATAGATTTCCTAATGTTGGGCGCTTCTCTCGTCTTTTAATAGAAGTATTTAAATGAACATAGATTGGCTCCGGGAATAAAAACTACCTCCCTATCAAAAGCTGAGAATAGAAAAATAAAAAAGGAAAATTAGAGTCAGTCTCAGTATTCCGGGTATAAACAAACGTAGGGAAATAACAAAGCATCTTTGTCAACATTAAAGTGGTTAGGAAAAAGGAAAAATAAGCGGTTTACTTCCATGCTGCCAGTAGCACAGGGTAACCACGTAACTCTATCGAACTAAGAAAAAATACAGATAGAAAGAAAATCGGAGTTTAAACTTCTTCTAAAACAAAAAAGGGCAGACATGGAGATTATAACCACTGAAATAAATAAGCTCGAGCTCAGAGATCTGAAGTGCTTATCGAAAATAAAGAATAAGGGATTTTAACATTAAACATTCAATTCACCCTAAGCGTTTGCATTCTACATAATGTATTTTGCAGAGATCTTTACTATGCTTTCAACATCATGAAAAATAATGCAACAAGCCGAGTTTTTCAATCTATTTAAAAAAACAGCCCAGGCTGAGCACTTCCATTCTAAAATTCTCAACACAAGTATAATATTAAACCGCATAGAGTTCAGAGGTCCTATCGCAGAGGTTAAAGCGTTTTTAGGGTACAAACGAACGCAGAGATATTTCGAATTCTCAATGCACGGGAAAATGTTTTCAGGGCATGGGATGATAACATAGAGTTAATTAAAAATTTCAACACAGTAAAAGTCCAAACGAAAGATCTCAACCCTGCTAACAGTGTAGAGATCGCTCAACACCAAGGATTACTATGACGACAACCTACCAAACTGGTCCTGTTCAGACGAACCCAAGGCAACTGATTGAATGGACATACGTCAGGGGTCGTTTTATGATTCCACAGATTTTTCAAAGCTGGCACTTAAACTTTGTTTCTACCGCGATGAGTTCGGAGTTAGTAAAAGAATGAAAAGATCTCACGGAGATCTCAAGACTGGTGTTAACATTGTTCCTAGTAAGGACATAAGTATAAAACAAAAGAACAAAGCAATTATGTAATAAAGCAAGTTGCAAAGGATGCATTGTTCAGGGGACCTTACCATATCATACTCGAATGAATACACTTACATTCTGTAACCTTCTTTTGGATGGTGAAATCCCCTCTCGATATCAATCCTCGATTGTCTAAATCCGTCTGGCTTAACTTCTAAGAGCCACACCCTTCAACACTCCTCCCTAGCCTATAAGAAAAACCAAGATTCCACGATTTGGTTTTCTCTCGACAGATGGCGATGGAAAAGAAAAAGGATTAATGTCCTTTTAAAGAAGTGGCGATGATAAGTTCCATGCAGGGAACAAAATGCAATGGTAAGGCTTGGAATGCTCCTATCATGGAGACAACCAACCTTCGATTTCTCCGTCTGGAGTAGGGTTATTTAAGAACCTCGATTCCTTATAACCAACCACTACCCATACCTTAATAAATACCACTATGCTTAATGTTTTTAGGGAGTGCGTTTTACTGCTTTATTTTTATACTTGCACTTTATAATCTTTATTAATAATATATATATATATATATATATATATATATATATATATATATAATGTAATATACGCCTACTTGGCATTAGTGATATATGTTCAGATAAAAATTCTTTTAGAATGTTTTACATAAATATTTTGTACCCCTTGGACACCATAATATATATATATATATATATATATATATTATATACATATTAACACTTTTAACTACTAATGTTAATGTATACACCAAAATTCTAAGTGTCCTTCTTCATTTAGTAATGGAATATAAATAAACATTCCGCTTACTTATATCTAAAAATTATTTATTCCCTCTATCAAGATAGAAGGAGGTTTTTCTTTGAATATACTTGTATCCTTTATATATGTATACTTATATATGTCAGGTCATGTTAGTATCATGATATTTTTTTCTTTAGAATATCCTTTTCCTTTGTTTATTTACCTTCGGATAATAACAAGTGAGACTTTAGTTCAACACCTATCTCTTCATCTTTACCTTATTCAAGGTCTTTGTAACATGGCCATTAATTTAGATGCCATGAGGGTGACTCTTCGGCATCCCCTAGCATTTATTAGGTTTATCATATAAGTTAGGATATTATTTGGATTTTAGGCTATGTAGTGATCATCTTTTGTTCACTTAGGATTAATTACTCGTAGCTATCTTCTCACTAAAAGATACGAGGAGTAACCATCTCCTCAAGTATGAAAACACTTATAACTTTTAATTTTTACCCGCAAATTACTCTTTTTTGAGTGCCCGTGGCATTAAGACGATACCCATCATCTATTATTAGATGTTGGGAGGTTGTCTTCCCTTCATCTTTTTCTTAGTAACTTCACCTGCTTGGCGCTGAGTTTATTGTACGACTTCACTTAGGAGGTGTTCTTAGTATTCGTATTTAAACGAGTGATCATCACTAGACCCCTATACCCCAATTACCTATGGGTACCAAGGTGACATAGGTCATCGCCGACCTATCTCCCCTAAAGCATTTCAAATGTCCGTCGTGTAGTTGCATCACAATTTTCAGTGACCTAGGTCTACAAATTTTAAGAAGTAAATAGTATTACAACCAACGTTTACTGGTGGGGCCTTGGCCTTGAGCTCCTCACCAGGAACGATTACAATAATCGGTTACATTTATACTAATATTTAGGTAAAAAATGAGGGTTGTTACATACTCCTCCCCTAAAGAATAACACCGTCCTCGGTGTTCACTCTTCTCAACAAGTCATCCACACTTTCGGACTCATCATTCTTTAGTTCACTTCTCGTTACTCTTAATCATCTTCAATCTCTCGTGCTTTCATACATATGTACTTCTTTTACAACTTGTACATCTGTACAAATCATACCAGATCTTACAACATTTTCCAGCATACATAAGTATACAAAATTTCAAACAGTAAATGTTAATCATTTATCATTCATCCTCATCCGTGAGGGCATATTTGCTTACTCTAGCATTCATAACATTCACACATAAGACATTCATTAGTCTACAATACGAATCATTCAATATTGGTTATGTCATAACACAATATTTTAACAACACCTTGTTGATCATCAAACTCTCTCTTGATTTTTTTAGCAATCCTTTGCTGAACACACAACTCGTCCTCAAGTTAAAACCTATAAATAAAACCTGCAAATAAAACTTGTAGTTTAGAAACATTTTCTGTAAACTCAGCAATGATATTTTCTGTAACAGTAGTATGATAATTACTTATTGTACTCAATAGTAATACTCTGCTTTTAGCAATACTGAACTCAACAATGTGGCCGAACTAGTTCATATTTCATACTACCTCTACCTTCACTTCATTGCCATTCCCCTCATCGAATCTCTTGTGCATTCCTCCACTTTCTTGTTTTAGGAATTGCCACAAGGAAGAAAAACATAGTGAGCCACCTGCTCAATTCGATGGATATAAAGATTGCCTAGGTCTTATGGGTCAGTATAACATTCAACGAGCCACCTGATCTGTTCCACTTCCATGGGGAACATGACCACATATAGTTTTTAGGGAAGTTGCCTCCTGCAACGGCTAGAAAATGAATGTAGGAACCTCCTTTTTGCTATGTTTGAGTACATAATTCAAACCTTCTTGTTTGAGTCTAGAATTTTACGAAAAGACAATCATTCTATATGCCCCATGCATCATAATAAAAACAATTATAATTTCTTATCACTTCCTATGCATTTTGATGATTACACATCATTAATCATGAAATTCATCACGAATCGTGATTCATAAAATCCCGTAATCCAAATAAGATGTAAAGTAAATCATTACTTACTCTTGAGCAATTTTTCCCAACTTATCTATATAAGTTTATAATCAACGTTCTTCTTTGATCTTGACATCAATCTTTGTTAAGATCACTTCTTGAAATGTTAGTATAAAAGAATGAATATCTTTGCTTCAATAAATCAACAATTGAACACATTAGTTCCATCGCATTACACACATGCTCTTTCAATAACTTGAGCATTCCTCTCAATTCACCATGATGTATAAATTTGTCAATATTCATATCATGAATCTGAGGTCCAATCTGCTCACAAACAATCATATTAGTGTCATAATTTAATTGTATCTAGGTTCATTTCAATTTCATCATCCAAAAATATTCTTTCGATACTTCTTCAAAATATCCTATAATCAATCGACCATAACAAGTTTTTAGGGTTCTTTTAGTCAAACCCATATTTTTAACAAAATCTCTTTTCTTGATACACATCAATCTTTGTTTAAAGATATAACAGAACCCTATTTAAGAATCATAATGCGATTCCACATAACGATATATATTTAATCTTATACTTTCCAAATCTAATAACCATGAGGAGTTAAGTAATAAGTTAAAATAACGATTTTTCATAAACGAAAATAATATTTCATTACGTCGCTCATCTTATCATGTGCATTCGTTCACGCCTTTTAAACATATATTGAAATCTGGTATGTCAAATTCAACCATGCTATCATTATCCAGGATTAATCATTTCTTAGTCTATGGACTCCATACTATTGGATCCACAGAAGAAAATAAAAGAAAGTCAACAAAGTTTTGAAATCAACATATTACCAAAATCTAAGTAAAACGATGTACATTCTAACTTCGATATTTGGGAACCAATCTTTTGTTTTCGAAAAATGTAACTATACCCTCGTCCAAGAGGCTTTATGTTCTGATATAACATTCCAAGAAAACTAGCACAAGAATATTTAACAACCATGCATTCCTAAATAAATTATGGCTATGATAATTGAAGACTTTCATGTGACTTTACATAACTTAACCAGCTTACCTCTTTGGTGTAAAGTGATAATTCTACTTTCTAATCTACTGAAGCTCATTTGTAGTGCACCTAGTAATTCCTATAGCAACAACTACAAGGAAGATCCTTTTGATATTACTATGAAATTTCGAAATTCCTTATTAGGTTTAAGCTGCAAGTCAAGAACATCTTTTTCTATTTCTTGCACTTAGGGTTTTACAAAACGACATCAAATTATGAATCAATAATTAACAAGAGGAATTATGATGTTTCTTTTTCTCTTTTAACACGTTTTCAATCATGATACAAAAATTACACATTTTACATCAATCTCAGAAGACATATAACATCATCTATATTGATACATCCTTTGTATGGAATACTAGTATTTATTTGTGCATACTTCATTTATTTTGATCCTATGGCCATGTCCTAGAATGTTTTTCATACTAACATTGCTCTTACAATATTGTAAAAATTCTAATTTCTTCAATAAACAATGATTCCTTCTTTCAGGCAATAAATCATTTTCTCGCATTGATACATATGCCTTCCCTATTATAGATTTCAAATAAGTCAACTATGTATGAGTAATTTATACCTTAAGTAAATCTCATAATCATATTTCACATGTACTGAATTCATTCAACAATTTATCACTCTCCTAGACAATATTTATTCATCCATATGAGTATCTATACCTTTTGTCTAAGGAAGAAACTTACGACAAGGATAACATACTTGACTCCAAAATTTATGAGGACAAAATACTTATCCTTACTTCCTTGGAGAAACTTTGGAGTTGAACTCGAACAAATTTTTTTCTCTCATCCCATCAATCATGCATCCAAAACGAAATAAGAACAACTTCATTAGCCTCCAAAATCATTTATCTCCTGTTTATCCCAATAGGCCCTAGTGTTTGTAACCTAAATATCTGATGCCATTTGTCACGAACCCAATTTTCAGAGTTAGTAAAATTGGTGAAAATTTTAAAAGTTTTAATAAAACATTAATATAATTTCATTGCAAGTTAGACGTGGTAAGAACAACAATTGTTGTACTTGCATTGATAAAAGATAACACAAATAAAATAACAATCATCATGCGTAACTATCCTTCTTTCTTTACTTACTTATGCCTAGGACTTGAAACCCTGATTAATTAGACAAGTCTTTTATCGATCCATTTAAGTGATCCATTGTAACTCTTTTGGTCATTTTTATCTAAGGAAAGAAAACATTACCATTTTACGCTATGTTTAAATAATTGTGCCTACCAATACCTTCATAACATCATAAGAGAAATATAGTTAACCATGCTAATACCTTTTATTAAGAGATATAAGACACATGCCTACATTCATATGTGAACATCAAGCTACCATAAGTATCAAGAAAGGTCAAAATGATTAATAGAAGTATTTTTACAAAACATCTATTATATGAGTAACATAGCCTAAAATAATACGCATGAAAGACACATCCAAGAGAGAACCCAATATACATATAAGCATTCCATAAATATATGAACAACCAGACCCCAAGGTACTCATATACAAAAAGCCATGTATAACGATGAGTCACATCAATGCAAAAAACACAATAGCAATAATTTTAATAAAAACAAAAAAATAGACATATCAGAGAGAGGCCTTTTTTAACGTGGTTCACCCACTCTTGGGCTACGTCCACTAAGGGTGTTTTTATTAATTCATTCATCAAAGAAAGGATTACATTATATTTCGACACCATTGTTGCAAGACTTATTTTCTTCCAGTCTTTCTTACATGGAGCCTTCTTCCAAAATAACATATCCTCAATGAGTTTATGAGATTTTCTCGTAACAACATGAGGGTTGTTTTAAATAAACTTTTCTAACAAGTCTAACATTTCTTCGGAAAAATGAATCACTTAAAAGATATATAAATTCTTAATTCAATCCCTGACTTAAGACATAAACTCTTCCAACCACCGTATTAGAGATTTATATGGAATAGACAGAAATTAAAATAGGGTCTATATACAAACCACCTAAATAAATACATAGGTAATATATATACTAAAAACTTGGTTTAATGTACATAAGACATCTACTTCCTACTTAGGTAAGATACATCAAAAGAAAGTGGGATTAATATTCTGTTCGACATAGATACTACCTTACCAGAATTGGTAATTCTCTGCCCAAGATCTAAACTAGCATAGGTTATAATATGTGTATATATATATAATTTTTGAACCATATATATATATAATCCATCCGAAATATTTGGGCCATTCCTAAATTCTAACAATCATTGGAGAAAGCCATAGAATTATTTATATAAAAATATAAACAGAGGGACATCAAACTATGCAACTATAATCTCTGTCTGCATCATAGATTTCCTAATGCTAGGCACTTCTCTTGTCTTTTAATACAAGGATTTCAACGAACATAGATTGGCTCCGGAAATAAAAACTACCTCTCTATGAAAAGCTGACAATAGAAAAATAAAAAAAGGAAAAATAGAGTTAGTCTCAGTCTTCCGGGTATAAACAAACACAGGGAAATAAAAAAGCGTCTTTGTCAAGATTAAAGTGGTTAGGAAAAAGGAAAAATAAAGGATTTACCTCCATGCTGCCAGTAGCATAGGGTAACCACGTAACTCTGTTGAACTAAGAAAAAATACAGATAGGAAGAAAATCAGAGTTTAAACTTATAAAACAAAAAAGGCCAGACACGGAGATTATAACCACTGAAATAAATAAGCTCGAGCTCAGAGATTTGAAGTGCTTCTCGAAAAGAAAGAAAAAGGGATTTTAACATTGAACATTCAATTCACCCTGAGCATTTGCATTCTACATAATGTATTTTGCAGAGATATTTACTATGCTTTCAACATCATGAAAAATAATGCAATAAGCCAAGTTTTTCAATCTATTTAAAAATTCAGCCCAAGCTAAGCACTTCCATTCTAAAATTCTCAACACAAGTATAATATTAAACTACATAGATTTCAGAGGTCCTATCGCAAAGGTTAAAGCATTTTTAGGGTACAAACGGACGCAGAGATCTTTCGAATTCTCAATGCAAGGGAAACTTTTTTAGGGTACAGGCTGATAACACAGAGTTTATTAAAAATTTCAACACAGTAAAAGTCCAAATGGAAGATTTCAATCCTGCTAGCAATGTAGAGATCCCTCAACACCAAGGATTGCTATGACGACAACCTACCAAACTGGTCCGGTTCAGATGAACCCAAGGCAACCGATTGAATGGACATACGTCAGGGGTCGTTTTATGATTCCACATATTTTTAAAAGCTGGCACTTAAACTTTGTTTCTACCACGATGAGTTCGGAGTCAGTAAAAGAATGAAAAGATCTCACGGAGATCTCAATACTGGTGTTAACGTTGTTCCTAGTAAGGATAGAAGTATAAAACAAAAGAAAAAATCAATTATGTAACAAAGTAAGTTGGAAAGTGTTGATGTATATGTAACTTCGGAATGTATTTCACATATATTTATTGTACCCTTATAAGAGATGTGTTATTCCTCTATAAGGAAGTGTCGTCATGTGTATTGACAAGTGTCACAAGTGTGTGTACTTGCCGATGGGTTATTAGACCACCATGTGTGGGGTCAGCCCTGAAATATATATTATATTGTGGATGTACCTAGCTAGACAAGTCATCCCCATAGTGTAACTAGGAAAACCGGTTAAGTATAAATAGAGATCGGGAGATCTCTATTTTATCACTCAGAAACTCATATTTCTCTCACTCAGGATGTGGCGCACTAGTGAGGAGGATCATCTGCTACTAGGAGACTATCTCAGTGTATTTTTGTTGTACTTTGGTTGAGCCATTGCTCTCTCTATCTCTGAGGAAGTTGTGGGGTTTTTCACCTTAGGGTTTTCCCCACGGAAACTCTCTTGTCTCTCATGCTTTTGATTATTGCGATGCTTGTCATGCTTATTATGATTGCTATGCATTGATATACTGTACATGTTATTCTCTCAGTAAAGATCCTAGAGTATTGTGAATTAATGCTCAAAATTTAACAGAAAGGATGCATTGTTTAGGGGACCTTACCATATCATACTCGAATGAATAGACTTATGTTCTGTAACCTCTTTTTGGATGGTGAAACCCCCCTTCCGAGATCAATCCTCGATTTTCTAAATCCGTCCGGCTTAGCTTCTGAGAGCCACACCCTTCAACACTCCTCCCCAACCTATAAGAAAAACAAGATTCCATGATGTGGTTTTCTCTCGACAGATGGTGATAGAAAAGAAAAAGGATTAATGTCCTTTTAAATAAGTGGCGATGATAAGTTCCATGCAGGGAACAAAAGGAAATGGTAAGGCTTGGAATGCTCCATCATGGAGACAACCAACCTTCGATTTCTCCATCTGCAGCAGGGTTATTTAAGAACCTCGATTCCTTATAACCAACCACCACCCATATCTTAATAAATATCACTATGCTTAATGTTTTTAGGGAGTGCGTTTTACTGCTTTATTTTTATACTTGCACTTTATAATCTTTATATATATATATATATATATATATATAGGTATAGGTATAATGTAATATACGCCTACTTGGCATTAGTGATATATGTTTAGATAAAAATTATTTTAGAATGTTTTACATAAATCTTTTGTACCCCTTGGACACCATACAATATATATATATATATATATATATATACACACTTTTAACTACTAATGTTAATGTATACACCAAAATTCTAAGTGTCCTTCTTCATTTAGTAATGGTATATAAATAAACATTCCTCTTACTTATATCTAAAAATTCTTTATTCCCTCTATCAGGATAGAAGGAGGTTTTTCTTTGAATATACTTGTACCCTTGATATATGTATACTTATATATGTCAGGTCATGTTAGTATCACGATATTTTTTCTTTAGAATATCCTTTTCCTTTGTTTATTTACCTTCGGATAATAACAAGTGAGATTTTAGTTCAACACCTATCTCTTCATCTTTACCTTATTCAAGGTGTTTGTAACATAGCCATTAATTTAGATGCCATGAGGGTGGCTCTTCGGCATCCCCTAGAATTTATTAGGTTTATCATATACGTTAGGATATTATCTGGATTTTAGGCGATGTAGTGACCATCTTTTGTTCACTTAGGATTAATTAGTCATAGCTATCTTCTCACTAAAAGATACGAGGAGTAACCATCTCCTCAAGTATGACAACACTTATAACTTTTAATTTTTACCCGCAACTTACTCTTCTTCGAGTGCCTGTGGCATTAAGACGATACCCATCATCTATTATTAGATGTTGGGAGGTTGTCTGCCCTTCATCTTTTTCTTAGTAACTTCACCTGCCTGGTGCATAGTTTATTATTCGACTTCACTTAGGGGGTGTTCTTAGTATTCATATTTAAATGAGTGATCATCACTAGACCCCTTTACCCCAATTACCTATGGGTACCAAGGTTACATAGGTCATCATCGACCTATCTCCCCTAATGCATTTCAAATTCCTGTCGTGTAGTTGCGTCACAATTTTTAGTGACCTAGGTCTACAAATTTTAAGAAGTAAATCGTATTATAACCAACGTTTACTGGTGGGGCCTTGGCCTTGAGCTCCTCACCAGGAATGATTACAATAATTGTTTACATTTATACTAATCTTTATGTAAAACATGAGGGGTGTTACAAAGAAAGAGGTTGAGAGAGAACCAGAACAAAAAATAATAGTATTTAAAATGAAATGCAAAATAAAAGGTAAGTTCTAGGATTTGGTTATTGATGTTGGTAGTTTTGAGAATTTGGTGTCTACTAAAGTTGTTCACAGATTAAAATTGAAGTGTACATTTCATCTAGAGGCATATAGGATGTCCGGGTTACAAAGTGGGCATAGGTTCATTGTGAACAAGCAGTGCTTGGTTAATTGTAATATTGTGGATTATAAACATAACATTTTATTTGATGTTTTACCCATGGATGCATGTCACATTTTGTTGGGGAGGCCATGGAAATTTGACAGAAGGGTGATGCATGATGGGGGGATGAACACCTATCAATTTGAGAAATATGGGATGTGAGATTCAATTTACATCCTCTTAATGAATAAATGGATAAGGTAGGAAAGGGGACAATCTTGGTAGATGTGAAAGGAGTGGAGCAACAAGAACGTCTCCAATAGTTGGCTGAAGAAAATAAAGAGTAGAACTTGAGTGCTACAACAAAATCACTTTTAGTGGAGGAAAAGATGGGAAAATTTCATTCTCATAATATTTTGAGTGGTTGTATGGTTGCAGGAAATGCAACAAAGGTGGTGGGAGTTGTGTCCAAGAAGAAGACAATTAAAGGTAGAGTTGACATTGAAGAGAATGATGTACTTGTACAATTAGTACAATGGGCAATGAAAATGATGTCTAAACGAGAAGATGGTAAGGTAGTAAGCATCGTTGGGGTAGAAGAAATTGAGGTAGTAGAAACTTGTGGAATGGATTCACAAGAAAAAGAAAGAAATTTTAAAGAGTGGGATAAATACAGAACAATGAGGTGTCATAAGATTGAATGATATGTTGTGGATATAATAACAGAGATGGTTAGACGAGGATGTTCAATATGCATATGTTTTTCACCTATATTTTTGAGCAAGATGCTCAAATTTCCAACTAGGGGAGTATAATGGAGGAGCATCCCTAGTGTAGAAGGCTATCTTGCACGTGGATTTATTCAATAGTTTATATATTCTCCATAATGTTTTTTTTTATAGATTACTGCTACATAATGCACGATGCTACAAGTCTACAAAAGATGTTATAGAATGTGTGATTCTATACATATGTAGAGTTGCTATAGAAAATTACTTTCAAATCAATATAAGTTTCATGTCCAACAACTACATGAAGAGGACAACCTTGCATATAACAATTATTTTATGAAGAGAAATATTTTAAATATAAATTATTTATGTATGTGAATCAGTAACGAGAGGTAATATTTAAATTATCTATATTGAATAACCTAAAATAAAAAAGCCACAAAATATTGGGGAATGTGAAATGATTCCTTGTCCCAAATATGAACTAAATAGTTTGTATTTGAACTATTTGGTATTCCTCCAACACTTCTATATATGTAAACTCCTTACTATGATGAAATATAGAGTATAGAGGAGAGGACGTTGTGAGCTCTCATTTGACATTGTAGATGTGTAACAACCTAAAACTCATAAGAAACCACTAAACAATAAATAAACCAACATGCAAAGAAGATCTAGTAAACACAATGGATCTAATCAATAATAAAAGAAAACATTCTATGGACAATTAAGGAGCCATACCTGAATAGATGACCTAGAAGCTACCATTATTTTGACAGCTCCAATTCTCGCAACTGAAGGTGGGGGGACAACTCTCCACCCAACCAACCCCCAACCAATGGCTAAGGCCCCTGAGCCCCCAACAATTAACCCTATGCCATAGATTTCTTGCTTTCCTCTTTCTTGGCTCCTCCAAAGCTCTTCTTCCAAAATTCCAAAGGACAAAAAAATCCCCTTCTCTCCACTTATTCTCCTCCTTTTATCTCCCCCTTCTCCCATTTTCTTAATTTCTTATTTAATTTCTATCTTTATGCAAAATTTGCTTTCCGTTACTTCTTTTTCATGTTTATTTTTATTATATTATATTATATTAAATATTCCTTCTATTCGTAAATGAGGGTTGTTACATACTCCCCCCCTTCAAGAAACTTCGTCCCGAAGTTATAATCTTCAAACAATAAATACAATACTTATGCAATCAATCAATCAAGTAAATACTAGAATATATAGGTAGCTAGTACTATTGTGAAGTTAAGATATTTATATGTGTGGCCACCACATAGAAGTCTCCAAAACACACTAATACAATCAAACGCCCTAAGTTACAACATGCTCTTAAGTAATTCCCTATGAGTATAGTATGCAACCATAACAACAATTATGCATCATACATACAAAAGCATTAGATAATTAATTAATAATTCATAGCTGTGTATTTGTTTACTTCCTCTTTCCGTACTCACCCTCTCCCTA
This sequence comes from Larix kaempferi, assembly GCA_027924585.1. Classification (NCBI taxonomy): domain Eukaryota; kingdom Viridiplantae; phylum Streptophyta; class Pinopsida; order Pinales; family Pinaceae; genus Larix; species Larix kaempferi. The sequence continues at coordinate 14,272,355 of BSBM01000088.1, read as the reverse complement.
AGAATGATACCATCCACCACCTCCATAAACCTCCCCTTCAACTCTGGATGGTCCCGCTCGCCATGGAATGAGACCTCTACTGTAACTTGTCTGCGGATCATACAATAGGCATCAAAAATTCCCCAGGAAGTTACCGCGGCATTACCACCTTTCCAACTTCTGGTAATAATATGGCCTCATCGGATTCTATCCGGAATCATCATATAGTAGGCATCAAAATTTATCCAGGAAGTTATCGTGGCATTTTCCACCTTCCCGAATTTTGGTAATAGTATGGCCTCATCGGCATTAATTGACATTTGGTTCCTGGTACCTCGATCCTGATATCAAGATCATTATACCCAAGGCATCTCGGAAGGCTAGCCTAAACATCCTCCACAATGCCCTCAAGGCACTAGCCCCAGGCATCAGAAGTCCTTCTACATAAGCCTCCCTCCAGGTGAGTATGTCTCCAACCATGGACTCTGGTCACATCAGAATTTCTCCGAGAAGTATCCATGGCATTTCCCAAATTATGGTACTAAAGTCAAGAGATGCTGGCATAGAGCTAATTGTTGGGCTTGTCCCCTAGCCCATAATTTATTTATGGTAGCCATTCTCATTCATGGTTATGGGCTCCCACGAAATCATAGAATACTTAACCGCATCAGGCTATTTGAGTGGATCACCTGGAACAACTGGCACTTTGTATAATGAATAATCATTAGTAACCATTTCTCAATATAATTGTGTATCATGGACCAACCTTGAATCATGTGCTAACAAGAATGTCTAGCCAACAGTTGATATTGTATTTCATTGCATCATAAGCCATTGTCATGATAAGTAATGCCAAGTTTAACATCTAATGCATTTACGTGCTTTGTGCTACCATTATAACATAACTGGTCATGATACTTTCATAATTTCACTAAGCATCTCATTAATATGTCATGATAAGCTACCGTATTTCAAAATTAGTACTATCAACATGGAGTAACAACTCCATAATCCATCATCATATCAAATATGCATTCTACGAGGAGCAATAAGAGTTAGAATGAAACGATAACATGTCATAACAAATATCTGATATAATATCTTATTCCCCACAAATGCATGACAGAACTGTAAAATAGCATATTAAACCACAACATGATTTTATACCATTTATGTGCCAAGTGTCATTTATCTCTAGATGTTGTGATAAAGCCATCACGAAATAATATCATTTTATGTTTCACACGTCATCTATCTTATAAAGCACCATAACGTAATGAAGAAACATCCAGAAGTATCACATGCACAACCTATATGTAACAACCTAATAACCATATGTCTTAGGTGGAATGGATCCATATGCTAATAATCACATGTCTTCTTAACTAACACAAGGATGCATGTTATTATGAACATTCATCTCATGATCATCAACTTAAATCATATCATATATAGAACGGAATATAAATATCAAGAACACTCCTATCGTGATTAACCAACTCATTACATGGCATATATAGGTACCTTAATATCTCTTGAACATATAGGAGTGAGTACCTAAATATCACATCTCCTGGTATACAAGAGGCATTTATACACTCGACCAGTATATAGATTAAGTTCAGATTAGATTCATTTATGCAATTTTCTTCTTGTTTCTCATCAAGTGATATTGTCCATCTACTAATCATGTATTATGATTGTAATTCCTCATATTATAAGAAAATGGGTATTTTATGGAGTAGGTACAGTTAACTTGGCTACTAGGTGCTAGTGCATTTTTGTATATTTTCATCACCTAAGTACTATGTTAAAATAAGTAATCCCATTATCTAGGCTACAACAATCTCACATCTACCATTCTCTGAACAATAAAATTCCTCCATAATTTATAAATGGTAATAATAATATGTCTCAAAAATCCAAATCAATTTATTTTCATCATGATATTACTATATGTATTCATTATTAATTCAGGGTGCCATTTCCTATTTTGCAACATTTTATATATGTTTATCATTTCCCAAGGTCCTAATGTTACCTTACATCCATGGATAAAATTATTCCTAAGGCCGCCATAATCCATAACATATAAGATTTTAATACTCGAACACCATTTCTAGTTGTCATGTTACTTTAATTCAACATAGTTTCCATGATTCTATTTATTGTCCAAAGTATACAATGGCACACCTACTTGGACCTACAGTAGGTCATTATTGGAATTCTTAAGCCCGAGAGTCCTTGTGGAATATTGTGGAACTTCTTGTGGAATATTGTAGAAAGATAGCAATGAGGAAAGTGTAACGACTCAATCTACATCATCGTGAGAGTGTTCTCTCTTTCTTCATTTCTATACTTTCCTCTGATGAGCAGGCTAGTCTTACCTTGTATTTTCCCTTTAGGAACAGTATCTTGTTGTTCCTGGCCTTTTATTCTCTTCCATTGAAACCCATGTCTTCATGCTAGTTCTTTGTGTTTCGCTAACAAGCTTACTTGGAGAGGTGTCACTAACCACCTTAGTGTTTTTATGTTTCTGATATATATATATATATATAATCAAAATCCTATGCAAATCTTGCCATGTTAGAAGATAGAACATAAAATGTGAAATGGGAATTTCTATAAAATTAAAATCATATTATCCACGTTATCTATAGTGGGCACACATGAAATTCCAAAATCTCTCATAGAGAACTGAACACAGGATTATATGATTATATTCTAAAATGAAATCCTTTATATAGTCATGTTGTAGGCACAATAGATCCCATGTTTTATCCAAAATATGTGAGCCCCAATTCCACATCAAAGAATAGCTTAATCAATTTTTGGGGTTGTTCAACCTGTTTTCCATTCATTTTCATACCTTTGATTTGATTTAATTAAGTTAGTAAATTTTCTTTCTTAAAAATTATGCATTTTTAGTGTGTTTTTTATGAATTGCAGAAATAAGTTTTTGGTTAAAATTTCGATCATCCCGCAACCCGCAATTGCGGATTGCGGACGCTTTGGTTTGCACGTAAAGTTTTTCTTCCTGCAACCCGCAACCCGCAAATTGCGGATTGCAGGATGCGGAAAGGTATTCTGAATAAAGTGGTTCACAAACCCGAAACCCGCAATTGCGAGATGTGGGAATGGTTTGACCACGCGTCATGTTTTATGTTCCGCAACCCGTAACCTGCATTGCGGATTGTGGATTGCGGAAGGGTGTATGTATTTTCAAATAATGAGGGCCCTCATTTGGCACCCCTCATCTTGCATTCGACCGTTGATATACGATGATCCAACGACCTCGATTGCATTTGACAGTATGATTTGAATTTTTGATTTTTCGTTCTTTGGTCATTATTTCCGAGTGTTGATCCAGTTTTTGTTTGCATTATGCTTGATCAAACGTGAAATATTTGAATCTAATGATTGCTTGATGATCAAAACTCTGAGATTTGACTGTTAATCATATGTGTTATTATGTAAATCTATCTGATCTTGCGCCAAATTTCAATTGATGCATGATTGACTGATATTTCACTCACATAAATGGTAATTGAAACCTGCACATCGTAGACATGCAATCATGCCAGTTAGTTATACTCAAGCAATGTCAAATCCTGTGGTGTTGTTTCCTATAAGGATTGCTATGAATAATCTGTTGGTTTACGACGATATATGCAGATTTTGTTTGATATTTTAATATCTCTACTAACAATTGTGTGTTGTAAGTAAAATGCAGAGAGTTTGTAGTATTCCTGTCAAGCATTTTGTTGAGAAAGAGCCTCATCCAATGGAATACTTTGAACATGTTCCTGCACCATTTGACGTTGATGTTTCTGATGATAACACATATAGTGAAGAGGGGGATGGTGAGATTCAATCCACATATCAACGATTCCTTTTCAACAAATGGAGGAAGGATGAGAAAGGATGGGCTGATCAAGATAATACAAGTGTTCAAGACTTAATCATCAACTTGCCACCTGTGTTCCCCGCAATTCTGTTAAATTTTCAGAATTTACTTCAATCTGATCTAGGATCTTAACTGAGAGAAGAACATGTACAGCATATCTACAGCATATCAATCATGGAGACAATAATGCAAGCACACAAGAGACACAAAGATTTACTTGGGGAAAACCATAAAGGTGAAAAACCCCAATAACTTCCTCAGAGATAGATAGAGCAATGATACAACCAACCATAAGAGATAGACACAACCTAGCAGCAGATCCTCCTCCATAAGTGCGCCACTCCTCCTTGAGTGCATGAGTGAGAAGTGAGTGAGCAAATAGAGTGCCTCTCGCACTCTATTTATACTTGACTTGACTTGCCTTTTTACCTAACTCATGTAGGCTTGAACTTAACCACATAACATAATGCTGAGTGGGCCGACCCCCCAATAGGGTGGTCTAATAACCCTTTGACCCACATGGCCGACCCCCAATAGGGTGGTCTAATAACCCTTTGACCCACATGACTTATACAGGGCCGACCCCAAACAAGGTGGTCTAATAACCCATCAAGTATAAGTTACGACACTTACAATATAAATGACGACACTTCCTTATAGAGGAATAATACCATCTCTATAGGAAAATAATATACATATATGTGAAATACATTCCGAAGTTACATATACATCAACACTCCCTCTTAACTAGGAAAGTATTTCTCAGCACAGTTCTTCTAGCACAAGTCATCTTCTCTGGATCATCGTCACTGGATAATTGTCATCGAGTCATCATCATCGTCACTGCTGCTGCTATCTCAATCAATCTCTGAATCTACTCGTCATAGGAAGTTCTACAGAGCCAGTCCTTTTTCATACTGGATGTAGGCCCACCACCTGCAGGTCTTCGTCATCACTGGCCATACTGTGGAATCCTCAGGACTTATTACATGCGTCACAAAACCTCGAAAGAGCATCCCAGGATGTTACGGGTACACAACTCCGACCTGTAGGATCTCCCAGGGCGCTATTACATGTGACTCCACCACAAAACCTCGAAAGAGCATCTCAGGATGTTACGGGTACACAACTCCGACCTGAAATCTCCCAGGGCACAAATTACATGTGGTCATGGCAAAACCTCGAAAGAGCATCTCAGGATGTTACGGGTACACAACTCCGACCTGAAATCTCCCAGGGCCCAAATTACATGCCATAGGACAAAACCTCGCAAGAGCATCTTAGGATGTTACGGGTACACAACTCCGACCTGAAATCTCCCAGGGCACAAATTACATGTCCTCCCAGAGCAATGTCTCGAAAGAGCATCCCAGGCTGTTATGGGTACACAACTCCGACCTATAGGATCTCCCAGACATGCTCATCTGCACAACCTGATCCACGGCCACAGAGCATCAACTTGATACTCACCATACATCATCCTGATGTACTCATGATCGTCCTGATCATCATCACTGCAACGTCCTGCTGCATGTCATCTGGAGCAACATCCTGAAGCTCATCATCCATGATCATCCTGATCATCATCACTGCAACGTCCTGCTGCATGTCATCTAGAGAAACATCCTGAAGCTCATCATCCATGATCATCCTGATCATCACTGCAACATCCTGCTGCATGATCCACCTAATCATCAATGCATCCACCTGATGCATACCAAGTATCTACCTGATACATATCATCATACATGATCCTCCTGATCATACAATGTATCCACCTGATACATGATACATATCACCATACATGATCCACCTGATCATACAATGTATCCACCTGATACATATACAAATACATGGTCCAAGCATCCAACATGATGCATATACAAAATACATACACATGATCCAACTGATCATATCCAGCATCCAACATGATGCATATATACATAAATGATCCAACTGATCATATCCAGCATCCAACATGATGCATACATACATAAATGATCCAACTGATCATATCCAGCATCCAACATGATGCATACATACATAAATGATCCAACTGATCATATCCAGCATCCAACATGATGCGTACATACATAAATGATCCAACTGATCATATCCAAGCAGAAACCAGAACATCATCCTGATGCCCATTATCCAGCGCTTACATCCACAGCCATGTGAAGGATCCTCCTTCCAACATGCTTGGAATGGCTTCAGCAAATGTGTCCATCACTTCTTCCTCGAAGTGTCCTCGATCTGAAGAACGCCAAGCCTCTCTCTGAAGTACTCGAACTTCACTCTGGCTAGTGGCTTCGTCAGCACATCTGCAATCTGCTCGTCCGTCGCAACATACAGAAGCTTCACAGCTCCTCTCTGCACCATATCCCTGATATAGTGATATTTGATCTCTATGTGTTTCGACCTGTCATGAAACACTGGGTTCTCGGATAGCTTCACACAACTCTGGTTATCACAGAAGATACCAGTAGCCTCCAACGGGAGATCAAATAACTCAGACAGTAGCTTCCGTAGCCATATTGCCTCACAACTAGCTGAACAGGCTGCAACATACTTTGCCTCAGCGCAGCACCCAGATGTGCTCTTCCTATCTGCAGCACTGCCAGCCCAATCTGGATCAACATAACCCTGTAGGTTAAACTTTTGATCCACCTCATACCTGAGTCCATAATCCACTGTACCCTTCAGGTACCTTAGAACATGCTTTACAACAACTAGGTGAACACTCCTCGGATCCATCAGGAACTGGCTCAAGTTGTTCACAACAAAGCAAATGTCTGGTCTTGTGTTCGTCAGGTACATCAAGGACCCAATCATCTGATGATACAAAGAGACATCAACCGGCTCAGATGAAGCATCACATAGAAGCTTCAAATTTGATGCCATAGGTGTGGCCATGGCCTTGCAATCCATCATCCCGAACCTCTTCAGGATCTCTACTGCAGACTTCCCTTGTCCAAGGAAGATTCCATCACTCTGCCACATGCCAAAAACAAATAGTGCATCATCCCCAAGTTCCTCAACTCGAACTCGGCAACAAGCTTCCGCTGTGTGTCGGCAATCAATCTATCCTCACCTGATACAAACAGGTCATCCAAATAGTAGTATCGCTGGATTGCCTTCCTCAACCTTGTAGAAAAGGTTGGAATCCGCTTTATTCTTGGTAAAGCCCAAGCTGGATAGAAAGCTGTCTATCCTACCATATCAAGTTCTGCACACATATATGACTACACCATGCTGTCTTGAAATCCATCTGGTGCATCTTCTATTTCATCACTTTTGTATTTCTCAATGCTACCATCTGCAACATGCTTGATCTGATAGTTCTATTTGGAAGTCACAACAGACTTCCCTTTAGCTCTTGGGATCTCATCCCAAACATCATTCTTCATGATCGACGGATCATGGCATTCCATTTCTTCATCCCAGATCCTGGGAACTTCAATATCTTCAATAGATATCTTTGTTGCTGGAACAAATGTTGTAGTCCTTTTGTAGGAGAAGATATACGGTCTTTCCTACAAAACAGGTTAAATTGCATGATTATAAACATCTCATAATTTTCAGAACAAATTCTTACACATAAAGAAATATGTCATACAGTCATGCAATTATCTTAGCCAATGCTTTAATACAACATTTATCCATATCCTGTAACTTTCTAGATGCCTTCCAATCTCTACCAGAACATTGTTAAGAGTGTGCACAACTCCCAACATGTCAGCAAAGAGGTTTCATTCTAGATAAGTAGCAATGGAATGTTGTACAGTGCCATAGGCCACTTACCCATGTATATTAGTAGTATACTGTTCATCAATGCAACTATTCTAATATGCACAATACATATCCTAAGTCTAGGAACATGAGCATATACATCATTGAACAATTTTATTTAAACAAACATATATGCAAGAAATGATAATTAAAATACTTATCTTTGTTTGTTCGTTGAGTGGACTCCCTCTGAGTCTTCGCTTTCTTGCAGGAGTTGCTGGAGTCCTAATCTGCAGTAGCTTCTTCTACAACTTTCTGTTGTGGAATCTAGAGAGATGGTCAACTCCCTCTGAATATCTGCATCCTTTCATAAACCACTGGAGTGTACTCCCTCTTGATCTTTGCTTCCTGGATTACCTGTTCTTCAACTCATATTCATCCTTGGTCCCTATGCTTGCTTATTAGTATCATGATTGAGTTATCCTTGTGATCTCATATAAAATCATACATTCATTAGTATACTATTAAAACACAATAATCTCAAGCATGTATAGTTATGATCATTTCAAACATAAATAATAAGCATTATCATTCAAGGTTTATGTAGGATTCTTATGGTTAGTCAAATCATAAGAAGCATAACATGTCTAAACCTATAATTACTCAAACCTATGACTCTTTAGTTGAATCATCAATCAAGATAAGAGATATAATATGCATAAAACCTGTGATTATTCAAACCTATACCTTCATGATTCTTCTGGTTAGTCATATCATCAATTATGGTAAGAAATATAATATGCATACAGCCATGACTTATTGAAACCTACGACTTCATGAATAATCATTATCAAGCAACACAACAGTATAAGATCCTAACACAAGGTAGGATTCTATCTTGATATAGGAAAAACATACCTGGATTAGCATGCTAGCTATTTATGTCTAACATACTCACATGATGTCTTCTTGTTCTTCTTCAATGACTTGTGCTAGTAACCTGTATATCTCATAGGTTAACTATTACAAAATCAAGTTATTCATACCTCGTAAATGGATCTTCTATGAGATCCATGACAATGGATGAATCATTGTCCTCATGTTATCATATGTTCTTGGACCAGAACATGATTTGTCTTTCTTGGTGTACCTTTCATGTTAGTAGACAACATAAACCTCATACAACACCATAATGCATTAGTACAATCATAAGTGTCAACACCCTAACCAATGAATATCTTCTATCATGCATTCATAATTTTGTTAAGGTGATACGACAAATCTAAAATCAAAATTGTATTAACCGTAATAACATGAAGACAAACATACCATAAACTTAATCATGGACAAATATCGAAACATACCTCGATGAGTCATACCTGTCGAGATCGCTTGTAATCTTCTTATGTAAGGCCTTAGCCTCATCTCCCTATGAAACAGGAACTTCTTCACTCATGCAGATGATCAATCCATCTTCTTCTAGGATTAACCCAATCCACTTGAATTACAAGAACTGGGAGTGGAGCTAGATATGGGTTTGTCAGAGAAACCCCAAAAATTCAAACTTTGAATTTCAAATTTCCGAAAGGATAGAAATATGCGCCTTGATGAGCTGATCAAGCTAGTATATTTAGAATTTGAAAACTTCAAAGTTTCACTCCTCAATTTTGCCTTTGAAACTTTCGGATTCACTGGACGTGACCCTGAACTGGGGTTTGATGAAGCCCACTCTTCTACCCAATCAAAAGGTTTGATCCAAATCTCTAAGCTTCTATTTTTCTGAGGAGCTTCCAGCCGTGGTCACAGATTTCAAAAATTCCCATTTTTACAGAAGCCCTAATTTTCCACTTTTCTGATCAAAGTCTCAAACTAGGGTTTGATCAAGCCCCGCCTTCTACCCAATCAAAAATAATGATCTTGGTCTCTAAATTTCTATTTTTATGAGTATCATCCAGCCGTGGTCTCCGATTACAAAAATTCCAACTTTCTACGAAGCCCTAAATTCCGGAAGCCATGAATGAAGGTACTCAAAAATAATTCTGTTTTGACAGAAATATGTACCTGATTGTTTCTGGTGTACCTCCTAAATTTTTGATCCACAGGGTATGAAAAATTTTCGTGAGATAGCCTGACCTGTTATCTTTCCATCCTGACAGGTCTAACCTCAATTGGATTCTCTGAGAGAGAGTTATGCCAAATGTCGCAACGTGACCTGTTTTGGGGTAAAACAGGAGAGCGAACTTGTACGGCGTGCCACGTGTCACTGTTTCAACTTCGGCCTCTGAAAACTTTTCCTGAGATATCTCGGCCTGTTATATTTCCATCCTGACAGGTATGAACTCAATTGGATTGTCTGAAAGAGAGTTATGCCAAGTGTCGCAACGTGACCTGTTTATGGGATAATACAGGAGAGCGAACTTGTACGGCATGCCACATGTCACTGGATCAACTTCGGCATCTGCAAAAATTTTCCGAGACAGTAAAGTCTGTGTACTACCTTTCACTTTTTATGAAATTTCATTTGGAGCTTCCTATCCCAAGTTATGACCTTTTTCCCAAGGTCACCTGATTTTGACTCAGATCTGGAAGAGGAAGAAACCCTATATTGCACAGATCATAAATCACAAAGTACAACGAATTAGAGGTTGTACTTTGAACACAAGGTACCTGGAGATTTAATATTCATCCTGTAACAATTTTAGATCCGAAAAATTCTCCAAAACGGATTTATAGCGAAAGTGATACGATGACTGGTTTTTGCTATATCAAGCCCTAGCATCGTAAGTGCAACAAGTGTCATACATGCCATATCATGCCTTCTTTCAGGCTAGCTCTGATACCATGTTAAATTTTCAGAATTTACTTCAATCTGATCTAGGATCTTAACTGAGAGAACAACATGTACAACATATCTATAGCATATCAATCATGGAGACAATAATGCAAGCACACAAGAGACACAAAGATTTACTTGGGGAAAACCATAAAGGTGAAAAACCCCAATAACTTCCTCAGAGATAGATAGAGAAATGATACAACCAACCATAAGAGATAGACACAACCTAGCAGCAGATCCTCCTCCTCCATAAGTGCGCCACTCCTCCTTGAGTGCATGAGTGAGAAGTGAGTGAGCAAATAGAGTGCCTCCCGCACTCTATTTATACTTGACTTGACTTGCCTTTTTACCTATCTCATGTAGGCTTGAACTTAACCACATAACATAATGCTGAGTGGGCCGACCCCCCAATAGGGTGGTCTAATAACCCTTTGACCCACATGGCCGACCCCCAATAGGGTGGTCTAATAACCCTTTGACCCACATGACTTATAAAGGGCCGACCCCAAACAAGGTGGTCTAATAACCCATCAAGTATAAGTTACGACACTTACAATATAAATGACGACACTTCCTTATAGAGGAATAATACCATCTCTATAGGAATACAATATACATATATGTGAAATACATTCCGAAGTTACATATACATCAACAAATTCCTCTCAAGGATGATCTGTTAGCTAATTTTTTGGTCTTTGAATATATATTTGGTTCTCGCAAATCCAGGGAAGATTTCATAGTTCCTTTGCCAACTACCATCCATAGCTCATGATCTATCTGGATCTTCCTCAGCTTACGACAGGATGCTCTTGAAATCATATGATGTAATCTTTCTAAAACTTTATGATGCCGAGTTTGGGATTTGAATTGGTTTATTATTCCTATGTATAAGGATAGTTAGATGTTTTAGGCCAAGGGGCAGCCTTTTCTTGGCCATTTTAGGATAATTTAGTTTTGATTATCCCTGCTCTATAGGAGATTTGATCCTGAATTATTACTTTGTAATTATTATTTAAGGGGTTTTATATCTCATAGAAAGGGATGGATGGTTAGGGGGTAGAATCACCAAAAGAGACTGGAGACGCTCTGTTGTTGCAGACTATGTAATGTTTTGCAAGCCTTAATACACAGTCAGTTTTCTTTAGCTACCTCTTCTGTTATAATTTGTCAAATGCCTTTGATGGATTGTGATTTTGCTTCAACACATTCACTAATACTGTTTATTATTTGCAACCAGTAGCCTGCATTGATTTATGGTTTAGATGTCTCTCAACTCATGATCTATAAATTGATGTTTTAAACGAATGTCTTTATCTAAAACATTTTATCAATTTCTGCAAATGATTCACAGAAAGCATTAAATTAATGTTAATTTGTCAATTAACATTCCAGATACAGGATAGGCTTGTATGCACTAAATTCTTAAGCTATTGTTGGTTGAATGTCTTCAATTGATTGTATCTTGAGCCATTGAGTCAAGATACAGTTTTGCATGTTTGTTAAATTGGTGAAAGGATTTAGTAATTTACAGATCAAGTTGTCCTGTGCACAAACAAATCACTCCTTTTAGAATAGATTTGATTTAGATTAGTTTTCTTTTCAAGGTTAGACTAACTTCTAGGATTAGTTAAAATTTTGTCTTTCTTCGTAGGAAGATAGATCCTTTCTAGGATCGAACACTCATAAGTGCCAGCGGAGGCCTTTGTATCCATGGGTGTTAACCACGCCAAACAGCTCGAGGATAGGGTAATACTTGCGTAGGATTATTTGAATCCTTTGGCTAGGTTTTCATCCCCTGTTGTTTGCCTTGAACACCATTCCAGCACCTACACACCCGAGGCATCAACAAATGGCGCTAGAAGGAGGGCCATGTACCGATCATGCCTAAATAGAACTTAAATAGACCTCCTCCACTAAGAGAACTAGTTGTTACATGTAGCCATACCCAAGCTTCAACATCCATAGAAAAACCAGTACAAAACTCTCAAAATATTCATGCTACCCCTTTCATAGAACAAGTGACTAGAAGGGGCGACAACTTTATTTTTATATCACCCATTAGGGGACCCCTTACACTTGATCAATTTCTCAAAGGTTCTTTTGATAGTGTTGCTAAGTTGCAACAAAGAATCGTTCAAGAGCGTAATCTAGGACTAGAAGCAATTCACGATCACCATAACACTGATCCGCAAGCCAATATTCCTGATAAGAAGAACTCAAGTGACCAAAATCCTGAACAACGTAATTCACCCCGCCACAATCTGCTCCCAGATTTTAACCTTGACACATTATTTGGGTAAACGCAAGAAGATAAACCACAAGTGACAATAGGTGGACCACCACCGCCACCACCTCCGTCTTCATCTTCTTCATCTGAAAAATACTCATATAGTGATTCATCCTCGATCTCATCTTCAGAGGACATACCGATGGTTGAAGGTCAAAATAAACCCTGGTTGGACCAGGATGCCGTTTTTATTCTAGGGGATCAACACAGACTCCCTAAAAATCCTAAGAAATGGCTTCCTAAGTTTGATCCTAATGAAAAGTCGCCTGCACTTGATCACATAAAGACATTCATGCTAGCCATTAGGCTTAGAAATGTTATCCATGAGGATGTAGTTTGTAGGTTATTCCCATATACCTTCCAAGGGAAAGCATCCATTTGGCACTTTTCCTTAGAAGCTAGGTTTATCACTTCATGGGATGACTTTGAGAAAATAATCATGCAAAAGTTTGGAGATGATAAGACACCCAAAGTCTTGGTAATCAACTTGTCTTCTATGAAAATCCGAGGTAAAGAAAGGGTAAAAGATTATAATCAGAGATTTTCCTATCTAAAAACTAGAATTCCTATTACTCTTCTTCCTACGGAAGAACTCCTGGTTGCATACTATGTGAAAGGTTTACCAGTTCCCATTGCTATGTAGGTTAAACGGGCACACAAAGAAACTTTGCAAGAGGCCTTTCCTGAGGCCATTCAGGTTGAGAAAGATATTTTTGGTTTGAAGGATAATTCATATACTTTAGCAGATCAAACTTCCACTTCGCATAAGAAAACTGATGTTCCCACAAAACCTACTATACAGGATAAAGACCCTTTCGAAATGGGTGACATGAAGAAAATCCCCTAGAAGATATCTAACGAAATGGTTGACCTCAAGAGAACTAACACTGAAAACCCGAACACAAATAGGGGGTTCAACAGACATATGTTTAGAAGACGCTATCAACCTCAACAAAACCAAGTCCCACCCAGTCCTTAGGAAGGGTTGAACTTTGAGGAAATTTTGTCTATTTTTAAAGGCCTAGTTTCAGAATGCCATCATTCTCCTCATCCCCCTGAACAAGAACTATAGGAGAATCAAGATCCTGAACCTCTGGATGAGGAAGAAGATCAACAAATAAATACTATTAGTTTCTTTGCATAAATTCCCATGGTTGAGGAAGAAGAGGATCCTGAAATCGTATTTAATGTCCAACACCCCTACAACACAAGAAGTAAAGGACAACCAACACAAGAATATTCTAATTCTACGCCCACAACAAACATAGTCAAAACAACCATACAAAAGGATACACTTATTCCTGAGATAGAATACAACTTGATTGATGACTTAAAGAAGATGAAAGCCAATATCTCTGTATTTGAACTTTTGAAGATCCCTGCTGTGAGGGACAGTTTGCCCAAAAGCATAATTGTCAACAAACCTAGGGAGACTGGAAACAATAATATGGAGACATACACCAAAACCAGCAGTCCAAAACCTATGGGAAAAAAGACACCTCCTTTTTTGTTAACCTTCGAGATCTTTAACAGGAACGTTCATAATTGTATGGTAGATTCAAGAGATTCATCCAATGTGATGCCCTTATCAGTTTGCAAGAAATTAAATGCTTCTTGGGAGCCATGTCCTACTCAGATTGTTCAGCTTGATCGATCTAAAGTGAGAGTAGTGGGGGAACTAAGGAATGTTATGTTAACTTTATTTGTTGACCCCAGGATCCACCAGACTATGGATATCATTGTGGCTGACATCCTGGATAAGTATGGGATGTGGCTGAGCAGAGATTGGTCGAAAAAACTTAAGGGCTACTTTGCAACTGACTGGTCTCACTTGTGACTTCCTTACAATGGGAGGCCAAACAAGATAAAGATCAGCAGGGAGCCTTATATGAAGCAAATTGTTACAGACTTGAATGACCCCAGTGAGCCTACTGCATACTTTATCTCACATGCAGAACATTTCACTTTTGATACATTTTTTGGAGACTTACTTGCAGATTTGTCACCTGCTGAGAGTGCGCAGAATCAGTCTCATATTGTCAATTTTACATCTATTCCATTCTCAGGTGATATTGTACATAATGTATATAGTGTGAATACTAATTTTAAGTTAGATTTAAATGCTTGGACTCTGTTTTTTGATGGTTCCAGATCTAAAGATGGAGCTGGTGCAGGTTGTGTCTTCATTGATCCTATAGGAACCAAAACCATGATTGCATGTAGATTTGAGTTCAAATGTACCAACAACATTACTGAGTACGAGGCCTTGGTAAAGGGACTCAGGAAATCAATTGACATGGATGCCCAGGTAATTGAGTGTTATGGAGATTCATAAATAATAGTTAAGCAGGTGAGAAACAAGATTCATTGCATATCTCCTCATTTAATTAATTATCGAAATTTGGTAAGGGACTTAACAAATTATTTCTCTTCTTTTAATATTAAGTCAGTCCCAAGATCTCAGAATTTCGATGTTGACCTGCTAGCTAATACTACATCTAGGCTGATACCTCTAGAAGGTTTGTCACCAGATACTTTTTCTATTGAATTAATGAACATACCTTTGATCCCGGACAATATAACTAGTTGGAAAGTGTTTAATGATGATCAACAGATTCTAGATTTTCTTACAGCTCAGGACATGTTTCAAGATGTTTCCATTGATGAAATTGAGCATAAAAAGTCTCTAGCTGATCCTACTTGCACTTCCAATTTGATTCCTAAGTCAATTATCAACCTGGAAAATTTCTACGACCTCTAGGATAAGTTCAAGCAGAAGATAAATTGTAAAACTTAGAGCTCTTCTCTCAATTATGAACAAGTGAATTTGGGAAGTGAACAGAACCCTCACATGATTAACCTAGGGGTTGACTGCTCACCTGACGAAAAGAGAGCTTTTATCAAGTTATGCAGAGAATTTAATGACGTCTTTTCTTGGACATATGATGACTTGAAAACCTTCGACACTAATATCATGCAACATAATATACCGATGAAGCCAGACACTAAACCCTACCAACAAAAGCTAAGAAAGATGCATCCTAGCTTGGAACCTTCCGTCAAAAAGGATCTTGAAAAGCTCCTTGCAGCAAGAATTATCTTTCTGGTCAGGCATACACAATGGATATCCAATTTAGCACCAGTTCGCAAGAAAAATGGTGACATTAGGCTCTGTGTTGACTTTAGAAAGCTTAATAAAGCTTCCGAGAAAGATAATTACCCTGTTCCCCCTATGGAACAGATCTTACAGATAGTTGCAGGATCAGAAATGTTTTCTCTCCTCGATGTTTTTTCAGGGTATAAGCAAGTCTTGGTTTCCCTGATGATCAATTAAAAACAACCTTCAGGACCCCATGGGGAACTTTTTCCTACAGGTGAATGCCATTCGGGTTGATAAATGCAGGCGCTACGTTCCAACGAGCAATGGAAATAGCTTTCAGAGGACTTATGCACAATTCTATTGTTGTATACTTAGATGATATTACTATCTTTTCAAAAAAACGACATGAACATTTGTCTGCCCTGAAACATGTATTCAAATGTTGCAGAAGATACGGAATTTCGCTCAATCCTAAGAAATCAATCTTTGCAGTAACTGAAGGTAAGTTGTTGGGATTTATTGTTTCAAAAGAATGTATGATTATTGATCCGGAAAGAACAGAGGTCATTGCAAGGATTGGGTTTCCAGGTACGCAAAAAGCCATTCGATCTTTCCTTGGTAAGATAAATTTTGTTTGCAGGTTTGTCCCAAATTTTGCGCAAATTGTTAAACCTTTATAATTGATGATTAAGAAGGATGCACAATATAAATGGTTTGATGAGCAATGAAATGATTTTACTGAGATAAGGAAAGCTATTGCGGAATCTCCCGCTCTTATGTCTCCTGATTTCAGTAAAGATTTTATTTTATATACCTTTGCTATTGACTTTTCCTATGCTGTTGTTCTTCAACAGAAGCACCTAGATGATCTCGAAATTCCCATTTCTTTCATGAGTTCAACGTTCAAAGGAGCAGAGTTAAATTAATCCCAAATAGACAAACAAGCTTATGTGGTTTATAAATTAGTTAAACATTTTAGACCGTACTTATTGAAGTCTAGAACTAAAGTGATTGTGCCTTATGCAACTATTAGGAATGTTCTGATTAAAAAAGAATTGGGAGAGAAAAGAGTCCACTGGATGACATCTCTTCAAGAATACGATTTAGATATATGACCAATGAAGATAGTGAAAGGCCAGGGTTTATGTCTGCTTACTGCCCAGTCGAATGATCCTGTAAAACAACGAATCGAGTGGGAGCAAGAAGAAAGCACCTCAGCAGGTTCCGTCAATGTTATTACTGCTCAAGCATTTGACTGGTATGATGACATTAAATTTTTCTTAATTCATGGGTATGCTCCTGAAACCCTTGAATTTAAAAAACACATAGCCTTAAGATTAAAAGAAACACCATATCAATTCATAGATGGTGTTTTGTTTAGAAAAAATTATGATGGTGTTTTTCTTAGATGTCTAGAGAGAGCTCAAACTGACAATATTCTTTTGGAATTTCATGCAAGACCTGCAGGAGGACACTTCTCAGGAGAAACCACTGCCCACAAGATCTTAAGAGTGGGTTATTATTGGCCTAATTTGTTAAAATATTCCTATGCTTACGCCAGAAGATGTGAACCATGTCAGAAGTGTGCTGGAAAAATGAAGAAACCTACATTTCCCTTGCATCTTGTCATAGTTCAATTCCCGTTCTAGCAGTGGGGTCTGGATTTTTCCAGACCTATTAATCCTACTTTCCTGCAACACAAATATATTTTGACAGCTACAGACTACTTTACCATATGGGTAGAGGTAGTCCCTTTTAGACAAGCGAACACGAGCCGAGTAATTTCATTTCTTGAAAGTCAGATCGTCACGAGGTTTGGTGCTCCAGAATTCCTAGTGTTTGACAATGCTTCATACTTATCCTCTTTTGAATTAACTCAATATGCCCTTGAAAAAGGGATAAAATTAAAATTTTCTTCCAATTATTATCCACAGGGAAATGGTTTAGCAGAGTATTCTAATAAGAATTTAATTAACATCTTAAAGAAGACATTGGCTACTCACCACAAGAATTGGCATATCCAGTTATACAATGCTCTTTGGGCAGACCGTGTCACTCCTAAAGCGGCCATTTACAAGTCCCCTTACTACTTAGTTTATGGTAAGGAGACTGTCTTACCATCCAACCTCATGATCCCTTCCCTATAGGTAGCATAGTATGTGTAGGAATATGATTCTTCCCCACTCCAGCAAAGAGTTGACACATTACTCAAACTAGAGGAGGACAGGGAAAAGTCTAAAAAAAAGCTGTATCAACATAGACAACTTGTGAAGAGGTGGTTCGATGAGAAGTCTTCATCTGATAGGGAATTCTCTGTGGGGGACCTAGTTTTAAAATGGGACAAGAAACATAAGGACAAGAATGATTACACTAAGTTCCAATGCTTATGGCTAGGACCTTTCATTGTTACAAAAAATATTGATCATGGTATTGTTCGGTTACAAACACTGGAAGGTTCTTCAGAACCCTACCCAGTGAATGTCCAGCTGCTCAAAAAGTACTTTGTTTGAGGAGAGCATGTTGGTCCACTTGTACATAAAGTGTGGTTTGTTTTCTCCCCTTTGGTTTTGATTGATTTTTCCTTTTTATGATTCTCTCTCTTTTCGAATAAGTCTGCACATTTGGCAAAGGTTGTTGATCAGTGTGTTTCTAAGATTAATATGATCTGAAGTTTTTAGGTAGCATGCCAGCTTTTTCTTCATTCAGCCTATATCAAAAAATGCTCTTCATGGAATCAAACAGTCAATTTTTGCAGGGCCTTGATCGATATTTTCCCACTATCATCAACATCTTTTAAATATTTGTCTGATTAATTGAGGTTGAAGAGAAGATTAGAGTTCTTTACCTTGTGTTTCATGAGTAAATGGCATAATCTATTATAGCCTGGTTAGACTTATCTATTATGGATTCCATTTTGATCACTTTCAGCTCTAGTTGGAAGATGGAAGACCCTATCACAGGTTGGTCCATTCATGATCTACAAAGCATCGGTGAGTAACGTTGCTTTCATGTGGTCACCAAGACATGGTAGTGTCTTGTAACCTATGCACTAATAAATTTTTGTTTTCTTATGTAAGATGGATTGTTGTATACAAGGATAAGGGGGGTCTTATTACAAGCCAACCCTACCATGATCATGAATTGGATTTTGGATTGGAATCACCATCTATGGTCACCAAGCCATGGTAGATGCTTTCAACCTAGAAAACTGAAAGACAAGGAGTCTCCTGACTGAGCTAGCTTGTTCAGTTTCCAGATCAAGTTTATGAATGGCATTACCAACATCTGATCACCAAGTCAGGGCAATGGCCTTATATCAGCATAAGTATTATTTATAGCTTTAAAAAAAAATAATAAAAAAAGAAAAAAAAAGAAAAGAAAGAAAAGGAAATATACATGTACATAAATGAATAATCAATAAAGCCAAAGTGATTCATGTTTTTAATCCATAATGGCTCTGAGTTTATTCCAAAGGTTAATCTTAAATATGCCCTTCCATGATTGCATTAAGGTATTGGATTTCTGTTTTGCTCCTAGACTACCTTATCAGATTAAGTATTATCATTAATGGGTTTTGGATGGGAATGTATCGATCATATGACTAACTCTGATGTTTTGATTGTGTTTTCATGAGATCATCTTGCAAATTGCAGGTTGAAACATGAGTTGGTTGGCATGGCTGCTTTATAACTAAGGGTTTCATCTTCATAGATAAATGGTTCTTCCCAGCTCGTCGCCATCTGTTGTAGGCACAACAGATCCCATAATTTATCCAAAATATGGGAGCCCCAATTCCACATCAAAGAATAGCTTAATCAATTTTTGGGGTTGTTCAGTCTGTTTTCCATTGATTTTCCTGCATTTGATTTGATTTAATTAAGTTAGTAAATTTTCTTTCTTAAAAATTATGCATTTTTAGTGTGTTTTTTTATGAATTGCGGAAATAATTTTTTGGTTAAAATTTCGATCATCTTGCAACCCGCAATTGTAGATTGCGGATTGCGAATGCTTTTGTTTGCATGTAAATTTTTTCTTCCCGCAACCCTCAACCCGCAAATTGCGGATTGCGGGATGCAGAAAGGTCTTCTGAATAAAGTGGTTCACAAACCCGCAACCTGCAACCTGCAATTGCGGGATGCAGGAATGGTTTGACCACACGTCATGTTTTATGTTTCGCAACCCACATTGTGGGTTGATGATTGCAGAAGGGTGTATATATTTTCAAATAATGAGCGCCCGCATTTGGAATCCCGCATCTCGCATCTCGACCATTGATATACAATGATCCGATGGCCTCGATTGCATCTGGCAGGATGATTTGAATTCTTGATTTTTTGTTCTTTGGTTATTATTTCCGAGTGTTGATCCGGTTTTCGTCTGCGTTATGCTTGATCAAACATGAAATCTTTGAATCTAATGATTGCTTGATGATCAAAACTCTGAGATTTGACTGTTAATCACATGTGTTATTATGTAAATCTATCTGATCTTATGCCAAATTTCAATTGATGCATGATTGACTGATAATTCACTCGCAGAAATGGTAATTGATACCTGCACATCGTAGACATGCAATCATGGTAGTTAGTTATACTCAAGCAATGTCAAATCCTGTGGTCTTGTTTCCTATAAGGATTGATATGAATAACTTGTTGGTTTACGACGATATATGCAGATTTTGTTTGATATTTTAATATCTCTACTAACAATTGTGTGTTGTAAGTAAAATGCAGAGAGTTTGTAGTATTCCTGTCAAGCATTTTGTTGAGAAAGAGCCTCAGCCAGTGGAATACTTTGAACATGTTCCTGCACCATTTTACGTTGATGTTTATGATGATAACACATATAGTGAAGAGGGGGATGGTGAGATTCAATTCACATATCAACGACTCCTTCTCAACAAACGGAGGAAGGATGAGCTTATCAAGATAATACAAATGTTCGAGACTTAATCATCAACTTGCCACCTATGTTCCCCGCAATTCCTCTCAAGGATGACCCGTTAGCTGATTTTTTGGTCTTTGAAGATATCTTTGGTTCTCGCAAATCCAGGGAAGATTTCATAGTTCCTTTTCTAGCTACCATCAATAGCTCATGATCTATCTGGATTTTCCTTATCTTACAACAGGATTCTATTGAAAGCATATGATGTAATCTTTCTAAAACTGTATGATGCCCAGTTTGGGATCTGAATTGGTTTATTATTCCTATGTATACGGATCATTAGATGTTTTAGGCCAAGGGGAAGCCTTTTCTTGGCCAGTTTAGGATAATTCAGTTTTGATTATCCCTTCTCTATGGGAGATTTGATCCTGAATTATTACTTTGTAGTTATTATTTAAGGGGTTTTAGATCTCATAGCAAGGGATGGACGGTTAGGGGACATAATCGGCAAAAGAGACCGGAGACGCTTTGTTGTTGCATACTATGTAATGTTTTTCAGGCCTTAATACATAGTCAGTTTTCTTCAACTATCTCTTCCGTTATAATTTGTCAAATGTGTTTGATGGATTGCGATTTTGCTTCAACATATTCACTAATACTATTTATTATTTGCAATCAGTAACCTGCATTGATCTATGGTTTAGATGTCTCTCAACTTATGATCTGTAAATTGATGTTTTAAATGAATGTCTTTATCTAAAACATTTTATTGATTTCTACAAATGATTCATAAAAGCATTAAGTTAATGTTAATTTGTCAATTAACATTCCAGCTACAGGATAGGATTGTATGCACTAAATTCTTAAGCTATTGTTGGTTGGATGTTTTCAATTGATTGTACCTTGAGCCACTGATTCAAGATCCAGTTTTGCATGTTTTTTAAATTGGTGAAAGGATTTAGTAATTTCCAGATCAAGTTGTCCCGTGCACAAACAAATCACTCCTTTTAGAATAGATTTGATTTAGATTAGTTTTCTTTTCAAGGTTAAACTAACTTCTAGGATTAGTTAAACTTTTGTCTTTCTTCATAGGAAGACAGATTCTTTCTAGGATCAAACACTCACAAGTGCCAGCGGAGGCCTTTGTATCCGTGGGTGTTAACCACACCAAACAGGTCGAGGATAGGGTAATACTTACGTAGGATTATCTGAAGCCTTTGGATGGGTTTTCATCCCCTGTTGTTTTCCTTTAACACCATTCCAGCACCTACACACCCGAGGCATCAACAAGTCCATATTCTTATTAAGATGTTGTGGTGGTGCTCTCAATGAGTAGAAGAAATAAAACTCAACCTATCAGCCGACACAGTGTTGGTTGTGTTTTTCGCAACCCTACAACTACTAATCATTCTGCTATAGCTATCATCGAGCAAACATGACTGAAAGGTATGATGTTGGGTGGTGCAAAAGTTTAGAAGTGCATGCAAACTTTTAATCAATGTGGAGAAATCAACTTCTACAAATATACGTTCATTGATAAAGTTTGTCATGGATAAAGTAAGAGAGAAAGTTGGTGTTGATATTCAAGAGGAAATATTATACATACAATACAATTATAAAAATAACAGGTTAAATCTTCTGGGTTAACAAGGTTAGTATGCTTGTTTTGTCCTCAACTGGAAAAGAGTAATGTGCACGAATCTCTACCTATGGACAAGTGCATTTGTCTATATGAGGATAATTTATTTTGACTTACATAATATAAATCATGCTTCTATTTTTATCAAGGTTTCTAGGAATGCATTGCAATGATTATATGATGTGCTAATTATTCCGTTAGTACTGTGACATGATGGGTGTGGCATAATTATTACCTATATTCTGTATCCTGTAGGGGTTTTTGTGAAGGTGAATGTGTTGTTCAAGGCACTTCTGCAGCAGTAAGCAATATTAAATTTCAAATTTGAGCAACATTGATGACCTAGGAAATATTCTAACAGTAGTACTGGGCTTGTTGTATCCATCAAATAGCCCTAAAATAAGTCCTGGCCATATGTTAGTATTCAATCAGTAGGTTTGGACAGAAAAAAGGAACATTTGGAACCTAAGTCAACAGTCAACGGTCACAAAAATTTAGCCTAAATAAAATCTGGGCAGGATTGTCCATAAAGGAGCAGATATGAGCAATAAATAATCTCTTATCTTCAATATGAGCAACCTATGTGTGAAAAACATGCACTTAAAACTTACAATGGAATGGTGCGAAATCTCCATAACAACCCTAGATTGGTCTTGAGATCAATATATAAATTAATCCTTCATATCATGAGGCCAACCTAAAATATACAAACACGAGGGCTAACCTATCCCAACAAATATTAGGGCCGACCCATGCAAATCCTTCACAATGGGCTAGTATTAATTCAAGAAAGTTTTTTTTAATGAATTCACCTTACCTTTGATAATTGTAGCTGCGTTTCTGGTTTTGTTTAAAAAATATTGTATAGTAGTCAATGTCCAATTACAAATGTAATTTGTATGGCATTTACGCTAATTGCATGTTTGAGAGTATTTGATCATGTATGTTTCAGATGAAAGGGTGCTTGACTGGTATATATATCCATTTCCTTGTGTTTACCAATATATGTTTCCTACTGACTTGGGAAAATAGTTTTCACCGCAGTAGTTTTTGTGAAAATTTGGGACTTCCATTCCACGTTCCATTTTCCATTCCATGTACTTGTTTTCACTGCAAGTAAACAATGCACAAACTTGATCATATTAATCTTAAACTGTAGTGGTGTACTTAACAAAGTAGCTTCTATTTTCCAACTCTTTCCTATACCATATACGTTTATGGTAGAACTCTTGAGCATATTATTGCTTAGAATATTTTAAAGAACTTGATAGCCTCCTTTTCTAGATCGTTAAATCACTGCATGGACCTTTGGAATTTTGGAAGAGATGGATGATGATGACCTTGTATGTCTCACATTAGTGAATTTATCTATAAAGGTGTTGAGATAGGATGTTGCATTATGCTAATTTTTGGAAGCTATGGAAACTAAAAAACGTCGAGTGTGGCTTCTCCTATCAGAGGTAGAACACCAAGTTTGAGTAAATATCTATATATTTAATAAAAATTACAACCAAAGGACCAGGCCAACACCCTTACCTTTCCCACCTCTTATCTGTGTAAATGAGACAATGCAGTGAGGAAAGGGATCATGCCTTCTCAGACAGATAATAACGTAGGATAAATAATTTTAGCTGAAAATTGCAACAAAAGGGATTCAGTCCTCTCTTTTAGAGATATCACCCTTCTCTCCTTTATCAACAATATCCCTATTTACAAGACCCAGATTCCATTGATTTTTGCATATTTCAAGATTAGAGAAGATAAAGTGTAAATGAAAAGTTATGCCAGTGACCTGGTGCTTCTTAAAATTTCTCTCTGCAAGCAACTTCCATATTTATGAAGTTCCAGTTCTGAAAGTAACATATATCAGAACTTAGTTTGTTAAGTATCATTGTTGTGATTGTGCTAGAAATCTACAACACTTTAATTATTATGTATGTTGAATCTCTTGTCTTGAGACATGTGAATTTTATTGTTGAAATATCATATGCAGACAATAATTCTGAAGCATTTACACAATTTAACAATGCAAGAAACTCCTATAACCATTAAAGTGTAACCTACAGAAACCAAAGTGTAATTGTTTGACAATATTAGTAAGCCTAAAAGTATCTTTCTCTACAACAACAAATTTGGGTCAAAACCCCCAATACCATAAAATTGTTTAATAGGACAAATATTTTAGGTGGCTATGTCCCTTAAGGCCATAAGTATTTGAAACACAACTCTGATACCAAATGTAACAGCCTTAAACTCATAAGAAACCACTAAATAATAAATAAACTAGCATGCAAAAAAGATCTGATAAAAACAATGGATATAATCAATAATAAAAAAAAACATTCTATGGACATTTAAGGAGCCATACCTGAATAGATGAACTAGAAGCTACCATTAACTTGACAAATCTAATTCCTGCAGCTGAAGGTGGGGGGATGACTCTCCACCCAACCAATCCCCAGCCAATGGATGAGGCCCCCGATCCCCCAACAATTAACCCTATGTCAGATATTTCTTTATTTCCTCTTTCTTGGTTCATCCAGAGCTCTCCTTCCAAAATGCCAAAGGAAAAAAAAATCCCCTTCTCTCCACTTCTTCTCCTCCTTTTATCTCCCCCTTCTCCCATTTTGTTAATTTCTTATTTAATTTCTATCTTTATGCAAAATTTGCTTTCCATTACTTCTTTTTCATGTTTCTTTTTATTATCTTACATTATATTATATTACATTACAATATATTATATTATATTAAATATTCCCTATATTCGTATATGAGGGTTGTTACAAGATGCCGAGGAAAGCATAGAGTTCCATTGGCTATATTGAAGGTAATCTAGGAGAATTCCATCTTTAATAAATACATATTATAGAATTATGGTTGTCTATGTGAATAATGTGTGGTTTCTGAATTATATTGTGGATATCTATATGCATTTTTGTTTTAAATTTTATTCACGTGTGTAGATATTTTTGATGTGCATCTTTGTATGTAGAGTTGTAGTTACTCTATGAATCACCTTTTCAAACACTACCATGTGGGCTAGCATGAAATATGCAACATTTCTCAAGTTTGAATTAGGGTTTTCTAACAATCCTACACTTACAACGTATGCAATCTTTTGTAGGGAAAAATATCCTTTCACTTGGTTCAAATAGCATGCCTCTCTTCAATTGAGACAACATGCGTTTATGGTTTGAGGAATCAATTTAGATCCATAGCCTATGGCTTGTTCATATTCATGGTAGTTAATAAGTGATAGGCCCATGTTAAAGGTATCATTTGCACTTACAAATCCTCTTTTAGACTATCACAGAGTAGGAACTTAGCATGAAATAAACCCCTTTATGTAGGCCAGGGTATGATTATAGTTGATTATAAAGTAATGTTGGATATGTGGTAATATTTCTTTGTTTAGTGTGCTTTAAAAAGAGCTAACAAGTGGATTAGTGTTATTTGTGATTAAGTGCAGGTTCGTGGAAATATAGAAGGATAGCAGGTCGCACCTTTTTGGGGATAAATATAAGCAATCTCATTAGAAGTCCATTTCAGTTGACCATAGGAAGAAATGAAGAAAGAACTTGAGATCAATTCATGAGACTACAAGTCTCCCCTAATTTTCAGAGAATGATGAATCCAAAGAGGATTGATCTCGTGATTTTCAAAGTAGATGTTTTTAGGATATTTTGAAGTTCCATAATAAGTAGAGACTCATGCATTATGTGAGAGATACTCTAGTTTTTTACCTCAGACATTTTTTTTACACAGTTTTTGGAGTAGTCCAGTTTTGTACCTTTGATGATGTATTTTTATCTTCAAGATTTCTATCTTCCTGAGGATGGGCTATGGTATTTATCCCGAAATGTCAAATTTCAAATCTCCTACACATGTTTTCCAAATTGCTTTCAAGATGTATTTTTAAACAACTTAATGAAGAAATTTTGATTTTCCGAATTCGTGAGTTCATAGTTTACTTTAAGATCTTGTATATGCTTTGAGTTGGACCCCCTCATCATGTTGTGCAGGAATTATGTTTTCCATTCAGCAAAATTAGTTTCATGTGTTTATTTTTCTAAGTTGATTAAATAGATTTACAAGTTTCATTTCATTGAGATCATCATCATTCTTTTTATTGAATAAGTTAGATATGTGGATTAAAATGCATAGCTAGATAGTTGAAGCCCTGAATTACCAAGTACAAGTTTGAATTCAATTTTTGAAATCACTCTGTCTTTCTGTAGAAAAGAATAACAATGTTTGTATTTTGAATGTATGATGTCTATAGTGGTGTAAGTCGCTTCTGTAGAGCAGTTGAGATAGATTCCTAGTTCATAGAATAAAGATCCCAGTTTTTCCAGATTGAATATTTTACGCTTTCCTAGATTAATATCCCCTATTTTCATAGAGTAAATTTTTATTGTTCTATTATATTAAAGAGTTTAATGTTTTATGAGTTTAGATCTTCAAAACATTTCATAGAATAAATCTTTACTGTTTTCCTAGATTAACAATTTCATGCTTTCATAAGTTAGTTCCAGTTTTCAAATCAAATCATTTCCTATGTTAATTAGATTAAGGTTATGTTTCCTTAGAATAAAATCTTCATGCTTTCATAGAGTAAACCTTCATGCTTTTTAGATTTAGTATCATGTGCATTTCATAGAATAAATTTCCCTGTTTTCTAGTTAGAATAATTTCCAGTTTCATAGATTAAGTCACCAAATAGAAATCTCTCAACAATTGCACATATAGTTCCCAACAACTCTTAAGTTTGGACAATCCCTGCATTGATAATTAAAGTAGGATTCCTGACTTGTGAACCTTTAATTGACTAGCATATCAGTGAACCACCACTTTTTGGCGTCGTTGTTGGGGAGGTGCTAAGAATCTAAGAGAAGAAGAAAACTATATATATATATATATATATATATTGAAACTTCAACCCTGAAAAAAACAAAGATCTAAAAAAAACATAGAAATTAAACCCTAGATCCCACCTTCCCTCCCATGCATGCCTCGACGAAGGAGGGATGCATTTGGGCGTTTTCTGTCTAACAGACCATCCAATAGACCTTTGAGTGACACAAAATTAGAAGAAGGACTCACAACATCCCCATCCTCCATAAGATCAGACAGTTCATTTATAAACCCTCTAGTAGATTCAACGAACTTTTCCGAAGAAGAGATGGCTGAGGAAGAAGAACCCAGTGAACTATTCACCTTTCCCGTTAGTGTACCCCAAGGGGAGGACCAAATGAAAAACATCAATCCTTCCAACCTACCTACTTTCATGGCTTGACTTCAGAATACCGTGATACCTTTCTATTTGAGTTTGACGTAGTCTGTACAACTTTTGACTATACATCAGATGCCCAAAAATTGAGGCTTTTCCCTTCAATTTTAAAGGATTTGGCACTAAGATGGTTTATGATCCTGGGAGGAAACAAAATTTATTCTTGGGACCAAATGAAACAAACTTTCCTAGAAAAATATAGGGATTACCACAAGGCTAAAGACACTAGAGATGATATTTTTAGGATGAAACAAGGAGAGAAGGAATCCTTGGAGGAGTCTGCACAAATATTCTATCTCAACTACAAAAGAGCTATTAATTTCACATTGGATGATGAGCCATTAAAGTTAGTACTCCTTATAGGAGTTAAGGATGAGTACCTAGAAGTCCTAAAACTTTTGGGTGATGGATATATCTTCCAAAAGACCTAGATCAAATCATAAAAGTATTTAAAAACTACTCAAGGTCTAGAAAAGGGAAAGCCGCGGTAAGAGGCATGGCCTCGCCAGCAAGTGGGTCATCCATTCAAGTACCAAACCTAACCAAATCTAATTTTGGAAACCATATAGATGATATGAATATTGACATCCTCCAATCACTTGCAATGCAACTGGATGCACTGTAACTAAAAAGGAAATAGGACAAGGAAAATCAAGCTCTATCTATTTTTTATCCAAAATGTATGAAGAAACATGAAAGAGGTCAATTCCCATTGAATATAATCGAAGTATGTGGGTTATGCACAGAAAATAATGCAACTGAAAAATACCCCCTGCTTCCTTCATGCAAAGCAACCATACAAGACCCAGGATCAGAGAGCTCTATCGGGAGTAGCTCTGCTTTTTTAACCAACTTCGAAACAATTTTTCTAGACCATTCCATCCTAATAATCAAACCTACTTCAATCCTCATGGAAATCCTTACCAAGCACCTAATTGGAACCCAATGACACAACCATCGTGGCCTATGCAAGCAGGCCTGATTCAATGGTAGCAAAATCAGAACCCATACAATCAAAGTCAACCGTTTATTACACCCCTAATCATTAATACTAGCAATAAACTCCAAATTTCTAGTAGCCACAACCAAATTTTTGGAATCAATAACATTGTTCTTCAAATTGGAGACCTCAACAAAAAAAATCTACCATAATTCCTCCACCTCAACACTAGCAACCACCAAGGACACCTCAGATACCAAACCCAAACAATAATAGGTCAAACCAACAAGTTTAAAACAACAAAATAATGCAATTCTCAACTTACGTTGTACCTAAATGAAGCAAAATTATGAGATCAGTTAAGGTAATACCGGGCCCTCCATCACCTCCAGAGGCTGAAGAAGAGACCCATCAACATGAAAAACCTATAATTGTGGATCTATTCAATGAGGATCATACTGAAAAAAAAAATGGAAACTGCAGCTATTCCAAACCCCCCATTCCCTGACAGATTAAAATACAGAGTTCAGATTAAGACAGAAAATGCTATCCTTGTTGAACTAAAAATCTTAACATACAAATCTCCCTTATCCAAGCAATCAGATATGTCCCCATATGTAATAAATTCATAAGAGAAACCTACATAAAGGGGCCTAGGAAAAAGAAAAGAGATCCTACCATCGTTAATGTTGTAGGACAACTTGTAGATCTCACGTTGGGAAGAACTATCAACCCTAAGTATATAGACGCAGGAAGCCCTATAGTTAATGTAAGCATCAACAAAAAACTAATCCAAAATATTCTCATTGACTTAGTGGTAGAAATTAATGTAACGAATATGGATACAATTTTGGACCTAAATCTGTTGTAACACCCCAATTTTGACCCTTATGAAATATTGGCTTTTAATGTAAATATTGTATACATGCGATGTATGTTTCCCTAGCGTGGAGCTCAAGGACAAGGCTCCGCTAGTGCATGTTCGGATTTTATTTAGAATGGAAAAGCATTTGATATTTTGTTACCCATGTGCTATTAAGCCATGGAATATTGTAAATGATGTAAATATTTGATATTGCAATAAAATACCAAAATTGGCTATGGGAGCAACGAATGAGAAGGGGCCATGTGTATTCCACTAGGGAGTGGTGAGAGGGTTGTGGGGGTGAACCATATGCTTCCAAATGTCATTGTGAGAACCCATTTGACTTTCCTTGCTAACATTTATTTCTGTTGTAAGAAAGTTGTGGAAGAATTCGGTCCATGGCTTCAATGGAGCATGGGCAGCCTAGAAATTCGTATGGTAGAGTATGGGCTCTGTTTTCTTGTACCACAAGTCACTCTACCTCATGGGAATGGATTTTTACTCATTCCCATTCCATTGTTGAAGAACCCAGCATTAGTCTTCATCCATTACGAATTCCCAGCAGTGAGAAAAATCAGAAATCGCAACTTTGCAAGAACCCACATTTTGAAGAGCCATAAACACCCAAAATTGGTATTTGACAACGAAATCCAATGGGGGATCCATAGATATGAACCTTGGGGCAAAATTGAGAGTATTAGATACCCCGAAATCCATTGGAAAACCCAGTTTTTACAACCCAGAAATGAAGTGACGGGATTGAGTTATTGGATAACAAAAATGTGCGAAATCCAAGTGTGAATGACTGAGCAGAGGTTGGATTTGCTTGATAAACCCAGTGAAGGCTAGAATCTCAAGGAATTAGCAGCTAGACCTTTCTATTCCCACCCTGAAGAGCACTAGAGGGAAGGGACGTTTGAGGGACTGTGTAGCAGAGAAGGGGATCTTTCTTGTGTTGGGTGTGGTAGGTATTGTGGGTGCCATAACTGTTGAGTTTAATTGAGATGCTTGTAGCTTTATGGATGAGCTCACTGGGTTAGCATTGCCCTCCTTTGTCTTTTGATGCTTGATAAACCCAACTGTTTGTTGGCTTAGCATAGCTGTTGAGTGAAACGATGGCTGTGAGTGAGCCTGTTTAGTTCCTCCTTAGTGGATACACAACCTAGCTTGGGGGTGATCTCTCAGCTGAAAGAATATAGCCTGGAAAGAGATCTATGGTTTGGTGGAACATTGCTCTCACATATCTAGTTGTTTGGACAGCTTCATCTTCAAGATAAGTATTCTCTGTGGTTTAATTTATATGCATTATGTGTGTTGATGTATATGTAACTTTGGAATGTATTTCATATATGTATATTGTACTCCTATAGAGATGGTATTATTTCTCTATATGGAAGTGTTTGTATTCCTATAGAGATGTTATTATTTCTCTATACAGAAGTGTCGTCATTTATATTGTAAGTGTTGTAACTTATACTTGATGGATTATTAGACCACCTTGTTGGGGTTGGCCCTGTATAAGTCATGTGGGTTGAAGGGTTATTAGACCACCCTATTGGGTGTCAGACCAGTTAGCATTGTGTTATGTGGTTAAGTTGAGGCCGACCTAGTAAAGGTTATTAGGCAAGTCAAGTCAAGTGTAAATAGAGTGCGGGAGGCACTGTATTTCATCATTCTATTCTCTCTCACACTCTCGGGAGAATGGCACACTTGTGGAGGAGGAGAAGCTGCTGCTAGTAGATGTTTATCTCTTATGCTTGGGTTGTATCATTGCTCTATCTATCTCTGAGGAAGTTATTGGGGTTTTTCACCTTCATGGTTTTCCCCAAGTAAACTTTGTGTCTCTTGTGTGCTTGCATTATTGTGTCCAAGATTGATATGATGTAGATATGCTGTACATGTTGTTTTCTTAGTTAATATCCTAGATCAGATTGAAGTAAATTCTAAAAAATTAACATGGTATCAGAGCTAGCCTGAAAGAAGGCATGGTATGGCATGTATGACACTTGTTGCACTTGCGATGCTTGGGATTGATATAGCAAAAACAATCATCATAGAACGTTCGCTATAAATCCGTTTTGAAGAAGTTTTCGGATCTGAAATTTTTTACAGATCGAAGATCAAATCCCCATGTACCTTGTGTCCAAAGGACAACTTCTAATTCGTTGTACTTTGTGTTTTATGATCTGTACAATCTAGGGTTTCTTCCTCTTCCAGATCTCAGTCATAAACAGGTGACCTTGGAAAAAAGGTCATAACTTGGGATAGGAAGTTCCAAATGAAATTTCATAAAAAGTGACAAGTAGTGCACAAACTTTAATTTTGTAGGTAACTTTTTCAGAGGCCGAAATGGAACCAGTGACACGTGGCGTGCCATACAAGTTCGCTCTCATGTTTTATCCCATAAACCGGTCATGTTACGACACTTGGCATAAATCTCTCTCAGAGAATCCATTTGAGGTCAGAACTATGGGGTTGGAAAGATGACAGGTCAGGATATCACAATAACATGTTGCAGACCCTGTGGATTGAAAAGTTCAGAGTTACACCATAAAGAATCAGGTACATATTTCTGTCAAAACAGAATTATTTTTGAGCACTTTCATTCATGGCTTCCGGAATTTAGGGTTTCAGAGAAAGTTGGAATTTTTGTAATCGGAGACTACGAATGAATGCTAATCATCAAAATCAAAATTGAGAGACCAATATCAGAATTTTTGGTTGGGAAGAAGGTCGGGCTTGATCAGACCCTAGTTCAGGACTTTGATCAGAAAAGTGGAAAATTAGGGCTTCTGCAAAAATGGGAATTTTTGAAATCTGTGACCACAGCTGGAAGCTCCTCAGAAAAATAGAAGTTTAGAGCTTTGGATCGAACCTTTTGATTGGGAAGAAGGGTGGGCTTTATCAAACCCTAGTTCGGGGTCATGTCCAATGAATTCAGAAGTTTCAAAGGAAAATTTGAGGGGTGAAACTTTGCAGTTTTCAAATTATGAGTATACCAGCTTGATCAGCTCATCAAGACACACATTTCTATCCTCTCGGAAGTTTGAAATTCAAAGTTTGAATTTTTAGGTTTTCTCTGACAAACCCTAATCTAGCTCCAGACCTAGTTCCTACAAATCAAGTGGATTGGGTTAATCCTAAAAGAGAATGGATTGGTCACCTGCATAAGTGAAGAAGTTCCTGTTTCAGAGGGAGATGAGGCTAAGGCCTTACATAAGAAGATTACAAGCAATCTCGACAAGTATGGCTTACAAGTATGTTTCGAATTCAGTTCATGGTTAAGTTTATGATATGTTTGTCTTCATATCATTATGGTTAGTACAACCTTGAATAATTATTAGACTTGTCGTATCACCTTAATAGAAGATATTCATTGATTAAGGTTTTGACACTTATGATTGTACTAATGCATTGTGATGTTGTATGCGGTTTATGTTGTTCGCTAACATAAAAGGTACACCAACAAAGACAAATCATGTTCTACTTCAAGAACATATGATCATGGTGACATGAAGACAAAGATTCATCCATTGTCATGGAACACATAGAAGATCTACTTATGAGGTATGTATAACTTGGTTCTACAATGGTTAACTTATGAGACATGCAGGTTACTAGCACAAGTCATTGAAGAGAACCATAAGACATCATTCGGGTATGTTAGACATAACTAGCTAACATAGTAATCCAGGGATGTTTTTCCTATATCAAGTTAGAATCTTACCTTGTGTTAGGATCCCTTATATAAGTATACTTGGTATGATTGGTTATGTTTATTCATAAAGTTAGAAATGCAAGTAATCAAGGGTTTATGCATATTATGTCTCTTATCTTGATTGATGATTTAACTAACCAGAAGAGTCCTATGATCAAATAAGAATATGCATGAGTAAAAGAAGACTTCCCTGAAACCTTGAATACTAATGTTTATTATCTGTGTTTTAAATGATCATGACTATACATGTTTAAGATTATTGTGTTTTGATAGCATTAAGATTATACTAATGAATGTGTGATTATGTATGAGACCTCGAGGATAACACAATGATGATACTAATAAGCATGCATAGTGATGGATATAAGTTCAAGGACAGTTAATCCAGGAAGCAAAGATCAAGAGGGAGCACACTCCAGTTATTCTTGCAAGGAAGCAAAGATCAAGAGGGAGCACACTCCAGTTGTTACTGCAAGGAAGCATAGATCAAGAGGGAGCACACTCCAGTTGTTCCTGCAAGGAAGCAAAGATCAAGAAGGAGCACACTTCAGTAATTTCTGCAAGGATGCAGATATTCAGAGGGAGTTGACCACTTCTCACAATCCACATAAGAATGGAGTTGCAGAAAAGAAGCAAAGACTGAGAGGGAGTCAACCCAACAAACAAACAAAGATAAGTATTTGAATTATCATTCCTTGCATATTTTATTGTTTAAATAATACTGTTCAATAATGTATATACTCATGTTCCTAGAATTAGGTTGTGTATTATGCATATTAGAATAGTTGCATTGATAACAATATACAACTAATATACATGGGTAAGTGGCCTATGGCATTGTACAACATTCCATTGCTACTTATCTAGAATGAAACATCTTTGCTGACATGTTGGGAGTTGTGCACACTCTTAACAATGTTCTGGTAGAGATTGGAAGGCATCTAGAAAGTTACGGGATATGGATAAATGTTGTATTGAAGCATTGGTTAAGATAATTGCATGATTGTATGACATATTTCTTTATGTGTAAGAATTTGTTCTGAAAACTATGAGATGTTTCCTAATCATGCAATTTAACTTGTTGTGTAGGAAAGATCGTATACCATCACCTACAAAAGAAGGACTACAACATTTGTTCAGCAACAAAGTTATCTATTGAAAATATTGAAGATATTGAAGTTCCCAGGATCTGGGAAGAATGCCATGATCGAGGAGTACCAGTCGATCATGAAGATGTTTGGGATGCAGTCCCAAGACCTGAAGGGGAGTTTGTAGTGACTTCCAAGAGGATCTACAAGATCAAGCATGCTGCAGGTGGTAGCATAGAGACTTTTGCTCCTGTAGCCAGATACACTTCCATTAGATCCGTACTTACTGTGGCTGCAGTGATGAAATGGAAGATACACCAGATGGATTTCAAGACAGCTTTCTTGAATGGTGTAGTTGAAGAAGAAGTGTATGTGGAGCATCCACTTGGTTCTGAGACACATGACAAGGAGTCATATATGTGTAGAACTTGGTATGGTAGGATAGATAGCTTTCTATCCAGTTTGGGCTTTACCAAGAGTAAAGCGGATTCCAACCTTTACTACAAGGTTGAGGAAGGAAATCTAGTGATACTACTTTTGTATATGGATGACCTGTTTATTACAGGTGAAGATAGATTGATTTCCAACATGCAGCGGAAGCTTGTTGCTGAGTTTGAGATGAAGAACTTGTGGATGATGCACTATTTCTAGGTATGGAGGTGTGGCAGAGTGCAGATGGAATCTTCCTTGGACAAGGGAAGTATGCAGTAGAGATCCTGAAGAGGTTCGGGATGATGGACTGCAAGGCCATGGCCACACCTATGGCATCAAACCTGAAGCTTCTGTGTGATGCTTCATTTGAGCCGGTTGATATCACTATGTATCGTCAGATGATTGGGTCCTTGATGTACCTGACAAACACGAGACCAAATATTTGCTTTGCGGTGAACACATTGAGCCAGTTCTTGACGGATCCGAGGAGTGTTCACCTGGTTGCTGTAAAACATATTCTGATGTACCTGAAGGGTACAGTTGATTATGGGCACAAGTATGATGTGAATCAAAAGTTTAACCTACAGGGTTATGTTGATTCAGATTGGGCAGGCAGTGCTGCAGATAGGAAGAGCACTTTTGGGTGCTGCTTCAGTATGGGATCAAGTGTGATATATTGGTTTAGCAAGAGGTAGTCCTTTGTAGCACTGAGTACAGCTGAAGTAGAGTATGTTGCAGCTTGTTTGGTTAGTTGTGAGGCAATATGGCTCCGGAAGCTGCTGTCTGAGTTATTTGATCTCCCGCTGGAGGCTACTGGTATCTTTTGTGACAACCAGAGTTGTGTGAAGCTGTCTGAGAACCTGGTGTTCCACGACAGGTTGAAGCACATTGAGATCAAATATCACTATATCAGGGATATGGTGCAGAGAGGAGCAGTGAAGCTCATGTATGTTGTGATGAATGAGCAGGTTGCAGATGTGCTGACAAAACCACTAGCCAGAGTGAAGTTTGAGTACTTCAGAGAGAGGCTTGGTGTCCTTCAGATCGATGACACTTCGAGGAATAAGTGATGGAGACATTTGCTGAAGCCATTCCAAGCATGGTGGAAGGAGGATCCTTCACATGGCTATGGATGTAAGCACTGGATGATGAGCATCAGGATGATGTTCTAGTTTATGCTCTATATGATCAGTTAAATCATTTATGTATGTATGCATCATGTTGGATGCTGGATATGATCAGTTGGATAATTTGTGTATGTATGCATAATGTTGGATGCTAGATATGATTAGTTGGATCATGTGTATATATCTGTATATGTATCAGGTGGATACATTGTATGATCAGGTGGATCATGTATGTTGATATGTATCAGGTATGATCAGGTGGATCATGTGTTTGTATGTGTATCAGGTGGATACATTGTATGATCAGGTAGATCATGTATGATGATATGTATCAGATAGATACTGTTTATGCATCAGGTAGATGCATTGTATGATCAGGATGATCATGGATGACGAGCTTCAGGATGTTGCTCCAGATATGCATCAGGACGATGCAGTGATGAGTATCAGGATGATACTCTAGATTATATGCATCGGGATGATGCTATGATGATGATCAGGATGATCATATGTATCAAGTGGATACATTACATAATCAGTTGGATTATGTGTGATGAGTTCCGAAGACGCAGATGCACAGTTCCTTTCCGACATGGTGGTAGATGTGTTCTCCCATGTGCGCTGATGTAAGTGCAGAGCCTTTCCGACATGGTGGTAGATGTGTTGCATGTGCGTTGATGTAAGTGCAGAGCCTTTCTGACATGGTGGTAGATGTGTTCTCCCATGTGCGTTGATGTAAGTGCAGATCCTTTCTGACATGGTGGCAGATGTGTTCTCTCATGTACATTGATGTGAGTGCTGAGCCCTTCCCGGATGGTCAGAGGAAAATCCTTCCATGCCGGTGAGTGTAAGTGCCGTGTTGTGTGCATCTGGACTATGCTTCGTGGATGATGATCAGTATGATTATGAGTATCAGGATGATACTCTGTGCCGTGGACATGTTGTTCAGTAGCATGTAAAAAGTCCTGGGAGATCCGATAGGTTGAGCTGTGTGCTCGTAATCAGTCTTGGGATGCTCTTTCGAGGTTTTGTTGAATCACGTAATACGTCTTGAGGATTCTATAGTATGGCCAGTGATGATGAAGACCTGCAGGTGGTGGGCCTACATCCAGTATGAAAAAGGATTGGCTCTGTAGAACTTCCTATGACGAGTAGATTCAGAGATTGATTGAGATAGCAGCAGCAGTGACGATGACGATTATCCAGTGACGATGATCCAAAGAAGAAGACTTGTGCTAGAAGACCTGTGTCGAGAAATACCTTTCTAGTTAAGAGGGAGTGTTGATGTATATGTAACTTCGGAATGTATTTCATATATGTATATTGTACTCCTATAGAGATGGTATTATTCCTCTATACGGAAGTGTTTGTATTCCTATAGAGATGTTATTATTCCTCTACACAGAAGTGTCGTCATTTATATTGTAAGTGTTGTAACTTATACTTGATGGATTATTAGACCACCTTGTTGGGGTCGGCCCTCTATAAGTCATGTGGGTCGAAGGGTTATTAGACCACCCTATTGGGGGTCGGCCATGTGGGTCAAAGGGTTATTAGACCACCCTATTGGGTGTCGGCCCAGTCAGCATTATGTTATGTGGTTAAGTTGAGGCCGACCTAGTAAAGGTTATTAGGCAAGTCAAGTCAAGTATAAATAGAGTGCGGGAGGCACTCTATTTCATCATTCTATTCTCTCTCACACTCTCGGGAGAATGGCGCAGTTGTGGAGGAGGAGAAGTTGCTGCTAGGAGATGTCTATCTCTTATGCTTGGGTTGTATCATTGCTCTATCTATATCTGAGGAATTTATTGGGGTTTTTCACCTTTATGGTTTTCCCCAAGTAAACTCGGTGTCTCTTGTGTGCTTGCATTATTGTGTCCAAGATTGATATGCTGTAGATGTTGTTCTCTCAGTTAAGATCCTAGATCAGATTGAAGTAAATTCTAAAAAGTTAACTATGTGTTCTGTATGTGTTAATTTTGAATGTTAATTATTCATGTTAATGGAATTGATATGAAGTCTGTGTATAGCATGAGAAGGGGATTGAGTCTCTGCATATCAAATCATCATTCACTTGTGGTAGATATGTTGATGCATTATAATTGTGTGTGTGCAAATATGATTTAATTTCGCTATGTTTATATTGAGTATGAGCTTGCACACAAAAGTTTTTATTGATTATGAATTTTTGAGTAATGTATGGGGCTGAGATGACCAAATAAGCCTGGTATGTTTGGTCATGTTTCCTTCCTTGCACCAGATTGATGGAAGGGGATGTGACATCTGCAATCCTCACTTAGACAAACAACTACGGTAAGGGAGCTGGAAGATACTTCCACTGTCTAACCGGAAGGTGTTCTTGAATACATCATCACTAACATTGAATATTTAGAGAAACCTGTGGAATTTGTAGTCTTAGAAGTCAAGAGAAAGATTAGTGGCTACCCCCTCATCCTTGGGAGACCATGTATAGAAATGGAAGATTCCTACATTGGCTATTGATCTGGATACATGACCATAGCTAGTGGGAAATCAGAAAAGATCACAATTTATCCTCCTGCCAAACCTTCTATGGATACAAAAAATCCTACTTGGTTAGAATATTATGATGACAATTATGACCAAGTAGTTCAACCAGTCCTCAACATAAACACTGCTTTAACAATCTGAGATGAGGATGAAGATACTTATTTATCTAATTTTATTCAGAATATTTATCCTAACAATGATATACTCGAAGAAATTTTTGTATCAGGTGAAGAAGAAGAGATGATAGGGGCTCCTCCCAAATATTATGACACAATGTGGAAGTGGGTGTTCTTTGTGGAACAAGAACCCACAACAGTCAATATAGTGGAGATCCTTCCCGGAAAGATTGTAAAAATCAACACAAATCTGAAGGAAGACCAATAATAACTCTTGATTAAAGTACTTACATACTATAGTGTGTATTTTTCCTATACTTACATAGACATGAAGGGAATACATCCTGATATCTGCAAACACCATATCTATATCAAGGAAGATGTTGTCCCAATAAGGAAACCACAAAAAAGACTAAACCCAACATTAAAAGACATAGTCAAACAAGAGTTATAGAATCTACTTGATGCTAGCTTCATAAATCCTATCTCTGACAATGAATGGGTATCCCCTCTGGTGATAGTACCCAAGAAAGGAGGGAAATGGAGAATATGCATGGAATACAAATAGCTTAATAAGGTAACTCGAATAGACCCTTTTCCCCTATCATTCATTGATCATGTACTAGATACTCTTGCTGGAAATACAATCTTCTCATTTTTGGATGGTTTTAGTGGATATAACCAAATCCAGATCCCCCCAGAGGATCAAGAAAAAACAAAATTTACCTATCCATGGGGAACCTTTGCATACAAGGTACTTCCATTTGCACTCTACAATGCCCCTGCAACATTTCAAAGAGCAATTCTTATCATATTTGCATATTTGATCAATGATCGCATGGAGGTATATATGGATGGTTTTACACCATATGGACAGTATTTTCAGCATGCATTGGATAATTTGGAATCTGTTTTAAAGAAATGCATAGAGATGAGTCTCTGTTTAAGCAATGATAAGTGTAAAATGTTGATGCAAGAAAAGATAGTATTAGGGCACCATATATCGGAAAGGGGGATTGAAGTTGATCAAGCCAAGGTAGATGTCATTAAAAAATTGCACGCACTAGTAAAAAAAAGGGATGTACATAGCTTCCTAGGCCAAATAGGCTACTACAAAAGATTCATAGAAGGGTTCAACAAAGTAGCATCCCCCATGTTTGCACTGTTAACAAAGGATGCAACCTTTGTATGGATAGAACAATGCATGACAATGTTTGAGTAGATAAAAGAGAAAACTACTATAGCTCTTGTATTCCAAGGACGAAACTAGAATATACCCTTTCACATCCACTCCAATGCCTCTGAAAAAGATATTGGAGCAGTCCTGGGACAAGAGGAGTATATGCAACCCTATGCCATCTATTATATTAGCAAGAACTTAGTAGGAGCAAAGCTCAATTACACAGTGACAGAAAATGAATTCCTAGCTGTCATTTACTCCATCAACAAATTTCAGCACTACATAACAGGGTATCCAGTCTATGTGCACACATATCACTCAACAATCAGGTACTTAATGAAAAAACCTAACATTAGTGCTAGGATTATAAGATGGCTACTTATTTTACAATAAATTGATTTGACAATTCTAGACAAGCTGGGAAAACATAATGTAGTTGCAGACTTTCTATCAAGGCTAACCCATGTTCAAGAAAAGGAATTAGTAGAAGATGCATTCCTGGCATGGGGGCTGCACTAGAAGGAAATATAACATCACGTTCATTCATATTGTGGTATTAAATATTCATGAAAACGTAAGAATTATATTGCTTATTTATTAAGGGGAAAAGGGTTTTTTTTATTTAATGTAACAATACAAAAATACTTTGCGGTATTTTTTACATGGGCGGGCTAACAAATATCGGCCAAATGGAGATGGTGGGATCACAGCCGGATGAGAAATCGGGTTGAGGCAAGGCTCAGGCTTACTAGTACGCAGGGAAATCGTGTCTTGAGGCATGCTTGAGGCAGGGGTTTCGTGGTGAATGTTGATGTATATGTAACTTCGGAATGTATTTCACCTATGTATATTGTACTCCTATAGAGATGTTATTATTCCTCTATACAGAAGTGTCATCTTTTGTATTGACAAGTGTCGCAAGTGTCATAACTTTCAAGTGATGGGTTATTAGACCACCAAGTGTGGGGTCGACCCTAATTTGTATTACCATGGGTTATTAGACTGGGTTAGACAAGTCGACCCTGCTAGTTTATTAGGCAGGTTAGGTCATGTATAAATAGAGTGCAGGAGGCACTCTATTTGATCATGTCATTATTCATTTCTACACTACTTGGAAAGTGGCGCACTAGTGGAGGAGGAGGTTCAGCTGCTAGGAGGACTATCTCTGTGTACTTTGGTTGTATCATTGCTCTTTCTATATCTGAGGAAGTTGTAGGTTTTTCACCTTTATGGTTTTCCCTAGTGAAACTCTGTGTGTCTATTGTTTCATGTGATTGCTTGGTGTGATTGATATGCATTGTTATACTTGATATGCTGTACATGTTATTCTCTCAGTAAAGATCCTAGAGTATATTGAATTAATGCTCAAAATTAACATGGTATCAAAGCTAACATGAGAAGAAGACACTATGCAATTGTGGAAACTAGGGTTTCTTGTTTATTGGGTTTCTCTCCACAGATCGTGAAAGGCAGTAGGGTATTTTGACTCTCCTCATAAAGGCACATCTTTCTGTCTAATCAGAATTCAATTTTGGGCACTTTCATTTTTGGCCCTAAAACTTAGGGTTTCCACAAAAATTGGAATTTCTGAAATCTGAGGACATAGCTGGAAGCTCCTTGGAAAAATCGAAGTTTAGAGCTTTAGATCGAGATTTTTGGTTGGGTGAAGCTCTGGGAAACTCAAACCCTAATTCAGGGTCCTCCCTAGTGAATCCAGGAGATTGAAAAGCATTTATGAAGGGTGAATCTTTGTAGTTTTCAATTTCTAAGTATACCAGGATGATCAGCTCATCAAGGCACATCTTTCTATCCTTTCAGAAATTTTAAATTCACATTTTGAATTTTTAGGGTTTCTCTG
This sequence comes from Larix kaempferi, assembly GCA_027924585.1. Classification (NCBI taxonomy): domain Eukaryota; kingdom Viridiplantae; phylum Streptophyta; class Pinopsida; order Pinales; family Pinaceae; genus Larix; species Larix kaempferi. The sequence continues at coordinate 14,230,845 of BSBM01000088.1, read as the reverse complement.
ACAAACCCTAATCCAGCACCAGATCCAGATTTCTGCAAATAAAGTGGTAAGACCTAAATATTTTCTATTTCCATTTGAAGTACTCTTTAAGATGTCTCACCACACCAAGCTTGAGGATAAGCTTGAAGGGGCTGATAACTTTCGAGCATGGAAGTATAGGATTGGGTTAATCCTGGAAGGAATTGGATACTTACATAAGTTCTGAGGTCCCTATCCTAGAGGAAGAAGAGGCTAAGGTCTTGCATAAGAAGAACTTGGTCAAGGCAAAGAGGATCATTGCTGATTCTATCAAAGACCATCTCATACCACGTGTGTCATCTCTAAAGACACCCAAGGAGATATTTGATTCCCTAACCAAGCTATTTGAAGGAAAGAACATAAATCGGAAGATGACTTTGCGGAATCAATTGAAAGGGGTAAAGCTTCAGAATGGAGAGACCATTCAATCTTATTTCTCTAAGGTCTCTCAGATCAAGGATCAACTTGAAGCTGTGTATGAAGTGGTGGAGAATGGTGAAATTGTCATGACCACTCTGAATGGCCTACCTAGGTCATGGGATTCCTTTATTGAAGGAATTTGTGCAAGAAGGAAGTTGATCTCCTTCAGTAGACTGTGGGAGGAATGTTCACAAGAAGAGGCTAGGATTGTGGCCCGAGAAGAAAAGAAGGGGAATGAAGATCAAGCTCTCACAGCATACACCAAGAAATGAAGGTCAAAGAGGGAGCATTCTCATTTCAAGAAATCTTCACACCATCATTATCATAAAGATAAGAAAGATCTCAGATGCTTCACATGCAATGAAAAAGGACACTTTGCTGCAGATTGTCCCAAGAAGAAGAAAGATAACAATAACAACTTCAACAACAAGAAGGGATATCATGCTCATGCTGCTGAGGATGATGAACCTCCCAAGAAAAAGGCTAGAGAAAAAAGTGATGACTCATCAAGCAAAGATGAATATGTTCTAATCTCTTCTCTCACAAGTACTATCTCTCATGGATGCAATGATTGGCTTATTGATAGTGGGGCTTCCAAACACATGACTGGGTTTAAATTATCTTTTGTAAGTCTATCTGAACATGAATCACCCCATAAGGTGAAACTTGGGGATGACTATCAATATCCTATCAAAGGAAGTGGTGAAGCCTCCTACAACCTAGACTCTGGGAAGTCTTTGAAGATGAAAGAGGTTCTATATGTACCTGGGATCAAGAAGAACCTACTCTCCATATCTGCATTGGATGAAAAAGGCATGAGGGTTGCATTTATAGATGGTCAAGTCTTAATGTGGCCAAAGGGTAAAACCATAGATGATGCAGTAGTGATTGGAGAGCAAGAGGGAGGATTGTACAAATTGAAGGGACCTGAACATGCCATGGTACATGAATCCATGGAGCCAAGTGAAATTTGGCATAGAAGGCTTGCACATGTGCACTATAGAGCACTTCCAATTGCAAGTAAAGCTGTAGAAGGTATTCCTGAAATCAAGACAAATCATGAAGGTGTTTGCAAAGGATGTGCAAAAGGAAAGAACATTAAGAAGGCATTTACAAGCAGTGAAAACAAAGCTAAAGGAATCTTGGAAATTATCCACTCTGATGTATGCAGTCTGATGTCATCTATTTCTCTGAGTGGGTATGTGTACTATGTCTCTTTCATTGATGATTTCTCTAGGAAGACTTCGGTTTACTTCTTGAAGAGCAAAGATGAAGTGTTTGATAAGTTCAAGGAATTCAAAGCCTTGATGGAAAATCAAACTGATAAGAAGATCACGACTTTCAGATCTGACAATGGCGGAGAATTCACTTCACGTGATTTCAAGAAGTTATGCAGTGATTCAGGGATTAAGAGGGAGTTGATTGCTCCCTACAATCCACAACAGAATGGAGTTGCAGAAAGAAAGAATAGAACAATCACAGAAGCATCTAGGACAACTGTGTATGTACAGAACATAACACCTCACAAGGTGTTGGACAACAAGACACCAGAAGAGGTCTTCTCTGGTAAGAAACCTGAAGTCACCCATCTTAGAATATTTGGTTGTCCACTATATACACATGTTCCAAAGGAAAAGAGGACAAAGATGATCCTTCAGGAAAGAAGGGAATCTTTGTGGGGTACAGTGAAAGCTCGAAAGCTTACAGAATATACTTTCCAGGGTTCAAGAAGATTGATGTCAACAGGGATGTAAAATTTGATGAAAACTCAGCCTTCATCAAATCAAGGAAGGAAATCCTGTGATACTACTTTTGTATGTGGATGACCTGTTTGTTACAGGTGAGGATGGATTGATTGCCGATACCAAGAGGAAGCTTTCTGCAGAGTTCAAGATGAAGGACTTGGGGATGATGCACTATTTTCTAGGCATGGAGGTGTGGCAGGGTGCAGATGGGATCTTCCTTGGACAAAAGAAGTATGTAGTAGAGATCCTGAAGAGGTTCGGGATGATGGACTGTAAGGCCATGGCCACACCTATGGCATCGAACCTGAAGATTCTGTGTGATGCTTCATCTGATCCAATTGATGTCATGGTGTATCGTCAAATGATTGGGTCCTTGATGTACCTGACGAACACTAGACCAGATATTTGCTTTGTGGTGAACACATTGAGCCAGTTTCTGACAGATCCCAGAGGTGTTCACCTAGTTGCTGTAAAGCATATTCTGAGGTACCTAAATGGTACAATTGATTATGGGCTCAAGTATGATGCGAATCAAAATTTTAACCAGCAGGGTTATGTCGATTCAGACTGGGTAGGTAGTGCTACAGATAGGAAGAGCACATCTGGATGCTGCTTCAGAATGGGATTAGGTGTGATCTCTTTGTTTAGCAGGAAGCAGTCCTGTGTAGCACTGAGTATAGCCGAGGCAGAGTATGTTGCAGCTTGTTCAGCTAGTTGTGAGGCAGTATGGCTCCGGAAACTACTGTCTGAGTTATTTGATCTCCCGTTGGAGGCTACTGGTATCTTTTGTGACAACCAGAGTTGTGTGCAGCTATATGAGAACCTGGTATTCCACAACAGGTCGAAGCACATTGAGATCAAATATCACTATATGAGGGATATGGTGCATAGAGGAGTAGTGAAGCTTCTGTATGTTGCGACGAATGAGCAGGTTGCAGATGTGTTGACGAAGCCACTAGCCAGAGTGAAGTTCTAGTACTTTAGAGAGAGGCTTGGTGTTCTTCAGATTGATGAAACTTCAAGGAAGAAATGATGGACACATTTGCAGCAGCCATTCCAAGCATGGCGAGAGGAGGATCCTTCACATGGTTGTGGATGTAAGCGCTGGATGATGAGCATCAGGATGATGCTCCAGTTACTTCTTTGTATGCATCATGTTGATGCTGGATATGATCAGTTGGTTCATGTATATGTATATGCATCATGTTGGATGCTTGTTATGATCAGTTGGATCATGTATATATAGATGCATCATGTTGGATTCTTGTTATGATCAGTTGGATCATGTATATGTATATGCATTATGTTGGATGCTTGTTATGATCAGTTGGATCATGTATATGTATATGCATCATGTTGGATGTTTGTTATGATCAGTGGGATCATGTATTTGATATGTATCAGGTAGATACATTGTATGATCAGGTAGATCATGTATGTTGATATGTATCAAGTGGATACATTGTATGATAAGGTATATCATGTATGATGGTATGCATCAGGTGGATGCATTGATGATCAGGATAATCATGATATGATGACATGCATCAGGTAGATTCTTTGACATTATCAGGTGGATCGTGTGTGATGAGTTCGAAGACGCAGATGCATAGTGCCTTTCTGACATGGTGGTAGATGTGTTCTCCCATGTGCATTGATGTAAGTGTAGAGCCTTTATGACATGGTGGTAGATGTGTTCTCCCATGTGCGTTGATGTAAGTGCAGATCCTTTCCAACACGGTGGTAGATGTGTTCTCCCATGTGCGTTGATGTAAGTGCAGAGCCTTTACGACACGGTGGTAGATGTGTTCTCCCATATGCGTTGATGTAAGTGCAGAGCCTTTCTGACATGGTGGTAGATGTGTTCTCCCATGTGCGTTGATGTGAGTGCTGAGCCCTTCCCAGATGGTTGAAGTGTGTCTTCCCATGCCAGTGAGTGTAAGTGCTGTATTGTGTGCATTTGGACTGTGCTTCGTAGATGATTTTATGATCAGTATGAACATGAGTATCAGGATGATACTATGTGGCCATGGACAGGTTGTGCAGTGGCATGTAAAAGGTCCAGGGAGATCCGATAGGTTGAGTTGTGTGCTCATAAAAGTCTTGGGATGCTCTTTTGAGGTTTTTTTTACTCACGTAATAAGTCCTGAGGATTCCACAGTATGGCCAATGATGATGAAGACCTGCAGGTGGTGGGCCTACATCCAGTATAAAAAATGAATGGCCTTGTAGAACTTCCTATGACGAGTAGATCGAAGATTGATTGAGATAGCAGCAACATTGATGATGACGATGATCCAGTGACGATGATCCAGAGAAGAAGACTTGTGATAGCAGATCTGTGTTGAGAAATACCTTCCTAGTTAAGATGGAGTGTTGATGTATATGTAACTTCGGAATGTATTTCACCTATGTATATTGTAGAGATGTTATTATTCGTCTATACGGAAGTGTCGTCATTTGTACTGGAAAGTGTTGCAAGTGTCGTAACTTGCAAGTGATGGGTTATTAGACCACCAAGTGTGGGGTCGGCCCTGATTAGTATTACCATGGGTTATTAGACTGAGTTAGACAAGTCGACCTTGCTATTTTATTAGGTAGGTCAGGTTATGTATAAATAGAGTGCGGGAGGCACTCTATTTGATCATCCCATTATTCACGTCTACACTACTCGAAAAGTGGCACACTAGTGAAGGAGGAGGTTTAGCTGCTAGGAGGACTATCTCTGTGTACTTTGGCTGTATCATTTCTCTTTCTATCTCTGAGGAAGTTGTGGGGTATTTCACCTTTATGGTTTTCCCCAGTGAAACTCTGTGTCTATTGTCTCATGTGATTGCTTGGTGTGATTGATATGCATTGTTATACTTGATATGCTGTACATGTTATTCTCTTAGTAAAGATCCTAGAGTATATTGAATTAATGCTCAAAATTAACAGTGAAGTGGGTTTCCAGTCGATCATAGTCGAGAGACAGTGGTCATTGATAGCCAATTGTTACCAATAACACTCAACCAGTTGTTACCAATAGCCTTGGGAGGCTCTAAGCCTCCATGGCCTATTATAGGCCCTCGATAGGCCTTGGGAGCTTGAATACCTAACCACTCGTGCCTATTACAGGCCTTGGGAGGTTTAGTCAGCCTCCTAGAGCTTGTTACAGGCCCTAGGGGCTTGGATACCTAGCCCACAACAGGCTTTGTCAGCAATTGGGGAACTGCAACATGCAATCTAAATGTTGTACTATGTGCATTGGCTCTAGTGACATACAAGAAGTGATCTCCTATCTCTTCATTAGACCGTTAGATGTTTCAAATCATAATGATATGTGGTTGAGTAATTACATTGTGGGTGAAGTAATGTGCATCCACAATATACATCGAATGAAGCCAGCGGCATTGTAGAATGCATGTGGGGTCATAAGAGGGGTATCATAGCAATATACTAGGTAGAATATAAAGGGGTATAAAAAATGTTAATAAAAAAATTGATACATACAATATCTAGTGAAAATAGGGGTTTTTTAAAATTGGGAAGGCATATTGGGAGGGGGTTAAAAAATGATTCAATATTTAGTGAAATTAGGGGTATTGTTTCATATTCCACGAACGAACGTGCTATGATAGCGGTTTATTGAGTGAATCCCTAGTGGTTCCTGGATGAGCACCTGTTTGCAATATTAGTTGAGATCCCATGGTATGCCGACATTTCCAACCACCTAGTTTCTGCTAAGTTCCTGTAGCACTATGACTACAAACAAAGATGCAAAATAATAAGACAAAGTGTAACTTACAGTTGGACACAAGGGTTCATTTTTAAGAAAGTTCCAAATAAAATATTAAGAATATGCATAAGGGAGGATGAATTACATGATATAATTCATGCTATTCACAACGAACCATGCTGAGGCCACTATGCATAAAAAAGGACAGCCTATAAGATACTCCAAACAAGATACTATTGGCTTACACTCCATAAAGATGCTCAAAGAGTATGTGTCACATTGTGATGATTGCCAAAGAATGGGGAAACCCACATATAAAGATGAAATACCCCTACAACCTTAAGTATAATTAGAGCCCTTTGAAAAATGGGGATTTGACTTTGTGGGATTAGTTTAACCCACCATATAACCAAAATAACTACATCTTGGTATGTACATACTAACTCACCAAATGGGATAAAGTTAAAGCTCTTGCTACAACTGATGAAAATAGTGTGGCAAAATTATTCATAGATAAAATATTCACCAGATTTGGGGTCCCTAGGGAGATAGTCTCTGACCAAGGGACACAATTCACATCCAACTTGATTGAAGACTTACTGAGAAGAAAAAAAATAAAGCATAGGAAATCTTCCTCCTATCACCCACAAGCAAATGGGTAGAAGTCAGAAACATAGAGTTGGAGAAAATTCTAAGAAAGACAGTACAATTACATAAAAGGGATTGGGTAGATAGATTGGATGAGGCCATCTGGGCCTACAATACAACATGGAAGAAAGCTACAGGATTTACTCCATATGAACTAGTATATGGAAAAAAGGTAATGCTACCCATTGATTTTGAGATAAAAACATTGAGAATAGTTGTTGAGCTCAAAATGGAACCATCTGAAGCAAAAAAAGAATTCATTTTGCATTTAAATGAACTAGATGCATACCAACAACATGCTCTATCACACACTGCAATGGTGCAACAACAAAGGAAACAATGACATGATAATAATATAAGGACAAAGAAGTTCAAAGAAGGCCATTGGGAATTTTTATATGACTCTAGATTTTAGAAATTCAAAGGAAAGTTGACAACCAAATGGCTAGGGCCATACCAAATAGATACCATCTATGACAATGGATCAGTCAAGATAAGAACAATAGATGACAATCAAATTCCAATGTTGGTGAATGGACATAGACTAAAGATGAACAAAAAACTACTTTCTAAAGAAGAGTTCACACAAAACCTATACAAGAAGCATCTTATGCTTATTGAGGACACTAATGTCCTCCAAGACAATTGAATTCTTTTCCCAAATTGCAAAAAAAAAATAAAAAAGAGAAAAAAAGGAAAGAAGAAAAAGAAAGAAAAAGAAAAAAAAAGGAAAAAAAGAAGAAAAAAAAGAAGAAAAAAAAGAAGAAAAAAACACAAAAAATAGCACCCGAAGCAACAACTACAACTACAAAACTCCTATACTTACAACCAAGCGAGCCAAAAGTAAGAATCAAGAGAGCCAAAAATAAGAATCAAGCGAGCTATAAGTAAGAATCAAGAGAGCTAGAAATGATAATCAAGCGAGCTAGAAGTAACAATCAAGTGAGCCAGAAATAAGAATCAAGCGAGCCAGAACTAAGAATCAAGCGAGTGTGACCCAACTACAGAAGAAAAAAAATACTATAGAATAAACAACACCAACTACAGAAAGCCACATCATATGCAATCTGCCACATCACGTTAGTCAAGCCACCCGCCACAGCAGCTCCACCAAGTATGTTAAGCAGAAAAATGTACCCACTAACCCCATTCTTCTAATCACTAGAATTATATCCTACCAATAGAAAAAATCATTATCCTATAACTGAGATGAGGACAACTCAGATTCGGTCAGGGGGAGGTGGCATGCAGTTCAAAAGGGGGGACTTTTACAAAACATGACAAATAATGATTGCACACCAAAACATAAGCGTCAATCTAGGCTGGCCGATGAATGCATAAAAGGGCATGATGAAGCATAAGATAACATATATCTCCCCATAATTTTATCATCAATTAGTCACACAAGTGGGAAAATGATGGAGTGGTAGGGGACAAGCAAAGACAGATGAATGGTTAATACATAAGACATGAGGTGATCAACTTGCATTGTTCAAACAAGATCGTAGCCTAGGGAAAAGGAGGTATCAAGAGAAGGACATATGCGAATTGTTCAAACAAGGGTTCAAGAAGACCAGTGTTCAACTCCATTAACATAAGTAAGTCTATCCTCAACTCTTCATCCTATTCATTTCGGCATAATTTCTTTTCTGGAAAATGACAGTAGGTTTTAAGAAAAGTGAACCTGCAGATCCCTCCCTTATCTATAATAACCCATAGGTCCTAACAATCCTCCACATAGTGGGATGGATAACCTTACTCAATGGTTTAAATAGTTATGATAAAATTGTGGCCCTAGAATTCACCAAGAACTTCAAACACATGAAGGAAGATGAATATGTGACCAGGGTAAAAGGAGTGTGTATCCATCTAAATGAGGAAAAAATATTAGAGTATACAAGCATTCCAAGAGGGTTGCATTGGGGAAAATATGAAACGGAGAGCACTATTAAAGCTAAGTGAGATTTCTTCGCAAAAGGAGAAAATACGAAGAAGACAAGAACAAAGTGAAGAGGGAAACCATGCCCAAGCTATGGGTGAAGTGTCAGTCGTCATTTTGAAGTATATCACTTGCACCAAGAGGTTGAGCTATGTGCCCACCTTTCATTTTAGGATACTGGACCTCCCGAGGAACCGTGGCCATATAAAGCCGAATAATAACATCAAAATTCCCTTTTCCCTCTTACAATATGTATGGGAGATGTAGATGAAGGTAGGACAAGGGAAAGAATATGCTCTGACACATCCTGGATTGATAAAACAAATTACCTACAAAGAATTATTAGTACAGATACCTGAACTATCCTAGGAGGAGTTTATACACATATCTACTAAAGATGTACATAATATGAGAGGAACCTTGGGCTCAACCCTCACCTCCACTACAGGAAAAAAAGAGGAGAGGAAGATAGGAACTGAAGGGAAGGTGTCCACTCAATTAGGGGCCAAGAGGAATATTGAGATGGACATGGAAGATAATGAAATCGTCATTGATACTCTGGTGAGGATAAATAATTCTGAAGAGTTTCCTATTCAGAAGAAGCATGCATCATCCTCCAAATCATATGAATTTAGGAGACAAAGTAGGAGACTAAAAAATGAGGCAAAGGTCAGGGGAGAACAAGATAAGGAGTCTAAAGAGAAAAAAGGAAATGGAGAAATTTCCAGATAGATGACCCTAGACCAGACAAACCAGGATGACCAAGATGATTGTGATATTTTAGAAGTAGGATCCTTAGGGTTTATGGATGTAGCTACACCAATTAAAGAAGACTCTCGATTAACAGATGATTTATCTGAACTAGATAGATTAAAAGACGAGTTATTGCACTAAAACTTGCAACGCATTCCCCTGTTGCCACAAGACAAAGTGGGAGGTTGCAACTTCACCATAAACCCAGTAATACATGAGAAAATACAAATCCTCAAAATTTAGCACGCCTATTAACAAATGTTCCTGGAACAACAAAACCAGGGATTATAGGTAAAATTGGAAAAGTCTCAAGAGAAATTGGTAGAGAAAAAACAACAAATACTAAATCTAGAGGATACAATGGATAGAACTTCCAAACTCTACAAGCATATTGTCAGCTATCCATTCCATGATCTATACCACCTATCTTAGGGAGAAATGGTGCAGGTTTCAATTGTGCATGTTAAAGACCAATTTTCCACTTGAATTGGTCACTCCAAAATATTTTTTGGATGCATCCCTGTATAGTATAGACTTGGAAAAAGACCAATTGTGTGAGTTTTACCTCCATAATTTTGTAGTTCATACCCCATGAAATTGGTCACCTAACCCATATATCGACGATTTTCAGCTAAGGGCTCTCTATTCTTAGATGAATCACAAAGTGGAAAGGGCCCAGGATGTCCACATTTACCAGTTGGAGGAATGGAAAATACATTTTGGATTTGGGCAGAAGCATATAATCCCGAAACTGTGATCCAAGATCACAATACTTTGAAAACTGATGAGGAGATGATCCCTATCCTTAAAGAAAAAACAACAAGAATCCATTGATCATTTCGAAAAAACCATTCAAATAATCCTTGAGGACATGGAGGACTCCATTAGCAAAAAATGGAAAAGAGTCTCCGTATATTTAAAGATAAGAGAGTCACACTCTCCCCATAGGTTGAATGTTGCCCTGTTTAGAGCCCGAATGTACAAGGAATTCCTACAAAGGAAGAGATTGAGATGGATTGGATTAAAGATAAATCCATCATTCCTCCGTCCCCTGACTCTTAGAGAGGAAATTTATGAATAAGAATAAAATAGGAACTGGACCAAAGAGGAGCAGAATATGGGGTGCTATAAGCAGGCAGGGCCACCAAGAATAGTTTCCTGGGATATTAGAGAGGCAATTAAAGAGAAGACATGTATACTAATCCAATGTGATGGGTTACACAGTGATGTGTAACATATTCAAGTTTGGGGGAGATGACATGCCCATGTTATAGGTATCATTTACACTTACAATTCCTCTTTCAGACTGTGTTACAATTCCTCTGCCCAAGGTTTGCAGAGTTGCTTTTATCCCAAAATTGGTCAATGTCAAGCTTTGCCTAACTGCAATTTTCCTTCATAACTTCCTCTTCTTGGGCTGCACCCAACAAGACCCTAACACTTATATGTGGCTCGTCCCCGAGCCACTGACACCGAGCTTTGTTGATTTCAAAATGATTGAGATATTCATATTTGCTGCGAACCCTCGATATGTTTCACTTAGCTTTGCAACAACCTCTATTTCCTACTCATATTCCTTAACTGTATCGAGCAACATCGCAGATACTGGTTCCTATATCAGGTCCTTAACTATGCTCTCTATTGTGCGAAGCTCTTGTATCTTCACCTTAATCTCTGCAGAGAGTTCCAATGCCTCTTCCTGCATTGGTTGTAACTTTGCTGAAGTTTCTGCTTCCTTTGTCCTTAATGCCTTCATTTATTTCTGAAGCTCTTTTGTTTCTACAAACTTCTGTATTCTCTGCTTCGATAGAAAGTCTTTCATTGCCGTGTTCATTGAGTCTAGGTCCTTATGCTTACTTTGGAATTCATCCTAAATTTTCAATAAGTCTGGGTCTTCTTGTAGTATGGCCCATGACTTGGTCACTTCTTCTAATAAATCATGGCACCTCACAACTTCTGTGGAGATGCTCTCTGTCGAAGCTTTTAGCTCTCCAGCTCTTGCTTCCTTTACTTCTGATGGAGTGCCAGGTTGTTGTCTAGCCTCCAAGTCTGCAATATTTTCTTTATATTCGATTTCCATGTATTCCATCTTTGATTTCAGATTGTCGACTGTAGTGCCAATATTGGATATTGTCACTTCAACTTCAGGTTCTTTGTCAAAGTCTGGGATCTTCACGCAGACTTCTTCGACGACCTTCTTCAGATTCTTCTTCTACTCGCAAGAATCTACTAACTCGTCCATTTTTAATCGACATTCATTCTTCAACTCATTATATCTCTCTTCCAGCTTCAGATTCTGGTTGTATGTTATCATCTCCCTATCTTGATTTATTCCATGACCTGGAAGTGTAGATTGTGCAATCCTTCTATAGGAAACATTCCCATGTTAATGTCTAAGTGTGCAAGCTGCTTCGCACCTTCAGTGACTTCATCAGATGGGAATATGACATTTTTTGGCTCTATGTGCACCAGATGCGGTCGCATCGTTAGTGCGGGTGCTTTTATTTTTCTTCGACTTGTCTCCTCTGATCTATATTCAGAGTCTGATTGTTTAGTTATATCTCTTTGCACTTACTCAAATCTTTCCATCATACTTTTCAGTTCGACAATGATTTCTGCCATGCTTTCTTGAAGTTGTTCTTGCTTCTTGTCTTTTTCTGCGAGTGTTTCTTCAATGTATACATGGACTCTAGCTGCGATGTAGTTGTAGTCATCATCCTGTAGCTTTGCATCAAGCATAGTAATACTTGCTTTCTTTTTCTTTCTTTTTTACCCCTCCAACATATCTGTCGTGGGGTTATTTCTCTTTTCTCCTATTGGCGGGTCACCAACCTATTGTTGTTCTTTCTCTTGATCTTCTTCTTGCTGATCATCACCTCCTTCAACACCATATTGCTCTTGCTGATCAATTTTATTGGCGCTGGCATCATATGTCATTAGCAGTGCCTCTGGCACATCAATTTTCAATTCTGGCAGCCAATTCTCAATAATGAGGTCAATATTCTATGCATCCAGTTGATATTGACCCTCATACCATTCTAGCTTCATTGAATCTTTGGGATGTATAAATATTGAATGGATTTCAACCCTAAATCTCATGTTCCGGATATATAATGTTGTTATCTCTTTTGGAATACGTGAAGTGCCCTTAATCACTTCGCATAATTGCTCGTAACATTGCTCAAACTTTGTCTTTCTGGCATCGTTTTGCTCCACATATTTGCGTACCGAGGTCCATGACAGTTGCCAGGGAATGCCGATACATTCTGTTGGTACTTTGGCTCTTTCCAACCCACAAATGCGATGAGTACTATCAACGAGTTGTAGTGAAACTGATATCCTTTGCCTTGCGCATCCACTACATCATCCAAAAATTCATTAAATAGGTAACCTGCCCAATTGAATGGTAGCCCTTCCTTAGACTTTGTATCTAGGGAGATCACAATAGCAAGTAATTCTATTGGTCTGCATTTTCTTAGTACCCTGCCTGCGAGCAATTGCACTGTGAATCTTGCGGCGTCATCTTTAATCTAGTCTGCTTGACAGCCTCGAGTTCATTTAATCAATCCGAACTCTCTTCATCTTCTTTGCGGGGTATTTATCCTTATTCTTACCCACAAATTCCGTCGCAGGGTCAGTTCCTCGTTTTCTCATATGGGTGATCCTGTAGATCAGATCGATATTGATATCTATCTTGCAGTCTAGCCACAAGTATCCTTGGTGTGTGCATGACAACAATGCACGCACGAAAGCTGTTAGCTCTGGAATTCGTCCAAAGTGAGGAATTCTTAAAAGGTTCAGCATTCCTAAAGACTATAATGGTGCAATCCATTCCTGCACTTGTATAGTTTCCTTCTTACTTCCTTCATGAAAATTTCGGCACATGTATTTGTCTGGATGAAATTGCGAATATTTCTTCACATTCAACACATCATAATTTTCGAACTTAACATCTAGAATCTTTCCTAGCAAATTGCCCTTTTCCCAAAAGTGGCTTGACATTGGCGGCATATGGATTTCATACTGTGGATTCCTCTTCAATACTACCACTGGTGCATCATCTTTTCTCGACGGAATGTACTCAGGTATCAACAGGATCGACCTCTCACGAGGTCACTCTGTCGGTTGCTCTCTTGGTATTTCTACAACTTGAGGCTATTGTGGTTCCTTAGATTTATTTTTATCCGTCTACTGGGATTCTGGTGCATGCCGAGGTGAGGCTATAGAAGTACCACCCTTCTCTTGAGCTTTTTTCTTGACAGGTGTTTTCATGACTGCTTCTAGACTAGACTGCTAAAATTTATTTAATACTTCTTGCAATTCTTCTTGCACGGACACCAACTGTCAGAATACTATGTTCTTCATTGGTAAAATCTCATAATTTACTCACGGTAAAAATAATAATCATAGTAAAACAGGTAATTGTGCGATCCTTTACTATTTATAGCCATAACCCAAACTGAGACGCTCCAAAAAATGACTAAGTTATCATTAAATGCTACATATGTTGTCCTAATCTAGCTTAGATCCTGGTCCTTTCCTTACATTAAATGTGTCTTCAATGGACAAGTTATGCCTTAAAGTGGAAAAATCCAATTTCCTGAAAGTACTATATAATGGCTAGTTTCTGAACACAAATGTAATGACTAGTTTTCTCTATATTTGCCGAGGTTAGGTGAGTGGTGAAGCAGACTACGCATTCCCCTTGCCTTGATGAAACTTCGCAACACTACCCCCTTTACTTTGCAATTTGACTTTCTATGTGTGCCTCGCAACACATCTTGAATTTTGTGAGCTTCGAATTATGCCAAAACTATTGTGTGCAGACTCTGCTCTCTGTTTAGTGTCCAATTTCAACTGCACTTGACACTTAAATGCTATTGCGTTTTCTAGCTTCTGGTTGTAGGAGTAGGGCCATCCCTATAAGGATTTAACCTACTCCCATTGACAAGTCCTTGTAAGTTTTTTCCCAGTAATGTGGCTAACTGGATTGCACCACCATTAGTAACATGTTTAACAGTGTATGGCCCTAACGAGTGCATTCTAAATTTTCAAGGAAATTTCAAAAATTTGCTATCATAGAGGAGAACGAGGACTCATACCTGGAAGAACTTATGTTTGATGTGTCTATCATGCCATACCTTTTCTCTAGCTTTCTACACTTGTTGGTGAAATCCTGTAATGAAGCAGTCTTCCTCCAATCCAATCATCTATAACAGTCTCTCATCCATTGTTTCAGCATCGACCATGTCTGTGAATGATGCAATTCTTAAGCTTGGTACTATGTATTCCATGGGCATGACAACTTCCTATCCATATGCTAACTTGAAAGGTGTATGGCCTGTCAAATATTTACAAGTTGTTCTATATGCCCACAATATTGCTGGTATTCTTAGATCCCAATCATCCTTGTTTGTATTGCATACCTTGGTCAATGCATTCTCCAATACTTTATTAAAACCCTCCAACATTTTATCAATTTCTTCTTTCACTTTTTCTTTATATCTGGTGTTCAATTTGTAAGGTATTTGTTTTATAGGCTTCGCATCATGCTTGAGAGGTGTTTTCATTACTCCCAGGTCACCTAAAATGCCTGTCATTTCATAAAACTTGGTAGGAAACAAATCCTAATATTCACATAGTAGGCTTGAGATCTGTCCCACTGTTTCTTCATCCCAGTAATCTCTAATAGAGGCGAAATTTGGTTCTTCATTCGTGCTAATATTGATATTTTTAGTCTTATTGGGGTTACTCATATTTGGAATTACCAAATCAGGTCCTTGTACATCGCGTTTTCCTTCGGATTATGGTATATTCACATCACGAGGGTCTTCATTTTCATCTTTGTTGACACAACGACTGTCGACAGGGGTTCACTTCGCACTGTCGTCAACAAACCATCAACCGAAATCCCTTACGCACCGTCCCAGAAAGGTTTTACCCTTTCCAGCAACACTCGCAAAGCGAGTGAAGTCTCACCTGAGATACACAAGGGGGCTGCAGGAACCAAGTTTTCGCAATGGAGTTGAGGACATGCATCAAACACACATTGCAATCGCAAAAACCAGAGATTATATCATTCGCACTATGCTAGCAGTTCATCATTCACATATTCATCAATTAATAGACATTTACATCAACATGATATTAACTACTCATTAGCATGGACAACAATTACTAAACCCACAGATCACCTCACAAACATTCGCATTCATCATCTAACAGAAAAAAAAGACAAAGATAGAACCATAATCGAACATCTTCATACATTCATTAAGACCCGCAGAATGAACTTCACAGAAATAGTCAATACATCATATCGCAGATACAAAACATATCACTAACTGGATCAAAACTCAAAAGTTCTATTGCTCTATTCATCACTGTATTTGGATCTGCCCTTAGGCTTACAATCACACTCCTACTTATACAAAACTAAGTGGTTACAAAATGATCCACATGACCCTTAACTAACAAACTAACTACTTCCACGCTTCTGCATTCTCCTTGAATGACCCTTGTTTTCATAGATTATCCCTTATGTGGATGTCGGCTTCTGCACTTCTTGCGAACTAATCCCGTGCCAATAGGCCCCCAACACAAACTTGTGGCTCGCCCTTGAGGTACCTCAGCTGGACACCTCTGGTACGTCTTGTATGTCGCTGTGGTAACCTTCTGAAGTTATTCTTGACATCTGGAGCTCACTGTGATGTACTTCTTGAACGCGTCCTCCAGTCTCTTGGAACCTTGATCATCTACCTCGAACTCATCCTCTAGTCCCTTGAAACCTTGCTCATCTACCTCTACTGCGCTTTCTCGGGTGCTCCAGACTTTTTATGACACGGGGATGAGTTCATTGTCGTCGCCAAATTGTGAAATAGGCCAGCTGCTCTGGCAGATATATTTTGCACATTTGACAGTCCACTACTGGAGCCAGCGGGCCTCTGTCACTGGTGTTCTGGTGGTCGGGAAAACCCCAGATCTTCTAACTAATACCCTGCAGTGTCAATTGAGGCACTAGTGGCATTTCATCCCGTTGTGACGGCTTCCTTGTCCGTTGACATACATTGCAGCTTTTAGCATAGTTTGTAGAATCTCCTTGCACTGTCGGCCACCATAGTCCTGCTCGCAAAATATTCATCAAGGTGGCGCATCCTCTGTAGTGTCCTTCAACGATCCCGTCATGATATTCCGCGAGAATCCTCTCCTGTTCATGCGGAAGGATGTATCGTCAAAGTATCTCATCTGGCCCCATTTTATACAATTTCCCTGTGATCAATGAAATTCTGCAGCTTTGAATACTAGGTACTTCTTTTGGTTGGTAGTGAATCTTGACGGTGCCTCGTTGCCAAAAAATGAATGACTTGTTCGTAATGTTCGTCGACCATGTCAACCCTGAACAATTAAGAATTCAACAATCCTAATTCAATGCTCCTTGGCTCTTCCTCTGACTCGATCCGTGACAAGTGGTCTGGTCCTGCATTCAATTTTCATGACTTTATGATTATCTCAAAATCGAATTCCTGGAATAGTAATAACCAACGACAAATCACCCCCACCAACATAGGCTTGCTCACTAGGTAATTCAATGCTGAATGATCGGTGAATATTTTAAAGTGCCCCCCTAATAGGTAGTGTTGGAATTTCTGTAAGGCGTAGACCATCTCCAACCTTTCCCATTCCGTGGTTGTATAATTCTTCTCTGCAATACACAACTTCCTACTTGCGAAGGCTATCGGGTGGTCGATGTTGCCTTCTCCTGGTTGGTCCAAGATAACTCCTAATGCGACTGATGACGCATTGACGTGAACGTGGAACTCCTTAGTCCAATATGGGAATGCCAATATAGGTGCGACAACCATCTTTGATTTTAATATGTCCATACTCTTCTGGCATTCTTCATTCCATTCAAACTTGGCGTCTTTCTTCAACAACTTCTCCATTGGTGCCATGATTGCTACATACCCCTGGATAAACTTCTTGTAGTAGCCTGTGTGGCCTAGCATCGCTCTCAATTGCTTGAATGTTTTTGGTGGTTGGAGGTCAACAATAATTGAAATCTTCGTCGGATCTACCAACATTCCTTCCCTACAAACAATGTGCCCCAACAAAATCCTGAACAGAGCAAAAAAGATGCACTTTTTCATGTTCAATGAAATCTGGTATTGTCGACATCGTTCCAACATTAGCCTCAAGTTTGCGACGTGATCTTTGACCAAACCATACATTATCCAATTTTCCATATAGACGACAATAAATTTATGAATGTAGTCTTTGAATGCCGAAACTACTAATCTTAAAGAAATTGCTGGAGCATTCTTCAGTCCAAATGGCATCACTATGTACTGAAAATAGCCCCATTCTGTGACAAACATAGTGTTATGCCAATATTCCTTCGCAATTTTGATATGGTGATAGCCTGAAAATCTATCCGTAAATGAGCAGATTTCCTGACCACCTACTCCTTCAAGCACATCATCCATGAATGGTGTCGGGAATGAGTCATGTAAGCATGCATCGTTCAACTTCCATAAGTCAACACAAATTCATACTTCGCCAGTTTTATTGTCTTGGACCACCATCGGGATGATCCAATCATATTCTTCTACGGGTTCTATGATGCCTTCTTCAAGCATTCTTTCAATCTCGGCCTGCACTCTCTCCTTTTTCCTTGGATTAAATTGGTAGGGCTACTGCTTTACTGGCTTCGCATCGGGTTTCAGGGGGATCTTCATTTCTACAAAGTCATAGGAAATTCCTTTCATTTCTGAGGATTTCGTTGGGAATAGATCCTAAAACTCATGCAATAGATCAGTCATCTTCGTAATGGTGGAGTCGTCCCAATAATCCCCAATGCTTGCAAACTTTGGGTTCTCCTCCGACCCAGTGTTTACTTTCTTAATCTTCAGCGGTTGCTGGAATTTGTCGAAAGGTATTTCTGGTGCCTCGACATTGTGAATTCCTTTCGAATCTGGTACATTCGTAGCCCGTGGGTTATCCTCATCATTCGGCTCGCCAGTGATGTTGTAGCACTCCATCATCATTTCTGGTGTCGCAGTCCACCGAAGTTCTAATGGTTTCTTTGTCAGTACTGCATCAAATATCTTCTCGCGGATCACTTGTAGCGCACTATGTATGAAGGGATTCTCATCTGAGAAACAAAACGTTTAGCTAAAGCCAATTGTTAGCTGCTCCCAAGAAGTTGTTCCGCGTCGTAGTTCTGTTGTGAAATACCAACTACGAGGTACTTCATCCACTGTGTGTACGAATGCATGGACCCATTCCTCTTTCGCTTGTAGTCGTCATTTTCTCTCGCACTCAGCCAAATGTGCCTTCGGGTCACTTCTACCATCAAAATTCCGTCCGCTGTATCCTTCCGCATCACCAAACATAACCGTCATTAGGTGGTGACATAGTGGCTAGGTAGTTATGGTGGTCTTGTGCGCTTCCCACCATTGCGTTGGTGTAGCCTTTAGGGCTTCTTACAAGGCCAAGAGTTGCTGTGGTTCCGCTACTTTTTTCTCAAATTCAGTGAGGAAAGTAGCCAAATTGGGAAATCCCTCATATGTTGGTAGCGTTGACTCTTCTATGGCTACCCATCGCAGTGATTGTGTGATCCTTGCACACTTTCTAAATGTCACTTCATGCATCCCATTTTGCCAATTCTCAAGTGCCTCATCTGAATCCGATGACGCCGAACTGACATTGTGCATCCCAATTCTTTGTTTGCAGTGGGAATAATGTAATCCTCAGATATGTTATATATGATATCCCATCCTTCAGTAAATTCATCTTGCGCCGGTTCAACGTATCGCTGCCCTTTTGTAGGATCCAAAGGTGCAACGACCCTCATCTCGTGATTCTCAAATGACATCATCCGCTTCTTGAAGTTGATAACAACTAAGTTATCGATTTCCCAGTCAATCCCTAGCAGGGCTGGGTAGGGACTTGAGTTGTCAACAATCTCAATTACATCAAAATATGCATAAGTCTTGAGGCCCTCAATCTCAATGGGAAGTTGGTACACCCGACCAAGTGGAGTAACCTTACTCTACTTTTCTAATCGCAAATGTACTAGTGACCAGGCTAACTGTGGTTTCCCCATTGTCTCCCATGTCTGTTTTTTCAGAATGTTGACATCCGACCCCAGGTCCAAGATAATTGGGCTGACATCAAATGATCCAATTTGTGCTGACATTCGCATCTCGTGCCCCGTCTTCCTCTTGTGTATGTGATTAACCCTTTGTTCCTGGCGTGCACCCTCTCATCGATTCAATAGATTGGATATCTCTTCCAACGCATCCCGATCCTTTTCCAACTCCAGGAAACTCTTTAAGAAGGATTTTAAGGTGTTAGCCTCCCCTCTGTGACTTCGTCTCATTGAACATCGGTGGCATATCATAGATAGTTTCTTCCTGAAGAGGTGACTGCCTCTTCTAACTCATCGCCTCTTGCGCTGCCAAGAATATATCCCTTTCGACCTTTGCATCAAAGGTGACATGTTTCCGTGTTGTTGGTCAAATTGTAGCGCATGGCCCATCGGCTCTTGTCGCCGCTCCTCCTCTTCTCATCACTCCAACAGTCACATGTTGTCTTCGAGCCTCCATTGATATCATCTGTACCACTGGTGGATTCTGATTCTGGTTCTGTGGAGGTTGTGACTGATTCTTGGTCTTCCATTTTGCGATGAGCTGCGAACAATCTTCAACACCATGATCCACAGCGCTGCAATAGGTGCACTGTGGCGCTAGATTCAGACAATCCCTCTGATAGTTCCCCTGCTTCCCACAGTTGTAGCATATAATTGGTCCTCGTCCTCATCCAGTAGCTCCCCCTCATCCTGCGCCAGCACCTCTACCTCCGCGGAATCCTCCTCTAGCACCTCCCCGCGGTGGGCCATATTGTGAGTACTACGGTTTCCCATATTATGGATGTTACGGTGGCCCATATGGTGGGTACTGCGGTGGATGATATTTTGGTGTTGGATACTATGGCTAACCATACTGCGTCTACCCATACTTCTCTTGATCATACTGCTTCGGTTAGTGATTATATTGGGCCGACGGTTGATTATACTGTTGTTGTTGCTGACCTGATGCCTATTCTTTTCCTTCCATGAAGTATGCAGCCACAATCCTCTTCTGGAGTAGGCCATAAGCTCTGCAGTTGTTTTCCTTATGGCCAACCGATATACATAACTTGCAATACATGTTTTCTTGTTTCGACACCATCTTCTGTAGATACACACACTCTTCTGGTAGATGGCCTCTCGTTTGGCAGATACAGCACCAAGGAAACCCTCCCTGACTAAGGGGATTTGGTGCACCAGATTACAAAAAGTCACAGAAATCTGGGCATTGATCCTTGTGGTGTCCCTCTGTCCTACACCTGGTGCACCAGACCTTTTCACAGGCCGCTTTCCCTTTTTTCATGTCTTTCAGTTGGGTCATCAAGTTTTCCAACTGCGCTTGTATTCGATCCATACCCAACCTTGTTTTTCCAATTGGTGAAGCTTCCAGCTTCATCACAATCTCCAATGCTTCCGCTTGGGTAACAAATTTTTGTTGCATTAGTGTTCCGTGGATGTGTGGTACCAACCCTACGATGAACCACTCCTTGTGCTGCATATCATTTATCCCAAAACTTACCTTCTCTATCAGCATTTTGTACCGTTGATCAAATTCCCATATCGGCTCATTTGGGTATTGGTTGATCTCTTTGAGCTCGGTGACATACTGGGATTCCAACTTTGGCTTCCTGAGATCATTGATCATTCCTGCTTTGATCTGTGCCAACGAATTGGCCAGTGTTCCCGTTGGAACCCTTGTAAAATTCATAAACCAATCGAGCGCACAGCCTATAAGGGTCGTCGCTAGCTGTCCCTTTTTTATATCTTCATCCTAGACCTACTTCACAGTCCCGACTACTTCGCATAGAAACCAAAATTGCTCGGGATCCTCAGTCCCGTTACCCTGGAAAGTGGGAATTTTTGTGTTATATGCCATCTTAAATTTCCTAGTGTTATTGTTTACTGATGCACTACTTTTACCGCTACACATAGGGAATCTTTGTGAATAGCTTGTGTTTCTACCTATAAAATTCTGGGTAGTGCCCGGGGTTGCAGGTATGTTGTAACTTACGATCCATCCCTCTTATGATTCTAGGGTATCCTAGTCATCATCTTCGTCACAATAGGTTTTCTTTCTCCCATGTGGTCCTACTTCGTAGTCTTCTGTTTCGGTCCTCTCAGAAGATTCTCTCTCAGTCCTCCTCTTCTTCTCAAGACGTCGGAATCTTACCCCACTCCTCAAGGCACCACACTCCTCGTCAACTTCCCTTAGAAACTCGTCATCGCTCATGTACATCTACCCCACATATTTCTATCGGATCCGCATTCATGCAATACCCACAACCTCCACACATGGATCTTTCTACTCATTGGAGATCATCCTCAATATGCGCTTTTCACAGACGAGCATCTTAATCCACAGTTTTTGCAATAGAAAGAACCTTCCCCTTGGTCCTCTGAAGAAATTTATTTCCGCGTCACTATATGAGTTGATTGTGTCTACTGCGAACTCAGTTATGTATCCCTCTAGGATACTATCCACCCAGAAATCGACAGCTCTGGATACTGTGTTGTTGACACGTTTCAGGTGTTGAATCAGTTCTGGTGTCCAATGTTCAGGCTCAGTATTTTGGAAATGGTGCTTCTGGAATGTTAGTTGCGCTAGCCACTCGTGCAACAGTACTGGAAATTCACAGAAAAATATTTCGTGGATATTTGAATAAATGTATTTCTGTAACCAACTGCTTATCGTATATCTAGGGTTTTGCTTCTCTCCTTCTGTGAATTCTTCTGTCTTCTTGTCAAACCACTCTTGAATCTCTGGTTTCATTGGGTGCCACAACATATCCTCTTATTTTCCTCTTCAAGGTTCCTGCAACAGAACCATTTGTTGACACAACGACTGTCGACAGGGGTTCACTTCGCACTATCGTCAACAAACCATCAACCGAACTCCCTTACGCACCGGCCCAGAAAGGTTTTACCCTTTCTAGAAACACTCACAAAGTAAGTGAAGTCTCACCCGAGATGCACAAGGGGGTTGAAGGAACCAATTTTCTGCAGTGGATTTGAGGACATTCATCAAACACACATTGCATTCGCAGAAACCAGAGATTATGTCATTCGCACTATGCTAGCATTTCATCATTCGCATATTCATTAATTAATAGGCATTCGCATCAACATGATCTTAACTACTTATTATCATGGACAAAAATGACTAAACCCACAGATCATCTCACAAATATTCACATTCATAATCTAATAGAAACAAAGACAAAGATAGAACCATAATCGAACCTCTTCATGCAGTCATTAAAACCTGCGGAATGACCTTCGCAGAAACAATCAATACATCATATCGCAGATACAAAATAGATCGCTAACTGGATCAAAACTCAAAAGGTCTATTGCTCTATTCATCACCGCATCTGTATCTTCCCTTAGGATTACAATCACACTCCTATTTATACAAAACTAAGTGGTTACAAAATGGTCCACATGACCCTTAACTAACAAATTAACTACTTCCGTGCTTTCGCATTCTCCGCGAATGACCCTTCCTTTCGTGGCTGTCGGCTTCCGCACTTCCTGCAGACTAATCCCGTGCCGAAAATCTTCTTTCAGTGTAAAATTATAACACTCAAGGGCTTGTTCCAACTGTATTTCCCAATCTGGTTGACTATACACAGGCAAGGGGACATCATCAAATATTTTCTTTTTAATGATCTGCAAAGCCTGATTAATGCTTGGGTAGTCATCCTCAAAACTAAACTTTAGCTGAAATTTATTTATCATCATAGGCCAATCTATTCTATATACCAGTTCTTGGCTATTGGATCGAATGTATGCACAAACATATGGACCCACTCTATTTTTGGTATATGATTCCATGCTTTCAAGCAATATTCTATATGATCTCTAGGATCAGTCTGTCCATTGTAATTTGCTTGTACATTCTCTGTTTGTTCAACAAATCTAACTTCCATTAAGTGCTTACATTATTCCCATGTGATTAATTTGTTTTTATGCGCATCCCACCACCTAGTAGGTGTAGCCCGCAATGCTATATCTAGAGATGAGACCCTATGTTCATCTGAAACTGATGCTACATATTCATGAAAGAATGCATATATGCTACTCAAACCATCATAAGTAGGAATTGGACTTACCTTTGTTCCAATCCAGCGAAGTGGCTTTGTCATCCTTGCACATCGTCTAGTTGATACTTCATCCATTCTACTCTTCCAGTTCTCTAGTCCTGTGTGTGAATATGATATGCAAGAACTGTCACATCTCTAGCTCAACATTCCATCTATTAATGTAATCTCCTTGATTAACTGTCATATTGTAGATGTTATCTAATTCTTTAGCTCTGTATTCTTCTCTTATTGGTTCAACTTACGTCGTTCCTTGTGAAGGATCTAAGGGTGCAATAAATCGGATATCCCGTCCTTCAAATATCATTTGTTTTTTCTTCAAGTTGATATGTGTGAGGTTATAAATTTCCCAATCAATCCCTAATAGTTCAAGATAAGTATTATTTTCGTCTATGATCTCAATCACTTCAAAATATGCTTTATTTCGCACTCCATCAATGTCAACAGGAACACTTGATAGTCTCCCAAAAGGTATAACCTTCTGCTGGTTAGCTAATCTCAACTGTATAGGAGACCAAGATAGCTTTGGTTTCCCCATCTTCTCCCATGTTTTTTTTTGTTAGCACATTCACCTCTGAACCCAGACCTAGAATGACCTGGTTCATTTCAAAATCTCCAATATGCGCGCTTAACCTCATTTCTCTTCCTGTTATTTTATGGTTCTTAATGTGATGGACTACTCTATGTGCATTGTTTACTGTAATTCATTGCTCTTAGTATCCCATTACATTCTGTAGTTCCCCTAAGGCATGCTCATGCCTTATCATCTTTATGCAACTCTGTAGAAATTGTGTTACATGACTCGTTTGTTCTTGCGAAGCCTGCAACCCATCATACAAGGATGGCATACTTAGTATAGGTGTCCGATCACTTCGCAAATGGATCCTTGTGGTTGAAGCTACCGAGTCCTAAAATTATTTTCTTGCTTCCATGAATACTTATTTTTCTCTGTTAGGGTTGAATACAGGTATATTTCCAACTGCTTTCCTTACCAAAGTTCCATCAGTAGGATTTGGTCTATTTATGTGATTATCAGAATTCGAAGCTTCATTTTTTCTATCATTTTCGGTCGAAAATCCACTTTGCGTCACAACATTGATGTTGCGATCTTCATTTCTTTCCTCAGCTGCGATCATCTGAATATTTTGGTTTTGTCCTTCTAGTCATTTTTCTTGCATTTTTACTAGAAAAATGGGAAATGATTCAATACTATGGTCATAAGATTTACAATACTTACAAGTAGTACAAGGGTTCTGACAATCTCTTGCTAAGTGTGCAGGTTGACCACAGTTATAACAGACAATCTGACCTCTACCTCTTCCTTGGCCAGTATTATGTCATCTTCCTCTAAATCCACCACGTCCTCTATATGTACCCTAATCATATTGTTCATTTTCATTGTTGTTTTGTATTTATCCTTGGGCTCTGTAGACATCATGCTTTGTTTCTATCATGAGGTCGTATGCTCTATAGTTGGTGTCATCATGGCCAACTGACTTACAAAATGTGTAGTACAGGTTCTTTGGTGTATGTACATACTTTTGAAGTAGGTAACAGTCATCTGGTCGATGTCTTCTATATCGAAAAATCTTGCACCATGGTCCTTGAGGTTGATTTAATGGGTTTGGTGCCCCACTGGAGAGGTAATATATGAATACAGGACAATATTTTTTGGAATGTCCTTCTCCTTTACAATTAGTAAACCAAACCTCTTCTCTTACTTCTTTCCCTTTTTGTATATATTGTAGTTGTAATGTTAGGTAATTTGCTAGCTGTGTCTGTATTTGTACCATACCTGCGCTAGTTTCTCCTACAGGCAAAGCTTCTAGCTTCATCGCAATTTCCAATGCTTTTGTTTGAGAAGCAACCTTCTGTTGCATCAATGGTAATCTAATGTGGGGAAACAATGCAACTATAAACCATTCTTGCTACTGTTGCAGTGCAATGTCAAAGATAACTTGATATAACAAGGCTTTGAAATTTTGATCAAATTCCCACACAGTCTCATTAGGTTTTTGTTTTATTTATTTCAACTTTGTGATGCATTGAGATTCTGATTTAGGCTTCTTAAATTCTCTAATGAACACAACTTTGATGTAGGCTAGTGTTTTGGTCTTTCCAATAGAATATTTCATGAACCATGTTAAAGCTCTATCTCTGAATGTGGTGACTAGTTGAACTTGCTTTATATCATCGTCTTGTACTTGTATAACGTTCCACATAACATCTTAGAGAAACCAATGTTTCTCTGGATCTTCTAGATGGATTCCTTTAAAAATAGGTAGCTTGATATCGTCTTCCATCCTTCTTCTAGGAGGTGTAGGGTTCTTAAATATTACAGTACTACCTGTAGAGTGAAATGGTGGAGGTATACCACCAGTCGGTTGATTCTTTGTATTTGTTCCTGTAGTAATACTACTACTAGTGTTCCACGAACTAGTAATATCTCTTTCAACAACTATAGGATTCTTCGGAGTGATAGGCTGATAGCCAATATGTCTAGGTTTTGTCTCACTATCAGACTTAGCTTGAGATGAGTATCTATCACTCTTTAACTCAATTTCTAGGAATGTGCGAGGTTCAAATTCAGGATACCTATTTCTAGTGCTATGTTTATATGTTTTTCCACTACGCAGAATGCCAATGTCTTCGTTTCTGTCACTATCTGTGTTTTTTAACATTACAGAATCAAACCCTAGGAATATGACTGCATTCTTAACACACCTTTTTCAGCTAATAGCATTTTAATGCATAAAGTCAGGTTTTTTCAGGTACTTAACTCTAAATCCCTTTAATAAGTATCTTTCAGCTGCGCTGTAGGACTTCAAAGTGTCCACAACAAACTCTGTAATATTTCCTTCCAACAAGCTATCTAGGAAAAAGTCTACTACTCTTGAAATCTGGTTATTAGTCCATTTAAGTATCTGAATCAACTCTGGATTCCAAACTGTATGTTCTCCACCCTGGAAACAGTTTTTTCTTTCTGCTGCCATGGATATCCACTCAAATAACTCGTTAGCAAGGGATGCGAAGAAGATTTCATGCAACTCAGTAAATATGTATCTTTGTAGCTACTGTTTTGTAGTAAGACGAGGATGTCTGTTTTCTTTCTTCGCAAACTCGCATTCTGTTTGACTCACCCAATTCTATATTTTATTCTTCTCTGGATTCTACATCAACATAGCACATCACCGAAACGTCATTCCAAATTCGGAAACAAAACCATTTGTTGGATTGCTTAGGAAGATCCGGGTTCAGCGAAGTTCAGCGCCGCAACAAAAAAAAAACCCTTTCACTGGCCCTTTCGTCATCAACTTGTAAACATGATGAAGTCTCGCCCAAAGCGAATATTGGGGGTTACAGAATCAAGTTTCTGTAACCGTGGCGATATACAGTTGTGGTTAACACCCTCGCTACAACCTCATTTAATATCGACTAACAGAATGGAAGTGCATATGACTTCACACTTCGCATATTACTAACAATATACAGAACTACGTTAAATCTCTACTGTATTCACCAGCTAGCTACACATTCATCATTATATGTAATACCCCAATTTTGGACTTTGAACCCCTATTATATTTTTCTAAGTATTATTTCATTTTTACGTATTTGATATTAGAAATATGAAAAGTTGATTTCTAATTACCATGTGGACCAACACATTAATGAGATGGGAGTCACAGTCCCCTATGGGTTGGAGGTAAAATGCCAATTAAAATAATAATAAGAAATTATTATTGGAGAAAATGGAAAACCCTAAAGAAAATTTTTGAGAGACTAATGAATTAAAAGAAATAAAAAAATGAGAGAATTTCACACCAAGAGAATAAAAAGTGAAACCTCATTGAAATAAGGAATTTCTACATATTCTCATGATCATTAACACAAAAGAGAAATGGGAACCTGGGGAGAACAATAACCTGAGACAAATGAAGACAAGTGAAGGAGGATAGATTTGGGAGAACCAAAATAGTCTAGATTAAGAGGAATCATACAACTAGATATTGGCTTGGCCACTTAATTGTGTGCAGGTAGGAGAACTACCCCAAGCTTGCAGGAGCACTGTATTTACTCTGAATAGGCTTTGTTTTATTGATTCTCTTAATGGCTGAGGCTTAAAATACCCAGGAGCATCCTGGAGCTTAGGAGTACTGAGTTGGATGTTGGGTTTCCTGCTGCCACTGAAATATCCTAAATAACTTTGGGAAACAAGTTAAGGGTAATTTAAAATCTCCACTTTGACCTGGGGGACTGTGAACTCAGCTTGGGGGTGACCTGAAAGCAAGGAGAACTTGCTTGTCAAATGCTGGGAGGTTTGTGCTTGGTTCCACCGACCATCGGATTTCAGATAAGTTTATCTGCTGCCCTATTGGATAATTTTATGGACAGTAATGGAATTTGTTTATATTTATTCCTGGAACTATTGTTAAATGATTTACTTTTCAGATATGCTTATATGTATGATTTTACACTAGTTTATGTGTATAGATCTACCATAAATTTTTTAGATCTCTATATTATGTTACAGTTTTATGATCTAAACTGCAATGTCTGAAATATTCATGTTTATATTTACTGTATGAATGGATAAGGTGCTGGTACAGTAAGTAGACTGCAGTATTGTTTAAATCATGGGTTATCAGCCTGAGAGAGGCATCCTAGAGTAACCATTGTTTCAATGATAACCTAATGGTTATGTGTAAGTATTTTATATAGAATGCATTTATCTCTATCTTATTGACATAACCATGTTTTTATATGTTATTGTGCAAATCAGGCATACATGTAAACCAAGGGGTTTACATGTCAAGCCCTAAATATTTATAAACCTTCATTTCTATTTTTATAGATCAAACTAGAATGGGGATATTTGCGAATAGGATATTTTCCTACATGTTTAAGGGAAAAATTTATTTCCAAATCTGCTTATTGATATATCTAAAGATTCATATAAAACACTATATTCTAGATTGGAGAATCAAGATCAATTGCTAAACTATTTTTGTGTATGCATTGTGGATCAACTTTGTTATGATACTCGAACAAGGTTTCCTATGTTCTGCATACATTTCTATTACCTTACGGGATACATATTACATTTCGAATGCATTCTATTTTGTAGATGAATTACGTGGTATAGTGGAGACCATATTAATTTAATGCGTATGTTATCAGCTAAGTTAGAGTCACGATACTCTTCTCCAAATCAAATCGTAGTCCCTGGTTGAAACCACATTAATGTTAAATATTAATAAGATATATATACTTCATAGCCAAGTATTACATACATATCTAAGGTCTTAACCCTATGTTTTCCATTCAAACATTCTATGTTTCTATGTTTATACATTCGACGCATTTAAGAACAAATAGAGTAGCATAATACCGTTATAAAATGAATCAATATATATATATATATATATATATATATATATATATATATATATATATATATACATCTGATGCAACTACTATATATATACATCTGATGCAACTACTATTAACATTTATGCATTTTGGTTATGCTCAAGAAGTTAGTATGGGGAAACGTTCATTGCACATTACAAAGATGCTGGAGTATAGTTTTATTTATATTAAAATGATTGGGCGAAACAAGATGAATGCAAACTGATGCATGTAATTAGCCATCTGACCTTACGATTATTTAAATATGTGCACTGAATAATAGATTACTCCATAATCATTTGAATGCTGTAACATATCGTTTAACCATTGTGAACCCAATAAATAATGCACAAACATTATGAGCGAAAAATATATAAGTATTATCCCATTGTTGGAAGTGAAACGACTTAACCATTTCCACATTTGAAAAGACGAATGCAACATGATTCACAAAATAACTCTGTTCTTTTAGTAAAACATGAAACATAGGTCGAGAGTATCCATAGCCTTTCAACAATGTAATAAAACAAGCTAATACTTAAATGTTTTCATTTCAACTGCATTCATTATTTACAAACTAAATAATACAGTCCAGAGAGCTATCGCTCTTCTTTCCATGCCAAAATCCCTTCATGGGTCAACCCAAAACGAGACAGTGTTTATAACCAGCGACACCCATGGTGGCTGAACCACCCAAGCTCAAGTTCGGTGACGTATTGATCATCATACAAGTTAACATATTAACATTACATTCACCTACAGGTTGGGAGTCTTTCACATCTAAATACAGTCGCATGCAACAACGAGGATGGACGATGGCCTTGTTGCAACAAGCAGACAAGAGAGCCAAGAGTTTAAGTAACCCATCCAAACCTACGAGGTAGTTTCACCCAAAGGACCCAGGATGGAGGGTTACCTGGACACATTGTGGTTGTTTTGTAGTTCTAAGTCGTGGAGACAGCGTCAAACGACCTAGCATGCCCACGGTCCCGTAGTTCCTGCGTTGAGAAGTGTCCAATGCAACAGTTAGTTATTGCAGTAATTTTTCCTGTGTAAAAAGTAAATGGGACAACGAAAGTAGTGGTGGTGTAACCACTTACCATCAGAAGGAGCCGAGCCGAGGCCCAAGCTGAGGTTGTTCCATACCTGCATAAGGAAACCACAATCTGTTAGTTAGACAAGCATATACTCATAGCGAACCAACGAAGTAAAACATGGTAACTGCGTAAAGAGTGAAATTTTCTTACCTGTGATAAGTGTAACCCAAGCAATGCCACTGATAGCTACCTCATGCAGAGTGTTGGTGCAATTTGGGAGCATTTCCTCCCTGGTTCGGGAGTGAACGCCATGCTTGGAGTAGGAGTGCTCGAAGGAGCTCGCCGAATGTCAAATTGCAAGGTAAGGTTTTGTGTATCAAGGTAATATTGGTGTGAGGAGTGGC
Organism: Larix kaempferi; assembly: GCA_027924585.1. Classification (NCBI taxonomy): domain Eukaryota; kingdom Viridiplantae; phylum Streptophyta; class Pinopsida; order Pinales; family Pinaceae; genus Larix; species Larix kaempferi. The sequence goes on along the minus strand of BSBM01000088.1, from coordinate 14,200,522 downwards.
GACCTCTGAACCTGGTCACTTGTTCATTTAATTGTAGAGTACCTCGTAAGAGTTGGCGCCAATAACCACAAGGAATATCAACAAGGATTATGCTATGACAATGCCCAAGATGGTGACCCGGATCATGATTGATGGTTATGAGTCTGTTAGGAACCCATGTATTTACTTTATTAGTATATTGTTGTTGGACGCATATACTTTGTAAGTCGTCTCGTAGTATTTGTTGATCCACAGTTTGTGTTATTGTTGTTTGGTGCATATGCTTTGTAAGTCGCCTGTAGTATTGTTGATCCATAGTTTGTATTGGCCCATGGTTTTGATCCATAGTATTGGTGCCTAGACTTAGTATATAAGTGTGTGTTGAGGCCTATGAAGGCACCATGAAGTTATTTGTATTGAGCTTGCTCAAAGGAGGTTGCCCCCCTCGAATTGGCTTGCGATCAATAAAAGTGATTCTAAGTTCTGTCATTTATGCTATTTCACATATTCTTATTAATTAATTGTTGCAGGTTCACCAAATCTGGTATCAGAGCACTTTCTTGGGAACATTGGGTGGAATTTCTGCCAATTTTTTTTTCCGCATCTGTTGCAAGTTCGGATCTGGGAATAATCCCTATCCACTTAACTGTGGGAAGTACTTGGGCATAAGCCCTAAAACTCATTGTGAGGAGTACCACAGGAACCCCAAAGTAGCTGGCCCATAGAGAGGACCTGCCAGCGAAAAGGGCAACGAGCCCTACCTGATTGACTAGTTCCCACCCGTGAGGTAAACCAAGAGCTATCGTTTGTGGCAAAGCGGTTATCAGTTTTACCTAAGCTGTGGAGTGAGGGGTAATGCCCAAATACGCAAGCCGTCAGACAACATTGGTGGCCGAGTGAAACCCCTGAACTGTTAGGAAGCCGCACACACCTGGGGTCCATATCTATTTTCAGCTGAACTGTTGCCGATCACTGCTGTGCCATTTCAGATCCAGCCATTCAGATCCATTCTAAAAGTCATTCCAGATCCATCCATTTCAGATCTATTTTAGATCCAACCGTTTTCGATCTATTCAACACTATTTCATATCCATCTGTTTCTGATCACTTCCGCGATGTTGTAGATCTATCTGTTTCAGATCCCTTCCGCGCCGTAGCTGCTCCATTCTCAAAAAAAAAAAAAAACTCTGTTTTTTCCATACCTCCCTTATTTTAAATCCATTTCCCTTGAAACTTCTTTGACACCCCTGCAATCCCATTCTGCATATTTCATTCCTGAGGACCCTATCCCAAATTTCACTTCCCAACACCCGAAATCTCACATTTGTCTATTTTTAGGGTTTGCCATAACTTCTTCGATTTTCACCCGATCGCCTTCAAATTTTACCACTGAGTTCCTTTCCTGATTGTGCCTCGTTGTCCCTCTCTGCCAAATTTTCTCATTCTTTCACCCCGCTTCTAAAATCCTCCTTTTCTGCTTCCCTATCCTTTCGACAGTGTCCAAAACCTAGTCAAACCCCAATTACCCATCCGAGTTTTTCCCAAATCCAAATTTTCCTTTACTAAATAAGATTTTTTTTGTGTTTTTCTACCCATTCCCACCCCCCCCAAAAAAAAAACACTTGGTTATGGTTGTCACCCGTGCAGGAGCACACACCATGGAGGAATCACTTGCAGCCATCCAAACCAAACTCCAGGGTTTGGATGAAATTTTTTTTGGCCTCCATCTTGAGCATTCAACCATGAACAACAAACGACAGTCTGCGTCTTCATCAGACAATGAGTTCTCTTCTTCCAACAATTTTCGTGGTTCGAAGCTTGATTTTCCTCGCTTCAATGGTACTGATCCAACTGGATGGATCTATCGTCTAGAACAGTATTTCAGTCTGCATAATACTTTTGATGTCACAAAAGTTCCACTTGCATCCTTTCATTTGGAACAGGAAGCTCTTCAATGGTACCGTTGGTACATCAAGGCTCATGAAGAGCCAAAATGGCCAGATTTTTGTCAACTCCTTTTGTAACGATTTGGTCCTAGTTATTTTGATGACTTCACCGGATCCCTCACTAAACTTTGCCAAATTGGAACTGTGAGAGAGTATCAGATAGAATTTGAGAAACTAGCCAACCACACAGAAGAATTGTCTGAGGAATTCTACATGAGTTGTTTTATCAGTGGTCTTAAGGATGAAATCCGCTCAGAGGTTAAAATGTTCTATCCCAACACAATGATGGAAGCTCTAGGGTTGGCTAAGTTGGAAGAAGACAAGATTGTATCCCAACAACGCTCCTAACCCACTTTTGTTCCCTTCCAAAATATGGGTTCTCAACAACCTCCTGTTCCGCTAGCTCCTCGACCAAATCCTATCACGCATTTGTCCAAAACAGAGAAGCAGGCATGCAGAGAAAAAGGGCTCTGTTATAATTTTGATGAGAAATTCACTTAGGGACATAAATGTGTTCAGCAAAAGCTTTATCTCTTGGATATGGATTCTCCGCCTGCCTCTAAAATTGGTGAAGAAGATGATCAGGTCGACATTCAAGAGCTGCCTATTGACCCCCCCTCTCAAGACGACCAACCAGAGATATCTCTCAATGTTTTATCCAGTGTCACCACCCCACAAACAATGCGGGTCAGGGGTTACTTCAAGAAGCTTCCTCTTACAATGCTCATTGATCCTGGCAGCACACATAACTTCATTGACCCTCGGATCGCCAAACAGGCTGATTGTTTTATCCATCCTTGCTCCAACTTCGTGTTCGGGTACACAGGGTACTACCAAAGGAACGAACACCAAGAGAAACCACTTCACACAAATAGATCACAGATCAACACACCGATGTTTTGACGTGGTTTAAACCCTCTTGAGGGAAACACTCCACGGCCCCGGCCAAATGGCTTCTACGGGACAATTTATTATGCAAAGAAAGAAAGTTACAAATGAGCTTCTCATAATCAATCAACTAAACAATGACCCTCCATGCTCTTTAAATAGAGATCATGGACCAATCGGGTGTTAAGCCACGGATCAAGGTTAGGTTTGATCTAAGAGAAGTTGAGCCATCGGATCACTCTATGTCGGAAACATATCGTGACCGTCGGATTAAGTATTTTCAAATGCATACTAATGCATACTAAAGAAACACACTATCCCTAACGGATATATTACACAAGCTGATCTTAACTAACTCCTAAGTGTCTAAATATCCTAACACTTCGAAGTCATGGTTGCCAATGGGGGCACCTTACCTTGCAAGGGAAAGTGTCACAATGTGCGTATCTCTCTGGAAGATTATAACCTGCGCTCTAACATGTTTTCCTTGTCCTTAGGCGGATGTGATGTGGTTTTGGGTGTTCAATGATTACGCACACTTGGCCCCATATTATGGGATTTTTCTGAACTTTGGATGTAGTTTTCCGTCAATGGGACACAACACAAATTTATGGGCTTACAACCAGGGTCTCTCTGCATCATCAGTTCACATCACCTGGAAAATATCCTTAAGAGGAATTCACATGGTGTCATCGATCAGCTCCATTCCATTCATATGCACCCACCAACGGCCTCCACTACTTCCTTGGATAGATATGCAGGTGTCTTTGCTACACCAGTGGGCTTGCTTCCTTCACGAGACCTTTCTGGTAAGCATTTAGCGACATCTACATCTCAGCAGAACATGATGGCTATTTTTCATGCAGTACCGAAGTGGCAGCCATCCCTATTAGGGAATTATTTCTGCCTCAAGACTGATCTCCCGAGTTTGGAAAATTTCCTGGAACAACGGGTCTCCGCCCTAGAACACCTGAAATGGGTTATCCACCTCATGAGTTATGACTATGCGATCACTTACCAGAAGGGTAAGGAAAATATGGTGGCAGATGCTCCTTCTCGCACATTTGATGACCCAGTTTCTCTTACATCTATTTCTCTGCTTGTTCCAAATTGGTTGCAATTTGTTCAACGGGGCTATCTCTTCTATGAACTCCATGCTTCTTCATCAGCATTGTACTCTGGGTTCCTGCAAACGTATGACTGGGAAAAAAGTAACTTCTTTTGGTAGGGACTGAAAATGACAATTCAACAAATGGTGGTTGACTGTGATACTTCCCAGGTCAACACGGGTGAAACGACACTCCTTTCGAAACTGCTCGAACCCTTGCCCATCCCTACACAGATTTGGACAACTATTTCTATGGATTTCCTAGAAGCACTCTAGTGGTACAGCACCACATCTAAAATGACACCATATGAAGCAGTCTATGGATAGGAACTGCCAGTTCTTCTTCCATACACCTTCAACAGCTCCCCAGTTCAGGCAATTGATTTGATTCTTCGAAACCGTGATCAGATTCTTCTCATTTTGCAAGACAATCTTCAGATGGTAAGAATTCAACTGAAACATCAAGCCGATCAGCACCGTTCTGAGATCACTTTTCACGTAGTTGATATGGTTCTTCTTCGTCTACAACCTTCTACACAATCCTCTTTGAAATTCAAAGGGCATCAGTGGCCTGGCATGCAACTCGAGGATGCTACAAGGGAACCACTCCTTCAGATTCTGCATCAATTTCCACATCTCAAGCTTTGAGGACAAAGCTTTTTCTGAGGGGGCGGGGATGTTAGGAACCCATGTATTTACTTTATTAGTATATTGTTGTTGGACGCATATACTTTGTAAGTCGTCTCGTAGTATTTGTTAATCCACAATTTGTGTTATTGTTGTTTGGCGCATATGCTTTGTAAGTCGCCCGTAGTATTGTTGATCCATAGTTTGTATTGGCCAATGGTTTTGACCCATAGTATTGGTTCCTAGAGTTAGTATATAAGTGTGTGTTGAGGCCTATGAAGGAACCGTGAATTTATTTGTATTGAGCTTTCTCAAAGGAGGTTGCCCCCTTGAAGTGGCCTGTGATCAATAAAAGTGATTCCGAGTTCTGTCATTTCTGCTATTTCGCATATTCTTATTAATTAATTGTTCCAGGTTCACCATAGAGTCACCCCTCGTTCAATTTGACTCGCAATCAAACATTAATGCATCTAGCCATGGAGTTGGCAGTCTCGTGCAAAAACCAACATGGCTAGCTGGAGTACAAGCTTATGTATTATTTTTGTTGAGATTTGAATCACGTCATTTCCAAGTGGAGCCACCTACCATGGAAGCAACCCGGGTTTAAGACCTTGGTTCATATAATTCGCAGTCTGTGTGGCAGAGTAGGAGTTAGATATAGTCACCACATTTTCTTTGTTATGAAATGATTAAACCTTAACGTTTATGCCTCGAACCTTTACGATTTGCATGTTATGCATTGGCATAAGTTATCACGGCAAGTGCCAAAGGTTTGGACTAGATGGTTTAATTCGTGGCATGGTGACGTGGGTTTTGCATACTCCTTGGTTCAACCTGGTGTTGACAGGGTAATGCGCTTACTCATAAGTCTCATACTACATCACCATGCATTTGCATTAAGTCATGTTATAATGTATCGCTTACATTGCTCTAAGTCCATTTTAAGGGCATGCCCATATGCTAGGTTAGCATATGAAGTTTATACTAGTGCTTATATTATAATATGAGCGCTAGGTTGATTTTTCGTAAGCTTGTGGTTAGACTATATATATATATATATATATTGTATTAAGTTGTAATATTTGTATATAGTTACAACACCTCAAGTTTATAAATATATATATAATATTGTTGTAATATATATAGTTTATATTGTATTAAATTGATATTGCAATGCATTTGTTTTAATATTATCCATTATGTTTTGTATGCATGGTTATAATATAAGGGACTAGGGTGTATTATGATAAGGCCTAGCCTTTACTAAGTTAGCATTAGGTCTTAGTATAATATTAATGCTTAGGCTGTAGGCTAGTACCTTGGAATAGAATTTAACCATATAGACTTTATTTGTATTCACCTTAATACTTTAATGATTTGTAGTTCATAATTAATAACATATTAATGACATTAATATAGTTATTAATTGAAGTATTAATGTTGCTTATTTAATTTTCATATTGTCGCAAGTGTGCAAAACATAGTCATTATACTTTTGGTAGATACTTGAATTGGTGACTAACGTAGTGACGTATAAGCACATTGTGATGGTTGGCACTTGTTTGAAAAGCGACCAAAGAATAATGATGTTTAATGCACACACATTCAGAATATTACTAAGTAGACTGTGACGACAGCTACTATGTGTATTTCTGCCTTTGTTTGATTGGTTAGTATCTTTTTCAAAAGAAAAAAAATCGCGTAGAAGTGACGTGACATTATAAGTGTTCCTCCATAAAATTCATCCTTATGAATTCTGTTTACTTAACATGCAATTACCATTAACTTATACATGAAAGAAAATACATAAATACATCATAAAGTCACATACACGCACAACATAAGCTCAAATACATAAACACATAGATTTACGTGGTTCACCCCCAGGTGGGAGCTACGTTCATAGGAACTGTTCTTATATTACTTGGAAGGGTAACATTTCTAGTATACACACTCAGCTATAGACTCTTCTCTACAATTAGATCTCTACGCACTCAGTTATAGATTCTGTTCTCTCTCTTTGATCACTATTCTTTTATTACAATTAGAAAACCCTCTTCTCTCCTCTTCTAGCTAATCCTTTCTCATACAAAAATACCCTTATATATAGATGTTCCTCAAGGTCACATATTACAATAACTATGGGCCAACCCCCATAGTACCCAAAACCCCAAAACCCTCGTGGTTCTCCTATAGACCAGCCTAAGATTTAACTTCATTGTCCCTTTGGTGCCACTACTTCTGAATTTAACACTTTCTCTATGAGGGCACCTTTGAATTCTGCAGTGGCGTTCCCTTTACACCACTCCACTTCTTAACTTTCGGCTCCTGTAGCAGTCACGTCACCGCTCAGCCCTTAACTGTGCCAACCACCTCTAGTTTCCCTTAGTACTTTGTCTTAACTAAGGAAACAAGTCCTTTCTTCTCGACTGATCTTCACTCCATACCCTCTGCCCAAGATTTGCAGTCACTTTTCTCCCAAAATTGGTCAATGTCAGGCCTCACCTAACTGTACTTTGCCTTCATAATTTGTTCTTCTTGGGCTGTGCCGAGTAGTTTTTAAAATTTGTGAGTTCATAGTTTAGTTTAAGCTCATGTGCATACTTTGAGGTGGACCCCCTCATCATGTTGTGCATGAGTTTTGTTTTCCATTCAACAAAATTAGTTTCATGTGTTTGTTTGTCTAATTTGATTAAATAGATCTACAAGTTTCATTTCATTGAGATCATCGTCGGTTTGTTTTATTGAATAAGTTAGATATGTGGATTAAAATACATAACTAGATAGTTGAAGCCCCAAATTACCAAGTAGAAGTTTGAATTGAATTTCTGAAATCACTGTCTTTCTGTAGAAAATAATAACAATGTCTATAGTTCGAATGTATGGCATTTGTAGTGTTGTAGGTCACTTTTGTAGAGCAATACAAATATTTTCCTAGTTCATCAAATAAATATACTAGTTTTTCCATATTGAATCTTTTACGCTTTCCTAGATTAGCATCCCCTATTTTCATAGAGTAAATTTTCATTGTTCTATTAAATTAAATAGTTTAATGTTTTCCGAGTTTAGATCTTCAAAGCATTTCATAGAATAAATCTTTCACTAATTTTCCTAGATTAACAATTTCATGCTTTCATAAGTTAGTTCCAATTTTCAAATCAAATCATTTCTTGTGTTAAGAAGATTAAGGATATGTTTTCTTAGAATAAAATATTCATGCTTTCATAGACTAAACCTTCATTCTTTTTAGATTCAGTATCATGTGCATTTCATAGAATAAATTTCCCTATTTTCTAGTTATAATAATTTCCATTTTCATAAGTTAAGTCACTATATATAAATATCTCATTAGTTGCAATTATAGTGCCCAACACCTATTAAGTTTGCACGATCCATGGGTTGATAATTAAAGTAGGATTCCTAACTTGTGAACCTATAATTTACTAGCATATTAGTGAACCACCAGCAAGGTTCCACATGTTTCCAAGGAAACAATATAATGTCTTTTGTAAATTGGACCATTTTTTTTAGAAGATAGCAAGACCTATCAAAACTCAATTGTTAAACTAACAGTGAGGATGTTAACATCCAAAAAGTGTTCACTACCTCATCTACCTCATTACATGGCTCATTTGTCCATTCTCCTACCATATTTCCCTTCAAAACCCTAAAAATCCCATTAAAAAGCCTCCAAAAGGCCTAAAATGCCTCCAAAAGGCCACAAAACCATCAAAAAAGCCTCAAAGAGGCTAACAAACCCCTTTTTCCTCCAAAAATATCCAAAATTCCTCTAAAATAGCAAAATCCCTCTAAAAAGGGAATAAAAAATATAAAATAATGAGAAAAAAGAGGAAAAAACCCTATACAGCTGCCCTAAACCACATGGTTCCCAAAACCATGGGCCAACACTCCACCACCAAAAAACTATAAATAGGTGATGGAGACCCCTTATTCCACATCCACAATCAAGTATACCCTTACTCTGCCAAAATCTCACTTGAAACCCTAGCTCACCATTGAGCCACTTTCACCTTGAGAGCCCCTTTTGGCCCATTCCCACCATTGGAGAAAGAGAAGGAGCAAGTTGGAGCTTGGAGCAACCCTCTTGGACATTGCAAGAGCTTCACCAACCTTCACATTGGAGGTAAAATTAATACAAAAACCATTATTTACATTTGATTGTTTATGTTTCATGCACATGTTTTAGAGTAGTTTACATTTCTGTTTTAGCATTTTAATTTCCATTTACTGAACTGCTACTAAGGAGTCCATTCTCCTTAGTAGGTGCTCATTTGCACAAGCTAGGGGTAAAACCCTAGCTACAGTTTTGGTGACTCCCCTAGGTTTGAATTTCTGGTTACAATTTTTAAATATATTTTTTTTTCTGTTCGACTGTCCCTTTCGGCCGCTGTATACTGCGTTTTTTCCCCCCACAGTCGCGCGCCGACCGCGTCTTTCAGGCACTTACTTGCGACCCGACCGTGGCTCTCAGACTGTTTCCGGTGAGTTGCCGTCCGTTTTTAGTCTGTTACCTGCGATCCGGCCGTGGCTATTAGCCTGTTTGGGACGGTCTGACTGCGGCTATTACCCTATTTTCTGCGTCCCGCTTGCGGCTTTCGGCCAGTTTCCCGCAACCCACCGACGCCTTTTGGCATTTTTCCTGCGTCTCGCCTGCGACATTCGGCCAGTTTTCCACAACCCGCCGGTGCCTTTCGGCGTTTTTCCCGCATCCTGACTGCGACTTTCAGCCCCTTTGCTGCATCCCGACTGCGTCTGTCTGCCAAAAACACGCGTCCTGTCCGCACCTGTTTCCCTCAAACCCGCGGTCCGACTGCTCAGTTTCGCCATAGACCCGCGGTCTGATTTCTGCATTTTTTCCAGTTTTGAACCCAGAACTTTGATGCACTATTTTCTGCACCAGCACAGACCTCTGTCCTACCTGCAACCACCCTTCCTTACAACATTTTTCTACAGTTTTTTCTGTTTCATTTACAGAACCGTTTTTTCATTTTTAGCATTTTAAATTGGAAAAAGAAAATTGTGCATTTTAAAAGTTAATTTCTGTATTGATATTGCTAGATAGAAAGTTTCCCTCCCTAGTGGCACTTTCTACTTGGGTTCATCATTATCTCACGAGAACACACTCTGTCACATAATTCAAGTGAGCCTTAAAAACTACTTAACTCAACCAATATTCTAACCCCACTTGGGGAACACAAAAGAATCTTTGTAGTTAGGTAGGATCGGGGGGATAGGCTTCCAATAAGACCCCTCGGTTACTTACACTTGAGACATAGCTGTTGTCCAATTAGGGAACCAAAATCCCCTAGTACTTTTTGGCACGGTCACAACCAGTTTACCAGAGGGCCTCTCCCCTAGGAGGGTTGAAGTCGCGAGACTGGTTCCGGAGGCCTGAGTGGAATACCGCACTCCATTCAGTAACCGAAGGGCTACCTTTCGCAGTTCTCGGGATATCCCTGTATAGGGGTATTGCGGTAAAAGGACCAAACGACAGATTCACCTTTCTGGACATGTCATGAACGGGGTATCTTAGTTGCCATTCTTCTAGGATTGACTACCCGGTGTCCCTCCCGGTAGGGGGACATCTTAGCCACTTGGCTTTCCTATTCATATTGTCTGACTTGGATTTCATCACCTCGTAGAGGATATGTCTAGTTGAGTCAGAATACTTTTTAGTTAGGTGTTTGCATGCTCCCTTACCTCCTTTTGGTCTAGTGAGTCCACCATTTTTTATTTTTAGGAAACCTGCTGCTTGTTGGTATTCTGACCATTTTGTTGGTACTCCACTTATTGTAGCATAGCTGTTACAGTAGGTGTTTTGAGTTGATTGTTGGCCTGAGTGCCTTGTTTTTTGAGCTCTCCTTCTGCACACTCGGTTGCATTAGGGTTTTTGAGCTATTTTTTACTCACCTCAACCCACAGATATTTGATACCATCTGTCACCATTGAGTCCCTGAGACATTCTCGGTGCCTCAGGGGCGAGCCCCCACAGCACGGTTAACTTGACACCACCCGCCAAAGACTTCGATCATCATCACTTGATACCACTCATCACAGATCTAGGGCCTTGTCACTTGACTCCACTCGTCAATGGCATAGGACTCCGTCATCAGATATTGACGCCCCTTACTTTACCTTCGATCCTTAAGAAGAGTCTGAGAACCCCATTTATACTGCCCCTACTAGCCCCATGGCTGGCGTGACTTCCACTCCTTTCTTGGTAGGGACCATTGGTGGCCTATCCACCACTACACCAGTTACCACTCCCGCTGTGGGTATGCCCTCAATGGGGCCCACCTCTACCATTCCCCTCACTGCACCTATTCCTGCAGCTAGAATACCTATCCCCACTCCATCAGTGGCTCACACTACCCATGGTGGTGCAGGACCATCCTATACCACCTTAGTCCCCCCACTTGGGGGCAACATCCCAAACCTTGTCCCTCCACTTGGGGGCATTGGCCCCAACTTGGTCCAACCCACTACTGTGTCACATCCTTCTTTCAGTCTGCCGTTCATGGCTAGACTCAACCTACCTGACCTCGCCAGAATGACCAACGACCTTATCCAACACGACCCTGCGTGGCCTCACATGCCCACCAAGCTCCCCTCTGACATCCCTAAGTTTGAGGGCAAGGCAAGTGAGGACCCACAAAACCATATCATGTCTTTCCATCTATGGTGTTCCTCCAACTCCATAGTGGATGACTCTATTCACCTCCGTCTGTTACAGCGCACCTTCACTGGCTTTGCAGCCAAGTGGTATATCGAGTAACCCCACGGGACCCATGCCACCTTTACTTCCCTTGCCTTGACCTTCCTGCAGTTCTTCCAGTTACATGTCCGCTATGACGCAGGCGTTGAGATCCTCCTATCTTGCAGACAAAACACGGCTACCCACATCACGGACCACATTCATGAGTGGCGTAGACGCTGTAGCTTATGCAAGATCAAATTAGACGATCGTATCTTCCTAGATTGGTTCCTCAAGTCCCTTCTTCCTGTCATTGCTAAGGATGTAGCTTTCGAAAGACCCCAGTCTGAAGAAGAGGCCATCCTTAAGGCACAACAGTTCAACCTCATTCATGCCCAATCGGGTTACCTGTATACCATTATACCTGACGCCCCTCGTGGCAAGTCCTCCCAGCACGATGCACCGGGGGCATCCCATGCTACAGATGACATCATCGGTCATGTTTCTTCGCATCCCCAACCCTTTTCCATATCCCGTCCCACCCCGGGCCCTGACCTTTTGCGGGCTACCTCACAGTCTGGGGATACCAACTCGTATGCTCCTATGACACATCACCATCATTCCCATGGACCCACCTGTCCACCTCAGTGCTTCGGTCATGCGGCCCCCTCTTACCCCCCCTCGGTCGCACCTCAGCCCTATTACCACCAGCAGGCTCCACCAGCTCCTGCGCCTTCTCAGGACCAACCCGCCTATTACCACCAGCAGGCTACACCAGCACCTGCGCCTTCTCAGGCCCAACCCGCTTATTACCCACCACAGGAAGCCCCTGTGGCAAATCCACAACTTGCTCCGCAGACATATCGACAACCTCCTCAAGGTGCCGCACCTGTGTAGCCTCCACCTACATATCGTCCACCGCAGCCTGCTCCAGCACCTGCACAACCCCAGAACCCACCTGCTGCTCAAGGGCAAGTTTACGCCCAAAACAACCCGCAGCAAAACCAAACCAACCAGCGCAACCAGGGCCAACAAAACTGCCGCAAGGGTCGTAATCGTGGGAACCTACAGACCAAGGTGGTCAACCGACTAATCCCCCAGACAACAACAATGCGGCCCCCGCTAACCAAAACCCTGATCGCCCGCCCAAGCAGGCTAAAAACCCCAACTTGCGAACAAACCATCCTTGTTCTATTTGCGGGGTCTATGGCCACTACACACATGCTTGCCCACACTTGGAGCGAGCTCGAAAACTTTGGGTTGATGATGCCCATCGCCAATGGCATGCAGCTCCTCAAGCACCGCCCAACCCCCCACAACCTCAGCAGCCACCTTTGGTGTTGCAAAACCCCTTACCAACCCAAGGCGTCATGAACACTCAGCCGTTGGCCCCCCCCCAAGCCAATGCACCACCCCAACAACAACAGATCACATACGCCACTCCTGATCAACACATGTTCGACTCAGGAACCCACCACTTGTTGATGATGTCATCCGCTGATGTCAACCTTCAAACCCGCTAAAACCAGTATGGCTCCACCTCTGAAGCCCCTCCCACTGATAAAACCACTAACGCTAACCCCACTGATCAGGCGTTACGTATCCCTCCACCTCCAATAGATGGCGCTTCCAAAGCCCCTTGTTTCCCACTTCGCCGTATCAACAACAACCCCAATGTGCGTGCTGCGTCAAACTACAACATCGTAGACGACTTAGCCCAATCCCCCGCAGCCATGTCTGCATTAGAAGTCTTGAAGAACTTCCCCTCCCAGCGCAAGACTTTACTCTTAGCCATTGGGGCTATTGACCCAAATGATTCGAATTTGATGGCATTTGATTTGGACCAGTCTGAACCACGCCTGCCTTCCACCTTAGCATTCCAAGTTTCTGTTTCCGTTCAGAATCTTGTCATCCATCGATGCATCATCGATGAAGGTGCCTCCACATGCGTTATGTCTACATTCGTATGGAAAAAGTTGGGATCCCCTACCCGACAGCAGTCCACAACTGCATTACGCACCTACGACGGTCGTTCGGCTCAGCTCCAAGGTCTCCTAGCCAATGTCCCTATCCAATTCGGTGGTAAAAATGTCCTCATCGATATCGAGGTCATCAACGCCCAGCTTGATTACAACCTCTTACTCGGTCGCAGCTACATGTATGCTATGCGGGCGGTAGCTTCCTCTGTCTTTCGTACCATGATGTTCCCCCATGAGGGACGCGTGGTCAAGATCCACCAACTCACTTACTATGATCCAAATGCCCCCGCTGCACCCGAAAATGTTCTCCCCATGGTTGAAAAACCTATTAATGGTGCCGCTACCTCATTTGTTTCCTCCTTGGGACCTGGAGTTTACTCAGACCCACCAATGACATCCACCTTCCAATCCATTCCTCCCCCGTCATCTACGCCCGAAGTGTCTGACTTATGTACCTTGTCCCACGATAACCAAACAACTACCAATCAGCCACCCTTGTTTCCTAAACCACCACTGGTACCTATCCATATTGGTGTTACACCTATCCATACAATCCCCTTTCTAGTCCCTCCCTCGGGAGTAGTAAGCGCCCCGGTTATGGCTACCCTTAGCCTCCCTGGGTTAACCTTGGGATTACCTGTCTGGTATCTTTCGCCTCCTGTTCCCCCGTCGACACCAAGCGTCGTCCTCCAACCGGTGCAACCCATGGCTACTACCACTCAGCCACCCCCCGGTGTCTCTACCCCTTCGTCCTCCATGAATCCCCCTCCTCCTCCAAAACCCACTGGGGGCAGAGGTCCCCAACCTTACACTGCTGTACCACCTCCTAAGACAGTAAAAAACCCCCCCGTGTTTCGTGCTCCTCCCAAATGCTTGTTGTGCGATGAGTTAGGCCATGCGACTCACCAATGTTCACAGTTACCGGCATTACAGGAACACATGCAGATGCTTGACAATGATCCCAGTTTCCCGGTTGTCAAACTAGATCCCACTCCTAAGCCTCGCGACAAATCACTGCGCACTAACCACCCCTGTGCCATATGCGGTATTTACGGGCATTACTCACATCACTGTCCCGATCTCCCCGATTACAGAGCAGCTCTCTATGAGATGAACAATATGGATCTTGAGACGGCACCAATCACCATTGAAGAGATTCACCCCCCGATCTCACCCCCATCAGGGGAGGTCAACACCATTTACATGATCTCTTCAATTACCATCCCCTTGTCAACTGATTTGACGACCCAAAATTTCCGTATTGATGAGGAGATTCTTGAGGCACTCACTGCCCCGAAGTATCCCTGGGATGACATGCACCATCGTTCGTATTTCCTCCCAGAAGCATCTTCCTCTAGCACCGCTACCCAATTTGCGGTTGAATCCAAAGATTTTCTTCCTACCAAGGTCAACTGGTTTAAGTACCCTATTCCTGCTCCGGATGCCTTTGAGGAAGGAAACATGGCCAATATTTCACCCGTCATCCACATAGATATCTCTGACCCACCTGGAGTCAATGAATGCATTGCCTTAGGAGCCTCCTGCAGTGAACAAGAGATTGAGGAGTACAAAAAACTCTTCCAAGAATTCCGTGATGTCTTTGCCTGGTCCTATACTGAGATGCCCGGTCTCGACCCCGCCATTATAGAACACCAAATTGACACATGGCCTGATGTACCCCCCGTTCGTCAGAAACAGCGTCCCATTCATCCCTCAAAGCTCCCAGTTGTCAAAGCCGAGATTGAGAAACTTCGTAAGGCAGGATTCATTTATCCTATTGCCTATACCACATGGGTTTCAAACCCCGTTCCCGTTAACAAGAAACAAGGCACCATTAGAGTATGGACTGAATTTCGCGATTTAAACCATGCTTGTCCCAAGGACAACTTCCCCACGCCATTTATTGACCAGCTCATTGATGCGTGTGCGGGACATGAAGTCCTCTCTTTCATGGACGGTTTTTCCGGATACAATCAGATTCAGATCCGAAAGGAGGATCAGTACAAAACTTCCTTTACCACCCCATGGGGCACCTTTGCCTATCGCGTCATGCCTTTTGGCCTCAAAAACGCTGTTGCCACCTTACAGTGGGCCATGACCTACTGCTTTCACGACTTGGTCCATATCTTGCTAGTCTACCTTGATGACCTTACAGCTCGTTCCCGGAAACGATCCGACCACCTTAACGACCTTCGACAAGTTTTTCTGCGTTGTTGCAAATATCAAATCCGCTTGAACCCACACAAGTGTGTCTTTTGCGTTCTTGCAGGCCGATTGTTGGGTTTTATTGTTTCCCAAAAAGGAATTACTATTGATCCTCTGAAATTCCAAGCCATCTTAGACCTTCCCTCTCCTCGCACGCTCTGGCAGCTCCAAAGTCTGCAGGGGCGATCCAATTTCCTTCGACGATTCGTCCCTGATTACGCCACTACCGTTCATGGTTTCTTGCGCCTGCTCTGTACCCACGTACCCTTTGTCTGGGATGAGCAAGCAGAAGCTTCATTCGAAGCCCTCAAGAAAGCTCTCACACAAGCCCCTTTGATCTCCCCTCTGGATTTCTCTCAGGAATTCATCCTCTATGTATCGGCATCCGATCATGCTGTGTCCAGAGTCTTGGTTCAAGAAGACGCTTCTCACCAGGAGCATGTCATTTATTATGTCAGCCAGACCTTGTCTGGACCACCCCTACGTTACCCCTATGAGGAGAGACTAGCCCTAGCTGTGGTCTTTTCCGTCCAGAAACTGCGACACTACATCTTACTTAGTCATACCACAGTTGTTGCCGATTCCAACCCCATGGTCTATCTCCTAAACCGGCGACTACTGCAAGGTCGTGTTGCTAAATGGGTTATTATCCTCCAGGAATATGACCTCACTTTCCAAACCCCTAAGAGCACCAAAGCCCTCGCACTTGCTCAGCTCATCACCGATCTCCCCTCCCTTCTCCCGTCCCCACCAATCTCCGATGAGTTACCCGACAACCATTTGTTCACCATCTCGTCTGATGACCCATGGTACTGTGACATCTTGTTATACTTGCGCACGTAGAAGTTCAGACCCAAAGTCACCCGTAATGGACGCCGTCGCATCCGTCACCAGGCCTCTCGATATCTCCTTTTAGGCGATGTCCTTTACCGGCGAGGGGTTGACACCATTCTTCGTTGTTTCCTTACACACGAGGAAGCTGAACACGTCCTTAACGACTATCATAGCGGTGCCTACGGCGTCCATTTCTCCGGGATGGCCACTGCCCAAAAGGTCATCCACGCCGGATACTTCTGGCCACACTTTTCACCGAATGCATCACTGCGGTCAAGCATTGCCATAACTGCCAACTTTTTGCCCCCAAGGCCCGGACACCATCTGCTCCGTTACACCCAGTCGTCACCGTTGGTCCCTTTTGTAAGTGGGCCATCGACTTCATGGAGTGTAGACCCCCGTCTGCTAACGACCACAAATACATCATTGTCGCTGTCGATTACTTCACCAAATGGGCCGAAGCCATGCCTACCTTCAATTGTACCGCTGACACAACTGCCCGTTTCTTTTTTAACCATGTTATCACTCAATTCGGGGTTCCTAAACAGTTGGTATCAGACCATGGTTCACACTTCGAAGATTCCGTTTGGCGCGAGTTATCCACCCTCCTAAAATTTGAACATCAGTTCTCCTCTGCTTACTACCCCCAAGGGAACGACCAAGTAGAGGCCATTAACAAAATCTTAAAGACCATCCTTCAACGCACCGTTGACCGACATAAGTCCAATTGGCACCATATGCTCTTCCCCGCCTTATGGGCTTACCGTACATCCACCAAGACCGCCACTGGTTTTACCCCGTTTCACTTAGTTCACGGCGTAGAGTCTGTCCTCCCCATCGAGTGTCAGATACCTGCCTTACATATCTCCGGTTAGCTTCTCCCCGATACCGCCCCACTTGAGAAACGTCTGCTATCCCTCGAACAAGCCGATGAGGACCATCGTGCCGCTCTCCAGACCATTGAAGCTTCCAAGAACCGCTCCAAAGCTGGTTACGACAAACATGTACACCCTCGAACTTTCCACGAAGGGGACCTTGTCCTCGCCTATGACCAAGCCCATGACAAAACCGGCAAAGGGAAGTTCGAATCCATGTGGCAAGGCCTTTACATCGTGCAGACTTGTCTCGGCAAGGGGGCATACATTTTAGCTGACTTCGAAGGTCACCCTTTGCGCAACCCTCGTAATGGGTTGTATCTCAAACGCTTTTATCCCTAAGTCACTCGCGGCCTCATTGGTCCGCATCATATAGTTTGCTCTCTTTTTTGTTTTTCACCTTTTTTACCGCGATCTTACATTCCTCATTTTTGCATGACCACAGATGGACCATCTTCCACCTTATTACACTGGATTCATCGATGGAGCAAGCCGTTGGTCTCCCAACCTGGCTTCTGCAGCGTGGGTTTTATATTCCCCTTCCCATGAAATGATTCACCTTGATGGAATCTGCATAGGCGCTGCTACCAATAACCAGGCGGAGTATGATGCTGTGACCGGTCTCTTGACTGCTGCCCTCTAGATAGGCATACATCACCTTCATGTGTTCCTTGACTCCCGGTTGCTTGTCTCCCAGCTCAACAACTGCTACCAGGTGCATGATCCCTGCCTCTTTAGAAAATTCCTGCGCACAAAACATCTCAGCCGACAGTTTGAATCCATAACATTCACCCATGTCCCAAGAGCTCAAAATAGTGTCGCGGACCAAATGGCCAACAACATCCTAGATTGGCATATCAATCACACCATGTGACACCTCCATCATGCATAGCATCTCATAAAAATATATAAAAACCCAAAAAGATTGCAAGGGGGCATCCACGTGCCTATCATCACATAAACATTTGCATCCATGTGCAATAAAAAATACAAACACATTCATATACAGGGGCATCCACATGCCTAATCCTACATACATAGTGTTGCATCCATATGCAATACATCACATAATATACACAAGGGGCATCCACGTGCCCAACATCCTAGACTACTTGCATCCACGTGCAATACAAACATATCACATATCATAAGCGCATCCATGTGCGTACAACTAAAACAATATCACAAAAAGGTGCATCCACGTGCATATATATATATATCAAAAAATACAGTGCTATACATGTCCTGAGTACCCCTGTACTCAGCTATACAAAAAATGGCTATAAATCCCTAACGCCTCATAAAATACATGCCGTAGCTACAAAACTCGGGAGGAGTCCCCTGCACTCCCTAGTGAGAGTCATACCCTGCATCACTGTCTGCATCGGCTGCCTCTGAGTCCTCCCCTCGCTCCTCCTCCGGCAAGTCCTCATCCCCTATGGGCTCATGTGCCCGTGCCCTGTCCGCCAAGATAGCCACACGGATCGCAATGGATCTGAACTCTCGGGGTGCCCTCATGCAATCCTGAACCACGTCCGGATCGATGTCCCGCCACCCCTCGTCGGTCACCCCCACCAGCAAATGGTCTAGCAATGCCTGTATGGACTCTAGCATCCCCTCCGCATCCCGACGCCGCACCTCCCCCCGCCCAGGTAGAGCTGGAACGACCACAATCCCCCTCCGTGCCACATGCCCTGGCGGCGGCCTCGGTCCCACATCTGTAGATCACCCATTGGTCAGTAACAATATATCAATCAACTATCATATATAAAACTTGACATCCATAACATGTAAGCCAAAACATACGTACCATCGGGTCTCCATGCCTGTCCTGGTGCCCGTGGCACCTCCGGGTCTCCGGTGTAGTCCATGTCCCTATACGGGTAGTCATCCAGTGTCAATGGTATCTAGAGCCACTGCAGGTACAACTCCTGCGTAAAGTATCTACCCACATCGCCGCCACCACGGCGGTGCATCATCTCGCCCCACCGCACCATCCGTGGCTCCCTCAAACCTCCTGCTCTGATCGGCACCCGCGGCCGCAGTGTGGGCACCCTCTCCATAAAGAAGGCACACAAGAAAGAACCATAGCAAAACCCCTTCCCAGATTCCTTCACTGCTGTTAGCTGGCGCTACACGCAGGTCAGGTACATTTGTCCCCACGCGTAATACACCCCATCTAGTACACACTCCACCAGCTGCATCTGGCCCCCAGACACCTTCTCCCGTGACTGGGACCCCAAGACGTGAACCACGCATGCCGCCATGGCCTGCACTGCTGGCTCCTGTAAGTCTCTCACCATGAGTGCATTCCTATGCACCTGAGCCTCTGGACCACAGTATCGCTCTAACATGTCCTCCATGTCTATGTCAGTGGATACCCGTGGCTGCGTGTCTGCCACCCTACCCCGACAGGGAAACCCTGTCATGAAGTATACATCTGTCAGGGTGAGATCCACCCTCTCACATTGCACTCTGAAGGCCTGTATGTCCGGCTCCCACAAACTGATCAGTCGATTCAACAGCAACGCTGCTGACCACATCATAGGTACCTGGGCGAACTTTAGTAGTCCGCATAGTCCCAGCACCGATCGCACATGGCGCTCCCCTCGGACAACGGTGACGATCTCATCTGGAATCTCCCGCTCTCTCCACAGAACCTGCGGCATCCTGTCAAACACGCAAGGCAAACTCATCAGACTCATGTCCAAGAAATAAACCTTGCCCCCCACCGCCCCCCGGGGGAAGTCCTAACAGCTCGCTCCAAAATGCGGCTTTAGGCCCCCTTGCCGCGGTTTCCGACCGTGGCTGTTTGACCCACAGTCGCGGTCCAAAACCGCGACTGTCAGTCCCAAACATGAGGTACCGAACCGCGTGTTCAGCCTCAGAACAGGCGGTCCCAGACCATGTGTTCCGCATCGGACCCCGCGATCTCCACGCGCGTCATTCGCCTTGGAACCCACGGTCTCCGACTGCGGCTCCCTCCTAAAAATCCGCGGTCCACCCCATGTGGACCGTACAAATAAGCCCTGAGACCCACTACCCATCCCCCGAACCCAAAAAACGTGCAGGTATGAGTTTGACGGAATACCTGTATCTCCCGGATCTGAAATCGGCCGGTCGGATCGTCCAGAAATGCCACCTCACCTCTGGTCCACTCTGATCACTAGTCAAAGTCAAATAGTACAAATGACACTTGTCATTTTGGACCCACTCACTATTTATAGTCCGTTGACTTTTTCTTATTTTGGCCATTCTGAACCCATACGGAGTTCATTTTTCGAACTGTTTCCACCATTGGAATCAGCACGACGAGACCATCCTGATGGTCACCTCGTTGCATTATTTTGTCCCCGTCATTTTTTACACATTTTTCAGACGCCACTAGTCACCTCGGATTGCGTGCCACATCGGCCATTCTCCATTTTTCGCATGTTTTATACCATCGGATTCATTTTTCCAAGCCGGTGATGATGCTTGAGATCATTTCTCGCTCTCACCCCCCAGATTTTTTGGGTCTTTTTTCCAAAATGCCCCCCACCTCGGTTTGCGTGCCACATTGGTCGTTATCCATTTTTTACACATTTTATATCGCCGGATTCATTTTTCCGAGCTCGTGATGATGCTTGAGATCATTTCTCTCTCTCACTCGGTACAGTTTCAACATTATGTCCCGACACCTTGTTGCCTCGGTTTGCGTGCCACATCGGCCGCCATCGGATTGTTCCACACTTTTACATGAGCCATTCGCTCCTGTCATACTGCAAATGTTTTGTTATTTTGCCACCATTTCATTCACCCCGCAAGGAGGCCCATCAGTGTTCCCCCCCACCCTCGTTTCAGGTCATCATAAATGTTCCTTGATTGAACACTTCCTCCTTGCCTGGCCATTCCTTTTGTTCGGTATAATTTTATCCCTTTTTTGGGCCGGAAAAGTCCTTTACGAAAAAGGCACTTAGGGAGTTTCTGTTAAGCTCTTTTCTGACTCCTAAAACAATGTAAAGATCGTCGAGCAATCCTGCTTCCTTTCATGCTCGTTAAAGTACCTGAAAGGGCGTCTATCTGGTATAAGTTTAACCCTTTTTCCGGACCTGGTAGACTAATTACGAAAAAGGAATACTCTAGTCACACCGGCTAGAAGAGTTCTTCATTGCATCCTTTTATGCTTCTTTGGGCCTTGGAGATTAACACACGAAAAAGCAACCCCCTGGAGTCTTCTTATCGCTTTCAGACTCTCTAAAATTTAAAGCAACCATGAGCATGAACTGTCCTGGGCTCGTAAAATCCACACGACAGTACCATTCCATCATTTCAGAGTCTTCTTATTGCTTTCAGACTCCTTAAAATTGAAAGCAACCACGAGCATGAACTATCCTGGGATCGTATAAATCCACACGACAGTACCATCATACACTCACTTCTTCTAGTTCCCTAACCCATAAAGAAGTCCCCCTGTGCCTCTTGGCACTCTGATCAATCATCTCGGCAGCACCCCCAATCAAGTCGCCTTTGTTCAGAGTATTCTGCAGTCTCCTGCTATTTTACCCTAGCTTGAGTCTCCCTCAACCCAGTCCCCCTCCCAGATCCAATACAGCTATGATCCCTTTCCCATCAGTTAGTTTCATATGCTGCCCGATCATCCCTATTATCATACTCTGAACAAAGGAAGTTTGAGTCCACCCACTCTACTTGCCCCGTTGGCTCCCCAGTTTGTTAGTCCCACCATCAGTACTATCACATTTCGGTTCTCCACCTCGTGCTCCTGTCAAGGAAACATCATTGCCTTGATAGTTGCAGGTCTCCCTTTGTCGACGACAACCCCTCTATTCCAGAGGATAGACCCAGAGGCCCCTGCGCCTTGGACCCATCACCATTTGTGCTGAGTGCCTACGGACCATTTTGAGAGGAGTCATCATTGCCTCTCCGAATGGTTGTTTCTCACATGCTCGACTTCAGCACCTTGATCGCATCGTTGAGAATCGCGCAGGATTTACATACCTACCATTATTTGTCGAAGACCCCAGATTTCCCCCGACTCTAGCACCTTGGTGAGTCCCTTCAGAACACCCAGTTATATGTTCCCGTGGATGTCCGGGCTGCGTTGGCGATTATATTCAGAAGCCATCCAGTTATATGCTTCCTTGAGTACCCAGTTCAGTTCCAGTTCAGTGTACCATTGCGAGTGTGACCATTGTCACTATGATCCATCAGCTCATCCGTTCCTTTGGTACCACACTCAGTAGCACTGTTGATTGTTCCAGTGTATCAGTTCTTCAGCTTAGACATGGTCAGCCCAGCAGTATGTCCCAGATTTGTGTCCCCTCTGGACCCTTATGATGTACACAATGGTTCTCTATGTATCTTACAGGTCCCTCTTTTCGGGCCTCATAGTTCTTTTTATGTATCTTGATACGAGCATGGGTATGCCTGCCTCGTCCATATATTGAGATTATTCCTCATTCAGTATTTGAGGTCATGTATATGTCAGGTCCCCATTTTTTGGACCCCATTATTATTATTATGTTATATTCTGATACGAGCATGGGAATGCCCGCCTCGTCCATATGATCAGATGATTCCTCATCCATTATTGAGGTTATGTACTTTTAGTTCTTGCAGTTTGTTTGGGATCGTTGTTCCGAGCTTCAATTTGTTTCTTCTCTTCTCCACACCCTAGGAAAACCATACATGACTTATGATGTCCATCGGCCATACGATGAGCTCCTGCCCTCGCACATCAGGGGGCAATCTGTTAACACCCAAAAAGTGTTCACTACCTCATCTACCTCATTACATGGCTCATTTGTCCATTCTCCTACCATATTTCCCTTCAAAACCCTAAAAATCCCACTAAAAAGCCTCCAAAAGGCCTAAAATGCCTCCAAAAGGCCACAAAACCATCAAAAAAGCCTCAAAAAGGCTAAAAAACCCCTTTTTCCTCCAAAAATATCCAAAATTCCTCTAAAATAGCAAAATCCCTCTAAAAAGGGAATAAAAAATATAAAATAATGAGGAAAAAGAGGAAAAAACCCTATACAGCTGCCCTAAACCATATGGTTCCCTAAACCATGGGCCAACACTCCACCACCAAAAAACTATAAATAGGTGATGGAGACCGCTTATTCCACATCCACAATCAAGTATACCCTTACTCTGCCAAAATCTCACTTGAAACCCTAGCTCACCATTGAGCCACTTTCACCTTGAGAGCCCCTTTTGGCCCATTCCCACCATTGGAGAAAGAGAAGGAGCAAGTTGGAGCTTGGAGCAACCCTCTTGGACATTGCAAGAGCTTCACCAACCTTCACATTGGAGGTAAAATTAATACAAAAACCATTATTTACATTTGATTGTTTATGTTTCATGCACATGTTTTAGAGTAGTTTACATTTCTGTTTTAGCATTTTAATTTCCATTTACTGAACTGCTACTAAGGAGTCCATTCTCCTTAGTAGGTGCTCATTTGCACAAGCTAGGGGTAAAACCCTAGCTACAGAGGACAACCATCACTAGTTGTTATCCCAAATGCGAGTTAATTTATCATATTTTTCAAGGAAAACCACGCCACCTTGTATTAGATTGTTATCATATTTTGGTACTTCAATGAAGGAAGGATTTTAACCAATCAGAAACAAGGTCTTTGTAACATTCATGCATTGGGAAGGTGACTAACCCACACTCACTCTCCCATTAGAGGCCTTGGGTGCATGGGAAATCATCACACCTGGAACAAACAAGATATGGATCAATCCATTTGGTCACATTTGGGACCATGCAAGGAAACCATGGGCAGTGATGGATCAAGCATGGGCATGGAGATTTTGGTAGTGATACATGTGATCAAGAGGCTTTGATAAATTAGGAAAGGATTTGATAAGGGGATTTAGTAGCCAGTAAAAGTATTCGATAGAGAAGGATTAAACAAGAATCAAAGTGGAAGAGAGTCCATCAGGTCCTTTTTCCTAAGGTGTGGTGGAAGAAACCCTCAGAGAGAAAATATATTTGTATGCCATGTCAGGCACATGTGGACACCAATTGCATGAGGCTTGGGTTTTTGGACAAAGGAGCTTGAGTGCATGCCAAGGAATGGGAAAAACAATTGGAAAATAAGAGCACACAACAAAGGTGCACCCAATAGGGGCTTCAGGAGAATCACCCAAGTGTTGGAAACTAGGTCGATAGAGTTACAAACAATCCATTGGGTCGATAGTTGGGAGGGAACCCAATTTCCTTGGGTTTTCCCAAATGATACGTCCCTTAGAAGACGTGTTTTCCAAAGAGATAATGGGTGCCGAATTATGAGGAACATGGAGTGATGCCTCATATATATTAGTTGGGAACACTTGAGGAAAAGGCATCCAAGCATGGCAAGTGAGATGTGTTAGAGACCAAGGAAGGAGGTGAGAAATTCCTTAGGTATGCAACAAGAAATTAAAGAGAACTATTGGAAGGAGGAAGAGAGCCCAAGTCTTACAAGGAGCATTTATGGGTTGAAGGGTTTCCACAGGTAGAATCTCCATGGAAAATGCTAAGGGAACAAGTTTTCCAATGGATTAGTGCCATAGGAGTGACTCGAAAATGTTAAGAACAAGTGTTGTGTGGACAGACTTGCGGGAGAACATAAGCGTATTGATAGTAAGCTCATGGGTAGACAGTGGCATCAAGAGATGGTGTGACGAGTGGAATAGTGTTGTCAGGAGAAGGAAAAACCTTCAACATATTTAGGTCATTGGAAATAGTCTCACTTGTCGGCAAGCACAGTTCGTTGACAACTAGAAATGAAGTTAGCCCATCTTCCTAGGCATAATTGTTGGATGTAAGAGGGTGTTGGGAACAAGGTGCCAAACCTATGTTTTGTATCTCCATTGTATCATTCTTTGTATAATTAAATAAAAAGGCTCGTCGATGCCCAAATTTGGGCACCAAACATCTTGTGTTATTGTGTATGTGTTTATGGAATGAAGCCTAGGCTAAGTAACATAACAAGTTAAGCATAACCTAGTAAATGACATATATAATAATAATTCCAAGTGTAGGTTGGGAAAGGCGATTAGGCATAGCAGGACCAAGTGACAAGTAGCTCAAGGTGAAGGTATGGGCATGGATTGAGTGAAGAGGTGTATTCCACCACTGAGTAAGTGTGGGAGACCAAGTCTCCATGTTGAAAGATGGGTGGTTCCGCATGACGACTAGGGACCAATGAGAAAATTTTGGGCATCGGGAGGCTGCGGATCGTAGGGTTTTGAAATTTTGTATCAGATCAGGAAAGAAGATATGAAATTAGTCTAAGAGTGAAGTTTTAGGAAGCGCTTCATAGCTACCCCGAAAGAGATAGTTGGTATTAGAGCCGAAGATAGTTCGGAAGTGAAGTTTCAGTTGTGCTCTTCACCATTGTCTCATAAGTGAAAGTTGGTATCAAAGCAGGGTATAATACCAAAATTTTGTTGAAGTTAAGGTTTCAGTAAGAGTTGGGTGCATGCACTATTCATTAGGAGAATTCCGAAAAGGTAGAGTGACCATTGATAGAACACCAGATGACAGTGCGCCTGGGACACAATGTGCCCAGGAAGATATGGTGTGCCTAGGAAGAAGTGGGTGCAACTAGGAATATAGGGTGCACCCAAGAAGCAACATTCCCAAAAGAAAACTTGCTCAGAAAGTGGTGCATCTGTAGAGGGTTCCCAAAAGACAGAGCACCCATAAGAGTGCCTAGAAGTTAGAGCACGTTTGCATAGATGCGCACAAAAGATAGAACACTATAATGTCCCTTTTCCCATACATTTATTTTTGTAGTCACATAATTATCACAGTTTTATATGTTTGATGCAACTCATGAAATAAAATTATTATTCACTCTGTAGTCATATAAGAGTAGGATTTTCTACCTAGATAAAAATTGATTTATGTACTGCCATGATTAAGTCATATTTTATTAGATATATATTCATGTAGTTATGATGGTTTTTTATTTTTCATTAGTGTCTCCTCACAATTGAATGATTGTACTTTGAATAGTTATTTTCAAGCCTCACGATTGTAATTAATTACAAGATATCTCTTCACAGATTAAAAAATTACTATGATTAATGAATATTGTTGTGCATGGGTTGCATGTCATGATGATTCCTCACTTAATGTTTTAGTATGTAAATGTTAATGAATCCCTTAGCCATGGGTCCTAGACCATACCTCAAATAGATTCTTGTCACCACAACTATTGGTTTCCCTTTACATGGGATTATCTTGTCATATTTGCATTAGTTCATACTATGTTGGATAATATTGGGTTTTCTATGATATTATTCAAGCTCTATTAGTAAGTTTGATAGCTTGTGGGTGGTTTCGATGTGCTAACATCATTGCGAAGGATTACACTCTACCGTTGCATCCTTTTAAATATGATCACATGACTTTGTTAGTTTCAATATTTTTATTATGCCGTTATTATTGGGCTTTAGATCATGCGACGGGGTCTCAATGTTTATGTACTACTACACTTGGGATTGGATCTTGATGTAAATTGTATATAGTTAAGTGTGACTGTGACACAATGTTTGGAGTTTTAATACAATATGAGGTATATTAAATCAGCATATAATGTGGACTATTTGTAGCACTTGCAAATTGGTTTATCATCAATTCCCATCCTATAACCAGGCCCACACATGGCTCAATTTTTGCTTAATGTTGTATGGTTTTTATTAATTCGATCTATCCTTACCATTACAATCCACCCCTTCAAAGACTTGGCATTAAAACATTTTTACACTTGTAAACATTTGAGGGTGCTATTAGCACTAAAACCTCTTATCCAAAATTTTTCTCTCTTGATCCTAAATTAGTTTTGGTAACCCTTTTTCAAGCTCCATAACCTGCAAACCTTGTATGAATTGTTTCTTGATCTTTTTACTATGTGTTTGTCATTAATGCTTTGTCTGGATTTTCTTTGTTTTGATAAGTTGTTGGTAAATAAAATATTAAAAGGTTGCACATTATTATTATGAGAATTCTGGTATAATATGATCCTCTACGGGATTATATAATTCAGTTATAGGCTTGCTTCATTCATTGTTGAAGGTTTATTTAGAGTTCGATAGTGAGATGAATAATTTTTGTTGAGGGTGCACTACAGAATTTTAAATGTGTTGTTACAGAATGACCGATGAGATCAACCGTCTCTCAAATCAACTGTATTTCAAGAACCATCCAAGCATCGCATATTCTTGCAGGTAAAGTACTTGATATGACGGGTTTCCATATGATCGCTTGTCTTCAAATATTTTGTTGTGATAACCAAGGGTTTATAAATATCATTCTGTAGCAAGAGAGTGAGAAGCACATAGGTCAAATAAGGAATAACTTAGACTTATTAACAGAGGCAGTGTCACAAGTGTAATAGAGCACGTTACAAATTTTGAGGATCAAAGCATATAAGAGTTTTATGGACTCTTTCCAAGAATGTTATCAAATTTTGGGACAAGCTATGATTTTGTAGCAATTTTGTAATTTTTCGAAGTGGAAAAAACTACTAAAAAAACAACACAAGTCCAAATTCAAGTGCTAATGAATAAATCTATCGGTGCGGATACCAACTGATCTCCCTAGTATAGATGGTTCGGATCTAGAACAAAGCAAAACAAGATTGAAAACCCTTCCCTAGATCCATCAAATTACTTGAATACAAAGGGTCCAGTCCATACCTTATTTATGAAGTTCATCCTTGCATCTTGAAGCTTTCTCAATCCTGCTTGTTGATGAAGAGATTACCTGCAAAAGTTTCAAAAGGAAAAAGACAAGAGACTACAAGATAACATAATACATCTAAACAATTGACCAAGGAGAACTACTATAAATGAAATTACACATCATTTATGGGAAAGGAAGACATTGATGTATTAATTAAAATAGAGGAAAGAATTACAACCAATGAAGCCTTGGTGTTGAAGATCCTTTCCAATGGAACCTTGCCTCAATTTTCCAATCATGAAAAAATGGATTCTTGGTTCAATTTCTCCAACATTTGGCTGCCCTCATTTCAAACCCCCTATACCATGAAGAGGAGATTCATTTATAGGCCAAAATAGATGAGGAGGAGAGGAGAGGATTAATAGATAAGGATGAGGTGGGATCCTACTAAGTTGGGAGGCAAGTAAGATCCACCCTAAATGGAAGGGGTAATCCTCCACGAGGGTCTTCTTCAAGAGACTTCTCGAAACTTCTCTTTTTCCCTCCATATATGCATCGAAGCACCCTAGACACTAGAAACATGCGCCAACAATGTGCTATGTAGTGGAGCAAGGTGAATTGATCAATAAAGACATGCTTTGTTGTGAGGAAAGGTGCATTGGCCTCTCTTAATAGAGTTTTAGTAGGGAAAAAACCTCATAACTCATCTTCCAAGGAGTTTTGGCTACGTACCTTAAGGATTTAGGAAATGAACAAGTATACATCGTTCGTAATCGTGACGAGTACAAAAATTCTGTGTAATAGAATTCCCCCCAAAGTATGAATCTAGAGTAATAGGATAGGTGAAATAATTTGATGGATAACGTATAAAGGATTGAGGCAAGAAACCACCAGTTGGAAATATGTCAATGATAACCAAGGATATTTTGTAGTACAATAATTTTATCATCCCAACAACTCACAACATGGTTGTCGACCAATACATTGCAGATCCATGGTGGTACTAACCAATGATATAGCCACCAAAATACAACATGGATCCATATCTGAATGATTGAACACAATCATGGCTACTAAATTACAAGCGTAGATCCATGACGAGATAATAACATAGCCACGGCGAATACAAGAGTGGATGTGTGCGACAATACATCAATGAGGTCTCCACCATAACATTTGTGTGGGAACCTACTAAAAAATATCCATCGCATCCTGGGTGTAATAATAAAATATCAGAACAATCCAGGGTCTTCTACCCGTTCTCGAAATGATACGAATGTAACCATGCGATTACAATGTGTTGGGGTCGAACATGGTAGAAACCACTTGATTATCGGTCAATGATGTGAACCGTTAACAAGTGCGAGGGAAATAACCAATGATGGCAATGATTCGAAACGTATATTAGTACGTTCCGATGAATGAAAATGAATGAGTTGAAGTTGACCATCTGCGGAATCATTTGAAAAGAGGTCAATGATGTAAACCTACCGTCAAAAGCGAGGAAACCTGCCATTGTGGCATACGGGCTCTAAGGTACCGACTAGTTTCTAAGTCTAATTCCTGGATGACGAACTGATGTCGACATGAATAGACTTGTAGAAAGAGGGCCATGATTTATCCCACATCATTAACACAGAACTAACACATGAAGTGATATAAGATGGTAGATCAAATGCGTGTGATCTGACACAAATTTGTAATGGTAAACAAGGATGATAGATACAATGGAAGGAGTAATGACTGCGAAGATTGATTCTGGCTAGAGACTTACTTTGAACATTTTAATATCATGACAAGTGACTTGGAAGGATTGAATCAACATAGAAGATAGTAAGACATAATGCAACAAATTACTGAAGCATTCTCCAGAGTACTCAAAGGAGTATAATGAATCATGGAATTAGTATGACTCGAAGACAAGCTGACTACCCAACTGTTTGACTAGAATGTGGGCAGGTGCCATGTTCAAAGGTTACTTTAAGCTTCCATTAATACAAACTCAAATACATATTCCGATTCCCTTAATTTCCCCATCATGATGGATGAGTACCTCTTTTATTTTTAACGAGTTGGAAGAGGGTAACAAATGCTTGATGTAGCTCATCAGATGATGAGTCCAATCTCACATGTTTTACGAACCTGCGAAAGGAGAGATTCGGTCCCAAAAAGGGTCCTTCCATGTATAATTTTACAAGTTCTAAGAAGGAAAACTCGGTGATGTTTCACATTAAGAGAGTCTGAAATGGTCAAAAGAAGACTCCTAACGGTTCTTTTTCGTAAAAATTAGTCTCCTCACCTAAAAAAGGATAAAACAACGTGAGAGAGAAAAATTATAATCATGACTGACTAGAGTATTTATTTTTTTGTAAATAGTCTAAATGGTCTGAAAAAAGGATAAAATATTATTGGATAGACGTCCTTTCAAATTCTCTAACGAGCATGAAAGAAATAAGTTCTCTTGGCAATCTTTTCTTATTTTGGGAGTCTGAAAAGAGCTTAAAGAGGATAACTTTGTCATGGTTGATGACTGAGTATGAAAAAGGAAAAAGTAAACTCGGCACAACTCCTTTTCCATAAGTAGTCTAGCGAGGCCAGCTAAAGTGATAAACCTATACTCATTAGACACAAATTTTTACTCAATTTTTAATGAGCACGACAATTGTATCAAAAGCACTCAGAATCTTTTTCATGTTTGAACCAAAGCATGAAAAAGTAAAAAGTAAGCTCAAACCACTTTTCATGTTTCAACCAGAGCACGAAAAAAGTGAAAAGTAAGTTCAAACCACTTTTCATGTTTCAACCAGAGCACGAAAAGGGAAAAATTAAGCTCAACACATATTTTTCATGTTTTAACAAGAGCACGAAAAAGTGGAAAAAGTAAGCTCAACACCATATTATTGTTTTTAACGAGCTCAAAGATAGGTTGGAAGAATGCTCATGGTATTTTCTTCAT
Organism: Larix kaempferi; assembly: GCA_027924585.1. Taxonomy (NCBI): domain Eukaryota; kingdom Viridiplantae; phylum Streptophyta; class Pinopsida; order Pinales; family Pinaceae; genus Larix; species Larix kaempferi. The sequence continues at coordinate 14,169,724 of BSBM01000088.1, read as the reverse complement.
TTTTTAATGAGCTTGCGACAGAAAATGAACTATGCTTGGGATGATTTTCATGGTTTAGTGAGCTCGAAACCCAAATGATTAAAGTATGCTTGAAAAGATTCCCATTGGCGGATGTTTTCCCAACATGATATCCAGAGTTTGGTACATGCCCCCAACTAGATTGCTAGAAGTAAGAGACTTAACTCCAACATGACGTGGAGAGGTTGTCAAATTGACTTCAACATGATGTTGAGAGGTTGAAGACATTCCCCCAATATTCATTTCATTTTCCTAATCTACTCCTTCACTCGATTAAACTCCTATCTACTAATAGAAATATGTTCACCAAAGACAGAGGAGGGAGAAGGATCAAATGGCATACGAATATTAAAAGAAGGTTCAGGTACTAAGTCTAGTGGAATACTCAACTCAATGGGAGAGAAATTTGTTTCATTTTTTAAAGAGCTTGACACATGAATAGAACTATGCTCTTAAGAAAATTTTCATTTTTTAACGAGCTTGACACAAAATTAGAACTATGATCTCAAGGAGTTGTTTCATTTTTTAAACAAACTTGAAACATAAAAGGAACTATGCTCATGATAATGATCGGTTTCATTTTTCTCGAAACCAAAAATAAAGTATGCTTGGGACTAGTTTCATTTTTACACAAGAGTGAAATCAAAGGTAAACTATGCTTGTAAGGACCTATTTCATTTTTACACTAGCTTGAAACATAAAATAACTATGATTCAAGGGACCCATTTTATTTTTTAACGAGATTAAAAAAGAACGAAACTGTGCTCATGGTAGCCTGTTTCATTTTTTAATGATCTTGACACAGAAAGGGAACTCTGCTCATGGGGACCCATTTTATTTTTTAACGAGCTTGAAACAAAATGAAACTATGCTCATAAGTGGTTTCATTTTTATGCAAGATCAAAACCCAAAATAAACTATGCTTGAGACTGCTTTCACTTTTACACAAGCTTGAAACCAAAGGTAAACTATGCTTAGGATTAGTTCCTACCCAACATGATGTAAAGAGGTTGATAGTGTGCCCCCCAGCATAATAAGCTAGGGGGATTACTCCAGCATGATTTCCAGAGACTGGAGACATGCCTCGCATCCCTAGAGTAAGAAATTAACCACTCAAAAACGTGGAACACTTAGGGAGGTCTAATGACTAGCAGTCATGCGATGATTTGGTTTAACAAAGGAAAGCTGATCAATGGTCACCATATTTCCATGATGAGGAAAATACATCACTCGAAAGAGAGTGGACACTACAACTTTCATAGCATAAAAATAACCTCGTCCAAGGAGTAGATTAAAATCTAAGGGACCTTGGACAACCATAACATCAATACAGACAATTTTCCCTCCTAATGTGACAGGTAGCTGTGGAAGGAAACCTAAAGGTCCAATAGGCCTTCTATTAAAATCCAGTATCTGTTCAGTGACAGTAACAAGACGAGGAGAACCTATAGCTTTCCAGGTAGTTGAGGATAAAATACTAACATAAGCTCCTTCATAAACTATAGTGTGAAAGATTTCATTCTTGGAAACTCCAACAGATATCTAGAAAGGAACACTCGAAGGAAGACAAGATTCTGTTAGAATATTCCAATCAAAGGAAATGACCTCAGTACTTGGAGGCGGTCCCGTTGAAATAGATCAGATTTCCCCTTTCCCACAACAATTTGAATTGACTAGGAAAACATTAGTGGTTTTCAGTTCACTCTCAAATTGAAGAATACAATGAGACAAAGAGTACAATGATGACTACTCTAGCCTTGAAATTCTCTAATTAAAGAGTGGGATCAAATGGAGGTGATATTGACTTGACCAATTCAAATTCACTCTTCGAAGGAAGAGTGGGATGAAATACTTGTTCCTCACTCTTTGAAGAAAGAGTGGGATCGACCACGGATGGAGCTGGATCGACCACTTCATAAACCAATGGGGGGTCAAGGGACAACTTATGACATCCAGTTGGAAGATGATTTTGATATACAGTAATGTCTTCCAACAACTGTGAAGCTTCATCCATGCAAGGACAAAGGTAAGTAAGGTGCATGCCCTTTCATAATCAAGAAGGATGCTTGACTTTACCTTTATGACCCTTAACCATAGAGTCATTGGTCGATGGGGTGTCATCAATGTGATGTCCCGAGGCTGATGATATAGGTTGGTTTGAGGCTTTAGACCACTCTTCTAACACTTTTGGAAGACCACGAAAATCCTTAAGAAGGTGATCACCCCTGCAAATCTTGCAAGGGAAATTGGGTCTACGAGGTGTTTGAATAGAATGAGTACCATCAGAGGTAGCTGGTTGATGTTTAGTCTCTTCCTTATCCTTATCCTTCTTAATATTCCTTTTCTTCTTCTTCTTATCCTCTTGATTACTAAAACTACCGCTTTTATCAGGCGAGGAAGAAGAAACAAAAGAAGATACATCCGATGAAGAAGGGGAAGAATCAGTTTGGGATCGACACTTGTGGTGGAGAGTTAACATTTGAAACATTGTGTTGGCACAAGGTTAGAGCGCACAAAGTGCGGAAGCCGACAACAACAAAAAGGGGCATTTGTGGAAGAAAGGATGATTCACAAAGAACAAGGAGCCGATGGAAGCGCAAGTTATAGCTTAGTTGGTTAGAATGGGTCATTTGGACCATTTTGTAACCACCTTAGTTGTCTATAAATAGAACCACGATTGTAAGCCTAAGGGCATCCAGTTATCATTGATCCATGATTTGATCGATTATTGATTGTAGGCTGTGATTTTCGCATCTATGTTTTGTTTTTCCTTCTACAAGTTTTGTTCTGGTTGTATGGATCCGCAATAAGTCACTTGGACTTGTTCCTGCGAAGGTTATATCACAGATTATGGGATGAGTTAATGCATGAGAATGTTCGGTTATGTCTCTTCTCTTTGTGTTTCTGTTTTTATCGAATGATGAATGTCATCTCAATTATGCGATATGTTCAAGGTTTTATTACTCTGTCGATTAATCTGTAATGTTGGTTGATGCGAATGACAATAATATAATGTTGGTGCGAATGTTGATTATGGCTTGTTGATGCGGATATCAAATATATATTTAAACTATTAGCATGATGTGAAGACAAGATCTCTGGTTTCTATAGAGATTGGGTAAGGGTTAATGCATGTCTTCTTCCTACTGCAGAAACGTGGTTCCTGTAGCACCCCTTAACCATCTCGTGTGAGACTTTACTAGCTCTGCGAGTGTCACTAGAAAGGGTAAAAGATTTTTGGGATGATGATTAAGGGTGTTTGGTTGGTGTTTGTTGACATCAGCGTGAAGTAAACCCCTCTCGAAAGAACTGTGTCAAAAAATGGTTCCGTTTTCGGGACCCTAGTGCGAAGAGAAAAAGAAAGGACATGCTGTGGCATCCGATGAAACCAGAGATCGAGGATTGGTTCGACAAGAAGGCACGATGATTTGCTGAATAAGAGAATCTCCAACCCGGATGGTCGAAAACTGAGTGGTTACAAAAATATATATACTCCGACATCCAGGAGATATTTTTCTGCGAATTCCCAATATTGTTGCATGAATAGTTGGCGCAACTGACATTCTAGAAGAAGAATTTCCAAGGTGGTGAACCTGAACATTGGACCCCTGAGTTGATCCAGCAATTGAAACGAGTGGATAACAAGGCACCAAGGGTTGTCGAAATCTGGGTGGATAGTCTTCTATAGGGATATGTCACTGAGTTCATCGTCGACACAATCAAGTCATATAGTAATGCAGAGAGTAAATTTTTCAAGGGACCTCGTGGAAGGTTTCTATTGTCGCTGAAATTGTGGATTAAGATGCCTATTTGCGAAAAGGGTATACTGAATATGAATTCCGACGACTAAATCTCGGTGTGCGGAGGTTGCAGGTACCGCGTGAATGCAGGTATGGTAGAATGATGTGGGGTAGATGGACATGAGTGACGATGAGTTCTTAAGGGAGGATGAGGAAGGTTGTGGTACCCTGCAAAGTGGAGTGAGGTTTCGGTACCCAAAGAAGAAGAGGAGGACTGATATTGAGAGAGAGTCTCCTGACGTGACCAGAATAGAGAATTGCAAGATGGGACCACAAGGGATGAAAAGACCCTAATGTGATGAAGAAAGCGACTAGGATACCCCTCAAGCCGAAGAAGGACATACCTAAAGTTAAAACATACCCACAACCCCGCGTATTATGCCAAATTTTAGAGGAAGAAACATAAGTTCATCGCAGTGCTGTCCAAACTGTCAGAACAGTGGTAAAAGTAGTGGGTCTGTAAATAATAGTAGGGGATCAAGGATGGCAGGTGACGACGTGAAAATGCCAATTTTCCAACATAACGAGACTGAGGATCCCGAACAGTATTGGTTTTTATGCGAAGCGGTGTGGACAGTAAATCAAGTCCAAGATGAAGATATAAAAAAGGGACAGCTAACGACAACCTTTAGGGGTCGTGCGATAGACTGTTTCATGAAATTCATACAAGTACCTACAGGAAGTCTAGAGAAGACACTTTTGTATATCAAGACGGGATTAATTGATGAATTTAGGAATCCGAAATATGAGTCTCAATACATCACAGAACCGAAGGAGATTAAGCAGTTTCCAAATGAATCGGTGTCGGAGTTCGACCAAAAATATATAACTTTGATGGAGAAAGTTAGATTTGGGATGAGCGATGTAAAACACAAAGAATGGTTCATCACATGATTAGTCCCACACATTCATGGGACGCTGATGCAACAGAAAATCACATCCCAAGCATAAGCACTAGAAATTGCAATGAAGTTGGAGGCTTCATTAGTTGGTGAAGCAGGAATAGGCATGAATCACATTCAAGTGCAGTTGGAAAATATGACGATCCAGCTCCAAGACATTACGAAGGGAAAAGAGGTGCGAGAGGAAATATCATGCACCCACTACAAATCGGAAGGACACCATAAGGACCAGTGCCTAGAGTTCTGTGAATATTTACATCTTGGCGCACTAAATCCACTGATCCAAGGAGGGATGCCGTGGTCTAGAATCTTCCAAATGAAGGGGCATCTGTCAAAAATCCTCATATATTTATAGAAGATGGTGTCAAAACCAACAAATATTTACTACAATTTATGTCGATCAGTTGGGCACGAAGAAAACGATTGCAGGGCATATGACTGGCTCCAAGAAAGGACCATAAAAACATATTTTATGAAGGGGGAGGAGAAACCCCCAATGCAGTAGAAGCTGCAGTACAGTCAGCAGTAGCCACACTACAATCATCAGTATAACCAACCGCAACTACATTATAGCCAGCCACAACCGATGTATAGTCAAACCCCGCTGCAGTATGACCAATCGTAGTATTAGACTGCGCAATATAACCAATAGCCATATGGACAACCGCAAGGAGGATTCAGAGGAGGATTCCAAGGATGTGGAGGTGGAGGTGTTGGTCGGGGAGAAAATTTTGGATGAGGTTGAGGGCCGGTTGTATGCTACAACTATGGTCAAGTCAGGCATTATCAAGGAGATTTCCAGAGACCGGTTCCGCAGTGTACATATTGTAGTGCACTGGAACACAACGTGGATGAATGTCCCCGTGGAAAAATAAGAACCCACCCCAACCTTATCCGAATCCAAATCAGGGTGAAAATCCAAATCCAAATGTACAGAATATTTCAACAGAAATAAGAAGTCGAAAGGAGAACATCGCAGTAGTGACCAGGGGAGGAGCTGTGACATGAGAAGATAGGACACAGTCGAGTGTCCAACCGAAAGCGAGAAACAAAGTCTGATTTCATGTGGAATCAGAAAGGGAGACTTTCTTGTAAGTACAAGAGATAATGAGACGGATGAGGCAACCACCTACCAACCAGAAAGAATCCACCTATGACATGCTGCTGATATTCGACACGACGAACTCACAGAAAAATACTAACACCTTAAGAACATTCCTAGAGATCTTCTTGGCACTGGAAAAATATCAAGATGCATTGGTAGAGATAGCTATCTTACTACACCGACAGGAGGGAGGGCGGAAAATTCAAACAGTAAATCAATTGCACAGGAGGAAGGCAGGGAAAGAGATGAGGGTGAATGCACAAATTGGTGCATTCGACGTCGACAATATTATTCTTGACTTAGTGTCAGATGTCAACATTTTGAAAAAGCAGACATGGGAGGTAATGGGGAAACCCCATCTGTAATGGTCCCCCGTACATATTCTATTAGCGAACCAGAGTAAGGTCACACCTATTGGCCGGTTGTGTCACATCCGAGTTGAGATAGAGGGCCTGAAGACCTATGCAGATTTTGATGAGATAGAGATCATTGATAACACAAGCCCCTATTCGGTGTTGCTAGGGATAGACTGGGAAATAGAAAATTAGGCCATCATTAACTTTAAGAAAAGAATCATGTCATTTGAAAATCATGACATGAGGGTAGTCGCACCCATGGATTCAGTAGAAGGGTAAAGGTATGTCGAGCCGATGAGGGATGAATTCACTGAAGGATGGGACAACATTTACAGCATATCAAAAGACTACATCAAACCTATCACTGATGGAGAGTTGGGATGGTAGAGTGTTAGCTCGGCATCATTGGATTCTGATGAAGCACTCGAGAACTGGTAGAAACGACTACATGAACTGTCATTCAGAAGATGTGCATGGATTACTCAATTGATATGATGAGTGGCAACATAAGTACGCGAACTGACAATATATGAAGGTTTGCATAACCTGACTGAATTTATAGCCGAGTTCGAAGAAAAGGTAGCAGAACCGCAGAGACTGCTAGCATTGGAGGATGCATTGAAGGCTACACCAGTATGCAGGTGGGCGGCGCATATGTCGACAATAAAAAATTGGCCATTATGTTGACAATTGATGGAAGCTAGATTTAGTGAAGCTAAAGGATTCCGTGGAAAGAAGTACAACGGACGAAGTGACCCAAGGGATCACTTGGAGGAATGCAAAAGCGCATGGGAAGTCATACCACCACAAGAATGGGTCCATGCATTCATCCATACATTGGATGAGGTACCGTGAAACTGGTACGTTGCAGCAGAACTTCGACATGAAATGATTACGTGGGAGGAGCTAACTATCAACTTTGGCCGGACCTTCATCTTCTCAGATGAAAACCCCTTCATCCATAGTTCACTATAGGCGATATGGGAGAAGGTGTTTGAAGCAGTCCCAATGGAAAAACCAATGGGATTATAATGGATTGCGGTGCCATAAATTTTGATGGAATGATACAATGTGACAGGAGAACCCAATTACAAGGATGAACCTTGAGCCACTTATATACCAGAGTCGAAAGGAAGCCGGAATATCGAGGCACCCGAGATATCCTTCGAAAAATTTCAATAGCAGTTGCGCATCAAGAAATTTAATATTGGGTCGGAGGAAAACCCAAAGCTCGCAAGAATAGGAGATTATTGGGATGATGTGACATTCGCAAAAGTCATGGATCTACTACACAAATTTTAGGATCTGTTCCTAACAAAATTTTTGGAAATGAAAGGAATTTCCAGGGAACTGGGGTGAAATGAAGATCCCACTGAATCCTGACGTGAAACCAGTGAAGCATCGACCGTACAGATTGAATCCCAGGTAAAAGGAGCGCGTGGAAGCTGAAGTAGAGCGAATAGAGCGAAGGGTTGGCGCAGCGGAGTCGGCTACGGCCCTATCAGGATAACACAAAAAAAAAATAGCCATTAAGCATGTAGATGGTTAGCGCTAAGAGTTGACACTTCTACATGGTTAGCACGTGGAAATAAAATCAAACCATAATTATAGCAATTAAGCATCAATGGAAGGAGATAGAGACAGATGATGATATACTCAATGGAAGAATTTTGTTAATCAGGAAAATATTTGATGAATGACTTGGTAATCATTCTTCAAAGATGCCATGGTGGACAGGAGCCCAGCGATTTGAGTTATAAATATCAAAGCAGATGGATGGATAGCATTATGAAGAGTTATTGAGCCGGATATGCGACTCTAGGAAGTTGCAGAGTCAAGAAGTAAGGATAGAAGGGTCAGGAAGTAAGGAAGTTACAAGATAAAGGACTTCGATTAGAGGATTGCAATGGTGCATTTTGTTTCCCGCGGAAGCACCCATGGTGCGCTAAAGGAAAATACAACAAGTGTTCACGAGCAACCGACGGATGAATATGTGCAGAAAATCCCGAAGGAAAGAGATGAAGTCTCACTCGATATGTCTAAGGGAGTTGTAGGAGTTGGAAGAACCGTGGTCCCTCCAACCACAGAAGCACCAAAAGCAAGGGCATGCCGGCCCTAGCAAAGGATGATCAAATGTGTGAAATAGATGTGCCGAAGCTTCTGACCTATTTCACATTTTGGTGATGTCGATGAACTTTCATCCAGTCAAAAGCCATTTTCAAGAGCAACAAATAGTCGAGAAGGGATAGATGATGAAGGTTTAAAGATACTGGAGGATGAGTTCGAGAAGTACACAACAATGATACAGATACTGGAGAATGAGTTCTAGAAGTACACAACAACGAACCTAAGCAATACCAGAGGTGTCCAACTGAGGTGGTTCGAGGGCAAGCCACAAGTTTGTGTTGGGGGCCTGTTGTCATGGGGTTAGAGCACACAAAGTGCGAAATCCAACATCGACAAAAAGGGGCATTCACAGATAGACAATCCGTGAAGAACAAGGAGCCGACGAAAGCGCAATTCGCAAAGAACAAGGAGCCGACGAAAGCGCAAGTTATAGCTTAGTTGGTTAGAATGGGTCATTTGGACCATTTTGTAACCACCTTAGTTGTATATAAATAGAACCACGATTGTAATCCTAAGGGCACCCGGTAATCATTGATCCATGATTTGATCGATTATCGATTATAGGATGTGATTTTCACATCTATGTTTTGTTCTGGTTGTATGGATCAGCGATAAGTCGCTTGGACTTGTTCCTGTGAAGGTTGTATTGCAGATTTTCGGATGAGTTAATGCATGAGGATGTTCATTTATGTCTCTTCTCTCTGTGTTTATGTTTGTGTCGAATGATGAATGTCATTTCAATTATGCCATATGTTCAAGGTTTTATTACTATGTAGATTAACCTGTAATGTTGGTTGATGCGAATGACGATAATATAATGCTGGTGTGAATGTTGATTATGTGTTTTTGATGCAAATGTCAAATCTATATTTAAATGGTTAGCATGATGCGAAGATGAGATCTCTGGTTTTTGTAGTGATTGGGTAAGGGTTAATGCGTGTCTTCTCCCTACCATGGAAACTTGGTTCCTGCAGCACCCCTTAACCATCTCGAGTGAGAATTCATTCACTATGCGAGTGTTGTTGGAGAGGGTAAAACCTTTTTGGGCCAAGGATTAGGGGTGTTTGTTGACAGCAGTGCGAAGTGAACCCCTATCGACAGAATTGTGTCAACAAATGAAGCACATAAGCACCAATCACTAACCACAGAAGCACCAAAAGCAAGGGCACTCCGGCCCCAACGATGGATGATCAAATGTGCGAAACATATGTGCTAGAGCGTCTGACCTGTTTCACATTTTGGTGATGTCGATGAACTTTCATCGAGTCAAAATCTAGGGTCGATAGAAACAGATGGACAAGCAGGGATAGATGATGAAGGTTTCAAGAGAATGGAGTATGAGTTCGATAAGTGCATAACAATGATCCATAGATTGGAGAATGAGTTCGATAAGTACACAACAACGAACCTAATCAATACTAGAGGTGTCCAACTGAGGTGGCTCGAGGGCGAGCCACAAGTTTGTGTTGGGGGATTGTTGGCATGGGGTTAGAGTGCACAAAGTGTGGAAGCCGACAACGACAGAAAGGGACATTCACAGAAGAAAGGACCATTCGTGAAGAACAAGGAGCCAACGAAAGCACAAGTTATAGCTTAGTTGGTTAGAATGGGTCATTTGGACCATTTTGTAACCACCTTAGTTGTATATAAATAGAACCACGATTGTAAGCCTAAGGGAATATAGTTATCATCGATCCATGATTTGATCGATTATCGATTGTAGGCTGTGATTTTTGCATCTATGTTTTGTTCTTCCTTTGTTGCTTTGGTTTTCACCCAAGCATGTGCTAATGAGCACTTACTAACTTGCAGTAGCAATATTGATTAAAACAGTAAAATAATGCTAAAAGTAAATAGTTAATCTATCATATGCAAGGAAATAAGAACTAGATTTAAGAATAATAAACAATGAGATTCACGAGAGAAACAAGAAATAAAAAATTTGATCTTTTGTATTACCTCAAATGGTGAGGATGGTTGAGTTTGAGCAGCTGCAAAGTTGAGGTGCTCCAATAGTCCAATGGTCTCTTCTTCTCCAATGCTCTAATGGGGATCTTCAAACTCAAAAGTGAGGCTAGGGCTCTCAAGAGTGAATTTGGTAGCATAAGGATAGGATGAATAATGAGGAGCCACTATCACCTTTTTATAGTTTTTTGGTGATGGGGAATACCATTATGGTTTGAGGAAACCAATGGTATTGACCAAAATGGTTTAGGTTTCTTTTTCCCTCTTTTTCCTTTTTTGAATATATTTTATATTTTTATTCCCTTTTAATTGATTTTTGGGAATTTTGGACCCCTTTTGAGGGTCTTTTGTATTTTTTGAGGAAAATTATATATTTTGATTGGAAAAAGATGGGTGTTGGTCTTTTTGGTGACCTTTTGAAGGTTTTAGAGGCTCAAAAGGTGGAAAAAATGGACAAATGGGTCATGAGAATAGGGGAATGAGCTAGTGAGCACTTTTTGGGTGTTAACAAATTGCCACCTAATGTGTGAGGGCAGGAGCACATCGTATGGTCGATAGACATCATACTTCTTTTGTCTTTTTCCTGGGGTTTGGAGGAGAGAAGAGACCGATTGGAGACTGGAACACTAGGCCCATGCAAACTGCACAAACTAAAAAATACATGTCCTCAAAATGAATGAGGAATAATCTATGATAAAGGACGAGGCGAGTATACTCATGCTCGTATCAAGACATATAAATAACAATAAGGCCCAAAAAGGGGGACCTAAACAATACATATAAATTTGTTGTGTACATCATAATGGTCCAGAGGGGACATAATGCTGGGATATACACATGGTCATACCATGACTGATCTGAAGTACTGATACACTGGAAAAGAGAAACAACGTTTCTGAATGAGGTGTCATAAAAGTTGATGAATTGCTGGATCTGAAGGTGTTCAACAACTGTAGGGACTCAATAACTGTGAGTCAACTTCTGAAGAGTATAGTGAACTGTATACTCGAGGGAGTATAAAACCGGGGTACTTCTGAATACTATCACCAAGTGAAACCCAGATATCCATAAGAACATGTGACTAATTGTTTCCTCAAGTAGACTCACAAATGTGCTAAAGTCAGGTGACATCTGGGGTATTCAACATAATAACTGAAAGGACCGATAACCTATACGAATCCCAATGATGCGATCAAGGTGTTGACATCGAGCATGTGAGAAACCCCTACCAGTAGATGGCTGGGGGAAACCCCTTCCAGTAGATGGCTGGGGGAAACCCCTACCAACAAATGGCTGGGGGCAACCCTAACCAACAGTTTATGGGTCAAATGATGGGAGGTTCCCCCTTCATGACTCCATCTCATCAAATGCCATCTTATAGACCCTGCTTACCATTTCTGGCAACTCTAAATTTTCCATATCTTTCCAAGTTAACGAACGATCCGGTGTGCCATAACGTTATGTGGCCACCAGCTCCCACTAAGCTACCTTCAGACATTCCAAAATTCGAAGGTAAAACTGGCGAGGATCCTGGTGATCATGTTACCACTTTTCATCTCTGGTTTTCTTCAAACTCATTGAACGAAGACTCCGTTAGGTTGAGAATTTTTCAAAGAACCTTAACTAGTGCTGCAGCCAAATGGTACATTGAGTTCCCTGCAACCACCTTTTTTAACTTTCGGGATCTCGACGTGGTCTTTTTGAACCACTTCCAGCTTCCTGTTTGGTATGATGCCGGAATAGATATTTTGTCTACCTTTAGACAAAACAAACCCACCCACTTATCTGATCATATTTAGGAGTGGCGAAGACGAAAGAGGCTCATTAAAGCCAATATCCCCCCGAAATTCTTATTAGAGTGGTATCTGAAATCACTCCTTCCTTATGTTTCTAAGGAAGTAGCTACGTATGGGGTGTCATTGGAAGAAGAAGCCATTCTAAGGACCCAACAACTAGACTTGGCTTATGCTCAGTCTGGGCTCCTTTATGAGATTATACCTGATGCATCACGATCGAACATCGATCTAGGTAGACCAAAACATGAACCACATGATGATGGCATAGTAGGTTCATTTGATTCTGTAGCCTTCAAAGCATTGACTAAACAAGTTCATGCCTTATCGGTAAAATAATCGACTGTGGAAGTGACTCCCGTCACAACCTCTCCTTCTACTACTAAATCTGTACAGCAAGTTCATACTAATCAAAAGGGCCCTCGGCAGCCCAACAAAAAAAAGAAGGGAAAGAAAGGAGAGGGGAACCAACAGAAGCCCAAAAAACAAGAAAATGCCGAGGAGGGTAACAGAGAAAAGAAGAAGGTCAAGTTCCCTTGCAAGCTTTGCAAACAGGACCACCTCACTCACCAATGCCCTCTAATCGAAGAAGCCCAGAAGTTGCTTCAAGAAAAGAAACCTGCCGTCCTTAAAGATCCATTTCCAAAAGGGCAGGGGTCAGCTTCTGGCACCTCCAATGTTGGGGGCACCACCCATGCTTCAGTTGATCAAACTTTCATTAATATGGTTAAATTGGATGCTCTTTTACAAACGCGGGCAAGAAATTATACCCCAGATTCGCAGAATAAGGATAAAGATATTTTTGAATCTTCCAATCCTCTCCACATTCCTGTGGACCCACTGCCCAAGATACCGAAAGGTGTCTTGAAACAAGCTTCGCACAATCCCAACACACGGGCTGCTGCCAACTACAGTGTGGTTGAAGATCTAGCCAGACCCCTTGTGCTATGTCCACCTTAGAAGTCTTGCAAAGTTGTCCATTACAATGAAATGCACTTCTGGAAACAATTGGAAGTATGGAATCATCCAACATGACTATGTGTTTTGATATGTTTGATATCAAATACCAGTTGCCGTACCACGTTGCTATTCAGATAAAGGTAGTTCATGGTCCTATGACCATTGGACGAGCCATCGTAGATGAAGGTGCGTCTACGTGCGTAATGTCGATTTCTTGTTGGAAAGCCTTGGGCTCTCCCGAGTTAGCCCCCTCTAACACACTGCTTACTGCATTTGATGGCAGAACCTTCCGTCCACACGGAGTCTTTCCATCATTTGATATCACACTGGTTGGTAAGATAGTTTCTATAGAGATTGAAGTTCTGGACGCTCCTCTTGATTACAACATGTTATTAGGCAGGAGCTGGACATATGCCATGTGAGCTATTCCATCGACAATTTTCCGAGTTGTTATGTTCCCTCACGAAGGTAAGATCGTCACGGTCGATCAATTTTCGTTCACTCGACGAAACAACCAGAATTCATCGGAATCCACAATTCCTCTAGTTGATCAATCTACCCCAGTAGTTGAGAGTTTAGGAGCAGGGCTTTACGGGTCATTAATAGGCACTTTTGACCTAGCCTCTCCCATTCTTTTTATGCATTTTGATGAAGGTACATCTACTGAAAATTTCACGGTCGGTTTGAGGACTGACCTGTGGATCCTTCCTACTACATCAGAACCCTTAGTGCCTTTATCCGTTGTAGAAGTAGCACACATGGAAGCACAAAATGCTACAATGGAACATATCGTGACTCCGCCAGTCTCTGTTGAGTCAGATATGGACTATGCTCCGGCATGGTCAGTAGACTCGACCCATGCTTTTGACCCTTTAGACACGGTCTTTCCTTCTGACGAAGCCATTTTGGAAGCCATGATGGGCCTGGATCAACCTTGGGAACAAATGCACCACAGGTCCTAATTGCTTCCAAATCTAGACAGGATAGAGAGAGGAGTGTTTTCGATGAGACCTGGTGGGAATGTTGATTTGTCCTCTTCCACTTCAAGTACTGTTTAGGATGAAGGGAATATGGCTAATATAACGAGAACCATCCTAATTAACATTTCCACCGGACCCGGGGTCATGGAAAACATTTTTATTGGAGCATATTGCTCTCCAAAAGAGATCGCTCTATATACCAAACTTTTTAAAGAATTCCGTGATATTTTTGCCTGGTCTTATGAGGAGATTCTAGGCATCGATCCAGCCATCGTTGAGCATGTCATCAAAACGTATCCTAATGCGAAACCTATGAGACAAAAGCTCCATCCAGTGAATCCTCGAAAAGCGGCCGCCATTAAGGCGGAGGTTGAAAAATTGCTTAAAGCCGGATTTATCTATCCGATCGACATGACGGAATGGGTTTCAAATCCTGTTCCGGTTGATAAAAAGCAAGGTACCATTCGCGTCTGTACTAACTTTTGGGATCTAAACAAAGCTTGTCTGAAAGATAACTACCCCACACCATTTTTTGATCAGATCATAGATGCGTGCGTGGGACACGAGATGTTTTCTTTCATGGATGGATTCTCGGGATATAATCAAATTCAAATCAAACCCAAAGATCAACACAAAACAAATTTTATTTTTCCGTGGGGAACCTTTGCTTATCGAAAGATGCCGTTTGGATTAAAGAATGTTGGAGCTACGTTCCAGCGAGTAATGAATTTCGCTTTTCACGATATCAAGCACATAGTTGAACCCTACCTAGATGACCTCCCGACGCGATCTCGCAAGAGACAGGATCATCCAGCTCATTTGAGACTTGTGTTTGAATGGTGCAGACAATACAAGATTCGATTGAACCCTAATAAGTGTGTATTTTGCGTCGAATCTGGACGATTACTGGGTTTTATTGCATCCAGTAGTGGCATAATGGTTGACCTGTTAAAAGTCGAGGCGATTGTAAATCTACCTCCTCCTCGCACCTTGAGACAACTTCAAAGTCTGCAAGGCATGTCTTACTTCCTACGACATTTCATTATAAACTATGCCAAAATTACAAAGGGTTTCATCAGACGGCTTAAACAAGATACCTACTTTTTGTGAGATGAGGCTGCTCAACAATCGTTTGAGGCCTTGAAAAAGGCATTACTGTCAGCCCCCTTGTTAAGCCCACCTGATTATACAAAGGATTTCCTCTTATATCTGGCGGCATCACTTTACACAATTGGTATAGTACTAGTTCAGGAGGATGACACACTCCATCAGCATGTCGTTTATTATCTCTCACGCGCATTGATAGCTCCTGAGATTAAGTATTCACATGTTGAGAAGTTAGCACTAGCTGTAGTCTATGCAGTGAAGAGGCTTCGTCACTATATCCTTTTACGAACCACTACTGTGATTGCGGAGGTCAATCCTTTCCAATATGTTCTCACTTGACGTATCATTGGTGGGAAATACAGTAAATGGATTGTAATCCTGTAGGAGTTTGATTTGATTTTTCAATCTGCCAAGTCGAAGAAATCACTAGTGTTCACTAAATTAATTTCAGAATTTTCGAGTGACTTAGTGCATATTGAGGAAGAGTCATCATTCCCGGATGAACATATATTCCTTATTGCCTCCTCTGACCCATGGTATGGGGATATTTTAGTATATCTCTAGACGTTGAGGTGTCCTACCACTTTTTCTAGAGAGGAACGATGCAAACTGAAAAGTAATGGCAAAAAAATATCTCATTATTTCTGACACTTTGTACAGACGTGGGATAGACTCCATCTTATGACGTTGTTTGACTTTAGAAGAAGCAGAGTCAATATTGAATGATGCTCACAGTGGAGCTTGTGGGGGTCATCTTTCTGGGTTGGCAACAACTCAAAAAATACTGCGTGCCAGGTATTTTTGGCCTACAATATTTAAAGATTGTGTGGAAGCTGTGAAACACTGCCGTTCGTGTCAGTTTTTCACCAGAAAAATGAGAGCACATCCAGCTCCTCTTCATCCTGTGATCACAGCAGGTCCCTTCACCAAATGGGGGGCTGATTATATGACTTGTAATCCAATTTTGGTTGGAGGCCATCGTTATATTATCGTTGTCGTCGATTACTTCACCACGTGGGCCGAGGTAGTGCCTACTGTTAGAGAGGATGGAGAAACTGCCGCTTATTTCGTATTCAATCAGATTATTGCAAGGTTCGACATACCCAAAGTGATCGTGACAGATCACGGTTGTCATTTTTAGAATAGTATGATGACCGAGCTTTATACCATGCTAGGTTTTCGTCAGGAGCATTCATCTTCATTCTATCCACAGGAGAATGGTCAGGTCGAAGCGGTTAACAAAACTTTGAAGACTATTCTACAAAGAACCGTTAATGTTAGTAGAAATAACTGGCATATCATGTTGTATCCTTCTCTTTGGGCTTACTGAGAAAACGTAAAGACTGCTACCGATTTCTCTCCCTTCCAACTTATGCATGGGATAGAAGCAGTCGTTCCGATTGAATGTGAGATTCCCTCATTAAAGTTGGTTGTCCAATTGTTACCAGAAACTTCGGTACTAGAAGAACGTTTGCTACATTTAGAACATCTAGACGAGCAGCGCCGTGATGCGCTCACAGCAAACGAAATCCATAAGAAACGAGACAAAGGACAGTATGCTAAGTCTGTCAGACCTAGGTTTTTTCTCGAAGAAGACCTTGTTCTACTTTGGGATCAAGATAAGGAACCTTTAGGGGCTGACAAGTTCAAGTCCATGTGGCTCGGTCCTTACATAATCTCGAAGGTATTGAAGAACGAAGCTTATGAGCTAACGGACTATGAGGGTAATAAGCTGCCTGAGCCTAGAAATGGGCTCTACCTGAAGAAGTACTACGCTTAAGCATGTGTGCTTTTTCATGTATTATAGTTGTACATTTTGTAGAACTAGTTTTTGCCTCTGATTGTTAGTTGACCTTATGTTTGTTTTCTCGCTTCATGTTTGAGATGTCGACTGAACACTTTTTAGGATTTGCTGATGGCACCAGTTGCCACACTTGACAGTTGGCTTCAACAGCTTGGTTCATTTACTCACTAACTGGCCAACTGGTTTCTTTGGGGGGGGGGTTTGTTTGGGTCCCACAACAAATAACGTAGCTGAGTACAGTGTGGTCATAGAACTTCTCCGAGATGCTCTTGTCCAGGGCATTTCACATTTAGAGGTAAGACTTGATTCGCAACTAGTTGTATTTCAGTTGACGAGTGTTTATCAAATCAGAGATCCTGTTTTGCTACGACAATTTTTGTGAGTTAAATTATTGGAAAGACAGTTTAATTCCATCATATATCAACATATTCCAAGAAATTTGAATGCATTAGCTGATTAATTTGCAAATTATGTTTTAGATTGGCATTTTTATCATACATGTCCATAAATAAACATTTTCACATAAAGTTAAACACACACATGTAAATATAAGCCGATATTGTATATATATCCGATACTGTATCAAAAAATAGTTTGAGTTTGGAACATAGGTCTATCACAGAGTCATGCCATAAGATACAAAATTGGGCTCGATGGCCTAAAAAATGTACATAAAACATCCTTCTCCTATGGAGAAGGTGGGGCCTCATCAGCATCCACTGCCTCTCGATAGCATATGACCAACTTGGCTACCTTCTGCAGCAACCTAATCCAGGTTGGGGGCACACCGACTACGTCCTCCTGCATGTCTATGGCCATCCACTCAATACGATATGTGGGAATGTCATGAGTCAAACGACTCATCTTCCTCTCTATAGCCCCTAGCGTAGCATCAACTTCTCCCACATCAACGTGCCTCACGAAAGTAGTGGGATGTCCCTCAGGATGAACTGGTCCAACATCTACATATGACACTTTGTTTTAGAACTTCAAACTCATCATAAAAATAATATACTTTAAAATTGAAAAAATTAAATAATTTTCAAAACATAAACATACCTATGTCTCCCAAGGCACCACCTGGAGGAAGTACCAGCTCTGGATCATGACGGAATTCTAAACTAGCATACAGAAACTGCTCAAATGTTGGCACCTGTCTCTCCCACCATCCCCATAAATCATCGGTGTGATAGCAAAAGTGGCTTTCACCACCACCCTAGTGGAGAAAAATGTCACCCCAATGGCCCAATCTCGGCTCACAAGGAATGACTGGGGGCAAAGGCATGCCCAAGCTAAGAGCGGGTACCCTCTCAAAGAAGAAAGTACAAAGGATGCTGCCATATCCAAAGTTCTTCATTCTCCCGATCTTACACCCCAAGAGTTGAATCTTCATGTTTGCTAAGAGACTTGTGCACCAATCATATACATGAGCTTGCAAGCATTCAAAACCAATATACATGTAGTGCTTTGAGGCTAAGTGCTGTGCGGCACTCCCTCCCATTCGATTCAACATACTTATAATAAGCTTCAGAGGGAGGCTCATAAGAGTAGAAATGATAATTTGACTTCCACATTTCTCAACACCTTCCACACAGTAGGCATTTACATACTCTTGCACAGACATGGCACCCACATTTCATGTGGACCCTTTCAGGTTTACAAGATCTCCCCTCCTAGAGAGCCCTGTAATGAAGTATTTGTTGTCAACAGTGAGGTCCAGGGTCTCTCCCCGGATATTGAACACATTGGCATCGACATCCCAATACTGGATGAGTCTTTGAAGTAAGCGGTTGAGTTCCCTCATGTTTACTGTTCGGTAGAATTTCAATAAAGCACACCTTCTAAGCGCATCAAGAGTGGTAGGATATTGCTTAGCAACCCTATCCATATCTTCATGCTCCCTCTCCCTCCAAATAAGTGCCATCCTACCAAAAGAAGGGCCATTTTTTAGTTTTTGAGCATTTTCTAGACACTTTTAGGCAAAAACGCTACTCTACTAACTACACAGTAATGTTTGGGCGCTACTCTCCTTGAGGAATAGTAGCACACACCCTTAAAAATACCCTACTTTACCTCCTAGACAGTAGCGTACATGAAATTGATGAGTTGAGCATGGCTAGATAAATATTTTTAAGCATAAAAATTGACAAATGAACCATCAAAATGCAAGTAGGGATGAAAATAACTTACTTGGAAGAGGTTTGAGGTTGAATGGTGGCCCGATCGGATCACTATGAATGGTTGAAGATCAAGGGTTTGCTCCAAAAATTGCCCTCCAAATTACAAATGTGATATTTGAGTTTTCAAAATGAAATTACATATATGAATTTGAATTTGATTTTTTACCCACTTTTTTGAAAAATCTATAGTTTCAAATTTCATAAAAAAGGGTTCTATTTAATCATTAATATCTATAAATGTTGATGAGGTGAATTTAACCTATGTTTCTCAAATTTTCACTAGATTTTCATAGCATCAATCCATTATGACTTAATTTCTTTATTGACGGACCATGTTAAGTACTTGATGGTTGAAAGTTTATGTCATTGAAGATCTTTTGTCGTTAATACTAACTTGGTTGTTGAGATCCTAGTCTTTGCCAGGTCATGAGTCATGATCCTAGAAGCTGTCATTTAAGTCATTTTAAGATCTTGTTTAGACTATTGAAACCTAAACAAGATGGCCGAACAAACTTGTCCTCTTCAAGCTTGTTAAAGGAACTGAAGTCCCATCCGCTTAAGTATAAGTTTAACCCTTTTTTGGACTTTTGTGGATTACTTACGAAAAAGGAATACTCTAGTCATCTGTGGCTAGAAGAGTTCTTCTTCCATTATTTTACACTTTTTCGTGGGAGGAGACTAACTTTACGAAAAAGGACCTTTTGGAGCCTTCTTTAGGGTTTTCAGGCTCTCGAAATAAGAAAACACGAAGTGAGCACCCACCTACTCGGGCTCGATATGAAATCCACGAGAGGGTAAAAAGAGGATTGTTTAAGTTTTTCAGACTCTATAAACAGGAAAACACCAGCGAGCATTAACCTACTTGGGATCGATATTAAAATCCATGAGTAGGTGAATGGAGTTATTGTTTAATTTTTTCAGACTCCTTAAAATTGAAAACACCGTCGAGCAAGAACAGATCTCGGCTCGATATTAAAATCCAGAGATCAATACTATAGAGTAGTCTTCTATCTCTTTTTCAAACTCTGTAAACAATGAAGAAGGTCCTGAGTCTTCCTCCCATGGGTTCGTTAAACTCTTTACATGGTTGGATCTACTGAGTTTTCATTGTTTCTTGGACTCATTAAAACAAAAAGAAAGGTATTCTTTTATCGAAAAAGAATAAGGGATAAGAAGGGTATATCACATCTTACAGTTTCAAAGGCAATTCAGTCAGTCCTATCCTTGAACACAACACCTACTTGAGTCCATCATGTCAGTTGGGTTTTAGTTTTTGACCTTAGGGTGAACCTGATCTCCGAGTTTTTTACTCCATTGGTTGGTTATTCTTCCAACCATATGGAGGGTTTGCTAATGTCTCCTACATTGCAGGCTTATATCACTTCCCCATCATGTTGAAAACTGCCTAAGTCACATTGTGTCATGCTCACTATTCAAGGATACAGCCTGTGTTGGCCATTTTGCAGTTTACCTTGACCTCATGTGTCGGCCATCCTAGTGTCAGTCTTGTTACTTGTACTACTCCACATAAGCGCATACCATTTGAGTGTTCCTCGTGTTGGATGATGGAGGATGCCTTAAGGCCTCCCTTCCAACGAACTTCTTCTCATTGACATCAACTCATTTTTGCTCTGGGAATGAAGTTTAGAGTTTCAGTTAGTACCTTGAGGATTGAAGTCACCAGTGGAAATCCCTCTCGCTATTGAATTATGAGAATACATCAATGTCTCTTATTTGACAAGTTCCTCAAGTGTTCGACGTCAAGTCCATTTATTCACACTTATTGGATTGTACTAGGTACCTTGGTCCCCATTCTCATTATCGGTGGAAGCCCTTGCGTTTGTTAATGGTATACATCAATGACTGGTAATCAAACGATACCCCCCATGTTCGACTTTCAGCTCATTTATTCACATGGTTAGGGTTTGTACCTTGGGTTGTTTGGATGAAGACCTTGGGATTTTGATAGCATTACCTCATTATGTTATCACCCAAGCTGTGCAAGACTGATCCTCACTCATTTTTTTGCTCTCCATGAGACATAGATCCAGTTTGTTGTTATGGCTATGATCTCTCATTCTGACATGGATCCATGCTTGTATTTCAGTGGCCATGCTATATATACATCTCCTAGTTATGTATCGGAGATCAGGTTGTATCATACTACACATCTGTATGATGTCAAGATTGTAATTGCTCGCTGACCTTGATTGTTATTTCAGGTACTTTTGTGACTTGGTTCTGTGGTTTCTTGCTCCTCTGCTGACTTGGAATTATAATGTATTTCGGCCATCGTTTCCCTATAACCTCACACATTAGGGGGCATCTGTTATAGGTCAAATATGCACTTCTCCGTCCGTGATCACATTTAGTTGTTGATCACACAAAAGGACAACTTGGATTGAAGAGCATGATGACCCTAGATGATGAATGGCCTAGACTTACCCCTCTACAGTTGACAAAACCCTCTTTTTACCTACTTTTAAGGAAAAACGATATCCTACAAGCATGATAGTAGTGTTTGCCTCCAAAAATACTCTACTCCACTTCATTAAAGTAGCATTTTCTCTAAAAAATACTCTACCTTGCTTCAATAGAGTAGCGTATAGCCTCAAAAATCTTACAAATGCTGGTTGTAAAGCAGGGAAGTTGCATGTTGAACACAACTCCACTTAAGAAAAGTAGCGTACACCTTAAAAAGTAATAAAAATATATTAATTTGACGAATTGGGATTAGTTGAAGTTGGTTTTGCAACTTCCCCAACTTCCCAATCAAATTACCTCTCGATCCAAACTGCCTACCTTGTCCCATAAATACAAGGCGGATAGATGAGAGAGGAGAGGAGAAACTATGCATTAAGGGTTGTTACACTAGAGGAATTCCAAATTTAGTGTGAAGAGAAGGATCCCAGGATCCAGTTGCACAAGCACTCTGAAGGATCAGGTATAATTGTACTGATTATTTGCTTTTGACAATAAAGGTTGAAATGCCCTTCCCATCCCAATCAAATGTCTAATGGATTGCATATTTGTTTGGATTAAATGCTTGATTGTTTTTTATGTTTAAATTGTATTTCAATTTCATCATTGTTATATCAGTTAAGATATGTTGAGGAAGGTATCTTTGTATTACAGGTTCGTCAAACGGAAGATGAAGTGGAGGATCGATCGAAGGAGCAAGCGAAATCTAGGATCGAACTTCGTTAATAAGGTATGCCTTCAAGAACCTTGATCTATTTCCTTTTGTAGAAGTCTATGTGATATGATCAATGTATTTACCTGTCACCCCAGAAGTTGGTAGTGTCCATCTCCTCGCTATAGGGTAGAATTCCTGAACAACAGGAGTGACTATGGGGGACAAGTTGATGGATGCTAGCGGGAGACTCTCAGGGTGACATATTGCAGAATACTTTGAACAAAGGCAACCATAATGGTGAAGCTTCCATGTGAGTAGACATGATCTATTGTTGCGCTGAAAAGCACTGTTGGGGCCTTCTTCATGGTTTCAATGAGCTCCAAGAAGGACTAAAAGTGTGCTAAAAAATGGTACTGTCCTGTGGATTTGTGCGAGCCCAGGACTGTTCATGCTCATGGATGCTTTCAATTTTAGAGAGTATGAAAGCAGTAAGTAGACTCCATTGGTGGTATTTTTTGTATGTTAGTCTCCAAGGCCCAAAAAAGCATAAAATGATGCAAATGGAGAACTCTTCTAGCCAATGTGACTAGAGTATTCCTTTTTCGTAATTAGTCTACAAGGTCTGGAAATGGGGTAAACTTATACCAGGTACACACCATTTTAGATACTTTTAGCGAGCAAGAAAGGAAGCAAGATTGCTCGACGATCTTTTCATTGTTTTAGGAGTCGGAAAAGAGCTTAACAAAAACTCCCTAAGTGTCTTTTTCGTAAAAGAAGTGGTCGGCCTGAAAAAGGGATAAAATTATACCGAACAACAAGGTATGGGTGAGTGTGAGAAATGATCTCAAGCATTTTCATGAGCGCAGAAAACTGAATCCGGTGATATAAAAAATGTCAAAAATGGACAATGGCCGATGTGGCACGCAAACCGAGGTGATGGGGGGCATGCAGAAAAATGCCCTAAAAATGTGGTGGCGAGAGTGAGAAATGATCTCAAGCTTCATCACGAGCACGAAAAACTGAATTCGGCGATATAAAGAATGTTAGAAATGGACAACAGGCGATGTGGCACACAAACCGAGGAGACGGGTGTGTATGAAAAAATGCCTAAAAATGGGACTAGTGGAATTGGGAAACTAACAAGACCATCGTGGAGTTCTCACCGTGTTGAATCTAATGGTATCAATGGTTTGAAAAACGGACGTCGTATGGCTCTAGAATGGCTGTTTGAAAAATAGTAAAATGTCTATAAATAGTGAGTGGACCCATAGGGACATGTGTCATTTTCACGGTTGAGTTTCACAGGAGACTTGATATCGGTTAGAGCACTTTATTCATTTGCAGGATATTCGACCGTGGGTTTTCCATTCCGCGAGTTTCAGGTAAGCCTATTAGCCTTAAGCTATAAGTTTATTTAATTTCGGGGGGAAATGGGGGACTCAAGGGCAATACATTGGTCACTTTGAGTGATCAATGGGGAAATCGCGGGTCCTGAGCCCTTTTATGCGATTCAGATCACGGCTGAGAGCTCTGCAGTCACGATCCAGAATCACGACTGTGATTTTCACAATCCCGATCTGAATCGTGGTTGTGGTCCTTACAATCGTGATCTGAATCGCGGCTGTGGGCTTCACAGCCGTGATTTGGATCGCAGCTGTGGCCTACACAGTCATGATTTGGATCGTGGCTGTGGCTTACACAGTCATGATTTCGCGGCTGTGGGTCCTACAGCCGCTATTTGGATCATGACTGGGGAAAATTTTTTGGGTATAATTTTCTGAAATATTTTCTATGTTTTTGGGCAAGATGATCAGAGTGCCGAGGCCTGTGTGGAGGGAGAGGGAGATGCCTGCTGATTTGGTTGAGATTATCGATGGGGACCATGGTGTTTAGGATGTGCTAGTAGTGAGTGGACTAATGAAGTTCGCTCAAGTTCCTATTATGCGGTCAACAAAGTTGTTGCTGACCAAGTTGATTAGATTCTAGGATCCAACCCTTCAAACTTTTATTATTCAAGGTGATAGGTTAGACCTCACCTTGATGGATGTTTATTTTTTGACTGGTTTACCCTGTTTAGGTGTGATAGGATATACACAGCCTAGGATCCAAGGGGATATTGACATAGAGGATCTTTTGGAGAGATTTTGTCATCCAGGTTCCCAAGCGCATGCGAATGCACTTTCAGTTAGTGATATAGAGGATCCGGCTATGAGAGTAGTTGCAGCTTGTGTGTTGCGAGTGCTTAGGTCTCAGGCACCGCATTAGTTGTCGGGTGGGCAGATGATGTTGTTACACCAGGTTATGACTGGGAAATACTATGCCTGAGGATAGATGTTCCTAGCTGGTGTTCAGTGAAAGCTAAATGAGGTGAGTCAGTTTGGGGGGAGCTTTAGCTATGCCTCCTTCTTATTTTGTTTCTTCTTCGAGCGGGTGCCAACTTTACGGCCCCGTATTCTGGTCCGGGATGGTGGTGTTCGTGAACCGTGGATGGTGTGGTGGGGTGAGATGATGCCTCACCATGGTGGTGGGGAGTCAGGACATGTTTTTACTACTGATATGTACCAGCAATGGGAAAAGATGCCGGTTTTGTTCTATGATTTTCCGTACCGGGGCATGGACTTTCGTGGTGATTTCAAGATGACACGAGCTCCGGGACAAGCCTGGGGGCTGGATGGTATGTATTTGTTTTTGTTTTTCTACATTATGTTTATAAATTTATAGGTTTTTTCCATTATGATGTTTTAGGATTATTCTTACGATGTTGACTTCTTTGAGTGTTGGTTATCATAGATGTGGGTCCGAGGCCTTTATTGGGGCATCCGGTTCGTAGAGGTGATGTGGTGGTGGTACCATGATTACCTCCTCCACCTACGAGAGGATCCGTATGTCGCTATGATGATGCTGAGGGGGTGGATGATATACGGGCTACCATCGTGGGATTACTGGACAGTGTGGCAGATGATGGCTGGAGGGATTTGGGCTGGGAGGTCTTAGAGACATGTTACGATGCTCCGCGTGAGTGGAGGTCGATTCTGAGATGAATCACTGTGTTGGCAGTGGAGAGGAGAGCTCAGGACCAGTTTGATCCAAAGGAGGAGGAGTCGAAGGATGAGGACTAGTCTGCATACTACCTGCCCCCAAATGCTGATGAGCATATGGGGGTGTTTTTGTTGATACATATTATGTACGGCTGGTGTACTTTTTGTATATTTTGGGTGCTGAGGGCACTCTTGACATTATGACTATATGATGATATATATATATTTATGCATATGGATGTGTTTTTTATTATACAGTCATGTATGCACGTGGATGCACATCTTGTCATTGTTTTTATGTCTTGTTGCACGTAGATGCAATTGTATGTTGTTTGTTTTCCCGTGGAGGCACGTTCTATGCACGTGGATGCAATACTATGATGGTTCCTTTTGTTTGTTTATTTGATTTTTTGATTCCTATGTGATGCATGTTCCTACATGTTTTGGTTAACGTGACATTCTAGAATGTTGTTAGCCATTTGGTTTGCTACACCATTTAGATTTCTTGGGACATGAGTGAATGAAATGGATTCAAAGTGTTGAATTATTTGTTTAGTGCATTGGAATTTTCTAAATAGACAGGGATCACGTACCTGATAATAGTTGTTGAGATGGGAAACACGGAGCTGGGAGTCGAGGTAAACGAGAAAGTGACTTATGCCCATCTGGAGGGCAGCGGTCAAGAGACAAGTCACAACATCGTACTCAACATGTTATTGGTAGCAGTACCTATACACACTCTGTCAAGGTCGATGAACTCGTGTGATGGGGAATAGAGTACCCAAGCTGCAGAGGCGAGGTTTGGATACCAGCGACTTGCACCATCAACAAAGCCGACATAATAGAGTGGAACAGGATCCATCTATGTTCATGCAGGAAAAAATGAAAATGTAAGGCTTTGAAAGTTTACAGTGAAAAAATGAATTGAAAAGCTGTACAATACAGACTGTGGTGTCTGGAATATTTTTTTATGGATAGAAGCGTTTAAGGTACAATCCGTTATGAGGGTTGCGCATGGGGTTACCTTCTGAGTCAGTCAAAATGTATGCCCCATGTCCAAGGCAAGTGTGTATGATGTATGGGCCTTGCCACATGGATTCAAATTTTTCTTTTCCCATTTTGTCATGGGCTTGATCGTAAACGAGTACAAGGTCTCCTTCACTAAATGCTCGTGGGTAAACATGTTTATTATAACTGACTTTAGATCGGTTCTTCACGGCTTCAATTGTTTGGAGAGCTACGTGGCAATCTTCGTCAACTTTCTCTAAAAGAAGTAGGCGTTGTTCAATTGGTGAATTATCTGGGAGGAGTTCGCTGGCGATGTGCAACGTCGGGATCTGACACTCAATTGGGAGGACATATTCTACACTGCGAACTAAATGGAAAGGGGTGAAATCGGTGGCAGTTTTAGTGGACGTGCGGTAATCCCATAGTGTGGGAAAAAGCATGTGATGCCAATTGGACTTATGTCGGTCGACAGTGCGCTGGAGGATAGTCTTAAAAATTTTGTTAATAGCTTCGACTTGGCCGTTCCCTTGGGGGTAGTAGGCGAAAGAGAAATGATGGTCAAACTTAAGGAGGGTTGACAATTCTTGCCAAACAGAGTCCTCAAAGTGAGAACCATGATATGAGATGAGTTGCTTTGGTACTCCAAAACGAGCAATAACATGGTTTAGGAAAAAGCGGGTTGCAGTGTCGGCTTTGTAGTTGTAAGTAGGCATGGCTTCTTCCCATTTGGAAAATTAATCGACGACCACAATGATGTGATTATGGCCGCCAACAGATGCAGGATTACAATCCATGAAGTTGATAACCCATTTGCAAAAAGGGTCAATGGTGACGGCTGGACGAAGGGGGGTGGGTGGGGTTCTTGCCTTGGGGGCAAAAAGCTGGCAATTTTGGCAATGTTTGACTGTTGTGACACAGTCGGTAAATAATGAGGGCCAAAAACAACCTACGTGGATCACCTTTTGGGCAGTGGCCATTCCAAAGAAATGGCTGCCGTAGGCACCACTATGGTAGTCATTAAGGACTTGTTATGCTTCTTCTCGAGAAAGGTAATGTCGTAGGATTGTGTCGACACCGCGTCAATAGAGGACATCACCTAAGAGGAGATAACGGGGGGCATGGTGACAGATGCGACGACATTCATCACAATCGATATTGGGTTGACACATCTGTGTGCGGAGGTAAACCAAAATTTTGCCGTACCAAGGGTCGTCAGACAAGATGGTCATCAATTAGATCAGTATGGATAGCTGGTGATGGCGATGAGGATGGTAGGTCCGTAATGAGCTGAGTGAGTGCTAGGTATTTGGTGCTCTTTGGGGTTTTAAAAGTCAGGTCGTATTCTTGTAGGATAATCACCCATTTAGCTACGTGGCCTTGCAAAAGGCGACATGTCAAGAGATAGACCATTGGGTTGGAATTTGCGACAACTGTGGTATGGCTGAGGAGAATGTAATGGTGCAATTTCTGTATTGAAAAGATGATGTCGAGCGCCATTTTCTCTTCATGTGGGTAGCGCAATGGTGGGACTGATAAGGTTTGGATTACATA
Source organism: Larix kaempferi (assembly GCA_027924585.1). Classification (NCBI taxonomy): domain Eukaryota; kingdom Viridiplantae; phylum Streptophyta; class Pinopsida; order Pinales; family Pinaceae; genus Larix; species Larix kaempferi. The sequence goes on along the minus strand of BSBM01000088.1, from coordinate 14,141,894 downwards.
GTAAATGACATGATCTTGAAGAGCAGAGTTTGCTTGGATGAGTACTTCAGAAACAACATAATTAGATGTTGAAACGTAAAGGATGAAGTCTCTTGTAAAATCCATAGGAGAAATCAAGGGGGAATTAGTGAGTGATTTCTTTAGGTCTATGAAAGCTCCTTCTGCTTGGTCATCCCATACAAAACGGGTGTGAAGGCGTAGTAAAAGAAGTAAACCATGAACTGTCGTGGAATAATTGGGGACAAAGCGGCGGAGGAAGTGGGACCTTCCCTGAAGGCTTTGTAGCTATCTTAGTGTACGAGGTGATGGTAGGTCCACAATGGTTTGGACCTTTAAAGGGTCTACAGTGATCCCTTTTTCTGAAATGATGATGTTGATGTATATGTAACTTCAGAATTTATTTCACATATATGTATATTGTATTCCTATAGAGACGTTATTATTCCTCTATACGGAAGTGTTGTCATTTATATTGTAAGTGTCGTAACTTATACTTGATGGGTTATTAGACCACCTTGTTGGGGTCAACCCTGTATAAGTCATGTGGGTCAAAGGGTTATTAGACCACCCTATTGGGGGTCGGCCATGTGTATCAAAGGGTTATTAGACCACCCTAGTGGGGGTCGGCCCAGTCAGCATTATGTTAAGTGGTTAAGTTGAGGCCGACCTAGTTGAGTAAAGGTCAAGTCAAGTTAGTGTATAAATAGGGAGTGTGTCTCTCTCATTTTACACATTCTATTCTCTCACTCACACTCTGGAGAGTGGCGCACTTGTGGAGGAGGAGGATCTGCTGCTAGGAGAAGACTATCTCTTGTATTCTGGTTGTATCATTGCTCTATCTATCTCTGAGGAAGTTATTGGGGTTTTTCACCTTTATGGTTTTCCCCAAGTAAACTCGGTGTCTCTTCTATGCTTGCATTATTGTGTCCATGAATGATATGTTGTAGATTTGCTGTACATGTTTTTCTCTCAGTTAATATCCTAGATCAGATTGAAGTAAATTCTGAAAATTTAACATGGTATTAGAGTTATCCTGAAAGAAGGCATGATATGGCATGTATGACACTTGTTGCACTTACGATGCTAGGGCTTGATATAGCAAAAACCAGGCATCGTAGCACTTTCGCTATAAATCCGTTTTGGAGAATTTTTCAGATCTGAAACCTTTACAGTTCAAAGATTAAATCTTCATGTACCTTGTGTCCAAAGGAAAACCTCTAATTCGTTGTACTTTGTGATTTATGATCTGTACAATATAGGGTTTCTGTCTCTTCCAGATCTGAGTCAAAATCAGGTGACCTTGGGAAAAAGGTCATAACTTGGGCTAGGAAGATCCAAATGAAATTTAGTAAAGAGTGACAGGTAGTAAACAGACTGTACTATCTCAGTAAAACGTTTCAGAGGCCGAAGTTGAACCAGTGACACGTGGCACGCTGTACAAGTTTGCTCTCCTGTATTATCCCATAAACAGGTCACGTTGCGACACTTGGCATAAATATGTCTCAGAGAATCCAATTGAGGTTAGACCTATCGGGATGGAAATATGAAAGGTCGAGTTATCTCAGAAAACATTTGCAGACCCTGTGGATCAAAAAGTTTGGGGTTACACCAGAAACAATCAGGTACATATTTATGTCAAAACAGAATTATTTTTTAGTACCTTAATTCATGGCTTCCGGAATTTAGGGCTTCGAACAAAGTTGGAATTTTTGTAATCGGAGACCACGGCTGGATGATACTCATCCAAATAGAAATTTAGAGACCAAGATCAGATTTGTTGGTTGGGCAGAAGGCCGAGCTAGATCAAACCCTAGTTCAGGACTTTGATCGGAAAGATGGAAAATTAGGGCTTCTGCAAAAATTGGAATTTTGGAAATCTGTGACCACGGCTGGAAGCTCCTTAGAAAAATCGAAGCTTAGAGTTTTGAATCAAATATTTTGGTTGGGTGAAGCTTTAGGAAACTCAAACCCTAATTCAGGGTTCTCCCTAATGAATCCAGAAATCTAAAAGGCAATTTTGAGGGGTGAAACTTTGCAGTTTTCAAATTCTGAATATACCAACTTGATCAGCTCATCAAGGCACATATTTCTATCCTTTCGGAAGTTTGAAATTCAAAGTTTGAATTTTTGGGGTTTCTTTGACAAACCCTAATCTCGCTCCAGGTCTAGTTCTTGCAAATCAAGTGGATTGGGTTGATCCTAGAAAAAGATGGATTGGTCACCTGCATAAGTGAAGAAGTTCCTGTCTCAGAGGGAGATGAGGCTAAGGCCTTCCATAAGAAGATTACAAGCAATCTTGACAGGTATGGATTATAGGTATGTTTTATGGTTAATTTTATCATATGTTTGTCTTCATATCATTACAGTACAATCTTGATTAATTACTGGACTTGTCGTATCACCTTAATAGAAGATATTCATTGATTAAGGTTTTGACACTTATGATTGTACTAATGCATTGTGATGTTGTATGAGGTTTATGTTGTTTGCTAACACAAAAGGTACACCAAAAAAGTCAAATCATGTTCTACTTCAAGAACATATGCTCATGGTGACATGAAGACAAAGATTCATCCATTGTCATGGATCACATAGAAGATCTACTTTCGAGGTATGTATAACTTGGTTCTACAATGGTTAACTTGTGAGACATGCAGGTTACTAGCACAAGTCACTGAAGAGAACCAGAAGACATTATGCGGGTATGTTAGACATAACTAGCTAGCATGCTAATCCAGGTATGTTTTTCCTATATCAAGCTAGAATCCTACCTCGTGTTAGGATCTTATACTGTTGTGTTGTTGATAATGATTATTCATGAAGTCATAGGTTTGAATAATCATGGTTGTATGCATATTATGTTTCTTACCATAATTGATGATATGACTAACCAGAAGAATCATGAAGGTATAGGTTTGAATATCACGGGTTTTATGCATATTATATCTCTTATCTTAATTGATGATTCAACTAACCAGAAGAGTCCTATGATCAAATAAGAATATGTATGAGTAAAATAAGACTTCCCTGAAACCTTGAATACTAATGTTTATTATCTGTGAATGATCATGAATATACCTATTTAAGATTATTGTGTTTTGATAGTATTAAGATTATACTAATAAATGTGTGATCATGTATGAGACCTCAAGGATAACACAATGATGATACTAATAAGCAGCATAGATAAATATAAAAGTGATGAAATAGAAGATACACTAGATGGATTTCAAGACAACTTTCTTGAATGGTGTAGTTGAAGAAGAAGTGTATGTGGAGCAGCCACTTGGTTCCGAGACACATGACAGGGAGTCATATACGTGCAGAACTTGGGTATGATGCACCACTTTCTAGGTATGGAGGTGTGGCAGAGTGCAGATGGAATATTCCTTGGACAAGGGAAGTATGCAGTAGAGATCCTGAAGAGGTTCGGGATGATGGACTGCGAGGCTATGGCATCGAATCTGAAGCTTCTATGTGATGCTTCATCTAAGCCAGTTGATGTCTCTATGTATTGTCAGATGATTGGGTCCTTGATGTACCTGAAAAACACAAGACCAGATATTTGCTTTGCGGTGAACACATTGAGTCAGTTCCTGACAGATTCGAGGAGTGTTCATCTGGTTGCTGTAAAGAATGTTTTGAGGTACCTGAAGGGTACAGTGGATTATGGGCTCAAGTATGAAGCGAATCAAAAGTTTAACCTGCAGGGTTATGTTGATTCATATTGGGTTGGCAGTGCTGCAGATAGGAAGAGCACATCTGGGTGCTACTTCAGTATGGGATCAGGTGTGATCTCTTGGTTTAGCAGGAAGCAGTCCTACCTAGCACTGAGTACAGTTGAGGCAGAGTATGTTGCAGCCTGTTCAGCTATTTGTGAGGCAGTATGGCTATGGAAGCTAATGTCTGAGTGATTTGATCTCCCAATGGATGCTACTGGTATCTTTTGTGATAACCAGAGTTGTGTGAAGCTATCTGAGAACCCAGTGTTTCGTGATAGGTCGAAACACATAGAGATAAAATATCACTATATCAGTGATACGGTGCAGAGAGCAGCTGTGAAGCTCCTGTATATTGCGATGGATGAGCAGATTGCAGATGTGCTGACGAAACCACTAGCCAGAGTGAAGTTTGAGTACTTCAGAGAGAGGCTTGGTGTTCTTCGGATTGATGACACTTCGAGGAAGAATTGATGGACACATTTGCAGAGGCCATTCTAAGCATGTTGGAAGGAGGATCCTTCACATGGCTGTGGATGTAAGTGCTGGATGATGAGCATCAGGATGATGCTCCAGTTACTACTCTGTATATGCATCAGGATGATGTTGGATATGATCAGTTGGATAATTTATATGTATATGTATGTATGCATCATGTTGGATGCTTAGACCATGTATATGTATATGTATCAGGTGGATACATTGTATGATCAGGTAGATCATGTATGCTGATATGTATCATGTATGATCAGGTGGATCATGTATCTGTATATGTATCAGGTGGATACATTGTATGATCAGGTAGATCATGTATGTTGATATGCATCATGTATGATCAGGTGGATCATGTATTTGTATTTGTATCAGGTGGATACATTGTATGATCAGGTGGATCATGTATGATAATATGTATCAGGTAGATACTTGGTATGCATCAGGTAGACGCATGATATGATCAGGATGATCGTGGATGACGAGCTTCAGGATGTTGCTCCAGATGACTTGTAGTAGGATGTTGCAGTGATGATGATCAGGATGATCATTTGTACATCAGGATGATGTATGGTGAGTATCAGGTTGATACTTTGTGGCCGTGGAATAGGTTGTGCAGATAAGCATGTAATTTGTGCCCTGGGAAATTTGCAGATAGTCTTTTGAGGTTTTGCCTATGGCATGTAATTTGTACCCTGGGATATTTGGAAAATGATCTTTCGAGGTTTTGCTTGGGAGGACATATAATTTGTGCCCTGGAAGATTTGCAGATAGTCTTTCGAGGTTTTTCCTATGGCATGTAATTTGTGCCCTGGGATATCTGGCAGATGCTCTTTCGAGGTTTTGTCCTATGGCATATAATATGTCCCTGAGAGATCCGATAGGTTGGGTTGTGTGCCCGTAATAAGTCCTGGGATGCTCTTGCGAGTTTTTTCCATGACCACATATAATTTGTCCATGGGAGATCCTATAGGTAGAGCTGTGTGCTCGTAACAGCCTGGGATGCTCTTACGAGGTTTTGTGGTGACCACATATAATCTATCCCTGGGAGATCCTATAGGTAGAGCTGTGTGCTCGTAACAGCCTGGGATGCTCTTGCGAGGTTTTGTGGTGAGGTCACATATAATATGGCCCTGGGAAATCCTATAGGTAGAGCCGTGTGCTCGTAACAGCCTGGGATGCTCTTTTGAGGTTTTTTGATGCACGTAATAAGTCCTGAGGATTCCATAGTATGGCGAGTGATGACGAAGACCTGCAGGTGGTGGGCCTACATCTAGTATGAAAAAGGACTGGCTCTGTAGAACTTCCTATGACGAGTAGATTCAGAGATTGATTGAGATAGCAGCAGTAGTGACGATGATGATGAATCGATGACGATTATCCAGTGACAATGATCCAGAGAAGAAGACTTGTGCTAGAAGACCTGTGTCGAGAAATACCTTCCTAGTTAAGAGGGAGTTTTGATGTATATGTAACTTCAGAATGTATTTCACATATATGTATATTGTATTCCTATAGAAATGTTATTATTCCTCTGTACGGAATTGTTGTCATTTATATTGTAAGTGTCGTAACTTATACTTGATGGGTTATTAGACCACCTTTTTGGGGTCGGCCCTGTATAAGTCATGTGGGTCAAAAGGTTATTAGGCCACCCTATTGGGGGTCGGCCATGTGGGTCAAAGGGTTATTAGACCACCCTAGTGGGGGTCAGCCCAGTCAGCATTATGTTAAGTGGTTAAGTTAAGGCCGACCTAGTTGAGTAAAGGTCAAGTCAAGTTAGTGTATAAATAGAGAGTGTGTCTCTCTCATTTTACACATTCTATTTTCTCACTCACACTATGGAGAGTGGTGCACTTGTGGAGGAGGAGGCTCTGCTGCTAGGAGAAGACTATCTCTTGTATTCTGGTTGTATCATTGCTCTATCTATCTCTGAGGAAGTTATTGGGGTTTTTCAACTTTATGGTTTTCCCCAAGTAAACTTGATGCCTCTTCTATGCTTTCATTATTGTGTCCATGAATGATATGCTGTAGATTTGCTGTACATGTTGTTCTCTCAGTTAAGATCCTAGATCAGATTGAAGTAAATTCTGAAAATTTAACAGATGAAACCCAACAGACGGCCAGCTAGAACACAAAAGACACACTTGAGGGGGTTCAAGCGGATTTGGTATTTACGACAACACAATAAGACTTGTCGAAGGTCGTCTAGATGGTCAGATCATATCTTAGATCGAGCTATGAGGTCATCTAGATAAACCAATATGATGTTAATCAGGTCATGAAAACAATAAGTCATGGCACGCTGGAATGTGGCTCCAGCATTCTTGAGACCGAAAGGCATGATGCGATAGGCGAAGGTGCCCCATGGGGTGGTGAAAGCAGTTTTGTATTGATCTTCCTTGTGGATTTGGATTTGGTTATACCCAGAGAAACCGTCCATGAAAGATAGTACCTTGTGTCCCACACATGCATCGATTAGTTGGTCGATAAATGGTGTTGGGAAGTTGTCTTTGTGACAAGCTAGATTGAGGTCGCGGAAATCAGTGCATACACGAATGGTGCCCACTTTCTTATTGACTGGAACTGGGTTGGAAACCTAGGTAGTATAAGCAATAGGGTATATGAAACTTGCTGTTTGAATCTTATCAAATTTGGCCTTGATGGCTAGAAGCTTAGATGGGTGAATGGGGCATTGTTTCTCGTGAACAGGGGGTATGTTAGGCCAAGTGTCTAGGTGATGTTCTACAATTTTAGGATGAAGACCAGGCATCTCAGTGTAAGACCAGGAAATTATATCGCGAAACTCTTGGAAGAGTTTATTATAGGCTTGCATTTCCTCTTTAGTGCATGATTCGCCTAAGGAGATAAATTCAGGTTTTCCAGGTGTGGTGGAGATGTCAATTTTTATGATAGGCGAAATGTTGACCTTATTACCTTCTTCAAAGGAATCTGGTGCTGGGATTGGATCTTTGAACCAATAGACCTTGGTTGGTAAAAAATCTTTTGATTCGATGGACAGTTGGTTTGCCGTGGTAGAGGTAGATGCATTAGGGATGAAGTATGACCGATGGTGCATATCATCCCAGGGTTAGTCTGGTGCAGTAAGTGTTTCTAGAATTTCCTCGTCTCTACGGAAGTAGCGTGTCATCAAATCAATTGGTTTAGGCTTGTAGGTGGTTGAAATCATATAAATGGTATTGATTTCTTCTGAAGGGGAAGATTCTGGGGGGTATATTTCTTCAATGAGCGGGGGAGATATCTCATGGTCAGCATTATTCAATCTGTATAGAGCTGCTCTAGAATTTGGGATATCAGGGCAATGATGTGAATAATGGCTGTAGATGCCGCATATCAGACAAGGGTGGTTGGTACGCAATGCTTTATCACGAGGCTGAGGGGGCAGTTCTATTTTGACAACTAGAATGTTAGTGTCATCATCCAACATTTGCACATGTTCTTGAAGTGCTGGTAATTGTGGACATTGATGGGTGGCATTGCCTATATCGTCACACAAAGAGAACTTAGGGGGAACACGGATTGTTGGGGGATTCTTCACCAACTTGGGAGTCGGTGGGGCGGTGCGAGTTGTGAGTCTGGTAGTGTAGGTTTGCGGGCATCTGCCCCCATTGTAGTGGAGTTGAGGGGGAGCATTACTAGATGTTGATGCAGTGGTCCCAGTTGGAGGTGGTCGGTTTTGGGTGTTCTCTACATTAGGTGGTGGACGGTTTGAAGTATTGATGGGTTGCACTGGTTGTAAAATGACATTCGGTGTTGGGGGAGGGGTCGGTACAGGTAGGTACCATACAAGTAGTCCTAATGTTAACCCTGGAAGATTCAACGTAGCCATTATTGGTTTGTTGATGACTCCGGAAGGAGGAAATAAGAATGGGATAGTGTGAATCAATGTTGCTCCGATGTGACTAGGCACCATGGGTGGTTGTGGCAGTAAAGGTGGTTGTTGAGTATGTGGCTGTGTATTGTGCGAAATGGTGAATAGATCAGATATTTCAGTTATCCACAGTGGGGGTGGGACAGATGGGAACGTGGAGGTCATGGGAGTATCCGAATATATCCCGGGTCCGACTGAGGAGACGAATGATGTGGGTGCACTCTAAATGGGATGCTCGATCATAGGTAGAACATTTTCGGGTGCTGCGTGGGCATTAGGATCATAGTATGTTATCTGGTTAATTTTGACTATGCGTCCTTCATGGGGAAACATCATGAGGCAGAAAACAGATGAAGCGACAACCTTCATTTTATACATATAACTCTGTCCTAATAGGAGGTTGTAATCAAGTTGGGAATTGATGACCTCTATGTCTATGAGAACTAGTTTTCCCCCAATTTGTACGGGCACATTAACTAACAAGCCCTACGGTTGGGCTAAATGACCATCATAAGCTCGCAATGTGGTAGTTGATGGCTGAAGTGCGGGGGATCCAAGTTTCTGCCAGACAAAAGTCGGCATAACACATGTGGAGGCACCTTCATCGATGATGCATCGATGAACGACAAGGTTTCGAATGGATACAGAAACTTGAAAAGCTAGTGACAAAGGAAAACATGGTTCGGCTTGGTCTAAGTCAAATGCCATCATATGGGAGTGGTTAGGGTCTATGGCACCAATGGCGGACACCAATAATTTCCTCTGTGCAGGATAGTTTTTTAGGACTTCTAGAGCGGACATAGCAGTGGGGGACTGGGCTAAGTCTTCTACAATGTTATAATTTGAAGTTGCACGAGCATTAGGGTTGTTGTTGATTCATCTTAGGGGGCCACGAGGGACTTTTGGACCTCCATCCATTGGCATATTAGGTATGCGTAATGTCTAATCAGTTGGGAGGGTGCTTGAGGATGGATCAATAGGCATGGTTTCAGGGGCTGAGCCGTATTGGTTTCGGTGAGTTTGAAGGTTGATACCATTTGATGAAATCATTATCAAATGGTGAGTACTTGACTCTATATGTTGGTAATCGGTTGCAGCATAGGTAATTTGCTGCTATGGTGCAGCGGATCCTTGTGGGGGATCCATTGGACGAGTGTTTACTACTCCTTTGTTGGGTAGAGGATTCTACAATATCATGGGTTGCGGTTGAGGAGGTGGTGTTGGATGTGCAGCTTGTCCTTGTCATTGGGTATCATCGGCCCAAAGTTGACGTGCTTCCTCCAAATGGAGGTAATTATGTGTGTACTGGACGTATACCGAACAAAAGGAACATGGGTGATTTTTTCTTAGGTTGGGATTTTTGCCCTGTTTCGATGGACGATCAGGGTTTTTATTAGCAGGAGCAACGTTATTTTTATTGGGAGGATTAGGTGGTTTCCCTGCTTGGTTTTGTTGTTGGTTATTTTTGTGGTTGCATCCTCTTCCGCGATTCGGTTGACCTCCTTGTTTACGCTAGTTGTTATGGTTTTGAGGTTGGTTTTGTGGCGTGTATACTTTCTTGCAACAGGGTTAGTAGGTGTTGGAGTAGGCTGCTGTGTATAGTAAGCAGGAGGGTTTGGAGTTGGATCCATTGGTTGTTGTGGTTGTTGGTAACCTTGAGCTATTGGAAGTGTTGGGGAAGGAGGTGCTGCCTATTGAGGGTAATAAGCCGATTGGGCTTGTGGGTGAACCAGAGTCTGACTGGTCTATTGGTTATAATATGTAGGTGGTGCATAAGCTGAGGGTGCTTTCCCATAACACTGTTGGGGACATGAGGTTCCATGAGTTTGGTGGGTGTGTGCCATTGGAGCATACGAAGTTGTAGCTCTGGAATGAGATGTAGCCGTAGAGAGGTCTTGGGTGTTAATGGTACTCATCATGGTGAAAGGTTTGTTTTGTGCCATAACCTGGCCAATGATACCGTCAGTGGCATGGGATGCCCCTGGTGCGTCGCTCCAGGATGGATAACCGTGCAGGGCGTCTGGTAAGATTGTGTATAAATAGCGAGACTGGGCGTAGATTAAGTCGAACTTGCGAGATTTTAAAATGGCTTCTTCTTCCAACTGGGGTCGTTCAGAAGCTACATCCTTGGATATGAGTGGAAGGAGGGATTTCAGGAACCAATCCAGGAAGATACGGTTGTCTAGCTTGATCTTGCAGAGACTACGACGCTTACTCCACTCATGAATATGATCTGTGATATGGGTGGCCATATTCTGTCTACAAGACAGTAGGATTTCTACTCCTGCATCATAACGTACAGGTAGTTGAAAGAACTGTAGGAAAGTTGAGGCAAGGGATGTGAACGTAGGGTGTGTCCCATGGGGCTGCTCAATATACCATCTGGCTGCCGAGCCAGTGAAATTTCTTTGTAAAACTCGGAGTCAAATAGAATCGTCAACTATGAAGTTTGAGGAACACCATAGGTGAAACGACATAACATGATTTTGTGGGTCTTCTCCAGCCTTCCCTTCAAACTTCAGGATTTCTGACGGGAGCTTTGTGGGCATGGGGGGCCAAGTAGGGTCATGTCTAATTGGGTCATTGGTTAACCTTTCTAGGTCTGGTAAGTTCAAACTAGCCATGAATGACAGTCTGGCAGAGGGGTGTGACATGTTTGCTGGGGCATAAGTGCTAGTGGTAACATTATGAATTGGGCCACTGCCCCCAAGGGGGATATTAGTTGTAAAAGGGATGTTCCCTCCACCTAAAGATGTGTGAGAGGGGCCAGCGCCCCCAAGTGCAACATTAGTTACATATGGGTTTGGAATGGTTCCAGTAATTACTGGTATATAAGTAGTGGTGGTGATGGTAGGTGTAGGCCCCATGTTGGGCATACCTAAGGTAGGTGTGGGTCCCATGTTGGGCATCCCTAAGGGAGGTGTGGTAGTTGTGGCTACCATGGTGGCCGTTGTGGTGGCAAGGGTGTATGATGTTCCACCAACAGTCCCTGTGAAAAATGGGTCAAAATCCATACCATCCATGTAGATGGGATTTTCAGATTCTACCTCAGAGTGAGATGTGAAATGAGGAGCATCGGAATCAGATGACGGGGCTTTGTGTCGATGACATGTGGAGTCGAGTGACAAAGCTCTACGTCTATGATGTGTGGTGTCAAGTGAACCGAACTGAGGGGGTTCACCCTTGAAACACCGAGAACTTCTTGGGGACTCAATGGTGACAGATGTAAAACTAATGGGGGGTGGTGGGTGGAAAGCTCAAAAACCCTAATGCAACTGTGTGTGCAGGAGGGGAGCATAAAAATCAATGGCACTCAGGCCAACAACCAAACTCGAAATACTTACTATAACAGCTGTGCTATAGTAAGTGGAGTAATAAAAAATGTGGTCAAAATACCAACATACAAATGGCTCCTAAAAATAGAAAAAGGTGGACTCACTGACCAAGGGGAGGAAATAGAGCATGCAACCACCTAACTAAAAAGTATTATGACTCAACAAGACTTATCCTATGCAAGGTGATGAAATCCAAGTCAGATAATATGAATTATAGAACTGAAGGCTAGATATCCCCCTACCGGGAGGGACATCGGGTAGACAATCCTAGAAGATAGGCCACTAAGATACCCCGTTCATGGGACGTCCAGAAAGGTGAATTTGCAGCTCTTGTTCTATCACCATTGTACTCCCACAAGGGTGGTACAACGAGAACAACGAGTAAGTGTTCTTCGATGACTGAATGGATTGCGGTAGTCCACTTAGGCCTCTGGAATCAGTCTCGCTACTTCAACCCTCGTAAGGGAGAGGCATTTTCGACAAATTGGTTTTAAACCATGCCAACAAGTACTAGGGGATTTTGGTACCCTAAATGTCAACCACTATGTCTCAAAATAAAAGTGAGTGAGGGGTGTTATTTGGATACTTATCCCCTCAGTCTTACCTAACTACAATATTCTTTTGGTGTTCCCCAAATGGAATTAGAATGTTGGTTGAGTTAAGAGAATTTTAAGGCTCACTTGGATTTATTGTGACATATTGTGTGATGGTGTGGTTATACACTAAAACAAAGATGCCTCGCTTGGGCGAAAAATTCACAAATTAAAATAAGGATTTCAACTTGCAAAATATGACATCAATGTAAATGTGAAAATGATTTAAATGTGAATGCTTTTAAAATTTTTTCAAAAAATATGTGAAATTCTTTAAAATGTTTAAGGTAAAGCAAATAGCGTAAAGATGAGCTCGCTTGGGTGAAAATTTAAAACAAATTAAAATTACGGTTTTAATTTGTAAAATATGAAAATTCTAACTAAAAAATGCTTCACTCTATTTCCTTTCACTAAACTGAAATTTTTTAAGAACGATCTAGAAAAGAAAAAAACAGGAAATAAATATGAGTTTTTTAATGCTGCAAAAAAAAAAAGCAGTAGGTTGTCCAAAAATGCAGGGGAGATGGCTGCAAAAAATGGGCTGAAATGAGAAAAACTCAAAAAAACGAACCAGGCTTTACCGGACGAAAATCGCGGTTGTCTCCGATGAAAGTCGCGATCAAATCGCGGCTAAGTGGGTGCACAATCGCGCTTGGGATGCAACAAGATAGGATTTGAAAATTGCGCCCATGGGGCAGAAAACTCGCGATTAAATCGCGGCTGAGGGGGTGCACAGTCGCGCTTGGGACGCAATAGGATGGCGTTTCAAAACTGTGCCTGTGGGGCTAGAAACTTGCGATGAAATCGTGTAAAAGGGATTAACAGCCGCGATGAAATCACGTATGTGGGTGCAGAAACCTATGATTTTCCATACGGAAGACGATGCCAAAAAAAAACCCAAAAATTGATATTTTGGGCTGTTCGGGCCGCATAAAAGGCCAATAGCTATGGCAGTAAGCTAAGGGCTTAGAATCAGGCCAGATCTACACTATTAAAGATAAAAATCAATTAAAATATAAGTCCTAATTCAAAGATTCAATGAAGTGGAGTCGCCAAAAACTGTTGCTTGGGTTTTCACCCAAGCATGTGCTAATGAGCGCTTACTAACTTGTAGTAGCAGTCTCGATTAAAATAGTAAAATAATGCTAAAAGTAAATAATTAATCTATCATATGGAAGGAAATAAAAACTAGATTTCAGAATAATAAACAATGAGATTCATGAGAAAAACAAGAAATAAAAAATTTGATCTTTTGTATTACCTCAAATGGTGAGGATGGTTGAGTTTGAGCAGCTGCAAAGTTGAGGTGCTCCAATGGTCCAATGTTCTCTTCTTCTCCAATGCTCTAATGGGGATCTTCAAATTCAAAAGTGAGGCTAGGGCTCTCAAGAGTGAATTTGGCAGCATAAGGATATGATGAATGTGGATGAATAGTGAGGAGCCCCTATCACCTTTTTATAGTTTTTTGGTGATGGGAAATACCATTATGGTTTGAGGAAACCAATGGTATTGACCAAAATGGTTTAGGTTTCTTTTTCCCTCTTTTTTCTTTTTTGAATATATTTTATATTTTTATTCCCTTTTAATTGATTTTTGGGAATTTTGGACCCCTTTTGAGGGTGTTTTGTATTTTTTGAGGAAAATTACATATTTTGAGTCGAAAAAGATGGGTTTTGGTCTTTTTGGTGACCTTTTGAAGGTTTTAGAGGCTCAAAAGGTGGAAAAAGTGGACAAATGGGTCATGAGAATAGGGGAATGAGCTAGTGAGCAATTTTTGGGTGTTGACAACCTTCATCAAGTTTTGTTCTGGTTGTATGGATCCGCGATAAATTGCTTGGACTTGTTCTTGTGAAGGTTGTACCATAGATTTCGGGATGATTTAATGCATGAGGATGTTTGGGTATGTCTCTTCTGTCTGTGTTTCTGTTTGTGTCGAATGATGAATTCCATCTAAATTATGTGATAAGGTTTTATTACTCCGTCGATTAATTTGTAATGTTGGTTGATGCGAATGACAATAATATAATGCTGGTGCGAATTCTGATTATGTCTTGTTGATGCGGATGTCAAATATATATCTAAACTGTTAGCATGATGAAAAGACGATATCTTTGGTTTCTGTAGCAATTGGGTAAGGGTTAATGCATGTCTTCTCCCTATTGCGAAAACTTGGTTGCTGCAACACCCCTTAACCATCTTGGGTGAGACTTCACTGGATCTGCGAGTGTTGATGGAAAGGGTAAAACCTTTCTGGGCCGATGATTAAGGGTGTTTGGTCGGTGTTTGTTGACAATAGTGTGAAGTGAACCCCTATTGACAGAACTGTGTCAACACATTGGGTACATCTGGAAACATTGGATTGAATAGCCATATCGGTAATCCTATGGTTAATCTAGGAAGATTTAAAGTGGTAATAAAGGGAGGACCAATATCTCCAATTAGGGGGAAAAAAAAGTTACCCCTTGAAAAGGGGCGTCTTGATTGGTAGTCCCAAAAAAGGTTTCCATATCTAAACTCTCTAATAACCTCTAAATATCATGCATGCTACTGAAACTAAAAGCAACAGGAAAACTTGTGAATAGGAGGGGTGTGAAAGCCAGATCCTCACGTGTGTGTCAAATTGTCACAAATCACGATATACTATAGGGTCCAATAGTTATACTTGGCTCAATTGTTTAGAGCACTAACCAAGGAGGATTGGGACTGTACCCTTGGTCGTATAAACCAACTACCTAATAGTACGTGCGTAGTAATATCCCCGAGTGTTGTTCTCGGTGTATTGCAATAATAAGACATCCAATAGGTTTAATAGGATTGTTCCAAGATCCTGAAGGGGTCTCCCGATATAAAAGGTATGTGGGAGCTCAAATACGTAGTAGTGTTGTCTAATGCACTATGTGAAAGAACCTTACGAAAGGGGCCTTCCTATATACGGTCGAGTACGTGAAAGATCCTTTCGATATACCATAAAAGTACGTGAAAGACCGTTCGATATACCAACAAGTATGTGAAAGAACCACACAGACCCCATAATGTAGTGCATGCAAATAATGATAGCTCATACGCTTTAAGATGGAACACGTCTCCAACCTATCATTCAAGTTTCTAAGGATTTTAACTTAACTAGCACTTGATTTTATCTTAAGCGGTTAAGTGGACAAATGGAAATTTAGACTAGAATCAAAACCATGCATGTATGAGATGCAAATCTTCTTTTAGATGAAGTCCTACTTAAGGAGAGAGAAATAGTTTTTCTTCCCAAATGTACAACCCTATGCAAATGCAATTTTAGCTTGTTTCCAGAAAAAAAAATTAAAAATTGTGCACCCCAAATTATCCTAAAGTGGAAAATATATATTTCTATTAACACCAAATGCAAAGTCTAGTTTGTCTCCAATCAAATGCAAGACAAAGAAAAACACTCATTAAATTTGTCTAACTCAAATGCACACAAATATGGAACAAACTTTTTTTCTTCCTACGAGCGTAAGACCAATAATATCAAATGATCAAACTAAGGCAAGAAGAATATTTCGGTTTTCCATTTTTTGTGAATCTAGCAAAAGAGGAACAAAATTAAGCTTCTCTTTGAACTAAAGTTGAGACAAATAATCAATATTTTCCAAAAATCACTAAATAGCTCAGCATGTGAAGGAAACAAGATACACAACCCAATAAAATGAGGCTAAAAAAGACATGGATATCCCACACTTTTCAAGTCTTTAAAACAAGCCAATCCACACCAAACCAAAAATTATCTTGAAATCTTAATATGGGTCAAAGAGACTATAAGAGACACGATTCATGCCCCCCCCCCAGCCACGAGGAGGAATTGTTTTCAAAAATACAATTCATTTTGCTTAAAAATGTAAGCAAAACTCTAGTTTTGACTCAAAGAGCCAAACATGGATCCAAATCTCAAGAAGACCCAAGAAGAGAGGAAAATGGAAAATCTAGATTGATATTATATTTGAGACAGAGAAGATACAGATCTGAGAATAAAACTTGAACCAACCTTAAGAGGTAGATTGAACTCTACTGCAAAATTTTGCACAGATATGCGATGTAATATCCCTGATCTGATATCATATGATATTATCTCAAATAGAACTTTAAAATAAGAAATTTTCCAAGTAGTAACTAGTTCTCAAAACTAGTTAAGAAGGATCTGGAACTGGTCATTGAATAACCCACCCAGAGCTTGATAGGAGAAAACTTTTGGATCTGCAAAATGTACTAGGGAGTGTGTAGCAACAAGGACAACATCATGAAGACCAAATTCTGAATTCTATGCCCAAGGTACTGGGTCCATTTATATTTCGAACATCAGGCTAGTTGAAGTCTACTCCAAGGCTTCATGGGCACACTGGCATATGCATACTAAACTCATTAAATTACACTTGAAATCAACCAAAGGTTTAAAACAGGTCAATAAACCACTAAATTGATGATGGAAAATATCAGTTTCTGAGGTTTAGGGAAGGTTTGACTAAGTTTGGGGGCAAAATAGAGAAAGTGCACTATGGTAGACTGCTCCACTAGCTTTCATCCAGGCTCTTCCAAACATGCAGAGAAGGCCACGACTCATCATTCCAA
Source organism: Larix kaempferi (assembly GCA_027924585.1). NCBI lineage: Eukaryota > Viridiplantae > Streptophyta > Pinopsida > Pinales > Pinaceae > Larix > Larix kaempferi. The sequence continues at coordinate 14,125,267 of BSBM01000088.1, read as the reverse complement.
TGGTGGTACGGTATTCATAAATTTCTTAGGGACCCAACATTACTAACATAACCTAAATTGATCATACAAATACTTTTTAATGAAATAAAGTGCAAAACTAGTCAAATAGAAGTGATCAATGAGCTAGTATTCAGAAATATGGATACAAGCAGTCCTAAAGGGTCACAAATATATGATTTATGAGTTGGGATAGATTATTCAGAAAAATTACCAATACATCAACTTACAGAAAGGAAAATGGATTTATAGAACTCAGTATATTGCAAATTTCCGGAAACTAGTCAATAAAATTGCACATAGAGCTAGTCTTGTGAAAGGTGAGCACAATATGCCTTTAAGGCTCTCGAATTATCATTTTGATAAAAAAATATCTCAAATGCATATAAAATAAAATAAATCATACTATATTAGAGAATACTAAGCAAAAAATGAAGATATTTTGATCTGAGAATTTACATAGAATCTCTAACCATGGAATTCTTACAATACTGAGTGTAGAAGGAGTCTACGAAGAGAAGAAGAAGCAATATCTTCTATGGATATGAAATATTATGAATATAGGGGATATTTTTTATCATGGAAGGCATACCATATCTCAGTGACTGCTCATAGGGGTCGCAGTCATCAACTGAAACTTCTCCAAATTTCACATGTGCGCTCCTCAATGTTGAAACCTTGGCTCTAGTGAGAATGGTTGTATCTTGGTCATCTAGACACCTTTTTCAACAAGAAAAGGAATTTATTACTGCAAATGACCCTCTGGACGCAATGGAGAAGGTATCACAACCAATAAATGATTATAAATTCTCAAAATAGAACCTCCATTTCGGACCTTCAACATTGTTTCCACCAAATGAGAAGAATGCTTCAGAAGATAGAAAGAAGAGAGGATGTAATCATAGAGATGGATCAGATATTCAAATTGGTCATCACTGGCTGCATTGGATCATGTGCGGAAGACTGTAATAGGAACTATGGGGCACATATCCCACATGTGGCTAAGGGTGCATCACCAAATCCTATAGAAGCTTGAGCTTACTCTCATACAAACAATAAACCGTCAAAAGATACCAAATGGATTTGTAATGCTTATTTTATAGATTTAGGTGACTTGTTGAGCAAGTAACATAGGCTAAGGTTCCCTCATGGAGTGGATAAGGTTGATTTTATTTCTACTTTATCTTTTGCCTTGATTTTTGCTTTGCTTTGATTTTTTCTTTTACTTTTGCTTTTCTATCCTAGTTTTTCCTACTTTTCTACCTTATCATGCTTTTATGCTTTGTCCTGATTTTTCCCTTTTTTTTGCCTTACCTTACTTTTTTGCTTTATCCTGCTTTTCTTCCTTTGTCCTTCTTTTATGCTTTCGTCCAGCTTTTCTACTTTGTCTTTCTTTTGTTCCATTTTTCTACTTTATTCTTCTTTTCCTGAGCTTTGCTGCTTTATTCTGCTTTATTCTCCTTTTCCTACTTTTCCTTGCTTTGTTTGCTTTATCTTCTCTTGTCTTGCATGTTACCTCTTAGTCAACCTTATCCTCTAAGGAAAACTTTTGGAGCATTATCCACTTTATTCCAAAATAAAAATAAATATTTAATGAAAAATACTTTTCATCAAGTGCATATAACACTAAAAGAAAATAAATTCAACACCTGCTAATTAATTAATGCCTGAAATTTCAAAATTAACCCCAAGTAAATGAGATTTTCTCCTTGACCCAAGGGGTTGCTTGGGTTATGAATTCAATGCAATGATAATCAACTAGGGGACATGATAGACCTCCCATCCCAAGATTGCTTGTCCTCAAGCAATGAAATAACATGGGGTTGAGAAACTTGTACACTGCCACCAAACTACTGCTGCCAATCAATATGGAAAACGAAGAAAGTATACTCCACATGGTGTTGGCATATGCTGCAATCCTCTGTATGATCCATTTCATCTTCTTTGGATATACTCCACATCAACCTCTTACTCACCCTCATGTGAGTCTCCAAACAATCATGGTGACTAACTAAGAGTGCAACATGAACAACTCCCGAAATATCCTTCTTTAAGATTGACTTGGGCACCAAGTAGATAGGGTATTTAAAGTAGATGAATGCCATATGTGTATATTCATGAATCATCCCATCCATCTAATCACATGCAAACCATTGTTGCTGCCACTCATTGAGTTCAATCTCACCCTCAAATCTGCACTCAACCAATGCACACATATGGGTTGGCATATCCTTGTTATGGTGTGGATAATGCTTCTCTTGGAGCTGAAATATCTTGTGCACATCTTTGGGGATGGAACAAATAAGGGTGGAGTGATTCCTCTCCATGTAGACATCGAATTATCCTTTCTCAAGCATGATACTAATATATATTTTATTTATTCCTCCAACTTCGCACTCAAACAATGTAAATTCTTTCCAAGCATGCCATCCAACTCCCCATTTAAGGAATTTATTAATTAGGAACAAATCATGGGAATCCCCCACAAACATTTCCATAAAAAATGATTTTGGTACCCAAAATATGCCTTCCCCCATGATGTCAAACTATTCTTCTTGAACACAACCATTCAACAACTCATCTACAAATTTTCCCTTGTGATACTTTGCTACTAAATTACTTTCCAAAACAAGTAAACCTTCCCATGAACAAAGAAGAACCTCTACTGCTATATTATTTCATTAATGATCATATTTATAAACTTGTACTTCACTTACCAACCTTGGTTTCCAATCCTTAAGCTGCATTGGTATCATGTGATGCATCCCACCTTTGTGATCAGATTGGACCACACATCTATTCTCCTTTAAAACTAATTTGAACTAGTCCATAACATGCATGATGGATGTCATGATGTCATGATGTCATGATTCTCATATGCAACCTTCTTCTTTCAAAATCATTGGTGTTCCCAATATCCATCAAATTTTATTCTATGCCTTCTTTTGTGACATCTTATTGTAGGCCAAATAGGTGAGTGGAACTTGGTTCTGTAGGTATGAGGCAAAAATCCCTCACTCCCATCATATCTTGAATCATAATTTCGGCCTCTCTTATCCAACAAGAAAATTCTTCCATAATTCTTACTTGTGAGAAGCTAAAGAAGCCTCTTGTGTTGCTTCTTTAACTTGGTCCACCATGAGTATCCCAAATCGTCCCATCATGCAAGTTGGTACTAACTTGCACATCCATATGATTAAGATTCATGATCTCAATCTCTTCCCTCTCGTACTTGGATCCATTTGCATGGAAGGATAACTCTACCATTAGGGTTAGCACAATATCCAAGCATTCTTTCCAAACCTTGCTGCAAACAAACATATCATTAGAAAATTGGGAAACAGACTTACAAATTTGTTCATCTACCATGGTGTAAATGCAAGGCTGAAATGTAGTAGGTGTATAATTCAATCCAAGGAGCATGAATAGAAACTCAATATGTCCACAATGGTACTTGAATACTAGCCTCCACATGTCTTCTTACTTGAACCTTTTCATATGCTTGTAATGAAATATGTTGATGGATTGTACATCCATACTCAATTCATCCTTATGCATCTTCACCCTGTCAGGTGGTCTACCCGATGGAAGGTATTCAAGAACCTTCCCATGTTGTTGTAGTGACTTACATATGACCTCAATTTGATGTAGGTAGTCCATACTTGTGCCTTGAATGGTGGCAAGGCCCTTAGTATCCCCACAATGTCACCATGCTTTACTATGAATAACATGCCATGGGATAACTCTTCATCTGTTGTGTAATTTTTCTTCCAAGGTATGAATGGAAATGTATGAAAAGCATCATATTGAAAGCATAGATGCCTTGGATGCTGCTCATTGATCATAACACATTCGAATGCAACAATAGATCCATAACTAATGCAAAAATAAGTCTTACTAATGTGAGCTAGTGTTGCACAATATTGGGTCTCCATCTCAGTGATGTAGCTATCCATCCAATTCAATTATGAATAGGAGTTTTTGCTTGTTGATCCAAATGGGATGTAATCATCCAAATTCATCAGGGATAAGTCTTCCTTACATGAAAGAGCCTCATAATATCTCTAGAGTGAAACAAGTGCCTAGCAATCATCCTGTAAGTCAATGCTTTCTTCAAGCACATGTAAATATGAAGACCCATTATGTTTACCTCGGACATGATGTTGCTCCATAATGTCATGTGCACTATTATCCACACACATATGATCACATATTTTCTCATGAAACTATTGATATTCATGCAAACTCTCTTTTAAAAATTCAACCTTCTCAAAAATTTGGATATCAACACTAGAAGGATATTTTATGCCAACCTTCTCACCGGAAGCGGCTTCCCTACCAGGATGAAACAAAGGAATTTGGTGAATGCAAAATAAGAATGGTTTAAATACCTTTGTGACACCTCTTTCTCTTCATGGGATGGAGTGGTGATGGTACTCTCCTCCACCAAATCTCCAGGTTCACTCTCAACTAGAGTGTAGTTGATGTTTCCTCCATAATAATGTTCTCGGAATGCTTGAAGGGTTGATATTTTATCTTTTGTGATTAAATTAGTGGGATATTCTTCATATTGATGCAAAAAGGAATTAATGCTTCCAAGATCATATTTACCTTCCTTCCTTAGTGTTGATGCAATGTCTATCGACAGGGGTTCATTTCAATCTGTCGCCAACAACCTACCAACCCAAACTCCCTTATACACCAGCCCGAAAAGGTGTAACCCTTTCCAGCAACACTTGCAGAGCAATTGCAGTCTCACCCGAGATGGGTAAGGGAGCTGTTGGAACCAAGTTTTCGCAGTAAAGTTGAGGATATGCTTTCAACACACATCACCAGAGATTATAACATTTACAGCATACTATCAATTCATCATTCGCATCTTAAGTCATTTGCAGAGTTCAACATATTTAGCCTACTTATTCAGATTAATAGTATATATGAAAACCATAACACATTCGCATCAAAGATACTTTAAAGCATTCACATTCATCATCACATAAAAATAGAGACAAAGATTACACCGTAACTGAACATCTTCATTCATTCACTAACCATGTGGAATGAACCTCGCAGAAATTGTCAATACACCATGTTGTAGATACAAAACATACCGAAAAGATATATTCGATCATAAAAAAATGGATGCCCTTAGGCTTATAATCCTAATCTATTTATATGCTTCTATTTGTTTACAAAATGGTCCACATGACCAAATTAACTAATCTAACAATTCTTGCGCTTCCGCGAACTTCGCGAATGGTAATTCTTTCGCAGAGTGACCCTTTCTCAATTGTCGACTTCCGCACTTCCTGTGGACTTATCTCGTGCCAACAAGATCCCAACACAAACTTGTGGCTCGTCCCGAGCCACCTCAGCTTGACACTACTGGTGTGTACCCATCCTTCCCTGTGTTCTATTTATGAAATTGTTCTTGTCGTCTGGAGCTCGCTGTTGTGTACTTCTCAACTTTGTCCATCGATTGTTGGCTCATTGTTATGTATGTCTCTCAAGTTCTTACGGTGATCAGCCGGCTTGCTGTCAGGTACTTCTCAAACTCATCGTCCAATCTCTGGGATCCTAATGCAGACCGAGGAAAAGTTGACGGACAACACTGAGGTACAAAATAGGCCAACTGCTCTGGCACATCTGTTTCGCACCTGGGTTCACTTCCTACTAGGACCAGGGGGCTGTCGCCCCTGTCATTATGGTGGTCACAAGGACCACGAAGCTTCGAAATATCACCACATACCCAAACATATCGGATTAAACTTCACCTCTATGACACCCAAGTGCCCCCGCCTCTTCCTTCTCAAGGCGCTCATGCATGCTCGTCGTTCAGGCCCGCAACGCACCTGGTATGCTACCGCATGAAATGAAATGGATCATTTCCATATCCTCCTTGGAATTCCTAACTTATCCAATTACCTCACATACTCTCATCATGTATTTAGCTCATCCGATAAATACCTCTTTGTTATGCTAGCAGCTGGTGCATGTATTTATGCATTTCCAATTGTTGGGATGCCTGCCTCGGAGATCATTCACAAATCCATTCACATAAGGCACTGATTCTGTCATCATTCATTTCCTGCATGTTGAGACTGGTCTTCCTATGTGCGTAATGGTGACCATACTTCTCCCAGCTGCCCTTCGTGTCAAAAACATGCGAACTGTCACTGGTGGTGCCACTAACCATGCTTCCACGGTGTGTTTTCATGTGTCAAACATGCCTGACCCCGACGCAAATCTGGGCCAGCTAACGATCATACCTGCCAAAATGACCTATCATATGAAAAAGTCCCATCTGGTAAGAATCCGTAATGATTTCTGATTTGACAGGGTCACGACCCTGCAACTGTCACATCACGGACCCCAAACTGCGATATGACCACTCCCGCTTTCACATTCTCTACCTGCTAGTGTGCCAGCTTGCCACCTAGAATCCTGCATTTTTTTTGGGTCCTCATCTGCTCTGCGTCGGATCGTGGTGATAGGGCTTCAGCCTATTCCCATTGACTAATTTAGGTAACAGTACTCCATCCAGACTTTGTAATTGCACCGCGCCTCCATTAGTGACAAAAGTGATAACATATGGTCCCAACCAATGCATTTGCAACTTACCGAGGTGTTTCGAAGACATACTGTCATACAATAGAACTGTATCCCCGTTCTAAAAGTTCTTCAACTTGACATGGCAGTCGTGCCACACCTTTTGCCGGTCTTTTTCTACTTTCTGATGGAATCCTACGATGAATCGTTGTTCGTCAAGCTGTATTAGTTGTGTTAACCATTCCTCTATCGCGCCATCATTGATCATCCCTGTTGTTGCTGCAATGAGAAAGCTTGGTACTATGTATTCCATGGGCATAACTGCTTCCTGGCCGTAAACGAGCTTAAATGGGGTCTGGCCAGTCAGTCATTTGCAAGTGGTATGATACGCCCAAAGGATCGCTGGGATTTTTAGGTCCTAGTCATCGCGGTTCACATTGCACACCTTGGTGAGGGCATGCTTCAATATCTTATTGAACGCCTCAACTGTTCCATTCTCCTAAGGGTGGTAAGGCATATTTTTCTTGTGTTGGATATGAAATTATTCGATCATTGCGAAAATCATTTGGTTAACAAAGTGTGTCCCTTGGTCACTTAACAACACTTTTGGGCACCCAAACTTTGTGACCACATTGTCAAATAGGAATCGTGTTGTAGTTGTGGTAGAACAATCTCTTATTGGTGTAGCTTCCAGCCAACGCGTCAAGTAGTCTTTCGTAGCGATGATGTAATGCGACCTTGTTCTCTTCCCAGGTGGGTTGATGGGTCCCACAAAATCAATAGCCCATTTGTCGAAGGCCTACAACGTTACTTGTGGCACTAGTGGCATTTCGTCTTGTCGTGAGGGCTTCCCAATTTGTTGGAATATGTCGCAGCTCTTGGCATAGTCTGCGGCATCGCCATGCAAAGTTGGCCATGGTAGCCCTGCTCGAAGGATCTTCCTAACGGTTTCCCGTTCACCATAATGTCCCTCAACAATCCCGTCATGAGCTTCTGACAGAATCTGCTCCTTTTCATGCGGAAGGACGTACCTTCGCAAAATATTATCTGGGCCCATTTTGTACAATTCTCCTACAATTAACTGGAAGTATGCAGCTTGGACAACTAGCTGCTTCTTTTGGTTGGTAGTGAACTCGTACAGCGCCTTCCCTGTTGCTAAAAATTGAATGATTTGTTCATAGTGATTATCGACCATGCCAATCCTGAAAAACTTAGCATCCGACAATCCTTCATCGATGCTCTGTGGTTATTCCCCTAACTCTATCCGTGAGAGATGATCAGGTCCCGCATTCAATCATCCTGGCTTTACAATAATCTCAAATTCAAACTCCTGAAACAACAATAACCAACAACAGATCTCCCCCCTGAACACAGGCTTGTTCACCAAGTATTTCAGCACGAAATGATCTGTGAACATCTTGAAGTGGCCCCCTAAGAGGTAAGGAGGGAATTTTTGCAAAGTGTGGACCATCGCCAACCCTTCCCGCTCAGTGGTCATGTAGTTCTTCTCCACAGTATACAATTTCCTACTTGTGAAGGCTATCGGGTGGTCGATGTCACCGATTCCTGGTTGGGCCAAAATAACACCTAGTGCGACTGACGATGCTTCAACGTGTACATGAAATTCTTTTGTCCAATCCATAAATGCAAGGATTGGTGCTACAACCATCTTCTCTTTTAATATGTCCAAGCTCTTTTGACATTCCTTGGTCCATTCAAACTTCGCATCCTTCTTTGGTAACTTCTCCATGGGTGTTGTGATGACTGCATATCCTCAAATAAATTTCCTGTAATAACTCGTGTGTCCCAACGTTGCTCGTAGTTTCTTGGTCGTTGTTGGTGGTGGGAGGTCGACAATGATGGCAATATTCGTCGGGTCTACTGTAATAATCTGCAAGGGATCTGGCAGCTGTAGCAACTCACAATCAAGCTCTCAAAAATGTTGCAAGAATAAGAGAAGGAGACACTCAATGATCACTCATAAAAACAGTAGAATAGAACATAATCTCAGTATTATACAATGAATAAGAATGTAAGTGAATGAATACAATAGAACAGTAAGGAGCATAATATAGGATTCGAATAGGCCAAGTAGGGCATTCGAATTCCTAACTCAGAGTGTGGCTTGAATGATAGTGGAGTCATCATCCAGTCAATGTATCAGTCATCAGAGGTAACAGTCAGTCAACTGAGTCTAAATGAGTGAGGTAGGAATGAACTGAATGAAGGAGGTTCAATGGAGGGCGAATTAGGAGCTAACTGGAGTCATAATGGACATACTAGTCTCACTGGAGGTCCATCGGAGTGAAACAAACAGTGGGGGAGTCAAACTAGCCTCAAATCAAGGAAGAATTGAGAGATAACTGACTGGTAGGTGAGAAAGGCGCCTAACTGGCTGTGGTAGGTGAGAAAGGTGCACTAGCCATGCAAAAGAATGGAGAAGGGTGCCTTTGGTAGTTGGGAGGTCCCCTGGGGCTGTAGATAGGCTGTGGAGACCTAGAACCAAGCTCTAGGAGCTGGGAGGTCCACCATGATGATGACTGGATGCATGCAGTGGCATGCAAATGCATGCAGCATGTAGTTTTGCATGAAGGTAAAGAAGAGCTAGAAGCAATCTCTAGGTGCTGGGGAGACCACCATGATGATGAATCGATGCATGCAAGTGCATGCAGCATGCATATCTGCATGCAAGCATGCAAAATATAAAATCATGGGGAGAATATTCCAACATCTACCAACATTACTTCTCTGCAGACAATGTGTCCTAATAAGATGTCGAACAGAGCATAGAAGATAAAATTCTTGAGGTTCACGGAAATTTGGTGTTGTCGACATCATTCTAGCATTAGTATTAATTTTGCGACGTGGTGCTTGAATAATCCATATACCGTCCAATCATCCATGTAGACTGTGAGAAACTTATGAATATAATCTTTGACCTCGCAACCACTATTCTGGAAAAGATTACGGGAGCATTCTTTAAGCTAAATGGCATGACCGCATACTGAAAGCATCCCCACTCTGTGATGAATGTAGTCTTGTGTCGATCTTCTTTTGCAATGGTCAACTCGTCCCAGTAGTCGCCAATGCTTGCGAACTTCGGGTTTTCCTCCGACCCAATGTTCACCTTCTTGATCTTCAATGGTTGCTGAAATTTGTCCAACAGGATATCTGGAGCCACAACACCGCAACTACCTTCTTATTTTGGCACATATGTGGCCCTGGGATCATCCTCATCGTCGGGCTCTTCGGTGACGTTGTAACACTCCATCAACATTTCTGGTGTCGCAGTCCATTGTAGTGCCATTGGTTGTCCGGTCGGTACCGCCTTAAATATCTTCCCGCGGATCGCGTGTAGCATGGTGTGGATCAAGGGATTTTCGTTCGAGAATAAGAATGATTCGCTGAAGCCAATGGTAAGCTGCTTGCAAGAAGTCATCCGGCATCGCAGTTCTATTGTGACATACCAGCTCCGCGGTACCTCATCCAATGTGTGTATGAATGCATGTACCCACTCCTGTCTTTCCCTTGATCCCCATTGATGTTGGCATGCATTCATATGCTCCTTTGGGTCATCTCGTCCGTCATATCGCAGTTGTTCATACTCCGCAGCTTCGCCGAACTGAACCTCCATGAGGCGTCGACATAGTGGCCAAGTTGTGATGTTTGATTTATGCGCTTCCCACCATCACGCAGGAGTAGCCTTCAAGGATTCCTCCAAGACCAGTAGACACTGCGGTTCTATGACTCTTTCCTCAAATTCTATGAGAAACTTGCCCAAGTTGGGAAATCCCTCATAAGTAGGTAACACATACTCCTCTGTGGCTACCCTTCGCAGGGACTGCGCTACCTGTGCGCATATTCTAAAGGACACTTCATGCAACCGGTTCTTTCAATTCTCAAGGGCCTTGTCTAAATCGAAGGATGCCGAACTGGCACTGTGCCATCCTAATTCTTCATCTCTGGTGGGATTAACATAATCCTCAGAAATGTTATACAAATTGTCCCACCCTTTTACAAACTTGTCTCTGGCTAGTTCCGTATAGCGTAGCCCTTCCGTAGGATCTAGTGGTGCGATGACTCTCATCTCTTGATTCTCGACTGACATTGTCCTCTTCTTAAAGTTTATAATCGCTTGGTTCTCCATGGCCCATTCTATCCCCAGTAGTACCGGATAGGGACTGGTGTTATCCACAATTTCAATGACATCGAAATCAACATACGTTTTGAGCCCTTCAATTTCAACTGGAAGTTGACATACCCGACCGAGTGGGGTGACCTTGCTCTGGTTTTCTAGTCGCAGCTGTAATGGTGACTGTTTACTGGAAAATCCACTCGAGCAGACACGAGCAAGATCTCGCTAGCTCAATGTGAGTCTAGAACAAATAAAATAGACTACGAATGCATTTCCTAGATCTACTTAAGGATCGAGTACTAGATGTCTTACCTTTCACTTCGCTATCCTTTCTCCTAAATGTTGCTCCGCATCTCACGATCGTCAAATCCAAGCTGCAAGACCTGTCAAGACAAGAAACAAGAGAAACAAGTAAAGGGCATCTATGCGATAAGAGATCTAAGTGAACAGTTAAGCAGGTAAACTACTCAATATCATTACACACATGAACAATATTGGTGGAAAGCATTTGTATTACTGTAAAAATAGGGAAGTACATAGCAGAGATATAGAACTACAACCAAGGCTTTACGCTGCAGCCCTTCTCCAACAAAGCCATTTTCTATTTCCTCCTAAGGAAGACTGAGTCTCTCAAGGATGAGTAGAGATATCTCAAGAGTGATTTCACCAGCATGTTGACACCATAGACTTCCTCCTTTTGGAGAGGAGTAGAGCTTCTCTTATATAGGACTAAGTGGATAGTGTATGGATACGATAGGTTGAGATATGGTAGGAGAGAGATAGTGGATCCTCCCAAGGTATTAGGAATCGAGTACCAACTCCCCTAGAGGTCCAAGATAAGCCCCCAAGTCAGCAAGTTTCGAGAAGAACCTCGAAGAAGCTATTTTTGCCCATTAACTAACTTCGTCACACTCTGCAGTGAAGCAAGCTGCGACGTCGCATGTTGCATGAGTGCAACCTGCGATGACCTCTCAAAACCTAGTACAACTGGGTACAAATCCTCCCAGGTTAATTACTCAATCAAGACATCTTCAGGGGTGTATACACTAAATCTCATGATGGGTATATTTTGGGTATAACAGTGACCAAGTCATCCGTGGCTTTCCCATTGTCTCCCACATCTTTTTGGTCAGAATATTCACATCCAAACCCAAATCCAAAATGATGGAGTTGACATCAAATTCTCCAATTTGTGTCGACATCCACATTTCCTTGCCTTTCTTCCTTTTATGTATGCAATTAACTCTCTATTCCAGTCGTGCACCCTCCCTTCGATGCAGTAGACTAGCTATTTCTTCCAATGCATCCAGATCCTTTGCTAAGTCCATGCAACTTTCCAAGAAGGCCTTTAGATTATTTTCCTTCCTTCGTGACTTTGTCAAGTCGAACGTCGGTGGCATGTCATAGATTTCTTTCTGAAGAGGTAGCTGCCTCCTATTCCTCATTTCCTCCCGTGCTTTCAAGAAGACATCCCTTTCGGCCTCTACATCAAAGGTGACTTTCTTCCACTGTGTTTGTGTTGGTCTAACATTGGTATGTGACCTATCGCCACCTGTCACCGCCCCTCCTCGTGTTACTATTCCAACCATCACGTAGCTACTTCTAGCTTCTGCCGATATCATCTCCACAGCTGATGGCGCATTCTGATTATTCTGGTTCTGGTTCTCAGGTGGATGCTTAGTCTTCCATTTCGCAATGAGATGAGGAAAGTCCTCTACACTATGATCTACTGCGTTGTAGTATGTACAATGTGGTGTTGGGTTTGGACAATCCCTCTGGTAGTGCCCCTCCTGGCCACAATTGTAACAAATGATCGATCCTCTTCCTCATCCAGCAGTTCCTCCACGTCCCATACTGGCGCCTTGGCCTTCGCAGAATCCTCCCCTGAAACCTCCATGTGGTGGTCCATATGGTTGATACTGCAGTTGCTGATATTGTTGTTGCCCATACTATGGCTATCCATACGATGGTGGTGGATACTGCAGGTGCCCGTACTGTGGTTTCCCGTATTGTGCTTGGTTATATTTTTGTAGTTTGTTAAACTACGACTGCAAATGACTGTACTGTGGTTGATGCTACGCCACTGGTGGCTCTTCTCCCTTCATGAAATATGTGTCAGCTGTATGATCTTGCAGCAGGTCATAGGCCCTGCAGTCCTTCTCATCATGGCCAATCGATCGGCAGAACTTGCAGTATAAGTTTGCCAAGTTTGACACCATCTTTTGCAGATATACACATTCCTCTGGTCGATACCCTCTGGCCTGACAGATAGGACACCATGGCATGCCTCCTTGACGAAGGGGGTTTGGTGCCCCCAACTGCAAATACTCATAGAATTCTGGGCAATTGTCCTTATGGTACCCCTCACCTCTGTATCTAGTGCACCATATGTCTCCGTGGGTTTCCCTTCCTTCTTGATATCATCCATTTGAAGTGTTAAGTTGTCCAACTATGCCTGGACTCTATCCATTCCTATCCTTGCTTCGTCGATTCATGAAGCCTCCAACTTCATCACAATTTCTAACGCTTCCAATTGTGTTGCAACTTTTTGTTGCATCAGTGGTCCTCGGATATGCGGTACCAGTCCTACGATGAACCATTCTTTGTGTTGCAGCTCATTTATCGGGAAACTTACTTTTACTATCAGCGTCTTGTACCGCTGATCAAATTCTCACACCGACTCATTCGGGAATTTCTTAATCTCCTTAAGCTCATTGACATACTGTGACTCAGATTTTGGTTTTTTAAATTTGTTAATCATCGTTGTTCTGACCTGTGCCAATGTTTTAGCTGTTGTTCCCATTGGAACCTTTACAAACTTCATGTACCAGTTTAATGCCCAACCCCTAAGGGTTGTCGCTAGCCGTCCCATGTTGATAGCATCGTCCTAGACCTGCTTCACATTCCAGAATGCTTCACATATGAACCAATACTATTCGGGATCCTCAGTCTCGTTCCCCTAGAAGTTAGGCATATTCGACTCGTCTTCCATCCTAACATTTCTACTATTGTTGTTTGTTGAAGCGCTACTCTTACCATTGCACGTAGGGAAACTCTGCGAGTAATTTAGATTTCTTCCTATAAAATTAGGAGTAGTGCGCGGGGTTGAAGGTATGTTGTAACTTACAATCTGTCCTCTTTCTACTTCTGGGGTAGCCTAGTCGACATATCCTTCACAATAAGGTCGCTTTCTCCCTTGTGGTATTGTTTCATAGTTCTCTGTTCAGGTCCTCTCAAGAGACTCTCTCTCAATCCTCCTCTTCTTCTCATGATACTGGAATATCACTCCACTCCTCAAGGTACCACACTCTTCGTCAACGTCCCTTAGAAATTAGTCGTCGCTCATGTCCATCTACCCCACATTTTTTTGTCAGATTTGCATTTACGAGATACCTTCAACCTCCACACACCAATTTTTCTACTCGTCGGCAAACATCCTCAATATTCCCTTTTTGCAGACAAGCATCTTAATCCACAGCTTTAACAATGACAAGATCCTTCCTCTTGGACCCCTCAAGAAGTTTCTCTCGGTGTCACTATACGACTTGATAGTGTCTACTGTGAACTCAGTCACATATCCCTCGACAATACTATCCACCCAAAAATCAATGGCTCGTGATACCTTGTTATTGACTTGCTTCAGCTATCGTACCAACTCTGGGGTCCAACAATCAGGTTCAGTCTTCTGGCAGTGGTTCTTCCGGAATGTCAACTGTGTCAGCCACTCATGCAGCAACACTGGGAATTCACAGAAGAATTGTTAGTAGATATCTAAGTAGATGTATTTTTGAAGCCAACTGGTCGCTGTCTATTTAGGATTTCACTTCTCACTTTCTATGAATTCCTCTGCCTTCTTGTCGAACCACTCTTGGATCTCTGGTTTGTTGGATACCACAACATATCCTCTTTTTTTCTTCCTCAAGGTCCCGACAATGGAATCATTTTTTTACGCAACATCTATCGACAGGGGTTCATTTCGTACTGTCACCAACAACCTACCAACCCAAACTCCCTTATACACCGTCCTGGAAAGGTGTAACCCTTTCCAGCAACACTTGCAGAGCAAGTGTAGTCTCACCCGAGATGGATAAGGGGGATGATGGAACCAAGTTTCCGTAGTAAAGTTGAGGATATGCTTTCAACACATATCAACAAAGATTATAACATTCACAGCATACTATCAGTTCATCATTCGCATCTTAAGTCATTCGAAGAGTTCAACATTTTCAACCTACTTATTCAGATTAACAGTTTATTTTAAACCCATAACATATTCACATCAAAGATACTTTAAAGCATTCACATTCATCATCACATAAAACCAGAGACAGAGATTACACCGTAACCGAACATCTTCATTCATTCTATAACCCTGTGGAATGAATCTCGCATAAACCTTCAATACACCATGTTGCGGATACAAAACAAACCCAAAATATATATTCAATCATCAAAAAATGGACGCCCTTAGGCTTACAATACTACTATATGTATATGCTTCTATTTGTTTACAAAACGGTCCACATGACCAAATTAATTAATCAAACAATTATTGCGCTTCTGTGAACTCCGTGAATGGTCCTTCTTTTGCGGAGTGACCCTTTCACATTTGTAGACTTCGACACTTCTTCCGGACTTATCCTGTGCCAACACTTAGCTTGTAGTCTACTTGTTCTTGCTCAATGCATTACTTAGAGGAAGCACTTGTATCTTCTCTTGGAAGATTGATGCTCCTCTCCTTTTATGCCTGATTTTTACTATGATTTTGCTCCTTCAAGCTAGATGATGCATCTTGCTCCTTGGTAATATTAGAATCAAGAATATTGGAGACTTTGTTTGAAGAGAATCCGAAAAGTCTCTTCATTCTAGAAACAATGGCATCTAATGAGGCTTCATGTTCGATTCCTCTTTCTTCTTCTTTGCTTGGGGTAGTAGCAAAACTTGGTTTCTCTGTGTATATTTTTCTGATGTCAAAATAATACTCATCTAAATCCTTGGGATCAAATCCAAAATCTACAATAAAAATAATCTTTGAAGGAAATAACTTTACGAATCTCCACTCCCAATGCCAAATACTTCTGGTAGTGGTGGCGCAAGTTTTCACATGCATATATTATTTTTGCTATATCCATTTTTGGATTAGACATCAGTGTTTCATCCCATTGGTATTCACTATACATATGATGACAAATGTGACAATCATCATCTCTTGGTAGGCCTCCATCAATGTAAATTATTTCTTCTTCCTCGTATAACTCAAAGCCTTCATCTTCCATGATTGTATCCAGTTTAATAGCTGCAACTTGAAGATGGTTTTGAGATATTTCTTTATCTGAGATTTAATTTCCATAGGATCAACCAAGGAAATTGATCTGAAACCACTGTAATATCCCTGATATGATATCAAATGATATTATCACAAATACAACTTTAAAATCGGAAATTTTCCAAGCAGTAACAAGTTCTCAAAACTAGTTAAGAAGGAACTGAAACTGGTCATTGAATAACCCACCCAGAGCTTGATAGGAGAACACTTTTGGATATGAAAAATGTATTTGGGAGTGTGCAGAAGCAAGGAAAACAACATCACTTCCATATTCTGAGTTCTATGTACAACGTACTAGGTCCATTTATGTTTTGAACATCAGTCAGGATGAAGTCTACTCCTAGGCTTCCTGGGCACACCAGCATATGCATACTAAAATAATTATCGGGATGAAATCTACTCCTAGGCTTCCTGGGCACACCAGCATATGCATACTAAAATAATTAACTTACACTTGAGATAAAAAATAGGTGTAAAAAAAATCAATAAACCCCTAAATTTATGATGGAAAATAGTTTCTGAGTTTTAGGGAAGGTTTGACTGAGTTTGGGGGGGAAATGAGAAAGTGCGCTATGGTGGACTACTCCACTAGCTTTCTTCCAGGATCTCCCAAACATGAAGAGAAGGCCACGAATTATCAATCCAATGGTGGGAAGGTATTAATAAATGTCTCAAAGAACCATCATGACTGACATAACTGAAATTGAGCATATATAAACGTTTTAATTAAACAAACTGCAAAACTAGTCAAATAGAAGTGCTCAATGAGCTAGTCTTCATAAATATGGATACAAGCAGTCCTAAAGGGTCAAAAATATATGATTTATGAGCTGGTATTGATTATTCATAGAAATGAACACCTAAATCAACTTACATAAAGGAAATTGTATTTACAGAACTCAGTATATTGCAAATTCACAAAACCTAGTCCATAAAATTACACAGAGAGCTAGTCTTGTGAAAGGAGAGCACAATCTACCTCTAAGCCTCTCGAATTCTCCTTATGATGAAAAATATGGATCATATACATATAAAATAACAACATCATACTATATTAGAGAATACTGAGCAGCAAATGAAGATATTTTGATCTCATACTTTACAGAGAATCTCTAACTATGGAATTCTTACAATGCTAAGTGTAGAAGGAGTCTGAGAAGAGAATATGAAGTAGGATTTTCTATGGATTTGCAATATGATGAATATAGGGAAAATTTATTCTCATGGAATGTGAACCATATCTCCAAATTGCACACGTGCGCTCCTCAACACTGAAACCTTGTCTTTGGTGAGAATGGTTGTATCTTGGTCATCCAGACACCTTTTTCAACAAGAAAAAAGGCATTTCTTACTGGAAAATACCCTACAGATGAAATGGAGAAGGTATCAAAACCTATAAATGATCAGAAATTCCTAAACCAGAACCTCCATTTTGGCCCTTCAAAATATTTTCCACCGAATGAGAAGAATGCTTCAGAAGATAGAAAGAAGAGAGGATGTGATCATAGAGATGGATCAGATATGCAAATTGGTCATCACTAGATGCACTGGATCATGTGCAGAATACTGTAACAGGAACTATGGGGTACATATCCCATAGGTGGCTAAGGGTGAATCACCAAAGCCTAGAGAATCTTGAGCTTACTCTCATACAAACAATAAATTGTCAAAAGATATAAAATGGAGTTGCAATCCTTCTTTTATAGATTTAGGTGACTTGTTGAACAAGTAAGATAAGGCTAAGGCTCCCTCATGAAGTGGATAAGGCTGCTTTGCTTTTTTATTTAGCTTTTTCCTTGCTTTTCTTTCTACTTTAGCTTTTTCCTTGCTTTCTGATTTGTTTGCTTTCTACCTTTTCTTTTGATTTTCTATCCTGTTTTTTCCTGTTTTTCTACCTTATCTTGCTTTTCTGCTTTGTCTTGCTTTTTCCTTGCTTTTCTGCCTTACCCTACTTTTATAGTTTTTTTTTCTTTATCCTTCTTTTTCTCCCTTGTCCTTCTTTTGTGCTTTGTCCTGCTTTCGTCCTGCTTTTCTACTTTGTCCTTCTTTTCTGCTTTATTCTTCTCTTCATGAGCTTTGCTGCTTTATTCCGCTTTATTCTCCTTTTCCTACTTTTCCTTGCTTTGACTGCTTTATCTTTTCTTGTCTTGCAAGTTACCTCTTAGTCAACCTTATCCTCTATGGCACACTTGTGGAGCATTATACACTTTATTCCAAAATAAAATAACTATTTAATAAAAAATACTTTTCATCAAGTGCATATCAAACTTTAAGAAAATAAATTCAACACCTCCTAATTAATTAATGCCTGAACTTTCAAAATTAAACCCAAGTAAATGAGATTTTCTCCTCAAACCAAGGGATTTATTGGGTTAGGAATGAAATCCAATTATCATCAATGAGGGGATACCAGCATAGATCCATCTTAAATCCGTATCTATCAAGCACCGAGAGGGATCCAATTTATTAAGGTGTATTTCTTTTTTAAAATTTAAACTTAAGAAATTTAATCTCTCTTGATTGATCCGGGTTTAAGTTTTAATTTTTTATTTTATAAACGAACATCTATTTTTTAATTACTTTTAATAATATTTTATTTTGTGAGCCGACATGGATTTTTTTTAAATACTTTCCACAATTTTACTTTTTTTTTACATTTTAATTAATGGCGGACAATACATTTTACTTTTTTACTTTTCATTAAATACTTTCCATTACATTTTAATTAATTGCCGACAATAATAAAGAAAAACTTTATTTATTATGGCCGATTATAAGGACAAACATGGACAAACATTACAGGATCTCCCCCATACTGGGATGTAGAGCACCTCGTTTCACTCGGTGCAATGACAGTTCTCCCATCCCAATATTGCTTGTCCTCAAGCAATGAAAAAACATGGGGTTGAGAAACTTGTACACTGCCACCAAACTTCTATTGCTGATCAATATGTCCAACCAAGAAAGTATAATCCATCACATGGTGTTTGCATATGTTTCACTCCTCTGTATGATCCATTGCAACTTCTTTGGAGTTCCTCCGTGGAAACCTCTTACTCACCCTCATGTGAGTCTCCAAACAATCATGGTGACTAACTAAGAGTGGAAAATGAACAACTCCCAAAATATCCTTCTTTAAGATTGACTTGGGCACTAAGTATATAGGGTATTTAAAGTAGTTGAATGTCATATGTGGATATTCATGAATCATCCCATCCATCGAATCACATGCAAACCATTTTTTCTCTTGTTGGAGTATTTTCCAACCACACATCATTTATTTGAGCCTTATAGCTTAATTTTCCACTTATCCTAAGTATTTTGACTCAATCATGTGCTTACATCATTAACATCACAGTTTCAGTAAATTGGGCCTCCTCCTACATTCTAGGATCCAACGGGGCCATTAACTGAGCAACCTCCACCATTCAGTGGGTGATTTGCATGACTAATTCGCACTACTTAGTCCAAATGACAACATTTACTAGTTTAATAATCCAACTAGAGACTAGAAAGCGCCCTACTACACTTGTTGACTTCATCTGGTGATATTCTCACCTACTATTCAGTTAACTGCAGACATAAAGGTGCCCTTTCCTATTATTGGGCAATAAGTTGAGTTCTGAATCAGTTAGATTCGGTTAGACAGTTTCAGAGTCAGTTTGAGTCAGTCTTATGATAGTTAATTGGTTAACTAATGTGCCGAGTGGTGTTAAATGCCAAGTAAGCCACTCTCATGCATTCAATTCGAATGACCACTCTGGAATTTGAATTGCTTGGCTTATTGTATCCATTGTTACACATTGTAATGCATCTTCTGAGTATATGACATTATTTTATGGCTGCAAACCTTTTGCACAGTGTTTTCATACATTCTGCTGCATGCATCTCTAGTAACTGTTGTGCTTGTTCCATAGATCTGTTGTGCTTGACTTTTACATGGTATCAGAGCCATGGCAGGACAAGGAAACTCTTCTACAATGTTTCTGCACTAGTGATTCTACACTTCTGCATTGGTGATTTTGCACTTCTGCACTGGTGATTTTGCACTTCTGCACTTTTGCACTAGTGATTTTACACTTTTGCAATTCCGCACTAGTGATTTTGCAGTCCTGCACCAGAAAAACATATGAATATTGATCAAGTTTGCTAAAAAATATTCCAACTCTGCACCAAAATCCAAAAGTTTTCCACATAATTCCTGGATATTGTGCATCCGACTGTTCAATCTTGCTTGATAGTCTATGCCAGGTGTGATGCAACTTGAAAAGTGCAGGTTATCGACCTAACTATTTGTTATTGTTTGTGACTATAGTTTTCTCTAAAAAATATTACAACATCTTCGATGGATCTGAAAGCAATTAATCCTCTCTCTCCATTCAACTATGATGAATGGAAAACAAAGATGATAACATATCTGAAGAGACAAGGTATTTTTGACATGTGTATTGGTGTTATGATAGGTTTTGCTTCCTATGAAGAAAAGAATGTTTGGCTAAATGACTGTGACATAGCCTTTGGAGCAATGTGTATTGCTATGTCTCCTAGTATGCACTACCTCAATAAAACTATTGAAAATCCAAGTGATCTATGGGCCCAACTGGACAAAGCATTTGGAAATCAGAATGAAGAGATTGGTGCAAATTATTTGGAGAACAATCCCAATGATACATCCTTATGTGTTCTCTCTAATTATGTCTCGGCCTCAACCATATCTCATGATGAATTTGTTCAAGATGAAGAAGAAGATGCAGATTCAACACTCATGTTATCAATGTATTCTATTTTGAATTCTAAGCAAGATAAGCCAGCTCATACTGTAGAATCTGAAGAGGTTCTTAAATCCTCTCTTTCACATGAGTTTTTCGGTGTGCAGAATGATGATTTATTAAATGTTTTGGAGGTTAAATCAGAGTTTGGAGGTGATGCATTCGCCCTCCTTGATCACATGCTTCATATGTACTTCTGTTCAATCATTGGCACATGTTCTCAGAGTTTCATTGAAGATGGAGGACACTACCATTCACTCAGGTTCAAGTCTTAGGCACATGTTGGTGATTTTGGTTTTGATCTCACCCATATTGGTTTAAAGGAGATCACAAGAAACCATATATCAATTCTTGGAGATGATTTAACTTCCACTGATCAGAAGTTCAAGTTTCAAGAGCTATTAGATATGATTGGAGATGATCCTACCTCAATTGGTTCAAATTACAGGTTCCGGGATGACATTCATATTTTTGTATTTTTTCTCACCATGTTTGGTCTGAAGAGCAAGTTCACGAAGCCTCCATATTCTCTTGCATCCACTGAAGGAGAATAAAGGCACATGTTTTTGAAACATGATCCACTTCTTCCCAAGAGGAAGATACCTCTAGACATATGATCAAGCATCACACCTACTTGAGTTTGGAGCAATTAATGCTTTGGTGTGTTTCAGTCTATTTTGAGGGGGGGGGTTTCCCTTGAGGTTTTCTCCATTTCCTTGGTTCATGGACTGTTCTTTATTTGGATTATTTATGTACTGGGTGACCTATAGCCCTTATTGCTAGGTCCCTTTTATTATTTTTATTTACTCCTCCACATGAGATTAGATTAAGGGGGGGGTTGGAGTATTTTCCAACCACACATCATTTATTTGAGCCTCACAACTTAATTTTCCACTTATCCTAAGTATTTTGACTCAATCATGTGCTTACATCATCAACAGATCATAGTTTTAGTAAACTGGGCCTCCTCCTACATTCTAGGAGCCAACTCAGCCATCAATTGAGCCTCCTCCACCATCCAGGGGGTGATTTGCATGAATAATGTGCATTACTTAATCCAATTGACAGCATTTACTAGTTTATTCAGCCAACTGGAGACTAGAAGGCACCCTACTACACTGGTTGACTTCATCTGGTGATATTCTCACCTACTATTCAGTTAACTGCAGACATAAAGGTGCCCTCTCCTATTTTTGGGAAATCAGTTATACTCAGTTAGATAGTTTCAGACTCAGTTTGAGTCATACTTATGACAGTTAAGTGGTTAACTGATGTGCCGAGTGGTGTTAACTTCCAAGTAAGCCACTCTCATGCATTCAATTCGAATGACCACTCTGGAATTCGAATTGCTTGGCTTATTGTAGCCATTGTTACACATTGTAATGCATATTCTAAGTATATGACATTATTTTACTGTTGCAAACCTTCTGCACAGTGTTTTCATACATTCTATTGCATGCATCTCTAGTAACTGTTGTGCTTCTTCAATAGATCTGTCGTGCTTGAATTTTATACAGCTACCACTCATTAAGTTCAATCTCACCCTCAAATATGGACTCAACCAATGCACACATATGGGATAGCATATCCTTGTTATGGTGTGGATAATGCTTCTCTTGGAGCTGAAATATCTTGTGCACATCTTTGGGGATGGAACAAATAAGGGTGGAGTGAATCCTCTCCATGTATACATTGAATTCACCTTTCTCAAGCATGATATTAAGATTTTTTTTATTTATTCCTCCAACTTAACACTCAAACCATGTAAATTCTTTCCAAGCAATCCATGCGACTCCCCATTTGAGGAAGTTCTTAATTAGGAACAAATCACGGGAAGCCCCATAAACCTTTCCATAAAAAATTATTTTGGCACCCAAAAGATGCCTTCCCCCATGATGTCAAACTATTCTTCTTGAACCAAACCATTCAACAACTCATCTGCGAATCTTCCCTTGTGATACTTTGCTACTATATGACTTTCCAAAACAAGTAAAACTTCCAATGAACAAAGAATAACCTCTACTACTATATTCTTGCATTCATGATCAGATTTATAAACTTGGACTTCACTTACCAACCTTGGTTTCCAATCCTTAAGATTCATTGGTATCATGTGAGGCATCCCACCTTTGTGATCAGATTTGACCACCCATCCGTTCTCCTATAGAAATTATTTGAACCAGTGCATAACATGCATGATGGCTGCCATGATGCCACGCTTCTCATATGGATGCAACCTTCTTCTTTCAAAAGCATTGGTGTTCCCAATCTCCATCAAATTTTCTTATATGCCTTCTTTTGTGACACCCCATTGTAGGCCGAATGGGTGAGTGGAACTTGGTAGTGTAGGTATGAGGAAACCAACCCTCACTCCCATCATATCTTGAATCATCATTTCGGCCTCTCCTATCTAGCAAGAAAATTATTCCATAATGCTTATTTGTGAGAAGCTAAAGAAGCCTCTTGTGTTGCTTCTTGAATTTGGTCCACCATGATTATCCCAAATCATCCCATCATGTAAGTTGGTACTAACTTGCACATCCATATGATTAAGATTCATGATATCAATGTCTTCCATCTCGTACTTGGATCCATTTTCATGGAAGGATAACTCTTCCATTAGGGTTAGCACAATATCCAACCATTCTTTCCAAATACTGCTGCAAACAAACATATCATTAGACAATTGGGAAACATACTTACACAATTGTTCATCTACCATGGTGCACATGTAAGGCTGAAATGTAGTAGGTGTATAATTAAATCCAAGAAGCATGACTAGAAACTCAATGTGCCCGCAATGGTACTTGAGTACTATCCTCCAGATTTCTTATTCCCTGAACCTTTTCAGATGCTTGTAATGAAAGATGTTGATGGATTGTACATCCATCCTTAATTCATCCTTATGCTTCTTCACCTGTTAGGTGGTCTACCTGGTGGAAGGTATTCAAGAACCTTCTCATGTTATTGTAGTGACTTCCATATGACCTTATTTTGATTTAGGTAGTCCATACATGTGCCTTGAATGGTGAAAAGGCCCTTACTATTCCCCACAATGTCACCAGTAGCCCCCACAATATCACCATGCTTTACTATGAATATCATGTCGTGGGATAACTCTTCATCGGTTGTGTTATTTTTCCTCCAAGCTATGAATGGAAATGTATGGAAAGAATCATATTGCATCCATATATTCCTTGGATTCTACTCATTGATCATAACAAATTCGAATGCAACAATAGATCCATCACTAATGAAAAGATAATTCTTACCAATGTGAGCTAGTCTTGCACAATCTTGAGTCTCCATATCGGTGATGTAGCTATCCATCCAATTCAATGATGAATCGGATTCTTTGCTTGGTGATCCAAATGGGATGTCATCAGCCACATTCATCAGGGCTAAGTATTCCTTACATGAAAGAGGCTCATAATCTCTTTGGAGTGAAACGGGTGCCTGGAAATCATCTTGCAAGTCAATGCTTTCTTCAAACACTTGTAAATATGAAGACCTCGTATGTTTACCTCGGACATGATGTTGTTATATAATATCATGTGAACTATTAGCCACACACATCTGATCACATGTGTGCCCATGCAACTCTTGAGAGTCATGCAAAATCTCTTCTAAAAATTCAACCTT
The DNA here is from genome assembly GCA_027924585.1 of Larix kaempferi. Classification (NCBI taxonomy): domain Eukaryota; kingdom Viridiplantae; phylum Streptophyta; class Pinopsida; order Pinales; family Pinaceae; genus Larix; species Larix kaempferi. The sequence goes on along the minus strand of BSBM01000088.1, from coordinate 14,100,849 downwards.
ATCAAAAATTTGGATCTCAAGACAAGAAGGATATTTTCTGCCAACCTTCTCACCAGAAGTGGCTTCCCTACCAGGATGAAACAAAGGAATTTGGTGAATGAAAAAATTAGAATGGTTGAAATACCTTTGTGACACCTCTTTATCTTCATGGTATGGAGTGATGATGGTACTCTCCTCCACCAAATATCCAGGTTCACTCTCAACTATGTAATGTCCCTCCTATCCTACAAGGCTATGGAGAGGACACTAATAATAATACTGGACATCTAGTCCCATACCTAAACAAATAAGCATTCATACAAATTATAGATGGAGAAAATACAAATGCATAAACATTTGAATACACAGCAGAATTTGATTCCAATATACATCCATCATACATTCCAGATTTTCATGCCATTCATCAATTTAAGCAATATCAAATTAGCAAAGGATAATACTTATCTTAAACCAAGTAATCCCTGAGCAATCTACTACGCTTATGCAACGTTCCACCCAACCGTAGGCCAGTGTGCTCCTTAATCTCTCAGCACCACTGCCACCCCCGAGCCGGGCATGATCTCCACAAGGAAAAAGGGGAAAACAGGCTCTCACATAGCCAAGGATACACCAGAATCAGCCAAGCCAATCAGCAGTTGGGTTTCTCAGGCTACTAAGAGAGGGGCGGAAGTGAATTACTAGGCTAGTGGCTCAACCATTGAGCTATGGATACTTCATTGGGATCATCAAGACAAATCTATCCTCTTCCACTCCTGAATCTCCTGCTCACAGGTTCAAACTAAACAGAGAGGGACATAACAACCAGAAATGCAAGTGTTGGGCATTTTTGCAGTAGGATGCCCAACGATGGGAATTCCACCAATTCAGAAAACGTGGGAAAGCCCAAAACGAAAATTGGAAAAAGGGATAAACAACCCCAGGAGCATAATCGTTTACAGAAAAACATCCATGGGCATTTTGGGGCAAAAATGACCTCTATAAACCCCCAGAAAATCGTGGTTCTATTCTCCCAGCCACTATGCTAACCAAAAATGAGTTCCCAGGCATGGAAGAATGCAGAAAATGGTGAAAACATGAAGGAAAAACCCCAGCTCGCCCCAGGCTGTGTGATAGAGGAAAGACTGTGGGTCAGAAATGGCTTGGGAAGGCAAAAACGTGGGTGATTTCTTGCCTTGCAAGAAAAAATTCAAATTCCCAGATTGATGGCTTGCCCATACCCGAAATTGGCTGCCATACCTCATCATTCCCAAGGCATTAACTGCCTCAATTAACTCTGGGAAGAATTTAATGATTGGGACATAAGCCAAAATGGGTAGTTGGAATCTCATGGGTTTTCTCATTGACACATGGATTGACTCCATTGGCTCAAGGGTTTGGTTATTTTTCCTCCCTATTCCTTGTAAGATCATGCCCCATCTCTTTGTTGCATTGCATAGCTGGTTGTGGGTTTTTCATTAAAATTGCATATTTACATGGTGTGTGAATTTACATTGTGCACGGCTAGCACAAGAACCATATACATCTATTCTAATTGCCGATACATAAAACGATAAATCGATGGCGGGGCCTTGGCCTTGAGCTCCTCACCATGACTAAATAACAATATTTACATCATTTACAATATTAATGCAATAGGGTTAAGATGGGGACATTACATTCCCCTCCCCTTGGAATAACACCGTCCTCGGTGTTCCAACACTTCGGAAAATAAATACCCACTTTACATATGTCCAAAAATTCACAAAATGTGGTAGGTTTGTCCTGCATTTCACCTTTTTACATGGGTTTTTCAGGACTAAGTCCTTTGGTCTTTACAAACTGCTCTTACTGGCTGGAGCCTTCTAGCTCTGCATGAGGACATCGTTCCAAAACAATTCCTTCCTTTTCTTTTCCTTCCAACGAGTCCACGAACCTGGGGAATTTACTGTTGCTACCCTCTCGATATTCTCTTGTTGGGCAGTCATGGAGGCAATGATTTTCTCCACATCCCCAACATTTCATTGGCGGCCTTACCTTTTCTCAATCCATTTCCTTTGAGTCTTCCCACCTGGAACGTTTCTTAATCGGACGATTGGATGAATGCTTCTTCATTGATCCACTTTCCTTTCCCTTGCTGATTTCTCCCAGAATGCTTTTTACCTCTTTTTGAAGACGAATAGAGTCCTGCAAAGCCTCATGGTTTATCTCATTATGTTGCCTCTGTAGCTTGAGTATCTCCCCAAGATTTTCTTGGGTCCTGGCAATTGTTTGAAGAAGACTTTCAGCCAACTCTAATAGCCCTCGGTCTACTGCCACGGTCAATGGGCACAACTGAACACACTTTGCTTACTAGCAACACTTTCTTCTGCCGGCTGCAACCAATTGTTTCACTTTCTTGCCTGTGAAATTCATCATGGAAATTCTTTGTTAGGACAAGCATAACATAAACATTAAGATTAGTCAATTATTTTCCCAATTGTCATGGAATGTCCATGCTTTATTCATGTGACTTCCACACTTTTCATGCTTTCCCAACATACATATGAACTCATTCATGTTCATCCTTTCACAGAAAATTTATTATTTCAGCATTCACAATTCATCTCAAGCAATTAAACACAATCTATTTTCAGCCATGATATACATTCAACAATCTTTTGTTTTATAAATGCTTCAATCAAAAGGAAAGAGAAGAGTAGGGGTTTCTCCCTCTTAGTCTTGTTCTATTATGGAGCTACACCATCGTTGTGGTTTCATGCTCCTTGGTCTCTTTCACTCCAATGCGAATGCTTTGACTTTCCTTTCTTGGCTATGACTCTTAGTGTCTAAGGTTTGTATATGGACTTTCAGCTAGGGCACCCTTCCCATTATTGCCTATAGAACCTTTGGCTGCTAGGATCCACTTGTATCCACTAGCACCATCTTTCATTATTGCTCATACTGAGCTCTTTAGGACGGTCACATGTCCACATGCATCTCTAAGATGCCTTCATAATCCTTGCTTCCAGCAATACCTACACTCAAACATTGAATCAATTCACATGTTTAGTTCATTTTCATAGGGTTTATCTCTAATCAAGAGTTTAGGAAATCATAACCAAATCATATACACACGTATATTCATAAGCAAGAAGCTGTAAGGTATCTGAACACTTATCTGTATTGGATGTCTTTACTTTATTCCACGGGATCCTTCTTTGCTTTATGAGCCTTGGATTTCCCGTGAACACAATAACGAATGTTGGGCCAACACGTAGGCTACTCCACAATCATTCGAATAGGAAATTCCAGGCCAGTACGCCGACTGGGTTTATCAATCATTTCTTTTAGCAATATGATAGGCCAATGCTCCGACTGGTTTTATCAATTGTTTAAGGGGTGTTGGGCCAGTGTACACGCTACTTTACCATATCAAGTAGTTAATGCCCAACTAGTCACTCTCTAGACTTATCAAGAACTTTATAGCGTTCAACCAGCTACTCCCTGGATTTCTTAATAATTTATATCGCCCACTCATTTACTCTCTGGATTTACCAGCAATTTATAGTCTTTCAGGGTCTTGCATTCCTGTAATGACCAAGGTTTCCAACAAAGAAACAATAGTGTATCAGCTTAGCTGTTAGAAGACTTGTACCTGAAATCTTCATTATTCCAAAGAAAACATAAATGGAAACGAATACTTATCTGTATTGTGCATTTCCCCTCTAGTCCACAGGATCCTGCTTCGCTTTACAAGCCTTGGGATCGCCTATGGACTTGGATATAGCTAATGCTTAACCAGTACGCTTCCCCATCGGCTGGATTTACCAAGCATTTGGTGGTGCCCAACCATTCCCATACCTGGTTGGCCCTCTCCAGTGCCGAGCCAGCACATTCGTCTGGGTCATCGACCAATGGAAGGAATTGCGCCACCGACCATTATAGGTCAAGGCTCTACTATGGAGCCACAGGCATCTCAGGGCTTTCAGTCAGTCCTCGGCGCCCGCCCTCCCACTGCTGTCCTAGTAGAGATTTTATTCCTTTACCAATGTCACCACACCTTTTTGCACCGTAACCCTTCACACACATCAACTCTTCATTTATACAAGGATGCCACTCCTTCTCTTGTGCAAATCGGTGGTTCCTTTTAGGAACCTTATAGGTGACTTTCTTGACTGCAGGTTAACATGAACCCCATTCACACAAGGATGATACCTTCTCTTATTTCACATCTCTTCGGGCCTATCCATCCCTTCTGGTAATATTTCATGTGAGCATAGAAAGGTTGCCAATTCCCATACAGTCCCTTTGCGTACCCTTCTTCACTTTCCCTTTTAATGTGCAGTATCAATCTGCATCTGTGTAGGTTGACAATACAAGAAGGATAAGCAAGCTCATCAGTATTGTTGTTCAATTCTTAACCACATTCCATATCATTCACTACCAAGTATTGAAACACCAAGAATGCGTCCATTCCCTTAGGGTGTAGTCAATATTGAAAACCCTAACATGACCCAGCACCAGAAAAGGTGTGCACCCCCTTTCTGATGTGCACCATGTAGGCCCTAATCATACTCAAGCAGTTTGCAATGATAGAAATAAGATAGAGCATGCTCTGCATATTAACCCTAATAATTTAGACATGAATGTTCTTGTCTAGGGTCATAGAATACTCATTTGTTTTGCATATGTGTCTCACATGCCTTCTGGGCATAGCTTTACCATCTAGCTTTCATGGTTTACCAACATGCGGTTTGGCTGAGACATTATCAATGGTGTTTTACTCGAAACCCATTTCCAAAGCATAGGGTCTTTCCCATCTGGTTTGGCTTCTGCAGGCCATCACACATGATCTTCCTGCAATGTGTCATTCTGGCACACTTTATCAAATAGCCAAATAGTCAGCAACATTTAGCAATAAGCTTCAAATATGATTCTTTCATAACCAATCAATAGCATTAATAATTAAATTCAATATGAATTTACAATTATGTCTCCTACAGAAATTGATTTGCTTAGCAATGAGGCCGTCCTCATATTGTTTGGCTCTTGTAAGTGGTATCACTCTGCCCATTATGGTCTCATTCTTGCTACCATACATGAACATCCACCTACAACATGTCCTCCTGACACAATTCTATATAAGCCCAAACAGTCATTAGCAATTATAAGCAAATTCTCAAATTTGAAATTTGTAAATATGTTTTCCTACAGAAATTTGATTTGCAACTGTGAGACTATTCTCATAAACTTAAACCAGACAATTTTCAGATTCGTTTCATGCATAAAACGAAACCTTTGGCTTCTGCACATGGTATATCTCGCTCTTTACTATGGACTTATCCTCATTGCCATACGCAAGACCTTTTTACCTGAAAACTGAAACTTCAATCGGCTAAACACGTTGTGAGTATCCACGCACATAATCCTTCATTGCCATAACAGTTACTGGAGTGATCTCAGAATTATAATACTTCAAAATTCAAACACCTTCAGCTGTTAACATTTGAAATGTAATGAAACATATATACATTTCTATATATGCATCACTATCACAATAAAATTGCAAGACATAGTCACACTATCCATGCAATTTAAATAACTGTAAATACTCATTACTTCCTTTCCATGCAGCTCTGTCCTTCCAACAGAGTGCTTTGGTAGCCCATCACATGTCTACCTTCTTCATGCAGTCCTTCTCCTGCATTCATAGCAGCTTATGGAATGGTCTCAGGATTAGCAATAGTCCACCATTTCATCTATTATCTAACTGTATTGAAACATATATATGTTACACCCATGCATTCACACAATGCTTTTCAACATGTGTACCTACACATGCATGCATATTTACAACATTTACCGAATATTTCAATGCACATGTCTTCGGTGCCATCTTGCATGATTTCATGAATACTATGCATTCAAACGTACTATGGCCTAACCATGATTACTACGTACAGCATGCACTACCATGACAGGTCCATAAGTCCTCAGTTGCTTTGTTTGTTAAACTCACAACCAATATTCACAAATGGCATGATATGAATGCATTGAGGTTTCTAGAAACTATAGGGTGTAAGGCTCCTTGCCTTCATTTACCCACACCTGACCATACTTGGTAGGTTAACATTCACATTTAGGCACTCAATACCACATGCAAACCAAATCATCATAGTTTAACTGTAGTTGAAGGGATCTTACCAAATCCTCCTTCAACATTCATGCAACTAAGCATAAATAACCATTACCTGCATGGCTGTCATTAACATCACTTGATGTTACCTGATCAGTTGGCCTCTTACCAAGGCTACTCCATCCTTTTTCCAACATCATGATCACAGATTTGTTGCACCATCCTCTCTTCATAAGGTTGTATGCAACAATCATCATCCACATCCTTTAGCCATGCTTCGGTTGTCTCTAGTCCCACAACCAATACGTACACAACTTAATTATTAGCAACCACCATCATTTGATCTTAAGTGGCTCATTGCACATGTAAATCCTCACTTTTTACCAATATGCAATATTATATACATGCAAAAACATTTTCACATGCACTTGTGCAATATGCCATCTATCTATCCCTTTTGCATTTCCAGCATTCCTATGCCATAACTTTGTAAAATACAAAAACGATATCAATAGCGGAGTTAAGGAATTCTTCTCAATTCCTCATTCCATCATGGAGTTCCTCATCCACATCATAGCTAATCCTTTCCTTGGATCCCCTACCAAGCATACAAGCAATCATTAGCTATGATATTATCATGAATTAGCAATTCAACATATACATATGTGCAATCATTCATTCATGCTATTTTCCAACCATGCAATTCTTATGCTATAAACAGAAATAGTTTTAAGGTGATGCATTTTCCCTTTCATCTTCCATAATGGATATCACAACCAATTTCTCTTGCTAAGAATTCCATCCTTTAAGCAATCTGTGCTCCTCATCCCAAGAGTGCATTTCACACTTTCAATGACTGTCTCCGGGGAAGAATGGGGGTCAAGGGGGCTTCGCCGTTGCGGGGCGGTTCGTCGAATGTTTCCGCAATTGCGGAGCAATTCGCCGAATGCTCCTGTAGTTGCGGAACAATTCGTCGAATGCTTCCGCAGTTTCGGAACGATTCGGTGAATGCTCCCACAGTTGCGGAGCCATTCACGAAATCCTTCCGCAGTTTCGAAATGGTTCGGCGAATGCTCCCGCAGTTGCGGAGCCATTCGCAGAATCCTTCCGTAGTTTCGGAACGATTCGGTGAATTCTCCCGCAGCTGCGGAGCCATTCGCGGAATCCTTCCGTAATTTCAGAACGATTCGGCGAATGCTCCCGCAGTTGCAGAGCCATTCGCGGAATCCTTCCACAGTTTCGGAACGGTTCGCGGAACTCTTCCGCAATTTCGGAAGACATTACGGAATTCCTTCCGCAAATTTCGGAAGAGAATTCCTTCCGCAAATTTCGGAAGAGAATTCCTTCCGCAATTTCGGAAGAGAATTCCTTCCACAAATTTCGGAAGAGATTTCCTTCCGAAATTTCGGGGCGACTTACCGAACTCTTCCGCGTTGCGGAAAAACTCGCGGAATGCTTCTGCGGTTTCAGAATACATTCGGGAATTCTTTCCGAAATAGACTTAAACAGACTTAAAAGAAATTTTTCAAAAACACTTTAAGAATTTTTTTTACATCTTCCCTTCTTTCTGTGATGACTGCTGCTCAGCAGGAGGTGATCTTTACCTCTGTAATCTATCCAACTTAGCATGTTTAGGCCCAATGTTGAGACATGTGGTGATCAGGAAGGGACCTTCCCAAGTGGGTGTGATTGGATTTGGCCCATAGAGGTCCAATGCTGCAACTAGCAGCTCTAATACCAAATTGTAATGTCCCTCCTATCCTACAAGGCTATGGAGAGGACACTAATAATAATACTGGACATCTAGTCCCATACCTAAACAAATAAGCATTCATACAAATTATAGATGGAGAAAATACAAATGCATAAACATTTGAATACACAACAGAATTTGATTCCAATATACATCCATCATACATTCCAGATTTTCATGCCATTCATCAATTTAAGCAATATCAAATTAGCAAAGGAGAATACTTATCTTAAACCAAGTAATCCCTGAGCAACCAGCTATGCTTCTTCAACGTTCCACCCAACCGTAGGCCAGTGTGCTCCTTAATCTCTCAGCACCACTGCCACCCCCCGAGCCGGGCATGATCTCCACAAGGAAAAAGGGGAAAACAGGCTCTCACATAGCCAAGGATACACCAGAATCAACCAAGCCAATCAACAGTTGGGTTTCTCAGGCTGCTAAGAGAGGGGCAGAAGTGAATTACTAGGCTAGTGGCTCAACCATTGAGCTATGGATACTTCATTGGGCTCATCAAGCCAAATCTGTCCTCTTCCACTCCTGAATCTCCTGCTCACAGGTTCAAACTAAACAGGGAGGGACATAACAACCAGAAATGCAAGTGCTGGGCGTTTTTGCAGTAGGATGCCCAATCATGGGAATCCCACCAATTCAGAAAACATGGGAAATCCCAAAACGAAAATTGGAAAAAGGGAAAAACAACCCCGGGAGCATAATCGTTTACAGAAAAACATCCATGGGCATTTTGGGGCAAAAATGACCTCTATAAACCCCCATAAAATCGTGGTTCTCTTCTCCTAGCCACAATGCTAACCAAAAACGAGTTCCCAGGCATGGAAGAATGCAGAGAATGGTGAAAAAGTGAAGGAAAAACCCCAGCTCGCCCTAGGCTACGTGAGAGAGGAAAGACTGTGGGTCAAAACTGGCTTGGGAAAGCAAAAACGTGGGTGATTTCTTGCCTTGCAAGCAAAAATTTGAATTCCCAGATTGATGGCTTGCCCATACCTGAAATTGGCTGCCATACCTCATCATTCCCAAGGCTTTAACTGCCTCAACCAACTCTGGGAAGAATTTAATGTTCGGGATATAAGCCAAAATGGGTAGTTGGGATCTCATGGGTTTTCTCATTGACACATGGATTGACTCCATTGGCTCAAGGGTTTGGTTATTTTTCCTCCCTATTCCTTGTAAGATCATGCCCCATCTCTTTGTTGCATTGCATAGCTGGTTGTGGGTTTTTCATTAAAATTGCATATTTAAATGGTGTCCGAATTTACATTGTGCATGGCTAGCACAAGAACCATATGCATCTATTCTAATTGCCGATACATAAAACGATAAATCGATGGAGGGGCCTTGGCCTTGAGCTCCTCACCATGACTAAATAACAATATTTACATCATTTACAATATTAATGCGATAGGGTTAAGATGGGGACATTACAAACTAGAGTGTAGTTAACGCTTCCTCCACAATAGTGTTCTGGGAATGCTTGAAGGGTTGAAATTTTCTCTTTTGTGATTATCTTAGTGGGATATTATTAATATTGACGAAAAAAGGAATTGCTTCTACCAAGATCAGATTTACCTTCCTTCCTTAGCTTGAAGTCTTCTTGTTCTTGCTCAATGCATTCATTAGAGGAAGCACCTGACTCTTCTCTTGGAAGATTGTTGCTCCGCTCCTTTGATGCCTGATTATTACTATGATTTTTCTCCTTCAATATAAATGATGCATATTTCTCCTTTCTAAACTTAGAATCAAGATTATTGGAGACTTTGTCTGAAGATAATCTGAAAATTCTCTTAATGCTAGAAACAATGCCATCCAATGAGGCTTCACTTTCGATTCCTCTTTCTTCTTCTTTGCTTGGGGTAGTAGAAAAACTTGGTTTATCTGTGGATGTTTTGATGATCTAAAAATAATCCTCATCTAAATCCTTTGTCTCAAATCCAAATCTTCAATAAAAATAATATTTTAAGGAAATGGATTTATGAATCTCTTCTCCCAAGGCCAAAAATTCCTGGTAGTGGTGTGGGAAGTTTTCACATGTAGATATTATTTTTGCTAAATCCTTTTTTGGATTATCCATCGGTGGTTCATACCAATGGTATTCAGTATACATATGATCACAAATGTGGTCATCATCATCTCTTGTTAGGCCTCCATCAATGTAAATGATTTATTCTTCCTCGTATAACTCAAAGCCTTCATCTTCCATGAATTTATCTAGTTTTATAGCTGCAACTTGAAGATAGTTCTGAGATATTTCTTCATCTAAGATTTAATTTCCATGGGATGAGCTAAGGAAAATGATCTGATACCACTTCAATATCCCTAATCTGATATTATCTCGAATACAACTTTAAAATCAGAAATTTTCCAAGCAGTAACTAGTTCGCAAAACTAGTTAAGAAGGAACTGGAACTAATCATTGAATAACCCACCCAGAGCTTGATAGGAGAACACTTTTGGATATGAAAAATGTACTGGGGAGTGTTCAGTATAAAGTAAAATAGTATCAAGACCATATTTTGAGTTCTATGCACAAGGTACTGGGGCCATTTATGTTTTGAACATCAGCTAGGTTGAAGTCTACTCCGAGGCTTCCCGGGCACACCAGCATATGCATAATAAACTTATTAAATTACACTTGACATCAAAAAGAGGTGTAAAACAGGTCAATAAACCCCTAAATTGTTTATGTACAATATTTTCTGAGGTTTATGGAAGGTTTGACTGAGTTTGGGGGAAAAATGAGAAATTGTGCTATGGTGGACTATTCCACTAGCTTTCTTCATTCTCTTACAAAAATGCATAAAATACCACAAATTATCAGTAAAATGGTGGGATGGTTTTCATAAGTATCTTAGGGACCCAACATGAATGAAAAAACTGAAATTGAGCATATAGAGACATTTGAATTAAACAAATTTCAAAACTAGTCAAATAGAAGTGCTCAATGAGCAAATATTCATAAATATGGATACAAGAAGTCCTAAAGGGTCACAAATATCTGATTTATGATTTGGGATGGATTATTCAGACAAATTTACACCTACATCAATGGATAGAAAGGAAAATGGATTTACAGAACTCAATATATTGCAAATTTATGGAAACTAGTCAATAAAATTGCACAGAGAGCTAGTCTTGTGAAAGGTGAGCACAATCTGCCTCTAAGGATCTCGAATTATCCTTCTGATGAAAAATATGGCTCAGATACATATAAAATAACAGAAGCATAGCATATTATAGAGGAATGAGCAGAAAATGAAGATATTTTTATCTAAGACTTTACCCAGAATCTCTAGCCATGGAATTCTTACAATACTGAGTGTAGAAGGAGTTTGAGAAGAGAAGAAGAAGAAGCATATTTTATGGATATTTAATATGATGAATACATGGAAGATGTATTCTCATGGAAGGTGCACCATATATAAGTGACAGATCATAGGTGGCGCATTCATCAACTGAAACTTCTCGAAATTGCATATGTGCGCTCCTCAACACTAAAACCTTGGCTCTGGTGAGAATGGTTGTATTTTCGTCATCGGGACACTTATTTCAACAATACAGCATGCGTTTCTTAATGGAAGTGACCCTCCAGATGCAATGGAGAATGTTTCACAACCCATAAATCATCAGTAATGATGAAACCAAAACCTCCATTTTGTCCCTTTAACATTGTTTCCATCGAATGAGAAGAATGCTTCAGAAGATAGAAAGAAGAGAGGATGCAATCATAGAGATGGATTAGATCTGAAAATTGGTCATCAGTGGATGCAATGGATCATGTGTAGAATAATGTAACAAGAAGTATGGGGCACATATCCCACAGTTGGTTAAAGGTGCATCACCAAATCTTAGAGAAGCTTGAGCTTACTCTCATACAAATAATAAACTGTCAAAATATATCAAATGGAGTTGTAATCCTTCTTTTATAGATTTAGGTGACTTTTTTAGCAAGTAAGATAGGATAAGGTGCCCTCATGGAGTGGATAAGGTTGCTTTACTTTCTGCTTTAGCTTTTTTCTTGCTTTCTTCTTTAGCTTTTTCCTTTCTTACTGCTTTTGATTTTGATTTATCTTGCTTTCGCGTTTATATCCTGCTTTTCTACCTTATCCCGCTTTTCTGCTTTGTCCTTCTTTTTCTCTGCTTTTCTTCCTTACCCTACTTTTCTGCTTTTTTTTTTCTTTTTTGCTTTATCCTGTTTTTCTTCCTATGTCCCGCTTTTTTGCTTTGTCCTACTTTTTTCCCGCTTTTCTGTTTTATTCTACTTTTCCTTATCGTTGCTGCTTTATTCTGTTTTATTCTTTTTTTCCTACTTTTCCTTGCTTTGACTGCTTTATATTTTCTTGTCTTGCAAGTTACCTCTTACTCAACCTTATCCTCTAAGGCACACTTGTGGAGCATTATCCACTTTATTCCAAAATAAAAATAACTATTTAATGAAAAATACTTTTCATCAAGTACATATAAAACTTTAAGAAAATAAATTCAACACCTCCTAATTAATCAATACCCGAAATTTCAAAATTAACCCTAAGTAAATGAGATTTTCTCTTCAAACCAAGGGATTGATTGGGTTAGGAACTCAATCCAATAATCATCAATGAGGGGACATGACACACGGTTTGTTGTGGGAGACAACACTCCAATATGGATTGGTGCGAGTTAGTATACTGTTGAGGCGCGTCACCGACGCATTGTGTCTGAAGACAGATCGCATCGATTTCAACATAGAGTGTTTTTCAAAAAGAAAAAGACCAAAAATGTGATCAACCTCAAAGGATTCAGATGGATTGCATGTGCCAGTTCCGGACTGGATCACCCAATGACTCATAAATGAAAAAAAAACAATCAAGTAAGACAAGGGAGGTGACAAAACTCAAAGAATTCCCAAGGAAAACTAAAGGATATCTAATGATCGATCCTATGGTTGCCAATTTTTTTAATGAATAAATCCGTTGGTGCAGACACCAACTGATCTCCCTAGTCCGAATGGGTTGGATCTAGAACAAAGAAAAATAGAATGAAAACCATTCCCTATATCCATCAAATTACTTGAATACAAAGAGTCTAGTCCATACCTTATTTATGAAGGTCGTCCTTGCATCTTGAAGTTTTCACAATCCTACTTATTGATGAAGAGAATACCTGCAAAAGATTCAAAAGGACAAAGGAAAGAGACTACAAGATAACATGATACATCTAAGGAATTGACCAAGGAGAACTACTATAAATGAAATTACACATCATTTATGGGAAAGGAAGACATTGATGTATTAATTAAAATAGAGGAAAGAGTTACAACCAATGAATCCTTGGTGTTGAAGATCCTTTCCAATGGAACCTTGCCTCATTTTTCCAATGATGAAAGAATGGATTCATGGCTCAATTCTCCAGCATTTGGATGCCCTCATTCAAACCCCCCTATCCCATGTAGAGGAGCTTCATTTATAGGACAAAATAGATGAGGAGGAGAGGAGAGGATTAAGAAGAAGGATGAGGTGGGATCCTACTAAGTTGGGAGGCGAGTAAGATCCACCCTAAATGGAAGGGGTAAGCATCCATGAGGGTCTCCTTCGAGAGACTTCTCGAAAATTCTCTTTTTCCCTCCATACAGACATCGACGCTCCCTAGACACTAGAAACATGCATCAACGATGCACTCTGTAGTGGATCAAGGTGCGTGTATCAGGAAATCAAGAATGATGCGTTTTGCTGTAAGGAAAGGTGCGTTGGCCTCTCTTAACAAGGTTTTACCAAGGAAAAAACCTCATAACTCATCTTCCAAGGAGTTTTGTCTAAGTACCTTAAGGATTTAAGCAGGGAACAAGTATACATGGTTCGTAATCATGACGAGTACAAAAATTTCGTGTAACAGCAAGTTACAAGACCGCTACAGGAAATTCAGAAATCCTATAGTTCCTTACACACAGAAAACTGCAGAAGCGCAAACCTGTAGGTGAATATTTTATAGATGAAATTCAAGCACTTTTTTGACCAAACGAAGGTGAATTTTACAAATATAAAACATAGTTTTTTTCAAGCACGGGCCCAATTAGGCTCAACGTGGAAATTTTACCGAAATAATGAGAAATTTAAGAGCTACAGGTGGATCTTTGAGGTGGAGTTTTGTAGAATTTTGTGAAGTTTTGTTTCTATAAGAGCGCTTAGTCAATCATCCACCTCATCAAATTGTCTTGGAGATTAGATCCTAATTTTATGTTATAGAATTAGGATCATATTCCTTTTTTTAGGATTTGAATGTAAATTTGTTATTTTTAATTAAGTTTTGTAATCTTATTGTTAACACCCAAAAATTGTTCACTAGCTCATCTCCCTAGTCACATAACCCGTTTGTCCACTTTTCCTACATTTTTGGCCTCCAAAACCCTAAAAAACCATCAAATGGTAACCAAAAGGGAAAAAATCATTATTTCCCTCAATTAATGAAATTCCTTCAAAAAAGGTCAAAACCCACAAAAAAGGGTCCAAAATCCCCCAAAATAAAATAAAAAGGGGACAAAGTAAAAAATAAATTTAAAAAGAGGGAAAAAATCCAAATACCATTAGCTAATACTATTGGTTGCCCAAAACCATGGGAAAATTCCAAATACCATTTGTCAATACTATTAGTTGCCCAAAACCATGGGTCAACACTCCATTACCCAAAATCACTATAAAAAGGTGATGAAGGCCCCTCATTTCACATCCATTAATCACTCTTCACACCCTTATGTTGCTGAAATTCCTGTTGAACTTTATCCTATCACCTTGAGCTTATGTTCCACCATTACAGTTGAGTCTTGGCCACCACTTTGAGCAGTTGGAAAAGAGAAAGGAACTCTGGAGAACTAGTGCACTACTCTCGTACTGCTGCAAGAACTCCACCAACCTCACCATTGGAGGTAAAACCATTGCAAACCCTTGTTTTCCCATAAATACAAAAAATATTCAAATTATATTACTGAGTTCCTGATATTGATTTGTTTTTTACTGTTTTAGTTTAGATTTATTTTATGCACATGACATACTTTAATAGTTAGTTTTTACTCATTTCAAATATTATTGTTTACCCATTATTGAACTGCTACTAAGGGTTCCTAAACCCTTAGTAGGTTCTCTTTAGCAGAAGCTGGGCTGAAAACTCCAGCTACGGTTTTGGCGACTCCACTGGGGCGATTCCCTTAGAACCTTGGGTATTTTTAGTTTGTACTTTTTACTATTAGTTTGCACACGGCATACTTTAATAATTAGTTTTTACTCATTTCAAATATTATTGTTTATCCATTATTGAACTGCTACTAAGGGTTCCTGAATCCTTAGTAGGTGCTCTTTAGCACGAGCTGGGGTGAAAAATATAGCTACACTTATCAAATGAAGGATTGAAAAGGAGAGGGTGTCTTCTTCCTTTTGGAATGAAGCTGGGTTAAGTAGTAAGGTCATAGAGGGTCAAAATTTAGACTTGTATTGTACAATGAATCTATTTCATCAGGAATATATTTTCATGCTCAAATATCAATATGTTTGTGGGTTGGGTTGTGCTTCCTTTATGTTATGTTTACTTCTTCTTATTTGAACACATAGATGTCTTTTACATTGCATTGAATGTCATGTATGTTCCAGATCTAACAACAATAAATCCTCTATTGTGTGTTTCCTGCAACCTGCAATCTGTATTATGATACTTCATTCTTATTCACGACACTATTTTGAGTTATAGTATCTTCTTTGTAAATGTGTAAGTTGAACAACATGTTGCATTATGTGTTTACATTCTTTTTTTAATTCTTATTTCACATTGTTAACTAGATGTTTAGCCCATAGGGAATATGCCTTTGAAACAATGATATGTTAATTGTTGGATTGATAAATGCTTGAATTTGATCCCAGAACTCAAGCCTTATAATACCTATCAAACCTTAACCATTTTTACGGAGAAAAACTTCCTATGGCTTGGGGTAGACCACAATAGACAGATGACTACCAAAAACCAACTCAATTCCCATTGCATACTATATAAATGTAAATGCTAAGAAGTGGAATAAAAGAGCAACCTTCAACCAGACGTTTGATGTAGATCCCCGTTGATCTTTCCAATCACCACACTTGAACTTACAGCTTAGTGTCAACAATAAACACAAGCAAGTGCAAATGATATATGAAATTTGTTAGCATAAACAGTAGCATGGTCCATGATATAATAAGAAAATGTACCCAATGATAATAAACCATTCACAACATCAATTGGACAAGAAAATGAGTATTTATATTAATGAAAACAAGAAGTACATGATACAACCTCTTTCCGGCAACTCATCTGAATCGAGAACTAGGTCCCTCCACTTGTGTCTCCACCACTTCAATCCCCCACGCAATGGAAAACTCAAGATATGGAAGAGTTTGGTAGGTGAACATAAAGGGTTCACAACAACTAGGATCAATGGATGTAGACTCAATCTATGGAAAAAATCCAATAGATTTTCGATGCTCTCTCTTTCCTCTCTACCCCTTCCATGCACCATAAGAGCCCAATATATAACCCTCCAAAGGTAGGTGAAAGGTCAAATCGAGTAATTTCGGGATACATGGAGGGCCAAAGGTCACCCTATGACCTCTTTTTGGAGTTAAAAGGTATTTTTTACTATAATTTACCATTTAAGTCGATGTACACAGGATATAGTGGGACAGCCCGCACATGCGCGAGTTGTAGTAAAGCAGCTCACATACAGGAACAAAAATAGGGAAAAAGGAGTTCCTAGAGGGAAAAAAGTGGTTCTGAGTCAGTCAAATGAATAACATAGGCCAAATAGTATAAATGCTCATAAGGTGGAAAAATACACTGTAACAGATGACCCCTAATGTGTGAGGTCAGAGAAGGTACTACGATGACCAAAATACATTATAAATATCAGAAGTGGAGTGATGGGGACACAAATGGAAGGAGTAGCCCACTTGTCATAATACAATGATATATCTGGATACATATCGGTAAAATACATAGCAATCTGATACAATGGACATGAATAGGCAGTAAATATAATGAATACATGTCATGAGTGGTCATAGCCATGACCCAATATACAGTAAGATATGGTCTCCTGAAGGTACAAACTGCTGATGTATGAGACTGATCTCTCATAAGCATAAGCATGATCACCAGTAGCATATTGAATGCCATTGAAGTCTAGGGTCTTCTACACAAATCATCTGCGGTGCATGACCTATCAAGCGAATAAAGGTTATGATGTTGAACCTGATGTGGCATCGTCTGATTACCGGTCATTGATGTATACCGTTAACAAACAAGAGATAAGCCACCAATAATGACAATGGGCATCAAGGCACGGAGTACATTCATCAAAGTGTGAATAGAGTTGTTAAGGTCGAACACTCTGACGAATCCATCGATCAGGGGACATTGATGAATTCCCAATCTGTTGAAGGCGAGAGAACCTACCACTAATAATTGCAAGCCTCAAGGTACTCAACAGACTCTAAGTCTCGATTCCAGAATAAAGGAGTTGGAGTCGACGGAATGAAACTCGCTAGAAGGAGGGCATTTCTAACATCCCCTCCCATCATACCAGCATGGGAGAGAACATCACTCTAATTCCGGACATCTAGCCCCATACTTAGTAAACAAACATTCATATAAAATGAAGATGGACATATGCAAATGCATAAATATTTGAAAACACAGCAGAATTAAATTCTATTACACATCCATCATACATTCAAGATATTAATGTCATTCATCAATTAAAAAAATATAGAATTAGCACATGAGAGTACTTATCTTAAAACAAAGTAGTCATTGAGCAACCAGCTATGCATCTGCAACGTTCCACCCAACCATAGGCCAATTGTGCTTATCAATCTCTTGATACAACTGCCACCCCCGAGCTGGGCATGATTTCTACAAGGAAGAAGGGAACAACAGACTCACACATAGCCAAAATACACCAAAATCAGCCAATCCAATCAACAGTTGGGTTTATCAGGCTGCTAGGAGATGGAAAAGGAAGAATTGCTAAGCTAGTGAGCTCAACCACAGAGCTATGGGTACCCCTACAAGATCTATCCAGCTTGGTTCCCACAATGCCTACACACCTGATTCAAGGAAGTATTCCCTTCACTACTACATAGTCCCTCAGGCCATACCTTCCAATTTAGTGTTGTTCAAGGTGTGCATAGAAGAGTAGCCATCCCTTTTGATCTTCTTCAGAGGTTATTTTCCCCACTAGGTTTATCAAGCCAATTCTGTCCACTACCAATCCAAATTTCTTGCTCACAGGTTCAAACCAAAACAAAGATGCACATAACAGCAAAAATATAAGTGTTGGGCATGAAGAAACATTTTTACAGTGAGATGCCCAAATATGGGGTTTCTACCAGTTCAGAAAAACGTGGGAAACCAAAACGAAATGGGAGAAGGGGAAAACAACCCTGGGAGAGAAAATCGTTTTTAGAAAAACGTTTATGGGCATTCAAGGGACAAAAAAGGCCTCCATAAACCCCAAAATCGTGGCTCCCTTCCTCCCATCCATTGTGCAATACAAAAACGAGTTCCCAGGCATGGGAAATGCAGGAAAATGGTGAAAAACATGATGGGGAAAGTCCCAATTAGCTTAGACTGCGTGAGAGGGCAAAGGCCATGGGTGAAAGATGGCTTTGGGCACCATTTCATGGGTGTTTTCTTTCCCAAGAAGAAAAAATATGAATTCCCAGGTTGATGGCTTTCCCATGCATGAAATTGGCTGCCATACCTCTCCACTCCCAAGGCATTAACTGCCTCAACCAACTCTTGGAAGAATTTAATGATTGGGTGCATAAGCCAAAATGGGTAGTTGAGGGTTTATGAGTTTTCTCATTGACACATGGGTTAGCACCATTGGCTCAAGGGTTTGAATAATTTCCCTCCCTATTCATTATAAAAATCATGTCCCCATCTCTTTGTTGCATTGCATAGTTGGTTGTGGGTATTTCATTAAAATTCGTATTTACATGATGTCTTAATTTACATTGTGCCTGTCTAGCACAAGAACCATATACACCGATTTTAATTGCTGATACATAAAACGATAAATCAATGGCGGGGCCTTGGCCTTGAGCTCCTCACCATGATTTAATAACGGTATTTACATCATTTACAATTTTAATGCAATAGGGTCAAAATGGGGACGTTACATTCCCCTCCCCTTACATTAGCACTGTCCTCAGTGCTCATCAAAATTGAATAAAAATGGATATGCCACTCTCATGGCATCCTCCAGCTCCCATGTAGCCTCATCAAGACTATAGTGCTTCCATTGCACCTTTACCTTCCCGATGTCTCAGTTCCAGAGCAATGTTACCTTCTTGTCTAGGATGCGCAATGGATCAGTTTGGAACTCTCCCTCGGGTTCCACCTAGATCACATCCCAATTAATCACATGGTTAGGATCATGTACATATTTCTTAAGCAAAGAGACATGAAACACATTATGAAATCTAGTGCTAGCAGGAAATGCATGTCTATATGCAACTAGCCCTATTCTTTCAAGCACTTCAAATGGCCCACAGTATGTAGGTGATAGCTTGGTGCAACTCCCAAGATTCAAGGAACTCTTCCTTGAATTCACTCTAAGATACACATGATCCCCAACACTGAATTCCCTAAGTACCCTATGCTTATGTGCATATCTTTTCTGTCTATCCTGGGTTGTTTTTAAATTATGCCTGATCTTTGCAACCTCTTGCTCCATTTCCATAAGCAATCCTAACCCAAGTACAATTCTGTTCACTGGATTGTCCCAAGTCATTGGTGTCCTTCACCTTCTTCCGTACAAAGCCTCATATGGACTCATTCCCAATAATTCTTGCTGCCCATTATTATATGCAAACTCTACCAAGTGTAGATAATCCTCCCACTTGGATGGTTTGTCCATTACATACATGCGAAGCATGTCTTCAAGCACCCGATTTACTCTTTCTGTTTTCCCATCTGTTTGAGGATGGTACGCGGTACTAAAGCTCAACTATGTACCCAAATCTGCAAAGAGAGCTTTCCAAAAATTGGAAGTGAACTTGGTATCCCTGTTAGAAATTATTTCCTTAGGCAATCCATGTAATCTGAAAATTTCCTTCATGAAAATACTTGCAATGGCATCGGCTTTATGTGTGGACTTAATCAGTATAAAATGTGCTGCCTTTGTTAACTTGTCCACCACCACCATGATTGAATCATGTTGTCTCATAGTCATTGGCAATCCTGTAATAAAATCCATGGAAATTACTTCCCATTTCCATTATGGGATTGGCAATGGATGCAATAAACTTGCTGGGTGTTGGTGTTCAGCCTTCACCTGTTGACACTTCATGCACCTGGAAATGTATTCAGTGACATCCTTCTTCATTCCTGGCCATAAATAATATTTTCTTGTTGTAGCAATTATTTTCTGATATCTTGGGTGACCGGAGTATGGAGCTTTATGGATTTCATCCATAACAATCCTCCTCAAATCTGCCATATTTGGAATATAGGCTCTATTCTTATAAGTAAGAATTCTGTCTTCTTCCAAATGGTATCCTTCATGCTTCTTTTCAAGGTCTTGCTGCTGCAATTTGTCCTTTATCTGCACATACACTTCGTCCTCAACAATATGGTTAACAATCTGGTGCCTCAAATCTGGTTGGTAGGTGCTAAGCGCTGCCACATGCATTTCATGTACTTTCCTGCTAAGTGCATCAACTACCTTATTTTCTTTCCCTTTTATGTGTTTGATCTCAAAATCAAATTCACACAAAAATTCCAACCATCTAGGTTGCCTAGCATTTAAAGTTGGCTGATCAAACAAGTATTTCAGACCACAATGGCCTGTCCTTAACTCAAATTTCCTGCCCATTAAGTAATGCCTCCACATCTTTAAAGCATGTACTATGGCTGCAAGTTCTAAATCATGAGTAGCATAGTTTTCCCCATGCTCCTTCAAATTTCTCGACTTATAGCATACCACGTGGTTGTATTGCATAAGAACTCCTCCAAGTCCTTGGTTGCATGCATCAGTACACACCACAAAGTCTTTTTTCTGGGTCTGCAATTTTCAAAATTGGTGCACTCGTAAGAAGATTCTTCAACCGTTGGAAACTTTCCTCACATCTTGGTGACCATTCAAACTTTATCCCCTTCTTTTGCAAAGAAGTGATCGGGTTTGCAACCTTGGAGAATCCTTCAATAAACCTCATGTAGTAACCAGGAAGGCCCATAAAAGATCTCATATCTGTCACGTTCCTTGGAGTTGGCCAATTCATAATGGATTCAATCTTCTCAGGGTCCATAAATATTCCTTTGTCTGAGATAATGTGACCCAAATAATGAATTTTATCTTTATAAAAGTCACATTTGCTCAACTTTGCATACAACTTATGGTCCCTTAGCAATTGCAATGTCATTCTCAAATGTTCTTCATGCTCTTCTTGATTCTTAGAATAGATGAGAATGTCGTCTAGAAATACAAGAATGAACTTGTCCAAATACTTGCTAAAAACACTATTCATGAGACACATGAATGTAGCTGGTGCATTTGCGAGACCAAATGGTACCACTACAAACTCATAGTGTCCATACCTTGTTCTAAAGGTTGTCTTATGAATATTTTCCTCTTTGATTCTTACTTGATGGTAACCGGACCTCAAGTCGATCTTTGAAAATACCTTTGCTCCTCTCATTTGATCAAAAAGGTCATGAATTCGGGGCAATGGGTATTTGTTCTTCACAGTGACCTTGTTCAACTACTTGTAGTCAATACATAACCTGAGTGTTCCATCTTTCTTTTTCACAAATAGAACAGGTTCTCCCCACGGGAACACACTTGGCCTGATATATTTCTTTTCCAACAACTCTTGTAATTGCATTTTCAATTCTAGCAATTCCAGTGTACTCATCTTGTACGGTGTCTTAGATACTGGTGCTGCTCCTAGTACAAGTTCAATTGTAAAATCAATGTCTCTCTTTGGAGGAAGTCTCAGAATCTCATCAGGAAAAACATCCCTGAATTCCTGCAATACATGATAGTCCTCTAACATAGAAGTTTCATTTCCCGTTTCCTCCAAAACATGGGCTACGTACAATTGACAACCCTTTCTACAAAACTTCTTCAGCTGCATGGCTAAAAACTGCCTAACAGAAGTCACCTTTGGAATGCCTTTTACAACCATTGGGTTTCCTTCTTCGTCCATGCATTCAAAAGTTTTATTGTAGCAGTCAAGTTTAACCCTATGTGCTTCTAACCAATCCATTCCAATGAGAATATCATAGGAACCTAGTAGCAAAACATTCAGATTTGCATAAGTGAATAGCCTGTCCATCTCTAAGGGACATTTCTCTACAATTTCACTAACTTTTCTCTTAGTTCCAGTGGCTAGTTGAACTAACCATGATTTACTATGCTTTGATTTCTTAAAAGCACAAGTCTCAACAATTTTAGGAGTTATATAACTGTGAGTAGATCCAAGATCAATCAAAATAGAAATAGATTGCTTAGCAATATTACCTTCAACTTCAACAACAGTTGATTTACGATCTGCCTAGCAGTCGTCTAGTGCTGCATAGATTCTAGGGATTGTCCTGGCCACTTGACCCATAGTTTCATCTCCTTGGATGTTGTGAACTTGATTTGCATTCCCATTCCGATGTGGACAGTTCCTAAGCATGTGGTCTCCTCCACAACCCCAACATTGAAGTGGTTCTCTTGGCTCCTTTGGATCTCTTGGCTTGTCTCCCATCATCCTAGTTGGCTTAGTCACAACTTGTGATGGATTCCTTTGCTGATTTATGGTATGAGGAGGTTTGAAACCTTTCTTCCTTTGGTCAAACTTCTCATTTTTCTTGTCCTTCCATGCCTTATGGAAATCAGGTTTGCTTTTGTTTTGATCATAGCAATACTTGGCCTTCCTTATTGCCTCCTCTAGAGTTCGAGGCTCATCAAATTCAATTCTATCTTTATATGACTGAGGTAGCCCACTTGTAAAACACTGAATTTTCACCTTATCATCTCGAATATTCTTGACATACCTTAGCAGCTCCAAGAACTTGTTTGCATATTCTTCCATGGTCAATTGTCCCAATCTCAGCTCATGGAACTCTTTGATCTTGTCATCATAGTACCTATCAGAGAGGTACTTCTGCTTGAAGTATTTCTTGAACTGCTTCCACACAATATTTATTTCATTGATCTTCTTCACTTTCCTGATGTGTTTCCACCATATAGATGCCCGTACATTCAAGTTGAAGATGGCGACCCTTGCCTTCATATTTCCAGAGTAGTCTTGGACTTGGAAATACTTTCTCATCCCAAGAAGCCAAGCTTCAGCTTCTTGACCAGACCTTACCTCTCCATCAAATGTAGGAGGTTTTTCCTTCTTAAATTCCCCATGTGAATTGTTCTTGTAATGCATTTTCCTCTTTTTCCTCTTATTCTTGCGAGATGAAGAGCTTGAATCTCAATGGATCCTTCAGAGTCAGATGATCTGCTAGAAGAGATTTCTAGAGTATAGGTTCTGTCTCTAGAAACTCTTCTTGAGATATTGGACCTCTTGCGGGAATTTCTCCTTGAACTACTACGACTCCCTTCTGGATTTTTCAACTGATGTCCAGGATTAATTTGCCTCTGGATATCTGTCAAAATCTGCAGCATGGATGCATTCAACTGATTTTTTTCTTCCCGAGCTTTAATCATCCTCTCATTATCTTCTCTACAGCTTTGCTACTCCACCCTTAGGCTCCTCATGGTGGCTGCAATATCTGGGGGAGTCTCTCGATTTCTTCTCCCATTGGATTTTGTTTCAACATTCTCAACTTGTATATTTTCCCCCATGGAATCTATCTCAGGCTCATAGGGATCATGTGCATCATCCATGATATTGATATTCTTGGCCCAACCAAGACCAGAACTTTCCAACTGCACTTATCTGGAATGCTGCTTTGATGTGACTATAATTCTGCAAAATGTGTTTATAAACAAAACTGTTAGCTGCATTATAATGCTATAAATTATTTGCATGTATGTGGGGAAATCCCATATTGATGACTTTGTACAATCATAGACTTTTCCCATTTGGCGCAATTATTAAGGTTAAAATGGTCGCCATTGTTGCGGAAATTTAGCTTAAAAAGTGTCGCCCGTGTCGCGGAATTTTAAGCTAAAAGTTGTCGCCGTTGTCGCGGATGTTAAGGTTATTTTCGCCGCCACGCACCATGCATGACGCAGATTTTATCCTTAAAATTTCCGCGGGTGATGTGGCTCCTATGGCTAAGTTGTCGTCGCGTGCATCGTAGATATTAACGCTAATTATGTCACCGTGCACACAGAATTTAACGTTAATTTTGCCGCCGCGCACACAGAAGTTAACGTTAATTCTTCCACCGCGCACACAGAAGTTAACGTTAATTCTACCGCCGCGCATGCAAAATTTTAACCTTAACTTTGTCGACACATCCTTTAGGAAAAATTTTGAAAAAAAAATTCTATCTTTCGGCGTCGAATTAACAACGATTTCTCCGACCATTGCGATGCTTTTGGGATTATCTTTGCCAATAGAGTTGCAAGAGTTAGCCCAATTCTTGCCACTACGTGTGCAGAAAATTAGTCTAACTTTCGTCGCCGCGCGCGCAGAAAGTTAGCCTAACTTTCGCTACCCGCGCGCGCAGAAAGTTAGCTCAACTTTCGTCGCCACCACAGCCCTTAGGCAAAATTTTGAAATTTTTTTTCTATCTTTTGGCGTCAAATTAACAACTATTTCGCCGACCATTGCGGCACTTTTGGGCTTATCTTTTCCAACAGAGTCACTAGAGTCACTTTTGGGCTTATCTTTTCCAACAGAGTTAACCCAATTCTTGCCGTCGTGGGTGCAGAAAATTAGTCTAACTTTCACCGCCGCGTGCGCAGATATTTAACATAACTTTGTCGCCACACCGCAAAATTTAACATTAATTCCGTCGCCGAGCGTCGAAAACTTATCCTGAATTTCGTCGCCACGCGTCGCAAAAATTAACATTAAAATTGCCGGCAGAGTCGCAAACGTTAGCGCTAAACCCGCCAACCGCATCGTAGAAATTTAGCCCAATTTTCACCACCGCGCTCGCAGAAAATTAGTCTAACTTTCGCCACTGTGCATGCAGAAAGTTAGCCTAACTTTCGCCGCCTCACATGTATAAAGTTAGCTTAACTTTTACCGCTACAAGCCTTAGCAGAAAACTCAGAAAAACAGTAAGAAAAAATTCAAAATTTTTCCTTTCTTTCAGTGATGATTATTGCTCAACAGGAGGTGACTTTTTCCTTTGCAAACTCCGCAAACTGTTCAACCTTAGCCTGTTGAGGCCCAACATGGTAATATGTGGTGTTTAGAAGGGGATCTTCCCTTGTAACTGTGATCATACTTGTCCCATAGAGGCCCAATGTTGTAGCCTATGGCTCTAATACCATTCTATAACATCACCTCCCATCATACCAGCATGGGAGAGAACGTCACTCTAATTCCGGACATATAGCCCCATACTTAGTAAACAAACATTCATATAAAATGAAGATGGACATATGCAAATGCATAAATATTTGAAAACATAGTAGAATTAAATTATATTACACAACCATCATACATTCAAGATATTCATGTCATTCATCAATTAAAACAATACAGAATTAGCACATGAGAGTACTTATCTTAAAACAAAGTAATCCCTGAGCAACCAGCTATGCATCTACAACGTTCCACCCAACCATAGTCCAATTGTGCTTATCAATCTCTTGATACAATGGCTACCCACGAGCTGGGCATGATTTCTACAAGGAAGAAGGGAATAGCAGACTCACACATAGCCAAAATACACCAAAATCATCCAAGCCAATTAGCAGTTGGGTTTATTAGGCTGCTAGGAGATGGAAAAGGAAGAATTGCTAAGCTAGTGAGCTCAACCACAGATCTATGGGTACCCCTACTGTAATGTCCCCTCCTATCACACCAGCATGATAGAGAGGATCAATGTGCTAAAACTGGGCAATTGGCCCGATGATTACTAAATAAAACATCCACATATATAAAAAGACAGGCATGCAGATGTACAAATCTAAGCAAACACAGCAGAAGTAAATCATGTGCAGAATTAACACACATCCATCATACATTCCAGATTCTCATGTCATTCATCAATTGAGCAATATCAAACTATCAAATGAGAATACTTATCTTAAACCAAGTAGTCCCTAAGCAACCAGCTATGCTTTTGCAACGTTCCACCCAACCGTAGGCCAGTGTGCTCCTCAATCTCTCAGCACCACTACCACCCCCGAGCTGGGCATGATATCCACAAGGAAAAGGGGAAAACAGGCTCTCACATAGACAAAGATATACCAGAATCAGCCAAGCCAATCAGCAATTGGGTTTCTCAGGCTGTTAAGAGATGGACAGAGGTGAATTCCTAAGCTAGTGGCTCACCCATTGAGCTATGGATACTTAATTGGGCTCATCAAGCCAAATCTGTCCTCTTCCACTCCTGAATCTCCTACTCACAGGTTCAAACCAAGGATGGGGTTTCTACTAGCTCAGAAAAACGTGGGAACACACAAAACGAAAATGGGAAGATTAGGAAACAACCCAGGGAAGCCAAATCCGTTTTTAGAAAAACTTCCTTGGACATTCGGGGGCAAAAACGACCTCCATACAGTCCCCAAATCGTGGCCCTTCTCTCACAAGCTACTGTATATGCAAAAACGAGTTACCAGCATGGGAGAATGCAGGGGAATTGAGAAAAACGTGAAGGATAAAACCCCCAACAAGCTCAGACTGCATGAGAGGATGAATGCCATGGGTGAAGAATGGCTTTGGTCCAATTTCGTGGGGGTTTTCTTGCCCAGCAAGCCAAAACTCGATTTCCCAGGTTGTTGTCTTTCCCATACACGAAAATTGACAGCCATACCTCTCCCATCCCAAGGCATTAATTATCTCAACCAATTCTTGGAAGAATTAAATGATTGGGTGCATGAGATCAAATGGGTAGTTGAGAGTTCATGGGTTTCCTCAATGAAATGGCTTAACACCATGGCTCAAGGGTTTGGTTATTTTCCCTCCCTATTCCTTGTAAATATCATGCCCCCATCTTTTTGTTGCATTGCGTAGCTGGTTGTGGTTTTTTCATTAAAATTGCATATTTACATGATGTCCAATTTTACATTGTGCACAGCTAGCACAAGAACTCTATGCATCTATTCTAATTGCCGATACATAGAATGATAAATCAATGGCGGGGCC
Organism: Larix kaempferi; assembly: GCA_027924585.1. Taxonomy (NCBI): domain Eukaryota; kingdom Viridiplantae; phylum Streptophyta; class Pinopsida; order Pinales; family Pinaceae; genus Larix; species Larix kaempferi. The sequence goes on along the minus strand of BSBM01000088.1, from coordinate 14,073,713 downwards.
TTGGCCTTGAGCTCCTCACCATGAATAAATAACAATATTTACATCATTTATAATGTTAATGCAATAGGGTCAAGCTGGGGACATTACACCTACAAGATCTATCCAACTTGGTTCCCCACAATGCCTACACACCTGATTTAAGGAAGTATTCCCTTCACTACTACACAGTCCCTTAGGCCATACCTTCCAATTCAGTGTTGTTCAAGGTGTGCATAGAAGAGTAGCCAACCCTTTTGATCATCTTGAGAGGTTATTTTCCCCACTAGGTTTATCAAGCCAATTATGTCCACTACCACTCCAAATTTCTTGCTCACAGGTTTAAACCAAAACAAAGATGCACATAACAACAAAAATATAAGTGTTGCGCATGAAGAAACGTTTTTACAGTCAGATGCCCAAAGATGGGGTTTCTACCAGTTCAAAAAAACGTGGGCATCCAAAATGAAATGGGAGAAGGGGAAAACAACCCTGGGAGAGCAAATCATTTTCAGAAAAATGTGTATGGGCATTCAAGGGACAAAAACAACCTCCATAAACCCCAAAATTGTGGCTCCCTTCCTCCCATCCATAGTGCAATACAAAAACGAGTTCCCGGGCATGGAAAATGCAGGAAAATGGTGAAAAACATGATGGAGAAAGTCCCAATTAACTTAGACTGCGAGAGAGGGAAAAGGCCATGGGTGAAAGATGGCTTTGGGCACCATTTCATGGGTGTTTTCTTGCCCAAGAAGAAAAAATATGAATTTCCAGGTTGATGGCTTGCCCATGAACGAAATTGGCTTCCATACCTCTCCACTCCCAAGGCATTAACTGCCTCAACAAACTCTTGGAAGAATTTAATGATTGGGTGCATAAGCCAAAATGGGTAGTGGAGGGTTTATGGGTTTTCTCATTGACACATGGTTTAGCACCATTGGCTCAAGGGTTTGAATAATTTCTTTCCCTATTCCTTATAAAAATCATGCCCCCATCTCTTTGTTGCATTGCATAGCTAGTTGTGGGTATTTCATTAAAATTCGTATTTACATGATGTCTTAATTTACATTGTGCTTGTCTAGCACAAGAACCATATGCACCAATTTTAATTGCTGATACATAAAACGATAAATCAATGGCAGGGCCTTGGCCTTGAGCTCCTCACCATGATTTAATAACGATATTTACATCATTTACAATTTTAATGCAATAGGGTCAAAATGGGGACGTTGCGGCATTAATGAATCCCCCATCAGCCAGCATGAGGTAACCAGCTATGCTAAAAGATTTGGAAGAACTCGGACTAATAGATCGAACTGTATGGGATGACCGACATGCAATAGTCAAGAGATATGAGGAGTGGCAGAATCTGGTTTCAATTCTTCCTTTGAATAAGAGCATGAGCAAATGGATAGACTCAGGCAGCATAGACTCAAGTACTAGATGATAATAATACTTTGCGACGCAGGAGGCATCAAAAAAGGCTCCAAAATGACTGGAAGCTTAACCAGCCGGTGGAGTAAGATATGAGAAATGAGTACAACTCCTAATGTCCTACTAATGTCTTGACTCATGGTGAATGGAGTGGAGATGAATGCTCTATTCAAAGGCGACACGACAACTGCCAATAAAAGGTAGTAAATATTTTCCCGTCTGGCTTTTTCAATTATATGATTTTTTTGGTATTTTTCATGTTATGAAAGCTTTAAAAAGAATAAAATTGCTTATAGTACAACAAGTGAGGGAATGTAATATCCCGAAAAATACCAAAATTTAAATTTTTTTATAATAGCAATAATTATCAAAGTCATTTAATGCGGAACATATAAATTAATTTGAATTCTTAACTAAGATAATTAATGACGATGACATGTCATATATCTCAAATAAATAAGATATAATTGTATTTGCTACTTCAGATTTAAGCGGATGTTAATCTTCTTAAGAAAAGATCTTTATAAGATTATGCATGGAAATACTGTTTACGGATATGCTTCAGTTCTAAATATAATTACATATTGTACATTGTTTGTACTATTATAATGTTCTTGATGAAGTGCTGACAGTTTGTTTGTATGATGATGAAGGGGTCCTACGAGGTACCCTGGAGTTTACTTAGCTACGTTTAGCTAAGGCATTTGAATATTGTTTCCATGTGCAGACCGCAAGTAAGAAATCCTATGACAACATGTGTTAAGAGTAATTGTGTCTTTCAATTCATCGTCAATGTAAAATATAAGTACTTCCTTGCAACACAAGTTACTGGAGGTATGGGTACATGGTTCAAATCCTAGTTTTTGTACTGTCTTACGAAGCTCTTCAGTGTTATCATTTCGCGTCGTCCAAGTGTTCTGTTATAATGCTACATTTATTATCATAAGACTATTGTCATTATTATTAAAACAATGATACTAATATCGATTGAGTATGCTATTATGAAGCTTGTAGAAATAATGTTTACACCTTTGAACTATCATTATACTTAGCGTCTACAAAACTTAGACTACTCTATGTCATGTATTTATCATTTGAATACACAGTTAATATATATATAAGGTATAGTGATTAGTGCTTGTATAAGAACTTGCTGTAGAGTGTATCTCGTCAGCACTTAAACTATACTTATGATGATACCATAATATTTGCCCTTCATGGCTAATCACATGGGATTTATTGTGAATATGGTATTTATGATATAATCTTTCATTATAAAACTTCATCCTATTGTTTATACAAAACTATAGAAATGGAAATAGAATTATTCTATAGTTACTATGTATCTGCAATAATACATTGATATGAAATTCAATATGCAATGATATGATAAACAATAAACAATGATATGATTTTCCATATGCAATCCTAGCTATACTTTAGCACTTATAGGATATTATCTTATGCAAACAAATGAATACAATGTAAACAAACCTTTGAAAGGTTATGACTTAAACAATAGATTGAAACATGCTATATGACTTAACTCTTGTCCTAAATATTATTAACGTATGTTATTGCATTCACAAAAATCTCGTTAATGAAGTGATAGGTTGACGGTTATTAAATTGCTAACTGCAGGTTGACAATATCCCATTCAGGTATTAAATGTTTTGACAAACACTCCATAGTGGAAGGTGTGGCTTCAACCCACGTAATTCCATTCACGTGAACTTTGGTTGATAATGTAACTAGGAATCCCAGCTGTACAAGACTTCCATATCGCCTCTCCTCCGAGCTGTACACGGTAATGTTCCTTGGCATGCAGTGTTGGCAACTTCGTGGTTGTTGTAATTAATGAGATATTAATGCAATGTTTGCTCGGCTTTCAATGTAGCATTGTTGGCATCTCCTTGCTCGTTGATCTCACCAAATCTTGATCGTTGATTATGTAACCCTAAACCTCGTTGTATGTAATGGTAGTGAGTTTCTCGGTATTCATTGTTACGTTAGAGTTGAGGCCGACAGGTTGCCAAAATGTAGGGTTGGAGAGAGTTCCTCTCAGGGGTTTCGATCCTGTGACCTGTGAGAGGTAGTTTTTAATAGTTGCAGGCTTAATCTTTCTGCACTCAACCCATAATACGCCATTGCAGTGATGGGGTTTCTCCAGCCAGTGTAATGAATGTGATTCGGTATGGGTTCGATTCTCCTGTGCGTGAGAATGGTCTTCTGTGTTAACTTAGGGTTGCTGTCACATATCAATATGCTTCGTCATTTTCTTTGATGGTGTGATGTGCCATTGTTATGAGATTCAAATAAAAGGTTAATACTCACAAAGATAAAAAATACTGTGTTGCTTGTTTTCTTTCTTGTATTCTTGTTTTAATCCCTTCAAACTGTATTTTGCAGGTACCCACTTCATAGGATGGTTCCTGTGCAAGCATGGAGAATGGAATATGCTTCTACTTCTCCTGGTAAGCTCCAGTGGTTCTCGAAAACCTCGTAGGTGACTTTGATGGTGTTTTCTGTGTGCCAAGAGTTGGAAACCTTCGACTTGTTTCAGTGATGGCCGACTGTGAAGTTTTGAGTTTATCTTGTTTTGATTCAAACTGTACAGAGGGTAACCTCTCAGTCTTTTAAGTTGCCACTTGGCTATTTGATGCATGGCTGTGTTGTTTATGAGAACTTGGTTCTCTTTTTCATGTTGTTTAAGTCCAGGGAAAGACCCTGTGTAGTTTTGTTGTTCCACGGTCTTGGATTTATGTTTAAAGATGATGAGGGTAACTCTGTGTACTGTTGGGAACCTTGTAAGGCCTTAATGTAATTCTCTGTTATATAATTTTAAATGGAAACCAAGAGCCGAGGGTTCTCTTGCACTTGTAAACAATGGCTCGTTTCTTTGCAATGGAAAGTTATGTTTTGAAAATAATCGTTGAGAACACTGTGTAAAGTAAATGTTAAGGTTTGTCGAGCCATGATGGTTGTCTTTGGCCGAGGGTTTATAGTTTGCACAACTGTATAAAAAATGTATGCATGTACTTCGTTCTCGTTGTGGATAACTATGTTTGGAAAATCGATGATGTTGTTTGACTGTTAAATGTTTTTGTAGAGGCTTTGCCTCAATGTTCTAATTGTTTTATGAAAGAAACCCTACCTAGACTTTTCCTTGTCAACCTTACTTGTGCAGAGAAATTCGAACCAAAAGAAAGCCTTAGCTTGTATATATGAATATTTTGAATCTATATATGTTTTAATTCTAGGGTTGTTAGCTAAATTAGACAATGATATGAATCGTGCTTTCAGATATGAGATAAATAATGTCTTACTGTTAGTCTTGGCATGAATAAAAGATAGTTGAAATGTTGTCTAGGGTTTAGATATCAAGCTACTGTAACTTCGGCAATAATGTCTAATGTTGCCAAGAATATTTGATGAAGTGTTATGAATTGTGTACCAAATAAATCTAGGGTTTGATATAACATAGGGTTTTGGTTTCTATAAGGAAGTATAAATATATGAAAACAAATTATGACAAATGCAATGAGAATGATAAGTATTTGCTCATAACAAAATTGTATAGAAATAAGTTGCAACTGCTATATTTCGTAGAATTTGAAGTACTGGAAAAAAATTAAATTTAAAATGTTGAAATGCATAATATTACTATCTGTAATAAATAGAGTTAGAGAAATATATGGAACTGTGCAGAAGCATATTGTGTTTTTTTTTAGGTATTATTTAAATGAATTCTATACTGCAATTGATGCTATACTGAAATGTTTTACTGTGTTTAAACATAGGATAGAATTTTAAGCCAGAACACTACTGAAATCATTTATCTAATCAATGGCATTATGCCTATCTCTCATCTATCCTTAATTTGTTTCTCTATACTAGAGTACTATGCAAAGAACAACATGGGGAAAAATATAGAGATGGTTACCAATTCAATTATTTCACTAAGATATTTTATTCATAATCACACTTAGATCAGAAAATAAAATAACTTCTATTACATGACAAAGTTTAACTAAGCAGAAACATTAAACTATAAACAAAGTAGGAACAGTAAAACCTTGTTAACTGTAGGAGAAACAAATAGCCCAAGGAACTTGTTCCACCCAACCAATTCGTAAAGATATCCAAGTTACTTGCCTTAGGACCCCCGAGCCTGTTCACTGAACCACCAGGAGGAAGATTCTGTAGAAGCCTTAGTACATCAACTTGCAATAGAATGTAGATTGTCCAGTCCTCAAGACTCAGCAGTCAGAGAGACCTGCACCAGCACCTATGGTTTGCCTTCTCAATATTTTTAGTAGACTTACAGTTTCACTCTCACATAGCGTCCCTATTCGAATCTCTCAGTGATCACCTGATGCACTTGAGGAATATTTCTGCATAAAATATTGTAACAGAGATGCTTGCTCAATTCGAATTGCCTTATGTAGGCTGCCTAGGCCTTTTAGTGGTTAACTGGTCATTTAATGAGATTCCTTCTCACTCCCACCCACCTGGGGGATAATGACACATTTTTAGGGGTAGTTGTCCCATAACCAACAACTAGTGGTGAAGTGCAAATGTTGCCATCTGTCCCATACCTTCTAACAGCTTCCATTCCTCCTAATGGGTCAGTGAACACTCATTTCACAGTTCCTTTGGGTGTTTGTCTCCTACTTTAATTTATTAAATAATAATAATAATCAGTAATTACATTCATCCTTGACCAAACTTGGTCATAATTACAAAACTTTGTAATTAAAATTTAACATAAAGTATTTTTCCAATAAAATAATATTTTCAGAATTTGGTTAGGTGACAAGGAACGAGTGTCAAGTGCAAGCAAACTAGTTCCAAGCAGTGGAACATACTTATGATCAATGCAAGGAAGCATATGAAAGATGTGGACACTCGGGGGGGTGTTTCCCCAAGGTAAAGGGTCATCAAGCTGCGAAAGATGAATGGAGGCTCTGCTTGGCTCAGAAGGTAAAGTGCTCAGGCACATGGCTAATAACTGTGAAAAGCGGGAACCAGCACAAGGCTCAAAAGGAAAGAAAGATAATGCAATGCAATCACAACTCGACATAAATGGGAAATATTCATTAGAGATGGCCAGAATAAAATGAAGTAGAGTATGAGTCTTCATCGCAATGTCATGGTGTGACTACAAAGGACTCCCAATCCTAAGGAGGAAAAACGACATGGGTGCCAAAAAACATAAAAGGATCTAACTAGGGAACCCATGGTCGGACAAACCCTATTGCCAAATAACGACACTTCCAAAGCAGCATAGAGGTTCCGTGTAAGTTAAAAAGTGGTGTCACACCTAAGGTTAATGAATATCGTCTTAATCAAGTAGACTCAAAAAATCAAAAGAAAACTAGACTATGTACAGAAAAGACTATACAATAGTATACAAAAGTATCAGCTCGAGCTATAAGCTCAAGCATAATACCACTTGAGTTAGAGCCCATTTCTAGGCTCCTTCAAGGCGTTCCCCTCATAGTCCTCTAACTCATAGGCTCCTTTCTCTAGGACATGCCTCACAACGTAAGGACCGTGCCACATGGGATTAAAATTTCCTGCTCTCAGGGGTTCTTTAGCTTGATCATATAGGAGGACCAAGTCACCTTCAACATATTTTTAAGGATAGACAGACCTATCGTACTGAACCTTAAGATGATCTTTGTTGGCATCAATTGCTACGGTGACATCCCGATGTTGCTCGTCAAGTTGCTTGAGGTAGACTAAACGTTGCTCTACTTCTGAAGTGTCAGGTAGGAGCTCTATAGCTAGTTTCAAGGAAGGGATTTAACATTCAATCGGAAAGATAGACTCCACACCATGGACTAACTAAAATGGTGAGAAACCGGTGGAGGTATTTACTACGGTTTGATATGCCCACAAAGCAAGATACAACATAATGTGCCAATTACTCTTGCTTTGTCGAATGGTCCTTTGTAGAATGGCCTTAAGGGACTTATTAACTGCCTTGACCTAGCCATTTTCTTGTGGATAATAAGATGAGTGATATTGTCAAAACCCAAGCTTAAGTGACAATTCTGCCATCATCATGTTTTGAAAGTGACTGCCATGGTCAGTGACAATCTCCTTCAGGATATCGAATCGAGCTATAATCTGATTGAATATGAAGTGGGTTGTTGTTGCACCATCAACTTTAATGGTCGGCATGGACTCAACCCATTTGGTAAAATAATCAATGGCCATGATGATATGTCGATGCCCCCAACCAACATTGGGTTGCAATCCATGAAATATAGCCCCCACTTGGTGAAGGGACCGACGGTGACTACTAGATGTAAAGGAGCAGGAAGTCATCACATGTTTCGAGCAAACACCTAGCAAGGGTGACATCTCTTCACAACATTTACACAATATTTGAAGATCGTAGGACAAACATAGCCTACTCGAAAGATACGTTGGGTTGTCTCAAGCCCAAATAGGTGACCACCACATGCTCCATTATGGAATTCATTAAGAACTAGCTCTGATTCTTCATGAGTTAAACAACGATGGAGAGTAGAGTCTTTTCCTCGGCGAAAAAAGTTTCACCAACGATGACATAATCTTTAGCATGATGTCTCACACGTTGTCACTCATCTCATGAATAGAGAGAAGGGAACTTCATAGTTTGGAGATATATAATGATATCCCCATACCATGGTTCCATTGATGCAATAAGAAACAAATGTTCATCCAAAAATGAGTCTTCATGGACTACTTCCTCATCAAGTCTCGAAAAATCCGACATAAGTTTTGCGAAAACCAAGTACTTCACCGACTTCACCGAAGCAAAATCAAGATCAAATTCCTGAAGGATGACAATCCATTTATTATATTCCCCCCCAATTAGGCGTCGTGAGAGAATGAACTGAAACAGATTGACATGCACTATAATGGTGGTCTTTCTAAGCAAAATATAATGCTGTAATCGCTGGACTTCATGAACAGTCGCAAGGGCCAATTTATCAACATGAGAGTATCTTAGCTCAAAATCTATGAGGTTTCTACTAAGATAATAGACAACATGCTCCTGAAGCACATCTCCATCTGAACTAAGACCATACTAATAGTCTCTTGAGACGTGGTTACATAAAGCAAAAAATCTCTTGCAAAGTCGGGTGGACTAAAAAGAGGGGTCGATACCAAGGCTTTCTTCAAAGTGTTGAAAGAATGTTGGGCTTGCTCATCCCAGATAAAAGGAGTGTCCTTCTTCAATAGCTGTGTGAAACCCTTAGTAATATTCGCATAATTCATGATAAAACGACGTAAGAAAGTGGCTCTCCCTTGGAGGATCTAAAATTGAATCAAATTACATGGTTGAGGCAATCGAAGTATTGCCTCAACCTTTAAAGGATCGAATCTAATAACCTCTTTTGAGACTACAAACCCTGGAAGGTGATCACCTTTCACGATGCACTTGTTGGGGTTGAAATCAATCTTATAACACCGGCCTCTTTCAAAAATAAGGTGGAGGTGGCTGGGGTGATCTACTCTCTTACGAGAGTGACCAACACGATTATCTAGATAACCCTACACTATGCGTTTAAGGTCATGAAAGGCATAGGTCATGGCACACTAAAAAGTAGCTCTGGCATTTTTAAGGTCGAAGGAAATATTACGGTATGAAAATGGTACCCCAAGGACATATAAATGCGGTCTTATGTTGATCCTCAGGTTTAATCTGGATCTTATTGTAACCTAAAAAACCGTCCATGAATGAAAACACTTCGCTTCCACACATGCATCCAAGATTTGTCCTATGAATGGAGTGGGAAAGTTATCCTTAGGACATGCTCAGTTCAGATCTCTAAAATCGGTGCACACATGGATGGTTCCCCGCTTCTTATCCATAGGAATGAGATTGGATACCCACTCGGTGAGGGGAACTAGGTATATGAAATCAACTTTGAGTAGTTTCTCTACTTCTGCCTTGATGGTGGCTGCCCCTAGGTTTCACAACACGAAGACGTTTTCGAAAAGGCTTAATATTTGGATAAGTCTTAATTTCATGCTCGACAATACTAGGATCTATACATGGCATATCCTCGTATGACCAGGAAAACACATCCCGAAATTCTTTGAATAACTCAGTGTAAATGCGGATCTCCTTGGGGGAACAATTGGCACCGATGTAAATGTTTTCAATATTTCTGGGAGTGCGAGAGATGTTGATCGGAATGGTTGGGGAAATGTTATCCATATTCCCCTCCGCGTAAATACCATGCGAATCCAAAGGAGCCACAGGGTGATTGACCTTCTTTGCAAGAGTCGACCGAAACTCTTCATGATCAATAAGGTCAAGGTTGGGAAGAAACTAAGATCGATGATGGAGATATTCCCAAGGATTATCACTACCATACATGGCCTCGATAATAGCTTCATCCGAAGGAAAAGTACCATCAAGGAAATCATGCAAGCAAGATGAGTCAATTGCCCACACGGGTAGCATAACGGGATCTTCTTCTTCTGTCCGTGAAGAGGAGAGATACGGCTCTGTAGTGGCATTTTGAATATCATGATAAGCAAGCTCGGCTGCAGACAAGGGAATATTCATCCCGATGTGTGAAATGTTTCCAGACAAGGAACTCGTGGAAGGTACATTCCACGGATCACTAAAATATGATGTCCATAATGGTACATTATGCAACGAGGAAGGGGCACTATTGGAAATGGTTCCTATGAAGGAGATTGGTGCAACAAAGTCGAAATATCCCATCAAAGAGGAATACAATCCTACACCAATATTCCCAGTTGTTGGATAAGAATTTTCAATCTAAGGAAATTCGGTTCCTGATGATGCTGCGGGATTGGAACTAGTGAAATCTAGTTGATCGACAGTCACAATATTACCTTCGTGGAGAAAGAAGATAACTCTAAAAACAGAGGACATGATCGCTCTCATAGCAAAGATCTAATTCCTACCCAATAAAAGGTTGTAGTCTATGGGTGCATCAACCACCTTGACTTCTATTGGCACGAGCTTCCCACCTAAGTGGACCTCAAGGGAGGGGATAATACCATGCGTCTTGAACAAACGACCATTGAATGAAGTAAGCATGGTCATAGATTTCAACAATGGAGGGAACCCTAGAGCCTTCCAACAAGCTAACGACATTATCGAATTGCAAGCACCTTCGTTAACCACAGTGCGCTTAACGACCTTCTGTAGGAACCTAACATGGTATTGAAAAGGCACATGATAGGTCAAATGAAGCTGAACATTAGTACTGTTGAGCTTGATAATATTCGGTCTATATTGATCCTGGACTCCCAAAGCACATAAAAGGGTGTTCATTTGAGAAGGACAATCCTGGAGAACCTTGAGAGATGACATGGCACACGGAGTCTAGCCCACATCTTCTACAATGGAGTAGTTATGGGTGGCTCTTGAGAATACCTTTCAGTATCCACGGCATAAAGTTAGGCTTCTCGATATGCAATGGGGTTTCAGGTGGACAGGTCTCATTCCTTAACGAAGGTTGTGGAGCTTCATAATCATGAGAGCGAGTAGCAACACTAACCTCTAATTTAACCATGTTAATGCATCTGTAACCACCGGCATGGGTAGAGGACGTCAAAGTTTCATTAGTCCCACTACCAACCATGGAAGCACCCAAAGCCATATTTTGATGATGAGGAAGGGGATCCTTAAGCATAGCTGGGCTATGTGCAAGGTGCTTTGATGCTTCGTCAATACAAGGACACAAATTTGTAAGGTGATCTTCCATGCAAAGCTTACAAGGAAACTTCACTTTACGTCTAAGTTTGCGATCACCACCAGCATTTCCTACGTCCCAAGGAGGGTTGGCATTCTCTTTCTTAGGGTTATTATTCCAATTGTTCCCACCCCTACGATTATTTTTTCCCTTCTTCTTCCCACCAAGTTGCTAGTTACATGATCGATTCGTCGATTGTATAGAATGAACATCAGACAACTGGGTGGAAACGGACAAGGCGTGTTCCTGTCCGGGGGTATATTGGCTAATAGACAGATTGTGCATCTGATTTGTAACCAAATCTGAAGGACGAGTACTTGTGGAACCAACAATACAATCGGCATACGGTCCGGGAATGGGCTTGCGCTCATGTCGTGATCTTATCGCGTAAGGTATAATGTCATACAAGATTCCAGATTGAGCATAGACTAGGTCCAGTTGCTCGGATTTGAAAATATCTTGTTCCTCAGTCATAATACCGGACAATGAAACGTCTTTCAAAACATAAGGGAGAAAAGACTTAAGGAACCATTCCAACAAAAACTATGGAGGAATGTTGTCTTTCACTAGCTTCTTCCATCGACATCACTCTTGAATATGATCAGAGATATGTGTGGCTTTGTCCTGGCTGAAGGTAGATAATATCTTGGTACCAATATCATAACGATCTGGCAACTCAAAGTGATCTAGGAAAACCAAATCTAAATCGTTAAAACCCCTATATGTTCCACCAGGAAACCCGACATACCATTTTGCAGTTGCCCTCAAACAAATAGAGTCATGGTTCAAGGAATTCGAGGAGCACCATAAATGAAAAGTGGTGACATGATCACATGGATTCTCACCCTTATTCCCCTCAAACTTTGGAATATTGGAAGGGAGCTTGGTGGGGACTGGAGGCCATGTTGGATCATGACACACCAGATCATTTGTGAGGTTTGAAAGATTGGGTAAATTCAACCTAGCAAGAAAAGGGAGTTGAGGCTGTGAAGCTTGATTATAAGCTCCCGAAAGAGAATGACTATGCGAACCGGATGGTGGGACTGTAGACATTGAAGCCGACACCTAAGGTACCGATGAACTTTGGTAAAAACTGTGGTCGTGACCATAAGGATAATAACCTCCTCCAAATTGGCCCATGTTGGAATACACAAGCACTTGCATAGAAGGGATTCCATAGGAATGATTGGGATAATAGTTAGGACCAACTAAAAATCCATAAGAATGGGATCCCACATAACCACTCGAGGAAGGAAAACTAGACGAGTGAGGGCCGTATGAAAATGGTATGTTCACACTCAATGGAATCGATGAACTAGACACAGGAGAAAAATTCAGAATTATATAAGCGTTCGACGGAACAGGCATAGAGGCATGCGGGTTAAAAGATGGAATGTAAGTCATAGATCTGATACCTATTGTGAAACATCCACTCAAAAATGGATTCACACTAATGCTAGGGGCTGATGAAGGAGGTGGACCTCCGCCAATAGTAAAAAAAGATGGAGGGATGTGACCACTCCCAAACTGATGAGCGGTGTAAGGAGGCATGGTTCCCCCTACCCCGACATTAAAGCTAGCATGACTACTAGACATGGTGGAAGTAACAGTCGGTGTAAAGTCGGGCATACCCAATGAAAAAGGGGTTGAGGCCGAAGGGACAAATGTAGAACCGAAACCTGGCATCCCTATAGATGAACCATACAAATAACCTGAAGATGATATTTCATCAAAAGGGTTCGTGCTCGTGGGATGGGATGTCTCAGACCCAGGAGGAGTGTTGTTTGATGAACCTCATCCCCATCCATCTCTAGGAGTGGACAGAGGTGAGTTTCTAATTGTGCTATTGGATGAAGTCACTAGGAATTATGTCGTGCCAGATGCAGAACTCATAATAGGAACTCTCTGAAGCTCGTGAGATGTAAATGAAAGACCAGCGGTAGTCTTTAGACACTTCTTAATAAAAGAATGCGACGGATCGCTAGCCAATAAAGCGGCCAACCGACAAGATCAGCAGAGAGGCAGATCTCAATCCACGATGACTTCAAAAAGTCAACAAATAAACGTCCCCTAATGGCCTACTATATCGTCACAGAGCACACACCTACAAGGAAACTACAGCCAAATGCACACAAATAGGACTGGCTCAAGGGACCTCCCGACACTACAGCCGGTATGTCTCACCTAGTAGAGGCTTGAGACTCCCAAACTATAACTGGAGGTAACATAATCAGTTATAAGGCCCCCCAGACTTCACTGCACGAACAAGGTCAAATCCCTTTGAAAACACAACTGTGTTGTCCGACGCCTATCTGAATTAGGACACTCACAGAATAACCGCAACAAGTACCCTATGTGACACCTAGGTAAAGAAACTATGGCCACCACGTATAACCAATACTCAGGCGAGCAGTCGCAGGTGGGATCCGTCGTATGGGAAGGGTAACTAAGCCCGAAACTCAAGAGGGTCAAATCCCCCAAGAATCCCCAGATACGAACAAATCCTAGAAATATCTCCCACGTTCAGCTAGTATTGGAGGGCTATCTTTGCAACCAACCTCCCATGACCTCGTGCTTAAATATGGTTTTAGTAGAGCGTCCTGAGAACACTAATGTATACCATGGGTTTCACCACTCCCTCTTCAGACACATAATGTTTGGTTCAATAGTCTTGCATTTTTAACTCACAATGATCTATTCCAAGACTCTAAACCTATACTAGTTGGTGCACCCCAACAAAGAAAATGTTCTAATAAATTCTTTAATTAAGCGTTCATTTTAATGGTTGTGATTACTCAAAGGCTATGGTCGTGAAACTAATGATGTGAAAAGACTCAATGTTATGCACATCCGAAAAACACTAGACTCATCTATCCATAAAAAAGTATGCCACTATATGACAGTCAAACCAACGTTTCATTTTTTAAATAAAAAAAATGCAATCTCTTTATAATTTCATGCGCAAGCAAGTCCTAATGAAAGCACAAGCACTCTAATGCAAAATGTAGATGCTTAAAGCAATTTTTTTGTATTTTCACTTATAAATGAAATGAAAATGCAGACAATGTTTTTGTATTTTTCAATATAAATGGATGAAAAATGCAAGTGGAATCAAACTTTTCAGAAAAGAATGCAGAGCATGTAATGCAGACAACACAAGACTCAACCAAGCTAATGAGCCATAAAAAGAAAAAAAATGGTTGGAAACCAAATTCTCAAAAAACTAAAGAAAGAGGAGTTTCTAGTCAGTAAAAGGGCATGGAACAGTCCGAATTTAGGCCTACTAAGACTAGGGAACACCCAGGATTCACCCAACAACAACCAAAGCTAAAAAGCAAATCAATCCCCGAGTTGTACGCAATTGTTCATAGAAATGTAGCGTGTGTACACAGAATATTGTACTGACATTAGCACGTCCACGCGGGCTAAGAAAGGCGAACCTGAGTACAAGGAAAGGTAGGTGGACCAAAAATGAATCCAAAGACAAAGAAAAATCAAGATTTTCTCTGTAGATCTTAACATCTAATCCACGACACAGAAACTCAACAGAACAGAGACTCAAAATAAGGAAATATGCCTAAAATCCCCAAAATGGAGGTTCCTCCCCAGTGGAGTCGCCATTTCTGATACAGAGAAAAACTTCCTATGGCTTGGGGTAGACCACAACAGATAGATGACTATCAGAAATCAACTCAATTCCCAATGCATGTTGTATAAATGTAAATTCTAAGAAGTGGAATAAAAGACCAACCTTCAACCAGACGTTTGATGTAGATCCTCGTTGAGCTTTCCAATCACCACACTTGAACCTACAACTTAGTCTCAACAATAAACACAAGCAAGTGCATATGATATATGAAAGTTGTTAGCATAAACAATAGCATGGTCCATGATATAACAAGAAAATGTACCCAATGATAATAAACCATTCACAACATCAATTGGACGATAAAATGAGTATTTCTGTTAATGAAAACAAGAAGTACATGATACAACCTCTTTCTGACAACTCATCTGAATCGAGAACTAGGTCCCTCCACTTGTGTATCCACCACTTCAATCCCTCATGCAATGAAAAACTCAAGATATGGAAGATTTTGGTAGGTGAACATAAAGGGTTCACCTCAACTAGGATCAATGGATGTAGACCCAAGCTATGGAAAAAATCCAATAGAGTTTCGATGCTCTCTCTTTCCTCTCTACCCCTTTCATGCATCATAAGAGCCCAATATATAACCCTCCAAAGGTAGGTGAAAGGTCGAATCGAGTCATTTTTGGATACATGGAGGGCCAAAGGTCACCCTATGACCGCTTTTTGGAGTAAAAAGTGACATTTTAGTATAATTTACCGTTTAACTCGATGTACGCGGGCTATAGTGGGATAGCCTGCACATGCACGAGTTGCAGTAAAGCAGTTCGCGTACAGGAAGAAAAATAGGGAAAAAGGAGTTCTTGGAGGGAAAAAAGTGGTTATGAGTCAATTAAATGAATAACAGAGGCCAAATCGTATAAATGCTCACAAGATGGAAAAATACGCTATAACAACCATCACAAAACTAAGGTGCCCTAGCTTTGTGCCATAGAATTTGGGAGTAGACTTTAGGGATAATAGGTGCCAAATGTATAGGGAATGCGAGGCTTTGAATGATTACATGTGGTTTCAGTAAACCACCTGTAGTTTTGGTATTCGACATAGGGTTTCTTTTCATCGTTTACTGCTTACCTCATTTTACTTTTTACATCCCTTTTCTACTATGAGTGGTCTTGATACTATCCAGGTTCGACTTTGTTGGAGATCCGTTAGAGCTTCTCATAACTTTTTATGTTTAATTATTTATATAATAGTATTGTATGTCATTTGAGCTATATCATTCAACTCTTTTAATGGTTAGGGTTTTTTTGTGAGTATATTGGGTTTGACTCCATTATTATTCTGGTACTCTACAATGTTTTTTCACTCTTTGTAGTAAATACTGAATTGGGTTAGTCTCTCCTCTCAACTTGGAGTTTGGATAGACTTGATCAATCAACATGGTTTTATATGCGGTTGTTATATCAGGTAACTACATACCTTGAAGAATTTTTGTGCTTATTCTAACTATGTATATAACCGTTCTAAAATATTTATTCATGTTTTAACTTGCTCATTCACGCTTGGTGTATTCACAGAGGGTCGGTGCATTTTTTACACTAGATATGAATATTTTTTCAATGTGAGGGAAAGATCAAAGAGGAAGAGGATGAGTCATGTGCACGCATATCCAAGGTAAAAATTCCCATTATGAGTTATGAAATCTTTTTAATAATCTCCATTCATTGTATTTTTCAAGTTCTAAGTGGTTTTGGCATAGTTATTAACTTGGGGTTTGAACTTCCCATGTACGTATTGCGGTTATATGATTTTCTCGCTTCCTTTGGTTTTTAGGAAGATTCCTTCTACCCTTAGGTCAAGGATAGGATTTAATATGAAACCATTCATATTTTTTTTTAAAGTGATCATTTTTAAGTTTTAATTATTTACTACTATCTTTAAATGTGTGCATATTATCTTCTTCTTTATTGATTGAATTCTAACTTCTATTTCTTAACTTGTAGTTGTGAGGATGGGTACGCAATGACCACCTCTCCTACTAGGTTGATTATTATTAGCCTATCTTGTGAGTACTCAACTTTATGTCTTACCTTTATGTTTCAAATTTTAATACTCAGGTTTTGAAAACCCTTGACAAGTCTTGTCCTATAGAGGAACAACGCATGTACTTGGTCCCTCGACCTAAAATTCTGATCATTTGTGAGTTATGTTGGCTTTCTTAGGCAGAACCGGGTTCGGCGAAGTTTCAGCGCAGCAACAACAAAACCCCTTTCACTAGCCCTTTCGGAATCAACTTGTAAACAAGTTGAAGTCTCACTCGAAACGAATATGGGGGGTTACAGAATCAAGTTTCTGTAACCGAGGCGATGTGCAGATGTGGTTAACAACCTTGCTACAGCCTCATTTAACATCGACTAACAGAATGGAAGGGACGGGTGACTTCACACTTCGCATCTTATTAACAGTATATAGAACTATGATGAATCTATATTGTATTCACTGTCTAGATACACATTCATCATTCTAAGTGTTCCTCTATAAAATTCATCCTTATGAATTCCATTTACTTAACATGCAATTACCATTAACTTGTACATGAAAGAAAATACATAAATACATCATAAACTCACATACACACACAACATAAGCTCAGATACATAAACACATAGATTTACGTGGTTCACCCCCAGGCGGGAGCTACGTCCACATGAATTGTTCTTATATTACTTGGAAAAGTAACAGTTACAATCTGCGCACTCAGTTGCAGACTCTTCTCTACAATCAGATCTCTATGCACTTAGTTGTAGAGTATGTTCTCCCTTTGATCACTATTCTTCTATTACAATTAGAACACCCTCTTCTCTCATGTTCTAGATAACCCTTCCTCATACAAAAATACCCTTTTATATAGATGTTCTCGAAGGTCACATATTACAATAACTATGGGCCAACCACCATAGTACCCAAAACCCAAAAACCCCCGTGGTTCTCTTATAGACCACGCTAATCTTTAACTTCATCGTCCCTTTGGCACCGCTTCTTCTGAATCTGATGCTTTCTCTGTTAGTGCACCTCTCAATTCTGTAGTGGTGTGTCCTTTACACCACTTTGCTTCTTAACTTCCTGCTCCTGTAGCAGTCAGGTCGCTACTCAGCCCTTAACTACGCCAACCACCTCTCGTCGTCCTTAGTACTTTTTCTTTACTAAGGAAACAAGTCCTTTCTTCTCGACTGATCTTCGCTCCATACCCTCTTCTCGGGATTTGTGGGGCCACTTTTCTCCCAAAATTGGTCAATGTTAGGCCTCACCTAACTGTACTTTGCCTTCATAATTTCCTCTTCTTGGGATGCTCCCAACAAGTCACTATAGATGTATCATTTTGAATTTCGCAACTCAATGCTTATGAGCTCAGGTCCTTTCAGACCTATTTATTCATCCTTGTAATATTTGATAGATAAAAATTCCTGATCAAGTAGCTCAAGTAGCTCGGTTCATGAGGAAACTTTCATTGTTATCTCTTTGTTAACAATGTCATTTGTTAAAATAGGGTTTATGAAAAATTGTTCTTTCCTCATATGATGAGCTTTGTCATGTTTTATTGTATGCTCTGCTAAGAATAATGTTAAACAAATTATGAGTTCATGTATGTTATTATGTGATTATATTAGTTTCTCATGTACGCATGCTCTATTTATACTTATTTTGATTACACTTAGTCTGCATATCGTCTTCGGACATATATATATAGAGGTAGTATTTTTATATTTTATTTCCATATATTTATATTTATTCTCTATGCAAATTTAGAGTTAATAGGACTAAATCATGCCTACACATGTTTTCTTTACTTTATTTTTGACAAAGAGGCCATAAGTATTATATTATGTTACAACCAACTCATTTCTATTTAAGGAAATTAATACATAATTACCGTAGGTTTAATATCCTTTTTGTCTCATTGTGTACTCTTTTTATTTAAAAGGGATTCTCGCTATACCCTTTTCAGGGATTTAACCCTATGTATATACTCATTTATTTCTATTAGGTCATATCTTACCCGACCTATTTTTATCTATTTGTACTGGTTTATGCATTATTGTACTTATTGAGATTATTGTGAAATACCCTAATAAAAATATTTTCTATGTTCTAAACCAAAACTAAACTATGGTATTTCCATATACACATAATATTTAAACGATAAATCTGCACGATTTCTATCCATAGAAAGGTCTAATTAAGATTTAGTAATCTCTTACTATGTTAAGTCAAATAACACATGAATTTAATCTAGAGATAGCCATGTAGATTTAAATTTAGATATATGTATTGTAAATAAATCAACACATAGTCTCCGTGTTAAAATAACATATGAACCATAAAACCTTGTCCATTAAAACCAATATAAATTAAAACTGAATTAAATTTAATAAATTTCATAAACAATTAAGAACGAAGTACAAAGATATTCACTTATATGGTCTTCCTTCCTACAAATATTTCCAACATGTCAAAATAGGTAGTCCAACAATAACACTTTCTTTTTTCCCTTCTAGTCACCCATGAGCGAAGCCATAGTCTTACTAGGACCAAGCTACACAAGTAAATATTTTACCAATTAAGATTTTTAATTAAGATTTTTAATTCTAAATTCTGAACATGACTAACTCAGTCCTTAGTAATCAAAAAACACACCTTTATCTTTTCACCTAACACATTTTTAGTGCTTGGAGTAGTGAAATCCTAATTAAAAGGTTATGATATCCACTACTTAATCAGTTCAAATATATTTTTACAAGTCTTTTTTAAGTTCCAAGTAGGAAAACCTTTTTTATTAGCATTTCCTATGATTCACTCTATAACCATGGAAAGTTTTCTTCTAAACCTGACTAAACTTGAAACTGAAACTAGGTCATTTGCTGCTGCAAATACCCACTTGATGGCTCCTCTATTATTTATCTTGATTTATTTGATTCCCAAGTTAGTTAAGGATATTAGTAGGTGTTTGTATTTTGTTCATGTTGTTCTTTGCAGGGAAAAATTATGTATATTCTTAATTTCTCTCTTATTTTTGTATTGAGAGGATTGTATTTTTAGTAATTTTTTTAGGTTAAATGTGAGTGATACACTTCACATTAGCTCTTAGGGTTTGAGAGGAATTAGCATTTTAATTTTATATTGTTGAAAATAATTTTTAGAATTTTTTTCTAAGTTAGATTCCCCCCTAGCAAGACTATGGCTTCTATTTACCTATGGTTCTTCCCATTTGACTATGTAGAAGATAATTTAAAAGTAAACAAATCATATACACATTCACACCATTATTATCCATGGCGTCTAATGTTTCAGTATTTCACTACAAAAATCAAAATAATGTACTTGTTCAAAAATCATCAAATGAACTTATGGAGTAAATTTTGAGATAAATAATACACCCCTTCCCTTGAAAGCAACACCATCTCGGTGTTCATACAAAAAAAAATCAGCTTTGGAATAGGAATGGGAATGCTTCCCTCATAACATCCTTCATTTCCCAAGTGGCCTCCTCAGGGTCGAAGTGCTTCAATTGCACCTTTTTATTGAGCGATGGCTCGTTTCTAGAGAAAGATTTATTTCTTGTCCAATATATAGAGAGGTTTTGGCTAGAGTTCTCCTTCTGATTCCAGATGTATCACATTCCATTCGATAACATGCTCAGAATCATGAACATATGTTTTTAACAAAGAAACATGAAATACATTGTGTACTTGTATGTTAGCTTGTAGAGTAAGTTTATAGGATACATGGCCTATTTTTTCCAATATATGGAAGGGTCCACAGTATCTAGGGGCTAGTTTAGTGCACTTCACAAGACTTAGGGATCTTCTTTTTCTTTGAATTTCATATAAACGTGATCCTCGACTTGAAATTATTTATGCTTTCTTTTCAAATTTACGTAATTTTTTTTCCTATCCTTGGATTCTTTTAAATTATGTTTGATTTTGTTTACCAAATGCTCCATGTGTTTAAGCATGTATGTTCCAAGCATTATTCTTTCCATTGGGTTTCCCCAAGTCACTGGTGTGTTGTATTTTATGCCATAGAGAATTTTGAAGGGACTTATTTTTGCCGAAGTTTGATAGACATTATATTGTAGGCAAATTTTTCTATGGTAGGTAGTCCTCTCAACGAGTTGGATTGTTCATGACATACATATGAAAAATGTCTTCTAAAATTTGGTTGGTCCGCTCTGTTTTCCCATCAGTTTGAGGATGATATGATGTGTTGAAATTCAGTTGTGTGTCCAAACCTGTAAACAATGCTTTCCAAAAGTTTGAAGTAAATTTCGCATCTTGATTCGAGATGATGGATTTTGGCAGTCCATGCAACCTAAATACTTCTTTAAGAAAAATATAATTAGTGTTTATTGCCTTGTATGCAGATTTTATAAGAATGAAATGGGCAAATTTGGTCAATTTATCTACCACTAACATAATTGGATCATATTGTCTTAGTTGTAGGGAAACTGGTAATGAAGTCCATAGTAATTACTTTCCATTTCCACTCTGGGATTGGTAAGTGTTGCAATAGACCAACAAGGTGTTGATGTTTAGCTTTAACCAGCTAATATTATTACCACTCTGCGATGTATTCGACATCATATTTCATTTCAGGCCAATAATATTGTTTTTTAATTGCAAAAATCATTTTCTAATATCCAGGATTCCCTAAATATGGATTCTTGTGAAATCTAGTCATCACAAGTTGTCTCAAATCAACTAAATCTAGAATATACAATCTATTTTTAAATAATAACAATCCATCTTCAGTAAATTTGAAATTCTATTGTTGTAGATCATAATTGTTTCGTTGTAATTTTCCCTTCATTCCTTCACTAAATTCATCATGTTTGAATGTTTTTTTTATTATGTCCTTTAAACCAGATTCAAAATTACTTACTGAAATAATATGAACCATATGTATAGTTCTAGTAAAAGCGTCTACAATTTTATTTTCCTTACCTTTAATATTCTTTATTTCGAAGTCAAATTCACTTATAAAATCCAGCAACCTAGCCTGTATTGCATTTATTTTTTGTTGATCAAACAAATATTTAAGCCCTGTATAATCATTTTTAAGCAGAAATCTCTTACCCGATAGGTAATTCCTCCACGTCTTTAAGGCATGAATTATTCCTACTAATTCCAAGTCATGAGTAGCGTAATTCCTCTCATGCTCTTTTAGTTTTTTTTATTCATAGGACACTACATAATCATGTTCCATAAAACATCCTCCCAGACCTTCTTTTCACATGTTTGTGCAGACTACGAATTCCCCATAAAGTTCCCTGATATTCAAAATGGGTGTTGTAGTCAACAAGTGTTTGAGATTTTGAGAGCTCACTTCACATTTTTTTGACCAAATGAATTTTTCTTCCTTCTTCTGAAGAGAAGTTATAGGATACATAATATTAGAAAACCCCTCTATAAATTTATTGTAGTAACCATTAAGACCCACAAAGGATCTTATATCAGTCACATTCTTAGGGATAGGTCGATTTATTATGGCCTACATTTTGTCTAGGTCTAGTACTATTCCTATTTCAAAGATGATGTGTCCCAAATATTGTATCCAATCCTTATAAAAATCACATTTACTAAATTTCACTTACAATTGATGGTCTCTTAAAATTTGCAAAACAATTTTCAAATGCTCCTCATGTTCTTTTTCAATCTTTGAATAAATGAGTATATTGTCAATGAAAACCAACACAAACTTATCCAAGTATTTGTTGAAGATAATATTCATAAGGAACATGAATGTTGTAGACGCATTGGTAAGGCCAAATGGCATGGCTACAAATTCATAGTGTTCGTAACTTGTCCTGAATGTTGTCTTATGAATGTCTTGATCATCTCTAATTTTTACTTGGTGATATCTCGACTCTAAGTCAATTTTCAGAAATATCTTAGATCCCCATACTTTATCAAACAAGTCATCAATATTTGGAAATGGATATTTGTTTTTGATGGAGACTTTATTCATATGTCGGTAGTTTATGCACAGTATTAATGTTTCATCCTTCTTTGTGACAAATAAAACTATCGCTCACCAAAGTGATACACAGGGTCTAATATAATACTTTTTCTAGCAAGTCTTGTAATTTCATCTTCAACTCTACTCATTTTGGTGTAGTCATCTAGTAAGGAACTTTAGAGATATGCACAACCCCAGGTACAAGGTCTATAATGAAGTCAATATCCATATTTGGGGGCATACCTGGTATTTCCTTTACAGACACATCTCTAAATTCTTGCAATATTGGATAATTTTATATTTCAGGTTTAACTTTTTTTTTGTAGAATCTAATACATTAACAACATATAATATACCCCCTTTCTGGGCACACATTTTTATCTATAAATCATAAATTTTCCTTATTAATACTTTTCAGGGAATACCATTTACCATTCTGGAATTTTTGTTCTCATCGATACAAGTAAAAGTCTCGTTGCTGCAGTTCAACACTACTCAATGCTTTTCTAGCTAATCCATTCCTGTAAGCATGTCATAAGAACCTAGCGAGAACATGTTTAGTCTTGTTGTTGTGGGAAGTCTATTCATTTCTAAAGGGCATTCTTCAATCAATACTATTATATTTATTTTTGTTCTTGTGGCTAGTTGAACCAAACATGCATTTTTATGTTTTTCCCTTTTTACATGCATGTCTCTACAATCTTACAATAGATATAACTTTGAGAGGATTTTGGGTCTATAAAAATAGATACAGGTTTTTTTAGCTATCAATACTATTATATTTATTTTCGTTCTTGTGGCTAGTTGAACCAAACATGCATTTTTATGTTTACCCCCTTTTTACATGCATGTCTCTACAATCTTACAATAGATATAACTTTGAGATGATTTTGGGTCTATAAAAATAGAAACGGTTTTTTTTAGCTATCTTACCTTCAATTTCCAACATGGATGATTGGTGGCCAACCCCTCGATCTTCCAATGGAATGCAAATTCTGGGACTTTTGGCCACATCATTAAGTGTTGTAGTTTCATGTATTTTATGAACTATCTTAATATTTCCCCCTTTGTATGGATAGTTTTGAGTCAATGGGATTCTCCATAGCCCCAACACCTTAATGGGCAGTGAAGAAATTCTTTTGGTTTTATTCGTGCACTAATAACAAGATTGTTTCTACTTTGGGTTGGATAATTCAACTGAAAATTATTGTTTCTAACATTTTTAGTATTCTGAAATTTTTTGAATTGGTTCTTGTATGGTGAAGATTTGTACCCTTTATTCCTCTATTCATACTTCACCTTCTTCCTTCTAATTTTTTAAATTTTATGACTTCTGATTTTTTTATTGTAAGCATAATTTGGATTTTTAGAATGTATCTTCAAAGGTTTTTGGATCATCCAACTCCATTCTATCTTGAAAATATTGAGGAAGACAACTTAAGAATCACTTTATTTTTACCTTTTCCTCCTTGATGTATGGGACATATCACAATAATTCCAAGAATTAATTAATTAATTAATTCATTGTCATCTACCCCATATTGAGTTCATGAAAATATCTGATCTTTCCATCATAATACCTCTCAAACAAGTATTTCTTCTTAAATATATTCCATTTGATGTTTTTCTCTTTGATTCCTTTAGTCATTTTGGGATCTTGCCACCATATAAATGCTTTACCGATCAAGTTAAAGATGGCCAATATAGCTTTCATGCTGCTGGAATAGTCATAAATATGAAAATATTTGGTCATTCTTAATATCCATGCTTCTGCTTCCTCACTAGATTTCATTTCTCCATTAAATGTTGGCGGATTAACCTTTTTAAAATCCCCTTTCAGTTCCCCAACATTTTTCCCTTTTCAATCTATTCCTAGGAGGGGAAAATTTGGAGTTTCCACTTTCCAAACTATCGATGGTGGTCTCTTCATCATTAGAAGAACTTGTTTCTATCAATTTTAATAGAAAAATATGGTTCATTTCTTCTAGATCGTTTTTCCTTCAATGGACCCTTACCCACATTTCTTGAGGTGTCTGTAGGTTGATGATTGTTCTTTATTTTTGTTAAATGATGCAAGAAAATTGATTTTAGCTCATGTTTCTCCTCTTGTGCTTTCATATTATCCACCTTAAGGATCCTGAATTCAACTTTTAGGATTCTCATCATCTCTAGCATTTTTTAAGGTGTTTTTTACTCTCATCTGTCATTTAACTCCACCCAGATCTCTTCCTCTTAAGATTGTTGATTTACTACCCATTTTTTTACTGAGAAATTCCTCCATGAAGTTTGATATTTATTTCAGCTTCTCTTTTTGCGATCTACTCTTTGAGCTCTGTTCTCCTCCTGATCCAAAACTTCCCATGTTCATTCTAGCAACTCTCTAGTCCCAATTGTATCCAGATTTAAATTATACAATTGATTCAGTATGGACCTATGATCTTCGATTCTAATGGGTAGTTCTGGTTGGACTGAATTTGGTTGTGTCATCTATGTCTTCATAGTTGTACTTTGATGCTCCTTTTTTGCTAAGTTTTTATTGCTATAACTTGTTATAACAATAATATTTATCAACTTTACTTCAAGTTTTAGTAATTCATTAAGCCCAAAGGTCCTAGTGCTACAACCTTCAACTTTCATACCAATTTGTAATGTCCCTTTCCCATACAATTTTTTTTTTAGTCACATGATTATCATATTTTTCTATGTTTGATGCATCTCATGAAATAATATTCTTAATCACTTTGTACTCATATAAGAACAGGATTTTATACCTAGATTAAAATTGATTTATGTATTGTGATGATTGAGTAATATTTTCTTAGATATATATTCATGCGGTTAGTATTTTTCTGTGAGTATATCAAGTTCAAACCGCGTTATTATTTAGGTACTCTACAGTCTTTGTTTTCTCTTTTTAGTAAATAATGAGTTGGGTTAGTCTCTCCTCTCAACTTGGAGTAGTGATAGACTTGGTCATTCGACATGGTTTTATATGCAATTGTTATATCAGGTAAGTACATACCTTGTAGAATTTGTGTGGTTCTTCTAATTATGTAAATAGTCATTCTAGAATATTTATTC
Source organism: Larix kaempferi (assembly GCA_027924585.1). Classification (NCBI taxonomy): domain Eukaryota; kingdom Viridiplantae; phylum Streptophyta; class Pinopsida; order Pinales; family Pinaceae; genus Larix; species Larix kaempferi. Next base: position 14,047,877 of record BSBM01000088.1, on the reverse strand, counting down.
ATGTTTTAACTTGCTCCTTTATGTTTGGTGTATCCATACAGAGGTTGTGCATTTTCGACACTAGATATGAAGATTTGTTTAATGTGAGGGAGAGTTCAAACATGGAGATGGTGCATCCTGTGCATGCATATCCAAGGGAAAATTTCCCATTCTAATTTATGAAATATTTTTAATAATCTCTGTTAATTGTATTCTTCAAGATCTAATTGGTTTTGGCATAGTTATTGACTTGGGGTTTGAACTTCCCAGGTCTGTATTACGACTATATGAGTTTCTCACTTCCTTTGGGTTTCAAGGGGATTCCTTCTACCCTCTGGTGGTGGCTAGGGTTTAATATGAAACCCTCCATATTTGTTTTCAAGGTGAGCATTATCAATTTTTACTTATTTACTACTATCTTTAAATGTGTGCTTATTATCTCCTTCCTTATGGATCGAATTCTAACTTATGTGGCTTAACTTGTAGGTTGTGAGGATGGGTATGTAGTGAATATATCTCCTACCAGGTTGGTGATTATTATCTAATCCTGTGAGCAATCATTTCCACGTCTTTCCTTTATGCTACAAATTTCAATACTTGGGTTTTGAAAAACATTGACAAGTCCTATCCCATAGAGGAACGACACCTGTACTTGTTCCCTTGACCTAGACTTATGGTCATTTGTAAGTTACTATAGATGTATCATTTGAAACTTAGTGTTTTCAAGATTAGGTCCTTTTAAACCTGTTTATTCGTCATTGTAACATTTGAGAGATAGCACTTGGAAAAATAGCTCAGTTCATGAGAAACTTTTACTGTTATCTCTTTGTTAACAATTTTGTTTATGAAAACATGGTTTATGAAATGTTGTTCTTTCCTCATAGATGAGCTTTGTCATGTTTTACTATATTATCTGCTAAGAATATTGTTAAACAAGCTATCATTTCCTATATGTTAGTATGTGGTTATTATATTAGTTTCTCTTGTATGCATGGTATGTTTATACTTATTTTGATTACACTTAATCTGCACTATCGTCTTCACACGTATATATAGAGGTAGTATTTTTATGTTTTATTTCCAACTATTTATATTTGCTATCTATGCAAATTTAGAGTCAACATGCCTGAACCATGCCTACATAATTTTCCTTTACTTACTATGTTTTTCACAGAGAGGCCATAAGGCTTATATTATTTCACAACATGTTCATTTCTATTTAAGGAAATTAATACATAATTAATGTAGTTTTAATATTCCTTTTTGTCTCATTGTATACCCTTTTTATTTAATAGGGATTCTCCCTATACCCTTACAAGGGTTTTACCTATTAGAATAATTAAAAACCCATCTAGACTTAGGATATAAAGTATTATTAATTTTGTATACTTTTATAGGTGTTTGACTAGGAAGTTGGGCCCATATTGCCTTTTTAGGCTCACACTTGTCATCATTATTCACATGAGCGCTTTTAGAAATATTATGGATAGATTCTGCCTACTTTTATGACTATCCAGAATTGGTAAGAGTGCATTCCTACTTTTACATAGTTTTGTCTCGCTTTTTCTACTCTTCATTGGATAAGGATAAGCTAGGTTCTTTTATGGACTTGACAAGTTGTCTAGTTTTAAGCCAACACATCCTCCATCTTTTTCTCTCCAAAATCCATCATCTTATTGCTTTTTCATCACTCATAATCAGTTGCCATATATGATTTAGCTAATTCAAGAGGTGTATTATTTATTGTACTTGTATTGTTCAATAATATCACGATGGAGTTTTACTCAATTGAGTTTCTTTTTCTCATGTGATTCTGCTCAAATTTTCTTCATTCTTTGTATTCTTGCAAAACTAATTGTGAGGTTTCTTCAGTGAACTAGATTCAGGCTATGACAAATTATCACATGGTATCAGAGCCATGGAATTCTCACATGGTATTAGATCCCTGTGCTTACTGAATTTACTCCTGAGTGTTTTTTATAGGTTTTTATGTAGGTACAACTTCATCAATTCGAAAGCTATTCCTCCTCTTACTCCATTCAATTATGCTAAGTGGAATACAAATATGGTTGCATCTATAAAGAGACAATATTTCTATGATGTGTCTATTGGTGTTGTGAGTGAGCTAGATTCCTTTGAAGAGAATAATGAATGACTGAATGACCGTGATAGATCATTCAAAGTTACGTGTTTGGAAACATCTTTAGATATGCACTACCTTATTAGTTCTGCAGACTATCCTTTTAAGCTATGGTCCAACTTGGACAGGGCTCTAGATAAGAAGAAGATTGGTGCATGGAGAGAGCCTATGGACACCTCCTCATGTGTTCTCCCTCTTGATGTCTCAACCTCAAATCTCTCTAAATAAGTTGTTCAAAGAAAAGAAGAAGAAATTGTAGAAATTTCTTCAATACATAAAATTTTTGAAGATGAAGACTTCCATCTCTCTCTCTTGTTCTCTCATAAGTCTTCTATTCTGAATTCTGAGAAATATAAGCCAATTTATGCTCTAGAATCTAAAGAGTTTTTTGAATCATCTCTTTCACATGAATCTGTTGGTGTGAAGAATGATGATATACTGAATGTTTTGGAGGTTATATTATATTTTGGAGGTGATTCATTCGCTCTCCTTCATCACATGCTTCCTATGTACTTCTATTTTATCATTGGAACATGTTATCAGAGTTGCACTAAAGATGGAGGACACTACCATTCACTTGGGTTCAAGTCTCAGGCATATTTTGGTGATTTTGGTTCTAATCTCACCCCTGTTGGTTCAAAGGACATCTCAAGGAACCATCTATCAATTCTTGGAGCTGATTTAACTTCCACTGGTCAGAAGTTCAAGTTTCAAGAGAAATGATATCTGATTGGAGATGATCCTTCCTCATGTGGTTCGAAATTCAAGTTCCAGAATGGTTTGCATATTCATGGATTTGTTCTGATCAAGTTTGCATCAAAGAGAAAGTTCAAAGAGTTTCTAGATTCCCTTGCATCCACTGATGGAGAATTCAAGCACGTGTTTTTGGATCATGATCCACTTCTTCCCAAGAGTAATATACCTCTAGACATCTGATCAATTTCACACCTACTTGAGTTTGGAGCAACATTAGGTTTTGGTGTGCACATGTACATTTTTCAGGTAGGGTTTTGTTCCCATGAGGTTTTCTCGATTTCCTCAGTTTACATGGGCATAATAATTGTAATGGGGTGACCATAAGCCTTGTTACTTGGGTCCTAATAATATTTTACTCACTCTAAGTTAGGATTAAGGGGGGGTGTTAGAATATTAAAAAATCCATCTAGACTTAGGATAAAAGTATTATTAATTTTGGATACTTTCCTAGGTGTTTGACTAGGTAGTTGGCCCCATATTGCCTTTTTAGGCTGACACTTATCATCATTATTCACATGAGCGCACTCAGAAATATTATGGATAGATTCTACCTACTTTTATGACTGTCCAGAATTGGTAAGAGCGCATTCCTTCTTTTACACAGTTTTGTCTTGTTTTTTTCCGCTTTTCAGTGGATAAGGATAAAGCTAGGTGATTTTATTGACTTGGAAAGTTGTCTAGTTTTAGGCCAACACATCCTCCATGTTTATCTCTCCAAAATCAATCATCTTAATGATTTTTCATCACTCATTAGCTTCCATATCTGATTTAGCTAAATCATGAGGTCCTTGATTGAGTTGGAAAGTGATGTTGCCACTATTGGCATTTTTAGCTTTTAGTAAGCCTACTTTTTTGTGAGCTTTTTGAATTTCCCTTAGTGAATTTGATTTTATCTCATGAGGTGTATTATTTATTGTACTCTTATAGTTCAATAATATCATGATGTATTTTTACTCAATTGAGTTTATTTTTCTCATGTGATTCTGCTCAAATTGTCTTCCTTCTCTACATTCTTGCAAAACTAATTGTGATATTTCTTCAGTGATCTAGATTCAGGTTGTGAAAAATTCTCACATGGCATCAAAGCCATAGAATTATCACACTGCCCATGTGTATATAGTCATGTATTGCTATCAATTCACACCTTGCCCAATTTGATTTTATCTATTTGTACTAGTTTGTGCATTATTGTTGCTTCTTGATATTAAAGTGAAATACCCAAATACAAAGATTTTATGTGATCTAAACCAGAAAAATAAACTATGGAATTTCCATACACACATAATATTTAAATGGAACTCTACATGATTTATATCCATGGAAAGGTATACTTAGGTTTTAGTAATCTCTTACTATGTTCAATCAAATAACACATGAACTTAATATACATATATCCATGTGCATTTTAATTTAGATATCCATATTGTAAATAAATCAACACATCACTTTGTGTTAAAAAAACATATAAACCAAAAAAATCTATCCATAAAAACTAATATAAATTAAATTTCATAAAATTCATGAACAAGTAAGAAATAAGTACAAATATATTCACTTATATGTTCTTCCTGCAAATCTTTCCAACACGTCAAAATGGGAAGTCATCCCAAACCACCCATCCATAGACCATCAAGAGCACTTTAGTATTTTTTCCCTTCTAGTCACCCCCGAGCCAAGCCATAGTATTACAACTAGGGGTTGAGATACCCACGTAAATATTTTACGATTTAGGGTTTTCAATTCTCAATTTTGAGCATGACTAACTCATACCTCAGTAATCAGAAGACACACCTTTATCTTTTCACCTAACACATTTTCAATGCTTGGAGCGGTGAAATCAACAAAGTGTTATAGTCTTTGTTACTAAATTATTTCAAGGATATTTTTACCAGTCTTTCTCAGGTTCCAATTAGGCAAACCGTTTCCTATTAGCACGTCTTATGGCTCACTCTATGACCATAGAGAGTCTTCTTTTGAACATGGCTGAACATGAAACTGAAACTAGGTCATTTGCTCTTGAAAATACCCACTTGATGGATCCTCTGTTAGTTCTCTTGAGTTATTCGAGTCTGTGGTTAGTTAAGGCTGTTGGTAGGTGTTTGTATTTTCCTTGTGCTATTCTTTCTTAGGGAAAAACGATGTATTTTATTAACTTCTCTCTTCCTTTTGTAATGAGAGGATTATATTTTTAGTCATTTTTTAAGGTTAAATATGAGTGGCACACCTCACATATTTGTTAGGGTTTGAGAGGAACTAGCCTTTTAAATTCATATTATTTTATCATATTTGTCTTCCTAAGTTTGCTTTCACCCTTAGCAAGACTATGGCTTATCTTTACCTTCGGTTCTTCCCATTTGACTATGCAGAAGATAATTTAAAGAGAAAACAAATCATATTTACATTTACACCATTATTATCCATGGTGTTTGATGTTTCGGTATCTCAATACAAAAATCAAAATAATGTGCTTGTTTAGAAATGATAAAATGAACTTAGGGAGTACATATTGGGATATTACAAACACCCAAAAGTTTTAAAAAAAATTGAGCAGAAGCCTCTTTGGTACTGTAGGTGCAGTACCATGGAGGATGCACCCAAAGATAAAGGAAATACAAGGAAGTCATGAAGAGATGGTATGTCATAGAGAAGTTAAATCAAGAGGGGTGTGAGATAATTTACACCCTCCAGATCAACAATAGATCCACTCATGGATTGATTCCTTGTTGAGTTGGGTACATGAAACGATAGAATGGGAAAAGGGTCACTTGCAACCAAATTTTGAATCCATCAAAGAAGTGGAGGATGCCAAGGATGATCCAGGAATGATTACACCATGGGTAATTCCACTAACCTATCCAATTCCCATAGGTTCAAGTGGAAATCAAATTGAATAGGGAATTAACTGGCCTATAGTCACTATGCAAATTAAAACATAAATCAAGAAGGGGTGTTATGGGTCATACTTTTCTCATAATAATGGCCAAATATTCATACATGAGGTGGAAATGGTCTAATCATCCAAGGAGGGTGCATAAGAGGATAAGGGGTCCCTCATGAAGTGTAACTGCCATCCATGGTGGAAGGAATATCATCATGAAGGAATCTAGTGAGTTGTAACTCCTAGGGGCTAAAAATAACCAAGGAAGGCGCACTTGTGGGAGGAGAATCCAATATGGGTGAGAATCCCAATGTCAGTTGTAACTCCCAGGGGCTAAAAATAACCAAGGAAGGCACACTTGTGGGAGGAGAATCCAATATGGCTAAAAATAACCAAGGAAGGCGCACTTGACAGTTGTAACTCCCAATTGAACAAGAATAACCAAGGAGGTAAAATTTGGGGATGGCGGAAATTCCAAGGAATGAGAAACCTCATTGTAACTCCCCACTATACCCAAAATAACAATTGGAGGGAGATGAATTTTCAAAGGGAATTATTCTCTCCTAAAATTGTATTTTTTAATTAATTTTGAGAGAAAATTTGAGAAGCTTATAGAAGGATGAGGAATCAATTGTAAAATAAGGATGAGGACACACTTGAGAGGGATTTTTATCAATTGAATTATGAATTGGAAAGCTATTGATATTTTTAGTCTTAGGAGATGTTCCCGTCACATTGTGACTGGTTTCAGTGGTGAAAGATCTCACCCTAGCTGGTAGAGAAAAGAAGTCACCCTGGTTTCTCTATTGATATTTATTGAAGGAGAAAATATCCATGTTTATTTGCAGGTTCAATTTCATGTTGGTGTCTCAGTGTTTGAGTTTGTAGTAGTGTTATTTTGTTGGTGTTTTTCTGGATTAGAGTTTGTGGTGTGATAGTTTCTAGTTGAGGAGGGTACACCAGTGGTTGTCCAAATATCTTGTTGGTTGTTCTATTGACTGTATACCATGCATATTTGATGGTGGGAGCACTTGGAAAGTCAGATATGTAAGTTAGGTTTGAAATATTCATGTGGTATGAAATCAGATCACAGGATGATCATAGGATTGAATAACACTTCTCACACAAATTGCTAGTCTAGAATTGACAAGAACACTCAAAATCAAACTCAGAATTATGCACAATATTAAACTGTATTAGCATAAATGTACATCATCCAATCATGTACCATAAAGTCGATGAAAATATATAGAGTTACATCAGAAATTTGAATTGTTATGGAGGCATTCGAATTGGTCACAAAAGCAGGCTTACTAAACTAGCTAAAACCCCCAGGGTAGAAACATCTCTCTCCAACTCACTCAATGTTATCACGAATTGGCTAAAACTATTTTGGAATGTGAAGTAGACTGAAAATGGAAAAAGATGATATATTTTAGAGTGAAAAAGATGCAAGGTGTGTTGGTCACAAAATCTAGCAGCTGGAAAAATCATTAGAGCGCCTAGCTTTAGTCTTATCCATCCAAAAGTAGGAAAAAGCTGTGAAAGCACTAAAAAAGTGAGATATGAACCATTTCCATTCTGGATAGCTAGTAAAGCAGGAAGAATGACCAAGGATGTGCTCAAGTGGATAAGGATGGCATGTGGTGGACCTAGGAGACAAGTAAGTGGCCAAAACATAGTAAAACTACCTAGGGAACTAATCAAAAGAGAAATAAATTATATCCTAAGTATTAAGTGGGTTTTAATGCTCTAAAACCCTCCCTTAAGCCTGAATGTAAGTGAAAAAACATATCATAAATATCAGGTCCCAGCAACAAAGGATTGGTCACCCTTTACATATTGTTGTCCAAAAAACAAGGAAATAAGGAAAACCTCATGGGACAAAACCCTCCCTAAAAAATGGACAAGAACAAAAATTTGAAACTGATCATAAATAATACTTAAAATCATGTTCATACACTCCAAGAATCAACTTAAGATGGATGAAATTATTCTCTATGAAGGATTTAGTGAAAATGTCAGTAGTTTGCTCAGTAGCGGGGCAATACTCCAACACAATCAATCTGTCACGCACTAAACTCTAGATGTAGTGCATGTGAAATTAAATGTGCTTGGTTATTTGTATAAGTAATGGATCCAAGGATATAATTATAGCACTCTTATTATCAACTCAAAGAATAGTGGGAGTGCGCAAATCAATTCGGAACTCACCAAAAATTCCTTGCACCCATATGCACTAAGTAGCTACATTCACTGCTCCTTGGTACTCTGCCTCTGTTGAAGAGAGTGAAATTTCACTTTGATTTTTACTAGAAAATCATATAGTACCTATGCCAAGCATGAATACAAACCCATAAGTGGACTTCTAGTATGTACTATCCCCAACCCAATCTGAGTAAAAAAAGCAACTAGATCCAGTGAGGAATCGTCAGCATAGTGGATCCCATGTGTCTTGGTGGATTGCACAAAGTAAAAGATCATTTTTGCATCTATCCAATGGATCTCATGTGGATCCTCCATCTATATTGAAACATGACTTATTGCATATGCCAAATTTGTCCAGGAGTGATTCAAGTACAACAGGCTTCGAACTAGTTTCCTGTAGAGGGTGTTATTCACCAAGGGTGTAGAATCCCCTTCTTATTTCCTGACTCCTAAAAAGAAAGGAGTCTTTGCATCCTTACATTATTCCATATTGAAACTTTTTAGAAGTTCATAAGCATATTTGGATAGAAATACAGTGATTCCATTGGGTTATTGAGTGATCTCAAGCCCCCAAAACTGCATGAGAATTCTCAAATTTGTCATGGAGAAACCTTGATGCAAAGTTGTCCTTAATGATGAAATTTCATCAATGGAACTTACTATGATTAGTAAATAATCAACATATAATACTATAATCACAATATTACCATTGTTGTTCTTTAGATACACATTTGGATCAGATTTGCACTAGTGGAAATCTTGTGTCACGAGGAAATGGCCCATCTTTGAATACCATGCTCTGGGAGATTGCTTAAGTCCATACCATGATTTCCTTATCCTACACACAAGTGATGGATCTGAAACATAGCCTTCATTTTTTTGCATATATATCTCCTCTTCAAGATCACCATGAAGAAAAGCAGACTTCACATCCATGTGGCAAATTTCCCAACACTTTGTTGCTGCACTCTAACAAAACTAATCAAATAGAATCCATTTTTTCCACTCGGGAAAAGGTCTCATTATAATACAAACCTTGGAATTTTGAAAATACCTTAGCCACCAACCTTGATTTATGCTTGACTACATCAGAATCAACATCCATCTTAGTCTTGTAGATACATTTGCATCTTACTAGCTTTCTGCCCAGTGGAAGCTTGACTAGCTCCCAAGTCCCATTCTTCTGCAAGGAGTGGAACTCCTCATCCATAGAATATATCCATATTGGATATTTTGAGGATTATTCATATGTATGAGGATATGATTCAATCATGATAAAAAAATTCTCGACAAGATTTGGATCCCTTACTGAAAGTGCATTCTCGTATTGTGACCTTGTCTTCCTAGGATCCCGAGGATTCCCAACAAGTTCACCAGCAACTTCTATGGTTTTTGATGCCCACTTTAGCCTTGATGGTGAGATTGGATCTGAAATCATATCATCATATGAATCACAATCAGAATATTCATCATTAGAATCCTCATTCAACTCTTCATTTCCTTCTTCCGGTGGTGGTTGAGAAGACTCTCCAATCTCAACTCCTTGTAGGGTCTCTTCCTCCAACTAAACACTTCTTTCTATGAATGCTTTGTGGGTGATCAGATAAATAATTTTGTACCCCTTTAAGTCTTTTGAGTATCCAAAAAACAAACATGGCCTACTATATGGCTCTAAATCCCTTATCTTCTTGGATGGCACTCTAGCCTAAGCCTTGATGCCAAATATCCTAAAATGAGAAATATCAGGTTTCTTGCCACACCAAGCTTCATGAGGGGTAAATCCTTTCAGTGATTTATGTGGGACTTTGTTCTGTATGTAGGCTGCACAGTTGATTGCTTCAACCCAAAAATTTGGTGGCAAAGACCTTTCTTCCAGCATACAAGTGGCCATCTCTTTCAAAGATCGATTCTTTCTCTCAGGAATTCCATTCTGTTGAGGCATGTATGGCACAGTGTGTTGCATGTGTATTCCGACCACTGCAAGGAGTTGCTAAAAATCAGATTTGATGTACTCTCCCCCATTATCATATATGATTTCCTTAATCTTCCTTCCATATTGGTTCTCAGCCATTGCTTTAAAAAACTTGAAATGGCAGAAAAATTTAGACTTTAACTATAGAAAATAGACCCAACAATATCTAGTATGATCATCAATGAAAGTTAATAGGTATCTAGCTTTGTTCAATGACATATGAGGGAAATGATCATAAATATCACTATGGATTAGATCCAAAGGTTCAGAGGTTCTCTCAGGCCTTGTTAACACCCAAAAAGTGCTCACTACCTCATATCCCTCATTACATGACTCATTTGTCCATATTTCCTACCATATTTGCCTCCAAAACCTTTAAAAACCATTAAAAAACCTCCAAAAAGCCAAAAACCCATTAAAAAAGCCTCCAAAAGGCCAAAAAACCCCCTTTTTTTCCCAAAATAGGTTAAATTCCTCCAAAAATAGCAAAAACCCTCTAAAAAGGGAATAAAAAATACAAAAAAGAGGAAGAAGAGGAAAAAAAAGAAGCAAAAACCCTATACAGCTGACCTAAACCATATGGTGCCCAAAACCATGGGTCAGCACTCCACCACTAAAAAACCTATAAATAGGTGATGGAGGCTCCCCATTTCATATGCACAATCATCCTTATGCTCACTCTGCCAAAAATTCTCACGAAACCCTAGCTCTCCCTTTGGAGCTCATTTCCACTTGAGAACCCCATTTGGCCCCATTTCCAAAACATCTTTGGAAGAAGGAGAAGGAACAACACTGGAGCTTGGAAGCAACCCTCCTGGACTGCTGCAAGAGCTTCACCAACCTCACATTGGAGGTATAATCAATATAAAAAACATTTTATTATCTTGTCTTTTATGTTTATGCACATGCTAGTCTAAATTTACTGTATTGCTTTTACTGCTTTTACTGAACTGCTACTAAGGATTCCCTTCTCCTTAGTAGGTGCTCATTTGCACAAGCTAGGGTGAAAAACCTAGCTATAGTTTTGGCGACTCCACTAGTGTTCCTTTGAATTTATGGTTATAGTTTTTAGAAATTTTTAGTTTTCTACAATATTTTCCTATTTTCCCCCTTTCGGCAGTTGGGTTTGCTGCCGTAAATCGCATATTTTTTTCCAACAGTTGCGATCCGACCGTGTCTTTCAGACTATTACCTGCGATCCGAACATGGCTCTCAGACTGTTTCCCGCAATATACTGGCGGTTTTCAGTCTGTTACCTGCGATCTGACCGCGGTTCTCAGCCTGTTTCATGCGATCCGACCACGGCTGTTCACCCATTTTCCTGCAACCTGCCTGCAGCTTTCAGCTCTTTTCCTGCAAAACGCCTGCGACTTTCATCCATTTTCCTGCGATCCGCCTGCGGCTTTCAGCCATTTTCTTGCCATCTTCCTGCGGCTTTCAGCCCTTTTCCTACAATCCGCCTGCGGCTTTTAGCCATTTTCTAGCGACCCGCCTGCGGCTTTCAGCCCTTTTCCTACAATCCGCCTGCGGCTTTCAGCCATTTACCTGCAATCTGACCGCGACTCTCAGCCTGTTTCATGTGATCCAACCACGACTGTTCACCCATTTTCCTGTGACCCACCTATGGCTTTCAGCCATTTTCCTGCGACCCGCCTGCGGCTTTCAGCCCTTTTCCTGCAATCTGCCTGCGGCTTTCAGCCATTTACCTGCGATCTAACAGCGACTCTCAACCTGTTTCGTGTGATCCGACCACGGCTGTTCACCCATTCTCCTGCGACCCGTCTGCGGCTTTTAGCCCTTTTCCTGCAATCCTCCTGCAACTTTCAGCCATTTTCCTGCAATCCGCCTATGGCTTTCAGCCATTTTCCTGCAATCCGCCTGCGGCTTTCAGCCATTTTCTTGCAATCCACCTGCGGCTTTCTGCCATTTTCCTGCGATTCGCCTGCTTCTTTGAGCCATTTTCCTGCGGTCCGCCCACGACTGTCGACCTATTTCCCGTGATCCGACTGCGCAGTTTTGCCGCAAGCTTGTGATTTGTTTTCTGCATTTTTTACTTGTTTGAACCCAGAACTTTGCTGCAATATTTTATGCACCTGCACAGCCACCTGTCCTACCTACAGCCATACTTACCTACATCCTTTTCCTGCAGTATTATTTTTGTTCCATTTACAGAATTTTTTTTAAATTTTAGCATTTTAATTAAAAAGAGAAAATTTTGCATTTCAAAGTTTAATTTCTGCATTATTATTGTTAGTTAGAGAGTTGGCCACCCCGTGGCATTTTTACTTGGGTTCATTATCTCACATGCACACACTCTGTCACCTAATTCAAGTGAGCCCTAAAATATTGCTTAACACAACCAACATTCTAACCCCACTTGGGGAACACAAAAGAATATTGTAGTTAGGTAGGGTCAGGGGGATAGGCATCTAAATAACATCCCTCGGTCGCTTACACTTGAGACATAGTTGTTGTCCATTAGGGAACCAAAACCCCCTAGTATTTTTTGACATGGTTTAAAACCAATTTATCGGGAAGGCCTCTCCCCTAGGAGGGTTGCAGTAGCCAGACTGGTTTCGAAAGCCTGAGCTGAATACCGCAATCCATTCAGTAACCAAAGGATACCTTTCGTAGTTCTCGGTGTACTACCCGTATGGGAGTACAACGGAGATAGAACCAAAGTGTAGATTCACCCAACCGAACGTGTCATGAATGGGGTATCTTAGTTGCTTTTCTTCTAGGATTGACTACCCGGTGTCCTTCCCGGTTTGGGGATATCTTTAGCCACTTGGATCTACTATCCATATCTTCTTACTTGGATTTCATCACCTTGCAGAGGATATGTCTGGTTGAGTCAGAATACTATTTAGCTAGGTGTTTGCATGCTCCCTTACCTCCCTTTGGTCTAGCGAGTCCACTATTTTTTATTTTTTAGGAAACCTGTTGCTTGTTGGTATTCTAACCATTTTTGTTGACGCTCTAGTTATTGTAGCACAGCTGTTACAGTGAGTGTTTTGAGCTGGTTTTTGGCCTGAGTGCCATATTTTTTGCGCTCTCTTTCTGCACACTCGGTTTCATTAGGGTTTTTGAGCTGTTTTCCACTCGACACAACCCCCAGAGACTGGACACCATCTGTCACCATTGAGTCCCTGAGACATTCTTGTCGCCTCCGGGGCCAACCCCCGCAGCACAATTCACTTGACACCACCCGTCATAGACGTAGAGCTTCATCACTCGACTCCACTCGTCATAGACGCAGAGCTCTGTCCCCCAACATTGATGCCCCTTATTTTACCTCTGCTTCTAAGGCAGAGACCGAGAACCCCACTTACACTGCACCAACCAGCCCCATGGCTGGCATGACTTCAAACCCTTTATTTGTAGGCACCACTGGTGGAGCATCCACCACCACCCCAACTACCACACCCACTTTGGGTATGCCCTCGATGGGGCCCACATCCACCATTCCGGTCACTGTACCTATTCCATTGGCTACCATACCCATCCCAACTCCACCAGTGGCTCACACTACCCTTGCCGGTGTATGACCATCCAATACCACCTTCATTCCTCCACTGGGGGCAACGTTCCCAACCCCAACCTAGTTCCTCCACTTGGGGGCATTGGCCCCAACGTGGTCACAACCACCAGTATGTCACATCCTTCTACTAGTTTGCCATTCATGGCTAGTCTCAACCTTGCTGACCTGGCCAGACTGACTAACGATCCCATCAGACATGACCCTGTATGGCCTCACATGCCCACCAAGCTCCCATCAGATATCCCTAAGTTTGAAGGAAAGGCAGGTGAAGACCCCCAGAACCATATCATGTCCTTCCATCTATGGTGTTCCTCCAACTCCATAGTGGACGACTCTATTCACCTCCGTCTGTTACAGCGTACCCTCACTGGCTCTGCAGCTAAGTGGTACATCGAGCAGCCCCATGGGACCTGTGCCACCTTTACCTCCCTCGCCTCGGCTTTCCTGCAGTTCTTTCAGTTACCTGTCCGCTATGACGCGGGAGTTGAGATCCTACTGTCTTGCAGACAGAACACGGCCACCCACATAACTGACCACATTCATGAGTGGCGTCGACGCCGCAGCCTCTGCAAAATCAAGTTAGATGACCATATCTTCTTAGATTGGTTTCTAAAATCTCTCCTTCCTATCATTTCCAAGGATGTGGCATCCGAGCGACCCCGGTCCGAAGAAGAGGCCATCTTCAAAGCCCAACGATTTGACCTTATTTACGCCCAGTCTAGTTATCTATATTCCATCATACTTGACGCTCCCCGTGGAGATTCTTCCCGACACGATGCGCGGGGGGCATCCCATGCTACAGATCGCATCATTGGCCTTATAGCCTCACATAACCACCCCTTTTCCATAGCACGTCCTAGCCCTGGCCCCGACCTTTCACGGGCTACATCCCAGTCCGAAGCAACCAATTCATATGCTCCCATGGCACATCATCACCATTCCCACGTACCCTCATGTCCACCTCAGTTCTTTGGTCATGCATCCCCTGCTTACACCCCCCCGGTCAAACCTCAGCCATATTACCACCCGCAGGCCGCACAAGCTCCTGTATCCTCTCAAGCCCCCCTGCTTATTATCCGCCCTAGGCAACCCCTGCGGCAAACCCACAACCCATTGCATAGGCATATCAGCAACCCCCATAAGGTTCAGCACCTACACTACCTCCACCCACTTTTTATCCACCGTAGCCTTCTCCCGCACCTGCACAACCCCAGAACACACCTGCCACCCAAGGGCAGGTGTATGCACAACAAAATCCGCAGCCCAACCAAAATAACCAATGCCAGCAGGGCCAACAAAACCGCAGCAAAGGTCGTAACCATGGGAGTAACCCCCCTCCAGACCTAGGTGGTCAACCTCCCAATCCCCCAAACAATAATAACGCGACACCTACCAACCAAAACCCTGACTGACTGCCCAAACAAGCCAAAAATCCTAATTTGTGAACAAACCATCCTTGTTCTATTTGTGGGGTCTATGGCCACTACACACACGCTTGCCCACATTTGGAGCGAGCTCGGAAACTCTGGACTGATGATGCCCACCGCCAAGGGCACATGGCTCCTCAGGCGCCGCCCAACCCCCCACCACCTCAGAATCCACCTTTGGTGTTACAAAACCCTTTACCAACCCAAGGCGCAGTGAACACTCAGTCGTTGGCTCCCCATCAAGGAAACGCGCCACCACAACAGCAAATCATCTATGTTGTTCTTGATCAACCCATGATAGACTCAGGTACCCATCACTTGCTAATGACGTCATCTGCCGATGTCAACCTTCAAACCCATCGGAACCAATATGGCTCCACCCCTGAAGCCCCTCCCGCCGACAAAAACACCAACACTCATCCCACCGATCACTCATTACGCATACCTCTGGCTCCACTAGATGGCGCCTCTAAAGCCCCTCGCTTCCCACTTCACCACATCAACAATAACCCCAATTCTTGCGCTGCATCTAATTACAACATTGTAGATGACTTAGCCCAGTCCCCCGTAGCCATGTCTGCGTCAGAGGTTTTAAAAAACTATCCTTCACAGCGCAAGACTTTGCTCTCCACCATTAGTGCTATTGACCCAAATGATTCACGAATGATGGCCTTCGATTTGGACTAATCCGAACCTCGCATTCCTTCCATATTAGCATTCCAAGTTTCTGTATCCGTACAAAATCTTGTCATCCATCGGTGCATCATCGATGAAGGTGCCTCTACATGCGTTATGTCCACATTTGTTTGGCAGAAGTTGGGATCCCCTACTCTCCAGCAGTCCACTAGCCTGCAACGGTCGTTCGGCTCAACCACAAGGTCTCTTAGCTAATGTCCCCGTCCAGTTGGCTGGTAAAACAATGCTCATTGACATAGAGGTCATCAACGCCCAACTTGATTATAACCTCTTACTTGGTCGCAATTACATGTACGCCATGCGGGCGGTTGCCTCATCCGTTTTGCGTACCATGATGTTCTTCCATGATGGATGCGTGGTCAAGGTTGATCAACTCACCTATTACGATCCCAATGCCCCCGCTGCACCCGAAAATGTTCTCCCCATGGTTGAACAACCTTCTTACGGCACAGCTACCTCGTTGGTTTCCTCAGTGGGACCTGGAGTCTACTCAGATACGGCAATGACTTCAACATTCCAAGCCATTCCACCCCTGTCACCTGCGATCGAAGTATCTGACTTATGTACCCTTTCCCACAATACACCAACACCCAACCATCAACCGCCCTTGCTATCCCAACCACCATTGGTACCTAGTCATGTTGGTTTTAAACCCTTCCATATGATCCCCTTCCTATTCCCCCCTTCGGGGGTAGTAAGCACCCCGGTTATGGCTACCCTCAGCCTCCCCGGTTTAACCTTAGGCTTACCTGTATGGTACATTACGCCTCTCATTACCCCTTCGACACCAAATGTCATCCTACAACTGGTGCAACCCATCACCACTACTAGTCAACCACCTCCCGGTGTTACTACCCCTTCGTCCTCTACTACTCCACCCCCTCTTATCAAGCACATTGGGGGAAGAGGCCCACAACCATACACTGCTGTACCCCAGCCCAAAACAGTTAAAAACCCCCCGTGTTTCATGCTCCTCCCAAATGCTCGTTGTGTGATGAGTTAGGCCATCCCACCCATCAATTTCCACAATTACCCGCATTATAAGATCACATGCAAATGCTTGACGACTATCCCAACATCCTGGTTGTCCAATTCGACCCTACCCCTAAGCCTCGTGATAAGTCACTGCGTACCAACCACCCTTGCGCCATATGCGTTATTTACGGCCATTACTCACATCATTATCCCGATCTCCCAGATTATAGAGCATCTCTCTATGAGATGAATAATTTGGACCTTGAGACAGCTTCCCCCACCATTGAAAATATCCACCCCCCAGCATCCCCACCAACCAGAGAGATTAATACCATTTACATGATCTCTTCTAGCACTCCCTCATCAACCGATTTGACAACCCAAAGTTTCCATAATGATGAGGAGATTCTCAAGGCTCTTACTGCCCTTGATTACCCCTGGGAGGATATGCACCATCGTTCCTATTTCCTCCAGGAAGAGTCTTCCTCCACTACAACCACCCAATTCTCGGTTGAGTCCAAATATTTCCTCCCCACCAAGGTCGACTGGTTTAAAGAGCCCATTCCCGCTCTCGATGCCTTCGAGGAAGGTAACATGGCCAATATATCACCCATAATCCACATTGATATCTCTGCCCCAGCTGGTGCTCTTGAGCTCATTTCGTTAGGCACTTCCTGCACTGAGTATGAGATCAGAGAGTACAAAAAACTTTTCCAAGAGTTTCGCGATGTCTTTGCCTGGTCCTATACCGAAATGCTTGGTCTTGACCCCGCTATCATCGAGCACCACATTGAGACCTATGAGTTAGGGGGCATAATAGATTACCTTGACCCTGGGATAGTGGGCATGATCAATCATTTTGAACCTTCCCCATCACATCTATCTCAGTATTTCAATGACCCCATTGTTCAAACCAACACATATGTGATCCACAATCATAAACCCCATGCAGATAGCATGGGGGCAGGTCATTAACCCTGCTCAGTTTTTCACATGCGTGATCTCAACCATTTTTGAGGTCACATATCACTTGTAGATTTGATTTGATTTGATACACCTAGTATTCTTCCCCCGCGGGTCATCATTTCTCCCCACCACTGCATCCTTGGCTTGGTGGGCTCACCTTTATTTGCAACCATTTTTTAACCTAGTTATTTCCTTTGACCATTTCGGAGTCCTTATGACCTCTATTTTTTGCAATATTTGCACTGTCGGATTCATAATTCCATGCCCGTGATGATGCTTGAGATCATTTCTCGCTCTCACCCTAAGTTTTTTCGAGTATTTTTTCCAAAATGCCCCCCGTCGCCTCGGTCCGTGTGCCACCTCGATCGCCGTCCGTTTTGGCATTCCTTATATCGCCGGATTCATATTTTCATGCTTGTGATGATGCTTGAGATCATTTCTCGCTCTCACCAGGAACAGTTTCCACATTGTGTCCCGACACCTCGTCGCCTCGGCTTGCGTGCCACATCGACTGTAGCCCATTTTTTATATACTTTATATCATCGGATTCATTTTTTTCGAGCCCATGATGATGCTTGAGATCATTTCTCGCTCTCACCCCCAAAGGTTTTGGGTATTTTTCCCAAAACGCCCCCTGTCGCCTCGGTTTGCATGCCACCTTGGTTGTTATCCATTTTTGACACTTTTTATATCGCCGGATTCAGTTTTCCGAGCTCGTGATGATTGTTGAGATCATTTCTCACTCTCACTAGGTACACTTTCCACATTGCATCGCAACACCTTGCTGCTTCGATTTGCATGCCACATCGGCTGCCATCGGATTGTTACACTTTTTTACATGAGCCATTCACTCCATTCATACTGCAATTATTTCATTATTTTGCCACCATTCATCATCCTGCAAGGAGGCCCACCAGTGGTCCCCCCCACCCTCGCTCTTGGTTCTCATCGATGTCCCTTGATTCAGCACTTCCTCCTTTCCTGGCCATTCCTTTTGTTCGGTATAATTTTATCCCTTTTTCGGGCCGGACAAGTCCTTTATGAAAAAGGCACTTAGGGAGTTTCTGTTAAGCTCTTTTCTGACTCCTAAAACAATGAAAAGATCACCAAGCAATCTTGCTTCCTTTCATGCTCGTTAAAGTACCTGAAAGGGCATCTATCTGGTCTAAGTTTAACCCTTTTCCGGACATGGTAGACTAATTACGAAAAAGGAATACTCTAGAAACACCAGCTAGAAGAGTTCTTCATTGCATCCTTTTATGCTTCTTCGAGCCTTGGAGACTAACACACGAAAAGGCACCCCCTAGAGTTTTCTTATTGCTTTTAAACTCCCTAAAATTGAAAGCAACCATGAGCATGCACTGTCCTAGGCTCGTACAAATCCACACGACGGTACCACTCCATTATTTCAAAGTCTTCTTATCGCTTTTAGACTCCTTAAAATTGAAAGCAATCACGAGCATGAACTGTCCTGGGCTCGTATAAATCCACACGACACTACCATTTTGAACACACTTCTTCTAGTTCCTTAACCCATGCAGAAGTCCCCCCAGTGCCCCTCAGCACCATGATCGATCATCTCGATAGGACCCCCAATAAGGTCGCCTTTGTTCAGAGTATTCTGCAGTCTCCTGCCATCTTACACCACCTTGAGTATCACTCATCCCAGTCACTATTGATCCATTATAGCTATGATCCCTTTCCCACCAGTCAGTTTCATATGCTGCCCGATCATCCCCGCCGTCATACTCTGAACAAAGGAAGTTTGAGTCCACCCACTCTACTTGCCCAGTTATCCCCCACCCCCACAGTATGTCAATCCTACCATTAGTACTCTCACACTTCGATTATCCACCTTGTGCTCCTATCAAGAAAAAATCATTGCCTTTCTAGTTATAGGTCTCCCTCTGTCGACGACATCCCATCTATTCCAGAGGATAGACCTAGAGGTCCCTGCTCCTTGGACTCATCACCATCTGTGGTGAGTGCCTATGGACCATTTGAAAGGAGTCATCAGTGCCTTTATGAATGGTTGTTTCTCACATGCTCAACTTCAACACCTTGATCGCATTGTTGAGAATCGCACAAGGTATATATCCCTTCATTTATTGGTTGAAGCATCCGGATTTCCCCTGACTCTAGCACATTGGTGAGTCACTTCGGAACACCCAGTTATATGTTCCCGTGGATGTCCAGGTTATGTTAGCGATTGTATTCGGAATCCATCCAGTTATATGCTTCCTTGAGTACCCAGTTCAACTCTAGTCCAGTGTACCATTGAGGGCATGACCCCCCGTCACTCTGCCCCAGCAGTTCATCAGTTCCTCTGGTACCACACTCAGCAGCACTATTGTTATTCCAGTATATTAGTTCTTCAACTCATACATGGTCATCCCAGCAGTATGTCCCAGATTTTGTGTCCCCTCTGGACCCTTATGATGTACACAGTGGTTCTCCATGTACCTTTCAGGCCCCCATTTTGGGCCTCACTGTTATTTTTTATATATATCTTGATATGAGCATGGGTATGCCCGCCTTGTCCATATATTGAGATTCTTCCTCATTCATTATTTGAGGCCATGTATCTTTCAGGTCCCCATTTTTTGGACCTCATTGTTATTATTATATATCTTGATATGAGCATGGGAATGCCTGCCTCATCCATATGTTGAGATTATCCCTCATCCATTGTATTTTTAGTTTTTGCAGTTTGTTTGGGACCGTTGTTCTGGGCTCTAGTTTGTTTCTTCTCCTCTCCACATCCCAGGAAAACCATCAAAGACTTATGATGTCTATCGGCCATACGATGAGCTCCTGCCCTCACAGATCAAGGGGCAATCTGTTAACACCCAAAAAGTGCTCACTACCTCATCTCCCTCATTACATGACTCATTTGTCCATATTTGCCTCCAAAACCTTAAAAAACCATTAAAAAGCCTCCAAAAGGCCAAAGAACCATTAAAAAAGCCTCCAAAAGGCCAAAAACCCCCTTTTTCCCCCAAAATAAGTTAAATTCCTCCAAAAATAGCAAAAACCCTCTAAAAAGGGAATAAAAAATACAAAAAAGAGGAAGAAGAGGAAAAAAAGGAAGCAAAAACCCTATACAGCTGACCTAAACCATATGGTGCCCAAAACCATGGGCCAGCACTCCACCACTAAAAAACCTATAAATAGGTGATGGAGGATCCCCATTTCATATCCACAATCATCCTTATCCTCACTCTATCAAAAATTCTCAGGAAACCCTAGCTCTCCCTTTGGAGCTCATTTCCACTTGAGAACCCCATTTGGCCCCATTTCCAAAACATCTTTGGAAGAAGGAGAAGGAACAACACTGGAGCTTGGAAGCAACCCTCCTGGACTGCTGCAAGAGCTTCACCAACCTCACATTGGAGGTATAATCAATATAAAAAAAAATTTCTTATCTTGTCTTGTCTATTTATGCACATGCTAGTCTAAATTTACTGTTTTCATTTACTGTATTTCTTTTACTGTTTTTACTGAACTGCTACTAAGGAGTCCCTTCTCCTTAGTAGGTTCTCATTTGCACAAGCTAGGGTGAAAACCCTATCTATAGGCCTTGATATCTCAAACTTTTTCTCAGTGTGTTTTCGTAGGATGCAACCCTTGCAGACTCCTTTTGTGAAAGTGATGTTTGGAAACCCTACAGCCATGCTTTTTTCATGAAGTTCATGAAGGTATCTGTAATTTAGATGGAAAAAAATCTCATGCCAAATCTTGCTTGCTTCATTAGCATGAGAGAGGAGAGTTGTTAAGATTCAATATCCTAAGACATAAAATATCAGCATTGCATTTCATTTCACAACAATAGCATATATAGGATCACTGAAGAAACAACAAGCACAACATAAATACAAGAGACACAGATTTATCCTGGGAAATCCTCATGGGGTAGAAAACCCAGCAAAGCGTCCTCAATATAGATGAGCAGCAAATACAAAGATGTAAACTAAAGACATGAGCTCCTCCTCCTCCATCATAGACCTCTCTCTGACGAGTGCACTACTTTCCGAGTGAGTGAATGTGTGTTTTATGAGGAACACACCTCCTCTATTTATACACATCTCAGACTTGTATTTTATATTAACTAGGTCGGCCCCAACTTTACCACTAGGTTAAACACCCCTTTACAATTGACTAAGCCGACCCCTCTAGGGTGGTCTAATAACCCTTTCACCCACATAACACATACAGGGCCGACCCCCACTAGGGAAGTCTAATAACCCAAGTTACCACAATCCGACGGAGGAATAAACATCTCCGGATATACAATAAGATCTTCATGGAGGAATGAAACATCTCTGGAATAATAAAGTACAAATATAATATTATTAGAAGTTACAATATCTCAACACTCCCCCTTAACGAGAAGGATATTATAAAAACATCTGCAGGAGCAAGGAGTCATCAACATCATACATGATACATCTATAAATCATTGGAAGCTTTCTCAACATCATCAGTAACTCAAGCAGTTACTGGAACATCTTCAATACTGAAACATCAACATCTTCAGTACTGAGTTTTCATATTTTGTAGCACTCGAACAACTACAAAAACATGAACATCATCATCACACGATCATCAGCATCTGGATCATCTCGATCTACAGCATCTGGATCATCTCAATCTACAGCATCTGGATCATCATCTCGATCTACAGCATCTGGATTATCTCGATCTATAGCATCTGGATCATCTCGATCTACAACATTTGGATCATCATCTTGATCTACAGCATCTGGATCATCATCTTGATCTACAACATCTGGATCATCATCTCGATCTACATCATCATCATAGCAGCATACTCTGCAATAGACACGATCATATTACAAGATGATCAATCCCGTTCTCTTTAGGACATAGGTCCATGGATGATACAATCCAGATCAAGTTCCAGGATGATTATTCCTTATCACTTTTAAGACAAGTCTCATGTCTAGGGACGATGCAATCCCGATCAAATTCCAGGAGGATCATTCCTTATCACTTTAATGCAAGTCTCATGTGTAGGGACAATGCAATCCAGATCAACTTCCAGGAGGATCATTCGTTATCACTTTAAGACAAGTCTCATGTCTAGGGACGATGCAATCTCGATCAACTTCCAGGAGGCACTCCTTATCACTTTAAGACAAGTCTCATGTCTAGGGATGATGCAATCCCGATCAACTTACAAGAGGATCATTCCTTATCACTTTAAGACAAGTCTCATGTCTAGGGATGATGCAATCCCATCACATACATTTTGAACCAAAGGCTCACGGATGATGTAGTCCTCTCATGTACCTTTTGAACCGAAGTCCAGGGACGATGTAGTCCTATACCTTTTGAACCAACTGTTCACGGACGATGTAGTCCTCTCACGTACCTTTTGAACCGAATTCTAGGGACGATGTAGTCCTATCATCAATTCTCGAAGACATCTGTCTACGGATCAATTATGGGACCGAAGTCCTGGGAAGATACAATCCCCACCTGTCCACTAAGGAATTCATTCTTGGAGACATCGGTCTATGGATCAATTCAAGGGACCGAAGTCCAGGGACGATACAATCCCCACCTGTCCACTAAGGACTTCATTATCGAAGACATCTGTCTACGGATCAATTCAAGGGACTGAAGTCCAGGGACGATACAATCCCCACCTGTCCACTAAGGACTTCATTCTCGTAGACATATGTCTATGGATCAATTCAAGGGACCGAAGTCCGGGGATGATACAATCCCCACCTGTCCACTAAGGACTTCATTCTCGAAGACATATGTCTACAGATCAATTCAAGGGACCGAAGTCCGGAGATGATACAATCCCCACCTGTCCACTAAGGACTTTATTCTAGAATACATCTATCTATGGATCCTTTTAGAACATGTGTTCAAGGATGAAGCAATCCCTCTTCTTTCACGGAGACATATTTCTACGGATCCTTTTAGAACATGTGTTCAAGGATGATGCAATCCCCTTGTCAACTTAGACCCTGTCTAAGGACCATTCAACAACCTCACTATCGGCATCACAAAAATAGGTATCCACATCATCGACCTCACTGTCGATGCAAGCAATCTCATCATAAGTGACCACATCACTCCCCCTTTTGAGGAGGGTCCTTCTGAACTACACCAAGCTTGTCTCAAAAGTACTCAAACTTTACTTGAGGTAGAGGTTTGGTTAGTACATCGGTAACTTGTTCACTTGAGGTAGAGGTTTGGTTAGTACATCGGTAACTTGCTCATCAGTGCCTACAAATTCGAGCTTTATAGTTCCTTTCTGCACCATATCTCATATATAGAAATATCATATCTCTATGTGATTTGACTTATCATGGAACGCTGGATTCTCTGCCATCTTGATACAACTCTGTTTGTCACATAGGATCACAGTTGGGTCTATCTCTAAGTCAAACCATCCTAAAGCCATACCGCTTCACAACTAGCAGAGCAAGCAGCCATATATTTCGCTTGTGCTGAGAGCCACACTAGACTGCTTCCTGCTAAACCACGAGATCATGGCTGATCCCAAACAATAACATCCTCTCGATGTGCTCTTCCTGTCTAATACACTTCCTGCCCAATCAACATCTGTGTAGCCATTTGAAGTCATGATCTCCAATATAACACAGATCAAAGTCTATCGTACCCTTTAGGTACCTCATCACATGCTTTGCAACTATCAGGTGAACACATCTAGTTTCCACTAGATACTGACTCAAGGTTTTCACAGCAAGGCATATATATGGCCTAGTATTTGTCAGATACATCAACAACCCAATAATATGTCTGTACAGAGTCACATCAACTAACTTTGAGGAGTTATTAGCTAACAACTTCAAGTCGGAACCCATGAGAGTGGCCATGGCTTCACATTCCAACATATCAATTCTTCTAAATATTTCCACAGCATACTTTCCCGGGATGAGAAAGATTCCTTTTGAGCCTTGCAATACTTCCAGACCTAGGAAGTAATGCATCAATCTGAGATCTTTCATTTTCATTTTTGCAGCCATCTTCTTCTTTCTTTTCATGATTTGTTTGTAAAAATAGATCATCCACATACAGTAATAGTATGATAGGTTCATCATTCGTAACGGATCAGCTTTAGTTTTGGTAAAGGCCAAGCTTATCAATAAACTGTCAATTCTCCCTTTGTGACTGAACATCATTCACACTCTGCATTTGAGTGATCTTCTGCATATCTATCATTCACATGTATTCATACTTTTATTAGGGTGATAAGACAATTCTAACATTGTACTAACCTAAATAATATGAAGACAAACATATTATGAACTTAATCAAGAATCAGATTTCAAGACATACCTGTATCTCCTTCAGTCATACCTGTCAAGACTTCTTGTAGTCTTCTTATGTAAGGCCTTAGCCTCATCTCCCCCTGAAACTAGATCTGGAGCTCAATTAGGGTTTGTCAGAGAAACCCTAAAAATTCAAACTTTGACTTTCACACTTTTGAATGTATGAAAGGATGTGTCTTGCTGAGCTGATCAAACTAGCATACTTCAATTTTGAAATCTCCAAAATTTGACCCCTCAAAATTGCCTTCGAAACTTCTGGATCTTCTGGACAGGATCCCGAACTAGGGTTTGATGAATCCCACCCTTATGCCCAATCAAAAGGTTCAATCCAAGGCTCTAAACTCTTATTTTTCTGAGGAGCTTCCAGCCGTGGTCACAGACTTCAAAAATTCCAACTTTTGTTAAAGCCCTAGTTTTCCACCTTTCTGATCAAAATCCCAAATTGAGGTTTGATCAAGCCTGGTCTTCTACCCAACCAAAAAATTCAATATTGGTCTCTAAATTTCAATTTTTCTGAGTAGCATTCAGCCATGGAATTTGATTCCAAAAATTCCAACTTTCTCTGAAACCCTAAATTCCGGAATCCATGAATGAAGGTGCCTAAAAATAATTCTGTTTTGACATAAATATGTACCTGATTGTTTCTGGTGTAACTCCAAAATTTTCGATACACAAGCTCTGAAAAAATTTCCTATGGTAGCATGACTTGTCATATTTCCATCCCGATAGGTCTTACCTCAATTGGATTCTCTAAGAGAGAGTTATGTCAAGTGTCGCAACGTGACCTGTTTATGGGATAAAACGAGAGAGCGAACTTGTATGGCGTTCCACGTGTCACTGGTTCAACTTCGGCCTCTGAAAACATTACCTGAGAAAATAAAATCCATGCAATACCTGTCATGCTTTATGAAATTTCATTTGGAGCTTCCTATCCCAAGTTATGACCTTTGTTTCCTAGGTCACTTGATTATGACTGAGATCTGGAAGAGGCAGAAACCTTAACTTGTACTGATCATAACTCACAAAATACAACGAATCTGAGGGTTTCCTTTGGACACAAGGTACATGGGGATGTTATATACAACCTGTAAAGGTTTCAGATCTCAAACCTTCACCAAAATGGATTTATAGCGAAATTTCCACGATGATAGGTTTTTGCTATACAAAACCCTAACCTTCAAATTGTCGCAAGTGAAGCAAGTGTCGTAAGTGCCATACATTGCCTTTATTCAAGTTAGCTCTGATACCATGTTAAGATTCAATATGATAAGACAAAAAATATCAGCATTGCATTTCATTTCACAACAATAGAATATATAGGATCACTGAAGAAACAACAAGCACAACATAAATACAAGAGATACAGATTTATCCTGGGAAACCCTCATGGGGTAGAAAATCCAGCAACGCTTCCTCAATATAGATGACTAGCAAATACAAAGATGTAAGCCAAAGACATGAGCTCCTCCTCCTCCATAGCAGATCTCTCTCTCACAAGTGCACTACTTTTCGAGTGAGTGAATGTGTGTTTAATGAGGAACACACCTCCTCTATTTATACACATCTTTGACTTGTATTTTATATGAACTAGGTTGACCCCAACTTTACCACTGGGTTAAACACCCCTTTACAACTGACTGGTCCAACCCCTCTAGGGTGGTCTAATATTCCTTTCACCCACATAACACATACAGGGCCGACCCCCTCTAGGGAAGTCTAATAACCCAAGTTACCACAATCCGACGAAGGAATAAACATCTTCGGATATACAATAAGATCTTCATGGAGGAATGAAACATCTCTGGAATAATAAAGCACAAATATAATATTCTTAGAAGTTACAATATCTCAACAAGAGCTAGTGGTGAAGAGATAGGAAAAAATTGTGAAAACTTGTAGACTATAGAAGAATTATCTGTAGTTCCTAATGCAACAACTCTTCCTGTGGAGATCTTAGATATATCCACATCATTAGGGGTGAAGAAAAATATTTTGGGTTAACCGTTATGGGTCATTTGGTAGAGTGACGGTTAGTTTGCAGCTAGAATAGGGACATAAAGCACATTAAAAAATGATCCATTGTCAAGGTATACTCTACCTTTACCCTTTGAAGCAGTTTCTGAGTCATCTCCAAAAATAATGATAGGATCTGGGCCATCGAAGGAACTGAGAGTATAAAATGATTCTCTGGTTGCAACCATGTTCCTTGAATCTCAATAATTGTTGGCACGGGGTTAAGGCACACAATTTTTGATACATTCAGCGATAAAAAGGACAGCGACAAGGGTAAAGGACCAGTCGCAGAGCAGAGAAAGCGAAAGTTAAGTGGATAGTGCAGAGTAATTGGTTAATTAGTTAACAAGTCACTCTGCGAAGTGGACCAAGTGTAACAACCAAGTGAGCCTATAAATAGGAGTATAACTGTAATCCTAAGGGAATCCTTTTTTATCGATAGTATGATATCCTTTTTTATTGATCTTAAGCTATCTTTGAAATTGTATCTAATATGATCTGACCTTCGGCGTATTTTGTCTTTTTCATCTTGATGTCGATCTATAGATCTAACTTTGTATTGTTGCGGATGTATATCCCTAATGTTGAGATGTAAGACATACTAATGAGTAATGAGAAGGATCATTTTGTCTATGTTTGTGTCTCTTTTAATCTGCTGCAGTGTGATTGAATATGTGTTATCGTAGTATAATTGAATGTATGTCGCAGCATGGTTAAATATGGTGTATAAATGAATATGTAATGTCGCAATAGTGTTATGTATCTCAGATCGGTTAGATATGCTGCTATAATTGGTTATTGCGTAGATTTGATTAGTATGTTTTGATGCGAATGATGATTATGTCAATCTTTGGATTACCTTGCGATTGAATGTGAAAGATGCATGTTCTCTTATATCTTCGTAAACGTGGTTCCTGCACCCCCCCTTAGATATATCAGGTGATACTTCACTCGCTCTGCAGGTGTTGTTGGAAAGGCTAAACCCTTTCCAGGCCTATGTCAATGAGAGATTGCATTGAGTTTTGTTGACACTTGTATGAAGTGAACCTTGTCGACATATATGTGTCAACAATAATAAATGATATAAGAAGTGGATGAAGATCTATTGGCTATTAGAGGATCAACTCACTCCTTTTCATCTAAGTTAGAACCTCCTTCCTTCTTATTTGCACCTTCAGGAATGGGGATATGGTTCTTCTCAAGGAGTTGTGCCATATGATATGGTCTTTCTCATACATGATCTTTCAGGATGAAATCCCCTTTGTAAATATGAGAACTTGGTTCACTCCTCCTTCTTCTGTTGATCTTTTTGGAGGTGGAGGGCTCCTCTTGTGGCTTAGATCTCTCCTTTTTTTTCTTAGAAGTATTTTTGGAGTTTTCCTTCTTTTTACCCTTTGAATTTCTTGAGTCACCAAAAACCAGAGATTGATATTTTGAGGCTTCAGTGCACCCATCAACATAATCTTATTATGCTCCTGAGAAGACTCCATGAATTCAGACAAACTGAGCATCTTCCAATTCTTCACATCTATCTTTGTGGCATGGAAAGTCGAGACAAATATGGAGTAGTCTTGCCCCAATTTTGAAAGAATTGCCAAAACTATTTGCTCATCCTTCTTCTCAATACCACACTACTTCAACTACAAAACCAATGACTTGAATTTGGAGAAATAATCCCGTAGATTCTCGAAACTGCTTGGACTTAGAGAAATAAGATCATTCTCTATTTGATGTCCTCTTAGATAATCGGTTTTACCAAACAAAGCTTTCAATTTATCCCAAACTTCATTCGGTGAAGTCAGACCATCCAAATTAAATAGAAGATATGTCAATGTGTTGAGGAAAAGAAGGCCATAAGACTCATCTATGATTGTGCCACTTTGAATTCTCTACAGCTGAGATAGGATCTACTTCAGTTCCCATTGTTACTCTGTAGAGGCCTTTCAACCTCAAGAAAATCTCCATCTGCGCCTTCCATTGAAAATAATTAAATAGATTCAAAAGCACATTCTGAGATGGATCCATGAGCAGACTGAGGTGCGCACTGAGGACTGATATATACCTGCAAAAAAAAAAATCTATGGATAATGATTCAAACTACAGAGACATGCAATATGAAATTCGGTACATTCGGGAGTCCATCACGCCTGAGTAGACCTCTTGAGCTAAACTCAAGAGTACAAGGTAATTGTCCATGGGACTTCTGTGTAAACTCCACTATTTCTGTGCAACCATTGGATGCATCTATTCTCTCATAAATAGTTTGATACCATGTGAAATCAAATCTCAAGCTGATCATAGGATTGGATAACACTTCTCACAAGAACACTCAAAATCAGACCCGGAATTATGCACAATATTAAACTATATTAGCATAAATGTACATCATCCAACCATGTACCATAAAATGGCTACAAATATATAAAGTTACATCATAAATTCGAATTTCTATGGAGGCATTCAAATTGGTCACAAAAGGAGTCTTACTAAACTAGATAAAACCCCCAAGGTATAAACATCTCTCTCCAACTCACTCAATATGCTCACGAATTGGGTAAAAACCTTTTGGAATGTGAAGTAGACTGAAAATGGAAAAATGATAGCTTTTGGAGTGAAAAAGAGGCAAGATGTGTTGGCCACAAAATATAGCAGTTTCCAAAAGCACTGGAGAGCCTAGATTTAGTTTTATCCATCCAAAAGTAGGAAAAATCTATGAAAGCACTGCAAAAGCGGGATATGCGCCATTTCCATCCTCGATAGACAGTAAAGTAGGAAGGATGACCAAGGATGCACTCAAGTGGATAAGGATGGTATGTGGTAGACCTAGGAGACAAGTATGTGGCCAAAATATAGTAAAAATACCTAGGAAACTAATAAAAAGAGAAACATGTTATATCCTAAGTATTAAGTGGGTTTCAATGCTCTAACATGTGGAGGTCACACTAGTTGGAGCAGATCTCTCATTTGGAGCAGTATTTCCTTTCCTTTTATCTGTTGATTTATGGCAGACACCTCTCCTATTTCTGTAGCATATTTCTCTATGTATCTACAGCTGATGTAGCATCCATCTTTGGACTTACCTTGCCATCCATTTAATAATAAATATTTACAGTGATTTTACCATGTTGTGTGCAAATAATTGAGCTATCAGTTGTGTAGATTTTCAATTGTGGTTGTGCAATCATATGTTTTTATGTGTAAAAATTTCATAAGAGTTCCCTGAATTTTGTTAGTGAGCTATTTAACTATGTTTGGGTGTGTTTGAGTTGAATTCGGTCCGTTTGGAAAAATTCAAGTTGATTAGGAGTTGTTTGGAAAAGCTTGAAATCTAGGAGGTTTCATGTGCACAAATTCGAACTAGTTTCCCTTGATTCAAGTTCGGTACATTACAGAGATGATTATACAAAATATAAAAAAATATTTTGAGCAGAAGCCTCTTATGGAGTGTATGTGTAGTAGCATGGAGGATGCACCCGAAGAGTAAGGAAAGACAAGAAAGTCATTGAGATGGTTTGTCATAGAGAAGTTACATCAGGAGGGGTGTGAGCTAATTTAGATCCTCCAGGTAGGCCAAAAATAGATCCACTCATGGATTGATGCCTTGTTTAGTTGGGTGGAGGAAACGATATAATGGGAAAAGGGTCACTTGAAACCAAAATTTGGATCCATCACAAAAGTGGAGGATGCCAAGGATGATGGATTCATTGTAGGGAAAGAAGCTCAAGAAGTTCCTGAGTACTTGGCTAAGAGGATCTTTGGGTTTCCTTGCAAGCAGAACAAGGTTGACATGTTCTTTTTGAAGGAGAGATTGATAGTATTCATGGAAGTTCAAGGACAATGACCTTCAAAAACAACATCAATGGTTTTGAGTGTGTTATGAGAGTTTTTGGGTAGGTTCATGACAGAAGGTCAAGAAAAAGGTTCGCATGATGAATGGGTGAATGGAATTTTATTTGTGAACATGATAGTTAGTGGGTTTAAGGTGGTGGAATTGCAGGAAAATGGTTCTACCCATTGAATCTACTATCGTTTCCCACCTGGTGAATCTATTTCACACTCTATTTAATAATGACACTCCAATGAAGCAATGAACTCGTCAGCGAGGTTGTCGATAGGAGTATTTTGTGAAGCAACATTGAAGGTTGGGGTTTCGCATGGCACCTTAGACTTGAAAGTGGTTACCTTGGATGACCACATACTCATATTGGGACAAGAATTTCTAAAGATGGATCATGCCATACCTGCGCCCCACAAGAGTTGTTTGATAATATTGGGAAAGATCCTAAAGTGTTGTGTGCTGGTGATAACTAGGAATAAATTGGGGAGATTCACATGGATGTAGAGAGTGAGGTTGATTGAAGTGGAATGTGCTCCAACATGAAGACTCAATAACATCATGCAACAACAAAATAGAAGGGTTCAGGTAGGCATACCTTAGGTGCAAATGATGAAGAGGTTTGTATGAGGATTGGGGTGTAAACATATTGCACATTGGGTAGTACACCAAAGAAGGAAATTCAAGATATTTCCAAGTCTTTTGATGAAGAAAAACCAAGTGTTGGATGCATGAAACATTTGATGGTTCCATACAACAGCTTGGTTGAAGGAAAGTATGGTAGACTTGGGATCATGGTGAGTGCCCTTCAACATGGAAGCATTACACTAGGACAACATAATCCATATCATGTTTCAGGTTTCTCACATATCCTAGGGGAAGTTGTTGAAGAGGCTCAACCATTGAGTCAAAGGTTGAGCAAGTTGATAAATATGTGAGTTAGGAGGAATGTCATAAATTGGAAAAAGGATGGCAAGGGACCTTTTCCCACAATTGAACAAGTATTTTGGAAGTTAGGCAATGATGTTAGATTCGGTGGGTGCATCAAGCACTTGGTAAATAAGATACTGGAAGGTGCATTAGTAGCATATTCAGTGGCATGCCCTCTTCTAGCCTAAGTCACATTGGTTCGACAAACCACTTTATGGGAGATGGGTAGTGGGCATGTAGGTACCATGTTATTAGTTGTTTGATAGAAAAAGAGGTAAAATTTTGAGATAAGGTGTAATATTAACATGAGAAGGTAGTGGTAGCTACCTTTCCTAGGAAGAGTTTGTAAAGAGGGCTGAAGGGCATCCAAAATAGACAGTTACAAGCATGATGAAGTGCATTCTCATAGCTTGGGAATGATGATTATCCTAGATACCCAATCAATCCATGGCATGAGGGGATCCATTGTACATGTAGCATGATGGAAAGTAGTTGACGAAAAATCCAAAAGAGAGTCCAAGAAATGAAATAATGATGGGAATGACTTATGTTTACAGTAGAAGGTTTAGTAAAGCTAAGTACAAGAGCCTAGGGTGTCAAGGAAATGATACCAAGGAGAAGACGAACAACACATTCATGAGGACATTAGGAACTCTTGTGAATTTCTTGAGGATGAAAACATGTTTGAATGGGAGAGGATGTCACATTCCTTCCTTGGGAAGGTGAGTAACCCACATTCACTCACCTATCAGAGATCTTGGGTGTATTGGAAACTAGCATGCCCAACACAACTGAAATATGGATTGACACATTTCCCACATCTAGGAGCACGCAAGGAAATTGTGGGAAGTGATGGATCAAGCATGGGAATTGAACTTTCTATAGTGGGGCATGTGATCAAGAGGATTCGACAACAGAAGCTTCGACAATGGGCTTCAGTAGTTGGAAAAAGGATTCGATAGAGAAGGCTTTAATAAATAGAAAAGTGGAAGAGAGACCACCGGGTCCATTTTCCCAATGCATGTTGTTAAGACACCCTAAGAAGGGAAAAAAATTTGTACACCACGTTGGACACATGTGGATTCCATCGGCACAGGACTCGGGCTCATGGACAAAGGGGCTTGAATGCATGTTAAGGAAAGGTAAAAACAATCAACAAAGAAGAGAAACCGATGAAGGTGCACCCAAGAGGGGATTTGGGAGAAACACCCAAGTGTTGGAAACTGGGTCAACAAATTTATCAACAGCCCTTCGGGCAAACCATCAAGAGAGTGCATACTTTACTTTGGGTATCTCAAACTATTTATCCCTTAGAAGAGGTGTTGACCAGAGGGATAATTTAGAGCCTAATTATGAGGAAGATGGAGTGATACCTCATATATATTAGTTGGGTGCACTTAAGGAAAATGCATCCAAGCATGGAAAGTGAGACATGCCAAAGACCAAGGATGGAGGAAAGAAAGGCCACAGGTCTGTGGAAAGCAAGCAAAGAGAATTTTTGGAAGAAGGAGGCATATTTCCCAAGTTTTACACAGAGTAGTTGTAATATCCCGAAGGTAATCCCCAGAAACCTGTGCTTTTGGTTATTTTCTTTTATGGTGGCACTAGGTGCCTGGTCCATGAACCATGGATATTATGATGATTATTGTTGAAATTATTTTATTATTCTATTATTATCATTATTATATACCTATAATTAAAATAATGGAAAAGCATGGACAATAACTTTGTTCGGCGGTCTTGGGATTCCACATGAGAAGGGGTTGGGGTTAGGAGTTGTGGCTCCCCCTAACTATACTCTAGTCTTCCTAATTTTGATTTTAATGGACCATGGTGGTCTTATTTTTGTTTAATTAATGTTTTGCATCCATAATTGTGCCCTCATTGGAGAGAATATTCCTTATCTAGATAATAGTGGGGCCCACTTTCACTACACTCTTGTCTTGTGTGCCTATTTGGATAATTTGAAGTTATCTTCAGTCAATTTGAGTTACAAATTGAGTTAATGTCAGTTAATTTCAGTTAAGTTGAGTTAAATTGAGTTGTGCTCGGTTAAATTAAGTTAATTCAAGTTTCCTCCAATGCATGAGAGTGATATTGGGATAATTGGAGTCAGTCCTTTTGAATTCGAGTTGTCCCCAGTGCATGGAGGTAAATTATGGGTGAATTTGAGTTAGTTGTGGTAGGTTTGAGTCAGCCTTAGTGATTTCGAGTTAGCCCCAGGGACTGGTAGTGATTTGTTTTATTGTTTTAGAGTCAGTATAAGTGGATTCAAGTTTCTATGTTGAGAACTTGAATGGGTTAGTCAGTGGTTTTGAGGATACTCAATGATTGAGAGTTGTTTCTTAGTAGTATGTAGTCAATCTCTTGGAGGCAATTCTAAATTCTCAAGATTGAGTTCATTCATTCATTCATTGAGTCTATTGGTGAGTGTAGAGGAGGCTCTGACTGGAATCGTGAATGCCAAAGAGCACTTTGGAATAATATTTTGCACACATTTTGCACTAGTTTGTCTTGCAGGTTATGAAGATCCTGTGAGGAAAAATTAGTAAGGATTGGAGATCCATTCTACATTGAATTCAAATGCTCTATTAGGCGTTCAAATTGTTTAGTTTGCACTTGAAATGTTAATAAGCTATATCTATACTCCATTGGATTTGAATTCCCTAGGAGGGGTTTGAATGGTCAAATAAGTGTTGTTTTAAGGGTGAGGAGAGTAACTTCACTATAACTATATCTTGCAGGAGAGGGGGTATAATCATGGACAAGATAGTTTTAATTGTGGTAAGTGGTTCTCTAGGAGAGGGGGCATAATCCTGTGAAGGAGACCACATTGGCCATATTTTGTTTTTCGGGAGAGGGGGTATAATTATGAGAAATAAAGCATTGTGATCATAATATTGTCTTTCGGGAGAGGGGGTATAATCTTGAGAAAGAGGGGCTATTGATCACATTTTTGTCTTGAAGAAGGAGGGAAATCCTGTGATACAAGTCTTATCCTTAAGGATTGAGTAAGAAGAGAACTTCTCTTGTGAACTCCAAAACCTCATCTTAGGGGTCACCTGATCAAGAAAGTAGCCTTGAAAGTGTCTATGTCTGGGAGGAAAGTTGTCTGGTTGATGCCAGTTGCGCCCCTATAAAAGATAAGTATTTATGTTATTTATATTCTTTATGTATGCTTATGATATGTGCTTGTGGAGGCTACTATATCTCTTTCATTATATGAGTTTAAATTGTATATATGTTCATGGTGAATGGCTAACCCTATGTTGGTAAATTGGTAGCTCACGGAAGAGGTATGTTGATGTATTTAAACTAGCGGTTTTTAGCTAGGTTGTTTATGGAATTTATGATTGTTAGGAGGTATGATTTAGGACAGTCCATATGGCGTCATATATGGCTGCTCTAGATCATATTTTCCATGGGGTTGTGGCTTTATTTTAATGAGGAAAAATATGATCTAAAGTAGTGTCATAAATATGCTATTTGAGATAGAGTAGAATGTTGATTTGATGGATGTTTTAGGAGACTGTTTGTTTATGGATTATGAACATTTATGGGTTTGATATTTGGACAACCATATGGATTTATATGGATGTACCATATCAGGTCCCACATGGTTTTATAGACTGATAATTTCACGTATTAAATATGATATGCATTAATGTAGAAAACCGCCTTAATGAAAGATAATAATGTTGATTTTACTGTGATGTTAGAAGCTAGTCTGTTGTGGAATTATGTTCATGGCACTGACTGATATTTAGAGAAGAACATATGGCCATGTATGGATGTATCAGATTAGATATTAGATGGGGTTGAAGGTCTGAAATTATTTGTTATATATATGTTATAATTAGATGTTCAAATCCCGCCTCCATGGTATGTAGAAATGTTGATTGTTTACTATCATAGATAGAGTCCACAGATGTATGTGAACTTGATTTTAGTAAAATGGTTAATTAGCCATGGGAGGATGCCCATAGTTTAGAGGACTATTACAAAACATGTGAAAGAGGTCTTGGTTGAATGTATGCATGTATATTTACACTGTACTTCATGTAGAATGGGGACTAGCTTGCATTGGAAGGGTAATCTTCCTTAATGATTGAATGTTTTTCAAGAAGTTTTAAATAGTTTGGCATGTTTAATCCACCTCAAGAGTATTATTATGATGTGAATGGTTTTGGTTCATCCATCCCCTTTGTTGAAAGATCCCATTTACCTGACCTTGGTGTGTGTTCTCGGGTTGGGTATGTTACAATAGTTATGGGTTGAAGGATTTCCATGGGTAGATTGTCCACGACAAAGGCTAAGGGAACAAGCTTACTACTGGAGTAGTGATATGGAAGGTAACCCATAAATATTGAGGACAAGTGCTACGTGGGAAGAATTTTAGGAGAACATCGAAGTGTATTGATAGTAATCTAATGGAGAACAATGGCATTGGGAGATGGTGTAATTTGTGGCATAGTGTCATCCAGAGCAGGTAGAGCCTTCACTATAGTTAGGTCGTAAAAAAAGGCTCACCTATCGGTAAGTACAGTGCGTCGGAAACTAGAATTGAATTTATCCTGCCTCCCTAGATATAGTTGTTGGATGTAATAAGGTGTTGGTAATAAGGTGCCAAATTTGTGCTTTGTATCTCCATTGTATTATTCTTTGTGTACTTAAACAAAAATGCTTGTTGGTGCTTGAGTTTGGGCAACAAACATCTTGTGTTCTCATGTATGTGTTTATTGCATGAAGGGATAAGTAACATAATGTCAAGTTAAGTGCAACCAAGTAAATGGCACATATAATAATAAGTCCAAGTGTAGGTTGGGAAAGGTCATTGGGAATAGTAGGTCCAAGTGATAAGTAGCTCGAAGTGAAGGTATGTACATTCATTGAGTAAAGAGGCATAGTCCACCACTAAGTAAATGTGGGAGACCAAGTGTCCATGCCAAAAGATGGGTGGTGTTGCACGAAATATAGAGACCAACAAGAAAAAGTTGGGCATTGAGAGGGTGCACACCCTAAGATTGTGACAATATTAGTTCATGACCAGTGACATCCTAAACTTATCCACATTTATTGCATGTATTTTTTTATTTCATACATTTATGAAATATAAAATTAATCACTAAAAATTAAATTATATATACCTTTTATTTTATTTTATGCACAATTAAAAATGAAATTGAAATTTTGTTACTCTTCGAACTTCAATTAACAAAGCATGCATAATTATTAAGACGATGAAAGAAACTTTCTTTCAATGTGTTTATTTAATAGTATTTTTATATAATTTGATGATGAATACAATGATAATGGGACACTGTTATATATGGCCTGATAGGAAAGGGACATGTCTAAAGACATGTTGTATAATAATCAATACTTAACAATTAATTAGTAATTAATCCTTTTAACTAATAATAAATAAACTAATATGTATAATAGTTGTAATATACATTTAGGTATATTACTATTCATCCCTCCTTGAAAATATTCGTCCTCAAAGCTTGGGTAAAAGAAGAGTGATTGGTTGAAGATTCGTATTTGATTGATTGATTGTGACTTCAAGGAGGTTACTCAACTTGATGAGATACTCTTTGAAAACCGAACCTTGTTCAACAGTTCATCTGTGAATGAAAGAGAAAACTTATAAATATTATAAGAATCATTCTTATCTATTACAGATGTGACTAATGTTGAAAAGGAATTCCGGCTTGAATGATACTACCGTGATTCAATAATTCTTGAAACAATTGTTCACATTTTTGTTCATATTTCATCGTGCATGGAGTGCATAATATTCTACATATAATAATGCAACAACTATGCAACCAACGAATATCACAAGGATGCTTGTAGAGAGGACACATCTCAGATAAACCGCACCTACATTGATGACCACATTTGGGGAGAAATTTCAACACAAGAACATGGCAAGGAGGACAATTTGATATTACTTGAGGAATCAAAATCTTGGTTTGTGAAATGTCTTTCTGTTTCTTCTTAATCCTTTATATTTTTACATCCTCGACATCATCATCATCAAATTTTTTTATTTTATTTTATTTTCATCATTAAATTCTTTTGGATTTCACATTTTACAACATCATGATTAGGATCATTTTTATTGTCTTTATTTTCATCATTATACTCCTCTACATCTGTACTTCCTTCACAATTGTTATTGGATTTATTTTCATATTCATTAATATTTTTTGCTTCATCATTATAATCTTTGATATATTCATATTCTTTACAATTGACATCGGCATCATGTTCATCAATATCCGGTGTATCTGTATCTTTGTTTTGGTTATTGACATTCTCATGAAAATCTTCTTTAGATTCACCTTGATCTTTTATACTCTATGCATTACTCTTTTCCTTTACATATTTCTTCTTCTCATTATCACTATCATCTTCCTTAAAATGTCCTTGGCCTCGATTTGGGTTGCATGGATTATGATTCGTCTTTGCTATGGATTTTCACTAGAAATTTGTATAGATTTTACAGTTGTGCAGACTGTGATGTCTGAATTGAATATGGTAGAGCTAGTATTTATGTTTGGTTTTCACATTGGGAGCTGAGAAATGTTTATATCCTTAAAATTAGAAGTGCTTGGACCATTTATGCAACTCATTTTTGTTCCTTGTATGAAGATGCAACTAATTTTTGGTACATATGCATATTTATGACCCAACATCATATTTTGAGTATTGTATTTGGTTCTCGTCCTTCCTTGTATTTGATAGAATGATCCTTTGGTGAGGGGAATATAAGGAGTCAGTCAATAAGATTTTTTTTTTCTTCTTCCCTAGATGTAGCAATGATCCTTCATTCAGGGGGAATATAAGGAGAAGGTTGATATTGTTTTTCTTTTGTTGTGGGTGTAGTATCAATTTTGAGCTACCCTATCTCATAATGAGGGTTCATATGCTCTACCATGTAATCAGTATTATCCTCGTGATCACTCATTTTTATTGTGATTTCTTCACCATATTCCTCGACTTCATCTTCATCTTCACTAATCATTTCTTCCTAGATTGGTTCTTGGATTTTTTTTCGCTTACTTTTTCATCATCTTGATCGATGCCATCATTATTATTAATTTCTTTTTATTGATTGTATTATCATCACTTTAATTTCTTCATAGTATTTTTTTATTTCTATTTTAATTTCTTCAACTCATTCAAGTATTTCAAAAATACCATTAATACTCTCATCAAAATCCAAAGACATGATGATTTGAGTTTATAAAAATGTTCATATATGATTAAGATTTTGTGAGAAATTAACTATTAAATAATAATAATAATAATAATTATGATGATGATGATTATGATTATAAAAATAATAGTTTTAATATTATATAGTTTTATTTATATAGAACCCCAAGGGGTAGCTGTGTTGGTTGGAGCTTCCAAGTCGAATACCATAGTAGTCGAGGTCATAGGTTCAATTATCTGGGTCCTTCGAGGTTAGGCTCCCGAACCTAGAGCCAACAGGGTGAGGTCCCTTCAGGTGCCCCTCCAAAGAATTATTACCATGGATGTAGTGACCCCTCCATCTTTCGGGGCTGAGAACCACATTAAAAAAATAGTTTTATTTATATAGATTTAATAATAATAATAATAATTAATATTAATAATATTATTATAATATTCATTTTATTTTTTTTGAAAAATTCAGAGCTAGGTTTTTAAACCCTAATCTATGTATGATAATAATATGTATTATGGTAAAATAATAATATTATTATTATAATTTTTTTAAATCATTGGAAGTCGCAGCATATGTGAAAGCATGTAGGGCTTAATGTATGTGATGAGGGATGGTGCGCTATGTGGGGGTGATGGTGAGATAAGGAGGGTGTGGTTTGGTGCAGGCTAGAGAAAAAGGGGTATGCATAGATCACTGTGGATGTGTTGCTCTTAGGATCTATCCCTCGTACTAGCCAAGATAAATTCTTAGATTTATGCATCATTAATCTTGAGAATAGTCCTACAAAGCAAGATTCACCCAATCCTACACCTATGGTAGGAAACATATGGGTATAAATTCCTATCCATCAAGTAACATTCCTCCTTTCCCATCCTGAGATAGTTGGAACCCTTATGATGTCTATACTTAACCTCCCAAGGCTTACTTTAGGACTCCCTATTTGGTACCTTAGAGCATTGAACCCATATCCCACCACACAAGTAGTCTTAAGACTTGTTCAACCAACTGGAAATTCTCATGCCCCATCAACCATGGTTATGAAGGAGGCCCCCATTCCACCTAGCCACATCTAAAAAAGAAGGTTGGGGGAAAATACAAGAATGTAGTAGCTCACTCTACCCTATACATGGACATTACCACACCTTCGAAACACTTCTCAGGGCTCCTACACCTTGTTCCAATTGTGATATACTTGGTCACACCACCCATAAGTGTCTATAGTTTCTTGTTTTGGATAGTAATATCCACTTGTAGGATAATAAAGATGATGTGAACACTCTCTTTTTTCACATTACTCTTATTGATGCTACCAAATATGTAACAAGGAATTATATACCAACCACCCATGTGTATTATGTGGCATCTATGGTCATTATTCACACCATTGCACCAATCTCCAAAAGTCATGTAGTCTTGGTTGACTTGTTTTGGAGGCCTTGAGAACATTAGGTCACCATCATTGAAGAGGTACTCCCACCTGACCAAACAAATGAAGGCGTGTTATCCATTTAATACATTTCTTCATTAGGTGAGTTATCCTCTTAAACACCTTCATCTTCCTCATCACCTTTGGTGGTGTCGGACCCCCTAGAATTTTTTATGTTTACCCTTCGAAGTGATGAATAAATTCTTAAAGAACTCACCAATGGTGATTTTCCGTGGGATGATATGCATGATTGTGCATACTTCCTTCCATAATAAACCCCTTCTAAGGATGAGTCTTTAAACTATTTCTTCATTGAATCAAAATATTTTATCTCGCTAGGACACATTGATTGGTTTAATAACCCATTTCCTGCTCCATAAGCTTTTGAGGAAGGAAATATGACCAATATACCCACCACTATCAAAGTGGAAATTTCAATTAAACATGGTGTCACTAAAAATATCTTGCTAAGTGCCTCCTGCACTTCAAAGGGAGTTACAACCTACAAAGCTCTCTTCAAGAAATTTGTGAGGCATTTTATTGGTATTATATTGAAATTCTTGGACTTAAAACCTACAATAGTGGAATATTACATTGAAACCTTTTCCAATGTCAAACCTGTGGGCCAAAAGAAAAGGTCGATCCATATTTCCAAATATATATCTATTAAATATGAAATAGATCAACTTCAGAATGTAGGTTTCATTTTCCTAATTGTGTATACCACCTAGGTATCTAATCTGGTATCGGTCAATAAGAAACAAGGAACCATTTTCTTTTGTACTAAATTTTGTGATATGAATAAAGTATGCCCCAAGGAAAGCTTCCTAGCCCCATTTAATGACCAAATTATTGATGCTTGTGTGGGACACGAGGTTCTGTCCTTTAAGGGTGGTTTCTAAAGGTACAATAAGATCCAAATTCATTGTCATGACTAGTATAAAACTTCCTTCATCACTCCATGTTGAAATTTAATCTATCTAGTCATGCCCTTCAAACTCAAGAACATTGGAGCCACCTTTCAATGTACCATGTCTTACTATTTCCATGACATGATCAAAATAATCCTAGCATATTTGGACAATCTCACGACTTATTCAAAGCAAGGTGTTCCTCAGGTGCAATCGATATAGAGTTCACATAAACCCCTTAACTTTTTTTTTTGCATTCCTACTAGTCAATTTCTAATATTCATCATCTCTAAACAAGGGATCACCATTAATGCTTTGAAGGTTCATGGAAAACCTTCAACTTTCCCTTCCTAAAACTTTGCATCTATTGTAGAGCCTTCAAGGAAAGGTGAAATTATTACATCAACTCGTCCCATACTATGCCACAACACCACAATTCTATATGGATTATTGCATTCATTACATTATAATATCCCTTTCATGTGAAATGAGAAAGCTTAAGCTTCCTTTGATTCCTCGTAATACCCCATGTGTCAAGCCCGTGGACATATGTTGTGATTATTATTTGTGTTGTAATGTGTCACTAGGTTCTTGGACTATGGACTATGGATATTATTATTATTATTATTATTATTATTATTATTATTATTATTATTATTATTATTATTATTATTATTATTATTATAGTTCAACCTGAACAACTAATGTGGCTAGGGGGCCATGGATTCCATATGTGAGTGGGTTAGGGACTAGGAGTTGTGGCTCTCCCTAAAAACACTCTTTGTTTCCTATTTTTTGTTATTTTATCCTATGTTGGTATTATTGAGCCTAATTCATGATTTAGTGGGAATTCCTTAGTTCTTGGATGGATTGGACTTGTTATTCCCTTTTGGTGGTTTTGTAACTCATTTTTGGAGGTTACACTTGGTTTTGTAGCCCCCACTTGCATCCTCACTAGCTAATTTTAGCTTTGACACCTCAAAAGTTGTGTAACTCCCGTCATGTTTTGCAACATCCTCTCACTAATTCTAGCTGGCCTCTTTGGGTCGGATTTAACCTCTTGTGGTTTGTGTAACCTCCATAGTGAGTTGGAGTTAGAATCTTGGACCGGATTCAAATTTATCTATATGAATTCGAATGGGCTCTCTCTGGCTACTGGAATGAAGGTGCATTCTGTCATGGAGGAGAAGAATTGCATGGCTAAAGCTTGAATTCCTAGGTGAGTGTGGTAATATCTGAAGGCCTGTGGTGAGAGCGGATAGTCACAACTCACTAGGAAATGAATATTGAAGGCCTTGTAATGAGGTATGAAGACCCTGAATGGGGATTGAATATTGACTCTGCATAACACAACATGAGTCCTTGTACCATTTCTTGTCCCTTTATGAATATATGCACATGAAGCCCAATGGTGGATGGTAATGTCCTGATGGACCTTTGTTGTGGAGGGAATCCCATTGCACCAGGTAGTGTAGATGGAAGTGAAAGTTTAGATGGGGAAAGGTGTAGTTGTGGTTTCTAACAATGTGGAAAGGGCGCAACCATATTGTATCGTTCAACCATTTATGATCATGTCTAGGTTTTAAGGACTATTCCATTATGTCCGGAGTGACATTTCTAGTAAGGAACACCTTTTATTTCACTGAAAATGGTTTCAGTATGACTAAGATCATGTCATTTTTGTGTGGTAGGGTTCTTGAGAAGGGAGTAGCCAAATATTCCAGTTTAGATTTTTCTGAGCATTTATGGGTTGTGAGACATACTCCATTGCATCTGGAGTGACATTTTCAGTAAGGAATACCTTTTTTTTCTTTGAAAAATCTTTCTATATAGCTGATATATAGTCATTTGTTTGTGACAGTGTGTTAAGATATCTCATCATTCAGTTATGTACTTTGCATGCATGCATGCATCCGCATGCAACCCAGTCACTAGTTTGATGCCTCCATCACCTAGTCCCCAGTATGCCAGCACCCGGGAGCTTCCTTCCACTCAGTTTTATCCCTCCTAGTGCTTAGTGAACCCAGCATGCACCTACCACTTGAGAAGGGCACCTTTTCTCACCTACCACTCCAGTTCACTTCAATTAGCTAGTTGTATTTCCTTGATTTAAGGCTAGACTGACTCCTAACTACTGTTATCACTCCGATGGACCTCTAGTGAGACTAGACTGCCTATTCTGACTCCAGTTAGCTCCTCATGTGCCCTCCACTGAGACTCCTTCCCTACATTAGTGTCATATCCATCAGTTACACTTATTACACTCAGTTAGACTCAGTTTGACACCTGGCTAACAGTTACTTGTGCATTGATGATCACCACTGATTGATGATGAGGACTCCTAGTTGAATCCAAGCTATTCCATGCAGTATATTCGAATGACCTCCTTGGCTAATTTGAATTTCTCATTCATTGTTACAGTATTGTATTGTATTCTACCATTCTGAGTTCAATAGAGCACTGTTGCAAGCCTTTTGCACAGTTTACACTTATTTTCTGAGTTTCATCTTGTAATTGATTTACTTGTTCAATTAGATCTATTGTGCTTTAATTTCACATGGTATCAAATCCATGGCAGGGACAAGATCTCTCTTCTACAAGTGTTCTACATGAATATTTGAGTGAATTTGCTAAAAAATACTGAAGTTTTGGCATGCAAAATCTCATGTGCATTCGCTCATGTGCATGCAAAGCTGAAATATCTCTCCAATACCACTCCAGAAGCTTGAGTTTTCCACAGAATTCCTGGAATTGATACATTGGATCTTCAAGATTGCTTGATCTCCAATCCCAGGTGTGATGCAACTCTAAAATGGTGGATTGTTCGACCTT
Organism: Larix kaempferi; assembly: GCA_027924585.1. Classification (NCBI taxonomy): domain Eukaryota; kingdom Viridiplantae; phylum Streptophyta; class Pinopsida; order Pinales; family Pinaceae; genus Larix; species Larix kaempferi. Next base: position 14,003,833 of record BSBM01000088.1, on the reverse strand, counting down.
ACTGTTCTTGTTCTTCTTGTGATTTGCAGGGTTTATCACTCCTCCATTAGCATTCGCTATCATTGAGATGGATTCTTCTTCTTCAAAGCTACTCACTCCCTTCAATTATTTTGAATGGAATAATTCCATGGAGATTATGTTGCGCTCAAAAGGGTACTACAGAGTCACCATGGGCCTCGAAGTTGAGCCCTATATTCTCATTGAAAAATACAAGCACTTCAACAAATTGGATGAAGCATATGGTCTTCTTTGCCTCAATATTTCCAAGGATCTTCACATTCACCTCAATGTATTGACTACTGCAAAGGCAGTATGGGAGAAACTCAAAAATATTTTTGGAAAGCATGATGACATGCGGTCTTGTCAATTGAAACATGAATTGATTGCCTTGAATCCTGAGAATTTTGAGACCATCAATGATTTTTTCACAAGATTCAAGCATTTGGCCTTGCAATTGAAGAACAATGGAGTTTTCAAAGACGATAAACAATTGATCCTCTCTATTCTTTCAAAACTTGGTAAAGATTTCTTGGTATTTGTCTCTACTTTCAATTCTGGTCGGCTAACTACCCCAAATTGGAAGATGCCTACCTTGAATGCCTTCATTGAGTCTGTTTCCAAAGAGCATGATAAGCTAATTCAAATGTGGTCCATAAGCTCCAAATATTCATCCCTCTTTGTTGGAGGATCCAAGAATTCGAATGGAAAAGGGAAGCAAAAGAAAGAGAAGCCCAAATTCGAACCTACCAAGCAAAGAGAGAAAAACAAACCATCAGATGCACCATCCGGTTCAAGGAACAAGCCAAAAGGGTAAAGAGGGTAAAGAAAAATATAAATATTCATATTGCAACCATGGCTTTCATCCTAAAAGTTCATGCATGAAGAAAAAAATAGATCAAATGGCCCTCCTTTTGGAAAATAATAACATAACTCTTCCCAACGGTGCGCGGAAGAAGGATAGAAATGATGATCATAAAAGAGGTCAAGCACTCATGGCAACTGTTTCGAAACCCACCACTCTACTAATAGATTATGGTGCCTCTAATCATATGGCTGCAAATATTGACTCCTTTTCTTCATTTGATCCAAACGGCTCCATCCCCATCCATTTGGGAGATGACTCAAAAATTTCATCAAAGGGTAAAGGTACCATCCATTTAGAGCATGGAAGTTTTCAGAATGTTCTTTATGTGCCTTCCTTGGCTTCGAATATACTTTATGTGTATCAAATGACACACACTGGTGCACCAAAGAAAGTTAAATTCAGCCCTAACAAAATTGAAATTTTTTATATTGAAAGTGGAAGACTTATTGCAGTCGGAAAGGCAAATCATACTGCAAAATACTATGAGTTTTCACACTTTGTGCCACTTGAAAATCCCACTACTCTTATCACTCATGGAAATGAGATTAGTAGGATTTGGCATGAAAGGTTTCGACACCTTAATTACAAGTATTTTCTTCTGTTACAAAACAAATCCATGGTTGATGGTCTTCTGCACCTCCGTTCCTCGAAGGGAATTTGCCCAGGTTGCATCATTGGGAAGCACCCCGAGGACATTATCGACCACAACAAAGCTAGCATAGATTCTACTATTTTGGGTATCATACATTTTGATATCAGTGGTCCACTACCAAATATGTCCATGAATGGTTCAAGTTATGTTTTGACATTCACCGATGACTTCTCCCGCTTTACTTGGGTCTTTTTTCTCAAAAACAAGTCAGAAGTGCTTGGAAAATTCAAGGATTTTAAGGCTTCTATTGAGACCGCCACTGAGAGAAAGATCAAAGCTCTTAGATCTGATAATGGTGGAGAATATATCAAGACTTATTTTCTGCAACTTTGTGCCGAAAGCGGAATTCATATCCAACATATAGTTCCCTACACACCCAAGCATAATGGTGTAACAAAAAGGAAGAATCGATCATTGAAAGAGATGGCTACCTATATGCTTGAGTCAAAAGGTTTGGCTGCAAATATTTGGGTTGAAGCCATGAATGTTTCTGCATACATTCAGAACCGACTTCCACATTCATCCATGAAAGGTAAAACTCCTTTCGAAGCATTCACTGGTCACAAACCGAATGTGTCCAATTTGAGGGTTTTTGGCTCCACTGCATGGGCTAGAATTCCTTCTGAAAAGAGAAAATATTTGGATCCACAAAGTACTGAATGCATCCTAATAGGATATGGAGAAGAATCAAAATCATATAAACTCATGAATATTAGATCCAAAAAGATATTCATAGAGCGAAGTGTGAAGTTTGAAGAACCACTTCCATATATGAAACTAGTCAAGGAAAACATTGTCGATCCGCAGTCTCTACAAGAAGAAGTTTAAAGAGAAGATGAAGAAAGCATTGGATCTGATATTTTTGATATTTAATCAAACTTTGATGGCCATGACATATCAGGTTCAGAATCTGACCATAATGATCCTCCTCAATTACCAAAGTGGGCCCAAAACACTCTACAATCTGCTGCTCTAAACATTGGAAATCCTGATGATCCAAGGAGAACAAGAGCAGACTTTCAAAGAGAAGGTATGTCTCTTTCTTTTTCTGATCCATTATTATCTGAGAAATTTTATTTGATGATTTTTTCAGATCCCAAATCATACTATCATTCCCATCGAGACCTAAGATGTCAAACCGACATGGATGAAGAGTACAATTCTCTTCAGAAGAACAATACATGGGAGCTAGTTTATCTTCCACCTGGAAGAAAATTGAGCCGATGTAAGTAGTTCTACAGCATGAAAGTTGCTGCTGATGGATCTATCAGCAAATACAAATCTAGGCTGGTGGGAAAAGGTTTCTCCCAAGTCCAAGGAGTGGACTACACTGAGACTTCTGCACCGGTTGCAAAGATGGATTCCATCCACCTAGTTTTGGTTATTTCTGCATCCAAGCACTGGGAAGTGCACCATATGGATGTGAAGAGTGATTTTCTACATGGAGATATCGATGAAGAAGTATATATGAAGCAGCCAGAAGGATACATATCAGATCCATCATTAGTTTGCAGATTGAAGAAATCTTTGTATGGATTGAAACAGGCCCCAAGAGCTTGGTATGCAAATATGGACTCCTTCCTTCTTTCTCAGAATTTCAAAAGATGAAAATATGATTCGAATGTGTATCTACATCAAGTTAAAGGTAATTTTCTGATTTTTGTTCTTTATGTTTATGATCTTCTCATTACTGGTAGCACTCTCCTTACAATCAACAAGCTAAAAACTGCCTTAAATCTAGCTTTTGACATGAGGGATTTTGGCTTACTGAAGCAATTTTTGGGCTTGGAGATAGCTCAAAATTTTGATGGGATCACATTATCTCAGAAAAATTATGCTTCAGACCTACTATTAAAGTTTAATATGGCAGAATGTAAGGCTGCTTCATTTCCATTCCTCTTAGGAATCAATCTTGAGGAGGGAAATTCTACACCGATTGCGGATTGCACTATGTATCGACAGTTGATTGGTTCACTACTCTACTTGACACACTCAATGCATGATATTTCTTATGCCGTGAGTGTTGTATCAAGGTATATGCAACAGCCCCATGAGATTCATTGGCGGGAATCCAAGCAGATCTTGCAATATGTGCAAGGTACGAGACATTTTGGCATACACTATGCTGCAGATTCTAAGCTAGATTTCATTGCTTTTACTGATTAAGATTAGGCGGGTGATAGCATTGATCGGAAGTCCACTTCCAAATATGTTTTCATGATTGGATATGGCCCTATTTGCTGGTCAAGCAAAAAGCAATTAGCCATTGCACTTTCTTCGGCAAAGGCAGAGTATCGAGGGGCAGTCAATGCCTGCATTCAGGCAATTTAGTTGCAGGGTATTCTTTCCGAGTTTGATTTTGGTAGCACTACTTCGACTGTCATATTTTGTGACAATCAAAGTGCTATTAAGATCTACACAAATCTAGTTCAGCGGCAAAGGACCAAGCACATTGAGATTCATATGCACTACATCCGAGAGTTGGTGCATGATCGCACCATCATTCTGCAATATTTCCCTACTGATGAGCAAATTGCAGACATCTTCACCAAGAGCTTAACTGAGAATAAGTTCTCTTTCCTTCGTTCACTATTGGGGGTGAGTTCCATCATGGTGGAGACAAATTAGATCCATTTTAGGTTTAGCTTGAGGGGGGGCTTTCTTCCCACTGGGTTTTCCCTCTTTCCTCACTTAGCTTATTTTCAGCATTTTTGGATTATTATATTGGGGTGAATGGTGAACTCCTAATATGGATGTCTAATGAGGGCAGCTTATACCAAGAGCCTACTTTAAATGTCAACCCAGGGAATGTACAAACTTGAGAGATGCATGCACTGTCTGTGCTCTTTATAGGATAATCTCTTGTCACAGTTTAAAGGGCGGTATCGATGTTCTAAAGATTGTCTACTAAATGTGAGGGTTGTCTACTTAATGTGAAAACTGATTACGCTACGAAATTGAATACTGGAAAGCAATGAATCTGATTAAAAGAGTTAAAGTGCCGAAAGCAGTAAATATGTTTTGAGAAGTAAAGCAAGGAATCTATTCTAAGTAATTAAAATGCTGAAGTAATTAGATGTTGATCTATTCTAAGAAATAAAGATATAAATACAATAAATCTATTTGAAATAATTAAACTGTTGAAATAACTAAATGTTGAGAATGAAAATACCATAACATAGCTATTTTACTATTGGGGAAACGAAGTCTGTAACTACTGTCTACGCACACAAATTGAGTCTTGATCTATCTTATTCTACCAATCTAGAATTGAAATACGATCATTCTAATGCTTACCCATCTTCTACTAAGAAGTTAAAAGAAACTAATCACGATGAGAAACTACAGTGAACTCCAGATCTAACCATGACATTGAAAGCTAAGCTATTACACATGTAATCGTGGATAAAAATATGCGTTTGCAAGAAAGAACCTACAGGCCAACTGAAATCATTTTGTTGTACTACGGAATGCATTTTAAACTACTACAGAAAATAATGACTCATTCAACGCTTCCATATATCATAGAACTGTTCATCAATGTAAAACGCATACTTGGAAAAATACCTGCAAATAGGAATCTCCTGACCTACATGTTGGAGGAGCCCTCCCCAACCCGTACTCGGGAGAGAATAAAAACTCAGAAACGCTTGCTGGAATTAATCATCAATCTTCATTAATATGTAAAATCCATGTCAAAATAGAAGTATGTACTTCAGTATCTCAATAGTGCAGAAAACGTTAACAATAATGTCTTTCACAAAAATAACAGTAGGGACCTCTCACTACCCGAGAGGTCCATATTTATACGATTTAACCCTAATTTTAACTGATTGTCTAAGTGTCGATTCATCTTGAAAGTGGGAGTGTGTCCCCTATAAATTAGGAAAGTGGGCATCGAGCTTGTGGTGATCCTTTAGTCTTCTACACGTCCTTCCTTTAATAAACCTGAACCTGCTCAATCATGTTTGGTTTCCATATAATCAGTTTAATTGATACGCATTCTAACATACAAGATTAATCATAAAAACAATTTCATTAAATCATTAAAGTAAAACACTTTTCCCACAATTGAGTGTGTTTCGTTACCATTGCTTGAGTTGGACTGTGGAAAAAGGGTTATCAAAATACCTGAAAAATGGACCCATCATTCTCTCCCCTACTTGAAGGATTCACCCATCCTTGGGTGACCTGTTCCTTTCGTCAATGACCTCTCTGATATCCCATGCTGCCACCTTAGGTGCCCCTGCCTGTCTGAGATACCCAAAATTTTGATCCTCCCTAACCCATGCCTTCCTCTCCTCCTCTTGATTAATTTGTTCTTTGACGATTGGGGAAAGAAAGAATGGAGGATTCAATCTCATCCCAATCCACCTTAGTTGGTTTCTTTCCAGGGATTCTTTATAGGTTATGGTTTTGAAGAGAGCATCCTTAAGCCTGAGGGGAGAGTGGAGTTCTCTTCGTTTTTAGATCATTTTCCACCCTGCTCCACCTTTCCCTAATGGACTCATCAACTTCCTTTTGTGTGTTGCGGAGTGTAATGTCAAAGTGACTCACCGCCTCCTGTTGTTTTGCGAGGAGAATGGGTATCATCTCCTCGTCCTGAGTGAGGATCCTGTGATTATAAATTATTCCCTCAGGGTGAGTCGGCTCAGGTTTGATCATTAATGGAGTTTTCCATTTGGATGCCACATAGAGATGATAGTCCTGGGCTCGCTCAATTTCGTGGTTCATCCACGAACATAATGCCCTTAACTAGAAATCACCCACATATGGGTTTGGTGACCAGTTGGGCGAGCCAGAAACTACGAAATTGTGCAAGAAGAACTCACTCAATCGGTCTTTCTCCATCTCTGTGGAGTTCAATGATGCATAAATAAATTCCTTCGGAGTGCTTACCTCTATAGGGAGATCTTTCTTCAATCTCTGAAGCTAGAATTCGCCCCATTTTTCTTGTAAATAAACTGCATAGACCGCCAATGGTGGTCTGAGGTCACGCATTCTCTTATATATGCTGATAGTAGTGGCAAGAACATCCTTAATTTTGATAATTTCCTGGTCCTTCCTTGCCAATTTGCTCTGTGCTTCGGCCAATTTTTCTTACAGCTCTAAATTCTTCTGTTCGGCCAGCCTGAGCTCTTCTGCATGGTGCATCTTTAGGATTTGTGTCTTCTTGGTTGAGAATGGGGGAGGTGTGGCCTGGCTTCCTGGTTGAATTCTTAATGTTCCCAACTAATTTCTGATCCTTTCCAATTCTGATCGTGCTTCAGCGAGCTGGGAAATGACCTGGGGGTCTTCATTACGTTCTGGAGGGTTTTCCTGAAAGTTACCTTGGTCATGTAAGCTCCGCCCTTCTCCTTTATCCATCTCTTCTTCCGTATCCTTTTTTTCCTCTTCATTCCCTTTCTCTTCTTCATCCTCTTCTTCTTTTTCTTCTTCATCCTCTTCTTCATCTGTAGTGGGATCCTTTTGATCTATAAAAGGATCAATGTCATCATCAAACACATTGGTAATCAGGGGGATGGGTTCCCTTTCTTTCTCCTTGGAGACTCGGATTTTAGATACCTGTGTGAATCTCTTGTTGCGCCTCTTCGACCCCTGACTATTGGTAGGAATATATGGGTCTGATTTGGGGAAGTCCTCTTTGGAGTGTTTTATTTTGACCAAGGTGTCGGCCACACTGTCCAAGTTGATTTTTCTTTTTGCCCCTGATACAGAGGTGGTATTAATTTTTTATTCAGGTGGCAAGGGTGTAGTCCTCATTCTCTGAATGTCCTCAGTAGATACCACAATGAAATCCTCCCAGGAGAGCTCTGGAATCTGAGATTTTAGCTCCTCAACAACTATTAGTTTGATCATCCCAAGATGGGCCAAAGCATCATCTTTTCCCTTACCCACCTTCCTGCTCATCTCTGCTAGTGATTGGAGCAGGAAAAATGGAATGCTAATATTGTTGTTTGATGAAATGTGACTTATGTGCCTGAGAAGCTCTAAAATACGAAAATGAAAATGGGAACATAGCTTAATCTTCCAGTGCATGTAATATACCTTAGGACAATTGCGGCCATTTCATCCCATGGTGTTGGCATGGAGGGTCTCTTGATTCCATTTTTGTCCTCATCATAAACTTCTCCACTCTCAAAGAATGTTGCTTTTTCTATGTGGTTTGCCTCTCGGTTGTTGCTGCTCCAATGCAGGCCCATTGGAAGACAAGTGTGTTTGGCTATCATGTCCTCATCCACTTTAATGCATAACCCCTTCACCCGGGTGACGTATTATTCATCTTTTATATGCTTGAAGTTTCTTGCGAACTCCTGGGCTACCCCTGTGTGGTATCCTCTCAGTCCAAGGATAAATGGCATCCAGCCTGAGTTGCGAATGATTTGCAGGACTCTCGGGATTTGATAAATGGCACTGTGATCTTCTGGTTCACTCTTTTTAAAACCCTTCGTCATTTTTTCGAATCTTCTATATAACCAGACAGGCCAGGGCTTTAAGATGCAGTTCTATACTTTTAACTTGCTCAGGATCTTCCTACAGGTTCAAGGAATGCAATGGTGGTTGCTTCTCGGGAATTCTGGGTGGTTACTTGTATGCAAAATCGTGGAATATGCTGCACCCGAATTCACTGCCTTTCTGCACCTATTCTTTTCATCATACCTGTACTTGCCACTTCTAATCCCCTATCTTTCATGATTGATCTCTTCCTTCTAATGATCGACCTCTGTACTTCATGTGGTGAAGGTTGTGATCATGATTTGCTGAGGGTGACGGGACTTTCGTAGCAATCATGAGTTATGAAGGTCATTCCACCATGCCGCCGAATTGAAATTAAAGTTGTCCTTGGCTGACTAGAAACGACTCTATTGTGGGAAAGTGGTTTACCATAAAAATCAAATAAAATCGTTTAGAGATTACCTTGGTATGTATGCATACCTGCATTGATGAGCTAGTCTGTTTTTCATGCGGTGGATTCTGTAGTAATCATGGCAGTGTCTATAGTTGAGTTCTGCATGTCAGTAGTTACGTGCGTAGGGTACTTTTTCTGATATGCACGTTTTGAATTTGCTGAGTATGTGTTTTTGAAAATTGTGCCCGATTGTGCTTTATATTTGGATGATTGCATGGTTGGATCTGATTGGCTCCCTTCAATAACTCTGCAGGCTCTCTTGAATATGTTTGAAAAGGTTGGCGTGGTGTGTCTTGATGAATTCCGTAGTAGATGAAGACTTATTTTGCATGAAGACGTGTCTGGCTCGGGTGAATTGCTTTCATCCTCACTTGAATATATGGCAGCCTCGTTTGATTTATTTTTCAGGCTCGCTTGAATTGATGGCAGCCTCGCTTGATATAAATTGTTTCTTGGATGAATTGATGGTAGCCTTTCCTGAATGATTGGCGACCTCGCTTGATATATTTTGCAGGCTCCCCTGAATTGCTAGCAGCCTCGCTTGAATTATTGTGCAGGCTCGCTTGAATAGGTTGATGCCCTGTACTTTCTGTTATTCCTTTGTTCTCTTTTGTTTTGTTTTGTTTTGTTTCCTCTTTTTTCTCTTTTTTTTGTGTGTGTTTTTTTTTCATGAAATGTGTTGAAGCTTACTGTGTTGGAGCATGCTCTATCAACATCAATTGTTGCTGGTAGAGTACTTGTGTAAATTCCTCTTTGGACTTTAGTTGTTTGTAGAGTTTTAGGCGGTGCCCATTCACGATCATGGGAAACTCATCATCATCAATTGTAACAATTGTCATAGCCCCATTGTCATAAATTTTCTGTATACTGTAAGGTCCAAGCCATCTAGTGGTTAGCTTCCCTTTGAATGTGTGAAATCTGGAGTCATAGAGTAGTGCCCAATCACCCTCTTTGAATTTCTTATCCTTCAAATGCTGGTCATGCCATTTCTTTCTTTGTTGTTGGATGATTTCAGTATGTGTAAGTGCTTGTTGGTGATGTTCATCCAGTTGATTTAGCTGTAGCATGCGTTCTTTTTGAATGTCCGATAGGTTCATATTTAGATCGGCTACAATTCTTAATGTTTTTACTTCAAATTCGATTGGTAGCATGAACTTTTTCCCATAGACCAGCTCATAAGGTGTGAATCCTGTTGTTGTTTTCCATGTAGTATTGTAAGCCCAGACTGCTTCACTAAGTCTGTCAGCCCAATCTCTTTTGTGAATTTGGACAGTTTTTGTCAAGATTCTTTCTAATTCCCTGTTGGTTACCTCAGCTTGACCATTTCCTTGAGGGTGGTAGGAGGATGACTATCTGTGTTTTACATTGTTTCTTTTCATAAAGTCTTCAATTAAATTAGATGTGAATTGTGGTCCTTGATCCAAAACTACTTCTCTTGGAACCCCAAGTCTGTGAAAGATCTGCTCAGTAAAGAATTTGGCCACACTGGTTTCATTTGCAGCAGCCAGTGCTACTACCTCGGTCCATTTTGTAAGGTAATCAGTGCATACAAAGATGTAGATCTTCTGATTGGACTGTGGGTTGAATGGGCCAACAAAATCGAATCCCCACTTATCGAATGCTTCTAAAGATATTTGTGGGTGTAGTGGCATTTATTGTTTTTGTGTTGGCTTTCCCATTATCTGGCAATCGTCACAATGGGACACATACTCATAAGCATCTCTGTGGAGTGTTGGCCAATAATACCCTGTTTGCAAGATCTTGTAAGTTGTTCTTTTTGCAGCATAGTGTCCTCCACAGGGTTCATTGTGGGTGGCATGCATTATGTCATGTACCTCATCTTCCCTAATGTACCTTCTAAGTACTTGATCTGGTCCCTGTTTAAAAAGCATGCCCTCTATCCATGTATATGTGGCACTTTATCTTATTAATTTTGTCCTTTCTTTATAACTATAATGTTCTGGAAACTTCCCGGAAACCAAATAGTTTGCTATGTCAGCAAACCATGGACTTTTTATTGATATGGAAAAAAGGTGCGCATCAGGAAATTTATCCTGGACTAATTCATTATCTGTCCCATGTGTTACTCTTGACAAAAAGTCTGCTACGACATTATGCTTGCCTGGTTGATCTATTATAGTGATATCGAATTCCTGTAGAAGCAGCATCCATCGAATAATTCTTGCACTTGTATTAGGCTTGTTCATAAGATATCTGATCGTTGAGTGGTCAATATGGATAAAACTTTGGTATCCTATAATGTAATGCCTGAATTTGTTGATTGCATGTATGACTACCAGAAATTCCTTCTCTGTGACTGTGTAGTTGAGTTCTGCCCCAGCCAAATTTTTGTTTATATAGTATATGGCATAGGGTTTCTTCTCTTGTTCTTGCCCAAGCAAAAATCCGATTGCTTTATTTCATGCATCGGTGTGAATGTGAAATGGAATTTCCCAGTTTGGTCCTTGAAGTATTGGTGCTGTGATAGTTTTCTGTTTAAGACTTTCAAAGGCTAACATGCAGTTGCTTGTCCATATGAACTCATTGTCTTTTGTGAGAAGTGCAAACATGGGGGCAGCAATTCTGCTATAATTCTCAATAAACCTCATGTAGTACCCTGTCTGTCCAAGGAAGCTTCTCACATCTCTTTGTTTGACAGGTGGGGGCAGTGTCTTGATTATTGATACTTTGGATTGATCCACCTCTATACCTCTCTGTGATATATGATGTCCTAGAACAATTCCTTCTTCCATTAACATCCTGCATTTGTCATTGCTTAGGCACAAGCTCATCTCAATACATTTTTTCAATATCAATTCAAGGTTTTCCAATGCCTGGTCAAAGCTCTGTCCATAAGGTGTGAAATCATCTATGAATACTTCCATTTTGTTATTAAAAAAATCGGAGAAAATACTCAGTATGGCCCTTTGAAATGTTGTTGGGGAGTTACATAGACCAAAGGGTAAGACCCTATAGGCGTAAGTTCCCCATGGGCATGTGAAGGTCGTCTTATCTTGATCAGCTGGGTGTATTAAAATTTGGTTGTAACCACTGAAAGCATCTAGGAATGAAAAGTACTTGTTTCCAGATAATGTATCCAGCACCTGGTCTATAAATGGAAGTGGAAAATGATCCTTCTTTGTTGCTTTATTCAGCTCCCTGTAGTCCACACAAATTCTCTATTTGCCTCCTTTTTTGGGCACTATGACTAGTGGTGAGACCCACTCAGTATCAGATATTGGATAGATGAACCTTGTATCTAATAACTTTTGTAATTCCATTTTGACTATGTCTTTTAGTGCAGGGTTCAGCCTTCTTTGTGGTTGCCTGATTGGAGTAGAACCTTCTTTGATGTAAATGTAGTGTTTGTAGATATCAGGATGTATTCCTTTGATATCTGTATATGTCCAGGAAAATGCTTTACTTTGTTGTGTTAGTATCTTCATCAATTTCTCTTCTTGCTCTGGTTTTAAATTGGAATTTATGTTGACTGTCTTGCTAGGGTTAATTTCCATGACTTTTACCTTCTCAATTTGTTCTGGTAGCACTTCTGTCCATAAGTCATCCATGTTTTGTTTTGAACTTTCACCTGTTTCTATAGAAAAAAATTATTGAATAACATGATTGTTAGGAGATATATTTTGTATAAATCTATCTATATGGCCATCTTCATCTATTGCCTTTAAAGATATTGCAGCATCAATTGTTAGGATAGGTCAGAGGTTTTGATTTGGTGTGTTCTGGTAATCATCAGTCCAATTTTGATATTCTAACTCTGAGGATTTCATTGCTGGTGGGTAGATTGTTATCTTCTTCCTGGTATGTCCACTAGTGATTGTCATATTTCCTGATCGGCAACCTATGTAAGCGTCCGCAGTTGCTAACCAAGGCCTACCCAGGATAATTGGATAGCCACTAAGTTTGATTTTTATTGCGATTATTATAAAATCAGCTGGGTATTCCCACGACTCGATATTTATCATGATGTCTTCTAGTATTCCTTCGGGCTTCACAGTGGACGTGTCTGCTAGTTGGAGTGCAGTTGTAGTTGGTCTTACCATTGATTGGAGTCCTAGGTATAACATGGTTTCTTTAGTCATGACATTGATTGCAGCTCCTAGATCGATTAAGCTTTTATTTATTTGCATGTTATTTATGGTGACACTTACTATAGGACTACCAGGATCAAGATATTTAGGATTTATTATGACACCTAGCATCAAATCGGCCAATTGTCCCACTACATTTATAGTTGGTGGGTCACGCTTCCTTCTTCCTGGCTTCTTTAGGCAATTCTCTCTAATGAATTTGTTGCAGATGGGCACATCCCTTATGGCTTGTAAGATTGGGATTCAGATGTTTAAGTGTTTGAATTCGTTTAAGATTATATTCTCTTCCTCTTCTTTTGCATTGCGGACAAGTTTTTCTAGAAATGGAGGGTTTCTATTTCGTGTTAGTGGTATAATTTATCCCTCAGGAGGTTCTGGTTCATCAGGATGCTGAACATAGGGTTCTGATGTGTGGTCCTGAGCTTCAGGTACAAGTTGTTGGATGTTGTGTGGGGGTGTATTCTGCAACGTTTTTCCAGATCGTAGGTTTATTTCATTTATTTCTATGGTGTCCACAACATAAGTTGGGAATTGTGTGATATCAATGTTGTAATCCTGCTGCTGTTGTGGGGGCCTATTATTATTAGGATTTGGAATTGGTTGGGTTGGAATAGGTGGAGGTCTGGGGGGTGGTTGAGGTTATGGGGGTGGCATAATTAGTGGTTGTTGTAATGGCGCCCTCCAATTTGATGGATGTGGGTACTGGTTTGCATAGTTTGTGGTGGATGGAAACGGTGGGGGGTATTGAGGATAAGACGGAGGATAATATGGTTGTTGATAGGATGGTTGATATGCTTGCTAGTTTTCTTTCCATTGGTTTTGATTTGACTATGATTTCCATGGAGTCAATGCAGAGTTCCAATTTGGTTGTCCTTGATTATAGTAAGTTTGATTGCTCTGCTGATATGGCCTAGCAAATTTATTCCTCTTCTGATTTATAAAACAGAGCTGTTCTACAGTTCCTTCAGTTGCTGGATCTTGAATGGCTGCCTTACATGAGGGTAAGAGGGGACATTTATTAGTGGAATGGTCATCGGTGCAAAGACCACATACTTCTATTGTGTTTAAGGTGCACTGCTCCTTCTCATGCTTCTTCCTACAATGAGGACAAAATACTGCCAAGGCTTGGTTAATTTCATCCTGTTTCTTTTTTATTTGAAGAGCATCAAGTTGCATGTTTAGAGATTTCAGTATGTTAGTTTTCATGTCATCCAACAGGTTTCCTAAATCATATTTTGCAAGTGAGGATGATGATCCACTGGTGGTTGTATGTGTATCCCTCATCCCATTCTTAGTTTTCCTAGATCTTGAGTACTTTTTGAAGATTTGCAGGATCTGGTCAAAAGATTTTTGGAATATGTCTCCATCTCCAAGGAGATTTAAGACCTCAAAATTCTCCTCTTTTAAAGCCCTGAGAAGGACAAGCTTTAGTGATTCAGGATCCAATGTGCAATGGCTGGCTCGTTTGTAGCTAAGTTGAAATCTTTGGGCATAATCTTCTAATGACTCTCTATCTCCTTGTTGCATCCTAAAGATTTCATCCCTAGTATCTTTGGCCTTGCAAAAGTCCCTATATTTTTCTAAGAATGACTGTTTCATTTGATCCTAGCTAAAGATACTATTTCCTTCAAGGCTCACGAACCATCGAAGTGATAGGTATTTTAGTGTGGAAGGAAAAAGCCTAAGCTTCTGTGCATCAGTAGTGTAATCAAATGATCTGCAAACTACCTTGAATTCAAACAGGAATGTGTCAGGATCCTCTGAAGTCAACGCATGAAAGTTTGGCAGATTGTTAGGATTGATGTTCTTTATTCTAGCATCTCCGAGAGGTATGCTAATGGGAAAAGTGAAAATCTCCCTAGGTTCTTCCTCTTCATTTTCCATTGAGTTGTTTGAGCTGGAACAGGTAGTGAAGTTGCTTCTGTTTGGATCGTATGTGGAGTCAGTCTCGTTTTCAGAGTGTAGAAATTCAAACTGAGAATGGTCAGAACTGTTATTACCGTTGCTGCTCATGGAATGTTTGGGAAGAAAGCGGCCAAACTTATACCTTTGCCGACGAGGCATTCATTGGTAGAAGATATTTATGTTTTTGTTTTATGTAATTTTTGTTTCCTTTTTGTGGTTTTTAGGTGATGTCTCCTAAAAGATTTAGCACCTCCCCGACAACAGCGCCAAAAAGTGGTGAGCTCCTAATATGGATTCCTAATGAGGGCAGCTTATACCAAGAGCCTACTTTAAATGTCAACTCGGGGAACGTACAAACTTGAGAGATGCATGCACTATCTGTGCTCTTTATAGGATAATCTCTTGTCACAGTTTAAAGGGTAGTATCGATGTTCTAAAGATTGTCTACTAAATGTGAGGGTTGTCTACTTAATGTGAAAACTGATTACGCTACGAAATTGAATACTGGAAAGAAATGAATTTGATTAAAAGAATTAAAGTGTTGAAAGCAATAAATATGTTTTGAGAAGTAAAGCAGGGAATCTATTCTAAGTAATTAAAATGTTGAAGTAATTAGATGTTGATCTGTTCTAAGAAATAAAGATATAAAGACAGTAAATCTATTTGAAATAATTAAACTGCTGAAATAACTAAATGCTGAGAATGAAAATACCATAACAGATCTATTTTACTATTGGGTAAACGAAGTCTGTAACTACTGTCTGCACACACAAATTGAGTCTTGATCTATCTTATTCTACCGATCTAGAATTGAAATACGATCATTCTAATGCTTACCTATCTTCTACTAATAAGTTAAAAGAAACTAATCATGATGAGAAACTGTAGTGAACTCCAGATCTAACCATGACATTGAAAGCTAAGCTATTACACATGTAATCGTGGATAAAATATGTGTTTGCAATAAAGAACCTACATGCCTACTGAAATCATTTTACTATACTACGGAATGCATTCTAAACTACTACAGAAAACAATGACTCATTCAACGCTACCATATATCATAGAACTGTTCATCAATGTAAAACACATACTTGGAAAAATACCTGCAAATAGGAATCTCTTGACCTACGTGTTGGAGGGGCCCTCCCCAACCCATACTTAGGAGAGAATAAAAACTCAGAAATGCTTGCTGGAATTAATCATCAATCTTCATTAATATGTAAAATCCATGTCAAAATAGAAGTCTATACTTCAGTATCTCAATAGTGCAGAAAACGTTAACAATAATGTCTTTCACAAAAATAACAGTAGGGACCTCTCGCTACCCGAGAGGTCCATATTTATACTATTTAACCCTAATCCTAACTAATTGTCTAAGTTCCTATTCATCTTGAAAGTTGTTAGGAACCCATGTCTTTACTTTGTTAGTATATTGTTGTTAAACGCATATGCTTTGTAAGTCATCCCGTAGTATTTGTTGATCCATAGTTTGTGTTATTGTTGTTGGCACATATGCTTTGTAAGTCGCCCATAGTTTTGTTGATCCATAGTTTGTATTGGCCCATGGTTTTGACCCGTAATAATTGTTGATCTATGTTAACACCCAAAAAGTGCTCACTAGCTCATTTCCTTATTCACATGACCCATTTTTTCACTTTTTCACCATTTGAGCCTCTAAAGCCATCAAAAGGTCACCAAAAGACCTTAATACACCCCTTTTTCCACTCATAATGAATATTTTTCCTCAAAAAGCATAAAAAACCCTCAAAAAGGGTCCAGAATTCCCAAAAATATTCAAAAAAGGAAAAAGGAGGGAAAAGGTACCTAAACCATGTTGGTCAATACCATTGGTTTCCTCAAAACCATCATGGTATTCCCCACCACCAAAAACTATAAAAAGGTGGTAGGGGCTCCTCACTTTCCATCCATCCATCATCCTATCCTCATGCTGTCAAAATCTCTCATGAGATTTTGACCATTGTAGCTATCTTGGAGAAGAGACCTTTGGAGCTTGGAGCTACTCACCTTGGAAGTTTCTCAACACAAATCCTCACCATTTGAGGTATCTTAATACAATATTCTTTTTTTTATTTCTTGTTCTTGAATCGTTTTCAGAAAATTTTATTTGTTATATGCACATGCTAGTTTAGTTTAGATTCAGATTTATAATAATTTTTTTTGCTCTCAATCTTTGAAACTGCTATCACTTGTTGATAGGTGCCCATTGCACTAAGCTTGGTTGCAAAACCAAGCCAACAGTTTTTGGCGACTCCGCTGGCTTCGAATTCTTAGATCTCAGTTTTTTGCTTTATATCTTAGTTTTTGTTAGTTTTAATCAGTTTAATTCATAAATCTGCCATCCTAGACAGCAGATCCATTGATTTTCTAGATCTTGGCCCCTTCTATTGCCATTAATAGCCCGAAATTTCCATTTTCGGGTTCATTTTTCGGCTTTCGCCTCGCGGTTTTTTGCCTGACAGTCGCGCGGCTCATCGCTGCCAATTTACGCGCTGCACATCGCGACTTGGCGACCATTTGCCGCGCTGCACATCACGACTGTGTGACGAAAACCCGCACTGCACATCGCGGCTGAAACCTGCGCTGCCCATCGCAACTGTGTGATAGGAATCCGCACTGCACATCGCGGCTTCGCAGCTGAAACCCGTGCGGCCCATCGTGGTTGTTTTCCCGAAACCCACGATGCAAGTTTTTTCAATTTGGCCAATTCTTTGAAGATTATTTTTTGCTGTATTTTCTGCCCATTTAGCATATTTTACAGTATTAAATTTCCTGCATTTTTACAGCCATATGAAATCTTTTACTATTTAGAATGCTTCATTAAAAGTCTTTTTACAAAATTTTCAGAAATTGAAAGAGAGATTTTTCTGCATTTTATCTAGATCAAGGTTTTACTGTTTATTTGCTCGATACTTTTCCCGAGCAATTTTTAAGAGATCCATTTATTTCTTGAAGTATTCATGTTATTTGCTTTCCTTCGAATTATTTCAAAGATCCATTATTTTTTAATAGTTTTTTCAAGCATTTACATTTCAAAAACGCCTTTATTTTTTGCAAAACTGGAAGCGTCTTTTCTTTCATTTGTAAAATCGCCCAAGCGAGGCAAATCAATTTCAGTTTAAATACCACACTTGCACCCACTCTACCACATAATTTAAACTGAGCCTTAAAATTTACCTTAAACTCAACCAACTTTTAACCCCACTTGGGGAGCACTTAAAAGAATTTTGTAGTTAGGTAGAATTGAGGGGATAGGTGTTCCAATAACACCCCTCAGTTATTACATTTGAGACATAGTGGTTGTCCTCTACGGTACCAAAATCCCTTATAATGTTGACACGGTTATCAACCAATTTATCGGGAAGGCCTCTCCCTTAGGAGGGTTGAAGTAGCCAAACTGGTTCCGGAAGTCTGAGTGGGATACTGTAATCCATTCAGTAATTGAAGGATACCTTTCGAAGTTCTCGGTGTACACCCCCTAGTGTACAGCGGCGATAGAACCAAACTGCAGATTCAACCAACCGAACGTGTCATGAACGGGGTATCCTAGTTGCCAGTCTTTAGGATTGTCTATCTGGTGTCCCTCCCGGTAGGGGGATATCTAGCCGTTGATTCAAAACTCTATATTGTCTGACTTGGATTTCATCACCTTGCAGAGGATATCATTTTTTGACTCACAATACTTCTAGTTAGGTGTTTGCATGATACATTACCCACCTTTGGCCTAGTAGCACCTCTTTTTTCTAGAAACTGTTTGACTTTTGGTATTCTGACCAATTTTGTTGCATCCCTCCACTTATTATAGCATAGTTTCTATAATAAGTGCTTTTTGAGGTTGATTTTTGGCCTAAGAGCCTTTATTTTCACTCCCCTTTTTTGCACTCATTATTGCATTAGGGTTTTGAGTTTTTTACATCACCACCTTACACTGAAAATTTTTAAAACATATTTCTCACCATTGAGAATTTAAGACGATCTTGTCGTCTTCAGGGTGAACCCCCTCAGTTCATTCTACTTGGCTCTACATGTCACCGACGTAGAGCCTTATCCCTTGACTCGACACGTCATCGACCAAACATACAGTCATCCGATTCTGACACGCCTCACTTCACATTTGATTCTGAGGCTGAATCCGAAAACCCTACTGAATTATCACCAACCAACCTCATGGCTGGACCACAATACGACCCACTTTTTACCAATACTATTGGAGATACATCCACAAACCCTTCTACTACTGTGCCATCCATGGTAACAACAACCCCTCTAGGCATGCCTAATATGGGGGACACTCCAATTTTAGGTATGCCCAACACAGGACTACCTCCTATTATGGGTATGCCAAACATAGGAATCACACCACCTATCATTACCACAACCTAGATCCCAGGAATTCATGGCGCTATTCCTAATTCCAGTGTAACCCATGTTGCACTTGGAAACGCTGGCCCATACCAAACCACAGCAGTTGGAGGACACATACCTTCAATACCTAGCATACCCTTAGGGGCTACTGGACCACTACATAATGCTACCATTAACAGTTATGTCCCAGCCACTACATCACACCCCTCGGCCAGTCTACAATTTCTGGCAAGTTTGAATTTTCCAGACTTGGCAAGACTAACTAATGATCCTATTAGACATGACCCCACTTGGCCCCCCATTCCCACAAAGCTTCCCTTGGACATCCTGAAGTTTTAAGGAAAACCTGGGGAAGATCCCCAAAACCACGTAATGTCATTTCACCTATGGTGTTCATCTAACTCCATAGTGGATGACTCCATTAGACTAAGACTATTGAATCGAACGTTCACTGGCTCTGCATCCAAGTGGTACATTGAACAACCACATGGGACCCACCATACATTTACGTCCCTTTCCTCCACTTTCCTTCAGTTTTTTCAACTACCTGTACGCTATGATGCATGAGTTGAAATACTGTTGTCTTGTAGACAAAACACAGCTACTCACATCACCGACCATATCCATGAGTGGCACAAGCGCTGTAGCCTCTGCAAGATAAAACTGGATGACCGTGTATTTTTGGATTGGTTTCTCAAATCACTCCTACCCCTCATAGCCAAGGATGTATCTTTTGAACGACCCCAGTCGGAAGAAGAAGCCATTCTAAAAGCCCAGCAGTTTGATATGATCTACGCCCAGTGTGGCTACCTGTATACCATTTTACCTGACGCTCCCCGTGGTGATTCCTCCTGGATTGACGCGCCGGGGGCATCCCACGCCACCGATGGCATCATTGGACAAGTTGCATCCCACAACCAACCATTTTCCATTATGCGCAATAATAACGACCCCGATCTTTCGCGGGCCACATCTCACTCTGGAGCTACAACTTTGTATTCTCCCATGGCCCACCCCCACCACACTCATGGACCCCCATGTCCACCACAGTGTTATGGTCATGCACCTTCAGCCTATCCACCTCTGGTTGCACCCCCTACGTATTACCATCAGCAGGCCACACATGCTCCTGTTCACTCACAAGCCCCAATGGCTTATTTCCCACCACAGGTAGTCCTTGCTGCACCACAACCTCCAATCGCTCAGAATTATCCTCCAAACAACAACAATGCTACCCCCGCCAACCAAAACCCTGATCGACCACTGAATCAGGGTAAGAACCCCAATTTACGAACAAACCACCCATGTTCCATATGCGGGGTATATGGCCATTATACACACACTTGCCCCCATTTGGGGAGAGCACGCCAACTGTGGTCTGATGACGCCCAATTCCAAGGGCACGCGGCACAACCAGCACCACCTCCTCAACCACAACCCATGGTGCTGCACAATCCATTTCCCACACAAGGAGTGGTGAACACTCATCTGTTGGATCCTCCTCAAGGAACCACAGCACCACAACAGCAAATCACATATGTTTCACACACAAACCAACCGATGGATTCAAATACTCATCATCTCCTTATGATGTCATCATCCGACATGAATCTCCAAACGCGTCGAAACCCATACGCTCCCATTGCACCTAAAAATGTTCTACCAATGATTGAACAAACCATTCAAAACGCACCGACATCATTTGTGTCATCAATTGGTCCTGGAATCTACACCAAGTCACCTATGACTTCCACATTTCCATCAATCTCACCACCTTTACCGATAACAAAAACATCGTATTTGTGCACCCTATTGCACACCACACAGCAACCTTCGTCATTACCACAAACACCCACAGTGCCTACTCATATTGGCACAATGCCAATTCACACTATCCCGTTCTTGTTCCCATTTTCCGGAGTTGTCAGTTCGCCAGTAATGGCTACACTCAACCTTCCTGGCTTAACATTAGGGATACCTGTATGGTACTTACCTGCCCCAACCTCTCCTCCGACACCGAATGTCATTTTACAACCGATACAACCCATCAATACTTCTAACCGTCCACCCCCTGGTGTAGCAAACATCCAAAATCGACCACCTCCAACAGCGGCCACCGCATCAACATCCAATTATACTCCCCCACCACTTCGAAACACTAGGGGCAGAGGTCCACAAACCTACACCACTGGACCCACAACTATCACCCCCCAGTGACCCCCAAGTTGGCGAAGAATCCCCCAACAAACCACATACCCCCCAAGTGCTCTTTGTGCGACGACATAGGCCATGCCACCCATCAATGTCCACAGTTACCAGCACTTCAAGAACACATGAATATGTTGGATGACGACACCAACGTTCCAGTAGTCAAACTAGAACTCCCCCCTCAACCTCGTGATAAATCATTGCGCACAAACCATTCTTATGCAATATGCGAAATCTACGGCCATTATTCACATCACTGCCCGATCTCCCAGATTACAGAGCAGCACTGTACGAGTTGAATAACGTCGACCTAGAGATATCCCCTCTTCTCATTGAGGAAATTCATCCCCCACCATCTTCCTCCTCGGAATAAATTAACACCATTTACACGATTTCCACTGGATACCCCTCTGTCCGGTCGACCCCTTCCATTGATCCCTTTGACACACATGTTCAACCCTTTCAAATCGACGAGGAAACCACATGTCCACAACATGGGGGCAGGCCCAAAACCTTGCCTACTCATCATCATCGTGATTCTCATCAGAGATACTGGGGACATCCACCCCACAAGGGGAATCCCCCATCATCATATCATCACTTCAGTATGCCACCACGACCCACAGCCTCATGGTACACTCCACCGCCAACAGTTGCTCAATGCCCTATTGATCCCTCTCTGAGACAACATCTGCACCACATTGACACCTCTAAGTTAGGGGGCATAATAGATTACCTCGACCCTGGGATAGGGGGCATGATCAATCAGTTTGAACCGTCCCCATCACATCTATCTCATTATTTCAATGACCCCATTGTTCAAACCAACACATATGTGATCCACAATCATAAACCCCATGCACATAGCATGGGGGCAGGTCATTAACCTTGCTCACTTTTTCACATACGTGATCTTAACCATTTTTGAGGTCACATATCACTTGCATATTTGATTTGATTTGGTACACCTAGTATTCTTCCCCCGCGGGTCATCATTTCCCCCACCACTACATCCTTGGCTTGGTCGGGTCACCTTCATTTGTAACCATTTTTTTTTAACCTAGTTATTTCCTTTGACCATTTCGGAGTCCTTATGACCTCCGTTTTTCACACCATTTGCACCACAGGATTCATATTTCCATGCCCGTGATGATGCTTGAGACCATTTCTAGCTCTCACACCCATAATTTTTGGGCATTTTTTTAAAATGCCACTTATCGCCTCGGTTTGCGTGCCACATCGGTCGTCCTCCATTTTTTACGAGTCTCATATCACTAGATTCATTTTTCTGTGCTCGTGATGACGCTTGAGATCATTTCTCGCTCTCACCTCCATATTTTTTGGGCATTTTTTCCATGCCCCCTCGTCACCTCGGTTTGCGTGCCACATCGGCCGTCGTCCGTTTTTGACAAGTTTGATATCGTCGGATTCAGTTTTTCGTGCTCGTGATGATGCTTGAGATCATTTCTCGCTCTCACCCCATAATGTTTGGGCATTTTTTCAAAATGCCACTCATCACCTCAGTTTACGTGCCACATTGGCCGTTGCCCCTTTTTTACAATCTTTATGTCACCAAATTTCGTATTCCGCACTCATGACGATGCTTGAGACCTTTTCTTGCTCTCATCAATCCATTTTTGTTAGGTATAGTTTTACCCCTTTTTCAGGCCGAGCAATCCCTTTTACGAAAAAAGGCACTTAGGGAGTTTATGTTAAGCTCTTTTCTGACTCCTAAAACAGTGAAAAGATCGCCGAGCAACCTTGCTTCCTTTCATGCTCGCTAAACGTATCTGAAAGGGTGTCTACCTAGTATAAGTTTACCCCTTTTCCGGACCTTGTAGACTAATTACAAAAAAGGAATACTCTAGTCACATCAGCTAGAAGAGTTCTCCATTTGCATCATTTTATGCTTTTTCGGGCCTTGGAGACTAACTTACGAAAAAGAAAACCAATGGATTCCACTTACCGCTTTCAGACTCGCTAAACATGAAAGCAACCACGAGCAATCACCATCCTGGGCTCGTAAAAACCAACAGGACGGTACTCACAACCACTGCAGAGTCTTCTTATCGTTTTCAGACTCCTTAAAAATGAAAGCACCCATGAGCACGAACAATCCTGGGCTCACAAAATCCACAGGACAGTACCATTTCAGAGCACACTTTTATCCCTTCTTGGAGCTCATTAAAACTATGAAGAAGGACCCAATGGCACTTCTCGGCGCCATAAAAAATCACATATACTCATATGGCAGCTTCCCCATTTCGGTCGCCTTTGTTCAGAGTATTCTGCAGTATGTCACCCTGAGAATCCCCCGACAACACCCATCAGCTCGTCCCCTCAGTTAAAACATACTCTTCAGTCCTTAAAATCTATGATCCTCGCACCTACAAGTTAGTTCCCTACGTTGCCAGGTCAACCATGTCATCATGCTCTGAACAAAGGAAGTTTGAGTCTACACTTCAGTTCTACACCTCGTGCTCCTATCAAGGAAACATCATTGCCTTGTTAGTTGCCGGTCTCCCTCTGTCAACGACAACCAAATTTATTCCAGACGATAAGACCTAGAGGTCCCTGTGTCTTGGACTCATCACCATTTATGATGAGTGCCTACGAACCATTTCGAGAAGAGTCCTCAGTGCCTCTCCAAATGGTTGTTTCTCACATGCTCGACTTCAACACCTTGATCGCATCGTTGAGACTCGCACAGGGTATTGGTCCGTTAAGTTATTTGTTCAAGACCCCGGATACCACCTGACTCTTCCACATTTGAAAGTCTACTTATGGGAACAACCAGTTACATTTTTTCTATAGATATTCGGGTTACGCATGGCGACAGTATTCAGATGTACCCCAGTTTTATACTCCCTCGAGTATACAGTTACAAGTACTTCCCAGTGATGACTCATAGTCATTGAGTCCCTACATATGTTGGACACCTTCCATTTCAGCAATTCATCAACCCTTTTGAGACCTTATTCAGAACGATTGTTGCTATATTCTAGTGTATCAGTTATTGAGATTAGTCATGTTATGATCATGAGTACATCCCAGAATAATGTCCCCTTCGGACCATTATGATGTACCAGCAGATTTTTTGTGTATTTTTCAGGTCCCCCTTCTTGGGACTAATTGTTATGTATATGTCTTGATACGAGCATGGGTATGCCTGCCTCATCCATTATCAGAGCTTATCCCTCATTCATATTGAGGCCATGTAATATTGTTTATTTTGCAGCTTCCAAGGGCCGTGGATCCAGTCTCCAATCGGTCTCTTCTCTTCCCCAGACCCCAGAAAAAAGACAAAAGAACTATGATGTCTATCGGCCATACGATGAACTCCTGCCCTCACACATCAGGGGGCAATCTGTTAACACCCAAAAAGTGCTCACTAGCTCATTTCCTTATTCACATGACCCATTTGTCCACTTTTTCACCATTTGAGCCTCTAAATCCATCAAAAGGTCACCAAAAGACCTTAATACACCCCTTTTTTCCACTCAAAATGAATAGTTTTCCTCAAAAAGCATAAAAACCCTCAAAAAGGGTCCAAAATTCCCAAAAATATTAAAAAGGGAATAAAAATATTCAAAAAAAGAAAAAAGGAGGGAAAAGGTACCTAAACCATGTTGGTCAATACCATTGGTTTCCTCAAAACCATAATGGTATTCCCCACCACCAAAAACTATAAAAAGGTGGTAGGGGCTCCTCACTTTCCATCCATCCATCATCCTATCCTCATGTTGTCAAAATCTCTCATGAGCTTTTGACCATTGTAGCTATCTTGGAGAAGAGACCTTTGGATCTTGGAGCTACTCACCTTGGAAGTTGCTCAACACAAATCCTCACCATTTGAGGTATCTTAATACAATATTCTTTCTTTTTATTTCTTGTTCTTGAATCGTTTTCAGAAAATTTTATTTGTTATATGCACATGCTAGTTTAGTTTAGATTCAAATTTATACTAATTGTTTTTTCTCTCAATCTTTGAAACTGCTATCACTTGTTGATAGGTGCCCATTGCACTAAGCTTGGTGAAAAACCAAGCCAACAATCTATATTTTGTATTGGCCCATGGTTTGTATTGACACATGGTATTGACCCATGGTATTGGCACCTAGACTTAGTATATAAGTGTGTGTTGAGGCCTATGAAGGCACTGTGAAGTTAATTGTATTGAGCTTGCGCAAAGGAGGTTGCCCCCTTGAACTAGCCCGTGATCAATATAAAAGTGATTCTGAGTTCTATTATTTCTGATATCTCGTGTATTTGCATTAATTAATTATTGCAGGTTCTTCACAAAAGTGGGAGTGTGTCCCCTATAAATCAGGAAACAGGGCGTCGAGCTTGTGGTGATCCTTTAGTCTTCTACACATCCTTCCTTTTATAAACCTGAACCTGTTCAATCATGCTTGGTTTCCATATAATCAGTTTAATTGATACGCATTCTAACATACAAGATTAATCATAAAAACAATTTCATTAAATCATTAAAGTAAAACACTTTTCCCACAATTGAGTGCGTTTCGTTACCATTGCTTGAGATGGACTGTGGAAAAAGGGTTATCAAAATACCTGAAAAATGGACCCATCAGTGAACTTTGGTCTCAGTAACCAAGTCCCCACTTCTTATTTTTTACATCATAGTATAGCTTGAGGCGGGGTGTTAGGATATCTCATAATTCAGTTATGTACTTTGCATGCATCCCAGTCACCAGTTTGATGCCTCCAGCACCTAGTCCCCAGTCTGCCAGCACCCGGGAGCTTCCTTCCACTTAGTTTTAGCCCTCCTAGTGCTTAGTGCACCCAGCATGCACCTACCACTTGAGAAGGGCACCTTTTCTCACCTACCACTCTGGTTCACTTCAGTTAGCTAGTTGTCTTTCCTTGATTTAAGGCTAGACTAACTCCTAACTGCTGTTATCACTCCGATGGACCTTCAGTGAGACTAGACTGCCTATTCTAACTCCGTTTAGCTCCTCATTCACCCTCCACTGATCCTCCTTCCCTACATTAGTGCCATATCCATTAGTTACACTTAGTTAGACTCAATTTGACACCTGGCTGACAGTTACTTGTGCATTGATGACCACCACTGATTGATGATGAGGACTCCTAGTTGGATCCAAGCTATTCCATGCAGTATATTCGAATGACATCCTTGGCTAATTCGAATTGCTTATTCATTGTTACAGTATTGTATTGTATTCTACCATTCTGAGTTCAATAGAGCACTGCTGCAAGCGTTTTGCACAGTTTACACTTATTTTCTGAGTTTCATCTTGTAATTGATTTACTTGTTCAATTATATCTGTTGTGCTTTAATTTCACGCGGTGTTGAGAAAGAACACATCCTATTCATTGATTGTGAGTACCTCTGCTTATGGATCCATGGCCTCAGCTTGGGGTTGAATTGTTAAAGTATGGATTGAATTGACGGTGTCTATGGCTGGGTGGAAAGTTGTCCAATTGAAGCTAGTTGCCCCTTAATTAGATAAGTATTTTATTATATGTGTATTTACAGCATCCTTGGAATTACATGTGCTTATGGATTTGATTAGCTTATGAATAATATGGTTGTACATGACAACCTTGATATATGATTTTATATGTCTATAGATGATATTTTTCATACTTGAATTTTTTCATGTTGATATGGTTTGGTTTTTAGTCTGTGATGATTATTTCATTAAATGTGCTTATTTGCTGTACTTTGATGTACATGGGCTTTTAGATCCATTTTTGTTTATGGTTTGTAAGGTTGTAGGTGGAATCCATGAGGCCTTATGTTATTAGAATTTATATGGTTGTATATTTCAGCCCTCATATCTGGTTTAATCTATGTTAATATGGTTGTAGATGGTAGTTTGAAGATCTAATTTCTAGCTTGTGAATATGGTGGAATATTGCAGCTTGTAGATCTTTTAATTTGTATTGACTAAGTTAGTTTGCAAATATGATTTTGATATTGGTTATATGGATGTGGTAAATATGATTAATTGATGATAGTTTACATATTATTATCTTGCTCATATCTAATTACATTCGTTCTTGCATTTACCTTGCTTAGCATGTGCATATAGGAAATGATATGTATTGAAAGTTTGCATTGTCCTTAAAAAGGATGATTGTTTTATTTAATTGGATGGTCGGAATGATGACCCATCCTTAGATAACCTTATTCTTCTATGCATTTACCTTGATTCATACTCCCCTTTAGTCATCTTGGTGTCCCTGGCCTTGTCTTCGGGATAGGGGACATGACAAAGTGGTATCGGAGCTTAGGTTCTAACACTGTGGCTGTTGGGCCTTGTACAGAGTTATAAATATTTTGTATATGTGAATTTAGATTTTATAAATGAGTTTGTGAAATAAATTTAACCTATCTTATTTTAATGGAAGAATTAGAAGCCTCACTTCAAAGATTAGTTCAGTTGTATCCTACCTTTTAATTTCGGAAATTAAGAGATTAAAGATCAGTTTATTGTATGATTTGATTGGTTTTTTGGAAGGATTGATTTTCATGATTTCATACCTTTTTGTATGATTTGGGTGCAAAGTTGAGTTATGAAATGCCTCGGAAAGTTTGTGAGTGGAACTCCTTTAAAGTTGCACTCTTACTTGGAAATTGGCATTTTGAAATTGAAACTTTTTGAAAATAAAAATTGGAAACTAGGAAAAGTTGTATTTAATTGTTTACGGAATGTGTATACCATATAAGTGTGTACATATGTAATATAGTAAATATATAATATATATGTGTGTGTGTATGTATGTATGTATGTATGTATGTGATGTAAGATGTATAAATATGTGTATATATAATAGTGTGCATATATATGATTAATGCATGAGATATAGGTAATTTGTAATGTGTATAAAATTTAAATAAATATATTATATGTAGTATAATAGAATTATTACAAGTATAATTGTGAAGTATTTTATGTGTCTATATATATATATATAAAGATAATGTAGTATTAATATTACTAATATGAATGTTATTAATGAGTAATATATCTCTATTTCCTTTATTGCTTCTCTTGAGAGAATACTTTTATGTATGTGCATGCTATGCCACTTGAAAGGTAGTGGTTACCTCAATGTGTAACTCCTTGTCTATTTTAGGAAATGGGGGCACTTGTCTAAATGGTGTTCTCCATTCTCCTTTTATTTTATTTTATTCATGTAATATGCTTATTATTGCATTATTGGTCATGTGTGCATGCATGTGCATGAGAATCCAAGTGGCATTGTCATTATCCTAACTTATCTAATTGATTGCTAGTGGAATTACCACTTGGGAGGCAACTATAGTTATGTGCTATTCTTGTATTTTATTATTGATTATTTATTTGATATATTTTAAGGTTATTGGCGACATTATTATTATTTCCTAACTTATCTTACTAATTTATTTATTGAGTGGAGGGTGATGCCACTTGTGCTCCTTATTTATTTATTCTGCCACTTGGATGACAGGTTGCATGGAGATGTAACTCCTTGTCTATTTTTGGAAGAGATGAGCCACTTGTCTTTAATGGTTCATATTCCATTTTATTCTTATTTATTTTATTTTAGGTGTGTACTATATATGAAAATATAATTATATGTAATAATAGTGTATGATTATACATATAATAGTATTTATGTGATGTATAATATAGAATGTGTTTGTATATGTGATATATGATGAGATATGTTAATGATGCATGTATAATACATATGAACGTATATAATGGATGTGTATGCGTATAAATAATATATATATGATGATATGGATATAATGTATATATGATATGGTGAATATAAGTGATAATATAAGTATATTAATATATATAGTAAATATGAATGATAAATATATAGTATTATAGTTGTATGATGTTAGTATTTATATCATCTATGAGTATATATGTAATGAGTGTAGAGTTAATATAATCATTATGATTATGCTATGATAAGATAATATATGTGAGATGTAATAATACGATAAAGATATTTATATATTATATGTAATAAATTGATATATGTATACTAGGTATCAGTTAGGAAATGAAGGGATAGCCCTAATTCCTCTACAATAAATGTTTTTCTTAAAGTGAATGCACTAGATATGCATTGGTATATGCATGAGACACACAATGAGATTGCATAATGCTTGCATATTGTATGTATTAGAAGTGGAATGGGATTGCATGAGCAATTGCATATTGTATGCATGAAAATTGGATAGTAGGTGCACATTATTTGAAGATCATGTGTAACTGCTAGATGATATGGATCTTTTTAGATCCTAGTTAGGATAGGACCCTTGCATATATAATGATTGAATAGATTGGTTGGTCGATGCACTTTCACCTTGCATTGCCTCTTTATTGTTCAACGATCTGATTGGTCGATGCCTATTTAATGCGCATTGCTTCTTTTATTGTTCAGTTATTTGATTGGCCGATGCTTGTTATTGTGCATTTCCTCTTTTACTATTTAGTGACTTGATTGGTTGATGGTTTCTCATTGTGCATATCCTCTTTTACTATTCATTGAATTAATTGGTAGATGCTTAAGTATTGTGCATGGCATAATTATTGATTGGTAACTGCATATTTGATTTGATATTGCATTTTCTAATTTTGGACTGTTTCATATAAGCTTGATTGCCTATCGCTTTTAAGTGCATGAAGTTTTTCTTCTTATATTCAGGCTCTTTGTTGGAAAATATTCTTTATGATCCTTGTTAAAAAATCTTCTTTATGACCATTGTTACCATTGTTAGAAAAGTAACTTTGTGATCCTTGTTAGAAAAGTATCTTGATAGTATTCCATGTATTTATTGGTAAAGTATAGGAATATTGGGATTGATTGACTAGAATGCATTTCATGAAGAAAATATACTTGATGCACTACATGATATTGGTTGAGATACTTGATGCACTTCATGACACTGGTGGTATACTTGATGCATTTCATGACCTTGGTTGGTGTACTTGATGCACTTCAGGACATTGGTTGGTATACTTGATGCTCTTCATGACATTGGTTGATGTACTTGATACACTTCAAGAGATTGGTTAATGTACTTGGTGCATGAATGATTGGAAGGAATGTCTAATGCATTTCATAGAGTATACACTTGATGCATTACATATGCTTGACTTACTAAAAAATGTATTTAATGCATCTCATGTATCTTGATAGAGTATGTACATAATGCAACTCATAAATCTTTCATGCATTTCAAGTAACTTAGAATATGTACCTAACGAATGATTGAAACTGAATTTGAAATTGGTAGAATGTGTTTCAGGTAGATACTTTTCAAGTGTTTTGCTTTCATGTAATTTTGATATATTTCATGTATCCTAGGTGAAGTAGAGTGAAATGGAATATACAAAAAAGAATTTATTTCATGTTGTGATTTCATGGAATTTATTTCATGTATTTGAAATATTTCATGTGATAATTAGATCATGTTTCATGTATATTATATTTTGGAGATGTATTGTATGATATATTGTTGAAAAATGTATATGTGTGTGTGTGTGTGTGTTTGATGCTAACCATGTGGTTGCTGCAATGTGAAGAAAGTATCTTTGTAAAAGAATATCCTTATATCATATATTTGTATATACTTGATGTTAATCATACAAGTGATTGAAATATGACTTTCAAGTGGATGTATCTTTGTTGAAGGTTTGAAGGCCTTGTAAAGAGGATTAAATATTAACCCTTTATTCCTTGAGTCCAGTCTATTAGTCCTAGTTCTCCCATGGGCACTGGAGACAAAGAAGAAAGTAAATGGTAGTGGGAACTATTGTGGTTAGAAAGATGGTATCTTTCCAAGGCATGTATGGGCATGTATGTGAGAGTTTGAAAGATGTTATATTTTTTAGGCATGTATGGGCATGTCTCTTATCCCTTTTTAAAGGCATGTATGTAATATGCATCGAGGACGATGCATTATTTAAAGGGAGAGAAGATGTAATAACCCATGCGTTAAGCCACTGGACATATGTTGTGATTATTATTTGTGTTGTAATGTGGCACTAGGTGCCTCGACTATGGACCATGGACATTATTATTATTATTATTATTAATTAAATAACTAGCATAACCTGGAAAACTAATGTAGTTGGGGGGACATCGATTCCACATGTGAAGGGCTTGGGGACTAGGAGTCATGGCTCTCCCTAACAACACTCTTTGTTTCCTTTTTTTTTATTTTATTTTATCCTATGTTGGTATTATTGAGCCTAATTCATGATTTGGTGGGACTTCCTTAGTGCTTGGATGGATTCCACTTGTTAAATGTGCCCCTTTGGTGGTTTTGTAACTCCTTTTTGGAGGTTACACTTGGTTTTGTAACCCCCACTTGCATAAGTGCACCCTCCCAGGCAATTTTTAGCTTTGACAACTCAAAAGTTGTGTAACTCCCCTCGTGTTTTGTAACCTCATGTCACTAATTCTAGTTGGAATCTTTTGGTTGGAATTAACCTCTTGTGGTTTGGGTAACCTTCATAGTGATTTGGAGTTATACTCTTGGAGTGGATTCGAATTTCTCTACATGAATTAGAATGGGCTCTCTCATGGGCTATCTATGGATACTGGACTGAAGGTGCATGCTCTCATGGAGGAGAAGCATTACATGGATAAATATTGAAGTTGTGGTAGAGGGTGGTGATATCCGAAGGGACATGGTGAGCGTGGATAGTCACAACTCACAATTCAATGGATATTGCAGGCCTTGTAATGATGTATGAAGACCTTGTAAAGGGGATTGAAGATTGACTGTGGAGAACACAACATGAGTCCTTGTCCCATTGCTTGTCCAAGTATGAATATTTGCAAGTGAATCCAGACGATGGATGGTGATGTCCTGATGGACCTATGTGGTGAAGGGAATCCCATTGCACCAAGTAGTGTAGATTCAAGGGCACGTTTAGATGGAGAAAGGTGTACTAGTTGTGGTTTCTGACAATGTGGAAAGGGCGCAACCATATGGCATAGTTCAAACATTTCTAAGCATTTCTCGGTTGTGAGACCTATTCCATTAAATCGAGAGTGACATTTCAAATAAGGAACACCTTTTATTTCACTGAAAATGGTTTCAATATGACTAATATTTGGTCATTTTTGTGTGGTAGGGTTCTTGAGAAGGGCACAGAAAAATATTATGGTTCAAACGTTTTTAAGAATTTATGGGTTGTGAGACCCATTCCATTGCGTTCGGAGAGACATTTATAGTAAGGAATACCTTTTGTTTCATTGAAAAATATTTATGTATGGCTGAAATATAGTCATTTATGTGTGGTAGTGTTGAGGAAGAACATACCCTATTCATTGATTGCGAGTACCTCTACTTATAAATCCATGGCCTCATCTCGAGGGTGACCTGTTCAAGTATGGATTGAATTGACTGTGTCTATGGATTGGTGTAATTTTTTCTAGTTGAAGTTAGTTTCCCCTTAATCAGATAAGTATTTTATTATATGTGTATTTACTGCATCCTTGAAATTGTATGTGCTTATGAATCTGATTTGCTTATGATCTATAGGTTGTAGGTATAGCCTTGATATATGATTTTATATGGTTGTAGATGATATTTTTCATACTTGAATTTATTCATGTTGATATGGCTATGGTTGGTCGTTTGTGATGGTTATTTCATTATGTGTTTATTTGCAGTACTTTGATTTGCATGGGCTCTTAGATCCAATTTTCCTAATGGCTTGTAAGGTTGTAGGTGGAATCCATGACGCCTTATGTTATTATCATTATGTGGTTTTATATTTCATCCCTCATATTTGGTTCTATCTATGTTAATATGGATGTAGATGGTAGTTTGAAGATCTAATTTCTAGTTTGTCAATATGATCGAATATGGCAGCCTATAGATATTTTAATTTGTATTGACCAAGTTAGTTCGAAAATATGATTTTGATATTGCTTATATGGTTGTGGTAGATTTTATTAATTGATGATAGTTTATATATTATTATCTTGCTCATATTTGATTACATTCATGCTTGTATTTACCTTGCTTAACATGTGCATATGGAAAATGATATGTATTGCAAGTTTGCGATGTCCTTAAAAATGATGATTGTTTTATTTACTTGGATGGTTGGAATTATGATCTACCATTAGATAACCTTATTACGTAGTGAGTTTACCTTTATTAATCCTCCCCTTGGTCATCTGGGTGTCCCTAGCTTGGTTTCGGGATCAGAGACATGAAATTCCCTTAAATGTGCTCTTACTTCACCACCCTTTATTTGTCCTCCAAACTTTTCCAAGGATTTCATCCTTTATATTTCGGCCTCCTCTTGTTTGATTTCCAGAGTCTTCATTCACGAAGGTTATGAACACATTAACATGTCATTTATTATGTTAGTGATAACCTATATAAACTATATCTATCCAACAATCACGAGGAGAGG
Organism: Larix kaempferi; assembly: GCA_027924585.1. NCBI lineage: Eukaryota > Viridiplantae > Streptophyta > Pinopsida > Pinales > Pinaceae > Larix > Larix kaempferi. The sequence goes on along the minus strand of BSBM01000088.1, from coordinate 13,970,358 downwards.
CTTGGATTAGATGTTTTTTTCTCAATTCAAAATCTATGCCATTACATCATAACGAGTAAAACTAGAGTGATCGTGAATTTGAACCCTATGTTGTACCTCTTGAGTAGGCATGTCATCAATGGAAAATCCGCTTGATGGATTGTAATCATTCAAGAATATGACCTCAAATTTAATACCCACAAGAGTAAAAAGGATTTTCTCTTGGTTGAGTTCATCTCAAACCTACCTATTGGTGTTATTAATCCCCATACCAATGATTGATCTCCTTGATTAAAAAAATTTCACCATATCCTTGGATTATCCTTGGTACAAGGACACTATCATTTATTTACTCACCCAAAATTTTGGTCCTCATTTCTCTCGATATTCTCATCATCAGATTCATCACCAAGCTCCTTGATTCCTCATTATTGACCATGTCTTATACTGGCAAGGCATTAATAGTATATTGTGATGATGGCTCGCTTCTGAGGAGGCCAAACATGTCTTAATGACACTTGATTGCATGGGCCTTTCCCTATTTATAGAATTTGGGACAATTTTTCTCCCACTCCATATGGCCTCATACAACATCTGTTTGATATTCCATTCACGCTATTAGACTCTTGATTCCATACAATTCTTGACCACATAGCATGAATTGTGTGATTAACAACCTTTTTAAGAATCCCCTATTTACCCCTTAGTTTAATGCATCTAATTTAGTCATTTATTCTATGTTATATGTTGCTTGTACTATTTTTTTTCTTTCCAAATGCACTTTTATGCTTTGGTATCATTTCCATGAGTGTACCAATTGTGATGGGATCACAATTTTTCTCCACACACAACTATCCTTACAAGTATATTTCTTTAAACTAGCATGTAGGTTTTGTAAATATTTAATGCATTAAACTTGTTTGATACCATTACGCTTGTAAGATCCCTCCTATTTGGGAAAGTGGCCTAGCCCAACCACCCTTTAATTTTCCCTTGCTTGATAATAAATCCTTACCAGCATGATTTATCATGCATTATTACCCCACATTCATTTTTGGGTACCCATGCTACTTTTTCCTCACGGGAACATAAGTCTTTCTAGTATGTGATACTGAATTTAGTTGCATATGATTCTTCATTCTCACTCATTGGCCTACCCCTAGACTCCCATATCATGGTATTTTCTTTTTTATTTTACATTTCATGAACCCACTGTTGGTGAACATGCATTCCTTTGGGATCACTTATGCTCATGTTCCTATTTTCTAACAATAAATCCACCTTTCTTCACTTTTGCAGGGATGAAGGAACCCTCCCTCACTTTTTTAGAGATAAGGGAACCTCTTGCATGTTATGATCTAGTTGACACCACTTGATTATTAAAAACCAAGTTCACTAGTCCCTCTTGCATGTTATGATCTAGTTGACACCACTTGGCTAGTCAAAGCCAAGATAACCATCCTCAATAGCATTTTATGGTCTAGTTAACCCACCTGGCTCATGCATAGCCAAGTTAAATAGGCTCACTTAGTATTTATGACTTGGTTGACACAACTTGGCAAGTCAAATCCAAGTCAACTCCCTCATGAGAGTGCACATGGTGAACTAGGGGCATATTCTCTCTAGTTGTGCATGTAGTTAAGAATATCCTAGGTGCATAAGTATTCTATTGAATTGAATTGAATTCTCTCATTTTTTATGATTTTTATTTCCACCAATTAATGATAATTATATTGCTTTGAATCTTTCTTCTACTCTCTTCTCTGAATCACTAATTGTATTTCTTCTTCATTGGTTTCTAAGCCCATTTGAATATTGATCAATTGAATCTCACATGGTATTAGAGCTATGGTGAATCTAAGGGAGTAGTATACATGTTGCATGTTTCAAAACAATAATGGAGGAAAACTCTCTTCTACAAACTTTAAATAGTTTTTGTGACCTCTATATATAATTTTATAATGTCTATCATATCTTATTGGAAAAAAATTTCTATCATCTCAAATGTTTTTTTGATGGAATTCGATTTCACTTCCTAGTTTGGGAGATCTCATTAACTAAATATCTAAAGGTATTTTACACAAGAAGGTCATGCACACATTGATATGTAGTAGACATTTTCTCACTCCTCAATCTATTATAGAATAAGTTCCATACATTGATGGAAGTGTCTCTTCAATATCTCAAATGGGTCTTCGGTGTAATTTGGTTTTGCTTCCTAGTTTGGGAGATCAATTGTCAATTGAATATTTACAGGTATTTGACGCAAGAAGGCCACACACACCCTAAGTTTTAGTAGGAATTTTCTCACTCAAAATACTACATAACAATTTCCATATACCAATGTTGATATCTCTTTGATATATCAAATGGGGCATTAATGGAATTGGTTTTCATTGCATGTATAAAAAGTCAAGAACACATTTTCCGATAGATGGATATTGGAGTTTCCAACAATCTACTATGGGCCCTTTATAGTTGGAAAACTATTGTGGAAGGCTATGAATTGCAGTTATGTGGTGCTACAGTAGCCCTAATATTTAAGCATAAATGGATATAAGCTCAATTCCTCTTCTAACCCTAGTCAACTATCATGAGTAAAGAACAAAGATGTTAAAAATTATAAAGAGAAAATGCCTATTTGAAATAACAATGGGAACTGAAATTGAGCCAATGCCATTTATTGTGAAGCAAAAATGGCTTAACAACTATGACAAAGCCCATGGGTTAATGTGTTTCACTATGTCTCTCAATCTTATTTTTTACATTGAATATGTTGAATCACCTAATCAAATCTAAACCACATTGTAAGGAATGTTTGGCAAGTAAAATGATCTAAGAATACACCATTGGGATAATGAACTCACCATCTCGAGCCATAATAGAATTGACACCATCTAGAAATTCCTCACCAAGTTGGACAACAATAAAAAAGGGTACTCTACTTCCTCTGTTGTTGACATTGTTGATGAAGCAAATTCTTGCTTTGTTTATTGTGCTTCTAAATAAGACTATACTTCCTATGATGCATAAATTTGTAGTGTTATTGATCCAATAGGTATGACTTATACTACTACAAATCCTATATACTTAAATTTTGTTTTTTTGAATTCTTCCTCTACCACTTCATATGATGATGAAGAGAAGGACACTATAGATGTTTTCTATGAATAGTAGGACCACCATGGACACATTACATGCTCTAGGAAACAAGATGCATGGTTGGAAATCCATATAACACTTGGATGATGCATCCATAGTTTTAGGAAACTCTACATGCATTTATTGCAATTTCCATAGATCCACAGTGTTCTCGTGAGGTCACTGGACTTCCTGAGTGCGACACAACAACCATTAGTGACTTGGATTTTATGTGATTCACCAATTTTAATTGGGCAGGTGATTTTATAGATCATTGATCCACTTCAAAACACTCATTGGATCACTTTATTGATATTCCATCATAAAATCATGCTTCATTGGCTTGCCATTAGTTTAGGACCTTGGAGGTTTTCAACCATCCACACTGTGGATTAGAGCAAGCTACCTTATCTAGTCAACACTATCCTCTTCTAAGGCAATGTTTTCTTCCCACTAGGGTTTCCCTCTTTCGTCACTTTTCAGGGTTTTTTTTGTACTTGAGTACCTAAGATGGCTTCATATTATCGAGATCCATTTTTTTTGCATCATACTCACCTAAGTTAGGATTAATGGGGGGTGTTGGTGTACATGCATTCCTTTGGGCTCACTTGAGCTCATATTCCCATTTTCAAGGAATAAATGTTCCCTTGTCCACTTTTGTAGGCATGAAGACACCCTCCTCCACTTTTCTAGAGATAAGTGTGCCTATATTGCATGTTATGAGCTATTTGACACCACTTTATTTTCCAAATTCAAGTTAACCAACCCCTCTTGCATGTGATGATCTAGTTGAAACCATTTGGCTAGTCAAAGCTAAGTTAACTACCTCACTTACATGTTATGGGATAGTTAACCCACTTGGATCATGAATAGCCAAGTTAACTAGATGACTCACTTCGAAATTATGAGATAATTGAAACTACTTGGATATTCAAAACCAAGTTAACTCTCATGAGAGTGCACCTGGCCAACTAGGGGCATATTCTCTCCAGTTATACATGTAGTTAATCCTAGCCTAGGAAAATAAGTATAATATTGCATTCAATTACATTTAATTGAATTCTCTCATATTTAATTAGTTTTATTTCCATCAATTAATGAGAATTAGATTTCTTCAATTATTTCTTTTCTTCTCTTCTTTGAACTACTAATTGTTTTACTTCTTCCTTTTTTTTAGATCCATTTTTAGGTTGATCAACTAAATCTCACATCCACCGCTTCATACATACTGTAAAAGTTACATTATTTTTTCACCATTCACTACCCCCAAGTATATTACCATGACTATCCCATCCCCTGGTTTCTTCCATTTTCTATCATACACTCTATTGATTTATTTGATTCTATCTTGGACACTTATCTCCTTAACTCTCTTCTTCTTAAGTACATGTTTACTTAAGAAACATTTTCAACAATGCTCCTTAGTTGTAGATCACATATGATCTCTTATTGAAGCAACCGTCATCAATTTTGTTCAAACCATTCTATGATGGGTCACCCATGCATACTTTGTGATGTTATACTCCACATATTGTTGACCTCAGTACCCCCTCATCCCCCTCCATGAGTATTCCCTTTGTAATTATGTCCCCTAGATATCCCTTTGTATTCCTCTCTAGATATTATCACAAGGTTATGCATATGTTGCTAGTTCAACCATGCCTTTGCACTCTAAATAAAGGAAGTATTGATTCCATCACTCTACGACCCTTCATTCCCCTTTTTGGTGTCTCAATCCTTGTCTCATTCACATCCTTGTATCATCCCTCATGTTGTTAAACAAAGAGCCTTCATTTTTTTGTTTTCAATGGGACTTCCTCTATCAACATGAACATCTATATTCTAGAGGATAGGCCTAGAGGCATATTGTACCTTGGTCCCATAACCATCATTATTGGGTTAGATTGTACCAACTAAGGGGATACCTCATTGCCTCTTGTATTGGATGGTACTCCTGTGCTCGCTTCCAGCTCATTATTGAACCATTAAGAACTATATAGTGCGGTGGTTCCCCTATCCTATTTTGGTTGAAGACCTCAGACATTCATGACTCCCTCTAACTCTTGAGTCTATTCCGCAAGCCATTTAAGGTATATATTTTTGTGATGTCTAAGTTGCATTGGTGACAATGATCTAGTTGCAGTTGCAGTTTCTTGGACTTGATTGGATTAGTATTTCATCATTTTGAGTCATCTGTGAGGAGTCTCTCATGATATCACTCCTTCTAACTCTCAGGACTTCTCCATTTTTAGTAGTGATTCAGTTGTGCTTTTTCATCTCATCAAGATGCCATTGTATCTCCTCATATACTTCAATTCAACTATGGGTTGGACCATATTCATGTACTTGTATTGGATCCTTCTTTCACCTTAATGATGTATTGGATCCTTCTTTCACCTTATTGATGTATAGTATCCAGTAGTCACACTCATGTATCTTGACCAAACCCCTCTTGGTTTTAATCCCATATTCTATTGAGACATTGATATGAGCATAGAGATTACTGCCTCATTTATATTTGATATTCTATGTACCTAACCCTCAAGTTGGTTTTTGTATAGGTCTAGCCTCTTTATCCTCTTTCGGAGGTGGGGCTCTTTTTTTTGAATCACCCTTATTCCTAGTTTAGGTGTCCATGATTTCTTATGGATTGAAAGATAAAAAAATATATGATGTATTTCAATCATACGATTTGACCTCACACATGATCAAAGGGAGACAATTAATAACATTTTTTTCATCTTCCTTGTCATGAGTGTCATCACCATTGTAAAAAATTCCTGGTAGTATTATCCCCATTTCCACCACTTCTACCTCTATATTGTTGAAATTTGGTTGAGCTTTGATATTTAATTCTTTTAGATGCGGAGACTTGAAGTAATGAGACAATTCAATCCATGAAATTCATACAACCATAACACAAGATATAACCTGGGGAAAATCCTCAAAATTATGAGAAACAAAACCCCAACAATTCTTCTCAGTATAATATAATGGATAGCAGAGAATGCTTTCTTTTACAACATAGAAGATTAATTTCGGAAGATAAGAGATCACCAAACTTCGTGGTGAAGATACAGAAGCAATAGATAAGAGACATCAATCGGATGTGTGCCCAACACAACAATAACAAGCATGAACAATACCTTGCACAAAGAGAAGCATCTTGCCTTCAATGGATAAGAGAATTTGCTTCACACTGGATTCAACAATCTTGTATATCATATTTATACATTCTTCTCTTCTATTTTTAACTTCTAACTTCAGGATAAACTTACCCTCAAACTGGATGTATTAATCTTGCATGGAGTGGTGCACCCCACTTCTCATGCAGTGCTTCATCTCACTGAGTTGTCACTTAGGATGAACTCGCCTCTTAACTGAAAGCTTTCCCACTTAGTTAGGTGGCTAACTTAAGTGTCGACATGCAAGTGTCACAACTCATGTGTCATATTTTAGTTTAACATAAGTGTCGTCATGCAATAACACCTAGTTAACTATATCTTCTTTGTTGTCACTTAGTTAACCCTCTTTAACTGAAGTGTCGTCTTTTAGTTTAAATAAAGTGAAAATACTTTAGTTAACTAGTCCCTTTTATTTAACACTTAGTTAACTGAAATCATGTTGATTGATTTACTTGAAGTGACCAATGTGAGTTCTTGAGTTAACTGAGACATATCTTTAACTGATGCTTTAATTGAAGCATTGATACTTAATTGAAGCTTTATAACTGAAGCTTGAATAATTCGAGTTCTCTTTAATTAGATGAAGTGTCTGCATGGGCAATTCAAATTCTCTTGATCTCTATGCTATATCTTTTATTTATTTCTCTCTTGCTGCATGGTCAATATGTGCTAACTTTAATTATCCATCACATTACAATATAATAAGAATAATTATCAGATGTTGTGATCATATTATATTATTCCGTACCAAATGATCATATGCTAAAGTAATTCACTTTAGAGGTGATCAATGTCTATATGAGACTTAATAGCAATCTGGTGATCATGGTTAATAATATATCACACAACATTAAATGCTTTTAACAAGTAAAGCATGACCTTTATACAGAAGTTCCACCTTTATACGATAGGTCCATCTCATGGATACCTTTATATAGAAGGTCCACATGATAATCATGACTTGATACACACAAGTCCTGAGCCTTTTCCAACAAGACGTTACAACATCATTACTTTGATCAATTACCTCTATACGGGAGGAATAACCTTTACACATAAAGTAATCAAAGTGCTCACCTCTATACGAGAGGACCAATCTTGACTATACAAGATTGGCTTGGAGAATGTCTCTTGACGTTGTACATTTAACATATATGACCTCCACAATGTGACCAAAAGTTAAATATAAGTCAAAGTTTGAAGCTAACTAACACATCATGGATTTTCCATAAATTTACACAATGGTGCATCACACTAAAATCCTTGAAAACCAAAATGTTGTCCCAAATCCATAATTAATTTAATATTAAGTTCTTTGTGCCTCTCAAAAAGGTGTAGTGGCTGACAATGGACATACTGTAACTATTATGGCTGAAAATAGTTGCTTATTTGGTCTCCAAAACCTAACTTCCCCACTTAATCATCAATGAAAGGGGAATCATTAACACTGGAGCTATATATATGATTATTGTCCACATTTTCTCCTATAAATACAATTTTTAAGGTCATAATTTCATATTCATACACATAGTAAGGTTATGCTACCATTTCATACTAAAAGTGAGAGATAAAACTAGTATCTCTTTTTCCCTTTCACCATTTGGAATTAACCATCACAATCACTTGGCTAGAAACTTGGGCACAAAGGAGAATACGAACCGTCTCTTGGGTTAGTTGCAGAGACCCATTTCCTTATACATATAAAACTATGGTGTTTTCATCTCACTTTATTCTTTGTGTAAATATAATATAAAATCATTTTTTACATGTAATGCCTCTTATGTTTTTAGCTAGTTTTCCCATTTGTTATGCATGCATGGTTAAAGAATTCAATTAATTTATTTTAGTTTCCATCCATCATTTGATTTGTTACTTGAGATATCACAACCCTAAAGTAAGTAATTTTCATACATGTGGGTGAGAAATAACCTACACCATTTCATATGCTAGATTTAAAAAAAAACTTCTTACAAATGCTTTAATGAACTAACTTCACCAACCAAGAAATGAGTCAATATCATTCTACTAGGGAAAGAGTCCATGCCAACAAGACTATTTTTATGTTGTCACATACATTTTTCCTACTCTCTATTGGGTTCTAATACATATTACAATGATCATCCACGATGATTCTAACAATTAAACATATAACATAATTAAAAATGGCACAAAACATAGTCACACATAGTACACAAAAATTATCTTGGAAACCCCTCTACTGGAGAGAAACAACAAACTAGTGATCTTTACCACTCATTTATTAACAACACTCTTAACTAATGTTTACAACAACAATTTACAAGATCACTTAAACTCAAGCATGAATTTACTACTCTTGTACAAGTACTTTTCCTTCACCATTCCTCTTCTACATAGCCTTTGAAATTACATCATATTTATAGATGCAACACATACACTAGCTCATGGTACCCACGTTAGTTACAACTAACTTCTCATTAATGGAAATCCATAACTTTTGAAATGAACGCATTTATTTGGTTACAGTCGACTTAACTGATTCAACTATAGTCGATCTCTTGTTGGGCATGTTGTCATCCAAGTGTTCATTGAATTCATTCTCACTTTGTGCTCATTGAATTCCCCATCGACCAGTTGATATCAATGGCCAGTCGACTATGGTAGTCATCCAGAAAACCAAACTTCTATTATCTTTCAACTTCAATTCTAATTGACTATCGACTTCGTCCATCGATTCGCATGCAAAGAATATAACACACCACTTTTTTATTCATTGCATACACATAAAATTTTAGACCTCCAATTCACTTAATCGGGGCTAATAAGGGCATCGATTCCCTACATCAAGAAAAATTTTGAGTGGTCAATGATTCTACAATGTTCTTCATAGTGTCCACCTTTTCTAGCAACAATTTTTGGTTTTCCACCATGTCTCTCACAAAGTGATACTACACATCAATGAGCTTTGTCTTTGAATGGTATTTAGGGTTCTTTTCCAGGAATATTACACTTTGAATATCACAATCTAACCTAACAACTTGTTGTTTAAACCCAACCTCTGAACACAATATCTGCAAACAAGTCGCCTCTTTACTTGCATGAGTGGCTACCATGTATTCAACCTCAATAGTCGACAATGAAACAAACAACTGCCTCCTACTCATCCAATTGATTGATCCATTGAATAACTTGAAAACATATCCATTGGTTGACCATCTACGGTCGATAGCTTTATCCCAGTTGGAGTAAAAAAATCCATGTATAGATATTTTCTTATCAGTTTCAATTTTTCCTTGATAACATATTGCATAATATGTTGTTCCACACAAATACCTGAAAATTCTCTTGATTGTCGTTGAGTGCTCCTTTCTAGGCATTGACATGTATCTACTCAATATCTCCACTACATGGGAAATACCAGGTTGGGTATAGGCCATTGCATACATTAGACTACCTAAAACACTGTCATAGGGAACATGTTCCATGTAATCTATTTCTTCATGTGTCTTAGGACATTTTTTATCAAATAACTTTACTCCTACATTAATAGGGACCTTAACCGGTTTTCACTCCTGCATGTTCAAGCATTTCAGAACTATCTCAACATATTTACTTTGACTTAACCAAATCCTTCTATCTACTCAATTTCACTTTATTTCAATTCCAAGAATGAAATGAGCTGCACCAAGATCCTTCATGTCGAACTTGGACGACACCTACAATTTCACCTCCTTAATTAGATCCATGTTATTTACAACCAACAACAAGTTGTCAACATATAAAATTACATACATAAAGTGATCAATGAATTTCTTACTATACACACATTGATCAACTTGAATTATCACAAACCCTAGATACTAGATATACATATCAAATTTCTAGTACCATATCCTGGGAAATTGCTTTAAACCATAGATAGACTTCTTGAGGTTGCAAACCAGCTCCTCCTATCCTTTCACAATGAATCCTTTAGGCTAATTCATATAAAATTCTTCTTCAAGATCACCATAAAGAAATGCTTTCTTTACATCTATTTGTTTTATCTCAATATCAAATGTTGCAGCTAAATACATTAGTACCCTTATAAAATTTAAGTTAGCAAAATGAGAGAAAATCTCACCAAAATTGACTCCCTTGACTTGGGAATATCCCTTTTCTACCAGTCGATCCTTGTACTTCTTGACCTGTCCTGCTGCATTCATATTTTTCTTAAATTCACATTTATTGTTGTGGGGTTTCCTTCCATTTGGTAATGTGACCGAATCCCATGTTTTATTCCTCCTCAAGGACTCCATTTCTTCTTCCATGGACCTTTTCTAGATTTTACCCTCTGTCGAGTTGATTGCTTCCTTTATCATTCTAGGATCATCTTCAATGGTAGATAACACAAAAGAAGAGTGAAAATAAAGTGGACTATACCTTTCGAGTTGTTTCTTTGCTTAATTAGACCTCATGACAACTGGAGTCTATTGTTCCACCTCTTCGTCAAATTTAGTCAACTCATCTAAACCTAGGTTTTCATCATTCATTTAAAACTCTTACTTTTTTTGTTTCTTTTCTCTTTTGACCTCTTCAAACTAGGAAGTTCCTTCAACTTTTATGAAGATCACATTTGTACTATAAACTGCCTTCCTTTTGACCAGATTCCATAGCTTATACCCCTTCACTCCATCCTTATACTTGATGAAGATGCATTTCTCAGACTTGTTGTCAAGTTTGCTTCTTTTCTCTTTTGGGATGCACACAAAGGCATCACACCTAAAGACTCTTATATGTGTAGGAGAGTGATTCTTACCAGCTCATGTCTCATATGGAGTCATCTCGACTAGAGTCATCGATGACGACCTATTCACCAGGTAACATGTCGTGTCGATTACTTCTACCCATAATTCTTGTGTGGTACCAACATCACTGGGCATATCCATTAGCATTCTATGCATTCTTTTAACAACGCCATTCTATTGAGGCATGTATGGAGTTGTGTTTTGTTGAGCTATAACATGCTATTTGCAGAACTGGTCGAACACCTTACCACAAAATTCTCCTTTGTTATCAGATTTCAACACCTAGATATTTTTGTCAGCATAATTTTCTACAAGAGCCTTGCACTCTTGAAATTTCTCAAAGACCTTAAATTTCTTCCTTGGAAAATACAACCATGTTATTCTCGATAAATCATCTATGAAAGAGACGTAATACTGTGATCCTTCCAGTGATGGGATCAGTATTGGTCCAAACATGTCACTATGCATTAACTCCAATATTTCCTTGTCCCTAGTGACCATGGATGAGAAACTTACATGACTATTTTTACGATAAATGCAATGTTCATAGAAGTATACTTCTTCATAATAGTGAGGGATACCTTCGACTATACCTTTATTATGCATACCACAAAGTCCTTTCTCACCAATGTGTCCCATCAGCTAATTCCACAACATGGTTGAGTTGAATAGACAAAAAGATATATAGTTGGATTCTGGAAAGGCTGTAGTCACAAATCCATTGGTGTTTGCTCTTCCCAATAGCTTGTATAGTGTTTCAGTAGGGACTCCTCTCATTACTACCATCACTCCTCACACCATCTTGCACATATCTTTCTCAAATATAGACTGCACACTTGCATTCCACATCTTACTAACATAAATCATGTTTTGAGCCAAACTTAGGATATGCAACACACCTGGAAGAGTTCCTCTCCTTCCATCTTTTAATATGAGTTGGAATTTACTTCATCCAAACACCATGTTCGATGAATCATATCCTAGAAGAATTTCACTCCTGTCAAACTTCTCACATTCATAGAACCATTCTCTACATGGTGTCTTGGGAAATGATGCACGTAAGTCAATTAACCAAGGGTCATGGTCTGACTGTGTACTTGTCGAGGCCAAATGCACATCCCCTTTTTCTTCAGCCAAAAGCTTACTTCTAGTTGACTGTGCTCCCTCAAATCCTTTTCTCTTCTCGACTTTCGTTGACATATAATCTCAATTATAATGCCCTACCTTTCCACATTGCCATCATTTTCTTATTGTCAGATCAAGGGATTTATATATGGTGTTAGATCTACCCATCAACTTTGATCTTCCTGAAGTATTTTCCTTTTCCTTTGTCGATCAGTCAACCTCTCACCACCATGGTGTCATGGGCCAAACCTTCCATGTTCTTTCATCTTATATCCTATGACCATAAATATGCGACCACATAATTGATCTTCAATGTGGTATAATTGCTTCCAATAGCCATGACCAGGATATCCCATGAGTATGGAAAATATTAGAATAGACTGATACATTTCTCCTCCGTTGTGATTTTAATATCCACATACAACAACTAACTAATTACAGTGTTGAACAAATTCAGGTGTTCTGTAACCAATCCACCCTCATTCATCCTCAAAAGATATAAATTTTTCCAAAGAAATAATTGCTTAACCAGAGATTTCAATTGGTACAAGTTCCCCAACTTCTCCCACAACTTGTTTGCAGTTTCTTCTTCAAAGACATTCAACTATACAAAATATTCTAAACAAAGTCAAATTGTGCTCATTGCTTTCCTGTCTATTTTCTTCCAATATTCCTCCAACATGCCTGTTAAAGTGGTTTTGGGGTCAATAGAAACCCATTGTTCTAGATCCACAAGAAGGTCCTCCATTTTAAGATTCCAAATCTCAAAATTATATCCATTAAAATTTTCAATTTCTATTATTGAATTGTTGGCCACTTTCAACTATGAATTAGTTGTTCTAGAACTCCCACTGAAACTAGGTATTCTCCAAATACAAGATCAATCCCAACCCTCAACAACAAAGGAATCCCCTTGAAGCCACATATAGCTCTAATACCAACTATTGGGTTCTAATACCTATTACAATGAACATGCATACATATTCTTATAGTTAAAGATTAACAAAATTAACAATGGCATAAAACATAATCACACATAGTACACATAAATTACCTTGGAAAGCCCTCTACTGAGGAAAACCAACAAACCAATGAGCTTTACCACTCATCTATTAACAACACTCTTAACCAGTGCTTACAACAACGATTTACAAGATTTCTATAGTTCAAGCATGAATTCACTACTCTTGTACATGTACTTTTCCTTCACTGTTCCTATTCTACATAACCTTTGACATTACATCATATTTATAGATGCAATGCATACACTAGCTTATGGTGCCCAAGTTAGTTAAAACTAACTGTTCATTAATGGAAATCCATAACTTCATAATTGAATGCAGTTATTATGTTACAGTCGACTTGACTAAGGTAACCATAGTTGATCACCCATTGAGCCTCTTGTCATCCAAGTGTTTGTTGAATCCATTCCTGCTTTGTGCTCGTCGGATTCCCCATCGACTAGTCAAGATTGATGACCATTGGACTATGCTAGTCAGCCAATTGACTAGACTTCTACCGTCTATCAACTTTAGTTCCAGTCAACTTGCTACTAGTCGACTATCAACTTCGATTATCAATCCACATGCAAGGAATAGAGCACACCCAACACTCTCATAAGGGTAATGCCACAATATATATGGAGGAATCATTACTCCACTAATATAGAAATTCAAGTACTCTTAGACTAAAGAGCTGTAGCATCAATGCATCATGTATTCTATTGGAGTGAATGGACCAAGTTTTAAAAAAATTACATCATTATACCCTTAAAAAACTAAAAGATAAACCAAGTTTCAAGAAAATTAAATCATTATAATCTTAAAAAACTAAAAGACATTTAAGTTATATTTTATTTTTAGAAATTATAAAAAAAAATCATAGTAACTTCAAAGATTCACAAATAATAACTTCAAAAAATACAAAAATAACCAAATTCTCTTTAAAAGGGCACCTTAATCATACATATATCTTGAAAAGTGAAATAATATAAACACTAAAATATATATCTAAGAAAAGGCCGAACACTTCATTTCAAACATTCAATTTCATGAGAAATAAAATTAAAGTTAAATGCTCAAATATATTAATTCATTAATCATTCAACAAACACATTAATCATTTGCCTCAGTTGGTTACAAAATAATCACCTCATAGTTAGGCCTAGACAACCTTTGTCCTGGGATTTATCAATACTATTTACACAAACAATTGATCTCAACTATGGTTGGTTACAAAATAAACACCTCATAGTTAGGGCTAGACAACCTTTGTCCCAAGCTTTATCAATACTATTTATGCAAACAATTGATCTCAACTATGGTATATTGAAAAAATGATGGGAAGAGGAGAAGAGACATCCTAATGTGATGAATCCAATTATGAGGTTGCATGGAAATCTCAGTCATGCTTTTATAGAAAATTCTAGACCCTTTAGTGTAGGTAAACTTTGATTCTTCATAGCCTTTGTTCCTCCTCCTGACACATGCAATTGAACCATGATTCCCTAGAACAGTTTAGGGTTAAGTAACTAATCCAAGGGATTAGTACCCTAAAACAAGGGGATTAGTGGAAATGTAACTCAAAATGACTACACATTAACATATTTCCCTTCGCTGACTTGGTGCTTGATCTTCTCTATGATTACACTTGTAGTCCCATCAACCATCTAACCATCTGGAAGCTCTTACTATTGAGATGTTGACATCTACTAAAGGACAAGTTGACGTGGTGGTATCTAAGCCAGTTCTCAAATATAATGTGGGGCCTAAGGCTTATATGATGGCTTTGATGAGGATCCATATAATGTTGTGGGCCCTACTACAATTATAATATGCTTCGATCATATATCTTTCTCACACTAAACCACTCTCCTTCTCACCCGCACAAGGTCTTGAACATCTTTTCTAGGTCGTTTTGATTGGAAAATTTGACTAGATATAATATCCTTATCACGTGGCTTACACCAAGGTGTAGGAAAACCGAATCTTGTCATCCAAGTGATATTATCCATATTATCCATGACAAATTTTCATGATGGATTGGGATCTCATGGATTTTTCATTGGTGGTGACGTGACGTTCCACAAAATATCTATTCTATGTTAACATTCAACATCCATTACCACAATAGTTTTGTTTCTCATCCCGCAAGTAACCAAATGATTCATGGGTAAGATGTCCCTTATTTTACCTACATAATGAGAGTTCAAGGGTTTTCTCTCCATTTATTATTTTATATTGATATACTTTCAAGTACATGCCATCAAATTCCACATATTACATTGAATTATTTTTCAACTAAGGGAAATATTTGATGAAAGTTCCCTAGATGGCACTCTTGACAGAAGCCATATTTTTCTTCAAGTTGACCTAATCCATTGCAATCTTATATCTTAATTTCCAACCTTTTTCATGCACTAGACAGGCTATTTTAATAATGATCAGTGTGTTATGGGATTAATCTATATTCTTTGTTCGTGTCTTTA
Organism: Larix kaempferi; assembly: GCA_027924585.1. Lineage (NCBI taxonomy): Eukaryota > Viridiplantae > Streptophyta > Pinopsida > Pinales > Pinaceae > Larix > Larix kaempferi. The sequence continues at coordinate 13,954,675 of BSBM01000088.1, read as the reverse complement.
GCTATTTTTTTTCTTCTCATCCAGTTCTTCTTTCTAACTTATATTCCTTATCATAATATTAAAACATTTTACCCTCCACTCTACTAAAATTATATTAACTCATATTTTTTTAAGGTGTGTGGAGGAAAAACACCCCACATCTACATTTATAATAATAGGGGTTGGTACTACTTGACTATGAAGGGATTGGATTTTAAGACTTTAGTTCCTCTTGGACCTTATCTAAAATAATATGTTTCCATATCAGCGAGGCCCTTGCAAACTGCCAACATGGTTTAACAATAATTGATTCTAATTGATTTTTGGTAACTAGTTAGGAATAATTCCAAGTAATTAGTTGGAAATTATTACTAAAAGTCTTACTATAGCTACTTCATCTTATTTATTAACTATTTTATTTGGAGAAAGAAATATGATTAATTCTATTCTTAAAATTTTCTATCTCTATGTCTTTCTCATAAAAAATGACAATAACTTCTTTAACTTTTTGGGAGTCATTTTAACATCTAAAAATTTAGCTTTTAAATTCTTCTTTTCTAATTTTGTTGTCTTTTATAGTGAACTTCAATAATTGCATTTAAATTATCATGGTGTCTATTAGAGCTCTAGTTCATTTTCTCATTCTTTTAGATAATTTGGTTCATTTATAATTGAAAGATAGAGATTAGTAGTTTTGGATATTTTCACATTGTTGTGGGGGGATTTGGTAGATTTTGTTGTAAATTGAGCAAATCTTCAATATCGAGGTTGCATGGTAGTGACGAGCTTGGACTCTAAGGTTTCTAGCATTATCATGGTAATTTTATATTCCTTGGGAATAAGAATCATATTAGGGAAAACATGTGAAACAACTATTAGAGGTAGATTAGACTTTGTTTCCCCAAACCACTTCAACTAGGCGGACTGGATCAATGAGAGAGAGAGAGAGATGGTGGGAAAAATAGTTAATATTTTGACATGTAGTTTGGTTGGTGTCACTATTAAGAGTGTAGGGTAAGTCATTAATCATAGAATTAGAAAAACAATTTCAAAGGATTTGTGGGTCTAAGGAAATAGTGCCAAACATGGAAGGTGGGATGATGGTTTTCAAATATAAAGCATGGTCAACTATGTGGGGTCATATATATACTTCTATCTTGACTCACTTGAGTTAATATTTTTTTAGTTAGATCATTCTTCATCATCTCCTTTTTCTCTCTATCTTTTATTTCCCCTTTGTCTCTATTTATTTCTCCATCTCTCACATCATCAAGGTGTCCACTAGGATAGGTAGTAGAAGATATTAAACCTTGATACCATGATTGAGATATTTGTTGTTAAGGGTGAAAAGGGAAATCTCCTTTTATACTCTTTTGTTGCACTATATGCTTCTATATTCATACACTTAGGTATTATAACAACTTTCCTTAATGAATTCATATGGTGAGAAAACATTTCCTTTTATTCTTTTTAGGGATGAATACTATCCTATAGCTCTATATTCTCCAGAATTGGGGTTCTCAAGATTGTTTGGAGACCTAAACTTTTAGGCATTTTTTACATTTTAGATATTTTTTATGGACCCTATTGTTGGTCACTATAATTGCCTATTAATTAAAATTAATAAACACGGTGCTCAATATAAATTATCAACCCAGGGAAGTTTTATTATTGCAAAGGTAATCAAGAAAAATATATGCATAAACATTTATGTAACTAATGAATTAGAAAATCACCCAACCTACCTAATTGCTAAGGCTATGCTTTGCTCATTACTCAATCCAACTTCAATTATTAATTGAGTGTTAAAATCAAGGAAATTTACAATCCTTCTACAGTATCAGTTCTGAAATCAATTACTTCAAGAGTAAATCAATAAACTTGCTTTTTCAAGAAGTTAAATCCTAAATCAACTCGCAAAGAGGATTCAATCTGTGATTGCAATAATTAACTTTGAATTAGTCTTCTTATATTCTAGAAATTATCCTCTCTCTACCAATTCTATAATTCATAAAGGAAATGAAGTACTCAACGATATGCAGAGACAGAGCACAACTGTATCATCCTAGATTAAATAACACACTTGCAATAAGAAACCACACATTACTCAGTTGACTGTTTCAACAAATAAAAAAAAACCATAAATAGGAAATCCTATTCTAATTACGCACATTGTTTCAGCAGAAAAGAAATTAAGAAATCCTATGCTTAGTAATTAATTGTTTCAAAAGATGAAATCTAACTAGAAATCCACACCAAACGAAATAAAGATTTAAACAAATAACTAATTAGGCAACTCTGTAAGAGGGCGGGCCTTGGCCTTCCAACAGAGATGTCGGTGAAGGCTACCAAATCAACTCCACAAACAATGAAGCAGGAAAACACAACCTCTTTCATTAATGGATAAGTTCAATTACAAAAACTCCCCACTCTTGTTACAATTCTCTTTAAAAATAATCCTAACCTTCGGAACCCTCTCATATCCCTATTTATATTTAGATAAGACAATTCAGGTCCTTCATATTCAGGCATATCTTCAGGCTACTGAATCAGTACTTCAAAAATAGAAATAGTTACAGCATAATTACAATCAGAATCAAATATGTTTCATAAGCATTGAAGCGCTTCACAATCCAACTGATCAATACTTTGAGCGAGTTTCAGGAGGCCGTGTGGATGGGTGCTCGAACTGCCCCCATAACAGGCTGAACCCAAGCCCATAAAAGTTGTGATTGATAGCCGCGTACTTCTTCATCTACGTGTCTCGGCAAGATGATACACCTGTATCTCATTACTTCCATTGATCCTTCACAAGTCATCACAATTAGGAATAAAACCCATAATCACAAGTAATCTTTAAGTATTAAATACAATAAAGCAATAATGAGTTATACGTGTTTGAATCCATGATTTTCCTTGGAAAAGTGATGACTTAGTTATAATAATGGGAAAAAGACAGGGAAAATGATCTTGATGAAAGTGAGCAAAAAGGGACATTTCCAGCACCCAACACCTATTCAAACTTACCCAAGCCTCTTCCCCCATGTTACTACATACTTTCCATGATCTTGTAGTTCTTTACACAAGTGAGATTTTTCAAATTTTCCTCTTCCTTCCCCATAAAGGGGCAATATAGCTTCTTGGTTTTGTGATATCCCTTTATCATGATGTTGAAATCAAGATGGTATGAATTCTTCTTAATCTTCATTATCTTATTTATATTCATATAAACCATAGGGAATTATGCATATTCAAGAATGGTGCCACATTTTGTTTTTTCTTTCCTTAGGTAGCTTATCATTAGTCACCATCAACCTCTTTTATGATTATAAAAAATTTCTTGAAATACTTCAACTATGTTATCATATGGTGGGGAAATAAATTCATCATCATATTTGATAGGGTTTTGATCATATTTCCTGTAAAAAGTGAAATAAGGAGGAAAATGTGGTTGTTTAACAACTATATCTAGAAATGCTAAGGACAATGGTTTGCTTCAAGTGTTTCACCAATTACCCATGGCAATTTCTTGCACTTGTTCACATGATTCTATGTTTGCTGTATTTTTAATATCCATCCTACTCTCAAGGTATTGGGGCCTAACAATTTTCTTTCCCTATCCTATGGGGCAATAAATAAATTGTTCATATTTTGTTCATATTTGCATTTCATATCAAGATAGAAATTGAATGAGCACAAGATATTTGTATCCTCATGTAAACCCTTAGGATGAATAAATCTATACCCGCCAAAAGATGTATGCCATGTCACATGCCCTTTCTTCTTAGACCCTAGGAAATATTTCTCAACCACTTCAAATATTTGTCTAATACATTTTATGACATAATTTAGGGGTCAACAGTATTGACATCCTATATTGAATGATCAATATACCCTAGTAACAATTGATTTTTTCCCTAGGAATCAATCCCCTCTTCTCACATATTTTCCCACTTGTAGATAGTTTCTCACTTTAGCATCAATTAATATTTTAGGAATGTTAATTTGATAACATAAAATGCAACATATGTAATATCTAAATACGTTCATGTCTGGGACAATCATGACCAACGAAAACCAATCAACACAGTGGTTAACTTAATTACTCCTTGTAAAACCAAATGTGCCAAGAAGGTTGGTTGATAATAAATGTACAAGTATTAATAGATGTAATATTTTGGGGAAAATATAAATAAATCCTCTATTGATAAAAATGATCTTCCATATGGAAATATTTGATTGGGGTGAGAGATTCGGTATCTTAGGATAGTGAAGAATTGTTCCTCCCATTGTTCATTTCTTATTCCTTAGTTTCTTCACACTATATTATGCAACCCTCACTGCTACATTTTGTACCATCCATGTGCCCATGATCAGGCCACCACGTGTCATCTTGAGTGAAGGAAACATTCTCCTTCTAAAAGGGTTTATAAATACCATGAGTTCCATCAACCCTTGATCTTTTATTGTAAGTGTCATACCCAATAATTGACAATGAATTAATGAAAGACATTGGTGTAGGTGATTTTCACCCTCATGTACCAAAAGACTTACTTGAGGGTTGTGTTACCTCAAGTAAAGATAAAAAGAGGAAGTGGAAACTAAACTTAACAAATTAAATCCTTTAACCATGCATGCATAACATATAAGAAAACTAGCTAAAAAGAGGGAATGCAACACATGAAAAGAATGGTTTTGATTTTATTACACAATGAATGAAGGGGATTGTGGTTCACCCCTTAGCCAGAGAGTGGAAGTGATTTCATTCTTTTGGATGGTTTGGGAGGCATGCCACCAGTTCATATGATTTGTGACAAAATAAGTGAATGCCCTCAAGTGAATGTCACCTATATGAGGAATTGGATTAGACCGAAGGTCCATAAAACAAGCCAATTCATGCATATACACTCGCAAAGTAAATTTTGCCCAGAGAAATCAATCTGAGTAAAAGCTTCCAAAAATTGAGGAGTTGTCACAATCTGATAGGGCATCCCTTCCTTCAAATCCTTAAGCTTAAACAAAATCATATGTTCATACAAAAATACTGAATAGGATGGGGATGGAGTTCTGCAACTCAAGAGTTCCTGAACTAGATTGTACATTTGTTATTTCTCTTGTTTTATGGTCTTTAAATTTTTAGCTTTTTCAAGTCTTCCTACAAACTTTCCCATTGAAGTTTCTGGAAGAATAATTCCTCGGACCAACTTTATTTGGGTTCCTTAATAGATTTTCTATGTTCACGCAGGGGGGCCATTCCTTCTTCGCACAAAGCAACACGATATCTCCATTTACTGACTTCAAGTTTAATAAAAGAGAGTTCCTTGGCCATCTCCTGATTTCTACGATTTTTTGTGTCTTCTTCCTCTTGTAAATCTAGCTCAATAACTTCCAAAGGCTTCAGGGCATTTACTTTATCATCATGTTTCCTTGTTAGGGATTGGTCTGGAGACACCAAATCCTGTGTTTCAGCAGTTTCTTTTCTATCCATTAGCTCAGGGAACTTAGCAGTCCCTTGTTGCTCCACAACATCAACAAATTCTCCATGTACTGTTGGTTCTTATGGTTTAGCATTTTTTTCCTTCTGTACCATAGTGTCAGCAACTTCTTCATATATTGTTGGTTCTTGTGTTTCAGTAGTTCTTTCTTTTGGTGCCACAGTTTCATCAACTTCTTCATGTACTGTTGGCTCTTGTGTTTCAGCAGTTTTCTCTTTTGGTGCCACAGTTTCAACAACTTCTTCATGTACTACTGGTTCTTGTGTTTCAACATTTTTCTCTTTTGGTGTCATAGTTTCAACAACTTCTTCTTATGCTAATGGTTCTTGTGTTTCTATGGCTTCTTCTTTTTGTGCCACATTCTCAGCAAAGTCTTCTTGTGCTACTGGTTCTTTTGTTTCAGCAGCTTCCTCCTGTGGCATTGATTTGAATACCTCGGTGGTTACTTCATGTGCCACTGGTTCTTGTGGTTCAATGTCCTCCCTTGGAATTGTTGATATCTGTGTCTCTATATTCTCTTATTGGATTGTTGATTCTGAGACCCCAGTAGTTTCTTGTGCAAAGTTGTCCTCAGATTCCTTTCCCCTAATTTCTTGCTCATCCATAAGTGAAGGGGTTGACTCCTTTTCCTGATGATGTTCATCTTCCACCATTGGCTCTGCTTGTACCTTCTCCATCTCTTCTCGTCTGAATTGCTCAAGTTTCCGAGCTGAAAGTCCCATTATTGTGACCTTAAATCCTGACCTTTCAAAAATATCCCCCCATTTTGGGCAGACAAACTCCTCATGCTCCTGATTTTTCGAAACAGAGGGTGAATTATCCACTTGATTGACATCCTCATCCAATGTGCTTAATCTTTGAGCTTCTTGGTTCCTTAAAACTTCTTTCAGTTCTTGAAGTTCTTCTTTAAGCAATCGTACCTCATGTTTCAAAAGATTGTTCTCAAAGAGAAGGTTTTCTACTTGATTTTGATCCACACCTACAACAGATTTTTGTGTTTCAGCAGATGACCGAGGTTTTAAGATTGGGATTTGAATGTGTGCCTCAGTCACTTCTGTTGCTTCTACTGCAGCAGAAGATCGAGTCCTCATTCGTTTTTATTTGATGGGCAACTGTTTCGGGGTGAGGGATATCTTCTTCTTTCTTTGTGGTGTAGAGGGTGTGGGATTTTCTAGGAGAATTTCAATTTCCACTGGGACAAAAAAAGGGAAATCATCCTTTAATAATGATTCCTCCCTTAACTTATTTCCTCCTTATCCAGTTTCAGCATCAGCAGAAGACTCAATTTCATGAATTACCACAGTCTGATTTTCAAATTTCTCTTTTTTTTCCTCCATGTTGGCCTCTATTTGTTGGGTTGGGATTCTATCAAGCTCCTGGGGATTTAAATTTTGAAGGCTCTCTGCAGTTTCAGCCTCCCCTAGAGCCCTTTCTTGATCATTACCAACTTCTTCAAGATCTCCATCCCCTCCCAACTATATTTGATAATCTTCGCACATCATCTTCCTCACTGCTATCTTCTTCCTCTATGGGCACATGGTCTACCCTTACCCCAACAAGAAATTGTCCCCATGATTGATCTCTTCTCTCAAGGGATCTCAGGATTAGCAGTTTAATGAGGCAATAGTTTGTAATGGAGGCTTGAGGATGGTGAGACCCCCAGGCATAATGTGCCATGTTTTGCAAATTTTTTAGAAGAAAATAAGGAATATTAATCAATGCATGGTGACATAGGTGGGAGAGTAGAAAAAAATCATAGGTATAAACAACTTTGTACCTACCTTCACATGTGATGTATTTCTTCAAGAATATGGCAACTTGGTCCCAAGGGTGAGGCATACTTTCCCATGTTGTGCCACGTCCTTTTGGTTGAACACTCTCCCCTGCTCCAAGGAAATATTTTACTGCAGTTAGGTTGGGCCTCTTTCGGTCAAACCATCTTCTCCCAGTTCTTGGAAATCCCATGACTTCTACTAACACATGCTCCAAAACATATACCCTCAGACCCCTGAATTCTAAATGATCACCTCTTAAATTCATGGTGAACAGTAATGCCGTCTCCCCATTAAATCCACTCAACTTTTCAAAATATGTGGGCCATCCGGATTCCTCAAAGATGCTAAAACTTCTATGTTTCTGCGCAGGGCATCCATTGACTCGGGATTGTGGCAGACTGCAGAACCCCCCATACTTACTTCTCTTTGGTAATACCAGACGATACGAATGAAAATTTCCCAATTCGAATGCTGGAGTTGCAGCATGTAGCGACAAAGATGAACAGTGGATAGTTCGTTGGGTATTTTTGGAAATTTGGTGCATTATGGAATAAACTTGTGCTAAAACGTTGGCGTATAGATTGGACAAGGTGACGGTGGTCAATAAATGCAGAGAGGGTAGTGATGTGGATCGGTTGGTTAAAGTTGATGACATGGACATACACACAAAATATAATAATAATTACTTTGTCCATTTATGCCTAGTCATACTCGCGATGAGAGTTCATACCTCTGCACTTACCGTTCTTAGAACATCAAATTGTGAGGTGGTGCACCTTGGTGTCAAATCGATTGATGGAAAACACCACTTCACATGCAGCTTCAAGAAGTCGGTTGGCCGTTATCTAGTTAGGAAAATGAACATGTCCATGTCATAGCTTAATTGCATTAATGAGTGGGAACTTCTGGAAAAAAAAATCTGCTTTAATTTTGAAAAGAAACTATGGCAAAGTTTCGGCAAAAAGATGAAAAACTAGTGGATTTTCAGTAGAAAGTTGGCATAGTTTCAGCAGTAGGATGGCAGAGTTTTGCAATCGCTTTCTCTAATCCTTGACTATCAAGCAGCTGCAGAGGAACTCCCATAATTTCACAGTCGATTGGCCCATTACAATTGTTCCTTTCCTATCGGGTCCTTCGCATCTCATCCCTTTACACAATTTTCTAAAAAAACGGTTAAAATCGAAGATAAAAAACTATCAGGCAGTCTATAAACTAAAACCAAATCAGAAAAAGAAAGAAAATAAGAATGAATTTATTTATTTACAAAATATCTTATGAAAAATATGCAGCAAACTCAAAGAGTTGGAGAAACAGAAAGAGATTCATGTCCCTGTACCAATTTACAATTTATATCAGCCGTAACGTTAGACGCAAAGGCATCCTTCGACAGAGGCTTATGATAAAGCTACAACTGAGGACCGTTGGCAAAGAGTGGAGTTTGACATTCGTCAATTGTGGTCAATCGAATAGTTCCATTCTTGAACACTTTATCCACTTTATAAGGCCCCAACCATATGGTACATAGTTTACCTTTAAAATCATTTTTGAACCGTGAATCATATAGTAGAGCTCAATCCCCTTCACAGAATGTTTTCTTCTTAATAAACCTATCATGCCACTTAGAACATTATTTCTGAATCATTGAAGTCTGATGTACAATTATTGCGCACTTCTCATCGAGTTCATTTAGCTGATTTAGACGATCCTTTTGAGCTTCTGTTAAATCCAAGTTTTCTTCCAAAATAGTCCTCAAAGTTTTAATTTCAAATTCCACGGGGAAGACAATATTTTTCCCGTAGACCAATTCATAAGGAGAGAATATTGTGGTGCTGCACCATGTAGTTCGATATTCCCATAGTTCTTCAGGGAGTCTTTTAGCCCAGTCCTTACGATGACTCTTCACTGTTTTTGTAAGAATATATTCGATAACTTTATTTGTACTTTCCACTTGGCCATTGGCCTGTGGATGATATGGTGAATTTGTTCGATGCTGAATATGATATTTTTCCAGAAGAGATTCCATATTTTGGGATACAAATTGTGATCCCCCATCTTTCACAATTTCTTTAGGCACTCCAAAATGAGTAAAGATCTCTTCATATAGGAAATCTATGGCAGATTGATTAGTTGCTTTCACCAGGGCTATGGCCTCGGCCCATTTAATCATATAGTCTGTGCAAACCAGGATATAAACTTTTTTATTTAAAGGAGGGTTGATGGGCCAAACAAAGTCCAAATTCCATCTCTCAAAAGGTTCCACCACCAATTGCAGTTGGAGAGGCATCTCATCCAATCTATTGGGTTGACCCATCCGTTGAAATCTATCACAAGCTTGCACATACTTTCTTGCATCCTGAAATAGGGTTGGCCAGAAATAACCCATGCATAACACCTTATGTCCAATCCTTTTATCGGAAAAATTTCCCCCACAAGGCTCATCATGACATGCCTTCAGGATACTGTGGAATTCATCTTCCCCCAAACATCGTCTGATTTCCAAATCTATCCCAGTGTAAAAGAGATACCCCTCTATCCAACAATACCGAGCACTTTGTTGAACAATACTCCTTCTTTCCCTTTTTGATAAATGAGCTGGAAGCTTCCCTATAGCAAGATAATTAGCAATATCTTCATACAAAGGTGACTAAACTGAAACTGCAAACAAATGTTCATCAGGAAAGGAATCCTCGACAGGTGAATTATCATCATTATTGGTTAGTCGAGAAAGAAAATCAGCAGCAACATTTTCTTTTCTTGGTTTATCAATAATTGTAATATCAAATTCTTGCAGTAACAGCAACCACCTAGTCACTCGAGCATTAGTAATAGGTTTATTCATCAAATATTTAATGACTGAGTGATCGATATGCACAAAAGTAGAGTACCCAGTGATATAGTGCATGAACTTATTGATGGCATAAATGACTACAAGGAATTCCTTCTTCGTTACTATGTAATTGAGATCAGCAGGGGCCAATTTTTTGTTGATATAATAAATAGCATAAGGACTATGACCTTCTTGTTGTCTCAACACAAGTCCAATAGTGGTATCAAAAGCATCAGAAGAAATATGGAAAGGTAAGGCCCAATTGGGTCCACGCAAAATGGGTTCTATGGATAATCTTTTCTTCAATTCTACGAATGTTGTTTGGCATGCATCTGTCCAATTAAATTGTGCATCCTTCATCAGTAAGGAAAATAGAGGAGATGCTAGTTTAGAAAAAAATTCAATGAAACGTCTATAATAACCAGCATGTACAAGAAAACTACGTACCTCTTTCTGTGTACCAGGAATAGGGATATTCACAATTACCTTTGTTTTAGCATGATCAACTTGTATTCCTATAGCATATATGAAGTGCCCAAGGACTACACCTTCAATCATCATCATATGACATTTCTCAGTACTGAGAGACAGGTGAGTCTGAGCATGGAATTTTAAGACCTTTTCCAAGTTATGCAAAGCCTCATCGAAACTACTACCGGAAGGAGTGAAGTCATCCATAAAAATTTCCATACAGTCATTAACCATTTAAGAGAAAATTCCAATTACAGCCCTTTGAAATTTAATCGGTGCATTACATAATCCAAAAGGAAGTACCCTATATGAAAAAGTGCCCCAAGGACATGTGAAGGTAGTCTTATCTTCGTATTCAGGGGCAATCTAGATCTGATTATACCCACTAAATCCATCTAGAAAGGAGAAGAATTTTTTACCATACAGGGTATCCAGAACTTGATCGATAAATGCAAAGGGGAAATGGTATTTTTGTGTAGCTTTGTTCAATTCTCGATAATCCACATAGACCCACCATTTTCCATTTTTTTAGGTACAATCACTAACGGGGAAACCCATTCACTGTCTGAAATAGGGTAAATAAACCCTGTATTTAAAAGCTTTTGAATCTCTTCCTTCACAATGTCTCTTAAACTTGGGTTCATCTTGCGTTGGGGCTAGCATATGGGATGACAGTCATTCTTAATGTAAATGTGGTGAGTACATAACTCAGAGGGAATACCTCTCATGTCATTGTACCCCCACATAAAGGATTCCTTATGATGTTTCAGTAGTGTAATTAGACATTCCAATTCTTTAGGCGTGAGATTGGGGTTAACATTTAAAGTTTTTCCAGGATCGATTTCTATTGGTATACTCTTTGAATTCTCAATCAAGCGAACAGTTTCATAACTTTTAGCAAGGAGTTCCTCAGTAAGTTCTTCTTGTTCACATTCACTCATGGTATTATCCAAAATTTGATATGCCTATCTAGAAACCGTCATCGGTTCGCTAATGAAACTGCTGATGGTGTCATCCTTAGTTTCATTTTTGAAAGTCAAGGCCCTTCCTATAGTAAGAAGAGGTTGCATGCTCTCTTCTTCTTCCAGGTCTACCCATAATGGAGTTGCAGCATCTAAACTAGGTTTTACTAGAGGATAAAGGGTCAATTTTTTTGTATTGGTCCCATCAAAGATCGTCATGGATCTTGATCTTCAATTGATATACGTGTATGTTGTAGCCAACCAGGGTCTACCTAAAATGAGTGGATGTCCCCCCAACTATTATTTAGGTTGTAATACAAGGAATTATGTAGGGTATTCCCATGAATTGATAGAAACCACTAAATCGTCCAAAATTCCCTCAAGTTTAATTGTGGATCTGTCAGCCAGTTCTAGCACTATGGGGGTTGGTCTAAGATTGGTGAGCCCCAATTATTTACGGTTTCAATTATCATGACATTTATTGCTTCCCCTAAATCAACTAAAACATTAGGAATCTCAGTGTATCCTATATGTACTATAAAAGTGGGATTTCCATAATCATCATATTTAGCCACAGGGACCTTCCCCATCATTAATTCATAAAACTTTCCCACCACATGAATTGTCAGAGGATCTTTAGGTTTTCTTCATGGTTTCTTTACACACAAATCTGTTACAGTTTTGGAATAAATGGGTACATCATGCAGGGCTTGCAACAATGGAAGCTTAACGTAGAGTTTCTTCAATTCCCCCAGAAGGTTAAAATATGGTTGATCTGGTGCTTTCTATAGAGTTCATCGCTCAGGATACAGAGGACTTCTTGGAATTCTTGCAGGGATCTATTCATCATATGTTTCAATCAGTGTTTCAGCAAGTGTTTTAGAATTATCAACAATGCGAATTGTTGCGTTAGTCGGGATTTTCACTTGTTTATTCATTCTTTCTTCGGTCACAGGGGATGGAACATCCTCAATGAAAATAGGTTCTACCACCCTCCTAGATCGTAAATGCAACTCATTACAAGGGATATGGATGATAGAATAAGCTGGCATGTTTGTTGTTTCAAATTGTTGCATTGCCTTATTATCGAGGTTAGGATTGGGTTGAGCAGGAATTTGAGGTCGTAGTGGTGCATTAATTGGTGTTGCACTAAGAGGGAGTTGCAGTTGTGGTTGCTGATATTGTTGGTGAGGAAATTGGTTATGAGGGAATTGATTCCCTAGATAAGGATTTATCCACCCTGGAGACCAATGGGTTTTTTTATTTAACTGAGATGCCCATGATGTCCAAGGAGTAGGATATTGCATTTGAGGTTGAGTAGCTGGTTTCCACTAATTATTATGATAAGAGTATTGTGGAGGAAATTGAATATTCATATTATTCCAGGAACTAAAATGTAGGATTTGGATTCATACCTGGAGCATGATGTTTCCAAGGCTTCTTTTGTGAGATAAAGTAAGCTTGCTCCACGTCCCCATTAGATGCTTGGAAAACTGCCTTGACTTTTGGAAATGAAGGGCACTCCTTGGTGTTGTGGTCCAAATCACACAGACCACACACCTCTACCTTGTCAAGTGGGAATTCCCTTAATGGGTGCCTCTTTCTGCATTTAGAACAGAATATTCCCAGTGCCAGATCTTCATATGTCTGCCTCTGCTTTGCTTTCAGAACATCCAATTGTGAGGAAATATAACTCATCATATCATTTTTTAAGTTTTAGATAAGATTACCTATTTCTTCTCATGTAGCTCTACCACTAGCTGAATTTTGTGCCCTTGTAAGGACATCCCGGTCCCTTGTGCTGGTCCTGGAAGATCCCCTAGAGTATCTTAAACACAGATATATAATTTGGTCGAAAGATTCTCTTGAGATATCTCCTTTTCCTAACAAGTTGAGCATATCCAAACAATCTTCTCTCATTCCTCGCAATAATATGATTTTCAGGACATCTCTCCCAATGTCAGCATGGCCAGATCGCTGCAAATTATACAAGAGTCTCTCCACAAAATATTCCAAAATATCATCCTCTTTCTAGACCATTTTGAACAGTTCTTCCCTTCTATCCTTGGTTTTACATTAATCTTGATATTTAGAAAGGAAGACTTGTTTCATTTGGTCCCATGATGTAATTGTTTCACCACCCAAACTCATAAACCAACATAGGGAATTTCCCTTTAAGATGGCAAGAAATAGTTTTAACTTTTGTTCACTGGAGGTGTAGTCATAACTTCGACAAATAATTTCAAACTCAAAAAGGAACTCTTCTAAGTCCTCAGTGGACTTACCTTGAAAATTAGGCAATACCGAGGATGAAATGTTCTTCATAGGAGCCACTTCAAGTGTCTGTCAAATGGGGAATTCAAGTGTAGCAATTGTTTCTCCATGGGGATTGTTTCCATTGTCCCCCACTACTTCTTCATGATCATTAGGATTCTCTTCATTATCTTCGTTGTTCATTTATTCCTTGTATTCTTGCTCCTTTCTTCTTCTTTCTTCCTCGAATTTTCGTCGATGTTCCAGCCACTCCTCCTTAGTGACTTCCTTCTCGTTAATTCAATAAAACTCCTCTGCGTTTCTTGTACCCACCTCACTTCCCTTATCTTCTGGAGGATGCTTCTCAAAGATAGGAGTGGAAATTTTTGTTATCTTCTCCATGGTTGATACTGATGATTCAATCTTAGGGAGATATGGCTTCCTCTTCCCGAATATGTTCGCGGTAATTTGGTCAAGGAATCAACTTTGGCAGTTAATTCGTCAATAAATATTTGTCTTCCTAGAACTTGGTTGCTGCCACGACCTCTTCCACCTGCAAATTTAGTGCTTTTGATGGTTTCCCGTTCTTTTCTTCTTGTATTCATGCAAGCTTAAATAATCATACCTTGATCTTGGGGTAGGAACCCGTTCGGTCTATTGAAGGATGTGTAGCTCTTCACTACATCTTATCATCCCTGCAACCCCAAAATCAAAATATCTAAAGAAAAACAAACTAATCAGCTACAATCTATGTCTACCAATTACCTTCCTCGACAACGACACCAAAATGTTGGTCACTATAAATGCCTATTAATTAAAATTAATAAACAAAGTGCTCAATATAAATTATCAACCCAGGGAAGTTTGATTATTGCAAAGGTAATCAAGCAAAATATATGCATAAAAATTTATGTAACTGATGAATTAGAAAATCACCCAACCTACCTAATTTCTAAGGCTATGCTCTACTCATTGCTCAATCCAACTTCAATTATTAATTGACTGTTAAAATCAAGGAAATTTACAATCCTTCTACAGTATCAGTTCTAGAATCAATTACTTCAAGAGTAAATCAATAAAATCGATTTCGCAAGAAGTTAAATCCTAAATCAACTCTCAAAGAGGATTCAATCTGTGATTGCAATAATTAAATTTGAAGGAAATTAGTCTTCTTATATTCTGTAAATTATCCGCTCTCTACCAATTCTATAATTCATAAAGGAAATGAAGTACTCAACGATATGCAAAGACAGAGCACAATTGTATCATCCCATATTAAATAACACACTTGCAATAAGAAACCACACATTACTCAATCGACTTTTTCAGCAAATCAAAGAAAACCATAAATGGGAAATCCTATTGTCATTACACACAATGTTTCAGCAGAAAAGAAATTAAGAAATCCTATGCTTAGTAATTAACTGTTTCAGCAGATGAAATATAACTAGCAATCCACACCAAACGAAATAATAGAATTAAACAACTAACTAATTTGGAAAATCTGTAAGAAGGAGGGCCCTAGCCTTCCAACAGAGATGTCGCTGAAGGATACCAAATAAACTCAACAAACAATGAATTGGGAAGAAGGATAATTTTAGGGGCGAAATTTAGCACATGGGTTATTTTTCCATGTTTTTTCACAAAAAAGGATTCGCCAATTTGCATTTTTTGAAGCCCCATTTCGCCTAATTTTGATGGGGTAAACGTTTTTCACTCTAAAAATCGTCAAATTATTATATAAACTATATAAAATCCTTATAAATTTAAATAATTTTAGAAAAATATCGCCAAATATTTTCTAGTTGAGATTTTAAGAATTAGTAAGATTCGCCAAGGTTTATACACTTTTAAATAAGTATGGGTCCTTAAAATTATCCCTGATCGAAAAAACACTGCCTCTTTCATTAATGGATGAGTTAAATCACAAAACTCCCCACTTCTATTACAATTCTATTTAAAAATAAGCCTAACCTTTTGAACCCTCTTGTCTCCCTATTTAATTTAGATAAGACAATCCAGGTCCTTCAGATTCGGGAAGCCATGAAGATCAAAGATCTTTAGGCTGCTAAATCAATATTTCAAAAATAGAAATAGTTACAGCATAATTACAATCAGAATCAAATATGTTTCATAAGCATTGAAGCGCTTCACAATTGTTAGGAACCTATGTCAACCCTTCTCTTTACTATGTTAGTATATTGTTGTTGGACGCATATGCTTTGTAAGTCGTCCCGTAGTATTTGTTGATCCGTAGTTTATATTAGCCCATAGTATTGACCCATAGTATTGGACGCATATGCTTTGTAAGTCGTCCCGTAGTATTATATGTCCCATGGTTTTGACTCATAGTATTGGGCATAGACTTAGTATATAAGTGTGTGTTGAGGTCATTGAAGGCACCGTGAAGTTAATTGTATTGAGCTTGCTCAAAGGAGGTTGCCCCCTCGAAGTGGCCCGTGATCAATATAAAAGTGATTCTGTTCTGTTATTTCTGATATCTCGTGTATTTGCATTAATTAATTATTGCAGGTTCATCACATCTGGTATCAGAGCACTTTCCTTGGCACAAGTGGGAAATTTTTTTCTTTTTTTGGGCGGTGACTTTCAGATCAATTTCTGAAACTTTCTACACAAAATCAGAAGAAACTGATTGCATATCTGAATTCCTCTTTCAAAAATACGTAGTTTCAAAAAAAAAAATCATCTCATTTGGAGTTCTAAAAGTGGAGATATCGCGGATTTAAAATCAGCAATTTTTTAGAATTTTGGTGACGGCCGCGGAAATTGCGGCGAGAAAATCTTTTGACCGAGTGCCCAGATTTCTATTCTGCTTTCATGGGTAGAAGCAGAGTGGTTGTTCCAGTTCCGGAAACATGCTATAATAGCGATTCTGAGCAATATAGATCCGGTTTTTGAACATTGGGTGGAATTTCTGCCCAATTTTTTTCTGTTGCAGGTTCGGATTTGGGAATCATCCCTATCCGCTTAACTGTGGGAAGTACTTGGGCATAAGCCCTAAAACTCATTGTGAGGAGTACCACAGGAACCCCAAAGTAGCTGGCCCATTGAGAGGACCTGCCAGCGAAAAGGGCAACGACCCCTACCTGATTGACTAGTTCCCACCCGTGAGGTAAACCAAGAGCTGTCGTTTGTGGCAAAGCGGTTATCAGTTTTACCTGAGTCGTGGAGTGAGGGGTACTGCCCCAATACGCAAGCCGTCAGACAGCATTGGTGGCCGAGTGAAACCCCTGAACTGTTAGGAAGCCGCACATACCTGGGGTCCATATCTACTTTCAGCTGAACTATTGTTGATCACTGCTGCGCCGTTTCAGATCCATTTGCAAGCCGTTCCAGATTCAACCATTTTCAATCCATTCGGCGTTGTTCCAGATCCCCTTCGAGCCGTAGCTGCTCCAGTCTGGAAAAAAAAAAAAAAAAAAAAAAAAAAAAAAAAAAAAAAAAAAAAAAGCACTTGCAGATCATTTATGGTTGTCACCCCTTGCAGATCACCTGGTTATGGTTGTCACCCGTGCAGGAGCAAACACCATGGAGGAAGCACTTGCATCCATCCAAACCAAACTCCAAGATCTGGATGAAAAATTTCTCAACCTCCATCTTCAGCATTCAACCATGAACAATAACCGACAGCCAGAATCTTTTGCAGCCACTGGGTTCTCTTCTTCCAACAATTTTCATGGGCCGAAGCTTGATTTTCCTCGCTTCAATGGTACTGATCCGACTGGATGGATATACCGAGCAGAACAATATTTCAGTCTGCATAATACTTTTGATGTCCAGAAAGTTCCACTTGCATCCTTTCATTTGGAACAGGAAGCCCTTCAATGGTATCGTTGGTACATCAAAGCTCATCCCGAGCCAAACTGGACAGATTTTTTCCAACTCATTTTGCCACGATTTGGCCCTAGTGCTTTTGATGATTTCACAGGAGCACTCACTAAACTTCACCAAATTGGCACAGTGAGAGAGTATCAGACGGAATTTGAGAAATTGGCCAATCACACAGAAGGATTGTCTGATGAATTCTACAGGAGTTGTTTTATAAGTGGTCTCAAGGATGAAATTCGCTCAGAGGTCAAAATGTTTTGTCCCAACACAATGATGGAAGTCCTAGGGTTGGCTAAGCTGGCTGAGGACAAGATTGCAGCTCAACAACGCTCCAAACCCACCCTTGTTCCCTTCAGAAATATGGGTTCCCAACGACCTCCCATCACGCCTTCTCCTCAACCAACTCCTATCAAGCATTTGTCTGAAATAGAAATGCAGGCACGCCGAGAAAAAGGGCTTTGCTATAATTGTGATGAGAAATTCACTCGGGGACATAGATGTGTTCAACAAAAGCTCTATCTCTTGGATGTGGATTCTCCGCCTGCTTTAGAACTTGGTGAAGCAGCTACATATACAGTGGATGATCAGATCGACATTCAACACCCGCCTGTTGACACCCCATTTCAGGACGACCCACCTAAGATCTCTCTCCATGCTGTAACCGACGTCACCACCCCACAAACAATGCGGGTCAGGGGATACTTCAAAAAGCTCCCTCTTACCATACTCATTGATTCTGGTAGCACTCATAACTTCATTGACCCTCGGATTGCCAAACAGGCTGATTGTTTTGTCCATCCTTGCTCCAGCTTTGAAGTCATGGTTTCCAATGGGGGCACCTTACCTTGCAAGGGGAAGTGTCACAATGTGCATATCTCTATGGAAGATTATAGCCTACGCTCTGACATGTTTGCATTGCCCTTAGGCGGATGTGATGTGGTTTTGGGCGTTCAATGGTTACGCACACTTGGCCCCATCTTATGGGATTTTGCTGAACTTTGGATGCAGTTTAAAGTCAATGGGGCACAACACAAATTTATGGGCTTACAACCAGGGTCTCTCTGCATCATCAGTTCACATCACCTGGAAAAAATCCTTAAGAAGAATTCACATGGTGTCATCGCTCAGCTCAATTCCATTCAGATGCACCCATCAACAGTCTCCACTACTTCCTTGGATAGATATGCAGGTATCCTTGCTGAACCAATGCGCTTGCTGCCTTCAAGAGACCTTTTCGGTAAGAATGTAGCCAAATCTACCTCTCAGCAGGAAATGATGGCTATTTTGCATGCAGTACAGAAGTGGCAGCCATACCTATTAGGGAATTATTTCTGCATCAAGACTGATCTCCCGAGTCTGGAAATTTTTTTGGACCAATGGGTCTCCTCCCCACCACACCTGCAATGGGTTATCCAACTCATGGGTTCTCCCTATGTGATCACTTACAAGAAGGGTAAGGACAATATGGTGGAAGATGCTCCTTCTCGCACAATTGATGACCCAGTTTCTCTTACATCTCTTTCTCTGCTTGTTCCAAATTGGTTGCAATATGTTCAATAGGGCTATCTCTTCTATGAACTCCATGCTTCTTCATCAACAGGGCACTCTGGGTTCTGCAAAATGTATGACCGGGAACAATGTAACTTCTTTTGGTCGGGACTAAAAATGACAATTCAACAGATGGTGGCTGACGATGATATTTTCCAAGTCAACAAGGGGGAAACGACACTCCTTTCGGGATTGCTCAAACCCTTGCCCATCCCTACACAGCTTTGGCCAACTATTTCTATGGATTTCCTAGCAGCGCTCTGGTGGTACAATACCACATCTCAAAGGACACTATATGAAGCAGTCTATGGAAAAACACCGCCTGTTCTTCTTCCATACACCCTAAGCAGCTCTCCAGTTCAGGAAATTGACTCGGTTCTTCGAAACCGCGATCAGATTCTTCTCATTCTGCAGGACAATCTTCACATGGCCAGAATTCGCCTGAAACAACAAGCCGATCAACACCGTTCTGAGCGCATTTTCCACGCAGCTGACAGGGTTCTTCTTCATCTACAGCCTTCCAAGCAATCCTCCTTGACACTCCAAAGGCGTCAGTGGCCCGCAATGCAAACCAAGGATGCTACCGGGGAACCACTCCAGATTCTGCAGCAATTTCTCCAACCAAAGCTTTGAGGACAAAGCTTTTTTTAAGGGAGAGGGGATGTTAGGAACCCATGTCAACCCTTCTCTTTACTATGTTAGTATATTGTTGTTGGACGCATATGCTTTGTAAGTCGTCCCGTAGTATTTGTTGATCCGTAGTTTATATTAGCCCATAGTATTGACCCATAGTATTGGACGCATATGCTTTGTAAGTCGTCCCGTAGTATTATATGTCCCATGGTTTTGACTCATAGTATTGGGCATAGACTTAGTATATAAGTGTGTGTTGAGGTCATTGAAGGCACCGTGAAGTTAATTGTATTGAGCTTGCTCAAAGGAGGTTGCCCCCTCGAAGTGGCCCGTGATCAATATAAAAGTGATTCTGTTCTGTTATTTCTGATATCTCGTGTATTTGCATTAATTAATTATTGCAGGTTCATCACAACAATCCAACTGATCAAATTCTTTGAGCGAGTCTCTGAAGGATGCGTGGATGGGTGCTCGAACTGCCTCTGTAATAGGCTGAACCCCAACCCAGAAAGGGCGTGATTGATATCCATGTACTTCCTCATCTGTGTGTCTCAGCAAGTTGATACACCTATATCTCATTACTTCCATTGATCCTTCACAAGTCAACACAATTAGGAATAAAACCCATAATCACAAGCAATCTTTAAGCATTAAATACAACAAAGCAATAATGAGTTATACTTGTTTGAATCCATGATTTTCCTTGGAAAAGTAATGACTTAGTTATAATAATGGGAAAAAGATAGGGAAGAGGATCTTGATGAAAGTGAACAAAAAGGGACATTTCCAGCACCCAACACCTATTCAAACTTACCCAAGTCTCTTCCCCCATGTTACTACATACTTTACATGATCTTGTAGCTCTTTACACAAGTGAGTTTTTTCAAATTTTCCTCTTCCTTCCCCACAAGGGGGAAATATAGCTTCTTGGAGTTGTCATATCCATTTATCATGATGTTGAAATCAAGATGGTATGAACTCTTCTTAATCTTTATTATCTTATTTATATTCATATAAACCATATGGAATTATGCATATTCAAGAATGGTGCCACATTTTGTTTTTTTCTTTCTTTAGGTAGCTTATCATTAGCCACCATGAACCTATTTTATGATTATAAAACTTTCTTGAAATAATTCAACTCTCTTATCATATGGTGGGGAAATAAATTCATCATCATATTTGATAGGGTTTTGATCATATTTCCTATGAAAAGTGAAATAAGGAGAAAAATGTGGTTGTTTAACAACTAGATCTAGAAATGCTAAGGAAAATGGTTCGCTTCAAGTGTTTCACCAATTACCCATGGTAATTTCTTTCACTTGTTCACATGATTCTATGTTTGCTATATTTTTAATATCCATGCCACTCTCATCGTATTGGGGCCTAACAATTTTCTTTGCGTATCCTATGGGGAAATAAATAAATTGATCATATTTGCATTTCATATCAAGATAGAAATTGAATGAGCACAAGATATTTGTATCCTCGTGTAAACCCTTAGGATGAATAAATATATCCCCACCAAAAGATGTATGCCATGTCACATGCCCTTTATTCTTATACCCTAGGAAATATTTCTCAACCACTTCAAATATTTGTCTAATACATTTTAGGAGAAATAAATAAATTGATCATATTTGCATTTCATATCAAGATAGAAATTGAATGAGCACAAGATATTTGTATCCTCGTGTAAACCCTTAGGATGAATAAATCTATCCCCACCAAAAGATGTATGCCATGTCACATGCCCTTTATTCTTATACCCTAGGAAATATTTCTCAACCACTTCAAATATTTGTCTAATACATTTTAGGAGATAATTTAGGGGTCAACAATATTGACATCCTAAATTGAATGATCAATATATCCTAGTAACGATTGATTTTTTCCCTAGGAATCAATCCCATATTCTCACATATTTTCCCACTTGTAGATAGTTTCTCACTTTAGCATTAATTAATATTTTAGGAATATTGATTTGATCACATAAATGCAACATATGTAATATCTAAATACGTTCATATCTGGGACAATCATGACCAATGAAAACCAATCAACACAGTGGTTACCTTAATTACTCCTTGTAAACCCAAATGTGCCAAGAAGGTTGGTTGATAATAAATGTACAAGTATTAATAGATGTAATATTTTGGGGAAAATATCAATAAATCCTCTATTGATAAAAATTATCTTCCATATGGAAATATTTGATTGGGGCGAGAGATTCGGTATCTTAGGGCAGTGAAGACTTGTTCCTCCCATTGTTCATTTCTTATTCCTTAGTTTCTTCACACTATATTATGCAACCCTCACTGCTACATTTTGGACCATCCATGTTCCCATGATGAGGCCAACACGTGTCATCTTGAGTGAATGAAACGTGCTCCTTCTAAAAGGATTTATAAATACCATGAATTCCATCAACCCTTGATCTTTTATTGTAAGTGGCATACCCAATAATTAAAAATGAATAAATGAAAGACATTGGTGTTGGTGATTCTCACCCTCATGTACCAAAAGTACTTACTTGAGGGTTGTGTTATCTTAAGTAATGATAAAAAGAGGAAGTGGAAACTAAACTTAACAAATTAAGTCCTTTAACCATGCATACATAACATATAAGAAAACTTGCTAAAAAGAGGAAATGTAACACATGAAAAGAATGATTTTGATTTTATTACACAATGAATGAAGGAATAATATAGAACCTTGAAGGAATAATATAGAACCTTGGTATCAGTTGTAAATGGTAATGTACCTACAAAAATAACTTGGAGGAGGGTTATTTTATATCTCTCGTTCCCTGTAATGTACCAACCAAGATTGGCGATACATTAACTCGCTCCCTTGGAAGAATAAAAAACAATGTACTCAGTGGGCTAATTTTACTGTAGGTAGGAAAAATCAAGTACTCTGGATAGGAGGAGGACTATTATAGCTGATAATACCTTTTAAAAAAGTACTTGGACCATTGATGTTTCGAAATAAACAAGGCTAAAATCTACTACAATGCTCCTGGACACCCCAACATATGCAAACTAATACTTCAACTATACATTGACTGGAATTTGAGGGTGAAGGATTATGACTCATGTAGTCTAAATAACATAAAATAATATTCAATGGAAATTATTAGTTCACTCCAGCAATTTTGGTAAGGTTATGAGGAAGTCTCGCATTTATACAAGGAAAATTGCCTTCTAGGATTGCACCACTAGGCAAATTTCAGGGCTTCCAAAACAATCAGGAAGGCTTATGAATTTCTGATATCAGTATTGGGTTGATTCATATAACATATTAAATAACATCATAAACATAAATCATCTCATGTGGATCAATACTCATTCATTTATTGAATACATTATGGAAACTAGCTAAAAAACAATGCAAATCTAGCAAGGGTGTGGAAAACTCAAATGAATTCAGACGTATGCATTATAAAAGTTTATGATTGATATCATGGGATCAACATAACACCAAATAAATCATATTGGATCCAAGAGGCTTCTCAGAAAAGTCCAAAGATTCAATACTTACAATACAATAGACTAGCACTCGAAAATCACTGGAGAACTTGAGAATTTGAACCATAGGATTCATGACACTTTCTCTAAGCTTAAAACAAGACTTGAATCAGATATAGGACCTGAAATAAAATCATTGACAATGGCTGAATTCCATAATCCTCTCACAGGAATTAGGGGCACATCTCCCATCTTGGACTAGGGTTACATCTCCCAAGTCTCTGAGGCACAATTGAACTCACACCAATACTCAAACTGACAAAATATGTGAAGGTGGTGCACCCTCCTTATTTTATATATGGAGGATTACTTGAGGAGCAAGTCATCTAATCTAATGCTCCCTCATGGATGGATAAGGAAATTTTTCTTTCCTCCTTTTTCCTTTTTTGCTTTAGATTTTTACTGATTTTTCTTGCTTTTCTACCTTATCCTGCTTTTCTGCCTTATCCTACTTTTATGCCTTATCCTGCTTTTATGACTTTATCTTGCTTTCTTTTTTTTTGTTGCTTTCTACCTTGTGCTGCTTTTCCTGATATCTTGCTACTTTTCTGATTTGTACCATATTTCTTTCATTTTTCCTGATTTTCTAGCTTCGAATGCTTTCTCTTAACTTCTTTTGCAAGTCATCTCTCAAGTCAACCTTATCCACTAAAGCACACTTGTGGAGCCTTATGCTATTTTATTCAACATAAAATTACTTAATCGATGAAAACTAATTATTCTTAAGCGCATAATAAACTATAAGCAAAAATTAAATGACACTCCTAACTAATTAAATGCCTGAATTTCAAAATTAACCCCAAGTAATTGAAGTTGTCTCCTCAACCCAATGGATTGGTTGAGTTAGGAACTTGATCTATTAATCATTGTTGATGGGACATGGCATTCCCCCCATCCCAATATTGCTTGTCCTTAAGCAATTTCAAATTGGGGTGTTGTAAGATGTGTCTTCCTTCCCAACTAGCATCCTCACTAGGAAGTCCTTCCCATTGCACTAGGAACTCCTTAATGATTCTGTTCCTTATATTCTTCTCTCGGACCTCCAACATATTTTCAGGAACTAGTACAAAATTTTCTTCATCGTCAAGGGGTGTAAATTCTTTTGAAACCTTAATTTTCTGCCCTATTTCCTTCTTCAAACAGGACACATGGAAAACATTGCAAGTCCTACTACCTAGAGGCAATTCTAGCTCATAAGCCACTTCCCCGATCTTCCTCAAGACGTG
This sequence comes from Larix kaempferi, assembly GCA_027924585.1. Taxonomy (NCBI): domain Eukaryota; kingdom Viridiplantae; phylum Streptophyta; class Pinopsida; order Pinales; family Pinaceae; genus Larix; species Larix kaempferi. The sequence goes on along the minus strand of BSBM01000088.1, from coordinate 13,930,127 downwards.
GTAGGGACCATAAGAACTTGGTTGAAACTTCCTATCCCCTTAGACTTCAATGAGGACTTTCTATAGGGATGCAACGTCAAATAAACCAAATCCCCTACTTGGAAGGTTCGCTCCACTCTATTCTTGTCTACATGCACCTTTTTCCTGTTCTGTGCTACCCGCAAGTTGTCTTTGAGACTTCTGAGTATGTATTGGCTCTCTTCGAGAAAATCATTTTCCTTCTGTGTATTAAAATCACCAAAGATCAGTTCAAAAAAAGTGAGTGCATCATATCCATATAGGGCCTTGAATGGAGGCATTCCAATCGAGAGATGGAAAGTAGTATTGTAACAAAATTCTCCCAAATGGAGCCAAGTAGTCCATGACTTTTGCTTACCAGTAATATAGTTTGTTAAGTATCCTTCCAACCATTGGTTCACTCTTTCTATTTGGCCATTAGTTTGTGGATGGTAGCTTGTACTCATGTCCAAACTTGTCCCCACTAACTTGAACAACTCTTGCCAAAAATTACTAGTGAACTTACTATATTTGTCATTGATGATGGACTTGGGTATGCCATGAAGTTGGAAGACTTATTTGATGAAAATTTCAGCCACTTGGATGGATGCAATATTAGTTGTGACAGAAATAAATGTGCATATTTGGTCAATCTATCAACCACAACAAAAATATTGTCTTTACCTTGGATTTTGGGGAGCCCTGTGATGAAATCCATTGATACACTTTCCCATTTATTCTCAGGAATAGGAAGTGTTTGTAAGAGACCAGATAGATGTGTATCCTCTACGTTTTTTTGCTGACATGCAACACATGATATAACATACTCCATCACCTCCTTCTTCAAGCCCTTCCAAGATAACCTTTCCTTCACTTTCCTGTAGGTATTCACAAACCCGAGATGTCCTGCTAAGGGAACATCATGAGAAACCTCAAGGATATTCTTCTTTAATGAGGATTTTGCAACTAAAAATATCCTATCCTTATGATATATGATATCATTGAGAATATTTTAAGTATCATCATGAATTAATCCATCAAATAAATCATAAGAAAATTGATTCTTTGTATACTCTACCCCAAGCTGTGCTTTCCAATCATCATGAAAATTTATCAATGCAAAGGTTGGTTTTCTAGAGAGAGCATCAGCTACGGTGTTCATCTTACCCTTATTGTATTCAATGTCAAATTTAAATTCTTGGATCTTGCTTACCCACTTTTGTTGGCTATCATTCAGCTCCTTTTGGGTCAAGAAGTGTCTCAAACTATTATGATCAGTCTTGATGATGAACTTACCTCCTACAAGATATTGTCTAAACTTGAATAGAGCATGCATGATGGCTAGAATCTCCTTATCATGGACTGAATATAATCTCTCATGGGGCTGCAATTTTCTACTTTCAAAGGCTAAGGGATGCTTGTTTTGCATCAAGACTACTCCAATCCCATTCCCTGAAGCATCACCCTCAAGAACAAAAGGTTGAGAAAAATATGGAAGTGCAAGAACATGGAAACTACTCATTACCTCCTTCAACTTATTGAATGCTTGCTCAACTTCTTCTGACCAATTGAAATATCCTTTCTTATTAAGGTATGTCAATGGAGATGTTAACCTTGAAAAACCTTTGACAAACTTCTGATAGTAAGTGCATAATCCAATAAAACCTCTCACTTCAGTGAGATTTTTAGGACTTGGCCAATCCACAATAGTTTGGATATTCTCCATGTGAACCTTAACTCCTTCTTGTCCAATCACATGACCAAGATACAGAATATCATTCATTCCCAACTTGCACTTCGATAATTTTGCATAGAAAGATTGATCTGCCAAGGTTGTTAGTACAATATCCAAATGGTGCAAATGATCGTCCCAAGTTCTACTATAGATTGAAATATCATCAAAGAAAACAAGTACAAACTTCTGAATCTTCCTGCTAAACACTCTATTCATGCAAGAATGAAAAGTTGCAGGTGCATTAGTTAGGCCAAAAGGCATAAACATGAACTCAAAGTGCCCATGATGACACCAGAAAGTTTTCTTCTAGGTGTCTTCTTCCCGCATACTGATTTGATGATAACCAGAGCGAAGATAAATATTTGAAAAGTATTTGGATCCATGGATTTCATCCAAGAGCTCATCAATCCTTGGGATAGGATATATGTTCTTGATAGTCTTCTTGTTGAGAGAGCTGTAGTCTATGCACATGCGCATGGTCCCATATTTCTTCTTCACAAGGACTAGAGATTATGCAAAAGGACTTGAGCTTGGTATAATTAATCCCAATTCAAGCAGTTCCTTGATGGTTCTCTCTATCTCATCCTTGAATCTTTTTGGGCACTTGTAAGGATGGAATTTGATAGGTGAGGTACCAAACTCCAACTCAATTCTATGGTCCACTCCTCTATCAGGTGGCCTACCATGAGGGAGGTCCCCAAACACCTTCTTATGCTTTTGTAGCAATTTCTGAATGTCTTCTGGATACTGGGATACTTCCAAAGAGGTACCCTTTGTGATGATTAGGAATTATGCAGCCCACTCAATGTCTCCATGCCTTAGTATGGATCCCATACTATGTGCACTCACCACTTGTTTTGGGTAGGTGTTCATCCCTCTCAACACTACCTCATTTCCATCTTCTCCTTTGAAGGTCATCTCAGGGATTTGGTAGTCTATTGAGTGCTTCCCAATGGAATACAACCAATGTACTCCCAAAACCATGTTAATATCAGCCACATTCACAACATAAAAGCTATATGTAATGGTGTGATATCCTATAGTAATATGGAATTTAGGAATCCATCTAGAACAATCCATAGAATGATTACCTAGAATAATGACAATGAAGCCTCCAAATTTTTCAGTAGGTATCTTTCTTATTTCGACCAAAGTTGAATCAATGAAGTTATGTGTTTCTCCTCCATCCACTAACACAGTGATTGATTTTCCTTGGACCACTCCTTTGAATATGAGTGTATGGAAGCAAGGTACTCATGAAAGTACTACAATCTTGCTCACCTCATGGGTAGGTTCTTCTTCTGCAGTTTCATAGGCCATTTTAGCATTTGCCGGGGCCTATTCTTCTTCCTCCTCAGATTCACTCTCTGATTAAACTTCAATGTAGTGTGCTTTCCCTTTATCACATCTGTTTCTTGGAACCCATGGCGCTTGACATGTGAAACACAAATTCCTTCTTCTCAATTCATCTCTATATTTGGATTAATTGTCCTTCTTGAATTTTCCAGAAGGAACTTTCATGGGTGGAATTTGATTCTTGAATTGAGCAGGAGCAATAGTTCTAGGAGGAAATATGGTCCTCGAAATAGAGTCTTACAAATATCTTGTTATACTCAATGCATCTTGCAAGGTAGAGGGTTTGCAGGCATTCACCAAACCTTTCAAAGGTTCTTCTAAGCCTTCAATAAACAACATAATCAATCTAGATTTTGAGATATCAGTGACCATCACAAATAATTTATGAAACTCATAGATGTAGGCTTCTGGAGTCCCATTCTGCTTCACATGCACTAGTTCTCTGAAGGTTATCTTAGGATCTCTTCTCTCGAATATTTCAACCAATATTCTTGTGAACTCTTAATAAGTGGTCACTTGATCATGCCCAAGTGTTTTCAGGCCATGAAACCACCAATCATTGGATTCACCATCTAAGTGTAGAGTATCCATCTTTATGGAATCTCTCTCAGCCATTGGATTCAACTGAAAATATGCATCAAGCTTTTGAATCCAAGAGTTAGCAGTGCACTTTTGTTAGCCATCAAAGTCAAGCAAATAAATCTTACCAATAACATTTCTTAGCTCATAGTTATTATTTGGCATTCGGAAGCTTCCTCTTGAGTTGGTCTTGTACTGAATATCACAATATTTGAAAGTTAAATCCCTTCTGCACTCTTCATTCAGTGTGAGTTACTCAACATATTTGTCTTCCCATGAAGCAAGACCTTCATTTCAAACCTCAGGTTCCTCTCTTTTTTCTTCAGTAAACTTGGGCATAATAAGACTGGAGTGAGGCTTATATTCCATATTGAATTCATCATGGCAATTTTAAGGCTCATTTCTTGAGAAAATAGAGCCACCATTGATCTTCCTTTCACCATGTGGGGTACCATTGCTTCTCCCCTCTCCATTCTTGCTTCCTAGTTGTTGAGCTAAGAACTCTCTGGTTTATTTTCCAGATTGAACAATATTGTGGGATATGTCTTGTAATCCTTTCATCATGTTTTGCATAAAGAGTTTGAACTCATATTTTTCTTCAGTGTGAGACATATCTAACTCTCCTTTTAACTTTCCTTCAGTAGAATTGATTTCTTCACTCTCTTATTCCTCTATGAGAGGATCCTTCTTCTTGAAATTTGAATATATTTTGGGACTCATAGAATGATGTCAAGAGAAAGTTCATACGACCATGCTATGATACCACCATAATGTACCAACCAGGATTGGTGATACACTAACTCTCTCCCTTGTGTTTGAATATATTAATTATATTCCTTGGAAGGTAATAATGTCTTTGTATTATGTCGAAATTTATTCACAATCTTATGTAAAAGAGTAATATATTATATCCCATATTCATTATGGTAAAGTATACTCTTTATATCCATCATTATATAAAGAGATGTCATTATGGAGAATTATATTATCCCACATGCAATATGTGAGAGTAATTCCTCCACATTTCTTGGTATATAATAGAATCAAGGGAGTCAAATCACCATAACAGTGATATAGTGAACAACATGATGGTATAGTGGTATACGCTCATAGATAGTATCAACACATGGTATTGTGATCACAAGCTTTGATCTATTGTATTGGGGTTATTTGTAGTTTCTCTCTTGTAAGATTGAAGGAGATTTCTGGAGATAATAGAAGACAACCTTCCCGTGGACGTAGCCCAATTGGGTGAACCACGTATATCTGGTGTATTATTTTCCTTGTTCTCTTTCTGTTCTTATTTATGTTGATATTTTATTGATTGCTAAGATAGGTAAGCTAGTTTAGCTAGATCTATAGTTCTTACACCTTGGAAGAGTGTTGGCCTGGTTTTGCAACCAGGATTAGTGCTATGGGCACCTGCTAACTAGTAGCAGCAGTTTCAATAGAAATAAAAACAATAAACTAAATAAACAATACTTTTCATGAATCTAAGCAAGAATCTAAGCAAATAATGTAAACATGTCAAAATCAAGAACAAGAAACATAAGAAATAATTTTTTGTATTGAAAAATGGGGGGGCAAGCAAGTGCTTGCGATATTACCTTCAATGGTGAAGGTTGATGTTGAGCAACTCCCAAGATGAGTAGCTCCAAACTCCAAGAGGTCTCCTTCTCCAAGGTTGCTTCAATGGCTAAAAGTGCTCAGGGGAGATTTCAGCAGCATAAGGATGAGATAATGGAAGGATGTGAAATGAGGAGCCCCTACCACCTTTTTATAGGTTTTGGTGGTGAGGAATACCATTTGTGGTTTTGTGGAAACCAAATGGTATGGACCAACATGGTTTAGGTACTTTTCCCTCCTTTTTCCTTTTTTGAATAAAAATAATATTTTAATTCCCTTTTTAATATTTTTGGGAATTTGGACCCTTTTTGAGGGTTTTTTATGATTTTCTTGGAAAAATAATCTTTTTTAATGGAAAAAGGGGTGTACTAAGGTCTTTTGGTGACCTTTTGTTGGTTTCGGAGGCTCAGGTGGTGAAAAAGTGGACAAATGGGTCATGTGAATAGGGAAATGAGCTAGTGAGCACTTTTTGGGTGTTAACAGATTGCCCCCTGATGTGTGAGGGCAGGAGCTCATCGTATGGCCGATAGACATCATAGTTCTTTTGTCCTTTTTTCTGGGGTTTAGGGGAGAGAAGAGACCGGTTGGAGACTGGAGCCACGGCCCTTGGAAGCTGCAAAAACAAAAAATATTACATGGCCTCAATATGAATGAGGTATAATCTCTGATAAAGGACGAGGCGGGCATTCCCATGCTCGTATCAAGACGTATACAAAACAATTAGTCCCAAGAAGGGGGATCTAATACGTAAATAAATATACTGGTACATCATAATGGTCCATAGGGGACATTATTGTGGGATATACTCATGATCATGGGTGATCTCAATAACTGATACACTGGAATAACTGTTGAACTGCTGAAACTGAAGGTGTCCAACATCTGTATGGACTCAATGACTGTGAGCCATGTGGAATACTGTCGCCATACGCAACCTGGATATCTATAGAAAAAATGTAACTGGTTGTATCCATAGGTAGACTCTCAAATGTGGAGGAGTCAGGAGGTATCCGGGGTCTTCGACTAATAACTGAACGGACCAATACCCTGTGCGAGTCTCAACGATGCGATCAAGGTGTTGAAGTCGAGCATGTGAGAAACAACCATTCGGAGAGGCACTAAGGATTCCTCTCGAAATGATTCGTAGGCACTCATCATAAATGGTAATGAGTCCAAGACACAGGGACCTCTAGGTCTATCCTCTGGAATCAATGTGGTTGTCGTCGACAGAGGGAGACCAGCAACTAACAAGGCAATGATGTTTCCTTGATAGGAGTACGAGGTGTAGAACTGAAGTGATGTAGTACTGATGGTAGGACTGACATACTTGTGGGGAAGGGAAATAACTGGGTCCAAAAAAATGGGTAGAATCAAACTTCCTTTGTTCAGAGCATGATGACATGGTTGACCTGGCAGCGTAGGGAACTGACTTGTAGGTGTGGGGATCATTGCTTTGACTGAATGGTATATATTGACTCTGGGGGGGGAGGACGAGCTGATAGGTGCTGTCGAGGGATTATCAAGGTGATATACTGCAGAATACTCTGAACAAAGGCGACCAAAATGGGGAAGCTGCCATATGAGTAGATGTGATCTGTCGTGGCGCCAAGAGGCACCATTGATTTCTTCTTCGTAGTTTTAATGAGCTCCAAGAAGGGATAAAAGTGTGCTCTGAAATGGTACGATCCTGTGGATTTTGTGAGCCCAGGACGGCTCATGCTCATGGTTGCTTTCATGTTTAGAGAGTCTGAAAGCGGTAAGTGGACTCTATTGGTGTTTCTTTTTCGTGAGTTTAGTCTCCAAGGCCCGAAAAAGCATAAAATGATGCGGATGGAGAACTCTTCTAGCCGATGTGACTAGAGTATACCTTTTTCGTAATTAGTCTACGAGGTCCGGAAAAGGGGTAAACTTATATCAGGTAGACGCCCTTTCAGATACGTTTAGCGAGCATGAAAGGAAGCAAGATAGCTCGGCGATCTTTTCATTGTTTTAGGAGTCAGAAAAGAGCTTAACAGAAACTCCCTAAGTGCCTTTTTCGTAAAGAGGGGTTGCTCGGCCCGAAAAAGGGATAAAATTATACCGAACAAAAATGGATTGATGAGGGCGAGGAAAGGTCTCAAGCATCGTCATCAGGGAGGAGCCCGAGGATCCTGAGGATCCAGATGAATAGACGACATTGTACTTGCCCCCAAATGCTCATGAGCATATGGGGAAGCATTTTTTGTATGACAGATGTATTTTTTGTATATCGGGTGCTGAGGGCACTTATGACATGTTCACCATTTGATTTATATATATATGTGGATATATATTTTAGATATATTGTCGTGTATGCACGTGGATGCACATTTGTCTTTTGTATATCCCGTGGAGGCACATGTTATGCACGTGGATGCAGTGTGTTTGTTGATTTATGTATGCCCGTGGAGGCACCTGTTATGCACATGGATGCATTATTTGGTTTGTTTGTTTTATGCCCGTGGAGGCACATGTTATGCACGTGGATGCAATATTGGTTTTTGTATATGCCCGTGGAGGCACATGTTTTGCACATGGATGCATTTTGTTTATGGATATGACATGATGTGATTGGTGTGCCAGTCGAGGATACTGTTGGCCATATTATCTGCTACACTATTGAGGTGTCTTGGGACATGTGTGAATGTAATGGATTCAAACTGTCTAACCATTTGTTTAGTGCGCAGGAATTTTCTGAAAAGACACGGATCGCGTACCTGGTAATCATTGTTGAGCGGGGAAACTAGGAGCTGTGAGTCCAAGAAAACGTTGAGGTGACGTATGCTCATCTGGAGAGCAGCGGCCAGGAGACCGGTCACGGCATCGTATTCAGCTTGATTATTGGTGGCGGCACCTAAACATACTCCATCGATGTGAATTAACTCATGTGAAGGGGAGTATATTACCCAAGCTGCGGAGGCGAGATTGGGAGACCAACGGCTTGCACCATCAGCGAAACCGATATGGCAGAGTGGAAGAGGCTCCATCTGTGGTCATGCAGAGAAAAACAAATATTTAGGTTTTTTGAAATTTTTTGTGAATCAAAAAAGATGTATGCCTATACTAAAATGGACGATGGTGTTCATGAGATTTTCTATGGGTAAAATCTTTTAAGGTACAACCCGTTGCGTGGGTTGCGCAGGGTGTTGCCTTCTGAATCGGTCAGAATGTATGCCCCCTGCCCGAGGCAGGTGTGTATGATGTAGGGGCCTTGCCACATGGACACGAATTTTCCCTTTCCGGTTTTATCATGAGCTTGATCGTAAGCAAGGACAAGGTCTCCCTCAGAAAAGGTTCTTGGGTGGACGCGTTTGTCGTAACTTAGTTTCGATCGTTGTTTAGCTGCTTCCATGTTTTGAATGGCTGTGCGCCGATCTTCATCGGCCTGCTCTAGGAGTAGTAAACGTTGCTCGATCGGGGAAGTGTCCGGTAGAAGTTCAACGGCGATGTGTAAAGCTGGGATCTGGCACTCAATAGGGAGGACAGATTCAACACCGTGAACTAAATGAAAAGGGGTAAAACCGGTGACGGTTTTGGTTGATGTGCGGTAGGCCCATAGTGCCGGGAAAAGCATGTGATGCCAATTGGACTTGTGCTTGTCGACAGTGCGTTGGAGAATGGTCTTCAAGATTTTATTGATCGCTTCGACTTGGCCGTTTCCTTGGGGATAGTAAGCGGAAGAGAAATGGTGTTCGAATTTCAACATGGTTGATAACTCCTTCCAGACGGCATCTTCGAAGTGAGAGCCGTGGTCAGAGACTAACTGCTGTGGTACTCCGAAACGAGCGATAACATGGTTGAAGAAAAACCGTGCCGCAGTGTCGGCTTTGCAATTATAGGTCAGCATGGCTTCTGCCCACTTGGTGAAATAATCTACGGCCACAATGATGTGTTTGTGACCGCCGGCTGACGGGGGGTTGCAGTGGAGGAAGTCTATGGCCCATTTGCAGAATGGTCCAACAGTGATGACTGGATGAAGGGGGGCAGGGGGGGTTCTTGCTTTGGGGGCAAATAGCTGGCAGTTCTGGCAATGCTTGACTGCGGTGATGCAATCAGTGAATAATGATGGCCAAAAATAACCTGCCCGAATGATTTTCTGGGCGGTAGCCATACCGGAGAAATGGCCTCCACAGGCACCGCTATGACAATCGTTAAGGACTTGTTCTGCCTCACTATGGGAAAGGCAGCGGCGTAAGATAGTATCAATGCCGCGTCGGTAAAGTACATCCCCAATCAGTAGGTATCGGGGGGCGTGGTGTCGTATGCGACGGCGGCCATCACGATCGATGTGTGGTCGGAATTTTTGCGTACGAAGGTAAGTCAATATGTCTCCATACCAAGGGTCGTCAGACGAAATAATGAAGATCTACTCGTCGATCAGGTCCGTTTGGATCACGGGTGATGTTGAGGAGGATGGGAGGTCCGTGATGAGGTGAGCTAGCGCGAGGGCTTTGGTGCTTTTGGGAGTTTTGAAAGTGAGGTCATATTCCTGGAGGATAATGACCCATTTAGCAACACGACCTTGTAGGAGCCGCCGGGTGAGGAGGTAGACCATGGGGTTGGAGTCGGCGACAACCGTGGTATGACTAAGCAAAATATAGTGTCGCAGTTTTTGTACGGAAAAGACTACAGCTAGGGCTAATCTTTCCTCGTATGGGTAGCGTAGAGGTGGGCCAGACAAGGTCTGGCTGACGTAATAAATCACATGCTCTTTGTGGGAGGCATCTTCTTGGACCAAAACTCCGGAGACGGCATGTTCAGACGCCGAGACGTAAAGGGTGAAGTTTTGAGAGAAATCCGGTGGGGATATCAAGGGGGCTTGTGTGAGAGCTTTCTTGAGGGCTTCGAATGCCGTGTCTGCTTGCTCATCCCAAACAAAGGGTATGTGGGTACGAAGTAAGCGTAAGAATCCATGGACTTTGGTGGCGTAATCAGGAACAAAGCGCCTAAGAAAATTGGACCACCCTTGCAAGCTCTGAAGCTGCCGAAGCGTGCGAGGAGGGGGAAGTTCTAAGATGGCTTTGACTTTCAGGGGATCGACAGTGATTCCGTCTTGGGAAACAATGAAACCCAACAACCGGCCCGCCGGGACGCAAAAGACACACTTGTGTGGGTTCAAGCGGATTTTATACTTGCGACAACGCAGGAAAACTTGCCGGAGGTCGTTAAGGTGGTCTGATCGTTTTCGGGAACGAGCTGTGAGGTCGTCGAGATAGACTCGCAAGATATGGATCAAGTCGTGAAAGCAATAGGTCATGGCTCGCTGGAAAGTGGCACCAGCATTTTTAAGGCCAAATGGCATGACGCGGTAGGCAAAGGTGCCCCATGGGGTGGTAAAGGCAGTCTTGTATTGATCCTCCTTGCGGATGTGAATCTGGTTATATCCGGAAAACCCGTCCATGAAGGATAGGACCTCATGGCCCGCACACTCATCAATGAGTTGGTCAATGAATGGCGTGGGGAAATTGTCTTTTGGAAAAGCGTGGTTTAGATCGCGGAAGTCAGTGCATACTCTAAGGGTGCCTTGCTTTTTGTTGACAGGAACGGGGTTCGACACCCAGGTGGTGTACGGAATAGGGTAGATGAACCCTGCGTTTCGTAGTTTCTCGACCTCAGCCTTAACAGCGGGGAGCTTGGCAGGGTGAATAGGTCGCTGTTTCTGACGAACAGGGGGTACTTCCGGCCATGTATCGATGTGGTGTTCAATAATGGCGGGGTCGAGAGCAGGCATCTCGGTGTAGGACCAGGCAAAGACATCACGGAACTCTTGAAAGAGTTTTTTGTACGCCTGAGTTTCTGCTTGAGTGCAAGATGCGCCCAGTGAGATGAGCTCAGGTTTCCCTGGTGTTGTGGAAATGTCTATCTGTATAGTGGGGGAAATGTTTGACATGTTCCCTTCTTCAAAGGCATCCGGTGCTGGGATGGGGTCCTTTAACCAATCGACTTTGGTGGGTATGAAGTCTTTCGACTCGATCGATAGCTGGTTGGATGCGGTGGAGGTAGATGCTTCCGGGAGGAAGTACGAGCGATGATGCATATCATCCCAAGGGTAGTCGGGTGCAGTGAGTGTCTCCAAAATTTGCTCGTCAGTATTGAAGTAGTCAGACCATAAATCAAGGGGTTCTGGTTTGAAGGTTGTTGAAATCATATATATCGTATTGACTTCTTCTGACGAGGATGATGGTGGGGGGTGGATCTCCTCGATGAGGGGAGGAGATATCTCTAAGTCGGCATTGTTTAACTCGTACAACGCTTCTCTATAGTCAGGTAGATCAGGGCAATGGTGAGAGTAGTGGCCGTAAACACTGCATATAGCACAAGGATGGTTTGTGCGCAGTGATTTGTCGCGAGGCTGTAGAGGTGGCTCTAATCTGACTACTGGGATGCCGATGTCATCGTCCAACATATTCATATGCTCTTGGAGTGCCGGTAAGTGTGGGCATTGATGAGTTGGATGGCCAATTTCATCGCATAATGAACATTTGGGGGGAGCTCGAAACACCGGTGGGGGTTTGACTGCCTTAGGAGGTGGTATAGCAGTGTATGGTTGTGGACCTCTGCCCCCAGTGGGTTTAGAAAGAAGAGGGGGATCCTTTGACGTCGACGCAATCGTGAGACCAGGAGGAGGTTTCATTGACGACGAAGGGATATTGAGGTTAGGAGGAGGTGTCGTTGACGACGAAGGGATTGCGACACCAGGAGGAGGCTGATTTGTGGTAACAATAGGTTGTACCGGTTGGAGGATGACGTCTGGTGTCGGTGGTCGAACGGGAGGCGGAATATACCACACGGGTAATCCCAATGTTAGCCCGGGTAGGCTAAGGGTAGCCATAACCGGGGCGCTTACTACACCCGAAGGAGGAAATAGGAAGGGGATGGTGTGGATGGGTGTAACACCAATGTGACTGGGGATCAATGGTGGTTGACCACCGGACGTTTGCGTATTCTGCGAAAGAGTACAGAGGTTTGCGACTTGGGTCTCCGGTGACGGTGGTGGAATGGCCTGGAATGTAGAGGTCATTGGTGTATCCGAATAAAGTCCGGGTGCCACAGAAGACACAAAGGAGGTAACTGCACTAGAAGCGGGTTGTTCAATCATGGGAAGAACATTCTCTGGTGCTGCAGGGGCGTTGGGATCATAGTAGGTGAGTTGGTCAATTTTGACCACGCGTCCCTCGTGGGGGAACATCATGGTGCGGAAGACGGAGGAAGCGACCGCTTTCATGGCGTACATGTAACTGCGGCCAAGTAAAAGGTTATAGTCGAGCTGGGCGTTAATGACCTCTATGTCGATGAGCACAGTTTTCCCACCTAATTGGACGGGTACCTTGGGTAATAAACCTTGAGGTTGAGCTGACCGGCCGTCGTAGGCCCGCAATGCAGTGGTGGATTGCTGGAGAGCAGGGGATCCCAACTTCTGCCAAACAAAAGTGGACATGACGCATGTGGAGGCACCCTCGTCGATGATACATCGATGGATGACAAGATTCCGAATAGAAACGGAAACTTGGACTGCTATGGTAGAAGGCAGCCGTGGTTCAGATTGGTCTAAATCAAAGGTCATCAATTTCGAATCATTTGGTTCAATCGCCCCAATGGCGGAAAGTAAAGTTTTGCGCTGAGTAGGACAGGTTTTTAAGACTTCTAACGCAGACATGGCTGCGGGAGATTGAGCTAGGTCATCTACGATGTTGTAATTGGACGCAGCCCGTGCATTGGGGTTGTTGTTGATTCGGCGAAGGGGGAAGCGAGGTGCTTTCGAAGCGCCATCGAGTGGAACCTGAGGTATACGCAATGTTTGATCAGTGGGATTAGCATTAGTATCCTTTTCGGCGGGGGGGGTTTCAGCAGTCGGTCCGTATTGATTCCGACGGGTTTGGATATTGACGTCTGCGGTGGACATCATCAATAAGTGGTGGGTGCCTGAATCAAACATGGGTTGGTCAGGAGCTGTGTAAGTAATTTGTTGTGGTTGCACGTTGCCCTGTTGGGGGGCTAACGGCTGAGTGTTCACCACTCCTTGTGTTGGAAAAGGGTTTTGTAATACCAAAGGTTGTTGTGGAGGTGGTGGGGGGTTGGGTGGAGGCTGAGGAGCCGCCTGCCCTTGACGATGGGCGTCATTTGTCCATAGTTGTCGAGCTCGCTCCAGATGTGGGCAAGCGTGGGTATAGTGGCCATAGACACCGCAAATGGAACAAGGATGGTTTGTTCGTAAATTAGCATTTTTGGGTAGCTTAGGTGGCCGATCGGGATTCTGATGAGCGGGCGCCGCGTTATTTTCTTGCGGAGGATGGGTAGGTTGTGGAGCTTGGTTACGGTTTTGATTGTTTCCACGGTTGCGTCCTCTTCCGCGGTTTGGTTGCCCACCCTGGTTGCGTTGGTTATTTTGGTATTGGGGCTGATGTTGTTGTGCGTACACATGCCCTTGAGCATTGGGGGGATTCTGAGGAGCCGCAGGTGCGGGAGCAGGTTGCGGTGGATAGTACGCAGGTGGATCTGGAGGTGGTCCAGTTGCCTGCTGGGGTTGTTGGTACCCCTGAGCTGGTGGAGTTGTGAGGTGAGCCGGTGCAATCGGTTGTGGGTAATGCATATGCTGTTGTGGGAACTGCATGGGGGTCTGTACCGTAGGTTGAGCATAGTATGTAGGAGGTACATATGCTGATGGCGCTTGGCCATAACAATGTTGTGGACAAGAGGGTCCATGAATGTGATGGGTCTGGTTTGTTGGAGCATAAGAAGTTGTCGCTCCGGAACTGGATGTAGCCCTAGAGAGGTCTGGGGCGGGCATGGTGCTCACCATACTGAAAGGTTTTTCTTGCGGTGTAATTTGGCCAATAATGCCATCAGCGGCATGTGATTCCCCCGGTGTGTCACCGCGTGCAGAGTCACCTCGTGGGGCGTCAGGTATGATCGTGTATAGGTAACCTGACTGGGCATAGATAAGATCAAACTGTTGGGCCTTGAGGATGGCCTCCTCCTCAGACTGGGGTATTTCAGATGCTACATCCTTCGCAATGAGAGGAAGGAGGGATTTAAGGAACCAGTCTAGGAAGATTCGGTCGTCTAATTTGATCTTGCATAGGCTCCGGCGCCGGCGCCAATCATGAATATGGTCAGTGATATGCGTGGCTGTGTTCTGTCTGCAAGACAGTAGGATTTCGACGCCCGCATCATAGCGGACTGGTAGCTGAAAGAAATGCAGGAAGGTCGAGGCAAGGGAAGTAAATGTGGCATGCGTCCCATGGGGCTGCTCGATATACCATTTGGCTGCGGAGCCAGTGAAGGTGCGTTGTAAAAGCCGTAGGCGGATTGAGTCATCCACTATGGAGTTGGAGGAACACCATAAATGGAAGGACATGATGTGATTCTGGGGGTCTTCTCCTGCCTTTCCCTCAAACTTAGGTATGTCAGAGGGAAGCTTAGTGGGCATATGGGGCCAAGCAGGATCATGTCTGATGGGGTCATTTGTGAGCCTAGCTAAATCTGGCAGGTTGAGACTTGCCATGTATGGTAGACTAGCGGATGTGGTGACCGGAACCGGGACCTGCCTAGCCATTGTGGTATGGTGTAGGGGTCCAGTAGCGCCTATAGGTATGCTAGGTATGGAGGGTATGTGCCCTCCAAAAGGTGTGGCATGATATGGGTTAGCGCTCCCAAGTGCAACTTGGGTTACACTTGGGTTAGGAATCGCACCAGGGATTCCTGGTATAGCACTGCCAAGTGCAACATGAGTTACACTTGGGTTAGGAATCGCACTGGGGATTCCTGGGATAGGGTGAGCACTTTTTGGGTGTTAACAAAGAGTTCTTACACCTTGAAAGACTAAATGGAAAACAATGGAATCAGTGGGCTAGTTTTACTATAGGTAGGAAAAATCAAGTACTCTAGATAGGAGGAGGTCTATGATATCTAATAATACCTTTGCACAAAGTACTGGTACCATTGATGTTTCAAAATCAGCAAGGCTAAAATCTACTAGAATGCTCCTGGGCACCCCAGCCTATGCAAACTAATACTTCAACTATACATTGACTGGAAGATGAGGTTGAAGGATTCTGACTCGGGGAGGATAAATAACATCAAATAAAAGTCAATGGACATTCTTGGTTCACTCCAGCAAGTTTGGTAAGGTTCTGAGGAAGTCTCGCAATTATACTATGAAATCTTAATCACAGTAGGATCTAGTAGCTAAAAATTCCCTCGCAATCAAGAAATTTGGCTTAGTATGCAATAAATTAGTGCAAAAAGAATTATGGAAAACAAATGATCAAAAACCAGTCACAAATGATAAAAAACCAGTAATACAAATGATAAAAAACCAAAGATACAAATGATCAAATAGAAAATTGATTAACTGTCCAACCCATAAATGAGTTTTGATCATCCTTATATAACATTTGGAAGAATTCGTTTGCCTTTGGAGGCAGCTACAGGTGGCTAGCTTAGATCGGACCTTAATCCACCCTAGGATGACCAATAGGCTCCCAAATCACCCCAAACTGATACGAATTGTCTATGTGAACATTGGGTGAGCATGGGAAGACATAAATGAGTCTCACACATGTTTTGGATAGGATTGGGTGGAAGTTAGGTAGCCAAGGGTAGGCCAAAACAGCCAAGAAAGGGCCAAAATGTCCACATACAATGCATGGGTTCCTTAAGTCAAATATAGATCCTTAAAACAGGGGATATAGGTGCCTTTTCTCAAGTAGTGGCAATAAATGATAGAGGTAGGCATTAATAGGTTTCCCAAAAGCTATATTTGACCATATTTTGGCCTAGAAGTGGTGGAATGGTCATAATTAGCCCCAACTAACTTATAACAACCTAGGATTGTAATTATTAACCTATTTTGGGAAATTTAATCAAATAATTGATGTATGACTAAGGTCCCAAGGTGTAATAATGTTCTAACACCCTCCCATAAGCTAGAATTTGGTAGTCAAATGAAAATTAAGGCATTGACAACTAAGGCTCAAGTCACCTTTTACAACAATAATTTTTGTTAGTCCATGTAACCAACGTAAGGAGGAAAACCACATGGGAAATAAAACATCCCCTCTAAAGTGGACATGAAATACACCAAAATAAACTAAACTTCTCCAAAAATAAACTAGGTGTGAACTTGATCAGATGTCTGGAGGAACCTTCTTCTGTGGAAGAAGTGGATGTTTCTCCCATGCTTGGATCAGATGCTTGATATCTGCAACTGTGGAAGAAAGTGCAAGTAGGTGCTCTTAAGACTTGATCATCATACCAAATGTGGCCACAACAAATCCAAATGATACTTGATGAACTTGAGAATCAATCCCAAGTGAATGATAATGTACTCCATCTTCTATGTAACTCCGAGAACAAGTGTCAATCCTGCAGTGGATAGGAAGCATGATAGTGAGAGAGAATGCATCAACTCCATACTGAAAATGAGCTACAACAACTAAATGATGATCCTCAGAATTCGAATGTGAAGACTCGTGAGAGAACAAATATGTTTGGAGATCAACTCCAAATGCTTGTAGATGGTCGAAATGCTTTAACTTCGAACCATATGAACCTTGATTTAATTGAGGCTTAAATCCAAGTGAATGCATGTTGTCTCCATCTTCAACAATAGATTGAGGAAATGTGCATGTGACCATGTAGGAAGTGAGAGGAGGCATTGGACCAAGGAGTGCGAATGCATGAACTCCATAATCTGATCTAGACTCCAAAATATCCAAGGAACAACAATCTTGCACATAAGAAAACCCATAGGAAGAATTCTTATCTTCTAGAGTAATAACTGATAGAGAATCCTCAGTAGAAGAAGTATGATGGGAGAACAATGAGTGGAGAGATAGTTCTTCTTCAACAATGGAAGCTCCATTTGTTGTATCTTCATCATTAGCAGCAACATCTTGTGCAATAGATGATGTATCTTCACATTCTACTTCATAACATGTAGATGAAGCATTCAAATCAAAGAGATCTGTAATAATAGGAACTTGTGTTGAAGATTCTGCCATTTGATCTTCATGAACAACTTCATCAAAGAGAGTAGAGGACGAGACATTAGGAGGAAGAGCACATGTTGAGGTGTCCATAGGATCACTCAATGCACCATTCTTCTTCTTATCAAGAGCCTTGTCCAAGTTGTACCATAGCTCAAATGGATAGTTTGCAGAACCAATCAAGTAGTGCAGACTCGGAGACATGACTAGACACATAGCTCCAAATTCTTTGTCACAGTCATTTAGCCATTCATTTTTCTCTTCATCAGACTCTGCCTCGCTCTCAGCACTAATGGACACATCATAGAGACCTTGTCTCTTGATATATGCACACATTTTAGGCTTCCACTCAGCATAACTGAATGGATTAAGAAGAGAAACTTTCGAATCCATGTAGAAGTTGTTGTACCTGTAATGCAAACACTCAATCACTATGGAGGGAATCCTAACTAGCTAATTCGAACCCTGCATTGACAGAAGGAACATTCAGGAGTGCGTCACACCCTGGGTAGACTCCAAAGTATTTCTCCAATGGCTTCAAGGAAATGGCCCCAGGGACTTATTTGGTTCCTCCACTGCTTCTGGTGCACTTCTGAAGCAGTCTTAGTTTGAATAAAAGCTCCAATAGCTCTCATACCATGTGAAATATTAATCACAGTAGGATCTAGTAGCTAAATATTACCTCACAATCAAGAAATTTGGATTATTATGCAAGAAATTAGTGCAAAAATAATTATGGAAAACAAATGATCAAAAACCAATCACAAATGATAAAAAACTAGTAATATAAATGATCAAACACCAGTGATACAAATGATAAAATAGTAGGTTTATTAACTATCCAACCCAGAACTATGTTGTGATCATCCTTATATAACATTCTGAAGAATTGGTTTTCCCTTGGAGGCAGCTACAAGTGGCTAGCTTATATTAGACCTCAATCCCCCCTAGGTTGACCAATAGGCTCCCAAAACACCCCAAAATGGTATGAATTGTCCATGTGAACATTGGTTGAGCTTGGGAAGACATAAATGAGGCTCACAAATGTGGTGGATAGGATTGGGTGGAACTTAGGTAGCCAAGGGTAGGCCAAAACAACCAAGAAAGGGCCAAAATGTCCACATACAATGCATGGGTGCCTTAATTCAAAGAAAAATACTTAAAACGGGGGATAGGGGTGCCTTTGCTCAAGTAGTGGCAATAAATGCTAGAGGTGGCCATTAATAGGGTGCCCAACAACTATATTTGACCATATTTCAGCCCATAAGTGGTGGAATGGTCATAATTAGCCCCAACTAACTTCTAAAAACCTAGGATTGTAACTATTAACCTATTTTGGACCATTTAATCAACAAATTTATGTATGACTAAGGTCCTAAGGTGTAATAATGTTCTAATAATTATTATTAATGTTAATGTTGTTATTGTCATTATTGTTATTATTAAATGTTGTTGTTATTAATTAAATAAATAACTGGCTATGAAAAGGAAACTAAAAGGGTATGGGAGATCATGGATATCATGGTGTGAGGGGGAATGGGGGACATTCATAGCACCTTAGAACTTGTTTTTGAATGGTAGTTGCTCATCCTAGTTATTTTTGTGACTCGGTGACTTTAATAGTGTTGGTCACCCAAACATTGTACAACGGAACCCATTTTCGATTTTTATGAACTATAGAGTTATTATTGCACCTTATACATACTCTAGTGAGAACCTATTGCCTAGTACGCACTCCTTGGGAGAAATTCCCTCCTATTTATGGGTTTTTTTTATTTATGAGCCCTCTCCCTAGATTCTAGGAGTTGTAAGCTAGAGTTTAGCTTCCACCTCCTTGATTTGTGCCTCCACCTCCATAAGTGCATGCCACTCCTCCATTAATCCCAATTTTTGTGATTACTTGATATTTATAACCCTATTGGATCCCCTCTCTCACCTAATTCTCCCTCCTTCATGTTTTTCAACCCGCCTTATGTATTAGTGTGCCTCCTTGTGTTCTTCATGGCTCCACGCCTCGGTTTTTGGTAACTCCTCCTCATGGTGCTAATATGGGAAAGGAAATCTCCTAACTAGGCCACCACTCCACTAATTTGAGTTAAGTATCCATGATGAAGCCCAACCACACTCAAACCCATTCTAATTGTCCACCTTGGGCTTGAATTTCCTTCCTTAAGCTATTTATACATGTGCTCTCTCCTTGTTGAAGCTAATATTGAGCTTTGGATCACTTGACTTGTGATATCGCACCATGTTGGGAATGTTGTTAGTATTGAGAGTGTGTTGAGACTTAGAGGTAGTTTATTTGTTTCCCTTTTCTTCCATTATATTACTCTACTAGTCTAGGTTCTCGCACAGGAATCCAGGAAATGGGTTGGGGAGAGGAGTCGCATCCCATAGGAAGTGGAGACGGACAAGAAAGTAGTAATGGGAAGCATTGTGGTTGTCGAAAGAGGTAGCTCCAAGAGTTGCTAGACTAAGTTTTCCTCTACTTGTGGATACATGGTCTCAGCTTGGGGGTTACTTGTTCAAACAAGGAAGGATTGACTATGTCTACGGATGGGAGGAAATTTTTCCTATTGCAGACAGTTTCCCTTATTTTGAGATAAGTATTTCTCTTATGTTTCATTTTCATCGCATTATATTATTTGGTACATGTGCAATGGTGGCTGAATTGGTTGTCTGCATGTGTTGAGCATTGATTGTCATTAATGTCAGGTATTTGACCATCATACAATGTTAAAGAGGATGTCACCTAATTCAATATGATTCATTGGTATCAGCACAAGTCAAAGTGGATACAACAGTCCAAAAGAAATACGAAGAAGCCACTTTGAAGAAGTCTACTACGCATGATGAAGAAAGCTTGAACATCATAAGCATATGTGCAAGAAGTGAAGGTGATAGATATGCAACTTTGGAGTATATCCAAAAGCATAAACATATGACGAGGACAAGAAGGGTATATGTGCAAGATGACTAAACAGACATGGATTCCAATCTGGAAAAAAAATATATATATATATATATATATATATATCTAGTTGCCGCATCCAGTCTATCTGAATATGTTTACAATGTCTTGAAGCTTATCTATAAGAAAAGATGTGAATCAAGGATGTATTAAGCATGCAACTTTGGAGTATATCTAAGAGGTGTATTCATGCATAAGATGTCAAGAAGACGGTGTACATGAGCTAGTCCGTGTCACATCCCCCATTTTGACCCTTATAATACTTTGGGCTATAATGTAAATAATGTATGCATATTATGTATGATTCCTAGTGTGGAGTTCAAGGCCAAGGCCCCGCTAGTGAACACTCGACCTTTAAGAGGCAAGTATTTGAAATTATGCTACCCATGTGTTAGAGAACCATGGGAATTGTAAATATGCATTTTAATATAAATGCCTACAACTAGCTATGCAATGCAACAAGAGATGGGGGAATGATATTACAAGGAATTGGGAGGAGGATATTCAAACCCTTGAGCCAATTGAGTCAAGCCAAGTGTCAATGAGAGAACCCATGAACCCTCAACTACCCATGTTGACTTTTGTACCCAATCATTGATTTCTCCCAAGAGTTGGTTGAGGTAGTTAATGACTTGGGGAATGGGAGGTATGGCTGTCCAAATTTGAGTATGGGAAAGCCACCCTTCCTAGATTTTCGTGTTTTGCTTCTTGGGAAAGAAAAGAGCCACGAAATTTCCCCCAAGCCATTATTCAACCATCATTTTTCTCTCTCATGAGTTTAGATCTTCTTGGGCATTTCTCTCCATGAATTTCCTGTGTTTACCTTCTTTTTCCTAGCTGGGAAGGGCGTTTTGTTGTGGCTAACAGTGGGGAAGAGAGGGGAAACGATTTGGGGTTTAATTGAGGCCGTTTTGGCCCACTAAATGCTCATACATCTGTGGGAGAAATCGGTTTTCTTCCCTGGGGTTGATTCCCTCTTCCCACAATCCGTTTATGGTGTGCCCACGTTTTGGGGAAAACCCATAGACCCTATTCTGTGAATCCATGGTTGAATTATGTATCCATGCCAGTTTTGAGCTGCTGTGTGTAAAAGAATGTTGGGGTTGAGATGGGTATCCATTGCCTTGGCCATGCAGGGTTTGAGAGTCCCAAGTTCCCTGTAGATATCATGCCAAGCTTAGGGGTGGTCTCTGAGTGCTGAAATAATACAGGTTGGGAAGAGACCTATGGTTGGGAGGAACATTGTAGCAACATAGCTAGTTGTTGGGACAGCATTACATCAAGATGAGTATTTTCTTATGTAATTACTTCTGCAAATGTATTAACAGTCATGTAATATGTGTGTGGATGAGTTCATTTCCGCTGTGCATATTTGTTTCATTTCCATCTGCACACCTTTCTTTAATGGTTGTGAATCTAATGAATATGGCTGAGTTTATATAAAATCCCCATAGAATGGCATCAGGTTCCCTTCCTTGCATTGGGACCAAGGGTGGGGACGTTACATTTGGTATCAGAGCTGCTAGTTGCAGCATTGGGCCTTCATGGGCTACCTATCACAGCTTGCAAAGGTAAGTATGCTTCCTGCCTAGCACAAACCGTTAAGAAAAGTTTCAAGATTTCAATTTGTTTCAAAAAATTTCTAAGTGTTTTGCCTAACTGATTCAGCGAGTCTCGTGGAGTTGAGCCGATGTGTTTCGGCGAATCTCGCTGAGTTGCGCCGAAGTTTCCAACAAAACTTGGTCAGTTGCTTAGCAAACGAAACGACGGAAAAGTTACGAGTTTTGCTCCGCAACGGCGGCGAAACTCAACAAGTTCCTCCGCAACGGCGAAAAAAGTTGGCAATTTTCTGCCGCAGTGTTAGAAGGAATTGGCGAGTTCTACCGCAATGGTGGAAGGAAAAGTTGAGTTTTCGACTAGAAGAACTCAGCAAGCTTGTCTACAATGGCGGAAGAACTCAGTGAGTTGGTCCGCAACGACGGAAGGACTCGATCAGTTGGTCCAAAAAAATTTAAAAAATTTATAAGTGTCAACGGCGGAAAAAGTTGGTGAGTTTCCACTGCAGTGTCGGAAGAGATGGGTGAGTTTCTCCACAACGGCGGAAGAGATGGGCGAGTTACTTCGCAACGACGGAAAGAACGCGTGATTTTTTGCCAAAATGGTCGACCGGAAGTTTTAAGTTCTCCAAACCGAAAGAACCCAGCGAGTTCGTCTGCAATGGTGGCGAAACTCAGCGAGTTCATTTGCAACGACGGAAAAGGGTGGTGAGTTTCTGCCATAATGGCGGAAGGAAAAGCTGAGTTTTCAACCAGAAGAACTCAGCAAGTTCATCTGTAATAGGTCAAAAGAGAATGATGCAGTCTGCCGAAACAGAGAAAATACAGCAGTTTTTCAGTGAAATTTTCAGGTGCCCGAAAGAGAAAAAAACGCCATGGAACTTATGCACCAGATTGCGCGAAATCGAAGGTTTACAAAAAAAAAATTGAGGGCGCTTCCCTCGACCCGCCTTGCAGTGGTGGCCATAAGGGGGCAATCCCCCTTGACCCCCATCGTCCCCTTGAGACGTCGTCGATGGTGAGAAAGATTCTATGGGGGCTAAGTAAGACAATGCTGATAAAAAGAGAAATTCCTCACCTTAAACTATTTCTGTTTATAGCATAAGAATTGCATGTTTGTAAAATAGCAAGAATGAGTGTTATACACATATGTATATATTGAATTGCTAATTCGTAAGAAGATCATAGCGAATGATTCCTTGCGTGCTTGGTAGGGAATCCAAGAAAAGGATCAGCTATGATGTGGAGGAGGAACTCCATGTCATAATGAGGAATCGGAAAGGGAGAATTCCTTCACTCCTGTCTTGCTATTGTATTATATTTTTTGAATTTTCTATATACTGAAAGTTATGGCATAGGGATGCTGGAAATGCAAGAGAGTAAGGCGTGATTAAAGAGTCATTGCATGGTGCTTGTGAATTGCTTATGCATGAGCATGATGTTGCATATGGGTAAAGGTAATAAAAGTTACATATGCAATAGCCATTAATGGTATTATCTATGGTTGAGAACAATTAATATTGTTGATATTGGTCATAGGAATCAAACCATAGAAGCATGAATGAAAATGCAAGAGATTAGATAGATGATATGAATATGCACTAGCTAGAATACTAATAAACATTGCACCGTGCATGTAACAATACTTGTGTATATATATGATATTGCATATTGGTAGAATAGTGAGTTTTTGCATATGCAATGAGCCACTTAAAGCTAATTATCGTGGTTGCTAATAATTAGTTGTGTTCGCATCAGTTGTAGGACCAAAGACAACCGAAGCATGACTAAAGATGTGGATGATGATTGTTGCATATGACCAACAACCTTATGAGGAAAGGATGGTGCAACAAATATGTGATCATGGGGTTGGAAAAAGGACTATGTAGCCCTGGTAAGAGGCCAACTGATTAGGTAACATCAAGCGATGTTAATGAAAGCCATGCAGGTAATGGTTATTTATGCTTAAATTGCATGAATGTTGAAAGAGGATTTGGTAAGATCCCTTCAACTATGTTTAAACTATGTTGATTGGTTGCATGTGGTATTGAGTGCCTGAATGTGAATATAATCCTACCAAGTATGGTCAGGAGTGGGTAAGTGAAGGCAACGAACCTCACACCCTATAGTTGCTTAGAAACCTCAATGCATTCATATGAAATTATGACATGCCATTGTGTATGCTGGATTATAAGTTTAAATAACCAAAGAAAGTAAAGACCTATAGTCATGTTGTGGTAGTACATACCATATGAATGGATAGGCCATAATATTTTGGAATGCATAGTATCCGCGGATTGATGCAAAGTTGTATTGAGGGATTATGCATTGAGTGAATGCACATTAAAATATTATGTAAGTGCACATGTTGAGATGCATTGCGAGAATGACGGTTGTGATATGTATATGTTTCAATGCATTTAGATAATAGACGAAATGGTGAACCATTGTTAATACTGAGAGAATTTCATGAGCTGCTATGAATGCAGGAGAAATATTGCATGAAGAAGGTAGACATGATGATGGGCTACCAGAGTGCTCTGTGGAAGGACAGAGATTGCATGGAGTGCGAAGTAACGAGTACTTACAATTTATTTAAATTGCATGGATAGTGTACCCATGTCTTGCAATTTTATTTATGATAACGATGCATATATAGATATATACATATATTTCATTGCATTTCAAATGTTGACAGCTGAAGGTGTTTGAATTATTGAGGGTTATAATTCTGAGATCACTTCAGTGACTGTTGTAGCAATGAAAGGATTATATGCATAGATACTCACAACATGTTTGGCTGATTAAGTTTCAGATTTCAGGTAGATTTTTTTGGGCATGGCAAATGTGGGTAAGCCCATGACGAATATTGGAATCTAACATGAGCAAGTGCCAAACGATATGAGAATAGACTCATTGCTAAGAAAATCGATTCTGCTGAGGACATAATTGCAAATTCATACTTGAATTTAATTATTAATTCCATTGAATGATTATTGTTAAATGCTGCTGACTGTTTGGCTATTTGATAAATGTTCGAGGAAGACACATTGCAGGGAGACCATGTGTGATGACCTACAGAAGCCAAACTCCATGGGAAGGACCCCATGCTTTGGAAATGGGTTTCGGGTGAAACACCATTTCATATTTTCAGAATGACATCTCAGCTGAGCTGTATGATTGAAAACCATGAGAGTGAGATGGTAAAGCTACGCCAAGAAGGCATGTGTGGATTATGGAACGTGGAAAGATTGGGGTGGCAAACCGAAGAACTGTTGACTCAGAGAAGGGAGCCCCCATTCTTCACAAATGAAGGAAAAGACACATCTGCAAAAATGAATGAGTATTCTATGACGCTAGATAAGAACATGCATATCTAAATTATTAGGGTTAATATGCAGAGCATGCTCTACTTTATTTATATCATTTCAGACTACTTGTGTATGATTAGGGCCTACATGGCCCACATTGGAAAGGGGGTGCACACATTTTATGGTGCCGGGTCATGATAGGGTTGTCAATATTGACTACACCCTAAGGGAATGGATGCATTCCTGGTGTTTCAATACTTGATAGTGAATGTTATGGAATGGGGATACAATTTTGAGAAGCAATACTGATAAGCCTGCTTATCCTTCTTGTGTTGTCAGCCTACACAAATGCCAATTGGTACTGCACAATAAGAGGCAAAGTGAAGAAGGGTACGCAGAAGGACTGTATAGGAATTGGTAAACTTTCAATGCTCACACTAAATAATACTGGAAGGGATGGACAAACCTAGGGAGCTGTGTAGTGAAAAAGGGTATCATCCTTATGTGAGTGGGGCCATGTTACCTGCAATCAATAAAGTCACCTATAAAGTTCCTAAAAGGAACCACCGATTTGCACAATAGAAGGAGTGGCATCCTTGTATGAATGAAGAGTTGATGTGTGTGTGAAGGGTTATGGTGCAAGAAGGTGTGGTGACATTGGTGAAGGCATAAAATCTCTATTGGGTCAGCAGTAGGAGGGCGGGCACCAAGACTGACTAAAAAGTCTAAGATGCCTATTGGGTCAGCATTAGGAGGGCGGGCGCCAAGACTGACTAAAAACCCTGAGATGCCTATTGGGTCAGCAGTAGGAGGGCGGGTGCCAAGACTGACTAAAAACCTTGAGATGCCTATGGCTCCACAGTAGAGCCTTGACCTATAATGGTCAGGTGGCACAGTTTCCTTCCTTTGGTCGATGACTCAGACGAATGTGCTGGCTCGACACTGGAGAGGGCCAACCAGGTATGGGACTGGTTGGGCACCACCAAATGCTTGGTAAATCGAGCTGATGGGGAGGTGTACTGGTTAAGCATTAACTATATCCAAGTCCATAGGCGATTCCAAGGCTTGCAAAGCGAAGCAGGACCCTGTGGACCAGAGGGGAAACGCACAATACAGATAAGTATTCGTTTTCATTTATGTCTTGTTTGGAATAATGAAGATTCCAGGTATAAGTCTTCTAACAGCTAAGCTGATACACTATTGTTTCTTTGTCGGAAACCTTGGTCATTGCAGGAAGGAAAGACCTTGAAAGACTTGTTGGTAAATCCAGAGAGTAAATAAGTGGGTGATATAAATTATTGAGAAATCCAGGGAGTAGCTAGTTGAACACTATAAAGTTCTTGATAAGTCCAGAGAGTGACTAGTTGGGCATTAACTACTTGGTATGGTAAAGCAGCAGGTACGCTGGCCCAACACCCCTTAAACAATTGATAAAACTAATCGGAGCACTGGCCTAGCATATTGCTAAAGAAATAATTGATAAACCCAGTCAGCATACTGGCCTGTCATTGCCTATTCGAATGATTGTGGAGTAGCCTACGTGCTAGCCCAACATTCATAATTGTGTCCACAGGAAATCCAAGGCTAGAAAAGCAAAGAAGGATCTCGTGGAATAAAGTGAAGACATCCAATACAGATAAGTGTTTGGTTACCTTGCAGCTTCTTGCTTATGAATATACGTGTGTATATGATTTGGTTATGATTTCCTAAACTCTTGTTTAGAGATAAACCCTATGAAAATGAACTAAAAGTGTGAATTGATTCAATGTTTGAGTGTAGGTATTGTTGGAAGCAAGGGCCAGGAAGGTATCATAGGGATGCAGATGGACATGTGAGCATCCTAAAGAGCTCAGTATCATCATTAATGAAAGATGGTGCTAGTGGACATGAGTGGGTCATAGCAGCCAAAGGTTCTGTAGGCAACTATGGAGGAGGGTTCCTAGTTGAAAATCCTTAGACAGACCTTAGACACTAAGTGTCACAGCCAAGAAAGGAAATTCAAAGCATTCACATTGAAGTGAAAGAGACTAGGTGTAGCTCCATAATAGAACAAGACTAAGAAGGAGAAAACTCCTACTCTTCTCTTTCTTTTCGATTGATGCATTTATAAAACAAAAGATTGTTGAGTGCATGTCATGGTTGAAAATAGATTGTGTTTAATTGCTTGAAATGAATTGTGAATGCTGAAATAGTAAACTTCCTGTGAAAAGATGAACCTGAATGAGTTCATGTGTATGTTGGGAAAGCATGAAAAGTGTGGAAGTCCCATGAATAAAGCATGGACATTCCATGTCAATTGGTAAAATAATTGACTAATCTTAATGTTTATGTTATGCTTGTCCTAACAAAGATATTCCATGATGAATTTCACAGGTAAGAAATTGAAACAATTGGTTGCAGCCGGCACAGGAAAGTGTTGCTAGTAAGCAAAGTGTGGTCAGTTGTGCCCATTAACCATGGCAGCAGACTGAGGGCTATCAGAGTTGGCTGAAAGTCTTCTTCAAAAAATTGCCAGGACCCAAGAAAATCTTGGAGAGATTCTAAAGCTATAGAGGCAACAGAATGAGATGAACCACAAGGTTTTGCAGGCCTCTATTCGCCTGCAAAAAGAGGTAAAAAACATTCTGGGAGCAATCAGTAAAGGAAAGGAAAGTGGATCCATGAAGAAGCATTCATCCAATCGGCTGATTAAGAAACATTCCAGGTGGGAAGACTCAAAGGAATTTGAGCAGGAAAGGGTAAATCAACCAATGAAATGTTGGGGATGTGGAGGAAATCATTGCCTCTGTGACTGCCCAACAATAAAGCATCAAGAGGGTAGCCGCCATAAATTTTCAAGACTTGTAGATCAGCGGGAAGGTAAAGAAAGGGAAGGGATTGTTTTGGAACAATGCCCTCATGTAGAGCTAGAAGGTGCCAGCCAGCAGGAGCCGTTTGTGAAGACCAAAAGACTTGGTCCTGAAAACCAAAGTAAAGGGTGAAATGCAGGATAGACCTGCCATATTTTGTGAATTTTGGACATGTATATAGTGTGTATGTATTCCTAGGTATGGGAACACCAAGGATGGTGTTATTCCAAGGGGAGGGGAATGTCACGTCCCCCATTTTGACCCTTATAATATTTTGGGCTATAATGTAAATAATGTATGCATATTATGTATGATTCCTAGCTTGGAGCTCAAGGCCAAGGTCCCGCTAGTGAACGCTCTACCTTTAAGAGGCAAGTATTTGAAATTATGCTACCCATGTGCTAGAGAACCATGGAAATTGTAAATATGCATTTTAATATAAATGCCCACAACTAGCTATGCAATGCAACAAGAGATGGGGGCATGATATTACAAGGAATTGGGAGGAGGATATTCAAACCCTTGAGCCAATTGAGTCAAGCCAAGTGTCAATGAGAGAACCCATGAACCCTCAACTACCCATGTTGACTTTTGTACCTAATCATTGATTTCTCCCAAGAGTTGGTTGAGGCAGTTAATGCCTTGGGGAATGGGAGGTATGGCTGTCCAAATTCGAGTATGGGCAAGCCACCCTTCCTAGATTTTTGTGTTTGGCTTCTTGGGAAAGAAAAGAGCCACGGAATTTCCCCCAAGCCATTATTCAACCATCAGTTTGCTCTCTTACGAGTTTAGATCTTCCTGGACATTTCCCTCCATGAATTTCCTGTGTTTACCTTCGTTTTCCTAGCTGGGAAGGGCGTTTTGTTGTCGCTAACAGTGGGAAAGAGAGGGGAAACGATTTGGGGTTTAATTGAGGCCATTTTGGCCCACTGAATGCTCATACATCTGTGGGAGAAATCGGTTTTCTACCCTAGGGTTGATTCTCTCTTCCCACAATCTGTTTTTGGTGTGCCCACGTTTTGGGGAAAACCCATACACCCTATTCTATGAATCCATGGTTGAATTATGTATCCATGCCAGTTTTGAGCTGCTGTGTGTAAAAGAATGTTGGGGTTGAGATTGGTATCCATTGCTTTGGTCGTGCAGAGTTTGAGAGTACCAAGTTCCTTGTAGATATCATGCCCAGCTCGGGGGTGGTCTCTGAGTGCTGAAATAATACAGGCTGGGCAGAGACCTACAGTTGGGAGGAACGTTGCAGTGACATAGCTAGTTGTTGGGACAACATTACATCAAGATGAGTTTCTTATGTAATTACTTCTGCAAATTTATTAACAGTCATGTAATATGTGTGTGGATGAGTTCATTTTCGCTGTGCATGTTTGTTTCATTTCCATCTGCGCACCTTTCTTTTATGGTTGTGAATCTAATGAATATGGTTGAGTTTATCTAAAAGCCCCATAGAATGGCATCAGGTTCCTTTCCTTGCATTGGGTCCAAGGGTGGGGACGTTACAATCCGAAGAAGTACATAATATGACACTTCATACAGATTGTTGTTTGGGATTTCTACCCTATAGTGAGGATATGGACACTACCAATTGGGTGGGGTTGACAAGTAAACACATTGATTATATTGCATTAGGTTACTGCAAAAGAAAGAGATCGGGATTGAGAGAAATACCTCTTTTTTACGGCTGGTCCTAGCTTTCGCTTGGTCTCTCGCTTAGTCTCTTATTTGCTCTTTTGCTTAGCGAACCTGCAACACAAAATATACCTTCCTCAGCGTATCTTGACCATATAACATATGATGAAACTATAAAGCAATGTAACATCAACTATAATCAAGAATTAATCCAAATAGACATGCAATCCAATAGATATATGATTTGGGACAGGAAGGGTGTTTCGACCTTTTTATTGTCAAAGAAACATGAAATCAGTACAATATACCTGACATGTAGAGATGTTTCTACAACCGGATCTTGGGCTCCTGCTCTTCACTCTAACTTGGGACTTTCCTCCAACGTAACAATGCTTAAAACCTTTCTTCTAAGTCCCTCTCTCATGGATCCTCCTTGTATTTATGGGACAAGGTAGGTAGTTTAGATCGAGAGGTGGTTGAATTGGGAGGTTGGGGAAGTTGCAAAACCAACTTCAACTAATCCCAATTCGTCAAATTAATATATTTTTATTTCATCTTAAGATGTACGCGGGTCTCATACCACAGGAGTAGCATACAGGAAGCAACTTTTGGGCTTTACAACAAGCATTTACAACTTTTTGGGAGATGTACACTAGTTGTCCTTGAGGAGAGTAGGGTATTTCTCAAGGTGTACGCTAGTCTACAGTGCAGAGAGAGGCGTACATGTGGAAAAATCAGGGAAAAATGCAATTTTGCAGGTGAGGAGTGTATTTCTGGCAACAAGTCATCCAAGGCAATCTAGCTCTTCAATCCTGTGTCCTTTTGTGTGATCTACAAGGCAAGGTGATCACGGGATGGAGAAGTGCAGATTTGACCTATAACACAGATCCAAAAGGATACTCCATGATGATACAGCTCAAGAAGAAATAGAAGCAATGTACTCTACATCATGAAGTCCTTGCGTAAACATTGAGACCACCAAATTGTACTCTAACATGTTAGAAAATTAAAAGGAGTTGGTTGGACAATGATACAAGTGCCCAAAATTCCAATAAGATGATTGGACTAGAGGGACAAGCAAGCTAGAAAACCTATGTGTTGTTTGGTTGAAAGTTGGGAGTGCGCTGGAGGAAAGGAACAATAGATGGACGAACAATCCTTAAAGCACGCAAGCAAAACAAATCAGAAGATCCATTCGAGTGGTGAAAAGTGCACAAGTTCCTAAATGGGTACAATCGGTTGAATACCACAATGGAAAAATACTACAGCCAATGAAAAACAAGTTTGCAAGTCCCACAAGTAGGAATAAGGCATAGGTCAAAGTCCCTCAAATGAAATGCAGGAATGTGAGCATTTTCCATAAAGTTTCAATACAACAAAAGTGCATCACCCAAATGTAGTGATGAGTATGGGTTACAAACCCACTAAGCATAAGCAGGAGAATGCATAGACTATGCTAGTTGGTAATAACACAAGGGCACATTACCCACAAGGGATGGTACAGCATACATCATTAAAACAACAAAGATCATGGACAAGGTGAAATATTGCCACATACCAGAATGCAATGGTACATCTAGAGCGCAATGATACATAACCGAGGTGCAAAGTCCCACTAAGTTGTGGATCCTAAGGGCGCTTGATACATCAGAGATGGCACATCAATAGTGCAGATGAAACACGGCATATGCACGATCCGTGAAGTATGGAATAAGAGATTCCACGACCAACCTGTAAAAATACTATTCATGCAGGACATGTATAAATAGAGATGGAAGTTGGAGAATGAAATGTAAGCATGGGATTATGTTGTGAAGCGGAGAAGTAAGACTGCAAGTTTGAGTTTTTTTTTCGGGGCATCAAGGGGCTCATGGACAGAAAATAATGATCCAACGAAGGCCTGTATGTGCACATGCAGCAGAACAAAGTTTTGATGGTGCGCATAATGATGTCCTAGGTCTGTGACAAATGCCCAAACGTTGAAAGGAATAAATACTGAAGAATGCGCAAGTGTTGGATATCTTGAAGGACTATATCACAAGCAACATGCCGATAGTCACAGAATTTGAAAAGACAGAAGCGCAAAGACAAAATCGATATATATCATATATTGCGCGGATGTCTTGCTGATGCAGATGAACTAAAGTTAAAGTGTGAAAAGTTGAAGATTACATCTAATGCACAACATCAAAACTGCAATAGAGTCATACAAGGGCATCATGATGTAGATGATCTGAGACAAGTGCGTTATACTAAACGGACCAATCATTTGATGCATAGGAGTTCGCATATCGTCTGAAGAACTGCATCACTTATTCATAATAGACACATCATAGGGTGCGAAGTTACCACTGTTACTGGTGATTCTTTTTAGTACAACATATCATCAATAGAAAGCACAGTATCAGTTGAATATTGCAATCATGTAAATAAGAATGTTGAATTAAAATTTACGGACTATAACATCAATAAAGCACACAATCCTAGTAGTCATCAGCAGAAGTGTGAAATGAGAATATTGAGAATTCAAGTGGTGTATGCAGCGCAATAACAGAAAATAGTCTGCAGACAAAAGTTGCGCACAAAAGAATCATTACCAGAAGACATAAAGAAGTGCGCATAGTTGAAGGACAACAAGATAGTAAAATATATCCGATGTCAGGGAAGTCAGACGGGGAAAGGAGACAGGGAGTTGGAGCTTCCTTCAGGTTGGTTCCTGTAAACAACAAGGAGACAGGGATTCACATATTCCTTCAAGTTGGTTCCTGCAAAACAAAGCGATAGGGGGTCAATGCCTCCTTCTAGTTGGTGCTGGAAAAAACTCAAGGGGTTGGAGCCTCCTTCCTATTTGGTGTTGGTAAGCACAAGAAGTTGGTGCTTCCTTGAATGTATTCTTTCATACGATAAAGAAGCATTATGTCGTTTTCTTCCGTTTTTCTTTCCACATGAAAATTATGTGTGTTATGTGTTGATGATGTGGTGTATGTAAATTTATTGATGCATAATTGATGATGAATGTTAAGTAAAGTTTAATCTGTTAAAGAAGGTAAAAAACTACTAATAATTGCGTTAATACTTATTCATCCCCCTCTCAATTTTAAATAATTCCTACACCATTTTCATGTATTGAATTCCAGGATCTATATGCAGGGATGATGAATTTCATATAATATGTTGCTACGCTCCTTATCTTCTTTCTATTCTTCTTCCTCTTAGTCATAAATTGTAATTTTGGCTCTATGGTATTAAGAGAGGCACAACCACAGATTAAGGTTCACCAATTTATGCTCATTTATGAGTCATGAGACCTATTCCATTGCATCCAGAGCAGTGTTTCCATTAAGGATCTCCATTTTTTTTGTTGAAAAACCTTTCTGGATGACCAAGATATGTATGTTTTGGTCTGGTGGTTTTCCGGTGCCAAGATGAACGCACCTGTCATTTGATTGTAAGAGTTTTGTTTGTAGATTTGTTCTTTGTTGCAGATCTAAGGATGAGTGATGTATTTTGTATGTAAAATTGATCAATGGCTGGAGGGTGGAATCCATACGATCTTATTTTAGTGAGAGATGATTGTAGGGGATAGTCACCGAGAATTGATTTTGAGGGTTGTAGTTGCAGCAAGTGTTCTTTGTTTGCTATGGTTTCGGTGTGGTTGTGATTGCAGCTTACAGATGTTCTATATATGTGGTTTTAATTACTTTATATCCTCACTAATATCACACACATGAAAACACCATAAAATAGATTAATTTGAAAACAATTGATGACATCAATTCTTGGTTATTTATAAACTATGTTATTAAACAATCAAAAGTACATGAATTTATTATTGACACTGAAGATTATGTTTATCATGCCTTAATCATGTGACTGTTGCAATTACGATCCTTAGATCACACTTTGGAAGTTATTAATTAAGCATCATAATTAATTATATAATTAAGCGTCGTAATTACATAATTAAGTGTCACAACTTTAGTTATAAATCAACCTCTGGAGATACAAGTTTAAAATATTTGTTGAATGGTTGGTTAGTCTAACCATAATTTATCTATATCGGATGTGATTAAACTTAACTTTGTCTTAATATTATCACCCTTAACCTTATTTAATGGTTAGTAACACTTCAAAGTGGTATCAGAGCTAATGGTTTCAACATTGTGGTTGTTGGGCCTTCTGCAAAGTTACAAGTCACTTTGTAAACATGTATTTGCATTATATAAATTGGATGCATGCACCTTAATATAGTTTCACATGTAAGCTATTTAATTAAATTGTTATCTTGGCATGGGTATGGACTTGATGCCCATTTGGTAAGAAGAAATAATTGAAGGATTTCTAACTCCCCTTGTCCAGTGAGGCAGATTGTAACATAGAAAATTTAGCTTGTTACTTCATAACTAGGAAGCAGAAGTAGCTTGAATATTAATGAACTTATGCCAATATGTAGTTTTCTAACAAATGGTTGAAATGGACACATTGCAGTTCCTGGTGAATGACTGAGCAGCATGGCCACTAAACTAATATCTTACTCAAACCTGTGAAGACTAGAGATTCAACAAGTACAAGTTTAGTAGTAGGAAGTCAGGGATTGGAGATGGATTTTGAGGAAGGACAGAGACCATATAGTCCTGAAGAGGATTTTGTTGATGGAATAAGGACAAATAGGTATAATAGGAGTAGTGAACCATTAATATTAGAGGATTCAGTGAGGAAGTGTAGGGATGATAATGAAAGGATAATTCATATCCAAGAGTAGATTATGAATGATCTAAAATCATTGAATACCATCCAAACATCTACTGAAAATAGTCATAGAAGAGATTATGTGAGATCGAGATCATATTCAAGGAGACCTCATCACTCAAAGAGGAGGAAGGGGTATGCATCAAGCAGTACAAAGAGTAGTCCAGAAAGATCTCCAGTGAGTTACAAGAAGAGGAGGTCTACCTAGGATGAACTAGTAGGAGAGTTGAGAAGAATCAAGCCCCCAACTTTTGATGGATAAGTAAAGCATGGAGAAGATGTTGAAGCATGGTTGTTAGGACTAAGGAAGTTCTTCCACTTGCATCAGTATACACCTAATATGGAAGCAAGAGTTTCCATATACCATCTGCAAGGTAAGGCATATATCTAGTGGGATCAACTAGTTAAGATAAAAGACATCGACGAAGACATAATCTCTTAGAATAAATTTAAAAAGTGCTTCCAAAAGGAATACCTCTCTTAGCATTGCTATGAAAAAAATATGGAAGAGTTCTTTGAGCTATGTGGACTTCATCAAAGATGATAAGGTAAAGATTCAAAGGTTCCTAAGTGGTCTTCCTGAATATTATAGAGACAAAATCCAGTATGATAGACCAAAGAACCTTGAGGATGCCATCTAGAAGGAAAAAAAATTATATGAACAAAATAAGTGCAAGGCCCCATATAAAAAGAATTGCAAGGATATGAATAAGAAAAAACAGGAGCAAAGAAAGAAAGGTTTCTAGCCTTCAAAATTTAGAAACAATAATTCTTATCAACAATGACAACCAAGGGAATAGCCTTCAAGAAAAAGACCACCTATGGAATGTTTGATATGCAAGGAAAATCACTTTTCCAATCAGTGCCCATGAAAGAAAAATAAGCTTCACAACATTCAAGAGGATTCAAATATTGGATATGTAGGTGGAAGTGTTAAAAGGATCTATGTAGCCATGGGTGGAAGGAAAGTTGATCACCAGTCCCTAATGATTGAGGTAACAAGTAATATTTATAATAAAACCATAGCTATTTTGATTGATTATGGAGCTATCAATAGTTAATTACACATAATCTAGTTGAGAAATGTCATTTGAAGAAAAATAAACTTGAAATGACAAGTCTAGTACAGTTAGCTACAGGAGCTAAGAGGAAAATCACAGGATTTGTAAAAGTGTGTCCCTTAGAAATGAATGGATTGAAAACCTTTGTAAACTTAAACATCATACCCTTGGGGTCATATGATGTATTGATTGGCGTGGATTGGTTGGATGCACACCATGCCATACTAGATTCCCATAATAAAACTTTTACTTGTTTGGATGAAGAAGGAAACCGAGTGACAGTCAAAGGTATACCTAAACCCATATCCTTGAGGCAGGTCACAACTCTACAATTTAAGAAATGTATCAGAAAGGGATACTAGTTATATGCAATTCATGTGGAAGAATCAAGAGGAGGAAAAGATACAGAACTACAAGATTATCCAGTACTACAAGAGTTTGCAGATATATTTCAAGAATCGCTAAGAATGCCTCCTAAGAGGGATATTGATTTTTCTATTGACTTGGTGTTGGGAACAATACTTTCATCTAAAGCACCTTATAGAATGAGTGCTCCACATTTAAAGGAATTAGGGATGCATTTAGAGGAGATACTAAATAAAGGTTACATATGACCTAGTGTCTCACCTTGGGGAGATCCTGTGTTATTTGTGAAGAAAAAGGATGGAACTCTAAGAGTTTGCATAGACTATAGATAGTTGAATAAAGTGACAATTAAAAAAAAGTACCCCTTTCCAAGGATTGATGACTTGTTTGATCAGTTGATAGGAGACAAAGTGTTTTTGAAGATAGATTTGAGATCGGGATACCACCAGATTAGGATTAAGGATGAAGATATCAGTAAGACAACATTCAGGACAAGGTATGGACATTATGAGTTCATTGTGGTACCTTTTGGGTTAACAAATGCACCGACAGTATTCATGATCTTTATGAATGGGGTTTTTAGAAAATAATTAGATAAATTTGTGATTGTATTCTTAGATGGCATCCTTATCTATTCCAAGATAGAAGAAGAACGTGAAGAACATAAAATAACAGTAATGCAAGTGCTTAGAGAACATCAGTTGTATGCCAAGCTAAGCAAGTGTTCTTTCTATCATGTCAAAATTCATTACTTAGGACATATCATATATGAAGAAGGTGTTTTAGTAGATTCTAAAATGATAAGATCCATTATGGAATGGCCAACACCTAAGAATGTTTCAGAAGTAATATATTTCATGGGATTATATGGGTACTACCGATGGTTCATCGAAGGATTCTTGAAGTTAGCTCATCCTATCACATCTTTGCATAAGAAGGGTGTGAAGTTTGACTAAACTCCTAAGTGTGAATATAGTTTTCAAAGAATTAAGGAAATGCTTACTAGTGCACCCGTTCTAAATACTACATATCGTTAAGGAAACTTTGTTATGTGCACTGTTGGAATGGGCCTAAGGCGCACAAGTTTTGGTACATTCAGCGACGAAAGGGACATCGAAAAGGGTAAAGGACCAATTGTGGAGAAGATAAAGCGGAATTGAAGCGGATAATGTAGAATAATTGGTTAATTAGTTAAGTATTTAATGGGTCACTTTGCGAAGTGGACCACCTTTGTAACGGCGGAGTGAGCCTATAAATAGGAGTAGCATTGTAAGCCTAAGGGAATATTTTGGATGTCTTATCTTGTATGATCTTATCTTGGGCATCTTTTGATCTATTGTCTCGTTTTGAGCTCTGGATATGACTTTGTATGGGTTATGTGGATGGTATCCCTAATTTTGTTATGTGTAAGATAAACTGATGAGTAATGAGAAGGATCGTTTTATTTATGTCTTTGTCTCTTTTGTAACTTGTCGCAGTGTGATTGAATATGTGTTATTACAGTCTATTTGAATGTAAGTTATTGCAGCATAGTCAAATATGGTTTATGAATGAATCTATAATGTCGCAGTTGTGTTATGTATCTCAGATCGATTAGATATACTTATATAATCTGTTACTGCGTAGATTTGATTAACATGTTCTAATGCGAGTGGTGATTATGTCGATATCAGGGATACATTGTGATTGAATGTGAATGATGCATTTTCTCTTATACTTGCGGAAACGTGGTTCCTGTAGCCCCCTTAGATATCTTGGGTGAGACCTCACTCGCTCTGCAGGTGTTGCTGGAAAGGCTAAACCCTTTCCGGGCCGATATCTATGGGATATTGCATTGAGTTTTGTTGAAAATTGTGTGAGGTGAACCCTTGTCGACATATCTGTGTCAACAAATGGTTCTGTTTCTAGGAAGCTGCAATTGGTACGGTACCCTATGCAGCTTTGATTGGGAAATCAGAGCAAGGTTACACCAATTAGTTGATTGCCTCATCTACCTGTCGAAGTAGAAGGACTGAAGAAATACACAGATTTCGACGTCATAGAGATAGTAGACAACACAAGCCCATATCTTGTGCTGTTGGGAATAGACTGGGAAATGGAAAATCAGGTCATTATAAATTTTAAGAAAAGGACAATGTCTTTTGAGAACTGCGACATGAGGGTCGTCACCCCGCTTGATCCACTTGAAGGGAAAATATATGTCGAACCAATGAGAGATGAGTTCACAGAAGGATGGGACAACATCTACAATGTTTCAAAAGATTACATCAATCCCATCACCGATGGGGAATTGGGGTGGTGAAGTATCAGTTTAGCGTCATCAAACTCCAACAAGGCTCTAGAGAATTGGCGGAATAGGTTGCATGAGGTATCATTTAGGAAGTGCGCACGAATCACTCATTCGTTGAGATGGGTAGCGATAGAAGTATCTGATCTGCCGACATATGAAGGATTTCCTAACTTAGCAATATTCATCAATGAATTTGAAGACAAGGTATCAGAACCACATCACCTACTGGAATTCAAAGAAGCATTGAAGGCTACTCCAAAAAGGTGGTGGGCTACACACAATTCATCGATAACAAACTGGAAACTATGTCGATGATTTATGGAAGTAAGATTTGGAGAAAACGAATGCTACGAAAGGAAGAAATATGATGGAAGAAGTAATCCAAGGGATCATCTGGAAGAATTCCAAATTATATGGGGAATAAGGCCGAAGGAATAATGGGTTCATGCATTCATCCATACATTAGATGAAGTGTCGCGGAGCTGGTACATCTCAACAGAACTATGAAGAGGAACAACCACGTGGAAGGATCTGATCACTAGTTTCAGTCACAGATTCGGTTTTGATTATGAGAATCATTTCATCTATAGTACGCTGTAGGAAATTCATGGAAAGATATTCGAGACAGTTCCGACTAAAAGACCAATGGGACCACAATGGACTGCGACACCAAATTTTTTTATGGAGTGTTACAATGTGTCGGGAGGACCCGATGACAAAGAAGATCCTAGAGTTGTCTATGTTACAGATTCAGAAGGAATTCGCGACATTGAAGCACCAGATATGCCATTCGACAAATTCAAGCAACCATTGAAAATCAAGAAGGTCAATATTGGGTCAGTGTAAAATCCAAAGTTTGCTAGTATTGGAGATTATTTGGATGACTCAACAATTGGAAAGGTCACCGACCTACTACATGATTTTCAATATTTATTTTCGACAAAGTTTTCTGAGATGAAGGGCATTTCCGGGGACTTGGGTGAGATGAAGATCTATCTGAAACCTGATGCTAAGCTAGTGAATCAATGACCGTATAGACTAAATCCTAGATAGAAGGAGCGGGTGAAGGCTGAGATAGAGCGGATGTTGGACACAGGGATCATTGAGCCTGTCAAAGAGTCATAATGGATCAGCCCAATGTTCATCCAAGATAAAAAGACTGGCAAAATTTGGATCTGCGTCGACTTAAGGAAGTTAAACGATGCATGCCTTCATGATCCATTCCCCATGCCCTTTACCGATGAAGTACTTGAAGGTGTTGGAGGACAGGAGGTATACTCATTCACAAATGGGTTCTCAAGATATCACTAGATCAAGGCATCCTTTGACGACTTCAAAATGCAGGTGAATGCAACAATAACATCTGGCTCGAGGGAGAGCCACAAGTTTGTGTTGGGGGCTTGTTGGCACGGGGCTAAGGCGCACAAGTTTTGGTACATTCAGCGATGAAAGGGACAACGAAAAGCGTAAAGGACCAGTCACATAGCAGATAAAGTGGATACTGTGGAATAATTAGTTAATTAGTTAAGTAGTTAATGGGTCACTTTGCGAAGTGGACCACCTTTGTAGTGACAGAGTGAGCCTATAAATAGGAGTAGCATTGTCAGCCTAAGGGCATATTTTGGACATATTATCTTGTATGATCTTATCTTGGGTATCTTTTGATCTGTTGTCTCATTTTGAGCTCTGGATATGAATTTGTATGGGTTATGTGGATGGTATCCCTAATTCTGCGATGTGTAAGATAGACTGATGAGTAATGAGAAGGATCGTTTTATCTATGCCTTTGTCTCTTTTGTAACTTGTCATAGTGTAATTGAATATGTGTTATTACAGTTTATTTGAATGTAAGTTATCGTAGAAAGTTTAAATACAGTTTATGAATGAATCTGTAATGTCGCAGTTGTGTTATGTATCTCAGATTGGTTAGATATGCTTCTATAATCTGTTACTGCGGAGATCTAATTAACATGTTCTGATGCGAGTGATGATTATGTCGATCTCCAAGATACATTGTGATTGAATGTGAATGATGCATGTTCTCTTATACCTACGGAAACGTGTTTCCTGCAGCCCCCTTAGATATCTCGGGTGAGACCTCATTCGCTCTGTGGGTGTTTCAGGAAAGGCTAAACCCTTTCCGGGCCGATATGTATGGGAGATTGTCTTGAGTTTTGTTGACAATTGTGCGAGGTGAACCCCTGTCAATAGATCTGTGTCAGCATGCATAGAAGCATGTAAGAAAGGAATTGGTGGAGTATTGATGTAGGATGGACATGTGAGCAATTATGAATCCAGAAAGTTGAAGGAACATGATCAGAACTATGCCACCCATGACTTAGAGCTTCCAGCTATCATCCATGCTTTGAAGATGTGGAGACATTATCTAATGGGTAAGAATTTTTAGTTAAGAACTGATCATGATGGGTTAGAGTACTTGTTTGAGAAGCCTAGTTTGAATGCAATGCAGAGGAGATGGATGGATTTATTATGTTAATATGAATTTGACATCAAGAATATCAAAGGTAAGGAAAATAAGGTAGTTGATGCACTTAGTAGGAAGATACATGTGATGCAAGTAGAAACTATCAACACTAGTACATCATATTTAAAGGATAATATCATTGAATCTAGCGTTACAAGTGAAATTTATCAACAGGTAAAAGAAGTATTGCAACAACAGAAAATTCCGCAGAAATTTGATATGTATAAGTTGGAAAAAAATGGGATCCTCATGTACAGAGATGGAGTTTATGTTCCCAATGTTGGAGATATAAGGAATATGGTTCTAAAGGAAATGCATGATGTTCCTTATGTTGGACATTCGGGTTATTAGAAACAGTAACAACAATAAGGAAAGAATACTATTGTCCAGGGATGAAGAATGATGTTGCAGAATATAAATCTAGGTGCATGGAATGTCAAAAATTTAAAATTGAGCATCAACATCCAGTGGGATTGTTGCAACCCTTTCCAATACCAAAATGGAAATGGGATGTAGTGACAATGGATTTCATCACCAATTCTCCTAATACAAGATTGAAAAATGATGCTATCGTGGTTGTGGTATATAAGTTGAATAAGGAAGCACACTTCATTCCAGTAAAGACAACTCACAAAGTAGCTAACATTGCATATATTTACATGAAAGAAGTAGCCATATTGCATGGTATTCCGAAGGCTATAGTATCAGACATATATTCAAAATTTACTTCTAACTTTTGGAAAATATTGTTTGAGGGGTTTGACACAAATCTAAACATGAGTACAGCATACCACCCT
The DNA here is from genome assembly GCA_027924585.1 of Larix kaempferi. Lineage (NCBI taxonomy): Eukaryota > Viridiplantae > Streptophyta > Pinopsida > Pinales > Pinaceae > Larix > Larix kaempferi. The sequence continues at coordinate 13,888,750 of BSBM01000088.1, read as the reverse complement.
TAGACAAATGGACAGATAGAAAGAGTTGACCAAGTGATTGAAGATATGTTAAGGATGTATGTGATGGATCAACCATCTAAGTGGGAATATTATTTACACTTGGTGGAATTTTCTTATAATAATGAATATCATTCCTCTTTGAAGATGAGTCCTTTCGAAGCTATGTATGGAAGGAAGTGCAATACTCCCATCAGTTAGGAAAAACCAAGAGACAAAGTCATTGTTGGACTAGAATTATTAAAGGATATGGAGGATCAAATGGTTAAGATAAAGCATAATCTAAAGGAAGCTCAAGATAGGAAAAAAATATGTGCATATCAAAATAGGACTTCCCAATAGTTTCAAGTTGGATATCATGTGTTTTTTAAAGTTAGACCCAAGAAGAGTTCCTTAAACTTGGGAAATTGCTCCAAGCTAGCTTCCAGATATTGTGGACCTTTTGAGGTCTTATCTAAAATAGGACCCATTTCTTATGAGTTGGCTCTACCCGCTTGCATTAGAGTACATAATGTGTTTCATGTGTCTTTATTGAAAAAGTATGTACTTGATGCTAACCATGTAATTGATTGGAGTGTGATCTAGGTAATTAGAGTGCTTTTATTTTATTTATTGATATATATATGTGTGTGTGTGTGTGTGTGTGTGTGTGTGTGTGTGTGTACATGGTACTAATCATGTGATTGATTGGATTTTGATCTAGGTGGAATCAAAAGGGGATTTTTCGATGCAACCTATTTCCATTTTGGGCGACAAGGTCAAGTTGCTTTGGAATCGAGAAATCAGGCAGGTAAAGATCCAATGGACCCACTACAACCCCGAGGATGCAACTTGGGATCTGGAAGATGTTATGAGGGAAGCATACCCTCATCTATTTTGAAATTTTAGTGTTTACGGCATGTATGTAATAAATATGCATCAAGGACGATGCATTGTTTAAGGGGGAGGGGGATGTAATACCCCGATTGTTAATCCCAAGACTTATGTTCTTTTATTTGACTATGGAATTATGTTCTATTTTTTAATGTGACTATGGAAGTATGCTCATTTGTTTGATGATGTGATCATGGACATTGGAATTATTATTATTAATGTTAATGTTGTTATTGTCATTATTGTTATCATTGAATGTTGTTGCTATTAATTAAATAAATAACTGGTTGAGCAAAGGAAACTAAAAGAGTATGGGAGACCATGGAACTCATGGTGTGAGGGGAAATGGGGGACATCCATATCACCTTGGAACTTATTTTTGAATGGTAGTTGTTCATCCTAGTTCATTTTGTGCCTTGGTGACTTTAATAGTGTTGGTCACCCAAACATTGTACAACGGAACCCATTTTTTATTTTTATGAACTATGGAGTTATTATTGTACCTTATACATACTTTAGTGGGCCCCTCTTGTATAGTGCACCCTCCTTGGGAGAAATTCCCTCCTATTTATGTGTTTTTGTCATTTATGAGCCCTCTTTCTAGATTCTAGGAACTCTGTCATGTACCCAGTGACCTCACGATGACTATGGGGTCATGGGGTGTTATACCTCAATATTACACATTGATTCCTAGTGTCGCATCCTGACACCAAGTGACCCAAACGACAATTCCCTTTAATGATTATCTGGACATCCAGGAGTGAAGTCTATTGCCTAAACACTGAAAGCAGCATCTAATCTGCTACGTGTCACCCAAACTGACTCCATCTGCAGAAATTATCGTTCTCTATACATCTACTGGGGAGTGATAATTAGGGTTACTGCGCTATGCTCCTACCCTGGGGCGCGGTAATACCGCGTTATGCTCAGACCCAGGGGTGTGATAATCCACTTTTATCCATTTTTCCATGGATCAGGGATCTTATCTTTCGAGAGATATTCATGGGATCATCAATCTCGATTCGATCCCAACCCCCTCTCCCTATTTAGCTAGACTGATCCACCAAACACTCACTTGATCCACTTTGCTCTCCTTATGGTTAACTCTTCCAAGTGCTATAAGAGAGAGACCTTCCATGAGCCAAAGGGAGGACTTTTGGGGCATCAAACCTATGATCATAATACTTTTGAAGAGATAGCTAGAGGAAGGACTTGGAGCTGGAGTTTGGCTTGGACATCAAGCAACCTTTGTAAGAATCTTCAAGTTGTTATAAAAGTTAACTTGCCTTGTTTCCCAAGTTATGTGTATTGATTGTATTTCAATTTCATGATTTGTATCTACATGGATTTAGATTCTAACTTGTGATTCAGAGATATTGGAGAATTGTATATGCTTGTGTATTGTTTGATCTCAATAGGTTCATCGTGAGGACTTCGGGATCGGGACGAAACATCAAGAGTGAAGGTGAGTTACTCCCTTTCATTCTCTTCAATACAATAATTCTGAAACACTTGTTTAATCTAGGGAATAAGATCACATTTGTTTCCTTTTTGTCTTAGTATAGAGTTAGTCTTTCTCACTTTATCCTAAAAGGGATTATTCTTATCCGTAGGAAGAAATCTCTACAACATGGGGTACTGAATCTACTAGTTGAATATCTTTGATATGTAATTTTATTCTTATATTAATTTCAATTATACATTTATAGCAGAATTATTATGTGCATAGTTATTCATAAAACATATATGGAATCTCTACCAACTATTTCCATACAAATGCATTTACACAGTCATTATTTCGGTTCCATGGTTCATATGATGACATCGAGTAATACAATCAGAATTAAATACCATACATTTATTCTCATAAATAAATTATCTGAAATATGGCCAATTGATTGCAAACCAAGGACGTTCCTCCCAGCCATATATTTCTTTGACAAAGCCACCCCCGAGCTAGGGATATCCATCCATAAGAAGGTATCGAGCTTTTTCTACAATTACCCAATCATCTATTCTTAATCTGACTCCAATTTCCCATTATAGTGATGGTGGTATAGGGTTGATAGAAAAGAAGGTTTAGACATCAAAGAATCATGGAAAAATGATTTACCAGCCAAATATGGGTGTCTCTAACATGAAGGAATCATGAATTTTGAGCTAACTCTCTCTTTGTATATGCATGGTTGATACTAGCCAAGTGGCACCAATATTGATGGGAAATAGCCACTTGGCTTCCATGCAAATTGGAAACTTTTCACCCTCCATTCCTAGGCTTAGGATTATCAGTCTTCCCCTTGCGGAAGGATAGTCACCCATCTCTTCTTCGTCCTTCTTGGTTTGCAGTAGTCGTCTTTTATATTAAATAGAAAATGTAAATAATTACATCGTTCATGTTTGGCTTCTATCCATATCATCCATAATTGAAAAATTACATTCTAAGGTCAAAATGGGGTGTTACAAACTATAAGCTAGAATTTAGCTTCCACCTCCTTGATTTGTGCCTCCACCTCCATAAATGCATCCCACTTCTCCATTCATCCCTATTTTTGTGATTAATTGATGTTTTGGACCCTATTGGATCATCTCTCTCACCTAATTTTCTCTCCTTCATGTTTTGTAACCCCCCTTATGCATTAGTGCGCCTCCTTGTGCTCTTCATGGCTCCACTCCTTGGTTTTTGGTAACTCCTCCTCATGGTGCTAATATGGGAAAGGGAATCTCCTAAATAGGCCACCACTCCACTAATTTGAGATAAGTCTCCATGATGAATCCCAACCACACTCAAACCCATTCTAGTTGGCCACCTTGGGTTCGAATTTCCCTCCTTAAGCTATTTATACATGTGCTCTCTCCTTGTTGAAGCTAATCTTGATTTTTGGATCACTTGACTTGTGGTATCTCACCATGTTGGGAATGTTGTTAGTATTGAGAGTGTGTTGAGACTTATATGTATAGTCTATTTGTTTCCATTTTATTCCTTTATATCACTCTACTAGTCCAGGTTCTCGCATAGGAATCCAAGAAATGGGTTGGTGAGCGGATTCACGTCCCATAGGAAGTGGAGATGGACAGGAAAGTAGTAGTGTGAATCATTGTGTTTCTCAGAAGAGGTAGTTCCAAGATTTGATACGACAAGTTTTCCTCTACCCTTGGATACATGATCTCAACTAGGGGTTGACCTGTTCAAGTGAGGAATTCTTGATTGTGTCTACGGCTAGGAGGAAAGTTGTCCTATTGTAGCCAGTTGCCCTTATTTCTAGATAAGTATTTATGTTATGTTTCATTTTAATCACAATACTTTATTTGGTATATGTGCAATGGTGGATGAATTGGTTATCTACATGTTCACGTATTGAATTCTAGGATCTATATGCAAGGAGGATGAATTTCATATAATATGTTTCTATGATCCTTACCTTCTTTCTATTCTTCTTCCTCTTAGTCATAAATTTATGTTTTGGCTCTATGGTATTGAGAGGGGTGCAACCATAGGTTCTCTTTCGCCCATTTATGATAATTTATGAGTCATGAGAGCTATTCCATTACATCCATAGCATCTTTTCCAATAAGTATATCCTTTCGTTTGGTTGAAAAATATTTTGGGATGACCAAGATATGTATGTTTTGGTCCTGCAGTTTTCCGATGCCAAGATGAGCGCACCTGTCATTTGATTGTAAGAGTTTTGTTTACATATATGTTATTTGATGAAGATATAAGTATGAGTGATGTATTTTGGATGTAAAATTAATCTATGGCTGGATGGTGGCAAACATGTGATCTTATTTTAGTGAGAGATGATTGTAGGGGACAATCATCGGGAGTTGATTTGAGGGTTGTAGTTGCATCCAATGTTCTCTGTTTGATATGGTTTTGGTGTGGCTGTAGATTGCAACTTATGGATGTTCTATATATGTGGTTTTCCTTACTTTATAACCTCACTAATAGCACACACATGACAACACCAAAAAATAGATTAATTTGCAAACAATTGATGACATCAATACTTGGTTATTTATAAACTATGTTATTAAACAATCAAAAGTACATGAATTAATTATGATCCTTATATATCACTTTGGAAGCTATTAATTAAGTGTCATAATTAATTATATAATTAAGTGTCATAATTAAATAATTAAGTGTCACAACTTTAGTTATAAATCAACCTCTAGAGATAAAAGTTCTAGTTATTGGGTGAATGGTTAGTTAGCCTAACAATAATTTATCTATATCCATCATGATTAAACTTAACTTAGTATTAATATTAGAACCCTTAACCTTAGTTAAGGGTTAGGGACACTACAATGACAACTTGTCTATGTAAAAAAACAGGATGAAACAACAAGCTGATCAACATCGCAATGAAAGGAGTTTTGAAGAAGGAGATTGGGTATTTATGAGGATACAACCTTACAAGCAGATGTATCTCAAGCAACTAAATAAGGACAATAAATTATCATCCAAGTATTATGGTCCTTATAAAGTGTTGTAGAAGATTGGTAGTATGAATTACAAATTGGATCTCCCTTCATCTTCAAGAGTACATCCATTTTTCCATGTTTCTTGCTTAAAGAAGGTAATAAGAGACAAGATCCCAAATCAAACGATATTGTCGAAGCTTGATGAAGAAGGAAAAGTCATATTGGAACCTAAACAATGTTAGATTTTAAGTGCAATAACATTAAGGATCACAGAAATATAACAAGCACAACGTAGGAAATAGTACACAATAATTTATCATTGGAAAACCCTCTCGGGGTAGAAAAAACCATTAAACTTCTTCTATATAGATTCGTCAGAATGTACAAAAGTATTCGTTGTGTAATGACCCAAAAAAAGAAGACTCCAAAAGAAGATATTCACTTGAATCTATCTCTCCTACTCATGCGAACTTGATGAGTGAGTGAGGTAACCAAATGAGGAGGGTGAGCTCCTCATTTATACTAATCAGTGACTTGACCTTTTTACCAAACAAGGCCGACTTGACTCTCCTAACTGGATCGACTTGTCGAATTAATAATAAAATATATTTTCTAGATATTTGCAAGCCGAACTAACAATTAGGGTTTACATTGAATCTTTCAATGACTTTTACATGATCAATTACATCAATAATAATCCTCGTAGGGTGTACAATAGAAATGATACAAATAATACAAGTAAGAATATCTTCTGAAGTTACATTCTTCAACACTCCCTCTTAACAAGGAAGGAATTCCCGTAGGGTGTACAATACAAATGATACAAATAATACAAGTAAGAATATCTTATGAAGTTACATTCTTCAACACTCCCTCTTAACAAGGAAGGAATTCTCCTGACATCGTCACCATCGTCTTATAGTTGTTGCACTTATTATACTATGACTATTGACATCTGACATCTCCTGAATCTATATATCATAAGAAGTTTCATAGAGCTATCCCTTTTTCATGTTGGATGTGCCTTGCAATGCCAACCCTTTTTCACATTGGATTCAACTCTCCACGGAGCCATCCCTTTTTCATGCTAGATGTGACCACATTGGGATCTGCCCTTGGTGATACGACTAGTCATACTGGGATCCACCCTCATAGATACCACCAACCACACTAGCATCAACTCTTGGATATACAACCAACCATGTTGGGATCTTCCCTCGATGATACCACCAGTCACCATGCATCCGCTCAATCTAGTCCGTCGGAGAGCCTACATGCACCAGTTCAACCCAGTCAATTGGGGAACCTGCATCTGACATTGGGATCTCGCTTGGTGATACCACCAACCATGTTGGGATCTACCCTCGGAGATATAACCAACAACTTTGGAGATACAACCAGCCAAGTTGGGATCATGACATACATCGACCACTCCTTTTACATATTGGGTGTACACCACTACAGATCTAGTCCTTTTTCATACTGGATGTAGATATCTTGTAGATCCAGTCCTTTTTCATACTAGATGCACACCACTACAGATCCAATCCTTTTTCTTATTGGATGTAGATATGTTGTAGAGTCAGTCCTTTTTCATACTGGATGCACACCACTATAGAGCCATTCCTTTTTCATATTGGATGTAGATATCCTGCAGAGCTGGTCCTTTTTCATACCATATGCAACTATCCTCTTCCACGAACCGAGCAAGCCATCTAGTGGGTCCATCCCAGGAGCTCCATTACGTTGCACACTGAAAATGCCTACATTACCTCACCACTCATACAGATCCTATCGTAGCCTAGGAGACTCAATTACGTCACATCAACCATGACTACCTACTACCTCATCCGATCTCATCACTCCCTCTTGATCTGGACCACTCCAAGCTTGTCCCTAAAGTACTCAAACTTCACCCTTGACAGATTCTTGTTCAACACATCGGCTATATGTTCCTTTGTTGCTATATACTGAAGTATCACTGCTCCCTTTTGCACCATATCCCGGATATAGTGATACCTGATGTTGATATGCTTTGAATTTTGATGAAGCATAGGGTTCTCAGACAACTTCACATAGCTCTAGTTGTCACAAAAGACACAAGTCACCTCTAACTCGAGATCAAACAAACCTGATAGAAGCTTCTGAAGCCACATTGCCCTGCATCTTGCCGAACAATCTTCCATATACTCGACTTCGGCTGTATTAAGTGCCACACTTGTCTGCTTCCTACTGAACCATGAGATCATACCTAATCCCAAACTGAAGCAACACCCTGATGTTCTCTTTCTATCCATGACACTCCCTTCCCAATACGCATCAACATCATCCTATAGGTTAGTATTCTGATCCGATGCATATCTGAGTCCATAATCAACTATACCCTTTAGGTACCTCAGTACATGATTTTCTGTGACTGAGTGAACATGTCTTGGATCTACCATATACTGACTCAGAGTATTCACCGCAAAGCATAAATTTGGCCTTGTGTTCATCAAGTACATCAATGACCCAATCATCTGCCTATATACTGTGGCATCCACTAGTGTTGAAGAAGTATCACTCAACAACTTCCAATTTGATTCCATAGGTGTGGCCATGGCCTTACAATCCATCATCCCAAATCTCTCAATATCTCTACTGCATAGTTTCCTTGAATTGGGAAAAGTTCCTCTAGATTCTCCCACACCTCAATACCTAATAAGTAATGCATCATACCTAGGTATTTCATCTCAAACTTTGTGGCAAGTTTCCTCTTTATTTCTACTTTGAGCTCCTCATCACCTATCAAAAACAAGTCATCTACATATAACAGTAGAATCACGAGATTTCCTTCTTCAACCTTCCAGTAAAGGTTGGAATCCACTTTACTCTTGGTAAATCCCAAGCTCGTCAAAAACCCATGAATCCTTCCATACCATGTCTCGGGTTCCTGTTTCAAACCATATGAGGCTTTCTTTAATCGGCACACATGAGTCTTCCTATCATGTGTCTCAAAACCTAGTAGATGCTCCACATACACGTCCTCCGCTACTACACCATTCAAAAAGGAAATATTCACATACATTTGATGTAACTTCCATTTCATCACCTTGGATATAGAAAGTATAGATCTAATCGAAGTGTATCTAGCCACGAGAGAAAATGTCTCATCATAATCTATGCCTTCTTTCTAGGAGAAACCTCGAGACACAAATATTGCCTTGTATTTCTCAACACTTCCACTTGTCGCATGCTTGATCTAGTAGATCCATTTGGAACATAATACTGACTTCCCTTCTGGCCTCGGAACCACCTACCAGACATCATTCTTCATGATCGACTGATACTCCTCGATCATAGCATCCTTCCAGACTTTCTTTTCAGCTGCCTCTTCATAAATGGAAGGTTCAACATCAATGATGTCACACAACAATGCCACATAGTTGGAGTATGGTCGAGGTCTCTTGCCTTCTCTGGAAGCCACTTATGGGGCACCATACCTCTCTGCTTCTTGAAAAAGCTCTCATTCCCAGGCTGGTTTTCTCTTGTGTGTGTTCACTTATTTCGGTGGATCTACAGGTCTTTGTGGCTCATTCATATCATGATATTCATGTTCATTTGGAATCTTCTATTCCATCGTGCTGTATCTCAAACTCTAGGAATCTCGGGTTCTTCTTCATGTACTTCATCAGAGTGTATCTTCCTTGATCTTTTGAAGGTTGTATCTTCATCAAAGGTTACATATCTACTAGTCTCAATATTCTTGAAGCTTGGTATATATATTATGTATGCCTTTGATGAATCACTATAACCGACGAAGATTCCCTTCTTTCCTGAACGTTCCAACTTGGTCCTTTTCTCTTTCGAAACATGTATGTATACAGGGCAGCTGAATATTCTGAAATGGATGAATTTTGGCTTCTTTCCTAGAAACATTTCTTCAAGTGTCTTGTTTTCAAGTACAGAGTGGGGAGTTCTATTTTGAACATATACTATTGTTCTTGCTACTTCCACCCAAAGTGCATTGGAAGGTCCTGATCATGGATCATGGCCTTAATAGCTTCCATTATTGTTCTATTCTTACTTTTTGCAGTCCCATTTTATTGTGGATTCAAGGGAGTACTCATATCCCTCTTAATACCTGGGTCTTTACATAATGCTTTCAAATATCCTGAAGAAAAATTCACCGCCATTATCTAATGTTAATATTTTTATTTTATTTTCAGTCTGATTTTCTACAAGGACTTTGAATTCCTTGAACTTTCTAAATACTTCACCTTTGGATTTTAAGAAATATATCCATGTTTTACGAAAATAATCCTCAATAAAAGAAACATAGTAGGAATACCCTCTTAATGAGTTGGAATACATAGGCCCGCAAACATATGAATGTATGAGCTCCAAAATCTCTTTGGCTTTGTTGTCTCTTTTTGGAAATGGATTCTTTACATTTTTCCCTTTCGCACATCCTTTACATATTCCTACATGCTTAGTTTGGATCTCAGGTATCCCATTCACCATCTTGCTCACGATTGGTAATTCCTTGTAGTTGATGTGAGCAAATATTTTGTGCCATAATTCACTTGGTTACATAGTTTCATGAACCAAGGCTTGTTTTCTTTGTCCCTTGAGCTTGTATAATCCTCCCTATTGCACTCCAATTACTACCGCATCATCAAAGGTTTTACCTTTGAGCCACATAAGTACTTGGCCATCCACCAATGCTACTCCGAATCCTTTCTCATATAGTGCTGAGATGGAAAGTAAATTATTCTTCATTCCAGGTACATATAGAACATCCTTCATTTTGATAGGCTTCCCAAATTCAAGCTTGTAAGAAGATTCTCCTACCCCTTTGATGGGATATTGATAGTCATCTCCTAGTTTCACCTTATGAGGTGAGTCCTTTTCTGTTAGGTTGTTGAGAGCATTCTTGAAACCTATCATGTGCTTAGAAGCACCACTATCAACAATCCAATCATTGTTACCAAGTGAGACTGTACCCGTGAGTACAGAAATCAGAACATTTTCTTCATCACTTGAAGAATCCTCTTTTGCCTTCTTCCTAGCTGGTTCATCATCCTCTGCAACATGAGCATGATGTCTTTTCTAGTTTCCTTTCTTCTTGGGACAATTCCTAGAAATGTGTCCCATCTCATCACAATGGTAGCATTTGAAACTTGAATAGTCTTTAGTAGGTCTTCTACCCTTATGTGATTTCTTATTATGATGATCTTCTTTCTTGCCTTTGTTGGAATGAGTTGTCAGGGCTTGATTATCTTCATCTCCTAACTTTTCTTCTCTGGAAACAATCTGTGCTTCTTCTTGGGTGCATGATTCTAAGAGTTCACTGAACAATATAAGCTTATTCCTAGAACATATTCATTGAATATATGACTCTCGTGATCTTGGAAGACCATTTAGGGTAGTCATCACTAGTTCTGCATTTTCAACTTCGTCTCCAATGGCACTTAATTGATATCTGATGTTGGAGACCCTTGTGAAGTAAGATTGGATACTTTCATTGTTTTTCATCTTCACGGCATTGAATTGATTCCTCAAGTTCATCTTCCTATTGACGTTGGTTCCTTCAAATAGTCCCTTTAGTGCATCAGACATGTCTTTCAGAGTATTCATAGAAGAGATGTGTGGGATCAAGTGATCCTTGATGGAGTCAACTATGATCCTCTTAGATTTTATTATATTCTTCTTATGCTTTTCTTTATCCTCATATCCCTCTGGATCTGCAACTCCTTCTATGACATACTTGTCCAATTCATGCTCTTCTAGGATGAGCATCACCCTATACTTCCATGCTCGGAATTTCTCATCCCCTTCAAGCTTATCCTCAAGCTTGGTATGATTTTTCATCTTGATAAACTTGATAATGTGAAAATCCTCATAGCAGATCCAAGAGCAAATGTGTACCTCACAAGAAATAATTTTAGAAAATAGAAGAAGAATAGCAGCAGAACGTAGATGCAATAGAACTCAGATATGAGCAGAATAATCACACATGTTTCATTAATTTGAATAATAAACAATAATGATATAATACACAGAATTTGAATACCAACGGTGTAATTCGAATTAGCCTGCATGGATAGATCAAAAAATCAGTGGAGTGTCATCAAAGCACAAGTAACCATCAACCATGTGTAAAACTGAGTCTAACTGGTGTAGAAGGTGTAACTGATGCATGGAGCACTGATGGAGGGTGCATGAGGAGCTAACTGGAGTCATGAGGAGCTAACTAGAGTCAAAATAGTCAATCTAGGCTCTCTTGAGGTCCATCAGAGTGTTTCAGTGAGTTAAATAGGCCATCTGTCCCTAAATCAGGGAGCAGATCCATAAATGAAGGAACTAACTGAGTGTAACTGAGTGGTAGGTGAGAGAGGGCGCCTTTCATATGTGGTAGGTGAAAGGAGGGCGCACTAAGCACTAGGAGGGCTAGGAATGATTAGAAAGAAGCTCCCGGGGCTAGAAAAATGAGGATTAGGTGGTGGGACTGATGACTAGGATGCATGCCTGCATGCATGACTGAAATGAAAAAAATGATAATGCTGGTAGGACTAGGATGGAGTATAGGAAAATACCAACAGATAAATGAGAACCTCAAATGGAAATAGAGAGAGTATAACTTAACAAATGAGATGCTCCAATCATAAGTTGATTTATGTGATCTGGCTTTAGGAGGTCCTAGGGTTTGTTAGAGAAACCCTAATTTCTCAACATCTGGAACTTGGAAATATGAGAGGAGGAAAAGATGCACCTCCCCAAGGCGAGCTGAGCAATGGTACTTTTTCTCTGATTTTGTGGACAGCTTAAAAAAATTTGATGCCCTAGTTTCTCGAGCTATAGTGGTGGGACCAAAAATGAAACTTCTCGGATTGAAATTATGCTTCGATGGAAAGATGCACCCTAGTGAGGCAAGTTGCTTGGACCCTCTTTTTCAGCTGATCTGTGAAGAACTCTTCTAGAAATAGGAACCCTAGTTTCTACAGTTGCAACAACTACACAATGTTCTCTTTCAGGACTTCTCTAATACCATGTTAGATTTTAATAACATTAAGGATCACTGAAATATAAGCAAGCACAACATAGACAATAGTACATAATAATTTATACTAGGAAGACCCTCTTAGGGCATAAAAACCCAGCAAACTTCTTCTATATAGATTCATTAGAATGTACAATAGTATTCCTCATGCAATGACCCAAAACAAGAAGACTCCAAAAGAAACTATTCACTTGACTCTATCTCTCCTACTCATGCGAACTTGATGAGTGAGTGAGGTGACCAAATGAGGAGGGAGAGCTCCTCATTTATACTAATCAATGATTTGACCTTTTTACTAAACATGGCCGACTTTACTCTCCTAACTAGGCCGACTTCTCTAATTCATAATAAAATATTACTTTCTAGATCTTTCCAAGACGACCTAATAGTTAGGGTTTACATTGACTCTTTCATTGAATTTTACATGATCAATTACATCAATAATAATCCTCGTAGGGTGTACAATACAAATGGTACAAATAATACAAATAAGAATATCTTATGAAGTTACATTCTTCAATAAACAAATCACTGAAACAAGGACCAAACAACTACGAAATCGGACTATTACTGAGTACCTCATCAAGTAGAAGAACTTACCAATTGAATATTCGACATGGGAAGATGATTCCTTCATACAGAGGCATCCACAACTAATCAAGCATTGAGGACAACACTTGTCTGAAGGGAAGGGGCATGTTAAGCCCTAAATGTGGGCATATACCCCCTTATATTGTGGTGCATTACATTAGTTTTGATGTTGGATTTGGTCCATTAGTTGTAATTGTAATTAGTATGGTTATATTAGTTGCGTCAGCTTGGGTCAGTTAGTTGTAATTGTACCTCTTAGTCTCCTATATATAGGAAGGAGACCTTTTCATTTATAGTATCTTGCCTTGTTTTGTCTTGTGTACTTAGTACATTGTATAAGGAGGTTTCACCCTCGAAGAGGCTTTTTATTCATCTATTTTATTAATTAAAGTCATGGAGACTCTTTCTAATATATTTCTACTCTTTTCATGCTCCTTTTGGAAATTTGTTGCATAACAGGTTTTGGGGGAAACAACTCTTTGGGGCGAAATTAACCCGTGTGCACTTTCCCGACGCGCTATCACTGGTATTTTTTTATCCTTAGGATCTTTTCTTGATTAACTCGTCCACCTTTTCTATCTCCCTTGTACCTCTTTAGAGTACTATTAATCTCGATCGCTAATTATTTAAGATTTAACAGTGCTCCACTCAACAAACTGTAGCACATTTATCCTTTAGAACTCGGTGTCAAGCTTATCGTCCTTTTCCCTTCTTTTGTTCATTCCTTTAAGCACCCAGGATGATTATGATACTTCAACCTTAGCCCTTGAGGCTCAAACCATAAATTTTCAACATTTTCATAAACTTTGGAAGCTTGAGAACCCTAAAATATTTTAGTGCTAACATGTTTGGTGTTCATCCTATTTTGTGTTATAACTAAGTTTTCTTTCAATAGTTGGAGAACCTCTTGTTGGTGCTCTATGTAATCCTCCTTTGTTTGAACCTTAGCTTTCCCTTTCAAGGGTGATGTGATGGATGGAGGATGATAGCCATAAAGTGTCATAAATGGGGATACTTTTGACAAAGTATGGAAGGACGTGTCGTACCACCATTCCGTCAAGGGAAACCACTTGAACCATTGTGTTTGATTATTAGATGCAAAGAAATGAAGATATCCTTCTAGAAATTTATTGACAATTTATGTTTTCCCATTGGATTAAGGATGGTAAGAGGACTTGTAAGCCAATTAAGTACCCAAACAAGAAAATATTCCAGTCCAAAAATTACAAATGAAAATTAAATCTCTATCACTTACAATAATATTTGGGACTGCATGTAGCTTCGAAACCATTTCCATGTATCTTCGAAACCATTTCCATGAATATTGAAATTACTATACTTACTTTGAAAGGATGAGAAAGAGATCAGAAATGGGCATACTTTGTATGTGGATCCACCACTACCATTATGGAATTATTTCCTTCAGACTTGGTTAGACCTGTGATAAAATCCATTGATACCTCTTCCCAATGTTATATTAGTATGACTAATGGTTTTATAAGACCCATGGTCTTAATTGTCGCTCCCTTTTTTTGTTGGAAAACCAAACATTGTCCCGCAAGTTTTTGAACATTAGCTTTAAGAACTTCCCAAAAAAATATTTCTTGTTCCTGTGGTAAGTTTTCAACATCCCTAAATGTCATCCTATAGGATAAGTGTGCAATTCCAAAAGGACCTTCTATTTGAGTTGGGAATTCTTACATAAGTATAGGTGATCCTGATACGATAGTGAATCATTCTTCCACGCATATTTGTATAATCCACTAGGTTCCTCTTGGAGTTGTTAAATTATCTTACATTTCTTTTAATCATGCTTCCATTATGTTCTTGCTTCTTCCACCCAATCAACCTACAAAATGGAAATAGCACAAAGTAATCCCTTTGTGTCTTCTTCTTTCCATGAAAATGCATCTACCGCCACATTTGTTTTCCTTTTTTGTAGACAATTCCAAATTCATAACCCAACATCTTTGTAACACATTTTTGTTTAAATTCTAAATAAAATTGTTGTTCCATGAAGTACTTAAGACTAGTGACAAGGTGTTCTTACCTTGAAGTGTCTTCCTATTAGGTAAGGGTTTCATTCCTTAACTACATGCAGTATGGACAACATTTTCTTTTCATAAATTGTTTGAGAAATTGTTTCCTTTAAGTTGGCATCTGTTAAAGGAAAGTGACCTTCCTTTTGCATTAAAAATGCACCAATGACATTCCCTAATGTATCATAGTAAACAATATGGGTTTTTGTGAATTCATGCATGGATAGGACATGAGTTGTACACATGGCCTCCTTCAGTTTTTTAAAATATTTGGTTGATCATTGAGTCCAATAAAATGCATCTTTTTGAAATAGCATTGTTATATGCTATTTGACCATAATTAATGACAAACGTATGGTAATAGATTATTCAAAGTTGTGGGAATTGACCATTCTATTATAAAATTAATTTTGTTAGTGTCCACTTTCACACCTTCATGGGATACAACATGACCCAAATATTATACTTCTTGAACCCTAAACGAACACTTGGAAGGATTTGTATATAGTTGTTGCACCAATAGCCTTAAGACCATGCCAACATGTTGTACATGCTCTTCGCAAGATTTGATTAGATTAGTACATCATCAAAAAATACTAACAAAATTTTTATGATGAAGGATTTAAAAATCAAATACATCAAGCTTTGAGATGTGGAAGGTGCATTAGTAAGGGAAAATGAGATCACCAAAACTTTATAATGACCTTCATGCGTTCTAAAGGTTATTTTCAAAATGTCTTCTTGCTTCATTATGATTTGATGATATTTAGAATGGAGATCCAACTTGGTAAGGAAATTTTCTCCCTGGAATTCATCTAATAATTCATCAATGATATGAATAGGAAAATTATCTTTAATGATCATGTTGTTGAGTTCTCTATAATCTGGACACATGTACCATTAACCTTCCTTTTTGTGAACCATGACCACTAGTGTAGGGAAATCTCTTTATCTAGGTTGAATGATGCCAACATCTAAAATTTATTGAACCATATGTGTTAGAAGCCAAAATTTTCTCACCTGACATGTAATCTGCCCCATCATCTTCATATGTCACCATTCCACCTCATTTACACTCATTGGACATTGAGAAAGCAATAAAAAGCCTCAAAAATGAAATTCAACCTTGAAAGAGACATTCTAAAATAGGTCGCTTACATACCTTTGATAAGAGAAACCCAAGTCGCTCATATCCCTTTGATAAGTGTGACCCAAGTCACACAAAACCTCAAAAAAAGTGTGATCCAATCTCCGAGCTTGATTTTCACCTATGTCTACTTCGTGTCCAAAAAAATGGATGGAAGATTAACATGAGTCTCTACGTGGCCTTAGTCATGTGATGAGTCTTGGGCCTAAAAACCTAACCCTAGACTCTCACCATGGCCACTATTCCACTTATTAAAGAAACCTCAAGGTCCCTCATTCCACACAATTCTCAATCCATTTTCTCAAGCCGTTATTATAGCGAATACATGTTGATTGTAAAGCTACACTCTTTTAGTTTCTTTCTCATCCATTGGAGATCCACCTTGTGATGCGTGGCCAGAGGATTACAAAACCACCAAGAGAATCAACGGCCCCTCCCTCAAACAACTGCAAGGGCCTCTTCCAATGATATCGTTGAGGTGACTCTATTTCATGTATCATTTTATATCAATGAAAAAGAAACATTCTTTATTCTTTATATGATGTCTTTACATGTGTATTGCTTGAATGAAGAATGCGAAAGTTGTTGGTTTAGTTTAATTTTGTTTCGGGTGTATGCTTCATTGTTTAGTTTATAATTATATTTTCATTGTTTTTCATTTCCCTATTGAAACTCTATTAAGGTCACACAACCCCTTAGCATGTGCCTTTTGGCATTGGCGTGTGTGAAAACATACACTACAATATGCTCAAACTCACTATTTTGTGCATATGGGTATGTGGATCTATAAGGTATGATGTTAGGTGGTACACTTCCTGGTTGTATGGCGATAGCATTGTCATGATATCGAGTAGGTGGAATACCTTTAAGCCTATCTTCAAGTACCTTGGAATGATTGTCATAACTCTTTGGAGATCCACAGAAGGTCTAGATGTTTGAACATCTAGTGGGAACAATTGTGAAATTACACCATGGTATGCCTTTTTTATAAATTTTGTCATAATGTTAGAGCTTATCACTTTAAAGGGATTCTTTGGGATACCCCTAGGTTCAATTTCTTTTCCTTCTAAGGTGAATCTCATGAATAGTTCCTGAAAATTAAGAGCCATTGTTCCCAATGATTGTAACCATTGTATCCCTAATAAAACATCAACATCACCCATTTGGATTGTAGTCAGAAGACTATCCAATAAATACTCCGCCATCGTGAGCTTAATCCTATGGAACCTCACTAAACAATTTATTGTACCTCCATATGCAATCATTACTTGAAACTTTGGTTTTAGATATATAAAGCAATTATTAAGTTTGACTCTGATACCAAATTCTATGAACCAAGTTCCACAAATAGCATAGAAACATAAATAAAAGTAGCTCCATGCGTTGATAATGACAAAGAGTCAATGAATAATAACCCTCTTTGAGGGGGAACCTCCTTTTACAATATATCCAATGCACAAGACAAGATGTTGTTATCTCTAAACATAGACCCCCTTAATATATATATAGGAGATAAAGGGTATAATTGCAATTAAGGTCCTAACCAACCAATAAAGATGACACTAATATAATAATAGAAATATAATTTCATAGTATATGGGGCTTAACAAATTACACCATTGATTTCACATTACCTGTGATGGAGCATTCATTAATGACCTTGAAATGTCCAAAAGCTTCATCAATTTGTCTCAAAGACCTTTCATTCTGAAGTTCTAAAAGTAGTGCCAAGATTTTGTCTTGCATGAGTTTGAGGATTTCCCCTTACCTTTTGGGATTGAAACACAGTGACCATTGTTTAAGGACAATACAAAAAATGACATTCATTTTTTATTTTCCTTGCAATTATAGTTGACTTGAAAGAAAATGATAGCAAACCTCTTATCGAAATAAAATACTCCATAATATAATTTACCACTAACATCCAAACTCTAGGCATCCACTACTTCAATTATTTTTATGGGATCGTACTTCCTAAATTTATAGAAAATATCCCAAGATTATATCTTCTCCAAGAACCATCTTAATCTTCTATGAATGCAATTTCACACATGTAGGTTTTATCTTCTTCCTCTCAAGACTAGATGCTAGGATTTTGACCCTTGGTACTTCGATGCCTCTTCCTTAGAAACAAAATAAAAATATGAGAAACCTCCCATATATTTCATAGTCTTCTTAACCAACAAACCATCCTTGCTAGAAGAACTATGGATATCCCCAACAAGTCTATAATCCAACAAGCTAACAATTCTTTCAAGAACCACACCCTCCTTAACTCAATCGTGCTTAAGAAATTGCAAGGAGTTCCTTCACAAGATTGGATCTTCCCATTTTGACTAAAGCATACCCAGTGGATCTCATCGAGGGCCATCACTCATGCTAGTAGTTACTCGCAAGAATCCCTCCAAACAACTCCTATGCCCAATGTTTATTAGAGTTGTTATTTTCTTGGGGTCCACATTTACCCTAGGAGTATAAGACCCAAACCTAGGAGAATCCAAAGGACCTTTCAAACATTATAATGTTTGCATATTCTTAGTATATTTACTGAAGTCTAATAACTGCAAATCATTATAAGAAAGTTCTACCTTAACATTGCCTTTGATTACAAACCCATCTCCACTACCAAAAATTTCATTGTCATTACCCTCATCTACTCCTATCTTCCTAGGAAGCAAACTCCTATCCTCCTAGGAAGCAAACTATTAAACCAAGACTCATAAATTACTAAGTACAACAATGATGTTGATAATAAGCACAATGAAAGTAAATCCCTAAAAAACAATATTGAGTAATGACTACATAGAATGAACTAGAAGGAAACCAATGAATGACTAATCCCATTAGGGTAATAAATATAATGCTTACCCTTAGGCCTAAGACTATCTTGACTCAATTTCCATCCTTGATATAGATATTAAATGCAATTATTTTCTTGGGCACCCTTGATTGGACATAATGATGGTGCTTCCATGCATCTTCTTATGGGAACTTTTATTGCCACATGGATGGAAGACCCATGTGGTAAAGGACAATATGATGTCATTCTCCATGGTGAAGATGTATACCTCATAGGGTCAACCTATGGTCTCATCTATATAGTATTCTATAGGTCCTTTCATCATCGAGGCAACCTCTCGAATATCCCTCTTATCCTAGTAGACCATCCTCCCTAATATCCCTCTTATCCTAGACCCTCAAAACTATTAATAAAAAATCTAATGATGAATCATATCCTAAGCTTCCTTGCAACAATTTAACCCCCAGTCTCTTATTGAGTATATGCTAGCTATCCCTACGACATGCTAGCTATCCCTCCTACATGCTCGTGAGTTTTGTATGTTCCATCTATTAATAAACATCTACTTTGAAAATAGCCATATGAGAAACATTTTTAAGCAAGTAAAAATCACACATTGCACACAACCGCATTAAACAATTAAACCAAATTCGCATATAACAAACACACACATGCATACAAACATAATATCTAGTTCATAAGTAAATCACTCATCATCTCCAACTACTAATGAATGCCTTAAGGCCATAATCATGATGTGTAAAATACATTGCCCAAAAAAACAAAATTAGATGTTGTGCAACTAGAGGCTCCATCAACATTACCACTATGACCCCGTGACTCTATCCTCCTCCTCCCTTAAGCACTATGGATGTTGGAGCCTCGCTACTTTTGATCCCACACAAAGCCCCCTTTCAAGTTTCTGTAAGTTTGGATCATCTGCATGGATAACATTTCTCTATGTTTGGATCATCCTCATGGATAACATAGTAAAGGATACGTTTTGAGGTGCCTCATTGGCAAAACATTCGATACCTAAATATTAATATTACATTTGAGTAAACAATAGAAATTGATTAATGCCATCTAACCTTATTTAATCATAAAAACAAATGAAAATAATCCAAACATGTTGTCATTAAAATGATAGAGTGAAAGGAAGTCAAGAGAGCCTAGATGGGATGGTTGGGCGCATTGGTTGTGATACACCTTCATTCTTTGTGAATAGTGAAAGAAAATTTTATACAATTATAAAAAATTAAAATCAGCATAGATTTATTTAAACCCAAATCTATCCAACACCTCAAAAATTATAGTTTATCATTATATATATAGATAGATAGATAAATAGATAGATATATTTCATTTTTGTCAAAAACAATATAGAAAATTTGTTTCTAATTTTTATTTTAAATTTATTTTAACCCAAATCTATCTATGGAATACTTCAAAAATTCCAATTTATTATAATATTTGTTTTTTTCAATTTTGTCAAAAACAATTTAGAAAATTTGTTTCTAATCTTTATTTCAATATAGCATTCTACCAAAAATGTTGAGTTTTTGGATGAAAAAACATTTTTATTTTTATTTTTTGGAGCTGGCTGAGCCTTCCCAATCTGGAGGCATCCTTTGAAATAGTGAAAAGTATCCCAACCCTCAACCCCTACCATAAGATTTGGGTCTTATGAACCCAAGACTTCATTAAGACTAAACCACTCGAAAATGAAAAAACATTTATACATGACACTATTAAAAGCTGATAAGTGCATGTCTATTATATAAAGCTTGGACTTTCCCCTGTGCCCAATTGACAACACAGGAACCAGATTGATTTTCAAAGACATGAAACCAACATGTGTCTTGTTTAAGTGGAGAGAAGCGATGATGAATAGGCATATCACTTATAAAAACGTAAATGAACTTCCATTTTCATTACTGTTCTTCATCATGCATATCACTTATAAAATTGTAAATCTTCTGCAGAACTTCCATTTGCATTATTGTTCTTCATCATTTCGTTTTAGAATTTGGTTATATTCAGTGGATAGCTAGGAAAATCACGATAGAGTTCTCTGTAAAGATGACGTTGATGCCGACATTAGATTGTTCAAATCTTCTATATAAAGCAATCCTCTGATTCCTTATATAGCATGTGATGATGAGGACAGTGTAGGATATAGTCTCTTCCGAAAGATTACAACGATAATAGATGACAATAACATCTCATCCAACACTTTATAATAGAGTCTACAACATTTGAATGTCCATGCGTCCACTCAGTGATCGTCACTTGTTGCCCAAGATATTTCTGTAGCAAACACCTAACTGGCTTTTCGGTCGCTTCACCACCTATAATCTTCAGAACCAATTATGATCTTCATCAATATCTACAAATGGCTTTTTCAGAATGCGTACTGTTTACATGAAATCCTGATTTCACATCTCAATATCAAAATGGCTTTCTCGTCCTACCATATTCTGTACTTCCGTCTGCATAGCATTGGAGTCTGAGTCATGGAAGAGTGAGTGAGTTGACGTGCATCAACTTCCAAGTATGAATGCATTGAGTCACCAATGTCTCATGCCCTAATGATGAATATGTCTCTTAACCCACCTTGCATTAATGTCAATGACTATGAATGCATCGAGTAACCAATGTGTCATGCTCAATGATTAATTTGTCTCTTAATTCATTTTGCATTTTTTTTTTAAAATGGTGGTTTTAGTTAGAGGGCTAGTCCATTCGGAGAATGTCAATACCTGCTATTTTAAGTAAAGAATCAAAGTATGGCCGGAAATACCATCATTACAATAAGAACTCATCATATCTCTTATAAGAATTCAACTTGGGTGGAGAGAGCAACTCTTCCCAAAAACTTTACATTAATGTCAATAATTGAGCAGGAATGGAATTTGATGGATAAATAAGTTTACATACATATAACTTTATGTATAAGGAATCAATTTTTCATTATTAAAAGATGAATATATCTCTTGACTTTGCATTAATGATAAATGTCTCCTAACTTACTTTGAATTAATACCTATAACCAACCAGAATAGAATCTGATAGGCAAATAAGTTTAAATGCATAACTTTAAAGTATGAATATATTGAGAAATCAATCTTTTATCTATCATGCTTGACTAATGAATATGTTTCTTAACCTATTTTCAATAAATGATGAATATGTCTTTTAACTTACTTTGGATTAATGCCAATGACGGACAGGGATGGATTTGATGGACAAATAAATTTACTTGTATAACTTTAAAGTATGAATATATTGAGGAATCACTTTTTCATAATTGACTGATGAATATGTCTCTTAACCTGCAAGTGATGATGTATATGTTTCTTAACCTACTTTGGATTAATGACTGGACAAGGATGAAATTTAATGAGTAAATTAGATGTAAGTGATGATGAATATGTTTCTTAACCTACTTTGGATTAATGACTGGACAAGAATGAAATTTAATGAGTAAATAAGATGTGACAAGGATGGAATTTATGTTTCCTGCTCTTCACCACGCATTAATCCCTCGTTGTACAAGCAACTAGTTGGGACTCTCTTTTATTTGGACAAGGATGAAATTTAATGAGTAAATAAGATGTGGCAAGGATGGAATTTAATGAGTAAATAGGATGTGAAGTGATTTGATTATCAAATTAAACTAAATGCCACACTCTTTAATAAAATGTTGCAAACTTTTTAGAAGATAGTTGAAACTGTTAAATTTGATGAGGATTGGATTTGAAATTCCAACCAAGGATGGAATTTGACTAACAAATTAAATGTCACAATGCTATTTGTCTATCGAATACAATAAAAAATCAAGGAATTTCCTTGCTGGGCGTAGCTATTTGCTGGTTATTGGCCTCTTCTGTATCTGATCTTATACTCAATATAAAGTATAGTTTTTTTTGGGTTAAAAAAAAAACTAAAACTAATGTGAAAAACTCGATCTAACCATCAAATTTGACAATCGAGTTGGATTTGAAACTGCAACCGTAAACCCTAATTCCAACTCTGGACGGGGTTCTCTATTCACTTTTCCTGTGTTTTATGGCTGCTGTTTATTGCATTCTAGCTGTTTATTGCTTAGTAGGATGTGAAGGTGCGTAATCTGGATCGAGCCTTTATCCATCTGATCATATGAGTTTAGTTAAGAATTATTGCATCCAATCCAATCAATGAGATTAATTACCCCAACCGCCATAAAAAAACAATTCAGTCCGTACTACTTGGAGAGGAAGATTCATTGTCTGTGTCTATACTTCGCAATAACAATAATACCATCCTATGATCCCACAGTCTGCTTGGTCGCAAACTGCGGGGCAGACAGACAAGACTAAAGGCGGCGGCACGCGGGGAGAAAAAAACAACATGGAACCGACCCGATAAACAACTGAAGTGCCATTAACTATCCCAAAGAGAACAGAACACAGTGTATTCATGTGGTTTCGGTTGTCACGTTATCGATTACTGTGCTGTTTGTGTGCGCTTCAGCCTTATATTTTTATATTATTATATTATCATCTAACTAATGTTATGCATGCCATCATCCATGCATTCCTGGATACTTGTTAAATTTATATAAAAATTCTAATGCAGGGCAGGGCAGGGCAGAGGGGGCAGCAGGCACATCGTGATATGTTGCTATTAATGTTCATGGATATCTGCGTCGTCAAATCTTGTCATGAATCATGGTCACTGAATAAGACGGCTTCAGAATTCATTTTCTCCATAAAGATGTCAACTCAGGAGGCCAGGGATTATTATCCCGACGTCAACTCAGGCGGCCAGGGCGTATGTGTCTTTTGACAGCAAATTTATAAAATTATTGAAAAAAATAATAATATTAAAACCTATTGAGATATTAAAACCTATCCTTAAGTCTTTCTCCTTTTTTTTCACACTTTAAATATTGCTCTACTTTAATATTAAAATATTAAGTATATGACAAGAAATTACAACCGAAAAAAAGCCATTCAATAACAAAGGAAGAGTAATTACAAGGCCAACCAATGGTAAGGAAGAAAACAGCTCCCTGCGTTAAAAGAGAAATATGTTAAATATTACTATACTTTAATATGAAGTATATGACAAGAAATTACAAATGAAAAAAAGCTATCCAATGGCAAAGGAAGAATAATTACAACGCCAACCAATAACAAAGAAGAAAACAACCCCTAAACCAAAAGAAAAATACAATCCATAAGAGAAAACAAAAATCCTTAACTTATTTGTGTCACTGATTGTTACTTTCCAATGATGATTGTTAAAAAAAACCATGATACTTTAGTTAAGGAAAACCATGATACTTTAAATAAGTCATAGTTTCAGATAAGCAAAACGACTAATATTCTTTGTGGTCATTGTTGTAACCAGATACTATTCAGGTTGGACAGGCTGCACATTAAGCTCTTGTCCAAGATAATTACAGAATTGTAATGTTGAGTAAGTGAGTTAGTTACATAATTTATTTTAGATTTAATATATTTTTTTCAAATTATGGTTAGGTTTTGAAATCTTTAAAAATAATATAGTTAGAGTTTTTATAATTTTTCATAAAATAGTATTAAATTTGGAAAATTTGAATTTTTTTACTTAGTTTTTACATGATGTATTAACTTTTAAAATTGGAGAATTTATTGGTTTTTAAAATTAAAATAATTTAATAAATAATTTTTTTTAATTTTAATCTAAATTTAATAAAAAATTTATCATATTCATAAATATTTTTAATTGATGATAATTTTAACCATAAAATTTTAACTTCTAAAGTTTTGGATCATTTCAAACTACCCAAATTTTCAAAATTTCTAAAAAAAAAATATCAATAAACAACTTAACCACAACCTAAAATATAAGTTCACCAAAAAATGAGTTTGTCAATTTCTAAAAAATAATACCACACCCTTAAATATAAGGTCACTAGAAAAATGTGTTTGTCAACTTTTTCATTTTCTCTAAAAACAAGAAAATTTGTACATGAGTCATGGCTATCACTTTTTCCACTTTTTCTTGTTACGAGAGAAAGAAAAAGGCTACAATACTCAAATATAAGTTCACCAAAAAATGAGTTTGTCAACTTTGTTTTCTCTAAAAACAAGAAAAATGATACAATAGCCATGGCTATCACTTTTTCTTGTTTCCATAGAAAGAAAAAGGCTACAATAGTCAAATATAAGTTCACCAAGAAATGAGTTTATCAACTTTTTCCTTTTCTCTTAAAACAAGAAAAATGGTACAATAATGATGCCTATCACTTTTTCTTGTTTCTAAAAAAAAGACGACAATACTCATGCTTCTATTGATATCATTTCAAGATTCTCATGTGCAACAACATCATCATGTATAAACAAATGTATAGACAAACCCTTAATACATAAAATTAGTAGTAATAAGGGTAGACTTCCACACCTACAAAATACCTTAGTATACTTCCTTGTATAGAATCATGACAAGATCTTAGCCAATCAAAAGCATTTTTAAAACATATTTTAGAACCAAATTAAATTTACTCACTTATCAAATCATTTCTTCAAAATTCTTTAATTTTTACAATTAATATTAACAATAATAAAAATACTCCCCACGTAAGTTGAGCATGGAGAATACGGGGCCCACCTAGAATCCCCCAACCCATCCCGTAGACACCTCAAGGAGGGGCCTCATCTAAGATGCCATGATGGGACACCTGAACCTAAGTGGACACAAAGCAGAGGCTATCCATGTGGAGCACATGGACCAAAGTAGCTCCCATCAATGAACCACCACACCAATATGCTATGATCTGTGCGGTTGTACCAGAGCATATATGTTAACACAACAAGCGAGAGGGCGCAGTACAATGACATGAAAAAGTTAGATTTCACTCGTGTGGAGAGGGACAGGGTAACTATGGAAACAATCTGGGGCATTAATCCCAAAGACGACTCAGAATCCACCCTTGTTCTCATAATCGTGAACAAAGAATTAAGCTATGACAAGCATCAGAAGAGCAATACTAGGACCTAGACCATGGCGCACGACAAGGGGAAGAAAAGAATAAGGGTCGAGCTTCAAAATCCCACCACAAACCAACTCAGAGCGGCTACGGACACGAACCACTACAAGGAAGCCATCCCTCACACCTACAAAATTGAAAATGAAATAATGAAGCAAAAAATATAGCAAGAGACTGTCATTCTCAAAGAGGTGGATGAGTTACAAACCTTGGCAAACTGGATTATTGATCCAGGGGACTCATGCTCTCGGTAGGCTCTCTATGACCGCACAATGTTAACCTTTGGGATTGAGAAAAATCTGTTTGGACATATCCTGGTTGACCAAAGGAAGGAAACTGACACTCTAGAGGAGGAATTAGTTGTGGCTACCTTTGGAGCGGACCACAGACACCAAGGTTATGAACTCCAATCTTAACCATATCGACTATCAGCTGGGTGTTGAATTGATACCCCTGACCCCTCTTCTTCCCGCTAGCCCCAGTAATGCTAAGCAGGAATATGAGGATAGGAACAGGGAAGCACATGATTTGGAGCAGAATAATGCATGGTCTTCCAGGAAGAAGCGGGCTTCAATCCTTTGGAAGAATGGATTCAAAATCTAGGAGATACTAAGAATAAGGTTATGCTATACAAGCTTTCAATGGTTCTAAATTGGGTCACCAAATCTCTGCTAAGTCGAGTCCACATGCAGCGAAACACGGATATCGTCAACCTCAAGCAAAAGCTAGCCACATTGCAAGATCAGAGGAGCATGAATAAGATTATGGCTGGAAAAATGTACATCATAGGGAGACATATGAACCTAAAGCTGGCACCAAAATATTCACCAGTTGGGAGCTCATGCGACAACCCACTCGTCATTAATGAGGAGGAAGACTAGCCTACCACGTAACGAGGTCTCTTTTTGCATGCAATACTCTAGATTCAATCTTAG
Source organism: Larix kaempferi (assembly GCA_027924585.1). Lineage (NCBI taxonomy): Eukaryota > Viridiplantae > Streptophyta > Pinopsida > Pinales > Pinaceae > Larix > Larix kaempferi. The sequence continues at coordinate 13,861,883 of BSBM01000088.1, read as the reverse complement.
GCAAGAAAGCCTCTATAGGTCTTTAGTCAACCCCTTTATCTATCAATTGTTTCAAAACTACAACTGACATAAATATCTCCCAAAAAAAATTTTATGACCGTTCTAATTTTCCACTTTTTGTTTAATAGAAAATTCATACTCATACTCGTAAGTAAAAAAAACAATAATAAAAATACACTCCAACACATTTAGAGAAAAATAAATGTAAACTTGAGTTACAAGTCCTTGTAAACTTTCTCATCTAATATGAAGTTGGAATCAATGATAGGCAATTGAAAAAGCGAGCTTTAGTCACAGAAAAATATAACTTACTATTAATATGCGAAATAGTAAATAACACCAGCTGGCAGAAATATACAAACTGCTCACCATCCGGCCCAGAAGAGCATATGTGACATGTCAATCAGATAGGCAGATGTGCCAATATCAACATCAGAAAAGGTCCACAATAAATGTCAAAGGTCCACAGAATATATCAAGAATCCCTCCCGAAGGAGAAACGGATTCATCAATCACCAGAAGCATCATAGTGTCCAACCAAAAATAGGAACACATGTCCAGACAGCCACAGCTGCCAATCATCATAAATATCATATATTATATCCAACAGTTCAAAATATATCAAAGCACAACCAATATCATCCGTCAATAGTGCCGCAAAAAGTGGAAGTATAAAAACGTCCAACAAGGAGTTGGAGCCAGCCCTTATGTGAGATCTGCACATAGAGCTAAACAGAGCATGTAAGTATGTACAGCACACCATATAAGAAACAAAAAACATCATAATAACATATAAAGGAAATAACATGACCAAAAAGTATCAAGTCCAGTGTAGATGATAAGATCCCTGAGAAAACAGAATATCCTCCCGCCATTCTTGCCACATGATGACCCCAGCCTCAGAGGTAAGAGCCTTCTTAGATAGCATGTCCGCCTCCATATTGGCTTCCCGGAATACATGTTCAAAATGAATGTGTTGGAAATCTTTGATAAGCGACTGGGCCGCATCCATCCAATGTTTAAGGAGCATAATATTTAGTGAGGACTTGCCTCTTGCCCATGAGATAATAGATAAATAATCGCCAAAAACCACAAGAGCAGTAATCTTTCGCATGCGTGCCCAGAAGATTAATAGCCAAAGGGCACATAACTCGCTCCTGGTGTTAGAACCATTGCCCAAATTAAGCCAAGTATGGATGGAGACATCATTTGAAATGTGAATAATGGCACCCGCACCACCCCCCCCAAGTCGGTCCACAGCAGCACCATCAAAGAAGCCGCAAGGGTATATCAGCACAGGGGGAGCATGACGACGATTCCCAACCGGCCTACCTCTGCCCCCAGCAGCTTCGTGGATAGAGACAAATTCATTATGTGCAGCAAGGATTTTAAAACATAGCCCATCCCTAAAAGGGATACAGTTCTCAAATATATACAGGTTTCTAGCTTTCCAAACCTCCCAAATCATAAAATATGGTAATTCTGAATTCCCAGTAGCATGATGAGACCAAGCAACGAGGCAATCACTAAGTGTGCAGAGGTTCCACTGAAATGTATACCAGCTTTGTTTGCAATTAAGGACCAGAGCTCCCTTATGAATGTACAGGAAGTGAAGAGGTGGTCCACCGATTCCTCCTGTGTGCAACAAAGGGTACACCATCCCAGACCACAGAAACCTCGCCGACAGAGATTGTCCAAGTTAAAATCCGGTTATTCAAAGCAAGCCGTACAAAGAATTTGATTTTGAGGGGCAAGACAAGTTTCCAAATAGTTTTATCCCACCAACGGACCAGAATCTGACATTCAACAAATAATGCATCATATGCCAATCTTGCAGAAACATTACCATCCGCCACATCCCACGTCCAAACTAATCTATCAGGTACATTGGATAACCTCATATTAGAATGGTATAACGGCCTAATATACTCATTCCATTCGGTGCTCAAGGAACCCGTAAGACCCAGTTGAGAAGCCGAGATCCACTGAGGTCGTCCATCCCCATACCAACCAGCCACATGTGCTAAAGTGTAATAGCCATTCGCATTTAGGTGTGACCTCAATTCCACAGACAGAGTGTGCCTCGAAGATCCCCCCAAGAACGGATCCAGACCCAACTTAATATCACGTCCATTGCCCGGCATCCAGGCAATCCAATGAACAATAATCCTGAAGGCACTCAGCAGACCATTCCAGATATTGGAGACACCCACAGTTGAAGGACTGTTTAAACGTAGCCACTTAGACACCGTAATATTCCTCAGGTATTTGGCTCTGATGATCCTTCCCCAAATCGATTGGTCAAAGAGGACGCGCCAAAGACTCTTTGCGTGCAGGGCCATAACAAACAATTCTATATCCTTAATATTCCATCCGCCCAAGTACCAGGGACGAGCCAATACCTTCCATTTCATTAGATGAAATTTCTCCTGATTTTCACCACCCGACCATAAAAAGTTGAAAACCTTCCTCCTGATAAGGTTCAGGATGGTACGAGGAATCTTGCACAGCGAGAACCAATATACACCTAAGTTCTGCAATATGGCTTTCACCAAAGTAAGTCGGACACCCAGAGAAAGATGTCGATAGCTCCAGTGACAAATTCGCAATTCAAATCTCCTGACAAGCCATGACCAATCATTTATCAAATAATTTGTAGGCTTGATGAAAAATCCCAGGTATTTAGTACCAGCTTCAATATCATGGAAATTCAATGGCAGGATGTTGCTGATTGACTGCTGCACATCCTCTGCCAAAGAGTGTTTCAAGAAAAAAGATTTAATATAGCTGATGATCATGCCAATAACCAGGCAGAAAAGATCAAGTATTTTCTTGAATTGTATCCATTCAGCAAGTACACCCATACCAAAAAGCATAACGTCATCCACAAACAAAGAGTGTGTGACAGATATCTCCCTTGATATTTTAATGCCAACAATCCCACCCTCCCGACGAGCCTTGAGTATGGAGAGGCTCAAACCTTCAATGACCAGCAAAAATAGCAGAGGGGAAAGGGGGCAACCCTGTCGAAGGCCCCGGGATGCTTTAAAGAATTCGGTAGGAATTCCATTGATCAGGATAGCATAATTGACAGAGGTAATACATGCCATAATCCATTTCATTACTTTCCATGGCAAGCCAATCTAGATAAGGATTAGTCTCATGAAGTTCCAATCAACCTTATCATATGCTTTTACCAGGTCCAATTGAAGTATGAGTGCATCAATGCGCCGTTGTTTTATAGTATGAAAAATTTCCTGTGTCACACCAACAGCATCATGGATCTGCCGCCCACAAAGAAATCCATATTGTTCCATGGAAATATGTTTAGAAAGCAGAGGTTTGATTCTATCAGCAATAATTTTAGCAATGATCTTATAAACCAGATTGCATAAAGCAATCGGTCTGAATTCATCATAGTTGTTCGGATGGGATGTCTTCGGAATGAGTGCCAGATAAGTAGAGTTTAGTGCGCCAGAGACAATGCCCAGTTTCCGAGATTCATCCACTGCCATTCGGAGATCATCCCCCATAATGTCAAAAAAATGTATAAAAATCTCAACCGTCCATCCATCCGGACCCGGATATTTGTCTCTAGCAAACCCACGCAGAGTGTTTTCCACATCTCCCAGAGTGATATCCAGGAAGACATTGTCCCCCTCCTCATCATTAAACATACGTGGGTATTCCTTGATAAGTTTAAATTGTTCAGCCAGTGTTGTGTTTTTTGGATCACAGTAATATTCCTGAAAATGATGTACAGCCTCATTCATCAAATCTTCCTCCCCTCGAATCCGCTGGCCCAAATGATCATTCAAGTCCCAAATGGAGTTTTGCATCCTTCGGGAATCTGCAAACTGGTGAAAAAATTTGGTGTTCATATCCCCCGCTTTGAGCCAAGTAGCTCTACTCTTCAATCTCCAGGATTCTTCCTGCATCAGAAGAATTTTCATTTTTTGACACTCCAATGTAGAGAGTTTTGAGAGCTCCATCGTGTTTAATCCAGGATCTACCCCTCGATTCATCAGGTATTCCACTTCCAGTTCAATCTCCGTAAGTTCCTTTCCCATCAAGGCTTTTTTGTTTTTCTCCCATTTTATTGTGTAATCTTTTTAACACCTTTAGTTTCACCGCCAACTTATCCATGGCAGACCTCTCCCCCGATACATCAGCCTGCGTCCACACATTCCTTACACCCGTTATGTATTCCTCCTCAGAAATCCATGTGGAGTTGAATTTGAAGGGGAAGGATTTTTTGAAAGGGTCATCATCAAATTGAAGTATAATAGGTAGATGATCGCTGATTTTAATTTGATGTATCCAGGATCTATAATTCTGGAAACATGCTAGCAATGATTCCGATATAAGGAAACGATCTATACGTTTTTGTATCAGCTGCTCCCCCGATCTGCCATTTGACCATGTTGGTGCCAACGGTCGCGGGGCCACATCTACCAGAGAAAATTTCCTGAACAAATCTGTGAAGAAGGGGCCCAGGGGATCCCTCCTGGCCAGACCCCCCCAAAGCTCCCTATCCCCCCAGGTAAAATTTAAGTCCCCAGCAATAATTAAATTCTCCAGGTTCAACAACCCTTCCGAACCAGCCAAGTTCCAAAAAGCCTCCCGATCACTATAAGGACCATAACAGTTTACAATGTTTATATTTTTCTCCGCACCCCTGAAGTTTCCAGATAGCAAAATTCCAAGTGAAATATGAGAAGGAGTAAGCCTCAAAACATGAGGATTCCAAGCCGCTAAAAGACCACCCGAAAGTCCAGCCGCGTCCACTGTACAACTCATCCATCCCGGCTTGACTTTGTTAGAAAAGGTTCGAGCTTTATCCCCACTAACCATAGAAGAATAGAAAAATGAGGCTTATAATAAAAATTGAAAGATTCCCAAAGTTAAATAGATCGGGTTATGATTTGGTGAATCCTCCTTTATTAGTCCATGAAAATTTGTGAAAGCTAGATTTATATTAATCTCAAAATGAAATTGTAAATTGTGAAAAGGGTAATATATATATATAAACATGTTTTTATCAATAAAATGTTGTTATAATTTTATAATTTTTTTAAGAAATAATATTAATTTGAGAAAATTGAGTTAGTTTGTTTATTTACTTAGTTTTACTTTTTATATAATTTATTAGTTTATAAAATTGGAGTAATTTAATAAATAAATATTTTTTAAAATTTTTATTTAATAAAATTTTTGTCAACTTTTAATTGTTGGGATTTTGATCATAAAACTCTAACTCCTAAGGTTTTGGGTAATTTTAAAACTATTAAAATCTTCAAAATTTCTTAAAAAAATAATATATATCAAAAAAACTTTAACACTCTAAAATATAAACTCATCAAAATTTGAGTTAATTTTTTTTCTTTTCTCTAAAAACAAAAAAATAATATAATATTCATGGCTATCACTTTTTTGTTTTGTTTCCAAAGTCTGAAAAAAGCTACAATACTCATGATATCATCTCAAAATTCTTATGTGCAACAACATCATCATGTAAAGACAAATGTATAAACAAACCTTAATTGCATAAAACTACATCATCATGTAAAGACAAATATATAAACAACCCTTAATTGCATAAAACTAATGATAATAAAGGTAGATTTCCACACCTATCAAATACCTTTATATACTTTTTTTTGGTATAAAAACATAATAAAATCTTGACTAATAGAAAGCAATTTTAAAACATATTTTAGAACCAAATTAAATTTATTCACTTATCAAAATCATTTCTTTACTTTTATAATTAATATTAATATTAATTAAAAGACACTCCAACTCATTTTGAAAAAAAATGAATTTATGCAATCACAATTTCTCATAAACTTTCTCATCTAGTATGAATTTAGAATTAATGATGAGCAATAGAAAAAGCAAGCTCATAATAGAAGAATATAAAAATGGGATTTATAATAGAAATTGAAAGATTCCCAAAGTTATAATCAATCTTCCTTTACTGGTCCATGAAAATGAAAGTGTCCATGGTCCATGAAAATGAAAGTGTCCAAGCTAGCTTTATATTAATCTTTATATATATATATATAACAAAATTATAAATAATAATATATTCATTGAATTATATATATAAGAAAAAATAAATCTAAAAACCAATATATTAACTAAAGAATAAAATATATAAAAAAACTTTACCTCACCCTAATAAAATATAAGTTCACCAAAAATTGACTTTATCAACTTTTTTTTTCCTCGATAAACAAGAAAAATGATACAATACTCATGGCTACCACCTTTTCATGTTTTAGGAAAAAGTTACAATTCTAAGGATTCTATTGATATCATCTCAAGATTTCCATGTACAAAGACATCATCATATATATGGACAAACCTTAATCACATGAAACTAGTGGTAGTAAAAGTAGACTTCCACTTTTACTAAATAAATTTAATATACTTCTTTGTTCAGAAACATGACAAGATCTTAACTAATCAAAAATATTTTAAAACCAAATTAAGTTTATTCATAATTTATTTCTTCAAAATTCTTTAATTTTTATAATTAACATTAACAATAATAAAAATACACTACAACACATTTTTGAGAAAAATAAATGTATCCCATTTACATTTCTTTATTAACGTTCTCATATAATATATGAAATATGAAATTAAGTTTTATATATAATAAATTAGATAAATAAATAAATAAAAAATATAAATAATTACATATCCATTATCATTATCATTATCCTTTTCAAAGTACAACATATAAATAATTAGATATCCAATTTCATTATCCTTTTCAAAGTACAACATAGTTGGTGAGTATGAAATCTCATTTACTTGTCACATTTTTACTAAAATTAACCAAATTTATTTTACATTTAAAATTTAAATAAAAAATTAAAAGAAATGTATGCACATTAGCTAATGTAATAGAATTAAAAACAAAGCATAAGCAATGAAATGAACTATGTATTAAACTACATCCACGAGAATAACTAAGATTAGTATTATTAATATCTTCTAATTATATATTTAGAAAAATATTTTACTCACCCAACTCTCTTAAGTAATGTACTACATTCCTTAAAATTTTGGGTACCCTTTGTTTTTTTATTTTAAGTCTCACATTCTATTATTGTTCTCCTTGATTTCTTTTTTTTAAGTCTCACATTCTATTATTGTTCTCCTTGATTTCTTTTGGCTTGTATTTCGAAGACCTTCGCGAGTGCTACTAAGTGATGATATTAAACTAGAATGAAATATTTCTTAAATCTTCATTTTCTAGAGGTTCTAAGGACATTTAAGGTAAGAGGAGGAAGATATTACACTAAGGGATGATATTAAACTAGGAAGAAAGAATCATTGAGTATTGATTTCCTTATGGATTTTAATGGACATTCAAGGTAAGAGGAGTAAGATTCTATTTGCTTTATTGGTGAATCTAATGGACATTTCCAAATCCATTAGAACCTTTTTCACATGTTTTTTTATTAAGTATTTGGGTGCTTTGTTAAGGGGTAATAATATTGCTTAAAACTTTTATATACAAAGTTTAATTTAGAGAGATGTTTCAAGTTTCTAGTATTATGTTATTATGTTATTGTGATGTTCTTAGCTCCTAAATTAAGGTCAAGGACAACTACAAACTCAAGGGGAAAGCTGAATAAGGGTAATGCATAGTGGAATAAGGGTAACTAAGGCTAGGCTAACATGATGAAAAGTCCATAAAATAAAACATTCAACCTCTTTAATTTGAAATGCAAGAATACAATGCAGATCATTCCCCAACACACATGCTATGCAAAGTAAATGCAAGCATGAAATGCAACCATATCTTAGCAAGCTATTAGCATGTATTCAAAAAATAAATATCAAATATACTACAAACATTTAAACTTTAAAATAATCAGATCTGTAAGCCACCATAAACAATGTAAATAAATAGATCCACATACTGCCACAATCAACAATATTAATAGTGTTAAAAATTAGATCTATTGACGGCCACCTACAACCACATTATCATAAACAAAACCAGATATGAAGGCTCCCATCTACAACCATATAACTGATAAATAGCTAAAATCCCATGGTCACCACCTACAACCTTGTAAATGACATCAAAATCAGATCCATGAGCACATATATATCAGAAATTGCAATAGATAAAGATATAACAAAATATTCATCTTAATGAAAAGCAACTAACCTCAACAGGACAATGTTCCACCCAGCCATAGACATGCCATGCCATGCTCATGCATCTTTCAACATGATAGTCACCCCCGAGCTGAGGCCATAGATCCATAGGAGAGGTACTCTCAAACCAAAAGGTATGATGCGCTCATCTCAACACCAGGAACACTGCCACACAAAAAACAACTGTATCTCAGTCATACAAAAACCTTTTTCAGTGAAACAAAAAGTATTCCTTACTGGAAATGACGTTTCGAACACAATGGAACATGTCTCACAACCCATAAACGCTCAAAAAAATATAAACCAAAACATATGGTTGCACCCTTCTCAACACTATGAGAATGCCACAACTACACCTTTCACCATATCAACTTTCCCTTCCATCTACTCTACCTAGTGAATTGTGAATCCCTTCGCTACACAAGCCCTCAAGTTATAACCACCCTCACCCCAACTTTATAAGCTAGATTGGACAAAGATAAGCAATGGGAGAAGGACTCATGTTGTGTGAGCATATATCAATCTTCAATCCATATTACAGGGTCTTCAAACCTCATTAAAAGGCCTTCAATCTTCTTGCAATACAATGCAGATCTCCTACTCAAGAGCATGTATTTCCTAGACAAGAGAGCATTCCACTACATTGGATAGCTCAGAGAGAAAGAGAAGAAGATTGAAATAGAGCCAATTTGAATCCTTCTATAACCATTTGAATTCCCAAGGAAGTGGCTCCAATTCCAAGAGAGGTAACTCAAATTTACTGGGGGGTTACTCAATTCATGATACGGAGGTTACAATTAGATATTCCCTTTCTAGAATAGAAAAAGGTGAAATAAAGAGGGGAGTTACACTTTTTCAAGGAGTGTGGGCTAAAAATATCTAGTGTGGGTGCACTATCACATGAGGAGCATCACAAATGGCTTGGAATAGCGAAGGAGGGAGCACTAGCCAAGTAGGCCCCACTAAACATCGAAGAGGGTGTAATAGTACCTCCATAAACTAAAATAATAAAAAATAGGGCCCAAAGAGTAATGTTAGGGAGAGAAACAACTCCTAGTCCCCAACCCCCTCACATGTGGAATCCATGCCCCCCCATTCTCGTTAGTTGTCCATGTTGAAGTTAGTTATTTAATTAAATAATAATAATAATAAAGTCCATAGTCCTAGCACCTAGTGCCCAATAATAAACAAAATAATAGCATATGTGGCCATGATGACCTCATCCAAGATGAACAAATGATACACAAAACAACCCTAGAGAATGCCACATTGTAATTTTTTACATGTACAAAAGTAAGACAAAAGACCCTTTTCATTAAAAATCTCTTGGTCATTTTCTAGATTCCAAACAAGACTTCATTTGATTTTATCAAGTTTCAAGTCTAGAGACTTGGAAAAATTTGGGATCTTATGTTTACTAATTACATGATACTCCATAGGGATTTGACAAACCAAAAAGTAATTTCTATAAGTTATTATGGATCCTTGATCCAAGATGATTCAAGATCTCATGTTTTCAAAGTGCATGGCCCCTCAAATGGATCTGACAATAATTTGGAGCTCACTTAAAAGAATTTTTTGTGTCTAAAAAGATGTTAGATGAATTTAATGGGATGAGCTAAATATTGTATCAACAATGAAAATCTAGTTGGGTACTACAAGTTCATGCCACTTGGTGCCCACGAGGAAAGGCACATGCCTGGATTAGAGAATGCCTCATCATTTTAATGATGCAAACATAGCTAACTTGTCAAGTGCGGACCTATTATGCTTTGTCATCTAGAATTGATGGCATCAACATAACCAAGTTATTGAATACATTGACCAATTAAATGGTGCCACATAGTATCGAGTTCTAGTTATTTGAATATTCAAAGAGTAAATTCCTTTCAAGAATTTTGTTGAGTATTGGGATTTGAATTTCAAGGAAAATTAAATTGGGTTCTATAAAGGCTTCAAATCTGCAAATTTAGATTGATTTCTCCTTCCATGTTCCTAAAATTTCATAAGACTGTCCACAAAACCTATCCCTCAAGTTAAATGTTGGAACCTAAGGTCTTGAAGGTTCATCACACCTTTGGATATTTTAGAGACAATCAATTGATTGAAAATAGTTGACTAGAGGATTGAATGAGTCGGCAATTAGATGATTGACTAAGGGAGTCGATGAATTGACTCAATGGTCGGCAAGGTTGTGGTTGGATCAACTACAACAACCGACTAAACTTTGGGATGTTGTAAATTTTGTGGAAATGATTAGAACCAATGACCCCTATTTGTGGACAAGATCTTCCTCACTTCAAGGGAGTTTGTTAGACCTAGATACTATAAAAGGATGACCCTATGGGTTGTGCCAAGCATGATTTTTTGAGATGTCTTTCATATCAATGACGCATTGTGATGTTTGTATCATAATTCACTTTGTTGAAGTGTTGTAACAGTGTCTTTAGACACCACCATTTATCTTGGAATATTGTTCCCTTCTATCATTTCTTTTCTATTCTATAGTTCAAGGTGAAGACTCGTTCCCCAACATGGTATCAAAGCTATTGGTTTTGACCTATCCCTGTTGTCTACGAATCTTGTTGAGTTGGATCTAGGGTTGATCGACTATGGGATGAGAGATTTGTTGACTGATACCTCTTTGTGAACTTGGATCAAATATGTTTGATCAAAAGGATGAATTCTAAGATAGAACCTATTGTTCTCAATGGACATAGTTATACAATCTAGGCAACACATATGGAGACTTCATTGAAGAGAAAAGAACTGTGGAAATACATGAAGACTACTATTGCTAATCCAATGGATTTCGATGCTAAGTTTATCATCGACGAAAAGAAGGACAAAGCTGTTGGGGTCATCACAACCTACATTTCAAGGGAGATTCACTTTCACACAAGCGGGATCAACTGTCCTCATGGTGTATGGAATAAGTTGAAAACCCTATTCTATAACGAAAGTCAATTTATGCAGATAGAGAAAGGGTTTATCTCTCTGGAACCTCTTTCCTTTGATCAGATCGAGGACTATTTAGCTCGTATCAAGGAGCTACAGTTTCAATTGGGAGAATTATTGAACTTTGTTTGTCATTGATGTCAACTAATGTCAAAGAGGATGTCAACTGATTCAACTTAAGTCATTGATGTCAATTGAAGTCAAGAGGATTCAATATTCACATGGTAGCTTGAAGAAGTATGCAAAAGACACATTGAAGAAGTGTATGTGCAAGCAAGGTGGTGATGGATATGGATGCCAACATGAATAAGTATATCTAGAAGTTGCATCCAGTCTGAAGAAGTGTGTCTAGGGGTACATCATGCATATCTAGTTTGAAGTAGTACATAAGGCACATGTACTTGAGCTGGTCAAAAGTCCATCTAGTCATAGTCCTTCAAGGCACAAGCTAAAGTGCTGGTTTGGCATAAGTTTGAAGAGTGTGCAAGCAAGCCAAAGAATACATGGGACAAAGTCTAGTGTGCACAAGCAAGTCTAGAGAAGATTCAAGAGTGCGCAGGAAATCCAAAAAATACATGGGACTAGTGTGCGCAAGCAATTCAAGCGGAGTGCACAAGAAACATGGAACAAGAAATGGTTGAACAGTTATGCAAGTCTTGAAAGCGCGCAAGTCATTTCCAATAAGAAGAAGCTTTCAGTTATTGAAGCGCGCAAAAGATTCAAGAAGAGTGTAGCGGTTGAAGTCAGCATATGAAAAAATTCCACAGTCGATGACACAACAAGTGTGCAAGACCCACAAGTGATGGAACCACAAGGGTCAAAGTCCCACCAAGTTGAAGATCAAGTATGCGCAAGTTCCGCAAAGCATTGAAACATTAAATGCGCAAGACCCACAAGTGATGGTACAACAAGTGTGAAAGTCCCTCCAAGACGAGGACCATGTATGCGCTAAATCCACAAAGAAAGGACACATCAGTGGCGCAGAACATGACAAGTGGAAGAATCACAATGCGTGAAGAAAGAAAGAAGGAAATCCACAACCAACTTGTGGACATACAATCCATGAAGGACATGTATAAATACGAAATCAAGTTTGTGATTTGAAGTAAGCTTGAGGGCAGGGATGAAGATATTCTAAGTGGAAGATCAGATTTATATTCGTGGCATCAAGGGCTTGAGGTACAACACAGTATGATCTAGCGAGGAGCCAAGTGTGCACAAGCAGAGGAATGATATAGCTAATGGAGCGCATAATGATGTTGTAGATTTGTGATGGTTGCGCAAAGACATAAAGGAATGCAGAGGATGTGCAAGTGCATGAGGACTAAATTATAGTAGCAAATGAAGCATGCAGATGGTCACAGATGCTTTAAGAAAGAAGCATAGAGACAGAACTGAAGTATATCAAAAAATGCGCAAAAGTTCAGCTGATGCATGAAGGTTGAAGTAAAGTGTGTGAAGTAGAGAAGTTCATCAGATGTGCGACAATAGAACAAAAACATAATCTAATATGCGCATCATGATGAAGATGATCTTATATAAGTGCGTTAAACCAAAAGAATGAATCATATGATGCACATTACGTCGCATATTTCCTAAAATACCGTGGCACTTAAACCGGACGAACACATCTTAGTAAGTGCGCACGATTTCATCTGATACTAGTGTGCAATATCATAACAACAAGCGATCAATTGAAGCATATTATCAGTTGGTGAGTGCAGTTGCATAGTAGCATAATGACACAACTAATCAGTGGCGCAAATTGTAGTAGATGAAGTAGCACACAATATCAAGTGCAACATTAGTTGAAGTGAAGTGTTGAGTGGAATGAAAAGTCAAGTGATGTATGCAGAGAAATGAAAACAATACGACTGCATACAAAAGGTGCACACATCAGAACGAACATTAGAAGATCAAAAGTGTGCGCAAGTTGGAATTCCAGGAAGGAAACATCTTATTTTGTATATATGGGTGGCGGGATGGGGCAAGGAACAGGGTCTCGTAGCCTCCTTCCAGTTGGTGCTGGAGGACACAGGGATTTGGTGCTTCTTTTAGGTCGATGCTTGTAAAACCAGGGAGTCGGTTCCTCCTTCCAATCGGTGTTGGTAAACACAGGAAGTCAGTGCTTCCTCGAATGTAATCTTTTCATTACAAAAGAGTATTCTGTGGTTTTCTCCCATTTGGGTTTCCACATCAAAATCCTGTGTGTTATGTGTTATTTTTCTTGGTGCATAAATGGATGAATGTTTTATTTATATGGATGCATAATTAAATATCAACATTAAGTTCAGACTAATCCGTTAAAAATGTTGATAACTTCTCTAATACTGATTCAATGCCCTCTCAGTATTAAATCGATTCCAACAATTGGTATCAGAGCGGGTGTATTCAGTAACAACTTAACATCTAGAAGATAGATCCATGCACATATATGGAAAAGAAGGAAGGTATTTCCACCAACAGAGCACCAAGGTTTGATGGCACCAACTACACCTTTTGGAAGGTTAGGATGGAAGTATATCTGCAATCACTAGGAGCATATCTCTGGAAGTCCATTATTGATGGTTACAATGTCCCAATAGTAGTGCCAGTTAATCTAGCTGAAAGGAGAATATATGAATGTAATGTAAGGGATAGAAATGCACTGTTATGTGGTTTAACATATAATGAATTCATCAAGGTTATGCACTGCACCTCAGCCAAGGAAGTATGGGAGAAAATCAGAGGTGTCTATGAAGGTGACGAAAAGGTAAAGAAGGAAAAGTTGCAGAACTATTCTGGGTTGTTTGAATCCTTGAAAATGAAAGATGAAGAGAAAATCACTTCTTACTTCTTACGATTTGATGATATATTTCACGCTATCAAGAGTCTTGGGGTCACCCCGGAAGAAGAATTTTTAGTACAGAAGATACTAAGAACTCTTCCCTCAATATTCGATGCAAAAGTATCTGTATTGGAAGACATAACAAATCTTGAAGATATGAAAAAGGAAGAGCTTCATACAAGATGAGAACTGAGAAGGAGATTCCCACCAGAAATGAAGTTCTTTTAAAGCCACTGGAAAGGATAGGCACGATCATGAAAAAGACTCTTGCAATGAATCAGATGATGAGGAGTCAAAATTTGTAAGGAAGTTGAAAAGAGGACGTAGTAAGTACAAAAACAAATTGCCTTTCAAATGTGGAGGAATATGCCATATTGATTCTAAGTGTCTTTACAAAGAAGATGGAAACAACAACAACAACGAAGAACCTATTTCTCATGAATGAAGAACTGTGTGCACTCAACACAGACTTGAAAATAAAAGGAGGACTCCAAAACATAAGAAAAGTATGTACATTGAGGAAGACAACAATGTATCTAAAGGAAGTGACTGCGATGAAGAACCAAAGGAGGTACTTTTCATGGACTTTGTGGAAGAAAGCAGTGATGAAAATAAGAAGAACAATTCAAATAATACTCCAGTTGTGAAAATCAAAATGGGATCACTAGACAAATACTTCTTTATTGGATCATTCAAAACACCTCCAAAGCTAGTTGTAGAAGTTAAGACAGATAATCAATGTGAAGAAGAAGAAGATGTTGCATATGTTAAATGGGAAGGTAAATTGATTAGTGCCCTGAATGAATTGAGGAATTCAAGAAAGAAGAGTAAATTCTTGCAGGAACATCTGTAGAAGTATGAAGAACATGAGAAGCTATTTCAAGAGTCCCTTGATGCAAAGGTTTGTGAAAAAGTGATCAACTATGAGAAAAAACTGATTTGCGCACAAGACAAGGTCAAAGTACTTGAAGAAGAGAAACTTTCACTAAAAGCTTCTTTGGAAGAATTAGCGTAGATAAATAGGATGATGACAAGTCAGCGTGAGGAGAAGAAAAAGGATATATCTCGTTTAGAAGACAAGCTGGTTGAGATGAAGGGAAAGAAACAAGTCCAAGATCCCAAAGTGAATTGTGCACATCAAGAAAGAAACAAGACTAGAGTTGAAGATGAAATCAAGAACAAGTTCAAGGACAACACAAGTTCAAGGACATCAATTATGAACAAAATCTTGAATGATCAGAGATCACCCGAAGACAAATCAGGTCTTGTTTATGAAAAGGCACCAAAGAAGATCCGCGACAAAGAACATTTCCCAAATCATGTTAAGTCTTTCAGGTACAACAGTTCCTTCAACAACTACAATTCTTTCCAATATACTAACCACGAAAGGATCAATAGGATGAAGTGCGCAAGATGCAACCGGTTTGGTCAAGTTTCAAAATATTGTCAAACTGTGAGATGTTATGCATGTGATGGTTTTGGACATAATGCTATGTAATTTCGAAGAGTAGTAAACTGTCCAAATGAATACTTATTGCACAAAGGCAATCACATTCCAAGGAATCATAGTGAAAAATATCAAGTACATAATCAATATGGAAGTGCGTATGTAATGTCCCCATTTTGACCCCCTTTGTATTAAACCGTAAATGATGTAAATATTGTAATTTAATCATGGTGAGGAGCTCAAGGCCAAGGCCCCACCATTGATTTAGCATTTCATGAATCGGCAATTAAAAAATAGATGCCCATGGTTCTTGTGCGAGATGGGCACAATGTAAATAAGACACCATGTAAATACGAATTTTAATGGAAAAACCCACAACCGGCTATGCAATGCAACAAAAGAGATGGGGCATGACTCTACAAGGAAAAGGGAGGGAAATTATTCAAACCTTGAGCCAATGGTATTAATCCATGTGTCAATGGGGAAACCCATAAACCACCAACTACCCATTTTGTCTCATGTACCCAATCATTTAATTTTTTTCCAAGAAATTGGTTAAGGCAGTTAATGCCTTGGGAATGAAAGAGTATGGGCAAGCCATTTTCGTGCATGGGCAAGCCATCAACTTGGAAAAACGTGTTTTGTCTCCTTGGGCAAGAAACCACCCACGAAATGGTGCCCAAAGCCATTATGTACAAGAGCCTTTGATCATTCACGCAGGGGGAGTTAGCTGGGGTCTTCCATTGACGTTTTTCATCTAAATACTGCATTTTTCCATGCCTGGGAGTCGTTTTTGCAGTATATAACAGTTGGGAGAGGGAGGGCCACGTTTTGAGGACTGTAGGGAGGTCGTTTTTGCCCCTGAATGTCCAAGGACGTTTTTCTAAAAACGGATTTGGCTTCCTGGGTTGTTCACCAACTCCCCATTTCGTTTTTGTGGGTTCCCACGTTTTTCTGGGTTAGTTGAAACCCCATCTCATGCATTCCACTGTGGAAAACGTTTTCCTCATGCCCAGCAAGTGGGGTCCTGCTGTTATGTGCATCCTTGTTCTTGGTTTGAGCCTGTGAGCTGAAGTGTTGGAGTGGTAGTGGATAGAAGTGGCTTGATAAACCTAGTGGGGGAGACAACCTCTCAAAAAGATCAAGAGGGCTTTGGTTACTCTTCTATGCATACCCTGAGAGCACTAGATAGGGAAGGTATGGCTTGAGGGACTGCACAGCAGTGAAAAGAATACTTCCTTGTGCTGGGTGTGTAGGTATTGTGGGTGCCAAGCTAGATAGATCTTGCAAGGTTATCCCTGGCTCTGTGCTGGAGCTCACTAGCTTAGCAACTCTTCCTTTCCATCTCCTAGTAGCCTGATAAACCCAATTGTAGATTGGCGTGGCTCATCTTGGTGTATGCTTGGCCATGCGTGAGTCTGCTGTTCCCTGGTTCCTTGTAGAGATCATGCCCAGCTCGGGGGTGGCAGTGGTGCTGAGAGATTGAGGAGCACACTGGCCTATGGTTGGGTGGAACGTTGCAGTTGCATAGCCAGTTGCTTGGGACTGCCTTATTGAGATAAGTATTCTCTTGTGTAAATTGGCAATTATCATTTGATGAATGTTATGAATGTATGTGGATGTATTAAACGAATTGCCTCTGCTGTGTATTAAAATGATTATGCATTTCCATATGATCTTGTATAATTCTGCACAGATCTTTATTTCATGGCTATCACAGAATCTTGAATGTGTGTTAGAGATCAACAGCATTTATTTGATTACCATCGTTTTTCCATAGCATGCACAGATACAGTTCTTTGCATCAATGTTTTTAATTCAAACGTATTGGGGCTAATTGCCCGGATTGAGCACCACGTCCTCCCTATCACACTGATATGGTAGGAGGGGACACTACATTTTGGTATCAGAGCTGCGTTGCAGCATTGGGCCTCTATGGGCCAAATCTGATAAGCAATTACAATAAAATTGTTGTCTTATGAGTTTTGAAATTTTTTTTTGGTTTAAGTCTGTTTTGAAAAAAATTGCGTTTTGAGCCGTTTCGGGAAGTCGTTCCAAATTTCGGAAAGGTTTCGCGAACCTTCCCGCAATTGCGGAAGAGTTCGGCGAACCTTCCCGAAATTGCAGAAGCATTCCGCGAACCTTCCCGAAATTGCGGAAGAATTCAGCCAATGGCTCCGAAACAGCGGAGAAAAATGTTTTTAAGTGAAAATTTTTCTAAGTAACGGAAATTTTCGGAAAGAATTCTCTTCCGAAATTGCGGAAGGAATTCTCTTCCGAAATTTCGGAAGGATTCCGCGAATCGTTCCGAAACGCGGAAGAGTTCGGCGAGTCGTTCCGAAGTTGCGGAAGACTTCGGCGAATCGTTCCGCAACTGCGGAAGACTTCGCCGAATCGTTCCGCAACTGCGGAAGACTTCGGCGAATCGTTCCGCAACTGCGGAAGACTTCGCCGAATCGTTCCGCAACTGCGGAAGACTTCGCCGAATCGTTCCGCAACTGCGGAAGACTTCGCCGAATCATTCCGAAAAAAATCACCCGAAATCGAGGAAGCATTCCGCGAATGGCTCCGGAGTTGCGGAAACCTTCGCCGAATGGCTCCGCAATTGCGGGAGCATTCGCCGAATGGCTCCGCAACTGCGGAAGCCTTCGCCAAATGGCTCCGCTCGGCAAATCGCCCCGCCACTGCGGAAGCGTTCGGCGAACTGCTCCGCAATAGCGGAAGCGTTCGGCGAACTGCTCCGCAATCGCGGAAGGCGTTGCCGAACCGCGTCGCGCGGAAGCTTATGGCCAACCACCCCGCAATTGCGGAAGGGTTCCGCCAAACGCCCCGCAATTGCGGAGGGCTTCAGCCAACCGGCCCGCAGTTGCGGAAGCCTATGGTGAAGCGCCCCGCAACGGAGGCAAGTCGGGAACCGCTCCTTGCGGAAGCTTTCAGCCTGCCGCCCCGCAGTTGCGGGAGCAATCTGTGAACCGCCATCGCGGCAGGATTCAGCGAACTGCCCGTTGCGGCAGGATTTCGCGAACCGCCCGATTCGGCGTGTTTCCTAAAAAAAAAAAAAAAAAAAAAACGAGGGCGCTGCCCTCGACCCGCCACAAGGGGGCAAGCCCCCTTGACCCCCTTTTTCTTTTTTTTCCTCATATGTCGTGTTTGTGATTTAACGAATTGTCAACGTAATGTTTTTCCCACGTGCATGAAGTAAGTTATGAATTTTGAGAATATAATGCAGCTAACAATTGTGCTGATGAACACATTTCAGAGAGCCACGGTTACAACAGGGTAACACTGTAGTTAATACAGTTGGAAAAATTTTGGATCTTGGTTGGGCCAAGAAAATGCACATCATGAATGATGCACAGGATCCCTATGAGCCTGAGACAGATGCCATGGGGGAGAACATACAGGTTGAGAATGCTGAGACAGAATCTAATGGGAGAAGAAATCAAGAGACCCCTCCAGATGTTGCAGCCACCATGAGAAGCCTAAGGGTGGAGTTGCAAAGCTGTAGGGAAGATAATGAAAGGATGATTAAAGCTCAAGAAGAACAAAATCAGCTGAATGCAGCTATGCTGCAGAGTTTAACAGACATCCAAAGGCAAATAAACTCTGGGCATCAGATATCAAATCCAGAAAAGGGTGGAAGTAGCTCTAGAAGAAATTCCCGTAAGAGGGCCAGTAGCCCAAGAAGAATTTCTACAGACAGGACATATACTCCAGAAATCTCTTCTAATGAATCATCTGACTCTGAAGAATCCATTGAGGGTTCAAGCGCTTCATCTCACAGGAGCAAGAGGAAGAAGCACTACAAGAACAGTTCACATGGGGAATTTAAGAAGGCAAAACCTCCTACGTTTGATGGAGAGGTAAAGTCTGGTCAAGAAGCTGAAGCTTGGCTTCTTGGGATGAGAAAATATTTCCAAGTCCAAGACTACTCGGGAAATATGAAGGCAAGGGTAGCCATCTTCAACTTGAATGGAAGAGCATCTATATGGTGGGAACATACCAGGCAAGTGAAGAAGATCAATGAAAGAAAGATTGTGTGGAAGCAGTTCAAGAAATACTTCAAGCAAAAGTACCTCTCTGATAGGTACTATGATGATAAGATCAAAGAGTTCCATGAGCTGAGATTGGGACAATTGACCATGGAAGAATATGCAAACAAGTTCTTGGAGCTACTGAGGTACGTCAAGTATATTCGAGATGATAAGGTAAAAATTCAGCGTTTCCTAAGTGGACTGCCCCAGTCATATAAAGATAGAATTGAGTTTGATGAACCTCGAACTCTAGAGGAGGCCATAAGAAAGGCCAAGTATTGCTTTGATCAAAATAGAAGCAAACCAGAATTCCATAAGGCGTGGAAGGATAAGAAAAATGAAAAGTTTGATCAAAGGAAGAAGGGGTTCAAGCCTCCTCAATTCCGGAACCAGCAAAGGCAACCATCACAGGTTGTGACTAAGCCAACTAGGATGATGGGAGACAAGCCAAGAGATCCAAAGGAGCCAAGAGAACCACTTCAATGTTGGGGTTGTGGAGGAGACCACATGCTTAGAAACTGTCCACATCGGAATGGGAATGCAAATCAAGTTCACAACATCCAAGGAGCTGGAACTGTGGGTCAAGTGGCGAGGACAATCCCTAGAATCTATGCAGCAGTGGACGACCGCCAAGCAGATCATCAGTCAACTGTGGTTGAGGTTGAAGGTAAGATTGCTAAGCAATCTGTTTCTATTTTGATTGACCCTGGATCTACTCACAGTTATGTCACTCCTAGAATTGTTGAGATGTGTGCTTTCAAGAAATTAAAGCATAGTAAATCTTGGTTAGTTCAACTAGCCACTGGAACCAAGAGAAAAGTTAGTGAAATAGTAGAGAAATGTCCATTAGAGATGGATGGGCTATTCACTTATGTGGATTTGAATATTTTGCCGCTTGGTTCCTATGATATTCTCATTGGAATGGATTGGTTAGAAGCATACAAGGTTAAACTTGACTGCTACAATAAGACATTTGAATGCATGGACGAGGAAGGAAACCCGAGGGTTGTAAAAGGCATTCCAAAGGTGACTTCTGTTAGACAGGTTTCAGCCATGCAACTAAAGAAGTTCTGTAGGAAGGGATGTCAACTGTATGCAGCTCACGTTTTAGAGGCAGCAGAGAGTGAAACTCTTAGATTGGAGGACTATCCTGTATTGCAAGAATTCAGGGATGTTTTTCCTGATGAGATTCCGGGACTCCCTCCAAAGAGAGACATTGACTTTACAATTGAACTTGTGCCAGGAGCGGCACCAGTGTCTAAGACACCCTACAGGATGAGTACACCGGAATTGCTAGAATTGAAAATGCAATTACAAGAGTTGCTGGAAAAGAAATATATTAGGCCAAGTGTGTCCCCGTGGGGAGCACCTGTTCTATTTGTGAAAAAGAAAGATGGAACACTCAGGTTATGTATTGACTACAGGCAGTTGAACAAAGTCACAGTGAAGAATAAATACCCATTGCCCCGAATTGACGACCTATTTGACCAAATGAGAGGAGCAAAGGTATTTTCAAAGATTGACTTGAGGTCTGGTTACCATCAGGTAAGAATCAAAGAAGAAGATATCCATAAGACAGCCTTTAGAACGAGGTATGGACACTATGAGTTTGTAGTGGTACCATTCGGTCTCACAAATGCACCAGCTACGTTCATGTGTCTCATGAATAATGTTTTTAGCAAGTATTTGGACAAGTTTGTTCTTGTATTTCTAGATGATATTCTCATCTATTCCAAGAATGAAGAAGAGCACGAAGAACATTTGAGAATGACAATGCAGTTACTAAGGGAGCATAAGCTGTATGCCAAGTTGAGCAAATGTGACTTTTATAAAGATAGAATTCATTATTTGGGTCACATCATCTCCGACGAAGGTATATCTGTAGACCCTGAGAAGATTGAAGCCATTATGAATTGGCCAACTCCAAGGAATGTGACTGATGTGAGATCTTTTATGGGCCTTGCTGGTTACTACCGGAGGTTTATCGAAGGATTCTCCAAGGTTGCAAACCCGATCACTTCTTTGCAAAAGAAGGGGATAAAGTTTGAATGGTCACCAAGATGTGAGGAAAGTTTTCAACGGTTGAAGAATCTTCTTACAAGTGCACCTATTCTGAAAATTGCAGATCCGGAAAAAGACTTTGTGGTGTGTACAGACGCATGCAATCAAGGACTTGGAGGAGTTCTTATGCAAGATAACCACGTGATATGCTATGAGTCAAGAAAGTTGAAGGAGCACGAGAAGAACTATGCTACTCATGATATAGAACTTGCAGCCATAGTACATGCTTTAAAGATGTGGAGGCATTACTTAATGGGAAGAAAATTTGAGTTAAGGACAGACCATTGTGGATTGAAATATTTGTTTGATCAGCCAACTTTAAATGCTAGGCAAGCTAGATGGTTGGAATTTTTGTGTGAATTTGATTTCGAAATCAAACACATAAAAGGGAAAGAAAACAAGGTGGCCGATGCACTCAGCAGGAAGGTACATGAAATGTATGTGGCAGCGCTTAGTACTTGCCAACCAGATTTGAAGCAGCAGATTGTTAGCCGTATGATTGAGGATGAAGTGTATGAGCAGATAAAGGGCAAATTGCAGCAGCAAAACCTTGAAAAGAAGTATGAGGGCTATCATTTGGAAGAAGAAGGACTTCTTACTTATAAGAATAGAGTCTATATTCCAAATGCGGCAGGTTTGAGGAGAATGGTTATGGATGAGATCCATAAAGCTCCATACTCTGGTCACCCAGGATATCAGAAAACAATTGCTACAGCAAGGAAATATTATTTCTGGCCAGGCATGAAGAAGGATGTTGCTGAATACATTTCTAAGTGCATGGAATGTCAACAAGTGAAGAGTGAACACCAACATCCAACGGGTTTATTGCTTCCAGTGCCGATTCCAGAATGGAAATGGGAAGTAATCTCCATGGATTTTATTACAGGATTGCCAATGACTAAGAGACAGCATGATTCCATCATGGTTGTGGTGGACAAGTTAACAAAGGCAGCACATTTTATACCGGTTAAGTCCACAGATAAAGCCGATGCCATTGCAGATATTTTCATGAAGGAAATTTTCAGATTACATGGGTTGCCTAAGGCAATAATTTCTGACAGGGATACCAAGTTCACTTCCAATTTTTGGAAAGGTCTCTTTGCAGATTTGGGTACGCAGTTGAGCTTTAGTACCGCCTACCATCCTCAGACAGATGGGAAAACTGAAAGAGTAAATCGAGTGCTTGAAGACATGCTCCGCATGTATGTAATGGACAAACCATCCAAGTGGGAGGATTATCTACACTTGGTAGAATTTGCATATAACAATGGGCAACAAGCATCATTGGGAATGAGTCCTTATGAGGCTTTGTACGGCAGAAGGTGTAGGACACCAGTGACTTGGGACAATCCAGTGAACAGAATTGTACTTGGGCCAGAATTGCTTAAGGAAATGGAACAAGAGGTTACAAAGATCCGGCAAAATTTAAAAGCAGCCCAGGATAGACAGAAAAGCTATGCAGATAAACATAGAGTGCATAGGGAATTCAATGTTGGGGATCATGTATATCTTAGAGTGAAATCAAGGAAGAGTTCCTTGAAGCTTGGGAATTGTGCCAAGCTATCACCTAGATATTGTGGGCCATTTGAAGTGCTTGAAAGAATAGGACCAGTTGCATATAGACTTGCATTGCCTGCTAGCACTAAAGCTCATAATGTTTTTCACGTCTCTTTGCTTAAGAAATATGTACATGATCCTAACCATGTGATTAATTGGGATGTGATCCAGGTGGAACCCGAGGGAGAATTCCAAACCGATCCATTGTGCATCCTAGACAAGAAGGTAACATTGCTCCGGAACCGAGCCATCAGACAGGTAAAGGTGCAATGGAAGCACTACGGTCCCGATGAGGCTACATGGGAGCTGGAGGATGCCATGAGGGTGGCATATCCATTTTTGTTCAATTTTGATGAGCACTGAGGACAGTGCTAATGTAAGGGGAGGGGAATGTAATGTCCCCATTTTGACCCCCTTTGTATTAAACCGTAAATGATGTAAATATTGTAATTTAATCATGGTGAGGAGCTCAAGGCCAAGGCCCCACCATTGATTTAGCATTTCATGAATCGGCAATTAAAAAATAGATGCCCATGGTTCTTGTGCGAGATGGGCACAATGTAAATAAGACACCATGTAAATACGAATTTTAATGGAAAAACCCACAACCGGCTATGCAATGCAACAAAAGAGATGGGGCATGACTCTACAAGGAAAAGGGAGGGAAATTATTCAAACCTTGAGCCAATGGTATTAATCCATGTGTCAATGGGGAAACCCATAAACCACCAACTACCCATTTTGTCTCATGTACCCAATCATTTAATTTTTTTCCAAGAAATTGGTTAAGGCAGTTAATGCCTTGGGAATGAAAGAGTATGGGCAAGCCATTTTCGTGCATGGGCAAGCCATCAACTTGGAAAAACGTGTTTTGTCTCCTTGGGCAAGAAACCACCCACGAAATGGTGCCCAAAGCCATTATGTACAAGAGCCTTTGATCATTCACGCAGGGGGAGTTAGCTGGGGTCTTCCATTGACGTTTTTCATCTAAATACTGCATTTTTCCATGCCTGGGAGTCGTTTTTGCAGTATATAACAGTTGGGAGAGGGAGGGCCACGTTTTGAGGACTGTAGGGAGGTCGTTTTTGCCCCTGAATGTCCAAGGACGTTTTTCTAAAAACGGATTTGGCTTCCTGGGTTGTTCACCAACTCCCCATTTCGTTTTTGTGGGTTCCCACGTTTTTCTGGGTTAGTTGAAACCCCATCTCATGCATTCCACTGTGGAAAACGTTTTCCTCATGCCCAGCAAGTGGGGTCCTACTGTTATGTGCATCCTTGTTCTTGGTTTGAGCCTGTGAGCTGAAGTGTTGGAGTGGTAGTGGATAGAAGTGGCTTGATAAACCTAGTGGGGGAGACAACCTCTCAAAAAGATCAAGAGGGCTTTGGTTACTCTTCTATGCATACCCTGAGAGCACTAGATAGGGAAGGTATGGCTTGAGGGACTGCACAGCAGTGAAAAGAATACTTCCTTGTGCTGGGTGTGTAGGTATTGTGGGTGCCAAGCTAGATAGATCTTGCAAGGTTATCCCTGGCTCTGTGCTGGAGCTCACTAGCTTAGCAACTCTTCCTTTCCATCTCCTAGTAGCCTGATAAAGCCAATTGTAGATTGGCGTGGCTCATCTTGGTGTATGCTTGGCCATGCGTGAGTCTGCTGTTCCCTGGTTCCTTGTAGAGATCATGCCCAGCTCGGGGGTGGCAGTGGTGCTGAGAGATTGAGGAGCACACTGGCCTATGGTTGGGTGGAACGTTGCAGTTGCATAGCCAGTTGCTTGGGACTGCCTTATTGAGATAAGTATTCTCTTGTGTAAATTGGCAATTATCATTTGATGAATGTTATGAATGTATGTGGATGTATTAAACGAATTGCCTCTGCTGTGTATTAAAATGATTATGCATTTCCATATGATCTTGTATAATTCTGCACAGATCTTTATTTCATGGCTATCACAGAATCTTGAATGTGTGTTAGAGATCAACAGCATTTATTTGATTACCATCGTTTTTCCATAGCATGCACAGATACAGTTCTTTGCATCAATGTTTTTAATTCAAACGTATTGGGGCTAATTGCCCGGATTGAGCACCACGTCCTCCCTATCACACTGATATGGTAGGAGGGGACACTACAGCGTACAAGAAAACTTAGGTAAGGAAATATCCTCAGAAGTGCGCAGAAGAAGTAGACAATCCAGGTACAGCCAAAGCAACAAGTAATTGTTGCCCCTCCTACTAATCTTAAGAAGATCAGGTGATACCTTTGAATTCAAACACGATGCATCTTAGACTTCAAGGAGTATGGGTTTGAAGATGTCTGATGCATAATTGATCAAGATTGCAGTAAGTTGTCTATTGAGTTAGATTGTCACATAAAATAGCTCAATGTTTCAGTCAAAGTAAAAACAGTGTGCATATATTCAGTTTCATGATTATTGGACAAAAACTCTTGCATATGATAGAGTGAAGAACAATTAGTTGTTGAGTTAAGTATTATGGCACAAAAGGGGAAAACTCTTGCATATAACTAAATAAAGAAAATGTTCAAACATTGATGAAAGATAGACATGAGTTTGCGCAAAAATGTGTATTGTATTACATTCAAAATCAATGTTTTTACAAAATAGCATGAGCCTTCTATAATGCAAATGTTAGAAGGGACTCTATGCCGAGGCCCAAAAAGGAGTGTACAAGAAAACGAGTGAAGACGACAAAATTGACAATTGAAGAAGTTATATATAGTTGCAATTCGAGATCAAGTTCTAAGTCTTCCTGGTGTGCAAGACGAAGCTCCAAGTCTACCAGTTCCAGCGCAATACATTTAGAGGAAAAGCGCATGGGAAGAATATGTAATATTGCATATGATGACGATTCAGAATGCTGAGATCGAAGTAAGGACAATCAATCCAGAATGTGTTGTTTTTGGCGCTCCATAAAGTTGACCCAATGTGTGAGATGAGTTAGTTGTTGTGCATGCCCATAATTCACCTATGATTGAGCATATTGGTGTTGGAACTCTGTTTCCTCCATTTGGTGTTATCGGGATCCTATGTCAATTCTCAAATGTGCAAATTCAGACTATTCATCTAGTCCCACACTCTCAAGGGAATTATTCATTCTCTGGTACAAGGAATCCATTGGCAAGAAAGATAAATGAAAAATCAGGAAGCAATGAGACACAAAAGAGCAGGAGAGAAAAAGGTGATGAACTAGGGATCTTTATTGAGTTCTTCTAGAATTGAATTGATGATGGTTGCACGCGTGGAGTTAAGTCGAAGAGATGTGCATTCAATACTGCGTGATTCGAAGAAGGTGGTGGAGTTGCCAAAACTTAATGCTGCAATTAATGATCTCAGAAATTAGTACAAAAAGAAGAAATCAGATTCATTGCTCCGTGAGATGAATAATGTTGCCCCAATAGGTTAGATTACAGATGCAACATGTCATTATTTCCACACGAACTGAGTGTCATGTCCTCTTTAATGACGAGCTGGTTGAGAGATGAGAAACATGCCAAATCTTTGGTTGTCATGGAAAAGGATGCGACGACATTAAATGCGACAAGGCCTGGTGACAGCGCAGTAAATGTGACAGATGAAACAGTCAGGTGCAAAAAGGAATTTAGTGGAAAAGACAGTGCAAAACCAGCAAAGGGTTAATTTTGGCACTGCGCAAATGGGACAAATGATGATTGCATAAGTCACTGTGCAAATATTAATGAAGTGGTGTGACATGAACAAGAGAGCAAGATACATAAGTAATATAGCACATGTAGAGGGAAAACAATCAAAGATATTTATGAAAGCAATATGCAGATTGCATAATTTCGGCAAAATAACGGTGAAACATGAAGACAGGAGGAGTTATCCCTGTGAGCAGATACATAAAGGCCAGTGCAAGAAAAAAGAAAGAAGAACTAGTAATTTCGCAAGTAATGAAACCTCTTTTCCATTGATGTCAAAGGGGGAGAAGATTCATGAAGATGAGAAGTAAGATGCATGAATATGAGAAGTAATGCAATTGAGAAGAAATAGAAAGAAGCTAAGAAGCAGCAACATGCAGTAGCAAATACATGAAAGAGTGTGAAGCAGATTATTGGAGAAATGACATAAAGATGAAGAAGACGTGAAAGAGAATGAAGCTGAAGTATATGAAGCTAACCATGAAGCATGCAATAGTATAGTGCAAATAATCATAAAGCATGCAATATGTGCAAAGATAAGGGAAAGCAGAAGAAGCCCTAGCAACAAAATTCACAGATGTCAAAAGTTCAAAATGGAAAAGAAATCAGGGGGAGAATGTACACAGGGGGGTTACTGTGACAAGTGAAGATGAAGCATACAAGTTCAAGAAGATGATTATGCAAAGCTTCATAAGGTGTTGACATCAATGCCAAAGGGGGAGATTGTTAAACTTTGGTTTCCATTGATGTCAACTAATGTCAAAGAGGATGTCAATTGATTCAACTTAATTCATTGATGTCAATTGAAGTCAAGAGGATTTAGTATTCACATGACAGCTTGAAAAAGTATGGAAAAGCCACATTGAAGAAGTATATGCACAAGAAAGGTGGTGAAGGATATGGATGCCAGTGTGAAGAAGTATATCTAGAAGTTTCATCTAGTCCGAAGAAGTGTGTCCAGGGGTACATCATGCATATACAATTTGCAGTATTACATAAGGCACATGTACTTGAGCTGGTCACAAGTCAATCCAGTCATAATCCTTTAAGGAAAAAGCTAATGTATTGGTTGGGTAGAAGTTTGAAGAGTGCACAAGTAAGACAAATAATACACAGGACAAATTCTAGTGTATGCAAGCAAGTCCATAGAATATTCAAGAGTGCGTAAGCAATCCAAAGAATGCATGGGACTAGTGTGCGCAAGAAAGTCAAGTGGAGTGCACAAGCAACATGGAACAATAAATGGTTGAACAATTATGCAAGTCATGAAAGTGCACAAGTCATATCCAATCAGAAGAAGCTTTAAGTTGTTGAAGCGTGCACAAGTTTCAAGAAGGGTGTAGTGGTTGAATTTAGCATATGCACACATTCCACAGCTGATGACACAACAAGTGCATAGACCCACAAGTGATGGTACCTCAAGGGTCAAAGTCCCACCAAGTCGAAGATCAAGTATGCACAAGTTTCGAAAATCATTGAAATGTTAAATAAGCAAGACCCACAAGTGATGGTACAGTAAGGGTGAAAGTCCCACCGAGTCGAGGACCATGTATGTGCAGAACCCACAAAGAAAGGACACATCAATGGCACAGAGCATGACAATTGGCAGAAGCACAATCCATGAAGCAAGAAATAAGGAAAGCCACAACCAACTTGTGGACATACAATCCATGCAGGACATGTATAAATAGGGAATCAAGTTGGAGATTTGAAGTAAGCTTTATGGCGAGGATGAAGAGCTTCAAAGTGGAAGATAAAGATTTATATTTTGGGCATCAAGGGCTTGAGGTACAGAACAATATGATCTAGCGAGGATCTGAGTGTGCACAAGAATATGAATGATATAGCTGATGGTGCACAAAATGATTTTGTATATCTGTGACGATTGTGCAAAGATAGAAAGGAAGAACGCAAAGGATGCACAAGTGCATGCGGACTGAATGACAGTAGCACAAGAAACACACAGACAGTCACATATGCTTTAAAAAATAAGTACAAAGACAGAACTAAAGTATATCATAAGATGCGTAGAAGTTCAGCTGATTCACGAAGGTTGAAGTAAAGTGTGCGAAGTAGAGAAGTCCATCAGATGCGCGATGACAGAACAATAGCAGAATCTAATATGCACACCATGATGAATATGATCTAAGATAATTGCGTTAAACCGAAAGGATGAATCATATGATGCACAGTATGTCGTAGATTGGTTGAAATACTGTGGCACTTAAATCGAACAGACACATCTTAGTAAGTGTGCAGTTCCATCTGATACTTGTGTGCAATATCAGAACAACAAGCTATCAATTGCAGCACAGTATCAGTTGGTGAATGCAGTTGCACAGTAGTAGAATGACACGGCTAATCAGTGGCACAAACTGCAACACATGAAGTAGCACACAATATCAAGTGCGACATCAATTGAAGTGAAGTGTTGAGTGGAATGAGAAGTCAAGTGATGTATGCAGAGAAGTGACAACAATACGACTGCATACAGAAGGTGCGCACAACAGAACAAACATCAGAATATCAAAAGTGTGTGCATGTTGTAATTTCAGGAAGGAAACATCTTATTTTGTATATCTAGGTGGCAGGATGGGGCAAGGAACAGGGGGTCGTAGCCTCCTTCTAGTTGGTGTTGGAGAACACAGGGAGTTGGTGCTTCATTTAGGTTGGTGCCTGTAAAACTAGGGGGTCACTTCCTCCTTTTAGTTGGTGTTGGTAAATGTAATGTACCCACCTGTTGACCCAATGCAAGGAAGGGAACATGGCACTATAATCTGGGCATTTCATAAAGCTCAGACCACTAATTAGAATCATAAGAATTTATACATTGGTGTGCAGATACAATTTGGCAATATGCACAGCGGAATTTAAAACTAATCCACACACGAACTTCATGCTCATCCAGCATATCAAAATAATCATTAATGAAACATTTCAGGAGTAAATACATAGACATAAAAACACTTATCTTCATTATGCAACTGTCCCAAGCAACTAGCTATGTCGCTGCAATGTTCCACCCAACCATAGGCTCTTCGACAACTTATACTGAGTCCGTCCGAAGGCCACCCCCGAGCTGGGCATGATTATCACAAGGAAATGGAACATTCCCGCTTACACGCAGCCCATTAACCATTTCATCTTTGCCAAGCCAGTCCAACTGGGTTTATCAGGCTACACTTGAACAATGGATGTTTATTCTCAAGCTCAAGCCAAATCTATGGGTACCCATAACCCATACCCAACATACTATTCTCTCACACAGCATGCACAGACATGGGGTAGGGATACACAATTCAAACAATGGGATTTTACAAATAATATGGCCATGGGTTTTCTCAAAAACCTTCCCAACCAAAAACGGATTGTGGGATGGGGCAAACAACCACAAAGAGGAAAAACGATTTCTTCCCCAAATATCTCAGCCTTCAACAGCCCAAAACGGTCTCTATTGAATCCCCCATTCGATTTCCCCTTCTTCCCCACTGGTATACAACACGAAAACGCCCTTCTCTACAGGGAGAATGAAGAAAAACGTAGCAGACATGCCTGGAAAACGCCCAAGTGGCTCTCAACTCGTGAGGGAGAAAGAATGATGGATGCATAATGGCTTGGGGAAGAAATTCATGGCTCTTTCTTGCCCAAGGAGACAAAACACGTTTTTCCATGAAGGGTGGCTTGCCCATACCCAAATTTGGACAGCCATACCTCTCCATTCCCAAGGCATTAACTACCTCAACCCACTCTTGGGAGAAATCAATGGTTGGGTACAAAAGGCAACATGGGTAGTTGAGGGTTTGATGGGTTCTCTCATTGACACTTGGCTTGACTCTAGTGGCTCAAGGGTTTGAATGTTTTCCCTCCCAATTCCTTGTGAAATCATGCCCCCATATCTTTGTTGCATTGCATAGCTAGTTGTGGGTATTTTTATTAAAATGCACATTACATGATACATTGAATTTCCAATGTGCATTGCTAGCACGCAAACCATATGCATCACGAAATCGATGGCGGGGCCTTGGTCTTGAGCTCCTCACCATGATTTCATAACAAGATTACATCATTTATAATGTTAATGCCATGGGGCCAAATTGGGGACATTACATCCCCCTCCCCTTGGAATAACACTGTCCTCGGTGTTTCAACACTTCGGACTATATACCCACTTTACACATGATTCATAATTCACAGATGGTGGCAGGTTTGTCCTGCAATTCGTCTCTTTACTTTGACCTTTCACGATCAAGTCCTTTAGCTTCCACAAGCTGCTCTTGCTAGTTTTGGTCTTCCAGCTCCACAAGTGGGCATTGCTCCAGAGCAATCCCTTCCATTTGTTTATCTTCCAGCTGATCTACAAGTCTGGAATTTCATGGATGCCATCTTTCTTGTTGTCCCGGCAACTATCTGTAAGACTTATCATGGCAATTCCTGTTAGGACAAGCATAACACAATAATAAAATTAGTCAATTATTTTCCTAATTGACTTAGAACGTCCATGCTTTACTCATGAGACTTCCACACATTTCATGCTTTCCCACGCACACATGAACTCATTCATGTTCATCCTTTCACAAGAAAATAACTATTTCAACATTCACAATTCATTTCAAGCAATAAAACACAATTTGTTTTCATTTATGACATGCACTCAACAATCCTTTGTTTCTAAGATGCATCACTCAAAAGAAAGAGAAGAGTAAGAGTTTTCCCCCTCTTAGTCTTGTTCCAATCCGAAGCCACACCATCACTAGTGGTTCTATGCTCCTTGGCCTCTTTCACTTCAATGTGAATGCTTGACTTGCCCTTTTCTTGGCTATGACACTTTAGTGTCTAAGGTCTGTCTAATGGCTTTCAACCAGGGAACCCTTCCCCCATTGTCGCTTACAGAACTTTTGGCTGCTAGGATCCACACAGTTCCACTAGCACCATCTTTCATTACTGCTCATACTGAGCTCTTTAGGACAGTCACATGTCCACATGCATCCTCCAGATGCTTTCATAGTCCTTGCTTCCAGCAATACCTACACTCAAACATTGAGTCAATTCACATGTTTAGTGTATTTTCATAGGGTTTATTTCCAAATGAGAATTTAAGAATTCATAATTAAATCATATACACATGTATATTCATAAGCAAGAGTTGCAAGATAACCAAATACTTATCTTTATTGGATGTCTTCACTTTATCCCACAGGATCCTTCTTCGCTTTCCAAGCATTGGATTTCCCGTGGATACAACAATGAAGGTTGAGCCAGCACGCAGGCTACTCCACAACCATTCAAACAGGCAATGTCAGGCCAGTACGCTGACTGGTTTTTATCAATTGTTTAAAGGAATGTTTGGCCAGCATGCCGGCTGCTCCACAACATCAAGTGGTTAATGTTTCCACCAACTTTCCTCTGAGTTTACCAAGAATTTTATAGCACCCAACCAGTTACTCTTTGTATTTACCAAGAATTTATAGCTCCAACCAGTTACTCTCTGGCTTTACCAAACATTTATAGTTCCAACCAGGGTCCTTGCTTCCTGTAATGGCCAAGGTTTCCAACAAAGAAACAACAGTGTATTAGCTTGGTTGCAAGAAGACTTGTACCTGAAATCTTCATTATTCCAAACAAGAAATAAATGAAAATGAATACTTATCTGTATTGTGCATTTTCCTCGCTACTCCACAGGTTTTCTTCTTTGCTTTACAAGCCTTGGATCACCTGTGGGGTGGATGCTTGGCCAGCACACATGCTGCTCCACAACATCATCCGAATAGGCAATGCCAAGCCAGTGTGCCGACTGGGTTTATCAGGCATCCCAAAAATCAGTATGCTAAGCCAGTATGCCGACTGGGTTTATCAAGCATTTCAAAAATCAGTATGCTAAGCCAGTACGCCGACTGGGTTTATCAAGCATTTCAAAAATCAGTATGCTAAGCCAGTATGCCGACTGGGTTTATCAAGCATTTCAAAAATCAGTATGTTAAGCCAGTACACCGACTGGGTTTATCAAGCATTTCAAAAATCAGTATGCTAATCCAGTACGCCGACTGGGTTTATCAAGCATACAATAACCATTTCCAAGCCAGTTCTCCGACTAGGTTTGTCAAGAAATAACACCCTTCACCAATACCTCCACAACATGCAAGTAACCAATGCCACACCGGTACATCGACTGGGTTTGTCAGGCATTAATTTAACAACATGCCAAGCCAGTACAGCGACTGGGTTTATCAGGCATCCAGCAACCTTTCGCCACAACTCCCAAATAACCAATGCCAAGCCAGTACGCCGACTGGGTTTAACAAGCATACAACAACCATTGCCAAGCCAGTACATCGATTGGGTTTATTAGGCAATATGAACAACATAATATGATTACGTGGCTCCTTCTCTTGTGCAACCAGTGGTTCCCTCTAGGAACTCCATAGGTGACTCACTTGACTGCAGGATAGCATGGCCCCACAATACCCACTCACACTACATAAGGATGATACCCCTTTTCTGCAACACAGCTCCCCGGGCCTATTCATCCCTTCTAGTGTCCTTTAGTGTGAGCGTAGAAAGGTTACCACTGCCCATACAGTCCTCTTGAGCACCCTTTCTTCACTTTGCCTCTTACGTGCAACACCAAATTGCATCTGTGTAAGCTGATAGCACAAGAAGGATAAGCAGACTCATCAGTATTGTTGCTAAAAAATCGTAATCATATTTCATATCATTCACTATCAAGTATTGAAACACCAAGAATGCGTCCATTCCCTTAGGCTGTAGTCAATATTGAAAACCCTAACATGACCCAGCACCAGAAAAGGTGTGCACCCCCTTTCCGATGTGCGCCATGCAGGCCCTAATCATACTCAAGCAGTTTGCAATGATATAAATAAGATAGAGCATGCTCTGCATATTAACCCTAATAATTTAGACATGCATGTTCTTGTCTAGGGTCACAGAATACTCATTCATTTTGCATATGTGTCTCACATGCCTTATGGGCGTAGCTTTACCATTTCACTTCCATGGTTTACTGACATGCGGTTTGGCTGAGGCATTATCAATGGCGTTTCACCCGAAACCCATTTCCAAAGCACGGGATCATCCCCATCTAGTTTGGCTTCTGCAGGCCATCACACATGGTCTTCCTGCAATGTGTCATCCTGGCACACTTTATCAAATAACCAAACAGTCAGCAACATTTAGCAATAAGCTTCAAATATGATTGTTCCATAACCAATCAATAACATTAATATCTAAATTCAATATGAATTTACAATTCTGTCTCCTACAACAATTGATTTGATTAGCAATGAGTCTCTTCTCATATTGTTTAGCTCTTGTAAGTGGTATCACTTTGCCCATTAGGGTTTCACCCTTGCTACCATACCTGAACATCCACTTACAGCATGTCCTCCTGACACAATTCTATATAAGCCAAATAATCATTAGCAATTATAAGCAAATTCTCAAATCTGAAATTTGTAACTCTGTTTTCCTACAGAAATTAGATTTGCAACTATGAGACTATTCTCATAAACTTAAACCAGACAATTTTCAGATTCGTTTCATGCATAAATTTACAACCATGAGAACCTTCTCATAACCTTTGGTTTTTTCACATGGTAGATCCCGGTCTTTACTATGGACTTATCCTCATTGCCATACGCAAGAATTTTCTACCTGAAAACTGAAACTTCAGTCAGCCAAACATGTTGTGAGTATCTACGCACATAATCATTCATTGCTATAACAGTCACTGAAGTGATCTCAGAATTATAATACTCAATAAATCAAACACCTTCAGCTGTTTAACATTTGAAATGCAATGAAATATATATACATTTCTATATATGCATCATTACCACAATAGAATTTCAAGACATAGTCACACTATCCATGCAACTTAAATAAATCGTAAATACTCATTATTTCATAGTCATATCATTCATACAACTCTGTCCTTCCATAGAGCATTCTAGCAGCCCATCGATCATGATTGGGCTCTTCATGCACTTACTATTCTGCACTCATAACAACCCATGAAATGATCCTAGAATTATTATCAATTCATCATTTCATTCATTATTTATTTTGCAATAACATATGCATCATCCTTATGCATTCATACAATGCATCACAAGATTTATAAAATTTTCTTAATGCTCATCTACTTAATGCTACCTTGCATTGTTTCATGAGTACTATGCATTCAAGCATATTATGATTGAAACATGACTATCTCATATAACTTGCATTACCATAATCAGGACCACCAGTCCTCACTTGCTTTGGTTATTAAGCACATAACCAACATACACATGGAATGATATAAATTCATATGAATGCATTGAGATTTCTAAACAATCATAGGGCATAAGGATCATTTCCTTCACTTACCCACACCTCACCAAGCTTGGTAGGTTAACAGTCCCAATCGGTATTCAATATCACATGCAAACTAACTCAACATAGCTCAAACATGGTTGAAGAGATCTTACCAAATCCTCTTTCAACATTCATGCAATTTGGCACCAATAATCATTACCTGCATGGTTACCATTAACATCGCCTGATGTTACCTGATCAGTTGGCCTCTTACCAAGGTTTCTCAGTCCTTTTGCCAACTTATAGATTTGTTGCACCATCCTTTCTGCATAAGGTTGTTGGCTTCATGCAACAACATCCTCAGCACATTTAGCCATGCTCTTTGTTATCTTTGGTCCTACAACCAATACCAACATCAATAGTGATTATCAACCACAATATTCTCCATTAGTGGTTCATTGCATATGCAGACTTCATTATTCTACCAATATGCAATATCCCATTTAGGAACAAGCATTTCCATATGCACTATGCAATGTTTGTTAGGATGCCATCTAGTGCATATACATCTATGTAATCCCTTACATTTTTAACATTTCTACGCCATATGACAATTTCATAATTATAAGTATGATAAAAAATAGGGTTTTAAATAATTCTTCCCTTTTCGATCCCTCATTGTAACATGGAATTCCTCTTCCATATCATGCAATTGTAGAAATTGCCCATATTGACAACAAAATTTGTTTGTCAAAACAGCCACTGGCACTCTTCTACACTAAATATCTATGATATATGTAGACCTTGTTCAAACTCTATTCATGCATCATTGTTCCCTGCTGGACAAGCTTTCCAATGCCTGTCTTCGTGCTCCATTTCGACATCGGGTGCGGAAACTGCATCTCTTCAAAAATGACAACTTTCACTCCAATTTTGCACATTTTACATAGTTGCATTTTGGTCCAGAATGCCAACTTTAGCCACCTGTGGATGAAAATCTATGAGAAATCACAAAAACTTTTATATCGGGCGAAGTTAGTCCATATAACCAGGAACACTCATCAATTCACGGATTTCAATTTCGATGCACCATTCATCTTCTATGAATTTCTGGGTTTTACTACTTCTTACTTTTCACATTTTTACAAAATTCCAAATTTTGGGCCAAAAATGGCTATCTCCCAAACGGTGCATTTCTGGGAAATCTTCGTCTAACGGAAACTGTTCGTCTTAATGAGAATATGAAATGTCCAATTCAGTAAAATTTTTGATTCCCACATCTAGGGTCACTTTTACTGTACATCAGCTTTTCAAAATCCCGAAAAAGTGGCCCGGAACAGTGCTTTTTGGCCTTCTTGATCACCCCAACTTCACATCCCTTGGATTTTGGCTCCAAGATTCTGAACTTAACATCATGCCTGCTTCATGGCTGCGCCTGATCAATTTCAACTCAAACCGACCTTGCGTCAAGCCTCGAGACTCCATCCTTCAAAAGTCACTATTATCCATTTTCTGTCAAATCGTAGTGTAATGGGCTTGGGGTCCTCACTGGTTGTCTCATGGCCTTCGTCAATGGCCTCCGAGCCCCATAGAAATCATCCCATTCTGAGCCCGGATGCTCCCTCTATCCAAAATTTGAGTTTTCGCCACTTTATTTTTATTTTTATTTTTTATTATTTTTTTTTAATTTTTTTTTTCGCGCTGTTGCGGGACGGTTCGCTGAACTCTCCCGCAATGGTGGAGCCATTTGGCGAAGGCTTCCGCAGTTGCAAGGCCATTCGGCGAATGCTCCCGCAATTGCGGAGCCATTCGGCGAAGGCTCCCGCAATCGCGGAGCCATTCGGCGAACGCTCCCGTAATTGCGGAGCCATTCGGCGAATACTCCCGTTGCGGAGCGATTCAGCAAATGCTCCCGCAGTTGCGGAGCGATTCGCGGAATGCTTCCATTGCGGAGCGATTCAGCGAATGCTCTCGCAGTTACGGAGCCATTCGCGGAATGCTTCCGCCGTTTCGGAAGACTTTCCCGAATTCTTCCGCGATTTCGGAACCGTTCGCGGAATCCTTCCGCAGTTTCAGAAGACATTCCCGAACTCTTCTGTAATTTCGGAACCGTTCGTGGAATCCTTCCGTAGTTTCGGAAGACATTCCCGAACTCTTCCGCGTTGCAGAACCGTTCGCGGAATCCTTCCGCAGTTTCGGAAGACATTCCCGAACTCTTCCGCAATTTCGGAACCGTTCGCGGAATCCTTCTGCAGTTTCGGAAGACATTCTCGAACTCTTCCGCGTTGCGGAACCATTCGCGGAATCCTTCCGCAATTTCGGAAGACATTCCTAAACTCATAGAAACTTAGAAAATTTTAGAATTTGAAAATTTTTGAAATTTTTCTTAACTATCAGTGCTGAGCAAGAAGCATACTTACCTCTGCAACTATGATAGGTAGCCCATAAAGGCCCAATGGTGCAACCAGCAGCTCTTATACCAATTGTAATGTACCCACCTGCTGACCCAATGCAAGGAAGGGAACATGGCACTATAATTAGGGCATTTCATAAAGCTCAGACCACTAATTAGAATCATAAGAATTTATACATTGGTGTGGAGATACAATTTGGGAATATGCACAGCGGAATTTAAAACTAATCCACACACACACTTCATGCTCATCCAGCATATCAAAATAATCATTAATGAAACATTTCAGGAGTAAATACATAGACATAAAAACACTTATCTTCATTATGCAACTGTCCCAAGCAACTAGCTATGTCGCTGCAACGTTCCACCCAACCATAGGCTCTTCGACAGCTTATACCGAGTCTATCTGAAGGCCACCCCCGAGCTGGGCATGATTCTCACAAGGAAATGGAACATTCCCGCTTACACACAGCCCATTAACCATTTCATCTCAGCCAAGCCAGTCCAACTGGGTTTATCAGGCTACACTTGAACAATGGATGCTTATTCTCAAGCTCAAGCCAAAGCTATGGGTACCCATAACCCATACCCAACATACTCTTCTCTCACACAGCATGCACAGACATGGGGCAGGGATACAAAATTCAAACAATGTGATTTTACAAATAATATGGCCATGATTTTTCTCAAAAACGTTCCCAACCAAAAACGGATTGTGGGATGGGGCAAACAACCACAGGGAGGAAAAACGATTTCTTCCCCAAATATCTCAGCCTTCAACAGCCCAAAACGGTCTCTATTGAATCCCCCATTCGATTTCCCCTTCTTCCCCACTGGTATACAACACGAAAACGCCCTTCTCTACAGGGAGAATAAAGAAAAACGTAGCAGACATGCCTGGAAAACGCCCAGGTGGCTCTCAACTCGTGAGGGAGAAAGAATGATGGATGCATAATGGCTTGGGGAAGAAATTCATGGCTCTTTCTTGCCCAAGGAGACAAAACACGTTTTTCCATGAAGGGTGGCTTGCCCATACCCGAATTTGGACAGCCATACCTCTCCATTCCCAAGGCATTAACTACCTCAACCCACTCTTGGGAGAAATCAATGGTTGGGTACAAAAGGCAACATGGGTAGTTGAGGGTTTGATGGGTTCTCTCATTGACACTTGGCTTGACTCTAGTGGCTCAAGGGTTTGAATGTTTTCCCTCCCAATTCCTTGTGAAATCATGCCCCCATCTCTTTGTTGCATTGCATAGCTAGTTGTGGGTATTTTTATTAAAATGTACATTACATGATACATTGAATTTCCAATGTGCATTGTTAGCACGCAAACCATATGCATCACGAAATCGATGGCGGGGCCTTGGCCTTGAGCTCCTCACCATAATTTCATAACAAGATTACATCATTTATAATGTTAATGCCATGGGGCCAAACTGGGGACATTACAGTAAACACAGGAAGTCAGTGCCTCCTCGAATGTAATATTTTCATTACAAAAGAGCATTCCCTGGTTTTCTCCCGTTTGGGTTTCCATGTCAAAATCTTGTGTGTTCTATGTTCTTTGTCTTGGTGCATATATGGATGAATG
The DNA here is from genome assembly GCA_027924585.1 of Larix kaempferi. Taxonomy (NCBI): domain Eukaryota; kingdom Viridiplantae; phylum Streptophyta; class Pinopsida; order Pinales; family Pinaceae; genus Larix; species Larix kaempferi. Next base: position 13,822,813 of record BSBM01000088.1, on the reverse strand, counting down.
TTTTATTTATATGGATGCATAATTAAATATCAAGATTAATTTTAGGCTAATCTGTTAAAGAAGTTAAAAACTGTTGATAACTACGCTAATACTGATTCACCTCACTTCTCAGTATTAAATCGATTCCAACAATCTGGTAAGTGTCGGGCTCCATTTTTTCCACATTTCCCGCATAATAAGTCCCTTATTCATAAGCCATTTTTCGGCATTCAGTCTATAGTATATGACCATTTTTCATCATCAAGCCTCCATCTAAGCCTTAATATGTCCTTGTGGTTAATATATCTGTTTTTCTAATTTTTTTAGTAATTAAAGTGGATTATGCTAAATTTTTACTAATGATGGTTGCATGAGTTCTATTTCTGCAATTCTATACCAGTCTGTACCAGTTTGGTATAAATTCATTAATGGCATACTCTCACACTTCCAAATTGAATTCTACCACTTGGATGACTCATATGGATGCTTCTATATGGTGAGGTGTCCATTAGACCTCACCTAGATCACACATGTGGGTATTCAAGTTATGGTCAAAGATTTTCAACTAATTCGTAGAAATTTTTAAAATGCCAACTTCCACCTTAATTTCTGAGTAACTAAAGCAGAATTTTGAAAAACTAAGACATGGGTTTTTTGCAGCATATGATAAAATGAGTAATAGAAGATTCGTTTCTCAAAATTTGTAATTGTTGAGGAGAATCGACGGTGCCTGAACACGAATATGCCCAAATGGATTGTTATGCCCAAAATTTAATGAGGCCATTTTTTCCAAATTTAGAAAATTGGATTAATGAATCTTAGTGTGGGGGATTAGTTGTATATGTAGCAATAGCATGGGAAGATTTTACTCTTATTCTTCTTTTTTTGGTGCTAAAGAGGGGGGAGAGAGTTAAAGCAAGATGTAGAACTTGTGATTTCTCTTGTAAACATTTTTGATGTTGTATATGTAATTTATTTTCTAACCTGAGTTGTTTAATGGAGATCTGATATTTTCTGAAGTAGTGTTCTCATCATTCATTTGAAATAGATTAATCAAGACTCATTCCCCACAGACAAGGGCCTACATGTAGGATAAGTTAATTCTTCTTCCATTTCCATTTCAATTAGCTAGTGTTTTTTTATTATTTAAATCACGTTTCTGATTATTTCTTCCTGTATAAATATTTGCTAAAATTGTGTTGACTATATTATTGTGTTGTAGATATGCATTTATGTAGAAATATTTTGTTTCATAAAAAACATACAAAGAAGAAGACATTTCCAGCGCTTAGATTCATTCATGATGGCATTAGTTTCATGTTCTGATTCAATGTATACGTAGATCATACTAGGACACACAACATTGTAGGTTTAAATTGTAATTTGTTTCCAGAAACCATAAAATCTAAACACGATTATTCATTTGAGTTTATTTATGAATTCTACTTTGTTCTCATAGAATCAATTTGAGGTTTTTAAATGCATTTTAGTTCATTTCAGTTTGACAACATAGACTTATGTTCATTTGTTTGTTGTAGTATGAGGTCATAGCATCACATAATTAGATTAATTTCTACACTTTGATTTTTGTACTTAGATAGATTTCTTTCTATGCTTAGTTAGTTATATTTCTGCACTTAATTAGTTTCATTTATGCACTTATGTTTCTATACTGAATTTATTTCTATACCATAGATAGATATGACATAACACTTAAGGATTTTGATTGGTTATCATAAACATAAATTGAGAATTACATCCAATGGTAGATTTTTATAACAAGACTCAATTTTCCAAATTAAGATTCAAAAATTCGGAATTTATTGATTTTCTTTTAGCATTAGAAATTTTTTATTAGTTCTATTAATTTCAACACTTAGAAATAGTTCCTTTATTTTAGATTGTCAGGATAAGTTTGCTTGCACTTACATGTATATTTGAATATTTGCTTTTGATTTGATTGGATAACTCAATACGAGATTTTTTAGATTGTTAAATTTCTATTTGTAAACTCTTTGTCTTATTTATGTACTTTTAGTTCATTAAAATAGTATAGTTTAGAAATTCCCCTTTTCGTGTGATTTGATTTATACTTTACACTAACTTCCGATTGAAATACAATAGTAAATGTTTAGGTAGATAGCTAAGCTTGATTTTCTAGGTTATGAATTTTAGATTTTCTAAGTTTGCTTCACTTAAAATAGAATAGATTTAGGCATGTAATTAATGGAATTAGTTTTCTATATTGTTAAGTTGATGATTTCTACATTTTTTTAAACACTGTAAAATAGATTGGATTTTTTTAAGTTTGCTTCTAGATTTAAGAGTTTGATTTAATTTTTGAGTTTTGGATTAAATAGGGTATTTTCAGTTTGTAATATATAGGATATAATAAGTCCTCTATTCATGAATTTCTTGTACTTGCACCTCTAAGTTTACAAACTCCTGGTTTGACAATTCAATGTTCAAGGTGAATTATTAATGCATATATTTTACCTAACAATTTTAGCATCATTATTAGGGAGGTGCTAAAAGGATTAAAGATTAAGTAGGTAGGTAGATCGGTTTCTTTTTAATTGCACAGCTTGGGGGAGGAGGAATGGTAAGATGTAAAGATGCCCCTACTTCATAAATTTTGAGGTGGTTCTAGCCTAATGCATTCACTTTGAAGTTTCTCCAAAGCCTCATTGCTAATTTTCATGCAAGTAAGTTTCCTTTCATGCAAATGTATTTCTTTTTTCATAAATAATTAGTGTGTTTTCTTTTGTTTTGATATATGGAATGAAGAGAAGCCTAACTTTTGTGAATAGCTAACTTGGTGACATCAGGGTCTCAGTAGCATAGTGGTGCTTCGAGTACATGGTTCAATTTGCTTTGAGTAGTGTTCTTTAGTTTTGCAATTAATTTCATTTCATTTTAGAAGTTAAATTTCAATTAGTTTTAGGTGTTGTAAGAACCTTTTTGTACTAATCCATGTGTGAGACTGGGATTAGAAGAGTCAACAAGAAGTATCTAAAAGAGTCCAATGATTGTTGAGTAAAGGAGGATGTCACTCCATTTTATTTTTCTAGATTCGGGTGGAAATCGAAGATAGATCTGCATATTGGGAGATGGAGGAAAAACAAGAGTTCCATGAGCCACATTTATATCAAGCATATCTAGAAAATTTCTTTGAGCATCCTTGCCAATTTGCGGAGGAGATCAAAGAATAATGGACATTAGCTACTGAAGAGCAAAATTTGGAACCAACAATTGAAGAGTTCTTATCATCTTTGTCACTAGATGTAGATCCCTTTTGCATTCAAAATCCGATAAGATAACTTCTGAAGAAACCAATGACATGACAACTAAAGAAGAGAACCAGGGAGATAAATATTACATTGAGATTTGGTTACATGCAGTCATCAAGCCACAACATTACTCCATATTTCAACAGTCCTTGGCGATATCTTCACAAAATCAGCTAGTATCGATCTCATACACCAATATTCCTTAAGGTACATTTTTCAGATTTGGGTGTGGGTGCATTAGAGATCTTATTATGCAAATGGATTCACTAGAAATATTCCTACACCTGAAAGAGAATTTCTTTTTTCAAGTAAAGTAGGATAGTGTAAATAATGTAAATAAATGAATAAAATAGTAAAAATAAAAACAAGTCCAGTTGTGAAAACTAGTTTAATAGCACAACTGGACACGAACTTGCTTGAAAACTGAGAAACTGACAAGTGAAGTTCACATTGGAGTTCTGTATTCAACTATTAGTTCTATCATTTTGTCCTTCAAATCGGTTTGTCTATTCTCGCGTTGGATTATGAAGGATTCGTTATGGCCTTCATTCAAACAAACCTTGTCCTATTGACTCCAACACTTTATCTAGGATGAAGGTTAGAGACTTATTCTAGTACCCTAAGGCTTGCATGCATTAATGGAAAATACTCTTGCTGATGGAAGTAGGAATACATCAATGTCCTTTGTCTATCATATCTTGCAAAGTGACTCGACCTCATCAAATTTATTCTTACTTTGTAGGATGTACTTTGGAATCTTGCACTCATTGACATCAATGGTGAGATGCCTCGCATTGGTTAACAACATTCATTAAGGGTTGGTAATCGAATGATTTCTACCTATGTTCAACTTTAGCAAAATGCATTCACATAGTTATAAGTGTGCCATGATGCGGTTTATGTTGAATACTATCATATTCATGTTCTAACTTCAGTTTGCGTAATTTTAGTGGATTTCATTTTTTCTATCAGTTTGAATAAAGAGAAAAAAGTAATCTTAAAATATTCCAACAAAAATCAAGTTCAAAAAGTCATATTTATGTTCAGCTAGCATATACAAAATTTTGACATAATATCTTTCAGGAGGTTTTTAGTAGCTTGGGATTAGTTTTCTACATTTTTGTACCATTGTTACATAAACTAGTACAAAAAAACATGTAGGTGTGTTTTCCATCTTATTGGTACCAGAATTCGTACAAAAATGCTCCTACATGCATTTCAACATTTTTCTTCACTTCAGTAGTATCCTCCACAGTTCCTCACCTCCTTTGCATGAGGACATGCAAACCATTATATGTGGGGGAGGAGCATCTTTAGAGTTTTTCTTCAACATGATCCAGTTCCTCATTTATTCAACAGATTTTGCTCTCATCAGTTTCCGTTCTCTCTCTCTCTCTCAGATTTTTAGCAGCTCTCAGCTTTGACATGCCTCATCTTCAACCTTTAGTCAACATGCATCAATTCCACACAATTTTATTTCATCCTACACAATATAATTCAAAGCAAGAGGTAAATTGAGCTAAAACTAGTATAAAATTGTTTAATTTACTAAAAATTAGGAACATATGATGGGAAGCCACATTCAATAGCATTCATACATTATCATCCTCATTCATTTTCCATTTTTTAGTCCACCTTCCATATCATTTCCATTCTTTCACGTTGATCATAAATCCATGAACTCATTATGGTATCTAAGTAAAAAAATAGCAACCTATATTACACCTCACACATCATAACATTCACGAATCATTGTTAAAAAAGAGTAAAAGTCATGGTTTCCAATGTCAAGAAAAATTGCCACAAGTCAATGATGATTTTCAAGTCAAGTAACTGATCAAAAGTAAACTGCTCAAGCTTCATCAGTTTGCATAAGTAAAATATCACTTCCTCACTTAGTTGGCACGAGGACATGCCAATCCTTAGGTGTGGGGGAGTGTTGATCTCCATTTTTGCCACATTTCCCTCATAATAAGTCCCCTATTCATAAGTCAATTTTTTCTGCATTCAATCTATAGTATATGACCATTTTTCGTAACCAAGCCTCCATCTAAGTCTTAATATGTCCTCATGGTTAATATATATAATTTTCTAATGTTTTTAGTAATTAAAGTAGAGTATGCTAATGTTTTATTAATGATGGTTGTATGAGTTCTATTTCTGCAATTTTGTACCAATTTATGTACCAGTTTGGCATACATCCATGAATGGCATACTCCCACACTTCCAAATTGAATTCTACCACTTGGATGAGTCATATGGATGCTTCTATATGGTGAGGTGTCCATTAAACCTCACCTAGATCACACATGTGGGTCCTCAATTTATGGTAAAATATTTTCAACTAATTCACATAAATTCCTAAATTGCCAACTTCTGCCTTAATTTTTGAGTAACTAACGCAAAATCTTGAAAAACTAAGACATGGTTTTTTTAGAATATGATCAATTGAGTAACTCATGGGCCATTTCTCAAAAAATCAGCAGTGCTTTAGCATGAATATTCCCAAATGGACTGTTATTCCCATAATTTAATAAGGTCATTTTTTTCCAAATTTAGAAAATTGGCTGAATGAATCTAAACGTGAGGGATTAGTTGTATATGTAGCAATAGCATGGGAAAAGTTCACTCTTCTTCTTCTTTCTTCTTCTTTTTTTGGTGTTAGAGAGGGGGGGGGAGAGCTGAAGCAAGATGTAGAACTTGTGATTTCTCTTGTAAATAATTTTGATGTTGTATTGTTGGAGCATAGGCCCCAGCTATGGCAAAGCTGCCAATTTTGGGGAAAAAGTTATGAGTTTTGAAGAAGAAGTGCCAATTTTGAGGAAAAGCACCATTTTTGGCAGAAGAGAACAGTGCGCGGTACGGTGCCAGATGGACGAGCTCACCGCAGAGTGCGGACCGGAAATCGCGGAGCTCGCGCGCACAAGCCAAAGAAGAGTAAAGGTGGCCGAGTAGAAAGCTCAACCACCACAGTAAATGAAGGAAGCGACGGAAGAGAGGGCTCAGCTACCCTCATTTAAAAGCATAGTACAGAAGTTATGGTTGCTTGGACCAAGGAAGAGCAACGGGCCGAAGCATTGAAGGCAAAGGACAAGGAGCAGAGAACGATGAAGCGACGCCCATACCCGCCATCTGCGCCGGAAATCACGAAACCTGCAGGAAGATGCGACGCGACTGCAAGAGGTGTCAAAAGTACACCTAGCCGTCAGTGGTTAGGGTTTTGGGGAGATCACTGTTGGGAAAGGCCCACAGTTTTGTAAAGGTGCGACCCTCAGGGCCACCTATATATATGTGTAATTATAAAGGGAAAAAGGTTAGATTGGTTAGATGTTAGATGGGTCAGAGATAGATTGGTTAGAAGGCCAAGGAGTTAGAGAGTCAGATAGTTGTAGAGCTAGTCACTGAGTTTGCAGATAGTCTAAGTTGATGACTGAGTCATTGTAATCTCTGTAGAAGAAGAGAGTAGATCTAAGAGAAGGGCTCCCAGCTATGTGCGTGGAGTTTTCCAGAAAGATCTAAGGCTGCAGCTGTGTGTGCAGCGGAACTGTGTAACTCCTATTTTGAGATAATATAAGATACAATTTCCGTGGACGTGATTTCCCTGTGGAGGCGAACCACATAATTCTTGTTGTTATGGTGATGTTTTGTGTGAATGCATGTCTATGTGTTGCTATCTATGTTTTCATGAATGTTTCGTTATCTTTATGAACGAGTATGTAAAGTAAGTCCTTGAAGCTCCCTTAGAAGTTATACTTGTGCACTGTTGAAGGAGCCCGTAAGAACACTATTGCCGCGACACGTAAGGAGTTTGTTGTTGCTCTGTGGCGTGAGCGCAGAAACGATACAGCGTGTAGCGAACGTAGTGGGTAAACACCTCGTGCGCAGGTGCGGAGGTGCCGCGCAGCTAGGCTAAGGCAGGTAAGTTCCAACGATGTTGCGCTATATGACCTGTGAAAGAATCAGATGCTCCGTTCAGAAGTTACTGCGAAAGAAGGGAAGAGAGAAGACTGTGGATTCCACACCGCCCCGGTTAAGAAAACCTGATTCCTTATCCCCCCATAGCCACTTCGGGTGAGACCTCGGGTTGCTGCGCAGCCCGTTGCCGAAAGGGCCAGTGCGCCAATGGGTGTTTGTTGCTACGCTTCCTGAAAACCCGGGTCTGTCCAAAAGCAGCCAACATGTATATGTAATTCATTTTCAGAACTGAGTTGTTTAATGGAGATCTGATATTTTCTGAAGTAGTGTTCTCATCATTCCTTTGACATAGCTTAATCAAGACTCACTCCCTCGTAGGAAGGGGCCCACCTGTAGGAGAAGTGAATTTTTCTTCCCTTTCCATTTCATTTAGTTAGTGTAATTTTTCTGATTTAATTCATGTTTCTGATTATTTCTTCCTGTATAAATCTTTTATAAAATTGTGTCGATTGCATTGTTGTGTTGCAAATTTGCGTTTAGGTAGAAATTGTTTGTATATTTTGTTTCATAAAAAATATAAAAATACCAAGACATTCATAACACTTAGATTCATTCACGATGGCATTAGTTTCATGTTTTGATTTGATGTATATATAGATCATAATTGGACACACAACATTGTAGGTTTAAATTGTAATTTGTTCCAAAAACCATAAAATCCAAAAACAATTATTCATTTGAGTTTATTTATGAATTCTTCTCTATTCTCATAGAATAGAGTTGAGGTTTCTAAATGCATTTTAGTTCATTTCAGTTTGACAACATAGACTTATGTTCATTTGTTTGTTGTAGTATGAGGTCATAGCATAACATAATTGTATTAATTTCTACACTTTGATTTATGTACTTAGATAGATTTCTTTCTGCAGTTAGTTAGTTATGTTTATGCATTTAATTAGTTTCATTTATGCACTTATGTTTCTATACTAGAATTTATTTCTATACCATAGATAGATAGGACATAACACTTAAGGTTTTTGATTGGTTATCATAAACATAAATTGAGCATTACATCAATCGTAGATTTTTATAACAAGATTAAATTTTCCAAATTAAGATTCAAAAGCTCGGAATTTATTGATTTTCTTTTAGCATTATAATTTTTTGATTAGTTCTATTAATTTCAACACTTAGAAATAGTTCATTTATTTCAGATTGTCAAGATAAGTCTCCTTGCACTAAGATTTATATTTCAGTATTTGGTTTTGATTTGATTAGATAACTCAATAAGAGATTTTTTAGATTGTTAAATTTATATTTGTAAACTCTTTGTCTCATTTATGTACTTTTAGTTCATTATAATAGTATAGTTTAAAAATTCTCCTTTTCGCGTGATTTGATTTATACTTTTGCACTCACTTCCATTTGAAATAAGATAGTAAATGTTTAGGTAGATTACTAAGATTGATTTTATGGGTTATGAATTTTAGATTTTCTAAGTTTGTTTCACTTAAAATAGAATAGATTTAGGCATGCTATTAATGGAATTAGTTTTCGATACTGTTAAGTTGAGGATTCCTGCATTCTTTTAAACACAATAAAATAGATAATATTTTTAAAGTTTGCTTCTATATTTAAGAGTTTGATTGAATTTTTGAGTTTTGGATAAAATAAGATCTTTTGAGTTTGTAATAGATATGATAGAATAGTTACTCTAGTCCTGCATTTCCTGTGCTTCCACCTCTAAGTTTACGAACTCTTGGTTTGACAATTCAATGTTCAAGGTGAACTATTAATACATATATTTCACCTGATAGTAAGGATTTTCCAAAAAAGGATGGGCAACTCATTGAGATGGTACTGATGTATTTGAAGACACCTTATGATGTCTTCTACTCCTCCTTTCATGCTAGTTGGATGTCTTGTAAGTAAGACGATAAGGATTTTATCTTTGATACTTTCTGTGATTTGTTGATTAAGGACCAATGGAAGTTGCTTGAAGAAGGGAATCTTGGTAGAAAACCCTAGGCTCACTTTCTAAAAAGCAAGGTCAAACCAAACCTTAAATAATGTGGTCGACAAGACCATTGACTGGAATGTATCGACCAACTTACCAAAGTGAAGACTGAAGAGTTGTCATCAACAAAGAAGGATAGAAAGAAAAAGACTAGTCAATATTGTGCCAAAGTGGGACATGTGTAGAATAACTATTGGAATAAGATGAAGGACTTAGAAGGAAAGGTCAAGCACCTTAGGGATAATGAATCGATTGGTCAATTGAACAACCGACATGCTGAAAATTATACCTTCTATGCTATCACTTTCTAGGCATTACATGCCCGCACCACTCAGATCAAATGGATAGTCGACTCTGGATGTGCTCATCATATGGCAAAGGATGCTTCTATGTTCTCTTCCTTAAGTGGAGCTCCTGAAGAGAAAATTTATGTTGTTGATGATTATGCTCTCACAGTTACTGGAAGTGGTGATGTTGAATGTCAACATGGTCGAATATCCTATGTCTATCATGTTCCTAGCTTGAGTGCAAATTTGTTTTCATTTGTTCAACTTCCAAAGACCAAAAATGCTATTTGAGTTTTGGTCATATTTCTTTATCGTAAAGGATTTGAGGCTTGGGGGATATCTCTTTCTTCATGGTATTTGGATCCCAAATAAGGACTTTATAAGTTCTGCAATTCTCCCTAACCAACAACGTCGACTGGACCTACTGCACTCATTGCTCAGACTAACAACATAAGTCGAATTTGGGATGAATGAATTGGACATCTGAACTTTTGATGTTTAAAGATGATGGTAACTCACAACATGGTTACCGGGATCCCAAAAATAGTTCCACCTGATGGAGTTTGTATAGGATGTATGCTTGGAAAGCATCATCAGGCCCCCTTTGATTTAGGGAAAACATGACGTGCACAAAAATGACTAGAGCTTGTTCACAATGATCTTTGTTGCATGAACAAACCTTCATTAGAAAGTGAAAAGTATGTTTTGAACTTTATTGATGATTTCTCTAGATTTACATGGGTATATTTCTTGAAGAATAAGATTCAAGTCTTTGAAATATTCAAGGAATTTAGAACATTGGCTGAGAAGTAATGCGGTTGTCCCATTAAATGTTTGAGATCAGACAATGGTGGTGAATATGTGATTCGACAGTTTGAAGAGAATCTCTTGCAAAATGGTATTTCTTGGTAGGGATCCATCCCTCACACCCCTTAGTAGAATGGAGTCGTAGAAATGAAGAATCAGACTTTGGTAGAAATGGTCAGGTTCCTACTACAAACCAAAGATCTTCTGACAATTTTTTGTGAAGAAGCTATTTACTATTTAGATTATCTCCTAAACCTTGTGCCGACTAGAGCAGTCGCTGACATAACTCCTTTCGAGTAGTGGAATGGTAGGAAATCCTCTGTTAGACACCTAAGAACCTTTGTATGTGTTGCTTAGGTGCATATCAGTGATAACTACAGGAAGAAATCGGATGCAAAGAGTCATGCTTGCATCATGATGGGCTACTCTAATGAGTTGAAATCCTATAGACTGTTTGACCCTGTTAAACAATAGATCATCTTAAGTATAAGTGTGATCTCTGATGAAAATATTTCAGGTAATAAGCTATAAAATTCCTCCTCTAGTCTACTTCATAGTGATCCGTTTAACATTATTGAAGAATCTAGATCGATTGTACCTAACTATGGAGTTTTGATCTGACTGATGAATTCTCCTCCTGAGTCGACTAGTAGTCAGTCGACCATGACCGTAGACGTAGACTTACCAACTATCATCAAAATATTGACTGATGATTATCGAACTAAATCACAGTTAACTTGTTTACCTGTAATATCCCTCTTGACCCCTATTTTATTGTAATGGAAATATAGGATGTAATCAGGCAATAGTTCATGGTGAGGAGCTCAAGGGCAAGACCCCACCAGTGAACATTGTAGTATTAGTTGGAATTGTGGTTTTATAAAGGAACCATGCGCTAACTAAAGCATGGTGGCACTGAATGTATCATGTAAACAACAAACACCACATAGTAAAGTAATCCCAAGGTTGAATGTGCAATGCAACGAAACGATGGGGCAACAAAATCCACTAGGGAGATAGGTTAAAGGCTAATGAAGCCTTGCAAATTTGATTAACAATGATCTAAAGTCATTTTGATACCTTTGGGTGTCGAAGGGAAAGTGAGTTGTGAATGCTCGCTTATTATCATGAGTAAAAAAAATATGATTATGATTTTAGCCTTTAAGCATTGTGAAACAATGCATCATCTACATGAGATAATGAATGAATTATTGTTTCCTAAGAGTAAACATGAGCTATTACCATGACATGAAAATCCTCATTATAAGCCTATGATGCTTTAGTGAATATGGCAAGAGGGAGATTAATTATTTAATTAGAAATCTCTTAAAAATATAAAGAAGTTGATAATTGTATATTCTATGCTTTAGAGACAACTCGCCTAATGTTAATACATATGCATATAGTATAAAAGAAAGTGTATACTTTTGATTCTATTAATAAGAAAAAGGCCATATGTATATATATATAATAGTTTTCTTTTATAATAATAGTTTTCTTTTATATATATATATATATATTTGTTTGATTTAATGTATTCTAAGTTTATCATTTTATCTCAATAAATAGGATGATGAGTGCTCCATTGTTTGATTTGTTTTTTGAGCAATGAGGAAGGGATAACCTCGCTACATAGAGCTGATTCCTATCTTTGTATTGATAAAAAATTTGATATATATTTTTTTGCAACTTTGGTATTTTAATATGGTTTATGTTGAGAAATAAGAACCGTTTCAGTTATTCTACTCATTATTGATGAATTCAAGAATATATAATTTACTTGTTGATATTGCTTGCTATCCCACGTTGAATATTGGAGGGACGGCCCCGTGGGATAGAGGAATCGATCCCAAACTCTCTCTTCAGTTAAAAATTACTGGAGGAGAGTGTCTCCGTAGGTCAAATCCCTTATATTCATATATAGTATTGTTCAACATTTTTAATCTTATATAAATATCTTAGTGCGTGTATAATTGTGAATATAGGAGGGTGTTGCCTTCCCTAGTGATATTTAAAATATTTTAAATGATTTCTGCGTGGAGTGAAGAGGGCGCAAACCCCTTCAAATGATGGTTAAATTATTTGTTTTAATGCTACATGATGAGAAGAGGGTGTTGCCCTTGTCTTGATGATATAATTACTCTCTCCATAAATAAATGAGGGACAACCCCTCTCTCTATGAGGAGAGAGGAGCCCTCATTATTTGTTTGATTATATATTTAGAAGTGAGGAGGAAGTGATTTTTGTAAAGAGATTTAACTTTCTTATTTATTGTGGTCATCCAAAAGACGAGGGCGAGATTTTAGAAGGTCGAGTTTTGCATTTCTGAATGTTTCCTCTTTTGGATTTTGTGTTTAATGTATTATTTATAGCAAGGGGCGAGCCTATCCTTGTTAGGGTTTTGTAAGTTGAATATGGCTAACCATTCTTGGTAATCTTTTGTCATATAGCATAGGGTTCTAAACATATATGTTTTAAGTTATTGACAAGAAGGTTGTCTTGGTTAAGGATATATATTATTATTCTACTTTGAACCTTGGTGAAAGATTCTTAATTCCTTCGCCTTAGTGGATTCGTTGCCCAGCTTGGGGTGGCCTCTAGGCATAAATACTATATGCTAGACAGAGTGCCTACGATTGGGTGGAAAGTTGCAATCACACATTTAGTCACCAAAAGGATTTGTTCATATAAGTGTCTACCTTGCGTCAAGATTTTGTTATTGAATATTTAATTATGTTTTTTGGGGAATGACATCATATATCCCTCTATTGTGGTAATGCATTTTTGATGATTGGTTGATTAAATTATAATAATGTGATGAAGGTTAATATAAAGAAATATATATATATATATAATGCATTGTTAGCCTTCATGAGGTTAAATAATCTATTGTTACAAGTTAACGATATAAACTAAAAATGCTATCCAGAGATAGGTATTTATGCAATGTTCTTGTTATTTATATATTTAGAGATTGAACCTATGCTCTTCATTGGTCATACTTATTCGTTAACGGTTAGTTAAATTTATGTTAATTAGTCAATGAATGTATGGTTAACAGTTAAGCACTTACGAATAATGCATAATATAAATATATTTTGAATGATGTATGCATGAGCATTCAGACATTGAATGCATTGCTGTAGCAAACTACTATAGGATGATAGAATATGAGAATAGTCCTCTAGGTATAGAGAATCATATTATAAATCGTGTGTGGTTTTAACATCCCTAACTTATTAAATAATAATTGATGAAATGCACGCTAAAGCTTTGTGTAGTTTGGAAGAAAACTAATGTCTTTGTATAGACACTTGAATATTGAAATCTATGATAAATAATTGATGCATCACCTTACAATTAACCAACTTATTGACCAAAGCATGTTTAATAAAGGTTATCAAATAATTAATGCATTTGGAATGGGTTCCATATAATTGGTTACACTTATGAAAGGTTGAAGAATAGGACCATGAAAAAGTAAATCCTTCATAAACATGTACATATAATGAAAAGATCGATTTATATGATATACTGGTAAATAGGCTTAGATGATTGAAATCGATGATGAAGAATTGGTAGTATTTTATTATAACTAATTTGCAGGTGAAGCACAATTGGTAATGGATAGAAGTTGGTATTTCATTATGGTATATGCAGAGTAAATTAATGATGATGATTATAGGACTTCACATGTAGAAAGATGCATTGTATATGGATTTCATATAATTGATTATATTAAATAAAAAATGAATTTGATATTTAGGGAATAGTGATCATCTTGAAATTATATTGTTAATATTTGTGAATGGTTTGCTACATTAACATAACAAACACACTTGACATATTTCTAAAGATGACACATTATGTTTGTTATATGCATCTTGATTAGAAGTTAGAGGGAAAATTTTTATACCCCGTAACCCAAAATAACTAATGAGGGTATTGGGTATGTTATAAATGGTATATGAGCATAGTAACAACACCAGACCCTTTGGATGGGTCAGCGCTACAGTAAAATGTTGGTAAATTTGTTTACTTGTAATTAACATAATTGATGAAGTAATGACTAGGGAAGTTCTATCTCCCTTACTGTATTTATTTGCAAGCGAACTTTATAGTAATGATCATTCAAGTTTCAATTATCATTTCTAATGTTATCTAAAGCTATAGTAGGATGAAGCACTAACTAAAAGGGAAATTTTGAGAAAATAGAACAATGTCAAATTCTCATTACTTTTTCCCCTAGCTATCCACATTCATGTTGCATGGATATGACCATAAAGCACTAGGAAAATAAGATGAGTATGCTCATGGAATTAGTAAATTGTTGTTATTAATTAGACAATGATTGTTGTAATATAACACACACCTACTCGCTTACATATGTAGATGCTTGTCAACACATACTATTAAGTTTAAGTCCATGACTAATATGCTTATCCTCTTGTATGTGTTAGAAAAACAGGTAATGGCAACAACACAGATGGTGCAAGTTGAAGTAAAGTTGATTGCATATGTGTTAAAGAAATTATTTAGACATTGATTATTGCATAGATATGATCATGAGTTTTTGAGCATGCAAATATAAATGAATATATTGGTGAGATGTAGTTCTTAATGATGAAAATATTGTTGTAATGTAATGCATATACGAATGCTTACACAAATGGAAGTTTGCAATATTTTATGGTTAATGCATGGTGCTAACATTGAACGCAAGTTTAATTAATGATGAATGTGCTTGTCTTCTTGTGGTGGATGGAGGAAGGAAAACACGAACACCTGGCTTTATGCCCATGAATTGAAGAAGATTAATGTCTACAAGTGAAAATGATTGTCAGTAATTTAAATTAGATAAGTTTAAATATAGAAACTGACATGGTTGTTCCCTTCTGTGTGCTCAAAGCAACGATATCGGCCACAACATTGTAGAAATGAGTTAAAGTATAATTTTCCACATTTATGCTAAAAAAGTTAAAAGTACAAATTCATTTTACCCATGATTTGAATACACTAGGTGAATGATACCCAATGGGATGATATGATATAGTAAACATGATGGTAACACCTAATTTTAGCATGCATGGATTCAAGTTTGAAGCAATAACCAAATAATGCACATTATAATGGAAAAGGATGCAAGCGAGATTCCACTAGGGAAGGGGAGGAAAAACATAAGAAAAGAAAGGAAATAAATGAGGATAATTATAAAAATAAAGTAATGAATAAATTAAGTAAAAACCCAACTAATTGTAACTGAATGGAAAAGAATTCAAGAATGAAAATTATAAAAGAAGCTAAGGAGGAAAAAAGCCATGTTTGGTTCAAGGGAGAAAAAAAAAAGAATGTGTTATGCGTTATCATTCACTGGGTGTGAATTGATTCAATAATTAGTTGTTGTAAGTTCTAGTACTTGGTACTAAGAGGTATTTGGTATACTGTATTTTGTTCCAGTACTTGGTGCACTAAGAGATATTTGAAGTACTGACTATTCTGTAGCTAGTGTACATAATAGGTTATTCTCCTAGAACTGAATCGAAGACTGGCTGCTAAATTATAGGGTAAAACTAAACCACAATAAATCATGGTTAAGGGTTTAATAAGGGGTTCTCTCTCCTAGTGGGATCTTGTCTTGGCTTGGGGGCGAATCCGTAGGAAACAAAGGGAATGTTTTCTGCTCTCTACGAATGGGAGATCCGTTACAGATTTTTATTATGAATTTTTTATAACTTTGTGTTATAGATGTACAGATAAATATTCTAATTTTCTGTTATGTTTTCTATTTAATGAAAGTTTTGTTTAGTCTTAATATGTTCAAGAAGAGATTTATATTGATCTTTATGCTTGTGTATTTTAATAGTATTTTCAGTGATAAACTTGTACTGTAAAGAAAAAAATATAGGAATTCTTAGTATCATAATTAATTCTTCTACATTGTACATGAGCCTTAATTTGAATTTTTTTTAAGTAAACTAATGGTTTCGTCAAGAGGTGACCCTCATATGTTAAATGTGATAAAGAATCCAGGAGAAGTATGTATACCATGAGGAGGCTTGTACAAGGACTAGTGGTCCCGATAAGATATGACCCTCATGTGTGTGATTAAACGCAATGGAACTTCCAAGGGGAGTTGAGAATGCATATGTGAAAACTCTAAGAGTACTTTAGAATAAGTATTTCCCTACATGAGGTATTGGTTTGAATGTTGTTTATGGAAAATTTATGTGCCATGGAAAGGAATGCATGGGCATTATGTCGTTGATTATGATTCATGCTTATAATATGCATATAATTTATAATATTAATAGGTATTGCAGGTGCAATGAAAAATGAAATGAATGCAATGTTAGGTTGTAATGCCTTGGAGTTGTTCGCCTAGAGAGGAATAATATGTTATATATGAAAAGATAAATCATTGTGAGTAAATTTGAACTCCAAGGAGTAACTGCTATGCGAAGGAAAAAACAAAATGATCCAAAAGAAACCATTACTTTTTTTAAAAATAATCATGCATATTTATATATTTTATGTTGGGTCTCTGGAAAAAAAATCATTGTAATGTTTGTTGTAAGGCACAGGTGACTGGAGGAAAAGAACCTTGAATACCTCCAAAAAAAATGTCAAAGGTGTCACTAGTATAAAAATGGGTAATTAGTGACCAGGCGACCAAAAATGTTGGTCACCATGTGAAATAAATGACTAAACCACCAAAATAGTTGGTCACCACAGTGTTTTTAAGTGAAATATGACCAAATTTGAGCAATTTAGTGATCACAACTAAAAAGAACAAAAAAAAGAGACTAATTTAGTCATGGAATAAAAACTACGACTAATTTAGTCATGGGATTAAAAACATGACTAGATAGTTTATCATGGAAGCAGACGATAGATTAATAATGATGTTTGAGTTGAAACTAGTCATGATGAAATTGTTTCCTTTCACCTTGATGGTATCATAGCCTAGGTGCAAAGGGTTAGTATCTATAATTAATTAGGACTACCTACGATTGCATATAAAATTGTTCACAATCAGTCAATTGCTCAGATCAACTTATTGAAGATAAGTGTTTTTATATCTTTGTTATTGGAATTTCTTGGCGTATTTGATGATAATTAAGTTATTACTTATAATATTAATGCATAATAAATATTGTATATTGAAATTCAATATTATATGTCTCGATGATGAATCTATGTAATTTGCTTACTATACCCTTCCAAACACCTACGATTATCTCAAGCAAAGAGTCCCAGATGGCATGCCTTCATGGTAGCCTAGAATGTGGCATGTTCTTCTACTCGACCGTCTACTATCTATATACCAAAAGGAAAAAAATGTTGTTGTTGTTTCCTTTACAGAGCCATGTAAGAATTCTCATATTAAGGTGCAGGTAAGGTGCTACGTCCGTTCCTTAAGTATCATGTGACTTAGTCACTTCTTTTGCTTTTGATTAAACTTATTTTTTTCTTTGCAGGTAGTTGGGGACCTCATTGCACCAATAGTCATGGAAAGAAGAAAACAAATATTATATATATATATATATATATATATATATATATATATATAATTTAATATATTATTATACTATATAATATGTAATATTAATATGATATAGTTATTATATGTAATGTATTAATATTAAAATTAACAAATTAAAAATAATAATATAGTTATTAATATATTTATTATATTAATATTGATGATAATATTAATATATTAACATATTAATATTAATATCTTAAAAAATAAAATTCAAACAACAAAAAATAACTAAGAGAGGGAAAATAAATAAAAAGAGAATAAAAGTAGGAAAATGAGTAAAATAAAAAGAGATTAGTAGTGAAAAGAGGGGAAAATAAATGAAAGAGATTTTTTCAAAGAGGGCTTTTCTGGATCTGCAGAATTGCATCACTCAGATGAAGTAGACACATTCTGCTGAAGGAGGAAGATTTAATCCTTAGGTTGCATCATCTTTTTGAAAACATGTACCTTTGGTAGATTTAAGATGAAAGAATTATAAAACATATGCATAATGAACCTTTTCCATTAGAGTTTGGCTTATCCAATTGTTTTGTAGGGAGGATTTGATCGTTGGCAGCATATGGTAGGATAGAGAAAACAAAATCATGAACTATTATAAATGCGGGGTTATTGCAGAAACTTGTTGGTACAAGCCCTTATCTGGTCCGAAAGGACACTCCTATTTTTACTTGAGGGTTTTATTTAACATATTCAATATGAGTGTTGTTGCTTCCATACCAAAATAACCGTCAAACTCACTATATACATTATATTGGATAGTGCATTTGAGTTAATACTAGCTTAGGTTCATGCTCATTGTTGTTTGTGCATTAACATCCTCGTTCTTGAATGTTTGATTTTCTTAGAGGATAACCTGCTTTCACAAATTGAGGGTAGGGTTTTAGAGAGTTTTAACAAATTGAATCGAAGGTCGAAACCAATTACAGTTCGGTGACTTCAAAATGTCACAACATTGCACATTATTGGACTTTGAAGGTCATTAATTCCTTCTGCAGAAAAATCTATCCTTCTGCAGAAAGCTCTAACTTTGTTCTATTTTCAGATATTCCATAAAGTTTTCTAGATGCCATAAACTTTCATGTAATGAACCCATCAATAATGAAAGCATTAGACACCACAATTGTAATATGAAATTTCCAATGTAGGGTTTCTAGGGTTTTTTCTTGTTATTGATATTGGTTGATGTGGTCTATTGTCTCTCAGGGCAATCGAACTGCCCATAGATTCCTTTTTTTTATGTCTTCCCTTTCCCAACATGGATCATAAAGTGTTATTTATCTACCATTCAAATCCTATTTATTCCCTATCCATGCTTGAGTGCTCTTCCCATAGATAAATTACACCAAGATGAGATAGAGATGCTGAGATGAAATAACTGCTTAATTTACTCTCCCCCAACACAAAATTATTATTTGAATAGTTGGTATGCAATTTAGTCTAGGAGGGTGGGAGAAATAAGTTAGGCACATGTCTACTGAGTTCTCCTTGAAGTTTGAGTAGGGATGCATCCCTCTATCTTGAAACACTTGATTGTTTCCAAACGACTAGTTGTTCCAGTCGAGAGCCATGCTTTATCGTGGAGGTATGTTCGGTGGATCAATTACTCTTTTAAATAGGTTTAGTTTCATGAGTATACATCGATATCGAGATCCAAATCCTATTGTTATAGTTTCAGATCCGATTCCAAGGTAATAAAGAGATATAGGGAAAGATAAATCATTGTGTATGTTGTTCAATATTGATAGGCCCAATTCAAATCGATATGCTCAATCAATCCCAGGTTCAATCAATAAGTCCCAGGTTCTATAAATAGGTATGGGTATAATATCAACATCATTAACTAATAAAATTGATCTATTGCTATCAACTAGCTACCATTTAGGTATCGATAGAGATAAAATTGACGCTTATAGACCAGGAAGATGTAGGCTACTTGGACAAATGACAACCTGGATACCCTATAACTAGTGAGCTGAGTTAATTTGTTGAATTCTTGGCAGGAGAATGATATTATTTGATGGTGATGCATTGCCTACATCATCCGAACAAATCTAGATTCATCTCAATCCCAAGATACAAACGTCATTGTCGTTTCCTGTGGAGGTTCACATAGTGTTTGAAAAACTAAATTCTAGGTTGTATGAAAAGTTAAATATTTGTTTTTCCTTTTTGGTAGTTCTCTAAATTCTTACTTTGATGTGCATGCCAGAGTTCTAGACTTCCTTAGGGTATTCATGAGCTAATTGTTCGAAGAAATAAAAAAAAACCCGTCATCAATGGTTTGCTCAAATGTTTCAGATACGTATGGTTGATCGCATTTCATTCTGGGAAAGGTCCAGGTCATTTGGACGCTAGTTAATGTCTTCCAAAGTGGTTTGGTTGTGTAAAATTCAAGCACAACATATATATGAAATAAAGACAATAGTTACTAGAGATGCATGCGACAAATTGTATGTCAAAAAACTGATACAAAAGGTTTGTAGCAGTTCATGCATTATCATAAACTCATAAGATTATTACAATGTGTAACAATTTATACAATAACCCAAGCAATTCAAATCATAGAGAGGTTATTCGAATTGAATGCATGAGAGTGGCTTACTTGGTAGTTAACACCACTCAGCACATCAGTTAACCACTTAACTACCATGAACTGACTCTAACAGACTCTGAAACTGTCTAACTGAGTCTAACTAAATCCAGAACTCAACTGAATGCCTAAAATTAGGGGAGGGCTCCTTTCTAACTTCAATTAACTAAATATTAGGTGAAAATAACACCAGATGAAATCAAACTGAGTAGGAGGGTGCCTTTCTGACTACAGCTAGCTAAATATAATAATAAATGATGTCAGTTAGACTAAGTAGGGCACTTTATTCATTCAAATCACCTCAATTGGATCCCCGAATGATGGAGGAGGCCTGATTAACTGATATTGATGGCCCATTTGATTCCTCGAATGAAGGAGGAGGCCCAGTTCATTGAAACTGATGATCTGCTGATGATGTAAGCACATAATTGAGTCAAAATACTTAGGATAAGTGGAAAATTAAGATGTGAAGCTCAAATAAATGATGTGTGGTTGGAAATTGTTCCAACACCCCCCTTAAGCTAATATCATGTGGAGGAGTAAATAAAAAATAATAAAAGCTCCCCGGGAACAAAGGCCATAGGTCACCTAGTACAGAAATAATCCTAAAAATGCTCAAAAAATCTAAGTGAGGAAAGAGGGAAAAACCCAGTGGGAAAGAAAACCCCCCTCAAACTCAACACTGAAGGATCTAATCTGTCCTCACCATAGTATAACTCACCCCCAACAGTGAATGAAGGTAATAGAACTTCTTCTTAGTGAACCTCTTGGTGAAGATGTCTGCAATTTTCTCTTCTGTAGGGAAATATTGCAATACAATGGTTATGTCATGCACAAGCTCTCGGATGTAGTGTATGTGGATATCCATATGCTTGGTCCTCTGTCTCTGAACCGGAGATGTCGAGATCTTGATAGCACTCATATTGTCACAAAAAATGACAGTCGAAGTGGTGCTACCAATATCAAACTCTGCTAGAATACCCTGCAACCAAACTGCCTGAATGAAAGCATTGACTGCTCCTCGATACTCTGCCTCTGCTGTAGATAAGGAAATGACGGCCTGCTTTTTTCTTGAATAGAAAATAGGCCCTGTTCCAATCATGAAAACATATCCGAAAGTGGAATTTAGATCAGTGCTCTCACCCGCCCAATCTGAATCAGTGAATCCAACCAAGTCAAGATCAGAATCTGCAGCATAGTTAATGCCAAAATGTTTCTCCTACACATAGTGCAAGATCCTTTTGGCTGCCTTCCAATGAAGCTCATGGGGCTGATTCATGTACCTTGACACAACACTAATGACATAATAAATAACAGGCGTAGAGTGTGTTAGATACAAAAGGCTACCAATCAACTGTCGGTAAAGTGTAGAATCCACCAACACTGTAGAATCACCATCCTCAAGGATGATTCCTAAGAGGAATGGGAATGGTGTTGATTTACATTCTTCCATATTGAACTTATTTAGAAGGTCCAAAGAATATTTTGACTGAGAAATCATAATCCCATCAAAATTATGAGTGATCTCGAGACCAAGAAACTACCTCAACATGCCTAAATCACTCATATCAAATGCTTGGTGTAAAGCAGTTTTTATAGTGCCGATCGAAGCAAGACTGATTCTTGTAATCAATAGGTCATCAAAATAAAGTAAAATGATCAGAAAATTACCTTCATGCTTTTGTAGATACACATTTGGATCTAATTTTCATCTCATAAATTTTTGCGACAGAAGAAAGGAATCCATCTTTCCATACCAAGCTCTTGGGGCTTGTTTTAAACCATACAAGAATTTCCTTAATCTGCAAACAAGTGTCGGATATGATATGTAACATTTGGTCCGCTTCATGTAAATCAATTCCTGAAGATCCCCATGAAGAAATGCACTCTTCACATCCATGTGGTGCACCTCTCAGTGCTTGGATGCGGAAATTGCCAAAACTAGCCAGATTGAGTCCAATTTTGCAACTGGTGCAAAAGTTTCTGTGTAGTCCACACCATGAAATTGTGAGAACTTTTGCCACCAACCTAGATTTTCATTTTCAGATTGAACCATCAGCAGAAACCTTGGTTCAGTAGACCCATTCGTATTGAACCAATTTCCTCTTAGGTAGAAGAGAAACTAGCTCCCATGTTGCATTTTTCTGAAGAGAATTGTACTCTTCATCCATGGCGGTTTTCCATCTCGGATCTCAGTGGGAATGGTAGTATGATTTAGGATCTAAACAAATCATCAAAAAACACTTTTTGGACAGCAATGGATCAGCATATGAAAGCTCCATACCTGCACTTTGAAAGTTTGCTCGGGTTCTTCTTGGATCGACAAGATTTCCAATGTTAGAACCGACATATGTGACAGTCTTTTCTGCCCACTTTGGAAATTGAGGGGGCTCATCTGGATTTTAATTCGAACCTGATATTTCATGTTCATTAATATCAGAAATAATATCATATATATTAGAACACAAACTTTCATTATCTTCTTTTGAATATTCTTTTGGAAGAGGAAGCAATTTGGCAGTTTCTTCCTCCACTAGTTGTAGATCATGAAGTGGTTCTTCAAATTGGACACTTCTCTCGATGAATATATTTTTGGATCTGATATCCATGATTTTGTATCCTTTGGATTCTTCATCATATCCAATGAGGATGCAGTCATTACTTTTTGTTTCCAAATATATTCTCTTCTCAATCAGAATTCTAGCCCATGCAGTGGAGCCAAAAACCCTGAGATGTGACACATCAGGCTTGTGACCAATGTAGGATTCGAAAGGAGTTGTACCTTTGAAGAATTAGTGTGGAAATCTATTCTGAACGTATGCATAAACATTCATGGCCTTGGCCCAAATATTTGAAGCCAAACCTTTCGACTCAAGCATACAAGTAGCCATCTCTTTCGATGCTCGATTTTTCCTCTCCGCTACACCATTCTGCTGAGGTGTGTAGGGGATTGTGTGATGGATTTGGATTCCATTTTACACACAAAGTTGCAACAGATATGATTTGATATATTCTCCACAATTATCATATCTAAGATCTTTTATCTTTCTCCCGATGGCAGTCTCAACAGAAGCCTTGAAATTCTTGAACCTTTCAAGCACTTCCGATTTGTTCTTGAGAAAGTAGACCCATGTGAATCTGGAGAAGTCATCAATGAATGTCATAACATACCTTGATCCATTCATGGAGGGATTTGGTAAAGAACCACTGATATCACTATGAATCATCCCCAAAATACAAGAAGCTTTGCTAGCTTTGCCTCAATCGAACTTGTGCTCAGGATGCTTGCCAATGATGCAACCCTTGCATATCCCTTTTGAGGATTCGATGTTCGGAAGGCATTCAACCATGGAATTATTTCGTAGAAGATGCAAATATTTATAATTTATGTGTCCAAACCTCTCATTCCATAGTTGGCTAACCTCATTTCCATGAGTCAGAAGGGCACTTGGCTTTGAATACGGAAAAAAGTGGGAAAACTCATATGTTTTGGCAAATGATTTGCCTTGCCTATTGCAATGAGTTTTCCGGTGCTAATATCATAAATTTCAACATCATTAGGGATGAATAAAACCTTATTGGGAAAACGAGTGTGTCTCATCTGATACACAGAAAGCAGGTTCGAAGCTAGAGAAGGAACACATAGAACATTTTGAAAAATGCCATGTTCTAAATGAATAGTACCTTTTCCTTTAGAAGAAATTTGTTAATCATCTCCCATGTGGATGTAGATGCAGTTGTCGGAGTCTGATGATGAGAAGGAGTCTTTGCTTTCAACCATGTGATTCAAAGCTCTTGAATCTATGAGAAGAGTTGTGTAATTTGAAACACTTGCCATGAGTGCATGACCTCTTTCTGCATGATCATTATTGTCCTTCATTGCGCCATCTGGAAGATTTATGTTGTTTTTCTCCAAGAAAAGAACCATCTGATCAATATTTTTATTCATGCATGATCTTTCAGGATGAAATCCCCTGCCACAGTGAGAACACTTTGTCTTCTCCTTTCCCTTTTGCTTATCTTTTCTTGAACCTAAGGACTCATCTAACTGCTTGGTCTTCTCCTTTTGCTTGGAATGATCAAACTTGGTCTTCTCTTTTTTTTGCTTTCCTTTATCATTCGAAGCCTTGGGTCTGCCAAAAAATAGGTCTTGATATTTGGAGGATATCATGGACCCCATCTGAACAAGCTTTTCATGCTCTTTTGTTAAGGACTCATTGAATGCATTGAAGGTAGGCATCTTCCAATTCATAATGGTGAGTTTTCCTGAATGGAAAGTAGAGACAAACACTGAATAATATGCTCCTAGTTTCTTAAGGATTGAAAGAATCGACTGATCATCTTTATTCTCGACACCACATTGCTTCAACTGAAGCACCAAATGCTTGAAATTGGTGAAAAACTCATTGATTGTCTCGAAATTCTCAAGATTTAGGGAAATCAGTTCATTCTCCAACTAATAAGCCCTCATATCATCTTGCTTGCCAAAGAGTTTGGCAAGTTGTTCCCATACTTCTTTTGGAGTCTTCAATCCACTGAGATGGAAAAGAAGATCTTTCGAAATATTGAGACATAAGAAACCATAAGCTTCATTAAGCTTATTGAAGAACTTGGACTTCTCTATAGCTGCATTAGGCTCTGGTTATGTGCCCATAGTAACTCTATAGAGTCCTTTGGAGCGCATCACTATCTCTATATATTCCTTCCACAGATGATAGTTGAAAGGATTAAGGAGATTCTGTGAAGAAGAGTCCATCTTTGCTATAGCGAATGTAATAGAAGGCTGTGAAAACCTACAGTCACAAACAAATAAACAATCTTTAGGTCGACAACCTGCACTTTTCAAGTTGCATCACACCTGACATAGCCTATCAAGCAAGCTTGATAAGTCGGATGCACATTATCCAAGATTTATGTGGAAAACTTTAAGCTTCTGGTGCATTGTTGGAATATTTTTTAGCAAACTTTCTCAATCTTCATTAAAAAAACTCTGTAGAAGGGTTTCCTTGTCCTGCCATGGCTTTGATACCATGTAAAATTCAAGCACAACAGATCTGTGAAACAAATACAACAGTTACTAGAGATACATGTGACAAATTGTATGTCAAAACACTGATGCAAAAGGTTTGCAACAATTCATGCATTATCATAAAATCAGAAGATTATTACAATGTGTAACAATTTCAACAATAATCCAAGCAATTCGAATCCTAGAGAGGCCATTCGAATTGAATGCATGAGAGTAGCTTACTTGGAAATTAACACCACTCAGCACATCTGTTAACCACTTGACTACCATGTCACTAACTCTAACAGACTTTGAAACTATCTAGCTAAGTCGAAATGAATCCAGAACTTAATTGAATGCCCAAAATTAGGGGAGGGCGCCCTTTTGACTTCACTTAACTGAATATTAGGTGAAAATAACACTAGATGAAGTCAAAATGAGTAGGAGGGCACCTTTTTGACTCCAGTTGGCTGAATATAATAATAAATGCTGTTAGTTGGACTGAGTAGGGCGCTTTAGTCATGCAAATCACCTTAGTTGGCTCCCCGAATGATGGAGGAGGCCTAGTTAACCGATATTGATGGCCCAGTTGACTCCCCGAATGAAGGAGGAGGCCCAGTTCGCTGAAAATGGTGATTTTCAAATGATGTAAGCACATAATTAAGTCAAAATACTTAGGGTAAGTGGAAAATTAAGCTGTGAATCTCAAATAAATGATGTGTGGTTGGAAAATGATCCAATAAGTTGTTGTATTAATTGTATATACTTATTTAATTTCTTTTCGTATTGCAAATTTCATGAAAGTCCCACAAAGTCAAATTGATTTCAACTTGAGTGGGCTCCACACATTCATACTAATGCTCTTATTTACAGGAGATATGGAGGCAAGCAATTTAGTGCATTCCAGCTTCTAGCCTCTATAATATTGCGAGAGGAGGTGATAAATTTAATTGGGATAAATTCCATTTAGGTTTGACCATTGTTTTCTAAATTTGATCTCTTTAATATAGAGTGTGGCCCTATGATAGTTTTCCAAATGCGTGTTTTTATTCTTCTTATAAAATAAAGGATTTTGTTGTGCATTTCATTCAGGATTTGCTTAAATTGGGACAATAAATGGAGATAGAATATTGGTATTCTTTTAATTGTAGTAGTTGATTTGGTAGGGGTGAATTGAAAATATACAAAATATATTACAAGTTTTCCTGAATACTTTGAAGGAACATTTTGGAGAATCACTAAACTACTAAATACTAGGTTTTTCCTCACCAAAACTAAAGGGAGAGAAAACATCTAAAAATAAGTTGAGTGATGAATAATCGAGTTGACCCATATAAATCCATCCGTGTCTGATATTCGATTATAAGTATCAATCCCAATTCCAAAATATATCTATTCACAATTCTTCCATCTATTAAATTACAAATTGACAAGTTGTCAACTGATCTCAAATTCCAGTGCAGGAGGTGTGGGCAACTTCACTTTACTGGAAAGATGTTGTCATGGATATGGGAGGCTGCTACAAGAGGTATGAGGTTTGGGGGCTTCAAAAATCTCAAATCATAAAGAGATTGTATTGCAAGTAATGTTGAGTATCTAGGCATTTGATGAGGTGAATATTGAAAATCTTCTTGTGGATAAAACTTCCATTGAGCAGATCAAATTTTGTGAGAGATTGCAAGTTCCCATGTAGTTATTTCAAAGAATGGAACAAACTTCCAAGGGATATGTCTTGTTCTACTACCTTGTGCTCCTCCCAAATATCTGCAAATGGTGATGATAAAATATTTAGAGGTGGATGGAAAATATTTGGCAATGCAACTCCCTTAGGACTTAATCCTTGCCTACGAAAGTTGGTTATCAAGATGCTTAAGACGGGCCCAAATTAAAAAAAAAATCCAATTTTCTTTTTTTCCTAGGTGAAAATAGATGTATGTAGTGCTTTTAATCCAGTTGTCAGTTTTTATTGGCACGCTCAACACATTCTCCTCCCAAGGCACTATTTGCAAAGTGGTTGCATCTCTTAGTGGTTCTCCTCCTTTTGCAACCAGACTTGGCTTGTCATTCAAAACTACAAGATCAATTTTGTTAATTTATGATTCTATTGATTTGATATGTTGTTGGCATCTTGGTACAATGAGATTCACATGCATATTGCAAGATATAATTGTGGCATAGTTTGTTTGTGAAATTACTTGCATTCACAAACAACATGAATTCAGAGATTGCAACCGCATAAATTCAAGACTTAAAAGCTTCCAAAATAAAGTTAAAACAATGTGTATCAATCCCAATTCCAAAAATATCTATTTTCTTCCATCTCATGAACTTTCCATCTTTTGTAGTGATTAGATCCATCTTTCCACTCTAGCGAGTTAATCCTTTTACTTACTATCGGTGCATTCAAACTCTCTCCTATGAACCTTTTGAATTCACGTTAACCTGTTAACTTGGTGCATTATCATTACGAATGGATTTTACTACCACAATTTTCAATGCATTTGTGTGCCTTCATTTAGGAATTAATCATATGGAGAATTCGTTTTACCCACACAACCTGGTTCTGACAAATTATTACTGCAATGTTAATCTAGTAAAACTATTTCTGTGATCTTTAGGCATCATTTTAGAGAGAACTAATAGTTTTAATTTGATAGTGAATCGGCATTAATTTCAGAAAAATAATGGAGCTTAGGAAACTCCTATGACTCTTTTTTTAATGCATTGAATTCGTAGTAAGTCTGCAACCCTAAATCAATGCCGATAAAGTCAATATTCTTTAATGATTTGGTATGTGGAAATTAAGGTTTCTCTTTTGCAATGTTAATGCATCACGAGGATTGATATTTTAGATCCGCTTCTGGTCTCATGGGATCTCCACAAGAATATCATGGAATTCCCCTCATTCTCTACAATTTGTGAAATAACTCTATGATTTTGAGGGCTTATAATATGTTGAATGACCCTTTGTGTTTACACTTGTCCCCTCTAATCATGAAATCTACTCTTTGAGATCTCTCTTCCATATTTGAAATCACATCTCTCTCTCTCTCCCAAGGTAGACTCTTCATTACAATGACTCAATTTTGTTATTTTTCTTGTTTTTTACTGCATTGGCAATGGAATGTCAATATTGAACAGCAATTAAATAAGCTTGCAAAGAAATCAAAATCCATAATTAAAAACACAAACCTACAACATTGGACCTTTTGCATCCCAATCCCGAGAACTTCAACTACCATATTCAAATCCAATAAGAATAATTGTATCATGCCCTGCACTTTTGTAACTCTGCGAAAGTGCATGCATAATGAAGATTCAAGTAAAACAAACAAAAATACTATGCTACTGAGAATGGATTCAATTCACAAACTTAACATACCTTCCACTCATACATAGATAAATTCTCTCCAGTTGGGATATATATTTTTTTGGGCCCAACTTCACCCTTCAAGAGCTTATTCACCAAATGGATATTTTCAAATGTTCCTCCAACCATGATCACAATATTTCCTCGACGGCTTCTATAGGAGTTAAAATATTTTCTATCAACGCCATGTTCCATAAGATACTTTTCTGCTGGACTATCTTTATGGATGTTTCCTGCAGGATAAATGTGATATGTTGTTATGTTGTCTACGAAGTTAAGCAAACAATATGCATCTTTCGTGCCATGTGGACTAGGAGGGGTCATTGTCATCTCTTTAAAATATGGAGGATCATGTATGTAAGTGGATGTTGGATCCTGCGTACATCCAAAGTGCCAGTTGGAACATGAGGCTAGTTCCACATAGAGTTTCCCTTTGATATTGCTTCATATGTTTGCCTAAACATGCCTGGTAGGATAATAGATTGCACAACCTATATATCACAAGTAATGGCTTCAGGGTTTCAGCACTGCAAAAAACAACTCATGTGTCCGATAGATTACCAATTCATAAAAGTAATAAATTCAGAAAGTCATTGCTCCTAACCTCTACTATTTCTTGATTCAAAGGCCAGATATATCTAAAGTAGACTCTTTTCCCATCCTTTCTAGTACCAATAGTTTTTTTCTCAAAATCAATGGAAACCTAGTGAATCAACAACACCGAGGGCATTTCGATTCCATATTAAGGGACCAAGTTTCCAATGTTTAAACATAAACTAATGTTCCTGTAGTAAACTAGAAAAGCATAAGCGATAAAAAATTACAGTGCCATCAAGATCATATGCAACTACAAGTGCAAAAGAAGCAAGGTTGTTTTCCAGAGTCAAAGGATGAACATGTATTTTGTTCCCATGTTGCAATGTATTCAAGCAGCTTCTGAATCAGTTTGATATTCTTTTTCTCTCTTTGTGACCTAGCATGCATGCAAACATGGGAATTATGTGGATGATTTAGCATGTTTTGGCTTTGCCTGCACCCACATTTTATTATGGAATTTATTTTGAAACCTCTCTGATTATTTTGGAATCTTTTAAGTGTTTTTGAAGCGATGTTGATGACAAGAACTGCACAAAAATAATTGGTTGTGTACTTCAAGCTTCCAAAAGTTGAGTGTGTACTTCAAGATACTTTGTGTTTTTTATCAACAACAGTGGTTGTTCTCTTCAAACTTAGTACTGAAAAATCTAATTGCTGGTGTGATGCATATTTATCCATGTTAATGAGTGACAATTGGAACTAATCGTGAAAGTATTAAGGTAATGGTTTGCTAACACTTAGACTCATGTGAAGTATACTTGGTCTCTTTGGGATGATTGAAACCTTAGATCCACACTTATTTGTGTTGATGTATATGTAACTTCGGAAAGTATTTAATCTATGTATTTCATATATATTTATTGTACCCTTATAAGAGATGTGTTATTCCTCTATAAGGAAGTGTCGTCATGTGGATTGACAAGTGTCACAAGTGTGTGTACTTGCCGATGGGTTATTAGACCACCATGTGTGGGGTCGGCACTGAAATATATATTATATTGTGGATGTATCTAGATAGACAAGTCGGCCCCATAGTGTAACTGGGCAAACAGGTTAGTATACATAGAGATCGGGAGATCTCTATTTTGATCATTCAGAAAGTCACACTTCTCTCACTCAGAAAGTGGCACACTAGTGAGGAGGAGGATCATCTGCTACTAGGAGACTATCTCAGTGTATTTTGGTTGTACTTTGGTTGAGCCATTGCTCTCTCTATCTCTGAGGAAGTTGTGGGGTTTTTCACCTTAGGGTTTTCCCCACGGAAACTCTGTGTCTCTTGTCTCTCATGCTTTTGATTCTTGTGATGCTTGTCATGCTTATTGTGATTGTTATGCATTGATATACTGTATATGTTATTCTCTCAATGAAGATCCTAGAGTATTGTGAATTAATGCTCAAAATTTAACAATTTGTTTGAGATTTTGTTTGAATACTGGATGCATATCTGAGACAAAAAATTATGGTTGAGATAGGAATATTAATGAAGGAGTTCTAATAGGACTATTAGGAGATCAATTCATACAAATACATCCAGAGGAACAAAGATCCATAGAGGACCATGCAATTTCCACACATGGAGATGCAGTTGGACAGTTGGAGGTGTTTAGGATCATGATCTGAAATTTTCAGGATCTTTTTAACCAAAAAATTGCATGTAACATTCATAAAAATGGCTTAAAATATTATTTTAAAATTCTTTTAAATCAACACATAAGAAAATAAAAGAGATGCAAACCAGAAAATGAAGACAAGAACTGATAATGGAGTTCACCCTTCTTGGGCTACGTCTTCGAGCCGCTTCCAATGGAAAGGTCGATCTTATTAAGTCTTCAAAGGTTACAAATTGAGTGTTCAAGAAACACTTTTGATTTATGTATGTCAAACTCAGAAATAGATTGCACACTGCATTCCTCTTGAAATTCTGAGAAAAATGAGTATAAATTTGACCATATGTGCTTGAGGCCTCCTCTGGTACGCAAAATGAGACAAACTACCTACAAATAAGACAAAAGAGTACGAACTGTACAGATTCCTCCTCAGGATCTGTTCCCATTAATGTCATGAGCACCTCGAGATTTGTTCCTGTACCTATCTCAAAAACTGTGCAACATGCGCATTGTTATGAACTCCAAACTCTGCGCGCAAGTTGGTTTGAAATAGTTACCTCTGCTCCTTCCTTCCACATCCAAGGGAGTTATTAGAGCAGTAACACATATAAACAACAACATTCATCCACATATGTGCAAAACATAGAACATGCATATTTTTACGTGGAAACCCAAACGAGAGAAAACCACATAATTCTCTCTTATAATATAAAGATTACATTCATGGAAGCACCAACTTCCAAATTTCTCCAGCACCAACTGGAAGGAGGCACTAACCCCCTGGTTTTACAAGCACCGACCTGAAGGAAGCACCAACTCCTTAATTTACCAGGTTCAACTAGAAGGAGGCACCAACCCCTTGCTCCTTGCCCCATCCCATCGCCCTGGTATGAAAAAAGAAGCTATTACTTTGTTTTTTTCTAATCTACTCACTCTTATGATAAACTATTGTTCATTATGATGTCTGCACCTTCTGCAACCTTGATATCTTGCAATCACTAATCTCTAGCACAAACTTCACTTAAACACATCAACCAAATACACTTGACTTCAAACTTCACAAACTATGTACTATTTCATCAAATTTTGCAGTCTGCGCCTAGGTTTTGTATCTTGTTCTATTTCTGCACATATGCAACTTCAATTAATACCACGCGTCTTCTGTTGAGTTGTTGTTCTGACTTCACGCATCAATATCAGATGTGTCTGTGCACATTCTGTGATATTTATGTTCTGTCTTGGTGCAGTATTATTTAGATAATATGAAACCTTATTTGCATCATCTATGATTTGGCCTTTCAATTTATCGCACTTGTATCAAATCATCCTTATCATGATGTGCATCCATTACAATGCAACAACTCTATCTTAACACATGAGATAAGCTACTTTACTTCGCACATCACAAGATATACTCCAAGTGAGTCTTCATGCATCTGTCTTAGTTCATCTTTGACGTTCTATGTGTTATCTATGATATTGTCATTCTATTCTCATGCACTTGCACATATTCTGTAGTTTTGTCTTCGCGCAACTGTCATGGATAAATTACATCATTCTGCGCAGCTTTAGCAATTTTATTCTTCTATTCATGTGCACTCATCTCTCTTCTAGATCATGATATTCCGGTTCCACGAGCCCTTGATGCCCCAAAATAAGAATCTTGCTAAATCTATATCTTCCAGTATCGAGCTTACAAGCTTTCTTACATTCTCCAACTTGGCTTCTTATTTATACTTGTCTTGTGTCGATTGTATGTCCACAAGTTGGTTGTGGCTTTCCTTATTCTTTGATTCACAGTTCATGCTTTCGCCACTTGTCATGTTTTGTGTTGCTGAGGTGTCATATCTTGTGGGTCTTGCGCATAATTGGTCCTTGCCTTGGTGGGACTTTCACCCTTGCGGTGTGGTCTTGCACCATTAATGTACCATCACTTATGGAACTTTTTCACTTGAATTCTCCAACCGCAAAATCCTTTTGGTACTCCTGCGTGCACCATCAACTTGAAAGATTGTTTTGATTGGTGAGTCTTGAACACTTCCGGGACTTGCTTACATAGGAAATCACTTCTTGCTCCAAATCACTTGCGCACTCCCTAATGTTGTCCAACCATGTCTTGGGCATATACTGTTGAAGTAGTATGACTAGGTGGACTTGAGACCTACACCTAGATATATACTTCATATACACTTATATTTCATATACTTCTTTAAATTGAAACAACTAGATATCTTTCTTCGAAGTGGCTTTCATATATTTATTCAAACTGGAACAAGAATATCGAATCTTCTTTGACATCAGTTGACATCAATGACAACCAAATTTTAACAATATCCCCCTTTAGCATTGATGTCAACACCTCATGCATTTGTGCATAATCATCTCATGAATTTGTGCGCTTCATCTATGCTAGTCGCAATACTCCCCCTATGTGTACTCCCCCTGTGTTCTTTTCCAGTTTGAGCCTTTGCTCATCTTCGCATCTTGTTGTCAATGCTTGTCCCTGTGTCTTTTACTTTTGCACGGATCGCATGCTTCATGATCTTTCTTAGCTGCTTTTGATCTATGTGCTGATTACATGCTTCATGATCATTCTCCCCCTTTGACATCAATGGAAAAGAGGTTTCATTAATGCGCAATTATGGGTTCTCCTTTCTTCTGTTTTGTGCTATCCTTTGAGCATATTCTTTCTTTGGATTGCTCCTCCTGTCTTCATGCTCCATTCTTTCATTGGGGTTTCTACGCAGATTTTAGTTACCTTGCAATTTGTACTTTGTTTCTATATCTAACTCGAATATGATTCCCCTGTACAGTTGCTATCATCCTTCGATCTTGTTGTTCTATTCCTTTCATATCAATCATCAATCCTTCATCATTCCTTGCACAATATTCCATGCCATCTTCTTGTTGTGTTTACTGCGTAGTGTTGAATTCCATTTGCTTTTATGCCCTTTTATCGAGGCACTCATCATGTTGTATATTGAGTACCACATCCAGTTTCTCCATGAGATATTCAAACGTGTTTCATGGGAGAGGTTTTGTAAATATATCCTCAATCTATTCCTTAGTGTCAACATATTCTAGTTTGACAATATTTTCAGTGACCTGCTCTCTCACAAAGTGATACTTGAAGGAAATATGTTTGGTTTTGCAGTTCATAATAAGATTCTTTGAGATGCTAACCGTGCTTGTATTGTCGCACAAAATTTGTATAGGCTAATCAAGATTCACTTGTAGATCCTTCAAATTTTGTTTCATCCATATTACTTGCACGCAACAGGAAGTTCCTGCAATATTTTCTACTTCTATTATAGATAATGTGATCGATGACCATTTTTTGTTGATCCAGGATACAAGACAATTTCTTAGAAAAAATGCAGCTCCACTAGTACTTCTTATGTTATCAACACTACCTGCCCAGTATACATTAGTATATGCCACTAAGTTTATATCTTTACTCTGTGGATACCACAAACCAAGTGTTATCGGTCAAATTAGCACTTCTCCATCTGTGACCACATTGCCTTGTCGGTCACACAAAAGGACACTTTGGATGGAAGAGCTTCCTTGACCTTAGATGATTTGGATATGAACTTTGCAATCCTTTCCTCAATAAACATATTTTTTGTAACTATTTTGAATCATAACCGCGACTTTGATATTATCCAATGCACGGGTTAACTGGGAGTGTCTATATAGACAACCCACGTGTATCATCTGAAATGTTGCACCTGCTAGTTGCAATACATAAGAGCCACGATTCAATCGCTGGTTGTCCAACGGTATAATCGCGGGTATCTTTAAAAAACTTGAAATATATATATATATATATATATATATATATATATATATATATATATGAATTATGGATTAGTTAGGGCAGTTATTCAAACTACCTTAACTTCCCAAATCAACTACCTTTCGTGCCTATCCTCCTAGCCTTTCCATAAATACAAGGGGAGGGGCTTGAGAAAGGGGAGCCAATTTTGGATAAATAAATGTTGGAGGAATACTTACTCAAGAGAGAGGAGAAGGAGCCTAGGGTCTGATCACAACAGTGCCAGTTGTAGGACATGTATAACTAGTTGTTATTTATGCAAATAAAATCAGAGATTTCCCTCCCAATAGCACTTGTATTTGTATAAACTTGATGTTTGAATCTTTCATATGAACTTACATATGAGTTTCAATTTCAATTGTTTATCTTTATTTAGTCAAATTGCTTTGAGAAAGGTAGTCCGTTTGTTTGCAGGTCCATCAGATGGAGCAGTGTAGCAGTGGATCAAGATTTTGAAAGCTTGGATCAACTGTCAATTATCTGGGTATGAACTTCATATTGAATCCTATTTCTTTTATGAATGGAAAGAAGTGTTGAATGTTACATGTACTTGATTTTCTATTTCTGCAATAAAATTTGATGTACATTGGTGACTTGCATTTCCCAGTCATAGGTTATTAAACCTCACAATACCAAGGTTCATGCTCCCTTTCAAATATCTAAAAATTATATGTATTCCTTGGACATGTGTTTCTTTGGGTGCTGCTTGAAACCCTGCAATGAGTCCTACTGCTTGTATTATGTTTGGTCCTGAGGTAGTTACATATAACAAGCTGCCTATCATTGACCTGTATAGTCTTTTATCTACTTCCTTAGCTTCATCCTCCTTACTTAACTTGCACTCAGTGACCATGGGTTTACATATTGATTTGCAGTCTTCCATGCTGAATTTCTTTATCATTTTTTTCACATATTTGGTTTGAGAGATGAATATGCCATTATCCAATTGAGATATTTGGAGTCTGAGGAAAAAGGATAATTCTCCAAGCATAGACATTTTGAATTCCTTTTGCATGTCCTTAGCAAATTGCTAGCTCATTTTGTCGCCATTGCTTCCAAAAATAATATCATCAACATATACTTCAACAACTATCATCTTTTCATGCTCAATTTTTATATAAATATTACTATCCACACTACCCTTCTTGAAGCCTTGTTGTTGCAGATATTTGTCCAATCTTGAATACGAAGCCCCGGGATCCTACTTGAGTCCATACAAATATTTCTTTAATTTGTAGACATAATATTTGTTATTTGAGAGAGAGAATCCATTTGGTTGTTCAATGTATACTTCTTCTTCAAGATCTCCATTCAAGAATGTTGATTTTACATCCATTTGATATACCTTGACATTTTCTACACAAGCGTAGGCCTGGAACAGTCTAATTGCTTCCATTCGTACCATAGGAACGAAGGTTTCTTCAAATTTTTTTCCATCAATTTGTGCATAACCTTTGCACACTTGTCTTTCCTTGCTTCTAACAACTTGTCCTTATTCATTTAGTTTGTTTATGAATATCCGTGTTGTACCAATAACATTCTTATTTTTGGGTCTTGGAACAATTTCCCAAGTCTCATTCTTTTCAATTTTATCTCATTATTATCCCATGGATTTAACCCAATGCTCATATGTTATGGCTTCTTCAAAGCATTCTGATACTATTTGAGATAGTAAGGAAAAATGAACTTCTTCGGTTGAATCACTTAAACACTTTCTTCTGGTTCTTACGTGGCATTTTTATCTCCAATAATCAAATCTTCTGAATGATTCTTATAAACATATATGGAGAGAGATATTGTATTATGTCTTTCATTTTCTAATTCACGTTGATATATCGTTTCCTATGATTCTCCTGCGTCTTTGTTTTTTGGTAGTTCCTCATATGCTTTCTTGATCATTGGTTGATCATCATCGTCCTCTACCTTTCTGTGTGTGAATACCTCATTTAATTTTACGTCTGGTATTTCTATTATCTTTCTAAGTCGTAGATTGTAGAACTTGTATGCTTTGATTCTTGTAGCATATCCAAGAAAGATTCCTTCATCTGATTTGGAGTCAAACTGTCCAAGATTTTCATCATTTCTTTTGATATAGCACTTGCTTCCGAATACAAGTGCTTGAATGCGGTTGGCCTTCCTTCCATATTTCATAAGGCATTAAGATACTGTTTGTCCTAATCTTACATGTGTTGAGGATGTGTATAGTTGTATGTATGGCCTAAGTCCAAAAAATATTAGATATCTTGGAATCGTTCAACATTGTTCTAGCCATTTCCTCCACAATTATGTTTTTCCTTTTGGCTACTCCATTTTGCTGCAGAGTTCTAGCAGCTGAGAATTGTCTCCTAATCCCATGTTTTTCATAGTAGTTATCAAATTCCGTTGACATATACTCTCCTCCATTGTCAGACCTTAAAAACTTAATCCTCAAATCAATTTCGTTTCCAACCACTTCCTTAAAGACTTTGAAGCATTCAAATGTTTCTGTCTTTTCTTTAAGGAAAAACACCCATGTCATCCTAGTAAAATCATCGATGAAAAGAAGAAAGTAAGACTCACCATTTAAACCTTTGGTTCTCATTGGTATGCAAAGATCTGAGTGCACTAGTTCCAAAGGTTTTGATGTAGTGTACTCTTTTGTATTGAAAACAACTCTTGTTTTCTTTCCGTGCAGACAGTGTTTGCAAACTAAATTCAATGGTTTCGTGATTCTTGGGATATCTCTTACTACTTGTTTCTTGTTGATTCCAACTAGATTGTCAAAGTTGATGTGTCCCAATATTTTGTGCCAGAGCCAAATTTCATTTGTTTGTCCCATGTAGCACTTTTATTCCTTCCCTTCATCCAGAATGTATACATTATTGGGAGTTCTAGTGGTTGTTGCTACTAATATGCCTATATTCTTGTTTCTGATTCTACATTTTTTCGAGTCAAAGGTAGGAGTCTGTCCTTGGTCACACATCTTCCTGACACTGAGAATATTGTGTTTCATATTTTCAACCAGTAAAACATTTTATGCTTTGGTCCTTTTATTCCCCAATCTCACTAAGCCTTTACCAAGGATTTTGGAAAATCCTTTATCTCCAAAGTAGACATTGCCTCCCTTTTCTTCCCTGCATTTTAGAAAAGTATTTTTGTCCCCTGTAATGTCCTTAGAACAACCACTATCAATATACCATTATCCCCTTTTTTTGTGTATGTAAAGCTAGACTGCATCCCTCCTCATAAACTTGGTCTTTCTAAGATTGTGCAGACTCTATTTTGCTGGAGATGTTTTTGTCCAACTGCGCAAGTGGCAATTGACTTTTGCAATTCTAATTATCCAGGCCATTATTGTGACACTTATAGCATTCACTATATAAGTTTAGAAGGATGAAGGGATTTAAATTTTCCTTTGTATTTTCAGCTAATTTTCTATCGTTGTTGTGTCTTGGGTTCTTCTGATTGCAAAATTCATTTCTTCTAGCATTCGCAAGTGCACATGCTTTGCAATTTATTTCCTTATGACCAAATTTATTTCAAAAATAGAAGCTTCCCAAAAAGAGAGTTTGATACCTGATGGGATGAATTCTTCTGAATTGTGCAGATCAGGTCCATGTGAATAGACTCCCTGTATTTTTCTTCAAACTTTTGGTTGTTCCTTGGAATAGGACTTCAGAGTGCATCTACGTAACTCTTTGCTTCAAGGACAAAGTTTTATCCTTCATTGGTGTTGCTTCCAAACTTTTTTCCATGTTCCTATTGAATGTTAGTATTTTGTAATTCTTCTTTTAGGAGAGTGACCTCAAATTCTAGCTTCTCACACTTTTCTTCTCTTAATTTCAACTATTTTGTTGTATCATCTTATAATTTCAATAACGACTCATGCAACTATCTGTTTTTATTCCTTGATTTCTTCAGTTCATCAAGATCACTGATCAATTCTCCTTCAAAATCTACTTCATCCATTTCTTCGTATTTTGTGCCCATATATATTAGATCCTCTTCGTTAGCCATAAATATTTTTTCCTGCATGTTCATTTATGTGCATAGATTTATCTTCTAGATGTTAATTTGTTACTGAGGAACCTGCTCTGATACTAATTGTTGGAATCTTATTAATACTGAGAGGAGGTGTGAATCGGTACTAGTGCAATTATGAACAATTTTTAACTTCTTAACTAATTAATATGAACTTAAATTATGCATCCATATAAACAACAACATTCATCCACATATGTGCAAAAAACAGAACACACATATTTTTATGTAGAAGCTCAAATGAGAGGAAACCACGAAATGCTCTCTTATAATATAAAGATTACGTTCATGGAAGCACCAACTTCCAAATTTCTCCAGCATTAACTGGAAGGATGCATCGACCTGAAGGAAGCACCAATTCCCTGATTTACCAGCTTCAACTGGAATGAGTAATCGACCCCCTGCTCGTTACCCCATCCTTTTGCCTTGGTATGAAAGAAGAAGATATTACTTTGTTGTTCTTCTGATCAGTGCACTCTTCTAATAAACTGTTTTTCAATATGTTGTGCACACCTTCTGTAACCTTGAGATCTTGCAATCACTGATTTGTATCATGAACTTCACTTAAACACATCAACCAGATACACTTGACTTCAAACTTCATAAACTATCTACTGCTTCATCGAATTCTGCGGTATGTGCTCAGGTTCTGTATTCCATTCTATTTTTGCGCATCTGCAAATTCGACTGATACGGCGCATATTCTACTGAGTTGTTATTCTGACTTCATGCATCAGTATCAGATGTGTATGCGTACCTTCTGTGATTTTTCCATTTTGTCTTGGTGTATCATTCTTTAGATAATATGTGACCTTCTGTGCATCATCTATGATTCGGCCTTTCAGTTGATCACACTTGTCTCATATCATCCTTATCATGATGCACATCCTTTATTGTGAAACAACTCTGTCTTAGCACATCAAATAAGATACTTCACTTCACACAACACACAATATACTTCAAGTCAGTCTTCGCACATCTATCTTAGATCATCTATGATGTTCTATGTGTTGTATGCGATATTGTCGCTATGTTCTCATGCACTTGCGCATCTTCTGTAGTTTTGTCTTCACACAACTATCATGGATAAACACCATCATTCTACGCAACATCAACAATTTTATTCTTATGTTCGTGTGCACTCGGCTCTCTGCTAGATCTTGTTGTTTTGGTTCCATGAGCCCTCGATACCCCAAAATAAGAAGCTTGATAAATATATATCTTTCAGTCTCAATCTTACAATATTTCTTACATTATCCAACTTGGCTTCTTATTTATACTTGAACTGCGTGAATTGTATGTCCACAAGTTGGTTGTGGCTTTCCTTCTGCTTTGCTTCACGGTTCATGCTTCCACCACTTGTCATGTTCTGTGTCACTGAGGTGTCATATCTTGTGGGTCTTGTGCATACTTGGTGCTTGCGTTAGTGGGACTTGAACCCTTATGCCGTGGTCTTGCGCCCTTAATGTACCATCGCTTGTGGGACTTGTGCACTTGACTACTCCAACCGCCACATCCTTCTCGTACTTTTGCACGCATTATAAACTTGAAATATTCTTCTGATTGGTGATTCTTGTGCAATTTCGTGACTTTCTTACATAGACAACCGCTTCTTGCTCCAAGTCACTTGCGCACTCCCGAACCTTTTCCAACCATATCTTTGGCATATACCATTGAAGTATCATTACCAGGTACTGGACTTGAGATCTGCACCTATACCATATGTATTGAATGTACTCCTTATGTACTTCTTCAAACTGGATTTCATATACTTCTTTAAACTGGAACAACTGGATATATTTCTTCAAAGTGGATTTCATATATTTCTTCAAACTAGCACAAGAATACTGAATCCTCTTTGACATCAGTTGACATGAATGACAACCAAAGTTCAATAGTATTATTCATTCATGATAAAAAAAAATTGATCCGCTATCATTGTAGGATTGGATTCTTTGCTAGTGAGTGGCTTTGGTTGTGTTCTTGTTGTTTAGGAGATGATATGTTTCCTTATATGCATATCCAAGGGGCCCATGCTATTTAAATGACTAGGATTGTTCATCCTTATACTTTAGGATGGTTAAGCAATGAAGTAATTGAACGTAAGCATAGGCGAATGAAAAATTTGAATAGCAACCAAGGAGGAGGAAGAGGAGTTCCTAAGGAGTATAGAAACTAATTTGAACATGACAAAATGTGTCTTGCAAATGAGATGGGAGCACAATTTTTCAAACTTGTTATGAAGTCAGAAGGTACTTTCCAAAAATTTAAAGAAAGAAGAAACTTGGCTTCGAATATTAGAATTTAACTTTGTGTTGAATATGAAAAGATAAGAATTCCACTAAATGACAAATTATAGCACAGTTTGAATCCTGCTTCCCTGATGTCACTTGATCTCATCAAGTAAAACAACTATTTTAATCATAGGTAAAACAATCTAAGAAATCATTGAATTCTCTACCAACAGTAAGTATGCCCTAATTTTAAATGGTATCTAATTTTGCTTTCATTTTATAGTGTAAGGGATCATAATTTGTGTTTAACTATTAATATGTTATGGAATTTCAATAATAATATTCCAATATCAATGCCATTAATCAAATATGGTGAAGAGGCTTATCATGAATCGCATTGCTTCAGAAATTGCAAGGCAAAAAAAATGTTCAGTCAAGAAATAACGGTAAAATTGTAGGTGTTTCATGCAAGAGAATAGTGGCAATGTAGACTAATCAAACAAAAGAAATGAATGGGGAAGCTAGTGTTGACATACCTATGATGGAAACTAAAAATTATTGTAACATCGGTGTTTCATCCTCAAGCAATGAAGCAAGGAAAATTAGTGAAACACAAGAAGTGTATGGAGTAGCTGCTATCGATATTCCAATGATGAAGGCTATGATGATCAATAAAAAGGGTGTTCCATCATTGATAAATGGTACAAGGAAGAGTGGTGAAAGATAATAATTTC
The DNA here is from genome assembly GCA_027924585.1 of Larix kaempferi. Classification (NCBI taxonomy): domain Eukaryota; kingdom Viridiplantae; phylum Streptophyta; class Pinopsida; order Pinales; family Pinaceae; genus Larix; species Larix kaempferi. The sequence continues at coordinate 13,780,974 of BSBM01000088.1, read as the reverse complement.
AAGGGGAGATAGTTGATATCCAAAATATGGATGCTAGGAATCCTAAAAAAGCTAATGTCATTATAAGAATTAAGAGACAAACCAAAGAGAAAAAAGTCCTAGATGATTAGAATGCAACATTTTATGCAAAATGGTGAAAGAAACTTATGATGCAATAAGAATTTCTAGTGATATTACCATACTGAAAATTTATTATATTGTGATAATATTTTGTTACCAAATTTTGGAAATTTAGTAAATGTTGGAAGGTGTTAGCACCTTTTCAATTTTCATGAATTTTCTTAAAACCTCATCTTAAAGCCCTGTTAATTGGTTTGCTCACTAATGAGTTATGTTTGTTTTGCTTGAATTGTTTTGCTTCAATAAGTGGTCATAGATAGAGTATCACATGATTACATAATCCCATCAAGAAGTGTTTCTATTGCATATAAATACTTTTGCAGGCCCCAAGTTTAAATTATAGGTGAGAATCCAATTACTAATGGATCCAGTTCAAACTTCTTGTAGCAAAAAGTGCAAAATTATCAAAGAAGGCTCTACCAAAAGTTCCACGTTCCACTAGCAGAATCTTGACCATGATCTAAAGAAGGCGCTACCAGAAATTTAAAAGTCCCGACAAGAGATCATCCATGTTGTCATGACTTAATCATTGCAAGGTATACCCATTAAATCATGAAATTATATTCATAAATGGTGATGCAGTTGTTTCAATTTTTTTTTATGAAGTGAATATACACCTCATCATTTCACATCATGGTGGCATGTTTCATTCCTAAATTTCCTAATAATGTGGCCAAATATTATAATGATAAGTCTGCTCTTGATATGATTTCCATGCATGCTGAATCATAATTGAAATAAGATAATTTTAAGGTGCCTTTCTTTTGTTCGAAACCCGAGTTTCTTTTGTAATTTCACTCCAACTAATGGCATACTAAGTCAACATTAGAAAGTAACAATCCTTTGCAAAAGAATGGGGAATAAAGGAGGAAATTTTTTGCATCACGAACCATGTCACGTCCTCGATCCCTCAGTGCCCTTTAGAGTGATGGGGGAACAACCTGATAAAATTTGTTTTCCAAACTTATCCGCAACTCTACCTTTTTACACAGCCGCAATTCCTTCGGTCCGCAATTCCGCAATCTGCGATCCGCAAGTTAGAAGTCGGAAGATCGGAACGCTCAATACACAACATCGAAGAAAATACGCCTTTGAATTCTGCATTCGGCAATCCGCGATGCGGGATTCGGAATGTCAGAACACCAAATTCACCATTTCAAATATTTACGCCTCCGACTTCCGCACTCTGCAATCCATGATGCAAAATTCAGAAAGTTGGAACACCATATTCTCTACACCGGGAAAATTGCTCCTTCGACTTACACACTCCGCAATTTCGTCTTGTGGGAGCCGGAAGTTGGAACTCAAAAATCACAACGTCGAAGAAAATATGCCTTCGAATTCCACATTCTGCAGTGCGGGAGTTGGAAGGTCAGGACGCCAAATACACGCCGTCAAAGAAAACACGCCTCTGAAATACGCATTTTGTAGTGCGGGAGTCAGAAGATCGGAACACCAAAATACCCGTCGTTGAGGAAAATATGACTCTGACTTCCACATTCCGCAGTGAGGGAGTCGAAAGATCGGAACGCCAAAATACACAGCATCGAAGAAAATACAACTCCGACTTCTGCATTCCGTACTGTGGGTTCAGAAAGCCGGAAGTTGGCCATACCCCTTTTACTGCCAACTTCTCAGGCTGATAACTTTTCATCCTGAGTCCATTTTTGGAAAACTTGGTACCATTGGAAATATCTCGGCAATCTATATGCAACGGTGTGATCCTATGCCACACCTTAGAATTATGACCTTGCCACTCTTCCAACCAAAATGCTGCCCCGAACTCCATCAATGCCTCTTTACCCCACTGTCAAGATCCCTGGTATCACCCTGTCAGGGCCCCTGCCTTCATCTAACCCACAGAGGGGGCATGAATACAAAAAGGGGTGTCTAATTCATCCCCCAAGCCCATATGTAATATGGAAACCTTCTAGGGAGGTGTGAAATGCATAGTTAACATACACAGTGGAATTAAATCTGGTTAATGCATCTACAACATGCAAGACTAACAACATATTATCACAAGCAAAATGATGAAACAAACAACAAATGAACCAACCTCATGTTCAGTCTTATACACATAATTCCTACTGATTAATTCCATATGATCTTTTCATTCAAATTGACTTGAAATAAAAACAAACACAACATAGGAAGTAACATCATTTAGGACCACATAGAGCACTTATCTTATAGGATGAAACTATACAAGCAACTGGTTATGCGAGAGAAACATTCCACCCAACCATAGGTATCTGTCCAGCCTATATTCTTTCAGATGAGATACCACCCCTGAGCTGGGTTGTGTATCCACTAAGGAGGAACTAAACAAGCTCACTCACAGCCATGGCTTCACACAACAAGCATGCTAATCCAACACACAGTTTGGTTTATCAAGCATTTAAGGAACAATGGAGGAGGATGCTAATCCAGTGAGATACCCCTCTGAGCTACATACCTCTCAATTCTCACTCAGACATCCTTGGCACCCGCAATACCTACCACACCCAACAAAAGGAAGGTCCCCTTCTCTATTGTACAGTACCTCAGGTGCCCCTTCCCTTCAGTGCTCTTTAGGGTGGGAATAGAAATGTCCAAGATACTACTTCCTCGAGACTCTAGCCTTCATTGGGTTTATCAAGCAAAGTCCACCTTCTGTTCTATTTTTTCTTTGTCATTCCTACCTATATTTTCTCAATTTCTATGTCCAAAGCGAATCTATCCCGCAACTGGGTTCTCAGCTATCAACTCAGGGTTTTCTCACGGGTTTCTAAGCATCTCACACTCTGTAAATTTTCCATGGGGTTCAAGCCAACAAATCCCTTGTTGGATTTCATTTCCCACATGAATTTATGGGCGAATTCAACACTCCAAAACGAGGTTTTTTCATAATTGCGATTTTCCTTTTTTCCCTCACTGTTGGGTTTGGTCCTCCATGAAAAATTTATTCTCCCGTACATAATGGAATGGGGAATAGGAAAATGAATCCCCGGGAGGTAGAGTGGCTTGTGGATCAAGGAAAACAGATCCCCATACCCTGCCATCCGAAATTTCTGGGTTTCCCACATTCCATCGACCTCATGAATAGTTTTCCTCAACCACTTCCTTACAACAGAATTAAATTTCAGAAAGGAAGGTCAAATGGGTTCTCAAGGTGACATTTGGATGCCTATGGTTCAATCCCACAACCCCCTCACCTCTCCCTAGTGGATACACATGGCCCCGTATTATTAGTTTCCTCCATAGGCAGTTTTGTTTTGGTATTTTTATTGCAATATTAATATTTACATCATTTACAATGTCCCATGGCTTAATAGCACATGGATGACATAATATCTAATGCTTTCCTTTTACATAAAAATTGAGCATCCACTAGCAGGGCCTTGGCCTTGAGCTCCACGCTAGGAAAACATACATCACATGTATACAATAATTACATTGAAAGCCAATATGTTCTAGGGTTCAAAATGGGGGTATTACAAACCAGAGGGTGTTGAATGGCTCGAAGCCTATCCAAATGTGTTGAAAAATTCAATAAAGCAGGGTGGTTCGATCCGTGTGAAAAAATGCAGGGTTTCAATAACGAAGTTGCAAGGCATTTGTAGAGAGGTTCGATGCTTCCACAGTGGAAATGGGAAGTTTAAAATTCCAAGTAACAAAGGAATCTATCGTTGTGGTGGCTAGTTTGCCTATGGATGGTGAAAGATGGTTTAAAAACAAAGGTATTGGTGCAAACTAAAACCAATTTTTGAAAGAAGAACACCAAGATCCCGACTGGAAAAAAGGTATTCCCAGGAGATGGTTGAAAGAAGAGTGGACAGAATTGTTGAATATGGTGTAGAGATACATTACCTGCAAAGGTAGATATATTATTACTTTTTATTATCATATGATGTTTTTGTTGCATCTTTCTAGTGAAAAGTTTAACAAATATGTAAGTTAGAGTTCAAACTCATCCTGAGCACACCCAACACTGTATCTTTCATTACAATTTAATTAAACTGCTAATTATGGAAGAGCTTAAGAAAGTATAGAGAACTTGGTGACACTTTATCTTCTGGTTTGGTTTCAAAGTAGAAGGTAAAGAGATTCATGAAACTATAATAGAGACGTATGTTAGAAAAGAAAGGACTCTTGAAACCCTAAATAGCCTTGTTGGTGAATCCTCAAGTGTGAAGCAGAAACAAGAATTTGTTGCAAAAGAACCGGGAGTAGAAAAAGGAAGATTGTGTTTGAGGAAGCAGATATGACAACAGATAGAATAGATTATATTCTAGAATGGAAATTTTCAATTCATAGAGTTGAAAATCCATATACTAGAAACAAAGGAGGAGTTACATTGATTGACTGGGCTGTTAAGGAGCCTGAAGCAGAGCTTGCACAAGAGTTTCAAGCTCAATACATATTGGAACCTTCCAATAGCACAATTACAAAGAAAAATTCCAAGAAATTCTCTCAGAAAACTAGGAAGAATATACAACAAGAACTTGTTTTCAGAAGCTCACACACTCACCCTACTAATAAGCTTAGGCATAATGCCAAGGCTACTATGGATCCGTATTTGAAGAAAAACAATGTTATCACTATTGAGTATGATTCGGATGAAGAATAAGAACGAGCTGTCGGGATAGAGAAGCATATTTATCATATTTTAACAAATATTTAGAAAGGGAACAGGAATTTCCAGAAGTGCCTAGAGATGATCATAATGACCAAACAAATTATAAAACAGAGCATGAGGTAGAGGAAATAGCTCCAAGTTCACCCTATCTAAATAATGTGAAGGAAGCAAAGGAGAGTGTTGTAAATATACCATATTCAGACAATGAGTACTCTTATCCATTGGATAATGAACACATTAAAGAAGTCGAGGTACATGCATTTATTGTCTCACCTCACCTGAAAATTAAAAATCTTAAGAAAGTGGAAAAACTACAGAGGAGACTGCATAAGTATAAGGAGTTAAATGAAAATCTAAAGCATGGAAACATTACAATGCAAAGGGAAGGAGAAAAATTAAGAAAATACTGCATAAAATTATTGCTAAGCATAACAAATTGTGTGCTTGGGCTCAAAAGACATTCAATAAGAAGAAGCAGTTGCATAAACATAACAAGAAGTTGCTAAAAAGGAACAGAGTATTGAAGGAAAAGTGTTTACAAGAGAAAATCAAGCATCAAGCACCATAAAACCTCATAATTCTGGCAGAGATAGCTCAACATGCTTAACCAAGACTTTACAGAGACTATAAATAAGAATGTTCACAGGTACTAAGCATTTCAAATTTTGGTCGAGGTCATTTATAAGGCAGATGGAAGGATATTATGCGCTTTGACTTGTTTCAGGGTTAATTGTTGAACTGTTGGCTACAGGAGCCTTCCATAATTTCTAGTAGTTCCTTACATATCGCATAAACACTACAAGTTCTAGAAAATGTGTTTTTGTAATATTTTGTAAATTTTGAGTTGTAGGAACGCCCAGAAGCGGGGTTTGAGTGCAGAAGATCGTGAGTGAGTTTTAGGAATATTTGTAAAGGGAAAAAATTTATTACTCTGTAGTATGCTCTAATCAAAATTCCTGCAACTTGATGGTCAAATCATGTAACTTTGTGTATGCCAGAATCTATTTCTGCTATTTGAATACAAATGCCATTCCAGGTTAACTTTTATTATCTTTCATACCATGTATTCTTTTACTTATTGTGAGGTACTTATTGTGATTCCCTATAGTCTATCGTTGATATTCAAATATCTTTTATTTCTTTTCATAATATCATTCTGAATGCAAATATTCTTCTTAATGGATGTATGAATATGATCAGTATGTAAACTTTGTATGTTCATTCCTTTTCCTATTTTTTTCTATCATATCAATGTAAATCCTGTTGTCTTATCTTCAAGTTCCATGCTTTGATCTATGAGTTATTACATAAATTGATGTAATTTACGCTTGAGGGTTTCCTTGCAATTACCCAAACTACTCAACCTAGCTTTAACATAAGGCATATTAACCATGTAATTTCATTTTCAGTAATAAAATTACAATTGTTTTCAAAGGGAAAAAAATCAATTACCATTCACTTTGAATTCTTTGTTAGAATTCTATGTTTTTTGGAAAATTCTAAGTTGTTATGTAAAGAACAGAGTGTAAATATTCAAAACTAGGCTTAGAAAAATGCACGCAAAATTACGTACAATTGTCATTAAGTGAACTTAAGGCAATGGGGTTGAATATATATATATATGACAAAAACCTCTTTCTGATTCCTAAAATTCCATTCCATTTTCCCATAACTAATTTGACAAAATCACAACTTTTCTGTTTTGAACACAGTTTTACACAGTTCATAAAAATGTATGCTAAGACCTCATTATTGGGTCTTTTTTGGTGGTTTAAGTTTTAAATGGTGTGTTTTACTATTTTACACATTCTTCTAGATCTGGTTTTACAATTTGGGTTCAGAAAGTGCATGTAATGTTTCATGTTATATATCTACAAGATACATTTTATGTATTATTTCATCTTCAAAGATTCATGCTCTATAAACAATCAGTATTATATATGCTATGTTTTCTGGTTTAGACTAATTAAGATCTTTTAGTTGTGTTTCAATATTTAAAGTGTTGAATACTACACACATTCGGTTGTATTTTTCAGTTTTCTAGAATTTATTCTTTGATGCATTTGGAGATTAGAACAGTTTTGATTCTCTTGGAAGAAAGTTGATGTAAATACAATATCTAATTTAATTGAAATGAATAACAAGTAGTGTTTTTTTCATGTGAAAACATAAATTCAAAATTACCATTCACATTAAATGCATCAAAGACATATACATCCCCGAGAAATACACACACACACACACATATCAGTTTATGTATTAAACCTTCAAAAGTATTTTCTTACACATCATACATAAATAATGTTATTCCGGATTTCTAGGCTGCTTGGGAGGTTTAGGCTGCAAGCCCTCCTCTTCTAGACAAGAAAAATGTGTACTTTCTCTCTTGCCTTGTCTAGAAGCTTTCGGTTCTTCAGAAGCTGCAGCAGGTGCATGTTTTAATTTTTCTTCTAATTCTTTCACTTTCTTCCTGCAATTTACCAAATTGTCTTGCAATCTACTTTTATCTTCAATGTACTTCTTCAGGTTTCCACATTATTCTTATATTTCTTCGAGTGTTCATTTTCCTTTGGATGAAGAAGACTCTTTGTATAATTGAACTCAGATTGAACTTCAGCCAAATTTTTCTTCAGTTGTTGTGCCTCTGTCTCCAACCGTTTTGCCCTCAACTTTGTATCATCTGGAGCATATACAACTGCTACAGCCTGAAGAATGTTCATCTGCTAAATAGTGGAAATTTGGGATTTCAGTTCTTGTATCTCATTCTTACATCCCAAATGTTGTGCCTATTTTTCCTCCGATATTTTCATTTTGAGCTCTCTAATCTCAATGTCCCTCTCATCTACCTTCTTCTTCAATGTTTCATGTATGGTTGATGTCCCAAAAATATCACCTCCATCATTCATTGTTGCAAAATATTCCATTAAGGACTTCTCTCGCATTTTTAAGAAGGAACGATACTTTTTTAACTGCTATTTGACTTCTTGACCAACTTCTATTACTTTAATAGATTCCTCTAGGGCCTTCTCTCGGGTTTGTATAGAACATTCATAGTTAAATAAATCATGTTGATGTGCAATGGGATCATAAGTTCTAGTAGAAATCAGACTTGTACCTTGTCCCTTACAAGTTTTAGATTCTTCTCCCTTCTTAGAAATGATTTTTTTCATTTTCCTCTTTTCTTTTATATATCTCTATCTCAACTACATGTTTATTGAACTCTTCAATCCATTTGTTTTCAAACTCTCTCTTCAAAATTTCAATTAATTTTTATTTTTGCTTGAGTTCATTCTTTAGTCCGCCATCCTCGCTAATAACAGTCTTTACAGTTGGAATGTTCAAAACCTATGGTCTTTTTCTTAGCTCATTTTTCAGTCTCTTTATGGTTTCTGCATCTTTCTTCAGTTCATTCTCATATGCAACTTTGGATTGTGCATTTTCCTTTTTTAAATCAGCTACAATTCTATCAAATTTTGTACGCATAACATCAATATCTCGGATGTTTCCATCTATTATGTTTCTTGAACGGTGCTCAATATCCACAAGTGATTTTTTTAACCTTGCAACTTCTTGTAAACAAGGAAATGTTTAAGGATCCATACATATTTAAAAGTGTATAAACCTTGTTGAATCTTTCCAATTCTTAAAATTCCAACTACAAAATATTTAGCGATACAATTCTAAAAATATTTTAATTTCTAAGGATTTTATGATATAGCTATACAAAAATCTAGCAATTTTTAGAGTAAACATTTTTTACCCCATCAAAATTGGGCAAAAGGAGGCTTCAAAAAATGGAATTTGGAAACTTTGCTTTTGGAAAAAAAAACATTGAAAAATAGCTCATACCTTTAAGAGGTCCAGAATTTGCAAAAAACGTACAGAGTTCCTCCTCCATGACAGCTTTTTCTTTGAAATGCAACATTTCATCAAATAGCTTAAAAACAAATCCATTGAAAAAATATTTTGGAGCGAAAGTATTCTCAACTGCCAACTATGGAGATGTAACTATACCAAGTTGAATTTCTATTGTAACGAAAATATCATCATCGCTATGTTCCTGTTCATAATCCTCAAAATCATTCGTCTTGTTTGCATTCATTTCAATGCCTTTATGCAATACTGCCAAAGTAGAGACAACATCAATTTCTTCATAGTTGACTAAAGTAGGATCACTTCCCATACCTTCCATATAGTTCTCCAAAGGCTCTTCAACAACTCGTACATTGTACTTTGGAGATTGTTGAGGAACTTCCTGGTTAATGTTTTCCAGTTTATACCTCCTAATGTTTGTATTTTTAAAACTGCTTGCTTCTACAATGTTGGATCGGTATAAGTCAATATTATTTTGTAAGGCACCGAGGTAACTAAGCTTCACTCTCTTCATTTTGCTCTCATGCAGTGAAAAATGCAATTTTTTTCCCAATAGATGAGGGACATCTATGGCCATGTCTTCAACCCAGTGAATCACCAACTTCATACAATCACCAAAAATATATTGCTTGTGGTGATTCATAATCGTCCAAAGGACAATTTGAATCAAGGTCCTTCCTGGGAACATCTTGCATCCTTAAGCCATTCTTGGGAACATAAACCTTTTTTCCTTTTTTCCACATATTTTGTTTATCGTCTCACCCTTTTCTACTTTGGGGGTTTTCTTGGAGGTCAACATTACTCCCTCCCTGCGTGGAATTTATGTTGCTCTGGACACCAAATCAAGGTCCAGATAAACCCTCCTCCCAAAAATAAGCAATTCCTTGGACTCATTGTCAAAATTAGAGATGGCATCATCTATCTCTTCATTTTTTTAAAATTGAACTGATAGAAAATAAAATGATGCACTCCTACTCTTAGCAGGACATTTAGCATACATGTTGGCCAGTTGGTTCTATTACTCCATGCATTAGCGCTCTCTTGGGATTTTTTGACAATGAACCTCTCAACCAGGAACCCCCTACTTCAGCTGATGGCATGGAATATGAGGTCGTTGTTTCTATTGTTTCCATTTAGCAAGACACCTATTTTTTAATTGCGGCTAGCAATTAATTGGTGGTTAGGAACAGTGAAGATGCATGCAAATGATGCTGGCACTAGGAGATGCACACACATAATGAATGCATAGGATGCATGTTGAGGATGCACACATAGGATGAACGTTAACCTATTGAAACTATAATAAAAATTAATTAAATATCCATTTCATAGCGCATAGAGAAGTATTAGTATAAAATGATTATTCATCTCATTTTTTGAGTTGCAATATATTGAAACAATTGCAAATAAAATGTATTGATGGTTTGGGAAATTGCTAAGAGACATGGAGAGCTTAAAGAGATAATGGAATCATTGCAAATCACTAAGCAATATTTTTTGCAAATTTATCAAATTAGGTGGCTCTCTAGAGGTAATGTCATGGAAAGACTTGTTAAACTCATGCTTCCTTAGTTTTAAGACTGTAAATTAGGGGATAAAAGAATGTATGATTTGGCAACAATATTTCAATACAATTTTTCATCCATTTACTGTTGATGTGCTTATTGAATTAAATCAATTGAATCAAAAGTTCCAAGAGGATAATGTAGATACCATTGGCACTACTTTAGATGTTAGTATTAACATGCTTCGTAAAATATTTTTAAGAGTCATACTTGGGGCAAATGCAATGCACATATCCTCTTTTTTAATCAAAGCACAAATATGAACTCTTGAATTTGCATAGAGCATAGGTATAGCAAATTTACATTGATTGAGATTTGAAAATTTTCTAAAGATGCAAATATCATTTACACTAGATGATTGAATTATTTTGGGAAAATGTTACATATGAAGGCGATTGAATCTCTAGATATGAGGTTCACAGATTTACCTATATTTAATGTTAATGAGATTTTCATCTCGTGTCATTATTGCGCCAAGAGGCGTTCTACAATCAGTAGGGGGGAGATCTTGTGAGTCAAGTGTTTGTCGAGTAACAAAATAATACAAAGTAAACAAAAAAAGAATAATACAAAGTAAAAAGTAAATATGAGACTTAAACTAGAGACTTTAGAGCTTAGTATTAAGTGGTAAATATTATGTTGGCCATAAACAAAAAAGAATAATACAAAGTAAACAGTAAATATGAGACTTAAACTAGAGACTTTACTTTTTACTTTTAGTACAAAGTAAAAAGTAAATATGAGACTTTAGAGTGTTTGTCGAGTAACAAAACAATACAAAGTAAACAAAAAATAATAATACAAAGTAAAAAGTAATAAATATTATGTCTGCCATAAACAAAAAAAAAATACAAAGTAAAAAGTAAATATGAGACTTAAACTAGACACTTTAGAGCTTAGGATTAGGTGGCTCAGGTATTGCACTCAAGGAGCTATTCAAGGAGAGGTTTGTACCTCAAGAGATTTGATCCCTCTCGGTGCTTCATAGAGCCTAGGATTTGGATCTAGGCTACTTATGAAGAAATGGAAGATAAAGACTCTCACGCAAAAATATGGTTGAAATATTTACCTGAAAAATTTGGTGTTGGGGATTTAATTATTGTGGATAATGCTACATGTATGAGTGAAATGAATGGATTTGTTGTACTAATTATAAATCATACCCCAAAAAAGCACATGTACGGTTTTAAGCCTTTCCTTCTTTGATGCAATTATTGCAAGTTATTATTTTTATTCCAACAAATACAATTGTGTGTGAAAGAGGCTTCTCAAAATAAACATGATAAATAATGATCACACACACACACATTTTAAGATTGTAAAGGTTTGGAAGAACAATATTTTATCTTCACATTTTTTAATGAATGGTTTAATTAAAATTTTCACTTATCAATAGAAGTACAATTATTTATAGAGTGTTTTTTCATTGAAGGATTAATTGAATATATATCCTTCAAATTCGATCATTGTATATGAGTACAAAATTATTGAATAGTAATCAAAGTGAACCAAATATATATTAAAATACAATAAATGAAGCTTCTAATGGAATATATAATTTACAAGGAAACTTCTATGAAAGTACAAAGAGATATATGCAATATATAAGAATATACAATAAAATATAATCGTTGATAGAATTATGTGTTAAATTGATTTTTACATAAATTCTAATACATTTCCTTATGGTCTTGACTTATATTTCCCTTTATGTAATTCCCCAAATATTTCAAATCTCAAGACCAATCTCTCTTACAAGGATAAAAAGATTTAAAATTCTCGACAAGACTATAGTTGAAGAAATAGACATTGAAACAAGCTATAGTTTAAAGAAAAACATAATTGTACCTCAAAGTGTTTGTCCCTCCTCCCATACTGGCATTTAATTTTGCCAATTTTTACAATAAACTTACCTCTAGAATAGGAGCGTACCATTCACTTTGAACCCCAGCTAGGATTGAACTAGCTTATAAGATTTGTTGGTAATGTCCAAAGCTCATTAAAACTACAAATCAAAGGATTTTTTAAGTCGTTGATTAACTCATTAACCATTGTTGGGGAATACATACTCGGGGATGTATTCTAATTTCACCACAATGAAAGAGTTGGGCCATGGTTTTGTACTATTCAATTGCATTGCTTTTTTGAGAGAACGAGGTTGTTCATTTGCCTTTACAACTTCCATAGAGACAAAGCACTCGTACAAGGTTGACTCTTCATGTATGTTATAAGTAGCCAAAACATGTGTATTTTTCAACTTTTTGTCGACAAGATTATAGATTATCCTTTGATGGTGAAGAGGGATTGCTTAGTCTTTATATTGTCTATTGAGTACCTTCTCATCTCTTACTTTGATTGCTTGTAAACTATCGAGAGGGATCCAATTTTTTGAGGTGTAATTTTTTTTGTTTTTATCTTAAATTTTTTACACATTAAGAAAAAAATTACCCCTCAAGAAATTGGATTCCTTTCTTTTAATTTTTTAATTTTTAATTTTTGATAAGTTATGAGCGAACATGAAATTTTTAATTACTTTTGACTTTTTATAAGTTATGAGCCGACATGGAAACGTAACGTGACAAACGTTACAACATCTCCCCCATACTGGGTTGTAACGTAACGTGACAAATGTTGCAACATCTCCCCCATACTGAGTTGTAACGTAACGTGACAAATGTGACAGGATCTCCTCTATACTAAGTTGTGAGCACCTCATTTACACTCAATACAATAATACTGAATTTCTTTTTAATTAAATATAAATTGCTTCTAAACTATATTAAAATATAAAGCTAGTGTGTATGTGTTCCATCCTACTCACATATGAAGATGTGTGCATGCATTACACAAAGGAAAGACGTGCACATGTTGGTTTTATGGAAGGATGGAGAGGAAGCCGGGTGGGTAGTGTTTGGTTCAAGTATTAAATGGATTGCTAACAATGTTTATGAGAACCTTTTAAATAGAATAAATACTTATTTATAGATAAATAAGAGTTTCTCATGAGTTCAACTTATACTAATTTGCATTCACTTTAACCACTTGTTTTTGTTTTTGGAGTGTATTTAAATTTATGAAAAAAGTTCCTCTTAAAATTTGATATATCTAAGAATAAAATAAATCTTTAGATTAGATGAAAGAATAAAATAAATCTAGAATAGATGAAGTTACTCACTCACTCATGAGACACGAGACATCTCTCATATATGGGTATGTAAATTATTCCTCCATTTATATAAATATTTTGTTTTAAAATTAATAAAATATATAGTTTAAGTATAATATATTTAAAAAAGATTTATTGGTGTATTTGTTATTTATTAATTATTCAAATATATTTATTCATGAGATATAGAAAAGTTGAAGATAACTTTAAGCGGAAAGGTTGTTGATTCGAAACCATGTGGATATTAAAATTCAACTATGCTAAGGGTTAGTGCGATCTAGATCCAGATGACTCTAATCAGGGATACTACCACTTACTAACAAAATAAAAATACTTCAAAAATAAAAATGAAATATATTTATCATTTATTAATTACTTAGTTTTGATTAATTAAAAAAGTGATATATTTATTTTTACATTGTTATATTTATAATTTATTAATTACTTAGCTTCTGATTAATTAGACAAGTGGTATATTTATTTTTACAACAGATGACCTTGTACAGGGGCGATGGATGGTAGTGAATTTTAAAACCTTAAATCAAACTTCATGATTGAGGATAAAGGTTTTTATATGATAGAATTTGTTTTCAAATTTATCATGAATTTTCAATTTTGTAAAAAGAATTTTACTTTTTTATTATTAAGAACTTTGACTGTAAAATTTCATCTGGCAAATTTACCATTGCACATGGTCAAATTACTGTCCAAAATAAACCTGGTTCACAGTTGGACTTTTGATCTGATGCCGTCTCCTCGATTAAAGACAAATGAATTTAGAACGATTTTAAATTTCTTTTGTTTTTTCTAATTCAGAACTCACAACCAAGATTCCAGGATAGCAAGTATAACCGTCACCGTCACAGTGTTGCTGTCAACTTTTTGCCTATACAGCATTTTCCCCAAAAAATTTGAGGTTTCAAATAGCATTGTTTAAATTTGGTTAAGCTAAGTACTTTGGGATATTTGAACTTTTTAAATCTGGATTTAAAAACAAAAAAAATCTAAGGATGAAATCGTCTCCTTCGTTTGTAAATACCAGGGATTTGAGAATTAAGTTAAACCAAACGATTGCAATTCTGAGAAGGGCCCTTAGGTTATTTATGACTGGCCGTAATAATTAAATTGGTTCATAGAACAGAGACATATATACACTTAAATTAAAAGAATGGTCTTGCACGAATGAACCCCTCTCACATTAATTGAATAGTGAATCCGTTAAATTCGTGAACTCCATTATTATTATCGATTACTCCGATGGTCTTACAACTGTGTAAACATCGTAGCATTTGATTACCTGGGGCCGGGACTTGGGAGGAACTTCAAACACATTACAATGATTGCAAAATGATGTTATAATCACAAAAATTATTTTAAAACCAAAAACATCTCATCAGTCGTTGCCGAGTTAAAATTAAATTCCCCAATGAAAAATGCTTGATCGCAAATTCAATTCAATTACTAATGACCCACCAAAGGTGTGACGTCATAAAGTGTGAATTAAATTGACAAAGCATGATAGCAGTTCAATCAATCAATCCGGAAGTTGGAACCCATGTGCTTCTGCATGGGTGAGCTCGCTTTTAGCCTCGGAAAGAGCATCAAAATCTTAATAAAATCCAATGGTGATTCTCAGGTCGACTCAATTCATCATTACGATATTTGACTTCCTTTCACCCAACGAAACAGAGGAAGGAACGCAGATATTGAGTTATTGAATTGAGGCTCCCAGTTCGGATTGCAATCAATAATCTTTGAAAGTTAGATATATGAAAGTAACAGGACACACAGGACACAGTAGGAAGGCAACCACCGGCTACAATTATTGATAAAAGCATAAAGTGCACACAAGCACATATATAGGCCTAGCATAACTGGTCGGTTTTTTTTTATTTATTTTATTTGTTTTCATCGGAATTTGATTTCGGTTCAAATATACCATCAAGTGAGTGAAAATTGTACAAAAATTATATTTTATGATTTGATTAAACAAACATTTTTTTCAATTTCAAATTTTTAGTTTTACGAGATTTAAAAAAATTAAGATGTTATTATTATATTAAAATTTTAAAGTTAAAAACATTATTCTATTAAAGAAAAATTATTGTATAATAAGTGTATATGAAAAGTTGGATAAAGAAATAGTAAATAAAACAATATCAAAACCATATGAAAAGTATTATCTGTTATAAAGTTTAAAAAATAAAATCATTTGGTGTTGATAGTTTGACATAGTTAATAAGTTTCCGATTCACATCCTCTACAATATCATACAAATTTTGGATGAAAATTTTCCACTTTTATACCGTTCTTAAAATTCATTCAAAATATATTTTTTAAATAAAATTTTAATTTACAAAGAAGTTTTACATAACTATATGACTATATAACTCTATACAAAACAACCAAGTTGCCAAGTTTAATTCTCTCACTTCTTAGCCTTATCCCTCCAAAAACAAAATTCATTCAAAATATATTTTTTAAATAAAATTTTAATCTACAAGAAGTTTTACATAACTATATTACTATGTAACTTTATACAAAGCAACCAAGTTGCCAAGTCCAATTCTTTTACCTCTTAGCCTTATCCCTCCAAAAATGAAAAATTTAAATTCTTCTATGTGTTCTTCAAATTATCTTAATTGCATCCAGCTTTGACCAATAAATATAATGTTACTCTACACAAAGCAACCAATTTGCCAAGTGCAATTTTCTCATCTCTTAGCCTTATCCCTTCAAAAATGAAAATTTTAACTCCATCTCTATGTTCTTCAAATTACCTGCATCTAGTTACAATAAATATAATGTAACTCTACACAAAGCAACCAAGTTGCCAAGTGCAATTTTCTCACCTCTTACCCTTATTCCTCCAAAAATGAATTTAACTCCTTCTATGTATTCTTCAAATTGCCTTAATTGCATCCACCATCCACCCAGAATAAATATAATGGACACAATTGTGTGCCTTGGAGGAGATCAAATTTAACCAAATTGTTTACATTTGTATCATATTTTTGAATTATTGAATTTTTTTTCAATAAGGATTAATTTGGGAATTATGATTTGACACCAACCTCTATTAAAAGTAGGAGTTGTAACACAATGAAATCTAGCTATTCATATAATGTACCACAAAGAAAATTAGCTATTCTAGATATTCATATATATAATACAAAAGAAATTAGCAATTCTAATAGATATAATGTAACACAAAAGAAACTAGCGAACAAAAAAACAGAATACATGATATAAATAATATGTTTTGATATTAACAAACAAAATGAAGATTATGAGACACACCTTGTGTTGCTTCTAGTGCATTGGCTTCATTCTCTGAACGACTGGCTCCTCGATTGATCCCTTCTCAGAATCCGAAACACAGGTTGAGTCAACTTAACATCCTATCTCCAAGGAACAGGGCTAGAGTCGATGGTGTTGTTCACCCATCAACTGGTCGCTATGGTGCTGGGGCTTACATCGAATTCAAGGGCCAAAACATTTTCTACCTATGGTGTAATTATGGCACTAGTGCCAACTCGAAAGCGGAATTGTTGGCTCTATGGCTTGTCCTATATTTTGCTAAGGCTTTCCATATATCCCTAGAGCAGATTGCAGGTGATTCTATGACTATGGTTAACTGGGCCTCCCTTAAAGGATCGATCGAGGCCATCACGCTCACTTCTTGGCTGGTTGAGGTAAGGACCTTACTGGAAGGATCGGAATTCTCATTGATTATCCACATCTTCAGGGAGCAGAATGAGATTATCAACTCTCTTTCCAGAAGGGGATTGTTAGCTCAGGAAGGAACTATCTATTATGAGCACTAGCAGGCGAATCAGCCTATCTCCTCTGGTTCGTTGGAAATCTATCCAACTTAATCCAGGGGGATCTTTACTTGGGGTTAGGAAAGGTCCCGCTCTTCCTTTTCTGGGATCGTTGCTTTTACTCTTTCTATTGTTCTTTCCTAATCATTCTGCTCCACTTCCTGGGCATTCTCGACTCCTCTTTTGCCGGTTTATTCTTCCTTATCTGGCTCGAGGGATCGTCTTTAGTTTTTTCTCCTGTCTTGTTCTCGTCGCCTTGGTCCTGCGTCTTCGTGGGACCGATTGTACCGGGCAGTTTCCCTCTGTTTTCTCCCTTCTAGGCCCTATGCTTGTTGGAACATAGCGCCAACGTTGTTCTATCTGCTCTGGGATGTGGTCCCGTCTTTTTGTGCTAGTTGGTTCTGGGTTGTTACTGCCCCTCTATCTCTTTTCTGGGCGCTATGGGTTGGCAAGAACATAGCATCTCCGTTGTAATTTTTACTTGTACTTTTTATATTAAAATATAGACATTACCAGTTGAAAAAAATAACCCAAGAAAGAAAAGAGATGCTTCACTCCTAACCACCCAAGTGATACTTTATGGACTCCAAATGAGAAAAAAGAAGGATAGAGATTGTTGTCTCTCTTTATTTTTAGGTATTTGCAATGACCTTGAGAGCTTTATTTAAAGGGAAAAAGGTAGATACTTCTTAAATTTAACTCTAACTTGAATAACTTATTTTCATTAATTAAGTAGTGGAATAATGACGGAACCATATCAAATATTATTTTTAAAAATAATGATTTGGGAATGTTAACCTGCACCAATTACATCTATAAAAACCCACATGGTTTGAAATCTAAAAATAATTTTCAATCTTTGTAATATTATATGGAAAATGAAATATTTTAAAACCCACATGGTTTGAAATCTAAAAATAATTTTCAATCTTTGTAATATTAAAAGAATATGGAAAATGAAATACTTTCAAAAGAATTTGAAAAATGAAAATACTTTTACATAGATTTACAATAAATTAACATTGACTTTTTAAATTTGTTAATTCTACAAATATTTTTGCCAATTTTTTATCATAAAATAAAAAATTTAAAATATAATAAATAAAAGTTTTCCATAACAATCATAATCATCTATTTTTTAATATATGTTTGGGAATTTTCTCTGATTTTATTCGATTTTGAATAAACCCTAATCTAAAAAAGTCTATAAAAGTTTTACATCAATCAAAATCTATCATTGTTGAGAACAAGTTTGCTGCAAGATAAAACGGAAACGGAGTCTGAGTGGACCAACGTAGGGAAGAGGCTTATGCCTGCAATTATGGATGTGGGCCTCTGAGAAAGGTACGTAAGAGGATGGCAGCTTGAAGACACTACATATTACAGAATAGTCTCCGTCTTTCTTCCCTCCCTCCATTGGCCACATTAGTCATGCCACCATTAGTTCAGCAGGACCCCACAGGCGTTTCCAGGATGACATCAACGGCTCGATTCTCGTGACGTTGCCTCTCGGTCGGGGAACAGACTTTTCAGTAGTTACTTTGTCTGGACGCCATTTTTCTTTCATTCGCCTCGTACAAACCTAGAAGATTGTAACAATCTCGCCAACACAGTGGTATTACTGTTCCACAACTGCAGCAGCAACAGTGAATAGCTCCTCTCTACCGACATACCCACTTTTCCAATCCAATTCATAATTAATTATTCAGCCCCCTGATGCCAACAATATGGCATTTTCGTGCTTGTGCTCTGATTAATCGGAGTGTTTACAGTTGTGATATTTTTTGAATAGTAAAATCTTGTAGCAGTGGCTCCCACGTTCATTGATCAGCACGTAATGAATGTACTTGCAAGTTCAGAGAGGAGTCGTCTGTCACACCTGCTTGCACTTATTTTTTCCATTTTTTATACATCCATTGAAGACTGAAAATGAAATTGCACTTTGCATAACAGGACCAAAGAGAAGGCTTGCTTTAATTTTAAGATTCAGATGAACCATCCCATCATCTCTGGCCCCTCCCACCAGGTGGCATCAGGAAAATTAAAAGGAATTTCAGACGTCTACAGCGGAGTTATGATAATGAAGAAATATTTAAGAATCTCAGTCTGCATTCCACCTTTCACTGTTGCTCCAGTTGACACTGTGTCAGTGCTATTATACATAAGTCTAAAAAGTTTATAATATTTGTTAAGGTTTCGCAGTAAACTAAGTAGGTTTGATTGTAGAGAAGATTCTACAGTTAAGGGTTCTGTTAATTCTAATGTGCTGTGTTTTTTTTGGCTTTGGGTTATCGTTGTTGGTCTTATCTGTTGGTGCAGATGTTTTTGTTTTCTTTTGGGTCTCTTTTGGCTGGGACAGCTTTCTTGCTCTTCCGTTTTGTTTTGGAAGTTTTTTTTACAACTATTTTTAATGAAAGAAAAAGTCCTAGCAATTTTAAAATAATGATATATTATATGTTGGATTGTTAAAAACTCAAAAACTTAAAGCATTAATATAAACATAATTAACCAAAACTTATAAAAAAATGAAAATTACAAATTAACATTGCTAATTTTAAAATAATGATATATTGGAATGCTAAAAACCCCCTGAACTTATGCATAAACATAGTTAAACCAAACTTGTAAAGAGATAAATAGTACAAATTAAATTGTTTTATTTGTATATTTTAATTTAAAAATTCATAATGGCAAATTATACATTAAGCTGTGAATGAGGGGCATTGCTGGTTTATGTTGGGCCCAATTTTCAATGAATTAAATATTGCTGGAGAGTACTGGAGAAAAAATTCACCCACGTCATGTCTCTACACACTTTTGAGAAGGGTCAGATTGTAGATATAGAATATATGCATCTGCAAAATATAATTATAAAAATGTATAATTGTGAATAAAATTGTAAAAATATGCACTTGTGATTTCTTTTGCATTGAGATTGTTGGTCTATAAAAATGTATAATTATGAATATAATTATTCAAATGTGATATTTTTGAGAAAGGTAATAAATTTTATCTTAGTTCAATTGTCAATATGCAGTGAGGATTGTTGGTCTATAAAAATGTATAATGATAAATAATTGCAAAAAAATTATATAAGTGTGATTTTCTTTTGGAAAGGTAATCAATTCTATTATTGTTCAGCTCTTAAAAAGCAGTGAGGATTGCTAGTCTATGAAAAGGTAGACAAGTAGATACTTTGATTGGTAGTGAGGATAGTTGTTTCATAAAAGGAAAATTTTGCATTCTCTCTTCTTTCTTTTTTTTCCAATTAGGAATCCTCACACCCTAAGAATGAGTCTATAACCTAGGCTAGCCCCAATGTTGAATGGAAGATCCATGGTGGCTCCCACCATCAACCCATGATGTGCATGAATTGGTGGTGAGTTAACCGATATGCATGAATTGATGGTGAGTTAACCTCCACAATTGCCAACTACCTTAGCTAAAACTTTCATTCTTATCAATATTTAGTTTTGACTTGTTACAGTTTTTCCTCTTAAAGTGCTTTCAAAAAATCTCTCTTACCTAATAAAAAATAGTTTAAAATTTTATTTCAAATTAAAAAAAATATATATACAAATGAAGAAACATTATTTATTTCATCAATCTTACATTATTCACTCTATTTAATATTTGTTTAAATCTATTTATTTGAATGCTTATTTAAAATTTCATAATAATTTAAGTTTATATTTATGTTTCTTTTAGCTCCAAGAGTTAGCTCGATCAGCGGAAGTTAGGCCTCCCAGCGATCCATTCTCATCGACTCTCTTGGGGTTAGGCATGCAGCGGCCGCAGGGTGGAAACCCCTTCGGGGCGGGTCCGCACATGGAAAAAAAAAATAAAAATATTTATGTTTCTTTTAACTATAATTTATTAAATCTAATTTAATAAAATAAATATATGATGATGAAATGGTTAATGTCTATGGAGACTAAATTTGGTTTATCTAACCTTAAGAGAAAAAAATAAAAATAAAATAAAGGAATTATTTGGTTTGCTTTAAAATTGTATTCCTATACTAAAAAAGCTTAAAGATAAGTCTTCCTAACTTACCTTATTTTTGAGAAGTTAGAAAGTTAGAAAGGTTTGTGTTATAACAGAGATTTTGAAACTTGGTGTACGTAGGGCATTCTAAGAGAAAGTGTTTTTCATCCTCAACTTCTTTGAAGTAATTAAAACAGAGAGATAACTTTGCACTTCTAGGTTAGAGTTAATGACCTCCTTATAGTATCTCAATTTTCTTTTAACCTCTAAATCCTTCTTGCACCACAATTTTTCTCTAAGAGTAGACGTAATAATATTTTTTATGCTATCGATATTTTGCAAAGCGGGCCAATGGTTTAACCATGCCATGGCATCTTTGTGCCAACCCAACTTGAGAGGCAATAGGTTTTGGATGGAATTTAAAGCAATTTCTAGAAGTGTATGGTCTCCCATGGTGTTTATCTTATGCTTGTAGTACCTAGTCATAACCATGCTCTCAATGGGGGAGAGCCCCACTTCTTTGAGGAGAATGTGATAAGTTTCAAGGTTATAGGTTATAAATCACTTTTGGATTTGCTCATTTTCTCTCCAAGATTCTCTGTATATGCTGCAACCCCAAACTTCACACCCATATAAGATAACCTGGTGATGAGAGTTTCAAATAGGAACTTATTTTTATCTTTTCCTATATAAAAGGTAAAAATATTAAAGTATTGATGGAAGAATCTTAAGTAAGTAAATTATATAGATAAAATTAAAAAACAAATTGTCAAATATTTTACATTTTTTAAAAATAATTTTATATAAGATAAATAAAATACAATTTAATTTAATTGATGATGCTCATTATTAATATCTATTGAGATTAATTTTGGTTTATTGAACCTTAAAAGATAATACTCATTTAGATTTTTTTTTAATTTTATTTTAAGAAAAGAATAAATCAACATATTTGTAATGAGTTAATAGGTTAGGACGGTCATTAGGCCCATGAAAAATTGTTCTTATTTTAACAATGTAGATTTTTTTTTATGTAAGTTAAAACATATAACTACTTTTAATATTCTATATTAAGGTTAATCACCTCCTTAAAATATTTTAATTTTCTTTTATACTCTAATATTTTATCACAACATAACTTCTCTTTAAATCTAGAGGTAATAATACTTTTAATATTATCATTATTTTTAAAAATGACTTTTTGGTCAACTCCTCAATAATATAACCAAGACTTGACATTTATTAATAATTAAATATTTTAAAAATAATTTAAAAATAGAATGATATTTTTTTTCCATGGGTAATAATAAATAATTTATAATAATTAAATACTCTCAAAATAATTGGAAAGTATAATTATATTTATTTTTCTATTATTCATTAATAATAATAAATGTCATAGTTTAGCCCATAGGGAGTAGAAGGTGCATTGTTAAGGCACTCCTTGCTTAAGGTCACTAGTTTAAGATTGTTTTATTTGTGAGACAAAGATTTCCCTTTATGGTAGGGATTTTAATGTGTGTAAACATACTTTACTTATCCCCTCCTAATTTAAGCATATGGTTTTTTAAGAGGAAACACATATTTTTAACAATTAAATAAAGAATCCCCCCAAATTGATATATGAGATTTATTGATTTGTGAGCCAAAGGTTTCCCCTCAAGGTATAAACTTGTGCTTTTTTTGGAGGAAACACGTATCTTTAGCAATTAAATAAAGAATCCCCCACAAATTGATATATGAGAGTTTTTTATTTGTGAGACAAATGTTCCCCTCAAGGTAGGGATTTCAATGTGTGTAGACATACTTTAATTATTCCCTCCTAATTTAAACCTATGACTTTTTAAGAGGAAACACATATCTTTAGCAATTAAATAAAGAATCCCCACAAATTGATGTATAATACCACTTAATTTGCGGGACAATAAATCCTCTAAAAAAACACATTAAAAGTATGTCGACATATCTTACCTACTTCTTCTAAATTCTAAACTATGATATCCCATAATCAAACAATCATCCTTAAAATAAAAGTTATTTAAATTTTACAAATAAATAAATTCAAAATAAAATCTAAAAACATTTAAAAAAAATCAATGCTGCGTGTATATCTTACCCACTTCTTCCAAATTCTAAACCATGATATCCCATAAAAAAAACAAATATCCTTAAAATTAAACCATTTAATTCAATAAATAAATAAATTTAAGATAAAATTTAAAACCATTTATCAAAAAAACAATTCTTTATATATATTTTACATGTACTAAACATATTAAAAAAACTTTTAAAATGTCAATTTATTAAACATAATAATAATAATTCTTTATATATATTTTACATGTACTAAACATATTAAAAAAACTTTAAAAATGTCAATTTATTAAACATAATAATAATACAACTATTTAAAATAAAATCTAAAAACATTTATAAAAAAATTAAATTCTATACATATATTTTACATGTACTAAACATATTTAAAAATGTCATTTTTAGACGTTGTTATAATTTCCTATCATTTTCTTCAAACTCTTGAGTATGATCTTTAAGGATATCTAAGTACAAAAACAAGTTGATGCCCCTATATGCCCAACTTTGTTTTAATACTTCAATTTCGCCATCATCATGTCATGTGTCATAGTCTTCAATTTCATCATCAAGAGGTTGATTTTACATTTCGCTGTAACAAATATGAAAGCATAAATTAAAAAGTAATTTTTCCTAATAATAAGAAATATGTGTTAAGAATTCCCTATGTTGAAAGATGATTCAAAATATTTTAAAAGAAAGTTAATATTGTGTATCCCCTATGATCCAACTATAGACTTTCTTTTTCAAAATACTTTTCCAAGAAACTCTAAAATCTTACCTTAAAAAAATATATTCTACTCTTAGCAAATATTCTTTTGGAAAATTTAGGGCATTTCTTCATATTCATAAATGTAAATGTAATATGTAATTAACTCGTCTTGTCAACATAAATTGGTATGCCTCATTTTCTAGGACTCAACTAGTATGCCTCATTTTTTAGGACTCAACTATAGACTTTCATCTCCATTGTCATCCACAGTTGAAGGTGTCGATCCTTACCAAATGAATTAAAATCGGATCGACATTAGAACGATGCAATACTTAAACAAATTGATCTCTCTCTAATCAATTTGGTAAATTCCATTTGGTTAGCTTAATTGATTCAAATAAATTATTATAAGGTGGAGTTCACCATGAGGTATTCGATTCTAGTTTAATTGAGGTTTGAGTTCAATTAAGTTTCACTATGCTATGAGAATTCAGAGGATGGTAAATAATATAATTTAATTAGTGATTAAGTAGATATGTTCCCTTCTTTTTTAGTCTTCCATCATTATAAGTGTGATCCCTTCTTCTCTAGGATTTTGTATCCATTATAGAGATATGTTGTCTCTATTTGCAATCATAATTTTATTTTGTTGAGTATCACACATAGCACTCCACAACAAAAATAGGGAAGTGAAAACATCTCTCTTATAGATTTGCAAATTCAAATTTTCTAGTAACAAAAATAGTTTTTTCAACAACAAATTCAACTTGTGCAACAAAAAAATCAAGTTATCAGTTCGTTGGACAAAGAGATAATATATCTATAGATTAGAAATTCCAAAATAGCACCTTTGTCTAGATTGCATTCATCGACCACTTATTCTTCGAAACATTTTGAGGATTATCACAACATCAATGTTGAATCCTTGTCCAGTGTTAGCGCTATTCATAGCTTGAAGATCTATGTGACTCATATCATCACAAATCCAACATATACATATTCCACAAATGCACTCCACAAATCCCACAAGCATCCAACGTTTATAATAATAATAATAATAATATAAATCAGTCTTCCATGATCAATATAGGGATAAGGACTCAACCATTTCTTCCTCTATAGAGTGTAAGATGACTGATACAGGAAATAACAATTATGGTAACACTACTTCATGTTCAACAATCACAAGTACTACCATCGCTACAAATCCTAATCAATTGAAAGAGTGTATATATGTGCTTACAAACATTTAGTTTTTTAATCTATCTATGAGCCCAGCTTCTTAGTTCACCACCTTGCTAGCCATTGTTGGACAACCACGGCTCAAAATGGTATCCTCAACCTCTCTTTGTGAGATAACAAGAAGCATCTTGTTTCAAAGAAGCCAACCATGAGTCAAAAATTGATATAAGAAGATCCATTGACACATTTGGACAGTGGACTTCAATAGGTAGATGGGGAATTATGAAGCTCATTTATGTGCCAAAGGTTCTAAAAGTGAAGGGAAGACACACAAGGGTAGGTAAGTGTATCTAGGTGGATATTCAAAAGATGAGAAATCAATAGATGGCCCCAAAAATTACAATACGAAGTTAGGATGAATACATAAAACCTTACCAATCTAAACTCATCAAGAGATAGGTATCACCCCCAATTTCGACTTCGATAGTTAGACTACACTATGAACTATTTTGTAGTTCTTTGCTTATTATTTGTTGAACTCAACTTGACTGATATAATTATATTCATGGACATATGGACATATCTATAGGTGGAAGTTATGTTTAAGTTTATTGTTTATGTTATTAATGATGATAGTTGTGTGATTTACTTCTAGCATGCAAATTTAAATGGAATATTTTGGTACAAATGGATGCCAATTTGAATTATATTTTAATGATAAATACCATGCACATTGTTGTCACTTAGGATTCTTATAGCTTGTGGCAGAATGGATCACTGAGGTAACTATTTCCACTACACTCTTGTGGATGGAAACTAGCCTTTCCAAACATAGAGAGGTCTCTCTCTCACACAACTCTTTCAGCATGCAAAATATTATTTGAATTGGCTGGTTGTGTATTAAATGGTGGTGGCTAGACCTTCAACTAAAGGGTATTAGGGATTTGAATTGGTTGGGTTGAGGATAGCATAGGGCATGGAGTCAAAATTTTCAATAGGGTTTTTGTCACAGATGACCGATGGAACTATTATATCAAGGGCAGAGACAAGATAAATGAGGTTTTTTCAAGTCAAAGAGATATGTAGCAGATGATAGCAGAAAGGGAAACAAGATCCATCACATAATTAGAGCATTAAAAATGAATTCTAACTTTCAATTTCAGAAAGAAAGGGTAGAATAATCTAATCATATCAATCTAAAGCACAAATGATGAATTTCAGACCTTGTAATCTTGATTTAGACACTTAGAAGAAGACAGTTAATGAGAAATACTAGCAGGAAAAGCATACACATGAATTACAGACATCAAAACACTCACTTCAAGAATCTCTGCTCCAAGATCAAGTCTTTTCATTAATAAAAAGGATGGGTTTCATTACATACTCAAAGTTTTCTTATATCAAAATCCCAACCATTGGGTTTTATTGAAAACCTGCCTTTATAGGATTACAAAAAATCAAAACCTTCTTGACTACTTCATCCGTATGTGGCTGTTTATTAAATTCGCAACTACAACTATTTGTAAAACATCAAACCTAACTATCAGTCTTATAGACTATTTATTCAAAATAATAAAAAAATGGAAGTGATGTGTTAGATTTAAACCAAATAGACAAGCAAGATCTCTGATAGAAACACAATCACAAGATAACACACAATATATCCTGGGAAACCCTCATGGGGTAGAAAACCCAGTAAAGCTTTCCTCAATAAGATGATCAACCAAAATACAAGATGTGCTCCTTCTCTTCTTGACTCCTTAGCAGATCTCCTCAACTAGTGCGCACCCTTTCACAAGTGAGTGAATGATCTAATGAGGAGTTCACCTCATCTATTTATACTTGACTCTCAACTGACTAAAAGACCTGTTGGGGCCGACCTCACCTGGAGAAGTCTAATAACCCCTAAAATATAACTACAGGGCCGACCCACACATGGTGGGTCTAATAACCCTAGTTAATACTAACCCTCGGAGGAATAAACATCTCCGGATACATAATAGGATTACCTCGGAGGGATGAAACATCTCCGGAATAATAAAGTACAAATATAATATTCTTTGAAGTTACAATATTTAACACTCCCCCTTAACGAGAAGGATATTATAACAGCATCTGCAGGAGCAAGGAGTCACTACACATGATACATCTATAAATCATCGGAAGCTTTCTTCAATTCGACTTCATCAGTAACTCAACCAGTTACTGGTACATCAATATCAACATCACGATCTTTAGCATCGTCTTCACATGATCAGCTGCATCGTCGTCATACGATCAACAGTTTCGTCATCACACAATCAACGGCATCGTCATCACACGATCAGCAGCATCGTCATCACACGATCAGCAGCATCGTCATCACACGATCAGCAGCATCGTCATCACACGATCAGCAGCATCGTCATCACACGATCAGCAGCATCGTCATCACATGATCAGTAGCATCGTCATCACACGATCAGCAGCATCGTCATCACACGATCAGCAGCATCGTCATCACACGATCAGCAGCATCGTCATCACATGATCAGTAGCATCGTCATCACACGATCAGCAGCATCGTCATCACACGATCAGCAGCATCGTCATCACACGATCAGTAGCATCGTCATCATACGATCATACAAGTATCCTACACAACAATATGAGTATCCCACCGATACAGATAACCACATCATCAATACAAGTATCCTACCGATACAAGTAACCATATCATCAATACAAGTATCCTACCGATACAAGTAATCACATCATCAATACAAGTATCCTACTGATACAAGTAACCACATCATCAATACAAGTATTCTACCGATACAAGTAGCCACATCATCAATACAAGTATCCTACTGATACAAGTAACCACATCATCAATACAAGTATCCTACTGATACAAGTAACCACATCATCAATACAAGTATCCTACCGATACAAGTAACCACATCATTAATACCATTACTTTCTCGGAGACCATTCGTCTACGGATCAATTCAGGGACCGAAGTCCAGGGATGATACAATCCCCTTCACGTACATTTTGAACTATCAGTTCCGGGATGATGCAATCCCCATCACGTACATTTTGAACTATCAGTTCCGGGATGATGCAATCCCCATCACGTACATTTTGAACTATCAGTTCCGGGATGATGCAATCCCCATCACGTACATTTTGAACTATCAGTTCCGGGATGATGCAATCCCCATCACGTACATTTTGAACTATCAGTTCCGGGATGATGCAATCCCCATCACGTACATTTTGAACTACCAGTTCCGGGATGATGCAATCCCCATCACGTACATTTTGAACTATCAGTTCCGGGATGATGCAATCCCCATCACGTACATTTTGAACTAAGGTCCAGGGACGATGCAGTCCTATCTTCTATTCTCGGAGACCTCACGTCTACGGCTCTCTTTAGGACTGAGAGTCCAGGGATGATCCAATCCCCTCAAGTCCACCAAGGACTTCATTCTCGGAGACCTCTCGTCTACGGCTCTCTTTAGGACTGAAAGTCCAGGGATGATCCAATCCCCTCAACTGTCCACTAAGGACTTCATTCTCGGAGACCTTACGTCTACGGTTCTCTTTAGGACTGAAAGTCCAGGGATGATTCAATCCCCTCAACTGTCCACTAAGGACTTCATTTTCGGAGACCTTACGTCTACGGTTCTCTTTAGGACTGAAAGTCCAGGGATGATTCAATCCCCTCAACTGTCCACTAAGGACTTCATTTTCGGAGACCTTACGTCTACGGTTCTCTTTAGGACTGAAAGTCCAGGGATGATTCAATCCCCTCAACTGTATCTTCATCCATACAGGTACAATCATATATCACATCAAAACATGTATTCATCACATCAAAACATGTGTTCATCAAAACATGTATACGTCAACAATCACATCAAAACATGTGTACATCAAAACATGTATACATCAGTACACATCACATCAAAACATGTGTACATCAAAACATGTATACATCACTAATCAAAACATGTACACATCACATCAAAACATGTGTACATCAAAACATGTATACATCAGTAATCAAAACATGTACACATCACATCAAAACATGTGTACATCAAAACATGTATACATCACTAATCAAAACATGTACACATCTCATCAAAACATGTGTACATCAAAACATGTATGTATTCTCACTAATACATCATATCAAATCATGTATAAACGATATGTAAGAGTTCTAAATCTAAATAATTGTAAGTAGCTAACAAAACAAAAAAAAAATAAGTGACAGAAATACTATGCTACTCCCCCTTTCGAGGAGGGTCCTTCTGGACTAAACCAAGCTTGTCTCGGAAGTATTCAAACTTTACTCGAGACAGAGGTTTAGTCAAGATATCGGCAACCTGATCTTCAGTGCTTATGTACTCGAGCTTGATGGCTCCTCTCTGCACCATGTCTCGTATATAGAAGTAACGGATCTCAATGTGTTTTGACTTATCATGGAACACAGGATTTTCAGTCATCTTAATGCAGCTTTGATTATCACACATAATCACAGTAGGATCCATCTCTAAGTCAAAGATTCCAGATAAGAGTTTCCGAAGCCACACCGCTTCACAGCTGGCAGAGCAAGCAGCTATATATTCTGCTTCAGCGGTACTGAGGGCCACACTAGATTGTTTCTTGCTGAACCAGGAGATCATGGCAGATCCAAGACCATAACATCCACCTGAAGTACTTTTTCTGTCTGAGACACTACCTGCCCAATCAGAATCTGAGAAACCATGCAACTTGAGTTCATTTTCTCTAAGATAGTAAAGACCATAGTCCACTGTACCTTTTAGGTACCTCATGATATGCTTTGCAGCTATAAGGTGAACCTTTCTAGGTTCTACTTGAAACCGACTTAGGGTATTTACAGCAAAGCATATATCAGGCCTAGTATTTGTCAAGTACATCAAAGATCCAATGATTTGTCTATATAGGGTTATGTCCACTAGTTCTGATGAATCATTAGCTAGTAGTTTTAGGTTGGAGTCCATGGGAGTGGCCATAGCTTTACACTCCAACATATCAAACCTTTTGAGGATCTCCACAGTATACTTACCTTGATTTAGAAATATCCCTTTTTGCTCTTGCCATACTTCTAGGCCTAAGAAGTAGTGCATTAATCCGAGATCTTTCATTTCGAATTCTGAAGAAAGCTTCTTCTTGCTTTCAATGATTTGTTTCTCATTTCCTGTTAGAAATAAATCATCTACATATAATAGCAATATAACAGGTTCATCATTCATTACCTTAAGATAGAGATTGGGGTCAGCTTTACTTTTGGTAAAGCCCATGCTTAATAAGAAGCTGTCAATTCTTCCATACCAAGCTCTGGGAGCTTGCTTCAAACCATATAATGCCTTCTTCAGTTTGCATACATGGGTCCTTCCGTCTTTGACCTCAAAACCTTGAGGTTGTTCTATGTATACTTCTTCTTCAATTACACCATTCAGGAAGGCTGTCTTAACATCCATTTGATGCAATTTCCATTTCATCATAGATGCAAGTGCCATGATAGTTCTAATCGAAGTATACCTAGCAACAGGTGCAAATGTATCTTCATAGTCAATTCCCTCCTTTTGAGAGAATCCTCTGGCTACAAACCTTGCCTTGTATTTTTCAATGCTTCCATCTGCAGCATGTTTTATTTTGAAAATCCATTTGGAAGAAACCACACTTTTATCTCTTGGTTTGGGGACTATATCCCAAACATCATTTTTCATTATTGACTGATATTCTTCAGTCATTGCTTCTACCCATTCTTTCTTTTGAGCTGCTTCTTCATAGCTAGTAGGTAGTTGATCCACAAGATCACACATCAAGGCCATATAGTTGGACACTAGCTTTGGTTTCTTCCTTTCTCTAGTGGAGCCTTCAGGAGCACCATATCTTTCAGCTCCTTGTATAATATCTCTAGCCCATGCTGGTCTTCTTTTCCTAGATAATTCTGCAACAGGGGGTTCTTGTGGTTCCAGCATGTCATGATCCTCTGTTATGTCCTCCTCAGGGATGTGAACAGTATCTGAGACTCTGGGAGATGTATCTTCTTCATAAACTTCTTCAAGTTGACATTTTCTAGATTTCTTAAGAGCTGCTTCCTCATCGAAGGTTACATCTCTACTTATTTCTATATGATGAAAACCTGGCATGTAAATCCTGAAGGCTTTGGATGATTCACAATAGCCAACAAATATTCCTTTCTTACCAGAAGGATCCAACTTGGTTCTCTTTTCCTTTGGAATGTGGATGTACACAGGACACCCAAATATTTTAAGATGGCTTACTTCGGGCTTCTTTCCAGAAAACACTTCTTCTGGAGTTTTGAAATCAAGAGCACTATGAGATAATCTGTTTTGAACATATACTGCTGTTCTGGCTGCTTCAGCCCACAGATACATGGGAAGATCCTGGTCATGTATCATAGTCTTCACAGCTTCCATGATGGTTCTATTTTTCCTTTCTGCAACCCCATTTTGTTGGGGATTGTAGGGAGTGGTTAGTTCTCTTTTGATTCCAGCTTCCTTACAGAATTCTTCAAACTCTTTTGAAGTATACTCTCCACCATTGTCTGTTCTGAGAACCTTGATTTTCTTTTCTGAGAGATTTTCTATTAGAGCCTTGAACTCTTTGAACTTCCCAAAAACTTCATTCTTACCCTTTAGAAAGTATATCCAAGTTTTCCTTGAATGATCATCAATGAAAGAAAGATAGTATTCAAACCCACTTAGAGAGGTGGTGGGCATTGGACCACACACATCTGAGTGTATTAACTCCAAGATCCCTTTGGTCTTTGTTTCACTCTTTGGAAATGGGTTCTTGACATTCTTGCCTTTCTTACATCCTTTGCATGAGCCATTATGATCCACCTTTAAATCTGGTAGTCCTATGACCACCTTGCTTACATAAGGTAAGGCTTTGTAGTTAATGTGAGCTAGTCTTCTATGCCATAGCTCACTGGGGCTAGAGGTTTCATGAACAAGAGCAGCTTCTGGATGACCCTTGAGTTTATATAAACCTCCTTCCTCTTCACCAATAACAATTGCATCCTTAATGGATTTGCCTTTGGACCACATTAACACTTGTCCATCAATGAATGCAACTCTATAGCCTTTCTTGTCTAAAGCAGAGATTGAAAGCAAATTCTTCTTTAATCCTGGAACATATAGAACTTCCTTCATCTTCATGGGGGTTCCAGAATCGAGTTTGTAGTTTGCTTCACCAATTCCCTTAATGGGATATTGATAGTCATCTCCTAGAGATACCTTTTGGGGAGAATTCTTTTCTTCAAGATTTGAGAGGGTCCTCTTCTGTCCAGTCATGTGCTTTGAAGCACCACTGTCAATAAGCCATGTACCTTCACCAGGGGTTATGGATCCAGAGAGTGCGGAGAATAGAACATATTCTTCTGCATCTTCTTCTGTGTTTCTTCTTGACCTCCTTTTGAAGAAGGTCCTTTCTTCTTCTTCCCCTTCATCTCTAGGCCTTTTATTGTGAGACCTTTCTTCCTCTATTTCTTCTTCTTCACTGTCATCCTCTGCAAGATGTGCTTGATGTCTTTTGAAGTGATTACCCTTTTTCTTCTGTAGAGGGCAATCTTTAGCAATGTGTCCTAATTTGTGACAAGAGTAGCATTGGAAAGAAGAGTAATCCCTTCTTTGAGTAGATCCTCTTTTCTTGTGAAATCTGTGAGGAGGATGAGACTCCTTGAGACCACCTTTCTTGAAGTAGGATTGACTCCTTCTTCTTTTGGTATGAGTGGCCAAGGCTTGGTCATCTTCTTTGAGCAAGGCTTCTCTATTTGCAACCCTAGCCTCCTCTTGTACACAATCTTCCCAAACTACATCAAACTTCATACTTTCTTTTCTGGCACACATAGTTTGAATGAATGACTCCCAAGGTCTAGTGAGACCATTTAGAGCTGTCATCACAAGTTCATCTTCATCAAGGGTATCACCAATGGCATCTAGTTGTTCTTTGATTTGATGGACTCTTGAGAAGTAGTCTTGAATGGATTCTCCTTTGTTCATCTTGGTGCTCTTCAACTGAGTCCTTAGATTCATCTTCCTATTGATGTTCTTTCCTTCATACATTCTTCCTAGGGCATCATACATTTCCTTTGGAGTCTTCTTGGAAGACACTTGGGGAATCAAGTGGTCTTTAATGGAATCAGCTATGATTCTCTTTGCCCTAATCAGATCCTTCCTGTGTTTCTCTTTGGCTTCATCTTCTTCTGGTTCTGCAACTTCCTCCTTGATATAATGAGCAAGATCATTCTCCTCAAGAATTAGACCAATTCTGTATTTCCATGCTCGGAAATTCTCTATGCCTTCTAGCTTGTCTTCAAGCTTAGTATTTGGAGCCATCTTCTCTTGGGGGAGTCCAAGAGACAGAGTAGACTTACCTGGAAAGTTACCTTTTACTTTTCCGGAATCTGGAACAGAATTTTATCGCACTTTTGGTAGAATTAGGGTTTGAATTTCCCGGAGTTCTACCCAACCAAAAAGTTCGATCTATAGCTCAAAAGAATGCTCTTGAGAAGGGATACCCAGCCATATAATCAGAATTCAAAAATTACAACTTTTTTCTGAAACCAAAATCTGACGTATCGCACTTTTGGTAGAATTAGGGTTTGGATTTCCCGGAGTTCTACCCAACCAAAAAGTTCGATCTATAGCTCAAAAGAAAGGTATTGAAAAGGGCTATCCAGCCATGCAACCAAAAATCAATAATATCAACTTTGGGCTGAAACCCTAACTTCACCAAAGAGAGAGAAAGAGGTATTCTTACCTTGTGAAAGATGTCCTATTCAGTTTGGCTCTGATACCATGTTAGATTTAAACCAAATAGACAAGCAAGATCTCTGATAGAAACACAATCACAAGATAACACACAATATATCCTGGGAAACCCTCATGGGGTAGAAAACCCAGTAAAGCTTTCCTCAATAAGATGATCAACCAAAATACAAGATGTGCTCCTTCTCTTCTTGACTCCTTAGCAGATCTCCTCAACTAGTGCGCACCCTTTCACAAGTGAGTGAATGATCTAATGAGGAGTTCACCTCATCTATTTATACTTGACTCTCAACTGACTAAAAGACCTGTTGGGGCCGACCTCACCTGGAGAAGTCTAATAACCCCTAAAATATAACTACAGGGCCGACCCACACATGGTGGGTCTAATAACCCTAGTTAATACTAACCCTCGGAGGAATAAACATCTCCGGATACATAATAGGATTACCTCGGAGGGATGAAACATCTCCGGAATAATAAAGTACAAATATAATATTCTTTGAAGTTACAATATTTAACATGATGAGGCCGTCTTCTTTCCTCACGTCGAGCTACTCGAACTAACTGCTTCTTGATCTAGAGATGCATCGATGGGAAACTTCAGTGTGCTGCTAGTGCAAACTTGGAATGTGAAAACTACCTATTGTCCTTCGGATCAAGGAATTTCCGACTGATTTGTAGGGTTGACGTATTGTGCCTTTCTTTTTCCTTCAAAACGACTCCCAGTTGCAGAACAAATCGAGTCTTTTTCCCACCAAATTCTACATTTTACGCAACCGCAATTTTTTTCTGATAAACCAACTTCAGTTCGCAAGACGCAATCTGCAAGATGCAATCCATAAGGCCGCAGTGCGGGAGTCAGAAATCGGAACTACCGAGCGGACCTTACCAAATTTCACCTCTGAAATCTTCAATCCGCAAGCCGCAATGCGAGAGTCGGAAGTCAGAATTGCCAAACTGACTTCATCAAATTTCGCCTCCGACATCCGCAATCCACAATGCGGGATTCGGAAAGTCGGAACGTCGATGTACAACTTTGAAAAAATTACCCTTCCGACTTCTGCAATCCGCAATCCGAAATGTGGGTGTCGGAACGTCGGAATACCAATTGCACAGTTTTGAAGAAAACACACTTCCACAATCCGTAGTCTGCAATACGGGACTCGAAAATCGAAAACTCAAATTCGCACCCTCGGGTAAATCACACCTCTGCAATCCGCAGTTCCGCAATGCGGGACTCGAAAATAGGAAACTCAAATTCACTCCCTCGGAGAAATCACGCATCCACAATGCGGGACTCGGAAGTCGAAAACTCAAATTCACGCACTCAGAGAAATCACACCTCCGCAATCCACAATCCACAATGCGGGACTCGGAAATCGAAAACTCAAATCCACCACTATGAAAAAATTACTCATCTGACTTCCACAAATCCGCATTGCGGGTTTGGAAAGTCAGAACCTTTGCGGAATCACTCTACAGCCGTCGATTTAGTTCTATTTCCAATCTTGACCATTCAATCTTTTAAGAGTGGAAGACCTCCCTTTTACCATTTTTTCACTAGGGCTTATTCATATGGCCCGAAAGGGTTAATACTTAGCCATTTTTGGGGAGTTTTTGCCTCTTCTTTTGGAGTAAAAATTAGTGGCTAGGCTTGATATTTCGGTGGGGGGGGTTCCCTTTCCTTCCCCTGTGGGAGTTTTATTAGGGGTGTTAACAACGGCTCCAACCGAGGATGCTATCCTCCCTGTGAGGTAGCAAGAACAATAGACTAGTGTCCTTCTTATTTCTTTTCTCTTATTTTTATTTTTATTTTTATAAATGCAAATAGAGATGAAAAATAGTTGACTTAAACTCATAAAATGGTAATGTATAGTGAGGGTGGGTTGATAGAATCATTTTTTCACTGGAGATAGTGTTTTAAGAACCGTCCATTGAAGGGTCCTTTTCCCACTGTTCACCATCCTTGTCTTGCAAAATGAATGCATTGTTTCCATGGTAAGCAACGACTGTATGCGGTCCCTGCCAAAAATTATCAAATTTCTAGGCTTGTTCTTCTCTTCTAGCATCCCATTTCAACAACAAATCTCCCACTTGGAAATTATCAGCCTTGGTTCTTTTGTCAAAAGTCTTCTTGACTTTCTCTTGAGATATCATAGAGTCAGCATGTACCCTGTCCCTAGTTTCCTATATCTTAATCAACTGATTGGCTCTCCTTTTCTTAGGGTTTGGTTCTTCTTATTTTTCTTGTATAAATTTCATTGCAGGCCCTCTGAAGGAATCAGTAAATAGCACCTCTGTTCCATACACCAATTTGAAAGGGGAAGTCTCAATGGACCTCTTGGTGGTAATCCTATCAGCCCATAGGGAAAAGTTAACTTGGTATGCCAAGCCCTCTTATTTTCCTGCAACATCTTTTTAATAATCCTAATCAAGCTCTTGTTAGATGACTCAGCTAGTCCATTTACCTAGGGGTAGTATGCAATAGAATGACCCAATTTTATATGAAAATCACTCAACAACTTGACCATTTTGTTAGATTTGAAATCTTGGGAATCATCAGTGATTATTTTAGTAGGACAACCAAACCTGGACATGATATTTTCCTTTAGAAATTTGATGATGACTGTGTCAGTGGCCTATTTGGTTGGTACTACTTCAATCCATTTGGTGAAGTAATATGTGGCAGTCAATATCCATCTGTGTTGTCCAGAAGAGTTGGGAATGTTTTCACCAATGAAATCTATCCCCCACTGTTGGAAAGAGGCTTTATACAGATATTGCTTTTAAAGGCAAGGGCGGGAGATTCCTTTTTTATTCAAATATCTGGCATTCATGACAAGTAGCTACCTCTTTATATGCATCATTGAACATAGTGGGCCAATAAAATCCTGCCATGCGAATCTTGTTGACAATGGCCTTCCAGTAATGGTGTCCTCCACAGACACCTTTGTGAAACTCTCTTATGGTCATTCTGGATTCATCTTCCAACATACAGTTCAATAAAATACCTCCAGGATCTTTCCAATAGAGGCCTCCATCTAGTATGCAAAATTTTGCAGCCTTCATTTTTATTGATCTAGCTTTTCTCTTGCCCATCTCAGGGGGTGCTTGTAAGTTCTGCAAAACATATATAATGTCAGAGTACCAAGGAGATGATAATAATTTTTCTGATACCTGCAATAATGGGTCTTGGGCAGTATTATCCAGCATGTGTGAGACCAAGTTCACACTTAGTGAATCCCAATTTGCTTCGGCCATGAGTCTGGCCAGTCCCTTCCCTTTGACAAGCTTTGTAGGCTTGATTTCTAAGTCATACTCCAATATCACAGCTATCCATTTTTCCCTTCGACCTTCTGGATCAGGCTATGTCAACATGTCTTTTACAATGGCATTAGGGACAAAAGCAACAACATGAGAATGTAGAACATAAACTCTGAAATATTTTAAAGTTTTAATCATGGCATAGGCCTATTTTTCCATAATATTGTACTTGAGCTCAACATCTCTGAGAGCTCTACTGAAGAAAGCTATGGGATGCTCAACTCCTTCTTGATTTTTCTGTAGAAGTACTCCAACTATAGAATGCTCTGAGGCAAAGGAAAACATAAGAAAAATCTTTTCAAAATCAGGACTGATTAGCACAGGTGCTTCAACAATTGCCTTCTTTATGTCTCCAAATGCTTGCTTGGCTTCAACAATCCAGCTGATCTGATTATCCTTTTTAAGCATGTTTTTAATTGATTTCATGATCTCTGCAAATTTGGGGATAAATATTCTTAAAAAGTTTACTCTGCCAAGGAAAGATTGGACTTCCTTTTTACTCCTGGGGAACTCAATTTTTTGGATGGTGTCAGCTCTGTCTGGGTCAATTTTAATTCCATCTTTAGCTATTATGTGACCCAACAACTTGCCTTATTGCATGGAAAAGTTTGACTTCTTGGGATTCAGAGAAATCCCAAACTTTCTATATTTTAAAAATACTTGGCGTAGGTGTTTCAAATGATCTGTATCAGATTTGGAATAAACATTAATATCATCCATATATATAACCACGAACTTATCTCTTTCTTCTGCAAAATCTATATCCATAGCTCTCTGAAAGTGGCTCCCGCATTTAGTAGACCAAAAGGAATTTTAGCATACATGAAAGTTCCCCAAGGTGTGGTAAATGATGTTTTTTCTTGATCTCCTGGTAACACTTTTACTTGATTGTACCCTGAAAATCCATCCAGCATGGAAATTCTTGCTGCCCCTACAAATTTCTGCAAAATATGATCCATTTTGGGTAGGGGATAATTGTCTTTTAAGGACACATTGTTTAGATTTATGAAATCTATACATAGTCTGATTTCTCCATTTTTCTTTCTTACTGGGACTACATTGGCTAACCACTTTGAGAATCTTAATGACACTATGATTTTGGATTCATATAGTCTCTTCACTTCCTTTTCTATGAGAGAGAGTAGCATAGGGTTCATCCTTCTTATATTATGCTCAAGAATGGTTTTTCACCCGTCTTTACTGGTATGGTTTGTTGTATGATAGATGTATCATATTCCTTTAAGTCTTCATAACACCATGCAAAAACATTAGAAAATTTTCTCATTAAGTCAACATAATCATCTTTAGTACTTGGGGTTATATATTTAGATAGCTTGATCATCTTAGGCTTCTCATCATCCCCAATGTTGCAGTCTTCTACTTCACTGTGTTTTGGAACAACTTTAGGGTTTTTTGCCACATCATTTTCATCAAAACGATTTTCTAATGGTACTAACCCTTTGGGGATATAGTTGCTTTTCAACTGAAGGATTTCTTTCTCTCCCAATTTTGTTAGGAACTCTATTGGATTAGGTTCCCATTCTTCATTTGCAAAATTTTCGTGGTCAATATGGGTATTGGCAAACTCCTCTGTCATCTCTAGGAATTTCTTTATCTACTGATCATCCTCAAATATTTTCCAATGTATAGTATTGTTAGGATAGAAGGCCTATGCTTTATATTGATCATATAGGTTCTGGTGGGATAAACAGGAAGTTGGGATCTGCTAGCAGAGCTGGCCAAGGTATCTGCTGTTGTGTTTTGCTCTCTAGGGATGAAGGAAATACTGTTTTCTATGAAGAAGTTGTCAAACATGTCTCAAACAACATTCCTATAGGCTCTCATTTTGGGATGTTTGGTTTCATATATCCCATTGACTTGTTGGATTATCAATTCTGCATCTCCATAGACTTTTATTTTTTTAGCTTTCAGCTCCCTAAGCACATTCAACCCTAGCCGCAAAGCTTCATATTCTGCTACATTGTTTGAGCAGTCAAACATCATTTTAAAGGACTCCAACCTGGAGCATTTATTTCCTTCATATGGGGGCATGATCCATACTCTCTCCTTGCTCCTTTCTTGTTCACGGCCCCATCAAATCCCATAGTCCAGAGGCCTTCTTTTTGGGTTGTGGCTGTAGCTTCGGGTTCCATTTTTTACTCCTCATCGCTGCCCTTTTCTACTCGTTGACCACTGTCTTGTTCACTTCCATAGATTCCAACGCATTGTATGCCTTTCTCGGTATTAAACCCATCATTTGTTTCAGGAAGGTCAACTATTTTTGTATATTTTTCTCCTAAACCTAGGTCATAATAGAAGACCGAAGAGCCTATATCAGTATCTACAGCAAATATGGGATGATTTTCGGGATTACTTTTATTGCTTACTACATAGGACAATCTCTGTTCTCTATATAGTCTTTTGTTTTCTCCAAAAACAAGTACGGTGTCATAAGACATATCCATCTGCAGTGTTCCTTTAAGTTTAGATGCCCAAGATCTTGATAACAACATCCCAAATTTGGGTGGAATGTCTACCACTACTACATCCATTACCACATTCTTCTGATGGATCTGTGTTAGTGATACAACCATATTATCTTCGATCAACCCCAGGCATTGTACTTTTCTAGAATCAAATGAGAATAAATCTTTATAAGGTCTATTGATTTCTAGTCCTAGCCTTTCTACCACTGATTTTGGCATGAGGTTATGTGAGGATCAAAAATCTAACATAGCATTATGTAGTATATGATCATGCATATTCAGATTGACATAAAAGAGGGGAACATCATCTTCCTGAGATCTTTCAACATGGGTGGAAAATAGTAGGGTGGGCCTATCATCATGTAAATTAAGAGTGTTTGGATGCTTTCCCTCTTCTCCCTTCACTATTTCCAGAATCTGATTCTTATATTCTGTATTTTTTAACAACTCATTGAAGGGGATTGAGATCTTTATCTTAGAGATTTCATTTTCTAAGTTGAATGTAGAATGAGTCTTCTATATTGTTTTCACGTTACTTTCATCCTTTCCTTCTGGGACCCTTCTAGGAACTTCAACATTCCTTTCAGTTGTTTTATCAGAGGTAACAACATTTGGATCACCCTTCCTAGGGTTTTCTTTTTTGTTGTTGTTGAGAAGTAGATGGCTCAGCAGTAGCCTTTCCTTGGTCTATTGTTACCTTTCTATTCCTCAAATTATGTTGTCTCTGAAATTCAAAAATTGCATTTTGGAAACCTCTTTGATATTGTTCAGACTTTGAAACTTCTAGGCTCTTATCTAATTGCAGATATGATTGATCATGTTCTTCTTTAGTCAAATAAAATTGGGGTTGCATCTGATCAAGGTGAATTTGATCTTCAGGATTTCCATCTTCCTCTTCTTCTACTATCATGTTTTCAGCAAAACGTGGTCTAATTGGTTGATTTTCTACATTTCTAGGGTCCCTTGGCTCTCTTGGCCTTCCTTGTGGGGCAAAAGGTCTTATGTTGTTCATGTTCCGATCTTGAGGCTCATGAGTTTCTCTACCAGGGGGTTTGTTATCTAGGGACATCCTATCCACCAGTATTTCCATGGTTTTCATCATCTGTTGAAACTTGGTGTCCATAGATTGGGAGGTGGAAGGATGGCCTATTTCATTGAATCTCTTTTTCTCAGTTTCAGTAATGTGCCTTATTTTACCCGAGGCCGTCATATTAGCTTCTACTTCAACATCATCTTTCAACATATCAGGAAGGGTAGAAGATCTTCTTTCTCTCAACATGAGGGTAAATTCACTGTCAAAATAGTTAGCATATTGAAGTTTGGTTGCACCCACAGGGGGTTTGATGTCCACATGGATAGAATTGTACATTTTCATGAACCTGGATGAAAATTCTTAGATAGTATCAACATTAGTTTTCTTCTTGTTTTCATATTGAGTGAGAATTTGGAGAGGATTTTGTTTATCCTGCCATCTGGCTAGGAAAGCTTGTTCCAACCTCTCATAGGTAGCAATACCTCCATTTGGAAGGGTTTTGAACCATTTCTTTACTTCCCCTGAAAAAATTTGGTCTAATACCCTAATATTGACATCATCTTCATATATCTCTTCAAGATCTATGGATTCAGTAAAATGGTCCACATGTTGTTGTGCAGTACCACTCCCTTCCCCATCATATCTCATGAGGCGTTGGGCATAGCCCACAGGTAGATCATGGAGGTTGGAAGGGAGGGATAAAGAGGAAAATTTGGTAGCCATTGCTCTTAGGGTTTTCTTGGAACCAGGAGGAGTATTTGAAATAGGTTTAGAAGCAAGGCTAGGTATTACAACAATGTGACCTGGAGTAGGAGGGATGATCAGGATATTGGTCTGCTTGTTGGCTACTTTAGTGAAGAGGAACAAGTCACTGTTTTCTTCTTTGGCCTCTAAACTCTCCCACAAAGCACTCAAACAATGGGTTTGGAAATTTTTTTGATCAAATAAGGTTTCTTTCAAATCTGTCTCAGATTTAGACCTAAATAAGGAATTCTCAAACTTTAAATCAAAAGAGATAGTATCTATAGTTTGGGCTTCTTCTTTAGGTAAAGAAAAAGATCTGGTCAATGGAGGAATACTTGTTTTTTTCTTTCTTTGCTTTCCAAATGATATTTTTTGGATCTGATACGAACTGTTCTGGTTTAGGATCCAGCTAAATTCTGGTAGATATCCTTCGGGAAGCCAAAATTATTTCAAGAAACTCACCAAGTGTCTCTTGTGGGACTGAAATTTTGAATATTGGAGTCGTCGGGGAAAATATTACAACCTTTATGTATATGATATTTTGTTTTCCCTCAGAGATCTAATGTGATTCCTTGTAATTCTTTTTCTGGGGTAAAGAAGTTCTCCTTTCCCAATGGAGTCGCTAGATGTTATCACTCAGGATTCTTCCAGGTTGTGGCAGAAGGGATCACTGAGGTAACTATTTCAACTACACTCTTGTGGATGGAAACTAGCCTTTCCAAACACAAAGAGGTCTCTCTCTTTCACAACTCTTTCAGCATGCAAAATATTATTTGAATTGGCTGGTTGTGTATTAAATGGTGGTGTCTAGACCTTCAGCTAAAGGGTATTAGGGATTTCAATTGGTTAGGTTGAGAATAAGTATATCATAGGGTATGGAGTCAAACTTTTCAATAGGGTTTCTGTCACAGATGACCGATGGAACTATAATCTCAAGGGCGGAGGCAAGATAAATGAGGTTTTTTCAAATCAAAGAGATATGTAGCAGATGATAGCAGAAAGGGAAACAAGATCCATCACAAAATTAGAGCATTAAAAATTAATTCTATCTTGAAATTTCAAAAAGAAAAGGTAGAATAATCTAATCATATGAATCTGAAGCATCAAATGATGAATTTAAGACCATGTAATCTTTATTTAGATACTTAGAAGAAGACAGATAATGAGAAATACTAGCAGGAAAAACATGCACAGGAATTACAGACATCAAAACACTCACTTCAAGAATCTCTGCTCCAATATCAAGTCTTTTCATTAATAAAAAGGGTGGGTTTCATTACATACTCATATTTTTCTTATATCAAAATCCCAACCCTTGGGTCTTATTCAAAACCTTCCTTTATAGGCTTACAAAAAATCAAAACCTTCTCGACTACTTCAGCCGTATGTGGTTGTTTATTAAATTCGAAACTACAACTATTTGTAAAACATCAGACCTAACTATGAGTCTTATAGACTATTTATTCAAAATAATAATAAACTGGAAGTGATGAGGCCGTCTTCTTTCCTCACGCCGAGCTGCTCAAACTAACT
The DNA here is from genome assembly GCA_027924585.1 of Larix kaempferi. Classification (NCBI taxonomy): domain Eukaryota; kingdom Viridiplantae; phylum Streptophyta; class Pinopsida; order Pinales; family Pinaceae; genus Larix; species Larix kaempferi. Next base: position 13,737,891 of record BSBM01000088.1, on the reverse strand, counting down.
GCTTCTTGATCTGGAGATGCACCAATGGGAATCTTCAGTGCGCTCCTAATGCAAACTCGGACTGTAAAAACTACTTGTTGTCCTTCGGATCGAGGCATTTTCGGTTGATTTGAAAGGTTGACGTATTGTGCCTTTCTTTTTCCTTCAGAACAACTCCCAATTGCAGAACAAATCGAGTCTTTTTCCCACCAAATTCTGCATTTTACGCAGCCGTAATATTTTCTGATAAACCAACTTCAAACCACAATAGGGAATCCACAAGGACACAATGCAGGAGTCGAAAATCAGAACTACCAAGCGGACCTTACCAAATTTCACCTTCGAAATCCACAATCCGCAAGCCGCAATGCGGGAGTTGGAAGTCAGAACTACCAAATGGAATTCATCAAATTTTGCCTTCAACATCCGCAATCTGCAATGCGGGATTCAGAAAATTGGAACACCGATGCACAACTTCGAAAAATTTACCCTTTCGACTTCCACAATCCGTAATCTGAAATGTGGGTGTCGAAAAATTGGAATACCAATTGCATAGTTTCGAAGAAAACACACTTCCACAATCCGCAGTTCGCAATGCGGGACTCAGAATTTGGCAACTCAAATTCATGCCATGAGAGAAATCACACCTCTGCAATCCGCAGTCCGCAATTTGGGACTCGAAAATCGGAAACTAAAATTCATGCCCTCGAATCCGCAATTCATTGTCCGCAATGCAGGACTCGGAAGTCGAAAACTCAAATTGACACCCTCGGAGAAATCACGCCTCTGCAATCCACAATCCGCAATGTGGGACTCGGAAATCGAAAACTCAAATCCACTCCCTCGAAGAAATCACACCTCCGCAATCCGCAATCCACAATGCGGGACTCAGAAGTCAGAAAATCAAATTCACGCACTCGGAGAAATCACACCTCCATAATCCGCAGTCCGCAATGTGGGACTCGGAAATCAAAAACTCAAATCCACCGCTCTGAAAAAATTACCCATCCAACTTCTGCAAATCTGCATTGCGGGTTCGAAAAGTCGGAACCTCTGTGGAATCTCTCTACGACCGTCGATTTAGCTCTATTTCCAATCTTAACCATTCAATATTTTAAGAGCGGAAGACCTCCCTTTTAGCATTTTTTCACTGGGGCATTTTCATCTGGTCCGAAAGGGTTAATACTTATCGTTTTTTGTGGAGTTTTTGCCTCTTCTTTTGGAGTAAAAATTAGTGGGCAGGCTTGAGATTTCGGTGGGGGGGGTGCCCTTTCCTTGCCCTGTGGGAGTTTTATTAGGGGTGTTAACGCACGTGATAAATAACTTAGCTTCTTTACATCATTTATTGGTTGGTAACTTGGTAATCACTTGAAAATAGTTATATGGTAAATGCATGATTTGTGTTTTGGTAGACTAACCTATAGGTTAAGTGATAGCTAGGTACTAAAGTGACCTTGATGTCGTTGACATCGACAGAGAAATTATCTAGTATGAATTAAATAGACTAACCTATAGGTTAAGTGATAGCTAGGTACTAAAGTGACCTTGATGCCGTTGACATCGACAGAGAAATTATCTAGTATGAATTAATATTAATTTGTGATTTAACTAATGGTTCAATACATTACTATGATATATTGATCACTGTAGGAACTTTATATAAAACACAATTGACCAAACTTTCCTTCAATGGCATAGATTTAAGAACAACAACAACAACAACACAATACGATGTTGGAAATATTCTTTTCATTGACGTCAAAGCAAGGAAATATTATTGTCATTGATGTAATATATTTATTGATACTACATATGTCCAAGATGAAGATGAATGATGACCCTAACAGGAATCCCCATTAACATAAAAGATGATCTTGACACGATGCCCAAGTGAAGATATTGATGTGCCCTTACAGGTAATGATGATTCCCAAGTGAAGATATTGATGTGCCCTTACAGGTAATGATGATTCCCAAGTGAATATATTGATGTGCCCCCACTTAAAAGATAGGTAATGATGATTCCCAAGTGAATATATTGATGTAACCTCACTTTCCCACTTGTGGAGGCAAGAAAACCAAAGGAATATGAAGATTGTTGGAAATATTGTGTCATCGATGGACAGTTTGAATACCCTATTTTTGAAGGCATTTTTACTCTAGATACCAATCTCAAATTGGATTATAGGTTACATGGTTGTAAATATTATTCTGAGACCTTTCCAATGGTATATGGAACTCTCTCTAACTCCATAGGAATGAGGACATATGAAAGGATTTGTAAAGTCAACCCAGCTAGAATTTTGGTTGACCCTGTTAGGATATTGAACAATGTGATGTCGACCCAAAAAGTGATTTAAGAAGAGTATAAAAAAGAGGATCACTTCTTTATTTGTTCACTTACTCATACAATACATGGATATCTTATAGGATAGGCACACTAGTGAAAAAGGTTGCAGTATTTGAAGAAGAGGATGAGTAAAGATTGAGTACCATTCCGAAAGGGGAAATTTTTAGGTCATCTTGGATTTTTCACTATAACTTTTGTTTGGGGGCGTTTCAGATTGTGAAAATTGGAGGATATATATAGGATATATGAAGTACCTGTGGTTCAAATTTCAAATTCTTGTTCACTATATTTTAGGAGATATGACCTCAGGAAGTTAGGGTTTTTGAATGATTATAAAATCATCTTTAAACATGTTAGTTTTGAGTTTTTTCTATAACAATTATTATAGGAATATTCAAACAGTGACCCTTGGAGGAGATAAACTAAAGATCCTGAAGAACCCGTGCTAGAATTTTCAGATGTTGATTCACTATATTTCAGAGATATGACCTTTGGAATTTAGGGTTTCTGAATGATCCTGAAATCAACTTGAAACAGGTCAGTTTGGAATTTTCACTAAATTATGTTCTAAAAAAATTCAAACAATGAACCTTGGAGGATATGAAGTAGAAATATTGAAGAACTGGTGGTATGAGTTGCAGATGTTGATTCGCTATATTTTTCGTATATATGACCCCAAGAAGTTAGGGTTTCTGAATGATCCTGAAATCAACTTCATAAATGTCAAGTTGGTATTTTATCTATAATTGTTTTTTATGATGTTTTAGACAGTGAGCCTTGGAGGAGATGAAGTAGAGATCTTGAAGAACTTGTGTTATGAGTTTCAAATATTGATTTGATATAGTTTCAAATATATGTCCTCTGGAAGTAAGGGTTTATCTATTGTATGAAGTAGATCAGAGGCAGATTATGAAGTAGATCAAAGGAATATTATGGAGTAGATCAGAGGCGTATTATGAAGCAGAACAGAGCTAGATTATGAATTAGGTCAAAGGAATATTATGAAGAAAATTAGAGGCAGATTATGAAGCAGATCAGAGGCAGATTATGAAGCAGATCAGAGACGAATTATGAAGCAGGTCAGAGACAGATTATGAAGCAGGTCAAAGGTAGATTACGAAGTAGATCAGAAGCATATTATGGAGCAAATCAAAGGAATATTATGGAGATGATTTGATGCTAACTGTATAGCAGGTTGAAGTTGATTATGAAGATATATTTGAGGTTATTATGTTAGTAGTATTATACTTGATTCTTTAGTAGGTTGGTGCCTACATATTACTAAGTTGTTGATCAGTTGAGGGTATTGGTGTCTCCAGTAGGTTGGTGCCTACAAACATTATAACAATAGGTTGGTGCCTGCAAACATGAATTTATGAAGATAGGATTTTGTGGTTTTATCCCGAAAGGGCTTCCACGTTCAATTATGTGTATTGTGATTTGATTTTATGTGTATTTATTGTTTTCAAGTTATTGAATAAGTGATGAATGTTTAAAGTGAGAAAACATATCTTATACTAATTCAGCCCCCCTCTTAGTATAAGCACAAGTCCAACATATGGTTAATAATAAGTTCTTGACCCTAGTTGCATTAGGAGGGGTGGATATATTACATACTATTTATCCTCTGGAACATGGAGTTGTGGAAGAGACATGTTAAGCCACGCTCCATAATATGTGTGATGGTGACTATCGACTTTCTACAAGAGAATTTAGTTCAATATAGTCGACACTTTCAGCTATGGGTTATAATTGGGGTTATGTCAATATAGTTTATGCTCTAGCACATTCCAACAAAGAAAGGATAGGATGCAGAAGATGGAAGTAGGTTGTGGAGGAAGGATGATTTAGAGTAGTTAAGGATGATTTTTAGGAATTAGATATGCCACCTTAGTTTTGTACTTAGTTTTTTAGCATCAATAGTTGCAGTAGAAGAGAATCTCATTTATGGGACAAAGGTTCTAGCAGAGAAGGGAAGACACACAAGGGTAGGTAAGTGTATCTAGGTGGATATTCAAAAGATGAGAAAGCAATATATGGCCTCCAAAATGACAATACAAAGTTAGGATGAATACATAAAATCTTACCAATCCAAACTCATCAAGAGATATATGTATCAACCCAAAATTTTGACTTTGATAGCTAGACTACATTATGAACTATTTTGTAGTTCTTTGCTTATTATTTGTTGAAATCAACGGGTTTGATATAATTATATTTATGGACATATGGACCTATCTATAGGTGGAATTTATGTTTAAGTTTATTGTTTATGTTATTAATGATGATAGTTGTGTGATTTACTTCTAGCATGTAAATTTAAATGGAATATTTTGGTTAATGGATACCAATTTGAATTACATCTTCATGAATAAATGGGTACATGCACATGATAAATAACTTAGTTTGTTTACATCATTTATCGGTTGGTAACTTGGTAATTACTTGAAAATAGTTATATGTTTATGCATGATTTTTTGTTTTGGTAGACTAACCTATAGGTTAAGTGGGTTAAGTGATAGCTACATACTTGTGGTACTAAAGTGACCTTGATGTCGTTGACATCGAAAGAGAAATTAAATAGTATGAAGCATTAATTCATAAGTTAATTATTGGTTCGATACATTGCTATGATATATTGCTCAATGTAGGTTTTATAGAAAACACAGTTGGCCAAACTTCTCCTTCGATAGCATACCTCTAAGAACAACAACAACATAATATGGTTAATAATAGGTTGTTGACCCTAGTTCCATTAAAAGGGGTGGATTTATTACCCACTCTTTATCCTCTGAAACATGGAGTTGTGGAAGAGACGTGTTAATCTAAGCTCCCCAAGATGTGTGATGGTGACTATCAGTTATCTACAAGAGAAGTTATTCCAATATAGTCGACACTTTCACCTATGGGTTATATTTGGGGTTATGTCAATATAGTTAACACTCTAGCACATTCCAACAAATAAAGGATAGGATGCGGAAGATGGAAGTACGTTATGGAGGAAGGATGATTTAGTGTAATTAAGGATGATTTTTGGGAATTAGATAAGCCACCTTAGTTTTGTACTTAATTCATTCCTTGTTTAAATCACTTACTTAATTCATTCAAGATAATATTAGTATAATTTTCAATTCATCCTTAATTATTGTTTCTTAGTTAGTAATATTGTTGAGTGTTGTGTTTACTTGATTATTGTCTTGCATGTTTGTCTATCATCATATAAGAAATATGCATTATTGGCAGTGATGCTTATCGTTAGTACACACAAGTTATGTGCCTTGCTTACATACACTAGTATCTTTTTAAAATATATTAGTTATTAAAATAATGTCACAAATGGTTGGTGCATAATGCTAGTGATTTAATCTTCATTTGGATTAATTTTCATTTCATTTGGAATTACATTTTATTATAGGATGAAATTGTATTTCATTAAGATTGAATTTCATTGCATTAAAAGACTGATTTTGTAAATCTTACCAAGGATCGGATTCAATTTCATTTGAGTTGATCTAATTAGGGAAATGGTAGCATTATTAATGATGGGTAGGTGAGGTACTATTTTATTATATAGGTGTTTCCAAAAAAACGCTTATTATATAAACAATCTAACTATGTCAATGATATTTTACCTATGAATTTAACATTATCTAATTTCCTTTTCAAACTAGGAGGAACGCATAGACACTTTACATTGGAACTAAAAAAAGATATGAAAACCCATAGAATAATAAATAGTTTAACTTAATTAGTAATTAATTAATTAACTATAATAAATATTAAAATAAAAAGAAGACATTATCAAACTTAACATCCCTTTTATACATGTCTATATAAAATGGTGTAGGTAAAAAATTATCATAGTTTGAAATATAATAATAACTTCTATTATGGTTCACCTATTATGACATTCCATTTTGTATCGCACTAAATTACCCACGTTAAATCATCCTTCATTTAAATATTTAAAGAAAAATAACCCCCCCCCCACATATATATATATAATTTGATAAATTAAATATTGACGTTAAAATTCATTTTCTCTAATAATAACATCAAATATATATATTAATAATACAAAAATCTTCATAGCTTATAAAGAATGGCAGTTATCATGTGTATTTCAACTTTGTTTAGCTTTCCTCAATATTCTCCTTCTTTTAAAATTAGACAGATTAAGTGTGAATGTTGAGTATGTGATATATTCTTTTCAGGTGTGGGGGGGTACGTCTTTGACCGCACCTGATGATCCCCTCCATCTAGTGCTATGTTGTATGCGTTGAGCGCTGCGCGCGACACTGAATAAGGGGGGGTTATAGGGGTGGGGTGTGCTGAATCCCTCCCCCTTTCACAAAATGAACATCAGAAATGGGCGTTAGTCCGTTTCCGATACGAGGGAAGCGAGTTCGAAATTTTGGGGGGCTATTTTCGGCTTATTTTTGGGTTCTTTCTAAAAATATGTAATTTAATTCCGGTTAAGGGATTGGAGTCTATTTTCTAATCCTGGTTAACAGATTAGGGTTTTGGATGTTGCGTAATACCTATATTTGTATTGTGAGTGGTTAATAATCAATATGAGAAAATAAGAGGTGTGGCTCTAAGTTTTGTTGATTTTCGTGGTTAAGGGTTTCCAGGGTAAATATCTGTGTATTATGTGTGAATGCTATGGTGTAATCTCTATTTTTATTAAAATAATCGGTATGCTTTGCTTGTCCACAACATGTTTAAAACTTACATGTGGTATTAGAGCTAGGTTATTGGCTTCAGGGGGATGCCTTTGTTGCCGAGGGTTAGACGCGGTTGATAGATCTTGGGTCTGTGATAAACCTAGGTTCAGTGGGAGCTTTGCAGCGTTGATTTGTGCATTGAAAAAGAATGACGAGTAGTTCAAGAATTGAGATCGAGAAAATTACTGGCCAAAACATTGAGCTATGGAAACTCAAAATGGAGGATATTCTTGTAGATAGGGAATAGTTGATTGTTGTGGATTTGGGTACACAACCCACTAGAACATCGAAAGAAGATTGGGAGAAATTAGATAGAAGGGTGAGGAGTACAACCCGACCGTACTTATCGGACTCTTTGTTGTTGAACCTATCTGGAGAAGATAGTGTGGTAAATCTTTGGAAAAATCTAGGGAGTTTGTATTAATCAAAATCCCTGGTAAACAAATTGTTTATGAAAAAGAAACTGTATCACCTCAGAATGAATGAAAACAACACAGTGTCAGAGCATCTAAATGTCTACAATACTATGGTAAGTCAAATAACCTCTATTGGCATTAAAATGGCTGAAGAAGATAAATGTATTACATTATTGTGTTCCTTGCCCGATTCTTGGGATAACCTAATTATGGCAATAGGTAGTGCTAGTCAAGCAACCTTAAAATTTGATGAAATAGTATCATCCCTGTTGTCATAAGAGATGAGGTGGAAATACATGGATAATCATAGCATGGATTCCTGATTTGTGAGAGGTCGCCCCTAGGAGAGAATAAAAATAAGGGATCTGGGGGGAGATCTAAATATAAGGGTAGATCTAAATCCCAGGAAAATTTATAAGGAAGTGTTGGAAATGTGGTAAAGTCGGGCACCATAAAAAGGATTGCATATCTAAGAATGTTGAGAAATCAAAGGGATGTGAGGATACCCTTTTCATAGAGGCGAATACCACCTCAGAAGAAGGTGGGTATTTGTACCTATCTTCCACAAAAAATCATTCAAATCGTGATATATGGCTGATTCACTGAGGTGTGTCATGTCATATGACCCCTCATAGGGAGTGGTTTTGTGAATATGAAAGGTACGATGGAGGATATGTGTTCTTGGGAGATGATTCACCAACCAATATCATTGGACGTGGAAGAGTTAAGTTGAAGCTGAAGGATGGAAGGATTAGAACTCTCCTTGGAGTACTACACATTCCAAATCTAGCGGGAAAATTGATATCTGTTGGAAATATGGATGCTACAAGTTTACAGATTATTCGTGGAAATGGAAAATGAAAAATGGTTCGAGGATCAATGCATTTAATGAGGGGATTTCGGAGGGGAACTTTGTATAGACTATTGGGAAGCACAATCATCGAGGAATGTAACAGTTCTGTTGTTCCCAAGGGAGGAGATAAAGAAGATGTAATACCCCTAGTTTTGACATGGAATGTAATTATCCAATATTATGTAAATGATGTAAATATTCTAGTGCGAATTCCTAGTGCGAAGCTCAAGGCCAAGGCCCGAATAGTGAATGTTTAGGCATGTATGATGTTATATTTCTATTTTGGACCATATGATTGGATTTTATGCCTAATTCGAAATATATGTAAATATTATGCCGAAAATTAATAGAATGGTCCAACAATGGTTGTGTAAAGAGCACCAAAGGGGCTATGAATCCACTAGAAGGGAAGAGGAAGGGGGATTATGGGAAACCCAATCCTATGTTGCCATGTGTCGACCCTAGAACTCACCCTAAATTCTATCATGTGATGAGAATAAGATAATTATCTCTTTTTATTACCATTTTCCAATCATTTATTGCACATGTGAGGTTGGTGAGAAAAGTCACTTCATGTAGTCATTGAGCATGGGGACTGTGACAGTTATGTCAGCTGTCAGCAATCCCATTTCTTCTATGGTCAGAATCCATGTTAGCTGTCTTTTATTTGGATTCAACACTCTTTTGATCATTATTCCATTCTCATTATCTCATGCAATTTGCTGCACTACGTAGAGTTACCATGGCTGTTCATGTCCATTACTAGACTGTATGCTTAACCTATAAATTCGAATTAAAGGACAGAGCTACATTTTTGGAAGGGAAAAACAGTTGGTTGTAGGAGAGCAGAGAGGATGGGCAGCTCAGAACCTTACCCATGGAGTTATGCTACTTGTAGGTGCTTGGGAAGTCATAAATCAAGGCTACAGGTGGTTTTATAGGATCCATATCAGATTGGAGTTCTTCTATGCACACACTACAAGCACCCAGCAAGATAGATCACCCAAGAGAACCGTGTATCGATGAAGGGGATGTCTGAGCTAGAAGGGTGTTGTGTGGGACAGGTACTATGGAAGCCAAGGCCGTGAGGGATGAGTGAGACCCTATAGAGCTCTGTAGGAGCATTTGACTAGGCACGGAGAGCAGAACGGGTTGTGGGATGAGAGATTGAATCCTGTGGGTGTTTCCTTCTACCTGGTGGCCTCATATCCCAGCTTGGGGGTGGCCTCAGCAGCAAAAAGAGTATATGTTGGACTGAGTGCCTATGGTTGGGTGGAAAAGCGCTCTTACACAGCTAGTTGCTTGGATCTGCGTTTCTTAAAGATAAGTATTCTTATGTGTTTAATTCTGAATTGTTTTATTGATGCCTGTAATGTTATGCTGATGTATTTTCATATTAGATGTGTGTGGATTGTTTTGAATTCTGTTGTGCCTGCTCAAATTACATTTCTACACACACTCTGCCATTGAAAATCGTATTATGGGCTTGGGGAAAATTTTTAGAGCCCGGGTTTTTCCAATGTCCCCTCTCGATGGTTGGATTGGGTAAGGGGGGACGTTACAGAGTGGTATCAGAGCTTTTGGTTGCAATGCCGGAGCTGTATGGGCCATAAATCACGATCTATAGGTAACAGGATAAAAAATGGTCGTGCAGGGTTAATTTTTGTTGAATGGTTTTCGAATGACAGTTAACCGGCTTGGATAAGTCTAAAGATAGCTTTGAAACCTTCCCCATCATCGACCAATGGAAACCTTGCAAAAATCCAAAAGTTTAAAATTTGGGAAAATTTGGTTGGGCCCCACCCGTGCTAGGTGGCAGGGTGACGTGGGGGATCCACCTGGGAGGGAGGTCCAACGTGGAGGAGATGCGTGGGAAGAGGGTGTGATGTGGACCGGCCACATCATATCTATATGTACTGGAGACCATAAAGGATGGAGTGAAGGCAGTTTCGCAATGGCCAAAGCAGGCTTCCCTTACCGCTCTTTCGACTTGCGAAATCCTGTGGTGCCGACACGTGGAAGGTGGTTTGGTATTTTTCAACCACCCATCCCTTCCTCCTAGCATGCATTTTTGTGATGCGAAATGGCTGTGGGCCGTTGATATTTTCATCTCCCGATCAACGAACGTTGATCTCTTCCGCTGTTAAACCGTACTCCAAGGGTCACGTCGCGTGTTATACTCCGTGCTTCTTTTCCCAACGGGACCTACCTCCACCGTAGATCTCACCTGCCGCTCCAATCTGAACCGTTGATCTCTTCCACTGCTTAACCGTAAAGGAGGAAGCATGAAGGTGGTTTCACAGTGGTGGAAGGTGATTTCCCTTACCACCCTACCAACTTGCGAAATAATGTGATGCTGACACCTGGATGGTGGTTTATGATTTCACAACTGCTTATCACTTTACTCTAGCGTGCATATTTGTAGCGCAAAATGAATATAAGCTGTTGATATGCTGTTATCGGAAAATCCACTCGAGCGGACACAAGCAGGATCTCCCTAGCTCAATGTGAGTCTAGAACAAATAGAACAGACTACAAATACATCTCCTAGATCTACTTAAGGATCGAGTACTAGATGTCTTACCTTTTACTTTGCAATCATTTCTCCTGAATGATACTCCACGTCTCACGATCGTCAAATCCAAGCTGCAATACCTGTTAAGACAAAGAAACAAGAGAAACCAGTAAAAGACATCTATACAATAAGAGATCTAAGTAAACAGTTAAGCAGGTAAACTACTCAATATCATTGCACACATGAACAATATTGGTGGAGAGAATTTGTATTACTGTAAATAGAGGAGTACATGATAGAGATATAGAACTACAACCAAGACTTAACGTAGTAGCCCTTCTCCGACCAAGCCAATTTCCACGTCCTTCCAAAGAAGTATGAGTTCTCCAATAGGTGAATGGAGGTGTTCTAAGAGTGATTTCACCAGCATGTAGATACCATAGGCTTCCTCCCTTTGGGATGGGAGTGAGCTTCAATTATATAGGACTAAGTGGATAGGATATGTATAGGATAGGTTGAGAGATGGTAGGAGAGAGATAGGGGATCCTCCCAAAGAGTTAGGGTTCGAGTACCAGCTCCCCTAGAGGTCATGGATAAGCCCCTAAATGAGCAAGTTTCGAGAAGGATCTCGAATAAGCTATTTTTTCCCATTAACTGACCTCATCGCACCCTGCAGTGGAGCAAGATGCGACGTCGCATGTTGCTATTGTGCAACCTACCACGACCCTTCAAAACCTAGCACAACTGAGCACAAATCCTCCCAGGATGATTATTTAGTCCAAGTATCTTTAGGGGTGTATACACTGAATCTTATGATGAGTAGTTTTTGGGTGTAACAGAATGCCCCCAAAGCATGAAGCTGTTAAGGATGTACATGTGAAGTGCTTTGAAAGAAGTAATGACAATAGGCTCGATGGACGAAGGACACTGTTGTAGTACAAATGACTCCGAACTGACAATCTCATATGAAGTACAACATGGTTGCCGACCAATACATTGCAGATCCATGGTAGTAATGACCGACTGAACACAATCATGACTACTAGACATAAGCGTAGATCTATGATGAGATGATAACATAGCCACGACCAATACAAAAGTGGATCCGTGTAATATGACTCAATACAAACTCCATCGCAACCTGGGTAAAACATGACTCCCCAAGGTCTTTAAGCTGAACCCGCAATGATACGAATCTATCCATGTGATTACAAATGTCTTGACGTCGAACATGGTAGAAACCACTTGATGACCGGTCATTGATGTAAACCATTAACAAGTGCGAGGGAGATCACCATTGATGTCAATGATTCCCAAGGTATCACAGTACATATCATCGAGCATGAATAAATGAGTTGAAGTCGAACGCAAGATGAAATCTTTCAATCAAGAGTCAATGATGTAAACTCATGATGAAAGCGAGGTAACCTGCCATTGAGCCATGCATGGCCAAGGTACTTGGTTGGTTTCTAGATTCAATCCTCGGATGATGTGTTGAAGTCGACAAGGATGAATCCGTCGAAGGAGGGCCATGATGAATCCCCCATCAATCGACACGAAACATGACAAAAGATGTGTAGAGTGGATCGGATGGTACAGTAACATGTAAGATTGACTCAAAGTAACAACGGCATGACGACGTGTGTACTAACTGTAGATGATAGATAGTGAACGTGTTCTTGAATATGGGCATGGCATGACTTGGCAGTATTGACATAATGAGAATGATGCAAACTTTTAATGCAACTGATAATGGAAGCTTTCTCCGGATGACTCAGAGGAGTAACAAGACTCAAAAAGTAAGAGGGGACTTATAAACAAACAGATGACACAAGTATTGTATGCAAATGCAGATGAGAGCCATGTTCAAGAACGACTATATACTGCCACTAAGGTATGTAACACAAACACTTTCATTTTTCCCCATCATGAATGATGAGTGCCTCATGTGTTTTTTACGAGCTTGATGAGGGTAACCAGATGCTCAATATAGCTCATCTCATAAATGAGTCCAATCCCAAATATTTTTCGAACCTAGGATAGGAGGGGTTCGTCCCATGATGGGCCCTTCAATGTGAAAATTTTAACGATTCCATAGAAGGTAAACTCGGTCGTCATTTCATGTTTAGAGAGTCTGAAAAGAACTAAAGAAGACTCCAACGGTCATTTTTCATAAAGTTAGCCTCATCGCCCGAAAAAGGGTAAAACAATGCGGGAGAGGACTCTTCCAGTCATGATTGGCTAGAGTATACCTTTTTCGTAATTAGTACCTCCTGGTCCGAAAAAGGGGTAAACTATCACCAGGAAGATGACCACTCAAATACTTTAACAAGCGTGAACATGACAAGTTCACTTGGCAATCTTTTCATTTTTCGAGAGCCTGAAAAGAGCTTAACAGTAGACTCTGGGGGGTGTCCTTTTCCATGGGAGTTTAACGAGCCCAGAAAAGTGATAAATCATAACTCGGTACTTGCTCTCATGGTTTCGTGAGTACGAGAACAAACGAAGAGTAAACTTGTCCTCATGCAATAATTACGACTAACCAAAAATAATAATGACAAAACATTCAAAGGGTGTTTATACCTGTAATTACCGTTGGTGATGCAAGAAACGGCACAAAAGACCACTTTACGACTTCTGTACACTAGAGAAAGTGTCAAATAGCCCCAAATATAATGACAAACGGTCAAAACTATAGTAAATGGCCCAAAAGCATCAAAATATTTGAAAAGGAATATTCCATTCTATTTATAAACAGAAATATGGGACAAAAATAGAAAACATTGTTTCAATTGCCAATTTGGGTGGAGAAGTACCAATTTGGAGCCAAAACTTCCTTTGCCGATTTCGGGAGCTACGATCCGCCATTTCGCCAACCATCCGGATTAGGTAGGCCTAAACTTCATCCAACAAATTTCCAGTGGTTTAGTTTTTGCTTTTAGGTCCATTTTTTGGGTTTTTGATGGTGTTGTGGAGGGCTTCATGCGCCCTCGGCTCGTCGCAGGTTGCCCTTCTAGGACCTGCGACGAGACCGATTCGTTGCAATGCTCAAATGCGAGAGGTGTGACATCATTGCACTGTACCTAAACGTACAGTGCGACGACAGAGAACCATAATCCAAATATAAAAAAGAATTCAAAAAATGGACTTCTGAGGCTTGAAGCAGGACCTAACAGTGTTAAAATGTCCTTCTTGGTAGGTTACCAGCTAGCCAATATGGTAATGGAGTGGCGAGAGAGAGAGAGAACATGAAGTAGAAGATGAACAAGCTGCGAACGATCCACAATGTGTGGAAGCTTTGAGAAACTGTGGGTTATTCAAGTTCTTTGAGATCCAGGGGATGAGATCCCAGATCTCACTACTGACACACATGCTCAAGAGTTGGGATGCAACCCAACAATACTTTGTGGTATGTGAGCATATCCTCACGATAGACATTGAGGATATCTACTTTCTTATCGGTTTGTCCTGAAGAGGGGACACTATACATCTTACTGGGACACGGGCCAATGACCGTACAGTTGAGGACATGATATCGCAGCACTGTATCGCTAGCTCTCAAACTTTCAGTGGGAAGATTCTCATCAGGGATGTGGTGAGCCATCCACTGCGGACCATATTGCTTACCATTACTAGGGTGGCGGGTAGCCAAGCCCCACACACAGCTACTCGGACCCAGATGCTGTATGCGGAGGATTGTATGTCCCCCATGGTTTTCAACTGGTACGAGGGTCTCCTCGCAAACATCCGAGCTTAGCTGACCAAGTGTCGGCGAGGGGAGCCTAAGCAGTTTGGGTATGGATCGATCATAGTATCGTTCCTCTTAGAGCAGATTCCTCTTCTACGTCCGCAGTTGCTACTTGATGACAAGGAGCCCAGGGATCCCCATATGCTCAGATGGGTTGAGGTCATGACCCGTCATGGTGGCGAGCCCATCATTAGCTTTGGTCCCGAGTTTTTTAGCTGGCTAGAGGGCCAGTTACTCATGGTCGAGGACTTTCCATATAGCGGTACGGAATTTTGAGAGGACCCCGACTTGATGCTACTGGAGGGTGCAACATGGGGCGACATAGGTGAGAAAAAAACTACCCTTTGTATTTTTAGTTTTGTATATTATATCATTTTTTTGATGCAGTACTGACAAGTATGTAATATGTGTGTGCAGATGTGGACCCCGTACGGCCGGTGGGTCTCTCCCTTCTGGCGAGGAGAGACAGAGGCGGGGAGGTAGTCGTTCCTGCAGGTGCTCATGCTGCCATCGAGGAGATGGAGGAGGTGTACAGGAACCTATCCTAGCTGACCGGGGAGGTACGAGAGCCAGTTATTGATGACTTACCAAGGCCCATGCAGAGATTTGGGGTTGGAGCGTCCATGCACTTCAACGCATTACTCCGCAAGGTGGCTCGGACTGTGGAATGTTTCCTCACCCAGCGATAGCGAGCTGTTCGAGCTAGGGGTGGTGTACGGGTCAGGCATCAGGCCTGATGACACTTCTATACTTGTACTGAGAGCTTAGAGGCCTCAGATTTTGTACTAGTGAAAGATATGATGCTTCATATTTTTGTAGAGACTCACTGAAAGCCATCGTGCTTCAGATTTTGTACCAGCACTACTTTTGAGTGATATATATATATACAGACATTATCAACGATTTATACATTATGTGTTTTTTTTTAAATGATTAGTGATGTGATATTGTTTACATGTTTGCTTCTACAATATTTACATGTCGTGAATGATTTTACATATTATGAATATTATGTGTGTGTGATGTACCAATCCAAAATGAAATTGGCTATCGAGTCAGCAACTGTCTTTAACTCTCGTGGAATGTGCAGGTATTGAATGGATTCAAGTGACCTTTCCAGGAGACATACTCATCTGAAGAGACAGAGTAAGGTGGGATCACGGATGGCGTAAACCCGGTTAAGATGGGAAACCACTAATTGAGAATCCATGTGGATGACAATGTGGTTCATACCCAAGGAAATGGTGTTAGCTAGGGTTCCGATTACTGCTTGATATTCTGCGGCATTGTTAGTCGCAAACCCTAGGCAATTTCCTCCTGAGCAAATGAGCTCACCTATAGGGGAATATAGTACCCAGGCTGCCGAAGCAAGGTTACGGGTATGCCTGCTGGCACCGTCTGCGAATCCATAACACGTTGCCATCTGCACACGTAGACAGAACATGGTATAAGAAGCGGAAACAAGATCAAAAGACACTCGAAAAAGAAATGCGTCACACCACACAAAAACACACCATGTACAGTATATACAAGCAAGTCTATGCATGAGAGATCAAGCATAGTATCTCTTTAGGTAAAGCCCATTGCGGGGTTCACCCAAAGAGATTCCGTCATAGTCTTCAATCTCGTAAGCACCTTTTTCCAACACATGTTTTATAATGTAAGGTCCATGCCACATGGACTTGAACTTCCCTGCTCCTAGTTTGTCGTGCTTCTAGTCATAAGTGAGAACCAGGTCACCCTCGTTAAAGATACGAGGTTCAACTGACTTATCATATTGGGATTTGATGAGTTTCTTGTGCGCTTCATTAGCAAGAGTAGAATCTCGACGAGACTCGTCAAGTTTTGCTAAGTGCAAGAGACGTTCTTCCTCGGAAGTAGTGTTAGGAAGAAGTTCGACAACGAGTTGTAGAGGCGGAATTTCGCACTCTATCGGTAGGACAGCCTCCAATCCATATACCAATTGGAAAGGAGTGAAGCATGTGGTGGTTTTGATGGAATTTCGGTAGGCCCATAATGCTGAAAAGAGCATGTTATGCCAATTAG
Organism: Larix kaempferi; assembly: GCA_027924585.1. Taxonomy (NCBI): domain Eukaryota; kingdom Viridiplantae; phylum Streptophyta; class Pinopsida; order Pinales; family Pinaceae; genus Larix; species Larix kaempferi. Next base: position 13,721,258 of record BSBM01000088.1, on the reverse strand, counting down.
ACTTATGTGTCCCTACCATCCTTTGGACCATAGTTTTCAAGACCTTGTTAATGGCCTCGACCTGTCCATTGGACTGCGGGTAGTAGGGTGTCGAATTTTCATGGCGAAAACCCAACCTATCGCTCAGTTCATCAACCATATGGTTCTGGAAATGGGAACCATTATCTGTAACAATTACCTGGGGAACTCCGAACCGCGCTATTACATGATTTAACATGAATAGTACGGTGGTTTTGCTGTCGTTCTGGTATGTAGGCATAGCTTCGGCCCAATTTGTAAAGTAATCCACATCTACGATTATGTAACTATGCCCCTCGGCCGAGGTAGGATTACAATGCATAAAATCAATGCCCATTTTGCGAAGGGGCCCACGATAATAACCGGATGTAGTGGGGTAGGATGAGTGCACTTCTTCATATGGAAGTGTTGGCAAGGAGGACATTTCTTAACAGCCTCAATACAATCTTTGAAGATGGTAGGCCAGTAATATCCTGCGCACAAAATATTCTGGGCTGTAGCCATCCCAGAGAGGTGACCGCCACATACCCCAGCGTGACAGTCATTGAGAACGCGTTCAGCCTCATCGTGAGTTAGACAACGTCGAAGAATTGAATCGATGCCACGACGATACAAAGTATCATTGATGACCAAATAATAATTTGCATGGTGACGTATCTTACGACGATCGTCATGAGACAGTTGAGGATCGAAGCGTTGGGTTTGAAGATAAAAACAAGATATCTCCATACCACGGATCAGTTGTATTGATGAGAAACAATGATTCATCCGGAAAGGAGTCATTGTGCTCAACTTCTGCATCAGGATGGGGAAGGTCGTAAATAAGCTCGGCAAACACCAAAGACTTCTTAGACTTGGCTTTCTCGAAAAGAAGATCGAATTCTTGCAGTATCACGATCCAACGTGAATACTTGTCCCCAAGTACCTGACGTGTCAGTACATGGTACATGGGGTTCGAGTCGACAATGATGGTGGTGGTGCGGAGTAAGATGTAGTGACAGAATGTTTGGATGGAAATGACTATCGCGAAAGCAAGTTTTTCGACATGTGAATATCTAGTTTCAGTGTCGGTGAGACCCTTACTTGCATAGTATATTACATGTTCCTGGGCGTTTTGGTTCTCCTGTACCAAAATCAGGGTGATGGTGGTAACAGAAGCGGCGAGATATAAAATGTAATCTCGATTATAATTAGGCGTTTGGAGCACGAGGGCATGCATGATGGCATGTTTGATACTGTCGAAGGATTTTTGAGCTTGGTCGTCCCAAATGAACGGGACGTCCTTCTTGAGCAGTCTCATATACCCGTGAGTCTTCTCCGCGAAATTGCAAACAAAACGTCTTAAATAAGTCGCCTTCCCTTGGATGCTTTGAAGTTCCGTAACATCAGTCAGGGGTGGTAGGTTGATGATGGCCTCCACCTTTAAGGGATCAATGTGGATCCCATCCTTCGAAACGATAAATCCTAAGAGGTGTTCGGACTGGACGCAAAAGATACACTTGTGAGGATTCAGACAGATATTGTATCATCTGCATCTGAGGAAAATGGCCATCAGATGATCAATGTGGAACTCGCGCTGCTTTGAATGAGCGGGGAGATCATCCGGGTAAGGTTCCACAAAGTCCTTAATATCATGGAAGGAATACGACATAGCCCACTGAAACGTGGTGCCAGCATTTTTAAGGCCAAATGGGAGCTTGCGGTATGCAAATGTACCCCATGGGAAGATGAAATCCGTCTTATATTGGTCGGCTATGTTGATCTCAATTTGGTTGTAACCAAAAAATCCATCCATGAATGAGAAGATGACGCTTCCGGCACAGTTGTCGATGATCTGGTCAATGAAAGGGGTCAGGTAGTTGTCTTTTGGATAAGCCCGGTTAAGGTCCTGATAATCAACACAGACACGAATGGTGCCCTGCTTTTTGTTCGCAGGAACGACGTTTGAGACCCAATCTGTCAATGGGACAGGATAAATAAAACCAGCCTTTAAGAGCTTTTCAATTTCCTCCTTAATTGCCGCAGTCTTCCGGGGGTGTACCGGTCGCAACTTTTGGCGCACAGGTTTGATTTCGGGATAGGTTTTTATTTCATGAGAAACAATCGCGAGGTCTATCCCAAGCATCTCCTAATAGGACCAAGCAAATATGTCTCAAAATTGCTTGAACAAGGCCGTGCTAACAACGATTTCTTCAGGGGAACACTTCTGGCCTATACGAATGTGTTCCACTATACCTGGTTTCACTGAGATATCTACCGGGGTGGCTGGCTCAATGTTGGCCAAGTTTCCCTCCGTGTCCGTAAGACATGTAAGGATGGGGGAATGAGGGGATGGGTAGATATTTGGTGAAAAGAGGTTGTGAATGTTGTCCTCTATGTACTCCAAAAGAGGAAGAAAAGATGACCTATGGTGGAGATCATCCCACGGACTGTCGTCAATATTCATTACTTCCATGATGGACTCGTTTGAATGAAAAGTTTGAAGTAAGAGATCAGGTAGAGATGACGTCCATCGTAGAGAACAAGATGGAGAGGCCACAGTTAAATGGTCCTCAGGTGCTGATTGGATAGCCTCGTAAATATGTTCAGCGGGTGAAAGAGGCATTATATCTCCAAGCAGGTATGTTGTGGCTTCATCTGGTACAAGCCAAGCATCGTTAGAGTGAGATGAAATCTTTGTGGAGACCATGTGCACTATAGCAACATGATTAGGGGGGTTCATGGTTGGAAAAATTCCCATGAGAGATGAATCTTTCAATAGGCCAACCCCTACACTCTCATACTGTTTTGACATTTGTCCAATGGAAGGAACGTGGTCACCAGGATGAGAAGTGGCGTTTGGTGTACAAAAGTCTAATTGGTCGATAGTAACAATCCGTCCTTGGTGGGGGAATTGCACTATGCGGAAGATTGAAGAGGCTACCGCCTGCATGGTGTAAAACCAATTGCAACCAAGCAAGAGATTATAATCTATCGGGGCCGAGACCACTTCCACGTTAATGGTTATGGTCTTTCTGCCCAACTCAACTACAAGAGCTTGTAAGAGCCCATGAGGTTGAAAGCCACGCCTGTCGAATGCTTTCAACGTGGTAGGAGAACGATTCAATTCAGGGGAGCCGATGGCTCTCCAACAGGCGATCGACATGACAAAAGTGGAGGAACCTTCATCTAAAAGGGTACGATGGAAAATCTTCCCAGCAATGTTCACAGAAACTTGGAATGCGAGCTGGTGTGAGAGCCTCGAATTAAGGTTGTCAAGTCGGAACATGATGGTATTCGAGGAATTGGGGTCGACTGCACCGATGGCTGCAAGGAGAGTTTTGCGTTGATTAAGACAATTCTGTAAAACTTCCAAGGTAGAGATGGCGCAAGGAGCTTGTGCCAAGTCTCCCACGATATTGTAATTTTGAGCCGCCTGAGCGTTAGGATTGAAAACAACTTTTTGAATCGTGCTTTTGGGCGGTCGCAATATCGAATCCAAGGAGGGATTCTCAATGGTGAGAGAAGTTGATGGTATAGTGACATCAATCAAAGAGTCAGAAGCTTTTTCAGTATTACTTCCAGTGGATTCCTTCGAAGGGACCGGGTCATAAGATCACGAGTGAGTATTTAAATTGATCGTCTCATTACACAGCATGAGAACATGCGCGGTATTGGATGGTTCCCCCTGGGCTGGGGGGGTTGAGCAATCATCTGCTGGTTCTGAGTAGGAAATGGATCACTGAGGACTGCGGGAGTTGGTTTGCCTCGAAGAAAATTTTACACTTCGTCTCTATGGGGGCACTCTTTGGAGAAATGGTCATCTCCACACAGTAAACAAGGATACTTTAGTTTCTGTTTCTACTTGGCATCACCAGGAGTGCTCTTTTGTTCCTGCTGTGCAGAAGACTTTTTGGGTTTCCCCTTTTTCTTCTTTTTGCCATTAAAATTCTGAGATGAAGCTGATTGAACATAATTCACCTCTTCAGTTATAGCAGGAGCGGTCGACTTGGTGGTGCTGTGGCCAGCCTGAGCCGATAAGGGGGAAGACCCTTGAAGGTTGGATGATCCAACAGTACTAGAGGCAGGATGGGTGTTAAGGGATCCAATGATTCCATCGATTTGGAGTCCCTTATGTGGTTTCGCGGGGTCATTAACATCACGGGGTGCATCAGGTAGAATATTAAACAGAGTGGCAGATTGAGTGTAAACCAGGTCTAGCAGATGGGCACTCGCAATGGCTTGTTCTTCGGTGACAACACCTCTCATGGAGACATCTTTTGCTATGGTGGGAATGAGCGATTTTGTAAACTAGTCTGCTAGGAGCTGATCTAGAATAGGAGCTTTAATAAGATGTCGTCTCCTTCGTTGTTCATGGATATGATCGGAAATATGAGTGGTGGTATTCTGACGGAGCGAGGTTAAAAGCTTAGTACCAGTCTCATACCTTATAGGTAGTTGAAAATGTGTCAAAAAGTTCTTAGCAAGGGAGCCAAAATCAGGAAAAGAGTGGGGTGGCAACTCGATGTACCACTTGGCAGCCGAATCGGTGAGAGTCCTTTGAAACAATCTAAGACGAATTGAATTTTCCATTAAGGAATTAGATGAACACCATAAGTGGTATGTCATCATGTGGTTTTTAGGGTCTTCACCCGGCTTGCCGTCAAATTTGGGAATATCAGACGGGAGTTTCACCGGAATCAGTGGCCAATTAGATCCATGGTAAATAGGATCGTTAATTAAATGGGATAGGTCAGGCAAGTCCAAAGTAGCCAGAAAGGGAAGTTGTGGGTTAGGCTGTGCGTATTGATAATACGGATAAGGCGTGTAAGGGCCAAACTGACCCTAAGGTGTACTAGGAGGAAATTGACAGTAGGGGGGTGTGCCTCCCGGACCGTAAGGGGGTCCGCCACCATAAGGTGGTCCATTCCAATAAGGTGGGGGTCCACCTCCACCACCGGGAGGGGGCGGAGGTCCGCCACCACCAGTGGGAGGAGGTGGGGGTCCATAACCGTAATAAGGTGGCCCACCACCGCCTCCGACTGGAGGGGGTGGTGGACCATTTCCACTGCCAGAAGGATGGGCCCCCCCACCACCTCCACCCCTGGAAGGGTGAGGGTTTCCACCACCACCGCCACCACCATAGTAATTCGGTCCTCCATCGCCTCCGCCTGGAGGGGATGGTGGACCACCTCCGCCACCTGAAGGGAAATGTCCTCCTCGACCATGATAGGGTGGTCCCCCGCCACCTCCGCTTGGAGGGGGTGGTGGACCATTCCCGCCACCACCGGAAGGGTGGGGGAAGTTGTAGGTAAAGTGAGGTGGGCCTCCACCAAGGTTAGGTGGGGGTCGGCCGATCGAGGGTGGTGGTATTTGAGGGATAGTCGATTGGGGTCTGTGGTGCAACACAGGCTGTTGCCCCCATAGAGAGTATGGTGCGTTTTCGAGATTAGATTGACTTGGCGCAGGGTTAATGAAACCTGGATACGATTGACTCCATGGGGGTTGAGTTACATTGGACGCTCCCCCAACATGAGATAATCCCATGGTGGATGGTCTGGCGGGTTGATACGGTCCAACAGAAGGTCTGTTGGGGTTTCCACCGCTTATGTTCTGGTTAGGAAACGGGGGTTTCCCCCCAGCCACAGTAGGCTGAACCCTATTCAAAGGTTGAACTAACATAGGTTGTTGACTAGCTACCGTAGTAATAACATTACCAATAAGGTAACCCGGGGGAACGAAATATCCTCCCCTCGAATTTTGAGGTGGGGGAGGAACTGGTAAAGTAACTGTGGTAGTGACGGGTGTGTTGGACCGTTGTCCTTCCACCGGTTGGTTCACTTGAGGTGCAAGACTGGACTCTTGCGAGGGTTGACCAATCTTGTTAGTGGTCTTGTGGTGGGGTGCTTTAGGTGATCTGAAAGATATCGAATGAACTGGGATGTCTCCATCGTCAAATCTTATTTGGAAATGGTGATTTCGAAACTCTTCAGATCATTGCTCGAGACTTTTTCTTCGAAGCTCATCTCCTTTAATACGTAACTGTTCCAAACATTCATGGATGGGGCCAAAAATTTCGGCAGGGTCAGGCCTATAGTAAGGCCTAGAGAAATCTGGAGTGGTCCAGTTAGGTGGGGATGAGATGGCAAAATGAGCCACTGGGTGGTCTATAGAAGATGTCTAGTAAGCTTCTGAAGGACCAACAACTGCAGTAGGGTCACCCTGGGGTTGGTTTATCCATTCCAATGATCCAGGTTCTCTCAGGAAAATGGGATAAATGTCTCGTGAAGTGGGGGTGTGTCCTTCTTCATCCTGCAGGGTATGAGAGGCAGGTGAATCTGGTGGAAACAAAAGTCCTCCAACATTCAAAGTGGGGTTTTCCACTTCAGTAACTACAACCGCATTACGTTGATCCATTCTTACCCTCGAAATAACCTCCGGATTAAGGGGATATTCGGGTGGTAAGTTCAAGATCCTACGGGATCTTCTCCAGGGAAAATCTGCCAGAGTATCAGGAAAATCAGCCAGAAAGGCCGAAACAACGTTTCTCCTAAGGGTATGCTAAAAGAAATGCAGTCCAGAAAAAACCTACTCAAACTAAGGCAACAAGCAAACTTATGTGATAGAGTGGATTCAAAAGTCTAGAACCTCACGGGATTATCAAGGCATCGCAAACCGCGATATACTACAGGGTCCAACAATATGATGCGACAAGGAGGATTGGGATCGTACCCTTGCCTGCATACTCGATTACTTGGACAGTACGTGCGTGCTAATCTCCCCGAGTGCTATTCTCAGTGTATTGCTTTGCCAAGACAGCCAAATGGTTAACTCGGTTGGTTTCAGGAATCCTAGTGGTGTCTCTCGATGTACGCAAGGTACGTGGGAGCTCAAATCCATAGTGGTGTTGTCTAATGCACAAACGTTCAGCAAGAGACCTTCCGATATATGTGTCAAGTACGTGATACACCCTTCGATATACGGCAAGTATGGATTATGGTACTTGGTGGGTACGTGAAGGAGCTCGATATACCGATGTACGTGGAATACCACAATACCCCCGGGATACAGTGCTGGAAAACAATGACAGCGGCCACGCTTAACGACGCTGGAACACGTCTCTAACTTACACACAAGTTGCTAAAAATTTTACCTAGTTCTACCGTTTATTTTATCTTGGACGGTTAGGTGAATGCATGAGGTGAGTACATAATCGGAAGCATAATGCAAGCCCTAGATACATGCATGAAATATTCTTTTCATTCAATGAATTCTAGCTATGGTAAGGAGAAAGTTTTTTCCAATAGTATTTCCAAAACAAACTCAATGCAACACAATCCCAATTCAAGCAAAACTTGACAATGAAAGTACTCTTTTCCTTTTTCGATGAAACGTGAAAGTACACAACACTACTAAACCAAATCAAAACGACTTTTTCTTTTCAAAGTAAAATGACCCTAAGTAATGAAAAGAGAGGATTCTGAAATGAAATATGCAAGCTTCTCAAATTCACTTTCAATGATCTAAAGGAAACAAAAATTAAAAATGCATCTATCTTTCCTTAGCATGGAATCAATTTTGCAAAAATCTAAGCGTTCTTTGAGCCTTTCAAGAAAATGAGCGATTCATAATTCGAGAAAAACACAATAGATCATACATTCATTCAATTCTTCCAAAACATAAACGAGAATTTTCCAATGCACAACAATTTTCTTCAATAGTGTTCAAGAAATGATGGGAAAGAAGAACTTTCAATTTTCCAATGGATGCATCAAAGCAATAAATTGATAACAACTCTACTTTCAGATCTAAATGACTGAAAATAAAACACTACTTGCAGCACTAGTACATCCAGAAAATGCAAGAAAAGACAAGCACTCAACCAAGATGAAAGACACACTTAACTCAAAATCAAGTAGCAGCAAGCAAACCAAGCAATAAAAGCTCAAAACAAATGTAAATGAGGTCTGGAGGGTGATCCAATGCAATGATCAGAGCAGGGATGGAAGGAAGGGAATGCAAGAGTGAACGGATGAAGGTGGGGGAGATGAGAGCATCCACCACTACCGGTTCTCAAACTTGTCCAAGACGGAACCCACAGTCAATCCAAATGAAACCAAACTCTCAAAACACAAATCATAAATGGGATCCCTTGCTGGATCTTGTAGCATAGAGAGAGTTCATACAACAAACCAAAATCTAGACTGTCAAATGAAGAGAAGATGCCTGCATGCCAAAAATTTGACAGATCGGTGCACTCTGTGGTTGTACATAGTGCGACATCGCAGGTTTCTTACACAGGAAGTGCGACGATGTCGCGGTATGCCAATGCAAAGGCTGCGACGAGTAAGCAACAGGAAAAGAACAAAGACTCATAAAGACACAGTGTCGCTGTGTTCCCACTACCCAGGTGCGACATGCGAAGTCTAAATTCAAAAATGAATCACATCTCTCAGCAATGAACCATGGAATGGTTTGGGAATGAGTTGTATAAACTCAGAGGAAGTAGATCAGAGTCTTCAACATGAATATCTGATAGTGAAATCAACTCCAAGAAGTAAATGGAAAAAAATAAAAGGCTTGTGTCAAGCAATCAACTGAAAATGACTCTCAAATTGACAACTACTAACCAAATATTAATGCTCCCCAATATGGTCGCCATATTTGTTATCGGACAATCCACTTGAGTGGACACAAGCAGGATCTCCCTAGCTCAATGTGAGTCTAGAACAAATAGAACAGACTACAAATACATCTCCTAGATCTACTTAAGGATCGAGTACTAGATGTCTTACCTTTTACTTCGCAATCCTTTCTCCTGAATGTTGCTCCACATCTCACGGTCATCAGATCCAAGCTGCAAGATCTGTCAAGACAAAGAAACAAGAGAAACAAGTAAAAGACATCTATACAATAAGAGATCTAAGTAAACAATATCATTGCACACATGAACAATATTGGTGGAAAGCATTTGTATTACTATAAATAGAGGAGTACATGATAGAGATCTAAGTAAGCATGTAAACTACTCAATATCATTGCACACATGAACAATATTGGTGGAAAGCATTTGTATTACTATAAATAGAGGAGTACATGATAGAGATATAGAACTACAACCAAGACTTAACGTAGTAGCCCTTCTCTGACCAAGCCAATTGCCACATCCTTCCAAGGAAGTATGAGTTCTCCAATAGGTGAATGGAGGTGTTCTAAGAGTGATTTCACCAGCATGTAGATACCATAGGCTTCCTCCCTTTAGGATGGGAGTGAGCTTCACTTATATAGGACTAAGTGGATAGGATATGGATAGGATAGGTTGAGAGATGGTAAGAGAGAGATAGGGGATCCTCCCAAAGAGTTAGGGGTCGAGTACCAGCTCCCCTAGAGGTCAGGGATAAGCCCCTAAATGAGCAAGTTTCGAGAAGGATCTCGAATAAGCTATTTTTTCCCATTAACTGACCTCGTCGCACCCCGCAGTGGAGCAAGATGTGACGTCGCATGTTGCTAGTGTGCAACCTGCGACGACCCTTCAAAACCTAGCACAACTGAGCATAAATCCTCCCAGGATGATTATTTAGTCCAAGTATCTTTAGGGGTGTATACACTGAATCTTATGATGAGTAGATTTTGGGTGTAACATATGCCACCAATCGATCAACCACCATTTATCTTGTCCACTATTTAACCATGTCTCAACGGTTATTTCGGCGATTTGAGATGTGTTATACTCCTCGCTTCTTCCTCTTGCGAAACTTACCTCTTTCGTCGATCTTGATCTCCTCTTCAATCTGAACCGTCAATCTATAATCATTCTACAGAATGCGCCAACATCAAGTGGGTTGCTCTTGAAGGATGCGAATCAGGTTAAATGCAACATTTTTCACATGCGATTTCTGGGTGCCCTAAATCAAAGATCGCAGTCGATCTTATGCGCCAGATTGCGCGAAATCAAATGATTTACAAAAAAAAAAAAGTGTGAGAAAATTATGTTGTTTGACAGAAATTGACAATATTATGGGTTGTTCCTAGGTTGCATGAAGATTATGTTGTAATTTTCTAAGACTCTAATAAATCTAACAAATGTGTTTATAAAAACTTTTGCAGATTCAGAATCCTATCAATGACAGTTAAGGATCAACATTTCAGTCTAATGCATTTGGGAATTATTTGATCTTGGTTGGACCAAGAAGAAGAGTATCATCATGGAGGATGCACAGGATTCTTATGAGGTTGAGGAAGATGCAATGGGAGAGAATGTACAGGTTGATAATGTAGAGACAGGATCTAATGGTAGAAGAAATCGAGCAACTCCCCCAGACATTACAGAAACCATGAGGATCCTAAGGATAGAATTGCAGAGTTACAGAGCAAACAATGACAGGATGATTAGAGCCCAAGAGGAGCAGAATCAGTTGAATGCAGCTATGCTTGAAATTTTGAATGACATTCAAAGGTAGATAAACCATGGGAAGAATTCAGAAAACCATGAAAGGAGTGGGGGTATCTCAAGGAGGCATTCCCAAAAGAGATCCCATAGTTCAAGAAGTATTTCTAGAGATAGTGTAACCTACCTAGAACTTGAAAATTTTTATGTTTGTGGAAAACCATTACTCTAAATTTTATTGTAATTTTTTATGTTAATGGTGAATGATGGTCAAGGATGACTGATATTGAATATTATTATTATTTAATAAATTAAAATAGGAGATACTCATCGAAAGAGGACCATTGAAGAGTGTTCACTGACCCACTAGGAGGAATGAAACTGGTGTAGAAGGCAATTGACAAGTGGCAGCATTTGCACTCACTTACTAGCTGTTGCAAGGGGCAACTTCCCTAAAAATGTGTTCATGTTCCCCAAGGATGGTGGAACTGAGCAGGTGGCTCATTAAATGTTAAACTGACCCAAAAGACCTAGGCAATATCTTATAACCATTGAATTGAGCAGGGGGCTCACAAATATTTCCTTGTGCTGGATGGAAACTGCTATGTTGAGCACACAAGAGATTCGATGAGGGGATGCTAGCTAATAAGTTGCAGAGTAAGACTGTCTTATGCTGCTGAGTTGCAGAGAGAGTGTTTTGTATGCAAGTCTTCATGATTGCTGAAGTACAAAGAGAGTTTTTTGTATGCAAGTCTTCATGATTGCTGAAGTACAAAGAGATTGTCTTGCTTCTACACAGTATCTTCATCCTGGTGGTTTAGTGAATAGGCTAGGGGGTCCTAAAGAAAGTAATCTTGGATGCTTTCAGGAGACGGTTGGGAGGAACGGTCTTCTTTGGGTGTTTGTCCACTCCTACATATTTTAAACAGGTTTTGCAATGTGTTTGTTTTATAATTTTATAAATCTTACTCTATTTATTCTGAAGAATATTATCAGAAATCAGTTTGGTCTATTTATAATGTTGAATGCATATTTATTTGTTAAAATTTACAGAGTACTGAACTGATATTATTTCTGCACAAATGATTGAATGAACAGAATTTGACAAATATAGAATGATGAAATAAATATTCTTTGTATTTTTCCTTTCACTTGCGTGATGTACTCTAGTATAGAGATTTGTTTAAAAGGTGATTCAATAAGTATCAAGTGATCTCGATATCATAGGAAAAAAGCTATTCAAACTTAGAATATCAGATAAAGACATGTAAATTTTATTTATTTATACATAGAGAAATTATGGAAAGAATCTAGATAATTATAGTTCATATTTTTCTGGGGTTTCATTCTGTTCTTATTAGCATAAGAAAAAATTACTGACTTAAACAATAGAACAAACTGTATAACATGATCCTAAGTATAACATATATATACATATATTATACTTTGTAAAACTGTTATTATATCAGAGAATACAATACAATGAAAAGCCCCTACTATTACCATTTATACATAAGTAATTCATCAATTAATATAAATTGAACAACATACAATAGAAAGACTTGTATCATCGATTCATAAAGAATTTACAATCATATAAACAAAATTATTATATTACTATTCGACATCCCTATCGAGCTGTACAGGATCAATATAAATCTCTTACAATAAACAAGCATAAAGTAATTTGTATAGAACTCACATCAACTTCAAACGAATACGACGTTGGACAAATAGAAGCATAAAATAATTATGTATTGATCTATTAAGTCAACATTTCCAGAATGGAGTCGAGATTGACACTGTCATTCATATATAAATATTCTATTCTATATATCTCAGTAACATAGTCGAAGTATTGTTCTATAAACAATCTGAATTATACTTTAAATGAAGGATAATCTTCTAACTGCCGACAGGCTCGAAATAAACAAGTGTGGTAGTGCCATACATTTAATATAATTCCTAAAATATTTAAGATAAGAATTCAAGCCTGGGCATAATGCCTGCTAGGGTTTGGAAACCCTGGAGTATATAAAAACAATCATATCAAATCTCCAGTCGAGATAACTGAAAAGTTAAACAAAATATGATGTCATCTAAAAGATGCATCACTTACATAACAATGTCTTAGTATCTGTTCAAATCAAGTGGTCGAGGCTCGCAAGATCTCCTCCAAGTTTACATAAGGAATTTAATATATCTACTAACAAATCCAAAACCCGGTACATGGTATGGTACAGGGTCGAACCCTGTTACAAAAGAATCAAATATCATTTTCAATCCAGAACTAACAACTGTCACATTAATAAACTAAACGCAGATTTTAAGTTAGGGCTTGGCCCAAACAAGATACACTTTCATCATGTATTTAACCATCGAAATAATCAATCTGCCGAGATGACTCTGTTACAACTAGTATCTAAGTTAATGATGAATGAAGAATAACACAATACTAGTTAAATAATTAAAATGAGGGTCGAATCCCCAACCCTGGATAGGAATCCAGGAAGAATTTTACAAGATTTTCCTATCATTTAAAATACCAGTAGCTTACAACAAAACAAACGAATTTACATTTATAGATAAATGCTGGGCTATTTACATTCAATAGAAGCGTAGTTCTCAGAATGACATTTCCAGAATTCTTACATCAAAACAGAGTCATTATTTCCAAACCTAAAAACTAAAAACCCAGAAAATGTTTGATAGCTACGATTTTCACAACACAGTGATCATTCCATATATTTATATCATTGAAGAATTCCAACTACAGGCTTCAAGCCTAAAAACAATTCTAATTTAAGGATTGAATCTCAACTTAAAACCTACAGCGTTATCCAAACAACCGTTTACACTAAATAACCAAGAAACTAGTAACTATCTTGACAGAGACTTGGATGCCAACTAAAAGAAGCTTAACACTGTAGATTTTTATTTAAAACGATGGTTGAACCCCAACTCAAATCTTTACAAGCTACTAATCCATTCAAATTGCAAGAGGCTTACAACAGGACAAACATCAAACGTTGACTATATCAAACAGGTTGATCTAAGAGACATCGTGGAGAACCCAAGGATTACCATGGTATTCAAACCACTGGGGTTGCCTTTTTCCTTGACAATGTTGTAGCCGAGGGCACAAGACCAAACCAGAGAGTAACTGGAATCCCTCCTATCATTTAATATAAAAACGATTAGTAAAAATATAAAATGCAAGAGTTAAAAAAAGAAATTTGATTAAATGAATAGTGTTGTCGAATCATACCTTTGAATAGTTAAGAAGATGTAGCAGAGAGCGTTGCTCCTCCATGCGAACGAACCCAAGTTAAATAACAAAACACGTTGAAAACCTTACAAACTTGAGGACCATCTCTGCGAGTAAGAATAACATTTTAGACTGTGCAGGGTATGCCAGAAAATCCATAGCGACCGAGAATGAGCTCAGCTCTCCAAACCCTCAAGCAAGAAACAAGTAACAATACCAAGTTTAGCGGAGAGTTAGGGTTTTGTCCCTATACGTGGAAGCTCTTCCACCAAATTTCACATGGGCTCATAAATGAGCTTGGTTGGCCCCCACTCGCATTTCAATTTTTAACCACTAACATATAGTTGTTAAACAATCTTGATGCCATCGAACTTCATTTCTTAATGTGCCCAAAGACTTTGGTTATTGTTATATGATAGCATAAACACTAATGCTAAACTCTGTTACGCCATGACCTTGGATAGAAACCATTAGGGCTAGAACAAACCACCCTCATAGTTAGGGTTATGTTAATTATTTTCCATGCAATGTAATTATAGCTAGGTTATAACCTTATCTTTTGAAATCTATGGAAACATTAACCAAATCGTGAATGAGAGCCCTACTTGTAACCTAGACAAGGTATTCATAGCATGCATTAGCTTCAATAGCTAATTAAGCCTCAGGGCTGCTCTAGAACTCTCTTTCCAAACAAAAGAATTTAAACAGAATCAAATATTAAGATAAACATAGTACGACATGAGAATGATAAATTAAATATCAACATTAACAACAAGGGACAGACTATGACTTTAATATAGTAAGCATTGTTTCCCGACAAACTGAATGTCGACATAATTACATTATGAATTTATTAGTCCATGAATTAAAAGATTGTACGTAATAACCAAACGATCAATGTATTATAGACGACGATACAATTGAAATTATAAATACTCTCAAACAGTAAAAGAGACCCATAGTCCTACTTCAATGCTTTAAGGACAAGAGAAATAAATGTCGAACTTATGAATATCAGAATAGCATCAATGAATGCATGAGACATTTATACAAATAACAAGTTAAAAGAAATTCTGCAACTATAATGCTAGTTTTTATGGACAATTACCCTATTAACTATAGACATAGGATCGCATATCTATTTTAATGTCGTTAAGACACATTTAATAATTGATGAATGTTTGTAAACAAGTAAGTGTCGCAAATAGGAATATAAGTTAAGCAATTAATAAAGAGCTAAACGTTCACAGATATACTTTCCGCATAGTAGTTAAATGCGATTAAACTGCTTAGAAAAAATTTAAATTTTGATGAAATTTTGGAGATGTTACAGATAGGACACACACTCCAGAAATATCTTCTAGTGAGTCCTCCGACTCTAAGGAATCCATTGAAGGTTCAATCTCTTCATCTCATAGAAACAAGAGGAAGAGGTCTTCCAAGAAATACTCTCATGGAGAATTTAAGAAGGCCAAACCTCCTACCTTTGATGGTGATGTTAAATCTGGTCAAGAAGCTGAAGCTTGGCTTCTTGGGATGAGGAAGCATTTCCAAGTCCAAGACTATTAAGGAAATATGAAGGCAAGAGTAACCATATTCAACTTGAATGGAAGAGCATCTATATGGTGGGATCACATCAGGCAAGTGAAGAGGATCAATGAAAGGAAGATTGTGTGGAAGCAGTTCAAGAAGTACTTCCAAGAAAAGTACCTTTCTGACCAGTACTATGATGATAAAATCAAAGAGTTCCATGAGCTAAAACTGGGACAAATGACTATGGAAGAATATGAAAACAGATTCTTGGAGATTCTAAAGTATGTCAAATATATCAAGGATGATAAGGTAAAGATTCAACGTTTTCTAAGTGGACTTCCCCAGTCATATAAAGATAGAATTGAGTTTGATGAACCTCGAAATCTAGAGGAGGCCATAAGAAATGCCAAGTATTGTTTTGATAAAAAAACAAACCAGAATTCCATAAGGCATGGAAGGATAAGAAAAATGAAAAAATTGACCAAAGGAAGAAGGGTTTCAAGCCTCCTCAATTCAGAAATCAGCCAAGGCAGCCACCACAGGGTGTGACTAAGCCAGCTAGAATGATGGGAGACAAGCCAAGAGAACCAAGAGAGCCTCTTCAATGTTGGGGATGTAGAGGAGATCACATGCTTAGAAACTGTCCACATCGGAATGAGAATGAAAATCAAATTCACAACATCTAAGGAGCTGAAACAGTGGGTCAAGTGGCAAGGACTGTCCCTAGGATTTATGCAGCACTAGAGGACCGCCAAGTAGACCATCAGTCAACCGTGGTTGAAGTTGAACGTAATATTGCTAAGCAATCTATTTCTATTTTGATTGACCTTGGATCTACTCATAGTTATATCAGTCCTAAAGTTGTTGAGATTTGTGCTTTTAAGAAATCAAAGCATAGCAAGTCATGGTTAGTCCAACTAGCCACTGGAACCAAAAGGAAAGTTAGTGAAATCATGGAGAAATGTCCATTGGAAATGGATGGACTGTCCACTTTTGTAAATCTGAATGTATTGCCACTTGGTTCCTATGATATTCTCATTGGAATGGATTGGTTGGAAGCTCATCGAGTTAAACTAAATTTCTACAGCAAGACTTTTGAGTACATTGATGAAGAAGGAATCCCAAGGGTTGTAAAGGGAATTACAAAGGTAGTTTCTGTTAGAAAGATTTCAGCTATGCAGTTGAAGAAATTCTGTAGGAAAGGTTGCAAATTGTATGCATCCCACATTTTGGAGAAAACAGAAAATGAAATTTCCAAGTTGGAAGACCATTTTGTTTTGCAAGAATTCAAGGAAGTGTTTCTCGATGAAGTTCCAGGACTTCTCTAAAGAGGGACATTGATTTTACAATTGATCTTGTTCTAGGAGCTGCTCTAGTTTCCAAAAATCCTTACAGGATGAGTACACCAGAATTATTAGAGCTGAAAATGCAACTGCAAGAGTTGTTAGAAAATAAGTAGATAAGGCCAAGTGTGTCTCCATGGGGAGCACCTATACTTTTTGTGAAGAATAAATATGGAACTCTCAGGTTATGTATTGATTACAGGAAACTTAACAAGGTTACATTGAAGAACAAGTACCCCTTGCCTCGAATTGATGATCTTTTTTATCAAATGAGAGGGGCAAAGGTGTACTCAAAGATTGATTTGAGATATGGTTATCATCAAGTGATAATCAAGGAAGAATACATTCACAAGACAACATTTAGAACAACGTATGGAAACTATGAGTTTGTGGTGGTGCCATTTGGTCTCACCAATGCACTAGCTACATTCATGTGTCTCATGAATAGTGTTTACAACAAGTATTTGGACAAGTTTGTTCTTGTATTTCTTGATGGCATTCTTATTTATTTCAAGAATGAAGAAGAGCATGAAGAACACTTGAGATTGGATTTGCAATTGCTAAGGGAGCATAAGTTGTATGCAAAGCTAACCCAATGTGACTTTTATAAAAATAAAATTTATTATTTGGGTCACATTATTTCCAAGGAGGGAATATCAGTGGATCCCGAGAAGATTGAATCCATCATGAATTGGCCAACTCCAAGAAATGTGTCAGATGTGAGATTTTTATGGGTCTTGCTGGTTACTACAAGAGGTTCATTGAAGGATTCTCCAAGGTTGCACACCCAATCACTTCTTTGCAAAAGAAGGGGATAAAGTTTGTGTTTACATCAAGATGTGAAGAAAGCTTCCAAGTATTGAAGAAGCTTCTCACAAGTGCTCCAATCCTAAAGATTGCAGATCTGGAAAAAGATTTTGTAGTATGTACAGATGCATGTAAAGATGGACTTGGAGGAGTTCTTATGCAAGATAAATTTGTGGTATGCTACGAGTCAAGGAAGTTGAAGAAGCATGAGAAGAACTATGCTACTCATGATGTGGAGCTTTCAGCCATAGTGCACGCTTTGAAAATGTGGAGGCACTATTTAATGGGAAGAAAATTTGAGCTAAGGATAGACCACTGTGGTCTGAAATATTTGTTTGAGCAGACCACATTAAATGCTAGGAAAGTTAGATGGTTGGAATTTTTATGTGAGTTTGATTTTGAAATCAAACACATAAAAGGAAAAGAAAATAAGGTGGTTGATGCACTTAGCAGAAAAGTACATGAGATGCATGTAGTAGCCATTAGTGTTTGGCAATCAGATTTGAGGCAATAGATTGTTAATTGTATCACTGAAGATGAAATGTATGTGCAAATAAAGGATAAATTGCATCAATAGAATTTGGAAAAGAGGTATGAAGGTTACCATTTGGAAGGTGACAGAATCATTGTTTATAAAAACCGAATTTACATTCCTAATGTGGCATATTTGAGAAGGATTATTATGGATGAAATACATCAAATGCCATATTCCGGTCACCCATGATACCAGAAAACAATTGCTACAGCGAGAAAGAAATATTTTTGGCCGGGAATAAAAAAGGACATTGCTGAGTATATTTCTAAGTGTATGAAATGTCAGCAAGTAAAGGCTGAACATCAACACCCAGTAGGTTTGTTGCAGCCTTTTCCAATTCCAGAATGGAAATGGGATGTGATTTCCATGGATTTTATTACAGGTTTTCGAATGACAGTGAGGCAGCATGATTCCTTCATGGTTGTGGTGGATAAATTATCTAAGGAAACACATTTTATACTGGTTAAGGCCACATATAAAGCCGATGCCATTGCCAATATTTTTATGCAGGAAATTTTCAGGTTGCATGGTTTGCCTAAAGCAATAATTTCAAACAGAGATACAAAGTTTATTTCAAATTTCTGGAAAACTCTTTTTGCTTATTTGGGTACTCAGCTGAACTTTAGTACCTCCTACCATTCGCAAACAGATGAGAAAATGGAAAGGGTAAATCGAGTGCTTGAATTCATGCTATGCATGTATGTGATGGACAAACCATCCAAGTGGGAGGATTATTTACACTTGGTAGAGTTTGCATATAACAATGGGAAACAAGCATCGTTGGGCATGATTCCATTTGAAGCTTTGTATGGCAGGAGGTGTAGAACACCAGTTACTTGGGATAATCCAGTGAACATAATTGTACTTGGGCCATAATTGCTTAAGGAAATGGAACAAGAGGTTGCAAATATTAGGAAAAAATTGAAGGTAGCCCAAGATAGACAGAAAAGTTATGCAGATAAGAACTGAGTACATAGAGAGTTTCATGTTGGGGATCATGTTTACCTTAGAGTGAAGCCAAGGAAGAGTTCCTTGAAGCTTGGAAGTTGTGCCAATCTATCACCAAGATATTGTGGGCCCTTTGAAGTGCTTGGGAGAATAGAACCAGTTGCATATAGAATTGCATTTCCTGCTAACACTAGAGCTCATAATGTTTTTCATGTTTCTTTGCTTAAGAAATATGTACATGATCCTAACCATGTGATTGATTGGGACGTGATTCAGGTGAAACCCAAAGGAGAGTTCCAAACCGAGCCACTATGCATCCTAGACAGGAAAGTAACATTGCTCTGGAACCGATCCATCGGACAGTTAAAGGTGCAATGGAAGCACTTCGGTCCCGATGAGGCTATGTGGGAATTGGAGGATGCCATGAGAGAGGCATATCCATTTTTGTTCCAATTTTGAGCAAACATTGAGGACAGTGTTATTCCAAGGGGGAGGGGATTGTAATACCCCTAGTTTTGAATTGGAATGTAATTATCCAATATTATGTAAATTATGTAAATATTCTAGTGCGAATTTCTAGTGTGGAGCTCAAGGCCAAGGCCCGACTAGTGAATGTTTAGGCATGTATGATGTTATATTTCTATTTTGGACCATATGATTGGCTTTTATGCCTAATTCGAAATGTATGTAAATATTATGCTGAAAATTAATAGAATGGTCCAACAATGGCTGTGTAAAGAGCACCAAAGGGGCTATGAATCCACCAAAGGGGAAGAGGAAGGGGGATTATGGGAAACCCAATCCTATGTTTCCATGTGTCGACCCTAGAACTCACCCTAAATTCTGTCATGTGATGAGAATAAGCCAATTATCTCTTTTTTTTTACCTTTTTCCAATCATTTATTGCACATGTGAGGTTGGTGAGAAAAGTCACTTCATGTAGTTATTGAGCATGAGGATTGTGACAGTTATGTCAGCTGTCAGCAGTCCTATTTCTTCTATGGTAAGAAGCCATGTCAGCTGTCTTTTCACCCTCACCTCATATCCTTGGAGTCAACACTCTTTTGATCATTATTCCATTCTCATTCTCTCATGCAAGCTGTTGCACTACATAGAGTTACCATGGTTGTTCATGTCCATTACTAGACTGTATGCTTAACCCAGAAATTCGAATTAGAGGACATAGCTACATTTTTGGAAGGGAAAAATAGTTAGATGTAGGAGAGCAGAGAGGCTGGGCAGCTAGGAACCTTACCCATGGAGTTCTATTGCTTGTAGGTACTTGGGAAGTCATAAATCAAGGATACAAGTGGTTTTATAGCATCCATATTAGATTGGAGTTCTTCTATGCACACACTACAAGCACCCAGCAAGATGGATCGCCCAGGAGAACCATGGATCGATGAAGGGGATTCTTGAGCTAGAAGGGTGTTGTTTGGGGAAGGTACTGTGGAAGTCAAGGCTGTGAGGGATGAGTGAGACCCTGTAGAGCTCTGTAGGATCATTTGACTAGGCCCAAAGAGTAGAACGGGTTGTGGGATGAGATATTTAAGCCTGTGGGTGTTTCCTTCGCCCTGGTGGCCTCATAGCCCAGCTTGGGGGTGGCCTCAGCAGCAGAAAGAGTATATGCTAGACTGAGTGCCTATTGTTGGGTGGAAAAGCGCACTTACACAACCAGCTGCTTGGATCTGCATTTCTTAAAGATAAGTATTCTTATGTGTCTAATTCTGAACTGTTTTATTGATGCCTGTAATGTTATGCTGATGTATTTTCATAGTAGATGTGTGTGGATTGTTTTGAATTTCGATGTGCATGCTTAAATTACATTTTTGCAAACACTCTGCAGTTGAAAATCGTATTATGGGCTTGGGGCGAAATTTTAGAGCCTAGGTTTTTCCAACGTCCCCTCCCTATGGTCAGATTGGGTAAGGGGGACGTTACAGAAGAAAGAACCTTGATTGCGTTAGGAGTAAATACAATGCTATGGCATCAAATATTGGGGCATGTCGGAGAAAAGGGACTTCGAGCATTACAAAGTAAAGGTATGGTTGAAGGTATGTCTGATTGCACTCTAGATTTTGACTTCTGTAAACATTGCATATATGGAAAACATAATCAAGTAAGATTTGCATCTGGTGCTACAAGAGAAAGGGGAATCTTAGAGTTAATACATAGTGATGTGTTTGGACATGTGCCTATTCCATCATTAGGCAGATCTGTGTAGTATGTTTCATTTATAGATGATTTCTCAAGGAACATGTGGATTTATTTCCTTCGAAATAAATATGAAGTATTTTCTAATTTTAAAGAATTTAAGGCTCTTGTAGAGAATCAAACAAAAAAGAAAATAAAGGTGTTGAGGACAGATAATGGTGGGGAGTTCTACAAGAATGAATATGAAGAATTTTGTAAGAAGTTTGGTATAGAAAGGTAGAAGGCTACTGCATATACACCTCAACATAATGGAGTTGTAGAAAGGATGAATAGGAAATTGATGGAAAAGGAAAGGAGCATGCTCAGCAGTGTTGGAGTAGGACACGAATTCTGGGCAGAGGCAGTGGATATTGCATGTTACTTGGTAAGTCGATCACCCACATCAACATAGGTTGACAAAAATACGCATGAGGTATGGAATGGAAAGAAACCATTTATTAAACATATGAAAGTTTTTGGCTATGATGTTTATGTACATGTTCCAAAGGAGAAAATGAGTAAGTTGGATAATAAAGCTGAAAAATGTATATTTATCGGTTATAAAGATGGTCAGAAAGGTTACAAGATTTGGAATCTTGTAATTAAGAAGACTGTTTATAGTCAAGATGTTGTCTTTAGAGAGATACAAGAAGTTCCCAAACAGGAAGTGAATCCAATGGAAAAGGAACCATAGAAAATAAAGGTTGAGTTTGAAGATGAAGAATCTGACTCAATAGAAGAAGCTGAATAAAAAGAAGAAGAACCTCGTACCCCCGTTTTGAGGAGATCATGTCGTGAAAGAAGGAAACCATAAAGGTATTCTCCTCTTGATTTTCGGTCTAATTTTGTTTTATCTATTACTGATGATGATCCTAGAAATGTGAAGGAATCTATTGATTCAAAGGATAGTGCTCTCTAGAAGAAGGCCATGGTTGAAGAAATGGATGCGTTGGACAAAAATGAAGCTTGGGATCTACTTCAGTTACCATCTGGAAGAAAAGCCGTTGGAAACTAATGGTTTTTTAAAAAGAAGTTGAATGCATAAGGTAAAGTGGAGAAGTACAAAACCCGCTTGGTAGCAAAGCGATATTCTTAGGTAGAAGGAATTGATTTTGGTGAAATATTTTTTCCTGTTGCAAAATTAACTTTTATTAGATTCCTTCTTGCTATTGTTGTTGTTTTGATATTAAAGTAGAGCAGATGGATGTGAAGATGTTGTTCCTACATGGGGACCTGGAAGAATAAATCTACATGAAGAAACCTAAAGGATTTATAGTAAAGGGTAAGAAGGAGCTTGTTTGCAAGCTGAAGAAGTCCCTTTATGGTCTAAAACAATCTTCATGGATGTGGTACTAGAATTTTGACACGTACATATTGGGACTGGGATTTGTGAGAAGCACAATTGATCACTGTGTCTATTGCAAGCATGTTGGAGAACATTTTGTTTATGTAGTGTTGTATGTGGATGACATGTTTTTGGTTGGAAACAACATGAATGTTATCAAGGAGGTGAAAACGCAACTATCCTCCAAGTTCGACATGAAGGATCTTGGTGCTGCTAATTTCATCTTGGGGATGGAGATCAAGAGAAACCGTGCAGAAAGGAAACTCTAGCTGAACCAGAGAAAATATGTGGAAACAATATTGTGGAGGTTTAATATGAAGGAATGTAAACCAATAAAAGTTTCAATTCCTGTAGGTGTGAGATTATCTACATAATAGTGTCCCGAGACTGAAGAAGAAAAAGAAGACATGTCCCATGTTCCTTATGCTAGTGCAGTTGGAAGTTTGATGTATGCCATGGTATGCACTAGACCATACATTTCCCATGCAGTGGGATTTTTTAGCAAGCATATATCAAAACCAGGAAAGGAGCACTGGACAACTGTGAAGAGGCTGTTCAGGTATTTGCATGGAACAATAGATAGTGCAATCTATTATCAAGGAAGAATTGGACATGATAGAGTGTTGAACGTACATGGATTTGTTGATGCTGACTGGGATGGAGATCTGGATCGTAGAAGATCTACAAGTGGGTATGTATTTAACCTACTTGGAGGTGCTATCAGTTGGATGCGTAAGAGACAGGTTGTAGTGGCAATATCAACTACAGAAGCTGAATACATGGCAGCCACTTATGCAAGCAAAGAGGATGTATGGATGCATAGATTATGTTCGAACATTGGGCTTGAACAAGCTGTAAGGTTAAATTGTGAAAGTCATAGTGTAATCTTCCTGGAAAAGAACCCTACTTATCACTCAAGAACGAATCATATTGATGTGCAATTTCACTTTGTATGAGACGTGGTTGAAAGAAAGAAGGTGTTATTGGAGAAATTCGACACATTGAAGAATGTTGTAGATTCATTAACAAAATCTGTGAGCACTGGGAATTTCTTTTGGTGTAAAGGAGCAATGGGCTTTCATGCTCTGGATTGCTGATCCAATAAAGTATTGTACCCCCTGTATGCAAAGAAAACGACAAGTGGGAGAATGTTGAGTATGTGTATATTATTTGTAGGTGTGTGGGGTGGGGGGGGTTGTCTTTCACCATGCCTGATGATACCCTCCATCTAGTGCTCTGTTGTATGCATTGGGAGATGCGTGTGGTGCTGGATCAGGGGGGGTTATGGGGGACGGGTGTGTTGACACCCTCCCCCTTCTGCGAACCGAGTTTGAAATTGTTTTGGGCTATTTTCGGCCTATTTTTTGGTTCTTTCTAAAAATATGTAATTTAATCCAGGTTAAGGGATTGGAGTCTATTTCCTAATCCGGGTTAATGGATTAGGGTTTTATATGTTGTGTAATACCTATATTTGTATTGTGAGTGGTTAATAATCAATATGAGAAAATAAGAGGTGTGGCTCTAAGTTTTGCTCGTTTTCTTGGTTAAGGGTTTTCAAGGTGAATCTTTGTGTATTATGTGTGAATGTTGTGGTGTAATATCTATTTTGCTTAAAAGAATATGTATGCTTTTCTTTTCTACAACAGGTTTAAAACTTACAGTGAGGTGATAAATAGGGGCTTCCCTTGGTAATTTTTTGATGGAGCTTCGTACATAAATCTTCAAAAAAGTGGTGCGAGAGGGGTCATCTATCATTCCCATCATTCCAAAATCTGTTTCAAAATTGGTTTGGGAGTTGGAAAAAATAACTTCGTAGAGCTGATGTAATGTCCCTTGTTAGGAATTTTATTAAAATTGCAATTTTCCACTTTTTTTCCCTAGTTCGACCTTTGACTAGTTTTGATCTCTAGGTCCCAAATTCGCCACAAATTATCCCAAATATTCTTAGAAGGTATATGAATGATATTAGAACATAAATATGTGTTTCACGGATGCCTTTGAACCTTTAAAATACTTTTTCAAATCCTCTTTCGATTCTGGTCAATGTAGGTAACTTTACTAGTGATTTCCCTTTGACTAGTATTGGTCTCTAGGTCTCAAATTGACTCCAAATGCCTTCAAATATTCAAGGAAGGTGTATGAATGATATTAGGACTTGAATATGATGTTCAGGAATGAAATATGGCCACCAAAAGATCTCTGCAAACTCTCTTAATATTCTGGACCAAGTATGCAATTTTACTAGTAATTTGGGGTTCAAATCCCCCTGGGGTAAGTACCGAAAATGGCTTTCCAAATGCCTCCAAACCCACTCAAATTTATGAAAAGAGGTAGGGAATGTATTAAGGATGTTATTAAGGTCTCATGTGCACCATTAAATGATTATTATATATGTTCCAACCCTCTCCCATTCAACTGCAAAAATCACCAATTTGACCCTTGGGGAAATGACACTATTTCTTCTCCAAATGCAATTAAACTGAGTACAAATACTTCAAATGCTCAAGTAAAGTACATGAAACTTATAGAAGACATCCATGGCAGTATATTGATCACAAATATATTAGATAATCATCCATTCATTCGAAATCATTAGCATTACCTTGATTCACAACAAGGTAGTGGGGAAATGGCACTGTTCTTTCATTAAAATTGAGATTTATACATTTCTACTTGGAATTTCAACCTGAAAATTTCTGGAGATGATGTTGGCAGCCAGCAAAAACCTCTTCATTTCTTGACAAAATGAAGAGAGATCAGCTCTTTATGTGATTTATCAATTCAAAAAATTATGTTAGAGCACCTTCAGAATCTTTGATTCTGAAGGTACTCTTAATCAAAGGAAAGTAATTTAATGATTCTAGAGCTGATAGGAACTTGATCATAAAACTTGGCTTTTAAAATAATGTCAGACAAGTTTCATAAATTCTCATTAAAGCTATTGAAAACATCAAAATGAATTTAGGTGACTTATAAGATTTGTGCCAAGAGAAATTTTATAAAACACGTTGTATATTAAATAGGGTATTATTAGTCCTAAGACTAAGAGAAATTTTGAAAGTTAATATCATAAGGAATACCCTATTATGAACTTTGTAAATATCATAGTTAATGGATAGATAAGATTTGTATAAGAAACTTTTTACATATGATAAATACCCTATATGATAGTATAATGTGTCAATAGGATGTATAAAGGTTTTAAAACTTAGTGTTGTACATATATATATAGCTTTGTACATATACATACAATAAACATTAAGCTAGCCATTTGATTTATGCCTACTTAACATTAAAGTGCAATTTATTATTCTTCATACCACTACGTAACATGATAAAACAGGGATGATTGTTTTATGAGCTGGCCATGCAATAAATCAGTGGTTAAATCAATAAACGTTTTGGATCGATGAGCTGGTATGAAAATGTGGCTTTCACACCTTGACAGAATCGACAGTTGTATGCATTTGGTTAAATCGTGTTGACAGTGTTAAATGCTCACAGTCATTTCAAATTACGCCATTGTACCTATTAATTATGAACCACGGTCAATAATCAATGACTGTAATGATGATTCTATCAGTCTTCGTATCACTGGTTCGCCAAGTTAAGTGGTTATCACTAACAGGCATGGTTAAACGTAGATAGATTGGCATAAATCGTGGTGTAGTGTGTAGTTGTAACATTTATCAATGCTCGAAATCCCGCTAAAATGGTAGGTTCAGAGAGTAGATTTCTGATTAGATTTGAAGCATGTGAAGATTTTCTATCATGTCGTGTCTGTGGATACCCATTCCCTCTGTTTTCACTTTCCCTTTCATTTCGCGACCAAGCCCAGAAAGTGCTGAAGAAACCATGTCTCCTCTGAATCGTTTTGAGATCTCAGGGTTTGAAATTATTGAAGCCAACCAGGAGGTTGCCCAGAGATTCGAGAAAATGGGATGGACACATTTCTTTCAAAGCTTTGATGGTCATCATGTGGAGATTACCAAAATGTTTGCAATGAGTTTTAAAGATGACAGGGTGCGAATTGGGGGTTTCGAATTTGTTATCAATGAAGACAAAATTGCTGAAGCCACGAAACTTCCCCAAGTGGGAGAACGCTGGTTTAAGGGCACTATGGTTGACAAGAAGAAGTGTTTGGATTTGTTAATGCCTTTACCAGATAAAACGAAATTGAGGATAGGCGTACCTGTAAAATTTCTAAAGCCCGAATGGAGAGCTTACTATGAAATCTTAGTAAGGTACGTAACCTGTTGTGGACGTTTTTCCCATTTGCACTTGTATCATTTACGGTTGTTGTTAGCAGTAAAGGGTTATAAACTTAATTTGCCCTTCTATCTTTGGCAAAGCCTTAAGAAAATGTCACAGTCTGTAAGGAATTTCAATAATCCTGACAATAGTCTGTGTCACCATGGATTGATTAAAATTTTACTGCAATTCCAATTATCTGCAAAAGGTCTGTCTTGGGATAAATTTCTAGTTGATTGTCAATTGGGGCCAACACAGTATTGGCCTAATCCATCTCCTCGAGCTCGTAGAAGACGAAAAATCATAAATCCTGAGGTTAATAGCTCAGAGGTTAAGGAACCAGAGGTCGTAAACATGCCCATAGATGATGAGATAAATGAAGATGCTGATAGGGTTTCAGTTCCCTGCGATTCTAGGGAGATATTAGATAAACGCGAACCTGATAAGAATGATGGCAACCTTGCAAAACCAAAAGAAGGATTAGCCGAAGGGGAGATTGTTAAACCTGATGAATGTGATAAAAATTCTATGCATAAGTTGAACCATTTGGCTCAGGTTTGTTGTGACAAGGAAGGGTTGAATGTTGAAAACTTATCGTTTTTGCGTAGAATCACTAGAAGCATGCATAATCTCCATTCGATTCCAAGATATAGGTCTGATCCACAGACTTCCAAATCTACAGCTACTGAACCTACGATTGTAAATATTGAGGATGATATTCCGATGTTTGTCCCTAACACGATGGATGTAGGGAATTCTGCTACTGCGTAGGGAAGTGATGTGCAATCAGGTGAGGTCGAGGGCAATCAACCAGAAATAAACGTTGACACTGTAGAACTTGAACCATCACACAATCAGCATTGTGACAGTCCTCGTTCTCCTCATGTAGCTAGAGAAGACGAAACCCTGCAACAGGTATTAGGAAATATTTATCAAGATAAAAACACAGAGTCCAGATGAAAGCGTAAACAGTGTACAGCCTTATTGGAAGAAGAAAACAAAACTTTCAGGAAAGAATTGCTAGAATGGATTGACAGGTGGAAAAGGGCCAACATGAAGAAGAATCAACTCAAGAAATCCAAGAAATCAATATTAAAAACGAATCAGCTGCTATTGGAACGAATTGAAAAACAAAATGTTAAAATTATCAGGTTGAAGGCTAAATTAGCCGAAGCTAGAAGAGTAGTCGCTCTTCATAATGAGGCTTAATAGTTTTCTCTTCTCTTATGTCACAGCATAACAGGTAATGGTTATTTCGATTTTGCATGCCTGTAAAATCAGAGATTTAACAGACATGCATTTATAATTTTTAAATATTTCTGTTAACTGTGTTAAATTGATTTTAATATAATGCATTGATTGAATTTAATGCAGGAAGTTTTATCACCGCCTTCTTCCAAGAATACAGGACGTGGTCGATGCGATGGCATGGAAATGTAGCTGATTTGTTACAAGCTGGAGTTTTGTGAATGGGCAAGAACTTTCTGAGATGCCTCGACTCAGGCCAGTCGATTTTATTTTTAGTAGTAGGTGTAATTAGATGCCCTTTCGGTTAAATAAGTTCCTATAATGTTGCATGCAACATTTATAGCAAAACTGTCTCTCAGTAGTCTATGAATGGAGATTTTTGATGAACTGGAGGATGGATGGAGTGTGGAAGAAAACTTGTTGAAATATATTTTGTTACTAGTACTACATCAAACTTGAAGCTGAAGCTTTCATGTGGATGATACTTGATATCTGCGAATGATACTGTGACTGGTATTCATTTTTGGATTTATATATATATACATATATTTCTGTTTGTTATCTTCTGTTTATACGTGAACTCTGTGTGCTGTGACACATTGATGTTTAAATATTTTTCTCACTTTATCATCTCAAGTTAGTTGTTGAATAAATATTTCATTATGGTTTTGTTTTTAGTGTGTTCACTATAAACATCAGTTTTAATGGTATACTTTCCTGTTTATTTAAAATTTCATTTGTATGTTAACGGTGAATTTTAAATGAGCATTATTTCAAATTCAAATGACTGTCTTGATAGTTAATTATTAATCAGTTCTGGAAGTGGAATTTGACTGTGTATGTATAGGTTAAATCTCATTTCTATTATTACATAGCAGAATTACTTTCGTTATGATTTAAATATGTTTATTTAGAGCATACTTTAGTTTTCTGTTATTGATTAATAATTAATATAGTTTCAACTTTGCTCTCAGCTGAGATAGAGTTAAATAGGATAGATAGATTAATTAGTTTTAAAGTTTATTTTATTATTGATCAAGCACTGTTAAATCATTCTGCATACTGTAAGTAAGCTTTCATATTTAGAAAACTTCCCAAAATCGAAGTCTTTCCTTACGAAAGCAACCTTAGGACATTTGTAGATATATATATAGGATAAACATTAGAATAGGTTAGATTTTGCTAGTTTTAAGGTTTCCTTAAGAGACAAACTAGCTGGTAGCAAGACCATAACCTGCGAGGTCTTGTTAATTCAAACACACCGGATGCTGCTTTAAGTTGATTGTGTGGATAAAACCTCTTTATTGGCTCTGATTCATAAAATCAGGCCAACAAATGGCGCTAGAAGGAGGGCATGAATTAAGTAATGACAGGTGAAACTAAAGAAACATTTCCAACCAGCCAACAATCTTCGGAAGTTAGTAGATCTACTCTTATCGAAACTGTTAGGAATATCCTTGAACGTGATCCTATTACTTCTCCCTTTACTCCTGCACAAAGTGCTCAAACTCTAGAAGAATCACGACATATCCTTACTAGAGCTTACGCTAATCAGTTAGGTATTGCTCCAATAGATTATGGTCTTCCTAGACAACAACGACACAATCCACAATTGCCATAGTAACGGAAGATTTGGAGATAACTGGTAGTACTCCTCAACATCAAGTTGAAAGTTATCAAAGACAGATTACACAAACCAATACCGCAAGGAGGATAATCTCAGGAAGTGGTTCTGATCAGCCACCTTCTCCTCCTGAGTCACCACCCAATAGTCCAAGATCTTCTCATTCAGAGAGTTCCTCTAGTTCTCAAGGAAGTCCAATGGCAGGAAATGCAGCAGGAGGAGGTAATCCTCCACCCCCTCCACCTAATCCACAGCTCCCTTGGTTAAGGGTAGCTGCTGTAGCAATTCCTGGGGTACAACACCCATTACCAAAACATTCAGATAAAATTCTTCCTAAGTTTAACCCAGATGACAAAGAACCTGCAGAGGTGCATATTGATAAATTCATGTTGGCTGTTCAAACTTTAAATGTTCAGCATGAAGATGTTGTTTGTCGATTGTTTCCTCTCACCTTTGAGGGAAGAGCTTCTACCTGGTACTTTTCATTATTACAAGGATCTATTACAAATTGGGGGGAATTTAATAAAGTTTTTTTAGATAAATTCGGGGAAGATAAAACACCTGCTCTTTTAGCCCTAGAATTATCTAGAATTAAAATGGAACCCAAAGAAAGGATTAAAGACTTTAATCAAAGGTTTCTAACATTGAAAAATAAAATTCCAATTGCTTCTCAACCTCCGGAAGATATAATCATTGAAAATTATACATCAGCCTTACCTAGGAATTCTGGAATGTTTGTGAAGAGAGCTGGAAAAACAACACTGATAGAAACATTTGATGAAGCAATTAAAGTAGAAAAGGATTTCATGTCTTATGAACCAGAGGGAAGTGGTAAATCTGATTCTTTTCCTCGAAGGAAAGTAGAAAAATCTAGTTCAGATAAAGATAAAGCTTTCGATGTAGAACAGCTATAGAACGCTATTCGAACGTTAACCAATGAAGTTATAGGGTTAAAAAAGACTAGTTCTGAAGCTTCTCCTTCTAGGGATTACTTCAGAAACCAATTTAGACAAAACCCAAACACGAATAATAAGAATACACCCCCAGATGTAGCTACTAATGAAGAGATCTTTAATACAATTCGAGCTGTTCTATCTTTGTCTGAAACACCTAGTCAAGAGATAAATGAAAATAAAGAAGATGAAGAATCTGAAAATGAGGATGAATCATAAGAACCTCAACAAATTAATGGTCATTTCTGGGATAATTTTGTGAAAAAACATGAGAACAGAAGTCCACCTTCAGGACAACACGCATATAATACACGTAGTAAAGCAATTGCAAATACTCCTGGTGCTTCAAGCTCCACTTCAAACACTGATAATAATAACTCACAACCAAACAAACAAATGCAATCCAGCAAGCAAACTCAGCCAAATAAGGGTATCCAAACCATTCAAAACGCTCCAAAGTTGGATTTACAATATGACATAATTGAGGATTTGAAGAAGACACGTGCAAACATTAGTATGTACGATCTCCTTCAAATCTATCCAATGCCTAATAGTCATATTATTAATCCTGCAGTAAGTTCGATCGTCCCTAATACAAAGCAAAATGTTGCTGCAAACAGTTCAAGCAATGATCCAACAGCAACTGATAAAGGGAAAACATCAACCGATAAAGCTTCTTTGATAGGTAAGAATTCTAAGTCAACTACACCTCCATTCTTACTTACCTTTGAAATTTTTAATAGGAATGTCCACAACTGCATGGTTGATTCAGGAGCATCTTCTAATGTTATGCCTTTATCTGTGTGTAAGAAATTAAATGGCAAATTTGTTCCATCTAATGCACAAATAACTCAATTAGATAGAACAAATGTTAAGGTTGTCGGAGAGATGAAAGATGTCTTAATTAGGATTGCTTGTAATCCTTCAGTTTATCAAATCATAGACATCGTAATTGCTGATATTCCAGATGCATATGGACTATTCTTAAGCAAGGATTGGTCTCAACAACTAAATGGTTTCTTTGCCACTGATTGGTCAACCTTGTGGTTACCAAAAAATGGAAAATCAAATCATATAAAGATACATAGAGAAAGGTACATGAAACATACTGTTACAGAACTACATGATCCTAGTGAACCTGTGTTATTTTCTGATTCTATTATGGGAAACTACATGTATGAATTAGGTTTTGGAAATTTCAAAGCTGAAAACTCTCTTCTTCCTGAAAATAGCAAGCAATCTGAGATTTGTAATGTAACAGTTATTTCTCCTAATTGTTCCCTTAAGGAGACCATTGGTGATGAAAACAATGTAAATATTGTAAATATCATAGAAAGTAAAGTGATTGTACATAATTCTATTTGGACTCTCTATTTCGATGGTGCAAAATCTAAAGAAGGAGCAGGAGCCGGTTGTTTACTAATAGATCCTCAAGGTAATAAGACTTGTATAGCTTGTAGAATAGAATTTAGTTGTACAAATAATATAGTTGAATATGAAGCTTTGATTCAAGGATTAAAAAAAGCAATCGATTTGGGCATCAAAGAGATAGTGGTTTATGGCGATTCAGAGATCATTGTTAGACAGGTGCGTAATTCCATTCATTGTTTATCTGAACATTTGCAAAGTTATCAGAAAGAGGTATGGAATCTTATCACCTATTTTGATGCATTTAACATAAATTCTGTTCCTAGAAGTCAAAATCAAGAAGCAGACTTATTGGCAAATGTAGCCTCCAAGTTGATTCCTTCAGAAAATTTTTCACCAGAATTCTTTTCTGTTGAATTAATTTTTAGGCCCTCCATACCTGATAACATTTTTATTTGGCGTGTGTTTGACAATGATACACAGGTACTGCATTTTCTAACAAATGATGGAATCTTTAAAGATTCAGCAATAGATGAAATCACTCACGACGACAATTTACGAGATTTTTCGGTAATTAATGATTTTTGTTCAATTGAGAAAGCTTTCGAACAGGTAAAACCCGTTCCCAACTCAGTATTAAGATTAGAAAAGTTTTTTGATTTGCAGGATAAGTTTAAGTCAGTTCCTAATTGTAAAACAAATAGCTCTTGCATGAAATATGAAACCATCAATTTGGGAACAGAATCTAATCCCCAAACTATAAACCTAGGAATAGATTGTGATCCTGTAGAAAAAACAGCTTTCATAAAATTATTCAAGGAGTTTAAAGATATATTTGCATGAACATATGATGACTTAAAAACATTCAATACTCAAGTCATGCAACATATAATTCCAATTAAACAATAATCAAAACCTTTTCAGCAGAAGTTAAGAAAATATCACCCATCATTAGAACCAACAATTAAAAAAGAACTGAATAAATTGTTAGCTGCCAAGATCATTTTCCCTGTTAGACACACTCAATGGGTAGCAAACTTAGTTCCAGTTAGAAAGAAAAATGGGGATATTCGATTATGTGTCGATTTTAGGAATTTAAATAAAGCTTTTGAAAAAGATAACTACCCTGTTCCACCCATGGAACAAATTCTTCAGAAAGTGTCTGGGTCTGAGATACTGTCTCTCCTTGATGGTTTCTCAGGGTACAACCAAATACTAGTCTCCCCGGATGATCAATTAAAAACAGCTTTTAGAACTCCATGGGGAACGTACGCATACCGTAAGATGCCCTTTGGGTTAATCAATGCGGGAGCAACATTTCAATGAGCAATGGATATTGCCTTTAGAGGCTTAATCAGTCATTCAGTCGTTGTCTATTTGGATGACGTTATTGTCTACTCTAAACATCGGCCTGATCATCTTAACCATTTGAGAAAAGTGTTTGAACGATGTAGAAAATTTGGAATATCTTTAAATCCTAAGAAAACAATATTTGCTGTTTCAGAAGGTATCTTGTTAGGATGTGTAGTATCAAAACACGGAATCATGATTGATCCTGAAAGAACACAAGCTATTTCAAAGATTACTTTCCCTTCCAGCAAGAAAGGAATGCAGTCATTCTTAGGGAAAATTAATTTTGTTAGGAGATTCATTCCTAGTTTTTCAGAGACCGTTCGTCCTTTGCAGAAAATGATTAAAAAAGATGCTGTGTTTAATTGGGGACAAACTGAAAAAGAATCATTTCAGAAAATTTTAGAAGCTATTTCAGAAGCTCCTAGTCTTCTAAGTCCGGATTTTAACAAGGATTTTATATTATATACCTTTGCTTCTGATATTGCATATGCAGCAGTATTAACCCAATTAAATCAACAAAATAATGAGGTTCCAATTTCGTTCATGAGTTCGAATTTCAAAGGTGCTGAACTAAACTATCATGAAGTGGATAAACAAGCTTATGCCGTTTTTAAAGCGGTAAAACATTTTCGTCCTTACTTGTTAAAATCTAAAACAAAAGTAATTGTACCTTATTCTTTAGTTAGAAATTTGTTGGTACAAAAAGATTTAGGAGAAAAAAGGGCACCTTGGATGACAGCTCTTCAAGAATATGACTTAGAAATCAAACCATCAACGATAATTAAAGGACAAGGGTTGTGTAAATTGGCTGCTGAAGCTGCTCATTTGCTTGATGATAAAACTGAAATTGTCATTAATGAAGATTTACTTATCAGAGAAATTTATTTTTATCCACCACCTCAAGATTCTTGGTACACAGACATACGAGTACTTCTGGAAACAGGGACTGCCCCTGATTACTTAGACCCAAAAAAGAAAAGAGCCCTCAGATTGAAATCTGCCCCGTACTTATTAATAGATAATGTTCTCTTTCGAAAAAATTCAGATGGGGTATACCTTCGATGTTTAGATAAAGATGAAACATAAACAATTCTGAAAGAATTGCATTCTGGACCAGCAGGAGGTCATTTTGGTGGAGAAACCACAGCTCATAAAATTCTTAGGGCTGGTTATTATTGGCCTACCTTGTTTCGAGATTCTTATACTTTCGTCAGGAGGTGTCAAGAGTGTCAACTTGCCGCAGGAAGAGTTAAAAAATCTGCTTTCCCTTTACAACCTGTTTCAGCTGAAAGACCCTTTCAGCAGTGGGGTATCGATATAGTAGGTCCAATAAACCCTCCCTCGTCAATGCAACACAAGTATATAATAACTGCAACTGATTATTTCACTCGTTGGGCTGAGGCTGCACTGTTAAAAGTTGTGAATACTAATCAAGTTATATTATTTTTGGAATTCTTTATCATAACAAGATTTGGTGTTCCTGATTCTTTGGTCTTCGATAATGCATCATATTTTTCATCAATTGAATTGACTCAGTTTGCTTTAGAAAAAGGAATAAGAATCAGATATTCAGCTAATTACCATCCTCATGGGAATGGTCTAGCTGAATCAACAAACAAAAATTTATTGAAAATTCTTAAAAGAACTGTTTCAGTTCACCATCGGAATTGGCATACAGAATTGGTCAATGCTCTTTGGGCAGACAGAGTAACTCCAAAAGCTGCAATAGGTAATTCGCCATTTTTCTTAGTATATGGAACTGAAGCTATTCTTCCGCCAAATTTGTTCTTACCTTCATTACAGTTAGCTCAGTCTATCCAAGAAGAAGAATGCCCAGCAATGGAAACAAGAATTAATGCATTGCTAAAATTAGAAGAAGATAGAGAAAAGTCAAAACAACACTTTAACAAACATCAACAGATTGTTAAGTCATGGTTTGACCAATCATTTAGTTCTGATCGCGAATTTCAGGTAGGAGACTTGGTCTTAAAATGGGATAAATCTCATGAAGATAAGGGTAATCATACTAAGTTTCAAAAACTGTGGTTAGGTCCCTTTGTTATTTCTGAAAAAATAGGTCCAAGTACCTTTCGATTGCAAACACTTGAAGGACAGTCCGAGACATTCCCTGTGAATGGACTGATTCTTAAGAAATATTTCTGTTAATAATTTGCTGTCTAAAATGTATATACTTATTTGCTGTTTGTAAATAATTTGAATTTTTGTATATAAACTAGCAAACTGTATATGAGTCAAATTTCTGTTAATGTCAAATATTTCAGATTGTTAAAATTTATGTATATAACCAGTCTTTAAACAGAAATGTGTAATTAACAACTGTAATTAGTATAAATAAATAGGATCAGTTTACTCATCAGTCTTTAAAATGATGATTTAGACTGAAATCTTTTAAAATTTGTTTAGATTGATCAAAATTTCTTGAATTTATAAAAAACCTTTGTTATTTCTATTTATAAGTGTTTCTCGGATTTTCTTTCATCTGGTTATTTTCTTAAATAAGGATAGTTTATTATATATCTTTCTCGAAGCTCGTACTTTTGAAAAATATTTATAGATTTCTATCATCAGTTTTAGAAAACTTTTGTCATTTGAGAACTGTCTAGCATCTGTTCCAGTTAATAAGAAGCTAAAGTGAGAGACAGAAGGTCTCAGTAATGAGCCGGTCTGATCAGAATCATGAATATCACTGGTATGACATTATTAGGAAACTGGTAATGGCTTTTGGTCTTGAAACCAAAAGATAAGGGGTCTCATCACGAGCCAGCTGACTCATTTTCTGGTGATATTCATGACTGACATTACCATTTGGTTACCATGCTAGGTGATGATCTCTCATTTTAGTTAAAACAAAATTAATGAAAATCGCAATAAAACATAACTTTTGCCTAAAGAATAGGAGGTCTCAGTAATGAGCCAGCCTAATCATGATCATCAGTGTTGCCTGGAATAACTTCATTTCTGATCACCAGGGTGATGGCTTTTGATTTTAAATTAAAAGACAGGAGATCTCATCGCGAGTCGGCCTGCTTATTTCAGACAACTCTCGTGAATGATACTATCACATTGGGACACCAAACCCAGATAGTAGTCTTCAGACAGAATTATTATTTTAAAAAGAACAACAAAGCAAGAAACAAGAAAGTTACTATACCATGGAACAGGTTCTAGATAGTTTTCAGAGGAACAATATTCGATGCTGATGGTAAGATCATCTTTACTAAGAAGTACTGGTTTCGATGAAGATATTTGTAAGCCTATCTCTAATCAAATGTTTGTTTCAAAAGATGAAATATTTCTGAGTTATACTTATGAATCTGAATAAATAAAGGTTTGACATGAATAAAGGATTTTGATTATTTTTAACAGATTTCTAAGATTTCGTTTTGATCATCTTGTTTTAAGCAGAGATAACTGGTTCACCCAGGTCGTCGCCATTTGTTGGCAGCCAGCAACAACCTCTTCATTTCTTGACAAAATGAAGAGAGATCAGCTCTTTATGTGATTTATCAATTCAAAAAATTATGTTAGAGCACCTTCAGAATCTTTGATTCTGAAGGTACTCTTAATCAAAGGAAAGTAATTTAATGATTCTAGAGCTGATAGGAACTTGATCATAAAACTTGGCTTTTAAAAGAATGTCAGACAAGTTTCATAAATTCTCATTAAAGCTATTGAAAAAATCAAAATGAATTTAGGTGACTTATAAGATTTGTGCCAAGAGAAATTTTATAAAACACGTTGTATATTAAATAGGGTATTATTAGTCCTAAGACTAAGAGAAATTTTGAAAGTTAATATCATAAGGAATACCCTATTATGAACTTTGTAAATATCATAGTTAATGGATAGATAAGATTTGTATAGGAAACTTTTTACATATGATAAATACCCTATATGATAGTATAATGTGTCAATAGGATGTATAAAGGTTTTAAAACTTAGTGTTGTACATATGTATATAGCTTTGTACATATACATACAATAAACATTAAGCTAGCCATTTGATTTATGCCTACTTAACATTAAAGTGCGATTTATTATTCTTCATACCACTACGTAACATGATAAAACAGGGATGATTGTTTTATGAGCCGGCCATGCAATAAGTCAGTGGTTAAATCAATAAACGTTTTGGATCGATGAGCTGGTATGAAAACGTGGCTTTCACCCCTTGACAGAATCGACAGTTGTATGCATTTGGTTAAATCGTGTTGACAGTGTTAAATGCTCACAGTCATTTCAAATTACGTCATTGTACCTATTAATTATGAACCACTGTCAATAATCAATGACTGTAATGATGATTCTATCAGTCTTCGTATCGCTGGTTCGCCAAGTTAAGTGGTTATCACTAACAGGCATGGTTAAACGTAGATAGATTGGCATAAATCGTGGTGTAGTGTGTAGTTGTAACATTTATCAATGCTCGAAATCCCGCTAAAATGGTAGGTTCAGAGAGTAGATTTCTGATTAGATTTGAAGCATGTGAAGATTTTCTATCATGTCGTGTGTGTGGATACCCATTCCCTCTGTTTTCACTTTCCCTTTCATTTCGCGACCAAGCCCAGAAAGTGCTGAAGAAACCATGTCTCCTCTGAATCGTTTTGAGATCTCAGGGTTTGAAATTATTGAAGCCAACCAGGAGGTTGCCCAGAGATTCGAGAAAATGGGATGGACACATTTCTTTCAAAGCTTTGATGGTCATCATGTGGAGATTACCAAAATGTTTGCAATGAGTTTTAAAGATGACAGGGTGCAAATTGGGGGTTTCGAATTTGTTATCAATGAAGACAAAATTGCTGAAGCCACGAAACTTCCCCAAGTGGGAGAACGCTGGTTTAAGGGCACTATGGTTGACAAGAAGAAGTGTTTGGATTTGTTAATGCCTTTACCAGATAAAACGAAATTGAGGATAGGCGTACCTGTAAAATTTCTAAAGCCCGAATGGAGAGCTTACTATGAAATCTTAGTAAGGTACGTAACCTGTTGTGGACGTTTTTCCCATTTGCACTTGTATCATTTACGGTTGTTGTTAGCAGTAAAGGGTTATAAACTTAATTTGCCCTTCTATCTTTGGCAAAGCCTTAAGAAAATGTCACAGTCTGTAAGGAATTTCAATAATCCTGACAATAGTCTGTGTCACCATGGATTGATTAAAATTTTACTGCAATTCCAATTATCTGCAAAAGGTCTGTCTTGGGATAAATTTCTAGTTGATTGTCAATTGGGGCCAACACAGTATTGGCCTAATCCATCTCCTCGAGCTCGTAGAAGACGAAAAATCATAAATCCTGAGGTTAATAGCTCAGAGGTTAAGGAACCAGAGGTCGTAAACATGCCCATAGATGATGAGATAAATGAAGATGCTGATAGGGTTTCAGTTCCCTGCGATTCTAGGGAGATATTAGATAAACGCGAACCTAATAAGAATGATGGCAACCTTGCAAAACCAAAAGAAGGATTAGCCGAAGGGGAGATTGTTAAACCTGATGAATGTGATAAAAATTCTATGCATAAGTTGAACCATTTGGCTCAGGTTTGTTGTGACAAGGAAGGGTTGAATGTTGAAAACTTATCGTTTTCGCGTAGAATCACTAGAAGCATGCATAATCTCCATTCGATTCCAAGATATAGGTCTGATCCACAGACTTCCAAATCTACAGCTACTGAACCTACGATTGTAAATATTGAGGATGATATTCCGATGTTTGTCCCTAACACGATGGATGTAGGGAATTCTGCTACTGCGCAGGGAAGTGATGTGCAATCAGGTGAGGTCGAGGGCAATCAACCAGAAATAAACGTTGACACTGTAGAACTTGAACCATCACACAATCAGCATTGTGACAGTCCTCGTTCTCCTCATGTAGCTAGAGAAGACGAAACCCTACAACAGGTATTAGGAAATATTTATCAAGATAAAAACACAGAGTCCAGAGGAAAGCGTAAACAGTGTACAACCTTATTGGAAGAAGAAAACAAAACTTTCAGGAAAGAATTGCTAGAATGGATTGACAGGTGGAAAAGGGCCAACATGAAGAAGAATCAACTCAAGAAATCCAAGAAATCAATATTAAAAACGAATCAGCTGCTATTGGAACGAATTGAAAAACAAAATGTTAAAATTATCAGGTTGAAGGCTAAATTAGCCGAAGCTAGAAGAGTAGTCGCTCTTCATAATGAGGCTTAATAGTTTTCTCTTCTCTTATGTCACAGCATAACAGGTAATGGTTATTTCGATTTTGCATGCCTGTAAAATCGGAGATTTAACAGGCATGCATTTATAATTTTTAAATATTTCTGTTAACTGTGTTAAATTGATTTTAATATAATGCATTGATTGAATTTAAAGCAGGAAGTTTTATCA
Source organism: Larix kaempferi (assembly GCA_027924585.1). Classification (NCBI taxonomy): domain Eukaryota; kingdom Viridiplantae; phylum Streptophyta; class Pinopsida; order Pinales; family Pinaceae; genus Larix; species Larix kaempferi. The sequence continues at coordinate 13,681,717 of BSBM01000088.1, read as the reverse complement.
CTGCCTTCTTCCAAGAATACAGGACGTGGTTGATGCGATGGCATGGAAATGTAGCTGATTTGTTACAAGCTGGAGTTTTGTGAATGGGCAAGAACTTTCTGAGATGCCTCGACTCAGGCCAATCGATTTTATTTTTAGTAGTAGGTGTAATTAGATGCCCTTTCGGTTAAATAAGTTCCTATAATGTTGCATGCAACACTTATAGCAAAACTGTCTCTCAGTAGTATATGAATGGAGATTTTTGATGAACTGGAGGATGGATGGAGTGTGGAAGAAAACTTGTTGAAATATATTTTGTTACTAGTACTACATCAAACTTGAAGCTGAAGCTTTCATGTGGATGATACTTGATATCTGCGAATGATACTGTGACTGGTATTCATTTTTGGATTTATATATATATACATATATTTCTGTTTGTTATCTTCTGTTTATACGTGAACTCTGTGTGCTGTGACACATTGATGTTTAAATATTTTTCTCACTTTATCATCTCAAGTTGGCTGTTGAATAAATATTTCATTATGGTTTTGTTTTTAGTGTGTTCACTATAAACATCAGTTTTAATGGTATACTTTCCTGTTTATTTAAAATTTCATTTGTATGTTAACGGTGAATTTTAAATGAGCATTATTTCAAATTCAAATGACTGTCTTGATAGTTAATTATTAATCAGTTCTGGAAGTGGAATTTGACTGTGTATGTATAGGTTAAATCTCATTTCTATTATTACATAGCAGAATTACTTTCGTTATGATTTAAATATGTTTATTTAGAGCATACTTTAGTTTTCTGTTATTGATTAATAATTAATATAGTTTCAACTTTGCTCTCAGCTGAGATAGAGTTAAATAGGATAGATAGATTAATTAGTTTTAAAGTTTATTTTATTATTGATCAAGCACTGTTAAATCATTCTGCATACTGTAAGTAAGCTTTCATATTTAGAAAACTTCCCAAAATCGAAGTCTTTCCTTACGAAAGCAACCTTAGGACATTTGTAGATATATATATAGGATAAACATTAGAATAGGTTAGATTTTGCTAGTTTTAAGGTTTCCTTAAGAGACAAACTAGCTGGTAGCAGGACCATAACCTGCGAGGTCTTGTTAATTCAAACACACCGGATGCTGCTTTAAGTTGATTGTGTGGATAAAACCTCTTTATTGGCTCTGATTCATAAAATCAGGCCAACAAATGAATAAAAGAGTATTTAATTCATATTAAAAAAAAGGGGGCATTATAAGCTCCCCCAAAGAGTACAATAGCTCACCAAAAACTCCCTCCCTCAAGGATCAAGAATATGCCATCAAAACTGGAAATGGTTGAAGGAGTGAGCTGCAATAGAAGAAACCGTGAGCTTCCCTGTAGCTTACACCTGAAAATAAAGACTTCATTAAATCTCTAAATAAAAGTTCTGAATGGCCTTTCCAATTACCAACTTGGATGGGAATCTTTCACCCTCGAAATTGGCTAAGGCAAGAATCTAGTCATCCACTAGCTCACCCTCTTCACAAATGCAACTGCAAATTCTAAAAATGATCAAAAGCTGGTTTCATTCTTTGTTATTTACATTTATAAAGTTCTAATGTCCTCCATGGGTCGAATTCCTTCCAAGAGACTCATGCCAACTCAAGTTGGGAAGAGATTCCAAAGAACGCCACTTGTACACCAATTCCTAGTCTCCCACTTCCACCAAATCACATGTGGAAGCATCTTAGCTTCCCTAACACCCTTAAGTGCCCTCTTGGAGTCTATTTTTAGCCCTGACATGTCATATATGTCATATGTCAGCCTTCAGGTCTGATTTGTGTCATAGGTGTCATAGCATCTTCATCATTGTTGTCATAGAGCTAGGGAATCTAGCCCAAGTGTCTCACTAGCTTGAAATTGCCTCTTCCTCTTCCATGGGAGTTACTCTTCCTCTATATTTCGAACTTGGATGAGTCATGCCATTAATAATACCTTTTGGACTCCCCCAAGTATGTTACCATTCACCTTGAATTCGAATTGGTGAGAGAATGATGCCAAGTGTAGTGGGAAAATCTAGCCATATGTGGGTCCCACTTCCTCCATGTGTCTTCATGACCAAAATCCACTTTGATTTTCACTTGTATATATTTATTTAGCTCCTTTATTAAATATTTATGCCATTCTAATGGTCAAACATCATTTATTATCCTCATTATTCCAAATCCCAAAGCTTCCACCCCAAACCTAGGAAACTAGTAATTTTTCTCCTTGGCAATTATTTGACCTTTAGCATCAATTTGACAAACTCTAATGAATATGGCCAATGTGATTAGGCCATTGTGACCCAATGCAAAATTTGGGACATGACAAATCCTTCCTTCCCAATATTGCTTGTCCTCAAGCAATTTTAAAGATGGGTGTTGAAGAACCTGCTTTCTATATAATTCTTTGAAGTTGCCATTGAGTTGCCCAACCTTGAGTCTTTGAATTTCCATGAAGATTTTAGAGAGGAACCACCATGCTTGCTGCTGCACTACTCTGATAAAAATCACTTTATTAAGTGAGAAATCCATCTCCCATACTGCTTGTTTCCCCAAAAAATTTGAAACCAATGAGATAAAGATTATTCCAAGGTCCCATTGCTTGTATTGCACCCCCACAATTAAGAGTGCTCTCCAACCCACACCATTAGATAAGAAGATTCCTGGATCCCATTTTCTTGTATGCATTCTTCCAAACATCATGAGTACCAAAAATATATCATCAAAGTACATAAAAACATAATTAAAATGTACATCAGGGAGATGCTTCATCAAAGAGTCATGAAAGTGCTTATACCTCCAAGCAAGTAGACCACCATTTTCAAAGTGCATACAATCTTCAAGTGGGCCATCAAATCTGCTCCAATGACATAGGTGAGGATCCCATGTCCTATAATTCTGCTCCAAAAGGATGTGATATGTATCAAAATATTCGTCCATGTATTCTTTCATCCAAGAAGTGAATGAAGAATCTCCACTAAAATCTGAACCAAATAATGAGCGGAAAAAACAAGGAGACTTCAAATGACTCAAAGAAGTCTCACCCATACATCCCTGAATGTGAGAATCATAAAGATATAACAAAGTATGTGGCTGTCAACAAAAATGTTCTCCAATCATAAATCTATTCACCCAAGTGTTGGATGAAGTTCCTCCAACATCAAATGAATCAAGTGTTGAGAAAGAAAAACCATGAGTCTTCAAGTGACTCAAATGCATATCATAGGTGCATCCATGTAGATTTGCATCATCATAAAGTGACAAATAATGTTGTTGCAAATGTGAATAAGAATGTGCTCCAACCATGTCATCATAAAAGGTAAATCTAGGAGTTCCATAATCCTCATGTGGCACCATCAAAAAGAACCCTTTCACCCATACTTCATTGAGACTAATGCTGCAAAACATGGAATTTTAGGATGTAGGAGAATGAACTAACTCACACAAATGATCAAAAGTGCAGAAGTTTCATCATGGGAAGGATCCATATGGGTAGTATCATGCAACTCCTTCAAAAGTGTGAAACCTTTGTCATAGATTGGTTCCAATGTAGAGGAATCGTGATCTTCTTTAAAAATTGTATAACCTTCATTAAGAGACAATTCAAGTTCCTCTTCCACCACATCAAGTGTTTGGATCTCTTCAAGTTCATCTTCAAACATATCAAGAACATTCAAATTTCCACATTTCTCATGATCCACCATGTCATGAGAATCCTCCAAACAATCTACCATTTGACAATCTGAAACATAGGAGGAAAAACAAGTATCTTGCAACTTTTCAAGAAGTTGCTCATTTTGAATTGTGAGCTTATGATTATCCTCATTATTCTTCAAGTATGCATCATGTAACAATTCATTAAGCTCAAACAAATGGTTTCTATCAAAATCAAAGACATGAAATTACCTTTGATGTGGCACATTGCTCTTTGAATCTTTTCCATGTCTTCAAGGAAGGATGTTTCCTCCAATGAGAATTTGACACCAATGCTTGAGTGTCATGGAGAATGTTGAGGGACTCTTGGATATTCTTTTCATTCATCTTTAAGGACCCTTCAAGAAAATGAGGCTCTTGCAAATGAACCTCCTCATCTTCTTCAATTTTTCTTGGACCAACTTCATGAAGCTCACGTGGTGATGGGGAAGTTGATCTTGGTTCTTCTTCAACTAATACAAGATCTTCATTATCATGCTTAATGGAACTTGGCCTTGCAACAACGCTTTCAAAAGTAATCTCTATGTCACCAACATAGAGGTGTGAGCACCTATCAGTAGGTACTCCTTCATAGTTTAAGCATCCATCAGTAGATACTCTTTGGTTCATGTCTAAGGTAGAAGGTGTCTCGAAATGATCTTCCATATTTTCAATAGAATATTCTTCATGATCTTGTGATGTCTCTTCATTTTTATCCTTCAAGCAAGATGATGTATTTTTCCCCTTGTTTTCCTTATGATCAATATCTTTGGAATCTCTTTTTGAAGAATTCCCAAAAGCTCTCCTCAAGTGGGACATAATTTCATGCACACATATATGATACTCACTCCAAGGTTCTTTACAAGAAGGGCATAAACCTTTCTTTACTAACTCCACATCTTCATTTTTGGGCCTATTTTAAAAAACATGTTCAGCATAGTACTCAAAAGACATGGCATTTTGTGTATTTTTGCTCGAAGCAAGATATTTTTGATATTGTTGGGGCAAGGTTTTATATTTTGCTCTCCATCTTTGGAACTCACTCATAGAATTATCCTTGTTTGGTGTGACACACTCATATTCATCAGATTTAAAGTCATAAGAATAATCTTCATTTCTCTTGAAATTGTAAGAAGTGCTACATGATGGCACCTCTTCCTCGTACCATTCACATTTTGCTTCGTATTGCTCATAAGCATCTGCATATTCCTCATAAGAATTGTACTAATAGGATTCATCATAATAGTAAGACATGGCTGCCAATTATTCTTGAATGTATGTACCTAATCCACAGGTTCAAAGACCATGCTATGATACCACTGTAATGTCCCTTATTAGGAGTTTTATTAAAATGGCAATTTTCCACTTTTTTCCCCTAGTTCGACCTTTGACTAGTTTTGATCTCTAGGTCCCAAATTTGCCCCAAATGATCCCAAATATTCTGAGAAGGTATATGAATGATATTAGAACATAAATATGTGTTTCAGGGATTCCTTTGGACCTTTAAAATACTTCTGCAAATCCTCTTTCAATTCTGGTCAATGTAGGTAACTTTACTAGTGATTTCCCTTTGACTAGTATTGGTCTCTAGGTCTCAAATTGACTCCAAATGCCTTCAAATATTCAAGGAAGGTGTATGAATGATATTAGGACTTGAATATGATGTTCAGGGATGAAATATGGCCACCAAAAGACCTTTTCAAACTCTCTTAATATTCTGGACCAAGTATGCAATTTTACTAGTAATTTGGGGTTCAAATCCCCCTGTGGTAAGTACTGAAAATGGCTTCCCAAATGCCTCCAAACCCACTCAAATTTCTGAACAGAGGTAGAGAATTTATTAAGGATGTTATTAAGGTCTTATGTGCACCATTAATTGATTATTATATCTGTTCCAACCCTCTCCCATTCAATTGCAAAAATCACCAATTCGACCCTTGGGGAAATGGCACTATTTCTTCTCCCAATGCAATTAAACTGAGTAAAAATACTTCAAATGCTCAAGTAAAGCACATGAGACTTGTAGAAGACATACATGGAGGTATATTTATCACAAATATATCAGAGAATCATCCATTCATTCGAAATCATCATCATTACATTGATTCACAACAAGGTAGTGGGGAAATGGCACTGTTCTTTCATTAAAATTGAGATTTATACATTTCTACTTGGAATTTCGACCTGAAAATTTCTGGAGATGAAGAAAAAAGTATTTAATTCATATTACAAAATAAATGGGGCATTAGAAGATCCCCCAAAGAGTACAATAGCTCACCAAAAACTCCCTCCCTCAAGGATCAAGAATATGCCATCAAAACTGGAAATGGTTGAAGGAGTGAGCTGCAATAGAAGAAACCATGAGCTGCCCTGTAGCTTACACCTGAAAATAAAGAATCCATTAAAGCTCCAAATTAAAGGTCTGAATGGCCTTTCCAATTACCAACTTGGATGGGAATCTTTCACCCTCGAAATTGGCTAAGGCAAGAAACTAGTTATCTACTAGCTCACCCTCTTCACAAATGCAATTGCAAATTCTACAAATGATCAAAAGCTGGTTTCATTCTTTTTTATTTACATTTATAAAGTTCTAATATCCTCCATGGGTCGAATTCCTTCCAAGAGACTCATGCCAACTCAAGTTGTGAAGAGATTCCAAAGAACGCCACTTGTACACCAATTCCTAGCCTCCCACTTCCACCAAATCACATGTGGAAGCATCTTAGCTTCCCTAACACCCTTGAGCGCCCTCTTGGAGTCTATTTTTAGCCCTGACATGTCATATATGTCATATGTTAGCATTCAGGTCTAATTTGTGTCATATGTGTCATAGCATCTTCATCATTGTTGTCATAGAGCTAGGGAATCTAGCCCAAGTGTCTCACTAGCTCGAAATTGCCTCTTCCTCTTCCTCTTCCATGGGAGTTACTCTTCCTCTATATTTCGACCTTGGATGAGTCATGCCATGAATAATACCTTTTGGACTCCCCCAATTATGTTACCATTCACCTTGAATTCGAATTGGTGAGAGAATGATGCCGAGTGTAGTGGGGAAATCTAGCCATATGTGGGTCCCACTTCCTCCATGTGTCTTCATAACCAAATTCCACTTTGATTTTCACTTGTATATATTTATTTAACTCCTTTATTAAATATTTATACCATTCTAATGGTCAAACATCATTTATTATACTCATTATTCCAAATCCCAAAGCTTCCACCCCAAACCTAGGAAACTAGTAATTTTTCTCCTTGGCAATTATTTGACCTTTAGCATCAATTTGACAAACTCTAATGAATATGGCCAATGTGATTAGGCCATTGTGACCCAATGCCAAATTTGGGACATGACAGCTGATGGCCCTAAAGTCCTTACTTTGTCTGGTATTTGAGCTTAAAATTAAACATCTCTAGGTCTTTGGGGTTGCAAAAATCATAATCGATTGGCTCTTGGACCAAAAGGTTTGTCACAATATTTTCTTGAGGCCCATCTTGGAGGAATCCATATGGATCAAAATGTATATGGAATCGTTTTCCTTTACACATGTTTTTAGGGAAAGAAACTCAGAGGCGGATTTCCTTTCTAAGGCGGGCCTGAATCAATCTCAAGATGAAAAGTATATCTTTTAGGAAGAAAATGGTATTATCAAAGACATTTCTCAAGTCTTATGTTTGATTTGAATACGTTAGATTGATTTTTCTATTTCTGGTGGAATTGTTTTGTGATGAACTTGAAGTAGTATTGATGTTTTGTCACTGGCATAACTCTTTTTTTGGTCTCTTGGGATGTTCTCTCAATTATGGTTAAGTTGTGTGGCTTCTCTCACTTCCATAGTTTGGATTCTTTTTCGATGGGGTCCACTGTTAGTTGTTGTCTTAGGGATGAATAAAGCCATTGACATGAACATGAAATGTTTGAAAGTTTTTGGTGACTATAAAATCATCGTGAGGCATGTAAGAAACTCTATATTTTGTAACTCACCTCATTTGAAAAGTTATCAAGAAGGGGATGTGCAAGCAATCTCGAACAACAAGAGAGGCTATTTATTGCTCCATTTTTTCCTTTCACTCTCAAAATTACCAGTTCAAGGTAGTGAAAGGTTTCCCTCTTAAGCTCCCTTCCTTCCCAATCCCTACCCTGACCACAAGAGAAGGAAGGGGAAGCACTCTAGCTAGCCTTTAGGGACAAGGAGAGACTACCCTTCTAGCCATTCCTGGAGGCATCTTTTCTTTTTGTGGACAAATTTCAGGGTACTTGCATGTTTGACTCTATTTAGTGATATCGGTTATGGACAATTATGTTGCTTGTCTATGCCCATTTTGGTCTAAAATATGTGCTATCTTTTGTGCACCTAGAGGCATCACCCTCTTTTTCTTTTTTCTTTTTTTGGAGGAACTGGTCTTGTTTTGATTCAATTTTCTTTTTGATATGAAGTATTTATGTTGGAGAGGAGACGTTTATACTTAAATGTAAAATGTTTCTTCGTTGTTTTTAAGAAGATGACATAAGCATTTGAAGAATGTAAATATTTGTTTCAATAAAGTTTTACGATTTTTTTCGTGTTAAAAAAAAAGCTTCTAAAGAATGACATCACTTAAAGTATACGAACACAACTTTCTTACCTTTATATATAATTTATTTTTAAAACATATTTTATTTTAAAACATATAAATATAGATGCACCCGCAAAATATTAATTTTTAGAAAGATATCTACTTTAAAACTAAAAAGCTATCAAAGTCTCGAATATTCACATAATGTTTGCATCATAATGTGAGTGTGATATATTTTTATGAAAATATAAAATGATCTCAATGTTAACCTTATAAAATAGGGGATCATGAATAGGTCGTAAGTAAGACTTTTAAATATAATGTTGCATTATATGTTTTTAATTATAATTAATAAACTTTAATTTGATCATGTATATCTATAATTGAGTTTTAAAGACATAAAGACTTAAAGTTTTAATTAGACATTATAGATAAGAATATTAGAGTGAAGGTTCATACAATTAGACATATTGTTATACTGTCTTGTTTTTTGAATTAAACTGTGTTGATGTTTTCATAGTCTTGATGTTTCAAGTAGACACTCTGCTCATCATCAAGAGTTTACAACTAGAGTTCATTATAAGATGATGGGTGGAAATGTCTACTTATATTGATATTTTTAAACTTTAACATTTAATCTAAAAGGAAATGCAACAATTATAAATTATAGTTATATCTAATAAATTTTTAAATAAGTTTATGTTCATAATTAGTTTGTATTGATTAGTGATTAGGTTCTAAACATATAATTAAGTTCAAAGAAATGTTCATTATTTTTATGTTGTTGTCGGGGACATGTTGTTTTGGTGTTCACCTATTAATATGTTCCATACAATTTTGATATTTTCCTAAGTTATGGTTCAACTTAAGTAAGAGTTTTTTTATATTAATCTTATTTATACAAAAATTGATTTATCTACCCCCATTAGCTTGCAAGAGTGACGTCAATTTTAAAAACATGAGTGGGGGTTATGGTGGCAGAGAGATGTTAGCATCTCTACAACTTGGCACACCCACATATAATTTTTCATTTATGTTTGTTTGCAAGGAAAATAATTATGCATTTAGGGTCTACTGCACATTATGCCTCACATCACAACATTCATTTATGCATTCACATACATCACTGCACACTCCATCCAAAATTGGAAATTGGAGGATTGAAGAGCGGAGGAAGTTGTTCTTACTTATTTAAACAAATGAAGTAAGTGATAAGGCATTAATTCATTCATTGAATCACACAATACTATTATTATCGGCAATCCCAAACCAAAACTGACAACATCCAACAATTTGAAGCCATATTCTCCAGGCAAATATACTTTTCTCATCATGATATCAAATAATCCTTTGTTCTCCATTACCAAAGAGATTGCTTGGGAAATGCTTGTACTTGTTTTCACTAAACGATAACACAAAAATAAGGCATATGTCAATATCCACTTTCCATGCATCATGCATCTTCTAGTTATTAGGTGTTCAATTCCATAAATTAACATAATTTCATTCTTGGTTGATTGAACTAATTCTTTTGGTATTTCAAATATTTGATCTCAGTACCTTTCATAAAAAATATAGACTGTGGGGCATACGATGCACTTATAATGTAGACCATGAGAGAATGACATAAATGTAGAGAATACAATGACACTCATCATTGTAATCGCATTGTTTGAGTAATATCTCGAAGTTAACTAGGAAACGAGTGTTCTCTTCCATGAATTTAGAGTGTGATTTCTCACTTACATGTGCAAAAAACACCAACTAGAAGGTTGTGAATTATCTAGTAGCATATCGAAGAAATGGGAATAAACTAAACTAAATGAAATCAACTCTTTAACATGCATGGGAAATCCATTTCAAAACTAGCAATGAAAAGAGAATTACAACAAGTAAACAATGATGCTTTTTTATTGTACACAAAGAATAAGATAGTACAATAGCACCTTGGTACTAGTTTCCCAAGGGGGATTCTAATTCCTTTGTGCCCAAATATTCATCCAAGTGATTGAATGGTTGATTCCATAATGGAGAAAGAATGATAGAATGAGGCTCTATCTCTTGCTTTCTAGTAGCATTTTGATGTGGATGTATGATATAATAATAATGGTGACCATGAGGGTTGTGTTTATAGGATATATGGTGGGCATGCCTAAGATTTGTTTCCAATGTGAATACCCCCCATTTCATAGATGATTTAGTGGAGAGGCCAGGGTTTGTGAGACCAAATCAATGGCTATTTTTTACCTTAATGGTAGGTTTGTCCACTCTCAACCACTACTTCCTATTGAGAAGCACACAATCATAAATTACAACCGATTTTTTACTTTTTGGATCATGTCACGGAATTAGAGGGAAAAAGTGTAACCCGGTCATAGATTTTGAAGGAAAAGGCATGACCTTTTTTATATGGTTAATTTTTTACTTTTCTTTCAGTTTTTTGTCACATTGTTGAGGTCATATGGATATGAATGAGATAAATATGGGGTTAATTATTCCAATGACCTATAATGGTGATGGAACTCATGGTAAGGTATGTGAGAAAAATTAGGATGTTAACATATTGCCCCCTTATGTGTGAGGTCAGGAGCTCATCCTATGGCTGAAATACATCACAAGTCTTCATTTTTACCGGGGGAAAATTTCAGAACCCCCCTTAAATTTCTATGTTTAATAAATGGGAAAATCCCCATGAAATATAGGAAAATATGAAGCCTATTTTATCAATGTTATATTATGTATATATAATATTTTGGAAAATCTCTCATTGAATTATATAATCTTGTAAAATCTTGGAAAATATTTCACTAAATTATAAAACCTTGTAAAATAAATTTCCCTTCCCATGTGGACATTAAGCAACTTGCAAAATGAGATTCAACCCATAAAATATGGACGAATGTAACTTTGACTTTGGCTCCCATGATAAATAGAAGGTGAAAGATCCCCTAGCAACTACCATTTCTAGAAATCGAGGGTGAATGGGAACTGCCTAACAATTTTTGTGGAAAAACAAAGGTTTAAATCCATTTTTAGAGGGGAAATATTGTTTTATCCTAGCTCCCCTTTTTAAATTCAATGGTGCTAATATCCTATTCATTAAAAATAAATAAATAAAATGTGGACTATTCATACCTAACGGGTGTTTAATAAAAAATTAGCCCATTAAAAATTTAAAATCCCTAAATTTAGCCCATGGGATAAGTTTAGCCCCTAAAGTTTTCAATGATTTTTATCCATAAGGAATCATGAGAAAGAGGACAAGAAACAAGGGAAAGTTAGGAGAAAGAATCCCCTTCCCCTCCAAGGGGGCTACAAAGGCCCATACCTAAAGACAATCTCAACTATAAACACAGTGGAAATCCCCATGCTTATATCAATGGATCAATAGAATATGGGATCAAGACCAATAGGGGTTTGATCCATATAGATGAATAACTATTGGGTATAATACATCACGAGGATCAAATAGGGACCCAATCCAAGTAAAATAATATGGTCTAACCATAGTTATCTGAAGAACATGAATATGAATAATGACATCTTCATGGGATCATAAATCAAAGTAACTGAAGCCCTGCCAAAATTGGAGGGACCCAAGATCTGGTAAGAGTGCTAGCATGAGACAACTCCTCACCGATGGCTTAAATTACTAAAAGACTAATCCAAATAGGTCCAGGGAACTATAGTTAAAACTAGTTCACTCTTATCAATGCAACCTAGACATAACAACAAGTGGAGAATTGAAGGATTTCCAAGATAGGCTCAAGAACTACAGATAGTCATGAATGTTTAGGGTCTTCAACCAAAATAGAATCAGGAACCATCGTACTATATGATCCTAAATGGTGTGATGATGAGCTAGATTCTAGCATGCGATACTCAACTAATCCAAGGGGCAATGAGGTCTCCCCTTAGTTCATCCAAGGTAAACCATCAATCATGTTTAGGGGGCCAAGGTACATAATGCCTCTAGGTATATCTTCTATATTACAGGGGCTAAATTCGATAGAGGGAGATCCGCTGAAAACAAAGCAAAGAGGGATATTTATTTTAATAGTAGGAGGTATGACACTGGGATATGAAGAGAAAGGGGATTGGGACACCAAAGGGGGATATAGGTTCACTAAATGATGGAATCAAACTTCCTTTATGCAGAGCATGAAGAAATGGTTGACCTCACAACATGTGTGAAACTCTTGATAATATCAAGGGAGGGAAACAATGGGGATAACCATGGGACATAGCTATAATGGGGATACTCACAGAGGGGAACGAGGGTGTTGAAGTCAACATTGAATGGGGATGAATATGCAAAATAACTACAACAAAGCCTTGCCATTAGCGTCCCCTTTAGGTTCCTCTTTCACTTCCATTTATTTTTTTAGTGATTTATTTTGTAGTTTTTATGAAAATTCCGAGTGCTATTTAATGACATGGAACTAAAGTTGGTGTTACATCATGCACCGGATTTAGTGCCAAGTTTAACACCAGATTTAGAGCCAAACTTAGCACCAGGTATAGCTTAGCACCATATTTAGCACTAGGTTTCTTGAGTGTCTAAATAAACATGAGGGAAACATTTCAAAAACAAATTTAATTAATATCAAATACTAAAAATAAGCCTCTAGTCTCAATCCTCATGAGTTGGAGGGAATTTCAATTAGTTAAATTAAAATCCCTATTTTTTCCTCATAAAATCCCCTCAAAGCCTACTCTTTCATTCTTTTCTCATTTCAACTCTTTCTCTCTTCCCTTTTCCACCCTTCTCCTTTCTCCCTTAAGGTTTCCTCTTTTAGGTTTCATCCTCATGGAGGATAGAGTTTTGGTTTCTTGGAGGAACCTCCATGAGGAAGATAATGAATTCTCCTCCCCTTTCCTCCTTCCTTCCTCTTTTACTTTTATTTTCCTTTATTATTTACTAATGTTTATTGTTGTTTTTTTCTTTCAAGTTTAGGGTTTCATGTATGGAGGATAAGGTTTCATAAAAAAAACCTCCATAATGAAGTTAATGACTTCTCCCTTCCCTTCTTCTCTTTCCTATTTTACTTTTATTTTAATTTATTTATTTTCTAATGTTCATTTTTATTTTAATGTTGTGGGTTTAGGCCGGTTTCATGCATGAAGGTTGGGGTTTCATGGTGGAACTATTTTGAATGTTATATTCTTTGCATGTAAATCAAATAGAAAATTCGATAGTAGACTGGTATAAGTCGAATGAAGTTGGAGGGGATAGATGGTGGAAGTCTAGTCAACTAATAGAATGGAATAGTTGTTTGGCCGAAGGAAAACGAATAGTTGATGGAACACCAAATCTCAATGGGAAATCAACCAAAGTTGAACTAGTCAAGTCGATTGTAACATAATAACTGAAAGTGGTTAGGAAGCTATGGATTTTCATTAATTAGTAGTTGGTTTTATTGCATCTATAAATAAAATGTAATGCCTTAGATGTAAATATGGTAGTAGTGTGTAGCATGATCATGTAATGAAGTGTGATTTGTGGTCTAGCAAGTTATGGTTGTAAACACCTATTTTGAGTGTTTTATTAATAGATGAGTGAAAGCTCACTATTTTGTTGGTTTTCCCTCAGGAGAGGGGTTTCCAGGGTAATTTCTGTGTAGTGTGTTAATGTGTTGTGTGCCATTGTCTTTTGTACAATTGTGTTTAACTATATGAATCACTTTGGAAACATGTTGTAATCAATTTTAAGAACCAAAATTTGGTATCAGGGTTGTATTTGGATATAGAGGGACACATTTGTTGTTGATGGTTTGGATTGGTCTTGGATTTGGTGAATACCTATTACAGTAGGAGTTTTCAAGAAACATTGATGTATATGGCTAACACATTGAGGATAGCAATTGAAAACTTTAATTTGCAAAATTTTGAGCTTTGGAATATTAAAATGGAGGATCTCCTTGTGGATCGAGAACAATGGGTTGCATTCAACCCAGGAATGACTCCAAATGGTGTGTTCAAGGAAGATCGGAAAAATATCGACAGAAAGGAAAGGAGTACAACCTGACTTTGTTTAGCAGATTCTGTATTGTTGAATATCTCAGAAGAAGACATTGCAAAGAAACTATGGGAAAAGTTGATGAATTTGTACCGGTCAAAATATATGGTTAACAAGTAGTTTCTTAAGAAGAAGTTATATCTTTTGAGGATGGTTGAAGGTGACTCGGTTACAGAGCACCTGAATGCATTCAACACTATTATCAATCAGTTTTTGTATGTGGATATTAAAATCACCGAGAAGGAAAAATGCATCAGTCTATTGTGTTCTTTGTCAGATTCGTAGGATAGTCTGGTCGTGGCTATTGGAAGTAATAATACCACATTTAAGATCAACGATGTGGTCACATATCTGTTTTTAGAAGAGATGAGACAAAAGAATGTGGAAATATATTTATTTATAAGATCTCAATTTATCAATATTGAAAAATATGGCCATTTTATGATATTTGTTTATATTAGGGGGAATCACTAACATCTTTTGGAACTTGAGGATTTAGTTCCTAATGTAGAGAGGGTTCTTTATTAAAAAAAGTCTTATTGACTTCCTCTTGAATTGGATTGGGATCCCTTTTAGGGAGATCAAAATCTGAGGGTTCTTCCTTGTTTATCAACTCATTTTCCACCTTTGCATCAACCAACCATATCAGTTTGTGATGAGAATTCTTGGAGCCTCTATTATTTGAAACTTTCAAGCAAAAGGATACATTATTCCTTGTTTCGTAACAAGCTCTACAAGATGAAATGACTTGCTCATAATCCAATTTTTGTGTTTAGGAGAAGTTTGATCCAACTAAATTTATTTTTGCCCAAAAAAATTAGTTGAAATCCATTTCCACATAGATAAAAGCATATGTTATGATGCTATGATTTGAAGTTTCTATACTACATAAATAGAGATTTCCAAGGGATTTAACTGTAGCTCGAAGAGAGAAAAATCCCAAAAAATGAAAGGGAATATTTGGAATCCTAAGCCACAAAGGAGCCAAAGAGATAAACTCGATCAAAGGATTAAAATCATGACTCCAGGGTTTCATTCATAAACCAAAACTGCACCGAAACCAAGGATTCAAGTTAAGAACCAAGTCCATTTTTTCAACAAGATCAAACTCAAAAATTAATAAAACCTTTGCACGAGGATAAATAAATGTTTCTTCCTTTAAAATAGGCTTCCAAGAATTGGAGATCCATTTGTGTAGATCGATTAAATGTGGCCAAAAACCATTGAAATGGCACACCATAGCATTATATCTATACAATATCACTTGATATTCAACATCTTGATCAACATGAATAAAAAGAGTTGAAGCCTCATGGACTCTAAATCAATTCAAGGGGAGAGAAATGACTCCATTATTTATAATGTTGTAAAAGGACTCCATTGAAAAATAACTATGTGTGAGAGGGGAACCAAACAAGTAATATTAAGTCCAAAAGGAGCAAGCTGGGGTCACTAGAATATTATTAATACTGAGAGGGGGGGGTGAATCGGTATTAGAGAAGGTATGAACAATTTTTACTTCATATCATATTTAAACTAGAAATTAAATTATGCATTCACATAAACAGTAACATTCATCCACATATGCACAAAACACAGAACACAAGTATTTTTACGTGGAAATCCAAATGGGAGAAAACCACAGAATTCTCTCTTATAATATAAAGATCACATTCATGGAAGCACCAACTTCCAAAGTTCTATAGCACCAACTGGAAGGAGGCACCAACCCACTGGTCTTACATGCACTGACTTGAAGGAAGCACCAAATCCATGATTTACCAGCTTCAACTAGAAGGAAGCACCGATCCCCTATTCCTTGCCCTGTCCTGTCTCCCTGATATGTATGTAGAAGATACTTATTTGTTGGTCTACTGATTCATGTACACTACAAATTAACTGATGTTTGTTCCATTGTGCACACCTTATGTATGTTGTGATCTTGTTATCGTTGTACTATATCACATACTTGACTTGACTTCATAAACATTACACACTTGACTTCATACTTCACAAAATATGTGTTGCTTCATCATACATTTTGTTTCTACGCATCTACAAACTCAACCGATACTACGCATCATGTGCTATGATGTTGTTCTAACTTCACACATTTGTATTAGATAACTTACATCACACTGCACACCATCTGTTATGCTACACTTCTGTCTTGGTGCATATGTATTTAGATAATCTATGGTATTTTGCATGCTATCTACGATACTTCCTTTCTGTTCTTTCACACTTGTCTCAAAGATATCTCATCATATTGCGCATCTTCTGTTGTGTTGCATATTTGTCTTAATGCATCTGTCTTAGATAAACTGTATCATCTTGCGCATCACTTGATGTGCTTCAAGTCTGTCTTTGCGCATTTGTCTTAGAATAATCTGTATCATCTTGCACATCATCTAGAGTGCTACATTTTTGTCTTTGTGCAACTATCACAGATAAACTACATAATCCTGCGCACCATCAACATTTAAGTTCTTTTGTTTGTGCACACTTGGATCTCTTCTAGATCATGATGTTCCAGTTCCACGAGCCCTTAATACCAAAAAAGTAGAAGCTTTCCAAATTAGAGTACTACCACATTCGCATATTCAAGCTCACTTCAACTCTCCAATTTGGATTCTTATTTATACTTGTCATGTGCATACCATATGTTTACAAGTTGGTCGTAGCGTCCCTTCTTCCTTGATTCTCGGTAAAGCTTAATTCATTCTTCCGCCACTTGTCATGTTCTGCGCAACTGAGGTGTCATCCCTTTTTGAAATTTGCAGCAGATCATAGAGCTTGAGAATACCTCATAGAGAAATAATTAGTTGAAAAGATGAATTACAGTGAAATGAGCAATAAAATTCATCATGCATTGGAAATCATATGTGCTCAGAAAAGTGTGTCATTAACCATTAATCAATATAGTCAAAATATATAATACAATGGAGGGAATTCAATTATCCAAGGAGAATTTGAATCCCAGTCAGTCTAGCATAGGAATAATCACCATTGCAGTGCTCCAGAGGTTCCAAAATCAACTCAACTCAACCAAACCTCAGCGAACTGAATCTAGTGTCAGTTAACTAATCAAGGAGGGCGCAATAGTGATTTTGTCATGCAATATTGTTAGAAAAGGGCGCATTAGATCACAATCAGTGGTGATCAAAGCTCAAACCCCCCACCAAAGTCAGGAACTTAGGTGGAACTCAGTTGGACTAAACCATGTCACTAAGTTAGATCCTAAAATGTAGGGAACTGAATATGGTGGTCTTAAAATCATGCATGCATGGCACATCAAGTGGATAATGGGTCCTAGATGACATCTGCACACCACTAAGATGCTAACAACATCATAAACTAGTAGGAAAAGATAAATAATGCTAAGGTGGACAGGGTTGGAGTATTAATTATCCTAACACCCCCCCTTAATCCAAAATTAGACATCCTTTGCCCTGGTTACTGAGACCAAAGTTCACCCATACAATCAAATAATGATAAAAAATAACTATTCATGAAACTAAGGAAATGGAGAAAACCTCTTGGGAACAAACCTCCCCCCCTAAAAAATGAACAGCAGGAAACTCAAACAGCCTTCACACCAAGTAGAGAAGGAAAATCTCTTCTGAGTGAAAGAATTTGTAAAAATGTAGGCAATCTGCTCCTATGTAGGATAGTAATGCAGGTGTTGGATCTGGATATGTATCAAGATCTGCTCCTCTGATGTACCTCCCACTGTTTCGAAGTTGTATTTTCCAAAACAAGTCTTTCAGAATCCATTCTTGCTACTAGGGCGAATGACTCATTGTAGTCCAAAACAGGAACCTTTGAGTACACTTTGTTAACCAACTGATATTTGTACTTGGTTGTAGATCCATCATGGAAAGTCTCTTTGAAGGATTGTGGATCAGACCCCACCATCATGTAGCACCTCTCTAAGAGAATTCGATTTGTATGGCATAGTGCAAGGTTTGCATCTAGATACTGATATTTGGTTCTTCTATGGTCAAATGGATCCCTAAATATGTTACCAGAAGCTTCAAGGACTTTGTGAGTCCATATTGGCCTTGGCCATGTATTGGGAGAAGGTGCTAGATATGGATCTGAATCTGCTTGAACTTCATACTCAACATCAAGATCTTGGTCCTCATCTTCAGAATCTGAAACTGGATCATTAGAAGAGACGTCATTCTGATCTTCATCAGATGCAAATGGAGTAGGAATAGAGTATGGAAAAAAGTGAGAGAATTCATATTCATTTTAGGCCTGGTTTGCAAGCCCTTTCACTATTAGCTTCCCAGAAGATATCTCTGCAATCTCAACTGTGCCAGGTCCCAAAAAAACTTTATTCGGTGAACCTGTGTGTGTCATCTGATAAACAGATAACAAATTTGTTGTCAAAGAAGGCACATACAGAACATTTTTGAACTTTCCATGCTCCAGTTGTATTTTTCCCTTCCCTTCAACATAGATATTTGAATTATATCCCATGTGAATACTAGGACCATCATTGATATCTAGAGAATAAAATGATTCTCTGGAGGAAACCATGTGGTTGGAGGATCCATAATAAATGAGGAAGGCTTGTGATTATGAGAATCCATCCTTCAGTGCATGGAATATCTCATGATCATCTATCTCACTTCCAGAATCAGTCTCCCTTACACCTTCTGGGATGGAAATGTTGTGCTGTTCAAGAAGTTTGGTCATTTGATCTATATTCTTCTTCATGCAAGATATCTCTGGATGGTTTCCTTTGATTTGGAGGCTCCTTCTGATGGATTAGGCTTTTCATATGGTTTGGATTAAAATTGATTCTTGTCCCTTCCTTTCTGCTTCCCTTTAGCATTTGCACTTTTTGACTTGCCAACCACAAGAGCCTGATTCTTGGAGGCCTGCAAGGCACCCTTTTGAATTAGTTTGTCTTTCTCTTGGATGAGAGATTCACTGAATGCATATAAAGAAGGAATTTTCCAATTGGGGATTGACAATCTCCTTGAATGGAAGGTAGAAAAAAATATTGAAAATTCTGGACCAAGCTTGCTTAGGATGGATAGCACCAGCTTCTCATCCTTCTTCTCAATGCCACATTGTTTGCACTGCATAACCAAGGACTTGAATTTAAAAAATAAATGTTGTATGATTTTGAAAATGTTGGGTTGAAGAGCAATTAATTCATTCTCCAAAATGTTGCCTCTCATCTCATCTTGCTTGCCAAAGAGAGACTCAAGCTTCAACCAAAACTCTCTTGGTGTCTTTAATCCATCAAGGTGGAAGAGAAAATATCTAGAGATGTGATTACACATGAAACCAAAAGCTTCATCTAATATGTTCAAGTACTTTTCCTCCTTAATAGTTGCCCGAGGTTGGACCTCCTTTCCCATTGTGACCCTGTACAGACTCTTGTTGCACAATACCATCTGCATATCAGGCCTACAATCAAGATAATTGAAGGGTGTCAGGATTCTTGGAGACAAAGGAGCATTCACATTCTCCATGTGTAACTACTGGAGCGAATACTATTAACAATCAAAATAACACCCTTAACAAAGTGAAGGGTAGAAGCACATTTTACTATTCTCCCAAAACATGAAGACATAAGACAAGTACAAAAGAGAAAAATCCTCTTTTATCTAATCACTACTTCCACAATTGGAAGGATTGAGTGAAGAAAGAGGTAGCCTAAAGAGGAAAGGTTCAGTGATTGAACCGCTCGCTTGAAGGCTCAAGTCTAGTCTCCACCAGTCAACAGTGAGAATAAATGCACAAAATTTGTATTAATTGTGCCTGATAATTCTAAATTTGTGACCAAAAGCCTGAAAATACTATATAAAGTGGGGTTTTAAGTAAAAATAATAAAAAATCAGGAAAATATATTATCCCACATTGAAATTTGAAACTTGAATTCCCATTTCCCAATACTATAAAACAAAGGCATTTGGGGCATAATAAGGTACAAAAAGTGAGAGTAAAGGCATGCTGGAAGGATTTCAAGGTTGGAAAGCTCATCTTCAACACAAATATCTTGAAGGATCAAAGGAAATTATGGAGAAGGATGGATCAAAGCAAAGGATAAAGGATTCACCTCAAGCAAGGTTGTAAGTAAGTATCATTTCTTCTTTGATGTTATATGAAGCAATTCAATTTTCCCTCCCATTTATGAGTTTAAGTTTTTCCCTCCAAGTTTAGTTTGAATTCAAAACGGTTAAAGATATTAGGAAAGTTTAGATAATTGCTTCATTTCTGTCAATTGAATCTCACCAATGCATAGTAATATGGTTAATTAGAGTAGACACATCCCCACTATAATCACCATTAACAGATTGGCGACTCCACTTGGGTTTTAATTTGATTTTTTTTAAACAAAAATTGGTGTTCCAACCTTAAAAGGTCTAATTAAATAATGCCTTAAAACTGTTATAGGACCTATGTACAAATTTTAAATACCCTTAGAATCCTAAAACTGGCCTTATTCAATAGTTAAAAACCTAAAAATCCTTAAAACTAGGCTTGGATTTTTGAGATTCTTGATCTTGGAAAATAGACGCACCCTATCTGTGTACATAGTGCGCCAATATCAATAGAAGCACCCTATTTTTTGTGCATAGTGTGCCACTTCCACGAGTTCCTCACCTTCTCTGTGCACAGGGTGCACCAATTTCAAGATGTTGCACTGTATGTTGTTTTGCACCTGCGTTGACCAAGGGATTTGATTTTTGGACCTAGTTTTCTCACTTTTTTCTGGTTTCTTGTGATTTTTGTTTGCTTTGATTGGATTAGGAATCCCTGAATTATATTTTAGACCTTACATGGACCCTAATTAGCTAAGATTTGGAAAATTTTGAAAGATTTTAAAGCTTTTTGGTTCAAAATTGCAAGAAAATTGTCAAAACTAGTTGTGAGAATTTACTGTTTTAGGGCCACTTTTAGGAACGATTTTTGTGTTTTCAGACCTGTACATGGAATTACAAACATTTTAGGATCAATTTACCATATATTTGAAAAAATTTGGTAGGATTTAGTTTGAAATCTTTAAAGTTGAATTTTCCCTCCAAAACCCTTAAGAATGGCTTAATTTGGCATTTTTTCAAATTTTTCTTATAATTTATTGTAGATATGATTGCTTGATGTCATATTTTTATTTTAGATCCATGATTTGATGAAATTAGGATTGATTTATAACAATGTTTTATTAAATGAATAGTTTTCAAATGGTAAAAATTGGAACAAAACATGAAGAATTGTTTCAAAACCCTTTAGGCCTTTTCAAATTTGAATTCCACGTGCTTGCAAACCTGAAACAATAAACCAAATCAGAGCCATGATACATTAAAAGATAATTTGAAAACAATACATAAGGAAATTTGCATTAAAATTCGAAAAAATGAACATTACACATTGAGATAATTTGAAAATATTTCCCTCCAAAACCAAAGAAACAACTTTAATTAGTAATTTTATGTTTTGGATCTACAATATTTCTTTTTTCTCATGCATAATTAGAGAAAGTTGTAGCTTTAATCTTCAATTTTATTGATATAAGTTGTGTTTGAGCCACTGTATCCTCTTCACTTGGGCTTTCAAGCAACCTTGTGAATGAGAAAGTGGATCTCATTTGTAATAGTTTAGGATTTGATTTTTCAAGCAATTTATTTTTTGAGCCAATGTATCC
Source organism: Larix kaempferi (assembly GCA_027924585.1). Classification (NCBI taxonomy): domain Eukaryota; kingdom Viridiplantae; phylum Streptophyta; class Pinopsida; order Pinales; family Pinaceae; genus Larix; species Larix kaempferi. The sequence goes on along the minus strand of BSBM01000088.1, from coordinate 13,659,768 downwards.
TCTTTACTTGGGATTTCGAGCGATCTTGTGAATAAGACAATGGATCTCACTTGTAACAGTGTAGATTTGAATTTTTGCATACAGCTCTAGAGATACCATATCCTCTTCACTTGGGATTTCAGGCGATTTTGTGAACGAGAAAGTAGATCTCACTTGTAAAAGTTTACTTCATAATTATTCAAAAGGCTCTATGTATCCTCTTTTCTTGCACTTTTGGGTGGCCCTGCAAACGAGAAACAGAGATCCCATGTGTAACATAGTTGAATTCATTTTAGTTGAGATATTTGTTTGGTTTACATCGATTTTTTAAGTCAATAATTAAACATATTTCAAAAGAACTGTTCCTAAAATTCAAAAAATACACCAAACATTTTGCATCACCAAAACTTCAATAGATTTGGAAACACATTCAAACATTTGAAAGGAGTTTTATGCATGTTGTAAAAAAAATTGAAACAAAGAAATCAAGTAACTGTGACAATAAAACATCATTTCTTTAGAAAATTTCTTTTTTCAAAATCCTAGAGATAATTCTATTTTTGCAACTTGCATTTTTGGAATACCTACATGAAACTCTAAATTTTCATTAGTTTGGAGCATTCATCGAATTGAAAGGTAGAGTAGTGATCATATTGCATTATTTGATTCATTTTTTCAAGTCAAAACACCAACAATTTCATTTCCAAGACTAAGCAAAGTACCCTTAAAATTGGCACTTAATCTAAAACTAACCAAGATTTGATTTTCATATCAACAACAAGGTTAGGTTAGTGCTCTGGATTAGGATTAGATATTTAACACTCTTGGGCTACAAAAAATTTGAAAATAGCATTGATTATTGTGAGTATAAATCCATTAGTATAAAAAAAAATTGTCGAGAAAACGCATCTAACACATGCGTCAAGCATGAGGTGAATATGGATAAGTAAGGGTGGTACCCCCCCTCTTGCTTGTTTAGTGGGATATGAGATCATCATAGAATTCCATGTAAGTCACAAGTCCTAGGGGTGACATCACTTTTTTGGAGTACCTGGTTATGAGAGTTGTCCTAGACTTACAATTGTTCCTTCCGAACGCCGATTGTGAAGTTGTAACCTTAGTTGTTATTCCTAGGCTATCACACATGCTATTGTGAGTGGGGACACTTGCAGTACTTGAGACAAACTTTGAAGCTTTTACTCCTTCGGAGGGTGATTTTTCAAGAACCAATACTTGCACCCCTGGCTATTAAAGTTTATTATAATTGTTTCTCAAACCTTCGTTATTAGTAATTGGTTGAGGGTTGAGATCCCTTAGAAGCTACTAGTTTTGGAAGGCCCTCTAATCCAACTTTTCACTAGGTTTTGGTTCTTTGGAAAATTAGATTGCTTGCTTGGATTCATAGGAAATTTTTACTGTGTGGACACTTTTCTTTTTTGTTGAGTCTAGTTTTCCTTTAGGATTGTTTTGATTAAGTATACCACTTTAAACAAATCCTTTTATCAAAATTTTTGAAATGGCTACTCTTCCGATCTGCCAGTCACGGCGGAAACGAGGAGAGTCACCAATATTTGAAGGCCCTGCTAAATTGTGGAGACAGATACAAAAACCACATCCTAGTGACTTAGAAACATAACTAATTTTAAACTCAATTAATATTACTCGAGAGGAACAACATCAAACAAACCCTGAGAATTCATTGTCACATCATGAACTGAATATAGACATATTTGATGATCTTACTCTAGTTGAAATCGAGACATTAAAAAATCACACAAATGCTCACGTAATTCCACCTTTGACAAGTTTTTAAGAACCAGTTGTACTTACTATCTGCGAGTCACTGGGTAATATCAACCCTCTTTTTGAAACTTTGAATAACATGCAGAATACAACACTTAACCCTATAATTTCTTTAGGAGCACAAGGGACTACATTGTTGCAACCTCAAATAGTTGCAGAAGGTAGCAATAATTCCAATTTGGCCTCTACATCATTCCCAACAGTTAGTATACCTGTTATTAGCGCAAGTTCAACCAACACTTCAATGCCAGTTTGTATAGTTTCGGGTTCCAATCCTAGAAGTACATCCACTTCGTCTGTAGGGATCCCTATTGGAGGGTGTGCCTTAAAAAACATGGGTTTTCCATATGGTTGGGCTAATCAAGGTCAAAACACACAATGAGTAAACCAAAATCCTCTTGGTATACCAAACACTTGTCCAATTTCTACTTCTAGGGGTAGCCCTTCACCATGGAATGGTAATATTCCTGGTGGAAGCAATGAACCATGGAATATTAATGCCAATTGGGGTTATCCTCCACGGATTAGTGGAAATGCCCTGGGGGTTATCCTCCTTTTTTTCCTAGCACAATGGCTAGGGTCAATCCACCTATCAACCCCATTATGCAATGGAGTGGGAAGTTTTTAGGAAGTATCCAATCTTCTTGAGGCCCACCTATGTAAGGAGGAAATCAACCTTGGAACGCTTATCAAAACCAAGGAAACAATCAATGGCATGGTCAGGTTCCAGCAAGTAACCAATCTTATTGGGGCCTACCTCCACAATGGGGAAATCCACCCATCCATCCTATTCAACCATGGAATGGAAAACATTTAGGAAGTAACCAATATTTTTGGATGCAACCTCTGCAAGGAGGAGATCTACCTGAGAATGATTTTGAAGCCCAAGGATAACAACCATGGTGTCGTTGGAATCCAATAAGTAACCAATATTCTTGGGTCCCACCTCCGCAGGGGGGAAATCCACCCATTGGTCATGTTCTGGGAAGTACCCAATATTCTTGGGGCCAATCCCCACAAGGGGGAAACCCACCTTGGAATGCTTATCACACCGAGGGACCACATCAATGGAGTGGCCAGGTTCTAGAAAGTAACCAATCTTTTTGGGGCCTAAACCCGCAAGGGGGAAATCCATCCATTAACCAAATTACTCAATGGAGTGGTCAGGTTCTAGGAAGTAACCAATCTTTTTGGATCCAACCTGCAAGACCTACATTTGATCCATATAGGCCACCACATGGATAGTATGATGGATTTCGTCAACCAACTTGAGCAGATTACCCAACAATTGGGATGAGTTTCTGTTCAGACTTCGAAACCCACTACCAGCCAGGAAATGAAACAACTTGCTAATCCTTGCAATACTTCTGACATCCTCATATTCCAATCCAAGGACCTCAAGGGAAATAAGAAGAAGTATAAGGTTAAGCAAAGTGGTAATCCTTCCCAGAATTCTGAAATCCGTATAGTCCAATCCAAATACCTTAGAGGAAAGATGAAGAAATACAAGAGTAAGCAAAATGGTAACTCTAGGAAAAGAGATGCACCAAACATGACTCAATGTGGTGGGAAACACCAACCCACTATTTTGACACTGGTACCCCTGCCAAGGGGAAACCAACCAACCTACCGCAAGGGGTAAATGATCCTAATGCCAATGTCTTCATGTGTGATCATGAGATGAACATTCAAACAAGACCTGATTCTTATGATGCACTTCCTAGTATATCAGATCAATCGGGATCACATCCAAGTGGTTCTCTCTCCATTGAGAAACTAGCCATATACTTAGTACCAAACCACCCCAAAGGTGTTCTACGTAGAACAACGCATAATCCTAATGCACAAGCTGCTCATAATGATAATGTTACTGAGGACCTAGCTCAAGCACCATGTGCCATCTCGTCCTTGGAAGTATTTCAATGTCCACCTGGGTAAAGAAAGGAACTATGGTCTACAATTGGCCCTTATTGATCCATCCGATGCGACTTCGATCACACCAGACATAGACCATTCAATATATAGGATCCCTTCCGAAGTTGCTTTTCAGATTAAAGTAATGACTCATGGTATGAATATTTTTCAAACCATAGTAGATGAAGGGACCTCAGCTTGTGTAATGTCATTTAAATGCTGGAAAGCATTAAGATCACCCTATTTTCTGTAGAAGTTTCATACCAAGCTATTTAAATGGCTTCAGATCAAAATATTCCCTTGATGGAGGAATATGATCTAGTTACTTGTCCCATTGGGGTTGTGAGCTCTCCCATCTCACATGACTTCTTGGACGATATTTTATCATCAGATGAAGCTATCCTTGAAGTTGTGAACATTTGGTTGCACCCACCTAAGGACATATTTTGTGGGGCCACTGGGAGCATACTTGGTTTAAATCTACCCAAGTATAGGATCATTCTTGGCATGTTCCTTGATCTTATCAAGTATATTTGGAAGCTTGCATATATGTTTAGGCTATCCCTCTGTAAAGATGCATTTGAACCTTTTGCAACCCAAAGTTTCCCTAGGATCGAACCTGTTGGAAATTGGTGGGTTAGTCCATCATATCTCTATTTTCCACCATTTTGGCAGAAGAGCCTACCGATCATGGGACATTCTAGTCAACACCCATTTCCATTTTTGCGCCCATGTTGAGATATTCTCACATGTCCGGGATCCCTATTAATACCATCATGACTTGGAGTTTGAGACTGCACATTTCTCTTTCATACATTTCTGACCATATCTTGATGGGATCCCAATTTTGTGTAATTTTACAAAGCATTTGTTAAAATATCCACTTGAACATTTGTGCCCACTGCTTTGTTTCTTATTCCTTATGTTGCGTATTTTCCTTTGCAGTCACTTTTTGTTACATGAAGCCTATAAACCATTGCTTCTGTATAATTGACCCATACCCATGGAGGAAACACCCATAAGAGTGTACATAACTAGGTCAACCCTTGTTTTCAATATGTATCTTTGCCTTGGCCTGACCCATGCCCTTGAAATATAGACTCATTCCCATGAGACACTTGTTTCCTCTAATGTTGATGTATATGTAACTTCGGAATGTATTTCATCTATGTATTTTATTGTACTCCTATAGAGATGTATTATTCCTCTATACGGAAGTGTTGTCATTTGTATTGACAAGTGTCGCAAGTGTTGTAACTTGCTGATGGGTTGTTAGACCACCTAGTAAGGGGTCGGCCTGTATTAATATAACCATGGGTTATTAGGCTAAGTTAGACAAGTCGGCCCCACTGGTTTATTGGGAAGGACATGACAAGTATAAATAGAGATCGGGAGATCTCTATTTGATCATCTCATTACTCACTCTTCTATCACTCGGAAAGTGGCACACATGTGAGGAGGAGGATCAGCTTCTAGGAGAAGACTATCTCTTGTACTTTGGTTGTATCATTGCTCTTTTTATCTGTGAGGAAGTTGTGGGGTTTTTCACCTTTATGGTTTTCCCCAGTGAAACTCTTTGTGTCCATTGTCTTATGTGATTGCTTGATATGCTTGATACATGCTTGATACATGCTTGATATGTTTGATATGTTGTACATGTTATTCTCTCAATAAAGATCCTAGAGTATGCTGAATTAATGCTCAAAATCTAACATGGTATCAGAGCTTCCCTGAGAAGAAGACATTGTGCAGTGGCAGAAACTAGGGTTTCTTGTTTATTGGTTTCTCTCTACAGATTTTGAAAAAGCAGTAAGGTAGATTGACTCTACTCATCAAGGAGAATTTTTCTGTCCAATCAGAATTCAAATCTGAGCACTTTCAGGTTTGGCCCTAAAAATTAGGGTTTCCACAAAAATAGGAATTTATGAAATATGAAGACATAGCTGGAAGCTCCTTGGGAAAATCGAAGTTTAGAGCTTTGGATCGAGATTTTTGGTTGGGTAAAACTCGGGGAAACTCAAACCCTAATTCAGGGTCCTCCTTAGTGAATCCGAGAAATTGAAAAGCATTTCTGAAGGGTGAAACTTTGCAGTTTTCAAATTCTGAATATACCAGGATGATCAGCTCATCAAGTCGCATCTTTCTATCATTTCGGAAGTTTGAAATTCACATTTTGAATTTTTAGGGTTTCTCTAACAAACCTTAATCCGAGACCAGATCCATTTTTCAGCAAGACAAGTGGTAAGACCTAAAACTTTTCTATTTCCATTTGAAGTACTCTTTAAATATGTCTCACCACACCAAGCTTGAGGATAAGCTTGAAGGGGCTGATAACTTCCGAGCATGGAAGTATAGGATTGGGTTAATCCTGGAAGAAAATGAGTTGGACATTTATATAAATGAAGTGGTCCCTGTCCCAGAAGAAGAAGAGGCTAAAGCTCTTCACAAGAAGAACTTGGTCAAGGCAAAGAGGATCATTGTTGATTCTATCAAAGATAATCTCATACCCCATGTGTCTTCCCTAAAGACACCAAAGGAGATGTTTGATTCCCTGACCAAGCTATTTGAAGGGAAGAACATAAATCAGAAGATGACCCTGAGGAATCAATTGAAGAATGTCAAGATCCAGAATGCGGAGACTGTTATACCTAAATATTACACATTATGTATTAGTGTCACGTCCTTGCACTAGCGACCTAAATGATAGTTTCCCTTAAAGATCATCTGAACATCCAGAATGAAAACCATTGACTGAACACTGAAAGCAAACACTTTTTCTACCATTTGTCAACCCAACTTGGACCTGTTTGCAAGCACTACCGCTCCCTACACATCTACAAGGGAGTGGTAGTCAGCACTACCACGTGTTGCTCCTCCTCTGGGGCACGGTACTACCGCATTATGCTCAGTCTTAGGGGCGCAGTAGTCCAAAATTAACCCTTTGCCTTGGATTTTGGGATCTTTACTTTCAAGAGATATCATTGGGATTGCCACCTCTGATTCGATCTCAACTCCCCTCTCTGTTTAGCTGGCCTGATCCACTAAACACTCCATAGATCCACACTTCTCTCTTGTTGGTTAACCTTCCCACATGATATAAGAGAGAGGCCTTCCATGAGCCAAAGGGAGGAATTTTGGGGCATCAAACCTATGATCTTCAGAGTTCTGCAGAGATAGCTAGAGGAAGCACTTGGAGCTGGAGGATTGGCTTGGATATCAAGCAACCTTTGTAAGCACTCTTCAAGTTTGTAATAAAAGATAACTTGTCTTGTTTTTCTCATTTCATGTGTATTGTATGGATCTTTGATATGAAATGTATCTAGTTTAGATTTGAACTTAATCTTTGCTTCAAGGTATTTGGAAGCTTGCATGCTTGTCCTTTGTTTGATTTCAACAGGTTCTACATTGGAGCTTCGGGATCAAGAGCTAGAAGCGGGACAAATGTCGAATTGGAAGGTGAGTTACGTATTTCATCTCTTATGAATGCATTTAATATTGTTGTGAAGATTAGTTCAGGAACTCAAGGTAGCATTTGTTTCCTTTTTGTCTTAGCATAGAGTCAGTGCATCCTGCTTTATCCTAAGAGAGTTTCTACCTATCTGTAGGGAGAAATATCTGCAACAAAAACTGGCGACTCTGCTGGGGATGTTCTTCCCTAGTTTCACCTTTGCTTGCTTGTTTAGATCATCCAATCCTCTTCTAAGTGTTGTTTCTCATCACCGTAGATCCTCTTTGATCATCATTGAGGACCATTTTAAACTTAGGACCTTATCCTTGCTCAGATCTTGGCCAACTTTTCATTTTTTTTAATCCTACAGGAAACTACCACTCCCTTATAGTATGATATAGCGTGGTACTACCGCTCCCCCATAGTGTTCTAGGGTGCGGTATTATCACACTACCGCTCCCCCACAATGTTCCAGGGGGTGGCACTGTTCTGTTTTGGTCATTTTTGAGTTTATTTGGAGGGGTTCCCTTGGGTTATTTGCTCTCAAACTTTTGGGGTGCCTCCATATGGTCCATTGGCTTCTTTTTGACACATTTTTGAAGATATTTGAGTCTCTTTTGAGTCCTTTCCATCCACATTTTGTCTCTAGTCCTTCATTGGCATCTTTGAGGCCATTTGGTCAATTTTGAGTCCTCTGAGCCACTTTTCAGTTCTAGGAGTCAAGTGTACCTTCCCAGTCACTTTAGGATCTCTATAACATAACTTTGAACCCTTCCAAACCTCATTTGGGAGAATTTGTGACCCTTTTTCTTTGTTTGGAAGACTAGGTTCTACCTTGGAAAGTTGAAATCCCCTTGGGTTAACTTGATCCCTTGTGTACGTTTTCGATTTTTTTGAATTAGAGTCTCTTGATCAGTGATCTTGTGACCATTACATGACTGATTTGGACTGATACAATTCATTTTTGGCTTGTTTTGGAAAGTCTTGGCATCGTTTGGAAGTTCAAATCCTTTGTTTGGTTTCTTGAGTCAAACTAGTGCTTAGGTTGCTTGTTGGGTAGAATTGTCATTCTTTTCAAGCCCCAATAGCTTGCATTTGGTTTTAAACTTCTTCTTTCCATCAGATTGTGATTGGATTCAACTTTTTTGTAGAGATCTCTTTAGTGTGATATTCCAAATGTTTGTTTGGTTTGGAATCATTTGGATTGCTTAGATTGGCTTCAAAAAACTTGGGACATCCTTGTCTTTTGAAGTCATTTTCTTGGGTTTTGCGCTTTGTTTCCATTGCATCTTTAGTTATTTATTGGTCATTGGAATAGATCGATCCCTTGTTTCCATTTTTTGTTCAAAGGAAAGCTTTATTTTGTCACTCTTTTGCTATATTCATGGAATTAGAAAACATAAGCATTCTTCTTGCTTTAATTCAATCATTTGACATTCTTGGTCTTACATTCATGAGAAGAAGAAATGCTTGTTTCATATTTATGTGCATTTGAGTTAGACGATATTATTAGGTGCTTCTCTTTATCTTGCATTTGATTGGAAGCGTTTTTGGAATCCTTCTTTCCATAGATTGGATGTGTCTTTTTCAAGTGTAAAAAGGTAGGGAACAGATTATAATTATTACATTTGGTGTTCATATAAAGAACTTTTTTATTGATTTGGGTTAGTTTTGGGTACATATTTACCTCTTTCTATCATTTTGAAAGAAATAAAATTGCATTTGCATTGGGTTGTACATATTGGGAACGGAAAGAATTCTTCCTTACTTTAGCTAGTGTTCATCGAAGAGAAAGGCTCATTTCGATTCATCTTCATTTGCATGGTTTGAGTCGTCACAACACCATCAAGTTGCACTTCCATAACCCGATTGTGTAAGACAACCTCTAAAATTAATCTCCCTAACTAAACCAATATTAACCTCACTTGAGGAAATCAAAATAATTTTGTAGTTAGGTATGACACCGAGGATAGGCATCAAAATAATTCCCCCTTGTCATTTTTCATCTGAGACATAGTCATTGTCTTTAAGGAACTAAAATCCTCTAGTATTTATTGACACGGTCACAACCCGTTTGTGGAGGGGCCTCTTATTGTTTCAGGGGTTAAACCGTAGTGAGATCGAGAACCGGACGGAATCTGTGGAATGCCGCACTCCACTTAGCCCTAAGGCAACATCGATCATTGTCTTCCTTGTATTCTCTGGCCACCATATTGGTGATACAAGGGTGATAAGGCAAAAGCGCCGAATACCTTTTCCGACGTGTCATGAACGACGTAGCTTAGTGACTTTTCTTATGGGGCTCTTTTACCCAGGATCCCTTTCGGTAGAGGGATATCCTTCCATTATTGGTCTCTCATTTTGTATTGTTTGACTTGGATTTCATCACCTTGCGAAGGATACAATTTGTTGAGGTATCCAGCTCTTAGTTAGGAGGTTTTGCTTGCTATCTGTTAGAGGGTCTTTTTCTTTGTAGGGCTGCTTGTTGGCACTCTGGCCATTTTTTTGTACAGCTCGCTTACCGTGACAGCGGCCTCAATATAGTTTTTTGAGCTTGCTCTTTTGTCCTGTGAGCCTTGTCTTTTCCTAGCTCCCCTTTCACCTGCTCGGTTGCCTGAGGGTTTTGAGTTCTTTTTAACAAAACTTCATCCACATCACTTAGTTTTGTTCCATGGAGAATCCACCTCTATGCACCCATGCTCCTTCTGGGACTACCAGTCCGGAGACCCCTTTTCAAGGGGTAGATTTTACTTTTCCTCCAGTTGGAGATATTGGTCCTCCCTTTATTGCCACGTTAAATCTTCCTGGATTAACCATAGGATTACCGTTATGGTTATTCAATTCGGTGATTCTGGTTGTACACAATGTTTCGAATGTTAGCTCTCCACCACGAGAGATTCAATACCAAAATAATCCTTCCCCTTCTTCATCGGATGAATATTCTTCCGTTCCTTCTTCCTCGCCTGATCAAAGCAGTAATGTTAGTAATCGGGAGGATAAGAAGAAGAAGAAAAGGAAGATTAAGAAGAAGAAGGATAAGAAAGAGACCAAGCGTAAACCAGTTGCCTCTAATGGCACTCATTCTATGAAAACACCTCGTAAACCCAAGTTCCCTTGCAAACTTTGCAAGGGTGATCACCTTCTCAAGGATTTCCCCGGTCTTTCTCGTGTGTCAGAAGTGCGGTCTAAAAACCCAAAACCAATTGTATTGTCAACCTCTGACCATCATGTTGATAGCACTCCCTCAACCAATGACCCCTTGGTGAAGGGTCGGAAGGGTAAAGTCCTATATCCCTGTTTGATATGCAAGGGTATGCACCATACTTTCCTTTGTCCGAGCATGGATGAAGCTTCGCGGTGGTTGGAAGATATTACTAGTTCTCAACTGGTGCTTCCAACAAATGATAGTAAGTTGTCCCTCGAACCCCTTCTGGTTGACCAAGTGATCAATTCAGTTTCATCTGCAATTGATCCCACTCTCCCTTCCAAGAGTGAAGTGATCAAGTCGCTGTCATCTCCACTCGATCCCGCTCTTTCATTGGAGAAAGTCTAGACTGAAGCAGTCGCCTTGACACAATCTTTGTCTCATTCTTATCTTCCAAGCGAGAGTGGATTGATAACCACTGATGTTTTTCTAGTCAGTTCCGATCATGATGGGAAAGAGCTCGTTTCCACGGGACCCTCTCCAAGTACTGAGGTCATTTCATTTGATTGGAATGGGTTAACAGAATCGCGTCTTCCTTCGAGTATTCATTTTCAAATATCTGCAGGAGTTTTCGATAAAGAAATTTTTCATACGATAGTTGATGAGGGAGCTTCTGTTAGTATTTTATCCTCAACTGCTTGGAAAACCTTAGGTTCTCCTCGCCTTGTGCCTGTCACTGACCAAATATTGGCTTTCAATCGAAGGCCTACTAGACCTTTAGGGTCCCTTCCTCAGTTACCTATCACTTTGGGAGGGAAAACTATCTGTATTGATGTCATGGTAGTCCAAGGTCCCTTAGATTTTAATCTGCTCCTTGGACGTGATTACGTTTATGCCATGAAGGTTGTAGTGTCCTCACTCTTTCGAGTGATGTATTTTCCCCATCATGGGAACGTTATAACCATTGATTAGCTTTTCTTTGTGACGCCCACTCATCGCATGACTCCTAGTCACCCAACTTCCCTAAATGTTCCACATGTTTTAGTGGTTTATTCCCCCTAAGAACAGGGTCTAATAAGCATGGTTCCCTTTTTATGTCAAGCTCGTTAAAAAATGAAATAGGTTCCCACGAGCATAGTTTATTCTCTATTTCAAGCTCATTAAAAAATGAAACCGACCCTCAAGCATAGTTTACCGTTGGTTTCGAGCTTGTGTAAAAATGAAACCAATCCCAAGCATAGTTTAGTTTCGGTTTCAAGCTTGCGTAAAAATGAAACTACCTTCGAGCATAATTTATTTCTGTTTTAAGTTCATTAAAAAATAAAAAGGACCCTTTCAAGCATTGTTATTGTCTATTTCAAGCTTGTGTAAAAATGAAATATATCTCCCTTCCATTTGTTCGAATCTCTCGCTAGAGTTAGGATTTGAACCTTCATTTTATCTGCCTGGGTCACTTGGTCCTGGTTCTCCCTACCCCCCCTGGTGAACACATTCGGATTAGTAGCCAGGAGTTTTGGGTAAGGAAGAAGAGTAGTCAGACGAAACGAAGCTTGGGAGGCATGTTTAGCCGCTAGCAATCATGCTGGGGGCATTTACCAACCTTTGGTTATCATGTTGGGAAGGAAACCGTCAATGGGCCTTAACCTTGAGCAGAGTTTACCTTTGGCTTCAAGCTCGTTAAAAAAATGAAACCAGTAAATTGAGCAAAGTTCTATTCCTGTGTCAAGCTCGTTAAAAAATGAAACATATCCTTTCCCTTTGAGTCGAGTCTCCTCGTAGACTTAGTACATGAACCTTCTTTTCACTCGCCTATACCTTAGGTGAATGAAATTAAGCTTGGGGGAATGTATTCAACCTCTAGAAGTTACGTTGAAGTCAACTCGATCACCTCTCCACACCACGTTAGAGCTAAGTCACTTACTTCTAGAAACCATGCTGGGGGCATGTACCAACCTTCGGATTTCATGATGAGAAGAAGTTCACCATTGGGAACATTTTCGAGCATTGTTCATTCTGTTTCAAGCTCGTTAAAAAATAAAACAGGCCCCTACAAGCATAGTTTACTTTCAGTTTCAAGCTTGTGTAAAAATGAAATCCATCATGAGCATAGTTCCTTTTCTATGTCCAGCTCGTTAAAAAATGAAATAGGTTCCTACGAGCATAGTTTATTCTTTGTTTCAAGCTCGTTAAAAAATGAAACCGACCCTCAAGCACAGTTTATCGTTGGTTTCGAGCTTGTGTAAAAATGAAATCAATCCCAAGCATAGTTTACTTTCGGTTTCAAGCTTGCGTAAAAATGAAACTACCTTCGAGCATGATTTCTTTCTATTTTAAGCTCGTTAAAAAATAAAAAGGACCATTTCAAGCATTGTTATTGTCTATTTCAAGCTTGTGTAAAACTGAAATAGATCTCCCTTCCATTTGTTCGAGTCTCTCATTAGAGTTAGGATTTGAACCTTCATTTCATCTACCTGGGTCACTTAGTCCTAGTTCTCCCTACCCCCCTGGTGAACACATTCAGATTAGTATCCTGTATTTTTGGGTAAGGAAGAAGAGTAGTCAGACGAAACGAAGCTTGGGGGGCATGTTTAGCCATTAGAAATCATGCTGGGGGCATTTACCAACCTCTGGTCATCATGTTGGGAAGGAACCCGTCAATGGGCCTTAACCATGAGCAGAGTTTACCTTTGGATTCAAGCTCATTAAAAAATGAAACCAGTAGTCTGAGAAAAGTTCTACTCCTGTGTCAAGCTCGTTAAAAAATGAAACACATACTTTCCCTTTGAGTCGAGTCTCCTCGTAGACTTAGTACCTAAACCTTCTTTTCACCCGCCTACACCTTAGGTGAACGAAATGAAGCTTGGGGGCATGTCTTCAACCTATGGAAGTTACGTTGAAGTCAACTCGATCGCCTCTCCACACCACGTTGGAGCTAAGTCACTTACTTCTAGCAATCATGCTGGGGGCATGTACCAACCTTTGGATTTCATGACAGGAAGAAGTTCACCATTGGGAACATTTTCGAGCATACTTTCCTTTTTAGGTTTCGAGCTCATTAAACCATGAAAATTATCCTGAGCATAGTTCATTTTCTGTTACAAGCTCGTTAAAAAATGAAGCAGACATCATGAGCATTCTTCCAACCTATCTTCGAGCTCGTTAAAAACAGTAAGATGGTGTTTGAGCTTACTTTTCACTTTTTTCGTGCTCTGGTTAAAACATGAAAAGTGGTTTGAGCTTACTTTTCCTTTTTCGTGCTCTGGATCCAAACATGAAAAAGATTTCGAGTGCTTTTGATACCATTATCGTGCTCGTTAAATAATTGGAGTAAAAAGGTGTGTCTAACGAGTATAGGTTTATCACTTTATCTGGCCTCGCTAGACTATTTACGGAAAAGGAAGTGTGCCAAGTTTACTTTTTTGTTTGTCGTACTCGGTCATCAACCATGACAAAGTTGTACATGGAGTCCTCTTTAAGCTCTTTTTAGACTCCCTAAATAGGAAAAGATTTCCAAGCGAACTTGATGCTTTCACGCTTGTAAAAGCATTTGAATGATCATCTTTCTGGTGATAGTTTACCCCTTTTTTGGATCAGGAAGTACTATTTACGAAAAAGGAATACTCCATCCAATCATGACTGGAAGAGTCCTCTCCCGCGTTGTTTTACCCTTTTTCGGGTGATGAGGCTAACTTTACGAAAAAGGACCGTTAGAGTCTTCTTTAGTTCTTTTCAGACTCTCTAAACATGAAATGACGACCAAGTTTTCCTTCCTTGGACTCGTTAAAATTCAACATTGAAGGGCCCACTTTGGGACGAACCCCTCCTTTCTTAGGTTTGAAAAACATGTGAGATTGGACTCATCTATGAGATGAGCTATACCGAGCATCTGTTATCCTCCTCAAGCTCATAAAAAAAAGGGGTACTCGTCCATCATGTCAGGGGAAAATGGGAAAATGAGTCAAGTTTACCTGGTTGGTAGCTTGTGAGTCGTCACCTTTAAACATGGCATGCATCCTCAACTTGTCTGTTTTGGGTAGTCAGTCTTGTTGATAGTGTCATCATTATGATCATGCGTCCTCATTATTGCTATGAGTTCACACTTCCTGTGGTTCTGTCTATTCAAGTAGTCCCTGCTGCCAAGCTCTGTTTCATGCCGTTATATGTTCAAAGGGGTATTACCTTGAGTCCACCTCCACTTCATGTCAAACCTTCCCTTTGTGTCAGTACATATTCTATTGTTTCATCGGTCCATACTATCTCTCATCCTGATTTCATGTCGATGATGTGGGAATCATTATGGCCCACCTTCGACGAGTCTATTCCTGTCGACACCAAATCACTATCCATGAATTAGGCTTAGGAGTCAACCACTAGTACCTTGGTTTCTGCATGCCTCAATGGCAAGTTTCCTCATATTCAACAATAGGTTTCCATCATTGACCTCTGATTGAATGATCTCTCGAATGCTCGACATCAACTCGTTTATTCGCATTTCGTTGAGATGTACTATAGATACCTTGGGGATCATCGTCATCATTGGTGATTTCCCTCGCATTTGTTAACGGTTCACATCATTGATCGGTAATCAAATGGTTTATACCATGTTCGACTTCAACACCTTGTAATCACATGGCTAGATTCGTATTGTTTGCGATCAGATTTTGATTATGTCCAGGTTGCAATGGAGATTTTTTTTCTGTATTGTCACACATATCCACTTATGTATTGGTTGTGGCTGTGTCATCACTGTCTCATGGATCTATGCTTGTTCATAGTAGCCATGATTTGTCTACATTCTATATCATCTCAGTACTCATGGATCTGCAATGTATTATTCAACAGCCATGCTTTGAGTCAATTGTTTCTGAGCATGGGAATGCCCGCCTCGGTGGTATATCTGACATTTTGTTTCTGTTTTAGCTCCTTGTTGCTCCCCTCGATGCTATCTCCGCACCATATTTGTAAAGTCTTTCGGCCATTAGTCTCTTTTGACCTCACACTTTAGGGGGCATCTGTTATACCTCAATATTACATATTATGTATTAGTGTCGCGTCCTTGCACTAGCGACCTAAACGACAGTTTCCCTTAAAGATCATCTAAACATCCAGAATGAAAACCATTGACTGAACAATGAAAGAAAAAACTTTTTCTGCCATCTGTCAATCCAACATGGACCTCTTTGCAAGCACTACCGCTCCCTGCACATCTACAAGGGAGCGGTAGTTATCACTACCGCATGTTGCTCCTCCTCTGGGGCGCAGTACTACCACGTTATGCTCAGTCTTAGGGGCGCGGTAGTCCAAAATTAACCTTTTGCCTTGGATTTTGGGATCTTGACTTTCGAGAGATATCATTGGGATTGCCACCTCTGATTCGATCTCAACTCCCCTCTCTGTTTAGATGCCTGATCCACTAAACACTCCATAGATCCACACTTCTCTCTTGTTGGTTAACCTTCCCACATGCTATAAGAGAGAGGCCTTCCATGAGCCAAAGGGAGGACTTTTGGGGCATCAAACCTATGATCTTCAGAGTTCTGCAGAGATAGCTAGAGGAAGCACTTGGAGCTGGAGGATTGGCTTGGATATCAAGCAACCTTTGTAAGCACTCTTCAAGTTTGTAATAAAAGATAACTTGTCTTGTTTTTCCCATTTCATGTGTATTGTATGGATCTTTGATATGAAATGTATCTAGTTTAGATTTGAACTTAATCTTTGCTTCAAGGTATTTGGAAGATTTCATGCTTGCCTTTGTTTGATTTCAACAGGTTCTACATTGGAGCTTCGGGATCAAGAGCTAGAAGCGGGACGAACGTCGAATTGGAAGGTGAGTTACGTATTTCATCTCTTCTGAATGCATTTAATCTTGTTGTGAAGATTAGTTCATGAACTCAAGGTTTTGTTTCCTTTTTGTCTTAGCATAGAGTAGGTGCATCCTGCTTTATCCTAAGAGAGTTTCTACCTATCCGTAGGGAGAAATATCTGCAACAAGTGGTCCCTGTCCCAGAAGAAGAAGAGCTAAAGCTTTTCACAAGAAGAACTTGGTCAAGGCAAAGAGGATCATTGCTGATTCTATCAAAGATAATATCATACCCCATGTTTCTTCCCTAAAGACACCAAAGGAGATGTTTGATTCCCTGACCAAGCTATTTGAAGGGAAGAACATAAATCGGAAGATGACCCCGAGGAATCAATTGAAGAATGTCAAGATCCAAAATGCAGAGACCATGTAGTCTTATTTCTCAAGGGTCTCCCAGATAAAAGAACAACTTGAAGCTGTGGGAGAAGACATAAAAAATGGAGAAGTGGTAATGACCACTCTTAATGGCCTTCCTAGGTCATGTGATTCCTTCATCCAAGGAATTTGTGCTAGGAAGAAACTTATCACTTTCAGTAGACCGTGGAAAGAATGCTCACAGGAAGAAGCCCGAATTGTAGCTCGAGAAGAGAAGATGGGGAATGAAGATCAAGCTCTCACAGCACACTCCAAAAGTCATGTTGAAAAAAAGACTCACCATCATGGCAAGAAAGAAAGACATCACCATTAGAATCAAAAGGGTAAAAGAAACATGTCCCATGCCCGTTGCTATACATGTGATGAAAAGGGACACTATTCCAGAGACTGTCCCAGAAATAAGAAAGATGGTTCTCACAAAAGGAAGAACACCAAAAGAACACATCATGCTCATGCTGCAGAGGATGATGAACCTCCCAAAAAGAGGGCTAGAGAAGATAGTGATGATTCTTCTAGTGATGAAGAATATGTTTTGATTTCTGCTCTCACTGGAACCATTACTCATGGAAGTAATGATTGGCTTATAGATAGTGGGGCTTCCAAACACATGACAGGATTCAAGGAATCCTTTATGAATCTATTTGAACATGAATCACCCCACAAGGTGAAACTTGGGGATGACTACTAGTATCCCATAAAAGGAAGTGGTGAAGCCTCGTACAAGCTAGACTCTGGAAAGTCTATGAAGATGAAAGATGTACTATATGTTCCAGGTCTCAAGAAGAATCTACTCTCCATATCTGCATTAGATGCAAAAGGAATGGGGGTTGCATTTGTAGATGGCCAAGTCCTAATGTGGCCAAAGGGTAAGACTATAGATGATACAATGGTGATTGGAGAGCAAGAGGGAGGACTATACAAATTGAAGGGCCAACCAAAACAAGCCATGGTCCATGATTCAGTAGAGCCAAGTGAACTTTGGCATATAAGGCTTACACACATGCACTATAGGGAATCACCAATTGCAAGCAAAGCTGTAGAAGGTCTTCCTGAAATCCAGACAAAGCATGAAGGCATTTGCAAAGGTTGTGCAAAGGGAAAGAACACGAAGAAGAAATTTCCAAGCAGTGGAAGCAAGGCAAAAAGAATCTTGGAAATCATCCACTCTGATGTATGCGGTCCGAAGTCATCCAGTTCTCTGAGTGGGTATGTATACTATGTTTCCTTCATTGATGATTTCTCTAGGAAGACTTGGGTTTACTTCTTGAAGAACAAAGATAAAGTGTTTGACAAGTTCAAGGAATTCAAAGCCTTGATAGAAAACCAAACTGACATGAAGATCAAGATCTTCAGATCTGACAATGGTGGAGAATTCACTTTAGGTGACTTCGAGAAGCTATGCAGTGATTCAGGGATTAAGAAGGAGTTGACTATTCCTTACAATCCACAACAGAATGGGGTTGCTGAAAGAAAGAATAGAACAATCATGTAAGCAGCTAGGGAAATGCTTCATGACCAAGATCTACCTATGCACTTATGGGCTGAAGCAGCAAGGACAGCTGTATATGTGCAGAACAGAACACCTCATAAGATACTTGAAAGAAAAACACTAGAAGAAGTGTTCACTGGTAAGAAACCAGAAGTTAGCCATCTCAGAATATTTGGTTGTCTAGTATACACTCACATCCCAAAAGAAAAGAGGACAAAGCTAGATCCTTAAGGAATGAAGAGCATATTCATGGGTTACAGTGAAAGCTCGAAGGCTTACAGAATCTACTTCCCAGGATTCAAGAAGATTGATATCAGTAGGGATGTAACATTTGATGAAAGCTCAACATACATCAAATCAAGAAAAACACTAGTTGAAGATAATGAAGAACCTAGAATATCCATAACTCAAGACACCACCAAGAAGATCGTGAAATAAAATATCCACAACAACCTGTAGATCCACCCCATGAGAAGGAATCTCACAAGAGGAAACCAACATGGGTTAGAGAGCTCATCCAAGATGCAGAAAGGTTTGGTATTCCATAAGAGGAATACAGAGAAAGGAAAAGAATAAGATCACATACTAGCTATGTTGCTTTACTTTGTGACATAATGAACAAAGAACCTTCCAGTTATGAAGAAGCAGTAGAAAAGAAAGAATGGAAGGATGCCATGATTGAGGAATACCAGTCGATCATGAAGAATGATGTTTGGGATGTGGTCCCAAGACCAGATGGGAATTCTGTGGGGACTTCCAAGTGGATCTATAAGATCAAGCATGCTGTAGATGGCAGCATAGAAAAATATAAAGCAAGGTTTGTAGCTCGTGGCTTCTCCCAGAAAGAAGGAATTGATTATGAAGAGACTTTTGCTCCTGTGGCCAGATACACTTCCATTAGATTAGTACTTGCTCTGGCTGCAATGATGAAATGGAAGGTACACTAGATGGATGTCAAGACAAATTTCTTGAATGGTGTAGTTGAAGAGGAAGTATATGTGGAGCAGCCACTCGGGTTTGAGACACATGACCGAGAGACACATGTGTGCAAACTGAAGAAATCCCTGTATGGTTTGAAACAGGAACCCAGGACCTGGTATGGCAGGATATATGGCTTCATATCCAGTTTGGGCTTTACCAAGAGTAAAGCATATTCCAACCTTTATTACAAGGTTGAGGAAGGAAATCCGGTGATACTACCACTGTATGTGGATGACTTGTTTGTAACAGGTGAGGATAGTTTAATTTCCCATACAAAGAGGAAGCTTGCTTCCGAGTTCGAGATGAAGGACTTGGGTATGATGCACTATTTTCTTGGTATGGAGGTGTGGCAAAGTGCAGATGGAATCTTCCTTGGACAAGGGAAGTATGCAGTAGAGATCCTGAACAGGTTCGGAATGATGGACTGCAAAGCCATGACCACACCTATGGCATCAAATCTGAAGCTTCTGTGTGATGCTTCATCTGAGCCGATTGATGCTACAATGTATCATCAGATGATTGAGTCCTTGATGTACCTGACGAACACGAGACCAGATATATGCTTTGCGGTGAACACCTTGAGCTAGTACTTGACAGATCCGAGACATGTTCACCTGATAGCTGCAAAGCATATTCTGAGGTACTTGAAGGGTACAGTTGACTATGGGCTCAAATATGAGGTGAATCAAAAGTTTAACCTAGAGGGTTATGTTGATTCGGATTGGGCAGGCAGTGCCATTGATCAGAAGAGCACTTCGGGGTGCTACTTCAGTATGGGATCTAGTATGATCTCTTGGTTTAGCAGGAAGCAGTACTGTGTGGCACTGAGTATAGCCGAAGCAGAGTATGTCGCAGCTTGTTCGGCCAGTTGTGAGGCAGTATGGCTTAGGAAGCTACTGTCTGATTTGTTTGATCTCCAGCTGAGTGCTACTTGTATATATTGCGACAACCAGAGTTGTGTGAAGTTGTCGGAGAACCCAATGTTCCATGACAAGTCGAAGCACATTGAGATCAAGTATCACTATATCAGGGATATGGTGCAGAGAGGAGAAGTGAAGCTCCTGTATGTTGCGATGAATGAGTAGATAGCCGATGTGCTGACCAAGCCGCTTGCTAGAGTGAAGTTTGAATACTTCAGAGGGAGACTTGGTGTACTTTTGATCAAGATACCTTCCAAGAGGAAGTGATGATTCCGGAGACACAGATGCACACTATCCATTCGCACATAGTGGTAGGTTCGTCCTCCTATGGTGTAGATGTAAGGGCTGGGCCATTCTCACATAGTGGTAGGTTCGTCCTCCTATGGTGCAGATGTAAGGGCTGGGCCATTCTCACATGGTGGTAGGTTCTCCCTCCCATGGTGAGTTGTAAGGGCTGAGTGGGATTTTTCGACATGGTGGTAGGTTCATCCTCCCATGGTCGTTGATGTAATTGCTGAGCTTTTCCGACATGGTGGTAGGTTCGTCCGCCCATGGTCATTGATGTAATTGCTGATCCGTTATGACATGGTGGTAGGTTCGTCCTCCGATGGTCGTTGATGTAAGTGCTGTGATCCTTTCACAGATGGTAGTAGGTTAGTCCTCCCATGCTGGTGAGTGTAAGTGCTGTGTGTGTGCATCTGGGTTGTGCTTCATGGATGATGACGATGATCTGAAGACGATGATGTGACAGTATGGTACACAGTTTTTGCAGAGGCATATGATCAGTCCCGAGATGCTCTTGCAGGTTTTGCAGAGGCAGTATAATCAGTCCTAGGAGATCTTGCAGGTTTTGCAGAGGCAGTGTAATCAATCATGAGGTGTACCTACTTGATGGCTTGCTCATAGAGATGTTGATGATGTTCATCCAGCATGAAAAAGGGCTGGCTCTGTAGTTGATGAAGACCTACAGGTGGTGGGCCTACATCTAGTATGAAAAAGGACTGGCTCTGTAGAACTTCCTATGACGAGTAGATTGGAGATTGATTGTAATAGAAGCAGTGATGATGATTCGATGACGATGATCTAGTGATGATGATCCAGAGAAGAAGACTTGTGCTAGCAGATCTGTGTCGAGAAATACCTTCTTAGTTAAGAGGGAGTGTTGATGTATATGTAACTTCGGAATGTATTTCATCTATGTATTTTATTGTACTCCTATAGAGATGTATTATTCCTCTATACGGAAGTGTCGTCATTTGTATTGACAAGTGTTGCAAGTGTTGTAACTTGCTAATGGGTTATTAGACCACGTAGTAAGGGGTCGGCCCAGATTAATGTAACCATGGGTTATTAGGCTAATTTAGACAAGTCGGCCCCATTGGTTTATTGGGCAGGACAGGACAAGTATAAATAGATATCGGGAGATCTCTATTTGATCATCTCATTACTCACTCTTCTATCACTCGGAAAGTGGCGCACATGTGAGGAGGAGGATCACTGCTAGGAGAAGACTATCTCTTGTACTTTGGTTGTATCGTTGTTCTTTCTATCTCTGAGGAAGTTGTGGGGTTTTTCACCTTTATGGTTTTCCCCAGTGAAACTTTGTGTGTCCATTGTATTATGTGATTGCTTGATATGCTTGATGCATGCTTGATATGATTGATATTCTGTACATGTTATTCTCTCAATAAAGATCCTAGAATATGTTGAATTAATGCTCAAAATCTAACATCTAATGTATCATAGCATGCTTTATTCCTTTTCAAGCTAATAAATGAAAAATGTATAACAATTGGAAAACACAAAAATCCAAAAAAAGGGGGAGAATTGAATCATTTCATATTATATCCTTGAAGAAAATGGCAATAGTTAGTCCTTGTCGCCCTTGAAAACGGCACATAATTTTGTGATATTCTACAGGATAGAATCATAGATCACTCAGCTTGAACAAACCTCAAAAATATCACTCAATAATTGCAGAGAAGAAGAAGAATAATTGAATCAGTATTCACACATTAAACTCAAAGAATGATAAAAACTGATGTATAGTCATTCATCAGCTGTAAGCTGGAAAAACAATGAGAGTACAATAGAATGAATTCGAATTACCCAAAGTTATTTCGAATTCTCCTCAATAGCATGGCTTGACTGCATTGGATCCATCACCTAATCAGTGGTAGTGACCACCAATAGTTAAAGATCATTCAAATGATTCTAACTGAGTCTAATTGTTGCATGTGGCACTAATCAAGGGAAGGAGACTCCGAGGTGGGCACATGAGAGACTGTCAATAGTCAAGTGGCACTCTGATATAGGAAATTGGGAGCTATAGTCAGTTAACTGGGAAATCAATGCAAGAACTGACTAATCGGTGTATGAAATGACTGATGGAATACAAGAGGTGTGTAGTAGGGTGCATTAGTATCCAAGTGATGAAAACAAGGCGCACTAGGTAGGTAGGAGACAAACTGATAGCTAGAAACAGCCTCTAGGGGGCTAAAAACTGAGGACTAGGGGCTGGGAGACCACAATACTAATGACTGGATGCATGTAGAATGCATGCAAATATATAAATAATGGTGAGAATATTCCAAAACCCCCCTGCAAGCCAGACTATGAGGAAACACATAACTAAAAACTAGTAGGGCCCTGGTAACTGAGACAAAAGGTCACCCTGTACAATCTAAGCAAATAAAGTGAGGAAAGAGGTAAAACCTAGTGGGAAGAAACCCCCCCCTCAAGATAGACTGTGGTAAGATAATCAATCATGTACATCACTCACCCCAAGAAGGGATCGAAGGTAGGTGAACTTCTTCATTGAGCTCTTAGTGAAGATATCTGCAGTCTGCTCTGCCGTAGGACAATAGAGCAATGTGATGGTACGATCATAGACCAATCATCGGATGTAATGCATGTGTATCTCAATATGCTTGGTTCTCTGTCTCAGAACCAGATCCGTAGAAATCTTGATAGCACTCTGATTGTCACAATAGATTATTGGTGGAGTATTGAATCGAATCCCAAACTCTGACATGATGTCGTGCAACTAGATGCACTGTGTGGCTGCATTCATTGCATCTGTGTACTCGGCCTCAGCTGAAGAAAGAGCTAAAGTAGTATGTTTTTTTCTCGACAAACAGATAGGTCCAGATCCAATCATGAAAATAAAACCAGATGTATACTTTCGATTTGATCTGTCTCCGGCCTCATCTCAG
This sequence comes from Larix kaempferi, assembly GCA_027924585.1. Taxonomy (NCBI): domain Eukaryota; kingdom Viridiplantae; phylum Streptophyta; class Pinopsida; order Pinales; family Pinaceae; genus Larix; species Larix kaempferi. The sequence continues at coordinate 13,636,639 of BSBM01000088.1, read as the reverse complement.
TCTGTATACCCAACTAGGTTCAAAGGATACCCAGTTGCATAGTGAATACCTTATGTCTTCGTCCCTTGCAAATAATGCAAGATCCTCTTTGCTTCCTTCTAGTGAATCTCATGAGGCTTCTGCATGCATCTACAGACAACACTGACTGCATAGGATAGATCAGATCAAGTGTGTGTAAGAAACAATAGACTCCCAATCAACTGTCGATACATAGTACTATCCACCAAAGGTGTAGAAGAACCATCCTCAAGGATGATCCCTGAAAGAAAAGGAAAAGCTGTTGGTTTGCATTCGCTCATATGGAACCTGTCAAGTAGATCTGAAGCATATTTGGACTATGCAACCTTGATTCATGAATCACTCTGAGTGACTTCGAGACCAAGAAACTACTTTAGCAGTCCAAGATCTGACATAGAGAAGGAGTTGTGAAAATTTGTTATGATAGATCTGATGCATGGAGAGTTTCTCACTGTAATCAATAGATCATCAACATAAATAAAAATTAGGAGTAGGGAGTTACCATCATGTCTCATATAGACATTCGAATCAGATTCGCATCTCTTGAAATCTTGTGTCAGAAGGAAGGAGTCCATCTTTTCATACCAAGCTCGGGGAGCTTGCTTGAGTCCATACAAGGACTTCCTCAATATGCACACCAGTGAAGAGTCGTCAATATACCCCTCAAGTTTCTTCATGTAGATCTCCTCCTCTATATCTTCATGAAGGAATGCACTCTTTACATCCATGTGATGCACTTCCCAATGCTTGGATGCAGCAAGAGAAAGAACAATATAGAGGGAATCTATCTTAGCTATAGGAGCGAATGTCTCAGAATAGTCAATCCCATGGACTTGGAAGAAACCCTTTGCAACCAATCGAGTTTTGTATTTTCTTGTGACCCCATCCAAGTCCATGTTTGTTCTGTATACCCACTTGCATTGAACTAGCTTCCTTCCAGGAGGAAGAGAAACAAGCTCCCAAGTTTCATTTCTTTGAAGAGACTCATACTCTTCATTCATAGTTGCTACCCATCTTGGATCTTGGGAGGCCTCAAAGAAGGTCTTTGGATCTGATCCAATCATAAGAAAGCATCTCTCAACAAGAAATGGATCTGTGTGAGAGAGTATAGTCCTTGTATCTTGGAGTTCAGTTCTAGTTTTTTCTTGGAGATAGTGGATCTCCAACAAGATCATTGGTGGATGCAAGAGAGGTGGTGCCCCATTTAGCAAGAGGAGTTGGATCTTTAGGTGCTAGATCATCAGGTTCTTGTGGATCTGGATCTAGCATTCGCTCTTTTATGTGAACTTTCTCTTTCTCAACCTTCTGCTTTGGATCGTTTCCATTAAAGCAACCTTTACAGGTGACCTTAGAAAACTTGATATTGGGTAGTCCTTCAACCATCTTTTGAGTGTGCATGCCTTGCAAGTACTTGTAGTTGAGATGCCCAAATATTTCATGCCATAGCCTACTCTCTTCATTTGCATGTGTGTGAAGAGCAGATTGTTTGGAGAAGGGTAGGAAGTGAGAAAACTCATAGAGTTTCGACTTGTGATTAGCAACACCTTTTGCTATGATATTTCCAGTTGACATCTCCTGGATTTTGAACTCATTTGGAGTGAAGATCACCTTCCTTGGTACTCCAGTATGGATCATCTAGTAGACAGAAAGTAGATTGGCAGTAAGAGTGGGAACATAGAGCACATCTGAGAAGTACCCATGCTCAAGGTTGATCCTTCCAATCCCCTCAAAGGAGACCTCAGACTCATTCCCCAACAAGATTGAAGGGCTAACTATGGATTCGAAACTAGAGAATATATTTTTGGAGGAAGACATGTGTCTTGATGCTCCTGAATCTAGGATGAAGGAGGAATCTTGTGAAGCACCTGCCATGAGTGCATGGAACCTCTCCTTGTCCTCAGATCATGAAGATTCAACTTCTTTCCTCTTAGCACCTATTGGTACTGGAAGGTTTTTCTTCTCAAGAAGTTGAGCCATTAGATCTATTGTCTTCTTCATGCAGCTACTCTTAGGATGGAATCCTCTGCTATAGTAAGTACATTTGGATTTCTCCTTCTGATATTGCTTGCGTTTATTGGAATTCGAAGCCCCTTCTGACTAATAGGGAGCCTCTATTGGCTTCTGCTCATTCGAATTTCTCTCTTTTTCTTTTTTCTTTCCTTTTCCATTCGCTCTCTTCCCTTCAACAGCTGCAAGTGTTGAATCCAACCTCGATTTGATCACTCCCATGTGCACCAACTTTTCCTCCTCTTGTGTGAGAGACTGGATGAAGGTTTAAAGAGTGGGAAACTTCCATTTTGGAGATTACTGCATTCGATGTCAAGCAATGCAAATCAATAAATGGTGCATGGAGGCTATGGGTACTGCGCAGAAAATCAACATCATTAATACAAAAAATCAAATTTTCATTCATGGGTTCCTTTTTATTTTATTACTGCAGTAGTTAATTTGTTTAGATTTTATTTCCATTGTAGCACTCACATATATTACTTATCTTTTGTTTATTTACAAGTTTTTACCCATTTACATGAACTACTACTAAGGGTTCTTGAATCCTTAGTTGGTTCTCTTTAGCACGAGTTGGTGTGAAAACACTAGCTACACTCATGATTTGAGGGAAGAATCTCTTATGATGCCCAAGCACGAGGAGTACTCAGATTTACATGGACATGATGAACAGTATGACATAGATATTGATTTTAGTTTTCATCATAGCAAAAAGTGTGGATCCTATGAGTGTTAACAATAGTCTAGTGTCTTGGTATGGGCATGATATATTTTTAGAATCTATAAATAATGATGAACAACATGAAATGGAAGAAGGTGTCACCATGAAGAAACTGATGAAAGGTATGAACCAGATGCTAATTTTATGTTTGTGAACAACAATCACTTATCTTCATATAATTTTGTTCACCAAGAGATGGTTGGTAAAACATTTAAGGATAACATTCGTAAATGATCTTATCTTGTTGGTATTCAATATTTTCTAGCTAGACATGAAATGGAGTTTGTGAATCCAAGTTATTCACAAGACATGATGTTTCATAATGGATTCGTTATTCCTTACTTCATCAAAACACATAATAGCAGTGTGCATTAAATTGTGGAAGAATGCTCGAACTTGGGTCTTTGGGTTCCTACTTACACATTTATTTTTAAGGGATTTTCTATGGTGTTGATCGTGAAATTTTTAGACTTTGAATTAATGATAGTAGTTTATTGGATGGATTGGTGTGCATGTGTTTGCAACTGTAGCACTTGGAATTCAAATGTTGATGAGTCCTTATCAATTTATGATAGTAGAGGCAATTCTATGGTGGTTATAGATCTGATTTTCAGACTTACCAGGACTGACATCATGTGTTACAACAACCATGAGGATGTGTGTGTGAGTATGTTTGGTGGTAATAATAGGGTTTGGGATCTAGGTACAATTATCGAGGATGAGATATTGATTCAGAATTGGAGTGGTGGAAAAAAATTCAGAGTTGGTACTGTTGTCCACTTTCTAATCAGCCTACATAGGACATTGAATGATAGCATGCAAATGGATTGGCCAATACCTCCAGCCTATCAATGGAGTAATTCTCAGTTGGTGTTGATTAGTAGAGGTAATTTGGTTATTGGAGGAGTTCCTTTGGTCATTCCCACATTCACATTTCCTATGTTTGTAGGGCTAATGATTTATGATAGCTGCTTCTGTAACATTACCACGTTGATTATGGCAACATCAATCTATGGACAAATGGACTTTGAGTACTTACAGGCTTTTGGGAAGTAGGAAATGGGAGGATTTACAAAGTTAAAGAAATTATTTTTAGCTCCCACCAGTATGAGTGATGGTCATTGCAATCAATTTGAGATGTTGATGGATATATTTACATATATTACTATGACGATTGTAGTGGATTGGAAGAGTTAATGTGCTTGATATGGGCATGTTGACACTCGAAGATTAGGTGTCAGTGATGGGTTATCAGTCTATGATCGGGATGGAATTGTCAAGATGTATGATTTTAGCATTAGAGGAAATTTGGGGTCTAAAATGGACCTTATAATAAATGTGCCATGGATGAGTTGGATTTCTCAAACCAATAGAATAACTAACTTCATATAAACCTCACCTTGGTTAATATTTTGAAAAGTTCATCTTGAAATATGATAAATATACTTAAAATAATAAATATAGAGTATTTTATATTATTACTACTTTTAATTTCTTTAAAATATAATTTTTACATTAATTAAGATGATAGTGGAGTAATTTTGAAAAAATAAATATAGAGTATTTTATATTCACTACTTCTAAGTTTTTTAAAATATAAATATCACATTAATTAAGATGATAGTGGAGTAATTTTGAAATAATATAAACATTTATATAATTAATCTCTTAAAAATAAAAATAAATAATATTTAAAAAAATATCATAAATTTTAAAAACATAGGATAGGGATAAAATAAACTTTTGCTATTTTTGCAATAACTTTCTCCTCCCAACTTGGAATTTGACATTTTTGGTACCTTTGGAAAGCTCTCGACGAGAGATACAACTTTTGTGTTTTGAGTTTTCAAGATTCATCATCTATTTTTTTAGGCGAACATTTTAGTACGGGTTTATTTCATCTTCAACTTCTTTATGTAGCTTGGATCTTCATCACCAATGACAATCATATCATATTGATACTACAATCATTGGTGTACTCATAGAATCTACTAGAGCAAGTACTCCTTTCAACAATATTCTGCAATTTCCTCAAGCTCATCTTCTGCATTCCTTGACCTCTTTTGTGGAGAATCTTCACGAGCATCATTGTCCGAAATAGAGCCTGAGAGAGTAGTAACAAGAAGGTAATCTTTCTGAATTTATTCTTCTTGTTCCAGTGCATGCTTCTCTTTAGCTATAGAGGCATCATGCTTTCCTTTTCCTTTATTCCTACATTCTTTAGCAAAGTGACCTAGCTTGCCACAATTGAAACATTTGAGCTTGGATTTATCCTTCTTGATATTTGGACTTTGGACTAAATTGATGTATTTCTTTCCCTTGCTCCTCTTTCCTCTCTTCTTTCCAATTCTGGTTGCAAGAACTAGTTCTTCTTCCTTTTCTTTTGAGGTAGAGGCAAGTTCCCTTGTTTCTCCTTGAATACATTTTGACCAAAACTGATCAAAGGTGGGAAGCTGACCACGACCACATATCCCTTTCAAAAATGGCTTCCAATATGAAGGAAGTCCACCCATGGAAGTCAACACAAGATCTCTGTCAGGGACACTTTCATCAACAACCATTAGTTGATCTCTAAACTGAGCAATCTTCAAGAAGTATGAAGAAATTGAATCATCCTTTGTAAACTTCACTTGACAAAGTTGGTCTTTCAGGGCCAATATTCCGCTCAGATTCTCATTCTCATACAGTTTCTTCAAGGCATCATACATCTTCTTGGTAGTGTCCTAGCTTGCAATAAGAGGTACCATATGATATTTTACTGAGTTCATCAAGATCCTCATGGCTACGGATTCATTCTTCTTGTGTCTTGATTTGTCTCGGGCTCCCTCTAGCTCTATAATATCTCTGAGTATATGATCCTTGATATCATGTTCATTTAGGTGCATGAGCATCCTACTCTTCCGAGATTAGAAGTTTGAAACTCCCTCCAATCTATCTTCAACTCTGGGTCCAACATCCATTTTGACATATTTGGTGCATAAACCCTAGCAAAAGAGGGTAAAAAAAATGAAACTTGGACTTTGATAACACTAAATCCACAAGCTAATGCGCTCTCCCAAGGTGAGTTGGATAGACCTTATTTTCTTCCATATTTCAGATAAGAACAATCCAAAACTGGAAGCCCTAATTACCGCAGTTTCTACAAAATTTAGGTCAAAAATGAAATTTCACCAAATTGAATTTTTTCTCCATAGAAAGATGCGCCCTCCTAGGGAAAATTGAGCAATCCTCTTTTTCTTCTAAATTAGTGGATGGAAACCCTAGAATCAAGAAGCCCTAGTTTCTGACAATTGTGCAACAGGAGCGTGTTGTGGGCCCATAACCTGTTGGATTTTTAATAATATAGCAGTTTAATTTTCATTTCTTTCAACAAAATAACCATCCACAAAAACACAAGAGACACAATAATTTACCCTGGGAAAATCCAAACTCGAGAAAAACCCAACAAACCTTTATTACTCAAAGATTCAATACATAATACAATTACATCAGATATAAGAGTGATCCATATCAAGAGAGATCACAAATAGAGAAGATACAAAAGAAAGAGCCCCAAAAATCAGTCCTCTTATTTCCCTCTTGCGCACTTGAGTAGCTGTCTTGGGCGAATTGGTTGCTTGTCCAAATGAGGAGGGCGTCATCTTTATTTATACTGGTTTTCTAGCTAACTTTTTCACTGGGGCCGACTTGTCAATTCTACTTGGGCCGAATTGTCATTTGGGTGACTGGGATGACTTTCCTAGGGTAGTTTTACCCAGTTTCTTTTTTTTGTGGGGATGATGTAACTAGTGAGGATACCTCACTTAGCTACAAACAACAACACTCTTAATACTTTTGTAGGGTTCTTGGGTTGAAACCCTTGAACAAATTGGTTTCAGTGGTGAAAGATTCCACTCTAGCTGATCTAAAGGAAGGATCATTCAGAGTCTTGATAGGATTTCATTGTTGGAGGCAAAGAGAAAGTGTTTCTTGAAGGGCGCATATATTTTCAGGATTTATTGTGGAGTTTGGAGGGCGCATGGCATAGATCACTGACTTTCTTCCTCATCTATAAATCTCTTGTATAGGGAGCAATTTTATTTGGTTGGTGTTGAAGCTGCAACCTTTTCTCCAAATTTTTTGTAAAAAAATTGTAGGACCCCTCTAATTTTTTATTAACTTCTTTTGTTTTATCTTTCTTTGATTACAAACCTTTTGACACTTAGAATTTTTTTGGAGAAAAAATGAGCTTTTCTGTATCGGAGCAAAATCAAGTTTTGCATCGAAACGGTTAGGGAACAATTATGTTTTTACGTGAATCTTTGAAGACAAAATGCATTTCGGAGCAAAATCATGTTTTGCACCGAAACAGTCAGGGAAAAAGTGAGTTTAGTTCCGATCGGAGCAAAAGTGGATTTTGCGCCAAAACAGTTGAAGCATTTTTGTTTTTCCACCGAAGTTATCCTGCATCAAAAGGAAGTTGGATTTTACACCGAAGAAATAAAATGAAAGTTTCGCGATTGGAGCAAAATTGACCTTTGCGCCGAAATGGTCGGAGCAAAACTAGATTTGCCTCCGAAACGTTTCGGTGCAAAATGTCGTTTTGATCCGATGTATCTTCCGCCGATATGGCGCTTCGCCCAAGAGTTGGAAGGGGTATTGATCATGGCCCGAAACAACCCGGTAATGAAAAGAAGATGGCTCGACGCCAATTTGGTTTTTAACCCGAAACAAATCGACGTGAAAAGAATCGCTCTGGCGAAACAATTTCGGCATAAAATGATTTTTTAGTACAAAACGTCTTTTGACAAACTTTAAAATCGCCGAAAATGAGCCTTTTGGGCCTCGTTTGCATGAGTACTCAGGTGCATTTATTGCTAGGGTTTCTTTGTTATTTATAAGAAAAAGGATTCAACATTTTATTTTATTTGTAGCGTCGTTTGATGCTAGGAGTGAATCTTTGGGCAACATGTTGATAACCTCGTTTGGGCACAACCTCTACACCATTTGCACACCGCCAGGTAGGTCTGTTATGTCCAATCATCCAGTTACATGTGTTTTAAGCAAATGGCATCTTTGGGAGGATAAAATAAAGATTTAAACTTTATTTTAGTGCTCATATTTGTGTTTGAAACCCTGAAGCTCGGTAGGGAATGAAGCCAAAACTTTTGTGTACGTGATTTACAAAACCCTAGAAGCATTTTTTTTAAAGTTTTGGGTAGGAGTGGAAGGTTCATTTTTTTAGTACACGACTGCAGGATTTTTTAACTCTGTAGTAGTCATTGTTTTTATAAGTGGTTGCCGATGGGTGGTGTGTAGCACGTTTTCTATCCATTTAAAAGCTTATGGTTGGTACGAGCTTCAACTTGGCAGGGTTTGATGCATTTTCCTAGTAATCATAAGTTGAGCCAGTTCCAAGTCCGGTTGCGTTAAGTTTTTGACCCGAATCCAGATATTTTTTTCCGCATTTTGTTGACTGACTGTCATTTGAAGTTTCGGGGGGGGGGGGGGGCTCTCTTGAGAATTAATGTTTAGAGCTTGTAACTTATGACCACGAATGGATACCGAGCATGGTTGTTTGGTACGATTGTAGCTCTTCCATTACAATAACCTCCTACTATGTTTTAATCTTAAGCTCCGCGGTATTTTTCAATTCTCCCAGGTCAGAATATAATGTGAAAATATTTTTCAATAGAACACTGCTCAACAAAGCATGGAACCATTTTGTTCTCCTTTGAAATATTAATGGTGTGAATTCAGCATCTTTAATACATTATTAGATACAACGAATTTGGAAAAATGGTATGATACCATGGGAAGGGTGATGAGTGATCCACATGTAATCCATTAGTCTGTTATATCTTATATGTGAACTCTCACTTTCTTTTATTAAGATCACAACCATTAATACTAAGATTAACTATGAATGATAAAATGAAGAAACCTACCTTACAGTGCATCAAAACAAGCACTCAAACCTTAAAACATGATATTTCTTTTATTTGCAAATAATGCATATTGACAGGTTATACATTTGCAATTCATTGTTTGCATTAGTATGGTTAAAAGGTATATATTCATTGTCATTTTTGCTTAAAATGTGTTGCTTTAACATTGTATTATTTTGCTTATACATTAATGTTGTTTTATCCTAGGATTCATAAATGCATAGGAGTGCTTCTAAGCGTAAATCCAAGGTCGCAGAATCCGATTATGATATTGAAATTGTCCCAGAAACCATGATGGAGACCCAATATGAAGACACCAGGGCTGCGACTGGAGTAGTTCCTGAGTATAAATGGGGTGAATTATATCACCTGATCCGATATCAGAACGTGCTGGATGCCTCTATTGAGGAGATGATGGTATACTAGAACATTAAGAAATCGGGTCTTCATAAGGCTGCTACTCGTCTAGAGCTATTCCCATGTTTAGAAGTAATTGGATGGATTTTACCCCATGTAGATGTTAGCTCAAGAATCATAGCTAGGGCAAATGGAGAAGGATTCGCTTCATTTCAGCCATGAGCACAACCTATAAGTTACCGCCTCTAAAGGTCATAATGACAAAAGACTGGATAAGAGGGGTCAACATAGACCATTCTAAATATGCTAAGAAGATGTTGATTCCCAGAAAACAGAGAGGGCGAGCGGAGAGCATGATGCGCAGAATCTGGAAACACCCTTCAGAGTTATAGCAATAATGTTAAGTAGAATATTTGGAAGGGCGAACGCAAATATCTACAAACTTAGCTAGGTGCCTCTTATGTATCATGTCGCCTCCCATGGTACTGTCTTCATAGGTGCCTCTTATGTATCATGTCGCCTCCCATGGTACTGTCTTCATAGGTGCCTCTTATGTATCATGTCGCCTCCCATGGTACTGTCTTCAATTGGGCAGACATTATTTCAGAGAGTATGGCATCAACAGTAGCAGCCGCCCAAGGAGGCATGACTCAGAAAAGGGAAAAATTCTTTGTCTTCTTATCTCATTGATTGTATCTTGATAAGGAATCCGTTCCAAAAGTTGGGTTGTCATTGGGTCCTAGCTGAAACCCCTCTCTATGTGGCCTACCAAATAATGTGGGCTCACAAATATACAAGCTTCTATGCGAGGAGTTTGTAATTCCTCTATATAGGTTAATATTTAACGAGGAACCTAATTGTTTGTCGGATAGTGCAATGACCGTAATCAATGAATATGAGTATTACTACTTAACCCCAGAAGGCACATATATCCGAATGTATGGAGGAACTAAAGCTCCTTCTCTGCTGCCAAAGTACACCACATATTATGTAGTGCATAAGGAGCTTGTGAGACAAGTTTTTGTCTACGAAGTTGGGCACTTTCTAAACAAGAATAAGAAGGCTTCTTACCCTCCGCTCCCCTTCACCATCGGAGCATATAAATTCACTAAGGTTAAAGGAGCAGAGGTTTTCATAAAGGACTTGGAGGCATTCCATTTTGCAAAGAAGGTTTTCATCAGAAATGACAAATTACAGAAAGCCGCCAAACATTGCGCATCATGTAAGATTCATTTTTAATACACAAACCACTTCTTAAAGGATGAAGAAGTATATCGAAGGGAAAATAATATGATAGATTTAAACAAAATATTTGGCTGAAAAGATGGAGCAGGTTCTAGTCAAATTAAAGATACTGCAAAAGAAGCGGATCAACAGAAGGCCAGAGAAGAGGCTGTAGCAACAGAAGAAGCAAGAAGTAAACAAGAGGAAGAAACAAAACAAAAACAAGAAGCAGAAACAAAGCAAAAAGAAGAAGAAGCAAAGGCAGTAGAATAAGAAGCACGAAAGAAAGAAGAAGAACAAAAGAAGGCAGAAGAGGAAGCCAAGTAGGAAAAACAAAGAAAATAAGAACAAGAAGCAGCAGATAAAGCAACCGAATTTAGAAACAAAAAGAGGAAGAAGCTAGGATCAAGAAAGTTGCGGAAGATAAGAAGATCCAAGAAGAAGATCACAGTTTACAAGACATGGACATAGATCCACCTGATGACTTCGGAATCCCACTTACAAGAGGACATCTTTCATTCACTGAGCTCGGGCTCACACCTTTCACTCCTTCCAAGCATCCCTCTGTAGAGAAATTGGACACTACATTTTTTGACCCGAAGCGGAAGATGATGTTGAGAAGAATTGAGAAGAAAATACCTTAGTAGAAGGTACCCACAAAGATCCCAAGTTCACAGCTTCAGTGAATATAGCAGTTGCCCAGGAAAATGTCGACAAGTTTATGAATGATATGGAGCGAAGCAAAGTGAAAATGTTGAAATTAAAGGATAATTTGGTGCAAGCTAGGAGTGAAGGAATTGAAATGAAGAGGAAACGAGATACCGTGGAATGTGAGAAGGGAAAGTTACTGCTAGATTATCAAGAATTGGAGAATGAAAATGATTCCTTAAATGTGCAACTTGTGATCATGGAAGGAGAACAAAGTGATTTCCATGCTCAAATTAATGAGTTGGAAGAGAATGAAATTAAATTAAATCAGCAGGTGGAATCCTTGACCATCGAAAAGGGATCTTTGCAATCGCAAGTAAATGAAATGATGATTGAGAAGGGAGTTTTGCAGTCCCAGGTTGATGAGTTAATGAATGAAAATAAATCTATGATGGAGCAGGTCAAAGTTGCTCAAAATCAGAAGCAAGACATGACACATTTCTATGAACATGCCTGTAAAGTACAGGAACAAATTTGCCATTCACAAGAATTGTTGGCAGAGGGAATCTATAAAATGAGAAAGATGATAGACATAATGAAGGAAATTTATGCAGGTGCTCTCACTGTAAAACAAAAATTAATCAATACATTTAACAAAGTAAAGAAGTTGATCGCCTGGAAAGGAGAAAATCCAAACTTTCCCGATCACTTGTCGAATAAGACAGCTGCAGAACTCAAATTAGATATATTTCTTCTAGATAGTTGCAACAAAGTTGCTAGGAATTTACAAATATATTTGATAGGTGCACGAGAAATGTCATATCTCAATTGCTCAAGATATGTACGAGTTGCCTACCAAAGACCAATGTCTAATAGAATTAAAAGAAACCTTAAAGGAAGACCTAAATACATTAGGAAATTGGACGTGCTTAATGAAGATCTCAAACATCATATAGGACAAACATCTGTAAATGCTTATTTTCTAGAAGAAAGTTATAAAGCAGCTCCTAAAGGATTAATAAATGTGGAGAAAGAATTATCTCCTCATGAGGTCTCTTTAAAATTATTAGAACCTCAGCAATGTAATGTAATATTTCATGAAACTGATTTGTGGGATAGTTATATTTCTAGTTTAGAGGCCCCACTGGCAGAATAATGAAATTTGTAAAAATTATCTATTTTTTGTTGAGCAAGCACAAAAGAATTTTGTTTAGCAATCTATGAGTCAAAGGGTAGGTGAAACGATTGGTCATGTAAGGAAAAATTGTCTTGTAAGATAAATAGAGGAGAGAAGGGATTAGAAGGGGTTTTTTCTGGTGTAATAGAAGCTGGAGACATTTTGTAAGAAAACTATTTTTCTGCTAATGAGAAGGGCCTATTTGTTGGGTAAAGTTTACATGGATTTCGTGTGGGTAAAGCCTATTCCTATGTTCATCTTCATGTTATGTGATATTTCTTACTTTATTGAATTATTTTAATGGTAATGAATGATTCCACTTGCTTGTGCAAATGTCTGTGTAATTCAAGAGCAATAAATGAATATAAAGTTCATCACAACTATATTTGTATATTTTTGCTGTGAATGTAAGTACTTTATCTAAATAATTATCTGTTAGATTTGTATAAATGTTCCCAGATATTACTCTTATTAAAATGCGCTCCTTGCAGGGATAGATTAATTAGGTTAGAATAGTGTTAGATGATTGATAATTTAGAAGTGATAAGACTCGAGGTAAGAACCTGCGTATCACTTGTGAGCCTTCTGCCTGTCAATTATAGGTTATGCATAAGTTAGATTAGGGAACTTGCATACTCATAATTAAACATAAAATATAAACGGTGGGCCGGGCCGCAACCAGTAAATTCAACAAACGCATTTACGGTAGCCAGACCATTAACCAGACAGATTCCCTATTCCAAATAGTGAATGATCTAATTGGGATTATTCATTGGGGAGAATCCCTACTGTCGATACTAGGAGTTTCCAAGCATCAACAGTTGGGCACACTTGTTGAGGGAGATTTGCTCTCATTCTTCATTGCCATCATATCCCCTTGGATAGATGGATGTTCAAAGAGTGTTGGGGAGAAGAAGGGCACAAAAACAATGGCCATTCAATGATCTAAAGGAGGGTTGTGAAAGGGGTTTGCTTGGACAAGTTTTAGAGGGCGATCTACTGCCACTTTTACCAACTGCCTTTATGTGGGCGTTGTGGCCATTTTCAACAAGTTGTGGCATATTTAAGGAGGCCAATTCAACATTTGAGGAGATGCAAACAAGACTATACAGAGGTCATGGTTGGTTAGTGGATACTCCAAGGGAGATGACTTGTTATTCTTCGCCAAGGGGACCCTCTTTCATCCATAACAAACCTCTGTGAATCGTTGGGTTTCCTAAAAGCATTTGATGTGCTTTAATGAGTGACAAAGTGAAGTTTTGTACTAGTCAAAAAAGATACACAGATTTGTTGTAATTGTTGGTTATTTACTGTTGTTATAGCTTGAATTTAGATAATTATCATTTTGCAGTTTACATGTAAACACTAACCTTTATTTGAATGCAATAAAATCATTATTGTGTGCCAAAATATTGTGGTATTTTGCAAACTATTTGATAAAAGTCCTAAGTCAGCAACCAACACTAAAACAAATCCACAATGAAACTGTTTGACAAAATCCCAGAACCAAGTAAACCAAAATATATCAGCAACAAACACAAATATCTCAACAGTAAGGAGAGGGGATATTACAATGGTATCAAAGCAATTGCCACCAAAGTGCTTGAAAAAAGTCCCAAGATGTATGCTTTGATAAATGTGCAAAAGATGCTTAAGGGTCCATTAACACCTTAAATGATGCATACATGCCACATGTCTTCATGAGAGCTTGGGCACTCCTCAAATAATGCTAACACCTCCCTTGAAAAGTGGACCTCTTACATGTGCATGCAACCCAATGGGAAATGGTTGTTGATGCATTTGTAACTTCGGAATGTATTTCATATATGTATATTGTATTCCTATAGAGATGTTATTATTCCTCTATACGGAAGTGTCGTCATTTATATTGTAAGTGTCGTAACTTATACTTGATGGGTTATTAGACCACCTTGATGGGGTCGACCCTGTATAAGTCATGTGGGTCAAAGGGTTATTAGACCACCCTATTGGGGGTCGGCCCTGTCAGCATTATGTTAAGTGGTTAAGTTGAGGTCGACCTAGTAAGGTTATTAGGCAAGTCAAGTATAAATAGAGTGCGAGAGGCACTCTATTTGATCATTCACATTCTCACTCATACTCTCATTGGAGAGTGGCGCACTTGTGGAGGAGGAGAAGTTGCTGTTAGGAGGACTATCTCTTGTACTTGGGTTGTATCATTGTTCTATCTATCTTTGAGGAAGTTGCGGGGTTTTTCACCTTCTTGGTTTTCCCCGGTGAAACTCTGTGTCTCTTGTGTGCTTGCATTATTGTGTCCATGTTTGATATGCTGTATATGATATTCTCTCAGTTAAGATCCTAGATCAGATTGAAATTCTGAACAACTAACATGGTATCAGAGCTAGCCTGAAAGAAGGCATGGTATGGCATTTATGACACTTGTTGCACTTGCGAAGCTAGGGCTTGATATAGCAAAAACAAGTCATCGTAGCACTTTTGCTATAAATTCATTTCGACAAGATTTCAAGATCTGAAACCTTTACAGGTCGTAAATAACATCCTCATGTACCTTGTGTCCAAAGCACAACTTCTAATTTGCTGTACTTTGTGATTTATGATCAATACAATCTAGGGTTTCTGCCTCTTCCAGATTTCAGTCATAAACAAGTGACCTAGGAAAAAAGGTCACAACTTGGGCTAGGAAGCTCCAAATGAAATTTCCTAAAAAGTGGCAGGTAGGGCACGAACTGTACTTTCTCAAGTAAGTTTTTCAGAGGCCGAAACTGAACCAGTGACACGTGGCACGCTGTACAAGTTCGCTCTCCTGTTTTATCCCATAAACAGGTCACGTTGCGACACTTGGCATAACTCTCTCTCAGAGAATCCAATTGAGGTCAGACCTATGGGGTTGGAAAGATAACAAGTCAGGCTACCACAGGAAGAATTTTCAGACCCTGTAGATTTGAAATTTCGGAGTTACACCAGAAACAATCAAGTGCATATTTCTGTCAAAACAAAATTGGAGTTTGAGCACCTTCATTCATGGCTCCAGGAATTTAGGGTTTCGGAGAATGTTGGGAATTTTTTTATCGGAGACCATGGTTGGATGCTCCTCATCAAAATCGAAATTTAGAGACCAAGATTGAATTTTTTGGTTGGGTAGAAGGTCGGGCTTGATCAAACCCTAGTTCGAGATTTTGATCGGAAATGTGGAAAATTAGGGCTTCTTCAAAAGTTGGAATTTCTGAAGTCTATGATGACGGCTAGAAGCTCCTCAGAAAAATCGAAGTTTAGAGCTTTGGATCGAACCTTTTGGTTAGGCAGAAGGGTGGGCTTTATCAAACCCTAGTTCAGGATCTTGTCAAGAAGATACAGAAGTTTCAAAGACAATTTTGAGGGGTGAAACTTTGTAGTTTTCAAATTCGGAGTATACCAGCTTGATCAGCTCATCAAGGTGCATCTGTCTATCCTTTCAGAAGTTTGAAATTCAAAGTTTGAATTTTTAGGGTTTCTATGACAAACCCTAATCTAGCTCCAGATCCAGTTTCTGCAAATCAAGTGGATTGGGTTAATCCTAGAAGAGAATGGATTGGTCATCTGCATAAGTGAAGAAGTTCCTGTTTCAGAGGAAGATGAGGCTAAGGCCTTACATAAGAAGATTACAAGCAATCTCGACAGGTATGACTTATCCAAGTATGTTTCGAGATCTGTTCATGATTAATTTTATGGTATGTTTGTCTTCATTAAGTTTAGTACAATCTTGATTAACTTTAGACTTGTCGTATCACCTTAATAAAATTATGAATGCAGATATTCATTGATTAGGGTTTTGACACATATGATTGTACTAATGCATTGTGGTGTTGTATGAGGTTGATGTTGTCCGCTAACATGAAAGGTACATCAAGAAAGACAAATCATGTTCTAGTTCAAGAACATATGACCATGTTGACATGAAGACAAAGATTCATCCATTGTCATGGATCACATAGAAGCTCCACTTACGAGATATGTATAATTTGGTTCTACAATGCTTAACCTATGAGATATGCAGGTTACTAACACAAGTCATTGAAGAGAACAAGAAGATATTGCTAGACATAACTAGCAAATATGATAACCAGGTCTGTTTTGCCTATATCAAGTTAGAATCCTACCTTGTGTTAGGATCTTATACTGTTGTATGGTTGATAATGATTATTCATGAAGTTAGAAATGTAAGTAATCAAGGGTTTATGCATACTATGTCTCTTATATAGATTGATGATATGACTAACCAGAAAAAGTCTTTTGGTCAAATAAAGAATATGCATGAGTAAAAGAAGTATTTTCTGAAACCTTGAATACTAATGTTTATTATCTGTGTTTGAAATGATCATGACTATACATTTTTAAGATTATTATGTTTTGATAGTATTGAGATTATACTAATAAATGTATGTATGAAACCTCGAGGATAATACAATGATGATACTAGTAAGTATGCATAAGTGATCGAGGATGGATATAAGTTCAAGGATAGGTAATCCATGAAGCAAAGATCAAGAGAGAGCACACTCTAGTAGTTCCTGCAAGGAAGCAAATATTGAGAGGGAGTCCACCCTACAAACCAAAGATAAGTATTTGAATTGTCATTTATTGCATATTTGTTTGTTTAAATAATATTGTTCAATGATGTGTATGCTTATGTTCCTAGACTTAGGGTGTGTATTATGCATATTAGAATAATTGCATTAATGAAGAGTATACTACTAATATGCATGTGATGAGTGTCCTATGGCACTATACAACATTCCATTGCTACTTGTCTAGAATGAAACCTCTTTGCTGACATGTTGGGAGTTGTGCACACTCTTAACAATGTTTTGATAGAGATTGGAAGGCATCTAGAAAGTTACGGGATATGGATAAATGTTGTATTGAAGCATTGGCTAAAATGATTGCATGACTGTATGACATATTTCTTTATGTGTAAGAATCTGTTCTGAAAACTATGAGATGTTTCTAATCATGCAATTTAACTTGCTTTGTAGGAAAGATTGTATACCATCACTTACAAAAGAAGGGCTACAACATTTGTTCTAACAACAAAGCTATCTATTGAAGAATATGAAGTTCCCAGGATTCAGAATGAAGTAATGATCGAAGAGTACCAATCGATCATGAAGAATGATGTTTGGGATGTGGTCCCAAGACCAGAAGAGAAGTCTGTTGCGACTTCCAAGTTGATCTATAAGATCAAGCATGCTGCAGATGACAACATAGAGAAATACAAAGCGAGGTTTGTAGCTCATGGATTCTCCCAGAAAGAAGGGATTGATTATGAAGATACCTTTGTTCCTGTGGCCAGATACACTTCCAATAGATCAGTACTTGCTCTGGCTGCAGTGATGAAATGGAAGGTACACCGGATGGATGTCAAGACAACTTTCTTGAATGGTGTAGTTGAAGAGGAAGTGTATGTGGAACAACCACTCGAGTTTGAGACACATGACCAAGAGTCACGTGTGCAAACTGAAGAAAGCCCTGTATGGTTTGAAATAGGCACCAAGGACCTGGTATGGTAGGATAGATGGCTTCCTATCCAGTTTGGGCTTTACCAAGAGTAAAGCGGATTCCAACCTTTACTACAAGGTTGAGGAAGGCAATCCAGTGATACTACTATTGTATGTGGATGACCTGTTTGTAACAGGTGAGGATAGATTGATTGCCGACACGAAGAGGAAGCTTGCTACCGAGTTCGAGATGAAGGACTTGGGTATGATGCACTACTTTCTTGGTATGGAGGTGTGGTAGAGTATAGATGGAATCTTCCTTGGACAAGGGAAGTATGTAGTAGAGATCCTGAAGAGGTTCGGGATGATGGACTGTAAGGCTATGGCCACACCTATGGCATCGAACCTGAAGCTTCTGTGTGATGCTTCTTCTAAGCCAGTTGATGCTACGATGTATCGTCAGATGATTGGGTCCTTGATGTACCTGACGAATACAAGACCAGATATCTGCTTTGTGGTGAACACCTTGAGCCAGTACTTGACAGATCCGAGACATGTTCACCTAATAGTTGCAAAGCATATTCTAAGGTACTTGAAGGGTACAGTTGACTATGGGCTCAAGTATGAGGTGAATCAAAAGTTTAACCTAGAGGGTTATGTTGATTCAGATTGGGCAGGTAGTGCCATTGATCGGAAGAGCACTTCGGGGTGTTGCTCCAGTATGGGATCTGGTATGATCTCTTGGTTTAGCAGGAAGCAGTCCTGTGTGGCACTGAGTACAACCGAAGCAGAGTATGTCGCAGCTTGTTCGGCTAGTTGTGAGGCAGTATGGCTTAGGACGCTATTGTCTGATTTGTTTGATCTCCAGCTGAGTGCTACTTGTATATATTGCGACAACCAAAATTGTGTGAAGTTGTTGGAGAACCCAGTGTTCCATGACAAGTCAAAGCACATTGAGATCAAGTTCCACTATATCAGGGATATGGTGCAGAGAGGAGCAGTGAAGCTCCTATATGTTGCGACGGACGAGCAGATAGCCGATGTGTTGACCAAGCCGCTGACCAGAGTGAAGTTTGAATAATTCAGAGGGAGACTTGGTGTACTTCAAATCAAGATGCCTTCCAAGGGGAAGTGATGAGTCCGAAGAAACAGATGCACATGGGCCATTCTCACATAGTGGTAGGTTAGTCCTCCTACGGTGCAGATGTAAGTGCTGCGCCATTCTCACATGGTGGTAGGTTAGTCCTCCCATGGTGAGTTGTAAGGGCTGAACGGGCTTTTCCGACATGGTGGTAGGTTAGTCCTCCCATGGTTGTTGATGTAATTGCCGAGCGTTTCCGACATGGTGGTAGGTTAGTCCTCCCATAGTCGTTGATATAATTGCCGAGCTTTTCCAACATGGTGGTACGTTAGTCCTCCCATGGTCATTGATGTAATTGCTAAGTCGTTCCGACATGATGGTAGGTTGGTCCTCCCATGGTCGTTGATGTAAGTGCTGTGAGCCTTTCATAGATGGTAGTAGGTTGGTCCTCCCATGCTGGTGAGTGTAAGTGCTGTGTGTGTGCATCTGGGTTGTGCTCCGTGGACGATGACGATGATCTGAAGACGATGATGTGACAATATGGTACACAGGTTTTGCAGAGGCAGTGTAATCAGTCCTAGGAGATCTTGCAGGTTTTGTAGAGGCAGTGTAATCAGTCCTGAGGTGTACCTACTTGATGGCTTGCTCGCTGAGATGACATGATCAGTATGATCATGAGTATCAGGATGATACTCTGTGGCCGTGGACAGGTTGTACAGTGGCATGTAAAAGGTCCTAGGAGATCCGATAGGTTGAGCTGTGTGCTTGTAATCAGTCCTGGGATGCTCTTTCGAGGTTTTGTTGACTCACGTAATAAATCTTGAGGATTCCACAGTATGGCCAGTGATGATGAAGACCTACAGGTGGTGGGCCTACATCCAACATGAAAAAGAGCTGGCTCTGTAGAACTTCCTATGACAAGTAGATGAGAGATTGATTGAGATAGCAGCAACAGTGATGATGACGATGATTCGATGACGATGATCAGTGACGATGATCCAGAGAAGAAGACTTGTGCTATAATACATGTGTCGAGAAATACCTTCCTAATTAAGAGGGAGTGTTGATGCATTTGTAACTTCGGAATGTATTTCATATATGTATATTGTATTCCTATAGAGATGTTATTATTCCTCTATACGGAAGTATCATCATTTATATTGTAAGTGTCGTAACTTATACTTGATGGGTTATTAGACCACCTTGATGGGGTCGGCCCCGTATAAGTCATGTGGGTCAAAGGGTTATTAGACCACCCTATTGGGGGTCGACCCTGTCAGCATTATGTTAAGTGGTTAAGTTGAGGCCGACCTAGTAAGGTTATTAGGCAAGTCAAGTCAAGTAGAAATAGAGTGCAGGAGGCACTCTATTTTATCATTCACATTCTCACTCATACTCTCATTGGAGAGTGGCGCACTTGTGGAGGAGGAGAAGCTGCTGTTAGGAGGACTATCTCTTGTACTTGGGTTGTATCATTGCTCTATCTATCTCTAAGGAAGTTGCGAGGTTTTTCACCTTCTTGGTTTTCCCTGGTGAAACTCTATGTCTCTTGTGTGCTTGCATTATTGTGTCCATGTTTGATATGCTGTACATGTTATTCTCTCAGTTAAGATCCTAGATCAGATTGAAATTCTGAAAAACTAACAATAGTTGTTATAGCAACCCCTTGATGCTAGGATGCCCTCAAAATGCCTTCTTTGTCTATCTTCTACCTTAATCTTGAGCACTGGATGTTCTCAACGAGAGAACACTCTTCTTCCTTGATACTAGTGCCCTTTGAATATTCATTATTTAACCTCCAAAAAGCCCCTTAGTTGATGGCTTCTCCTTCCAAGAGTGTTATTTTGAATGAAGAAGCTTTGGGACACCTTTGACCATGTCCTCATCCATAAAACCAACAAAAGGGTGATGTTCCCTTGGAGCACATGACATTATTTTCCTTGTATACCTTCTTCATGGAGCACTCTACTATATTTTACTATTTATAGCATAAGAGAACCTCAACATCCCCTTAAACAAGGGTGTTCCTCAAAATATGTGCAAGAATTCATTAATACATGTGCTAAGTAGTTTATGTGCAACATATGGGTTGGAATGTAGGTGATCTCATCAATTTATCTCCAAAATAAATACACATATGCAACTTTGCCTTAGGGCATATAAGATGCACCCTCAATGAGAAAATATGTAGATAAGGGATCCAAAAGGTGAATCTTGATCACATGTGTAAATCTGCCTCCAAATGTGCGAACTCAACGATAAAACATGCCTAAAAAATGTGAACATCCTCCAAACATTTGAAAGGAAAGGTGATAGGCAAGAGGATGCTCAAATCATGCTCCAAAAATCTACATCTAGGGGCAATCTAACTCTAGAAACCTCATCATCCTATAACTATTTCTAAGAAGAATGTCTCAAAACGCACCTATATTTTGAGTGGCAACAAGATCAAAACAAAATATAAAACAAAGATCATAGTGTTAAGGAGGAAGACATGGGGAACTTAATCATGAAATGATTAAATAGCATTTTCATTTATCCTTCTAGGTACAAAGCGAAATTATTCACTTAAATGAAAGAGTGAAATGTCTTGCAAAATCCTTGCTTAGACAAATGATACTTACGTAAACACCCACAAATAATTCTCTAGAAAACTTACGAATTACAAATGACGTACACACAGATAAATACCATGAAACCAACTAAAGACAAGACATACTACAAGAGAAAAACTATGACACTCAATGTACTTACACATAATTAACACTTAGCCCCATGGCCATCATCAAATTCTCATCCCTCCACCTCTAGCTTCTATAATTACTGATAACTAACTTTCAGATTGGTGTTAGAAGAGCCATCTTAAGTTCAATTTAATGCTACCTTAGGGAGTCAAGTGTTTGAGTTTGAGTTATCCAAATACTCTTAAAGGTGGGTTATTGTTAAGCTATGCAGCTCAAAAATAATTGATTAGTAATATGCACATTTTAGAAAATAATAACTCTTCATGTTAAATTCATTTATCAATCAATACATCAGTTATACTAAATTGTATTACATGTTCGCAGTTAACAAAAATAACATGTTTTTGAATATTACTTAAGATAACATGTTTTCGAATATTACTTCACGATGTGACGACTTTTTATATATTGACATATTATTCCCATAAACTACTAAACCTGACTCATTTTTTCTGGTCATTATTAATTTGGAAAAGTTAAAAACATAGCATATTTTTTACTTGAAAACAAAGCTCACAAATCATAGCAGAAATTTCTTATCTTGTGCATCTGCTTGTTTCATTGAGTGAACCCACATTTATTTTTGATTAAATATTCAAAATCATAATAGAGTGACAAACTCGGAAAAATTATACATATTTTAAATCACAATAGAGGAGCGAAGTAAGAGATAGTAGACCAGCCAAGAAACCTGCTTGGGAAAAAATTTCTAAATATAAGAACTATAGAGCAAGTAAACTGCTTATTCATGTCGCTAGTACCGCAAGCCATAGTATTTGTTCAAAAGTAGTTCGGAATAATCTCCAAATGTAATACTGCCATTTGATTTAGTCAACTCCAACTCAACCTACATCAAAACGATAACATGAATTTATAAAAATACTGCATTTAAAAAACAATTCTACCTATCAAACATTGAACTCAATTTAGTTGAAAAGCATTTAAATAAGCTTTTGGTGAATAGAATTATACACCTCTTTATGAAGACTGGTGATTGCATCAAGATTGTAAAAAGGTTCATCCCTGTATATAAAGAAAATTAAAAATTCCATCTATGTTATTCTCAGGGTTCATAATAAAAGTTCCAATGGACAATGAAATATTTAAATTATAATTTGATAGAGATGGAAGGAAAATTTTAAATCATACATGAATGTGCATATACCACTAATAATGAATTAGATTATCCCTTACAATACCGTTAGAGTGTCACTAAGGGATTTTGAGACAAATTACAATAATGAAAAGGCCATTAGCATAAAACATAAAACAAGTATGCAGTATAAATGCTAAATAGAAGATGCTAAGTGATATACAAATATTAAAAAAGGTTGTTCCGGGAACTCTCTAGTTCCTATTCTCAAATCTAGTCTAGATGGGCATTGGACACATCACTCTAAACAATGATTGTTTTGGAATGGATGATTCAAGCAAACTTACATAGAAACATAGAGAAGAAAAGAAACGTTAACACAAACTAGATGTCTTAGCTTATCCCTTATATTACGGTTGTAACTAGAATCTCTTAGCAGATGGAAATGGCAATAAAATAAGGATTACCATTCACGTCATTGATTATATAAGGTAGACTCTTTCTAAAGTGGGGACTTTTGTGGTCCCTATATTTGTGGTTATAAGTATAGAGTAAGTTTTCAGTCTTGTGTCAACTATGATTAAAATGGATTAGAATATTATATGTTTACAAGACATTCTATGCTAGGGTATTTGCAAATGTGTATAAATAATCAAATTTAAGTTATTATAAAATAAAAATCAAGATAATTATTATTCAAATGTAATATATGGATCTAGTTTTAAAGTAAAATTTAAAACTATTTTCAATTCGTTAAAACATTATTTTATTTATTTATAAAGTAAATAGTAATATATATAATTTACTTTCTTTTATTTAATATATAAAAAGTCAAAATAGATTTGCATTTATTATTGATTAGATAGCTACAATTCAGCGTAGGGACTAGTGAATACTCTAGCATGGGCAACCACCAAATCGACAAGGTAGCACTAGACTTTTATTGCAACTTAGTTTTCTAGAGAAAAAAATATGAGCCAACCATGTATATGTATGGTCCGAGGAAATAGGAATGTCATTAACAACCCTTGTAGATCCCACATTTTCAAAGGCATGCACAAATAAACTTGAAAGCGATAAAGATGAAATGATCTGACGGACAATAATGGGTGGGTCAGGTATATATTTAATTCAAGAACTACTCATAAAAAAGTTTTATGACATTGTAACTTTGATTTGTTTCGTCTTTAGTGTTCCATACATTCACTACCAAGCAACAAAATGCCTCAGGTGCATCCCTGCATCTCCTCCTCTTCCCTATAAATTTCAGTTCGATTGGTGACGATCATGAATGTGTGGGAAGCTCCCGGTGAAGGAAACACGCAAGAAAACGTCCCCCAGTTCCTGATTTTAGACAGTAAAAGTTCCTAGGAAGTTCCCAACCATCAAGGACGGTTCTTGCTAGATTTGGAACGTTCCCTACAAGTTCCCCAGTTCCTTGGAACATCGGTACTTCGGGAATGAGTTTCTTGAAGGACCAGAGCGGCTCCTGTGCTATATAGCTTATTTGAGAGTGACTTATGCGTTTATGCCACTAACCTAGATCCCAAGGCTTACTTGGGGACAACTACAAACTTGTGAAAGCTAATTAGATAATAATCAACTACATAACAAACTTGTTAAAGGAAACAAGGAGATAAGTTCTGCTACGGAACAACAAACAACCTATTTATTAATAAATATATTAAACCATTGAGAAGAGACATACAAAGATCTAAAATGAAAAACAAAAGGATATCCAACTGTTAATGTTATTGTAATTGTGGAAGATATTCACTTGTATTTATATTGTATTTCTTATTGTATTTTATTTGTACCTCCGACGGAGATGTTTATTCCTCCGATCGGAGAAGTCATTGAGGTAAACCTTCCCATGTAAGTCGGGGCATTAGTTCCCCTAGAGTCATTTGTATTGGGGTTTTTAAGTCCCCTAAAGGAGTCGGCCCAGTCAACTTTAGTTGAGGCCGACTTGTCAAGTGAAAAAGGTAAAGTATAAATAGAGAGCTAGGCTCTCTATTTATTCATTCACTCACTCACACTCAAGTTCACATTAGTGAGGAGGAGGACAAGTTCAAACAAGTGGAGAAAAGAGAAGCTGCTGAAGACCATCTCTATTTTTGGGTTATACTTTTGTGACATTGTATTGGTGATCATTCTATCTTTGAGGAAGTTGCGGGGTTTTCTCCTTTATGGTTTCCCCAAGGAAAATCTTTGTGTCTCTTGTGTTTATGTTGTGCTTGTTATTTTCTTAGTAGGATCCTAGATAAGTATTGATTAAATTGTGAAAAAACTAACATGGTATCAGAGCTAACCTGAGAAGAAAACACTATGCAACTACGAAAGCTAGGGCTTCTTAATTTTTGGACTTCTCTCCACAGATCATCAACAAAAAGAGGCTAGGCTAACTCGCCTTAGGAGGGCGCATCTTTCTATCGAATCAGAAGTTGATTTTGAGCATTTTCATTTTTTGGCCTGTCACTGCTGCCAGAAATTAGGGCTTTTCACAGAAGTGGAATTTTGGGGTGCAATCAGCATAGGGAAGTGCGCCTCCTCAAAATCGAAATTTAGAGACCAAGATCGAAGTTTTTGACTGGGTGAAACTCCTGGAAATTCAAACCCTAGTTTGACTCTGGACCAAACAAAACCAGAAAACCATAAAAGACCAGAAACTGTAGATCATAATTTCGCAAGTCAATTTTCAAGGGTGAATTTTTGGAATCTTCAGAAACCAAGTGTACCAACATACTCGCCGCAGTCAAGCGCATCTATCCATCCAGTCAGAAGTTTCAAATTCCAAGTTTGAAAATTTAGGGTTTCTCTGTCAAACCCTAGGATCGGCCAGAACCAGTTTCAGTAAATCAAAGTGGTAAGACCTAAAAGCTTTTCTATTTCCATTTGAAGTTCTCATTAAAGATGTCTCACCACACCAAGCTTGAGGACAAGCTTGAAGGGGCTGATAACTTCCGAGCATGGAAGTATAGGATTACACTAATCCTTGAAGAGAATGAATTGGACACATATGTAAATGAAGAAGTTCCAGTTCCAGAGGGAGATGAGGCTAAAGCCTTACACAAGAAGAACTTGGTTAAGGCCAAGAGAATCATTGTTGATTCTATTAAGGATCACCTCATCCCACATGTGTCATCCTTGAAGACACCTAAAGAGATGTTTGATTCCTTGACTAGGCTATTTGAAGGAAAGAATATAAATCGGAAGATGACTCCGAGGAACCAGTTGAAGAATGTGAAGATCAAGAATGCAGACACCATGCAGTCCTACTTAAGGGTCTCCCAAATCAAGGAGCAACTTGAAGCTATGGGAGAAAATGTAGAAAATGTAGAGGTTGTGCTGACCACCTTGAATGGTCTCCCTAGATCATGGGACTCTTTCACTCAAGGGATTTTTGCTAGGAGGAAGTTAATCACATTCAGTAAGATGTGGGAGGAATGCTCACAAGAAGAAGCTCAACTTGTAGCTCGAGAAGAGAAGATGGAAAATGAAGACCAGGCTCTCACAACACACACTAGGAAGAATAACAACAAAAGGGAGCATCCTCATCACAAGAAAGAAAGACACCACCACCAGAATCAGAGAGAGAACTTCAGAAATTCCAGGAAAGATCTATCTCACATTCGATGCTATACTTGTGATGAGAAGGGACACTACTCCAAAGATTGTCCCAGAAACAGAAGTGGCTCCAACAAGAAGAAGACCAACAAGAAAAGACACCATGCTCACACTGCGGAAGATGATGAACCTGCAAGAAAGAGAACCAGAGAAGAAAGTGAAGAATCTTCAAGTGATGAAGAATATGTATTGTAATGAAGGTAACCAGTTACATGGGTTCATTCAGAAGGTTCCACCTCATAAGGTGAAACTAGACATGACTTTCAATATTATATGAAAGGAGTAGAAGAAGCTACTGCAAAGTTGGACTCCGGAAAACAAATAAAGATCAATAATCTATTGAAGAACCTCTCATCCTTTTTTAGCATTGGTTAAGGAAGCAAAGATCAAGAGGGAGCACACTCTAGTAGTTCCTGCAAGGAAGCAAAGATTAAGAGGGAGTCCACCCAACAACCAAACAAAGATAAGTATTTGAATTGTTATTTCTTGTATATCTGATTAATTAAATAATATTATTCAGTCATGTACATACTTATGCTCCTAGATTTAGGATGTATATCATGCATGTTAGAAAAGTTGCATTAATGAACAAGATACTACTAATATGCAAGTAATGGGTAAGTGGCCTATGGTACTGTACAACATCCCATTGCTACTTATCTAGAATAAAACCTCTTTGCTGACATGTTGGGAGTAGTGCACACTCTTAACAATGTCCTAGTAGAGATGGAAGGCATCTAGGAAGTTACCGTATGAATATGGGATATGGATGAATGTTGTGTTGAATCATTGGCTAAGATAGTTGCATGACTGTGTGACCTATGTCTTTATGCATAAGAATTTGTTTTGAAAAATTATGAAAATGTTTCTAATCACACAACTAAATTGACTTGTAGGAAAGATCGTGTACTACAAGAGAGACTTGTTTCGAAGAACTAGTGACGATGATTCAGCTATAACATTCAAGGAGATTTATGAAGTCAAGATGAAGACACTAAAGAACATGAAGTTCCCAAGATCAGAGATACAACAATGGAAGGAGCAATTCCTGAAGACCATGAAGACCATGAAATAGAAGAACTTGTAGATTCACCTCGTGAGAAGAACTCCCACAAAGAGGAAGCCAACATGGGTACGAGAGGCAATACAAGATGCAGAGAGGTATGGCACTCTAGAGGGAATGCACAGAAAAAGCAAGAGACCTACGCCATACTCCAGTTATGTAGCCCTGCTGTGTGACATCATTGACAAAGAACCTTCCAACTATGAGGAAGTAGTAGAGAAGAAAGAATGGAAGGATGCCATGATCGAGGAGTACCGGTCGATCATGGAGAATGATGTCTGGGATGTAGTTCTGAGACCACAAGGGAAGTTTGTTGTGACTTCCAAGTGGATCTACAAGATCAAGCATGCTGCAGATGGCAGCATAGAGAAACACAAGGCAAGATTTGTGGCACGTGGCTTCTCCCAGAAGGAAGGGATAGATTATGAGGAGACATTTGCACCTGTAGCCAGATACACTTCCATCAGATTAGTACTTGCCCTGGCTGCAGTGATGAAATGGAAGGTACACCAGATGGATGTCAAGACAACGTTCTTGAATGGTGTAGTGGAAGAGGAAGTGTATGTGGAGCAACCACTCGGATTTGAGACACATGACAGACAGATTCATGTGTGCAAATTGAAGAAATCCTTGTACGGTTTGAAGCAGGCACCCAGGACATGGTACGGCAGAATAGATAGCTTCCTAACTAGTTTGGGCTTTACCAAGAGTAAAGCAGATTCCAACCTTTACTACAAGGTTGAGGAAGGGAACCCAATGATACTCCTACTCTATGTAGATGACCTGTTTGTGACAGGTGAGGATGGGCTTATTGCAGATACGAAGAGGAAGCTTGTCGCAGAGTTCGAGATGAAGGACTTGGGCATGATGCATTATTTTCTAGGTATGGATGTGGCAGAGTGCAGATGGAATCTTCCTTAGACAAGGGAAGTATGCATTAGAGATCCTGAAGAGGTTCGGGATAATGGACTGCAAGGCCATGGCCACACCTATGGCATCGAACTTGAAGCTATTGAGTGATGCTTCATCATAATCGATTGATGCCACAATGTATCGTCAGACGATTGGATCTTTGATGTACCTGACGAATACGAGACTAGATATTTTCTTTGTTGTGAACACATTGAGCCATTTCTTGATGGATCCGAGTAATGTTCACTTGATTGCTGCAAAGCATATTCTGAGGTACCTGAAAGGTACAGTTGATTATGGGCTTGAGTATGACGCGAATCAGAAGATCAACCTGGAGGGTTATGTTGATTCGTATTGGGCAGACAGTGCCACAGATAGGAAGAGCACTTTGGGATGCTGCTTCAGTATGGGATTTGGTATGATCTCCTGGTTTAGCAGGAAGTAGTCCTATGTGGCACTGAATACAGTCGAAGCAGAGTATGTCGCAGCTTGTTCGGCTAGTTGTGAGACAGTATGGCTAAGGAAGCTACTGTCTGATTTATTTGATCTCCAGTTAGATGGGACTTGTATATTTTGCGACAACCAAAGTTGTGTGAAGTTGTCTGAGAACCCAGTGTTCCATGACAAGCTGAAGCATATTGAGATCAAGTATCACTATATCAGGGAGATGGTGGAGAGAGGAGCAGTGAAGCTCCAATATGTTGCGACGGACGAGCAGATAGCCGATGTGTTGACCAAGCCGCTAGCCAGAGTGAAGTTTGAGTACTTTAGAGAGAAGCTTGGTGTACTTCAAATCGAGGTTCCTTCCAAGGGGAAGTGATGAGTCTGGAAGACGCAAATGCACATGATCCATTCTCACATGGTGGTAGGTATGTCCTCCCATGGTGTAGATGTAAGGGTTGGAACCATTCTCACATGGTGGTAGGTGTGTCCCCCCATGGTGCAGATGTAAGGGTTGGGGCCATTCCGACATGGTAGTAGGTTTTTCTTCCCATAACAAAAATGCCCGGAGAGGGATCTTTAGATGCCCGCACAAGCCCTTAGAAGGCTCTATAATATGCCCGCAACTTTCCATCAAAATGTCCGCAGACTGCTTTTTATGAAATGCCGACAACACTCCTTAAATGCCCGCAAGATGCCCACAGAGTCTTCCAAATGCACGCAGTGATCTTCCAAATGCCTTGTCCTTAGCTTTGTCATGTTTCATTGTCCTCCATGCTTGCCATCATCAATTCATTGTCTCCATGTCCTTGTCCATTGCTTGTCCTCCATGTCATCTTGTCTTTGTCCTCAATTCTTCCATGCTTTCCTAGTCATCCTTTGTTATGTCAAGTCTTTGTCCACATCATTCTATGTCATTGTCATGTCTTGTCTTTTGTCCATGTCATCATGCCATGTGTGCTCTTCATGTCATATTTCAGCCTTTGTCATTAATGTATTGTCATCAATGACAACTATACTTGTCAATCTCCCTCTTTGTCATTGATGGCAACCTAATTTCTCTCCCCCTTTGACATTAATGACAAAGGGCCAATTAGCCATCAAAAGCTTCACAATACCCAAAAACAAAAAAATTGTATCTTTAAAAACTTCATGAAATCATTTGCTAAGTTTGATCTTCCATCATTTGCCATCTTCAAATTTTTCATAAGTACATATATTCCCCCTGTCATGTAAACTTCTTAATTTGCTGAGATTGATTCTTCCTTATAGGATTTGCTTGCTCTCCCTGTTAAGTGTATTGCTGTAGCTTTTTATTTGAACAAGCTCCCCCTATCAACCAACACTCTGGCATTTTGCTTCTTATATGAATATCTTCCTTTTGCATTCAGCTCCTTGGTCTTCATATGTCTGCTCCCCCTATCATTTATGTTGTTGTGATTGCTTTTGTGAATGTTGGTGTTGCTTAACCATATTCTCTGCTTCAATCTACTATAGCTTCAAGATCATAGACCAACTTATACCAATTGATGATACCAAATATTGAAGAAAAACATTTCCAGTTGTTCTAACTTTATTCCCAATATAACTCATACAATCAAATGTTGGTAAATCATATCCAAAGCTTAGAGAGAGTTATATCTAGTAAAATTCATAAAAGGTAAGCATAAAGCATATTGCTTTACTTCATTTGCTCATCATACTCCCCCTATCAACCATGTCATCAAGCTCTTTTTCAAATCAAGCTGAATAGTATTTACTATTTTCTTCAAAAAATACTTCAGTAGTTTCAAGTTTTTCAAGCTTCCCCTATCACTCAACGTTCATCATTTGTGTGCCTTTGTCTCATTTGCATCAGTTCTATTGCTTCAAGCTTCATCCTTCTTTTAATTTTCATTCTTGCTGTTGCAGAGACTCACTTCTACTCACCGAGCTAAGCCTTAGCATGTATACCTCATATTTGTTAAAACTTCTTCTTTGTCTTGATCAAACAAAATTTATTCTACACAAGGATATTTTTGGATTCAATACCAAATGCTTCTTATGCAGATGTCAAAAAGTTCCTTACACTCAGTCCTCAAATTGCTTTTTACACAGTCCTTGTTTTTTTTTTGACTTGGCTCTTCTCCAATATCCACATACATGTTTTGATCTTGCTTTCATAGTTATCTCCTTCATATTTTTTTCATTTATGATTACTCTATCATTTCATATCAGGGCTTTCAAACAGTCATTGTCTTTTAGTCTTCATGCTGCTATGTCACTTGATGTTTGCACCTTGAATCAAGACATTTGATTTCCTATGTACTTCCCTGCCTTCATAAGACTTTTAAATCTGATGCCCTCTGTTGTGGACAAAAGTAAACATGCTGCTTCCAAACCATGTGAATTGTTATAGAGAAATAGAACTTGACTTTGGCTGAGACTCTGGATGATCTTCTTAATATCCAACTCAACTTAAACCAATTTTTTATTTGACAATTACTTCTTTTGCTCAACAAACTCGTTCGAACAATGTCAATCCTTAGAAATTCATGCCTGGGATTTCTTCATAATTACTTATGTTTTCATCTTTATAAATTTTCATCTGTTCTCATCCATGCTTAAAGCACCATATGCCAAGTTATATCATCCCTGCCATGCATTGGTTGTCCTTCTTCAAACTCGATCCTAGGACCTGTTTCTTTGCTTGGAGTAGACATCAGCTTCCCTTGAGTTCATCCTCCAATTCCATGGACTCAAGGTGTACCCAAAGTCTTTAAAAGACCTCAAACATGGCTTGCCATATGGCAGCCATCTACCCTGCTGTGGTCAACCTCATTCAGATTTAACAAAAGATTTTTCTTCACCCATATCTGAGAATGTCCTTGGTTGCGATTATTAGTCCTTTAGTCTTCAATTTTTGTTGCATTATTCTCCTTCCAAGATTCACTGGTTCTTCTTGTTGATGTGTATGAAGGACTCCTCCTTGGTTGACTCCTTTGACTTGCACATGAGTTTTATGGCCAATACCACCACAAGTGTAACATCTCAATGTATAACAGTAAGCAACAGAATGTCCAATTCGGTCATGTGACCAACATCTCATTTGATTACTTTGACTTTCAACACTTCTTCTTCCATGGAACGTACAATCCATAGCCTTGCGACCAAAAGCATTACTAGAATAACAATAACCTTTAAAGCTGCTATCATACCTGAGTGCATGATTCCATCTTGGAGTTGTCTCTGATCTTCCAAAGAATTTGCTTTGAGGAATGGGACCAACTTCTTGAAGCATTTTTTATCTTCCAAATTTGTTGTCATGTGCAGGTGCTTGTTGAGGAGCTTTGCTTTCATCTTTGAGGGATGTGGATCCAACTTCAGGAGTCTTGGAGGACCACATGTCTTCTTCAGATTTGTCTTCTTCCTTCTTGTACCCAAGACCAAATTTGTGAAATGGAGACCTTTGACACTTTAATATTTCATCCAAGACAACTGAACTTTCATTGAACTTCACTTGAGTTTTTTTGACTTTTCAATTTTATTTCTAAGATCAACAACTTCCATCTCAAGCTTCTGATTTGTCTTATCTTTTTCTTCCAGCTAAAGCTTCATAACATCTTCTATTCTTTTGGCTTCTTCCAACTGAGTCCTCAAACCAATATTAACTCTTCTTGTCTCTTCAAGCTCTTTAGGGCTTTTACCAATATTTTCTTGTTATTTTGCTAATTCAGACTTCAATCTTCTAACTTCATCATTTTGATCTTCTAGCTCATCTTGTAAATTTTTGTTCTTGAGTTTTAACCTCATTAGCAATGCCTTTGTCTCTTTTTTGTACTTTTCAAATGACCCCAAAATATTCTTCTTAAGCCTTGGATTGAATTTGAGATCAACATCCAATAGGGTACATGCAAATGCATTATTTACCTTCAACAAATCTTCATTTTCATCTTCAGTAAGTAGAATTTCAACATCATCACATTCAGAATTATCATCAACTGAAGAGTTCTTACCTTCACTTGTCTCTGAAGCTTGCACTTGCCTTTCTTCTTGCTCCTCATCCTTGACTTCTATTTCATTTTCTTTGTCTTGACTCCTCCTTTGGTATTCTTTTTCCAGCTTGAACCAGAGATCCTTGGCAGAGGTATATTCTTTTACACTTTCTTTGATAGGGCTTGAGAGTCCATCCATCATAAACTTCAAGGCAATATTATTGTCTTTCTCAGTTGTTGTCTTTGTCTTCTTGCTGGGCTGGAAAGTTGGGTTAACCACTATTTCCCAAACACCGAATTGCTTCAAGTAATCTTTCATTCTGCTTCTCCAACCAAAATAATCTGATTCTTCAAAAACTGGAACTTCATTGTGAATGAGCTTTGTTGGTCCTTCCATCTTGTGTCCACCGATCCCTTCAAGCTTGCTAGGCTTGTGATGAAGGCCTGCTCTGATACCAATTGATGGACACAATGGCTCACTGAGAGGGGGGGTGAATCAAAGAGCTTGCATTTAATTCCAATTTTCTAATTCTTCTAACCCTAACACTTATCATGGCCCACTTAAAACCAATTTCAACTTCTTCAAAACTTAAACCTATATCATTTACAATTCCATTTTAACATTCATACTGACCTATACATCAATAAACATTAAGCAAGTAATCCATATCATTGACACATCACAAGAGACACAAGATATAAGCTTTATAATCTTTTTATATTTAGTTCAATTGGCTATAACCGGGGGATTTTATCAGCTACAACTGAATCAGAGGCACCAACTCCTATTCCAAGACTCAGCGTGGTCTTTTTCTCAGATCCAACTAAGAAAAATAGTACAATGCCCAGCTTGTATTTACATATGCATTCTTGTCACATTACATCTCATAATTCTTCCCTTGTCAATAAAGTCATCATCACACTATCATTCTGTCCACCAGCATATCCACAAATTGTCATCTTTCTACTGCCCTAGCATGTCCACAGTCATATCATTCTATCGATAAGCAAATCATCATTTTGTTGTTAATAACTTGTCACTGCCTTGTCAAGATCATCACTCAAAGGTTGCCTCAGATGAACCCAAAAAAAATAAAGGAGAAAGATTACTTCATTGATTTTCTTGCTACTGCTGCTGCCACCGAACCTATCCTCATCTCCTCAACACCTCTGAAAACAGAGCTCTCTTTGCACCTCCAAAAATGCTACACCACACTTGTCAAATAAAACTTTGTCCTCTTTATTTATACCTTTTCTTCTCCAAAAATTTTGGAGGCCGACATGTCAAGTTCATTTTATTTTATCATTTAATAATTCAATTAAATCAAATGATATTCTTCATTTCCATGTTATCCTTATCAAATATATATATATATATACTTAACCTTTTTGCCACATCAACATAGTGGGCTTGTCACCAAATTATCTTTTTCATGCCATGTCATCTCTTTTTCATATGGCTTTCACCTTCCTTAAAAGATGCCCGCAGCTCCCTTCAAATATGCCCGCAAGGTGGCCTTGTCATATGCCTGCAAGGTGCCTCTGAGATGCCTGCAAGGGGCCATAAATATGTCCACAGAGTGTCTTTAGAAATGCTTACAGGCTCCTTCATCAAATCCCGCAACACCTCTACAAAAATGCCCATAGTGGGCTTTTAAAATGCCTGCATGGGCCATTTATCAAATGCCCGCAAGGGCTCTTATGAAATGCCCGCAAGGGCTTCATAAAAATGCCCGCATAGGGCTCTTTAGATGCCTGCACAAGCCCTTAGAAGGCTCCATAATATGCCCGCAGCTTTCCATCAAAATGCCTGCATACTGCTTTTTATGAAATGCCCACAACACTCCTTAAATGCCCGCAAAGTCTTCCAAATGCACGCAGTGATCTTCCAAATGCCTTGTCCTCAACTTTGCCATGCTTCTTTGTCCTCCATGCTTGCTTCCTATGCTTTCCATCATCAATTCATTGTCTCCATGTCCTTGTCCATTGCTTGTCCTCCATGTCATCTTGTCTTTGTCCTCAATTCTTCCATGCTTGCCTAGTCACCTTGTCAAGTCATCCTTTGCTATGTCAAGTCTTTGTCCACATCATTCTATGTCATTGTCATGTCTTCCTTTTGTCCATGTCATCATGCCATGCGTGTTCTTCATGTCATATTTCATCCTTTGTCATTAATGTATTGTCGTCAATGACAACTATACTTGTCAGGTAGGTCGACCGGTCATAAAAACACCTGGGGTGCACCTGGGTTGTATCTTATATAGTGGAAGACGGAGGTGGTCCATATGGACGTAATGCACCTGGGGTGCTCCTGGGCTGTATCCACATGTTTGAAGACGCAGGCTGACAGTGAGAGACGTAATGCACCTAGGGTGCTCCTGGGCTGTACCCACTAGGTGGGAGATGCAAGTGGTCTGTTGGACATGGTATATGCACCTGAGTTGCTCTTCGTGTGTGATGATGAGATGATCTGGATACGATGAGATGATAGTAGGAGACGCAGGTGATTGTTGTGGCAATGTAATATGTGGTCCTAGGTTGTACCTACTTGATGGCTTTGCTGGTGGAGATGATGAAGACCTAGATGAGAGCTATGCCTACATCCAGCATGAAAAAGGGCTGGCTCTGTAGAACTTCTCATGACAGATAGATTCGAGAGATGTCACTAATCAATGATCAACGAGATGAGGATTGCTGCAACAGCGAGGATGATGATCCAATTCAAGCATTGATGATGATCCAACGATGATGATGTTGTCCAGAGTGATGAGGACTGTGACGAGAGAATACCTTCCTAGTTAAGAGGGAGTGTTGTAAATGTAACTTCGGAAGATATTCATTTGTATTTTATTATTATATTATTATTGTACCTCCATCGAAGATGTTTTTCCTCTGTTCGGGGATGTCATTATTGTATTTGGTCATACTAGAATATTGAGGTAAAGCCTCCATTGTAAGTCGGGGCAATAGTTCCCCAAAGGTCAAATGTAAATTGTATTTTTGAGTCTCCCTAGGAGAGGTCAGTCCAGTTAGGTAAGTGAGGTCGGCCCCATTGAGGAATTAGGTCGCCCAAACAGAAAGTATAAATTGAGAGCATCACTCTCTCATTTGGCACTCACACTCACTCAAGCAAGTTCGCACCAAGTGAGAGAGAAGACAAGTTCGTTGGAGGAGAAAGAGAGAGAGTTGTAGAAGACATCTTATATTTTGGGTTTTCCATCTTGTTTGATATTGTACTAGTGACAAATCTATTTCTGAGGAAGTTGCGGAGTTTTCTCCTTTATGGTTTCCCCGAGGGAAACTCTTGTGTCTTTTGTGTTTTGTTGTGCTTGTCTATCTTTCAGTTTAAAGATCTAACTAATTTGAATTAAAGTGCAAACTCTAATAAGTACACAGTGAGAGACAAGAGTCTGAGATCCAATGAGTCATATCCGAAGGCCTATCAAGATGCAGAGAAGCATGCAACTCCCAGTGATACCTTTAGGGAGATAACTCTGAAATCAAAGGGGAAGTCAGTTGTGACTTCAGGGTGATCAAGCATGCAGTTACAGATGGAGCAAGAGGCTTGTCTCAATGGGCTCAGTTCATGGGAGATGACACAGATGGTTACAAAGAGATCAACATTACAGAAGGAAGTAGGTTGCTTTAAGTGCTGAATACTTAGATGTAGAGGAAGTAGAGTGTCCATATGTAGAGGGAGCAAGATACTCATGTATAGAGGGAGTAGGGCACATCTGCACAAAGTGAGTAGCTGCAACACAGTTTGCTAATGATAAAGAAGACTTTGTACAGACTCAAGCAGGTACCCAGGACTTGGTATACTAGGATAGACCTATACTTGATGAGCTCGCACTTCACCAAGAATGATGTGAATTCCAACCTTTACTACAAGGTTGTTGATGGTGATCATTTGATCTTGGTACTGAATGATTGATGACCTGTTCCATTATGAGAACAGAGAAGCTCAGGGTCGAGTGCAAGAGGGAGTTGGCCTCTGAGTCTGAGATATCAGATCTTGTCTTGATGGATTGTTGGTGTAGCAGAGATCAGGTGAGACCTTCCTCAGTTAGGGGAAGTGCATAGATGAGATCTTGAGTAGATTTAGTATAATGGACTACAAGTCCATGGCTACACCTATGATGACAAATCTAAAGAAGCTGAGTGATTCCGCTTCAGATTTCAGATTTGGTGTATCCCATGATGTACAGGAAGATGATTGGATCCTTGATTTACCTGGTTAACACCAGGACAAATATTTGCTTTACAGTAAGCACCATGTACATTAGATTGCGACAAAGCATGTGTTGAGGTACCTATGTGGTACAGCTGGATAGGGTCCGAGATATATCTCAGGTGGTGGAAGGAGGCTGCAGAGATATACCGATTCTGATTGAGCAAAGAGTGCAGTGGGCAGAAAGAGCACCTTAGAGTGCTGCTTCAGCTTGAGATCAACCATGATATCTTGGTTTAGCAGGAAGCAGACTTCTTTCGCACTCAGTACAACAGATACAGAGTATATTGCAGCCGACATTGCAAGCAGTGTGGTTTTGGACGCTTCTTGCAAGACTATTTGATTAGGAAGATCAAATATCACTTCATCCGAGACATGATAGCTCCAATACATATTTATAGATGAGCAAATAGAAAACATTCTCACCAAGCCTCTATATAAATCAAGTTTGTATACTTCAGAGACAGGCTTGGCGTGATGGAGAATGCCTCCCTCAGTGAGAGGGAGTGATGATGGTTTAACAAATGAGTGGAAGACATTCACAAGAGGTGAATGGCCCAGACATCATGATGGATTGACAAAAGAGCGACAAACATTCACAACATCGTGATGGTTTGACAGAAGAGCAACAGACATTCACGAGAGGTGAATGGCCTAGATACTGAGTTGTTGTATAGATGCAGGTGTAGTATAGATGCAGTACAAATGCAACACATATGCAGTGTTGGACACAATGGCCACACTGAGAGGGGGGGTGAATCAGTGTGTGAGCAATATAAACTTGTTGCCTTCTTTTATTCAATCAAAGTATATCAAGCATTAATTACATAATCATATGCACCTGCTAAGTCAACCATAAGTCATAAGCATGAACATCACATCAAAGAGACACAAGAATATTTGTAATTTGATCTTTATTTATTGTACACGGAAGACAACAATCTTCTCGATTACAATCAGCACCAACTGATAAGAAGAGCACCAACTCTGAAACAGGACCCAGCCTGATTTTCTCAGGTCCAACTGAGAAAGGGTTGAGGAATCCAATCCCCAAGATTGCAAGACTCTGCTTGTAGTATGATGTCAATCTGAAACAACTTTGTTCACTATCAAAACTCAAACAGCTTCTGCTCATCAACCTTTGCTTGCCAATATGCTCATCAACACTGCTGCTCATCAATTTGCTCTTACTCATTATATCTGCTCATCAATCATCTTGTTCATCTGGTAACTGCTGCTCATCTACCTGTGGTCAATCCTTCTTCTGTTGGTCAACTCTGTTGGTCATACTGTGCTTGCTGCTCCAACACTGATCAATACAAGGGACACTTCTGAAGGCTGTCACCATCATCATAGAATATCAAGGCAAGGTCTGGAACATCATAGATTATGCATTATCATAGGATATGCATCATCAGTGTATAGGAATACATCATGGTGTATAAGTGTGCAACATCAGACATCATCATAAAGTACAATGTATCATCAAAACAACATCAACCACTGTAAACTTTACTGTATATGTACTTGTCACTGTTTGCTGCTTACATCCAAGGATGCTACTATATACTTTGCTTTATTATATTATGTTGTAGATGACCTGTTCATCATAGGGTTTAGACATCATAGAAATGCATACATTAATACACCTCTGTACTGTATCTTTACCACAGTATACATCATCATCATTCACAATTTGTTCTCATCACATGTATCTTGCATTATTAAAGCTCCATCATTGCATGGCATATATAATAGATCACAATTTCATACTTCAGCTTTTACATACATTTGTGCATACCATTTGTATTTGTACATACTCATACATACTGTGCTATATAGGTACTGTATGCTATATATGTATTGTACTGAACACATTGTACAGCATTGTTTACATACCTCTGTACACTCCACTACTCACTGTAGATGACTCTAAACAAAACAAACCTTTGTTGCTTAAAAATTGGGACTGATGTGAGTTTGCAAAGAGGTTTGTTGTTCATGGCAACACTTGGAGTTGTTTTAAGCTCATCTTCAACCAACCATTTTTCCAAGGACCATCATAAGTCTACTCATACATATTTTTTTTTTGTCAATCTGAATCAATACCCTACTCCTGTCAATACCATGTCAACAGATCTGCTTATATGTTCATCATCTGGGGTCTTTTATGTCCACCATCTTATCCACAATCATGTCATCTTCAATTCTGCTGCGTCTTCACTGCTGCTGCTACATATTTTCTGCAATTCGAATCTGTGTTCTGTTGTTAGGGTTAGGGTTTATTGTTGCCTCCAAATTTCAGTCAATTTCATCCGAAAATCCACCTATAGGTTGCCCCAAAAAGGATGCTGCAAAATTATGGTTTAAGGACTATGGACAAGCCTCCAAAATAGTCCAAAAGGTTATCCATCACCCGAAAAGAAAGAACCAAAAAAAATTTCAGACTTTAAAAATTTACTGCTGCTGCTGCCACCTGAAATTCTTCATGTCTGCTGCAGCCCTAAAAATGTCTCAGTAACAGACCTGTTATATGCCCGAAAATCAGAGCTAAATCATCCAAGCAACCACCGAATTTTTGTCTCAGAATTGGTTGAATTTTAGAGGTAGAGTATTTCATGTGTGTCTGCCCATCAACAGGCTGCCTCAAATCATAAAATCTTCATCATACTGCTGTCCAGACAAACCCATAAATAAAAGATAAAAAGAAATGATCATCTTCAGCTCCTCATATGTGTTGCTGCTCCAGAACTGTCCTCTTCATCTCTCCTTAAATCAGAGCTTCCTGAACCATGCAAATTCACCCCACGGATTCCAAAAATCAGAGCAAAAAGAAACCAAAAAAAAAATTCCTGTTTACTGTAGCTGCTACAGTACCCGAAATTCACCTTAGTGAACAGTCCGAATTTTCTTCTCTAAGGCAGTTCGAAAATCCTCTTTTAAAAAAAGAAGGTTTAGGGTGTATTTATATAGGTCAACGTGGAGTAATTTAAGCTGGCCGACATGCAATTCAAAATTACAAATAATTAAATTTTCTTTTGTTAGGTCGGCTCACCCAAAAAGGTGGGGTACACCAACTTCAAAAATTCATATCTCTTCAACCATAAGGAGTTAAAAGATGCTCCACATATCAATGGAAATGGCTTGACGAGGACTATCTCCCTATGATGGGTTTATTCGCAAATTCTTGGTCTAATACCCTTAAATTATTCAATGTGTCCAGGACGTCAAAGACCCCACACATGAGGGTGCCAAAGACCACACCACAAACTACAAGAGTTCCAAGGACTTCTTCAAATTCTTCTTCAACCTATCAAAGCATGTCTATGGGCTCCACAAACATCCCAAGCCATCTAACCATAAGGAGGACCATACATCATCATCAACAAGCTACCAAGTGTGTGGATTCAAGACCCAAGCCTTGTGGGCTTAAGGACCAACTTGTGGGTCCAAGCACTTCTTCAATGCTTCATAAGTGCTTCCATGATTCTTCAAGTGCTTCAAGAGATTCTCCATCATACCAAGGGCATGTCTATGGGTTCCACAACATGCCAATAGCCATAAGACCATTCAAGAAATCCGCCAAGGGCATCAAGGTCCTCATCATAATAATGACAACAAGGACCATATACGAGGGCTCCATACACATATGAGCTACACCATTTGTGAATGGGCTCCAATGCCCAAGCTACCACATGCACGGACAAGTCCAATCAATCATCATCACGCTGACACCTGTGTGTGGGTAAAGGACTCTAACTTGTTCATTAAGCTTGATCAACTATAGGGGACCTTGGTGGCATCAATGACAACTCAATCAACAATCTCCCCCTTTGTCATTGATGACAACAAATTATGCTCCCCCTACAATCATGCTCCCCCTTTCATCTTCATCTCTCCCCCTTTGGCATCAATGGCAAAAGAGTCTCCACGAATCATCATCTCTCATAATGAAGTCACTTATTACTGCTCCTCCTATCAATATGCATAACTGTCCTGGTTCTCATGACTGCAACCACGATCCAGACTGTTCATAAACTGTGCTCAGCAATGTCAAAAATAACTAAGAGTCACGTAGATGGATATGCCTTAGAAAATCTTCAGCCATCATAATGCTTTCTCAGACACAGTCCTTCAGGACAGTCAGATCCACTGAATGCAACTGTGATAGATCTGACTTGGACTCAATCGAATCATATCTCTGACTTATTAAGCTCAGCTCAAACTTCAGTTATCATCTTACAATTAATACTTCATAATCTGTTCAAGAGCAGCCCAAACTTGTCCTTCAAAAACACTTCAAATCTGCCTATAGATAAATTTCAATTCTGCTCCAAGGTATGTCCTAAAATGCTTTAGCAAAGCTTCAAATCTGCCCTTAACTGCTGTTCAAAATTCTCATTACACGATGTCCTTAAATCTGCTGAAAAGGTTTTTCAAAGCTGTCCCCAAATCTGTCACAGACAAGCCTCAAATTTATCATTAAGAAGGCTGTAAGTCTTGAAATATGTGCTAGAAATAGTCTTACAAATCTGCAATGAATTTCCTAGGATACAATCTTCAGTTCTGCAATAAATTTTGACCTCAATCTCAGCAAGAAAACTCCTTGGTGAATGTGCCAAAGACAGTCGAAAGATTTGTCCTTAAAATCTGCTAATTGTTTTGACCAATTAGGGCTACTTTCACACATATTCTATGGCTACAAGGTGCCTTCCCAGATCTGATCTTGCCTTTTTAGAAATACAGTTCTCACAGATGATAGTTTCATGCTTTCCTTCATGGTATATGCTGCTACAGGAGTCCTTAAAAAGCTGATTTGGATCTGCTGCAATAATCTGGTATTGTACCAAATATGTCGTATGAAAATAGTCTTTGATGTATCTTTGGATGCCTGAGATGCTTGTGAATGCCTTATAGTGATTAGACCAACATCTTTCAAAGTAGAATACTGACTTGGACCCTTTTCAAAAGTTGCTTTATCTGAGTTGCTTCAGCTATATGTACAGAGTTCATGAACATGTCACAATCCTTGGACCTGATTTGCTTCTTGGAGAACCATTATTTACCATTTGAGTCCATCCTCCAAAATTATGAACTCAAGGTCTGTTCAAGGTCTTTAAATGACCTCAATGTGCGCTTGCCACATGGCAGCCATCTTCTTTGTATTGTTCAATCTCTCCTAGATGTAACTGCTCGATCTTCTTCATCCATACTTGCTTCTTGGCATTTGTCCTTTCAGCATTTGTTCCTTCATCTGTACTGGCTTTCTTTGATGGGCTGTATGAGAAACTTCTCATGAGTTGTTTCCGTGTACTCCAACAGTCTTGAGCTTTGTGCCCAAAGCCACTGCACCCATAACACCTCATTGTACGACAATATGCAGCAATGTGACCAACATGGTTGCATGTCCAGCACCTGACTAAGCTGTTGGAACTTCCAACACTTCTTTGATCAACTTCATGTCTCCATGCCTGAGAGTGTCCCTGACTGCATGTCTTTGTCTTCTGTTCTTCAAATCTTCTTGTTGATCTGTATGAAGAACTCCTCCTTGGTTGACTTCTTTGACTTGCACATTCTTGGGCTTTGTGACCAAATCCACTGCATGTGTAGCATCTCAATGTGTGACATGTGGCAGCAACATGTCCAACTTGATTACATGTCCAACATCTAACTAAGTCATTTGGCTTTCCACCACTTCTTCTTCCGTAGAGTTTACAATCCACAGCTTTATGACCAAAGTTAGAACAAAAATAACAATAACCATTGAAACCTATTTCATACCTGGGACATTGGTTCCATCTTGGAGTTGTTTCTTTTCTGTGCTTGCTTTGAAGAATGGATCTAACTCCTTGTTTCATCTTTGAACTTCCAAAGTCCTTGTTGTCATGTGCAGGTGCATGGAGAGCAGCTTTGGACGTTGATGGGCCAACTTCTGGAGTCTTTGGAAACCAAGTGTCATCTTCAGATTTTTCTTTGTCCTTCTTGTAACCAAGACCAGTTTTGTCAAGTGGAGATCTC
This sequence comes from Larix kaempferi, assembly GCA_027924585.1. Lineage (NCBI taxonomy): Eukaryota > Viridiplantae > Streptophyta > Pinopsida > Pinales > Pinaceae > Larix > Larix kaempferi. Next base: position 13,593,902 of record BSBM01000088.1, on the reverse strand, counting down.
TGGCAATCCAAGATCTTTTCTAGGACAACTGAACTGTCCTTGAACTTGTCAAAAGCTTCATTCTTCTCACCTTTCTTCCTGAGATTAACTACCTCCATTTCTAGCTTTTGGATTGTCTCCTCCTTTTCTTCCAGCTTAATCTTCATGATTTCTTCTATCCTCTTGGCTTCCTCCAGCTGAGTCTTCAGATCATGATTGACCTCTCTAGTTTCTTCAAGTTCTTCAGCAGGCTCTTCTGGTTCTTCCTTTTGACTGATCAATTCAGTCTTTAGTCGTTCAACTTTCGCATCCTTATCTTTCATTTGTTCCCTCAACTCTTTGTCCTTGTTTTTGAGCTTCACAAGCAACACTTTCATTGTCATGGTCTTCTGCTGATATTCATTCAAGGAGTCCAAGATTTTCTTTTTGAACTTCGCGAAGTCACTTTGGTTCAGATTTACTATGTTCATGACCCAATTTGCTCTAAGATCAATATTCAACAACGTGAGATGTATCTCATGTGCAGCCTTTGATAGCCCTTCATCATCATCTGCAAGAACCTTCTCAATTTCACACAAGCTATCATTACAAACACAAGAGTCCATACCTTTACTGGAGTCCTCTTCTTGCTTCTCTTCTTCTTGATTGATCTCTTCTAGGGGCTCGTCTTTTGATTCCTGATTTGTCTTGTCGGGTTCTGGTCTTGCTTTTTGATACTCGCTCTCCAACTTGAACCAAAGGTCTTTAGCTGAAGTGTACTCTCCTACTGTTTCTTTTACTGAGCTGGGAAGTCCATCCATGAGGAACTTCAAGGCTGTAGTATTGTCCTTCTTTGCTTCTTTCTGTGCAGCTGCCTTGCCCTTCTTATTGGATGGAGTGGGTGGATTGATCACAATCTCCCAAACACCAAACTTCTTCAGATATGCTTTCATTTTGTTCCTCCACCCGAAGTAATCTGTCACATCAAGTACGGGCACATCATTGCTTGATGACTCTGCTCTTGCTTCCATTGTGTGTCCACGGATCTCCTTCAAGCTTGCAAGGCTTGTGAAGAAGGCCTGCTCTGATACCAAATGTTGGACACAATGGCCACACTGAGAGGGGGGGTGAATCAGTGTGTGAGCAATATAAACTTGTTGCCTTCTTTTATTCAATCAAAGTATATCAAGCATTAATTACATAATCATATGCACCTGCTAAGTCAACCATAAGTCATAAGCATGAACATCACATCAAAGAGACACAAGAATATTTGTAATTTGATCTTTATTTATTGTACACGGAAGACAACAATCTTCTCGATTACAATCAGCACCAACTGATAAGAAGAGCACCAACTCTGAAACAGGACCCAGCCTGATTTTCTCAGGTCCAACTGAGAAAGGGTTGAGGAATCCAATCCCCAAGATTGCAAGACTCTGCTTATAGTATGATGTCAATCTGAAACAACTTTGTTCACTATCAAAACTCAAACAGCTTCTGCTCATCAACCTTTGCTTGCCAATATGCTCATCAACACTGCTGCTCATCAATTTGCTCTTACTCATTATATCTGCTCATCAATCATCTTGTTCATCTGGTAACTGCTGCTCATCTACCTGTGGTCAATCCTTCTTCTGTTGGTCAACTCTGTTGGTCATACTGTGCTTGCTGCTCCAACACTGATCAATACAAGGGACACTTCTGAAGGCTGTCACCATCATCATAGAATATCAAGGCAAGGTCTGGAACATCATAGATTATGCATTATCATAGGATATGCATCATCAGTGTATAGGAATACATCATGGTGTATAAGTGTGCAACATCAGACATCATCATAAAGTACAATGTATCATCAAAACAACATCAACCACTGTAAACTTTACTGTATATGTACTTGTCACTGTTTGCTGCTTACATCCAAGGATGCTACTATATACTTTGCTTTATTATATTATGTTGTAGATGACCTGTTCATCATAGGGTTTAGACATCATAGAAATGCATACATTAATACACCTCTGTACTGTATCTTTACCACAGTATACATCATCATCATTCACAATTTGTTCTCATCACATGTATCTTGCATTATTAAAGCTCCATCATTGCATGGCATATATAATAGATCACAATTTCATACTTCAGCTTTTACATACATTTGTGCATACCATTTGTATTTGTACATACTCATACATACTGTGCTATATAGGTACTGTATGCTATATATGTATTGTACTGAACACATTGTACAACATTGTTTACATACCTCTGTACACTCCACTACTCACTGTAGATGACTCTAAACAAAACAAACCTTTGTTGCTTAAAAATTGGGACTGATGTGAGTTTGCAAAGAGGTTTGTTGTTCATGGCAACACTTGGAGTTGTTTTAAGCTCATCTTCAACCAACCATTTTTCCAAGGACCATCATAAGTCTACTCATACATATTTTTTTTTTGTCAATCTGAATCAATACCCTACTCCTGTCAATACCATGTCAACAGATCTGCTTATATGTTCATCATCTGGGGTCTTTTATGTCCACCATCTTATCCACAATCATGTCATCTTCAATTCTGCTGCATCTTCACTGCTGCTGCTACATATTTTCTGCAATTCGAATCTGTGTTCTGTTGTTAGGGTTAGGGTTTATTGTTGCCTCCAAATTTCAGTCAATTTCATCCGAAAATCCACCTATAGGTTGCCCCAAAAAGGATGCTGCAAAATTATGGTTTAAGGACTATGGACAAGCCTCCAAAATAGTCCAAAAGGTTATCCATCACCCGAAAAGAAAGAACCAAAAAAAATTTCAGACTTTAAAAATTTACTGCTGCTGCTGCCACCTGAAATTCTTCATGTTTGCTGCAGCCCTAAAAATGTCTCAGTAACAGACCTGTTATATGCCCGAAAATCAGAGCTAAATCATCCAAGCAACCACCGAATTTTTGTCTCAGAATTGGTTGAATTTTAGAGGTAGAGTATTTCATGTGTGTCTGCCCATCAACAGGCTGCCTCAAATCATAAAATCTTCATCATACTGCTGTCCAGACAAACCCATAAATAAAAGATAAAAAGAAATGATCATCTTCAGCTCCTCATATGTGTTGCTGCTCCAGAACTGTCCTCTTCATCTCTCCTTAAATCAGAGCTTCCTGAACCATGCAAATTCACCCCACGGATTCCAAAAATCAGAGCAAAAAGAAACCAAAAAAAAAATTCCTGTTTACTGTAGCTGCTACAGTACCCGAAATTCACCTTAGTGAACAGTCCGAATTTTCTTCTCTAAGGCAGTTCGAAAATCCTCTTTTAAAAAAAAGAAGGTTTAGGGTGTATTTATATAGGTCAACGTGGAGTAATTTAAGCTGGCCGACATGCAATTCAAAATTACAAATAATTAAATTTTCTTTTGTTAGGTCGGCTCACCCAAAAAGGTGGGGTACACCAACTTCAAAAATTCATATCTCTTCAACCATAAGGAGTTAAAAGATGCTCCACATATCAATGGAAATGGCTTGACGAGGACTATCTCCCTATGATGGGTTTATTCGCAAATTCTTGGTCTAATACCCTTAAATTATTCAATGTGTCCAGGACGTCAAAGACCCCACACATGAGGGTGCCAAAGACCACACCACAAACTACAAGAGTTCCAAGGACTTCTTCAAATTCTTCTTCAACCTATCAAAGCATGTCTATGGGCTCCACAAACATCCCAAGCCATCTAACCATAAGGAGGACCATACATCATCATCAACAAGCTACCAAGTGTGTGGATTCAAGACCCAAGCCTTGTGGGCTTAAGGACCAACTTGTGGGTCCAAGCACTTCTTCAATGCTTCATAAGTGCTTCCATGATTCTTCAAGTGCTTCAAGAGATTCTCCATCATACCAAGGGCATGTCTATGGGTTCCACAACATGCCAATAGCCATAAGACCATTCAAGAAATCCGCCAAGGGCATCAAGGTCCTCATCATAATAATGACAACAAGGACCATATACGAGGGCTCCATACACATATGAGCTACACCATTTGTGAATGGGCTCCAATGCCCAAGCTACCACATGCACGGACAAGTCCAATCAATCATCATCACGCTGACACCTGTGTGTGGGTAAAGGACTCTAACTTGTTCATTAAGCTTGATCAACTATAGGGGACCTTGGTGGCATCAATGACAACTCAATCAACATGCAGTACAAATGTAGTTGTAGTATAGATGCAGTACGGATGCAGAGGCAGTACAGATGCAGACGTAGTACAGATGAGTAGCATCGAGCAAGCATTCTCCATAGAACATCCATGGTAGTGGATAATGATACATTCACTAATAGGGCTTTGCTAGTGGTGAATGGCCCAAGGTGCAGTCTTAACAGACTCGAGATGTAGATGATGGACATTCTCTCCAAGTGTGAAACTTGGCATGATGCAAAATGTCTCCCTTGCTAAGAGGGAGTGTTGATGTTTCTCCGAGTGTAGCATCTGGAAGATATTCACTCGTGGATAGCCATGCTGATTTGGCTAGTGAGGCCATGCAAATTTGGCTAATAATGAATGTGATACATTCACATTCTACAGGTAAGTGACCCGAGTAGGGGTAGTGCTTCTCCCAGTCACATGGTGTGGAGAAGGACCCCAAGGATGCTCTCACATTTTCTGCTCCTGTAATGGAGTGATCTATTCTATATTAGGTTTGACTTGTTTATTTTGTTAGGGGCTTTCATCCCCTTGTGAAATCTACCAGTCTAGCCTAAGGTTGAATTTGACATGAGCACTAAGAAGTGACTGGGACTTCTTAGTGTAGGTCAAATCAACATTAGGGTTCTATGTGGTGAATAGATGTGCATGTGATGGAGAAGGATAACATCATCACAATGGACAACCTTTCCTAAGAAGAAGGAAAATCCAATAATAAAGTGGTCAACAAATAAATAACAATTGAAGTGGGAAAAATAGCAAGTCAACCCTGGTAGGAAGAGAAGTCGGCCCCACTAGTCGAAATCAAGTGATTTGATGAATATAAATAAAGCGGTCTAGCTCCTCCTCTGAAAATACACTCACATAAGACATCTCTCTCTCTTTGGTGCACAAATCTAGCTAGGTAAGTGAAGACTAAAGAAGAAGCATATTGAAGTGATCTTATCTCTTTTCTTATTTCTTTCTTGGGTTCACCGTTCTCTCTCTTGAAAACTTGCATCATCTTTGTGACTGCTCTATGATGCACTACAACTAGGGTTTGTACCCTGTGACTATCAAACCCTTGTGAACTAGGGTTCTTCTATTGTTGTTGCTGTACTCTTATTATTGGAAATATTCTTCTTAAGAAAGGTTGTTGGGTTTTCTCCCGAGTTTGGGTTTCCCAAGGTAAAAAATTGTCTCTATTGTGCATGGTTCTCTTTCAGTGATCCTTTTGTTAGTTTTTCATACAATTATAGCATAATAATTCAATTGCATAAATTCAATAGGATCACTAGAAGAAAGACAAAGCACAAAAACAATAACAAAAGAATTTTATCCTGGGAAACCCAAATGGGAGAAAACCCAGCAACCTTCGTATAAAGATGATAATTCCGAGATCAGAGTAAAATGAACAAAGAGAAAAGATGGAAATGCTTTCCAAGTAGAAACCCCAAAAATAGTCTTCTCCTAGCTGCTGGTGTGAATCTATCTATGCATGATGCGAACTTGTGTGAAGTGGATGAGTGAATAATGAGGTGAACTTTCCCTCTATTTATACAAGTGCCAAACTGGCTATTTCCCTAACTGGGCTGACTTGTCTAGTTGACTGGGCCAACTTTCTTGGGGGACAATAAATAAAATAGTTTTAACCTTTTCTTTTGTTTGCTTTTCACCCCAAGGTTTACATTGATTCTTTCAAGGGTTTACATGATTAATTACATCAAGTTCAACTCCCTTAGGAGGTACAATCAAATACAATAATAATATCTTCCGAAGTTGCACAAAATCCAACATTCCCTCTCAACAAGGAAGGTATTCTTCAGTCTTCATCAGCATCACGGTCATCTGGGTTTCATCTATACATTTATATTGTCTCCATCATCTCTATACATATTGAAGGTTGTCAGCACAGTCTCAGTTCTTCGAGAAGTGTCTTCATGCATCAACTCCACCAGTCCTTCGGTGAGTCCAAGAGAGCCTCTCCATCCTAACTGGATGTCAGAGAGATAGGCTTGTTATCACCTAAATTGTAGTTACCCCTGTGGATGTATCCATTAATGGATGGCAATAGGGAAGGGAAACTCAAAAAATGCAACCACGATCACCTCGACCTCCAATAGATGGTTGTCACGCCAGTCGAGGCAACCTTCACTTTATGTTATCTAGCCCAGACAACAAAGGGGGAGACCCGATCTATTCCCGACAGGAGAGATCAAACCAAGACACCAAAACAAGTAAAGACTAAGTGAAATAAGATGTATGGTTTATCCTAGACCTAAGGATGAAGTCACAAGATAAGTGAGGGGTTCAATGAGTATAGCTTTGGTTCATTGTTGATGTGAGAGTGACTTAATATTTGAAATGAGATCCAGGATTAAAGTACTAGTCAATTGTGAGTAAATCCACTGCCTTGGGAACCGTGTCCAATGTAGGGTAATTTAAGGGTTGAAATGGGGCTAACTAGTACAAGTGACAAGCTTGATCTTGAGACATGATGACATCAAAGGGTTTAGTCCACCAAACAAGGATCAAACCACAAGTTAATCCAACGATCTAGGAAAGTCGAATTGACTTGGAGAGAGATCAGTGCCTTGGGAATTGGGATTAATGGAGTCAAAAGATTAACTTATGGTTTGTGACTCCTGTGACATAAGACAAGTGGGCTATTAATGGATGAATGAGTCTAGATCTAGAAATTCATGGTTTTACCTAAGTAGACCACAATCCCTTAAAACAAGGAATGCTATCCCCAAGGTAAGATTTCACAAAGTGACCCACTAGGCCTAGGTTTTAAATTATGCTTGTTCCAAATCCACCAAAATCTCATGTACCCATGTTCTAGAAGTGGACCAACTCAATCTCCCAAGGAAGTGCGACTTTGCCCAAGGAGGGTAAAATGTGGGATAAATGGATCAAGACAAGTCCGATGACATCCAAATTTTAGATCCAAGTAGGTTAATCAAGTGACAATGTGGATCTAAAGTTTCAAGGCAATCCAATGGTTAGATCTTACTAGATCTGAGTTTAAAGATACCAAGTGGTCCAAAATGGAGATTAAATCCCTTAAAATGTGGAATAGGGCCCACAAGGTACAAATTGCCAAAGTAACAGTCCAAGGGTAGGTTCTAGGACATGTAGATCATGAATCAATTGAAATCTCAACTACCCATGTACCGGATCAAGGGTAACTCACCTTCCCCAAGAAGTGCGCCCTTGCTTGGAGAGGCTAAGTGCCTTGGGAAGAGGGTCAAATGGAAGCCAATCCTCACCAAACTTTAGATCCGGGATGTCGTGGATACTATAGAGGTGGGTTTTAAATATCTTACCCAAGAAGCTACTAGATCTTAGTAGATCTGAAAAATGTAAAAATGGGGGTTTTGATTAATTAGGGTTTGAAGTATTTTAGACAAGTGGATAGATCATGGAGATAGAAATTACCTTGAGATCATACCTGAGTGATGAAGAGAGATGCCTTGATGTTGAGGAAGATTCCCGCAGAGATCAAATGAGAGATTGTTGATTTTGCTTGCCGAATTGATGCCCTGGCCCACAAGTGCGCCCTCCTCTACCTGTCAATCCAAGGAAATCGATTTCAATCAGAGAGGTCAAGTATGAAGGAAATACAAGTAAAATGCAATGATAACAGGAAATAGAAAGTCCTGGGATAGTAATACTCCCTGTTACCAACGACGAGATCCAAAGAAGAAGTAGGGAGAGTCTTCCCCTACCAATACTTCCTCCTCAAAGCAAATCGGCAAATACCTGTAGATGCAAGAAACGTGGTACAAAAGATATGGCAAAACAAGATCTCCAATAACTCAGTGCAAAGGAAGAACCAACGAACGAACACCAAAAACATTCACCACAACACTGGAGATAGATGCAATAATAATTTTCTATTCCAATAATCCAGAGCTACAAGTCCCCTTTACAATGAGAGGCTCTCTCCTTTAAATAGACAGGAGAGGCACCAAAACCCTAACCACTTTTTGAATGAGTGGCTAAGATTAAAAGATACAAATGTCTAATCAATGGTTGAGATGAGCTCAACAATAAAATACATGGATCACTAATAAAATATAACCATAAGTGGACAAAATCGCCTTAGGAGAGGGGAATCCCACCAAATCATGATGACAAAATATAATAAGAAGCTCATGGTGGGTCCAAGGGGTAATTTTAGACAGCCTTGGTCAATCCCCATAGCACAATAATAATAAAATAGTCATCAATATACCAAATCGTGCCTCTATGGACAAATCGTGGGCATTAAGAGGCCTCAAAAATCATCAAAAAGTGCCTTAAATGATGGATGTGGGTCCCGATGAAGCTGAAACTGCTGGAGAAGGTGTGGAAGACATCCACTCATCATCACTGATCATCCCATGCCAAGACCTTGCCTCAGTAGCCCAAATCGAATTCCTCAATAGCCATTTCCACCAATCCTGAAATGCCTTGGGAAGCGTGAAACTGCCCTAAACTGCCTCCTGGACTGCGTGCGCTGTTAAGTTGAGGACACCAATGTGTCCGGGAGAGGAATAATATGGTAAAAACAAGTGGTTGGACCACCCCCTCCAAGCACAGTGCCATAGGTCAACCAGATAAAAATCATCTCTGCTCTGACAGAGTCTCCAACAGACCAAAACTGCACTCGAGTAGCCTACTGAGGCTCAATCATCACTGTAACTACCCGGAACTGAAAACAGACTGTCTCATTTGACTCAGAAGGTGCAAATCTATCCAAGATGTGTACTCATACACCATATGAATCTCTGCATGATCATATAATATATCCAATATACCGGAACCGGTCAAATAATAATAATCTGTAAATGATCAATAAATGCTAAAAACCATGAATCATCATCATAAACCTGTATCTGATGCATAGAACCATCATGTACATGTACATGGACCATATATCATCTATCTGTATCATCACAAGGTCCAACCATCTCAGGTCCTATGGTTGACCTTGGTCAAACTAGGTTTGACGAAGTCAACATGACCAAATATAACTCAGACTGTCATCAGAAGCTGCTGCAAAGTGTCAAAGGTTAATGCATGCTTTACAACTTATTCAAATTACAATTATAACACAAAGCAATCATTTCTAGCGATCTAAATCCAAATATATAATGTCATTAATTATTATTTAACTCAGATTAGACTTTCAGGATCATACTCACTTCATAGTTGTGATCAATTTGCTAGTGAAGGGTGAAGGCTAAAAATAAACTGGCTAGGCTAAAGGATGACTTGACTAACTTAACGTGGTGACACTTTGGATACGGGAAAGGGAATACACACCATAGTTTATACTAAATGAGCAACAACACAGGGAATGGCGGTGTCTCACAAATGGATGAGTTGTTCAAAGAGGGTTTATTCACCTTTAACAGATGTGCACAATCCATAATACAAATGAGGCCAGCAATTATTTAGATATAGCATTTAAGTTCCATTGCTTTTTGGGCTTGAAGTTTCCATAGCCTTTGATCTATGTGTGTTTATAAACACATTGCATAGATTTACATTTATTTAGGCTTTTTGCTGCAGGTGTGTTTTTAAGGCACTTGTTTACCTAAGCACTTCTAGGTGTGTCACAGACAACTTGTTTACCTAGGTATTTTATTTCACAAAAGATATAACATTTTATTTTCATAGCCACTTTCATTTGGCTTGCCTTTCATTCATGTGTGTTTAAAAACACATTGCATGAACTGGCTTTTCATACAAGATATAACATTTCATTTTCCATACTTTGCATTTATGGCAGCACTAAAAGTTTCAGGTTTAGCCAACACAACTTTAGTGACTAGGTGGAATTCACAAGGAAATCCAACTCACCATAGGTAAGTTTTGTCACCAACTCAGAGCCGAGACACAATAAACAGGGAAGCTCATCCAATACAGAGGCTACAGTGGGGAAAAGTCCTCCATGCCACTAGTCAAGTAGTAAGTCGGGGTGATAAACTAAAAGGTAGGTAATGGATGGATGAAGACAATGAATAATAGAGCCAACACTAGCAAGCCAAGGTATGGTGGAATAATCACCTCTATTCTCCCTAAGGAGGGTAAAACCAATGAGTATGAATAGTGAACCTCTAAGTCTGAGTAGGGACAATAGAATATGTATAATAAGATCAACTAGGTCCACATATCTATATGATCACCAGATCATGACACTAAGTGCTAAGACATGCTATAAGAATAAATATAAAAGCAATATAACCACAACACTATGATATACCTGCTGAGTCATATACCTGAATGCTCATCCTCTGAACCATCATCTGTCCTCTGAAACTGCCACTGTAACTCTGGGCACTACTGACTGCTCTGTATAAATGGTATAATAGCTACATCGGTCATCTCTCTGAGTGTCCTGAGACTCAATCATGGCATGGGGAATATATATACTGTCCAAAATCTGATAGTGATCCAATATAGATGCTCATCTCAGCATCTTAAGTGAAAGGGAACTTGCTGAATAGTGTACTGGAATCAGAAAAATAATGTATGGTAGCCCGGCTACTATATATGTGATAACAAGGCTTTTACCATCTTCTTTTCCATCTGCTACCTATCCGTCTCATCTGCCGATGGGATCCTCACATACCTAGCTGAGAACCTGGACGAGCAGAGGGCACACCATCTACTACCTGTTCGTCTCATCTGCCGATGGGATTTCTCCCATACATGGCTGAGTTCCTGAATGAGTAGAGGTACCTGTGCAATCATCACACGGCCGTCTACTACCTGTCCATCTCGTATGCCGATGGGATTTCTCCCATACTTGGCTGAGAACCTAGACGAGCAAAGGCACCTGTGTGAACCCGACCATCTACTATCTATCTGACTCATCTATCGATGGGATTTCTCCCATACCTGACTGAGAACCTGGACTAGTAGAGGTACCTGGGTGTAAGCATGGTAAATGTCTCTCTGTCATCTCTCCCTCTCAAGGAGGGACATGTTCTCTTCTACTCCAAGTCTTTCGCGAAAGTATTTGAACTTCATCCGGGAAAGAGGCTTGGTGAGAACATCTGGAGTCTGGTCATCTGTCGAAACATACTGTAACTCGACCGCACCTTTCTGCAGCATATCACGAATAAAGTGATATCAAATCTCTATATGCTTCGACTTGTTGTGAAATACAAGATTCACTGACATCTGCACACAGCTCTGGTTATCACAGTGAATCACGATTGGCTCTGGAATCTATCCAAACAATCCTGCAAGGAGTTTACGAAGCCATACTGCTTCTCGGCTGCCGTACTAGCATCCATATACTCGGCCTCTGCAGTACTGAGTGCTACTGAGTTCTGCTCCCTGCTGCACTAGGAAATCATTGCAGAACCCAAACTGAAGCAACATCCGGAAGTACTCTTCCTATCTGCAACACATCCGGCCCAATCTGAGTCTGTAAACCCCTGTAATCTCAAGTCATATTCTGAAGCATATCTCAGACTATATCCCACAGTGCCACGCAAGTATCTGAGTACATGTTTTGTAGCAATCCAGTAAATCTGCCTCGGCTCACACATAAACTGGCTGAGAGCATTCACAGCAAAACATATATTTGGTCTGGTGTTCGTCAGATACATCAAGGACCCAATCAGCTAGCGATACATGGTGGGATCAATCAAATCTGAACCTAAAGCGGATTCCCTCAGTTTCTTCCAATTTGCATCCATCGGAGTAGTCATGGACTTGTAGTCCAACATTCCGAATCTCTTCAGAATATCTATGGTGTATTTTCCTTGACCTAGGAAAATCTCCTTCTGCCTCTGCCATACTTCTAATCCCAAGAAGTAATGCATCAATCCAAGATCCTTCATTTCGAACTCAAAGGCGAGTTTCTTCTTACACCATACAATAAGTTTCTCATTTCCAATGAGAAATAGGTCATCAACATATAGTACCAAAATCAGTGGCTCATCATGTACAACCTTGTAGTAAAGGTTGGGGTCTACGTCACTTTTTGTTGAAATATTGTAACTTCGAAGAATATTCTATTGTATTTTATTATTGTAATTTATTCGGAGATGTTTTATTCCTTCGTCGGGATGTTATTATTGTATTTGGTCATCATAGAGTCATGAGGTAAATCCTCCCTTGTAAGTCAAGGCAAATAGATCCCCTAGAGTCAAATATAATGGGGTTTTTAAGTCCCCTAGAGGAGTCGGCCCAGTCAGCATTAAGTTGAGTGGCAAAGTTAGTTGAGGCCGACATGTCAAGTTGTAAAATTAAAGTAGAAGTGAATGTATAAATAGAGAGCTAGGCTCTCTCATTTATTCATTCATTCACACACACACACTTGTGTAATTCGCATAGGAGAGAGAGAGATATCTGCAAGGAGAAGGAGCACTTGTTTGGGGTTTTGTCTTTGTACTTTTGATCATCCATATTGAGGAAGTTTTGTTGGGTTTTCTTACCCTAGAGGGTTTCCCAGGATAAAATTGTGTCTCTTGTGTTTATGATGTGCTTGTTATTCTTTCAGTGATTCTGTATATGTTATTGTTGTGAAATTGAATTGAATACTAATGTTATCTATCTTAGCATATTGAATCTTAACACTCTTGGTGAATCCGAAACTCACCAGGAATCCGTCTATCCGTCCATACCAAGCACGAGGTGCTTGCTTGAGTTCATATAGGGCCTTTTTCAATCTGCATACATGAAACACCTTTCCATGGACAACAAACCCTTCTGGTTGTTCAATATATACTTCTTCCTCAATAACACCATTGAGAAAGGCTGTCTTGACATCCATCTGATGCAACTTCCATCCCATAGTTGAAGCAATAGCAATGATCGATCTTATGGAAGTATATTGAGCCAGTGGAGAAAATTTCTCATCATAATCGACTCCCTTTTTCTGAGAGTATCCTCTAGCAACAAATCTAGCCTTGTATTTTTCAACACTCCCATCTGCTCCATGCTTGACCTTCAATAGCCACTTGGAAGTCATTACTGACTTCTCCTCAAGTCTCAGCACAACCTCCCACACATCATTCTTCATGATGGATTGGTATTCTTCCACCATGGCATCCTCCTACACTTGGTGTATGGATGCTTCTTCATAAGTGGTAGGTTCTGAGTCAATGATGTGACTCATCAATGCTACATAACTGGAGAACCTCTGAGGTCTTTTACTTTCTCAGAAAGATCCATGTGGAGCTTCATGTCCCTCTGCATCCTGCAAAGTCTATTGTGCCCATCTAGGCCTTTTTTGGCCTATTGCAATATCTCTGGGAACATCAACTAGATCAATAGGATTGATGGGTCCATCCTCTTCTTCTAACTCCCTCTAAACTGGAGGGGGAGATGATCTCATCTCCTTTGGTTCTTGCATTTCTTCATCATCAATCACAATGTCTGATCCTCTGCCTTTCCTGACAGCCATCTCTTCTTTAAAGGTCACATCCCTGCTGACTTCAATATGTCTGGATCCCGGGATGTAGATTTTGTAAGCCTTTGAAGACTCACTGTATCCTACGAAAGTTACCTTCTTGTCTGAAGGTTCTCACTTCGTTCTCTTCTCCTTGGGCATATGTATATAAACTGGACAACCAAAGATTTGGAGGTGACCTACCTCTGGTTTCACTCCAGTGAAAGCTTCTTCCGGAGTCATTTTCTTCACTATCTTATGTCGGCATCTGTTTTGTACATATATAGCAATCCTGGAAGCTTCTGCCCATAAGAACATTGGTAGACTCTGGTCATGTATCATGGCTTTGGCTGCCTCCACAATTATTTTGTTCTTTCTTTCAGCAACCCCATTTTGTTGAGGGTTGTAGGGAACTGTGAGCTCCCTCTTAATTCCTGCTTCCTTGTAGAAATCATTGAATTATGTAGAGGTGTATTCTCCACCATTGTCTGATCTCAGGATCTTGATCCTCTTTCCTGACAAATTCTCGAATTGTGCTATGAATTCTTTCAACTTGCTGAGTACTTCCTCGGATTCCTTGGTTTTGAGAAAGTATATCCAAGTCTTTCGTGAGTAGTCATCAATGAATGTTACATAGTAATGATATCCGCCCAATGATGCAACTGTCATGGGTCCGCACAAGTCAGAGTACACTAGATCAAAATTCCTTTAGATCTGCTTTCACTATCTGGGAAAGATCTATTGGCATTCTTTCCAAGTGCACATCCTCTACATGTTCCATCATGGTCTACCTGAAGCACTGGCAAACTTGTTACCATATTCTTCAATGCTGGGAGAGAGCTTGATAATTTAGATGAGCTAATCTTATTTGCCATAGTTCACCCATGCTTGTAGAATCATGAACTAGGGCTTGGACTAGTGGAGTGTTCAGTTGGTACAAGCTCTCCTCTCTTACACCAATAACCTTGGCTTTATCCATGCTTGAGTTCTTGTGCCAAGCAAGTACTTTCCCTTCTGAGAATGCTACTTTATATCCCTTGTCCTCCAAGGATGAGATGGAGACAAGGTTTCTTTTCATACCAGGTACATAGAGCACATCACTCAAGTGTAGTGTATCACTTGATTCTAGCTGAAGAGAGGTGGCATCAAATCCCTTCACAGTGTAATTAGCATCATCTCCAAGTACAACATGGAGATGAGAATCTTTCTCAACTAATTCTGAAATATTTTCTTTGTAACCTGTCATGTGTCTAGAAGCACCACTATTTATGAGCCAAGTATCACTAGTGGCGGGATCGGTACCTGATAAAGCTGATATGAAGAAGAATTATGTACGATCTTCATTCCTTTGCTTCTTGTTATGATGGTCTTCTTCTACATCAGCAGTTGAAGCTTCATGCTTCCTTTCATTTCGGCAATTACTGGCGTAATGACCATATGATTTGCACCTATAGCATTGTATCTGAGATAAGTCCTTTTTTTTCCTCTGATCTACGGGTGGACTTGATCTCCTACCTTGGTGCTTGTGTTTGTAAAACTTTCTTCCTTGTCCCTTGCCTTTCTTGGCATGGAATACGAAAGCTTGATTCTCCTCAGGTTGAGTGCCATGAAATCTTTGTCTTGCTACTATTCTTGTCTCTTCCTCAGTGCAATCTACCCATAGCTTGTCAAATTTGGGTAGCTTGGATCTACCGCTTATACTTTGGATGAAGGACTCCCAAGATGGTAGGAGACCATTTAGAGTACTAATGACAAGCTCTTTATCAAGCTCTTTATCATCAATAGGATCTCCACTGGTACTAAGCTTGTCCCTTAGTTCTGTAATCCTTATGAAATATGAGGCAATATATTATGACTTGGACATCTTCATGTTTGATAGTTGGTTCCTCAATGTAATGGATACATTGATACTATTATGCTCAAACAACTTCTTTATGGTTTTGAACATCTTTCTAGCAGTCTTCTTACTTGAGATTTGAGGAACCAAATGGTCTCTAACTGAGTCCACCAAAATCCTTCTTGCTCTGGCATCATTCTTTCTCCAGCGAGATTTGTCTTCTTCGGCTTCTGGTTCAGGGACCTCCTTATTGACGAACTGCAAAAGGTCATTTTCTTCAAGTAGAAGAAGAACCCTAGACTTTCAAAAGATAAAGTTAGAAGCCCCTTCCAGCCGATCTTCAACCTTCATGCCAATCATCTTGTCTGCAAATTTGGACTAGAAACCTTAGCAGGAGCTAGGTAAAAAATGAAAGTTGGAATTTTGGAAAATTGACTCCACAGGTAGATGCGCCCTAGCAAGGCGAGTTGAGTAGAGGTAGGACCGAGCAAAAACTATGGCAAAAATGGGTTAAAAACTGAAACCCTAATTTCTGTTGCAGCTATAGAATTAGGTAAAAAATTGAAAAATCTCATAATTGAATTCTGTCTTCACCAAAAGATGTGCCCTCCTTGGAGCGAAATTCCCAGGGCTCTTTTTCCTCCAAAAAGTTGACTGAAGGCTTAGAAAGATGAAACCCTAGTTCTGGCAGGGTTCCGACAATGGCTTCTTCTAGTACCGCTCTGATACCATGTTAGTTTTTCATACAATTATAGCATAATAATTCAATTGCATAAATTCAATAGGATCACTAGAAGAAAGACAAAGCACAGAAACAATAACACGATTTTTATCCTGGGAAACCCAAACGGGAGAAAACCCAACAACCTTCGTATAGAGATGATCATTCCGAGATCAGAGTACAATGAACAAAGACTAAAGATGGAAATGCTTTCCAAGTAGAAACCCCAAAATAGTCTTCTCCTACCTGCTGGTGCAAATCTCTCTCTGGGTGATGCAAACTTGTGTGAAGTGGATGAGTGAATAATGAGGTGAACTTTCCCTCTATTTATACAAGTGCCAAACTGGCTATTTCCCTAACTGGGCTGACTTGTCTAGTTGACTAAGCCGACTTCTTTTGGGGGACAATAAATAAATTAGTTTTAATCTTTTATTTTGTTTGCTTTTAACTTTACATTGATTCTTTCAAGGGTTTACATGATTAATTACATCGAGTTCAACTCCCTTAGGAGGTACAATCAAATACAATAATAATATCTTCCGAAGTTGCACAAAATCCAACACCTTTTGTTTTCCGCTGTAAAATTTAAAGATAAAATTATACTGCTAAGTTAAAAATTCAACACTGATTACCATAATAGATTTTTTTGTATATATACATGTAATTGTTTTAGTTTTGTCTTAGTTTAGGGCTGACAGAAGTGGAGAAATTGTGGTCTGTTGTAGTGTAAGCTTTTATTGTAACAAAAGCTTGTTGGAAAAGTTCTATCGTTGTGAGCATGTCCACTACACTGTAGCTGCTTCTTTGTATATTTCCTGATTTCTAGTTCGGTATACTAAGAGAACTTCTATTTATTGAGAAATTCAATTCATTTAAACTTTCCATAATCATTTAAGCCACAGGTTGAAGGCAATTGTAACAGCTAAGCCATGGCGTTTGAGGACCACAGACACAACATTTCATAACAATATGACATTCTCAACATTATTTACATGGGTATCTCTTCATGCTTTCACAATGCACTGCAAAATTACATACCAATTACTTGCTCTAACCTAAAGAAAGAGAAGAATTTCATTATAATTTCTGAGTTGGGAAGCACAACCAAAGAAACTCTAAAACATAAGAGATTCCAGAAAACAGTGAACTAATTGTCAAATATTGTATCAATGTTTCAGGTATAAGGTATACGATAAGACAATTTTGTTAATGTCCAACAAATGACCACAAAAGTAGGTCCATCAGACTGCTGAGTACAACAGTGCCTATACAATGTGGGAGCACAAAAATGGCTCCTATATAAAGCAAGATGTAGAATGTAAAGTACTGATCTAAAATATAAACCTGAAGTCTGAACCCTAAGAGTGAAGAGTGGAACTGGAAGAGAAATGTACAAAGAAATGAAACTGGAATTTTAGAGTTTAGACATTTCCCAGTGTCCAGATTTGGTAGGCGTTAATAAAAAACTGCTCAAGCCATGGGTGGAAATGCATCTGCACTATAAGAAGACTAAAAGACCAATTGACTGCATTGTTGAGCAAAATCATCGATTTGAACAGTAGTTTCAGGTATTGTGACTTCACAAGCAGTGCTAACAGTGCATTGGTGCATTAAGTAACCATATTCAAATAAGATATGCAAAGGTGGAAGGATATTTTTTTATTATTAAATTATGAAATATATGAAAGAACCTACTTACCAATTAGGCTGCATAAACAATGCAAATGTGTTGCGCTCTACTCCATGGGCTTTGTCTCCTCTGGGCGTCTGTATTCACATCAGCTTATCTATTAATCCACAAACATTGATCAAGATATCTTTTAAAATGCAGAATACAATGTTAATAATTTAAAAGGTCCTTTAGGTAGACTCACACCTATCTGTACATTACCCTTGCACCATATTTTACTTTAATCAAGCAGCACTTTTCAAAGGAAAAAAAAATATCAAGCACTTTTCTGAGAACCTACTGGTAGATTTGTTAACCAACCTGCAATAATCAGCAGCAAATAAAACAATATTATTCACATTTGCTAGCAGTATTATGGTGAATATTATTGTTGCTATAGACATATTAGCTAATAACACTTTGTGTGTGCAGATCAGGATGAGATTAATAACAAATATGTACAGTCTTGCATCTGGCAGACATTTACATATTATATGGTCTTACATCTGATGACTAAAATCAGACAATATAACTTCCTTTTCATGATATTATAGTTGTTTCCTAGCCTTCTACTTTTGTGAAATGTTCCAAGCCAAATTTATACTGATTTTCTTTTGTTTCTACTTGATTGTTGGACTGTCCTGAATTGCAACTTTCGTCAAATACTTTATTATCACGGATATTAAACTACTGTAGATGTGGCATGAAATGGTTTACGGTTCCTGTGAGTGTTTATCTTGTTGTAACCTGATCTGAAATGAACTTTGGTAGTTAACTTGACAACTTAGATCCACTCAATGGATGTAGAGAGTAATTAATAAACGTATGAATAAGCCAAATAATTTTCTAGTGCATTCAGCTCCAAGTTACAGACTTATACAATGCATACTAACAACCCCTTTCCAATCAAACTAAAACAATATAGCAGTAAATATTAATAAACAGTTCACTTGGTTGTAACAGCAGTGGTTAATGGCTTCCTTCCTTAAGTTTAAATGGCTGTAGCAGTAAATATCAGCAGCATAATCTTACTAATAACTCAGATTTCATGTGTACCTGGATTTGACTGTGAATTACTAGATTTTACACAGAGATCCGTTTTCTATGGAATTATATGCTGGCTGTAGATGACCCACAATTGAAGTACTCGTGGCACCATAGATATAGTAAGTGTTGAGATGACAGCCTTGTGAAAACCCTTTAACTTCCTGTAGCAATCCACCTGTACATCTGAAATGATCATAAGCAGACCAAATACTCACCCAATCAGCAGTAATGTATTTTCTGTAGCAGCCTAGCATCCCTCTTGTGGGATAGAATGAGCTTGACTTATCAGTGCACCCTCTCTGTGGGTAGAATCACAGTGAACACCACGTGCGCCCTTCTCAGGGAATGAATAACAGCTGCAACAGCCAGTGCGCCCTTCCTGTAGGTTAGTGCAGGTTTAAAGGTCTGTGTATCCCATTCTCTTTCTTTCTCTGAAGGCAGAAATCCCTCTTGCAAGTGCGCCCCCTCAATGGAGACTCCAGACTGAACTGATGAGTGCATCCTCTCTTGATATCCCACTGAAAATTCTCCCAACTCTACAGATCTAGAAATAAACAGTGTCTTAACAACGACATTGAAGCCCAAATAGAAGGTCTGAGTGATCTCCCACCTCAATAGCTAGGGTGGATGGTTTCACCACCGAATCTATTCTCTTCTTTCTAGGGTTTTCGCCCCAAGAGAAGCAAAGCTCAAGAGCTTTCAAGTTTCCAAAATGCAAATATCATGAATGAATGAGAGTGAGCTCTCTTCCCCCTCTTCCCATTTTTATAATTCTTCGTTCACCCTTGTGACCCCCTTCGACTTCCTTTTTACCCCCTTTCTCATTTATTTAATGTCAAATGACTTTTTAATGAGAAAGTGACTTTTGCATTTTTTATTTTTTATTTGACCCCCCCCTTAGGTCCAATTTTCCACTTTTTCGCTCATTCTAACTAAAGTGACTTTTATAAAAGTCACTTTATGAATTAATTATTAAATGTCACTTTATGAAGTACCTTTTTGCTTGGTGACATTAAATAATTAATTAATTCCTTTTTTTTGTCCTCCCATCATTTAAATCTCTTCATCCTGGTTCTAGCGAGCTATTACACTAAAGTGTTCCCTCAAATTATATGATCGAGATGACACCCTTAGTGAATTTTAATTAAATTATGCATAATAATCCTCCCAATTTACGGAAATCGCCGGAATGCAACGTAACCAAGAATGAACTATGCGGAAGTGATCATGATGGTGAATAATGGTAATTAAACTAATTTGGGCCCGCATAACTCCTCCAAATCGCCCGATCCCACTGTTATCCTCATTTTACTCCTTGTAAAGCCACCTTTGACTGCAGGACAGGGGAATCCAAAAATGGGGACATGACATTTTGGCATAGATGTGTCACGAGTCATGAAGCAAAATGATTTGGATGTATTATGTGTTGCCTACATGTTAAGTTTAGCATAAAAAATCACAACAAGAGCATAATAAGGATCACTGAAAGAAACACAATCACAAGATAGACACAGATTTATCCTGGAAAACCCTCATGGGGTAGAAAACCCAGCAAAGCTTCTTCAATATAGATGACCAACAAATACAAAGATGTAATCCCCAAACAAGAGCTCCTTCTCCTCCTTCGCAGATCTCTCTCTCTCCTATGTGAGTTTCACAAGTGAGTGAGTGTGTGTTAAATGAGGAACACACCTCCTCTATTTATACTTTACTTCACTTGACTTTTAACCCTAACTAGGCCGACTTCTCCTAGGAGAGTCTAATAACCCCTAATAACTTAACTCAGGGCCGACCCCACTAGGGAAGTCTAATAACCCTAGTTACAACATCCCGACGGAGGAATAAACATCTCCGGATATACAATAATGTCCTGACGGAGGAATAAACATCTCCAGATAATAAAGTACAAATAGAATATTTTAGAAGTTACACTATTTCAACACTCCCCCTTAACGAGAAGGATAATCTAACAACATCTGCAGGAGTAGGGAGTCAACAACATCATACATGATACATCTATAAATCATTGGAAGCTTTCTTCAATCATCATCAGTAACTCAAACAGCTACTGGAACATCTTCAATATCTTCAATACTGGAACATTAATATCTTCAGTACTGAGTCTTCATCTTCTACAGCACTCGATCACTCGATCAGCTACAGCCTAAGTCACCGGACACATCCTAACAGGGCCAAGTGCCCGTGGGCACGTATTGGGCACGGACACAACCCTCCCACGTGGGGGACACGTGTTTTTTCGTGTCCTGATTTTGGGAGGGTCACGTCTTGCCTCCGCCAAATCTGTGTTGTTAGCTGAGGCCATGACCTAAAATTGCCTAAAGTATTATTATAGAGATAAATGAAATTTTCAAATATAACCCTTAAAAGTCTTATAACATTAACACCATAAAATTCTAAGCCATAGGATTCATGCAATTGTGTCGTAGAATTGCATAGGTGTTTGACATTTTTTAACAAGAAAAATATTGATTTGGTTCTTCATTTTTGCTGATAGGTGAATCTTACACTTTGTGTTGTGCGTTAAGGTGGGGGGAGATTGATCAATTGGAGTGCCGGACTACGTAGCTTTTAGAAAAATAAACAAAATATCCTTTTTTTCTTATTTTAACCAAAATCTCTCAAACTTTGCATTACAAATTTCCTATGCAGACTGTGATTTTACCACATTTCACCATGCAAATTTGCTGCTCAAAGCTCTAGAGTGAAATTGATTGTCTTAGGATGCTTTTCATCTAGTTGGCTATCATCAGATTGAGTTGCTCAAAGAGAAAGAGTGAATCACTTCATAGAAGCGCCTCACTATTAAAAGAAAAAGCATATTGGTTATAAGTTATAAAATTGATTTTGATGACTTAATGAGAAATATGGTTCCGACATGCATCTATGTGTCTCATTGTGATTTGTGAATGACAAATGTGTAATCATTAATGTGTTTTGATTATAATTTCTATTGAATATTTTTAAATGTTCTAGTTTCTAAATTTTATTGGATCTATATGTCTATATTTTTAAATTTTAATATATTTTAAAAAATATATATATATATATGTATATAAAACGTGTCCTTCATGTCCTGATTCTGGGGGTCATCGTGTCCCGTGGGGACACTCGTGTCTCGTGTCCTCGTGTCAAGTGACTTAGGCTACAGCAACAATATCTGGATCTCTCGATCAACAACCTCATCGTCTAGATCTCTTGATCAACAACATCAACATCTGGATCTTCCGATCAACAGCCTCATCGTCTGGATCTCTTGATCAACAACATCATAATCTGCAACACACATGATCCAATTACGGGATGGTCAATCCCTATCAATTTAGGACATAAAGCCAAGGACGATGCAATCCTGATCCATTATGGGATGATCAATCCCTATCAATTTAGGACATAAAGCCACGGATCATGCAATCTAGAACCACTTACAGGATGGTTAATCCCGATCACTTTAGGACATAAAGCCATGGATGATACAATTCGGAACCACTTACAGGATGGTTAATCCTGATCTCTTTAGGACATAAAGCCATGGATGATACAATCCGGAACCACTTACAGGATGGTTAATCCTGATCTCTTTAGGACATAAAGCCATGGATGATACAATCTAGAACAACTTACAGGATGGTTAATCCCGATCTCTTTAGGACATAAAGCCATGGATGATACAATGTGGAACCACTTACAGGATGGTTAATCCCAATCTCTTTAGGACATAAAGCCATGGATGATACAATCTGGAACCACTTACAAGATGGTTAATCCCAATCTCTTTAGGACATAAAGCCATGGATGATACAATGTGGAACCACTTACAGGATGGTTAATCCCGATCTCTTTAGGACATGTTATCACATATATAGTAGCCGGGCTACCATACATTATTTTTTTGATGACAGTACACTATTCAACCAGTTCCCTTACATTTGAGATGTTGAGATGAGCATCTATATTGGATCACTATCAGATTGTGGACAGCAGTATATATTCCCCATGCCATGACTGAGTCTCAGGACACTCAGAGAGATGACCGATGTAGCCATTATACCATTGGTACAGAGCGGTCAGTAATGCCCAGAGTTACAACAGCAGTTTCAGAGGACAGATGATGGTATAGGTCAAAGCAGCTGGGAATCGACCCCCCCCCCCTCGAGTCGATCCCGAATCGCGCTCCAGACGGAATCGATGCGGGATCGATTTTGGAAGCGCGAATCGGGATCGATTCCATCAGGAATCGATTTTTCAGTTCACGAATTGAAGGCAAAAAAACGATCCCTGCCAAATTGTAATTCGTTGGGGAATCGTCGCTCCCAGGTCGATCCCGGATCGATTCCCAATCGAACCCGAAGAAAAAAATCGATTCCGAGACCGATTCCGCGGACGGGCGGATTTTTGAAAAAAAAAATTGAGTTTTGGAATTTTTTTTAGGGTTTTTTTTGTTGGGATAGGTCACTTTGGGCCATTAAAAGGTGAATGAGTCCATTTGGACTCATTCCATTGCTCATTTGTTTGATTGAGAAGAGTTTGAGAGCTTTGAGCATTGAGTGGGAGATTGAAGGGGAGATTGAAGGGGAGAGAGCTTGCAAGGGAGATTGAAGCTTTCATAGAGACATTCAACCACCATTGAAGAGCTAAAAGGTAGGCTCTATAAATTCTTCTTTGTTTGTTTTTGCAATTTTTTTTTCACTATGTTAAAAAATGGAAAACTTGCAATGTTCTCTTCTCCTACTCTTTCCAATATCTTCTTCTCCATCATTCTATTGCAGGGAACAAGTGACTCTCATCTTGAATCAAGAAACACGATGGGTATGTGGTTTTGGTTTTTCATTCCACTTCTTCTCATTATGATGGTGTTGGGAAGTAGATGTGGTGGTGGTAGTGATGAGGGGGAAGAGGTAGAGAGTGATGCATACCAAGGAGAAGAGGAGGAAGGGGAAGAGGATGATGATGAGGATGAGGGTGAGGTGGGGCAAAAACTAAAAGACACAACACCTTTGTGGAAGTATGTGACAAGGCAAGGGGGAGGGAGAGGGGGTGGAACCACAAAGTTTGGATGCCCCCATTGTGGGAAAACATACACAGGTTCATATACCCGGGTGAGAAAGCATTTGTGTGGGGTTATGCCATGCGATGTAGGTAAGTCTCAGGAGTCAAAACTTGTGACAAAGTGGGAGCTAAAGAGAGAAGCAAATACAAGATGGAAGAAGAGGCCGCTCAAAACAAGTCCAAGAGATCGAGGGTTGATTCTGAATCCCCACAGAGAATGTTTGGTAGTGGAGCTGATGCTGGATCATCATCGGCTCGATCGGGAGCCTCATCTCCCCATGGAGTCTCGCCTATACGAGGAAGAACATTATCCGATTTCCTTGACCAAGGTTGTAGAGATGATGTGGATTCAAAAGTTTATAGGTTTCTCTATGCATGTGGTCTGCCATTCAATGTTCTTCGCTCACCCTATTGGCATGAAATGGTACAAGCCATCAATGGTGGCCCTCAAGGATACAGAAGCCCTGGGTATGACAAAGCTAGAACCGTGGGACTTGACAAGGAAAATGCCAAAATCAATAGTGCTCTTGGAAAGTTCACAAATGATTGGTCCAACACTATGGGGTATCCATTGTATCTGATGGGTGGACAAATGTTAAAGGCAGGCCGTTGATAAATATTCTTGGCGTTTCTGCTAGCGGTGCGGTCTTCCTTTCAGCCCATGACTACTCAGATCGCTACAAGACCGCTATTAATATTGCACAACCTTTACTTAAAACCATTCAGGAGATTGGGCCATACAATGTCATTCAAGTTATCACTGATAACGCTGCTAATTGTAAGGCAGCAGGAGCAATCATTATGGATAAGTATCCCAACATATTTTGGTCAGGGTGTTTGGTTCACACATTGAACCTTTTGATGCGTGATATTGTTAAGATGAAGGACCCTAATTATCGATGGATTGGTGCCTTGTACAAGAGAGGTAAGAAAATGATCAAATTTTTTACCAATCATAGCATGGCCCACCACATTTTTCGCAATCACTCTAAGTTGGAGCTATTGAAGATTGCAAAGACTAGATTTGCTAGCTACTACCTCACCTTCAGGAGGCTTTTGAAGGTAAGAAAGGCATTGGCTAGTATGGTATCAAGTGATCCATGGCAGGAATTGAAAGACAGAGTTGCAAGTGCATCGGATAGAAGTGACTTTCAGGAGGTGGAGGACACCGTTCTTGAAGGTCATTTTTGGTCACAGGTTAGGTATGTTCTGCAGTTCACCAAGCCAGTTTATAACATGATTCGTTTTGCAGATACAGATCAGCCGGTGATTGGGGAGGTATATGAGCAGATGGATAGCATGCTTGGTCAAATCAAAGACATTGTTGAGCAAAGAGATGCAGTCTTGTATGACCATATTCATAAACTTGTGGTCAAAAGGTGGGATAATCTAAATGTTCCACTCCATGCCCTTGCATATGTCTTCACCCCAAAATACTATTCTCCAATTTGGTTGGCCCAACCTGCACCTGGGGGTGGAGTCAGGAAAAAACCCCACACAGATCCAGAGGTTGCTGCTGGGTATATGCTTGCATTAGAAAAGTTGGTCCCTGATGAGGAAGAGTGTGCTCAAGTACGGAGTGAATTGAGCATATACATAAGTGAGCATGGACGCTTTGGTTCGCTGTTTGCAACCAAAGATCGAGACAGATTGGATCCTATCCATTGGTGGAACATGCATGGCTCTGGAGCCACATATTTGCATAAATTGGCGCTGAGGGTGCTATCACAGGTTGTTAATAGCTCTTCTGCAGAGAGGTGTTGGAGCACCTACAACTTCATCCACAGTGTAAAGAGAAATAGTCTGAATGTAGATCGCGCAGAAAGCTTGGTTTATGTGCACTACAACTTGAGGTTGTTGTCCCATTATTGTGAGGCGGCCAAGAATGATAGAACATTTTTGACATGGGACAACAATCCAGAGGAGGCTAATGTGGAGGATGGAGCCATAGCATTAGAGCGCTTGGAGGCTGAACTATTGGGTGATCATGATGATCCAATTCAGACTACCCCTACAGAGATGCCACCCCCAAGCAGAAGCAGCTTTCCAGATGCAGGAGTTTTGCCTTTAGCTTCACAACATCCAATTTCAGCCCGCGGGGGCCATTCATCTTCTACTCATGTTCCACGATCACTTCCACCAACACCTATTCCACCTAGAACACGAGAAAAGAAATTGGAAGTTACTCGTGGCAAGCAGAAAGCTTAGTAGATTCATAGTAGTTTGACTTTGTAGTTTGTAACTTTGTAGTTTGTAGTTTGTAGTTTGTATTTCATTTTCATGTTTATTTTGGCGGTTGGCCTATTTTGTAAACATTATGGCCTAGTTTGATGGCAAATATTATATGTTGAAATTTGAAGGTTGATGTTGTTGATGATTGATGATTGATGATTTGATGATGCTCATTTAATGAAAATGTTATAAGTTATAGCTCCTAGAATCTAGAAGACAAGATGATTAATCATTAATGTTATATCAATGTGTACTAAATGGTTATATGAATATCTAGATTCTATGTTTTGATGTTTTCTATAGCTAATTTGGCATAATACATGTTTTTCTTAATTTATATGCATCAAAATATATTAAAATATATATTATATAAAAAACGCTCCCGAAACGGAAGCTTTTGAAAATTTCGCTTTTCGCTCCCGCTCCCGCTCCCCGCTTCGCTCCCCGCTCCCAACAGCATTGGTACAGGTTGATGAACATTCAGGTATATGACTCAGCAGGTATATCATTGTGTTATGGTTACATTACTTTTATACTTATTCTTATAGCATGTCTTAGCACTTAGTGTCATGATCTGGCGATCATATAGATATGTGGACCTGGTTGATCTTATTATATATATTGTCCCTACTCAGACTTAGAAGTTCACTATTCATACTCATTGGTTTTACCCTCCTTAGGGAGAATAGAGGTGATCATTCCACCATACCTTGGTTTGCTAGTGTTGGATCCATTATTCATTGTCTTCATCCATCCATTGCCTACCTTTTAGTTTATCGCCCTGACTTACTACTTGACTAGTGACATGGAGGATCTTTTCCCCACTGTATCCTCTGTATTGGATGAGCTTCCTTGTTTATTGTGTCTCGACTCTGAGTTGGTGACAAAACTTGCCTATGATGAGTTGGAGTTCCTTGTGAATTCCCCCTAGTCACTAAAGTTGTGTTGGCTAAACCTGAAACTTTTAGTGCTGCCATGAATACAAAGTCTGGAAAAAATGAAATGCTATATCTTGTATGAAAAGCCCATTCATGCAATGTGTTTCTAAACACACATGAATGAAAAGCATGCCAAATGAAAATGGCCATGAAAATAAAATGTTATATCTTTTGGAAATGTAAATACCTGGGTAAACAAGCTGTCTGTGACACACCTAGAAGTGCTCAGGTAAACAAGTGCCTTAAAAACACACCTGCAGCAGAAAGCCTAAAATAAATGAAAATCTATGCAATGTGTTTATAAACACACATAGACCAAGGGTATGGAAACTTGAGGCCCAAAAAGCAATGGAACTTAAATGCTATATCAAAACAAATGCTGGCCTTATTTGTATTATGGATTGTGCACATCTGTTAAAGGTGAATAAACCCTCTTTGAACAACTCATCCATTTGTGAGACACCGCCATTCCCTGTGTTGTTGCTCATTCAGTATATACTATGGTGTGTATTCCCTTTCCCTTTGCCAAAGTGTCACAAAGTTAAGTCGGTCAAGTCATCCCTTAGCCTAGCCAGTTATTTTAGCCTTCACCCTTCACTAGCAAATTGATCATAGCTATGAAGTGAGTATGATCTTGAAAGTCTAGTCTGAGTAATAATAATAATTAATGACATTATATATTTGGATTTAGATCGCCAGTAATGATTACTTTGTGTTATAATTGTTATTTGAATAAGTTGTAGAGCATGCATTAACCTTTGACACTTTGCAGCAGCTTCTGATGATGGTCTGAGTTATATTTGGTCATGTTGACTTAGTTAGACCTAGTTTGACCAAGGTCAACCATAGGACATGAGATGGTTGGACCTTGTGATGATATGGATTGATGATATATGGTCTATGTACATGTACATGATGATTCCATGCAGGAGCTAAGGGGTTATGATGATGATTCATGGTTTACAGCAGTATTTGATCATTTACAGATTATTATTATTTGCGTTGTTCCGATATATTGGATATATATATTGATTATGCAGAGACTCATATGGTGTATGAGTACACATCTTGGATGGATTTGGACCTTCTGAGTCCAATGAGACAGTTTGTTTTTAGTTCCGGGCACTTACAGTTTTGATTGAGCCTCAGTAGGCTATCCCAATGCAGTTTTGGTCTGTCGGAGGCCCTGTCAGAGCAGTTGTGATTTTTATCTAGTTGACCTAGGGAGCTGTGCTTGGAGGGGGTGCTCCAGCCACTTGTTTTTACCATATTACCCCCCTCCCGGACACACTGGTGCCCTCACCTTGATAGCGCACGCACTCCAGGAGGCAGTTTCACGCTTCCCGAGGCATTTCAGGATTGGTAGAAATGGCTATTGAGGAAATCAATTTGGGCTATTGAGGCAATTTTTTTGGCATGGGATGATCAGTGATGATGGATTGATGTCTTCCACACCTCCTCCAGCAGTTTCAGCTTCATCGGGGCCCGCATCCATCACTTATGGCTTTTTCTGATGATTTCTGAGGTCTTTTGAGGCCTACGATTTGACCATAGAGGCACGATTTGGTACATTGATGACTACTTTATTATTATTGTGCTATGGGGATTGACCAAGGGTGGCTAAAATTACCCCTTGGACCCACCATAAGCTTCTTATTATATTTTGTCATCATGATTTGGTGGGATTCCCCTCTTCTAGGGCGATTTTGTCCACTCATATTATATTTTATTAGTGATCCATGTATTTTATTGTTGAGCTCATCTCAACCATTGATTAGACATTTGTATCTTTTAATCTTAGCCACTCATTCAAAAAGTGGTTAGGATTTTGATGCCTCTCCTTCCTATTTAAAAGAGAGAGCTTCTCATTGTAAGGGGTCTTTGGCTCTTGGATTATTCGTATAGAAAAACTTTCTTGTGGTCTCCTTTGCATCTGGTGTTCTTAGATGGTGATTGGAAAGTCTATTGCAACCTAGCATTTGGAATTTGTGGTAAGATCTATCTATTTTGGAAATCATTGTCTTGTCTCCAGGAGGGCGACTTCAACAAGGGCGATTTTGCAAGGCTTCTTCAAATCGACTTTCTTGGCATTTGCTTGTATCAGGGGGTTATCATTAGCATCATTGTGATCTATGCT
Source organism: Larix kaempferi (assembly GCA_027924585.1). Lineage (NCBI taxonomy): Eukaryota > Viridiplantae > Streptophyta > Pinopsida > Pinales > Pinaceae > Larix > Larix kaempferi. Next base: position 13,564,715 of record BSBM01000088.1, on the reverse strand, counting down.
ATCTTTTTGTTACTTCTCTTGTGGCATTAGTCTTATCTCTTGATTGCATCAAATCTAATATTGTTGACGTTTGTTGTGCAGGAGAGAGGGCGCATTGGCTTCTTGGATTAAATCGATTGCATAGAAAACTACCTCAAAGCTTCTCAAATTGATCGGGTTTGCATAGATCATCATCATCAAGGCATCTACAAGGTTACCCAGGTAAGATCCACAGGTTTGCTTCTCTTATCTTGATCCAATCCATTGACATAGCTCATAAATTGATAAAAGCCTAATTTCTTCAAAACCCTCATTTTTACATTTTTTCAGATCTACTAAGATCTAGTGGCTTCTTGGGTAAGATATTGAAAACCCACCTCTATAGTATCCATGGCATCCCGGATCTATAGTTTGGTGAGGATTGGCTTCCATTTGACCCTCTTCCCAAGGCATTTAGCCTCTCCAAGCAAGGGCGCACTTCCTAGTTTGGTGAGTTGACCTAGATCTAGTATGTGGATAGGTAAGATCCCACTTGATTCATGATCTACACATCCAATAACCTACCCCCAGATTGTCACTTTTCTGATTTCTACCTAGTGGGCCCTATTCCACATTTTAAGGGATTTAATCCCCATTTTGGACCACTTGGTATCTTCAAACTCAGATCTAGTAAGATCTAGCCATCGGATTGCCTTGAAATTGTAGATCCACACTCCTACTTGATTAACCTACCCGGATCTAAATTTTGGATGCCATCGGACTTGTCTTGACCCACTTAACCCACATTTTAGCCTCCTTGGGTAGAGTCGCACCACCTTGGAGAAGGGAGTTGTCCCACTTCTAGGACGTGGGTACTTGAGATTTCAGTGGATTTGGAACAGGAATAATTCAAAACCTAGGTCCAGTAGGTCACTTTGTCAAATCTTGCCTTGGGGATAGCATTCCTTGTTTTAAGGGATTGTGGTCCACTTAGGTCAAACCTAGATCTAGACCTATTCATCCATCAAGACTTTAATTGCCCACTTGTCTCATGCAATAGGAGTCCTTAACCACAAGCTAACCTTACTTTGACTCCATTATCCCAATTCCCAAGGCACTGGTTTCTCTCCAAGTCAATTCGACTTTCCTAGATTGTTGGATTAACTTGTGGTTTGACCTTAGTGTGGTGAACTAAACTCTTTGATATCATCATGTATCATAATCAAGCTTGTCACTTGTACTAGTTAGCCCCAATTCAACCCCTAAACTACCCTGCATTGGACACGGTTCCCAAGGCAGTGGATTTTCTCACATTGAACTAGTACTTTAATCCTGGATCCTATTTCACAAATCATAAGTCACTCTCACATCAATAATGAACCAAAGCTATACTCATTGAACCCCCCACTTGTCTTGTGACTTCATCCTAAGGTCTAAGACAAACCATACACCTTACTTCACTTAGAATTAACTTGATTTGGTGTCTTGGTTTTGATCTCTCCTGTCGGGAGTAGATCGGGTCTCCCCCTTTGTTGTCTGGGCTAGATAACATAAAGTGAAGGTTGCCTCGACTAGCGTGACAACCATCCATTAGAGGTCGAGGTGATCGTGGTTGCACCTTTTGAGTTGCCCTTCCCTATTGCCATCCATGAGTGGATACATCCATAGGGGTAACTACAGTTTGGGTGATAACTGGACATAAAGCCATGGATGACACAATTCGCCATACTAAGCTCTAGGAGCTTGTTTCAATCCATACAAGGCCTTCTTCAGTTTGCATATGTGAGTTCTTCTATCTTGAACTTCAAATCCTTGTGGTTGTTATATGTATACTTCTTCCTCAATTACACCATTCAGGAAGGTTGTCTTCACATCCATCTAGTGTAAGCTCCATTTCATCATGGATGCAAGTGCCATGATGGTTCTAATGGAAGTGTACCTTGCAACTAGTGCAAATGTTTCTTCATAGTCAATTCCCTCCTTCTGAGAGAATCCCCTGGCCACATGTCTTGCCTTATACTTTTCAATGCTACCATCTGCATCATGCTTTATCTTGTATATCCACTTGGAAGATACCACACTCTTGTCTTTTGGTTTGGGAACTACATCCCAAACATCATTCTTCATTATTGACTGGTATTCCTCCGTCATTGCTTTTACCGATTCTTTCTTATGAACTGCTTCTTCATAACTGGTAGGTTCTTGATCTACAAGATCACACATCAAAGCCACATAGCTGGAGAATGGCTTTGGTTTCTTGCTCACTCTTGTGGAGCCTTCTAGAGCTCCATACTTTTCTGTTTCATGTATGATTTCTCTTGCCCATGCTGGCTTTCTCTTCCGTGATAATGTTCATAGAAGGGGGTTCTTGAGGTTCTATCATATCATGGTCTTCTGGTGTTTCCTCTTCAGGGGAGGAAGCAACTTCTGTAATTCAAGGAGGTATATCTTCTTCATATACTTCTTCATACTGGCACTTTCTGGATCTTTTGAGAGCAGTTTCTTCTTCAAATGTTACATCTCTACTAATTTCCATGTGATGGAATCCTGGGATGTATATTCTAAATGCTTTGGATGCTTCACAATACCCAACAAATACTCCCTTCTTTCCGGAAGGGTCCAGCTTAGTTCTCTTTTCTTTTGGTATGTGAACATATACAGGGCACCCAAGTATCTTGAGGTGGCTTACCTCAGGCTTCTTTCCCGTGAACACTTCTTCTGGAGTCTTGAATCCAAGGGCACTATGAGACAATCTATTTAGAACATAAATTGCCCTCTTTGCTGCTTCAGCCCATAGATGCATAGGAAGATCTTGATCATGTATCATTGTCTTCACTGCTTCCATAATGGTTCTATTATTTCTTTCCGCAACACCATTTTGTTGAGGATTGTAGGGAGTGGTTAGTTCCCTCTTGATTCCAGCTTCTTTACAAAATACTTCAAAATATTTTGAAGTGTATTCTCCACCATTATCTGTTCTGAGTGTTTTGATTCTTCTTTCTGAATGGTTTTCTATCAGGGCCTTGAATTCCTTGAATTTTCCAAAAACTTCATATTTTTCTTTTAGGAAATATATCCAAGTTTTTCTTGAATAGTCATCATAAATGTAAGGTAATATTCATAGCCACTTAGAGATGTGGAGGGCATTGGACCACATACATTTGAATGGATCAATTCCAAACTACCTTTAGTCTTTGTTTCACTCTTTGGAAATGGATTCTTGATATTCTTCCCTTTTGCACATCCTTTGCAAGTGCCTTCATGATCAATCTTCAAATCTGGTAGTCCTATAACTACTTTGCTCACATGAGGTAGTGCTTTGTAGTTGATGTGAGCAAGCCTCCTATGCCATAGCTCACTTGGGCTAGTGGCTTCATGAATAAGGGCTGCTTCTGAATGTCCCTTGAGTTTGTATAGTCCTCCTTCTTCTGCACCAATGATAACTGCATCTTCAATTGACTTTCCTTTGGGCCACATGAGTACTTGTCCATCTATGAATGCAACCCTATAACCTTTCTTATCTAATGCTAAGATAGAAAGTAGGTTCTTCTTCAATCCTGGTACATATAAAACTTCCTTCATCTTCATGGGGGTTCTAGAATCAAGCTTGTAGCTTGCTTCACCAATTCCTTTGATAGAATATTGATAGTAATCTCCTAATGGTACCTGTTATCACCTAAGCTGTAGTTACCCCTATGGATGGATCCAGTCATGGATGGCAATAGGGAAGGGCAACTCAAAACGTGCAACCACGATCACCTCGACCTCCAATATATGGTTGTCACGCCAGTCGAGGCAACCTTCGCTTTATGTTATCTAGCCCAGACAACAAAGGGGGAGACCCGATCTACTCCCGACAGGAGAGATCGAAACCAAGACACCAAATCAGGGTATTTCTAAGTGAAGTTAGGTGTATGGTTTATCCTAGACGTTAGGAAGAAGTCACAAGCCAAGTGAGGGGTTTAATAGGTATAGCTTTGGTTCATAGTTGATGTGAGAGTGACTTACAATGTTTGAAGTGAGATCTAGGATTAGTGTACTAGTTCAATGTCAGAAGATCCACTACCTTGGGAACTGTGTCCAATGCAGGGTAGTTTTAAGGGTTGAATTGGGGCTAACTAGTACAAGTGACAAGCTTGACCTTGATACGTGATAGCTTCAAAGGTTTAATTCACCATGCAAAAGTCAAACCACAAGTCAATCCAACAATCTAGGAAAGTTGAATTACCTTGGAGAGAAACCAGTGCCTTGGGAATTGGGAAGTGGAGTCAAAGTAGGGTTGACTTGTGGTTTAGGACTCCTAGTACTTGGGACAAGTGGGCAATAGAGGTCTTGATGGATGAATGTGTCTAGATCTAGGTTTGGCCAAAGTGGACCACGATCCCTTAAAACAAGGAATGCTATCCCCAAGGCAAGATTTGACAAAGTGATAGTCTAGACCTAGGTTTTGAATTATTCCGGTTTCAGATCTCCAAAAATCTCAAGTACCCACGTCATAGAAGTGAGTCAACTCACTTCTCCAAGGTGGTGCGACTTTGCCCAAGGAGGCTAAAAATGGGGGTTAGGTAGGTCAAGACAAGTCGGATGGCATCCAAACTTTAGATCCGGGTAGGTTAGTCAAGTAGGGATATGGATCTATAATTTCGTGGCAATCCAATGGCTAGATCTTAGTAGATCTGAGTTTGAGTGTTCCAAGTGGTCCAAAATGGGGATTAAATCCCTTAAAATGTGGAATGGGGCCCACAAGGTGAATTTCAGGAAAGTGACAACCTGGGTGTATGTTATTGGATGTGTAGATGACGAATCAAGTGGAATCTCAAACACCCACCACCTAGATCTAGGTCAACTTGCTCAATCAGGAAGTGCGCTTTACTTGGGAGGAGCTAAGTTGGCATGGGAGAGGGGTCAACCGGAAGCCAATCCTCACCAAACTATAGATCCGGGATGCCGTGGATACTATAGAGGTGGGTTTTAAATATTATGCCCAACAACCCACTAGATCTAAGTAGATCTGAGAAAATGTAAAATGGGGTTTTTAATTAATTTAGGGTTTTAAAATATTTTGGACAATTGGATAGATCATGGAGATAGAACTTACCTTGAGATCATACCTGAGTGATGTGGATGAGATGCCTTGATGTTGAGGAAGATTCCCGCAGAGATCAAATGAGAGATTGTTGATTTTGCTTGCCAAAATGATGCCCTAGCCCACAAGTGCGCCTTCCTCTACCTGTCAAACCAAGGAATGAAGATTCAATCAGTAAGATCAAGTATGGAAGAAATACAAGAGAAATGCAAATAGTAACATGAAATAGAAGGTCCTGGGACAGTAATACTCCCTGTTACCAACGAAGAGCTCCAAAGAAGAAGTAGGGAGAGTCTTCCCCTACCAATACCTCCTCCTCCAAGCAAATCGGCCTCCACCTGTAGATGCAAAATCGTGGTACAAAATATATGGCAAACAATATCTTCAATAACTCAGTGCAAAGGAAGAACCAACGAACGAACACCAAAAACATTCACCACAACACTGGAGATAGATGCAATAATAATTTTCTATTCCAATAATCCAGAGCCAAAAGTCCCTTTACAATGAGAGGCTCTCTCCTTTAAATAGGAAGGAGAGGCACCAAAACCCTAACCACTTTTTGAATGAGTGGCTAAGATTAAAAGATACAAATGTCTAATCAATGGTTGAGATGAGCTCAACAATGAAATACATGGATCACTAATAAAATATAATATAAGTGGACAAAATCGCCCTATAAGAGGGGAATCCCACCAAATCATGATGATAAAATATCATAAGAGGCTTATGGTGGGTCCAAGGGGTAATTTTATCCCTCCTTGGTCAATCCCCATAGCACAATAACCAAAAAATAATCATGAATGTACCAAATCGTGCCTCCATAGTGAAGTCGTGGTCCTCAAAAGACCTCAAAAATCCACAGAAAGTGCCATAAGTGATGGATGCGGGCCCCGATGAAGCTGAAACTGCTGGAGAAGGTGTGGAAGGTCCCGATCTATCATCACTGATCATCCCATGCCATAACTTTGCCTCAGTAGCCCAAATCGATTTCCTCAATAGCCATTTCTACCAATCCTGAAATGCCTTGGAAAGCGTGAAACTGCCCCAAACAGCCTCCTGGAGTGCTGGCGCTGTCAAGGTGAGGGCACCAATGTGTCCGGGAGGGGGGGTAATATGGTAAAAACAAGTGGCTGGACCACCCCCCTCCATCATCAGCGCCCTAGGTCAACCGGATAAAAATCACATCTGCTCCGACAGGGCCTCCGACAGACCCAAACTGCACTAGGACAGCCTACTGAGGCTAAATCATCACTCCAGGTGCCCGGAACTGAAAACAAACTATCCCATTGGACTCAGAAGGTCCAAATCCATCCAAGATGTGTACTCATACACCATATGAATCTCTGCATGATCAAAATAAATATCCAATATACCGGATCAAGGCCAATAATAATGCGCTGTACATATACAAACACTGCTGTAACCCCAGAATCATCATCATAACCCTGTAGCTGCTGCATAGAGTCATCATGTATGTATACATAGACCATATATCATCTATCCATATCATCATAAGGTCCAACATCTCATGTCCCATGGTCCTCCATGGTCAAACTAGGTCTAACCAAGACCAAATATAACTCAGATCATCATCAATAGCTGCTGTAAAGTGTCAAGGTTAATATATGCTCTACAACTTATTCAAATAACAATTATAACACAGAGTAATCATGACTGGCGATCTAAATCCAAATATATAGTGTCGTTAATTATTATTATTACTCAGACTAGACTTTCAGGATCATACTCACTTCATAGTTGTGATCAATTTGCTAGTGAAGGGTGAAGGCTTAAATTAACTGGCTAGGCTAAGGGATGACTTAACTGTCTTGACTTTGTGACACTTTGGCAAGGGAAAGGGAATACACCATAGTATATACTGAATGAGCAACAACACAGGGAATGGCGGTGTCTCACAAATGGATGAGTTGTTTAAAGAGGGTTTATTCACCTTCACAGATGCGCACAATCCATAATACAAATAAGGCCAGCAATTGTTTAGATATAGCATTTAAATTCCATTTCTTTTTGGGCCTAAAGTTTCCATAGCCTTGATCTATGTGTGTTTACAAACACATTGCATAGATTTACATTTTTTCTTTTAGGCTTTCTGCTGCAGGTGTGTTTTTAAGGCACTTGTTTACCTGAGCACTTCTAGGTGTGTCATGGACAGCTTGTTTACCTAGGTATTTATTTTCCACAAGATATAACATTTTATTTTTATGGCCATTTTCATTTGGCACGCCTTTCATTCATGTGTGTTCAAAAACACATTGCATGAATGGGCTTTTCATACAAGATATAGCATTTCATTTTCCAGGTTTTGTATTGATGGCAGCACTAAAAGTTTCAGGTTTAGCCAACACAACTTTAGTGACTAGGGGGAATTCCAAGGAACTCCAACTCACCATAGGTAAGTTTTGTCACCAACTCAGAGCCGAGACACGATAAACAGGGAAGCTCATCCAATACAGAGGCTACAGTGGGGGAAAGATCCTCCATGTCACTAGTCAAGTAGTAAGTCAGGGTGATAAACTAAAAGGTAGGCCATGGATGGATGGAGACAATGAATGGTGGAACCGACACTAGCAAGCCAAGGTATGGTTGAATGATCACCTCTATTCTCCCTAGGGAGGGTAAAACCAATGAGTATGAATAGTGAACTTCTAAGTCTGAGTAGGGACAATATAATATATATATAATAAATCAACCAGGTCCAAATGTCTATATGATCGCCAGATCATGACACTAAGTGCTAAGACATGCTATAAGAATAAGTATAAAAGCAATCTAACCACAAGACCATGATATACCTGCTGAGTCATATACCTGAAAACTCATCAACCTGTACCATCACCTGTCCTCTGGAACTGCTGCTGCAACTCTGAACACTACTGACTGCTCTGTACAAATGGTATAATGGCTATATCGGTCATCTCTCTGAGTGTCCTGAGACTCAGTCATGGCATGGGGAACACAACTGCTGTCCACAATCTGATAGTGATCCAATATAGATGCTCATCTCAGCATCTCAAATGTAAGGGAACTGGCTGAATAGTGTACTGGAATGAGAAAATAATGTATGGTAGCCCGGCTACAATATATGTGATAACAGTACCTTTTGAGGAGAGGACCTTTCTTCAAGTCTTGATAAAGTTTTCTTTTGTCCTGTCATGTGCTTGGAAGCACCACTATCAATAAGCCATGTATCTTCTCCAGGTCTTACAGACCCAGAGTGTGCAGAGAATAGAACATACTCTTCTGCATCTTCTTCTTCTATCTTAGTTCTTTTTCTTTGAGGTCTTTCTTCCTCTTCTTCTTCACTATCATCTTCTGCTAGATGTGCTTGATGTCTTCTGTGATGGAAATTCTTCTTGTGTTCCCCTTTCTTTGATGGACAATCTCTAGCAATGTGTCCTATTTTGTGGCAAATGTAACACTGGAAAGAGGAGTAATCTTTTCTTGAATGGTTCCCTCTTTTCTTATGGAACTTCCTGGGAGATCGAGACTCCTTGTAACTTTCCTTCTTGAAGTTGGATTGACTTCTTCTTCTCTTGGTATGGGTGGCTAATGCTTGATTGTTAGGAACCCATGTCAACCCTTCTATTTACTTTGTTAGTATATTGTTGTTGGACGCATATGCTTTGTAAGTCGTCCCGTAGTATTTGTTGATCCATAGTTTGTATTATTGTTGTTGAACGCATATGCTTTGTAAGTGGTCCCGTAGTAATTGTTGATCCATATTTTGTATTGGCCCATGGTTTGTATTGACACATGGTATTGACACATGGTATTGACCCATGGTATTGGCACCTAGACTTAGTATATAAGTTTGTGTTGAGACCAATGAAGGCACCGTGAAGTTATTTGTATTGAGCTTGCTCAAAGGAGGTTGCCCCCTCAAAGTGGCCTGCGATCAATATAAAAGTGATTCTGAGTTCTGTTATTTCTGTTATTTCGTGTGTTTTCATTAATTAATTATTGCAGGTTTTTCACATCTGGTATCAGAGCACTTTCTTGGGGTCGTTGGGTGAAATTTCTGCCAAATTTTGTTTTTTTCGCATCTGTCACAGCTTCGGATCTGGGAATAATCCCTATCCGCTTAACTGTGGGAAGTACTTGGGCATAAGCCCTAAAACTCATTGTGAGGAGTACCACAGGAACCCTGAAATAGCTGGCCCATTAAGAGGACCTGATCGACTAGTTCCCACCCATGAGGTAAACCAAGAGCTGTCGTTTGTGGCAAAGTGATTATCAGTTTTACCTGAGCCGTGGAGTGAGGGGTACTGCCCCAATACGCAAGCCGTCAGACAGCATTGGTGGCCGAATGAATACCCTGAAACGATAGGAAGCCGCACATACCTGGGGTCCATATCTATTTTCTGTTGCCGATCACTTCCGCACCGTTTCAGATCCATTCCGAGCCGTTTCAGATCCATTTTGATAGTCGTTCCAGATCCAGCCGTTACAGATCTATTCTGAAAGTCATTTTAGATCCAACCATTTTTTATCCATTTAATGTCGTTTCAGATCCATCTGTTGCCGATCCCTTCCGTGCCATTGCAGATCTATTTGTTCCCAATCCCTTCCACGCCATTGCAGATCTATCTGTTTCTGATCCCTTCCGCGTCGTTTTTTCGCCATATCTTTCTTGTTTTAACTCTGTTTCCCTTGAAACTTCCCGAACACCCCTGCAATCCCATTCTGCATATTTCATTCCTGAAGACCCTATCCCAAATTCTACTTCCTAAAGCCAGAAATCTCACATTTGTCTATTTCTAGGGTTGTCATAACTTCTTCAATTTTCAGCCACTCGCCTCCAAATTTTGCCACCGTGTTCATTCTCTATTTTTGCTTCTTTGTCCCTCTTTGACAAATTTTCTCATTCTTTCACCCCGCTTCTGAAATCCACATTTTTTGCTTCCCTGTCCATCAGAAAGTGTCCAAAACCTAGTCAAACCCCAATTACCCATCCAAGTTTTTCCCAAATCCAAATTCCAATTTACTAAATAAGCTTTTGTTTGTGTTTTTCTATCCATTCCCCCAAAAAAAAAAACTCTTGGTTATGGTTGTCACCCGCGCAGGATTAAAAACCATGGAGGAAGCACTTGCAGCCATCCAAACCAAACTCCAAGATCTTGATGAAAAATTTCTCAACCTCCATTCAGCATTCAAACATGAACAATAACCGACAGCAAGAATCTTCTGCAGCCAATGGGTTCTCTTCTTCCAGCTCTTTCTGTGGTCCGAAGCTTGAATTTCCTCGCTTCAATAGCACTGATCTGACTGGATGGATCTATCATGCAGAACAGTATTCCAATCTGCATAATACTTTTGATGTCCAAAAAGTTCCACTTGCATCCTTTCATTTGGAACAGGAAGCCCTTCAATGGTACCTGTTATCACCTAAACTGTAGTTACCCCTATGGATGTATCCACTCATGGATGGCAATAGGGAAGGGCAACTCAAAAGGTGCAATCACGATCACCTCGACCTCCAATAGATGGTTGTCATGCCAGTCGAGGCAACCTTCACTTTATGTTATCTAGCCCAGACAACAAAGGGGGAGAACCGATCTACTCCCGATAGGAGAGATCAAAACCAAGACACCAAATCAAGTTAATTCTAAGTGAAGTAAGGTGTATGGTTTATCCTAGACCTAAGGATGAAGTTACAAGACAAGTGAGGGGTTCAATGAGTATAGTTTTGGTTCATTATTGATGTGAGAGTAACTTATGATTTGTGAAATAGGATCCAGGATCAAAGTACTAGTTCAATGTGAGAAAAATCCACTACCTTGGGAACTGTGTCCAATGCAGGGTAGTTTATGGGTTGAATTGGGGCTAACTAGTACAAGTGACAAGCTTGATCATGATACATGATGACATCAAAGGGTTTAGTTCAGCACACAAAGGTCAAACCACAAGTTGATCCAACAATCTAGGAAAGTCGAATTGACTTGGAGAGAAACCAGTGCCTTGGGAATTGGGATAATGGAGTCAAAGTAAGGTTAACTTGTGGTTAAGGACTCCTATTGCATGAGACAAGTGGGCAATTAAAGTCTTGATGGATGAATAGATCTAGATCTAGAGATTTGATGTTTGACCTAAGTGGACCACAATCCCTTAAAACAAGGAATGTTATTCCCAAGGCAAGATTTGACAAGGTGACCTACTAGACCTAGGTTTTGAATTATGCTCGTTCCAAATCAACAAAGATCTCATGTACCCATGTCCTAGAAGTAGACCAACTCACTTCTCCAAGGTGGTGCGACTTTACCCAAGGAGGCTAAAAAGTGGGATAAATGACTCAAGACAAGTCCAATGGCATCCAAACTTTAGATCCAAGTGGTTTAAGTAAGTGAGAGTGTGGATCTATAATTTCATGACAATCCAATGGCTAGATCTTACTAGATCTGAGTTTAAAGATACCAAGTGGTCCAAAATGGGGATTAAATCCCTTAAAATGTGGAATAGCGCCCACAAGGTATAAATCAGAAAAGTGACAATCTGGGGGTAGGTTATTGGAGGTGTAGATCATGAAACAAGCGGGATCTCAACTACCCATCAACTAGATCTAGGTCAACTCACCCTCACCAAGAAGTGTGCCCTTGCTTGGAGAAGCCAAGTTGGCTTGGGAAGGGGGTCAAATGGAAGCCAATCCTCACCAAACTATAGATCCGGAATGCCGTGGATACTATAGAGGTGGGTTTTCAAAATTATACCCAACAACCCACTAGATCTTAGTAGATCTGAGAAAATGTAACAATGAGGGTTTGAAGAAATAAGGGTTTTATCAATTTATGAGCTCTGTCAATGGATTGGATCAAGATAAGAGAAACAAACCTGTGGATCTTACCTAGGTAACCTTGTAGATGCCTTGATGATGATGATCTATACAAACCCGATCAATTTGAGAAGCTTTGAGGTAGTTTTCTATGAAATGGATTTAGTCCAAGAAGCCAATGCGCCCTCTCTCCTGCACAACAAACGTCAACAATATCAGATTTGATGTAATCAAGAAATAAGACTAATGCCACAAGAGAAGTAACATAAAGATAACATAGATCACAATGATACTAATGATAAACCCCTGATACAAGCAAATGCCAAGAAAGTCGATTTGAAGAAGCCTTGCAAAATCGCCCTTGTTGAAGTCGCCCTCCTGTAGACAAGACAATGATTTCCAAAAAAGATAGATCTTACCACAAATTCCAAATGCTAGGTTGCAATAGACTTTCCAATCACCATCTAAGAACACCAGATGCAAAGGAGACCACAAGAAAGTTTTTCTATACCAATAATCCAAGAGCCAAAGACCCCTTACAATGAGAAGCTCTCTCTTTTAAATAGGAAGGAGAGGCATCAAAATCCTAACCACTTTTTGAATGAGTGGCTAAGATTAAAAGATACAAATGTCTAATCAATGGTTGAGATGAGCTCAACAATAAAATACATGGATCACTCATAAAATATAACATAAGTGGACAAAATCGCACTAGTAGAGGGGAATCCCACCAAATCATGATGACAAAATATAATAAGAAGCTTATGGTGGGTCCAAGGGGTAATTTTAGCCACCCTTGGTCAATCCCCATAGCACAATAATAATAAAATAGTCATCAATATACCAAATCGTGCCTCTGGTCAAATCGTAGGCCTCAAAAGACCTCAGAAATCATCAGAAAGTGCCATAAGTGATGGATGTAGGCCCTGATGAAGCTGAAACTGCTGGACGAGGCGTGGCAGACATCAATCCATCATCACTGATCATCCCATGCCAAAACATTGCCTCAGTAGCCCAAATCGAATTCCTCAATAGCCATTTCTACCAATCCTGAAATGCCTTGGGAAGCGTGAAACTGCCCCAAACTACCTCCTGGAGTGTCCTGCGTTGTCAAGGTGAGGGCACCAGTGTGTTCGGGAGGGGGATAATATGGTAAAAACAATTGGCTGGACCACCCCCTCCAAGAACAGTGCCCTAGGTCAACCGGATAAAAATCACATCTGCTTTGACAGGGTCTCCAACAGACCAAAACTGCACTGGGATAGCCTACTGAGGCTCAATCATCACTGTAATTGCTCGGAACTTAAAACAAAGTGTCTCATTGGACTAGGAAGGTCCAAATCCATCAAAGATGTGTACTCATACACCATATGAGTCTCTGCATGATCAAAATATATATCCAATATACCAGAATAGGTCAAATAATAATAATCTGTAAATGATCAAATACTGCTGTAAACCATGAATCATCATCATAACCCTGTAGCTGCTGCATGGAATCATCATGTACATGTACATAGACCATATATCATCTCTCCATATCATCACAAGGTCTAACCATCTCATGTCCTATGGTTGACCTTGGTCAAACTAGGTTTGACCAAGTCAAATAGACCAAATATAACTCAGACCATCATCAGAAGCTGCTGCAAAGTGGCAAAGGTTAATGCATGCTCTACAACTTATTCAAATAACAATTATAACACAAAGTAATCATTACTGGCGATCTAAATCCAAATATATAATGTCATTAATTATTATTATTACTCAGACTAGACTTTCAAGATCATACTCACTTCATAGCTGTGATCAATTTGCTAGTGAAGGGTGAAGGCTAAAATAACTGGCTAGGCTAAGGGATGACTTGACTGACTTAACTTTGTGACACTTTGGCAAAGGGAAAGGGAATACACACCATAGTATATACTGAATGAGCAACAACACAAGGAATGGCGGTGTCTCACAAATGGATGAGTTGTTCAAAGAGGGTTTATTCACCTTTAACAGATGCGCACAATCCATAATACAAATGAGGCCAGTAATAATTTAGATATAGCATTTAAGTTCCATTGCTTTTTGGGCCTGAAGTTTCCATAGCCTTGATCTATGTGTGTTTATAAACACATTGCATAGAATTACATTTATTTTAGGCTTTCTGCTGCAGGTGTGTTTTTAAGGCACTTGTTTACCTGAGCACTTCTAGGTGTGTCACAGACAGCTTGTTTACCTAGGTATTTACATTTCCAAAAGATATAACATTTTATTTTCATGGCCATTTTCATTTGGCATGCCTTTCATTCATGTGTGTTGAAAAACACATTGCATGAATGGGCTTTTCATACAAGATATAACATTTCATTTTCCAGATTTTGTATTCATGGCAGGACTAAAAGTTTCAGGTTTAGCCAGCGCAACATTAGTGACTAGGGAGAGTTCACAAGGAACTCCAACTCACCATAGGTAAGTTTTGTCACCAACTCAGAGCCAAGACACAATAAACAAGGAAGCTCATCCATTACAGAGGCTACAGTGGGGAAAAGATCCTCCATGTCACTAGTCAAGTAGTAAGTCAAGGTGATAAACTAAAAGGTAGGCAATGGATGGATGAAGACAATGAATAATGGAGCCAACACTAGCAAGCCAAGGTATGGTGGAATGATCACCTCTATTCTCCCTAAGGAGGGTAAAACCAATGACTATGAATAATGAACTTCTAAGTCTTAGTAGGGACAATATAATATATATAATAAGATCAACTAGGTCCACATATCTATATGATCGCCAGATCATGACACTAAGTGCTAAGACATGCTATAAGAATAAATATAAATAATGAGTATTAATAATGAACTTCTAAGTCTGAGTAGGGACGATATAATATATATAATAAGATCAACCAGGTCCACATATCTATATGATCGCTAGATCAGGACACTAAGTGCTAAGACATGCTATAAGAATAAATATAAAAGCAATATAACCATAACACAATGATATACCTGCTGAGTCATATACCTAAATGCCCATCATCTGAACCATCATCTGTCCTCTCAAACTACTACTGCAACTCTGGGCACTACAGACTGTTCTGTACAAATGGTATAATGGCTACATCGGTCATCTCTCTGAGTGTCCTGAGACTCAGTCATGGCATCTCTCTGAGTGTCCTGAGACTCAGTCATGGCATGGGGAATATATACTGCTATCCAAAATCTGATAGTGATCCAATATAGATGCTCATCTCAGCATCTCAATGTAAGGGAACTGGTTGAATAGTGTACTAGAATCAGAAAAATAATGTATGGTAGCCCGGCTACTATATATGTGATAACAGTACCGTTGGTACATCAAGGCTCATGAGAAGCCAAAATGGACAGATTTTTGCCAACTCTTTTTGCAACGATTTGGTCCTAGTGCTTTTGATGACTTCATCGGAGCACTCACTAAACTTCGTCAAATTGGCACTGTGAGAGAGTATCAAACAGAATTTGAGAAACTAACCAACCACACAGAAGGATTGTCTGATGACTTCTACAGGAGTTGTTTTATCAGTGGTCTTAAGGATGAAATCTGCCCAGAGGTCAAAATGTTCTGTCCCAACACAATGATGGAAGCCCTGGGGTTGGCTAAGTTGGCAGAAGACAAGATTGCCGCCCAACAGCGCTCCAAACTCATTTGTGTTCTCTTCCGAAATATGGGTTCTCAACGACCTCCCATCTCGCCAGCTCCTCGACCAACTCCTATCAAGCATTTGTCCGAAACAGAGATGCAGGAACGCAGAGAAAAAGGGCTTTGTTATAATTGTGATGAAAAATTCACTTGGGGACATAGATGTGTTCAACAAAAGCTCTATCTCTTGGATGTGGATTCTCCGCCCGCCTCTGAAGTTGGTGAAGAAGCTCCAGATACACCGGATGATCAGGTCAACATTCAGGAGCCGCCTATTGACTTCCCATCGCAGGAAGACTTCCCATCTCAGGAAGACCACCCAAATATATCTCTCCATGCTTTATCCAGCGTCACCACCCCCCAAACAATGCGGGTCAGGGGTTACTTCAAGAAGCTTCCTCTTACAATACTCATTGATTCTGGTAGCACTCATAACTTCATTGACCCTCGAATTGCCAAACATGCTGATTTTTTTGTCCATCCTTGCTCCAACTTTGAAGTCATGGTTGCCAATGGGGGAATCTTACCCTGCAAGGGAAAGTGTCACAATGTGCGTATCTCTCTGGAAGATTATAACCTGAGCTCTAACATGTTTGCCTTGTCATTAAGTGGATGTGATGTGGTTTTGGGTGTTCAATGGTTACGCACACTTGGCCCCATCTTATGGGATTTTGCTGAACTTTGGATGCAGTTTTCAGTCAATGGGACACAACAAAAATTTATGGGTTTAAAACCAGGGTCTCTCCACATCATCAGTTCACATCGCCTGGAAAAGATCCTTAAGAAGGATTCACATGGTGTCATCGCTTAACTCCATTCCATCCAGATGCACCCACCAACGGTCTCCACTACTTCCTTGGATAGATATGCAGGTGTCTTTGTTGCACCAGTGGGCTTGCCTCCTTCAAGAGACCTTTCCGGTAAGCATTTAGCCGCATCTACATCTCAGCAGGAAATGATGGCTATTTTGCCTGCAGTACAGAAGTGGCAGCCATCCCTACTAGGAAACTATTTCTGCATCAAGAATGATCTCCAGAGTCTGGAACATTTTCTGGAACAACGGGTCTCCTCACCAGCACACCGGAAATGGGTTATCCAACTCATGGGTTATGACTATGCGATCACTTACAAGAAAGGTAAGGATAATATGGTGGCAGATGCTCCTTCTCGCCAATTGGATGACCCAGTTTCTCTTAGAGCTATTTCTTTGCTTGTTCCAAATTGGTTGTAGTCTGTTCAACAGGGCTATCTCTTCTATGAAATCCATGCTTCTTCATCGGCAGGGCACTCTGGGTTCCTCAAAACCTATGACTGGGAACAATGTAACTTCTTTTGGCAGAAATTGAAAATGAAAATTCACCAGATGGTGGTTGAGTGTGATACTTTCCAGGTCAACAAGGGTGAAACGACACTCCTTTCGGGACTGCTCGAACCCTTGCCCATCCCTACATAGATGTGGACATCTATTTCTATGGATTTCCTAGAAGCGCTCCAGTGGTACAATACCACATCTAAAAGGACACCATATGAAGCTGTTTATGGACCGACATCGCCAATTCTTCTTCCATACACGCTCAGCAGCTCCCAGTTCACGCAATTGACTCGGTTCTTCGAAACCGCGATCAGATTCTTCTCATTCTGCAGGACAATCTTCACATGGCAATAATTCAACTGAAACAACAAGCCGATCAACACCGTTCTGAGCGCACTTTTCACGCAGCTGATATGGTCCTTCTTCATCTACAGCCTTCCAAGCAATCCTCCCTGAAACTCAAAAGGGGTCTGTGGGTTGGAATGCAACCTGAGGATGCTACAGGGGAACCACTCCTTCAGATTCTGTATCAATTTCCACATCTAAAGCTTTGAGGACAAAGCTTTTTCTAAGGGAGAGGGGATGTTAGGAACCCATGTCAACCCTTCTATTTACTTTGTTAGTATATTGTTGTTGGACGCATATGCTTTGTAAGTCGTCCTGTAGTATTTGTTGATCCATAGTTTGTATTATTGTTGTTGGACACATATGCTTTGTAAGTGGTCCCGTAGTAATTGTTGATCCATATTTTGTATTGGTCCATGGTTTGTATTGACACATGGTATTGACCCATGGTATTGGCACCTAGACTTAGTATATAAGTTTGTGTTGAGACCAATGAAGGCACCGTGAAGTTATTTGTATTGAGCTTGCTCAAAGGAGGTTGCCCCCTCGAAGTGGCCTGCGATCAATATAAAAGTGATTCTGAGTTCTGTTATTTCGTGTGTTTTCATTAATTATTTATTGCAGGTTCTTCACATTCTTCTATCTTAGTTCTTTTTTTTTGAGGTCTTTCTTCCTCTTCTTCTTCACTATCATCTTCTACTAGATGTGCTTGATGTCTTCTGTCACGGAAATTCTTCTTGTGTTCCCCTTTCTTTGATGGACAATCTCTAGCAATGTGTCCTATTTTGTGGCAAATGTAACACTGGAAAGAGGAGTAATCTTTTCTTGAATGGTTCCCTCTTTTCTTATGGAACTTCCTGGGAGATCTAGACTCCTTGTAACTTTCCTTCTTGAAGTTGGATTGACTTCTTCTTCTCTTGGTATGGGTGGCTAATGCTTAATTATCTTCTTTGAGTAAGGCTTCTTTATTGGCTACTCTAGCCTCTTCTTGAATACAATCCTCCCATACAATATCAAACTTCATGCTTTCCTTTCTGGCACACATGGTCTGGATGAATGAATCCCAAGGTCTAGTGAGACCATTGAGAGCAGTCATGACTAGTTCATCTTCATCAAGGGAGTCTCCAATGGCTTCTAGTTGTTCCTTGAACTGGGAGACCCTTGTGAAGTAATCTTGAATGGATTCTCCTTGACTCATCTTAGTGCTCTTCAATTAGGCTCTCAAGTTCCTCTTCCTATTGGTGTTCCTTCCTTCATACATTCTGGCTAGGGCATCATACATTTCTTTTAAGGTCTTCTTGGATGACACTTGAGGGATCAAGTGATCTTTGATAGAATCAACAATGATTCTCTTTGCCCTAATCATGTCCTTCTTGTACTTCTCTTTAGCTTCATCTTCACCAGGTTCTGCAACTTCATCTTTGATGTATTGGGCAAGATCATTCTCTTCAAGAATGAGACCAATCCTATATTTCCATGCCCGGAAATTCTCTATACCCTCTAGCTTGTCCTCAAGATTAGTGCTTGGGGCCATCTTATCCAAGAGGTCACCGAAAATTGAAAATTCTCAAAATACAAAACAGATCTTACCAGGAGATGTGCTTGACTGAATTGAGTTGACTGGTGTACTTTGTTTCTGGAAACTTCAACTTTTCACCCTTCAAACTTGACCAACAAATTTCGGATCTGCAACAGGTTTTATGGTTTACTGGTTTGCAGCTTTTCTGGTTTATTGCTGCACAGGTTTGCAGCTTTTCTGGTTTATTGGTGCACAGGTTCGCAGCTTTTCTGGTTTTCTGGTCCAGAAGTCAAACTAGGGTTTGACATATTCAGGGGTTCTACCCACTCAAAAACTTCGATCTAGGGCTCAGAATTTCGCTTTTTGAGGAGGACCATCCAGCCATGCTCTCAGATTCCAAAAATTCCAATGTTTGCAGAAACCCTAATTTCTCACCGGAGGAGAGAGACTTTCACCTTGTGAAAGATGTCCTATTCAGGCTAGCTCTGATACCATGTTAAGTTTAGCATAAAAAATCACAACAAGAGCATAATAAGGATCACTGAAAGAAACACAATCACAAGATAGACACAGATTTATCTTGGGAAACCCTCATGGGGTAGAAAACCCAGCAAAGCTTCCTCAATATAGATGACCAACAAATACAAAGATGTAATCCCCAAACAAGAGCTCCTTCTCCTCCTTCGCAGATCTCTCTCTCTCTCTCCTATGCGAGTTTCACAAGTGAGTGAGTGTGTGTTAAATGAGGAACACACCTCCTCTATTTATACTTTACTTCACTTGATTTTTAACCCTAACTGATCCGACTTCTCCTCAGAGAGTCTAATAACTCCTAATAACTTAACTCAAGGCCGACACCACTAGGGAAGTCTAATAACCCTAGTTACAACATCCCGATGGAGGAATAAACATCTCTGGATATACAATAATGTCCCGACGGAGGAATAAACATCTCAGGATTATAAAGTACAAGTAGACTATTCTTAGAAGTTACAATATTTCAACACTACCTTGGCCATTGTTACCTCCTAAACGTGCACTTCAAGTGGTAAAGCCCTAAAACAAAAGTGCAACCCCTAGGGAACTTAAAAGGGCTACCCACTGTCACCTCAGTATCTCCCTCTCTCACTTTAGGTTGGCTCTTCTCCAACACAAGCGAGGTTCCCTAAGATAGGATTTCTTAGAGTATGACAAGGTGGCTCAAGGTTATGTGCATTGTAAAGAAATAGCTCAACAAAACAATTTTTTTGTAGTATAGTGAAAATAAGGTAGTGACAACCCAATATGGGGCAAAAGGAATCAAGAATAATCAATCTAAGAGAGCTATGAATGGTTAAAGTAAATAAAGCTAGTATACATACCACAACTCGCCTTAACTTGTTGCTAAATAATGATGAAATAACTTGGAGGAACAATCAAACCATACTACGAGAGTGTGTCCTACAATGTAGTGTTAGCCCAACAACTCCTAAAAGATGATAGATATAAGATAACACATTCAGAAATAAGACATCCAAGGAAATTAAATGGAGAAAAGCCCTCACATTAGACCCTTCCAATATAGTAGATATACACTTCTTCTTGGCTTCTCAAGCATGCTCTTTACAAGTGGTTCCTAGTGTTAGTACAGACATTTACTCTAGAAAAGAGTCGAGGATGACAATCCAATTCTAGCTATCCGAGCAGAATAATTCGGTACGAGAGGTGACTCAGGAAGCAATCAAGTTTTAATTCTATTCAATAAGCAAGCGACTACAATTGAAAATTGATTGGGAGATGCATCAAAGACGAATGCGAATGACCCCTTGCCATGACCGAAGGATCCGTTCGTGGAGTGTCGCACTAGAAGCAATTATAAAGGGAACAAAGAATCGATGACATGGATCGAGTGGAGACTGAGATCAACGGTTGTAGTGACTCAGGCTCCACAAAGTGCTCGGGCATTAATCTAATCTCATGAGATTGAAAACAAACAACCGTTAACACATGTGAGCAACAGGGTGCTTCAGGGTCACAAAAGCAGGTGCAAAATACTACTTTTATTCAATCCTGAAACCACCTTTGTATTCTCAATCAATCTTCGTATTCTAGAACATGTTAGAGTGATGGGGCAGAAAACTGGGTCCCACTGTCAAAAAGTAATATTATTGGCAGAAAATTGATCAATTCTCTGTCAGACGATCAACGATCGAAAGTGATTCAAGCCTCCCAAGGTGCGCGAAAGTTAATCTTACCCCATGAGCTTGAACCTGAAACCGCGAGAACATGTGTCAACATGAGAATTATTCAGGCTCTCAAAAGCAATCTAGGTATACCGATTTTCCTCGACCCTGAAACCACCATACCACCTCTTAGTGGACGCAAATGGGACCTGTTCCCAACGGGCCCAACATCTTTGACTGCCCTTGTTATACTTGCAATGTCTTTGCCCAATAAATGACCCTGTGCCTCGCCGTATTGACCAATGGGCTCTTGACATGTGTCGCTCTTATTGAATGCGCCAAAATTCAAATCGTCTGCTATAGAGGCCCAATTTTCGAACTCTTGAGTATTGTTTTGCAAGCCATATCAAGAGCTCCTCAATCTCAGTCTCTTGCCTGCACAATTCTACCGTTTAGTTGTGCTTCCTCATCATCCGAAGAGTCTTTTATTATCGCCATGGCCTCCGCTTCTGAAGCTCCACAGTCTCCATCGACCAGTAGCCCATACAACCAAGAAGAGCACTTGGTGTTGTTGTAAATGTAACTTCGGAAGATATTTATTTGTATTTTATAATTATATTATTATTGTATTTTATTTGTACCTCTGACGAAGATGTTTTTTTAATCATCAACTAGGATCGTCATCATCAGCATCATGAAGTGTAGGACTGCATCATCATCATTATACCAAGACATGTGTTGTCACAATTTCAGACTACAACTTTCACTGTGCATAATCATCATATTACTGTAAATCATGTCACTGTGCTCTAATTGAATGTATCATCAAGCACATACCATCATTTTGGACTTCAAAAACAGGCTGAGTACTGAGCATCTCACTGATCATATCATAATATATCACTGAGTTATCTGCGCATCACTGCGTGATCATCATATCACTGTATACTAAGCATATTTCTGTGCACTGAGCATATGATTGTGGAAATATTTCTGATCTGATCATGTCACTGAAAATATCTGTGTGTAAACATACTGAGCATAGGTATAGTCATCATACTAGGATACATCATCAAACAACTGAGTTTATGCTGAAAATCTGAAGCAGCCTGAGGAGAGTCCGAAATTTTGGAATATGCTCTTTAAAACATTGTATGGACAGTGCGAATTCTGCAGAGAAGAGACAGTTCAGACCTCTCATGGAGCAGCCCGAAATTTACTTAAGGAGCAGACCGAAATTTCGAGGAGGCAGCCCAAAAGATTTTCAAGAAAAATAGCAGAAAAAAAAACTTCTTGTAACCCGACAGAGTTTTATGCTGAGTATTTGGGTACAGATGTAGCCACAGTGAAGACCATGAATTCAGAGCTATCTCACTTGTTATCACATAAAATAAGGCGGACTAGCTTGTAAATATTTATACACATGTTTTATGAAAAAAAATATTTCTGGGCTGACCTAGTTTTTAAGAGTATTTTTTTTTTAAATAAATTTTTTTATTTAATAATTAAAATGCTGGGCCGACTTCTATGAGATGTAAAATATTGTTTATTATTATTTTATTTTGTTGTGTCATATGACCACTTCCTACCATAAGCAATGGTGTCCTCCATAAGCATAAGGGTGGGTGTCCATTAAGCCACTAGGGCTTCCAAGGACATGCCATGTGCAAGAGCATGCTTCCTCGAAAGTTTGTGGGCTTCAACACATTATGACCACATTTTAAATGAAAGTGTTTAATCAAACGACCACAACTATCATGGGTTCAATTGTGGTAGCAAGGTTCCAAAGGGAGTTATTTATTAATCTTTTATTTCTTTTGTTAGTGAACTTGTTAAGAGTTTAGGGTTTGATGTTAAGTCATCAAAGTCACCACATGTGAGGGTATAAGGACCATCAAGGTGTGGGTTCAAGGACTTTCTTAACCATTTTGACCATCCCAAGGGTATCAACACACAAATGACCCACATTACTCTTGCCATTCCTTCAAGGGTACAAGGACCATTAGACCATAAAATGTGGGGGTGCCTAGACATCTCCTAGGGTACCATGACCTTATTAAAACACAAATGACCACATAATGGTTCATTTGGCCTATTGCAACTTCTTCAACCCACCAAGGACACTTTCTAGGGTACTAGGGAATAGATTCTATGCCTGGGGAACCATAGAAACAACTTAGGGAAACTTAAACACAATAAAGAGTAGACAGGGCTTTTGTCATTGTCCCAAGGGCTCCAAGGGCTTCAGACTTGGGCTTGGACAAGGTCAAAAGGTCTCTGTTATCACATATATAGTAGCCGGGATACCATACATTATTTTTCAGATTCCAAAGCACTTTTCAACCAGTTCCTTTACATTGAGATGATGAGATGAGCATCTATCTATGGATCACTATCAAATTTTGGACAGTATATGTATTCCCCATGCCATGACTGAGTCTCAGGACACTCAGATAGATGACCGATGTAGCCATTATACCATTTATGCAGAGCAGTCAGTAGTGCCCAGAGTTACAGTAGCAGTTTCAGAGGACAGATGATGGTTCAAAGGATGAGCATTCAGGTATATGACTCAGCAGGTATATCATGGTGTTATGGTTATATTGCTTTTATATTCATTCTTATGGCATGTCTTAGCACTTAGTGACATGATCTGGCGATGATATAGGTATGTGGACTTGGTTGATCTTATTATATATATTCTACTGTCCTTACTCAGGCTTAGAAGTTCACTACTCATACTCATTGGTTTTACCCTCCCTAGGGAGAATAGAGGTGATCATTCCACCATACCTTGGCTTGCTAGTGTTGGCTCCATTATTCATTGTCTTCATCCATCCATTACCTACCTTTTAGTTTATCACCCTGACTTACTACTTGACTGGTGGCATGGAGGATCTTTTCCCCACTGTAGCCTCCGTATTGGATGAGCTTCCCTGTTTATTGTGTCTCGGCTCTGAGTTGGTGACAAAACTTACCTTTGGTGAGTTGGATTGTAGGCCTAAATCATTCTGGTCGGTTGTCCCGATGTTTGGCATTGGCTCGAACTCCCCCTAGTCACTTGAGATGTTGTTGGCTAAAACTGAAAGCTCATGTACTACTTATGGAAACTGATAAATTCGCCCATGGAAACTAAAAAGGGCAAGAGCGATGAACTGCTGAAAGATACTCCTCGAAGAGTATAAGAAAGGTCCAAAAAAGCAATGATTCTTAAAAGCTATATCTAAACAATTGCTGACCTTATATATGTATAAAAAAACATGCCTTGGATGCAAGCTGCAACTAGTTGTGCTTATCAGCACACCTGAGATCTGAAGGGTTATGTAGGCCAAAAAGGCCATAAAATGAAATTGAATGATCCTAATGAACCTGGATCAACTTGATGTAGACATGATGCCTTAAGTTGAATAAGCACTCTCTAAACAACTTATCCATTTGTGAGACACCGCCATTCCCTGTGTTGTTGCTCATTCAATATATAATATGGTGTGTATTCCCTTTCCCATGTCCAAAGTGTCACAATGTTAAGTCAGTCAGTCGCCCTTTAGCCTAACCATTTTATTTTAGCCTTCACCCTTCACTAGCAAATTGATCACAACTACGAAGTGAGTATGGTCCTGAAAGTCTAGTCTGAGTCATATAAATAATTAATGACAATATATATTTGGATTTAGATGGCCAGTAATGATTACTTTGTGTTATAATTGCTATTTGAATGAGTTGTAGAGCATGCATTAACCTTTGACACTTTGCAGCAGCTTCTGATGGTAGTCTGAGTTATATTTGGTCAATATTGACCTGGTCAAACCTAGTTTGACCAAGGTCAATCACAGGACATGAGATTATTGGACCTTATGATGACACGGGTAGATGATATATGGTCTATGTACAAGTACATGATGGTTCTATGCATCAGATACAGGTTTATGATGATGATCTATGGTTTTCAGCATTATTTGATTATTTACAGATTATTATTATTTCACATGTTCCGGTATATTGGGTATATTATATGATCATGCAGAGAGCTATATGGTGTATGAGTACACATCTTTGATAGTTTTGGACCTTCTGAGTCCAATGAGACAGTCTATTTTCCGTTCTGGGCAGATACAGTGATGATTTAGCCTCAGTAGGCTGTCTTAGTGCAATTTTGGTCTGTCAGAGACCCTGTCAGAGCAGAGATGATTTTTATTTGGTTCACCTAGGGCGTTGATGATGGAGGGGGTGGTCCAGCCACTTGTTTTTACCATATTACCCCCCTTCCGAACACACTAGTGCCCTCACCTTGACAACGCAGGCACTCCAGGAGGCAGTTTGGGATAGTTACACGCTTCCCAAGGCAGTTTTGGATTCATAGAAATGGCTATAGAGGAATTCGATTTGGGCTACTGAGGCAAAGTTTTGGCATGGGATGATCTGTGATGACGAGTGGGATGTCTTCCGCACCTTCTCCAGCAGTTTCAGCTTAATTGGGGCCCACATCTATCACTTATGGCACTTTCTGATGATTTCTGAGGTCTTTTGAGGCCTACGATTTGTCCATAGAGGCACGATTTGGTATATTGATGACTATTTTATTATTATTGTGCTATGGGGATTGACCAAGGCTGGCTAAAATTACCCCTTGGACCCACCACAAGCTTATTGTTATATTTTGTCATCATGATTTGGTGGGATCCCCTCTCCTAATGCGATTTTGTCCACTTATTGTTATATTTTATGGTTGATCCATGTATTTTATTGTTGAGCTCATCTCAACCATTGATTAGATCTTTTGATCTTTTAATCTTAGCCACTCATGTAAAAAGTGGTTAGGATTATGCTCTCTCTTCATCCTATTTAAGGAGAGAACCTCTCATTGTAAAATCATCTAGAGATTTTTGGCTCTTGGCTCTTGGAATAAAAATTCTATCTTTTGGAGTACATGCTTGGGTTGGAGTGGATGTTGGTTGTTTGATTGTAAATGCTTTTGTCCATTGCACTGGAGGATCTATTGTAGCTATCTTGCATTTTGCCATATCTTTTTACAGGTGGAGAAGACTTCTTCAACAAGTGCGAATTGGTGGGGAGGCTTGCCCTTTAAGCTTGGAGGACGTTTTGGGTTAAACAGGGAGTGGTTTTGTCTTTGCACCAACTATTCTTTGCTTATCTCTTTCTTGCTTGTATCTACCTTCAACATGTTAAACTTATTGATGCTTTGCTCCTTGGTTTTGACAGGTTAGAGGGACACATATGTGGCTTGGAAAAATCGATTTTGCAAGAGGGCTTCAAAAATTCTCCATTTGATCTTTGGCAAAAGTAATCCTCATCTCAACTAGCATTCATCTCTTCATCCAGGTATGCTCCAAAGGTATGATCTTCTTCTTCTTTGAATCATCCATAATTTCTAGATCATAAAAACCCTAATTAATCAAAACCCTCATTTTGGTTTTTCTTAGATCTACTTAGATCTAGCCTTGCTTTTGAAAAGATCTTAGGAACCCACCTCTATAGCATCCACCCCTAGTTGGATCTATAGTTTGGTGGTGATTGGGTTAAAATTGACACACTTTTCAACGCAATATAGCCCTCTTGAACCCTCTTGAACCAAATCGCACTTCCTTGGAGAGGCTTGTTAGGTTAGATCTAGCATGTGGGTAGGTGAGATCCCACTTGATTTGCAATCTACACACTTGATAACCTACCCCTAGACTTTTATTTGGGTGATTTCTACCTTGTGGGCACCATTCAACATTTTAAGGGATTAAAACCCCCTTTTGAACTACTTGGCACCTTAAAACTCAGATCTAGTAAGATCTAACCCTTGGATTGACTTGATTTTCTAGATCCACATAGATCATTGCCTAAGTTACTTGGATCTACAATTTGGTGGCCATTGGACTTGATTTGACACACCTTATCCACCTTTTAGCCCTCCTTGAGCAAGGTCGCACTTCCTTGGGTGATTGAGTTTGCCCACTTCTAGGACCTGGGTAGTTGAGATTTCAGTGGATTTGGAACGGGCATACCTTGAAACCTATATCTAGAGTATCATTTTGTGATGATCTGCCTTTGGGGTAGCATTCCTTGTTTTAAGGGATTGTGGTCGACTTGGGTCATTTCATGAAATCCTAGATCTAGCAAGATCCAACCACTCTATCTCAATTAGCCCACTTGTCTTGACCTCTAGGTGTCTCAATCTACACTTTGACATATCTCTTGACTCCATTAACCCATCCAACAAGGCACTAGTCCTCAAGCAAGTCGCACTCCTTGGGAATTGTGTCAAACCTTAAATCCAGTACATGGGTACTCCTAATTTCAACTTAGATCCATAGATCTACTCATTACATATCCTCTAGTGCCAATTGCATCCCTTAATTTCAGCTTGTGGGTCCACATTAAGCCATTTCACATATCCCAAGAAAGTAGGACCCACTTGTGTAACACATGGTACTATATCTTATCATTATAACTAATCATGTGGCCTAAATCATACATTGGTTGAAACACTAATCATTCCTCAAACCACCTTCAACCATACTTTAATTTCTAGGCCTACTTTACCATGCATTGGTTTTCGTAACTTACCATTTACTCATCCCTAGGAACCTTTGTTTGGGTCCAATCATCTTTGTTTAGTTATAGGGTCTTGTTATCACATATATAGTAGCCGGGCTACCATACATTATTTTTCTCATTCCAGTACACTATTCAGCCAGTTCCCTTACATTTGAGATGCTGAGATGAACATCTATATTGGATCACTATCAGATTGTGGACAGCAGTTGTATTCCTCATGCCATGACTGAGTTCCAGGACACTCAGAGAGATGACCGTTGTAGCCATTATATCATTGGTACAGAGCAGACAGTAGTGCCCAGAGTTACAGCAGCAGTCTCAGAGGACAGAGGATGGTACAGGTTGATGAGCTTTCAAGTATATGACTCAACAGGTATATCATGGTGTTATGGTTAGATTGCTTTTATACTTATTCTTATAGCATGTCTTAGCACTCAGTGTCATGATCTGGCGATCATATAGATATTTGGACCTGGTCGATCTATTATATATATTACATTGTCCCTACTCAGACTTAGAAGTTCACTATTCATACTCATTGGTTTTACCCTCCTTAGGGAGAATAGAGGTGATCATTACACCATACTTTGGCTTGCTAGTGTTGGCTCCATCATTTCATTGTCTTCATCCATCCATGACCTACCTTTTAGATTATCACCCTGACTTACTACTTGACTAGTGGCATGGAGGACTTTTCCCCACTGTAGCCTCTATATTGGATGAGCTTCCCTGTTTATTGTGTCTCGGCTCTAAGTTGGTGACAAAACTTACCTATGGTGAGTTGGAGTTCCTTGTGAATTCCCCCTAGTCACTAAAGTTGTGTTGGCTAAACCTGAAACTTTTAGTGCTGCCATCAATACAAAATCTGGAAAATGAAATGCTATATCTTGTATGAAAAGCCCATTCATGCAATGTGTTTCTAAACACACATGAATGAAAGGCGTGCCAAATGAAAGTGGCCATAAAAATAAAATGTTATATCTTGTGGAAAATAAATACCTAGGTAAACAAGTTGTCCATGACACACCTAGAAGTGCTCAGGTAAACAAGTGCCTTAAAAACACACCTGCAGCAGAAAGCCTAAATAAATGTAAATCTATGCAATGTGTTTATAAACACACATAGATCAAGGCTATGGAAAATTCAGGCCCAAAAAGCAATGAAACTTAAAAGCTATATCTAAACAATTGCTGGCCTTATTTGTATTATGGATTGTGCGCATCTGTGAAGGTGAATAAACCCTCTTTAAACAACTCATCCATTTGTGAGACACCGCCATTCCCTGTGTCATTGCTCATTCAGTATATACTATGGTGTATTCCCTTTCCCTTGCCAAAGTGTCACAAAGTCAAGACAGTTAAGTCATCCCTTAAGCCTAGCCAAGTTAATTTAGCCTTCACCCTTCACTAGCAAATTGATCACAACTATGAAGTGAGTATGATCCTGAAAGTCTAGTCTGAGTAATAATAATAATTAACGACACTATATATTTGGATTTAGATCGCCAGTCATGATCACTCTGTGTTATAATTGCTATTTGAATAAATTGTAAAGCATGTATTAACCTTGATACTTTTCAGCAGCCTTGGATGATGGACTGAGTTATATTTGGTCTTGGTTGGACCTAGTTTGACCATGGAGGACCATGGGACATGAGATGTTAGACCTTATGATGATATGGATAGATGATATATGGTCTATGTACACATACAGGATGATTCTATGCAGCAGCTACAGGGTTATGATGATGATTCTGGGGTTACAGCAGTGTTTGTATATGTACAGCACATTATTATTGGCCCTGTTCCGGTATATTGGATATTTATTTTGATCATGCAGAGACTCATATGGTGTATGAGTACACATCTTGGATAGATTTGGACCTTCTGAGTCCAATGAGACAGTTTGTTTTCAGTTCCGGGCACTTACAGTGATGATTGAGCCTCAGT
Source organism: Larix kaempferi (assembly GCA_027924585.1). Classification (NCBI taxonomy): domain Eukaryota; kingdom Viridiplantae; phylum Streptophyta; class Pinopsida; order Pinales; family Pinaceae; genus Larix; species Larix kaempferi. The sequence goes on along the minus strand of BSBM01000088.1, from coordinate 13,535,361 downwards.
AGGCTGTCCCAGTGCATTTTTGGTCTGTTGGAGGCCCTGTCGGAGCAGAGATGACTTTTATCCGGTTGACCTAGGGCGCTGATGATGGAGGGGGTGGTCCAGCCACGTGTTTTTACCATATTACCCCCCTTCCGGACACATTGGTGCCCTCACCTTGACAGCGCCAGCACTCCAGGAGGCTGTTTGGGGCAGTTTCACGCTTCCCGAGGCATTTCAGGATTGGTAGAAATGGCTATTGAGGAAATCGATTTGGGCTACTGAGGCAAAGTTATGGCATGGGATGATCAGTGATGATAGATCGGGACCTTCCACACCTTCTCCAGCAGTTTCAGCTTCATCGGGGCCCGCATCCATCATTTATGGCACTTTCTGTGAATTTTTTGAGGTCTTTTGAGGACCACGACTTCACTATGGAGGCACGATTTGGTACATTCATGATTATTTATTGGTTATTGTGATATGGGGATTGACCAAGGAGGGATAAAATTACCCCTTGGACCCACCATAAGCCTCTTATGATATTTCATCATCATGATTTGGTGGGATTCCCCTCTTCTAGGGCGATTTTGTCCACTTATGTTATATTTTATGTGTGATCCATGTATTATGTTGTTGACCTCATCTCAACCATTGATTAGACATTTGTATCTTCTAATCTTAGCCACTCATTCAAAAAGTGGTTAGGGTTTTGGTGCCTCTCCTTCCTATTTAAAGGAGAGAGCCTCTCATTGTAAAGGGTCTTTGGCTCTTGGATTATTGGTATAGAAAAATATTCTTGTGGAAATTCTTGTGGTCTCCTTTGCATCTGGTGTTCTTAGATGGTGATTGGAAAGTCTATTGCAACCTAGCATTTGGAAATTGTGGCAAGATCTATCTTTTTTTTGGAAATCATTGTTTGTCTACAGGAGGGCGACTTCAACAAGGGCGATTTTGCAAGGCTTCTTCAAATCGACTTTCTTGGCATTCGCTTGTATCAGGGGGTTATCATTAGCATCATTGTGATCTATGCTATCTTTCTGTTACTTCTTTTGTGGCATTAGTCTTATCTCTTGATGCATCAAATCTGATATTGTTGACGTTTGTTGTGCAGGAGAGAGGGCGCATTGGCTTCTTGGACCAAATCGACTTGCATAGAAACTACCTCAAAGCTTCTCAAATTGATCGGGTTTGCATAGATCATCATCATCAAGGCATCTACAAGGTTACCTAGGTAAGATCCACAGGTTTGTTTCTCTTTCCTTTATCCAATCCATTGACATAGCTCATAAATTGTTGAAACCCTAAATATCTTAAAACCCTCATTTTACATTTTCTCAGATCTACTTAGATCTATTGGGTTGTTGGGCGTAATATTAAGAACCCACCTCTATAGCATCCACGGCATCCCGGATCTATAGTTTGGTGAGGATTGACCTCCGTTTGACCCCCTTCCCAGGCTAACTTAGCCTCTCCCAAGCAAGGCGCACTTCCTAGTTTGAGCAGGTTGACCTAGATCTAGGTGATGGATGTTTGAGATTCCACTTGATTTGACATCTACACATCAAATAACATACACCCAGGTTGTCACTTTTCTGAAATTCACCTTGTGGGCCCTATTCCACATTTCAAGGGATTTAAACCCCACTTTGGACCACTTGGAACACTTAAACTCAAATCTAGTAAGATCTAGCCATCGGATTACCATGAAACTATAGATCCATGCCCCTACTTGACTGATCTACCCGGATCTAAAATTTGGGTGCCATCCGACTTGTCTTGACCCACCTAAACCCCACTTTAAGCCTCCTTGGGTAAAGTCGCACCACCTTAGAGAAGTGAGTTCACTCACTTCTAGGAACTGGGTACTTGAGATTATTGCAGATCTGAAACCGGAATAATTCAAAACCTAGGTCTAGACTATCACTTTGTCAAATCTTGCCTTGGGGATAGCATTCCTTGTTTTAAGGGATTGTGGTCCACTTGGGTCAAACCTAGATCTAGACACATTCAACCATCAAGACCTCTATTGCCCACTTGTCTCATGTTGTAGGAGTTCTAAACCATAAGTCAACCCCACTTTGACTCCACTTCCCAATTCCCAAGGCACTGGTTTCTCTCCAAGATAATTCAACTTTCCTAGATTGTTGGATTGACTTGTGGTTTGACCTATGCATGGTAAACTATACCTTTGAAGACATCATGAACCATGGTCAAGCTTGTCTCATGTACTAGTTAGCCCCAATCTGACCCCTAGACAACCGTGCATTGGACACAGTTCCCAAGGCAGTGGGTTTTCCAACATTGAACTAGTACACTCATCCTAGATCTCACTTCAAACGTTATAAGTCACTCTCACATCAACTATGAACCAAAGCTATACCTATTGAACCCCCACTTGGCTTGTGACTTCATCTTTAGGTCTAGGATAAACCATACACCTAACTTCACTTGGAAATACCCTGATTTGGTGTCTTGGTTTTGATCTCTTCTGTCGGGAGTAGATCGGGTCTCCCCCTTTGTTGTCTGGGCTAGATAACATAAAGTGAAGGTTGCCTCGACTGGCGTGACAACCATATATTGGAGGTCGAGGTGATCGTGGTTGCACCTTTTGAGTTGCCCTTTCCTATTGCCATCCATGACTGGATCCATCCATAGGGGTAACTACAGCTTAGGTGATAACATTTTGGCGCCGTTGCCGGGGAGGCAATAGCTTGCCCTAGTTCGACATACTTTTCTTCAAGCATTCCCGTTCTCTTTGCCATAACACTTGGCGCCGGAGACGTAATAGGATTACCTTGGAAAAGCTACTAATCCTTCCCGCATATACAACGACACATATCTTGGTAGAAGAGTTAAATCTACCTGGCGACTCCCAATCGTGACTCCGCTGAGGAGCGAACTCATTTACATCCTTAAAACACTTAGAACTATGCCTTGTATCACTAATTCAGAGAACGATATGATTTTGAAAATGATGACAAAAATGAGTGGTTTAATCCAAAACCTGAATGGGGTAGTTCTCAGAAAACAAAGAGAAAATATTGAAAAATATAAACCTTTTTCTAGAACCTTTGAGGGTGTGTATACCAATGAATATCTTCAAACTAAGCCCACTTCTGATGGCAGCGTAGTAACTAGGTCTCAGGCAAAGAATAACACGAAAGACATTGATAAGAACAAAACTAGTCTGAAAAAAGATTCCCTGGACCAAAGAAATACCACTCGTAGATTCCCCACTCAAACTCCAAAAACTCCTCCTAAAGGAATCTTGAAGAAAATGGATCAACCTAGAAGATTGTCTTCTCAGGTCACCAAGAAGGTAACAAGCCCGAGCCCGGTTAAACCCCAGGCTAGGGATCTAGCACAAAGAAAACAAGAGAATACTCCAACTCCAAGTAAAGAAATATCTCCTATAACACAAGAAAAGCTAAATTCAAACATACTGGGAAAACTCTCGGGATCTTCTGTCATGGTGTCTTTGAAAGATTTGGTAGTTATTCCTTCGGTTAGAACACAGGTAATGCATTTATTGGGTTTAAAAATGAATACCAAGGACAAAGAAAAGGCTTGCAACTTGAAGATTGATTTGAGTAATTTCGTATCCAAACCTAATATCCCTGTCCCCTTGGAAGAACTTCTGAAAATCCCTTCATACTTCAATCAAGCAACTAAATTCCTAGGAATCGAGCCTAAAATCAAGAATCCTGTGAAAGTGACGGTTGAGGATGATCCCCCCATCATGATTCAAAGTGTAATTGATAAAGGTAGGGGTCACCCCCCCTTTTATATCGCTTTGGAGATAAATCAATTGATATTGCATAACTGTATGCTAGACTCAGGAGCAGAAGTAAACATTATGCCTCTTAAGGTCATGGAACAATTCGAGCTAAAACCATCCAGAGAATATAGAAATGTGTGCGGGATGGATTCCAGACCTGTTGAATCAAAAGGTATGATTGAGAACCTCAAAATGAAACTAGCTGCTTATCCTGCAATTGAAATAAGTATGAATGTTCTAGTTTTAGACATTCCTGATGCATGGGGGATGTTACTATCAAGGGAATGGGCTGCCAAATTAGGAGGAAGTATCCAAATGGATCTATCTTACGCAACCATCCCTATAGGAGAAAAGGCCACTTATAGATTGATGAATGAAAAACCTATGACAGAACACGTAGAAACACCCGACTACTTGTTTGAAGAGGCTATGCGCCCCACTGAGGAAGTTGGAAATTATATGGTGATGGCCAACTATTGGGAAGAACCCCGACAGCACCCTTTTCCTCCTAGTCAAGTTTGGAAAATGCATTTTGATGGGGCAAAATCTAGGCACGGTGCTGGAGCTGGGATTGTCCTTACATCTCCTTCTGGTGAAGAAAAATTGTTTGCATACCGTCTTGAATTTGATTGCACAAACAATGTAGCTGAGTATGAGGCATTGCTTTTAGGTTTAGAAATTTGTCGTGAACAAAAGATCAAATGTCTAAATGTAACTGGAGACTCTGATTTGGTTGTATCCCAAGTGAAGAACCAGTTTGCAGCCAAAAATAATAGGCTTAGGGATTATCGAAATGCTGTTTGGGATACTATAGAAATGTTTGATGCCTTTGCAATACGAGCAGTCCCGAGAGAAGAGAATACCCTGGCTGATGCATTATCAGTAATAGCATGCACCTTTGAAACTCCTGATCATCTTAAAAATAAAGAGTGTAAGGTTGAAGTAATATTCAGACCTTCCGTTCCTGATAATCAAGATCATTGGCAAGTCTTTGATTCTGATGCACAAATCATTGCATTCTTACAAAACCATGAAAGTTTTCAGAATTGCAATGTGAATCTAGAAGATAAATCAAGCGGTTCTTCCATTCAAGATCTTGATGTTATGAACTTAACAATACCTCTGGAGAAAAATTTCAACAGGCATGATGAATACAAAGGTAAGAGAGCTGAACCGGTAGATGAGGTTATAGAGATAAATATCGGAACTTCAGTTTCTCCCAGAATGATTAGGATAGGAAAGAATGCCTCCCCAGAAGAAAGAAAGGCGATTGTGAATCTAATTAGGAAGTATCGAGATATTTTTGCTTGGGCATATGACGAACTCAGAACTTTTGACCCTGAAATTATTGAGCATACTATCCCTTTGCATGAAGGAGCTAAACCTTATAGGCAAAAGTTAAGAAATGTCAATCCAAAACTTGCTCCCTTAATTAAGAAAGAGCTTGAGAAAATGCTAGCAGCCGGAATTATCCAACCTGTTCGACACACTACTTGGGTTTCTAACCCGGTGATTGTGAGAAAGAAAAGTGGTGAAATCAGAATATGTATTGATTTCAGAAACCTGAACCAAGCATCCCTTAAGGACAATTACCCTTTGCCAAATATGGAAAATTTGTTGCAAAATGTCACTGGGGCAGGTATGTTGTCAATGTTGGACGGTTTTTCGGGGTATAATCAGGTGCGTATTAGAAAGGAAGACAGAAATAAAACAACCTTTACTACTCCATGGGGAACTTTCCAATATATAAGAATGCCATTTGGGTTATTAAACGCCGGTTCCACTTTTCAAAGGGCTATGGATCAAGCATTTAGTGATTTGATTGGGAAAATCATTGCCATTTATCAGGATGACCTAACAGTGTTTTCAAAGGAACGAGGAGACCATGTAGAACATTTGAGAAGAGTTTTTGAACGTTGCAGAAAGTTTGGTATATCATTAAATCCCAAAAAATCAACTTTCGGAGTAGATGAAGGTAAGCTATTAGGACACATTGTGTCAAAAGAAGGTATCAAAATCGACCCAGAACGTGTCCAGGCCATCAATGCTATTGCAGCACCCCATAATGTGGCCACCTTGCAATCTTTCTTTGGCAAAATAAACTTCGTTCGAAGATTCATTCCAAACCTAGCAGAATTGGCCAAACCATTGAATGCCCTTCTTAAAAAGGATGTGAAGTTTGTTTGGGATAAAGAATGTGAATCATCTTTCACCAAGCTCAAGAAGGCCATTTCAACCTCCCCGGTACTAGCTTGTCCTGATTACAATAAAGAGTTCATGATTTACTCTTATGCTTCGGAAGATACTATTGCTGGTGTGTTATTACAAAAGAATAACGAAAACCATGAACAACCTATAGCCTTTATGAGTAAAAACTTGAGAGATGCCGAACTGAAATATACCACAACTGAAAAGCAAGCTTATGCCTTAGTTAAAGCCTTGAAACATTTCAGAACCTATGTGGGGTATTCCAAAATTAAAGCATATGTGCCTTATCAAGCAGTAAAGGATGTTCTATCACAAGCAGATGGCATAGGTGTAAGAGGAAATTGGATTTCACGTATACAAGAATATGATCTAGAGATTAAGCCAATTAAGATTGTGAAAGGTCAAGGGTTAGCTCAACTTCTAACTGAAAAGGGAGGAAATGTGGTAAATATGATAAGTGAAAGGGATCCTTTTATTTTAAACATTGATGAAGAGCATGAATGGTACAAAGATATCGTATATTTCTTGAGAAACTTATCATGCCCTGATCACCTGGTGGATCATCAAAGAAGGGCATTAAGGCTAAAAGCTGAAAAGTATGTTTTAACTCAGGATGGATTAGGATGGAGGAACCCCGATGGGATAATCTTGAAATGTGTCAACCTGGAGGAATCACAAACCATTATGAAAGAAATGCACTCTGGATTATGTGGTGGGCATTATGCCCCAAGAACAACCGCTGCAAAAATCATGAGGGCTGGTTATTATTGGCCAACACTTTTCAAGGATGTGCATTCTTATGTTAGAGTTTGTCAAGAATGCCAACTTTTTTCAGGAAAACCGAGATTGCCTGCACTACCTCTAAACCCTGTAGTAGTAGAAGCTCCTTTCCAGCAATGGGGTATGGATTTTGTTGGACCTTTTAGTGAAAACTCGAGCAATGGATATAAGTACATGCTGACCTGTACTGATTATTTTACTCGATGGGTAGAGGCAATCCCAACTAAAAAGGCTACAGCCGAGGTAGTTGTGAAATTTTTGGAAGAAAACATCGTATCCAGATATGGTTGTCCTTTAAAAATAACAACTGATAACGCTCCAGCTTTCAGTAAAATAGAAATGTCAACTTTTTGCATGAATCATGGAATCACTCTCTCGCATTCATCAAACTATTATCCTCAAGGAAACGGTCTCGCTGAGTCTAGCAATAAGAATTTGATAAGGTTACTAAAAAGAATGGTTGGCACCAATAAAAGAAGTTGGGATACAAAGTTGAAATATGCCTTATGGGCTGACAGGACAACGGTTAAAAGGATTACCGGAAAATCACCTTTTGAGTTGGTATATGGGCAAGATTGTAGACTCCCAATAAACTTGCAAATTCCTGTATATGAGCTGTTACAACAATGCACTTCGGATGAAGAAGCCTTCCAAGCAAGAATTGATAAACTAGTAGAACTTGATGAAATGAGAAGGAGGGCATTCAACAAAACCATCATTGAACAAGAAAGAGTTAAAGGAACTTTTGACCAAAGAACAAGGAATGTGAAGTTCAGGGTAGGAGACATAGTTTTGTTATGGGATAAAAACAAGGCAAAACCTAGGAACCATGGAAAATTTGAAAAAATTTGGATGGGTCCGTATCGAGTATCGAGGATAGCTGGAAAGGGGTCAGTTTTTCTAGAAACTCTAGATGGGGATGAACTTGAACTCCCTGTAAACGGGCTTTTGTTAAAGCATTATTTCCCACCTATTGAATAAACTATGCATTGCATTGCCTGGTAGAGTAGGGTAGGTAGGAAACCAAATAAGCCTACTTAGGCAGTAGTTAGTCTTTTCAGCCATTGAGTCTGGCACCTTCTTAGTCTCTAAGCTCCTTTGTAAGCTCCTAGTTTAACTGAGTACCTGTCACTTTTTCTTTTCCTGCACAATAAATTTCAAATTTTGCAAATTATGTTAGTAGTTTAATTTACTTTCTGCACTTATATATTTTCATGCATTTATATTTCTGACGTAGAATAGTTTTTATTTCAGTTGGTTTTATATTTTTCCCACACATGCGGCATGAGGTATGTTTGATGTTTGTGAATGCAGAAATAGGTTGCAAGAATAAAAGCTGAAAATAAAATGGTAGAGTGCTGGATCGTGGATTCGAGTAGCAGAGTTCGAGGACCAGAGATTCTGAGGATCTCAAGCGCTCATTTCAGCAGAGCACTTGTCCCAGCCGGAGCCAGATGTTATCACATATATAGTAGCCGGGCTACCATACATTATTTTTCTCATTCCAGTACACTATTCAGCCAGTTCCCTTACATTTGAGATGCTGAGATGAGCATCTATATTGGATCACTATCAGATTGTGGACAGCAGTTGTATTCCCCATGCCATGACTGAGTTCCAGGACACTCAGAGAGATGACCATTGTAGCCATTATATCATTGGTACAGAGCAGACAGTAGTGCCCAGAGTTACAGCAGCAGTCTCAGAGGACAGAGGATGGTACAGGTTGATGAGCTTTCAGGTATATGACTCAGCAGGTATATCATGGTGTTATGGTTAGATTACTTTTATACTTATTCTTATAGCATGTCTTAGCACTCAGTGTCATGATCTGGCGATCATATAGATATTTGGACCTGGTCGATCTATTATATATATTACATTGTCCCTACTCAGACTTAGAAGTTCACTATTCATACTCATTGGTTTTACCCTCCTTAGGGAGAATAGAGGTGATCATTACACCATACTTTGGCTTGCTAGTGTTGGCTCCATCATTTCATTGTCTTCATCCATCCATGACCTACCTTTTAGATTATCACCCTGACTTACTACTTGACTAGTGGCATGGAGGACTTTTCCCCACTGTAGCCTCTGTATTGGATGAGCTTCCCTATTTATTGTGTCTCGGCTCTGAGTTGGTGACAAAACTTACCTATGGTGAGTTGGAGTTCCTTGTGAATTCCCCCTAGTCACTAAAGTTGTGTTGGCTAAACCTGAAACTTTTAGTGCTGCCATCAATACAAAATCTGGAAAATGAAATGCTATATCTTGTATGAAAAGCCCATTCATGCAATGTGTTTCTAAACACACATGAATGAAAGGCGTGCCAAATGAAAGTGGCCATAAAAATAAAATGTTATATCTTGTGGAAAATAAATACCTAGGTAAACAAGTTGTCCATGACACACCTAGAAGTGCTCAGGTAAACAAGTGCCTTAAAAACACACCTGCAGCAGAAAGCCTAAATAAATGTAAATCTATGCAATGTGTTTATAAACACACATAGATCAAGGCTATGGAAAATTCAGGCCCAAAAAGCAATGAAACTTAAAAGCTATATCTAAACAATTGCTGGCCTTATTTGTATTATGGATTGTGCGCATCTGTGAAGGTGAATAAACCCTCTTTAAACAACTCATCCATTTGTGAGACACCGCCATTCCCTGTGTCATTGCTCATTCAGTATATACTATGGTGTATTCTCTTTCCCTTGCCAAAGTGTCACAAAGTCAAGACAGTTAAGTCATCCCTTAAGCCTAGCCAAGTTAATTTAGCCTTCACCCTTCACTAGCAAATTGATCACAACTATGAAGTGAGTATGATCCTGAAAGTCTAGTCTGAGTAATAATAATAATTAACGACACTATATATTTGGATTTAGATCGCCAGTCATGATCACTCTGTGTTATAATTGCTATTTGAATAAATTGTAAAGCATGTATTAACCTTGATACTTTTCAGCAGCCTTGGATGATGGACTGAGTTATATTTGGTCTTGGTTGGACCTAGTTTGACCATGGAGGACCATGGGACATGAGATGTTAGACCTTATGATGATATGGATAGATGATATATGGTCTATGTACACATACAGGATGATTCTATGCAGCAGCTACAGGGTTATGATGATGATTCTGGGGTTACAGCAGTGTTTGTATATGTACAGCACATTATTATTGGCCCTGTTCCGGTATATTGGATATTTATTTCGATCATGCAGAGACTCATATGGTGCATGAGTACACATCTTGGATAGATTTGGACCTTCTGAGTCCAATGAGACAGTTTGTTTTCAGTTCCGGGCACTTACAGTGATGATTGAGCCTCAGTAGGCTGTCCCAGTGCATTTTTGGTCTGTTGGAGGCCCTGTCGGAGCAGAGATGACTTTTATCCGGTTGACCTAGGGCGCTGATGATGGAGGGGGTGGTCCAGCCACGTGTTTTTACCATATTACCCCCCTTCCGGACACATTGGTGCCCTCACCTTGATAGCGCTAGCACTCCAGGAGGCTGTTTGGGGCAGTTTCACGCTTCCCGAGGCATTTCAGGATTGGTAGAAATGGCTATTGAGGAAATCGATTTGGGCTACTGAGGCAAAGTTATGGCATGGGATGATCAGTGATGATAGATCGGGACCTTCCACACCTTCTCCAGCAGTTTCAGCTTCATCGGGGCCCGCATCCATCATTTATGGCACTTTCTGTGGATTTTTTGAGGTCTTTTGAGGACCACGACTTCACTATGGAGGCACGATTTGGTACATTCATGATTATTTATTGGTTATTGTGCTATGGGGATTGACCAAGGAGGGATAAAATTACCCCTTGGACCCACCATAAGCCTCTTATGATATTTCATCATCATGATTTGGTGGGATTCCCCTCTTCTAGGGCGATTTTGTCTACTTATGTTATATTTTATGTGTGATCCATGTATTATGTTGTTGACCTCATCTCAACCATTGATTAGACATTTGTATCTTCTAATCTTAGCCACTCATTCAAAAAGTGGTTAGGGTTTTGGTGCCTCTCCTTCCTATTTAAAGGAGAGAGCCTCTCATTGTAAAGGGTCTTTGGCTCTTGGATTATTGGTATAGAAAAATATTCTTGTGGAAATTCTTGTGGTCTCCTTTGCATCTGGTGTTCTTAGATGGTGATTGGAAAGTCTATTGCAACCTAGCATTTGGAAATTGTGGCAAGATCTATCTTTTTTTTGGAAATCATTGTTTGTCTACAGGAGGGCGACTTCAACAAGGGCGATTTTGCAAGGCTTCTTCAAATCGACTTTCTTGGCATTCGCTTGTATCAGGGGGTTATCATTAGCATCATTGTGATCTATGCTATCTTTCTGTTACTTCTTTTGTGGCATTAGTCTTATCTCTTGATGCATCAAATCTGATATTGTTGACGTTTGTTGTGCAGGAGAGAGGGCGCATTGGCTTCTTGGACCAAATCGACTTGCATAGAAACTACCTCAAAGCTTCTCAAATTGATCGGGTTTGCATAGATCATCATCATCAAGGCATCTACAAGGTTACCTAGGTAAGATCCACAGGTTTGTTTCTCTTTCCTTTATCCAATCCATTGACATAGCTCATAAATTGTTGAAACCCTAAATATCTTAAAACCCTCATTTTACATTTTCTCAGATCTACTTAGATCTATTGGGTTGTTGGGCGTAATATTAAGAACCCACCTCTATAGCATCCACGGCATCTCGGATCTATAGTTTGGTGAGGATTGACCTCCGTTTGACCCCCTTCCCAGGCCAACTTAGCCTCTCCCAAGCAAGGCGCACTTCCTAGTTTGAGCAGGTTGACCTAGATCTAGGTGATGGGTGTTTGAGATTCCACTTGATTTGACATCTACACATCAAATAACATACACCCAGGTTGTCACTTTTCTGAAATTCACCTTGTGGGCCCTATTCCACATTTCAAGGGATTTAAACCCCACTTTGGACCACTTGGAACACTTAAACTCAAATCTAGTAAGATCTAGCCATCGGATTACCGTGAAACTATAGATCCATACCCCTACTTGACTGATCTACCCGGATCTAAAATTTGGGTGCCATCCGACTTGTCTTGACCCACCTAAACCCCACTTTAAGCCTCTTTGGGTAAAGTCGCACCACCTTGGAGAAGTGAGTTCACTCACTTCTAGGAACTGGGTACTTGAGATTATTGCAGATCTGAAACCGGAATAATTCAAAACCTAGGTCTAGACTATCACTTTGTCAAATCTTGCCTTGGGGATAGCATTCCTTGTTTTAAGGGATTGTGGTCCACTTGGGTCAAACCTAGATCTAGACACATTCAACCATCAAGACCTCTATTGCCCACTTGTCTCATGTTGTAGGAGTCCTAAACCATAAGTCAACCCCACTTTGACTCCACTTCCCAATTCCCAAGGCACTGGTTTCTCTCCAAGATAATTCAACTTTCCTAGATTGTTGGATTGACTTGTGGTTTGACCTATGCATGGTAAACTATACCTTTGAAGACATCATGAACCATGGTCAAGCTTGTCTCATGTACTAGTTAGCCCCAATCTAACCCCTAGACAACCCTGCATTGGACACAGTTCCCAAGGCAGTGGGTTTTCCAACATTGAACTAGTACACTCATCCTAGATCTCACTTCAAACGTTATAAGTCACTCTCACATCAACTATGAACCAAAGCTATACCTATTGAACCCCCACTTGGCTTGTGACTTCATCTTTAGGTCTAGGATAAACCATACACCTAACTTCACTTGGAAATACCCTGATTTGGTGTCTTGGTTTTGATCTCTCCTGTCGGGAGTAGATCGGGTCTCCCCCTTTGTTGTCTGGGCTAGATAACATAAAGTGAAGGTTGCCTCGACTGGCGTGACAACCATATATTGGAGGTCGAGGTGATCGTGGTTGCACCTTTTGAGTTGCCCTTTCCTATTGCCATCCATGATTGGATCCATCCATAGGGGTAACTACAGCTTAGGTGATAACAGGTCTCCCCCTAGGTCTTGATTCACCTTGACCTAAAGTGAAGAGTGCCTCGGTTGACGTGACTCCCACCTTGCATTGGGAACCATGGCATCTCTTGGGTCACCTCTTTAGTTGTCCATCTCCTCTACCGTCCCGGATGGGATACCACTAGGGACAACTACAAGTTGTGTGATAACAGTCTCCTTTGACACTGACAACTGCTTAACCCTTAGGGGCTCCTAAAGGGGCACCAAGACACACCTGTTGGCATCAATGACAATTTAGGCAACAAGTTCGGATCTGAACTCTCTGAAGATTTGCCTCAACCCATCTCAGGATGTACCTCCTCTCTCTACCCTTCACGTCCCTAATCTGCTCTGTCTGAATGAAAGCCTGCTCTGGTCAATGTAGAATGCACCACCTACAACTCTGCATGGAAAAGTGTGCCCCTCTCTCAGACTAGAAACTCGCCCTAGCTCGAATCTCTGCCAATCTGATCTGAGATTGTCACAGATCTTCTTCAAACACTGAAGAAGATCTACCTCATACATCTCAACTGCTCTGGCCTCAATTTGGATCCAAAATGTCCTCCTCTCCTCAGGAAGTGCGCCCCCCCTCTGCAGCAAGTCACCCTCTCTCTGAACTCTGTAGAAACTCCACTGAAAAGGCTCTCTCGGCCCATTGCCAATGGCAAACAGGTGCCTTTGATCAACTGAGGTCTGATCTGTCTCAGATCCCTCACTCTCTCTCCCTGCAGATGCACCTCTCCCTCTTAGAAAGTCGCCCTCCACATGCACTAGTCACCCCCCTCTCTCAAACTGATCTCTCTCTGATAAGTCTGCTGAGTTAACCTCTATCGGTGATCTCCTGCCTCCTTATAATAACTCATCATCCAATTTGGGTTGCCAAAACCCTAACGTGAGTGCATGCAAAAATCTCACTTTTGCATGCTTTTTAATTAACAGTTGTGCATGCATGAGGCAAATCACCCCGAAAGGTCCACATGCATCCACTGTTGGATTCATGCCACTAGGTAGAGTGCATCTCACCCTCTACCTCATCCCGATGCCTATACAGTAAGTGTACCTCAATGCTAGGCATCTGAACATGGAGGACATCCTGAGATACCACTATCTCTAACACTCCCTCTTATCGAGGGAAGTCCAACCACTGATGCCTGGATCCAACAAATCTGCTGCTGCTGACACTGACCCATTTGTCCTACCTGTCACTGCTGCACTTTGACCTATAGTAACCTGATCCAACTCCATGAAAGTGGCTCCAGATGAAGCCTCTTGCTCACTCACTGACTCTGTCACTGATCCCTGATCCAGACTCCCTTTGAATCTCTGTTGTAGCCAATCTCTGAGACTGTCATCAAGCAGATCCACTGACATGTAAGTGATCTCCCTTTGTCTCTGAATTGAATTAGCTCTCTCCTGAGCTAAGTCCATCTCAGTCATCTCATACCAACTAAGTCTCTGACTGGTACCTGTATGAGCATCATGCCCATCCATCTGATCTAATTCCAAAGACTCACTCCACTGTGCATCATCGGCATCTCGCTCATCCATCGAATAAAAGGAATCACTGCTTTGTACTTTATCACCACAATGAGCATCTCGCTCACCCATCTATTGTGAGGACTCACTCCTCTGAGCAACATCCCAACTATGAGCATCTTGCTCCCTATCATCCTCTGACTCTAATGAAGATGCATTCAACCAACCAGATGTACTTGTTGTCGGATGACCCCGAACGATATACTCACCATCAATCTTGTGACCCATCAACACTGGATCAACTCCCTCTGGATATGTGAATATGAGATCTCTTTGAAATACTACAAAGTAACCGACAACATCCAAAGTTACTACTGAGAGTAAGCTTTCTCTCAATCCTGGAATGAATAGGATTCCTGACACCTCCAGGAGTTATCCAAACTCCCTCTTAGCGAGGAGGTACTTCTACAGAAGCGTCCACCGGGATCAAACACATCCCTTGCTGCTGCAGCTTCTCCCTCTGAACTGGAAGACTTCTCGACTGCATCTGCTGCACTCTGATATGAAGATATGGGCTCCTCCTCTATCAGTGTCATCTTGAGAGAAGCCTCACGCTCTCCCTCTGTCATTGACACTGAAACTGCATCCAAGATCTCCTTGGACCCACATACAGGCTTGCCCAACATGTAAAAATTGCCTTTCCTAATGCCATGCCTCACGGCTTCATCCAAGGTCACTCCCTCTCAATATAGAAACCTATGTCCATCCCAGAACACAATACTATATCCCTCATCCTCCAAAGTTGATAATGAGGGTAAATTTCTCTGCTCTGGTACATGCATCCCTCTTGCCATCTTCAGTAGACATTCGAACTCCAGTTGGAACATCATCAAACCAACTCTCCTCACTACTAACCTCTCATAGGTGTCTAAGTCTGTCTCTAAAATACGAAGGAACACTTCTCATATTCCCATCATATAGCTAGATGCATAACTGTACAAAGTCTTGAAGCCATGACTTTGTAAATCTGATAACACTGTTGATTCAAAATCTCTGAATCAAAACCAACTTGTAGGTCTGTGCCTTGGTGAACAAGCTAACCGGTTCACTCTCCCAAATTTGATCTCTATTCTTACAGATCTGGTCTCTGCCCTCACAGATTTGATAGATTTGGTGTCTATCCTAATAGATCTGATGTCTGCAATCACAGATCTGATAGATCTGATATTTATCCTCACAGATATGATGTATGTTCTCATAGTTCTGATAGACCTAGTGTCTATCCTCACATATCTGATGTCTCCACTCACAGATCTGATATCTGTACCAATAGATCTGAACTCTGCTCTTCAGATCTGGACTCTGCTCTCACAAATCTAAACACTACTCTTCAGATCTGATATATCTGCCACAAATCTGGACTCTGCTCATGCCAAATATGATAGATCTATCTCAGAACTATCCACCAAAATCATAGATCTGATAGATCTGACCTCTACAACCATAGATCTAAGATCCGCTCTTCGGATCTGGTAGATCTGGTCTCTATCTTCACTGAGCTACTAGACCTATCTCATATCTAGACTCCAACTTCTCAGATCTATTAGATTTGATCTCTACTGTCACAAATCTGAACCCTGCTCTTCAGATCTGATAGATCTGGTCACTCTCTCCACAGATCTGATATCCCAACTGAGTATCCACACAGATCTGGTATATCACTCGCAGATCTGAGTGTGAATTCCCCCTCTGACCCTTACCAGGGCTTTGATACCATGTTAAATAATGTCCAAAGGTCACTACTCGTTTTGGAGACCCTGAGATCTCAATGAATTTGAGTCTCTCTAAACAAAATAACCAAATGCTGACTTATAACAAAAAGTAGTACTAGATCTCTTTAACACTTAACCAAAAATAAACAACAATCACAATTAATTCACGATATACCCTGGAAACCCCAAATGGGGAAAACCAGCTTTCTGTGGGGATTTCTTCTTTCTCGAGCCCAGAGCAAAGTAAAAGAGACTTAGTACATACAACTCTTCAGAAACAAATGACCGAACCTGACAGGTTAGAAAAACCCGAGATCTACAGCAGTTGCAAATGCTGCTCTTGGGAAATGAGCCCCCTGCTATTAGTTCAGATCTGAACTCTGTGAAGATCTGCCTTAGCCTGTCTCAGGATGTACCTCCTCTCTCTATCCTCCACAACCCCAATCTGATGTCTGAATAAAATCCTGCTCTGCTAAATGTAGAATGAGCCACCTACAGCTCTGCATGGAAAAGTGTGCCCCTCTCCCTGAGACGGGAAACTCGCCCTAGCTCAAATCTCTACCAATCTGATCTGAGATCATCACATATCTTCTTCAAACACTGAAGACGATCTACCTCGTAAATCTCAACTGCTTTGGCCTAAATCTGGATCCAAAACGTCCTCCCCTCCTCAGGAAGTGCGCCCCCCTCTGCAGCAAGTCCCCCTCTCTTTGAACTCTGTAGAAACTCCACTAAAAAGGCACTCTCAGCCCACTGTCAATGGCAGACAGGTGCCTCTGATCAAGTGAGGTCCGATCTGTCTCAAATCCCTCAATCTCTCTCTTTGTAGATGCGCCTCTCCCTCTCAAAAAGTTGCCCTCTGCATGCACTAGCCAAGTATGTTTTATGTTTTGTGGGATTAAGATTTACTTTTCCAAGTACCTTATTTCCATTTCATTCATTCATTCTTTCAATCAACTATTGTCTATTTTGTTAGTTTTTAACTTGTTTAGCATAATAACATTAAACAATCTAATCACTAAAAGAAAGACAAGCACATCAAACATAAAGAACACAAAATTTCTCTCAGGGAAACCAACCACAAGGGAGAAAACCCCAACAAAACTTTCTCAATATAGAATTCACCAAGTACAAGATAAAACCCCAAGACAAAAACAACGTCTCTCCTTTACTTCTGCGAACTTCTCTCTCTCCTATGCGAACTTGAGTGAGTGAGATGAGTGATCCAAATGAGCAACTCAACCTCCTATTTATATTCTTCAGTTGGGGTGACTTTTTCCTCAACAGGGATGACTTGACCTAACTGACTAGGCCGACTTGTCAACTACATAATATAATATTATTTTATGGGTTCTTCTAGGCCGACACAAGTCCTAGGGTTTACATTGACTCTTTCAATGAGTCTTATATTATCAATGACATCTCTCGAAGGAGGAATGCAATAATACAATAGACAAGTACATTTAGAATATCTTCCGTAGTTACATTTCTTTAACACTCCCTCTTAACTAGGAAGGTATTATGCGGGCAACATCATCAACGTCAACAACTGTCCAACTGACTGGTGAATCTCTATCTGTCGTAGGAAGTTCTTGGAACATCATCATATGTCTAGGGCATCATCAACATCATCTGCTGGAACATCAACATCATCGTCTGCAATAACTGTTGGCTCATCAACATCATCATCAGTATATGAATACTAGAACAACATCATCAATCATCAGTTGGCAAGTATTGAAACAACAACATCAATCATCAGTTGGCAAGTACTGGAACAACAACATCAATCATCAGCCGACAAGTACTGGAACAACAACATCAATCATCAATAAGTAAATACTGGAACATCATCAATCATCAGTTGACAAGTACTGGAATACCAACATCAATCATCAGTTGGAAAGTACTGGAACAACTACATCAATCATTAGTCGACAAGTACTGGAACAACAACATCGATCATCAGCATCAGAATGCTGGAACAACCATCAACATGTGAATGCTGGAACAACATCAATCATTGGTCGGCAAGTACTGGAACAACAATCATCAGCATGTGAATGCTAGCACAACATCAACTAGGACAGTACCATCATCTAGAATATGCGTTGTGGTGGGCACTCTAGTAGGCGATGTTGACTTACTAATCCTTTCGAACCAAACAAGCCTAGTCAGACATCCTAATCTACCCGGGGATCAAACAGGCCTTGTCTCGCTTACTAATCCTTTCAGACCAAACGAGCCTAGCTAGAAATACCAATCCCCCCAAAATCTAGCCAGAGCTGACATACCAATCCTTTCGAATCAACTAGGCCTTGTCAGGTTGACATACCAATCCAAGACTGAGCTGCCATACCAAGGCTCCAGGAAACTACTCCCTCTTTCGAGGGTGATCCTTTCGGACCCCACTCCTTCTTTCAAAGGAGCTCCTATCAAACCGGTCATCATCATCACTCCCTCTTTTGAGGGAGTTCCTTTCGAATCATACCAAGCTTGTCTCAAAAGTATTCAAAGTTTATGCGAGACAGAAGCTTAGTCAACACATCAGCAACTTGTTCCTCTATAAGAACATACTTGAGCTTTACAGCTCCTTTCTGCACCATATCCCGGATATAGTGAAACTTGATCTCGATATGCTTTGATCTATCATGGAACACTGGATTCTCTGTCATCTTGATACAACTCTGATTGTCACAGAGAATATCAGTCACATATATCTCTGCATCAAACAATCCTACCAACATCTTGCGAAGCCAAACTGCTTCGCTACAAGTTGAACATGCTGCGACGTATTCAGCTTTTACTGTACTAAGAGCAACACAGGGCTTCTTTCTACTGAGCCATGAGATCATGCCTGATCCGAAACGAAAACATCCTGGAGTGCTTTTTCTATCTTCGGCACTTCTAGCCCAATCTGAGTCTGTATATCCATACAATCTATACTCACTATCTGATGCATATCTGAGTCCATAGTCCAATGTACCTTTTAGGTACCTCATCACATGTTTTGTTGCAATTAGGTGTACATGTCTAGGCTCTACCATGTATTGGCTCAAGGTGTTCACAGCAAAACATATATCTGGTCTAGTATTGGTCAAACAAATCAATGAGCCAATAATCTGTCTGTGACTCTGTACAACGTAACATCTACTGTCTCTGATGAAGCGTCATTCAAGAGCTTCAAGTTTGTCACCATCGGAGTAGTCATGGCCTTACAATCCAACATCCCAAATCTTTTTAGGATCTCAATAGTATATTTTCCTTGACTTAGGAAAATCTCATCTAGGAACTGCCATACTTCAAGACCTAGAAAATAATGCATCATTCCAAGGTCTTTAATCTTAAATTCTACAATAAGCTTCTTCTTTGTGAGGGGATACATTCGGTATCACTCTGAGCATATCCCTGAGATACTGAGGAAGACAACCTTCTCCATCGATGTTGTAGTCACTCCCTCTGAAGTAGAGCTTCCCTGCTCCCTCTCTAACTAAGCACTATCCTCCCTCTGCATCTTGTACTCTCTGCATTGGGACATTCTGCATTGAAGTGACTGGTAGGCTTCTCTTCTATTAATCTTTTGGGTATCCATCTATGTCATCTCTCTAGGTCACTGGATACCTAGATCTTGAACTCTGTTGCAAATTCTCTCTTGCACCCATCCATGAGCTCCTCATCTTCAACCTTGTAGCAAAGGTTGATATCTCATCACTCTAGGTGATCATCCTATCCCATGGGTACCTTCTGAGCCCATACAAAGTCTTCTTCAATCTGCACACATGTGGTTCTCTGTAGAGAGTCCTGAGTCCTGGACGTTGCTCGATATCTTCTTCTACTTCGATTACACCATCTATCTAGTGTAACATCCACCACTTAGGAAGTGTGTTTGGCTATTGGAGCAACGTCTCGTTATAGTCGACTACCTCTTTCTGAGAGAACCCTTGCTTTGTACTTCTGTAGTATGCTTGATTTCATAAATCTTATTGAATGTTATAGTTGAACCATCGTCACTTGTTCTACGGAAAAAGTCTCATTGTTCTTCGTTTGTAGCTAATTGTACAAGATATTTCCTACAAATCAAATTCAGTTGCATGGTTAGAAACATTTCATGGTTTCCAAGCATATTAATAGTGACAAATTCTTATGCATACAAACATAAGTCACACAGTCATGCAACTATCTTAGCCAATGCTTCAACACAACATTCATCCATATCCCATATTCATACGATAACTTTCTAGATGCCTTCCATCTCTACCAGAACATTATTAAGAGCGTGCACTACTCCCAATATGTCAGCAAAGAGGTTTCATTCTAGATAAGTAGCAATGGAATGTTGTACAACACCATAGGCCACTTACCCATCACATGCATATTAGTAGTATTTTATTCATCAATGCAAACATTCTAACATGCATAATACAAATCCTAAATCTAGGAACATAAATATGTATACAACTGGACAATACATGAAATGACAATTCAAATACTTATCTTTGTTTGTTTGGTAGGATCTCTCTTGATCCTTGTCTTCTTGTAGAAATTACTGGAGTCTTTGACAGTGGGCTCTACTCCATCTTCGGGTTCTGAGGGCCTATTCTTTTCTTTCTTATGACCGAAAATGTTGAACAAGTCTTCTATACCACAACTCACAAGGACTCATGGTCCTATCTATTAGGACTGAGTCTGCATGTCCCTTCAATTTGTAGAGTCCTCCTTCTTCAATTCCAATCACGAGTGCATCCCTTCTTATCCAATGCTGAGATAGATGAGAGGTTCTTCTATCTTCCTGGTTTGGATTAAAGTACATATTTCTCACTCGAATCTTCGTCTTCTCTAGTTTTGATTCGTCATCATGTTCACTATCTTCAGCTGCATGAGCATGAAATCTTTTCTTCTACTTCTTGGATTGTCCAGATTTGAGTGGACAATTTCTTGCAACGTGTCCCATCTTGTGACAGGAGAAACATTCAGAGGAGAAGTCTTTCTTGATCCTCTTGTTCCTTTGAGATCTTTGAGGTCTTCTGGGAGAGTGGTCATAAGTATGTACATCATTCTTTCTTTTCCTTCCTCTTTTGGCATGAGTTGCCAAAGCTTGATCTTCATTATCATTTAGTTTCTCTTCTCTTACAACTATTCTTTCTTCTTCTTGCACACACTCTTCCCATAGTTGTCTGAACATGAATAATATTTTCCTAGAGCATATGCCATGAACAAAAGGTTCCCAATCTCTAGGAAGACTATTCAAAGTGGTCATCACAACTTCAGCTTCTTCTACCATGTCTCCAATGGCTTCTAATTGCTCTTTGATATGAGATACTCTGGAGAAGTATGAGTGCATAGTCTCAGACTTTTGGATCTTCACACCCTTGAGTTGATTTCTCAAGTTCATCTTCCTATTAATGTTCTTTCCTTCAAACAGGCTGGTCAAAGCATCAAACATTTCTTTTGGAGTCTTCTTTGAGGACACTTGAGGAATCAAGTGATCTTTGATAGAGTCAGCTATGATCCTTTTAGCCTTGATCATATTCTTCTTGTGTCTTGCTTTGGCCACATCTCCTTCTGGTTCTGCAACTCCCTCTTTTACAAAACCTTCTAGGTCATGTTCTTCAAGAATGAGCATGACTCTATATTTCCATGCCCTGAAGTTCTCAACTCCTTCAAGCTTCTCATCAAGCTTGGTATTGTTTGTCATTTTGATAATACGAGAACCTCAAATGGAAATAGAGTGGATGTAGTTCTTACCAGTAAAGTTGTCCCTTTGAAAACTACTTCTACCTTGACTTAGGGTTTGACAGAGAAACCCTAATTTTCCAACTTCGGGATCTTGGAGAACTCGTTGGATGAAAAGATGCGCCTCCTCAAGGCAAGTTGAGCAAAGTATTCTTTCTCCCAAATTTGTGAGCAGATCTTCCAAAAACTTGATGCCCTAGTTCTTCGGGCTGGAGTGGTGGACCCAAAAATGAAAATTCTCGAAATTGAATTATGCTTCGACAGAAAGATGCTCCCTAGTGAGGCGAGTTAGATGCACCCTCTTTTTCATCTGATATGTAGAGAGAGCTCCCATAATAAGAAGCCCTAGTTTCTACAGTTGCAGAGGCTGCACAATGTTTTCTTTCAGGCATGCTCTGAAACCATGTTAGTTTTTAACTTGTTTAGCATAATAACATTAAACAATCTAATCACTGAAAGAAAGACAAGCACAACAAACACAAAGAACGCAAAATTTCTCTTGGGGAAACCACAAGGGAGAAAACCCCGACAAAACTTCCTCAATATAGAATTCACCAAGTACAAGATAAAACCCCAAGACAAAAACAACTTCTCTCCTTTACTTGTGCGAACTTCTCTCTCTCCTATGCGAACTTGAGTGAGTGAGATGAGTGGTCCAAATGAGCAACTCAACCTCCTATTTATATTCTTTAGTTGAGGTGACTTTTCCCTCAACAGGGCCAACTTGACCTAACTGACTAGGCCAACTTGTCAATTACATAATATAATATTCTTTTATGGGTTCTTCTAGGCCAACACAAGTCCTAGGGTTTACATTGACTCTTTCAATGAGTCTTACATTATCAATTACATCAATGTCATCTCCCGAAGAAGGAATGCAATAATACAATAGACAAGTACAATTAGAATATCTTCCGCAATTACATTTCTTTAACACATTTTGTTAAAATGATGCCCACCAATGTCCATCATGTTACATATATGTTGAATTGATTAGTAATTCAAGCAAGTTCTCAGGATTCTGAAATATAATATTTCTGCTCACTGGGTAGACTATTCCAAATACAAACACAAGTTTACTAATGTCCTGGCATAGTTCCAAAACAGCCTTGGAACATCTTAAGGACTAACACCTAGCATACATCAACAACAATTAGAAACCCACAATTCTCCATATGCCTTCCATTAGATATTCAAAAAAACTCCAAGAGAAGAGAAATCCTCACAAATCCAACCATGAGAATGAAGGAGGAAGGGCTACTCTTTAATAGAGTCTAGCCCAACTTCCTTTACAATAAAATAATTAGGTCCTTTCCTAGAACCACATTTTTCTCAACAAACTCTCCAACAATAACATAAAATGGTTTAGATCCACTTATCTCCATGTAAAATAATAAAATAATGATAGCTCATAACCAACTCATATGACAAATAAAACATTTATAAAATACTAAGCTGTTATGCTATATGCTGTCTCCCAAGGTGGGTGTCTCCTTCAAGGGAAAGAAACAAGAAATATTCTCTTCAAAGTAGCAAGTATGGCCTCCAAGTTGGACAACCCATCAATCATGCATAACAAGTTGTGCAATGAACCAATAAAACCTCCTCAAAAAGGCACATGTGGCTCCTCCAAGGTGGACGTATTCATCAATGAGGGGTTTGAACCAAGTCAAAATGCTCCAAGGGTTACATGTGGCTCCTCCATGTGAAACATCCCATCAAACATGCATGAATATGTGTGCAAGTAAACCACATAGAGTGGGACGTGTTCCTTCTAGCGCTTCTCCAAATGATATGTCCTGAAAACATGTGCCACAAACCCTCCATCTATGGATCAGCCCACTAAAGAATAACATAAGTGATGACCACATGCCAAATATCGTCCTTCAAGCTAGGACATCACCTCCAAATGGCTCAATCTCCAAATTACTGACTCATCAAAGAATGTGCAAAAGCTAGATCCATTGAATGAGGAGTCAACCAAGTCAAAATAGTAGCATCAATCCACATGCAAGGTGATCACAATACTCAACTAACTCCATGAAGGAAGGGGATGGTCCCATCCTACAAAGAATAACATATCACCATGCATCAAAATGTGTCAAGAGAAAGGGTGCTCCAAGGGAAACCACGACTTATCTTGCAATAATCATCTTCCACATGTGAAAACCCTCAAATAAAATAGGGTGTTCAATAGAAGTCCTCCATGTGGTCAAACCCAAGGTCAAAATTCCAATAACCCCAAATCATCTCCAACATGCATGAACAATGCTAGCACTCCATCTAAAGGTGTCCAATGTGTTATGAGAGGTTGGCACATGTGTGAATCACCTCTATTTCTCTTAGGGTGTTCCATCTAGGAAGCTTCAAATCCCAACATATGCATACCTTATCCACTTTGAACCATGCAAAAAAAGTCAATAAGCAAGGAGATCTTCAAGTGAGTAATATAATGACATCAAGCACTAGGTTGCTACACCTCCATGAAGATCAACACATCATTGTCATAATTGAATCTTAGAAAACCATGGAAAGCATTCTTTAACCTTGTAATCACATTAGAGAGCAATTATTAACACTTGAAACTTAGGGAGACCCCAAGTTGATGGGTTCCCACTCCATGTGATGCACTAAGTGTTAAATAAATGCATTAATGCTAAGCTAAAACCCTCCAATAAATGCCAACATTGTCAACAAAGAGGAGCACACTATCATCAAGATATATGCCATTAGGTACATGCTATCTCATCCATCAAAATACCATGAAGGGACCTCGTCCAACAACTACTAGTAGAAATCCAACATTGGATCAATCAAAAGAGAACAACAATCTCTAAGCCAAAGCTCACATGTACACCAGTCCATCAAACGAATCATCCTACAAGCTCAATCCTTGTGATAACAATCACAAGTGATGTGATGAAAATCACATGTGGAAGCCTCATATAATATGAGGGGTGTTACACCCCAAATTCTTTGCAGCGTACCATACTAGATGTGTCAAAGAGGGGGTCCTTTTTCTATTGTAAAAGGCCAAGTTGGGGCTATTTTATGTAAAAGTGTTGGTCTATCGGTGACCTAGACCCCTTGGTCAGTCACGGCAGGTCCTCTTGGTCGTCATCAATGTGTACTGGCCTTGTGGCCTTGTTGACTACCCCTTGATGGGTGGTAACTCCCAATCATGCCAGGTATCTGTGCCTTGAGTAGGTATTGGTGCATCTTGGTTTGCTAACTCCAAAAAATCAGGAAGAGCTAACTCCAAAGATGGAGAGTCGATCTAGAGGAGAGATGTACAAAGAGATCCTATACAAAAGAGAAGTGTGCAAGGTGAATGGATCTAGAATCTATGGTACAAAAATTGTGAACCATGGTGCACTGAAAGCATTGGAGGTACTTCAAGCATCTCTCCTAACATTTGAAGCCAAAACCGAAGGAAAGAATCTCAAAATAGGGGTCCTTTTTCTATTGTAAAAGGCCAAGTTGGGGCTATTTTATGTAAAAGTGTTGGTCTATCGATGACCTAGACCCCTTGGTCAGTCACGGCAGGTCCTCTTGGTCGTCATCAATGTGTACTGGCCTTGTGGCCTTGTTGACTACCCCTTGATGGGTGGTAACTCCCAATCATGCCAGGTATCTATGCCTTGGGTAGGTATTGGTGCATCTTGGTTTGCTAACTCCAAAAAATCAGGAAGAGCTAACTCCAAAGATGGAGAGTCGATCTAGAGGAGAGATGTACAAAGAGATCCTATACAAAAGAGAAGTGTGCAAGGTGAATGGATCTAGAATCTATGGTACAAAAATTGTGAACCATGGTGCACTGAAAGCATTGGAGGTACTTGAAGCATCTCTCCTAACATTTGAAGCCGAAACCGAAGGAAAGAATCTCAAAATAGTACCCTGACTGGAGGAAGAACTAGAAGAGATATAATGGGTAGTGTGCCGCCACATGCAGTGGGGAGCCTACTACTATGATTTGGATGAGGTCGTCTGGTTGTTGTTACGGGGTTGTGACTGGCCACTGCTATCAGGCTGAAATGAAGGTGGTCCTTCATGTCCTAACTGATCTGCGGTCATAAACAATGTCATCCTCTGTCGACCTCTTGGTGCCCTTAGAGGAAGGGAGCACCGGGATGAAGGAAGTGATTTGCTGAGTGGAAGCCTCCCTTGACCTTGAGAGTAGGCCTAAAACGTGGGAAGATTCATGCTAGGGTGACAATGGCATTTATCTTCCGAAGTTGCACTTCTAGAATTGATGGATTAGGACTTTGCCACTTAGGTGTGGAAACCAGTTATAACACCTAGAATTGGAACACCAGAAACAGGTGAAATATTACCAAGCAAGAAACAACGAGACAACTTGATGATTTGATATCATACAATAGACCCTAATGGTAGAAGTTAATAGTCAGTTGTACAAAGTTTTTGAATGAGAGATCTAAGAACGTTACATTATTATGAGAGGCTTAAAGTATAGTAGACAAAACATTCTTTCATAAACGAAGAATGCGAAAGAGAAAAGTATGTGAAGGAATCTTGAGGAATATATTGAAAAAATAATGTTACTAATCTATTTGGTAATGAATATCAGAGTATGGATTTGGTGCATTGTAGTAAACGTGTTAAAAAGTAACAATTATATATTAAATAAAAAAATAGAACGTTCATAAATGTTCTTCCATTGAAAAACATAAAGAATGTATTTTGGAAAGAATATAATTATTCCATAAAGAAACTTATGCTATTGCGAACAATTTCATAGGGTTTGGAAAATGAATATGGTAATTGTTTCAAAACAACAAAGACATTGTAAAAAAATGGTAAACATAATTCTTCCATCCATTCAAAATTTCATAGATGGAAGGAAAGGAAAGACATTAGCTAGAACTTCTATATCAAATTCTAGTGTTCTCTACTTCTAGGGGCTATTATTTTTTCTTTCTACTTTGAATTTATGGAGAATATTAGAAACATATTATTTGAATGATACCTTAACACAATGTGGAGTTGCATGAAACAAGCCCTTTGAAAGTATTTCTGTAGCTTCCCCAACTTGGTAGGCTATGTCGTGTTCTCCATAAAGAGCCTGAAACAACAAGGTTCACAAAATGAAGTTTGAACAACTGATTTTTAAGAAGGATATAAGTCTATATTACTACTTCTCACATTAAAGGAAATGATAAATGCATATATTGCCAATATAGTATTAAGAAAAGCACTATTCTTATGAAATGATAAATGCTCATGCTTTTTCATATAAGAAATTTAACAAAATAAATGAAAAAAGAATGACACAAACTAGAATACACATGTAATTTTAAAGTGCTTTCCACTCATATATTCTCACCTCCTTGAAATAAAACATGGAAGGTAAACGTGGACCTTAGTGAGTTATTTTCTTGCTCTAGTTGTTTTTGGTTTGACCTATGGTTCCTACAAGAGGTGGTAGGTTGGCCACCCCAAAGGCATTGGATATTGATATGACAAACAAACTCATTAGGGGGAGGTTGTTATGACTACTAAAGACATAGATTTAATTGTTTAGACCTGTTATCACCCAAACTCACACCATTAGAAATAAAGGCATGTTTATGCACAACCTAGAAGGTCAATGGATAGGCAAGAAATCGACAGCTAAACCGGCACAACTATGGACCTCCTTCCCAACGTGTCACTACTGAAAGGAGTTCATCGTTTAGGTTTCCTAGGTCCAACAATAAACGAACCTAGACTAACCAAGGGAGAGACCCTAGCCAAGATTTTTCTAAGGCTAACTAAAAGGAAACTAGCTAACCCCAAATAATCACCTAGCTCTATTTTTTATAATAGCGTATCTAACTAGGGATATTCAATTAAAAGACAAGACACATTTTAGTTTAGTAATTCAATGATGTATTCCTCATCTTATGAAATAAAAAGCATCAGCTCGCATAAATGCTATATCTAAAAGGATGCAAAGGCCAAAATGTCAGGCTATGAGAAGAAAATAAAATGTGTTTCTCAACACAAAATTATGAAATCAAAGGCTATCAAATAAAAAATCCTACAGAAAGTCAAGACTTGCAATGAACAACAAGAAATAATTATGATGTCTTGCAATGAAAGGCAAGCAGTCTTATAAAAGGATGCTTGTTAGAGTCTAGAGGAGCCTTCTAAGCACTTTACCCAATTGTGAGACACCTCCCTCCCCTGGTGTCTTCCTATCCAACACATGTCTTATTGGTTTCCCTGATTCCCATGTTCTCTGAAAGTCCATTGAGTCCATCCAATAAGTCAAACCTTCACTTAGCCAAGCTTTGTTTTATTCCACCTCACCTAGGGTAGAGAGAAATGATATATTTTGTAAATTGAAGTGAATGTGAAAATGAGTATATGGTTGGGTCTTCACTTTTTCTATGCACCTAACTCAGTTAAAAGTCTTATATATATGTGTGTTTATTGAGTTGATCACCATTGTTAAACATTGCTAATACATTTTACTCTGCTAATACTTTTTATAATAACGTGTCTAACTAGGGATATTCAATTAAAAGACAAGACACATTTTAGTTTAGTATTTCAATGATGTATTCCTCATCTTATGAAATAAAAAGCATCAGCTCACATAAATGCTACATCTAAAAGGATGCAAAGGCCAAAATGTCAGTACATGAATTAAAAGCCAAAATGTCAGGCTATGAGAAGAAAATATAATGTGTTTCTCAACACAGAATTATGAAATCAAAGGCTATCAAATAAAAAATCCTACAGAAAGTCAAGACTTGCAATGAACAACAAGAAATAATTATGATGTCTTGCAATGAAAGGAAAGTAGTGTTATAAAAGGATGCTTGTTAGAGTCTAGAGGAGCCTTCTAAGCACTTTACCCAATTGTGAGACACCTCCCTCCCCTAGTGTCTTCCTATCCAACACGTGTCTTATTGGTTTCCTTGATTCCCATGTTCTCTGAAAGTCCATTGAGTCTATCCAATAAGTCAAACCTTCACTTAGCCAAGCTTTGTTTTATTCCACCTCACCCAAGGTAGAGAGAAATGATCTATTTTGTACATTGGAGTGAATGTGAAAATGAGTATATGGTTGGGACTTCACTTTTGCTATGCACCTAACTCAATTAAAAGTCTTATATATCCGTTTATTGAGTTGATCACGATTGTTAAACATTGTTATTACTTTTTACTCTGCTACTAATGCATTTAAGAAAGTACTAATAATGCCTCGTGCATTCAGAGATCTTCATTTTATGCTCAATACAGTTTTTTATCAGTTTTCACCTGGTGAACTCTTTGGCTTGGTCAACGAACGAGACCTGTAGCAAGAGTTTACTATGGATGTTCGATTTGATTGTTTTAGTTCCTTTAGAGGCCAACCAGAGCATTCCATGCTTCCGTTTATAAAAATTTGCTCATTATCATCATTTTTATAAAGTAAACGGGCAAAATTTTAATTGTAATAGATGGGAATTGTTCACAGATGATATTACAGGTGGATCCAAGGTGTGAGTAGCCATTTATTGTGGATTGGATGCTTCTAAGGTCATTCATGCAGTCGAATGTGTATTTTGGGAAAGGGAAGAGATTATTTTGGGCATATTGGGTATTTATAGAGCACTTCAGCAGTTTAATTAAAATAATTAAAGTGACCATGGCATGACAAGTAGAACGAAGGATTAGTGAATGGAAAAGATATGACTTGGGTATTTCCAGTTGGGCTCCAAAGACTCTCTAGACACAATTCCACATGGGTTCTTCATCATCGGGCTTCATACTTCATTTTTGCCTCTCCCAGGCAATCCACACTCTCTAGGAGGGGTGCACTTTTGGATGATGTACTTAGCGTTATGTATCTAGCACCATGTGTAAGTTGTTGTTATGTCCCTAGGTGGCACAACTTGGCCCCTAGGTGACTTTTATGATGTATTCTTATGTTATATCATTATATCATGTATTTGGGCGTCATGAGGAAACTCGCCCCCCTCATAGTCTAGTTGGTCCATGTGAGTGTGAGATTAGAATCTCCACCATTGATTATCATCATTTTATCTTTTAATCTCAACCATCAATTAAAAAGTTGGTTAGGGATTTGGTCTCTCTCAAATTTATTTAAGAGAAGAGACCCCTTATTGTAAAGGGGACTTTGGCCCTTGGATTGAAGGCAATAGAAGATCTATTTTGGCACACTTGTGAATTCTCTAAGAAGTTCATGACTTTTGTATTTTTCGAGTCCCTTTGAGAACTAAATGTTTATCTTTCCATATCTCGGCAAATTTTGGTGTTGAACTTGCTTGCAGGAGGGCGAATTCATGGAGGCCAACTCTGTGGAGGAGACTCTCTCACTCTCTGCGACTTCATGTGACAGGGGATTTCCTTGTGTCAAGTTTGCTTACCATTCGATTCTAGTTTCTCCATGCTATTCTTGCATGCATTTCTTCTCTAGTAGATTTCAATTGGATTACAATTTTAGTTTCACTTATTGTATGTCCATTGGGGTTTTAAAGGAGGGGCACACTTGGTATCTTTGGGCATCAACCGAGCATGGAAATAAACCTTCAAGTTGACAACGTTGGACAAAGGGAAACAATTCTCAACATCTCTCAATTCCAGGTAAGTCCAATCTCTCTCTCTCTCTCTCTCTCTCTCTCTCTCTCTCTCTTGTTTTCTTTCAACTCCATCGTCAACACAATAAAATTAACTAAATCCCTCATTTAACTAAAATACAAAAAATACTACCGGTCACATAGTTTTAAATTTCACAAAATCCAAACTTGGGTATTTTTTCCTAGCCCCCTAGGCACCCAAAACACCCCTAGGGCGTCACCTTTCTGGACTCCATTTCCCATCAGTTAGGCACTAGCTTACCTAGGCCAATTCACACTTCCTAGTTTGGTGACTATCTTTTGTCTGTTGTTACTGTTGTTTGCTTGGGTGCTTTGAAATTGACTCATCTATTGAGCAAGCAAATCAAATCTAGTATTAGGAACAATATAATTGCAAAAACAACCTCTACTCTAAGCGTTTCAAATTTGTTAAGCTCATTCCCCCTAGGGTAGCAATTTGATCATTTAAACCTAGAACTATCATCCTAGATCAACATACTTAAACTAGCTATTGAGGGATCATTAATCTGGATTGTGTTGATATTATTTATAATCTTTTCCAATCTCCTAAAGCCACACTCAGTAGCAGATCCATTTTGGTCTAGGGTTTCATCACTAGGGTATCTCATGTATTAAATTCCATAAAGTTTTTGGGCATCCTGTCTTCCGGTCTTTCCCACAAGGTTAGGCCAGGGTCTCCCCCTTAACCATAATTCATTGGCTTAAAGTGAAGAGAATCCTATTTGAAGTGATAACCAATCCATCTTTGGGAAGTAGGATCCTCCATTGCCACCTCTTTAGCTGCCTGTCCCCCTCTACCGTCCTCGATAGGATATCTGGGGCAGCTACAAGTTGTGTTATAACAGTACTTAGTCTAGATAACTCTAATTGTTATATATTCCATATAGACTTTAATAAAGAAGTAATCAATTAATTCGGGCTACCCTTCTAGGCTTTGGATTTAGAGTTAGTCCAAAAGTGAGAGGTTGAGTGTTGAGGTGATAGTGACATCCAACATTGGTTTCCACCTAGGTTGTGCTAGTGAGTTGGGACTTTTTCCACTTACATACAGGTTGGGCAATAACAGACCTCACAAGGGATTTGGAAAAGAAATAAAGATCCTAATAACAATGACCCTTACATTTACTCTCTCTTTTCAAACAATTATTCATTATGTTATTGTATGTGTCAATTCTATGAGATTGGGAGGAGTTGTGGAATGAAGATAGAGAGAGAATATTACAACCCTCTTTATCAACTTTGCATTGCTCAATAATTATAAACAATTATAGCAAATGTTTTAAACAACTAACCTAATCAACTAATCAAATACAACCCTACAACTATTTAAGACCCACTACATGCAACATCAGATATTATTTCTAAGAAATAGAATAAAAAAAGGTTAGGAAGATACAACTTCAATATATGAAGGAATACATGTAACTTTTTAGAACTAAACAAATTCTTACTTTAACAACTGCATTTGAGCGTGTTTTGATATAAAGTCCAGCTGTATTATCAGGGCAAGCAAGTTGTGAGCCATCCTTCATGTACATTGCACAGGTCAGACCTAGGAATTACAAAAAAAGTCAATTAGTTACACATTTATTAAAACAAATAAACACATGCAATTTAAGACATAAGTGAAGGACATTGCAATGGCAAGAGCTGAATTCAATAATACCTCATAGTCATCTATGACAAGATTAATTGTCACTAAAAAGAAGGATAAGTTACAAAAATAGTATACATACAACATGCACCTCCATGGGTGGTGAAGAATTGACTCAAGAAAGTTAATACTGTGTTAATTTTTATGTAGATTTTGTGAACAGCTATGCTCATCTCCTTGTATGAATATGGAGAAAATATTGTATTATACAGAAGAATACAAAACCCAAAAATTAACAATAAATCATATAATATTTATACCAAATTATTAGAAAAGATCTGCTTAGTTAGTATTTCATGTGGGAAATAATTAAGAGATAATATCATGCTTATAATCTAGTTGTTGTTGTTTTGTATTCAAAATATATCAAAGCCAGAAGTCTTTTAAAAATTGCTTATTATTTGCAATATATAAAGGATAAAACACTTGAAAGTGGCTTCACCTAGGAAAACCACCAAAAGGTATTGTCTTGGTGTTGGTACACACAACCTTCTAATGATCAAGTCCTGATGTGTACCACCTTTATTCATATCATGGGTTATAGTACTTGACCTATGTATAAGATATCATATCCGTTTGTTACAAGCCTATTCTCTTAAACTAGGTATCCAAACAGTTATAGGTGGTTATCCAATCTATAGTACTATATGTATGTGCATCATTTGTTAAAACATTGATTCATTTTCGCCTATGATGTTTCCATATGGTTACTGTTATCACATATATAGTAGCCGGTCTACCACACATTATTTTTCAGATTCCAGAGCACTTTTCAGCCAGTTCCTTTACTTTGAGATGATGAGATGAGCAGCTATCTATGGAGCACTATCAGATTTTGGACAGCATATGTAGTCCCCATGCCATGACTGAGTCTCAGGACACTCAGAGAGATGACCGATGTAGCCATTATACCATTTATGCAGAGCAGTCAATAGTGCCCAGAGTTACAGTAGCAGTTTCAGAGGACAGATGATGGTTAAGAGGATGAGCATTCAGGTATATGACACATCAGGTATATCATGGCTTGCATTGAGTAGTGTTATGGTTATATTGCTTTTATATTCATTCTTATTGCATGTCTTAACACTTAGTGTCATGATCTGGCGATCATATAGATATGTGGACCTGGTTGATCTTATTATATATATATTCTACTATCCTTACTCAGACTTAGAAGTTCACTACTCATACTCATTGGTTTTACCCTACCTAGGGAGAATAGAGGTGATCATTCCACCATACCATGGCTTGCTAGTGTTGGCTCCATTACTCATTGTCTTCATCCATCCATTACCTACCTTTTAGTGTATCACCCTGACTTACTACTTGACTAGTGGCATGGAGGATCTTTTCCCCGCTGTAGCCTCTGTATTGGATGAGCTTCCCTGTTTATTGTGTCTCGGCTCTAAGTTGGTGACAAAACTTACCTTTGGTGAGTTGGATTGAAGGCCTAAATCATTCTGGTCGGTTGTCCCGATGTTTGGCATTGGCTCGAACTCCCCCTAGTCACTTGAGATGTTGGCTAAAACTGAAAGCTCATGTACTACTTATGGAAACTTCTAAATTCGCCCATGGAAACTAAAAAGGGCAAGAGCGATGAACTGCTAAAAAATACTCCTTGAAGAGTATAAAAGAAAGGTCCAAAAAGAAATGATTCTTAAAAGCTATATCTAAACAATTGCTGACCTTATGTATGTATAAAAAAACATGCCCTGGATGCAAACTGCAACTAGTTGTGCTTATCAGCACACCTGAGATCTGAAGGGTTATGTATGCCAAAAAGGCCATGAAATGAAATTGAATGATCCTAATGAACCTGGATCAACTTGATGTAGACATGATGCCTAAGTTGAATAAGCACTCTCTAAACAACTTATCCATTTGTGAGACACCGCCATTCCCTGTGTTGTTGCTCATTCAGTATATACTATGGTGTGTATTCCCTTTCCCATATCCAAAGTGTCACAATGTTAAGTCAGTCAGTCACCCTTTAGCCTAGCCATTTTATTTTAGCCTTCACCCTTCACTAGCAAATTGATCACAATTATGAAGTGAGTATGGTCCTGAAAGTCTAGTCTGAGTCATATAAATAATTAATGACAATATATATTTGGATTTAGATCGCCAGTAATGATTACTTTGTGTTATAATTGCTATTTGAATGAGTTGTAGAGCATGCATTAACCTTTGACACTTTGCAGCAGCTTTAGATGGTAGTCTGAGTTATATTTAGTCAATATTGACCTGGTCAAACCTAGTTTGACCAAGGTCAATCACAGGACATGATATTATTGGACCCTCTGATGACACAGGTAGATGATATATGGTCTATGTACATGTACATGATGGTTCTATGCATCAGATACAGGTTTATGATGATGATCTATGGTTTTCAGCATTATTTGATCATTTACAGATTATTATTATTTCACCTGTTCTGGTATATTGGATATATTATATGATCATGCAGAGATCTATATGGTGTATGAGTACACATCTTGGATAGTTTTGGACCTTCTGAGTCCAATGAGACAGTCTATTTCCAGTTCCGGGCAGTTACAGTGATGATTTAGCCTCAGTAGGCTGTCCTAGTGCAGTTTTGATCTGTCAGAGACCCTGTCAGAGCAGAGATGATTTTTAATTGGTTCACCTAGGGCGCTGATGATGGACGGGGTGGTCCAGCCACTTGTTTTTACCATATTACCCCCCTTCCGGACACACTGGTGCCCTCACCTTGACAGCGCAGGCACTCCAGGAGGCAGTTTGGGACAGGCACACGCTTCCCGAGGCAGTTTTGGATTGGTAGAAATGGCTACAGAGGAATTCGATTTGGGCTACTGAGGCAAAGTTTTGGCATGGGATGATCAGTGATGATGAGTGGGATGTCTTCCGCACCTTCTCCAACAGTTTCAGCTTAATCGAGGCCCACATCCATCACTTATGGCACTTTCTGACGATTTCTGAGGTCTTTGGAGGCCTACGATTTGTCCATAGAGGCACGATTTGGTATAGTGATGACTATTTTATTATTATTGTGCTATGGGGATTGACCAATGGTGGCTAAAATTACCCCTTGGACCCACCATAAGCTTATTTTTATATTTTGTCATCATGATTTGGTGGGATCCCCTCTCCTAGGGCGATTTTATCCACTTATTATTATATTTTATGGTTGATCCATGTATTTTATTGTTGAGTTCATCTCAACCATTGATTAGATCTTTTGATCTTTTAATCTTAGCCACTCATGTAAAAAGTGGTTAGGATTATGCTCTCTCCCCATCCTATTTAAGGAGGGAACCTCTCATTGTAAAATCATCTAGAAATTTTTGGCTCTTGGCTCTTGGAATAAAATTTCTATCTTTTGGAATACATGCTTGGGTTGGAGTGGATGTTGGTTATTTTGATTGTAAATGCTTTTGTCCATTGCACTGGAGGATCTATTGTAGCTATCTTGCATATTTGCCATATCTTTTTACCGGTGGAGAAGACTTCTTCAACAAGTGCGAATTGGTGGGGAGGCTTGCCCTTCAAGCTTGGAGGAGGACGTTTTGGGGATAACCTACCCCTATACTTTTACTTGGGTGATTTCTACCTTGTGGGCATCATTCCACATTTTAAGGGATTAAAACCCCCTTTTGAATTACTTGGCACCTTAAAACTCAGATCTAGTAAGATTTAACCCTTGGATTGACTTAATTTTCTAGATCCACATAGATCAGTGCCTAAGCTGCTTGGATCTACAATTTGGTGGCCATTGGACTTGATTTGACACACCTTATCCACCTTTTACCCCTCCTTGAGCAAGGTCGCACTTCCTTGGGTGACTGAGTTTGCCCACTTCTAGGACCTGGGTAGTTGAGATTTCAGTGGATTTGGAACGGGCATACCTTGAAACCTATATCTAGAGTATCATTTTGTGACGATCTGCCTTGGGGGTAGCATTCCTTGTTTTAAGGGATTGTGGTCCACTTGGGTCATTTCATGAAACCCTAGATCTAGCAAGATCCAACCACTTTACCTCAATTAGCCCACTTGTCTTGACCTCTAGGTGTCCCGATCTACACTTTGACATATCTTTTGACTCCATTAACCCATCCAACAAGGCACTAGTCCTCCTTAAGCAAGTCGCACTCCTTGGGAATTGTGTCAAACCTTAGATCCAGTACATGGGTATTCCTAATTTCAACTTAGATCCTTAGATCTATTCATTACATATCCTCTAGTGCCAATTGCATCCCTTAATTTCACCTTGTGAGTCCACATTAAGCCATTTCACATATCCCAAGAAAGTAGGACCCACTTGTGTAACACATGGTACTATATCTTATCATTATAACTAATCATGTGGCCTAAATCATACATTGGTTGAAACACTAATCATTTCTCAAACCACCTTCAACCATACTTTAATTTCTAGGTCCACTTTACCTTGCATTGGTTTCCGTAACTTACCATTTACTCATCCCTAGGAACCTTTGTTTGTGTCCAATCTTCTTTGATTGGTTATAGGGTCTCCCCCTAGGTCTTGATTTATCTAGATCTAAAGTGAAGAGTGCCTCGGTTGACGTGACTCCCACCTTGCATTGGGAACCGTGGCATCTCTTGGGTCACCTCTTTAGTTGTCCATCTCCTCTACCGTCCCGGATGGGATACCACTAGGGGCAACTACAAGTTGTGTGATAACATCTTTGGCATCGTTGCCGGGGAGGTAGAGGCCTACCTTGGTTCAACATACCTATTTGTCTCATTCTTCTCCCTACTTATTAACGACATATATCTTGGTAGTAGAGCTTAAAAATCTACCTGGCGACTCCTAATCGTGACTCCGCTGAGGAGCGAGCTCATAGTCATCCTTACAACACTCGAAGTAAATCAAATCCAAATCAATTAGAAGGAACCCCACTTACTTATCACAAAAGAGATCCTAAAGCCCAATCATCTAACTTCTTTTGGAAACTTGTTACCTCAGATTCTCCAAACCGTGTCTTGGGATCCCCTTTGTTCAATTCGGTTCCTCCTTCATCTCCTAATCATAACTCTATTTCAGCTCCAGTCAATCCAATGGTTGGACAAAGTCAATCTAACTCCGAGAACAACAACCAAAACAATCCTCCTGTTGCTCGTGCTTTTGGAAACAAGGCTAGGGCCTCTCCCTTAGACTTTTCTCAGATCTTGGGTGCTCCCCATAACATGCCAGACAAGTACTTTGAAAAGATCCCAAATTTTAACGGGAATTGTGTGACCTCCATTGAGGACCACATAGAAAATGTCTGGGCCCACATGGAAGCTTATGGGGCTAAGGAAGAAGATGTGTTTATAAGGGGTCTCTTTGCATCCTTGGAGGGTGATGCTCGTAAATGGTTTGACCGCTTGCCTGCATCATCAATCAATGGATATGATGTATTCACCGATAAACTCAAGCAAGAGTGCTCAGTCAAGTTGGATGGGCGCTTCCTTTTACACCAACTTTTTGACATCAAAAAGAAGGAGAATGAGTCTGTCCATGAGTTTAACCAGCATTTTAATAAGACTGTGGCCAACATCCCAAGTAACATAAGGCTCCTTGATCAAGCCATTTTGATTCATTACCTCAATGCATATGAAGGTTACCTGGGTTACCATCTGAGAGACAAAGACCCTAGTAATTTGAAGATAACACAAGATAATGCTAGGAAAGCCGAAGCAAATACTGCTTCCATGGGAAAACAAAATTTCTTTGACCTAATCAGTGGATCTTCTCCCAGATCTGAGCCTAAGTTTAAGAAGAGTAAGGAACCTAGCAAAGATCCCAATGAAATGATGGAGAGCATGCATGAAATGATGAAGAATTTAACTCTCCTGACTAGGGATCTAGCTAAGAGCAAAGAGGTGGATAGATATAGGCATCCCTATGGCCCTAAACCTTATTGGAATCAACAAAAGAAGCCTAATGAAGGTGATAAAAGAAACCCTGTGAGCCAAGCTTCACCTGAGCCTCCTATCATAAACTAGTCTGAAGAGCAAAAATTGGAAGATCCTGAGTATACCACCCATGGTGATGATACTCCGGATTCTCCAAAGAACATTAATTGGGTTGATGACTTAAAACTTGACAAGGACTTCGGAAGAATTTTGATTGATCATGAAGAAGAATCCATAGAAGAACCCAACCCTAGTTGTCCCATCTATGCTACTGAGCAAGTTAGTAGTAGTCAAGTTCCCCCTAAAACCTATCAACGAAGAAAGGATGGCCAAAAGCCCATACCTTTTAGTGAAAAGAGAAGCAATGATCTGCCTAGTCCAGTGAGTGAGCCATTCCCTCTGCCTGAGTATGACTTTGATATCAACATCGAGAGAGAATTGGACAAAGTTATACATAACATTCCACTCACTGAGTTAATGAAAATCCCATCAATAAAGGAGCAAGTGGTAGAGTTTTTCGAGAGTATCCCTGAGACTGCCACAAGTAGCGGTGAAGGTTCGTCTTCTCAAAACCCAGCACCTAGTGCTATGGTTGATGAAGAGGATGACCCTCCCATTAACATCCAAACTGCCTTATATGAGAGAAAGAATGGTGGTCACCAACCATTTTATCTTACACTTCGCATTGGTGATACCCTTCTTCATAATTGTATGTTGGATTCTGGTGCCTCCATGAATGTGATGCCTTTGCAAGTCATGGAAGCCATGGGATTAAAAATAACTAGGCCTTATGGGAACGTTTGTGGGATTGACTCTAAACCAGTTAAAGTCTTTGGTTTGATTAAAAACTTGAGAGCTGACCTGTTTTCATGCCCCGACATATCCATGCTAATGGATATAGTAGTTATAGATCTCCCTCCAGCCTATCGTATGCTCCTTTGTAGGAAGTGGTCCACTGGGCTAGGGGGACATCTTCAGATGGATTTATCATATGCTACTATCCCCAACTCTGATGGATCTTTGGTTAGGGTGTACCGAGAGCCATTTTATGATGGTGGATGGTGTGAGGAACACTTTTGGTGAGGGTGAGTTATTACCTGAAGGTATCTTCATGGTCATGAGTGGCCACGATGATGATCATAGCCCGCAAAGGGAAAGTATTTGGAGATCATTTGGAGATGATAGTTCTTCTGAGGAAGAAAGGGAGAGAACTATTGCTATTAGAGAAGCAAACCTTGAGTCAATTCGGGGTGAAATGTCTGAAGAACTTAGGACTTTGAACCAACCTAGTAGTATAGGGCCACATATTGAACAACCTGAGCCCACTTCTCAACTAAATACTTCTGAAGTTAACTTTGATCGAATTAGAAGGGGTGAGTATATACCTAGGACAGTACATGAGTGGTTTTTCCTAGTTGACCTTAACACAGAAAGAGGAAGACAAGGCTTACCTCACGTCACTCCTTGGGCAAATAACAATGAAGGAACACACCTTCCCTCATCTGAAGGGAATGATGAAGAACCAGTTGATTTTCACTTTTCTGATGTTCCGGATCATCTGTCCCATTTGTCCTTGGAGGATGGGTTTTTGAGGCAAGTGAATGACAACTCCATGAGTTGGCAAGAACATGCCTTAATCCATGATGCCCCTGGGGAGGATTCTTCTTTGAACAATCCAGCCATTTTCAAGAAGAACCCGCTGAGCCAAGTTTGCTTCCACCTTACCCTAGTTTCTTTTTGCCCAGTGAATTACCTATTGGTGAAGAGAATGTCGACTCCACAGATTCATTTCATACTCCTGTTTCTTCACCAACATCTTTGGATATAAGAACTCAGAGTATGCCTAGCACGGTTCCTAGTCGTATGTCCTTTCCTACTGACCATCTAGCAGCTTTAGAAAATATGACCATCCCTATCCCATCTGGAGAAGGTAGTAGCAGAAGTATTGAAAATCAAAACCTACCACCCATAGCCCATGCCGAAAGAGATGAGGATGTTGATAGAGACTTTTGGACTGTGGGGGAAGCTCCAAAGTATATCATTCACCCACAAGTAGAAAGTCCTCCTAGGAGAATAGTAAGAGAAGTCTTGATTGGTAGGGTAGCTGTACCTTTAGACGGTGGATCTCCCAGATTTGATGCAATTCCTCCTAATAGGAATTCAAGCATAGTTACACCTCAACCTCGATGCAATTCTGATATCCAACCTATTCCTGAACGCGTTATTGAAGCCATCCCTCAATCGGTAAATCACCAGAGTTTCGAAATTGGTGATAGGGTCGTAATTCCTAATGATTTATTCTATATAAGATCCAGGGTATCAGGTGACTTTTGGGTTGGACCGCTCACTGTTGAGCACTGCATGGGTGAGATGTGTTTTCTCACCACTGGGACTGGCCAGCGTATCTTACTCCCTATCAACCAGAGGGAGTTAAGGGATTATCATCCCTGATCATCCTTGCTATGCCTTGCCTTGTCTGTTTAGAGTAGGTAGCTTCTGAATAAGCTCACTTGAGCAATAGGATTTGTGTGTTTTTTCCTTTTTCTGTGTGATGAGTATTGCCCCTTTTTCTTTTCTGCTTGGAGTGTCTGCTTATTTTTTTTGTTTGATTGAGTTGAGCCTTGCTCCTTCCTAAGCTTGTCTCTTCTCCTGCATGCATTAAAGAATTGTTTTTTTTAGTTTCTGTTTACATTTTTTTGGCTGCCTAAGCAAGTGAGATTGCCTGCTTGAAAAAGTTCTAT
Source organism: Larix kaempferi (assembly GCA_027924585.1). Classification (NCBI taxonomy): domain Eukaryota; kingdom Viridiplantae; phylum Streptophyta; class Pinopsida; order Pinales; family Pinaceae; genus Larix; species Larix kaempferi. The sequence goes on along the minus strand of BSBM01000088.1, from coordinate 13,494,728 downwards.
TTTCTTCCTACACAGTAATAAAAATAATGAATGATGAATAAATGATATATGCCATGTTAGTTAAAAATTTTCTTTTACGCATTTCAGTTTCTGTTTTAGAGTAGATTTCATTTTCAGTTTTATTTTATATTTTTCCCATACATGCTCCATGAGGTATTCTAGTGTTTGTGAGCGCAGGTACAGGTGCAAAATAAAAGCTGAAAATAATGATGGTGCAGTGCTGGATTGAAGATTGATGCAGAGCAGTTCGAGACCAGAGATTCTGAGGTTCTCAAGCGCTCTCTCCCTTAGACCACTTGTCCCAGCTGGAGCCAGATGTTATCACATATATAGTAGCCGGGCTACCACACATTATTTTTCAGATTCCATAGCACTTTTCAGCCAGTTCCTTTACTTTGAGATGATGAGATGAGCAGCTATCTATGGATCACTATCAGATTTTGGACAGCATATGTAGTCCCCATGGCATGACTGAGTCTCAGGACACTCAGAGAGATGACCGATGTAGCCATTATACCATTTATGCAGAGCAGTCAGTAGTGCCCAGAGTTACAGTAGCAGTTTCAGAGGACAAATGATGGTTCAGAGGATGAGCATTCAGGTATATAACTCAGCAGGTATATCATGGCTTGCATTGAGTAGTTTTATGGTTATATTGCTTTTATATTCATTCTTATGGCATGTCTTAGCACTTAGTGTCATGATTTGGCGATCATATAGATATGTGGACCTGGTTGATCTTATTATATATATATATATATTCTACTGTCCTTACTCAGACTTAGAAGTTCACTACTCATACTCATTGGTTTTACCCTCCCTAGGGAGAATAGAGGTGATCATTCCACCATACCTTGGCTTGCTAGTGTTGGCTCCATTACTCATTGTCTTCATCCATCCATTACCTACCTTTTAGTGTATCACCCTGACTTACTACTTGACTAGTGGCATGGAGGATCTTTTCCCCACTATAGCCTCTGTATTGGATGAGCTTCCCTGTTTATTGTGTCTCGGCTCTGAGTTGGTGACAAAACTTACCTTTGGTGAGTTGGATTGTAGGCCTAAATCATTCTGGTCGGTTGTCCCGATGTTTGGCATTGGCTCGAACTCCCCCTAGTCACTTGAGATGTTGTTGGCTAAAACTGAAAGCTCATGTACTACTTATGGAAACTTCTAAATTCGCCCATGGAAACTAAAAAGGGCAAGAGCGATGAACTGCTAAAAAATACTCCTTGAAGAGTATAAGAGAAAGGTCCAAAAAGCAATGATTCTTAAAAGCTATATCTAAACAATTGTTGACCTTATGTATGTATAAAAAAACATGCCCTGGATGCAACTTGCAACTAGTTGTGCTTATCAGCACACCTGAGATCCGAAGGGTTATGTAGGCCAAAAAGGCCATGAAATGAAATTGAATGATCCTAATGAACCTGGATCAACTTGATGTAGACATGATGCCTAAGTTGAATAAGCACTCTCTAAACAACTTATCCATTTGTGAGACACCGCCATTCCCTGTGTTGTTGCTCATTCAATATATACTATGGTGTGTATTCCCTTTCCCATATCCAAAGTGTCACAATGTTAAGTCAGTCAGTCACCCTTTAGCCTAACCATTTTATTTTAGCCTTCACCCTTCACTAGCAAATTGATCACAATTATGAAGTGAGTATGGTCCTGAAAGTCTAGTCTGAGTCATATAAATAATTAATGACAATATATATTTGGATTTAGATCGCCAGTAATGATTACTTTGTGTTATAATTGCTATTTGAATGAGTTGTAGAGCATGCATTAACCTTTGACACTTTGCAGCAGCTTTAGATGGTAGTCTGAGTTATATTTAGTCAATATTGACCTGGTCAAACCTAGTTTGACCAAGGTCAATCACAGGACATGATATTATTGGACCCTCTGATGACACAGGTAGATGATATATGGTCTATGTACATGTACATGATGGTTCTATGCATCAGATACAGGTTTATGATGATGATCTATGGTTTTCAGCATTATTTGATCATTTACAGATTATTATTATTTCACCTGTTCTGGTATATTGGATATATTATATGATCATGCAGAGATCTATATGGTGTATGAGTACACATCTTGGATAGTTTTGGACCTTCTGAGTCCAATGAGACAGTCTATTTCCAGTTCCGGGCAGTTACAGTGATGATTTAGCCTCAATAGGCTGTCCTAGTGCAGTTTTGGTCTGTCAGAGACCCTGTCAGAGCAGAGATGATATTTATTTGGTTCACCTAGGGCGCTGATGATGGACGGGGTGGTCCAGCCACTTGTTTTTACCATATTACCCCCCTTCCGGACACACTGGTGCCCTCACCTTGACAGCGCAGGCACTCCAGGAGGCAGTTTGAGACAGGCATACGCTTCTCGAGGCAGTTTTGGATTGGTAGAAATGGCTACAGAGGAATTCGATTTGGGCTACTGAGGCAAAGTTTTGGCATGGGATGATCAGTGATGATGAGTGGGATGTCTTCCGCACCTTCTCCGGCAGTTTCAGCTTCATCGAGGCCCACATCCATCACTTATGGCACCTTCTGATTATTTTTGAGGTCTTTGGAGGCCTACGATTTGTCCATAGAGGCACGATTTGGTATAGTGATGACTATTTTATTTTTTTTGTGCTATGGGGATTGACCAAGGGTGGATAAAATTACCCCTTGGACCCACCATAAGCTTATTTTTATATTTTGTCATCATGATTTGGTGGGATCCCCTCTCCTAGGGCGATTTTATCCACTTATTATTATATTTTATGGTTGATCCATGTATTTTATTGTTGGGCTCATCTCAACCATTGATTAGATCTTTTGATCTTTTAATCTTAGCCACTCATGTAAAAAGTGGTTAGGATTATGCTCTCTCCCCATCCTATTTAAGGAGGGAGCCTCTCATTGTAAAATCATCTAGAGATTTTTGGCTCTTGGCTCTTGGAATAAAATTTCTATCTTTTGGAGTACATGCTTGGGTTGGAGTGGATGTTGGTTGTTTTGATTGTAAATGCTTTTGTCCATTGCACTGGAGGATCTATTGTAGCTATCTTGCATATTTGCCATATCTTTTTACAGGTGGAGAAGACTTCTTCAACAAGTGCGAATTGGTGGGGAGGCTTGCCCTTCAAGCTTGGAGGAGGACGTTTTGGGGTAAACAGGGAGTGGTTTTGTCTTTGCACCAACTATTCTTTGCTTATCTCTTTCTTGCTTGTATCTACCTTCAACATGTTAAACTGATTGATGCTTTGCTCCTTGGTTTTGACAGGTTAGAGGGATACATAATTGGCTTGGAAAAATCGATTTGGCAAGAGGGCTTCAAAACTTCTCCATTTGATCTTTGGCAAAAGTAATCCTCATCTCAACTAGCATTCATCTCTTCATCCAGGTATGCTCCAAAGGTATGATCTTCTTCTTCTTTGAATCATCCATAATTTCTAGATCATAAAAACCCTAATTAATCAAAACCCTCATTTTGGTTTTTTCTTAGATCTACTTAGATCCAGCCTTGCTTTTGAAGAGATATTAAAAACCCACCTCTATAGCATCCACCCCTAGTTGGATCTATAGTTTGGTGGTGATTGGGTTAAAATTGACACACTTTTCAAGGCAATAAAGCCCTCTTGAACCAAATCGCACTTCCTTGGAGAGGCTTGTTTGGTTAGATCTAGCACATGGGTAGGTGAGATCCCACTTGATTTGCAATCTACACACTTGATAACCTACCTCTATACTTTTACTTGGGTGATTTCTACCTTGTGGGCATCATTCCACATTTTAAGGGATTAAAACCCCCTTTTGAATTACTTGGCACCATAAAACTCAGATCTAGTAAGATCTAACCCTTGGATTGACTTAATTTTCTAGATCCACATAGATCAGTGCCTAAGCTGCTTGGATCTACAATTTGGTGGCCATTGGACTTGATTTGACACACCTTATCCACCTTTTACCCCTCCTTGAGCAAGGTCGCACTTCCTTGGGTGACTGAGTTTGCCCACTTCTAGGACCTGAGTAGTTGAGATTTCAGTGGATTTGGAACGGGCATACCTTGAAACCTATATCTAGAGTATTATTTTGTGACGATCTACCTTGGGGGGTAGCATTCCTTGTTTTAAGGGATTGTCGTCCACTTGGGTCATTTCATGAAACCCTAGATCTAGCAAGATCCAACTACTTTACCTCAATTAGCCCACTTGTCTTGACCTCTAGGTGTCCCGATCTACACTTTGACATATCTTTTGAGTCCATTAACCCATCCAACAAGGCACTAGTCCTCCTTAAGCAAGTCGCACTCCTTGGGAATTGTGTCAAACCTTAGATCCACATTAAGCCATTTCACATATCCCAAGAAAGTAGGACCCACTTGTGTAACACATGGTACTATATCTTATCATTATAACTAATCATGTGGCCTAAATCATACATTGGTTGAAACACTAATCATTTCTCAAACCACCTTCAACCATACTTTAATTTCTAGGTCCACTTTACCTTGCATTGGTTTCCGTAACTTACCATTTACTCATCCCCAGGAACCTTTGTTTGGGTCCAATCATCTTTGATTGGTTATAGGGTCTCCCCCTAGGTCTTGATTTATCTAGATCTAAAGTGAAGAGTGCCTCAGTTGACGTGACTCCCACCTTGCATTGGGAACCGTGGCATCTCTTGGGTCACCTCTTTAGTTGTCCATCTCCTCTACCGTCCCGGATGGGATACCACTAGGGGCAACTACAAGTTGTGTGATAACAGTTACATCTCAATGTCATTGTTAATTCTTCAATCGGTAACAAAGCAAGTATGATCTGAAGGGCCTAGTGATTGAATGGTGAGGAATTCAATGACTATTCTTGGGAGTACATATTATCATAGCAATGTTATGTTGTGGGTTTGATTGTTGAAAAAGACATACCATAGGTGTGTGGTTAGCTTGTTGAAGACTTGTTGGGTGATTAAAAAAATTTTATGGAATTAATGTTGGCAAACATTAGAAAATGAGATTGTTGTGTGCTCCAAAGGAAAATCAAGTCTTCTTGGTCATTGGCAAATGAAGAAGCTTTATATGTTTTAGCCCGAAGGATAAGTATTGTTCCCACAAAAACTAGCAGCCTAAATGCAAGGATTCAAAGGGGTTCTAGCCAAGTACAACTATTGAAAAATAGTAGCTATCACGTACAACTACTTCCCTTCACCTTAGTTCCTAGTAAGAATAAAAAACAAGGGAGGAAGAATAAAAAACAAGGGAGGAATCCCTATAGGAAACTAAGTGTCAAGAGGTATCCATAATTTCACCCATAATTTCACCCACAACTTTGAAAGGATTGTTAACAAACCAAGGAAGAGGTATAAGATAAATTTTATGTGGTTATTAACAATGTAAATTCCAGCAACATATGTGTGAAGATAAGTGCAAAATTGTTGAAAATAACAAGTAATTGTTGCAGAAATTTAAAGTGTAAAATTAGCCCTTATTTGACTTAGTCCTTTGCTTTAGACTAAACTTTGATAACCTAGGACATAGCAAACCTGGATTTTGCAACAGGACATTGCTCATATATACAACATTTAATTATCATTTTAGCTTCACTTCCCTTAAAGTACTTTGCCTTTTTTACTTTGGCTTAGGCATTCATATATGGGAATAGTATAGAGTCATAGACTCTAGAGACATGATGGAAATGGATGGAATGGATAGTGATATGACATAAAATGAAAAATGGCTAGGTGAAAAGTTGTGAATGACATGAAATGAGTTTCAAACTTACTTAGATCCCTAGGGATACACCTGATTCATAAGTTTACACACTTGATCTACGGGGAAATTATAACCACACCATAATGCATCCTTAGCTATGAGACGACCATCTAAGATACATGAGCCATTATATAGTAGCATTGTTGACCCCCTAGGGTCATGTCCGCACATAATAAAACATTAACCATAAGTGGACTAGAGAGCATATGTCATAATACTTGTGCAAATTGTATGTACCCATAAATCTCTGGCTCATGGCACATATCATAGTGAACTGAGTAAGTTGGAATTGTGTTTGTCAGATATCCATGGGCAAAGCATAGATCTCATCAATGGAACTATTGGATGTGATGAAAGATCACATAGGAAATGATGATCAAGTCACCCCTACATGATATGGGGTAATAGGTACTACTTAGTATCTCTGCATGCCCATCTTAAGTTTGATTTTTTTGAGATATGTGAACAGGCATTGTTTTGAAATATATATTGTGATAATTCTATTAGATTTTCGAGTTACTCCAAAAGTGTTTACACCATGTTTTTGAGTACGTGTTGTATGTTCATCCCTTTGATAGTGCAAGATGGATTGTAGCATAAGAGATAGTTCGTGATGGATGTGCACAGTTGAGATAGCCTGCTTAGTGGATGCTTGACCTCACGATCATGTTGGCTTGGCTTTCTTCCCTTAGGTGTTGGACATCTTTCCCCTGAATGGTGGACACCCATTGACAAATGTGCATGAGCAACAACCTGTACCACGCAAAAATGATGTATAGTCTTGTATTAGATGAGGCACCCTTATAACATGTGCCATGCTAACCAACTTGAAAACATAACCAACAATAGGAGGCATTCCACACATTAGAAGGATCTAGGACGTCATCTTGCATTAAAAATAGACACATGGCATTCAAAGCCCATTTGCAACTTCAAGCACATATTTCAAGAGAGGAGCACCATCATCCAAGGAGGCTTTAATGACATCAAATCCAAAGAATAGGGAAGTACTCCATCTCTAAAGGAATATTAATATATTCTATTGACATGTATTTTTTTAAATGTCTTTCTTATTTTATGTTTTTTTCAAATTCATCTAATTTTTATTATTTAGAAAAAATTATTTTTATTATTTAGAAAAAATTATATTTTTAATTAAAATTGGGCTCTCGCTTTTTTTTTAAGTGATTTATAGAAAAATACATAAAAAAACAAATATGTTTCTTACAACATGCATGGTTCAAAATGAATGCAATTTTAACCCAACAAAAGAAAGAGGTGCCACAAGAAGCACCACTTTTCGATTCAGGGGTTGATTTTGGGTTTTGATTGCACCGACATTAGCTGGAGTTTGCAAAAAGTCATAATTTTAGCCCCGAAAAAAAAGGGTACTACTAGTAGCACCACTTTTCGATTTGAAGGTTGATTTAGGGTGTTGATTGCAGTGACACAGATCGGGATTTCCAAAAAGTAGTAATTTTAGGCCCGAAAAAAAAAGGGTGCTACTGGCAACACCACTTTTCGATTTAGGGTAAAAATAGCCACTAATGAAACCTATAAAAAAACGAGACGAGAACTCTCAAGAGTTCTCATCAAGTTGTATAATATGTTAATTCCAATAGTTTGAAGCCATCATACCTAACTAATGGGCCTATTTGACATGGATACTAGTCACGAGTGTTTATGTGAAGACGTCATTTTATGTTAATGTGGCTGCTATTTCTAAGCTTTCTTCTCGACAACTTCAACCGCAAGCCTACCTCTCAATCTCCTCTCTCCTCCTTGGCCACCAATGCCAATCAACCTTGACATCTTTCTACAACCTTTAATTTTATAGCACCACCTATCTTATACTCTCTCTTCTAGCTTTTTAGCTTTCTTTAGCTAAATATCTCGAGACTAGTCTCTAAAATCGCTCTTTGATCCTAGACACTATTATCTTTCTACTTTTAGCATGATGCCTTGGCACTCCCACATTGTACTCATCCTAGATGTATTTTTCTAGTCCCTTTGACCTACTTTTGTGGTCTTTTGTTGGACATTTATCTTATCTTGTCTTATCTAATGATGTTTCCATGTGCCTCTATTCTAAACTTGATTATCAAACCATAGTTACTCAACCTCACTACTAGACAAATAACTTATTGTGCTTATGAGCCAATGACTACTTGTGGGCCAATACCCTTATGGTGAGCAACTACTTTCAAATGTGGCTATATACTTCTACATGGTATTATGAGTCATGCAATGCAAGTTTTTGACTTGTAACATCCACCTTATATTTTAGCTTTAGTAGCAAGGAAAGGTCAATCTTTGAAACTAATATTGTCTCCCTACTCTTATGTACTTGATGAAAATTCTGCATAAAGTAGACCAGCCTGAAATACATTATGCACTAACTCAATGCCACATTCCTTAATGTCCATATACAGAATTTAGCTAGTACATATATAGTAAAATAATAGATTTTTGGTAACATAAACCCCCCTCAATTAGTGGTACTAGAGTGGTCTAAGCAATGAATATGAAAATGTTGTGTTAATAAAGAGAATACCTCTCATATACAATGGTTATTTCATTATTCTTTAAAATGTAACTGCTTAAAGTTTTAAACCAATTCTAACGTGAATATGACAATAAGGAAATTTACCTGTCAAAGAACCATGATCAGTGTGCCATCCACACCAAGAAGCCTTCTCATCAATGTTTTGAGCCTGGTTGCTGCAAAATAGTATTTTACTTAGTAAGTCTATTTATATTTAGCAAGAAAGCATCACTCTCTTTCTCTCAAACTGATCATATATCTAAATAATTGAAATTTTCAGTGACCAATAAATTCAAAATACGAAAAATACAATCTTCATGTGATCAAAAGGATGATATGTTGAAAAAGAATGTGTATTTAATGGATGTCTCAAGAAGCATGCCATTATAATGCCTTTGGAATCAATGCACTTCCTAGATTAAGAGGATGATTTTAAAAGGTGCATAGCTTATGAGGATTGATAAAATTTCTAAAAAGATCAACTAAAATGAAAAATTGAATGAAAACAATGTATTCTTCTAAGGCATCATACAATCAAGGTTGTCAATTGCTACAATTTGCTTCATTTAATGTGGGCATGGGCACTTCATAAATGGTTCTTGTTATCACCCAAACTAACACCCTTCAAGATAAAGTCCTAAAGCTCTAGGTATGGGCTTAGTGAAACTAAAAGGGAGATCAATGTCACCACACCAAACCCTCTTCTTCTATTTAGAGGCTCTTCTCCAACTCAAGGGAGGCTTCCATAGGATAGGGTTGCTAAAGCTTGCAATGAGGTTCAAGGTGAATTGAAGAGACAACTCTAGCAAAACGGTTTGTTTTAATAATGATAGAAGAAGTGGATGGAAGGATAAGGGACTAGTGTCTTATCCATTGGGCAATGGAGTCAACCAAAGACTCAATGAAGAATTTTCAAACAAATGATTAGGAGGATTAGGGCAGAAAGAATACATACCCTAGCCACTTTCTACATGCCTCCCAAATTTCAGAATCTAAGGGAAAGCACTAGATACAATTCTTTCAAATGATTTTAGAAGGATAATTATTATGTAATGGTAAGAGAGTATATAACCATAGAACTGAAAAAGATACTACACCTATCACTTTCAATTGACAACCATCACATAGAAGAAGAAATCTACTTATTTCATTAGCCCAAAACCATTATCATTTGAAGATTTAATCCATAAGTAAAACATAAGAAACACAATACCATTCAATAGAAAGCACTTTGATTCACCATCCAAAGGAAGCTCAATGGGATTTATCCCCAAATCCAACCATCAAAAATGAAGGAGAGAGCAAATCCTTATATAGCTTTTAGTGCATCTTCTTTCTATATTAAAATAATAATAAATCCCTAGATATAGCCTAGGGAGGAGTAAAGAAACCAAAATAATCCAACTACCACAACCAAATGCAATAAATGAGGTGGTCAAAGCCACATGTACAAGTCTCCAATATAAATGAGAGGAGTGACTCCATCAAATGAGAAATAAGGTCAAGTAGAACCCAAACTCCTCGCCTCCAAAGGCTTTTCCAAGTGATTGCTCCAAGAGAAAAGGTCCAACAAGTATGAAAGATAGTGGACAAACCGTAGATCTAGGGTTTGACCCCTCTAGATCTCCTCCAACGCCAAACAACCTCCTTAAAAGGTGTAACAGATCCATCCAAAGTAGGATGTTACCTTACAAAATGGCATGTAATGACATGTGGAACCCCTCCAAGGTGAATGCTCCATTAGATAAGTCCCCCAAAGGTGGAACACTTCCTCAATAAAGCATAGGATGATGTGCAATAAAGGCTATCCAACCAAAACGTCCCATCGTAATGGCATAGATATGTGTGCAAGCCATCCACCAAGTGGAGCGTTCCGATATAATGGCATAGAACCAATTCAAAGATGCTACAATGACCACACAAGTGGCTCCCCAAAAGAACACTCCATCAAATAAGTCATAGATGAGTGTGAAAGTAACCTCAAAGGAGTAGACACTCCTCAAGAAAGATCAATAAATGATGCAATGATCTTCATAATGCCTGAGTGAGTGAGTAATTGGGCTCCAATGGTGGACACTTTTCATCAAGGCTCAAGACCTCAATACGTGCGCAATGAATGTCCTCCATTGAATGATGTCCACATATCAACCAAAAGGTAATCTTTGATGTGCCATCTCATCAATCCAAAGGAGGAAGATAGATCCATGAACCAAGGAGACCACCAACCAATAATAGAAGTATCAAACCCAAGAACAAGGTGTCCATGATAGTTAACCACTTCAAGAGGAAGGGTACAGCCCATTCTACAAGCCAATAGTATGTTTCCAAACCTAGCAACAAAGATAATCAAGGAGAGCATTCCATAATAATAATAGCCAGTAGTGCCAAGGTATCATCAATAAGTCTAGGAAAAAGAGCGCTCCAATAAAGATGTGTGCTATACCATCCAATAAGTGTTAGAGGGGAGAACGCTCCATGAAAAATAAGTGTATGCTCCAATACATGTGCCAATCAAGTGGATCATTCCTCTAAAAATGATAGATAACCATGCCAAGATGTGAACCAAGTTTCTAGGAGCATGGGCGCTCTAAAGCAAACCAATCATAAGTTATCCATAATTGTGAAAGATACCCAAAAGCTAGAGAACTCTAGTAGAATACCTGTAAACGTCATTAAATCATGTGCTAGAGGGAGGGCATTCAATGGAAAACCAAGAACAAAGCAATCCCAAGTGTAAAACATGTGTCATGAGCAAGAGCACTCCTACTAGAATGCCTCCATATGTCACCAAATCACCCACATAAAACAAGCACTCCAAGGAAAATCAATCATGAGTCATCCTCAAGCATGAACCATGACCAATGAGCAAGAGTGCTCCACAAGATATGACAATCCAAGTCATCAAGAAATGAAATCAGCCCAAAAATTTCAGGGCACTCTCATCGAAAAGACACGAAACATCGTCAAACCATGAACATAAACCTAGTGCTCCATAAAATGGAGAAACTCATGCCTCCAATATGCCAAATTAAACCACCCATGCTAGGGCACTCCACAAGAAGATGATCCATGTGTCATGAACGAGTAATGTATTAGTGAAACAAAATATCATCTTCTAGCTAGGAGGTTTCAAACCCTCATAAACACATCCATATCAAAATAGCACTAACTAATACTTTCGTAACTTTTATTAGAGTAAATTTGGGGTCTAAAATGGGCCTCATAAGAAAAAGAGCCATTGATGAATTGGAATTCACGAACCAATAGAATTTCAAGAAAAAGAGTCAACCATAATGATTGACTTGGCATATTTGTCATAAAAAAACTACTTTTTTAATTTGTATATTCAACTTATCTCCCTATGGTTTTACTCAAATTTCGTGTCGGAGCACTCGTTGGGTGCGGAATTAAATTATGCATCCAACGACCCACACTACATACTTTTGATGGACCCCACCCCACAAAAAACGAGAAATACATTTAAAAAACGTGTTACTTGTTATGCTTTTTTAGTAGGACAAGAGGAGAAATTTTGCATGTGCCAAGGAGGACTTGCCAATGATGATGCTAGCTTTTTGAGAATTCTTAGCGGAGTGACCAACTTTGGTTAGGAGTGATTTCTAGCTACGAGTTGGTGGCTAGGGTTTTCATTGTTTCCCTAGTTAGGGTTTGGAGAGCTTGCCTTGTATGATGTTTCATATTGTAATTTCCATCACATTGATGGCATTTGCAATCAATACCTTTGGAGCATTGAATGGAGATGGGGGCATACATCTTCATGGAGCCCCTTCTCTTCCTTACAGTGGATTACTTTATGGAGATCTTTGGTGGAGGAGATTCACTTCGATATGGTGGATGGTCACAGTTGATGGTCGTATTGTGGTTTGGTGCTACTTTCATGCCTTAGCTTCATGGATCAATCTCTTGACATATGGATGCTTGCTATGCATGTGTCATACTTTTCTCGAATCATCCTAGTGACTATGTATGATCGTGTTATAGCATTGGTTTGTCACTAGGAGGAGGTATTCTGCATGGATCTCTTTCGTTACATCCATCAAATTTCATGTGTGATGGGGACATATTTGATATATCACTAGTAGAGAACACCTTTCTTATGTCTTTTCTATGGTGTTGGATGTGGTGTGGTGACGCACTTTTCCTTGGTGGGATTTCCCTAGGTGATATTATAATGTAACATTACTAGACATCACCTAAGTGGGGATAATTATTTGATGATGTGAGTGCCCTTTTTGATGTGCATTGCTTCCTAACTTTAAGTTAGAGGGGGTACTACATGGGATTTCATGGTGATTTTTCCTTTATAAGGCTTAATGATGTAATTTTGATGTATTAGGCCTTTAGTGGTGGTGTGCCCTAGGTTCATGCTTAGGTTGAGCTTAATGTTTTATTCTTATCTCAGTACCATGGTGGGGCTTTGTTAGGAGATACAACTTATTTTACAGGGTACAACACTTGATGGAGTGCACTTGTCACATCTTTGTTTAGACAAGGACCAAGGCACCTCTTCCACCCGCAGCAAGCTTGGCAAGATGACATTCCATGCAGGTTTGGGCACACTACGGTGTGGGTTGAGCGCAAGGCGTCTGCATCATGGTGAGCGCCCAAGGCATGCAACGAGTAGGCTATGTGTTGGCTTAACTATAGAACGGTGCAGAGTAACCCATGTGGGGAGTCCACGCTCTAGCAACCCATGTGGGGAGTCCATGCTGTTAAGATTCAATATGCTAAGATAGATAACATCAATATTCAATTCAATTTCACAACAATAGCATATATAGGATCACTGAAAGAAATACAATCACAAGATAGACACAGATTTATCCTGGGAAACCCTCTAGGGGAAGAAAACCCAGCAAAACTTCCTCAATATAGATGATCAAAAGTACAAAGACAAAACCCCAAACAAAAGCTCCTTCTCCTTGCAGATCTCTCTCTCTCTCTCTCTCTCATGCGAATTACACAAGTGAGTGTGTGTGTCCAAATGAGGAGCACATCACTCCTATTTATACTTTATCTTCCACTTGACTTTTTCACTAATTAGGTCGGCCCCAACAAACTTAACTGGGTCGACTTACCTAGGAAGACTCAAAACAATATAATATTCCTTTCTTGAGGGTTCTATCGACCCGACTTACAAAGGAGGTTTTACCTCATGACTCTATGATGACCAAATACAATAATAACATCCCGACGGAGGAATAAAACATCTCCGAATAAATTACAATAATAAAATGCAATAGAATATTCTTCGAAGTAACAATATTTCAACACATGCTCTAGTGCCCACTTGATGATATGTGGGAACCTCGGTTTGGTAAGTGGCACACCCACCTTGGCAAGGGGGTTGAGTGCTCGACATTGAGTCCATGTGAAGGTCCACTTCAGAGCAAGCAGGCCCACATACCAAGTGAAGCACACAACGTGACCAGCTGGTGCGACATCCAGTTGGGGCATGGCGACGTGCGCCCAACAGACAAGTTGATGCATAGGAGGCGTGCTTGGCAAGTAAGGCAAGTAAAACGGTTGGCTAGCGTGCAAGGGAAGGAAATCCATAAGAAGGGGTTAGCGTGTGAGCGACGCACCCAAGGACATGGAAGTCATCCTGAAATGCAACCTTTGGGCACACCTTAACACGACTTGGGATCCTATAAAGGCGCAGACGTGTTGGGGTTGTTATCAAATCCATAGTAGCCGGGATACCATGATTGCAGAGGAGTTCAGTATATATTTTTTAGCTTTTCCTTTACACAGTTTCGATGAGATCAGCTATGATGAGCAGTATTACTTATGATCACTCACACATCGGAGCAGCCCCAGATCAAACATGCAGTAGACCTTATGCCAAGGCTGAGCCTCTTGACCTCAGATTTGATGACCGGGATGACCTTTTATCCCATACAGAGAAGTGCAGTGCCCAGAGTTTCAGCAACAGTGTTTCAATGGTTACAAGTGTTCCAGATAGTAGATACAAGTATATGGCCCAGCAGGTATATGATGTGCATTGGTTTTATTATCTTGCTCTTTTGGTCATTTTGATAGCTTGACTTAGTATCTAGTAATCATGATATGGCAGTATATCTATAATGCAGTAAATGTGTTTTTTATTATCTAAATGGTTGTATTACTTACATTTAGAAGCTCTTGTTTTATACTCGTTGGTTTTACCCTCTTAGGAGTGTGGGCATGATCACTCCCACCTTTATGGCTTGCTAGCTTGGGAATCACCTTCACTTTCCCCATCCATCCATTATCTTTTCCACTTTTGGTTTTTACCCTGACTTACACCTCAACCTGTGATATGGAGGACTTCCCCACTTTTGCCTCTGTGTTGGATAGCATCCCTGTTAGTTTGTGTCTCGGCTCTGAGTTGGCAACAGAACTTACTCTTTGGTGAGTTCGATTTGATACCTTGATCACTCTAGTCGATTGCCCCGATGTTTGGTCTTGATTGTAGAGAGACCTGTTATCACATAAACTGTAGTAACCCCTATGGATGTATCCATTGATGGATGGCAATAGGGAAGGGCAACTCAAAAGGTGCAACCACGATCACCTCGACCTCCAATAGATGGTTGTCACGCCAGTCGAGGCAACCTTCACTTTATGTTATCTAGCCCAGACAACAAAGGGGGAGACCCGATCTACTCCCGACAGGAGAGATCAAAACCAAGACACCAAATCAAGTTAATTCTAAGTGAAGTAAGGTGCATGGTTTATCCTAGACCTTAGGATGAAGTCACAAGACAAGTGAGGGATTCAATGAGTATAGCTTTGGTTCATTATTGATGTGAGAGTGACTTATGATTTGTGAAATAGAATCCAGGATTAAAGTACTAGTTCAATGTGAGAAAATCCACTGCCTTGGGAACCGTGTCCAATGCAGGGTAGTTTAGGGGTTGAATTGGGGCTAACTAGTACAAGTGACAAGCTTGATCATGGTACATGATGACATCAAAGGGTTTAGTTCACCACACCAGGGTCAAACCACAAGTTAATCCAACAATCTAGGAAAGTCGAATTGACTTGGAGAGAGACCAGTGCCTTGGGAATTGGGATAATGGAGTCAAAGTAAAGTTAACTTGTGGTTGATGACTCCTATTGTATGAGACAAGTGGGCAATTAAAGTCTTGATGGATGAATAGGTCTAGATCTAGAGATTTAAGGTTTGACCTAAGTGGACCACAATCCCTTAAAACAAGGAATGCTATCCCCAAGGCAAGATTTGATGAAGTGACCAACTAGACCTAGGTTTTGAATTATGCCCGTTCCAAATCCACTAAAATCTCAAGTACCCACGTCCAAGAAGTGGACCAACTCACTTCTCCAAGGTGGTGCAACTTTACCCAAGGAGGCTAAAAAGTGGGATAAATGAATCAAGACATGTCCAATGGCATCCAAAATTTGGATCCAAGTAGTTTAAGCAAGTGAGAGTATGGATCTACAATTTCAAGGCAATCCGATGGCTAGATCTTGCTAGATCTGAGTTTAAAGATACCAAGTGGTCCAAAAATGGGATTAAATCCCTTAAAACATGGAATAGGGCCTGTTATCACACAACTTGTAGTTGTCCCTAGTGGTATCCCATCCGGGACGGTAGAGGAGATGGACAACTAAAGAGGTGACCCAAGAGATGCCACGGTTCCCAATGCAAGGTGGGAGTCACGTCAACCGAGGCACTCTTCCCTTTAGATCAAGGTGAAACAAGACCTAGGGGGAGACCCTATTACCAATCAAAGATGATTGGATCCAAACAAAGGTTCCTAGGGATGAGTAAGTGGTAAGTTACGGAAACCAATGCAAGGTAAGGTGGACCTAGAATTTAAAGTATGGTTGAAGGTGGTTCGAGGAATGATTAGTGTTTCAACCAATGTATGATTTAGGCCACATGATTAGTTAAAATGATAAGATGTAGTACCATATGTTACACAAGTGGGTCCTACTTTCTTGGGATATGTGAAATGGCTTGATATGGACCCACAAGGTGAAGTTAATTGGCACTACAGGGTATACAATGAGTAGATCTATGGATCTAAGTTGAAAATAGGAGTACCCATGTACCAAATCTAAGGTTTGACACAATCCCCAAGGAGTGCGACTTGCTTTGAGGAGGACTAGTGCCTTATTGGATGGGCTAATGGAGTCAAAAGATATGTCAATGTGTAGATCGGGACACCTAGAGGTCAACACAAGTGGGCTAATTGAGATAGTGTGGATGGATCTTGCTAGATCTAGGTTTTCATGAAATGACCCAAGAGGACCACAATCCCTTAAAACAAGGAATGCTACCCCCAAGGCAGATCGTCACAAAATGATACTCTAGACCTAGGTTTCGAGGTGTGCCCGTTCCAAATTCACAAAAATCTCAACCACCCACGTCCTCAAAGTGGGCAAACTCAGTCACCCAAGGGAATGCGACCTTGCTCAAGGAGGGTTAAAAAGGGGATAAGGTGTGTCAAATCAAGTCCAATGGCCACCAAATTGTAGATCCAAGTAGCTTAGGCACCGATCTATGTGGATCTAGAAAATCAAGTCAATCCAAGGGTTAGATCTTACTAGATCTGAGTTTTAAGGTGCCAAGTAATTTAAAAAGGAGTTTTAATCCCTTAAAATGTGGAATGATGCCCACAAGGTAGAAATCACCCAAGTAAAAGTCTAGGGGTAGGTTATTAAGTGTGTAGATTGCAAATCAAGTGGAATCTCACCTACCCATGTGCTAGATCTAACCAAACAAGCCTCTCCAAGGAAGTGCGATTTGATTCAAGAGGGCTTTATTGCCTTGAAAAATGTGTCAATTTTAACCCAATCATCACCAAACTATAGATCCAACTAGGGGTGGATGCTATAGAGGTGGGTTTTTAAAATCTCTTCAAGAGCAAGGCTAGATCTAAGTAGATCTAAGAAAAACCAAAATGAGGGTTTTGATCAATTAGGGTTTTTATGATCTAGAAATTATGGATGGTTCAAAGAAGAAGAAGATCATACCTTTGGAGCATACCTGGATGAAGAGACGAATGCTAGTTGAGATGCAGATTACTTTTGCCAAAGATCAAATGGAGAATTTTTGAAGCCCTCTTGCCAAATCGATTTTTCCAAGCCACATATGTGTCCCTCTAACCTGTCAAAACCAAGGAGCAAAGCATCAATCAGTTTAACATGTTGAAGGTAGATACAAGCAAGAAAGAGATAAGCAAAGAATAGTTGGTGCAAAGACAAAACCACTCCCTGTTTAACCCAAAACGTCCTCCTCCAAGCTTGAAGGGCAAGCCTCCCCACCAATTCGCACTTGTTGAAGAAGTAAGCCAAGGTATGGTGGAATGATCACCTCTAATCTCCCTAGGGAGGGTAAAACCAATGAGTATGAGTAGTGAACTTCTAAGTCTGAGTAAGGATAGTAGAATATATATAATAAGATCAACCAGGTCCACATATCTATATGATCGCCAGATCATGACACTAAGTCCTAAGACATGCCATAAGAATTAATATAAAAGCAATATAACCATAACACCATGATATACCTGCTGAGTCATATACCTGAATGCTCATCCTCTGAACCATCATCTGTCCTTTGAAACTGCTACTGTAACTCTGGGCACTACTGACTGCTCTGCATAAATGGTATATTGGCTACATCGGTCATCTCTCTGAGTGTCCTGAGACTCAGTCATAGCATGGGGAATACATATACTATCCAAAATTTGATAGTGATCCATAGATAGATGCCCATCTCATCATCTCAATGTAAAGGAACTGGTTGAAAAGTGCTCTGGAATCTGAAAAATAATGTATGGTAGCCCGGCTACTATATGTGATAACAGGGCCCACAAGGTAGAAATCAAAAAAGTGACAATATGGGGGTAGGTTATTAGATATGTAGATCACGAATCAAGTGGAATCTCAACTACCCACGTACTAGATCTAGGTCAACCCACCCAAACTAGGAAGTGCGCCCTTGCTTGGAGAGGCTAAGTGCCTTGGGAAGAGGGTCAAATGGAGGCCAATCCTCACCAAACTATAGATCCAGGATGCCGTGGATACTATAGAGGTGGGTTTTAAATTTCTTACCCAAGAAGCCACTGGATCTTAGTAGATCTAAGAAAATGTAAAAATGGGGGTTTTGATTAATTAGGGTTTAATATGTTTTAGACAAGTGGATAGATCATGGAGATAGAACTTACATTGAGATCATACCTGAGTGATGAAGAGAGATGCTTTGATGTTGAGGTAGATTCCTGCTGAGATCAAATGAGAGATTATTGATTTTGCTTGCCAAATTGATGCCCTAGCCCACAAGTGCACCCTCCTCTACCTGTCAATCCAAGGAAAATCGATTTCAATCAGAGAGGTCAAGTATCGAGGAAATACAAGTAAAATGCAATGATAACATAGAATAGAAGGTCCTAGGACAGTAATACTCCCTGTTACCAACGAAGAGATCCAAAGAAGAAGTAGGGAGAGTCTTCCCCTACCAATACTTCCTCCTCAAAGCAAATCGGCCTCCACCTGTAGATGCAAAAAACGTGATACAAAAGATATGGCAAAACAAGATCTCCAATAACTCAATGCAAAGGAAGAACCAACGAACGAACACCAAAAACATTCACCACAACACTGGAGATAGATGCAATAATAATTTTCTATTCCAATAATCCAGAGCCACAAGTCCCTTTACAATGAGAAGCTCTCTCCTTTAAATAGGAAGGAGAGGCATCAAAATCCTAACCATTTTTTGAATGAGTGGCTAAGATTAAAAGATACAAATGTCTAATCAATGGTTGAGATGAGCTCAACAATAAAATACATGGATCACTAATAAAATATAACATAAGTGGACAAAATCGTCGTAGGAGAGGGGAATCCCACCATATCATGATGACAAAATATAATAAGAAGCTTATGGTGGGTCCAAGGGGTAACTTTAGCCACCCTTGGTCAATCCCCATAGCACAATAATAATAAAATAGTCATCAATATACCAAATCGTGCCTCTATGGACAAATCGTGGGCCTCAAAAGGCCTCAAAAATCATCAGAAAGTGCCATAAGTGATGGATGCGAGTCCCGATGAAGCTGAAACTGCTGGAGGAGGTGTCGAAGACATCAATCCATCATCACTGATCATCCCATGCCAAAACATTGCCTCAGTAGCCCAAATCGAATTCCTCAATAGCCATTTCTACCAATCCCGAAATGCCTCGAGAAGCGTGAAACTGCCCCAAACTACCTCCTGGAGTGCCTGCACTGTCAAGGTGAGGGCACCAGTGTGTCCGGGAGGGGGGTAATATGGTAAAAACAAGTGGTTGGACCACCCCCTCCAAGCACAGCGCCCTAGGTCAACCAAATAAAAATCCTCTCTGCTCTGACAGGGTCTCCGACAGACCAAAACTACACTGGGTTAGCCTACTGAGGCTCAATCATCACTGTAAGTGCCCGGAACTGAAACAGAGTGTCTCATTGGACTCAGAAGGTCCAAATCCATCCAAGATGTGTACTCATACGCCATATGAGTCTCTGCATGATCATAAAATATATCCAATATACCGAAACAGGTGAAATAATAAGAATCTGTAAATGATCAAATACTGCTGTAAACCATGAATCATCATCATAAACCTATATCTGATGCATAGAATCATCATGTACATGTACATAGACCATATATCATCGATCCATATAATCACAAGGTCCAACCATCTCATGTTCTATGGTTGACCTTGGTCAAACTAGGTTTGACCAAGTCAACATGACCAAATATAACTCAAACTATCATCAGAAGCTGCTACAAAGTGTCAAAGGTTAATGCATGCTCTACAACTTATTCAAATACCAATTATAACACAAAGTAATCATTACTGGCGATCTAAATCCAAATATATAATGTCATTAATTATTATTAAGACTCAGACTAGACTTTCAAGACCATACTCACTTCATAGTTGTGATCAATTTGCCAATGAAGGGTGAAGGCTAAAATAACATGGCTAGGCTAAGGGATGACTTGACTGACTTAACATTGTGACACTTTGGAACAGGGAAAGGGAATACACACCATAGTATATACTGAATGAGCAACAACACAGGGAATGGCGGTGTCTCACAAATGGAAGAGTTGTTCAAAGAGGGTTTATTCACCTTTAATAGATGCGCACAATCCATAATACAAATAAGGCCAGCAATTATTTAGATATAGCATTTAAGTTCCATTGCTTTTTGGGCCTGAAGTTTCCATAGCCTTTGATCTATGTGTGTTTATAAACACATTGCATAGATTTACATTTATTTTAGGCTTTCTGCTGCAGGTGTGTTTTTAAGGCACTTGTTTACCTGAGCACTTCTAGGTGTGTCACAGACAACTTGTTTACCTAGGTATTTACATTTCCAAAAGATATAACATTTTATTTTCATGGCCATTTTCATTTGGCATGCATTTCATTCATGTTTGTTTAGAAACACATTGCATGAATGGGCTTTTTCATACAAGATATAGCATTTCATTTTCCAGATTTTGTATTCATGGCAGCACCAAAAGTTTCAAGTTTAGCCAACACAACTTTAATGACTATGGGGAATTTACAAGGAACTCCAACTCACCATAGGTAAGTTTTGTCACCAACTCAGAGCTGAGACAATAAACAGGGAAGCTCATCCAATACAGAGGCTACAATGGGGAAAAGGTCCTCCATGTCACTAGTCAAGTAGTAAGTCAGGGTGATAAACTAAAAGGTAGGCAATGGATGGATGAAGACAATGAATAATGGAGCCAAGGTGTGGTGGAATGATCACCTCTATTCTCCCTAAGGAGGGTAAAACCAATGAGTATGACTAGTGAACTTCTAAGTCTGTGTAGGGACAATACAGTATATATAATAAGATCAACCAGGTCCACATATCTATATGATCGCCAGATCATGACACTAGGTGCTAAGACATGCTATAAGAATAAATATAAAAGCAATATAACCAGAACACTATGATATACCTGCTGAGTCATATACCTAAATGCTCATCCTCTGAACCATCATCTGTCCTCTGAAACTGCTACTGTAACTCTGGGCACTACTGACTGCTCTGTACAAATGGTATAATGGCTACATTGGTCATCTCTCTGAGTGTCCTGAGACTCAGTCATGGCAATGGGGAATAGATATACTATCCAAAATATGATAGTGATCCAATAGAGATGTTCTTCTCAGCATCTCAATGTAAGGGAACTGGCTGAATAGTGTACTGGAATCAAAAAAATAATGTATGGTAGCCCGGCTACTATATATGTGATAACAAGTCCCCATAGTTGCTTGAGTTGTGTTGGCTAAAATCTGAAGCAAATTGTACTACCATCATTACATGTGGAAACTATTGCTATATCTGTTATGAAATCCCATGAAAGTACTTTGAAAACTGTGCTTCTCAACACAATGAAAGAGGGCTATGAATTTGAATGGAAACTTAAATGAAAACACCCTGGATGAAAGCTTGAGTAGTTGTGCTTCTAAGCACATGCAAAATCCCCAAAAGGGTTATCAAATGAAATGAATTGGAAACTAAAAGTACCCTGGATGAAAACTTTAGTAGTTGTGCTTCTAAGCATATGCAAAATCCCCAAAAGGGTCATATAGGCCTAAAGAAAGCAGTGGTTAAATATATGTTGAATCCAAAGACTGTTGGACAAGGAAATGAAATGTAATGATTAATTCATCACGGAGCCCACAGGTTGTGATGTGAGATGTAGTAAGGGACAGCTAATTCTAAGTGTCCCCTAGAACCTCAAGTTACGGTTAGTCGGGCACCCAATCCATGCGGGTTCTAGAAAAGATCCTCACGGAGCCGATATAGCTTGGATGTGAGTTGTAGACATTTGCCAAGGTTGAATAAGCACTCCTCTAAACAACTTATCCCATTTGTGAGACACTGCCATTCCCTGTGTTTATTATCCGACATATGCTTAAGTGTGTATTCCCTTTCCCTTATCCAAAGTATCATAGTGTTGAGTCAGTTAAGTCATCCCCTTGTCCTAGCCTTGCATTCTTCACCCTCACCCTTTGCTAGCAAATTGATCATGTCTACAGAATGAGTATATTCCTGAGGTTCTTTTGTAAGTAAATGATTATATAATTTTATGCTATTATCTATTAACTGCCAGTGAAATGATGCTTAATACTTTAAGTCTTGCTATGAAAATGATTAAAAGAGCATGTCTTAACCATTTGCACTTGCAGCAGCAGGCTTTTCTAGCCTGGGTCATATTTTGATCAGTCTTGACCTAGTCAAACCTAGTTTGACCAAGTCAAACTTGGGATCCGTGATGCGTTGGACCAATGATGATGTATGATGATGATTTATGGTCCTTTGATGCACCTTTGATGACTCCAGATAGTGGACACAGGTTTCAGATGATCATTGATGCACCTTTTTATGGTTATTATTACTCTCAAATCATTTATTTTATTATTGTCCGGGTATGGTTGAGGCTACAAGTTGCCACAAGGTGTATGTGTACTGTTCTTTAGTAGATTTGGACCTTTTGAGTCCATAGAAACACTCAGTTATCAGTTTCAGGCACTCCCAGTGATGATAGAGTCAGATTGATAGATTGGCCCAATAGATTGATAGGCACTGGCTTCTTCCCATCTCATTTCCTTTTCTTATTCTTTTATTTCTCCATTTCCAATCTTGCCATATCCACTCTCCATTTCCACTTCCCTTTCCACATAATATACTATACTACATCCCTTGTTTTGTTAAGCTTTACTCTTCAAACTTTACCTTGAGCCTCCACTCCATATCCTTAACAATCCTACCTTAGGGAATCCCTCATTGTGTTAGAGAAGAGCCAACCTAAAGTGTGGGAAAGAGCTGTTGAATTAACAGTGGGAAGCTTTCTTGAGTTACACAAAGCAATCACCTTGGTGCTTGTGACTTTACACTTTTGTGGGTGCTAGATTTTGTTGTAACATTCTCTACTTCGTAGATTTATTTTGCAAATATACATGTCCCCTACCCACAATGTTCTATTGAAAAATTCCTTACTCCTGTGTAAGTGTGCCCACAGTGTTTTTACTATCCACCATGTTTTTCCCAAATACCCTGGAAATCGAGGTCTGACCTCCCAAATGCCAATGCACGCCTTGGCCTTGACACCATATAAGTTTTGTAAACACTGCTTTCCAAATTTTGGAAAACAAGGTAATTTGAAATATTATCTACCTAACTATTATTAGAAGACAAATATCATATAACATCTATTTGCTAATACCACACTCTTCCTTCTGATCTTGATTAAAGTTTTAAACTAAGAAAAACAGTTTACTTTTAGAGTATTATCGCATGTTTTATAATGGTCATATCTTGTATTAAATAACTTAATACTTTATGCTATGCTAATAAAGTGGCAATATATTAAACTAACTTAAAAATTGATTAGTCATGTGACTTTGTTGATTATACATAATTAATTTCATAATCCACATCTCTCTCATGACACATCTCTACATATTTACCATTGGCTTTCATATCTGATTGAAAAATATATCAAATCTCTCTTCTCTCTCTCTCTACAAATTTATGTATATATGTCATGTGCATATTTAATATAGATTCTACGAAATCTTTATCATCATTGCTATTTTAGTATGGAGAAAGAGAGAATTACTTATTGAGATCCTTTTGCAAAGATGTCTAGTAAGAGACGAATAATGTCATTCATCAATGTTTAAGCAAAGAAAACTTTAACATATAATATTGGTGTGTTCTCTCATTTTTCTAATTTTCAAGTCCTGTTCCTTTAAAGAAAATAATGAAGCAAGAATACAAGATCTCTTAGGCACTTCAGATACAAAGAATTCATCAATTCCAAGGCAGGTGATTATAAATCCTTTCATAAACATCCATTCAAAGCCACATCATAGTTAACAAACTATCAAAATTCGTTGGTGCTCCATTACCTTTGCACAGCAGGAAAATAATGTAGTAGACGCCCCTTATGGCACAATGATCGGCCAAGCATAACCTCCAAGTCGTGAACTTCATTAAGAAGACTCTGTTTTGAGACTACTCAAGCTCCACAAAGTAAGTTAAAGCATAAAGTGGGAAAACTGATGCCCTAAGTTCAACCTATCTTCATCAACTGTAACAAAATTTAAATAACATCTAAAGATAATCACTTCAATGAACATTACTCTTTACTTAATCGAGGAATCTGTTCATGCAGTCACAGAATATAACTAGTTCTACAATTCAAGAATCTAACAAAAAAACAAAGTTTCAAGCTTCTAAAATTATTGAAAAATCAGTTAATTTTGTTTCAATATTTTAAATGTGGATAAGAAGCAATCAAGGGGCATCATCATTAGGTTTGAAATCAAACCTTCATAATATTTACTTTCAAGACCATATTCTTGAAAGATTAGCTGATATGTGCACAAAATGATGACAAATGAGGAGTAATTATCCTCGTTGATGTAATTCTTAGAAATGTTTTAAATTAGAATTTGGGGAGAGAGGGAGGGAAAGAGAAAGAGAGAGAGAGAGATGTCGAAGACATGGAAGACAGGAAGCATGTGGAAGAATGAAAATAGAAGTAGTTGGAGCATTAACTCCAAATAGTGATCTTATTAGCCTATAAATAAGTCTCTTGTATTTAGAATAATCATGGAGATGAAATTATAATAGTTTCAGTATTTCTTTGTATGACTATGGCAGACCAGAATAGCAGGTGATGTCTGCAGTCCCAGAACAGCAGTTCAGAGCGGAAGTACTAACAAACCTAATTGCAAAACTGGCCAATGACATAAAGCAGAGATCAAATTCAGATTCAAACTTGATGGCAGGGATAGTCTCCAGAACTAGAATCCATGACTTGTTTTGACAGATGGAGCAAGTTGAACTCAAAAACAAGTTAGAAGAGATTCACTCCCTATCAACCAGGTCTTGGAACTGGAATCCGAGAACCCCCTCTTGAAACAGTTTATGAATGATGCCAAGACACACGACATCCTTCACCCAC
Organism: Larix kaempferi; assembly: GCA_027924585.1. Taxonomy (NCBI): domain Eukaryota; kingdom Viridiplantae; phylum Streptophyta; class Pinopsida; order Pinales; family Pinaceae; genus Larix; species Larix kaempferi. The sequence continues at coordinate 13,469,386 of BSBM01000088.1, read as the reverse complement.
AAGAAAATTCCCTCCATGCGGAGATATTGGACCTCAAGAACAAATATGAGGAAATTCTTTCCCAGCTGGCTATTTTTAAACAAGACACTGAAACTCAGTAAGAGACCCTCCATTCTTGGGTACAGGTTGCCCGAAGGAAAGATAGGACCCCCTCCTCTTGCCCCAAAAGTCAAAGTTGAGGAAGTTATACAGGCCAAACTCAATGACAAGCATGCTAGTTGGGCTCATGCACTGGACCTAAAGGTATGTGGGCTTCCCACCCACCTTCTCTGGTTCAAGCGGACCCAATGCAAGCAGGAGCTTCATTCCTTCATTACACCTTAAATCCTCCAGATCTTAGTCGTCAAAGTGCATGTTATGATGCTGATTCTACTCTTTTCCTTAGATTCTGGACCTTCAGTGATAATTTAAGGGCTCTCCAAGACAAGCAAAGACTCTTCTCACTTTTCCACAACATCTTCTTGGATGTTGACCAAATGGATTCCCAAGTGGAAGAACTCCAAAATTCCATAGATCATGTATCCACAACACAAAATGCAAGTAAATGAGTAGTAATTAGAGACCTTGCAACAATGATTCAAGATTATCTCTCCGCCCAAGGAACGGTCCCAACCTAGTTCCAAATAATGCCCCGGGCAGGTAGGAGTGGGGCCTTGGGGATCTTTATTGGGTGATGGAACTACAATGTGACCTTTTGGTCCTCGTCAAGCTCATTTTACAATGTACTCAAACCCTCAAATATTATTGTTTTGAACAAGATGTAAATATTTGATACAAAGATCACTACTCCCTCTGTATCAGTCTGAGACCTCAAGTGATATGAATCTCTATGTCAGTACATACTCAGAAAACATAGATCCAAATAACTAGGCCTGCATCTACCAACTAACACATAAAGCAATCATATAGACAACAGATGTACCCTGGAACCCTTTCGAGAGAAACCAACTAACTATGGGGCTATCTTCTCAATCTTGAGCCCAGAGCATATAAATGTATAAAAGAAGATACAATACAGAGTTACCTCAATCGGTAGCTCAATCCCTCTGACTAGGGTAAACCCTAATTTGCATGCATCCAGTTGATGCATGCACTGATGGAGTGTGCCCTAACTGCCAATCTGGATCTAGGTGCTCTGATGAAGTGTTCGACTGATCTCCCCTCTCTCGATCACTCTGCTCTGATCTGCTCACTCTAAAGACAGCCCACTGATGGAATCGGCCCTCTCTACATGCATAAGTGTGCCCTCCTCCTCTAGATGTCAAATGCTCGCATTGCTCCAGATCTCAACAAATCTGAACTCCGATCATCTCTAACCTTCCTGAAATCTCAAGGCAAGGCTATCCTGAAACTCTCGGACTCCAACTCGGTCAATCCAGCTCACAACGAGCTTCTCCTCCTCAGGAAAAACGTCCTCCTCTAAGCAAACTCGGCCTCCTCCAATATAATCAGTAATCACACTGTGAAGCTCTCTCAGCTCACAGTCCTGGAGATCTGGTCTCTCTGGAACTGAAGGTCACTGATCTAGCTCAGATCTGACCTTCTAGCTCCTATAGCAACTCCTCCCTATCTCAGAAAGTCGCCCCACATGGACAGATTCGTCCTCCTCACTTTGGCAGTATCTCTCTCAGATAATGCAACTAAGTAACCCCATCTAGGGACCCCCTGCCTCTATAAATAATCTCACTGATGAATTAGGTTTGCCAAAACCCTAATTCCCGGTGCATGCAAAACTCACTTTTGCATGCATGCATGCAAAAGGTCACTTTTGCATGCATTCACTGAATGCTAGCAGGTCATGCAAAACTCATGCATGCATAGGTCAATCTCCCCTGAAGCTCCGCATGCAGCCCCTGCTGGGCTCATGCCACTGAGTAGAGTGCATCTCACTCTCTACTCCATCCTGATGCCTATGGTACTAATGTCCCTCCATGCAAGGCATCTGAGTCATGGAGGACATCCTGAAGTTACCATAATCTAACACTCCCTCTTAACGAGGGAAGTCCTACCATGGATTCCTAGATCCATCAAATCTGCTGCTACTGACTCTGATCTAGTTGATCTACTTGTCACTGCTGCCCTCTGATCTGAAGAACCCTAATCAATCTCCATCTGTGTGGCTTCTAATGAAGCCCCTCTGTCAACCACTGCTGACTCTGTCACTGCACTCTAACTCAGACTACCTCTAAGTCTCTGCTGCTGTAACCAACCCTGAAGACCTCTGTCAAGTGGATCTACTGCTCTGAAGATCATCTGCCTGTGACCCTGAGTTGACTCAGCTCTGTAAGTCAACTCCCTCTGTCTCGGCACTGGCTGAACTGACTGAGCTCTCTCCTAAGCCAATTCCATCTCAACCATGTCATACCAGCTCACTCTCTGACTGGTGCCTGCAGAGCAACATGCTCATCCCTCTGACATGAGCCCAAAGGCTCAATCTCCTGTGACTCATCACTGTCATGAGCATCTCGCTCATCCATCTGATATGAACCCAAAGGGTCAATCCCCTCATCTCCATCACTGTCATGAGCATCTCGCTCATCCATCGGAACTCCGCAATCACTGCTCTGGTCCTCATCATGGTGAGCCTCTCGCTCAGCCATCTGCTGAATAGGCCCACTCCTCCTGGCCTCATCTCTGTTGTGAGCATCTCGCCCATCATCCCCCTCTGAATCTGAAGAGGATGCACTCAGCCATCCTGATGTACCTGAAGTAGGTTGTCCATGAACCAAGTACTCACCATCAATCCTGTGACCAAACAACACTGGGTCTACTCCTCTAGGATAGGTGAAGAACTGATCCCTGTGAAACACTACGGGGTATCCTGCAGCTGCCAAAGCTGCCACTAAGAGAACACTCCCTCTCAGTCCTAGAACAAAGAACACTCCTGATACCTCCAGGAGCTCCCCACGGTCAAGCAGAAATCTCACTCTGCCCACTCCAACAACTAAATGGTCAACCCCCTGACCATCCCGAGTCAACTGTACTACCGTATGCTCTAGAATCAGGAATGTATCTCGCATCCCTATCATATGACTACTGAGAGTAATGTCCACAATCCATCTCTGCTCAAGCTGAATCTCTGGTGGGTTACTATCATGTCCTAACTGGACTATGGCTAGTGAGAACTCCTTCTCAAACCGAGAAGAGAACTCATCAACCTCCTCTGCTGCTGCCACCTGCTTCCCTTTCTTCTTTTGCGGACACTGTCCCGCATAATGTCCATACTCATTGCAGGTGAAACACTTGATCTTACTCAGATCCTTCTTCTGTCTGCCCCTCTGCTTCCCGCCTGCTGCGAGAGCCACATCCTCCTCCTTAGGAGTGGCAGAAGCTGAACTCTGAATGTACCCTCTCCGGGTCTCCTCCTGTGTGAAGTCATCCCACAGTCTATCCCACTTGGGAAGGTTCTCTCGACCTATGATGGACTGAACAAACACTGCCCATGCTACAGATACGCCATTCAAGGCCTGCAGAACTAGCTCATTGTCCTCTACCTTCTCACCGACTGCTCCCAACTCATCTCTCACTTGAGAGATCTTGGTGAGATAGGTAACCATGCTCTCATCCTTCCCCATCTTGATGCTTCTCTCTGAGAACCATCTTCCTGTTTTCATTTGAGCTCTGGTACAAACTAGTCAATGCATCCCACATCTCATACACATTGTCTTTGGTAGAGACATGTGGAATAAGGAGATCCTTGATCGCATCAAGCAGGATCCTTTAGGCCTTTATGTTCTTCTTTTCATACACTGCTTTGGCAGTGGCATCTAACTGAACAGTAACGGAATTTGCCGTCGTGTTGTACACAACATCCCATAACTCACTCTCTTTCAACAAGAGAGTAATGCGTGCCCTCCATGCACTGTAGTTGGAGGCACCATCCAACCGGTCCTCCACTCTCAAACTAGTAGCCATACTCACCCAACTGGAAAAACTGCAACCCACAGTAACCAGAAATCTCTCCTGATCACAAACCTGGCAGATCTGTCTCAAATCTAACTACTCACCAACTGAACTGATAGATATGACCTCTACAATCACAGATCTGGCCTCTATCTCTACTACACTGCTAGATCTATCTCAGATCTAGTCTCCAATACCACAGATTTGATAGATCTGACCTCTACAACCTCTGATCTGAACGGGAATGTTCAGATCTGGTAGATCTGGTCTCTATCTCCACAGATCCACTAGATCTATCTCAGATCTAGTCACCAACATTGCTGGTCTATGAATGAATGCCCACCTTGATCCTCAACAGGGCTCTAATACCATGTAAATATTTGATACAGAGATCACTACTCCCTCTGTATCAGTCTGAGACCTCAAGTGATATGAATCTCTATGTCAGTACATACTCAGAAAACATAGATCCAAATAACTAGGCCTGCATCTACCAACTAACACATAAAGCAATCATATAGACAACAGTTGTACCGTGGAACCGTTTCGGGAGAAACCAGCTAACTATGTGGCTATCTTCTCAATCTCGAGCCCAGAGCATATAGATGTATAAAAGAAGATACAATACAGAGTTACCTCAACCTGTAGCTCAATCCCTCTGACTAGGGAAAACCCTAATTTGCATGCATCCAGCTTATGCATGCACTGATGGAGTGTGCCCTAACTACCAATCTGGATCTGAGTGCTCTGATGAAGTGTCTGACTGATCTGCCCTCTCTCAATCACTCTGCTTTGATCTGCTCACTCTGAAGACAGCCCACTGATGGAATCGGCCCTCTCTGCATGCATAAGTGCGCCCTCCTCCTCTGGATGTCAAATGCTCGCACTACTCCAGATCTCAACAGATCTGAGCTCCGATCGTCTCTAAACTTCCTGAAATCTCAAGGCAAGGCTATCCTGAAACTCTCGGACTCCAACTCGGTCAATCCAGCTCACAACGAGCTTCTCCTCCTCAAGAAAAACGTCCTCCTCTAAGCAAACTCGGCCTCCTCCAATATAATCAGTAATCACACTATGAAGCTCTCTCAGCTCACCGTCCTGGAGATCTGGTCTCTCTAGAACTGAAGGTCACTGATCTAGCTCAGATCTGACCTTCCTAACTCCTGCAACAACTCCTCCATATCTTAGAAAGTCGCCCCACATGGACAGATTCGTCCTCCTCACTCTGGCAGTATCTCTCTCAGATAATGCAACTAAGTAACCCCATCTGGGGACCCCCTGCCTCTATAAATAATCTCACCGATGAATTAGGTTTTCCAAAACCCTAATTCCCAGTGCATGCAAAACTCACTTTTGCATGCATTCACTGAATGTTGGCAGGTCATGCAAAACTCATGCATGCATAGGTCAATCTCCCCTGAAGCTCCGCATGCAGCCCCTGCTGGGCTCATGCCACTAAGTAGAGTGCATCTCACTCTCTACTCCATCCTGATGCCTATGGTACTAATGTCCCTCCATGCAAGGCTACGAGTCATGGAGGACATCCCGAAGTTACCATAATCTAACACAAAACCCAAGCAAGTCCCTTTCGACCAGTTCCTCAACATCCAAGATATCAATGTTTTCCAATTTTTAGGCAGGAAACATAGAGTTTTGGTGGGGTTGGAGGTCCTCAAGACTGGAAGGTGGAATCTTCCTAGAGACTTGGCAATGGACTCATCTATGTAGAGATAGATAATGAGAAAGTCCCAAGCACTAGGGTGATAGCTTTGTGTAACTTAGGAAGGCTACCCATTGTCACCTCAGCAACTCTTCCCCACACTTTAGGCTGGATCTTCTCCAATACAAGGAGGAATTTCCTAAGGTAGGATTATCAGGGCTATGGAGAGGGGGATCAAGGTGAAAATGAAAAGTAAGCCTTGATAAAACAAAGGTTGTTGTAGTAAAGAAGGAAATGAGATGGGAAGAAACCAATGCCTATCAATCTATTGGGCCAATGGAGTCATGAAATATTGCATGAATAAAATTACTAGTTTGTCACAATCAACTACTCTAAGGTAGGCTATGTTGCCGCCTGAAAACGCACCTGGGATAATGCGGTAGAAATGTTCAAGCCGCTCAGTGCGTCCATGGGGGCAAGTCTCAAGTTGAGATACTATCACTCAACACTCAATTCCTCCACCTAGGCTTACTCCTAGTGAAGCCAAGGGGGTAGACCCTAAGAAAAGAAACTAAGGATTTTAAGCTAAGCTTCAAAAAAGAAAGTTAATCTAGGAGTTAAACTATTCAACACAATAACAATACAACATTAAAGTTCACAGCATTCAACATACATCATCATCATTAAAGCAGAAGCATTTCCACATAATAATATATCAAAAGCAAGACCAGTGCCGAAATGAAATGCTGAAAAGGAAAAGTTGTGCGATTGTTCTTGGTAAATTGTATTATTAAAAGTGATGGTTGTTAGTGGGTTTGTTCTTGGTTTGGCCCACTAAGACTTGTCTTCTTGAATTGAGTGCTAAAGTAGCTTTACCAAGTGTCCAACGAGGAGAGGATCAACCTCAGTAATGAGTATCCCCTTGACACTATGGTAGTCACACTTTGCGACCTCCTGAATTCTTAAAGATTAGTTTTATGAGGATTGTCCTAATTAGACTAGACACTCTAATCCTTTTCTGGTATGACCAACTGGTCGAACGAGCCGCAGAGGTCCATAGGATACGGGGAAAAGAGTCCAATTCGTTTTACAAGAACTGAAAGTAAATTGCACAAAGTAGGAATTTTTCTAATTAATCTACTCATGAATCTCTTTTTCGGTCGAATTCCACCCACTCGGGCAAGCCCTTTCAATGGCACCATACTTCGGAAATGCACGAGGTTCGTTACTTTGCAACAACAAGAAATAAAGAAATAAATTCAAAACTAGCTAAGTGTCGTGAGTGCAAATTGTTACAAAAAATAAAGTATTGTCGTCCTGAGTGAGTTTTGGCCCGTTGTTGAAACGAAACCAACAAACAATTTATTTTAGCTTAGATTAGTTAATTAGAACAAAGAAATGAAAAATGAAGGTTAGAGACAATCACACCATGAAAAGCGACACGGACACAAATCCCCCCAGGAGGGATGGGGTGTGGGCACTTGGTAGCCCACTTGCTTCTTTTTATTTTTTTTAGATTTTTACAATGCTCTGGAGAAGTGCCTTTGGTCCTTACAAATTGGGATCCAAATGCTTACAAAAAGCTTAGAAAAATTAGCCGAATGAAGAGGGAAGTTTCTGGGATCCTCCAGATGGCCCAAAAGTTCGAAATTTGGCTAGAGCTTCCTCCTACCTGTTCATAAATGCTACAAAAACAGCGAGCTGTTAGTGCTATAAGACGCCCAAAAACACTCTAAAAGTGTCTTTGGACAGTCACAAAAATATCTTAAAAAATTACGAAGTCAAACTACAAATTAAAAGACCAAAATAACTCAAGAAATGGGACTTTCTTGAGGATCTTAGCTTGCATTTTGGGGAAGCCAATGAGATGCACAAATTTGCAAGATATAATCTTTTAGAAAATCACAAAGCAATCTAAACTTTCAAGCCTTGAAATTTACTGAAAATTGACTTGTAGATGAAAATATTATTAGCACTAGATCTAACTTGAAATGAAAGCTTTTAAACAACTGGGATCTAGAATATAAATCAGATCTACTTATGCTTCTACTCTAAGATATAGATCTGAAACTTAATAGAACCGGTAAACAAGAAGCTTTAATTTAGAAGGAGAAGGAGAAGAAGAGACGCCTTGGTGCCAAAATGATCAACTAAGGGGTTTTCGGTGGCATGCTGAGGGACTATGTCGTGTAAGTATTTGAAGATGACAAAGAAGCAAGCTAGCTCAATGCCTTCTCCAATCCAGGACACCTGCAACTAATCATAAACTTGCAAGGAAACTTGTGAGATCTGGTAATACATATAGAGAGAGATTAGAACAACATGTCAATAAACTTATATAACAATGCCAGATCTAGATCTCTAAACATACATATACAAAAAACAATAAGATAATAAACTTATTAAAAATATTCTTTTCCTACCATTTGATAACAATCCTCCCAAGGCCAAACTCACAAGATCCAAGAAGCAAGAAAATGAAACAACTACAAATTACCTCAATAAGATCTGACAATGCTCATCCACACAGTACAAATGACACCATCTAGCCTCCAAAGCTTTCTCTTATTCCAAACAACAAAATTTCTACACTATTACAATACGCAAGCTCAAAACTAGTTTGCAAAGGAGGCAAAGCATTGCTTTTATAGCCAAATGAGACCCCAGGGGGGTGCACTTCATGACTGAGAGTGAGATGAGATGATTGAGTGCACATTGTTGAGTTAACTGCGGCTTGAGAGGAGTGATTTGAGGGATTTGTGGCTTGATTGATGCCACATCACATCCATGGATGCACCCTTCTCCCAAATGGAGACACATCAACTCAAAAAATGCGTCCTCCCTTTGATATGTGCCCTCTCCTTGAGTAAATGTGCCACCTCTTGGACAGGGGTCTCAACAACTAAATCAAGACTCAAGAGAACTCGCCCTCATCTACCAATTGGATTGCCACCACTACTAATTTGTCTCTGGCATGTTTCCACTGATTTAGTAGTGCCAACATTGACTTTATTATGTCTCTTTTGGCCATTTATTTGGTCTTTTTGGCCTTTTTGAGAGAAAAATTAATTTAAGTAATAAATAATCACTCAAATTAATTCCAAAGTGGGTTTAGGGATATAGTGGGTGCTCTGAGTTATAAAACGAGTACTCCCATTGCAAATTCCCCTTCCTAACCATACTTCTATGCATTTTTTATTTTTACGTTTAAAACATTAAAAAATGGCCCATTTTACGGGAAAATTTTTTAATGGCAAAAAAATTTAGAAACCTAAGGGGGACCTAGTACATGTTCATATGACTCATTATCGATGACTAGCATGGTAATATACATAGACACTTAGACTTTAACAACCTCCTAAGGCCTAACCACCAAGCCAAATACTCCTTAACTTTGGAGGCATGAGTGAAAAACTTGGAAATTATACGTCGCTGAATAGAAATGCATAATTAACAAGGAAAAAACACTCTAGAGTATTGGATTGATGACTAAGTCTAAGTCGTCCAAGTCTTTTACAAAAGGCCATCATGCTACGTCAACTTATTACAATTTCCCCAAGGGGTAAGAACATGCAAAAAAATAAAAAGGGACCAAAATTGGCCTGCTGAACTTCCGAACACCGATGTTGAACAAATGATTTGTTCAAGTCTTTGGCAGCTCACTAAGAAATCCAACTAAGTGCAACTTAGTGGATAATAGGATACAAGGTAGAAAGGGCTAGTTTGCCACATTCAACTATCTAATGGATGAAAGAACTAGTTGATACAATCATCATTTAGGTGTGTACATTAGGTACAAGGAACTAATTTGATGCATTTAACCGTAAGTATCTATTGGAAATGAGTTATAGAAACTAGTCTTGGAGAGCTAGAGTTGCCATTCATCAAAGAAATATGAAGATGTTGTTTTATGGCTGAATTATAATTCCAATCAGCAACTTAATTTGATAGAAGATGGATAACAATTGCATAAATAAAACAAGAGGTAGAACCTCCTCATATTGCTTTACTCCTAAATGAAAAGTATGTTAATTATTAGGCCTTTCAAATTGGAACGATAACAAGAGGTTTCTACAGCAAATTTACAACACATGAAGAACATATACATGAGGCTAACAACATAGTAAATGCAATACATCACTTCTTTCTTATTCATCAAGGGTTTGATAGACAAGGGAGCTCAATCCATCATCATCTCCAAGCTCCTACTCTATCTTCCTTTTTTACTTCTCAATCTCACCAAACTCCAAATCCTAAAGCTCCTTTATATAAAGGTAGCTACATCTCTCTTACAATTAAAATACAATATTTTCCTAACTCCGTGACAAATCAAAAAATAATAAAATATTGGAGTATCACCACACGTATCAACAAATGTGGAAAGGTGTGCAAAAATCAAGTCAACAAGGAACTCCTTTCCACATGTGAACTCCAAAGTAGGTCGCTCAACTACTAATGCATAGATAAGTGTGCAAAATGCCTTCCATAAGTGGAGCACTTCACACGCATGACAAGTCAAAGGTCTTGGGACCTTCAACTCTTCCCAAAATAGAAATATTCCTCACGAATTCTTTCTCCAATGTGCAACCACCTCAATCTTATCCAAGTTGACCATGTTAACTCTCCAATAAATAATAGAATATGCTCCAGGGTGATTATAATTCATCAAAGCTTGTGCAAGTGGATAGATCCCATGAAGATAAGGATTCAACAAACCCTATCCACCTACCAAGTCAACCCAACAAATTCCAAGACCAAGGGGATGGCCCTCCACTCAAGCAAATAATGATATAATATTGTGATCTGCATTATCATGTGTGCCAGTGAAAGGGTGCACCCCATCAAAGTGTTGTACCATATAATATGAAATTGCATCTCCTAACAAAGCACCACCATGGTACCAAGGTAAGCCCCAATCAAAAGATATATATATATATAGGGGATGGCCCTCCACTCAAGCAAATAATGATATAATATTGTGATCTGCCTTATCATGTGTGCCAATGAAAGGGTGCACCCCATCAAAGTGTTGTACCATATAATATGAAATTGCATCTCCTAGCAAAGCAACACCATGGTACCAAGGTAAGCCCCAATCAAAAGATATATATATATATATATAGGGGATGGCCCTCCACTCAAGCAAATAATGATATAATATTGTGATCTGCCTTATAGCATGTGTGCCAATGAAAGGGTGCACCCCATCGAAGTGTTGTACCATGTAATATGAAATTGCATCTCCTAGCAAAGCACCACCATGGTACCAAGGTAAGCCCCAATCAAAAGATATAAATTTATAAATTATAATACATATGAAATTTTGAATCATTTTCACTGTACATATATATTTATTTGCATCCATATGAATCCAAACCATTATACACAAATATTCAAAGTTTCTCATGTATATAGCAAGGGTGCATACAACTAAAAAACATAAAGTGCAATCAATATATGATGCAAAATACATAAACAAAGAGGCTAAATGGCCTATAGAGTCCAAAAAACTTCATGCTACAACAAATAATTACATATCAAAATCCTTGCCTATGTTGGGATCCTATTCAGTAATAGCACCTTGCGCCCCCTCCTCTAGGCTCTAGCCCTTGCCTCTACCTAGAATCCCGAAGCTGGTCCTCCAAGGACATTAGTCAACACCCTATAGTTTTGATGAAACTTCCTATTCCAAGTGTTAAAATAATGTAGAAAAAACTTCCCATGCTTAATAACTGAGTTTGCTTGAGTGAAGGGTACATTTTTGTCAAGGTCATGATAGAAGAGTTCAACAATAAGCACCACCAACATCAAGGTACATAGAGAGGTTGATGTGCTTGATTAAATGTCAATCCCATACCCTCATGCATGACGGAATCTAGTGGAAATGTTGCAATACTAAAATCCTGAAAATTGTTACTCTATTGAATTTTGAATGGGATCTAAAATTCTACTTTTTGCATATGAAGTCCAATGAGGTTGGAACCACTCTCAAACATCCTGAAACAATTAATGCAATGTTAAAAATTTAAGTAAAAGTGACATTCTTCTTATCTTTCATTAGAAAATGAAAGATAAGGAGAATGTTACTTTTACTTTATTAAATTAATGTTAACATTTAATATTACTTACTTTAATGTCACTTGTACAAAATTGGTTGGGCGCATACCAAGTTGGTCCCTAAGCATCCTCAAAACAAGGGTACCCTATACAGAACTAGTCCTTGGGCGTCCCCAGGTGGCCCCAAAACAGGGGTACCCCAACCCCTCAGCAATCAACGTCCCCTAAATATGTGACAAACGTCTCGAGCACTTCGACCAAGTTTTGGGTACGACAAGGTACATGGGTGCGGGGTATCTAGTACGTAGGTACCGGTACGTATACCCTACCCTTGGGTAGGGTACGCGTACCCTACCCTCGAGTAGGTTCAACCTAGGCTTGAGCCTAAAGCCACCATGACCAAGGATTAATACATCAAATCATACATACATAAGCCTTGGGAAAGGCTAGATCACCATGAATGCCCGTGAGAATAGAAAATAAGTACCTCCCTCTATCTCAAACTTAAGAAATAATACACATCAATATGGGTACTGTTATCACACCATAGTAGCAGGGCTACTATTCTTGCTTAGCAGATATCTGCACATTCCAGAGCTTCCATTATTCAGAGCATGGCTATGATGATTGTATATTTTGGATCACTCATGATCAGAGCAGTATATTATTCAGACTTATATTAGACCTTGTGTCAAGGCTGAGCCTTGAGAGTTCAGATTTGATGATCGATGTGACCTTTATCCCATACAGTTTCAGTTCAATGCTTAGAGATATATTGCAGCAGTGTTTCAGATGGTGTACGATAATTATTACTATGATGATGTTGTATGATCTATGGATATGTTATCACTGACTGTGGATTATTATCTTGTTAATTTAGTCATGTTCACAGCATTTGCTTGGTATAATATTCCTGATGTGGCAAACTGTTTAAAATGAACTATAAATCATAAAATGGAAAATTGTTTGCACATTTAGGTCATTTAACAAAACCCACTGGTTTTTCACCTTACATAGATATGGTCTTTCCTGACACCAGTTGTCTGCTAGTGTAGGCTCCATATTCACTTGACTCCATCCATACATAACTTTCCTATTTGACTTTATCCCTTGACCTATCTCATTTGACTTTCTGATACTGAGGACTTCCCCATTTTTCTACCTCTGTGTTTGGACCGCATCCCTATATATTCAGTGTCTCGGCTCTGAGTTGGTGACAAAACTTGCCTTTGGTGAGTTGGATTGTAGGCCTAAATCATTCTGGTCGGTTGTCCCGATGTTTGGCATTGGCTCGAACTCCCCCTAGTCACTTGAGATGTTGTTGGCTAAAACTGAAAGCTCATGTTCTACCTATGGAAACTTATAAATTCGCCCATGGAAACTAAAAAAAAGGGCAAGAGCGGTGAACAGCTAAAAATACTCCTCGAAGAGTATAAGAAAGGTCCAAAAAGCAATGGTTCTTAAAAGTTATATCTAAACAATTGCTGACCTTATATGTATTTGAAAAACATGCCCTGGATGCAAGCTGCAACTAGTTGTGCTTATCAGCGCACCTGAGATCCGAAGGGTCATGTAGGCCAAAAAGGCCATGAAATGAAACTGAATGATCCTAATGAACCTGGATCAACTTGATGTAGACATGATGCCTAAGTTGAATAAGCACTCTCTGAACAACTTATCCATTTGTGAGGCACAGCCATCCCCCGTGTTATTTTGTCCAGCACAGAGTTTGTAGCTTTCCCCTTTCTCCTAGTCCAAAGTATTTTTGAGTTAAGTTAGACAAGTCAAACCCTTGGCCCAACCTTGTTCCTAGCCTTCATCCTTCACTAGCAGTTTGACCATGTCCAATGGGTGAGTTTGTCATTTGAACTATTGTGCAAGTAATTTTATATAACAAAGGAATATGCTAAATTGATTAATGCCACTGAATGGATGTTATACTTTGAGCTTGGCTGTGAGAATGATTAGAGAAGCATGTCTTAGTCTACTGATGTGATTTATCCTTGGTTGTATATTATTGGGATCTGTGATGATGTGGGCCATGTATAGATGCCTATTGATGATGATTGATGGTCCCACATACTTGATGATGATATCATATGATGGACATACGATGCAGATGATGATTGATGCAGTTCATCAATTTATTTATTACTTCAGATCAGCAGATTATGCATTGTCCATATATGGTGGACCCTACAGCTGGCCCAATAGGGCAACCCATGGTGTATGAGTACACATTTCTAGTGGATTTGGGTCTTCTGGATCCAATGAGACAATCATCTTTCAGTTCCGAGCACTTCTGACAGTGATTGATGCAGTTTTACACTTGTTGACCAGATTTGGGGCTGATTTCCCAGCCTGAGCAGCAGGGGCCATAGGAGGCTAGTTCACCTAGGGCGTTGTATGAGGAGGGGGTGGTCCAGCCACTTGTTTTTTACCATTTACCCCCCCTTTTGGAGAGCCTGACGGGCTCAGATGGACAGCGCAGAGGCCCTGGGAGGCAGTTTTGGCACTTTCACAGTTACCAAGGCAGTTAAAAAATGGGATAAAGTGGTCACTGAGGAATTCGATTTGGGCAATTGAGGCAAGGTTTTGGCATTTGGTTTTCACAGAGGTCTTCCAGGGTGATCCCACTATCTTCCAGCCAGTTTTCACCATGTGGGTAGGCCCATAGCGATCACAGGAGGTCTTTTACTGCTTGTCTGTCACAGATTTTGAGGACAGATTTGATCATTTATATTATCTTGGACATATTTTATTATTTTATTGTGCCTTGGGGATGAGCTAGTAAGGATTGATACCTCCTAGCCCCACCATGTGCTTCTTATGTCATGTCCTAGTCATTATGAGGTGGGCTTTGGTACTTTTTCCCCCTCTAGTGGATGACGTCACCCTCCATGACTATTTTAGACTATGACGTCATCATTATATTGGGTGATCCATGTGTTATGTTATTATGGTTCATCTTAGCCATTGATTGTATATTGAGATCTTTTAATCTCAACCACTCATTTGATGTAGTATTGTAAAGTGGTATAGGGTTTTGGTCTTTATTATCCTATATAAGGAGGAGACCCCCTATTGTATAGCTCACCTTTGGAGCTCTGGAATATTGGAATAGAACACTTCTTTGTGGAGCATATCACTCTTGTCTTGTGGATTCTCTTGCATATTGAGTATACAGTATCTCTTCTATGTATCATTGTGGATTTTGGTGCTTCTACTAGTTTTCTTGCAGGAAAGTCGAATTGGTGGAGAGGAGGGCGATTTCTTGAGGGTTATTGTTGGAGGGATCCACATATTCTCTCTTGGGTTGATCTTGTGACAGGGAGTATCATTATTGTATCTTTGTGACATAGTTGATGCTTTCTATTACATCTTTCTATCATTTTCATAATCATCTTACTTGACTTGTTTCTTTGATCTTGTCTTGTAGGAGGAGGATGATTTGGCTATCTTGGAGGAGGACGTTTTGGTTGGAGCTCTTGGATCTCACTCTTGAATATACACATAGGAGAATGCTATCAATTTGCAAGGTGGCCACAAGCAATTGAGGTAAGATCTACAAGGTATGTGCCTCTTTCATCCATTCTATCTTCATTGGTCACAAACCCTAATTAATTAAAACCCCAATTTTGGTTTTTCTTAGATCTACTTACATCTAGCCTTGCTTTTGAAAAGATATTAAGAACCCACCTCTATAGCATCCACCCCTAGTGGGATCTATAGTTTGGTGGTGATTGGGTTAAAATTGACACACTTTTCAAGGAAAAAAACCCTCTTGAACCAAATCGCACTTCCCTAAGAGAGGCTTGTTTGGTTAGATCTAGCAAATGGGTAGGTGAGATCCCACTTGATTTGCAATCTACACATTTGATAACCTACCCCCGGACTGTTACTTTGGTGATTTCTACCTTGTGGGCATCATTCCACGTTTTAAGGGATTAAAACCCCCTTTTGAATTTCTTGGCACCTTAAAACTTAGATCTAGTAAGATCTAACCCTTGGATTGACATAATTTTCTAGATCCACATAGATCGGGGCATAAGCTACTTGGATCTATAATTTGGTGGCCATTGGACTTGATTTGGTCCACTTAACCCCTCCTTTAGCCCTCCTTGAGGAAAGTCGCACTCCCTTGGGTGGGTGAGTTTGCCCACTTTGAGGAAGTGGGTGGTTGAGATTTTTGTGGATTTGGAACGGCCATACCTTGAAACCTAGGTCTAGAGTATCATTTTGTGACGATCTGCCTTGGGGGTAGCATTCCTTGTTTCAAGGGATTGTGGTCCACTTAGGGTCATTTCATGAAAACCTAGATCTAGCAAGATCCAATCATCCTATCTCAATTAGCCCACTTGATTTGGATCCTAGGTGTCCTGATCTACACTTTGACATACCTTTTGACCCCATTAGCCCATCCAACAAGGCACTAGTCCTCCTCAAAGCAAGTCGCACTCCTTGGGAATTGTGTCAAACCCTAGATCCGATACATGGGTACACCTAAAATCAACTTAGATCCATAGATCTACTCATTTCATATCATCGAGTACCAATTTCATCCTTTAACTTCACCTTGTGGGTCCACTTAAAGCCATTTCACATATCCCAAGGAAGTAGGTCCCACTTGTGTAAATCATGGTACTAGATCTTGTCTTTCTAGCTCATCAAGTGGCCTAAGTCATACATTGGTTGAAACACTAGTCATTTCTCAAACCACCTTCAACCATACTTTAATTTCTAGGTCCACTTACCTTGCATTGGTTTTCGTAACTTACCATTTACTCATCCCTAGGAACCTTTGCTTGGGTCCAATCACCTTTGATTGGTTATAGGGTCTCCCCCTAGGTCTTGTTTCACCTTGACCTAAAGCGAGGAGTGCCTCAGTTGACGTGACTCCCACCTTGCATTGGGAACTGTGGCATCTCTTGGGTCACCTCTTTAGTTGCCTATCTCCTCTACCGTCCCGGATGGGATACCAATAGGGGCAACTACAAGTTGTGTGATAACAGGTACTTACATCATCAAATACACATCCCCCTAGGTGATGTCTAGCAAAGTTACAATGTTAGAAAGTTATATCACCTAGGGAAATCCCACCAAAGGAAAGGTGTATCACCACACCACATCCAACACCACAGGAAAAGGGGCATAGAAAGATGATAACTCCATCAAACATCAAGTATGTCCCCACCACACATTCAACAAAAGGGGACCATGTAGAACACCCACTCCTAGTGACAAATGAAAATCATAACACCATTATGCACGAAAACTAAGATGCTCCAAGAAAAATATGACACATGAATCAAAGCTACCCCATGTTGTTTAGGGCCTGATGCCTTCCTCCAAGGTATACAACGCTTCTCCTAAGTAGGGTGTTCACTAAGAAAGCAAACCTTTCCATGTGGCCATCATGAAGGATGTCCATTGTCCCCCAAGTTGTTAAGAGAACTCCAATGCCCAAGGGGAGAATAACAAGCAAGTACCCAACTGAGGTCAATCACCCACTAATTAAGATATCTCTAATGTGCAAATCGATCACGAACCATCTCCCATGTGCCAATCCATCATAAACCATGCGAGGGTTGAACATAGACCATGCAACCTGTTATCACTCAAAGTGTAGCTACCACCAAAGGTATCCTATCCAGAATGGTAGAGGTAGGGTAGCTAACCAAGTGACACCTCAAGGGCTTCGTCCACTACAGTATGAGAGTAGTTGTCACACCAGACGGGCTCTTGTCACTTTAGATCAACACGTAGAATGACCAAGGGGGACACCCTACTAGCCTATGAGGGCTAGTGAACCTACTCAAAGTGCTCTAAGGGATAGACAATGTATACAAGAGACAAACAATGAGTAAAATGATCTAGATCTAGGGACGCGGGAGTGGGGAAACGCACATTCGGGACGCGTGGAGACCACCCCCAAATTTTAGGGAAATTCGGGGGGGACGGGGGGACGTCCCTAAAATTATAAAAATAAAATAAAATTTCATTCGATGTATATTCATGATTGTGCAATGTAAATAATAAATATATTGATTTATTTTGTAAGTAGTACTAAGTAGGGATTGTAAAAAGTGAAAATAATGGAAAAACATAAAAAAAAAATATTCTCAAGGGCATGGTTGGGGGGAAACGTTTCGTCAAGAGTCCACGAGATGTCGGGACGCAGGAAACGCGGGAAACGCGTCCCCAACCCTGTGGGACGCGTCCCCGTGGAACACTGGATAAATGTGGTAGGTAAATGTGGTAAGTGAGGTTAAGGTCAAGTTCGAGAGGTTTAAGGCAAGGGAAATGGTCCAACTTGAAATGAAATATACCATAATGCATTTAGGAAAGTAGATCTAGATAGATCTAGTTCATACGAGGAATACCCAAATTGGATCTACCTAGGGTTTATGCAAATGAGACCAAAGTGGACCCAAAATAGTAGATTCGGATGTTTAACGACTAGATCTAGGTGCTCGAAGAGTAGATCTATGAATATTGGAAGCATTCAAGCATACCCAACTGATAGATCTGAAAAATTAACCAAATACCCAAGGAGGGCGTCCCACCTAGGGATGACTAGTGCTAGATCCGGGGGTAAATGGAGTTGGTTTGATTTGAAACTTTATATCTAGTGTTTTTATATTTATTCATAAGTGAGTTTTGATGGCCGTACTCAAATAAGTACCCGATCTATCAGATATAGAAAATGAGGGTTTGAAAGAAGAGGGTTTTGTAGTGACAATTGGATTAAGCCCTTGGCATTTTTGGGCACCCATTTGGCTCTTCTTTCCAGTCATGCCTTCAGATAGCCCAACGACTTGGTGTTTCAATGATTTTCAACCATCAAGGGGAGTTTTACATGCATATTTCAGCAAGTTGACAAACTATTGCAGTATATTACTATGGTCCACCAGAGTATTTGCCTAAGTTCAGGTAAATATTATTACTAGAGCCTATCATAGTGCACTTTATGTTATGTTTTGACATTGAGTTGCACTTTACTATTTTTATAAGGTTCTACTAGACTACTACTACTGAGGTCGATTTGCTTATATAGCACTTGGGCACACTTGTTGAGGCGTGATTTTATGATTTGGCACATTGGCACACATGTTGAGGCTTATTGAGATCATCTAGCATTCATCTCACTTCATGATTAGATCTCAGCCCTTGATCTACTTCACACTACTTGGATCGACCCCCCTCGTGCATGGATCGACTTGCTCAAAAATTTGACTCATGGAGGATATTTTGATCAACGATTTGCCTTGGGAGGATAGCACATGGTATTGGCACGTGGTTTCATCTATGCACATGGTTTTAGTTCATGGTTTCGAGGAGGCACATGGTATTTGGCATTATTTTACTATTATTGACATGGTATAGATGATTCACATTTCTAGAGGCAACGACTTGCCATTCTCTTGACTATTTTGGTTAGATCTTGCACATGGATCAAGGATCTTAGCCACTGATTTGTACTTTTCCTATCTCTTGAGATCATCACTCATTATTGTACTCATGGACATGATTCCAACCCTATTTTCCCTTTTTGTGCTATAAAAGGAGAGGGAAAACTGATTGTAACTCATTGGATTGGAGATAATATCCTGGAATAATAATAAAGCTTTGGGATTTCTACTGTGAAACTAAGTGTTCTTGTGTTTAATGATGATAATGTGTTTGGATTTCCAAGTTTACTTTAAATAACTTCCAACATTTTCTTCAACAAAACTTAGGTAAAATCTGCCATATTTTTCTTATTAAACAAGTAATAAGGATTGCCAAGAAGCCTCCTTATTTGATTAATATTTAGATGAATATTGGATTGCCAAGAAGCCTCCTTTGTTTATTTGATTACTAATCTTGCTTTGATAATTTATCTAACATCCACTAGTTTTTGTGTTGCAGATGTATATCCTTCAGTAAAATGGCATCCAAATCACACAGAATCAATCGACTACCATCAATTTCATCCAAGTACATTTAGCAATGTGAGGTTTTCACAAAGTTCCTTCTTCATCAATTCAGGCCTATAGTATCACAAAGTACGCCCACTCAATCACGAGGTCCTTTAGGTCACGGTCGCTCTGATATCAATTTAAAAATATGAAGACCAAGAAATGACAGGCCTGCAGGCAAAATCAATCTTGTATTCACATAATAGAGTACATCATATAGTACATTCCTTGATAACCACCTTATAACAGTATAACCCCATCACATAACTGCGTACATCGCACACCTAGGATAAAGATTATATCCCAAGGAGTAAGTAAAGGTGGTAAATGGACTTAGGGTTAGGAGCCAAAAGGCTCAACACCGGGCTCATATGCTACCCTTCTAGCTTATGTAGACTAGGACTTTCCTTCTACCCCAGTTGTTTGCATGTTGCAATCACATTGAAACCTGACGTACTCATTCGTTCTCTCAAGTAATTTATGGAGAATTTTCAAAAGAAAATTACAAGAAGAGATACTTCAAGTCTCAAAGGGACTAGCATAAGTCAGTTCATGGACAAGACCATGAGCTGCAGAATTAATAACAAACATGAACTGGAGTCTTTGTTCATCTATTGTGACTCCATTCAAATAAAAAATAGTATCAATGACATGCTATACCTTGGGTTGAATGATTCCACCAACACCAAATATGACCACAATGAGGTGATTACTTGGGAAGGGGAAGGAGCTACACAGAAAATTGAGAAATTTGAAGAAAAAATGTCGGCATGTAAATAAGCTACAAGAGTTGAAAGATAAAACCATAGTTGTTGGGAGCTAGAGCGTGAAGCATTAATTTCCAAAAGACTTTGATAGCGAAGCATTCCAGGAGCGTTTTTTATATAATAATATATATTTTTATATACATTGATGCATGTATATTCAAAAGGCCTGCAAAATGGTGAGAAAGCTGCAGAAAATATTAAAACATGGATCTTTGTAGTAGATTAATAATAATTATTAAAGCATCAACCATTTAGTACATGAATAACATCAAATATCTAGCAGTTATAACTTATAGCATTGCCATCAAATGATCAACCATAACATCAACCTTCAAGTTTCAAGTTTTCAACATATTACATTTGGCATCAACAAATTGTAAGAGATGACATCAACTATGAAATTAAATAGGGCATCATTACCAAAGAGTTGCAATATGCAAGCAACAATTCAAACTTCAACTGTCATACAATGTTTACAAAAGAGAAATAATTCTAAGTTATCGAATCTAGATTCTAAACTGAAAAACACAAATAATTATACTATCTACTAAGCTTTCTCAGGGCTCTTGCCATGAGCAATTTCTAATTTCTTCTCCTATCGTCTAGTAGCAACAAGAATCATTCTGGGAGCGTGGGGAATCATTTTGAGAATGTGGGTACTCGTTATGGGAGCACGCTCCCCTCTGAAGTGAGCTTCGGGAGGTAGAGTGCAAGGTGGGGGGAAGCTTCCTCACAGGTACAGATAAAACACATCATCTAAATGCAACGTTTACCTTAAAATTTCATATTGAATTAAGTTGTATCAGTGTTGTTCTTGGGATATTTTGTTGTCAAGGTTGGTCATTAAACTTTCAACCTAAACTTTTTAAAATACTTACTAGGCAATCTTGGCTACATCCCTCCTGCAGAATATTATACATTACTTCTCTATTCCCACACTATTATGGATAGTCCACTGAACAAGAATGGGGTTATTATAACTTAGATCCAAGTTTTCCTTCAACAGGGAAGATGCCATCTGAGTTCTTCATATTTTGTTACATGTTGAGATGACGATAGTCCTATTGATAACCTAGATAGCCAAATTGTTCCATGCTAGAATCCCCTAGCATATAGAATCCACACATGCCTTCGATTCCCGTTTTCTTTTTTCATGCCAATGTTCCATGAAAGGAAATGATACCATACAAATTATAAACAAAAGACCATGTGATAACACCAAAATCAAATAAGCTCAAAAATATTATGGGATGACTTCCAAAGAATATTGACTAATTTTTCCAGGGAAATAGGAAAGATGCTGTTGTAGATAAAATTTAAAATGCATCCTACTTATGTTACAAATGATTTGTCAAAAACCTATGTTATGTGCAAGTGCTAGAACCCCCTTTCCATCAACGCAAAACTCCATTAGAAAAAACCATAGGTTTGTCAAGTCCATACCATATTTATCACAATGATATGCTAAACGCAACCCCACGTTGAATATCAATCTTCCAAGATCCTTAAATGCTGCGGAGAATATGCACATATCAAAGAAAAATTAACCACATTTCAATAAGAATATTTACACAATGAACTCAACATATGGTTTGAGAAATAAATATTAAAGCAAGACACTGAATAGACCATGCAATGTTGACAGGGCTCAGGAAATAATCAAAACTGTTCTGGCCTGCATGTTCAAGAAAGATAGGGAGAAATTATGAACATGTTGACCACATAAGAAAGATTCCTTACCATGTTCAAGCTCTGGCAGTGTTTCCCTGGGCCACAAGTTTGGTCGGCAATATGACAAATACCTACATCAGACAAGTGAGAGGGAAAACTGATCACTCCATGCAAGCATAATCAGCTTGTAAAAAGTAAAACTATAATCAAGAACATAAATTCACACTTCTCGAGGGATTGATACTAGGTCTAATGATTAAGAGACGTCAAATATCCATGCAACCATTTTCAAAAAATGATACATGTCTAATAAGTAGTTTCATAATAACTTCTAAAGAAACAAACATGGAGACTCCTAAAATGAGATTAAGGTACAGCAGCCAAGTTTGAGGATGAGAACAGTGTCTCCATTTAAATGCCGTACCCTAGCCCATGATGTTTATGAGGATTCCTCTCGGTAATAAAACTATGATCTTTGATGACAACCCATACCTAAGTGCTTTTGAAGGTGAAACCTTGAGAGCATTTATAGCATTCAACATGTTTTCTTTTAAATTATTTTCTTGGGGACAGCCCAATCACTTTATCTCCAAACACTTTTTTATTACCTAGCACTCTTAACAATGTTTTTGTCGAAATGATGGTAATCTTTATTTGTGATCATTTATGGCTAAGCACTCTCACTAATTCTATCACTAGGTTATGCTTTAAGAGCTGACTTAGTCAATATTATTTTATGTTACTTTAGGTGACCAAGATCATCCTAAACATTTATGTGGTCCCACAACCCGCTCATGAACGGAGATGCCCCACATCATGAGTTGTGTATAAATACATAATCCATGCATCATTTGCAACATCATATTCATCCATCTTGTATTGATTCATCTTGTGATTGATTCTTTAGACTACAGGCACCATATCTCTCTTGTTCATGGGCTCTCTCTCTCTATCTCTATCTCTCTCTCTCTCAAGTGCTCTTATTGGTATGATCTCTACTTGACTAGTGTTGTTATAAATCTTAAGTGTTTTACATGGTTGGATTAGGGCTTGCTGAAGTTTTCAACATAGATTAATGACTTCAATATGTTATCAAAGCTAGTGTGACTCTTTCTTTCCTACCCAAAGCTGATTTCAAGGATGCTTCTAGTTTGAAACTGGTGTTTCGGCACTTTTGTGATCACAGCAAATTCTTGGGCTTTTTTCACCAACGCCCTCATTTGGCACTGTTTTGGTCTTTCCAGCGAAGTTAAGAAGATTCTTTGCATAGTTGTACCCTTTTAAGGGCAACACTCTCTTCTTTTCCCCCTTTTTCAACCTGTTACCCCTCATATTACATGGATGTCCACATGTGCTTTTATCACAATTTCATGGGGGTGACATGTTGATGTTGCCTTCATGCTAGCCTTTGGATGTTCATGGGGATTTGGTGCCTTGTGTTTTGATGGTTGATGAGGTTTTCGATGCTTGTAGCCATATGGTTTGGTGTTGCTCTTCATTTATGCATCATTTCACAGAGTGCTTTGATGTTTTCAGGTCATATTACTTCAATGGGGGAGGTGATACCTCCTCTCTTGAGTGTTCAAGCTTCTTGATGTAATTTATGGTGTATATCGATAATTTCTCCTAGAGTGCCCTTGTATTTGTCACTTGGATGGGTGCTAAGGTGGCCTTTGGAGGCCTATCTAGGAGAGTGACCTAGATTTTGGTCATACGGATGTCTTCCTCTCATTATTGGGTATCCATTTCAGATGAACTCCCTCTTGTATTAGTTGATCTTTGGCACATGTGGTGGATGTGCATGGCCTACATGAAGGGGGGCATTGGCTACTTTATGATGATGTTGTCTATGTTGGTCGCATTCTCCTTGTTTATGTTGCATCTCTCATGGATGGATGGTCTCTTTGGATGGCATATTGATGGTTTTCATGATGGTGTTGAGTTCTTTTCATGGTTTCACAGTTTTGCAGCTGGTTTTCAAGTTGTTTCTAGGACAAATTGTGCAAAACAAGACCTTGTATTCAAACCCTTGGTTCTCCAATGCCCTAGCTCAAATGGGGACCTGTAATAAATGGATGGAAAGCTCTTTCAAAGGGCTATCACATGGCATTGAATGCTTAGCCAAATTATCCAAAGTGCTAGAGCACTCGGGTCATCTTTCTGGGCCATTTTTGCTTATTTCTAGGTGATTTTACAGCAGTTTACTACTCAATCTTTAGGAGGGTCGATCTCACTCATCCTAGCTCTAGGGAGTGCCATATATGGTTGGAAATCTCTTTTCGAGGCCTTTTCAAAGGTGTGTAACTCTCAACCATATTTTTAGGGGCGTTGGAGAAATGGGGTCATCTTTCAGGCCATTTTTGTTAATTTATCCAAAGATCACTACTCTCTGGATGCCCTGAGATCTCAAGCGATTTGAGTCTCAATAAATAAGAAATACAATAAAGACTTAAGATACAACTGCTATAGATCTTGTTATCACATATATAGTAGCCGGGCTACCATACATTATTTTTCTCATTCCAGTACACTATTCAGCCAGTTCCCTTACATTTGAGATGCTGAGATGAGCATCTATATTGGATCACTATCAGATTGTGGACAGCAGTTGTGTTCCCCATGCCATGACTGAGTCTCAGGACACTCAGAGAGATGACCGATGTAGCCATTATACCATTGGTACAGAGCAGTCAGTAGTGCCCAGAGTTGCAGTAGCAGTTTCAGAGGACAGATGATGGTACAGGTTGATGAGCATGCAGGTATATGACTCAGCAGGTATATCATGGTGTTATGGTTAGATTGCTTTTATACTTATTCTTATAGCATGTCTTAGCACTTAGTGTCATGATTTGGCGATCATATAGATATGTGGACCTAGTTGATCTATTATATATATTATTGTCCCTACTCAGACTTAGAAGTTCACTATTCATACTCATTGGTTTTACCCTCCTTAGGGAGAATAGAGGTGATCATTCCACCATACCTTGGCTTGCTAGTGTTGGCTCCATTATTCATTGTCTTCATCCATCCATGACCTACCTTTTAGTTTATCACCCTGACTTACTACTTGACTAGTGACATGGAGGATCTTTTCCCCACTGTAGCCTCTGTATTGGATGAGCTTGCCTGTTTATTGTGTCTCGGCTCTGAGTTGGTGACAAAACTTACCTATGGTGAGTTGGAGTTCCTTGGAATTCCCCCTAGTCACTAAAGTGTTGGCTAAACCTGAAACTTTTAGTGCTGCCATGAATACAAAATCTGGAAAAAATGAAATGCTATATCTTGTATGAAAAGCCCATTCATGCAATGTGTTTCTAAACACACATGAATGAGAGGCATGCCAAATGAAAATGGCCATGAAAATAAAATGTTATATCTTTTGGAAATGTAAATACCTAGGTAAACAAGCTGTCCATGACACACCTAGAAGTGCTCAGGTAAACAAGTGCCTTAAAAACACACCTGCAGCAGAAAGCCTAAAATAAATGTAAATCTATGCAATGTGTTTATAAACACACATAGATCAAGGCTATGGAAACTTCAGGCCCAAAAAGCAATGGAACTTAAATGCTATATCTAAACAATTGCTGGCCTTATTTGTATTATGGATTGTGCGCATCTGTGAAGGTGAATAAACCCTCTTTGAACAACTCATCCATTTGTGAGACACCGCCATTCCCTGTGTTGTTGCTCATTCAGTATATACTATGGTGTGTATTCCCTTTCCCTTGCCAAAGTGTCACAAAGTTAAGTCAGTCAAGTCATCCCTTAGCCTAGCCAATTATTTCAGCCTTCACCCTTCACTAGCAAATTGATCACAGCTATGAAGTGAGTATGATCCTGAAAGTCTAGTCTGAGTAATAATAATAAATAACGACACTATATATTTGGATTTAGATCGCCAGTTATGATTACTCTGTGTTATAATTGTTATTTGAATAAGTTGTAGAGCATGTATTAACCTTGACACTTTGCAGCAGCTTTGGATGATGGTCTGAGTTATATTTGGTCTTGGTTAGACCCAGTTTGACCATGGAGGACCATGGGACATGAGATGTTAGACCTTATGATGATATGGATAGATGATATATGGTCTATGTATACATACATGATGATTCTATGCAGCAGCTACAGGGTTATGATGATGATTCTTGGGTTACAGCAGTGTTTGGTCATTTACAGATCATTATTATTGGCCTTGTTCTGGTATATTGGATATTTATTTTGATCATGCAGAGACTCATATGGTGTATGAGTACACATCTTGGATGGATTTGGACCTTCTGAGTCCAATGGGACAGTTTGTTTTCAGTTCCGGGCACTTACAGTGATGATTGAGCCTCAGTAGGCTGTCCCAGTGCAGTTTTGGTCTGTCGGAGGCCTTGTCAGAGCAGATGTGATTTTTATCTGGTTGACCTAGGGCGCTGATGATGGAGGGGGTGGTCCAGCCACTTGTTTTTACCATATTACCCCCCTCCCGGACACACTGGTGCCCTCACCTTGACAGCACAGGCACTCCAGGAGGCTGTTTTGGGCAGTTTCACGCTTCCCGAGGCATTTCAGGATTGGTAGAAATGGCTATTGAGGAAATCGATTTGGGCTAGTGAGGCAAATTTATGGCATGGGATGATCAGTGATGATAGATCGGGGTCCTCCACACCTTCTCTAGCAGTTTCAGCTTCATCGGGGCCCGCATCCATCACTTATGGCATTTTCTGTGGATTTCTGAGGTCTTTTTGAGGCCTACGATTTGACTATGGTGGCACGATTTGGTACATTGATGATTACTTATTGATTATTGTGCTATGGGGATTGACCAAGGAGGGATAAAATTACCCCTTGGACCCACCATAAGCCTCTTATGATATTTTGTCATCATGATTTGGTGGGATTCCCCTCTTATAGGGCGATTTTGTCCACTTACATAATATTTTATTAGTGATCCATGTATTTTATTGTTGAGCTCATCTCAACCATTGATTAGACATTTGTATCTTTTAATCTTAGCCACTCATTCAAAAAGTGGTTAGGATTTTGATGCCTCTCCTTCCTATTTAAAGGAGAGAGCTCTCATTGTAAAGGGACTTTTGGCTCTGGATTATTGGAAAAGAAAATTATTATTGCATCTATCTCCAGTGTTGTGGTGAATGTTTTTGGTGTTCGTTCGTTGGTTCTTCCTTTGCACTAAGTTATTGGAGATCTTGTTTGCCATATCTTTTGTACCACGATTTTGCATCTACAGGTGGAGGCCGATTTGTTTTGAGGAGGAGGTATTGGTAGGGGAAGACTCTCCCTACTTCTTCTTTGGAGCTCTTCGTTGGTAACAGGGAGTATTACTGTCCTAGGACCTTCTATTTCATGTTACTATTGCATTTCTCTTGTATTTCTTCCATACTTGATCTTACTGATTGAATCGCTATTCCTTGGTTTGACAGGTAGAGGAAGGCGCACTTGTGGGCTAGGGCATCAAATTGGCAAGCAAATCAACAATTCCTCATTTGATCTCTGCGGGAATCTTCCTCAACATCAAGACATCTCATTCACATCACTCAGGTATGATCTCAAGGTAAGTTCTATCTCCATGATCTATCCAATTGTCTAAAATATTTAAAAACCCTAAATATTTCAAAACCCCATTTTGCATTTTCTCAGATCTACTTAGATCTAGTGGGTTGTTGGGCGTAATATTGAAAACCCACCTCTATAGCATCCACGGCATCCCGGATCTATAGTTTGGTGAGGATTGGCTTCCATTTGACCCCCTTCCCAAGCCAACTTAGCTTCTCCCAAGCAAGGCGCACTTCCTAGTTTGAGCAAGTTGACCTAGATCTAGTACGTGGGTACTTGAGATCTCACTTGATTCGTAATCTCCACATCCAATAACCTACCCCCAGATCATCACTTTTCTGATTTTCACCTTGTGGGCCCTATTCCACATTTTGAGGGATTTAATCCCCTTTTTGGACCACTTGGTGCATTCAAACTCAGATCTAGTAAGATCTAGCCATCGGATTGCCGTAAAATTATAGATCCACACTCCTACTTGATTGACCTACCCGGATCTAGAGTTTGGATGCCATCCGACTTGTCTTGACCTACCTAACCCATATTTTTAGCCTCCTTGGGTAAAGTCGCACCACCTTGGAGAAGTGAGTTAACTCACTTCTAGGACGTGGGTACTTGAGATTCTTGTGGATTTGGAACGGGAATAATTCAAAACCTAGGTCTAGAGTGTCACTTTGTAAAATCTTGCCTTGGGGATAGCATTCCTTGTTTTAAGGAATTGTGGTCCACTTGGGTCAAACCTAGATCTAGACACATTCATCTATCAAGACCTCTATTGCCCACTTGTCCCATGTACTAGGAGTCCTAAACCACAAGTCAACCCTACTTTGACTCCACTTCCCAATTCCCAAGGCACTGGTTTCTCTCCAAGTCAATTCGACTTTCCTAGATTGTTGGATTGACTTGTGGGTTGACCTATGCATGGTGAACTACACCTTTGAAGCCATCCTAAATCATGGTCAAGCTTGTCATATGTACTAGTTAGCCCCAATCTAACCCTCAAACCACCTTGCATGGGACACGGGTCCCAAGGCAGTGTATTTTTCAAGCATTGAACTAGTACCTTAATCCCGGATCTTATATCTAATCATTGTAAGTCACTCTCACCTTAAACATGAACCAAAGCTATACCCATTGAACCCCACACTTGGCTTGTGACTTCATCGTAAGGTCTAGGATAAACCATACACCTTACTTCACTTAGAAATAACCTGATTTGGTGTCTTGGTTTTGATCTCTCCTGTCAGGAGTAGATCGGGTCTCCCCCTTTGTTGTCTGGGCTAGACAATATAAAGTGAAGGTTGCCTCGACTGGTGTGACAACCATATATTGGAGGTCGAGGTGATCGTGGTTGCACCTATTGAGTTGCCCTTGTCCTATTGCCATCCATGATCGGATATAACCATAGGGGTAACTATAGCTTAGGTGATAACAGATCTCTTAACACTTCTACAATGAAAATACACAACAATCACACAATAACTCAGGATGTACCCTAGAAACCCCAAACGGGGAAAACCAGCAATTTGTGGGGCTATCTTCTATCTCGAGCCCAGAGCAAAGCAAGTAGAAGATAAATACATACAAATACTTCAGATGAAACAACCGAACCTGACGGGTATCAAAACCCTAGATCTGCATGCAAAGACTGATGCATGCACTTGGGAAATGTACCCTAACTGTCAATACGGATCTGGATCTCTCTACAAGTCAAACTTTGTCTGTACTATCTCTCTCACTCCACATCCCTGATCTGCTTTGCCAAAGAAGAAGGCCAACTATCTAGATCTGAAGAATGCGCCCCTCTCTCTACATGGAAAAGTGCGCCCTCGTCCGATTGTCAGAAACTCACACTCTGTCAGATCTCAACCGATATGAGCTCTAATCGTCACCGATCTTCCTCAATCACTGAGGAAGGCCTGCTCTAGAAGTCTCAGTTGCGTAATCGTTGTCCTGGTCTCAAAACGTCCTCCTGTCCTCAAGAAGTGTGCCCTCTCTCTAAGCAAAGTCGCCCAACTCTTGAATCTGATCTGTCCGCTCAGTTAATCTACTGGTGACCTCCTTCCTTCCTTATAACATCTCACTGGCCAATTAGGTTTGCCAAAAACCTAATGTGAGTGCATGCAAAAACTCACTTTTGCATGCATCTTTAATTAACTATTGTGCATGCAAAACTTTGCATGCATCCTGAAGAACAACTTTCCTAGTTAACTTTTCAACACTCCCTCTTAACCAGGAAAGTATTCTGAACCACTCCCATCTTCTCTCTGAAGAACACGAACTTGTTTCTCATCAAGGACTTTGTGAGAATGTCTGCGACTTGCTCATCTGTAGGTATGTACTGAAGCTCAACTGCTCCTCTTTGAACATGATCTCGAATGAAATGATATCTAATCTCTATATGTTTGGACCTATCATGAAAGACTAGATTCTTCAAGAGTTTAATGCAACTTTGATTATCACAGTCAATCACAGTAGGCTCCAACTGCTGATCAAATAAGCTTACCAACATCTTGCGAAGCCAAATGACCTCACAAATGGCTAATATGCCTATGTAGAGCTTGTTAAATTAATGTAACTTCGAAGTATATTGTACTTGTACTTTATTATTGTAACTCCATCGGGGATGTTTTACCTCTGTCGAGGATGTCATTATTACATTTGGTCATGTAAAGGTCATGAGGTTAACCCTCCATTGTAAGTTGGGCCATTAGCACCCAAGTAAATGTAATTTAAGTGGTAATTGAGTCTCTCTAGAGAAGTCATCCCAGTTAGGATTACTGGGGCCGACATAACTGAGTTAAAGATTAGGTCAAAAGTAATGTAGAAATAGAAGGAGAGACTCCTTCATTTATTCATTCACTCACTTGTGCAATTCGCATTAGCAGAGATAGAGAGATATCTGCGAAGGAGAAGGAGGAGTGGCTAGAGTCCAGGGTTTGGTCTTTTTGTCTCTCTTATTTGTGAGACGTATTTTTGGGGCATTGTAATTGATCATCTATATTGAGGAAGTTCTTGCTCGGTTTTCTTCCCCTAGAGGGTTTCCCAAGGTATATTGTTTTCTGCTTTGTGATTGTGTTTCTTTCAGAGATCCTGCTTATGCTGTTATTGTGAATAATGTATTAAATGCTAATGAATTTGCAATCTAGTCTATGGTAACATATATAATCTTAACAGAGCTCAGTGCTACAGACTTCTGTTTCCTACTGAACCAAGACACAATTGTTGATCCCAAGCTAAATCAACACCCCGAGGTGCTTTTTATGTCACCTACACTACCTGCCCAGTCCGAATCTGTAAAACCAACTAACTGCACTCCACCCTTCCTCACATAGTTCAAACCATACTCAGTTGTTCCTCTGATATACCTAAGCACGAGTTTAGCTGCCACCTAGTGAACATCTCTGGGCTCCACCATATACTGACTCAAGGTATTGACAGCAAAACTCAAATCTGGCCTTGTGTTGACCAGATACGTCAAGGATCCAATAAGTTGTCGATACCTGGTGGGATCAACAAACTCACCCTCAAAAGCGACCAGCTTCTTCCAGTTGGTTGTCATAGGTGTAGTCATGGGCCTGCAATCCTACATCTGAAATCTCTTGCATACTTTTCCTGACCCAAAAAGATATGTCCATCCTCCTGCCAAACTTCCATGCCTAAGAAGTAGTTCATGAACCCTATGTTTTTCATTTCAAATTATGAAGCAAAAACTTTCTTGCAACCACTAATGAGTTTCTCTGCCCCTATAATAAACAAGTAATCTACATACAGTACAAGAATTAGCGGATCCCCATTTACCACAATAAAGTAGAGATTGGGATCAGCTTCGCTTTTCTGAAAATCTACTGTTGCAAGTAAGTGTCTATCCTAGAATACCAAGCTCTAGGAGCTTGTTTCAGACCATACAGAACTTTCTTCAACCTGCATACATGAGACTCTCTCTCATGGACCTCAAAGCCCTATGGTTGCTCAATGTACACCTCCTCCTCTATGAGTCCATTGAGAAAAGTTGTCTTTGCGTCTATCTGGTGAATCTTCCACCCCATCTCTGTAGCAACAGAAATCAAAATCTTGATGGAAGTATATCGGGCCACAGGAGCAAACGTCTCATCATAGTCAACTCCCTCTACCTGCAAGAAGCCTCTAGCCACAAATCTGGCTTTGTATTTCTCAATGCTGACATCTGCAGCATGCTTAATCTTATAGAGCCATCTAGAAGTCACAATCGACTTTCCTTCTAGTTTGGGGACAACTTCCCAGACATCATTCTTCATGATGGAAGCATATTCTTCCAACATGGCATCTCTCTAGGCCTACTCACCTGCTACGTGCTCATAGGAAGATGGATCTGACTCACTGATACTCCTCACCAAATCCAAGTAGCTACAAAACCTCTACGAGGTCCTTTCTCTCTCTGACATCTTTCTTGGGTGTTCCCACAGTTTGAGCTTCCTTCAAGGTATCTTGAAGCCACTTGGGCTTCCTCTTCCCTGATGTAACCTCCTGTGAGGGGAACTGCTCATCCTCATCCCAATCAACTATATGAGACTAAATACTTGTAGTAGAAGTACCTTTAGTTGTTAACCCTATAGCTCGAGAGTCGGTAACTTGAGACCCTGATCTTGGTTGATCACCCTCCTGAGATCCTGTACCGGTTCCTGCCTCGTGCCTGTGGAGCCAGTCATCCGGGAACCTGTCACCCCAGATACTTGGGACCCGGTTCGTTGCGCAACAACACTCTGACCTGTATCATCCTGTGGTGTAGTAACCTGTTGCTTTCCCTTCTCTGTCTCACATGATTTTCTGAAAGCCCGATCCTCCTCAAATTTCACATCCCGCCTCACCACAGTTTTATTTAGAGCAGGAATGTAAATGCGATGGGCTTTCGAGGTCTCATCATAACCAACAAGGATCCCCCTCTCAGCTGTAGGTTTCAACTTAGTCCTTTTCTCTGAGGGGACATGTGAGTGAGTAACACATCCAAAAATACTGAAATTCCCAACCTCAGGTTTCTTTCCAGAGAAGGCTTCTTCTTGAGTTTTGTTCCCAAAACTTTATGAGGACTTTTGTTCTGAGTATATGCAGTTGTGTTACATGCCTCAGCCCAAAGGAAAAATGGCAAGCCCTGATCATGCAACATAGATCTAGCAGCACCAACAATTACCCTATTCTCCATCTCAGCAACCCCATTCTGCTCAGGTGTATAGGAAATTGTTAACTGCCTCTTAATGCCCTCCTGAATGCAAAACTTATTAAACTCTGTAAAGGTATACTCACTTCCATTATATGATCTCAAGCAAGGTTGTTGGGAGCGGGAGCGAAAAGCGAAATTTTCAAAAGCTTCCATTTTGGGAGCGTTTCAGGAGCGTTTTTTATATAATATATATTTTGATGCATATATATTAAAAAAAACATGTATTAAGCCAAATTAGCTATAGAAAACATGAAAACATAGATATTCATATAACCATTTAGTACACATTGATATAACATCAATCATCTAGGAGCTATAACTTATAACATTGTCATTAAATTATCAAATCATCAATCATCAACAACATCAACCTTCAAATTTCAACATATAATATTTGCCATCAAACTAGGCCATAATGTTTACAAAATAGGTCGTAATAAACATGAAATACAAAGTACTATGATTGATACTATCTAGTATCTACTAAGCTTTCTGCTTGCCACGAGAAGCTTCCAATTTCTATTCTCGTGGTCTAGGTGGAATAGGAGCTGCTGGAAGTGATCGTGGAACATGAGAAGAAGATGAATGGCCCCCATGGATTGTTGGACGTTGTGAAGCTAAAGGCAAAACTCCTGCATCTGGAAAGTTGTTGTTGCTTGGGGGTGGCATCTCTGTACAGGTACCTATAATATGAATTGGATCATCATGATCACCCAATAGTTCAGCCTCCAAGCGCTCTAATGATATGGCTCCATCCTCCACATTAGCCTCCTCTAGATTGTTGTCCCAAGTCAAAAATGTTCTATCATTCTTGGTCGCCTCACAATAATGGGACAACAACCTCAAGTTGTAGTGCACATAAACCAAGCTTTATGCGCGTTCTACATTCATACTGTTTCTCTTTACACTGTGGATGAAACTGTAGGTGCTCCAACACCTCTCTGCAGAAGAGCTATTAACAACCTGTGAAAGCACCCTCAACGCCAATTTATGCAAATATGAGGCTCCAGAGCCATACATGTTCCACCAACGGATAGGATCCAATCTATCTCAATCTTTGGTTGCATGCAGGGTACCAAAGACTCCATGCTCACTGATGTATTCGCTCAATTCACTTTGTACTTGAGCACACTCATCCTCATCAGGGACCAACTTGTCTAATGCAAGCATATACCCATTTTGCACCTCTGGATCTGTGTGGGTTTTTTTCCTAACTCCACCCCCAGGTGCAGGTTGGGCCAACCAAATTGGAGAATAGTATTTTGGGGTACGGACATATGCAAGGGCATGGAGTGGAACATTTAGATTATCCCACCTTTTGACCACATGTTTATGAATATGGTCATACAAGATTGCATCTCTTTGCTCAACAATCTCTTTGATTTGACCAAGCATGTTATCTATTTGCTCATATACCTCCCCAATCACCGACTGATATGTATCTACAAAACGAATCATGTTATAAACTGGCTTGGTGAACTACAGAACATACCTAACCTGTGACCAGAAATGACCATCAAGAACGGTGTCCTCCACCTCCTGAAAGTCATGTCTATCAGCTGTGCTTGCAGGTCTGTCTTTTAATTCTTGCCATGGATCACTTGAGACCATACTAGCCAATGCCTCTCTTACCTTCAAAAGCCTCCTGAAGGTGAGGTAGTAGCTAGCAAATCTAGTCTTTGCAATATTCAATAGCTCCAACCTAGAGTGATTGCGAAAAATGTGGTGGGCCATGCTATGATTGGTAATAAATTTGATCATTTTCTTACCTCTCTTGTACAAGGCACCAATCCATCGGTAATTAGGGTCCTTCATCTTAACAATATCATGCATCAAAAGGTTCAATGTGTGAACTAGACACCCTGACCAAAATATGTTGGGATACTTATCCTCAATGATGGCTCCTGCTGCGTTACAATTAGCAGCAATATCAGTGATGACTTGAATGACATTGTATGGCCCAATCTCTTGAATGGCTTTAAGTTAAGGTTGTGCAATATTAATACCGGTCTTTTAGCGATCTAAGTAGTCATGGGATGAAAGGAAGATCGCACCGCTAGCAGAAACGCCAAGAATATTTTCATGCCAATAGGGTGAGTGAAGAACATTGAATGGCACACCACATGCATAGAGAAACCTATAAACTTTTGAATCCACATCATCTCTACAACCTTGGTCAAGGAAATTCGATAATGTTCTTCGCATAGGCAAGATTCCACTACCATGGGGAGATGAGGGTCCTGATCGAGCCGATGATGATCCAATTCCACTACCAAACATTCTATGTGAGGATTCAGATTCAACCCTTGATCTCTTGGAATTGTTTTGAGCGGCCTCTTCTTCCATCTTGTATTTGTTTCTCTCTTTAGTTGGCACTTTGTCACAGGTTTTGACTCCAGTAGCCTTACCTTGATCTTATGGCAAAATCCCACACAAATGCTTTCTCACCCGGGTATATGAACCTGTGTAAGTTTTATTACAATGGGGGCATATAAACTTTGTGGTTCCACCCCCTCTCCCTCCCCCAAGCCTTGTCACATACTTCCACAAAGGTGTTGTCTTTTTGTTTTTGCCCCTGATCACTCTCATTCTCATCATCATCACCCTCTTTCCCTTCCTCCTCTTCTCCATGGTATGTGTCACTCTCTACCTCTTCCCCCTCATCACTACCACCACCATATCTGCTTCCCAACACCATCATAATGAGAAGAAGTGGAACCAAAAGCCAAAACCACATACCCATCATGTTTCTTGATTCAAGATGAAAGTCACTTGTTGCCTGGAATAGAATGATGGAGAAGAAGAAATTGGAAAGAGTAGGAGAAGAGAACATTGCAAGGTTTAAATTTTTTAACATAGTGAAATATTTTTTCAAAAACAAACAAAGATTGGGTTTTTAGAGCCTACCTCTTTAGCTCTTCAATGGTGGTTGAATGTCTCGATGGAAGCCTTCAATCTCCCTTCCAAGTTCTCACAAATAGAAGCCTTCAATCTCCCCTCCAAGCTCCCACAAATTTGCTCTCAAATGACTAGCAAACCCACTCAAAGCCCTAGAAAGAGAAGTGAAATCAATGAAATGAGGAATAGAATGAGTCCAAATAGAGTCCAATAGACTTTATTTGCCCAAATTAACCCTAGCCAATCCCTAAAAAAACAAAAACAAAAACAAAAATGAGAAAAATCAGACTCAAGTCCGCCAACCAATGTATCACCTCAATGATCAATTAAATCAAATAACTAGCCATAATAGATAGGGAAAACCCTTAGTTGATGAGTTTCCCTCTCAATGCTAAGTACAACCCCACCAAGGCACGAAAAAATCAACATGTGCAAAATGCAAGCTCCCAACATAAAGTGATAATCAATAAGCCAATATCCATCAACATGCCAACATCTTGGTTCAATGGCCAAAATTCTCCAAATGCAACCTGCTTGGGCATAATCTCCAACCTACAAGAATTCTCATACAATATGAGGTCTTACAATTGGCTCCATATGGGTACAATGGTACATGCACTCTTCTTGGGAGTGTATGAGAACCTCAAATCTCTACCACACCTACTATATTGAGATACAACATGTGGTGTGCTAAGTCAAAACTCTCACCTCAAACCCCATATTTAGTCCACAATGTTCATGCCCAAATTACAAAATCCTCAAAATTTGGCTTTAAAAAGAAAGCAAAAGCCAAAAATGCCAAAGTTAACATGGAAATAAACAACTACTCTATTTGCTCAGAAGAGTTTATTCCTCCTACCCTATTTTCACATACAAAAAAGGCGTAAGCAAGGTGAAATCATATAGCCAAGGTAACCATGCTAGCATTTTTTCAAAGCTGAAAAGTCTTCCCATGTGTTTGGTAGTGAACCAAACCAAGACTACATCAAGCATCAAGCATATATAGGCTGTGTTGCCGCCTAATACACACCTGGTGGGGGGACGCGGCAGGAAACCTTCAAGTCGCTCGGTGTGTCCTTGGGGGCAAGTGAGAGTAAAGTGCTGTCACCTGATTACTCGACTCCTCCATCTAGGCTTACTCCTAGCGAAGCCAAGGGGGGTGGTCCCTATGAAAAATAATCTAAGGCTTTTAATCTACAGCAAAAGATAAAAATCTATTCTAGGAGTTAAAGATGACAAGATGATAAAATATAACAACAAAGCACTGCTTGTGAATTAAATCAAATAGCTAACCCAACATAAGATAAATAAGCATTCACGACATTTATGATTGATACTTAAACACAGAAAATTAAAGACCAGTGCCGAGAATGTAAAAATGCTTGTAAGTACTGTTGTGTGGGGTTGCTTGTGTAGTCTCAGTGAAAGTATTGCAGTGGCTCGGTTGGTAAATTTTATAGTTATTAAATGAGTAGTTAAGGAGTGGGTTGATTCTTGGTTTGGCCCAAAAGAAAACCTAAACTTCGAACTGAGTGCTCTAGCAACCTTACCAAGTGTCCAACCAGGCGAGGATGAACCAGCTTAAGAACCTGCTAACTCTGTGGATTCAGTCCATGCAACCTCCCGAGTTCTTAGGATTGGATTCTGATGGATTGTCCTATTAACACTAATTACCTTGCACCCGTTTCTGATTGAGCCAACTGTTCCGACTAAGCTGCAGTGGTCAAGAGCATACTCCGAGTTTGGGGCATTGTTCGTTTTATAAAATAGATCTGAGTGGATGATTAATCTACACTAAACCCCAAACATAAAGCAAGGGGGTTAATTTTAGGATTAAATTTTAAGCACAGAATAATAATTTGAAATAAACACAAAAGCATATAAAATGATAGACGGGTCCTTGGAGGACGTTGTGTGCTTGAGTGTGTTTTTTAATTACTACTGCTTGAATGAAAATTAATCTAAAACAAAAAAAATAAAAAAACGGAAGGGTGCGAATCCCCCCTGGGGGGATTGGGTTCAGGCGCTGGAATTGCCTGCTGTGCTCTTTTTATTTTTTATGATTTACACATGAAGCTCAAGAAACACTGTTGGTCCTTTAACTAGGCACCAATACAGTTTACAAATGTTAGAATGATGTAAGGGAGGTAAAACTAGCTCCCCGGATGGCTACGGACACCTCCGAATCTCAAACTTTGAGCTTTAAAAAGTTCGGACCTGCTAAAAGACAAAAAAAACCAGCGAACTGAATTAGTCTTAAAAATGCCAAGAAACACTTAAAAAGTGTCTTTGACGTTGCTACAAAAAATTGCAAAAATTTCTAACTTAGCTAACAACCTAGAACTAAATAAAAATGAAGCTATTAGACTCTTTAGATTGCTACTTGCTTAGATCTATTAATCAAATGAACTTTGA
This sequence comes from Larix kaempferi, assembly GCA_027924585.1. NCBI lineage: Eukaryota > Viridiplantae > Streptophyta > Pinopsida > Pinales > Pinaceae > Larix > Larix kaempferi. The sequence goes on along the minus strand of BSBM01000088.1, from coordinate 13,431,289 downwards.
AGCAAGATTTAGATTTAAATAGGACAGTAACCGAGATAGAATAAAAAAATGGATCTAGAAAAGTGAACCCATGGGGGTTGAGCGTTTTGAAGAAAGGACAATGGAGTCAAGCTCCCAGATGCACCGATAGGATCGAGACTTGGTTTGTATTTACTGAATGAAGGCACGATCTAACATGTTCGTGGACTTCTCCAGCTTAGGCTACCTGTAAACAACTGCAAACAACTAGCAAGGGGATAAGAGCATATGTGTAGATAATTAAAAGAAAGCAGCGATGCAATGAATTCAAACAAGAAATTACATTACTCTTAGCCTCCTAATATTATCAACATGAATAAGCAAACTATAAAGTATTACTTACAGATCTTATAGAAGATAGCTTCCCTTTAAAGACATATAATCCCAACAATACTAGCTATGAAACATAATACAGTATACCTCAGATGTACAAGCATGAAGATCCAACCAAAGACAATCACTAGATTAGCCTCCAAAGCCTTCTTTATTAAACTCAGAAAAATATTACAATAAACGAGTAATGCCAACAGAGGTTTCACCTTCCGATCCTTACAATGGAGCCAAGCTCCTCAATTTGTAGCAAATGGCAACCCAGCTAGGGCACAAAACCCTAAGGAGACAAAGCTCCTAACTTGTAGAACAAGCAAAGCTCTCACCCAATGGAGAAACACCATTTCAAATGGACAAAAACACTCTGAAATGGAAGATGCCGAATTGAGGAAGAAGATGCCCACGTGAAGGAAGGCGATCATGATGTTTCCAAATTGGCTGAAGCTTTTCAATGGAGATTTCTGAAGAGTTCGATTGGTGGATGTAATTAGAAGGTCATCCATGTGGATGATGCCATATCACCCATGCTGCCCCACGGAACAACTCACCATTTAAAACCGTACGGCTGCCATGGGAGATGGCCCACGTGAGGGAGAAGAAAGCGTGTATGATTTTGACTTTCATGCCATGTTGATTGGATTTTAAATGCGATACAAACTAATGGTTGCCATCTCACAATTAAAGCGATGCCCCCACCATGAGATTACCCAATATCAAAAACATACGGCCGTGAGGAGAGGTTGGCTAGCCCCACGTGAATTTGGAAATAAGATGATTCGCCCACCTTTAAAAATTGATTTTAATACATGCTTTGTCCCTTGCATATATTCGCTTATCCATAATTTGACTTGCAACCAACAAATTTGCTCACGGCTGGCCCACGTGAAGGATGGGCATTTACTTGGAAATAATACAACGTTTGATAAAAATGAATGTTGACATAAGCTTTGACCTTTTCTTTAATTCGCCCACCTTAAGTGACTAGTGCCATGTCAATTGGCATGTGCCAATATTCCTTTTTTAAATATTTTAATTATTTGGCCATGGTGCAATTTGTTGCATTTTTGGCATTAAAGTGCCACTTTATAGCTCTAACAGGCAAAACTGCTCCACGGGGGTTCTCGGTCGCCCGAAATGTAGGAAAACTGGGTAACGGGGTAAAGAGGGTGCTCTGAGCTTGAAAACGAGCATCCTTGCGTCAAATTCCGACTCCGGATAAGACTTTTATCACCTTTTGAAATTTTTTAATTAAACCATTAAAATATGGCTTAAAAATGCGGAAAAATATTTTTTTTCGGAATTGGCTGAAACTTCAGGGGAACCTAGTACATGACAAAACGATAAAATTATAGCATCTAGCATGTTTATAAATGTTATGAAATGGGCTCTAATAATCCCCTAAGGCCTAACCCCCACTTTGGGCATTCCAGCTTTGGAGGAGCGGGAGAAAACCTCATCGATTATACTCGGCTAAAGGCAAAGCATAATTGACAAGGGAAAAAACTCCTTGGAATACCTTCTTTGATTGTTAAGTCCTAGGGAACCGAGTCACTCAAAAACCACCATGCTAGTACGCTTATTACAAACCCCGTGGGGCACGGTCATGTACTACAAAACATAAAAAAAAAGGGGCCTTGAACAGACCAAGCTTGGAACTTCTGAACACTGAAAAGCACAAGTGATTGTGCAACACTGGCGGCTCACTGAAGTCCAACTAAAGTGCAACTTTAGGTGGTAACAGGCTGGAATCTCCATCATAATGTAGTTGAAAAATGAAGTGAAGTAACCACCATAAACATCATCATAAGGACATGTGCCACTACATGCTTCCTCTATCCATTGTTGGATAGTGCTGATACAAAATTTGCAAGGTGAATATTGTAATTTGTAAACCATCATCAAACCATGAAATGTCATCTAGCGAAAAAAGATTACGTGGCTCCACCAAAAATCTGCAATACCGTCTTCTCTGCCATCTACCACATATGCACATAAATTAAGGGACAAAATTGCAGATTTGAAAAAAAAAATCAACTCATAATTTAAGGTTGCCTGCCTTCTTTGATGATTGAAAATTTCTGCAAGAAATCAATATCTGAGAAGGCTTCCATCCCATATAAATGCAGCCCCAAAGACACCTTCTCCAGCTAGGTTTTTATGCACAAAATTATTAAGAGATGAATTCATACATAGCTAAATTTTCTCAACTTTCACATGCATAAACATGCCCCATATGTTGCAAAAAATCTGCTCCATCTATGAGAAAATATGGCTGAAAATTTCTGAATTTTGACTATCATAAGATACCTGAGAGGCTTGAACAAATATGAATTACTCATGAATGAACATGGTTGTTTAGTATTCATAAAAAATTATGCGTTTACCTCTAATATGTTTGACTGCCCAAGAGACAAAAAATCTGCATTTTTATCCTGAAAAACCTCAATATTTTGATGCTCTTGGCTGTCCTCTTCTTCTTCACATGGGAGAATAAGCACATGTGAGAAATCTTCTTCTAGATTGTCACACGCAATTGGTTCTTGCAACAAGGGAGCATGCCTGTCACCATAATGCAAATCATCTCCATGCTCCTCTTGGTCTCACACGCTAAACTTCTCTTTAAGATATTCAGTCAAAGATATTATTGCATCACCCTTATCATTGATTTCAGCCAATATTACTGTTATTACCCAAACTCACACCCTTAGTGATAAAGTCCTAAAACTCCAAATGTGGTTTTGATGAAACTAAGAGGGGGGCATTGTGACCTCACCAACCCTCTTCTGCACTTTAGGTTGGCTCTTCTCCAACTCAAGCAGGGCTGCCATGATTATGATTACTAGAGTTTGCAATAAATTCCAAGGTGAAATGAAAACATGGCTCTAGCAAAACAATATGCTTTTGTTTTAAAAAATATGATGAATGGACCGGAGACTAGTGTCTTATCCAGTGGGAAAAATGGGGCCAACCAAGGCTCTTATGAGGCTTAAAGGAATGATTAGAAAGAATTAGGTATGAAGGATACAAACCCTAGTCACTCTCTAATTGCTTCACTAACTTCAGAAATCTAACAAAAGGAAACCCTAGTGAAGGTATTTTCAAAGTCTTGAAGGGATACTTGGCATACAAGGGATAAGAGAGCAGACAACTAAGAAATGAGAGACATGCCACAACTCAACTATTTCAATTGACAACCACCACATAAAAGAGAAAGTAGTTACTCCATTAGTTCTCAAGACCATTAACATTTGAAAATCCTGTCCATCAATGAAACCTGAGCACCAACAAACCATCCAATGGAGCGCTTTGATCAACCAACCATGAGAAACCAAAAGATATTCAACCCAGCTCTAAGAGATTTCTCCCACAAACCAACCATGAGAATGAATGAGGAAGGGCTACTCTTTATATATATTATAGACAGTTAGCTCAACTTGCTTTACAATAAAATAATAATTCTCTCCCAGACCCACAATTTGCTCAACAAACTCTCCAAAACATGTTTAGATCCACTTTCCTCTCCAAGCAATACAATAAAATAATGTGAGTACATAACCAATCATGCTGTCACGTCAACAATGAATAAAATAATAAGGTGGTTATGTAAAGTGTCTTCTCTAAGGAAAATGTCCCATCATACATGTGAAAAATAGCTCCATACGTGGCGCATCTCCAATAAATAGGTTTCCCAAAAGGATGTGCCACTCTCCAAGTGAAAACGCACCTTCCACGTGGCATGTGCGAACAAAATGTGGTGCAGTTCTATAAACAACAGTTTTGAAATTGCCAACTTCCTCAATATTTGTTGGATTTTCTATTATAACCATGTTTTGAAAATCCCACAAGCACTCTGCATTTAATGGCATTGAGTTACCACAATTCTGGACACTATGTCAAAAGATAATTGCTTAAAAAGCTAAGATGCCTCTCCAAAAGGCTCAAGATGATGTCCACAAGCCAACAGTAGCCCTTCAAGCTAGGATGTCACCTACAAAGGCTCAATATCCAACATACCACCGATAGATCCATGGAATAAGGAGCTCACCAATCAAAATAAAAGCATAAATCCAAGAACAAAGTCCCCACAATACTCAACCAACCTTGTGAAGGAAAGCAATGGCCCCTTCAAGCAATAAAGTATAACCATGCATCAAAATGTGTGCCAAGAGAGAAGATCAAGGGGAGCACTCCACTAGCAATGATAACCAATCGTGTCAAGATGCCATCCAAGTGCCAAGAATTAAGGGTGCCCTAGTGAAAGATGAGTGTATGCCTCAAAGTATGTGCTAGAAAGGAGGGAGCTCCTAGGAAGACCAACAACAAACCATCCCAAAGTGTGAATCACAACAAATGAATTAGAGCACTCCAATAAAAAGCCTCCAAATATCATCAAGTCATGCATACAAGCCAAGTGCTCCATTAAAAGGGATAGTCCATATCATCAAGATGTCAAATTAAACCAACAATGTTAAGGCACTCCATCTAAGGGGTGAACAATGTCTCATGAGCAAGTAGTATATGAGTGAAGTACATCACTATCCTCTAGAGTATTATAGCTAGGAAACATCAAACCCACTTAATTACATTAAAACTTGTTGTTGAACATCCCATAGGAAATGCTTCATCATGGAGAAATTATCAACACTTTAAAACTTACGAAGACCCTAAATTGAAGGGTTCCCATTCCATGAATGCACAGTGTTCAAAAATTGCATTAATGCTAAGCAAAAATACTCCAAGCATGCCAATATCACGAAGAGGAGAGCATATCAAGATCAGAATATCATGGAGAGATCACATCCAATAGCTACCTCTTAAATACGAAAACCTCTAAAACATGCATGAAAGTGTGTTTACCAATAGCTATGGAAATGGTGGCCAATTCTTGATCAGGAATAAAGATACTCATTCACATTTCCAGCAGTAAATACAAAGGGGATAAAAGGGAAATTACCCACTGTTGCCAACTAAGTTGTACTTGGTTGGATTGTCAAGCGAGCGGGCTGAGTGGAACATGACACATGTTCAATTTTGGTGATTTGATATCCAGCTGGCCTTTCAGGGGCCCCCGTTTTATTTTTATTTTTCCACATGTCCATGGCCCTGCGGGGTTTGTAATAAAAACGTACTAGCATGGGGTTTTGTAAAAGACTCGGTTCCCTAGGATGTTTTGGCCAAGTCAGGTATTCCAAGGAGTTTTTTCACCTATCTATTATGTCTTGCATTAGTGCATAACATAATTAATGGGTTTTTCTCCTGCTCCTCCAAAGCTGGAATGCCTAGGGAGGCTGACGGGCCTTAGGGGATTATTAGAGTCTATGGGTCAATGTATATGAACATGCTAGGCGTTAATTTTGAGTCATATGGACATGTGCTAAGTCCGCCTAGGTTGTTTTTAATTTTCGGCAGGTTTTAATTTTTCCGTAAATTGGGCCATATTTTTTATGGTTCAATAAAAAAATTTGTAATTGGCCTATAAGGGGCGTCTGGAGGTATTTTTTGCCTTAGGGGTGCTCGTTTTCTAACTCAGAGCACCCCCTTAACCCCTAAACCCACTTTTCCTAAGGTTTGGGTACTTCAATTTTTTCTTATGGCCCAAAAACCCAAAAAAGTCAAAAAGTCATCAAAAAATTGAAAAAATGACTTAAAAAATTATTAAATTTTGGAGTAATGACGGATCAGTTTTGGATCAGCATCATCTATGAAGCATATTGGGCTGATTTGGTAGTGTTTTGGCAGCCCCATGTGTGGAGAGAATCGTGCCCATGTGTGAGGGGCGTTTTTGCTACAAGAGGGGCGCACTTGAGGTAGTGGGCATGCCCACGTCTTAAGGGAATGGCAGCCTACAATATGGGCTGTCACTTGAGTTAATTAGCAGCTGCTACAGCAGCTTGTTTCATGGAAATGGCACTCCCTACAAGCATGGGCGCTTTCCTTCTTTGTGTTGGGCGCACTTCACCTAAATGGGACCCCCCACGTGTGGCGTTTGCAGCACCTATTATGCTGCCGTTTGGGCCCTTTATGTGCTGCATTTGGGCAGCTAGGAAGGGGGAGTGGGCAGCCCTTTCTCCTCCACCATCTATGCCACCACTCCCCCTCTCATATTAGCAAGTGCGCCCCTCTTCACTTGGCTGGTTTTCCTATATATTGAGTGCTCTCTCACTTGTTCATTAGAAAGTTGGATTTGGGAGCATCAAACTTATGATTGTATAACTTTTTCTTGTATGAATAAAGAAGACTTTGGAGGTCAGATCTGTGGTGTTCATTGTGAGTGGATGAAACATTTTGGACTTATGTGATGGAGGTAACCTGTGCATAAGCTTTGATTATTCAATAGTATCAACTGTACTCATTGGAAGGATTAGTATTAATTTATGAGATAGACTAGTTTCAATTTGTTTATTGTCTAGTCTATTGTTATGTGTTTGCAAAAGAAAATCATGCCTGTATGTTTCATTCGTTTATGAGTGTTCAGCATAGATTTTTTTTTCAGATATATCTCTACACTTGATCTTTGTTTGCAAAGTGTGTAATGTGCAGGTTATTTCAACTGGAGTAGGCGGATCTTGTTTGTTTCCTCTTCTCTAATCTTTGTTTGCAGATGCAGTCCCTCGGAACACCACAAAGATTTCTCCAAGGCTTCGGATTTCAAACACAATTTGGCTCATTTTCTCTCTCTCCCTTATAAACAAAATTTTTTCTTTGGTTAACTGGTTACTTTTATTTGAAATATTTCTGATTTATATGCTCATATCGTATTTTAAATAGATCAGAAATCTTTTCATAAAGGATTGGTTTAGACAGTTACAAAGCTCATATCTTTAACTGTTAGATGTTTCCTTCATTTAGCGTCTACTTTTCCAAGACTTGCAATAAAATTGTCAAATTTCTTTTAAGTCTTGTTGGGTAGTTGCAGTTCTGATTTTAAAAAGTATATTTGGCTGTCCAAGAGCATACAATTTGCAGCTCATAAAGCTTGTAAAGACCCCAAGCAAAACTAGCATTACTACTTGTTCTACTTGGTTAAATTTTGCAATTTTTACTTAGAATTTTTTGGGTTTTTTAGGAGGTGTTCCAAAGACACTCTTAAAGTGTTTTTGGGCATCTTATACTAATAATTGCTTGCTGGTTTGCAGCAAAAGACGAACAGGTAGGAGGAGGTGCTACCGAAATTTCGAGGACCCAGGCAATCTGGAGAACCAATTTTCATATTTTGCAAAATCGGTCAATTTTTTTCCTCAAATTTTGTAAGCCACCAAGTCACTTTAAGTAGACTGGGGCACTTCTCTAATCATTGTAAACAACTATTAAACGAGAGCAAGTGGGCTAGCCAGCGCCCATACCCCATCCCCCCAGGGGTGGCCTGTGTCGTCTCTTTTCATGGCGTGATTTTTAGAGTAGTTGATTTCTTTTATTTTCGGCATTTAATAAAATTTACTAGGATTAAAATAAACCTTGTTGGTCCGTTCCACTGGCGGGCCACAAGTTCACTCAAAACGCCCCCCTTGCTTTCCCGAAGTAGGGTTTCTGTATGAGGGCTTGCCCGAAATACGTGCCTGAAAAGAGACTCCTAGGGTTTTAAAAAAGATAAAATTTGGGTTCATAAAATTTTTATAAAAATACCAAGGTCTTCTCCTGTATGCTCTGTGGCCGACTTGCAGCTCAGTCTGATCCAGTTGGTACACATCAGAAAGGAGGGGATGACTAGTAATAGGATTTAACACTGCCCTAACAAAAAATCATTTTTGTGAAAATCCGGCACAACACGTATTTTGTTGTCGTGGGCAAATTTCCCAGAAAGCTTGGGACAACACTGAGTAGTGACCTCTTGGAAACCGTTAGGCTTGCCCTCGTTGGTATAGCATCTGAACACCTCCTCGAGACTCCGATTCAGCCCAAGCCTGAGAGGTAAGCCACGCTTCAAAATTCCGGACATGTTCCCCCGTACCTCGCGTATATTGGGAACCCACCTGCCATAATAAAAAGATCACATTCACATTAATTTTAAAATAAACCAAGAACACTCGCACAACATCTACTTTTTATGCTTATGCATTTGTTTATTTGACTCCATTATAAGGCACTGGTCTTGTTCGATTTTATTTTCATATTATTGACTAATGTGCAATTAATGATGATTATTCTAAATGGGAGTAAATGATGAATGAAATTTTTATTTTGACAAATGTATGTGCTGTTTATTCTTGGTTACCAAAAATATTTTCCTAACTCCTAGATTAGACGCCTTAGTTTCTTTTCATTTTTAGGGTCCACCCCCCTTGGCTTCGCTAGGAAAGCCTAGACGGAGGAGTCGAGTCCCAAGTGACAGCACTTGACTCTGACTTGCCCCCAAGGCCACACCAGCAGCTTGAAGACTTCTGCTGCGTTTTCCCCAGGTGTGGAACCAGGCGGCAACACCCACTATTAAACTACTTCTCAAAGGGGATAAAAGGGAAATTACCCACTATTAAACTACTTCTCAAAGGGAACAAAGTTAACCATGAAATAGCCCTTCATAACACATCAGATGCAACTAGTTTCCAGCATTAGTCTTGACTCTTCAGCAATATTGGTCCTGTTACACCTCAAGTCGTATTAGGTTCCACTTTCAGATTGACATGATCCATGTACACAGTATAAATAGATTGCACGCTATTTTGTCATCATTTGATACTCTAGGGGCCAATATGGACACACGCATTTTTTTTGGCACTGGCCTAATGGCTTCGACCAACTTGCTACCTCAACGGCTTGGGGTGCAGTTTCTAGTGAGAAATGTTTCAAGTGCAGGGTGATTGGTTTGTGCCCCTAGAGTTCTAGCATGTCTATTAGATTGTTTTATGCAAATCTTAACTTAAACAGAGGTGCATTCCATGATTTATTCAGATAGATATGGGATATGACAAGTCACAGTGTTACCCTCCTTTTTGTTTGATATCAGGGAGTAAAGATCTGAGGCATTTTCAAGTCAGCTTCAATGACTTAATTCTCAAATCTAGGCACTCTCTACCAAGTCTGTTCCACCAATTTTGGGCGCACTTCAACCTCAAAGAAACCATAAAGTAGCATCCTCTTAAGTCCGGGCCAGTTCTGAGCTAAGAAACAGCAGTTCTGAGCAGCCTATGCACTCAAAACAGCAGCAGCAGATATTGACATGGCCTTGGATCAGTTCTGGGGTCATTCCAGGCCTCTTGTTGTGCATACCCAACGCGGTATTTTCATCTCGTAAAACAGACCCTGGGCGAAGTAATGTTGAGTGGCTTGTCAAATGATGAAAGAAATGTGAAATTAAAGTTGATTTCAGCAGCAGATAGCAAACTTCATCCAGCATTGTTTTCTGCTGAGGCAGGGTGCAAGGTTTTACGGGGTTTTATCGACAGTCTTACGAGTTTAACATGTAAACCCGACGGCCATGCAAATAGTGAAAGTATGAACAACCATTAAGCCGCTTTTACAGTAACTGTGAGGATTGAACTGCGAAAGGGCCGCAGATGTGAAGGGATAATGTAGCTGCCACAAGATGGTTTGCTAGATGCATCATTTCTGGGAGCAGAATCACTTAGCTTACCCGATTGCCTTCTTATCTAATGTTGCTATAAGTGCAGAGCTCCCCTGAATGATTCAATAATGTAAACCTTAGAGCACACTCGCGATAATGCTTTGCTTACCAAGAATGAATATAAAAAATTTACCACCAGGTTCGAAGGTGATCATTGCATTTATGGACGGTTTGGAGGCGAAGTCAAAGGCAACAGTCGAGAAATGAAGAAACTTGCCGTATCCAGCGACTAGTGCATAAAGAAGCAACCCGATGCTGATCTTAGATTGATTCCAAGTCATCTGGGCACAATTGCTGTTCTAAATGGTGGTCGAAGGTACTCAGATGGCGAGGCATGGGCTTTATATGTGTTTGATGCAGCCCCACTTTGGTAAATCCCTGCGCCAACATAAACTGCGTTAAGTTTTACCGGGGCTAACAATGAAGTTTGTATTGTATTTTTTCCAGATTTATTCTATTCACCACCACCGATGGCACATCATCTGAAACCGTGCTGTATGCTTTCAACGCCAGTTTGTCGCTATGATGCAGTTGGTGGTTCCTGTAGAAGGTGTTTCAGTTCGAAAGACCTTGGTTAAGTCTGGGTAAAAGATATTGATTCTTAACCAGGAGCATGAAGACACCGTTTATTATTCTGGAGCTGTCTTGTCATGGAGTCATTTGGAATGAAGAGGCGCTGTCTCAATTGAATCATCGAGGAGCTGTCTGGCACACGTCTAGGAGAGAGGCTGCCGTTTAATTTTACACCTGGTTGTTTCCACGTAATTGAAGTCAACTTGGAGATCACTTCAATGCCATTACGGATCATGCTCATTCTGAAGAGGTTGAATGCCTCATCCATGTGTTTTGTCCACTTTTAAACCAATTTCGTGGACTCTTTGGTGGAGATGATTTTTTCATTAATTGGAGGGGCCCCCAATGTCAATTTGATGGCCGTCATTAGAAATTGTCCACATCTTGGAACCTAGCGATAGTGGACTCTCTCTTGGAGCGTGGCCTTTGGATCTTGCGATCTTGGTTACATACACATGCTGTATAGAGATGGTTAAAAAGATCATCATTATTTTAATATTTGATTAATGGAGAATAAAGTGGACTTTACCACTTTTTGGTTTGTTAAAGAGATAAGAAGATTTTGCTTTATTATTCCTCATGAGACCACAAAAGGGGCCTTGTGTTATCTTATGCATTGTAATTGTGGTTTAACCATTTAGGAGTTGGTAAGAAAGTGGTTAGGAGTTTGTTAGAGGTTAAGGTTTTTAATAATATTTTATTGTAACATGAGATAAGACTACAACATATATATGGGTCAATTGAAGACTTCCCTTTCATATTTGATGCTCATGGCTTCTTTGATGGTGTTGTAAAGGAGTGTAGATGTGCTGATGGTGCTGTAATGGTGTTGTAAAGGACTGTAGATGTACTGCTAGTGCATATCTAAAAATTAGCAATTTACACTATTTCAAATTGAAATTGAATTGTGGTGTTGGTACAAACTCAAAGGCTGAACTATTAGCTCTGTGGTGCTTGGTCAGGTTTGCAGAATCTTTGGGTGTAGATACTCTAAAGATTTTTGGTGCCTCTTTGACTATTATAAATTGGGGTAAGAAAATTGGTGACTTTCAATCCATTGCTCTCCATCAATAGTGCTCGAGAACTAAGGAAATCATTGGTAGGTTTTATAAATGGGAGATACATCATATCTACAGGGAATTAAATACTATTGTTGATTCCCTCTCGAAGGATGCTTTGCAGCTAGTTGAAGGCATTTTATTCTGGGAAGTCATTGAAGACCAGCTGGAAAAGGAAGGACATGTTTCTTATTTTGCTTAATTTGTTTTGTTTTGGTATGGTTATACTTCTGAGTATATGCGGGCTTTGATCCCTTAGATATGTGATATGGCACTTGGTTCCTACAATGGAATGATTTTTTGATAAGTTTTTGGACATTGATGTACTTGATTATATTTGAAACTGTCTTTCCTACTAGACAGTTAATGGTTGATGGTTGTACATTTTTATTCTAATGAATAGCAAAAGTAAGTTTTTTTCTGCTTGAAAAGTATATGGGTTGGCATTTTCATCTATTTATCATGGTTTGGATAATAAGAACTTTTCTCTTATGAAGCCTAAATGTTATAACTTTTATGGAGTATTATGAAGTTCAAGGGTTTTCTTCTCCAATTGTAAGTGGTTTTTGGTTCTCATCTTTAATGTTGCTAATGATGTATGGAATAACTAAAATATGTTATTAGGGCTATAGAAGGACAATCTTGTCACGTTAGAAGGATTGCAAGAGAAGTTTCCTCCATTCCATTGCTGTTTTATGCATGAATGTTACATTATTCCAAGCGTCTTTAGTGAGTAGGAACTTGAAATGCTTCATGGTATAACTTTTATGGAGTATTATGAAGTTCAAGGGTTTTCTTCTCCAATTGTAAGTGGTTTTTGGTTCTCATCTTTAATGTTGCTAATGATGTATGGAATAACTAAAATATGTTATTAGGGCTATAGAAGGACAATCTTGTCACGTTAGAAGGATTGCAAGAGAAGTTTCCTCCATTCCATTGCTGTTTTATGCATGAATGTTACATTATTCCAAGCGTCTTTAGTGAGTAGGAACTTGAAATGCTTCATGGTATAAGGCATGCCCTATTAATCATTAAGTTGAGTTGATTTCCACCATTGTGATGTAACATGTTAGGGTTTGTTGGTGGGCATCGCAAGGGATCCAATTCTCCCTAACCATTCATGAACTTCACCATCTTCCATTGGTTTTGGTTCCTCTTGACTCAATTTTTCCCTTGGGGATTGGCACTAGTCTTCAAAACCTTCCATCACCAATACTACAACGAAAACACCTCAAATCTTGCTAAGGCTAACTCTTCAAATCACCTCAGTGCCCTCATTTCCATAGCCTAGCAATCCTATCTTAGGGAAGCCCCCCTCAAGTTGGAGAAGAGCCAACTGAAGTGCAGGGAGGTACTTACTGAGGTGACAATGGGTAACACCTCTAGGTTGCAACTAGGCTAGCCTATTCTTTGGAGCTTTAATCACACCTGCCAATTCAAGTTGTAACACACAAGATGATATATTTGCATCATGATAGATGATTTTATGATGGATGATATGGTATGCTTAAGAGGAGCAATCTTGCGGATTATTGATATACATTTTACATGCTCTTCACCTTGGCAATATGGACATTATTTCATCATATTGAGTAATTGATGTGCATGAACTTCTTTTATAAGGTTCTAGGAAGTTATTTTATTTAATAATATTAGAGATTGATTTTATGTTGAGTGTTGCTACCCCTCGGTTTGCACAAGTGTTAATGCAAGGATTGAAAATGATGGAGAACCAAAGATCTGTACCTACGAGGCTTCTTGAAGCAAAATTTTGAAGTTTTATGGTCATAATAGTATCTATTTGTTTGTGGTCATATTGTAGAAAGTGAATTTTTTTGTGGTTCAACCCAACCCGGTTTCAAGTCAAAATATTAGAGAGTTTAATGCCCAACCCAGTTTACATTAGAGCTGGAAAAATTCATATAACATTTTCAGACTTAGAAACACAAACTGAACATCACTTTTAATGGCAGAAAATTTAATAATAAATGCACACCATGAAATTTTCAAGACTCGGAAATTTTTGGCAAATGCCCAGGAAAAACCCACAAGGGGAAAACCAGTCAAAGAGAGTTCTTTATTTTATTTCTTCAGCAAAATAAAAAAATTTGCAACATCAGAATTCCAACTTATCTCAACAGCAAAACCTAGAAATTCTATCTTGGAATTTGTGCCATGTTAGAACAATATTCCCATCATATAAATGCCATGGACATTCATGTTGTTCTACCTTGTGTTATTTGTCCTTCGAGTGCCTAGTCTAGTGTCTTGGACTATAGTTTGTCCACATTTGACCACCTTAGACTAGTGATATATCCATGAAGCCTTGTTTTTCCACTTATCCACTCATTTCCATCATTTTAGGAGTCAATGCGCCCCAATACCTTGCATTTATGTGGGAGTTATTGCATTTCCCTGTTTTAAGGAGATGGAGTGTGCCCTCTTAATTATTTGGTCAAATTTTGCATTAATGGCCACTACTTAGCCAACTACTCACCCATGTGCCCTCATAATGGTACCTTTCACACTATTTTGACTAGCCTAACATCCTCATGGTCCATCTATGTTCATTGAACCTCATTATGGCCCAATCTATGAGTTACACTTGGCCTCATGTCATTGATGGGTGAATTGGTCCAATCTAAGCCTCATTATTGTGAGCTACTCAACTTGCCACTAAGCCTCTCGATTTTGTCTCTTGAGAGAATCTATATATTGTAATCATGTTAATGAATAATATCAAAGTGGAATTCTTCCCACTGGAGTGATTTTCCTCTAGTGTTTTGTTCAATATTTCTTCTCTATTCTTGCTATCTCTTTGTGCAAATAATTCTAAGTGAGATTGTTTTTGCTATCTAGATCTAGGTTGGATTGTCACATGTATCAGAACATAGTGTTGTGATTGTTGTGCAATCTAAATTCTAATATGCCAAACCAACAATGTACGAACTGTACGGACCTCGAAATTCATGCCCAGAAATTTATTTCCTACCTTGAAAATCGTGTTTACCATAGACCTCGATTTTCGTGCCACTGTACGAAATTGTATGGGTTGTACGGAATTTATTTTATGTACGTGCCTCAAAATTCGTGCATCTGCCTGGAAATTTGTGTCACTGATTTTCTCCTCGAAAACTATGCCCAGAATTGTTGTACGAATTCTTGAAATTCGTGCCACTGTACTTCTCCTCCCTCTTGCAAATTTTCTTCTTCTCCTCTCAAGAAGTCGAATTGCTCTCTGCTTTCTCAGCTCTCCCAGCTCTCTCAAATCTCATGAAAGAATGAATGGTGAAAAGCCTTTCCCTTGCCTTTTTGTTTGGATGCTAGGGTGAGTAAAGAGACATCTAATCCAAGGGCCCACATTGATTTAGATGGATGGATGAGATTAAAAGCTAATTTAATTCTTTCCAAAATTAATTTCACTCACTTTACTTAAATTTATCAAAAAGTCACGTTAATCTCTAAAGTGAAATTAAATGCTCATCTCAAGTCATTTAATGCAAGGGTCATGTTATTTTCCCCTTTTGTGACTTAGGCTAATTTTCACTAGGGGAACACTTTCCTAGGTACAAAATCAACACTCCCTCTTACCGAGGAAGGTGTTTTGAACCACTCCCAACTTGTCCCTGAAGAAGACAAACTTGCCCCGCCCCAAGGATTTTGTCAGAATGTCTACTACCTGCTCATCAGTGGAAATGTACTGAAACTCCACAGCTCTTCTCTGAACATAGTCTCAGATGAAGTGGTATCTAATCTCTATGTGCTTTGACCTGTCATGGAAAACTAGATTCTCAGAGAGCTGGATGCAACTCTGATTGTCACAGTATATCACCGTGGGCCTCAGCTCCTGATCAAATAAATCCACTAATAATTTGCGAAGCCACAGTGCCTCGCAACTAGCCTAACTACCTGCCATGTACTCAGCCTCAACAGAACTCAAAGCAACGGACTTTTGCTTCCGACTAAACCACAACACTGTTGTCGAGCCCAAACTGAAGCAACAACCGGAAGTGCTCTTCCGATCCATCACACTATTTGCCCAATCTGAATCTGTGAAGCCAACCAAGCTAACTCCACCCGAACTCCTGTAGTCCAAACCATAATCCACTGTCCCTGCAAGTTATCTCAACACATGTTTCGCGGCTGCCTAGTGCACTCTCCTAGGCTCCACCATAAACTGACTTAGAGTGTTCACCGCAAAACACAAGTCTGGCCTGGTGTTGACCAGATACATCAGTGAACCAATGAGCTGATGATATAAAGTGGGATCTACCAACTCTCCCTCATAAGCATGAAGCTTCTTCTAGTTGGTGATCATCGGTGTGATCTGTTATCACCTAAACTGTAGTTACCCCTATGGAAGGATCCAGTCATGGATGGCAATAGGGAAGGGCAACTTGAAAGGTGCAACCACGATCACCTCGACCTCCAATGTATATGGTTGTCACGCCAGTCGAGGCAACCTTCACTTTATGTTATCTAGCCCAGACAACAAAGGGGGAGACCCGATCTACTCCCGACAGGAGAGATCAAAACCAAGACACCAAATCAGGGTATTTCTAAGTGAAGTTAGGTGTATGGTTTATCCTAGACCTTATAGGTTGAAGTCACAAGCCAAGTGAGGGGTTCAATAGGTATAGCTTTGGTTCATAGTTGATGTGAGAGTGACTTACAATGTTTAAAGTGAGATCTAGGGCTAGTGTACTAGGTCAATGTCAAAAGATCCACTGCCTTGGGAACCGTGTCCAATGCAGGGTTGTTTAGGGGTCAGACTGGGGCTAACTAGTACATGAGACAATCTTGACCATAGTCCATGATGTCCTCAAAGGTATAGTTCACCATGCAAAAGTCAAACCACAAGTCAATCCAACAATCTAGGAGAGTGGGTTGACTTGGAGATAAACCAGTGCCTTGGGAATTGGGAAGTGGAGTCAAAGTAGGGTTGACTTTATGGTTTAGGACTCCTACAACATGAGATAAGTGGACAGTATAGGCCTTGATGGATAAATGTGTCTAGATCTAGGTTTGACCCAAGTGGACCACAATCCCTAAAAACAAGGAATGCAGTCCCCAAGGCAAGATTTGACAAAGTGACAGTCTAGACCTAGGTTTTGAATTATTCTGAATCCGGATCTGCAAAAATCTCAAGTACCCAGTTCCTCGAAGTGAGTGAACTCACTTCTCCAAGGTGGTGCGACTTTCCCTAAGGAGGCTTGAATCGGGGTTTAGGTGGGTCAAATCATGTCGGATGGCATCCAAACTTTAGATCCGGGTAGATCAGTCAAGTAGGGATATGGACCTATAATTTTGTGGCAATCCACCGGTTAGATCTTTGTAGATCTAAGTTTTAGTGTTCCAAGTGGTCCAAAATGGGGATTAAATCCCTTAAAATGTGGAATGGGGCCCACAAGGTGATTTTCAAGAAAGGGACAACCTGGGTATATGTTATTTGATGTGTAGATGTCAAATCAAGTGAAATCTCAAACACCCATCGCTTAGATCTAGGTCAACCTGCTCAAATGGTGAAGTGCGCCTTCCTTGGGAGAAGCTAGGTTGGCTTGGGAGAGGGGTCAAACGGAAGCCAATCCACACCAAACTATAGATCCGGGATGCCGTGGATGCTATAGAGGTGGGTTTTCAATATCAAGCCCAACAACCCACTAGATCTTAGTAGATCTGACAAAATGTAAAATGAGGGTTTTGTAGTATTTAGGGTTTTAACAATTTATGAATTATGTCAATGGATTGGATAAAGGAAAGAGAAACAAACCTGTGGATCTTACCTGGATAACCTTGTAGATGCCTTGATGATGATGATCTATGCAAACCCGATCAATTTGGAAGCTTTGAGGTAGTCTCTATGCAAATCGATTTTGTCCAAGAAGCCAATGCGCCCTCTCTCCTGCACAATCAAACGTCAACAATATCAGATTTGATGCATCAAGAGATAAGACTAATGCCGCAAAAGAAGTAACAGAAAGATAGCATAGATCACAATGATACTAATGATAACCCCCTGATACAAGCGAATGCCAAGAAAGTCGATTTGAAGAAGCCTTGCAAAATCGCCCTTGTTGAAGTCGCCCTCCTGTAGACAAACAATGATTTCCAAAAAATAGATAGATCTTACCACAATTTCCAAATGCTAGGTTGCAATAGACTTTCCAATCACCATCTAAGAACACCAGATGCAAAGGAGACCACAAGAATTTCCACATGAATATTTTTCTATACCAATAATCCAAGAGCCAAAGACCCTTTACAATGAGAGGCTCTCTCCTTTAAATAGGAAGGAGAGGCACCAAAACCCTAACCACTTTTTGAATGAGTGGCTAAGATTAAAAGATACAAATGTCTAATCAATGGTTGAGATGAGCTCAACAACATAGTACATGGATCACACATAAAATATAACATAAGTGGACAAAGTCGCCCTAGGAGAGGGGAATCCCACCAAATCATGATGACAAAATATCATAAGAGGCTCATGGTGGGTCCAAGGGGTAATTTTATCCCTCCTTGGTCAATCCCCATGGCACAATAACCAATAAACAATCATGAAAGTACCAAATCGTGCCTCCAAGGTAAAGTAGTGTATCTCCAAGGTGAAGTCGTGGTCCTCAAAGACCTCAAAAAAATCCACAGAAAGTGCCATAAGTGATGGATGCGGTCCCCGATGAAGCTGAAACTGCAGGAGGAGGTGTGGAAGGTCCCGATCTATCATCACTGATCATCCCATGCCATAACTTTGCCTCAGTAGCCCAAATCGATTTCCTCAATAGCCATTTCTACCAATCCTGAACTGCCTCGGGAAACGTGAAACTGCCCAAACTGCCTCCTGGAGTGATGGCGCTGTCAAGGTGAGGGTACCAATGTGTCCGGGAGGGGGGTAATATGGTAAAAACAAGTGGCTGGACCACCCCCTCCATCATCAGCGCCCTAGGTCAACCAGATAAAAGTCATCTCTGCTCTGACAGGGCCTCCAACAGACCAAAACTGCACTAGGACAGCCTACTGAGGCTAAATCATCACTGTAAGTGCCCGGAACTGAAAACAAACTGTCCCATTGGACTCAGAAGGTCCAAATCCATCCAAGATGTGTACTCATACACCATATGAATCTCTGCATGATCAAGATAAATATCCAATGTACCGGAACAAGGCCAATAATAATGATCTGTAAATGACCAAACACTGCTGTATCCCAAGAATCATCATCATAACCCTGTAGCTGCTGCATAGAATCATCCTGTATGTGTACATGGACCATATATCATCTATCCATATCATCATAAGGTCCAACATCTCATGTCCCATGGTCCTCCATGGTCAAACTAGGTCTAACCAAGACCAAATACAACTCAGAGTATCATCCATAGCTGCTGCAAGGTGTCAAGGTCAATACATGCTTTACAATTTATTCAAATAGCTTCTATAACATAGAGTAATCATGACTGGCGATCTAAATCCAAATATATAGTGTCGTTAGTTATTATTATTACTCAGACTAGACTTTCAGGATCATACTCACTTCATAGTTGTGATCAATTTGCTAGTGAAGGGTGAAGGCTGAAATAAATGGCTAGGCTAAGGGATGACTTGACTAACTTGACTTTGTGACACTTTGGCAAGGGAAAGGGAATACACACCATAGTATATACTGAATGAGCAATAACACAGGGAATGGCGGTGTCTCACAAATGGATGAGTTGTTTAAAGAGGGTTTATTCACCTTCACAGATGCGCACAATCCATAATACAAGCAAGGCCAGCAATTGTTTAGATATAACATTTAAGTTCCATTGCTTTTTGGGCCTGAGTTTTCCATAGCCTTGATCTATGTGTGTTTACAAACACATTGCATAGATTTACATTTATTTTTAGGCTTTCTGCTGCAGGTGTGTTTTTAAGGCACTTGTTTACCTGAGCACTTCTAGGTGTGTCATGGACAGCTTGTTTACCTAGGTATTAATTTTTCAAAAAGATATAACATTTTATTTTTCATGGCCATTTTCATTTGGCATTTCTTTCATATACAAGATATAGCATTTGATTTTTTTCCAAATTTTGTATTGATGGCAGCACTAAAAGTTTCAGGTTTAGCCAACACAACTTTAGTGACTAGGGGGAATTCTCAAGGAACTCCAACTCACCATAGGTAAGTTTTGTCACCAACTCAGAGCCGAGACACAATAAACAGGGAAGCTCATCCAGTACAGAGGCTACAGTAGGGAAAGATCCTCCATGTCACTAGTCAAGTAGCAGATCAAGGTAATAATCTAAAAGGTAGGCCACGGATGGATGAAGACAATGAAAAGATGAAGCCAACACTAGCAAGCCATAGAATGGTGTAATGATCACCTCTATTCTCCCTAAGGAGGGTATGTACCAATGAGTATGAATAGTGAACTTCTAAGTCTGAGTAGGGACAGTAATATATATAATAGGTCAACCAGGTCCAAATATCTATATGATCGCCAGATCATGACACTAAGTGCTAAGACATGCTATAAGAATAAGTATAAAAGCAATCTAACCATAACACAATAGTATACCTGCTGAGTCATATACCTGAAAGCTCATCAACCTGTACCATCACCTGTCCTCTGAGACTGCTGCTGTAACTCTGGGCACTACTGTCTGCTCTGTACCAATGGCATAATGGCTATATCGGGCATCTCTCTGAGTGTCCCGAAACTCAGTCATGGCATGGGGAATATAACTGCTGTCCACAATCTGATAGTGATCCAATATAAATGCTCATCTCGGCATCTCAAATGCAAGGGAACTGGCTGAATAGTGTACTGGAATGAGAAAAATAATGTATGGTAGCCCGGCTACTATATATGTGATAACATGATCATCGACCTGCAATCCTCCATCTGAAATCTCCTCACAATATTTGCTGCATACTTTCCTTGTCCTAGGAAAATATGACCAGGCTCCTACCAAACCTCCATCCCCAAATAATAATGCATCAGCCCAATATCGGTCATCTCATACTCTGAAGCAAGATCTCTCTTGCACGCTGCAATGAGGTGCTCCTCCCCTGTGATAAACAAATCATCAACATATAACAAAAGAATGAGTGGATCGCCACCAACCACAATGTAGTAAAGGTTGGTATCAACCTCACTCTTCTGAAATCCCATCGCCAACAAATAAGCATCAATCCTGGAATACCAAGTTCGAGGAGCTTGCTTCAGACCGTACAAGGCCTTCTTCAGCCTGCATACATGAGAATCTCTCCCATGGATCTCAAAGCCCTGAGGCTGCTCCAAATAAACCTCCTCCTATAGAATACCATTCAAAAATGCGGTCTTCACATCCATCTAGTGGATCTTCCAACCCATCTCTGCTGCTATGAAAATCACTGCTCTAATAGAGGAATATCGAGCAACTGGCGCAAAGGTCTGATCATAATCAACTCCCTCAACCTGAGAAAACCCCCGTGCCACAAATCAAGCTTTGAACTTCTCCACACTACCATCTGCAGCATGCTTCACCTTGTAAATCCACTTGGAAGTCACTACAGACTTCCCCTCTAGTCTCGGTACAATCTTCCATACATCATTCTTCATGATTGAATGGTACTCTTCCATCATGGCATCTCTCCAAACCTGTCCCTGAAATACCTGTTGGTTGAACCACTGAACCTGTAGAACCTGTGCCTGTAACTTGTGATCCAGTCACTCTGGAAACTTGTGATCTTGTACTCTGAACTACTGGTGCCTGTGTAACTGCCTGAGGTGTGGAAGCCTGTGACTTCTCATGCTCTAAATATTTGGACTTCCTGAAGGCTCTCTCCTCCTCAAATCTCACTTCCCGCCTCACAACAACCTTCTTCAGGGCAGGAAGATAAATGCGAAAGGCCTTCGAAGTCTCATCATAGCCCACAAAGATGCCCTTCTCTGTGGTGGGCTCTAACTTTGTCCTCTTCTCAGAAGGGACATGAGAGTAAGTCAAACAACCAAATATGCGAAAATGACCAACCTCGGGCTTTTTGCCTCTGAACATCCCCTCAGGAGTCGTTCTTCCCAAGGCACGATGGGGACTCCTATTCTAAAGGTATACAACTGTACTACAAACCTCGGCCCAAAGAAAGAAAGGAAGACTTTGATCATGAAGCATGGCTCTCGCTGCTCCCACAATAGCTCGGTTCTTCCTTTCAGCCACTCCATTCTGCTCAGGAGTATAAGGTACTGTCAATTGTCTCTGTATGCCCCCCTGTCTGCAAAAATCATCAAACTCCTTGGACGTATACTCACCCCCATTGTCCGATCTAAGAGCCTGAATCCTCCTCCAAGTCTGGTTCTCCACAAGAGCTTTAAACTCTTGGAAACACCGCAAGACCTCATCAAATTTCTTGCTCCTCAGGAAGAAGATCCAGGTCTTCTTGGAATAGTCATCGATGAATGTCACATAGTACTCAAAATCTCTCAAAGAGACAGATGACATAGGGCCACACAAATCTAAATGAATCAAATCAAGCACTCTTGTTGACCTACTGTCACTGCTAGGAAAAACAGCCTTAGTGTACTTTCCCAAAGCACAGCCTCTGCAAAAATCGTTGTGCTCCGTGGTAAACTCTGGTATACCTGTAACCATGTCCCTCAACAATCTTAGAGCTGGATGATGCAGATGAGCCATCCTCTGATGCCAAAGCTCACAAAGATCACCGCTATTGCTATGTGCCAAAGCATGCTAGGGTTGAAACAAGAGCTTGTACAGCTTCCCACATCTGACTCCAATGACAAAAGAGGCAGATGGTCCTGCAGTCTTGGGGGAAATACGAACATGTCCATCTAGGAAATAAACCCCATGTCCTATGTCCTCGATCGGGGAAACTAATATCAAGTTCTTCTTCAGCCCAGGAACAAATAACACATCCCTCAAAATCATGGGACTCATAGACTCCCTCTTAAATGTAACAGTCCCACGACCAACAGCTCTGACAACTGTGTCGTCCCCCAACACAACCTCCACATCTATGCCCACCTGTGAAAGCTCAGAAAACATATCTTGTGTACCTGTCATATGGCTCGAGGCTCCATTGTCAATGTACCAAGTGTTGGTGGTGAAAGTAGCCATGGGATGACCTGTCAACAAAGAATGCTCCCTCTCAATCTCTATATCAGTGCTCTCTCTCTCTCAATATGTCCAGCACAGAGAGAAAACTCTCTCTCAAACATAGTTGTATACTCGTCAACCTCTGTTGAAGCTGAGATCTGCTGCTTCTTCTTCTTCTTGTTTGGACATTGTGAGGCATAATGCCCAAACCCCTGACAAGCAAGGCACTTGACTTTGCTCAAATCCTTCTTCTATCCACCCTGTTGATGCTTCTTAGCCCCACCCTGCTTAGGACCCTTCTTTGACTTTTTCTTCCCTCTTGCAGTCAAAGCCGCATTTTCCTCATCCTCCTTACTATTTGAAGAGCTCCCTTGCACAAGACCTCTTCAGGTCTCCTCCTGCACAAAATCATCCCAAAGTCTATCCCGGGAAGGGAAGTTCTCCCTGGAAACTATAGCCTCCACGAAAACAGCCGAAGGTTTGGTCACACTATTCACAGCTGTCCACACTAGTTCACTGCCAGAAACAACCTCTCCAACTGCTGCAAGATCATCTCTCACCTGAGATATCCTAGTAAGATAGGATGTTACTCCCTCTGCTTTGTTCATTTTAACACTTTTCAGCTTCTCTCTCAAGACCATTTTTCGGTTCTCATTTGAGCTCTAGTATAAGCTAGTCAAAGCATCGCACATTTTAAACGCATGGTCTTTGCCTGTAATATGTGGAATAACATGGTACTTAACTCCATCTAGAATAATCCTTCTAGCCTTAATGTCCTTATTGTTGAAATGCTAGTGCTTGTGCATCGATGGTAGCGGGAACTTGAATTGGATTTGCTTGTGTACCATTTACCACTTCATTCCAAAGTTCATTTTCCTCCAAAATAAGCACTATCATAGCCTTCCATGGAACAAAATTCCCTGCTCCATCTAGCCTGTCTTCCAACCTAAGTCCTGTAGCCATTTCAATGTCGGTTCAAACTTCAACAAGGTGTTGCTCACTGACAAAAGAAGACCAACTGTAAATCTGAAAATTTCACTTCACTGTTCTGCCCCCAAGATCTGACACCATGAAATTTTATGTGGTTCAACCCAACCCAGTTTACATTAGAGCTGGAAAAATTCATATAACATTTTCAGACTTAGAAACACGGACTGAACATCACTGTTAATGGCAGAAAATTTAATAATAAATGAACACCATGAAATTTTCAAGACTCGGAAAGTTTTGGCAAATGCCCAGGAAAAACCCACAAGGGGAAAACCTATCAGAGAGAGTTCTTTATTTTATTTCTTCAGCAAAATAAAAAAATTTGCAACAGCAGAATTCCAAATTATCTCAACAGCAAAACCTAGAAATTATGTCTTGGAATTTGTGCCAAACCAGCAGTGTACGGACTGTACGGACCTCAAAATTCGTGCCCATAAATTTATTTCCTGCCTCGAAAATCGTGTTTACCACAGACCTTGATTTTCATGCCACTGTATGGAATTGTACAAAGTGTACAGAATTTATTTTCTGTACCTGCCTCGAAATCTGTGCCTCTGCCTGGAAATTCGTGTCATTGATTTTCTCCTCGAAAACTGTGCCCAGAATTGTTGTACGAACCTGTTGTACAAATTCTTGAAATTTGTGCCACTGTACTTCTCCTCCCTCCTGCAAATTTTCTTCTTCTCCTCTCAAGAAGTCGAATTGCTCTCAGCTCTCTCAAATCTCATGAAAGAATGAATGTTGAAAAGCCTTTCCCTTGCCTTTTTGTTTGAATGCTAGGGTGAGTGAAGAGACATCTAATCCAAGGGCCCACATTGATTTGGATGGATGGATGAGATTAAAAGCTAATTTATTTCTTTCCAAAATTAATTTCACTCACTTTACTTAAATTTATCAAAAAGTCACTTTAATCTCTAAAGTGGAATTAAATGCTCATCTCAAGTCATTTAATGCAAGGGTCATGTTATTTTCCCCTTTTGTGACTTAGGCTAATTTTCACTAGGGGAACACTTTCCTAGATACAAAATCAACAGAAAGTGACATATCACTTATAATAGTTTATAAAAGGCCAATCTGTAATATATAATAAGCCCACCTTTGACAATTGTACTCTACAAGTGACCCATGAGTGTTTTTTACTGAGAAAGGTTAGATCATTATAGTCTAAATCTTTCGAAGTCTTTTCACTCGATAAAATCCTTCAAAGACGTGAGCACGTCCTAGTACACCTTCCCTAGTCATGGAGCTTCCCTTGCCCTCAGTCTATTATATCTCACTTTGTGTCACCATGGACGTGTGTCAAATCAATCCTAGTTAGTCTACAGTCTTTAGAAGTCCGGCTTGCACTTGGTCATGATCATTAAGGTCTGTTGTGATTAAAAGCATAAATTGGATGGTTGAAGGTGCCTTTCCCTAGCTCAAACTTATGATTTAATAATATTTTTCTCAATTAGCTTTTAAAACTCATTCCCCCTTTTCCCATGTTAGACCGTCACCATATTTTTATATATCACATCTAATCGTGCAAGCCACGTGGATGCCTCAAACCCTAGCTTTGGGAGCAATTAATTTTTGAAAAATTGCCTAGAATTGTGTCATCTCAACACCATTTGATGCACACTGGTCGCAGGATTTTCAAAAAGTGGATATAGTAGAAAATCCGATAAATGTTGAGGAAGTTAGCAATTCCATAACATATTCTAGAATTGTCGTTTAAAGCATCACCCTGCAATTTTCTCACACATGCCTCTTTTTTTAGAAGAATCTCCTATCCTAACCAATTTGTTCCTCATTTAACTAATTCATCCTTCTTCCTGGTGAGACGCCCTCTCTCTCTTGACTTTTCCAAGTTTTTTCTACAACCACTTCGTTATCTTATAAATTTTTTGACCATGCATAAACCAGAAAATTACAGCCACTAACCATTTCCTTTGCTAACCCAAAAAATTCGAATGCTATACTAATGAAGATCAACCTTCATATTCATATTCCTAGGTCAAGAGACCACTTTGAAGATAACCTTCATCACTTGACTTAAATCATTGGAAGAAATTTCCCCCTTGAGTTAGATAATAGCTAACATAAAGAGTGAGAGAGGAATAGTGGCCCTCCTCTCTGAGTTACCTTTAAGTCTTCACTTAGTGAGCTGGGACTTTGGCACCATGAGTGAGGGATTAAGTTGTAACAGTGTAATGTCCCCAAATTGCATTCTAATACTTTGATTAAAATCATCAAATTTGGCCTATAGTACCATGCATCATTAATTTAAGTCATGAAAAGGTAATGTTCAACCACAATTTTAAATATTTGATTATATAATAATTGTTTTATGAGTTGGAATTGATATAGGTGGCCCAAGGGAGCGCATAGAAGGAGGGAAAAGGCCATGTGGGTTGTCTCACTCAAGAAATTTGGCAACGGCATCTAAAAGCAGGTAAGGCAACCTAAAAGCGAGAACTTGGCAAAAGCATAAAAAACAGCACAAAGGAGAAAAGCAGAAGTTTCCTGATTTTTGCACTCAAGAAGGAATAGCAACAATAAAAAAAAAGCTACATGAGCCAAATTTAGCCAGTGAGGGCACAATTGATGAGGCAAGTGGGTCCAAATGCAAAAGCAACTTGCCAAAGAAGCCTCCACTCATCACTAATTTGAATTTCTAGAAGAAGCCACCAGAGGGTTATAAAAGGAGTATGAGAATCTCCTTAGGAATCTTTTGGCATTTTTACTTTGTGATCTTCATGATCTTGAAGATCTCTGAGCTTTTCAAAGGCTTGGGTGGTGTGCCCCTTGCCAGCATTGGGTGATGTGCCCCTTTGCAATCAGCTAGCTAGTTGAGAGATTGTGAGATCTTCCAGATAGAGATTGAGGAAGAGAGCACCCAATTCTCTTCATGGAGGCTTAATGCAGCCATTAAAGTCTTCTTGCAGGTCTGATCTAAGTTCCAGTACAGTGTGGTTGAATCCCGGATTGATGTGGAAGAATCCAGTAGCAACAGTGTTCAATTGCAATGTGTTGAAGCCAGTTGAAGAGTGAGGTTGATGATTTGTGCCCCTTGTGAGCTATAGCAGCTTCTCATGCGCCTCTAATGAAATATAATATGATGTATTCCTACTCATAATTCTGAATTAGTAATAAAATATTCCCCTCTTACTCTTAGAGGCTCTATTTCTTCCTCTGTGTTGCAAAATTCTAGTTATAATTGATATTCTGTAAGTTTGGCATTAATTAATTGTGAAATGCGCTCCTAAAAGTCTAATGGAGGCATGTTGTTGTTAGATGTCGTGTAGCTGATCCCATCCACTGAGTTTATTACAAAGTTTGTGACCTTTGGACACCATTTGAAAGTGGCTAATTTCACTATTGGCTATATCATTAAAGAAATTGTCTATTTTTCAGTTTTGATGAGTCTAATTATTTTTTGTGCTTCTAAAATCTAGTCTGGAGGTCCTTACAGCTAAATCAGAAGTAATTGAGTCCTTCTCAAGTCACAGAACAAAATTTAGGAAGCCTTTAATGTCATTCGAATCTGTTTGGATATAGTCCCCTTCACTAGTCCAAGTTTCAATCTTGCACCTTGTTACCACTTCCACTGCCTAATCTGTGTTTGTCAAGCCAAGTAGAGTCCATATCATGTTGGGGGATATTTCATCCAGTATACAAGTGGTTTAGTTACTTCCAGTACTGCACCAGAAGCAGCAGAGGTTCGACAAAGTCTCGGGGTCGTTGTCTTGAAGCCTTTGGTTTAGCCAAAGGAGCCTAACCAGGTGTGATGCACTCCCGAATGTGCAACTGTCGAAGTAAGAACCTTGAGTCCACCTATATTAAGTCATTCACATGTGTTTGGGTCGAAACCAAGTCTTCCTGGATGTTTTGAGAAGGTTTGGCAGTGTTTGGAATACAAACTAGTTCAGTGATGTTTGAGGTTTTGAGACAATTTCCTATTGATGCATAATCTTCCAGGAGTGAATATTAAACTTCCATAAAAATGTATCTAAAGTTAATAGTGGTCAGATCAGCTTGTAATAGGCCTGATTAAGTCCATATAAGTCTTTGTTGGTAGATTCGAAAGAATCTCAGGTTGTTTGGGATTGTTTGGAACAAGGCAGTTTTCTCATGTCAATACAAGCTAGTTTACTGTTTGTGGTGAAATTTGTGATGGATGATAACCTGAAGCTTATGATACCTTAGTTTTGTATCAAGCCCATTCTCTGTGTGTCCAAGCAGCCAGTTTTGGAGTTAGTGTGCCTAGACCTGGGTTTGGGTACCTTACAGTGGTATCAGAGCATGGTCCTCTGCACCTATGAGCAACAAAGTTCAAAGATCTAAGCTCCGAAGCAAAATTTTGCAACTATGAGACTAGCACCAGCTACTGAGGTTTACGAATGGGATGATGAGAAAGCATCCTGTTCTGATGATGATGTTATTTATGTTGATGGTGGACTGCATGTGGCGCATGAGGATGATGACTCCTTGTGTGACATTGTGTGCATAGAGAACAGAAGGCCTAATCCACCAAAGTTCAGTATTGTTGATGGCTGAGTGTGCTATGGGGGAAAGCCTCTAGGAGTCAATCCTTCTCAATACCTTAGAGAATACCAAACAATAAGGAAAGAGATCCAGGAGGTCTTTCCTTTCTGAAACTTTTGCACTTTCAAAGTTGAAAGGTTGTTTCTGAATGAGGATCCTTCCTGCATCACATATCAAGGAAGAGTAAGTCATATTGTCAATAGTGTGTGTGTTAAATTAATGTAACTTCGAAGTATATTCTACTTGTACTTTATTATTGTAACTCCCTCGGAGATGTTTTACCTCCGTCGGGGATGTCATTATTACATTTGGTCATGTAAAGGTCATGAGGTTAACCCTCCATTGTGGAGTTCGTGATACATAACAACAATTGCAATATCTCAAGGTTGCAGAAGGTGCAGACGGCATAAAGAACAATAGCTTATCAGAAGTGTGCGCGGATTAGAAGTTCAGCAGAGCAATATCTTATTCTTATATATCTAGGCGGCAGGACAGGGCAAGGAGCAGGGGGTCATAGCCTCCTTCCAGTTGGTGCTGGTAAATCAGGGAGTTGGTGCTTCCTTCAGGTCACTTAGACACTCTTTCCCTATTTTATTTGCTCATCTTTGAGGTGTTGGTGTCTTGTTTTGTGTGTGTTAACCATTGCTGGTTGACAAGGGTCTCCCCCTTGACTTGGCTCTATGCCTTGTCTAAAGCGACAAGTACCTTGTCCGGTGTGACAACCACTCATTGAGTGGTGGACTTGGTGCTTGAAGTGTCACCAACCTTGCTATCTGCTAGTGTTTGCATGATAACGAGTACTAACTAGGCGTTTTCCACAAGCACTGACTAAAGATGCAACAAGATGACCTAGCTTTAGCAAGTACTAATTTAATTTATTTGTGATTACTAAGTGTACTAAAGTTTAAAGAGGTTTTGAATTGAAGCACACCTAGTTGGAGGATTTGGAGATCTAGAGGGTATGAAGTAAAGTTCAAATCTCCAAGGACGACTAATGAGAAAATGTTAACGTAAATTCCAGCCACACTTATATCTCTACTTATTTCACAACATAATAATTTAAGATGTTCATGTAATAGAGCAATGTCATGAAATCAAGACTAAATAAGGCAACTTTTTGAGCGAGTGTGATTTAGCAA
Source organism: Larix kaempferi (assembly GCA_027924585.1). Lineage (NCBI taxonomy): Eukaryota > Viridiplantae > Streptophyta > Pinopsida > Pinales > Pinaceae > Larix > Larix kaempferi. The sequence goes on along the minus strand of BSBM01000088.1, from coordinate 13,402,025 downwards.
TGTTGAATATACAAATAAAATCAAATCAAGATCAGTATATAAGAAAAGTTCTACTTGTAGTTCTTCCTAACTATTGACAGCCGGCCATGGGGATCTACTCGAAAGCATCATGTACTAAGGATTCACTACAACACAGCAACTGAAGACACATATGAGAAACAACAAGGGGCACGAAAGGTGACATATCCACAAAGGGGGAAAGCATAAGCCAATCAGGTCAACTCTAAACCATTGGGACGCATACCAAATGTGGAGTGATATGGATGACATGGAGAAAGTCAGAAATGAAATTGAAGAAGGTGGAATAGTCCTTGCAAAGCCAAGAGTCATCTAGGTTCATGGTATGTAAGAAAATCAAAACCCCTTCACCTCATCAACCTATGACTGGTACTACTAGTTATACTCATCAAAACAGTCAAACACATCATACAGTAGCAATAAAGTACAACATCCATGAGTATATCATCATCAGTGAAACATGGCATAGCAGTAAAATGGCATCTTAATAACATCATCTCATTGCTCATATCATATGGAAGGTCCCAGCAGCAGTAAAAGGAGACCATAAGATCTGGGATATGTCAACAAAAATAAGTAGCAGTATGCCTATACAGTATGTAGCATAACAGGAACCTTGCTAGTGCTCAAAGCGAGAACCAAGTCAAGCCCCTGCAACTAGACAAACGCAAAGATGATGCCACCAGATAGCATGCTTAGCCACAAAGAATCCTATTTATTATGCTGTGGACAAAGCATTTCTTGAGAGGGTGGCAATGTAACAAACATGAATATAAATATAAATATAATTATAATAATAACAATAATAATACTAAATATTAAATACATTAATGAAAAGTCAACGGGTACATACCCCTTTGCCTTATGACCAGTCAAACACAAATGGAGCTCTCACAAAACAGTAAAATTTAAAATATCTACAATTATACCTTCAATTTAATATAATAGTGTGGGATATAGTGTGATAGGTAAGGAAATCCTACTCCATAACTACCAAGAGAGATGCAAACTTTTGATAGTTTTTATGTTTTACATGACAATGCACAGCACCCAATCAAATGATTCTACTTACATAGATTCCTAGAGTCAAGATTGTCTGAGAGTTTTATTAAAATGCATTCCATAACCACCAAATAAAAAATAGATCGTACCTTTGTATAAGGGCTTCATCAGTGGTAGGTATGTCTACAATTGGATTTGCATAGAATGAGCCTTTGAACTTATCTGCATTATCAAGATAGGGTGAAATACTGAATGATGAACTTATAACTTGCAAAAGATTTTGAACAAAATCCTATATAGTAATAAGATAAGATAATTTTATTAATATCCAACAAATGACCACAAAAATAGGTCAATGGGACTCAAAGTGTACACCCAATGTAATAACAAAAGTTGGAAGTGCAGAAGCAGCTCCAATAGCTAAGCTATCAGCATGAAGTTTAAAAATCTAAGAACATGGCTAAAAGAATATCACAGAGAAAGAAAGAAAGAGACAACAGAGCCTTGTCTCATTATAATCAACCATATTAATTCAAGAGAGACTTTTACAAAAAGACCGTATTCAAAGCTATGTACTATAAAGGACTTGCACGTACACCATATACCTTGTACATAAATTAACTGCTTCTACCACCTTAAGTAAAGGAAAGACCTATCGGCTTTCAAGGATATTTAAGTTTTTAACAACTTGTAACAGAAAAAATATAAGCTAGAATATCGACTCATTTAATGTATTAAAGGTGATCGGCCGCTCAGAGCCCATGTAATATCATAAGCATCAAGGAGCTTTGCAAAGGTCCTGATCACATGGGAATCATCTCCCTCCAAATGATGTTATAATTCTCCAGTCATCTACAATGGGTGAATTTGAAAACTTTTCTAAGCATTCTCATTCAAGGGTTTACATTGACTTCTTATTGGCTGTAGTGACAACCTATTCAAATCTAGAGACCAAATAAGTACTACCACACATAAGGGGGGTGACGAAGTTCATGTTAATCCTCACAAGGTTGATCATCTCTGATAGATTATTGCTCATATTTTGTGTGAACCTCTAACTTGAATGGTTTTGGCCCACTCTGATAATCCTTATCTCACAGTATAACACCTCCTTATCAGCAGGCAGTTCAGTTTTATTTTTCCACTTCTTAAAAAAAGTGTCGTGCATAGATATGATATTTATCTTCTTTACAATGCCATTGACAACCAACCCATATGCAATCTGGCAATTAATAGAAATTTATAGTTATGCTTGTTTTGCACCCCTTAATATCATATACTACTCTCTTATCAGAATAAACTAATGTAACTAAACAGGACTTTCAAGGTGAGCTGCAGTCTCTCAGAGTTCTCAAAGTTAGAGTTAACAAACAGGTCGAAATCTCAAAACATGTGAATAAATCTTCGAATACAAAATTGAGAGAAATGGAGATGGAAATTTTGTAGACATTTTTCTTGTTTTATTTTTTTGAATAAGAAAATTGCTATGATATTTCTGTGACTTATTATCCTGTTGAATAGGAACTTAGGTGACAGATTTGGCAAGGACGGAACTACATAGAGACACAAGTGATTTGGGGCGACAAGTGGAACAGAAATGAGTATATGTGTTTCCTGTTTCTCAGAAATAGCATATACTATTGTTGAATCAGGTGGCACAATTGACATAGAGAAATTATTAATGGTTAAAAGGATTCATTTTAGCAGGGATTTCATAACATTATGCACAAGGGTTGTTTTCTATAATATTTCATAATAGTATTTGTTCACCATGGACACTTATGTAATTTCATCCAAACTCTAGAGTCTTAGGAGTCCCTCTTGCACATGGTTAGATGATGATTAAAGTGAGCTTGTAGTTAGAACTAAGTTAAAGAGTTTAGAAGTTCCTATCCCTAGCTCAAACATTGGGTTTAATAATCTAATTTCTCATTAACTTTATAACTCAAAGTTCCCCACTTTTCATGTTAGAACCTCACCATATTTTTATGCAATCTCATATCCCCATGCAGTCCACCTAAGCACCCTTTCTAGCCTAGTGCCCTCAAGTTTGGCACTTCAAAATGATGAGTTAGATTCTTCTAGAGGTCTTCCTAGCCTCAAGACCCCAAGCACTCCTCTTCTAAGGCAAATCATCCCCTCCTAAGTTAAATTGTTCCTCTCTTTTGTCCACACATGTGAGCCATCCCATCTTTCCTCCACACTAGTAGTCCTTCTCCTCCTTTCCTCACTCGATTTGACCTTTATTCATCTTGTTTGACCCTTTCCTAGTCATTGGTGAGTGGTTAATGGAAGTTAAGGCATCCTAATGACCCACACATGCCAACCTTCCTCTAGAAACTTCCTTCTTCGACAACATCATCCACTCTTATAGTGAAGCGCTCCTCCATTTTGACTTATCTCATGATTTTTTTAACCATTTACTAACACTTTACTCATTGTTTTACCATGTCAAGGGGGTTTTAGTTAGGGTTTGAGTCTTTCTAAATAGATGTAGGGTTCAAGTCATAGAAAATATTTTTTTAATGAGAAGAGGTTCAGTCTCTAGTCCTATATTAATAGAACTCCTCTCTAATTTTTCTTGTTGGTTGTTCTTGCACAAGAGTTATCTTTGTACATTAGAAGAGTCTTCTTAATACAAATAATCTTTGGATTTAGAGGTAAAGACTTGGAATTTCTTGTTGATGTGTGGTATTCTTCTTATTATTATGCTTATCTATTGGAGGTAATATTGCTCATAGTTACATATATCGTGTCGGCGAATATATGGCCAAGGGTCCAGAATGAAACTTATCAGCAATATCAGGGAAAATATCGAGAAACCTCAAAAAAATTCAAAAATAACCATTTTTTTCAATTTTTGTAACATCTAAAGGAACAACAACAACAAATGAACACATTGCTACATAAATATGAAAATACAACTAATATATAAGATGCATAAGATGACAAATGGTGCATCATGATCACATATTGACACTATATTGAAAATTTTGAAATATGTTCTTGATTGAATGATAAAAAATCACATCAAAATTATCAAAATAAATGTATCTCATGAGATGAATCATCATGACTTATGAGGCATCTAGATACTACATACTATATAGTACAATGATAAACAATAGGAATCATCGATCCCCTCTACCCCTTCTACGAGCAAGGGGCACCACTCTTGAAATAGCAATAGTTGGTCTTGTAGGTGTTGTTGATGAACCTAGGGTGGAACCAGAAGCTCCAAATACTTGAACTTGGTGGAAGGTAACAGGGCTGAGGTGGAAGCCAATGTGAGTTGTCTCCTCCCATAACTACATATTATCAAAACCATTGCCTATATTGGGATACTATTCATCAATAGCACCCTATGCCTCCCTCCTCTAGGCTCTAGCCTTTGCCTCTACCTCGAATCTCATAGTTGATCCTCAAAGGACATTAGTCAACACCAGTATTACAAATATCATGTAGGCGAATATATCACCGAGGATCCAAAAAGAAATTATCGGATTTATCGGCGAAAATGTTGGCAAACATCAGCAATATATCGGCAAACTTAAAAAAATACAAAAATATTCATTTTTTTTCAATTTTCTAAATATCTAAAGCAACAAGAACATCAAATAAACACATTGCCACATGAATATGGAAAGAAAACAGAAATATATAAGATGTATAAAACGTCTAGTGATACATCACACATCAAAAATGAATCATGTCCTCGATCTTGAGTCCCCGACTCATGAATCACCAAAAAAATACAATCAATGTATCTCATATGCAATGAAATCAACTAAATAAAGTAAACTATGGATTATGTCTACCCATTTTATGGGCAAAGGTAATCGCTCTAGTAATGGCTCTACCTCTAGAGCTAGAAAGCCCAGGCACTCGTGGGGGTCGTCGTGGACTATGTCGTCCTCCAGAAGTTCTTGGAAAATGATGTACTCTAAAAGAACTAGAAGAATGATGAGGTACTAGACCCTCATCAAGTCCTCTACCACTGCTATTGCTACCACTTCCCATATAGCTAGCTCCCTCTGACTGGGACTGTGGCTGTGAAACTAGTCGCTATGAAACAGAAACTGGTGACTGTGCAATTGGTGGCACACTCTCAAACCCCTCATACTCCCATATCTCAATCTCCATGTCATGTGTATCATCCTCTAACCAATCAGCGGCTTCCTCCATAATAGGTTCTTCAATCTCCACTCTCCACGCAACAATGGTGTCAATGGCATCCAATGAAATGGCCTCCACCTCAAGTTTTTTCTCAATTAGCTTCACCCACAACCTGATACCTGATATTGTAGGAGACGTACACTAGATCATTCAGGCGTTGGGTATCCAACCTGTATGAGGACCATAAATTTATTAAATTAGAATTTAGAATACATAAATTAAAATTACCCATGGGAAATGTTAACACATATATAGTAGTCGGGCTACCATACATTATTTTTCTGATTCCAGTACACTATTCAGCCAGTTTCCTTACATTGAGATGCTGAGATGAGCATCTATTTGGATCACTATGAGATTTGGACAGCAGTTTTATTCCCCATGCCATGACTGAGTCTCAGGACACTCAGAGAGATGACCGATGTAGCCACTATACCATTGGTACAGAGTAGTCAGTAGTGCCCAGGGTTATAGTAGCAGTTTCAGAGGACAGATGATGCTTCAGATGATGAGCATTCAGATATATGGCTTAGCAGGTATATCATAGTGTTGTGGTTATATTGCTCTTATATTTATTCTTATAGCATGTCTTAGCACTTAGTGTCATGATCTGGCGATCATATAGATATATGGACCTGGTTGATCTTATTATATATATTCTATTGTCCCTACTCAGACTTAGAAGTTCACTATTTATACTCATTGGTTTTACCCTCCCTAGGGAGAATAGAGGTGATCATTCCACCACACCTTGGCTTGCTAGTGTTGGCTCCATTATTCATTGTCTTCATCCATCCATTACCTACCTTTTAGTTTATCACCCTGACTTACTACTTGACTAGTGGCATGAAGGACTTTTCCCCACTGTAGCCTCTGTATTGGATGAGCTTCCCTATTTATTGTGTCTCGGCTCTGAGTTGGTGACAAAACTTACCTATGGTGAGTTGGATTTCCTTATGAATTCCCCCTAGTCACTAAAGTTGTGTTGGCTAAACCTGAAACTTTTAGTGCTGCCATGAATACAAAATCTGGAAAATGAAATGTTATATCTTGTATGAAAAGCCCGTTCATGCAATGTGTTTTTAAACACACATGAATGAAAGGCAAGCCAAATGAAAATGGCTAAGAAATAAAATGTTATATCTTTTGTGAAATGTAAAATACCTAGGTAAACAAGCTGTCTGTGACACACCTAGAAGTACTCAGGTAAACAAGTGCCTTAAAAACACACCTGCAGCAAAAAGCCTAAATAAATGTAAATCTATGCAATGTGTTTATAAACACACATAGATCAAAGGCTATGGAAACTTCAAGACCAAAAAGCAATAGAACTTAAATGCTATATCAAAATAATTGTTGGCCTCATTTGTATTATGGATTGTGCGCATCTGTTAAAGGTGAATAAACCCTCTTTGAACAACTCATCCATTTGTGAGACACCGCCATTCCCTATGTTGTTGCTCATTCAGTATATACTATGGTGTGTTTTCCCTTTCCCATATCCAAAGTGTCACAATGTTAAGTCGGTCAAGTCATCCTATTAGCCTAGCCAGTTTATTTCAGCCTTCACCCTTCACTAGCAAATTGATCACAACTATGAAGTGAGTATGGTCCTGAAAGTCTAGTCTGAGTTATAATAATAATTAATGACATTATATATTTGGATTTAGATTGCCAGTTATGACTACTTTGTGTTATAATTGTTATTTGAATAAGTTGTAAAGCATGCATTAACCTTTGACACTTTGCAGCAGCTTCTGATGACAGTCTGAGTTATATTTGGTCATGTGTACTTGGTCAAACCTAGTTTGACCAAGGTCAACCATAGGACATGAGATGGTTGGACCTTGTGATGATACAGATAGATGATATATGGTCCATGTACATGTACATGACGGTTCTATGCAGCAGATACAGGGTTATGATGATGATTTATAGTTTACAGCAATATTTGATCATTTACAGATTATTATTATTTCACCTGTTCCGGTATATTGGATATATTCTATGATCATGCAGAGATTCATATGGTGTATGAGTACACATCTTGGATAGATTTGGACCTTCTGAGTCCAATGAGACAGTCTGTTTTCAGTTCCGGGCAGTTACAGTGATGATTGAGCCTCGGTAGGCTATCCCAGTGCAGTTTTGGTCTGTCGGAGACCCTGTCAGAGCAGAGATGATTTTTATCTGGTTGACCTAGGGTGTTGTGCTTGGAGGGGGTGGTCCAGACACTTGTTTTTACCATATTACTCCCCTCCCAAACACATTGGTGCCTCACCTTGACAGCGCAGGCACTCCAGAAGGCAGTTTGGGGCAATTACACGCTTCCCGAGGCAGTTTGGGATTGGTAGAAATGGCTACAGAGGAATTCGATTTGGGCTACTGAGGCAAAGTTTTGGCATGGGATGATCAGTGATGATGAGTGGGATGTCTTCCACACCTTCTCCAGCAGTTTCAGCTTCAACGGGACCCACATCCATCACTTATGGCATTTTCTGATGATTTCTGAGGCCTCCTAAGGCCCACGATTTGTCCATAGAGGCACGATTTGGTACTTTGATGACTATTTTATTATTATTGTGCTATGGGGATTGACCAAGGGTGTCTAAAATTACCCCTTGGACCCACCATGAGCTAGTTATTATATTTTCTCATCATGATTTGGTGGGATCCCCTCTCCTAGGGCGATTTTGTCCACTTATTGTTATATTTTATTAGTGATCCATGTATTTTATTGTTGAGCTCATCTCAACCATTGATTAGAACTTTAGATCTTTTAATCTTAGCCACTCATTCAAAAAGTGGTTAGATTATGGACTCTCTCCCTCCTATTTAAAGGAGAGAGCCTCTCATTGTAAAGGGGACTTGTGGCTCTGGATTATTGGAATAGAAAATTATTATTGCATCTATCTCCAGTGTTGTGGTGAATGTTTTTGGTGTTCGTTCATTGATTCTTCCATTGCACTGAGTTATTGGAGAGCTTGTCTTGCCATATTCTTTTGTACCATGTTTTTGCATCTACAAGTGGAGGCCGATTTGGTTTGAGGAGGAAGTATTGGTATGGGAAGACTCTCCCTACTTCTTCATTTGATCTCTTCGTTGGTAACAGGGAGTATTACTGTCCCAGGACCTTCTATTTCATGTTACTATTGCATTTCTCTTGTATTTCCTCCATACTTGACCTCTCTGATTGAAATCGCTTTCCTTGGATTGACAGGTAGAGGAGGGCACACTTGTGGGTTAGGGCATCATTTCGGCAAGCAAAATCAACAATCTCTCATTTGATCTCTGCGGGAATCTTCCTCAACAACAAGGTATCTCATTCACATCACTCAGGTATGATCTCAAGGTAATCTCTTTCCATGATCTATCCACTTGTCTAAAATACTTCAAACCCTAATTAATCAAAACCCCCATTTTTACATTTTTTCAGATCTACTAAGATCTAGTGGCTTCTTGGGTAAGATATTTAAAACCCACCTATATAGTATCCAAGGCATCCCAGATCTACAGTTTGGTGAGGATTGGCCTTCATTTGACCCCTTTCCCAGGCCAACTTAGCCTCTCCAAGTGAGGTCACACTTCTTGGGGAAGGTGAGTTACCCTAGATCCGGTACATGGGTAGTTGAGATTTCACTTGAATCATAATCTACATGTCCTAAAACCTACCCTTGGAATGTTACTTTGGCAATTTCTACCTTGTGGGCCCTATTCCACATTTTAAGGGATTAAAACCCCATTTTGGACCACTTGGTATCTTGAAACTCAGATCTAGTAAGATCTAACCCTTAGATTGCCTTGATTTTCTAGATCCACATTGTCACTTGATTAATCTACTTGGATCTAAAATTTGGATGCCATTGGACTTGTCTTGATCCCATTTACCCCAACCTTTTACCCTCCTTGGGCAAAGTCGCACTTCTTGGGAGATTGGAGTTGGTCCACTTGTAGGACATGGGTACATGAGATTTTGGTGGATTTGGAACAAGCATACCTTGAAACCTAAGTCTAGTAGGTCACTTTGTGAAATATTGCCTTGGGGATAGCATTCCTTGTTTTAAGGGATTGTGGTCCACTTAGGTCAAACCATGATCTATTAGATCTAGACATATTCATCCATCAAACCTTTAATAGCCCACTTGTCTTATGCCATAGGGGTCATCAACCATAAGTTAATCTTTTTTTACTCCATTTATCCCAATTCCCAAGGCACTGATCTCTCCAAGTCAATTCGACTTTCCTAGATTGTTGGAGTAACTTGTGGTTTGATCCTTGTTTGGTGGACTGGACCCTTGTGATGTTGTCATATCTCATGATCAAGCTTATCACATATACTAGTTAGCCCCAATTCAACCCCTAAACTACTCTGCATTGGACAGGGTTCCCAAGGCAGTGGATTTTCTAACAATTGACTAGTACTTTAATCCTAGATCTCATTTCAAACATAATAAGTCACTCTCACATCAACAATGAACCAAAGCTATACTCATTAAACCCCTTACTTATCTTGTGACTTCATCCTTAGGTCTAGGATACACTATACACCTTACAATACTTCACTCATACTTAACTTTGATTTGGTGTCTTGGTTTGATCTCTCCTGTCGGGAGTAGATCTGGGTCTCCCCCTTTGTTGTCTGGGCTAGATAACATAAAGTGAACGTTGCCTCGATTGGTGTGACAACCATCTATTGGAAGTCGAGGTGATCGTGGCTGCACCTTTTGAGTTGCCCTTTCCTACTGCGATCCATTAATGGATACATCCATAGGGGTAACTACAATCTAGGTGATAACAGGACATAAATTACAAGTTATAATGAATTTAGAATTTAATTTCAAATTCTCTAACCTGTTGCGCTTCTTGGAGTGTATTTTTTCAAATACACTCTGTTATCAACTGATTTGTACAATAGTTGAAACCTTATTGAGCCGCCAGTGTTGGAACACATCAGTGTTCACTTCCAGAGTATCTGGGTTTCATATATTTGGGTCTAGCCAGTTTTGTTTTTGAGTCGACATGACCATGGCCCCATGGGGGTTTGTAATAAAGTGTGCTAGTAGGGTCTGAGTGGCTCAGTTCCCCATGACTGGATTAAACAACTAAGGTATTCCAGGGAGTTTTTTCACCGTCAGATTATACTTTGCTTCAGGTGAGATATAATCTCTTGGTTTTTCTCCCGCTTCCTCCAAAGCTGGAATGCCCGATTTTGGAAATTTTTGCCATGGGGGGTTATTAGGGTCCAACTATAATGTATAAACCTACTAGACACTATTAGAATAGGTTCTGGTCATGTCCTAAGTCTCTAGGACCCCCAGAAAAATTTTCGAAAAAAATTTACCGGACGCGTCGGAATTGAGGTTTTTAATTTTTTAATTATTTTTAAATTTTAATTAAATTTCTCTATAGTTTAAATAGAGAAATTTGAGTCTGTAATATGTCAGTCATCCGGGGTCCGAATTTAGTGTTTGATGGCTCGTTTCATAAGCCAAAAATCACACATGACCCATGGAGCAGCTAAACCCAACTTTCGGATGTCAATTCAGCCTCATAATTAATATTTTCTCTGAAAAGTCATTTACAGAGAAATTATTAATTAAAATAATAAAATTGAATATTTTGGAGATAATCCAAATCTCTCCAAAATTAATCAATTTGATTAAAATAAAAGGCTAAATGACATGGCAATGGACATTTATGAGGATTCCAATCAACTCCCAGTCATTCCAATCAACTATCCAGTCACTAGAAGGTTATCCACTTGAACAAATTCGCCCTCCTCATACAAAATTCGATTTGGCTTGTTGTCAGTTGATGATTGGGTTGGTGGTTTGCATTAAAAGCCTAAGGTAGGTGCCCTCATGACTCATCAATCACCAATTAGCTTGGCTCTCCTTGGATTTGAGTTAGTACCTACCCATTCCACTTGTCTCCTCATCAACTAACTCGCACCCTACCTCAAGCTCACGTCAATCTACCCTAGGTTCACATCTAGCTTTGTTGGAGCTTGTTTATTGGTTGATTGATACATCCCATGCCACTCCAAGTCGAGTTAGTACCTACTACACTACACATGTCTCTCCACCATGCTAACTCGCACCTACCAAAGCTCACGCCTTTCCTACCATAGCTCACGTCAATCCTCATGCAAGCTCGCATTTATCCTTGTTGTAGCTTGTTTGTTGGTTGTTGATACTCCCTATGCTTCCATTAGAGTCAAGTCTTGCCACCTCTACCTTCAACCTACCACCAAACTCGACTTTGACCATTGTTTGGCATGCCAAGCCCTCCCTTGATTGGAATTCGACTTACCTATCTATTGCCAATTCGACCTAAGGTTTAGCTTATGTTTTTACTATAAAGAGAGGCCCTTTGGGGTTATTATCTCATGGAGAATTTGTGCAAAGTTACTCTGAGAAAATTGTATCAAGCTTTGTTTTGAACTTATGAATAAAATATTTCGACTTTGGAGGTCCATGGATTCTTGTTCATTATGATGAATTCGTCATGGTTGAGGTGATCTCTTTCCAAGTACTTCTTTTACAATACTTATATGTGGTGATCAAATGCTAGCTTTAGAGGTCTATTTCTAGAACATAAGATTTGTCATTTGTATTGTCAATTTGATTCATTATGCAACGATTATCAAAGTGATATGAGTAGGACGTAGTTGGTTATACCAATATTGATAGAGCTTTGATTCTCTTCGCATACTAGTTGTTTTGATCTCACTTTGGTATTGAGTTTGTCGTGCTTGATCAGGTTTCACAAATTTGAAGAAGGGAATGAGTTCGGTTACATCTATCCCAAGCTTCAATCAACTTTTGTTTGGGTTTAACATTTTGTGATTGCAGGATCTAGATCTACAAAGCTTGTTGTCTTTGTCATAAGAGGAAAACCAAGAGTTCTCTTGCTTATATCCATCAACAAAAACTTCATTTTCAAACTTGGTTACTTGAGTTAGGCCTTAGATCCTTCACCCTTTGGCTTTCCTCCCATTCATCTTCTCCCTTCATCCATCTCATCCAAGCTTCTTTTGCCTTCTTCCATTCTCTGGCCGCCCTATTTTCACCTTCTTTTGCTGCCCCTACTTCATTGTTTCCAGCCTCTTAAAAGGTGTGAAAAAACAGTCTTTAAAAAGTATCCAAGCTTCCTTGAAAATTTGTGCTTTTGGGCTCCTCATTAGCTCACTGTTTTAGCTCATTTATCGTTGTTTTGTGCATCTCTTATACCACTGTTTTGCAGACTTTTGTCTTTTCTTTTGTGGCTCTATTCACCTTGCCATCCTTTCCCACTCGTCCTACCTATCTCCATCTAGCTCTCGTCCCCTTTCTAGTTCCTCCTTCTCCCTCATTTCTCTAGCTTCCTTCATCTCCTCTCGTCCATTTTAGAAAGTGCCCTACAAAATACACGTCAAAACATAACAAAAACAACAAAGTGTTAATTGTTAGTTACGAGTTAGTGTTAAGGTTTCATACTTAGTTAGTAAGTAGTTAGTGTTAGGATCTAGTAATTGGTAGTTAGTTTTGTTTAATTTTTGATAGTTAGTTTGCATTTGTTTCAAAGTTTCTGGTGTAGATCTTTCTCCTAGTTGTGATCTAGTTTTATTTTTGTCAACATACTAATCCATTGTTTCATTTTGGATATTTGTTGGTTGCCATCCAAACACATTTGTTGGCTGCCACTTAAACTTTGAGTTGATTGTCCCGAGACAGTGTGTTGACTGTCCTAAACTTAAGGTTTCATTGGCTGCCATCTACACTTCGAATTGACTGTTAAAACATTCATTGGCTGCCATTTACATTGAGTTGACTGTCATGAAATAACATTCATTGGCTGCCACTTCATCTCTTCCATTTAACTTTGCAAGTAGTTTAAAATTTCAAATTTGTTTTGATTATCTAACGTCTAACGGGTATTGGAGTTATGTGTTTGTGATAGAGCTTTCCAAAGTAGAAGTCAAGACTTCTAATCCAAGAAGCTATCAATGCAAGAGGACAAAAACTAAACAAAGATTAGTATTATCCTTTTGTAATAGATCTTAGTTTATTTCAAGTTTTACAAGTTATTTATTTCAAAAAAGTCCCTACAAGGGTTTTATTCCCAAGGGCAACTGTACCTCCATAATAAAATTTGCAAGTGGAGTTTTTAAGCCCCCACATTCACTTCCCCATTTGGGGAAGCCTTGTGGTCTCGTTGAGTGGTTTGACTTTTAGCTTTAGATCCATTATATGCTAGTTTTATTTCAATAAGTCATTTTGCTCTAGTCTTCCATATTTACTTACCCCCGTGCTCTCCCGAGTAGGGTCTTTGACCTGAAAGAGACTCTTGGGTAGTTTAGATTTATTTTTGTTTATTATTATCTTGTATTTCTCTTCCAAAGCCTTTGACCGGAAGTTGTATCCTTGGGATTTCATCTCAAGGGCAGGACCACATAATTTTGTGGTTACTCTTCCTTCCCCGTCGGTTTCCTTGGTAGAGCTTTCAGCTAGCTGGAGGTTCTCAAGTGCAGGCGCTTCTAGTGGTTGATCTTGTTCGGAGATCGATCCCACCTATTAGATTAGAAATTGTGTGGTAAAACACTAGACTTTTCAAGTTTCATTTTATCTTGCGAGTAGTGTTGTTAAGTAATATTCCATATCTTGCTGATCTATCATATTGTTCAATCAAGTTTTAAGTTGGAATCTATTGCTATTACAATCTATTTTCTGCTTGTTTAAAACAAACCAAAGTCTCTTGAACTTGGCCAAATCCAAGTCAAGAGCACCCTCTATCGGAGGGCATTTTTAGTTTTGCATTATCCCTGCATTAGGCATTTGTTAAAATAGCAAGTCTCTTGAACTGTGATCATAACATCAAGTCAAGAGCGCTCTCTGTCGGAGAGTTGAACTAAAGTGCTCTTTAACTAAAACTTTTCAACCCACACACCCCTTTAATTAATTTACCTTGGTTTCTGTCCTACACCCGTATGCTCTGCCAACCGGAAACGGTTGGGCTAGTACTCAAAAAGGTGAAGGATTTGATAATCTCATAAGTGATAATTAATTAAAACTTTCACCCCCATAACCAACGAACCGGCGTTGTTCAAAAAGTATTTTAATCGGTTCTCAGGGGAGGCGTCGGAGTGCCCAATCTGCGACACGGTGGCTGGTTAGCATTGCGCGCCTCGCTGTGATTCCAGACAGGTTCCGACATGTCTCTTAAAGGAGCTGCTTAAAATTACTTTCCGGACACTCTTTTGACATCCTTGGTTTTAGCCGTAATAATCAAGACAATTAAAATCTTAAATTTACCAAGATAAGCTGCACAACGTTCTCACAAACTTCTATTTCAGGCACTTGTATCAACCTGTTTACAATCACTTTTTATATATTTGACTCCATAAGGCACTGGTCCTTCATCATATATCTTGTTTGCTTTAAAATATCAATATTGGAGTATTTGCGTCTATTTACGTGAAAAGTGATTTATTTCTTGTTCAAGTGTATCTCTCATTTTATATTTTGCAACGTGGATTGCGCTATCTTGTTTTACATTTAATTATTATATTGTCTCTCATTCAAAAACTCTTAAACAACACCCATCCGCATCACAACACCTAAAAAACACTATAAATACTAGAGCCTTAGTGAAACTCTTTTATAGGGACTACCCCCCTTGGCTTCATTAGGAGTTTGCCTAAACGGAGGAGCTGGGATTCAGGTGACAGTACCTGGCTCATTGCTTGCCCCCAAGGCCACACCTCTCTCACTTTTAGTGAAGAGACATCTTTCGAAAGATTTCCGCTGCTGGTGTGCATATTGGCGGACAACACACTCCAATTGCGCTCACAACCAAAAGAGCTACATGTCTGGTTAAGGATCTGAACAGCAAGATTTTGGAGATGGGGTACTCGTATGCCATAGGTTTCCCACAAAGTATCCACAATGAATTGGAGAAACATAAGAGAAGACATTTGAAATTTGAAATTTAAAACAAAGAAAGTAAATAAATTGAATTTTGATTCTGGAAACAAGGTGAAGCTTACTTGGTATTATGTTCTTCCTATCATTAATATCCATCTCAAACCCAAATGTTCCCATGGCCCTGCTATAGACTTCCAACTCTTTGGAAATCATTGAATGGTCAGCTGCACTTGGCACCATCCTCTGGACACACTCCAAGAACCCATCCATTACCTCTGCATCAAACCTGAAACCATAGGAGTAAGAGAATGCAGGGTTGAGGTATAGCTCTGCAGCATGAATGGGGCGATGAAGTCTGTTGTTCCATTGTTGATCAATCACCTCCCATATCAATTGTTGTTTCGCTTGCCCCTCATCCCCCTTGTCCTCATAATTGGCACGAATGGCCTATTTGGCCCTATCCATGGGAGTAGTGATCTCTGGATAAAATTAACAGAAGGCATTGTGCGAGATGAGGATAAGGTATCACTCCCCCCTCCCCCTGAAGTTTGTCCGACTATCCCGGAACCTAATGCTGGTCTCATTCCAGGTTCCTGCCTTAAAGATTTCCTGTAAATATTTCCTCTTGCCAATACATTCAATTGCAAGTTTGGCCCCATGAATAATTCCAGGAGTGGAATTTTTACAAATATCCACCTCATGCCCTTTAAGTTGTGCGAGATGGAATTTGATCCTACTTATCCCCACCGTCATCTCCTTCCCACACAAATTGCATTTAAGCTTTTGTCGATTATGTGGATCAACAGGCTCCGCATATTCCCAGAATGGATCCAAATTTTTCAGCATGTTTGTAACTTTGTAATATGGATTTTGGAAGTGAAAAGTTGAAAACTAGTTTGAAATTTTGAACCTGCAACAAAAAAAAATGTATTTTAGCATATTTTTATTGCAAAAAATTGCAAATTAGACAAACTACACACTACAAACTTACAAAGTGCAAATTCAAAGTGATCCTAGGGGCACACTAATGGCATTTTATGGATTTAAAATGAGGGTTTTGGGTCCTATTTTAGGGCATGCAAAACTCTGATTTTATGATGTAATTTCGAGATTGCTTAAGAACAAAAATTATAGGTTTTTTAAAGGTTTTTTGGTGGTTACTAGTGCTTAGTTTCCACTGTCCAGACTTCAATCTTAGCCTCAGGTAACTTCAAACTTCGGTTCAGAATTTAGTGACCACAAATTAGTCACCATTGTAGGAGGAGGAGGGCGTACATTAAGGAAGCAGAGGTCTGAGGCAGAGTCGCAGCCACTAGACAGTAGACAGAGAAAAAATAAAAAACATGAGAAGGGAGGGGTTTAATAAGAACTTACCTTCAAGCTTGGACAGTTGGATGACTCGGATCGAAGTTTTCCTCCACGGACTGGTCGTCTCCTCCACGTTAATCCCTTCTCCTCCACGTAATAGCCTTCTTCTAGACTCGTACAGACCGGCAACGTTCAATATACCCTATCTCTCCTACTTCGCAGCTCGAGCGATGTGGAAAAACCCCAAAAAACGCGTGATTCTGAGTTTTATTGACCTCACGGGCCGAACAGGTGATGTTCCAACATCGACTCGTGATTTTTACCCTAACATCGCAATATTTTCGCGATTTTTTCGGCTAAAAATATCGCCAAAAAATCGCGGTGATTTTTCCCGAAAATATCGGCGAGCAAGAAACATCGCGATATCTCGCGATGTTGCAGAGATATCGGCAATGTTGGTAACACTGGTCAACACCCTACAATTTGATGAAACTTCCTAATCCAATCGTTAAAATAAGGTAGAAAAAGCTTCCCATGCTTAATAAGTGATTTTGCTCGAGTGAAGAGTACATTTTTATTAAGGTCATGACAAAGGAATTCAACAATCAACACCACCAACATCAAGGTACAGAGGGGTTGATGTGCCCGATTAAATGCCAATCCCATACCCTCATACATGATAGAATCCGATGGAAACTTTGCAATCCTGAAATCCTAAAAACTATACCTCATCGGACTTCATATGCAAAAAGTAGAAAATGAGGTTGGAACCACTCTCAAACATCCTGAAACAATTAATGGTAATGTTAAAAATTAGAGTAAAATGATAGAAAATGAAAGATAAGGAGAATGTCACTTTTATTTTAAGAATTCAATATTACCATTTGATTGACAATTACTACTGAACCAAACTAGCCAGTTCTAGTCCGATTCTGGTAACACTACCAAAAACCCAACTAGTGGCTTTATTTCCCAAATTGCATATCGCGATATTTTCCTAATTTATCACGAGTTATTCAATATATCACAACACATTCAATTTATCGTAAATATCACAATAAATTGCTGGCAATGTATTAGTAATGTCTCACGATATATATGATATACCGGCGATATATGTAACTATGATATTGCTAGCATTGTCCATTTTATTTCTAATCTTAGGCCATTGAAGGGATAGTACTATCTAGTTGGATTGATTTTATGGTAAGTTTATTTATATCTTAAATTCAATTGTTATTGTACTGTTATCACATATATAGTAGCCGGGCTACCATACATTATTTTTTTGATGCCAGTACAATATTCAGTCAGTTCCCTTACATTTGAGATGCTAAGATGAGCATCTATATTGGATCACTATCAGATTGTGGACAGCAGTATATATTCCCCATGCCATGACTGAGTCTCAGGACACTCAGAGAGATGACCGATGTAGACATCATACCATTGGTACAGAGCAGTCAGTAGTGCCCAGAGTTACAGCAGCAGTTTCAGAGGACAGATGGTGGTATAGGTTGATGAGCATTCAAGTATATGACTCAGCAGGTATATCATTGTGTTATGGTTATATTGCTTTTATATTTATTCTTATAGCATGTCTTAGCACTTAGTGTCATGATCTGACGATCATATAGATATGTGGACCTGGTTGATCTTATTATATATATTATATTGTCCCTACTCAAACTTAGAAGTTCACTATTCATACTCATTGGTTTTACCTTCCTTAGGGAGAATAGAGGTGATCATTCCACCATACCTTGGCTTGCTAGTGTTGGCTCCATTATTCATTGTCTTCATCCATCCATTACCTACCTTTTAGTTTATCACCTTGACTTACTACTTGACTAGTGGCATGGAGGACTTTTCCCCACTGTAGCCTCTGTATTGGATGAGCTTCCGTGTTTATTGTGTCTCGGCTCTGAGTTGGTGACAAAACTTACCTATGGTGAGTTGGAGTTCCTTGGAATTCCCCCTAGTCACTAAAGTTGTGTTGGCTAAACCTGAAACTCTTAGTGCTGCCATGAATACAAAATCTGGAAAATGAAATGCTATATCTTGTATTAAAAGCCCATTCATGCAATGTGTTTTTAAACACACATGAATGAAAGGCATGCCAAATGAAAATGGCCATGAAAACAAAATGTTATATCTTTTGGAAATGTAAATAACTAGGTAAACAAGCTGTCCACAACACACCTAGAAGTGCTCAGGTAAACAAGTGCCTTAAAAACACACCTGCAGCAAAAAGCCTAAAATAAATGAAAATCTATGCAATGTGTTTATAAACACACATAGACTAAGGCTATCGAAACTTTAGGCCCAAAAAGCAATGGAACTTAAATGCTATATCAAAACAATTGCTGGCCTTATTTGTACTATGGATTGTGCGCATCTGTTAAAGGTGAATAAACCCTCTTTGAACAACTCATCCATTTGTGAGGCACCGCCATTCCCTGTGTTGTTGCTCATTCAGTATATACTATGGTGTGTATTCCCTTTCCCTTTGCCAAAGTGTCACAAAGTTAAGTCAATCAAGTCATCCCTTAGCCTAGCCAGTTATTTTAGCCTTCACCCTTCACTAGCAAATTGATCACAGCTATGAAGTGAGTATGATCTTGAAAGTCTAGTCTAAGTAATAATAATAATTAATGACATTATATATTTGGATTTAGATCGCCAGTAATGATTACTTTGTGTTATAATTGTTATTTGAATAAGTTGTAAAGCATGCATTAACCTTTGACACTTTGCAGCAGCTTCCAGTGATGGTCTGAGTTATATTTGGTCATGTTGACTTGGCTAGACCTAGTTTGACCAAGGACATGAGATGGTTGGACCTTGTGATGGTATGGATAGATGATATATGGTCTATGTACATGTACATGATGATTCTATGAAGCAGCTACATGGTTATGATGACAATTCTTGGTTTATAGCAGTATTTGATCATTTACAGATTATTATTATTTGCCCTGTTCCAGTATATTGGATATATATATTGATCATGCAGAGACTCATATGGTGTATGAGTACACATCTTGGATGGATTCGGACCTTCTGAGTCCAATGAGACAGTTTGTTTTCAGTTCCGGGCACTTACAGTGATGATTGAGCCTCAGTAGGCTATCCCAGTGCAGTTTTGGTCTGTCAGAGGCCTTGTCAGAGCAGATGTGATTTTTATCCGGTTGACCTAGAGCGCTATGCTTGGAGGGGGTGGTCTAGCCACTTGTTTTTACCATATTACCCCCCTCCCGGACACAGTGGTGCCCTCACTTGACAACGCAGGCACTCCAGGAGGCAGTTTCACGCTTCCCGAGGCATTTCAGGATTGGTAGAAATGGCTATTGAGGAAATCGATTTGGGCTACTGAGGCAATGTTATGGCATGGGATGACCAATGATGATAGATCGATGTCTTCCACAGCTCCAGCAGTTTCAGCTTCATCGGTGCCCGCATCCATCACTTATGGCACTTTCTGATGATTTCTAAGGTCTTTTGAGGCCTACGATTTGACCATGGAGGCACGATTTGGTATATTGATGATTATTTATTGATTATTGTGCTATGGGGATTGACCAAGGGTGGCTAAAATTACCCCATGGACCCACCATAAGCTTCCTATTATATTTTGTCATCATGATTTGGTGGGATTCCCCTCTTCTAGGGCGATTTTGTCCACTCATATTATATTTTATTAGTGATCCATGTATTTTATTGTTGAGCTCATCTCAACCATTGATTAGACATTTGTATCTTTTAATCTTAGCCACTCATTCAAAAAGTGGTTAGGATTTTGATGCCTCTCCTTCCTATTTAAAGGAGAGAGCTTCTCATTTGTATGGGGTCTTTGGCTCTTGGATTATTGGTATAGAAAAACTTTCTTGTGGAAATTCTTGTGGTCTCCTTTGCATCTGGTGATCTTAGATGGTGATTGGAAAGTCTATTGCAACCTAACATTTGGAATTTGTGGTAAGATCTATCTTTTTTGGAAATCATTGTCTTGTTTACAGGAGGGCGACTTCAACAAGGGCGATTTTGCAAGGCTTCTTCAAATCGACTTTCTTGGCATTTGCTTGTATCAAGGGTTTATCATTAGTATCATTGTGATCTATGCTATCTTTCTGTTACTTCTCTTGTGGCATTAGTCTTATCTCTTGATTACATCAAATCTGATATTGTTGACGTTTGTTGTGCAGGAGAGAGGGCGCATTGGCTTCTTGGATTAAATCGATTGCATAGAAAACTACCTCAAAGCTTCTCAAATTGATCGGGTTTGCATAGATCATCATCATCAAGGCATCTACAAGGTTACCCAGGTAAGATCCACAGGTTTGTTTCTCTTATCTTGATCCAATCCATTGACCTAGCTCATAAATTGATAAAACCCTAATTTCTTCAAAACCCCAATTTTACATTTTTTCAGATCTACTAAGATCTAGTGGCTTCTTGGGTAAGATATTGAAAACCCACCTCTGTAGTATCCACGGCATCCTGGATCTATAGTTTGGTGAGGATTGGATTCCATTTGACCCTCTTCCCAAGGCATTTAGCCTCTCCAAGCAAGGGCGCACTTCCTAGTTTGGTGAGTTGACCTAGATCTAGTATGTGGGTAGGTGAGATCCCGCTTGATTTATGATCTACACATCCAATAACCTACCCCCAGATTGTCACTTTTCTGATTTCTACCTTGTGGGCCCTATTCCACATTTTAAGGGATTTAATCCCCATTTTGGACCACTTGGTATCTTTAAACTCAGATCTAGTAAGATCTAGCCATCGGATTGCCTTGAAATTGTAGATCCATACTCTTACTTGATTAACCTACCCGGATCTAAAGTTTGGATGCCATCGGACTTGTCTTGACCCACTTAACCCACATTTTAGCCTCCTTGGGTAAAGTCGCACCACCTTGGAGAAGGGAGTTGTCCCACTTCTGGGACGTGGGTACTTGAGATTTCAGTGGATTTAGAACGGGAATAATTCAAAACCTAGGTCTAGTAGGTCACTTTGTCAAATCTTGCCTTCGGGATAGCATTCCTTGTTTCAAGGGATTGTGGTCCACCTAGGTCAAACCTAGATCTAGACCTATTCATCCATCAAGACTTTAATTGCCCACTTGTCTCATGCAATAGGAGTCCTTAACCACAAGCTAACCTTACTTTGACTCCATTATCCCAATTCCCAAGGCACTGGTTTCTCTCCAAGTCAATTCGACTTTCCTAGATTGTTGGATTAACTTGTGGTTTGACCTTAGTGTGGTGAACTAAACCCTTGATGCCATCATGTATCATGATCAAGCTTGTCACTTGTACTAGTTAGCCCCAATTCAACCCCCGAACTACCCTGCATTGGACACGGTTCCCAAGGCAGTGGATTTTCTCACATTGACTAGTACTTTAATCCTGAATCTTATCTTTAATTATTATAAGTCACTCTCACATCAACAATGAACCAAAGCTATGCTCATTGAACCCCTCACCTATCTTGTGACTTCATCCTAAGGTCTCGGATAAACCATACACCTTACTTCACTTAGAATTAACTTGATTTGGTGTCTTGGTTTCGATCTCTCCCGTCGGGAGTAGATCGGGTCTCCCCCTTTGTTGTCTGGGCTAGATAACATAAAGCGAAGGTTGCCTCGACTGGCGTGACAACCATATTTTGGAGGTCGAGGTGATCTTGGTTGCACCTTTTGAGTTGCCCTTCCCTATTGCCATCCATGAGTGGATACATCCATAGGGGTAACTACAGTTTAGGTGATAACATGTACATTGAAGGTATGTTATTTTTCGCATTGTTACTTTAATCCAAATGGTGCAATACTAACCCCCTTTGTGTATGGTACACCCAAGAAAGGAAATAAAGAAGGGAGTTTCTCCTTCCGTATGTGATTGCAATTAAACCCTCCAATACATCTATTGAGGTAAGGTTAGCCTGGAGCAATCTTAGTTCGTGGATGATATTTTGAGCAAGGCCCTCTAAGTAATTCTAAGGTGACTCTATTTGCCCTGGGTATTTGATACTAATCTCTTCTTGCAACTATCCATCTAAAAATAAAAAGGAAGCACTGTTAGTTATTTTTCTTTGGTGAAATCTACTAACCCTATGGCTAAATCTATATAGATTTCATATAGATCTAATTGGTTTTATTGAATATCTCAAGCTTAGATCTAGCACAAATCCAAAATCTTTATCATAGATACATCCTTAGATTCAGATTTAATGGTTACTTATTTATTTTCTAGCATAGAATGTCTTTTATTTGAGTAACTAACCTGACTTACAAATATGAAAATTGCATTCCAGGGTTTGATATTTAATTTTCAGAATTGTTTGTTCAAGTCTCCATAAGAAGACTTATATATCTGAATTGTTTTTATTGAATATCTTTAATATGCAAACTTTTGTAGTTACTTTTTATTCACAAGTTATTTATCATTTAATTGGAGTGACTAGTAAATTTCTGCAATTTGAAATTTACACATAAATGTGAATAAAACCAAATTTGGTAACTCTTAAGGGTATAATTGTTTAGCACTTATTTTCTGAGTTACATGGATATATTTCTGCATTAGATTCCAACAAGCTATATTTCTTTTTATTGCAGAATTTAGTTAAGTAAAAAGGCTTATTTTCCAAATATATCTTTAGGCATTTACTTAGCTTATTTATTCTGGAAATTGCATTTATATTTATGCATTTTATCCATTTCCAGAATTGTTTTTTCTCTTGTAAATTCCACAATTATTCAAGTGCAAGATGGATAAGATAAAATAAATTTATTAATTTCCAACTAATGACCAAAAAAAAACGTCAATGGGACTGCTGAGTACAATGATGTCATTACAAAGTAGGAGTAACCACTATCCCTTTGAGTTTAATCACTAAGTAGTATGATTTAATTGTTTGTCTAGTTCATGGTTATTTATCATTCATCTTACAATTAGATTTATCATTAATAGTGGTTATCTCTTGTGTTCCAAGTCAATTAAGCATTGCTTCAAGTTATTTTATCATATCTTGTTGGTTTAGTTTCATTGGATGATTAAGCTATATATGTCACACAACTTAAGTTCATCATCCTTGAGCCTATTACAGGCCCTAGATGTTTTGCCTTAGACCTTGTCATAAACCTTGAACTCATTATTGATTCATAGTCATAACTGTTATATTATTTGTGAATTAGTAATAAGTCTTATTCATGCTTTTTGCTTTACATTTTGTATTTATTGGAAGCATTCTCCTTTGAATCTAGCATTTGCCATTGTATGTTATTTAATTGGATTCACTGTTAGACTTGAGCACATATTGTTACGGTTATTTCTGTATGGTGTTTGAGTTTCTTTCACTAAGTGTATGTAGTTTCATTCTTATATTTTACACTGTACTTGGTTATAGTCTAGACAACTCTAATTGATATATTTTCCAAAAATCATCAATCTATTAGGGACACCCCGCTAGGTTTTGGATTAAAGTGTTAGGACTGAAGTAAAAGGTTGTGTGTTGAGGTGACAGTGACACCCAATCTTTGTTGCCATCTAGGTTGTGCTAGTGAGTTGAGACTTTTCCCACTCACATATAGGTTGGGTGGTAACACTTCCCTCGTTATCACATAATATACATGCATTGTTTACCTTGTCTATGTTAAACATACTCTTGTATTGTATTGCTTGTATGAATAAAAATTGAAGAGATTAGTGGTTTGTTTGTCTTGCCTTGTTGACCAGACTCCAATTTCTCTTTCCCATGACTCCAGCCAAAAGAATACCTGTAGAAGAAAAGAAAAAATAAATTGACAACGAATTCAAGCAAACAAAGATAGTATGGCAATGAAAATAAAATGAAATATAGCATGAGCCTCTTGCAATAGCTATCAAAAACACAATAAATTTTAGCAATCTTCTGGATATCACAATGTATTTATGATTATTTCAAAAGGACTATGGA
Organism: Larix kaempferi; assembly: GCA_027924585.1. NCBI lineage: Eukaryota > Viridiplantae > Streptophyta > Pinopsida > Pinales > Pinaceae > Larix > Larix kaempferi. Next base: position 13,377,663 of record BSBM01000088.1, on the reverse strand, counting down.
ATTCTACACAACAATTTCAAGAAGTCTAACAAAGGCAAGTTTTCTAATCATGACATATAATTGATTTATTTTGACAAACTCAAATAGAATTTGAAAGGTTAATACCTTTATTTTGCACAAAACAAATACTTCAACACACATCAATCATTATCAGAATAGTAACAAGCTAATTATACTTGCAAAGATATTAGATTAAGGTCTATTAACACAAAAATAGTAGCATAGGTAAGCACATTATTGCGATTATTGACCTAAAAAATCATTTTCATAGTGGATTCTTCTTATGTAGCTATCCCAACCAAGTGTCCACTAGTAATGTTACAAATAGATCTCATTAAAATATGAAATTGAAAGGATCCAAGGTAACTAGAGAATGTACACTATTACCTCATACAGTCTCCTTGCACTTTAGGTCAGTGCTTGCTAACAACATGGGGGACTCCCTAGGTGATCTAAGGGGTAAATATTTGAAACAAGAAATGATCAATAACACCCAAAATCAAAATAAATAATGTTGTTTAGTGAATATTTTGAGATTAAAAACGAAAAACAACAAACTTTAACCATCCTAGAATGACGAAAATTTGACACAGAAAATTAAAACTATGTTGGGCATGCAACCCAAAGCGATTCTATAATTAAGATGTCTAATCAAAGACAGGGAAATGAAAAAAACATAATTCTCCACCATTATCAGACCTAAAAGTGGTAATATATTATATGACAACTAGACTCTTTTTCTACTAATGCTTGAACATTTTGAAATTCATTAAGCACTTCATATTTTAATTTCAAGAAATACGCTCACATTTTCCTGCTATAGTCATCAATTATAGAAGGAAATACTTGGCACCAGTGACTAATGTCGTGTTCATTGGTCCACAAATGTCTGTATGAACCAACTAAAGGACTTGGTTTTCTCTCCAAGCTTGTCTTTCCTCAAATGGCATTTTATATTGTTTCCCTACCTAGAAAGCTCTGCACACGCCCTGAATCTACCACTGGAAATCAAGAAATCCATCTACTAAATTCTCTCGAGCCAACTGAGAAAGGTAAGTTAAGTTGAGGTGCCCGTACCATTCATACCAAAGTGTACCAATGTCTGATGCACCCATGGCTACTAATGCATGCTCCTTGACCTATCTAATGTCGACAAGTTAACCAAGATCAGATCCATAAAGTCTCATGGTGATCGTGATGAGAATGATGAAGATGCCAATATCCCTAAGCCTCTAGAATAGGGCCCCTCTTGGGACTGAGTCAAATTCCTTTCGAAAGTCAACAAAGAAACAAAAGACTTTCGAAGAGAGGTGTCTTGCCTCCTCAGAGATGGCCTAAAGTGTGAGGACATGATCAATGGTCTAGTGCTCCAGCTTGAAACCTATTTGTCCCCTAGCTGGAAGATGTCTCCTCTCAAGCTCCCTAGATATCAGGAGGTATAGGGAAATTTTGTAGAGCTTAGAGAAAGAGTGGCCCACCACGATTGTCCGATAATTGTTCGGATAAGAGTTGGCTCCCAATTTGTGGATCAGGTGAATAGTGTGATGGGACCATGATCGTAGAAAACCTAAGCCAACCACATGGTTAAACAAGTCAATGATTTAATAGAAGTGTTGGTCTACCATGCATGAAAAGGTCAACTTGGAACCCCTCCTCATCTATCATTACATTGGTGTCCATCTCCCAAATGGCCTCCTGGATGTCTATGTAAAAGAATAGGTAGTGTTAGCCCTCATAGTGCATGAGGAGTTAACTTGTGATTTTTATCACATTGAAGGGAATTTGCAACTTGTACATTTGGAGAATTCCGTAGACTTGGGGGAGTACTTCTTCATGTATCATCTCCCTTCTTGGCATTTGATGGGGATTTTTTATGGAGGGGAATCACTTCTCCTTCTTGATAATCATGCTTAGTCATTTGGTGGAGGTTGCTTCAATTGTACAACGTATTCCTTGCAATTTGATGGAGGCATTTTTCATGGTGGATTAGTGCTGGGGAAACTTCCTCATGCTCTAGTCACTACTTTCACTTGATTGTTGCATGGTTAGTCCATGCCTTTTTCTTAGTTGTTAGTGTCTTCTAGCATGGTGGTGCATTTGACTAGTGTTTTCCTATATCATTTGAATTTTCATATTTATTGGGTATAGCACTCAATCAAATGCATACAAGTTATATGATCCAGTAAATAGAAAGGTTGTTATAAATAGAGATGTCATTTTTTATGAAATACCTCCACATATGCATACATCAGAATGCAAAGGTGTAGTTTTGCAGGGTGACAATGATGAACATGCATTCAAAACTCCTCTTACATATAGGTGACGTCAAATAGAAGAGGCCAACAAGGTCCAAATCTGCACCACAGGTAAATCTTCCTTTGATGAGTGAAATTGTGCATTCTTTTGATCCGATTTTTTTCAATGAAGCAATTCAGAAACAAGAATGGAAAGATGCAATAATGAAAACAACACTTGGAACTTAGTTGAATTGTCGGCAAATAAGAAATCAATAGGCTGCAAATGGGTATATCGCACGAAGTTTATGTCAGATGGATCTATTGATAAATACAAAGCCAGGTTAGTTGCAAAAGGATATGCACAACAGGAAGGTATAGACTATGAGGAAACCTTTGCTCCCTGCAAAATTAATCACAATCAAAATGTTGTTAGCACTAGCAACACAATTTGGATGGCAGGTACACTAGATGGATGTCAAAAGTGCATACTTGAATGGAGATTTCCAAGAGGTGTATATGGTGCAGCCTGAAGGATTTGCAATTGAAGGTAAAGAAAAATTGGTATGTAAGTTAATACAAACTTTGTATGGATTAAAACAAACCCCTCGAGCATGGTATGAAAAGATTAATATGTATCTTACGTCTAAAGATTTCAAGAGAAGTGATTATGATCCTAATTTGTTTATCAAAAGGAAAAGGTGAAGATACTATCATTATGGTGGCATATGTAGATGACTTAATTCTCACAAGAAGCAATAATGACTTGATTCGGGAAGAAAAAGATAGTCTTTGTAAATCATTTGATATGACTAACTTCGGGTTATTACATTTTGGGTATTGAGGTTTGGCACCAACCAAACAAAATTTTCATCTCACAAGCAAAATATGCTTCAAAATTGTTACACAAATTCAAAACGGAAGATTGTAATCCCAGTAAAACACCAATAGAGGAAAACTTGAAGCTTTCAAAGGATGACAAATCAGAGGTGAATAATGAATTACTTTATCGTCAACTTGTAGGTGGATTAATTTATCTTACCACAACTAGACCAAACATAACTTTTGTAGTTTGTATATTATCGAGATTTTTAAGCTATCCCAAGGAGACATTGGAATGCAGCAAAAAGTGTACTTAGGTATATCAAGGTTACTTTACACTTTGGTATTGTATTTGAGAAATCTGGTAACTTCATGTTGAAAAGTTTTTCAAATGCAGACTGGGCAAGTGATACAAATGAAAGGAAATCAACAACAAGTTATGCTTTTACCCTTGGCACTATTGTCATTTCATGGGCGAGTAAAAAGCAATCTGTGGTAGCTCTTTCAACAACAGAAGCAGAATACAAAGCAATCATTAGAGCAACATGCTAAGTAGTGTGGCTACGTCGAATCATTTGTGACTTGCAGCTTCCACAAATGCAGCCAACAACTTTATAGTGTGACAACCAAAGTGCCATCAAGATGACAAAGAATCCAATTTATCATGCAAAAACCAAACATGTCGAAGTTGTTATCCCTGATCTCGATGTGCTTCGACTTGTCATGGAACACAAGGTTCTCCGACAACTTCACACAACTCTAGTTGTCACAAAGGATACAAGTCACCTCTAACTCGAGATCAAACAATCCTGATAACAACTTCCTAAGCCATACCACTTCGCAACTTTCCAAACAAGCTGCCATATACTCGGCGTTGGCTGTACTGAGTGCCACACTCATCTGCTTCCTACTGAACCATGAGATCATACCCGATCCCAAATTGAAGCAGCACCCTGATGTGTTATTTCAATCTGTGACACTCCCGACCAAATCCGCATCCACATTACCTTGTAGGTTAATCTTTTGATCTGATGCATACCTAAGGCCATAATCAACTGTACCATTCAGGTACCTCAGCACATGCTTTGTCGCAACCAGGTGAACATGTCTCGGCTCTACCAGATACTGACTTAGAGTGTTTGCCGCAAAGCATAAGTCTGGCCTCGTGTTTGTCAAGTACATTAGCGAACCAATCATCTGCCAATACACTATAGCATCCACTACTTCTGAAAAAGTATCACTCAGCAACTTCAGATTCGATGCCATAGGTGTGGTCATGGCCTTACAATCCATCAACCTGAATCCCTTCAGGATCTCTACCACATACTTTCCTTGACCTAAGAAAAGTTCCTCTAGATTCTGCCACACCTCAAGACTTAAGAAGTAATGCATCATACCCAAGTCTTTCATCTCAAATTTTGCGACAAGCTTTCTCTTCATTTCTGCTATGAGCTTCTCTTCACCTATCAAAAACAAGTCATCTACATACAATAGTAGAATCACAGGATTTCCTTCCTCAACCTTGTAGTAAAGGTTGGAGTCTACTTTACTCTTAGTAAATCCCAAGCTCGTCAGAAACCCATTGTTACCGAGAAAATTAGCAGGGCTAATTCCCAGTAAGCGAAAATAAGAACAGTGACCCAATGTCACCTCGGTCGCCGTTCTAACTTCTTCGGAAGTTGAAACCTCCAAGGAGAAGTATCCTTACAGAATCCTGTAAGACACTAAGACAACGAACAAACTATGTTCTCTATGCAATCTTGGTTAGACCAGTGCCTAAATGGAGTCAATAATATTATGATCAATGCCAGTGAGTGCAAGATTACCAATAACATTACCAAAGATCAGTAGCCTACTTAGATCATTCAATCAGATGTATAAGCGGGTATGCATCTAAAAATAATCAATATTGGATCAAAAGACTATATTGTCAAAACACTAACCAAATAACAAAAACATTAAGTGATAGTTGTCAATGTTATGTACTTGAATACAATTATAGCAGCAGAAGCGAGTAATTGTAATGATGCAAGGACTGGTCATTCAATGAAGGAAACAAGCCATATATTCACTATAATAATGATATATCAGATTTGTTCATTAATTAGATATAAGTAAAGATATGTCATTAGCAAAGTCACCAACAAGCCCTATACTTTATGTAGTCAAGTAGGGCTCAATCAAATATATCAATATCATATGAACACCACTTATGACATGCCAATAGATATCACTAATTAAGTATACAAAGGTCATGAACATATATAGGGCGAGGTATAACCAGTCATATGCTAGATTCCTTTACCATTCGAAATTAACCAATCGAATCTAGCAATTATGTTAGGCCTCCAATAACTGAGTTCACCGACAGGCTAGCAAATGCAATTATGTTAATGTTACTTTATCACTTTCAGAATGGTGGGTAAATATACAGTGCATAACAGAAACAGTTATCACAAGCACACTCATCAACAACCAGCATTAGTCAAGTGTCAAGATCATCTAACATTGATAACACTATAGATGTTGAGCGTATAAAAGACCAAAAGTTATTCAATTTAGCAGATGTAATCTTCAGATCTATAAGTACTCAGATTTATAGCAGCAGAAAGTAAATAAGGCATACACAAGAAACTAACTCAAAGGTCAAACCCAAAATAACCAGGTTAACAAATTTAAAATTCATTCAAAGTTACCATCATCACACATGTAATTTTCCAGATCTGCAAATGTAGTTTTCTGAGTAATGTCTCAAGAAAGATACAAGTTTCAGACCTTATTGGTCAACCAAATCAGCCTCCGACAGTCGGAACTTGACCACGTAATAGTATGTAAATTATACCAGATTTAACATTAAATTTTAATACTGGAAATTAACTCTTCCTTTTTATGTTTTCTGTGTAATGTACTTGTACAGGTAAGGGAATGAAGGACAAGCACACAGGGTCTGCAATTTGATTGCAAACCTGTGTATGCATAAGGGAGAGGGCTTGGTGAAGAGTGAAGATGTAGATGGAAGAGTGCGGGAGTTGTGGGGGTTGGAAGGTCTGTTTTAGGTTAGTAATTAGGGTTTTAACATTAAAAAAATAGGGTTTTTAACATTTAACAATTACAACCAACTCAAAAAATAAAATATAAAACTAATCTAACATAAAAATTAAACTAAGCTAACATAATATGTACAAGTAGACAAAACTCAGAAATTAGGTTTAGAAAAGATTTTTTGAGATTTTAAAATTTTTTAGGGCTTCCTACAATTTCGCCCTAGGGTTTCTAGGAACAAAAGGGCAGGCCAAATTTATAAGAGTAAGGGCCGAAATTTTAAGGAGGCCAAAAAAAAAATTAATATTTTGATTTTTTTTTATTTTTAGGGCTTTTTTAGGAATTTTTGATATTTTTTAAATTTTAGGGCTTCCTAAAATTTCGCCCTAGGGTTTTTAGGGAAAAATAGGGCAGACCGAAATTCTAAGAGGAAGGGCCGAAATTTTAGGGAGGCCAAAAAAAAAATAATAATTTTTTAATTTTTAGGGTTTGTCATAAAATTGCATACCTAAATCTTACCCTAAATTTTACCATGAAAATGCAGAATTACACATGAAAATGCAAGTTTAATTTAGGTTAAATGATGTAGAACAACCTAGGGTTTCAAGAGAGAGCTAGTCACCAAACCCTAGGGCATCAATGAGAGGAGTTACCCTCCTTGAGATGGTACTTGGCAAGCTTGGCAACTAGAGCTAACCTCAACAATCTTTAGGATTCATTGAGGATACCTAGCCTAGCAAAACTTGAAGACCTAAAGCTCAAGCTTAAATGCTATAGTGACCAATGACAAAAATGAAATGCAAATCAAGACAAAATGAAGCAACAATGGCTCCCATTCAACCCTAACAAGCATCACTTTCATACAAATTGACAAAGAGACATCAAACTAAAAGTATAGATACCTCCAAATGCATGTGTTAAACAAACAACTCTAGCCTCACCTTAGCAATGGCATGAACAAAAGAAAAACTTCCAAGAAATGTTTCAAACTTGCAAAATAACCTTCATCAAGGAGTGTCTTCCTTCAAAGAGCCCTAGTTAGGGCAAATAGTAAACATGATGAAATTATCCCAAAAGTTGATGTCTAAAAATGAAATGAGGAGATCTTATTTATATGATCTCACACTCACTTTTACAAAAATAATTAAAATCCAGGCCGACATGCCTTTTTAAAATGTCAATTTGAAATTAGAAATGCCAACTTGAAAATATAACAAAAATAATCTAAAAATGGCCTATTGTAGGCTACCTAGGATATTTTACCCCCTAGGTGCTAAAATATGCTAAACAAGGCCAAATTTGACGAAACGAAAGGCCAGACTGTACAGGGGGGGGTCGTCATGCCCCAATTAACCCCAAGAGTGATGAAAACCTTCAATGCCCCCCCTTTTAGCAAGCAAACAGTCTACCAGGAGGATGATGTCATCCTTTAAAGGAGGGCCCAGAGGGAGGGCGCTGCTGAACTGAAGGACCAGGAGGGTGTTGGATGTGCTCTGGAAGATAAGAGTGAGTCTCAGTGCTGGAAAAACTGCCGCTGGAGTGTTGAAACAGGGTTGGGGTCATGTGACCTAGTGACCCACCCCTGGAAGACCCGAACACCAACCTCAGGGTTTCAAACCCTTTCATGAGGCAGTCAGCGATGCCATTAAGCCATAGTACTTCCAGAAGAGAAACCAGAGGGTCTGACCATGCCCCTACCTCAGAATGAGCTGGCTAAACACTCCTCCTAGTCAGAAAAAAGACACCCTCTCCCTGGGGCACCTCTGCAAGTACGTTGGTGCTAGTAACATCGTAACACCTATCTATCCTGTCGTACCATGTCCAGGGTGCCTGTTTCAATCCATACAAGGCCTTCTTTAACCTGCACACATGAGTCTGCCTATCATGTGTCTCGAAGCCTAGTGGCTACTCCACATACACTTCCTCTTCTACTACATTTAGGAAGGAATTCTTCACATCCATCTGATGCACCTTCCACTTCATCACTTTGGCAATAGCAAGTACAAACCTGATCGAAGTGTATCCCACTACTGGAGCAAATGTCTCCTCATAATCAATACCTTCTTTCTGGGAGAAACCTCGAGCCACAAACCTTGCCTTGTATTTCTCGACACTTCCATCTGCTGCATGCTTGATCTTGTAGATCCATTTGGAAGACACTACTAACTTCCCTTCTGGTCTCGGAACCACCTCCCAAACATCATTATTTATGATCGATTAATACTCCTCGATCATAGCATCCTTCGAGACTTTCTTCTCAGCAGCCTCTTCATAACTGGAAGGTTCAGCATCAATGATGTCACTTAATGCCACATAGTTGGAGTAAGTTCGAGGCCTCTTGCTTCCTTCTGGGGCACCATACTTCTCTGCATCCTAAATAAGTTCTTGTGCCCAGGCTGGTTTTCTTTTATGTGAGTTCACTTCTTTCGGTGGATCTACCGATCTCTGTGGCTCTATTATATCATGCTCCTTAGGTTCTTCTGGAACCTACTCTTCCATTACTGTATCTCGAACTCTGGGAGTTTCAAGTTCATCATCATGTTCTTCATCGGAGTGAATCTTCCTTGACCTGTTGAAGGCATTGTCTTCATCAAAGGTTCCATCTTTGTTGGTCTCGATCTTCTTGAAGCTTGGTATGTATATCTTGTAAGCCTTTGATGAATCACTAGAACCGACGAAGATTCTCTTTTTTCCTGAAGGCTCCAACTTGGTTCTCTTCTCTTTCGGAATATGTATGTTTACTGGGTAGCCAAATATTCTGAAATGGCTAACCTCTGGATTTTCTCCTGCAAACATTTCTTCTGGTGTCTTATTCTCAAGAACTCTGTGGGGAGTCCTATTTTGAACATATACTGATGTCCTTGCAGCTTCCGCCCATAAGTGCATAAGAAGGTCCTAATCATGGATCATGGCCTTCACTGCTTCCATAATTGTTCTATTATTTCTCTCTATAGTCCCATTTTGTTGCGGCTTATAGGGAGTGCTCATATTTCTCTTAATCCTTGAATACTTACATAATTCTTTGAAATCTCCTGAGGTAAATTCTCCTCCATTATCTGATCTTAATATTTTTATTTTCTTTCTAGTTTGATTTTCAACAAGGGCTTTAAACTCTTTGAACTTGCTAAATACTTCATCTTTGGATTTTAAAAAAATAGATCCATGTTTTTCTTGAATAATCATCAATAAAAGAAACATAGTAGGCATACCCGCTTAATGAGTTGAAGGACATAAGCTTGCAAACATCTGAACGTATGAGTTCCAAAATCTCCTTCGCTTTGTTGTTGCTACTTGGAAATGGCTTCTTCACATTCTTTCGTTTTGCACATCCTTTGCATATGCCTTCATGCTTGGTCTGGATCTCAGGTAGCCCATTTACCATCTTGCTCACAATTGGTAAGGCTTGTAGTTGATGTGAGCAATGTAAACTTTAATTAATCCAGAGATCACTACTCCCTTTGGATAGCCCTGAGATCTCAAGCGGTTTGAGTCTCATATATCAGTACATACTCATAAAAACATAAACTCAACAACTAGATCTCTTTACAACTTTAACACACATGCAATCACAGAAAGCACTGCATATACCCTGGAAACCCCAACCGGGGAAAACCAACAAACTATGTGGCTATCTTCTCTCTCGAACCCAGAGCATAAATATAAATGGACAAGTACAATACAGTGTTACCTCAAAGGTAACTCAATCCCTGAACTGGGCAAACTCTAGATCTGCATGCATCAGTTGATGCATGCACTAGAAGAGTGAGCCATAACTAGTAAACTGGATCTGAGTATCTCTGCAGGTGCCTCTGGCTGATCTGCCTCTCTCTATCGCATTGCTCTGATCTGCTCTGCTCTGAAGACAGCCTCTCTGGATCTCTGAAGAATGCACCCTCCACTGCATGCAAAAGTGCGCCCTCCCCTCTGGATGTCTGATGCTCGTGTCGGACCGGATCTCAGCAGATCTGAGCTCTGAACATCACGAACCTTCCTCGAATGTTGAGGCAAGGCTACCCTGAACGTCTCAGACTCAAAATCGATCAACCGGGCTCCGAATGAGCTCCTCCCTCCTTGGGAATTGCGCCCTCCTCCAAGGGAACACATCCTCCTCTAAACTAAGCAGAAAGCTCTCTAATGGACTATCTCAGTTTACAAACCTGGGTGCCTAGTGACTCTAGAGCTGATGGTCACTGATCTAGCTCAAATCTGACCACCCTAGCTCCTGCAGCAGCTCCTTTCTCTCTCAGAAAGTCGCCCTGCATGCACAGCTGCGCCCTCCTCACTCTGGATCAATCACTCTCTGAAATGCCCAACTGAGTTACCTCATCCGAGGACCCCCTGCCTCTATAAATAATATCACCGATGAATTAGGTTTACCAAAACCCTAATTCTTGGTGCATGCAAAAGACACTTTTGCATGCATCCAATGATCGCTGACAGGTCATGCATGCAAAGGTCAAATCACCCCGGAAGGTCCGCATGCAGCCACCACTGGACTCATGCCACTGAGTAGAGTGCATCTCACCCTCTACTCCATCCTGATGCCTATAGTGCTGATGTACCTCCATGCAAGGCATTTGAATCATGGAGGACATCCCGAAGTTACCATAATCTAACACTCCCTCTTAACGAGGGAATTCCTACCACTGATGCCTGGATCCAACAAATCCCCTACTGCTGACACTGATCTAGCTGATCTACCTGTCACTGCTACCCTCTGACCTGAAGAACCCTGATCAATCTCCATAAGCGTGGCTTCAGAAGAAGCCCCCTGATCAACCACTGCTGACTCTATCACTGCACTCTGATTCAAACTCCCTTTGAATCTTTGCTGTTGTAACCAGTCCTGAAGACCGCTATCAAGTGGATCCACTACTCTGTAGGTGATCTGTCTATGTCCTTGAGCTGACTCAGCGCCGTAAGTCAACTCCCTCTGTCTCTGAGGTGACTCAACTCTCTCCTGAGCTAAGTCCATCTCAACCATCTCATACCAGCTCAATCTCTGACTGGTGCCTGCATGAGCAGCATGCTCATCCATCTGATATGAGCCCAAGGGCTCAATCTCCTGAGACTCATCACTATTAAGAGCATCTCGCCCATCCATCTAAACTCCAAAATCACTCCCCTAATCCTCCTCATCATGGTGAGCATCTCACCCACCCATCTGCTGACTAGACTCACTCCTCCTGGCCTCATCTCTACTATGAGCATCTCGCTCATCATCCCCCTCTAACTCTGAAGAGGATGTACTCAGCCATCCTGATGTGCCCGTAGTAGGTTGTCCCTGATCCAAGTATTCACCGTCAATCCTGTAACCCAACAAGACTGGGTCTACTCCTCTAGGATAGATGAAGATCTGATCCCGCTGGAACACTACTTAGTGGCCAGCAGCTTCCAAAGCTACCACTGAGAGAATACTCCCTCTCAATCCTGGAACGAAAAGCACTCCTGATACCTCTAGGAGCTCCCCAAGGTCAAGCAGAAATCTCACTCTGCCCACTCCAGTGACCAAGTGATCAACCCCCTACACATCCCAAGCCAACTGCAAGGGTGTGTGCTCTAGGATAAGGAATTCATCCTGCACCCCTGTCATGTGACTGTTAAGCATGCAGTCAACTCTCCAACTCTGATCAATTTGAGCCTCTGGTAGGCTACTATCATGCTCTGACTGAACTGAGGCTAATGAGAGCTCCTTCTCAAACCGAGAAGTAAACTCATCAACCTCCTCTACTGTTGCCACCTGCTCGTCCTTCACCTGCTTCCCTTTCTTCTTATGCGGGCATTGTCCCGCGTAGTGTCCATAGTCGTTGCAGGCGAAGTATTTGATCTTGCTCAGATCCTTCTTTTGTCTGCCCTTCTGTTTCCCGCCTGCTGCAAGAGCCACATCCTCCTCCTCTGGAGTGGCAGAAGCTGAACCCTATATGTACCCTCTCTAGATCTCCTCCTGGGTGAAATCGTCCCATAGACGATCCCACTTGGGAAGGTTCTCTCGAGCTATGATAGACTGAACGAACATTGCCCATGGCACAGTCACGCCATTCAAGGCCTGTCGAACCATATCACTATCCTCTACCTTCTCACCCACTGCTCCCAAATCATCCCTCGCCTGAGTTATCTTGGTGAGATAGGTAGTCATGCTCTCATCCTTCCCCATCTTGATGCTTCTCAGCCTCTCTTTGAGAACCATCTTCCTATTTGCATTGGAGCTTTGGTACAGACTAGTCAATGCATCCCACATCTCATAAACATTGTCCTTGGTAGAGACATGTGGAATAACATGATCCTTGATCGCATCAAGAAGGATCCTCTGAGCCTTCACATTCTTTTTATCATACACTGCTTTGGCAGTGGCATCTAACGGAACTGTGACTGGATTTGTCGTTATGTTGTTCACAACATCCCCTAGTTCACACTCTTTCAACAAGAGTGTAATACGTGCCCTCCATGCACTATAGTTGGAGACCCCATCCAACTGGTCCTCCACTCTCAAGCTAGTGGCCATAATCTCTCAACTGAAATATTGTAACCCACAGTGAACAAGAATCTCTCCTGATCACAGATCTGGCAGATCTATCTCAGATCTAACCTCTGAACTCACAGATCTGATAGATCTGACCTCTACAACCACAAATATGATCTGAGCTCTTCAAATCCGGTAGATCTGGTCTCTATCTCCACTGAACCACTCGATCTATCTCAAATCTAGTCTCCAACACCACAGATCTCTGTGTGACTGCCCTCTCTGACCCTTACCAAGGCTATGATACCATGTAAACTTTAATTAATCCAGAGATCACTACTCCCTCTAGATAGCCCTGAGATCTCAAGCGGTTTGAGTCTCATATGTCAGTACATACTCATACAAACATAAACTCAACAACTAGATCTCTTTACAACTTTAACACACATGCAATCACACAAAGAACACTGCATATACCCTGGAAACCCCAACCGGGGAAAACCAGCACATTGTGGGGCTATCTTCTCTCTCAAGCCCAGAGCATATATATAAATGGACAAGTACAACACAGTGTTACCTCAAAGGTAACTCAATCCCTGGATGAATCATTTGATGCACAGGGCGTTGCAGATTATCTGAGAGACTGCAGCACTTAAATAGAACGGACACATCAGAAAGTGCGCAGTTCCATCTGTTACTAGTGCTTCATTTCAGAATAGCAAACTATCAATTGAAAGCACAGTATCAGCTGGTCATTGTAGTCATGCAGAGCAAAACGTTGAGATAACCAAAGACGCAAATTGCAAAATCAGCAAACCACACAGTACATGAAGTAAGTCATCAGCAGAAGTATGATTTGAGAGGAATGAGAAGTCAAGTGATGTATACAGCGCAGTGACAAAATATAGTCTGCATACGAAGGTAGTGCACAGCAGAATTGTCATCAAAAGATCTGAAGAAGTGCGCAGAGTTGAAGTTCAGGAAGACAAAAACATACATTGGACATCAGGGCTGTCGGATGGGGCAAGGAGACAGAGAGTTGGAGCTTCCTTCAGGTTGGTGCCTGCAAAACAAAGAAGATAGGGGGTCAGTGCCTCCTTCCAGTCGGTGCTGGAAAAACAAAGGGAGCAGAAGCTTCCTTCAGGTTGGTGCCTATAAAACTAGGGGGTTGGTGCCTCCTTCTAGTTAGTGCTGGTAAACACAGGAAGTCGGTGCTTCCTTGAATGTATTATTTCTCATTATAAAAAAGCATTCCGTGGTTTTCTCCCGTTTGGGTTTCCATGTAAAAATCCTATGTGTTATGTGTTGTTTATGTGGTGCATATATGTGTGAATGTTTATTTACTGATGCATAACAGAAGATAAAGATTAAGTAAAGGTTAATCTATTAAAGAAGGAAAAAACTGCTAATAACTGCACTAATATTAATTCAGCCCCCCTCTCAGTATTAAATCGATTCCAACACTATGACATAATAAAAGGATATCCAGACTAAACCAACCAATTGCAGAAAGGATGATCAGGAAATGAGTGCTCTCAGGAACATAGAAAGATAAGATGTCAGTCCATTTAGAAAACCAAACTAGCATATCGATTCTCCATTTTGGATTGGCTGGCCCTATATCAGAACCTGGCAGTGACTTTCATTCAGTAGGCTGCATAAATGAACTTTGCATTGCTTGCCAGAAAAAGGAGACAGTGAAGGATGTTTTTCAAAGCTGCTGTGTGGCCAATTTTTATGGGAAATGGATTGAAGCAAAATATGCAGTAATGTTGTGGGCATTTTATGATGGAAATGAGTACTTCTGGGAGATAATCAAATGATTAAGTTACATGACAGAGATAATTGGGACACAATGTGCCTGACATTTTCCACTCTTGTGGAGGAGGTTCAGGAAAGCATTCCATGAGAGACCTACCAGGATTAACATTTTAACTTTAGGGAAATATTCTCCCATTAAATCTGAGGTAGCAGATAAGTTACAGTTAGCCTTGATATCTTCAAGAAAAATGTAGACTCCCTGAAGTTACAATCTAAAGCTGACATGTTGGCACTTCGAGCTTATGCTAGCAACAATTTAATTGTAGTCAACCCTTATCTCTGAAACGTAAAACTTCACCTAAGAGAAAATAATATATTTTTAGAGTAAGCTAAAACGCATTTAAAGAAAAAACAAACTAATTGAACATGTCCCTCTAATTTAATAATCATTCTATTTAAACCAAATACCCAATCACAAAGAGAATACATTTATCTCATCTCAGATGGTACAGTTGAATTCATTACCTACTATCAGGGTCCTCTAGATCTTTTTTTGCCCCCTCTGGAAGAGCTGCTAGACTGTTTAAGAACAGGAAGAAATTAGAATTACTTCCAAACTGAAGTGACAAATCTAATTGCTTCCCCTTTCCTTTTTTACTTCCTTCAATATATCTGGACATAGCTTCTTATCTCTGTTTCATTATACTTGCATTTCACTGGAATTGCAGAAATAATACCAAATGATAGCTCTCTTACTAAGATGTACATGCATACCTGTGGGAGAGTTCTAACAGATTTTTCCGGAGAACGGGATATTTGGGCACCTGGAAACATCAACGGCTAAAGATGTGTGATCTGTTACGTTGAAGAGTGAACACATTATATTTTCACATGATTATAACAGTAAATGTTTCTCATAAAAAGGAAAATAACTGTTGATTAGGACTTTGGCTTCTTTAGCATATATATACACTACAACATTTGACATAGAAACACTCGGATTTGTCTTAACACTTATGTTGTAATGCTTATGCAATTTTTATGTTGAGAATAAAGAAGACTTTGGAGGTTAGGCTTGTGTGATGCTATCTATGTGGATGAACTATCTAAGTGCATGAATGAAGGTAGCCTGTTGTTAGCTACTTGCGTATTTCCTTCATTAGATCTGGCTTACTGTAAGGATTGTTAACAATTTTGTAAGGTGGATTAGCTAGTTTGTTTGCTTTTCTAATCCTTTAGCCATGTATGTTCAGAGATCTAATTAAAATGTTTCATTAGTTTATGTGCATTTTTATTTCGATTTCTCACATATATGCTTCCAGATTTAATGTTTTGTGTGTAAGATAATGTGAGTTACAGGCTCCCTTTTGGTTGGACCGGTGAAGAGCTTGTTTCCATCTTCGATCTTTCTTAACTTCTTTTGATGCAGATCCAGTCCCTCGGTGTCCCACAAGCAGGCCTTTGGAGTCTTATTTTCTTATCTAAAGCTTCTTCTTTGCTCCCTCTCTCTTTTTTCCTTGATATTGGTTGTGGTTACTTGCAAGTGTAGTATTAGATCTATGTTCAAAGTGCTAATCCTAAGTAGATCTAGTCTTCATTTGTGTTTCTTAAAATCTAGTCGAATATCATAGATTTATCTTTTGAGAGCTAGATCTAGTGTTGCAAGAGCTTCCATTTAAGTCATTTTAACTTTCACATTTAAAGGCTTGAATAGAGAGGTTTAGCAGTTGATTTAATTTCATATCTAGCATAATAGTGCCTTTGATTTGCTTGCCATCTTTAAGAGGCAAGCAAAGACCCTAAGGGAATGTGCTTTTTAGCTCTTTTCCCTTAGTTATTTTTACGCTTCATACAGAGTCTTGGAAATTTTTTGGGTAATTTTGTAGGCTTTCCCAAAGCACACTTAAGTGTTTTTGGGTGTTTTTCACTGACATATGCTTGCTGATTTTCCGACTTTAATGAACAGGTAGAGAGGCACTCTAGCCGATTTTTCAAATTCTAAAGCATCCAAGACACTCTGGATACCTTCCTATACATTTGATCATTATCCTAAATCATTGTGAGGCCTCTGGATCCTCCGTTATAAAGGACCAAGGGCATTCCCAAAGAAAATCACTGTAAAAAGTAAATAATAAAGAGAACAAGCGAGCTACCCAAGGCCTGCACCCCATCCCCCCAGGGGGGGATCCAAGTGGTCTCTTGTTTGGTGTGCGTGTTTTCAATTTTTGCTTCATTTTTGTTTAAGTAATTAACAGTACATTAAATCAGTTGCTCACACACATTTCCACTCAGTTAGTTTAAATTTTAGTAATTTGTTTTGTTTGCAACAATAAAAGGTGTAAAGCAAGCTTGTCATTGATGACAAACCATTAATGACAAAGGCATAATGAAGGTTGATGATATGGACAAAAGAAGATTGATGACATGGCGGCTTGGATGACAAAAAAAGTCACAAATAATGATGACATGGCATGAAGAACCTTGGATGTGGGCATTGGAGCCATTGGAACACCTAATGGGCCAAATGACCCATTCTGTGGTCATTTGTGTCTTAATGGGGACATGGAGCCCTTGGGAGTGGTCATCATGATCCTCTTGCTTGAAAAGGCTTGGGACTCACACACATAATGATGATGATGCCCTCACTTGCATGTGTGGTTGAAATGATGATAACCTTGTTGAAGAAGTCTTGTTTGCCTTAATGAAGCCCTTGAAGTCCATGGTGGCGTTAACGTGGCAACAAACACACAAAATTTGTATTGTGGTATGATGGCACATTTGGTTGCTTATGTTGATGATGGACTTGAAGTCCATGGAATCCTTCCATGAGGATGCCCTTGATAAAGTCTATTTTAGCTCATGCTCATGGTGGATGGTTCAAAATGACCACGCAAATGATGAAGAAGCCCCATACGTTTGAAGAACTTGATGCATTACTTTGCCATGGATGCACAATGTGACATGGAGATCTTGAATCAATTAAATGATGACATGACAAACACATTACACCTTGAACTAATTAAATGATGACATGGCAAACATTTTTTTTAGAACAGCAAGCAAGAAATATGGTATATAAAACATATATATTATTTGGTGATAGGTCGGCTCAGTCAAAACTTAAAAGGGAGTTCAAAACATAAATATATAGTTGAATTAAATGACAAGTCGGCTCCAATTGAAGTTTAAAGTTAAAATTAGATTATTTACCAAACAAGTCGACTCCATAAAAATTGGCATGAAAAAGTGTATAAATAAAGGGCTCACGACCTCATTTGTGGCGTGGAAAATTTAGGGAGCTCTGAGGAAATTCGATTGTCTCTTCTGAGAAATTTCGAACTGTCATCCCTGTGGAAGAAGATGACTGTCTCAGTGGCTGCAGCAGAAGGAGCAGCAGGAGCAGTGTAGCAGAACAGAAAAATTATTTCTATATCCTTGATTTATGGGGCTTCACTAAGTGATTGACAGATTGGTGACATGATGATGAAATGATGGTGGATATGTTTATGGGCAATCAGATTATATAAGCAGAATGATAAAGACTTGATAATGATTGTAGACAGTATGATAATGGACATGTTATCACACAACTTGTAGTTGTCCCAAAAGGCATCCCATCCGGGACGGTAGAGGAGATGGACAACTAAAGAGGTGACCCAAGAGATGCCATGGTTCCCAATGCAAGCTGGGAGTCACGTCTACCGAGGCACTCTTCACTTTAGATCAAGATGAATCAAGACCAAGGGGGAGACCCTATAACCAATCAAAGATGATTGGACCAAAGCAAAGGTTTCTAGGGAAGTGTGAAAGATGAGTTATGGAAACCAATGCAAGGTTAAGTGGACCTAGAAGTTTAAATGTGGTTGAAAGAGGCTTAGGGAATGACTTATGTTTCAACCAATGAATGATTTAGGCCACATGATGACATAAGATGACAAGATCTAGTACCATGAAATACACAGGTGGGGCCCACTTCCTTGGGATATGGGAATGGCTCAAATGGGACCCACAAGGTAAAGTTAGGGGTGCAAATGGTACTAAGGGGTATGTAATGAGTAGATCTATGGATCTAAAGTGAAATTAGAGATACCCACATATGGGATCTAGGAGATGACACAACTCCCAAGGAGTGTGAATTGCCCTAGGTGGACTAGTGCCTTGATGGATGGGATAATGGAGTCAAAAGAGATGTGGAAATGTAGATCGGGACACCTAGGATGCAAATCAAGTGGGCTATTCAAGATGTGATGGTTGGATCTTAGTAGATCTATTATTTCACTATGTGACCCAAGTGGACAACAATCCCCAAAATGAGGAATGATACCCCCAAGGCAAAACTTCACAAAGTGAGATACTAGGTAGGGGTTTCAAGGTATGCTCTTTTCAAATCAAGAGGGATCACAACCACCGATGTCCTAGAAGTGGGAAAACTCAAACACCCAAGGAGTGCGACTTTGCCCAAGGAGGGCTAAACGCATGAAATAGTGTGTCAAAACAAATCCAAAGGCCACCAAAGCTAAGTTACCGGAAACGGCCCTCCCACCCTGTGGAAACGCCGTTCAACGCTTCAGAAACGGATACGGATAAGATACGGCTGTGATACGGCTTTGATACGGATCTAGGAAAAATGATACGTTTCCGGACTGTACGGATACGGATCTGCTGAAAAGAGAAACAGATCGGAAATTTGTGATACGGATTTGCTCAAAAGAGAAACGGATCAGAGAAATCGTGATGCGTATCAGAGAAATCGTGATGCGTTTCAAGTCATTAATTATGAAATTTGATGTATTTTAAAAAATCGATTTTAGAAATGTTATGAGTTATCGTTTAACACCTAAACCGGCCAAATGTTGACTCCCGTATTTGTCTCCGCGGGAAGCATAGCAGCGATTTAGCACTGAGTCGGGGCTTGGAAGTTGGCAACTTGGCAGTGGTGTAGTGGTCCGAGAATCCGAGTTTCAGGCAGAGGTCCGAGTGTTCGTCTAGTAGAGGTCCGTATTCTCTAGCAGGGTCCGAGTTTCAAACTTTCAGGCAGTGTCGTGTTCGTCCAGCAGAGGTCGTGTTCGTCCAGCATTGGTCCGTGTTCGTGAGCAGTGGTCCCGTTGAGCAGAGGTCTGACTCTCCGAGTGGTCGGCGTTGAAGTTTGTGAACTGTGACAGTGTGAAGTCGCTGGAGCGTTCGAGTCCAACTCCAGGTTAGTAAATTAGTTCCTTTTTTTTCTGTTTTATTTTTTTTAAATGTTTTTAACTTTTTTAGGGCCAAACTCAAAGGCCAAATGGGGCTACCCTTGTCGGGCCTCCTGTAGTAATCACAGACCTCAAAGTTCAAACAATACACAGTCCGCTGAAAGCACTGTGCTGTGTGCAAATTAACTGTTAGATTTTTTAGTATTTTAAAAATGAAAAAATATTATCTATTTATAATTTGTACTTTAAAAATGAAAAATTATAAGCAATTATTTTATTTAACAATATATACAAATTTCATTAAAATTCAAATACAAATATATCATTTTTATTAATAAACACTTAAGTTTTTTTTCCATGGAAAAAAATTTACATTCTATTTTTCATAAAGGTAGTTTAGAACTTTAGATTCTTAGAACACATACATTATGTCATTATTACATGAGGCTTTGTTTAGTAATTCAAAATTAAAATTGTTTAGAAATTAAAAATTTAAAAACTGCCACATTATGCTTACAAAATTTTCAAAATTAAAAGTATGTAATAAGCATTTTGTTCATCTTCACTGTTTCACATGAAATCCAAGCCAGTTGTTCTTCTTGTGATGTCTCCCTTCTTTCTCAGGCTTATATATGTAATGTTGTAATTGTTCCAACCCTCCTTTAATAGTGCATTTGCACATTCATTTGACAGATCCTTAATGTATTGAACTCTCCGGCTAGCATTTCCATATTAGCTCCTATTCCTTGTAAATCAATATTCAACAGCTTTTTTTCTTTCATTCATAAAATCCACCCACAGTTCACTGTCTAAGAATTAACTTACTTATAAATTTATAATAAGAGATTAAAAATTAAAATACAAACGAGAAGCCAAATGGAAATGCCAAACAGTGATAACTGATAAGAACTACAGCTTCATCTTTTAAGTTTTGCACATATCCGACAGAGAAGAATTCAAGAATATAGGATTAACAATTTAACACTAACAGTCTATAACTTACAAGTTACAAGGGGAGATTGAAAATTTGAAATACTAATGAGAGACCAAATGCAAGACAGTATTAAGATTCAAGAACTGTAGCTTCATCTTTTGCAAATTTGCACATTTGTTTGGAAGTTGGAACATATTAAACTTAATATGTGGTCACACTGTCATCATGATTTTCATTTACTATGCATGAATGCAGTAGAGAAAAAGGTACTGATTTAATTGAAATGAGAGTGAAACAGTCAAACAGAGCTTTTGAATTTTTGCCATTGTTGCATAGTTTAGTTAGTTTCAATTTAGTTAGTATTTAGTTTTACCTTAGCCATACTATTGAAGTACTTGCAGACAGGATTTCTTTACAAAATTCTAACAGTACTTTCAAAACTTTGGTCCTGCAGGGTATAACAGCATAGCTACAGCCAACTAGTCATCTACATCATGCAACATGAATTGTCATCCGCAAATGTTGGGGAGCAAGAAATTGAATCTGCCCCTACAGAAAAAATTGATCCAAAGTCTCCTCTTTGGAAATATGTAACTGTTGTGGGGAAGATCCAAGGAGGGGGGTCATTAATATGGATTTGCAGTGAATGCCAAAAGGAATTCAAGGCATCCTACACCCGGGTGAAAGCACATTTGCTTGGGATAAAGAACACTGGTATTCGGGTATGCACCGATCCACCTAGATCAGATGGAAAAGATGGAAAGGGTTTGAGCAAAGAAAAAATAGCAAAGTATAAGAAAGAACAGGATGAGGCGGATGCTAAAGCAAACGAATCAAATGCTGCCTTTCAGTTCAAACAACCAACAAGAATGGGGGCACATTCATCAAGGACTCCATTTCCCTCTCATGAATTTGGTAGTCCTTCAAGTTCAAACTCAAAGCGGTCTAATTTGGGACCGCTTGAAAAGAGTTTTAATAATGATGCTCGAGGCACTGCAGATGAATCTATAGGCCGGTGCATTTATGCAAATGGCCTTTCTTTTAACCTTGTGCGATCTCCTTACTGGGCAGAAATGATTAGAGATGTTAATAAAGCCCCAACAGGATATGTTGGCCCTGGATATGAGAAGATCCGCACTACACTGTTGACAGGTGAGAAGTTACGTTTGGAGGGTGCATTGAACCCCATTCGTAATTCATGGCGCATATCAGGGGTGTCCATCATTTCTGATGGATGGAAAGATCAAAGGAATAGGCCTTTGATCAATGTGATTGCTCAAAGCCCTAAAGGGGCAATGTTTATGAAGGCAGTCGATTGTGAGGGGCAGCAAAAAGATGCTCAATTCATTGCTGACATCTTGATTGAAGCATTTGAATCTATGGGGGTAGAAAACGTTGTCCAAGTCATAACGGACAATGCAACAGTGTGTAGAGCAGCGGGCCTAATTGTTGAAGGCAAATATCAACACATCTTTTGGACCCCTTGTGCTGTTCATTCATTGAACCTGATGTTGAGTAAGATGGGGACTCAAATTGAGTGGATGCGAATTATTTTCGAAGAGGCAAAGGAAATACAAGTCTTCATCACAAACCACCACATGTCCCAAGGAATTTACAGGGAATTTGCAAAGTTGGAGCTTCTTAAGGTACCCAAAATTTAAAGATTAAAGTTTAAACTTGTAAAGTTTGTTTCATTTTTCATTTTTCATTTTTAATTTTTAAATTTTAATTTATTGAAATCTTGTCACTTGCAGGTTGCAGAGACTCGTTTTGCCTCTCACATCATAGTGTTGACGAGGCTTATGCAGGTGAAAGAAGCCTTGCAGTCAATGGTATGCAGTTCTCTTTGGAATCAATGGAGGCAATCCCAAACTGAAAGAGCACAAGGAGTGAAGAGGTTGGTTGTTGGTGATGAATGGTGGGATAAGGTGGAGTATCTCTTGGCATTTACTAAGCCAATTGTGGATTTGCTACGCATGTTTGACACAGATAGGCCCAATTTGGGAGAGGTGTATGAGGGCATTGACTCCATGATAGAGAAGATACGAGTGGTCATCAATGCCAAGGAGCATGACCCAGATGAAGTCTTTTACAGAGAAGTAAAAGACATATTGACCAAAAGGTGGAACAAGATGACCACTCCATTGCACCTTTTGGCCTATGCAGTGAATCCTAAATATTATTCTGCAGTGTTACTAAATGATCCTGAAAGAACTGCACCAAACAAAGATCCAGAAGTCTCCCAAGGGTTTAAGAAAGCTTTTCGAAAGTTATTTGTAGACCCTGATATTGCCTATCAGATTCGTGAAGAGTTTTCACATTTTGTGGGATCTGAGGGTTTGGGTGCAGGTAATGATTCTTTATCATCGTAAGAATCAAGTTCATTGTTATTTCATATTGGTTTCTTATTCATTTCATATTTGTTTAAGATATAAGGGTTTGAAGTTTTAAATTTGGATGCAGATATTGAGACTATGCGGGACAAGACTAAACTAAGTCCAATTAATTGGTGGAACTTCCATGGTGGGGAAATTCCAAATATCAAAAAATTGGCCATCAAGATCTTGTCACAAGTTGCTAGTTCCTCATCAACAGAGAGGAACTGGAGCACATATGGCTTCATCCATTCGGTGAAGCGAAATAGATTGGGCTCCAAGAAGGCTGAGGAACTTGTTTATGTCCATTCCAACCTTCGCCTTTTGTCACATAAGAAGGATGAATACAAATCGGGGCCCAACAAACTATGGGATCTAGAACCAGAGTTACCTGACTTGGATATGACATTGAATGCCATGGCTCATATGAATCCATTTGATGAGGGGGCACCATCAAGTGGACATACCATCAAGTGGACATGGTAGCAATGCTCCCGCTTCTACTTCTAGAGGCAGTGAAAGTGCTAGTGTTGATGTTGATCTTTGTCATATGGACGAGGACATTTTTGTTGATATGTAAATGTAATTTATAATTATGTTTTGAAATTTTGAACAATGAAGTATGAACACTGAACAATGAATATCATAATATGATAGTAGGTTGCCACTTAATTCGTTTTGTAATTTGTATATTTGACTTATGTTGATGATGATGATTATGTAATATGTTAATATGATGATTATGTAATATGTTTCATAAATGTTTAACATTTTAAATTTTAATTTTAGTTAGATTTTAAATATATATATTATTATATTATTATATTATATATATACGTCGTTTCCTTGTCGTATCGTATCCAGATTTTTTGAAAATTTGTCGTATCCGTGTCCCCCCCCCCCGTATCCGTATCTGTTTCAGTGCAACTTAGCACCAAAGTTTAGATCCAAGTAGTTTAGGCAAGTATGAGTGTGGATCTTGAAAATCAAGGGCATCCAATGGCTAGATCTTCATAGATCTGAGATTTAAAATGCATCACCAAATTGACCCAAGTGGGGCACAACCCTCAAAATGAGGAATGGGGCCCACAAGGCAAAAATCAACAAGGTGAAGCACTAGGGGTAGGTTATCAAGTAAGGAGAGTATGAATCAAGTGGGATCTTACCTACCCATGTGTTAGATCTAACCCAACTAGCTTCTCCCAAGGGGTGCGATTTGCCTCAAGAGGGCTATTTTGCCTTGAAAAGTGTGTCAAATGGAACCCAATCACCACCAAACTATAGATCCGAATTGTCGTGGATGCTATAGAGGTGGGTTTTCAATATTTTTTCAAAAGCTAGGGTAGATCCAAGTAGATCTAAGAAAAACAAAATGAGGGTTTTAATCAATTAGGGTTTTTATGATCTAGAAGTTCTGGATAAGCCAAGGAAGAAGAAAACCATACCTTTGGAGCATACTTGGATGAAGAGATGAATGCTAGTTGAGATGAGGATTACTTTTGCCAAAAGATCAAATGAAGAATTTTGAAGCCCTCTTGCCAAATTGATTTTCTCCAAGCCACATGTGTGTCCCTCTAACCTGTCAAAACCAAGGAGCAAAGCATCAATCAGTTTAACATGTTGAAGGTAGATACAAGCAAGAGAGAGATAAGCAAAGAATAGTTGGCACAAAGACAAAACCACTCCCTGTTTAACCAAAACGTCCTCCTCCAAGCTTGAAGGGCAAGCCTCCCCACCAATTCGCACTTGTCAAAAACGTCCTCTTAACCTGTAAAAAAGCATGGCAACATATGCAAGATAGCTACAAAAGATCCTCCAGTGCAATGGACAAAAGCATTTACAATCAAAGCAACCAACATCCACTCCAAGATCCAAGCATGTACTCCAAAAGATAGAAATTGTATTCCAAGAGCCAAGAGCCAAATTCTCTAGATGATTTTACAATGAGGGGGTCTCCTCCTTATATAGGATAATAAAGACCAAAACCCTAGATCTCAAAACCACTTTATGAAATGAGTGGTTGAGATTAAAAGATCTCAATACATGATCAATGGCTAAGAATGAATCATAACAATATAACACATGGATCACTCAAATAATGATGACGTCATAGCTAAAAGATACTCATGGAGGG
This sequence comes from Larix kaempferi, assembly GCA_027924585.1. Classification (NCBI taxonomy): domain Eukaryota; kingdom Viridiplantae; phylum Streptophyta; class Pinopsida; order Pinales; family Pinaceae; genus Larix; species Larix kaempferi. The sequence goes on along the minus strand of BSBM01000088.1, from coordinate 13,352,712 downwards.
TGATGTCATCCACTAGAGGGGGTAAAATTACAAGAGCCCACCTCGTATGACTTGGGCATGACACATGGAGCTCATGGTGGGGCTAGGAGGCATCAATCCTTACTAGCTCATCCCCATGGCACAGCAAAATAATATAATATGTCCAAAATAAATACAAATGATCAAATCTGTCCTCAAAATTTGTGACAGACAAGCAGTAAAAGGCCTCCTGTGGCCTCTGTGGACCCACCAAAGTGATGAAAATTGGCTAGAAGATAGGGGATTCACCCTAGAAGACCTCTATGAAAACCAAGTGCCAAAACCTTGCCTCAATTGCCCAAATCGAATTCCTCAGTGAACCTTTTATCCAATTTATGGACTGCCTCGGTAACTGTGGAAGTGCTGAAACGGCCTCCTAGGGCACCTGCGCTGTCAAACTAAGCCTACCAGGCTCTCCAGAAGGGGGGATAAATGGTAATAACAAGTGGTTGGACCACCCCCTCCTCATACAACACCCTAGGTGAATTGGCCTCTCGTGGCCCCTGCTGCTCAGGCTGGGAAATCAACCCCAAATCTGGTCAACAAGTGTAAAACTGCATCTATCATTGTCAAAAGTGCCCGGAACTGAAAGATAAGTGTCGCATTGGATCTAGAAGACCCAAATCTACTAAGAGTGTGTACTCATACGCCATGGGTTGCCCTGATGGGCTAACTGTAAGGTCCACCATATATGGACAGTGCATAATCTGATGATATGAAGTAATAATCAAACCTGCTGAACTGCACCAATCATCATCTAAATCATCTGTCCATCATATAGTATCATCAATAGGAGTATGTGGGCCCATACATCATCATCAATAAGCCTTCACGGCTCACATCATCACGGATCCCAAGAAATGACCATAGTCAAACTAGGTTTGACTAGGTCCATATACAACCAAGGATAAATCATATCAATAGACTAAGACATGTTCCTCTAATCATACTCACAACTTAACGTAAAGTATAACATCATTCAGTGGCATTAATCATATTTATTCATTTCGTTGTTATTTATATTTACTTGCACAATAGCTTAAATGACAAACTCACCCATTGGACATGGTCTAACTGCTAGCTAAGGATGAAGGCTAGGAACAAGGTTGGGTAAAGGGGGTGACTTGTCTAAACTTTAACTAAAAGATACTTTGGACTGGGAGAAGGGGAAACTACAAACTCTGTGCTGGAAAAAATAACACGGGGAATGGTTGTGCCTCACAAATGGGTAAGTTGTTTAGAGAGTGCTTATTCAACTTAGGCATCATGTCTACATCAAGTTGATCCAAGTTCATTAGGATCATTCAATTTCATTTCATGGCTTTTTTGGCCTACATAACCCTTCGGATCTCAGGTGTGCTGATAAGCACAACTAATTGCAGCTTGCATCCAGGGAATGTTTACATATACATATAAGGTCAGCAATTGTTTAGATATAGCATTTAAGAACCATTGCTTTTTTGACCTTTCTTATACTCTTCGAGTATTTTTAGCAGTTCATCGCTCTTGCCCTTTTTAGTTTCCATGGGCGAATCTATATAAGTTTCCATAAGTAGTACATGAGCTTTCAGTTTTAGCCAACAACATCTCAAATGACTAGGGGAAATTTGAGCCAATGCCAAACATCGGGACAACCGACCAGAACGATTTAGGCCTACAATCCAACTTACCAAAGGCAAGTTTTGTCACCAACTCAGAGCCGAGACACTAAACATACAGGGATGCAATCCAAACACAGAGGTAGAAAAAGGGGAAGTCCTCAATAGCAAAAAGTCAAGTAAGACAAGTCAAGGGTTAAAGCCAAATAAGGAAAGTCATGGATGGATGGAGTCAAGTGAAGGTGGAGCCTAAGCTAACAGACGAATGGTGTCAAGAAAGACCATATCTATGCAATGTAGTGCACCAGTGAGTTTTGTCAAACAACCTAAATGTGCAAGTAAAAAGTCCATTTTAAATTATTATCAAGATAGTCCATTTTATACAGTTTGCCACATCATGAATTATATACCAAGCCAATGCTGTGAACATGACTAAAACAACAAGATAATAATCCACAGTCAATGATCATACATCCATAGGTCATACAACATCATCATAAGAATAATCATCATATACCATTTGAAATACTGCTGCAATACATCTCTAGGCACTGAACTGAAACTGTATGGGATAAAGGGTCACATCAGTCATCAAATTTGAACTCTCAAGGCTCGGCCTTGACACAAGGTCTAACATAAGTCTGAGAAATACACTGCTCTGATCATGAGTGATCACAAAGTACAAAGTCATCATAGCCAAGCTCTGAATAATGTAAACTCTGGAATGTGCAGATATCTGCTAAGCAAGAATAGTAGCCCTGCTACTATGGTGTGATAACATCTGGCTCCAGCTGGGACAAGCGCTCTAAGGGAGAGAGCGCTTGAAAACCTCAGAATCTCTGGTCTCGAACTGCTCTGCATCAATCTTCAATCCAGCACTGCACCATCCTTACTTTCAGCTTTTATTTTGTACCTGTATCTGCGCTCACAAACACTAGAATACCTCATGGAGCATGTATGGGAAAAATATAAAATAAAACTGAAACTGAAATCTACTCTAAAACATAATATGAAAAACATAAATGAAATTTTTAATCTAACATGGCATATATCTTTTATTCATCATTCATTTATTTTTATTACTGTGCAGGAGGAGAAGAAATCTTTTCAAGAAGGCACACTCAACTCAACTTGCACAGGTAGCCAATAAAACAGAAAACTAATCACTCTTCAATGCATGCAGGAGGTGAGACAAGCTTAGGAAGGAGCAAGGTTCAACTCAATCAACAAAGTCAAGCAGACAATCAAAGAAGAAAAGAAGAGGGGCAATACTCAGCACACGGAAAAAGAAAAAGCAAACAAATCCTACTGCTCAAGTGAGCTTATTCGAATATCTACCTACCCTACTCTAACCAGTCAGCACAAATGTTAGGTAAAATCATAAATCCAGTGCAGCCATTCATCAAACAGATTAGTGATTCTTCTTTGATTTTGGTTAATGAAACAAGTCATGATTGGACTAGAGATTAGAGAATTTGATAACACAATCTTCCTGGCTTGTTCAAAAATTGAAGAAAGGTTTGAATGGTGCAAAATGAAATCATGCCAAGGGAAAGACTGACTGATGCAAACATCCTTCATCCAAGAATTGATAGGATCATAAAATTCATGCAAGTTATTGCTTAAGATTGATGGAGGAGAAATATAAGGCATGCGACTCAATTCTTTTTCACAAAAAATAAATTCCTCATTTACTTCTCACATATTCAATTTGATTCTCCTTGGGACTGATGATCAAATAAAAACCAAGTGAGGATAAATTAAAGCTTAGAAAATGAAGGATCAAAATCAAACCCACTTGATGCTCAAAAATGGAGAAAAGATGAGATTGATCTTTGAATACCTTTTCTAGCCACCAAGAATGATTGATAACTTGACAACAAGCGTTATGTTTCCAAAGTGACTGAAAAGGGAAATGAAGTGTTTTTTCTCCAAACATATAATCATGCTTATACTTCTTATTGAAAAATTCCAAGGCAAAAAATTGACTAGAGCACCAACCCAAAGATGATTGAAAGAGTTGGGAAGGGAAGGTGGCTTGCAAACATGTAAATTCTCCCAAATGGATAAACAAGTTTGTCCTTGGATTTTGACAAAAGAAAACACTCTTTACTCTAGGAATGATTTCAAACATTTGATGAAGTCTAATATTTACAAATTGAGGACAAGATTCTAATTCTAAGAATTGGATGAAGCTATCTTGACTAAGGATGGAAAAAGAAAAATTTAAAGACTCACTATAAGAAGTAGAACAAGGATTAGAGCATCTAGTGTGATTCACTAATTCATCATCATCTTGAGATTGACCTTCTATTGATTCATCATTAAATTCATATGAGGATAAATGATCATTTTTATTTAATTTGTCACGGAGAAAATTAACAAGGTCATTTAAAATATCCTGATTATTTGCACAATGATCATGTGAAAGCACTACTAAAGGATATTGGTCAATGTTTCCACTTTCTTCTTCTTGAATAAGGTGATAAGGAATTCAATGATCACTAAAGATAGAATGACTAATGAGTTTTTCCGAGAGAGGAACTTCAATAGACTAACTGACCAAAAGCTTATCCTTAGAAATTTTCTCAAGATCAGGACTAGGGCTATCTAGAAAGAAATTTGAAAACTTATGATTTATACAATGATCAGGGATTTGACTTTCGATTGACTCATAGGTAGAAGACTCATCCTCAAAAGAAATTAGGCAGGAGGGGTCATCTCCGGATGTTGACAATTTACTTGATATTTGATTATTAACAGATTCAACAATAGGATCAGATAGGGGAAGGTTTTGATCTTGGATTTGATTTGAAGAATATATATCATCAAATTCACTTCCCCAATCTTCTAAGAATTTATTTTCGAACATGTCATATCCGGAAATACTATTGGCCTTTAAATTCAAAAACCAAAGCTCAGCTCTTTCTTTGAAAGATGAAGCCAATAGTTTTATACACACATCTTCATGGGTTATGGATAACTCTTTAACAATTTCCCTAAAAAGTTCAAAGTGTCTTTTAGCAGATACTTCATGACTTCCATCAAATTTAGACAACCTTTCACGGGCTTGATGAGGGATTTGATGAGGATACCCAACAATTTTCGAGAAGTCAAAAACTTTCAAACGACCAAAAGTCCTAGGCCGCTCAGAAGCAGCCATGGATTGAAATTATTTATTTATTATGTATTTTTTTAAATCAAAAACCTAAATACAAAATGATGCACCCCATGGGTTCTAGATAATGATAGGATCAATCACCAGTGGAGTCGCCAGGCAGATTTTAAAAATCTTCTACCAAGATGTATGTCGTTAATATGCAGGGAGAGAGTGAGCGACAAATAGATGGCTATGCTTAAATTAAGGATTTGAAATGATAAGCATCTAGATTAATCCGGATGCGATAAGATATTAATTATGCATGGATAATCGCAGACACCTAAGGTAACCCTCTACCTTCCCCGGCAACGGCGCCAAAGATGTTATCACACAACTTGTAGTTGTCCCTAAAGGTATTCCATCCGGGACGGTAGAGGAGATGGACAACTAAAGAGGTGACCCAAGAGATGCCACGGTTCCCAATGCAAGCTGGGAGTCACGTCAACTGAGGCACTCTTCACTTTAGATCAAGATGAATCAAGACCAAGGGGGAGACCCTATAACCAATCAAAGATGATTGGACCAAAGCAAAGGTTTCTAGGGAAGTGTGAAAGATGAGTTATGGAAACCAATGCAAGGTTAAGTGGACCTTGAAGTTTAAATGTGGTTGAAAGAGGCTTAGGGAATGACTTATGTTTCAACCAATGAATGATTTAGGCCACATGATGAGATAAGATGACAAGATCTAGTACCATAAAATACACAGGTGGGGCCCACTTCCTTGGGATATGGGAATGGCTCAAATGGGACCCACAAGGTAAAGTTAGGGGTGCAAATGGTACTAAGGGGTATGTAATGAGTAGATCTATGGATCTAAAGTGAAATTAGAGATACCCACATATGGGATCTAGGAGATGACACAACTCCAAAGGAGTGCGAATTGCCCTAGGTCGACTAGTGCCTTGATGGATGGGCTAATGGAGTCAAAAGAGATGTGGAAATATAGATCGGGACACCTAGGATGCAAATCAAGTGGGCTATTCAAGATGTGATGGTTGGATCTGAGTAGATCTATTATTTCACTATGTGACCCAAGTGGACAACAATCCCCAAAATGAGGAATGATACCCCCAAGGCAGAACTTCACAAAGTGAGATACTAGGTAGGGGTTCGAAGGTATGCTCTTTCCAAATCAAGCGGGATCACAACCACCCATGTCCTAGAAGTGGGCAAACCCAAGGAGTGCAACTTTGCCCAAGGAGGGCTAAATGCATGAAATAGTGTGTCAAAACAAGTCAAAAGGCCACCAAAGCTTAGATCCAAGTAGTTTAGGCAAGTATGAGTGTGGATGTTGAAAATCAATGGCATCCAATGGCTAGATCTCCATAGATCTGAGATTTAAAATGCATCACCAAATTGACCCAAGTGGGGCACAACCCTCAAAATGAGGAATGGGGCCCACAAGTCAAAAATCAACAAGGTGAAGCACTAGGGGTAGGTTATCAAGTAAGGAGAGTATGAATCAAGTGGGATCTTACCTACCCATGTGTTAGATCTAACCCAACTAGCTTCTCCCAAGGGGTGCGATTTGCCTCAAGAGGGCTATTTTGCCTTGAAAAGTGTGTCAAATGGAACCCAATCACCACCAAACTATAGATCCGAATTGTCGTGGATGATATAAAGGTGGGTTTTCAATATCTTTTCAAAAGCTAGGGTAGATCCAAGTAGATCTAAGAAAAACAAAATGAGGGTTTTAATCAATTAGGGTTTTTATGATCTAGAAGTTATGGATAAGCCAAGGAAAAAGAAAACCATACCTTTGGAACATACCTGGATGAAGAGATGAATGCTAGTTGAGATGAGGATTACTTTTGCCAAAGATCAAATGAAGAATTTTGAAGCCCTCTTGCCAAATCGATTTTCTTCAAGCCACATGTGTGTCCCTCTAACCTGTCAAAACCAAGGAGCAAAGCATCAATCAGTTTAACATGTTGAAGGTAGATACAAGCAAGAGAGAGATAAGCAAAGAATAGTTGGCACAAAGACAAAACCACTCCCTGTTTAACCAAAACGTCCTCCTCCAAGCTTGAAGGGCAAGCCTTCCCACCAATTCGCACTTGTCAAAAACGTCCTCTTAACCTGTAAAAAAGTATGGCAACATATGCAAGATAGCTACAAGAGATCCTCCAGTGCAATGGACAAAAGCATTTATAATCAAAGCAACCAACATCCACTCCAAGATCCAAGCATGTACTCCAAAAGATAGAAATTTTATTCCAAGAGCCAAGAGCCAAATTCTCTAGATGATTTTACAATGAGGAGGTCTCCTCCTTATATAGGATAATAAAGACCAAAACCCTAGATCTCAAAACCACTTTATGAAATGAGTGGTTGAGATTAAAAGATCTCAATACATGATCAATGGCTAAGAATGAATCATAACAATATAACACATGGATCACTCAAACAATGATGACGTCATAGCTAAAAGATACTCATGGAGGGTGACGTCATCCACTAGAGGGGCTAAAAGTACAAGAGCCCACCTCGTATGACTAGGGCATGACACATGGAGCTCATGGTGGGGCTAGGAGGCATCAATCCTTACTAGCTCATCCCCATGGCACAGCAAAATAATATAATATGTCCAAAATAAATACAAATGATCAAATCTGTCCTCAAAATCTATGACAGACAAGCAGTAAAAGGCCTCCTGTGGCCTCTGTGGACCCACCAAAGTGATGAAAACTGGCTGGAAGATAAGGAGTTCACCCTGGAATACCTCTGTGAAAACCAAGTGCCAAAACCTTGCCTCAATTGCCCAAATCGAATTCCTCAGTGACCCTTTTATCCCATTTATGGACTACCTCGGTAACTATGAAAGTGTTGAAACTGCCTCTTAGGGCACCTGCGCTGTCAAACTGAGCCTACCAGGCTCTCCAGACGGGGGGATAAATGGTAATAACAAGTGGCTGGACCACCCCCTCCTCATACAGCACCCTAGGTGAATTGGCCTCTCACGGCCCCTGCTGCTCAGGCTGGGAAATCAGCCCCAAATCTGGTCAACAAGTGTAAAACTGCATCTATCACTTTCAAAAGTGCCCGGAACTGAAAGATAAGTGTCGCATTGGATCCAGAAGACCCAAATCTACTAAGAGTGTGTACTCATACACCATGGGTTGCCCTGATGGGTTAACTGTAGGGTCCACCATATATGGACAGTGCATAATCTGATGATTAGAAGTAATAATAAAACATGTTGAACTGCATCAATCATCATTTGAATCATATGCCCATCATATAGTATCATCAATAGGAGTATGTGGGCCCATACATCATCATCAATAAGCCTTCATGGCCCACATCATCACGGATCCCAAGAAATGACCATAGTCAAACTAGGTTTGACTAGGTCCATATACAACCAAGGATAAATCATATCAATAGACTAAGACATGTTCCTCTAATCATACTCACAACTTAACTTAAAGTATAACATCATTCAGTGGCATTAATCATATTTATTCATTTCGTTGTTATTTATATTTACTTGCACAATAGCTTAAATGACAAACTCACCCATTGGACATGGTCTAACTACTAGCTAAGGATGAAGGCTAGGAACAAGGTTGGGTAAAGGGGGTGACTTGTCTAAACTTTAACTAAAAGATACTTTGGACTGGGAGAAGGGGAAACTACAAACTCTGTGCTGGAAAAAATAACACGGGGAATGGCTGTGCCTCACAAATGGGTAAGTTGTTTAGAGAGTGCTTATTCAACTTAGGCATCATGTCTACATCAAGTTGATCCAAGTTCATTAGGATCATTCAATTTCATTTCATGGCATTTTTGGCCTACATAACCCAAAATTTCATTAGGATCGTTGATTCCGGGTCGATTCCTCATCGAACCCTCAAAATCCAGGGATCTTTTTTTCAAGACCAATTCGCGAATTACGGAATCGATTCCGTCCGGAGCGCGAATTGGGATCGATTCGTTGGGGGGGGGGACCGATTCCCAGCAATGTAGGAACACCTTATGGGCCAAATGACCCATTATGTGGTCATTTGTGTCTTAATGGGGTCATGGAGCCCTTGGAGGTGGTCATGATGATCCTCTTGCTTGAAAAGGCTTGGGACTCACACACATAATGATGATGATGCCCTCACTTGCATGTGTGGTTGAAATGATGATAACCCTGTTGAAGAAGTCTTGTTTGACTTAAGGAAGCCCTTGAAGTCCATGGTGGCGTTAACGTGGCAACAAACACACAAAATTTGTATTGTGGTATGATGGCATATTTGGTTGCTTATGTTGATGATGGACTTGAAGTCCATGGAATCCTTGCATGAGGATGCCCTTGATAAAGTCTATTTTAGCTCATGCTCATGGTGGATGGTTCAAAATGACCACGCAAATGATGAAGAAGCCCCATACGTTTGAAGAACTTGATGCATTACTTTTCCATGGATGCACAATGTGACATGGAGATCTTGAATCAATTAAATGATGACATGACAAACACATTACACCTTGAACTAATTAAATGATGACATGGCAAACATTTTTTTTAGAACAGCAAGCAAGAAAAATGGTATATAAAACATATATATTATTTGGTGATAGGTCGGCTCAGTCAAAACTTAAAAGGGAGTTCAAAACACAAATATATAGTTGAATTAAATGACAAGTCGGCTCCAATTGAAGTTTAAAGTTAAAATTAGATTATTTACCAAACATGTCGGCTCCATAAAAATTGGCATGAAAAAGTGTATAAATAAAGGGCTCACGACCTCATTTGTGGCGTGGAAAATTTAGGGAGCTCCCAGGAAATTCGATTGTCTCTTCTGAGAAATTTCGGACTGTCATCCCTGTGGAAGAAGATGACTGTCTCAGTGGCTGCAATAGAAGGAGCAGCAGGACCAGTGTAGCAGAACAGAAAAATTATTTCTATATCCTTGATTTCTGGGGCTTCACTGAGTGATTGACAGATTGGTGACATGATGCTGAAATGACAGTGGATATGTTTATGGGCAGTCAGATGATATAAGAAGAATGATAAAGACTTGATAATGATTGTAGACAGTATGATAATGGACAGTTTGAAGATATGATTGGAGACATGCTCATGATCAGTGATATAATGATATGTGACATTTTGATGATGATGCCTGTGGATCCATGAACAGCATGATCAAATATCTGTGGGTTGATTGGATGTGCTGATGTGACAGTGATTGATGATGGACATGTGTGATTTCTGGGCAACAGTAAGGTTAATATAAAGTGCATGGACAAAATGAAGATGTTGGGCAGTTGGTTGATATGTTAGGGCAGAAAAATTGTTGAGATGATGACACATATGAACATAAAATATCCATGTTGAAAACGTTGTGATGATGCTCGATTTTCTGGGTTGTTTAGGGTAGCAGAATGCATGACTGCTGAAATGCATGGACAGAATTTTGATGGACAGTGTTCATAGAATTCTTCTAGGGTTACAGTATGCTGAAGAATTGATGAAGATGATGATGGCTTAGAATGCTCAGAAAGATTATAATATCTGAGATGCTGGACAGTATGAATTCCACGATTGTTTTGGGGTTACATAATGGTAATATGAAGACATGGTGATGATACTTGTAGTTGTAAGACTAGATGCTGACAGAAGTTCGAAGACAGTAATGATTTGGTGAAATGTATTTGATATGCTAGTGATGATGCTGACAAAGAATAATGAGTAATGAAACATGAAGATGTAATATGTACATGCAATACAAGCAGGGTCTTGTATCCATTTTCTTAGTAGGATCTAAGAAAAACCAGGCTGGGTCCTGTATGAGAGTTGGTGCTCTTTTGTTTCAGTTGGTGTTGAATTGCCTCACGGTTGTAGCCGTTGAACCAAATACAAAAAGATTACAATTATATCTTGTGTCTCTTGTGTTGATATATTTTATTTGATAAATGACGTGATTGGTAGATAGTTCATTGATGAATATGATTTTGATGTGAATGTGAATTGATTATATAAGAGTTGGTGATTGAAGAAGTAAAATTTGATTAAGTATAGGCTCACTGATTCACCCCCCCCCCTCTCAGTGAGTCATTGTGTCTAACAAAAGGAACCACTACACTCTTCCAAATACAGTACCAGTTGAAAGGGCTTACTCGAGTAAGAGATTCATAGTTTATATTAGTTAAGCAACCCCACAAGTGGTTAAAATTAATAAAACGAACCTAGAATCTATTCCTCGTATGCTCTGGACCTCTGTGGCTCGTCCGATCAGTTGGTCACATCAGAAAGGGATTAGAGTGTCTAGTCTAATAGGAAAATCGACATAAAACTAATCTTCAAGAATTAGGTAGGCCGCAGAGAGTGACTAGCATAGAGTCAGGGGATACTCATTAATGAGGTTCTGTTCTCTCCCCGTTGGACACTTGGTAAAGATGCTCTTGCACTCAGTTCAAGAAGGAGAGTCTTAGTGGGCCAAACCAAGAACAAACCCACTAACAACCATCACTTTTAATAATAAAATTTACCAAGAACAATTGCACAACATTTCCTTTTCGGCATTTCATTTTGGCATTGGTTTTGTTATTTGATATCTGTAATGTTGAAATGATTATGCTTTGATGATGATGATGTATATCGAATGCTGTGAGGTTTGATGTTATATTGTTTAATAATTTAACTCCTAGATTTTTAGCTTTTATTTTTAGAATAAAAGCTTTAGATTTATTTTTACAAGGACCACCCCCCTGTGACAGCACTTGACTTTGGCTTGCCCCCAAGCACACACCCAGTGGCTTGAAAATTTAATTCAGTATGATCTAGGATCTTATCTGAGAGAATAACAAGCACAAGAAATCAATCACAAGAGACAATAGACACAAAGCATTTCACCGGGGAAACCATAAAGGAGAAAACCCCACAACTTCCTCAGAGATAGAATGAGCAATAGCACAAAACCCCAAAACAATAAGATAGACTCCAACAGCTCCTCCTCCTCCACTTGTGCGAACTTGTCTCTCTCTCACTTATGTGAATGAGTGAGTGAATGATCAAATGAGAGAGTCACACTGTCTATTAACACTTTACTTCACTTGCCTTTTTCCTTAACTAGGCCGACTTCTCCTAGGAGCGTCTAATAACCCATTAAACCCTAACTCTGGGCCAACCCCACTAGGGGAGTCTAATAACCCACTTAAGTACAATAATAACCTTCCCGATCGGAGGAATGAAACCTCTCCGTCGGAAGTATAATGACAATATAAAATATACAAGTGAAATACATTCCGAAGTTACAAATACATCAACACTCCCTCTTAACTAGGAAGGTATTCTCTTGACACAGTTCATCGACACAAGTCTTCATCACTGGATCATCATCAAAGCTAGATCATCATCATCACTGTTGCTGCTATCTCGATCATCAATCTCCAATCTACTCGTCATAGGAAGTTCTACAGAGGCAACCCTTTTTCATGCTGGATGTAGGCCTAGCCTCCATGTAGGTCTTCATCATCTCTACGAGCAAGCCATCAAGTAGGTACATCTCAGGACTGATTACACTGCCTCTGCAAAACCTGCAAGATCTCCCAGGACTGATTATATGCCACTGCAAAACCTGAAGGAGCATCCCAGGACTGATTATATGCCTCTGCAAAACCTGTGTACCCTACTGTCACCTCATCATCTTTAGATCATCTCATCGTCAACGGAGCACAGCCCAGATGCACACAACACAGCACTTACAATCACCTGCATGGAAGGACTTTCCTCTGACCATTCGAGAAAGGCTCAGCAATTACATCAACGACCATGGAAGGACTTTCCTCTGACCATGTCGGAAAAGCTCGGCAATTATATCAACGACCATGGAAGGACTTTCCTCTAACCATGTCAAAAAAGCCACGGCAATGACATCAACGACCATGGAAGGACTAACCTCTGACCATGTCGGAAAAGCCACGCCCAGCCCTTACATCTGCACCATGGGAGGACTTTCCTACAACCATCTGAGAATGGCCCAGCCCTTACATCTACACCATGGGAGGACTTTCCTACCACCATGTGAGAATGGCCCCAGCCCTTACATCTACACCATAGGAGGACTTTCCTACCACTTTGTGAGAATGGCCCGTGTGCATCTGCGTCTTCCGGACTCATCACTTCCCGTTGGAAGGAACCTCGATTTGAAGTACACCAAGCTTCTCTCTGAAGTATTCAAACTTCACTCTGGCCAGCGGCTTGGTCAATACATCGGCTATCTGCTCGTCCGTCGCAACATATTGGAGCTTCACTGCTCCTCTCTGCCCCATATCCTTGATATAGTGGAACTTGATCTCAATGTGCTTCGACTTGTCATGGAACACTGGGTTCTCCGACAACTTCACACAACTCTGGTTGTCGCAATATATACAAGTAGCATCCAACTGGAGATCAAACAAATCAAACAGTAGCTTCCTTAGCCATACTGCCTCACAACTAGTCGAACAAGCTGCGACATACTCTACTTCGGCTGTACTCAGTGCCACGCAGGACTGCTTCCTGCTAAACCAAGAGATCACACCTGATCCCATACTGAAGCAGCACCCCGAAGTGCTCTTCCTATCAATGGCACTGCCTGCCCAATCTGAATCAACATAACCCTCTAGGTTAATCTTCTGATTCGCATCATACTTGAGCCCATAGTCAACCGTACCCCTCAGGTACCTCAGAATATGCTTTGTAGCAATCAGGTGAACATGTCTCGGATCCGTCGGGAACTGGCTCTTTGTGTTCATAGCAAAGCAAATATCTGGTCTTGTATTCATTGGGTACATCAAGGACCCAATCATCTGACAATACATTGTGGCATCAACCGACTCTGATGAAGCATCACTCAATAGCTTCAGGTTCGATGCCATAGGTGTGTCCATGGCCTTGCAGTCCATCATCCAGAACTTCTTCAGGATCTCTACTGCATACTTCCCTTGTCCAAGGAAGATTCCATCCGCACTCTGCCACACCTCCATGCCTAGAAAATAGTGCATCCTACCCAAGTCCTTCATCTCGAACTCGGCAGCAAGCTTCCTCTTCGTATCAGCAATCAATCCATCCTCACCTGTCACAAACAGGTCATCTACATACAGTAGGAGTATCACTGGATTGCCTTCCTCAACCTTGTAGTAAAGGTTGGAATCCGCTTTACTCTTGATAAAGCCCAAACTAGTCAGGAAGCTGTCTATCCTACCATACCACATCCTGGGTGCTTGTTTCAATCCGTACAAGGCTTTCTTCAGTTTGCACACATGAGTCTCCCTGTCATGTGTCTCAAACCCGAGTGGCTGCTCCACATATACTTCCTCTTCCACTACACCATTCAAGAACGTTGTCTTGACATCCATCTAGTGTATCTTCCACTTCATCACTACAGCCAGAGCAAGTACTGATCTGATGGAAGTATATCTGGCTACAGGTGCAAATGTCTCCTCATAGTCTATTCCTTCTTTCTGGGAGAAGCCACGTGCCACAAATCTTGCCTTGTATTTCTCTATGTTAGCATCTGCAGCATGCTTGATCTTGTAGATCCATTTGGAAGTCACAACAGACTTCCCTCCAGGTCTCGGGACCACATCCCAAACATCATTCTTCATGATCGACTAGTACTCCTTGATCATGGAATCCTTCCATTCTTTCTTCTCAGCTGCTTCCTCATAGTTGGAAGGCTCTTTGTCAATGATGTCACACAGCAGGGCTACATAACTAGAGAATGGTCTCGGCCTCTTGCTTTCTCTATGCATTCCTTTTGGAGCACCATATCTCTCTGCATCTTGAATTGCTTCTCGTACCTATGCTGGTTTCCTCTTGTGAGAATTCGTCTCACGGGGTGGATCTACAAGTTCCTATGGATCTTCCATCTCACTGGCTTCTTCTGGATTTACTTCATTCATTGTTGTATCTTGGATCCTGGGTGCTTCTGGTTCTTCAATGTCTTCAACAGGTAGCTTTCTGGATCTTCGTTGTTCTTCGAAACAAGTCTCTCTTGTAGGTGATGGTACACAGTCTTTCCTACAAGACAAGTTCAATTGCATGATTAGAAACATCTCATAGTTTTCAGAACAAATTCTTACACAAAGATATATGTCACACAGTCATGCAATTATCTTAGCCAATGCTTCGATACAACATTCATTCATATCCCGTAACTTTCTAGATGCCTTCCATCTCTACCAGAACATTGTTAAGAGTGTGCACTACTCCCAACATGTCAGCAAAAAAGGTTTCATACTAAATCAATGGAATGTTGTACAGTGCCATAGGCCACTTACCCATCACATGAATATTAGTAGTATACTGTTCATTAATGCAAATATCCTAATATGCATAATACCTAAATCTAGGAACATAAGTATGAACGATATTATTTAAATAATCAGATATACAAGAAATGACAATTCAAATACTTATCTTTGTCTGTTTGTTGGGTGGACTCCCTCTCAATCTTTGCTTCCTTATAGGAACTACTGGAGTGTGCTCCCTCTCGATCTTCGCTTTGCTCTCGCTACTTGGAAATGCCTTCTTCACTTTCTTTGCTTTGACTGGATTTCCGGAAGACCTTCAACTACTTTGCTTGCAAGTGATAGTGCTCTATAGTGCACATGTGCAAGCCTTCTATGCCATAGATCACTTGGCTCCATGGATTCATGGACCAAGGCTTGTTCTGGTTGGCCCTTCAGTTTGTATAAGCCTCCCTCTTGCTCTCCAATTACTACTGCATCATCTATGGTCTTTCCCTTTGGCCACATTAGAACTTGGCCATCTACAAATGCAACCCTCATACCTTTTGCATCCAATGCATATATGGAGAGAAGGTTCTTCTTTAGTCCTGGTACAAACAAGACATCCTTCATCTTCATAGACTTCCCAAAGTCTAGCTTATAAGAGGCTTCACCACTTCCTTTTATAGGATATTGGTAGTCATCCCCAAGTTTCACTTTGTGGGGTGACTCATGTTCAGATAGGTTCATAAAGGATTCCTTGAATCCTGTCATATGTTTGGAAGCCCCACTATCTATAAGCCAATCATTGCTTCCATGTGTAATAGTTCCTGTGAGGGCAGATATCAAAACATACTCTTCATCGCTTGAAGAATCTTCACTTTCTTCTCTGGCTCTCTTCCTGGGAGGTTCATCATCCTCTGCAGTGTGAGCATGATGCCTTCTTTTGTTGGTCTTCTTCTTGTGAGAGCCACCTTTATTATTTCTGTGACAATCCCTGGAGTAGTGTCCCTTCTCATCACATGTATAGCATCGAATGGTGGACATATCTCTTCGGGGTTTAAAGTTACCCCTCTGATTCTAGTGGTGGTGCTTTTCTTTCTTATTGTGGTGGTGCACCCTCTTGTCATCATGCCTTTTGGAGTGTGTTGTGAGAGCTTGGTCTTCATTACCCATCTTCTCTTCTCGAGCCACAAGTCGAGCTTCTTCTTGTGAGCATTCCTCCCACAACCTATTGAATGAGATGAGCTTCCTCCTAGCACAAATTCCTTGAATGAAGGAATCCCATGACCTAGGGAGACCATTCAAGTTGGTCATCACAATTTCACCATTCTCTATATCTTCTCCCACAGCTTCAAGTTGTTCTTTTATCTGAGAGACCCTTGTGAAGTAGGATTGCATGGTCTCTGCATTTTGTACCTTGACATTCTTTAATTGGTTCCGCAAAGTCATCTTCCGATTTATGTTCTTCCCTTCAAATAGCTTGGTCAAGGAATCAAACATCTCCTTGGGTGTCTTTAGAGAAGACACATGAGGTATGAGATGGTCTTTGATAGAATCTACAATAATCCTCTTGGCCTTGACCAAGTTCTTCTTATGTAAGGCCTTAGCCTCATCTCCCTCTGGGATTGGAACCTCTTCACTTATGTAGGTGTCCAATTCATTCTCTTCTAGGATTAACCCAATCCTATACTTCCATGCTCGGAAGTTATCAGCCCCTTCAAGCTTATCCTCAAGCTTGGTGTGGTCAAACATCTTAATGAGAAACTCAAATGGAAATAAAAGATTTAGATCTTACCACTTTAACTTGCTTAAACTAGATCTGGAGCTGGCTAGGGTTTGACAAAGAAACCCTAAAAATTCAAACTTAGAATTTCAAACTTCTGACTGGACAAGGAGATGCAATTGATTGAGGCGAGCAAGCTGGTGTGCTCAGATTTTGAAAAATCCAAAAATTTATCCCTCAAAAGTGACCTGCGAATTTTGGATCTGCAATTTCTGTCAAATTCTGGTTTTCTAGTTTTTTGGGTTTTCTGGTTTTTCTGATCCAAAACCAAAACTAGGGTTTGATAGATCCCGGGGTTCTACCCAACCAAAAACTTCAATCTTGGTCTCTAAATTTCAATTTTGCTGAGGAGATCAATCCTATGCTGAGAGAACTCCAAAATTCCACTTCTATCAAAAGCCCTAATTTCCCGCAGCAGTGACGGGCCAAAAACTAAAAATGCTCGGAATCAAATTATGTCTTGACAGAAAGATGCGCCTTCCTTAGGAGAGTCAGCCTAGCCTCCTTCCTTTGATGATCTGTGGAAAGGGACCCAAAAATTAAGAAGCCCTAGCTTCCGCAGCTGCACGGCGTCTTCTTCTCACGTTAGCTCTGATACCATGTTAGTTTTTCAACATTTAATTCAATATGATCTAGGATCTTATCTGAGAGAATAACAAGCACAGCAAATCAATCACAAGAGGCAATAGACACAATGCATTTCACCGGGGAAACCATAAAGGAGAAAACCCCGCAACTTCCTCAGAGATAGAATGAGCAATAGCACAAAACCTCAAAACAATAAGATAGACTCCAGCAGCTCCTCCTCCTCCACTTGTGTGAACTTGTCTCTCTCTCACTTATGCGAATGAGTGAGTGAATGAGTGAATGATCAAATGAGAGGGTCACACTGTCTATTAACACTTTACTTCACTTGCCTTTTTCCCTAACTGGGCCGACTTCTCCTAGGAGAGTCTAATAACCCATTAAACCCTAACTCTGGGCCGACCCCACTAGGGGAGTCTAATAACCCACTTAAGTACAATAATAACCTTCCCGATCGAAGGAATGAAACCTCTCTGTCGGAAGTATAATTACAACATAAAATATACAAGTGAAATACATTCCGAAGTTACAAATACATAAACAGAGTTTTCAATTGCATTTGTGATCATTGTCATGCTCTTTGGTTTGTCTTGCATCCATAGTTCTTTCCTCTTGTAAATCAAATCTAACATTTGTTGTTTGTGTTGGAAATCACCTAGGGTTTGGAATTTCCACAGTTTCTACAATGTAATCATTTAATGAAAGTGGTCAAAACAAAAGTTAACACTGAATCAAAAACTTTCTACACTTTTAACTAAACTTTATCTTTATTTTCCCTTCAAATGGCACATTATTAAATAGAAATTTCATTGTGTTTCCCTAGGCATCTTGAACTAAGACATTCTTCCAAGTTCTCGAGCTCTTGATAGAGAGATACTTTCTTCTTTGTAGTTCCCAGCTCCATATCTCACTATTAGATGATAGACTTTCGATTCTAAGTCTAACATCTTATAGATTAGATCTGTTTATATAGGAGTTGAATTCGCACTCCTACTTGTGTATTGATTATGATGTACCTAGCAGTCCCTTTCACCTATTTATGGCCATTCATTGAAGATTAATAAAATCATCTTATCTTATCTAACTGAAACTATTTGATTGGAATTATATTGAATAAAATCATCAAGCAATCAAAAGCTTAAAAAATCAAACTAATTTTTTTGAGTGGCATTTCAACTTGAACACATTCTTAGACATAGATACACAACTATGTCTTGAAATGTAAACATAAATATATACAAATTTATAGATTTACTAGCATAATCCTCTTATTAGCAAAAGCTAATCTACCCTAAAGTTCAACTCAAATTTTGCAAAGCAACCAAGGTGGTTCAGATTCATACATGAGACACAGCAATGATGCCCAAACCATTTGGTCCAAATCCAGCCTCGAGCTTTTCAGAAAGATCAGTCCCTTTGTCCTGGTACAAGAATTAAATTACAATGAAGAACATCATAGATTGACTCAACTATCCACAAAGAAAAATGAATGATCCATCTCAATACTAGTAAGAATCTTCAACCATGAACTTTGTTTTTAACTAATAGGGAAAATGAATATAAACCCAACCAATTATATAGTTGTCAATCATTCCTGACTTATCATCAAAGAAAGAGCAAAAAATAATGTAATTTTCTATATACAATGTTAAACATGACGAGTATGTAACAAGGGATTCAATAGAAAACTAAAGTTACTAAAGTCTGATGGTGCTAAAGTGCACATCTTAAAATATGTCTTCCCTTAAGGTATGAAGATGATTTACAACAGTATTAGCTTTAAAGGTCCATTGGTATATTGATAGATGTCAAAAGATCTGTTGCAAAAAACAAGAAAGAGGAAAAGGAAAAAGAAATGACAATGGAACAAGAAATAGGAGCAAGAGGATTTCAGGAAAAGAAATCCCCCTTCCCCAGAATTTAATTTGGTGAAGGAAGACATCATTATACGGCTCTATGATTCCCCTAAAAAATGGCATGGTTATCTAGAATCATAAAAAAGCCAAGGTACCCAAAAAAATTCCCTTAAAAAGAAGCCCCCTTCCTCAAATTTAAGTCAGTGAAGACATCATTCTATTCCTTGTTAACATTGAATTTGCCCTAGGCATATTCAATGTTAAGCTTCAGCTTGTTGGTGAGAACATCTTTTGGTTCCAGTCTTTGAAATAAGGCTGAATTTTATGTCCAGATATTTTCAGAGTGACATGCATGGGAGAGTGATTGCTTCAGATGGGTACATTCCGATCCGAGATCTATTATTTTACGGAAGTTTCTATTGTTTTCAGAATTACATCTTGGAAATTCCATAGTAGCCATGTTTTAGCAACTGGTTGAAATTTTGAGTACCCTTTGGTTGTTCACTAAAAGGGTATTCTTAAATTTTTTAATTTGTTTTTTTTTTAGTTTCTATTTTTTAAAGCTTTATTTTGGTAATCCAATTAGGTTTCTGGATACCTTTTTAGGAGGAGAGCATATGTGTGACTTTTGGTGCTGATCAGAGAAAGCATATCTTTGGGGTTTCTATTTTTTGACAGAGCTATACATGGATGGGTTCATGCAGTGATGGAGAAGAAAACCTAGTTTCAAGTAATTTCAAGGAAGTGCAAAATTAGGTCAAAATTAGGGCATCTTCTCTAAAAATAAGAGTTGTAGATTGAATGAATGGTATGTGGAACAACGGTTTATGTTTACTTGTGAGTGCAGGTTACCAAGCCTTGGTAGAGCAAGTGAACCATCCATAAGAAGATATTTTTGGCAGAGGCAATCTTATCCAAGTGCTTTTTTTTAATCTTATCCAATGTGCTTTTTCTGGATCTTATCTTGTCCGTTTTGAGCCAGAAGCAGTGTACACTGCTTGATGTCTATTAATAGCAGCAGCAAGTTAAATGAGTTGTACATGTAGTAGTCAGTTATGTTTAATTGTGAGTGAAAGTTACAATGACCTAGTAGAGCAAGTGGATCAACCATGGGTGATATAATTGGCATGCATCTAAGAAGGTGGAATCATGCAATTGCAAGCTTTGGAACTATTTTGAGGTTGCTTTTGCATTGTCAAGACAAAAGCACACATATTTTTTATATTCAAATATTGTTTGACCAGTGAGCATGAGTGAGCATGCATACATGTTAATTATTGGAACATTTGCTATTTCATTGGATGAGGGGCTCTTATCATATCCTTGAGGATTTATTTGTGACATGTTAGTGCAAGTTATTCC
Organism: Larix kaempferi; assembly: GCA_027924585.1. Taxonomy (NCBI): domain Eukaryota; kingdom Viridiplantae; phylum Streptophyta; class Pinopsida; order Pinales; family Pinaceae; genus Larix; species Larix kaempferi. Next base: position 13,332,144 of record BSBM01000088.1, on the reverse strand, counting down.
ATGAGCTTGACTTGTTAGAGTAGGTTGGAGCTTCTGTTTGTTTTTTTTAGACAAATTTCGTGCATGTGTTGGGCACTCCACTTTTGTTGGCTTTCCAAGGCTTGGGTGAAGATCAGGCCACCTAAAGCAAGGCACTTTCTATTGGATTGATTTGGCAGGATTTTAGGGTTTCTATTCTGGGTTTTGAGATATTCTTGGATAGGTGTTTTGTATTGATCCATTCTCAATCTATAAGAGATGGAATTTTCAAAGAAATAGTGATCTGTAATTAGTCCTCCCACTTCCAATCTTCACTTTTTGAATCCTTTCATGTCATATCTTTGAATGAGTTCACAATTGAGTGTTGGAGTGACTCCCATAGTATTCACATGACTTTGTGTCTAATTGTTGCGAGGCTAAAGTGCAGTGACTTTACATCCCCTCAAGTCGTTTGGATAGCCAATCTGATATTCTCATACTTTGTAATTACATCTCTAAAATAAAGGGGTATCTCTTTTAGCAACCAACTCTTTGTTATGGATGAAGTTAATGGTTTGATGTGGAGCTTTCAGAATTAATGAGCTTCAAGTAACACTTGCCTCATCAATATTCTGACTCCATGCCCATTGGATTAAAGCTACCCATCTAAAAAATATTTAAAAAGAACAAATTTTTTTTGGAGATTTTGTGTTTTTCCTGTAAGAGATGGAATTTTCAAAGAAATGGTGATCAGTATTTAGTCCTCCTCCCACTCCCATTCTTCACTTTTTGAATCCTTTCATGTCAGATCTTTGAGTGAGTTCATGGTTGAGTGTTGGAGTTACTCCCATAGTATTCACATGACTTTGTATATGACTGTTGTGAGGCTAAAGTGCAGTGACTTTATGTCCCCTTAAGTCGTTTGGAATCTTGGATAGCCAATCTGATATTCTAAATTCTAATACTTTGTAATTACATCTCTAAAATAAAGGGGAAACTCTTTTAGCAACCAACTCTTTGTTATGGATGAATTTAATGGTTTGATTTGGAGCTTTCTGAATTGATAAGCTTCGAGTAACACTTGCCTCATCAATTTTCTTCTCTTCTGACTCCATGCCCCTTGGATTAAAGATACCAATCTAAAAAATATTTTAAAAGAACAATTTTTTTGGCAGATTTTGTGTTTTTCTTGCAGATCTGCAACTTTTTGACGCAGATTGGTAGTGATTTATTGCAAATTGACTAAGGGCAAACACTGATTTGACATTGTTAACTGTAAATCTGAACTGTACATGTTCTGAAGTGTTTAGTGGCAGAAATATGAACTATTTTGGAGATTTCAGCTGGTATATTTCCCAGATTTAAGTCTTTTGCAGGCTACAATTAAAGATTTGTTTAATTCAGATCACTAGGGATGCCCCTGAAGCTAGCAAGCACTAGTCCAAAGCGAAAGGGACTGTGCAAGGTGACATTGGCACATTTTCTAAGTATTAGTTCAATCCCCTTGGCACTAAATTCCTTGAGGGCAGTTTCGACTCTCGAGTGATAACATTTTTGGCACCATTGTTGAGGACAGCAGCCAGACTCCCCAGGATTTGTAGCACCATGGCTACAGAATATCAATGTATATTGCTTTGGTTGAAGGTTTTGATATTCACCTGGCAACTCCACTACTGACTCACTGAGGGATCAACACAGTTTGCATGTACAAGGAATTTTCAAGTTAATCTTGGTAAAAATATTCCACCTTTGCAATTCATGCTCTTCACATGGAGAAGCTTTATGGGATATGTGAAAGGTTGAAAAGGATTTGGCAGATACTTTCAGCTTCGAGGGATGATGTCTATTGTATAGCATGTAGGGTGCCTCATACAGAGGATGCATGTGGCATATTTCCAGTGGTTGATCATTTATTTGAAAGTCATAAAGAAGACCAAGATCACGGTGAGAATTTTCTCAATGGTTGAAGATGAAGATGAGAATTATGACACTAAGAAAGATGAGCTGATTATAAAGTATGAGTTGTTAATTCTTTGTAGGAATGATTTCAGATTCGAAGAGGAGGTAGGAATTACGGTTTGAATCAGCAAGAGAGTTTACTGCCCCTTCATTTAATGTTGTCAATTCAAGAAGAGCACCATGAAGGACTTCATCAGTCTCCGGAAATCAATGATGACATGCCTTCCTTTAATTGTAGATTTGATGATATGGATTATTATGGTATGCCTTCTTCTCCCATTGTTGAAAGTGAATCAATTGAAGATGTTCAAGAATGAGGAGTTGTTGAGGTTCAAAAAGTTAATGAAGCTGTGCCTCTTTCGGTTGATCACATATCTAATAAAGAGCAAATTTAATCCTGAAACACTGACTTCCCCAGTGATTGTTTTGGTGTTGAAGCTGAAATACCTACACAGTGTGAAGGATGGCCTACAGTTCAGGAAGAGCATGATTTTTATTGCACCAAGGAGGTGATAGCAGCTGCTATTATTTTCGAATAGAAGGAGAAATCTGTTGATTTGGTAATGGTTTCTCAATCTGACTTTATTTTAGCATTTATTTGTGAAACAAATCAATGCCCAGATTTTGGAAATTATGTTAACCCAGTTGAGCAATTACATGAAGGATTGAGGATACTTCTGAAATTGATGCTTTTGATAGAAGAAATTTTCTAAGTCACGGTAAACAAATTCTGCACTGTAATCCAATTCCCACAGGGAACTAAAAAACAGAAGAACTAAGAACCTATCAAAACAGCTCTGTAATAAATGTGAGAATATACAAACAAATGCAGTAGAAACAATAAACATAATACAATAGACAACTGTCAAAACCTGTTGCTGTTTTTATTAATTCTGAACAGGAAAAAAATCTGCTACAATAAAATAGCTCTAAACTGCTAGCTGCTAGACACAAGACTCAATGAAAGAATCTGCAACTCTGCTCTCTCTCTTATGGACCTAAGAAGGGTGTACTAGGGTTTACAAAATAGGTTTGCATGTGACTCTAACTCGGAAATAGAATTTGCTTTATCCTAAGTCAAACTCAGAAATAGAATTGAGTTTATCCTAAGTCAAACTCAGTAAAATTTACTAAAAAATAAAACCAAACTGCATTTTACTTTTATTGTAACTACTAAAAATAAAACCAAACTGAATCTTTAACTAGTAGCGCTCGCCTCTAAGATTAGCTGATGGTGGCACATGCCTTATCTAAGGCTAGCTGGCAGGCACATGCATGCCCTCTTCCTCTATAAATCAAGAGTGATGTGCCTCCTCCATGAGAACTATGATGCATTCTCTCTAGCTTCTACAGGACACAATACAGTGTTGCTGAACAGATGCCCAGATCAACAAGTGCCCAGATTTGCTACTGTAGAAGACTTTCTGAGGTACACTCACTAACATTGATGAGATACACCCAAATGATCCTATTTATGATACTAATAAAAAGGAGGAAAAGCAGAGTTTAGAGCCTGATTTGTTGACCCTTCTCAATAGTGATTGTCACTTTGAAGAGAAGGTGCAACAAATTAGTCATAAAGATATAAATCAGCATGAAAATCTATTATCCTTTCCTATGGAGATGCCAATTCAAGAAGAACAGATTATTTAGATGTCATGGCAGAATGAAGGACAACTTCTGGATTTTCTGGTAGTATGGGAATGATTGTTGCCACTAATTTCTCTAAACAACAGAGAGAATATATTGTTTTGGTAATGATCTCAATCTGATTTTAATCTTCAGCTTTATTCTCAATTTAATCATTGCTTGGATGTCAACATTCACAATGACCCCATTGAATTGTGAATGGCAGAGGTATTTCAGAAGATAGTTCAGAAAAGTTCTCCTTACTATGGTCTAGAAATCCAACATGGTATCAGAGCAAAGTTTCTGAAATCTTCCAGATTCTGTGTATGGAAACACAAGTTGTTTGAAGTATAGAGTGTTGTCAAAGGATTTCAATGGGTGGTATGTCCAAGCTTCAGTGATCGAAGCAGAATTGTGCCAGTAATTGGCACATGGACCTGAGAAGGGTTGTGGGGTGTAAAACCCTAATTGATCCAATGATTGTAGATTGTGGTTTGTTCAAAGAAGTTGCAACAATGGCAACTCTCATTATGCGAGAGAGTCACTTGTTGGAGGGAGCCTCCAACTTTGTGCCATGGAAATTGAGATCCTAGAATAGCGAACTTATGGTACTGTTATCACACAACTTGTAGTTGTCCATAAAGGTATCCCATCCGGGATGGTAGAGGAGATGGACAACTAAAGAGGTGACCCAAGAGATGCCACGGTTCCCAATGCAAGCTGGGTGTCACGATAACCGAGGCACTCTTCACTTTAGATCAGGACTAATCAAGATCAAGGGGGAGACCCTAGCCAATCAATGAAGATTAGATAACCCAAAGGTTCCTAGGGAAATGTGTAAGTTGAGTTACGGAAACCAATGAGTGAGTTAGATTAAGTGGACCCAAGAGTTTAAGTGTGGTTGAAGAGGCTTAAGAGGTGACAAGTGTTTCAACCAATGAATGATTAAGGTCACTTATGGAGCTCAAATGGATAGATCTAGTACCATGAAAATACACAAGTGGAGCCCACTCCTTAAAAAGTGGAAAATGGTCCAAATGGGGCCCACAAGGTCAAGTTGGGGCGAGATGGCACTAAGTGGTATGCAATGATGTAGATCTATGGATCTAAGATGAATGAGGCAACACCCACATATGGGATCTAGCCAAAAGACAACCAGCCCAAGGAGTGCGATTGACCCAAGGGAGACTAGTGCCTTAAATTGAGGGGGCAAATGGAGTCCAAATTTCACCAAAATGTAGATCGGGGTAGTTAAGGCAATTATCAAGGTGGGTTTGAAATGGCATGCCCCAATATGAGCTCGATCTCCATAGATCTAAGATTGAAAATGCAACACCAAGTGACCCAAGTGGGGCTCAACCCTCAAATTGAGGAATGGGGCCCACAAGGTGAAAATCAACAAGGTGAAGCACTAGCGGTAGGTTATCAAGATGGATCTATCCAAATCAAGTGGGATCTCACCTACCCATGTCAAGGAACTAGCCCAACTAGCCTCCCTCAAGGAATGTGATTTGCCTCAAGGAGGGATAGGTGCCTTGGGAAGTGGGTCAAATGGAGGCCAATCACCACCAAAATATAGATCCGAATTGTCGTGGATGCTATAGAGGTGGGTTTTAAATATTATCCCCAAAGCCAAGCTAGATCCAAGTAGATCTAGGAAAAGGTAAAAATGAGGGTTTTGATTTTAATACTTTGTGTGACCAATAGGATGGAGAACAAGCAAAATCAATACATGCCTTGTATATTTTACCTCAAAAGCTTGCGGCCTCTTAGAATATGGATGATTCTTGCCCTTAGTTACAATTCCAAGCTTGATCCAAGTGTCTTCAACCCAAATCGTCCAAGCCCTAGGAGGAGAGATGCCCCATGCAACTTGTAAATCAAACTACAAAATGTTAGATTTGATCCACAAATCAATGAGATCTAAGCATGTCATGTCAAAGAAGCAATCAATGGACAAAGCACAATTGAAAAACTCCCTCAAGATAAAGACGTCTTGCCCATGGGGGATGTGAGCAACACCTACAATCTTCCCATCAAGCAAGTCGCACAGCTAGCTTCAATCAATTTGGCCTCCCTCTGTAGAAGTCGATTTCACCTGTTACAAGCAAGGATGTCTAAAATAAGAGATGCAAAATCATATACAAGAGTAACCCAATCAAAGCCAAGAAGTAGATCTCCAAAATAATATTTTCATTCCAAGTTTCCCAGAGCCCAAAGGTGCTTTACAATGAGGGGGGTCTCCTCCTTTTATAGGATAATAAAGACCAAAACCCTAAACCACAAAACCACTTTTTGAAACTAGTGGTTGAGATCAAAAGATCTAACAATCTAATCAATGGCTAAGATGAGCCAATACATAATATCACATGGATCACTCACTAAGTGATCACGTCATAGCTAAAAGTGACTAAGTGAGGGTGACGTCATGCCTCAAAGGGGACTAAGTAACATGGGCCCACCATCTATGACATGGACAAGACTCAAAAGACACATGGTGGGGCTAGGAGGTATCAATCCTTCACTAGCTCGTCCCCATGGCACAATAATATAGAATAATAGGACCATGACATGTCCAAATAACACAAATGATCAAAATCCTATCTCCAAAACTGAGCGAGACAAGCAGTAAAAGGCCTCTTGTGGCCACTATGGACCCCACTGACTGATGCCAACTGATCTAGGAGAAGGGGAGGGTCACCATAGATGACCTCTAAGAAGACCAAGTGCCAAAACCTTGCCTCAATTGCCCAAATCGAATTCCTCAGTGACTCTTTTATTCCATTTTTTAATCCTCCTGAAAACCTTGAAAGTGCCCCGAACTGCCATCTAGGGTGCCTGCGTTATCAAACTGAAGGTACCAGGCTGTCCGGAAGGGGGGTATAATGGTAAAATCAAGTGGTTGGACCACCCCCTTCCTCTGTAGCGCCCTAGGCAACGACTGGCCTCCAAGGCCTCAGCTGAACAGGCTGGATCAGCATGCCCAAACTGGTCAATAGGTGGATAACTGCTACTATCATCATCAGAAGTGCCCGGAACTAAAAGATAAGTGTCTCAATGGATCCATGAGACCCTAATCTACTAGAAATGAGTACTCATACACCATGGGTTGACCTGTGGGGTCAATTGTAGGGCCCACCATACCCGGCCAGTGTAAAATATGATGATCTGGAAATAATAATAAAACTGACCAACTGCATCAATCATCATCTGAAGCATATGTCCATCATATGGAATCATCAGTAGGTGTATGTGGGACCACAAATCATCATCTATAAGCACAAGTGATCCATCTCATCACGGATCCCAAGAATGACCATGGTCAAACTATGTTTGACTAGGTCAAAATACAACCAAAGACTAGATTATAGCAACAGACTAAGACATGTTCCTTTAATCACATTCACAGCTTAACTTAAAATACAAACATCATTAAGTGGCAGTTAATACATGTATATATATCAATGTTATTTATAATTTACTTGCACAGAAGCTTTAAAGACATACTCATTCAACGGACATGGCCTAACTGCTAGCAAAGGGTGAAGGCTAAGAAGAAGGCTAGGCAAAAGGGATGACTTGACCAAACTCAACTAAGTGACATTTTGGACGGGGAAAGGGGGAAGCTACACTCTGTGCTGGACAAAATAACAAAGGGAAGGGTTGTGCCTCACAAATGGATAAGTTGTTTAGAGAGTGCTTATTCAACTTAGGCATCGTGTCTACATCAAGTTGATCCAGGTTCATTAGGATCATTCATTTCGATGGCCTTTTTGGCCTATATGAGCCCTCTGGGATTTCACATGCGCTAAAAAGCACAACTAATCGCAGCTTGCATCCAGGGCATATTTACATTTACAAGGTCAACAATAATAGATATAACATTTGATTAACCATTGCTTTTTTGGACCTTTTCTATACCCTTCGCGGGGTATTTTAGCAGTTCATTGCTACAGCCTTTATTCACGTGTGTTAAGAAACACATTCTAGAATTTTAAGTTCGCAGGCTTTCATAATACATTTCCAATACAAGTAGTACATGTGCTTTTAGTTTTAGCCAACAACAACTCAAGTGACTAGGGGGAGTTCTGCACAGTGCCAAACATCGGGACAACCGACCAGAATGATTTAGGCATACAATCCAACTCACCAAAGGCAAGTTCTGTCACCAACTCAGAGCCGAGACACAAAACAAACATGGATGCAGTCCAACACAGAGGTAGAAAAGGGGAAGTCCTCCATATCAAAAGGTCAAGAAGGCAAGTCAAGGGTGAAAGCCAAATCAGGAAGGTCATGGATGGATGGAGTCAAGTGAATGTGGTGCCTAAGCTAGCAGACAAAGATGTCAAGAAAGACCATGTTTATGCTCACATGAGGGTAATGAAACCAATGGGTATTTGTCAGAAAACCTAAGTGTGCAAGTAATACATCCAATTTTATATTTATAACATCATCCACGATATTTTGTTTTATTATTTAAATAGTACTGCCACATCATGAATCATGTACCAAGTCAATGCTATGAAGGTGACTAAAACAACAAGATAATAATCCAATGCAAATAAATCACAAGTCTATAGGTCACATCATATCATAATAATCATCATCATCCATAAATAACTGAAACACTGCTGCAACAATACAACTGGAACTGTATGGAACAAAGGGTCACATCGGTCATCAAATTTAAGCTCTCAAGGCTCAGCCTTGGCACAAGGTCTAATAAATATCTGATACATATACTGCTATGATCCATAAGTGATCTCAAATAATCATGCTCATCATAGCCGATCTCTGTAAAAGCAAAGCTCTGGAAAGTGCAGATATCTGCTCAGCAAAAATAGTAGCCAACTACTATGGTGTGATAACAGGTCCATTGTGGAGAAGGTGGATGTATTGCTTATAAATCCCAAAGATCTAGTAGAACACAACAAAAAGCTAGTGAATGCAAAGCAAATTCTATTTAATTCATTGAAGGACCACCTAATACCTAATATTGTTGAGGAAAACACTGCCAAAGAGATGCATGATGCCTTGGGAACCCTATACCAGAGTGTGAACATATCCCAACAGGTGTTCTTGAAGAACAAGCTCACCACTGCCCACATGAGCAAAACAGATACAATATCAAGCTATCTCATGAAGATAGTAGAGCTAAGAGATCATATTGTTGCAGTTGTGAACACATTTGATGATAATGAGTAATTCGTATTTCTCTAAGTGGCTATAGTCCACTGCAACAAAATTTTGTCCAAGTTATATGTGGTAGAGAGAAGTTACCTAACTTCAAGCAGTTGTGAAGTTACCTAACTTCAAGCAGTTGTGGGATGCTTTCATTGGAGAGGAGATGAGAGTACAACAACTCTTAACCAGTTATGAGGATGTTTCATACCTGGCCTCATTAGAAAGGTGAGGAAGGGAGGAAAGAAAGCATCTAGTAAGGATCATAAGAAGAAAGAAGACTCAAGGTTTTCTAACCCGCAGAATAAGGATTTGAGCCATACTAAGTGCTTCGACTACAACAAGCATGGACATTGTGCTTCTTAATGTCTTCCATATCAAGTGCTTCAACTACAACAAGCATGGCCATTATGCTTCTCAATGTCCTCAAAAGAAGAAGGGGAAAGGCAAGCAATAGCAACAAAACAATTTGCAGAAAGTGTTGAAGCTTCAGGAGTGGACGAGTTGACTATTGAGCTTGATACAACTTTTGCTTGAACTTTGAGAACCCTCTCATGACAAACCTCGCCTTGAACTTCTCTATTTTGCCATCTATTGCATGCTTGATCTTATAGAGCCATCTAGAAGTCACTATTGATTTCCCCTCCAATCTCGGCAAAATGTCCCATACATCATTCCGCACGATGGAGGTGTACTCTACCATGGCATCCCACCATACCTGTTGGTATGATGCCTCCTAAAAACTAGAAGCCTCTAAATCTATGATGCTGATCATCAATGCCATGTAGTTAGGAAACTTCTTCAGAAGCCTTCTCTCCCGAAATGTGCTCCTAGGAGCCTCAACAGACTCCTAAGCATCCCTCAATGTCTGTGTGTTCCATCGAGATCTCCTGATGTAATTGGTAGGAGCTCGTGGCTCTTCTAGATCTGAAGACTGCTACCCCGAACTGGAAGTCGTTGTTGACCTTGGCTCAACCTTCAAAGCTTCCTACTCCTCATCCTCTATCACTAGTACTGGATCATGAGACTTCCTAGATGCAAAGTCTTCCTCAAACTTTACATCCCTACTTACCACTGTCTTCCACAACTCTGGAACAAAGACCTTGTAGACCTTTGAAGTCTCACTATAGCCAACAAACAAATCCTTCCTGTTGGAGGGCTCCTACTTGGTCCTCTTCTCCACTAGTATATGGATGTAAACTGGACAGCCAAAGATGCAGAAATGACTCACCTCCGGCTTCACACCAATGAATGCCTCCTCTAATATCTTGTCCCCCAAAATCTTGTTAGGACACTTGTTCTAGACGTAGGTTGTTGTGTTGCATGCTTCTTCCCATAGAAACATCGACAAATCCTGGTCGTGTATCATGGCCTTAGCAACCCTTATAATGGATCGGTTCTTCCGCTTTGCAAATCAATTATGTTGTGGGTTGTATGGAACAATGAACTCACTCTTGATTCCTACATCCTTGCAGAAATCATCAAAATCATTGGAGGCATACTCACCCCCATGTCTAAGCTCAAAACCTTGATCTTCTTCCCTGTTTGGCTCTCCACAAGAGCTTTGAACTCCTGAAACCTACTAAAGACTTCACCCTTGATCTTCCAGAAGTAGATCCATGTTTTGTGAGATAAGTCATCAATGAAGAAAACATAGTACATGCTTCCTGTGATTGATGCTACTGACATCAGTCCACATACATCCGAATGCACTAGATCTAGGATCCCCTTAGATTTGTATCACTGCTTAGGAAAGTAGCCTTGGCATGCTTGCCAAGCGCACACCCTCTACATACACCTTGTTACTCAATGTTGAACTCTTGAAGACCTATGACGATCCCCCTCAAAATAGGTAGCGCTCGATGATACAAGTGCCCCACCCTCTTGTGCCATAAGTCGCACAAGTTATATGTGCTACGAATTAGGGAGTGAACAAATTCACCCTGTAACCTATACAAATTGCCTTCTCTAACCCCAATCATCTAAGTTGATCATGGGCCAGACTCCTTCAACCTAGCGAGGACTTGTCGGTTCTTGAACTCTACTGCATAGCCCTTATCTTCCATGACTGAAAATGAAAGCAAATTTGTCCTGAGACCTGGAACAAATAACACATCATCAATGTCTAAAGAGTTACCTAACTAGAGTTGGAAGGAATGGTACTAACAGTTAGAATATTGAGAATGTTGAAAATGTACCAAGGCAAGTGTTGTTCACTCATGTGATGCCTCGGAGTGGACAACTTAAAAATGTGGTCCCTAGTCACTCTATAAAAGTGAGATGCACTTTATTTTTATAAAGGAGGTTTGAGGTTATAATATTTAATTGACTTCATGAGAAAATTAAAAGGTGGGCAAGACATTAAATATTTAAATGAAGTGACTTAAATTCATTTAATGAGAAAAAGGTGAGCATTTAATGAGAGCCCTAGATCTCATCTAGTCAAGTTTTAATCTTAGCCATTGATTTGAAAGGAGGTGGTTACCTCAAATAAAACTAGGGAAAAGGCATTCAAACCTAATTCATTGTGATCCATGAGATTTGGAGAACAAGAGAGAAGAGAAGAGGAGTCAAGAGGACAAGAAGAGAGAAGAAAACCCTTGCACAAAAATCAAGGAGCTAAGAAGAGCAAGATTTTCAATGAAGGGCATGAATTTCTAGACAGATTGTACAAGAGGAGGCTAAGTTACCAAGATACGGATACGGATCCGCTATATTTTTAAAAAGCCAAGATCCGGATACGGCAGGGAAACGGCAAGTACAAATAATTTAATAATTTAAAAAAAAAAATTAGAACTTATATAAAAATTAAAAACTATATAAATATGATGATTAAAGAAAGGAAACATGGCAAGAAATTAATTCATGTATTAAAGATTTTAATAATGGAAACATTATTTAAATATAAATAAATTATAATTTATAATTTTGATATACATTTAAAAATTATAATACAATGTTTATAAAAACTTTAATAACTTCAACTTAAATATATAACTTGAATATTACTTTAACTTCACTTCAAGAAATATAACTTTAAATGTTAATGTATAACATATCAAATCTTAAATTGATTATTTTTGGAGGCTTTACGTTATACTTTATAATTTTTCGACCAAACTCTATCAAACTTATCGTTGCAAGCGGACTGCCCCATTGGATCAAGGCCCAGTAGAACCCACAACTACTCTATGGTTTGTCGACGGCCAACCAAACACGACCCTCTGACCGTTGATTTCGTCCCGCTAACAAAGGGCACGACCCTCTAACCATGAGTCGAATGAACAGGTCATTTAAATGAGTGTTCGATCCATTGAGCAAGAGCGTGGAACCAACAACGGGCTTAACCCGATCCGACATCCAACATGAAGATGCCCCGGTCTTGACCCGATGAAGATGCCCCGATAATCCGACATCCAATTGTTGGAGAGAAACTAAAACAACGTTCGCTCAAGCTACCATGAAATTCATTGAGAAACACATCCCAATATTTCAATATTAAAAACTCTATCCATTGTTTTCTGCCACTGTTAAATTGAACGGATCCTACGCGGATCTGGATCCGAATCCATATCCGATTCGGGGATCCACGGATCCATGCTAGAGGGCCTGCGGATCCGGTAACACAAAGAGGAGGGCACGAGTTACAAGGCAGAATTTTCCTGTAGCTAGCACGCATCCCAAAGCAGGTCGTACAGCATTTAGTGGGGTCGTACAAGCACAAAATTCGAGGAAGAATTCTGACAGGTCCATACAGTTGATCGTACAGCATTAAATTCAGCCCAGACATGCACGATTTTCGAGGCATAAAATTCCTGTAGCAACTGGCGCAAATTTCAAGGGTTGTACAACATTTAATGAGGTTGTACAGTCGCACGTGTGAGACCATACAACACTAAAATTAATGCAGTTTGTACAGCAGGCTGTTAGTGAGACTGGCACATTTTTTGAGATGAAATAGGGAGATAAGTATTGTTGTTCTGATTTTTGTAATTTGTCTCTTAAGAAATAAAAATCTCTCTCTGAACAGGTTTTCCCTTTGGGATTTTATCCTAGACCAAGTTGGTCAAAAATCACTGTCAAAAATTTATGTGTGGTTGTCCTATAATTTTCTGAGTTGTTTAAAGTTTGAAAATTTTCTATGTGTTTCAAGAAAAGTGATTTTTCATGCATGTAAAGTGATTTTGCAGTTGTGGGGTTTAGGCATTAAACTTCATATGAAAACCAAAACTTGAAATTGGGTTGGGAATCCAAAAACTTTCATGGTATCAGAGCTGATATAAAGGGCAGAAATAAATTTCAGAGTGAAATTTCAGACTTGGAAAGAAGGGAGAACAAGTTGGTTGTTGAGTTTACAGGTTCTTGGACTGTTTGTGGTTATGGCCACTAGAATTAGAATTGAAGATAGGTTGGATGGGGCTATAAATTTTAGCCCATGGAAGGCTAGAATTGTATTGATTCTGGAAGAAAATGAACTATGGGATATAGTTAACAGTACACAGTATAAACCAGTCATAGTCCCTATCGATGCTACAGACAAGGCTGCTTTTGACAAGAAAGATGTGAAAGCTAGAAGGATCATACTTGATGTCGTGAAGGATCATGTGATCCCACATGTCACAGGAAAAGACCATGCATTTCAGATGTGGACTGCCTTAACAAACTTCTACCAATGTTCCAACGAAAACCAGAAAAAGGTCCTCTATATATCTTTTGATGATTCCATATGATGGGCACAAGCTTCAGATGACGATTGATGCAGTTTTTCATGATTATTATTATTTCCAGATCATCATATTTTTACTTGTTCAGGTATGGTGGACCCTACAGAGGATCCTACAGGTTATCATGAGGCGTATGAGTACTCATCTCTAGTGGATTTGGGTCTTCTGGATCCATTGAGATACGTATCTTTCAGTTTCAGGCTCTCCCAGGCATGTTTTGAGCAATTGTTCACCTGTGGACCAGTTTGACCATGCTGATGTGGCATGTCCAGCCAAAGCATTGGAGGCCAGTCGTTGCCTAGGGAGCTACAGAGGAAGGGGGTGGACCAACCACTTGTTATTACCATATTACCCCCCTTACGGACATGATGGCACAGTCAGTTTCACAGCGCAAGCACCAGACAATCAGTTATGGGCAGTTTCATGTTTTTTCAGGAGGATAAAAAATGGAATAAAACGGTCATAAAGGAATTCAATTTGGGAAATTGAGGCAAGGTTTTGGCATGAGGTTTGCTTTGAGGTCATCTATGGTGTATCCCACTCCTTCCAAATCAGTTTGCAGCAATCAGTGGGGTCCACACAGTCAGCAGGATGTCATTTGATGCATTTTTCTCCCAGATTGGGGGGACAGGATTTGATCATTTGTGTATTTGGACATGTCATCGAGTCTCATGTTATATTATTGTGCCATGGGGTGATCTTAGTGGAGGGGAATAATACCTCCTAGCCCCACCATGTGCCCCTAGTCATCCTATGTGGCACACACATGTGTTAGTCTCCCTTGTGTAGTGCGTCATCCTTGTGTAGTGCATCATCCCCCCTAGGGTGTTTTTAGTCATGACGTCATCTTTTAGTGAGTGATCCATGTGATATTTGTACTGGGTCATCTTAGCCGTTGATTATATTGTTGTATCTTTTGATCTCAACCACTCATTTCAAAAGTGGTTTAGGGTTTTGGTCTCCCTCATCCTATTCAAGGAAGAGACCCCCCTATTGTAAAGGCATCTAGATTTTTTTGGCTCTTGGCTATTGGAATAAAATTCTATCTTTTGGAGCAATGCTTGGATCTTGAAGTGGATGCTTGGTTATGATGATTGTAAATGCTTTTTCCATTGCACTGGAGGATATCTTGTGGCTATCTTGTATCTTTTTCCACTAATCGTTTTTACAGGTGAAGAGGCCGATTTGGAGGAGTGCGCATTGGTGGGGAGGCTTGCCCTGCAAGCTTCTGTCAAATTTGGGATCAAACAGGGAGTGATTTTGTCTTTGTACCAATCATTCTTTGTCTTTTACTTCTAGCTTGTATATACCCTCATTCTGCTTGATTGATTGAGCTTTTTTTCCTTGGTTTTGCAGGAATAGAGGGGCACACGTGTGGGCTTGAGCAAAACGTATTGGAAAGAAAACTACAAAATTCTTCATTTGATCTGTGGGGAAGTAATCCTCGTCATAATCGGCATTCATCTCCTTATACAGGTATGCTTCAAAGGTTAGTATTTTTCCTCCTTGGCTTATCCATTATTTCTAGATCTCAAAACCCTCATTTTTTTTATTTTTCAAATCTATGGAGATCTAGCAATTATTGGGGCTTAATAATTAAAACCCACCTCTACATTAGTCACAACATTCCCGATCTATAATTTGGTGGACATCCGACTCCATTTGCCCCTCCATCTGAGGCACTAGTCCTCTCTTGAGGACGCCGCACTCCTTGGGTAGGTGGGCATTTTGCTAGATCCCAACGTGGGTATTGCCAATTCCTCATTGATTCATTAGATCCACTCATTTGCAAACCCCCTAGTGCCTCTCTTCTTTGATTTTTACCTTGTGGGCCCCATTTGGACCAATTTTTATATTTTAAGGGTGGACCCCACTTGGATCTATTATTTTAGCACTAGATCTATCACTTTAACCTCATAAGTGGCCTTCATCTCTCCTTGGTTGAATATTTATCTTGCCTTAAGCCTCTTCAACCAAGCCCTAACTCATTTGGGCCCACTTATCCATTATAGATCTAGATCTAACCTCATCTTGATCTTCTATCTTTTCATCATCACATTTCCCTAGGAGGTCTAGATTGAGTTCGCTAGCCTTTATTGGCTAAGCTAGGGTCTCCCCCTAGGTCTTGCTTAGGCTTGATCTAAAGTAAAGAGTGCCTCGGTTAGCGTGACACCCGGCTTGCATTGGGAACCGTGGCATCTCTTGGGTCACCTCTTTAGTTGTCTATACCTCTATCGTCCTAGATAGGATACCTTTAGAGACAACTACAAGTTGTGTGATAACAAGTCCATGAATACACCTATGGAGATAAACCTTAAGAAGATGAGTGACTCAACCTCCGAGTCAGAGTTGATAGATCCTACCATGTACAGACAGCTGATCGGTTCACTAATGTATCTAGTTAACACTAGACCAGATAACTGCTTTGCAATGAGTGCTCTCAGCTAGTTTATGTGTGAACCAAGACAGGTACATTGGGCATGTGCTAAGATACTTACATGGCACTGTAAAAAATGGACTGAGATATGCTTCTAGGAGTGACATGAGATTGTATGGATATACAGATTCAGATTGGGAAGGAAGTGTCGTGGACAAAAAGAGCACCTCAGGGTGGTGCTTCAGTTTAGGGTCTGCAGTGATTTCCTAGTGCAACAAGAAGCAGCCCTCAATAGCATTGAGCACTACATAAGCAGAATATATTGCAGCAAGTGTGGCGGCACGAGAAGCAGTATGGCTTTGGAAGCTCTTTGCAGGATTGTCCGGGCAGACATTTGAGCCTACTGTCATTCACTGTGACAATCAAAGTTGTGTAAAGCTTTCAGTGAACCCTGTATCTCATGACAGATCAAAGCATGTGGAGATCAAGTACCACTATATCAGAGATATGGTACAGAGAGGAGCAGTTCAGCTCCAGTATGTTCCGACAGATAAACAGGTTGCAGACAATCTCACCAAGCCTCTTTCCAGAGTGAAGTTTGTGTACTTCCGTGAAAGACTTTGAGTATTGGAGAATGCTTCCCTCAGTGAGAGGGAGTGCTCATAGTCTCGGACAGGCAATCCTTGTAGACCGATAATGAACTCAGTCCAGTTAGAACAGGCAGTCCTCGTAGACCGATAATGAGTTCAATCCAGATTTGGACAGGTGGTCCTGTGTAGACCATAATGAGCGTAGCTCTGGTAGGACAGGCGGTCCTTGTAGACCGATAATGAACTATGTTCAGGACCAGGGTTGCCGAAGCGTCCCCCCCTCACGGTTCGAGCACCAAATCCATGCTCCGGGCGAAAGCGCTGCCGAAGCGTTTTTGGAAGCTCGCTCCGGGCAGGAAAAAAACGATTCCTACCACTGTGCGAAGCTTTTGCGCTTCCAAGAGCTCCAACCTCCGACCTCCTCGCTTCCGACCTTGCTCCGACCTCGCTTCCAACCTCGCTTCCTGAGCGCTTCCGCGGACAGCAGGAAGCTTCCAGTTTTTTTTGTTTTTTTGCTCTTTGGGTGGGGCCTAGGGCATTTTTAGGGTTGGAGAGGGGAGATCAGGCATGAATTATGGAATTTAGATGGCATGATAAGGCATGTTTATAATGGAATCATGAATTATGGAATTTAGATGGCATTTCATATATTGGAAGTAGCACAAACATATATGTTTCATAAATTTTGCATCTAGTTTGGTATTCTACATGTTTTCTTGAATGTATATATATATATATATAAACGCTTATGAGACGCTTCGCTTTCGACCATTTTTTGAAAAATGCGCACCCGCACTCCCGCTTCGCTCCCACGCTTCGGCAACCTTGTTCATGATAGGCGGTCCCCGTAGACCGAAAATGAACTCAGTCCAGTTAGGACAGGCGATCCTTGTAGACCGATAATGAGTTTAGTCCAGTTAGAACAGGCGGTCCTCGTAGACCGACAAAGAGTTCAGTCCAGTTGACCATGATGAGCCTAGTCCAGTTAGGACTGTTGTTCCTGTAAGGAACTTTCTCCAGTGTGGAGAGGACTCTTGTATAGAGTATATTTGATCCCTGTATGGGATATCGTCCTGTATTGACGATGTTGACCCTTTCTTATGATGAAGAGATGTACTAGTCCAGTTGTGACAATCAGAAGATGTACGAGTCCAGCCATGATGGTGCCAAGATGTACGAGTTCAGATGATGCCCAAATGTATGAAGTCCAATCGTGATGTCCAGATGATGCCCAGATGTACAAGTCCAATCGTGAAGTTTAGATGATGCCAAGATGCATCAAGTACAGTTGTGCCAACCAGATGATGCTTGATGAGTTCCAGCGTGATGATACCTCTCTAGCTAAGAGGGAGTGTTGTTTTTATAGCTATGTGAGGCACCCTCACTAGCCCAGCCGACCTACACATGTAAAACAAATCATAAATATAATTTTTATATTAAAAAGGACAAGTCGGCCCAGTAAGGGAATTTTGTGAAAAGTAATGTATAAATAGAAGTCTTACTTCCCTCATTTCAACATTCTCACCAAGCAAGTTTGCTCAAGGAAGGAAGTTCGCATTTTCTGGGTGCTAGAAGACTAGTGGAGCTGATTTCTAGGGCATTGACTCATTTTGTACTTTTTATCTTCTTTGTACTAAATCTCAGGGTATGAAAGGGTTGTTGGGTTTTTCTCGAGTTTGGGTTTTCCCAAGGTAAACTATTGTGTCTATTGTTTCTGTGCATAGTTGTTCTTTCATTGATCCTTGTATTGCTTATATGTTTATTATGCCGCTATAAGTCAAAACACTAACAGCACCATCCAATCTATCCTCAAACCTGAGGCTAGTTGATGCCATCTCTGATCTAATGCACAAACTCCCAAATCTAAAAAGTAGTCCTTAAAAGAAATAATGAAACCCTCTAATTGTTGTTCCTTCTTTTCTGCAGTTGATTTACCACTATAAATCCTTGAGAATATCAATCAAAAAAACAAGCTCCTGTGCCATGTAAATTTCCAGGCCCTAGGTAATTGTTGTCCTATGTTTCTCTTTAATTAAATAATCAAATATGAACTTATTTACAACATAAATAAATATTTATGAACATGCAACAATCACACATAGCTGAAAATGAACAGCAGAATCATAAACACGGTACACAAGAATTATGTCCTTCAAATCAACTTATCGTTTATAAATCAAAACTTACAAAGACACCTCAACCTAAGGTTTATAGCCTACTAGAAAAGAAACAATATGCCTACATAGAAATCTGAGAAACTATTGTACCCTGGACAACATTGCACAGTACTATCCTTGTAGTCTTCAACCTTGGCGGTTGATCCTCTTCCTGCTACCTACGTTCTCTCCTCCTTGGCTTCACTTGTGTGTGTTCCTCACACAACTTCCTTGGTGTGTTCTACAACTTCTCCTCCCATCTTATCCTATTTATGCTTTGAGAGAGATAACTAATCTCCTCCATTCTGGCAACCAACTTCGTTGATTCTAGCAACCAATCTTAACTAATATCCTTAATCCTAGCAACCACTTTATCTCAACAATGAGATGTACGACTAAGATTATATCAAATCTAACTCACTAATATTCTAGAATCTCTAGAATATTTCATTAAGATTTCTAAGGCTAAGAGATCAAAGGAATTTAGACTTTCACTTTTATTCATTAAGTGAAATTACAAGATGGTATTATTTCCCACTTTTACTAAGTGGTCACTAAGAATTTTTCTCAAACTTCTTCTCGCATGTTCACACCTAACCTATGCAAGAAGCTTCTGGTTGAACTACATTTTCCAACAACAACACTTGTTGCTCCAAGTGTTGATCCACAAGTTTCGAGGAGTTCAAGTTTAGGTCAGACAAGCTCTAGTATCAAATAACCAAAATTCATCTACACAAGAATAAATATAAGAACATAGAGAAACCCTTACGGTAGGGTAACACCATTAAATACTCCTTGGTGAAGGAATCACTCCACAAGCCATGCTTGCTACAAAATAATACATCCAACATCCAACATGTCTCAATACAATGATACTCATGTATTTATACTTTCTCATGAGTATTTCTAGAGGTTTATGCAAAGTACCCCTTATTATTATATTATTTCTTCTAACTACGTAATGGGGACTATTTATTACCCACCAACGACCAGGTGATCCTATGCCATAATTATGGCCACATTACATATAGTATCCCCTTGGATACCTACCTAGGTAGCCCATATTATCCTCCTTAGGTACATTATAAGAATAGAGTTACCCAATTCAATACTACATAAATACATGTCAAGATAATTCCAACAATAAGAGAAATCATTAAGATCTACAAGAAATCTACATCCACAAAGCATTTCATCCATCCTCCAAGAGCATCTAATAGATATTCAGCTAAGCTCCTAAGGGATTTCTCCCCAAATCCACCATACATCAAATGGAGAAAGCAAACCCTTATATAAGATAAGATAAGATAATTTTATTGATGTCCGACTAATGACCACAAAAATATGTCAATGGGACTGCTGAGTACAATGATGTCATTACAAAGCAAGAGTACTAAAAGGTCTCCTGTAAAAGGCAAAACACAGTAAGTAAAGTAAAGTAAAATAGAGTGTGTAGTCTATGCTGAAGCATGAAAAATCCTGGACCCGAAGCCTAAGAAACCACATGGGGGTGGAGATGTACAAGAGGAAAAGATTCATGAGCAAGAAAATCCAAAAATAATGAGGTAGTCTTTCATGGAATAGACCCATCTCTCCTAAAATATGAGGTTGAATGAAGGAAACTCCGAATAGTATGATGTTTAAAGGAAGAACTTGTGGAAAGTCTAGACTGCCCATTGTGCTGCTATCTGGAGGAGGTAGCCTGCCATTGAGGCCTAGGTCATCTACCTTCTGGGGAGGGATCAGGTTAGGTCATACTGCTGAGATCTCGGGGGACGAGGGAAGGTCCCATGGGTCCACAATAATATGGAGTCTAAGGCTGTGTTGATATTGGTTTGTCGCTTAGTACCCATTTCTAAGGGTAGCACCATGAAGAAGGAAGTGATCTGCTAGGTAGAATTTAGTCAAGTAGAAGGCTAAAGAATATGGACCTGGAGCATGAGGGCCTCCTGCATTTATAAGGCTAACCATCTCTTGTTGAGGTATCTGAAGAAGCTAGTGAGGGTCTGAGTCGTCTTGGAAAGGCAATGGAACCTACCTCTGATCTCGTAGTAGATGGGGCAACAGAATATGAAGTGCTCATCTATCTTAACCTCCTGAAGATGGCATAGGAGGCAAACCTTGTCAAAACGGTCTATCTCCTCAACAATAAAGAAGTATTCATTTTCCTAGATCCATGATTTATTCCAAAGAAAACAATACAATAACATAAGAAAATATGACAATATTGCATAAGTGGGCTCTCCAAGACTAAAATGCCCATACAAAAATAAGAAAATATGACAATATTGCATAAGTGGGCTCTCCAAGACTAAAATGCCCATACAAAAATACTAAAGAAGTGATGTTAAATAAATGTAATGCCACATGTTCTCCTTCTCATGATCCAAGCTCATGCTAGGTGCCACTTGTCCTCATCATGAGCAAAACACCCTTCAAGAAACCTCATCCATAACCACTTCCAAATAAAATAAGATAAGTCGCAAGTCAAAAAAAAAATGAGGGCACGCTTTACATGATTCAACAGATCATTCCTCTCTACAATTCATTTATCACCTAGATTCATAAATTCATTGGTTCCATGGTTTCACATATTTTCAAAATGTGCAATTCGAGTGGTATCTACTATCGCCTACTACAATTTCCGTTCAAACTCTCTTCTATTTTCCAAATCCAAAGCGATCCATGATTTTGGTTTCACTGCTTATCAATGATTAAAGAAAACTAGCAAAACACTAAGGATGGAAAACAAAAATTCGAAGTGCAATGTAGTCTGGACACTGATGACGACCCAATATTGAGATTCGGAATTTTTAAGCAAAACATTATCCAACCCAGTGAGACTATTGAAGAACGTTATATTCGATGATAGAATAACGTTATATTCTATGATAGAATAATTTAGAGCAGCAAAAAGCCTAATCCATGGCAATCCATGAAATAAAATTTAAAATAAGCATACCAGGAGATCGGAGTAAGGGATTGTAACGACTTTGCTTGTTGGAACATGAGCCTCTTCGACGCCAGCCCTAAGTTGCCCTGTTTTTCCAGCTTTGACGTGCAAAAATTGGGGGCGAAATCTTCTCATCTTTCGATTTGAATTTGTAATTACAGACAGAGAGGAAAACGGACATGAAATCTGCCCAGGAGAATGCTTGATACAGTCCATAATTGTCTGTTCCGGTCAATAGTGAGAATGGAGGAGGGTGGCTAACATCGTTTCTCATTCAAATCTACTCATTGGAAGAATCTCGGAATTGCGTTGCGTAACGTTACCGGGAAGACATCTCTTTGGTTCTTGATCGTAAAAGTCTAAATTAGGATTCGATTCGATCGTGTTGCTTCCCAAGAAAAAAGACCACGTAGAGTTGACATTACCAGTAACCCAACCATCTGGCAAACCTCTATAATCAACTGTTTGGAACATCATTCTTTATTGCTACAAAGATTCTCCTTCAAATTCCTCTTCGTTGGAGGTTGGATCTAGTGAAATTTTTTAGTGGTGAAATATTCACATTGGAAATTTTTGTGGCAAGAGCCCTAAAAAAAGATTTGAGTCAATGGAACTGTCCACGCCACCAAACACTTGTTACCCTAAAATTCAAAATACATTTCAGTTATCTTGAAACAAAAAAGAACTGAAACATGAAATTCATCTATATTTTTTATTTTATTTAGAAACAAAAAAGAACTGAAACATGAAATTCGTATACATTCATATTAAAGTGTGAAGCCATATACATTCATGATTCCTTGTTTGCTATAAAAAATGCTAAACACATGGCACTCCGAATTTCAAGCATAAAACATTAGGCAATATACATTCATGGTGTGATTGTTATGTGTCCTAGTGGATTCCATTTTCGAGACAAAGGTAGGCGTTAAAGGTCAATCAAGTTTGACCCTGAAATAGATAGATAAATTACATGTGTTTGGTGGAATCCACTGCACGGAAAATAAAAGAGTGTGTTTTTGGTGACGACGATAAGTGGTTTTGGAGCTATAGTTCGTGGTTTTGGCAACCACATTTCAAGCTTCAAAATTATGAAAGTGTTCCATGTGTAAAGGTGTCTTTTGAAATTTTGGAGTGCACGGGTCATGTTAATAGTTGACGAGTTTAGCCTCCAAAATTGGTCCAGGCATTGGATTATGTGTGGGGAAACATGTGCACTAGGGATTGAACGACGGAGATGGGACCCCCCAATCACATCACCCTTATGAATTATGCCAAGTGGATAATCAAAGTGACCATGGTGATAGGGTAGGGCGACCTAGAGGCCCGGGAAGATGGCATGGAGGATGTAGGTGATGACACATAGGACCCCATTGCCACATCAACAAATGGAAAGGTTTAAAAAAAATTGAAGCCCAAATCTTGTTTTGGCCATAATAGGAGCATATGAAACCAGAATTGGATGAAATTTTGTGGGTAATTCCATAGTGAAGAGGAATACAAAAATTCTAGAGAGAGGTATGGGTTTGTTCTGCTCTAGATTTTCAAAAATGGAAGAATAGTGACTTTTGAAGAATTGCACCCAACTCTTTGACATGACCTTGTTGAGGGTGAAAGTTGGATAGTGTAGATTGTAGCTAGGCATGAAGATAATGATGGATCAATTGTTCAAATTCCAAGGGGTTTGGAGCAGAAATGTAGAAATAGGCCAAAATTCACTATTCCATGAGACTTTTTGGCAATTTCAGAAAACTTGGAGGTAAAAGTGACCTCAGATGTCCAAATTGAAAATATTTATCTACTCGACATTTTACTTTCTTAACAATTTGAACAACTTTGTTTAAGTGAAGTTTTTCCAAATTCACTCCATTTGTGATATAGTCATTTTCACTAAAAATTCAATGTCTGCAAGAAGTGCAAAAAGGACAAAATTGGTAAATCTAGATTTATGAAGAAAATGAATGCAGCATAAGGCCAGGGATCTGGAAGTTGCTGAGTACTTGAAATCATGTGTGCTATCGGTGCCCAATACAAAAAAAAATATTGCTTCTTCCCACGTTTTCTTATACATGAGGTAGAAGTTGGTCTCTGAGATTGAGTGCAACTACAGGAAAAGTGCAGAATTGGGAACAATTCCTAACATTGGAGGGTTGTAACTTTCCTTTATAAGATTAGAACTGACTATGATTAGAGTCATTAGAAAATTGATTCAAAGAAAAATAGTTTTATCAAATTATCCTTTGTAAATGTGCATCTAGTTGTTTCAAAAAATGAGTAGAACGAAGCCTTTGGGTTTGATTGGACAAGGCAATTATCAATGTGGGTGACTTCCAAAGTATCCTAAACTTTGGGAAAAGTTTTAGGATGATGTATGAGCATAGAGAATGTGAAACTGGGTATGTATGATTGCAACTACTTCATAACAGTGCTTGTACAATGGTGTAGAGGCACATTTTGGATGGGCAAAAGCATACTAGAGTTGCTTGTTAACTATAAGGGTACATGATTAAACCAAGGGTGGTTGAGTACTTGGTAATATGGTAGTATTGTTGATAAGTAGGGATAATCAAGTTTAATCATGAAGGAACGCATATTATGATTGCAAAGAAGGCAGTAATGGGAGCCTTGTGTGGTGGAAGAAATCTACCAAGATATAAAACATGCAATTCATATAGGTGACGGGTGAACCATCTCTTCGGGCCAGTCATATGTATGCTAAGAAGAGATGCAAAAATATGAACCAACAACTTAAGCACAAAGAGTGGGAAGTTTTTAATGAAAGAATGAAGCATTCCGCTCTGTCGGATTATGTTACAAACAATAAATCAAGTTGGAAGAGATTTCTCCATATAAAATGGAAGATTCCAAAATTGGAACAAGCTAAAGGAAAGTTGAAGATAAGCAATGGTATTCAATGTCATATGTTGTGAGATATTACAACCCTATGAAGTGCTAGAAGATATAGGTAAATATAATGTCAACGCAATATTGACCTAGAAAAGAAATCAGTAAATGAGACTTGCAATACTTGGAAATCAGGAATAACTGAATTGAGCTTCACTTGACAATTACTCAAGAAAATGCAGCAATAGTGCAAAGGCAAAGATTGTTGCCATAGTCAAATGGGACTTGAGTAAATAACCAAGGCTAGTCAGGACATATGATCCTAATATATTGGAAGTGAATGCCATGTGAGAAATTCATGGGTGAATCCATACTGATGTTGAAAATGGAAAGGCTATAGCACTACACAAGTGTCTAATCATCCCCCTACTTGTGTCAGTGTCTTGGATTGTAACCTTCATGCCAACATTGAGACATCATTAGATGGGAAAGGGTTTCCTGAGGGACTATTGAACAAATAAAGGAAATGTCTTCTAGTTCGCCCGAGGGATGTTTAGTAGAGAAATGGTATATTTTTAATGTTGTGTTGGGCATAAGAAGAAGGTGTCCATATGGTGATGGAAGTATTAGGGAGGTAGTTGGATGATTTTTTTATGCATTAGCTAGACCTTCCAAATAATCACAGTTGAATGCATGACATGAGCATATGGTACATCTGAATCAATGCAAGGGTGCATTGGGTGGAGTTGCATAACATATTATGTAGATCATGTGGTTGTGCACACATATATGTGGGCACATATGATAGAATGCATTGTGTGAATGCATGCTTGTGCTATATTCCATTACAATTAACATGCTAATAACTTAAATGATGGAATTTCTAGTAATTCATAATTCTGAGATCATTTCATGAACTGTTGTGGATGCAATGAAAGAGTTGTATGAAAAAGTAGTCATGTTTTAATGAACTACAATAAAGCTTTATCAAGAGAACAGAGTTGCATAAAAAAATGTCTTGGATATGATAGTGAAAGTTAGCCATACTGAAGATAGGAACAATTGCTTGCACAATTGAAAGTTAAGTATTATGTGGAACTTGTTGTATTACCTAGAATGTAATTATTGTAATAATTATTTCCATTGGTTGAAAGATTAAAATATGACTCATGATATTGTATAATGATGTTTATAAAATAGGTAAATGGCGAATATACCAAGGAAAATGGATGGTTATTATGAGTTGGAAACCTAGGGGAAAAGGCCATTGCAATGACACTAGAACCCTATGATTGTCGTAGGTTACTAGTTGATTAGAGGTTGCTAGTGGACATGAGGGCTTCACCTCGCTGACCAAAATCCTATCGCGTTCATTAAAAAAGGGGGGGTTTTAATTATGAAAAAACCAGGTCAATATATTGTAGGTATTATTGGGGGATGTAGGGTATGGGGGTTTATAGCTATTGGGGGGCTATAAAATGGGGTATCTAGAAAAAATAGGGTTTTTTTTTAATTGGAAAGATGTATTGGGATGGGGGATTAACAAAAGGATTTTGTTATGTATTTATCAACATCTAGTGAAATTAAGGGTATTATTTAATATCTCATGAATGCACACGCTATGGAATATTTTCACCAAGTGAAGACCCCGTGGGGCCAATGGGATGCCTAACAGTAAGACTTTGTGAGTTGATGCTCTTCTTACATGTGAAAGCCTTGGAAAGTTGGATCGCCTAAGGGACTGTTTAACATAGAAGTGGATGATTGAGCCTAGAAGAGTGAGTGTGGCAATGAAGACGCGATCTAAATGAACCTATTGTGGGAGATTCACATGGTAAGTCTATTGGATTCAATGAGGGTTTATCAGAAAGAGTAGCGAGTTAAATTCTTGCTCATAGAAGCTATGTGAAAGCAAAGAAATATGCGTATAGATAAGTATTGGACAAAAATTTCATACATATTTGGTGATATGAATATACATGCATTTGTTATCATACATAAAATTCCTATGGACATAACAATTGTTGCATGAGAATGACTATAACATGCACATTTCTTTGTGATGATTGATAGGCACATGTTGATATGACAAGCCTTGGAAGGAAACTAGGGCAATGAATAGTCAATGTTGGTGCATTGTATATGGAATAGCCAACATCTATGATAGATTGCAAGAAACAATAATGGTGTGGCAGATGTAGTTGAAGAAGCAACTATGGAGCTAGAGGATGCTATGTGGAGGCATATTATACATGTTTCAAGACATTATTAAGTTTTGTAATTGTATATATATTGATAATGATGCACCAAGGAAGATGCATAAATGAAGGGGGGAGGGAATTTAATACCCCATTTTTTACCCTAGATTGTAAATATGTATGTAATAATCAAATGGTTAGAAGTAAGACAAAAATGGTATAGGATGACCAAGGATATTGTAATTGTGTACATTTGTATATAATTTAAAAATCCCTGATGGTTCCAAATAAAGAAGGAAGAAGAAGAGATGGGGGGCCTATGATTCCACAACTAGAGGAAGTGAAATGCGGCTAAGGGAAGAGGGCCTTAGTGAATTTAACATAAGGCTTACACTTGAATATAAAACCTTAGATAGTGAATTTATCCTAAAGTCCCTAAACCATGTTTATGGTAGTTGATTTAGTTCATCATTATTTATTAAATTGGGTTGGGATTAAATGGTGAAAAGTAGACTCCTCATGAGGAGCCACATGGAAAGTTGAGAACATGAAAGTGTAAGAACGGAAATTCAGTTTAAGAGTATCATTCGGGTAACCATTTTTGTTACTAGGAATTGAGAAAAAAGAAGATGAAAATGATGGTTATGATACTAGTAACTGTATTTTCCATGGAAGGCTGTGTAAATTTCGATGGGATTAGGTGCTAATGGTTATTGTGCTATTGTGAGAGGAAAACCTAGCCTTCAACTAAGAATCCCTGGAGTCCTAGCAGTTAGATGTAACGAATATAAATGTTATAAATATTAACATTTAATACTAAGTAGGTTAATTAGGGTAATTAATTAATTACTCAAGAGGTGACTTGAAAAGTCACCTCCCTTCCCACTTAGGGTATAAAATACCCGACATTAATTCTTGTAAAACATCTTACATCTTACATCTATTCTACATTCTACTTTACATTACTTTCCTTACATGGCATTTCTACGTTACTTGTATTTACTATTCTATTAGTGGGAACTTTAGTTCCTTCATTAGATTCCCTAGCCAACCTATGTTGGAGCACTACAAAGGAATTGAGAGAGCTTGTGGTACTGCATGCAAAGAAGGGTGTTATATGTCAAATCTGCACTTCTCTGTCCGTGATCGCATTGCTCTGTTGATCACACAAAAGGACACTAAGGATTGAAGAGCTAGGTTGACCTGGATGACTTATTGACTGGAACTACTCTCTTCAACTGAGAAACTTACTGTTTCTATTGATTTCATCACATGTACGCTACTCTTTGTATAGCAAACCAGCACACACCTTGAAAAGATACTCTACTTTCCTCAAGGACAACCAGCGTACACAATAAAAATGTTGCAAACGCTTGTTGTAAAACACAAAGTAGCATATTGTACGCCACTCTTCCTGAAAGAAAGCCGCGTACATCTTAAGATGAATTCCAAAAATATATTAAGATCACAAATTGGGATTAGTTGAAGTTGGTTCTGCAACTTCCCCAACCTCCCAATTCAACCACCTCTCGAATCTAATTGCCTACCTTGTCCCATAAATACAAGGAGGATCCATGAGAGAGGAACCTAGAAGAAAGGCTTGAAGTGTTGTTACGCTGGAGGAATTCCCAAGTCATTGTGAAGAGCAAGATCCTGGGACTCAGTTGCAGAAGCATCTTGACATGTTAGGTATATTTGCACTGATTCATGTTTCTTTGACAATAAAAAGGTGGAAATACCCTTCCTGTCCCAAATCGAATGTCTATTGGATTGTATGTTCATTTGGTTTAGTATCTGATTGTTGTTGATGTTTGATTACTTTCAATATTCATCATATTTATATAGTCAAGATACGCTGAGGAAGGTTTCCTTTGTGTTGCAGGTTCATCGTAGCGAAGGATCAAGTGGAAGACCAAGCGAAAGCTAGGACCAGCCGTTGATTAAAGGTACATCTTTCGATATCTTGATCTCTTTCATTTGTAGGAACTAATTGCAATATAATGAATGTATTTACCTGTCAACCCCGCCCAATCTCTCCTCACTATAAGGTAATAATCCTTCACAACAGACTTGCGACTCCACTGGGGAGTAACCAGTAGTTTTTCTGCTTTAGGAGACCTAGTTTAGGGTTTCTTCCAGTCCATTTTCATTTTTTGATTCTCTGAGAGGTCTTATAGGTCTTTATTACCTGTTCTTCATATCCTGACTCATCTCAGTCCACTGCTGCAAAGCCTTTTTGTTTGCTTCTGAGCCTTGTATGTTGGTTTACCCTACTTACAGTAGCGTATGTTAGCTTATGAACGCTGCTTTGTCTGTTGCACAATAGCGTTTCTTTCCTAGTATACGCTGGTTTATGCACTGCACAATAGTGTATTTTCCTGTAACTTTCAGTTCTCTGTTAAGGTTTGATTTCCAGTTTGTTTGGGTTCACTTTTAGCCTGCTGCTTTGCCTCCTTAACTGACCCCTGAGACTTCCATGTCTCTTTTGAGTCTTGTTTGCCTCCCTTGAGTCTTTTAGTTTGATTTTGCTTGCTTGAGTACTTGTTTAAGTGTCTTTACTGCTTTCTAGCCCTTTTTGAAGTTCCTGCACTATTCTCTTTTGGACATAGCTGCATACTTTTACCCTAGTTGCTTGTTGCAGTCATACAGACCTGCGTTCTTAACGTTTGTTGTTTGTGGCAACATTAGCACACTTTCACTGTGTCTTATCCTTCCCATTAGGGTTTGACCTCAAAGTTTGAGTCCTTAGGGTTGCTTTTGAAAGGTTGCTTGGTTTAGATACTTTCTGATTGTCTTGTCAGTTCAGTCCAAGTGAGTCAAATCTTTCTAGTTATCTTTCTTTTGAGTCCGTGTGTTGGTAAGGTCATTCTTGGTTCGCTTGCTTACTCTTTTGGTTGGCTTAGTGTTTTCTTAGGGTTTTGGTGCTTAGGAGCAACCTTTTTAGGTATGCATTTCCGTTACGAGCATCTCTTTTTCTTGTTTCTTTTACACTTTGTTTCCAAGCCTAAAGTTTTTTTTCTTTTTTGGAACAACTTGGTAGTTTGAGTCTTTCTCGAATCTTTTGATTCATTTGTTTTGAGCCATTTAGGTGTTTGTCTTACTCACACTTTACATTTAGGTCTTACTTGCTCTTGTACAAGTTCTCTTTCTTTTACAATTATCAAAAAAGACAAAAATTGTTTAAGTAGCTTAGTAGTAAGGTCTATCATTATTTTAAGGTAGCATAGTTTGCTTTGAAATATTAAAAGAAAATACTAAAAAAAGGTTCGATTTTTAGGATTGCCTAGTTTTTTTTATTTTTGAAAGAATATAAACGGAAGAGAGAAAAAGTTTTTGTGAATTTGAAAGCATTACTTTACTTGCACTTTACTTTCATACAAACCATTCCACACACCGCACTACAACCCTTGAGTAAGAAGTAGCCCTTAAAAGAAATATTAATAAAATTAACTAGAAACATTTTTCTTTTTAGGTATACACATCATCAACTGGCTTAGGCTAGAGTTTTGGACTTAAATCACCTTAAACTATCCGAAACTGGCTTCATTACTCAACAATCGTAGTACGACTATCTATTAGATAAATCCATCTCTATCAAATAGTCTTGGGATGCTCTACTCAAACCAGAGTTAAGCACGAGGCCGTGGGCGATTGGAACTGTTGAGGATATCCCCTCACTTTCCTCTCAACCATAAACCAGAGTTGATTTGCGTACGGGGGTCCTTTTGGACTTTGGGCTTTGCTACCCTGCCCATGCGTTTCGACTAGGCTGACGACTATCCCCCCAGGTTATTTCGTATTGATGGTAGCCTTAGTATTAGACCTTTAGGGCTCTACACAGGTAGAGTGGGCGATTATTCCCACTTCACCTCAGATAGACATGGAACGTAACCCTTTGGAAGTAATCCCGGGAAGGCGGTTTGGTGATTCAAACGCTTACACCCAGAGGACCTCCGGAGGACGCCAAGCAACTGACTGTTGATACTCTTTAGTCTGTTCTGGGCCCTAATCATCCCAGACTTGCTTCCGAGAGTATTTTCCTTTGTTTTCCTGGTTTGATTACTTAGGAAATTTTTTAGTGGTATGATGTTTGCTCCTTAGTTGTAGTGGCCACTAGGTTTTTACTTTGTTTATTTTTTAAGTTGTGGAGGACCAACATCTTCGTCGGTCTCGGAGGTTGCAAAACCTTCCCCCACCCATTGTGGAGCCTCCACCACCACTGCGACACCGGAGGACAAACTCCCGTGGTTCTTTTGAACTTACGGGCGAAACAGAGGTTCTTGGAGAACCACAACCCAGAACCCTGGATCGACAAGTCTTTGATACTGTCGAGGTTGAGGACCTAACTTCTAGAGAGTTCAATACTCCTTTCAACCCTTCTCTTACTAGACCCAACGATCCACTTCTGGTACTTGTAGGTTTTCAACAACCTGAGTATAGTGCTTACTTGTTTACACCGGGTTATACTATGACTAACCCAGGAGACGAGCAAGGAGTTCCTCAAACTCCCACAACTTCTATGGCTGCAAGGATTGTTAATCGTTCTTTCACAAACACTACCACACCGAGTTCGTCGTAGACTGCTTCTGCTTCAACTCCGTCCTTTAGTTTTAATGCTGGTACTCTAGGCATGTCAATCTCATTAACTTCGACATCTGCCTCAGTTTCCACCCCTACTTTTGGACCAAATAATGTCCCTTTGTTAGGGATACCCGCAGTGAATTTCACTCAATCTTCTGCTACACAACAGTTATAGGGTGTAACTCAAGCTATTGCTTCCACTTCCGCTGTAGGATCGATTCCCTCTACATCTATGCCAGTCATGGGTACCATGACTGCGTCATCCGTTACAACCACACCTGGTTTCAACCCCTATGTAGGTTACAATGTGAATCCATTGAATATATCCGCAGGGGGTATTCCTTTCTCTTTTTTTTTGGAGGAGGGGGTAATATGTTTAACCAACAATATGGCGGGGCTAACACCCAACCACAATGGACAAACACACAGGGATTTAATCCGCTTTCTTTTGGGTGGAACAATTTCATTCCTTTCGTTTCACAACCGATGGCTGGGGGCAACCCCAACCAATAGTACACGAATCAGGTAGTGGGTGGTTCCCAATACCAGGTTCCGGTCTATCAGATGCCATCGGCTCAACCCCGTTTACCTTTTTTGGAAACTTTGAACTTGCCAGATCTTTCAAAGCTTACAAACAACCCCGTGCATCATGACTCTGTATGGCCACCCATTCCCACTAAGTTGCCCTCAGACATACCAAAGTTTGAAGGTAAGACTGGTGAGGACCTCGGTGACCATGTTATGACATTTCATCTCTGGTGCTCCTCAAATTCACTAAATGATGATTCCATAAGGTTAAGGCTCTTCCAAATAACCTTGACAAGTGTCGCAACCAAGTGGTATATCGAATTGCCTGCAGCTGCTTATGGCACCTTTCGGGATCTTGCTATTGTTTTCCTGAACCACTTTCAACTTCCCGTCCGGTACGATGCCGGCACAGACCTTCTGTCGACCTTTCGACAGAACAAAGCCACTCATCTATCTGATCATGTTCAAGAGTGGCGAAGGCGAAAGAGGCTCATCAAAGATGACACCCCCCCAACATTCTTATTAGAATGGTACCTTAAATCTCTTCTTCCTTATATTTTGAAGGAAGTTGCCACTTCAGGGGTGTCCTCCGAAGAGGAAGCCATTTTGAGAACCCAGCAGTTGGACTTGGTCTATGCTCAGTCTGGGATTTTATACGAAATTATTCCTGATGCGCCGAGGTCTAATATAGAATTAGGTAAACCTAAACTTGGACCATATGCTGATGGCATTGTGGGTTCAATCGAATCTGCATCGTTTGATGCCTTAACAAAGCAAGTTCACACCTTGTCAGTCAAACAGTCTGCTGCAAAAGCAACTTCTGTTGCATCCTCCCCTACAACTACAGAATCTGTACAGTAGGTGCAGATAGACCAAAAGGGCTCTCGGCAGCCCAACAACAAAAGAAAGGGGAAGAAAGGGGAGGGAAACCAACAAAATCCCAGAAACACACAAAATGCCGAGGAGGGTAAAAAGGAAAAAAGGAAGGTCAAGTTCCCTTGCAAGCTATGTCAAGAGGACCACCTTCCCATCAATGCCCTCTAATGGAAGAAGCCCAGAAGTTGATCCGTGAGAAGAAACTAGCTGTCTTAAAAGATCCTTTTCCTCATGGACAGAGTTCAACTTCTGGCAGCTCTAGTACTGGGGGCACCACTAGTGCCACCTCAGCTAATCGGTTATTCATTAATACGGTTAATTCAGATGCTCTGTTGCAAACTCGAGCTCAAAATTATACACCGGATCCACATCAGAAGGATGTTCCAGAATCCTCTACTCCTCTTCACATACCAGTGGAGACGTTGTCGTGTTAATTTTAGAGTATTAATTCAATATACTCTAGGATCTTTACTGAGAGAATAACATGTACAGCATATCAAGTATAACAATGCATATCAATCACACCAAGCAATCACATGAGACAATAGACACACAGAGTTTCACTGGGGAAAACCATAAAGGTAAAAAACCCCACAACTTCCTCAGAGATAGAAAGAGCAATGATACAACCAAAGTACAACCAAAGTACAAGAGATAGTCTTCTCCTAGCAGCTGATCCTCCTCCTCACATGTGCGCCACTTTCCGAGTGATGGAAGAGTGAGTAATGAGATGATCAAATAGAGATCTCCCGATATCTATTTATACAGACTCTGTCCTGCCAAATAAACCAACAGGGATGACTTGTCTAACTCAGTCTAATAACCCATGGTTAACTTATTCAAGGCCAACCCCACACATGGTGGTCTAATAACCCATCGGCAAGTTACGACACTTGTCAATACAAATGACGACACTTCCGTATAGAGGAAAATAACATCTCTATAGGAGTACAATATACATAGGTGAAATACATTCTGAAGTTACATATACATCAACACTCCCTCTTAACTAGGAAGGTATTTCTCGACACAGATCTACTAGTACAAGTCTTCTTCTCTGGATCATCGTTAGCGAATCATCGTCCTCGAATCATCGACATTGTCACTGCTGCTGCTATCTCAATCAATCTCCGATCTACTTGTCATAGGAAGTTCTACAGAGCCAATCCTTTTTCATACTGGATGTAGGCCCACCACCTGTAGGTCTTCATCATCATTGGCCATACTATGGAATCCTCAGGACTGATTACGTGCGTCAACAAAACCTCAAAAGAGCATCCCAGGCATTTCATGAGCACACAGCTCAACCTATTGGATCTCCCAGGATCTTTTACATGTGACTGTCACAAAACCTTAAAAGAGTGTCTTGCCAAGCAAGATCTCTAAAGAGCATCTGAGTCCTTTTTCATCCTGTCTAGATATCCAGGACTTATTACATGTGACCCCTACCACAAAACCTTAAAAGAGCGTCTTGCCAAGCAAGATCTCTAAAGAGAATATGAGGCCTTTTTCATCCTGTCCAGATCTCCAGGACTTATTATATGTGGTCCCCACAAAACCTTAAAAGAGTGTCTTTCCAAGCAAGATCTCTAAAGAGCATCTTAGGCCTTTTTCATCCTGTCTAGATCTCCAAGACTTATTACATGTGGTCTAGCAAAACCTTAAAAGCGTTTTTTGCCAAGCAAGATCTCTAAAGAGAATATGAAGCCTTTTACGTGACTAGCACAACCTATCCAGATCTCCAAGACTTATTACATGCTACCCTTGCACAACCTGTCCACGGCCACAGAGTATCAACCTGATACTCACAATACATCATCCTGATGTACATGATCATCCTGATCATCCTCATTGCATCGTCCTGATGCATGTCATCTAGAGCAACATCCCGAAGCTCATCATCCATGATCATCCTAATCATACAATGCATCCACCTGATGCATACCAAGTATCTACCTAGTACATATAATCATACATGATCCACCTGATCATACAATGTATCCACCTGATACATACACATATACATGATCCACATGATATATATCAACATACATGATTTACCTGATCATACAACATATCCACCTGATACATATATAGATACATGGTCCAAGCATCCAACATGATGCATATACATATACATGATCCAACTGATCATAACAAGCATCCAACATGATGCATATACATATACATGATTCAACTGATCATAACAAGCATCCAACATGATGCATATACATATACATGATCCAACTGATCATAACAAGCATCCAACATGATGCATACACATATACATGATCCAACCGATCATACCAAGCATCCAACATGATGCATATACAGAGCAGTAACTGGAGCATCGTCTTGATGCTCATCATCCAGCGCTTACATCCACAGTCATGGGAAGGATCCTCCTCTCACCATGCTTGGAATGGCTTCCAGCAAATGTGTCCATCACTTCTTCCTCGAAGTGTCATCAATCTGAAGAACACCAAGCCTCTCCCTGAAGTACTCAAACTTCACTCTGGATAGTGGTTTCGTCAGCACATCTGCAACCTGCTCATCCGTCGCAACATACATGAGCTTCACTGCTCCTCTCTGCACCATATCCCTGATATAGTGATATTTGATCTCAATGTGTTTCGACCTATCGTGGAACACCTGTTTCTCAGACAGCTTCACACAACTCTGGTTGTCACAAAAGATACCAGTAGCCTCCAACGAGAGATCAAATAACTCAGACAGTAGCTTCCAGAGCCATACTGCCTCACAAATAGCCGAACAAGCTACAACATACTCTGCTTCGGCTGTACTCAGTGCTACACAGGATTGCTTCCTGCTAAACCAAGAGATCACACCTGATCCCATACTGAAGCAACACCCAGATGTGCTCTTCCTATCTGCAGCACTGCCTGCCCAATATGAATCAACATAACCCTGCAGGTTAAACTTTTGATTCGCATCATACTTGAGCCCATAATCAATTGTACCCTTCAGGTACCTTGGAATATGCTTTATAGCAACCAGGTGAACACCTCGGGGATCCGTCAGGAACTGGTTCAATGTGTTTAGTGCAAAGCAGATATCTGGTCTCGTATTCGTCAGGTACATCAAGGACCCAATCATCTAATGATACATCGTGACATCAACCGGATCAGATGAAGCATCACACAGAAGCTTTAGGTTCGATGCCATAGGTGTGGCCATGGCCTTGCAGTCCATCATCTCGAACCTATTCGGGATCTCTACAACATACTTCCCTTGTCCAAGGAAGATTCCATCTGCACTTTGCCACAACTCCATGCCTAGAAAGTAGTGCATCATACCCAAGTCCTTCATCTCGAACTTGGCAACAAGATTCCTCTTGGTATCAGCAATCAATCCATCCTCTTCTATTACAAACAAGTCATCCACATACAAGAGTAGTATCACAGGATTGCCTTCCTCAACCTTGTAGTAAAGGTTGGAATCTGCTTTACTCTTAGTAAA
The DNA here is from genome assembly GCA_027924585.1 of Larix kaempferi. Taxonomy (NCBI): domain Eukaryota; kingdom Viridiplantae; phylum Streptophyta; class Pinopsida; order Pinales; family Pinaceae; genus Larix; species Larix kaempferi. Next base: position 13,296,110 of record BSBM01000088.1, on the reverse strand, counting down.
GCCCAAACTGGATAGAAAGTTGTCTATCCTACCATACCAAGTCCTAGGAGCTTGCTTCAAGCCATACAAGGCTTTCTTCAGTCCGCACACATATGACTCCCTATCATGTGTCTCAAAACCAAGTGGCTGCTCCACATACACTTCCTCTTCGACTACACCATTCAAGAAAGCTGTCTTGACATCCATCTGGTGTATCTTCCATTTCATCACTGCAGCCAGAGCAAGTACTGATCTAATGGAAGTGTATCTGGCTACAGGAGCAAAAGTTTCTTCATAGTCTATTCCCTCTTTCTGAGAGAAGCCACGAGCTACAAATCTTGCTTTGTATTCTTCTATGCTACCATCTGCAACATGCTTGATCTTATAGATCCACTTGGAAGTCACAACAGACTTCCCTTCAGGTCTTGGGACTGCATCCCAAACATCATTCTTCATGATCGACTGGTACTCCTCGATCATGGCATTCTTCCCGAATCCTGGGAACTTCAATATCTTCAATAGATAACTTTGTTGTTGAGCAAATGTTGTAGTCCTTCGTTTGCAGGTGATGGTATATGATTTTTCCTACAAAACAAGTTAAATTGCATGATTAGAAAACATCTCATAGTTTTCAAAACAAATTATTACACATAAATAAATATGCCATACAGTCATGCAATTATCTTAGCCAATGCTTCAATACAACTTTTATCTATATCCCGTAACTTTCTAGATGCCTTCCAATCTCTACCATTTTATTTCGTAATCATTTATGAAATGCATATTAAACATGCTTATTTCATATGTCAACTATAACCGATTGTATTAAGAAAAACATAAAATGACGACCATTAAATGTCAATTATGAATAACATGTCTAAACATAAATATTTCTATTGTTAACTATAATTGAATGTTAAAGCGGAACATTGTTAAGAGTGTGTACAACTCCCAACATGTTAGCAAAGAGGTTTCATTCTAGATAAGTAGCAATGGAATGTTGTACAGTGCCATAGGCCACTTACCCATCAGATGCATATTAGTAGTATACTTAGTATACTGTTCATTAATGCAATTATTCTAATATGCATAATACACAACCTAAGTCTAGGAACATAAGTGTATACATCATTGAACAATATTGTTTAAACAATCAAATATACAAGAAATGATAATTTAAATACCTATCTTTGTTTGTTTGTTGTGTGGACTTCCTCTCAATCTTTGCTTCCTTGCGGGAACTACTGGAGTGTGCTCCCTCTTGATCTTTGCTTCCTAGATTACCTGTCCTTGAACTTATATCCATCCTCGATCACTATGCATGCTTACGAGTATCATCATTGTGTTATCCTCGAGATCTCATACATAATCATACATTCATTAGTATACTATTAACACAAAATAATCTTAAACATGTAAAGTCATGATCATTTCAAACACAGATAATAAGCAGTATCATTCAAGGTTTCAGGGAAGACTTCTCTTACTCATTCATATTCATATTTGACTATAGAATTCTTCTGGTTAGTCATATCATTAATCAAGGTAAGAGACATAATATGCATAAACCCTAGATTACTCAAACTTGTAACTTCATGAGTAATCATTATCAATCATACAAAAGTATAAGATCCTTTGATATAAGAAAAACATACCTGGTCATCATATTTGCTAGTTATGTCTAGCAATGTTTTCTTGTTCTCTTCAATGACTTGCATAACTCATAAGTTAACCTTTGCAAAACCAAATTATACATACCTCTATGTGATCCATGACTATGGATGAATCTTTGTTTTCATGTCACCATAGCATGTTCAGGTTGTCCCTTCAACTTGTACAATCCTCCCTCTTGCTCTCCAATCACTACTGCATCATCAATAGTTTTACCTTTTGGCCACATTAGTACTTGGCCATCTACAAATGCAACCCTCATGCCTTTTGCATCCAATGCAAATATGGAGAGTAAGTTCTGGTACCGGGGCTCAGAAGAATAAAACCCTTTTTTCTTCTTCTTACATTTGCAAGATCCATGATCTAAATGTCCGCGGTTGTGTGCACCAGACCCCCAATCAGGCATACCAGCAATATCTTTACAGAATGAAGCAGAATACATTTGCTGGTGTCTCTTGAAATCTTTACTTACCCTTTTCTCTAAACAATGGTCTTGCCATGTTTCCATAATATGTGCATGCAACTGGGCAAGTGACAAAGTACGAAGCTCAACCTTTTTATCTTTTAATGCTTGTTCCACTGCATCCGGAACATGACCTGGGTAGCTTCGCAGGTAGTGCTTCAAATAAGCAAGATTTCCTGACTTTCCAGAGGAAATCATCAGTTTTTGCATGTAACAAAAATATTCTTCACTTTTACTTAAATCACATAATCTGGCAGACATGAAAAGTGAAGCAAGATGGTCGTAGTCTTCACCATCTTCAGGACCATAAAATTCTCTACCGAGAGCACTCAAGATTTGCTCATCTGCATCATCTGCAGCAAGCATTTCATTTCTTGTTTCTTGTGGCAACCAACGCCACCAGTCATATGCAAGACCTGAAAGTCCTGCAACTAGCTGAGTACCTAGCATTTGCCCGGTAAGATTATTGTCCTGTTGTTTCTTGTAAAGAATCCATTGACCCAACATCTGAATAGAATTTTTAATATCTTCCCAAGACTGACACTGGATGTTCAGGACGGGTTGTTCAGGCATCTGGGATATTAGGTCATTCATTGAATTAATTCCAAAGTGAAATACTTTGGCAGGAGTACTGGTAGATCCTGTGACATCTGCCATATGGGTATCAAAACGGGGAGGAGTGAGTCTTCGATTGTTGGAAGACTCGGCATCTAGTGCGTTCAAACTGATCAAATACTTTGGATCTAACACAGGTTTAAAACCTTTGAATTCTGTGATCCATTCTTCAATATTCTCACGAATTGCATCACTTTCTCCAAAGTCAAATTCAGGTTTTTCCTGGACACTAAATTGACCTAAGGAGTGACTTTTGTTGTGCCCTTTAGATGCTAATTTCAGCACATGGTCTGGGACCACATACTGTTTCTTTTGTAAATTCTCTGTTTTTTGATAGAGATCTTCTAGGACACGAAGTCTTCTCTCAAGCTTTTGAGAAGCTTCTTCAATTGCAATTTTGATCTGAGTTGAATCATGCAGTAGATGATCAAGTAATTCCAGCTTTGTTTCTACCTTTGTGATATTCTCCCTTTGTTCTGCACACTGATCTTTTAAGACCAGAAGGTCTCTAGCCATATCATCAAGATTTTTCGTAGTGTGAATTTGTTGCAAATTCCCCCAATTTGCTAACTTTATTTCTTCAGAAACAGTTTGATCTTGGCTTGAAGATTTACATGGCATGAACTCTCTCTTAGTCCTACCGTCTGCAGTGTATTGCCTAAAACCAGTTTTAGGCAGGTTTCTTCTGGGTAGGAAAGATCTTTAGCCAGTGTGAACAACTTCCATGCCAGATCCTTCTTTGGGAAGGGACATCATTCCTAAGGAAGGTAGGGCAGAAAACATTCCTAAGGAAGGCAGATCTTTTTGTTTCTGTTGGTGCTGGAGTTTCTGTATAATTTTTTGGCATGATTGACAGGCAGCATGTTGGCCTCTATGCTCAAAATCAGACAAACCAAAATATGAAGTTTGTACAGAGGAAGAAGGGGTATTAACAGGAGAGGAGTTGTCAGCATTTCGGCTAACTTGGTTAGACAAAGCCCGAAGGCGTGCGTTATTGTAGGAAGATATAGACGCAGATTTGATAAGTGGAGGAGAAAACCTTTGAGTCGACTTTTCATTAGGAACTCGAAAAGAGCTGGAGGCTTCATCGAAAATCAAAGGCTGAGAAGTAAATGAAGCAGCAACCCTTTCTTGATTTCTAAGTTCTGTGTATTTCATCTCCCAAGACTGGGGATAATTTATGCCAGTCCAATTGAATGTGATTGGCGTAGCATTTTTAGATTTCTCTTGTTCCACCATGTTGATGTCTGCAGAACTCTGATGGACACGAGTTCGAAGCTGGGGAAGAGTGTCATTGCCAAACCTAACACAGACTCCACCTTTGAGTTGAATAATCTTAGAATCAGATTCCATATCAAATCCTTTTGGTAGGGTATAGGCTTTGAGCAGATTATATATATGAGGATCAATTAAACTCACAGAAAATTTAGGAAATACAGTGCCAAAGGGAGGACCATCATGGAGAGGAGCAGTGAAACCACCGATAACAGCATCGGAAAATTTCCTATGACGTGTATCTACAATACAACAAAGAGAAGATACAGGTAAACGAGGTCGAACTAAAGGACCAAGTCCTAATTTAATAGCACCAAAGTGGGCATACTTATAATTTTTCTTAATAGCCCAGTCAATTTGACATTTATCAAGAAGATTGATGTGAACAGGCTCTTGCTTATCAGTAAAAGAGACATCTATGCTAGACACCCGGATATGTGTTGCGGTAGTTAAATTCCACCAAGGAAGTTTGTATACTTCTTTTGGAAGTATCTGTGGTAATTGCCAATTCTCTGAAGGATTATGATCAAAGATAGTGATGTATGAAGAATCTGATGTTGAAGGATGAAATGATGATTGTCTGCGTTCTGCAAGAGATACTTCAGTATCATTGGAAGACTCACATTCTAAATTTGTGAACTAAACAGAATCCATTGAAGGGTCCATGGCTCAACAGAGGATGAGTGCTCGCTAAAATTAGTCTCCGGCAACTATGTAGACTTACTCCCCTATCCCAACGGGCTTTACTGCTACTCTGACATCGGACGACTCTTACAACCTCTCACGCCCTGTTAAATTTTCAGAATTTACTTCAATCTGATCTAGGATCTTAACTGAGAGAACAACATGTACAGCATATCTACAGCATATCAATCATGGAGACAATAATGCAAGCACACAAGAGACACAAAGATTTACTTGGGGAAAACCATAAAGGTGAAAAACCCCAATAACTTCCTCAGAGATAGATAGAGCAATGATACAACCAACCATAAGAGATAGACACAACCTAGCAGCATATCCTCCTCCTCCATAAGTGCGCCACTCCTCCTTGAGTGCATGTGTGAGAAGTGAGTGAGCAAATAGAGTGCCTCCCGCACTCTATTTATACTTGACTTGACTTGCCTTTTTACCTAACTCATGTAGGCTCGAACTTAACCACATAACATAATGCTGAGTGGGCCGACCCCCAATAGGGTGGTCTAATAACCCTTTGACCCACATGACTTATACAGGGCCGACCCCAAACAAGGTGGTCTAATAACCCATCAAGTATAAGTTACGACACTTACAATATAAATGACGACACTTCCTTATAGAGGAATAATACCATCTCTATAGGAATACAATATACATATATGTGAAATACATTCCGAAGTTACATATACATCAACACTCCCTCTTAACTAGGAAAGTATTTCTCAGCACAGTTCTTTTAGCACAAGTCATCTTATCTGGATCATCGTCACTGGATAATCGTCATCGAGTCATCATCATCGTCACTGCTGCTACTATCTCAATCAATCTCTGAATCTACTCGTCATAGGAAGTTCTACAGAGCCAGTCCTTTTTCATACTGGATGTAGGCCCACCACCTGCAGGTCTTCATCATCACTGGCCATACTGTGGAATCCTCAGGACTTATTACGTGCGTCACAAAACCTCGAAAGAGCATCCCAGGCTGTTACGAGCACACAACTCTACCTATAGGATCTCCCAGGGCACCGAATTACATGTGACCTCACCACAAAACCTCGCAAGAGCATCCCAGGCTATTACGAGCACACAGCTCTACCTATAGGATCTCCCAGGGCAACGAATTACATGTGGTCATGGCAAAACCTCGCAAGAGCATCCCAGGACTGATTACGGGCACACAGCCCAACCTATCGGATCTCCCAGGGAACCGAATTACATGCCATAGGACAAAACCTCGAAAGAGCATCTGCCAGATATCCCAGGGCACCGAATTACATGCCATAGGCAAAACCTCGAAAGACTATCTACAGATCTCCCAGGGCACCGAATTACATGTCCTCCCAAAGCAAAACCTCGAAAGAGCATTTACCAGATGTCCCAGGGCACCGAATTACATGCCATAGGCAAAACCTTGAAAGACCATCTGCAAATATCCCAGGGCACCGGATTACATGCTCATCTGCACAACCTGATCCACGGCCACAGAGTATCAACTTGATACTCACCATACATCATCCTGATGTATCCATGATCATCCTGATCATCATCACTGCAACGTCCTGTTGCATGTCATCTGGAGCAACATCCTGAAGCTCGTCATCTATGATCATCCTGATCATCACTGCAACATCCTACTGCATGTCATCTAGAGAAACATCCTGAAGCTCGTCATCTATGATCATCCTGATCATCACTGCAACATCCTGCTGCATGTCATCTGGAGCAACATCCTGAAGCTCATCATCCATGATCATCCTGATCATCACTGCAACATCCTGCTGCATGATCTACCTGATCATCAATGCATCTACCTGATGCATACCAAGTATCTACCTGATACATATCATCATCCATGATCCTCCTGATCATACAATGTATCCACCTGATACAAATACAAATACATGATACATATCACCATACATGATCCATCTGATCATACAATGTATCCAACTGATACATATATAGATACATGGTCCAAGCATCCAACATGATGCATATACAAAATACATACACATGATCCAACCGATCATATCCAGCATCCAACATGATGCGTACATATAAATGATCCAACTGATCATATCCAGCATCAACATGATGCGTACATATATACATAAAAATGATCCAACTGATCATATCCAGCATCCAACATGATGCGTACATACATACATAAAAATGATCCAACAGATCATATCCAGCAGAAGCCAGAACATCAACCTGATGCTCATCATCCAGCGCTTACATCCACAGCCATGTGAATGATCCTCCTTCTAACATGCTTGGAATGGCTTCAGCAAATGTGTCCATCACTTCTTCCTCGAAGTGTCCTCGATCTGAAGAATGCCAAGCCTCTCTCTGAAGTACTCGAACTTCACTCTGGCTAGTGGCTTCGTCAGCACATCTGCAATATGCTCGTTTGTCGCAACATACAGAAGCTTCACAGCTCCTCTCTGCACCATATCCCTGATATAGTGATATTTGATCTCTATGTGTTTCGACCTATCATGAAACACTGGGTTCTCGGACAGCTTCACACAACTCTGGTTATCACAGAAGATACCAGTAGCCTCCAACGGGAGATCAAATAACTCAGACAGTAGCTTCCGTAGCCATACTGCCTCACAACTAGCTGAACAGGCTGCAACATACTTTGCCTCAGCTATACTTAGTGCTACGCAGGATTGCTTCCTGCTAAACCAAGAGATCACACCTGATCCCATACTGAAGCAGCACCCAGATGTGCTCTTCCTATCTGCAGCACTGCCAGCCCAATCTGAATCAACATAACCCTGTAGGTTAAACTTTTGATCCGCCTCATACCTGAGTCCATAATCCACTGTACCCTTCAGGTACCTCAGAACATGCTTTACAGCAACCAGGTGAACACTCCTCGGATCCGTCAGGAACTGGCTCAAATTGTTCACAGCAAAGCAAATGTCTGGTCTTGAGTTCGTCAGGTACATCAAGGACCCAATCATCTGACGATACAAAGAGACATCAACCGGCTCAGATGAAGCATCACATAGAAGCTTCAGATTTGATGCCATAGGTGTAGCCATGGACTTGCAATCCATCATCCCGAACCTCTTCAGGATCTCTACTGCAGACTTCCCTTGTCCAAGGAAGATTCCATCACTCTGCCACACCTCCATGCCAAAAACAAATAGTGCATCATCCCCAAGTTCCTCAACTCGAACTCGGCAGCAAGCTTCCGCTGCGTGTCGGCAATCAATCTATCCTCACCTGATAAAACAAGTCATCCAAATAGTAGTATCGCTGGATTGCCTTCCTCAACCTTGTAGAAAAGGTTGGAATCCGCTTTATTCTTGGTAAAGCCCAAGCTGGATAGAAAGCTGTCTATCCTACCATATCAAGTTCTGCACACATATATGACTACACCATGCTGTCTTGAAATCCATCTCGTGCATCTTCTATTTCATCACTTTTGTATTTCTCAATGCTACCATCTGCAATATGCTCGATCTGATAGTTCTATTTGGAAGTCACAACAGACTTCCCTTTAGCTCTTGGGATCGCATCCCAAACATCATTCTTCATGATCGACGGATCATGGCATTCCATTTCTTCATCCCAGATCCTGGGAACTTCAATATCTTCAATAGATATCTTTGTTGCTGGAACAAATGTTGTAGTCCTTTTGTAGGTGAAGATATACAGTCTTTCCTACAAAACAGGTTAAATTGCATGATTAGAAACATCTCATAATTTTCAGAACAAATTCTTACACATAAAGAAATATGTCATACAGTCATGCAATTATCTTAGCCAATGCTTCAATACAACATTTATCCATATCCCGTAACTTTCTAGATGCCTTCCAATCTCTACCAGAACATTGTTAAGAGTGTGCACAACTCCCAACATGTCAGCAAAGAGGTTTCATTCTAGATAAGTAGCAATGGAATGTTGTACAGTGCCATAGGCCACTTACCCATGTATATTAGTAGTATATTGTTCATCAATGCAACTATTCTAATATGCACAATACATATCCTAAGTATAGGAACATGAGCATATACATCATTGAACAATTTTATTTAAACAAACATATATGCAAGAAATGATAATTAAAATACTTATCTTTGTTTGTTCGTTGGGTGGACTCCCTCTGAGTCTTCGCTTTCTTGCAGGAGCTGCTGGAGTCCTAATCTGCAGTAGCTTCTTCTACACCTTTCTGTTGTGGAATGTAGAGAGATGGTCAACTCCCTCTGAATATCTGCATCCTTTCATAAACCATTGGAGTGTACTCCCTCTTGATCTTTGCTCCCTGGATTACCTGTCCTTGAACTTATATACATTCTCGATCCCTATGCATGCTTGTTAGTATCATAATTGTGTTATCCTCTAGGTCTAATATAAAATCATACATTCATTAGTATACTATTAAAACACAATAATCTCAAGCATATATAGTCATGATCATTTCAAACAGAAATAATAAGCATTATCATTCAAGGTTTATGTAGGATTCTTATGGTTAGTCAAATCATAAGAAGCATAACATGTCTAAACCTATAATTACTCAAACCTATGACTCTTTAGTTGAATCATCAATCAAGATAAGAGATATAATATGCATAAAACCTGTGATTATTTGAACCTATACCTTCATGATTCTTCTAGTTAGTCATATCATCAATTATGGTAAGAAACATAATATGCATACAACCATGATTATTCAGGAGAGCGAACTTGTACGGCGTGCCACGTGTCATTGGTTCACCTTCGGCCTCTGTAAAATTTTTATGAGATAGTATAGTCTGTGTACTACCTGTCACTTTTTACAAAATTTCATTTGGAGCTTCCTAGCCCAAGTTATGACCTTTTTCCCAAGGTCACCTGATTTTGACTCAGATCTGGAAGAGGCAGAAACCCTATATTGCACAGATCATAAATCACAAAGTACAACGAATTAGAGGTTTTCCTTTGGACACAAGGTACCTGGAGATTTAATCTTCATCCTGTAACAATTTCAGATCCGAAAACGTTTCCAAAATGGATTTATAGCGAAAGTTCTACGATGACTGGTTTTTGCTATATCAAGCCCTAGCATCGTAAGTGCAACAAGTGTCATACATGCCATATCATGCCTTCTTTCAGGCTAGCTCTGATACCATGTTAAATTTTTAGAATTTACTTCAATATGATCTAGGATCTTAACTGAGAGAACAACATGTACAGCATATCTACAGCATATCAATCATGGAGACAATAATGCAAGCACACAAGAGACACAAAGATTTATTTGGGGAAAACCATAAAGGTGAAAAACCCCAATAACTTCCTCAGAGATAGATAGAGCAATGATACAACCAACCATAAGAGATAGACACAACCTAGCAGCATATCCTCCTCCTCCATAAGTGCGCCACTCCTCCTTGAGTGCATGTGTGAGAGGTGAGTGAGCAAATAGAGTGCCTCCCGCACTCTATTTATACTTGACTTGACTTGCCTTTTTACCTAACTCATGTAGGCTCGAACTTAACCACATAACATAATGCTGAGTGGGCCGACCCCCAATAGGGTGGTCTAATAACCCTTTGACCCACATGGCCGACCCCCAATAGGGTGGTCAAATAACCCTTTGACCCACATGACTTATACAGGGCCGACCCCAAACAAGGTGGTCTAATAACCCATCAAGTATAAGTTACGACACTTACAATATAAATGACGACACTTCCTTATAGAGGAATAATACCATCTCTATAGGAATACAATATACATATATGTGAAATACATTCCGAAGTTACATATACATCAACACGCCCCTCAATAAACTCAGTAATCATCTCCATTGCCTTATCAGACATAAAATAGATTCATCAGATTCAAGCGTATAAGATTTTACCAGAAAATAAATGCTCTTGTCTGGCTCTGATACCAATACCCATATGGAGAGTATGCTCTTATTGAGCCCAGGTACATATAGAACATCTTTCATTTTCAAAGACTTCCCAGAGTCTAGGTTGTAGGAGGCTTCACCACTTCCTTTGATAGGATATTGATAGTCATCCCCAAGTTTCACCTTATGGGGTGACTCATGTTCGGATAGATTTGCAAAAGATTCTTTAAACCCAGTCATGTGTTTGGAAGCCCCACTATCAATAAGCCAATCATTACATCCATGAGAGATAGTACCTATGAGAGCAGAGATTAGAACATATTCATATTCACTAGATGAGTCATCACTTTTTTCTCTAGTCTTCTTCTTGGGAGGTTCATCATCCTCAGCCGCATGAGCATGATATATCTTCTTGTTTCCTTTCTTCTTCTTGTTGAAGTTGTTTTCCCTTTTGTTCTTGGGACAATCTACAACAAAGTGTCCCTTCTCATTACATGTGAAGCATCTCATATCTTTCCTATTCTTTTGATGGGTGTGAGAGGATTTCTTGTATTGAGAGTGCTCCTTCTTAGGATTGCTTCTTTTGGTGTGAACTGTGAGAGCTTGATCTTCACTTCCCATCTTTTCTTCTCGGGCTACAAGCCTAGCCTCTTCTTGTGAACATTCCTCCCACAGTCTACTGAAGTAGATCAACTTCCTTCTCGCACAAATTCCTTGAATAAAGGAATCCCATGACCTAGGTAGGCCATTTAGAGTGCTCATGACAATTTCACCATTCTCCACCATTTCATCCACAGCTTCAAGTTGTTCCTTGATCTGAGAGACCTTGGAGAAATAGGATTGAATGGTTTCTCCATTCTGAAGCTTTACCCCTTTCAATTGATTCCGCAGAGTCATCTTCCGATTTATGTTCTTCCCTTCAAACAGCTTGGTTAAAGAGTCAAACATTGCCTTGGGTGTCTTTAGAGATGACACATGTGGGATGAGATGGTCCTTGATAGAATCAACAATGATCCTCTTTGCCTTGACCAAGTTCTTCTTGTGAAGAGCCTTAGCCTCTTCTCCCTCTGGGACAGGGACCTCTTCACTTATATAAGTGTCCAACTCATTTTCTTCCAGGATTAACCCAATCCTATACTTCCATGCTTGGAAGTTATCAGCCCCTTCAAGCTTATCCTCAAACTTGGTGTGGTGAGACATCTTTAAAGAGTACTTCAAATGAAAATAGAAAAGATTTAGGTCTTACCACTTGATTTGCTGAAAACTGGATCTGGTCCCAGATTAGGGTTTGTTAGAGAAACCTTAAAAATTCAAAAAGTGAATTTCAACTTTCTAAAAGGATAGAAAGATGCACCTAGATGAGCTGATCATCCTGGTATATTCAGAATTTGAAATCTGCAAAGCTTCACCCTTCATAAATGCCTTTTAGTCTTCCTGAATTCACTGGGAGGACGCTGAATTAGGGTTTGAGTATCTCGGAGCTTCACCGAACCAAAAATCTCGATCCAAAGCTCTAAACTTCAATTTTTCCAAGGAGCTTCCAGCTATGTCCTCAGAATTCAGAAATTCCTATTTTTGTGGAAACCCTAAATTTTAGGGCCAAAACTGAAAGTGCCCAGAATTGAATTATAATTGGATAGAAAGATTCTCCTTGATGAGTAGAGTCAATCTACCTTACTGCTTTCCCAAAATCCGTGGAGAGAAACCCAATAAACAAGAAACCCTAGTTTCCGCCACTGCACAATGTCTTCTTCTCAGGGAAGCTCTGATACCATGTTAATTTTTTAGCATTAATTCAATATACTTTAGGATCTTAACTGAGAGAATAACATGTACATCATATCAAGTATAACAATGCATATCAATCACACCAAGCAATCACATGAGACAATAGACACACAAAGTTTCACTGGGGAAAACCATAAAGGTGAAAAACCCCACAACTTCCTCAGAGATAGAAAGAGCAATGATACAACAAAAGTACAGCAAAAGTACAAGAGATAGTCTTCTCCTAGCAGCTGATCCTCCTCCTCACATGTGCGCCACTTTCTGAGTGATGGAAGAGTGAGTAATGAGATGATCAAATAGAGATCTCCCGATCTCTATTTATACAGACCCTGTCCTACCAAATAAACCGACAGGGTTGACTTGTCTAACTCAGTCTAATAACCCATGGTTAACTTATTCAGGTCCAACCCCACACATGGTGGTCTAATAACCCATCGACAAGTTATGACACTTGTCAATACAAATGATGACACTTTTGTATAGAGGAAAATAACATCTCTATAGGAGTACAATATACATAGATGACATACATAGGTGAAAGACATTCCGAAGTTACATACATCAACATGCCGAAGATACCGAAAGGTGTCTACAAACGAGCTGTGCACAACCCCAACGTGTGGGCTGCCCCCAATTACAATGTTGTGGAGGATTTAGCCCAAACCCCTTGTGCCATGTCTACTTTGGAGGTACTGCAAATTTTCCCATTGCAACACAGTGCACTCCTTGCAGCGATTGGGAGTGTTGATTCATCCACCATGCTTGCACATTTTGATATGAAAGATATCAAGTTCCGGTTGTCGTACCACATCACTCTCCAGATAGAGGTCATCCATGGTCCCATGACCATTCTACGAGTTGTTGTAGATGAGGGCGCATCCACGTGCGTAATGTCTATTTCTTGCTGGAAGGCTTTAGGTGAACTTGAGCTAGCCCCCTCTAATATGGTACTTACCGCCTTTGATGGAAGATATTTCCGTCCACATGGAGTCTTACCATCATTTGATGTTGAACTTGGGCAAACTAGTTGTTAGAAAAACAGGATCGCAGAGCAATAACAATAAACATAAATGCAAATATAATCACACAAACACATTACAAGACAGACACAGATATATTGTGGTTCACCCAACTTGGGCTACGTCCACACTGAAGTTTCCAGTCCTTATTATTATACCGTCCAACAAATTGAAGGGATACAACCTGTAGCACAGCCGTTGCACTTCCTCTTCACTATCTCACAGTCTCTCTTCTGATCTCAGAGATATTTACAATGCATAAAACCTAATACATCAACCCTAGCCGTGTTACAATGTCTTTCTTTTATAAGGGAAATACAATGGGAAAATACCACGGGTTACCCAAAAACCATGGGCCCGAAAACTGTTGGCGAAAACAGCCCCAAAATGTTTTCTTGGGGGCTTCGCCCCCGAACCCCCTGAGGATCGTGCTAGGATCATAACCAAACCTAGGGTTCAAACACGGCTGAATCATCATCTATGAGACTGGAAGATCAAGCTCCACAACCAGCAATCTCCCACTTGGAGACTGATCATAGCAACTCTTCCGCTGCTGCACTTGCTGGACTTGGACTTGGAAAATTTCTCCTCTTCACCTTCATGCTAGAAGGACAACTGAAACCGAGTAGGAACTCAGTTTCTCTCTGGTCACTACCTTTGTGAACATGTCTGTAGGATTCTAGCTAGTGTGTATCTTTTCCAGCTTCAACAGTTCATCTTCCAGAACAAAGTGTATGAAATGGTACTTGAGTTGTATATGTTTAGTCCTGGAATGGAATACTGAGTTCTTTGCAAGATGAATGGCACTCTGGATGTCACCATACAACCTGCTATCTTTCTACTTCTTACCCACTTCCTCCATAAATCTCTGCAACCAAATCATCTCTTTACTAACCTATGTAACAACAACATACTCTGCTTCCATTGTTGAAAGTGAAACAACCTTTTGCAGTTTTGAAATCCAACTTACTGCTGTTCCACCTACTGTAAACACATACCCTGTGGTGCTCCTCCTGCTATCCTTATCACTTGCCATATCTGCATCAACATATCCCTCTAGAACATTGTTTGAACCTCCAAAACATAATGCTTGAGTGGTTGTACCTCTCAAATACTTGAGAATCCACTGTACTGCTTTCTAATGTTCTTTACCTGGTTTGTTCATATATCTGCTCACAGCTCCCATTGCATGTGCAATATCTAGTCTTGTGCACACCATGGAATACATCAAGCTGCCAACTACTGATTGATAGGGAATCTTGGACATGTAATCTGTCTCTTCCTATGCCTTGGGACACATTTCCTTACTTACACTGAAATGGCTAGCCAAAGGTGTACTAACTGGTTTTGCATTCTGCATTCTGAACCTCCCCAACACCTTTTGTATGTACTCACCCCGAGACAATGTCAATTTGTGATTTTTCTCGTCTCTTGTTATTCTCATACCAAGGATTTGCTTTGCCGCACCCAAATCCTTCATCACAAATGAATTAGCTAGCTTCCTTTTGAGTACATTTATATTCTGCATGTTAGACCCTGCAACAAGCATGTCATCCACATACAATAACAAGATAATATATCTTTCATTGTCTAGCTTCTTGAAATAAACACAGTGATCAGAATGACATCTACTATAACCCTGTTCTATCATAAACCTATCAAATTTTAAATACCACTGCATTGGAGCTTGCTTTAAGCCATACAAGCTCTTCTTCAACCTGCATACCAAATTCTCCTTCCCTTTGACCACATACCCTTGTGGCTGTTGCATATATATCTCTTCCTCCAAATCCCCATGGAGAAAGGTTGTTTTTACATCTAACTGTTCAAGATGCAAATCTTCTACCGCCACTAGACTTAAAATAGTCCTAATTGAAGTCATCTTAACAACAGGAGAAAATATTTCAT
Organism: Larix kaempferi; assembly: GCA_027924585.1. Lineage (NCBI taxonomy): Eukaryota > Viridiplantae > Streptophyta > Pinopsida > Pinales > Pinaceae > Larix > Larix kaempferi. Next base: position 13,280,830 of record BSBM01000088.1, on the reverse strand, counting down.
CAAAATATATACCTTTCTTCTGTGAAAACCCCTTTACAACAAGTATGGCCTTGTACCACTTCTTACCTCCTTCTTCTTCCTTCAACCTGTAAATCCATTTGTTCTGCAATGCTCTTTTACCAGCAGGAAACTGAACCAAATATCAAGTCTGGTTTCCTACCAATGAGTCCATCTCCTCATTCATGCCTTGCTCCCACTTATTTCTAGTTTCCACCTGTATTGCTTCTTCATAACATTCTGGTTCACTAGAATCAGTCATCAATAAATAATACATTGAAGGAGAGTATCGTTCATGGAGTCTACTTAACTTGGTAAATCTTCTTGCAGTTGCAGGAGTTTCAGGTACTTGCTGCTGTTCTTGATTTTCTGGCACCTTCGGAACTTCATTTTCTTTAATTTCATCAAGCACTGTGTACTCTGTGTTTTCTTTTTCCTATTTCTTTCCCTACAACCGATCTTTATACATGACCTTTTCATTGAATATTACATCTCTACTCCTGATGATTTTGTTATTTTCATAATCCCATAAACGATAACCAAATTCATCAACCCCATATCCAATAAAGGTACATTTCTTGGATTTAGCTTTAAGCTTTGTTCTATTTTCTTTATCAATATGGACAAATGCTTCACAACCAAACGTTCTCAGAAATGAGTAGTTTACCTTTTTATCTATCCATGACTCCTCTGGAATACCACCATCCAAAGCACTTGAAGGTCCTCTGTTTATTAAATAAACAACAGTATTTACAGCATCTGCCCAAAACTGTAAGGACAACCCTGCATGCAATCTCATACACCTTGCACGCTCCATGATCGTTCTGTTCATCCTTTATGACACACCATTTTCTTGTGGTGTTCCTGGGACTGTCTTCTCTCTATGAATCCCATGCTATGAACAATAACTATCAAACTCCTTGCTGCAGTACTCACCTCCATTATCAGATCTGAGACAATTCAACCTTTTTCCTGTCTCATTCTCAACCAAAGCTTTCCACTTCTTAAAAGTAGCAAACACATCAAATTTATGTCTAATGCAATAAACCCAAGTTTTTCTAGTTGCATCATCAATAAATGTAACATAATAATGAGAGCCACCAAGAGATTGTACCTGAGCCGGTCCCCATACATCTGTATGCACTAGCTCTAACTTTTCATTCTTCTTTTGTTTCCCAACCCTGAGAAATCTGACTCTCTTTTGTTTTCCATAAACACAGTTCTTGCAGAATTCCAAACTTACCTGCTTCAAATCTGGCAACAACTTCCTTGAGTGGAGAATTTGTATCCCCTTCTCACTCATGTGGCCAAGCCTATGATGCCACAATGTTGTATCTGTTCCTGTGGAAGCTAAAGAGATATAATGGTTAGTATTATGAGGACATAAATACAACGTACCTACTCTGTCTCCTTTTGCTATCACCATTGATCCTTTAGTGATCTTCCGCCACTTTTCTCCAAATGTAGATAGACAACCGCAATCTCCCAACTGCTATGTTGAGATCAGATTTCTTTTCATAGTAGGAATATGCCTTACATATTTCAGCAACCAATCAGTTCTATTCTTAAATTTTATCCATACCTTACCCATTCCAACAATTTTACATGGCTCATCATCACCCAATAGAACATGTCCAAAATCGCCTGGAACATAATCATGAAAATATTTCCTATGGGGTGTAGCATGACATGAAGCCCCTGAATCTACTACCCAATAATCACTAGTATTATCTAATGTAAGAATCAAAGCATCTCGTAACACATCACCTGCTACATTTGCTTCTTGGGTAGTTTCCTTCTGTCCATCTCCTTTCTTCTTTAGAGATCCGCAGTCTTTCTTCAGATGTCCTTTCTTTCCACAGTTCCAGCACTCTATTTTTCCCAGTCTGGACTTGGATCTTCCTGTTTTAGACTTGCCATGATTACCTGGGCTCTTTCCTCTCTCCGTTTGTCTTCCCCTGCTCTCCATGGTCAATGCATTACCTGATGTCTCACCTGTGCTTTTTCTTCGCATTTTTTCACTAAGAATAACACCAATAACATCATCAAATTTCAAGGTGTTTGAACTAGAGACAGAGTTACTTAAAGCCATGACCAAGCTATTCCAGCTTTCTGGTAATGAACACAAGATTAGAAGAGCCCTAACCTCATCATCGAAGTTCACACTTACAGAACTTAGTTGATTTGTAACTGTATTAAAATCATTTAAATGATCAGTAACAGATCCACCTTCAGACATCTTCATATTAAATAAACGCTTCATTAGAAATACCTTGTTGGAGGCCGAGGGTTTTTCATACAGCTTACCCAGTGCGCTCATCAAACTCTCCGTTGTCGTTTCTTTTGAGATATTGAAAGCCACCGATGAAGCCAAGCTCAGCCGTATTTTTCCCAGAGCCTTTCTGTCAAGAACCTCCCATTCTTCATCCTTCATAGCCGTCAGCTGCTTTTCTCTTCCTCCCAATAGGAGGAATAGATCCTTCTGGTACAGAGAGTCCTCCATTTGCATTTTCCATAACTGGAAGTTTTGGCCATTAAACTTCTCGACCTTAAGCTTTCCTTCTTCCGCCATTGCTCCCACTTGAACCAGAAACCCTATCTTCTTGCGGGTTTAACTGCCAAATAGACCTTTGGCTCTGATACCAATTGTTAGAAAAACAGGATTACAGAGCAATAACAATAAAAAGAAATGCAAATATAATCACACAAACACATTACAAGAGAGACACATATATATCGTGGTTCACCCAACTTGGTCTACGTCCACACTGAAGTTGCCAGTCCTTATTATTATACCGTCCAACAAAGTGAAGGGATACAACCTGCAACACAGTCACTGCACTTCCTCTTCATTGTCTCACAATCTCTCTTCTAATCTCAGAGATATTTACAATGCATAAAACCTAATACATCAACCCTAGCAGTAATACAATGTCTTTATTTTATAAGGGAATTACAATGGGAAAATACCACGGGTTACCCAAAAACCATGGGCCCGAAAACTGTTGGCAAAAACAACCCCAAAAATTTTTCTTGGGGGCTTTGCGCCTGAACCCCCTAAGGATTGTGCCGGGATCATAACCAAACCTGGGGTTCAAACATGGCTGAATCATCATCTATGAGACTGGAAGATCAGGCTCCACAACCAACACTAGTATCGGTAGAGTTTGAAGTTCGGGATGCTCCACTCAATTATAACTTGTTGTTGGGTCGGAGCTGGACATATGCCATGCAGGCAGTGCCGTCAGCTGTTTTTCGGATCATAATGTTCCCTCATGAAGGAAAGATCGTCACAGTCGATCAAATTTCGTTTTCTCGAAAGACCAACCAGACTTCATTGGATTCATCTATTCCGTTGATTGATCAGTCCCATCCAGTTACTGAGGGTTTGGGAGCAGGTCTCTATGGGTCATTAATAGGCACTTTTGGCCTACCTTCTCCCGTTAATTTTATTGGTTTTGAAGAATGTTCCTCATCTGAGATATTCACGACTAGTTCAACGACAGATCCGTGGATTCTCCCTACTGAATCAGAACCAGTTGTGCCTTTATCTGTTGCAGAGGTGGCTTACTTGGATTCACAACAAACTGCAACAGAACATATCATGACTCTATTGGTCTCTGCTGAGTCAAATATGGACTATGCTCTTGCATGGTCAGTAGAATCTATACACTCTTTTGATTGTATAGACACTGTTTTTCCCTCTAATGAGCCAATCTTGGAAGCAATGATAGGCCTGGATTACCCTTGGGAACATATGCATCACAGGTCCTATTTTCTTCCCGAACTGGACAGGATAGAGAGAGGTGAGTTTTCTATGAGACTTGGTGGAAGTGTTGATTTGTCCACTATTCCTTCTACTTCGAAAGTTGTTTATGCCGAAGGGAATATGGAAAATATATCGCGAACCATTCCGATCAACATTTCCATCAAACCTGGGGTTGTGGAAAATATTTTCATTGGAGCAAATTGTTCTCCCGATGAGATCATTTTGTATACCAATCTCTTTAAAGAATTTCGCGACGTCTTCGCCTGGTCATACGAGGAGATGCCTGACATGGACCCCGCCATTGTTGAGCATGTCATCACAACGTACCCCAACGCTAAACCTGTGAGACAGAAGCTCCATCTAGTAAACCCTTGAAAAGTTTCTATTAAGGAGGAGGTAGAAAAGTTGCTCAAAGCTGGATTTATCTATCCGATAACTATGATGGAATGGATTTCAAATCCTGTTCCCGGAGATAAGAAGCAAGGTACCATTAGAGTTTGTACTGACTTCCGGGACCTAAATGAGGCTTGTCCGAAAGATAATTAGCCTACACCATTCATAGATCAGATCGTTGATGCGTGTGCAGGACATGAAATGTTTTCCTTCATGGACGGGTTTTCAGGATATAATCAGATACGGATTAAGCCTGAAGACCAACACAAAACAACTTTTATTTGTCCTTGGGGCACCTTTTCCTATCAGAAGATGCCGTTTGGTTTAAAGAATGCTGGAGCTACTTTCCAGCGAGCAATGAATTTTGCTTTTCACGACATCAAGCATGTGGTCGAACCTTATCTTGATGATCTCCCAAAGCGATCTTGGAAGAGATTGGAGCATCCTGATCATTTAAGACTCCTGTTTGAAAGGTGCAGATACTATAAGATTCGATTGAATCCTAACAAATGTGTATTCTGCGTTGAATCTAGATGACTACTGGGTTTCATAGTATCTAGTCGTGGCATAATGGTGGATCCATTAAAAGTTGAGGCAATCGTAAATCTGCCTCCTCCTCGAACCCTGAGACAACTTCAAAGTCTGCAGGGCATGTCCAACTTCTTGAGACGCTCTATCATTAACTATGCCAAAATTACAAAAGGTTTCATGAGACTGGTTAAACAAGATACCTACTTTTTGTGGGATGGGGCTGCTCAATCATCATTTGAGGCCTTGAAAAAGGCATTACTGTCAGCCCCCTTGTTAAGCCTGCCAGACTACACGAAGGATTTCCTCTTGTATCTGGCTGCATCAGTATATACAATTGGCATAGCACTGGTTCAGGAGGATGGCATGCTCCAAGAGCATGTTATTTATTATCTGTCGCGCGCTCTGATAGCTCCTGAGATCAAGTATTCTCATGTAGAGAAGTTGGCATTGGCTGCTGTCTATGTGGTCCAGAGGCTACGTCACTGCATATTATTGCGTACTACCACTGTGGTTGCGAAGGTCAATCCTTTCCGATATGTTCTTACTCGACGAATAATCGGGGGTGAATTTAACAAATGGATTGTCATCTTGCAAGAATTTGATTTGGTTTTGTAGTCCGCCAAGTCAAAGAAATCACTAGTGTTCGCCGAACTGATTTCAGAATTTCCTAGTGACATAGTGCGTGTTGAGGAAGAATCATCATTCCCGGATGAACATATCTTTCTCATCGCATCCTCTGACCCATGGTACGGAGATATCCTAGTATATCTCCAGACTTTGAGGTGTCCCACCACTTTCTCCAAGGATGAATGACGCAAGCTTAAGACTCATGCGAAGAATTACCTCATCATTTCTGACACTTTGTACAAACGTGGGGTAGATTCCATCTTACGCTGTTGTTTAACCTTGGAGGAAGCAAAATCAATATTGAATGATGCCCATAGTGGAGCTTGTGGGGGTCATCTTTCTGGGTTGGCAACAACCCAAAAAATACTGCGTGCAGGTTATTTTTTGCCTACAATATTCAAAGATTGTGTGGAAGCTATGAAATGCTGCCAGAGATGTTAGTTTTTCACCAGGAAGATGTGAGCACACCCAACTCCTCTTCATCCCATAATAACAACAAGCCCCTTCACCAAATGGGGGGTTGATTTTATGAATTGTAATACAGTTTCAACTGGAGGCCATCATCATATAATTGTTGCCGTCGACTACTTTACGAAGTGGGCCGAGGAAATGCCTACTATTAAAGCGGATGGAGAAACGACCGCTTATTTCATTTTCAACCAGATCATTGCAAGATTTGGTATACCCAAAGAGATCGTGACTGATCACGGTCACCATTTTCAGAACAACATGATGACCAATTTGTACACCATGTTAGGTTTTCGATAGGAGCATTCATCTTCATTTTATCCGCAGGCGAATGGTCAGGTCGAAGCAGTCAATAAAACTTTGAAGACTATCTTACAAAGGACTGTTAATGCCAGTAGAACTAACTGGCACATTATGTTGTATCCTGCTCTTTGGCCCTACCGAGCCAATGTAAAGACTGCTACCAGGTTCTCTCCTTTCCAATTGGTACATGGGATAGAAGAAGTCATTTTGGTTGAGTGCGATATTCCTTCATTGAAGTTAGCTGTACAACTATTACTAGACACTTCAGCTTTGGAAGAACGTTTGCTGCATTTAGAACATCTGGATGAACAGCGCCACGATGCGCTTACAACAAACGAAGTACATAACTGAGTTAAAGGATAGTATGATAAGTCTATCAGAACTAGGGTGTTTCTCGAAGGAGAACTTGTTCTGCTCTGGGATCAGGACAAGGAGCGTTTAGGGGCTGGCAAGTTTAAGTCCATGTGGCTCGGCCCCTACATAGTTTCTAAGGTATTGAAGAAAGGTGCATACGAGTTAACAAACTATGAGGGTAATAAGTTGCCGGAGCCTAGAAATGGGCTCTACCTGAAGAAGTACTACACTTAGGCATCTGTGCTTTTTCATGTATTATAGATGTACATTTTTGTAGAGTTAGACTTGTTTATGGTTTGTAGTTACTCCGTTTGTTGACAGTTACTAACTGGATTGTTGAGATCTTATTCTTTGGCAGGTCATGAACCTACAATCCTAGAAGTTGTCTTTTAAGTCGTTTTAAGATCTTGTTTTGACTATTTGAAAAACTAAACAAGATTGCCGAGCAAACTTGGTCTCTTCAAGCTCGTTAAAGGAATTGAAGGTCCATCTGCTCAAGTATAAGTTTAACCCTTTTCTGGACTTTTGCGGATTACTTACGAAAAATGAATACTCTAGTCATACGTGGCTAGAAGAGTTCTTCTTCCATTGTTTTGCACTTTTTCGGGGGAGGAGACTAACTTTACGAAAAATGACCTTTTGAAACCTTCTTTAGGGTTTTCAGGCTCTAGAAACATGAAAACACCAAGCAAGCATTCACCTACTCGGGCTCGATGTGAAATCCACGAGAGGGTATATAGAGGATTGTTTAAGTTTTTCAGATTCTATAAACAAGAAAACATCGATGAGCATTAACCTACTCGGGCTTGATATTAAAATCCACGACTAAGTGTATGGAGGATTATTTAAGTTTTTCTGACTCCTTAGACAAGAAAACACCGACAAGCAAGAATAGATCTCGGCTCGATATTAAAATCCAGAGATCAGTATGATAGAGTATTCGTCTATCTCTTCTTCGAACTCTAAAAAATGAAGAAGGTCCTAAGTCTTCCTCCCATGGGCTCGTTAAACTTTTTACATGGTTGGACTTATTGAGTTTTCTTTCTTTCTTGGACTCATTAAAACAACAAGAAGGACATTCTTTTACCAAAAAGAATAAGGGATAAGAAGGGTATATCACATCTTTTTAGTTTCAACGGTAGTTAAGTCAGTCATGTCCTTGAACACAACACCTACTTAAGTCTTTCATGTCAATTGGGTTTTAGTTTTTGACCTTAGGGTGAACCTGATCTCCGAGTTTTTACTCCCCCGGTTGGTTATTCTTCCAACTATATGGAGGTTTTGTTAATGTCTCCTACATTGCAGGCTTATATCACTTCCCCTTCATGTTAAAAGCTGCCTAAGTCACTTTGTGTCGTGCTCACTATTCAAGGATACAGCCTGTGTCGGCCATTCTGCAGTTTACTTTGACTTCATGTGTCGGCCATCCTGGTGTCAGTTTGTTTCATCTTGTTACTTGTCCTACTCCACATTAGCTCATACCTGTTGAGTGTTCCTCATGTTGGATGATGGAGGATGCATTAAGGCCTCCCTTCCAGCGAACTTCTTCCCATCAACTCCAGCTCATTATGCTCTGGGAACGAAGTTTAGAGTTTCGGTTAGTACCTTGGGGGTTGCAGTCATTAGTGGCAATTTCCCTCGCTGTTGAATAATGAGAATACATCAATGTCTCTTATTCGACAGGTTCCTCAAGTTTTCGATTTCAAGTCCACTTATTCACACTTGTTGGATCATACTAGGTACCTTGGACCCCATTATCATTATCGATGGAAGTCCTCGCATTTGTTAATGGTATACATCAATGACTGGTAATCAAATGATTCCCCCCATGTTCGACTTCAGCTCATTTCTTCACATGGTTAGGGTTTGTACCTTGGGTTGTTTGGATAAAGACCTTGGGACTCTGCTAGCATCACCATATTTATGTTATCGCCCACGCTGCGCAAGACTGAGCCTCACTCATTTTGGCTCTTCATGAGACCTAGATCTAGTTTGTTGTTATGGCTATGATTTCTAATTTTGACATGGATCCACACTTGTATTTCAGTGGCCATGCTATATATACATCTCCTAGTTATGTATCGGAGATCATGTTGTATCATGCTACACATCTATATGATGTCAAGATTGTAATTACTCGCTGACCTTGATCGTTGTTTCAGGTACTTTTGTGACTGGGCTCTGTGGTTTTTTGCTCCTCCTCTGACTTGGAATTATAATGTATTTCGGCCATCGTTTCCCTCTGACCTCACACATTAGGCGGAATCTGTTATAGGTCAAATATGCACTTCTCTGTTCGTGATCACATTGCTCTGTTGATCACACAAAAGGACACTAAAGATTGAAGAGCTAGGTTGACCTGGATGACTTATTGACTGGAACTACTCTCTTCAGCTGAGAAACTTATTGTTTCTATTTATTTCATCACATGTATACTACTCTCTATATAGAAAACCAGCGTACACCTTGAAAAGATACTCTACTTTCCCCAAGGACAACCAGCGTACACAATACAAATGTTGCAAATGCTTGTTGTAAAACACAAAGTAGCATATTGTATGCCACTCTTCCTGAAAGAAACCCGCGTACATCTTAAGATGAAGTCAAAAAATATATTAATATTACAAATTGGGATTAGTTGAAGTTGGTTCTGCAACTTCCCCAACCTCCCAATTCAACCACCTCTTGAATCTAACTGCCTACCTTGTCCCATAAATACAAGGAGGATCCATGAGAGAGGAACCTAGAAGAAAGGCTTGAAGTGCTGTTACGCTGGAGGAATTCCCAAGTCATTGTGAAGAGAAGGAGCCCAGGACTCGGTTGCAGAAGCATCTTGACACCTCGGGTATATTTGTTTTGATTCATGTTTCTTTGACAATAGAAAGGTGGAAATACCCTTCCTGTCCCAAATCGAATGTCTATTGGATTGTATGTTCATTTGGTTTAGTATCTGATTGTTGTTGATGTTTGATTGCTTTCAATATTCATCATATTTATATAGTCAAGATACACTGAGGAAGGTTTCCTTTGTGTTGCAGGTTCATCATAGCGAATGATCAAGCGGAAGACCAAGCGCAAGCTAGGACCAGCCGTTGATTAAAGGTACATCTTTCGATATCTTGATCTCTTTCATTTGTAGGAACTAATTGCAATATAATGAATGTATTTACCTGTCAACCCCGCCCAAGTTAGTAGTGTCTCTCCTCACTATAAAGTAATAATCATGCACAACAAAGGGGATGATCCCATTCCTTGTGTTGTACAAGTTGAGGGGGAAGAGTGTTGGTTGATTGGGATGGTTGTAGAAGGGGTTTGAACGCTAGAGAGTATTTGAGTTGTGGATTGAGGAGAATGCCTTAGGATATTCACCCTTGTGGAATGATAACCTCAACTCATGGGTGCCCTTTGTCATAGGAAATAAAGTGTGATAGAGTGGCTATGACTAGAAGAAATGTCCTTTGTTTGTAGCTAGTTGGAGAATTCTTTTCCAAAAAGATAAGTTCTTCAATTATGATATGAATGGTTGTGTTTATATTTCTATTTCACATGCATTTATTTTACAATGTATGTGCTTGAATTTAATTGTCACACTTTTGGATAAATTCACAGTTGGAATGCATGTATATTTCAGGATGGGTATTTAATTAATTAGGATCTTGTAGTTTTATATTCGTCGGCTAATTTCTACAGTGAGCCAAGGGAAAATTGAATTATTTATCAAAGTGAAAAATTAAATGGTGAAATTGAATACCCTGTAGTCTAGATAGCATGTAAGAGGCTACTAGATCCATGACACAAGCCTTCTTCTTACCTTGTATATATGCTTGTAAACATCCATCACAAAATGATATATGGTGTCCTTCATCATATACATCTTTTTGATGTTGGTCTGCCTAAGTGCAAATATTATTTCTTCAACCACCACAACCATCAATCTTATCGTTAATGTGCATACTTGATTTGGAACTTGGGTTCAAATGGGGAGAATGACTCACAGAGCATAGAGATGACAGTTTATATTCACTTACTATTGAGATCGTTGAGAGTTGTGTGAGCCACCTCCTTTTCTCCTACCTCATACAAGTCACTCATTGATTCTTCATTGTTGTCGATTATTAAACTAAAAATATCCCCAAAAGGCATAAAGACACACCAACATAAAGTGATATGTATAGAAAAAGAACATCAAGAATTACATGGATTTGATATTTTCCATAGGAAGACGTTTACAATAAGAGTCACACAGATTGGCCTAAACAGATCCAAAAGATGGGCATGTCCCCCACTTCCCAAGTCTGAATCTACCCAAGATGAACCAATATTGTAAAAGCTTCTCTATGATCAAATGTGTAAGTACTCTTGAAGATTCACTTTTGGGACCATCCAACCTAAATGCTTTGTTAGTAGCTCCTCAATTCCATGATAGAAACCCTTGAACTGAAGTGTAGTAGAGGAAATAATATGTGGATAAATAATTATTTTGCAAGTTAATGATCATGTGTGGAAAAGTAAACCTATTGGTCGGTAACCATAATTCCAAATAAGGCTAATCACAAGCTCTCCTTTACTCTTATGCAAGATTGCATAGAGATAGATCAAAGAACGATCCAGTAGCTTCATGTCTCCATGAAAAGAGGTTCTAGATTTGGAACACCATTCTTTATTGGTGTACACATTCTCTTTCAATTTGTTCTTAGTTGGAGGTCCTGGTTAGATAAAAAAATTCGGGGTGAAATATTCTCATTGGACTCTTTAGTAACAAGAGCCCTAAATAAATATTTCATGAGCCAGTCTTAGTCTTGATCCAATGAAATTCTTCATGACACTAAGCATTTCTTACCACAAAATTGCAAAATACATTTTACTACTCTTGATATAATAAAGAACTAAAACATGAAATTCATCTAGATTTTATTTTTATTTTCTATTTTATTTTACTAAAAGTGGTAAATATAACCTAATGTTTGCTTTGTGCCTCCAAAACATAAGGTAAACACATGGCCCTCAAATTTCAAGGATAGAGTGTGAGGCCATATACATTCATGATTCCTTATAGTATCACAAAGATATTGGGATCCAAGCCACACAACTATTTTATTATAGCTTATTGGCATTTGTGAAGGTTAAGTCAGCACAAGTCACCTAGGTCACTTGTTGGGGTTGAGGGTGAGTGCCACCTAGAAGGGAATTAAACTAACCCATGGGGCATCCGGGATGGTCCTCATCTTTGTACAAACCTGGTGACAACATCTTCTGGGTGGGAAGATTGTTCTTCCATTCAACATTGGGGCTGGCCTTGACTAGGCTATAAACCCATTTTTCGGTTGTGGGAAATTCCTAGCTATAAAAAAAATGTTAACTAAAATGAATCCCCTCCTCATAAGGCATTCCATATCAAAACCCCACCTCACTTTTATAGACATAATCAAATGTTTAGGGCTGACCAAGTACTTTTAAGCTCCGTGAACATCACGAAAGGGATTGTTTCCTTAGCTCCATAGGCATATTTGGACGATGTATTATCAAAGTGTGGCAAATCAAACTCACTTAATTTTGATCAAACTTTCTCCATCTTATTTTATTTCCCTCAAACACAGATCCCTCTTATCTACTAAAATTGCCACCCCATCCTACCCAATCAATGGCCACTATCAAACTATTAAATAGCAAACCAGAAAGAAAATGATAGATTTAGGGTTCCTCACAATACAATATAATTAGCCACATGCAAGGAAGAACAAAAGTAACTCAGGCAATGGCACACACTACAGAGCCTTTGGAAATGGAAATGACTTTCTGAACGTTCCTTTCTTAAGTGATTGAAAGCATAGATGATGAGCATATTTCATGATACCTAAAAGAGGAAATCTGAGAGCAGCAAAGAAAATACAGTTTTTGAGAGAGATACAACAATAGAGGCGGTGAACCTTCCAAGCCTATCAAAAGAATGTTGTGAGATAGAAGTTACAACAACATTTGAGGTCGCTAACAATTAAGGCCTTTCAAAGCACACATGGCAGAGTTGAAAAACCAACCATCATCATCATCACCAGGGGTTTGGTTTGTTGCCAAGTAAAACTGGAAATTGTGCACTAAATTGGAAATTTGAGAGCATTGGATATGATTAATTATTGTTGTTGGAGTTATGCCCAATTGGTTGACAAAATTGAGCACTGGAGAAGCCTTTGGGGTATTCAAGAGGAGGACGAGGTATTGATACTCATGAACCATATTTTCATTATCATGGTATGCTTTTCTTTTTTTGCAATACCTAACACCAACAATTGTGTTCCAGACTTGAGATTCCATGGTGGTAAAATGCCCTACGTCACAATAGCTCAAGGAAAAAAACATTGATTTCTGAATTTACTTTTTCACTTTATTTTATCCGTTTTTGTTTACAAGAGATGCTTAGAATTTATAGTTTAGATTAGTTGATAGATTATTACTTAATTCTCTCTTAATTATCAACTCAACAACTCTATATGAACAATCAATGAAAATGATCACAAAAAAAAAGTGTTGACGATCTTTAACAACTAAGCCGAAGCCATCACCTCTACCTTCATCTAAATCTCCATCTAAATGTTTTACATCTAAGCCTAACCCCAACACATAAATCTTGATCTAAATATTTTACATCTAAGCCTAACCCCAACACATAAATCTCGATCTAAGTGTTTTACATCTAAGCCTAACCCCAACACATATGCTTTCATAATCTCCATCTAAGTATTTTGAGGAACTTAATGAGGACAATGTCCAATACAACTCGGTGGAAGAGTAACGATGCCTAAAGGTAGTAACAACCAAAACAAAAAAAGGAAAAATGTAATCCAACCAGAGAGAAAAGCCATACAATTAAAAAAATAAAAAAAGAGTGAAGGTACACCACAAAGAAAACTAAGGAAGTGACAAACATTACATGAGTTCTTCACCAACAAACTAAAATCAAAATGAGCACAAGAAATTCAAAGAAAAAAAGTAAAACATAACAAATGAATGGAATCGTAGTTGTTATTGACCGAATATGACTATTTCATATAAAGTTCCTCCCAAAAATAAATATTTTTTATTATTTACTGTTAGAGAATTAATTTATCAATTAATAAAAAAACAAAACAAAAAGCAAAACAAAAACATTAAAATATAAACAAGTTTTATTTGAAAACTTCAAAGTGGATGAAAGTCTTCCTCACATTTTATTAAATAAATGTGGCTAACCAAGGGCCACGTGTGGGGAATACTTGAAGAATTTTAAGATAACTTTTATTAGTCCAACAACATTTTTCAGGAGGCGGGTGTTATAGATGTGGCACCTTCGCCTTTGCTTCCTACATGGAGAAATGGTAGAAAGGGGTTGGCAGGGGTGGCAAAAAGGTGTTGGATATGGTTGTCATTGATGTCAAAGGAGTTCAGTAATGACAAAGGAATAACCAAGGACATGATGCCAAGGTGAACTCAGTGAAAGACAAAAGCAGTGATGACATGGCATGTATGATGATGTGGCATATATGATGACATGGAATGGCATGTATGATGATGTGGCATGAAGTTGAAAATACATCTGATGGTGTTCTGGTGCTATCAAGAAGTCATTGTTGCATCCAGACATCATTCTGAAGAAATATGGCAATTTGGTGAAAATCAGGAAATTGACTAAGTATGGAATAATTAGTCAAAATTGGTCCAAGTAGCATTAAGAGAATTGACTATCTGATGGTGTTCTGGTGCTATCAAGAAGTCATTGTTGCATCCAGACATCATTCTGAAGAAATATGGCAATTTGGTGAAAATCAAAATTGACTAAGTATGGAATAATTAGTCAAAATTGGTCCAAGTAGCATTAAGAGAATGCCCACCATAATTTCTGGTTTGAGAAGAATGCCTGCACCATGGTACCAGGAAATAGATTTTTATAGTGGCTATCTATTCATGGTCTCAGTTTGACTTCATCACCTATGAGGAGAAAGTTTTAGGTTTGTCAAAACAGGGTTTTGCACCAAAACTTGTAAAAATGACTAAGTAGCCTTAGAAAGATGGCCACCATAAATTATGGGTTGAAGTAAATTCCCACATCACATGATTAGGTTGTAGTATGTTGGTTTCTCTATCTATTCATGTTATCAGTCTACTCTAATCATTCTTGAGGTGAAAGTTATGGATCTGCCAAAACAGGGTTTAGGCAGTTTTTGCACCAAGTTCAGTAAAATGCCCGCCTAGGGCAAATGAAGAAGAGTTTGAAGGTGAAATGAGTTGAATTGTTATTAGTGAGATATTCTACATCACCAGGTAAAAATTTTTCATGGTTTTGGTGAAATAAAAAATCCACCTTGAAAATGGCACAAATTGTCTAAGTGTAAAATCTGCTTGTAAAACTGCCTAAGTGGCCTCTGTAAAATACCCGCCATAATTTCTACTTGATGGATTAAATTATTCTGAAGGTACGGTCCTGTAGATTGTTGATTGTTTCATCTAACCATACCATAAGGTTGTCAAAAAGGTATCTAAGGATGAATTTATTAATTTTTCAAAAGTGCCTTCTGGTAGTTTATGCACTGTTCCAGCACTGGAAAATCTGCCTAAGTTGTCTCAGGAAAATGCACGCCAGAGGCTGTGGTTGTGGAGATAAATTTATCTAATGGTATGGATATGGTATTTGACAACTTTTACATCTAGCCATGAGTTCAGTTCTCCATCTAGTAGTCACATGTGCGAAATACAAACCTGTCAAGTTAGTAAAAAAAATTATTAAAGCAGAAAGCTACAGGAATAAAATCAGAAATATAAAATAGAGTTTTTGATTAAAAAAAAAATAGAATGTGACTATTTAAAAAAAAATATATTATTTATTAAAGAGACCAATGAAATGAAGGATGGCCAATAAAGTTTTTAATTAATTATTTAATTAAAAACATTAATAAACAGAATTGTAAATTAAAGATTAAAACATAGATTTGAAAGAGCATGAGATGATTTAATTAATTAATAAATAACATAATTAAAGCTAAGATTCGAAGAGGTATGTGGAGAAGATTAAATTAATTTACAAATATAATTAAATTAAAAGAACAGAGATTTGAAGAGGTGTGATGAAGAAAGATCATGAGCCTAATTCGAAAAGGTGTGATGCTTGGACAATTAGGGAGAATATATAAACATAAAAGAATATGGAAACATGTGTCTCAGTAGTTTTGATCCAGCAGTAGAGCAAGAAGTTAGAGACGAGCAAGATGAAGAAGTTGTGACAGTATCAAAGAAAAGAGATCTTGAAGTTTTACCAGATAAGTTTAAGGGTGGCAGGGTGGTGCTAGGGCAGGCAGGAAGCTTGCTGGGGGTCGTAGCCTCCATTCAGTAAAAGTTGGAGAGCGGGGTGTCATTGCATCCTTGCCTGTAGCAGGAGGCAGAATATATGGGGTGTTGTATCATCCCCGTCTGTAGTAGCAGGCAAAACCTGGGGTGTAGTTGCATCCTTTATGTAGAAGTAGATAAATAATTTTGTAAAATTCATCTTACTAATGAGTATGAGTTTGTGGTTTGCTCTTTGAGGTTTCCACAATAAAATATTGTGTCCTAACTTGTTTGATTATTTGTGTGTCTTGAACTAATTGTTTTTAATAAAAGGAAAAAGAAGGCAATATTGATTCACCCCCCCCTCTCAGTATTGCTGGATATTCCAACAAAAGGTTGGATAGATTTTTTATGGCTGAGGAACTAGTTGATTCTCTTAATAGATATCGTTCTTGGGTGGTAAATGTTGGTATTTTGGATCACATGCCGATCTGTTTACAATTGGATGTTTAGGAATCTGAATTAAAATTTCCATTTAAGTTTAATCATGCATGGTTAGAAATCCGTGTTCTCTGAATTGGTCAAGGAAAAGTGGAGATCCCTAAACCAGGTTGAGGATGGATCTATTATGCAACAACTAGTTTATAAATTGAAGGAATTAAAAATTGAGGTAATTCAGCGGGAAAGACAAAAAAAGTGGAAGTTAAAAGAGGAGTTGCTACGTATTGAAGAAGAGATTGATGGAAAATTTGCTAGGACTATTTCTGTTGGTCTATTTGAAGTTGAAAAAATACAGTTAAACCATTTGGAGGAGAGGAAAGTCTAGATTTTGAGATTAGAGGAAGAGACTTAGAGACTAAAAAGTGGGGCAATCTAGATTGCTCAAGGAGATAAAAACTCCAAGCTTTTTCACAAATTTGCAAATCAGAGAAGGATCCACAATTCTATTTCGGATATATCAGATGGTAATGGTACTGTTATCTATACTCAGAAAGGATTAGAAGATGCAGTTGTTGGTCATTTCTCTTCACTTTTTCAGGATCCAAGATACAACAATATTGGTCCTTAGATGCAAATTATCCAAATTTATACTTGTTTTTTCTCTATGTAAGACAGTCAAAAGATAAGGGAGCTTGTGACTCTTATTGAAATTTTAAAAAAATTGCTAAGCCTAAGAGTCCTGGAACAAATGGATGGATTGTAGAGTTTTGATTTAGTTGGGAATGATCTATTATAGGTTGTGGAAGAGTCTGGAATTCAGGGGAAACTGTCAAGGGCACAAAATGCCACTTTCACAACACTTATTACCAAAAGTGCTAAGCCTTCATCCTTCAATGATTTTATACCTATTTATTTGTGTAATTTGATCTACAAAGTCATTACAAAAGTGATATCTAACATAATTAAGGCTAAATTTGCAGAATGCATGACCAAAGAACAATTTGGATTCCTTGCAAACAGGTAAATTTTGAATGCAGTGGGTGTTGCTCATGAGAGTCTACACTCTACCCCCCACTTGCACAAGTGTGCCCTCATTGGCTACTTTTAGCCTTGACACCTCAATGTTGTGTAAATCCTTGTGTAACTCCCCTTTTTGCTATTCCGGGAAGGTATCTTGGCTTCGGTAACTCCTCCTCTAACTAATTTGAGTTCCTCTTCATGAATGAAGTGTCCCCAAATGAATTGGAGTTGGGTTGGGTGGTTTGGAGTTACCCTCATTGAAATTCGAGTTACTTGGGTAGAATTCAATTTGGTCCCTTATGGTTGAATTAACCTCCTTCAGTTGACTCAAGTTGGCTTACCTCGGTTCTAATTGACCTCATTGGGTTCAAGTTGTCTCCTTGGGTCTGTAAATCCATGTTTGATCTCCTTGAGAGAAGATAGTTATCAATCTTCATGTTTATTCATGTCATGGGGAGCTTGTGAGATTTGGAAGCCATGTATGCTAAGCTATGTGTAAGAACTATGTGCTTGAAGGCACTGTGATATTGTGTGGTGTTTGATGTAATACTAGAAAACTTTGGCATAGTTCCTCTAAGTCCACTACTTGTCTTCGTCCTGATCCTAAACATTTATCCTGATGGTGAATAGCAATGTCTAGAGGTACATGGGTGGTGAAGGGATTACCATTGCACTTGGTAGTGAGGTGGAGGAGAAAGTAGGTGGTGAGGAAATGAGTTGTGGCTTATCAAACTGATAATTTGAGCTATTCTTGAGTGCACTTCTACTTGTGGATCCGTGGCCTCAGTTCGAGGGTGGCCTATCCAAGAGGATTTGGCTTGGCAGTGCATGTTGCCGCCTAAAACACACTGACCATAGATAAGTCTCTCAACCGCTATGTGTGTTTTTGAAAGAAACTATGAGTGTAGAACCCACTGCCACCTCGATTCCTCACTCCTCCATCTAGACCCCAACTCCAAAAGGTCAAGGGGGGTTGTCCCTAATTACTAAGTTTCTTTAGGAGTTGCAAATTATTAATGTTCAATGATAAGCATTCATGCAAAGATGCAATAATTTTGATGACAAGCAAACCTTCCTTAAAAATAAACCATGTACAATTGTAAGAGAGAAATGACAAATCATATACCAAACCAATGCCTACTTTACTTGGGTTATGGAGTCACATATACAATAGAAGTAAGATCACCGATTCACCAGAGACAACCAAATTGCATTAAACCATTCACTTATCACAATGATCAAAATATCACATTAAACACATAAGAAATACTTGAAGTAAATGAACAATTAATGAATGAAAGGTGCTTGTAACAAATTTTAATTATTTTTAGGTCCTGTAAATTTTAATTATTTTTAGGTCTCTCTTTAGCTCAGGGGATTTGAGGTTTTGCAAGAAAATTAAAGTTATCCTATGTGTCTACCCCAAAACTTATCTCTTTCGATTTGAGAGAGATTGTCGGGTGCGTAACAAGGGAACACAAGGTTCCCAACTAGCTCCACGGGTCAACCCCAAAGCTTGCCAGGTGCTCAACAGGAGGACACTAAGTGCCACGAGGCTCCCAACAGCCTCTACCCCTCTAGCTCCACGGGTCAAACTTATTTTTCTCAAAGTCTTATCAAGATAAATTTATGAGTCCCTATTATTCTAGCCAACACTAATATTTTCCCTTTCTTGTCACCCAGGATCGGACGAACCGAGAAGGGGAGTGAATACGGGGCAAGGATTGGGGCACGGTTTATTTAACTTTTTAAAAGAATAAACAAATATTTATGTACAATGCAAGCCGACACGATATTTCAGGGTGGCAAAGTCAACTCACTTGCAAGGTGTGGACAGATAAATTAAAGCAAAAATAACTTGAAACTTAAACAAATTACTAGCCAGCACAATTTTGCATGGATGGGCAAAGCCACTTCACATGCAAGGTGTGGGCAAGTAATATTACCAAATGCAAATGAAAAATAAACTAATTCCTAGCTCTTTCAACGATTTCTATGCAAGGGTGACAAAGCCAACTCACTTGTTAGCAACGGATGAAAAAAATAACTTAAGAAACTAAAATGTTATCATAGCCACACAACTCTCTTCCTAATGAAGAGGAGGGGCAAGCAATCTAACAAAATGAAAATATCATAAACAACTAACACTGACCTCTCTACACTTGCAATGCAAAGGTGGGCAAGCCCAACTTCTTTTGCATGCAAGGGATGGCTGAAAAATAAAAAGAGTTTTTACTAGAAATAAAGGAATAAGGAATCAAGGCCAAGAGACTCTCTTGGGATTGTTACAACAAGATAAATTTCAGCCTTTGAAATAAAAGAGAATGGGGGTCAAGAACAAGAAATTTGACCCTTTTTGGGGAAGAAACTTGAAGTGGCCACTCTTGGATGATCTTTGAGCTTATTTGTGGCCAAATTTTGGCACCCCCCCCTATAACATGAAAAGCGTGCACAAAAAAAAAGCTAATTCTTTCCAAATATGATAAAAATGAGTATGGAATCACTTAAAAAATTTTAACATATAAATTTCAGCTATTTGTAAATAAAATGTAGCATACAAAAAAGTTGGAAATGATGATTTTTGAGAGCGAAATAAGTAAAAATCTACATAAGAAATAGTTAGTTAGAAGAGGTCAAGTTCCTTAATAGTTGTTTGAACAATGGGGTATCCCACCCAAGAATCCTACTCTCCAAGCTTAAGTAACATGTAACAAAACTAGCTTCAAATGTACAAGGGGTGAGGGATCAAGCAAAGAAATGAGAAATCATTTGTTCAAACTATAGAAGTCCATGTAATTCTCAAATGCTAAGAAGATAACCAACATAACATGTAACAACAATATTACAATATTATTCTCAAGCAAAACAATTTGTTTGAGATCCACAAATGCAAGCAAGAAACTACAATGCTACAATGTTACCTCACATAAAGCCAAGAACCAAATTTCCTCCAAAGATTTCTCTTTGTTCACATCAAAAGCTGGAAATTACAATGGCTCACTTCTTTGGACAAGAATGGAAGCAAGAGAGCAAGAAAGAGTGAGAGCATGAGAAATTGTGGAAGAAGGGAGACTGTAACCCAAATGAGGAGGATGAACCTCCTTAAATAGGAAAAAAGAGAGGGGAGAGTTCCTTTGCATGAGTGTGTAGTATCCCGATTTTGACCCCATTTCATTAAAATGTAAATGAGGTAATATTGTTATAAAATCGTGGTGAGGAGCTCAAGGCCAAGGCCTCGCCATCGATTAGTGATGCATATGGTTTACGTGCTAGCCAGGAAAAATTGAATTGCAAATATCATGTAATTATGCATTTTAATGAAATACCCACAACTAACTATGCAATGCAACAAGAGATGGGGGCATGATTTTATAAGGAATTGGGAGGGAAAATATTTATACCCTTGAACCAATCAATTCAATCCAAGTGTCAATGAGAGAACCCATAAACCCTCAACTATCCATGTTGACTTTTGTACCCAATCATGTATTTCTTCCGAGAGTTGGTTGAAGTAGTTAATACCTTGGGGAATGGAGAGGTATGACTGTCCAAATTCGGGTATGGGAAAGCCACCCTTCATGGAAATTCGTGTTTGGATTCCTTGGCAAGAAAAGAGCCACAAAATTGCTTCCCAAGCCATTTTTTCTTTACCCATGAGTTTGCCTCTCACGTTTTTCTAGTTTTTCATGTTTTCTAGCTGGGAAGAGGGCGTTTTTGTGTTGCAGAGCTGTTGGGAGGGAGAGAGCCCGATTTGGGGATTTCATTGAGTTCGTTTTGTCCATTGAAATGCTCATAGCCTATGGGAGAAATCAAAATTTTCTCCCTATGGTCGAATTTCCCTTTCCACAATCTGTTTTTGGTGTGCCCACGATTTGGGGGAAGCACATGGCCATCTTGTTTGTAAATCCCATTGTTAAACTGTGTATCCATTCCCAATGATTGGGCTTGCTGTGTGTATATAGAGTATGTTGGGGTATGGGTTATGGGTATCCATTGTTTAGGATTGAGCTTGAGTGCAAGCATCCATAAATGAAGAGGGTTCAGATTTAACCTAATAAACCCGACTGTGGGTTGGCTTGGATTAGATGCAATGTTTATTTGGCTGTGCATGAGCTTGAGTGTCCCCTTTTCCTTGTAGAAATCATGCCCATCTTGGGAGTGGTCTCTGAGTGCTGAAATATTACAGGATGTGTAGAGACCTATGGTTGGGTGGAACGTTGTAGTGACATAGCTAGTTGCTTGGGGCCATTTCACAATGAAGACAAGTATTTTTCTATCTATGTGTTTTACTTCTGCAATGTTTTAAATTGATGACTGTTATTGATATGCTAAATGCATATGAAATGTGTGTGTATGAGGTTTATTTCCGCTGTGCATGTTTGCTTGATTTGCATCTGCACACATTTGTTTTATTCGTATGAATCTAATGAAATGGGCTGAGATTATGTACAAGCCCCAGAAGTGTCGTCATGTTCCCTTCTAGCATTGGGGAGATGGGAGGGGAAGTGACAGAGTAGTATCAGAGCGTAGGCTACAACATTGGGCCTAATGGGACAAATCAGGCAACTTGCAGAGGCAAGTATGCTTCCTGCTCAACAGTGATCATTAAGAAAAATTTTAAAATTTCAAAATTTTTCTAAGTGCTTTTGAGTTTTTCTGCTAAGTCTATGTCGGCGACAAAGTGGAACTGCGCCGAAACAGTCGGCAGAAAATTGTCAAGTTCACCGAAAAGGGGGGGAAATTTCAGCAAAAAAAGGGTAAAAGTCACCAAAACAGATCGTTGTAAAAGAGGCAAACTCGTCGAAACGGTCGGCGAAGAAAGTGGAAGATCGCTGATGTGTTTCGGTGAAAAATCGATAAAAATTTACTGAAAAGGCGTTTTGGTGCAAAAATGATAACTCCGACGGTTGGCGGAAAAAGCTGAGTCGCACCGAAACGGTTAGCAGGAAAAGCTGAGTTGCGCCGAAACGGTCGACGGGAAAAGTTGAGTCGCACCGAAACGGTCGGCGGGAAAAGCTGAGTCGTGCCGAAATGGTCAACGGAAAAGGATGAATTGCACCGAAACGGTAGGTGGAAAATGGTGAGTCCACCGATCGCTAAGAAAAGGAAAACTCGGCGAAACGGTTGACGAAAAAAGGTGAGTTTGCCGATTGGCGTAAAATCGCCAGTTGCTCCGAAACAGGTTGGAGGAGAATTCGAAAGTCCGTCGATGCAAGAAATTGAGCAGTTTCCCAAGGTGAATTTCAGGTGCCTAAAAGTGAAAAATGGCCTTGAACTTATGCGCCAGATTGTGCGAAATGGAAAGATTTACAAAAAAAAAAAAAAACGAGGGCACTGCCCTCGACCCGCTTTGTAGTGGCGAGGAAGCCACGAGGGGGAAATCCCTCTTGATCTCCGTCGTCTCCCAAAGACAGTCATTGAATGTATGAAAGACATTTTCTATGCTTGGAATGTGCACTATGAATTGCATAAAGGGGTTGCGGAATCCTTAGTAAGAGTAATTGGTTGTAATATCCATTATGGAGGATGAAAGAGGGAATTTTCTCACCTTAAACTATTTTTGTTTACAACATAAGAAGTGTATGCTTGGAAAATAGCAAGTAGGAATGTTTTACATACGTGTATGTATTGAATTGCTACTTGGTGATAAATCACAACTAATGAATCCTTGTGTGCTTGGTAGGGAAGCCAAGAAAAAGATCAGCTGTGATGTGGAGGAGGAACTCCATGTCATGATGGGGAATTGGAAGGGAGAATCCCTCCACTACTCTCTTGCTATTGTATTTATAATTCTGAAGTTGGCATGCATATAAATTATGGCATAAGAATGTTGAAAATGCAAGAGATTAGATAGATGAAATGAATATGCACTAGATGACATATTAATAAACATTGCACAGTGCATGTGAAAATGTTTGTGCATGTATATGATATTGCATATTGGTAAAATAGTGAGGTTTTACATATGGAATGAGCCACTTAAGATAATTATGGCGGTTTCTAATAATTAGTTGTGTTCGCATTAGTTGTAGGACCAAAGACAACCAAAGCATGGCTAAAGACGTTGATGACATTGTTGCATGTGACCAACAACCTTATGAAGAAAGGATGGTGCAACAAATTTGTGATCATGAGGTTGGAAAACGAACTGTGTAGCCTTGGTAAGAGGCCAACTAATCAGGTAACATCAAGCGATGTTAATGATAGCCATGCAGGTAATGGTTATTTGTGCTTAATTGCATGAATGTTGAAAGAGGATTTGGTAAGATCCCTTCAACTATGTTTAAACTATGTTGATTTGGTTTGCATGTGGTATTCAGTGCCTGAATGTGAATGTCAACCTACCAAGTATGGTGAGGTGTGGGTAAGTGAAGGCAGGGAGCCTTTCACCCTATAGTTGCTTAGAAACCTCAATGCATTCATATGAAATTATATCATGCCATTTGTGTATGTTGGTTGTGAGTTAACAACCAAAGCAAGTGAGGACTTATGGTCATGTGGTGGTAGTGCATGCCATATGAGATATTCACGGTTAAGTCCATAATGTGGTTGGAATGGTAATGTTATAGTGGAGAAGGAAGGCACCCAAATAGTTAACCAAGTGATTGGGGAGATGGTTGGGTGATGTGTTGAGGCAATAACCACACTTTCCGAAACATCACGATGGAATACATGACATGACCTTGTGGTATTCATGAATCCATGCAAGAAAAAATTGAGTGAGTGCACATCAAAATATTATGTAAATGTTGTGAATGTGAATGCATATGTGTGGGTGCACATATTGAGATGCATTGTGTGAATGCATGGTTGTGATATATATATGTTTCAATGCAATTAGATAATAAATGAAATGGTGAACTATTGTTAATCCTGAGACCATTTCACGAGCTGCTGTGAATGTAGGAAAATGATTGCATGAAGAAGGTAGACATGTTGATGAGATACCAAAGTGCTATGTTGGAAGGACAGACTTGCATAAAAGGAATATGGTTGTGACGTAATGAATATTGGAGTTTTTATTTAAATTGCAGGTATAATGTGACCGTGTCTTGCAATTTTATTATGATGATGATGATTATATAGATATATATATATATATTTCATTGCATTTCAAATGTTAACAGCTGAAGGTGTTTGAATTATTGAGTGTTATAATTCTGAGATCACTCCAGTGACTGTTGTAGCAAAAAAAAGATTATATGCATAGATACTCACAAAATGTTTGGCTGATTGAAGTTTCATATTTTAGGTAGAAAAGTCTTGCGTATGTCAATGAGGATAAGTCCATAGTAAAGACGAGGATTTACCATGTGCATAAGCCAAAGGTTCTCATGGTTGTGAAATTTAACTTATGCATGAAATAGATCTGTAAATTTCAGGTTTGAAATTTGGCTAAATGTTGCTGACTGTTTGACTTATATAAAATTGTGCTAGGAGGACATGTCGTAGGTGGATTTTCATGTATGGTAGCAAGTGTAAAACCATAATGGACAGAGTGATACCACTTACAAGAGCCAAAGAATATGAGGATGGCCTCATGGTTAAACAAATCAATTTATGTAGGGGACAGGATTGTAAATTCATGTTTGAATTTAATTATTAATGCCATTGACTGATTAGGGAAATCAAATTTGAATTTGATTATAAAAAATGTTGCTGACTGTTTGGTTGCTTGAGGAGTGTGTCAGGAATACACCTTGCAGGAAGACCATGTGTGATGGCCTGTAGAAGCCAAACTCCATGGGAAGGACCCCATGCTTTGGAAATGGGTTTCGGGTGAAACACCATAGTAAATTTTGATAATATCCTAGTTGCACTGCTTGTTGGAAAACCATGTGAGTGAGATGGTGAAATTATGCTAAGAAGGCATGTGTGGGTTATGGAACGTGAAAATATTGGGGTGGCAAACCGAAGGACTGTTGAATCAGAGAAGGGAGCCCCCATTCTTCGCAAATGAAGAAAAGATACATCTATAAAACGGATGAGTATTCTATAACCCTAACTAAGAATATACATGTCTGGTTATTAGATTTAATATGCATAGCATGTTTTATTATTTCATTATTATTCCAGACTGCTTGAGTGTGACTAAGGCCTACATGGATCACATCGGAAAGGGATGCATACCTTTCAGGTGCTGGGTTATGTTAGGGTTGTCAATATTGATTACACCCTAAGGGAATGGACGCATTCCTGGTGTTTCAATACTTGATAGTGAATGTTATGAAATATGGTTACAATTTTAGAGCAGCAATATTGATGAGCCTGCTCATCCTTCGTGTGCTATCAGCTTACACAGATGCAATTTGGTGTTGCACGTTAAGAGGCAAAGTGAAAAAAGGGTACTCAAGAAGACTGTATGGGCAGTGGTAACCTTTCTACGCTCACACTAAAGGACACTAGAAGGGATGGATAGGCCCAAGGAGCTGTGTAGTAGAAAAGGGGTATCATCCTTATGTAGTGTGAGTGGGTATTGTGGGGCCATGCTAGCCTGCAGTCAAGAAATTCACCTATAGAGTTCCTAAAGAGAACTGCTGGTTTGCACATGAGAAGGAGTCCCATCCTTGTGTGGATGGAGAATTGATGTGTGTGTGAAGGGCTATGGTGATATTGATGAAGGCATAAAATCTCTATTGGTCCAGCAGTAAGGTGGGGTATCGAGACTGACTGAAAACCCTGAGATGCCTATGGATCCGTAGTAGAGCCTTGACCTAGGAATGGTCATGGTGCAGTTTCCTGCCATTGGATGATGACCCAGACAGATGTGCTGGCTTGGAAATGGAGAGGGAAAACTAGGTATGGGACTGGTTTGGCACCACCAATGCTTGGTAAATCTAGAGAGTAAATTGGTTGGGCATTAACTACTTGATGTTGTGGAGCAGCATGTGTGCTGGCCAAACATCCAAGTCCATATGCGATCCCAAGGCTTGCAAAGCGAAGCAGGACCCTGTGGACCAGAGAGGAAACACACAATACAGATAAGTATTCAATTTCATTTATTTCTTGTTTGGAATAATGAAGATTTCAGGTATAAGTCTTCTAACAGCTAAGCTGATACACTGTTGTTTCTTTGTTGGAAACCTTGGTCATTGCAGGAAGCAAGGACCCTAAAATAACCATAAATGCTTGGTAAATCCAGAGAGTAACTGGTTGGGTGCTATAAATACTTGGTAAATCCAGAGAGTAACTGGTTGGGCGCTACAAATGCTTGGTAAACCCAGAGAGTAACTGGTTGGGCATTAACTACTTGATGTTGTGGAGAAACGTGTATGTTGGCCAAACATTCCTTAAATAATTGATAAAATCAGTCGGAGTACTGGTCTATCATATTGCTAAATGGGATGTCTGATAAACCCAGTCGGAGTACTGGCTTAGCATATTGATAAATCGGATGCTCGATAAACCTAGTCGGCATACTGGCCTAGCATTTCCTATTTGAATGGTTGTGGAGTAGCCTGCATGCTGGCCCAACATTCATTATTGTATCCACATGTGATCCAAGGCTTGTAAATCAAAGAAGGAGGCATGGAATAAAGTGAAGGCATCAAATATAGATAAGTATTTGGTTATCTTGCAGCTTCTTGCTTATTTAATATGAATATACGTGTGTACATGATTTAGTTATGATGTATTAAACTCTTGTTTAGAGATAAACCTGATGAAAATAAGCTAAACATGTGAATTGATTCAATGTTTGAGTGTAGGTATTGCTGGAAGCAAGGACTATGAAGGCATCCTAGGGATGCATGTGGACATGTGACCATCCTAAAGAGCCCAGTATGAGCAGTAATGAAAGATGGTGCTAGTGGAACTGTGTGGGTCCTAGCAGCCAAAGGTTCTGTAGGCAACAATGGGGAAGGGTTCCCTAGTTGAAAAGCCTTAGACGGACCCTAGACACTAAGTGTCATAGCCAAGGAAGGGCAAGTCAAGCATTCACATTGAAGTGAAAGAGGCTAAGGAGCATGAAACCACAGTGGTGGTGTAGCTCCGAATTGGAGCAAGACTAAGAGGGGGAAACTCTTACTCTTCTCTTTCCTTTTTGATTGATGCATATTAGAAATAGAGGATTGTTGAGTGCATGTCATAGCTGAAAATAGATTGTGTTTAATTGCTTGAAATGAATTATAAATGCTGAAATAGTTATTTCCCTATGAAAGGATGAACATGAATGAGTTCATGTGTATGTTGGGAAAGCATGAAAAGTGTGGAAGTCTCATGAGTAAAGCATGGAATCTCCATGTCAATTGGGCAAATAATTGACTGATTTTAATATTGTGTTATGCTTGGCCTAACAGGAATTTCCATGATGAATCTCATAGGTGAGAAATTTGAAAGCCATTGATTGCAGTTGTTACCAATCAAGTGTTGCTAGTGAGAAAAGTGAGAGCCAGTTGTGCACATTAACCATGGAAGCAAACCAAAGGCTATGGGTTTTGGCTAAAAATATTCCTCAAATAGTTGTCAAGACAACAAGGAAGATGACATCCATGAAATTTGATACTTGTAGATCAGCTGGAAGGTAAAGAAAAGAAAGGGATTGCTATGGAGCAATTCCCACCTGCAGATCTGGAAGATCAAATCCATCAGGAGCAGCTTGTGGAAGCCAAAGGAATTGGTCCTAAAAGTTCAAAGTAAAAAGATGAAACGCAGGATGGACCCGCCACATTTTGTGAATTTTGGACATGCGTAAAGTGGATATGTATTCCTAAGTGTTGGAACACCGAGGACGGTGTTATTCCAAGGGGGAGGGGATTGTAATATCCTGATTTTGACCCCATTGCATTAAAATGTAAATGAGGTAATATTATTATAAAATTGTGGTGAGGAGCTCAAGGCCAAGGCCCGCCATCGATTTAGTGATGCATATGGTTTACGTGCTAGCCAGGCACAATGGAATTGCAAATATCATGTAATTATGCATTTTAATGAAATACCCACAACTAGATATGCAATGCAACAAGAGATGGGGGCATGATTTTACAAGGAATTGGGAGGGAAAATATTTTTACCCTTGAACCAATCAAGTCAAGTCAACTGTCAATGAGAGAACCCATAAACCCTCAACTACCCATGTTGACTTTTGTACCCAATCATTTATTTCTTCTAAGAGTTGGTTGAAGTAGTTAATGCCTTGGGGAATGGAGAGGTATGGCCGTCCAAATTCGGGTATGGGCAAGCCACCCTTCATGGAAATTCGTGTTTGGATTCCTTGGCAAGAAAAGAGCCACGAAATTGCTTCCCATGCCATTTTTTCTTCACCCATGAGTTTGCCTCTCACACGTTTTTTGGAGCCACCTGGGCGTTTTCCCTCCACGTTTTTATGGTTTTTCATGGTTTTCTAACTGGGAAGAGGGTGTTTTTGTGTTGCAAAGCTACTAGGAGGGAGAGAGCTCGATTTGGGGGTTTCATCGAGGCCGTTTTGGCCATTGGAATGCTCATAGCCTGTGGGAGAAATCGGTTTTGCTCCCTGTGGTTGAATTTCCCTTTCCACAGTCCGTTTTTGGTGTGCCCACGATTTGGGGGAAGCCCATGGCCATCTTGTTTGTAAATCCGATTGTTAAAAATGTGTATCCATTCCCAATGATTGGGCTTGTTGTGTGTAGATAGAGTATGTTGGGGTATGGGTTATGGGTATCCATTGTTTTGGCTTGAGCTTGAGTGCAAGCATCCATAAATGAAGAGGGTTCAGATTTAGCCTGATAAGCCCGGCTGTGGGTTGGCTTGGCTTAGATGTAATGTTTATTTCGTTGTGCATGAGCTTGAGTGTCCCATTTTCCTTGTATAAATCATGCCCAGCTCGAGGGTGGTCTCTGAGTGCTGAAAGATTATAGGCTGGGCAGAGACCTATGGTTGGGTGGAACGTTGTAGCGACATAGCTAGTTGCTTCGGGCCATTTCACAATGAAGATACGTATTTTTCTATCTATGTGTTTTACTTTTGCAATGTTTTAAATTGATGACTATTATTGATATGCTGAATGCATATGGAATGTGTGTGGATGAGGTTTATTTCCACTGTGCATGTTTGCTTAATTTGCATCTGCACACATTTATTTTATTCGTATGAATCTAATGAATTGGGATGAGTTTATGTGAAAGCCCTAGAAGTGTCGTCATGTTCCCTTTTAGCATTGGAGAGATGGGAGGGGACGTGACAGAGTGACATTTGTCACTTGGAGAGAAAGGGGGCCCATGAAGGGGGATGCACTTCCTTGGGTTAAAAATAACAAACAATGGGGGGGAAAACCCCCACCATGTTTATATTTCATTGCTAGGCCAAGGGGAGGGAATCATGAAAGTGGGACCCCCCCTTTTGGCTTATTTCAATTTTTCTCATTTCCCATGGTGAGAGAGGGTTTTCCCCTTAGGGAGACAACTTCAAACTCTTAAAACTATTGCATGGGGGGGCCATCTTGGCCTCTAACATCACCTTAGGCACATAATATAACATTTGAAAACTTAATCTCCCTTCCCCAAGTGACTTTAGTCACTTTAAAAAATTTCGTCATTATAATTAATGGCCAATTTTCCTGATTTCCTTGACCGACTTAGGAAAATAAATAAAAAAACTTTATCAACACTCAACGGAATGACTTCAAACTTGGTCCAAGGGTGTAGGGGTCTCTTTCCATTGATTTTGAGTTCCCATACCCCTATTTATGTGAATTAAGTACCACTTAACCCTCTTTTACATTACAACATTTTATGTTGAGGGAAATTTTTTAATTACAAAAATTAAAAAATCCTAAGTAAAACTTAATGAAGATTTGCAAGACTTTGGATAATGTCTAGCATGGTAATATATAAAATTTCTAGGCCTTAATCACCCCATGGAATCGATCATTAGAACGCCTTTCACCACTTTGGAGGAAATTTTGAAGGAAAACTCAGATAATTAAAATCACAAAAAAGAAATTTTAATTATCCAAGGGAAAAAACAACCGATGAAAGGACTTCCCTAATGATAAAGTCCTAGGCAACTAAGTTTTACAAAAATTGACCCTCATGCTGACATATCATTACAAAATCCTCTGTAGAGGTGCGGAAATTTAATGGAGAAGAGTTAAGAAGAGAAAGGGGAAAAACTACCTCACTTGAAAAACTTTGCTAGGTACATCTTTCTCGTCTTCAAGGTACATGGTACATGGTTTCCCACCTAGTTGGCTTGGTGGTCAACAGTGCCCAAGGTTGGGTGGAATGTGGACCGGTTGATGCAAGTTTCCTATTGATAAGATAAGTGACTTATTTTATGTTAATTTATATGTTTATATGATGTTTCCGTTGCAGTTATAGTGCCCTTAATGGCTAAATTGTTTACTGTTAATGTGCGTGGTAGATGTATCAATGGATGAATGCATATATGATGGTTTAACTGGTTGGAACTGGTATATTTTCCTTGATTTGGAGATCTGAAATTGATGGATGCTTGAAATATGTTTATTCATGTGTTATTTGCTGTAGCTTACTTTGCAAATGTGCACTCTATGGTTGTTCATATCTGTTGATGAATTTACAGATGAAAATGCTTGGTTTTCAGAACATTGGTTGAAGGATTATGCTTGAAAACTTGATTACTTGATTTATCTGATTGATTTGTGGGTTATGTATGATGTATGTGTTGTTGTAAATGTAACTTCGGAAGAAATTCATTTGTATTTTATAATTATATTATTATTGTATTTTATTTGTACCTCCAACGGAGATGTTTTTCCTCCGTTCGGGGATGTCATTATTGTGTTTGTTCATGCAAGATTATTGAGGTAAAACCTCCATTGCAAGTCGGGGCATTAGATCCCCAAAGGTCAAATGTAAATTGTATTTTTGAATCTCCCTAGGAGAGGTCGGCCCAGTTAGGTAAGTGAAGCCGACCCCAATAGGAATTAGGGAAGTCAAACATAAAGTATAAATAGAGAGGCTTGCTCTCTCATTTGGATACACACACTCACTCAAGCAAGTTCGCACCAAGTGAGAGAGAAGACAAGTTCGAGGGAGGATAAAGAGAGAGAGCTGCAGAAGAAATCGTATATTTGGGTTTTCTATCTTATTTGATATTGTACTAGTGACGAATCTATTTATGAGGAAGTTGCATTGTTTTCTCCTTTATGGTTTCCCTGAGGAAAAATCTTGTCTTTTGTATTTTGTTGTGCTTTTCTATCTTTCAGTTTAAATATCTAACTAAATTGAATTAAAGTGCAAACTCTAACATGGTATCAGAGCAAATCTGAAAAGAAGGCATTGTGCAGCAGCGGGAAACTAGGGATTCCTACTTCAAGGTCTTCTCTCCACAGATTATCAAAAAAATAGGGCCAGGCTAACTTTCCGTAGGAGGGCGCATCTTTTGGAGGAAGCATAATCCAGTTTGAAGAATTTTCATTTTTGACCTAGTCACTAGTGCTAGGAGAAAACTAGGGCATCAAACTTTTAGGGTTTTCCTCCATCAATTCAGACAAAGGAATACACTTGACAACTCTCCTTGAGGAGGCGCATCTTCCTGTCCAATCAGAAGTTCAAAATTCCAAGTTTGGAAAATTAGGATTTCTCTAACAAACCCTAGGCCTGATAGCTCCAAAACCAAGTTGGGCATCTCAAATTGGTAAGATTGAAATCTTTTCTATTTCCATTTGAGGTTCTCATTTCAAAATGAAAAACCACACCAAGCTTGAGGATAAGCTTGAAGGAGCTGACAACTTCCGCGCATGGAAGTATAGAATCTCTCTCGTCCTAGAAGAAAATGATTTGGACAAGTATGTCAATGCGGAGGTTCCAGAACTAGAGGGAGAAGAGGCAAAATAAATCCACAAGAAGAACTTGGTCAAGTCCAAGAGGATTGTTGCAGACTCCATCAAAGATCATCTCATCCCTCATGTGTCATCCCTGAAGACTCCCATGGAAATGTTCGATGCCTTGAAAAATATATTCAAAGGGAATAACATCAATCGAAAGATGACACTAAGGAATCAACTCAAGAATGTGAAGATCCAACACTTAGAGACCATGCAATCTTACTTCACAAGGGTCTTTCAAATCAAGGAGAAACTTGAAGCAATTGAAGACAAAGTAGAAGAAGGAGAGATTGTTATGACCACTTGGAATGGTCTCCAAAGATCACAGGACTCATTCATTCAAGGAATATGTGCTAGGAAGAAGTTGATCACCTGCAGCAGACTATGGGAAGAATGCACCTAATAAGAAGCTCGAGTAGTAGCAAGAGAAGAGAAGATGGGAGCTAATGGTGATCAAGCTATAACAACTCACACTAAAATAAATCACAATAAGAGGGAGGACCACCATCACAGAAGATCCAGAAGGCATCATGGATCCAGAAGGGATCTCTCCAGTATTAGATGTTACACATGTGACGAGAAGGGACATTACTCAAGAAACTGTCCCATAAACCAAGGATCCTCCAAGAAAACCAACAAGAAGAGTCGTCATGCTCACACTGCTAAAGATGATGAACGGGCAAGGAAAAGAACTAGAAAAGAAAGCGATGATTCTTCAAGTAATGAAGAATATGTCTTAATCTTAGCACTCACGAGCACTATCACACACGAGAGCAATGATTGGATTGTAGATAGTGGAGTAGCCAAGCATATGACGGGATACAAAGAATCCTTCGTCAATCTATCAGAACATGAGTCACCTCACAAGGTGAAACTTGGGGATGATTATCAATATCCCATCAAAGGAAGTGAAGAAGCTTCCTACAAGCTATATTCTGACAAATCATTAAAGAGGAAAGATGTTCTCTATATTCCAGGATTGAAGAAGAATATTCTCTCCATCTCAATGCTAGATGCTAAGGGAATGAGGGTTGCATTTGTTGATGTCCAAGTTCTATTGTGGCCAAAAGGAAAGACAATAGATGATGCAACAGTAATCAAAGAGCAAGATGGAGGCTTGTACAAGTTGAAGGGACAACCTGAACAAGCATTGGTTCATGACTCCATGGAACCAAGTGAACTATGGCATAGAAGGCTTGCACATGTACACTATAGAGCACTACCTATTGCAAGCAAAGCAGTTTCAGGACTACCATAAATCTAGACAAAACATGAAGGCATTGGTAAGGGATGTGTGCAAGGAAAGAACGTAAAGAAGGCATTTCCCAGCAGTGAAAGCAAGGCGAAAGGAATATTGGAGATAGTCCACTCAAATGCATGTGGTCCCATGTATTCCAGCTCATTAAGCGGGTATGTATACTATGTTTCTTTTATAGATGAATTTTCCCGTAAGACATAGGTTTATTTCTTGAAAAGAAAAGATGAGGTATTTAGCAAGTTCAAGGAATTCAAAGCCTTGGTTGAAAATCACACTGAGAAGAATATCAAGACCCTACGATCAGGTAATGGTGGAGAATTCACTTCGGAAGAATTCAAGGACCTTTGCAGAGAATCTGGGATTAAGAGGGAGTTGAGCACTCCTCACAATCCTCAACAGAATGGCGTTGCAGAACGAAAGAACATAACAATAATGGAAGCAACAAAGGCAATGCTACATGATCAGGATCTTCCGATGCACTTATGGGAAGAAGCAACAAGGACAACTGTGTATGTACAAAACCGTACACCTCACCGATTATTTAACAAAAAGACTCCCGACGAAGCTTTCTCAGGTGAGAAACCAAAAGTCATCCATCTAAGAATATTTGGCTTCCCGGTGTACATACACATCCTGAAGGAAAAGAGAAACAAGATAGATACTTCAGTAAAGAAGGGAATATTCATGGGACACATCGACACTTCAAAAGCCAACCGAATAGACTTCCCAGGATTCAAGAAGATCGGGATTGGCAGAGACGTAACCTTCGACGAAGATTCAACATACAACAAATCAAGAAAACTACCTATTGAAGAAAATGAAGAGCCTAAAGTTCCCAAAATTAGAGACAGAGTGATGGAAGAAGCAATTCAAGAAGATCATGAAGAACGTGACATGGCAGAACCACAAGAACCTGTAGATCCACCTTGTGAGAAGAACTCCCACAAGAGAAGACCAACATGGGCACGTGAAGCAATACAAGATGCAGAGAAGTATGGTGCTCCAGATGGGATGAATAGAGAAAGCAAGAGACCCATACCATACTCCAACTATGTGGCCCTACTATGTGACATCATTAATAAAGAACCTTCCAACTACGAAGAAGCAACAAAGAAGAAGGAATGGAAGGATTCCATGATCGAGGAATGCCAATCGATTATGAAGAATGATGTCTAGGATATAGTTCCAAGACCAGTAGGGAAGTCTATTATGACTTTGAAATGGATCTACAAGATCAAGCATGCTGTAGATGGTAGCATAGAAAAACACAAGGCAAGATTTGTGGCATGTAGCTTCTCCCAAAAGGAAGGAATAGACTACGAGGAGACATTTGCACCTGCAGCAAGATAGACTTCCATCAGATCTATACTTGCATTGGCCGCAGTAATGAAATGGAAGGTACACCAGATGGACATCAAGACAACATTCTTGAATGGTGTAGTTGAAGAGGAAGTGTATGTGGAGAAACCACTAGGATTCAAGACACATGACAGACAGACTCATGTGTGCAAGTTGAAGAAATCCTTGTATGGATTAAAGCAGGCACCCAGGACATGGTATGACAGGATGGACAATTTTCTTATGAGCTTAGGCTTTACCAAGAGTAAAGCAGATTCCAACCTTTACTTCAAGGTTGAGGGCGGAAGACCAGTGATACTACTGTGATATGTAGATGACCCGTTTGTAAGAGGGGATGATAAGCTCATTGTAGATACAAAGAGAAGGCTTTCTGCATAGTTCGAGTTGAAGGAGCTTAGAATGATGCACTACTTCTTAGGAATGGAGGTGTGGTAGAGCGTGGATGGAATTTTACTTGGTCAAGGAAAGTATGCAGTAGAGATTCTGAAGAGATTCAGAATGATGGACTGCAAGGAAATGGCCACACCTATGGCATCGAACTTGAAGCTATTGTGTGATGCTTCTTCAGAGACAGTTGATGCCATGATGTATAGGCAAATGATTGGTTCGTTAATGTATTTAACGAACACGAGACCAAACATATGTTTTGCTGTGAACACTCTGAGCCAGTTCCTAACAGATCCAAGACATGTTCACCTGACGGATGCAAAACATATATTGAGGTACCTGAAGGGTACAGTTGAGTATGGGCTCAAGTATGAGACGAATCATAGGGTTAAATTGCATGGTTATGTTGATTCATATTGGGCAGGCAGTGCCATAGACAGGAAGATCACTTCGAGATGCTGCTTTAGTTTGGGATCTGGTATGATCTCCTGGTTTAGCAGGAAGTAGTTATGTGTGGCATTGGGTACATGCAAAGTAGAGTATGTTGCAGCTTGTTTGGCTAGTTGTTCGACATTATGGCTTCAGAATTTATTCTCAGATTTGTTTGATCTCAAACTCTAGGCTACTTCTATCTTCTGTGACAACCAGAGTTGCATGAAATTGTCTGAGAACTCGGTGCTCCATGACAAGTTGAAGCATATTGAGATCGAGTATCACTATATCCGGGATATGGTGCAGAGAGGAGAAGTGAAGCTCCAGTATGTGGCGACAGACGAGTAGGTATCCGATGTATTTACCAAGCCATTAGTGAGAGTTAAGTTTGAGTAATTCATAGATAAGCTTGGTGTTATCCAGATCGATGTTCCTCGAAAGAGGGAGTGATGAGATTGGGAGACGCAATTGCACCAAGGATGGATCTCACATGGTGGAAGAAGCAGGTGGTCCATAGGGATGTAATGCACTTGGGGTGCTCTTGGGCTGTATCCACATGTTTGGAGACGCTGGTAGGTCCACCGGTCACAAAGACACCTGGGGTGCGCCTGGACTATATCTTACATGGCGAAAGACGCAGGTGGTCCATGGGATGGCATGCACCTAGGGTGCTCCTGGGTTGTATCCACATGTTTGAAGACGCA
The DNA here is from genome assembly GCA_027924585.1 of Larix kaempferi. Taxonomy (NCBI): domain Eukaryota; kingdom Viridiplantae; phylum Streptophyta; class Pinopsida; order Pinales; family Pinaceae; genus Larix; species Larix kaempferi. The sequence goes on along the minus strand of BSBM01000088.1, from coordinate 13,244,711 downwards.
GGCTGACCGTGAGAGACATAGTGAACCTGGGGTGCTCCTGGGCTGTACCCACTTGGTGGGAGACCTAGGTGGTCTTTTGGACATGAGGTGTGCACCTGGGCTGCTCTCCGTGTGTGATGATGAGATGATAGTAGGAGACGCAAGTGATTATTGTGGCAATGTAATATGTGGTCCTGGGCTATACCTACTTTATGGATTTCTTGTGGAGATGATGAAGATCTAGATGAGAGCTAGGCCTACATCCAACATGAAAAAGGGTTGGCTCTATATAACGTCTCATGACTGATAGATTCAAGAGATGTCACTAGTCAATGATCAACGAGATGAATATTGTTGCACCAGCGACGATGATGATTTAGTTCCAGCATTGATAATGATCCAACAATGATGATGTTGTCTAGAGTTTGTGTCCATAGGGATGATGATTGTGTCAAGAGAATACCTTCCTAGTTAAGAGGGAGTGTTGTTGTAAATGTAACTTCATAAGATATTCATTTGTATTTTGTAGTTATATTATTATTGTATTTTATTTGTACCTCTGACGAAGATGTTTTTCCTCCGTTTGGGGATGTCATTATTGTGTTTGGTCATGCAAGCTTATTGAGGTAAAACCTCCATTGTAAGTCGGGGCATTAGATCCCCAAAGGTCAAATGTAAATTGTATTTTTGAGTCTCCCTAAGAGAGGTCGACCCAGTTAGGTAAGTGAGGTCGGCCCCAATAGGAATTAGGGCAGTCAAACATAAAGTATAAATAGAGAGGTTTGCTCTCTCATTTGGATACACACACTCACTCAAGCAAGTTCGCACCAAGTGAGAGAGAAGACAAGTTCGTTGGAGGAGAAAGAGAGAGATCTGCATAAGACATCTTATATTTGGGTTTTCTATCTTGTTTGATATTGTACTAGTGACGAATCTATTTATGAGGAAGTTGCGGGGTTTTCTCCTTTATGGTTTCCTCGAGGAAAATTCTTGTGTCTTTTGTGTTTTGTTGTGCTTGTCTATATTTCAGTTTAAAGATCTAAGTAAATTGAATTAAAGTGCAAACTCTAACAGTATGGATGTATCTTAACTTGAAAGTGCACCCTCCATGTTTGATGAGATCCGTTATATGAATCTATAGATGAAATAACTGAGTTTTGGTTGTTAGAAAATGGTTTTTTTCTACTAGAAAACTGGATTGAATTGATAGTTTTTCTATATATGTGATTATCTGATGTTGCATGGCTATACATGAACATGCTAGTTCGCCCTTGGTGGCTGTAGAGTTCCCCGTATGGCTGTTATGCTTTTTACTTGGGACTCACAGTTGGTTTTGCAAGGAATCATATGCATATCGGATGATCTTTCCAGTGAATTTAACTAGTTTCTGTCTATTTTGTGGGATCTGATTTTAATGCAGCTATGATCCGATTTTGAATGAGTTATATGGTTGTAGATGACAACCATGGAGTTCTAGGTTTGATCATGTTGAAATGGATGTAGATGACAATCTTCTTATTTGGTTTAATAAGTGTTGCACTTCTGTGATAGCTAAGTGATACAAATCTAGTGTTACTTGTGTAGAAATTATGATTTTGTAATTATCGTAGTCTGATTTATAAATGGGTTAGATGGATGTAGGTACCATCCTGTAGATGATGATTTAATGCTTAGATTAAATTTAAATTCATGCCTAAATATAAGTGTAAATTTGGTTGCATGCGTGCTGCAGTTTCCTAGCTTCGCATGTGCATTGTTAAAAAGAATTGCAATGTATTATTGCATCTTTTTAGAAGGCTGAATGTTTTTAATTAATTGGCCATTAGGCATGTTGGCCTAGCCTTAGAAACCTTATTCCGCTATGCTTGAATCGATTTAGATTTCCCCTTCGTCTTTTGGTGCCTTTGGCCTTGGTTTTAAGGTCAGATACACTACACATGGTTAGGTCTCTCATAGAGAAATAATTTTGAGGTTGAAATTTAGCGCATGGACTAATTTTCTATTTTTATTTACAAAATAGATTTGTCAATTTCTGTTTTTTTCTAAATGATTCGCTCAAATTCCATAGAATAAAAATATTTTACTCTAAACATTGCCAAAATTGTTGAGAAACTTTAAAAAATCCTTAGATCTTTGAATATTTTTACAAAAATATCAACAAATATTTTATGGTTGGAAATTTAAGAATTAGTAAGATTTGCCAAGGTTTCTACACTTTAAGTAAAGTATGGATCTTTAAAATTTTCCTTGAGCCTTACTATTGTAGGTGAAATCCATTGTTTATGTGGTAGATTTGAAGTACAAATCATAGCTTCTGTAGGGGACTACAATAGATCAACAATACCTTTTGTTTGAAGGTTAACCATTGGATGGCCACTCTACAACTATTTGAATACAACATTTCCAAAGACTCATCTCCCACACTGGTTTTTCACTTGCATGGAGGAGTGTTGGGCAATGGAGTACCTTCATCCCCACAATGTGTCTCTTTCAAGGATTTGGTCAGAATCAATTTATATCCTTTAGTTGCATTGATTTCTTTTCCTAGTGTAAATATAGTGGAGAAATTAGAAGAGATGGCAATGTTTGGGGTCTCCGACCTGAAGGTTAAAAACCTCCTTTCCTTTTAAAAATCATCTTTAGTCATTCACATATTTGATGGTTTTTGACTTGTACTAGTGGATCTATTCAATCTCGATGAAGCATTGCGAGGTATATCTATTATCCAAAGGTTTCTTTGTAGTCCATTTTTTCAACATCGTTTACTATCAAAAAGTTAGTATTTTAGTGTTCTTGGGTTTGGGGAAGTGTGGGTCTTTTTGATAATTCATGGTTCCTAAGTTTTGAACCTAATCCTATGTATGTTACGAAGATGCTTATTTGTTTTTACCTTTCAAATTTTTTCAAATTTTCCTCTACATTTTTGTCATTCATAAGTTTTTGAAGATATCAGGAACACTTTGGGCAGCTACATAAAAACTAAACTTAAATGGATTAAGTTAGGTATCTGTACATATGCCTAGAGAGATGTGTTGAGATGTGTCTACAATACGTTTTAGAAGAATTTTACCGATGATGCTGATAATGAAAGAATCAATAAAACCATTGGTTTCTTGCTTACGCATATCATAAGAAATGAAACTTGTTAGAAAGTCACAATCCTTCAAGGTTTCACAAGTTCGTAGTCATATCCTTCAAGGTTTCACTAGTTCGTAGTCATTTTTTGGGTGGTTCTTATAAAGTCTACGAGTGACGACGGATTTCATAGTTGAGGAGAACCACCCAAAAGGTTAAAAGACAGACGAAATACAACTGAAAACAAAATCATTGCGCGCCCACCGTGGGGCTCGAACCCACGACCACAAGGTTAAGAGCCTTGCGCTCTACCAACTGAACTAGACGGGCCATTTGATATTATGGAAAACGTCTTAAATCCTAGAAACGATTGCTATTTATTTCTGCTTACTTTTGATGATAGATGAATTATTTTGTTCTTAATACAACTGTTGGGCTTCGCCAGCGCAGGTTCGAATCCTGCTGTCAACGCTAAATATTTTACTGAAATTTCCGCAGGTTTGTATGTTCGATTCAACTACCTATTTTAGGACCACGTAGATATGAGAACTAAGTCCACTCAAAGGATTCACTCTCCCGAGATGGATTAAGTCTGTGATCAAAATGGAACCAACCTCTGTTAAGAGTGGAACCAACATTGGATGATAGAGGGAAATCACGTATGTGATACCACCTTCAACATATTATAGTGAACCGTATTGTAGAGAAAGAACCATAACCTTCTTGTGGATGAATAGCCCCAGCTCGAGAGTAGCTTTGTCAAAGAAAGATATGTCTTGACAGAGCCTATGGTTGGGTGGAACATTGTTGGTCTGCAAGCAATCAGTTGCACTTACAGATAAGTATTCATTATTGTTTATATGTGTTGTATTTATCTCTGAGATGTATATTAAGTGTGAAACATTATCTTTGATTTATGTGTAATAGAATTATTGTTTAATGTTGAAAAGAATTGCCTAAAGTTATTGAAAGAATGTGACTGCATTCAAGTAGAGGTTGTTTAGAATGTATATGTAAAATCCCACAGTAATTATTAAATTTTCAATAATAGAAAGTAGAACATAATAATAGGTATTTTCAGTTGAGAATGTGGTTGATTCACGGCCCTAATGATATCTTGAAGGTATTGGGGTGGTGACATTGAGAGTGTTAAAAGCCCAAAAAACTATGGGAGAACCCAGTTTTGGAAGCCTGGAAATTGAATTTTGTGGCTGCAAGTTAGTGTGGCAAAAAAAAAAGAATCCAAGAGACAAATGAAGTTTGAGAGGGATTAGAGGATGGGATTTCTTGATAAATCCAGTGTAGACAAAAATCTCTGAAGGTTTAGCAGCTTGGACCTTTCTATGCCCACTCTGAATAGCACTGGAGGGAAGGAGCACCTAAGGGACTGCATAGCAGAAAATGGGACCTTTCGTATGTTGGGTGCGGTAGGTAATATGGGTGCCAAGGCTGGTTGAAGCCAATTGAGATTCTTGTAGCTTTGTGGTTGAGTTCACTGGCTTAGCATTCACCTTCCTTGTTTCTTTGTATGCCTGATAAACCTAGTTTTGGAATGGCTTAGCACGAGAATGCATTCCTATGGCTGTGAGTGAGCTTGTGTAGTTCTTCCTTAGTGGATACATAGCTCAACTCGGTTGGGTGGAACGTTGTTCTTCCATAGCCAGTGGATTGGACAATTTCAATTAAAAGATAAGTGTTTACCTGTTAATTTATTGTTGTGTTGAAACACGCATTATTATTATTATTATTATGCATGTGATGAGTATGCTAGTATATGTCTGCTGTGTGTGTGTGATATGATTTATTTTCCGCTGTGTATTTTTAATATGCATCTGCACACACATTTAAATGTTTATGATTTTCGTAATATGGCCATGAGGCAAAATTTAGAACCCCCATAGATCGTTCAAGTCCCCTCCATTGGTTGGATTGATAGGTGGGGACATGGCAAGGTGTTAGTATACTCCTACACATTGTTCTTTACATTGGCTCATGGTTGTCCATCTTGTGTGCCAATTTTCATTGTTTCTGACAAGTAAATACTCCTCCTTGAGGGTGTCAATGAAATATCCCCAAGTGGATTGTGTCAAAGACATCTCATAATCATCTCCAACATGTTACACAATGTGCATCCCTCCAATGTTTGACATGGGCAAGGGCCTTTAAGACTACAAAAGTAATATTCTCACTATTGAAAATTTTCATGAAGAGAGAAATAACCTCCAATATATTTGGCCATCTCTCTAAAGCTTTCAACTCTATCTCATTCCTCTTTTGCTTTCAAACATAGCGATATCAAAATTAACTTGTACTTTGAAGGGCATGATTCCTCTAAAATGAATTCTTGTCAAATGTGTTTATGTTGTTGCTGGGAATTGTTAAAGAACTTAGGCAAAACAATCCATCATCTCGTTCATTTGTTTCTTAGGGGCTTCCTAGAGCAACAACTTGATAAGATCTCACCCTCTGTTGTATTTTTTTACTATTTATTCCATGGGAGGTTGCTTGGGTTGACGAGGGAAGTCTTCACCAACCTCATTTAGTTCAAGATCCCAAGTCCATGTACCATGAACTCATTGGGGACATGCACATAAGAACAATAGAGAGTAAATTACTCTAAAATAACTAATCTGAATTGGATTGAGAAAAAATTGAAAGAAGACAATAAACATAGTATTATAGTGAAAACCAAATTCCATTAACAAGTCAAATAGTGTAAAACATTGCAATACAAAATGGATTGGATGGTTGTAGCTTATCTCTATGAAAATATGTGATTTTTATAGTCATTCACATATATCTCATAATAAAAGAATGAAACTATATTTTATAATGATGCCAAAAAAACATTTAAGAAAAAAACACACTAAAATGAAAGAACCCTAACCTTGTTTGATTAAGGTTAAGCGTGAATGCTAAGTTTATTGAAAACAAAGAGAGCCTACTGGGATGATAACTTTTGCATAATGTTCTATTTTACATCTTGTTTAACTAGATAAAAAAACATTAGCAATTTGAGTTAGTTCCCTAGCCAATGTACATGCTTCCTTGAAAAACACGTAGAAAAGCCCTAACAAATGTGTTGAAAAATCACAACTTGAAAATTGTTAATAATAAAATCATTTTTGAGACAACCCTTGATGGCCGTAAGGCACATGATAAACGCCTTACTGATATTACATCAATTTCAGTGGTGGATGTCCTACATAGTTTGGACATGGTATTCCTACAAAGATTCAAGAACTTTCCATTAGTTTGTTCTCAAGTTACCTTCATTGGCCATACCAACCATGACTTTTGACTCATGCTTCTCTACATCAAATGCCAAACTATATAACTTTCCATCCTACGAGTCTGGTTGACTTAATGGTAGTTATACCTTAATGAAATTCCACATGGGATCACTTCCAAGTCTTTATCAAACAAATCCATGTCGATTCTTTATATAAGTTAAGTTGGAGGACTCATATGAAAAAAACATATTAGTGAAGCGTATCATCGCCTATACACACTTAGTGAATGAGTCGATGATTGTTTGCTTAACCATACACTCACTGAGCGAGTATATGATATTTTTGCTTGGTACTACACTTAACCTACAACGCTCATACACTTAGTGAGCGGGAAGATAATTTGTTTAATTAGTACTACACTTAACCAACAACACTTTCTCTATTCTTTATTATTTTCCATGTAATGATATTGAATATAACTAAGTATTGGAATGGGCTTAACATAAGAAGAAGATGATTTTGGATTGAAATTGAGAATTACTATGCAACTTGGAGAACACGGTCTCCTCAATTTTTCCCATAATAGACCTTATTACTCTTATAATTGGTGATTTGCACTAGTAGGAATGAGTTCTAAGCATAGATTCCTGAAGCGAGGAAGAACCTTCCTTGTAGATTATTTTTATGATGTGGCATGAAGATAAGATGGGCAATTACATTTCACAATTGATTTTCTTAGTGAGGTAGCTCTAAGACATTTCATTGACCAACGTTGGGAAATTGTAGGCTTGGACAATGGATAATAGGTTGAGATTGGAGGGGTGGGCATTTAATAAGGGTTACCTATTTCAAGTTCTTGCTTTTTTAAAATTGTGGTTGAGGTAGTTGTGATTCTCTATGCTTACTATAATAAGCCCTGTTGCTCTTTATAGCATAGATGTTGCTCTTGATCCTTCTAAAGACATGCACAAGTACCATCGTCTCTCTCATCAAAAGGTGCCAACCAAGTGGTTGAAATCTCATAAGAAAAGTGTTTAACCAAATGTATGCAAGAAAGGTGTTTGATGAAATGCTTGCTCAACAAGTGTTAGCTAAAATGCATGATATCAATAACTCTGTTGGGGAATCCTTAATACGAGAGGGTTTTGATAATTTAGTCCATTTTCAAATCATGGTCAGGCCTCTCATAGGGAAAACCTTACTATTATGGGTGAACTCCAATGATTATGTGGTAGATTTGAAACTTTACAAATTGTAGCTCCTACAAGGGACTACAATGGATCAACAATACCTTCTATTTTACAGCAAACAACTTGATGACTACTCCACTGCTATCTAAATACAACATTTCCAAAGTCTCATCTCTCGCATTGGTACTACAACTACATGGAGGAGAGATTAGGCAATGGAGTACCTACATTCTTACAGCGTGTCTCTTTCAAGGATGTGGTCAACATCAAATTATATCCTTTAGTGGCACCAATTTCTTTGTCTAGTGTGTATATAGTGGATAAATAAGTAGAGGTGCCAATGTGGGGATTTCCAAGCTGAATGTTACAAACCTCATTTTATTTTATAAATAATCTTTAGTAATTGGCAGATTCAATGTTTTTAGCCTCCCACATCAAACTTGTACAAGTGGATTTATTCGACCTCAACGAAGCACTATGAGGCATATATGCTCTCCAAAGGTTTCTTTATTGTCCTATTTTTCAACATCATTGATTATCAAAAAGTTTTTGAGGGTCCTTGGTTTTGGGGAAGAGTGGGTCCTTTTGATACCCCATAGTTCCTAATTGTTGACCCTAATATTATGTATGTTACCAAGAAGCCTATTTTGGTTTGCCTTCCAATTTTTCCTCTACATTTTTGGCAATGATCAAATTTTGAAGATATCGACAACACTTTGGGTAGCTACATAACAACTAATCTTGAATGGATTATGTTGGGTCTCTATACATATGCCTTGATATAGGGTTTCTTGTCAAGATGGTTCTACAGAAGGAAAAGTTTATATGGACCAAGGCTCTTGATTATGAGAATACAACGTTTCAGTGTTTGATAATGCCAACAAATTAGATATCTTTAGATTTCTTGTCCCCAAGAATGAGGCCAATCCAAAAGGAACAAAAGATTGAAACCAAAATCAAAACAATGGCAATCTTGTGAGCAACCATCTTTGGATGATGTGGATGATCAACTCGCAAAAAATCAACCAACAATTGGATTAGAGAAGGATAATAATATCTATCTAGAAATGCATCTTGAAAAAATAAATCTTCTCTCAAAAGATAGAGAAAAACACAAGACTATTTAACTTGTCCTCTCAAAGGAAGTAGTGGTTAATGAAGTATCACCAAAAGGAATGAAGTAGCCTCATAACTCTGAAAACTCTAGTTCTAGTCAAGAATGGGTACTTCATTCACTTTGTCATTGTGGAACCTTCTCCATGAAAACACATAAAGTTAAAAAGAAAAAAGAAATAAAAAGTATGAATGTAGAAACAAAAATGGAACATAAATGAAATATCGATTAAATTTGTTCCATTTATTATATCATGGCACTATGAACATTTTCATATGAAAAATGTAAATAAAAACGAAGATTTTTTCATTGGAAAAAAATATTGATATGAATTCGAGAATATCGTCCACTCGAATTCATAGCACGAGTCCGACGACTACGAGAGAGGATATACCAAAAATCTTTCCAATTGCTGTCATAAATTTGATGAAGACCACACCTCGTGGCTCGCAGTGACGACTGGAAGATTAAAAAGCTTTGTTCTCTGTCTATTGCGACAGACAATGTCCCGTCATCAAATGATTAAATCTATTTGACCACACAAAATTAGCAAGTGAATTTTCTTTGATGGATTATCAACAGTTTGTGGCTGTAGTTTAGTGGTGAGAATTCCACGTTGTGGCCGTGGAGACCTGGGCTCGAATCCCAGCAGCCACACATCACGATCACTCTTTTATTATTATTCCAGCATTTAAAGAATTCGTTAAAGCTAATGATTTTCTTGTGGCGGCACAGAGAAAGTGGGTTGATTGAAGTCGTCTTCGTTAAAGCTGATGATTTTCTTTTTACATTCGGTTATTAGGATTCTGATACAAATATATTTCTGTCGATCATTATATTTGTGCATATGTCGGAGTGGTTAAGGAGACAGACTTGAAATCTGTTGGGCTACGCCCGCGCAGGTTCGAACCCTGCTGTCGACATGACATACTCTAATAAAATTTCGCACAATTCAACTACCTGTGTTTCCGGAACCACTTATCTCTCTGTATCTACGAGGATTCCTAGGTGGTATTTATAAAGTTTGCGAGCTAGACAGAATATTTTTCTTTTCTCGTAAAGCTCAATAATAGATATAAAGCTGGTATTTTTATCGAGTCATAATTGTTTTTGCTAGAGCTTCATGTCGTGACAAAATTATATGTCATTTTGCTAAAACCTTCATATCGCGAACAAAATTATAATAAGTGTTACTTAGTAGCTAGTTTCTAGTTCTCACCTCTTAGTTTAGAGATAGTTAAATTGTATTTCAAGATAATGAAGACAATATAATATGGAGAGCATAATTATATAGTTGATGCCAGTTAGTTTAGATATAATCAAATTGTATGTGCATTTCAAAAGAGTAAAGATGGTATAATATAGATAACATGAATAGCCTAATTGCATTTCAAGAAAATAAACATGTAATATGGAAAAATCAATAATTCAAGTTAGTCAACAAAATCTAAAACTTTACAACACATGTTTCATTGGTTTAAAAACTATTTTTTTTCAAACGGAAAAAAAAAATGTAACTTGTTATCAGATTGCGGGAATGCAGAAATCCACTTTTCAATGTTTTAATTTAGCGATCCTGCATTCCACAGTGCATTGAATCTACAAATCGGAAGGTCGGAATGCAGAATCACTAAATTAAAACATTGAAAAGTGGAAGTCCCACCATATTACACAAGGTAATTTTAACAATTTTGATTTATTAAAAACGATATTTTACTACAGAAGTACGTACCCATTGGGATTTGAACTTGTGACCTTCCATTTACAACTTCTCATCTCAATTACTCTTTACCAATTGCTCTACCACCCATTGACATGCCTTATAAATGATTTAATGAACATTAAAAGTTAGAGTTATCCAATAGCATCACAACTGTCAAATCTATGGACTGTTTATATCATGGCATATGAAGCATTATTGCTTTGTCATTGGAAATTTTACAGATGAAAGGTTTGCATTGAATAGAGATCTCGATCTCAATTTGGACAAGTGGATGGTGTTGATATCAAAATTGATGAGAAATTTAGTAAATGACAACCACGGTTCATGTAATCTAAAATTAATGTGTTTGGACATAATGTCAACGAGGCCATCCAATGAAGTTAATGATTGTTTTTAATTTCAGGCACAGTTGGATGTTAGTGATTTTTCCATGATGTAACTCTCACCTTGAGAGTCGAAACGATATGAAATGGATTTACCATATAGATTGAGAGAATCATTTCATTAAAACCACAAATCTTCTTACATATACTACATCATTAGATCTGATCGAAGTCTCTAGCCATGATTTTGTAAGGAAGCACACTTCATTGATTTGTTGCTCGGGAGACACAACTATTTATACGGTTATCGTAACACAATTTAGCCGGAGTTTGTAGTTTTGTAGGGGAGAGGTGTCTATTGTTGAACATGGACCATTAGTTGTCATAGTACTGGTCCCACACAGGCACCAAAACATGACATAAATATACTCACATTTTTAGCATAAATACCTCATATTAAGTGCACAAATACTTTAAATTATGTCCAAAAACTGCCCATATATTGACTGGGCCAACAACAGTCCATAAATAGTCTTTATGTTAAAAAGAGTACAAAACATCTTGTCCCAACTACCTACATATCTGCTTGAACATACAAAAGCAAATAAACTACAAAATATCCTTTATAGTCTAATCCACCAGTGAAAGGTACCCATCAAATCAACCCCCACAGATCTCTATTCGAGCCATCACAGAATCTACTGGAGGTAAATATCCCATGGCACATTCATACTTGTGCAACAAAAGGGTAATGGATGTTAGCCATAACTGCATGGTAGTTCAACAATTCAACCCACCGAGTTCAATAAATGACACCTACCCATTAAACAAATGAAAGCACAAGGATCGACCATAACAAATTCCCAGCCATTGGATCACATCCAAATCAATCCAGAACACACAATCAAATTTGAGAGATTGCAATCCATGTCCATCCTTGTTACCAATCGAATTCAACATCAAATAACTATAAAAGAACCTCAAACCCTTAATGAATTTGCATTTCAGACATTCAAATTACTCTGGAGACATACCATCAAAGAGTGTGTGCATAATATAATCAGGTTTCAACATAATATTCTTTTTATTTCTATTTCTATTATAATCAACTTCAATTTTTCTATTTATATTTTCCAAGTTTCAACTTCCAGTTTTCTATTATAATCAACTTACAGTATACAATCAACTTACAGTATACAATCAACTTCTAGCATAATCAACTTCTAGTATATAATCAACTATTAGCTATATACAATTACTAAGAACATCAACCTTTCTTCAGCATGTAAGATTGGAATCCAAATTTCTTTGTAATAAGACATTTTTGTGAACTAAACTTGCCTCATAATTTTGCAGGTAGTTGCAGGCATGCAAGAGTCAGTACTGTTGCTCGTACAAGGAGAACAAGGAGGCGAATGAACAGGGGTGCCCAGCTACAATGCACCTCATCAGATGAGGAGAGGGTGGATCATTTGAGTGCAAACAATGCTCCCATCAATGCTGTTGAGAATGGCCATGCGGTAGTCGATGATGATGTTATCCCATTTCCAACCACAATTCAAGGTGCAAGTTCAAATAAGAAGATCAATGCAATAAGAGGCTGGACAAAACAAGACATGTTAGTTGCGATTGATGATATAGAGTTTAATGGATATTCCATTCGTGCAGCTGCAAAAAAAATGGGGTTTCTACCTCATCAGTACCTCATTGGATAAATGGGCTCACACATACAAAGCGCATAGAGCCTCTTACAGTGATGAGTGAAGAGGAGGAGGCCGAGGTGGTTCAGTGGTGTAAGGAGATGGCCCAAATGGGACATGGGCTAGAGTTGATACAACTAAAATCCATAGTAGCTCAAATCTGTCAGGGGAGGCCAAACCCCTTCAAAGATGGGTTTCCTGGTAAGTCATGGTGGTTTGGGTTTAAAAAAAGGCATCCATACCTTGTGTTACGTACAACTAAGGGCCTAGATAGAGACATGGCTTTAAATATACGCCCTGCAATTCTGTCTAAGTTCTATGCCACTCTTTCTAGTGCATATGAGAAACATTCTTATTCTCCAGACCATATATGGAACTGTGATGAAACATGTTTATAGGCAGGAAGGAATTGTGGCATGCAGGTAATTTCCAAAAGAGGGAGCCGAAATGTGCCAAATATTTTTACTAGGAGCAGGGAGTGGATCACTATTCTATGTTGTGTCAATGCAGTTGGTGCTTCAATCCTTGGATTTTATCTATTTAAAGGTAAAACTCAACTCAAAAACTATATACAAGAGGTGCATGCATGGCTACACATCCCCATGCATGGATGACTAAAGAACTCTTTTTGAATTGGCTTACTCACTTTGCTGCATCTATACCAAGTGGTGTCTCAACTGTAAATATACACCTGCTAGTTTTAGATGGACATGGAAGCCACATTGCAGTTGTGCAAACAATTGAGGAGGCCAACAATTTGGGCATCGGCTTGTTGACACTGCCTTCTCATACCACTCACAGATTGCAACCCCTAGATGTCAGTGTGTTTGGGCCTTTCAAGAACTATTTCAGGGGTGAGTGAGCTTCTTGGATGGAAAATAATCCAAGGGTGGAGGTAAAAAGGTTTGAGCTAGCCGAGCTTGCAAGTAAATCCTTTAAAAGGGATCTCGCACATTCAAATATCAAGCCTGGGTTCAGGAGGACTGGAATATGGCCAATGAATTCTGATGCTCTTATGCATGATACTAGTTGTAGCCAGGAATTTGATGTGGATGGTCAAGAAGAAGGGGATGTCCAAGCACATGTTGATGGCCAAGAAGATGTGGAAGTAGAGGAAGACATTGTTGTTGTTAATAATATGATATCCCTCTCTCAAAGAGGACCCTTCTATGGTGATGATGATGAACATGTAAGTGAAACACAGTATAAAAATGAACCAATTGACAGTAACATGGAGGTTGTTAGAACAACTGAAACACCTACAACTTCTGCATGTGATATTCTTAATGACTTTATTGATCATGCAAATGTCAATGAGAATGTAGTTGGAAATGACAACGTTGATATGAATATAGTTGTAGGTGATCATGCACCATGAAGGAACAATCGACAATTGAATTTTCCAAGACAAGTAACCCCACCATCATGGCTGGTAGAAGCCATGATGAATATGGACAAACATAATGTCTTAATAACCAATGAAGAAAGCATGAACATGCCTTCACAACCAACAGAATTGAACGATGAAATTGTTCATTATTTTGTGGACAATGGAAATATGGAAGAAGAAAATGTACATAATGAGGTTCTAGTTGAAGAGGATAATATGGTTCAATTAGATGTCCAAAATATTGACCCAAATATTGAAAGGCAAGTGTCAAGCAAGGATCAACAAGTGTCAACGAAGGGGCAGTTACTTGGTCGGTTCCTAAAGCTACCAATAGAGAGAGTGTCAGTGAAAGGAAGGCAAGGAACAACTGACAATCTTTGTCTATGCCGAATTTCACAGTTACTCACCTCAAAAGACTATATAAAACTATTAGTTGATTCTGAACAAAAGAAACTTGAAATTCAGGATTGAAAACAGAAAAATAAAGATTTAGCCAATGAAAAGAAGGTAGCAAGGATTGATGCAACAGAACTTCGAGCACAGGAAATGATTGAAAGAGAGAAAGTAAGACAAGAAAAGGACCATAAAAAACAGTTGGCAAGGCAGGAAAAATAATTGAGAAATGCTCAACAATTGCTTCAAAAAGAACAAGGGATGACTGAAAGGGTTGACATTGATGCAAACATAGTCGAGGAAAGCAGGATAATGCCAAACACATTGGAACATATTGCAGATACTACACCATGTTTCCAAGACCTAAACATCCAAGTCCCTCGCTATCAACGAGTGTGTATGCCCACTTTACATATTCCTACCAGTGCAGGTGTCAATCGTATGTATGATTATCGAGGGGATCCACTTAATGTAGGGGTTAGCATGGGGTTAGTAGCACAAGTGTGAACTGTCACTACTCAATTCCTCCATGGATACAAGAAGAAAACTGGATATCATATGGAGGCAATCAACCACAACCTAATCAACCATTGTTAGGTAGGCCAACAAACTTGGCTCAAGCATGCAACTCAGCAAGATTGGGCAGTGAAGATCTTGGAGGACATCAAGCATAGGGGTGTCATAATTTTTGTTGTGACCACATTGCGATGTGGATTTTGTAATGACTGAATTTGTTTTTTGTAACATGGCCATTTTGGATACAATCCTATGTCATAACGTTCCCTACTGTTTGCGGCATTGTAATCAGGGTTTATCACACAGTTTAATCTACTAGTTATGGGTTATTAGTTATTACTGGCATTTGCTTGTCTCATGCAAAACATGTAAAACATTCAATTATAAGGATAGACTATGAATACTATTATCAATTATTCAACCCATAAAGGTTTCATGCAAAATGCAATTTCAACAAAACTCTGTAATGTGCCATAAATAGACATTTCAACAACAATTTTTCCATGAATGCATGACATTGAATAAGAACAAAACTTAGCATTTTGATACAATCTTGAAACCTCTGAATTTATTTTCCACAATTCAAACTTACATTATGCAACAATTCCGAGAAATGCACCAAAACCCTCAAAGAACAATTCTGAGAAATGCACCAAAACCCTCAAAGAACAATTTTGTTCTGAGATATGCACCAAAAACCTCATTCAACAGTTCTGAGAAATGCACCAAAACCCTCCTTCAACAATTCTGTTATGATAAATGCACCAAAACCATCATTCAACAGTTCAATAGTTATGCTATGAGAAATGCAGCAAAACCCTACTGCAACAGTTTAGATAAATGCACCAAAACCCTCATTCAACCATTATGAGAAACACACCAAAACCCTTATAAGACAATTCTAATAAATGCACCAAAACCCACATAAGAATTACAAGAAATGGACTACAATTCCCAGCAGACAGAATGTGATAAGAAACACAGTGACCGATATAGAAAACAACATCAGAAATGCACCATACCTCACATAAGAATACCAAAAAAGGTCCCCACAATTCCCAACAGATTGAAAGTGTTGAAAAACATAGTCATAGTTATAGTTGGTCGGTAAAATTCCTACTAGTGAGCCAACCACGAAGCCACCGCCATGCGCAAACGCCATTGCAACCCACGAAGCCACCGCCATGCACAAACGTCACTGCAACCCGAGCACCTTGCCATAAACCAGCTGCACGAATCCACCACCATGCAAAAATGCCACTAGAATAGAGTTTGCATCCCCAAGATCTCACCAAATTTAACCTGCAAAACCCACTTGGGGTCAAACAGGCGGAAAACCATGAAACCATATAAATTCACAAAGAGAACCGCAGAAATTTACCTCATGAAACCACATAAATTCACAGAGAGAACTTGCGAGAAGCAATAGTGGCCTCATGAAAACCCACTGGAACACGAAACTTCCATCTCCACCATCGAACCAAATTAAATCTCCCACAAGGTGAAATGCAGATTGCACCCTAATGATGAGTTAACATAACACTTAACACAATGATTGCACCTATCTAATTACAACTTTATTTAACAATGAAACATATTTATTTATTTAAAAATAGTAATTGAATCATGTATCCGAGGTGATAACATTGGGATGCCTAATTTTTGGTAAACAACTAAGTTATAAAATATGAGATCCCTTTCCTATAAAACAAATAGAAAGAACCATGTCCATAATGGATCATGAAAAATTAACAAATTAATTCATTATATAAACATGAAAAGTGATATACTTACAAATTATATTTAGTATGTTTAATTATGCATGCAAGTCATTGCATGCTCCCAAATTGATAAAGGAAAAGTATTATAATAATTTATGCCATTGTGAAGATCTTTAAAATTAAAAAATTAAAACTAAAAGTTTATAAATAGTTTTTAAGTGTAATATTTGTTATTTTGTGTTAAAGATTTTTCTTGTGGTTATATGATTTTCATGTATTAATTTTCATTTTCCCTTTTTTCTTCTTTGCATGATTGGCTGTCTTGAGTTTTTTTATCTTTATTTTTTCCTTTTTTTAAAGTTAGGGCTATGTTTATCCTTCTTGGGTTTTAGTTGATTTTAGACTCCAAACTCTTTTATAGCCTTTTGTTAAAAGTTTTGCTCAATCTTGAGAACATAATAGTAAGCATCTCTCGAATAAGAGATGCTCAAAAACCCCATTTCTATTTGGATGTATTAGTGTTAGCCATTTTGGTATTTTAGAACCAAGTGTCGTTTAAAGCACCAAATACCCAGTTTTGTTTTGTAAGTAAGGTATGAAATGTGCCTATAGAGTCATGCAAATATTGTTTTTTTACGTTGGTGCAAGGTTATCCATCACATGTGCTAGTTTTTATTGTTTCCAATAAGAAAATACTCTTCCTTCGGAGTGTCAATGAAATATGCCCAAGTGGTTTTTGTCAAAAACATCTCATTCTCATATCATGTTGCACAATGTGTATCCCACTAATCTTTGAAGGGCCTTTAGGACTATAAAATTAATATTCTCACCATTGAAAAAATTCATGAAGAGAGAAATGACCCTCTATTAATAGATTTGACCATCCCTTGAAAGCTTTCATGTTTATCTCATGCCTCTTTTGCCTTCAAACAAAGTGATATCAAAATTAACTTGTAACTTGAAGGGAATAGTTCCTTTGAAATGATTTATTGTCAAAGGTTCCTTTGTCATTGTCAGGAACCATTGAAGGATCCAAGCAAAAAAATCCATCATCTTGTTCATTTGTTGCTTAGGGGATTCCTAGAGAAACAACTTGATAGGATCTCTGTTGGAATATTCTAACCATCTCATCTTGGTTTTGCATGCATGCATGCATTCCATGCAACAATCCATGCATCCATGCATTGGTAGTTGAGTCTCCTAGCACCTAGTCCTTAATTTACCCCCCCTAGAGCTTAATGTTGGTCATCATTATCCCTCTTATCCATTTAGAGTGCCTTGGTTACATCACTGAAGTCCAGAGGCGCCCTCATGCATGATTTTAGGAGTTAGCACAATTAGTTCCATGATTTAGGGTGCCTTGTCTCCTTTATTGACTAGTTAACTGACTGTTACACATAGTTTCACTGCTACTGAGTGTAGGAGCACCTATTTTGACCACTACAAGTTAGTACTTCACCCCCTTGGAGTCTCATCCCTTAATTTCTAGCCCCAACAACTTAGTCATGTGCCAATCGACCTCAATTGACTAGCCATTCATCATCAATGGCCACTGGACCTTATTGGGAGATGGTTCCAATGCAAACTAAGCCTGCCACTTGTGTGGATTCCAACTGCCTCTTTAGGTTCACGAATTTCTCCTTTGGATATGTATTATTTATGTACGCATTTTAATGAATAATAATTGAATGGAAGTTTTTCCAATTGTTCTTCATTCTCTTGTGTTGTAACACAGTTTTTCCTTCTCTATTTTTCCTGCTCAATTCTTTTGATATATGTTAGACTTAGCGTGAATTTTATCTTTGTCTCTAGATCTCTGTGAGAATTTCACAATATCTCACATGGTATCAGAGCTTTGTTGAGCAAAGTAATCTCCCGTAAGAGTTTTTCAGATCTTTTTGTGCAGGTATTCTACAACAACTTCCATGAATTTGAAAGGAGTTCCTCCTCTCTCTTCATTCAACTATGATAAATGGAAACCAAAGATGATAGCATATCTGAAGAGACAAGGTCTTTTTTATATGTGTATTGGTGTTATGAGAGATTTTGCTTCTTATGAAGAGGAGAATGATTGGCTAAATGAATGTGACAGATCCTTTGGAGCAATGTGTATTGCTATGTCTCCTAGTATATGCTACCTCATGGAAACTGTTGAATATCCAAGTGATCTATGGGCCCAACTGGACAAAGCATTTGGCAAGCAGAATGAAGAGATTGGTGCAAATAATTTGGAGAACAAGCCCAGTGATAGCTCCTCAAGTGTTCTCTCTGATTATGTCTCGACCTCATGCATCTCTCCTGATGAATTTGTTCAAGTTGAAGAAGAAGTTGCGGATTCAACACATAAAGTTCCTATTGATGACATTCCTTCCTCTGTTGCTCTAGAAGTTGAAGACAATTTCTAATTGTCCCCTTCCCATGTAGCTGATGCAGATGAAAGTGATACAACTAATGAAGTTGATCCTTTTAGAGAGATTATCCATTCCTCACTCATGTTCTCAATATATTCTATTTCGAATTCTGAGCAAGATATGTCAGTTACTACTCTAGATGTTGAAGAGAGTTTCAAATTATCTACTTCCCATGAGTTTGCTGGTGTGCAGAATGATGATCTAATGAATGTTTTAGAGTTTAAATCAGATTTTGGAGGTGATACATTTTCCCTCCTTTATCATATGCTTCCTATGAACTTCTATTTTATCTTTGGCACATGTTCTTAGGGTTTCACCGAAGATGGAGGACACTACCATTCGCTTGCGTTCAAGTCCCAAGCATATTTTGGTGATTTTGGTTTTGATACCACCCTTGCTGGTTCAAAGGATATATCAAAGAACCATCTACACATTCTTGGAGTTGATCCTACCTCAAATGGTTCAAATTACAAGTTCCAAGATGATCTTCATATTTTTGGATTTGTTCTCACCATGTTTGGTCTAAAGAGCAAGTTTAGAAAGCCTCTAGATTTGCTTGCATCCACTGAAGGAGAATTTAAGAACATGTTTTTGGAGCATGATCCACTTCTTCCCAAGAGGAATATACCTCCAGACATATGATTAAGCATCACACCTACTTGAGTTTGGAGAAATTGTTTTTTTGGTGTGTTTTATGTCCATCTTGAGGGGGGGTTTTGTTCCCATAGAGTTTTCCCTCTTTCCTCACTTAAATGCACTAATAAATTTGTAAAGGGTGACCTTTGGTCTTAGTTACTAGGGCCCTATTTCTGATCTTTCCTCACATAATTAGGCTTAAGGGGGGGTGTTGGAATATTCTAACCATCTCATCTTGGTTTTGCATGCATTCCATGCAACACTCCATGCATCCATGCATTGGTAGTTGATTCTCTTAGCACGTAGTCCTTAATTCAGGCCCCCTAGAGCTTAATTTTGGTAATCATTAGCCCTCTTATCCACTCAGAGTGCCTTGGTTACATCACTGAAGTCCAAAGGCGCCCTCATGCATGATTTTAGGAGTTAGCACAGTCAATGTTAGGGTTAACCTTGACTCAGTATTGAGTCAAAGTTGGTTAGGTCCAGCACATGTTTTTTGGGCACATGGTGTGTTGTAGCCCATGGTATTGGACCAAGGTATTGCATGAAATGAAGCCTATAAAAGGCTTGAGGAGGCTCCATTGTAAAGTGGTCTAGAGGTGAGCGGTGGTTAGCCCACTTGGCTTGGATGATCGGTTTTGGACATGTAATGAAGATCTTCATTGGGTGCTGGTTTTCCTCGTGTGGGGTTTCCAGGGTAAATTATGTGTCTATTATATGATTGCTTGTTTTCTGTTTATTTCTCTCGAAGGTTAAAATATGTATGCTTGTGTAAAACCTAACAAGTGGTATCAAAGCTCAGGTGAAGAGTAGACATTAGATTGTAGAGAACAAGAGAGAGCCGGAGAGAGCCGCCATTCCTGAAAGCTGCCGCCATCTCAGAGAAAGAGATGAAGCACGTGAAGTGGGAGAGAAAGCAGCTATCCAGAGAGAGACGCCATCCTTGAAAATTGTGGAAGATCCTGCTGCTACTGGAGACCGACACCGTGGACGCCGAGTTTGAGAGCTTGCTGCTGTTGACCGATGCCGAGTTTGTTGGTGGAGCAACTGCAGCGTTGGTAGGAGGCGTGGAGGAGCCATCCGTGAAGGGTGTGCGATGGTGGAGGAGGTCTCCCAGAGAAGTAGATAGGAGAGCGAGAGGCTGTCCGCGCATGAAGTGAGACCGGGAGCAGTGGAGAGCTACAGGAGAAGAGCAGCCCGCGTGAAGGAGTCAGCCGCCAAGGCTATGCGTAAGCCGGTTGTGCAGGAGGAGACTTGCGTGGAGGAGCCACCGCTTAGAGAGAGAGAAACCAGAAGATCCCACACTGTCGTAGCTTGTGGTGATAGGAAGCGAGTGAAGGAATTGGAGGCTGTGACTGAAAGGAAGAGATCACCCTCCATTTGGTCGCAGAGATAAACAGGCTAGCCGCATGAAGGAGCAATCCATGGACCATGAGGATGATCACTACTCTAAGTTCTGTGTTGAAGTCGCTATGGTGGATCCGTTGGTATATTATTGCATGTGGTCAACGACAACAATGGTGCTATTGTTAGAATTTTCGGGCTGTACTATGAAGTGCGGCTGGATGCGAAGGCTGTTGTAGAGGAAGCAGACTCAAGGCCGAGCTGGAAGCTGCGATCATTAGTGTGAAGACAACAAACCACCGGTAGGTGTAGACCAACGCACATAGTTCATGGTGATCGCGTGGGAGCTGGACGTGAAAGTACGCGAACCTGTTGGTAGTGCAGGACACAGATCATGTGTGTGTTGGAGGAGCCAAAACTTCCATGAAGAAACCCCAACTGCATGTGTGGTCGCTGGTTTGTTGAGGACATGCCCTGGTGGAGGCCATAATGGCATCATTATCAAAGGAGATGTTGAAATTGTTAGAGTTTCTCCATGGGCGTTGCATGTGGTGGGCCAAGAAGTATCTCAAGCAGATAGAGGTCACGTGAATGTGGGTTGGCAATGTCCATAAATCCAAGACAATCCCGAACTCGCATCAAGATTAAGACCCACAATTTTGAATGCCAAGTTGAGCCTCCATTGATCTATGTGGTGAATGAGTCCGTGAATTGAAATCTATCAGTGAGAAGAAGGTCCACGCTTGATCTTAAAGGCCTCGAGATAGAAGATGAACCCGTAGATATGTGAAGATTGAGAGGCATCTAAGTGTGTGAGGAGATGCGTGCAGGTGGGCTGGTCAAGAAAGCCATAGAAGGAACCAATATTTCATGAAACGTTGAAGCAAAGTAGTGGAAAAGTAATGGAAAAGAAAGATGCATGGAAAGAATGCAAGGCATGGAAGAATGAGCAAGAAAACGAGCATGGAAAAGCGAGAGGATGAAGCAATGGATGGTGATCGTGTAGTCACCATGAAGACACATGAAAATAAATAAATAATGGAGTAGTTTGCATGTAAAAGGGCATATGGATGTAAGACCTGGTAAGGCATGCATACCCCTGGTAACTCACCGGTAAAGTCGGGAGATAGACCTAGGTTATAGGGGGGTGTATGTGATATTCCTCAGTTAAAAATTTGAGGGCAGTTGGTCATTACTCCAAGTCAAGTTTAAAGGGGGGATTGTTAGGGTTAACCTTGACTCGGGGTTGAGTCAAAGTTGTTTAGGTCCAGCACATGTTTTTTGGGCACATGGTTTGTTGTAGCCCATGGTATTCGTCCAAGGTATCACATGAAATGAAGCCTATAAAAGGATTGAGGAGGATCCATTGTAAAGTGGTTTGGAGGTGAACGATGGCTAGCTCACTTGGCCCATATGGCCAGTTTTGGCCATGTAATGAAGATCTTCATTGGGTGTTGATTTTCCCCGCATGGGGTTTCCAGGGTAAATTATGTGTCTATTATATGATTGCTTGTTTTCTGTTTATTTCTCTTGAAGGTTAAAATATGTATGCTCATGTAAAACCTAAAAGTCAGTTCTATGATTTAGGGTGCCTTGTCCCCTTGATTGACTAGTTAACCGACTGTTACACCTAGTTTCACTGCTACTGAGTGTAGGAGCGCCTATTTTGACCACTGCAAGTCAGTATTTCACCCCCTTGGAGTCTCATCCCCAAATTTCTAGCCCCAATGACTCAGTCATGCACCATTCCACCTCAGTTGACTAGCCATTCATCATCAATGGCCACTAGACCTTATTGGGAGATGGTTCCAATGCAACTAAGATTGCCACTTGTGTGGATTCCAACTACCTCTTTAGGCTCACAAATTTCTCCTTTGGAGATGTATTATTTATGTACACATTTTACTGAATAATAATGGAATGGAATTTTTTCTAATTGTTCTTCATTCTCTTGCATTGTAACACAATTTTTCCTTCTCTTTTTTCCTGCTCAATTCTTTTGATCTCTGTTAGAATTAGTGTGAATTTTAACTTTGTCTCTAGATCTCTATGAGAATTTCACAAAATCTTACAATCTCTTGCTTTTTTGTCTTTCTTTACTTATTCTTCGATGGGAAGCCACTTGGGTCAACGAGGGAAGTCTTCACCAACCTTGATTAGTTCAAGACCCAAGTTCATGTGCGTTGACCTCATTAGGGGCATGCATAAAAAATAATGGAGATCAAATTACTATGATAACACTAAGACAATAAACATAGTATTATAATGAAAGCCAAATTCTACTTAGCAATACAAATTGACTTGAGTGGGGGCATGCATGGGGGTAGCTTATCTATGTGAAAAGATGTGACAACTATGCTCATTCACATAAATGCCATGGCAAGAAGATGAAAACTACATTTTCTAATAATGCCAAAAAATCTTAAAAAGAAAACACACTAAAATGCAAGAACCCTAACTCTAACTTGATTAGGGCTAAGCATGCATACTAACTCTATTCGAAAATAAGGAAAGACTTGTTGAGATGATAACTTTTGCTTGGTGTTCTATTTTACATATTCTTTAGCTCAATGCAAAGTGCATTAACAATTGAGTTAATTCCTTGGCCGTTGCACATAATACCTATAAAAACACATGGAAAATTCCTACATCAATTATAGTGGCTAGTGTCTTACATAGCTTTGACATGGTCTTCCAGTTCCTACAAAGCTTCAAGACCACTCTCTTAATTTGTTCTCAAGTTTCCTTCATTGATCATACCAACCAGGACTTAGTTTACTCATGCTTCCTTTCATCAAATGTCAAACTCTCTAACTTAAAAAAAAAGGCTTAATTGACTACTCAATGAAATTCCATTAGGGATAACTTCCAATTCTTCCTTATCAAAGAAATCCACAAATACTTTTTTCTATAATTAAATTTGAGGACTTCAATGGAAAAAGCACATCACTCAAAATTATCACCACAAATACACTTAGTGAATGATTGTTTGCTTAATGGTATTGATCAACTACTTTCATGTGTTCGTACAATGTTTAACCAACAACACTAATATACTTAATCAATAGGTGGATGATTTTTTTTCTTAGTACTACGCTTAACCGACAACACTTTTCTAATATCTACTATTTTCTGTGGAATGATATTGAATATAACTATCATAAAGTAGCTATGGGATTAACATGGGAATGCTCTATAACTTGGAGAAAATGGCTACCCACATCAACTTGGAGACCTTGTTGCCCCATTTTTTTCAATAGTAATCACACCCTGTTGCTCCTAGACTCGACGAACCTTGTTGCCCCATTTTTTTCATTAGTAGTCACACCCTGTTGCTCCTAGAATCGACGAATCAAACATGTGAAAATGGACTCCAAGCATGGATTCCCTAATTTGAGGAAAAGCCTTTATTGTAGGTTCTTTTTGTGATGTGGCACAATATGGGTGATTATGATTCACGATGGATTCTCTTGGTGAGGTACCTCTAGGATATTCCATCTATCAATAGAAAATTGAAGTCTTGGACAATGAACACAATGTTGCAATTAGAGGGGTGGAATCTAAGAAGGGTTGTATGTTTCAAGTTCTTTCTTTGTATTCAGACTGTAATTGAGGTAATTTAAATTCTCTATATTATGCATGATCAACCCCCTCATTTTTTTCTGGAAAAGATGTTGCTCTTGATCCTTCTCTTTTATAAAAAGGATGTCAGCCAAGTGTTTGATGAAATGTTTACAAGAAAAGTATTTGGTAAACTATATGCAAGAAAGGTGTTTGACAAAATGCTTTCTCAACAATTGTTAGCTGAAATGTATGATATTAAGAACTATGTTGGAAAAGCCTTAATATGAGAGGATTCTAATAATTTATTCCATTTTCAAATTATCATAGTGTAATACCCCGTGTGTAAAGCCCTAGACACATGCAATTTGTATTTGCTTATTATTGTGGCACTAGGTGCCACGAAAATGGTCTTTAAGGACTGAGATACATTTTATTGTTGTAAATAATTAATTAATAAAAATAATTGGCACAATGGGGACCACTAAAAGAGTACCAGAGGCCATGGATTCCACATGTGAGGGAGTTGGGGACTAGGAGTTGTGGCTCTCCCTCACAACACTCTTTGTTTCCTATTTTTTGGTTATTTTAGCCCATGTTGGTATTATTGAGCCTAATTCATGATTTAGTGGGACTTCCTTGGTTAATGCACCCTCCTTGGTGCTTGGGTGGATCCTACTTGTTGAATGTGCCCCTTTGGTGGTTTTGTAACCCCTTTTTGGAGGTTACACTTGGTTTAGTAACCCCCACTTCCATAAGTGTGCCCTCATTAGCTATTTTTAGCCTTGACACCTCAATATTGTGTAACTCCCCTTTTTTCTATTCTGGGAAGGTATCTTGGCTTGGGTAACTCCTCCTCTCACTAATTCAAGTTCCTCTTCATGAATGAAGTGTCCCTACCTGAATTGGAGTTAGGTTGGGTGGTTTGGAGTTACCCTCCTTTAAATTCGAGTTACTTGGGTAGAATTCGAATTGGTCCCTTATGGTTGAATTAACCTACTTAGGTTGACTCAAGTTGGCCTACCTTGGTTCTAATTGACCTCCTTGGGTTCAAGTTTCCTCCATGGGTCTATAAATCCATGTTTGATGTCCTTGAGAGGAGCTAACTATCAATCTTCATGCTGATTCATGAAATTTCACAGGGAGCTTGTGAGCTTTGGAAGCAATGTATGCTAAGCTATGTGCTTGAAGGCATTGTGATATTGTGTGGTGTTTGATGTAAGACTAGAAAATTTTGGTATAGTTCCTCCGAGTCCACTACGTGTCTTCGTCCCGATCCTGCACGTAAATCCTGATGGTGAATGGCAATGCCTAGAGGGACCTGGGTGGTAAAGGGATTACCATTGCACCTGGTAGTGAGGTGGAGGAGAAAGTAGGTGGTGAGGAATTGAGTTGTGGCTTATCAAACTGATATTTTGAGCTGTTCTTGAGTGCACCTCTACTTGTGGATCTGTGGCCTCAGCTTGGGGGTGGCCTGTCCAAAAGGATTTGGCTTGGCAATGCCTAAGGATGGGTGGAACGTGGACCTGTGTAGCAACCGTATCCGGTTGGATGTTAATAGTCGAATCCGACTCTCATATTGAATGGTAAATAGGAATAATATATTAGATGATGTTGATAAATTACAATAAGATTGCCTTTTATAGGGCTTGATCAAGCATAGTGAAGGGTTACGCCCTTTCACTAGTAACCTAATAATCTATTAATTTATAAATAATAATATTAAATAAATATTCATAGCATTGCCTTCCCCTTAGGAAAGCTTTGTCCTCAAAGCTTAGATTATTGTTGTCGTCTTTTCATTCTTGTTTTGTGTTGAAACAATGTCATTACTTCCTTTATGTCTTTTTTAGAACTGGTATTAGGTATATGCTTGGTATTTACGCAATAGATTGTCATCTTCCTTTCATTTGTAACTTGAATTTGTACTCCATTATGTTTATTATTGTTATCCCATTTTCCTTGTACATGAATACGAGGAGTATTTTTGTGACCGACCATATGAAGCCTTGTTTTAGAAGTCGCTTGTCCTACGATATTTAGGATGTCATCATGTAATGTTTTCATTTTATTATCCTTACGAGTTATCTCGAGAAGTGGTGTTTCGTGAGGCTTCTCACACTCAAAGTCACCCGATAGTGTTACATTTAGGTTTCTCCAGGGTGGTAGAAGAGTTAAGGTAGAAGATGAATCTATGATATCTGATTCCTTTGCATATTGTAGGATCCATCTTTTGTCATTGTATGGATCATCCTTATTGTCAATGATACTGGCTTGAATCTCATTATGATCTTGGTTGAGCTCATCTTTATCAAAAATATTATTGGTATTTTGGTCATCCTTACGATATTTAGTCTCCTTGTCTTGTTTATTGTCTTGATCATTTTTGTTACTCTCATTTTTGTTGACATAGTGGTCCAACAAATCTGAGTTACCGATATGGTTTGTATTAGACCTTAGTTTTTGTAACATTTCCATTATGGTATTCTGGTTCTGTGTCATGATGCTCAAGTTCTGTGCCATGGTGCTTATGTTCTGTGTCATTGCACACATCTTGTTATCTAACTCTTTTTGTTTCTCGTGCATGATGTCTACTTTGTCATCAAGTTTTCTTCCTAATACTAGAACAACATCTTCTTTAATTCCTTTCTTAAGTGCCTTGCTATTTTTTGTTTCTTCTCTGAATTTTTCTTGGTTGGCAACGAGGGCATTTGTTGAGCATGGTTGTCATTGATGACAAGCCATTAATGACAAAGGAGTGACAAAGGCTGTGGTTGTTGATGGTTGTTGATGACATGGAAAAATCAGTGATTGACTAGGACAAAGACTTAATGACAAAGACAAAAACTTGGGTCTTGGAACCCTACACATGGTTGAAATGCCCTTACAAGTGTCCTTACACCCTTGCACATGATGAAATTTGGTTTGCACTCTTATCAATTGAAGAAGACATGAGTTGGTCATGATATGGACATATGACCCACTTACATATGGCAGCTTGGACCTTGAAGCCCCACACGCATGAATCTTGGAATCCATGTATTTGGCATGTTGTTTTTAAAATCCCTTGCACATACGCTTTATGGGTCTTGAATTTGATGGTGCAACCCTCATAATGTCATACCTAGTTGATATTGATGTGGCTTCATATGCAAACCCTTGAAAAAGTCTTTTGTTCATACAAATGAAGCCCATACCTATGGAAAGCCCTTGGGTTAAATAAAGAAGCCATTGCTATGTTGTTAAATCCCATGTTATGCTCTCTTATGACGATGAAGATCATAAATGTATGGAGCCCATGGTCTCTCCTTGAAGATCACATACAAAACCTTACGGCTTGCCCATTAAAAGAATTAATTACTCCCTGTTGAGGTTGATTTCCTTAAGGGAGAGATGGTATTTAAAATTAATGAGAAGTCGGCCCAATCCAAAAAGAAATAAAAATAAAAATTAAAAAATAAATATAAATGCAAGTCGGCTCAGTAAATATTATGGAAAGCTAGTATAAATACCCAGTGACGTTTCATTCATAAATTAGAATGGGGAGAGCTCTGAAATTCGATTTTGACTGAGGAAATTCGGAGGTAATTTACAGCAGTCCCGAAATTGCAGAGGGTAAAAACAGTCCCGAAATTGCAGAGGTTCAAAACAGTCCGAAATTGCAGAGGGTAAAAACAGTACCGAATTTGCAGAGGTTCAAAACAATCCGAAATAGCAGAGGATTCGAAATTACAAAGGTTCAAAACAGTCCAAAATTACAGCAGGCATCCTTTTGAAGATATTTATCTTTCTTGGGGAACATACAGCAGCAGTAGACCCGAATCTTCTGGTTTAAACAGACCCAAAATTGTTGCAGCAATTGAACAGTCCCTAATTCATCTTAGCAGCAAAGAAGTCTTTTGTTTTTTGGTGGCAGTCCTAAGTTGGGTTGCATGGGGTAAACACTCGTGACAAAGGAGATCCTTTCTGCAATAATAAACCAGTCCAAGATTGAAGGGAGTTCGAAGTGTATGCGGGTATTTTCCAAAGTCTGAGTTGAGCATGGATTAGGGTTTCTCCTCAGTGTTTAAACAGATCCGAAATGTGTCATGATTTAGGACTCTTCTAAGCAGACAGACCACCAGGATACTACCATGCATACACAACATACTACATAGGATGAGGTTTGAAGAAAACTTGATTCAAAGGTAATGTGAACTCTGCTAATGTATACACAGTAATGTTGAAATATATATGAGATGGGGTTTGATGGGAACAATCAAAGTCATCAACAAAATCTGAGGTGGCTTGGTATGAGTCTGAACAATCAGTGAGTTGGAAGATCTTGTTTTTCTGATGATCAAACTTGAATAAAGATCACAACTGTGACAAGATTTTAATGAACTTGACATGATTGTGTTGAAGCTTTTGATGACATAAATACATGACCAAATGTGGATGAGCCAAATTGATGAATGATGTTGATGACATCTACAGACCTATGATGAATTGGTTTGATGATTGGCTTGATTGGTTGACATATGTTTAATGGATAGATGACTTGGCATGTTCAATGAACGACATAAAGATGATATGATTATGGGAAGAATGAGGATGATGTAATTGTGATGATGTATTTGACAATTATGATTGTTTGGTGACAATGATGTAATTTGTATGTAACTATAAGCTGGGTCTTGTACATGTTTTCTTAGTAGGATCTAAGAAAAACTAGGCAGGGTCCTAGATAAGGAGTTGGTGCTTCTGTATCAGTAGGTGCTGATTGACCTCACGGTTGTAGCCATTGAACTAATACAAAAGATGACAACTATATCTTGTGTCTCTTGTACATTGTGTTGATATGATTTATTTGATAAAATGACATGTGGTTGGTAGATAGTTAAATGATGAATATGATTTTGATGTGAATGTGAAATGATGATATAAGAGTTAGTGGTTGAAGAAGTAAAATTGGATTAAGTGTAGGCTCACTGATTCACCCCCCCCTCTCAGTGAGCTATTGTGTCTAACAATTGGAATCAGAGCAAGGTTCTTCAACATAAGCCTAACAAGCTTGAAGGAGATCAGTAGACACAATGGAAGCACAAACAGACAATGAAGTTCCAGTTTTTGATATGAAAGATTATTTTGGTTGGAGGAGCAAGATGAAGGCCTGCTTGAAGAAATTCGGTGTTTGATAAATTGTTGTGAACCCACCCGTCCAGACAGGCAAGAAGACAAAGGCAACAGTTGAGAAAGACAATAAAGTTGCACTGAAGTTTTTGATGGATGGACTCTCAAACCCTATCAAGGAAAGCATTGGAATGTATACTTCAGCCAATGATCTCTGATTTAATCTGGAAGAAGAATGCCAAAGGAGGAGTCAAGACATAGAAGATGACACAAAAGTCAAGGATGAAAAGCAAGAAGAGAAGCATGTACAAGCTTCAGATACAAGTGAAGGTAAGCACTCTTCAATAGATGAAAATTTTGAATGTAATAACGATGAAGTTGTACTTACAGAAGATGAACAAGAAGTCATGTTGAAATCCAATAATGAATTTACATGCACACTGTTGGATGTTGATATTAAATTCAATCCTAGACTCAAGAAGAAAATTTTGAGGTCATTTGAGAAATATAGAGAGCAGACAAAAGCTTTGTTCATGAATTTGAAACTCAAGAACAAAGACTTGCAAGATAAGCTAGAAGATCAAAATGATGAAATCAAAGAATTGAAGATTGGATTAGCGAAAGAGTAAGAAGAGATTGGTGTAGATCCTAAAGAACTTGAAGAAACAAGATGGGCTAATCTTGATTTGAAAATTCAATTGGAGGAAGCTAAAAGAAGAGAAGAAGTATTGAGGAGTCCCTTGGATGAAAAGGAGAAGAAAAATGAAGAGCTTGAAATGGAAGTTGTTGGACTCAAGAAGAAAAATGAAAAGTTCGATGCATATGGCAAGTTCAAACATAGATCAACTATTTTAGATGAGATTTTGGATTGCCAAAGGACTCCCCATGACAAAACTGGCCTTGGGTATAAAAAGGTAGAAGACAATCTAGAAGAAGACAAGTGGTCTCCAAAGACTCTAGAAGCTGGTCCATCAATGACCAAGTATACATCCCATATACCTGCACATGACAAAAAAGAAGTTGGAAGATCACTAATGACTCATGAAGCTGCTCTCACTCATCAAAGCAATTCATTTGGAAGAAGAAAGACAACTCCAAGCCAAACAGCAAGGTATGAAAATAGTTTTGATGGATATTGATTTTCTTGCTCTAATTATGGTCATAAGGATTTGAATTGTCGATTCCATGAAAGAAGAAGGGCTGGAAGCCCTAATGATAAAGTGAGATGTTGGACATGCAATCATATTGGACACGTGGTTGTAAATTGTCACATATTAAGATGCTACAATTGTTGTGGATTTGGTCACAAAGCTCAAGCCTGTGCTAGTCCAAGAAGACAACCAATGAAGAGTCCATCATACACATCTGCAAGAAAAGTCAATGAACCAAGAATGAAGAGTAATGCAGGTATATTTGAAGTCCTAAAGACAAGTGATCATAGCCAAAGATATTTCCAGTTATGGATAAGAAAGAATGCTTCGCTAAGTATGAATGAAGTTGATCAGTGCACAGAAGATGGTTTCCATATGGTAAGCCATGTTTGATGTCTTTTAAAGACCTTGGCACACCTTGAGTCCATGGAGTTGGAGAATGGACTCAAAGGTGAGGAAGAGTAGGTGATGGCTACTCCAAGAAAAGAAACAGGTCCAAGGATCGTGTTACAGCTGAAGAGAACCAAGACAGATATGCATGATGATGGGGGGAGCACCTAGTAGTAATTTCATAATGAGATATGATGATGTGTCATTGTTATCTCTTGGCTCCATTTATAGTCTCCTTGTGTGATATCTCTTGCTTGAGAAGCCCCTGAAATCCTTGATGAAGAAATCTTGAATGGTTAAGGCCTAAATCTGAGAGTTGTCTGAAATTGTTTCAAGTATGAATTCAACAAACAAACAAAAAAGAGGAGATCTTGTGGAAATTTAAAAATGCATATCTACAGTCTTTGGCTTGAAGACTCTTAACTCTGATTTGAAAGAAGATGATATATGTTTGAGTAAAAATCTGAAAACAATCTTTGAAGGCAATGTCATAAAGTGTGGAATGCAGAAAACTCATTGACTGTAAAGAGTGGTCATCAAATTTGGAGATAGCATGTATTATGCCATTCTTAGTCTAAGAATAATATAAAGTTCAATGTTGAGTATCTTCTTGTCTACCTAAACAATAGTCAATATCATTCTAGTAATGGATCACCTCTATAGGAACGATGTCAAATGGTAAAATGAATTTCTTGCTGAAGCATAACAAATGGTAATCTACAAGCTGTTGCAAAGAAGTTGAATCAGAATCCAAGTTATTTAAGGCTTATTCTTTTGCTGATCATGTGGAAGCTGCGGTAACTGTTCCATGATGTCAATCTGAAGTCTGCACGAATCAGATAATTTAAGGCAACAGACCTCTGAGTAGAATTGTATAGGAATTTGGAGAATTTCTCAGATAAAGACTTGTGAGTAGTTTGGGCAGTTGAATTCATTGAAGAATGATGGGGATTAGTTCAATAAATTCCACATACAACACTAGAAGATATTTACCTTGGCTGAAAATAGAAACTCACCGCTGCTGTCAACAATGACCAATGTTTTTGGTTTGTACTAGTTTGATGTTCAAATGAAATAAATGACCATATTTGATCTAAGGATTGAATAAAGCAAAGTTATATCCAAATTACACAGGACTACTCTGATCACTGTCAATTACATCCAAAGGCAGGATTAGACAAAAGTATGGAGAGTATCTTCAACACTCCACTAGCTATCATACCTAAGTTAGACACATTTGACATCTTGAAGGCAAGTAGTTGAAAGGTCTGATAATCCAAAGATATTTGCTACATAAAAAGGTTTGAAAGACATCAAGGCATTTGATGAAGCTTGGAGAAGGCCATATACATTACCAACAAGAGATGTTGTTTGTAAAAGTGTATGATCAAAGGATAGCTTTATTTTGATAAAAATGTAGTGAAGCAACATGATGATGGTTGGAGGATTGTCTTTGATGTATGATTACCATGTATGAATTTACTGGACATTAGCATACCAGTCAGGGGGAGCATGTATGTGAAATCTGAAGATGGCAAAATTCAGGCCTCTATTAATTAGAGAATATTTAGACGGCCAAGGTAATAAATTTATGAAATGAACTGTGGCTGGTTTGTGACTGAGATTTGTGACAATTTTTTCTTTGGCTCTCTCTCAAGGATGACTGGGGTTTTGCATGCACACACTTCTATCTGAATTTCGGACACCTACAACAGTAGCAAATTTGACATTCACTAATAACCAGACAAGTAACATGACCACAATGAACATACCAGCAAGATCTCAAGGGGAGCTCCGTAAATGGAGAAGTCTACATGAAAGGGGGAGCAAACATCTCAGCTCGATCTCAAGAAGTATTAAAAAATATAACCATTTTGGGCATTGTGAAGTTTTTGATGGCTAAGTGTTTGGCCCTTTGTCATTAATGTCAAAGGGGGAGAAAATTGAGAGGTGCTTCCATCAATGACAAAGGGGGAGTTTGTTGAGCATGGTTGTCATTGATGACAAGCCATTAATGACAAAGGAGTGACAAAGGCTATGGTTGTTGATGGTTGTTGATGACATGGAAAACTCAGTGATTGACTAGGAAAAAGACTTAATGACAAAGACAAAGACTTGGGTCTTGGAACCCTACACATAGTTGAAATGACCTTACAAGTGGCCTTACACCCTTGCACATGATGAAGTTTGGTTTGCACTCTTATCAATTGAAGAAGACATGAGTTGGTCATGATATGGACATATGACCCACTTACATATGGCAACTTGGACCTTGAAGCCCCACATGCATGGATATTGGAATCCATGTACTTGGCATGTTGTTTTTAAAATCCCTTGCATATACGTTTGATGGGTCTTGAATTTGATGGTGCAACCCTCATAATGTCATACCTAGTTGATATTGATGTGGCTTCATATGCAAACCCTTGACAAAGTCTTTTGTTCATACAAATGAATCCCATACCTATGGAAATCCCTTGGGTTAAATAAAGAAGCCATTGCTATGTTGTTAAATCCCATGTTATGCTCTCTTATGATGATGAAGATCATAAATGTATGGAGCCCATGGTCTCTCCTTGAAGATCACATACAAAACCTTACGGCTTTCCCATTAAAAGAATTAATTACTCCTTGTTGAGGTCGATTTCCTTAAGGGAGAGATGGTATTTAAAATTAATGAGAAGTCGGCCCAATACAAAAAGAAATACAAATAAAAAATAAATATATATGCAAGTCGGCTCAGTAAATATTATGGAAAACTAGTATAAATACCCAGTGACGTTTCATTCAGAAATTAGAATGGGGAGAGCTCTGAAATTCGATTTTGACAGAGGAATTTCGGAGGTAATTTACAACAGTCCCGAAATTGCAGAGGGTAAAAATAGTCCCAAAATTGCAGAGGTTCAAAACAATCCAAAATTGCAAAGGGTAAAAATAGTCCCGAATTTGCAGAGGTTCAAAACAGTCCGAAATAGCAGAGGATCCGAAATTACAGAGGTTCAAAACAGTCCAAAATTACAGCAGGCATCCTTTTGAAGATATTTATCTTTCTTGGCGAATAGACAGCAGCAGTAGACCCGAATCTTCTTGTTTAAACAGACCCAAAATTGTTGCAGCAATTGAATAGTCCCAAATTCGTCTTAGCATCAGAGAAGTCTTTTGTTTTTTGGTGGCAGTCCTAAGTTGGGTTGCATGGGGTAAACACTCGTGACAAAGGAGATCCTTTCTGCAATAATATACCAGTCCAAGCTTGAAGGGAGTGCGAAGTGTATGTGGGTATTTCCAAAGTCTGAGTTAAGCATGGATTAGGGTTTCTCCTCAGTGTTTAAACAGATCCGAAATGTGTCATGATTTAGGACTCTTCTAAGCAGACAGACCACCAGGATACTACCATGCATACACAACATACTACATAGGCTGAGGTTTGAAGAAAACTTGATTCAAAGGTAATGTGAACTCTGCTAATGTATACACAGTAATGTTGAAATATATATGAGCTGGGGTTTGATGGGAACAATCAAAGTCATCAACAGTATCCGAGGTGGCTTGGTATGATTCTGAACAATCAGTGAGTTGGAAGATCTTGTTTTTCTGATGATCAAACTTGAATAAAGATCACAACTGTGACATGATTTTAATGAACTTGACATGATTGTGTTGAAGCTTTTGATGACAGAAATACATGACCAAATGTGGATGAGCCAAATTGATGAATGATGTTGATGACATCTACAGAACTATGATGAATTGGTTTGATGATTGGCTTGATTGGTTGACATATGTTTAATGGGAAGATGACTTGGCATGTTCAATGAACGACAGAAAGATGATATAATTATGGGCAGAAACAGGATGATGTAATTGTGATGATTGTGATGATGTATTTGACAATTATGATTGTTTGGTGACAAGGATGTAATTTGTATGTAACTACAAGCTGGGTCTTGTACATGTTTTCTTAGTAGGATCTAAGAAAAACTAGGCAGGGTCCTAGATAAGGAGTTGGTGCTTTTGTATCAGTAGGTGCTGATTGACCTCACGGTTGTAGCCGTTAAACTAATACAAAAGATGACAACTATATCTTGTGTCTCTTGTACATTGTGTTGATATGATTTATTTGATAAAATGACATGTGGTTGGTAGATAGTTAAATGATGAATATGATTTTGATGTGAATGTGAAATGATGATATAAGAGTTAGTGGTTGAAGAAATAAAATTGGATTAAGTGTAGGCTCACTGATTCACCCCCCCCTCTCAGTGAGCTATTGTGTCTAATAGCCTTGATGTCCTTTTCCAATTTCTCAAGTTTGTCTCTTAATTCTGCCATGGTTCTTGATCTGGTGTGAGGAGGTGAATATTTGGGCCCAATTGTGGTAGGATGTAATTAATTAATAATAATTATTGTAAGGATAATAATTATTATATGGGTAAAATAAATAAATATAATAATTATTATATTTAAATATTATATATTTTATAATTTTGGGGATGTAACTTTTAATAAAATTAAATATTAATATAACAATATTAATATAAATTTTTAACTTTTATTAAAAATTAGGGTTTACGATGGATGTGAGCGAATGGTGGTGAGAGCACGTGCGTAGAGGATTGAGAAGGCGGAGTAGGAGAAGGGTGGAGTGGGATCGAATGCAGAACGGCGTGGGGAGAACATCGTGTAGGCTAGAGTGCGATGGAGGGTCGTGGGAGGAGTGAAAGGTATGGAGATTGGTGGGGGTTGCAGTGGACAAGGGATGAAGGACGGGAGGACCAAGTGGACAAGGGACGGGAGGAGCACGCAGGTGGGTGCATGAGGAGGAGAGGGAGAGAAGCACGACTGGGGAATGGTGGAGAAGCATGGAGATGGCGGGATGGTCGCAGAGGGGTGGATGCAGTGGTGAGGGGAGGCTGGGTGGGAGCAGAGGGAAGAACAGGAATCGATGTGGTAGAGAGAAGAAGGGAGTGTTGATGAGAGAAGGTGGGGGAGTGAAATGGTAGTGAAGTGGGCGTGGAAGTGGTGTAGTGCAGCAGTTGAGGAGGGGAGGAATGCGTAGCGATCAATGTGAACAAGGGTGCATGGGAGTGGGGATGAGAACATGCCCGTGCAATTGAGCAGGTTAACGAGGAAGGGAGATGTGATGGTGGTGGTGGGAATATGAAGCGTGGGTTGAGTGGAGAGCTGTAGGTTGCGTAGGGGACAGAGGTGTAAGTAGATTGAAGTGGTGCGAGCAGGAGGGAGTACAGGGTGGACGTGGGGGAGAAGTTGACTAGATGGGAAACGAACGAATGAATGGAAGAATAAGGGTGGTGGAATATTGGAATGAGGAGACGAATCCGAGCTCACCCGAGGAGTTGATGAGCCGAGTCCGAGCTCAGAGTGCAGGAGCGAATCCACTCTGATACCAAATGCAGCAACCGTATCTGGTTGGATGTTAATAGTCGAATCCGACTCTCATATTGAATGGTAAATAGGAGTAATATATTAGATGATGTTGATAAATTACAATAAGATCGCCTTTTATAGGGCTTGATCAAGCATAGTGAAGGGTTACGCCCTTTCACTAGTAACCTAATAATCTATTAATTTATAAATAATAATATTAAATAAATATTCACAGCAACTGGTTGATGCTAGTTTCCTATTGATAAGATACGTGACTTATTTTATGTTAATATATATGTTTATATGATGTTTCCATTGTGGTTATAGTTCCCTTAATGGATGAATTGTTTACTGTTAATATGCATGGTATATGTATAAATGGATGAATGCATATCTGATGGTTTAACTGCTTGGAACTGGTGTATTCTCCTTGATTTGGAGATATGAACTTGATGGAAGCTTGAAATATGTTTAGTCATGTGTTATTCGCTGTAGCTTACTTTGAAAATGTGCCCTCTATGGCTGATCATATATGTAGATGAATTTATAGATGAAAATGCTTGGTTTTCAGAACATTGGTTGAAGAATTTTGCTTGAAAACTTGATTAATTGAATGATCTGAGTGCTTTGTGAGTTATGTATGCTGTATGGTTGTAGCTTAACCTAAAAGTGCACCCTCCATGTTTTTAAATAAATGTAATTGCAAAGATATTCTAAATGTACTTGTCTATTGTATTATTGTATTCCTCCTTCGAGAGATGTCATTGATGTAATTGATAATGTAAGAGTCATTAAAAGAGTCAATGTAAACCCTAGGACTTGTGTCGGCATAGAAGAACCCATAAAAGAATATTATATTATGTAATTGACAAGTCGGCCATGTTGAGGAAAAAGTCATCTCAATTGAAGAATATAAATAGGAGGTTGAGTTGCTCATTTGAATCACTCATCTCACTCACTCAATTTCACATAGGAGAGAGATAAGTTCGCACAAGTGAAGGAGAGAATTTGTTTTGTCTTGGGGTTTTATCTTGTACTTGGTGAATTCTATATTGAGGAATTTTTGTTGGGGTTTTCTCCCTTGTGGTTTCCCCGAGAGAAATTTTGTGTTCTTTGTGTTTGTTGTGCTTGTATTTCTTTCAGTGATTAGATTGTTTAATGTTATTATGCTAAACAAGTAAAAACTAACATTGTTTCAGAGTAGGCCTAAAAGAAAACATTGTGCAGCATCTGCAACTGCAGAATCTAGGGATTCTTATTCCGAGATGTCTCTCCACAGATCAACTGAAAAAGAGGGTGCATGTAACTCGCCTCACTAGGGCACATCTTTCTGTTGAAGAAGAATTCAATTTCGAGAATTTTCATTTTTGGGTCCACCATTGCAGCCCAAAGAACTAGGGCACCAAGTTTTTGGAAGATTTGCTCACAGATTTGGGAGAAAGAATACTTTGCTCAACTCGCCTTGAGGAGGCACATCTTTTCATCCAGTAAGTTCTCCAAGATCTCAAAGTTGGGAAATTAGGGTTTCTCTATCAAACCCTAAGTCAAGGTAGAAGCAGTTTTCAGAAGGACAACTTTGCTGGTAAGTACTATATCAATTCTATTCCATTTGAGGTTCTCATACTATCAAGATGACAAACACTACCAAGCTTGATGAGAAAATTGAAGGATCTAAGAAATTCAGGGCATGGAAATATAGAGTCATGCTCATTCTTGAAGAACATGACCTAAAAGGTTTTATAAAAGAGGGACTTGCAAAACCAGAAGGAGATGAGGCCAAATCAAGACAGAAGAAGAATATGATCAAGGCTAAGAGGATCATAGCTGATTCTATCAAAGATCACTTGATTCTTCAAGTGTCCTCAAAGAAGAATCCAAAATAAATGTTTGATGCTTTGACCAGCCTGTTTGAAGGAAAGAACATCAATAGGAAGATGACCTTGAGAAATCAACTCAAGGGTGTGAAGATCCAAAAGTCTGAGACTATGCACTCATACTTCTCCAGAGTATCTCATATCAAAGAACAATTAGAATCTATTGGAGATATGGTAGAAGACGTTGAAGTTGTGATGACCACTCTGAATGGTCTTCCTAGAGATTGGGAACCTTTTGTTTGTGGCATATGTGCTAGGAAAATATTAATCATGTTCATACAACTATGGGAAGAGTG
The DNA here is from genome assembly GCA_027924585.1 of Larix kaempferi. NCBI lineage: Eukaryota > Viridiplantae > Streptophyta > Pinopsida > Pinales > Pinaceae > Larix > Larix kaempferi. The sequence goes on along the minus strand of BSBM01000088.1, from coordinate 13,206,194 downwards.
TGTGCAAGAAGAAGAAAGAATAGTTGTAAGAGAAGATAAACTAAATGATAATGAAGATCAAGCTTTGGAAACTCATGCCAAAGGAGGAAGGAAAGGAAAGAATGATGTACGCACTTATGCTCACTCTCCCAGAATACCTCAAATATCTCAAAGGAACAAGAGGATCAAGAAAGACTTCTCCTCCTTTGAATGTTTCTCTTGTCACAAGATAGGACACGTTGCAAGAAATTGTCCATTCAAATTTGGACAATCCAAGAAACAGAAGAAAATATTTCATGCTCATGCAACCGAATAAAATGAATATGATGACGAAATCAAATCCAGAGTAGACGAAGACTCCAGTGAAGAATATGTTCTAATCTCATCCCTCACTGGTTCAGTATCTCATGGAAGTGACACTTGGCTAGTGGGCAGTGGATCCTCCAAACACATGATGGGTTACACAGACTCTTTCTCACATATCACGCAGAAAGATTCTCCACACAAAGTAAAGCTTGGATATGATTACCAATATCCCATCAAAGGAATGGGAGAGGCCACTTACAAATTGGACTCTGGAAATTCCATGAACATGAAGGAAGTACTATATGTTCCAGGTTTGAAAAAGAACCTTCTTTCTATCTCAGCTTTAGATAAGAAAGGTCTCATAATTGCATTTGTAGATGGTGAAGTTCTTATGTGGCCAAAGGGGAAGACTATCAATGATGCAATCGTTATTGGGGTTGAAGAAGGAGGACTCTATAAACTCAAGGGTCATGCAGATTCAAAACTAATGGCTAGTACCATGAGCCCTTGTGAATTATGGAATAGAAGACTAGCTCATGTACAATACAAAGCTTTCCCAATAGTAAGTAAGGTGGTGACTAGATTACCAGAAATCCAGGTTGATCATGAAGGGGCATGCAAAGGATGTGCACAAGGAAAAAGTACGAAGAACCCATTTCCAAGCAGTGATAGTAAAGCAAAAGTCATATTGGACACTGTTCACTCTGACATTTGTGGACCTATGACAACCACTTCATTAAGTGGGTGTGTTTACTATGCTTCCTTTATTGATGAATTTTCCCGCAAAACATGGATTTATTTTCTAAAGAATAAAATTGAAGTTTTTGAAAAGTTTAAAGAGTTTAAGGCTTTTGTAGAAAACCTTTATGAAAAGAAGATCAAGATATTAAGGACATATAATGAAGGGGAATACACTTCAGGTGATTTCAAATAATTCTGTAAACAAGCAGGGACTAAGAGGGAGTTTACCATCCCCTATAATCCACAACAAAATGGTGTAGCTGAAAGGATGAATATATCTATCATGGAAGTAGTGAAGGCCATGATCCATGACCAAGACCTACCCATGCATCTATGGGCTGAAGCAGATAGAACCACATTCTATGTACATAATAGAATCTCTCACAATTCTCTTGGAAATAAGACTCCAAAAGAGATGTTTACTAGTGTGAAGCCCGAAGTTAGTCATCTAAAGATATTTGGGTGTCCAGTATTTATTCACATTCCAAAAGAGAAGAGACCAAAATTGGAACCTTCAGGAAGAAAGGGGATATTTGTGGGTTACAATGAGCAACCAAAGGCTTACCGTATCTACATCCCAGGATACCACCAGATTGAACTTAGCAGGGATGTTACATTTGATGAAGACACAACTTTCAACAAGTCTAAGAAGACTCATGAGGATGAAGAGGAGCATGAAGCTCCTAGAGTTATGGAAACTAATAATGCACTAGACAGGAATATTAAAGAAGAACTTATTCTAGAAGATCATGGCATGATAGAACCTCAGAGACCCGAGGAAACACCTCATGACGAAAATCCATGGAAGAGAATACCAGATTGGGCACGAGAAATAATACAAGATGCAGGGAGATATGGTGCCCCAGAAGGAACCAGTAGAGAAAGCAAGAGACCAAGGCCATATTCTAGTTATGTAGCCTTGATGTGTAACCTTGTTGAAGAAGAACTCACATGTTTCGAAGATGCAACAAAGAAGAAGGAATGGTTGGATGCTATGAATGAAGAATACCAATCCATCATTAAGAATGATGTTTGGGATGTGGTACCAAGACCAAAGGACAAGTCAATAGTTTCGTCAAAATGGATTTTCAAAACAAAACACTTGGGATATGGAAGCATTGAGAAGTACAAGGCAAGGTTTGTAACTCAAGGTTTCTCTCAAAAGGAAGGAATTGATTACGAGGAGACATTTGCTCCCATGGCTAGATATACCTCAATTAGAACCATCCTTTCCTTGGAAGCTAAGATGAAATGGAAGTTACATCAGATGGATGTAAAGACAACTTTCATGAATGGAAAAATAGAAGAAGAAGTATACATCAAACAACTAGAAGGATTTGAAATAGATGGCATAAAAAAACATGTATGTAAATTGAAGAAAGCATTATATGGGTTGAAGCAAGCACCCAAAGCACGATATGGAAGAATTGATGGTTTCTCGATGAGCTTGGGATTTACCAAGAGTAAAGAAGATTCTAACCTTTATTATAAGGTCATATATGATTAACCTATGATATTGCTATTGTATGTGGATGCTTTATTTCTGATAGGGGAAGACAATCCCATCACTGAATGTAAGAAGAAGCTTGTTGCAGAATTTGAGATGAAAGACCTTGGGATGATGCACTATTTTCTAGGTCTTGAAGTATGGCAGTTCCCAGATGAGATTTTGCTAAGTCAAGGAAAATATACTGTTGATATCCTAAAGAGATTTGGGATGTTGGATTGTAAGGCCATGACTACTCCGATGGTGACGAACTTGAAGCTCTTGAATGATGCTTCATTAGATATAGCAGATGTTACGATGTATAAACAGATTATTGGCTCATTGATGTATTTGACCAATACTAGACCAGATATATGTTTTGATGTGAACAGCTTGAGCCAGTGCATGGTAGAGCCTAGAAATGTACACCTAGTTGCAACAAACCATGTGATGAGGTACCTAAAAGGTATGTTAGACTATGGACTCAGATATGCATCAGACAATGAGTTTAGATTGTATGGATATACAGACTTAGATTGGGATGGAAGTGCCGAAGATAGAAAAAGAACTTTAGGATGTTGTTTTAGTTTGGGATCTAGTATGATCTCATGTCTCAGTAGAAATCAACCCTGTGTTTCTCTCAATACAACAAAAGTTGAATACGTCGCACCATGTTCAACTTGTAGCGAAGCAGTTTGGCTTCGCAAGATGTTGGTAGGATTGTTCGATGTAGAGATAGATGTGATTGATATTCTTTGTGACAATCAGAGTTGTATCAATATGACAAAGAATCCAGTGTTCCATGATAGATTGAAGCATATCGAGATCAAGTATCACTATATCCAGGATTAGGTGTAGAAGGGAGCTGTAAAGCTCAAGTATGTTCCTACACAGCTCAAGTATGTTCCTAGAGAGGAATAAGTTGCTGATGTGTTGAATAAGCCTCTGTCTCGCATAAAGTTTAAATACTTTCGAGACAAGCTTGGTGTAGTACGAAAGGACCTCCCTCGAAAGAGGGAGTGATGGTGATGACTAGTTTGACATGAGATCCTTTGAAAGAAGGAGTGGGGTCCGAAAGAATCACCCTCGAAAGAGGGAGTAGTTTCCTGGAGCCTTGGTATGGAAGCTCAGTCTAGTATTGTTACGTCATCTTGACAAGGCCTGGTTGATCCGAAAGGATTGGTATGTCATCTCTGACTAGATCCTAGGGGGATTGGTATGTCTGGATAGGCTTTTTTGGTCCGAAAGGATTAGTAATACAGACAAGGCCTGTTTGATCCCTGGGTAGATTAGGATGTCTAACTAGGCTTGTTTGGTCCGAAAGGATTAGTAATTCAACATCGTCTACCAAAGTTCCCACCACAGTGCATATTATAGATGATGGTATTGTCCCGGTTGATGTTATTCCAGTACTTGCTGACTGATAATGTTATTCCAGTACTTGTCGACTGATGATGTTATTCCTGTACTTTCCGACTAATGATGTTATTCCAGTACTTGCCGACTGATGATTGATATTGTTGTTGTTCCAATATTTACTTATTGATGATTGATGTTGTACCAGTACTTGCCGACTGATGATTGATATTGTTGTTGTTCCGGTATTTACTTACCAATGATTGATGTTGTTCCAGTACTTGCCGACCGATGATTGATATTGTTGTTGTTCCATTATTTACTTACTGATGATTGATGTTGCTCCAGTACTTGCCGACTGATGATTGATGTTGTTGTTGTTCCGGTATTTACTTACTGATGGTTGTTGTTCCAGTATTTACCGACTGATGATTGATGTTCGAGTATTCATATACTGATAATGATGATGATGGTGATATTCTAGAAGATGATGATGCTGATGCTGATGGTGATACTCCAGCAGATGATGATGATGATGATGGTGGTGGTGATATTACAGCAGATGATGTTGATGTTCCAACAAATTATTGCTAACGATGATGATGATGCTGATGGTGATATTCCAACAGATGATGTTGATGTTCCAACAAATTCTTGTTGATGATGATGATGATGCTAATGATGATGTTCCGGGAGAAGATGTTGATGATACCCCAGACATATGATTATGTTCGAAAAACTTCCTACAACATATAGAGTTTCACCAGTCAATTGGACAACATTGATGTTGATGATGTCGCCCGCAGAATACCTTCCTAGTTGAGAGGGAGTGTTAAAGAAATGTAAATGCGGAAGATATTCTAAACGTACCTGTTTATTGTATTATTATATTACTCCTTTGGGAGATGTCATTGATGTAATTGATAATGTAAGATTCACTAAAAGAGTCAATGTAAACCCTAGGACTTGTGTCCGCCTAGAAGAACCTAGAAAAGAATATTATATTATGTAATTGACAAGTCGAACCAGCCGGTTAGGACAAGTCGGCCCTCTTGAGGAAAAAATCATCTCAACTGAAGAATATAAATACGAGGTTGAGTTGCTCATTTGGATCACTCATCTCACTCACTCAAGTTCACATAGGAGAGAGAGAAGTTCACACAAGTGAAGGAGAGAAGCTATTTTGTCTTGGGGTTTTATCTTGTACTTGGTGAATTCTATATTGAGGAAGTTTTGCCGAGGTTTTCTCCCTTGTGGTTTCCCCGAGATAAATTTTGTGTTCTTTGTGTTTGTTGTGCTTTTCTTTCTTTCAGTGACTAGCTTGTTTAATTTTATTATGCTAAACAAGTAAAAACTTACACATGTGTGATGAGATTTGTTATATGGATCTACAGATGAAATTACTGAGTTTTGACTGCTAGAAAATGGGTTTTTTGTTAAGCCTTAAATATTGGCACATTATGCAGTGGCACATTACCCCCTTTATTATGGTGCATTACATATTATTAATTTCAACTTGGGTCTATTAGTTGTTATTGCACCCCTTTTTCTCCTATATATAGGAAAGATACCTTCTCATTTTAGTCATCATTGTATCTTGTCTTGTCTTATGTACTTAGTACATTGTGTAATGAGGTTCCTCCCTCGAAGAGGATTGTTATTCATCTCAGTTATTCATTATTAAGGCATGGTTTAATTTCTTCTGGTCTATTTTTTCTTTTTTATGCTATATCTGGGACTTGGTTGCATAACATTTGATATCAGAGCTCTTTCCTTGGGACTGGTTTCTTTAAAACGAGTCATCTTGGAATTTTCGCTATAAATATTTTTATACAAGAAATCAGAAAGTGAGATTAAAAACCCATCTCCAAAACAGACTGATCTATCTATGGTACAATGTTTAGATCTCGAGACCATATAGGTTAAGATATATTCACCTTTGAATCTAAGGTTTTTTACTAGTCCAAAAACTAGTGTTAAACATGTGTTCTGGGGAAAAAGGTCACATCCGTGGCATGAAAGATCCAAATTCAGTGAGACCTACTTCATTAGAAATAAGATAGACCAAAGTATCTTTGGTAGAGTTTTCATCCTCATATATGAAATATTGGACACGTTCTAGATTGTACAAGTTCTCTCTTCTGGAAAGACCAAAAATAGGAATGTTGGGAGATTCAAAATAAATTCTCATTGGTACATCATAATTAGGTCATATCCGCGGAATTGGAAAAAGGACACATAAATCTACATCGGGCCAAAGTTTCAGACCCATAGGAGCTGAAATTTTAAATTTACATCAGTTTCAAGTCGGCCCTAAAACAATATTCCAATCGGGGTTTGAAAAAAAAGTACGTCATTTTGAATTTGAATAACTTTGAGTAGAAGGATCTAATTGTGGTGAAACATAGGGTGTGATATCTATTTGTATTATTCATAATGTCACAAAAAGGAAGTGTAAAAACTCACACTCCACTCAAACCACCAGAGGAGTCATCCCCAACGTACGATGAAAGGGAAGACCTATCTTTTCGAGTGTCCGAGTTGGAAGAGATGATTAAAGGACCTGTGAAAGCAATTGATTTAGTTAATTTAGAGGGAAATTTGATGAAATGGGCTAATAAGATGGAAGAAAATATGAAAGGGTTGATGGAACAAATGGAAAATATTGCTAATTCCATACAAAATTCAAAGGATACTCATTCTCCAGGTGATGATGCATTCTATAATATTCAGGAGGATAAAGATAAGGTCCATGTTAAAAAAAATTCCATGAATAAGAATATTCTAAGAGGAAATGATTCTGATAATGGAAATAATCAGGGATGGCCACCAAGGGGTACCAACTTCCCAAGATTGACATGAGAAAGTTTGATGGCAATGATCCAATAACATTGATATTCGAGATGGAGCAGTTCTTTGATCTACACCAGGTTCCAACTTTGCAGAAGGTCAATATTTCATCCTTATATTTAGAGCCTGATCAATTTGTATGGTACCAATGGTTTTGAGACCATAAAAAGGACTCTATTATCTCTCGGTCTATATTCACAAAAGAATTGATTGCACATTATGGGGATATAAATAGCAACACCTTCTTTAGCCAGTTGGTAAATGTCAAGCAAAAAGGCCTAGTTAGTGAGCACATCAAGTAGTTTCAGAAGCTAAGTCTCAAAGTGAAGAATATTTCAGAAGATAATTTGTTGGATCTCTTTATTGGAACTTTGAAGGATCACATACAACATGAGGTTCACCTTTGGGAACCTAACCTTGGAGCATGCATTTAGGGTGGAAAGAAAAGTTGAAAACAAAATTATGGCAGCAAGGAAGTCTACCACTTATAACTACAAAGAAGGAAGTGTGGTATCCAGTCATCCACAACCTACAAGGTTGACACCACAACAACTAGAGGAAAAAAGAACAAAAGGGATTTGTCACAGTTGTGATAGAAAATATAGTAAGGGCCATAAGTGCACTGAGAAGCAACTATTTTACATAGATTGTGAAGCAGAGGAAGAAAATGAATAAGAAGCACCAAAAGAATAGGAACCATCTCAAGATGAAGAAATAGAAGATACTACTTCTGAAGAGATTACTCCCACCATATCTTGTCATGCATTGGCTGGAATTAGCACTCCTCAAACTATCAAGATCAAAGGATATATAAAAAAGAAAAAGGTAACAGTGTTGATTGATTCTAGTAGTACTCATAATTTCATTCATTGTAAATTAGCCAAGGTTCTCAATTTATTTGTATATCTAGTACTAGCGTTTCAAGTAATGATTGCAGATGGAGGAACTATCAATTGCTCAGGAAAATGCCATAATATAAATTTCACTATGGGGGAATATGTATTGAATAGTCCAATGATTTTTATTCTAACAGGGGTGTTAATGTTGTCTTAGGAGTACAATGGTTACAATCATTGGGAACAATGGCTTTTAATTTTCAGAAGCTTTTCATGAAATTTTTATGGGAAGGAAATGAATATGATTTAAAAGGTATCGTAGGAAATCAAGTAAGGTGATAAGCTCTAATGGTATGACAAAATTGATAAAAAAGGGACATCAAGGTGTAATTGCATAATTATGCTCATTAGATGTTCAAACATATAAGTCTCCTATTTCCCCAGATCTCCAAAAGGTGATTGATAAGCATTCCAAGGTATTTGAGATATTCCAAAAGGTCTTCCACCTGTTTGAGATTTTGATCATGCAACTCACTTAATTCCGAGAAGTGTTCCTCCTAACATTAGACCTTACAGATACCCCTATGGACAGAAGAGTGAAATTGAGCGTATGGTTAACGAAATGTTAGAGGCCGACATAATTAGGCCTAGCCAAATTTCTTACTTTGCACCAATGGTAATGGTACACAAGCCGGATGGATCATGGCATATGTGTCCAGATTATAGAGAGCTCAGCAAGATCACCATTAAAGACAAATTTCCCATTCTTGTTATTGATGAATTGTTAGATGAATTACATGGATTAGTTTTCTTCACAAAGTTGGATCTTTGTTCTGGATATCATCAAATTAGAATGAAGGAGGAAGACATTCTAAAAACAACAATCAGAACTCATGAATTTCAATATGAATTTTTGGTCATGCCATTTGGTCTCACGAATGCGCCTTCCACATTTCAAGGTTTGATGAATTCCATTTTCAAGCCTTAGAAAATTTTTGCTTGTATTATTTGATGATATACTAATTTATAGCAAGTCTTGGGAATAACATGTTCAACATGTTGATAGGGTACTACAACTACTAAACGAGCAATAACTATATGCAAAACCTTCCAAATGTTTCTTTGGGTAAAGGAGGTAGAATATTTGGGTCATATTGTATCTCAGGAAGGTGTCAAGGTAGATCCCAACAAAATTAAAGCGATGATGGACTGGCCAATTCCCCAAAACCTGAAGAATATTCGAGGATTCTTAGGTATGACAGGGTATTTCGGCAATTTGTTTGGAACTATGGAAGAATATCAACACCTCTAACAACATTATTGAAGAAAGATGCATTTTCTTGGACTCCAGAGGCAACTCAAGATTTTGAACAACTTAAGGAGGCAATGTGCAAAGCTCCTATTTTGGCCACACCGAACTTCACAAAAGCATTTATTGTTGAATGTGATGCTTCAGGAGGGATAGGTGCTTTTCTAATGCAAGAAGGACACCTGCTTGCTTTCACAATTCATCCAATCAAGGGAAAGCACTTACATAATCCCATTTATGAGAAGGATATGTTGGCAATTCTACATGCTCTTAAGAAATGGCGCCCTTACCTAATAGGTAGACACTTCAAGTCAAAACATATCATGATAGTCTTAAATACTTCTTGGAACAGAGATTATCTTCGGAAGAGCAACAAAACTGGGTAACCAAGATGTTGGGATATGACTTTGAAATCATCTATCAAAAAGGAAAACATATGTGGTAGCAGATGCACTTTCCAGAAAAAGATGAAGATGTCGAGGCATTACTTTGTGCAATTTCCATTCTACAACCTGATTGGGTAGTAGAAGCAATGGAAGAATGGAAGAATGAACTATCTGTGTGGACGCTCATTCAAAAGCTACAAGACGATCCCAATGTATCAGATAATTTTGTGTAGAAAAATGATTCACTATGGTATAAGGATCGCTTATATTTATGCAAATACTCTCAACTCAAACAAAAGGTCCTCTTGGAATTACACGCCTCTCCTATAGGTGGGCACTCCGGATTCCTGAAAACTTACCACAGGGTCAAGAAGGATATTTTTGGAAGGTCTTAAATTTGATGTTCAAAGGTTCATGGTCGAATGCTTGGTTTGCCAACATAATAAGGTGGAAATAGTTAAGATCCCAAGACTTCTACAACCATTAAACATACATTGCCAGCGTTGGGAAGAAGTCTCAATGGATTTTATCACAGGTCTACCCAAGTCAGAAGGAAAAAATGTTATTATGGTGGCTGTTGATAAACTCACAAAGTATGCACATTTTTGTGGACTCTCTCACCCTTTTAATGCAAGTATAGTAGCCACAGCTTTTATGGAAACAATTCAGAAGTTACATGGAAATCCGAAGACTATTGTAAGTGATAGAGATCCAATTTTCACTGGAAAATTTTGGACTGAATTATTTTCTTGTACCCAATTGGCTCACAATTCATATTATCATCCTCAATCTGATGGGAAAACTGAGATAGTGAACATATGTTTGGAAGGCTATCTTCGTTGGTTTGCATTTGATAAACAAACACAATGGGTGAAATGGTTATCTTTGTCAGAATGGTGGTACAATAATTCGTTCCATACATAATAAAAAATGTCTCCATTTATGGCACTTTATGGGTACCATCCTCCATCTATCACATCTCCCTTAAAGGGAAAATCTAAATTTCAAGCCGTGGAAGATCACATAGAGCACCAGCAAGAAGTTCTCTAGATACTTAAGGATAACCTAGCTATGTCACAAAACAAGATGAAACAAGAAGCGATCAACATTAGAGTGAAAGGAGTTTCAAAGAAGGGGATTCGGTATTTCTGAGGCTACAACCTTACAAGTAGGTGACCATTAAGCAACTAAATAAGGGCAATAAATTAACACCCAAGTATTATGGTCCTTATAAAGTGTTGCAGAAGATTGGTAGTATGGCTTACAGATTGGAGCTTTCTTCATCTTCAAGAGTACATCCAGTTTTCCATGTTTCTTGCTTAAAGAAGGTAATAGGAGACATGATCCCAATTCAAACAATATTTTCTGAGCTTGATGAAGAAGGAAGCGTCATATTGGAACCTGACCAAATCACTAAAACAAGGACCAAACAACTGCGAAATCGGGCTATTACGGAGTACCTCATCAAATGAAAGAACCTGCTAGTGGAAGATTTGACATGGGAAGATGAGTCCTTCATACAGAAGCATCCAAAACTAATCAAGCGTTGAGGACAACACTTGTCTGAAGGGGAGGGGCATGTTAAGCCCTAAATATTGGCACCTTACCCCCTATGTAGTGGCACATTACCCAATTTATTTTGGTGCATTACATATTATTGATGTCAACTTGGGTCTATTAGTTGTTATTGTACCCCTTTGTCTCCTATATATAGGAAGGATACCTTTTCATTTTAGTTATCATTGTATCTTGTCTTGTCTTATGTACTTAGTAGATTGTGTAAGGAGGTTCCTCCCTCGAAGAGGATTGTTATTCATCTTAGTTCTTCATTATTAAGGCATGGTTTACTTTCTTTTGGTCTATTTCTGCTATTTTTATGCTATATCTGGGGGCTTGGTTGCATAACATTTTTCTACTAGAAAATTGGATTGAATTGATAGTTTTTATGTATATATGATTAATTGATGTTGCATGACTATACATGCTAGTTCGCCCTTGGTGGATGTAAATGTTATATTTTCATCATTTAATTCAATAGATCTAGGATATTAACTGAAAGAACAACATGTACAACATATCAAGCATAAGAGACAAGAGACACAAAACATTTCACCGGGGAAAACCAAGAAGGTGAAAAACCCCGCAACTTCCTCAGAGATAGAATAAGCATCAATACAAGGATCACCATGATCAAACCCAAGAGATAGATATCTTCAGCAACATGCTCCTCCTCCACTTGTGTGCACCCTACTCTTCTCTCACTAATGCAAAGTGAGTGAATAATAGAATGTCTCAAATGAGAGAGTCACACTCTCTATTTATACTTTTACTTTCACTTGACCTTTACTCAACTAGGTTGGCCCCAACTTAACAACTTAACATAAACTTACTCTGGGCCAACCCCACTAGGGTGGTCTAATAACCCTTTGACCCACACAACTCATACAGGGCCGAACCCATCAAGGTGGTCTAATAACCCATCAAATATAAGTTGCGACACTTACAATAATACTTGCAACACTTGCAAGTACACATGACGACACTTCCAATCGGAGGAATAATACATCTCTGTTGGGGATACAATAAGGTACAAATGTAATACATACAATATATAAGTGAATATCTTTCGAAGTTACAAATACATCAACACTCCCTCTTAACAAGGAAGGTATTCTCTTGACACAGGTCATCAATACATATAGGCACAAGTCTTCAATTTTGGAGCTGGATCATCATCACTGGATCATGGAGAATCATTGACACTGCTGATGTACTCGACATCTCGATCACTAGTGCCATCTCATAATTCTTCTTGTCATAGGAAATTCTACAGAGCCAACCCTTTTTCATACTGGATGTAGGCCCACCTCTTGTAGGTCTTCATCAACACTGGTCATACTGTGGAATCCTCGGGACTCATTATGTGCATCACAATGCCTTGAAAGAGTATCCCATGATCCTTTATGTGTTGAAGCATGACCAATAAGATCTCCCAGGTCAACTTACATGTGACTTCCACCACAATGCCTCGATAGAGTATCCCAGGATCCTTTATGTGCCGAAGCACGACCAACAAGATCTCCCAGGTCTACTTACATGTGGTCACTACAAAGCCTCGAAAGAGCATCCTAGGACTGATTACGAGCGTATTGCTCAACCTATCGGATCTCCCAGGTCTAGTTACATGTGGTCATGGAAAAACCTCGAAAGAGCATCCCAGGACTGATTACGAGTGTACTGCTCAACCTATCGAATCTCCCAGGGTGCTATTATATGCCATAGGACAAAGCCTCGAAAGAGTATCCCAGGATCCTTTATGTGTCGTAGCACGATCGACAAGATCTCCCAGGTCTAGTTACATGTCCTCCTAGAGAAATGCCTCGAAAGAGTATCCTAGGATCCTTTATGTGCCGCAGCACGACCGACAAGATCTCCCAAGTCAACTTACATTCTCATCTGCACAACCTGTCCACGACCACAGAGTATCAACCTGATACTCACCATACTTTATCCTGATCATCATCATAGCATTGTCCTGATGCATATCATCCAGAGTATCATCCTGATACTCGTCACACATGATCATCCTGATCATCGTCACTGTATCGTCCTGATGCATGTCATCCAGAGCATCGTCCTAATACTCATCACACATGATCATCCTGATCATCGTCACTGCATTGTCCTGATGCATGTCATCCAGAACATCGTCCTGATACTCATCACGCATGATCATCTTTATCATCGACACTGCATCGTCCTGATACATGTCATCCAGAGCATCGTACTGATACTCATCACACATGATCATCCTGATCATTGTCACTGCATCGTCCTGATGCATGTCATCATACATGATCCAACTGATCATACAAAGCATTCACCTGATGCATATACATATAAATGATCCAATTGATCATACAAAGCATCCAATTGATGCATATCCAAAGTAGTAACTGGAGCATCGTCCCGATGCTCATCACACAACACTTACATCCACAGTCATGGGAAGGATACTCCTCTCACCATGCTTGGAATGGCTCCTGCAAATGTGTCCCATCACTTCTTCCTCGAAGTATCTTCAATCTGAAGAACACCAAGCCTCTCTCTGAAGTACTCAAACTTCACTCTGGCTAGTAGTTTCGTCAACACATCTGCAACCTGCTCATCCTTCGCAACATACAACAGATTCACTGCTCCTCTTTGCACCATATCCCTGATATAGTGATATTTGATCTCAATATGCTTCGACTTGTCATGGAACACCGAGTTCTTAGACAACTTCACACAACTCTGGTTGTCACAAAAGATACCAGTATCATCCAACGAGAGATCAAATAAATCAGACAGTAGCTTCCTAAGCCATACTGCCTCACAACTAGCAGAACAAGCTACGACATACTCTGCTTTAGCTGTACTAAGTGCTATGCAGAACTGCTTCCTGCTAAACCAAGAGATCACACCTGATTCCATACTGAAGCAGCACCAAGAAGTGCTCTTCCTATCTGCAGCACTGCCTTCCCAATCTGAATCAACATAACCCTCCAGGTTAAACTTTTGATTCGCATCATACTTGAGCCCATAATCAATTGTACCTTTCAGGTACCTCAGAATATGCTTTACAACAACTGGGTGAACACCTTTGGGATCCGTCAGGAACTGGCTCAATGTGTTCACCGCAAAGCAAATATCTGGTCTAGTGTTCATCAGGTACATCAAGGACCCAATCATATGATGATACACCATGACATCAACCAGATCAGATGAAGCATCACATAGAAGCTTCAGGTTCGATGCCATAGGTGTGTCCATGGCCTTGCAGTCCATTATCCCTAACCACTTCAGAATCTCTACTGCATACTTCCCTTGTCCAAGGAAAATTCCATTTGCACTCTGCCACACCTCCATGCCTAGAAAGTAGTGCATCATCCCCAAGTCCTTCATCTCCAACTCGACAGCAAGCTTCCTCTTTGTATCGACAATCAATCTGTCCTCACCTATAACAAACATGTCATCCACATACAATAGTAGTATCACTGGATTCCCTTCCTCAACCTTGTAGTAAAGGTTGGAATCCACTTTACTCTTGGTAAAGCCCAAACTGGATAGAAATATGTCTATCCTCCAATACCAAGTCCTAGGAGCTTTCTTCAAGCCATACAAGGATTTCTTCAATCTGCACAGATATGACTCCTTGTCATGTATCTCAAAAATGAGTGGCTGCTCCACATGCACTTCCTCTTCGACTACACCATATCCATTTGGTGTATCTTCCACTTCATCACTGCAACCAGAGCAAATATTGTTTTGATGGAAGTGTATTTGGCTATAGGAGCAAGAGTCTCTTCATAATCTATCCCCTCTTTCTAGGAGAATCCACGAGCCACAAACCTTGCCTTGTATTTCTCAATGATGCCATCTGCAACATGCTTGATCTTATAGATCCACTTGGAAGTCACAACGGACTTCCCTTCAGGTCTTGGGACCACATCCCAAACATCATTCTTCATGATCGATTGGTATTCCTCAATCATGGCATTCTTCCATTATTGCATCCCGAATCCTGGGAACTTCAGATTCTTCAATATCTTCAATAGATAGTTTTCTTTGAATTTCGTTTGCTGGAACAAATGTTGTAGTTCTTCTTTTGTAGGTGATTGTACATGATCTTTCCTACAAGTCAAATTCAATTGCATGATTATAAACTTCTCATAGTTTACAGAACAAAGTCTTATACATAAAGGCATATGTCATATAGTCATGCAATTATCTTACCCAATGCTTCAATACAACATTTATCCATATCTCGTATTCATACGGTAACTTTCTAGATGCCTTCCATCTCTACCAGAACATTGTTAAGAGTTTGCACTACTCCCAACATGTCAGCAAAGAGGTTTCATTCTAGATAAGTAGCAATGGAATGTTGTATAGTACCATAGGCCACTTACCCATTACTTGCATATTAGTAGTATCTTGTTCATTAATGCAACCTTTTCTAATATGCATAATATACATTCTAAATCTAGGAACATAAGTATGTACATGACTGAACAACATCATTTAAGTAATCATATATACAGGAAATGACAATTCAAATACTTATCTTTGTTTGGTTGTAGGGTGGACTCCCTCTCAATCTTTGCTTCCTTGCAGGAACTACTGGAGTGTGCTCCTTCTTGATCTTTGCTTCCTGGATTATCTGTCCTTGAACTTATATCCATCCTGGACCACTATGCATGCTTAAGTGTGCACTAGTGTCCTCATTGTGTCATCCTCAAGATCTCATACATAATCAAACATTCATTAGTATAATCTCAATACTATCAAAACATTATGATTCTAAATAATCTTAAATATGTATGGTTATGATCATTTTAGACATAGGTAATAAGCGTTAGTATTCAAGGTTTCAGGGAAGACTTCTTTTACTCATGCAGATTCTTATTTGACCATAGGACTCTTTTGGTTATTCATATCATCAATCAAAGTAAGAAACATAATATGCATAAACCGTTGATTACTTAAACTTCTAACTTCAAGAGTAATCATTCATACAAAAGTATAAGATCCTAACACAAGGTAGGATTCTAACTTGATATAGGAAAAACATACCTGGTTATCGTGTTTGCTAGTTATGTCTAACATACCCAAACAATTTCTTCTTGTTCTCTCCAATGACTTGTGCTTAGTAACCTACATAACTCATAAGTTAACCATTGTAGAACCAAATTATACATACCTCGTAAGTAGAGCTTCTATAATGGCTATGGATGAGTCTTTGTCTTCATGTCACCATGGTCATATGTTCTTGATCTAGAACTTGATTTGTTTTTCTTGATGTACCTTTCATGTTAGCGGACAACATCAACCTCATACAACACCACAGTGCATTAGTACAATCATATAACCCTAATCAATGAATGTCTTCTATCATTCACATGCATTCATACTTTTACTAGGGTGATAAGACAAGTCTAAAATTAATCAATATTGTACTAATCTCAATAATATGAAGACAAACATATCATAACCTTAATCATGAACAAATTTCAAAAACATACCTGTATCTCCTCAAGTCATACCTCTCGAGATTGCTTGTAGCATTTTTATGTAAGGCCTTAGCCTCATATCCCTTTGGAACTGAAACTTCTTCACTTATACAGGTGTCCAATTCATTCTCTTCTAGGATTAACCCAATCCACTTTGATTTGTTGAGACTGGATCTAGAGCTGGATTAGGGTTTGTCAGACAAACCCTAAAAATTCAAATTTTGAATTTCAACCTTCTAAATGGATGGAAAGATGTGCCTTGATGAGCTGATCAAGCTGGTGTACTTCAATTTTGAAATCTCCAAAATTTGACCCCTCAAAATTGCCTTTGAAACTTCCGGATCTTCTAGACAGGATCCCGAACTAGGGTTTGATAAAGCCCGGTATTCTGCCCATCCAAAAGGTTCGATCTTGTGTTCTAAACTTCTATTTTTCCGAGGAGCTTCTAGCCATGGTCACAGAATTAAAAAATTCCAACTTTTGCAGAAGCCCTAATTTTCCACCTTTCCGATCAAAATCCTGAACTAGGGTTTGATCAAGCCCTGTGTTTTGCCCAACCAAAAAATTTGATCTTGGTCTCTAAATTTAGATTTTTATGAGGAGCACTCAGACGTGGTCTCCGATTCCAAAAATTCCAACTTTCTCTGAAGCCCTAAATTCCCGCAGCAGTGACAAGCCAAGAATGAAGGTGCTCAGAATCCAATTCTGTTTTGACAGAAATATGCACCTTATTTTTTTGGGTGCATCTCTGAAATTACGAATCCATAGGGTCTGAAAATTTGGCCTGTGGTATCCTGACCTTTCTTCTTTCCAACCCCATAGGTATGAACTCAAATGGATTCTCTGAGAGAGAGTTATGCCAAGTGTCGCAACGTGACCTGTTTATGGGATGAAACAAGAGAGAAAACTTGTACGGAGTGCCACGTGTCACTGTTTCAACTTCGGCCTCTGAAAAGAGGACCTATGAAAGTACAGTCTGTGCCCTACCTGTCACATTTTACAAAATTTCATTTGGAGCTTCCTAGCCCAAGTTGTGACCTTTTTTCCTAGGTCACCTGTTTATGACTGAGATCTGGAAGAGGCAGAAACCCTAGATTGTACAGATCATAAAACAAAAAGTACAACAAATTAGATGCTGTTCTTCAGACAAAAGGTACATGGGGATGCTATCTACGACTTGTAAAAGTTTCAGATCCTGAACCTTCTCCAAAATTGATTTATAGCGAAAGTGCTACAATGACTGGTTTTTGCTATATCAAGCCCTAGCTTCCAATTTGTCGCAAGTGCAACAAGTCTCATAAATGCCATACCATGCCTTCCTTCAGGCTAGCTCTGATACCATGCTAGTTTTTCATCATTTAATTCAATAGATCTAGGATATTAACTGAAAGAAAAACATGTACAACATATCAAGCATAAGAGATAAGAGACACAAGAAATTTCATTGGGGAAAACCAAGAAGGTGAAAAACCCCGCAACTTCCTCAGAGATAGAATAAGCATCAATACAAGGATCACCATGATCAAACCCAAGAGATAGATATCTTCAGCAGCATGCTCCTCCTCCACTTGTGCGCACCCTCCTCTTCTCTCACTAATGCAAAGTGAGTGAATAATAGAATGTCTCAAATGAGAGAGTCACACTCTCCATTTATACTTTTACTTTCACTTGACCTTTACTCAACTAGGTCGTCCCTAACTTAAAAACTTAACATAAACTGACTCTGGGCCGACCCCACTAGGGTGGTCTAATAACCCTTTGACCCACACAACTCATATAGGGCTGACCCTAGCAAGGTGGTCTAATAACCCATTAAATATAAGTTGCAACACTTACAATAATACTTGCGACACTTGCAAGTACACATGACGACACTTCCAATCGGAGGAATAATACATCTCCGTTGGGGATACAATAAGGTACAAATGTAATACATACAATATACAAGTCAATATATTCCGAATTTATAAATACATCAATAGTAGAGTGCTCCGTATGGCTATTATAATTTTTATTTGGGACTCACAGTTGGTTTTGCATGGAATCAGATGCATATCGAATGATCTTTCCAGTGAAATTAACTAGTTTCCGTATGCTTCGTGGGATTTGATTTTAATGCAACTATGATTTGATTTTCAATGAGTTATATGGTTGTAGATGAAAGCCATGAATTTCTAGGTTTGATCATGTTGAAATGGCTAATGACAACCTTCTTATTTGGTTTAATAAGTGTTGCACTTCCGTGATATCTAAGTGATGCAAATCTAGTGTTACTTGTGTAGAAATTATGATTTTGCAATTATCATAGTCTGATTTATAAATGTCTTAGATGGTTGTAGGTACCATCCTGTAGATGATGATTTAATGTTTATATTAAAGTTATATTCATGCTTAAATTATAAGTGTAAATCTAGTTGCATGCGTGATGCAGTTGCCTAGCTTTGCATGTGCAGTGTAAAAAAGAATTGCAATGTATTATTGCATCTTTTTAGAAGGCTAAATGCTTTTAATTAATTGGCCATTAGGCATGTTGGCCTAGCCTTAGAAACCTTATTATGCTATGCCTGACTTGATTCAGCTCCCCCCCTGGTCTTTTGGTGCCTTTGGCCTTAATTTTGGGGTCGGGTACACTCCACATGGTCAGGTCTTTCATAGAGAAATTATTTTGAGGTTGAAATTTAGCCCATGGGCTAATTTTCTATTTTTTTTACAAAAATAGATTTGTCAATTTCCCTTTTTTTCTAAATGATTCACCCAAATTCCATAGAATAAAAATATTTTACTTTAAACATTGCCAAAATTGTTGAGAAACTTTAAAAAATCCTTAGATCTTTGAATATTTTTACAAAAATATCAACAAATATTTTATGGTTGGAAATTTAAGAATTAGTAAGATTTGCCAAGGTTTCTACACTTTAAGTAAAGTATGGATTTTTAAAACTTTCCTTAAACCTTACTATTGTAGGTGAACTCCATTGATTATGTGGTAGATTTGAAGTACAAATCGTAGCTTCTGTAGGGGACTACAATAGACCAACAATGCCTTTTGTTTGAAGGTTAACAATTGGATGACCACTCTACAATTGTTTGAATACAACATTTCCAAAGACTCATCTCCCACATTGGTTTTTCACTTGCATGGAGGAGTGTTGGGCAATGGAGTACCTTCATCCCCACAATGTGTCTCTTTCAAAGATTTGGTTAGAATCAATTTATATCCTTTAGATGCATTGATTTCTTTTCCTGTGTAAATATAGTGGAGAAATTAGAAGAGATGCCAATGTTGGGGGTCTCGAGGCTGAAGGTTAAAAACCTCCTTTCCTTTTAAAAATGATCTTTAGTCATTCACATATTTGATGGTTTTTGACTTGTACTAGTGGATGTATTCAATCTCGATGAAGCACTGTGAGGTATATCTATTATCCAAAGGTTTCTTTGTAATCCATTTTTTCAACATCGTTGACTATCAAAAAGTTAGTTTTTAAGTGTCCTTGGGTTTGGGTTTGGGGAAGTGTGGGTCTTTTTGATAACTCATGGTTCCTAGTTTTTGACCCTAATCCTATGTATGTTACCAAGATACCCATTTATGTTTACCTTCCAAACTTTCCTCTACATTTTTGTCCCTAATCCTATGTATGTTACCAAGATACCCATTTGTGTTTACCTTCCAAACTTTCCTCTACATTTTTGTCATTGATAAGTTTTCGAAGATATCGAAAACACTTTGGGCAACTACATAAAAACTAATATGATGCTTATCATGAAAGAATCAATAAAACCATTGGTTTCTTGCTTACCCATATCATAAGAAATGAAACTTGTTAGAAAATCACAATCCTTCATGGTTTCACAAGTTCGTAGTCATTTTTTGGGTGGTTCTTATAAAGTCTACAAGTGACGGCGGATTTCATGGTTGAGGAGAACCAAAATCATTGCACGCCCACCGTGGGGAGGAGAACCACCCACAAGGTGAAAAGACAGAAAATACAGCTGAAAACAAAATCATTGCACGCCCACCATGGGGCTCGGAACCCACGACCACAAGGTTAAGAGCCTTGCGCTCTACCAACTGAGCTAGACGGACCATTTTATCATATGAAAAGCGTCTTAAATCATACGAACAATTGCTGTTGATTTCTGCTTACATTTGATGATAGATGAATTATTTTGTTCTTAATACAACTGTTGGGCTTCGCCCGCGTAGGTTCGAACCCTGCTGTCTACGCTAAATATTTTACTGAAATTTCCGCAGGTTTGTATGTTCGATTCAACTACCTATTTCAGGACCACGTAACTTTTCCTATAATGGGAGAATCAATCAATTCTGATCTTCAGGTGTTTGATTATAAACTTGTTTCAATTATTAGTCTAGTTCTCGATATGTCCGAGTGGTTAAAGAGACAGATTTGAAATTTCTTTTAACTATTTGTATAGCTGTTGATATGTCCGAGTGGTTAAGGAGACAGACTTGAAATCTGTTGGGCTTTGCCTGCGCAACTATGTATGTATGTGCGATTCAACTATGTGTTCCCAGGACCACGTATCTATCCCCATAATTGAAGAATCAGTCAATTCTGATCTCTATAGGTTTGACATACTCTACGAGGTTCCTCTTAAAATATGTAAACGTGTACTTTTATGTACGTCTCCACTCCCCACTCCGTGGTCGTTTCAGTTTACACCCATGATGATGTGATACCACCTTCAGCATACTACAGTGAACCGTATTGTAGAGAGAAAGAACCATAACCTTCTTGTGGATGAATAGTCCCAGCTCGAGGGTGGCTTTGTCAAAGACAGATATGACTTGAGCCTATGGTTGGGTGGAACATTGCTGGTCTCCAAGCAATTAGTTGCATTTACAGATAAGTATTCATTAGTGTTTATATGCGTTTCTCTGAGATGTATATAAGTATGCAACATTATCTTTGATTTATGTTTAATAGAATTATTGTTTAATGTTGAAAAGAATTGCCTAAAGTTATTGAAAGAATGTGAGTGCATTCATGTAGAGGTTGTCTAGAATGTATATGTAAAATCCCATTGTAATTATTAAATTTTCAATAATGGAAAGTAGAACATAATAATAGGTATTTTCACTTGAGAATGTGGTTGATTAATGACCCCAATGATATCTTGACGGTATTGGGGTGGTGACATTGAGAGTGTTAAAAGCCCAAAAAACTATGGGAGAACCCAAATTTGGAAGCCTAGAAATTGAATTTCGTGGCTGCAAGTTGGTGTGGCCAAAAAACAAAGAATCCAAGAGACAAATGAAGTTTGGGAGGGATTAGAGGATGGGATTGCTTGATAAATCTAGTGTAGACAAAAATCTCTGAAGGTTTAGCAGCTTGGACCTTTCTATGCCCACTCTGAATAGCACTGGAGGGAAGGGGCACCTGAGGGACCGTGTAGTAGAAAATGGGACCTTTCTTATGTTGGGTGTGGTAGGTAATATGGGTGTCAAGGCTGGTTGAAGCCAATTGAGATTCTTGTAGCTTTGTGGTTGAGTTCACTGGCTTAGCATTCACCTTCCTTGTTTCTTTGTATGCCTGATAAACCTAGTTGTACAATGGCTTAGCACGAGAGTGCGTTCCTATGGCTGTGAGTGAGCTTGTGTAGTTCTTCCTTAGTGGATACATATCCCAACTCAGTGGGGTGGAACGTTGTTCTTCCATAGCCAGTGGATTGGACAACTTCAATTAAAAGATAAGTGTTTACCTGTTAATTTACTGTTGTGTTGAAATGCGCATTATTATTATTATGCATGTGATGAGTATGCCGGTATATGCCTGCTATGTGTGTGGGGTATGATTTATTTTCCGCTGTGTATTTTTAATATGCATCTGCACACACATTTAAATGTTCATGAATTTTGTAATATGGTCATGAGGGCAAAATTTAGAACCCCCATAGATCGTTCAAGTCCCCTCCATTGGTTGGATTAATAGGTGGGGATGTGACAAGGTCTTAGTATACTCTTACACATATTGCTCTTTACCTTGGCTCATGGTTGTCCATCTTGTGTGCCAATTTTCATTGTTTCTAACAAGTAAATACTCCTCCTTGAGGGTGTCAATGAAATATCCCCAAGTGGATTGTGTCAAAGACATCTCATAATCATCTCCAACATGTTACACAATGTACATCCCACCAATGTTTGACATGGGCAAGGGCCTTTAAGACTACAAAAGTAATATTATCACTATTGAAAATTTTTATGAAGAGAGAAATAACCTCCGATATATTTGGCCATCTCTTTAAAGCTTTCAACTCTATCTCATGCCTTTTTGCTTTCAAGCATAGCGATATCAAAATTAACTTGTACTTTGAAGGGCGTGGCTCCTCTAAAATGAATTCTTGTCAAATGTGTTTATGTCGTTACTGGAAATTGTTAAAGAACTTAGGCAAAACAATCCATCATCTCATTCATTTGTTTCTTAGGGGCTTCCTAGAGCAAAAACTTGATAAGATCTCACCCTCTGTTGTATTTCTTTACTATTTCTTCCATGGGAGGTTGCTTGGGTTGACGAGAGAAGTCTTCACCAACCTCAGCTAGTTCAAGATCCCAAGTCCATGTACCATGAACTCATTGGGGACATGCACATAAGAACAATAGAAAGTAAATTACTCTGAAAGAACTAATCTGAATTGGATTGAGAAAAAATTGAAAGAAGACAATAAACATAGTAGTATAGTGAAAACCAAATTCTATTAACAAGTCAAATAGTGTAAAACATTTTAATACAAAATGGATTGAATGGTTGTAGCTTATCTCTATGGAAATATGTGAGGGTTATGGTCATTCACATATATCCCATAACAAGAGAATGAAACTGCATTTTATAACGATGCCAAAAAACACTTACAAAAAAACACACTAAAATGCAAGAACCCTAACCTTGTTTCATTAAGGTTAAGTGTGAATGCTAAGGTTATTTGAAAACAAAGAGAGCCTCTTGGGATGATAACTTTTGCTTAGTGTTCTATTTTGCATCTTGTTTAGCTTGATAAAAAGAGCATTAGCAATATGAGTTAGTTCCTAGCCATTGTACATACTGCCTTTAAAAACACATAAACACATAGAAAAGTGCTAACAAATGTGTTGAAAAATCACAACTTGAAAATTGTTAATAATAAAATCATTTTTGAGACAACTCTTGATAGCCATAAGGCACATGATAAACGCCTTACTTATATTGCATCAATTGCAGTGGTGGATGTCCTACATAATTTGGACATGGTATTCTTTCAAAGATTCAAGAACTTTCCATTAGTTTGTTCTCAAGTTACCTTCATTGGCCATACCAACCATGACTTTTGACTCATGCTTCTCTACATCAAATGTCAAACTATATAACTTTCCATCCTACGAGATTGGTTGACTTAATGGTAGTTATACCTTAATGAAATTCCACATGGGATCACTTCCAAGTTTTATCAAACAAATCCATGTCGACTCTTTATATAAGTTAAGTTTGAGGACTCTTATGAAAAAAACACATGAGTGAAACTTATCACCGTCTATACACTTAGTGAATGAGTCGATGATTGTTTGCTTAACCATACACTGAGTGAGCGAGTAGATGATAGATATTTTTGCTTGGTACTACACTTAACCTACAACGCTCATACACTTAGTGAGCGGGAAGATAATTTGTTTGCTTAGTTAACCTACAACGCTCATACACTTAGTGAGCGGGAAGATAATTTGTTTGCTTAGTACTACACTTAACCAACAACACTTCCTCTATTCTTTATTATTTTCCATGGAATAATATTGAATATAACTAAGTATTGGAATGGGGTTAACATAACAAGTTGATGATTTTGGATTGAAATTGAGAACTACTATGCAACTTGGAAAACACGGTCTCCTCAATTTTTCCCATAATAGACCTTGGTACTCCTAGAATTGGTGATTTGAACTTGTAGGAATGAGTTCTAAGCATGGATTCCCCAAGTGAGGAAGAACCTTTCTTGTAGATTATTTTTATGATGTGGCATGAAGATAAGATGGGAAATTACATTTCACAATTGATTTTCTTAGCGAGGTAGCTCTAAGATATTTCATTGACCAACAATGGGAAATTGTCGGCTTGGACAATGGATAATAAGTTGAGATTGGAGGGGTGGGCATTTAATAAGGGTTACCTATTTCAAGTTCTTGTTTTTTTAAAATTGTGGTTGAGGTAGTTGCGATTCTCTATGCTTACTATGATAATCCCCATCGCTCTTTATAGCATAGATGTTGCTCTTGATCCTTCTAAATACATGCATGAGTACCATCTTCTCTCTCATCAAAAGGATGCCAGCCAAGTGGTTGAAATATCTATAAGAAAAGTGTTTAACAAAATGTCTGCAAGAAAGGTGTTTGATGAAATGCTTGCTCAACAAGTGTCAGCTAAAATGCATGATATCAAGAACTCTTTTGGGGAATCCTTAATACGAGAGGGTTTTGATAGTTTAGTCCATTTTCAATTCATGGTCATGCCTCTGATAGGGAAAACCTTACTATTCTGGGTGAACTCCAATGATTATGTGGTAGATTTGAAACTTTACAAATTGTAGCTCCTACAAGGGACTATAGTGGACCAACAATACCTTCTATTTTATGACAAACAACTCGATGACTACTCCACTGCTATCTAAATACAACATTTCCAAAGTCTCATTTCTCACATTGGTTCTACAACTACATGGAGGAGATATTAGGCAATGGAGTACCTACATTCTCACAACGTGTCTCTTTCAAGGATGTGGTCAACATCAAATTATATCCTTTAGTGGCACCAATTTCTTTGTCTAGTGGGTATATAGTTGATAAATAAGTAGTTGTGCCAATGTGGGGCTCTCCAAGCTGAATGTTACAAACCTCATTTTCTTTTATAAATAATCTTTAGTAATTGACAGATTCAATTTTTCTAGCCTCCCACATCAAACTTGTACAAGTGGATTTATAAAAAAAATGTAAAAACAAATTATATTTATAAAAATAATGCAAAAAATGAATATTATATTTTTTGAATTTTTTCTTAAAAAATTAATATCTTTTATAAAAAATCATCGTCAATTTATAAAAAACGTATGTAAAAACCAATTATATTTATAAAAATAATGCAAAAAATGAATATTATATTTTTTGAATTTTTTCTTAAAAAATTAATATCTTTTATAATTAAGTAACTATAAAACACATCACATCATTTTTTTTATCCAATAAAAAAATAATGGTTAAATAACATTCCCAATTTAAAAAAAACCTTAATAGTAATGTTTCAAAATTATAATAAGTTAGAAAAAAAATATTTATAAAAATGAAAACAATATTCTTCTCCACAAAATGAGGCTAATAACTTTGGAAATCAATTCACACCCAATTGCACATCCTTTCTTGATCCCACCCAACCCTACTCTTAGGGTTGGGTTTGTTTAATAATTGAGCTTTCACATGGAAGATGGGTAGGCATCTCATTTGACTACTTTGTCATCAAATCCTGTTCATTCCAAAGAAAAAATATTGCATTTTTTTCTTTGAATTAAATATGCATGTTTCCCATCAATAACTCTTTATTTCAGGATTTAACACTGCCTGTGGTTGGCCTACAAAATTAAATAATGGGATACATTTATATAGAATATTCACACAATGGTGTAGAAAATCGTGAAGGCAAACTTTGAGAAAATTAAGATGAACAACAAAACTTACAGGCCAACAAATAACTTAAGATAATCATAAATTACCCATTAGGATCATGTGAACGTTCCAAACATAAGATTCTCAAAGGGAGACCTCGCATGTAAAGGACCACTGGTCCCATTTTTTAATATATATGAACACCACAGAACTATTAGCCACCACCATACAAAATTAATGGAAACCTAAATGTACAGGACATCTCATTTAATAATGTATGGTGAGTCTGAATGAATATTCTCCTACCTCAACCATAATAATGCCCTTCAGAATTATTATAGCTACTGAAGGACTCTCTGATATTTCATCATCTGGATGTTTGAATTCCATTGAGAAAACTATCACTTGAGCACTGTATACTTGTCTCCATTATTTTTTGATGTTATAGAGATATACCCATTTCAGTTATATATTGATAATTCCGTGAATTTGAGTTAGTGAAGTTCTAATGGGACACCTTAGGTCTGATTTAGAGAAGGGAATGGTTGAGAATGGTGATGTAAAGTAGACACGATTGCACCATGGGACCAAGAACACAAAAATCAAGAAATGAAGGAACACAAGCAAGAAAGATTTTGATGCCCGGGGGAGTGTTGCAACTATTATTTTTTGTATTGCAATTGTGGCCTTGGCGTCTCTATATTTTGGGTTCAATGCAAGTGTGTTGAACCATTATAATCTTCTTCAATTTTTTTAAAATGTTTAGATAAATAGCATTTTGTATATTTAGTTAACAATGGAATGCTAACATATATTGGATAGTTAAGTTGCATGCTTTTGTGTACTCTCATCTGGTTGTCTCTATCATGAAAGCTTCTGCTGTTTGGGTTTGTGTTTGATATAACACATACATACATTCATGGATGGTTACTTTAAATCCTAAGTCAATTAAATTTAAGTACTAATATCACTGAGATTTATCTCATGCAGTTGAGAATCGTGAATGCTTTTGTGGATTTTAATTGTGTAGAAGAATATTTCTCTTTGATACCCATGCTACCGATCATGCATGTTTCCTATCAAGCTACACTAATGTTTATTTTACTTAAACCTTTTGATTGGAGAGGGTATGAAACTAATTACCATATTTGGTTTTCGATCATGCTACCTCCAACCAAGAGCTGCTACATGTTGATCCAAGATGAGCTTGGGTTGTGTCCTTAATATGGTGATGTGGGATTTGCTAGGACTTTGAACCAAGCATTGCCATAAGTTCAACTCTCAGCCACTAGGGCCCCTATCTTTACTTCAAAGTTTCTTGAAATCCCATGCAAATGGAACTTTATTGTACGATGTGAAACTCTTTGTTCCCTACTAGTTGTCCCAAGCCCATTGGACCCACTAAACTATACTTGTTAAAATTTGGCACTGTTTTGTTTGATGGATTTCCAAGTAAAAATTGAAAACTTCAATCATCATTGAATTTTATGATCTTTAATTGCTTAAATATAGATTTTACATGTTAATTGATATGTCCGTGTAGATGTTCCTTGTGGTGTAACGTCCCCCTCACCCAATCCGATCATCGGGAGGGGACGTTGGCCAAACCTGAGATTTCAAATTTAGCCCCCGATCCATAATATGACTTTCAACATATGCAATGTGTGCATAACATAAATAAACATCCACATCGGAATTCAAATCTATCCACACACATCTATTATGCAAATACAAGCCTACACATTACAGGTATCAATAAAACATTTCAGATTCAAATACACGAGAATACTTATCTTTAAGAAATGCAGATCCAAGCAACTGGATGTGTAAGAGTGCTTTTTCACCCAACCATAGGCACTCTATCCAACACATACTATTTCTGGTACTGAGAGGCCATCCCCAAGCTGGGCTATGAGGCCACCAGGGCCAAGGAAACACCTACAGGATTCTATCTCTCATCCCACAACCCATTATGCTCTCTTTGCTTAGCCAAATGCTCATACATAGCTCTACAGGGGTCTCACTCAGCCCTCACAGCCTTGGCTTCCATAATACCTTCCCCACAAAACACCCTTCTAGATCAGGCATCCCCTTCACCGATCCATGGTTCTCTTGGGCGATCCATCTTGCTGGGTGCTTCCAGAGTGTGCATAGAAGAAGTTCAACTTGGTATTGGTTGCTATAGAACCTCCTGCAACCTCAAATTGTGGCTTCTCAAGCACCTACAAGCAGCAACACTCAAGGGTAAGGATTCCTAGCTTTCCCAACCTCTCTTCTCACTTACAACCAATAATACCCACTTCCCAATCTGCAACATGGTCTCCAAATTCGAATTTATGGGTTCAAAATAGCATGGTAAGTTGATGGACATCAAGGGAGAGCTCTGCATCCTCCAAATATGTGTGAAAGAATGAGACAAATGAGGTTTGAATCCAAGGGATATGGGAAAATGGTGAAAAGACAACTCACATGACTTCTGGCAACAGAAAAAAGGACTCTTGATAGCTATCAGTCCTATGCTTCAATAACTACATGAGTTGACTTTTCCCACCAACCACACACATGCATTTATGATTGGAAAAAATGGTAAAAAAAGGAGATATTTGGTTTATTCTCATCACATGACAGAATTTTGGGTGAGTTCTAAGGTTGACAATTGGCAGCAAGGATTTAGTCACCCATGGACCCCCTTTCCTCTTCCCCTCTAGTGGAATCATAGCCCATTTTGGTACTCTTTGCACAACCATTGTTGGACCATTTTATTATTTATGCACATAATATTTACATAATATTCTAAATCAGCATAAAAGCCAACTAAACAGTCCAAATGGAATATAAACATCATACATGCCTAAACATTCACCAGTCAGGCCTTGGCCTTGAGCTCCACACTAGGAATTCGCACTAGCATATTTACATCATTTACATAATGTTGGATGAATACATTCCAAGTCAAAAATAGGGGTATTAAAATCCCCTCCCCCTTGGAATAACACCGTCCTCGGTGTTTGCTCAAAATTTAGAACAAAAATGGATATACCTCTCTCATGGAATCCTCTAACTCCCACGTAGCCTCATTGGGACCGAAGTGCTTCCATTGCACCTTTACCTGTCCGGTGGCTCAGTTCGGGAGCAATGTCACTTTCCTATCTAGGATGCATAGTGGATCGGTTTGGATCTCTCCCTCGGGTTCCACCTGAATCACATCCCAATCAATCACATGGTTAGGATCATGTACATATGTCTTAAGCAAAGAAACATGAAAAACATTATGAGATCTAGTGTTAGCAGGAAATGCAATTCTATATGCAACTTGCCCTATTCTCTCAAGCACTTCAAATGGCACACAATATCTAGGTGATAGCTTGGCACAAATTCCAAGCTTCAAGGAACTCTTCCTTGGCCTCACTCCAAGGTAAACATGATCACCAACCTGAAACTCTCTATGCACTTGGTTCTTATCTGCATAAATTTTCTGTCTATATTGGGATGCCTTTAAATTTTTCCTAATATTTGCAACCTCTTGTTCCATTTCCTTAAGCAATTATGGCCCAAGTACAATTCTGTTAATTGGATTATCCCAAGTAACTGGTGTCCCGCACCTCCTGCCATACAAAGATTCAAATGGACTCATGCCCAATGATGCTTGTTTCCCATTATTATATGCAAACTCTACCAAATGTAGATAGTCTTCCCACTTGTATGGTTTGTCCATCACATACATGCGTAGCATGTCTTCAAGCACCTGATTCACCCTTTCTGTTTGCCCATCTTTTTGTGGATGGTAGGAGGTACTAAAGTTCAGCTGTGTACCCAAATCAACAAAAAGAGTTTTCCAGAAATTTGAAGTAAACTTTGTATCGCTGTTTGAAATTATTGCTTTAGGCAAACCATGCAACGTGAAAATTTCCTTCATAATTTTTTTTGCAATAACATCCATTTTATACGTGGATTTAACTGGTATAAAGTGTGCCGCCTTAGACAATTTATCCACCACAACCATGATGGAATCGTGCTGCCTCACTGTCATTGGAAAACCTGTAATAAAATCCATGGAAATCACATCCCATTTCCATTTTGGAAATGGAAAAGGCTGCAACAAGCTTGTTGGGTGTTGATGTTCAACCTTTACTTGTTGACATTTCATACACTTAAAAATATGCTCAACAATGCCATTTTTCATTCCCGGCCAAAAATATTGCTTTCTCACAGTAGCAACTGTTTTCTGGTATCCTGGGTGACTGGAATATGGAATTTATGGATTTCATCCATAACAATTCTTCTCAAATCTGCCACATTAGGAACATAAATTCTGTTTTTATAAACAAGAAGTCCGTCACCTTCCAAATGGTAACCTTCATACCTCTTTTCCAAATTCTGTTGTTGCAATTTGTCCTTTATTTGCACATACAGTTCATCTTTAGCAATACAATTAGTAATTTGCTGCCTCAAATATGATTGGCATGTACTAATGGCTGCTACATGCATCTCATGTACTTTTCTCCTAAGTGCATCAACCACCTTATTTTCTTTACCTTTTATGCGTTTGATTTCAAAATCAAACTCACATAAAAATTGCAGCCATCGAGCTTGACTAGCATTTAATGTTGGTTGATTAAACAAATATTTCAGACCACAATGGTTTGTCCTTGGTTCAAATTTTCTACCCATTAAATAGTGCCTCCACATTTTCAAAGAGTGCACTATGGCTGCAAGCTCCAAATCATGAGTGGCATAGTTCTTCTCATGCTTCTTCAACTTCCTTGACTCGTAGCATACCACATGGTTATCTTGCATAAGAACTCCTCTAATTCCATCTTTACATGCATATGTGCATAACACAAATCCTTTTTCTAGATTTGCAATCTTTAGAATTGGAGCACTTGCGAGAAGCTTTTTCAACACTTGGAAGCTTTCTTCACATCTCAATGTCCGCTCAAATTTTATTCCCTTCTTTTGCAAAGAAGTGATTGGATGTGCAACCTTGGAGAATCCTTCAATAAACCTCCTGTAGTAACCAACAAGACCCATAAAAGATCTCACATCTGTCACATTTCTTGGAGTTGGCCAATTCATGATGGCTTCAATATTCTCAAGATCCACCGATATTCCCTCTTCAGAAATAATATGACCCAAATAATGAATTTTATTTTTATAAAAGTCACACTTGCTTAGCTTTGCATACAACTTATGCTCCCTTAGCAATTGCAAAGCCATTCTCAAGTGTTCTTCACGCTCTTCTTCATTCTTGGAATAAATAAGAATTTCATCTAGAAATACAAGAACAAATTAATCGAAATACTTGCCGAAAACACTATTCATGAGACACATGAATGTAGCTGGTGCATTGGTGAGACCAAAAGGCACCACCACAAAATCATAGTGCCCATACCTTGTTCTAAAGGCTGTCTTGTGAATGTCTTCTTCCTTGACTCTCACTTGATGATAACCAAACCTCAAGTCAATCTTTGAGAACACCTTTTCCTCTCTCATTTGATCAAAAAGATCATCAATTCAAGGCAAGGGGTACTTGTTCTTCACGGTAACCTTGTTAAGTTGTTTGTAATCAATACATAACCTGAGCATTCCATCCTTCTTTTTCACAAAAAAGTATGGGTTCTCCCCATGGAGACACACTTGGCCTTATGTACTTCTTTTCCAACAACTCTTGCAATTGCATTTTCAGCTCTAATAATTATGGTGTACTCATCCTGTAAGGTGTTTTGGAAATTGGAGCAGCTCTTGGAACAAGATCAATTGTAAAATCAATGTCCCTCTTTGGAGGAAGTCCTAGAACTTCATCGGGAAACCCATCCTTGAATTCTTACAAAACAAAATGGTCTTCCAACTTGGAACTTTCATTTTCTGTTTTCTCCAAAATATGGGCTGCATACAATTGGCAACCTTTCCTACAAAATTTCTTCAACTACATGGCTTAAATATGCCTAACAGAAACTACCTTTGGAATTCCCTTTACAACCCTTGGGTTTCCTTTTTCATCAGAACACTCAAAATTCTTGCTGTAGCAATCAAGTTTAACTCTATGGGATTCCAACCAATCCCTTCCAATGAGAATACCATAGGAACCGAGTGGCAATACATTCAGATTTGCATAAGTGGATAGTCCACCCATTTCCAATGGACATTTATCAGTGATATCACTAACTTTCCTCTTAGTTCCAGTGGCTAGTTGAACTAACCATGATTTACTATGCTTTGACTTCTTAAAAGCACAAATCTCAACAATTTTAGGACTGATATAACTGTGAGTATATCCAGGGTCAATCAAAATATAAATAGATTTCTTATTGATGGTTTGCTTGGCGGTCCTCTAGTGCTGCATAAATTCTACGGACGGTTCTTGCCACTTGACCCACTGTTTCAGCTCCTTGGATGTTGTGAACTTGCTTTTCACTCCCATTTCAATGTGGATAGTTCCTAAGCATGTGGTCCCATCCACATCCCAAACAGTGAATAGGCTCTCTTGGATCTCTTGGATTGTCTCCCAACATCCTAGCTGGCTTAGTCACAGCCTGTGGTGGCTGCCTTGGATGATTTCTGAATTGAGGAGGCTTGAACCCCTTCTTCCTTTGGTCAAACTTTTCATTTTTCTTGTCCTTCCATGCCTTATGGAATTCCGGTTTGCTTTTTTTTTTTATCATAACAATACTTGGCCTTTCTTATGGCCTCCTCTAGAGTTCAAGGTTCATCAAACTCAATTCTATCTTTGTATGACTGGGGTAGTCCACTTAGAAAACACTGAATTTTCACCTTATCATCCTTGATATATTTGACATACCTTAGCAGCTCTAAGAATCTGTTTGCATATTCTTCCATAGTCATTTGTCCCAATTTCAGCTCATGGAACTCTTTGATTTTTTCATCATAGTACATGTCAGAAAGGTACTTTTCCTTGAAGTACTTCTTGAACTGCTTCCACACAATCTTCTTTTCATTGATCCACTTTACTTGCCTAAGGTGTTCCCACCATATAGACGCTCTTCCATTCAGATTGAATATAGCCACTCTTGCCTTCATATTTCTTGAATAGTCTTGGACTTGGAAATACTTCCTCATCCTAAGAAGCCAAGCCTCAACTTCTTGACCAGATTTAACCTCACCATCAAAGGTAGGAGGTTTGGCCTTTTTAAATTCTCCATGAGAGTTTTTCTTGGAAGATCTCTTCCTCTTGTTTCTATGAGATGAAGAGCTTGAAACTTCAATGGATTTTTTAGAGTCAAATGACTCACTAGAAGAGATTTCTGGAGTATATGTCCTATCTCTAGAAATCCTTCTTGAACTATGGGATCTCTTGTGGTAATGCCTCCTTGAGCTATCCCCATTCTTTTCTTGATTTTCTGAATTCTTCCTATGGTTTATCTTCCTTTGAATTTCTGTCAAGCTTTGAAGCATAGCTTCATTCAATTGATTCTTCTCCTCTTGCGCTCTAATAATCCTGTCATTGTCTCCTCTACAAATTTGCAGTTCCACCCTTAAGCTCCTCATGGTTTTTGCAATGTATGGGGGAGTTGCTTGGTTTCTTCTACCACTAGATTTTGTCTCTGCATTATCGACCTGTACATTCTCTCCAATTGCATCTGCCTCAACCTCATAAGGGTCTTATGCATCCTCCATGATGATACTCTTCTTCTTTGTCCAACCAAGATAAAAAACTTCCCAACTACACTAGACTGAAATGTTGATCCTTAACTGTCACTGATAGGATTCTGAATTTGCAAAAGTGTTTATAAACACATTTGTTAGATTTCTTACAGTCTTAGAAAATTACAAAATTAATCTTCACGCAACCTGGGAACAACCTATATTGACAATTTCTGTCAAACAACAGAACTTTCTCACACTCAATGACATATGAGGGGGACGATAGGGGTCAAGGGGGATGTTTTTTAAATACTTCGATTTCGCACAATCTGGCGCATAATATCGACTGCATTTTTCGATTTCGAGCACCCACAAATCGGCTGTGAAAAATGCTTCTTTTCCTCTGATCTGTGCCCTTCAAATGCCACCTACATTTCCTTGCCATTGTCGGTGATAAGTGGTTTCAGGCTCCTGGAAGAGTGGTTTCCTGAAACTTCTTTTACGTGCTTGAATGCACGAGAGAGTGACACGTGGCTGGGGTGGTTTTCTTTCAGAGTCATGAGAATGAATTAACCTCCATGCATCTTCATGGTCCTTAATCATTCTCAGTCGTCGATCATCATGTCTGGACCCAACATAACATCATTTCTCACCAGGCCGAAAGCATTTTTAGGGTCCAAGAAGAGCAGTTTCCTGGACCCGCTTTTGCGAGCCTGAATGCACGAGAGAGCGACACGTCATCAAATGATTTACCACTTCAGGGTCATGTTTCTCTGTTATCCTTCGTGCATGTTTAAGGCCCCGAGACATTGTGATTCGTTGATCTCGATCTGCACAATCTTCGACAACTGACATGACTGACGAGGGTCCCATTCCTTCTAACATTTCTACCTGTCACATCTCCCCATCTCACGTCACTCACTGTCGGACCAAAAAGTGGTTTCAGGCTCCCAGAAGAAGTGGTTTCCTAAGACCAATTTTTCGTGCTTGAACGCACCAGAGGATGACACGTGGATGGGGCGGTTTTCATTAAGGGCCACGAAAAAAAATTAACTTTCGTGCATCTTCGTGGGCTTGAATCATTCTCAACCGTTGATCTACCTTGCTTCCCAACGACCATATCTTCTCCGCCATCACACTCCATCCCTTATGGTCACCTGTGCATGTGGATTTGATGTGGCTGGTCCACATTATATTTCCACATAAGGCTTCTTTCCCATGTGGCTCCTCCACATCACCCTACCACCTAGCACTGGTGGGGCCCAACTAAATTTTCCCAATTTTCAAAATTTTGGGTTTATGCAAGGTTTTGATTGGGAAATAAGGGGAAAGTTTCGAAATTGATTTCAATGTACTCCACAACCCTTAATTTCCATTTAACTTCCATTTTACAGAAACATATTTTTTTTTTTTTGTAAATCGTGATTTCTGGCCCATATAGCTCCATCATTGCAACCAGAAGCTCTGATACCACTCTCTAACGTCCCCCTCACCCAATATGACCATTGGGAGGGGACATTGGCCGAACCCGGGCTTTCAAATTTCACCCCAGATCCATAATACGACTTTCAACATATGCAATGTGTGCAGAACATACATAAACATGCACATCGGAATTCAAATCTATCCACACACATCTAATATGAAAATACAAGCCTAAACATTACAGGCATATAATAAAACATTTTAGATTCAAATACATGAGAATAATTATCTTTAAGAAATGTAGATCCAAGCAACTGGATGTGTAAGAGCGCTTTTCCACCAAAGTTCAAACCATAGACAGTCTGTCCAGCATATACTCTTTCTGCTACTGAGAGGCCACCCCTAAGCTGGGCTATGAGGCCACCAGGGAGAAGGAAACACCTATGGGATTCTATCTCTCAGCCCACAACCCATTCTTCTCTATGTGCTTAGCCAAATGCTCATACAGATCTCTACATGGGTCTCACTCAGCTGTCACAGCCTTGGCTTCCACAATACCTGCCCCACAAAACACCCTTCTAGCTCAGGCATCCCCTTCACCGATCCATGGTTCTCTTGGGAAATCCATCTTGCTCGGTGCTTCCAGTGTGTGCATAGAATAAGTCCAACCTGGTATTGGCTTCTATAGAACCTCCTGCAGCCTCAATTTGTGGCTTCTCAAGCACCTACACGCAACAAAAATCAAGGGTAAGGATTCCTAGCTTGTCCAACCTCTCTGCTCACCTACAACCAACAATACTCACTTCCCAATTTGCAGCATGGTCTCCAAGTTCAAATTTCTGGGTTCAAAACAACATGGTAAGTTCGTGGACAACAAGGGATAGCTCTGCATCCTCCAAATCTGCGTGAAATAATGAGACAAATGAGGGTTGACTCCAAGGGATATGGGAAAATGGTAAAAAGACAACTGACATGACTTCTGGCAGCAAAAGAAAGGAATCTTGGAAGCTACAGATTGACTTCTGTCATGACAGAACTGCCACAAAAGTGCAGTCAGTCTCATGCTTCAATAACTACATGAGGTGACTTTTCCCACCAACCACACACATGCATTAATGATTGGAAAAATGGTAAAAAAGAGATATTTGGTTTATTATCAACACATGACAGAATTTTGGGTGAGTTATAAGGTTGACACTTGGTAGAAAGGATTTAGTCACCCATGGACCCCTTTTCCTCTTCCCCTCTGGTGGAATCATAGCCCTTTTTGGTACTCTTTGCACAAGCATTGTTGGACCATTTTATTATTTATGCATATAATATTTACATTATATTCTAAATCAACATAAAATCCAACTAAAAAGTCCAAATTAAATATAAACATCATACATGCCTAAACATTCACTAGTCGGGCCTTGGCCTTGAGCTCCGCACTAGGAATTCACACTAGCATATTTACATCATTTAGATAATTTTGGATGAATACATTCCAAGTCAAAACTAGGGGTAGTACATGGGGAATACAATGATACTGGTTCTGTTGTTAGTTTATGAGATTGAAGACATAAGTTTAAATAGTAGAATTATTGATGGCACTCATCTTGTTGTAGAATAGATATTCATCCCCAACGCATAATGAGATAATAAGTAGTCTAGGCCTGACTGTCTCTCAGGTATCTTATTTTCCCCTTCTATGTTTAATTGGTACTTAGTATTAATACTTTACAAGGGATATACACTAATATTTGACAAGCAAAAACCTCTGATTTCATATAAGAGTAAGATAAAGAATTCCGAAGCTCAATTTTTTTGACAGCTCTCTTTCTTTGGATCATTATCCAACGTGGGTGGAGTGGCGGGAGTGATTCTTAGTGGGAAAATCGATGACTTCATAGGACAGAAAGGGGTAAGTTCCTTTTGGATGAGTAACAAAAATTTCAATATGTGGTTTTCGAAAATTTATACTAGCAACTTTTAATACATATAATGAACATTATTTAGTTGTTCGAGATTTGGTGAGATGGTACTGTTAATTGGGAAACATGCATTAATAGTGCTTGTGATGCCAAATATTATTGAATGGGTTGTGATCACTTTTGCACAAGCAAGCTCTCAAGATGGACATGCTTAATACATCAATTTTCTAACTTCTAATGAATTGAGATCAAATACAAAGTAGAATTCCAAAAAATGGTTGGCCATTTAGAAGAATCCAATCCTCACCGCCTCTATTGTTTCTATATGTTTGCAGGATGCTTCGTTTTTGTATATGGGTAGATTGTTGACAAGTTTTGGAGTGGGAGACATCTCATAAACTGTAAGTTGATACCTTCCTCTAAAGCAATCCAATAATTGAAGATTATCAAGTTTTGGTCTACATGTATATGTGAGGGAGGGATGGGTATCCGTGTCTCTATGTATGTATCATGCATGTGTTTATGCTTTTGTCAAGTCAAAATTATTAGTATGATATGAATTTGATAGACAAGGTGTGGCGTAATCACTTTAGCTACCTGTATACATAACTGAAATAGCTCCCTAACACTTGTTAGGAATCCTTGGCATAGTGACATAAGTGATATTAAAATGCAAGACTAATGCATTATAAGAAGACTCATTGGAACTAAATTGTGAAGCTCATTATTTCCTAATTGTTGGCAATTTAAAAAAAAACTCTCAATCACTATTGGTATTATGCTAGCATATTTATGTGAATTATTCCTTTCTTGGAGACATTTGGAAATCATTGGTATGTAGACTTAGTAAGAATAATTTTCCAAAGACGGCTCATTTGTCTATCTTAGACTCTTTTGAGAAATATTTATTGCTATTGTTACCTAAAGTGTAGGTATTTCCCCTTGCAAAGTCTTGGTGCTTGGACTCTTTTTCATCACAGAATATCCAAGATGGATGGTGATTTTTATTTGAGTTAGTTTTGTTCACCAAAGTTATCTTAAATGTGACATGCTTTATGAAAACTTAACTTGGGAAGTCCTTGTTTATAATGTTGCATGCCAAGACTGGAAATCAAGAGTTTGAAGCTTCAATGCAATCTCTCCATGGATACAAAACTGATATCTCCCTTGAAGTAGTTGAAGTCAGGGTTATAAAAAAGATTGTGCTACAACATCTGTATCCAATATTCTCATTTAGTTCTCGTTTCTTGGACATATGCAAAAAGAACTTTGCAATGTATCCTCCTATAAAACTCACACCCACTTGAAAATGTGTGTTGGACTGCTCCTTTGGAGTTGGGACCATGTGTTTGTATAGTATTTCCATTGTGTTCTCAAACAAGGCGAATTTCATCATAGCATCTACAATAAAATACCTAGATATTGACAAAATTAATGAATAGATTCAAACCCATTTAATTGTTAAAAATATCAATATGACGAGAAATTATGTAATTAGTGATATACCAATCAAACTGATTGAAATCATAAAACAAAGCTAGATTCCCTTGAGAAAACATAGACAATTAGCAACTTTAGAAATCTAAAACAAAATATTTTGAAAACAACATAGGTTTGGTAAAAAATATCAACATTGGCAAACTAAAAGTTGTTCATGGTGGCTAATTTTTTCTACCTACACACAAAGATCCCTTTCTCATAGCCAAATTGCTCGGATTTGGTATTCTGTTGTGGAAAAAATTACACAAGTGTGCATGCCTCCACTTGGTAAGGGTCTAGGCATTGTAGGCTACAACAAAGAAATAAGAGCAAAGTTATGCTGCTGTATTTGTGTTGGATCTTACTCATATCCAACCTCTTCCTACCTTTGTAAGCAATCCCAAGCTCCCTTGCCACCTTCCTCCAAGGAGCATTAGTTTATCTCCATTGTTCTACCACCCAAGTGTGCAAAAAAGGATTGAGGCCTTGCTGCATCGTACAAGGTCTATCCCCTTACCAAGTGGAGGAATGCACACTTGTGCAATTTTTTCCACAACAGTTCTAATGACGACTCCATTGTTCTAACAAGTGTGCATTCCTCCACTTGGTAAGGGGCTAGGCCTTGTAGGATCCAACAAGGCTTCGGTCCTTGGATCCCCCGTGTGTGATTGGTTTTCCTCGAAATGATCTTGAAAGAGATTGTTAATGGAATTCACATAAAAGAAAGAAAAATTAAACAGAATATAACAAAAGGAAATGGGGGGAGGATGCAAACTCCAACAACAACCAAACATATGAAAAACCACTTTGTATTTCCCAATGGTCAATTTGTACAACACCTAGGAGGTGTGGGCTTCAAGGGAAGCCAACAATCTCCCTTAGGGAGGTCCTTCTTGTCCAAACTATATGCTAAGTGGATGGTAGAACAATGGAGATAAACTCTTGCCCCTTGGAGGAAGGTGTTAGGGGAGATTGATAATTCTTACAAAGGTAGGAAGAGGTGGGCTATGAGGAATCTCCAACACAAATCCAACAACATAACTTTTCTCTTCTTTCTCTCTACAAAATGCATGTCATTGGATTATTTTTTTAGGCTAAGAGGTGGCCAAAAAAAACTAGATCCAAATGTGAACTCATGCACTCCATGAACTAGTTCCAAGGTACACCAAGGGGGCTATTTAATGCCACCAAGTGTGTGAGGACCCAAATTTGGATTGTTGGAGGTGATGGAGCCTTCAATGCACCGCGAGAAGTAGGTGGCCTTGCCATTTTGATAGTAGCGCATCTATCGAAGGAAAAGCTACGCGAGTATCGCGCGGTCACTTAATTGGTAACATGCACTATAGTGTGGGTTAACAATGGTTCAACTACGTGACCTCTTTTTTTGAAAAATCTTGGGAACTTTTGGACTCATGTTTCCTTTTGGATTTGTTGAGGATGCCTTTGCTGACCTACATTCTTTATGTTGATGACGCCTTACTGCAAGAATCTCATGGAGTGTATGAGTTCATATTTGGATCTAGTTTTTCTTGGCCACCTATTGGCCTATAAAAGGAAGCCACTGACATGCATTTTGTAGAGAGAAAGAAGAGAAAATTTATGTTGGAGCTTCTTCATATCCCATCTACTCTTACCTTTGTAAGCATTCCAAAGCTTCCTTGCCACCTTCCTCCCAGGGGCAAGAGTTTCTCCTCATTGTTCAACCACCCACTTAGCATATAGTTTGGACAAGAAGGACCTCCCTAATGGATATTGTTGGATTCCCTTGAAGCCCATGCCTCCTAGGTGTTGTACAACTTGACCATTGGGAAATACAAAGTGGTTTTGCATACGTTTGGTTGTTGTTGGAGTTTGAATTCTCCCCCCATTTCCTTTTGTTATATTTTGTTTAATTTTTCTTTCTTTTATGTGAATTCCAGTAACAATATATTGTAGGATCATTTAGAGGACAACCAATCACACACAAGGCATAATCAACTTAGTACAAAGATCATCTCTTCTCCATTGATTTCAACCCCCTTTTTCCTTTTCTAATGTTGTTAGTTAGAGGGAAATTATTCAAAGATCCACTGAAAATTATAATTTCCACATGGATGGATTGTGAGTTGGCATCCTACTGCACGGGGGGCTCATTTGGCAGGCAATATCCTATCACGTCCATTCATATTGGGGAATAAACTACGACATGGAAACGAGAAAATATATTGCCTTGTATCAAGGGGCCAAGGGGGCTTAATTATGTTATATGGCAATACAAATATCTAGGGTATATTTTATTACATTTCGTTTAGAAGTAGTGGAGGGGAGGTAGAGGGAAAATCTTGTAAATATAATATTTAGGATGATATCCTAAGTTTTAATTTAATGTCTTAGATGATGTAATAAAAAGGAAAAAATGGTAAAAGTTACCACTTTAGTAGTCCACGAACTACATTGCATGGATAATAATAATCCAATGTAAAAAAATTAGTCCATGGTTATGGAGTCAAGTCCATCTAGACATATTGGCATTACTGTTTTATACTCTCGATTCAATCCTTGGAATTGTACACAAAAGTTATCACACGACATTGTAATGATTTCATTCTACATAATAAGTATAGCATGGGATGTATTACAATACAAGATCCATGAGGTGGAAATGTCCTTGACGTTGCCACTTGCCTGTTGTGAGAGAATGGATGATGTAGGTGGAATGAGAAGAAGCTATTAGCTAAAGGAGGAGCTATTTGCGCAAAGCAATGAGAAATTGGTAGAAGTCAACATGAACAAATCCCTCCTTCACTCGGAAGCCGAGACAAACTTGCAATTTCCCTGCAAGAGGAGGTAAAGTATTTTGTTTGTCATCGTTGGCTCCCTATACCGCTTTGTTGCAATGTAGTCTCGCATCATACTTCACCTAGAATTTTCCAGTTTCAATCCTACAAATGCCTCATGAGCATACATGTGTTTATATTTATGTGTGCATATGTCCGATTCACAAATTCTATGGAAGTGCACCCTCATAATTTTTTTTTTCTATACTTTCTAAGTGCCCACCGTCTCATGAGCAGAGCATAAGCGCAACAGGTGTACAATCTAATGCACATGAAACCAAAATTTGAGGTATCTGGATTTGTGAAACTAGCAGTAGCTCCCTCGAAAATAAAAACTGTTAGCCAATAAAAGAATGTGAATCTGCATTGATAGTTGAGATTTGCAGGTTTAAATTTTTTCTTTTTTGAGACACGTTATGCTTTATTGAATTTCCACATGTAGGACTTGGAGTAGAGCATTTCCACTCAAATATTATAACCAAGAAGATACTGCAATCATGAATATGGTGGCCCTCATTATATAGAGACCGTAGGAACAAAGTAAACCAATGTGACAAATGCCAATGGATGGGTCGAGCAATAAAACAAGATGAAATGCTTTTGGTACCAATAAATCCTAGTCTTCCATTTGAAATTTGGGCAATTGATTTTGTGGTCCCCTTCCCCAAACAAATAAAAAGAACAGGTGCAAGACATATTATTACAATAGTAGAATACTTAACTAAATGGGCATAAAAGAGGTGGAAACTAATTCATATATGAAAACATAATCATAAGGTTTGGGTTCCCTCTAACCTTAATAAGTGGCATAGGAAATAACTTTATCAATAGCACAAATATATATAAAATAGCAAGTGTATTAAAATTTGACTACAACCAAGCAAAATGAGATAGAATTTATCAAGTTAAAAAATAACAAACTAAAAGAAGAAACGAAAATAACCCTTCATCATCAAGAAGTGCAAAAGCAACAACAAAAAACATGACATGACAGAAATATTAAAAAGAAAGAGATTGAAATAGGATACCTTGTCCTTATGTATGACAATAAAATAAAAGGAAAGCCAAGAAAATTGGAAACATCATGGTTAGGGACCTTTGTAAATGATGGGGTTGTCCAATTAAGAAAATTAAATTATTTGTTCCAATGCCCCTTATTACACAAATAACAAGTAGTGCACCTTAAACAATTAAAAAAACCACACCTCATATCTTACCCCATGACCACCCTTCATGTCCCAAATCAGGAGGAGATTTTTTCTCCGTTGCATGGTACAACTATACATGTTTATATGTTTTTATATATCATCATCTATCACTTCTATGACTGATGATCGGCCATCATAATCATATGGATTCATCATTGGTACATCACCAGTAAATAGCTTGGTCTCATCCCTTTAGTCTCAACATCCTCCATTAGATGCAACCACTTAATCCATGGGATCATATAGTGTAATAGACACAACATCTTCACACCGTGCCAACATTTCAAATAATCATATGTTAAAACCTACCACATGTGGACCTAGTATTCCAAATAACTTGAACCTCAACCACCTTTTTCACTCAACTGAAGACATCTTGCAAGCTATGACTTCTGCTACAACATCGTAGGATGATCTGGATCATCGTTCCTTCTTCTTGCATCCGAACACATTCATTTCCAAGTTGAATGATCAATATACCATCGAAACCAAGGATTTCATCCCTCCCGTCCACATCGATTGGTTCAAAAATCCTATCCTTGCCCCTGATGCTTTCGAGGAAGGAAACATGGCCAACGTCTCACCTACCATTAAGGTGGATATTTCTATCACTCCTAGCATCATATAAAACATCTCACTTGGAGCCTTTTATTCCCAACAAGAAGTCATCACTTACAAAGCATTGTTCCAAGAGTTTAGGGATATTTGTGTCTGGTCATATGTAGAAATGTTAGGGCTTGACCATGTTGGGATTTTCCTATACTCCATCCTAGTCCTACCAGCATTATCATTTTTTGCATTTGAGTCATGCATGCATTTTTGCATGCAGGCATGCAATTGCATGCATCCCAGTCATCAATCCAAGCACCTAGTCCCCATTCTGCTAGCCCCGGGAGCTTATTTATGATCATTTCTAGCCCTCCTAGTGCTTAGTGCGCCCTCCTTTCACCTATCACATGCGAAAGCTCCCTCTCTCACCTACCACTCAGTTAGTTCCTTGATTTATGGATCTGCTCCCTGATTTAGGGACATGTGGCCTAGTTAACTCACTGAAACACTCTGATGGACCTCCAGAGAGCCTAGATTGACTATTTTGACTCCAATTAGCTCCTCATGCGCCCTCCATCAGTGCTCCATGCATCAGTTACACCTTCTACACCCAGTTAGACTCAGTTTGGCACATGGTTGATGGTTACTTGTGCTTTAATGACACTCCACTGATCTTTTGATCTATCCATGCAGGCTAATTCAAATTACACCCCTGGTATTCAAATCCTGTGCATTGTATCATTATTGTTTATTATACAGATTAATGAAACATGTGTGATTATTCTAATCCTATTTGAGTTCTATTGCATCTATGTTTTGCTGCTCTATTATGCAATCTTCTTCTATTTTCTGCTTAATTCTTCTTGTGAGGTATACATAAGCTCTTAGATCTGTTGTGAAGATTTTCACATGGTATCAAAGCATGTTGAGAGTATAGTCTATCTCCATTCTTGAGAGTTTTTTGTAGGTAATTCGAAGTTCCAGCAGTTCCAGTAGTTTCACCTTGTATTCCCTCTAGTAGTTGAGATGAGCAATTCGAATACTCCTCTCACTCCTAGAATCCTGACTCCTTTCAATTACTTTGATTGGAAGATTGATATGGAAATGTCCTTGAGAAGCAAATCTCTACATAGGATAACAATGGGAAGAGAAACCAAACCAAATTCAGCTATGGAGAGAACCAAGCATCTGAATCGATTAGATGAAGCCTTTGGTTACATGTGCATTCATATTTCTAGAGATCTACTGTTTCATCTCGAAGGGTTGAAGACTCCAAGAGAGTTATGGCTGAAGTTAGAGGCCCTCTTTG
Source organism: Larix kaempferi (assembly GCA_027924585.1). Taxonomy (NCBI): domain Eukaryota; kingdom Viridiplantae; phylum Streptophyta; class Pinopsida; order Pinales; family Pinaceae; genus Larix; species Larix kaempferi. The sequence goes on along the minus strand of BSBM01000088.1, from coordinate 13,161,952 downwards.
GCAAACAAGATGAGCTACGAGGCCATGTTCTGGAAAATGAATTGGTTTCCCTACAACCAAGCAGTTTTGAGACCATTCAAGAATTCTTCTCGAAATTCAAACATTTGGTTATGCAATGCAAGTAGTGTGGCATTGATAAAAAGGATGAGCAATTGGTGATCTCCATTCTAAGTAAGCTAGGATATGAATTTTCTGTCTTTGTATCTACCTTCCACTCTGGGTGAATGTCAATCCCTAGATGGAAGATGCCCTCCTTAGAAGTTTTCACTGCAGCCCTCATCCAAGAACAAGACAAGTTGATCCAAATGGGTGCCATCAAGGCCTCCAAAGATCAAGCTCTTTTAGTTGGTGAAGCAAATAGTGCGAATGAGAAAGGGAGGCACAAAGGCAAGGATAAGAAGCCATCTGAACCCAAGCCGAAATCCAAGTCAAGTCCATCAAAAGGGGCCTCCAGCTCTAAGAAGGACAAACATAAAAGATCTGATGGATCTAAGTGTCCCTACTACAAGAAAGGAAACCATCCAGATAAAGCTTGCATGCACAAGAAAATAGACCAATTAACCAAGATTCTTGAACATAACAACATTGCTCTTCCAAAAGATGCAAGAGTGTCTGATTTTGGAAGTGAATCTGATGGTCATGAGAAATGTCATCGATTGATGGCTGGATTTTTGAAATCAAAGGCCCTCCTTATAGATTCCGGAGCCTCCAACCACATGGTTGCTTCTGAAGAATCATTTTCTTCTTTAGATCTCAAAGATGGCCCTACTATTCACATGGGAGACAACTCTCAGATCTCTGCCAAAGGGATGGGTACAATACACATGGAGCATGGAAAGTTCAAGAATGTTCTATTTGTCCCCTATCTGACAGCAAAGTTGTTGTCTCTATATCAGATGACTCACACTGGATCACCAAAGAAGGTGATATTTGGTCCCGACACAGTTGAGATTACAGAGATCTCTACTGGGAAGACTATAGCGAAAGGGTTTGAAAATCATGCCTCCAAGGCATATGAGTTCTCACATTTTATGCCCTTCTCTCTTCCTACTCCTTCGGAATCTGATGTAGATCCGAGTGACTCTTCTTCTAATGAAGATGAAGATGAAGATATTGATGTTGAAATCAAAGTTGAAGAACATTCATATTCAGATCCAAAACCAACACATGTTGCCAATCCAGGGCCAAGGCCAATATGGGCTCACACAGTCCTTGCAGCTGCTGGGAACACAGTTGAGGATTCATCTGATCACAAAACTACCAGATCTCAGTATCATGCCAACCTTGCATTATGCCATCTACCTCTTCCTGAGAGATGTTGCATGATGGTGGGGTTCAATCCAAAATATTTTGGAAAGACTCATCATGAGCCATTCGTTCCAGTAGCAGAAAGGTTTCCTGAAAGACTTGCTTCAACCAATACATCTTCTACACAGTGGGAAGCACATCAGAAGACCAGATCCAGATCTAGCACCTGCATTGGCATCCTATAGAGGATCAGCTTGCCAAGTTTTTTGCAAAATTTTTCATTGAGGAAATTTTTTTCCTTCTCTGCTTAGTATGATGGTTCTTTGAGTTCCTTGCTGTTCTTTTGAGGGGGGGTATTTTTCCCATGAGGTTTTCCCCATTTCCTCGATTTATGGACAATTCTTATTTTTTTATCATTGTATGGGTGACCTTTGGTCCTAGTTACCAGGGCCCAGGATGGATTAACGGGGGTGTTGGGATTTTCCTATACTCCATCCTAGTCCTACCAACATTATCATTTTTTGCATTTCAGTCATGCATGCATTTTTGCATGCAGTCATCAGTCCCAGCACCTAGTCCCCATTTTGCTATCCCTGGGAGATTCTTTCTGATCATTTCTAGCCCTCCTAGTGCTTAGTGTGCCCTCCTTTCACCTACCACATGTGAAAGGCGCCCTCTCTCACCTACCACTCAGTTAGTTTCTTGATTTATGGATCTGCTCCCTAATTTAGGGACAGATGGCATAGTTAACTCACTGAAACACTCTGATGGACCTCTAGAGAGCCTAGATTTACTATTTTGACTCTAGTTAGCTTCTCATGACTCCAGTTAGCTCCTCATGCGCCCTCCATCAGTGCTCCATGCATCAGTTACACCTTCTACACCCAGTTAGACTCAGTTTGACACATGGTTGATGGTTACTTGTGCTTTGATGACACTCCACTGATCTTTTGATCTATCCATGCAGGCAAATTTGAATTACACCCCTGGTATTCGAATTTTGTGCATTGTATCACTATTGTTTATTATACATATTAATGAAACATGTGTGATTATTCTGCTCCTATCTGAGTTCTATTGCATCTATGTTCTGCTGCTCTATTCTGCACTCTTCTTCTATTTTATGCTTAATTCTTCTTGTGAGGTATACATAAGCTCTTAGGTCTGCTGTGAAGATTTTCACAGACCCTGCCATTATTGAACATCATAACTATACAAGGATTGATGCTTCATCAATATGATAAAAATAGTGGCCAGTACACCCCTCCAAAGCACCCATTATCAAAGAGGAAATCAAGAAAATCCATCTAGTAGGGTTCATTTATCCCATCGCCTACATGTCTTAGGAATACAACACTGCGAGGAAAACACCTTCTAGCGAAGGTTTTTAGTATTACAAGATTGCCAAAAAATGTCCAAAAAACCTCTTCTAAAAATTTGTTTTTGGTAGCAGAGGTTTTTGTGAAGGTTATAACGAATATTCATTATAACTAAAAAAACTAGGTGATAGAAGGTTTTAGCAGATGTTTTTTTATCCAGTGATTTATATTTCTATAACGCGCACCGATGCATATTCTATAACTAAACCACACCAACGCGTACAAATACCATAAACGCACTATTGTATATATTATAAATAAAACCCAACAATGCTTATACATGATAGTGACAATACCGGTGGATACATTCATTTCCAATGCACAAATTGATATGTTTTAATGCACACACACTAGTGCATATAGTACATTGTAGTAGCACTAGTGTGATGTATGGAATGCATTGGTACTTCGTATATGTTATTGAAGCACTGATGTGTTTGCATATGTAAACATACGGGTGTAGATGTTGTATTATGTGCACTAGTATAACCAGTGCGTATACTTTACCAATACACACGGGTGCGTTTAGTATATCAATGAACACTGATGCATATATTACACCAATGAGCACAAATGCACACGATATGTAAAGAGAACCGATATGTTTATTACGTGAAAGAGAACTTGTGGCTAAAATTTGAATAGGTATCAATTCATGGCAATGAATAAAAGGCACCGGTTAGTTGAAATAAATAGATTATGTATGTTGTAGTGGAGAACTTAAATAGATTTCGTATGTTGTTGTGGTGAATTTTTCCATGCTATAGATATGTAAATATAATTTTTATTTATTTATAGATTGTGTATGGTGATGTGGTGAATTTTACCATGCTGCTAATATGTAAATATAGTTTTTCTTTTTTCTTTTTACAAATTGTCAATTAATTATTCAAGAAACAAATTTTTTTATAGTAATATTTATTTTTATATTTTAACTATTTTGTTTTGAAAAGTGTGTTGGCTACACCTTTGTTCATAGTCACAATGTAAAAATAATTCATATATTTAATCAATAATGTAACATTTTGCAAAATTAGACAATCCAGTAGAAGAAGAAACCCATTTATTATATATGAAAAAGAATAAAAAATATGAGACAACATAAATGTTGTTGATAATAAAAATGTCTTTTTGACATTGTTACAATTATTGATTACTTATCCTCATCCAATTGGGGTGATATGTCCACATTGCAAAGAATGCTTTTTTTCACAGATAAAAATTTCAAAATATACAACTTGCAGTAGCAAAATTCAAATGTGTTGATCATCAATCATTGCTTGAAGTGTTGTAGTTGCTCGAGTTGTTTCCATGCCCCACCTCTTCATCATCTTCAGGGTATATTCTTCCTGATTTATTTGAAATGATTTGTTCTTTGACTTTATTTCATTCCATATTTTCATGTTCCATCTACAAGGATACAAATAAAATGTGACGAGTATATATACATTTACAGATAATATAATATATATAGTTACTACGTAAATGGAAAATTGTACTAGTTCAACGAGTGAATCATAAGCTTCACACATATTTTGGAAACCATTCATCATGTCGATCCTCAATAAATTATCTATTGGGTCCTCCCCATACTTTGTTTCCTGTTAGTTTCATACACCATGACAATGCATATATATAATTAAAGTTTTCTTATTGTTTGATTAATTATACAATAAGGGACATTATAAAACAATATAGCTACTTACAAATTGCTCAATTGAGCTTTGATACCCCAACATATATTGACAACCCTTACTTAATCCAATGTCAATCAAATGATCAGATGGCTCTTCATCATATGTTAGCACTTGTTGAAAAAATCCATGTATGATTTTAAATTAATTATGATATTAACATCATAGAAAATATGAAATCTGAAGCGAACCACAAGTATTCACAAACTTTGCGATCAACCCTTTTTTTCCTTGTCGTCTCGTATGATACACTGAATGGGTGCCATTTTATTTTCGTTTCTACTACAACAAAACAATTGAAAATTAGTATTTCATGCGATAATTAAAATCTGTGCACATTAAACATAAAACAATGATTACATGCGTTTGATGCACATTGTTGTTGGGATGGATCCCCTTGCAATGCGATTATGTTCATTTCTTTGACCATCTCATGGTACACCTTTTTTTACATCCCTACTGGCATATTTCAGATATCACATCATTCTTCCTCTTGAATTTTAGCAATCTTCTTGAGAAACGAAAAGAACAATGAAAAAAAGATAAATATTTATATGAAAATAAGCATAGAAAAATATCAACAAAGTATGTTTTGGACTAGTATGTACATATTAAATAATTTTTTTTAATCAATTATACTTTTTAAAATATTTCTTTTGTTGTTGTATGTTTTTGCCATTGCAAGTATCACTAGTCTCAGTGCTCACTGCTTCGGAAACACTTCATGTAGTTTAATTATAACCCGATTCTTAGAGTCATTGGATTGATTTATGTACTATAAATGTAAAGTACATATATATGTTTTTTCCAATATATCCCTCAAAGTTTAATAAAACTTTTTCCTCCTCTCATTAACTTCCAGGACCACTCTAGTTGAACTGATGACCAAAACATCATCATTTACATTCTTAATTTTTATAATTTTAGGGCATCATATTTCCTTACTCGTCGTCCTTACACAACATTCAACAAATTTGAAATCCAAACTTTGAAACATGATAGAAGATATTCTTGAGAAGCATTGTTAGTAAGAAGTAGAAAAACTCATGTTAATAACATGTTGATCCACACAATCCCCCAAAGTGCAATAATTTCTTAAAGTTTTTTTGCCCTTATTTGCTCAGATTACGAACAACCTTATAGTGTTTCCTTAAATTTTTGCTCTGCATGACATGCATAAACCAATACATGTCATTAAAACATACAGATAATTCCAATAGATTTCTTTCATATTAAAATTACAAAAAACTTACCATGTTATTTGTGTCGGATGTGTTTGTCTCGCTCCCTTCGTTGTGATTTTTATTCAGAGATATTTTATGGGCCATATTTTATTAATGAACACCTTGCATAATGAAACACATAAATCATAAAATATTTTTTACACAATAAGTAAGGAATTTCAAGTAAAAATGTATTCGGGACAAACGATGCACACATTACATAAATTACACACTGGTGAGACATATATGATACAATGCACCAGTGCATAATCCTTGTATAGTATGCACCGGAAATGTTTTTTTTTAAATAAACAAATTCAAATGGTGTGTCTTAGAAATATAAACACACTAGTTGTCATTTCTATAAAATGCGCACTGAAAACTGCATAAGCATTTTTGAAATTTTTTTGACGAGGCTGGTCCAGACATGCCGGCTTCAAAGTGAAAGACATTATGATGTTAGTCCATGAGCAACCCAAAAGCATGTATATTAATATATATAACCACTATCTCTTGAATGGTTGTTCATGGTTAACTATGGTTCATTGTTAATGGTAGGCATATATCATTGTCCACTAAAGTCAACCATTCCCATAATCAACCATGATGCACTAAAGTCAAGCATGATTCACTAAAGTCAAGCATGATTCACTAAAGTCAACCATAACGCTATAACCAATGGTTATCCTAGGCGTAATCATTGTGCATCATTATTGAATTTAGTGCATCATGGTTGAATATGGGAATGGTTGACTTTAGTGGACAATGACATATGCCTAACATTAACCATGAACCATAGTTAACCATGAACAACCATTAACAACCATGGTTAAAAAAATAGTGTCAACCATAGTCAACCATATTCAACTAGGGTCAACCATAGTTAGTTAACTGATCAACGATGGTTATCAATTGGCTCAACCATTGTCAACCATTGGTTCATTAAGTTAATCATGGTCAAACAATAATCACCCATAGTTAATTATGGTTAAAATTAGTCAATTATATCAAAATATTGTCAACCATGGTTAGCTAAAGTCAAATATGAATTCCAAAGTGTATGACCATAAATAGGAAACCTTGGCGAAGAAAATTCAACTATGGTTAACTAAATTCAGTCATGGTAAACTATGATCAAATTTATTCAACCATCTTTTATCACCCTTAACTAACCATGGCCGACAATGGTCAAACATACTCAACCTCATCTAACAAAATTCAACCATGCATAATCAAATTTCACTAAATTCAACCATGGTTAGCCAAAGTCAATATTAGTCAACTATGGTGCATTCCCGTCGACCATGTTTCATAAAATTGAGTCGTGCATAAAAATAATGAACCATAATTTACTATGGTAAAAATTAGTCAAACATCATCTTACACTCTTCATCCACAATGCTCAACCATGGTCAACCATTATCAAAGATAACCATGGTCAAATAATAATTATACACTATAAAATATAGTCAAACTTATTCAACCATATTTTCTCAGTCATCACTAACCACGGTCAACAATTGTCAGACTAAGTCAACCTTAGCTAACAAAAGTCAACCATGTACAACCAATATTGAATTTATTAAACCACCTTTATTCAACCTTATTTTTTCAACCATCTTTTGTCATCCATACCTAACCATGGTCAATGATAGTCTTAACAAAAGTCAACCATGCACAACCAATTTTCACTAAATTCAACCATGGTTAACCAAAGTCAACATTAGTCAAACTATAATCATTTATTGTAAACTATAGTCAAACTTAAGTCAAACCAAAATCATCCATTATAAAATATTGTCATATTTATTCAATGATCTTTTGTCACCCATATCTTACCCTATTCAAACATAGTTAACCTTATATAACAAAAGTCAACCACGATCAAACAATAATCATCCATGGTAAAATGTAGTAAAACTTAATCAAACATCTTTGTCACCCATCACTAACCATTGTTAGCAATGGTCAAATTGTGTCAACCTTAGCTAACAAAATTAAACCATTAATAACTGAATCTCACTAAATTTAGACATGGTTAACCAAGGTCAAGTACGGTGCACTAAAGTCAACCTCATTTCATAAAATTCAACCATGCAGAAACTGTAATCAACCACAAGTTTACTATGGTCAAACTTAGTCAACCATTCTTTGATTCCATTCATCTACCATGCTCAACAATGGTCAAAGATAGTCAACCTTAGATAACAAGAGAAACCAAATTCAACCATGGTAAACGCAATTCAACTTTAATAAACCATGGTTCACTAAAGTCAACCTTACAATCAAAAGTCAACCTTAGGAAAAAAGTCGACCATGCACAACCAAATTTTGCTAAATTCAACCACAGTTAACCAAAGTCAACATTAGTAAATTAGGGTGCACTAAATTCAATTGTGTTTCATAAAACTGAACCATTTCAAAACAATAGTCAAGCATATTTTACTATGGTCAAACTTAGTCAACCACCATTTCGTGCTTTCCACTTACCATGTTAAGCATTGGTCCAACATAATTAAACTTAGCTAACCAAAGCCAACCAATGTCAACCATGGTGAACTAAGGTCAACCATAATCGACCATGGTTCACTAAATTCAACCATGGTAAAATAATAATCAACCTTAACTATGGTTAAACTTAGTCACCATATTTCAACATTCTCAAACATAATCAACCATGGTTAACTAAATTCAACTATGAAAACCATAGTGTATGTCGACTATCAACCATAGTCAACAATAATCAATTATGGTCAATTATGTTTAAACATGGTCATGCATAATCAAGCGTGGTTGATTATGATCATCCATGTAACCCATAGTCAACCAAAGTAAACCATAGTAAACTATTGTCAACTATGCTTAATTATAATGCAATCATTCACACCGATATTCAAACCTTATGAAGCATGGTCAATCATAGTCAATCTTAGTTAAGCATGATCAACCTATGTCTACAATTATTAGTGAACTTTAACCATATACTCAAACATTGTGAAACATAATGTAACATGGCCAACCAGGGTAAATTATTATCAAGCATAACCTTGGTCTAACAATATTAATCATCCATGGTAAACTTTAGTCAACTTATTCAACCATATCGCCTATCATTAACCATGGTTAACAATGGTCAAACCAAGTCAACCTTAGCTAATAAAATTAAACCATGCATAACCAAATTTCAACTAAATTCAAACATGGTTAACCAAAGTCAACATTAGCCAATTAGGGTAAACTAAAGTCAATCGTATTTTAAAAAATTCAACCATGTAAAAACATCAGTGAACCATAATTTATTATGGTCAAACTTAGTCAACCATTATTTGAAACCCTTCATCTATTGTGCTCAACGATGGTTAAAGTTAGTTAACCTTAGCTAACTAGAGCCAACCAAATTCAACCATGGTAAACTAAGTCAACCTTAATCAACCATGTTTCCTTAAAATCAACCATTGTTAAACAATAATCAGCCATGGTTATCTAAAGTCAACTATGAAATCCAAAGGGTATGATTATCAACCATAGGCAACCTTGGCTAAGAAATTTGACACCCTTCATCTACCTTGCTTAACAATGGTCAACCATGGTCAACCATTATCAAACATAACCATGAACTCAAATAATAATCATCCATTATAAAATGTAGTCAAAATAATTCAACCATATTTTGTCACCAATCACTAACCACGGTCAACAATGGTCAAACTGAGTCAACCTTAGCTAACAAAAGTCAACCATGCACAATGAATCTTGACTTAAACCATCTTTATTCAACCTTAGTTATTCAACCATCTTTTTTCACCCATACCTAACCATGGTTAATGACGTTCATAACAAAAGTCAACCACGCACAACCAAATTTCACTAAATTCAACCATAGTTAACCAAAGTCAACACTACTTAAACTATAATAATCCATTGTAAACTATAGTCAAACTTATTCAATGATATTTTGTCAACCATATCTTACCATGGCCAAACATAGTTAACCTTATCTAACAAAAGTCAGCCATGGTGAAACAATAATCATCCATGGTAAACTGTAGTAAAACTTTATCAAACATCTTTTGTCACCCATCACTAACCATGGTAAAAAATGGTCAAACCATGTCAACCTTAGATAAAAAAACTCTACCATACACAATCAAATTTCATTAAATTTTACCTTGGTTAACCAAGTTGCACTAATGTCAATCATGTTTCATAAAATTCATCCATGCAGAAACATAAGTCAACCACATCTTACTATGGTCAAACTTAGTCAACCATTCTTTGACACCCTTCATCTACCATGCTCAACAATTGTCACGTCCCCATTTTGACCCCCTTCGCATTAAATCGTAAATGATGTAAATATTGTTACTTAATCATGGTGAGGAGCTCAAGGCCAAGGCCCCACCATTGATTTAGCGTTTTATGTATCGGCAATTAAAGAAATAGATGCCTATGGTTCTTGTGCTAGATGGGCATGATGTAAATAAGACATCATGTAAATACGAATTTTAATGAAAAATACCCACAACTAGCTATGCAATGCAACAAAGAGATGGGGGCATGATTCTACAAGGAATAGGGAGGGAAATTATTCAAACCCTTGAGCCAATGGTGTTAATCCATGTGTCAATGAGAAAACCCATAAACCACCAACTACCCATTTTGGGTTATGGACCCAATCATTTAATTCTTCCAAGAGTTGGTTGAGGTAGTTAATGCCTTGGGAATGAAGAAGTATGGCAGCCATTTTCGTGTATGGGCAAGCCATCAACCTGGAAATTCGTGTATTGTCTCCTTGGGCAAGAAAACACCCACGAAATGGTGCCCAAAGCCATTCTGAATAGTCATCCTTCACTCATTCACGCAGTTGGAGCTAGCTAGGTCTTTCCCTACACGTTTTTCATCCAAATTCTGCATTTTTCCATGCCTGGGAGTTCGTTTTTGCATATACAGTAGCTTGGGAGAGAAGGGCCACGATTTGGGGACTGTATGGAGGTCGTTTTTGCCCCCGAATGTCCAAGGACGTTTTTCTAAAAACGGATTTGGCTTCCTTGGGTTGTTCCCCAACTTTCCATTTCATTTTTGTGGGTTCCCACGTTTTTCTGAGTTAGTTGAAACCCCATCTCATGCATTCCAGTGTGGAAAACGTTTTCTTCATGCTCAGCAAGTGTAGTTTTGTTGTTAAGTGCATCCAGTTTTGGATTTGAACCTGTGAGTAAGAAACTTGGACTGGTAGTGGACAGAATTGGCTTGATAAACCTAGTGGGGGGAGTGACCTTTCAAGAAGATCAAGAGGGCTTTGGCTACTTTTCTATGCACACACTGAGAGCACTAGAAAGGAAGGTATGGCTTGAGGGACTGTGTGGCAGTGAAGAGAATACTTCCTTGTGCTGGGTGTGTAGGCATTGTGAGTGCCAAGTTGAATAGATCTAGGAGGGGTATCCTTAGCTCTGTGGTTGAGCACACTAGCTTAGCAATTCTTCCTTTCGATTTCCTAGCAGCCTGATAAACCCAATTGTAGATTGGCTTGGCTCATCTTGGTGTATGCTTGGCTATGTGTGAGTCTGCTGTTCCCTGGTTCCTTGTAGAGATCATGCCCAGCTTGGGGGTGGCAGTTGTATCAAGAGGTTGATAAGCACAACTGGCCTATGGTTAGGTGGAACGTTGCAGTTGCATATCCAGTTGCTTGGGACTACTTTCTTATAAGATAAGTATTCTCCTGTATATTCTTGAAATTATTTAATTGATGGATATCTGAATGTATGGTGAAGGTGTAAATGATATTACTTCCGCTGTGTTATAAAAATAGTTATGCATCTACATATCTCTATTATATTATGTTATGTGAATGCTTATGTAATAAGTTCATGGGGCTAGATGCCCAGTTTAGTATCACGTCCGTTCTGCACTTTCACATGTATATGTATATTTTCATTTTAATTTGAATGTTTGTTTATAATGTATGGGACTGGATGCCCGGTTTAACCTCACGATCCTCTCCATCTAGCTGGTAGGATGGGAGGGGACGTGACAACAATGGCCAAAGATAGTCAACCTTAGCTAACAAGAGCCAACCAAAGTCAACCACAGTTAACTTATGTCTACTTTAATCAACCATAGTTCACTAAAGTCAACCATGGTCAAATAATAATCACCTATGTTTAACTATGGTTAAAATTAGTCAAATTTATACACAAATTAGGACATCACAAGACATTTGATGAGATACAACCATTTTTATTGTTGCATTGTGACATAAAAAATATAACCCTCTATATGTCACATATGTCGTACACATTTTAATTGTAACATTTACCTCTATTAAAAATTTATTGAAAATCTTGATTTTCCTTTATATTGTTAATTTTAATATTAATATTAAAAGTTAACCATGCTTAACCAAAGTCACCAAATTCAAGATTATATAATGGTCAAACATGGTCACCTATCATTTAGCACCCTTCATTAACCATGGTCGATGTTGTTCAACCATTGTCAACCTTCTCTTTCCAAATTCAACTATGCTTTACTAATGTCAACCATGGTTAACTAAAGTTAGTTATAGTCACCCATGGTTCACTAAAATAAACCATGCTCAAACAATAGTAACCCACCCATGCTTATGTATGGTCAAACTTAGTCAACCATCTTCAAACTTAGTGAACCATGAGTACCATAGTCAACTACAAAATCGAAAATGAATATTTATTTCATTTATTTATGTTTTTTTTTAATTTCATAATAAAATTAACTCTCCTCCTATTTGTATTTGTATTATTCATATTTGTATTGTTTATATAAATAATTGAACTTATATTATTATTAATTAATTAATTAATTATTTATATGATTTATTTTCTATATTTTCATTTATAAATAAAAATATTATTTATAAAATAATAATAATAATAATAATTCACCATTCCTTCCCTGCACACTGATCGTCAACTAGAACAACCATATTTTTAAAAGTGGTCATCGTATATCAACCACTTTTAAATGTTTGGCCATGGTTGATATACAACCACTCTATAAATGTAGTTGTGCTAGTACTTTCAATAAATAAAATTCAATAACTTGTTATTTCATTATGAAATCAAAGTACAGAGTATAAAATATATAGATGAATGTTCAAAAACATGAGCCCCTACCATGGGAGTTCATCAACAAAACTACAACATAGGACAATAGTTTGAAAAGAAGTCCATCCCCATACAGGTGGATATTACAAAATTTGTGTTTCCCATCACATTTAATCCAGAACTAAAATATAATTTTAGAGCCTCATTCGATGAGCTGCTCATCAATGTACTCCTCGTAGTAAATATGGCCATCCATTTTCCCTATTGCTTCCGTAGATAGATGATCAATATTCTGGTTTAGTTCCTTTAATATATGAACAAAAGATATAGCGTCAAATTCTTAATCAAACTATTGGTCCTTTGTATCCAATGTCCCAAATATATGGTTTTAAGAGAACAAATGCATGTTGCCTAGTCAATAACCACACCGAAGTCACCAAAAAATTTGACATGAAAAATACCTCTCTTCTTTGCCACCCACATCAACCCCTATAGGGCCAAGAGTTCAGCCCTGATATTGCTTCCTTCCCCCGCACCCATCCTTAATAATAATTTATGATCCCTTTTGATAAATAGTATCATTCCAACACGACAAACGCCTCTCTTATTTGCCCCGTCAACTGAAAAAACCAAAGGACAAATCTCTATCAAATTCAGGAAACAATAAAATTCTATTCTTTGGGTTTTTTTTTTGGCTAAGATGGGATATTACTTTAAGAAGCATATCACTTTATTGCAGATGACAAAAACTAAAGGTTTGTGATCCTAAAAAAATGCAACGATTTTTGCATTTCCAGATTTCCCAAGTCATAAAAAGGGGTAAAGTTTTGTACTTTGTCTTCGAAGACAACCATCTTTAAACATACAGTCTTGGAAAGATACTTCATACCATTCATCAAAGTGGATGAGCATCAACAACCTTTGTAGTTCAGTCCAAAGTCAAACAACTTGAAAGAATAGACAATGAACAAATAAATGTGAGATACATTCATCTTCCTCACGGACCTTTGAAGCCTATTTTAAGAAGATTATGCCATATACGAATCTTGTCTTCTAGACATAGCCAAATAAAGCATTTTATTTTAGTTGTTCTAATACTTAATAATAATAATGTTTTTTTTTCAATAATTTAATTTTTTAATTCTTTGTTAATATCTTAAAAAACAAATAATAAATTTATTGATTAAAAACAGCAAATAAAAATATCAATCAAACAGATGGATTTGACTGCCCAGATAAAATTTATTTGGCCCATTAAGTGACAACACGTTCTCTAATCAAAATCTTTTTAGGTAGTTTTGTCAAAATTTAATTTTTTACTGTCACTATACATCTTGTCTTTAGTTTTCCAATGGGAATCTTGATATCTCTAATGTATACTACAAAATATGATATTTGTCATGGATATTTTTTGTGATTATTAGTCCTTATCATAGTCAGGAGACTATATGTTCCGATTGTTTCTATTAATTACAATCAATATATTTATTTTTTTAAAATTAGATTAATGTTAACATAAAATTTGTATTTATAATTAGTTAGAAAAAAGCAATTACTATTTTATAATTGGACAATAACCTTGAATTGACTATTTTTTCTTATTGCCGGACATCAAAATAAATAAAAAAATAGAAAAAAAAACCTTACCTTAAAACTTTACCTGAAACTTCAAGCTCTAACTTACTTGTCATGCAAGCAATCACCTGCAATTTCTGAAATCACCTGCAATTTATGTGTGCATATTGTTGAATGCATATCCTTCACCTGTAGGATAAACAAATTTCCATCACAAAGCTCCGTTCTACAAAGCTCTTTGTTGGATGGATTGTGCAGTTCCATGACAACATCAATTTTTCCTCCTTGTGAAGTGCAGTGCAGACGGTAAAGAGACGGTAAAGATGCAGAACATTCGAAGGCATGGTCAGGTTTCATAGTTCTGGTAATTTATTTTCTTGAAGATAACATCGATGCTATGGTGGAAGGAGGGTGCTATTATGCTGTGGTGGAATATCAATTGGAAGGAGGGTGCTATTATTTTCTTACCTTTCTCTGCAACACTAATGGCGGTCCTGTGAAGTCCTGTGTTTGTATTGGAGGTCCGGTGAAGTCCTGTGTTTGTATTGGAAGGTACTATTTTCCTAGCTTTCCTTTTGTTCGTAAATTGTTGTCGAATAAAAATATTGGATGCTGGAAATCACGGGTGTCCATCTTTGTCAGGCTTTGCAGAAAATCACTCGGGAGCTCTATCATGTTTCATTTAGAAGGTACTCCGAATTCTCAAATTTTTTAAAATTTTAAAGTCGAAGTCCTCAGTATTTGGTGCTCGTTCATGAGCACGGAAAGCAAGTGGCTATGAGAAACAACAATGGCGAAGATGATACAGGCTGGGAAATATCTAATATTTTGCAATCTGTTGTTGCACGTACATTGCCAAGATTTTTTATAATCTTTTTTTTTGGAATTGTCGAACTGGGCGTGATGTTTTGATCTTGGTATTGCAGGAATCCTGCAATTCATGTGAGGTGAAGATGATAAAGGCTGGGAAATATCTAATATTTTGCAATCTGTTGCTGCAGGTACATTGTCAAGATATTTTATAACCTGTTTTTGGGAATTGTCGAACTGGGCATGATGTTTTGATCTTGGTATTGCAGGAAAATAATTCTGCAATTCATGTGAGGCGAAGATGATAAAGGCTGGGAAATATCTAATATTTTGCAATCTATTGCTGCAGGTACATTGTCAAGATTTTTTATAATCTATTTTTTTGGAATTGTCGAACTGGGCGTGATGTTTTGAACTTGGTATTGCAGGAAAATAATTCTGCAATTCATGTGAGGCGATGCCCGCGACCTAATGGGATATCAACAGAGAATAATGATGTTTCTAATCACAATGGAAGCATGCCATGGAGACGACTTGTGCACAATTTTTCCGGAGAAGTTCACAGCCCTGGGAAAGGTTGCTTTATGCTTTATGCTTGGTGGTTGATAGAGTTGTGGATCAATGATTGGATTTTGATAATCTGGAAAAGACGCATTTTTCATGGAATCTAAGGAAGTTTGCCAATCAAGTAAATGGTTTTACCGATCATTGTTGCGGCGACTACGCTTATTTCCAAACGGGAACCATTACAGGCGTCCACAATATTCCTGGCACACAATTGTATTTCCATAGAAATAGGGTCGTCCTTCAAAGCTATTCTCCGAAACAACTCTTCTGCTGGAATCATATCTCTGTGGATAATCTGTCGATGAGCAGTAACAAATAATGAGATGTCTCTTTGAAGGCCTTAAGAGAGGTAATCAAAAAGTACTTTCCATTCGTTGATTTCTTCGGACAGTCTGCTCGAGTTGCAGTACATGAGACAGACGAGTGATGGATCTATTTTTGAAGGGCTTGTTCTAGTAGTAGAATTAGCTTGATATTTGGGTCATCGGTGCTTTAAGTTGCTTGTGGTAGTATTGGTCTAGGTGTTTGGAGATATGCATTTCATATATGGAGAGAATACCAACAATGTTGATTCTCTACTCAATAGGATTTTTCTAGTACTAGATTCAGCTTAATTTCTTATATTTGGTTATCAATACATCAAAGCTTGATTTTTATGTGGTGAGCTTAAGCTTGTTGGGATAAGATATGCACTGAATATAGGATGTATATAAAATGCAGATTTTGTTTCTGACGGGTCTGTTCTAGTACTAGAATCGGTTGAATTCCTCATATTTTGGTACGGGCTCATCGTGCTAAAAGTTGTCTGCAGAGGAGTTGGGATTCGTGGGTGTAAATATACATCAAATATATGGAAAGAACAACACCAATATTGATTATTTTCATAGTATTTTTGAGTCCATGGGAAGGCACGGTTCCCACAACGATTGTTGCTCCTCCATGCAGGTCCATTTCCTTCTTATGCCAATTATGCTAAAATGATATCCAACCCAAAGGAGCTTAAAGGTGGAATCATGCTTTCCTTCAGTTGGATTCTGCCACTTTACAAACCCAAATCCCACGCAGAGGTTCAAGCTTAATGTATTGCATCCCTTTAAATCTGATGATTGTACGTGTTTTGTTAATATATATTGTGACTGTAGATATTGTTTCTTTGAAATCCAAAGACCTCTAAAATTGGAATCTTGTAGTTGAAAAAGAATTTGGGGGTTCTGATACTGGTAGTTGGTCATTATGTTAGAAAAAATATTGATTTTTGGTTTGTCTAAAATATCTTGCAGTGTTGTGTATTTTAAGTCTTAAAGTCCTTGACAGTGTTGCTGCTAATAGTTGTGTTCCTTTCCGTTTTTATAAGAAACACAATGAAATTGTCTTGAATCCAAAAGTCCTTCCAATTTTATTTTGTGTCCAGTTTAGCTTTTCTGTGTCTTGTAATTCGTTGTATCTTTAAGTACTATAAGGAACGTACCCTAAGGAGAGTTTCACTTCATAGAGTGGACTTTGGCTAGATGCCAAACCTGATGGGTAGCTATTACCCCAGAATCACCCTGGATTTTCACCCAGCCCCGTTCAAACTCAGGTCATTCTGGTGGGGAAGATTATAGCGAGAGTGAAACAAACTGGATACTCTACTAATCTCACAAGTGAATCACCTCTCTATATCCTTTTTGCATATTCTAATAGTAAATCGACATAATTTTCCTTGGGATGAAAAGTATTTCTAGTTAAAAACTTCATGATTTTTTGTGTAATGGTGTTATCTAGTGTTCTCTGACTTTCATGTACTTTTGATAGAAAAAACCTCAAAACTAGTTTGAAGCACAGAGCCTTCTAAAGTTAAAATCTTGTTAGGCATGCATGTAAAGTTAAAAATTCTGCCTATTGCAACCAAATGACCTTGAAATTAAAATATATACTTGCAGTCTAAATGTTGGAATGTTTTGAAATTTGATAATCCCCTGATTTGAGCCCGAGGATATTCTATGGATATGATGGGTTTTGTAGGTTTTTTCTTGAAATATTTTTCCTCTACATAAATCTTTAACATAGCACTGGAAACATACATATTTTATAGCGAATAAGCTATAGGTTGTGTCCATTATTCTAAATAAAAATAAAATAAGATTGAACTGCCAACTTGAGCTGAGCTAAGCTCTAAGTTCTGTAGTTCCTGATCTTATCTGAGCTAAGCATAGTTAACCTCTGTAGTTCTAATTAGCTTCTGCAGCTCTGATAAATATGACTGATGTAGTGTGGTCCATTTTTTAATGTAAAGCATTTTTTGAAACTCTTGGTTTAGCCTATTTAAACTATCTGCTATAGGGAAAAAGCCTATTTGGCCCGAGACTATTTTACTATTTAGTTCCACCTATTAGCCTGGTACATAGACTATTGAAACTGTAGTGAGGTACTCTTTAGGCATATGTTAGCTATTCGAGTCAGTAGGGAAGGCATAGATTTATATCTTATGCCAGTCGCTAATGCTTAGAAGGGAAGTTCCTGGCAAGTAATAAGGGAAGGAAAAAAGGTGTTTTCGATCTTCATTCGTTCTGGGTTTCATTCTTTGCCGCTTTGACTCTTGCAGGCGTGCAGGGTTATTTGTCTCTTATTATTTCTCTGGCCTTTGCTTCCTCATTGATCCGACGGCTTACTTACTCACTTAACTTTGAGATCTTACCGGTTTGGCTTGCTGCTCGGGTAGGCAGAACATATGCTAATGCAACATGAAAAGCTACAGAGCACTGGAAACATACATTACCGAAAGCTTCAAGAGTCGTCTTACTTTTCTGCCGTGAATGGCTACAAGTGAATATCACGGTTTAAAAAAGATGAGTTGAAATTGTGAAATATTGACTCTGTTTCATAGGAATAAAAATAAAGATTCATATTCAGTAATTAAAATTTGAAATGGAAAGAAAAAGTTTATGAATCAAAATTAAAATTAGAAATAAAAAATAAATTTGAAA
Source organism: Larix kaempferi (assembly GCA_027924585.1). Taxonomy (NCBI): domain Eukaryota; kingdom Viridiplantae; phylum Streptophyta; class Pinopsida; order Pinales; family Pinaceae; genus Larix; species Larix kaempferi. The sequence continues at coordinate 13,143,411 of BSBM01000088.1, read as the reverse complement.
TGGAAAGAAAAAGATTATGAATCAAAATTAAAATTAGAAATAAAAAGAAAAAAACATGAATCAAAATTAAAATTAGAAAAAAAATGTATCTGACTAATTTGGAAGATTCTTTGCATTAGAAAATAAATTAACCACCTACTCCAATGGCCAAATGGACCCATAGGGAACAACTCCAACTTGATTTTTGATTGCTTCTGTGTATCACTCCAGAAAATTACCAATTCCTTATATTCTTACACTTTTCGTAGATGGCATATTCCAAATCTCGATCATACTTGAAAGCAGTGTAGAAACAAAAGCACTCATAGAGGGCATTGTGATTTGCTCCTTAATATCATTGTAAATTTCTTCACTCATTTTATAAAAAAATGATACACTTCTACAGTATTATATAAAAAAAAAAAATGCTGACATAAATTATACATCATTTAATAGAGAATCCACATAATAGATGGTATACATGGATTGCCAAGGATCAGATCCAATATAATCACATCTTGGCTGCACCCCCAGATATAGTTTCTCTTCTTGTGTATTTTAAAACATTCACCATAATATGTATTTCTGGTGATGGTACAAGCTACGAAGCCCAATTTATTTGTTGTGGTATATTCAAGCCCCTAAAATACAATAGATCTGCAATGTTAAACCAAGCAAATTGCCATTGAATCTCACTAATTTTTGTTTGCATTTTTCGAGAACAATACACTCTCACGAGGCAGTGGAAAAGCAAGGAGATGTATAGAATGCAAAAATCAGAGTGCATGGCTCTGCTGGCTATAGAAGATATGTTGAAGATCCCAACTACTGTAGTGGAGGGAAATCCACTGTGTTGGTGCCATCCTTCTGAAGCAAGATCCCCACAGTAAAATTAAAAAATCAGAGTGCATATCTCTATTGGCTATAGAAGATATGCTGAAGCCCCCCACTATAGAAGAAATGTTGAAGGTCCCTAGTAGTACTGTAGTGGAAGGAAATCCAGTGTGTTGGTGCCATCCTTAAGCAAGATCCCCACTTGAATCATATTTATTTTTTACTCAGGGAGCGAAAGAGCTGATTGAAGGGCTCAGTCGAACTCTCGTTACACACAACTCCCTGTATATGTCCCTTTCTTCAAAGATGAATGTAGAGACGAATCCACATCAAAAACTACATAGAAAATAAAAGTGCAACAGCAGAAAAAGACTTAGTTTTAAGTCTAACTGCTTTTGGTTGGATCAATTTTTCAACATTTTTTTAATTTAGTTTCATAAATTATTTTTACCATGTGTACCTTTTTCATAGCTCCTCCCTTTACCTTTTTCATAGCTCCTCCCTTTATATTGCCTATGAAGACCCTTCATACACTATAATTTCTTTAACAACTTGAAGAACAAATTCCCAGGGCTTGAGCACAATACCCTTATTTTCTTTTAGATATTATATTTATGCAAAGAACAAGAAATTAAGTCATGTATAGATATTCATTTATTATATTTGTGTAAAGATATTCATTATTTTTTATTTATTATTTATTTTTATACATTATTTTTAGGTGCATGATCCAACATTTTATGTATTTAGGAAATATGTTTAAGGTGCAAACTAAATCATATGGATGCCTCTTTTTTTTATGTTGTAGGTTAAGATCTCTTCAAAAGACTTATTCTTCAGCATGGAATTCCAAAAACTAGGTGTACGATCCAACATTTTATGTACTTAGGAAATATGTTTAAGGTGCAAACTAAATCATGTGGATGCTTCTTTTTTTATGTTGTAGGTTAAGATCTCTTCAAAAGACTTATTCTTCAGCATGGACTTCCAAAAACTAAGTGATACTTGACTACTTTCCAAAGGTTAATGTAATCTAATGGAGAATTGGGTTGCACTTTTTTTTCTTTTTTTGATAATCCTAGAATTTATATATAAGTTTGATAGATACTTGACTACTTTCCAAAGGCTAATGTAATCTCATGGAGAATTGGGTTGGACTTTTTTCCTTTTGTGTTATTTTTCTTTTTTTGATAATCCTAGAATTTGTATATAAGTTTGATAGCTTGAAAGTAAGAATGTATCTTGTTATTTCTATGCTTAAATATGTTATGTTATATAAATATTTAGATTACATAACAAGGATTATATGTGGATTTGAAGGTTAAAGAGATAATTTGGTCCTCTTTAGAATATGCTATGAATCAAAGATAAACATATTTAAATTGATTTTTATCTTTGTAAAAATATTTTAAGAATAATATGTTATACATTATATTTACGAGATAGTTAGCATAAATCTCAACATTTTATTTTGAATATTATAATTTAAATATTATCTTCTACATAAATATATTTGTAATTTAAAAATTTAGAAAAATAATTTTGATTTTTATCTTTGTAATAATATTTTAAAAATAATATGTTATACATTATATTTACTAGATAGTTAACATAAATCTAAACATTTTATTTTGAATATTATAATTTAAATATTATCTTCTTCATAAATATATTTATAATAAATATTTAGAAATTTTAAATGTCAAAGAAATTACCACAAATATAAGTAAGGAGATATTGTCTCATTAAAAAATAAAATAGTTAATTATATATAGTTTTATTATTTCATCCCATTTGTAAGTGCTTTATAAACACCTGCAATATAAAATATGTGTGTGGTATAGTATGTATAACATTAATATGGTGGGTATTGTATTGTTATTTGTTATTTACATCTAATTTGTGTTTGTTAATTGTTATAAATTCAATGTAAGTGATAACATGGGAATAACAATAAAAAAAATACAAAATTTAATAATTTAATTAGAAAGATATCAACATTTTTTAGATTAGATTATATTTTTTACTATAAATTTAAATTTCTATTAATTGAATAATAAGAAAATTGTTGTCAAAAAGGTTAGTGCACTAGTTCATATCTCAAAAGGTAGTGTTTTAAGCTTTATGAAAAGTGAAGTGGTTTCTTATTATGTGTGTCATTACATTACAATTGCCTTATGTGCAAGTATCCAAATATACAAGGGGTTTTCTCTTCTTTAATTGGTTCTCTATATTTGAATAATACTTTTTTTATTTAAATTTTTTCTTTTCCAAAGTAAAATTTTTTATTATTTAATTTTCAAAATCTTAAAGGAAGGGACCTTCATGTACTTCTGATAGAAAAAACCTCAAAACTAGTTTGGAGCACAGATCCTTCTAGAGTTAAAATCTTGGAAGGCATGCATGTAAACTTAAAAATTTTGTCTATTGCAACCAAATGACCTTGAAATTAAAATATATACTTGCAGTCTAAATGTTGGAATGTTTTGAAATTTGATAATCCCCTGATTTGAGCCCAAGTATATTCTATGGATATGATGGGTTTTGCAGGTTTTGTCTTGAAATATTTTGCCTCTACTCAAATGGTTATGGGATCTACTGGTCACCACCAAAAATGGTAATATCCTACCTCTCTACTACTATGTGCAAAAAAATCAGTCTTGAGAATAGTGAATGAGGGTTCCTCTTATTTCTCTAGTACACTTAAAGATTCTGTTAATGTTTTGTAGAGTTCATTTTACCAACAAAGTATTTTTCTCACAACTTAGATTAAAAGTTGTATGATCGAAAACATCATTTTGAAGATTTTATGTTTGGTCTATATGTCGATGCATTGATTTTGATCTTTATCTCTGAAGGGGGTGTTAAGTGATAACGAAATGAAACACCTTTTTCATGTAGCAAATTTGTTTTGTAGTTTAAGAGTGGATACACAGTGGAAATCATTTTTGATGGGAGAAAGCACGGAATTGATCCTTACTCCATACACATTTCTCTAGATGGAGAATGGATTGTACCAGTCTTTGTAAATGACAATATTCTTAGAGTGAATCCTCCATTATCTCACTGTATGTGTGTCCACTTACCCTTGGGTTTTCTGATTTGAGTTCATAAATAATATCTCAGCGTTCATAGTATCTTGATCATTGACTTGAGTTAATTTTATTTTTGAAATACATAAAAGGATGATCATTTTATTCTCACTTTTGAGTGCCCATAATTTTGTTTTATCCATTTTTCTATAGATAGCAGAGGAAAATTACTTACAGGCTGTGTAGATGGTTATGCAGGATATGTTGATGGACTGCCTTGGGAGGCTCTTCTGAATCATCCTAAAGGATTCACCATATATGACAAAGGGAATATGTATGTTGCAGATACAACAAATATGGCCATCAAGAATATTGGCGAAATAAGTATTGCCACATTGTCAAGTTGGCCACCAAATCCTATCAAACCCCAATGGTTTAGCATCATTTCAAACTAAGTAGTTAATATCTGAACTCCTACAATAGAAGACTATGGTTTCAAGTCCCTAATGTTTGGGGACACATTGACAAACTTAAAATTTACTGTGAGAATTTTCTAAGCCCCATATTAGGGATAGGAGTCGCCAAACCAAAGAAGATTCCATGCCCAGAATTTTGATTGTGTGACAAATAATTGAACCCAATCGTCTTAGATCAAAGTTGGGTTATTTCAAGGTGTAATATTGTGTATGGATGTTCTTTATGATCTATTCAGGATATGGTGATTGGTGTAGGTGTAAGATTGTAGCCACCATTCCTGGAGGAAGGTCAACTAAATTAGGGCATACCGGTGTTTCCAGTGAGGATGCTAAGTTCTCAAAATATTTTCATGTTGTGTATGTTAGCAGTACATGTTTTTTGTTGGTTGTTGATCCAGGAAATCAAGTTATTTGTGAGATTCAACTTAACTACGATATCTATCCATATCAATACGAAAGCCATTTCTCTTTAGGTCCGCATCTTAGCTTTAAAAAAAACATTAGACTTTTTAAATTTGTTTTTGTTTCCCCATTTTATTGAGCAACACCAAATATTATAGTTTTGAGACAACTCTTTATCCAATGGTTTATGTGTGTTGTATGGAATGATATTACTACTAAGAGATATCAGATAAAATTTAAACTAATAGAAAACATTAAATGTTCATCCATCTTAAACGACAAGTTTCAAGTTGTTTACATTGCATTACTAATCTGCAAGGATTCTTTCAATTGGAGGTGTTGTTTTACGTGGCTATGTCCTTGCTCTACTTCAACAAGGAGTTGCAACTGTTGTTTTCTCACGAAGGGTAATTTCAATTTTTTGTGTTTCATCGTTCTTTTATTTTTGGGAGATTATGAGAATCTACTTTGACTGTGGCATGTAATAGTCCTCATATTACACAAGCAACATTTGCATCTTCTTTATACTGGGAGGGACTCCATTGGGGCAGATCAGGGAAGTGGATAATATCAAGAGATGGCTAATAGATAAAGGTGTCACCTCCTTATGGGACCTCTCCAAGTGGAAGGACAGCTATTGGGACGGATGGGACTTTGGAAACATCCCTACAGAACTTGAATCCGAAGCAGATGTTTTAATCATCCTACTTCAAGGCAAATCTCCTCTAAAAGAACACTCCAGCGACAAAAGAGGATGGGGGCATATCTCAGGAAAGTATACTGCTTCAGAAGGATATAAGCTCTTGAACTCTGTCCCCACTGCTGCAACCAATCCAGCAATCTGGAATTTCCTGTGGACTAATTCCTTCATTCCCAAAATCGACATGTTCTGCTGGCTGTTAGCCCATAAAAGCATCCTTACCGGAGAAAATTTGAAGAAAAGAGGCATGGAAGGTCCATCCCGATGTCCTCTCTGCAAAAATTACAATGAAACCATGGATCATCTAATAATAGAATGTCCATACGCCAGAGAAGTTTGGAGAGAAGCTTTAGCTATTCTGGATCTCATTTTGCCGAGCACTACCCAGGAACTCTTCACTGAATGGATGCAGATCTCCCCATTCAGACTATCCAAGAAAGATCTGCTGCAAACTATTTGGAGATGGATGCCAAAAGCCATTTGTTGGAATATATGGATTGAGAGGAACAACAGAATTTTTAGGGGAAAAGAACTCCTCCCTGCTAGAATAGCAATGAAAGCTAAAGCAATTTTAATGGAAGCTATTGAACACAGCATACCACTAGCAAACAAAGCACAGCTCCTCCCAGCAGAATCCAAGTGGTTAGACCAGCTTATGCCAAACCATAAACTTCGAAGCTGGAAGAATCATTATAAGACTGAAGAATGGGAAATCAGATTGGATGAGAACATCTTCACTAAATGGAAAGATTCTCTGAAAGAAATCTGCCTCTTCTTCGATGGGGCTTCTAAGGGCAATCCGGGATTGGCTGTATGTGGTGGAGTAATTATCTCTAAGGAAGGAACAGTTGAAAGTAAGTACGCCTGGGGTATCGGCACTGAATCCAACAATAAAGCCGAGTTCTGTGGGCTTTGGCAGGGTCTTAAAATCGCCCAGTCCAAAGGTATTGCTAAGCTGGTGGTCTTCGGAGACTCTCGTCTTCTAATTCATGCTCTGATAAATAAGAAGGTCCCCTCTCAACTCAATCTAGCTCTGATGTTCCACAAAATTCAACTTCTAACGAAAATATTTGAGTCCATACAATTCTTCCATGTGCTGCGTGATTTGAATACATTGGCAGATAGTGAAGCCAACATAGCTTGCCTCCTGAGCAGAGGTTCTTTACAGATTAATGGAGATACCACCAGATGTGACATCCCCTAAAGGATGCGGCCTCAATATCAGATTGGGGCAAGCTTTATCAACTTGCAGTATTCAACTGTTCCCTGGAGTATCCTCAACTGGCGATTCTGGGGAAGTATCAATGCAAAATCCCTTTGATTACAATGACACCCGTGACCTTCAGACGCGATGGAGATTCCTTATAAATCATGTGCCTATACTTTATCCACGAAGTAACCAGCGAAGTGGATTGGAGTTCCTGAAGGCTCGTTTTCTGGGGAGTATCCACCAACTAAGCTATTTTCTAAAGACTTTTGGGGAAAGGCTTGCTGAACATATGGTCGCGTTAGGATCTCCTTCAACTTCTCCCTTGCTGAAGAATGGATGGGTTCACTGGAGCACGCTGTGGAAAAATCCAAAAGACAAGCAAAAGAAATGGAAGATGCTCAGCAAAGACCTCCAGAAGATTAGAGAAGATCATTTGGCCGCGTTGGAGGAATCCAAGAGGATGCTCAGGTCAGTTTTAAAGATGTCTCCAAGATCATTGAAAATTTGGAATAACAATGATCAAAGCACTGGACTTGGCATCTTCTCTGTCTTTGGGAAGCTGCGCCTTCACTTATCCCCAGTATTCTGTCTATTGTATTACAGTAACAAAGATGTGTGGTATCATAGAATGCTCTCGATCTGGGGGACAAAAATTCCCACTCAACAAAGCGAGTCAGAAAAATTGTTAAAGTACTCTGCAGCTGTTTTGCAGATTCTAATATAATCTTCCATAATGTTTCAGTCAAAAAAAAAAACATTTGCATCTTCTTTGATGAAGAAGAGGAAATACAGATTAATGGAAGAAAAACAGTTCCTTAAGGTTACAATTTAAAAATATTAAAAATATAAATAATAAAGATTCTAAATGAATAATAATGTTCCTCTGTACAAATATGATGAATAAATATTATTATTTATTCATGAACAAACTCATTGCTTCAAGCATTGAATATCATTCATATGGGACAAAAACCCATACCAGACTTTGACTTTGCAAAGCTTAAAGAAATGAGTTCGTTTCCTTTGCAAATATAAAGTTCATTTATGTAGACCAGGTTAACCTATTGCCTCAATTGTACATAGATTTGCACTTATTACATAGAAGCACTGCCTTATCTATGCGTTTCTAGCCTAATCCTGCAATACATCGTTTAATTTTTTTAAGAACTTGTTAAAGTTGATATTGTCCATAGTATTTTTTAGTTGTGCTATATTTTAGAAGCATTGGTGTTTTAGTCACACTATATCCCATCAATAGGATGAGAAAGCATGCCTTTTTAAAGATTTATGTGAGACGATGCATAGAGTTTTAATATATATAGAAGGAGAAAATGTTTGGTGGTCAAATTTTAAAGTTGTTATTTTTTATTATGAAAAAATGCTTTTTTCATAAAAAAAAATGCTTTTTCATCAAAAAATGTTTTTTTCATCTAATAGTGTAAACTAATTACTTGTTGTTTGTGACCATATGAAACTGAAAAGTGGAAAAATATCACCATTTCATGAATAATTACATGCAATGCTCTTGGCATCTATTGCAAGAATAATTGCATGCACTGCTATTGGCATCTATTCTCTATCTGGTGAACACGAGCATTTTGAGGAGCCCCAATAAGTTTTGATTCAGGATATTCATATAATTAAGTAAATCACTAATCAATGCCAGGGAATCTCATAAAGAATTGTTTCTATTTTTGAGTCTGTAATGTGGTTCTGTTATATATATATTTTAGTTTGTAATGTGGTTTTGTTCTCGTTGGACATCAGGAACATTTTTTTGTCTACTTTGTACAGTTCATATGAAAGAAAAATGAAATTCAAAATGGAGTCAATGTATCTGCAAATTAACAATACCACTACTAGTGTTAAGTGAAATCAACTATCCAAGTGGTTGATAAGCTAGCAATTTGATTGTTCAAGTGGTTAAGAAGTGAATTTTCGTTTTGATGCTTAGCTCTTCAATGCACCTTTTGAAATTTCTCTCTATGTGTGCCAGGTCTAAGAGATATATAAATTCATTGCTTTGTTCTCCATAGCAGATTGCAAACTCGAGTATATTATATCCCTAAAATAACCGGTGGCTAGCCATAGTGTCTTTATTTGAAAAGGATAGAAAATTGCATGCTCTTGTTGCAACACACAACTTTCTTTTTGTTGGAAAATGGAAGAATAATGCCCACAAAAACTGTGTATATGGAAACATTATTAGTGCTCTTAGTGGATGTAGTTTAAAGTTGAAAATGGCTCAATAATTCTGAAATGCAGGAAGGTACAGATAAAACAATAGCAGAGTACGTTTGTTTCACTTTGCCCTATTGTTTTTTATGGTGTCACAAAGAAACCAAAGTTATGTATAAAGTTTGTGAAAAATGTGATCACAAACCAATAGTTGTTAGTGATGAATGCAAGTCTAGATTCTTAGAGTTGAAAAGAAAAATGGTTTCAAGAATGTAATGATATACATTTGTTTTTTCTTGCATTTGGGTGTGCAGAGGATAATGAATCCAGAGACAAGGAATCATCCATGGTTCTTAAAGAACCTGCCTAGGTATTTAATGGAAGGAGTGGAGGTAGGCTACCAACATTTTGATTCGAAGCATTGGCCTCAAAGTGTTGAGGAAATCATGACGATATTGGTTGAGGCAAGATTGTTTCCATATAATTGGCCTCAAAGTGTCGAGGAAGTTAGAAGGAGAGGAAATAATACTTCTAGGAGGTGCTTGCAAGATTGCAAATGCAAATGATCTACGGTTCTTATGTATATCAAGTTCTATTGTTGATTATTTAAACTTTAATCTAATTTCTATATCAAAATATAAATATCACTTTGATTTTTTTAATTTTTGATTTGATTGGCATTTCAATTTTTCTTAAATTTATTAATATCTATTTAGTATTCAAAATATTGTATTCATCTAAATTTCAAATTACTAAAGGCGGGGACTAAGCTGCACGCAGCTCTTGTTTTTTAATTAAAATATCTTTAAGATTGTTGACACTACCAAAAACATGTGAATGTACAAAATATTAATATTACATGTGTTATTTCTTTAATCAAACTTTACATTTTATTAGAATCTCCTAGATATAAGAAAACATTTAGAATGATATAAAATACCTCTTTAAAACATATAACCATTTTATATATAAAGTTTATGGAATTGAAGTGTTATAAATAATTGGATAATTAAATATTGAATGTGTTGTTATAACTTCATGATCTTGATAATTAAATACCTCTTTAAAACATATAACCATTATATATATAAAGTTTATGGAATTGAAGTGTTATAAATAATTGGATAATTAAATATTGGATGTGTTGTTATAATAGTGTGGGTGCTAAAATTTCCTCGGCCAAGGACCTTCATGAGGAAGCGGTTCAACATTTCCAACACATTTTTATTGACCCGCGTGCCACTTCATTACTTGATCAGTTCAAAGTTATTAAGGAATACCCTAGACTGTTCTCGGATGAGGAGGGTGATGCAATCTTTGCCCAGGTTTCGCTATCTGAAGTTGAAAACACACTTAAAAGGTTCTCAAAGGAAAAGAGTCCGGGTTCGGATGGCTGGTCTGTGGAAGTTTTTCTGCATTTTTTTGATATTATGGGGTAGGATATCCTGAATGAGGTGGATGAGTCTCGGACAAACGGTGTGGTCACTGGTGCAATCAATTCCACCTTTTTGACTCTGATACCTAAATGTTCACATCCTGATAATTTCAATGATTTTCGTCCTATTTCACTCTGCAACTTAATATACAAGATTATTGCCATAGTCATTGCAGTTAGACTGAAGCCAGGCTTGTCAAAATATATCTCTAAGGAACAATTTGGTTTCCTGCACGATAGGCAGATTTTGGATGCGGTAGGGGTGGCACATGAGTCCTTTCACTCTATCAAAGTGAAGCATCTTGAGGATATCCTCTTAAAACAGGACTTAGTGAAAGCTTATGATCGTGTTGATTGGACTTTCTTGCGTTTAGTTCTGATTCAGATTGGGCTTCCATGGGTGGTCAGTAAATGGATTATGGGCTGCGTCTCTTCGGTCAATTTTGCGGTCATTATTAATGGGGTGCATTCGAAGTTCTTCAAAATCTCTCAGGGGTTACGTCAGGGTTTCCCCCTTTATCCATTGCTATTTCTTCTGGTTATCGAAGGGCTCAGTCGACTCATTCATGTTGCAAGAGGGGCGCAAAAATTCCTGGGCCTTAAAATTGCTCCACTCTCTGTGGTTTCTCACACCTTTTTCGTGGATGATCTAATATTATATGGTGGTGTCTCCCTTGCTGAATGGTCTTATTTAAGAGGGGTTTTGGACATTTTTTGGAAAGCCTCAGGTATGCTCATTAGTAATGAAAATCTATTCTTTTATTTTCTGATGTTAATATGGATGTTTTTGAGCAGATCCGATTACTCTTTCCTTATAGTTTTCAACCCTTGGAAAATGGTACAAAATACCTCAGGTTCTTCCTCAAGCCAAATAAGTTTAGGGTGCCAGACTGGCATTGGCTCCTAAAAAGATTTGACAAATGCATTAGCCACTGGTGCTGGCGATGGCTGTCACTAGGTGGCCGTCTTACTTTGGCTAAATCAGTCTTGTAGAACCTGGCGGTGTATTGGCTCTCCATGTGTAATATTCCTATGTCTATCGTGGATGGGATCCGCAAGCGTATTTTTAAGTTCATCTGGGGTGGTGGAGATTCAAAGCATCATTATCATCTGGTTGATTGGAAAAAATTGGAAAAACCATTCCAGCTTGGTGGCTGGAATTTAAAAAATATGGCACTTTTTAACAAAGCATTAAAAGCCAAGAGTCTCTTGTGGGGCTTGTTTTCAGACTCCTTATGGGGATTGATTATCAGAGATAAGTATCTCAAGCAAAATTCGGTGATCCACTGGTTTAGAAATGGGATGCCGATCCATCTTGGGGTGTCGAATATGTGGAAAGGTTTACTGGGATCCTTCATGATAATATCTACATGGCTATCATGGTCGCCAGGGAATGGCCGTTATATTCGTTTGGGCGACGACCCTATTCTGGGTGGTCCTGTGTCTTTTGTGCTTTCTCCTGAGCTCAAATTTTTTCTGAGAACTATGGGTTACTTCACGTTGAACCATATATGGGTTACTTCACGTTGAACCATATTGCAATTTTTAATCCTATCCATCTTGGGCACCACTCATGGATCTCGGCACAACAATTGGGTTTATCCGGTACTTTGGGTACGGAGTGGTCAGTCTATATTACCGATATCCAGAGAATGAATCTCCAACTCAATGAAGAACCTGATGGTGTGGTTTGGTCTTGGAACACAGAGAAAGGTGTGGTTACGATGCAGTTGGCTTATGAGGCACTTATCACATCTGGGGCGCCTAGGGGATTTAGCTGGCACAAGTTGGTGTGGTCCCTCAACATTCCACTCAAGTTGAATTGCTTTATATGGCTTGTGTTTGATAACCAGATTCTCAAATGGGACAATATTTTGAAAAGGGGGAGTTGTGGCCCGAACCGTTGCGCCCTGTGTGGTTGTGGTGAAGAATCGGTGTAACACCTATTCTTTCAGTGTCCTTTTTCTCTTTCCATTTGGATGGACTGCTGCTCCCGGGGGGGGGGGGGGGGGTTACTTGCAACGGGAATCGTTTGTCTTTCGTCGATATTATTTGTGATTGGTCATCTGCTTGGAGATCAGAATTAACCCTTCCTGTTTTTGTGGCTTGGGGTATTTGGAGAGCACGCAACCGACTTATTTTTGATCGGGTGGCTACACAGCGTTACTATCTTGGTAATGGTATTCTAGCATCCTATTTGGAGGAGGTTGGGTCTCTCGGACAGATTAGATCTGTCCCTTGTTTGGCTCCGCCAATTGCTGATTCATGGCCTTGGGGGGATTTTGATGGTGCCTCTCAGCAGGACTTGCTGCTGGGTGGTGCGGGGGAAATTATTCATATTGCAGCTAACCATTGTATCAAGTCCTGGTTCAATTGTGGCATGGTTCCAATATGCGCAGTGAGCTCATTTCCCTCTGGTTGGTTATGTATATTGCCGTGGGTCGTAACATTCCCCTTGTTCACATCATTGGAGACTCTCGTGTTATCATTGAGTGGGCTCATGGTATTTTTTCACTCAAAGTGCTCCAACTAGATTACTAGCTTCGCGATGCACGTAGACTAATCAACTGTTTCGGGCATATTTCCTTTGCTCACATCTTTCGTGAATTCAATTCTATGGCGGTTGAACTCTCCAAACGGACACTTCTTTTTCCTGAGGGCACCATTTTTGTGGAGGAATGGAGGGATGGCTTACTTGTTGAGCATTCTTCAGTGGCTTATTTTTCTGTTTGAGTGGGCTCCCTTTCTGTATTGACCTGGTGATGTCTTCCTGCAGGTTACTAGTCCTTGGTTGTTGTCTCTTTTGGGGTTCCCGCTCCTGGACTAATGGGGGCCATCTTTTTTGGGCATGTATGCTTCGTTTGTGTTTCAGTCCAGTGTCATTTGCGGACTGTTTGCTGTTGTGCTGTTTATTTGTCCCAAGGGGACGCTTTTATTTTGGACTTGTCTTTGTCCACTGTGGATTGCCATGTTATATCTTTCCGGGCTTCGTTGTGGTTATGTATTTCTTATTATGTTTTTGGACAGCTGTGGGTCTTGACCTATGTAACTTTGTTACTATTTTAATATAATAGTAAGTATTTTTTCCTTTGTGAAAAAAAACTTCATGATCTTAACTTCCAATAATTAAATAACTTCATGATCTTAATAGCACATCCAATAATTAAATATCTTTATGATCTTGTTGATTGTCCAGTGCAGCGAAGGAAAGCACAAAGTTCAGGATCAAGTTTAGCCGCTCACTCTTAGTTGAAAAAGGTAGTGGCAGAACAAATATATTCAAAATTTCCATTTTTTTCATATTAATATATTGAGTGTTGTAAATATACACTTAGTGCTGTACATTAGGTGTTGTAAATATGTTTTTTCTTCTTAAGACAGATTTATAGGCTGCTTGTAATAAGTTTTTTCTATTTTCAGAAGTAATATTAAAAGTAATGTTTTGGTGTTGTAAATATATTTCACTAAGGTTTTACTTGTTGAGCAATATTCTAGTAAGTAACTTCATATTGTGGGTTTTAAAATTGTCAAAAATCAAGTCAAGATATTGCATGTATTGGGGATGAGGGGTTTAAGGTGGGGTGCTAGGGCGTTGATAAGGATTAGGGGTATACCAAAGGGTGGGGGATGTTGTAGGTATTGGGAGGGGGTTTCAACAAAAGAAGTTTAGGTAAATATCTACATAAATTAAGAATATTATTTAATATCCCATGATAGAATGTGTTATGTGAGAGGTTCATTGAATTAACCTCTATGATATATTTTCTCCAATTTAGATAGATTTTAGATGTTTGTAATAAATTTATTGGATTTAATTTTTGGTATTGTAAATATATTTTCTTGTATTAGGATCATTTATATGTTGTTGTAATAAAAAAAATTGTAATATTTAGAATAAAGTTTTTAAATTATTAATTACTTTTAATTTATATTTTAAAATATTATTTATAAGTATGCGATTAATTTATATAAAGAAATATAGATGAAATGTTTGGAATATTGTTTTAATATCTTTAAAAAATAAAAAATGGGGAATGATAGATAAATATAAATACTATTTTTTTCTAAGTGACAACACTCCTCTCATTCAATTTCAATTGAGAATGGATAGGGTGATTTGTTAATATTATGTTTTTTCTTAGAATGCACTGGGTGATTTGTTAATATTATGTTTTTTTAGTTTATCAATGATGTTGATAAATAATAAAAAAGCAACATTTTAGTTTATCAATGATGTTGATAAAAATAAAAAGTAAAATTTTCTATTATTTTTAATAATAAATGATAAAAAATAGATAATCATAGTGAATATCCAAAATTTCGATATAAATAAAAAGTATATTTAATTAAATTTTAAGAATTGAAAGTATTAAAATTGGTTTTATATAATTTATGTCAGCACTTATAAAAATTGAAACTTCTTTTAAAATTAACTTTAAACTCTGATATATTTGTTAATAAAGTTTTTCCAATTTATATTTTAATTAAAAAATTTGATTTCACGAATTCAATTTCACACATATTTCATCAAATATATATGCCTCACCAAAAAATACAACATATCTTCATGACATTAACATTTTTAGTAAAATTGTGAATAATTTACTAATGACTTTTTAAGAAAGAGTTACTTTAAAATTCAATTAGATTAGATGTAGAATATGGTCATAATTGTTGGAATTGTAATTCCCACTTGTGTGTGATTGTTGTGTGTGATTAGGGAGAAGTTTCTTTATACTCTAATTAAATTTTAAACATCGTCACAAGCATTAGAATTATAACACCTATTTGGAATTGTACTTCCTACTTGTGTTAGGGAGAAGTTTCTTTATACTCTAATTAAATTTTAAACATCATAAGCATTAGAATTATAACACCTATTTGTTTTGTGACTAGGCATATTAATGTGTGTGCGCGCATGAAACATGAAAAATGTAAGGGATAAGTATTTTTGAGAGACAATATTTATTATGAGAAGATACATGAATGAGAAGTAATGGGTGAGTGTAAACTAATAAAGGTCTCTCATGACATCTTAGTGTTGAGGAAATCATGGAAAAACAATAATTTTGTTAAATTGGAGGGATGATTGGAGGTAATATCACAATGAATTTGAATATGTTGTAAAACAAGAAATGTAGGAAATTGAATTAGCTTTTAAAATATATAATTTCTATTTATATCAAGTGTTGAGTATATCAATGATGCAATTTTCTAAAAAAATTGTACAATTGTAGATAAGTTGTTGTTCTTGTACACAACTATTTTTTAATCAAAATCAATCTTTCTATCTATCTATCTATGAAATTACAAGACCATGCTTTAGTGTATGACATGTGGGTCTTAACATCTTAAATAATCACTATATTTTAGATTATAGATCTTTGTCTATATTAGTCTAGCTTATAATTTTCTTTTAAGACGGGTAAGGTGATAGAATTTGTGGTAGGAAAAAAAAATATGTATTTTAGTATTCTAATATATATCAATACAAATAAATTAAAAATAGTAAACAATATTTTTTCTCTAAATTATATATAGGGAATTTTCATAGTTGAATCTATGTGTGTATAGTTTCATTAGTGATGGATTTGTGTATTCAATATAAGAATAACATGAAAATGAGGTTTTGATGTGTTTCCAGCCCAAACCACCAAATTTGTTAGTTTTAACTTAAATCCAAGGAAACTAAGTTAGAAAATATGTATTTAGAAATCATCAAGTCTTGCAAAAAAATAAAAAAACTAAGGACAATGCACATTTGATAGGAACATGTGTGCATTCTGAAACACGTGTTCATTAAAAAGTGCATGTGCATTCCTAGAACATGCATGCACCGTTGTAAGTAAAAATTCATGTTTTATTATTATTTCCCTTTGTACAATGTATATCCGTCATGTCCAAGTGGGGATATGAGTGACATTAGGAGGATTTGAGCATTAGGTATGGCTACTAGGGTTCTTAAAATAGTGCAAAGAGTTAACTCAAGCCTTATGACATAAATAATGCTTCCAGGTATCAAGGGAAATGATTCAGGTGGATAGTGGTGGCCACCCACCCATTCCACCGAGTTAAAATGGTTCTCCATTTTCTTGGAAATTTTCTATGGCTTTTTGGGTCCCAAACTTATGGGGCCTTTTTGAGGCCCAAAACGATGTTTTTTGGCCAATCAAGGGCCTAGGGGTTTCAATGGCATGCCCTGGCCCCAGTTGAAAGTTGTAATTATCAATTAGTTCTTTCTAACGAGTTATCATGCACCCTAAACAAAGATGATATTCAAAAGTTGCGCCCTCATAAAGTTGACATATCAACTAGCCGCCTCAGAGCCAACAAATCCTTTTGGCGCTTCATCTCCTAGGATTTAGTTTTTAGATGTTTATGGTTTTTTCCTCTTTATGCTCATAATAAAAGGTCATTTTCAAGCCCTTTGTAATCAACTCCCGCAAATGAGTGTAGTCAACACATCTCTCTTCATATATAAGCTACCACCATATGAGCTAGTTTGTATTGCTTTGTAGTTTACAGTTTTTTCCACGCCATTCATTAATAGAATATGGGTTTTAATCTACTATTGTTCTCTCTGCAAAATATTTGTGTGTCTGTGTGTGTGTTTCCATTTTATATTTATGCCTTCATTTCTCTCTCTAAATAATCTAGATCAGTGGTATCAGAGCAATTTGATGATGTTGTTTCTAGGTGCATGTCCCCAACGAGATCCGGGTATTGAGATTTGGGTCCAGGTATTGAGATTTGGGTCTCGAACTAATTGAGCTTGGGAATAACCACTCTCATTGACACAAGCAACCTCACGTGGAGGGAGAAGAAAATGGAGATGTTGGGGCAAGATATCCTATTAAGTTGTTGCTCAAGGAAGCCATCGTGCAATAGAGGAATGAGATATAATGGATAATTTCACCTAGATCCTTCGACGACTACCAATGGTAATGGAGACACCTTCAACCAGTAGCCATTTCATAGGTGCGACACCTTTCAAGATCCAAGTTAAATTCGACATTCCTTTATTTGAATGCCAAATAAATGCAAATGATTTGGATAAATGGTTAAATATTTTAGACGATTATTACTTTGTTCAAAACTTTTCTGATAGTGAAAATATCACCTTCACACTCCTTAAGTCTCTCATGCATGTTAAATATTTGTGGGAAGGTTACTGGGAGAGCCATGGTGAGGATGAGTCTATATCAATGGGACAAACCCACTTGGGAAACTTTTGTCAATGCCCTGAAGGAGGATTTCTACCTCGTCGGAATCTATTATGACTAGTACATGAGATGGACAACCTTGTGCCAGGAAAGAGACCAAACAATGCTAGATTTAACCAATATATTCCATACCTTGAGATGAAAGATGAGTATCCGAGACTTCGAATTGAATTTGGTCCTAAACTAATATAGTATCCGAAATAGGTACATCCAAATAGATATGGATTTCTTGGACATATCCTAAGTGGGACCTTCTCATTGATATGTTGTCAAGATTGAGCAAAAATTTAAGAAGAAGTATAAGCAGGAGTTTGGGTTTACAAATCAACCACATTAGAATCTTGGTAAAGGTGGTCCTAACTCACAAAACAAAGTATAGATCAAGGATGGAGAAATTCATGACAACCAGTCCAATTTGCAGGTAAGGAAGGGTAACCAGAAGTCGAAGAAGGAAACTAGAAAGTGGAGGGAGTTCCAAAAAATCACCTAGCACAACACCAACTAATGTCACTAAAAAAAATCACTGTTGGTTGAGATGCAATCCCTGGAGTTGGACTCTAGATCAAAATTTGATCGGAGCAAGATAAAGGAAAGAGGTTCATTGATGCAAAACCCAGTTCCATAATTGCAATTGTAAAGATCCAACTAGAAGAGCCATATGAAAGGGAGAAGCTCTTCCACTCATAGATGTGGGTGAAGGGGATTCCAATAAATTTAATTGTTGATATCTATAGCCATAAGAACTTGATCTTGGCCGAGGTCATCAGTAGATTGAAGTTTCCAATAGTGCCACACCCCTAACCATACAACATTAGTCGGTTGAGAGAATGATGAGACATCCACATAAGTCAACAATGTCTCCTATCATATGGAATCAAGCCCTTCAAAGATGAGGTACTATGTGATTTTCCCCACTTGAAGTTTGTGATGTTCTTTTAGGACAACTCTATATGTGGAAACATCATGTTGTTTATGGGTCTAGACCTCGTATTGTGATTGTTATTTGGGAAGGCCAACTCTATAGGGTACCCGAGGTAGTTATGACTATTATAAATTCCTTCATCTCGACAAAGTAGCATTGGAAGGTAATATCTCAAAATGGTGAATTTTTCCTCTTCATGGTTTGAATAGAAGGTGGACGAAAGGTCACTGCAAACACCATAGCCTTAACATGAGGCCTCTCTACACAGTAGAAGTAGGTGGATGAGATTGTAGAGGAATATAAAGACATATTTTCCTCACCTAAAGGGGTTCCTTTCTATTTCCAAGTCAAACATAATTAATTTTATACATGGTTCTCCCTTTCCTAATGACCCGATATACATACACTCTCTTCTGGAGAATGAGGAAATAAAACTTGAGATTCAAGAGATCATCCAACAGGGACACATTTGACCATGCTTCTCACCTTGTGGGATACCAACTGTGTTGGTGCAAAAGAAGGATGGGACATGGTAAATTTGTATTGACTACAGATCTTGGAACAAAATCTCTGTCAAGAATCAATATCCAATCCCTCTAATTGATTATTTTCTTGATTCGCTTAATGGTGCCAATTTCTTCAAAAATATTGATATGAAGTCAGGATACCACCAAGTCCCAATCAAGCAAACCAAAGTGTGGAAGAAAACCTTCAAGTCTAAAGAAGGTCGTTTTGAGTGGTTGGTCATGCCTTTTGGCTTGACTAATGCTCCAACAACATTCATGAGAATGATGGATGATATATTTTGGACACACACAAACTATTTTGTGGTCATATATTAGTACGACATCCTTACCTTCAACAAAACTTTAGTGGAACATTTGCAACATATTCAATGAATCTTGAGCACCCTGTGACAACATAAGTTATATGCCAATATGGAGAAGATTTCATTTGGAATAGAGATATTTCAATATCTAGATACATCATGGATGAACATGGGGTGCATGTGGGCCCAACCAAAATCTAGTTCATTCATGATTGACCAACCCTGATGACTCTATCAGGGCTCCATAGCTTCTTAGGCATCACGTGGGCATCACAAAATTTTATTGTAGGTTTGTGTTGGGGTTATCTCATATCGCTTGGCCCTTGAGCCAAGTGACAAAAAATGGAATCAAATCCAAGTTCACCTAGGGTGTGTTACAATATATAGCATTCGAGGATTTGAAATGACTTCTTTGCTCATATCCAATCCTCACATTGTCATACCTACAACAACCTTTCAAGATTGAGACAAATGCATTTGACTATGTGATCAGTGTATTCCTCACCCTGTAGGGACATCCAATGGCCTATCACAGTGAGACACAATCTGATTCTATCCATTGGTATCCCACCTATGACAAGGAGACATACTCCATTGTGCATTATTGTCGCCGATGGAAACATTACATCATAGGGAAGTAGACAATCATTCGTAAAAGAGCATTCATCCACCCATTCATGATGTAGTTTTATAGAATTATTTTTATTTATTAAAGAGTTGTTTTACTTGAAATATATTATTCTCTTTATTTTTCTATTTATTTTCTTATTGTCCATTTTGTTTCCTTTCCCAATCTGGATCAGTGGTATCATAACAGTCTGCTCCTAGTTATTCTCAATGCATTTACCCAATGAGGTCAGTATGGAGAGTTGGGTCTCCACCTAGTTTATCTTGACGAAAACCACTCTGACCAGTCCAAGTGACCTCCCATGGTGAAAGAAAAGAGAGATGATGGAGTAGGAGATCCTTTCAAGATGTTGCTCGAAGAATCCTTCACGTGACAGGGGAATGATATTATGGACAAATTCTCTCAAATCCTTCAATGACTATTGATGGTGGTTGAGTCATCTTCATCAAATAGCCATTTCGGAGGTGAAACACCCTTCAAGGTATAAGCCAATTTTGATATCCCCTTATTTGAAGGATAGATAGATGTAGATTCTCCAGATAAATGGTTGAATATGCTCGAAGGTTATTATTCTGTCCAAAATTATTTTGATGGAAAAAAGATCACCTTCGCGCTCCTTAAATCCCTTTCCCATGTCAAATCTTGGTGGGAAGGTTACTGGAAGAGGTACACCACTGATGAATCTATGCGATTTTGGAGAGAACCCACCTGGGAATCCTTTGTTGATGCCCTCAAGGAGGAGTTCTACCCTGTTGGAAACTATTATGACCAATACAACAGATGGACAACTCTACAACAGGGAAGAGATTAGATAGTGCTAGAGTAAACCAACATATTTCATACCTTGTGCTCAAATATGGGTATCAAATAATCCAAGCGATGCCTAGTTTTGAAGCATTGTAGTGGTCTATATAGGTACATTCAAACAAAGATGGATTTCTTGGAGATCTCCTCATTGGGAGATGCATATCGGTTTTCTATCAAAATCAAGAAAAAATTCATTAGCATAAGAATAAGTGGGGATTTGGGTTTCCAAATTAGCCACAACAGAAGCATAGAAAAGGAAACCCCAAATCAGAGAACAACAGACAAAGCAAAGAGAATCAATCTCAAGAAAATCATTCCTACAAGATGTCAGCTAAGAAGGGTAATAGGAAGTCAAATAAGTACACCAAAAAGTGGTGTGAATTCCACAAAATCTCATGGAACAACAATGATGAATGTCACTTGAAACTGTCATTGGAGGTCAAGCTCAAAGAAAAATAATAAGATCATGGCTCAGAATCTGATAATTCAGAGCACAATAAAGGGAAATAGACCATCGATGGAGAACCCATTAATACCATCGCGACCACAACAATCCAACCAAAAGAACCAGAGGAGTATGAGGAGGAGGAATGTCTCTTCCATTCACAGATGTGGGTAAATGGGACCCTAATGCATTTCATTGTTGACAACAGGATCCAAAAGAACTTGATCTTAGTTGAGGTCATCAAAATAATGAAGTTGTCGACAATGCCACACCCCCAACCATACACCATTGGATGGTTAATCCATGGATGATACATCCACGTCAGCCAATAATGTTGCCTATCCTACATGGTCAATCCCTTTAGTGATGAGGTATTGTGTGATGTTGCTCCACTAGAAGTTTGTGATGTTCTTTTAGGACAACAATATATGTGGAAGTGTCACGTTGTTTATGATTCTTGGTCCCATAGTGTCATTTTTACTCTAGAAGGTCATATCTACAGGGTACTAGATGTAGTTCTGAATATTGCCACTCCATTGATCTCAAAAAAATAGTGTTTCAAAGTAATCTCTTAGACCACAAAATTTAGCCTCTTCACGACCCAGTCAGAAGGTGAATATAAATTCAGTGTTATAACCACTACAACCCTAGCGAAAGACCTTTATATACAGTAGAAGTAGGTTGAAAAGATGGTAGAGGAGAACAAATATATGTTTTCTTCACCTATGGGTGTGCCTCTACATTGTCATGTCAAGTATTCCATTTACTTGGTGCTTGATGATACCTTACCCAATGGTCCAATCTAAGAATACTCCATTGTAGAGAATGAGGAAATAAAGTGTTAGAACTAGGTAGATAATGCAACCAAATTTGTTTAAAGGATTCTACACAACCACCAATAAGTCCATGGAATCTTGCAGAAATCCCATGCTAAGTACAAACTGTGACATGGAAAATATCGGGTTCCACACAAGTTTTAGGTTGGTGATAAGGTATGGTTGCATTTGCAAAAAGAGTATCTCACTAGACCCCATCAGAATATTCAACCACTTTGATATGGACCTTACACCATTACTAAGGTTGTAGGTAAGAATGTTTTTAAATTAATTGTTCCCCCATTCCTTGGCTTGCATCCAGTATTCAATGTGGAGCTCCTTGGTCCATATTTTATGCCTCTACTGGACACCTCAAAGGTAGTTGAGCACTTGGCCCCTAAAGAACTCAACTTTGACTTCCTTGAGCGGGCTACAATTGATTGAATTATGGACATGGAAAATTTTAAGGATCCAAACATATTTAAAAGTGTATAAATGTCGGCGAATCTTACCAATTCTTAAAATGTCAACTATAAAATATTTGGTGATATTTTTATTAAAATATTTCAATTTCTAAGAATTTTATATAGTTTATATAATAATTTGACAATTTTTAGAGTGAATAATGTTTACCCCATCAAAATTGGGCGAAACAAGGCTTCAAAAAATGCAAATTGGCGAATCATTTTTTGATAAAAAGACATGGAAAAATAGCCCATGGGCTAAATTTTGCCCCTAAAATTTTATTTCATCATGTATACACAAATGGAAGGAATCCTCCAATGGATCATCAAAGCAAGACAACTTCTTCACCAAGAGCCAAATTGAGCAAAAATTTCCCCATTTGATGAAGACACTTGATGCAATGGGGACCATTGCTTCCTAAGGGAGGAGGACCGATTCAAGTGAAAATAAACGAATTACTCATGGAGCCCATAGTTTTGGTAAAACATGGTATACACCCATGGTATTTGGTGAAAAATAATAATAATAGTGAGAAAAACCATATGCACAACCTTTTTCCACCCATGGTTTTGTTATAGCCCATAGTATTTTAAAAATAACTAAAACAAATAAATGAAATTAATAAAA
Source organism: Larix kaempferi (assembly GCA_027924585.1). Lineage (NCBI taxonomy): Eukaryota > Viridiplantae > Streptophyta > Pinopsida > Pinales > Pinaceae > Larix > Larix kaempferi. Next base: position 13,120,404 of record BSBM01000088.1, on the reverse strand, counting down.
TAATGGAAAGACATAAATGGAGAGACATGACTGTTAGGAGGACCTCGTAAATAATATATATACGGGCCTCTCATTTGTAAAAGAGAATTCATCCATCCATTCACAAGTAGTTTTAAAGAATTATTTTTATTTAGTAAAGAGTTGATTTACTTTTTATGCTATTCTCTTTATTTTGCTACATGTATTTGCTTATTGTACATTGCAAATACATTTTCTTATTATACATGTATTCTGTCCAAAAAAAATTGATGGTGAAAAGATCACCAAGTCGTGCTCCTTAAATCCATTCCCCATGTCAGAGCTTTGTGGGAAGGTTACTAGGAGAGGTACACCATAAATGAATCTATGCCATTTGGGAGAGAACCCACCTAGGCATCCTTTGTTGATTCCCTTAAGGAGGAGTTCTACCTTTTTGGAAACTGTGATGACCAACACACAAGATGGACAACTCTGTAGCAAGGTAGATTACACCAACATCTTTCATACCTTGCGCTCAAATATGGGTATCAAAGACTTCGAGTCACCCCTAATTTTGAAGCAACGCAGTGGTATACATAGGTAAATTCAAACAAAGATGGATTTATTGGACATATCCTCACTGAAAGCTGCTTATCAATATGTTATCAAAATCGAGCAAAAATTCATTAGTAGAAGAATAAGTGAGAATTTGGGTTTCCAAATCAGTTGCATTAGAAGCATGGAAAAGGAAACCCTAACTCATAGAACAAAGGAAAAAGCATGGAGATTCAATCTCAAGAAAATCAGTCCAAGCCGTTGGCTAAGAAAGGTAATGGGAATTCAAAGAAGGACACCAAAAAGTGGTGTGAGTTCCATAAAATATCTTGGCACAACATCAATTAATGTTGCTTAAAAAATTCATTGGTGGTCGAGTTCAAAGAAAAAGAATCAGAACCTAGCTTAGACTCTGATTTAGAGCACAATAAAGGGAAACATATAATCGATGCAGAACCCACTGCTACCATTGTGACCACAATAATCCAACCAAAAAAACAAAAGGATCATGAGGAGGAGCGCCTCTTCCATTCACATATATGGGTAAAGGGGACCCCACTATATTTCATTGTTTACAAGGGGATCCAAAAGAACCTAATATCAGTTGAGGTCATCGAAATAATTGAGTTGTCAACAATGCCACACCCCCAACTGTACACCATCAAACAGTTGATCGGGGAATGTGACATCCTCTTCAGCCAATAATGCCACCTATCCTATGGCATCAAGCCCTTTGGCGATGAGGTATTTTGTGATGTTGCTCCACTCGAAGTTTGTGATGTTCTTTTAGGACAACCATATATGTGGAAATGTCACATTGTTTATAAGTCTCAGCCCTGTGGTGTCATTGTTACTTTGGAAGGTCATCTCTACAAGGTACCATAGGTAGTTCCAACTATTGCCACTTCATTGATCTCATCAAAACAATGCTACAAAGGAATCTCTTAGAAAACAATGTTTAGCGTCTTCACGACCTGGTCAGAAGGTGAACATAAAGTTACTATGACCACTACAACCTTATCCTAAGACCTTTATGTATAGTAGAAATAGGTTGAAAAGATGGTAGAGGAGCACAAATATATTTTTCTTCACCTACGAGGTTACCTCTGCACTACCACATCAAGTATTCCATTGAATTGCTTCCCAAAGGTCTAATATACAGATGCTCCCTTTCCACGAATGAGGAAATAAAGTGTTAGACCGAGACAGATCATGCATCCAAATTTATTGAAAGGATTGCGTACAACCTCCAACGAGTCTATGGAACCTTGTAGAAAGTTCATGCCAAGTACAAATAGTGACATGGTTAACATGGGGTCCCACACAAGCTTCAAGTTGGTGACAAGGTATGGTTGCATTTGAAAAAAGAGTGCCTCACTAGACCCCATCTAAAGCTTCAACCACGTTGATATGGGCCTTACACCATTACCAAGGAAGTAGGTAAGAATGCTTTTGAATTAAGTGTTCCCCCATTCCTTGGCCTGCATCCAGTCTTCAATGTGGAGCTCCTTCACCCATATTTTTCACCTCTACTAGACACCTCAAAAGTAGTTGAGCGCTTGGCCCCTAAAGATTTCAACTTTGACTTCCTTGAGCAGGCTATAGTTGATCGAATCATGGATACATAAATGGAAGGCACCCATGAGTAGGTCATTAAAGCATGACAATTTCTTCACCAAGACAAGTGGCTCATTGGGATCCAAATTCATCATAATTTTCCCCATCTGATGAAGACACTTGATGCAATGGGGACCATTTCTTCCTAAGGGGGGAGGACTGATCCAAGTGAAAATCACCAAATAAACAATGGAGCTTGGATGTCTTTGGTAAAACCATGGTATAAACCCATGGTATTTAGTGAAAAATAAAAATAAAATAATAACAGTGAGAAAAGCAATATGCATAGCTTTTTCCACCCATGGTATGTGTGACTTTTTTCCATCCATGGCATTCACCCATGGTTTTGTAGTAGTGCATGGTATTTACCCGTGGTATTTTAAAAAGAACTAAAAAAACTAAATGAAATAAATAAAATAATGGAAGACATAAATGGAGAGATATGCCTCTTAGGAGGACCTTGTAAATAATATGTTTACTAGCCTCTCATTGTAAAAGAGAATTCATTCATCCATTCATGATGTAGTTTTATAGAATTATTTTTATTTAATAAAGAGTTTGTTTACTTTTTATATTATTAGCTTTAGTTTGCTACATTTATTTTCTTATTTTCCATTGCATTTCCTTTCACAATCTGAATCAACTGACCATAGTCAATGCATTAAGACCCATTGTTACCATGCAAGACCCCATAATGGTACCCATGTTCCACTTGAAGACCAAATATCATTGTTTACTCTTTTTAATTTATTTTTGACTTAATGGGTATCAAAATCCTAAAATACATATGTCTATTGTTCCTTATATAACTTTTTCATGTTTGATCCATTTTTAAATAAATTATATGCTGACTAGAATAGACAAATATCTACAATCTAAAAATAAATAAAAATAAAAATGTTTGAATATGTTAATATCTTTGTACCCCGCACTAATGCACGACCTCATTGAATATTTTAGGGGTATATTGAATTTTGTAATTCATAAAAATTATTAAAATAAATTACAAATTTTGAAAAAAATAGTTGTGACAAGAACAATCCATTCTTTATAGTTGTACCAAAAATTGTAAGGAAATTTCATCAATTAGGTACTCAATGCCTGCACTAACGATGGCATATGCATTATTGTTTCCTTAAAAATAACATAGCATTGTTAGAAAAACTTGAATTTAACATATTTATACAACAAATATATAAAAAAACTTCTATACTATGGAAGCTAATTTGATTTCGTACATTCCATCTCCTTACACCATATTCAAATTCATTATGGAAGTACATCAAAGCACCCCTCCAAGTCAACAAATTGTTGCTTTTCTATGTTTGTAATGCCACTAATGTGTTGCAAGAAATCATCATTACCTTGCACTCACCTGGTAACATCATTGAAATAAAGTCTCTTTCATCAACATAACTCCCACTCTCAACATTATGCTCCATTTGTTCTTCTTATGCCTTAATTGTTGCAAGGCCCTTCTTAGTTCTTTTTATTTTCTTAACTATCCACCCTGCCCTCAGTGACCACACCCATAACCCATTGTCATATATATATATATATATATATAATTCTTTGTTAACCTTTGGTGTTTTAGTTGGCTCCCATCATTGAAATTCTACTTTGTTGGACTTAATGTTAGCATCTAGATCTCCATAAACACTTCCCTTTTCCCTTCCCAACCATATAGAATAATATTGATATAGTCATTTTATTATGAGCATTTTTTCCTATAAAGCCATTATCATTTAGAGATAATGGATCTCTAGGCTTGTTACATAGAGGTCCAACAATTCTACCCTGACATTTTCCCTCAACTACACTTCCATAACTTCATTTGAGGACTTTATAGGAGCATTGTTTCATATTTTGTACATTGTGGATGGTTATAAATTACTTGTTGAGTGCTCAATAATTTGAAAGGCAGAGTAAACAAAATTGTATATATTATCCTAATAAATTATCTTAGGATGTCAATATTATTCCCCACCCTTATTAATCATTTTCTTCTAGAATGAACTGTATGTTTATAATCTAAATACACATTATAGAAAAAATGAGGGGAAGTGCTTAGAAGGTTTCCCATGATGTGCATTTCATCGAAAATGGTTAATTGGTGAACATATTATTTGAAAAAAAGGCAAAAAGTAGCCAATTGCTGAAAATTCACCACTAAACAATACCATACATTGAAGGATCAATTTTTTTTGAGAAAGAGTCATGCATGTCCAAGGTCTTGACTTGGATCTAGAACACTACAACCATCCATGTTGGCCATCACTCTTATCGATATTGAAATATTATAAAAATAATAATTACAATAAAAAAATTAATAAATATGATTAAAGAATCAATTAGATTAATAATAATAATAATTAAATTAATCAAAATAATAAAATTATTAATAATAAAATTTTTAAAATAAAATGATGTCATAAAAAACCAATGTTAAATAGATCATTACGTCACCAAAATGAGACATGATTTAAGAAATATAACATGTGGAAGATGCAAAAGAGACGCAAAGGTTTCTTTTTTTTACACTACATGATGCTAATTTTTTTTAAATGTGTTGCTAAAATGATGGTAAGAATCCTAATAACGATGCCAATATAATGGATACCGACCAAAATTAATGCAAAAACAAGGTTTTGGGACAGAAACAATGCAAACATGATGTGAAAAGATATTTTTCCAAGAGTTTTCGATTCATGGTAAAAGAACATGACGAGAGTAACAACACATAAATGGAATATCAAGGAGTGTGTGTTGATATTTTTTATGCAAATTTGATATAGGACACAAAACACCCATGAGCATAGAGTTTTCTATCATGTAAATTTGATTTTTGTTGTTGTGAAATTGTGTTGTGATGAAATTCTAAATTTTACATTGTTAAGAAATTTAGATACTTAAAATGAGTTAAAATCAACTTAGTATAATGTATTTTTTTTATACCGTGTTTTTTAGTATTCATTTGTATTTATCTAATTCAATGGTCATAATTATGTTTTAGATATGAAGTGATTCAAAGGTTCAAATTCTCCTCAATATTACGGCTATTGATATGTGGCTTAAGACTTGATTGATCTATGATCTCTAATTTAAGAATATCGAGGGTAATTTCATGATGATTGATTGTTGAAACTCATATGGTAGTTATATATTACTTGAAGTGGTTGCATTGGACGGGGTCATGGATGTTGAATCCCTCTTAAGGGTTTTAGCATGTAATACACTAGTGTACTGATCTTTGATATGCTTATGTGGTTGGTTTTCTTAAGGTGTTTGACCTGTGTGGGATATACCATATTTATCAAACATGGTATCAAAATATTAGTATAATAACCTCCACGTGCTACATGGCACCTTATTTACATATTATGCTCTTTGAATAGAGATCATGGTCCAATACGGTGATAAACCACAAATCAATCGCTATTAATATATAGGAGAAGATGAACCATTTGAACACTTTATATGTAGAACATAATTTAAAATCTAATGAAAATAAAAAGTGTAAAATAGTTTGTAACTTTTTTACATATACTTTGAAAAAAAATCATTGCCATTTAGTAGTTTAGAATTTTAGTTGCAATATATCTTTTAAGATTATTAAAAAAGATAATAAATGTCCCATTTATATCAAAATATTTTAATCGCAATATATCATTTGAGATTAAAAAAAAATAATAAATATTTCATTTATATCAAAATATTTTTATTATTAAATTATTTTTGTTTAATATTTTTTCATAAGCAAAATGTACATAAAACCTAGTAGTGAATATATTCCCATAGTTCATTCCGTTGTAGTCTAGCTGGTTAGGATACTCAGCTCTCACTCAAGATACTTGTATTCAAGTCCTTACAGCAAAATTATTTATAAAAGTTTGGTTGGTTTGCGTGCTCTGAGCTAGGGTTTCTACTTCCATTTGGGGCTTCAACTTGCCCTTTCTGTGATCATAGCCGCTCCTCTGGTTCCCATGCTAGAGGAGGTAAGATCCTTCGATTCTCGCTTCAAATGGGTGATTTTCGTTGCTATTGCATCCGACGCTAAACCAGACATAAACTCAGATGCGAGGTTTGTCAAGCTTGCGGCGAGCCCCGAAGTCACGCTCTCCTTCACCATTGTAAATAATAATATTGTTGCCCTATCAGAAAAGGGATTAATAGGGCACTTCACTAGCCTTTGGCCATCCCCAAAGGAAATCAAACTATGATTATTTAAGAATTGGAGGACGTTAATCAAAGGTGAAGTAGTTCCGAACTTATGTGGTAAGGGATTCTACGCTCTCCTATTTGAGTTTGAGGATAAAGACTTGATATTCCGCAATGGTCCATATTTCATGGGCCCAAGGGGAATGCGCCTTAATTAGTGGAATGCTTCCTTTGAACTTGATAAATACATCCCCTCATTTGTTCTTGTATGGGTCAAGCTCCCCCATCTTCCTCTACATTATTGGGGGGATGAGGATTTGAAAGCCGTTGGAAACACCTCGGGAAAGTATATAGATAGAGTGGAGCCAAAACCCCCCCTCTTCTCTTGTTCTAGAATATTTTTTGAGGTAGACCTTGAAAAGGGCCTTCCAGAGGATATAAAGTTATCACTGGAGGGTTGGAATCACCTTCAGAAGGTCGACTAGGAGCAAATCCCTTTCAAATGCAAGTATCGTCATGAATATCTAGGAATTTTTTCAGAAAATGCACAAAAAAGAAAGCTCAGGATGATTGGAACATGGTCAATAAAAAGGGAGGAAGCCCCCCCGAAGCAGAATCTGCCTCCTCCTCCTCTGACTAAAGAAGGTCCCTCTAAAAATAGGTTCTAGGTTTTAACCAATCAAGAACCTGACTTGGTTGAAGAAGGTGAGATAAGGGAGGAAATGCTGGAAGTAGAGGAAAAAGAGCAGCATGTGTTAATGGAAATAGGTCAAGAAGAAAGCTATATATCGATTCTTCCAGAGCATCTAGTCATTGAAGTCGGATTTGAATTCTCAGGGTTGGTCATGAGATCTAAATCTAGGACTTTGCAATAAGAAACATCATAGTACAAAGAAGAAGAAAAAGATCTTCCAGGTAGGAAGGGAAGAAAGTCAAACATAACCCACAGGGAAGAGAAGTATGAGAAATATAAGGCGAAAGGGAAGCAATCCAGTCTATACCAACATGTTAAAATCATGTCGTAATCAGGAAAGCAACCTCTTGGATCAAACAACAATGAGAAGGAAAGGAACACCCCCATCAACCCCATAAAATAATGAAAGTTGTCTCTTGGAACTGTAGAGGATTGGGAGGTAAATAAAAAATAGAAGCAATAAGGAGAATGATAAGAAACAAACAAATTTCCATCCTACTCATTCAGGAGACTAAAATGAGTGAGGAAGAGAGCAAGGATATAATGAAGAAAATGTGGAAGAATGGTGAGGGAAGCTTTGTAGCAGTGACATGAAACTCGGGAGGCATCATGACATGGTGGGATAAGAGGAGGTTTTCCCTCTTGGTCGAATGGAGAAACTCAAGTTGGTTGATGGTGGAATTAGAAGACTAAGAGGAGAATGAAAAAATAAAAATCTATAATGTATATGGTCCATTCGCTCCTTCAAAAGAAATAATATTTCTAGAGTTCTTTGGATGGACTCAGAATGTGTGACTTGCATCAACAAGTCATTGTTGTCGGAGATTTCATTGCCATCATATCTCCTTCAAAAAGGAGGGGTGTATTGATGGTTAGAGATCCCTTTTGGGAGAGGATTGAAGAGTTGCAAACGACTAAGAACCTCACAGATTTAAACCAAAAAAAGGAGTCTTCACCTGGAATAATAGAAGAGTCGGCCTAGGACACATTGCTACAAGGTTCGACAGGTTTTTTGTAAGTAATCATTTTATGTTAAAAAGTAGCATTCCCTCTTCAAGAATACTCCTTTCCTATGTTTCATACCATAAACCTATTTTGTTTGAATTTTTGAATCATGAAAATGGTGGCCTTATCCCCTTTAAATTCAACTCCACTTGGGTCCGAGAAGAAGAAGTATATAAGATAATTAAACAAGTGTGGAAGCAAAAATTCAAGCTACCAAATGTGCTCTTAAGCTCTGGGCCAAAAATATCTTGGACCCTATTCAAGAGAAATGAAGGCTTCAAGCAGATCTAGGAAAATTGCAAGGAGATACGGAAAGCAGTGAAATATCATAGGATATTTTGTGAAGAAAAAGAAATGGAAGAAAGGATTCTAAGATTGGAAAAAAAGGAAGAAGAAGAATGGAGATTAACGTCTCAGAGTCTCTGGCTAAAGGCTGGAGATAAAAACACTAAGTTCTTTCATAATCAGTATAAAGAAAGGATGAGGAGAAACACTATTTTTGAGTTGGAAAATGAAAGGGGGAAGAAATTAGCATCGCTCCAACAAATAAAAGAAGAGACTCATCAACATTTACAATCTTTGTATCATGAAGAAGGGGTCGAGGAGTTGGAATTTTTCGATACTTTATGTGAAAACATTCCTGGTCTAGTGGCCAAGGAAGAAATTGATTTCATTTTCAATCATATCTCTGAAGAAGAAGTCAAGGCTACGGTTTGGTGATTACAAGTAGAGAAATCTCTTGGACCGGATGACTTCTCAATCTGCTTCTTTAGAAAATATTGGAACATAATAAAGGTGGATCTGTGTAGAATTATCAATTGTTCAAAGGGGAGAGATAAGATTGGGGGAGAAACTAATTCCTCCTTCATCACCCTAATTCCGAAGGATAAAAAAAAACTTCCCTTAAAAGGTTCATGCCCATTTCTTTGTGCAATTCATCTTATAAAATTCTATAAAAAATTATTGCAAGCGGGCTCAAAAAGTTGCTTCCCAAAATCATCTATGCTTATCAGGGCAGTTTCATCGTGGGAAGAAATATCACACATAATATCATTATAGTGAAAGAATTTGTACACTCAAGTTATGAAAGGAAAGAAAAATGTATGGCAATCAAATTGGATTTGGCCAATGGCTTTGGCAGAGTAAGGAATAACTTTATTTTTTAAGTTATGGAGTGAATTGGTTTCTCTAAGGAGTTTATAACATGGATTAGATCTTCTATTAGTAATCCTTGGATATCCCCCTTAATCAATGGTATAACAACGAACTTCTTCAAGCCTCTAGGGGTCCCGCCAGGGCTTTCCCTTGTCTTCGTTTCTCTATATTATTGTGGCTGAAGCTTTGAGCAGATTTCTCAATAAGCAAATACAAGACGGTCTCCTTCTTGGAATTTTAATAACTATAGGGGTTAAAGAAGCCAACCACGCCGAATTTGTTGATGATACCATCCTTTTAGGAAGTGCTTCAAAAATAATAGTAAGGAAAATTAAACATGCCCCGTCCATTTTCTTGAAGGATTCAGGTGGGGAAACCAATGCAGAGAAATGTTGCATTTACTATTGGAATTGCTCTCCTCTCCCTATATCTGAATATCAAGGATCCTTGTATTCAAACGTGTGGTAATTTGGGAATCTTTTAAATACTTGGGGATCCCTATCTCTCTCAAGAAAATCAAGGTCGGTGATTAGGAATATGTTATTCAAAAAATCAAAAGGTGGATTCAATCCTAGGGTATAAAATGGTTAAACTTAGAAGGGAAGATCACTCTGATTAAATCGGTTCTCTCCTCTATGCATATATTTCTTTGCTCTTCTATTTTTTGTCTCGTAGGAATAATGAACAGCCTCAACAAAGAGATCAAAAAATTTCTTTGGCAAGGGGGCAAGGATGGGCACAAAAAATTCCACTTAGTGAAATGGGAAACCGTTCGTAATGAAAATTAGAAAGGATCTTTAGCAATTAGGGAACCCAAGTTGGTCAATATAGAACCAAGAGCCAAGATTCTAGGGAGAATCGTCACTAGAAAGAAAGAATGGTGGAAAGAAGCGCTTTGCTAAAAGTATATGATAAGAACTAGAATTCGATTCTTAGATGATGATCTTCAAGGGAAGGGGTCTCAGATCTAGGACCTGTGTATGGCTGCTTCCAAACTAATTAGGGGTCACTTGTGTTATCTTCCTAGAAATGGGAAGAAGATCGATATTTGGGAAGATAGGATCTTAAATAATACTCCCTTGAAGGAGAAACAATACATGAATGGAATAAAGGATTGGTTACAAGTGGAAGGAATATCTAAGCTCTATGATCTTTCTATCTAGCATGATAATGGGAGTTGGAAAGACTGGAAAAGGTTTGAAGTTCCATCTCATCTAGGTGATGGTTTTAGATTGCTACTTCACGAGTTGAATGGGAAATACCCCTCAAACAAAAGGGATAATGACACTAGAGGTCGGGGTTCCAAAGAAACGTATAACGTGAAAGAAGGTTATAGAAAAATGCTATGTGAGCTACCCTCTTCACCTTCATTTGGAGTGTGGAAGAAGGTATTAAAGCCTAACTGTCCGCTTAAAATCAATTCCTTCTCATGGTTGCCAGTTCACCAGAAAATACTCTCTGTTGATAATATAAGGAAAAGGGGCATTGAAGGCCGGAATAGATGTACTCTTTGCAAAAAAGAAGAAGAAACAATTAGGCACATGTTTATAGATTGCTCCTTCTCCAAGTAGGTTTGGGATGCTTTCATAAAAAATCTTGAGGTCAGATTCACGTTTTCGATCTAGGTCGAAGGCTTCTTCATAGATTGGATTCAAAATTACACATGGACTCTTTCACATAAAAAATATTTTCTAAACCTTTGGTGTGCAACCCCAAATACATCAATTGGAAAATCTAGCTATCGATAAATAAAGAGATTTTTGAAGGGAAAAAATCCCCCTCCAAATGAACCGCCCTGAATGCAAAACTCCAAATGAAAGAATTCCTCTCAGCTCGGGGTTGGTCAATTAATATTTCCTATAATCTCTCTCCTCCTAAACTCTAGTGGGAATCTAAATTTATTGGGATCATCTCCCTTCAGTCCAATTTTATTTCTGAGAAGCAAAGTTGGGCAATAGATCTTCAACCTAAGGAATTTCAAATCTGGAGGAATTGTCAATCCAATTAGACTCTTTTTTTTATGTTGCTTAGAAAGGAAACCCAAGGGAGGTAGGTGCGAGTAGGAAGAAATATAAAATCCTTTGCTTAGGGTCTGGGCAAGATATCGAACAATCATGCAGAATGGGCAGTGCTTCTGCAAGGTATGGAAACAATGTCAGAGTTAAACATTGAAAAATTCCACGATATTGGTGACTCTAGGATCATAATCAATCGATGCAAGACATTCAGGCTGAAAAAGAGAAGAAGGTGGGGAAAGTACAAAAAATAATCCTAGATTTCTTTCCAGACATTTCAAACATCAATTTCTTTTATGCAAAATTCCAGAACAATAAAGAAGCATATAAACTTTCCAACATTGGATCTAAGCTAAGGAAAGGGGAATTGTTGATTGATAATTCTAGGCCCATTGTTAAATGGACATGTTGTTTCCAACATTAGTCTTAATGTTCCTCTCCCCCATGCCTCGTTGTATGTGGAGATGGGATGGAGGCGGAAATCGAAACCTTGGCTTAATGAAGGAATTTCCAGATGGCTCATGGTGGTGGTGGGTGGGTGAGATCACTACATGCTCCTACCAGTATTCATTTATTACCCTTTCTTTGGTGCATGTTTATTGCATGAGCTCTCACGCAATGGTTAATTGCCCGAATATGGAGGATCCCTCGCTCGCATCTAAAACTGTTCTTTTAGGAAGTGTCCAAACTCCCCTCTTCTTTTTGCGTGTCTCTGGGAGAATTGATAGAAGTGTTGGGTCAGAAAACCAAGAGGAATTTATATCTTAAGGAAGCGACAATGCAATGGAGAAAATTATAGAGGCACCTTCTTTTTCAAAGGATAACACCATGAAGAAGGTTTTGGAAGAGATTCAGGACCTGAAAAATGTCATGGTAGATTACAGAAAGATGCTAAGATGTGTTCTCTAGGTTTCAAAAGTAGTTTTGGATGAAAATCAGAGAATCTCTATGGACATAACCTGTATCGAATCCCACGTGGATGATATTGAAGGCAGGTATCAGGTTCAAGCTGGTGAAGTCGAGGACATTAAGTGCATCTTGCAGGAGATGGATAGGACATTGAGCTCTAGGCATGATCAGATGCATTTGGTTGTTGTGGAATTGAGGTGCTTTCTTCAGGAATAGAGAATGAATGCAAACAAAAGAAATGAGGCTCGTTTTGTTCAGCTAAAGGACATCTTGGAGGAAATGCAGGCTGATATTAATGGGTTGTACATAGGGAATAATGGACCTTCTCATGAACATGAAGATGCATCCCCAATGGACAAAGTTTCTACCATTCAATACATTGTAGAAGAAGAGTTGAATAAGGAATTAAGTTTCTTGTCTCTGTTTTAGTTTTTCATCATGTATTTTTGCCAATATATATGTGGACAATTGATTAGAGTTTACACCGTTAGAGGAAGTAGAGTAACTTCTGGAAAACAATGTAATTTTGTATATCAGATAGAGCATACTAGGGTCAAGGACAATATGGAATTATCATACTCAAACATCTTAAAAAAATACATGCCCATATCTATCTATATATATATATATCACAACCTAGATTAACATGTAGTATAATTAGCATACAATAATGTTATCTATGTATACACATATGAATTGATTTCTACGTAATTTTTTTATTTTTACTATTTTATTTTTAATAATAATAATAATAATAACTACTTTTATATAAATTATATTTTTTTAAAAATAGATTTTTAATAATAATAAGAATAATAACATTTATATATTTTATATACTATAATTTTATATTTTAAAAAATTTAGTATATTTTTAATATCTTGAATGTGTCATTTTTTCCAGCAGAAAAAAAGCGTACCATTGATATTCATTAATGAATCAAATAAGTACAAAATGTTCTTGTTTATGAATAGATCAAGGGTTTGACTCCAACATAGGAAAATTTCCTTCACTATCAGTATATAGTGACATCCAAAACTTAACAAAAAATCATTTGATTTGACAGGATAAACCTTCCAATCTATAAAATTTTACAAACTATAGATCTGTGAATAATAAACCAAACTGACCCAACAAAGATAAGATTCATAAAAAAACCCTCCTAGTACCCACATCCCATAGAAAAGAATCTTGATATGCTTCCCAAATAAGGATACCTTCTTCTCCATCCAAGGCTCGCTTTGATAATTTATCTACAAGAGATTTGTGTTGTTTGTAAATGTGATTTAACGAATAATTCATGAGACCATGTAGCTTAAACTTGATCCTTTTGCACCAATGTAGCAGAGAGATAACTTTAAGATTATATTCACCCTATTCCCATTTTATCGTGACCCTAGAGTCACCAAAAATTTTCAAATCGTCTATTCGAAAGATACTGGACACTTCAAGAATGCACTAGAGAGCTAATAGCTCTGCCTTCATATTTGTGCCGCTCCCACAGTTTAACCTCAACATAAAATAATGTAACTGATTAATGAAAATTATAGCACTAGCTACACAGAGACCGTTCCTAGCAGCTCTGTCGAACTATTGAAAATAGGTTCAAACAAACTGATTTTTTAATGCCCACAGAGTTCTGAACACTTGTGATGGACTAATAAACATTTAAAATCTGTGTAGATGTCCCCTCAATAGTCGGGATCATATTATCAAATAAAACCTTGTTTCTGGTACACCATATGAACTAGGAAATGATAGCTGGAAGCGACTGGTGTTTTTTGCAATTCTGAATCCAGTTGAGGGAATTGATGTCAAAGCTCTCATTGCCCCAAGACGGCTCAATCTTCAGTTTATCGCAGATATGCTTCCATATATTTCTTGTAAATACACAATGGACTAAGAGATGATCGGATGTCTTTGTATCAATTTTACACAAACAACAAAAACCGTGACCATTCCATCCCATCCTCAAAATATTATCCCACGTTTTCAATCATCCTTGCAAAGCAAACCAACAAAATTATTTATATCTGAGTGGAACATTTCATTTCCAAATACATTTAAACCACCACTGCTGAGGGTACATTAGGGGAGTTTTGAGGTAAAAAATGGGCCTCAAAACAAATAATGTACCATAAAATTTCACTTTATAAGAACCAATAGGATTCAGGATGATGATGTCAACCATAAGGGTAAAATTTGTAAAACAAATTGGACGGAAAAAAAACAAACTATTTTTTCTTATTGTATTTTTGACATATCTCCTTAACCCTTTACCCAAATTTCAAGTTTGGGCACTCGTTGGATACGTTTTTTTATTGAAATTTTCATTTTTCATGTCGTGGGTGCCTCAGAAGTATGCAATGTGGGTATATGTTGGATGCAGAATTAAAATACGCATCCAACGAGTGCCCAAACTTGAAATTTTGGTAAACCGTTAAGGAGATATGTCAAAAATACGATAAGAAAAAGTAGTTTTTATTTTTCCCCTTATTTTATTATTTCCCTCAGGAGGCCCATTTTAGACCTCAAAACTGCCCTAATGGAAGCATCTATCTATGATAATAGCCTCATAGGTCGATTTCGTCATGATCTCACCTGTAACAGTGTTACTACACCATATGAGTTGGTCCCTTTCCAAAGTAAGTCTGTAGCCCGCCGATTCAAGGAGACCGATATATCTATCCCACTCCACAGCATAAGAACCTCTAAAGCCAAAGTCTTTAGCTTTCACCCAAAAGGAGCCATCCACAGAATGCTTGTTTCTTATTTTATCAAGAGTTACCATATCACATTCCTTCAAAAGCCTGAGGATGTCCTCGGATAATGTATAATTATCCTCTAATCCCAAAATAGGATCAATTCCAACCAAAATATCCTTTCCATTGCCCACCTGCCATATGATATCCATGGCCATCAAGTTATAGACCTTCATAAATCGAGACCAAATTGGAGAGGTGCCTCTAATTCTTTTGGTCGGATTCCTGAGCCAATTTATAGTTCTTTCCTTCATATACTTCACTACCATGACTTTGGACCATAAAGTGGTGCAAAAAATGCCCCTCCAAAAGCACTTCATTCTCAAGGCTTTGCTGAAAGCATCCATATTTTTTAATCCCCATCTGCCACAATTTTCCGGTAAGGAAATCCTTTCCCATCTAGCCATGATCAAACTCTTGCGTTCTTTGTCTCCATTCCAAAGAAAATTGGAGAACAACTTCCTAAGAGAATTAAGCATAGAACAAGGGACTCTTAATAAGGAGAACCAATAAACTGGGATCCCAGTTAGAACAACTTTGACAAGTATAAGATGACATCCAATGGACAAAATCCTATATGTCTAGTGATTTATCCTTCCTTCAACTTTCTTAATTACCCATTTCCAATCACTTATCCTGTAGTCATTTGGCTTCAAAAAGTAGCCAAGTTATTTAAAGCCATCTTTCAGATGACAACAAAGATAAGGCATCAGACTGTAGATATCTTCTAGCTTTCAGTCCTCAAAATTATGCTTATAGAAAGTGGATTTTTTAGGGTTAACCCTCATACCAGATGCAACACAGAAATATTTTGAAATATTTTTATAATACGTCCACCCCTCGAGAGAATCCGAACCTGCTAACAACACATCATCTAAAAAAAGCAGGTGAGAAAAACTTAGTTCAGTAGAAAGTTTGATGCCTTTGATGTTACCTTCCAATTTAGCTTTATTGATCATCCTACTAAAACCTTCAATGACGAGCAGGAAGAGTAGAGGAGATAAAGGGAACCCCTGTCGGATGCCTCTAGTACTTTTGAAAAAACCCGATGGCGCACCATTAACCAACACAACAATATTTGTGGAATACATGCAAGCCATAATCCAGTTTAAAACCATAGGAGGAATGCTAATTTGAATAAGGATGATTCTCAAGAATCCCCAATCGACTCTATCATAGGCTTTCTCAAGGTCCATATTTAGCAATAAATCCTTCTTCCTTCTTTTCTCGATGGTGTGAATAATCTCTTTTGTAATACCAACTGCATCAAGGATTTGGCGATCTTGGAGAAATCCAAATTGTTCTGATGAGATGCACTTTGAAAGCACCGGTTTCATCCTTACCGCAATAATCTTAGAAATATTTTTATAGACCAAATTGCACAGAGCAATTGGCCTAAAATCCCCAAAGGTAAGTGGCTTACTGCACTTAGGGATTAAAGTTAGAAAGGTGGAGTTCAAATCCCCCTAAATAAATCCTCTTGTTATAGAGTATTCCACCAAGTTGAGGATATCATCACCCATGATATCGAAAACATGTAAAAACAACTCAACAGTCCAACCGTCGGGCCCTAGACTTTTCTCCTTGGCAAATAGTTTCAAGGTATCTTCAATCTCCTTTAATGAGACACACCTGCCCAAATCCCTTGCATCCTGCTAACTTATGAAACTTGGGTAAAGCCTAGCCACATTCAGTTGAGCAGTAAGATCACACTGTCTAGGATCAGTAAAAATATTGGCAAAAAAGCCTTAGTAGAAGCCTGAAGATCGTCCTGTCCTGAAACCTTATTTCCCAAATCATCCTTCAATTCCCAGATTGTATTATTATTTCTTCTCTAAGAGGCGAAAGCATGAAAAAATTTAGTGTTTTTATCCCAAGATCAATCCATAAAGCTCTACTTTTGAGTCTCCAGTCAGACTCCTCTTGTTTCAAGATGTCCTCCTTTTTTTGTTCAAGAATTTTTAGTAGTTCCAAATCATCAAGATCCAAATTTTGTTCAAAATTCCTTCGATGGAGGTCCTGTATCTGCTTCTCCAGGGCCTTATATTCCCAAAGTTCCTTCACCTTAAAATTCTTAATCCACTTCGTGACCACATATTTAAGGTTTTTTAGCCTAAAGACAAAGGAATCCATAAGATTCATTTCTTCTTCCAAAACATAATTTAGCCAGTATTCCCGAATGGTAGTGCAAAAAGGCTCATTTTTTAACCATGAACAACTAAATTTAAAATGAAAATTCCTTGGGAATTTACCATCATCATACTGGAAGAAAACCAGCCAATGGTCACAAAAAATGGCATCCCCAGTCCAAGATCTAAAACGCTAGAATTTTTGCAGAAAAGGACCCTTTACCAGGAACTTATCAAGTCTTTTGTGAATTCCATCTGTACAAACTCTGCCATTAGTCCAAGTCAGGGACAAGATGCATGGTTGAACATCAACAATGTCATGTGCCACCAGAAAATATGAGAAATAATATGCAAGGTCATCCATTCTCGCCAGTGATCCCCACAGTTCAGAAGCAGACCTTGTAAAATTTAGGTCACCTACAATTATTAAATTATTCATGCATAATAATCTAGATGAAATTAAGGAATACCAGAAATTTTTTCTCTCCTTATAAGGACCATAGCAATTAAACAAAGAAAACTTTAAATTATGATTTCTACTCCAACCATCTAAGAGGATGCCCCATCTGGTTTTAAAGGCATTAAAATGGAAAAAGCACGGATTCCACCCAACTAAGAGACCTCCGAACAACCCAAAAGCACGAATAACTGATAGTTCCCAGCCCGGGAGAATATTTGCAATTTTCAATACTGCAGAATTGTCCTCACACATAGGTTCTTGTAAAAGTACAATATTCGGGTTAGTAGCAAGAAATTTTTTGGTTAAGGCCCTAACCCGAGAAGCCTTCCCCAACCCCCTAACGTTTAAGGACATGATTAACATTAATCGACAATAGAAGTGGGCTTCATAGCTCTAAGTGCCCTCGGTGAATTAGGAACCTCATATTTTTTATTCGAGTCATCAAGCCAAATCGATATAGGTTTATAACCATCTTCAACAATAACATCTGATTTATCCTTCAATTTTTTCTTATTTTTTCAGATAGTGACGTTTTGAAAGCGAAGAGTTTCCACAGGTTTAACAATAGGATTCAGAGATGGATGTTTGGAGAACATAGGTAAGGGTGTAATACACTTATCAATTTTGCTCAGGGTATGACCACTCTCAGAGAGAACATCACATTCCACAGTAGTGAAACCCTATTATCATCTCCACTTATAGAGTTAATCCACGTCCTCCTAGGTTGTTCAGAGGAAGGCATCTTCTCTGACAAAGACTGACAGGTAAGAACATCTTTCCTAGGAGGGCAATCCGAAACCCTAGTAGGATCAGTACCCGTAAAGGAAGGGAGTCCCAGATTAAGGGTAACTTCCCCCTTGGATATACATTTATCCAGTGATTTCTCTGCCTCTAAATAAAAATCAAGCTTTGCTATAGAAACATCTTTATAAGGAGTAACATCAATTGGAAAGTTCTTACCTGAGATTTGCTGCAAAGGTGTAACCGGACTCGGCCTAGTTGAGAAGCAATCCGACAAACTCGAAGTATCCACACAACTCAAACCACCATCCTTCGAAATTTGATGTAAGAGTGGGCATTTTGATTGGATGTCCCATGTTTCGGCACCTAAAGCACCTGAAAGGTAGTCTGTAATAATCCAAGCATTGGAAAAAAGTCCTCTCGCCCCACACAGCATCCACTTCAGCAGGTAACCCCAAACTTATATCAAATTCCACCATCACCTTGACTATCCTTCTATCAATACCAAACAAGGATTTCCTATCCAGCCGAATAAACCTACCCACCTTATTTGCCAATCCCATTAGTATATTTTCTGTCCATAACTCAATAGGAAATCTAGGGAGCACCATCCAAATGTGTCTTCGATTTTGTTTCTTCCTTTGATCTTGAATGTGTCATTAAAAACAAACCATAACCTTATAAATTAAAAAATATCAATCAATTTTTATTACTAAATATACCTTCAAGCATGATTATTATTTTGTTAGCTTCAAGCATTATTATTATTATTATTTCGTTAGTATTATATTGAATCAATATATAAAAAAAAATAAAAATAAAAATTTCTAATTTTGTGTATTTTTAAATAATTATTAATAATATATAATCAAGAAAATTATCTACTATTCAAAATATTTTAAATGTATCAATATACCATAGAAAATAAAAAAAACAAATTTGTTTCAAAATATTTTAAATGTATCAATATATCATAGAAAATCAAAGAACAAATTTGTTTCAAAATATTTTAAATGTATCAATATACCATAGAAAATCAAAGAACAAATTTGCTTACAATAATTAAAGAATTTTTAATTAAAATTTGATTATAAATGTATTATTATATTTTTTTTAAATTAACAAATTTGTTTACAATAATTAAAGAAATTTTAATTAAAATTTGATTATAAATATATTATTATATTTTTTTTAAATTAACAAATTTGTTTACAATAATTAAAGAATTTTTAATTAAAATTTGATTATATATATATATTATTATATATATATTTTAAATTAATGATGATGATAGCTAACATATTTCGGTTAGATTGCATTAATGTTAAATGTATTTTTATAATCATAAATATTAATAGATATATATGCATGATCTTCTACTTCATAATAAGAGGCACTAGCACCAATTGTTGTTTTTTGAAAAAAAAAATAATTCCGAGCTAGTGAGATAATCACTTGAGTTTTTCTTGCCACTGATTTGGTCAACTACGTGTGCAATTTAACAAGAGTCACGAGGTGGAAATGTCTTGACGTTTCCACCTAGGCCAAACTAAAGTATGTTTCCAATTGTATTTAGCAAATTGACTTTGAACTTAGCTAATCATGTCCTAGATCGACATTTACATAACTAAAAACAAAGCTTGTATGAATGTACTGGGTGAAAAACAAACACATCATTTTGCAAAGAGATAAGTAGAACCTGAAAGCATCATAGGTTTATTAATGCAACCAAGGTTGCATTGCATGGTGGCTAGAATCATTGATCATCAAGATCTTGGTATCCACATCGCAATACTTCAAAATACCATTTGGTCGAAAACCTAAGTGAGCGTTACTTAAAGCATACAACTAACAATTGAGGAAAAAATAAAATGACACTACAAGATTTTAATTTATTATTTCTCAGAGTTTTAAATATAATAGTTAACCCATGATAGTTATAATAAGATATTATAATACAAATATCAAATTGTTCTTCAAGTTATTGATTATTTAGTAATATATTAATATTTTAATCATGATGAAAATTATAATTAAATATAAAAGCATTGATGATAACATATTTATTACATAGCTTACCTATTATAACATACTTAATTCCGTGGCATGGAAAGAGAAATTTGGTAGAATAGTTAGGGTTCGCTAAAGATGGCCGAGCCCTAGCTCTCTGATGGCCGCTAGCGGCTGTCGCTGTCAGGAACTGTGGAGACTACTGCACTGACAACAGACGTGGCGACGTGGAGGACTCCAATTCTCGTGAATATTGCCATTGGTGTTGGGTTCTACGTCTTATTTCGAAGGTAGGTTAAACTCTTTTCCGGTTTTTACCGTTTTCCACTGCCCCTGTTCTTCTCTGTTCGTTTTTACTGTGTTTTCCGATTCCCTGCGATGGCAACCTACGATGAACAGCTGGACTATTCCTTTGACCCGTCAGATGAGATGCCGATTTGGACTCAGACATCTGGCGCCGGGTGGCTTGATGTGGCGAATATTTATGGGTGTGGGCAGGTGGGGTTTTCATCTGGAGAGACCCATTTGGAACCTGGTTTCTCACCGTCAAATTTTCTGGCACTATCCCCTGGCCTCTTGCCATTAACCATTCCATCACCTCATTTGTCATCGGCATCTCCTTTGAAGGAAACAGTGGCACCCCTCTGGTCCTCTGATCAAGTGATTCAGGACATTGAAGGCAAGGCGGCGATGGGTAGAGGCACTGCTCCTGCAAACGATAACACTATTGGACCGGGTAATTCAAACTTTCCTTCTTCAGATTCCCTCCCTGGTCTGATTGTTGAAGGGCCACAGGAAGAAATTGGTATAGGTTTTTTGGGGATTCACGAACAGCGTGGCTTTGCTAGTCCTTGTGTGGGCTCTGGTACCAGCTCGGAAGAGTGGGGAGGGCGTTCATCCGATGATTCAACCCAACTGGCGAAGTGTGGCAGGAAACGATGGTTGAAGCTGAGTAGGACAAAATACAACTACGCTCTTGGGGAAGATATTGAGTGGCATCAATTGGTCAAGATGACCAGTATCACATTGGTTGGTAAAGCGTTGGGAAGATCCTTCTCTTTGCATACCATTGAGGCTTGGGTGGCAGAGCACTGGGTTTCTCCGCTGGGCTATACCCCTGAGGTAGTTGAATTAACTCATAACTGGTTTGCTTTCAATTTTCATAGTGAAGAACAAGCTAAATGGGTTCTAAATTCAAACTGGAGTTCGGATCATTGTCCGGTTATGATCAAACCCTGGCATCCGATGTTTGATGCTAGTCGTGAACGTTTGGATTTGGTCCCTATCTGGGTTCGGTTACCTGGTTTACCTCTTCATTATTGGTCAGCGAGGCACTTCAAAGGTATTGGGAACCTGATTGGCACTTATTTGGATGGTGATTATACTTTCATGCAAACCCGTCAGTGGAAGGTAGCACGCATCCTGGTTAATTTAAATATCAAGGAAGGCCTAGCACTGGATGTCACACTTAGCTGGGGGCGCTATACTTATGTTCAGAAACTTGATTATGAAAATGTCCCATTTAGATGTCGTCGGTGCCATGCCTATGGACACCCGGTTGCAGACTGTAAGCTACCCTTATGGCGGAGAAATGGTGGTGGTCACCAAAATTCCAATGTTAAGGAGGCTCCTCCTCCTGTTGGCCATACAACATCAGTTTCCCATCATAATGTGGCGTTTGAAGCTGGCTTAGAACATGGACCTTCTCGGGTTATGGAGGCTCCTCCTTCTGCTGGTCTTGCAATTACTGAACCCCTTCCTATTGTGGAGGTCGAAGAGGGCTTGAAAATGGGACCGGTTAGGGTTGCGACACATGAGGAAGGATCAACATTGGAATCTGTACCTGTTGGGATCTTGCCTCCGGCTCCTTTCTTGGCCTCAGGGACTTTGGTTGTGGGTATTCCTCAATCCATAAACCCCCTTTCCTTTCATTTTGTTATAAATAATTTTTCTTTGGACAATCCAGACTGGTTGGAGGCACTAAAGCCCTTGATCGAGGTATTTTAAAGCCCTTGATCGAGGTATTTTAAAGCCCTTGATCGAGGTTTTAACTGCTTGATCGAGGGTTTTAAAATACCTCGATTGAGGGTTTTAAGTCTAAACAAACCCTCGATTGAGCGATTGCTCAATCCAGGGTTTGTTTAGACCCTCGATCGAGGGTTTGCTCGATTGAGGGTTTGAGACAAGAAAAAAAAAACAAAACAGGGCCCGGCCGGCCCTGTTTGTGCAATTGTTCGACAGGGACGGAGACAACGACCGGAACCGGAGGCCTCGACCGAGCTCATGCTCATGCCACCTCACCACACCGACACCACCTCACGACAGTGATGCCACCATGTCTTCTATTCCACCAGGTGGGTGGAATTCAAGCAAGTTTTTGTTATTTAAAAAAAATTTAAATTTTGTTTGTGTTACATAAAATTGGGTTTTTGATAAAATCTAGCTTGTATTTGGTTTTTATGAATTTGTTAGGATATAGCCATTGAAACTAAACGAGCATTGAAACCAAAAACCACCATTGAAACCAAACTAATTGAAAGAAACCCATTTGAAACTAAAACAAAAAACCATTCCAAAACAAAAACCAAAACCATTTGAAATTTGAAATAGGTTTAGGGTTTTAAATTTATTTTGCATTTATTTGTTTAAATTATTTGGTATATTTTTGTTTATATTAACCGGTAGCATTTCACCGCATAAATGCTACCGGTTTTATTTTAAAATGTGTTTTTACAAGCAGAAATGCTGCCCATTTTTTTTCAATCCTCTGAGAACGCCAAGAGGATTGAAAAAAAAAGTCATATATTACATTAGTTAACCTATAACTCTAAACCTACCAATATAACATCACAAAAAATTAATATTAATAATATAATATAAAAAATTAAAGAATGAATATTAATAGTATATATAATCATATATTATTTATTAATTTTTACTTAATTTATTTTAAAAAAATAATATTTAATATTGATAATATAATATAAAAAATTAAAAAATGAATATTAATAGACTTAAGGGTTTCAAGTTCTTGTATCTTCCCAACCTCTACATTCCTTGTCACAATGAATTCTCTTTTAAAACTAGGGCAAAATCATCCTAAACTAACAATAAAACCTTAAAAGCCATATTTTCCTTTCCTACTAAATTATATGTTCCTAATTAAGTTAGGAATAATTGATTTGATTGTGATAAAATTTTCTTCGAGTTACATTATGTTATCATGTAACTTTAGCTATATTTTAATAATAAAATTGTGCTATTGGTTAGAAAGGGATTATGGGGGTGATTTCCAAAACCTTTGCACAAGTTAACGATTCAGTTTTGAAAATCAAGTTAAAAAAAATTCCCATGAAGTCGATAAGCATTTACACGAGGTATACTTTGATTATGGATTTGTGCTTTTCTCGGTAACAAACTTGACATTATAAACAAAAATATGAAAATGAGTTGAATGCTTCATGGTGCTGATATGTTATTTTCTTTTATTAAAATATAATTTATTAGCACTTCTTATTGATTCACTTTGCCTCTTTGACACGACAATGACAAGTTTCATTTTTTCTTAGCATTTAATTTAGATCACTAGATATTAGAATTGTTTTTAATAAATATTTGAAGTTGATGCTAGTGGATACCTTAGATTATCAAAGTTTTTTTTTTTTGTTCTCAATTGTGTCATCATTTTGTACTTAAAGGCATACATGCCACAATTCCACAGTTAGTTTGTTTTATACTGATCTCTAGAAATTTGCCACATTATTATTTTGATACCACGAAGATACATACCACCAATGTATCAATGCAATGAATATATACAAGGGAGAGTGATTCAATCAACATCCAAGATTTGATCATGAAATCTATGCCATATCGATATATCTTATACACCCATTAAAAATAAATAAATAAAAATCATACGAAGGCATACCTTCTGTGTTCTCTTTTGCGCCAGATAGATTGTTTTGCAAAACTACATTGCAAGTAGAAAAGGCAAGTGTGGAAAAACAATTAGAAATACCTTTAGGTTCATAAACGCTTGGAGTATTTAAACAGTTTGATGGAGCTTGTAAATTAGGTTTTCGATTGTCTATGCCTTTATTACCTTTCCTGTCTTAAAAAGAGAATTTGACTTGTGGCATAGTGACACTAAGATTAGGGTAAATTTGTTGTTCTTAACATGAAACTTAGTTATATTCATTTCAAATATATATTGCAAACTTACTTATATTCATTTCAAATATATATTGCAAACCTACTTATATTCATTTCAAATATATATTGCAAATACGTTCAATAGGCTCAATATAACAATTAGTAATGCCCATAAGTTAAGTTGTGGTTTTTTTATTAAGTAATGCTTTTGATACAACCTATTGTTATATTCATGTACTTATTTTAAAGATATATTGCAAATATTTTTAATTAAGTGTAATATGACAATTGGCATAAAGTTAAGTTGTGGTTTTTAATGAGTAATGGTTCTGATACAACTTAGTGTTAGATTCAAAAATATGTTTTGGAATTGATATGAAATTTTATATTTTATACTTTTCAAGTTAGTTAGAGAGTTATCAGAGAATGTGAGTGATGGTCTTAATTTTTTTATCATGTTAAAGAGTATAATACATATAATGTGATGGGCCCATTCAAGTTTACAATATCATATTGGACACTAGATGAGTATAATTCATCATAAAATGTTCATTTGGAGATGGTATTTGTTCATTTGGACATGGTGAGGGATGCAATCACCGTTTCACTTTCTTGCCATTCAAGACTCACAGACCAAAATTGGGATTTTATTGCTAGTTAAGTTTTTAGATTTGTAGTTTTTCCTATCATTTTATGACTTTCCTTCCATGTTCATAGCATCAAGTGAGGTCATAGTGGCCAATAGGATCTCATTGGCACACAATAAGAGTCAATTCAAGCACGTTTGACTCATTTTGAACACCATAAATTTTGGATTTGGGGGAGGCCATTGCTAACTTAATTTTAAGTTCTAAAACCCTCACATATAAACAAAGGAGATGTTCAAGATGATAGTGTCAAATTTTGTCAAAATGAGAAAGTTTGCAAAATCTTCAACATTTACCCCTTTCACTAGTCACTGAGTGAGCTCCACTTGAGTTGGGCCTTGCATAAAAAAATGTTCTTAGGTATGCTATAAAAATAAAATTATTGTACCCTACAATACTTATAATAAGATTTATGATGAGCTCTCATTTTCTCGATTTTGAGTTAATATGCTTGATTTATGAATTGTGTAGGCTGTGCATCTCTATGGGGACAAATTTTATATTTACAATTTCATGATTCATAATCTATTCAAATCCAAAGCCTAAATGAAAAAATAAAACTAGTTATGGTATATGGTAGTTTGGTGTCATCCAATATATGTGTTCTTCAATACTTTCTCGTGATATGAAAGCATACCTAGGATCTGTTATAAATCGAAATAATAAGTTGATAAATGTTGTTAAATGTATAATTATTTAATACAAACTATATGTAAGTAGTTGCAAACATGGTTGACCATTCCTAATGTACGGTAGTATGGAAGAAAGGTGGAATCATATTTACATTTTTATTTTATTTTTATATATCTACCATGGTACATGCATGTATTTCCACAAAACACACAAAGGATGATTATTTGGACACATGAGGTAAAGGTATCTTTGAATTATCAAAATATTAGGTGTTCTTAAGTTGACACATGGAAAGGAAGCCTTTACATGTGGATCTCAATTTTTTCCTTCTTATTAACTCGTACACATGTTGTGTTCCTAGAAATGATTTAAACATTTTTCATTATATTTCATGTTCAATTTGTGTGAAAAATATGGTGTATGATGGTGATTTCATTGTATATTTATTTTAATTTTATATAACACATATGGTGTACCATGGTGAAATCACCTTCTACTAATTAGAAGTATCAACATGACACTAACCTCAACCTATGTCTAATATGTCTTTCATATCAGATGCTTTGTCTAAGATATCCACTATGTTCGAGGATTTGTTCAAGAATTTGAATTTAAAATGTGAAATTTGAAAGAGAATTAGAATTAGAAATTGAAATGTGATGTAGAGAGTCTTGAAGAGAGAGCTTCATTGCTTTGTGCTCCGCGAAGCACAAGAGGATCTGATGTCGCCCAACAGGGCGACCATCAATAGCGCTCTCGTTCACCGAGGAGTGATGCCAGGCCAGGGTCGGCTCCTACTGGTGGCGGCAGAAGGAGAGATAGTGTGTCAGTTCATCCCGACGACATACATGTGGATCCCCAGGCGGAGGATGTGCAACAAGACACAAGTGCATAAGGTGCATCAAGTGCGTATTTTTTGTTAGCACATTTTCAATAAATTTTTAGTATATAATGCATTGAATTTCAGTTGCAGGTTATAATATATATTTATAGTAACATTTGTGTTTTGGTTTGGATCGCAGGTGCCCCATCAGGGGGATCGTACGGCGATGAGGTCGCATAGATCACTCTCGCTGATATCACTGCCCAGCGAGAGTGGGTGAACTCATGTGTGTGCACATTGAGGGAAGATTCTCCTACATGATGATATTTATCCATGATGTTATCAACAGTTGATGAGATGTTGGCCCTCTACAAGAGGGTGGGACCTCTGAGTGACATTTGGAATCATTCATGCTGGAGGAGGAGACATGATGTCATTAGGATCCACAAATGGGAGGACGTCAAAGTCTCCATAAGAGGGCATGACGTTAAGGGTACTTTGTTTGACATCCCACCTGACCTCCCTTCCGGTCAACCGCTTAGACTCAGGGAGTTTAAGTTGGAGGCCGCTGCACCACATCTATATGATAGATTTGTCGGAGCGTGGGGCATATTCCCCCACCATGACCAGGTCCCTTTGTACTTTGCAAAACATGTTTATGCAGAGTTTGTTTTGGACATGCATCGAGATTACACCAGCACAGGGTCCCCGTTCTATGGGGCTGGTAGGGGACGCTCCTACCAATGTCCTGGAGCTCAGAGAGACCTTGCCTTCGTTCCACCCGCTCCGAGGTTGGTACCGTTTCCAGACAGGGCGGTTATCAGGTCAGGGGATGTGGCACAATCATCCCAGCTTGCTGCAGAGGCTAGAGTTGACCTTGCAGACTCGTTGTTCACTACCATGGGCAATGTTGTTGTTGCTGCGCATGGAGAGGCATATAGACCACCCCCTCCGCCTCCAGAGCCAAAGATAGAGTATGTCCCTAGTGACATGCTCAGGATTCTCGATGGCGAGGCCCTACTGAGGTATGTTGAGTCAGCCCGAGATGCATACTTTCGGTTGTATCGTAGATCCATTGCTACATGATAGGTATACTTTTGTACAATTATGTATATATGTTCTTCATGTTACATCATATTATATGTCATAAATTGAATGGTTAATAATACTTAAGGGAGTTTTATTCTATTGCTCCATGCAGGGAAGCACATTCATGGATCAACTCTTTGCTAGTGAGCCATCAGTTGGTCCATCCGCTTGTCCCAACCCACGGGCGGCAGTAGTCGAGGTAAGTTATAATTTATGTTCTAATTTAATTTGAGTTTATTATTTCCCAGTTTAAATAATTTATGTTTTATTTTTTAATTTTTGAGATTTTATGTTTTAGATCTTAACTTCAAATGAATTTCAAATTGTACAGAGAAAAGGAAGGGGGGTAGATCCTGATGATGGACATGAGGACAACGAAGGTCCTCACGAGCCGGGTTGAGACACAGATGTGAGTTTTAATTTATGTTCCAATTCATGTTATTTAGTCACATTTAGTAATTGATTTTTGTACTTTATGTTTCAAATTTTGAATTATAACTTAAATTATGTTAAGTAGTTTTAATTTTTAATAAATCTAACTTATTACATGTAATGGCATATTACACAGGCATCGCTACAGGTGGGTGTCAATGCTGCAATGGATTTCACATATGATTGGGATGCAGCTCGAGTACATGTTCCTGATGAAGGGCCATCTACTCGTATTCCTACCTAGATCCCGGATATCACCATTGAATCAACGAATATGGATGTATTCATTCATGGTTTACCGTTTCAGAGCCAGCATCGGTCTACTACACGTGAGGGCGGTCAGAGGGACGATCAAGAGCCTCGTGGGGGTAGTGGCCAATGAGTTGATGATCTATACATTTCCATGTTTTGGATATTTTCATGTTTTGGATGATCTATATATACGTTATCATGTTTTGGATATGAATTTCTATCATTTATACATGGACTTTGGATGTGGACTTTTGGATATTTTGTATATTTTATAATATTGATGTCTTCATGTGTATTTTGTATATGAAATCGATTGTTTTTTATATTAGATCTGGATATAGTTATTACAGTTACAAATTTATGTTTTGTCGTTTCAAATGCAAATTTAATGTGTAGTTACAATTTAGTTCAATTTAAAATGCAAATTTCGACTGCATTAGAGAACATCTTCCAAAATTTAGAATTGAATACATACATTACGTTTTAAAATTGAAATTCCAATTCCAATTCAATTACAATGTAAAATTTCAAATTTAATGTGTAATTTCAATTCCAATTTAAAAGTTCGTTTTCAACTACATTACAATTGCATAAATGAAATCAACATGTAAAATTAGAATACATTTGAAATTACAATTACATTATGTTGTCTACACATTACAATTCAATTACAATTCACACATTCCAATTCAATTACAATTTAAAATTAAAATCTCAAATTTAATGTGTAATTTCAATTGAAAATTCAATATGTTGTTCCAATTTACAAGTTCAATTTCAATTACATTACAATTGCATTTGAAATAGCAGATTTTAAATTAGAATACATTGTACAATCTAAAATTTAAATTTTACAATTTTACATTGTATATATATGTATTTTAAATTCTCTTGATTGTATTTGAAATCAAAATAAAAAATTAGAATACATTTGAAATTGACATTTTGCATTATGTTGTCTACACATTACAATTCACTTACAATTTCCACATTCCATTTCAATTACATGGAAAATTTAATGTGTAATTTCAATTGAAAATTCAATGTGTTGTTGTATATAAGAATGTTTTTGTCCATTGAGAGTGTGAAATATCCCTTGAGACAAAATTATCTAATTACAAGTTATATAGTATGTAGGTAATCTTTGTGTTCTTTTCTTTTAAGTGTGTGCTCTAATCTAACGTCATAAAAGTATGGTTTGTTTTCTTGGCAATGGGCATAACCACCTAGTTAATATAAGAAATGAAAATATGTTGATAACACACACTTGTACAACTATGGTAGAAATTATGTTTGTACAACTATTTCATATGGTTGATGTTTTGATGACAAATGGAGATAAAGGAACCATTTGATCCAACTAGGTAAGTTGCATATATGAAGGCATGTACAAGTTATTACGTTTCCATGTTATTATTACGTTTACGTTTCAACTTTCATTATTACGTACAATCCATGTCTATAAAAAACAAAGGCATGTACAAGTTGTGTTTTGGTTTGATAATTGAGTTTTTTTAACGCAAGCAAGGCCATATAATGCTAAATAATTTCTCTCAAAGAGATTCCATGCCTATGCATGCAAAACTGCATGATAAAGATGGTTTTTGATGCATGTAATCCAAAAATTGAGAATGTTTGATGGTTAGAAATTGTAGTGATTGTTTGTAAGTTGTGCCAACAATGGGTATTGTTTGCATGAAAATATATTCAAATATTATGTGTAAGTGCCCTTTAGTTGAATTGTATTCTCTATCTCCTATGTTATATTCCATGTAGCACCAAGTGCCAATATTTTTATTAAATGGAATGAGGAGAGGAAAAAAAAATTGATCATAACTTTGATATGTTCTTGGTAACAAAACTAATTGATTATTGTTGAATGAAACATTTTTTCAATACATTGGTATTTGATAATATTTTAATATAATTGATAATGAAATACAATGTAATTGATGACGAAATACAATGAATGGATTATAATGTATAAAATTTTGCAAATTTGAAATCAAAATTTAAAATTAGAATACACTGTACAATTCAAAATTTAAATTTTACAATTCGACATTGTATATAGATGTGTTTTAAATTCTCAATTACATTACAATTGTATTTGAAATCAAAATTTAAAATTAGAATGTACATTACAATTTAAAATTGAAATTTTACAATAACATTATATTGTCTACACATTACAATTCAACTATCTATTATATTTTTAATATTATTTTTAAAGCATCTAAACAAATACCTATAAAACTATTATGGATGAAGTTCATGGAGAATTGACCATACATTCAAGTGTATTCACATTGGAACACCATGACCCAAATTTCACAAAAGCCTCCCATCTAGTATTTGCATTCTTGACATTAAAGCATCTACAAAAATACATTTATAAAACAACCTCCACAAAAATCTCCAAAAAAATATTACACAAGACAACATGAAAACTATGCCAATGATGCAAGTGGCATACATGTAACTCATTCATCTAGCCAATGGGTTATAGGAATGCAAGTCTCCATAATACGATCATGGTCAGCTTCTGTCATCTTCCATCTCTTTGGATCACCTATTTTCACCTTGATTTCTGTTAGATGTATCCGAGCTGCCACCACCAAATGACTGTATTGACATGATATATATTCAGGCATAAAATCTCTGTAAATAATTTGATCACCTTGTTTTTTCACTTTTTCAAAAAAGTGTCCCATTAGAACCATGTCTCCAGTTTGGTATGTGAAGTCCCCATCTTGGTAGGGTCGCACCAACCTAATTTTTATTTGCGTGCACCACATCAAATAGTATGCCACATTTTCTTGGTTGTGGGGGGGTGCAATGACAACGCATACATCACCTGCAAGATACATTACAAATATTATTCAAATGTTGTACGTGCATTTATACAACATTTGTATATGTGTAATATATAATGAACTAATTAACTTAATGAAGACTCTTGTACCTTCCCTAACCATATCAGAAACTCGATCATGATCTAATGAGACCATTGCCTCTTTAGTGTGCATCTCTTTCCATGTTGGAATTGGATGTGGGCCCTTTGGATTAAGAGAGATATATTTCCATGGTTTCACATATACATCATTTTCACAGTGATCAAGCCCACATCCATTTGCATCAATGCAAAAATCGCAAAAACAAGCATACTTCCTCATTTCAATGGAAAATATGTCACCCATGTCTTTACTTCTAACATAATGTAATTCCCTCGTACTAGGGATGGTCTCACAATACCACGGCATGTATCTATTAACATCTCCAAGGGAAACATCCCAAAAGAACCTGCATGGAATTCAGTTTGTCATATGTAAATTCCTATCGAGTATGTGTTCTTTTGGAAATGATGATATTGAATGTTATTAGCTTATTAATTGAGTTTGGATTTTATTACCTGCACACCGTCCTTGCTTGTTCGTGACCTTGATGTCCCAAATGACGTGTGCAACAATCAACTACTTTAGTGGAGCATTTGAGCCGGGTTGTACCATGACTCATCTGGTACCTTTGAAGTGCTCGTTTCACACATGCACCTGCACCATCATGTTCACCCTTTCCATGCCCTATCTCAAAAAATATCTAGGTGTGTCGGATTCCTGTCTGTTTGTGAAGGAGACTCAACCAATAAAATGAGCGTGCCGATTTGAATTTCCCTGCACACCCATCTGACTAAATCCAGTGTTTAGTAAATGATACGCCTCTCTGCCTGAATGAATCATAAATCAACCCAAAGCAGTGTTGAACGAACAATGTGTCATGCTCATGATCATCACTAACATAAAAATGGTACTCCTTGATCACTTCACGTGACTGAGGAGTGCTATCCCTACCATCAATGTTTTCCTGAGCATGTCTATACAATACATGTACGAAGATAGACACCTGGTCAGAGTGATAGTACTCACTCTGTATCTCTCTCTGAGGAGCAAAGGTGTAATTGTCCGCAAAGTCTACCATTGATAAGATTGTGCCCGACTCAAATAACTCACGAGAATGTTTGAATTCTGAAGCTTGCCACCTGGACCTATGGGAGTGCTTTATGTATTTATAAATCTGACTTTGAAACTTCTCCATGAAATCTGAAACATTAATCGCATCATCGAGCAAGTCGATCCTCTTGGATGGCATAGATGAAGAAGATGTTGGATTCATGGTGATGTATTCGTACCTCTTCCACCTAACGGTGATATCTGACAATCCATGGTGTGTTGGATCGATAGAAAAGTTCCTATGGAACAATGTCAAATCACCGCGTTCATGGCATTTTCTCCCACTTACACACCTCTTATTGAAAAATACGTGTTCAGGATTCCTATTGCATAGTATCATACAAATAAAATCTCGCACTGTGTGAGGAGCTAGTACATCGTTCTAGTGTCTTTTGCAAAAATCCAGAAATGTGTCATAGTATAGTTGAAATTCAACATGGTATCAGCAGCAACAAGTGTCGCGAATCGTATTCGGCCTAATATAACACGATTTCAATTTGTTGAACATGCTAAATGATATTTGAACACCAGGATTGGTTTCTTGGAATTCCTCGTAAATTGCAACTCCCGTCATCTCCATCACATGCTTACAATGCTCCTGATAAATGCCTTTGGATAAACATTGTCGCAGGACATGCTTTCGATTTGGAATAACATAAGAATGGCTATCCCAAAACTCTATCACCTTCTCTCTAATGCCTACTGCCATCCTGCCTCGATAGGGTTCCCTACAAATAAGAGCCCAAAAAGTAGCTTCATCATTTTCATCTATCCGGACCTTGAATTTAGTATATTTGAGCAATGTTATTTTTGAAACATTGAGCAATGATGCCATTGTTGATACCATTTGATTTCTTGAGGTGCTTTATGCCACAACAACCATTGTAATTTCCCTACGAGCAGCTCAAGTATCATTTTTTTTATTTTTCAAATGAAGATAATGCAATTCTTACATTTTTTATTGCATTCTCGCATGTCTTTTTTGTTTTAATATCTTGAAAACCCAACAACTTTGTGGCACGTTTCAATTTTTTGTGTTTTATCAACCCATGTAGGATTTGAGCTTGTGCCATAGTTGAATGTTGTTCAAAATATGACTTGATTATGTTATTGACATGCTCTATAACTCTCCGGCCAGGAATCGAGTTCCCAATCTCTTCTTGTGCAGAAACAACTGCACAATCCTCTAGAAAATTTCCACCCCTTCCAACCCCACTGCAACTCCCAATTATACTTTTAATGTGAGAGGGAAAGGTGTCATGTGATGGCTGATCAGGATCATGAGGGGGTACAGGGTCATGTGATTCTTGATCACCATGATGTGATGTCTGACCATAATCTCTCCCTACATAACATGTAAATTAACAAATTGAAAATTTGTTACTTGATAGTTGTGCATTGAACTTTAAAATTGCTACTAACTTGAAATTTGATGTGGAAATTGGAAAATTGAAAATTGCATGTGAATTGAATTTTCCAACTAATACATTTAGCTTGAGAATTGTTCTAAGTAAAAATTGAAATTGCTCAAATAACTTGAAATTGTTAACTTAATTAAACTTGAGAATTGTTCTAGAAGTAAAGTATGAAATTGTTTGTAACTTGAAATTGGTCTAGTAACTTGTACATTTAATTTTAAAATTGCTAGTAACTTGAAATTTGTTGTACATGTAAATTAACAAATTGAAAATTGCTAGTGACTTGAGAAAAATGTACAAGTATTGAAAATACATTAAAACAAGAAAATTTTTTGTAACTTAATTTCAAAATAACTAAATATGTACATGCAACTTGAAATTCTACATTTAGTTTGATAATTGCTAGTAAAGTTTGAAAATCAAGTATATATATTTAACTCAAGATAATTATTAATAACTTGATAAAAATTATTGTGGGCATAAAAATTAATATTATTTATAATCGTCACATTATATAATTGTGGGCAAATAGTCTTTATGCAATTTATGTCCATTTTACTTTGACATTACAAGAAAAATGTTATTTTAACCTTATGGTATAAAATAAATAAATAAATATTTAAAATACAAGTTGCAAATCACCACAAAAAATAAATGATTACAACACTTCTACCCTAGAATTTCAAGGACAACATCATGCATCCCATGTTGTATATACGTGAAATAAATTAAGATTGGTTTTTTACCCATGATAACATATCTACTATACTCTAAATATTATTATATCTATTATACCTATGATTTAGAGATGAATACGATATTTAATTAAAAACATTGTAATGATAATAATATAATAAAATTGCAATTTTAATTTTAAGAAATTGTAACTTTGGCAATTACAAATTCAACAATCAAAAGATTGAGCATAAATTGCAATTTTGACAACTATTAAGTCACAATTCAAATTTCAACAAACATGTGATTGATAATAAATTCATATTTTTTGTATGAAATTTAGATAAGTACATATTGAAATTTAAAGAATTTTTTTAATTCAAATTGCAATTCAACTTAAATTCCAATTTTGACATTTCAACAATTATGACAATTAAAAATTTGGCAATTCCAACAAATATATGATTGAGGAGAAATTCATAATTTTTAATGCATAATTAACATTTTCATTAGTTGACGATTTTGCAATTTCAACAATAAACAATTATGGAAATTGTAATTTTTATCATAAGTTGCAATTTAAGGATTTTTTTTTATCAATAATGCTTCACATATCAATGCAAGGTTGCAAACATTGCAAATAATTATTTCCAATTTGTCCTTTAAACAAAATATATGATTCTAATCATTAATCTTTACATGGTGATATGTCATGTTATGTAAATAAAAGTATGTGATAGATTGAACTTTTAAATGAAATTTTTTTAAAGTAAACATTATAATTAAATAGCTCTTTGAACATTCTTTTGTTTTCAAATATTCATAACTATGAAAATGTTTCCAACCACCATAACTATGAAAATATTGCCAACCACCATAACTATGAAAATATTCATTCATTTGTTTTCAAATTGAATAAATTCTAACTAATACATAACTATCATAACATGTTCATTTCAAAATATTCATTCATTCAAGTTTTCAAATTGAATTTTTTAACAAAACAAGAATTGAAATTACATTTAACTTGAAATTGTTAGTAACGTAAAAATTGCAGTTAGTTAAATATGTAGAATTTAACTTGAAAATAGTGTCCAAGTGTACATTTAATTTGAAAATTATTCTAATAACATTGAAACTTGTTAGTAAAGTTTAGAAATTTGAAAATAGTTAATATGTACATACATTTTAATTTGAAAATAGAATCTAGGTGTACATTTTATTTGAAAATTGTTGGACAATAAAATTGAAAATTGTTAGCAACTTTGAAATAATTTGAAAATAGTTAAAAACATGTACATGTATTAACATGAAAATATAATCTAAATTTACATGTTTCATTTGAAAATTGTTCAAATTTAACATTTGTTAGCCACTTGAAAATTGTTCATTTAACATAAAAATTGTTGCAAACTTTGAAATTTAAATAACAGATACATGAAATAAATAAGAATATTATTATAAATAAATATGAAACAAATTAAATTATGAAATTTAGTTAAATTTATTGGAAAATTGTTACTAATTTTGTAAATTATGTAGCATGATATTTAAATTATGATAGCATGTAAGTCAATAATTTACCTTGGTTGTCCTCCATTGGAATTTGTTGCACCAAATGTGCATCTTCTTCTTCTCTCAACCTTGCTCTTTTTTGTTTCATTCGTTCTCTATTCTTCTCATGCTCTTCATTGTCATTTTGTTGTGTAGCATGTGTTTTTTTTTTTTTTTAATCTATTCCCCATCAATCTACAATGAAAACAAACAATTTTTTTTTCAAATTGTTATATCAAACAACAATATGTTAGTATGAAATCTTGAAATATGCCTACAAAGAAATCTTACATGTCTAATGAGCTCTAATTCAACAACATGAAAATGACAAAGCTTTAATTCAACAAGATCAAAATGACAAAGCTCTAATGGAAAAAAAAAACTAGCAATGAGTAAAATTATTGTTTTTGATTAATTGTTAGTTGTTTATATACAGGTTGGTTGATATTTTTAGGAGGGAAGGGTAGTTGGAAACATTAATTGTTGCCAACTCCTTTCGCGGGTTCGCCAAAGTTTGTTTTTATATTTTTTTTGCACAGACGAACCCTCGATCGAGCTTATTTTACTGACCCTTGATCGAGCTAATATCTCAATCGAGATCTTGTTAAACCCTCAATCGAGGTCCTGTTAAACCCTCAATTGAGCTATTTGAAATACCTCGATCGAGCAAATAGCTCGATCGAGGGCTTAAAAAATAGGTCGAGAGCCCTTTTCACTGCAGAATGAAAGTTTTGTCTGCCTTCCACAGAGTTAAACCATGTCGGGTGAAAAAATGAAGATGGGTGTCTATTTTGGGGGGTCTCGTGAGAAAATAATTCTGTTTTTTTCATGTCTTCCAACTTCG
The DNA here is from genome assembly GCA_027924585.1 of Larix kaempferi. Taxonomy (NCBI): domain Eukaryota; kingdom Viridiplantae; phylum Streptophyta; class Pinopsida; order Pinales; family Pinaceae; genus Larix; species Larix kaempferi. The sequence goes on along the minus strand of BSBM01000088.1, from coordinate 13,083,707 downwards.
GGCGAACAAAAGTGATATTTTTATTTAAAATTTCACTTTGCCGTAAAAAGAAAACTTTTGTAGAATTATGTTAGCTTTCTACTCATAATTTTTTCAATTTTTTTTATTAAGATTTGATATGTCGATCTCGCAAATGTTTGACAGTGTGTTCTTATAAAATGAAAAGACTACAAAAGAGTTATGATTTGTTGCACCACTAAAATCGTTGTTAGACTTGTGTTTTGCAAAAACTGAAAATGCTACGACAATCTACACACAATGTACTAACGCGTGACTATAAGTTTGCATCCAATGGACCTCTATACTAATTATTATATTTTTTTAAAGTCGATCCATGGGGAAACTCAGTCGATTTTCAACAACCTTTTTGTTGCACCACTTTTCTCTCAACCCGCTATAAAATCAAAAAATCTAAGACCACCCTTTTGAAGTAGACACGTCAATGAATCGACCCACATTTTCTTCGATTTTTTTGGTGTTGTATTTACAAAGTTATGGATTTTTCTTTTCGCTGTTTTTTTAAAGAGCTGAATCATAACTCGACACATGTTACAAATATAAAACTTAAAAAATATCAGTTCTTATCTATATACAACAAAATTTATACCCTCGTAAAGTAGATTCAATAATGAATCTACTGGTATGAAGTCCGACATTCGTTTTGTTGTGTAAGAGGTGGTTTTCTCCTTCCGAAAATGGAGAAACCTGAAAATTTTGCAGAGATCTGAATCGGTCATGTTTCAGAGATTATTCGGCCGAATTAATTATTCGGCCGAATAATTATTCGGCCGAATAATTATTCGGCCGAATAACTGTTTTCCGTAACGGTGCCGTAACTTATAGCGAAGGTTATTCGGCCGAATAACTAAACGGAAAAAAAATTTCGTCGGCCGGAAAAAAAATAAAAATAAAAATTTATACTCATATAAATAAACATAAAGTTAATTCATTATTTTCGCATGTTTGAACTTCGCATTTTTTTGTCAAACTAATTTCGGAAGGAGGATATAATTTTTGCAAAAGGAGGTTTTTACAAGGTATGTTTCTTCTTCTTCTCTACAAAAGGCACATTGAAGGAGTTTTTTTTTCTAAGGCATATTTACAAGGAGTTTTTCCAAACTATCTCTTTTCTTGTTGCATTTTTACAAAGAAGACATTTTTTGCAAAATGAGGTTTTTACAAGCTATGTTTCTTCTTCTTCTTTACAAAAGGCACATTGAAGGAGTTTTTTTTTCCAAGGCATATTTGCAAGGAGTTTTTCCAAACTATCTTTTTTCTTATTGCATTTTTACAAAGAAGACATTTTTTGCAAAAGGAGGTTTTTACAAACTATGTCTTCTTCTTTTTTACAAAAGGCACATTGAAGGAGTTTTTCCAACATATCTCTTTTTTATTGCATTTTTACAAAGAAGACATTTTTTGCAAAAGGAGGTTTTTACAAGGTATGTTTCTTCTTTTTTCCAAAGGCACATTGAAGAAATTTTTTTTCTAAGGCATATAAATGCAAGAAGTTTTTTCCAAATATTTATTTTCTTGTTGTATATTTGCAAAGAAAACATTTTTTTGAAAAAAAGATTTTTACAAAGTATGTTTCTTCTTCTTTTTTCCAAAACACATTGAAAGTGTTTTTTTTAAGGGATATTTGCAAGGAGTTTTTTCAAAATATTTCTTTTCTTAGACATGTTTGCAAGGAGGTTCTTTGCAAGGATGTTTTTTTTTCAAAGTAGCTTTGCACTTTTTATTTAATTGAAAGAGGTTTTTTTCAAATAGTTGTTTTCAGTTCATGTTTTTATAAATTCCGTAAATGTTTTTAAATCTTAATTTATTTGTTTTTACTATAAAGTAACATGATTCTTTAATTTATCGTCTATAGATTAAACAACCATGGGCAATAAGAGAAATCGTAAAAGAAAAGCTGATCGTAAACGTGATGATGATGATAATAGAGAGAAACAAAAACTCAGATATATTGCCAAAAAACAAAGGGTTGCTGAAACGGAAGAGAGAACTATTGAAGATATAAATACAGATTTACATGACAATGTTGAAGAAATGGAAATTGAAAATAGAGTACAAGAAGAACAAATTGAAGTTGAAAAGAACATTGTAGAAGATGTAAATAGTGATTTACATGCTAATGTCGATGAAATCAATATTGAAGATCAAGTTCAAAATCCAGAAATTGAACCTGGTATGTATATATCATATATTTTCCAAATTCATTTTTTTATAATGAATTTTATTTTTTGATATATGTTAAATTTAATTTAATTTGATGTATAGGTACTTTTACTATTGATGATGAAATGTTAGAAGACATTGATTGCGACAAATATGGAGAAAAACTACCAGTACATGTTGCACGATATCGTGCTACAAAATTTTATGATGAAGTTCTCAAAGATTACTCAATAGCAGGACAAGCACAAATTTTGAGATGTTTATTAGTGTCCAAGAAATTAGAAGGTGCTACATCGTTATTGGGTATTCACAAAGTAACAAAAGAGTCGAAATTGAAACAAAATGTGATGGAAAATATAGGCGATGCAATAAAAAAATTTGGAAAATCCAGGAAGAAAGATATCAGTGCTGCACGTAAAGCAATTCATACAGCAATTCTTTCAGCTAGTACTAAACAAAAGCGTTTGACAACAGAACTAGCAAAAGCAGTTGGAACATCAAGAAAAACATTATACAAACATAGCAAATTCAGAATGCAAATAGATGAAAATAATGAACTTGCTTGTTGGGCAATTATTTGTAGACAACCTTACAAAGATAGATTAGGAGCAGGGGTTAAAGATATTGTACGAGAATATTGGTTGGAACATGCTCGAGTTTCACCAAATGCAAGAGATGTGATACGCAAAAGAATATCACGAAATGTATATGAAAGCCAACCAAAACATATAATGGACATGACACAAGTACAATTGTTCAATAAATTCAAGGAAGATCATCGTGGAATTAATATATCAATCACTACATTTGTGCAACAAAAACCATGGTATGTTCGACCTATAACTATACGTGATACATGTTGTTGCCGTTATCATGTGCAATTTCAGTTATATTATGACACGTTTCTTGAATTTGGTAAAATGTTTTGGACAAATTCACCACCTCCGCCGACGATACGTGAATTCATATCTCAAATTTTATGTGAGAGAAATCACGATGAAGTATTTTATTCAAAGAAATGTGTCAATGGAAAACATTGTCATCATTGTGGAAATTTGGTGTTATTCCACAATAAATACCCTATCGATAATGATCAATCGTTGTCAAATGTAAATGTTGATTGGAAAAGATACGAATACATCAACTATACTACAAGTTCTAGTGATTCACGTTCCAAAAGAATTGATTTGCTAGAAGACAAGATATGCGTCACAGATTTTCTCAAAAAATTTGAAAACGAAATTTATAAATACACTCAACATTCACATAGAGCACGATGGCAAGATCTTCAATTCAAACAGTCTCGTGAAATTTTTCCACCCGGAACAATTTTGTCGGTGGTTGATTTTGCTGAAAACTATACATTTGCTGCACAAAACGAAATACAGAGTGAATACTATCACTCTGACCAAGTTTCGATATTTGTCCATGTTGTATATAGACATTCTCAACAGGATATCGATGGCATTGAAAGCACATGTGACAATCGAGATGTGATTAAAGAATATCACTTCTATATCAGCGATGATCGTACACACGACACACATTTTGTCCAACATTGTATAGAAAATATTTTCTATGACTCACTGAAAAAACGCGAAGTCAAATTCAAAGAGCATTGGATATGGTCTGATGGATGTGCGGGTCAATTTAAATCTTCACGATCATTTTTTTGGTTATGTCGACTTCATAAAGCGCTGAACATCAAACATCGCTGGAATTTCTTTGAAACTGGGCATGGAAAAGGTGAGCATGATGGTGCAGGAGCATGCGTGAAAAGAGCACTTCGAAGATGGCAAATGAACTATTCTTCAGCACGGTTTTTTTGTCCAATTATCAAAATTGTTGTGCCCAATATATTTTTTCATTGAGATTTTATGAATATTTTCTTGAATGACAACTAAGCTTAAATGGTTGTACTTTAACATGCTTAAAAATGAATTCAAATATAATTTAAAAATTCAAAAGTACTTTATTCGGGTCCCCATATGTCTATTAGACCACTAAGGGATGAGATAACGGATGTGGCTATGCCCACTCCGCCCCGAATTTTTACTTTTGGTTGATTAATACTAACGAAAAAATACAAAAAGACCTATTAAATTTTGTAGTATATTAATCCATCGAACATGTTTCTTTAATACATACTTCACCATAAATATGATCTTAAATAGATGTCTTAAAATTGTAACCAAGTTCTCCGTCCCAAATCTTTAATTTAAAATATCGCTTGTGCAAATTCACATAACTGAAATCATGGCAAATGGAGATAACGATCATTTGATTTTTAATCACAAGCAAGGATTCCAGGATTGTGAAGCTTATGCTAAATTAGAGAAATGATTATTTACAACAAATCAATGAAAATTCATCAAATTGTTGTTTAAAATCATTGCTCTAATTTAGCACAAACTTCACAATCCTGGAATCTTCGCTTATGATTAAAAAACAAAAAACCGTTACCCCCATTTGCCATGATTTCAGCCTTCATCAAATGTACCTGAACATTGAAAATAAAAATTAAATTAATTAAAAATCCATTAATTTTGCCCAACATTAATTCTTACCATAACATTCATTTTCAACATTGAATATTTCCTAACTTAGATTATCATTTTAAAAACATTTCCAACACCTCCCATTCATTCCTACCCTTGGGTTGCACCTATCAAGACATTTTAAACATTCATGCAAAACATATTATAATAACACTTATTCTCAACATAACAAATTGAAAACATTCATTCTTCCATAACACCTCCCATTCATTCTTTCCCAACATTTCTTTTTCTCTAACACCTCCCATTCATTTTTTTCCAACATTGATTCTCAACATTCAACATTTCCCAACTTGAAATAACATTTCAAACATTCCTAACACTTCCCATTTTCTAACTTCATAACATTCATTGTCATCATTCAACATTTCCTAACCTTGGATTGCACCTATAAAAACATTTCAAACATTCATGCAAAACATATTATAAATATTATCAAAACTCATGCAAAACATATTCTAAACATTTACCAAATGAGAAATAATGGACATGTACTCATGTATATAATCCAAAAAAGAGTTGATGAACTTGTGAATTCAATGTACATATATATATAATCAAAAAATAAATACCCTCCATGTTCAAAACAACACCAATATATAGATATCAACAAAAACTATAAAGTCTGAACCACTATCCATCTCGACCAATATCTTTCCACTATTTTCCACTAGGACCTTCCCTGGGACTCAACTCCACCTACAACACACAAAAAAACAAATTATAAATTTAGATCATAAATTATTTAAACAATTTTAAACTAAATTCAAAATATTAAGATATTAAACTCATCTACAAAACAATTCAATTATTAAAAAAATCGTACATCAAATTCTTTGGATGCATGTCCACCACTTTTTTCCCCTAGAGACTTTCCTTTGGCTCCAAAAGATCTCAAAGAGCCAAGCTGCAACATGTACAAAAACAATTTTCAAATAAATCAAAAAAATATAAAACATTAAACTTATGTCAAAAATCATTTCTAGTTCGACAAAATTACCTCAGTGCCAATATCGGCATTCATTAAAGACCCCACATCTTCGCCCCCAATTTCCAAGTGGTCTCTTCCCTAAAATTTAAATTTTGTTAGTAAATAAAACATAGTAGATACAAATAATAAATTAAGCAAATTAACTTAAAACCAAAACAAAAAAATTAAAATCATTAGCTCACAAGAGATGGTAAATCATCTAAAAAGTTGGAATCTAATGAAACCTGCATAGATAAGTCAAATTAACAATAAGATACATTGATATTTATTAAAATTCAAGTAAACAAAAAAAATATCATGTTCAATCATAAATATTATAATTAAAATACCTCTCCTGAGCGCTCTTCATTTTGACTAGGATGCTCTTGATTTTGACTACTGGAGACTCGAAAATTATTTGCATTTAACATTCTCGTAAACTACAAACAAAATACATTTGCTTAATATACTTATTCCCATGTAGCAAAATATTCAATTCAAATTGATTAATAAAAAATCAAATAGATTATCATAGCATAATCAACAAACCTCTCCCATGCTCGATGTGTCATTAGATAACACATCTGAAGCTATATCTCGACAAGACTTAGCATAAGCCCTGAGATCATCAATGCTCAATGCATCTACCTCGTCATTCGTCTTGTAGACAAAACTCTGACGAAGAATAGCGCGAGCCTTCTCTCGCCCCAAACCAACTTCTACTCCTGCAAGAGCTGAAGCTAAACCATCACCTACTGATTCCCTTCCAATTGTCCCTATTTGAGATGTTGTCTCCATCTCTGATCTTAAAGCCACAACCCTTGGTGGATGAGGTATCTCAGGTGGAGGTTGTATAGTGGCAGGGTCTCTAAGAGCACCTTTTCGATTATATATTCTACCCTTTCCAGCTCCATAAAAGTCAGAGGGAACATCAGTATAGTTAGGCTTCATACCTAGAAAAAACTCCGCATAAAAAAATCTAGCAAAATAATTAGGAACCTCATCGTTCCAAGGCAATCGACCATAAGCTGCAAGAAATCGATCATATATGAAATGTGCAATTTGAGGATGCTTGAAATATTGCACTTTCAACATTTTTCGCTTAAGGCCTTCTTTGAAATTGAACATTGAATTGGCTTGTTCTCTACTGACTCTCTCCTTCACAACCTCCCACTTATCTGGACCCATAACTTGCTCCTTTCGCATCCGCATCAAATGAACAAAACTATTTGTAGTTGGTCCAAGTTCATCGTATGCATCAATGAATTTTTGCAAAGATGCCAAAACAACCTCTAGACTTTGTCGACTCTCTGGAGGGAGATCCAAAGAACAAAGATCATTGTTCAACCTGTCATAGTGGGATTTACAACTTTCAAGAATAGTTTGTTGCACAACACCTCGCCATGGAAGCTCATCAGGTAAATCAGACGGATACGTTGATATGGGTGTACACCCCTCAGCTAGTGGAACATATGTCGTCCTAGCTCTAGGAGGAACTTCAGGACCCTGCTCTCCACCCACACCTATTCCATCATCTATATTCCTATCTTGATCTTCCCCTCGCTCCATCGAATTACGCACATCTTCTGAACATCGCTCTGCTTCAAATATAGCCGTAGTCAAAAATTAACTTTTTCCATAAATTCAACACACAAAAAATACAAATTATACATTATTAAACATTAATGTTCATACCAACAGAACGTTGGGATCGACGCTCTCCCACAGAAGACAAAGGAGAATCATTTGTACCCCCTCGAACTTGTTGGTGATCAAACGACTGGGACCCATGCAATAAACCTGAACCCTGCGGTGAATTCGACAACCTTCGACTACCAATTGGAACACCAATTCCTGAAGATTGTGATGACCTCCTACGCTTTCCCTTCGCAGACTCTCTTTCCATTTGATATAACTTCTAAATTTACACAAACATTAACATATTGAAAATGTACATAACTACCACTACAAGCATCAAGCCAATATTTGATTAAAAACTCCAACAAAATTTAAGTCCCCCTCCTAACTCTAATTAATTAACTAAAATTCCTTACCCTACCTAATATTGCAACATAAAGAACATATCTAATAATCATTTCATTATAAAACACAATTAATTGAAATAGTATAATCACCTTAAAAACTTTTAATCCAACAAATATGTTTGAATTATACATGTCAACAAACAAACATCTCACTAAACATATATATGTATTCTTATTAAAAGAATTCTAACTTATATTTATGATAATACAATTTACACACATTGAAGTTGTACATGTTAACTCTACAAACTCAAAACATATCTATTAAAAATCTGCATACAAAATGCAGAGCTTCCTCAAATAGTATAACATAAATATACCCTTATTAAGAAACTTCTAGTTAAGATCTTTGATAAAACAATTTACAAACATTGATGTTGTACATGTTCATTCTACAAAATTAAAAACATATCTCTTAAGATCTGCGTAAAAAATGTAGAGCCACCTAAAATATTATAACTTACTTTCTTTTGTAAGTTACTCTCCTAACTCTAAGAACAATATTGCAGCATAAACATGACATCAATAATCATCCCATATTGTAATAGTTCAATCACCTTCCTAATTTTTAAACTATCACTTATGTTTTCATTCTATATCTCAATAAACAAACATTCCTTAATTTTTATAAAAAAAATACTTAATAACTTACAATATTGAATTTTTAAGTGACTTTCTAAGTTAACTCTGTTCATGAACAAAGTTCATGAACAGAGTTCATGAACTCAATTGACATTCTTGTACCTGACTTAACATCGTCACACCACATGTTGATCATTTATAAAGTTGTTTAATATATCCTTTATCATCACTTTATTGAGAATTTGGAAAACTTAATATGAAACTCGTCAGGGATTAAGGTTTAAATATCCATATATATAAAGAAGCAATAATTTCATGCATATCATAGCATATCATGAACAGAACTCTGTTCATGAACAGAACTCTGTTCATGAACAGAACTCTGTTCATGAACAGAACTCTGTTCATGAACAGAACTTCTATGATAGCAAATGAACATTCATGGTTGATGGAGTAGTAGTAAGTCCATAGTTTTCATGATATTATACAGATACCCAATTCCAAGTAGGAGGTAGAATTCATTGTTGAATGCATGTGATTAGATTGAATCGAAACGACCGCCTACTTTAAGGGGGTTAGTTCATCTCAATTATCTAAAAGCTTACGTCAATCAGAGAACCAATACCCTTTGAGCAATGATAACAACATTATTACAGCTAAAGATCATTAACTAATCATAGCTAGTACTATTATATTATTCATATTCATATCTAACCTATAAGTAATGGTATTCTGTTCATGAACAGAGTTCTGTTCATGAACAGAGTTCAAGAACAGAACTCTGTTCATGAACTCAGTCCACGAACAGAACTCTGTTCATGAACTCAGTCCACGAACAGAACTCTGTTCATGAACTCAGTTCACGAGCAGAACTGTTCATGAACAGAATTCACGAACTGAACTGTTCATGAACAGAGTTCACGAACTGAACTGTTCATGAACAGAGTTCATGGACAGAAAACTGATTCTCTAAAATAAAAACTGCATTTTAAAACATTTAACCTTCCAATATTAAAAAGCACTACAGATTTTTTTAATTCTAATACTGCCAACAACATAAAAACAAAGTTTACGACGATACATACATGTATATAAAAATGCAGTGAAGAATCGTCGATCCCAACGCCGCCTCTATTCAACCCAGCAACGCTCAAAACAACACCTATTTCCTTCACAAACAACAACTAACGTCATTACATAAGCCCTATAACATTTACAAACAGAAGCATTAAGTAAAAACAAAGGCGAAAACGCACCTTCAACCGTTCAGATAAAACCGCAACACCTTCCAAGCAGCCACCCACCAACACACACCTGGTAACGAACACAGACCAACCGTCACGCTACCACCAACGAGCAGCAACTAGCAGAAATCACAACCCGACGAAACGTGAAAACCGACGATCGACAGCAGAAATGACAACCAACAAACTCGCTGCTTAAAACGAACAGAGCAAGGAAAGATCACACCCCGAAGAAACGTAAGAACCGACGAACGACAGCAGCAATAGAGCAGACGCGAGTCACGGAAAAAGAGCCAGCCGTGAAACACAAGCAGCGCGGCGAGCAGCGGGGTGGCGAGCAGCAGGTTGGGGCGTCGGCAGGGTGGCAGAGGACTACAGCGGGCCCATGCGGGGTCCAAATAATTCCAACAGGGAATGACAAATGGCAGCCGATGCTGTCTTTTTATGCAGAAAAATCATTCGGCCGAATAATTATTCGGCCGAATAACTATTCGGCCGAACAATTATTCGGCCGAACAATTATTCCGCCGAACAATTATTCGGCCGAATAATTGTTCGGCCGAATAAACTATTGCCCGAATTTTTTTTCCGTCCGGCAACCGTTTGCACAAATTTCAAGAGTCTCCGTTAAACGGGACGGAGAACTGTTTGTGGTTATTCGGCCGAATAACCTCAAAATTATTCGGCCGAATAATGTCAATTATTCGGCCGAACAATTATTTTTATTCGGCCGAATAATATTTTTATTCGGCCGAATAACTTCCGCTAAGACGGTTTTGCACTGATTTCTCACGAAAGTGTTACCCACCTTCACGTTTTCACCCTGTCATTAAATGCTCATTAATGAGCGGACTTGATACCATTGGATTCGTCAACGAATCTTTTATCCAGACACATAAAATTTATGAATTTTTATCTTCATATGTCTTTTGTTTTTAAATTTCTACTAAAACTTGCCCTAAGAAACCCTGCCGACAACTTCGATTGAGCTCAAAGATAAATCCACAACATTCAAAATACACATCCAAAAAATTTGAAAAAATACACAAGCCCCAGATAAACGCGTCCTCTTCAAAAGGGTATTTTTAGTTTGGCAAATTATGTACAAAATAAAAAGATTTCATGCACACACACGTGTGTGCAAAATGCGACTTAAATATTCATTGGTCAATTTTGAAAAATAATAATAAATATAATTTTTCAAGAAAAATTAAAAGAAAAATATGTAAGTCCTAGTGCATTCTGTCTAGATCATGTTCACATATTTCATTTTTAAAATTATTACTTTAACGTTAAATTATTGTGCACACACACAAACTACTTTTTAATTCCTCTTCAAATTTTTAAGTACACACGTCTCATTAAATGAAAATTTGACACGATATATGGCATTGGTATATTTCAAAAAAAATATCATTGGAAAGCCAACATAATTCTCTACATTTCGTTTTTCAACCGCATGTCAAAATTCATGTGGCAAGTATGAGTTTCGAGGGCTTCAATTTAATACATGTGTAAAATTTCTGTTTTTCACCGTCATATTTGGCCAAAAAGAGTTACCCATCTTCATGGAATCACCCTGGAGCTCAACACATCATCATGGTTCCCATATCCCAACTAATAGGGACATGATACTCTTAAGACATTATTTGTGGTGGTTTGGGTCGTTTTTCTTGGAGATAGATTATTGAAAGCTTACTTTAGGTTCCAAGTCTTGATTTTCCTCCCTTGGTGGTAAAAATCATATAATGGTGTCCAAATTTTTGCTCAAAGTAAAAAAAGTCACAAATAGAGATCGTGTGTAATGGATCAAGGCCTTGTTGATGGATCTTGAACCCTAGAAGCTACCCTTTACGCCTAATGTGCAAGTTCCATTACTTGGTCTTGGTCCAAGTTTGTAAACTAATACATAGTTCTCTAAAAACCCTAATGGTGCCAATATGCCCACTATGAGGTAATTGATAGCTATGGGAGGAGGTAATTGATAGCTATGGGACGTCATGTATGTGGATTTATATAAAATAAAAAAATTAAGGACCATGCACATTTTTAGGAACATGTGTGCATTAAAAAGGGCATGTGCATTTCTAGAGCATGCATGCACTATTGTGAGTAAAAATTCATAAGTCATATTATTCTTGCCCCTTTGTCCAATGTATATCCTTAACCTTCAAGTGGGGATATCAATGGAATTATGAGGATTTGAGCATTAGGTACGACCACTAGGTTCCTGGAAACAGTAAAGAGAGTAAAGTTTGGCCTTATGACATACATAATGATTCTAGGCATCAAGGGAAAATAAAGACAACTAATCAAACCACCACAGATGACCTCCTAGTGATATCCTTGGCTTATGAGTGGGGATACTAGTGACATTAGGAGGATTTCAACACTAGGTATTAGTGTAAAGGAATTGCACATTGTTTGGGGTGGAATCCCAGGGATTAGGTTGTGATGGAAGCTTCTAAGCATACATGGAAAAAAACAGTGACTCAAACTACCACATAGGACATCACAAGGGCATCCTTGTCTTCTTAATAAGGATATGGGCATCATTATGATGTTTTGAGCTCTAGTTATAAGTCTCAAGTCCCTTGAAATGGTCATGGGTGGAAACATGGTGACTGAACCCTAAGGTGATATTTTGAGAATACATGGTTATGAAAAACACCTTAATCTTCCACACAAGGGCTACTGATGTTATCATTTCCTTTGAGTATGTATATGGGTTCCATCAAGAGATGTTTGATACTAGGTACATGAGTGTTTGGGCCCTAGACATGGTTGCAAGAGGAAACCTAGGACTTGCACCATAAAGGAAGATTTTAAGCATCCAGGCACAATAACGACACCTTTATTCGGCACACATGACCTCTTAAGCTTAACCTTGCACTTCAAGTGGGGATATTTTTTATATTAGGAAGATTTTAACACTAGGCATGGGTTTGGGGTTTTGGAAATGGTTAGGGTAGAAAACCTAGGTATTAGTCCATAAATGGATATTATAGGAATCAACGCCCAAGACCAACACCTTGAACCAATGAACATAACCTTTGAAGGGGATGCTTGGCCTAAAAGTGAGGATATGCCCAACAATACAATTTTCAAAGGAGAAGGTATGGGCCACGTATGGGCTAAGGGGTCGTCAACATGGTGGAAGGAGGAGACCTAGGATTTATTCCTTAGAGTATTATTCATTGCATCCAAGGCCAAGAAAAAAACCTTCCAAGTATGAGTATCATTTCCATTACCATGGTCAGTCGAGGAAAATTATGTCTTACACCCTAAATTTAGCTTTTAAGGTTGAAGGTACATGAACAAGACTTTGAACCACCACATAGGGCATTTTTATGGGATCTTTAGCCTTTAAGAGGGGTTATGAGCTCTTAGAATGTTTTAACACTAGATTTGGGTCATTGTTTGTTAAACAAGGTTGGGGGAGGAATCCATGTCCTTAGGCCTTAAAGAAATATTTTAGGCATCTAGGGTGAAATTTTTTGTCTCAAACAACTACACTTGATCTCTTGAGGGTATGCTTGGCCTTTGAGTGGGAATATGGGAAACATTAGGGTGGGAGCACAAAGTTTCTCCCCCAAAAAATTGCAATGGGGCTACGCTAGAGGAGACAAAACAAAGACGCGCACACACATAAGGAAGCGCGCATGCAACATTAGGTTCGGTACCGAACTGAGGCACATGCGTGCTACTGCACGTGTGCGTTTTAAGCGCGTACGAGCCCAAAAGCACACACACACTCTTGATAAACAAAAAAAAGGGGCAGAACGTGTTCTAATTCACTTCCAATCAGCTAAGCTTCACTCACTCGGCGCGTATGCGGAGTAAGAGATCACTTCACTCACCTATTTCACTCAAGAAATCCATCAATCCATCTACCGAGTGATCGTCAATTGCATTGGATAGGTAAGGTAATTGTTTTTTGTCATTTTATTGATTTTTTTAATGTTAATTAAATTTTTAATTATTCCCAAATTAGTAAAATAATAGAAATTTTTTCAATTGCACAGTCTAAGCCTATACAATAAATAAAAAAAATGTTAACATGGAGTCTGGTGGAACACAAGAAAACACAAATCTTGGAACCAATGAAAACCCTCAATAAAATTAAAATTCCCAAGAAAATCAAAACCCCAAACAAAATTTCGACAAAGACGACTTGAACCATTACATAAATGAAATGAGAGTGCACACTCAAGAATTAAGAAACACATGGGAACCATCTTGAGTGTCTCTTTCCACCTCAATTGAGAACTCAATTGACTCCCTCATCCATGCACATCTCCAATTGACTAACATGACCGAATATAGAGCTAGGATGCAGGAGTATTATTCTACAAGCATTTCCAAGGAGGAAATAAAAGCATTGAATATTACAAAGGCCCAATTATACAGTATGTTCACAGATCCAAGAACACAAAAACCACTAGACATTAGAAATCCATGTGTCTGCATGGATTGGTGTCATTTCTAACCATGGAGGGACAATTGGATGCATAGGTGGTTCATGGTTTATGATAAACCTCCCTGCCATGATAGGGAGGTTTCATAGTACTTCCTCCGACAACTGTGGGTTGAGTTTGCGATCGGTTTACATGTCAACTATTTTTACATAACGACGTTCCAGGGTGTTGGGATTGGCTCTACACAAGATCGACCTGCTGCCAAGAGGAACCCATTGAGAAGGACACCAAATCCTAGGTGCAATCCCAACCCCTCTCCCCAGCCACCTCAGTTACCCCAAAAACATGATCAGATCGAGGGGGCGATGAGGAGTTTTTCACGTGGACTCCTTAGACACACTGCCTTTGTAGCAGTGAGTACAGTGGAGAGACAGGTTGACCCTGATAGAGACTCAGGTGCAGGGCCTTCACGATAGAGTCAAGATAGACCCGTGACTGGTGGTATCCATGTTGGGACTTCTAGTTCGACAGGGACAATGCCACATCTTTGTCCTCATTGCAGGCACACTTTCCCTGTGCCAATCGAGGGCTGCTATATGGAGCAGGTTAGCACTTTTTTTAATGAGTTTTCAATCATCACTTGAGAAATTTTAAAGTAATTTTAAAGCAGTTATGTATGACTTAAATTGTTATTTCAATGTATAGTTATTTAGAGTGGAGATGCTGACATGGGAGAATGTAGGATCTCCTAACCTAGATGCAACAATGGCAGCTGCAACTAAAATTGCAACACCTCACACGAAGGTATTTTCAGTATCTCACACAATATTGTTATTACTTATGGAATTTCTATTATTTATTTATTTATATTTATGACATACACGATAATAGTTCGTACAATATTTTTGAATATTTTGATTTCCTGAATAATTACTTGTTTAATATGTTCATAATGTGCATGCATTTTGGTGTTCATAGGTATGCATAGACTATGATGACTAGCCATCTCCACCAGGGATCGACAGGTCACCATACACACAGGTACAATTTGTAATTAAAAACACGCTTTTAATTTGAATTGTTATGACTTACTATGGTTTAATTTTATTTTTGTCTACTAAACTATGATATTACAAATATATATGTAGGTGCCACCATCAGCTGCAGGTGACAATGTTCCACCTCCCCACGTCACTCCCATTTTTCCACCCTCTCCCATGAGCTCCCCCACCCACTTCCATCCAGACCCCTCCCTCCATCCACCCCCGCCCTTCCATCTATCCTCACCTCTCTGTCCATACTCCCCCCTCTGTCCATCCTCACCCCTCCATCTAGCCTCCCCCATTCGTCCACATCCACCCGTCTATACATCCCCCCCATTCGTCCACTTCCCCCCATCTATCCTTCGTCCCCCATTTGTCCACGCCCCCCTTACATTCATCTCCCCCCTTCGTCCACAACCCCCCTTGTATCCATCCTCCTCCCTCTATCCAGGACCGCCCTCCCATTCACCATCCCTCAACATCCCCCCTATCCCTTTTAGGTCGATACCCCCTATCGTACAGGCGGTAGGGGTTCATTATCCATGACAGCCTCCTCCACCCCATACCACCATGCCCTCTTCCACCATATCTTCTTTAGTTCCCGCCACTATTGTGGCAACCACTCTTCCAATATACGTCGATGTATCTACAATGGTTGCACCGGTATTTGCTGCAACTATATCTGCCCTACCCCCCCCCCCCCCATGATTGCATTGGAGCAGGTTGTCCAGCCTAATGCTCCACCTGATAGCCCTGAAGCCCAGTCATGTTGATTTTCAGAGGTGTTCATGGTGAGAATCAAGTTAATTTATGAAAATATTGTGATGCATTAACGAAAATTAATTTAAGCAAATATTATTTTTCAATGAAATGATTTTCATAAATGTTGTAGGGTGGCAATGCTAAGAGACTCAGTAGATCGATGAAACCTGCCTCATGTCTCCCACTCCCATCAGCGGTGAGTTCTTTAAGATTTGAATTCTACATTCATTTTATAAATGTGGTAAATGTTACAAATGCTTGAAAATGATGGTATCTTATATCATTTGTTTCAAATCCTGGAGAGACGGTCTACTCCTAGACAGAAGAAGGCCCGAGATTCCACTAGCTCCAAGAAGAGGAAGATCGATTTCGAAGATGAGCCTGGGAGTGACGGGGGTGGGAACAATGCTTGACATACCATGTTATGCACATTATCCATGATGTGGAATTTTTGGGCACCAATTTCCATGTACTTGGTATCTATGGCACGAGTTGCCATGTATTTTGGATCTATGACATGAGTTGCCATAATTTGTATAGGACACGAGTTTCCATTGTGTGTACAATGGGAACCATGTTCCACTATTTGCCAAAAAATTTAGATGTTTGGACGATTTTTGTAGCTTTGATGTACATGGATTTTCAGTTATGTGATTTATATCCATGTTGTCTATATTTGTATCTTGTTGTCTCTTGTTGTGTATAGTTGGATAATAAACAACATCATGCTTTTAAAACAAATGGTTGAGTTTGAATGGCTTTTGATATGATTTCCTTCATTTAGGTTTAAGTGTGACTTTAGATTTAGAATTGACACAAATAATATTATTTCAATTGGTTTATATTATGAAATTTATTTTGATCATAAACTAATGTGATTCTAATAAAATCCAACTAGTTTCTATGCATCACAATGCAATGATGAAAGTTTGATGGTAAAATTCAACACATTGAGTAGTTATTGGAGAAATTTTATGGGGCCCTTGATATGATGACTAGGGAGATACTTGACATTTTCTTATACCTTATTATTTTGACCAGTTTTTCTCAAGTGTTTTCATTATATATGAAATTGTTGTGTAAGTGATGAATGATAATGGTGATCTTCCCAAATACCAAAAGGTTCCTTATGTTTGCTGAAAATGTGATCTCTATCTCTTGACGGAGAGCATTTAAGTCTATACTTTATTGTTTGAAGCATTCCCTAGACCCCATGATATTTTTTATTTATTGAGTTCTCTCTAGATCAATGAAGGATCCCCCTTGTGTACCTATCACCCCTAGTCATTTACACACAAACACACACAAGTTAGATGCACATAATTATATTTGCACACATATTAAAGATGTACAGATACATATATATTTACACTACAAAAACCTACACACATAAAAAGATTTATACATAAAAATACAAAAAATACATGCACATAGGAAAATATCTATGCACACATACAAAAATTTGCACAAAGAAAACCATACAAATATTAGTATTAAATAACAAACAACAACATCTTTTTAAACACAATTACAAACGGGTGAAAAAATGAAGATGGGTGTCTATTTTGGGGGGTCTCGTGAGAAAATAATTCTGTTTTTTTCATGTTTTTCAACTTTGGGCGAACAAAAGTGATAATTTTGTTTAAAATTTCACTTTGCAGTAAAAAGAAAACTTTTAGAGAATTATGTTAGCTTTCTATTCATAATTTTTTCAATTTTTTTAATTGAGGTTTGATATGTCGATTTCCCAAATGTTTGACAGTGTGTTCTTATAAAGTGAAAAGACTACAAAATAGTTATGATTTGTTGCGCCAGTAAAATCATTGTTAGACTTGTTTTTTGCAAAAACAGAAAATGCTACGACAATCTACACACAATGTACTAGTGCCTGACTATAAGTTTGTAATCAATGGATCTATATACTAATTATTATATTTTTTTTAAGTCGATCAATGGAGAAATTTAGTCGATTTTCAACATCTTTTTTGTTGCGTTACTTTTCTCTCAATCGACTCTAAAAATAAAAAATCTATGAACACCCTTTTGAAGTAGACATGCGAATTAAGATTCCCACATTTTTTTCAATTTTTTTGGTGGTATATTTTTAAAGTTATGGATTTTTCTTTTCACTGTTTTTTTAAAGAGATGAATCCAAACTCGACACATGTTACGGAAATAAAACATTAAAAATGTCAGTTCTTATCTATACATAACAAAATCTATACCCACGTAAAGTAGATTCAATGATGAACCTAATGGTATCAAGTCCGACATTCATTTTCTAGTGTAAGAGGTTGTTTTTCCCTTCCGAAAATGGAGAAACCTGAAAATTCTGTAGAATCGTGAAGCTTCCATGTCTCAGAGATTATTCGGCCAAATAATTGTTTGGCCGAATAATTATTCGGCTGAATAACCTTTTCCTGTAACGGCACCGTCAACTACAGCAAAGGTTATTCGGCCGAATAATGAACCGGAAAAAAAATCTCATCGACCGAAAAAAAAAAAAAAAAAAAAAAAAAAAAAAAAAAAAAAAAAAAAAAAAAAAAAAAAAAAACAAAAAAAACCACCCGTAAAAAATGTTTTCTATACTCGTATAAATAAACCTGAATTGATTCATTATTTTTGCATGTTTTAACTTCGCATATTTCTTATCAAACTATTTTTGAAAGGGTTTTCAAAGAAGACATTTTTTGTAAAAGGAGGTTTTTACAAGGTATGTTTCTTCTTATTTTTTTCCAAATGGCACATTGAAGGAGTTTTTTTGTAAGGCATTTTTGTAAAGGATTTTTTTTGTAAGAAATTTTTGTAAAGGAGTTTTTTTTCTAAGGCATATTTGCAAGGAGTTTTTTCAAAATATTTCTTTTCTTAGACATGTCTGCAAAGTGGTTTATGCAAAGAATGTTTCTTTCCAAGGAGGTTCTTTCCAAGGATTGTATTTAAAGAGTGTTTATTCCAAAGTATTTTTGCAAAAAAAATGTATTTTTCCTTTTTATTTCTTTGAAATGGATTTTTTCAAACAGTTGTTTTGGTAAGGTAATTTACAAATTTTTTTTTACAAGGTAATTTTGCACTTCTTATTTCTTTGAAATGAGTTTTTTCAAATAGTTGTTTTGCTAAGGTATTTTGCAAAGGGTTTTTTTCCAAGGTAGTTTTGCACTTCTTATTTATTTGGAAGGGGTTTTTTCAAATAGTTGTTTTGCTAAGGTATTTTGCAAAGGGTTTTTTTCCAAGGTAGTTTTGCACTTCTTATTTCTTTGAAAGGGGTTTTTTCAAAGAGTTGTTTACTCAAAGTATTTTTGCAAATGAGTTATTTCTTTATAAGAGTTTTTTCCAAGATATGTTTACAAATAAGTTTTTTTTCAAAATATTTTTTCCTAGTGGCTTTTTTCTTAGATATTTTTTCAAATAGGTTTTTTTTTTCCAGTGGTTTTTACAAAGAATATTTATTTACAAGGTGTTCTTATTATTTTCCAATGGGTTTTTTCAAAGATGATTTATTGTCAAGGAGTTCTTATTTCTTTCCAAGAAGGTTTTTTTCAAAGAAGATTTTTGTTCAAAGAGTTTTTCAAAGGAAATTTAATTCCAAAGAGATCTTCTTCAAAAGACTCTTACACGATTTTTATAAGGTGAAGTAAATTTCAGTTCATGTTTTTATAAATTCCGTAAATGTTTTTAAATCTTAATTTATTTATTTTTACTATAAAGTAATGATTCTTTAATTTAGCATCTATAGATTAAACAATCATGGGCAATAAGAGAAAACGCCAAAAAAAAGGTGATCGTAAACGTGATGATGATGGTAATAGAGAAAAACAAAAACTCAGATATATTGCCAAAAAACAAAGGGTTTCTGAAACGGAAGAAAGAATTATTAAAGATATAAATACAAATTTATATAATAATGTTAAGGAAATGGAAATTGAAAATAGAGTACAAGAAGAACAAATTGAAGTTGAAGAGACCATTGTAGAAGATGTAAATAGTGATTTACATGCTAATGTCGATGAAGTCAATATTGAAGATCAAGTTCAAGATCCAGAAATTGGACCTAGTATGTATATATCATATATTTTCCAAATTCATTTTTTTATAATGAATTTTATTTTTGGATATATGTTAAATTAAATTTAACTTGATGTATAGGTACTTTCACCATTGATGATGAAATGTTAGAAGACATTTATTGCGACAAATATAGAGAAAAACTACCAATACGTGTTGCACGATATCGTGCTACAAAATTTTATGATGAAGTTCTCAAGGATTACTCAATAGCAGGACAAGCACAAATTTTGAAATGTTTATTAGTGTCCAAGAAGTTAGAAGGTGCTACATCATTATTGGGTATTCACAAGGCGACAAAAGAGTCGAAATTGAAACAAAATGTGAGAGAAAATATAGGTGATGCAATAAAAAAATTAGAAAAATCCAGGAAGAAAGATATCAATGATGCACGTAAAGCAATTCATACAACAATTCTTTCAGCTAGTACTAAACAAAAGCGTTTGACAACAGAACTAGCAAAAGCAGTTGGAACATCAAGAAAGACATTATACAAACATAGCAAATTCAGAATGCAAATAGATGAAAATAATGAACTTGCTTGCTGGGAAATTATTTGTAGACAACCTTACAAAGATAGATTGGGAGCAGGTGTTAAAGATATTGTACGGGAATATTGGTTGGAACATGCTCGAGTTTCACCAAATTCAAGAGATGTGATACGCAAAAGAATATCATGAAATGTATATGAAAGCTAACCGAAACATATAATGGACATGACACAAGTACAATTGTTCAATAAATTCAAGGAAGATCATCGTGGAATTAATATATCAATCACTACATTTGTGCAACAAAAACCATGGTATGTTAGACCTATTACTATACGTGATACATGTTGTTGCCGTTATCATGTGCAATTTCAGTTATATTATGATACGTTTCTTGAATTTGGTAAAATGTTTTGGACAAATTCACCACCTCCGCCCACAATACGTGAATTCATATCTCAAATTTTATGTGAGAGAAATCACGATGAAGTATTTTATTCAAAGAAATGTGTCAATGGAAAACATTGTCATCGTTGTGGAAATTTGGTTCTATTCCACAATAAATATCCTATCGATAATGATCAATCGTTGTCAAATGTAAATGTTGATTGGAGGAGATACGAATACATCAATTATACTACAAGTTCTAGTCATTCACATTCCAAAAGAATTGATTTGCTAGAAGATAAGATATGCGTGACAGATTTTCTCAAAAAAATTGAAAGTGAAATTTATAAATACACCCAGCATTCACATAGAGCACGATGGCAAGATCTTCAATTCAAACAGTCTCATGAAATTTTTCCACTCGGAACAATTTTGTCCATGGTTGATTTTGCTGAAAACTATACATTTGCTGCACAAAAAGAGATACAGAGTGAATACTATCACTCTGACCAAGTTTCGATATTTGTCCATGTTGTATATAGACATTTTCAACAGGATGTTGATGGCATTGAAAGCACATGTGACAATCGAGATGTGATTAAAGAATATCACTTTTATATCAGCGATGATCATACACACGATACACATTTTGTTCAACATTGTATAGAAAATATTTTCTATGATTCACTAAAAAAACGCAAAGTTAAATTCAATGAACATTGGATATGGTATGATGGATGTGCGGGTCAATTTAAATCTTCACGATCATTTTTTTGGTTATGTCGACTTCATAAAGCGTTGAACATTAAACATCGCTGGAACTTCTTTAAAACTGGACATGGAAAAGGTGAACATGATGGTGCAGGAGCATGCGTAAAAAGAGCACGTCGAAGATGGCAAATGAACTATTCTTCTGCACGGTTTCATTCAGCTGCAGAGGTTGTCCAATGGTTTCAATTAAATCTAAGCCATGATTATAATCAATAATCAAAAGATGTGCGCAGGTATGTACACTATTTTTTTAATTTATATTATTTCTTGAAATTTTAAAAAATGTACACTAACATTTAAGTACATGTACACTAACATTAAAAGTTGTTATTTGTGATTTATCATTTATTGTGTAGGTTATTTTGGCTTGTTGGGGTCCAAGATATAAATAGATCAATACCATATGACGCTAGCACCATACATGGGACTAGAGATCTTCGCTCTATTCAAACAAAATCATTCCAAAACGTGTTTGCATTTGACAGTAGAAAGCAATCATTCTTTTGTCATATTTGCACTGAAAATGTTGAATCTACAGAAGTTTGTAAAAACATAACAAACAACTATGTAAAAGCTTGGAAACACACAGAGATTAATCCAAAAGGAAAAATGCCACTAGCAAGTGTAGAAGAATTAGAATCAGAAGAATTAGAATCAGAAGAAATAGCAATATCATCTGATGGCGATAGAATTTCAGATCTTGTTAGAGAAGGTAATGAACTTACTTGACTTTTAAGTTGATTGTTCATTGTTGTCTATCACCTTATGTGTATAGTCAATTTAATTGATTTAAAAACGCTAACACCAATTTTAATTTGCACAGGAGATGTTTTCGCTGTGATTGCACCTTTAGACAACAACGAAAAATGTGAAATATTATTTGATGCGATGCACTGAAGGAAAGATGAAGTTATTGGAGGACTACAATGACAACGGATTTACATACAAGAGAGGATCCATCATTTTAAAAGGCTATTTTTTTTCAATAGACTCATATGACTAAAAATTATGTCTACTTTCAAGATTATGAACCCGATGTTATATGTTGTCAGTATAGTCATTTAGTATGTGCATCTCGAATAAGGTTGGTACAAGTTCCATAAAAAAACAGTTAAAAACCAAAAAATGGAAACTGTCCATATGTGACCATGAACAGATAATTGAGGATGACATTCCATTGCGATGTTTTTAACTATATATCAAAAATGAATTGATCTATGTTTTTGTCCATGTCAATTGTTGTGTACAATATGTTTTTTGTCCATGTGTCACAACTGTTGTGTACAATATATTTTTTCATTGAATTTTTATGAATATTATCTTGAATGAGAACTAGCATAAGAGTTTAAATGGTTGTATTTTATCATGCTTAAAAATGAATTCAAAAATTATTTGGTAATGAAATTTTTAATAAAAATTAAAAAAAATTCAAAAATGTTGCAAATTTCAGATATATGGAATGTTTGTCTTTAATTTGTAATTTTGTAATATAAAGTATTTTATTCATGTCTCCATATGTCTATTAGACCACTTAAGGGATGGGATAACGGATGTGGCTATCCCCACACTCCGCCCCGAATTTTTACTTTTGATTGATTGATGCCATTGAGAAATCACCGAGAAACCTACTAGATTTTGTATTCTTCTAATCCATTGAACATGTTTCTCTAATGTACTTCACCATAAATATGATCCATGAGTTTTTTAAAACAAGTTGTTAATATATATGGTTTTTAAATAAATGATTGTTGCATAAAGATAATATATCTCTTACATGTAAGTTCACATAACTGAAATCATGGCAAATGGAGATAACGATCATTTGATTTTTAATCACAAACAAGAATTCATGGATTGTGAAGCTTATGCTAAATTAGAGCAATGATTATTTACAAGAAACCGATAAAAATTCATCGAATTGTTGTCTAAAATTCATTGCTCTAACTTAGCATAAACTTCACAATCCGGGAATCCTCACTTTTGATTAAAAAACAAAAAATCATTTATCCCCATTTGCCATGATTTCAACAGCATTTAGAAATTCACGAACTACAAAGTACCTGAACAATAAACATATGAGAAATATTAGTTAAAATTTGAAATTTACATATGCAACATCATATCGATCAAACGACCAAAAGATTGAAACTTTTATCAAACAATTCATAGATTTTCATTCATAACATTAGAAATTGAACTTATTAAAACTTCATATTTCTATCAAAAATTCCTATCATTCCTAACATTCATTCATTCTTAAATATTCATATCAGGTACAACATTCTTAAACTTCCTAAAACTTTGGTAACAAATTCATTTCTTAACATTTTAAACTTTGGTAACATCCATTTATTAACATTTTAAACCTTCTTGACACTTCCCATTCATTCTTATGATTCAACACTTTCTCAACATTCATTCTTTCCATAACATTCATTCTCAACATAACATTGAAGATTTTTAACAAATTCAACATTTCCTAACTTTAAATTGTACCTATCAAATGTTCTAAACATTCATTCTTAACATTTTAAACATTCAAGTGACTTTATTCCAATTCATTCTTAGGATTCAACACTTTCCCAACATTCATTCTTACCATAATATTCATTCTCAACATAACATTCATTTTTAACATTCAGGATTTCAACTTTAGATTGCACCTATATCAAAAATTTCAAACATGTTCATTCTTAACATTTTAAATATTTTTGACACCTCCCATTCATTCTTTCCCAACATTCATTCTTACCATAACATTCATTCTCAACATTCAACATTTCCTAACTTTAGATTGCACCTATGAAAAGTTCTAAACATTCATTCTTAACATTTTAAACATTCATGTAAAACATATTCTAAACATTTTACCAAGTGACAAATAATTAATATGTACTCATATATAATCCAATAAAAAAGTTCATGAACATGTGAGTTCAATGTACATATATGTATAATCAAAAAATAAATACTCTTGATGTCCAAAACAACTATAATATATATATATCAACAAAAACAAGAAAGTTTGAACCACTATCCATCTGGACCACTATCTTCCCACTATCTTCCACTAGGACCTTCCCTTAGACTCAACTCGGCCTGCAACATCTATAAATTTTTTTTATGAATATCATAAATTATTTAAACAATTTTAAACTAAATTCAAAAAATTAAAATATTAAACTTATATATGAAAGAACAATTCAATTATTAAAAAAGTTGTACATCAAATTCTCTGAATGCATGTCCACCACTTTCTTCCACCGGAGTCTTCCCTTTGGCTCCAAAGGATCTAAGAGAGCCAAGCTGCAACATGTACAAAAGCAATTTATGAATCTAATAAAGTATTGAAACAATTTTAAAATAAATCCAAGAAATATAAAATATTAAACTTATATCAGAGATCAATTCAAGTTAAACAAAATTACCTCGGTGCCAATATCTGCATTCATCAAAGAACCTACATCTTCACCCCCAATTTTCATATGGTCTCTCCCCTAAAATTTAAATTTTGTTAATGAATAAAACATAGTAGAAGCAAAAAATAAATTAAGTAATTAACTTAAAACCAAAACAAGAAAATTAAAATCATTAGCTCACAAGAGATGGTAAATCATCTAAAAAGTTCGATTCTAAAGAAACCTGCATGGATAAGTCAAATTAACAATGAGATACATTGATATTTATTAAAATTCAAACAAAAAGATAAAATATCAAGTTCAAGCATAAATATTATAATAAATATACCTCTCCAAGACGCTCTTCATTTTTACTAGTGGAGACTCAAAAATCATGTGCATTCAGCATTCTAGAAAACTGCAAACAAAATATATTTGTTTAATGTACTTATTACTATGTAAAAAAAAATTCAATTCAAAATGAATAAAATATCAAATAGATTGTCATAGCACAATCAACAAACCTCTCCCATACTCGATGTGTCATTGGATAACACATCTGAAGCTATGTCGCGACAAGACTTGGCATAAGCCTTGAGATCGTCGATGCTCAATCCATCTACCTCATCATTCGTATTGTAAACAAACTTTTGACGAATAGTAGCACGAGCCCTCTCTCGACCCAATCCCACTTCTATTCCAACAAGAGTTGACGCTAAACCATCACCAACAGAATCCCTTACAGTTGTCCCAAGTTGGGATGTGGGCTCCATCTCCGATCTTAATGCCACAACCCTGGGTGGGCGAGGTATCTCGGGTGGAGGTCGAAGAGTTGTAGGGTCTCTAAGAGCACCTTTTCGATTATATATTTGACCCTTTCCAACTCCATAAAAGTCAGAAGGAATATCAGTATAGTTTGGCTTCATACCTAAAAAAAATTCCGCATAGAAAAATCTAGCAAAATAATTAGGAACCTCATCATTCCATGGAAATCGACCATAAGCTACAAGGAATTGATCATATATTAGATGTGCCATTTGAGGATGCTTGAAATATTGCACTTTCAACATTTTTCTCTTAAGGCCTTCTTTGAAATTAAACATTGAATTGGCCTGTTCTTTGGTCACTCTCTCCTTCACAACCTCCCACTTGTCTGGACCCATAACTTGTTCCCTTCGCCTCTGCATCAAATGAACAAAACCATTCGTAGTTGGTCCGAGTTCCTCATATGCATCAATGAATTTTTGCAATGAACCCAAAACAATCTCTAGACTTTGTCTGCTCTCTGGAGGGAGATCTAAAGTAGAAAGATCATTGTTCAACTTGTCCTAGTGGGATCTACAACTTTCAAGGATAGTTTGTTGCACAACACCTTCCCATGGAAGCTCATCAGGTAAATCAGACGGATAAGTTGATATGGGTGTACAACCCTCAGCTAGTGGAACATATGTCATCCTAGCTCTAGGAGGATCTTTAGGACCCTGCTCTGCACCCACACCTATTCCATCATCTACAATCCTATCTTGATCTTCCTCCCGCTCTGTCGAATTACGCACATCTTCTGAACCTCGCTCTGCTTCAAATATAGCTTTAGTCAAGTGTTAACCTTGTCCAAAAATTCGAAACAAACAAAAATACAGATTATACATGTATTGAAACATTAATGTTCATACCGACAGAAGGTTGAGATCGACGCTCTCCCACAGAAGATAAAGGGGAATCATTTGTACCCCTATCACCTTGTTGGTGATCGGATGACTGTGACCCATACAATAAACTCGAAACCCGAGGTGAATTCGACAACCTTTGATTACCAATTGGGACACCAATTCCCGATGAATGTGATAAACTCCTATGCTTTCGCTTCAAAGACTCCACTCTTTCCATTTGATATGATTTCTAAATTTATACAAATGCCAACTCATAACATATTGAAGTTGTATATGTTAATTCTACAGACTTAAAGACATATCTGATAAAGAACTACATACCAAATGTAGGGGTGTCTCAAGTAGTATAAGTGATTTTTTTTTTGTAAGTCCCTCTCCTAATTCTAGCATAATTAATTAACTGAAATTCCTACCATCACTACTATTGCAACATAAAGATATATTTAATAATCATTTCATAATCAGATATAAGATATAATGCAGTTAATTGTAGTAGTATAGTAACCTTACAAAATTTTCATCCATCACATATGATTCCATTATATATCTCAATAAACAAATATCACACGAAATATATATATATATGTCCACTTATTATAAGAATTGTACTTTATTTATAAGAAAGAAAAATAATGAAGGACTTAAAACACTATATGACTCTTTATATGTTTTTCAACTCTGTTCATGAACAGAGTTTTTCAACTCTGTTGAAAACGCTAGCAGCAATGATGTCTTTCCATGTAGAATAATAGTTGTTACATTGATATATTTTATGGTTTAACTGAATCTAATTTTATATGTTCTGCTATCACTTTTCTTTATCAATAGTTAACCATGTATACAGTATTTGTGATAGATCTGTCCAGAGATTCTTCTCCTCACAAGGTGTGGGAAAGAAGCATCCAAGGATCCTAAAAGGATCAGAGTCAGTAACATTAGATTTAGGACTCAGCTTGGAATCAATGATAAAGCCTAGATATGAAATAGAATCCTGCAAAAAAAAGGTTTTTTTTTATCTTTGCTTTTGATTGGTGTTATTGGAGGTTATCCAAAATGGTCTACATATGTTGAAGTGTTGAAACTGTTCCTCCCAACTTTTGTTATAGGATATCATCTAGATAAGCAATTACAATTTTTCAAAGATATATATGAAGCCTGTCATTATTGAGTTACATGTTTGTGGTGCATTAGTCAATTCAAAAGGCACTCCCACCCACCCATAAAGGCTACATCTTGTTTTGAAAGCATTGTTTGAAACGTCTAATGATAAATTTGGTCTCAATGATATCTTCAAGCAACATGAACATAGTTGAAAAATGGTGTGTTCATGAATAGAGTTTTTCAACTGTGTTCATGAACAGAGTTTAAAAACTCTGTGTTCATGAACAGAGTTTAAAAAATCTGTTCATGAACAGAGTTTAAACTCTGTTCATGAACAGAGTTCTTAAACTCTGTTCATGAACAGAGTTTAAAAACTCTGTTCTTGAATAGAGTTTAAAAACTCTGTTCTTGAATAGAGTTTAAGAACTCTGTTCATTAACAAAGTTTTTAAACTCTGTTCATGAACAGAGTTTAAGAACTCTGTTCAAGAACAGAGTTCTTAAACTCTGAACAAAGTTCTTAAACTCTGTTCATGAACAGAGATTAAAAACTCTGTTCATGAAAATGAACATAAAATTTAATGTAAAAAAAAATTAAACAGTCTAATTTTAATTCTGAATGCAAATATTTTTTATTAATTTTTTTTAAATGACAAGTATATTTATTGACAATCCAAAAATTTGAGAAAGGAGGCATACTTGTAAACCAAACTCGCAGTCAACAGATTGTCGAACTAGACATGAACACCAACGCCGCACCGGATACGACCACCAACTCGCCGAACGAAAAAAATTTCCTACAAACATCAACAAATTGTATTAGCAACAAAAAACTATAAAAATACGAAAATGAAAACAAAACGAAACAACTTATCATCAAAACATACTTGAGAAAATGACAAACTATCAACTCTGCGCCGAACACTAGAACACCAATGCCGCACCAAAGACAACCACCAACCCAACAAACGAATTGACTTGCACACATTACCACATTTCCAGCACACATTAAAAAATGAATCCATATGCATACATTAAAAAACAAATTGGAAAAAAAAAAGGTAAACGAAACGTCTAAACTAATTCTTACCTCACCCTGAAGCCATTAACTCCACGCGGATCCGTCAGGAAGCGACCGTCCAATGGAAAACGACGAGTTCGGGCTGGCAGATAGCGGCCTCGTCGACGATTAGAGAAGCCGAGTGCTGTGGCGAGGAGTGGCGAGAAAGCAGGTGAGGAGTGGCGTAAGATAAAACGCAGGTCGAGAAGGCAAACATGCAGGGTGGCAAACGTCGACGATCGCAGCACAGATCGTCCGTGGGCCCACAAGCGGGGTCTAGAAAATTGCCAGCAGAGAATGCCGAACTACAGACGAGGCCGGGCTTTTATGCAGGAAACGTGTTCGGCCGAATAAACTAACGCACCCGGTAATTTTTCTCAGCCGACAGTGTCTTGCACACACTTCAAGGGTTCCCGTTAATCTAAACAGAGAACTGTTACTAGTTATTCGGTCGAATAACTTATGCGTTATTCAACAGAATAACATTTGTTATTCGGCCGAATAACTTTTATTAATTGGCCGAATAACCTCCACTAAGTCTTTTTTACACTTGTTTCTCATGGAAGTGTTACCCACCTTCACGTTTTCACCCAAACCTAAATATCACATTCAAATATTTTGAATTTTGAATTATGCATTAGGCTGTAAAGGCACCTTCTAGGGGCCAAGGTTCATGAATGATGCCCTGAAGAATTACAAATGACCCATCAAATTGATCATTTGTCCTAAGCCATAAATATATATTTATACCCTTGAGATGTTGGTCTCCCTCGAATCATTTTTATGGATTTGAGGTCCACCCATAAAGTTTAAAACATAGTAATGGTGTCCATACTGGCATTAAAATATTTAAGTTATAATAGACCAATCTTATGTGGTTGGTTAAGGCTTCACATTTTCCCTATCCTTGAAAATTCCTTTAGAACCCTAGGTCAAGGTTTCATCGTTTGATCATGTTTAGTGCCATAAAACTCATACTGAGTGCTAAAATACTCCTACTTGCACCCATATCATTTATTGGAGGCTAAACATATCCTTGTCATTTGAAGCCTCTTTCATGGTTGTGAAGCTATGTAATTAATACACCTGTAAGGTTGAAGCCTCAGGTTTCCCTTCCCTTAGAAGCTTTATTTTTATTAAGGTTTGCAGTCCTCCTCCCAACCATGTATAAGGCCCTAATATCCATAAATGGTTCTCAAAATATCCTAATGAAGTATGTATCAACACTTGCGAGCCAAAGAACCCTAATACATGTCCTATATGGTAGTTTGAGAGCTCCTTTCTTTCTCTTGATCGCTAAGTTTGTGCATTTAGGGAATAAATCCTAAGTTTCCTACATTTACCATGACTTGTATAAGGGGCTAAAAAATTCCCAATGGTTAACCTATTCCTCTTGTATTCTTATGGTCTAGGTGGAATAGGATTTGTTGGAAGTGATCGTGGAACATGAGAAGAAGATAAATGGCCCCCACAGATTGTTGGACGTTGTGAAGCTGAATGAAAAACTCATGCTTCTGGAAACCTGCTGCTGGATGGGGGTGGCATCTCTGCAGTATGAATTGGATCACCATCATGATCACCCAATAGTTTAGCCTCCAAGCGCTCTAATGCTATGGCTCCATCCTCCACATTAGCCTCCTTTGGATGTTTGTCCCAAGTAAAAAATGTACTATCATTCTTGGAAGACTCACAATAATGGGACAACAACCTCAAGTTGTAGTGCACATAAACCAAGATTTATGCGTGTTCTACATTCAAACTCTTTCTCTTGACACTGTGGATGAAGTTGTAGGTGCTCCAACACCTCTCTGCGGAAGAACTATTAACAACCTATGAAATAACCCTCACTTCCAATTTATGCAAATATGAGGCTCCAGATCCATACATGTTCCACCAACGGATAGGATCCAATCTATCTCGATCTTTGGTTTCATGCAGGGTACCAAAGACTCCATGCTCACTGATGTATTCGCTCAATTCACTCCATACTTGAGCACACTCCTCCTCATCAGGGACCAACTTGTCTAATGCAAGCATATACCCATTTTCACCTCTAGATATGTGTGTGGTTTTTTCCTAACTCCACCCCCAAGTGCAGGTTGGGCGAACCAAATTGGAGAATAATATTTTAGGGTAAGGACATATGCAAGGGCATGGAGTGGAACATTTAGATTATCCCACCTTTTGACCACATGTTTAGGAATATGGTCATACAAGATTGCATATATTTTATCAACAATGTGTTTGATTTTGCCAAGCATGCTATCCATCTTCTCATATACCTCCCCAATCACTGGTTGATCTGTATCTGTAAAATGAATCATATTATAATATGGCTTGGTGAACTACAGAACATACCTAACATGTGACTAGAATTGACCATCAAGAACGATGTCCTCCACCTCCTGAAAGTCATGTCTATCAGTTGTGCTTGCAGCTCTGTCTTTTAATTCTTGCCATGGATCACTTGAGACCATACTAAACAATGCCTCTCTTACCTTCAAAATCCTTCTGAAGGCGAGGTAGTATCTAGAAAATCTAGTCTTTGCAATCTTCAATAGCTCCAACCTAGAGTGATTGTGAAAAATGTGGCGGGCCATGCTATGATTGGTAATAAATTTGATCATTTTCTTATGAAAATCCTCACAGCAGATCTAAGAGCTGATGTATACCTCACAAGAAAGATTAATATTAAGCAGGAAAATAGAAGAAGAGTGGTCATGTAGTGTAAAGGAGCAACATAATTATGATATAGTAGAACTCAGATAGAAGCAGAATAACATCACACACTAATTCATTAATCATAATCTGAACAGTAAATAATACAATGGTGGAGAGGATTCGAATGCCAAGGTGGCAATTCAAATTAGCCTTCATGGGCATGGCGTATCTGCACTAGGAGTCATCATCATTATCAGTGGAGTGTCAACAATACACCACTATGAGTCCTAATCATCTTCACTGGAGCCATCAATGCACAAGTAACGGTCAACCAGGTGTCAAACTGAGTCTAACTGAGTGTGGTAGGTGTAATTGGCACATGGAAGCACTAATCTAGTGAAGGAGGCTCAGTGGAGGGCACATGGGGAGTTGACTGGAGTCAAAATAGGCAATCTAGTATCACTGGGGTTCCAACGGAGTGTTTCAGTTAGTTAACAAGTCAATCAATCCTCAAATCAAGGAGAGATCCACAAATAACTCAACTAAGTGAAGTGTAATTGAGTGGTAGGTGAAGAAGGGTGCCTTTCTCATGTGGTAGGTGAAAGGAGGGTGCACTAAGCACTAGGAGGGATAGAAATGATCATGAAGAAGCTCCCAGGCTAGCAAAATGGGGACTAGGTGCTGGGACTGATGACTGGGATGCATGCAATTGCATGCCTGCATGCAAAAATGCATGCATGAATGAAATGAAAAATAATGAAAATGATGGTAGGACTAGGATGGAGTATAGGAATATCCTAACACCCCCCCTTAATCCATCCTGGGCCCTAGTAACTGAGACCAAAGGTCACCCAATACAATGAATAGTAAATAATAGTCCATAAACCGAGGAAATGGGGAAAACCTCATGGGAAAAATACCCCCCCTCAAAATAGACTGTAGGGCACACCAAAATAAATGCTCCAAAATCAAGTAGGTGTGATGCTTGGTCATATGTCTGGAGGTAACTTCTTCTTGGGAAGAAGTGGATCATGCTCAAAAAGCATGTGCTTGTACTTTCTCTTCAGATCGAATGTGATGAGAACAAATCCAGAGGTATGAGGATGATCTTGGAACTTGTGATTCGAATCAGCTGAGGTAGGATCAAATCCATGAATGTGTAGATAGTCTTTTTTTTTCTCCTTTGAACCATCATAGGTGATATTATTCCCAAAAGAACCATCACATGACAGTGATTGCTTGGAATCCAAATCAGATCCAAGTCTTGAAAAATGGTTTCTTGAGATCTCCTTTGAAACATTGGAGGTGAGATCAAAACCATGAAATGCATGAGAAATTATCCCAAGCGAATGGCAATTCCCTACATATTCAATAAAATTCTGAGAGCATGTACAAATGATCTTACAGTAGTACATAAGAGGTGAGTGATCAAGGAGAGTGAATGCATTACCTCCAATTGCTGATTTAACCTCCGAAACATTCATGAGATCATCATTATGCAAACCAACAGACTCTTGTGCAAGAGAGGATTTAAGAACCTCTGCAATTTCTAGAGTGTGAGCTGGCACATAATTTGAAATAGAAGATATTGAGAGCATGAGTGTAGAATCTGCAAGTTCTTCTTCTTTGTGGACAACTTCATTATGAGATATGTTTGATACTGATTCATGATCAGAGAGACCATCAAGGAGGGTGAATGCATCACTGGGATTGCTCTAGAAATGGTTTAGACCAATCCCTTCATTATGTTTTCCAA
Source organism: Larix kaempferi (assembly GCA_027924585.1). Taxonomy (NCBI): domain Eukaryota; kingdom Viridiplantae; phylum Streptophyta; class Pinopsida; order Pinales; family Pinaceae; genus Larix; species Larix kaempferi. The sequence goes on along the minus strand of BSBM01000088.1, from coordinate 13,050,548 downwards.
ATATTTCATCCAGATGGGCCCATATCTCTTTTGGAGATTCAACAGAAAGGAAGTGGGCTACCATGCAACGAGACATAGCATACATCATTGTTGCATAGGCTCCGTCACCTTCATTTAACCAATCATTCTCTTCTTCAGAGGATTCGAACTCTCTTTCAAAACAATAATCAAAGAGACCATGTCTCTTCAAATGTGCTATCATCTTTGGTTTCCACTCATAATAGTTGAATGGAGAAAGAGGAGGAATTCCTTTCGGATTCATGGAAGCTATTTCAGAAGACCTGCAAAAAACAATAGAAAATATCTGCAATTGCTACTGCTGCAAAAGTGCAGAAACTGCTGCACTCGAAATATTGGTAATAACATGCAAAAAACTCTCAGGAATGGAGATAGACAATACTCTCAACATGCTCTGATACCATGTGAAAATCCTCACAGCAGATCTAAGAGCTGATGTATACCTCACAAGAAAGATTAAGATTAAGCAGGAAAATAGAAGAAGAATGGTAATGCAGTGTAAAAGAGCAACATAATTATGATACAGTAGAACTCAGATAGAAGCAGAATAACATCACACACTAATTCATTAATCATAGAATGAACAATAAATAATACAATGGTGGAGAGGATTCGAATGCCAAGGTGGAAATTCAAATTAGCCTACATGGGCATGGCTTATCTGCACTAGGAGTCATCATCATCATCAGTGGAGTGTCAACAATACACCACTAGGATTCCTAATCATCATCAGTGGAGTCATCAATACACAAGTAACGGTCAACCGGGTGTCAAACTGAGTGTGGTAGGTGTAATTGGCACATGGAAGCACTAATGTAGTGAAGGAGGATCAGTGGAGGGTGCATGGGGAGCTGACTGGAGTCAAAATAGGCAATCTAGTCTCACTGGGGGTCCAACGGAGCGTTTCAGTTAGTTAACAAGTCAATCAAACCTCAAATCAAGGAGAGATCCACAAATAACTCAACCAATTGATGGTAGGTGAAGAAGGGCTCCTTTCTCATGTGGCAGGTGAAAGGAGGGCATACTAGGCACTCGGAGGGCTAGAAATGATAAGAAAGAAGCTCTCAGGGCTAGCAAAATGGGGACTAGGTGCTGGGACTGATGACTAGGATGCATGCAATTGCATGCCTGCATGCAAAAATGCATGCATGAATAAAATGAAAAATAATGAAAATGCTGGTAGGACTAGGATGGAGTATAGGAATATCCTAACATTTCTTACCTCTCTTGTACAAGACACCAACCCATCGGTAATTAGGGTCCTTCATTGTAACAATATCATGCATCAAAAGGTTCAATGTGTGAACCAAACACCCTGACCAAAATATGTTGGGATACTTATCCTCAACGATTGCTCCTGCTGCATTACAATTAGCAACATTATGAGTGACGACTTGAATGAAATTGTATGGCCCAATCTCTTGAATGGTTTTAAGTAAAGGTTGTGCCATTGCCATATTAATACCGGTCTTGTAGTGATCCGAGTAGTCATGGGATGAAAGGAAGACCGCACCGCTAGCAGACACACTAAGAATATTTATCAATGGATTTCCTTTAACATTTTTCCACCCATCATATACAATGGATACCCCATAGTTGGACCAATCATTTGTAAACTTTCCAAGAGCACTATTGATTTTGGTTCTTTCCCTGTCAAGTCCCATGGTTCTGGCTTTGTCATACCCAGGGCTCATGTATCCTTTAGGGGCACCATTAATGGCTTGTACCATTTCATGCCAATAAGGTGAGCGAAGAAAATTGAATGGCACACCACATGCATAGAGAAACCTATAAACTTTTGAATCCACGTCATCTCTACAACCAAGGTCAAGGAAATTTGATAATGTTCTTTGCATAGTCGAGAATCCAGGAGAGGATCCCGATGGATTCGATGATGATCCACTACTAAACATTCTATTTGAGTGAGACGATTCATATTCAAACCTTGATCTCTTGGAAGTGTTTTGAGTGGCCTCTTCTTCCATCTTGTATTTTTTTCTCTCTTTAGTTGGCACTTTGTCACAGGTTTTAACTCCAACATCCTTACCTTGATCGCATGGAATAATCCCACACAAATGCTTTATGCCCTTAGTATATGAACAATTGTAAGTTTTAGTGCAATGGGGGCATATAAAATTTGTGGTTCCACCCCCTCTCCCTCCCCCAAGCCTTTTCACATACTTCCAGAAAGGTGTTGGGTCTTTTTTTCCCCCCCTCATCACTCTCAAGCTCATCATTATCAACACCCTCTTCCCCTTCCTCCTCTTCTCCACGGTATGTGTCACTCTCTACCTCTTCCCCCTCAACACCACCACCACCATGTCTACTTCCCAACACCATCATAATGAGAAGAAGTGGAACCAAAAGCCAAAACCACATACCCATCATGTTTCTTGACTTAAGATGAGAATCACTTGTTGCATGCAATAGAATGATGGGGAAGAAGAAATTAGAAAGAGTAGGAGAAGAGAACATTGAAAGGTTTAAATTCTTTAACATAGTGAAATATTTTTTTCAAAAACAAACAAATAGTGGGGTTTGGAACTTACCTCTTTAGCTCTCCAATGGTGATTGAATGTCTCTATCGAAGCCTTCAATATCCCTTCCAAGATCCCACAAATTTTCTCTCAAACAACTAGCAAACCCACTCAAGAACGCTAGCAAAGAGAAGTGAAATGCATGAAATGAGAAATAGAATGAGAGGAAATGAGTGAAAGAGTGTTTATATCTCAATGGCTCAAGGGGGTCACTTCTGACCTGACGGCTATCGGTCATGCGTGGCCATCGTGAACACCTCCACACTGGTCATATGCACATGTGGGTTCCATGCCCCTAGAGCAAATCCTCAAAGTGTCCCTGAATGGCCACGGGGTGCCTGGAAAAATTTCACATAGAACCAAATCCGTGAATCTGGCTACGAATCCCTCGATTCCGATGGATTCAGGATGCCAATTTTTAGCTAGGGGACCCCCTACACCATTCCTCAAATGCTCGGAAACGGTGCTATTGTGCCATCTCCAGAACTAGGGTTTTGCTCAGTGAAGGCCATGCCAATTTTTCTCAAGGGGGTCATTTTTTATCTGACGGATCCCAAGAATGCGTGGCCATCGTGAACACATCCAAAATGGTAATATGCATGTGTGGGAGCTGATGGAACCCAAGTATGCTCATCGTTTTGGGTTCCATGCCCCCGGAGCAAATTCTCAAAGTGTCCCTGAATGGCCACGTGGTACCTGACAAAAATTCCCATAGAACCAAACCATGACTCTGGTCGCGAATCCATCGATTCTGGTGGATTCAAGACATCGGGTTTCAGTTGGGGGACCCCCCACACCGTGCCTAAAATTCCTAGAAACAATGCTATTGTACCATCTCCGGATCCAGGGTTTTTCCCAGTGAAGGCCATGCCAATTTTGCTCAAGGGGGTCATTTATGATCCTACGGCTCCCAGGCATGCATGGCCATCATGAACACATGAAAAATGGCCATATGCATGTGTGTGAGCTGACGGAACTCATGTCTGCTCGTTGGTTTCTGTTTCGTGCCCCCGAAGCAAATCCTTAAAGTGTCCGTGAATGGCCACAGGGTGCCTGAAAAAAATTCCCATAGAACCAAAACCGTGACTCCGATTGCAAATCCATCAATTTCGATGGATTCAAGACATTGGATTTCAGCTAGGGGACCCACTAGACCGTTCCTGAAATTCCCTAAAGCGCTGCTATTGTGCCATCTTCGGAACTAGGATTTTGCTCAGTGAAGGCCATGTCAATTTTGCTCAAAGGCGTCATTTCTGATCCGACGTCTCCTGGGCATGTGTAGCCATCATGAACACCTCAAAACTAGCCATATGTATGTGTGGGAGCTGATGGAACCCAATTCCACTCACTGGATTGGGTTTTGTTCCCCCGGAGCAAATTCCAAAGCGTCCCTGAATGGCCACGAGGTGCCTGGAAAAAATGCCTGTAGCACCAAAATCGTGACTCCAATCGTGAAGTTGTCGATTCCAATGGATTTGGGACATCGGGTTTTAGCTATGGGACCCCCCCCACCATGACACAAATGCCCAGAAACGGTGCTATTGTGCCATCTTCGGAATTAGGGTTTTGCTCAATGAAGGCCATGACAGTTTAGCTCAAGGGGGTCATTTCTGATCCGACGACTCCCGGGCATGTGTGGCCATCGTGAACACATACAAAATGGCCATATGCATGTGTGGGAGCTGACGGAACCCAAGTCAGCTCACCAGTTTGGGTTCCATGCCCCAAGAGAAAATCCTCAAAGTGTCCCTGAATGGCCACGGGGTGCTTGACAAAAATGCCCATAGCAACAAAATCGTTACTCTAGTCATGAATCCATTGATTATGATGGATTTTGGATGTGGTTTTCAGCTAGGGGCCCCCTACACTATGCCTCAAATGCCCAGAAACGATGCTATTGTGCCATCTCTGGAACTAGGGTTTTGCTCAGTTAAGGCCATGCCAATTTTGCTCAAGGGGGTCATTTCTGATCAGATGGATCCTGGGCATGTGTGGCCATCGGGAACACCTCCACACTGGACATATGCATGTGTGGGAGCTGATGGGACCCCGTTTCGCTCATCGTTTTGGGTTTCGTGCCCCAGGAGCAAATCCTCAAAGTGTCCCTGAATGACCATGGGGTTCCTAGAAAAAATGCCCATAGCACAAAAACAGTGACTTCGATCACAAAGCCGTCAATTCTGATGGATTCAAGACGTCGGGTTCTAGCTATGAGACCCCCCCCACCATTCCTCCAACGCTCGAAAATGGTGATATTGTGCCATCTCTGGAACTAGGGTTTTTCTTAATGAAGGCCATTCCAATTTTTCAAAAGGGGGTCAATTCTAATCCAAATGCTCTCGAGCATTATGGACATCGTGAACATCTCCACACTTTCCATTTGCACACGTGGGAGATGACGGAACCCTGTTACACTCTTTGGTTCGGGTTCCATGCCCTCAGAGCAAATACTCAAAGCGTCCCTGAATGGCCACGGGGTGCCTGGAAAAAATTTCCATAGCACAAAAACCGTGACTTGAATCGCGAAGCCGTCAATTCTGATGGATTTGGGACGTCAGGTTATAGATTTGGGACCCCCCCCACCATGACACAAACGCCCTGAAACGGTTCTATTTTTCCATCTTCGGAACTAGGGTTTTGCTAAGTGAAGGCCATGCTAATTTTTCTCAAGGGGGTTATTTCTGATCCGATGGTTCTCGAGCGTGCATGGCCATCGTGAACACCTCCAAACTGGCCATAGGCATGTGTGGGAACTTACGGAAGTTCGTTCTGCTTGCCGGTTCGGGTTATGTGCCCTCAGAGCAAATCCTCAAAGCATCCTTCAATGCCACGGGGTGCCTAGCAAAAATTCCCATAGCACCAAAACCGTGACTTCGGTCGCAAAGCCGTTGATTCCGATGGATTCGGGACACCAAGTTCTAGCTGTGCCCCCCCGTGACACAAATGTCCCAAAACAGTGCTATTGTGCCATTTCCAGAACTAGGGTTTTACTCAGTGAAGGCCATGCTAGTGTGATCAAGGGGTTAATTTCTGATCCGACGGATCCCGGGCATGCGTGGCCATCGTGAACACCTCCACAATGACCATATGCATTTTTGGGAGCTGAAAGAAACCAAGTCCGATCATCGGTTTGGATTCCATGCCCCCATAGAAAATCCTCAAAGTGTCCTTGAATGGCCATGGGGTTCTTGAAAAAAGTGCCCATAAAACCAACACCGTGACTCTAGTCATGAATCCGTCGATTCCGATGGATTCGAGACGTCAGGTTTCTACTAGGGGACCCCCCACACCATGCCTCAAATGCCCAGAAGCGATTCTATTGTGCCATCTCCAGAACTAGGGTTTTGCTCACTTAAGGCCATGCCAATTTTATTCATGGGGGTCGTTTATGATCTGATGGCTCCCAAGCATGCTTGAGCATCGTGAAAAGCTCCATAATGGCCATATCCACATGTGGGAGCTAACAGAATCCAAGTCCGCTTGTCGGTTTTGGTTTCGTGCCCCCATAGCAAATCCTCAAAGTGTCCCTGAATGGCCACGGGGTGCATGAAAAAAATTCCCATATAACAAAAATCGTGACTCTGGTCGCAAATCTGTCGATTTTGATGGATTCGTGATGCCGATTTTCAGCTAGGGTACTCCACGCATCGTGCCTCAACTACCCCTAAATGGTGTTATTGTGCCATCTCCGGAACTACGGTTTTGCTTAGTGAAGGTCATGCCAATTTTTCTCAAGGGAGCAATTTCTGATCAGATGGCTCCCGGGCATGCGTGGAAATCGTGAACACCTCCACACTGGCCATATGCACATGTGGGAGCTGACGAAACCCATGTCCGCTTGTCGATTTGGGTTCTGTGCCCCCAGAGCAAATCCTCTAAGCGTCCCTGAATGGCCACCGGGTGCCTAGCAAAAATGCTCATAACACCAAAACCGTGACTCTGATCGCGAAGACACTTGTTTCGATGGATTCAGGACAGATGGTTCTGGCTGTGGGACCCCCCCCACAATGACACAAATGCCCATAAATGGTGTTATTGTGCGATCTCTAGAACTAGGGTTTTTCTCAATGAAGTCCATGCCAGTTTTTCTCAAGGGGATCATTTCTAATCCGATGGCTCCCAGGCATATGTATCCATCGTGAACACATCCACAATGGCCATATTCTTGTGTGGGAGCTAATGAGACCCAAGTCCGCTCACCAGTTTGTGTTCCGTGCCCCCAGAGAAAATCCTCATAGTGTTCGTGAATGGCCACCGGGTTCCTGACAAAAATAACAATAACACCAAAACGGTGACTCTAGTCACAAATCCACCGATTCCAATGGATTATAGATGTCGAGTTTCATCTAGGGCACCCCCCACACCGTGACTCAAATTCCTGAAAACAGTGCTATTGTGCCATCTCCGGAACTAGGTTTTTGATCAGTGAAGGCCATGCCAATTTTGTTCAATGGGTTCATTTTTTATTAGACGAAACACGGGTGTGTGTGGCTATTGTGAACACCTCGAAATTGGCCATTTGCACATGTTGGAGCTCGCAGAACCCCGTTCTGCTTGCCGGTTTGGGTTCCGTGGCCCCATAGCAAATCCTCAAAGTGTCACTGAATGGCCACGAGGTGCTTGGAAAAACTACCCATAGCACCAAAACCCTGGTTCTGATTGCAAAGCCATCGATTCCGATGGATTCAGGATGTCAGGTTATAGCTGTGGGACCCCCCCCACCGTGCCTCCAATGCCCGAAAACGGTGCTACTATGCCATCTCCGGAACTAGGGTTTTGCTCAATGAAGGCCATTCCAATTTTGCAAAATGGCGTCAATTATAATACGAACGCTCCCTGGCATGCATGGACATCATGAACATCTCCACACTAGCAATATGCACATGTGGGAGCTAACAAAACCCCGTCCGCTCGTTGGTTCAGGTTCCGTGCCCTTAGAGAAAATCCTCAAAGCATCCCTGAATGGCCACGGGGTTCCTGGAAACAATTCCCATAGCACCAAAACTATGACTCTGATCGTGAGGCCACCGATTTCGATGGATTCGGGATGTTGGGTTCTAGTTGTGGCACCCCCCCCACCGTGACACAAATTCTCAGAAACAATGCCATTGTTCCATCTCCAGAACTAGGGGGGTCATTTATTATCCGATGGCTCCCAGGCTTGTGTGGCCATCGTGAACACCTCCACACATGCCATATGCACGTGTGGGAGATGACAGAACCCTGTTCTGCTTGCTGGTTCGGGTTCCGTGCCCCTGAAGAAAATCCTCAGAGCGTCCTTGAATGGTCATAGGGTGCTTGGAAAAAATTCCCATAGCACTAAAACCGTGACTCTGATTGTGAATATGTTGATTCCGATGGATTCGGGATGCCGGGTTCTAGATTTGAGACCCCCCCACCATGACACAAATGCTTGGAAATTGTGCTATTGTGCCATCTTCGGAACTAGGGTTTTTCTTAGTGAAGGCCATGCCATTTTTGCTCAAGGGGTTCATTTATGATCCGACGACTCCCAGGTGTGCATTGCCATCATGAACACCTCCACACTGGCCATATGCACGTGTGGGAGCTGACGAAACCCATGTCCACTCGTCGATTTGGGTTCTGTTCCCCCGGAGCAAATCCTCTAAGCGTCCCTGAATGGCCACGGGGTGCCTAGAAAAAATGCTTGTAACACCAAAACCGTGACTCTGATCACGAAGACGCCGATTCTGATGGATTCAGGACAGATGGTTCTAGCTGTGGGACCCCCCCCACCATGACACAAATGCCCAGAAATGGTGCTATTGTGCCATCTCTAGAACTAGGGTTTTGCTCAGTGAAGGCCATGCTAGTTTTTCTCAAGGGGTTCATTTCTAATCCGATGGCTCCTGGGCATATGTATCCATTGTGAACACATCCACAATGGCCATATTCATGTGTGGGAGCTGACAAGACCCAAGTCCGCTCACCAGTTTGTGTTCCGTGCCCCTAGAGAAAATCCTCAAAGTGTTCATGAATGGCCACGGGGTTCCTGAAAAAAATAACAATAACACCAAAACGGTGACTCTAGTCACAAATCCATCGATTCCGATGGATTCTAGATGTCGAGTTTCATCTAGGGCACCCCCACACTGTGCCTCAAATTCCCGAAAACGGTGCTATTATGCCATCTCTAGAACTAGGGTTTTGCTCAGTGAAGGCCATGCCAATTTTCTTCAATGGGTTCATTTCTAATTAAACGAAACACGGGTATGTGTGGCTATTGTGAACACCTTGAAATTGGCCATTTGCACGTGTTGGAGCTCGTAGAACCCCATTCTTCTTGCCGGTTTGGGTTCCGTGGCCCCATAGCAAATCCTCAAAGTGTCATTGAATGGCCACGGGGTTCCTAGAAAAACTACCCGTAGAACCAAAATCGTGACTCTGATCGCGAAGCCATCGATTTCGATAGATTTGGGATGCCGAGTTCTAGCTATGGGACCCCCTCAACATGACACAAATGCCCAGACATGGTGCTATTGTGCCATCTCTGGAACTATTGTTTTGCTCAGTGAAGGCCATGCCAGTTTTGCTCAAGGGGGTCATTTCTGATCCGTTGGATCTTGAGCATGCATGGCTATCATGAACACCTCCAAAATGGCCATATGCACGTGTGGGAGCTGACGGAACCCTGTCCGCTCGCCGGTTCAGGTTTTGTGCCCCCACAACAAATCCTCAAAGCATCCATGAATGGCCACGAGGTGCTTGAGAAAAATTCCCATAGCACCAAAATCGTGACTTCGATCATGAAGCCGTCGATTCCGATGGATTCAGGATGCCAAGTTATAGCTGTGGGACCCCCCCCACCATGCCTCCAATGCTCGAAAACGGTGCTATTGTGCCATCTCCAGAACTAGAGTTTTTCTCAGTGAAGGCCATTCCAATTTTGCAAAAGGGGGTCAATTCTAATCCAAATGCTAATGGGAGTGCATGGCCATCGTGAACACCTCTACATTGGCCATATGCACGTTTGGGAGCTAATGAAACCCTATTCTGCTCATTGGTTCAGGTTCTGTGCTCCCATAACGAATCCTCAAAGCGACCCTGAATAGCCACGGGGTGCATGGAAAAAGTTCCCACAACACCAAAACTGTGAATCTGATCGTGAAGTCGTCGATTCCGATGGATTCGAGACACCGGTTTCTAGCTATGGGACCCCTCACTGTGACACAAATCCTCAGAAACGGTGCTATTGTGCCATTTCCTGAACTAGGGTTTTGCACAGTGAAGGCCATGTTAGTTTTACTGAAGGGAGTCATCTATAATCCGATAGCTCCCGGGCGTACGTGGCCAACGTGAACATCTCCACATTGGCCATATGCACATGTGGGATCTGACGGAACCCCGTTTCACTTGTCGGTTCAAGTTCTGTGCGCCTATAGCAAATATTCAAAACGTCCCTCAATGGCCACGGGGTTTTTGGAAAAAATGCCCATAGCTCCAAAACCGTGACTCTGGTCGTGAATTTGTCGATTCCGATGGATTCAGGATGATAGGTTCTAGATGTGGGACGCCCCACCCACCATGACACAAATGCCCGGAAATGGTGCTATTGTGCCATCTTCGGAACTAGGGTTTTTCTTAGTGAATGCCATGCCAGTTTTGCTCAAGGGGGTAATTTTTGATCTAATGGATCTCGGGCATGCGTGGCCATCATGAAAACCTCCACAATGGCCATATGTACATGTGGGAGTTGACGGAACCCCGTTCCACTCACTGTTTCATGTTCCATGCCCCCAAAGAAAATCCTCAAAGCGTCCCTGAATGGCCACGGGGTGCCTGGAAAAAATTCCCATAGCGCAAAAACCATGAATCCAATCGTGAAGCCATCAATTCTGATGGATTTGGGATGTTGGTTTCTAGATTTGCCCCCCCCCCACCGTGACACAAATGACCCAAAACGGTGCTATTGTGCCATCTCCGAAAATGGGGTTTTTCTCAGTGAAGGCCATGCCAGTTTTGCTCAAGGGGGTAAATTGTGATCCAACGAATCCCAAGCGTGTGTGGCCTTTGTGAAAACCTCCACACTGGCCATATGTACGTGTGGGAGCTGACGGAACCCCATTTTACTCATCGGTTCGGGTTTTGTGCCCCTGGAGCAAATCGTCAAAGCGTCCATGAATGGCCACGGGGTGCTTGGAAGAAATGCCCATAGCACCAAAACCGTTGTTGGGCCCAGGAATTGTCCCTTTTTTTCCATACTTATTACATCATTATTCCCTGATTACATCCCATTTTCATAAGCCATATATATGCCTTTCTTCCAGATCAATCAATTAACTTGACAGCTATAATTCATTATTGCTTTATTTATTTTATGCCTAAGATTGTTAAGGTTCTGGATTCTAGTCTTCGATTTATGCTAACTAGTGTTGATTTCATTAAGTTAAGATCAAAGCACAGGTGTATCGGTTGCAGTTCCTTGGGAAAGAATCATACATGGTGCCAACTGTTACTCTTCTAACTCGATTCCTCATATTTTCAAGGGATAGCGCATCTCTCCTCGAGAAGCTGTAATAGGTCTCCGAAACAGAGCATAGCTGCAACAGACAGGTCGCCTTCCAGATTGCTAATCTATTGATCTATTAATTTCCAGAGTAACAACATCTTTTATGATTAAACAAACTCATTCAATACGGCTGTAACAGTTAGTTGTAACTCTGCAGCATTTCGATCAGAGATCTACATTGCTGCACGAGATTAGTGGATCACGAACTGTATTTTGCATGTATAAATATGGGAAGGATTTCCAAGTCTAGGGTTGGTTAATTATCAATTGTTGTGCGGGCTATAACAGAGACTGAGACTGTGGATTACCATCTTTAATGAAGAGCAGGATTATTTCCATTTCTGTGTCTTAATTCATGGTAGTCCACGGTGTCTTTGTTAGAAGGCTAGGGCCCGCCTTCTCACAGAGATTGCTGAGTTAAGTAGGTAGTTAGATTTATTCATTTCATGTTGTGTGTTGTGGAATTTCATTAGGTGTATTTCTGATAGCTGCAATAGAGAGTTTATGATTGCATTCTTTCTTGGTAGTTTATTCTTTGCATTATGAATAGTTGCAACTACGTGGTGTGACAATCGACTGTGTAGAGTAGATTTGATTATGCATGTGTGTTCAATAGTTGTTACGGCCAGCTCATCTCCCATTCCTTTCAGTCATTTATGCTTTCTAGGATTTCCATTGGTTATCAATTTAGAGTTCAAGCCTATGTTCTAATTCTGGTTGTTGTTGTATCTTTAATTGAATTCATAAATTAGACAGATTATGGTTGAGTTACAGTAGTCACTGGATGATTCATTTTGGTAAAGATTGAATATTGTAGTTTGATATTTATAGGATTTAATTTCTTGCAAAAGTAATCTAGTTCATTTTCATTCTTAGATCAGTAACTGCTGGGTTGATTTATGTAGGAAGGTAGTTGTACTTTGAATTCCTAGATGTATGAGTTAGATTAGTTTTCCTTATGGAATGAGTTTGGCTGAGCAGATAGGTAGAATTATCATCTTCATTTATTTAATCAACTACTGGAAATTTTTATGCATAGATTGTGCTTATTGCCATTGAAATAAAAGACCTCCTTGAGTTTGACAATTTATATTGAGAATCCTGTGTGTTAGTTGTAATTAATTGGCATATAGGGTGACCAAAACCGTGACTTCGATCGCGAAGCCGTCGATTCTGATGGATTTAGGATGTCGGGTTCTAGCTTTGGGAGCCCCCCCACCGTGCTTACAACACCTGAAAATAGTGATATTGTGCCATCTCTGGAACTAGGGTTTTTCTCAGTGAAGGCCATGCCAGTTTTGCAAAAGGGGTTCAATTCTGATCCAAACACTCCTGGGTGTGCATGGCCATTGTGAACACCTGCACACTGGCCATATGCATGTGTGGGAGCTGACGGAACCTCGTTCCGCTCGCTGGTTCGGGTTTCGTGCCCCCGGAGCAAAATCCTCAAAGCATCCCTGAATGGCCACAAGGTGCCTGGGAAAAATCCCCATAGCACCAAAAATTTGGCTCTGATCACGAAGATGTCGATTCTGATGGATTCAGGACGTCCGGTTCTAGCTATGGGACCTTCCCTACTGTGCCTCCAACACCCAAAAACGGTGCTATTGCGCCATCTCTGGAGCAATAATTTTGCTTAGTGAAGGCCATTCCAGTTATGCAAAATGGGCTCAATTCTAATCCAAATGATCTCATGCATGCATGGCCATTGTGAACACCACCACATTGGCCATATGCATGTGTGGGAGCTGACGGAACCCCGTTCCGCTCATCGATTCTGGTTCCGTTCCCCTATAGCAAATCCTCAAAGTGTCCCTGAATGGGCATCGGGTGCCTGGAAAAAATTCCCATAGCACAAAAAACGTGACTTTGATCACCAAGCCATCGATTCCAATGGATTCAGGACATTGGGTTCTAGCTATGGGACCCTCCCCACTATGCCTCTAATGCCCAAAAACTGTGCTATTATGCCATCTCCGAAACTAGGGTTTTGCTCAGTGAAGGCCATTCCAATTTTGCAAAAGGGGGTCAATTATAATCCAAACACTCCCAGGTGTGCATGGCCATCGTGAACACCTCCACACTAGCCATATACATGTGTGGGAGCAAACGGAACTTCGTTCTGCTCGTCGGTTCGGGTTCCGTGCCCCCGGAGCAAATCCTCAAAGTATCCCTGAATGGCCATGGGGTGCCTGGAAAAAATTCCCATAGCACCAAAAGCGTGACTATGATCATGAAGCCGTTGATTCCAATGGATTTGGGACACCGGGTTCTAGCTGTGGGACCCCCCCCCACCGTGACACAAATTCATGGAAACGGTGCTATTGTGCCATCTTCAGAACTAGGGTTTTGCTCAGTGTAGGCCATGCCAGTTTTGCTCAAGGGGGTGATTTTTGATTTGATGGCTCCCAGATGTGCATGGCTATGATGAACACCTCCACACTGGCCATATGCATGTATAGGAGCTGACGAAACCCCGTTTCGCTCGACGGTTTAGGTTTTGTGCTCGCAGAGCAAATCCTTAAAGCATCCCTGAGTGGCCATTGGGTGCCAAGTGTCCCTAGATTTGGTTTTGTCTCATTTCTAGGGATAGATCAAGGTCTATAAGCTATATTAGGTTCTATATGGATATATTAGGTCTTCGGGGCTAGCTTACATCTCTAGGGCTAGATAAGTATTCTAGATTAGGTGTCCAAGGTTTCTAGGTCCACATTAGGCTTTCCAAGGCTACATTTTTTTTTGTCTGGTTTCTAGGGATAGATCAGGGTCTATAAGCTATATTAGGTTCTATATGGATAGATTAGGTATCCGGGGATAAGTTATGTCTCTTCGGATAGATAAGTATTCTATATTAGGTCTCTAGGTTTGTAGGTCCACATTAGGATTTCCAGGGCTACATTTGTTTTTGTCTGGTTTATAGGGCTAGATCAAGGTCTTTAAGTTAGATTAGGTTCTTTATGGATAGATTAGGTCTTCAGAGCTAGGTTATATCTCTAGGGATAGATAAGTATTCTAGATTAGATATCAAGGGTTATAGTTCCACATTATGCTTTCCAGGGCTAGAATTTTTTGTGTCTAGTTTCTATGGCTAGATCAGGGCCTATAAGCTTACTTAAAAAAAAAAATTCCTAACCGAGCTGGACCCTGCAGTATGTCACACAACATGCATAGAATTGGAGGTGATGGTGAAAGTGTTAGGAACCCATGTCAACCCTTCTCTTTACTTTGTTAGTATATTGTTGTTGGACGCATATGCTTTGTAACTCGTCCCGTAGTATTTGTTGATACATAGTTTATATTAGCCCATGGTATTGACCCATACTATTGGACGCATATGCTTTGTAAGTCGTCCTGTAGTATTATATGTCCCATGGTTTTGACTCATAGTATTGGGCATAGACTTGGTATATTAATGTGTCCGTCGGATTTTTCTTTGAAAATTACTTTTTTTTGTTTTTTTTTTATAAATTTTGAGAGGTGTCCGTTGGATATTCGACGTACTTTTGAATATGCGATGAGGCTGGCAGGCTATCCGACGGCTCTGCTAATATCTGACGCCTATTCGGATATCCGACGAAATGGATGTTGGATAGCCGACTTCATTTTGAACCCGAAGAGGTCGGATATCCGACGGATTTTTTCCCAACGGTCACTAGATTAGTGTCGTCGGATATCCGACGTAGGTTTGACTTTTTGACTTTTACAATTTATAAATATCAAACCATTCCGACATGTTTTCCATAATAGTGATGGTTTGCGGATGTTTTTTTGTTCGGTGGACTATTTTTCATTGTTTTTGTTATTCAAGTGAGCAAAGTACTCTGGAGCTTCATTTTCTAAGATCGATAATCTTCATTTAAGCTCTTTACGAGAAAATGTCAACTACGAATATTCCTGATCCAGACGAACAAAATTGACAATTGCTTGCTAGATTGTGGGAAGGAGTTGAAAGAAGGGGTGATGGTAAATGCTATTTTCCTTGTAATCAATGCAAAGGCTTTAAGAGGAGAATAATTTTGATCACAACAGCCACAAAACATTGTAGGGAGCATGGGCACGCTGAGGGGGGACATGAATACCATCCATTTGTAAGTTTGCATTATATATGTTTTTATTTTGATTGCTTTTGTAAATTTATGTATTATTATAATATTTCTTATTTTTGACCAACAGTACAATTGGTCGTTGTTCTTTTCATCCCAACAGTACAAAATTTGTTAAATTTTTAATGTATCACATAAATTTTTACATTTTGCGTTTGAATTTCTTATATTAACTTTTATCTATTGATTGTTTCATGTAATTATAAAGGAAAGACATCCTACGGCATATCGTCCGGATCAGCAAGTGCTTCCAGAATAAGTACAGGAGGAACATGGAGCTATGAATATTAATGGAGAACAAGTTAATGATCACATTGAAGAAGATGATCATACTGATAACATAGTTGAAGATGATGTTACAAATACTTTGATCCATGATTCATTTAATGTTGGAATGGATGATGATGATGATCATGAAAATGATGAACATTTTGATGATATTCATGATATACCTCTTCTTGACAAGGCATACGAATCCCTTTATGACGGCTCCAAGACAAATATTCTCTCTGCTATATTGTTGGTAATGAACTTGAAGGTTATGAATGGTCTTTCAAACATATCAGTCACACGGATGTTAAGGTCCAGAAGAAGATGTCGAAGAACTTATTGAATCAGATGATGTACTATCATACAATGTCCATGAAGATGATATCGACGATGACATGTTGATCGTAACTAACATCGACGACGAGGATGATATGGCCAATCCTTACAATGTTGAATCTGGATCATCGGATGATAGTACAGACGATGACCCAGATGAAGAAGATGATGAAGACCATTGAAGTTTTCGAGGTATGCAGTGATAATAAATTAATTGTTTCGTAGTGAGTTTCCATTTTCCTATATGATATAATTAGAAACATTGCTTGTTTTAGAGTATGTCAAAAAACACATTTAAAGTTTATAGTGTACATAGATATTTTTGTCGGGTTATGGAGAATTGAGAGTGATGTGAGGGGGGGGGCAGGGCCATAAGAGCTTCCACCTTCACGTGGTTGGCCCTGTTTAGTAGAGAATATTAAATTATTCTTTGAAACAGAGAGAAGCTTCGTAAGGAAATGCACAATTATCAAGACTCAAACATCATCATCATCATCGTCATCGTCGTCATCGTGATCATCTTCATCATCATCATCTTTTTCTTCTTGATCATCATCTTGATCATCTTGATCATCATCTTCATCATTCTCATCATCGTCATTGTCATCATCCTCACCATCATCATCATCATCATCTTCCTCCTCATCATCAGCAATATCTTCATCATCATCGTCATCATCATCGTCATCATTGATCGTCTTCATCGTCATCATCGTCATCATCGATTGTCATCATCATCATCATCATCGTCATCATCATCGTCGTCATCATCATCATCATCATCGTCATCATCGATCGTCTTCATCATCATCGTCATCATCATCATGATCTTCATCATGCTCATCATCATTATATGATATCCGACGCAGCTATTACCTAGAAAAACCAACGGTGTTTGTCGTCGGTGATTTAGCGATCTCGTCGGATTCTTTTGAAGTCAAAAGTCTGATATTAGACGCATGCATTGACGATGTGGGAGGGTTTCAAGACTCGAATGAATGACACTCACCATTGCAGCATCAGAAACCATACCTATAAATTAAATAATGTGATACATGGGGCCAACGTTGAAATTTTTTAAATATGTGTTGGCTTGGACTGAAATTTGGCATGGTTAGACTAGATGCATGCATTTACGGTGTGGGAGGGTTTCTAGACTAAAAAATGACTGACACCAACCATTAATGGAGAATTAAAAACCATGTAATGATACTCGACAAGGAGTAATTTGATCATCATGGTTTCACTCTGAAATAACTTATTTTTTCGTGGACTCGCTAGTACCATTGCTTATGGACCCTCACAAGGAAATCCTCTTAGGTCGTTGATTGTGTTACGATAAATCATCACTAGTTTGATGGACCTAATGGTCCCATGATAAACACTCATAACATGTAAACTATAGAGGACATACACAAAATGGTTGATTCTCTCACCCAATTAGTTAGCAAAATGGAAACCAATAATCACTTCTCATTTTCCAACCCTTCCAATAGTATGACGCCTCATTTTTTTGAAGTAATTCTAAACAAGTTTGGCAGGTCAGTCCAAAATCCCCAACTTTATTTCATTTCCTTTCCCCAACTATGGTGGCTCTTCAACAACCTCTTCCACCTTTCAAGGTCCATAAATTGGCATAGGACAAAATGGAGGAACATCAACTTAAGGTTCTATGCTACAATTGTAATGAAAAATATTCTCTTGAGCATAGATGTAAGGAACATCAATTATTTGTGGACATATTTGAGGACATTTATGATGTTGAACTTGATGGAAGAACTCAAAAGGAATCCCCTCCCATCATTGAGGAATTTTTTCTTCCTAACCCTATGAAGAACCCTATATCTCCCTTAATTATTTGACTAGTATTTATTTCTCCTCATTAATGTTCAAATGGGTGATTACTCCCGGAAAACTAACATGTTTTCCATTGAAACGGGTGGGCATGATATTGTTCTCGGTGTGAATGGATAATAAGATTATGTCATATCACCATGTATTTATTGGAATTACAAATGAGAGAGCATGATCATAGCATCTCATTGCTTCATCGTATCCTCCCATCCAATGTGTGATCATATTGTCATACTTTTGAACAAAATAATATATGAAATTAAAAATATTGTATCGTTGTTCTTAGCTATTGGTATCATTCATCCTAGTACCAACTCGTACTCTTCTTTGGTTGTCATGGTCCTTAAAAAACAAGTCACTTGGCACATGTGTCCCAATTTTTTATCTCTTAACTCCTTCATAGTGAAAGATAAATTTCTCATTCCAGTCATTAATTATCTCTTATATGATACATGGAGATAAATTCTTCATTGATCATGACCTTCGCTCTAGTTATCGCCAAATTCACATGAATGAAGAAAATATTCCTAAATATCTTTCCACGGTCATTAAGGTCAACATGAGTTTTTGGTGATTCCTTTTATCCTTTTCAATGACCCTTCCACTTTTCAGAGCCTGGCATGAACCATATTTTTTAAGCCCCTTCTTGAAAGTATGAGGAGGAAGGGTGCATATTTTCCTTATCTTCCCTAGTAGCCAATTGGCTATAGGAGGTAGTTAAGAATGGTCAACATATACCAAGATCATGATGATGGAAATGATTATGTAACAAACATTAAAAAACACATTATATATATAACAATTAGATAATAATTAAAAAATCGTTATATATATAACATTATATATAACAATTAAAAAAACCATTATATATAACAAAAAAAACCAATTAAAATTAAAAAAATGAATATATAATAAATAGAATTAAAACATGAATAAATAAAATTACAACATAAATATATAACAATGATTTTTTAATTTGTTTTTAATTAATATATATATAACATTATATATAACAATTAAATTTTAATTGTTATATATAATGTTATATATATATTTAATTAAAAACAAATTAAAAAAACCAAAAAACAAACATTACATAACATATATATTGAACAAATAGAAAAGTCGGCGTCCATATGCATTTCACAAACCTGCGATTTGCGATTTGGAGTGACCTCGATTTGGAGTGACCTGCAATTTGGAGTGACCTCGATTTGGAGTGACCCTCGATTTGGACCTGCGCCTCTGTGATTTGGACCTGCTATCGATTTGGATTGGACTGTTCGATTGTGGGAGAGGCGGTTTGTGGTTGTGGCAGGGGAGAGGGAGTGACCCAACGACCAAGCAGTGGGAGTGACCCAACGAGCAAGCATTGGGAGAGGCGGTTTGGAGTCCAAGCAAATAAACTATAAGAGGAGCCGGAAATGCCTCCCACGTCCGTGAGTACCAAGCTCTAAATTGTTTTGATTTAACAAATTTAAAAATTTGGTAGCAAATCACTGTGGTTTCATTGCTAATTCAATCTACATTGGGGTATTTTTATCTTATTGCATCTACTATTTTTTTTAGTTTGATGGGTGAACCCTCACCTCTTTGTAGTGAACTGAAAATGACGGCCTTAATATCGCATAGCAAAAAGAATGTAGTGACTTTTGCTTATTGCCTTGCGTTTTGATTATGGAAGGGCCTTCATTAGAATGAGAATACTGTGGTTGACGAACATAGGATTTTTGTCCTCGGGTAGAGGAATCAATGTTCAACCTTCGTTGAAGCCAAGCACTGTGACCAATATCATGAAATAGATGTATTAGATCAAAAAGTTGAGGTTCTTGCAATGGAATCCCTTATTTTATCATGACTGGGGGGGGCGGGGGCTATTACTAATGACCCCGATAAAGCAGAGTTACCAAGCTCTCACTGTGACTGAGTACTTGTATTCACACATGCTCGAGTTAAGGTTTCCATTATTGCATTAAAGCACCAATTCGAGTTAACAGCAAATAATAATAGGCCGGGCAGAAACTTGCACTCATTCCTCTTTTCATACGGGGGCAGGTAGGAGAGGGAACACCTATTTGTATTGACTGAATCTAAACCTCCATAGGAAGCTACGACTAGACTAGAAATAACTACTTTTAATAAGCTGCCCATAGATCTATATTGTGCTTTTTAAAGGCCCCCTATGAATGAAGCAGCAATTGGGTCAAATTATTATATTTAAAATGCGCAACATTCCAAACAGATGATTGCCTATGTTGATTCAAAATAAGATCCACAGAGTGTCCAACAGAAGTTGGCAAGTGATCATCAATTTCATTTGCATGCGCATCCAAATCAGTTGTGACACTGCTGGAAACATTGCCATCATCTTTCTTTAGCAGTGTCTTTGAATCCTCAGTAAGTGCAACTTGCCATAGTATTTATTGATGTATCATCCCAATATCAAGAAGCACATCCTTGCTATCATTTCCAAACTCTGTCATTAATGCTACCAACCATCGATTCTCTTTAGTATCATCAGCTAGAAAGACAAAAAATTGTACCACAAACAAGCACCAAAATACTTTCCTATTCAGTCCATCTTTTGTAGCTAATAAATTAGTCCCTGCAACATGATCCAAAACATTTAATGTAGTCTTGAGATGTTCCTTCAGATGACCACAAAATACCCTTGCAAGGGCAACTGAGTGTTGTTGTGTGGATGCTTTGCAAACTACAACCATGTGCACAGCTACAGACATCCCTTTTGAAGATAGCGGAATACTTGGAAGAGTCAAGAACCTCATAAGGGATTCAATGCCCTTTTTCTCAACAAATATTCTACAAGTTTCAGGATTTTCCATTGCCAGATGCACAAACACCATGGCATGTGAAATGCTTAATTTTAGAAAGCATTCATTAGTCATATTTTCAAGAGACAATCCACTAGTTCCAACCCCGTCATTATGCTTATCTTCAGAATCAGTATCCATAGGAGCAGGACTATCCAAACTGTCTTTGGCCTCTACTCTGAGCCTATGGGCCTTGTTGGGGCATACGTTGTTGATCCCTGGTGTCTTTCAGCTATTGCAGAAAAGGGTTTATTGAAAAATATATCTGATTATAAGGAAGGTCTAAACCAACATTATTGATGTTAGTTGTTAGTTATGTTTAACTTGTTCATTACTTTATTAATGCTGTTGTTATTTATTGTCCTTGTCTACTTCAACTTTAACACAGGGACCTTTGGGAGTGTTAAAGTTGAAAGAGATGAAAATTATGTTTAAATTTATATTACCTTGTCACAATTGTACTATTTTGTTTCTAGCATTGATTTAGGAATTTATTTATGCATTAAAGTATAAATATTTTAATTTTCTTCTCCAAACCCTAACCTAACCCAATTTTCAACTCATATAACAAGCTGTAGCCTCTCCTGAGCAGACCCCAGTCCCAAAACAGTCCCGAAGTTAATTTTTGTAAACTAAAATCACCATACTTTGAACTTTCCTCAAGTCTCGGAATGGAAGTAGCCTCCATCTCCGATTTTGAAATGAATGCCTTAGCCTCCACCAAATTAAATGAATGCCACAAAAATTTGTTGTGAATTGGAGGGATGTTAAGTTAACCAACCAAACCGTGAATGCAAAAAGCAAGACTTAAGGCCACCCACATTGTAGTTTTGAAGGTTCCCTGTGTTATTACTGAAGTAGCAGTGAATCCAGATATGACTTGGAGTTTTTTTCATGGGGCCTGTCAAGGCTCCATAGAGTAGTGCAAGATCAAGTTTTCTCTATATATCTCCGATAGCCATTTCTTCATAGATAAATCCTACTTGGGGGCTAGTTAAAACAATATGGGTGAGTTCAATTTGCTCTTCTATCTTTTGAAATTTGTTGCAGAATTGGGTCTCACCCAGATTCAAGTCATACGGTCTGTGTGTTAAATAACTCAGCAACAAATTAAAGATCAATCTGGTATGGATTTCAACCAAATCATCATCCTCTTTAAATTGCCCTGTCTCTATAAATTAGATTGCCCTGATATGCAAAGGATTAGGTTGATAACTATACTACGGCTAACAATTTCCCTGTCTATAAATTAAATTGCCCTGTCTATAAATTGACATATCCTTCCATGTAGATTATAAAAAATGAAATTAGGTCAAGTTCTCCTTACATGGTTTGGATAAAATTGAAAGCTTCAATTTTCATACAATTAGAAAAGTTTGGGCAGTGTAGAATGTGAGGAATGATAATGTATCAGTCATTGCCACCATATGAGTTTTGAAATTAAGATTAATTGGCCCCATCCCATTATGAAGTAGAACCATGTGAGATAGATCCTATAACACCATTAGCATCATGATATAAGCAAAATCGAAGTTCCGTTTTCCGTCGAGGCTGCTTGAAGATGATAATTTCCAGAAAGTGGCCACAGGGTACAAAGTAACGAAACATTTGGCGGATTGGAAACGTATATATATAAAAGGAACAAAATTATATAGGCCTAAAATTACGGTTGGTTCCATTGCATTCAAATTTAAATCAATTTGTAAGCCACCTCGACGGAAAACGGAACTTCGATTTTGCTTACCCATTTTTGTTGTTCTGGTTTAGGAAGTATTTCAGGCTATTATGGTTTGTTTTAAAGTCTTCATCTTCTTACAATTGGCTTTCATCAAAGGTAAGCATGCATCATCATACTTCAGACTTCAATCAAACCATCATGACTTGGATTGTGGCAATTTTAGTCTTCGACTAGGGTAGTACTGTAGCAGCTTTAACACTTAGAATATAGTAGCTTGGGGGAATTCATGTCAAGGTACTCAATTCAAGTTAAAGGGGAAATGATTAGTATTGCTCATGATGTAAAAGTAAAGGATGTATTTCTCATGATTAGGATACTCTTGTATTTATAGTCATAAAAAAAAAGTTGTGGTATAGATTCCCCAGTTGTGGTTACTGTTTTTTTATTAAGCTCATGAAGATTTATATGCAGTTTATTGTTTCTACTATCCCTGTGTTTTTGTGAAGAATGATTGAAGAATGTTATAAGTGTTCCTAGAGAATTATGAACATGGATATGTACAATTCCTTATATTTATTATCACTTTGTTTTATGTGATGAATTCATTTGCATGACTTGAGTATATCTGAAGCTCTCCTTGAGGTCCCATGAATGAACTTGAACACTTGTTGCATTCATTTAATTTGAAAGAGTAGTTATAGTTTGAAAGAACTCTCTCCTTACCTTAGCTAGCATTCATTGAAAGGAAAGGCTTATTTTATTCATATGCATTTGCATGATTTGAGTCAGTCATCACACCACAAGTTGCACTTTCATCACCCAACTGAGACAAATATTCTTGGGCTTATACTTATGAGATCATTCTGTAATTTAAGTCTCCTAGCATACATTAAATGGGTTTTAAATTGAAATAATGTGTCCTACCATACACGATTATTCACAATATCACAATGTCATGCTTATGCTTGCTAATTAGTTAAACATTGTCATGCATTTTAGTCATTAGAAGTAGAAGAAAGTTATTGTTAATGGATTCATTTAATTTGAAAGAGTAGTTATAGTTTGAAAGAACTCTCTCCTTACCTTAGCTAGCATTCATTGAAAGGAAAGGCTTATTTTATTCATATGCATTTGCATGGTTTGATTCAATCATCACACCACGAGTTTCACTTCCATCACCTGATTGAGTAATACAACCACTAAAATTTACACCCCCTAACTAAACACACCATAACCTCACTTGAGGAAATCAAAAGAATTTGGTAGTTAGGTAGGACACCGGGGATAGGCATCCAAATAATTCCCCCTTGTCATTTTTCATCTGAGACATAGTCGTTGTCTTTAGGGAACCAAAATCCTCTAGTATTTGTTGACACGGTCATGACCAGTTTGTGGAGGGGCCTCCTGTTGTTTCAGGGGTTAAACCGCCACGAGATCGAGAACCGGACGGACTATGTGGAATGCCGCACTCCACTTAGCCCTAAGGCAACATCGATCATTGTCTTCCTTGTATTCTCCGGCCACCATACTGGTGATACAAAGGTGATAAGGCAGAAGCACCGAAAACCTTTTCTGATGTGTCATGAATGAGGTAGCTTAGTGACTTTTCTACTAGGGCTCTTTTACCCAGGATCCCTTTCAGTAGAGGGATATCCTTAAAATTCGGTCTCTCACTTCGTATTGTTTGACTTGGATTTCATCACCTTGCGAAGGATACGATTTGTCGAGGTCTCCAGCTCCTAGTTAGGAATTTTGCTTGCATTTTCACCTTTTTAGAGGGTCTTTTTCTTTTTAGTGCTACTTGTTGGCATTCTGGCCACTTTTGTTTCAGCTCGCTTACTGTGACATCGGTCCCAGTATAGTTTTTTGAGCTTGTTTTTTTGACCTGGGAGCCTTGTCTTTTCATAGCTCCCCTTCTGCACGCTCGGTTGCTCTAGGGTTTTTGAGTTCATACACGGTAGTTACCAATACTTATTTGATGTTGTGTGATGTCCTCTTCTCCTAGGTCTTCGAGATGGTTGAGTTAGATGGTCTTCTGAAGGGACTGAACACCCCTTCATAGAGCCACTAACGCTTGACCATAGGAGTAGTCTAGAGGACCACGTGATCACATCACCCGTGTGGACTTTTCCGTTTACTGTGATGATGGTCTTTCAAGTTATATGGAACAATGGTAAATTTGAGAGAGAGATGAATGGTTGTACCCCACCTTGGTTGATTGTCTTATGGTCCTTTCATTTTTTCGATAATATTTTTGTGGTGCCTTGCCTTTTACCTTTTGGGTGTTTTACTGATATTGGTATATCTTGTGATTTGTACCACCTTTTATGTTTTAGGTCTTGTGGGTACTATGGTAGTTTGTCCACATTTGAGGTACACCCACGTTCTCCAAATTGTTATGTGTCTTTATACCCACTTCGTACCACCCTCCCGACCTTAGTTTGGAAGATTGCATGCTATCATACCTTTTGGTGGTACTATTTGAGTTACAAGAGGTAGTTACAAGGAGATATTGCATATATGAGGTAGTTACAAGGAGATATTGCATATATTGATTTGTACCGCCTTTTATTTTTTTGGTCTTGTGGTTATAACTATGGTAGTTTGTCCATGTTTGAGGTAGTGTACACCCCCTTAGTCCCAAGGGTTGTGAGTCTTTATACCCATTCTTTTTTTTTTTACTTGTACCTTACTGGTTGGTCTTTGTACTGAGCCTTTTTATTGTAACTGAATTTCTTTGATTGACCGTAGCATAGCCCAGTCATCTCTCTCTCTCTGGTTTGTACTAGCCCTATCATAGGGTCACTTGGTTCCTAGAGTTGACTGGCCTCTAAGAGGCACAGCCATTTTTTAAAGTAACTCTTCTGAGTATATTATAGGAAACGTCTACACTAAGGTAATCAAATATGTGGTAAATAGTTTTCATTAAGTAGCCAGGACTTGTAGCATTAGAGGAGATCCTGTAACGTGTATGTGTAGTGTTTCATGTGTGCTACATGTGTGTTACATGTGTGATGTAGCGTTAAATCAAATAGTAAAAAACAACTCATAAATATTGCATGACTTTCTACTCTTAAGAAAGATAAATTGGTCGTCTTCCGATCATCACTTGAATGCCTACATGTTGACAAAGGGAATGAGGATCAAGTAAAATTATAAAAGGTGATACACGTCAACTTTTAAGAGGCACTATGCCTTGCGGTCGAATCTAAACTTTTTTCCAATGGTGTAGGTAGAACCATAAATATTGCATGACTTTCTACTCTTAAGAAAGATAAATTGGTCGTCTTCTGATCATCATTTGAATGCCTACATGTTGACAAAGGGAATGAGGATCAAGTAAAATTATAAAAGGTGATACACGTCAACTTTTAATAGGCGTTATGCCTTGCGGTCGAATCTAAACTTTTTTCCAATGGTGTAGGTAGAACCAAACAGGTATTTGTCTGATTTGTCTTCCTCGAGCGAGGGGAGTTTAGGAAGGCTAGAGGAAAGTGACACATCCAGTAGGTCTAGAAGAATTGTATCAACTAGATGTCAAAAAACCAAAAGAAGATTCCATAGACATAATGAATTTTTTCACGGTCAAGGGGGGTCATGTTCCTATGGTGATGAGACAAAAGACGACGAAGAGGTTCCCTTGAGGTACAGACATTTAGTGAAACAATGGGTACCGAAGGATATTCCTCCACCGAACACTGATTTTTGTGTGAACGAGAGGAGATATCGAATTGCACGGTCGTCGATATATGGTTTCGGGTTGTTTTCCATGGATTGCATCTTGGTCAGTTACGGGACATGTATAGAATTGATGGAGTATGTTGGACCCATATACAACTACAACGATTGGATGCGCATTGTCCGACATACAAAAAGTATGCGTAGCTATGGATTGTCAACAAACTATTTACAATTGAAAGACAAAAATCAAAATAAAGGAGGAACGTTGTACATGGACAGAAGGCCAAAGGCCACAAGGAATATTGTGGGGTTTATAAACAGTAGACAACCAGGGTCTACAATTAAGCAACCAAACTGCGAATTTGAGGGGTGTGAAGGAAACCGTGTTTTTTGTAGTTGCTATTAAAACAATATTTGCAAGGGACGAGTTGCTTATTAATTACCCTGTCAACCGATGAGATACAAACAAGGTTACTATATAACATTTTACCCAACCTTTTAGTAATAAATTAAACATCATAAGGATTTTTTGTTAGTTTATTTCATTTAAATTTCCCATATTTACTTCGCAGGCCAGTGATTGGGATAAATCCCTGCCAACAAATGGTCGGAGGAGAACTTCTTCCTCGACGGAGCAGGTATACATCTTTCTAATAGTACAAATATAATTAGAAAAAAGAGTTTTTATTTGCTTTCTTTTTCCATTATTAATAACTTGGTTTGTTTTATATAAGGAAATTTATATTTGATGTAGAATGTTGATCGGGAAATACACTCGTCGAATGTTGATCAGACGACAACACCCTCGGGGAAACAGGTAGACCTGATTTGAATTGTACAATTAAAATATGCCAAAATGTTTTAGCATTATATTAATGTTTCAATGAATATTTTGGTTTCGTTTACATAATTTTCTAGTCTATGTTTTTGATGCAGGCCGGTTCCGTAAGGTCGGCCACACCAGGGTCCGCGCAACGGGTATACATCTTTGTAATATTAAAAATATAATATGAATAATAATTTTTTTGATGTGTTTTCTCATGAATAGTTTTGGAATCGTTTGCGTGACTTTCACTATGTTTTTTTATTAGGGTGTTGTTAGGGGCAGCTCCCAGATATTAGCAGATCGGGGCAATTCGCCTATGAACATTGATCCAATGAGTGGATCGCGATCCTCGAGGTCACAGGTATAATTCATTTCAATTGTACCAATATAATACGTAGCATAATTTTAATTTTGTTATGTATTTTTCGTGTGATATACTGGTTTCGTTATGATAATGTAAACCATGTTGTAATTTTACGAATCTATCATGATAGATGTGTTATATACGTTAATATAAAATTTGGAATCTATCAATAGAGAACTTAGTAGTGCTTTATATATGTTTGTTGCAGCCCACTAGTGAATCGTAGTATGAATCAGCATCGCAATATTTTCCGTTAGACCCTGAAGTGGCAAAGGTGCTTCACGATTGCGAAAAAATTGGTGAAGCCGCACACCCGCTAAAGATGGTAGAGAAATTATTGTATATATACTGCGGAAATCCTTTCTCTAGTAATCCAGGTTCCGCAGACAAGTGCAATTAAAGAAAGGATTGCATTGTTGGAACATAAATCTAATAACTTGCGAGTAAGTTGAGGAATCTTGAATCATAGAATAATTTGTTTAAATCTTTATAATGTTCTCTTTTATATGAAAGTATTGAACGTATAAGACGTGGTGTGTATTTACAGAATTATAAGGGACCACACAATATTGGTCAAGGTGGTGTTGGCCCCAGCGAGGCTCGTGGAGAGACTTCACATCATGACCAAATGACTCCACGTAGTTCGAATCCTTCGCCATTGTTGTCGACCGAATAGTCGGCAACACATTCTGAAACACCACGGACCCCCGCTGTGAGCACAACAGCCGCTACTGACCAACACACAACGGATTGTCCACAAGAAGGGGTCGACACCGAGTCCCCTATCAATTTTGATGTCGAACAAGCTACATTTCCAGGATCTTCCCGTGTCAAAAGCACGGAAACACTGGAGACAACATTTTTGGTGGACGAAGATCTCGTCCCAATAAAGATACTGATGATCCTAGGTAATTAATCATAGTTGATCAGGTTAATTAGTGTTTATAATTTCATTGTAATATACCGATAAAACGTTTTTTATCAACTAATTATGATCATGGCATTATCGTTGTGCAGGAAACAATGCTTTCTATAAACATATGAATAACTTTTGCTTGGATATCTTCAGGCCCACCATCTGAATAAGGTGGGATAGACAACCAAAACATTTAAAAGATGAACTCACTAATCGGTTGGTTGTCCTGTTCGGGGAGAAAACCTTCATTCATGCCAATGTTTTGAAAAAGGCTTATCAACATGTGAAGGTTGTCTGAGACCAATATAGGACACACCTCGAAAGAAACCATAGGTATGAGCGCCCACCAATGATTCCAGCAATGGAGTGGAGAGCTCTAGTGGAAGATGGAATGGAGAAGGCTCTGAGAAGAGAAGGCAAGCTAACACCAGGCACAGGGAGGTATGCAATACTTTCCACAATGTAATTCTAAACCTTATTATCCTTGATTTCTATATCGAACTTGGAACATCTAACGTATTTTAACACTTGCATAGGCTACTAGACACATCAAAGGCCATAAAGGCAAGACTAGAAAAAATAGGTTAGCACAAGCTTGGCCTTGGTGGTTATTCGAATTTGGCGACACGGTTTGTAAGTTTCAAGAAAACAACAATGAATACAAATAATAAATTGAAAATTATTTTTCATTTTATCGCACCGTAAAATGTTAATTAACGATGATAAGCAAATATGTAGGCTGATCTATTCAATGAAGTACCCATAGAGGAAGACATGAAGCTTGGCTTCCAGGAAGGCTTTGGAGCTATTGTTGAACGTAGAAGAAGCTTATATGGGCAAATGCAGTCTTGTGGTACCAATCCATCCAGTGCACATGTATATAGAATCTATATAGTTTAATGAAGATTTGTCGCTTGTGGAATATTTTCGTTCCAAATACTTGATATAAAATATTGACTCTGTTTTTAATAGGAAAGTAATGATCCCATTAGTGTCGAGGAGGGACAACAACAAATCGATGATCAAGATTCAAATCCCGGTAATGAATTTATGTATAGCATTGCAAATGGTGACCATTAATTGTAGTTCACCGCATTTCAACTATAGAGCATGTAGAGGGTGAAACTGTACAGGTTGAGATTGGACAAGAACATCAACAACATGATTTGGTCACACCTGGTAAAAAAACACCTTCGTAATGAGTTTTTTTAAATGAAAAACTTGTCATTACAATAGCAAAATATAACGATGTAACATTTTCACATCGTTGCAGCAAATCCGAACCTCTTGCCGCAAAATCCAAGCCTAGAACAACAATCAGCTAGGATATTGCAAACATCACCAAAAGCGCCTGCTAAAGAACCAAGAACTGGAAGAGAAAGTCTAGATGATGTAGATGGTCCTCTCATAGATTATATACCACTGAAGAGAAGAAAAACTTATAAAAAGAAGGACAGGAAAAACAACGTCTAAATATTTTTGATAACAATATATCGTCCACTATTTTTGGTCTAATGAATGAATGAAAGGTTTAATGAATGTTCTAATGACGTTTTAATGATTCAGTGTAGTAAACTGTTACCTTCATTGAATTTCAACTTTTATTGAATGAATATGTTAACTGAATGATTAATGAATGGTGTATTGAATGTTATCTTTTATTGAATGAATGTGTTGATCGACTGAAACGATGGTTTAGTGAATGTTAGCATTTATTGAATGAATAATGGATGAAAGTTCATGATGAAATATGGATGAATTTGCACAAATTTGTTTTTTTCAAGTACATGCATTGGGTATGGGGAATTGAGAGTGATGTGAGGGGGGGGGGGGGGGGCGCATAAGAGCTTCCACCTTCACGTGGTTGGCCCTGTTTAGTAGAGAATATGAAATTATTCTCGAAACAGAGAGGAGCTCAATGAATGGCTACGATGCTGGCGTTCTACAACCCACTCGCGTGTTGTCTAAATTTTGACAATTTATTGGATCTTGTTGTGATTTTTGGTTGCTCCTCATAACCAATTTCCAGTTTCCACAACATCAAAGGTTGAGTAAATGATGCACTGGAATCAATATCCTTAACCTTCTCTTTAATTTCCTTGGAATCAATATCCTTAACCTGACATTAAACCCTTCCAAATTGGTATATTTACCATTCAAGGCTGGCTTCTTCTGAAGCATGATATTTGCAACTAAGCTAGCATACACCGAAAACAATTAGAGACATGCTGCTTGTTGTGAATGTTCATCTTTTTTTTAGGAATGCAACTTGACCATAATGGCTCCTCCTACACTAGGGAATTAAAGTCAACAGCAAATTAAATAAAACATATAGTTTGCATCAAAAAAATAACAGGGTACGAACTGAACTAAGGAGATCCGAACCTGCGACCTATGTCTAGTCCCAAGGATACCACCTTCAAGCTTGAAGTGCAGCTGGCAAGGGAAACCACCTTCAAGCTCGATTCATTCTGCATGCATTTCACAATGGGAGATGGCGGGCTACCACATTCAACCTTGATTCATTGTGTATGCATTTCACTATGCAATCGTCTCAGATTCTCGTTGCATTTTCCCTCTATTAGTTTATCAATTCGGTATGACCCACGCCCGCCGTCTGAGGAGTGTTTCCGCGGTCTTGAGTTCCAGCCTGACAATAGTGACGATTCATTCTATATTTACGTTTCCCTTAAGATGCAATATGGAAAACTCATAGTTCACTATCAAGATTTCTTTGACCGTTAGCTTTGTCAGACAAACCTTAATAGTGAACTATGAGTTTGTCATTTGCAGTCGAAGGGAAACATAATACCATGAATCGTCAACCATTTCCAAGATGAAACTGAAGACCACGAAAACTCATTGGATGACGAAAATTCATTGAATGGTTTAATGAATTTTCTAATGTTTTAATGATTCAGTGTAGTAAACTGTTACCTTTATTGAATTTCATCTTTTATTGAATGAATGTGTTGACTGAATGATTAATGAATGGTTTATTGAATGTTATCTTTTATTGAATGAATGTGTGTATCGACAGAAACAATGGTTTAGTGAATGTTAGCATTTATTGAATGAATAATGGATGAAAGTTCATGAGAAAATATGGATGAATTTGCACATATTTGTTTTTTTCGAGTGCATGCATTGGGTATGGGGAATTGAGAGTGATGTGAGGGGGGGAGGGGCCATAAGAGATTCCACCTTCACGTGGTTGGCCCTGTTCAGTAGAGAATATGAAATTATTCTCAAAATAGAGAGGAGCTCAATGAATGGCTACGATGCTGGCTTTCTACAACCCACACGCGTGTTGTTTAAATTTTGACAATTTCTTGGAGCTTGTTGTGATTTTTGGTTGCTCCTCATAACCAATTTCAAGTTTCCATAAATTCAAAGGTTGAGTAAATGATGCACTGGAATCAATATCCTTAACCTTCTCTTTAATTTCCTTGGAATCAATATCCAGCTTAACCTCAAATAAATATAAGTGAACAAAAGAAAATGCAAGAAAGAGATTAAACTTGCAAAATATAACACTAGTATTAATAAATTCAAAAAGAGAGAGTAATGTTCATGGGCCTCTTGGAGAGGATGAGCTCCTTTGAGCAAAGCTTCAATACAATACCAATCTTTGACAAAAAAATATACATCCTTCTAGTTCTATAAATAGTTTCTTAATAACTACCAAAACCCTAACTACATGCAATCTCAAAATTAATGACTACCAACCACCTACTGGTTCTTATTTAATAAAAATGAGTCTTTTACATTAAGTAACTACCCATTAACTATCTAATGAGCCTTATTCAAAGAATATGATCTCATATATGAATATACAAACTCCTCAGTATACCAAATTAGAGAATTTAGGTAAGAGTACCTTGACACAATGGAAGCACACTACCATCTCTTTGTGATGAATATGCCACAATGTTACATAACTTCCCAGTCCTTTTATTCTGCTACATGGTAAGCCTGTAGTCCATAAAGTAAGTTCCATAGACACTAGCACTTGAGACTTAGAGTACAGTCTTTTGTGCCACCTTAATAGGCACCCACTAGCTTGTAGGTCCACTTGAATAATGATTGACTCTGCCGCTTAATACAATGACTCTAATACAATGGCTGTATTACAATGGCTCTATTCCCTTAGGCTACTCTTCTGCTAATACAATGGGAAGAGCATAATGGGGTTCTCAGTTATATATATATGTAATTATTCAACATATTTCCACAATAGAGATAGAATATATTGATTTCCTGTAGTATGAAAACTTTTATTTGAAAAATGCTATTTTAAAAAAAAAATGTATTGGGTAGTCGCTTAACTGGCGACCTAATCACGACATCCGTAGGGTAATATCCGACAATTTTGCAATACTTCTGACGGCTCAGATTTTTTTGCTATGTTATCCACGTTGCTTAACTGATTACCTATCCAATGATTGCAGGGTGATGTCCTATGCTTGTGCTATACTTCCGACGACTTGGAACGTCGGAACTGACTTTTTTTTTTATGGAAAACATGTCGCTTAACCGACAACTAAACTGACACATAATCGATGGCGAAAGGATGGTATCCGACAAATATTGGAAGTTAATGCTGTCACTTATCCGACTACCTATGAAGCTGGAGGAAGTCGGTTAACCGATGAGGTATGGTAATCGAATATTAGACGTCTTGAACTATGTCGGATTTTAGCTGATATCCCACCGATGATAAAAAAAGACTGGAATTGTCGGATAGTCGACCATAGGTTGTAGCAAATTCGACTTTTTCTCCGTCGGATTTTGGGTCAAAAAAACTTAGTGAGCATGATACCAAGGAATTTCCTTCATTACCTAAGGTAAAAGCAGTCCTGCAGGCATCCATTCCAGATGTGGATCAAGCTTACTTTATTGCACAGAAGAAACCTTGGCAGCCTCGCAATCAAGGTATGAATCAAGACCCATCATTTTTTCCGAATAATATGAATGGAATGAATAATATGAATACACAATTCCCTTCACATTATTCTAATAATCAGTGGCATCCATCTCAGAACCCAATGCAAAATCCTAATTCTTGGACACCATGGTCACAACAGTCAAACAATTAAGCTCCTTGGAATTCCAACTAGAGAAATTCTTACCAAGGAAATAACTTTCCCCATCACCAAAATCAGTATCAACAGTACCCTCCTCAACAGTATCCTCACCAACAATACCAGCAACCACAGCCCCCATTTCAAAACAATGTCGCACCTGTGAATGCACCACTTCGACCACAGCAACCTGCACAACCTAACCCGAACCCAAACAATAAAGCAGTGCATCAATTTGAGACTGCCAACATGCCTGCGTATTCCATCACCCATATTCCCTGCAATGATATACAATTACGATCAGGGAGGGTAGTGGAACCTATTATCACTGAGGATGTTTCATCCCAAGTGATTGAAATTGGAGTGAATCAGCACTATGAGAGTATGGTTAATTCAACAAGCCCCATTATTGAGGATGTTGATATTCCTACCGAAACAGTAGCTGAAACTCAGAGAGTAACACACGATGAATCATAGCCTACACATTTGATGAGAGAACCGCCATACCCTGAACGATTGGCCCTGCAGAAAACAGTGGAACAACCTTGATTCGATCTCTTAGGACAATTGAAATATTTGTATGTCAAAATTCCACTGTTACAGGCTCTCCATGACGTGCCCATTTATGCTAAGACTGTTAGAGATTTATGTGTTAAGAAACCAGGAAGAAGGCCTAGGGATCTTCCCATTGTCCATGTATTGGGAAAACTTTCCAAATAAATAATGGGGAAGACTCCTGTGGCAAAATACGATGACCCTGGAAATCCGACTGTTAGAGTTCACATAGGAAACACACAAATCCCCAACATCTTGGTATATTTAGGCACGGCTATTAACATTATGACCATAGAAATTGTGAAGAAACTTGGACTCACTAACCTTCAACCGACCCCTACTATTTTGGAACTTGCTAACAGATCAACAATCAAGCTTGAGAGGATCCTAGACGACCTTGTAATCTCTATTGATTTGTGGGAATACCCTGCGGACTTCTTGGTGTTACAGCCGAAGTCTCAGCTAGGGGGACACCCACTGATCCTGGGAAGACCATGGTTGGCCACAGCAGATGCCTGTATCAGCTGTCGGTCAAGATCTATGACCATCTTAGATGGGACCGAGATCAAAATCCTAACCTTATACCCTCCAGATTGACCAAGCACAGAAGCTTAAACTCCACTTTGGGTGGATTTGGAGGAGAAGGAAGGTGTTCATCCATTATTAATGATAGGGAGAGCCTTAACATTTAAAGATGAAATAGAGGACGATGCTATCAACAGTTTCATCAGTGAGCCCACGTCAGTCAATAAATTTTTTTATCAGATCTTGGACAGTACATTGGATGAAACATAACAGGAAAATCTTACAGAAGAAACTCTAGTCAGTGATGGCAGTATAATTCCAGTACTCAAAAATTTGAAGAGTGTTCCAGTAGAAATCGATCCAAGGAAAACATTGAACATCAATCCAAACCTTGCGCCCAGTGAGCTGGAACAGCTAATCACTCTGCTAAAACAACGTAGAGGAGATTTCACTTGGGATTAGACATACATGAAAGGTATTCCTTCTAATCTGTGCACCCATCACATTTATATTAAGAGCGACTCCAGGCCTGTGTGTCAACCACAATGAAGGATGAACCCGGACCTAAGAGACATAGTGAAAGAGGATATTTAAAAACTTTTGGAAGTAGGATTTATATACCCGATTTCAGACAGTGAGTGGGTTTCTCCACTCATGATTGTGCCAAAGAAGGATGGGAAATGGAGGGTCTGCGTAGATTACAGAGAATTGAACAAAGCAAAGTAGAAGGGGCACTTTCCCTTACCTTTTATCGATCAGGTCCTTGATACCTTGTCTGGGAAGAAGTATTTTTCCTTTCTGGATGGCTTTAGTGGCTATAACCAAATCCAGATTGCTCCAGAGGACCAAGACAAAATCACTTTCACCTGTCCCTGGGGTACTTTTTCATATTGGGTACTTCCTTTTGGATTGTGCAACGCACCAACCACATTTCAAAGAGCAGTGATTGGAATCTTTTCAGAGATGGTAAATGATTGCATGGAGATTTTTATGGATGACTTTACTCCATATGGTGATAGTTATGAAGAAGCACTGAAATTTTTTGAAAAGGTCTTGAAACGCTGTGAACAAAGCCAGCTCTCTTTAAGCACTGAAAAGTGCCATATGATGATGAGTGAAGGCATAGTTTTGGGGAACTTCATCTCTGCTAATGGTATCCAAGTAGATCCTTCCAAAATCAAGGTAATTGAAAATATACCAACTCCTAGAACACAGAAAGATGTGCATAGCTTCTTAGGGCATGCTGGCTATTACAGAAGATTCATAGAAATTTTTTTCAAACTAGCTTCTCCTTTGTTCACTTTGTTGATGAAGGATGCACAGTTTGTTTGGAATGATGCATGCCAAACAACGTTTACTGAGCTAAAGAAAAGTTTGTCTACAGCACCCATCTTACGAGGGCCCAACTAGGCTCTGACTTTTCATATTTTTTCAGATGCTTTAGACACTGCCATTGGAGCAGTTTTAGGATAGCAGGAAGGTAATGCTCCATATGCAATTTATTACATTCGCAAGAATTTATCCCCTACTGAACTTAACTATACTGTCATATAGAAGGAATTCCTTGCCATAGTTTATGCCATCGACACATTTAGACATTATATTACTGGATACTCCACTTTTGTTCACAACGATCATTCCGCCATCAATTGTTTAATGAATAAACTAATCACGAATGCTAGTG
Source organism: Larix kaempferi (assembly GCA_027924585.1). Taxonomy (NCBI): domain Eukaryota; kingdom Viridiplantae; phylum Streptophyta; class Pinopsida; order Pinales; family Pinaceae; genus Larix; species Larix kaempferi. The sequence goes on along the minus strand of BSBM01000088.1, from coordinate 13,014,756 downwards.
TTACTAGATGACTGCTATTGTTACAGGAATTTGATATCACGATTATTGATAGACCAGGGAAGGAAAATGTTGTTGCAGATTTCTTATCTCGACTTACTAACAGTGATGATAATTTACCAGTCAAAGATTCCTTCCCTGATGAGCATTTGTTTGCAGTATCGTCTCACTCCCCATGGTATGCAGATAGTTTTTGGCTGCAGGTAAGCTCCCAGCACATCTGTCAAAAAGAGAAAAAAGGAAGATCATACAACAGAGTGCTAGGTATTGCTAGATTGATGGACATCTTTTCTACATAGGGCTTGATTTAGAGATCAGAAGATGTGTTAGAGAAGATGAAATATTCAGTATTCTTAAAGCTTGCCATGATGAGCCCTGTGGGGGCCACTTTGCTGACAAAAGGACAGGTCATAAGGTTTTGAGAATGGGTTATTTCTGGACTACATTGTTCAAGGATGCAAAGAAGTATGTCCAGGCATGTGATAGCTGCCAAAGGATGGGCCAACCAAACAGATTAGATGAGATGACTCTTCAGCCACAGCTTGTGGTTGAACCATTTGATAGATGAGCTCTAGATTTCGTAGGGCCTATCAACCCTCCCTCAAAACAAAAAGTTCGTATCTTGGTTTGCATAGACTACATGACCAAATGGGTAGAAGTTTTAGCCTTGGTTGAGTTTAATGATCAGGATGTAATTGATTTCCTGTATGAAGAAATTTTTACTCGGTTTGTAGTACCCAAGGAAATCATCATAGATGGTGGACCGCAGTTTGTGTATCATAAATTGGAAGCGCTGTTATAGAAGTTTCATATTCAGCACATAATAACCTCGCCATATCATCCATAGGCCAATAACCAAGTGGAGAGTTCAAACAAGGTCATCGAGGTTATTTCGACAAAGATAGTGAAAAGCCATCGTAAAGATTGGGCTAAGATACTTCCAGAGGCACTATGGGCCTATCACACCACATGGCGTAACACCACTGGTTTTTCGCCATATGAGTTAGTGTATGGTAAGAATGTTGTTTTCCCAATTGAATTCGAAATTAGAACTTTGAAGACAGCTGTAGAATCAAACCTTGATTTATCAGAAGCACAGAGGAACCGACTGAATCAGATTAACGAATTGGATGAAAAGCGCACAGCAACAGTAAATCATACAACTTTAATCCAACAAAAGCGTTCTAAATGGCATGACAGATTTATAAAGAAGAAAGTATTCCAGGAAGGAGATTGGGCGCTCTTATATGATTCACAGGTTAAGAGGGATTTCAAAGGTAAACTACGCATCATTGGTTGGGACCTTATCAGATAAATCGAGTATTTGACAATGGAACAATCCGCTTGATCACCATTGATGAAAACAAGACACCATTATTTGCAAATGGTCATCTATTGCGACTGTATCACAAACTGATCTCAAAGGATGCTTTCATCTCACATGTTGCAGCAGATCCATATTATCAGTTAACACCAGGGCAGGGATTTTTCTCAACCCCTGTGAATTTTTAAGAACTGGCGCAATGTCCACACATAATTTGTACATAAATAATTTATTTTTCATTTTGTATTTTATCTGTTTTTCATTTTGCATTTGATAAGGTTTGTTTTGAAGAATTGTGTGCAGGAATTAATTGGAGGAACAATAGTCGTGATTGGGCCAGACGATTGAAGGCACCTTGCATTGTTCCTGATCTAATAAAGCTCTTTTGAAGAAGATGGATGATTTGATAGTTTTCAGCAGCCAGCTAAAAATCCACCTGTTACTCATTTTTGCACAGCTGTGACTCCCTAACTTGCTCATTCTTCCAATTTTAGCAGCTGAGACTCCGCTACTCTTTCCCATTCCACCAAGTCTAGTAGCTGCGACTCCGCTATTCCCATTTCATTTTCGCTTTTTTCTAGCAGCTGCAACTTCGCTATTCTTGCTTATTCCGCCAAGTCTAGCAGCTGCGACTCCACTATTCCCATTTCATTTTCACTTTTTGCCAGCAGTTGCGACTTTACTATTCTTTCCTATTCTGCCAAGTCTAGCAGCTGTGACTCCGCTACTTTTTCCATTTTCACCAATTTCACAAGCTGTGACTCCGTAATATTTTTTCAAACTCTGCTAAAATCGATATAAGTCTATAGCTGTGACTCTGCTAGAATTCCCCTATGCCAGCTGTGACCCACTAGTTGTCCTTTTTCCAAAATAATACTGCTGATAATGACTCAATCTTGCATCAAATTGAATACTTGCTCCATAGATCCAATTGCATTCTGCCAAGAAGACAACTATTAGGTGTCTCGGGCATCTGTCAGTCAGGTGGCGATGGCCAAATCACCTCAGCACATGCGCATTTATGCTTGTTTTATTGGGAGGTGGGCTATAATGGTAACTCAAGGCTTAATGCATAACGCAAAGGTACGGATTTAGACTTTTTACATGATTAAGCGTGAAATTGAATATGGTAATAATGATTATGCATTGTCTTTTAGTCCCTGTCAGCAAAGCCATACCATTTAACCACCAGGGAAGATGTCAGAGTCACGTTTGTATCTATTGCATTCCCATCACCATACCCAATTCATATCAAAATACCCCAACTATGCCAACTTTCCATAACTGTCTCATTCCACAGGGATTTTATACCTTTTCCGACTTTCCTAAAATACCCGATTTTAAATTCCAACGATTCCTTGCATGTTCATATGCTGCAACTCCCACGTCTGGACTGTTAATTGTTGTATTCGTCACCTGAATTTTGAAGAAAGGTTGATATGGGTAACCCAGTCCAGCATGAACCCGTGGATACAGAATCCTTGCACGCCAATGTATAATTTCTTAACATTTTCATAGCAGCAGGTTGGATGGAATATTTTGAATGGTTGAACGGTTTCCACACAGAAACCGCATTACAATTCACCCTTAACCTGACTGATACTCACTCTGAGGTCAGGCGACTACGCGTAGATGTTACAGAAGAAATTACAGCAGAAGTTACTGGCTTACCCCGAGTTGTAAAGAAGTCATTTGGACGGAAAGCATATAATGCGACGGCTATAAGAGAATTTCTTGCAGTCGGGGAGAATGTTTGTCCAAAGCGCCGTGGGTTAGAATTGGCATCATTACCACGACCCTAGAATCAAGTGGCAGTCTTTGTGAAGAAATATATCTCTTGTGAAGGTAGGTACCAAACTATTTCCTTCTCTAAAATTCCCTTATTATCTCACTTATGCCATGGTGATTTAGTAAATATGCCATTCTATCTTTTTAAATCCCTGCAAACCATGGCTAGATATGCAAAACAACCCGACACCCAGTTTCCTCCCTTACCAATCATGGCCTAATTAAATTGTTAGTCTTAAGGGCCCTTGCAAATCACAATTTAACCTAGGAGCAATTTATTGCTGGGGTCGGGCCATTTAGAGAACCTGTATTAGAAGTGGGGGGTATTAGAGAAGGTGAAGAGGACCGACGTTCCTCAAATTCAATTGGGGGGGAGGTTGGAGCATCAGGAAACCAGAATGAGGACAAAGATGCGGTAAATATGGGGGAAGCTACAACAACAGCAAAAACCTGTTATGGAAGAAATGGTGATGGAATCCATGGCACAGGAGGTAGTGACATTAGAAATCGCAACATCATTAAACCCTACAATAGAAGAAATATACCAAATGGAGATTGCAGTAGAGGTGGAGGCTGAAGTAACTGAAATGGCATCAGTTATAGTACTGGCAGAAGAAGCTGAAACTTGAACAGTTGTTTAAGCTGTGACAGTAGAAGCTGCAACTGCGGAAGCAGAAATTCAGGAGGAAGAGTATCAGGCAGAGGTAGTAGGAGTAGGAAATGTGGAGGTTTTGGATGTTGGTTCCTCCCCTGAAATAAGGAGGACCATTATTGAAGAAGAGACCGCCACGTCAAAGAAGGGAAGAAAGAGGTCAAGGAAGAAAGGTCAAACATCCACTACAGCTAAGAAAAGAAAAACCAGAGCTGTCATAGCACCAACAGCATGTAGTGAAGATCAACTAGTGGAAATGGTGAAGAAAAGAAGGACTTGATCCATGGCAGCAGCAGAGACAGCAGGTGCAACTGGGTTCAGCATTGAAGTACCCTCAGTAGAGGCAGCAAGTGCAATTGGGGTCAATATTGAAGTACCCTCAATAGAAGCAGCGGGTATAACCAGGGAAAGCATAGAAATCCCTATTTTAAATCCTAAAATTCCCATTTTGAACCCCAAGTCACCTGCTGTTACATAGGAACCTCCCATAGAAGAACCCAAAATTGGAGACCTCTTATTTGAAAATGAATTATTAAAGGAGGAGGTGCAGACACTGTGAAATGAATTGGAAAGATTGAAGGGAGTAGTTGGGAAACAAGCGGAGAAGAATTTGAACATATTGGTAGATGCTGCAAATTTATTAGAAAATTCATCTCTTGCATTAGAAAATGAGGAATGAGGAGAAATTGTTTGCCCATAGTGTGGAGATATAGTCTTTGCAGCAGGACACAGAGTTATGGTGCTGGGATTGGTATCACAAAGGCCTGAACAGATAGAGCAGGAGGAAGAAAAAGCACCAGAGGTAGAGTTGATGGAGGCAAATGAGTCAGAAATAGGTCTAATCCCTAATTTGAATGGAGGGGAAGATGAAACAGTGCAGTCCCAGCCATCATGGGATACTGAATTACTCTAGGATCGGTCTCATCAGTCAAAAGAATTTGAGATAACTCAGGAACAGTCTCAGCAATTTGAAGAAATTGAAAGGCAGGATGTTGTTACACAAGAACCAACACCCTTGAAAATATATAGTGAAGTTGCAACTCAAACAAAAATAGCTGACATCAAGGATCAAGAAGAAGACATTGTTACACAAGAACCAATGTTTTCAAAAATATTTGTTGAAGTCGCAACTTAGACTGAGATGGATGAGGTTGAAGTGGAAGGAAAGGATGCTATCACACAAGAACCAACACTCTCGAAATTGATCTTTGATCCAACAAAACAGACTGAATCTGAGGAGGTTGAAGAACAAAAAGAAGATGCTGTTACACAAGAACCAACATCCTCAAATTCAACTGCTGAGACTGCAATACAAGCACAGGCCACTGCAACACCAATGGAAGATGAAACTGTTACATTGCCAAACCAAAATAAGGAGGCTAGTATAGCAGGGGACAAGGTAGAAATACATCCCCCCCAGGAAGTCATTTATCTAGACTCTGATGATGAAAAGGAGGTGGGAGATAGGAGAATTCAACGGTTAGAGAAAAAGATTCTCTGGCTAAATCTTGAGTTGGATAAATGGCATAAATATATTGCTCAGTGCAGAATAGGGATGATTTATCTCCATGAACATAGAAATACCATCAAGGAGTTGAGAGAAAAATGGGCTGAGGAGCTATTCTTCTAGAAAATCCAGTGAGAAAAATTTCAAAAAAGGTTGGAAGAATTGAAGAAACTTAAGTCCCTGCAACAAGAAAAAGACTAAATGTATACTCTTTCCCTAGAATTACTGAGTTGCAGAGTTCCATCCCCCTCTTACCCTGTCTTTCTTCACAAGCAGACAACTTTATTTAAATTAAGGGCTCTGAAGGAAGGGAGATCATTTGACCTAGCAACAACTGCCCAGTTTTTAGAAACTTTTCTGAAAAGTGATTTTAAGGAGCAACATTCGTTATGTGAATTATATTTACATGATAGGGCTTGTTACATTGACTCTCCCTCCAATCATTTGCCTTGTTTGGGGAATGTTCAGTTGAGGGCGTATGCCTCTTTTGTCATCAACCATGTAAAATGGTGAAACGCTTTCCAAACCATCACACAGAATGAAGAGAATTGTACTCTCTGGATTAGGACTGAACCTCAGGATCCAAGAGGACTCATAGAAAATCATGTCAGATCTCTCAGGGTTCCTGCAATTGCCCAATACTTTGAAATTTTACGAGAGAAAATCCTCACTACCTGTGTCCCTATGATTTTTAATATGCAATTGTGTGCTCTGGAAGGTAGTTAATACATATGGCTATATTCTTCTTCATATCTGAGGGAAGGGTATCCATACTGCTTTGAGAATTTCAAGCAAGCCTTGACAAGGATTCCTGGGTATGTGCAGTGCATGAAAACATGTGGACCATGGTGGATTGGATTGAGATTCAGATTTACCCTCATGTGGTTGCCTGTGAGTCCTTACAGGAACAACTATGTTTTGAGTAAGGAAGAAGAGAAGCTGTGTTGGGATAGATGGGCAGCCTTCTATGGATTTGTGCCTTATGGGGAACCACCAGAATTTTCCTACAATATCACCAATCTTCACAGATATAACTCGGACTCAGATTCAGACTAGTGGAGGCTGTTGCATGAGGACATGCAATTGGATAGTTGGGGGGAGATGTTGGGCCCAGGAATTGTCCCTTTTTGGCCATACTTATTACATCATTTTTCCCTTATTACATCCCATTTTCATAAGCCATATATATGCTTTTCTTCTAGATCAATCAATTATCTTGACATGTATAATTCATTATTGCTTTATTTATTTTATGCCTAAGATTGTTAAGGTTCTGGATTCTACTCTTTGATTTATGCTAACTTGTGTTGATTTCATTAAGTTAATATCAAAGCATAGGCGTATCAGTCACAGTGCCTTGGGGGAGAATCATATGTGGTGCCAGCTGTTACTCTTCTAACTCGATTCCTCATATTTTCAAGGGACATCGCATCTCTCCTCATGAAGCTGTAACAGGTCGCTGAAACATAGCATAGCTGCAACAGATAGGTCACCTTCCAGATTGCTAATCCGTTGATCTATTAAACAACCTCATTAAATATAGCTGTAATAGTTAGTTGTAAATATGCAGCATGTCGATCAGAGATCTTCATTGCTACACGAGATTAGTGGATCACGAACTATATTTTGCATGTATAAATATGGGAAGGCTTTCCAAGTCTAGGGTTGGTTAATTATCAATTGTTGTACGGGCTGTAACAGAGACTGAGATTGTGGATTACCATCTTTAATGAAGAGCAGGATTATTTCCATTTATGTGTCTTAATTCGTGGTAGTTCATGGCGTCTCTATTAGAAGGCCAGGGCCCGCCTTCTCACAGAGATTGCTGAGTTAAGTAGGTAGTTAGATATATTCATTTCATGTTGTGTGTTGTGGAATTGCATTAGGTGTATTTCTGATAGCTGCAATAGAGAGTTTCTGATTGCATTCTTTCTTGGTAGTTTATTCTTTGCATTATGAATAGCTGCAACTGGGTGGTGTGACAGTCGTCTTTGTAGAGTAGATTTGACTAGGCATGTGTGTTCAATAGTTGTTACGGCCAGCTCATCTCCCATTCCTTTCAGTCATTTATGCTTTCTAAGATTTCCATTGGCTATCAATTTAGAGTTCAATTTTATGTTCTAATTTTGGTTGTTGTTGTATCTTTAATTGAATTCATAGATTAGACAGATTATGGTTGAGTTACAGTAGTCACTGGATGATTCATTTTGGTAAAGATTTAATATTTTAGTTTGATATTTATAGGATTTAACTTCTTGCAAAAGTAATCTAGTTCATTTTCATTCTTAGATCAGTAACTGCTGGGTTGATTTCTGTAGGAAGGTAGTTATACTTTGAATTCCTAGATGTATGAGTTAGATTACTTTTCCTTATGGAATGAGTTTGGTTGAGAAAATAGGTAGAATTATCATCTTCATATATTTAATCAACTACTGGAAATGTTTCTGCATAGAGTGTGCTTATTGCCATTGAAATAAAAGACCTCCTTGGGTTTGACAATTTATATTGAGCATCCTGTGTGTTAGTTGTAATTAATTATCATATAGGGTGACCAAAACTATGACTTTAATCGCGAAGCCGTCGATTCCGATGGATTCAGGATGTCGGGTTCTAGCTTTGGGAGCCCCCCCACCATGCTTCCAACGCCCGAAAACAGTGATATTGTGCCATCTCCGGAACTAGGGTTTTTCTTAGTGAAGGCCATGCCAGTTTTGCAAAAGGGGGTCAATTCTGATCCAAATGCTCCCGGGTGTGCGTGGCCATTGTGAACACCGCCACACTGGCCATATGCATGTGTGGGAGCTGACGGAACCTCGTTCCGCTCGCTGGTTTGGGTTCCGTGCCCCCGGAGCAAAATCCTCAAAGCGTCCCTGAATGGCCATAAGGTGCCTGGGAAAAATGCCCATAGCACCAAAAATGTGGCTCTGATCACAAAGACATCGATTCCGATCGATTCAGGACGTCAGGTTCTAGCTATGGGACCTTCCCTACTGTGCCTCCAACACCCAAAAATGGTGCTATTGCGCCATCTCTGGAACAATAATTTTGCTTAGTGAAGGCCATTCCAATTATGCAAAAGGGGCTCAATTCTAATCCAAATGCTCCCATGCATGCATGGCCATCGTGAACACCACCACATTGGCCATATGCAGGTGTGGGAGCTGACGGAACCCTGTTCCGCTCACCAGTTCGGGTTCTGTGCCCCTGTAGCAAATCCTCAAAGCGTCCCTGAATGGGCATCGGGTGCCTGAAAAAAATTCCTATAGCACCAAAAAAGTGACTTTGATTACCAAGCCATCGATTCCAATGGATTCGGGACATCGAGTTCTAGCTATGGGACCCCCCCAACCATGCCTCTAATGCACAAAAACTGTGCTATTATGCCATCTCCGGAACTAGGGCTTTGCTCAGTGAAGGCCATTCCAATTTTGCAAAAATGGGGTCAATTATAATCCAAACACTCCTCGGTGTGCATGGCCATCGTGAACACCTCCACACTAGCCATATACATGTTTGGGAGCTAACGGAACTTTGTTCTGCTCGTCGGTTCAGGTTCCATGCCCCCGGAGCAAATCCTCAAAGCATCCCTAAATGGCCATGGGGTGCTTGGAAAAAATTCCCATAGAACCAAAAGCGTGAATCCGATCGTGAAGCCGTTGATTCCGATGGATTCGGGATGCCGGGTTCTAGCTGTGGGACCCCCCCCCCACTGTGACACAAATTCATAGAAACGGTGCTATTGTGCCATCTTCGGAACTAGGGTTTTGCTCAGTGTAGGCCATGCCAGTTTTGCTCAAGGGGGTGATTTTTGATTTGATGGCTCCCGGACGTGCATGGCCATCATGAACACCTCCACACTAGCCATATGCACGTATAGGAGCCGACAGAACCCCATTCCGCTAGCCGGTTCAGGTTTTGTGCCCGCAGAGCAAATCCTCAAAGCGTCCCTGAATGGCCACTGGGTGCCAAGTGTCCCTAGATTTGGTTTTGTCTCATTTCTAGGGATAGATCAAGGTCTATAAGCTATATTAGGTTCTATATGGATATATTAGGTCTCTAGGGCTAGCTTACATCTCTAGGGATAGATAAGTATTCTAGATTAGGTGTCCAAGGTTTCTAGGTCCACATTAGGCTTTCCAAGGCTACATTTGTTTTTGTTTGGTTTCTAGGGCTAGATCAGGGTCTATAAGCTATATTAGGTTCTATATGGACAGATTAGGTATCCGGGGATAAGTTATGTCTCTAGGGATAGATAAGTATTCTATATTAGGTCTCCAAGTTTGTAGGTCCACATTAGGATTTCCAAGGCTACATTTGTTTTTGTCTGGTTTATAGGGCTAAATCAGGGTCTTTAAGTTAGATTAGGTTCTTTATGGATAGATTAGCTCTTCAGGGCTAGGTTACGTCTCTAGGGATAGATAAGTATTCTAGATTAGGTATCAAGGGTTATAGTTCCACATTAGGCTTTCCAGGGCTAGAATTTTTTGTGTCTAGTTTCTATGGCTAGATCAGGGCCTATAAGCTTACTTAAAAAAAAAAAATCCTAACCGAGATGGACCCTACAATATGTCACACAACATGCATAGAATTGGAGGTGATGGTGAAAGTGTTAGGAACCCGTGTCAACCCTTCTCTTTACTTTGTTAGTATATTGTTGTTGGACGCATATGCTTTGTAAGTCATCCCGTAGTATTTGTTGATCCATAGTTTATATTAGCCCATGGTATTGACCCATAGTATTGGACGCATATGCTTTGTAAGTCATCCCATAGTATTATATGTCCCATGGTTTTGACTCATAGTATTGGGCATAGACTTAGTATATAAGTGTGTGTTGAGGTCATTGAAGGCACCGTGAAGTTAATTGTATTGAGCTTGCTCAAAGGAGTTTGCCCCCTCGAAGTGGCCCGTGATCAATATAAAAGTGATTCTGAGTTCTATTATTTCTGAAATCTCGTGTATTTGCATTAATTAATTATTGTAGGTTCTTCACATCTAGTATCAGAGCACTTTCTTGGGCTCGTTGGGTGGAATTTCTGTCAAATTTTTTTTCACATCTGTTGCAAGTTCAGATCTAGGAATAACCCCTATCTGCTTAACTGTGGGAAGTACTTGGGCATAAGCCCTAAAAATCATTGTGAGGAGTACCACAGGAACCCCAAAGCAGCTGGCCCATTGAGAGGACCTGCCAGCGAAAAGGGCAACGACCCCTACCTGATTTACTAGTTCCCACCTGTGAGGTAAACCAAGAGCTGTCGTTTGTGGCAAAGCAATTATCAATTTTACCTAAGCCGTGGAGTGAGGGGTACTGCCCCAATAAGCAAGCTGTCAGACAGCATTGGTGGCTGAGTGAATCCCCTGAACCGATAGGAAGCCGCACATACCTAGGGTCCATATCTATCTTCAGCTGAATTGTTGTCGATCACTTCCACTCCAGATCTAGCTGTTTCATATCTATTCTGAAAGTCGTTCCAGATCCAGTCGTCATTTCAGATCCAACCGTTTTTCGATCCCTTCCGCGTCATTGTAGGTCCATCTGTTGTGGATCCCTTCCACGCCGCCGTTGCCAATCCATTTCCGACAAAAAAAAGGGGGGGTTTTCCGTCATATCTCCCTTGTTTCAACTCTATTTTCCCTGAAACTTCACTAACATCGTTGCAATCCCATTCTGCATATTTCATTCCTGAAGACGCTATCCCAAATTCAACTTCCCAAGACCAGAAATCCCACATTTGTCTATTTTTAGGGTTTTCCATAACTCCTTCAATTTTCACCCAAATGCCTTCAAATTTTGCCACCGTGTTCCTTTCCCAATTCTGCTTCTTTGTCCCTCTCTACCAAATTTTCTCATTCTTTCACCCTGCTTCTGAAATACCCATTTTTTGCCTCCCTGTCCATCAGAAAGTGTCCAAATCCTAGTCAAACCCCAATTACCAATCCGATTTTTTCACAAATCCAAATTTTCCTTTACTAAATAAGCTTTTGTTTGTGTTTTTCTATCCATTTCCAAAAAAAAAAAAAAAAACTCCTGGTTGTGGTTGTCACCCGCGCAAGAGAAAAAACCATGGAGCAAGCACTTGCAACCATCCAAACCAAACTCCAAGATCTGGATGAAAAATTTCTTAGCCTCCATCTTCAGCATTCAGCCATGAACAATAACTGACAGCCAGAATCTTTTGCAGCCACCGGGTTCTCTTCTTCCAGCAATTTTCGTGGACCGAAGCTTGATTTTCCTCGCTTCAATGGTACTGATCCGACTGGATGGATATATCAAGCAGAACAATATTTCAGTTTGCATAATACTTTTGATGTCCAGAAAGTTCCACTTGCATCCTTTCATTTGAAACAGGAAGCCCTTCAATGGTACCATTGGTACATCAAAGCTCATCCCGAGCCAAACTGGACAGATTTTTGCCAACTCCTTTTGCCACGATTTGGTCCTATTGCTTTTGATGACTTCACAGGAGCACTCACTAAACTTAACCAAACTAGCACAGTGAGAGAGTATCAGACGGAATTTGAGACACTAGCCAATCACATAGAAGGATTGTCTGATGAATTCTACAGGAGTTGTTTTATCAGTGGTCTCAAGGATGAAATCCGCTTAGAGGTCAAAATGTTCTGTACCAACACAATGATGGAAGTCCTAGGGTTGGCTAAGCTGGACGAGGACAAGATCGCAGCTCAACAACACTCCAAACCCACCTTTGTTCCCTTCAGAAATATGGGTTCCCAACGATCTCCCATCACGCCTTCTCCTCGACCAACTCCTCTCAAGCATTTGTTTGAAACAGAGATGCAAGCACGCCGAGAAAAAGGGCTTTGTTATAATTGTGATGAGAAATTCACTCGGGGACATAGATGTGTTCAACAAAAGCTCTATCTCTTGGATGTGGATTCTCTACCTGCCTCTGAACTTGGTGAAGAAGCTCTAGATACAGTAGATGATCAGGTTGCAATTCAGCACCCGCCTGTTGACACCCCATCTCCGGATGACTCACCCGAGATCTCTATCCATGCTGTAACCAGCGTCACCACCCCACAAACAATGCAGTTTAGGGGATACTTCAAGAAGCTCCCTCTTACCATATTCATTGATTCTGGTAGCACTCATAACTTCATTGACCCTTGGATTGCCAAACAGGCTGATTGTTTTGTCCATCCTTGCTCCCACTTTGAAGTCATGGTTGCTAATGGGGGCACCTTACCTTACAAGGGGAAGTGTCACAATGTGCGTATCTCTATGGAATATTATAACCTACGCTCTGACATGTTTGCCTTGTCCTTAGGCGGATGTGATGTGGTTTTGGGCGTTCAATGGTTATGCACACTTGGCCCCATCTTATGGGATTTTTCCGAACTTTGGATGCAGTTTTCAGTCAATGGGGAACAACCCAAATTTATGGGCTTACAACTAGGGTCTCTCTACATCATCAGTTCACATCGTCTGTAAAAAATCCTTAAGAAGAATTCACATGGTGTCATCGCTCAGCTCCATTCCATTCAGATGCACCCATCAACAGTCTCCACTACTTCCTTGGATAGATATCCAGGTGCCTTTGCTGAACCAATGAGCTTGTTTCCTTCAAGCGACCTTTTGGGTAAGAATTTAGCCACATCTACCTCTTAGTAGGAAATTATGGCTATTTTGCATGCAGTACAGAAGTGGCAGCCATACCTATTAGGGAATTATTTCTACATCAAGACTGATCTCCAGGGTCTGGAAAATTTCCTGGAACAATGGGTCTCCTCCCCAACACACCTGAAATGGGTTATCCCTATGCGATCACTTACAATAAGGGTAAGGACAATATGGTGGCAGATGCTCCTTCTCACATAATTGATGACCCAGTTTCTCTTACAGCTATTTCTCTGCTTGTTCCAAATTGGTTGCAATATGTTCAACAGGGATATCTCTTCTATGAACTCCATGCTTCTTCATCAGCAGGGCACTCTCGGTTCTTCAAAATGTATGATCGGGAACAATGTAACTTCTTTTGGCAGGGACTGAAAATGACAATTCAACAGATGGTGGCTAGCTGTGATACTTTCGAGGTCAACAAGGGTGAAAAGACACTCCTTTCGGGACTGCTCAAACCCTTGCCCATCCCTACACAAATTTGGACAACTATTTCTATGGATTTGTTAGAAGCGCTCTGGTGGTACAATACCACATCTACAAGGACACCATATGAAGCAGTCTATGGACAGACACCACCAGTTCTTCTTCCATACACCCTTAGCAGCTCCCCAGTTCAGGCAATTGACTCAGTTCTTCGAAACCGCGATCAGATTCTTCTCATTCTGCAGGACAATCTTCACATGGACAGAATTTGACTGCAACAACAAGCTGATCAACACCATTCTAAGCACACTTTTCATGCAGCTGATGTGGTTCTTCTTCGTCTACATCCTTCCAAGCAATCCTCCCTGAAACTCCAAAGTCGTTAGTGGCCCAAAATGCAACCCGAGGATGCTACCGGGGAACCACTCATTCAGATTCTGCATCAATTTCCCCAACCAAAGCTTTGAGGACAAAGATTTTTCTAAGGGAGAGGGGATGTTAGGAACCCGTGTCAACCCTTCTCTTTACTTTGTTAGTATATTGTTGTTGGATGCATATGCTTTGTAAGTCGTCCCGTAGTATTTGTTGATCCATAGTTTATATTAGCCCATGATATTGACCCATAGTATTGGATGCATATGCTTTGTAAGTCATCTCGTAGTATTATATGTCCCATGGTTTTGACTCATAGTATTGGGCATAGAATTAGTATATAAGTGTGTGTTGAGGTCATTGAAGGCACCGTGAAGTTAATTGTATCGAGCTTGCTCAAAGGAGATTGCTCCCTCGAAGTGGCCCGTGATCAATATAAAAGTGATTCTGAGTTCTATTATTTCTAATATCTCGTGTATTTGCATTAATTACATATTGCAGGTTCTTCACAGAAAGAAATGATGGATTATGAAATCCCAAATCAAGTGCAATGGAAAATTGTTGAAAAATTTGGGAAAAAAAAAATACAGGTTATATAAAGAATGAATATGCAGGTGTCTTAATTTGAAATGAAGTTGCGGTTCCTTTGTTAAATTCCCGAGTGTTAGCCCAAATCAAAGAAACACTATACCATCTTGGTCAACAACAAAACAAATGTTCCCAAAGTTTAGAGATTTCTTTGAAATTTCTATTTTTAGCGAAGAATCAGTTAGGGTTTATTCAAAGAACATTTTGTATAAATTTTGATTTTACAAAGTAATCGGGGTTGGATCCAAGAGAAAAAAATAGAGTGATGTAATATTTTTTGAAGACTTTAATGAAGAGCAGAAGTACAAATCTATCGAAAAAAGAGATCCATATGTTGTCACTTTCTTCAGTCTATTAATTTATCTTTTGTGAATGTATTTCGTGTTACACCATCTTATCGCTTTGCCTCATATTTGACTGAACTAGGTGAGTTAGAATTCATTTTATATGCTTTGATTCACACATTTAAATATTGTCAATGTTTTTTCTTCCAAATTAATGCAGAATTCATCCTAGTTAGATGCTCTTTCTTTTTTTTCCCACAAGAAAAAGAGCCTCTTGCTATTCATATTATGAATCAAAGAAACTACACATATTCTTGTCCATAAAATTCAATGATCATGGTAATCATTTGTTACATGTGAAACATACTTGTCTCCCAAATGGCCACTATTCCACATGTTACATAGGTTTTTATCTCATAATAACCCTGTTTGTCATCTTCCATCCACATCAACATTTAGTATTCCATACCACAATCAATAACAAAAACTATTTATCTATGTAATTTAGCTAATATTGTACCGTATTATACAACTATTTTAAGTGATGTATCAAAATAATATTGTCGAAACAAGCCTTCCTTGCTTAGTATATATTTATGTCAATTTCATCCAACACCTGGTTTGTGAAAAAGGAAGATATGAGCCCTTCCTTCCTCCATAATGAGACCACTTTTTGATAGCCTGCATGCCTGCATGTTATAGATCCTCCTCAGATGTTTATAACATATATATTCAAGATTAAATTCCCGTCCTTTGAATACAACTGAGGATATGTTCTGTAAGAATACTCTAATGTTTTGTGCCTAGAATCCGATCTCTGCCAACCACAATCTGGAAACCATTTCTAGTTTTCCAGGAAATCCATTGCTGAAGAAAATGAATGGTTTCCACTAATCCCAACCAGATAAAAGAGCTCTAATATTTTACCTTCTTCAGCGACCGAAGCCAACTAACCACCATATTTGGATAAATATATTTGTCCCGAGTGAGCTTTCCCGACATCCAACTTCCAACAAGAAGGATCGATCTCCCCTTCGTTTAGTAGAGAATTGTGAACACCTATATCTAGCAATTCACCTGTATCTAGAATGGTGAACACAAGAAGTATCGACCGACCCTTCTTGCAGTCTAGAACTATTATGAACAGAATACTGGGCACAAGAAGGGTCGACCGCCCCTTCATTTATGATGGAATTGTAAAAATATTCAACCTATGAAGGCTAGGCCGTCAATTCATGGACATGCAGAATTGTGAACACTGGAAGAATACTAAGCACAACAAGGGTCGATCGACCCTTCATTTATGAGAGAAATGTAGACACAACAAAGACCCTTTCACTAGCCCTTTCAGCATCACCTTCTAAACAGGTTGAAGTATCACCCGAAGTGAATATGGGGGGTTACAGAATCAAGCTTCTATAACCATGGTGATGCGCAGATGTGGTTAACAAACTCGCTTAACGTTCTATTTAACATCTAATAATGGAATATAATAATAGATGACTTCGCACTTCGCAGCTATCGCAGTATACATAACTACATTGAATCTCTATTGTATTCACTATTTAGCTATGCATTCATCATACTAAGTGTTTCTTCTTTACATTCATGCACTTGTATTCCAATTACTCAACGTGTGATTACCATTCACATACATATGAAAGTAAATACATAAAATCATATACAAAACATTGCATAAACTCATACACATAAACAAACTGATTTACGTGGTTCACCCCCAGGAAGTAGCTACGTCCACATGAACTGTTCTTTTATTATCTCGGAAGGGTAACAATTCCAGTCTACACACTCAGCTACAGACTCTTCTCTACAATCAGATCTCTACGCACTCATCTGTAGAGTCTGTTCTCTCTTTATCACTATTCTCTTCTAAGGTTTATCTAACCATCAAAATCCCAACAACCCTCTAATACCTAACCTTTCCTCATACAAAATTATCCTTATATATAGATGTTCCAGAAGGTCACATATTACAATAACTATGGGCCAACCCCCATATTACCCAAAACCCAAAAAACTCGTGGTTCTCCTGTAGACCACGCTAAGCTTTAACTTTGTTGTCCCTTTGGCGTCACTTCCTGTGACTCTAATGCTTTCTCTGACATCGCAGCTCTGACTTCTATAGTGGTGTGTCCTTTACACCAATCCACTTCTTTACTTCCTGCTCCTGTAGTAGTCAGGTCACCGCTCAACCCTTAACTACGCCAACCACCTCTAGTTGTCCTTAGTACCTTGTCTTTATTAAGGAACATGTCCTTTCTTCTCCACTGATCTTCGCTCCATACCTTCTGCCTGAGATTTGCAGAGTCACTTTTCTCCCAAAAATGGTCAATGTCATGCCTCACCTAATTGTACTCGCCTTCATAACTTCCTCTTCTTGGGTCACGCCCAACAGGCCCCTAACACTTACTTGTGACTCGTCCCCGAGTCACTTGCACTAGGTTTTGCTGACTTTTCATTGCTTGGGATCTTCATCTTTGTTGCGAACTCTTGATATGTTGCACTTAGCTTCGCAACAGCCTCCTTAGTTTCCTGCTCGTATTCCTTCACTATGTCAAGCAACATCACAGATATTGGTTCCTGCATCTTGTCTTTAACTGTTCTTTCTATTGTTTTGAATCTCTTGCAGCTTCACCCAAATATCTTCAGAAAGCACCAATGCCTCTTCCTACATTGATTGCAACTTGCCTGAAGTTTATGCTTCCTTGGTCCTTAATGCCTTCAAATATTTCTGAAGTTCCTTTATTTCTGCGAACTTCTATATTCTTTGCCTCAGCGACAAGTCCTTCAACGTCGTGTTCATTGAGTCGAGGTCCTTCTGCTTCCTTTGTACTTCACCCTGAATCTTTTTCAATTCTGGGTCTTCTTGCAGTGTGGCCCATAACTTGGTCACTTCTTCTAATAAATCTTGGCACCTCGCAACTTCTGCGGAGATGCTTTCTGTTGAATTTTTTAACTCTTCAACTCTTGTTGTCTTTACTTCTAGCGGAGTAGTTCTGCCATACTTGCATGAATATGCTCTTGATTTTTGTCTTTTTCTATGAGTGTTTCTTCTATATATGCATGAACTCTGGCTACGACGCAGTCATAGTCATCGTCCTGTAACTTCGCATCAAGCGGAGTTTTATTCACTTTTTGTTTCTTTCTTATTGCCACCTCCAACACATCTATGTCGAGGTTCTTTCTCTTTTATGCTACTGGCGGATTGCCAGACTATTGTTGTTCTTTCTCTTCTTCCTATTGATCATCTTCTCCTTCATCACCATTTTTCTCTTGTTGATCACTGTCATCAGATGTCGTTAGAAGTGCTTCTGGTGCATCAACTTTCCATTCGGGCAGCCAATCCTCAATAATGAGGTCAATATTTAGTGCATCCAGCTGATATTGAACCTCATACCATTTTGGATTTGATGTCTCTCTAGGATGTATGAAGATAGAATGGAGACCAGCCTTGAATCTCATCTTCCTGATGTACACAGTTGTTATCTGCTTTGGGATACGTGAAGTGCGTGTAATCACCTCACATAATTTATCATAAAATGTATATATTTGAATATTTTTCAACCTTTGTCTTTTTGTCCTTGTTTTTCTCCACATATTTGCATATCGAGGTCCACGACAGTTGCCAGCGAACAATGGTACATTCTGCTGGTACTTTGGCTCTTTCCAGTCCACAAATGCAATGAGGAATATTAGTCAGCTGAAGTAAAACTGATAGCCATTGTCCTGTGCATATGCTACATCATCTAGAAATTCATTCAACAGGTAGCCTACCTAGTTGAATGGTAGCTCATCCTTAGCTTTAGCGGCTAGGAAGATTGCAGCAGCTGACACTTCTATTGGTCTGCATTTTCTTCGAACTCTTCTTGCAAGCAATTGCACCATGAACCACATGGCATCATCTTTAATCTGGTCTACTTGATATCCACGGGTTCCTTTAATTAACCCAAATTCGCTCTTCATCTGCTTGGCTAGTTCTTTATCTTTGTTCTTACCCACAAACTCCATTCTGGGGTCAGTACCTTGTTTTCTTAGATGGGCGATCATGTAGACTAGGTTGATATTTATATCTATCTTGTGGTCTAGACACAAGTATCCTTGGTGTGTGCATGACAACAACTTATGCCCGATAGTTTCTAGCTCTGGACTTCGCGCAAAGTGTGGAATCCTTAATAGGTTCAACAGAATTGAAGACTATAACGGTTCAATCCAGTCCTGTGCTTGTGCGGTCTTCTGCTTAGTGGATTCATCAAATTTTATGCACATGTATCTGTCTAGATGAAACTGCAAATACTTGGTTGAGTTCAGCAGATCGTAATCTATGAACTTACATCTGGGATCTTTCCCATCAAGTTTTCCTTCTCCCAAACATGGCTTGACATCGGCGGCAGAGGGATTTCATACTATGGGTTCTTCTTCAACACTACCACTGGTGCATCATCTATGCGCGATGGAGTGTATTCAGGTATCAAAAGAATCGACCTCTCTCAAGGTTTCTCTGCCTTCTTTTCTCTTAGTATTTCTGTAGCCTGAGGATTTTGTTGTTCCTTGGCTTTCTACTTATCCTTCTACTTGGATTCTGGTGCATGCCGAGGTGAGGCTCTATAAGTCCCACCCTTCTCTTGAGTTGTTGTTTTCATGGGAGTATTCATAACTACTTCTAGACCAGACTATTGAAATTTATTTAATATCTCGTATAGGTCTTCTTTCTCATACATGTACTATCGAGATGCTTTGTTCTTTGTTGGTAAACACTCAGAATTTATTCATGGTAAAATTAACAATCACGGTAAAACACTAACTGTGCACTTCTTTGCTTTTTATAACCATAATCCAAACTAAGACGCTCCCAAAAATGGCTAAGTTAACATTAAATGTTATGTTCGTTGTCCAAATATATCTTAGATATTGGTCCTTTCCTTACATTAAATGTGTCTTCAACAGACAAGTATGCCTTAAAGCGGAAAAATCCTATTTCCCGAAAGTACTGTAAAACGACCAGTTTTGAAACAAAAACTATAACGACTAGTTTTGAAACAAAAACTGCAATGGCTAGTTTTCTCTAGCTTCGCCGAAGGTTAGGTGAGTGGTGAAGCTCATTGCACATTTCCCTTCTCTTGATGGAACTTCACATCACTACCCCCTTCTTTACTTCGTGACTTGATTTACTATGTGTACTTCGCAACACATCTTCATATTTGTGAACTTTGCATAATGCCAAAATGTTGTGTGCAGACTATGCTCTTTGTTTAAGAGAGTCTCCCTTCATTTAAGAGAGAAATGTAAAAATATTTAATCTACGAAGGCTGGGACGACAATTCCCGACTTCTGACTTCCGCAGTAAATAGTAGGGATCAAGACATTGGATAAGTTATAACATATAAAAATATTTATCCTGACTTCCGACTTCCAACAAGAAGGATCGGTCGCCCCTTTGTTTAGTAGATATTTGTGAACACTAATATCCATCAATTCACCTGTATCCAGAATGGTGAACACAAGAAGGATCGACCGACCCTTCTTGCAGTCTAGAACTATTATGAAAATAATACTGGGTAGAAGAAGGGTCGGCCGCCCCTTCATTTATGAGGGAATTGTACAAATATTCAACCTACTAATGTTAGGCCGTCAATTCATGTATATCCAGAATGGTGAACACTGGAAAAATACTGAGCACAAGAAGGGTCGGTCGACCCTTCATTTAAGAGACAAATATAAAAATATTTAATCTACGAAGGTTGGGACGACAATTCCTGACTTCCGACTTCCACAGTAAATAGTAGGGATCAGGACATTGGCTAAGTTATAACATATAAACAATATTTATCCCAACTTTTCGACTTCTGACAAGAAGGATCAGCTGCCCATTCATTTAGTAGATAATTGTGAACACCAATATCCATCAATTCACCTGTATCCAGAATGGTGAACACAAAAAGGATCAACCGACCTTTCTTGCAGTCTAGACTGTGAGAAGGGTCCGTCGATCCTTCTTTTGTTCGCCATTCTGGATATAGGGAATTTCTTAATATATGTGTTCACAATTATCTACTAAACGAAGGGGCGGATGATCCTTCTTGTCGAAAAATAGAATTTGGGACAAAAAAATTTTATATGGAAAGGGACACCTAAAGGTAATTCCAAATGTAATATAATGCATAGGAGGATCAATCAAATAACATCCTCCCTCAATGGTAAACAACAAGCAAGCTGACGAAGAAGCCAAACAAGGGGTTAATCTCCCCATTGGAATTATAAAATTTATGGCCACACCTGCGCACGTCCCTTTGGCGGTAGTATCCATGCTCTTACATCTAATGAGGCTTTTGTTCCCTTTTTAAGTGGCCCTAATGATGGAAGTATGTCGAACCCTCCAAGCAATTCACATCTCTTTGCGAACCTTTTTTCGAGCCTGGGTTTCTTTACGACTTTGACAACCTCTCCTTCATTGTTCGACAAGACATTTTATCCCATCCACTCAGCTCTAAACAATCCCCTCCAAATGACAGGACTCCCTTACGGGCAAGATCATCAGGGAAAAAATCAATGGAGGTTGGCTGAGGGAACCACGTGGCCAATCCACCACGGTGTCTTGATATTTTCAGGATAAATTTTATTTTTTCATTTTCTATTAGGTTTACTTGTCTGTTTTTAGATTTTCATTTTTTGTTAGTTTAAGGGAGGGATTTTGTCCTATTTTCCAAGGCCCTTATGTTCAGTTTGTATCGATAGGTATTTTGTAAGGGTTGTACTTTTAGAGGGACAGTAGAATAATGGAAGGATAATATCATACTGGCCTATTTTGAAAAGGGTCTTCCAATCATCATTTTGTATAAGTGGGATAAATGACAGCTTAATTTATTTATCTAGCTGTCCGGTTCGTTTGACAACCTTTATGAAATTTATCGGTTTTATCGGATGAATATATATATAATGTAACTTTAACATGATCAATTTGCAGAATTTTGTTGTACGTGTTCTTTTATGAATCCAATATTAACTTATTTTGTTGTATGTGTTCTTTTATGAATCCACAATATTAACTTTAGAAGAAGGTTTTTGTGAATACTTGAATCCTATGAACCATAACATATCAATATGAATTGTGACTCAACATAATCTCATTCAAAACATACAACAGATAACAACTGGAGAATCTTTGCTCACATAGACAACATAATGGAAATATTTAACATGAATATAATTCACATAAGGAAAGGAAACACTGACTGCAATCACATTCACATAATCAAGTCTCTTTAAATAATCACTAGAGTTTGTTACAAAGAGATATTTTATCCCATGAAATAAGGGATTAAATTTTTTTTTCTAATATTTGGCTAAAGCAAACTACCACTTTACCTAATGTGACTAAACTAAATTAAGTTGTCGCTCCATATCTTGCAACTTTTCAGAAAAGTTTCCTGCCTCTTCTTTAGTCTTCTGAACTTGTTCATTAAGCCTTTCATTCTTGGACTGCAAATCTTAAATTTGAGAATCATATTTATTCTTTAACTCCTGCAACTGATTTTGGTATTGGTGTTCCAATTCAGCTTTTTGTTTGTTAAGCTCTTGTAGCTTAGTTTCCTTTTCCTCAATTTCCTTATTTAAGCATGTAATAGAATCAAAGTTTGCGCTAGAAAAGGCTCCCATAGCAACAGTTGTTTCCATAGCTTCTCTTTTGATGTCTGCAGAGGCTCTTTTCCAAATGATTTGATTGGGAAAAGCACCTTGAACAACTGTACCTTCCCCGGATCTCTTAGATCCTTTCTTAACAAATTCCTTTTTAGTTTTACTCCATAAATAATCACCTAGGGAAACTACCGCATCTTCACCAAAATCTGCCACAACCTCAACAGTGGATGAAGATGGCTCATAAATAGTGACTACATGAATTGGGTGTGAAACAACAGGAGTAGGAATAGGTACAACCAACTGTGTGGATGGTATGGTCAACTCAGTAGCAGTAACAATGGTATAAGATGTGCTAGACATTACTAGTGGAGTAAGAGTAATTATAGGTAGAGATGGAATTTGCAGTTCACCTATGCTCAATAAGGTTTCAACTGGAAAGGTTTGTTGAAATGTTGGTATGGTCATAGAGGCGATAGGAATATGGTAATCAGATGTAGGAACATCGATTTGGTTAGGAATATGAAGAGATAAAGGTACAGAGGATGGGATAGTAGAAACATGAATAAGTGGAAAATATGTTGAAATAGATGGAGTAGGAATTTCTGGAGGGGAATCTTCCATTTGTGAATTCTGAACTAAATCAAGCAGGATTTGATTCACTAAGGTGGTCAGGGTAAAATGAGAAGTAAGGGGAAAAGAATAAGTGGGAAAAGGTAAAGGTATGGTAGGATGAGGTAAATCTTCATCTACATCACTATCATCAATCTGAGATAAGTTAAACTGCACAACTAAATTTGGACCTTTCTGTCTTGTGTATTTCTTGACTGGGAGTGTTGTAACAGAAATCCTGGTAGTAGGAGGTGAATTAATTAGAGCAAAAATTTTTCTCTTCAAGTCCTCAGTTGTCTTTATCAATGTATTTAAATTCACCAATGATTGTTCCTGAGAGCATTTCATTGGTTTCTTCCCTTTCATGTCTTCCTTTGAATGAATTAGAAGCAAAGGGGTGTTATTCCTTTCTTTTTGAGCATCTTGTGCTTCCTTTTCAACAACTTCTTTTTGGGCCTTTTCTTGATCAGATAGCTTGTTTTTTCTATCCTGTAAAACTTTTAACTTGAGTTCTTGCTGATACTAATGAATAAAACCTTTTTCATCTGAAAATGTTTCTCTATCCAATACATCTTGGAAAGAATTCCCTCCTTGGTAAATAAGATCATTTGGATCTGTTTCATGAACATAGCCACTTTTCAAGTGTGCCTGTGAGAAATGACCTGCTAAAAATGATTTTGGATCATGCATTCTTTGAGGAGCTTCTCCAAGCTTCAAAGTGGTGACCTTTTTCCCAAGCAAACTAGCATGTGTAGAACTCTGAATAACCAAATTTCCAAGAGAAAGAGGAAACTTCGACCAAGCTTTTCTTTTTGAGGCACTACATTTATGATAAATGCTTTCAATAACTATCTGATACGATATTTCCTCAAGTACCATTTTATCAGGTACAATTCTGGGTAGAAGATGAGCTGATTTACTACCCTAGATCCTGATATAAGAGAAATACTCTCCCAGATACCAATCTCCCATTGTAGCAATCAAAGACTTGGCTTGTGGTGAAAATCGGGTGCATTGTCTTTGAAGATCTTAAACCCAAAAAATTGGTCACATATGTCATAGATTAAATGAATGTAATTTCCTTCCCATAATGTAGAGAAATAGATATGAACTGGTGTTGTTGCTTTTGTCCATTCCCATCCCATGGTAGGGAAAAGAAAAGATGAGCAGAAAACGTCGATCACATACCCTGAAAGATAAAATGCTGACTTTTTGGTAACATAAGCTTTTTTATACTTCTCAATATTTTCCCTCATTACCACAGATAGTATATGTGCCCAATTAAAATATTCAACGATGTTGAGAACATGATGTGTAAGAGGTACCCATTATGCTTTGAAAAATACACAATTTGGTAATCCATACAGTCGACACAACATGATAAACAAAGATGGTCGACCGAACTGACACAAATTTGACCAACAATATGCCAATTGAATCATCATCATCACTATCAATTGTTCATGGAAAGACATAATGTCGACTAAAGCATGATGAGATTATTTTATTCACACAAGTGATACAAGCAATCATTCACCATTAGCACGATTAGGATAACTGCTAGTTCAAAATTTCATCGTATAAACCATCGCCATGTCAACATACAATTCTTTCTCAAGGCATCAATTGGAGTGATACATGTACAATTACTCCAGCAAAATCTATAGTCACTACAGATGATATTTATGACCACCATCCCGTCATACTATGATAATTACCATTCCCCATCCGTTCCATTTTCGGTCAATTCACCAATTCACTAGCCACTCACTATATATAGGCTAAACAATACCCCATATTGCAGCAAAATAAAATCTTTGGGAAGTCATGGAACTCTTCTTTACCGCCTATGTTCCCTTTCCTTTGTTGTTTTATTAGAAATACTTGAGTCTTATGGTCCCTCCCCATTTCTCTTCATGATATATGAGCATTTTGACATCAATTCCCTGACAAATCCTCACCACACCATGATATATGGGCATTTCAGGCACTCTCAAAGCCCCAAGACCAAGATTTGTCATTATGTTCCTTGCCACCAATCACATTTTCGTCATTCTTCTTTCACTAACTGATTGGTGTACAAGTTGGAATGGATGTGAGAAGATTAGTGGTCCATGTACCTGTTTTCTTGGACACTTCCTTCTCTAAAACAACATGAGTTGCCACTGTTGTCAACTTTAGGCTTGCAGCAGTCATCCAAAGTTGTTTGGTACCAGACCATGTTGTCAGATTCTTCTACCAACATGGACATGCTCCAGACTTGACGACCCATTTCCATCCATGGTAGTAGTCGGTACTAGCTCAGAGTCATCAACTATCTATACTTAGTTATAAGACAAGTCGCGGTGAATTTCATTTGTTTATATAGCTCCAGTTATTTTCTAATTTCTTCGGGATGAAAAAAGATCTTGTTCATGGGGGAGATGTTGGAGGAGACTAGGTTAGCTTCCTGAATAGGTCCTCCGTTCGACCACTTCGAAGAACATGTTGAACCTTCGTGTCAACCACCACATGTCAAGTCAGTTAGTCCCATTGGTTAGTGAACCGACGGGTCGTTATGTAACCGTCAGTTAGTCCACATCATCATTATTAGGATTTTGCATGCAATTAGGGTTTGCATGCATTTTGCATGCATCCCAGTCACCAGGTTGATGCCTCCAGCACCTTATCCACTTCTTTCTAGCACCCGGGAGCTTCCATCCTCAGATTTTTAGCCCTCCTAGTCATGAAGGCGCCCACATCTCACCTACTACCAGAGAAGGGCGCACTTCCTCACCTACCCACTAAGTTTACACTCAGTTAGCTCCGATTCTCCTTGATTTGAGGCTAGTTTCACTCTTGACAGACTGTTTCAATCTGTTGGACCTCCAGATTGACTAGATGACTTGTTCTGACTTCAGTTAGCCTCCCATGCGCCCTCCACTGAGCCTCCTTCCCTATATCAGTGCTACACACTTCAGTTACACTAGTTACACTCAGTTAGACTTAGATTGACACCTGGATGACTGGTTCTTGTGCATTGATGACCACCATTGATTGATGATGAGGACTCCTAGTTGGAGTCAAGTTATGCCATTCAGTTAATTTGAATGACCTCCCTAGGCAATTTGAATTGCTCACTCATTGTGACATTATTGTATTGTATTTTCACCCTTACTGAGATATTGAGCACTGATGCATGTTTCTTGCACAGTTTACACCATATTTTTTGAGTTTCATCTATTGTGATTGATTTACTTGTTCATTAGATCTGTTGTCACTAATTTTACATGGTATCAGAGCCATTGCAGGGACAAGATCTCTTTTCTACAGGTGTTCTACAAGAAGATTTGAGTGAATTTGCTCAAAATTACAGAAGTTTTGGCATGAAAGATATCATGTGCATTCACTCATGTGCATGCAAAGCAGAAAAATACACTTCTAATCCACTCCAAAAGCTTGAGTTTTCCACATAATTCTTGGATTTGATACATTGGACCCATTCAACTTGTTTGATCTCCAATCCCAGGTGTGATGCAACTCTAAAAGGGCGTATTGTTTGACCTTACTATTCTTGTATTCATTGTGATTTGCAAGTTATTGTCTCCATCAATTGCATTCTCTACCTTGCTTTTGCAAGCTTTTCTACATCAAAGTGCACTCGCTCCTAGCAATGGAATACTCTTCTTCAAAGCCTATCCTCACTCCCTTCAACTATTTTGATTGGAAAGATGATATGGAGATCATATTACATTCAAAAGGATTCTATAGATTCACCGTTGGCCTTGAATTGGAGCGAAGCACATTGTCGAAAAGAACCAAACACTACAATAAGCTTGATGAAGCTTATGGTCTCCTTTGCCTCTCTATTTCCAAAGATATTCACTTCCATCTCAGCGGATTGAGGACTCCAAAAGCAATATGGGAGCAACTTGACACACTTTTTTGCAAGCAGGACGAGCTTAGGGCTTTTCAATTAGAGAATGAATTGATTGCTCTTAGTCCTGAGAATTTCAAGACCATCAATGAGTTTTTCACAAGAT
Organism: Larix kaempferi; assembly: GCA_027924585.1. Classification (NCBI taxonomy): domain Eukaryota; kingdom Viridiplantae; phylum Streptophyta; class Pinopsida; order Pinales; family Pinaceae; genus Larix; species Larix kaempferi. The sequence continues at coordinate 12,987,892 of BSBM01000088.1, read as the reverse complement.
TCAAGTACTTGGCCATGCAGTTGAAGAACAGTGGAGTTATCAAAGAGGATAAGCAATTGATCCCCTCCATTCTCAGCAAGCTTGGTAAAGCTTACTTGGTATTTGTCTCTACTTTCAATTCCGGTCGGCTAACTACCCCGAATTGGAAGATGCCTACCTTGAATGCCTTCATTGAATCCATTACCAAACAGCATGACAAGTTGATTCAAATGGGGTCCATAAATTCCAAATATTCAGCCCTATTTGTTCACGGATACAAGAATTCAAATGGCAAAGGAAAGCAAAAGAAAGAGAAGCCCAAATTCGAACCTCACAAGCAAAGAGAGAAAGGCAAGCAGACGGATGCACCATCCAGTTCAAAAAACAAGCAAAAGGGTAAAGAGAACAAAGAAAAATCTAAGTGTTCTTATTGCAACCGTGGCTTTCATCCCGAAATTTCATGCATGAAGAAAATAATATATCAAATGGCTCTCCTTTTGGAAAAGAACAACATATGTCTTCCCGACGGTGCAAGGAAGAAGGATAGGAATGATGATCATGAAAGAGGTCAAGCACTCATGGCAACTGTTTCGAAGCTCACCACTCTTTTGATAGATTCCGGTGCCTCAAATCATATGGCTGCAAATATTGATTCTTTTTCTTCATTCGATCCAAACAGCTCCATCCCCATCCATTTGGGAGATGACTCAAAAATTTCTTCAAAGGGCAAAGGTACCATCCATGTGGAACATGGAAGCTTCCAGAATGTTCTCTATGTGCCTTCCTTGGCTTCAAATCTACTTTCTGTGTATCAAATGACACACACTGTTGAACCAAAGCAAGCTACATTCAGCCCTAATACAGTTGAAATTTTTGATATAAAAAATGGAAGACTTATTGCAGTCGGAAAGGCAAACCACACTGCAAAATACTATGAGTTTTCTCACTTTGTGCCGCTTGAAAAGCCCACTGCTCTTCTCACTCATGGCAACGAGGTTAGTAGGATTTGGCATGAAAGGTTTGGACACCTTAATTACAAGTATTTGCTGCTGCTACAACAAAAATCCATGGTAGATGGTCTTCCACAACTCCATTCCTCGAAGGGAATTTGCACTGGTTGCATTATTGGGAAGCACCGCGAACACAGGTTCGACCGTGGCAAAGCTAGTAGAGCTTCCACCATTTTGGGCCTCATACATTCTGATATTAGTGTTCCACTGCCAAATATGTCATTAAATGGTTCAAGGTATGTTTTGACATTTATTGATGATCTTTCCCGCTTTACTTGGGTATTTTTTCTCAAAAACAAGTCAGAAGTGCTTAGAGAATTCAAGGATTTTAAGGCTTCTGTTGAGACCACCACTGAGAGAAAGATCAAAGCTCCTAGATCTGATAATGGTGGAGAATATATCAAGGCCGAGTTGCTGCAACTTTGTGCCGAAATTGGAATTCAAATCCAACATACAGTTCCCTGCACACCCCAGCAGAACAGTGTAGCGGAAAGGAAAAATCGGTCACTGAAAGAGATGGCTACTTGCATGATTGAGTCAAAAGGTTTGGTTGCAAATATTTGGGCTGAAGCAATTAATGTTGCTGCATATATTCAAAACTGATTTCCACATTCCTCTGTGAAAGGTATGACTCCTTTCGAAGCATTTTTTGGTCACAAACTGGATGTGTCAAATTTGAGGGTTTTTGGCTCCACTGTATGGGCTAGAATTCCTTCCAAGAAGAGACGAGTTTTGGATCCACAAAGTATTGAGTGCATACTGATAGGATATGGAGAAGAATCAAAGGCATATAAACTCATGGATATCAGATCCAAAAATATATTTGTAGAGCGCAGTGTGCAATTTGAAGAACCGCTTCAAGAATTGCAACTAGTCGAGGAAGAAACTACCGTTTCACCGCCTCTACCAGAAGAAGATTTGAGCAGCGATAATGAAAGTATTGGTTCTGATATTTATGATATTTTAGAAGCACATGATGGTCATGACATATCAGGTTCGGAATCCGACCATTATGATCCTCCTTAGTTACCGAAGTGGGCCCAAAACACTCTTCAATCTGCTGGTTCGAACATTGGAAATCCTGTTGATCCAAGACAAACAAGAGCGGACTTTCAAAGAGAAGGTATGGCTCTTTCTATTTCTAATCCATTATTATCTAAGATTTGTTATTTGATGATTGGTTCAGATCCCAAAACATACTACCATGCCCACCGAGATCCGAGATGGCAAAGTGCCATGGATGAAGAGTACAGTTCTCTTCAAAAGAACAATGCATGGGAGCTAGTTTCTCTTCCACCTGGAAGAAAATTAGTCCAATGTAAATGGGTCTACCGCACGAAAGTTTCTTCTGATGGATCTATCAGCAAATACAAATCTAGGTTGGTGGAAAAAGGTTTCTCCCAAGTCCAAGGAGTGGACTACACTGAGACTTTTGCACCGGTTGCAAAGATGGATTCCATCCGCCTAGTTTTGGTTATTTCCGCATCCAAGCACTAGGAAGTGCACCACATGGATGTGAAGAGTGCTTTTCTACATGGAGATATTGCTGAAGAGGTATATATGAAGCAGCTAGAAGGTTACACATCAGATCCATCATTAGTTTGCAGATTGAAGAAATCTTTGTATGGTTTAAAACAAGCCCCAAGAGCTTGGTATGCAAAGATGGACTCCTTCCTTCTTTCTCAGAATTTCAAAAGATGCAAATATGATCTGAATGTGTACCTACAGCAAGTTAAAGGTAATTTTTTTATTATTTTTCTTTATGTTGATGATCTTCTCATTACTGGTAGCACTCTTACTTCAATAAACAAGCTAAAATCTGCCTTAAATCTAGCTTTTGACATGAGCGATTTGGGCTTGCTGAGTCACTTTTTGGGCTTGGAGATAGCTCAAAATTTTGATGGGATCACTATATCTCAGAAAAAGCATGCTTCCGACCTGTTATTGAAGTTTAATATGGCTGAATGTAAGGCATCCCCGTTCCCATTCCTCTCAGGAATCAGTCTTGAGGAGGGAAATTCTACACCGCTTGCAGATTGCACTATGTATCGACAGTTGATTGGTTCACTACTATACTTGACACACTCTAGGCCTGATATATCTTATGACGTGAGTGTTGTATCAAGGTATATGCAGAATCCCCATGAGCTTCATTGGTGAGCAGCCAAGCGGATCTTGCAGTATGTGCAAGGTACGAAACATTTTGGCATACATTATGCTGCAAATTCTGAGCTAGATTTCATTGGTTTTACTGATTTAGATTGGGTAGGTGATAGCATAGATCGGAAGTCCACTTCCGGATATGTTTTCATGATTGGACATGGGCCTATTTTCTGTTCAAGCAAAAAGCAGGCAGCCATTGCACTTTCTTCAGTAGAGGCAGAGTATCGAGGGGCAGTCAATGACTGCATTCAGGCAGTTTGGTTGCAGGGTATTCTTTCCGAGTTTGGTTTTGGTGGCACTACTTCAACTGTCCTCTTTTGTGACAATCAAAGTGCTATCAATATCTCCACAGATCCTATTCAGAGGTAGAGGACCAAACACCTTGAGATTCACATGCACTACATCTGAGAGCTTGTGCATGATCGCACTATCATTCTGCAATATTGCCCTACCGACGAGCAAATTGCAGACATCTTCACCAAGAGCTTCACTGAGAAGAAGTTCTCTTACCTCCGTTCATTGTTGGGGGTGAGTTCCATCATGGTGGAGACAGATTGATCCATTATTATGTTTTAGCTTGAGGGGGGGCTTTCTTCCCACTGGGTTTTTCCTCTTTCCTAACTTAGCTTATTTTCAGCATTTTTTTTGGAGTATTGTATTGGGGTGACCTTTGGTCTTAGTAACCAAGGCCCTACATTTTTTTTTTACATCATAGTCTAGCTTGAGGGGGGGTGTTCAGATATCCACATCATCATTGTTAGGGTTTTTCATGCAATTAGGGTTTGCATGCAACTTCTAGGGTTTGCATGCATTTTGCATGCATCCCAGTCACTAGGTTGATGCCTCCAGCACCTTATCCACTTCTTTCTAGCACCCGGGAGCTTCCATCCTTAGAGTTTTAGCCCTCCTAGTCATGAAGGCACCCACATCTCACCTACTGCCAGAGAAGGGTGCACTTCCTCACCTACCCACTTAGTTTACACTCAGTTAGCTCCGATTCTCCTTGACTTGAGGTTAGTTTCACTCCTGACCGACTGTTTCACTCCGTTGGACCTCCAGATTGACTAGATGACTTGTTCTGACTTCAGTTAGCCTCCCATGCGCCCTCCACTGAGCCTCCTTCCCTATATCAGTGCTACACACTTCAGTTACACTAGTTACACTCAGTTAGACTCAGATTGATACCCGGATGACTGGTTCTTGTGCATTGATGACCACCACTAATTGATGATGAGGAATCCTAGTTGGAGTTAAGCTATGCCATTTAGTTAATTCGAATGACCTTCTTAGGAAATTCGAATTGCTCACTCATTGTGACATTATTGTATTGTATTTTCACCCTTACTGGGATATTGATCACTAATGCATGTTTCTTGCACAGTTTACACCATATTTTCTGAGTTTCATCTATTGTGATTGATTTACTTGTTCATTAGATCTGCTATGAATAATTTTACAATATATATATATAAGCTGGAGAGACAGATGGGGAACGGTAATTATCACAGTATGGTGGGATGGTGGTCATAGACATCATCTGTAGAGAATGTAGATTTTGTTGGGTAAGTGTACATGTATCACTCCAATCGATGCCTTGAGAAAGGATTGTAAGCTAACATGGAGATGGTTTATATGATGAAATTATGAGATGGCTTAATGATGGCTTGTATCACTTGTGTGAAGAAAATAATCTCATCATGCTTTAGTCAACATTATGTCTTGTCACGAACAATTTATAGTGATGATGATGATTCAACCGACATACTGTTGGTTGGATTTGTGTCGGTTCGGTTGAGCATCTTTGTTTAACATTTCTTTGTTGGTCTGTTCCACTTCTGCTTTGAAAAATATACAATTTGGTAATCCATACAGTCGACACAACATGGCTTTCAACAAAATATCAACAAGGGGTTATTTGAATGGAGTTGTAGTTATATCAACAAGGGAGATATAGTTGTCCATAGAATCAATTTCGGTTGAACAGTTTGCTAGATGTTCCTTATTAAGCTGGGTGGCATGGCATTGTTAGACCTTGCTTTCTTTAAGTGTATGCAAGGAAACATGTAATGTATTACTCATATCTAGTAATATTTTATTTAACAATTTTTTTAATGAAACATTGAGTTAATTTATTATTGTCAATTGAAGTGTAATTTTTGTAATTAAATCGCTTCATGCTAGAAGGGTGGTATGAATATATAACCTTCAACCTAAAATTAATTTCATCCCTGATACCTATTCCAAAAATTTATATAACTTAAATCCATATGTTTATATTGAAATGGTACCATTAATATCCTTAATATTCATTTATACAATCTTTAGACTAATTTTCAAAATCAAATATGCCACATGTCACAATCTGAGCATTCCACGTGTCACCCTGGGAAACTAGATATCGACATTTTAACAACAAAATTTATAGAAATTTTGCTTCAAAGAGTTTGTTGGCAAGTCGAAATTTTGTCATAGAAAGAGAGGTCTCTCTTTCCTCAGGTTGTTCTATTTTGAGGTTTTGGAAGTAGATGCTGAGGAGAAAGAGCGTCCGCTCCTTCCTCCGGGGATGTTTTTTAGGAGTGGGGAAAGTAGATATCGGCACTCTAAACACAAATTTCATAGGAACATTGCTTCGCACAGTTTGCTGGAAAGTGGAAATATTCTTAGAGAAAGATCGACCGCTCTTTCTTCAAATTGTTCTACTTTTACAATTCCATCATAAATGAAGGGGCGGACGACCCTTCTTGTGTTCACCATTTTGGATATAGGGAATTATTGGCTATAGGTGTTCACAATTATCTACTAAACGAAGGGGCGTCAGATCCTTCTTGTCGGAAAACGGAAGTCGGGACAAACATTTTTTATATGGTATAACTTAATTGATGTTCGAATCCCTACTATTTACAACGAAAGTTGGAAGTCGGGACTTGTCAGCCTAGACTTCGCAAATTAAATATTTTTACATTTCTCTCGTAAATGAAGGGTCAGTCAATCCTTCTTGTGCTCAGTATTCTTCCAGTGTTCACAATTTGGATATACAAGAATTGACGGCCTAGCCTTCGTAGGTTGAATATTTTTACAATTCCCTCATAAATGAAGGGGCGACCAACCCTTCTTCTTCCCAGTATTCTTTTCATAATAGTTCTAGACTGCAAGAAGGGTCGGTCGATCATTCTTGTGTTCTCCATTCTCGATATAGGGATTTTTTGGATATAGGTGTTCACAATTATCTAATAAACGAAGGGGTGGCCAATCCTTCTTGTCGAAAAACGGAAGTAAAGAAAAACATTTTTTTATATATTATAACTTAGCTGATGTCCAGATCCCTACTATTTACAGCAGAATTCAGAAGTCGGTAACTGTCATCCTAGCCTTAATAGATTAAATATGTTTACATTTCTCTAGCAAATGAAGGGTCGGTGGACCCTTCTTGTGCTCAGTATTCTTCCATTGTTCACCATTTAGGATATACATGAATTGACAGCCTAGCCTTCGTAGGTTGAATATTTTTACAATTCCCTTATAAATGAAGGGGCGGCCGACCCTTCTTCTGCCCAGTATTCTTTTCACAATAGTTCTAGACTACAAGAAGGATCGGTCGATCCTTCTTGTGTTCACCATTTTGGATATAGGGAATTGTTGGATATAGATGTTCACAATACTTACTAAAAACAATATTCATGAGACATATGAATGTAGTTGGTAAAATAGCTCAATCGATCTATTTTCTACATAATTTTGAAATTAAACAATAATATAATGCATATTATGAGAATTTAATATTTGTATAGTTCAATAGCTCAATCTAGCTATTTAAAAATCTCGGTCTAGCTATTTAATAGCTCGATCTAGCTATTTAAAAAAGCTCAATCTCGTTATTTAATAGCTAGATCGAACTTTTTTAAATAATTTGATCGATCTTTTTTAAATAGCTTGATCGAGCTTTTTTAAATAGCTAGATCGAGCTATTAAAGAGATAGATTGAGTTTTTTTAAATAACTAGATTGAGTTATTGAGCTATACAAATATTATATTCTCATAATATGCATTATATTTTGTTTAATTTCAAAATAATGTAGAAAATAGCTTGATTGAGCTATTTTAAATAACTCGATTGAGTTATTTCCTAACCCAAGGTTTTTCCAATAGCTCGATCGAGGGTTATTTAAACCCTCCATCAATCTATAATTTGGAAAAAGCTCGATTGAGGGCTTATAATTTAAACCCCTGATTGATCTTTTGAAAGATCGATTGAGGGATTAAATAAACCATGATTGAGCTCAATTTTTAGACAATCCGCACCCTCGTCTTCCCAAAAAGTGTTACCTATCTTCATGGGAACACCCAACATCCTTCACCTCTAAATTGGTATATAGGATCCATTAGAATTATTGAGAAATGTGAATGTGTATAGGGGCATTAGACATGGTTAGGGGAGGGAACCTCAACCTTTAGTGCTAAGGGAAGATTAATTTAGATCCTACAAACTTTGTTTTGTTTCAATGACCATGGTTAATCCCCCAAGACCCATGTCGATATGAAAAATCTCTTAATGATCCCATATCCCATGAAGAGTCTAATGATATAGGTCTATGTGGTGGTTTGGGGCCTATTTTAGGGATTAGGGTCATAGAAACTTTATGTTAGGCCAAAGGCCCAAGAGTCATCTCTTGTGTGCAAAACATCCTAATGATATCAATATCCAACTCAAGGACAAAGGTACCTTCTATAGAATTTTGTGGTGGTTTGAGGAATCTGTTATGTACCATAAGACCTATAGTACTAATTTAGGGATCAAGGACCTTAATTTCCTCCCCCAATCATCGTAAAGGAATTGTCAAACCAATCCTTATTATGAAAAAAACTCTTCACAATGCCCATATCTTGGCATATGGAAACGATCACTTTTAGAGTATGTGTGTTTCAATTCAAGGCCTTTATATCATTACTCATTAGCCCAAAAATATTCGTTTAGTGACTAATTACCAGGATCTATCCCCCAACTATGGCTAATGCCTTGATACCCATCCATGATGCACAAAACATCGTAATGGTACCCATATCTCACTAGAAGGACAATAATCACACATAGAAGACATATTGCATATATTTTAGCATTATTTGTGACCCTTTATTCCTAAAGGATTCATTTAGGGCCAAATGGCCTTATTTTCCTACATTGACCATAGTCAATGCATTAAGACCCATCTTTACCACACAAAACCACATAATGGTACCCATATTCCACTCGGAGACCAAATTTCACCTCTGAAGGTCTTATCTTGTGGTTTTGGGTCATTTTGATGGCCAATGAGCCTTAGAGATCAATTTATGGTGTAATGAACTTATTTTCCTTCCTTGACTATGGTGAATGCCTCAAGGCCCATCCCTATTGCATAAAGACTCCTAAATACATCCATATCCCACTTGTATGCCAAATATTCGCTTTGAATGGAATATTTCATGGGTTGAGGCCTTGATCATGGCCTATTATTAATTTAGGGCCCAATCCCACCAATCATTGTCCCAACCATGGTTCAAGACTCATCCCTAGTGCAAAAAATCTCATATTGGCACTCATATCCCACTCTACGAACAATAATATCCTATACAGTTCATTATGCTTTATGGCCTTATTCATGAAATTTGGTCCCCATAAGATTCATATATAGCTTAAGTGCCTTATTTTCCTCCAATACCTATTGAAAATACCTAGAGACCCATTGCTAGTATCCAAGGCATTATACGGGAAACTGTATTCCACTTGGAGGATGATTATCTTCTTTCAAGGACCCATGTGGTGGTGTGGTGGTGGTTCACATCCTTACAAGCTTAATTTAGAGCCAAATTCTCATGTTTCCTCCCCTTACAGTAGTCAAGTCCTTGAAAACCATTCCTCATGTAAGAGATCTCTTAAGATCATCCATATTACCAATGGAGGTCGAATATCCTCATTAGAGAGACTATTTGGTGGTTTGAGGTATCGATCATGGCCCAAGAATTTAATTTCTATTATTTTGAAAAAAAAATACATATGTAGAAACATAAAAATATCATAACATAATCATGTATATCTCTTCAATACATTTCCGGTGAGCTAAAGAACTCCAAAAAATGATGTTTGGGAAGAAAGTTATGGCAAAAATAATAAAATATTTTTTATATTAAAAATAACATGCACTCATTTTAGAACGCATGTGTGTGTTCTATAACACATGTGCATTATTTAAAATTCTATTTTTTTGGCACCATTGTCAATTTTGAAATATGTGTTTGTTGACTTGGTTGGTTTGGATGTATGTTTGGAATGACACACATGGTGGTATGGGTTGCAAGCGCATGAAAAACTCCATTTTTCATAATGCTTCTCAATAATTTCACTTTTGACGTTATCTTGCTATAGGAAACACAAATCCTTCATCGATGAAACTAGAGACACATAGATGCATCAATGTAGATTTCAAATATATATGTTTTTTTAAATTATTATTGTTTATTCCTTTTAATTTACTTTTCACTTGATAGGTATCAAAATCCTATCATACATGTGTATTGCTCATTCTATAACATTTTTTTGTTTGATCCATTTTTTTAAATAAATTATAATATGCACTAGAGCATAGAAATATCTACAGTTTCAAAAAAACAAAAATAAAATTTTGATTATATATGTTAAGACCATCGTACCCTACACTAACGCATAACCTCGTAATTTTAGGGATATGATGAATTTTTTAATTCATAAAAAAATATAAAACTAACATTACAAATTTTGAAAAAATAGTTGTGCACAAGAACAATAGTTCTCTACGATCATACCAAAATTGTAATGAAATTTCATCATTTACATATTTAACACATGCATTAACGATGACATGTGCATTATGTTTTTCCTGAAAAATAACATACCAATGCTATAAAAACTTCAATTTAACATATTTATACAAAAATACATTAAAAAACTTATATATTTTGGGTGCAACTCGATTTCCTACATTTCATCTTCGTACACCATATTCAAATTCATTATGGAAGTACGTCAAATTATCCCTCAAAGTCAACAAACTATTGTTTTTCCATGTTTGCATTGTCACTAATGTGTCAAAGATATCATCATTAGCTTACACTCACCCGCCATCATCACTCAAATAAAGTCTCATTCATCAACATCAGTCCCACTCTCAACATTATACTCCATATATTCTTCTTATGCCTTATTTCTTGCAAGGCCCTTCTCAATTATTTTTATTTTGTTTGTTGTCTACCTTGCCCTTGGTGACCATGCCCATATGATTCTATTAACATCAATGAACATATTTTCTATGGAACCAACAACCTATTGTCATATATATATATATATATATATATATATATATATATATAATTCTTTGTTAACCTTTGGTGTTCTAGTTAGCTTCCAGCACTGAACTTCTACATCGTAAGACTTAACACTAGCATCTAGATAACAATAAACACTACCCTTTCCCTACCCGACGATATAGCAGAATCTTGATATAGTCGTTGTACTAGGAGCATTTTTTCCTTTAAAACATTATCCTATGGAGGTAATGGATCTCTAGGCTTGTTACATAGAGGCCAAACAATTCTAGGGGAATTTTCCCTTGACCACACTTCGATAACTTCACGCGATGACTTTATAGGAACCTTGTTTCTCATTTCCTATGTTATGGATGGCTATAAATTACTCGATTGAGTGCTCAACAATATAAAAGGGAGAGTCTAAAAATTTATATATTCTGGGATGCCAATATTGTTCCTAGGGAATATTTTAAGGATTCATAATTTTCTTAAAGTGTAGAAACCTTGGAGAATCTTACTAATTCTTAAATTTCCATCCATAAAATGCTGGGCAATATTTTTCTATAAATATTCGAATTTCTAAGGATTTTATATAGTTTATGGCCAATTTTAATGATTTTAAGAGTAAAACAAATTACCCTTTGAAATTTCGCTGAATCAATTTAGAAAAAAAGAGAAATTGGAGATTTTTTTTTTGAAAAAAATAAAAAAAATAACCCATAGACTAAATTTGGTCACTAAAATTTTGCTTACCCCCACCCTTATCAATCATATTTTATTCTAAATACACCTTATGTATTCAAAAAATTTATAATAATATACATTTTGATCGAAAATGATTAATTTTTTATTATATTTGAAAAAAAAAATACCACTCAAAAATAGCATACATCAAAGGATCAAAACAATTTTGAGAAAGAGTCATGCATATCTAGACAACGACAACCATCTATACCTATTAATCTAGTAAGTTTGATTTTTTGTTTTTTTAATCTAAAAGATAACATACATTGAATGATCAAAACAATTTTGAGAAAGAGTTGAATGCATGTGCAAGTCTTCAATTGGATGTAGAAAACGACAACCCTCAATGCATATAAATCTATGATTCACATGCATTATCTCATAATAAGAATTTTTGTTTTTCTTTAACATTTAAATGTATAAATGAAAACGAAATATTAACAAAGAAAAGTATCAACTAAATTTTCCTCATTAAATATATTTTTAAACATTATTATTATTTCATTAAAATATTATATTGCGTTAATATATATAAGACATATATATTTACAACTTTTAATTTAAGAATTTGTGTTTTCATTTTTAAATTATTACTAATACTATTTAATATGTTATATTGCGTTAATATATATATATGACATATATTTACAATCTTTAATTTAAAAAAATTTGTGTTTTTATTTTTTAATAATTATTATAATATATCATTTATTAATAAGTAAAAGTATTATCTCTTGGGAATATTTTAAATATATTAATATTTAGTAGTCTTTGTCCAGACAAGGAATATAACATATTTTTAAATGCTTTGTAATATTTATGTATTAAATTTAATATTTTGAAAATATAAATTTTTCTATTCCATATGACTTTCAAAGTTGGTTTAATAAGGAACCATTGTGTCACTTATGAATTGCAATAACAATTTACATATTTAAAAAATAGCTTAAGCATTGCCACCTCATAGTTCATAGTTCTGGTAGGATCAAAATACAAAATAATATATATATATATATATATATATATATATATAAACCTTTAATATAAAAATTGCGTTTTCATTTTTTAATAATCATTAATAATATATAATCATTTTTTAAAATTTCCATTTAGAAATTGTGTTATCATGTTTTAATAATTAATAATAATATATAATAAAAAATACTAATATCGATGAGGATGAGGATGAGGATGAGATGAGATGAGATGATGAGGAGGAGGAGGAGGATGAGGATGAGGATGACGACGACGACGACGACGATGATGATGACGATGACGATGACGATGACGATGATGAGGATGAGGATGATGATGAGGATGGGGATGGGGATGAGGATGATGACGATGACGATGACGACAACGACGATGACGACAACGACGACGACGATGATGACGACGACAACGACAACAACAACCATTGGTGTTTTAGTTGGTGCACATTATTGAATTTCTACTATGTAAGATTTGAATAGTAGTATATAGATCTCCATAAATACTTCCCTTTGGCTTATCAAACTATATAACGCAATCTTGATTTAGTCATTGTACTATGAGCATTTGTTCCTTTAAACTATTATCTTCTGGAGATAATAGATAACATTATACTGTGGAGATAATAGATTTCTAGGCTTGTTACATAGAGGTCCAACAATTTTAGGGAGATTTTTCCTGAACTACATTTCCATAACTTCATGTGAGGAATTTATAAGAGTAGTGTTTCATGTTTCCTGCATTGTGGATGGCCATAAATTACTTGTTAGGTGCTCAATGCTTTGAAAGGGAGTGCAAAAAATTTATATATAGTCTATTAATAAATTTCCTTGGGATGTCAATATTGTTCCTTGCCCTTATCAAGCATTTTCTTCTAGAATGAAATATACATTTATAATCTAAACAGACAGTATAGCAAAAATGAGGGGAAGTGCTCGAGGCACATTATGTGCATTTCATTGAATATGTATGGGGAGAGAGAGAGAGAGAGAGAGAGAGAGAGAGAGAGAGATTTCATTTACAAGTGATGTAGCTATTAACATACTCATGAAACTCTCAAAGAAAAATACAATTAGGGATCATGGGAAGAGGGACTAGATCAGAGTACATTTGAAAATGAATGTTATTTCCATCTAAATACATTTGAGGGAACAATTGCACCAAGGGGTAGCGAACTACACTAAAAAGAATTCCACTAGAATGTGGGACTAGAGTAGGGAAGAGGCATCTTGGAGAGAAGCTCCCGGTACATTTTAAGGATGTAAATAATATACCAAATATAGTATCTAGGTGACTATTTCAGTTTGAAAAAATCATACATACAGATATGTAGTTGAATACTTAATTAAAAAACATACAACTTACTATTAAAACTGATAAATTTTTGTAAATACTACCAATTATGTAAAAAATAGATAAACCTTTAATGAGAAAATGGTTAATTGGTGAATATATTTTTTGAAAAGAGGGGGAAATAGCAAGTTAGAAAAAAATCACCTCTAAAAAATACTATACATTGAAGGATGAAAACAAGTATGAAAAAGAGTCGTGCATGTCCAAGGTCTTCAATTGGATCTAGAACCATCAATGATTCTCGTGCATGAAATAGACTTATACTACTATCACTCTTATCATTATTTAAATATTATTAAGGTAATAATTACAAAAAAATAAATAAATTAATACATAATAATAATAATATATATATTAATTAAATTAATCAAAATAATAAAATAATTAATAATAGAATTTTTACAATAAAACGAAGTCGCCATGTAACTAATCTATTGCAAAACGATTTCAATATGATAGACAAACAATGTTAAATAGAGAATTGCGTCACTAAAATGATGCTAAAATGACACAAAATTGAAGAAATATAACATGCAGAAGATGTAAAAGTTCCATTTTTTTTACACTAACACATGATGCTAAAAATTTAAAATGTGTTGCTAAATGAGAGTAACAATCCTAATACTAAAAATTTAAAATGTGTTGCTAAATGATAGTAAAAATCATAATAATGATGCCAATACAATGAATAATGACCAAACTTAATGCAAAAACACAGTTTTGAGACAAAAAACAATGCAAAGAAGATGTGAAAAGAAAATTTTCCAAGAATTTTCAATGCGCAAGAGATGCAAAATCAATGCATGGTAAAAGAATATGACGAGAACAACAAAACAAAAATGGGATTTCGAGGAGTGTGTGTTGATACATTTGATGCAACTTTGAAAAAAAAAAAAAACACTCATTAGTGTTAAGTTTTGTGTCATGTAAACTTGTTTTTTGGTTTTGAAATTGCATTGTGATAAAATGTTAAATCTTACATTGTTAGGATATTTAGACAATTAGAGCTAGTTAAGATTAACATGGTATAATGTGTCTTTCTAATAAAGTGTATTTCTTTCATTTGTAAATTTGTACTTATCTAATTCAATGATCTTAATTATGTTCTAAACATAAAGTGATCCAAAGGTTTATCTTCTCCTAGATACTAATGACTATTGATATGTGTCTTAACTCTTGATTGATCTTTGATCTCCATTTTAAGAGTATGGAGGGTAATTTCCTGATGATTGATTGTTGAAATTCATATCTAAAATATTTTCCTTTTTGTATCTACATATTACCTCAAGTCGTTACATTGGATAGCGCAGTGGATTGTTTCCCTCTTTTAGGGTTTTAGCATGTAATACATTAGTGTACTTACCCTAAGGTGTTTGACCTATTTCGATATGCCATGTTTAGCAAACATGGTATCAAAAGATGAATTCAATAACCTTCACCTGCTACATGGCACCTAGTAACATTTTATTCTCTTTAAATAGAGATAATGGTCCAATAGGGTGTTAAGCCATAGATCAATTGCCATTAAGATTGAGGATAATATGAATCATTGGATCATTTTATGTCTAGAACATAACCATGATTGTTATATTAGAAACCTACAAAATGCAAACAAACTTATAGAGAAATAAAGAAAAAATGTAATAAAATAATATATTAACTAATCTTTATTTTGATAACTTAAAAGGTAATGAAAAGAAAATTTCTAAAATATTTTGTTACTATTTTACTTATACTTAGGAAAAAATACTCGGGTATTCATCCTATGTAGTCAATAGTTGGAGAGTAGATGGAACCTGTGTTAAGATTAAGATTTGTTTTCTCAACGTTTCAATATCCAAAGTTGAGATCATCTTCAGTCATTCATTAGTGTCAGGTCACCATCCATCAATCCAACAAACAAAGAGGGGCATCTACAAATTACATATTTCCAAATTCCATCCCATGGGCTATGAATACAAATTTGTAGCACAAAATGTATGTACAGATCCATAAATGTAAAACACAGTGGAAATAAAAATATAACCACACACACATCATGCATAAACATGCATATTCATCACAATAGAAAATAAAATCATTCTACTTTCATATACAAAGAAAATACTTATTTTTAAATAAGAAGATCCATGCAACTGGTTTTGTAAGTGTAATTTTCCATCCAATTGTAGATATTAGATACAGATACCACCCCAAATCTAGGCTATGAGATAACCAAGGGGAAGGAAACACCTATAGACTTCCCTCTCTCATCCCACAACCCATTTACTCTCATGCTTAGCCAAATTTCCTACCCCTAAGCATTTATAGGGATCTCACTCAATCATCCTATCCATGGAACTATTTTCTATTGCCCCACACAACCCAAGGAAGGAATTTATCTTTACTACACCAGAGTTCCCTTAGGAAATCCAACCCTTACAGTGCTTACCAGTGTGTGTAGAAAGAGTCCAATCTACTGTACTTTGTTGGAGAACCTCTTGTAGCATTAATTCATGGATTCTCAAGCATGCAGAAGTAGGAAAACATAATGGGTAAAGGTTCCTATATTTTCCAACCTCTATGCTCACCTACAACCATTCCATTTTTTATAATTTCTGCAAGACTCCTTCAAAATTCAAATTTTTGGTTAATGCATAGTATGGTAATGGTGATGAACAATAAGAGAAAAAAATTCCTATAGTAAAATATGCTATAAAATTCTACCTACAAAATAATTGGTAGACTCCCCAAAAAACATGATTTAATGGTAAAGAGATAACTAACATAACTTATGACCATGGAAGAGGGGACTCTCACAACAGTCATAAAAGTATATTCATCCCATGATTCGATAACTACATGAGAAGACTTTCCCCACCAACCTCACACATGGATTCAATTATTGAATTTAAAAGTCAAAACGGAGTAATTGGATCATTTAAGGAACATGGTACATCAAATGGATGAGTTGTAAGGTTGAAATTTGGTGATAGAGGATTTAATCTCCCATAGCCCCCCTTTCCTCTTCCCCTCTAGTGGAATCATAGACCATTTAGTTCTCTTTGCACAACCATCTTGGACTATTTTATTTTTTTCCAACATAATTTTTGCATATCATTCAAGTTAGCATGACAATCCCACATGGTCCACATAGAAATATTTACATTATGCATGCCTAGCCATTCACTAGTCAAACCTTGGCCTTGAGCTCCACAATAGGAGTCCATACCTGCATATTTACATCATTTATGTGATTTTGACTCAATACATTCCAAGTCAAAACTAGGGGTATTACAATTCCCTCACCCTTAGAATAACACAGTCCTTGGTGTTTTTTCAAAATTAGAAAAAAAATGGACATGCCTCTCTCATGGCATCCTCCAACTCCTATGTAGCCTCATTAGGACCAAAGTGCTTCCATTGCACCTCTGGAAGTGCTACCATGTTGGGTTTCAATCCATCGAAACTTCGCACATAAAATTTTGGAACTTTAATTCCCAATGGAATACCTCCAAGTTCTGATCCATAAAAAATCCCTGCTCCATCGGAATCCTTTGCATTTGTGTTTGGCTACTTCTCCTGATGGTTAGCCTCTGATGAGGCTTTTATGATACTTCAGTTTCAATGTGTCATTTATGAACCATCAGATCTCGATCCATAGATAATCTTGATTCCATCGAGATCTCTCATGCTCATATTGGAAGCATTCTTCAATGAGCCAATCTTGATATAATTGTTGGGCTCATCATGTTATGTGATCCTTGTCAGATTTGGGTTTTTGGATTTTGTCGTATCGGACTCAGGGGTTAACACTAAAAAGTGTATCACTTGATAATATTACTTCGACAAACTTGTTCTTGTATTTCCACCCTTGTATTCATAGCCCCTATCCACTTGGCTCCTATGCGTTACGTTTTTGTCCACATGGCACGAGTGGGACCCATCTTAGATTTCCCAATTTTTTTCACATTTTCATAATTCTATAAAATTCGATTTCACAATTTCACTCATATAGCTCTGCATTTTTTAAAATTTCTCAAATTTTCTCCGCCGATCTACCATTCCTACTAGCAGAACACAGATTTAACTCATGCACTTCATTAAAACACCACCTATTAACAAAAACCACAATTTTCATAAAAGTGTTTGTCAAACAATTCATGTGAAAACTTTGATTTCTACTTGTAACTATGGATTGTGGCCCACACATCCCACATGCCGCAACTAAGAGATCTAATACCACTCGTTCATGTCCCCATCCATCAATCCGACCAATAGAGGGGGATATTTATGAATTATGGATTTCCAAATTTTGCCCCATGGGTAATGAATTCGAATTTGTAGCATGAATATGCCTAATTATGCATGATGTGTGTGTAGTTAGATTTTTATTTCCATTGTGTGTTACATTTATGTATCCACACATACATTCATGCTATGAATTTGTATTCATTGCACATGGGAAAAAATTTGGAAATCTGTAACTTGTAAATCTCCCCCTCTAATAGTCAGATTGATAGATGGGAGCATGACAATTAGGCTCAAGAATTTTAGTAACATAAATCATTTATTAATACCAACCTCTTGGTCTATTTCAACTATAATATCTAAGTACTAACATGTTGGAGAGATTAAATTCAATATTATTATTCTTCAATTTTTGAAGAATAGGTTTCCATGTATCACTAATTTCCACACCCTAATCCATATTTAACTTATTTTGTTTTAACTTGATTTGCAACACCTCCCATATGTTTTTTTCCATAATGTTCCTCCTTATATGATGATTTTTCTATCTTCCATGCATATTTGATGACCAATGTTTAATGAATACTTAGGTAATGCTCACTTTTTGCTTCAATTATGTTTGATGTCAACATAGTGCTCACTTAACCTTACCTTGAATGGTTTCCCTATTTTGCCAACATATTGCTTTCCACCTGAACAAGGGATAGTGTATAAAATTTTCATCTATCTTGGTTTTGTGGCATATTTACCATGATTTAGCATTCTTCTAATCATGTAAACGTTTTTTTTGGTTGTGAAATTGCACTACAATGAAGTGCTAAATCTTACATACTTAGGATATTAAGACACTTGAAGCTAGTTAAGATCAACTTGGTATAATGTGTCTTTTTAGTAACGTGTATTTTTTTAATGTGCATTTGTACTTATCTAATTCGATGGTTGTAATTATGTTATAGCCATGAAGTGATTCAAAGGTTCATCTTCTCATCTATATCCATTTTAAGAGTATGAAGAGTAATTTCCTTATAATTGATTTTTAAAACTCACATGTAAAATATTTTCCTTTTGTATTTATATTTTGCACTGGATTGTTTCTGTATTTGAATGTTTGACACGTAATACACAGGTGTAGTCATATTTGATTTCTTTATATAATTGGTTTCTTAAGGTATTTGACCTATATAAATATACCATGTTTATATGATATCAAAAAATTAATACATAACATCCATCTACTATGTAGCACCTTATTTACATATTATGCTTTTTAGTAGCTCAAAGTTTTATTTACAATATATCCTTATAAAAAATATAATAAATTATATCCTTTTATAAGAAAATATTTCTAATATTAAATGTTTTATGATTCAATATTTTTTCATGAATATAATTTACATAAGTTTTAAAGAAGAATTTTACATGTATCAACATACCATTGAAAAACAAATGACAAATTCATTATTCTTAAAATTTGATTATATTTTTTTCATAGTAAAAAAGACCGTTCCTTGCTATTCATAGAATGAATCAAAGAGAACAAAGGGTTACAAATATGAATATGAAAATTGACCAAAAAAATAGTTCAAAGTGAATCACAAGATGCTCAAAGCATATTCTAGAGACATATCAAACAATCAAAATACCAATGAAATCCAAGACAACAACCGGTCATAGGTTTCCTTACAAACGAATTGTTGCATCCATACAAAAAACCAAAGGGAAACAACAACCCAAGGAAGGACCAATAGGAGCCCAAAATGGTATCTTTGCATCTGGAAAAGACATTAACAATGATCCAAGAGTATGTACATAGGCTAGAAATATAAAACAAAAACAAAAAGTACCTTCCCAAACTGTCAAGACTCAAAAAATGGATTTTAAAAACTTGAAAAGTTTCCCTACATGCAACTATCAACCTCAGTTGTTTCTTTATAAACATGACTCCATCAACATCCAATAAGTCTTTCTTGGATAGGGAGTTTTGAAATATGTTGAAAGAAGATGAAGTCAAACTTGTCCTGTAAAACTTTGATCCTGCACTTCCAATGCTCCAGCACCATCACTTGTAATTGGTTTTTAACATTGACCCACTCAATAATAGACTTGGAATCCCCTGCCACTTGGATAATCTTAAAACCTTTATGAAGAGTAAAGAACATCAATCGACAAAGTGCAATCAACTCATCCCTCGTGTTAGTACCATGACCACAACCCAGTCTAATAAGATACTAGTGACCAATGTTGATCTTCAGAACCATCCTCGCCCCACAAATATCATCTTGAGCTGCACCATCAAAAAAGGCAGTTGGAATGTGTTCCTGGAAGGAAAGCTAATAACAAATTTGAAGAGCCTTAGTAGGAATCTTTTGGTGCAATCCAAAAAAAAGGAACCAACAAAGGAAACCACTCTGGAAATTTGGAAAGGCGTATCCTTGAATAAACAAATAAATAGAAGTTTCGGAACCTCCAAATTCCTCAAATGAAAATGATAGGTAGGAAAGATATGGTAGAGCCCTTCAGCCCCCAATCCATAGAAATATGATCCCAAGAGTCATGAATATGAAGGGAATGAGTGAGATCATTCCAAACCTACTGAGTAATGGCATAATGAATGAATAAATTGTCCACATTTTCAATGATATTTTTGCATAATGGATAGAAAAAAGGTCCTTGCAAACCACGCTTGCACAAATTATCACCAATAAGGATTTTATTCTCCAACATTATACAAATAAAACATTTCAACTTTAGGGGGACATCCCAATCCCACAAATTCGAATGCTACCATTTCTGTGAAAAAGAGAGCCTTATATTTGTAATAACATCGTAGGATAATTAGAGTAACCTTTCCAAAGACTAAATCCCAATACCACAAAAGAATATCAGACATATTGGAGAGCTTGATGCCATTGTTACACATATTGTTGATATAATTTTCCCATTTGATTTGATAAGCTTGAATCAACTGCAAATCATTAGCAGTGTACCAGTAATAGGACTCAGTTTGAGTTGCCCAAGATCTGAAAGCTTGAAACATGTACTCAATCCCTTTTGACTTGAGCTCATTGATCAGACCATGCGATAATTGATAATTAAACATCATCAACACTAATAAAGGGATCATAGGCAATTCTTACCCACCTTCCATCTCCCAAATTCCAGACGAGCCATTCCCAGATAAGGATAAGCTTTAACCAAACCACACCAAAAAATTGAGGGGGCTAGACCTTGTTTGTTTGACTTCTTTATCCAATAAATAAGAGGCTTGTTCTTTAGATATCTCTCTTTTATGATATCACTCCATAATCTCGATCCAGTCACAGCCCTCCACAAACTTTTCATCGCAAGTGATTTCCCAAACCACTATAGTTTTTTAATGCCCCAACCCCTCAAAAGCTTCGGGGCTGAAATCAGAGTCCACTTGACGAGATGAATTCCTTCGATATCTCTTTTACCAGACTAAAAAAAATGAAAAAATATCTTTCTGATCATGTTCGAAATGGAGGAGGGAACCTTTGCTTATGACAATCGATAAATAGGAGAATTCACTAGGACTAAATTCAACAGAGTTACATGACCACCCAATGACAACCATTTAAAGTTCCAATGATTAATGTGTTTTTTAATTTTTTGAACCAACCATTTCCAATCCTAAACACGGTAACTATTAGGCTTTAAGAATTATCCAAGATACTTAAATCCTTTATCCAAAGGTTGAGTAGAGTAGGGAAGAACCTATTGGATTTGATCAAGGGTTTCATCATATGTCTCATTCCAATAGAGATTAGTCTTTTCCTGACTAATTTCTATACCCGACACATTGCAAAACTAGTCAATTATACCTTTGTAAGCATTTCATTCTTCAACCTAAGCCAATTCGAACATGAGAACATCATCGACAAAAAGAAGGTGCATGATTATTTGACTTGAGGTGATTTTAATTCCTCTGATACAACCTTCACTTTTTGCCTGACCTATAAGCCCATTGAATCCTTCGACAACAAGGAGGAACAATAAGGGAGACAAGGGACATCCTTGTCTTAAGCCCCAAAAGCCTTTGAAAAATTCAATAGGCGCTCCATTTATAAGCATAGAGAAATTAACAAAAGAAACATATCCCATAATCCACTAAATGACTTCAAAGCTCAACCCAATTTGGACCAGGATCAACTTCAAAAATGTCTAGTCTACCTTATCATACGCCTTAACTAAATCCACTTTCATAATAATATCTCACATATTCTTTGTCTAAACAAAGTGAATAGTCTCCTGAGCTAGAACCAATCCTCTAGTTCCGGTCTCTTCAACAAGGGACAATAGATCAGGGCCCAACAAATAAAAAAACTAAATATAAAATTCCACAGAGATCAAGGCCCGGACTCTTGTCCTCGACAATCCCATTTAAAACTTCACAAATCTCCTCCAAGGAAACTAGTCTCCCCACATCCAAGTATTTTGCATGGCTAAAGCATCTTGGTAGGTGTTGTGCCACCAAGAGTTGTGCTTCCAAGTTGTTAGCAGTCAGCTTTTGGAATAAATTCTTGAAAAAATCCATCGTAGTAGACTCAAAATTGGCTTGAGAAGAAACCACTTGACCATCACCATTATAAATCTTCCATATAGCATTGACATTACACTTGTAATTCATGAAGTTGTGGAAAAACTTTGTGTTAGCATCCTCTTCAGAGAGCTAGATGGCTCTGCTTTTAAGTCACCAAGTGTTTGATTCGACCTTTAAAATTTTGGCCTTTTTGGATCCCAAATAATCCAGAATAAATTTATTTGCATCATTCGGAATGCCACTCCCATAGTTATGGAAAAGATCATGCAAATTAGACTCAATTTGGACCAAATCCTATTTGAGTACTAGAGCTTTATGTTTGGTCCATTCCTTGATTGAAACTTTTAAATCCTTCAAGAAGGAGGGGAGCTTTAGAAAAGCAAGTTCAATAGGTAATAGGTTAAAGGCCAGCCACTTGTCTCTAATCAGCTGAATAAAATCCCCATATTCATGCCAAGAATGATTATATTTAAAAGGGAACTTGACCTTCAATGAATTCACTTCCAACTTTAAGCAAATAAGCATGTGATCCGAAATATTAAAGGCCATAATCCATTATTCGTATCTTTCCACCCTCTCCATAATCCCATCTGCCACTAAAAATATGTCAAGCCTTTTGGCCACACCAGCTTCGCCTATTCTGCCATTTCGCCAAGTAGGGGAGAACGACAAAGGGGCCAGGTCAACCAACTTAGTCTCTGAAAACAAGTGAAATAACCATTCTCCCAAGGAATCAAGTCTTGCATGAGATCCCCAAACTTCATTAGCTTCCATGGTCAGGTTTAAATTCCTCCCAAACTCAGGGAAGGATCATCAAGAATGCCACTATCTTTTAATAGATTCTAAAACAACATTCATTCATCATAAGGGCCATATGTAGTAGTTTATAAATTTCAACTTCAAATCTAAATATTTAACATAACCTTCGAGAAAAATACAAGATTCGAGAACACAAGGCTTAATATTGACCCTATGCGGATTCCATGCCTTCAACAGACCACTAGACTACCCCACAGAATCATCAACAAAACAATCCCATTCAGGGAGAATATAGAGAAAAACATCAACTGCTTTGGAACAAGAGACCATCCTCTTTTGGAGATGAATGATATCGGGAACAATGACCTCAAATAAATGCTTTTAGGGCTATATGTTTAGGAGCGCCCCCACTCCATGCACATTGAAAGAAAGTATCAACATTAAGTAACATGTGCCAGGGATGCCATTGCTCAAGCCCAAAAGAGTTAGAGATTTCCAATTCAGTCGAAGAATCCATATAAAAGCCCGTAGGTGACGAAGTAGTAGGGACCCCAATCTGATTAGGTGAGGAGTTAAAACCACCCCTCACATGACCCATTAGAGGAAATTTGGGGTCTAAAATGGGTCTTATAAGAAAACGAGCCATCATATAAGAAAACAAGCCAACCATAATTTCTTGATGAGTTGGACTTCAAAAACCAATAGAATTTCAATAAAATGAGTCAACCATAATGGTTGACTTGAGATATTTGTCATAAAAAAAACTACTTTTTTTGTTCGTATTTTCAGCATCACGTCTCCCTGTGTTTTTACTCAAATTTCGAGCGGGAGCATTGCTCTGTGCTCCCACTCGAAATATGAGTAAAAACACAAGGAGATTGTTGTGAATATTTAATTAATATTATTAATAGATTATTAGGTTATTAGTGAAAGGTCATAACCCTTCATTATGATTGCTCAAGCCTTATAAAAGGCCATCTTATTGTAATTTTATAATCATCAATCAATATATTATTCTTTTCTATTATTCAATATGAGAGTCGGATTCGACTATTAACTTAGTGAACGGACACGTTCACTGCATTTGGTATCAGAGCTCGGATTCGGCTCCTTCGACCTGAGCTCGGTTTCGGCTCACCTATCCTCATTCTCTCTACCCATCTTCCACATCTTCTCTCCACTCTCCATCTCCACCACGCCTGCTCTCCCTCTCCTCCTCACGCACCCACCTGCGCCCGCTACCCTCTGCCTTCCCCGCCAATCCCTGCTCCCGCCATCTCCCTTCTCTTCCCGCGCTTCCCCCCACACGCTGCACTCTTTCCACCCAACCAATCAACACTCCACGCCCATCCACTTCCTCCTGCATCCTTCCACGACAGCCTGTGTCCTCCTGTATCCTGCACCCATGCTGCTTCCACACCAGCCGACTGCACCCACACCTCCTTCCACATAGCCTCCCGACTTCCATCCACCTGCTACGCCACGCTCTACCTGCCACCTCCCCGCACGACACTCCATCGCGCTCCTCGCCACGTTGTTCTTCCCAGCAACCTCCCAGCTACTCGCTCGCACTCCTCCCAACCCTTCGTTCCCTCTTCCTCCCACGGTCACGCCTCCCTCCGCATATCTCCAGCGCCTCCATTGCGTCCACCCCTCTGTGTCCACCCATCTGCTCCTTCCACCCCTCGTCCCTTGTCCACAGCAACCCCCACCCAGCTCCATCACCTCCCAGCAACGGTTCCATCTCCCTCCAACTACGCCCTGCTCGCTTCCCCATTGAGCCACCTGCGCACGGCTAGACTGCGTGCTCCTCACCACCATTCCGCACCTACTCCTCCTCCTTGCATCCTCTCTCGATCCTCCACTACTACAACTACACCCTCGTGCAGCTCCCTCACCACCATTTCGACTGCTCTCATGCTTCCTCCACATTCGCTCCCTCCACGTCAAACCCTGCCACACTCCCGTCAGGCCACACATCCATCCTCGTAAACCTAATTTTTAATAAAAATTAAATATTATATTAATATTGTTATATTAATATTTAATTTTATTAAAAGTCACAATCATAAAGAAAATAAAAATAAAAATATTTAAATATAATAATTATTATATTTATTTATTTTACCCATTAATTATAATAATTATTTTCCTTACAATAGTTATTATTAATTAAATTCTACCAAAAGTGGGCCCAAATATTCACCTCCCCACACCAGATCCAAGACCATGGAAGAATTAAAAGACAAACTTGAGAAATTGGAAAATGACATCAAGGCCCTCATTGCCAACCAAAAAAAATTCAGAGAAGAAACGAAAAATAACAAGGCACTTAAGAAAGGAATTAAAGAAGATGTTGTTCTAGTACTAGGAAGAAAACTTGATGACAAAGTAGACATCATGCACGAGAAACAAAAAGAGTTAGATAACAAGATGTGTGCAATGACACAGAACATAAGCACCATGGCACAGAACTTGAGCATGATGACACAGACCCAGAATACCATAATAGAAATGTTACAAAAACTAAGGTCTAATACAAACCATATCAGTAACTCAAATGTGTTGGACCACTATGTCAACAAAAATGAGAGTAACAAAATTGATCGAGATAATAAACAAGACAAGGAAACTAAATATCGTAGGGATGACCAAAATACCAATAATATTTTTGATAAAGATGAGCTTGACCAAGATCATAATGAGAGTCAAGCCAGTATCATTGACAATAAGGACGATCCATACAATGGCAAAAGATGGATCCTACAATATACAAAGGAATCCAATTCAAAGGAATCAGATAACATAGATTCATCTTCTACCTTAACTCTTCTACCACCCTGGAGAAACCTAAATGTAACACTATCAGGTGACTTTGAGTATGAGAAGCCTCACGAAACGCCACTTCTCGAGATAACTTGTAAGGATAATAAAATGAAAACATTACGTGATGACATCGTAAATATCGTAGGACAAGCGACTTCTAAAACAAGGCTTGATATGGTTAGTCACAGAAATACTCGTATTCATGTACAAGGAAAATGGGATAATAATAATAAACGTAATGGAGTACAAATTCAAGTTACAAATGAAAGGAAGATGGCAAACTATTGCGTAAATACCAAGCATATACCTAATACCAGTTCTAAAAAAGACATAAAGGAAGTAATGACATTGTTTCAACACAAAACGAGAATGAAAAGACGACAACAATAATCTAAGCTTTGAGGACAAAGCTTTCCTAAGGGGAAGGCAATGCTGTGAATATTTAATTAATATTATTAATAGATTATTAGGTTATTAGTGAAAGGTCATAACCCTTCGTTATGATTGCTCAAGCCTTATAAAATGCCATCTTATTGTAATTTTATAATCATCAATCAATATATTATTCTTATCTATTATTCAATATGAGAGTCGGGTTCGACTATTAACTTAGTGAACAGACACGTTCACTGCAGAGATGTTGAAAATATGAACACAAAAATAGTTTATTCTTTCTTCCTCCAAAATTAATAAATATTATTTTATTATTTTAACTATTATTTCATTATTTTCTTTAGGAGGCCCATTTTAGACCTCAAATTTCCTCTAATGATTCTTAAACTTTAATTGTGTATATATTCTTATAAAATGATTTTCAAACTATGGATAATGATCAATAACATAGTTCTTTTCGATTCTTCGCGTATAGAACCAATAGAATTGCGCCACGTATTCCTTATCTCTTCGAAAAATAATTCATCGCCACCTGTTCATGCTTCGCCATTGTCCTGGGTTCTGTGATGGTCCTGTGTTAAACCCCAGTTTCACGTGGCTTGCTTGTGTTTCACGCCTCCCTATTTCACGCGGTTTTTATGCTGTGCGTGGTTTCATACTCACGGCATTCCAAGCTTCATCATTAACCTCGACAGTCCATGCGATTTCGACCTCGATTCCGGCTATCAATTGAAGTATAGGAGCCAAATCACGGGCTAGATCAAGCTCGGTGCTATCAAGAAATTGACGGGAATTAGTGTCAAGGTCTTGTTCTTCTGGGTCTCAATTGATGAAGCGATTCGAGATGGAGACGATCTGTATTTCTAAGTGGGAGTTGTTTCGGCTTCGTTCCCCGTTTCTAATGTTAGAGATAATGTAGAAATGCATCGTCTATTGATATCATGAGTGGTTTGTTAGTTCTTAGTTCATAGGATCTGATCCATTATTCTTGGATCTAGTTTGGTTTGGGTTTACCTATAAATGTAATGTTTATTCAGTAATATAATAGTGTGGAGTGTTTCTCCTCCCATGTTTTTGTGCGAGCCTTTGGCTCTGCACTTCCTCTTTCTCCAATTCTTATTTTGGTATTAGAGCCCATAGTGGCCTGTTGGTGTGAAGGAGCCCAAAGTGGCCTGTTGTGAGGAGCCCATTGTGGCCTGATTGTGAGAGCCCTTAGTGGCCTGCTGAAGCCTGATTGGCTGTGAGAAGTGTCCATTGTGGCCTACTGCTGTGAAAGCCCATTGAGGCTGTGTGAGTGCCTGATTGGTCTATTGTTGTGAATGCCCATTGAGGCTATTGTGAAAGCCCCTGCAGCTTGCTGGGAGAGCCCTTTGTGGCCTGTTGTGTGCCTGATGGCCTGGAGTTGAGTTGTATCTCCTCCTGAGTGTGAATGCCCATTGAGGCTGTGGTGAAAGCCCCTGCGGCCTGCTATGAAATCCCATTGAGGCGCTGTGTGTAGAGGAGGCTGTGTAAAAGAGCCCGTGTTGACTAAGCTGCGTGAAGATTGAGGAGCCGACTGGTGGAGACTGACAGGAGATAGTGTGGCTGCTGGCTTGTCCAGCTGCCTTCTTGAAGGAGAGATCACATCATACGAATTCGTATGATCACTGCCCAATCAACTGTGTGTTGCCTGCATAATTTCTACCTGCGTGAAGGAGCTGGTTGACACCATTGCTTTCAGTAATTGCCGATCGCTGATAGCTTCCTGAACTGAAACTGAAAGCTGCCAAAGAGGAAATCGTTGTTTCAAGTTCCTGCGTGGAAGAGGAGCAGCTGTCTGATTTGTTGAGCCACCTAATACAAGTAGTGCTTCCAGAATTGAAACCATGTGAATTCAAACTTCTCCATTGAAGAAGGGAGCCCGACGCTTTGAAAGAAGAGCTCTTGCTCTCAGGAAATAAGTTCAACAGTACCGCGATCCATGACTCTGCTAGGGCGATCCGTGAAGAGCTCTTCCTTTCTTGGCTCGACACTACCGCGTGGTTTCTGGACATCAAGGAGCGGTACTGCTGCAGAGAGTAATCATCGACAGAAAGACTTGCGTGAATCAAGAAAGGAACTGTATTATAGCAAAGTGAAGCCGCTATTGTGAGATCATCGTATGAATATTTGAGCAACTTGTTAGTGAAAGGGACCACAGATCAGGAGGAGTTGTTGTTATTTTCCTGCACAAAAGAAGGAAGATCTATTAGAGCCACCAAGGACTGAAAATTGTGGACGCCCTATGAAAAGTTGATTTTGTGAAATCTGTGTGCTAAGTGTGGTGTCTGATTACTGTTCGGAGCATGTGATGCTTGAAGCTGAGTGAAGGAATGTACAAGGCGTGCTGTGAAAATATTGCATGAGGAGAAAAGAAGTGTTCTGGTTGGTGCACCAACCACGATCTCCCTCGAGTTTCCAGCGTATTGCCACTATACCTGATCCCTGGTGATGCAAGCTCAAAAAAAAATAAAAATTGCAGGTTGTAGTGCTCGTGCTTGTTTTCAAAAGTCATATCGCTTTGAGATTAGGTGAAATGGATGCTGGCTTGCCCAGCTTCCTACTTAAAGAAAAGATCAATATGTCTTCTGAAATGATTTATAAATGCAACAGAGTAAAATGTGAATCTGTGCCTCTATATGATGAGGAATGTGAGCCACGATATGATGAGGAATACCTCACTAGAGAAGACCTAATTTTAATTCAACTGGAAGTGATGATGATAAACAATTTCTTAGCTGGAGTTGCAGTAGTTGAAGCAAATCAAATTGATTTTGATGCAGAACTGAACTTTCTTGAAGATTGGCTTGAAAAGCCAAAGAATGTTGACTATGTTTGTGATGCAGAATGTATCAGGTTTGCAGATGCTGAAGAGATTTTGTTGCATATTTCTACTACACTGCACATAGCTGATTGTAACCGAGCATGGAGGACAATTATCAGTGAAAAGTTCGCAGAATTTGCAGAAGCACAAGGAAGATTCAGGACAGCAGATGCTCAATCAAATTCCATAATGAACAGTGAAGACTTCAAGCTCTCAAACTGGAAGAGCAAGAAACGGGAAAACATAAACAAATATTATCTTACAGCAACTAAGGTCAAAATGAAGAAGAAGGAGGACTGTAGAGTCCAAGGCCTGGAACCCTAGATCGTGAAATTGCTTTGCTGATTTGTAAGCCTGAAACTACAAGCATATTTAGTATTTTGATCCATTTCTACATTAAGGGAGGATGTTAGAGATAATGTAGAAATGCATCGTCTATTGATAGCATGAGTGGTTTGTTAGTTCCTAGTTCATATTATCTGATCCATTATTCTGGGATCTAGTTTGGTTTGGGTTAATAGTGTGGAGTGTTTCTCCTCCAGTGTGTGTGCGAGCCTTTGGCTCTACACTTCCTCTTTCTCCAATTCTTATTTTCTAACTTTTACATATGTCCTAACTGTGGCTGTGGGCCTGAATGCGCGGTTCCCCAGCTTAGGGCCGAAGAGTAGATCAACTCTGTTCTTCACAGGTAGGGTTTGCTTAAGGCATATCCTAGGGTTAGGGTAGATATACAATGTGTATAACTTATGATTATTCGATGTTCTGTTATGGATAAGGTTTTATAGTCTTGTCTTAGAACATGCAAGTTCTTGGATATACAGTGTTTATGCAAAATTTGTTCTACTAATAGTTGGCTTTCAAAATAATTAAATTCTACTAATTCATCCAAGAACGGGCTGCTTGAAGCAGTGATTTGGCCCGGAGGATCTCCAGACACACCCCGCGGCTGGGCGTTGCCTACGAACAGCAAGAAGATGAAAATCGCGGTACCTGTTAAAAGCTGATTCATCGAGTTCGTCCGGACACAACCTGATTCGACTAAAGCTGGTCGGCTAATAGTCCCTAAGGTTAAACCCGGTTTTGTAATTGAAATATTTCAAGCCGTTTGCAAAAACCTTTCATACGAAGTTCCGCATGATTTCGTTCCTTACGAACACAACATAGAGTTGGACGGTTACTATGATGACCTTATCAAACAAGTGTCCTTAAAGGTTAGCTTTTAACAATTTTTTTCTCTGTATCTACACGTATATGACTATTTTTTAAACTAATCTAATTTAGTTTTTTTTTTAATGGCCTGATCAGAAATTCGATGCAGCTGTCGGGGATCTTACAATCCTTTCCTAGCGCAGCGAATTAGTAGATTTCACTCAGCCGTATTTTGAATGAGGGCTGGTAATGGTGGTTCCAATAGAGGAAGCCAATCCCAGCAATCCTTGGACATTTATCCTTCCTTTTACAGGAGGCATGTGGAGTACAACGAGAGCATTATTTGTCTTTATAGGAATAGTTGTGTGTCTGCTAGAACACAAATTAAACGATACATTTAGGGGAAACGTCCAAAGATCAAGTCACGACCTTCCTATGGTAATCTTCACTGTCCAATTTCTTTTTAATAACGAGTCTTTTCATTTACGATTTATTTCCAGTTAAATATAAAAATATCTGTGCTGATACCTTTGTTGTTAATCGTTGTTTGTAGGTTCTCATTCCCCACGCTGTTTTTCTCTCAAAGTAAGTGTATTTTAAGTTTGTTGTGCATTGTTTTATGTTTTTTGTATTTGTTTTGTTGGTGCATTGTTTTGGTATTTAATAAGCACCCAGCAGTGTTATATTTAATGTTGCTATTATAAGATTTTGGGAAATTTTGAATCCTTGAATTGACAATTGGATCAGATCTAATTTGTAGTAGCAAAATTAAAATATTGTTACTGAACACTTATCAAATGCTTATCGTTTTCTGATTTCTGTAAGGGTAGTCTAAAAATTCTAAGATTTGGGTTGGGCACGATTTTGAAAATATAATCGTAATTTTTCAAAATCCAGATTACAACTGTCAAATTCTAGAATTTTAGGTGTCCCAAGGTTTTTGAGGATTTTGAAGCCATTTCTACCATAAAATATCCCAATAAAACATAACTAAATTTAGACTTTTAAAATAAAAAAAAGTGAGATTCCTACTACAAATGATAGTCCCATCCATATGATAGTCCCATCCATATGACAACTATTCACTTTTAATAAGATAAATACATAATACAATTTTAATAATGAAAATTTGAAATTGATTAAAAAAAATCATGCTACTTCCTTTACAATTTATTGTACCTAAACACAATATGATTAAATAGAAACCAAAATTAAAATTTCTATAGCGTTCTAGAGTTTAGTTTCATATAAAGAGAGAATACTTCTACAAAAATTTACTGACCATATTAAGCAACAGTCCTCTGATGCGGTGAATTCAAATTGTTTATGTTAAAATTCATATCCGATAAAATCTTTAAAATTCATATCCGATAAAATCTACATTCATGAGGATAAAATCTTTTCATTTACAAATATTTAAAACGATTTGCTCCTTCAATATTTCATCCTGTTTCCCACAAGTTTTGACCCATTCCTTAATTACAGAGATTGAATATCAAATATTAGTTTTTATAATTGAATTTGTGTTTCGCCTTAGCGTTTAGAACTTCAAATCTAAAGTTTATAAGTTCAAATCCAAATTGTAATTGTTTACAAGTTTATTCCCAGCTATGTAAAATTGTAATTGTTTTATTAAGATTCATAAATTGTTATTGATTTGTATGATATCGATTTTGTACAGGGGAGAAGGTTGTGAGCAGTTTGGCTCGAGGAGTCATAATAATCTGGCTTTTCGTAGTTCTAATTCTGCAATCTACCTACACAGCAAACCTCACAACAATACTAACTACCAAACAAATGCATCCCACCGTTCCAGACGTGGAGTCTTTGAAATCCAGCGGAGCGTCCGTAGGTTACCAAGCCGGATCTTTTGTGGATACTGAAGATAGACAGAGCGAAGCTCAAGCCATATTCAATGCCACAAGAATATAAAGACGCGTTGTCAAACGGATCAGTCGCTGCCATATTTGACAAAATCCCTTATATTTGTGTTTTCCTGTCTTAAAATAACGGTTTCACAATAGTTGGGCCGACATACAGAACCGGGGACTTGGGCTTCGTATGTTTACATCAGACTCATTTTATTTATTGCGATTAGGGTTAAGGAAACTTGTAGAATTGTAATTGTTTCTGGACTCTAGTCTTAGATCTATAAATTATACAGTGAGTTTGATTTTATTTATTGACATGTATTTCCGAATAAATCTCCGTTCGTATTGGACATGTTGACGTCCATGTTGGAGATTTCAGAGGGCAATGAAACTCAGATTATTCTGAAGAAAGGAGGTATTGCTCAATAACAAATTGCAAAAATGAGGTTTTCGCTCTGTTGGTCAATCTTTTACATCCACATCTCCTTTCCCTTCACAACCAACTCAGAAAGATACTTCAATACTGTAATCTATTCATGTTTCATATCTTTGAGCTAAATACATGGAGCATATATCAAAGTGTTGTCCCATTACTATGAGCTACAAGTGCTTGAGACAAAGAAATTGATGATGAGATGGAGCATGACAGTCTGTCTTTTTTGCTTTGATTTATCCCAAATCAAAGCAGCTATAACGGTTGAGTCGACCATTAGAGATATCTTTGTGGGCATAGTTATTAGGTTCAAAGATGCCCTCAAGCTTCATGAGGCCAAAGTTGATACAATATTTAGTTGGTTTAAAGAATTCCTAAATTCCCATCAAGCTGCCATAAGCCCAGATATGCAATCTGATAACGCCAGGCTTCCCTCTATCTTGAAAGTCCTATTGCAACCAATTCACCACCAATCACAACAAACTAGCTTGATATCACCAGTATTAATCTCCACCTAGTTTCAATTGAAAATATCAATGCTAGAAACATTTTATCTGGGAAGTGCTCAAGAGTCCAGTGTTGCTATTCCGATTGCATCCTCACTCACCCCAAAAATGGCCATGAGAGACAGCTTATAGTTCTTAGGAGAGGGGAGGTCTAATACATGACACTTGTATTTTATCTACCTTCTTGCAGAAACAATCGACTATGAGGAACAACAGCAGAGAAGTGTAGAAAATGTTTTTTACAACTGGTTCCAAGATTCAATAGTGTAATTGTAAATTGACAACATACCACCTTTCTAATTTTCAGAGTCAATGTTTTCAGAGTCTACAGAAATATTGTTTGTTTTGATAGTGTTTTGTGAGGAAGGATCCTGCAAACTTGGTCTGTGGTCACATCATGTTGCTTACTAGGGTATTTTGAATTTTATCAATGCTCGCTACCAAGGAATTCATTGAGGTTTTAACGGACAGTTAAGGTCTCTGAGTTTTTATTTTTTTGGAGGCAAAGGCTGTTGCTTGCAGTTAAAACTGGAAATTGGAATGAATTTAAGTTGTTATTGAATTTACATGGATCTAGTAAGCAACATTGAAATTTATACCTTCATTTTTTTAGATTAGTCGGTACTTAATAAATCGAGCTTTATTAAGGGAGCTTTGAGGTAATTCTTTTGGCAATTGTGATAATTTCTCCCGCCACGTGTATAAGTTTGTGGTTGGTCTAATTAATGCTGGCATTTATTTGCCTAGTTGCTTCTCCGAGAAGCCTCTCCATGGATGTTTCTAGACATCGTTTCGAGAGAACTTTTCATATATGTAAAAATCATTTTCTTTTCGGTTTATAAAAGATAGTTTTCTGGGCCTTTCGCCCATTGTGTTTTCTGCTGCGCCCTCCCACAATTGGTATCAGAGCGAAGCTCTGTCCGCCTGCCATTGTGTTAGTTTGAGAATTCTGAGAGGTCTACTGTAGGCGTGAAGGGAGATTCTGCTGCTGCCAGATAGAAGCAACTGTCATTGCTGAGATCCTGTGCCGCTGTATGAAGTGTGAACTCTCGCCAACTATGAAGCTGGGCTCCCTCAGCTGTTAAGAAGTTCTCTTGTGTTCTGTGGACAGGAGCCGTAATTGTTTGGTTGGTTTGAGAATTATAGAGCTCCTAATGTTTGAGTATTCCCTATCGACAAGTTAATTTTGATGAGTTGTAGCCTATTGTAGAAGAGGAACCCCTCGTGCTTTAATGGAGAGCTGCCGGTGGAAGAAATTGTCAAGCGGAGAGTAATGATGCTTAAGATTTTGACTGAAGGAGGAAACGAACTGTAGGTGGTAGCAGATGTTAAAATCCACAAAAATGGAGGAGAGGATGAGTATTCCCGTAACCTGGCCATCTAGTGATGTTGTCTAGCTGTTGTTGTGGACCTATAGTGTCCCTTGAAAGAAGGCTGCGGAGAAAGTCATGTTCTAGCCATGGCTCGAGGTGATTTGCTCGAGCACTTCCTCATCCAAGATTGATTGTGCTACGAAAACAACCCGCGAGTTGTTCAAAGGTAAGGGCCGTAGCCCGTGGTAGAAGTGGAGCACGTAAACGGGTGCCGAGAATGGAATTCGACCTGTAGAGTCTGGTGAGAAATCCCCTGCAACCAACATCTGGTGTTGGGTTAGTTCGTGCTGCCGTGGATAGATGCAACCATCTTTGCAGAGACCCTCTTCGTTGGTAATCTTCCTTTGTTGAGGGCGTTGAACCATTTCTGTTCATAGCTACAGCGTGAGGCAGTTTCTCTGGACGTGTATGAAGGAAACCCTTTGTGGTTGATGAAGAAGTCTTCAAGTTTCGGTTTGTACCGATAATTGTTGAGCTACGCTCCTTCTCGTTGTCTAAAAGGTAAACCTCTGTCGTGTTGCTGATGGGTTTTGTTATTATTGTTGAATGTGAAGTCTAGATTGTCCAATTTCTTGGACTGAATGAAGTGCTATGCCTTTCGTGGTCATTCTGACTTGTAGTTGAAGTCTATAGTGGCTTGTATCCTCTGTATCCTGGTGAAGGGAACCATATTTTTTGGGTTTAAGAAAGAGTTGTAGCTCTGCTTTGTCTAATTATGCATCTATATTGAGCCCGATAGCTTGTAAGAGTCCACATTTGAATCCTTTTTCGCCAAAATAATTTCTTAAACCTTCACCAGTGAGAGATTCTGATAAACTTTTATCAAAAACATTCTTGAACTGGCCATTATCGATTTCATTAGCTCGCCGGCGCTCGTGCTTTTTCTTGTATGGACCAACATAAACCGGTTTGCCGTGGATAAGCATTCCATTCATATTTTCTATTGCATTTTGGGCTTCTTCGTCCCGCTCAAATTGCACAAACCCATATCCTTTGGATCGCCCTGATGCATCTGTTGCAATCTTAGAAGAGTAAATTGGTCCGCACACACGGAAAGTATCAAAGAGCTCTCTATTGTCAACTTCTTTGTGAAGATTCTTAATAAATATGTTCGCTGATCCACACCTGCGGAGACTGGGGTCACGGTGTGAATACATAATCCGAATTGGCATTCCGTGAAGGCGTGTAAAATTCAAGAGACGCAAAGCTGTGCAAGCATTTTCAGAAGTTTTGTAATTGACATACGCGTATCCGAGAGATGCATTGGTGATGGAATCTCTGCAGATGCGAACAGAGAGCACGGAGCCAATCTGCTGGAAGATGTAGTGTTGTCTGTGCACCTATGAGTCATATTGCTTATGTGCTGAAAGTGCTGCCGTTATGGAAATGAGTTCGCAGGTGCTGGTGTGAACTCACATAATGGTTAGTGGACTTGATTGGTAAACCCCTTGCATAGCAAACATTTGTGTTGGTGAAAATCTAGTATTGTATGGGAGGCCGTTTCTCTTTTGAGAAAGAAGAAGACCCTCCAGAATGCATAGGCATGTTGCTGCAGTCGAGTTGCTGAAGTCGTCAGTTATAAATTCCTCTCAGTTCTGATGTATTACTGCTGAGTGCTCCCATGGATAATGGTAGAGCGGATTGATTGTTGAATGCTCTCACAGTGTAGTGGTTGAGCAGATTTGAAGAATTCATCTTGAATGAAATTGAAATTGGGCATTTATAGAAGGAAGCCCATGTGTTTCTGCATTGGCCGAGTTTTGCCGTGTAGAAGAAAAGGGTTGTTGCCCTTGTTTAAAGAAATTGAGACCAGTTGAGCAGAAGCTCAGTATTTCAAGAAGAGTACCAGAAGTTAGAGGAGCTGAAGCAGAAGTTAGAGGAGCTGAAGCAAAAACAGTGTCTTTTTATGCATAATTGAAGCTTATTGCGGACTGGCTTGAAAATCCAAGGAATCCAGTTGAAAAGGTGTCATGGGTCAACAAAGACATCTTAAACAGATTAGAAGAATGAATAGAAGGGCAAAAGCAATTTATTTTGCACAAATTTATGGTAATGGTTCTGCTGTAGCAGAGCCAAGGATTGAAGAAATCTATGATGAACTGCCCATTCCAGTTTTCTCAGGTAAGAATTTTGAATTTTGGGTTATTAAAATGAAAACTCTGTTTCGCGCTGAAGGTGTGTTGAGTGTAGTTGAAAATGGATTCAAGGAACCCCCAAACCAGGCAGCCTATGAGGTTTTGCCCCAAAGTCAAAAGTTTGAGCTCATAGAAAATATGAGAAATGATGATGTGGCACTGTTCCTCATTCAACAAGGTTTGAATGAGAGAATGTTACCCACGATTGCTAATGCAGCCAGTGCTAGAGAAGCCTGGGAGTGCTTGAGAAGAGAATTCGATGTAAGGGGGAGAAACATAAATCAACATCAAGTTGAGCGACATGGTGTAGAAATTCAGAATGTAGATGCAGTTGTCATTGACAATGCTGAGAGTTGTAATGAGTTTAAAGAACTAGTTGTTGAAGCAAAATATAAGACTAAAGATGTCAAAGAAGAGAAAATGTAATGTCCTTCGTTAGGAATTTTATTAAAATTACAATTTTCCACTTTTTTCCTTGGTTCGACCTTTGACTAGTTTCGATCTCTAGGTCCCAAATTTGCCCCAAATGATCCCAAATCTTCTGAGAAGGTATATGAATGATATTAGAACATAAATATGTGTTTTAGGGATTCCTTTGTACCTTTAAAACACTTCTTCAAATCCTCTTTCGATTCTGATCAATGTAGGTAACTTTACTAGTGATTTTCCTTTGACTAGTATTGGCCTCTAGGTCTCAAATTGACTCCAAATGCCTTGAAATCTTCAAGGAAGGTGTATGAATGATATTAGAACTTGAATATGATGTTTATGGATGACATATGTCCACCAAAAGACCTCTGCAAACTCTCTTTATATTCTGGACCAATTATGCAATTTTACTAGTGGTTTGGGGTTCAAATCCCCCTGGGGTAAGTACTGAAAATGGCTTCCCAAATGCCTCCAAACCCATTCAAATTTATGAAACGAGGTATGTAATGTGTTAATTATTTTATTAAAGTCTCATATGCACCATTAATGGATTATTACAACTGTTCTCACCCTCTCCCATTCAACTGCAAAAATCCCCAATTCGACCCTTGGGGAAATGGCACTATTTCACCTCCCAATACAACTAAACTGAGTAAAAATGCTTCAAATGCTCAAGTACAGTACATGAAACTTGTAGAAGACATCCATGGCAGTATATTGATCACAAATATATCATATAATCATCCATTCATTCGAAATCATCATCAATACATTGGTTCACAACAAGGTAGTGGGGAAATGGCATTGTTCTTCCATTAAAAATGAGATTTATACATTTCTACTTGGAATTTCGACCTGAAACTTTTTGGAGATTAAGAACAGAGTATTTACTTCATATTACAAAAGAAATGGGGCATTAAAAGCTTCCCCAAAGAGTACAATAGCTCACAAAAAACGCCCTCCCTCAAGGATCAAGAATATGCCATCAAAACTGGAAATGCTTGAAGGAGTGAGCTGCAATAGAAGAAACCATGAGCTGCCCTATAGCTTACACCTGCAAATAAAGACTCCATTAAACCTCCAACGAAAGGTCTGAATGGCCTTTCCAATTACCAACTTGGATGGGAATCTTTCACCCTCGAAATTGGCTAAGGCAAGAAACTAGTCATCCACTAGCTCTCCCTCTTCACAAATGCAATTGCAAATTCTACAAATGATAAAAAGATGGTTTCATTCTTTACTATTGACATTTATAAACTTCTAATTTCCTCCATGGGTCGAATTCCTTCCAAGAGACTCATGCCAACTCATGTTGGGAAGAGATTCCAAAGAACGCCACTTGTACAACAATTCCTAGTCTCCCACTTCCACCAAATCACATGTGGAAGCATCTTAGCTGCCCTAACACCCTTGAGCGCCCTCTTGGAGTCTATTTTTAGCCCTGACATGTCATATATGTCATATTTCAACCTTCAGGTCTGATTTGTGTCATAGGTGTCATAGCATCTTCATCATTGTTGTCATAGAGCTAGGGAATCTAGCCCAAGTGTCTCACTAGCTCCAAATTGCCTCTTCCTCTTCCATGGGAGTTACTCTTCCTCTATATTTTGACCTTGGATGAGTCATGCAATGAATAATACCTTTTGTACTCCCCCAAGTATGTTACCATTCACCTTGAATTCGAATTGGTGAGAGAATGATGCCAAATGTAGTGGGTAAATCTAGTCATATGTGGGTCCCAATTCTTCCATGTGTCTTCATGATGAAATGCCACTTTTATTTTCACTTGTATATATTTATTTAGCTCCTTTATTAAATATTTATGCCATTCTAATGTTCAAACATAATTTATTATCCCCATTATTCCAAATCCCAAAGCTTCCACCCCAAACCTAGGAAACTAGTAATTTTCCTCCTTGGCAATTATTTGACCTTTAGCATCAATTTGACAAACTCTAATGAATAGGGCCAATGTGATTAGGCCATTGTAACCCAATACCAAATTTGGGACATGACAAATCCTCCCTTCCCAATATTGCTTGTCCTCAAGCAATTTTAAATGTGGGTGTTGAAGAACCTGCTTTCTGTATAATTCTTTGAAGTTGCCATTGAATTGCCCAACCTTGAGTCTTTGAGTTTCTATGAAGATTTTAGAGAGGAACCACCATGCTTGCTGCTGCAATACTCTGATTAAAATCACTTTATTAAGTGGGTAATCCATCTCCCATACTGCTTGCTTCCCCAAAAAATATGAAACCCATGAGATAAAAATTATTCCAGGGTCCCATTGCTTGTATTGCACCCCAACAATGAAGAGTGCTCTCCAACCCACACCGTCAGATAAGATGATTCCTGGATCCCATTTTCTTGTATGCATTCTTCCAAACATCATGAGTACAAAATATATATCATCAAAGTACATAACTACATAATGAAAATGTACATCAAGGAGGTGCTTCATCAAAGAATCATGAAAGTGCTTGTACCTCCAAGCAAGTAGACCACAATTTTCCAAGTGCATACAATCTTCAAGTGACCAATCAAATCTGCTCCAATGACATAGGTGAGGATCCCATGTCCTATAATGCTGCTCCAAAAGGATGTGATATGCATCAAAATATTCAAACATGTATTCTTTCATCCAAGAAGTGAATGAAGAATCTCCACTAAAATCTGAACCAAATAATGAGTAGAAAAAACAAGGAGACTTCAAATGACTCAAAGAAGTCTCACCCATACATCCATGAATGTGAGAATCATAAAGATGTAACAAAGTATGTGGCTGCCAACAAAAATGTTCTCCCATCATAAATCTATTCACCCAAGTGTTGGATGAAGTTCCTCTAACATCGAATGAACCCAGTGTTGAGCAAGAAAAACCATGAGTCTTCAAGTGACTCAAATCCATATCATAGGTGCATCCATGTAGATGTGAATCATCATAAAGTGAAAAATTATGCTGCTGCAAATGTGAATAAGAATGTGCTCCAACCATGTCATCATGAAAGTTAAATCTAGGAGTTCCATACTCCTCATGTGGCACCATAAAAAAGAACCCTTTCACCCATACTTCATCGATACTAATGTTGCAAAACATGGAATTGTAGGATGTAGGAGAATGAACTAAATCACCCAAATGATCAAAAAGTGCAGAAGTTTCATTATGGGAAGGATCCATGTGGGTAGTATCATGCAGCTCCTTCAAAAGTGGGAAACCTTTGTCATAGATTGGTTCCAATGTAGAGGAATCATGCTCTTCTTTAAAAATTGCATAAGCTTCATCAAGAGACAATTCAAGTTCCTCTTCCACCACATCAAGTGTTTGGATCTCTTCAAGTTCATATTCAAACACATTAAGCACATTCAAATTTCCACATTTCTCATGATCCACCATGTCATGAGAATCCTCCAAACAATCTACCATTTGACAATCTGAAACATAGGAGGAAAAACAAGTATCTTGCAACTTTTCAAGGAGTTGCTCATTTTGAATTGTGAGCTTATGATTATCCTCATTATTCTTCAAGTATGCATCATGTAACAATTCATTAAGCTCAAACAAATGGTTTCTATCAAAAAGAAAAGACATGAAATTACCTTTGATATGGCACATTGCTCTTTGAATCTTCTCCATGTCTTCAAGGAAGGATGTTTCCTCCAATGAAGTAGCTCTCCAACAAGAATTTGACACCAATGCTTGAGTGTCATGGAGAATGATGAGGGACTCTTGGATCTTATTTTCATTCCTCTTTAAGGACCCTTCAAGAAAATGAGGCTCTTGCAAATGAACCTCCTCATCTTCTTCAATTTTGCTTGGACCAACTTCATGAAGCTCAAGTGGTGATGGGGAAGTTGATCTTGGTTCTTCTTCAACTGCTACAAGGTCTTCATTATCATGCTTAATGGAACTTGGGCTTGCAGCAACACTTTCAAAAGTGATCTCTATGTCACCAACATAGAGGTGTGATCACCCATCAGTAGGTACTCCTTCAAAGTTTAAGCATCCATTAGTAGATGCTCTTTGGTTCATGTCTAAGCTAGAAGGTGTCTCGAAATGATCTTCCATATTTTCAATAGAATCTTCTTCATGCTCTTGTGATGTCTCTTCATTTTTATCCTTCAAACAAGATGATGCATTTTTCCCCTTGTTTTCCTTATGATCAATATCTTTGGAATCTCTTTTTGAAGAATTCCCAAAAGCTCTCCTCAAGTGGGACATAATTTCATGCACACATGTATGATACTCACTCCAAGGTTCTTTACAAGAAGGGCATAAACCTTTCTTTACTAACTCCACATCTTCATGTTTGGGCCTATTTTCAAAAACATGTTCAGCAAAGTACTCAAAAGACATGGCATTTTGTATATTTTTGCTAAAAGCAAGATATTCTTGATATTTTTCATATTGTTGGGGCAAGGTTTTATATTTTGCTCTCCATCTTTGGAAGTCACTCATAGAATTATCCTTGGTTGGTGTGACACACTCATATTCATCAGAGTTAAAGTCATAAGAATAATCTTCATTTCTCTTGAAATTGTAAGAAGTGTTGCATGATGGCACCTCTTCCTCATACCATTCACATTCTGCTTCATATTGCTCATAAGCATCTACATATTCCTCATAAGAATTGTACTCATAGGATTCATCATAATAGTAAGACATGGCTGCCAATTATTCTTGAATGTATGTACCTAATACACAGGTGCAAGGACCATGCTCTGATACCACTGTAATGTCCTTTGTTAGGAATTTTATTAAAATTACAATTTTTCACTTTTTTCCTTGGTTCGACCTTTGACTAGTTTCGATCTCTAGGTCCCAAATTTGCTCCAAATGATCCCAAATATTCTGAGAAGGTATATGAATGATATTAGAACATAAATATGTGTTTTAGGGATGCCTTTGTACCTTTAAAACACTTCTTCAAATCCTCTTTCAATTCTGAT
Organism: Larix kaempferi; assembly: GCA_027924585.1. Classification (NCBI taxonomy): domain Eukaryota; kingdom Viridiplantae; phylum Streptophyta; class Pinopsida; order Pinales; family Pinaceae; genus Larix; species Larix kaempferi. The sequence goes on along the minus strand of BSBM01000088.1, from coordinate 12,945,882 downwards.
CAATGTAGGTAACTTTACTAGTGATTTTCCTTTGACTAGTATTGGCCTCTAGGTCTCAAATTGACTCCAAATGCCTTCAAATCTTCAAGGAAGGTGTATGAATGATATTAGAACTTGAATATGATGTTTATGGATGACATATGTCCACCAAAAGACCTCTGCAAACTCTCTTTATATTCTGGACCAATTATGCAATTTTACTAGTGGTTTGGGGTTCAAATCCCCCTGGGGTAAGTACTGAAAATGGCTTCCCAAATGCCTCCAAACCCACTCAAATTTATGAAAAGAGGTATGTAATGTGTTAATTATTTTATTAAAGTCTCATATGCACCATTAATGGATTATTACAACTGTTCTCACCCTCTCCCATTCAACTGCAAAAATCCCCAATTCGACCCTTGGGGAAATTGCACTATTTCACCTCCCAATACAACTAAACTGAGTAAAAATGCTTCAAATGCTCAAGTACAGTACATGAAACTTGTAGAAGACATCCATGGCAGTATATTGATCACAAATATATCATATAATCATCCATTCATTCGAAATCATCATCAATACATTGGTTCACAACAAAGTAGTGGGGAAATGGCATTGTTCTTCCATTAAAAATGAGATTTATACATTTCTACTTGGAATTTCGACCTGAAACTTTTTGGAGATGAAGAATAGAGTATTTAATTCATATTACAAAAGAAATGGGGCATTAAAATCTTCCCCAAAGAGTACAATAGCTCACCAAAAACGCCCTCCCTCAAGGATCAAGAATATGCCATCAAAACTGGAAATGGTTGAAGGAGTGAGCTGCAATAGAAGAAACCATGAGCTTCCCTATAGCTTACACCTGCAAATAAAGACTCCATTAAACCTCCAAATGAAAGTTCTGAATGGCCTTTCCAATTACCAACTTGGATGGGAATCTTTCACCCTCGAAATTGGCTAAGGCAAGAAACTAGTCATCCACTAGCTCTCCCTCTTCACAAATGCAATTGCAAATTCTACAAATGATCAAAAGCTGGTTTCATTCTTTGCTATTGACATTTATAAACTTCTAATGTCCTCCATGGATCGAATTCCTTCCAAGAGACTCATGCCAACTCATGTTGGGAAGAGATTCCAAAGAACGCCACTTGTACAACAATTCCTAGTCTCCCACTTCCACCAAATCACATGTGGAAGAATCTTAGCTGCCCTAACACCCTTGAGCGCCCTCTTGGAGTCTATTTTTAGCCCTGACATGTCATATATTTCATATGTCAACCTTCAGGTCTGATTTGTGTCATAGGTGTCATAGCATCTTCATCATTGTTGTCATAGAGCTAGGGAATCTAGCCCAAGTGTCTCACTAGCTCCAAATTGCCTCTTCCTCTTCCATGGGAGTTACTCTTCCTCTATATTTCAACCTTGGATGAGTCATGCAATGAATAATACCTTTTGGACTCCCCCAAGTATGTTACCATTCACCTTGAATTCGAATTGGTGAGAGAATGATGCCAAATGTAGTGGGTAAATCTAGCCATATGTGGGTCCCAATTCTTCCATGTGTCTTCATGATGAAATGCCACTTTGATTTTCACTTGTATATATTTATTTAGCTCCTTTATTAAATATTTATGCCATTCTAATTTTCAAACATAATTTATTATCCCCATTATTCCAAATCCCAAAGTTTCCACCCCAAACCTAGGAAACTAGTAATTTTCCTCCTTGGCAATTATTTGACCTTTAGCATCAATTTGACAAACTCTAATGAATAGGGCCAATGTGATTAGGCCATTGTAACCCAATACCAAATTTGGGACATGACAGAAAAGCAATTTTGAAAATATTTTGATGAAAGATGAAAGCAGCCCTGTAGATGCTGCAACACAAAACAACGATGAAAATAAAATGGATGAAAATGTTATTGCTGAACATGAATTTGAATTTTATGAATCTCATAAAAATGTTAATGTTTTAGACCATCTTCAGAATGATGTGATAGGTGCTGAAGCACATACAATCGAAGAAAAGTTTGCAGAAGAGAAATCTGAAAAGATAAAGAAAGAAGTCTTCTTGTGTGTTGCAGAACAGTTTGAGAGAATTGAAGAGTGTATGCATCAGAATGCCACAGAAGCAGAATGTAAATTTGAAGAAAGTGACAAAGCTCATGTTGTTGTTGGTGGAATGAAAGATGAAAGCAACTGTGTTGATACTGTAACACAATACGAAATTGAATTTGAAGTTGAGGAGAAAACTCTTGCTGGTCATGAGGTTGAGCTCTATGAAGCTCATGAAGACATTAAAAGTTTCGAAATCCTTCAAAATGATATGTTAGATGTTTCATCAAATGCAATTGATGAAAATTTTGCAGAAATTGTAGAAATTGAGGCAGAGATTGAAATTGAAGAAGGGCCAAAATATGATGAAGAAATTCTAAGTGAAGCTCAAAAGATATCAATCCAAAAAGAAATGAAATCAATACTTAATATAATGAATGGTGATGAAATTTTAGTTCCAGCTGAATGTAAAGAAGTTGGCAATGCTCTCGATGCAATAAGATTAGTAGTTGAAGCAGAAGACAGCCAAGCTGTTAATGAATCACATGGTGTAGAGGCACTCGTGGATGAATATGAAGATGAAACTGCCATAGCAGCAGCAAAAAATGGTGAATCAGCAACTCAAGCAGTTGCAGGACAACCATTAGAGGTTGAATGTGAAGAGCTCTTGAAGAGCATGCCCATGAGGGAAAAGGATTTTCATAACATTTCTATTGTTTGTGAATGTGCAGGTACAAATAGAAATAAACTAGCAGCTGAGAAGGGAAATGAAGATGATGAAAACTGCACTTTCATTGCAGAATCTAACAAAACTTTTTCCAGTTTGCATAGAAATTGCCGACATAATAGTTCAAGATGAATGCAAGGACTTCATTACTGATTTTGACGCTGATTTGAAGCTCATTGAAGAATGGCTCGAAAAGCCAAACTATGTTGAACTAAACTGCACTGTTGTTGTAGCCGTTAGAAGTTTAGTTGAAGGAAGCATTGAGGTTGCAAAGATGAATGAAAAAGAAGACAACCATGTAGCTGCCAAAGATGAAGAAAACTTGTTTAATGGAAGGATTGAAGAGCCAATGTGTTATGATGAAGAGAATGAAGCTGAACCAGTTGAAGACATTCCTATGAAATGGAATCCTGAACAGATCAGGCACTACTATCAGTTGATTGCATGGCAGTAGCCAGTTCAATATAAGATGGATATGTCACAGTTTAAAAGTTTTGAATACAACCAACAGAAAGCTATTAAAAACTTTAATGATGTTGATGGAAGAATTAGGCCAAAGGATGTTAACGATAGCAGATTTGAAGAATCAAAGAAAAATGTGATGCTGAAAAAGAAAATGAAACGGAAAGAGCCAAAGCACAGCTGGTTTAAAGTTTGGCGTCGTCGAAGATGGAAAAACTGTGAACAAATTAGAGTTTCCAGAATTATGTGTTTCTGAATGTTTCACAAGTTTCTTTTGAGAATCATTTTGCAAGCCTAGCCGAGATTATAAGACCAGCAGGCATGTTTATCAATCATGTCTTTTTGAAATCTGCATTTTTTGGAAGTCTGTCATTTTGAATGTATATGAATTTTCTGTATATGAGTTTTGTATGTGGCTGTAGAAATTAAAGGGGAGTGTTGGCAATTGTGATAATTTCTCCCGCCACGTGTATAAGTTTGTGGTTGGTCTAATTAATGCTGGCATTTATTTGCCTAGTTGCTTCTCCGAGAAGCCTCTCCATGGATGTTTCTAGACATCGTTTCGAGAGAACTTTTCATATATGTAAAAATCATTTTCTTTTCGGTTAATAAAAGATAGTTTTCTGGGCCTTTCGGCCATTGTGTTTTCTGCTGCGCCCTCCCACAAATTCAAGGGAAATTCTAATTTTGTTTTCTGGCAAGCTTTGCGGCCAACTGCTTTTAGGGAGGGGTTAATCTGGTTTAATTTCATAAACTTAAAAAATTGTTTGTCTTTTTCCGTTTTTTTTGTGGAGTGTTAAGTCTGTACCTTCTAAATATTGCACAGCTGTAATATTTTCCATCCCACTGGGATTGCAGCTAATCTCCCAAGGCCTTTGAGCTCCTATTTCAAGGAATTTTTTTGTTTTTTTCCCACAATACGCATGAAGCTATATTATTGATATTAGCTGCTATAATTTACCCCTCAAGGCCTTCTTGAAACCCTTACCCCTCAAGGCCTTCCAATCGAGGCCTTCTTGAAACCCCGACTACCTAAACCATGAAAAGAAAACCTTTCAAAGCTTAGAAAATGCCCGCAATACCCCATCCATAGTTGTGAGGCCTCTTAAAACTAGGGTGAACCGTATAATGGATTTCTACATGTACATTTCTAGAAACGTATTCATCTTGATAAGCATGTGGATTCTCCCTACCGTTCTTGTTTGTAAACAAGCTGCAAATTTTCTGATCATTCATTCATTTTGCATAGGGTTTGGCTTGTTTGAGAGCCTATTATTTCCCTGCTTCTTATATTTTGAAAGGCTACCCTCTTCAACATGTGAGGCATCTTACAATATAAGGAAACTGCAAACTGACATGATATTAGTATTTTTGTTGCCTGGTGTTGTCCTATGTCCAAGTTTACTGTCTCTACATTTCTTTGTCTGCATGACTTTATTATTTATACATGCTCATAAGAGAATGAATTACTATGATATCTAAAAAAAAGGCAAATTTAAAATATCAACTATATCCATTCTCAAGGGGCATCGAAAAAAAAACTGATACCACATGCCCTCGCATTGAATCAAACCTAGTATAACGGATGGAAGCCTGGTCTCTTGAGGAACAGATGAAGGAACATGAGAGGGAGGGAATTGAGTAACAGAATATTCTGTTTGTTGGAATGGATCGGGGGCAGCAGAATTTGTAATCTATGTAAATATCAACTCTACCTTTTCAGATCGTTTCTATTTGGTTTGCCTTCACATTCTGTATATGCACTTTATTAGGTTGAGCAAAACTTTGTACTTATGCGGATGTATAAGAGTTTTTACATTGGCTGAGTTTTCTATTTTGCGACTCTACAGTGTGATCCTTCAGACACAAGATAATGTGGTTCTGGTTGCAATGGCCAGCTTATGATAGGTGCTTATCAATATGCACTGAAAGCTAGTGGATTAGAGAAGGAAGAGGACTATCCATATACTGGAAAGACGATAGTTGCAGTTTTAACAAGAACAAACTTGTGGTGCAGGTTTCAATTTTTTGCATTGTTTCTATTGATGAAGATCAAATTGCTGCAAATCTGGTGAAGAATGGATCTCTTTCAGGTACTTCATAATATATTCCTATTTAGTTGTTACTTTCTTATAGCAATATCACACTTCTATTATAGAAAGCCCATGCTTGGCCATTTCCATTGAAAAATGGTACATCAACATTAAGGGAAATTTGTAAAAAAAATTTAAATCTCAGTTTAAGAGATTAAATTTTGGTTTCTTTATAAGTTTGAGCTTGGCATGGTGATCTCTAAGTCAAATTTAGCAGTTTTTGTTTAATGTTATGTGGCTTGTGGATCATTTTGGCTTGTAGTTGTTATTAACTTGATATAGGGGCTATCTTGAGTGGCATTTCATTATGTTGAGATTTCATCTCTCATTTGTGTCTTTTAACATCATCACTGTGTGTTGTGAGTAATTATGGAATAGATGGTTTATAAAGTTTAACCCATGTACAATATTTGCTAATCTGGGAATTTCCTTTGAAATGTAAGTATTTTGGTTGAAATGACTTCCTCTGCCCTCACTATGGTATTATCATTGTTGCCAGTTTTGGTGTCATGCATTATTGATTGTCTTTGATTTGCAATTATTTTAGGCTATCTTTGCAGTAGCATATTTTCTTTCTGCTATTATCTATGTAATGTTACAGACCATCTCTACATTAACCTATCTCCCCATATACAGAGATTTTGTTCCACATTAAAACTTCTCCCCCTTCTCAAGTGTATATAGTTAACACTACATAAATCTATAATATAAAACCCTAGTTCCTGATAACGATCCCTGAGTGATCAATCCACTTTGCAGAGCCCAACCTTGACATTGATGATCTTTCAATTTTTGTTGCTTGAAATCATGACCCTTATGGACATTAAAGAATTTGGACTAGGAAACAGAAAACAAGAATCTGGTCTGATAACTTGGTTGCTTTTGATAGTCATTTATTTTATATGCATGTATTGGTGTTTTTCATCAAATATATGTTGAGGGCATCATTGTATTATTTGCAGTTGGAATCAATGCCACGTTTATGCAGACATATGTAGCAGTATCTTTCCCATACATTTCCAACAAGCGCAACTTGGATCACGATGTACTCACGGTAGGATATGGCGCTGCAGAATTTGCTCCCATTAGAATGAAGGACAATCCTTATTGATCATAAAGAACTCATTGGACCCAACTGGGGAGAAAATGGTTTCAACAAGCTTTGCAGAGGGTATAACGTTTGCGGAATTAATAACATGGTTTTCAATGTTGCATCTATTTGAGCATTGAAATTAGATCAAGTTCTTGTATATACCTATTTATTTAGACTTTTCATTGAAATTATGTTGTATTGAATATACCTTAATAGTACATTGAATACACATCATAGTACTTGCAGGTGGATAATCAAGCACTTAAAGGATTATAAATTAAACACTCGTAAGAATATTAACATGGTTTATGGTTAAAGAATGCCAGTTAAAAGCTTCAAATAGATTCAAGTTATCTTGAAATAATGTAAATATGATATTATTTAGTCATCAAGTTTATGGTTTCCATAACATGGAATATTGAATTATAGCAATTATCTTATAGATCATTGAGCAATTTTAATCAGAAAATAAATTACTACGATCGTATATTTGCTTAAGGTTGCATATCTTGATTATATATATATATATATTCAATGCACTTAATGCATTGTTAAGGATTAATGTACTATTGCATATAAACATGGTAAGATATGATAGATTATACCAACCACCCTTGGGCTGTAAAATATACTTTGCTTTGTTAAGTGTACTTGTGAATATACAGTCCCTAAAGACTATATTGGTACATGTGAATCTGTGGTACCAATTATAATTAAGATTATAATTATAATTTTTGGTTGAATATGTGGTAATTGACCACATATTAGAGAGAAACTAACATCACAGAGATTTAAAGGAAGTATTAGATAAAAAATATAAATAAAATGGCAAGCCTCAAATAATCATGTAAAGATATCTGATCATATATGCAAACTTTCTCAAAAAGGCATAAATTCGAGTGCATATTACAATTTCAAAATACTATATTATATAACTAAATAAAAAAAATTAATTTTCCTACAGAGAGACATTTCTTTGATCTTCCAAAATCATAATTGTTGCATCTAACCATTATTGGAAGATAATACAGAAATCCCTTTGACACAAGGTGCAAGCTTTCACATTTGTTGTCCATATTTGAACTTGAATGCAATTTTTTTTAATGATATTAATGTGAAAGCAAAGATAATATCCTATTGTATACATGCCTAAATGTATGCATATTTTGAATAGAAGCCCAATGTTTCAGAAGTTGGTGTCCAAACTATACAAAGTTAAAATGTTCTTAGAGAAAACATTTCCCCATTATGTCACTTGAGGAAATGCCTATGCTTAAGTTTGTCTTTGTTAGGAAGTCAATAACTAAATGATTCTCAGCTCCAGCAAGAATGGACACACGACCCGCAACATGAAGAATGGCTCCACACAACTACAAAACAATGCACAGATTTAACTTTCTACGAAAAGATAGGAGGACTTATGTAGTACAGTTGCAGAGTAAGATCAAGCTATTTTAGTTCCATTTTATCCTAGAAACTATTCAGTAAAGTTAAAAATAAAATAGATGAAATCTGAACCATTGATCTATATCCAGGAGAAAACCCAAGACATAAACTCCCACCAACATAGTAAGCATGCTTATAGATTGTCTTGGTAAGTTTAATTTTTTATGAAAACTCAAATATGATGAACATTTGATTCACCGCTGATTCCTTCCTTCATCTGGAGGAGAAGGCAAAAAATTTCATTTGGCATTTTCTATTTTTTTTACTCGTGATAAACTTCGTATTACCTTCTTGTTAGTTTGTATTGCTGACAAATATTTTTATTTTGTTTATAGGACATCTCAAATAGCTTCCGTTCTTGGATTGGTGTTCAGGGTCATGCTCATAAAAAATTAAAAGGATTTAGATCCAAAAAATATTCTTGTGAAGTTAAAGGAAGATTGTTCCCTTTATCTAGGTTAGGGTATATTAGTTTGGTATTAAGTATCTAAGTAAATATTTGAATTTATGAGTTAAATATATATATAAGACTATGTTAGGTTATATATGAGTTTGATATGAAATATTGAAGTATAAATTTGAATTAGTGAGTCACATATACATAAGATTGAAGATGATTGAATGTGTAGTTCTCTATATGTTATTTAATTAGGTTATTTAATTCAATTTTATGGTTTTGCAGACATATATCTATCTATCTATATATATATATATAGTTTTGTACGCCGAGCTAATGGTTAAGAAACATGTGTTTCTTCTTAAAAAGTTATAGGTACAAATTGAGAAGAAATATGATATGTACATTATAAATAAGCATTTAAAGTTGGGTCTAAGACAAATTATAACATATTGTGATAACTTAGCTTTAACTTAGTGTAAGAATTGACATACAATATCAATATATCTTAATGTTCCATTGCATATTGTTAATATTAAAAATATAATTCATGAATTTTTATAACAATATCTTAAAAAAAATAATATGATAATCTAAATTAATAACAAACTTAAATTTTATAAACAAAAATTTATGTTTAAACTTTATTAAAATTTTAATTTTTAAAATAAAAACTTGTATATACAGTTAGAAACATTTAAATGATTGAAATTGAAATTTATAATTTATATTAAAGAAATTATGTTGTATTGAATATACCTTAATAGTACATTGAATACACATTATAGTACTTGCAGGTGGATAATCAAGCACTTAAAGGATTATAAATTAAACACTCGTAAGAATATTAACATGGTTTATGGTTAAAGAATGCCAGTTAAAAGCTTCAAACAGATTCAAGTTATCTCGAAATAATGTAAATGTGATATTATTTAGTCATCAAGTTTATGGTTTCCATAACATGGAATATTGAATTATAGCAATTATCCTATAGATCATTGAGCAGTTTTAATCAGAAAATAAATTACTACGATCGTATATTTGCTTAAGGTTGCATATCTTGATTATATATATATATATATATTCAATGCACTTAATGCATTGTTAAGGATTAATGTATTGTTGCATATAAACATGGTAAGATATGATAGATTATACCAACCACCCTTGGGCTATAAAATATACTTTGCTTTGTTAAGTGTACATGTGAATATACAGTCCTTGAAGACTATATTGGTACATGTGAATCTGTGGTACCAATTATAATTAAGATTATAATTATAATTTTTGGTTGAATATGTGGTCATTGACCACATATTAGAGAGAAACTAACATCAATCACAGAGATTTAAAGGAAGCATTAGATAAAAAATATAAATAAAATGGAAAGCCTCAAATAATCATGTAAAGATATCTGATCATATATGCAAACTTTCTCAAAAAGACATAAATTCGAGTGCATATTACAATTTCAAAATACCAAATAAAAAAATTAAATTTTCCTACAGAGAGACATTTCTTTGATCTTCCAAAATCATAATTGCTGCATCTAACCATTATTGGAAGATAATACAGAAATCCCTTTGACACAAGGTGCAAGCTTTCACATTTGTTGTCCATATTTGAACTTGAATGCAATTTTTTTTAATGATATTAATGTGAAAGCAAAGATAATATCCTATTGTATACATGCCTAAATGTATGCATATTTTGAATAGAAGCCCAATGTTTCAGAAGCTGGTGTCCAAACTATACAAAGTTAAAATGTTCTTAGAGAAAACATTTCCCCATTATGTCACTTGAGGAAATGCATATGCTTAAGTTTGTCTTTGTTAGGAAGTCAATAACTAAATGATTCTCAGCTCGAGCAAGAATGGACACATGACCTGCAACATGAAGAATGGCTCCACACAACTACAAAACAATGCACAGATTTAACTTTCTACGAAAAGATAGGAGGACTTATGTAGTACAGTTGTAGAGTAAGATCAAGCTATTTTAGTTCCATTTTATCCTAGAAACTATTCAGTAAAGTTAAAAAGAAATTAGATGAAATCTGAACCATTGATCTATATCCAGGAGAAAACCCAAGACATAAACTCCCACCAACATAGTAAGCATGCTTATAGATTGTCTTGGTAAGTTTAATTTTTTATGAAAACTCAAATATGATGAACATTTGATTCACCGTTGATTCCTTCCTTCATCTGGAGGAGAAGGCAAAAAATTTCATTTGGCATTTTCTATTTTTTTTACTCATGATAAACTTCGTATTACCTTCTTGTTAGTTTGTATTGCTGACAAATATTTTTATTTCGTTTATAGGACATCTCATATAGCTTCCGTTCTTGGATTGGTGTTCAGGGTCAGGCTCATAAAAAATTAAAAGGATTTAGATCCAAAAAATATTATTGTGAAGTTAAAGGAAGATTGTTCCCTTTATCTAGGTTAGGGTATATTAGTTTGGTATTAAGTATCTAAGTAAATATTTGAATTAATGAGTTAAATATATATAAGACTATGTTAAGTTATATATGAGTTTGATATGAAATATTGAAGTATAAATTTGAATTAGTGAGTCACATATACGTAAGATTGAAGATGATTGAATGTGTAGTTCTCTATATGTTATTTAATTAGGTTATTTAATTCAATTTTATGGTTTTGCAGACATATCTATTTATCTATCTATCTATCTATCTATCTATCTCTCTGTATATAGTTTTGTACATCGAGCTAATGGTTAAGAAACATGTGTTTCTTCTTAAAAAAGTATAGGCACAAATTGAGAAGAAATATGATATGTACATGTTATAAATAAGCATTTAAAGTTGAGTCTAAGACAAATTATAACATATTGTGATAACTTAGATTTAACTTAGTGTAAGAATTGACATACAATATCAATATATCTTAATGTTCCATTGCATATTGTTAATATTAAAAATATAATTCGTGAATTTTTATAACAATATCTTAAAAAAATAATATAATAATCTAAATTAATAACAAACTTAAATTTTATAAACAAAAATTTATGTTTAAACTTTATTTAAATTTCAATTTTTAAAATAAAAACTTGTATATACAGTTAGAAACATTTAAATGATTGAAATTGAAATTTATAATTTATATTAAATTAATATAATATTTAAAAATATATAATTTATAATTTACATTAGTATTATTCTCTTCTCATATATTTCTATTTTAAAAATTTTGTTTCGAAATTTGTTATATTATAATTTTATTTTATTATAATATTTTTTAAGTTTGTTTTTCTACATTTTTATTTAGTTTTTACATTAAAATTTATTCATATTAAAATTTTCTTATTTAATTTTTTTCTCCTTTAAAATATTAAATATTTTTAAGAGTAAAAGAAATCATATCCACCTAAACACAATTTATAATTAATTATTTTTATTCTTTTTTAAAACTTATCAAAATGATTTTATGTTAAAAAATTCTAAAAATATTTTTATTTTTCCTTTTTAATTAATTAACCTAAATGTTTGTATCAATCCATTTAATAAACATTTCAAAATTCATACATATCATTTATGCATTTATATTTATCGTATTTTCTTAGTTTTATGAAAAAGTAATCATTCATACATATCATCTTTGACATAAGTTTATTTTCTCAATATAATTTTTTTGGGCCATCTTTGAAATTTTGTGAATGATGAGACATAATATTTTGGCATTGGTTGTTTGTGCTTGTCATCCATAACAATTATAGACATTGGAATTTGGAACCTTGCAAGATGTAGTCAGCTAATGACATTGAAAGGGTTATGGTCACAACAATTGCTAACATGCTCATCCAATAAAGGAGGGCATGAAGATGTAACCTTGTGATACTACACATCTACTAAGAGAATGGTATTGAATTGTCCATTTGAAGAGGTGTTGGAAGAAACACCCTTTGATAGAGAGAAGATTGGAATACCCACATCAAATAAGATCGATTGTAGTTGAAGTGACAATGAGACAATCCAACTCCATATATATGAAAGAGCTTGAATATGACCAAGTGCATATCATAGAGAGAAACTCAAAAGGAAGCTTGAATATAAGTTAAGACTAGGTTTATAAACACCTAATGCAAATACAAGTGAGAGTTGGTGTGTGTATATCCAATTAGAAAGCATCGTTGACCATAGTTGAAAATAAGTGAGAGTGTCAACATAAGGTTGGCCTTATGCACAACATCCTCCTTGAAGATGGTTAAGAAGCCATGAAGAGAAAGCATTAGATTGGATCTTCCCCACTTAATGTTAAATGCAAGCTATCTAAAGATAGAAACTCACTAAAACACAATAGAAACATGGTTCCACAAGGTAAAGACATCTCCCCCATATTGGGTGTACATCACCTTGCTTCTCTCAATGAGTGATTTAAATTTGTTCATGTTCTTCACAATGACAGTACTTTAATAATTATTGAAAGTTGTACTTTATTAGTAAACATAAATGTCGATGTTGAAGTGTAATAATAGGAATGGTTGAGAGGTCACATTTTCAATTATGGGATATACTTAATGTATGGTCAATGGTTACTAAAGACTTTTTTTTTAATTCCTCTTTTTCTTTGTTATTAGTCCCTATCTATGACAATGGCTATTTTTTTCAATTGATTGTATAGATTGAAAAAAAATTACTCATATAAGATTGACCAAAATTATCAAATTCACATTTATAAAATTCTCTACTAATGGTCGCAAAAACCTTTCCATTGGTTACTTATACATTAAAAATTCTCAGTGAATGGAGGTTTTTGTGTAGGTTTCTTTTACCTTAGTGTGTTATCATTGGTGTAGTATATATCCATGTGCAAGTTTGTCTTATAGACTTGTGCACACTGACACACTCACACGAAGGTAATCATATTTAGAATGTTGAGCCAAGTCAACATCCTTCTTGAAGATGGTTAAGAAGCCATGAAGAGAAAGCATTAGATTGGATCTTCCCCGCTTAACATTAAATGCAAGCTATCTAAAGATAGAAACTCGCTAAAACACAATAGAAACATGGTTCCACAACAAAATTTGTTCAATCAAGAGACAAGTTGTAGCAACAATATGCTTATGTTGACTTTTACTTGCTAAATCCGTGGAAAAATTCTTAAAAACATTGTTAGAATATATTCAATCTTTGTCATATCAACCATGTATTGTTGCAAGTGCTTTAAATGATTTGATTAAACTAGGGGAAAATAAGGTTATTGTTCAAAGAGTGGATGTAGTTCACGAAGGTCTCTAAGATGTGATAGATCGACACCAAGTGGTGTATGCTCTCCAGCAAAATTGTTTGTATACCTACAATATATGTTGGGTGGCTTCCACTAGATCGCTAATTGGTTTAACCGATTTTGGGTGATTGCCTATCTCTTATATAATCCACAACTCTCTCTACTATATATGTCTATCTCTTTTGGTTCTTTCAGACCATTGGCCCGTCCTTCTCTACAGTGTCAATTTTAGGCCACATAACAATTTGTTTGCTTTGAAATGGTATGGACCTCCTTTCTAGGCCTTAGGGACACTGATTTCAATAGTGATGGGATCACTTTGCGCAGTTTTACAAATCTAAAATGCATGCATTTCAATAAAAGTCAAAGTATCTCTACATTTACATTAAGGTATAGAATAAAATAATATTGTATTATATATTTTAGAGGAAGAACATATATGGAGATATCACAACTACACATTTACCAATTAACAAAGAATCATTGAGTCTCTAAGTCTAAATGAGATATAACTTATTCATGAGGAGGGCTTGGAGGAGAAAGAGGAGATTTTTCTAGAGTCAAAATTTCTCCATAGGGTGACTAAAAAAGAGGATTTAGATACAAACTTATTTTTCCAAGCAACCATGAAAAAGTAGAATTGTAATAGAATTACCATCCTTTCAAAGGAATTTTTTTGAACCAAATCAAGAGATTGAACCACCCTTATACTAGTCAAGGAAACAATATAACAAGATCTTCATGACATTTGTTTTACTACTTTTTTTTCACTTAATTACATTTACTTTACCTTCCTTTTTTTTTCTCCTTTCGACGTTCCTTTGCACCTTCTGGAGCAATTACTAATTTCATGATCCTAAATAACATATATACAATGCTTATTAGTTTAATTAAAACTATGCATTAAAATATAAGAATAAATATATCAATGGAAAATTCAATCAGTAAAATTTAGCACTTCAGTACTTGGGATCTTTCTCATGTCGTATGTCGTATGTCGTTTGTGGATGAGTTTCTCGCGGCATCTTCTACTTGATAATTACGAGCACGAGCAGAAGCTATAATTGGTTCCCGTCTAAGAATAAATAACATATATACAATGCTTATTACTTCAATTAAAACTATGCATTAAAATATAAGAATAAATATATCAATGGAAAATTCAATCATTAAAATTTAGCACTTCAGTACTTGGGATCTTTGTCATGTCGTATGTCGTTTGTGGATGAGTTTCTCGCGGCATCTTCTACTTGATAATTACGAGCACGAGCAGAAGCTATAATTGGTTCCCGTCTAATTTGATAATAACGGGCAGTCTGGCTCTTTTCACGCCGGTCAGTTGGTCAAGTCAACTTTTAATTTAATAATTTGATATGCGTTGCGTTCTCTCTCAAGCGCGTTATATTTGTCGTTTTGAAAGAAAAAAAACACGTTAGGGATATTGTCAAAATCTCTTTCTAGTTTAATAATCTCATTCCGTGTCGCATTGCCACGTCATCCCATTAATATGAATTGTGATCTCTAATCCCGTTAATATGATTTATGAATAACTAAACCATTTAATATAGTTTTCAATCTTTCTCATCAAGCCTATCAGTTTGTGGACTTTCTGTGTCGTTTGCCCATCACCATATCTGTGGATATCGTGTGCAATACAGTCAAGAGAGGTGATGTCTCATTTAGTATTTTGTTTAATGACTTTAAAAATAATTGAGTGTATTTTAGTTTAATTTTTTATATTAAGTTATGTGAATGTAAATTAAAAATAATAAAAATAAAAATATTGGCGACTAAGCAATTTTTAATTTTACACGCAAAATTAACATCAGATTTCAACATTAACTAAACCTGTTAATATCATTTATGAATCACCAAACTTCATAATTATGCCGACGACCTAATTTTTAGGGATCGGTTCCTCTCGGCCATCGTTGTCTGTCGACGGCCAATCGGTGAGTTGGTCAAGTCCACGTTCTTCTTTTAAGCGCGTTATATTGTCGTTTTGAATAAAAGCGCGTTAGGTATATTGTCAAAATCTCTTCTACTTTAATAATGCCATTCCGTGTCATATTTTTTATCCATTCAAATAGCGCCACGTCATCCATTCATTTGATCTTTCCTCCGCGTTAACTAATGTCATAAAATGCAAAGGCCACACTGCATGTAATCTCATCTCGTAGCAGGCACGCGGGCAACTTTGGAACGCTGCCTACTCCAACATGGCCGATAATGAAGAAGAACAATCTATCATGTACTCTTACGTTGATTCTCTGTTGACATCGTCGCTTTGCTCAATTCTGTTGATAATCTTGCTTTTATTGGATGCATGGAAGGCCTTCAAAAGAAAAGCTCATTGGATTCCAGGACATGTTCTTGTTCTCAGTGCTCTCACTATCCAAGTGATCACTTATATTGTCCATTTGAATCTCAATGTAGATTCAAAGGACAGATATGCGAAAGACGTGCAAATACAGTTTGCTGTGCAAGATCAACTCCTTACGGACTGCAGGAGAGTTATGATCTGTGTATTCATTGCTTATTTGATTCCTGGAATGGTCCGTCGGAGTTTCCGATCTGTGTGGGGCGATATTGGAGCTTTGATATTCGGTGTTATATTCCATATAAGCTATGACGTTTATAACTTGCTTGAAGCAGTAAACCAGCAGTACGATGACGTTGGCGTAGTTTTATCGCAGCATTATAGAGGATGGTTGATAGCCTCCTGCATTAGCCTCTCCATCGTCATTACATTGTTGCTTGGGCTTCTGATCTCCGCCGTCATAGCAGGTAAAACCATTTCAAAACTCATGTCTCAGAAGGTTCCATTAGCACTATCATGTTGTTGTGGTTCCCCTGAAAAGTCAAAGTGTAAGAACATTGAGGATCACGTTCTCAAATGTTGGATTGTGCTTCGTACCTCTCAACCTGAATATATCATAGCCAGATCAGTTTTGAGTGCATCAGCCGGCCTCTTCCTCGCCGTGTGTGTTGTGTTATTAGTATTTAAATGGACACACATGCCGATTCCGAAGGACCATCAGTTGCAACGAGAAACGTATTGTTTTCAGATAGCCTTCGTCTTAGTAGGCAGCTTAGTCGTCGTGATGAGATGGTTGACAGCCGTTTTTTATTTTCCAAGAAATGTCCGCTGGTTGTTTTATAGGGAGGATTTTTGGACAAGGAGTCTTGTTGAGCTGAAAGAAAATATAAGATGGCTTGGAGTTGGGTCTTTATTATTTTCCATGGCGCTTTGGGTGCAGAAACTCATTGTCTCACTTAGCAAACTCTCTTGGTGTCTCTCTGAGATTGTATTTGCAATTATCCGGCCTTTCACTCCAAATAATATTTCTCATGATCAGTTTTCCAAGCACAAAGAAGCTTTGGAGATCAATAATATTTCTCATGATCAGTTTTCCAAGCACAAAGAAGCTTTGGAGATCATACGAATGCCAGGAGAAACCCCCTACAGCCTATGGATAGCCAATGAACCGGCCTTTAAGCAAATTGAGAAGCATATGAAACAAGGCTTTGAACAAGGTAAGAGTAAATCTGCAGAATTGATCAATTTAATGAGAGACGAAACGGGGCCACCCGAAGATGAAGCTACACCAACTATTCAAGCAGAAAAATATTTCAAGGAAATTGCCAAAAAAAGCTGGAAGATGAGAGGAGTTTCTTTGATACATTTTATGATGTTCTTTTATGATGGAACTAATTCTGATGTCGTTACTGAGGCTATAGTCGCTTACTCTCAAGCATTGAAATTCATGGATGTTGTAGACAATTCAGTTCCGGAAGCCAAATTAGTGAGTCTCGCTGCAGACAAAGAGTTCCAAACTCTTAAGAACCTGTGGAAGAAGCTTCGTAAGATGCAGCCTCTTCAAAATCCTCAGAAACCATACAACAAATCGACGGAGAAGATGTACCAGCTACTGGAAAGGAAGATCAAGAGACCACTTCGAGAGAATATGGAGCAGTTGTCCGGGCAAGGCGAGAGAAATCATAAGTGGGATAAGTGGGATAAGGAGCAGGACTCCATGGAGTGGAAGGAGGTCGCTGCAAACATCATAGTTCATTGCATAGAAAAAGTTGTGAATATTAATTCTAATCCGGTTGATGCAATCCAAAAGTTAAGATGTTTATTGGCAAACATCATAGTTCATTGCATGGGAAATGAGTTAGACAGAGCGCTACTAAAAAATTGCAATCAATGGGCAAAGCACGGCAAGGAAAAAGAGATATTCGATGCAGCTTTTATAGCCGGAAAATCCAAAGGAGTGTGGCATCAGGTACGAGTTTAGTAATGTTGTACAATAAATACGATTGATTAAATAATTATGGTCAAAACAGATTTGCATGTATAGCCATCATATATATATAACTAACTTCATGATGTTGTTGATTGTGCAGCGCGGCCAAGGCAGAGTAGGCGGCGAAGGCACGCACACGACTCAGGATCAAGTTTAGTCGTTCACCCGGTTGAAAAAGAGTAGATTGTTTATTATAATTAAGTGTTGTAATGTTTGAGTGGGATTAAAGGTTAAGAATGTGTGTTGGGTTACTCTTTTCTATTAAGATAGAGTTAACTGTTATCAAGTTAGAGAAGAAAGAACATGTGTTTTGTTTTAAAATTTGAGTGGGTTAGTTTTTTTTAATAAGATATAGTCAAGTATTGTAAAGTTTGAATGAGCTAAATGGTTAATAATATGTATTTTTTCTTAAAGTTTGAGTAAATTAATGATTTTAAGAATATGTATTTCCTCCTAAAAAAGGATATAAATTTTCTTGTAACTTGATACTATTCTAGCATATTTTTAAGTATTTTTTAAACATTATTTCTAAACAATTTTAATTTTTTAATTATACAGTTATGCTATTACACACAATATATAAAATTCAAATTATATATATATTTTCTTATTAAGATAAATTTATAGTGTGCATGTAATAAATTCTTTTATATTTCTTGAAGTAATATTAAGAATAATGTTTTATGGTTTTAAATATAATTTTTCTTTTTAAAATAGATTTATATGATATTTGTAATATTTTTTTAAGGTAATTAAATTAAAGTTTAATTATTATTATTTTTTTGAGCGGATTTTAGTTGAAGAAATCAAGGAAAGTTTGAAATACAATCATTATAATAAGGCTCAACAAAAGCATCATGTTACTTACAAGAATTGAACCTGGATGGGGATGGGGAGGGAAACAATCTTTCCTCCCAACCACCTAAGCTACAACCAATGAACAAAAGTTTAATTATTATCATTATTATTATTTTAATTTATATTTTTAATTATTATTTATTGGTTAATTTGAATAAAAAAACTTAATAAAATATTTGGAATTTTCTTAAAAAAATTAAAATATGAAATACATATAAATACAAACACTAATTTTTTTAGTGACAACTCTTCTTTTATCATTCAATTGAGATTACAAATTAACCAATCATAATTTGTTTTTTTCAAAATATAATTAAAAATTATTAGAATCATAATTTGTTAATATTTTGTTGTTTTTTCTAGATATAATTAAAAATTATAACAATCATAATTTGTTAATATTATGTTGTTTTTCCAAGATATAATTAAAAATTATAGTCATCATAATTTGTTACTATTATGTTGTTTTTTCTAGATATAATTAAAAATTATAACAAATAGTTTATAAATGATGTTATAATTTGTTCATATTATGTTGTTTTTTCTACGTATAATTAAAAATTATAACAAATAGTTTATCAATAATCTTGATAATAATAGAATAATCACATTATCGGTTAGTTTTGATAAGGAGTGACTAAAATTAAATAATTATTGAATGAATATTAAAAAAATTATATAAATATAAAACACATTCAACTAAATTTTAAAAGTTAAGGTTGATATTTACACTTATAAAATTTGAAATTTTATTAAACAAAATACAAAGAACTAGATTACTTAAATTAACATAATACTTTTAAAATATTGAAAACTAACGTTTAACTTGTTAATAATTTGTTTGACCAATATTTGTGTTGAATTCAATGTGAAACCGATTTAATCAAATACATACGCCTCACCAAAAACTGCAACACATGTTCATGACGTTACACTTTTAATAAAACGACGAATAATTACTAATGAAAACTGCAACACATGTTCATGACATTACACTTTTAATAAAACGACGAATAATTTACTAATGACTGTTTTTTTATGATGGATTTACTTTAAACAACAATTAGATTAGATCTAGAATATGATCAACGGGTTTGGGATGGTAATATCACTTGTTTTGGAATTAGGGAGGAGTTTTTTTACACTCTAATGGTAATCTTAAACATGGTTATAAGTATTAAAATTATAACATATATATATTATTGGTAATGCAATTATGAAAAAACAACAATTTTATTAATTTGGAGGGATGATTCGAGTTAATATCACAATGAATTTAAATATGGTGTAAAAAAAAAAATTTGAAAATTAGCTTTTAAAATATAGAATTTTTGTAAGATTATATAGAATTTTTGTAAAAGTATGTGAAAGTAATGTTTTTTCTAACACGGATAATTTAATTTCCATGCAAAAAGTTGTACATTTGTAGAAAAGGCATTGTTCTTGTGCACAATTATTTTTTTCAAAATTTATAATGTTAATTATATTGATGCAATGACTTTGTGTCCTTGTTGATTGGCCTTGTTCCCTACAAAATATGGGTGTACCTAGGTACCATCCTCAAAATGAGGAGAAGTGCCTAAGGGTTTGCAAATTAATTAATTAATTAAAAATAGTAGACAATATCTTTTTTTTCTAACTTATATATTTGGAATTTTTATAGTGGAATCTATATACATGTGTATAGTTTCATTATTGATGTATTTATATAACAATAACATGAAAATAGAGATATTGAAAGGCAACCAATTTAAAAAATATGTACCTAAGAATTTTCTCATTCCCACCAAAAGAAAATTAAGGACCATGTACATTTTATAATCTAACATGTGTGCATTAAAAAGAGCACGTGCATTCCTAGAGCACCCATGCACTATTGTCAGCAAAAAAAAACTAATGAATTAATTAAAAATACTATTAGCAAATCTTTGTTTTTCTAACTTATATATTTGAAATTTTTATAGTCTAATATATATGTGTGTATAGTCTCATTAGTGAGGGATTTACGTATTCTATATAAGAATAACATGAAAATATCTAGATATTGAAATGCATTCAGAAAAATGGAGGTTTTGATGTGTTTGGAGCCCAAACTACCCAATTATTATAAACTTTAATATGAAGCAACCAAGTTAGAAAATATGTACCTAGGAATTCTCATTCAAAAAAAAAAAAAATCAAGGACCATGCACATTTTATGAGAACATGTGTGCATTAAAAAGTGCATGCACAATCCTAGAGCATGCATGCATTATTGTAAGCAAAAATTAATTAATTAATTAAAAATAGTAAACAATTTTTTTTTCTTTCTAATTTATATATTTGGATTTTTTATAGTCGAATCTATATGTGTGTATAGCTTCATTGGTGATGGATTTACATATGCAACCAAGTTAGAAAATATGTACTTAGGAATTCTCATTCCCGCAAAAAAAAAATTAATAATTTAAGGGCCATGCATATTTTATAGGAACATGTGTGCATTAAAAAAGGCATGCGCATTCCTAGAGCATGCATGCACTATTATGAGTAAAAATTCATAAGTTGTATTATTCTTACCCCTTTTTCCAAAGTATATCCTTAACCACCAAGTGGGGATATCAATGACATTATGAAAATTTGAGCATTAGGTGTGGCTACTAGGTTCCTGGAAATAGTAAAGAGAGTAAAGTTTGGCCTTATGGCATACATAACAATTGTAAGTATCAAGGGAAAATAAATACCACTAAATCCACAACACATGACCTCCCAATGATATCCTTGGCTTATGAGTGGGGATACTAGTGACATTAGGAGGATTTCAACACTAGGTAGTAGTCTTCAGAACTTGGACATCGTTTGGGGTGGAATCCCATGGGTTACGCTGTGAAGGAATCTTTCAAGCATATAGGGAAAAGAACAATGACTCAAACGACCACATAGGACATCACAAGGGCATCCTTGTCTTCTAAATAGGGATAGGGGAATCGTTATAATATTTTGAGTAATAGTTATAAGTCTCAACGCCCTTGAGATGGTGATGGGTGGAAACGTGGTGACCAAACCCTAAGGTAATCTTTTGAGAATACATGGCTACGAAAAACACATTGAACTTCCACACAATACCTCCCAACGTTATCATTTACTTTGAGTATGGATATGGGTTCCATCAAGAGATAATTGATGCTAAGTACATGAATGTTTGGGCCCTAGACATGGTTGAAAGAGGAAACCTGAGCCTTGCACCACAAAGGAATATTTTAAGCATCTAGGCACAATAACGACACCTTAATCCACCACACATGACATCTTAAGCATAACCTTACACTTCAAGTGGGGATATTGATGATATTAGGAATATTTTAACATTAGCCATGGGTTTTGGGTTTTGGACATGGGTAGGGTAGAGAACCTAGGCCTTAGACCAACACCATGAACCAAGAAACATGAATTTTGAAGGGGATGTTTGGCCTCAAAGTGAGGTTATGTCCACCAGTACAATTTTCAAGGAGAAGGTATGGTCCATGTATGGGCTAAGGGATTTTCAACATGGTGGAAGGAGGAGACCTAGCCTTTATTCCTTAGAGGAATATTCCTTGCATCCAAGGCCAAGGAAAAAACCCGGAACCCACACATATGACCTCCCATGGATATCAATTACCTCTTAGTGGGCATATTGGCACCATTAGGGTTTTTGGAGAGTTGGGTATCAATATACAAACTTGGACCAAGGTCAGCAAATACAACTTGCACATTAGGCATAAAAGGTAGCTTCTAGGGTTCAAGAACCATCAATGAGGCCTTGATCCACTGCACATGATCTATATGTGTGACATTTTCCCATTGAGCGAAAATGTGAAAAGCATTATATGATTTTTACCACCAAGGATAGGTCATGAGGTGGTAGACATGGTCAAGGGAGGAAAATCAAGCCTTAGAACCTAAAGCAAGCTTTCAATAATCCAACTCCAAGAAAAATGCCCCAAACCACCACACCTAATGTCTTAAGGAAACATGATGATGTTTTGAGCTCCAAGTATGAGTATCATTTCCATTACCATTGTTGTGGGAAGAAAATTATGCCTTACACCCTAAATTTAGCTTCTAAGGTTGAAGGAACGTGAACATGTTAATTTTTCGATAATTTCATTCAATATTATCTAGGATCACTAAGAGAATAACATGCGCACCATATCAATCATAAACACAAGAGACAATAGACACAGAGTTTCCTCGGGGAAAACCAAGAAGGTGAAAAACCCCGCAACTTCCTTAGAGATAGAATAAGCCACAAAACAAGATCACAATGATCAAACCCAAAGAGATGTATCTAGCAGATACTCCTCCTCCTCCACTTGTGCGTAACTCTCTCTCTTAGCTATGCGAGCTTGAGAAGTGAGTGAATGAATAGAATGAGAGAGGCACACCCTCTATTTATACACTGACTTGACCTACCAATAAAATAACAGGACCACTTCCTAAGGAAGTCTAATAACCCAACCACATGACCCTAACTAGGGCCGACCCCACATTGGTGGTCTAATAACCCATCAATACAAATGACGACACTTACAATGTAACTTACGACACTTGTAAATACAAATGACGACACTTCCAATCAGAGGAATAATACATCTCTGTTGGATATACAATAAAGTACAAATGTAATATACAAGTGAATATCTTCTGAAGTTACAAATGCATCAACAATCCCTCTTAACTAGGAAGGTATTCTCTAGACACAGGTCATTAATACATATTGGCGCAAGTCTTCAATTTTGGAGCTGGATCATCATCACTAGATCATGGAGCATCATCATCATCACTGCTGTTGCACTCGACATCTCGATCATTGGGCTATCTATGAATTCTTCTCATCATAGGAAGTTCTACAGAGCCAACCCTTTTTCATGTTGGTTGTAGGCCTAGCCTCCTGCAGGTCTTCATCATCACTTGCCATACTGTGGAATCCTCGAGACTTATTACGCACATCAACAAAACCTCGAAAGAGTATCCTAGCTTAGACTATAGGATCTCCCATGATCTTTTACATGTTGACTATCACAAAACCTTAAAAGAGTGTCTTGCAACCTGCAAGAACTCTAAAGAGCATCCTAGCATTGACTATAGGATCTCCAGGGCTAATTACATGTGACCCACACCACAAAACCTTAAAAGAGTGTCCTGCAACCTGCAAGAACTCTAAAGAGCATCCTAGCACAGACTATAGGATCTCCAGGGATGATTACATGTGGTTAGGAAAAACCTTAAAAGAGTGTCTTGCAACCTGCAAGAACTCTAAAGAGCATCCTAGCACAAACTATAGGATCTTCAGGGTTGATTACATGCCTCTAGTAGCAAAACCTCGAAAGAGCATCCTAGCTCAGACTATAGGATCTCCCAGGATATTTTCTATGCTACATGCACAACCTGTCCACGGCCACGGAGTATCAACCTGATACTCATGATCATACTGATCAACATCATATAGTATATCATCCTAATGCACATCATCATCGCATGATCATCCTGATCATCGTCATGGCATCATCCTGATGCATATCATCTGGAGCATTGTCCTGATACTCGTCACATGTGATCATCCTGATCATTATCATAGCATCATCCTGATGCATATCATCTGGAGCATCGTCCTGATACTCATCATCATCGTATAATCAAACTGATCATACAAAGCATCCACCTGATGCATATCATCAAACATGATCCAACTGATCATGTAAAGCATCCACTTGATGCATATCACAAAATATGATCCAACTGATCATGTAAAGCATCCACCTGATGCATATCATCACATATGATCATCCTCATCAATATCATGCAGAACATCATCCAGAGCATCGTCCTGATGCTCATCATACAATGCTTACATCCACATCCATGGGAAGGACCCTCCTATCACCATGCTTGGAATGGCTCCTGCAAATGTGTCCCATCACTTCTTCCTCTAAGTATCTTCTATCTGAAGAACACCAATCCTCTCTCTGAAGTACTCAAACTTCACTCTGGCTAGTGGTTTAGTCAACACATCTGCAACCTGCTCATCCATCGCAACATATAGGAGATTCACTGCTCTTCTCCGTACCATAACCCTGATATATTGATATTTGATCTCAATGTGCTTCGACCTATCATGGAACACCGGGTTCTCAGACAACTTCACAGAACTCTGGTTTTCACAGAAGATACAGGTATCATCCAATGGGAGATCAAATAACTCAGGCAGTAGCTTCCTAATCCATACTGCCTCACAACTAGCCGAATAAACGATGACATACTCTACTTCGGTTGTACTCAGTGCTACGCAGGACCGCTTCTTGTTAAACTAGGAGATCACACCCGATCCCATACTAAAACAACACCCTGATGTGCTCTTCCTATCTGCAACACTACCTGCCCAATCTGAATCAACATAACCCTCCAGGTTAAATTTTTGACTCGCATCATACTTGAGCCCATAATCAATTGCACCCTTCAGGTACCTCAGAATATGCTTTACAGCAATCAAGTGAACATGTCTAAGATCCGTCAGGAATTGGCTCAAAGTGTTCACCGCAAAGCAAATATCTGGTCTCGTGTTCGTCAAGTACATCAAGGACCCAATCATCTGACGATACACCGTGACATCAACAGTTTCAGACTCAGCATCACACAGAATATTCAGGTTCAATGACATAGGTGTGGCCATGGCCTTGCAGTCCATCATCCCAAACCGCTTCAGGATCTCTACTGCATATTTCCCTTGTCCAAGGAAGATTCCATCTGCACTCTGCCACACCTCCATTCCTAGAAAGTAATGCATCATGCCCAAGTCCATCTTGAACTCGGCAGCAAGCTTCCTCTTTGTGTCGGCAATCAACCCATCCTCACCTGTAACAAATAGGTCATCCACATACAGTAGTAGTATCACTGGATTGTCTTCTTCAACCTTGTAGTAAAGGTTGGAATCCGCTTTACTCTTAGTAAAGCCCAAACTGGATAGGAAGCTATCTATCCTACCATACCAAGTCCTAGGAGCTTGCTTCAAGCCATACAATGCTTTATTCAACCTGCACACATATGACTCCCTGTCATGTGTCTCAAAACCAAGTGGCTGCTCCACATACACTTCCTCTTCGACTACACTATTCAATAAGGTTGTCTTGACATCCATCCGGTGTATCTTCCATTTCATTACTGCAGCTAGAGAAAGTACTGTTCTGATGGAAGTGTATCTGGCTACAGGAGCAAAAGTCTCTTCATAATCTATTCCCTCTTTCTGGGGGAAGCCACGAGCTACAAACCTCGCCTTGTATTTCTCTATGCTACCATCTGCAGCATGCTTGATCTCATAGATCCACTTGGAAGTCACAATAGACTTCCCTTCAAGTCTTGGGACCACATCCCAAACATCATTGTTCATGATTGATTGGTATTCTTCGACCATGGCATCCTTCCATTATATCTTTTCCACTGCTTCTTCATAACTGGAAGGTTCTTTGTTCATAATGTCACAGAGCATAGCTAGTGTGTGACCTTGTCCTTTTCCTTTCTTTGTGTTCTTCTTCTGGAATGCCATACCTTTCTGCATCTTGGATGAGCTCTCTAGCCCATGCAGGTTTCCTTTTGTGAGAGTTCTTCTCATGGGGTGGATCTACAGATTCTTGTGGATCTTCAATTTCACGATCTTCTTCTGGAAATGATTAATTCATAGTGGTGTCTTGAATTCTAGTTACCCTTGGTTCTTCATTGTCTTCAATAGGCGTCTTCCTTGATTTGATGTATGTTGATTCTTCATCAAATGTTGCATCCCTGCTGATGTCAATCTTCTTGAACCCTGGAAAGTAGATTCTGTATGCCTTCGAGCTTTCACTGTAACCCACAAAGATGCCCTTCTTTCCTGAAGAATCTAGATTCGTCCTCTTTTCCTTTGGAATGTGTGTGTATACTGGACAACCAAATATCCTGAGATGGCTAACTTCATGTTTCTTACCAGAGAACACTTCTTCTGGTGTCTTATTGTCAAGTATCTTATGAGGTGTTCTGGTCTGCACATATACAGTTGTCCTTGTTGCTTCTGCCCATAGGTGCATAGGCAGATCCTGGTCATGAAGCATTTCCCGTGTTGCTTCCATGACATTTCTATTCTTCCTTTCTGCAATTCCATTCTGTTGTGGATTGTAAGGAGTAGTCAACTCCCTCTTAATCCCTAAATCACTGCATAACTTCTTGAAGTCTCCTGAAGTGAATTCTCCGCCATTGTCGGATCTGAAGGTCTTGATCTTCTTATCAGTTTGATTTTCTATCAAGGCTTTGAATTCCTTGAACTTATCAAACACTTCATCTTTATTCTTCAAGAAATAAACCCAAGTCTTCTTAGAGAAATCATCAATGAAGGAAACATAGTGTACATACCCACTTAGAGAACTGGATGACATTGGACCGCATACATCGAAGTGGATAATCTCCAAGATTCCTTTTGCTTTGCTTTCACTGCTTGGAAATGCCTTCTTTGTGTTCTTTCCTTTTGCACATCCTTTGCAAATACCTTCATGCTTTGATTGGATTTCAGGAAGACCTTCTACTACTTTGCTTGCAATTGGTGGTGCTCTATAGTGCATGTGTGCAAGGCTTCTATGCCAAAGTTCTGCTGGTTCTATGGACTCATGTACCATGGTATGTTCAAGTTGTTCCTTCAACTTGTACAATCCTCCCTCTTGCTCTCCAATCACCACTGCATCATCTATTGTCTTACCTTTTGGCCACATGAGTACTTGGCCATCTATAAATGCAACTCTCATTCCCTTTGCATATAAAGATGATATGGAGAGAAGATTCTTCTTGAGTCCAGGTACATATAGAACATCTTTCATCTTCAAAGACTTCCCATAGTCTAACTTATAGGAGGCTTCACCACTTCCTTTTATAGGATATTGATAGTCATCCCCAAGTTTCACCTTATGGGGTGACTCATGTTCAGATAGGTCTACAAAGGATTCTTTAAATCCCGTCATGTGTTTGGAAGCCCCACTATCAATAATCCAATCATCACATCCATGTGAGATAGTACCTGTGAGAGCAGAGATCAGCACATATTCTTCCTCACTTGAAGAGTCTTCACTTTCTGCCCTATTCTTCTTCTTGGGAGGTTCATCATCCTCAGCAGCATGAGCATGATATATTTTCTTGTTTCTCTTCTTCTTGTTGTTGTGGTTGTTCTTTTTGTTCTTGGGACAATCTGAAGCAAAGTGTCATTTCTCATCACAAATGAAGCATCGAACATGAGAAAGATCTTTCTTTTTTTGATGGAAGTGAGAATGTTTCTTGTTGTGAGATTTCTCCCTCTTAAAATTACTTCCCTTAGTTAGTGTTGTGAGGGCTTGGTATTCACTTACGATCTTTTCTTCTCGGGCCACAAGCCTAGCTTCTTCTTGTGAACATTCCTCCCATAGTCTACTGAAAGAGATCAATTTCTTTCTTTCACAGATTCCTTGGATGAAGGAGTCCCATGACCTAGGTAGGCCATTCAATGTGGTCCTGACAATTTCTCCATTCTCCACCACTTCATCCATAGCTTCAAGTTGTTCCTTGATTTGAGAGACCTTAGAAAAGTAGGATACAATGATCTCTCCATTCTGAATCTTTACACTTTTCAATTGGTTCCGCAGAGTCATCTTCCTATTTATGTTTGTTCCTTCAAACAACTTGGTCAAGGAGTCAAACATCTATTTAGGTGTCTTTAGGGAAGACACATGGGGAATGAGATGGTCCTTGATAGAATCAGCAATGATTCTCTTGGCTTTGACCAAGTTCTTCTCATGTAAGGCCTTAGCCTCTTCTCCCTCTAGAACTGGAACCTCTTCAATTATGTAAGTGTCCAACTCATTCTTTTCTAGGATTAACCCAATCCTATACTTCCAGGCTCGAAAATTATCATCCCCTTCAAGCTTATCCTCAAGCTTCCTATGGTGAGACATCTTAATGAGAAACTCAAATGGAAATAAAATATTTAGGTCTTACCACTTGATTTGCTAAAAACTGGATCTGGAGCTGGATTAGGGTTTGTCAGAGAAACACTAAAAGTTAAAACTTTTAATTTTGAACTCCTGAAAGGATAGAAAGATGTGCTTTGTTGAGCTAATCAAGCTGGTATATTTTGATTTTGAGATCTGCAAAATTTGACCCCTCAAAATTGCCTTTGAAACTTCTGGATCTACTAGACAGGTTCCCGAATTAGGGTTTGATCAAGCCCGGTCTTCTGCCCAACCAAGAAGTTCTATCCAGTGCTCTAAACTTTGATTTTCTTGAGGAGTATCTAGCCATGGATTCAGATTCCAAAAATTCCAACTTTTTCCGAAACCCTAATTTCCCGCAGCAATGACGGGCCAAAAATTGAAAATGCTCAGAATTGAATTCTGTCTCAACAGAAAGATGAGCCCTTGCTAGGAGAGTCAATCTAGCCTCCTTCCTTTGATTATTTGTCAATAGAAACCCAAAAAATAAGAATCCCTAGATTCTGCAGCTGCATAGTGCCTTCTTCTTAGGTAAGCTCTGATACCATGTTAATTTTTCGATAATTTCATTCAATATTATCTAGGATCACTAAGAGAATAACATGTGCAGCATATCAAACATAAACACAAGAGACAATAGACACAGAGTTTCCTCAGGGAAAACCAAGAAGGTGAAAAACCCCGCAACTTCTTCAGAGATAGAATAAGCCACAAAACAAGATCACAATGATCAAACCCAAAGAGATGTCTCTAGCAGATACTCCTCCTCCTCCACTTGTGCACAACTCTCTCTCTTAGTTATGCGAGCTTGAGAAGTGAGTGAATGAATAGAACGAGAGAGGAACACCCTCTATTTGTACACTGACTTGACCTGCCAATAAACTAACAGGGCCGACTTCCTAAGGAAGTCTAATAACCCAACCACATGACCCTAACTAGGGCCAACCCCACACTGGTGGTCTAATAACCCATCAATACAAATGACGACACTTACAATGTAACTTACGACACTTGCAAATACATCTCTGTTGGATATACAATAAAGTACAAATGTAATATACAAGTGAATATCTTCCGAAGTTACAAATACATCAACAGAACAAGACTTTGAACCACCATATAGGGCCTTTTTATGCGATCTTTAGCCTTAAAGAGGGGTTATGGACTCTTGAAATGTTTTTATCACTATATTTGGGTCATCATTTGTTGAATAAGGCTGGGGAGGAAACCCTATCCTTAGG
This sequence comes from Larix kaempferi, assembly GCA_027924585.1. Classification (NCBI taxonomy): domain Eukaryota; kingdom Viridiplantae; phylum Streptophyta; class Pinopsida; order Pinales; family Pinaceae; genus Larix; species Larix kaempferi. The sequence goes on along the minus strand of BSBM01000088.1, from coordinate 12,915,965 downwards.
CCTTAAAGAAATATTTTCGGCATGTAGGGCAAAGAATGTTGCCTCAAATAATTACACTTGAAGTCTCTTGAGGGCATCCTTGGACTTCAAGTGGGAATATGGGAAACAATAGGAGTTTTTAAAAACTAGGTATGAGTGTGTAGGAATCAAACATGGTCAATGCAAGAAGCTCAAAAATTAGGCTCTAGAGACCGCTTCTAAGGTTCAAGGCTCATGAATGATACCTTAAACAAAACAACATTGATTATCTCTTGAGGAAATATTTGTCCTTCAAGTGGGTATATGGGTGTCATTAGGAAATTTTGAGCACTACGTATGTGTCTTGGGTCCTTCTACAAGATTAATGGAGAAAACCCAAGCTTTAGGCTTTAAAGGAAGTTTCTATCCATCTAGAGATAATAATGAGATGTTGAACAACTAGAAAGGACTTTTCTAGGGTATCCATGGTCTCCTGATGAGGATAGTAAACATTATGAGATTTTGAACATTAAGTATGATTCTATGGACCTTGAATATGGGAAGGGATAGAAACCCAAGCCTTAGGCTCTATAAGAAGATTCTAAGCATATTGAACAGTTAATGACACCTTGAACCACCACAAATGGAATCTTAAGGGCATCATTTGCCTATGACTAGGTAAATAGGTTCCATTAGCATTTTTTAACACTAGATATGGGTCTTAGGGCCCTAGACATTGTTAGGGGTGGAAACACGAACCTTAGTACCTAAAGGAAGCTTATGTCTATCTAGGGCTAATAAATATGCATTAAGAAACCACAAATGACCCCCCAAGGGTATCTTTGGCATATGATTGGAGATATTGGTTTGATTATGTGGTTTTGAGAAATAGGTATCTGTCTTAAGGACTTAGAAATCATCATCTAGGGAAGAAGGCCATGCCTTACATCTTAAGGGAAGCTTTGAGGCATATACATCCATGAACAATACCATAGAAATATCACCCATGACCTCTCAAGGTTGTCATTGGCCTTTGAGAAAGGATGTTAGTGCCTTCACAAGGTTTGGAGAATCAAGTGTGCTTCTCAACGCCTTGTATTGGTTAAGGGATAGAACCCCAGCCTTAGTCCATAAAAAAAAATTCAAGGTATCAAAGTCCAAACACAGTGCCTCAAGCCACCATATTTGACCTCCTAAGGGTTTATGCAGCTTCTAGGGCTCAAGGGTTATGAATGACGTCTCAACTCACCATAAATGAACTTTCAAGGGGAAGTTTCTTATCCAAGTTGGGATGCGGGTATCATTAGGAGGTTTTAAGCATTTTTTATGCACCAAAGTCCTAAAATAACATAGAAATAGAAAGAAAGCGTAACCCAATGCCTTGTGAATCAAATAAAGAGATGAATAAAAGTCTCTTTGAGGGGGGGAAATCCTCATACAATGTATCAAATGCACAAGACAAGATGAGATGATACTAAAACTTGGTCCACTTGGCATATATATAGGAGACAAATGGTAAAATTACAATTTTATCCAACCACACATTTACAATTAAGGTCCTAGCATAAGAATAAATACAATACTTATATATAATAATATAAATTTAGTGTAACAATATATAGGGATTAACATGCTCCTCCCCTTCAAACAAGTGTTTTCCTCAAAACTTAATCAACTCTAGATGTTTTTTCATGAAGAACTCATCTTGCCATGTCACCTCTTCTATTGTAAAGTTCTTATAGATGATGAGGTACTCAGTAATTGCTTGGTTTCAAAGTTGCTTGATCCTTCTGTCAATGATTGTTTCGTGTTCTAGTATCAATTTACCTTCTTCATCAATCTATGGTAAAATAGTCTAGATCGGGATCTTGTCACAAATTACCTTTTTTAGGAAAGAAGCGTGGAAGACTAGATGTACTCATTAAGATGAAGGAATCTCCAATTTTACAATGTATAAGATGCATGAGATGAGATGAGATTATCCTAAAACTAGGTATACTTGGTATATATATAGGAGACTAAGGGTACAATTAGAATTAAGGTCCTATTCAACCATACAATTACAATTAAGTTTCCATCCAACCAATAAACACAATACTAATATAATAATATAAATGTAATGTCACAATATGTAGGGATTAACAACACTAGGTATGGGTCTTAGGTCCTTTGACATGGTCAACCAAGGAAACTCGAGCCTTTAGTCCTAAAGGAAGGTCATAAGGCATCCAAGGACAAGAATGAAATTTTGAACCATGACAAAGGACCTTCTAGGGTAATCTTGGTCTATGGATAGGGATACTCAACATTATGAGGTTTTGAACATTAAGTCTGGGTCATTCAACCCCATATTTGGTCAATGGGAGAAACCCAAATATTAGGTCCTAAATAAATATTCTAGGCATCGAGGAAGACCAATAATAACACCTTGAACCACCACAGCCTCTTCAGGGCAGGGTGAATCCATGAAGATGGGTGACACATTTTGGCCAAAAGTGATGGTGAAAATTTGGTTTTTTACTAATTTATTAAATTGAAGTCCTCAAAAGTCATATATTCCTAGTGAATTACGACATGCAACAAAAGAACAAATTGTAGGTAATTATGTTGTCTTTCCACCTATATTTAAAAACATATATATTACTTAATATGCCAAAATTGTTTTTAATGACTCGGCTTGTTTGCCTTGTGTGCACATAACATAATTTACTAATAAATACATAATTTTTGGAAATAAAAACATGAACATAATCTACATAAAATGCACTGGGGCATATATATTTGTTTTAAAATTTATCTTAGAAAATTATATTTTTGTTAATTTTGGAAGCTAACCATTGAAAATTTTAATCGCATTTCATACACATGTGTGTTCACGCAAAAAAAAAAATTACTGGTTATAAAAATCAAAAAGAAAAAAAATACCATTTTGAAGATGATGCATTGATTTGGGGCATATATATTGTTTAAATTTTTTTTGGTTGTGTACTTTTTATGTTGTTGATTTTTCTTTACGTTGATTTGAAGTTGTGGACATGGTTTTGTAAGTGCAAATATGAAAATAAAATTTAAAAAAATTCTCATGTGAACTTAGAAACCTATAAATTATATGCCAATAGATAGACGATTCATTGACGAATCCATCGGTATGAAGTCTGTCACCTAAGGTGCATCCCGGGATATGGTTTAGGCCTAACAAAGAGTCCAATAAAATTAAATTTACAGAAAAATGGGGGTTAAAAGCCTATTTTAAATCCCTCGATTGAGCTATTAGCTCGATCGAGGTCTTAAAAAACCTTGATCAAGGATTTGAAAAACTGTTTAAATACCTCGATCAAGGGTTTAACCGCGGTTAATAAAATAACTCAATCGATATATTTTCTACATTATTTTGAAATTAAACAATAATATAATGCATATTATGAGAATATAGTATTTGTATAGTTCAATAGCTCAATATAGCTATTTAAAAAATTCGATCTAGCTATTTAATAGCTTGATCTAGCTTTTTAAAAAATCTCAATCTAGCTATTTAAAAAGGCTCGATCTAGCTATTAAATAGCTAGATCGAGCTATTAAATAGCTATATCGAGCTTTTTTAAATAGCTTGATCTAGCTATATAATAGCTAGATTGAATAGCTAGATCGAGCTTTTTTAAATAGCTAGATTGAGCTATTAAATAGCTAGATCAAGGTTTTTTAAGTAGCTAGATAGAGCTATTGAACTATACAAATATTATATTCTCATAATATGCATTATATTATTGTTTAATTTCAAAATAATGTAGAAAATAGCTTGACCGAGCTATTTTAAATAGCGCGATTGAGTTATTTCCTAACCCAAGCTTTTTCCAATAGCTCGATCGAGAGTTATTTAAACCCTCCAACAATCTATTGGAAAAATTTTAATTGAGGGCTTATAATTTAAACCCTCAATCAATCTTTTGAAAGATCGAGTGAGGGATTAAAGAAAACTCGATTGAGCTCGAGTTTTAGACAATCCGCACCCACGTCTTGCCAAAACCTGTTACCCATCTTCATGGGAACACCCGACATCCTTCACCTCAACATGGTATATAGGCTCCATTAGAATTGTTGAGAAATGTGCATGTGTATAGGGGCATTAGACATGGTTAGGGGAGGAAACCTCAACATTCAATGCTAAAGGAAGATTAATTTAGATCCTACAACCTTTGTTTTCTTTCAATGACAATGGTTAATCCCCCAAGACCCATGTCGATATGAAAAATATCTTAATGATCCCATATCCTAGGAAGAGTCTAATGACCTAGGTCTATGTGGTGGTTTGGGGCCTATTTTAGGGATTAGGGTCATAGAAACTTTATGTTAGGCCAAAGGCCCAGGAGTCATCTCTTGTGTGCAAAACATCCTAATGATATCCATATCCCACTCAAGGACAAAGGTACCTTCTATAGGATTTTGTGGTGGTTTGAGGAATATGTTATGTCCCATAAGACCTATAGTATTAATTTAGGGATCAAGGACCTTATTTTCCTCCCCAAATCATCGTAAAGGCATTGTCAAACCAATCCTTATTGTGAAAAAACTCTTCACGATGCCCCTATCTTGCTCATATGGAAACAATCACTTTTAGAGGATGTGTGTTTCAATTCAAGGCCTTTAGCATTATTCATTAGCCCAAAAATATTCATCTAGTGTCTAATTACCATGATTTATCCCCGAACTATGGCTAATCCCTTGATACCCATCCATGATGCACAAAACATTGTAACGGTACCCATATCTCACTAGAAGGACAATGATCGCACATAGAAGACATATTGAATATATTTTAGCATTATTTATGGCCCTTTATTCTTAAAGGATTCATCTAAGGCCAAAGGACCTTATTTTCCTACATTGACATAATCAATGCATTAAGACCCATCCTTACCACACAAAACCTCATAACGGTACCCATATTCCACTTGGAGACCAAAGATCACCTCTGAAGGTCTTATCTTGTGGTTTTGGGTCATTTTGATGGCCAACGAGCCTTATATATCAATTTATGGTGTAATGAACTTATTTTCCTTCCTTGACTATGGTGAATGCCTCAAGACCCATCCCTATTGCATAAAGACTCCTAAATCCATCCATATCCCACTTGTATGCAAAATATTCGATTTAAATGGAATATTTCATGGTTTGAGGCCTTGATCATGGCCTATTATCTCAATAATATTAATTTAGGGCCCAATCCCACCAATCACTCTCCCAACCATGGTTTGAGACTCATCCCTAGTGCAAAAAATCTCATATTGGCACTCATATCCCACTCTAAGTACAATGATCTCCTATACAGAGCATTATGCTTTATGGCCTTATTCATGAAATTTGGTCCCCATAAGATTCATATATAGCTTTAGTGCCTTATTTCCCTCCAATACCTATTGACAAGACCTAGAGACCCATTGCTAGTATCCAAGGCATTATAGGGGAAATTGTATTCCACTTGGAGGATGATTATCTTCTTTCGAGGACCTATGTGGTGGTTCAAATCCTTAGAAGATTAATTTAGAGCCCAATTCTCATGTTTTCCTCCCCTTACAGTAATTAAGTCCTTAAAAACCATCCCTCATGTGAGAGATCTCTTAAGATCATCTATACTACCAATGGAATTCGAGTATCCTCATTAGAGAGACTATTTGGTGGTTTGAAGTATCGATCATCGCCCAAGAATTTAGTTTATATTATTTTAAAAATAATAAAATACATATGTAGAAACATAAAATTATCATAACATAATCATGGATATCTCTTCAAGACATTTCCAGTGAGCTAAATAAATCCAAAAATTGATTCCTGGGATGAAAGTTATGGCAAAAATAATGCGCACTCATTTTAGAACATGTGTGTGTGTTCTATAATACATGTGCATTATTTAAAATTCTATTTTTTTGGCACTATTGTCAATTTTGAAATATGTGTTTGTTGATTTGGTTGGTTTGGAATGACACACATGGTGGTATGGGTTGCAAGCACGTGAAAAAATCCATTTTTCATAATGCTTCTCAATAATGTCACTTTTGACGCTATTTTGATATAGGCAACACAAATCCTTCATCGATGAAACTAGAGACACATAGATTCATCAATGGAGATTTCAAATATATACCTTTTTTTTTAATTATTACCGTTTACTCTTTTTAATTTACTTTTCACTTGATAGGTATCAAAATCCTATAATACATGTCTATTGCTCATGCTATAACATTTTTTTGTTTGATCCATTTTTTTAAAATAAATTATACTCTGCACTTGAACAAAAAAATATCTACAATTTAAAAAAAAATATTGATTATATATGTTAAGACCACCGTACTCTACACTAATGCATAACCTCGTAATTTTAGGGATATGCTGAATTTTTTAATTCATAAAAATATGAAACTAACGTTAAAAATTAAAAAAAAAATAGTTTGCACAAGAACAATTGTTCTCTACAATCATACCAAAAATCGTAATGAAATTCCATCATTTACATATTTAACACATGCATTAACGATGACATGTGCATTATGTTTTTTCCTAAAAAATAACATACCAATGCTATACAAACTTCAATTTATCATATTATACAAAAAATCCATTAAAAAACTTATTTATTTTGGGTGCAACTCAATTTCCTACATTTCATCTTCGTACACCATATTCAAATACATTATGGAAGTACGTTAAATCATCCCTCCAAGTCAACAAACTGTTTTTTTCCACATTTGCATTGCCACTAATACGTCAAAGGGATCATCATTAGCTTACACTCACTCGTTAGCATCACTCAAATAAAGTCTCCTTCATCAACCTATCCCACTCTCAACATTCTGCTCCATATATTCTTCTTATGCCTTATTTCTTGTAAGGCCCTTCTCAATTATTTTTATTTTGTTTGCTATCCACCCCGCCCTTAGCGACCATGCCCATATGATTCTATTCACATCAATGGACATATTTTCTATAGAACCAACAACCCATTGTTATATATATATATATATATATATATATATATATATCTATATAATTCTTTGACAACCTTTAGTCTTCTAGTTAGCTTCCACTATTGAACTTCTACTTCGTAAGACTTAACACTAGCATCTAGATATCCATAAACACTTCCCTTTCCCTACCCAACGATATAGAAGAATCTTGATATAATCATTATATTGTGAGCATTTTTTCCTTTAAAACATTATCCTATGGAGATGATGGATCTCTAGGCTTGTTACATAGAGGTCAAACAATTCTAGGGGCATTTTCCCTCGACCTCACTTTGATAACTTCATGAGATGAATTTATAGGAGCCTCGTTTCCCATTTTCGATTTTATGGATGGCTATAAATTACTCAATTGAGTGCTCAATAATCTAAAAGGGAGGGTCCAAAAATTTATATATTCTGGGATGCCAATATTGTTCCTAGGGAATAGTTTAAGGATTCATATTTTTCTTGAAATGTAGAAACCTTGGATAATCTTACTAATTCTTAAATTTTCAGCCATAAAATATTGGGGAATATTTTTCTAGAAAGATTCAAATTTCTAAAAATTTTATATAAGCTAATTTTGATGATTTTTAGAGTAAAAAAAATTACCCCATGTAATTTGGATGAATTAATTTAGAAAAAAAAAAAAAAAATTAGAAAATAATTTTTTTTTTAAATGTCAAAAAATAACTTATAAACTAAATTTCACTCCTAGATTTTTTCTTCTTCCATCCTTATCAATCATCTTTTATTCTAAATACACATTACCTATTCAAAAAATTTATCCGTATCAGTCATCTTTTATTCTAAATACACATTACGTATTCAAAACATTTATCGTAATATACATTTCATTGAAAATGATTTTTTTTTTATTATATTTTCTTAATAAAAACCTTAAAAGATAGCATGCATTAAAGGATCCAAACAATTTTGAGAAAGACTCATGCATATCCAAGGTCTTCAATTGGATCTAGAAAACGACAACCATCAATGCATATAAATCTATGATTCCCATGCATGCAATATCTTATAATTAAAGAATCTTTGTTTTTCTGTAAAATGAAAATGAAATAATAACGAAGAAAAGTATCAACTAAATTTTCCTCATTAAATATATTTTTAAACATTATTATTATTAATTATTATTTCATTAATATATTATATTTCATTAATATATTATATTGCATTAATATATATATAATATAACATATATATTTAAAACTTTTAATTTAAAAAAAAAATTGTGTTTTCATCTTTTAATTATTACTAATAATATTTAATATGTTATATTGTCTTAATATATTTAATATATATAAGACATATATATTTACAACTTTTAATTTAATTTTTTTGTGTTTTTATTTTTAATAATTATTAATAATATATCATTTATTAATGAATAAAATTATTATTTCTTTGAAATATTTTAGATATATTAATATTTATTAGGTTTTTTCAAAGCAGGGAATATAGTAATGAATTGATGATACATAAATTTTAACTTTATACTAATCCTAAAACAAATTCATAATGTTTCTCAATGTTTTGTAATATTTATGTATTAAATTTAATATTTTAAAAATATAAATTATTTTGTTAAATATTTAAAATTTGTTACTTTTATTTTATGATTGGTTAAAGATGACAAATTGCAATTGGTTGGATATAAAATTATATAAGCAAAATTATAATTTAAATTTTAAAAATTTAAAAAAAAACTCTAGCTTGACGTGTGGTCTTTGTACTAAAGGTTTCATTAATGCTACTATCATTTTTGTACTTATTAATGATAAGTTTCAATTCTATTAATGATATCATTTTATGCAATCTATCATATTCACATTAAAATTAATTTCTAATTCTAAAAACTCAATCAATGAAGTAATAGTAACCATTTTTTTTATTTTAACCTAACACTAATATACACAAGTTTTTATAGTTTTTAAATATTATACACCTTGAAATTTATAATAATATGCATTTAGTTTAATGGTTTTACTATATATATAAATATATATGACATAATATATACTTTAAAATTATAAATATAGATATAGCTATTTATCATACTTTAGTTTACTTGTATATATATCATATTTATAATTTTAACACTACTTTAACTTCGAGGAAAGTGGCTAACTCTTTTAAAAATAAAGATATGAATTAGTTTTTATTAATAGTATTTTTAATAATAAATAAGTAACAAAAATAATATCATATGTACTAAAACAATCATAAACATATAAATCATATCTTAACTATAAACATAATCTTAAAGCCTGGATTAGCTGCAGCTATTTCACTTGTTAATAAAAATTTTAATTAATATCATTTAATTAATAATTTGAATTTAATATATTTATAAAAAAATCTATATTCAAATTCATTATGGACTTATGTTGAATCATCCTTAATCAACAAATTCATCTATTATTCTTTTTCCTTATTTGTTGCAAAACCCTTCTTAATTATTTTTTGCAAAGCTCTTAATAGTTTGTTTAACCAATATTTGTGTTGAATTCAATCCTCATCAAATGTGTTGGCAACATATAGTTTCTTTGTCCATAAGGAAGGTAAGGTCAAAGAAATAATATTGAAAGAAATAAGTACAGAACAGGAGGAAACCTTGGGATTTTTTACGGAGCTTGTGTGGATCCAGAAATATTATTTAGATTGGGGGAATACTACACCAATCTAAACTAGAGTCCATTGATTTCCAAGCTAATGGGGGAATAGGAACTAATAATAGAGCGGAGGGATTGGCTCTGAGAACATTGATGCAGATAGCGAGAGGAATCTGTGAAGAATATTAAGATCTTTGGGGATTCGGAATTCTGGATAAAATTTATGAGGAAGGAGAAAAGAATAAAAATTTGAATTTGATAGGCATTATGAAAAATGTCGAAATGATAGAAAAAACTTTCAATGGCTTTAACGGAAATCATGTCTATAGAGAATAGAATGAGACTGTTGATGCTTTATCCAAAGAAGGCCTACTTCTTCCCACAGGTGAATGCATGATGATCATAAGAAAAGGAGAATTGCAGAAAATTACAAGGAAAAATATGGATTTTATGATCCGATATAAATAGCTTAGGAGATCTATGTTTTTTGGAAATTTTGTTTATTGTAAGATTTACTAAGTAGTGGCTTTTTTTTAAAAACATTGAAAAAATGATTATGATGTAGAGAGAATGGCAAATTTTGAAAAGTGCAGTATGCAAATGAAGGATGTAATCTATATTTCAAACATGAATGAATAGAATATGACTTTTTTCTGTAGAAAAAAAAAATGTTATGACTTTACACTTTTAATAAAAAGACGAATAATTTACTAATGACTTATTTAGAATGACATTACATTTTTAATAAACGATGAATAATTTACTAATGACTTCTTTAGAATGACATTACACTTTTAATAAAATGACGAATAATTTACATAATTTACTAATAACTTCTTTAGGATGGAATTATTTTAAACAACAATTATATTAGATCTAGAATATGATCAACGTGCTGGGATTGTAATCCCACTTGTTTTATAATTAGGGAGGAGTTACTTTATACTCTAATTACATCTTAAACATGGCTATAAGTATTAGAATTATAATATATATGTATTAGTGGTAATGTAATTATGGAAAAACAACAATTTTATTAATTTAGAGGGATGATTTGACGTAATGTCACAATGAATTTGAATATGGAGTAGAAAAGGAAACTTAAATTTGAATTTGTTTTTAAAATATAGAATTTGTGTACAACTATTTGAAAGTCTAGTTTTTCTAACATCGATATCATAATGGATTTTCCTTGAAAATTTTGTACAACTATAGAAAAGTTATTGTTCTTGTGCATGACTATTTTTTTCAAAATTTATAATGTTAATTATATTGTTGTAATGGCTTTGTGCCCTTGTTTATTGGCCTTGTTCCCTATGGAATATGGGAATTAATTAGTTAATTAATTAACAATAGTAAACAATATTTTTTTTCTAACTTATACATTTGGAAATTTATAGTCGAATCTATATACATGTGTATAGTTTCATTAGTGATGGATTTACATATTCTATATAAGAATAACATGAAAATAGAGATATTGAAATGCATTAAAAAAAATGGAGTTTTTGATGTGTTTATAGCTCAAACCACCCAATTTGTTATTCTGAACTTTAATACGAATCGACCAAGTTAGAAAATATGTAACCAAGAATTCTCATTCCCACAAAAAAATAAAAAGAAATTAAGGACCATGCATATTGTATAAGAACATGTGTGCATTAAAAAGAGCATGTGCATTCCTAGAGCATTTTTTTTTTTTAAAAGGTGGTTCGCCGTTTGTTGGAGGGCTAGTCCACCTGGGGAAATGGTCACCACCTGCTATTCTAGAGAATCAAGGTGGCACGAATTACAATCATTACAATATGGGCTCAACAAGAGCAATATGTCACTTACAAGAATTGAACCTGGGTGGGGAGGGTAACAAACATTCCTCCCAACCACCCAGGCTACAACCAATGGACAATGCATTCCTAGAGCATGCATGCACTATTGTGAGCAAATGAGCACCAAAAAAAAAAAAATTTAATTAAAAATACAGTCAACAAATCTTTGTTTTTCGAATGTATATATTTGAAATTTGTATAGTCTAATCTATATGTTTGTATAGTTTCATTAGCGATGGATTTACGTATTCTATATAAGAATAACACAAAAATATCTAGATATTGAAAGGCATTCAGAAGAATGGAGGTTTTTATGTGTTTGCAGCTCAAACTACCCAATTATTATAAACTTTAATATGAAGCAACCAAGTTAGAAAATATGTACCTACGAATTCTCAATCCAACAAAAATAAATAAATAAATCAAGGACCATGCACATTTTATAAGAACACGTGTGCGTTAAAAAGTGCATGTGCAGTCCTAGAGCATGCATGCACTATTGTAAGCAAAATATAATTAATTAATTAAAAATAGTAAACAATATCTTTTTTTTTCTAATTTATATATTTGGAATTTTTATAGACAAATCTATATGTGTGTATAGCTTCATTAGTGATGGATTTACGTATTCTATATAAGAATAAGATGAAAATAGAGATATTGAAAGGCATTCAAAAAATGGAGGTTTTGATGTGTTTGCAACCCAAACCACACGATTTTTTATTCTGAACTTTATTCTGAAGCAACCAAGCTAGAAAATATGTACTTAACAATTCTCATTCCCGAAAAAAAAAAAAAAAATTAAGGACCATGCACATTTTATAGGAACATGTGTGCATTAAAAAGGGCATGTGCATTCCTAGAGCATGCATGCACTATTATGAGTAAAAATTCATAATTCATATTATTCTTACCCCTTTTTCGAATGTATATCCTTAACCTCCAAGTGGGGATATCAGTGGAATTATGAGAATTTCAGCATTAGGTATGGCTACTAGCTTCCTGGAAATAGTAAAGAGAGTAAAGTTTGGCCTTATGACATACATAACAATTCTAGGTAATAATCAAGGGAAAAGAAAGACCACTCAAACCACAACACATGACCTCCCAATGATATCCTTGGCTTATGAGTGGGGATACCAGTGACATTAGGAGGATTTCAACACTGGTTAGTAGTCTCAGGAACTTGGACATCATTTGGGGTGGAATCCCATGGCTTAGGATGTGAAGGAAGCTTTTAAGCACATAGTGAAAAGAACAGTGACTCAAACTACCGCAGAGTACATCACAATGGCATCCTTGTCTTCTAAACAGGGATATGGGCATCGTTATAATATTTTGAGCACTAGTTATAAGTCTCAAGGCCCTTGAGATGCTGATGGGTGGAAACGTGGTGACCAAACCCTAAGGTAATCTTTTGAGAATACATGGCTATGAAAAACACATTGAACTTCCACACAAGACCTCCCGATGTTATCATTTACTTTGAGTATGGATATGGGTTCCATCAAGAAATATTTGATGCAAAGTACATGAATGTTTCTTCCCTAGACATGGTTGAAAGAGGAAACCTAGGCCTTGCACCATAAATGAATATTTTAATCATATATGCACAATAACGACACCTTGATCCACCACACATGACCTCTTAAGAATAACCTTCCACTTCAAGTGGAGAGATTGATGATATTAGGAAGATTTTAACATTAGGTATGGGTTTTGGATATGGATAGGATAGAAAACCTACATCTTAGTTCATAAATGGAGATTATTGGAATCAAGGCCCAAGACCAACACCATGAACCAAGAAACATGAATTTTGGAGGGGATGCTTGGCCTCAAAGTGAGTTTATGTCCGCTAGTACAATTTTCAAGGAGAAGGTATGGGCCACATATGGGCTAAGGGGTCTTCAAAATGGTGGCAGGAGGAGACCTAGGTTTTATTCCTTAGATGAATATTCCTTGCATCCATGGCCAAGAAAAAAAACTAGAACCCACACACATGACCTCCCATGGATATCAATTACCTCTTAGTGGGCATATTGGAACCATTAGGGTTTTTGGAGAACTAGGTATTAATCTATAAACTTGGACCAATTTCAGGCATTGCAACTTACACATTAGGCATAAAAGGTAGCTTCTAGGGTTCAAGAGCCATCAATGAGGCCTTGATCCACTACACATGATATGTATGTGTGAAATTTTTCCTTTGAGCGGAAATGTGAACACAATTATATGATTTTTACCACCAAGGATAGGTCATGAGGTGGTAGACATGGTCAAGGGAGGAAAATTAAGCCTTCGAACCTAAAGAAAGCTTTCAGTCATCCAAATCCAAGAACAATGCCCCAAAACACCAGACCTAATGTCTTAAGAGTATCATCTCCCTATGAGTTTGGATATCTGCACCATGATGATGGTTTGAGCTCCAAGTATGAGTATAATTTCCATTACCATGGTTGAGGGAGGAAAATTATGTCTTACACCCTAAATTTAGCTTCTAAGGTTGAAGGGACATGAACAAAACTTTGAACCACCACATAGGGCCTGTTTATGTGATCTTTATCCTTAAAGAGGGGGTATGGGATCTTAGAATGTTTTTTAGCACTAGATTTGGGTCATTTTTTATTGAACAAATTTGGGGGAGGAAACCCTATCCTTAGGCCTTAAAGAAATATTTTAGGTATCTAGGGAAAATAATGTTGCCTCAAACAACTACACTTGATCTCTCAAGGGAATCTTTCCCCTTCATTTGGGAATATGGGAAACATGAGGATTTTTTAAGAACTAGGTATGATGTGTGGGAATCAAACATGGTCAATGCAGGAATCTCATAAATTAGGATCTAGAGGTCGATTCTAGGGTTCAAGGCTCATGAATGATACCTCATTCAAACCAACATTTATTATCTCTTGAGGAAATCTTTGGCCTTCAAGTGGGTATATGGGTGTCATTAGGAAATTTTGATCACTAAGTATCTGTCTTGGGTCCGTCTACAAGATTAAAGGAGGAAACCTAAGCCTTAGGATTTAAAGGAAGTTTCTAGCTATCTAGGGATAAGAATGAGATGTTGAACCACTAGGAAGGACCCTTCTAGGGTATCCATTGTCTCCAGATGAGGACAACAAACATTATGAGATTTTGAACATTAAGTATGAGTCCGTGGACCTTGAATATGGGAAGGGGTATAAACCCAAGCCTTAGGACATAAAAGAAGATTCTACATATTTAGAACAATTAATTACAACTTGAACCACCAAAAATGTCATCTTAAGGGAATCATTTGCCTCTGACTAGGTATATAGGTTCCATTAGCATTTTTTATCACTGGATATGGGTCCTAGGGCCCTAGACATGGTTATGGGAGGAAACATGAACCTTAGGCCCTAAAGGAAGCTTATTTCCATCTAGGGATAATTAATATGCTTTAAGAAACCACAAATGAGAACCCAAGGGTATCTTTGGAATGTGATTGGAGATGTTGGTTTGCTTAGGTGGTTTTGAGAAATAGGTATGTGTCTCAAGCCGGGACTTAGAAATCATCATCTAGGGAAGCAGGCCATGCCCTAGGTCTTAAGAGAATCTTTGAGGCATATACATCCATGAAAAATAGCATATAAGCATCACCCATGACCTCTCAAGGTTGTCATTGGCCTTTGAAAAAGGATGTTCGTGCCTTCACAAGGTTTGGAGAATTAGGTATGGTTCTCAAGGCCGTGTATTCGTTAAGGGATAGAACCCAAGCCTTTGTCCATAAAGAAAGATTCTAGGTATCAAAGGCCAAACACAGTTCCTCAAACCACCACACCTAACCTCCTAAGGGTTTATGCAGCTTCTAGTGCTCAACGGTTATGAATGACGACTCAACCCACAAGAAATGACCTTTCAAAGGGATGTTTGGCAGCCAAGTTGGGATATGAGTATCATTAGGATATTTTAAGCATTTTTTATGCACCAAATTCCTAAAATAGCATAGAAATGGAAAGAAAGAGTAACCCAATGGCTTGTGAATCAAATAAAGAGATGAATAAGAAGCCTTTTTGAGGGGGAAAACTCCTCATACAATATATCAAATGCACAAGACAAGATGATATTATACTAAAACTTGGTCTACTTGGCATATATATAGGAGACAAATGGTAAAATAAAATTTTATCCAACCATACATTTACAATTAAGGTCCTAGCATAAGAATAAATACAATACTGATATAATACTATAAATTTAATGTAACAATTTATAGGGTTAACATGCTCCTCCCCTTCAAACAAGTGTTTTCCTCAAAATTTAATCAACTCTAGATGTTTTTTCATGAATAACTCATCTACCCATGTCACCTCTTCTACTAGCAAGTTCTTCCAGATGATGAGGTACTTAGTAACTGCTTGATTTCAAAGTTGCTTGATCTTTCTGTCAAGGATTATTTCATGTTCTAGTATCAATTTACCTTCTTCATCAATCTTTGGTAAAATAGTCTAGATTGGGATCTTGTCACAATTTACATTTTTAGGAAAGAAGCATGAAAGAATAGATGTACTCATTAAGATGGAGGAATCTCCAATTTGCAAGGCACGGGAAACCTCATTTTACAATGTATCAAATGCACAAGATGAGATGAGATGATCCTAAAACTAGGTATCCTTGGTATATATATATATATATATGAGAGACAAAGGGTACAATTAAAGTTAAGGTCCTATTCGTCCATACAATTACAATTAAGGTTCCATCCAACCAATAAACACAATACTAATATAATAATATAAATGTAATGTTATGGGAGACAAAGGGTACAATTAGAGTTAAGGTCCTATTCGTCCATACAATTACAATTAAGGTTCCATCCAACCAATAAACACAATACTAATACAATAATATAAATGTAATGTCACAGTATATAGGGATTAACAACATTAGGTATGGGTCTTAGGCCACTTGATATGATCAACCAAGGAAACTCAAGATTTTAGTCCTAAAGGAAGGTCATAGGGAATCCAAGGCCAATAATGACATTTTGAACCACGACAAAGCACCTTCTAGGGTAATCTTGGTCTATGGACAGGGATACTCAACATTATGAGGTTTTGAACATTATGTATGGGTCTTTCAACCCCATATTTGGTCATTGGGAGAAACCCAAATCTTAGGCCCTAAATAAATATTCTAGACATATAGGAAGACGAATAATGACACCTTGAACCACCACAAATAACCTATTCAGGACAGGGTGAATCCATGAAGGTGGATAACACTTTTTGGCCAAAAGTGATGGTAAAAATTTCGTTTTTTACTAATTTATTAAATCAAAGTCCTCAAAACTCATATATGCCTTGTGAATTATGACATGCAACAAAAGAACAAAGAGTAGGTAATTATGTTGTCTTTCCACCTATATTTAAAAAAAAAAAATATTTAATATGCCAAAATTGTAATTAATGATAGGCTTGCTCTTGTAAATTTCGGGAAAATTTAACAAGTGGCTTGTGTGCACGTAAAATAATTTAGTGATAAATTCATAATTTTTGGAAAAAAAATATATGAACATAATCTACACAAAATGCACTGGGGCATACATATTTGTTTTAAAATTTATGTTAGAAAATTGTCTTTTTTATTAATTTTTTAAAGTGACCGTTTAAAATTTTAATCACATTTCATACACATGTTTGTCTATGTAAAAATTATTTTTACTAGTTACAAAAATCGAAAAGCAAAAAAATACCATTTTGAAGATGACACATTGATTTGGGGCGTATATATATTTTTGATTTTTTTGGTTATGTACATTTTATGTTGATTTTTCTTTACAATGATTTGAAGTTGTGGACATGGTTTTGTAAGTGCAAGTTTGAAACGAAAATTTAAAAAAAATTATCATATGAACTCAGAAACTCGTAAACACGAAAATTTTTAGGGGCAAAATTTCGCCAATTGACTATTTTTTGGGCTTTTTTCAAAAAATAAATTTGTTATTTGGTCATTTTTAGTCTCTAATATCACCTATATTTACATAAAATATGTTTTTTTATCATAATATTCGCCAAAATTTACAAGTTTCACTAGTAAATTGTGTGTTTCATATTTAATATTCGCCTACCTATCTATATTATGGTTTTTTCAATCCAAAATAATCGCCTAGAATACTATACTTAAGTATACTATTATAATCCTTAAAAGATTCCCTTCTCATAAATTATATGCTAATGGCTACACGATTCGTTGATGAATCCATTGGTACGAACTCCGAAACCTAAGGTGCATACCAGGATAGGGTTTAGGCCTGACAAAGAAGCCAGTAAAACTAAATTTACAAAAAAGGGGGCTAAAAGCCTGTTTTAAAGCCCTCGAGGTCTTAAAACCATTGATCAAGGATTTGAATTTTTTTTTAAATACCTCGATCAAGGGTTTAACCACGGTTAAGAAAATAGCTCAATCGAGTTATTTTCTACATTATTTTGAAATTAAACAATAATATTAATGCATATTATGAGAATATAATATTTGTATAGTTCAATAGCTTAATCTACCTATTTAAAAAGCTTGATATAGCTATTTAATAGCTTGATCTAACTGTTTAAAAAATCTCAATCTAGTTGTTTAATAGATAGATTGAGCTTTTTTAAATAGCTAGATTGAGCTATTAAATAGCTAGATTAAGCTTTTTTAAATAACTCGATCTAACTATATAATAGCTAGATCGAGCTATTGAACTATACAAATATTATATTCTCATAATATGCATTATATTGTTGTTTAATTTCAGAATAATGTAGAAAATAGCTTGATCGAGCTATTTTAAATAACTCGATTGGTTATTTCCTAACCCAAGATTTTTCCAATAGCTTGATCGAGGGTTATTAAAACCATCCATCGATCTATTGGAAAAAGCTCGATTGAGGGCTTAAAATTTAAACTCTCAATCGTTCTTTTGAAAGATTGATCAAGGGCTTAAATAAAAATCAATTGAGCTCAAGTTTTAGACAATCTGCACCCACGTCTTGCCAAAAAGTGTTACCCATCTTCATGTGAACACCCAACATCCTTCACCTCTAACTTTGTATATAGGCTCCATTAGAATTATTGAGAAATGTGCATGTGTATGGGGGCATTAGACATGGTTAGGGGAGGAAACCTCAACCTTCAGTGCTAAAGGAATATTAATTTAGATCCTACAACCTTTTTTTTGTTTCAATGACAATCATTAATCCCCCAAGGCCCATGTCAATATGAACAATCTCTTAATGATCCCATATCCCATGGAGACTCTAATGATCTAGGTCTATGTGGTGGTTTGGGGACTAGTTTAGGGATTAGGGTCATAGAAACTTTATTTTGGGCCAAAGGCCCAAGAGTCATCTCTTATGTGCAAAACCTCCTAATGATATCCATATCCCACTCAAGGAAAAAGGCACCTTCTATAGGATTTTGTGGTGGTTTGAGGAATCTGTTATGTCCCGTAAGACCTATAGTACGAATTTAGGGATCAAGGACCTTATTTTCCTCCCCCAATCATCATAAAGGCCTTGTCAAACCAATCCTTATTGTGAAATAACTCTTCACGGTGTCCCTATCTTACTCATATGGAAATTATCACTTTTAGAGGATGTGTGTTGCAATTCAAGGCCTTGATCATTACTCAGTACCCCAAAAATATTCATTTAGTATCTAATTACTAGGATTTGCCTCCCAACTATGGATAAAGCCTTAAAACCCATCCATGATGCACAAAACATTGTAATGGTACCGATATCTCACTAGAAGGACAATGATCTCACATAGAAGATATATTGCATAGATTTTAGCATTATTTATGGCCTTTTGTTCCTAAAGGATTCATCTAGGTCCAAGGGGATTTATTTTCATACATTGACCATAGTCAATGCATTAAGACCCATACTTACCACACAAAACCTCATAATGGTACCCATATTCCATTTGGAGACCAGATATCACCTAATGTTATGGTTTTGGGTCATTTTGATGGCCAATGATCCTTAGAGATCAATTTATGATGTAATGAACTTATTTTCCTTCCTTAACTATGGTGAATTCCTCAAGACCCATCCCTATTGCATAAAGACTCCTATATCCATCCATATCCCACTTGTATGCCAAATATTCACTTTAAATGGCATATTTCATAGCTTGAGGACCAAATATTCACTTTTGACACTTCCAATACTTAATTTTGAAATTTTAAAACAGATTTTAGCACTTTCAAACTCTGATTTTGCATTTTTGAAAACCAAACTTGACACTTTACAAGAATTATAATCACAGGGAAATTGAACATACTATTACAAACAAACATTCAAGTGTATTATTTAACAAAATACTTTCATTTTATTCACAATTGTCCTCACATCACTCACGCCATTCAGGTGCAGCAAGCAAGGCCATAATTGATCTAACAAGAATGTGTCATTGACATCTTGACAAGTATAATTTTTTGTTATAATACAGTTCCCTTCCTCGTTACAAACATGTTTTTATTTCAAGACATCTACAATCATTGTATTTGTAGCATCCCAACCATGGATCAAAATGTCCCAAACATTGTTTAAAGGCTTGAGAAATACATAAGGATTTCCATCACCCTAATTACCCTCTCTCACTACGCAAGAGCAATATTCTTGTGTTAAAATTACTCTAAATTGTTCCCTTTGCAATCCCATTCTTTGTAATAATGTTGGCAAAAACTCATCAATGTTTTTTGTTGTGCAGATGTCCATACCCCAACTTCAAATATACTAAATCATTTTTCAAAAAATAACCTTAATCCTAGACATATAAAATAATACTTTGTGGGTGATTCGATATCTAGTGTTCGTGGCAATCTGAATTTCTTTTTTTTTATGAACTACGTGTAACAAAACTCCATTGAAATCGAAAATAATCAATCGTTTACTGGTAACAAAAATATACAAATCATTTAAATGTAGAAGTTGTCAAAAATATACAAATCACTAAATGAATAGTTGTCTATATAATACCAGCATAGATCCATCTTAAACCCGTATCTATCAAGCACCGAGAGGGATCCAATTTCTTGAGGTGTATTTCTTGTTTTAAATTTAAACTCAAGAAATTTGATCTCTCTTGATTTATAGATCCAGGTTTAAGTTTTAAGTTTTTATTTTATAAACGAACATCTATTTTTTAATTAATTTTCATAATATTTTATTTTATGAACAACATGGATTTTTTTTTAATACTTTCCATAATTTTTTATTTTCTGAGTCAACGTGAATTTTTTTAATTAAAAAAATTACTTTTTACGTTTTATTAGATGTAACGCTACAACATCTCCCCCATACTGGGCTGTAGAGCACCTCGTTTCACTTGGTGCAATGACGGTCATTTGAAGTTGAATGTCTTTAACCAACACCCCATTTTTGAATGAGGTCTGAGATAAATGAATGAAGGGGTGGCCGGCCCTTCTTCTTCCCAGTATTATTTTCATAATAGTTCTAGAATACAAGAAGGGTGGGTTTATCCTTCTTGTGTTCACCATTCTGGATCCAAGTAAATTGTTGGATATTGGTGTTCACAATTATCTACTAAATGAAGGGGCGATTGATCCTTCTTGTCGGAAGTCAGAAGTCGGGATAAATATTGTTTATATGTTATAACTTAGACAATGTCCCGATCCCTACCATTTACTACAGAAGTCGGTAGTTGGGAATTGTCTCCCCAGTCTTCATAAATTAAATATTTTTACATTTTTCTGTTAAATGAACGGTCGGCCGACCCTTCTTGTGCTTAGTATTTTTCTAGTCTTCACCATTATGGATATACATGAATTGACGGCCTAGCCTTCGTAGGTTGAATATTTGCACAATTCCCTCATAAATGAAGGGGCGGTCGACCCTTCTTCTGCCCAGTATTATTTTCATAATAGTTCTAGACTACAAGAAGGGTCGGTAGATCCTTCTTGTGTTCACCATTCTGGATATAGGTGAATTGATGGATATTTGTGTTCACAATTATCTACTAAACGAAGGGGCGATCGATCCTTCTTGTCAGAAGTCAGGAAAGCTGCAACTCGTTCTAGTCGTCCCATCATCTACCTACTTTAGCTTCAGTATGCTGCCACCTCATCCTGCTTTCGTCCATACTAGTCCCCATGACTTAACTAGTTGGGTCATAACTCCCAACCATTGTGCCTCTTCATGAGATGAACCGCAAACTCTGCCAAAAAACCTCCTCCACACTTTAGTCTTATACGCAACTCTGCCAAACGTAAGGTAAATCTAACACTCCACCTCAAAACTATCTAAGGCACTTGACTCGGCTCCCCATAAACCAAGTGTTGTGACCTCCAACATTGCAAAGCAAACATGTACACATCGCAAAGAAATGAAACTACCATTAGTTTTCTGTTGTCCGACACATTCCAACCAAGTATACCATACTTCGGATGAACCCTTTTGGAAACCTGTCTTCAAGGCTTCCATGTCCTAACACTTCGCCATCTGCTGCAACAAATTTAAGGTGTGCTTTCCTGTAGGTTTGCACGACACCTCCTTTTCCAAACTCATCACTTTCACAAGCCTTCGTCAACTCTTCTTGGCATCAGCGTTCCCATCAACTTGTTGGAAGTTTGCAATGCTTTGGGCTTCCTCGTCCCCCTTGTTCCTTCCGTTGTTTGGTGAACTCGATCCATTCGAACCGACTTGGAAGCTACTCCTGCAACTTCGCAAGTCTTAGTGTCTTCTTCATGTCGCATCGCTATTTTGCACCTCCTGTAACCAAAAAAACTGCTTATGTGGTTTTCCTTCGCCTGCCCATCACTTATGTGCACTAGCATCTCTATCCTTCCATGCAAGTCCTGGTAACTTCGGCATTCTTCAATGTGCGTCTGAATTGCTCCCCATAGAAACACTTCCTTTCTCCCGGCTGCCATCATCCAAAGATGTTGTTGCACTTATAGCTAGGGAATCCTCCATGAACGCCCAAACAAACTTCACAACCGCAGTAACCACATCCATCATGATACCATCCCTTTGTCAAAAGAATGGTGAAGATCCCAACTTCCAGCAAGCTGCTGCTCCAGTCCGCATCAACCTCTGCGTCGATACGAATCTGGTTTATTCGCAAGAACAATGGTGAGGATCCCGTGTTCTAATATCTGGTACCAAATCTTCGCAAGAAGAGTAGTGAAGCATTCTCATTCTGTGCTTTGATACCATCTCTTCGCAAGAAGAGTGGTGAAACGCTCACATTATATGCCCTGATACCACCTGTCACGGACCTAGCGGAAAAGCTCAATTTTGATCTTTCCATCAAGCCATACGACACTACTCGGAAGCTAACCGAGGGCATGGCCATATCATAAGCACTCCTACCTCCTGAACTTCTACACTTAGTCAATTTTCCAGCTACATGTGCATACAACAAATCAACTAAGTACAAGAGATAAGAACACGAGATCCTCAATCTTCCTATAAATGTAATTACTTCGATGCCCATCTAAACTCTATGTTTAGAGGTATGTTTCCAATAGTCCATGTAATCAAAGATGAATGATTAACATGCCATAGTTCCACATGGTTACATATAACTAAGCTATATGTTAGACTTGTATGCACATTTCCAGTATATTACTCTTAATTCAAAGTTGCTCCCTACAGGGATAGGATATGATAGTTAGCTTAGATTAGGAATAAATAGATAATTGATAAGGCAGGGGCAGTAAGACGAGGGGTAAGAACCTGCGCATCGCTAGTGTGGTTTATGCCTGTCAATTATATGCATTTAATTAGGGCACTTGCATCTCATACTAAAATAAAATCACTTAAACGGTGAACCGGGCCATAACCGGTAAAGAATTTAAACAGTTACACTCACGGTAGCCGGACCGTTAATCGGACGGAATCCCCACACCAAACAGTGAGCAATCTAATTGGGCTTGCTTACCGGGGACAATCCCTACTATTGGTGCATAGATTTTCTGGGCATCAACAGAACCTTATTTTCCTCCCACAATCATCATAAAGGCCTTGTCAAACCAATCCTTATTGTGAAATAACTCTTCATGGTGCCCTTATCTTACTTGTATGGAACTTATCACTTTTAGAGGATGTGTGTTGCAATTCAAGGCCTTGATCATTACTCATTAGCCCAAAAATATTCATTTAGTGTCTAATTACTAGGATCTATCCCCCAACTATGGCTAAAGCCTTAAAACCCATCCATGATGCACAAAACATCGTATTGGTACCCATATCTCACTAGAAGGACAATGATCTCACATAGAAGATATATTGCATAGATTTTAGCATTATTTATGGCCTTTTATTCCTAAAGGATTCATATAGGTCCAAGGGAAATTATTTTCCTACATTGACCATAGTCAATGCATTAAGACCCATACTTACCACACAAAACCTCATAATGGTACCCATATTCTATTTGGAGACCAAAGGTCACCTTTGAAGGTATTATGTTGTGGTTTTGGGTCCTTTTGATGGCCAATGATACTTAGAGATCAGTTTATGATGTAATGAACTTATTTTCCTTCATTGACTATGGTGAATGCCTCAAGACCCATCCCTATTGCATAAAGACTCCTAAATCCATCCATATCCCACTTGTATGCTAAATATTCACTTTAAATGGCATATTTCATGATTTGAGGGGATGATCATGGCCTATTATCTCAATAATATTAATTTAGGGCACACTCCCACCAATCACTCTCCCAAGCATGGTTTGAGACTCATCCCTAGTGCAAAAAATCTCATGTTGGCACTCATATCCCACTCTAAGTACAATGATCTCCTATACAGAGCATTATGCTTTATGTCCTTATTCATGTAAATTGGTCCCCATAAGATTCATATGTAGCTTAAGTGCCTTATTTTCCTCCAATGCTCATTGACAAGACCTAGAGACCCATTGCTAATATCCAAGGCTTTATAGGGGAAACTGTATTCCACTTGGAGGATGATTATCTTCTTTAGAAGACCTATGTGGTGGTTCACATCCTTAGAAGCCTAATTTAGAGCCCAATTCTCATGTTTTCCTCCCCTTACATTAGTCAAGTCCTTAAAAACCATTCCTCATGTGAGAGATCTCTTAAGATCATCCATATTACCAATGGAGGTCGAATATCCTCATTAGAGAGACTATTTGGTGGTTTGAGGTATCGATCATGTCCTAAGAATTTAGTTTATATTATTTTGAAAATAAGAATATGCATATGTAGAAACATAAAATTATCATAACAAAATCATGTGCATGTCTCTTCAAGACATTTCCAGTGATCTAAAGAACTCCAAAACTTGATGTCTCAGAAGAAATTTATGGAAAAAATAATGAAATATTTTTTATATTAAAAATAATGTGCACTCATTTTAGAACGTGTGTGTGTGTGTGTGTGTGTGTGCTATAACACATGTGCATTATGTAAAATTTTATTCTTTTGGCACCATTGTCAATTTCAAAATATGTGTTTGTTGACTTGGTTGGTTTGGATGTAGGTTTGGGTGTAGGTTTGGAATGACACACATGGTGGTATGGGTTGCAAGCACTTTTTCATAATGCTTCTCAATAGTTTCATTTTTTACGTTATTTTGAAATAGGCAACACAAATCCTTCATCGATGAAACTAGAGACACATATAGATTCATCAATTTAGATTTTCAAATATATACCTTTTTTTTTAATTATTATTGTTTACTATTTTTAATTTACTTTTCACTTGATAGGTATCAAAATCCTAAAATGCTTGTCTATTTCTCATGCTATAACATTTTTGTGTTTGATCCATTTTTAAAATAAATTATACTCTGCACTAGAACAAACAAATGTCTACAATTTGAAAAAAAAAATGGATTATATATGTTAAGACCATCGTACCCTACACTAACGCAAAACCTCGTAATTTCAAGGGTATGATGAATTTTTTAATTCATAAAAAAATATTAAATTAACATTACAAATTTTGAAAAAATAGTTGTGCACAAGAACAATCGTTCTCTACCTTCATACCAAAAATTGTAATGAAGTTCCATCATTTAGGTATTTAACACCTGCACCAACGATGACATGTGCATTATGTTTTCCCTGAAAAATAACATACCAATGCTATAAAAACTTTAATTTAACATATTTATACAAAAAATCTATTAAAAAACTTATATATTTGGGGTGCAACTAAATTTCCTACATTTCATCTTCTTACACCATATTCAAATTCATTATGGAAGTACGTCAAATCATCCCTCCAAGTCAACAAATTGTTTTCTTTCCATGTTTGCATTGCCACTAACGCGTCAAAGAGATCATAATTAGCTTACACTCACCCATCAACATCACTCAAATAAAGTCTCATTCATGAACACCAGTCCCACTCTCAACATTATGCTCCATATTCTTCTTATTACTTATTTCTTACAAAGCCCTTCTCAATTAGTTTTATTTTGTTTCCTATCCACCCTACCCTAGGCGACCATGCCCATGTGATTCTATTAACATCAATGAACATATTTTCTATAAAACCAACAACCCATTGTCATATATATATTTAGTAACAACCTCAATTACTATAAATTTGAAAATTTAAAACACTTCAGAAAAACTTTTACTCACATTCATGATCACTCGTGTTTCTTATAACTCTTTTGATTTTAAAGAGATATTCAATCTATCCATAATGAAATTTCGTAACTCCATGTCTTTCTCTTGATATCAAGAGATACATAAATTACCTATATCAAATAGCAAGGTTTATCCACTATTTCATAATTCTTTTATGGATTATAATATCATAACTTGTTCTCTATAAAAAAAAATCATATATATATATATGCATCCGCTAACTTACACACAAAGACAACATGCAACATAGATCGGATCCATGCTTTGAATTATGACCAAGGAACAGAGTTTTAATGGCTTAATCGCAGATCGCATCGATTATATGTTCAGTTAGATTTATGAACCGAGAACATAGTATACAAATTAAAAAAGATTTAAAGCCAACCTGTACTCGTTATCATATCAACAGAGTTTATAAAAGAATCCAATTCTATCCATAATTAAACACATAACTATACAGGATCTCAGAGTTTCGATTCCATCCATTGGCCATGCGAAACTTACACAGGATTCGATTGTTTACACACAGTTTCGAACTACACATGACTTTCAACATTATTCCCTAGATAACTAAATTCATAAATCATCCTGACATTACGTAATAATGAATAGAGAATACATCTCTTTACTATTAATGATTTCTATTTTGAACTTTGTGTATATCATAGAGATTGATTGTCGACCATGGTTTCTACACTGTAATGACAATTTAACAAGATCTTCCCTCTAAACAATAGTTGTTTGTTTGATGGGGATCATTTCCATTTATGAAACAGAGATCTATACTATGTATTATAACAACAATGCGTCCCAGAAACATGGTCGATTTATTTAGAATCCACGCAGACGATTTATTTAAGATTTGCTCAATTGTCCCCAGACCGAGCACCCCATTAATATCTCCCAAGCCCTATTTGCATTCTCTGAACATTTCGATGCTCCACACTCAGCGGGAACACCAAAGCTCACATTCTGTGAACGTTTCGAGGGACCTTGATGTTTAGACAATGAGGATTGCCTCTGGGATTCCTGCCACATCCCAAAACTGTCAAACCCCTTTGACCACCACTAAATAGTATGGAAGTTTAGGAGAGGGGTGCCCCGTAATCCAAGACACAACCATTCCCCTCTTAGAGTCCAATGCTCATGCTTCATCCTAGGTTCTTAGGATCGTATAAACCAAGAGCACCTGAGTGGGCCTAATGGTTAAGAACATGCGTTATCTCCATGGAGGTCATGGGTTCAAAAGCGGCGGGGGGTAGGGTTGCTCATTGGCCCGCTGTGACAAGGCTTGAAGGGTAGGCGACCCCTGGGATAAAGGGTCTCGGGATGTCTCGGCCCCTGCTGAGTCACAAGTTTCTGGTATATCTGGCTTGCGGGCTGTTGGATATACCCTTGGGAGGTTGTTGTTCCCATGGTTAAAAAAATAAAAATAAACCACCTTTGGGAGTATGATCACTTTTTGAAAATGGAGATAGTGGCTTTCTAGAAATAATGGCTTCCTCGGGAACAAAGATTCTAAAGACAAAAATTCAATTACTAGGCCAGACGGGCTATTGTCTTTTTGGCGAGAGTTCTTTCGCTGATCAACATATGGTATTTTTTCTCTGGCACAACTGAAACAAAGGCTAAATACTGATGATGTTCAGTACCATAAGTGCTAAGCTAATGTTGTTCAGTACCAGAGTTGGTCTTTCATTTGAAGGACCAACAATTGAAGAAGTTCAAGAATCAGTCATGAAGTAGAGTTTACTCGAGGGCTAGTCAACCTTTGTGGTCAGGGCCTGTTGGCTCCTTCTTTTTGAAGTTGACCAGGACGAAGCCAAAGAAGAGAATTTAAAGGAAGAATAGTGGAATAATAATGGAAGAGTAGCGAAACAATAGAAAAAGTAGTAGAAAGTACTAGAAGTTGTGGAAGAAAGGTAACAACCGCAAATGTTTTGGACCCAGCGCATAAGTATAAAAGGAAGAGAAATATGAAGAGGAAGAGAGGGAGAGAAGGGTTGGAAAGAAAGTATCTAAGCTAAGGAGATCTTAGCATCATAAGAGTCAATTGCAGACAACGATATCCAAAGCTGTGTTATGGGTTTTGTAATGGGGTTTTTGGGTTTTGTTGTATCACACGACGATTAATTCCACAGTGAATGTAAGGCTTAAGGCCATAATGTTGCTGCTATAATGAGGATATGATTATATAATGAAAGAGATTGTTGGTCCCTCTTAAATTTTGTGTTGAACATGTTTTTGTAATGTTTCCGCACTTGTCTTTGTGATGGTTTCTTTCCGTTTAACAATATTTATTTCGATGGGTGAATGAGGAATCTGTTTAAGTATTATTGTGATATGATGAATGTTGTTGTAATGTTTGTTGTTGTAAAACCCCATCGCAACCATACAATTAACTAATCCCTACTCTACATCGGCCTTGGTTGTGCATCGGGTGAGACCTTCCCCAATTAAGGTGATTGCAAATGCTAGCACATTAGACTACCACAACACCCTTTTGTTGGCCCATGCGCAAGAACCCTAGTCTCCATTTTGCGCTAACACATTGAACATGCCACATGATAGTTGTAGGTAATTAATCAAATGATAGATTGAGGGTGAATTGTTTGAAAATGCATTGGTTTATAATGTAAAAATAGAACATAAAGAGGGTTGTAAAGGGGGAGATTGATCTTCTATAATTCAAAGTTATTATGTAGATCAGTATTGACCTACCACACATATGGCAAGGATTTCTATGCCTTGGTTCAAGTACTTAAGAAGTGGAAGCACTATATATTTGGTAAGGAGACCATCGTCCATGTTGATCACCAATCTGTTCAATACTTGTGGCGTAAAAGTAAGCTCCAACAAGTAAGTCACTATAAATGGATGGGATTTCTCTCAAAGTGTAGTCCAAAAGGTAATGAGAAATATAGTATCTCTATTTAGGATGAAGCTCCTTGGTATCCCAAAGCATACCAAGACATTGTTAAAGAACACATGATTCTTACATCTTCTCCCTTGATGATATTTTTGCAAGGCATGAGAATGCGTATATTTTTGAACCTATAAACAACTAGAAGCAGATAGTCATGTCCCTTCATTGTTCTTGAAAAAACACCTACAAAATCCATGGAGATGATCTCCCATGGTCTAGTAGGGACAAGGGAGGGTATAACCCTTTCTTTTTGTTACTCGGCTTGTTGGTACAACAATGTATGCATCCTCTAAAAAACCAATCTACCTCTTCAATACACATATGTTTGTAAGTTGGCAACTGTCTTCCCAGCACCAAAATGCCCTACAAATCTAGAGATGTTATCCTTTCTAAGAAGATGTAGTCTTCGACCTTTAGGAACAAAGAGCTTATCTAGCTTCTAGAGAAACCCATCTTGGAGATGATAGTGAGCCTTACTGTCACCCTCTTCTACTTAAAATTGACCTTGTACTTATTGAAACACCTCTTTAAATTCCTCATATTTTGTGTTTTCCTCATTGTATGCATCATGGATGTGGATGTCCTTGAAAGAATGTCTATAAACTTATTAGTGTTTCCCTTCTTATATTTGATGATTAGATGAAACTATTGTAAAAACCCATCCTCTCGTATTGTATGGTTTGATGAAGTTTACTATGGGCCTACAAATACTGTAATGGTTGGTGATCAATATGGATTATGATCTCCCCTCTGATCATATAATGCTTATATTTCTTAACAACTTGAACCAGAGCATAGATTTCATTGTCATATGTAGGGTAGTTCATGACTTAACCATGAAACATTTCAGAATGATATCATGTTGGCTTGCGTCCATGCATTAAGACTCTCCCATAACATATACACTTGCAATTATCTCTACTTAAAAAGTATTCAACAAATTGAGCAATGCAAGAATTAGTGATTAGCTAATCTTTCCTTTCAAATATTCAAAATATTTATACTGACTCTTCCCCACTGGAAACTCTTGGCACTGTTTGTTATGGCTTGGAGTAATGTAGTCGTAGTTGAAAATGATGATATAAACTTATGTAAGTACTATGTTGACCCAACAAACCTCCCAACCTCAGTGACATTGGTAGGAATTGTCCACTTTAGGATGGCCTCCATCCTTGCAGGATATATCTTGAGTTTACCGACCCCAATCACATACCCCAAGTACACCAATGACTATTCGGAAAATTCACATTTCCTAAATTTTGTCAACAATTGATGTTTTTTTAGGGTCTCTAATGCCCACATGAAATGTAAGATATGCTCTTCCCAGTTAGAGATATAAACCAATATATCATCTAAGTACACTATTACAAATCAATCTATAAAATGGCGAAATTCATCCTTCATCAAACACATAAATGTAGTTGGTGCAACACATAAATGAAAATGCGATGCCATCCATTCATATAGACCTTGCCTTGTATTGAAGGTAGTCTTCTAGGTGTCTTATTATTTGACTCATACCTCATGGTATCATGATTTAAGATCCAACCTGGTGAAGTACTTGGCATGTTATAGTTGATCTAGCAAGTCATCAATCATGGGAAGAGGGTATGGATTCTTTAGGGTGATCATATTTAAATCTGTGTAGTTGACACACATTCCTAAAGTCCCATTATTTTGGCGTGCTATGATCATATGTGATCCATAAGGTGATTTTCTTGGTCTAATTACTCCTTGCTCCAACAATTGCACCAATAATTGCATCTTTACTTCATCTATTTCTAGGATGGATTGTTTGTACAATCCAATATTCTGCAATAGGGAGTTTGGCAACAATTGTATCTCATGCTCCACTTCCCTCTTAGGAGGTAACCCTTTAGGATCCCTTAACACTTATATGTATGCTTGAAAAAAATCCTCCAACTGATATTTCTACTCTTTAGTACATCCCTCTAGATATTCATTTATCCTTACTGATTCATCTCCTAGATGATTCTCTCTCAAAAAGAGTAATGCAAACTTCCTACTTGAACTGATCAATTTTTTGTCTTCGTTAACATACAATAGAGAGATCTAAGTTTTACCTTTATGTGCATTGATGCTGAAGGACTTCTCATCCTTGATTAGGTGGTACTACTTTGTTCTTCCCATTAAGGTTACATCCCTCAAGTAAATTTAGAGGCTCCCAAACACTACACACACACACCAACTAGAACTAGGTCTACCACAACTTCATCAATATGGTTTGCACTTGAGGAAAATTTTATTCTACATTGCTTAATAACCCTAATATTTGCATCCTTATAATTTACCCATCCCAATATATATGGTTAATGATGGTCATGAACTTCCAATCCAAGCTTGCTTATCAAATCTTATGCTATGTGGCTGGCCTAAGAATCAAAATCAAATAGAGCATCAACCCTTTTCTTCTTGACTTGGATATTAATATGGAAGAGTTTAGTCATATCCTTTTATTCTTTGGGATTAGGATACTCAAATTAGCTTCCTTCTGCACAGTAGTGTAGACAATATTTTCATATACATCTAAGCTACTCTCTACCTGGTTTCGTGAATCCATGGCTATCATGTTATTCTTTTGAGCATTGTTCTTAAAATTCTTCGGATTCAAATAAAGATGTAGCCATTATTACTTATCTTCTATGTTACTATCAATATTACAATGGTTGTAATGGTTGTTTGGATCCTTTCTTTTATGTGATGTGGTTGTTTTCTTCTCATACTTTCCTTTCCACTTCTCCTTCCCTCATTGGAAGCATCTTGGTGGTCTTTCTGCTTGGAACCACTTGGTTTTTCTGTGGTCTTTCCCATATTCTCTAGACATTGTACTGGCACATAGGCTTCATCAATTTTCCTAGATTTGAAGAGCATCACTTTCCTCTCTAAATGATTGTCTAGACGACTCAGATACTTGAGTAGTACATCCTGGTTCTTGGGAGATATACACAAAATAATGGCCATTTTTATGAAATCAATCAATGTACTCTTGCACACTCTTCCCTTGCCTCTATCGGAAGTAGCACCAACGAGTCCACTAGTCATGTTCATACCCAATAGAGTAGAATTGGGACATCGTGAGGGTTTTAAATACCTCCCACTTAGTTACTAGGGTATCACCCCCTATCCTAAGTTTCTCCATGTGACTGCCCCACCAAGTTAGGCCATGGACCTCTAACTTCTACTGATCAAAAGAAATATTTTTCTCCTCATATGTTATGGTGACTAGAATAAAATTCTAATCGCTGCACCCATTGATTCAAATTCACACCCTCATTCTAATCTTAGTAGGGTTTGATGTCCACTTTCACTTCCATTTTGAATAGAGATTGTGAAGGAGTGATGGCATTGCATCTTGGTTTATCTTTCTCAAGCTTCTTTTTTTGTGTCTTCTTTGGGTCTTCATTGTCTCTCAATTTCCCATCCAATCCAACTTTTGAGTTAGAGCTACCAAACTCCCACAATGATCAAACTTGTTCTCTAGAGGTCATGTCATGAGAGATGACAATGACTGAGGCTCTAAGATTTCTTCCTTATGCCACTTCCTAGATCCTATAACTTTCAGCAAAATCCCCAAAGAAAGATACCCTGATACCAATACGATCTATAAAATGTCATTGATATTCCATTGGAACAATTCATCAAAACATATCTTCTAATATTCTACAATGTCTTATTATGGAACGTTTTACTTTAGATTGTATACTTAAATTCACTCACTTAATGTTGAAATAAATTGAAATGAGAGAAGAAAGTAAAAATAAGACCATCCACACAATAAAATCAAGATCTACCTCAGGAAAACACAATATAAAAAAAACCCAGCTAGAAGGTGAGGCCTCTGCTTTGCTCTTTTCTTCTCATATCTAAAATGAAAATACATATAAAGGGTCACTCACTATGGAGTTTCCATGGAAATTGTGTCCAATATGGTTGTTGTAGGATCGTATACGTCCCTTTTAATGCTTCTATATCCCAATCCCATATGCTCTACTAAGATATGGAACAATAAACAATACAATAAGAATGGATCTGCTTGTTTTCCTAATGCCCCAATATTTAACACATCCTAATAGTTGTCTAGGGTGAGGATTAGGGTTTTTGGTAAGGGTTTTGGACCGTCTAGAATCTTCTAGAAAGTCCCCATGTGAATAGCTCCACCTATGTGAGCAATTGAGCTGGTGTGGCATCTACTTAGTATCACGGTGTCGTTGGGATAGATGTTAGTGGCGTGTGTTTCTAGCTTTGAAAATGCCTCCTTCAACTCAGCCCTTGGATTGTTATTATTATACTCATCCTCTATGGCTAGGCTTCTTAGACTACTTCCTTATGCCACTTTCTAGATCCTAGAACTTCCCACTGAAACCCCAATGAAAATTTATTTGATACCAATATGATTTGTAAACTAGCATAGATATTCAATTGGAAAAGCATGTAAAAATAATCTTATAATATTCTACAATCTCTTATTATGGAGTCTTTTACTTTAGATTGTAGATTTAATTCTTGTGTACGTACCTTTACTATCGTATTCTATTTTATATGTCGTAGTAGTTGAAATTTTGAATGGTGATTTTATTTATGTGTAAACTTTTAAATACAAAAAATAGTTGAATTGTCGAACAAAGGCTCATTGTAATCATTTTAAGTTTAAATATCTTTTGATGATCTGGCCATCGGAACATCCAATGCATTTTATAAATGATGATGATGAGGATGATGACCGTTCACATTTGCAGAGACAAAATTTGGTCTATCAAACCTTGAGGGAAAAATGGTCAAAAACTACTTGAATGTATATATATTGTTGGTACCTCCCCCATATGCTAAGGCTCTTAAACACGGCATGTGTTTCTTATAGATATATTTAATTATTGCTAAAAAGAAAAAGAAAAAATCTCTCAATCACTTTTTGCTCCAAGTTACTTTTCTTTCCATCGTTGAAAAGAACATCAACGCTCGAGTTTTAGAGTCTCTTCCCTGATCATTATACGCTCTCGAATGGTTGTCAAGTTTTCAAAACTTTTCTTATTTTCTTTAACTCACTGTCCTGCTCAATTCTGGCCGAAATGTGAAAGACAGAACAGACACAGGAGATAACAATTACAACGCGCCCACCGTGGGGCTCGAACCCACGACCACAAGGTTAAGAGCCTTGCGCTCTACCAACTGAGCTAGACGGGCTGTGGTATACTCAAATATATAATGTGTAACTGACGTGGATCATCTGTGCTGTATTGCCGATTTGACAGGTTTGACACCCTACGAGATTATCGTCAAGCAATTTTCTTTTAAATTCCTCGATGAAACTTCAATTTTTTTCTATTGAATTCTAAAACAAGCCCAGAGTCTGATGTTTTCTTTTCTCCATAAGCCTCAAAAACAGAAATACCGGTTGTGCTGAGGAGCTCAAAACTCAATAATCCATCATCTCTTACATTGTATTCCTAGCAATAATTTTGCACATTTTGTAGTGCTGATCAGTTCAAATTTTCAACAAAACCCACGTAATCCATCATCTCTTCCATTGTATTACTAACTATAACTTTGGACATTTTGCAGATTTTTAGCGCTTATGCATTTAAAAAAAATAAAAATTAATATAAAAATATAAAAATAAGAGCCACGAGGTGGTAATGTCCTTCTGCTTTTGTATTTTTATTTTATTTTATTTTTTTATTAGAGAAATCATCCAATTGGGATGGGGCTCGTACTTGCGTGACATGAGGTTGATTCTCGTTTGCTACAACTATACACCTAGATGCACCCACACAACCCCTCAACATGGGGCATGAGCTAGCTGAGATTTGAACCCGTGACGTCGCAAGGAGTGTCTTAATAGTGCATTCTATCGTCACTTGGTCTACACCCCTAGGGACAACACTCTTGCACCTTTGTTTAATAAATATAATGTTTTTAAGAAGTCTTTACACATGTATACCATGAAATGTGCAACATGTTTGTTTGAAGAAAAATAATTAATAATATCTAAAGTAGAAGAAATGACAATAAACAATTGTATCTAAAATTATTTAATATTTTTGCATTTATGGAAACAAAACTTTTCAAAATCTCAAATATCAAATTTCATCGCATAGAGTGCAACTTGCATGTCTCTCGGATAAGTGAAAAACTAACAATAAAAACCTAACCTAGCCCCTCCAATAATACATTATTACTCAGTTTTCAACCCATTGGGTCATTTCCCATTTTTATAAAATTAGCATAGATCCATCTTAAAGGGGATCTACCAAGCATCGAGAGGGATCAAATCTCTCGAAATGCAAACCCCTTTTTAGAGTGCAAATGTTGAGGAGCATTTTAATTTATGTAATTTGCGTAGTTTTTATATATATGTCGTTATAAATGTTTTAAATAGTCGACATGTTTTTTTATAATATTTTATTATTTTTTCAAAAGGATACCTATTAGCGCCAAGATGAGCACGGAAGGAGTTACACATCTCTCCCTACTAGGTTGTAGAATGCGCCTCTTCAACGCAATAAATTTGATAATTTAAAAACTTTATAATTCTATTTCCGGGGCCAAATATCAGAGACGAATATGCCATATCTAGATCGCATTTGACGTGCAACTATAATACTTATCTTGAACAGGATTTGACATATCCCAACAAACTCCCTGACATATCTGGTATCACAAATTAATAAAATAACATGTTCGAAAGGAATCAAAATGGTACTAATATGCCACCCTAATTTGTAATCATTGGTATTGGAGACCACTTGAATGCTCACATATCAAATTGTTGTTGCGTCGAAGATGCGCATTCTACAGCCCAGTAGGGGGATATGTGTAACTCCTTCCGTACTCATCCTAGAGTTGACATGTGTCCATTTTAAAAAATAATAAAGTATTATAAAAAAAAACATGTCGGCTATTTAAAACATTTACAACTGAATATATATAAAACTACACAAATTAGATAAATTAAAAAGCTTCCTCAATATTTGCACTCTAAAAAGGGATTTGCACTTGGAGAGATTTGATCCCTCTCCACCCTTAGTAAATCCCCTTTAAAATGGATCTATGTTGGTAGCATCTTGAATCCACTTAAATGTTCAATTACACACATTGGGTGCTAGTGGATTCTAGGGGTCCTTACTCATCCCGTCGATGTTTGTACTTAAGAGAGAATTAGTATTCCTCAGCAAAATTACATGTCAATTCTACAACTATGCACCTATGAACATCCAACACCAATAACTAGAATTAAATTTGAGCAGAAAAGTCAAATTCGCCCCCACAAAAATTCCATCGATTGAAATGAACAAAAATCATGCTCTACCTGTCCAAAGTACAAAGCTTCTCAGGCTGCCCATACTATTGTTGAAGCCTTTGGACACTTAAAATTTCATCAATGTTTTACATTGAAACACATTTAACCTCAATTTCACAAAAGAATTAAGTTTCAATTTCAAGATTTTTGGCCTTCACGTTGTCAATGGTGTATGAGCTCTCAACATCCAATGTTATTGTCTTGTTGGTGAGGGTTTTGATAAATATCTGCATGCCACCTCTCAGTGAGAGCATGAGATATAGAGTGGGTTCCTTCTGGATATTGTAGTCGGCAAGGGTTTTGCCATCTTCTGACTGCTTTTCAGCAAAGATCAAATGTTGTTGATCCGGGGGAATGCCTTACTTATCCCGGATCTTGGATTTTACATTGTTTAATGGTATCAGAATCTCAACCTCAAGAGTGATCGTCTTGCAAGTGAGATTCTTCACAAAGATCTACATCTTGAAAAACAGAATAAAGATAACAAAGACGGCCTGCAAATATAATCAGAGGTCACTGTAATACTTAAACTAAAAAGTAGCAAGAAAAATAACGCCATAATCAAAGAAAAAAAAGCAAGAGAGCTATAGAAAGCATGACATACAATGAATTTTAAAAACAAATACATCTTAAAACCATTATAGAAGCCTATC
This sequence comes from Larix kaempferi, assembly GCA_027924585.1. NCBI lineage: Eukaryota > Viridiplantae > Streptophyta > Pinopsida > Pinales > Pinaceae > Larix > Larix kaempferi. The sequence continues at coordinate 12,879,052 of BSBM01000088.1, read as the reverse complement.
ATAAATTGAAAACTCACCATCATAAATACATGCAGCCCATGAAGACTAAAAACAGAGACGTAGACTTTAAATTTTCGCTAACAAATACCTTGAAAACAAAATATTAGCAATCTACAATCAGAGGCACATAAGAAAATAACATAAACCATAACATAACTTGAACTGGACTAAATAAAAAGCTAAGAAACCCATAAAAGTAAAACATTACATGGAAAAAGTCATTAAGCACTTGTCAAACTTTAGCAAGAAATTAAGAAAACATCTTAACATGAACCCACAAAAGATTGTTCAAAGAAACCCTAAAGTTCTCAGATGTCTCAATTTACACCAACAAAAGCTATAAATTTGAACTCTCGCTAGGAGTAAAGCTCTAAACAATCAAACTTTAGCCATATAACAAAGAAAACGTCATCAAATTAAACTAAGAGTGTAACCCATTACAAGGTTGGATACAAAGCCTAAACAATAAACTCTGAGGAGACTAAAATACAAAAACTCTATCAGGTCTCAGAGCTAAACAATATCTATCTACAAAAACAATGAATACCTAAATTATCATTTTTTTTCCAAAAGAAATGGTAGAAAAAATACAAATATGGGGATCCATACGGGTCAAAGGAGACATGAACGAGATAAAGAGCATATAATCCCTGATAAAGTTCAGCCATATCTACGAGATTGTAACACTGGTGAAATTCATTCAAACTTAAATGTTACGAGCAATGGAAATTCAAACACTTCTGAAGAGGCCATACTTGTAAAGAAGATCTCTTTAGAATGCCACAAAAAAATGGGAATATTGAGTGGATGAGTCTTATTATAGTCATAGTAGTATAATTCATCTTGTTACTTATTTTTTTTCATATCCGTAATCGTACTCGAATTATGCTACTATGATTATCATTGAAACATGGATTCTATTTATAAAAGTTGTGACAACAAATTTTGGGGTCCTAACAGGATTTCATTGATGAAGCTCATTGTATTTCCTTTCCATTGCTCCAATTTGTTGCATGCACAACCAAATATAGATCTAGGATGCTCATATAAGCCCTGCAACCCCCGTTCCATACATGTATTTTGTGTGAAGAGGATGAATCACTGATTAGATAGGTACTAGGAACATCGAAAAAATTGCATGATGATTTTATAAGTTACAATTCAGTGGCAATAGCATACCTTAGGTTTTCGTCTATCTCCGGGTCGATTCCCTCCCAAGCTGCAATATTCTGGCAACGGTTTACTGAAGGCTCTACACAGTGTGTGTATTTTTAATTTCTGTTGTTGCCATGGCCAGAGTAATTTTTATTTCAAAGAATCGTCAATTTTCTGTTTCATCCATCAATCTTTCATCATTGCTTGCAACCGCCCTGGCATCTCTGTGTACTTCACTTTTTCCACATTTACTTCATTTTATAACTTCAATGTTCCATGGTTGGAATTGTCTCAGGTTGCAAGAAATTATAAAATTAACTTACCTTCCATGCAGTAGAATCTATTCCACTTGCGATATATGCCAGGCGTACTTTCCGTATCGATAGGATGGTAGTTGTCTCGGAGCTGTATTGTTCTCTGTCGATTAGTGTTTTTCTCCCTGCACCGATTGAATCCTATACTTGCATAGTTGCATGGAACTTGTGGGTAGACCTCCTTGATAGACAAAGATTTGGTCATGCCAAGGAAAAAATAAATGGGAACAATAACTACGAACAATGAGTTACATACAAGCATAGGTGTAGTGGTACATAATGTGTTACTATCAGTGTTATAATCAAGGGCCTCGCCAATTGGCTATTTTTTGGGCTTTTTTTCAAAAAAGAAAAATCACTATTTAATCATTTTCTGTCTCTAATATCGCCTATATTTACATAAAATATGTTTTTTTATCATAATATTCACCAAAATCTACACATTTCAGTAGTAAATTGTATGTTTCATATTTAATATTTGCCTACTTATCTATATAGATGTTTTTTTCAAGTCCAAAATAATCGCTTTGGATACTATACTTAAGTACAATATTAGAATCCTTAATTTTTTTCATATTGTTCCTTAACGTCATCAAGCTCTCCCGATTGGACTTGGTAACCTCTTTCGATATCTTCCACACGAGAGTCGAGACAGGAAATGTCCAATGAGAGTGTCCTAGTTATTAGGATATTTCAATACTCCATCATTGTCCTACCTAACATTATTTATTTTTCCTAGTTTTTTATGATGTCATTTGCCCCCTGGTGGTGTGCAAATGTCATCTAGGATCCATCTACCACCTTTTGAGCCCTGCATGCATCATTTTAGGACCACTTCAGTCAATTCCCTATTTTATAGGAACCTACTGAGTGTTCCAATGCAGTCCACCTGAGTTATCTGACTCTCGTGGGGGGTTAGAGCTCTGGATGCCACTGATTGTGGCCTCATGCACCCTTTTCTGACTGGCATGCATGGCAGACTCACTATTGCGCCCTCCTTAGTCAGTTAACTGATTTTGACTTCAGTGAACTAAGTTTAGTTTCAGTTCAGTTGACTTTGAGTCTTCTGGAACACTCGAGCGGTAATAATCCCTATGCTAGACTAACTGAGGTTCGAATTATCCTCTGTGATTCGAATTCTCTCCATTGTATTATCATTGTTCATTATACTGATAATTGAGTAGTGTGACATTATTCTACTCCTATCTGAGTTCTGTTGCATTATTATTCTTCTGCTCTTTTTTAATGCAGTTTTCACTCTTATTCAAATTTTATGCTCATTCTTTCTTTGTGAGGTATCCTCAGCTCTTTAGATTTGTTGTGACTTAGAATTTCACATGGTATCAGAGCCTTTTGAGCGAATAGGTTGAGCAACTACTTTCGGTAGTGCACCAGAAGCCTTTGGATTTCCACAGCAAATCCTGGTGCCATAGCATTGAATTCATTGGAGAAATCCAATGAGGTCTATCCAGGTGTGAAGGATCCGGATAAAAGTGCCTACTGTCCTAAAGCAGTTCTCAGTAGTAGTCTACCTCCATTATTGAGAGCTTTTTGCAGGTTATTCGATTTTTTGTGTGCATCAGCAGTTTGTTGTTGTTGCGACAATTATGTTGCAGTAGCAGTAGCAGATATTTTCCATTGTTTTTGTAGGTATTCTACAACAACTTCCATGAATCTGAAAGAAATTCCTCCTCTCTCTCCATTCAACTATGATGAGTGGAAACCAAAGATGATATCATATCTGAAGAGACAAGGTCTTTTTGATATGTGTATTGGTGTTATGAGAGATTTTTCTTCCTATGAAGAATAGAATGATTGGCTAAATGAATGTGACGGAGCCTTTGGAGCAATGTGTATTGCTATGTAACCTAGTATGCACTACCTCATTGATATTGTTGAATATCCAAGTGATCTATGGACCCAACTGGACAAAGCATTTGGAAAGCAGAATGAAGAGATTGGTGCAAATTATTTGGAGAACAAGCCAAGTGATACATTCTTAAGTGTTCTCTTTAATTATGTCTCGACCTCAATCATATCTCACAATGAAGTTGTTCAAGATGAATAAGAAGCTGCATATTCAACACTCATGTTCTCAATGTCTTCTATTTCGAATTATGAGCAAGATAAGCCAACAATCAAAATATTTCCGTTACCAGGTAAGATTTAAAAGCAAGGAAATTGAATCGAACCCACCTCATGCCCAACCTTAGCGCTTCTATCTTCTACAAAGAGACCAACCTTGTGGAGGCCTTGGGTTTTGATCACCTCTGCTTCCTCCATCGTTTCAATTTTTCAATTCTCTCTGTGATGGATTCATTCAGATAAGTCGCATGAATTCATGCATGCATTCTGATGTGTTTGTTATGTCCAAGTGGAATAGGAAAAGGTGGATTATAAAGACATATACATCGCAACTAGAGGAATCCTAGACCCCTTAGATTGATTGGAATATCATTATTAAGTTTGAGGGTAAGCACCCTTTTCTTCAGAAAAATCACTAGCTTGTTATTGATTATGGCATGTTATTGATTATGCCAAAGTCTTTGAATGCTTGGTTCTTATTGATAATTTGTCTACCAAAGTCTCCAAAGTTCTACCCAAGCTCAAGAGCTCGAGCTTTCTTTGTGGAATTGATTATAAGAAATTAAGATTGATCTTTTAACATACCCGACCATCCCTTTAACACTTTTGATATGGTGGGGTACTCCATTAATCACCATTAATTGAAATTTCTGCTATGATGCTTAATTTAAATTTTCCATGGACATGTTATACAAATAATTTTTAACAATGGAAGTACACTTATAGAAATAAATTAACTAAAATTCCTCATTCTAAAATATCCAATCATTCCTATCATGAATGCATCCATATAATGAGCATAAATTTCATGCATATAGATTCATATATACTGCAAAATAAATATTCATAGAACATAATAGAAATATAATCATGTCAATTCATAACACAGTTATAAACTTATATTTTAATGTCATCCAACTCGATATAGACAAAGGATGTTCCTCCTAGCCATAGGCACTCTGTCACTCTTATTCTTTCTATGGAAGAGACCACCCCTGAGATGGGGTTATCAGTACACAAGGGTGAAGTTTCCTCGTTTCCTCTACTCATCCGAAACTCGGGAAATTATCTAATGTCAAACCCAACACTCTTTCTCCGTCAACTTGCACACACAAGGAATGACCAAAACTCATACAAATAACAAGTTCCAAATCCACTCTACAGCTGTCCCAATCCATAGCACTCCTCCCCCATCATCCTACACAACATAAGGAATGTGATACTCTTCTCTATAAGTAGTCCCTTCAATCTATCCCAGTTCCCTTCTAATGCTCTAGCACATGCCATCCAAGGATTCTCCATGTAGGGAACATCTAGTGTCGAAACCCCTCTATAGCCATCTCAACCCATTAGCACTCCTCCCCCATCAGCTTGCACAACACAAGAAATGGGATACCGTTCTCTACATGTAGTCCCTCGAGTTATCCCCATTCCTTTCAAGTGCTCTAGCATATTCCGTGTAGTAAATATCTGTGTTGGGGCTCTAGGGACCTCGACCATAGCCCATGTTTCCTCTCCTAGACGCTATTCCAAAGGGTGAGAATGATAGACTAAACGAATGAATGTTAGAAGGAATGAAGCTCTAAGATTAATTCTCACATTATACACGCATGGCTATAACTTTCCATGTGGCACTCAAGAGGAGGCCACTTTTCCCCTCTTAATCCCCATCTTAGGATAACAATAAAGTTAAAGTGAATCAAGCCACACTCATAAACATGCCTTCAAGGAACTTAGAATAAAATCATCATATAAGGTTTCAAGTAAGGAAAATGACTTAGATTAATAAGTCACTAAGGTCATATCCCCTTATACCCCTTTCACTTCCCCCACTTGTGGAATCATAGCCCCCTATCTCTTCTTTGTCCTTCTTCATCCACATATGTCAAGGATTTATATTAAATGTCATTGTACATTGTTACAATACATCTGGCTATCCTAGACCATTTATATTTGACTTCTAGCCATATCATCAATACATATATCATTCTTTTGGGGTAAAAATTAGGGTGTTACATTCCCCTCCCCCATAATCTATGCATTGTCCTTGGTGCATCATCAACAATGTGTGTGTGTGTGTGTGTGTGTGTACAATGGTGAGACTTATCAATGTCTTTGAACATGTATAATATGCTTTCATATGACATCCTTTAGCTCCCACATTACTTCTTCTACTGGCTTTTCCACACCATCCATGTTCCTTTCAATCTTGCATAGATGTTGGCATCTCACATTCAATGCACCAAGATGGACTACTCACTCCCTTGCTGGGCTCCCAAGGCTTAGCACGTCAGCATGTACCTATCAATCATCAAGAATAAATGTGCAAGATATAAACATCCTCATGCTACAATTATTATGTCTATACGAACTCTCAATATCACCAAGTAAGCATGCATATTCATATATGAAAATACGTATGAAACTTTAATGCAATGCTTATTTGTATGAATATCTCTTTATCATCACATGGCTGCCACAGGAAATATGTTGTCTCACTTCTCTTCCTAACACACCCTCCTTGATTCCGTTAGACTTGTACGCAAATCTCTCATAACATATTCATTCAAGTTACCTCTTCCTTGCAGTCCCTCACCCTCTAGGATTAGGAATCCTCTTCTTTTTTGAACTATCTCTTGGGTGATCCATCACTCGCTAAGTATTTCTTGCACAAGAAAAGCAGAACTCACAAATCTTATTGTCAGGAATCCCACTAGCATCCTCTACTCAACCAATAATCTATGGAAATCCTAGGGTTACATTGTCCTTACAATGAGCTTCTTCCCAAGATTTCCAACTCATAATATCCATCCATTTCCTTACTTGTTATCTTGACCATTGACCTGTTTCATCAGCATAAACATACAATATCATGAGTCATATTTCTAACTATTAACCAATTTTTGAACTTGTTATTACAACAATTAAATTCTAGATAATACAACAAGTTCCAAATAATACTTATCTTTCATTGGTGTAAGCAATAGTCCTTGTCTTTGCTATGGCTTACTTTCACTACCCAAGGCGAGACATATTTTTATGCAATTATGTTCCCTCGACAAAGAATTCTTGTAGTCCATCAGCACATGACTATTTTTTCATGCAATTATTATTGCATCCACAATAGCTTATGAAAATATTCTCATAATTATGATTACTAATAATTCTATGAATTCTACTACAGACATATTCGCAATGAAATATGGCACAACATGCATTCATGTAATACATTCAACATATGTGCCCACATACATGTGTGCATAACCACAAGATTTACACAATCTATTAATGCAGATAGCCTCAATGCACCCTTGCATTGATTGATGATCATCATATCCTCATGTCATACATTTTACCATGAAGATTTGGAATAAGGTTTATACAACACCTTGACACATCACCAACCACATCCCCAATACTAGAACAACCATCTAGGCACCTTCTTCTTCAACCCAACACAACATCAAGAATATACCCTTTCTTTGCTAAACAATCCCTTGAGTGCAGTAACTAGAAGGGATTTCATTTCTTTGCAACAGTCCCTTAGGAAACCCTTCCACTTTAATGGTGGTCCAATGTTGGCAAGAAGGTTAGAGTTTCAGGCACTAATACAAATAGGGATACCATTGGACACTTTTCCAGTGCTATAAATTTTACATATCCAATAACAATATGGTGTCATTAATGACAATCTCACATGGAATTCACTTCAACATCAAGATCACAAGTCCTAACTTGCCATGGTTATTAACTCATAACCAGTATGCATACAGCATGTTATTTTTCTCATATGAATGCACTCTAATTTTTTTTACAATCATATAGGTCTAAGGATTTCAACCTTTACCATACTATATCATATTGTGACTAAGTGGAGTATCCTTCACATAAATGAATTTGAACATTACATGCATTCCAATTTATGATATTTAAATATGGCTAAGAGGATTATTACCCAATCCCTTTTCTGATGCTTATGAAATCAACATAAATAAATCCATGCTTGTATGGATTCCATCAACATCTTTAATGTCACCTTATCAATTGGTGCTTATGGAGTCTTATATATAACCCTTTTCACCACCTCTTGTTAAGCATTTTATTATCGTTATCCTTCCTTATTTGGCTATCTTCCCTATGCAATAGGATCACCTTTATATTCAACCATGCTATCAATCCATTTCTAGTCCTACAATCATCATCAACCACAATAATTGCCATTATGCACTCAATGCATATCATTTTTACCAATATGCAATATCATGTATATGCACTATGCATTATTTCTTCATATTCCCACTAGTGCATATGCATTATAGCTATTGCATTCCCTTGAATTTCCATCATTTCTATGCTTGTTGGCCATGTTCATGCTTTTATGCTACAACAATATTCATAGACTTATGTAGATTCCTTTAACATTGTAGAAACTTATTGTTTTCATGTCTTGAGCTGTCCTGAAGTCGTATTGAATATGCAACAATATTTCCTTACTTTGTGTTTACTTTACATCCTATTCACATTGTCTTGCTACTCCATTTACTCTGATCAATTATAGCCAAGCCCAACTTGGCCAATCTTGATTTCAATCCATGGCATCATTACCATATTCTTTTACTACTTCCTTTCTTGGGCCAATCTTTCTCCAACATTAGCTTGACTTACTCTTCTTATCACTTCATAGTGTTGCAATGAATTACATTCCATCTCCATTTGGAGTCTTTTCAAATTCCATTCTCTCTTGCAAACCATGCCAAGATCGAATATACTTTTCACTTGTATGAATTGTTCAAAGTTTCATTCTGGAAGTTATTGTAATATATTATGTCTTGCTTGATTTGTTGTCCTTAGGTTTCATTCAATTATGGAGTCGTCTTTCCTTTCCATGGAACTCTTCACCACAATTTTGAACTGCATAATAGGCCCAAACTCTTTGGAGTTTCTTAATATTAGTTAGCTCTTCTGGGTGAGAGGCAGTTCATAACTTCTTCCCATTATTTACACATAAGTTGTTGGTCCATATCCTGCAAATCTTCTGAGTATGCATACGCCTTCCCATAAAGATGATTCCCCAATCTCTTATGTGAGTTGTATGTTCTTTACCTACTAGTTTATTCTATGTTTTCCATTAATTGTCATTGCAGCTTGGCTGCACACAACAACCAACTACAATGGTCATGACTCCCACTTGTTTTTTCTAATTGTTGGTATCTTCCATACCCTGCCAAGTATTCTCTTATGATATATAGTAATTGTAGCTAGGGTTTTCACCCCAGCTCGTGCTAAAGAGCACCTACTAAGGATTCATGAACCCTTAGTAGCAGTTCAATAATGGATAGGAAATGATATATGAAATGAGTAAAAACTAAATATTAAAATGACATGTGCAAGTGTTAATGTAAAAGTAAATCAAAACTAAAACAATAAAAAATAAACAACCATGAGGAACTCAGTAATATAATTTGAAGATTTTTGTATTAATGGGAAAACAAGGGTTTGCAATGGTTTACCTCTAATGGTGAGGTTGTTGGAGTTCTTGCAACAGTACGAGAGTAGTGCACCAATTCTCTCGAGTTCCTTTCTCTTCTCCAAATGCCCAAGAGGTGGCCAAGATTCAACTGTAGTGGTAGAACATAAGCTCAAGGTGATAGGCTAGGGTTCAACGAGAATTTTAGCAGCATAAGGGTATGAAGAGTGATTGATTGATGTGAAATGGGGGGCCTCCATCACCTTTTATAGAGATTTTGGGTGGTGGAGTATTGGCCCATGGTTTTGGGAAACCTATAGTATTGGCAAATGGTTTTAGGGTTTTTCCCTCTTTTTGAATCTATTTTTGACTTTTTTCCCTTTTTTCTTTTATTTTGGGAATTTTTGACCCTTTTTTTAGGGCTTTTGACCTTTTTTGGAGGAATTTCATTAATTGAGGAGAGAAATAATGATTTTTTTTCCTTTTGGTAACATTTGAGGGTTTTTTAGGGTTTTGGAGGCCAAAAGTGTAGGAAAAGTGGACAAATGGGTTATGTGACTAGGGAGATGAGCTAGTGAACAATTTTTGGGTGTTAACAGATTGCCCCCTGATGTGTGAGGGAAGGAGCTCATCGTATGGATGATAGACATCATATGTATTGACTTTTTCCAGGGGTGTGAGCATTGTGACAGAGCAGAGAAGAAATTGGTTGGAGACTCGAACACAGGCTCCATACAAATTGCAAAAACTAAAAATACATGGCCTCAACAATGAATGAGGAATAATATCAATATATGGACGAGGCGGACATACCCATGCTTGTATCAATATATACAAATAATAATGAGGCCCCCCCAAAAAAGGGGACTTCAACAATACATATAGAACTGTTGTGTACATCATAATGGTCCAGAGAGGACACAAATCTGGGACAAACTAATGGTCCAACCATGACTGATATGAAGGACTGGTACATGGAAAAAATGGCATCCAAACTAAATGCGGTACCACAACAACTGATGCTCTGTTGGATCTGAAGGTGTAGATGGAATCAACGACTGAGAGTCAGAATCTCAAAGGTACACTGAACCGCATTTGAACTGGGTACTCAAGGAAGCATACAACTAGGGTGCTCCCGAACACTGTCACCAACGCAGCCCGGATATCCACGGGAACATACAACTGGGGGGTTTCGAGTAGACTCACCAATGTGCTAGAGTCAAGGGACATCTAGGGTCTTCGACCAATAACTGAAGGGATCAATACCCTGTACGAATCTTAACGATGCGATGATGGAGTTGGATTCGAGCATGTGAGAAACAACCATTCCAAGAGGCACTAAGGACTCCTCTCAAATAGTCTCTAGGCACTCACCACTAATGGAGATGAGTCCAAGATATAGGGGCCTCTGGGTGTATCCTCTGGAATAAAGGTGTTGGAATCAACAGAGGGAGACCTGCAACTACCAAGGAAATGATGTTTCCTTGATATGAGCGCGAGGTGTACAACCGAAAGGTGATGGTACTGAAGGTGAGACAGACATAATGTGGGGGGGGACAACTAAGGTCACAGAGTTGGGGGGGACACAAAATTCCTTTGTTCAGAGTATGATGGTAAGGATGACCAGGAAGTATATGAAACTAACTTCGGGGAATGGGATCATAGCTTAATGGACCAGGGATTGTGACTACAATGGGGGAGACTCAGGGGGGAACTGATGGGTGATATCAGGAGACTCTAAGAGTGGCATATCGCAGAATACTCTATACAAAGGTGACCATACTGGGGGTGTTTCCATAATGTGGGGACTAGATATGATCAGTCGTGGCGTCGAGAGGCACCGTTTTAACCTTCTTCATGGCTTAAGGAGCTTGAAGAAGAGATAGAAGTGTGCTCAAAATGGTACTGTCGTGTGGATTTGTACGAGCCCATGACAGTTCATGCTCGTGAGTGATTTAAATTTTAAGGAGTCTGAAAGCAATAAGAAGACTCTAAAATGGTGGAAAGGTACCGTCGTGTGGATTTATACGAGCCCAGGACAGTGAATGCTCATGGTTGCTTTCGATTTTAGAGAGTTTGAAAGCATTAAGAAGACTCTAAGGGGGTTTCTTTTTCATGTGTTAGTCTCCAAGGCCTGAAAAAGCATAAAAGTATGCAATGAAGAACTCTTCTAGCCGGTATGACTAGAGTATTCCTTTTTCGTAATTAGTCTACTAGGTCCGGAAAAATGGTTAAACTTATACCAGATAGACGCCCTTTCAGGTACTTTAACGAGCATGAAATGAATCAAGATTACTCAACGATCTTTTCATTGTTTTAGGAGTCAAAAAAGAGCTTAACATAAACTCCCTAAGTGCCTTTTTCGTAAAGGAATTGCTCGTCCCAGAAAATGGATAAAATTATACCGAACAAAAGTACTGGCCAAGCAAGGAGGAAGTGTTCAATCAAGGGACAAGTATGTGTACCAAGAATAGAGGGGGGGGGGACACTGATGGGGACTCCTTGCGATGAATGGTGGAAAAATAAAGCAATAAATGCAGTATGGATGGATCAAAGGACTCATGGATAGGCCGCGATGTAACAAATAACAAAAAAACGACAGCGACCGATGTGGCACGCAAATTGAGGCGGTGAGGGGCACTGAAAAAATTCCTGATTTTTTTTCAGTGAGAGTGAGAAATGGTATCAAGCATCATCACAGGCATGGAAATGTGAATCCGGAGGTGCAAACGGTGCGAACAACGAAGATCTTATGACTCTGGAATGGTCAAAACAAGATTTGGGGCAATATGGCTATAAATAGCAAAGGGACCCTCATGACACATGTCATTTTCACTGTTCAAATTGGGAGAAGTGTGGAGGGGCCCAGAAGAGGAAATTCAGATTTCTCTCAATCCGACTGGTGGAATCGAGAACTACGACTTGCAAGTAAGTCTTGCAATTTTTTTGGCATTTTTTATGCGTTTTGGTGGGGGATTGGGCCTCTAAGGAGGCAGGCCAAGAAAGGCTTGGGCGCACTGCTCTGGAGCACGTCTTTCGAGGGAAATCTTGTGCTCCAGAGCACGGGTTTCAACCGTACAGCCGCACTTCTAAAGCGTGGTTGTGGGCCATACAACCGCTCTTTGAAGTGCGGCTACGAGCCATACAACCGCCCTCTGAAGCGCAACATTTATGGAGAAATGCATGCTTCAAAGCGCGGCTGTGGGGCCCACAGACACGGCCGAGGGGCGCTCCTGTGAGGTAGAAATGCGTGATTTGGAACGCACATTTCAGCCTAAGTTGGGTTTTTTTTATATTGAGTTGATGGGCTTTGTTTGTTTGGTTGGCACGATGCCGAGAGTATCATGGAGAGAGTGGGAGCTGGGGAGCACACTGCTAGATGTGATCCCGGAGGATGAGGATGTTCAGGAGAGCTTGGCCCGGTGTGGAATTTTCAAGTTCGCAAATGTGCCCTTGATGCACATGGCCAAGTTGTTGTTGAAAAAGTTAGTAGGTTTTTGGGATGCTGACGCAAAGGCGTTCTTTATACAGGGGGAACAATTGCAGATATCGCTCACATATGTGTATTTCTTGATGGGTCTTCCAAGGTTGGGCATGATTGCGGATACCCAACCTAGGAGGTCGAGTGGTGTTTCCATGTCGGATTTGTTGGAGCAACATTGTTATGGTATTGCATATGTGCATGAGAATGCACTCTTGATCTGTGATATTGAGAGCCTGGATACGTGGGCGATAGCATCATTAGTGGTGTGTATATTGGTGTCGAAGTCAAGCCACAAGGTGTCTAGAGGACAAATGATGTTGGTGGAGTAGGTCTTGGCAGGGATGTACTTTGGTTGAGGCCAGATGTACTTGACGGCGGTTCGGCATGAGCTAAATAAGGCGAGCCGGGTAGGAGGGGAGTTATGTTACCCCTCATTCTTATGTTAATTTTTCTTCGAGCGATTGCCGAAGCTACGACCACATACAATAGTGCGTGTTGGAGGACCCAATGAGTCGCGGATGCGATGATGGGGTGATATGATGACTCGCGGGGGTGGAGGACTTGTGGGGCGGTTCTTTACTGAGGATTTGTTCACGCAATGGATGCAGCTCCCAGTGGTGATTGAGGATTACCCTTACTATAGGATGGACTATAGAGGGGATCCAGAGCTACCAAGACCTCCTGGTTAGGCATGGGGACCAGATGGTATGTGTTTATTTATCGTTTAGCATCATATTTTTGTATATTGCATAGCATAGGTACTAGCTAGAGGATTTGTATGACACTGAGATTGATGAGATTCTATTCTTTGTGCAAATATTGGATCGCAGCCTCCGAGAGGATACCGTGCATGGAGGGTTCGTGTAGAGGGAGTGTACTCTCCTGGGCGTGGGCAGGGTCAATGGCGGAGTACTTCAACAACTTTGGAGACTTTGTGGGTTGGTATTGACCACCTTCTAGATGGGGTGATAGAGGACGGCTGGCAGCACTTAGATCAAGAGTTGATCGACGTCTGATATGATGCTCCACGGGAGTGGAGGCCTATTATGAGGCGCATTAAGATGTTGGCTGAGGCGGTGAGAGCCATGGTATGAGGGGATTCCCCCTACTATGGTGAGGGGGATGAGGAGATAGAGTCCGATGAGGCAGAAGAGGAAGAGGAAGAGGAGGAGGAGGAGGACGACGACGACGACGATGATGACAGAGATGACTCTGATTGACCAGGCAATTGATGGAACTTCCCCCATGCGATGAGCAGGGGGAATTTTTTTGTATTCGGCTGTATTATATAACGAGGACGATGTTGGGGATCCTCTATGTATGTATGTGTATTTGGTGCTATGGTCACTATGAAATTTCTACCAGGATCTCTATTTATGCACATGGATGCAGTTTATGATTATGATGGTTGTATTTTTTGTTTTTTATGATGTTATATTCCTATATGATGTTGATATGCATGTGAATGGTATAATGATGCACTTATATGGTTTACTTCCTACATGATGTGGTTTATGTGCCAGTCTAGAATATTGTTAGCCATTTGGTATGCAACACTGTTTTGATTTCTAGGGACATGAGTGAATGAAATGGATTCAAACTATATGATCATTTGTTTAGTGCGCAGTAAATTTCTAAAAAGCCAAGGATCCCGTACCTGGTCATTTTTTTGAGTTGGGTGACAAGAAGCTAGGATTCAAGAAACACATGAAGGTGACTTATGCCCATCGGGAGGGAAGCAGTCGAGAGACCAGTCACGGCATCATACTCAACCTCGTTATTGGTAGCAGCACCTATGCACACTCCGTCGAGGTGGATCAACTCATGTGAGGGGGAATATAATACCCAAGATGCAGAGGTGAGGTTTGGAGACCAGCAACTTGTGCCGTCGGTGAAACCGACATAGCATGGTGGAACATGATCCATCTATGGGCATGCAGGGAAGCAAAGTGTAAGGTTATATATGCAAAAAGTAAAAAACAAAAAGGAATGAAACTGTACAACATGGACTAATGGGTCCAAAAAGTGCTAAGGGTAAAAGCATTTGAGATACAACCCATTTTGGGGGTTGCGTAAGGGGTTTCCTTCAGAATCGGTGAGGATGCATGCCCCATGCCCTAGTAAGGTGTGGATAATATATGGGCCTTTCAACATGGATTCAAACTTTCCTTTACCGTTCTTGTCATGGGCTTGGTCATAAAAAAGAACGATATCTCCTTTTTGGAAGGTACGAGGGTGGACATGCTTATCATAAGTGGCTTTGGAACATTTTTGGGCAGCCTCAATGGTTTGTAAGGTTGTTCGGTGATATTCGTTGGCTTGTTCCAAAAGGATTAAGCATTGCTCAAGTGGTGAAGTGTTCAAGAGAAGTTCAATAGCAATATGAAAAGGGGTGAACCCTGTGGCGGTCTTAGTGGAAGTACGATAAGCCCAAAGTACAGGGAAGAGCATATGGTGCCAGTTGGACTTATGTTGGTCAACGGTGCGCTGAAGGATGGTTTTTAGAATTTTATTAATAGCCTCAACTTGGCCATTCCCTTGAGGGTAATAGGAGGAGGCATACTGGTGTTCAAATTTGAGAAAATTCAACAACTCCTTCCAAACATAGTCCTCAAAATGTTTGCTATGGTCGGATGCAAGTTGCTTGGGGACTCCAAATCGAGTGATGACATGGTTAAAAAAGAAACGGGCTGCAGTCTCAGCTTTGCAATTAAATGTAGGCATGGCCTGGGCCCATTTGGTGAAATAGTCAACAGCCACAATGATGTACTTATGGCCATTCGCCGAGGGGGGGTTACAATCCATAAAATCAATGGCCCACTTACATAAAGGGCCAACGGTGATAAATGGATGGAGAGGGGCAAGAGGGGTCCTGGATTTGGGGGAAAAAAGTTGGCAATTCCCACAATGTTTGACTGATGTGATGCAATCAATAAAAAGGGTGGGCTAGAAATACCCAGCGCGGATGACCTTTTGGGCAGTAGCCATTCCAGAGAAGTGGCCACCATAAGCTCCGCTGTGATAGTCATTTAAAACTTGTTCGACCTCGTCGCGTGTAAGGCATCGACGTAAAACGGTTTCGAAACAGCGCATATAAAGGACATCACAAAGGAGGAGATAACGCGAGGCATGATGGCGTATGCGACGACGCTCATCGTGGCTGACATCGGGTCAAAACTTATGTGTGCGCAGGTACACCAGGATGTCGTCGTACCAAGGGTCATTTGATGAAATGATAAACAAATGGTCGTCAGGAAAGATGGTAGTGATTGATGGTGATGTGGATGAGGCTGGTAAATCCGTCATGAGTTGTGCCAATGCAAGGGATTTGGTGCTCTTGGGAGTAGTAAATGTGATGTCGTATTCTTAAATTATGATGACCAATTTAGCCACGCGGCCTTGGAGAAGGCAGTGACTCAAGAGATATACCATGGGGTTGGAGTCTGCCACAACTGTAGTTTGGCTTAATAGGATATAGTGACGAACCTTTTGGACTGAGAAGACGATGGTGAGGGCCAACTTCTCCTCATAGGGGTAACGTAGTTGTGGGCCGGATAAGGTATGGCTCACATAATAAATGACATGTTCTTGTCGTGCACTATCTTCTTGAACTAACACCCTCGAAACGACATAGTCGGATGTCAAAACATAAAGGATAAAATCCTTTGAGAAATCGAGAGGTGAAATCAATGGGGCAAAAGTCAAGGCTTGTTTGAGGGCTTCAAAAGTTGCTTGTGCTTGTTCATCCCAAACGAAAGGAACGTGGGTGCGAAGCAAGCGAAGGAAACCATGAACTTTCATAGCATAGTCTGGAACAAAGCGACGAAGAAATTTGGCTTTCCATTGAAGGCTCTGTAATTGGCGTAATGTACGTGGGGATGGGAGGTCCAGGATTACTTGAACCTTCAAAGGGTCTACGGAAATTCCTTTTGGGGAAACGATGAAACCCAACAACCGGCCTGTAGGAACGCAAAATACACACTTGAGGGGGTTTAGGCGGATTCTATACTTGCGACAACGCATAAAGACTTGTCGGAGGTCATTTAGATGGTCAGATCGTTTCTTGGATCGAGTCGTGAGGTCATCGAGGTAGACTAGGATGATATAGGTCAAATCGGGAAAACAATATGTCATGGCCCGTTGAAATGTGGCACCAACATTTTTAAGACTGAAAGGCATGACGCGATAGGAAAAGGTGCCCCATGGGGTGGTGAAAGCAGTCTTGTACTATTCTTCGTTGCGAATGTGAATTTGATTATACCCAGAGAAACCGTCCATGAAGGAAAAAATCTCGTGTCCCGCACATGCATCAATAAGTTGGTCAATGAAAGGCGTGGGGAAGTTGCATTTGGGATAGGCTTGGTTCAGATCGTGAAAATCAGTACAGACGCGAATGGTGCCCTGTTTTTTGTTAAATGGCACATGATTGGAAACCTAGGTGGTGTAAGTGATGGGATAAATGAAACCGGCTTTACGGAGTTTTTCAATCTCAACTTTAATTGTGGGGAGTTTGGATGGACGAATGGGTCGTTGCTTTTGGCGAACGAGGGGGACATCCGACCAAGTATCAATATGGTGTTCAACAATGGCGGGGTCAAGACCAAGAATCTCGGTGTAGGACCAAGAAAAAACATCATGAAACTCTTGGAAGAGCTTCTTATAGGCATGTATTTTGTCTTCAGTACCAGAAGTGCCTAACATAATGATTTCAGGTGCACCTGGTGGGATGGAAATATCAACCTGAATGGTAGGTGAAATGTTGGCAATGTTACCTTCCTTGAATGCATCAGGAGTTGGGATGGGGTTCTTAAATCAGTCCACCTTATCTAGGAGGAAGTCTTTTGACTCAACTGAAAATTGGTTGGCCGCAGTAGTGGTAGACTCTTTAGGAATGAAGTAGGATTGATGGTACATATCATCCCAAGGGTAGTCAGGTGCAGTTAGTTCCTCGAGGATCTCTTCGTCGCTACGAAAGCACTGTGTTTTAAAATAAGTGGCAGGGAGGCTAGATGATGGGGGTGAAATGGGTTCACCGTTTGTGGAAATCATGTAAATTGTGTTAATTTCTCCCAAGGAGGAGGGTTCGGGAGGATGAATCTCCTCAATAATAGTGATGGATGACTTTAAAGAAGATTGATTCAACTCTTGGAGGACCAATTCTTACTTAGGAATATTTGGGAAATGATGTGAATAATGACCATAGACTCTGCATATGGCGTAAGAGTGGTTGGTGTGCAACAATTTGTTACTCGGTTTAGGGGTGGTATCCAGCTCGACAACTGGAATATTGGGATCATCATCCAACGTTTTCATGTGCTCTTGAAGGTTTCACAATTGTGGAAAGTTATGGGTAGCATGGCCCAATTCATCACATAAATATCACTTAGGAGGTGCGTGGAATGGAGGGGGAGGTTTCACGGGTTTTGTTGTCTGTGGGGCAGTATAAGTTTGTGGTCCCCTTCCCCCAACGGTCTTAGGTGTTGGAGGGGCAAGGTTGGCTGCGGATGTGGTCGCCACACCAGGAGGTGGGTGATTAGCAGTATTAATTGGTTGGATCGGTTGGAGAACGTCGTTTGTTGTCAGGGGAGAATTAGGAGCAGGTAAGTACCACAGAGATAGTCCTAGTGTTAATCCAGGGAGATTCAACGTAGCCATGACTAGTGCACTTACTACTCCGGATGGTGGGAACAAGAACGAGATAGTGTGGATTGGTGCATCCCCAACATGACTAGGGACTAATGGTGGTTGTGGCAGCAAAGGTGGTTGCGAGTTAGGCACTGTTTGTTTGGACAAAATGGTACACATGTCGGATATCTCCACTATCGACGGAGGGGGTGGGATGGACTCAAAAGTGGAAATCATGGGAGTTTCTGAGTAAATTCCAGGTCCAACGGTGGAAACCAAATAGGTGGGTGCACCGAGAACAAGTTGTTCAACCATGGGGAGAATGTTTTCTAGTGCAGCAGGAGCATTCGGGTCGTAATACGTAAGTTGGTCGATCTTAACAACCCGTCCCTTGTGGGGAAACATCATAATGTGGAAGACTGATGAAGCAACAACCTTCATGGCGTACATGTAACTACGTCCAAACTGGAGGTTATAATCAAGTTGTGCGTTGATGACCTCAATGTCAATAAGGATAGTTTTACCAACTAATTGGACTGGAATGTTAGCCAGGAGGCCTTGGGGTTGAGATGAACAACCATCGTAAGGTCGTAATTTGGTCGTGGATGGCTGTAGTGTAGGGGATATGAGCTTCTGCGACACGAATGTAGACATAATGCATGTAGAGGCACCCTCATCGATGATGCATTGATGGATAACAATATTTCAGATTGACATGGAAACTTGAAATGCTAATGTGGAAGGCATGCATGGTTCAAATTGGTCTAAATCGGATGCCATCATCCATGATTCGGAAGGGTCTATCGCACATATGGCAGATAACAATGTTTTGCGCTGTGTAGGACAGTTTCTCAAAACTTCGAGGGCTGACATAACAGTAGGGGATTGGGCTAAGTCATCCACGATATTATAATTGGGGGAAGCACAAGCATTGGGGTTGTTATTTATGCAACGTAAAGGGAAGCGAGGAGCTTTGGGGGCCCCATCACATGGTGTTGCGGTTTGCGTAACGACTGATCATTGGGAAGAGCATTGGTAGCCTTATCGGCGGGAATTGTTTCAATGGTCGAACCATACTGATTTCGGCATGTTTGAAGGTTGACGTCAGTTGATGACATCATGAGAAGGTGATGGGTTCCTGAATCAATGGGTTGACTAGCAAGTGCGACATAAGTAATTTGTTGTTGAGGCGTCGTAGCCCCTTGAGGGGGATCCAATGGTTGGGTGTTCACTACGCCTTGGGTGGGTAAGGGATTTTGCAACACCAAGGGTTGTGCATTAGGTTGTGGTGGGTTTGGTGGTGTGGGAGGTGCAGCATGTCCTTGTCGTTGGGCATCATCGGTCAAAAGTTGGGGAGCTAGCTCCAGGTGGGGACAATTGTGCGTATAATGGCCATCTACCTCGTAGATAGAACACGGGTGGTTCGTACGTAGGTTGTGGTTTTCTCCTTGTTTAGGTTGTCGATTAGGATTTTGGTTAGCCGGGGTGGCACCATTATTATCGGGAGGATTCGGTGGTGGATCGCCTCTACCAAGTGGTTGGTTGTTGCCGTGGTTACGACCACATCCCCTATTTTGTTGTTGTTGTTGGTTCCCTTGGACAGGTTGGTTTTGTTGAGCATAGACTTTCCCTTGGGGAACAGGGGGGTTCTATGGTTGAGAAGGTGCTGGGGCAGGCTGCGGATAATAAGCTGGAGGGGCTTGAGGTTGTGCAGGAGCAGGGGTTGCTAGTTGGTAATAAGCTGGAGGGGCTTGAGGTTGTGCAGGTGCAAGTGTCGTTGGTTGATGGTAGTAGGCAAATGGTGCGGTAGGGGGAGTATACGCCTGCGGGGTATGACCATAATAATGTGTTGAACAAGAAGGGCCATGTGTATGGGGGGCTTAAACCAGGGGGGCATACGAAGATGTTGCTCCTGAATGGGTTGTGGCGCACGAAAGGTCAGGGCCACTCATGATGGAAGTGGGGGTAGGGTTGTAAGTTGGGGGCCTAGCTGGAGGCATACGAGTATAAGGATTACTACGAGATGAAACATGGCCAAAAATGCCATCGGCAGTGTGGGATGACCCCGGCGCGTCCTTCCTGGAGGAATCAACGCTGGGAGAGTCATGTAAGATGGAATATAAGTAGTCAGACTAAGCATATATGAGGTCAAATTGCTGGGCTTTTAGAATGGCTTCTTCTTCGGATTAGGGCCATTCAGATTCCACATCCTTGGCGATAACCGGTATAAGAGATTTCAAAAACGAATCTAGGAAGATGCGGTTGTCTAATTTAATCTTGCATAAACTTCGACGTTTACGCCACTCATGAATGTGGTCCGTGATGTGGGTAGCCGTGTTTTGTCTACAAGAAAGAAGGATCTCTACACCAGCGTCATAACGGATTGGTAACTGAAAGAACTACAGGAAAGTCGAAGCAAGGGATGTAAAGGTAGAATCTTTCCCATGAGGTTGTTCGATGTACCACTTAGCTGCATAGCCAGTGAGGGTCCGTTGTAAAAGGCGAAGACGGATGGAGTCATCCACTATGGAGTTGGAGGAACACCACAAGTGGAAGGACATGTTATGGTTTTGAGGGTCCTCTCCCGCCTTCCCTTCGAACTTAGGGATGTCCGAAGGGAGTTCGGTAGGCATGGGAGGCCATGTGGGTTCATGTCGGATTGGGTCGTTGGTCAATCTAGATATATCATGGAGGTTGAGGCTAGCCATGAATGGCAAACTGGTAGAAGGATGTGACATGATCGTAGGGGCGTGAGTGCTATTCATAGCGGCAATGGTGGGGCCACTGCCCCCAATGTGGGGAGAAATGTTATGAGTCATGATGGGGACTGAGGATCCTCTAGTCAAAGGTGGGGGAATCATGTAGGAAGGGCCAGTGCCCCTAAGTGTGCTACTAGTCACCAACGGGACTGTAGTTGTAACAGATCCACTAATCATAAATATGGATGTAGTGACAGGGATGCTAGGTGTAGGTCCTATAGATGGTATGGAGGGGATGGATGTTGAAGCAGTAGTTGGGCTAGTGGTGGATCCACCACCAACAATCCCGCTGTAGAAGGGGTTGGAAGTCGTGCCATCCATGGGGCTAGACGGGGCTGTGTAAGTGGGGAACTCTGAATCAAAATCATAAGTAAAATAAGGTTGATCGGGATATGTATCTGGCGACGAAGCTGTTCGTCTATGACGTGTGATGTCAAGTGAACCGTATTGTGGGGACTGGCCCCATAGGTGCCGAGAGTGTCTCGATGAATCAATGGTGACAGGTGTAAAAAGTGCTAAATGGTTGTGGGAGATAAAATGCTAAAAAATCCAAGTGCAACCGTTTGTGCAAAAGGAGAGCTCTCAAAAAATGCGGCTCTTGGGCCAACAACAAGCACAAAACACTCGTTGCAACAGTTGTGCTACAACAAGTGGAGTGGCAATAAAGTGGTTAGAATACCAACAAGCAGCACTCCTAAAAATGAAAAGGTAGACTCACTAATCCAATGGGGGTATAGGAGCATGCAAACACCTATCTACGAGATATGAAATCTCACACAAATTGTATCCTCGTCAGGGTGATGAAATCCGCAGTCAAGCAATAAAAAATGGAGGATATCCCTCTACCAGAAGGGACTTTGGGTAAAAGAATCCTAGAAGAATGGAAACTAGGCTACCCCATTCATGGCATGTATGGAAAGGTAAATCTGTAGCTTCAGTTCTTTGGCTGTTGTACTCCAAATAGGGTAGCACGATGAGAACAACGAGTTGGTGTCCTACAGTACATAATGGAGTGTGACATTCCACTCAAACTTATGGAACCAGTCTTGCTACTTTCCCTCCTAAGGGAGAGGCCCTTCGACAAATCGGTGTTAACCGTACCAACAAGTAATAGGGAATTTCAGATCCCTAATGGAGAACAACTATGTTTCAATGTAAATGGAAAAGGGGTGTTATTTGGATGCCTATCCCCAATGTCCTACCTAGCTACAAAGTTCCGTATGTGTTCCCCAAGTGGGGTTAAAGTTGGCTAAGTTAGGTAGATTTTAAGGCTCACTTTGATTATGGTGACCGAGTGTGTGCACAAGTGGTGCGTTACCCAATATTTCCAAGTGGGAAAATCAATCACAAAAAGTATTAACTGTTATGTAAAATTAAATAACTTGCTGAAATTTAAATGCTGAAATGAAATATAAGAAATCTTGCAGCAAGTAAATAATAGAAAAGTACAACTAGAAAAAATGGATGCAAGCAAACAGATGATTGTTAGGGCAGGAAAAAGGTGGAAAAAATGGCTGCAGGGTGCGGCTGTGAAGCAAAAAATCGCGCTCTGGTGGCACGAGTTTCTGGGTGATTCACGCGCTACAGGGCGCGACTTCTAGGTTGATTCATGCGCTGCAGAGCGTGGCTAAAGGGTTGTTTCACGCACTGCAGGGCGCGACTGTTGGGAGCAAACCCGCGCTGCAGAGTGGGGCCTGCGGGCTAAATGTCACGCTTTAGGGCATGACCTTAGGGCTTAAACCTGCGCTTCAGGGAGCGAAAAAAGGGCTAGAACCCTCGCTTCAGGACGCAAAAAAGGGGAGAGAAAATGCGCTTTAGAGTGTGACTGTCATGATCCGCGACACAAAAAATGACTGCGGCTCAGGCCGAATTGAAAAAACGGAAATTTTGAGGCTTTAAGTGAAGGCAAGGGCCAAATCTGCAAATATTGGGGTCCAAGGGTGAACCAGAGCTGCAAAAAGCAAGTAAAAAGATAAGTACAAACTAAAAATAACCAAATATTCTACGGGAATCGAGCCAATGAAGTCGCCAAAACTGTAGCTAGGGTTTTCACCTCAGCTTGTGCTAAAGAGAAGCTAATAAGGATTTAGGAACCCTTAGTAGCAGTTCAATAATGGATAGAAAATGATATATGAAATGAGTAAAAACTAAATATTAAAATGACATGTGCAAGTGTTAATGTAAAAGTAAATCTAAACCAAAATAGTAAAAAGTAAACAACCATGAGGAACTCAATAATATAATTTGAAGATTTTTGTATTAATGGGAAAACAAGGGTTTGCAATGGTTTACCTCTAATGGTGAGGTTGTTGGAGTTCTTGCAGCAGTATGAGAGTAGTGCACCAGTTCTCCAGAGTTCCTTGCTCTTCTCCAAATGCCCAAGAGGTGGCCAAGACTCAACTGTAGTGGTAGAACATAAGCTAAAGGTGATAGGTTAGGGTTCAACATGAATTTTGGAGCATAAGGGTATGAAGAGTGATTGATTGATGTGAAATGGGGGGCCTCCATCACCTTTTATAGATATTTTGGGTGGTGGAGTATTGGCCCATGGTTTTGGGCAACCAATAGTATTGGTAAATGATTTTAGGGTTTTTCCCTCTTTTTGAATTTATTTTTGACTTTTTCCCCTTTTTTATTTTATTTTGGGAATTTTGGACCCTTTTTTGAGGGTTTTTGACCTTTTTTGGAGATATTTCAATAATTGAGGGGGGAAATAATGATTTTTTTCCCTTTTGGTAATCATTT
Organism: Larix kaempferi; assembly: GCA_027924585.1. Taxonomy (NCBI): domain Eukaryota; kingdom Viridiplantae; phylum Streptophyta; class Pinopsida; order Pinales; family Pinaceae; genus Larix; species Larix kaempferi. Next base: position 12,855,418 of record BSBM01000088.1, on the reverse strand, counting down.
GAGGGTTTTTTAGGGTTTTGGAGGCCAAAAGTGTAGGAAAAGTGAAAAAATGGGTTATGTGACTAAGGAGATGAGCTAGTGAACAATTTTTGGGTGTTAACAATAACTATTCCAATAATCAAGATCTCTGATTGCTCTTCTTTGCAATTCGTATTACACATATGAATCACAATAATCACCAGAGATGCCTTGTTATTCCATAAACAAACATCTAGCATTGGTCTATTTGTTTCCTTCCTAATAAGACTTGATTTTCACTGCTCACCAACATTGTTACCATAATACCAAGAACTCATCCATCTTTGATTTAATCTTGCACATTTTTTTGTAACAAGCAACTTTAGTATGCTTTTGCATAGTTGAATGTGGTTATAGACCATTGTAAAAGCATCATTATGAATTAGATAAAGTCACACATACTTAATTTCACATATGAAATGTTCCTATATCATCTCCTAATTTTTTGCCAAAGTTTAGGATACTTTTGAAGTTACTCAAATTGAAAATGGTCTTTCCCAATCAATCGCAAAGGATCTATTCTGACCACTTTCTAAAACAACTAAAAAAATTTAAAAATTTAGAACTCTCTATTATATTCTCTTTTACATTACCTTTCTAATAATTATACATGGGATTAATTTTAGGTTATGAGCTAATAAATACAGTGCCCCAAAGCTAGTACTCTTCCCCATATTTACAGTGTTCTTGTAGTTTCTCTAATTCTTAAAGACCAACTTCAGAGACATGTAGAAGAAAATTTTGAAAGATTCTAAGAAAAAAATTGTATCAAGCACTGAAAGTAACTTCCATACCCCCAATCCAATGCTCAAGTCATTTTCTACACAATCATGGAATCATCAATATTTAATTTATTCATAAATCGGCAATTCATAATGAATGAAATAAAAAATCTAGGTGTATTTGGCATTGTGTATAGTTGGTTTAGTAGCTAGAAACTATGGATGTAAATCTTGCAATTGGTATATATGCTCAGAACTATCTTAGTGTCTTTAATATTCCAACTATGTCAATGGGTACAGAAAAATCTAGTTAAGTTTATATTGATGTTAAATCTAGAAAATGATACCAAAGTGCATCCATGCTCCTTTCCTTTATTTTCTTATGTGTTTCGTAGCTGGAAAAGTAGATATTCGAAGAAAAAATATTATGTTTGGGCACACTGATTATGGTAACATTTCCAGTAATGTAAAAAAACACTAGAACTGCAGATTGGGCATTTCTATGTCTATGCACTCATCTTATCTCTGCCTAGGGTTTCTATCTATGAGACACAATTTAATTAAAGCATTTGCATGCTTACAAATGTCCAATAATGGACGACGACCTTACTCCAAATTGAATTGTCATTTGGGTGAGAAGTATTACACTTAGAATAATGATTAAACAAAGTTTTCCATTGGTCGTGGTTGATGGCAAGTGTTCATAAAAATGATTCAACTAAAGATTCTTGTTTGCATTATTTTGTTGTGGGTGAGTACAATGATTAATGGTAGTCAAATTCACTCTCCCTTGGCTTCATTTTTCTTGATGCCATGTGTTTGTGGAAATACGTCATCTAAGTTTGATTTTATTTACCTTAGATTGTGCCAATAAATATTGCTAATTTTAATTCCATTTTTGCATAAGGAAGAATTTATACTCAATAGGTAGATGGTAGGATTTAGACCGGTGACCAACATGGACTTCAATAGCTATGCAAATTCCCTTGACAAGTAAATGTTTAAAATCAATAAGTTGCCTTGTTGAAGGTATTTCTTTCTTTTCTTCACCATTAAATGACTTCCTATAAACTAGTATGATTGAGGATGATAACCTTGAGTTTTGTAACAAGGATTTTTTTTATAAACGATGTAAAGTTATATTCCATGTGTGTGTTAATAATGATTGGGAAAATAATGCATTTTTTTACATCATCTTTGGTCTATGAATTAAATGGTGAAGGGATGAATTTTATATACATAAGAGTGCTTAAAAATTGATACTTACCATTGAGTTATTTGAATGAATTAAGAACTATGAGATGCATGGAAAGTTTACATTGTCAAGTGTTTCACATGTTTTGACTCTTAATTTATCTCAAGATAACAAAACAAATGACTAATATAAATTTATGAAGAATGTTATTTTATTGGTACTATTATGGTATTTAGATCTTTTGATTGACTTTTCGTGCCATTTATTTCATTGTTAGTACATCAAAACCTTGTATTGATGTTTGGTATGAAGTTACATTGCAAATTAATATCATAGTTAATGGTTGCGGTACTAGGGATTGTATGGGCTCAAGAGGTAATGAATGAAAATCATTTTGATTTCATTGTAAGCTAATAGGTGTTATTATTACATAGAGATAAGTGTTCAATCAAGATTTGCAGGGAATTAGTGTGGTGAAATTTGATTAGTTATGATCGGGAGGATATGTAAAATTCTCAAGTATTTGAAGCAAAGACCATAGTCATAAATTAGATAGAAACAAAATACAGTGGAACGGAAATATTGAGACCCCTCTAGATATCGTAAAGACAAGAGTAATTTTTAGGGGCAAAATTTCGCCAATTGGTTATTTTTTTTGCTTTAAAAAAAATCGCTATTTGGTCATTTTTAGTCACTAATATCACCTATATTTACATAAAACATGTTGTTTATCATAATATTCGCCAAAATTTACAAGTTTTAGTAGTAAGTTGTATGTTTCGCCTACCTATCTATATATATATACTTTTTTCAATCCAAAATAATCACTTAGAATACTATACTTAAGTATAATATTAGAGTCCTTAAAAAATACATTGGTAAAGACCATGAAGAGTTTGAAGGAAAAAATTTAAAGTTGTAGAGCAAATAATAAAAATATAATCAAGGCTCAAGCGAAAAAAAAATAAGTTAAATGATGCCCTATTTAAAAACTTAAAAACAATTCAAAGATAACTACATCATAGACACATTTCAAGTAATGTAGGTAAGAGTAAGTTGGGGAAAATATATCAAATAAATAGTGAGAATATCTCTAGTGATAGAACATATATACCATCTGAATCATTTGATCAAGCAACAAGTGCTATTGAATATTCCGTTGGTGGTAGCTAAAGTATTCTTCCCATAAATGGAAGAAGAAAAGGCATTCCAAAAATCATTTGATGAGAGGATTTGGAAACATTGAAACCACCTACCTTTGATGGTGAGGTGAAATTTGTTCAGGAAGCATATACTTGGATTATTGGTATTCACAAGTACATCTAGGTAAATGTTTATTCTTTGAATATGAATGCTAGAGTGGTTATCTTTAATTTGAATGGAAGAAAATCTATATGGTGTAACCATCTTAGAGAAGGAAAGAAGATTAGTGAGAGGAAGATTACTTGGAAGTAGTTCAAAATGTAATTTTAACATAAATATATTTTAGATAAGTACTATGATAGTAAGGTCAAGAAATTCCATGATGACTTAAAGTTAGGATAGATGATTATGGATGAGTACGTGAACAATTTTTGTAGTCATTGAGTGTATCAAAGATGAGAAGGTAAAAAATCAACACTTTCTAAGTGGTGTGCCTCAATCTTATAAAGTAGGGATTATGTTTGAAGAGCCTAAGAACCTTGATGAATCAATCATGAAGGATAAATATTATTATGAGTAACACAAGTATAAACGTGAGATCGATAAGGAATGGAAGGAAAATAAGAAGTAAAAGAGGGAGGAAACACATAGAAGATTCAAACCTCCCTCATACGTAAATTACTGAAGGATTTTTCAACCAAGTTACCCTGCACAAACAAAAAAAAAACCAATTTGAAGGAGTCAGGAAGAGGCCAAGAGAACCCTTGAAATGTTGGTGACGTGGAGAAGATCACCTTTCTCGAAAAAATTCCCCATAAACAAGAGGACAATAGCATTGTCCACAAAATCCAAGAGGCTACAACAATTAATGACATAGCAAGGACCATTGCTAAAACCCATCCAAATTTGAAGGATTGACAAGCATACCACCAAGTATCAATGGTGGAAGTCGAAGGTAAGGTTGTTAATCAATCTATTTATATTTTGATTGATCCAGCATCTAATAACATATATGTTGCACTTAATTTTTTTGACTCATGTGTTCTTAAAAATGCAAACATAAGAAATCGTGGTTTGTATAGTTGGCCACATGTATATAAAAAGAAAAGTAAGTGAGTTGGTTCAGACTTGTCTCTTAAAAATGAATGGATTTTCCACATTGGATGATTTCAAATATCTTTGCACTTGGTTCATATGTTTTCTTTGTTGGTATGGATTGGTTGGAATCACAAAAGGTAAAACTAGATTGCTTCAAAAAAACCTTTGAATATATAGATGATCACGGCAACCCAAGAATAGTAAAAGGTATTCCAAATGCCATTTCCATAAGATAAATTTCAGCTTGATAGTTGAAGAAGAGTTTCAAAAAATATTCTAGTTGTATGTAGTTAATGTGTTTTGATAAAAGAAAAAGCTAGGAAGCAAAGTTGGAGGATCATCCAATATGAAAATAATTCGAAGATTTGTTTCGAGATGAGATATCTCGTTTACTCCCAAGAGGAATATTGTTTTTTCACTTGATATCATTCCAAAAATTGCACCTATATCCAAATATCCTTAGATAATGATTACCCCTGAACTAAGGGAGTTGAAGATGCAATTGCAAGAATTCTTAGAGAGAAGATACATTAGACCAATTGTGTCACCTTTGGCAGCATCAATTGTGTTTATGAAGAATACATATGGGACCCTCAAATTGTGCATAGACTATAGACATTTGAACAAAGTTACAATAAAGAACAAATACCCATTTCCTTAGATTGGTGAATTGTTTGATTAAGTAAGAGGGGAAAAGATGTTCTCAAAGATTTCAACTTGAGATCAAGATATCACCAAGTTAGAATCAAAGATTAAAATATACACAAGACAACTTCCAAGACAAGGTATTTTCATTATGGGTTTTTGTTTTACCATTTGGTTTTACAAATGGACCATCCCCCATTCATGTGCTTTTTGAATAGTGTTTTAGTAAGTATTTGGACAAGTTTGTATTTATTTCAATGATGGCATACTTGTTTACTTAAAATTTCAAGAAGAGCACATGGACCGTCTCATAATGGTTTTGCAAATTTTAAGAGACAATCAATTATATGCAAAGTACAAAGGGGTCAACATAATTACCAAAATACATAGTTCTATAAATACTATTAGAATGTCCCAAATGGATCAACATGAACTTTGGAAAGTGAGATTGAAGGGTTAGCTACCAACTGAGGCCAAATACTCCAAGGAGAAAGATGAGGATTTTTTTCTCATCTCCTTTAAAACTAAATATTTTAGAGACCAATATGGGTAAGGTGATATAAAATGGATCTACACAAGTACCATATGAAGTTTTTCATGTTATATATGGGGCAAATTAAAATTCCGTGCATCTCAGAGATGGTGTTTATTAACTTTGGTCTATCAACTTTGAATGTAATTCCGAGTCCTAAAAAATATTATTTTCGCTTGGCATCCAAATAAAGCTGTCATTGGCTTCCCCATCCATGGAGGAAAATTCTCTTCCTTTTGATATCTTTCCAACAAGTTATTGTGCACCTAAAATGAAGTTCGTAGGCAAAAGTTATGGCCTATGTGAGGTAACAACCATGCCATCTCACTATATATCAAATGTGTGGGGCTAGTCGCATGTAGTAGACTTATAAAATAATCATGGAAGTTCCAATAGGGTTTTGAAACCCTGAACCTAACCATAATTCTAGCTAGAAAAAACCCAACAAAATTTGTGAAAAAGCTACACTTTTTTACTAGCCACCCATCATTCTATAGCATGAGTGTGAGTGCGGGGAATATGTTGATGAAGCAAAGAGACAAGTGCATATTGTAGTGCTCTGTAAGTGCCATGGTGTCTTTTATCTTCACATTAAGCTTGGAAATTTTTGAAATATGTGTTATAATCTTCAAAATATAAGAGGAAAGCATGGTCCTTCACTGAACATTGGTTTTCTCATATGGGTTTCTATGCTAAATACTTGCATTTTATTTTGTGTGCATTTACTATTTTATCCTCTATTTCATATGTCACAATAGTTGAAAAATCCAAATGGTGGTTTTATTTGTGCCTAAATTTAAAAATACAAAAAATAGTTGAATAATCGAGCAAAGGCTTATTGTAGTCATTCTAAGTTTATATATGTTTTGATGAGTTGGCCATTGTAATATCCAAGGTGGTTTATAGATGATGAATATTATGATTATTAACATCCACTAAGAAAAAATTTGGTATATATTAAACCTTAACAAAAAAAAGGCAAGGAAGTATTTAGATATATATGTTGTGGGAACCCAATCATCACACTCCATCATATGTTGGGGCTCTCAAATAGTGCATGTGTTTCTTATAGATATACCCCTCAAATAGTGCATGTGTTTCTTCTAGATATACCCCTCAAATAGTGCATGTGTTTCTTCTAGATATACCCCTCAAATAGTGCATGTGTTTCTTCTAAATATAGTTGGTTATATTGCTAGAAAAAAATTAAAAACTAAATAATCAATTGGTCACTCTAGAGTTATTTATATGTGAATTCATGAACTAAAGTTAATTTCAAGAAATAAGAATTCTTAATGAATATTGTAGATCCATAACCTCTTGTTCTAATGTAAGCTACATTAAAACACAACTAATCAAGTTCTGATTCAAAGTAAAAAAATTGGATCCCTAGGAAACAACTTACATAGACTATTGGATCCTTAAAATAAGTATAAGCATAATTGATGGAAAAACTAGATAACTATTTAAGTATAATATAAATATAAAATGTGAAGTAATAATTATAAATTCTATTGTGTAACATGCCTAATCATGTATTTTAGGCATTACATGCTTCCAAGTTGACAAAAATATTTTAATTATTTAAACCATTATTGATTTCTTTAAAATGAAGAAACTCATAAATTCAAGTCTGCAATTCATTAATTCATTGTTTGGTGTGATATTTGTCATTTTTGTGAGAAGGTTTTTTGTTGTGTTCTTTTTCAAATTTGTAGTATTCTTCTTTGCAGGTATATTTTTCGATATTGTATTTATGTTCTTTGTATGTATTTATTATATTTTTTTCTTTAAAATTTAGGGTTACCTTCATTTTTTTTGTGTGTGTTGTTGATGATTTCCAACTCTAAACTCTTTCTTACCTTTTTTGAAAATATTTCTCATCAATTTTAATAATATAATGGTAAACCACTCTCAACAATGAAATGTGTAGAAACTCTACTTCTATTTGGAAAATATTTCTGATCAATTTTAATAATATAATGGTAAACCACTCTCAACAATGAAATGTGTAAAAAATCCATTTATATTTAGATGTATTTATCCAAGCCTTGGCAATATTTTAGAACCAAGTGCCATTCATAATATTAAATATTCATTTTTGTACATCAAATATAAAAAGTGTCAATGTTCCGCACTAGTTTTTATCTTGGCACAATGTTGTCTATCTCATGTACTAGTCTTCATAGATTCCAACAAGTAAAGACTCCTCCTTGATAGCATCGATGAAATCCCTGCAAGTGGGTTCTTTAAAATACATCTTAGAATCATCGTGATTATGTTGCACAAAGTATGTATCCCACTAATTTTTGACATGAGGAACAACCTTTAGGATTGCAAAAGTAATATTCTCACTATTAGAAATGTTGTGAATGGAGAAATAACCTTATAGTAAATTTAAATGCCTATCCAAAGTTTTTGTTTCTATCTCACATTTATGTTGCCTTTAGATAGAGGTATATCATAATCAACTTGTGTCTTAAAGGGTAATGTTCCTCTGAAATGACTTCTCATCAAAGGTGCATATGTTTTTGTTTGGAGTTGTTGAAGGATCTAGGTGAAACAATGTATCACATTGATCCTCTTTTGCTCAGGGGTTTCTTGGAGCAACAATTTGATAGGATCTCCTAACCTAACATCTTTCTTTACTTATTTTTTCATGGGAGGCCACTTGGATCTATGAGAGAAGTCTTCATTAGGCTTAGTTAATTTGAGACCCAAGTTCATTTTCCATAACTTCATTACGTTGAGAGGTGCTTTCTATATCCCAAAGTGGATGAGATGTGTCACGTCTGTCACGCTAACGTGGCACATGTCGGCTCCAAAAACTTAATATATACAAAATTTATAAAACCAAGCATATGTCGGCTCCAAATTTAAATTGCTTAGATTGTAAAATACATTTATATAAATATACCTTGAATTTCAATTTCAATTTCCATTCACCCATCCTCACATTTTAAATAAATCTTTTCATAAATAATTACAAGACAACTAAATATTTGTGTTATTAGTTAGTCTTGCCTTGGTTTGATTTACAAGAGAGACATATATTCACAATAGAATCGCTTACTTCATAATCAATGAATAAATACAATTTTGGTCATAATTGTCATAATTGCAAATTAATAATAACTAGTTAAATTGCAAGTATTTTACTTCATTCATTCATAATTAATTAATTAATTAATGCAACTTTTGTCTATTTGTAGGATTTGTGTGTTATACTTTACAACATGAAATAGTTAGCACTTTGAGAATTAAACTTGGGTAAATAACTGTTTTAGTTCATAATTAATTAATTAATGCAATTTTTGTCTATTTGTAGTACTAATGTGTAAGCATTTACAACATTATTCTAAATTGGAATAGTTCATGCCTGGATAATTATAATGGATTATATACTTTTAAATTAATAATAAAACAATCACTTAGATATTAATTTTGGGTAAATAATGGATAAATAAATATTTTAATTTATAATTGATTAATGAATACAACTTTGGTCTATTTGTAAGATATCCATATTGGAATACTTGGTGCCTAGATGATTATAAATAAAATATATTAGATTATGAACTTTTAAGTTACTAATATAAAGATGAGTTAAATATTAGTTTTGTAATAATTGCATATTAATAAAAATTGAGTAAATTGCTAAGTACAATTAGGTAAAGGAAAGAAATATGCATTGTCTACACTCAAGAGTATTTATGAACTATTAAGAATTGCATCTCAAGTAATTTGATTAATCGAGACGAATGAGCCACAGTTAAAATGCATTTATGCTAATTGTAAACAAGCAACAAAAACAAAAAGTAAATTGTTTTAATACCATTAATTTATATTAGATTGAAAACCAAATGAAAGAATATAATAACATAACATAAATATAATATGAAAATCAAGTTTTATTTACATTAGACATAGTAATATGAACAAGTGTTTATAAATGGTGGTCAATTGAGTGTAGATCGGGTGGTTGGGAGGAATGTTTTTTCCTCCCTACCCAAATTCAAATCTCGCTATATAACACTTGACATTTCTACAAATCATGCTTAATTCGCGATTATTTGCAACACCCGTATAATCTCTATCATTTCCCATTGAATGATTTTGCTTCCAATTCCCCCCATACAAAATAAATATACCAACATTCTCTTTACCGCCGTCAAATTGGCTGACGGTCACTGTGTGGTTCACACTGAGGACAATAACCCGCTATCACATGATAAAATCTTTTTGAACATAAAAACAAAAAACTGTTATCGTTTTCTGCGACAAAATGTAATAAATCAGTGGCTGTAGTTTAGTGGTGAGAGTTCCACGTTGTGGCCGTGGAGACCTGGGCTCGAATCCCAGCAGCAGCCACAGTACAGTTCAAATTATGAAGGATTTTACTGTTAATTTTGTCTTCTTTTGTCAAAACTTAATGTGAGAAAAGGAAGACGAGATACAGAACAAAATGAACGCTATGCGCCAACCGTGGGGCTCGAATCTAATGGCAGGCTGTTCTGTTTGATGTAAGAAAATTTTATTCTCAATATTGATATATTGGTAATAATGCTTTTCCACCCTTATTTGTAGATGTCGATATGTCCGAGTGGTTAAGGAGACAGACTTGAAATCTGTTGGGCTACGCCCGCGCAGGTTCGAACCCTGCTGTCGACGATTATTCTTTTACTAAAATTTCTAAGTAGCATTTGCGTGTGGAATGTTGGCCATTTGCGTTTGGCATGTTGGGGATATGTATAGCACAAGAAAGAACCTTATGCGACAAACCTAGTTCTCATTTTTCTACTCTTTTACCCTGCTATGGTTTTTACAAGGCACACAATTCACACTCTTTTACCCTGCTATGGGTTTTACAAGGCACACAATTCACACCATTCTTGTTATGTCATTCAATATGGTATTTTCAACTTCTTTGTGCTCTATTGTCATGTAGACTATTCGACATCATTTTTCTTTTGTTTTCAATTTTAGCCTCTAATATATATCCCAGAACTACAAAGAAAAAGACTAATTGAAAAGAAACACTTCTATGCTTGTTATAAGTAGAGAGGGGTTAGGCATTGGGGTCTTGTTAAAACTACAAAACAAAAGTCGAATTGAAAAGAGACACTTCTATGCTTGTTATAAGTAAAGGGGGTTAGGCATTGGGGTCTGGTTGAAACTACAAAACAAAAGTTTAATTGAAAAGAGACACTTTTATGCTTGTTATAAGTAGAGGGGGGTTAGGCATTAGGGTCTGGTTCAAGAAGTTGAGCCATAAGATCCTCAATTGTCATTAACAAAGTAAAGTAGGTAGAAGATGTAAGAGATTTTATTTTTCTTTTCTCTCCTCAAACACAACATACTTGTTCTTAGAAATGAAAAACAAGACATGCTTGCTTTACATCTAACCAAGTGTGGAAATATGGGAAGAAAGAATGGACAAGATGCAATGAGAGTAACTTGACATTTGTTCATCCAATGGAAACAATAAGAGACCAAAGAATTACATTTTCAAATGCTTGACTTGACATGTGTCAAAACAAAATCATGGAAAGGTTTTGATATGAACATGGTTAGCTTAATTTTATCTTCTTAAGCAACTCTTTAGTTCCTTCTATTTAAGCAAGATGGTTGCTTTCCCTTTTCCTAGCTTTGATTGTTATCCTTATACCTCTATTATCTTGGGTGTAACATTATATGTGCTTTGTTAGGTAGGAAGTTGTAATGTTAAGAGATAGGTGTGTCATGCTAGCCAATACAAGATGTGTGGTAGTTATGGTCCAATTTGCCATCTCTATTTGCTCTATATCAATTAAAACATTAGGTAGGTGTCGCTTAGGTAATGTCATATATTACAAATCATATTGAACCTCGCTGGAGATGGAAATGATGATACAACACTAAGGAAATGAGGTGTTGCAACCACTTTTATATTGCTATGAAACACTATACAATGTGTCATATATTGCTATGAAACGCTATATAATGTGTCATATATGTAATATTACACGTACAAATGATAATCGAGAACTTTCAATAATGAGCCAAAATTCTTTTATTTCTCCTTGATCTCTCAATTAGGAAACAATCCATATGCCATTAGCAATTAAGAAAGTATCAACTAGAACCATCACGAAGTAAAAAATCAAAGGTAATGAAAGACCCACGGACATGGCATATTTCCATTCTATACAATTTGTATGTTGAGCCCTGTGGTAGTTATGGTCCAATTTGCCATCTCTATTTTCTCTATATCAATTAAAACATTAGGTAGGTGTCGCTTAGGTAATGTCATATATTACAAATCATATTGAACCTCGCTAGAGATGGAAATGATGATACAACACTAAGGAAATGAGGTGTTGCAACCACTTTTATATTGCTATGAAACACTATACAATGTGTCATATATTGCTATGAAACACTATATAATGTGTCATATATGTAATATTACACGTACAAATGATAATCGAGAACTTTCAATAATGAGCCAAAATTCTTTTATTTCTCCTTGATCTCTCAATTAGGAAACAATCCATATGCCATTAACAATTAAGAAAGTATCAACTAGAACCATCACGAAGTAAAAAATCAAAGGTAATGAAAGACCCACAGACATGGCATATTTCCATTCTATACAATTTGTATGTTGAGCCCTCCTATTATGTTACTGGTTTTCAATGAACTCTTGATAGATCTGGCTTTTCAATGAACTCTTTCTAGATCTGGCTCTTTAACTAGATTTTGAATTGTCTATACAACTTATGGCACTTAGATTAGTGCAACTATAATAATTGGGCTCATTAACTAGACCAACGACTAGATCAAATGTTGTTAACTCAAATGCTATCAATGCATCAATTTTCAAGCAAAGGGAAGCTGGGACAAGAAGGGATGCTATCAACAAATATGCAATTGGATACCCTAATTAATACACTTCTTTGACTAGTTAATTTGCATATGGAGCTTAAACCAATATGGGTACTATTGTACATTTTAATTATATATTTACAAAAAAATATACAATGCACCAAAAGTTCAATTAAAAAAACCCAAATATTTTTTTGAATTCTTCTTTAAGAATTTAATACCGCTCCAAAACTTATTAACCTCTGGCTAACCACTACATGACTTATCTCCCTTGTTGGTATAATATTTCATGGCCAATTTCTTCACTGCCATTATACATGTTTTGGTTGATGATATTTCATCATATTTCTTCCATAGCTCATGAAAAAGTTACGCATGGATGTTTGATATATCCAACCTTGTATATTATCGTTGTATAAGGTTTATCTTGTATTTTAACTTGGTTTGTGAAATCCAGTATTCTTAAATGGGAATTAGGAAGCGAGTGACCTCTTTAATGCTCATGAGTTATGATGGTGATGATGATGATTTCCATCTATAGAGGTCGATCGAATTTGGTCCATTAGGCCTTAGTAAAATGATAAGGAATTAAATGTTTTGTTCTAACATTTTATTTTTATGGTAACAATTATATGAGAGTAACTTTCCTAGATCCTTTTAGTTTTCATGAGTTAACAATTATAAAGATCTTTAGTGCGTGAAAAAGTTTTTGAAATTAAGACCTAACATGTGCATAGATATGGAATTTTAAGCTTGGGGGTTCAGTCTATGAACCTATGACATAACACATGCAATCGTAGGATATTAAAGAATACCCCTAATTTCACTAGATATTAATGAACGTCTCCAAAAATTCTTTTGTTGAACCCTCCTCCCAATACACCTTTCCAATTAAAAAAGCCCTTTTGTAATTAGATATATCCAATGTATCCATTTTTTCCATTAAATTTTTAATAACTATTTTTATCTTTACCCTTAGTATGGTGACATGACACAAATCTTATAACTTCTAGAAACCTTGCAAGGTGAAATATGAAATATAGTGAGAGAAAATATTTCAAGATGGGGAACAACCCTCTAAACACCAGCTGACTTCATACATAGTCATTCCAATCAACTTCACACCACATTTACTCACAAGTCATACCTATTCAAACACCACTTTGAATCCAAACACAATTGGATTCGCATCACCTTCACACATAGAACATATTTATTCAAACACTAATTTGACTTCACACATAACCATATTTAGACCAAGTTCAGGCACAAAGTACCAATTCAAACCCTCCAATACCCTATTCAAGCCCCTATATACATAATTATAAACTCCCCCTAATATCTATATGCTTTTAATATATTAAAAATACCCCTTGACCCTTATATACTAGGCAATATATTGTTTCAATTGTTTAGAGTATTGAATCCCCAAATATGAACTCACATGATATAATATTGCCTAGCTAGTGAACCCCCATGATTTTTAGAGTAATTGTTTTCGCCCTATGCCTTCTTAGTATCATAATTATTACATATTCTTTTTTCCCATGGTGTTTTAGGTTTTGTCCAATGCCCAATTTTAGTATGAAGGATCATGAGAGTTCCTTCCTATTTTAGCAATGTTAATTTTCTTCTTTAACCTAGCTATAGTAGAACGATACTTTTGAACTTCTATGTTGGGGTTAATAATCTTTTACAGTACTTTAACTTTCTCTTGTTCTCTATTTCTTCTACGCACCATAATTTTTTTTTAAATTTAGTTGCGATAGTTCTTTTAATGGTATCAATATAGTTGTCGCATGTATATTCTCCAATGCTTTAACCAATAATCAACATCTTTATGCCACTCTCTCTTAAGTCTCCGATGAATTTTACATGAATTCACAACAATACTAGGAAGCCTCTTATCCATCATGGTAATTATCTTGTGCTCGTACAATAGTTACCTAATGTAACCTTGCTCTCAATAGGTGGAATCCAAGCCTCTAACTGTAGGATTGTATATTAAGGTGTTTTGATTTTCATATTATAGATTATAAAGCACCTTTAGGTTTGCTTACTTTTCCTCCAAATTTCTCTTGAAATGACATAACCTTGAACTTCATATCCATATCAGATAATTGGGGTATTAAGACTTATGTCAAAGAAGGTTTCTTTTCTCACAAAACAAAAAATATGCATCCTTACAGTTGTTCTAAGGACCACACTAGGATTTTCATCTTCCATGAATCCTTTTATTAACATGATAGTTCTAGTTGAGATTGTGATAAAGGTCAAGTCCAAGATAATTGTGTGAATTAGCTTCCTATAAGTTGTTATTTCCATACGCAATTATATATAGATAACACACGTCTTGTAAATCATGATTTAGAAAGGGAAGCAAAAGATTGAAGATTGACTTTACAAACTAAAGTTAATTTAAAAGGAATCATAGTTTTCGTTGAATGTTGTGGATTCATAGCTTCTAGTTCTAGCCACTCACTCCCTTGGAGAAAACCTTATGCAACAATGAAGCACATTTTTCTATCTAGGGATACTAATTGAATTGTGTAATTTAAAATAGAACATTGGAGCCCTATTTTGGGGAAAAAGATCAAATTAGAGTATTGGATCCATTTCCTAGTAAACAAATAGGGGAAACTATAAGCCTAGTCAATTGCCAAAACATAAAACTAATTAACATAGAATGTACTTAAAAATTCTTCTTTGTGTAACATGCCTAATTATGCATGTTTTATTTTCCAAGGAAAACCTTGTGGGGAAACCCAAGGGATGGTTTTCCACATTTATGGATGACATCTTTAGTAAACTCATCAAAATATACTAGTGCCCCTCACCTAGGGGGACTTAAAACAAGAACATGTTGTCACAAACCTAGCCAAATGCCCAACAATATTGGTGTTAAAGCATTACCAAGTCCTCCACTACCTAAAAAGAAGACATGCTTGCTTTACATTCGAGCAAGTGTAGCAGTAAGGGAAACAAGAATAGATAAAAAGTAGTTGGAGTTGTTTGACATTTGTTCATCCAATAACAATGGCAAGAGATCGAAGCATTACATGTCAAAAGAGATACTAGGAAATGGATCCAATACTCTAATTTGATCTTTTTCCCCAAAATAGGGCTCCAATGTTCTATTTTAAATTACACAATTCAATTAGTATCCCTAGATAGAACAAATAGGGGAAACTATAAGCCTAGTCAATTGCCAAAACATAAAACTAATTAACATAGAATGTACTTAAAAATTCTTCTTTGTGTAACATGCCTAATTATGCATGTTTTATTTTCCAAGGAAAACCTTGTGGGGAAACCCAAGGGATGGTTTTCCACATTTATGGATGACATCTTTAGTAAACTCATCAAAATATACTAGTGCCCCTCACCTAGGGGGACTTAAAACAAGAACATGTTGTCACAAACCTAGCCAAATGCCCAACAATATTGGTGTTAAAGCATTACCAAGTCCTCCACTACCTAAAAAGAAGACATGCTTGCTTTACATTCGAGCAAGTGTAGCAGTAAGGGAAACAAGAATAGATAAAAAGTAGTTGGAGTTGTTTGACATTTGTTCATCCAATAACAATGGCAAGAGATCGAAGCATTACATGTCAAAAGAGAAGCATGCAAAGGTTTTTATATGAACATGGTCAACTTAATGATATCCTCTTGAGCAACTCTTTAGTTCCCTTCTATTCATGTAAGAATATTGCTTTCCCATTGCCTAGGTCTATTTGTTATCTTAGTGCATCTCGGGTGTATCATTGTAACTACTATGTTTGTTAAGTGGTTGTCATGTTAAGAGATAGGTTTGTCTTACTAGCTAATACAAGGTATGTGGTAGCTATGATCTAAGTCACTCTCTCTATCTAATCTATTCTCGGTTCATACATTAGGTAGGCGCCACTGAGGTAATTTTGTATATAATAAATTATATTGGGCTTTCTTGGAGAGGGAAATGATGATATCACACTAAGAAAAGGGGGTGTTGTAACTGCTTTTATATCACTATGAAACACTATGCAATGTGTCATATATATATAATATTACTTACACAAACCATAATAAAAAAATTCAATATGCATTGAATACCCTCGTTAATATGATTTTTTTGACTAGTTAATTTGTATATGGAGCTTAAATTGCATATTCATTAAGCTGATGCTATTAATGAATATGCAATTGGATACCCTCGTTAACATGATTGTTTGACTGTTAGTTTGTATACGGAGGTTAAATTGATATGGTTATTATTTTATATTTAATCATATATTAAAAATAATTACAAAACACCAATTTCAATTAAAAAAACCACATAATTTTCTTTCTTCATAATTTAACACTGATTCAATAATTATTCACCTTTCACTAAGCAGGGACTAATTATTCACCTTTGACTAAACAAGGACTAGCCATTGCATGGCTTATCTACTTTGTTGGTATAATATTTCACGGCCAATTTTCTTCACTACTATTATTTTTTTTGGTTGAGGTTTAAACTTATTTCTTCCATAGCTCATGAGAAGTTAGACATGGATGCTTATTATGTTTAATCTTCTACATTCTATGTTTATTATATTCAATCTTTTACATTCTCATTTTTTTGGTTGATGAGGTTTAAACTTATTTCTTCCATATCTACAGTCTATGTTTATTATATTCAATCTTTTATATTCTCATTTTTTTGGTTGATGAGGTTTAATAGACATGGAGGCTTATTATATTCAATCTTCTACATTCTCATTGTAAGACATGGATGTTTATTTATACATTCTCATTGTAAAAGGATTATTTTGTATTTCAATTTGATCTGTAAAATTCTGGAAGTATTCTTAATTGGGAATCATAAAACAAATGATATTTTTAATGCTCGTGAGTTATGATGGTGATGATGAGACTTTCATTCATAGAAACCGATAATGATTTCATATTTCATCATGCATACATATGTAGATATGTTATACGATATTAGAATGTATTTTTTTATTCATAATTTTTTTATTCATTTTAAATTTATTAAGGAGTAATCTAAATGTAATAAGATTTGGACATTTGTTGAGTATCATCATTGAAATTTGGTTATATTTTTTTGGTTAAATTGAATTTTTTCACTATTTCAATTATATTTTTGAATAGATAGATGGATTCAATCTTTTCAAATACTCTTATTGCAATACCAACAACTAATCTATACAATTTTCATAACTGTTATGAGTTTTAGCCAAATTTAAAAAATAATATATATATATAAATTTAAAAAATAAAAAAATATGATGAAAAAAATTCAAATCATAGCATTACGAATGTTTTGGTTAAGTGAGGTTCTAATGTCTTTCTTCCATATCCTTGGAGGAGTAAGACATGGGTGTTTGTTATTTTCTTATTCGTAATGCAAACTAGTACAACAACTTAACTTGTGGCCGGTGAACACCGATAGGTTGCAAGTTAATTGTCATGAACTAGTCATGAACTAGTTATATGTTAGTTGTAATCATCTATTTGTCTATGCCTCTGGTATCTGTTATTTTTTTAATTAAATGGGTTATATGTCACTACTTGTTATCCATGCATGAGCTACCGTTATCCATGCATCAACCACTAGTTATTTTTATATTTCGTTTTTTTTATAATTGTTTATTTTGAATTTTGAACAACGCCCATAAAATCAATTTGGACAACACTTGTTCCATCATCCTTCAATCTAGGAAAATAAGAAAATTAAGGAAGGGAAGACATAGAAGAAATGTAATAAATAATGAAAATACGAAAAATAATAAAAGAGAAAGAAGAACAACAACAAATAAACAGAAGGAATAACTATAAATAATGAACATAGAAAAAGATAAAAGAACCCCCCAAAAATCATCATAATTACTAATATATTTGGAAGTGAAGAATAACAATTAAATAAAAATGTGCCATACAATATTTTGAATTAACTAAAAAATATGTTTTCACAATACTTTGAAGTTATGGTCCTATGTTGTTGCAGCATTGGATAGTTACATTGGGTCTCCATAGGACCACTCTCAACCAAAGAACATACCAATTCCACCCATAAATCGAAGTAACAAGAAACAAATCCCCCTCAAGATGGCTTAGGCATTGACCATCCATAAATCACAACGAATGACATTAATAAGGTCGACCATTGACATTGGTAACAATGAACATCAAGGATTGACCTTCACATCCCCCCTAAGTTACTAGCTTATGTTGTTGCGGCATTTGATAATTTCATTAGGAATCCATGGTACCACTCTCAACCAAAGCACAGATCAATTCCACCCATAACTCAAAGTCACAAGAAACAAATCCCTCTCAAGATGGCTTGGGAATTGACTATCCATAAATCTCAAGGATTGACATCAACAAGGTCAACCATTGACATTGGTAACAATGAACGTCAAGGTTTGACCTTCACAACGATGCCACCCACTGCAACATGAGAAGGAATCTGAATTGCACCATCGTTCTCCTTTGAAAGTTATGCAAAGATGAAAGACACTTCATATGTGTCACTTCGAAAAAAGCAAGAGTCACACCTTCATTCTCTGTTCATTTCACACTTAAATTTCAATCCCCAATCCCTGCAAAATGAAAATACCAATTTTGATATCCAATAAATTAGAGCCAAACTTAATCATTGCCTAGCTCTTTATTGTTTTACTCACATATGTATACTTTTTGTATTACAAATTAATGCACAATTCATTTACTTGCCATCGATTACATGGGTTTCTATTTATTGCTTATTAGTACTTGTAACAACATTTTCCTTTCAATTTCATCAACTACTATCTCTACCATACATTAGCTTATTTTACAACATATTGAAGTTCTTCTAATAAATAAAAAAACATACTAGTTGCAAACATTATTCGCCAACTACTTGTTTACTGCATTAATTCCACTACAATAATATGTACATTGTTCGAGCTCTTGCATACTTAGATAGCTGTCATCCATATTAACTTATGCTGCAATGGTAAGTTGTTCCGCATTTTTCCCTGAGGGTCCAAGCAAGGTTCAAAATTGAACATGTCACAGCACATTAAAGGGCTTCCAACAAGTCCAATAAGTGTTATAAAAAAATTGCTCGTAAAAAAAAATTACAATTTTTTATTTTGGCATTTTATGAGAAAGTGCAGTAATTATATTAAAATTACATAAGAAATGTTAAGTTTCAAACTGCTCGTCAAATATTTTGTATTCACTATTCAATTCGAGATGTGCTGTTGGCATTAAATGTGTCATGAAATGTACTACATCAATTCCAGCGGGATGGACGATGGCCATTGGCCATCTCTGTTTGCAAGTCTACCCCTTGAAAAAATAAAAAATAAAACTATTAAATACATTGTTACGAACTTATATTCCACTATTCTCATATCTAATATCAACAAGTTTTGAGATTTATTTGTTTCTTCATTTCTTTAATAACAAAAAGATAGACTTGATAGGTTAGCGACCGAGCGAGCTTAATTTATTTTACTCAGCATCACATATATGAATTTATGAGTCTCCATTACTGAGCATATCATAGTGATACATGATACAACTCGGTTTCCTTTTGTTCACATGAAATTGCTTAATTCATGATCATCATGACAGTTTTGAGCATGGAAAAATTTGAGTTGTAGTCTCGACTCCCACTTGGTTCAATAGTTGTACCTACATCCACTACCAATTATTTGTATAAATGGCATGCCAATGAAGAGGATCAAGCGTGCTGGCTTTGGGCTCGAAAATGATTCATTTGACTACTTGTTATTTTGTTAGCCTCAATAAAACTCTTCTTCAGTTGTATTTATATCTACCTTAGTTACTTTCTATTGATCATACCATTGAATAAGTTATTTTCTCTTTATTAATTTATGAACATGTAATGTGTTGATGAAGGGTGTCATATCACTTCAAGGCAATTCCTTGAGGCGCCCTGTCCTGTCAAGACTCAATGCTCTGCTCACCCGTTAAGATTAATCTCTGCCCCATCCACCATTACAAGAAAATAATGGTTCCGTCACGCGGTAATTTCCTTGATCAACCACCAAATCACTGACCAAGATGTATTTTCATGACTTACTATACACACATTCATTTAACGAACCGATTGTTCTTCAATTACTCGCCGCATTTTCCTAGTAGGTGTTTCTTATAGGGAATATCCCATGATGCACACTAATGCTAATAAGAAGTCGTTCCCCACTTCTATAAATACCTTTCAACAGCACTAAATCATCCTACCAAAGAACAATAAATCCAAATGTCACAAATTAAAAAATTGAAAATGGGTACAAATGTTATATAAGCATGAATATCTTTGCCTTAGAAGAAATGTAATCGAAAATGATATTTTGAATAAAATATCAGGTTGCAAAGTTTGGGAGGAGGTACGGCCATCTAAATATCTTAGCGTTTATACAATATTATAAAGGTTCAAGTCTAGATATTAGAAACCCGAATCCTGAATTCCATTTAATTTGAAGTAAAAATATTGGATAAATGGATACATGGGTTCCGAAACAAGGTTTCAAGCATACTTGAGGTTTTCACTATTAGTTCCACCACAAAAAGAGTTACAAAGAATGAATTTTTGAATTGGTATTGGTTAATTAAAAAGAAAATAAAAGAAAACATAATTAGTTCCACTTGTGCTAGATTCCTAAGCTGGGCATAAACTATTTACAGGCAAAGATGACTAAATTGGACACTAACGATTTCGGAGTAGGCTAACGGGGCGACGTTTTTGACTCGCCGACGACGTGAAATCACCATTTCCGGTCCGGTGTCAGGCACATCTTCCTCACTGTGTTTCGGTTACCGTTACCGTCCAGTGCGGGTCCCAGTGGACGGTGAACACTATTCACCCAGCAGAAGAATGAGTGGAGCATTTGGGGTTGCCTCTAATAGCCAGCAACAATCCCATGCTCGACCTCATTTTGGGAATGGATTGTGCGCCTTTGCACATTGTAGGAAGCCCAAAGAGAGTCGAGGTCGAAGCCTCTTTGGTGTCTCTGGCCCAGGACAATGAATGCAACGGGAAGGCAGAATCGAGCCCTTGCTGAAGCTCATCAGGCAAGCAGGCGAAGGGAAGGAAGCCGCTGCAAAAGGCATGAAGAAAGGGGCTATCAAAAGGCAGGTCATGGAGCGCGGGCGTTTCAAAATTTAAATTTTAGTCACAATGGCGAATGAGACATTTCTCAATACAGGCAAAGAAGAAAAGGTAGGTATCAAGAGAGATTTTCTGCCTATGCCTTGAGATTTAGTTTCATTTCCCGGCTGTCATGCTTTGAAGAAGATAATATATTGAATGCTAAGAATCTTTTTGTGCCCCCCAAAAAATCCCAAAAGATAAAGTGTAAATGGGCTTTTGGAAAATCTTCACACCAAGACCACCATTAAAAGCCGGCATCAGATACTGAGGATTTTCAGCCGAAGGAAAAGACTCCAAATAGACATGAGGAGGCGTTTGAAATAAGATCTCTGGCAAGTTAAAATCAATTTATTTTTCTTATGATTCACATATCAATATCAATTTAGTTCTCTGAGTTACAGTATACATGGCCATGTACTTATATTCATACTGTTATAATTACTCTCAAGAGTATGTCATCGTAATGTATGATGCAGTCTCATTCGAGAGATGATCTGTAAGAAGATTGGGACGAGAGTGCCAGAACTATCGAGGAAATTCAATCAAAGGCTCAAATCAAGCATGAAGCTGCAGCAAAACGAGAAAGAGCTGTGGCCTATGCATTTTCTCACCTGGTATGCATGGAGGATTCCATGTTACATTCCCTTTCCATTACATCTAATTTCAATAAGTTAGTGCATCCTATGAAATGGAAGAAATCATTATTTATTATTTATGTGCAGAAATTAGTGATTATCCATAGACATGCCATCTTTCATGAGGATGGACATGTTCAACTGAATAGAGGGATCAAACTATTGATTCAACTTCAAGTGCATGCCTACAGAATTTGTCCGGGTGGGAATTAGATCAAGAAACTCCCCTGCAATTTGAAGAACAAATGAAGGAAGTACTTAAAAGTAAGTTTCATTGTAGCTTTAATGGTCAATAAGAATCAGAGAACCTTCAGACTTTGAAAGTTTGTCAATCAGAGTTAGAAAACGGAAGGTTGCTAGGAACATTCATTTTTTCTGAAACATTAATTTTTTTTTTAACAGAAACATGGGAATTATATATATAGTTGAAAAGGCTGTGCACAGCCATACATTACAAAATTTGAGACAAGTTTTCTGCTACAGAGAGAGGAAAATAGCAGAATTTGAAAGTGTTCATGTCTCTGGAAGCTTTGTGTCTGTGCTTCCTGTAATTTCTTTTAAGAGCATTGGGATAAACCCTTACAAACTATTTGCTTAGCAGCAGGCAAAAAAACATTCAGAAAGTGTAAATAAAAAAGAACCTGTAAGAAAGGGAGAAATTATCCAAAGTTCTGTTGCTGAACCGAGGCCACATCCACCATTTCCTGGTTGACAGTAGGGGCATCCTGCACATGACTGCATTGAGATTTGCTTGTTAGAACTGAAATCTCCTCCCTGATAATGTCCACCTTGCCCATTAATTCGAAGAAATTACGCTCGAGATCATCTATCCTAGAGTCCTGGCATGAAAGCTGGGTGGTATTGTATCTAATTTCAGTAGCCATTTCTTCATTTTGCCTGACACTAGTGCAGATGGCCGAATAAGTCCAGCACAAATATGTTTTTACCTCTGTGGTGAGTTGACTTAGGGTTGCAATGGCTTCCTTAACACCGTCCATTGTGTAGTCAGGCGAGGGATTATGGGGATGAGAGGTCGCGCAAACGCCTGAGGGCAGCCAAGGGTCAAACTTAGGGTCAAGAAAGGAGAGCCGGCCAAACGCAGAGCTGAGAGCGGGTGGAATGGGAGGTATAACCATTGTGGGAGATAATGGACAGGATGGGAGAGGATCATTTAATGCTGGCTCGAGCGAGCTGTCGAACATAACCTGAGCCATGTGAAGGGCACATGGGGGATGGCGTGTCAACCACGAAAATGCAGGGACAAGACCGTTCCAACGCCCGAGAGAGGAAACAAACCATAAAATCTAGTGGTGTTTAAACATTAGGAAAACATTAGGGGATGAATAAGAACCCACAATTGCCATTGTTGTGCTTGACTAGGCCACTTTTCATAGAGGCTCCTTCATTTGCCGAAGCATCCACTAAGGAATTATTCTCTCTCAAAATATGAAAGTACTGGGTGTCTTTGGGAAGAGAAAGATAGCTGATTCTTCTTAGAATTCTTTGGCTCTTAGAACCTCTTGTTTTGGCACCGAGACTCATAATTTGAATGACGTGCCTTGAATCTCCATAAACCTGTAGTTTTCCTATGTTCAGAGTGGAGGCAATTTCTAGGGAGTGATACAGAGCAAGCCATTCAGCTTCGTTGTTTGTTCTAATGCCTAATCCCCATGAAAAATCTACTACTTTGTTTCCTCCGGGATCGAAAATGATCCCCCCCGCACCTGCCTCCCCAAGGTTCCCTTTGGAAGCCCCATCAAAGATAGTGTGACTTTCTTGTTTCATCCACCATTTCTCGCAAGAGAGCTTGTCTTTCCTTATCTCCCAATCATGGCAGAAGATGGAATTTTTGGACTGAAGAGAACTCACTTTGATGAAGTCTTGACACCATTGGAATTCATACCATGATAGAGCTTCATGGGATGGGATTGTTACCCCTTTTGAAGAAAGGGACTCGGAGATCAAAGAGATAGCTTTGTTGGCAACTCTGGATTCAATAGTCTTTCTGTCTTTAAAAAATCTTTTGTTTCTTTCTAGCCAGATCTGCCAACATATGTTCATAGGGAGGAGCTTCCAGATTCTTGCCATAGTTGGCTTAGTCTTGCTTCCTCTCGGAAGGGTATTTATCCACCTCTCCGTCATTTGGTTTATTTGCCTGGGTATGATGGAGTTCTTCCCATGAGGTCCAAGGACAGAGGCCCAAACTTGTTTGGAATAATTGTAGTCGAGGAAGATGTGCTGGGCGCTTTCTTCTGCAATTTGACACAAGGAGCATCTAGAAGGGCCTCCGATACCACGAATTTCGAGATTTTTTGCTGTAAGCAACTTATTATGGACCAAAAGCCAATAAAAATAATTGATCTTGGGAATGCTGTCTAAATTCCAAACTCACGTCCATCTCTTTTGTATGGGATTGTTGTTTAGAGTGAGGCATTCATATCCAGCTTTGACGGTGTAACTCCCCACTTTTCCCCATCCTCTGCTATCCTTGGCCCAGATACTGACAAGAGCTTTCCCATCAAGGTGATTAAGGAATTTGTTGTAGATTTCTGCTAGATTTTTAGGTGGATCCATCTGCTTCCAATCCTTCCAGATTCCAGAGGGATTCCAAGTAACAAAATCCTCTAGCTTCTGAATGCTTGCATTTTGTAGCCAGAGCTTGACATTCTGAATTGTAGAGATGGAACCGAGAGGATGGTATCCATTTATGATGTCCTTCCAAAGGTTGATTTTCCTCCCATTACCCGGAATCCAGTAGAGATTGTTTTTTATCAGCCCCGTTGAAGAAGAAATGAGATTCCAGATAGCAATCCTTTTTTTTTTCTTTTAATTTGTCTAAGCATCTTAATCTCGAGCTTCTAGTATATTTTTTCCTAATGGCCTCTGTCCACCATTAATTTTTGCTAGAGACCATTCTCCAAGCAATTTTAGCTCCCATGGATTTACTCATTAAAGCTGGCTCGCGGATACCCAGGCCTCCTCTTCTGCGATTTTCTTTGATGGTTTTCCAATTGACAAGGTGAAACTTTTTACCTTGAGTTTTCCCCCCTTAGCCAAAGAAATTTTCTGATTTCCATATTGATGGAGTTCATGACGGAGGTTGGGGCCAGCAAAATTGCACCAGTGAACACAGGTAAGGAGGAGAGAACAACCTTGATCAAGGTAACCTTGCCAGCTAAATTTAGCCAGAGGGATCCCCAGGAGTTAATTCTGTTTTTTAATTTGTTGATAATTGGGTGCCATAAAGAAGAGGAAGTTTTTTTGTGGGAAATACGAATGCCCAAATATTTAAAAGAGGCCCAGTCAGGGAAAGGTTTGAATTCAAGGATTAAGGCGAGAGTCCTGAGGATAGTGGTTCTGCAGTTACAGCTGTAGATATTGCTCTTGTTGTCATTTTTTTCCCCCCAGAGGCTTTAAGGTAGAGATCAAGGGTGTGTTTGAATCTAGAGGCAATTAAAGGGGAGGCACTGCCAAGGAGGATGGTGTCGTCGGCAAACTAAGCATGATTGATCGGAGTGACATCTCTGGAAATGACTAGACCAGGGAGGGAGCTGGAGGCTAGAAGACTATTGAGTTTCCTACTGAGAGAATCCGCCATGATAACATAAAGAAAGGGAGATAGGGGGCAACCTTGTCTCAAACCCCGAGACAAACGAAAAAAAGCGGAGGGTCTGCCATTTATCAGGGGAGCAATCCAAGGAGAGCCTATACAAGCATTAACCCAACCTATAAAATCTTTCTCAAACCCAAACTTTTCCATGACAGTGAATAAGAATTCATGTCTCACTCTATCAAAAGCATTTTCCATGTCGAGTTTAATTGCCATACCTAAGTCTTTTCTCTGCACACTTGAGTGAATGGCCTCTTGGACAAGAAGGATGTTGTCATAAATTTGGCGACCAGCGATAAATCCACCTTGGTTCGGGGAGATGATCATGGGGAGAAGTCCCTTGACTCTTGTTGCAATAACTTTTGTGAGAATTTTGTAGGAGGAGTTGCATAGGGAAATTGGCCGATATCTTCCAATGGCGGAGGGATTTTTATCTTTAGGAATTAAAGCAATGAAGGTAGAGTTTGTGGCCCCTCCATTTCTCTCTCTTTTCCTGGTCTAGTTGAGCATTCTGATAAGATCTTTTTTTAACCAATGCCAGCACTTCTTGTAGAAATGAATGGAGAATCTGTTCGGGCCAGGAGCTTTTTCCGGATGTAAGGACCAAATTGCCTTTCTGACTTCATCCTCAGAGATCTGGTCCATTAACTTCTTATTATCTGAATCAAAAATGAGATTGGGGATTTCCATGCTCATTTGTTCCATGTCCTCCTTGGAAACATCCTCATTATCATTGTAGAGTCTCTCAAAATGGTTTTTAACTTCATTTAGAATGAGATCCTGTTCTTCAATCTTTGTTCCATCCTCCTTTGTAAGACTCAAAATATTATTTTTCCTGTATCTCTCCTTGCACTGCGCATGAAAAAACTTAGTGTTTCTATCTCCCGCCTTTAGCCAAAGGCTTATGGAACGAAGTCTCCATTCCTCCTCA
Source organism: Larix kaempferi (assembly GCA_027924585.1). NCBI lineage: Eukaryota > Viridiplantae > Streptophyta > Pinopsida > Pinales > Pinaceae > Larix > Larix kaempferi. Next base: position 12,828,865 of record BSBM01000088.1, on the reverse strand, counting down.
TCTTTCCTGGCAATATTCTGAACCTTGACGTCGAGGTCTTTCTCGTCCCTCAGCATGTCTTCCGTGACTGTAGCATGCTCCATACTGTTTTGGAGGATGTCCAGATCCTTTTGAAGTTTTGCCAATTCCTCTTCGGGTTTCTTATAGTTCTGTTTGGCCCAATTTTTTAAGATCATTTTCACAGTTTTGAGCTTGGTTTCCCAGATGTAACTTGGAGAACCTGGAATAAACTGCCTCCATACATCTTTAACTTCTTCCATACAACTTTCATTTTCGAGCCAAGCTGGGTTATATCTGAAAGGAAGGGGACCCAAGTTTCCGAGGGTGGAGAAGAAGAGGGAGATGAGCCGGTGATCAGAGGTGGCGGAAGTGAGGATCTTTGAATCGGGGAGGGATAAATTGGAGAGAAAGGAAGAGCTAATCAGAAATCGGTCAAGTCTCGCTGCAATGTGACATGGACCTATTCTTTTGTTATTCCAGGTATAGTTGCCTTGCTTTGGCTTAATATCAATTAGATTCCAGAGGGACATCAAATCTTCCAGTCTTTCTCCAAATGGGTCTCTGACTTTAGATCCCCCCCTTCACTCTTTGGCTGAAATAGTGACATTGAAGTCCCTTCCCAAGATACAAGGGAGAGCTTCCCTATTCTGTCGTTGGTCTGCCAACTGGTTCCAGAAGTTTTCTTTTTGTCCATAGATGGTAGGTCTGTAGACATTTCCGACCCAAAATATTTCATTCTTTGAGAGTTCTTCAAGTTCGACAAAAATCCAATGTCGATTAGATGTGAAGGAATGACATTTATACATACCTTTGTCCCACCAGGTGATTAGTCCTCCGGAGGCTCCTGTGGCACTGACAGATTTCCCCTCTCCATTGGGCCATACATGTTTCATAGTGCTAATGTTGTCTTCCTCTTGCATTTTAGTCTCGTGGATCGTGAGGATTGTTAAATTTTCTACTTTTTTAATTCTTTTAATGGCTTCTGCTTTTTGCTTTCCACCTAATCCTATGCAATTCCAGGAGACTATCTTCATTATTTTTTGATGGATTGAGGACCTACTCTGTCCTTCCTTTCCTCCGGTACTCCTTGAATATGCTTTCCACTGGACAATATCCAAACTGGTTTGCTTACCCGCCGCCTTTTCTGTGGCTGCTTCCTGCTCCCTTATTGTCTTGTTGAATCTTCTGCCTCTTTTGGCTAAAGGTTCTTGCTCTTCTTCTTTGCTTTCTAATGTTTCTTCTTGGAAAAATTTTGTTTTTGCGCATGTAACAGAGCATCCTGAGTTTAGGGATGATTCGATTCCCGTGACTTCATGCTGGTGAATGGGAATATTTTGATCCTCATCCCTTGATTTTTTCGGTTTGGTGTCCTCCTGTTGCTCCTCTATATTATTGTTTTTTCCCTGCTCCTCTTCAATTGCCTCATTGGATAAAGCCTGGAACTTGTTGGCATTTTCTCTGCTTTTAGGTGGAGATTTAGGAGGATTATTCGTGTTGGGCTTACCTCCTTTTTTCCTTGTGACCTCATTCCATTCCCCGCCTTGAACTTCTTCGACTTCTGGGGTTTTCCTTTTGGGGCATAACTTTGCAAAATGCCCATATTCATGGCAGACCTTGCATTTAAAGGGTATCTGCTCGTAATCCACAGTTTGCATATGGTTCTACCCGTCCATTGACAAATTTATGGCTTCTGGTAGACCTTTTTCAAGATCCACCTCGACACAGATTCTTGCACAAAAAAACATAGGGGGTTTTGGCTCTGATTTGTCAATGTACTTACCCAGAGAGTTACCGATGGCTCTTAGATATTCATTGTTCCAGCAATGTAGTGGAAGGTGCGGCAGTTTAACCCAAACTGGGACAGCCGAGGGTATATCCTTTTCTGGGTCAAAGGAAAGATCACACTTGTTAATGTACATCCCTCTTGGACCCATGAAATATGGACCATTTCTGAAGATCAGGTCTCGATCCTCTTTTTTTTACAAAATAAAACACGAAGAAACCCTTGCCACAAAAGATTTGCTGCACTTCACCCTGAATAAGGGGTCACCAGTTTTTGTTTAGCTAGGTTTCAATGGAACGCGGTGAAGGCCACAAGCCGGTGAAATGAACGACGAAACCCTTTTCTGAAAGAGCTACAACATTACACTTCGAGTTTGTTGATGAAAGCTTAAATTCTGGCACTGCTGTTTTCTTAACGAATTTGGAGTCACAGGGAGCTGTGAGCTTTGAAGGGATTGGTTGAGAGGCAACCAGGGAGCAAAAGAGGTCAGAAATGGGAGGTCAAGCCCCCTCTAAGCCTTCACCGCCGAGATCCGAGGGAGGATCCATGGTCACGAACCGAAAATTCCTGCAACGAACCCTAAGTCTGAGCAAACCCTAAGTCCTTCTCTTCTCACCTAACCTCAAAGAGAAGAAAGGTAATTACTAAAAATATGAAACATTAAATTAAAAAAAGAAATATTTTCTTTTGAAAATGTATCACTAATTGGTAACAATAGAGGTAACTAAGAACTAGAAGGCTGTACTAAAACTATTTGGCCTTCATACACTTTAACAAGTTTCCCACAAAGCCACCCATGGGATTTGAACATGGGTGGATGGTTACTAATACCCGTTCCTTACCACGTGTGTTACCCAAACCCACAAAGCTACTCTTCGTTTACTTGCTTGTGAAACTTTTGAAATTGGTTCTCACTATAATTTTTGAACTATGCATAATTTCACATTTAAGTGAGTTACAATCTTTACTCTCTATTTTGAAATATTTGAATTCTGGAGACACCTTGCCAGGTCAAGCTGCATATCTCTCTTTGTTCTGTAGAGAAAATCCATTCCCATGTAATCATATTTTATTATGTTGTAAATCTCAATACAAACACTTTATTTTAAGTTTTTAAAAATACCATTAAACTAATATCTTTAAAAACTCAATCAAAATAATATTATTTTTTTAATATTTATTTAAATTCAATTTTTTACAAAAATTCGTATTCATCAAATCTTTAAAGTTAAAGTAATCTAAGAAAATATATGAAGTTTGACAAAATGGTAAGACAAATTATTAATTTATGTTTTCAGATTTTTGCAGCCTTTCAAATGAATATTATATTTTTTAAGAATAAACAACAATTCATAATATTTAGTATTTAGTATTTATTTTTACTCTAAATTTTCTAGAGTATGGATTAAGTTGCATACAGTTCTTGTTTTAGTTATATTGAGGCAACCACATATGTTTTCCTATTTTATTTTTATTATGAAGTGTATTGTTAACTTTATAATTATATATTTTCTTTAACATTTAAACTTAAATGTTGATTGCAATTTAATTTGTTATTTTTTTCTTTCCAAAATCTAATATGACTTAGTTATTAAGTATAACCATTATTAGATTTTATCTATAAATGTTGATTGACTCATCAATCTCTAGACTATGACACTGTTTCAAGATAGTCTATAAAGCAACTAGTTGTCCAAAAGGTCAAGAGCCTCAAAATAAATCTTGCAAGAACAAATAACCCTTGAGGTGGAGGAATTGCAAAATGCATAGCTATTAGGTGAAGTGGAAGCTTAAGAGGGTATTGTCCCCAATGTTACCATCATCCTTCATTCAACATATCTAGTAGATGCAAATCGACAAATTCCCCCTACCCAAAAGAGCCATATATCTATCAAGGAGAGTAAATATGAGACTATAGACATTATTATCCCACTTAGTGTTTCATGCCATTGCTTTCAACTCACTTAGTGTTTCATGCCGTTGCTTTCAACTCTCTCTCATGGGTTTGGTAAAAGGCAGCATGACATATTCCTCAGGTGGTGACTCCCCAGTAGATCTCTCTAAGCAGGCCACCTCTAATCCCTACAAATGGTTGTAGTTGGTGCCCCTGTAGCACACATTACTTCAAATACTTGGAAGGAGGTCAATAAAAGGAAGTAAGACAGAGATCACACTTTTAGTTTTTTTTATTTTTTATATTGAGCTTTTTAGCCTATAATCTTGTTTTTTTATGCATTTATATAATGGATTGTTCCATTTTGTAAAACAAATCTGGAATACTTGTTTTTAAATATATTGTAATTAATTAAATATATTTATAATTATTCACTTAATTACATTATTATCTATGTTTTTTTTAGATTGAAGGAGGATGGCACAAGTATATTGTGCAGATTGATTTTATGGACATCCTTCAAAATTCCAAATAAACAATTATAAAAAAAAATATAAAACTCGTAACTCATGTATTAGTCACAAACAACCAATTTAACTAAATATAATCAACCCATTTAACTAAATATAATCTTCAGATTTTGAGAGGTTATAAGGAAGTTTACTGATCATTGTGATAGTTGGAAAATGCTCAATCTCGAGGACAACTCTGAAGATACAATGATCGAAAAAATAGAAAAGGTACAAGCGCCCACCGTGGGGCGAGGCGAAGACTAACCACCGAGCCGCAGAGCATTAAATGTGGCGGCTCCATGATTAGTGACTGTTAGATCTAGAGAATCTCCAGATCTAATGGCCACTAATCACTAAGCCGCCACATTTAATGCTTTGCGGCTCAATGGTTAGTCTTTGCTGAGCTCGAACCCATGACCACAAAGGTTAAGAGCTCTGTGCTCTACCAACTGAGCTCGACGGGCGATACAGGCAAGAGTTTATACAATTCAATACCCAAAACAAATACAGAGTATAAGATAAGCTCAAATATATATCTTTTCTGTTTATATTTCATCATATTTGAATTATAGATAATCTATTTTAACAAATTTAAATTTTTATTTCTTGTGCAATTGTCGATATGTCTGAGTGGTTAAGGAGACAGACTTGAAATCTGTTGGGCTTCTCCCACGAAGGTTCGAACCCTGCTGTCAACGCACCATCTTCTAACAAATTAACTTTTAAAAGCTAATTCAATGAACACTGGGATATTAACTCAACAAAGTTTGTTAGTAGACTATTTAGGAGCTGAACACAATTTTAATTCAATGAATACTAGGATATTTGGAGAATAAATCAATCATGCTTTTAGGTTATTATTATTATTTTAAGTTTATGTATCTAGATATACATATAAAATTTTGTTGTTATAGTGAGATATAATGTTGTAATTTTAACTTTCTTCACATATAATTATGGTTTTTTTACATATTTAAAAATTACAATAAAATTATTATTATTATTTATATACAAAATTGATATAATGGCTATCAAATTGAAAGTATGAATATCATATTTTAGAAATGTGATATGAGTTTCAAAAGCATTAATATCAGTTTTTAATATTATTAATGTGAATTTTTTTCATGTGATAGAGTGCAGGGGAATTGAACCCCACCCTGCACTTTCTGAAAAGCCCAGGCCTCATCACTCACCAAGGGAGCTACATTGTTGGCCTATGTGAATATTGGAATACACAAGAGTTTTGATTATATCAATGAATGATACTTTTTCATTAATATTTAAAGTAGAAGACTGTACGGATGGTCATTTTGTAAGCATGTAAGTTATACTATAAGGTGAAAATGTCATACTTACATACTTACTTAAAGTAGAGTAAAGGTGTCGAGCAACAAAACATATTTACAAAACACGATTAAGGTTGATTTAAAAATGAACATACTTGCTTATGGCATTTTCTTGGGCTTGGTTTAAGGGTAGTGAGGCTTGCTTCTCAAGCTCCACCTTTTTCTAAAGTTGATGAACACTTTCTTCTTCTTTACATTTAATAGAAATTGAACCAACTAAGGTATTCAAATTAGCTACTGAATAAAAGGAATCCTTCTTGAGTGAGAGGACCATTTCCTTGATCTTAGTGCACTCTTCTTCTAAATCTTGAATTTGTCTTTTTAACTTTGCTAGAATATCCATCATTTTGGCATTTTGGGAAGTTAATGTTGATGGTCAACTTCATATGCCTTTGTGGTGATTGAAAATATTAAATTTTTTTTGCCATTAACTAAATCCTCTTATCTCCTAAGGAATCTTTTCATCTATTGATTATCCCTCTAACAATTATGTGCATGGTTGTCCATATTGAGTCTTGGTTATTTCAAATTCTTTTTAATGCCACTTCTCCACTAAACACAACTAACAATTTTAGGGGTGTTGTTTAGGCTTCTCTAGTGCATTATGCTGAATGGAATCACATGTACAATCTAGTAAGGATCTCCTTCCAAATGTATGCGAAAAGACCAATTATTTAAACCATTCATCTATCTCAAAAGACCCAAACAAAAAATGACCTCTTATGGGATTTCTATGGACTCCCAATTCACAATTTCACAAAAGAAATTATGGGTGCTATTACTCCAAATTTCAAATATCCCACAATTCTTTACCATAATGTAGTCAATTTCAAACCAATAAATGGCCGCAACTCTGTTCTTTATCTGAGTATCATAAGTGAATTTCAACAATGCTATGAGGAGAATTCCAACATACCTTGGATCGTTGTCCTGAGTGCTCTCCACAATCTGAAGCTGAGCTAAGGTTGGATGAGGCCTTGACCACCTTGGGATAAATCAAATTTGAGCACCAAGTCTCTAATGGTTAATGGGTGAAGAATGAGGAGCGGACCTTGAGAGCAAAAGAAAACCAAGATTGGCTGTTGGAGCTGGCAATCCCATGTACAAACCTCCTCTTCAACCTCATATAATCATAAACCTAATGCTTCAAATGTGATGAAGTGCAGGAAGCCTGGTTGGGATTTATTGCATTGTCCCTTCTCTTGATGTAATGAGTTAATGCTAAGCTACATGTCCTCCTCGTCTGGTATGCTCATCAAACTTGACATGGAAAAATCCTTTGATAAAATTATCTGGAACTTCCTCTAGGACACCCTTCTTGCTTTTCGTTTCTCCCCCTCCCGGGTCAATTGGATCATATCCCTTGTCTCCTCAGCCTCCTCTTCCATCCTAGTTAATGACTCTCCCGCATCCACCTTCTCCCCTTCCAGAGGCATAAGACAGGTAGACCCTCTGTCCCCCTATATCTTCATCCTTTTAGCTGAAGGTCTAGGTAGGATCATCAAAGCTGTTGTTTCCAGGAGACATATATAGGGCATTAAAGTTAGCAATCACATTAGTACCCATTCGCATCTCCAGTTCATGGATGACACCATGTTGATGGGCAAAGCAATTGTTACAGAAGTGAAATCCTTCCGGGACATCCTCCATTATTTTAGTGCAGCCTCATGCATGACCATCAACAATCTCAAATCACAGATCTATTTCTTCAATACCCCCTTACAAACATAGACCCGCATCACCCGAATTGTGGGTTTTCAAAAGAGTTCCCTTCTGTCCAAATTCCTTGGCACCCCCCTTGTGGACTCAGCCATTAAAAACTCATCCTGGAAAGACTTGCTAGCCACCTTGGAATATAAACTATCCTCCTGGACCTTCAGAGCCCTCAACTTTCCCAGTCGCCTCATCCTTCTAAAATATGTTCTCCAAGCCATGACTATCGACCTTTTCTCTATTTTGGCGGCCCCTAAGCATGTTCTTAAATATATTCACAACTTACAGAGAAAATTCCTCTGGAGCGGCACTACTCAGTACAAAAAATGGGCCTTAGTAGCTTGGGAAAAACTCTGCACTCCAAAATCAGAAGGCAGCCTTGGACTAAGAGACCCCCTCACCGTCAACGAAGTTCTTTGCACAAAGCTTCTCTGTAGGTGCTCCACAGAGGAATCTATTCCTAGACGAACATTTGGTTTCACAAATACGCAGGAAATGTGCAACATTCTGATCTCATTCAAAAAGACAATATTCCGGTAGGATCCCTCATTTGGAACTCGGCTTGGGCTCAAAGAGATATTATTCACAAACACAGCTTCTAGGAAGTCAAGGATGGGAATAAGGCTCTCTTTTGGGAGGATGCCTGGAAACAGTTTCCCTCCTTGCAGCACCTCAAGATCATCGAAGATATGCAGCATCACTCCCAACAACAAGGAAAGCACCTGATTGCTCAGTACTGGGAACCTATGAATAAAAACGACACCTGGTGATCCTGGAATTCAGAGGAAACGTGGAACTGGAACTTTAACACTGAGGAAGGCCATGCATTTTGGGAAACTCTCAACTCCAGGAAAATTCTAATCTTAGACAAACCATACAAGCTCAGATGGGGATATCAGCAGAAAGGTTACTTTACCATCAAGGAAGCCTATAGCCTAACTCATCCCAGACCACTCCAACCCAATGAAATCATATGGGAAAAGATCTGGGACTCTCATTTATGGCCAAAAGTCAAGAATTTCCTTTGGCTAGTAGCTCGAAAAAAAATCTTAACATGGGATCAGCTTCTCAATCGAGGTTTCAAAGGACCATTTGTTTACGTGTTATGCAACCAATAGGGAGAGAACCAGGAACATCTACTCAACAACTGCAATTTCTCCTCTACCCTCTAGGATTGGGGCGCCACCATTTTCCGTCACTCTAGCCGGCACATGGATGATATCAGCGCTACCATTCGCAACTGGCAGATTGAACCTTTCTCCAATCCCATCTTGAACCGTATATCGCTGCTTTTCCCAGGATTCATTTTTTGGAACATCTAGAAATAACGCAACAGAAGAGTCTTCCAAAATAACATTCTCCCCCTAGAAGCCATCCAATATCTCATTCATTCCAACCTTCAAGAAACCATTCAGCTTTCGAATTGGTCTAATTTAGATCACAAATTCTCTCCCTCAGAACCGCACATCCTGCGGGGTTGTAATTTACAGCTCACCTCTCGACATCCTTTGTCTACCACCCTTACTGCAACTAAGCTCATCCCGTCCTCTTGGTTCCTGCCTCTGGACCCCCCCATCAAGCTCAATTTTCATGGAGTCTCAAAAGGTAATCCCGGGCCCGCTGGAATAGGAGAATCCTTCAGAAATGGAAGGGGCGATATCATTCACATCTACTCAGATTACATACGTGACACTACCAACAATGTGGCAGAACTAATGGCTCTCAACATAGGATTAAAAATTGCTCGAAGAGAAGGATGGACCGCTCTAACAATTGAAGGTGATTCTCAAATCATCATCAGTACCTCCCACCGCATTCACTGTGGCACTCCCCTCGCCAAGTTAACAAAACACTGGAGACTAGAGTGGCTCAAGGAACAATTATAGGATCACATACAATATTTTCAAGTTTTTACCACTAGTCATGTTCGCCGCACGACCAATAAAATTGCAGACCATCTAGCTAATCATGGAGTAAATCCTTCTCATAATCGGCTTGACTCCCCTTGGCACAACATCAGTCAATAACCACTCAGAACGCAATTGGTTGACTTGGACTTTCAAGATTATGTCCCCCCACCGCGGGTTCCCAACACATGCCGAGAGGGAGGGTCAGTGGAAGGCCACTGGACTAGGAACATACCCGCCATCCAGAACACGCACCTCCTAAAACATTCATAAGTTGGGAAGGGGATCCATCAGATGACCTCCACCATACAGATGCTTAAGGTTTTTACGTGCGAGATGGTGATGACATTACCTCTGGCCAGTAATTCCATTAAGAACTTGGAGATGGAAAATCTCCTTCCACAGGATTCTGAATCCCATTTGAGCTTGGAAGGTACTCGTGCACTCAAGCACAAGCCTACTTCATTCATGATTTGTGATGGATGAGTGAAGAAAGAGGAGTATTTATCCCCAGGAGAAAGGGACATTTGTAGAAGTGGAGGTCTTGACGGAGCTTGGGTTTATCTCCTTTGCTCAGTTGTTTTTCTTGAGGGGTTGTTTCCCGTCAGTATATTAGTCACAATCAAAATGTCGCCTGCTAGAAGAGGCTACATTTGGCGTAAGACCAAACCCACTGGCCCTTCTCCCGGCCCGGCGGTGCAATTCATGTGAGGCATTGTGGGTAAGGCTCAGTGTTATAAGCAAGAGCCTCCAGAGCAGGTGCAAGCTGACATTCGGGAGGCATATGAGGAAGCTCAGGTTGATTGTGGCTATCTCTCGGATGCGGAAATTTGAAAGGAATTCGAGGCTTTGGTGCCTGACCCAGGAAACACCAGGGGTCGCATCACTCTATATCGTAAAACCCTAGACTATCACTAGATGCAGAAGTTGGTTATGGGAAGAACCCTGGTGGAAAAGGGAGAGGTTCATGCTGAAATACTCCTGCAGCAGGACGAGATGGTCGGTCTTCTTAAGCAAATCATCCACAACCAACAAGAAATTTCCCTCCGTCTAGGCATAGAAATTGCAAAGGATCTAGGTTCTCATAGCGGCCAAGCCAGACTGAATTCTTAGCTCTGTCTTTTATAGATGTATAGCCTCCGTATATGTCTTTTTGGTTTCATTAGGACGATACTGTTACTGTCTCTGTTTTTAGTTTTATGGAAAAAAAACATCGTAGGATGGTCCGTAACTCTCAAACTTTCGGGTTCAGTCTTATTTCATTTCGGGGAAGACTGCTTATTTTTTGATATTGGGTCTTTTTTCCCAGTCCTGGGAGGACCCAACACTATGTATCTTTTTCTGATGGCAATATAAGGTTTTGCTCTAACTTACAAAAAAAAAGGCATATTCAATGCGACTTCAATGGAGACAAAATGTGGGAGAGGCATCTATCTGCAACCATGGGTGAATTTGATTGATGGGATGAAGGTGAATTCCTCAACACTTACTTCATGCAAAATGAACATAGCACACATGCGAAATGAACATATCGCACTCACGATATATTAACATAAAAAAATTCATAATTTAAGCATAAAAATTGCATAAATGTTGATAATTCCATGACATTATTGATCTTAGGGGTTAATTATTGATAATTCCATGCATAAGGGCCTGAGGGGTTAAGGGTATTAATATTGTAATAATTTTAGTGTGTTTATGTACATAATGTTCATGGGTAATTGATTAAAGTGATTACGGGTCATAATGTATAAGGGTGTTTGTAGGCCAAAATGTTAGTGGGTTAGAGGGATAGAGGTTAGGTACAATGTTTTTGAGGTCATGATTTCTATGATTCAAATTGTTTAATGTGGTTTATGTGTTGATGGGTTACAATGTGTAAAGTGGTGATTTTATTTAAAGGGTCATATGGGTTAGGTGATATACATTGTTTTGGGTGGTTGAGGAGGAACATGTGTTGAGGAGTTAGTGTTTTAGCAACTACAATGTGTCTCTGGTCAAGGTAGTTGGCTATTATAACATCTTAGGAGTTTAGTGTACTAAGGCATTAATGTGTAAGGGGTTATTGTTTGTTTGGAGTAATAGTTTGGTAGGCTGGGATACATAAGGAGTGAAGGGGCATAGTGTATTAAGGGGGTTAATGTCATCATGGTCAAAATGTTAGGCAGTTATTGATCATAAGGGTTTGAGGTCAATATGGTCACTAAATGGTCATTACATATTAAGTGTTATGGTGTATTTGAGTTTTTTTGTTTTTGAGGTCATAATGTATTAGGGGTTGGCCATAGGGTTTAAAGGTCATAGTGTGTTAAGGGGTTATTGTCTTTGAGTATATTGTATGTTAAGGGGTGATTTATTTAAGGGTAATAGGGGGTAAGTGTCATAGTGTATTAGGGTGTTAGTGGGTCAATATATGGGTGAGTAAAGGGGATATGATTTTGAGGTTAGGAGGTATATTGTCTTAGCATTCAAAGAACATAGGAAAATAAAACTATCATAGCACCTTGGGGAACATTTGTGTATGACAAGATGCAATTTTGTATGATGAATGTTGGATAAACCTTCCAAAGAGAAATGGAACATGTTTGCAATGATTTTATCGGTAATATCATGTTTGTATGTCAAAATAACCTCATTGTTTATTCTAAATTTAGGAAGAAACATATTTCACAACAATTTAGGGAGAAACATATTTCACAATATTGGATGCCCAAAAGAGATTTCTTTCAAGTACACCCATTGCAACAATGGTGCCAAGATGAATGCTCAATTACACAAAAAATATTATTTGGGATTTTAAAGGAGTCATTCTCAAGATGGGATGGGTTCCTTTAATCACTTGTAAATAGGAATTGGAAAATAGTGAGGGAATTCTAAAACAACCCCTCATTCATCAAAGTGACTAGTAAGGAATCTAAGGAGGATGCAAAATGTTTCAAAATGAAATAAACTTGTCAATGGAGAATAGTCTCAAATTAGAGATAAATAATCAATCACAGTTCAGGGACTGAGGAAAATGATGATGAAGATAATGGTGAAGATGAAAATGAGGATGATTGCAATGATGATGATGATGATGTTGATGACAATTAAGACGACAACGACAATGATGATCATGGTGATGATGATGATGAATATGAGAATGGGGATAACAATGATTATGATGATGATGATGACAATGATGATAAGGATTATGATATTGATGATAATGATGATGACGAATATGTTGATGATGATGATAATTATGACAACAATTATGATAATGGTGATGTTAATGCATCAAGGCCTAAAAGAAACATGCACATTGACCTCTTTATAGGATTGTTAATTTGTTGTTACATCCAAAGCATGCCATTAGGAGAGTTTTTTCTCTAAGGATGGGTCTTGGGGCCTTGAGCAAGATTGAGAGATGAAAGTTAGCCCATCTATAGAATAAGTGAAGCTTCTGGGGACCATGTGCCATGAATAAAGCCTCTAACTATAACACAATATTTCTCAACATTGAGGTTTCTTGTTCTAAAGTGAGGATGAGTGCCATTGAGGATATTTTGAGCATAATGGTTGTGTCTCAAGTCCATTACCATGCTTAATTGAGAAAACATATGACTTATAGCCTAAAGGAATCTTATTTATCTCCATGGAGATGAGAAAGGAACTAAAAAACAACAAGACACCTATATAGGGGATATTGCACCTCTAATTACGAAACTCAATTGCACTATGATGTTTTGAGTACCCACAATGGGTCGGTCTAAAGGCCATTACCATGGTAATCGAAGGAAACTAGGGCCTTAGTATTGTTGAATGTAGTTGTCATTGATGTCAAAGAAGTTCATAAATGACAAAGGAATAACCAAGGACATGATGGCAAGGAAAACTCAGTAGGAGACAAAGGAATAACTAAGAGAGTGATGACATGGTCTGTATGATGATGTGGAAGATATGATGACATTGAATGGCATGTATGATGATGTGGCATAAAGTTGAAAATACATCAGGAAGTCTTTGTTGCATTCTGACATCATTCTGGAAGAATATGGAAATTTGGTGGAAATCAAGAAATTGACTAAGTATGGAAAAATTAATCAAAACTGGTCTAGGAAAATGCCCGCCATGCCTCATGGGAGAATGATAAAAATTATTTGAAACTATAATTTTATATATTTTTGAAGAGGCTATCTCACCATGGTCTCAATTCTCAAATAATATCTTTAATGACAAAGATAATGGTTTGCCAAAATAGGGTTTCAGGCTATTTTGCATGAGGAGTAAAACTGCCTAAGTGGACTCAGGGAAATGCTTGCCATAATTTGTGGGTTGAAGAAATTTTTTTCACCATATGGTCATCTTGTAGGTGGTTGTTTTTTCTACCTAACCATTCTCTCACATTGACTTGAAAGTTTCTAAGAAAGAAGTTATGAATCTGCCAAAATAGGGTTTTAGGCAGTTTTGCACCAAGTTCAGTAAAATGGCCGCCTAGGGCAAATGAAGATGGGTCCGAAGGTGAAAAAGGTTCTGTTGTGCTTAGTGAGGTGTCCTACATCCTATGGTATCATTTTTTAATGTTTTTGCTGAAATAAAAAATCCACCTTAGAGTTTGGACATATTGTCTAACTATAGAATTAATGGTAAAAATGGACTGAGTGACCTCATCAAAATGCCTGCAACCTCTTGTGGTTGATATATTAAATAATTTTGAGAATATTTATCTCTAGTATGTTGGTTTTTGCATCCAACCATGGTATCATATGGTCCAAAGAGTCTCTGAGGAGAAAGATATGGATCTTCCAAAAGTGCTTCTGAAGCCAGATTTGCACTACTTCAGTAAAATGCCTACCAAGGTCAGATGATGAGGTTGTAGGAGAGAAGATTGACATGGTTGGAGTCAATATGATATTCCTCACATTGTGGATGTCTCACTTTCCAAGTTTGATGAAAAAATAAAATCACCTTGGTGACCTAGGGTTTGAAGAAATTTGTCTAAGTGTCAATAAGCAGTTTGGAAGACCACTTTCAAATGACTACCAGATGTTGGGTGTATGTCAATAGGTTCATCAATTGGCATGGATATTTTCTTTGTTGAAATGGCTATCCATCCATACTTTTAGGTTGACTTACAATGGTCACATATGAAAAATATCGATCTGCCAAAAGTAAGAAAAATAATATTTTGCATATTGAGAAACACAAGAAAATTGGCTAAGTGTTAAGAACAAGAGTTTCAGAAGGCCATTTGCAAATTCCCAACAATGGCTGTGTTTGTGTCAATAAATTCATGTCAAAGCATGATGTTGTTCCTTGGTGAAATGATTACCCCCCCATGGTTTTAGTTTCCTCTATGGCAGCTACATTTGCAAGAAATAAACCTGCCAAACTGAGAAAATGTTATGTTTGCCTACCAAGGATAAGACTATGAAGATTTGGCTAAGTGTTGAAAACATGAGTTTGAGAAGCCATTTTGTAATGCCCGCCAGAAGCTCTGTTTGTGCTAATAATTTTGTTAGAAAGTGCGAGTTTCGTCTCTAATGATCTATCCAGCTAGCCACAGTTTCAGATCTCCATTTGATGTTCACAAGTGTGAAAAAGAGATCTGCCAAAATAGAAGAAAAATTGTGTTTACATATAAAAACAATTTTTTACTAAGTGTCAAAAACACATGGCTGATGAGGAATTTGGAAATGCCCACAAGGGCTTAAGGCATAAGCCCACAAAGGCTGAATATGCCCGCAGAGAGGGATACAGCACATGGAATTCCCACATGGGGCTTAAGGGATAAAAGTCCCCAAAAGATTAATTATGCCCGCATAGATGATGCTTGCTGGCCTGAGATGGAGGAAGGCTACATGCCTGAGATGAAGGGATCCCATGAGTGTTTGGAAATGCCCGCAGGTGAAGGATGGGAGAAGGTAGCATACCCCAGATGAAGGAATCTCACGAAGCTTGGAGTATGCCCGCTGGTGAAAGAGACAAGAATCCCGTAGACATGAAAGAAAGAAAGCCCGAAGGCCTGAAGATGGAAGAATCCCACAGAGATTCGAAGAGGCATGAGATGCACACAATGTTTAATTAATTAATTAATTAAAAATATATAATGAACATAATGATAAATTAATTAATTAAAATTAGTAAAGAAATAGAATGATAAACTAATTATCAGATATGTGATGAGGCACGATTATGAAGAGGCATGAGGATAGTTTGAAAAGATGCAATGATTCAAAAGAAAAGTAAAAGAATATATAAACAAAATTATGAATATGAAGTTGAATGTCTCTGATGTTTAGATTGAAGGTTCAATAAGGAACATAAACTGAAGTGTATGCTGGGTTATAAAATGCATATATAAAGCAACATTGAAGACCAAAGGAAGAGACTATACTAAGTGCACATTCAAAATGAAGAAGTGCAAAATAGTAGACAGAGTATAAAGGAGAAGAACTGAAGCTGTATGTAGTCCAGATCTATGTAGCAACATGAGAAGATAGAGACCAACAAGGTGAAGAAAGAACCAGTGACAATAATTGAGGAAGATATGGAAGACTGATAAGAATCAGACTAGGGAGGTAGGGTGGTGCTACGACAGGCTACAGGCCTGCAAGGGGGATGTATCCTCCTTCCAGAAGCAGTTGGTAAATTAGGGTGTCGTAGCATCCTATAAGTTGTAGTTGAAAAAATAGGAGGTTGTTGCCTCCTTCCAGTAGTAGCCGGTAAATAGGGTGTTGTAGCATCCTTGTTTGTAGTAGTAGGTAGAAACCAGGGTGTAGTAGCATCCTTGTCTATAGTAGAATGCAAAACCACGGTGTAGTAGCATCCTTGTCTCTAGTAGCAGGTAGAAACTTATTGTAAATATAATTTTGAAGTATAGAAAGAGTTGGTGGATTTTCCCAATTGGGCTTCCACAGTAAAAATCTGTGTTCTATGTATCTTGTTGATTCCATGTTTTAATTAAGTTTAAATACGTGTTTTAAAATAGTAAAAAGTTAGCAATACTGATTCACCCCCCCCTCTCAGTATTGACCAATATTCCAACAATTGGTATCATAGCAGGATCCTTCTCTACAGTTTAACCACTGGAAGGAAGATCCTATTAAAAACCACTATGGATCAACAAGAAGAGATTTACACAGTGAATGGATCTCCAATACTTGGAAAAGAAGAATACATATTTTTGAGTACAAGAATGGAAATTTATTCGAAGGAATTGGGACATGATGTATGGAATTCAGTTATCACTGGTTACTTCCCACCAAACAGAGTAAGGACTCTAGTTCAAAAGAAAGCCAAGAAAAGTAACTCAATAGAAATGGAGGCTATACTTGATGGAATATCTCAACCCATCAAAGAAAAAATAGGACAATGCATCTCAACTAAGGAACTTTGGGTCAAACTGGAGAAGCTTTATTCAATCAAAGAAATAGTAAAAGAAAACCCTGCTATTTTCATGAATGATGATGAAGAAACTTACAACCATAAGGAAAAGAACAAAACTATATGCAAGAAAATTTAATGACAAGAATAAATTCGTTTATTCCTTTGAAGATAGTGGTGATGAAGAGATTAGTGAAGTTAAAGAAAATCTATTAATGGAGATAGTAACTTCAGAAGATAATTTGGATATGGAAGGAAAGGTGGACCTAAAAACATAATTCTTCAGTACCCTTGAAAAATTCTTCAGTACCCTTGAAAAATTAAGACAGAGAAGATTGGAGAACAATGCTTTGAAAGAAAATTTGTCAAAATACCTAGAAGAGAAGAAATCAAAAGAAGAGGAAGTCAAGACCCTCCAAAAGGAGTTGCACAAGTCGGAACAACAAACAATGGCTATCATGAAGGAGGCTAAGAGCTTAAAGCAGGAAGTTGTTAACCTCAAGAAAGAAGTAAAGAAGCTTGAAGACCACATGAAAAAGGCCGAGAGCTTAAAACAGGAAGTTGCTAACTTCAAGAAAGAAATAAAGAAGCTAGAAGACCACTTGGAAGAGGACGAGAGCTTAAGCCAAGAAGTTGCTAACTTCAAGGAATAAGTAAAGAATCTAAAAGACCAATAGACCATTAATGAGAAGCTCAGGAAAGAAATACAAGAATCTAAAAGACTTGAAGAAGAAGTTATTGTGCTTAGGAAGAAGTTTGATGAAGAATCTATTAAAATAAAGTTTGAGAACAAATCAAAGGTTTTAGATGAAATCTTAAGTAGCCAAAGATCATCAAATGATAAAACTGGATTAGGTTATGACAAAGAAAAGAAACCAGAATATTTGTCTCCTACACTCCAAGATAGAAATAAAAGAAGCTATGTTGCTGCACTCAAAATCCCGATTAAGAAGGATAGTCAGAATTCTGCTCCCTCCTCTCATAATGAAGATAAAACTGATATGGCACTTAAAATACCAATGACAAGTAGGATCCAACATATATTTTTTGGTCATTGCTACACATATCATAATTTTGGACATATGGCTAGAGAATGTAAGCTGAGGAAGAATGCTTCAATAAAAGGTCAAGAACAAAGGAAGGGATTGAAAAAGATGGAAATTGTGAAGCAAGAAGATCAAAGATTCCACAAATATAAAGGAAGGTTCTATGGATATTGTCACTACTGTCACAAGTTTGGTCACAAGGTTGTTATTTGCATAACCAAGGGAAAAGATCAGAGTACTGAATCCAAGCGACAAACAAAGTCAGTAATCAGGGTACCTCATGGAATTATTTAGAGAAGAAGAGAAGATTACAATGAGTCAGAGGAAACACAGATTCCAAGCATCAAAGAAGTTTCCAAAGATGATGAAGAAGAATATAGTGATGATGGTGGATATCTCTTCTAATGACCTAGAAGGGAACCTTGAAATTAACATTAGAAGGAATCATATGCTCAGGGGGAGTTAATATCAGGGAATTGCAATTCATATTTGAATAAATATGATTCGGTAAAATACCATCCATGTGACAAGTGAAAGAACACTTAAATAGCTGAAGTATAGTAAAATCAAAAGCATAATTGTGGTGAAGAAAAGACAAGAGATGATTATGGAAAAATGACTAAGACTAGTGTATGGTTGGCAAAAAGCAAAGTGTAAGTAACATGGAAATATTAAAATGTGTGATCCATGAGATACAAGAAGACCATGAAGTCTGTAATCCAAAATGAGGATTATCCTTATTATTCAGGTCATCTGGTTCATCTACAGTTTTCTAGAATGATGAATGATTGCAATTTTCTAATGCATATCATTTTGATCTTTAAGAGAAGCAAAAACATAAAGTTGAGAATTTGCTTGTATTCCATTGAAGACTCCTTAAAGAAGAAAAAGTTATATGATGTATCTTTGAAGAGAAATCTATGGATGAAAACTAAGGGTTGAATGAAAGAAATCAAAGATAAACCAATGACTATAAACTTTGTCACAAGAAGAAGAAGAAGAATGTGTTGGCAAGAGAAGGAGCACTGTGATAGGGGGAGTCCATGAACTTATCAAAGACTCACTACAAGAAGGTAAAGAAGGATGCTAAATAGATAATCAGCACCAAGACCAATTTAACTGGAGGAAGAGAAGAAAAATAAGGGGAGTTGTCTAAAAGGAGAATGATTGGAAATTCTATGTCAAGATAGTTGCAGCAATGGCATAACAAGTTATTCTTTGTCATTGTTGTCAAAGGGTGAGAATGTTTAGATGTTTCCATCAATGCAAAAGGGGGAGAATGTTGAATGTAGTTGTCTTTGATGTCAAAGGAGTTTATAAATGACAAAGGAATAACCAAGGACATGATGGCAAGGCAAACTTAGTAGGAGACAAAGGAATAACTAAGAGAGTGATGACATGGTCTGTATGATGACATGGCATGGCATATATGATGATGTGGCATAAATTTGAAAATACATCAGGAAGTCTTTGTTTCATTCTGACATCATTCTGGAAGAATATGGCAATTTGGTGGAAATTAGGAAATTGACCAAGTATGGAAAAATTAGTAAAACATGGTCTAGGAAAATGCTCGTCGTGCCTCATGGGAGAATGATAAAAATTATCTGAAACTATCATTCTATAGCTTGTTGAAGAGGCTATCTCACCATGGTATCAATTCTCAAAGAAGATGTTTGATGACAAAGATAATGGTCTGCCAAAACAGGGTTTCAGGTTGTTTTGCACCAGAAGGAGTAAAACTACCTAAGTGGCCTCAGGAAATGCCCACACCATATGGTCATATTGTAGGTGGTTATTTTTTATACCTAACCATGCTCTCACATTGACTTGAAAGTGCCTAAGAAAGAAGTTATGAATCTGCCAAAACAGGGTTTTAGGCAGTTTTGCACCAAGTTCAGTAAAATGCCCTCCATGGAAAATGAAGATGGTTCTGTAGGTGAAACAAGTTGTGTTGTGCTAAGTGAGGTGTCCTACATCCTCTGGTGACATTGTTTCATGGTTTTGGTGAAATAAAAAATCCACCTTGGAGTTTGGACAAATTGTCTAAGTATAGAATTAATGGTAAAAATTAACTGAGTGACCTCAGCAAAATGCCTACCACCTCTTGTGGTTGATATCTTAAATAATTTTGAGAGTATGGATCTCTAGTATGTTGGTTGGTACATCCAACCATGGTCTCAGATTGTCCAAAGAGTCTCTGAGGAGAAAGATATGGATCTTCCAAAAGTGCTTCCCATTCAGATTTGCACTACTTCTGTAAAATGCCCGCCAAGGTCAAATGATGAGGTTGCAGGAGAGAAGATTGGCATGGTTGGAGTTAATATGATATTCCTCAAATTGTGGATGTCTGACTTTCCAAGTTTGATGAAAAAATAAAATCACCTTGGTGACCTAGGGTTTGTAGAAATTTGTGTTAAGTGTCAATAAGCAGTTTGGAAGACCACTTTCAAATGCCTTCGAGATGTTGGCTGTATGTCAATAGGTTCATCAATTGGCATGGATCTGTTCTTTGTTGAAATGGTTATCCAGCCATACTTTTAGGTTGACTTACAATGGTCACATATGCAAAATACCAATCTGCCAAAAGTAAGAAAAATACTATTTTGCATATTGAGAAACACAAGAAAATTGGTTGTGTTAAGAACAAGAGTTTCAGAAGGCCATTTGAAAATGCCCACCAATGGTTTTGTTTGTGTCAATAAATTCATTTAAAATCATGATGTTGTTCCTTGGTGAACTAAATATACCCCCATGGTTTTTGTTTCCTCTATGGTATCCACATTTGCATGAAATAAACCTGCCAAACTGAGAAAACGTTATGTTTGCCTACCAAGGATATGACTATGAAGATTTGGCTAAGTGTTGAAAAAAGGAGTTTGATAAGCCATTTTGTAATGCCCTCCAGAAGCTCTGTTTGTGCTAATAATTTTGTTAAAAAGTGTGAGTCTCTTCTCTGATGATCTATCCAACTAGCCACAATTTCAAATCTCCATCTGATGTTCACAAGTGTGAAAAAGAGATCTGCCAAAATAGAAGAAAAATTGTGTTTACATATAAAAACAATTTTTTACAAAGTGTCAAAAACACATGGTTGATGAGGGATTTGGAAATGCTCGCAAGGGATTAAGGCATAATCCCACAAGAGCTTAATATGCCCGCAGAGAGGGCTAAAGCACGTGGAATGCCCACAAGGGGCTTAAGGGATAAAAGTACCCAAAAGCTTAATTATGCCCACATAGATGATGCTTGCTGGCTTGAGATGGAGGAAGGCTACATGCCTGAGATGAAGGGAGCCCGTGAGTGTCTGGAATTCCCCACAGGTGAAGGATGGGAGAAGGCAACATGCCCCAGATGAAGGAAGCCCACGAAGCTTGGACTATGCCCGCTGGTGTAAGAGACAGGAAGCCCGCATACATGAAAGAAAGAAATCCCGAAGGCCTGAAGATGAAAGAAGCCCACAAAGATTCAAAGAGGCACGAGATGCACACAAAATTTAATTAATTAATTAATTAAAAATATATACTGAACAGAATGATAAATTAATTAATTGAAATTAGTAAGAAACATAATGATAAATTAATTAATTAAATTAGTAAGAAACATAATGATAAATTAATTAATTAAAATTAGTAAGAAACATAATGATAAATTAATTATCAGAGATGTGAAGAGGCATGATTATGAAGAGGCATGAGCATAGTTTGAAAAGATGCAATGATTCAAAAGAAAAGTAAAAGAATATATAAACATAATTATGAAGATGAAGTTGAATGTCTCTAATGTTTAATGATTGAAGGTTCAGTAAGGAACATAAACTGAAGTGTATGTTGGGTTATAAAATGGATATATAAAGCAACATTGAAGACGAGAGGAAGAGACTAGACTAAGAGCACATTCAAAATCAAGAAGTGCAGAATAGTAGACAGAGTATAAAGGAGAAGAAATGAAGTTGTATGCAGTCTAGATCTATGTAACAGCATGGGAAGACAAAGACCAGCAAAGTGAAGAAAGAACCAGTGACAGTAATTGGGGAAGATATGGAAGACTGATAAGAATCAGACTAGGGAGGTAGGGTGGTGCTAGGGTAGGCTACAAGCCTACAAGGGGGATGTAGCCTCCTTCTAGTAGCAGTTGGTAAATTAGGGCGTCGTAGCATCCTGTGAGTTGTAGCTGAAAAAATAGGAGGTCATTGCCTCCTTCCAGTAGTAGCTGGTAAATAAGGTGTTGTAGCATCCTTGTCTATAGTAGCAGGCAAAAACCAGGGTGTAGTAGCATCCTTGTCTGTAGTAGCAGGCATAAACTTATTGTAAATATAATTTTGTAGTATAGAAAGAGTTGGTGGTTTTTCCCAATTGGGCTTCCATGATAAAAATCTGTGTTCTGTGTATCTTGTTGATTCCATGTTTTAATTAAGTTTTAAAAAGTGTTTTAAAATAGTAAAAAGTTAACAATGCTGATTCACCCACTCCTCTCAGTATTGACCAATATTCCAAAAATTATCTTAATATTAGAGGGTACAATTACCTTGAAGAGGAATTCAACCACCAAACAAGACCTCTCTAAGGGATATTTGGTCTATCATTTGGGATGTGAGCGCCAATTGAAGTTTTTGAGCACTAGGGAAAGTATTCATGGATTATATGAATGTTGGATGAAGAACCTAAGGGTTGATGCTTGTTACACCCAAAATATACTCATCATTAGATTCAGTGTATACATCCTTGAAGTCACTTGGACTAAGTACTTTCATTTGGGAGGATTTGCACTCAATCCTGCAAACTTTTGAGAGGTTGTCGCAGGTTGCACACTGGCAACAGGCGACGTCGCAGTCTGATCCATTGCAGGGTGCAACAAGGTATGTTAATGGGAAAAAATAGCCTATTCGAGATCCTTCTCGAAACTTACCCATTGAGGAGCTTATCCCTGACCTCTAGGAGAGCTGGTACTCGACCCCTAAATCTTTGAGAAGATCCCCTATCTCTCTCCTATCATCTCTCAACCTATCCTATCCATACCCTATCCACTTAGTCCTATATAAGTGAAGCTCTCTCCCATCCCAAAGGGAGGAAGGCTATGGTATCTACATGCTGGTGAAATACCTCTTAAGACACCTCCATTCACCTATTGGAGAGCTCATACTTCCTTGGAAGGACATGGCAATTGGCTTGGTCGGAGAAGGGCTACTGCGTTAAGTCTTTGGTTGTAGTTCTATATCTCTATCATGTACTCCTCTATTTACAGTAATGCAAATGCTTTCCACCAATATTGTTCTCATGTGTAATGATATTGTGTAGTTTACCTGCTTAACTATTTACTTAGATCGCTTATTGTATAGATGCTCTTTACTCGTTTCTCTTATTTCTGTGTCTTGACAGGTCTTGCAGCTTGGATTTGACGATTGTGGGACATGGAGCAACATTCAGGAGAAAGGATTGCATAATAGAAAGGTAAGACATCTAGTACTTGGTCCTTAAGTAGATCTAGGAAATGCACTTGTAGTCTATTTTATTTGTTCTAGACTCACATTGAGCTAGGGAGATCCTGCTCGCGTCCGCTCGAGTGGATTGTCTGGTAACAAATTTGGCGACCATACTGGGGAGTAGTGTTTGTTTTGTTTAGTAGTCATTAATCTGAGAGTCATTTTCAGTTGATTACTTGACATGAGCCTCTTTTATCATTTTTTCCATTTACTTCTTTGGATTGATTTCACTATCAAATCTTCGCATTGAATATTCTAATCTTCTTCCTCTGAGTTTGTACAACTCATTTTCAAGCTTGTTTTTGGTTCATTGTTGAGTGATCTGGTTCATTTTTTAATCTAGACCTCGCCTGTCGCGCCTAGGCAGTGGAAACAAAGCGACACTGTGTCATTTTGAGCTTTTGTTCTTCACCTGTTAGTCACTCGTCGCATCCTTTACATTGGTATACTGCAACATCGTCGCACCTCCCGTGAAGACAAACTTTGGCGTCGCACTGTGTGTGTATACAAAGTGCGCCGATCTGTCAAAAGTTGGCATACTGGCATCCTCTCCCTCATCTGACAGCTTGAACCTTGGTTTGATGTATGAAATCCCTCTGTGCTGCAAGATCTAGCCAGAGACCCCATTTATGATTTGTGTGTTGAGCATTTGGTTTCATTTGGATTGACTTTGGGTTCCGTCTTGGACAAGTTTGAAATCGGTAGTGGTGGACACTCTTGTCTCCTCCACATTCATCCATTCACTCTTGCATTCCCTTCCTTCCATCCCTGATCTGATCATTGCATTGGATCAACCTCCAGACCTCAGTTACACTTGTCTTAAGCTTTTCTTGCTTAGATTGCTTGTTGCTGCTTGATTTTGAGTTAAGTGTGTTTTTTCAGCTTGGTCGAGTGCTTGTCTTTTCTTGAGCTTTCTGAATGTATGAGTGCTGCAAGTAGTGTTTTCTTTTCAGTCATTTAGATCTGAGAACAAAGTTGTTATCAAGTTTATTCTTTGATGCATCCATTGAAAGATTTAAAAATGCTTCTTTCCCATTATTTATCAAAAAATTATTGAAGAAAGATTGTTGTGCATTGGAAAATTCTTGTTTATATTTTGGAAAAATTGAATGAATGTATGATCTATTGTGTTTTTCTCGAATTATGAATCACTCATTTTCTTGAAAGGTTCAAAGCACGCTTCGATTTTTGCAAAATCAATTCCATGCTAAGGAAAGATACATGCATTTTTAATTCATTGCTCTTAGATCATTGGAATTGAAATTGAAAAGCTTGCATATTTCATTTCAGAATCCTCTCTTTTCATCATTTAGTGTCATTTTACTTTGAAAAGAAGAAGAAAAGAAAAAAGTTGTTTTGATTTGGTTTAGTTGTGTTGTGTACTTTTTTGTTTCGTTGAAAAGGAAAAGAATACTTTCATCGTCAAATTTGTTCGCATTGGGAATTGTGTTGCATTGAGTTTCTTTTGGCAATACCATTGGAAAAAAAAGCTTTCTCCTTCCCATAGCTAGAATTCATTGAAAGAAAAGAATATTTCGTGCATGTAGTCAAGGCTTGCATTATGCTTCCGATTATGTACTCACCTCATGCATTCACCTAACCGTCCAAGATAAAATTAACGGTAGAACTAGGTAAAATTTTTAGCAACTTGTGTGTAAGTTAGAGACCTGTTCCAATGTCGTTAAGCGTGGCAGCTGTCGTTATTTGCCAGCACTGTAGTCCGGGGGAATTTTAGTCTTCCACGTACATCGGTATATCGAGCTCCTTCATGTACCCACCAAGTACCATAATCTGTACTTGGCGTATATCGAAGGGTGTATCATGTACTCGACACGTATATCGGAAGGTCTCGTGCCAACAATTGTGCATTAGACAACACCACTATGGATTTGAGCTCCCATGTCCCTTGCGTATATCGGGAGACACCATTAGGATTCCTGAAACCAACCGAGTTAACCATTTGGCCGTCTTGGCAAAGCAATACACCGAGAACAACACTCGGGGAGATTAGCACACACGTACTGTCCAGGTAATCGGGTATGCAGGAAAGGGTATGGTCCCAATCCTCCTTGTCGCGTCATATTGTTGGACCCTGCAGTATATCGTGGTTTGTGATGCCTTGATAATCCCGTGAGGTTCCAGACTTTTGAATCCACTCTGTCACATAAGTTTGCTTGTTGCCTTAGTTTGAGTAGTTTTTCTGGACTGCTTTTATTTTAGCATACCTTTAGGAGAAACGCTATTTCAGCCTTCCTGGCTGATTTTCATGATACTCTGGCGGATTTTTCTTGGAGAAGATCCCATAGGATCTTAAACTTATCACCTGAATATCCCCTTAATCCGGAGGTTATTTTGAGGGTAAGAATGGATCATCGTAACGCGATCGTAGTTACTGAAGTAGGGAACACCACTTTAGGTGTTGGCGGACTTTTGTTTCCACCAAATTCACCTGCCTCTCATCCCCCGCAGGATGAAGAAGCGCACACCCCGAATTCACAAAGCCTTTCTCTCGTCATTTCAGGAGAACCTGGATCGTTGGAATGGATAAATCGACCCCAGGATGACCCTACAACGGCTCTTGGTCCTTCAGCAGCTTATTGGAAATCTTCTACAGACCACCCAGTGGCTCATTTTGCCATCTCATCCCCACCTAACTGGACTACTCCAGATTTCTCTAGGCCTTACTATAGGCCTGACCCTGCCGATATTTTCGGCCCCATCCATGAACATTTGGAACAACTACGTGTTAAAGGTGATAAGCTTCAAAGACAAAGTCTTGAACGACACTCTGAAGAGTTCCATAATTGTCATTTCCAAATAAGATTTGACGATGGAAACATCCCAATTCATTCGATATCTTTCGGATCACCTAAACCACCCCACCATGTGACCACTAATGAGATTGGTCAACCCTCGCAAGAGTCCAGTCCCGCACCTCAAATGAATCAACCGGTGGAAGGACAATAGTCCCACAAACCCGTCACTACCACAGTCACTTTACCAGTTCCTCCCCCGCCTCAGAATTCAAGGGGAGGGTATTATATTCCCACGGATTATTTTATTGGTAATGTTATTACCACGGTAGCTAGTCAACAACCTACGTTGGTTCACCCTTTGAACAGTGGTCAGCCTGTTGTGGTTGGGGGAAACCCCCACCTCCTCCCGATGGTGGCGGCGGACCTCTGCCCCCTCTCGGTGGTGGAGGCGGAGCCCCACCTTATTGGAATGGACCACCTTATGGTGGCGGACCTCCTTATGGTTCGGGCGGCACACCCCCCTACGGTCAGTTTCATCCTAGTACACCTCACGGTCAGTTTAGTCCTTACACGACTTATCCGTATTATCAATACGCACAACCTAATCCACAGCTGCCCTTTCTGGCTACTTTGGACTTACCTGTCCTATCCCGATTAACCAACGATCCTATTTATCATGGATCTAACTGGCCACCAATTTCGGTGAAACTTCCGTTTGATATCCCCAAGTTTGGCGGCAAGCCGAGTGAAGATCCCAAGAACCACTTAATGACATACCACTTATGGTGTTCATCTAATTCCTTAATGGACGATTCAATTCGTCTTAGATTTTTTCAAAGGACCCTCACCGGTTCGGCTTCCAAGTGGTACATTGAGTTGCTACCGCACTCTTTTCCTGATTTTGGCTCTCTTGCTATGAATTTTTTGACGCACTTCCAGCTGCCTATATGGTATGAGACTAGTACTGAGCTTTTAACCTTGCTCCGTTAGAATTCCACCACTCACATTTCGGATCATATCAATGAGTGGCGAAGGAGACGACGTCTCATTAAAGCTCCTATTCCAGATCATCTCCTAGCAGACTGGTTTACAAAATCACTCATTCCCACCATAGCAAAAAATGTTGCCATGAGAGGTGCTGCCACCGAAGGACAAGCCATCGTGAGTGCCCATCTGCTAGACCTAGTCTACACTCAATCTGTCACTTTGTTTAATATTCTACCTGATGCACCCAGTGATGTTAACGATCCTTCGAAACCACATAAGGGACTTCAAACTAATGGAATCATCGGTTCCCTTAACACCCAGCCTGCTGCTAGCACTGTTGGATCATCCAACCCAACCCAGGCTGGACACAACACCACCACGTCAACCACTCCTGCTGTAACTGAAGAGGTGAATTCTGTTCAATCAGCTTCATCTCAGAAGTTTAACGGCAAAAAGAAGAACAAGGGGAAACCCAAAAAGTCTTCTTCCCAGTAGGAACCAAAGAGGACTCCTGACGATACCAAGCAAAAAAGGAAACTGAAGTATCCTTGCTTACTGTGTGGAGAAGACCATTTCTCCAAAGAGTGTCCCCATAGAGACGAAGTGCAAAAGTTTCTTAGGGGTAAACCGACTCCCGCAGTCCTCAATGATCCGTTTCCTACTCAAAACCAATAGATGATTGCTCAAAACCCCCCAACCCAGGGGGAACCATCCAATACCGCACATGTTCTCATGTTGCGTAACGAGATGATCAATTTGAATACTCGCTCGCGATCTTATGAACTGATCCCTTCGAAGGAATCCACTGGAAGTAATACTGAAAAAGCTTCCGAATCTTTAACTGATGTCACTATACCATCAACTTCTCTCACCATAGAGAGGCCATCTTTGGATTCGATATTACATCCGCCCAAGAGTACGATTCGAAAAGTTGTTTTCAATCATAATGCTCGAGCGGCACAAAATTACAATATCGTAGAGGACTTGGCACAAGCTCCTTGTGCCATGTCTACCCTGGAAGTTTTGCAGAATTTTCCTAATCAACGCAAAACTCTTCTTGCAGCCATTGGTGCAGTCGACCCGGATTCCTCAAACACCATCATGTTCCGACTTGACAACTTTAAGTCGAGGCTCTCACACCAGCTCGCATTCCAAGTTTCTGCGAACATTGCTGGGAAGATTGTCCATCGTACCCTTTTGGACGAAGGAGCCTCCACTTCTATCATGTCCATTTCCTGTTGGAGAGCCATTGGCTCCCTCGAATTGAATCGTTCTCCTACCACATTGAAAGCATTCGACGGGCGTGGATTTCAACCTCATGGGCTCTTACAAGCTCTTATAGTTGAGTTGGGCAGAAATACCGTAACCATTAACGTGGAAGTGGTCTCGGCCTTGTTAGATTATAATCTCTTGGTTGGTTTTACACCATGCAGGCGGTAGCCTCTTTAGTCTTCCGCATAGTACAATTCCCCCACCAAGGACGAATTGTTACTATCGATCAATTAGATTTTTGTACACCAGACACCACTACTCATCCTGGTGACCATATTCCTTCCATTGGACAGATGTCAAAACAGTATGAGAGTGTAGGGGTTGGCCTTTTGAAAGATTCATCTCTCATGGGCATTTTTCCAGCCGCGGACCCCCCCAATCATGTTGCTACGGTGAACATGATCTCCACAGAGATTTTATCTCACTCAAACGATGCTTGGCTTGTACTAGATGAAGCCACAACACACCTGCTTGGAGACATAATGCCTCTTTCACCCGCTGAACGTATTTACGAGGCTATCCAATCAGCACCAGAGGACCATTTAACCGTGGCCTCCCATCTTGTTCTCTACGACAGACATCATCTCTACCTGATCTCTTACTTCGCACTTTTCATTCAGAGGAGTCCATCATGGAAGTAATGAATGTTGAAGATAGTCTGTGGGATGATCTCCATCATAGGTCATCTTTTCTTCCTCCTTTGGAATACATAGAGAACAATGTCCATACCCTCTTTTTGCCAGATATCTACCCATCCCCTCGTTCCCCCATTCTTACATGTCTTACGGACACGGAGGGAAATCTGGCCAACATTGAGCCAACCACCTCGGTAGACATATTGGTGAAACCAGGTATAGTGGAACACATTTGTATAGGCCAGAAGTGTTCCCCTAAAGAAATCGTTGTTGGCACGGCCTTGTTCAAGCAATTTCGAGACGTATTTGCTTGGTCCTATGAGGAGATGCCTGGGATAGACCCCGCGATTGTTTCTCACGAAATAAAAACCTATCTCGACATCAAACCTGTATGCCAAAAGTTGCGACCGGTACACCCCCGGAAGACTGCGGCAATAAAGGCATAAATTGAAAATCTCTTAAAGGCTGGTTTTATTTATCCTGTCCCATTGAAAGATTGGGTCTCAAACATCATTCCTATGAACAAAATGCAGGGCACCATTTGCATTTGTGTCGATTATCAGGACCTTAATCGAGCTTGTCCAAAAGACAACTACCCAACCCCCTTCATCGACCAGATCATCGAAAACTGTGCCGAAAGTGTCATCTTCTCATTTATGGATGGCTTTTCCGGTTACAACCAAATTGAGATCAACCCAGCCGACCAACATAAGACAACTTTCATCTGCCCATGGGGTACATTTGCATACCGCAAACTCCCATTTGGCCTTAAAAATGCTGACGCCACGTTTCAACGGTCTATGTCGTACGCCTTCCATGATATTAAGGAGTTTGTGGAACCCTACCTGGATGACCTCCCTGCTCATTCAAAGAAGCGCGAGTTCCACATTGATCATCTGACGGCCATTTTCCTCAGATGCAGACGGTACAATATCCATCTAAATCCTCATAAGTGTATCTTTTGCATTGAGTCCAGATGCCTATTAGGATTTATCGTTTCGAAGGATGGGATCCGCATTGATCCCTTAAAGGTGGAGGCCATCATCAACCTACCACCCCCGACTGATGTTACGGAACTTCGAAGTCTCCAAGGGAAGGCGACTTATTTAAGACGTTTTGCGGAGAAGACTCAGGGGTATATGAGACTGCTCAAGAAGGACGTCCCGTTCATTTGGGACGACCAAGATAAAAAATCCTTCGACAATATCAAACATGCCATAACGCATGCCCCCATGCTCCAACCGCCTAATTATTATCGAGATTACATCCTATATCTCGCCGCTTTTGCTACCACTATCGCCATGGTTTTGGTACAGGAGGATCAAAACACCCAGAAACATGTGATATACTATGCAAGTAAGGGTCTGGCTGACGCTGAAACTAGATATTCACATGTCGAAAAACTTGCTTTCGCGGCAGTCATTGCCATCCAAAGTTTCGTCACTACATCTTGCTTTGCACCACCACTATCATTGATGACTTGAACCCCATGTACCACGTACTGACACGTCAGGTGCTTGGGGGCAAGTATTCATGCTGGATCGTGATACTGCAAGAATTCAATCTTCTTTTCGAGAAAGCCAAGTCTAAGAAGTCTTTGGTGTTTGCCGAGCTTATTTGCGACCTTCCCCGTTCTGATGCAGAAGTTGAGCACAATGACTCTTTTCGGGATGAATCATTGTTTCTCATCAATACGACTGATCCGTGGTATGGAGATATCTTGTTGTATCTTCAAACCCAACGCTTCAATCCTCAATTTTCTCGCGATGACCTTCGTAAGATTTGTCACCATGCAAAATATTATTTCATCATCAATGATACTTTGTATTGTCATGGCATTGACTCAATTCTTCGACGTTGTCTCACTCATGATGAGGCTAAACGTGTTCTGAATGACTGTCACGTTGGGGCATGTGGCGGTCACCTCTTTGGGATGGCTACAACCCAGAAGATTTTGCGCACATGATATTTATGGCCTACTATCTTCAAATATTATATTGAGGTCGTAAAAAAATGTCCTCCTTGCCAACACTTCCATATAAAGAAGTGCACTCAACCTGCCCCATTACATCCAATTATTGCTGTTGGCCCATTTGCAAAATGGGGCATTGATTTTATGCATTGTAATCCTACCTTGGCCGGGGGGAATAGTTACATCATCGTAGCTGTGGATTACTTCACAAACTGGGCCGAAGCTATGACTACATACCAGAACGACGGCAAAACTGCCGCACTCTTTATGTTCAATCATGTAATAGCGTGGTTCGAAATTCCTCAGGCAATTGTTACCGATCATGGTTCTCATTTTTAGAACCATATGGTTGATGAATTGAGTGACAGTTTGAGTTTTTGCCATGAAATTCAACACCCTACTACCCGCAATCCAATGGACAGGTCGAGGCCATTAACAAGGTCTTGAAAACTATGGTCCAAAGGATGGTAGGGACACACAAGTCCAATTGGCATAACATGCTCTTTTCAGCATTATGGGCCTACCGAACTACCGTTAAAACCGCCACAAGATTCACTCCTTTCCAATTGGTATATGGATTGGAGGCTGTTCTGGCGATATAGTGCGAAATTTCGTCTCTACAACTCATTGTCGAACTTCTTCCTAACACTACTGCTGAGGAAGAACGTCTCTTGCACTTAGCAAAACTTGACGAGTCTCGTCGAGATGCCGCTCTCACTAATGAAGCGCACAAGAAATGCATCAAGGCCCAATACAATAAGTCATTTGAACCTTGTATCTATAACGAGGGTGACCTGGTCCTCACTTATGACCAGAAGCACGACAAACTAGGAGCAGGGAAGTTCGAGTCCATGTGGCATGGACCTTACGTTGTAAAACGTGTGTTGGAAAAAGGTGCTTATGAGCTTGAAGATTATGATGGAATCTCTTTGGGTGAACCCCGCAATGGGATTTACCTGAAGAGATACTACGCTTGATCTCTCATGCATAGACTTGCTTGTATATACTGTAAATGGTGTATTTTTGTGTGGTGTGATGCATTTCTTTTCGAGTGTCTTTTGATCTTGTTTCCGCTTCTTATACCATGTTCTATCTGCGTGTGCAGATGGCAACGTGCTATGGATTCACGAATGGCACCAGCTGGCATACCCGTAACCTTGCTTCGGCAGCCTGGGTACTGTATTCCCCAACAAGTAAGCTCATTAGCTCAGGAGGAAGTTGCCTAGGGTTTGCGACCAACCATGCCGTAGAATATCAGGCAATAATCAGAACCCTAGCTAATGACATTTCCTTGGGTATGGACCACATTATCATCCACATGGATTCTCAATTAGTGGTTTCCCATCTTAACTGGGTCTACGCCATCCGTGATCCCACCTTACTCCATCTCTTCAGACGAGTACGTCTCCTGGAAAGGTAATTTGAATCCGTTCAATACCTGCACATTCCACGGGAGCTAAACACAATTGCTGACTCGATGACCAACTTCATTTTGGATTGGTACATCATACACACATAATACTCATAATATGTAAAAGCATTCAGAACATGTAAGTATAATGTATAAAAGCAAACATATAAACAAGATCACATCACTAATCATTTTAAAAAACACATAATGTATAAATCGCCGATAATGTTTGTATATATATAAATTGCTCAAAAAGTAGTGCTGGTACAAAATCTGAAGCACGATGGCTTTCAGTGAGTCTCTACAAAAATCTGAAGCATCGTAGCTTTCAGTAGTACAAAATTTGAGGCCTCTAAGCTCTCAGTAAAAGTATAGTAGTGTCATTAGGCCTGACGCCTGACCCGTACACCCCTAGATCGAACAGCCCGCTATCGCTGGGTGAGAAAGCAGTCCACGGTCCGAGCCACCTTGCAGAGTAAGACGTTGAAGCTCACAGATGCTCCAACCCCAAATCTCTGCATGGACCTCGGTAAGTCATCGATAGCGTGCTCCAGTACCTCCACAGTCAGCTCGGATAGGTTCCTGTACACCTCCTCCATCTCCTTGATGGAAGCATGAGCACCTGTAGGAATGACTACCTCTCCGCCTCTGTCTCTCCTCGCCAGAAGGGAGAGACCCACTGGTCGCACGGGGCCCACGTCTGCACACACAGATTAAGTACTTGTCAGCACTACATCAAAAAAATGATATAATATACAAAACTAAAAAATACAAGGGTTTTTTTCTCACCTATATCACCCCATGCTGCACCCTCTGGCAGTGCCAAGTCCGGATCCTCTCGAAAGTCCGTGTCGCTGTACGGAAATTCCTCGACCATAAGTAACTGGCCCTCTAGCCAGCTGAAAAACTTGAGACCAAAGCTAATGATGGACCCGCCACCATGACAGGTCATGACCTCAACCCATCTGAGCATATGGGGATCCCTGGACTCCTTGTCATCAAGTACCAACTGCGGACGTAGAAGAGGAATCTGCTCCAAGAGGAACGATACTATGATTGATCCATATCCAAACTGCTTGAGCTCCCCACGCCGACACTTGGTCAGCTGAGCTTGGATGTTGGTGAGGAGACCCTCGCACCAGTTGAAAATCTTGGGAGACATACAGTCTTCCGCATACAACATCTGGGTCCGAGTAGCCGTGTGTGGGGCTTGGCTACCTGCCACCCTAGTAATGGTAATTAATATGGTCCGCAATGGATGGCTCACCACATCTCTGATGAGTATCTTCCCGCTGGAAGGACGAGAAGTAGCAGTGCAGCTCTGCGACACCATGTCCTCAACTGTACGGTCACTGGCCCGTGTCCCAGTGAGTTGTACAACGTCCCCTCTTCGGGACAAACCGGTCAGAAAGTAGATATCCTCAATGTCAATCGTGAGGATATGCTCACCTATCACAAAGTATTGTTGGGCCGCATCCCAACTCTAGAGCATGTGTGTCAGTAGCGAGATCTGGGCTCTCATCCCCTGTATCTCAAAGAACTTGAGTAACCCGTAGTTTCTCAAAGTATCCACGCATTGTGGATCATTTGCAACTTGTTCATCCTTGAGTTCGTGTTGTCTCTCTCGCCACTCCAATACCATTTTTGCTTGCTGATAACCTGCCAAAAGGCATTTAAAGCCTGTTAGGTCCTTCCTCAACTTTCACAAACTCATTTTTTGGATTATTTTTTATGTTTGGGATTTGGATTTCCGCCGTCGCAGCGTACATTCAGGTACAGCGCAATGTCATCGCAGGTCTCATTTTCGAGGCTTGCGATGACTCGGTCTCATCACAAGTCCTGAAAAGGCCACTTGTGACGAGCCGAGGGCGCAATGGTCATTCCCCAAAACACCAAAAAACCCAAAAAATGGACAAGAAATAAAAAACTAAACCACTGGAAAGTTGCAGGATGAGATTTAGGCCTACCTGGTCCGGACAGCTGGTGAAATGGCGGATCGTAGCTTCCGAAATCAACAAAGGAAGTTTTGGCTCCAAATTGGTACTTCTCCACCCAAATTGGCAATTTGAACAATGTTTCTATTTTTGGCCCATATTTCTATTTATAAATAGAATGGAATATTCCTTTTCAAATATTTTGATGCTTTTGGGCCATTTACTATAGTTTCGACCGTTTGTCATTATATTTGGGACTATTTGACACTTTTTCTAGTGTACAGGAGTCGTAAAGTGGTCTTTTGTTCCGTTTCTCGCATTACCAATGGTAACTACAGGTATGAACACCCCTTTCAATGTCTTGTCATTATTATTTTTGGTTAGTCGTAATTATTGCATGAGGATGAGTTCACTCTTCATTTTTTCTCGTACTCACCCAACCATGAGAACAAGTACCGAGTAATGATTTATCACTTTTCCGGGCTCGTTAAACTTCCACGGAAAAGGACACCCCCCGGAGTCCATAGTTAAGCTCTTTTCAGACTCCCTAAATATGAAAAGATTGCCAAGTGAACTTATCGTGTTCACGCTTGTTAAAGTAATTGAATGGTCGTCTTCCTGGTGATAGTTTACCCCTTTTTCGAAACAGGGGGCACTAATTACGAAAAAGGAATACTCCAGCCAATCATGACTAGAAGAGTCCTCTCCTGCATTGTTTTACCCTTTTTCGGGCGATGAGGCTAACTTTATGAAAAAGGACCGTTGGAGTCTTCCTTAGTTCTTTTCAGACTCTCTAAACATAAAATGACGACCGAGTTTCCCTTCTATGACTCGTTAAATTTTCACATTGAAGGGCCCGTCATGGGACGAACCCCTCCTATCTTAGGTTTGGAAAATATTTGGGATTGGACTCATCTATGAGATGAGCTATACCGATCATCTGGTTACCCTCATCAAGTTCGTAGAAAACACATGAGGCACTCATCATTCATGATGGGGAAAAAGGAAAGTGTTTGTGTTACATACCTTAGTGGAAGTATATAGTCATTCTTGAACATGGCACTCATCTGCATTTGCATACAGTACTTGGGTCATCTGTTTGTCTATGAGTCCCCGCTTACTTTCTGAGTCCTGTTACTCCTCTGAGTCATTCGAAGAAAGCTTCCATCATCAGTTGCATTAGAATTTTGCGTCATTCTCATTATGTTAATACTGCCAAGTCATGCCATGCCCACGTTCAAGAACACGTCCACAATCTTTCATCTACAGTCAGTACATACGTCGTCATGCCTTAGTTACTTTGAGTCAGTCTTACATGTTACTGTGCCATCCGATCCACTCTACACATCTTTTGTCATGTTTCGTGTCGATTGATGGGGGATTCATCATGGCCCTCCTTCGACAGATTCATCCTTGTCGACTTCAACACATCATCCGAGGATTGAATCTAGAAACCAACCAAGTACCTTGGCCCTGCATGCCCCAATGGCAGGTTACCTTGCTTTCATCATGAGTTTACATCATTGACTCTTGATTGAAAGATTTCATCTTGCGTTCAACTTCAAATCATCTATTCACGCTTGATGATATGTACTGTGATACCTTGGGAATCATTGACATCAATGGTGATCTCCCTCGCACTTGTTAACGGTTTACATCAATGACCGATAATCAAGTGGTTTCTACCATGTTCGACGTCAAGACATTTGTAATCACATGGATAGATTCGTATCATTGCGGGTTCAACTTGAAGACCCTGGGGAGTCATTTTTTACCCAGGTTGCGATGGAGTTTGTATTGAGTCATATTACACAGATCCACTTTTGTATTGGTTGTGGCTGTGTTACCATCTCATCATGGATCTCTGCTTGTGTCTAGTAGCCATGATTGTGTTCAGTCGATCATTACTACCATGGATCTGCAATGTATTGGTCAGCAGCCATGTTGTACTTCATGTGAGATTGTCCGTTCAGAGTCAGTTGTACTGCATCAGTGTCCTTCGTCCGTCGAGCCTATTGCCATTATTTCTTTCAAATCACTTCACCTATACATCCTTAACAGCTTCATGCTTTGGGGGGCATTCTGTCACCTAGACTAAGTACTTTCATTTGGGAGGATTTGCACTCAATCCTGCAAACTTTTGAGAGGTCGTCGCAGGTTTCACACTAGCAACATGCGACGTCGTGGTCTGCTCCACTGCAGGGTGCGACGAGGTCTGTTAATGGGAAAAAATAGCCTATTCAAGATCCTTCTCAAAACTTACCCATTTAGGGGCTTATCCCCGACCTCTAGGAGAGCTAGTACTCGACCCCTAACTCTTTGAGAAGATACCCTATCTCTCTCCTATCATCTCTCAACCTATCCTATCCATACCCTATCCACTTAGTCCTATATAAGTGAAGCTCTATCCCATCTCAAAGGGAGGAAGGCTATGGTATCTACATGCTGGTGAAATCCCTCTTAAGAAACCTCCATTCACCTATTGGAGAGCTCATACTTCCTTGGAAGGACATGGCAATTGGCTTGGTCAGAGAAGGGCTACTGCGTTAAGTCTTTGGTTGTAGTTCTATATCTCTATCATGTACTCCTCTATTTAAAGTAATGCAAATGCTTTCCACCAATATTGTTCTCATGTGTAACGATATTGTATAGTTTACCTGCTTAACTGTTTACTTAGATTGCTTATTGTATAGATGCTCTTTATTTGTTTCTCTTGTTTCTGTGTCTTGACAGGTCTTGCAGCTTGGATCTAACGATCGTGGGACATGGAGAAACATTCAGGAGAAAGGATTGCGTAACAGAAAGGTAAGACATCTAGTACTTGGTCCTTAAGTAGATCTAGGAAATGCACTTGTAGTCTGTTTTATTTGTTCTATACTCACATTGAGCTAGGGAGATCCTGCTCGCGTCCGCTTGAGTGGATTGTCCGGTAACAATGCTATATTGTAAGCTTCTATTGCTTAACATCCCTGAAGGAGGCCTAAAAGCAACAAGAATGATCTCTTTAGAGGATTGTTATCACACCCAATTGGAGATATGCATGCCGTCAGGAGGGTTTTCTCTCTAAGGATGGATCTTGGTTTATCACAATTGAGGGATGAAAGTTAGACCATATATAGAAAAAGAGAATATTCTAGGGACCATGTTCCATGAATCAAGCCTCTAACTATGATGGTACAATGATGATGCTCTAATCCCCTTGTTGCATCACCCCCATTTCTAAATAATGTGAGATTATTGTATTGTGCCCAATTAAATAATTTTCAGATAACAATTAAGTTGGCCTATCCAATTCCTAAGGGTTATGTGGGAAAATTATTTTATTGATATTTAACCCCAAGGCCTATAGTTTCTCATGGAAATTCAAAATTCAAAGTTGATGATGGAAAATAGGCCAATAAATTATGGAAAAATGATTAACTGCTCCAAAATGAAGTGGCATGGGGTCCTAGTTGGACTTGGGGGTGCATAAGTGAATATGTGGGGTCTACATGAGAGAATAATCCTCCTTTACACATGGCACCATCCTCAAATTCGAATTTGGAAGGATAAGTAACTCCCATGGGGAAGGTGAAGAGTCACAGGGCTATTTTTAGTCAATGACAAATTCTATGACAACCTATGACATATATGACAACTTATGACAAGAATCAGTTCCTATGACAGCTTATGACAACCTATGACATGTTGTAGATCCTAAATTTAGCCAAGGAGGGCAATAAAGGAGAAGGGTGGGCCCACATGCTAATGTAACTTCCCCAAAATCAAGCTAAGCCTCTCAAATTCAAATTTCCAAGGTAGATGGAGTTATTGTTTGGCCAAATAACATTAGAGAGGAATTAAATGAGTCTCAATGTATCATTCTCTCATAAAAATAACTTTTATTAATATTTTCTTTTTATATGCTACATAGTAAATAAAGCTCAATAAATAAATAAATAAATAATATTCCAA
Organism: Larix kaempferi; assembly: GCA_027924585.1. NCBI lineage: Eukaryota > Viridiplantae > Streptophyta > Pinopsida > Pinales > Pinaceae > Larix > Larix kaempferi. Next base: position 12,790,887 of record BSBM01000088.1, on the reverse strand, counting down.
TACCATTCCACCACCCAATTTTCTTCCTAAATTACTTACTCACACTATTACGAACACTTCTTCATGAAATATTTTGTCATAATGAATTAACTACTGTACCTAATGAATGAATGCCAAATTTTTTAGTTAAATATTTACATTACTTAAATAGTCATAATGAATTAACTAGTACCTAATGAATGAATGCCAATTTTACTTAAATATATTAAAGAATATAGAAAAAATCATAATATTATGTACATTTTCTTTTAGTTAAATTAGAACATTTTAAATTTTTAGTTTTATTATAAAATTTTAAATAATATTGCATTTTCTTTATATAAAAAGATGAAAAAATAAAATACCTTTAGTCACTATAATTACAATGAATTAAGTTAATAAATAAATTGTGTAAATAAGTCATTAATCAATATAATTATTTATGAGATGTAAGACTTGCTCCATTTCATTCAGAGTATTAATGAGATGTAAGACCTACTCCATTTCATTTAGAGCATCATTTCTAGTGGGAAACACTTTTTTTTTTCAATCAAGAGGGTTTATGTATGCCCAATATATCATCATGTTTCTAAATCTACTCTATTCGACATCTCTTCTAGTGGAGGGGCGTACCACTACTTTTCTATCTCTATATTTCTTGGATTTTGAGCTTCTGTAAGAGCTATGTATTGTTGTAATAAGTATATTTACTGTCTCCATACATTCATAATAAATATTTACATATATTTTCATCATATGGTGTTTAATGTCCAAGCTTATGGGTGTTTTATGTGCAAATATGCTAGTATGGTTAAGAAATCTTAAGGCAATGTGTATTAAATTTTCATATCAACTTCCTAAAGTTTGTTATTAAGTTATTTTTGGTGATTTGGGAGTGTCATGGTCAAATTGGATATGTTTGGGAATACTTGGGCTGATTGGGAAGTGTTTGGGTCAAGTTGAAAAACTAGTAATACAATGTGGGGGAAATCAAGCTAGTTTCTCACTAGTCTTGAGAGGGTGTCTTTCATACTTCATTGGAAGTTCTTTGGAGTCTATCAGTGGGTCAGATAGTTTCATTTGAGTCTATTTGAGTCCATTAAATTGATATTGGGAGAATTCGAGTTTATTTGGTAGTGTTTGGGAAGAGTTGGAAACCTTGTGTTCAGTGTGACCAAATTGAACGAGTGATCCTAGTTTCTTTACCATCTTTCAATTTTATATCCAATCTAATTTGGGACACATATCAATGGACTCTAAACACTTTGATGAGTTGCACACCTTTAATGGACATCATAAATATGCATACACTCCACTATTGTTGAATGGGAGAATCTCATAAGCCTTCATAATTAAAGTTGGAATCTTGGAGATAATATTCCTAATTTCTGATTGGGCACATTACACTTATGCCACTTACTTTATTGTTTTTCCATCTATGATAAATCCATGAGGAAAGATTCCAGTAGGCCTTAATCAAACAAGAGAATGAGACTTAGGAAAACCCCTCAATTCTTAGTTTTGTATAGTTAAGGGAAGAGACCAAGCCCATTTGACATGGTGGTTGAAGAGATTGCTTAGGGCAAACTCATAAAGGTGTGCACATTGTGGGCTTGTGAACTAAACTTGAAGGTGAGAGGACTTCCACTACTACCTTTAACTACTTTACTCTCCATGTAGGTATGGGTTTTGTTTCTTTAGGATTTATTATGTTATTTTGATCTAAACACAATGAGTGCATGGATTGGTAACGTTGTTGCAAATTTTATGGGTTTGTAATCTTGCAATTTAGAAAAAAACATCAACCCTAATGTACCCAAAATTCTAAAATATAAACACATATAAGTGTAATAAACTATGCGACTTATAAAACATGAAAATGACAATACAAATTGATCAAATCACTTAGAAAGAAAATCAGTTGCCATCCTTCATCGTTTCGTTATCTTCTTGTTGTTGTTGGGCAGCATCATTTCCGCTAGCCTGTAATTGCATATGTGCAAGCTCGTCGTCATCAGGTCTCACGATTTGCAGTTGAATTTGTGGAATCTGAGGGATCCCCATGTTTGCAAGCCGATCAGCAACTAGTTGTTGTAGATGCTGGATGTACTGGTCCTGCAGACCGTCTAGAGGTGGTGGTAAATCCATGTTTGCAAGCTCTTCGTTAAATAGCTGTTGTAGTATATTCTGCAAGTACGGGTCATTTGCTGCATTCTGATCATTTACAATTTCAACTTGGACTGCTAATGGCATTCTGTATGCATTGAAATTGGACGGGGGTTGTACTGTTTTCTTTACCAGAGGAGGTCCAATTTTCTGATGAAGCAAGTTGGGTTCGTTGTCTGCAAATTCTTTTAATGCTTCTTCCCTAGCATCCAGAGCCACATTATCTTCTACCTCAGTCTCCCACTGACAGCACTTTTTCTTGCATATTGGGCAGGCTTTCCCCGGTTGTCGCGAATAATAATGATCACAAAAATGATCACAGCCAGACGAAAGGATCTCTCGGCAAATGTAACACATTGTGGTTCTACACCTACTACAGGTCACCATGTTGCATCCATCCAGTTTTACTATCTCGGCCTTGCAAGTTTTACATTCTCTTACCACGGCTTTTGTCATCCTCTCTTCAACTATTCTACGAGGACCGGTCTCAGATGTCTCCTCAATCTCTTCACACCGCAGAGGTATGTGACTCGACTTCTTGCATTGGATACATGAAGCCTTTAAACATTTAGGGTTTGGACACTCAAAAATCTCTACACATTTGTCTACATCACATGGAATACTGCAAAATGGGCAATAAACCAAGTTTTCAAGTTTGGCTTGAAGTATAGCATCTTGGGCCTGGCAGCCCTCATATCTTTCAATCACATCCTCTGGGAGAGCCCTCCGAATCTCGGGCACAGGAATTGACTCTGTGCAGTCATTAGTATCCATGCATGGTAGAGAGGCATGAGCTTTGAAATTTCCATATACGATTTCTTCTACCTGCCTTCGTAGACATCCAAAACAAAATCGATGCCCTTTTGCACAGTGTACCATATTTTCTAATAAAAATTCAAAACAGCAACACCCGCATTCAACTTTTACATTGTTCATTATACCTGAAGATGATAAATCACTCATTTTCGTAAAATCGTTATATCCAACCTTCGATCGACAGTTCTTCTGAAATTTGCTCTAATAACAGGCGTAGGGCGAGAGTATTGTCCAAACAATAGAACTCTTGGAATGGAGACATTAATTACAAGAGGAGGAATTGTTTAAATATGAGTGAACCGGCGGAATAGGAATGCACCCATACCCTTTTGAATGAACCATCGTTTGCTAGCGGCCGACAAAATAAGAACACTTTAATTTCAATTTGAGAAATTGAATAATAGCAATTATATGTTTCTAGATTTTATAGCTGTAGTTTAAAATTCGGAATAAATAATTATAAAAAAAAAATATAAAAAATAACTATTGGAGTGTGGTCAAGCCTTAAACGGATGGAAAAATGTTGTTATTATGAAAAAAAAAATGATTAAAATAATAAATAATATCATTGCTTCCTTATTTGCAATTCATGTATGCATAGATGTCTTTAAAAAAGATATGTTTTATCTTTTACTATTGATTTTATTTCTTGAAAATAAATAACATAATTTGGACTGGGATTGTCATTATTAAGATGATCACATACTCTTCATCATATTGGGGATTGCAATGATGTTATGGTGATGATGATGATGGTTCTTGATCTCCATGAGATCAACTTTGATATATCTAGATCTTAAAAAAAAAGGAGTCACTTAGCTAATATAGAATTAAGAAATAAGTTAAACACTAAAATTGACCTTCCAGAATGAATGACGAGTTTTCTATTTAATCTTTTTATAATATACAATTGAGAAATAAACTAGACAATACAGACCTTCCACTAAGTGAATGACGAGTTTTCTATTTAATTTATAAATGCAAATACTCATGTTAGATGAAAAGTCTACTCGAATATCAGTCAACTAACCCAAATCTATGTATTGTGTTTACTATGTAAATCTCAATGTGTCTAGACAACAAATTATTAAGCTTTAATGGTTGTATCTTATACCTATTGTAAAATATATAGGTATTGAGATAATTCCATGAATTTAATTAAAGATATCCATATTTAAAAATAGTAACCTTCAACAATGTAGAAACCACCCACTTATCCAGATAGGTGGAGTGTCTGAAGTTGTTTAAGTTTGAATTCAAAGTAATTTGATATATATTTATATAAATGTGTTTTACAATATAGTTAATTTAAACATGAAGATACTTGGTTTAATAAAAAAAATAATATTTTGTTAAGCAACATATACCATATCAATGTTACATATATAACACATATCACCCACTTAAACTATAGAAAACACCTCTTGACACAATAATATATTTAATTATTATTTATTCAAATGTCTATACTCTCATATCACTCATTATTTGATTTGATTTGCATTATGCATTAATTTCGAGACATCATGATGCAATGTGTAGTTGTATAGTAAGCTAATCTAGATGCTTTATCACTCTCATATGGAATACAAGATATAATTTGTGTTTGCATGTAAGGATTTAAGATGCTCTTTTGGTTTGTTGTTATTCGTCATATAGCAAAAGCTTACTTCTTAATTTGTTTGTGGTTTTATTAATTTGTTAAATATTTAAATTTTTTTTACAAAGATAATTAAGACATCGAAATTGGAATGATAACGAAAATTAAAACTAGAGTCGTATTTAAAAAAAAGTAGAGTATATTATATAGTTGAGTATTGAAGAAATTTTAATGCCCAATTCATTTGTCTATATTCATACAATGCCTTCCTTCTTCAAGCTAGGTAAAGGGTAATGTATTGGCTGTCTCTACACAAGGAGATAAAACTTCCTAGAGGACATGCCTTCATTTTATGTGTAGACAATCAATAAGGATCACACCATAAAGCTTGACCCATCAATCATCAGGGACTCTAATTTGTTTTCCACAAAATACAATTTGATTTGGAAGTTTCATGGCATTTGGTCATCCTCGAAACAATTGAATGCTTGGATTTAGAAATCTTGGGGGCATATCCTGCATAAATCGATTAAAATTCACCCTCTAGCAAATGGATTTTTCATTTTGGAGTTTAAATATGGGAAATAACATGGTCTTGTCAATGGATAGGGACCATGGTTCTAGGGTGATGTTGGTCTCTTCATGTAGCCCTGCAATCCCAGATTTGAAACTAAATAAACTAGTCTCACAAAAGTTCCTATCTAGGTTTGTCTTTTGAGCACCCCCTTGGAGTTCTGGAATATGCAATTGCTAAAGGTGGTTGAGATGCTCTAGGTACATTCATAGCCCTCGATCTCAACACATATGAGAACAACTCAAATACCTTTGCTTGATTGTGCATACATGTAGACCTAAGTAAAAGTATTCCCACTCAAAATGTGTTGGATTATAGGGACTCAAGGTGGATACAATCTCTAGACTATGATAATATAGCCTTTAGATGCAGACAATGTTTAAAAATAGTCCATAGGCAACTAGTTGACCAAAATGTTTAAGAGCCTTCTGGAAAATTTAACAAGAACAAATAATCCTCTCGGTGGAGGAACTACAAAATGCATAGTCATTAGGTGAACTCAAATTTTAGGAGGGTTTTGTCCCCGATGTTCCCATCATCCCTCATTCAACATCTCTTGTATATTCAAATCCTCAAGTTCCCTTTACCCAAAAGAACCATATATCAATTTATCTATAGAGGGGAATAAATATGAGACCATGGACATTATTATCCCTACTTAGTGTTCCATGTCAGTACTTTCAACTCTCCCTCATGGGTTTGGTAAAAGGCAGCATGAATCAGATTATTCTTCAGGTGGTGACTCTCTAGTGGATCTCTCAGCAAGCCACTTCTAATCCCTGAGTTTTGAACCTACACATGGTAGTTGTTGGTCCCCTTGTAGCACACATTACTTCATATAACTGGAAGGAGGCCAATAAAAAAAAGGAATACAAAGGAATACAGAGATTGCACTTTTATTTTTATTTTTAATTTTTTATATTCGGCTTTTTAGCCTACGATCTTTTTTTTTTTACACATCTATATAATGGATTGTTCCAATATGTAAAACAAATCTGGAATACTGCCTTGTTTTTAAATACATTCTTCGAATTAATTAAATGTACCTCTAATCATTCACTTAATAATTGGTATATGATATTTTTCTTCTTAGGAATATATAATATAATCTTAAGAAATAAATGAATATAATCAATTTCGTTTGAAGTCGCGTTTATGAAATGATTCCTTTAGTTAGCTGTTTTTTGAGAATTCCCTAGCGGTGGAGTTCCCGACGATCACAACAATACGTTCCGAGAGGATATGAGGAATTTTACTAATCATTCCGATAGTTAGAAAACGTTCAATTCCGAGGCCAAATGTGAAAATTACTGTTATTGGAAAAAAAAATTAAAACAATCGCCCATCGTGGGGCTCGAAGCCATGACCATAAGGTCAAGATCCTTGCGATCTACAACCTGAGCTAGACGAGCGATATGTTTAATAAGTAATGTAGTACAATATCCTAACAAATACATAACATAAAATAAGTTTAGATATATATATTTTTTGTTTAGATTTTCTCATGTTTGAATTACAGTTAACCGTGCTAATAAATTTAAAGTTCTTCCTCTTGCGCAGTTATCGATATGTCTGAGTGGTTAAGAGACAGACTTGAAATCTGTTGGGCTTTTCCCGCGAAGGTTCGAACGTTGTTGTCGATGCAACCTCTTTCAATGAATCAACTTTTAAAACCTAATTCAATGAACACTGGTATATTAGCTTGACAAAGTTTGTTAGTAGACTGTTTGGGAGCATAACGTATATATAGTACAATTTTAATTCAATGAATACTGGGATATTTGGAGAATAAATAAAACATGACTCTTTGATTTTATGGCTTCTCAGAGTTTGGTGTTAGACTCTTTGATTTTAGGGCTTCACAGAGTTTGGTGGTAGACTCGTTTTGGGAATATATGTAGTAATTTAAAGGTTTTTTTATTTTTATTTTTATTATTTTAAGTTGGTATTAATATTATAATTATAATGTTATAACGCATATTTCATTAAACTTGGACATATTCTAGTCCAAGTCACTTTGAAAACGGGTCAAAAACAACCTTTCTAAACCCCAAAATCAAGCAAAATCTGGTTCCAAAAGTGCCAAATCCAGGTTCCAAAAGTGCCAAAACCGGTTCTAAAAGTGCCAAATCCGGTTCCGAAAGTGCCAAAACCTGTTCCAAAACTGCCAAATCCGGTTGCGAAAGTGCCAAATCTAGGTTCCAAGAGTGACAAAATCGGTTCCAAAAGTGCCAAAACCGGTTCAAAAGTGCCAAATCCGATTCCAAAAGTGCCCAAAACAGTTCCGAAACTTCCAAATCCGTTTCCAAAAGTGCCAAATCTAGGTTCCAAAAGCATACTTTTTCTTTTGATATTGCCACTTTTGAAATTGGTTTCTGCACTTTTCCGATATGATAAATATGATAATGGCACTTTTAGAACCTGATTTTTCCCTTTTGGAAGGCTACTTTTGACACTTCCAATACTTAATTTTGAAATTTTAAAACATATTTTAGCACTTTCAAATTATGATTTTGCATTTTCGAAAACCAAACTTGACACTTTACAAGAATTATAGTCACAGTGAAATTGAACATACTAGCACAAGCAAACATTCAAGTGTATTATTCACAATTGACCTCACATCACTCATGCCATTCAGGTGCAGCAAGTAAGGCCATAATCGATCTAACAGGAATGCGTTATTGACATCTTGGCAAGTATATGTTTTTGTTATGATATAGTTCCCTTCCTCGTTACAAACATCATGTTTTTCTTTCGAGTCATCTACAATCACTGTATTTGTAGCATCCTAACCATGGATCAAAATGTCCCAAACTTCGTAGATTAAATATTTTTTCATTTCTCTTTTAAATGAAGGGTCGACCAACCCTTCTTGTGCTTAGTATATTTCCAGTCTTCACCAATCAGGATATACATGAGTTGACAACCTGTCCTTTGTAGGTTGAATATTTGCACAATTCCCTCATAAATGAAGGGGTGATCTGTCCTTCTTCTGCCCAATATTATTTTCATACTAGTTCTAGACTGCAAGAAGGGTCTTCTGATCCTTATTGTGTTCACCATTCTGGATACATGTGAATTGTTGGATATTGGTGTTCACAATTATCTACTAAACGAAGGGTCGGTCGACCCTTCTTGTGCTCAGTATTTTTCCAGTCTTGACCATTCTGGTTATACATGAATTAATGTCCTAGCCTTCGTAGGTTGAATATTTTCATAATTCCCTCATAAATGAAGGAGCGACCGACCCTTCTTTTTCTCAGTAATATTTTCATAATAGTTATATACTGCAAGAAGGGTCGGTCGATCCTTCTTGTGTTCACCATTTTGGATAGAGGTGAATTGCTAGATATTGGTGTTCACAACTATCTACTAAACAAAGGGGAGGCCGATCCTTCTTATCGATAGTCGAAAGTCAGGAAAAATATTGTTTATATGTTTATATGTTATAAATTGGGTAACATTACTCAAAGAGAAATCATAAGCTTTTGAGAAGTTTAAAATTTTTAAAGCAATGGTTGAAAATTATACAAATATGAAAATCAAATGTTTAAGGTCAGGTAATGGAGGAGAGTTTACCTCAAATGAATTCAATGAGTTTTGTGAAACTTGTTGACACATTATTTTTCAATTTTGAATGGGAAAATGATTGATAAAAATAAGTTTTGATAGAATGTAAAAATGGTGAGAATAGCCCCAAGTCCTGAAAAAAATGGTTCATATGACCATTTCCTATACCAAAAAGGAGCTAAAGAACTGAGCGAATTTGTTTGGAAGTCATGCGAAATGATCAATGGTAACAATTGCATTGGAGAAGATCAACGGTGGAAGATGAGTTTCGCCGGAAAATAAGAGAGATGACTAGCGGAATCGAAATCCCCTGAAAAATTAAAGGGTGATGCTAAAGGATAGAAATGATCGAAGATTGTTGGCAGGGAAATGGATAGATCGAAGACAGGGGAAAGGTTTCACTGTGGAAGAAGCGAGGAGGGTAACGAAGATAAAGTATGCCGAAAAGTCATGTCAAATGATGCTAAAGGCACACCAAGATCAACGGTTATTCGATAAAGGGTGGTTAGATCAACAACCCATAATCTTTTTGCATCGCCAACATGCACGACGAAATGGAGGTCGGAGTGGTTGCGAAATACTATACCACTGTACACGTGTCGTCTCCACATCATTTCACAATAAGATAAAATGGTAAGGAAAACCACCCTCCTGCATTGCGAAAGCACCTTCGGGGATGTATAAAAGACAAGGGCACATCAAAAGTTGACTTTTGTCGTTTAAACGACGGAGGATTGGAACATGTCCGTGCTGCTGGAAAGCGATAGAGCATATTTTATTCAACCTATTTGTGCCAGGAAGGTCTTCCGAAACTCATGAAAGTAACTAGAACTATTTACATAATGGAAGGAAGTAGTGAAGCAATCCCTCAGAACGTTGAAACTATGAGGATAGAAGAAACCCTAGTGGACTGAGATAGTGAAATTTGTGACCCCATAATGGTTAAATTATCGATTTCAAAAATCAAAAGCAAGTTGGATGGTATATATAAACAAAATTTGGATGTGCACAATGCTTATAAGTCTCGTTTTATCCATTTATGTCTAGAACAAGCTTTAGGGTTTCCAAAATTTGTTTCATGGTGTACAGTAAATTATTCTCATATTGAAAGAGTCATTATGAATTCATCAAGAACGAAAATTATTTTCCTTGTAAATGCGTCTACCGTTAGGAAATCTCTAGCAGTACCCTTGTTTTCCTCCCACGACCAGGAAGATTTTGCCAAAGAAGCCCTAGTTAGCCAGTATAGAGAGTCATCCTTTGAGACCAAACAAACCTTCATGACCAGTTGTCTGAAACCCAACCTTGCCATTGATAACACCCCTATCCACTTGACATTAATTTCTTTAATGAAAATTCATAGTTAGTTTTGTCACTCATTTCACAGGTTTTAGGGTTTGATGATGATTCCATGGTCAGAGAGGTCCAATTAAGTTTTATTTTTAGATTAAGTGTTGGTAAACCAGAAATGGATTACAGTCATGTACCCTACCTTAAATTTGATTAATTCTTGGCTAGGAACATCCACTCTCAGTTAGTGAATTTCTACACTTCCAGACATTTCAGATTCCAGACACACCTGATGAAAATGCTCCTGTTTTTCAGTGAAAAGGATTTACATTTCCCATAGTCAGTGTTTTCAGAAACAGTGGAAGACAATATGTTTAATTTTATGAATTTTATTTTATCAGAAGTATACATATTGATGTTTGGAGAAAATTTTCCTAGTGTATTATCAAAGATGAAGACCTTGATGCAATTAAGACCAGAAAAAGCAATTGGAGACTGGTTTTTAATGAAGCAACATACAATAATCAGACTTTATGGATTCGTTAAGGAGCCCTATATTCTACCATCCTTTTTGACTCAGAGAGTTTTTAGTTTGGAGTTTATTAGACAAAAATTGACAGTAAAAAATGACCATTTTCTAGCTTTTAGGAAAGCTTCAGATATAAAGGTCCCTTTAAAAATTGGTCCTTTTATCATCAAGAACAAGAATGCTCTCCCTTTTGTAGAAACAAATTTAGAAGCACTGAGTTTTAGGAAAGCGAGAACTATTAATTATGATCATTGTCATGTTATTTCTGACAGAAGGCAACATAACATAAATCAAAACCTTTGATCACCAAGAGGTTGAAGGATTGGCAAAGATGGAAAATTTACTACAATATGAATCAGACACAGAAGTTTCGGGAAGTTCACACGCTAATCCTTCTACCTTGGATAAAGTTTCAGTTGAATTAGTACCTACCCCAGGAAAGATTGAAGCAACAAGTAAAAGAAGTTTTTATGAAAGTACTAATATGCATATGGAGGAAGAAAGAGAAGCCAAAAGATTAAAATAAATACAACAAGATGAAGTAGTTGTATTTGACAAAGAAAAGAGAAAGAAGAAAGAAAAATACCAAGGGCCATAAATTCAAGTACAAGAATACGAATTTGATGAGGCAAGAGCTGTAGGTGATTCTAGCAAATTTCATTCAAGAGCTGAAATATATGTAAAATATGGGAAAGACAAACAAACAGTAGCAGAAGCAATGCATAAGTTGTTTCCAATAGTTAGGAATGTTGTTTATTCATAAATTAATCTAATGACTAGCAGAGATCTAGAAAAAAATACTTTGAATTTGTCCGTATCGTCTGATGATAAGGTCACAGAAATGAAATTGAATTTGCAGAAGATAACAGTCCCTGATAAAATTCACCTACATAGACAGTCTGGAGAGGTGATTTATACTGATTTGATGAAAGCTACTTTGAAAGTGGAAAACCTACAGAATACAGTGAACATGCCAAAAATCCAGTTGAAGCAAGAGAAAATAGAGAACAAAGCTCATCAGCAGCAAATAAAAAGATTGCAAGATGACCTGGTCGAGAGAAATGATGAACCAAATAGAGGGGAGGCAAGTAAAAAACTTTTAGCTGAGAAAGAAAACACTATCCAATTACTTAAGAAAAAGGTTAAAATTCCAACAACTCAGTTAATGCAAGCCTCTGAATTAATTGTGTTAGAACAAGAAAAATAAACTTTGTCTCTAGAATTGGATGACTGTAGAGATAAATTGCTCAAGTTTGAGAAAAAAGAGGTAAGTTGGGAGAAAGATAGATTGAGTCTTAAGACTCAAATTGAATATCTAAAGGAAAAACTGGAAAATACAACACAAGAGAATCAAGGAACATATCAAGGCAACAAAAAAGCAAGCACATATGATATAATTCAAGCTATGTCCCAAGTTAGCTTGAAAGAGGTGGAGATAAAAGAACTAAAAGAAGAAAAACAAAGAATAGAAGAGGAAAATCAGAAAAGGGAAAATGAAATAAAAGAGTTGACAAATAACAATAAAGAATTGGTAGGAAGAAACCAGAGGATGATAAGTCAAGTGACAGGACAACTAGCATTGCAAGGTGCAAATCATTTGATTTGGGATTCAATCATCAATGAGGCTGAAAAAATTCAGGCCTTATTTAGATTTTATGAAGACAAAGGAAGCCATAGCAAATGATAGCTTACAAAGTTGTATAGCAATGAGAGAAGTTTTAGATAAAAACCAAAAGATACAACTCAGGATACCATAAGTTTCTTAAATACTATGGCAGAAGATGATCTGGAATCAATGGCTATCAAAAACATGGTAATAGTCAGAACTTGGACTAGGAGAGTCCTTGGAAAACATTCTCAATTCTCACATTGAGAATGTTTAGGCTAGAGCGAAACAGATGAAGAAACAGGTTGAAGCCTTCAAAACAGGATTTGAAAAGCTAATACAAAAGGGACTGGCTTCTTTTTGGGATGAAAATAATGAGTTAATTTCCCATAACAATTATAAGGATTTACTATTTAACATTAAGAGGAACCATGAACAATTTGAAGGTTTGAATCATGTTCTAACAGGGAAAATTCTACTGAAGAAAATCTCAGATGATTTTGAAATTCTAAACCAGCTAGCCATGATAGGTGAAAATACTCCTCGAACTTTCATTGCAGAGCACATAGAGATGAAAGTTATGGTTGAGGAGATGACTAGTTATGAGGTACCTTCTACAGAGCAATGGAAGACAGTGGAGAGACATGGGAAAATGAAGTACACTTTGCACACTTGAAGACTACTGTTTGAGAAAGAATCCATGTCAACAACTACAACCAATAGAAATACATCAAATGTTATATTCTGATAAATTTTGGAAATTGTATAAATTTTGACCGAAATGGAATGTAATAGTTAGTTTATAATTTTATATTTTTAGTTATGAAGCAGTTAGGGTTTTACCTCGAGATGTTTTACAATGTATAAAAGACAATTTTTGGCTATGTAGTAATTGTTGGAACCCGTGAAGAGATACTCGTTTTGTATTGAGCCCTTCAATTTTGAATAAAGATGGCTAAGTAGAGTTGATGCATATTTTCAAGAGTAAATATTCTCGTGTTATTAATTTACAGTCTGTATTTTCCCTTTCCTCATGTGATTTATTATTTCCAACAATTATCTTTCCATTATGTTTTCTTTCATGCTTTGATGAGAGTTTGTTTTAAATCAGAATTCATGTAACTATGCTCTGGCTTAATCGGATCAAAGTATTCACATAATTTCCTCTAAAGTCAATGTTAGATTCATCCTTAATTGATGTGTGATGTTGATGGACTGCCATTCTTTCTTCAAATACCACCTGCCAAACAAGAATTTGGCTGTAAAAAGATAACTACCTTGCCTTTGCAAAAAATTTCATTGTTAAAACTCTCCTGATTTTTAAATTTTATTGTTTTTGACTCCATGCCTAATGGTATCTAATGGTATCTATATTTTTCATCCTCTCACAATTTAAAATAAAATCAATTTGAAATATCTCTAGCCATTAAATCCATTTTTGAGAGAGCCCTCTCTGGGAGGAAAAAGGCTAGTTTCATCCTAAAGATTGGTTTGAAAGAGTTACCTTAGGATTATCCTTCTACAACCAAAGGAAAAATTATTAGTGCTAAATAAACCCATGGAATTAAAAGACAATTTTCATCTCCAAGAACTCCTCGGAAAAATGGCGTTGTGGAAACAAAGAATAGGACAGTCCAAGAAGCAACGAGAACTATGCTTAATGAAGCAAAACTTTCAGATGCATATTGGAGAGAAGCAGTATTTACAGCTATTTAAACTTTATATACTCAATAGAGGACAACTTAGAGTAAATAATGACAAGACTCCTTATGAACTATGGAGAGAAGCAATAGACACAACTGTTTAAACTTTATATACTTAATAGAGGGCAACTCGGAATAAATAATGACAAGACACCTTATGAACTATGGAGAGAAGCAGTATACACAATTGTTTAAACTTTATATACTCACTAGAGGACAACTCATAGTAAATAATGACAAGACTCCTTATGAACTATGGTATGGAAGACTTGCCTCTCTCAAATATTTCAGAGTGTCTGGTAGTAAGTGCTACGTAAAGAGGAATGTCAACACCTTACTTCTAAAGAATGGATAGTGGCCATACTATATATTCTCGTATTCACTCATTTATCTATTTATTTGCAAATCACGGTCTTATTATCAATACCACATGCTGGTTGAAGTTGAAATCACAATCTATACAATATATATGTTCAATGCAAACAAGGTACTGGATAAGTTTTTTAGTTTGACATTCAACATTTATTTGCATGTGAATCCTATGTTCCCAAAATCTGTTGTGAAAGTACCTAACAAGTAGGTATAGCTATGCACTTCATCAACTGAATAAAACAATTACATTAATTCTCATTTTGAAATTTAGTGATGGAAATTTGCAAATTAGATTAGAAAAGCTAGGATTTTGCAAATTTGAAATTGTATAAAAATATCTCAATCTCCATTTTCATGGGGAAACTTAATAAATTACAAATTATACAATCCAAATTTGAAATTCCAAAGGTGAAAATATATCTTAGTCCTCATTTTCGTAGGGCAACTTAATAAATTACAAATAAGATATTAACAACCCTTTCACTAGGGTTAAGGATTGTGGATCATGTAACCATTTCACATAGTTCTATGACAGACTTGGAGTGTAATCTTGTTCAATAAAAAATTGGTCTATGATGTGATTTCAAGGCGATTCCAATGCAATTCCAATGGAAACAAAATGTGGGAGAGGAATCTACTTGTGACCATGGGAAAATTCGGTTGATGGGATGAAGGTGAACTCCTCAACACTTACCTCGTGGTCATGTTGAGCTCTCAACAGGTCGCTGCCGAGGAAAAACGAATTGGCGGAGTGTGCCAATGGCGGGTGGGGGGGGGGGTGTTTTCAATTTTAAAAATAGTATTTCAAATCACATGCGTGAAATGGACATATAATACTTCGAAATAAACATATCGCACAAACGATATATTAACATAATAATAATAATAATAAATTCATAACTTAATCATAGACATCGCATAAATGTTGATAATTCCATGACATTATTGATCTTAGGGGTTAATTATTGATAATTCCATGACATAATTTCATGCATGAGGTTCTTAGGGGTTAAGGGTATTAATCTATTAATCATTTTAGTGTGTTTATGTACATAATGTTTATGGGTTATTTATTAAAGTGGTTAAGGTTTATAATGTATAAGGGTTTTTATGGGCCAAAATGTTAGTGGGTTAGAGGGATAGAGGTTAGGTACAATGCTTTTGAGGTCATGATTTCTATGATTCACATTGTTTGATGTGGTTTATGTGTTGAAGGGTTACATTGTATAAAGTGGTGATTTTATTAAAAGGGTCATATGGGTTAGGGGTATAGAGTGTTTTGGGTGGTTGAGGAGGAACATGTGTTGAGGGGTTAGTGTGTTAGCAGCTACAATGTGTCTTTGGTCAACGTAGTTGGCTATTATAACATATTAAGGTTTTAGTGTACTAAGGCATTAATGTGTAAGGGATCATTGTTTGTTTAGAGTAATAGTTCGATAGGTGGGGATACATAAGAAGTGAAGGGTCATAGTGTATTAAGGGGTTTAATTCCATTACTAGGTAGTTATTGGTCATAGGGGTTTGAGGTCAATATGGTCACTAGGTCATTACGTATTAAGTGTTATGGTGTATTTGAGGGTTTTTTTTTGAGGTCATAATGTATTAGGGGTTGATTGCATAGTGGGTCATAGGGGTTAAAGGTCATACTCATGTGTTAAGGGGTTAGTGCATTTGAGTTTATTGTATGTTAAGAGGTGATTTCTTTAAGGGTAATAGGGGGTAAGTGTCGTAGTGTATTAGAGTGTTAGTGGGTCAATATATGAGTGAGTTAAGGGGATATGATTTTGAGGTTAGGAGGTATAATGTATTAGCATACGAATAGAAAAATAAAAACTATCATAGCACCTTGGGGAACATTTGTATATGTCAATGCAATTTTGTATGATGAATGTTGGATAAACCTTTCCAAGAGAAATTATGGAGCAGAACATGTTTGCAATGATTCTATTGATAATATCATGTTTGTATGTCAAAATAAAGGCTCATTGTTTATTCTAAATTTAGGAACAAACATATTTCACGACAATTTAGGCAGAACATATTTCACAATATTGGATGCCCATAGGACCGATTCCTTTCAAGTCACACCTATCGCAACATTGGTGCCAAGATGAATGCTCAATTGAACAAAAAATTTTATTTGGGATTTTAAAGGAGTCATTCTCAAGATGGGATGGGTTCATTTGATCACTTGTAGCTACCAACAGGAATTGAAAAATAATGAGGGAATTGTACAACAACCCCTCATTCATCAAGCTGACTAGTAAGGAATCTAAGGAGGATGAGAAATGTTTCAAAATGGAATAAACTTGTCAATGGAGAGTAGTCTCAAATTAGAGATAAATAATCAATCACACTTCATGGACTAAGGACAATGATGATGATGACAATGGTGATGAAGATGATGGTGAAGTTGAAAATGAGGATGATAGCAATGATGATGATGATGATGATGAAAATGAAGACGACGATGACGATGATGATCATGGTGACGATGATGATGAATATGAGAATGAGGATGACAATGATTATGATGATGATGACAACGATGATAAGGATTATGATTATGATGACAATGATGATGACGATGATGATGATCATTATGACAATGGCGATGATGATGATGATGTTATTGCATCAAGGCCTAAAAGAAACATGCACAACCTATTTAGAGGATTGTTAATTTGTTGTTACATCCAAAGCATGCAATTAGGAGGGATTTTTCTCTAAGGATGGGTCTTGGGGTCTTGAGCACGATTGAGGGATGAAAGTTATCCCATGTATAGCATAAGCAAATATTCTAGGGACCATGTGCCATGAATCAAGGCTCTAACTATAACACAAGATTTCTCAATGAGATTTCTTGATCTAAAGTTAGGATGGGTGCCATTGAGAAGATTTTGAGCATAATGGATGTGTCTCAAGTCCATTACCATGCTTAATGGATGAAACATATGACTTATAACCTAAAGGAAGCTTCTTTTCCTCCATAGAGATGAGCAAGGAACTAAAAAACCACAAGTTACATATATAGGGGATATTGCACCTCTAATTAGAGCACTAGATTCCACTATTAGGTTTTGAGTACCCACAATGGGTCTAAATGCCATTACCATGGTAATCGGAGGAAACTAGGGCCTTAGTATCTTAATATTATAGGGCACAAGGACCTTGAAGAGGAATTCAACCACCAAACAAGACCTCTCTAGGGGATATTTGGTCTATGAATTGGTGTATGAGTTCCAATTGAAGGTTTTGAGCACTAGGGAAAGTATTCATGAATTATACCAATGTTGGATATGGAACCTAAGGGTTGATGCTCTAATGTAATATTCTATGGATTAACATCCCTAAAGGATGCTTAACAACAACATGCATGATCTCTTTAGATCTTGGTTGAGCAACAAAAACAACAACAATCAGAGATATGCATGCCATTAGGAGGGTTCTCTCTAAGGATGGGTTATGGTTGAGCACAATTGAGGGATGAAAGTTAGACCATCTATAACTTAAGAGAAGCTTCTAGGGACCATGTTCCATGAATCAAGCGTCTAACTATGATACAATGGATGTGCTCTAATCCCCTTGTTGCATCACCCCCTTTCTAAATAATGTGAACTTACGCCACTTACTTTATTGTTTCCCCATCTATGATCCCTCCATGTTTTCCCTTGTCCATGGCTTCTCCACGCACAACCTTTTAGCTATTTTCCTCCTTTACCACTCTTCATCATTACCCCTTCCCTACTCTCTACTCAATATGTTATCTATCGATCCCCACACCCCCATCCATGCTTAGTCTCTTTTCATTCTACCTCCACTCCACTTCCCTATGGGCTGGTGCAAGCTAATGCTGGCCACTCATGATGCGTTAATCGCAATGGACTTCTGGAAAAACAAAAATATGAATGTCAAAAAGCAATATTAGAGCTACCTACACAATTTTTTGGAATATGGCGTAAGAAGATGAAACGTAGACAATCGGATTACCTTCCAGAATATATAAATATTATTTATGGAAATTAAGTATAACTCTCAAAAAATGGGGTTCTCCTAAGGTTGGTATGTTATTTTTTTAAGAAAACATAATGAATATGTTTGGGTTGGTCCCCTTGTTTGGTATGTAAATGGTGGAATTTTGTGAAAAAAATTATATACAGTCGTAGATAACATGCCGTTCTAGTGCAACTCTATTTTTCCATATTTATTTATGTTAATTTTAAATTATTTTTTAATTAAGGAAGTCATCCAAGCCCTAAAATGACTAGGTCGAGCGTTGGCCCCCCACATCATGGTCTTAACATAATCAATGAACTTTTTTTTTTTAGGATTTAGGTCTTTGTGTGTACTTGTGCGGGTTCTTTTCCGTTTTCAAAATAGGTGAGCCAATCAAAATTTATAGACGAAAGAAATGACCTAATTTTTGTGTAAGATTGACGTTAGTGCAATTAAAATTAATTAAAAAATAGAAAAAAAATAATAGATTTAATAACAAATTATATATTCGGAATCTGCACACATAGTTTTACAAGTGTGTGCAATTTCATTAGCAGTGGACAAGTGTAGCATATGCAGAATCATGCTCGAAACATAAGAAGTTATAGAATAAGATGTATTTTGTTATAGCACAGTCCAAGCCACTTGGTTTGGCAACTCAAACCTAAAACCATAGCGGTCAAGTCCACCACGTTGGTGGGAAGGGAATTGCCCATAAAAATTTACAAATTTAAATGGCGCGTGCGCATTATTTTAAATGCGCGTACGCGCTTTTAGTGCCTACGCGCTATTTAGTGTGTACACGCTATTTAGTACTTAGGTGGTGGACTGTTGACTACAAGAAATGGTGACTATTGGGATTTGATATCCTATTCAATGAATACAATGGATTTACCAAATCCTAGCTAAATTGCATTACTATTGGCTTTTGGAAATGGAAACTATTCGGATTTGGTATCCTAATCTACAAAAAAAATCAAACAACACACGAATATGAATACATTGTAATGACCAAACCCTAGCTCAATTGCACATATGCATCTATACAAAAATCCTATTGAATGAATCAAAACATAGGCATAAGAGTGATTTTAGTGTATGCATTTACTAGTATTCACATACACCTACCTACTTAGAGGTACTAGGGTGTTTCCTACTTCCATTTCCTTGATATACATGACGTACCCATTATTAACATTGATATTTTTCTCTCTTCATACAAATATTGTTATGTGCTAGATAAATATCTATTGAGTCACTTTACCTTACCCTATATGCATGAACTCCTTGTGATGTCTAGTGCTTAAGTAGGGCTTGATATTGAATCTAGACCCTTTGGGGAACCCTCCTACTTACTAGGTTTTGTCTTGGGATCCAACCTTGTGATTTGGCCCATAGTTAGTTGGAGTGCTTAATTTTGGTTCATAAACAACATAACTCTATGAATGATTAAAAGAGGCCACTCTAGGTCAAACCTTGATTCCCCCTTCTTGATGATGATGATGATGATGATGATGATGATGATGACGATGACGACGAAGATGATGATGACGATGATGATGACGAGGATGAGGATGATGATGAGGAAGAGGGTGATGACGATGATGATGATGATGAAGATGATGAGGAGGAGGAGGAGGAGGAGGATGATGATGATGATGAGGATGATGAGGGTGATGATGAGGATGAGGATGATGATGATGATGATGATGATAACGACGACGACGAAGAGCATGAAGTAATAGTGGTTGATTACATATCAATTACAATATATATAATGCCTCACTACAGGTATAATAACCAACCATTAGATAAAGATTATAACTTACAATATATACAATGCCTCAGTACAGGTATAATAACTGACCATTAGATAAAGATTATAACTATGTTGTGAAAAAACAACACACTTATAATAGTTTGTGAAAATAGTGAGTTATTTTATTTGTTAATACATATTTTTTTCTAATAAATATTAACATTTAAATTTTAGATGATAATTATTTTTTTATTTTTTAATATTCGAAAAATTTATACAAATTTACTAAAATAAACTTAATTAGAAAATAACATTTTATATTATTAAAATAAAATAAATAACTAAATTTATTCAAATTGTGCTTATTCTAATACTTTATAGCAACAATCTTTTAATTGTGAAAATAATTTATTAACATTATTTTCTTTGCATTACCATTTTACATTAATTTTATTATTGAAATTCTAACGTTTTTCTTCCATACCATAGGAGTTAGTCATGGTGTTATATTAATTTATCTAAATTTTCATTATGGACGATTTAATGTGTTTTAATTTGATTTACAACGATTGTAAATGATGTATATCCATGTACATATTTATAAATGATATATAATTCATAGTTATCCCTGTAAATATTTATAAATGACATAATTTATATGAACAATGATTTGATAAAGAAAGTATAAGATTGGAGATTGACTTAAAATTAAAGTTAAATAAATATTAGATTTTAATGATGGTTGTGGTTCTAACTATCAACTTCAATGGACTAAAGTTTATTCAATAATGAAGCACATTTTGCTATTTAAGGATACTAATGAGATTATGTAAACTTAAGTAGAAAATTGGGATTTTAATTATTGGAGAAAAAAGTGAATACCTTTTATAGAAAATAAAAATAAATAGGTAAACTTTAAGTTAGTTAATGGAAAAATTAGATGTATATAAATAAATTAACTATTTAAATTTTAAAATGTAAAATAATAATTTTAAATTCTATTAGGTATATGTCTAATTATATATGTTATACTTTGTAGGCTGCCAAATTGATAGAGGTAAGCATTCTAACAAGTTAGAGTATTGTTGTTCAATAATGTGTATTTCAATATATTTGGATTTATAATAATTTTTAATTGAAAATGCAAAATTATGATATTAAATTTAGAAGTGTGAATATCAATTATTAAAAGTGTGAAATTAGATTTTGAATTTTTGTAAATATCAGATTTGTAAGTGTGAATATTGTATTCTAAAAAATGTGATATCAAATTCCAATAATGTCAATATTAGTTTTCAATATCATTCATGTCAATATTTATTTATGCATAATCCTACAAAACAATGCCACATATAGTGGTTAGTCATTAAGTTGAAGACACACGAGTAGTGAGTGAAGAATGATACATTGTCATTCATATTTAAAGTAAAGCACGATAAGGATGTTTATTGATATCACAAATATAAATATATAAGAATTATATTTACAAAATGAGAATTATTAATCAATTATGTTTATGGACATTTTTATATTATTTATAAACATTCTATCTAAATTACTATAATATTGTTCATAATATTGTTCATACAACCTATAGAAAAAAACATTTAATTTTTAATAACGATGTATAATTATTATTAATCACTTATTCTAGAGTTTTTGCATGCTACAAATCATTATAAAACAACAAATGTTAATTGTTTCTCTTATTATTCTCACATTAACCATTTAAATACTCCATTTAAGCTGATTATGCGTAGATTCAAAATTGTTGCAAATCCCTTATGCATTTTAATTCTTTATCGTATTTATCTAACATTTGGTGACCACTCCTATATTATGCTACTAACATATTGGTATCATTATTTCTATTCTAACAGTCCATTATCAATTTTTTTTTTAAATCATATATATGTTTATCTTTAATGTTCCAATTATTTTCCACCATTCAACCTCTACCTTGTAAGTATTAACATAAGTATTAACAGTGGCATCTAAATTTTAGTAAACGTTTATGTTTTCCCTACCCAACCACATAACACAATTTAGATATAAATATCGTACTATAAGCATTTGCCCCATAACAACATCATCCTTTGGAGAAAATTCATCGATAGACTTGTTACATAACAGACTAATGTAGCAATCCCCAATAACATAAATGTTTTCTTTGAATTATGAAATCTGGCATCATATAAGTTGTATATCTAAGTCGTGCAGTGTGGATAGACATGAATTATTTCGTGTGTACTCATTGATAAAAGGCTTGTTCAGACCCTTTATAACATTCTGCTAATATATAAAGATATAAACTTGATAAAACACAAATTGAAAAACACACTCAATGAAAATGAGATACAATTATATCAGAAATAAAATATCAAAAGGCACACTCCAATGCTTTGCATTTAATTCTATTTATAAGATTAAATTAAATAATAAGTCTTCTTTAGTTCTTTTCAGACTCTCTAAACATGAAATGATGACCAAGTTTACCTTCTATGACTCGTTAAATTTTCACATTGAAGGGCCCGTCATGGGACAAACCCCTCCTATCTCATGTTTGGAAAATATTTGGGATTGGACTCATCTATGAGATGAGCTATACCGAGCATCTGGTTACCCTCATCAAGTTTGTAGAAAACACATGAGGCACTCATCATTCATGATGGGGAAAAAGGAAAGTGTTTGTGTTACATACCTTAGTGGCAGTATATAGTCGTTCTTGAACATGGCACTCATCTGCATTCGCATACAATACTTGGGTCATCTGTTTGTCTATGAGTCCCCGCTTACTTTCTGAGTCCTGTTACTCCTCTGAGTCATTCGGAGAAAGCTTCCATCATCAGTTGCATTAGAATTTTGCGTCATTCTCATTATGTTAATACTGCCAAGTCATGCCATGCCCACGTTCAAGAACACGTCCACTATCTTTCATCTACAGTCAGTACATACATCATCATGCCGTTGTTACTTTGAGTCAGTCTTACATGTTACTGTACCATCCGATCCACTCTACACATCTTTTGTCGTGTTTCGTGTCGATTGATGGGGGATTCATCATGGCCCTCCTTCGACGGATTCATCCTTGTCGACTTCAACACATCATCCGAGGATTGAATCTAGAAACCAACCAAGTACCTTGGCCCTACATGCCCCAATGGCAGGTTACCTTGCTTTCGTCATGAGTTTACATCATTGACTCTTGATTGAAAGATTTCATCTTGCGTTCGACTTCAAATCATTTATTCACGCTTGATGATATGTATTGTGATACGTTGGGAATCATTGACATCAATGGTGATCTCCCTCGCACTTGTTAACGGTTTACATCAATGACCGATAATCAAGTGGTTTCTACCATGTTCGACGTCAAGACATTTGTAATCACATGGATAGATTCGTATCATTGCGGGTTCGGCTTGAAGACCCTGGGGAGTCATTTTTTACCCAGGTTGAGATGGAGTTTGTATTGAGTCATATTACACAGATCCACTTTTGTATTGGTTGTGGCTGTGTTACCATCTCATCATGGATCTACGCTTGTGTCTAGTAGCCATGATTGTGTTCAGTCTGTCATTACTACCATGGATCTACAATGTATTGGTCGGCAGCCATGTTGTACTTCATGTGAGATTGTCCGTTCAGATTCAGTTGTAATGCATCAGTTTCCTTCGTCCGTCGAGCCTATTGTCATTATTTCTTTCAAAGCACTTCACCTGTACATCCTTAACAGCTTCATGCTTTGGGGGGCATTCTGTTACACCCAAAATATACTCATCATTAGATTCAGTGTATACATCCCTGAAGTCACCTGGACTAAGTACTTTCATTTGGGAGGATTTGCACTCAATCCTGCAAACTTTTGAGAGGTCCTCGCAGGTTTCACACTAGCAACATGCGACGTCATGGTTTGCTCCACTACAGGGTGCGACGAGGTCTGTTAATGGGAAAAAATAACCTATTCGAGATCCTTCTCAAAACTTACCCATTTAGGGGCTTATCCCTGACCTCTAGGAGAGCTGGTACTCGACCCCTAACTCTTTGAGAAGATCCCCTATCTCTCTCCTATCATCTCTCAACCTATCCTATCCATACCCTATCCACTTAGTCCTATATAAGTGAAGCTCTCTCCCATCCCAAAGGGAGGAAGGCTATGGTATCTACATGCTAGTGAAATCCCTCTTAAGAAACCTCCATTCACTTATTGGAGAGCTCATACTTCCTTGGAAGGACATGGCAATTGGCTTGGTCGAAGAAGGGCTACTGCGTTAAGTCTTTGGTTGTAGTTCTATATCTCTATCATGTACTCCTCTATTTAGAGTAATGCAAATGCTTTCCACCAATATTGTTCTCATGTGTAATGATATTGTATAGTTTATCTGCTTAACTGTTTACTTAGATCGCTTATTGTATAGATGCTCTTTACTCGTTTCTCTTGTTTCTGTGTCTTGACAGGTCTTGCAGCTTAGATCTGACGATCGTGGGACGTGGAGCAACATTCAGGAGAAAGGATTACGTAACAGAAAGGTAAGACATCTAGTACTTGGTCCTTAAGTAGATCTAGGAAATGCACTTGTAGTTTGTTTTATTTGTTCTAGACTCACATTGAGCTAGGGAGATCCTGCTCGCGTCCGCTCGAGTGGATTTTCCGGTAAAAATGCTATATTGTAAGCTTCTATTGCTTAACATCCCTGAAGGAGGCCTAAAAGCAACAAGAATGATCTCTTTAGAGGATTGTTGTCACACCCAATTGGAGATATGCATACCATCAGGAGGGTTTTCTCTCTAAGGATGGATCTTGGTCTATCACAATTGAGGGATGAAAGTTAGACCATATATAGAAAAAGAGAATATTCTAGGGACCATGTTCCATGAATCAAGCCTCTAACTATGATGGTACAATGATGATGCTCTAATCCCCTTGTTGCATCACCCCCGTTTCTAAATAATGTGAGATTATTGTATTGTGCCCAATTAAATAATTTTCAGATAACAATTAAGTTGGCCTATCCAATTCCTAAGGGTTATGTGGGAAAATTATTTTATTGATATTTAACCCTAAGGCCTATAGTTTCTCATGGAAATTCAAAATTCAAAATTCAAAATTGATGATGGAAAATAGGCCAATAAATTATGGAAAAATCATTAACTGCTCCAAAATGAAGTGGCATGGGGTCCTAGTTGGACTTGGGGGTGCATAAGTGCATATGTGGGGTCTACATGAGAGAATAATCCTCCTTTACACATGGCACCATCCTCAAATTCGAATTTGGAAGGATAAGTAACTCCCATGGGGAAGGTGAAGAGTCACAGGGCTAATTTTAGTCAATGACAAATTCTATGACAACCTATGACATATATGACAACTTATGACAAGAATGAGTTCCTATGACAGCTTATGACAACCTATGACATGTTGCAGATCCTAAATTTAGCCAAGGAGGGCAATAAAGGAGAAGGGTGGGCCCACATGCTAATGTAACTTCCCCAAAATCAAGCTAAGCCTCTCAAATTCGAATTTCCAAGGTAGATAGAGTTATTGTTTGGCCAAATAACATTAGAGATGAATTAAATGAGTCCCAATATGTCATTCTCTCATAAAAATAACTTTTATTAATATTTTCTTAAATATTTTCTTTTTATATACTAAGTAAATAAAACCAATAAATAAATAATATTCCAATACCATTCCACCACCCAATTTTCTTCCTAAATTACTTACTCACATTATTACGAACACTTCTTCATGAAATATTTTGTCATAATGAATTAACTATTATACCTAATGAATGAATGCCAATATTTTTAGTTAAATATTTACATTACTTAAACAGTCATAATGAATTAACTAATACCTAATGAATGAATGCCAATTTTACTTAAATATATTAAAGAATATAGAAAAAATCATAATATTATGTACATTTTCTTTTAGTTAAATTAGAACATTTTAAATTTTACTAAATTTTTAGTTTTATTATAAAATTTTAAATAACATTGCATTTTCTTTATATAAAATGATGAAAAAATAAAATACCTTTAGTCATTATAATTACAATGAATTAAGTTAATAAATAAATTGTGTAAATACGTTAAATAAATTGTGTAAATAAGTCATTAATAAATATAATTATTTATGAGTTGTAAGACTTACTCCATTTCATTCAGAGTATTAATGAGATGTAAGACCTACTCCATTTCATTTCGAGCATCATTTCTAGTGGGAAACACTTTTTTTCACTCAAGAAGGTTTACGTATGTCCGAGATATCATCATTTTTCTAAATCTACTTTATTCGAGATCTCTTCTAGTGGAGTGGCGTACCACTACTTTTCTATCTCTATATTTCTTGGATTTTGAGCTTATGTAAGAGCTATATATTATTGTAATAAGTACATTTACTATCTCCATACATTCATAATAAATATTTAAATATATTTTCATCATATGGTGTTTAATGTCCAAGCTTATGGGTGTTTTATGTGCAAATATGTTTTAAGAAACCTTAAGGCAATGTGTATTAAATTTTCATATCAACTTCCTAAAGTCTGTTATTAAGTTATTTTTGGTGATTTGGGAGTGTCATGGTCAAATTGGATATGTTTGGGAAGACTTGGGCTGATTGGGAAGTGTTTGGGTCAAGTTGAAAAACTAGTATTACAATGTGGGGGAAATCAAGCTAGTTTCTCACTAGTCTTGAGAGGGTGTCTTTCATACTTCATTGGAAGTTCTTTGGAGTCTATCAATGGGTCAGATAGTTTCATTTGAGTCTATTTGAGTCCATTAAATTGATATTGGGAGAATTCTAGTTTCTTTGGTAGTGTTTGGGAAGAGTTGGAAACCTTGTGTTCAGTGTGGCCAAATTGAACCAATGTTCCTAGTTTCTTTACCATCTTTCAATTTTATATCCGATCTGATTTGGGACACATATCAATGGACTCTAAACACTTTGATGAGTTGCACACCTTTAATGGACATCATAAATATGCATACACTACACTATTGTTGAACGGGAGAATCTCATAAGCCTTCATAATTAAAATTGGAATCTTGGAGATAATAATCCTAATTTCTGATTGGGCACATTACACTTATGCCACTTACTTTATTGTTTCTCCATCTATGATAAATCCATGTTTCCCCTTGCCCATGGCTTCTCCACCCACAACCTTTTAGATATCTTCCTCCTTTACCACTCTTCATCGTTACCCCCTATTGACTCTCTACTCAATATGCTATCTATAGATCCCCACACCCCCGTCCATGATTAGTCCCTTTTCACTCTACCTCCACTCCACTTCCCTATTCCTCCTCCACTTCAATCACATTAACTCCACACCTTTGCATCCACTCATCCTCTCACACCCCTTCCTTCACCTCTCAATGTAGCCTCGATATGGTTAAACATGGTATGTTTTTCCCTCTTTCCCTATTCCACCTTTCCCTCGATTATTTTACCTCAATGTAAGATATGGAAACCTTATCCTAGCTTGTAGGCACTTTACAGGACACAACACTCATCTTGTAGACCTACTAGTAGGATATGGTCTCTCAACCAAAAACTTATGAGTAGTTTATGGTGGAAGAAAAATATACCTTATAGCATGGGTCATGAATAGTTTGATCACACAAATGCAATATTCAAACTTGTATGTTCTCGAAAATATTGTATTGTATATTGAGATCCAATATTTGTTTCAAAGAATAAAGAATGTGGAATTCATGAATGCCAAATCACATTCTATCAACAAAAAAGTATTGGATAGAAGAAATAAACATGAGGAAAGATGTTACCAATAGGCCTTAATCAAACAAGAGAATGAGACTTAGGAAAACCCCTCAATTCTTAGTTTTGTATAGTTAAGGGAAGAGACCAAGCCCATTTGACATGGTGGTTGAAGAGATTGCTTAGGGCAAACTCATAAAGGTGTGCACATTGTGGGCTTGTGAACTAAACTTGAAGGTGAGAGGACTTCCACTACTACCTTTAACTACTTTACTCTCCATGTAGGTATGGGTTTTGTTTCTTTAGGATTTATTATGTTATTTTGATCTAAACACAATGAGTGCATGGATTGGTAACGTTGTTGCAAATTTTATGGGTTTGTAATCTTGCAATTTAGAAAAAAGCATCAACCCTAATGTACCCAAAATTCTAAAATATAAACACATATAAGTGTAATAAACTATGCGACTTATAAAACATGAAAATGACAATACAAATTGATCAAATCACTTAGAAAGAAAATCAGTTGCCATCCTTCATCGTTTCGTTATCTTCTTGTTGTTGTTGGGCAGCATCATTTCCGCTAGCCTGTAATTGCATATGTGCAAGCTCGTCGTCATCAGGTCTCACGATTTGCAGTTGAATTTGTGGAATCTGAGGGATCCCCATGTTTGC
The DNA here is from genome assembly GCA_027924585.1 of Larix kaempferi. Taxonomy (NCBI): domain Eukaryota; kingdom Viridiplantae; phylum Streptophyta; class Pinopsida; order Pinales; family Pinaceae; genus Larix; species Larix kaempferi. The sequence goes on along the minus strand of BSBM01000088.1, from coordinate 12,762,520 downwards.
AAGCCGATCAGCAACTAGTTGTTGTAGATGCTGGATGTACTGGTCCTGCAGACCGTCTAGAGGTGGTGGTAAATCCATGTTTGCAAGCTCTTCGTTAAATAGCTGTTGTAGTATATTCTGCAAGTACGGGTCATTTGCTGCATTCTGATCATTTACAATTTCAACTTGGACTGCTAATGGCATTCTGTATGCATTGAAATTGGACGGGGGTTGTACTGTTTTCTTTACCAGAGGAGGTCCAATTTTCTGATGAAGCAAGTTGGGTTCGTTGTCTGCAAATTCTTTTAATGCTTCTTCCCTAGCATCCAGAGCCACATTATCTTCTACCTCAGTCTCCCACTGACAGCACTTTTTCTTGCATATTGGGCAGGCTTTCCCCGGTTGTCGCGAATAATAATGATCACAAAAATGATCACAGCCAGACGAAAGGATCTCTCGGCAAATGTAACACATTGTGGTTCTACACCTACTACAGGTCACCATGTTGCATCCATCCAGTTTTACTATCTCGGCCTTGCAAGTTTTACATTCTCTTACCACGGCTTTTGTCATCCTCTCTTCAACTATTCTACGAGGACCGGTCTCAGATGTCTCCTCAATCTCTTCACACCGCAGAGGTATGTGACTCGACTTCTTGCATTGGATACATGAAGCCTTTAAACATTTAGGGTTTGGACACTCAAAAATCTCTACACATTTGTCTACATCACATGGAATACTGCAAAATGGGCAATAAACCAAGTTTTCAAGTTTGGCTTGAAGTATAGCATCTTGGGCCTGGCAGCCCTCATATCTTTCAATCACATCCTCTGGGAGAGCCCTCCGAATCTCGGGCACAGGAATTGACTCTGTGCAGTCATTAGTATCCATGCATGGTAGAGAGGCATGAGCTTTGAAATTTCCATATACGATTTCTTCTACCTGCCTTCGTAGACATCCAAAACAAAATCGATGCCCTTTTGCACAGTGTACCATATTTTCTAATAAAAATTCAAAACAGCAACACCCGCATTCAACTTTTACATTGTTCATTATACCTGAAGATGATAAATCACTCATTTTCGTAAAATCGTTATATCCAACCTTCGATCGACAGTTCTTCTGAAATTTGCTCTAATAACAGGCGTAGGGCGAGAGTATTGTCCAAACAATAGAACTCTTGGAATGGAGACATTAATTACAAGAGGAGGAATATGAGTGAACCGGCGGAATAGGAATGCACCCATACCCTTTTGAATGAACCATCGTTTGCTAGCGGCCGACAAAATAAGAACACTTTAATTTCAATTTGAGAAATTGAATAATAGCAATTATATGTTTCTAGATTTTATAGCTGTAGTTTAAAATTCGGAATAAATAATTATAAAAAAAAAAATATAAAAAATAACTATTGGAGTGTGGTCAAGCCTTAAACGGATGGAAAAATGTTGTTATTATGAAAAAAAAATGATTAAAATAATAAATAATATCATTGCTTCTTTATTTGCAATTCATGTATGCATAGATGTCTTTAAAAAAGATATGTTTTATCTTTTACTATTGATTTTATTTCTTGAAAATAAATAACATAATTTGGACTGGGATTGTCATTATTAAGATGATCACATACTCTTCATCATATTGGGGATTGCAATGATGTTATGGTGATGATGATGATGGTTCTTGATTTCCATGAGATCAACTTGGATATATCTAGATCTTAAAAAAAAAGGAGCCACTTAGCTAATATAGAATTAAGAAATAAGTTAAACACTAAAATTGACCTTCCAGAATGAATGACGAGTTTTCTATTTAATCTTTTTATAATATACAATTGAGAAATAAACTAGACAATACAGACCTTCCACTAAGTGAATGACGAGTTTTCTATTTAATTTATAAATGCAAATACTCATGTTAGATGAAAAGTCTACTCGAATATCAATCAACTGACCCAAATCTATGTATTGTGTTACTATGTAAATCTCAATGTGTCTAGACAACAAATTATTAAGCTTTAATGGTTGTATCTTATACCCATTGTAAAATATATTGGCATTGAGATAATTTCATGAATTTAATTAAAGATATTCATATTTAAAAATAGTAACCTTCAACAATGTAGAAACCACCCACTTATCCAAATAGGTGGAGTGTCTAAAGTTGTTCAAGTTTGAATTCAATGTAATTTGATATATATTTATATAAATGTGTTTTACAATATAGCTAATTTAAACATGAAGATACTTGGTTTAATAAAAAAATTATATTTGTTTTTTAAGCAACATATACCATATCAATGTTACATATATAATGTATATCACCCACTTAAACTATAAAAAACACCTCTTGACACAATCATATATTTAATTATTATTTATTCAAATGTCTAGACTCTCATATCACTCATTATTTGATTTGATTTGCATTATGCATTAATTTCGAGACATCATGATGCAATGTGTAGCTGTATAGTAAGCTAATCTAGATGCTTTATCACTCTCATATGGAATACAAGATATAATGTGTGTTTGCATGTAAGGATTTAAGATGCTCTTTTGGTTTGTTGTTATTCGTCATAGCAAAAGTTTACTTCTTAATTTGTTTGTGGTTTTATTAATTTGTTAAATATTTTAATTTTTTTTTACAAAGATAATTAAGATATTGAAATTGGAATGATAACGAAAATTAAAACTAGAGTTGTATTTTAAAAAAAAGCAGAGTATATTATATAGTTGAGTATTGAAGAAATTGTAATGCCCAATTCATTTGTCTATCTTCATACAAGGCCTCCCTTCTTCAAGCTAGGTAAAGGGCAATGTATTGGCTATCTCTGCACAAGGAGATAAAACTTCTTAGAGGACATGCCTTCATTTTATGTGTAGACAATCAATAAGGATCACACCATAAAGCTTGACCCATCAATCATCAGGGACTCTAATTTGTTTTCCACAAAATACAATTTGATTTGGAAGTTTCATGGCATTTGGTCATCCTCGAAACAATTGAATGCTTGGATTTAGAAATCCTGGGGGCATATCTTGCATAAATCGATTAAAATTCACCCTCTAGCAAATGGATTTTTCATTTTGGAGTTTAAATATGGGAAATAACATGGTCTTGTCAATGGATAGGGACCATGGTTCTAGGGTGATGTTGGTCTCTTCATGTAGCCCTGCAATCCCAGATTTGATCCTAAATAAACTAGTCTCACAAAAGTTCCTATCTAGGTTTGTCTTTTGAGCACCCCCTTGGAGTTCTGGAATATGCAATTGCTAAAGGTGGTTGAGATGCTCTAGGTACATTCATAGCCCTCGATCTCAACACATATGAGAACACCTCGAATACCTTTGCTTGATTGTGCATACATGTAGACCTAAGTAAAAGTATTCCCACTCAAAATGTGTTGGATTATAGGGACTCAAAGTGGATACAATCTCTAGACTATGATAATATAGCCTTTAGATGCAGACAATGTTTAAAAATAGTCCATAGGCAACTAGTTGACCAAAATGTTTAAGAGCCTTCTGGAAAATTTAACAAGAACAAATAATCCTCTCGGTGGAGGAACTACAAAATGCATAGTCATTAGGTGAACTCAAATTTTAGGAGGGTTTTGTCCCCGATGTTCCCATCATCCCTCATTCAACATCTCTTGTATATTCAAATCCTCAAGTTCCCTTTACCCAAAAGAACCATATATCAATTTATCTATAGAGGGGAATAAATATGAGACCATGGACATTATTATCCCTACTTAGTGTTCCATGTCAGTACTTTCAACTCTCCCTCATGGGTTTGGTAAAAGGCAGCATGAATCAGATTATTCTTCAGGTGGTGACTCTCTAGTGGATCTCTCAGCAAGCCACTTCTAATCCCTGAGTTTTGAACCTACACATGGTAGTTGTTGGTCCCCTTGTAGCACACATTACTTCATATAACTGGAAGGAGGCCAATAAAAAAAAGGAATACAAAGGAATACAGAGATTGCACTTTTATTTTTATTTTTAATTTTTTATATTCGGCTTTTTAGCCTACGATCTTTTTTTTTTTAAACATCTATATAATGGATTGTTCCAATATGTAAAACAAATCTGGAATACTGCCTTGTTTTTAAATACATTCTTCGAATTAATTAAATGTACCTCTAATCATTCACTTAATAATTGGTATATGATATTTTTCTTCTTAGGAATATATAATATAATCTTAAGAAATAAATGAATATAATCAATTTCGTTTGAAGTCGCGTTTATGAAATGATTCATTTAGTTAGCTGTTTTTTGAGAATTCCCTAGCGGTGGAGTTCCCGACGATCACAACAATACGTTCCGAGAGGATATGAGGAATTTTACTAATCATTCCGATAGTTAGAAAACGTTCAATTCTGAGGCCAAATGTGAAAATTACTGTTATTGGAAAAAAAAATTAAAACAATCGCCCATCGTGGGGCTCGAAGCCATGACCATAAGGTCAAGATCCTTGCGATCTACAACCTGAGCTAGACGAGCGATATGTTTAATAAGTAATGTAGTACAATATCCTAAAAAATACATAACATAAAATAAGTTGAGATATATATTTTTTTTGTTTAGATTTTCTCATGTTTGAATTACAGTTAACCGTGCTAATAAATTTAAAGTTCTTCCTCTTGCGCAGTTATCGATATGTCCGAGTGGTTAAGAGACAGACTTGAAATCTGTTGGGCTTTTCCCGCGAAGGTTCGAACACTGTTGTCGATGCACCCTCTTTCAATGAATCAACTTTTAAAACCTAATTCAATGAACACTGGTATATTAGCTTGACAAAGTTTGTTAGTAGACTGTTTGGGAGCATAACGTATATATAGTACAATTTTAATTCAATGAATACTGGGATATTTGGAGAATAAATAAAACATGACTCTTTGATTTTATGGCTTCTCAGAGTTTGGTGTTAGACTCTTTGATTTTAGGGCTTCACAGAGTTTGGTGGTAGACTCGTTTTGGGAATATATGTAGTAATTTAAAGGTTTTTTTATTTTTATTTTTATTATTTTAAGTTGGTATTAATATTATAATTATAATGTTATAACGCATATTTCATTAAACTTGGACATATTCTAGTCCAAGTCACTTTGAAAACGGGTCAAAAACAACCTTTCTAAACCCCAAAATCAAGCAAAATCTGGTTCCAAAAGTGCCAAATCCAGGTTCCAAAAGTGCCAAAACCGGTTCTAAAAGTGCCAAATCCGGTTCCGAAAGTGCCAAAACCTGTTCCAAAACTGCCAAATCCGGTTGCGAAAGTGCCAAATCTAGGTTCCAAGAGTGACAAAATCGGTTCCAAAAGTGCCAAAACCGGTTCAAAAGTGCCAAATCCGGTTCCAAAAGTGCCCAAAACAGTTCCGAAACTTCCAAATCCGTTTCCAAAAGTGCCAAATCTAGGTTCCAAAAGCATACTTTTTCTTTTGATATTGCCACTTTTGAAATTGGTTTCTGCACTTTTCCGATATGATAAATATGATAATGGCACTTTTAGAACCTGATTTTTCCCTTTTGGAAGCCTAATTTTGACACTTCCAATACTTAATTTTGAAATTTTAAAACAGATTTTAGCACTTTCAAATTCTGATTTTGCATTTTCGAAAACCAAACTTGACACTTTACAAGAATTATAGTCACAGTGAAATTGAACATACTAGCACAAGCAAACATTCAAGTGTATTATTCACAATTGACCTCACATCACTCATGCCATTCAGGTGCAGCAAGTAAGGCCATAATCGATCTAACAGGAATGCGTTATTGACATCTTGGCAAGTATATGTTTTTGTTATGATATAGTTCCCTTCCTCGTTACAAACATCATGTTTTTCTTTCGAGTCATCTACAATCACTGTATTTGTAGCATCCTAACCATGGATCAAAATGTGCCAAACTTCGTAGATTAAATATTTTTTCATTTCTCTTTTAAATGAAGGGTCGACCAACCCTTCTTGTGCTTAGTATATTTCCAGTCTTCACCAATCAGGATATACATGAGTTGACAACCTGTCCTTTGTAGGTTGAATATTTGCACAATTCCCTCATAAATGAAGGGGTGATCTGTCCTTCTTCTGCCCAATATTATTTTCATACTAGTTCTAGATTGCAAGAAGGGTCTTCTAATCCTTATTGTGTTCACCATTCTGGATACATGTGAATTGTTGGATATTGGTGTTCACAATTATCTACTAAACGAAGGTTCGGTCGACCCTTCTTGTGCTCAGTATTTTTCCAGTCTTGACCATTCTGGTTATACATGAATTAATGTCCTAGCCTTCGTAGGTTGAATATTTTCATAATTCCCTCATAAATGAAGGAGCGACCGACCCTTCTTTTGCTCAGTAATATTTTCATAATAGTTATATACTGCAAGAAGGGTCGGTCGATCCTTCTTGTGTTCACCATTTTGGATAGAGGTGAATTGCTAGATATTGGTGTTCACAACTATCTACTAAACGAAGGGGAGGCCGATCCTTCTTGTCGATAGTCGGAAGTCAGGAAAAATATTGTTTATATGTTTATATGTTATAAATTGGGTAACATTACTCAAAGAGAAATCATAAGCTTTTGAGAAGTTTAAAATTTTTAAAGCAATGGTTGAAAATGATACAAATATGAAAATCAAATGTTTAAGGTCAGGTAATGGAGGAGAGTTTACCTCAAATGAATTCAATGAGTTTTGTGAAACTTGTTGACACATTATTTTTCAATTTTGAATGGGAAAATGATTGATAAAAATAAGTCTTGATAGAATGTAAAAATGGTGAGAATAGCCCCAAGTCCTGAAAAAAATGGTTCATATGACCATTTCCTATACCAAAAAGGAGCTAAAGAACTGAGCGAATTTGTTTGGAAGTCATGTGAAATGATCAATGGTAACAATTGCATTGGAGAAGATCAACGGTGGAAGATGAGTTTCGCCGGAAAATAAGAGAGATGACTAGCGGAATCGAAATCCCCTGAAAAATTAAAGGGTGATGCTAAAGGATAGAAATGATCGAAGATTGTTGGCAGGGAAATGGATAGATCGAAGACAGGGGAAAGGTTTCGCTGTGGAAGAAGCGAGGAGGGTAACGAAGATAAAGTATGCCGAAAAGTCATGTCAAATGATGCTAAAGGCACACCAATATCAACGGTTATTTGATAAAGGGTGGTTAGATCAACAACCCATAATCTTTTTGCATCGCCAACATGCACGACGAAATGGAGGTCGGAGTGGTTGCGAAATACTATACCACTATACACGTGTCGTCTCCACATCATTTCACAATAAGATAAAATGGTAAGGAAAACCACCCTCCTGCATTGCGAAAGCACCTTCGGGGATGTATAAAAGACAAGGGCACATCAAAAGTTGACTTTTGTCGTTTAAACGACGGAGGATTGGAACATGTCCGTGCTGCTGGAAAGCGATAGAGCATATTTTATTCAACCTATTTGTGCCAGGAAGGTCTTCCGAAACTCATGAAAGTAACTAGAACTATTTACATAATGGAAGGAAGTAGTGAAACAATCCCTCAAAACGTTGAAACTATGAGGATAGAAGAAACCCTAGTGGACTGAGATAGTGAAATTTGTGACCCCATAATGGTTAAATTATCGATTTCAAAAATCAAAAGCAAGTTGGATGGTTTATATAAACAAAATTTGGATGTGCACAATGCTTATAAGTCTCGTTTTATCCATTTATGTCTAGAACAAGCTTTAGGGTTTCCAAAATTTGTTTCATGGTGTACAGTAAATTATTCTCATATTGAAAGAGTCATTATGAATTCATCAAGAACGAACATTATTTTCCTTGTAAATGCGTCTACCGTTAGGAAATCTCTAGCAGTACCCTTGTTTTCCTCCCACGACTAGGAAGATTTTGCCAAAGAAGCCCTAGTTAGCCAGTATAGAGAGTCATCCTTTGAGACCAAACAAACCTTCATGACCAGTTGTCTCAAACCCAACCTTGCCATTGATAACACCCCTATCCACTTGACATTAATTTCTTTAATGAAAATTCATAGTTAGTTTTGTCACTCATTTCACAGGTTTTAGGGTTTGATGATGATTCCATGGTCAGAGAGGTCCAATTAAGTTTTTTTTTAGATTAAGTGTTGGTAAACCAGAAATGGATTACAGTCAAGTACCCTACCTTAAATTTGATGAATTCTTGGCTAGGAACATCCACTCTCAGTTAGTGAATTTCTACACTTCCAGACATTTCAGATTCCAGACACACCTGATGAAAATGCTCCTGTTTTTCAGTGAAAAGGATTTACATTTCCCATAGTCAGTGTTTTCAGAAACAGTGGAAGACAATATGTTTAATTTTATGAATTTTATTTTATCAGAAGTATACATATTGATGTTTGGAGAAAATTTTCCTAGAGTATTATCAAAGATGAAGACCTTGATGCAATTAAGACCAGAAAAAGCAATTGGAGACTGGTTTTTACTGAAGCAACATACAATAATCAGACTTTATGGATTCGTTAAGGAGCCCTATATTCTACCATCCTTTTTGACTCAGAGAGTTTTTAGTTTGGAGTTTATTAGACAAAAATTGACAGTAGAAAATGACCATTTTCTAGCTTTTAGGAAAGCTTCAGATATAAAGGTCCCTTTAAAAATTGGTCCTTTTATCATCAAGAACAAGAATGCTCTCCCTTTTGTAGAAAAAAATTTAGAAGCACTGAGTTTTAGGAAAGCGAGAACTATTAATTATGATCATTGTCATGTTATTTCTGACAGAAGGCAACATAACATAAATCAAAACCTTTGATCACCAAGAGGTTGAAGGATTGGCAAAGATGGAAAATTTACTACAATATGAATCAGACACAGAAGTTTCGAGAAGTTCACACGCTAATCCTTCTACCTTGGATAAAGTTTCAGTTGAATTAATACCTACCCCAGGAAAGATTGAAGCAACAAGTAAAAGAAGTTTTTATGAAAGTACTAATATGCATATGGAGGAAGAAAGAGAAGCCAAAAGATTAAAATAAATACAACAAGATGAAGTAGTTGTATTTGACAAAGAAAAGAGAAAGAAGAAAGAAAAATACCAAGGGCCATAAATTCAAGTACAAGAATACGAATTTGATGAGGCAAGAGCTGTAGGTGATTCTAGCAAATTTCATTCAAGAGCTGAAATATATGTAAAATATGGGAAAGACAAACAAACAGTAGCAGAAGCAATGCATAAGTTGTTTCCAATAGTTAGGAATGTTGTTTATTCATAAATTAATCTAATGACTAGCAGAGATCTAGAAAAAAATACTTTGAATTTGTCCGTATCGTCTGATGATAAGGTCACAGAAATGAAATTGAATTTGCAGAAGATAACAGTCCCTGATAAAATTCACCTACATAGACAGTCTGGAGAGGTGATTTATACTGATTTGATGAAAGCTACTTTGAAAGTGGCAAACCTACAGAATACAGTGAACATGCCAAAAATCCAGTTGAAGCAAGAGAAAATAGAGAACAAAGCTCATCAGCAGCAAATAAAAAGATTGCAAGATGACCTGGTCGAGAGAAATGATGAACCAAATAGAGGGGAGGCAAGTAAAAAACTTTTAGCTGAGAAAGAAAACACTATCCAATTACTTAAGAAAAAGGTTAAAATTCCAACAACTCAGTTAATGCAAGCCTCTGAATTAATTGTGTTAGAACAAGAAAAATAAACTTTGTCTCTAGAATTGGATGACTGTAGAGATAAATTGCTCAAGTTTGAGGAAAAAGAGGTAAGTTGGGAGAAAGATAGATTGAGTCTTAAGACTCAAATTGAATATCTAAAGGAAAAACTGGAAAATACAACACAAGAGAATCAAGGAACATATCAAGGCAACAAAAAAGCAAGCACATATGATATAATTCAAGCTATGTCCCAAGTTAGCTTGAAAGAGGTGGAGATAAAAGAACTAAAAGAAGAAAAACAAAGAATAGAAGAGGAAAATCAGAAAAGGGAAAATGAAATAAAAGAGTTGACAAATAACAATAAAGAATTGGTAGGAAGAAATCAGAGGATGATAAGTCAAGTGACAGGACAACTAGCATTGCAAGGTGCAAATCATTTGATTTGGGATTCAATCATCAATGAGGCTGCAAAAATTCAGGCCTTATTTAGATTTTATGAAGACAAAGGAAGCCATAGCAAATGATAGCTTACAAAGTTGTATAGCAATGAGAGAAGTTTTAGATAAAAACCAAAAGATACAACTCAGGATACCATAAGTTTCTTAAATACTATGGCAGAAGATGATCTGGAATCAATGGCTATCAAAAACATGGTAATAGTCATAACATGGACTAGGAGAGTCCTTGGAAAACATTCTCAATTCTCACATTGAGAATGTTTAGGCTAGAGCGAAACAGATGAAGAAACAGGTTGAAGCCTTCAAAACGGGATTTGAAAAGCTAATACAAAAGGGACTGGCTTCTTTTTGGGATGAAAATAATGAGTTAATTTCCCATAACAATTATAAGGATTTACTATTTAACATTAAGAGGAACCATGAACAATTTGAAGGTTTGAATCATGTTCTAACAGGGAAAATTCTACTGAAGAAAATCTCAGATGATTTTGAAATTCTAAACCAGCTAGCCATGATAGGTGAAAATACTCCTCGAACTTCCATTGCAGAGCACATAGAGATGAAAGTTATGGTTGAGGAGATGACTAGTTATGAGGTACCTTCTACAGAGCAATGGAAGACAGTGGAGAGACATGGGAAAATGAAGTACACTTTGCACACTTGAAGACTACTGTTCGAGAAAGAATCCATGTCAACAACTACAACCAATAGAAATACATCAAATGTTATATTCTGATAAATTTTGGAAATTGTATAAATTTTGACCGAAATGGAATGTAATAGTTAGTTTATAATTTTATATTTTTAGTTATGAAGCAGTTAGGGTTTTACCTCGAGATGTTTTACAATGTATAAAAGACAATTTTTGGCTATGTAGTAATTGTTGGAACCCGTGAAGAGATACTCGTTTTGTATTGAGCCCTTCAATTTTGAATAAAGATGGCTAAGTAGAGTTGATGCATATTTTCAAGAGTAAATATTCTCGTGTTATTAATTTACAGTCTGTATTTTCCCTTTCCTCATGTGATTTATTATTTCCAACAATTATCTTTCCATTATGTTTTCTTTCATGCTTTGATGAGAGTTTGTTTTAAATCAGAATTCATGTAACTATGCTCTGGTTTAATCGGATCAAAGTATTCACATAATTTCCTCTAAAGTCAATGTTAGATTCATCCTTAATTGATGTGTGATGTTGATGGACTGCCATTCTTTCTTCAAATACCACCTGCCAAACAAGAATTTGGCTGTAAAAAGATAACTACCTTGCCTTTGCAAAAAATTTCATTGTTAAAACTCTCCTGATTTTTAAATTTTATTGTTTTTGACTCCATGCCTAATGGTATCTATATTTTTCAGCCTCTCACAATTTAAAATAAAATCAGTTTGAAATATCTCTAGCCATTAAATCCATTTTTGAGAGAGCCCTCTCTGGGAGGAAAAAGGCTAGTTTCATCCTAAAGATTGGTTTGAAAGAGTTACCTTAGGATTATCCTTCTACAACCAAAGGAAAAATTATTAGTGCTAAATAAACCCATGGAATTAAAAGACAATTTTCATCTCCAAGAACTCCTCGGAAAAATGGCGTTGTGGAAACAAAGAATAGGACAGTCCAAGAAGCAACGAGAACTATGCTTAATGAAGCAAAACTTTCAGATGCATATTGGAGAGAAGCAGTATTTACAGCTATTTAAACTTTATATACTCAATATAGGACAACTTAGAGTAAATAATGACAAGACTCCTTATGAACTATGGAGAGAAGCAATAGACACAACTGTTTAAACTTTATATACTTAATAGAGGACAACTCGGAATAAATAATGACAAGACACCTTATGAACTATGGAGAGAAGCAGTATACACAATTGTTTAAACTTTATATACTCACTAGAGGACAACTCGGAGTAAATAATGACAAGACTCCTTATGAACTATGGTATGGAAGACTTGCCTCTCTCAAATATTTCAGAGTGTCTGGTAGTAAGTGCTACATAAAGAGGAATGTCAACACCTTACTTCTAAAGAATGGATAGTGGCCATACTATATATTCTCGTATTCACTCATTTATCTATTTATTTGCAAATCACGGTCTTATTATCAATACCACATGCTGGTTGAAGTTGAAATCACAATCTATACAATATATATGTTCAATGCAAACAAGGTACTGGATAAGTTTTTTAGTTTGACATTCAACATTTATTTGCATGTGAATCCTATGTTCCCAAAATCTGTTGTGAAAGTACCTAACAAGTAGGTATAGCTATGCACTTCATCAACTGAATAAAACAATTACATTAATTCTCATTTTGAAATTTAGTGATGGAAATTTGCAAATTAGATTAGAAAAGCTAGGATTTTGCAAATTTGAAATTGTATAAAAATATCTCAATCTCCATTTTCATGGGGAAACTTAATAAATTACAAATTATACAATCCAAATTTGAAATTCCAAAGGTGAAAATATATCTTAGTCCTCATTTTCGTAGGGCAACTTAATAAATTACAAATAAGATATTAACAACCCTTTCACTAGGGTTAAGGATTGTGGATCATGTAACCATTTCACATAGTTCTATGACAGACTTGGAGTGTAATCTTGTTCAATAAAAAACTGGTCTATGATGTGATTTCAAGGCGATTCCAATGCAATTCCAATGGAAACAAAATGTGGGAGAGGAATCTACTTGTGACCATGGGAAAATTCGGTTGATGGGATGAAGGTGAACTCCTCAACACTTACCTCGTGGTCATGTTGGGCTCTCAACAGGTCGCTGCAGAGGAAAAACGAATTGGCGGAGTGTGCCAATGGCGGGTGGGGGGGGGGGGGTGTTTTCAATTTTAAAAATAGTATTTCAAATCACATGCGTGAAATGGACATATAATACTGCGAAATAAACATATCGCACAAACGATATATTAACATAATAATAATAATAATAAATTCATAACTTAATCATAGACATCGCATAAATGTTGATAATTCCATGACATTATTGATCTTAGGAGTTAATTATTGATAATTCCATGACATAATTTCATGCATGAGGTTCTTAGGGGTTAAGGGTATTAATCTATTAATCGTTTTAGTGTGTTTATGTACATAATGTTTATGGGTTATTTATTAAAGTGGTTAAGGTTTATAATGTACAAGGATTTTTATGGGCCAAAATGTTAGTGGGTTAGAGGGATAGAGGTTAGGTACAATGCTTTTGAGGTCATGATTTCTATGATTCACATTGTTTGATGTGGTTTATGTGTTGAAGGGTTACATTGTATAAAGTGGTGATTTTATTAAAAGGGTCATATGGGTTAGGGGTATAGAGTGTTTTGGGTGGTTGAGGAGGAACATGTGTTGAGGGGTTAGTGTGTTAGCAGCTACAATGTGTCTTTGGTCAACGTAGTTGGCTATTATAACATATTAAGGTTTTAGTGTACTAAGGCATTAATGTGTAAGGGATCATTGTTTGTTTAGAGTAATAGTTCGATAGGTGGGGATACATAAGAAGTGAAGGGTCATAGTGTATTAAGGGGTTTAATTCCATTACTAGGTAGTTATTGGTCATAGGGGTTTGAGGTCAATATGGTCACTAGGTCATTACGTATTAAGTGTTATGGTGTATTTGAGGTTTTTTTTTTGAGGTCATAATGTATTAGGGGTTGATTGCATAGTGGGTCATAGGGGTTAAAGGTCATACTCATGTGTTAAGGGGTTAGTGCATTTGAGTTTATTGTATGTTAAGAGGTGATTTCTTTAAGGGTAATAGGGGGTAAGTGTCGTAGTGTATTAGAGTGTTAGTGGGTCAATATATGAGTGAGTTAAGGGGATATGATTTTGAGGTTAGGAGGTATAATGTATTAGCATACGAATAGAAAAATAAAAACTATCATAGCACCTTGGGGAACATTTGTATATGTCAATGCAATTTTGTATGATGAATGTTGGATAAACCTTTCCAAGAGAAATTATGGAGCAGAACATGTTTGCAATGATTCTATTGATAATATCATGTTTGTATGTCAAAATAAAGGCTCATTGTTTATTCTAAATTTAGGAACAAACATATTTCACGACAATTTAGGCAGAACATATTTCACAATATTGGATGCCCATAGGCCCGATTCCTTTCAAGTCACACCTATCGCAACATTGGTGCCAAGATGAATGCTCAATTGAACAAAAAATTTTATTTGGGATTTTAAAGGAGTCATTCTCAAGATGGGATGGGTTCATTTGATCACTTGTAGCTACCAACATGAATTGAAAAATAATGAGGGAATTGTACAACAACCCCTCATTCATCAAGCTGACTAGTAAGGAATCTAAGGAGGATGAGAAATGTTTCAAAATGGAATAAACTTGTCAATGGAGAGTAGTCTCAAATTAGAGATAAATAATCAATCACACTTCATGGACTAAGGACAATGATGATGATGACAATGGTGATGAAGATGATGGTGAAGTTGAAAATGAGGATGATAGCAATGATGATGATGATGATGATGAAAATGAAGACGACGATGACGATGATGATCATGGTGACGATGATGATGAATATGAGAATGAGGATGACAATGATTATGATGATGATGACAACGATGATAAGGATTATGATTATGATGACAATGATGATGACGATGATGATGATCATTATGACAATGGCGATGATGATGATGATGTTATTGCATCAAGGCCTAAAAGAAACATGCACAACCTATTTAGAGGATTGTTAATTTGTTGTTACATCCAAAGCATGCAATTAGGATGGATTTTTCTCTAAGGATGGGTCTTGGGGTCTTGAGCACGATTGAGGGATGAAAGTTATCCCATGTATAGCATAAGCAAATATTCTAGGGACCATGTGCCATGAATCAAGGCTCTAACTATAACACAAGATTTCTCAATGAGATTTCTTGATCTAAAGTTAGGATGGGTGCCATTGAGAAGATTTTGAGCATAATGGATGTGTCTCAAGTCCATTACCATGCTTAATGGATGAAACATATGACTTATAACCTAAAGGAAGCTTCTTTTCCTCCATAGAGATGAGCAAGGAACTAAAAAACCACAAGTTACATATATAGGGGATATTGCACCTCTAATTAGAGCACTAGATTCCACTATTAGGTTTTGAGTACCCACAATGGGTCTAAATGCCATTACCATGGTAATCGGAGGAAACTAGGGCCTTAGTATCTTAATATTATAGGGCACAAGGACCTTGAAGAGGAATTCAACCACCAAACAAGACCTCTCTAGGGGATATTTGGTCTATGAATTGGTGTATGAGTTCCAATTGAAGGTTTTGAGCACTAGGGAAAGTATTCATGAATTATACCAATGTTGGATATGGAACCTAAGGGTTGATGCTCTAATGTAATATTCTATGGATTAACATCCCTAAAGGATGCTTAACAACAACATGCATGATCTCTTTAGATCTTGGTTGAGCAACAAAAACAACAACAATCAGAGATATGCATGCCATTAGGAGGGTTCTCTCTAAGGATGGGTTATGGTTGAGCACAATTGAGGGATGAAAGTTAGACCATCTATAACTTAAGAGAAGCTTCTAGGGACCATGTTCCATGAATCAAGCGTCTAACTATGATACAATGGATGTGCTCTAATCCCCTTGTTGCATCACCCCCTTTCTAAATAATGTGAACTTACGCCACTTACTTTATTGTTTCCCCATCTATGATCCCTCCATGTTTTCCCTTGTCCATGGCTTCTCCACGCACAACCTTTTAGCTATTTTCCTCCTTTACCACTCTTCATCATTACCCCTTCCCTACTCTCTACTCAATATGTTATCTATCGATCCCCACACCCCCATCCATGCTTAGTCTCTTTTCATTCTACCTCCACTCCACTTCCCTATGGGCTGGTGCAAGCTAATGCTGGCCACTCATGATGCGTTAATCGCAATGGACTTCTGGAAAAACAAAAATATGAATGTCAAAAAGCAATATTAGAGCTACCTACACAATTTTTTGGAATATGGCGTAAGAAGATGAAACGTAGACAATCGGATTACCTTCCAGAATATATAAATATTATTTATGGAAATTAAGTATAACTCTCAAAAAATGGGGTTCTCCTAAGGTTGGTATGTTATTTCTTTAAGAAAACATAATGAATATGTTTGGGTTGGTCCCCTGGTTTGGTATGTAAATGGTGGAATTTTGTGAAAAAAATTATATACAGTCGTAGATAACATGCCGTTCTAGTGCAACTATATTTTTCCATATTTATTTATGTTAATTTTAAATTATTTTTTAATTAAGGAAGTCATCCAAGCCCTAAAATGACTAGGTCGAGCGTTGGCCCCCCACATCATGGTCTTAACATAATCAATGAACTTTTTTTTTTTAGGATTTAGGTCTTTGTGTGTACTTGTGCGGGTTCTTTTCCGTTTTCAAAATAGGTGAGCCAATCAAAATTTATAGACGAAAGAAATGACCTAATTTTTGTGTAAGATTGACGTTAGTGCAATTAAAATTAATTAAAAAATAGAAAAAAAATAATAGATTTAATAACAAATTATATATTCGGAATCTGCACACATAGTTTTACAAGTGTGTGCAATTTCATTAGCAGTGGACAAGTGTAGCATATGCAGAATCATGCTCGAAACATAAGAAGTTATAGAATAAGATGTATTTTGTTATAGCACAGTCCAAGCCACTTGGTTTGGCAACTCAAACCTAAAACCATAGCGGTCAAGTCCACCACGTTGGTGGGAAGGGAATTGCCCATAAAAATTTACAAATTTAAATGGCGTGTGCGCATTATTTTAAATGCGCGTACGCGCTTTTAGTGCCTACGCGCTATTTAGTGTGTACACACTATTTAGTACTTAGGTGGTGGACTGTTGACTACAAGAAATGGTGACTATTGGGATTTGATATCCTATTCAATGAATACAATGGATTTACCAAATCCTAGCTAAATTGCATTACTATTGGCTTTTGGAAATGGAAACTATTCGGATTTGGTATCCTAATCTACAAAAAAAATCAAACAACACACCAATATGAATACATTGTAATGACCAAACCCTAGCTCAATTGCACATATGCATCTATACAAAAATCCTATTGAATGAATCAAAACATAGGCATAAGAGTGATTTTAGTGTATGCATTTACTAGTATTCACATACACCTACCTACTTAGAGGTACTAGGGTGTTTCCTACTTCCATTTCCTTGATATACATGACCTACCCATTGTTAGAACAGTAACCACACTTAGTACCATAATCCATAAATTTTTAATTGTCCATGTGCTTAATTAAACCATGTTTTGGATTAAGTGACTATAGTTGGTCAAAAACCCACTTTGAGAGTGTTCACACCCACTTCCAAGCAAACCAGTTCACCCAGCCTCCAGTTTTGTCCACAAGTGCACCCTCATTTATTGCTGGTGCGCCCTCTCTCCTTGTTTTGGGGAATTTTAGTTGACCAAGGGCGCTAGGGTGGATTTTTGCCCACTTTTGGCTAGATTTGGAGCATTTAATGCTCCCTTGGGCCCCCAAACCTCCTCTACTTGCTCACCCACGCCTGCCTTGAGCTCATTAATGACTCAGAATGCTTCAGCCACCTCCACACCAGAATTTGTAGCTGTTTGGGATGATTGGGATTGAGTTGGACCCACCTAGGGGGGATTGAGGCCAATTTGGCATTGATGACTTGTACACTCAGCTTGAGCCACCTAATGCTCTCGATTTTCTCATGGATGTAATAAAAACCTGTTACTAACATTTTCACATGTTAGACAGTCAGTTAATCAAAGATTTGAGCATACATTGTGTGTAAATTTATCATCTTTTTCAAGTTTTTCCACTGTATTTGCAAATTAATTCGATTTTGTGAGGTTCTCCATAGCTCCTCGATATTCTGTGATCAAAATACTCACATGGTATCAGATCCATCGTGGAGTTAGTGAGTTGCAGGCCAACATTGAGCGTTGAACTGCATTCTAGAGAGGATTTCCAGACAAAAATTGAGTGTTTTTTGCAGGTGTTGCAGTAGTTTTCTCACCATTAACGCAGCAGTCATGGAAGCAAACCAAATGTTGCTCACACCCTTCAATTTTTTCGATTGGAAGGCTGAGATGGTTATCAAGCTGAGATCTAAGGGTCTCTATAGAGTGACCATGGGCACAGAAGTGGAGCCAAATTCTGCTGTGGAGAAAGCAAAGTACTACAATCGACTTGATGAAGCTTATGGATTGCTATGCCTGAGCATTTCAAGGGAACTCTTGTTTCATACAGATAGTTTGACAACTCCCAATGAAGTATGGGTGAAGCTAGAATCACTCTTTGGGAAAATTGATGAACTGAGAGGCCACCAGCTTGAAAACGAGCTCATTAGCTTGAGCCCAGCGCATTTTGAAACCATCCAGGAGTTCTTCACGAAATTCAAGTCACTGGTGCTTCAACTGCAACAATGTGGAATTGTTAAGAAGGAGGAACAACTGATTCTGTCCATCCTTTCGAAGCTAGGCCCAGAGTTTTCAGTATTTGTTAGCACATTTCACTCAGCCAAAATGACCCTTCGAAATTGGCAAATTCCATCACTAGCTACCTTCATGGAGTGTCTCACTCAGGAGCAGGATAAACTAGTTCAGATGGGCACCATAAAATCAAAGGACCAAGCATTGGCAATGGGTGTTTCAAATGCAAGCAAAGGAAAGCAAAAAGCCAAGAATTCAAAGCAGCAAGAGAAGAGGAAGTTTGACAAGACCAAGTCTGCAGATGGGGGTTCGAATCTGTCAAAGGAGAAGGACAAGAAGGGAAAGGAAAAGACCAAATGCACCTATTGTCATAGGGGATGGCATCCATAGAGCTCATGTATGAAGAAAACCATTGACTCAATGGCGCAGCTGCTGGAGAAGAACAACATCCCAGTCCCTGAGGGCGCAAGGAAGAAGGAGAGCACCTCAAACCCTGACAATAAGGAGAAGTGTCATGCTTTGGTAGCAGGTACTTCGAATCCCTCTTCCTTCATCATTGATTCAGGAGCTTCCAGACATATGGTTTCATCCAGAGAGCTCTTCTCCTCTTTGCATTCGAATGGTGGCCCAACAGTTCGAATGGGAGATGATTCGGAACTCCAAACCAAGGGGATTGGTAGGATTGACATGGAGCATGGCTATTTCAGTGATGTGCTCTATGTACCTTCATTGGCTGCAAATTTGCTATCAGTCTATCAAATGACCCATACAGGAGAAGCCAAGAGAGTGACATTCACTCCAGATTTGGTAGAAATCTCAGAAATCTCCTCAAATCAAGTTGTGGCTATAGGATATGCAGATCATGATGAGAGAATGTACAAATTCTCAAATTTCATTCCAAATTCTAGTGACCATGCTCTTGTCTCTCATGCCAACGAGACCTCCAAGTTGTGGCATGAAAGATTTGGCCACATGAACTACAAATATCTCCAGCAATTGCACAAGGACGAGATGGTGGAAGGGCTTCCAGAAATCAAGTCATCAAATGGTGCATGCATTGGGTGTGTAGTTGGAAAGCATCCTGAGCGCAGCTATGAGAAGGGAATGGCAAGGAGAGCCACTCAACCACTTGGATTGGTACATTCAGACCTCATTGGTCCTCTTCCCACTCCATCATATGGTGGATCAAGGTATGTACTTACATTCATAGATGACTACTCTTGATTCTGCAGGGTTTACTTCCTTAAATTGAAGTCAGAAGTGTTTGAGAAACTGAAGATTTGGAAAGCCCTAGTGGAGAACCATAGTGGTCATAAGATAAAGATCCTTAGGACTGATAATGGAAAGGAATATGTGAATAATAACATTCAGCACCTTTGTGAGGAATGTGGCATCCAAATGCAACATTCAATCCCCTACACACCTCAGCAAAATGGTGTGGCAGAGAGGAAAAATAGATCTCTCAAGGAGATGGCTACTTGCATGATTGAAGCTAGGGATCTAAGCCCTAAGCTATGGGCTGAAGCCATCAATTGTGCTGCTCATATTCAGAACAGAGCCTTTCACAAATCAGTCAAAGGAAAAACCCCCTATGAGGCATGGTTTGGCCAAAAACCAAATGTGTCAAATTTCAGGATTTTTGGGTCTAGAGCATGGGCTCAAATTCCATCAGAAAAGAGGAAGGCTTTGGAGCCACAGAGCAGGGAATGTATCATGGTTGGATATGGTGAGGACACAAAGGGCTACAAGCTCTTTGACACATCCACACTTAAAACTTTGATTGAGAGAAGTGTGCAATTCGAAGAAGAACCAATTCCAGATTTTGAGCTTGCACCGGGGGAAAGCTCCTCTCCTCCACACCTTAATGAGATTAGTGATGATTCTACCTCTGATTTTTCTGATATTGCTGAAGATGACATGGCTGAAGATGACATTGCTGTACATGAGTCACCATCAAGGCCCAAGTGGGCTGAAAAAATCATAGAAGCTGCAGGTGAATTGGCAGGCAATTCCCAAGAGCCTAGGAAGACTAGATCCCAAACAATCAATGCTTCCTTTGCAAATGAGAGTGAGCTTGCTGATCACTGTTATATGATGATTGGATCTGATCCAACATCATATCAGGAAGCTCATCATGATCCAAGGTGGAGGGCAGCAATGCAAGAAGAATTCCAATCTCTCCAAGAGAACAAAACATGGGATTTGGTGCCTCTTCCTCCCAAGAGGAAACTAGTGCAATGTAAGTGGATTTTTCGAACCAAACCTGTTGTTGATGGTTCTGATCTGAAATATAAGGCTAGGTTAGTGGCTAAGGGCTACTCACAAATCATGGTGTGGATTATACAGATACCTTTGCACCGGTTGCAAAGATGGACTCAATTAGACTAGCTCTAGCCATGGCAGCTAGTAAAGGTTGGGAAGTTCATCACATGGATGTCAAAAGTGCATTCTTGCATGGTGAGCTACAGGAAGAGATATATATGCAGCATCCTGAAGGATTCCAAGAGGATCCCACACTTGTATGCAGGTTGAAGAAGTCACTCTATGGACTCAAGCAAGCCCCCAGGGCTTGGTATGCCAAAATGGATGCTTTTTTGCTCTCAATTGGTTTCTGTCGATGCAAGTCTGATCCAAATGTTTATTTGCAGCATTGTGATGATAATTTGCAGGTCATTGTACTGTATGTTGATGATCTCTTAATTACAGGGAGCTGCACCAAACAAATTGGCTCAATTAAAGCTTCTTTGCACAGTGAATTTGCCATGAGCGACCTAGGATTGCTAAGGCAATTTTTGGGTTTGGAAATTGAGCAATCTGAGAGAGGTATATTGCTGAGTCAATCTAAGTATGCTTCAGACCTGTTATTCAAGTTCAAAATGGCTGAATGTAAGGCATCCAAGTGCCCATTCCTTTCAGGCATAAAACTAGGTGAATTTGAAGACTCTCCATTGGTGGATTGCACCCTC
This sequence comes from Larix kaempferi, assembly GCA_027924585.1. Classification (NCBI taxonomy): domain Eukaryota; kingdom Viridiplantae; phylum Streptophyta; class Pinopsida; order Pinales; family Pinaceae; genus Larix; species Larix kaempferi. The sequence goes on along the minus strand of BSBM01000088.1, from coordinate 12,741,000 downwards.
TACAGGCAGCTAGTCGGAAGTTTGTTGTATCTTACACATACAAGACCTGATTTGTCTTATGCTGTAAGTGCTGTAGCAAGGTATATGCAGCAGCCACATGAGATCCATTGGAAGGCAGCCAAAAGGATCCTTCATTATGTCCAAGGAACAAAGAACTTTGGGGTACACTATGCAGCTGGTTCTTCACTTCAACTAGCTGGATTTTCTGATTCCGATTGGGCGGGAGATCCCATCGATAGAAAGTCCACTTCAGGTTTTGTGTTTATGTTTGCTGAAGGTCCTATTTGCTGGTCAAGTAAGAAACAGCATACAATTTCTCTTTCATCAGCAGAGGCCGAGTACAGGGCAGCAGTGAACGCAGCCACACAGTGTGTTTGGTTGCAAGGCATTCTTCGGGAGTTTGGTGTTGCTATTGATTCTCCAACCAATATTTGGGTGGATAATCAAAGTGCCATCAAGATATCTACTGATCCAGTACAGAGGCAAAGAACAAAGCACATTGAGATCCACATGCATTACATTCGAGGCTTGGTGCATGACAGGGTGATTTCACTGCAGCATTGCCCATCCACCGAGCAAACTGCAGATATTTTCACCAAGTGCTTTACTGAGAAGACCTTCACTCACCTGAGAGCTTTGCTTGGAGTGAGTGATGGATGGTGATTGCTGCAATTTAATTGCAGGTTCAGCCCCATGTCCATTTTTGAGGGAAGTTTTTATCCCATGAGGTTTTACTTCTTTTCCTCGGTTCATATGGACAAATAAAATTTCTGTTTGTATTGAGGTGACTTGAGCCTTTGTTGCCAAGGCCTCCCACTTATCTTTCATGAGATGTACCAAGTTATGGTTAAGGGGGGGTGTTAGAACAGTAACCACACTTAGTACCATAATCCATAAATTTTTAATTGTCCATGTGCTTAATTAAACCATGTTTTGGATTAAGTGACTATAGTTGGTCAAAAACCCACTTTGAGAGTGTTCACACCCACTTCCAAGCAAACCAGTTCACCCAGCCTCCAGTTTTGTCCACAAGTGCACCCTCATTTATTGCTGGTGCGCCCTCTCTCCTTGTTTTGGGGAATTTTAGTTGACCAAGGGCGCTAGGGTGGATTTTTGCCCACTTTTGGCTAGATTTGGAGCATTTAATGCTCCCTTGGGCCCCCAAACCTCCTCTACTTGCTCACCCACGCCTGCCTTGAGCTCATTAATGACTCAGCATGCTTCAGCCACCTCCACACCAGAATTCGTAGCTGTTTGGGATGATTGGGATTGAGTTGGACCCACCTAGGGGGGATTGAGGCCAATTTGGCATTGATGACTTGTACACTCAGCTTGAGCCACCTAATGCTCTCGATTTTCTCATGGATGTAATAAAAACCTGTTACTAACATTTTCACATGTTAGACAGTCAGTTAATCAAAGATTTGAGCATACATTGTGTGTAAATTTATCATCTTTTTCAAGTTTTTCCACTGTATTTGCAAATTAATTCGATTTTGTGAGGTTATCCATAGCTCCTCGATATTCTGTGATCAAAATACTCACACCCATTATTAACATTGATATTTTTCTCTCTTCATACAAATATTGTTATGTGCTAGATAAATATCTATTGAGTCACTTTACCTTACCCTATATGCATGAACTCCTTGTGATGTCTAGTGCTTAAGTAGGGCTTGATATTGACTCTAGACCCTTTGGGGAACCCTCCTACTTACTAGGTTTTGTCTTGGGATCCAACCTTGTGATTTGGCCCATAGTGAGTTGGAGTGCTTAATTTTGGTTCATAAACAACATAACTCTATGAATGATTAAAAGAGGCCACTCTAGGTCAAACCTTGATTCCCCCTTCTTGATGATGATGATGATGATGATGATGATGATGATGATGATGATGATGATGATGATGATGATGATAATGACAATGACGACGACGATGATGATGACGAGGATGAGGATGATGATGAGGAAGAGGGTGATGACGATGATGATGATGATGAAGATGATGATGAGGAGGAGGAGGAGGAGGATGATGATGATGATGAGGATGATGAGGGTGATGATGAGGATGAGGATGATGATGATGATGATGATGATAACGACGACGACGAAGAGCATGAAGTAATAGTGGTTGATTACATATCAATTACAATATATATAATGCCTCACTACAGGTATAATAACCAACCATTAGATAAAGATTATAACTTACAATATATACAATGCCTCAGTACAGGTATAATAACTGACCATTAGATAAAGATTATAACTATGTTGTGAAAAAACAACACACTTATAATAGTTTGTGAAAATAGTGAGTTATTTTATTTGTTAATACATATTTTTTTCTAATAAATATTAACATTTAAATTTTAGATGATAATTATTTTTTTATTTTTTAATATTCGAAAAATTTATACAAATTTACTAAAATAAACTTAATTAGAAAATAACATTTTATATTATTAAAATAAAATAAATAACTAAATTTATTCAAATTGTGCTTATTCTAATACTTTATAGCAACAATCTTTTAATTGTGAAAATAATTTATTAACATTATTTTCTTTGCATTACCATTTTACATTAATTTTATTATTGAAATTCTAACGTTTTTCTTCCATACCATAGGAGTTAGTCATGGTGTTATATTAATTTATCTAAATTTTCATTATGGACGATTTAATGTGTTTTAATTTGATTTACAACGATTGTAAATGATGTATATCCATGTACATATTTATAAATGATATATAATTCATAGTTATCCCTGTAAATATTTATAAATGACATAATTTATATGAACAATGATTTGATAAAGAAAGTATAAGATTGGAGATTGACTTAAAATTAAAGTTAAATAAATATTAGATTTTAATGATGGTTGTGGTTCTAACTATCAACTTCAATGGACTAAAGTTTATTCAATAATGAAGCACATTTTGCTATTTAAGGATACTAATGAGATTATGTAAACTTAAGTAGAAAATTGGGATTTTAATTATTGGAGAAAAAAGTGAATACCTTTTATAGAAAATAAAAATAAATAGGTAAACTTTAAGTTAGTTAATGGAAAAATTAGATGTATATAAATAAATTAACTATTTAAATTTTAAAATGTAAAATAATAATTTTAAATTCTATTAGGTATATGTCTAATTATATATGTTATACTTTGTAGGCTGCCAAATTGATAGAGGTAAGCATTCTAACAAGTTAGAGTATTGTTGTTCAATAATGTGTATTTCAATATATTTGGATTTATAATAATTTTTAATTGAAAATGCAAAATTATGATATTAAATTTAGAAGTGTGAATATCAATTATTAAAAGTGTGAAATTAGATTTTGAATTTTTGTAAATATCAGATTTGTAAGTGTGAATATTGTATTCTAAAAAATGTGATATCAAATTCCAATAATGTCAATATTAGTTTTCAATATCATTCATGTCAATATTTATTTATGCATAATCCTACAAAACAATGCCACATATAGTGGTTAGTCATTGAGTTGAAGACACACGAGTAGTGAGTGAAGAATGATACATTGTCATTCATATTTAAAGTAAAGCACAATAAGGATGTTTATTGATATCACAAATATAAATATATAAGAATTATATTTACAAAATGAGAATTATTAATCAATTATGTTTATGGACATTTTTATATTATTTATAAACATTCTATCTAAATTACTATAATATTGTTCATACAACCTATAGAAAAAAACATTTAATTTTTAATAACGATGTATAATTATTATTAATCACTTATTCTAGAGTTTTTGCATGCTACAAATCATTATAAAACAACAAATGTTAATTGTTTCTCTTATTATTCTCACATTAACCATTTAAATACTCCATTTAAGCTAATTATGCGTAGATTCAAAATTGTTGCAAATCCCGTATGCATTTTAATTCTTTATCGTATTTATCTAACATTTGGTGACCACTCCTATATTATGCTACTAACATATTGGTATCATTATTTCTATTCTAACAGTCCATTATCAATTTTTTTTTTAAATCATATATATGTTTATCTTTAATGTTCCAATTATTTTCCACCATTCAACCTCTACCTTGTAAGTATTAACATAAGTATTAACAGTGGCATCTAAATTTTAGTAAACGTTTATGTTTTCCCTACCCAACCACATAACACAATTTAGATATAAATATCGTACTATAAGCATTTGCCCCATAACAACATCATCCTTTGGAGAAAATTCATCGATAGACTTGTTACATAATAGACTAATGTAGCAATCCCCAATAACATAAATGTTTTCCTTGAAGTATGAAATCTGGCATCATATAAGTTGTATATCTAAGTCGTGCAGTGTGGATAGACATGAATTATTTCGTGTGTACTCATTGATAAAAGGCTTGTTCAGACCCTTTATAACATTCTGCTAATATATAAAGATATAAACTTGATAAAACACAAATTGAAAAACACACTCAATGAAAATGAGATACAATTATATCAGAAATAAAATATCAAAAGGCACACTCCAATGCTTTGCATTTAATTCTATTTATAAGATTAAATTAAATAATAAGTCTTCTTTAGTTCTTTTCAGACTCTCTAAACATGAAATGATGACCAAGTTTACCTTCTATGACTCGTTAAATTTTCACATTGAAGGGCCCGTCATGGGACAAACCCCTCCTATCTCATGTTTGGAAAATATTTGGGATTGGACTCATCTATGAGATGAGCTATACCGAGCATCTGGTTACCCTCATCAAGTTTGTACAAAACACATGAGGCACTCATCATTCATGATGGGGAAAAAGGAAAGTGTTTGTGTTACATACCTTAGTGGCAGTATATAGTCGTTCTTGAACATGGCACTCATCTGCATTCGCATACAGTACTTGGGTCATCTGTTTGTCTATGAGTCCCCGCTTACTTTCTGAGTCCTGTTACTCCTCTGAGTCATTCGGAGAAAGCTTCCATCATCAGTTGCATTAGAATTTTGCGTCATTCTCTTTATGTTAATACTGCCAAGTCATGCCATGCCCACGTTCAAGAACACGTCCACTATCTTTCATCTACAGTCAGTACATACGTCATCATGCCGTTGTTACTTTGAGTCAGTCTTACATGTTACTGTACCATCCGATCCACTCTACACATCTTTTGTCGTGTTTCGTGTCGATTGATGGGGGATTCATCATGGCCCTCCTTCGATGGATTCATCCTTGTCGACTTCAACACATCATCCGAGGATTGAATCTAGAAACCAACCAAGTACCTTGGCCCTACATGCCCCAATGGCAGGTTACCGTGCTTTCATCATGAGTTTACATCATTGACTCTTGATTGAAAGATTTCATCTTGCGTTCGACTTCAAATCATTTATTCACGCTTGATGATATGTATTGTGATACCTTGGGAATCATTGACATCAATGGTGATCTCCCTCGCACTTGTTAACGGTTTACATCAATGACCAATAATCAAGTGGTTTCTACCATGTTCGACGTCAAGACATTTGTAATCACATGGATAGATTCGTATCATTGCGGGTTCAGCTTGAAGACCCTGGGGAGTCATTTTTTACCCAGGTTGAGATGGAGTTTGTATTGAGTCATATTACACAGATCCACTTTTGTATTGGTTGTGGCTGTGTTACCATCTCATCATGGATCTACGCTTGTGTCTAGTATCCATGATTGTGTTCAGTCTGTCATTACTACCATGGATCTACAATGTATTGGTCGGCAGCCATGTTGTACTTCATGTGAGATTGTCCGTTCAGATTCAGTTGTAATGCATCAGTTTCCTTCGTCCGTCGAGCCTATTGTCATTATTTCTTTCAAAGCACTTCACCTGTACATCCTTAACAGCTTCATGCTTTGGGGGGCATTCTGTTACACCCAAAATCTACTCATCATTAGATTCAGTGTATACATCCCTGAAGTCACCTGGACTAAGTACTTTCATTTGGGAGGATTTGCACTCAATCCTGCAAACTTTTGAGAGGTCCTCGCAGGTTTCACACTAGCAACATGCGACGTCGTGGTCTGCTCCACTACAGGGTGCGACGAGGTCTGTTAATGGGAAAAAATAACCTATTCGAGATCCTTCTCGAAACTTACCCATTTAGGGGCTTATCCCTGACCTCTAGGAGAGCTGGTACTCGACCCCTAACTCTTTGAGAAGATCCCCTATCTCTCTCCTATCATCTCTCAACCTATCCTATCCATACCCTATCCACTTAGTCCTATATAAGTGAAGCTCTCTCCCATCCCAAAGGGAGGAAGGCTATGGTATCTACATGCTAGTGAAATCCCTCTTAAGAAACCTCCATTCACTTATTGGAGAGCTCATACTTCCTTGGAAGGACATGGCAATTGGCTTGGTCGAAGAAGGGCTACTGCGTTAAGTCTTTGGTTGTAGTTCTATATCTCTATCATGTACTCCTCTATTTAGAGTAATGCAAATGCTTTCCACCAATATTGTTCTCATGTGTAATGATATTGTATAGTTTATCTGCTTAACTGTTTACTTAGATCGCTTATTGTATAGATGCTCTTTACTCGTTTCTCTTGTTTCTGTGTCTTGACAGGTCTTGCAGCTTAGATCTGACGATCGTGGGACGTGGAGCAACATTCAGGAGAAAGGATTACGTAACAGAAAGGTAAGACATCTAGTACTTGGTCCTTAAGTAGATCTAGGAAATGCACTTGTAGTTTGTTTTATTTGTTCTAGACTCACATTGAGCTAGGGAGATCCTGCTCGCGTCCGCTCGAGTGGATTGTCCGGTAAAAATGCTATATTGTAAGCTTCTATTGCTTAACATCCCTGAAGGAGGCCTAAAAGCAACAAGAATTATCTCTTTAGAGGATTGTTGTCACACCCAATTGGAGATATGCATACCATCAGGAGGGTTTTCTCTCTAAGGATGGATCTTGGTCTATCACAATTGAGGGATGAAAGTTAGACCATATATAGAAAAAGAGAATATTCTAGGGACCATGTTCCATGAATCAAGCCTCTAACTATGATGGTACAATGATGATGCTCTAATCCCCTTGTTGCATCACCCCCGTTTCTAAATAATGTGAGATTATTGTATTGTGCCCAATTAAATAATTTTCAGATAACAATTAAGTTGGCCTATCCAATTCCTAAGGGTTATGTGGGAAAATTATTTTATTGATATTTAACCCTAAGGCCTATAGTTTCTCATGGAAATTCAAAATTCAAAATTCAAAATTGATGATGGAAAATAGGCCAATAAATTATGGAAAAATCATTAACTGCTCCAAAATGAAGTGGCATGGGGTCCTAGTTGGACTTGGGGGTGCATAAGTGGATATGTGGGGTCTACATGAGAGAATAATCCTCCTTTACACATGGCACCATCCTCAAATTCGAATTTGGAAGGATAAGTAACTCCCATGGGGAAGGTGAAGAGTCACAGGGCTATTTTTAGTCAATGACAAATTCTATGACAACCTATGACATATATGACAACTTATGACAAGAATGAGTTCCTATGACAGCTTATGACAACCTATGACATGTTGCAGATCCTAAATTTAGCCAAGGAGGGCAATAAAGGAGAAGGGTGGGCCCACATGCTAATGTAACTTCCCCAAAATCAAGCTAAGCCTCTCAAATTCGAATTTCCAAGGTAGATGGAGTTATTGTTTGGCCAAATAACATTAGAGATGAATTAAATGAGTCCCAATATGTCATTCTCTCATAAAAATAACTTTTATTAATATTTTCTTAAATATTTTCTTTTTATATACTAAGTAAATAAAACCAATAAATAAATAATATTCCAATACCATTCCACCACCCAATTTTCTTCCTAAATTACTTACTCACATTATTACGAACACTTCTTCATGAAATATTTTGTCATAATGAATTAACTATTATACCTAATGAATGAATGCCAATATTTTTAGTTAAATATTTACATTACTTAAACAGTCATAATGAATTAACTAATACCTAATGAATGAATGCCAATTTTACTTAAATATATTAAAGAATATAGAAAAAATCATAATATTATGTACATTTTCTTTTAGTTAAATTAGAACATTTTAAATTTTACTAAATTTTTAGTTTTATTATAAAATTTTAAATAACATTGCATTTTCTTTATATAAAATGATGAAAAAATAAAATACCTTTAGTCATTATAATTACAATGAATTAAGTTAATAAATAAATTGTGTAAATACGTTAAATAAATTGTGTAAATAAGTCATTAATAAATATAATTATTTATGAGTTGTAAGACTTACTCCATTTCATTCAGAGTATTAATGAGATGTAAGACCTACTCCATTTCATTCCGAGCATCATTTCTAGTGGGAAACACTTTTTTTTCACTCAAGAAGGTTTACGTATGCCCGAGATATCATCATTTTTCTAAATCTACTTTATTCGAGATCTCTTCTAGTGGAGTGGCGTACCACTACTTTTCTATCTCTATATTTCTTGGATTTTGAGCTTATGTAAGAGCTATATATTGTTGTAATAAGTATATTTACTATCTCCATACATTCATAATAAATATTTAAATATATTTTCATCATATGGTGTTTAATGTCCAAGCTTATGGGTGTTTTATGTGCAAATATGTTTTAAGAAACCTTAAGGCAATGTGTATTAAATTTTCATATCAACTTCCTAAAGTCTGTTATTAAGTTATTTTTGGTGATTTGGGAGTGTCATGGTCAAATTGGATATGTTTGGGAAGACTTGGGCTGATTGGGAAGTGTTTGGGTCAAGTTGAAAAACTAGTATTACAATGTGGGGGAAATCAAGCTAGTTTCTCACTAGTCTTGAGAGGGTGTCTTTCATACTTCATTGGAAGTTCTTTGGAGTCTATCAATGGGTCAGATAGTTTCATTTGAGTCTATTTGAGTCCATTAAATTGATATTGGGAGAATTCTAGTTTCTTTGGTAGTGTTTGGGAAGAGTTGGAAACCTTGTGTTCAGTGTGGCCAAATTGAACCAATGTTCCTAGTTTCTTTACCATCTTTCAATTTTATATCCGATCTGATTTGGGACACATATCAATGGACTCTAAACACTTTGATGAGTTGCACACCTTTAATGGACATCATAAATATGCATACACTACGCTATTGTTGAACGGGAGAATCTCATAAGCCTTCATAATTAAAATTGGAATCTTGGAGATAATAATCCTAATTTCTGATTGGGCACATTACACTTATGCCACTTACTTTATTGTTTCTCCATCTATGATAAATCCATGTTTCCCCTTGCCCATGGCTTCTCCACCCACAACCTTTTAGATATCTTCCTCCTTTACCACTCTTCATCGTTACCCCCTATTGACTCTCTACTCAATATGCTATCTATAGATCCCCACACCCCCGTCCATGATTAGTCCCTTTTCACTCTACCTCCACTCCACTTCCCTATTCCTCCTCCACTTCAATCACATTAACTCCACACCTTTGCATCCACTCATCCTCTCACACCCCTTCCTTCACCTCTCAATGTAGCCTCGATATGGTTAAACATGGTATGTTTTTCCCTCTTTCCCTATTCCACCTTTCCCTCGATTATTTTACCTCAATGTAAGATATGGAAACCTTATCCTAGCTTGTAGGCACTTTACAGGACACAACACTCATCTTGTAGACCTACTAGTAGGATATGGTCTCTCAACCAAAAACTTATGAGTAGTTTATGGTGGAAGAAAAATATACCTTATAGCATGGGTCATGAATAGTTTGATCACACAAATGCAATATTCAAACTTGTATGTTCTCGAAAATATTGTATTGTATATTGAGATCCAATATTTGTTTCAAAGAATAAAGAATGTGGAATTCATGAATGCCAAATCACATTCTATCAACAAAAAAGTATTGGATAGAAGAAATAAACATGAGGAAAGATGTTACCAATAGGCCTTAATCAAACAAGAGAATGAGACTTAGGAAAACCCCTCAATTCTTAGTTTTGTATAGTTAAGGGAAGAGACCAAGCCCATTTGACATGGTGGTTGAAGAGATTGCTTAGGGCAAACTCATAAAGGTGTGCACATGGTGGGCTTCTGAACTAAACTTGAAAGTGAGAGGACTTCCACCACTACCTTTAACTACTTTATGCTCCATGTAGGTATGGGTTTTGTTTCTTTAGGATTTATTATGTTATTTTGATTTAAACATAATGAGTGCATCGATTGGTAACGTTGTTGCAAATTCTATGGGTTTGTAATCTTGCAATTTAGAAAAAAGCATAAACCCTAATCTACCCAAAATTCTAAAATATAAACACATATAAGTGTAATAAACTATGCGACTTATAAAACATGAAAATGACAATACAAATTGATCAAATGACTTAGAAAGAAAATCAGTTGCCATCCTTCATCGTTTCATCGTTTCGTTATCTTGTTGTTGTTGGGCAGCATCATTTCCGTTAGCCTGTAATTGCATATGTGCAAGCTCGTCGTCATCAGGTCTCACGATTTGCAGTTGAATTTGTGGAATATGAGGGATCCCCATGTTTGCAAGCCGATCAACAACTAGTTGTTGTAGATGCTGGATGTACTGCTCCTGCAGACCTTCTAGAGGTGGTCGTAAATCCATGTTTGCAAGCTCTTCGTTAAATAGCTGCTGTAGTATATTCTGCAAGTACGGGTCCCCTCCCAAATTGTTTGCTGCATTCTGATCATTTACAATTTCAACTTGGACTGCTAATCGCATTCTGCCTGCATTGAAATTGGACGGGGGTTGTACCGTTTTCTTTACCTGAGGAGGTCCAATTTTCTGATGAAGCAAGTTGGGTTCGTTGTCTGCAAATTCTTTTAATGCTTCTTCCCTAGCCACATTATCTTCTACCTCAGTCTCCCACTGACTGCACTTTTTCTTGCATATTGGGCAGGCTTTCCCCGGTTGTCGCGAATAATAATGATCACAAAAATGATCACAGCCAGACGAAAGGATCTCTCAGCAAACGTAACACATTGTGGTTCTACACCTACTACAGGTCAGCATGTTGCATCCATCCAGTTTTACTATCTCGGCCTTGCAAGTTTTACATTCTGTTACCACGGCTTTTGTCATCCTCTCTTCAACTATTCTACGAGGACCAGTCTCAGATGTCTCCTCAATCTCTTCACACCGCAAAGGTATGTGACTCGACTTCTTGCATTGGATACATGAAGCTTTTAAACATTTAGGGTTTGGACACTCAAAAATCTCTACACATTTGTCTACATCACATGGAATACTGCAAAATGGGCAATAAACCAAGTTTTCAAGTTTGGCTTGAAGTATAGCATCTTGGGCCTGGAAGCCCTCATATCTTTCAATCACATCCTCTGGGAGAGCCCTCTGAATCTCGCGCACAGGAATTGACTCTGTGCAGTCATTAGTATCCATTCATGGTAGAGAGGCATGAGCTTTGAAATTTCCATATACGATTTCTTCTACCTGCCTTCGTAGACATCCAAAACAAAATCAATGCCCTTTTGCACAGTGAACCATATTTTCTAATAAAAATTCAAAACAGCAACACCCGCATTCAACTTTTACATTGTTCATTATACCTGAAGATGATAAATCACTCATTTTCGTAAAATCGTTATATCCAACCTTCGATCGACAGTTCTTCTGAAATTTGCTCGAATAACAGGCGTAGGGCGAGAATATTGTCCAAACAATAGAACTCTTGGAATGGAGACATTAATTACAAGAGGAGGAATTGTTTAAATATGAGTGAACCGGCGGAATAGGAATGCACCCATACCCTTTTGAATGAACCATCGTTTGCTAGCGGCCGACAAAATAAGAACACTTTAATTTCAATTTGAGAAATTGAATAATAGCAATTATATGTTTTTAGATTTTATAGTTGTAGTTCAAAATTCAGAATAAATAATTATAAAAAAAAGAAATATAAAAAATAACTATTGGAGTGTGGTCAAGCTTTAAATGGATGGGAAGAATGTTATTATTATGAAAAAAAAGATTAAAATAATAAATAGTATCATTGCCTCCTTATTATGTCCCCGACATATATGAATCAGTCGGGGGCATTAGTTGACGTCTAGGTTTATTATTTCGCGGTGGAGGCAATAGTTGACATTAGGCTTGGCGAAAATGTTGGGTTTTTTAATTATCGACGGGTTGTTTTGTTTGCTGTTGATTGGCGCCGTCCGCGGTGACGCGAGCCTCGGGCGCTGTGGCCCAGGAGGCGGCGGCGGGATGGCGTCATGGCGCATGGCTTCCGGAGGCTGTAACCGAGGCGGTTTTCGTTGTTCGAGGTGGTTTTGGCGCGGTTTTTTAGAGGTGTTTAATGCGGGGGTTTGGTCCGGTTTTATCAGTCGATTGCGGGGGTTTCTTCCGGTTTCATCAGCCAGTTGTTGTTCCGGGCTTCTCGTTCGTGTGCGTGGGCTGTTCTTGGGCTCCTCTGGATGCCGGTGTGGGTTGTCCTTCGGCTCTTGCAGGTGCCGGTGTGAGCCTGTCATGGCGATGGAGAATTTATGTTTGTCATTTACTCTAGCATGCCCGGCTGTGATTTATGGCGGGTTTTGGGTTTTGATTTATGGCGGGTGTTTGGTCCTTTTATCGGCGTTTTGTGGCGGGTTGTTTGTGGATTTTTCCGCATTGCCGGTTCAGAGTTCGCTATCGTTTTCAGTTCTGGTGTTGGCTACTCGGTTTCGGCGATATCTACAGCTGTTGCTCTCCGCCTGCTTGAGGTCTCATTGCTGGTTCGGTGGAATAGGTATGTATTTGCATGTTTTTTGTTCGATTTTTCAGTGAAACGAAAAGACAGTGTTTATGGGCTTTTGCTGGAAGGATTAGCGCATTTGGTTTCGTTTTAGAATGTGTCTTCCTATTCTTTACCATCGCTTTGATGAAAAACATGTGTGGAACCCTCTGTTGTGTTCTGGTTGTTAATGGTGTTCATGGCTTTGAATAATTGTTCTGTTTTTCGCGTTGAATGAGCATGCAACAAGGGTGTTTGTTGTTGTTGTTTGCTAGGGTCTGTTTATTTTTTCCTTCGTGGTGTTGTCAGACGAAGTGAACATGGTAACTAAATCTTTCAAATTCGAATAGGAGGTTGATTTTGGTAGCAGGAGATGAATTTTTGAGCGAAAGGAAAAGACAGGGTTTAGGGTTTTTGCTGGGAGAATTGACGAATTTCGTTTCATTTTAGAATGCAGGGTTTAGGCCGTTTGTTGTGTTCTGGTTGTTGATGGTGTTCATGGGTTCGAATAATTGTCGTGTTTTTCCCCCTTGAATGAGCATACGAAATAGGAAGTTAATTTTTTAAGAAGGGGCCTGAACATGCCGAGAGCATGGAAGAAGGGTTTCAAAAACACATAAATTGCCCAAGTGGAGCCGGCAATCCTGGACACCCTGTCGGCGATTGCATTGACCTGGTCTTGTGGGCATTGGAATCGGGGTCCTTGGTCCGCTACACAAAGTTGTCGACTATTCTTGGCAGGTGGGACGACAACTCCTTGCTTTGTTGTGCATCTAGTAGTTCAAGCAGCATTTTGCATTTCGTTTCTAAGGAAAGATGTTGAAAATTGACATGGCCAAGTTGTTCCTGCTGATTTTGCTACTAGTCTTCGAAGCATGTGAATCTGTTTTGTCACCTGCCACAAACCTGTGGAAGGTTTTGTTCGTTTAGACTTCGTTGGCCCCTCGTTTTGAGATGGGTGTCTGCATGTGATGTTTGTCATGCTTTCAGTGAGGATTGCAGGTTAATGTAGCTGATTTATGCCTTGTGCCCAAAATGTTGTGGAAGGTTTTCTTCGTTTAGACTTCGTTGGCCCCTCGTTTTGAGATGGGTGTCTGCGTGTGATGTTTGTCATGCTTTCAGTGAGGATTGCAGGTTAATGTAGTTGATTTATGCCTTGTGCCCAAAATGCTAATGCTACTCTCACCACCAGCGATCAAACCATGTATATTTTTTCTGTCATCTGTCACAAGCCTGCAACCGTCCTCCCCTCCATTTTCACATGGATGCCTGCATATGATTTTTGTCGTGCTTTCAGTTGCGGTCACAGGTTGGTGAACCTGATTTGTGCCTTGGGATTCTTGATGCTTCTTGATGCTTGAACTTTGCTTCATGTTGAGGTGTGGTTGATGGATGCTAGTAGTATGTGCTGCTATGTCTCTTGTTGTTTGTCTATGGATGGTTATGGATGTCACTGCTTCATGCAGTGGCATTGTCTCTTTATTTTAAGAATTAAAATTTTAATTGATAGGGTTCTAGAGTAATGTAGTTGGGGGAGGACGCAGTTTTTTGTGATCTCTCTCAGCCATGTAGACGACAACTTTTCCAAATATAGTGTAAGCCAGGCAATTGGAACAGTTTAGGAATTGTATCTGATTTGTTTTAATAAGGAAGCATGCGATCCCCTTCTTTGTGCAACATAATTGATGTTCCGGCTCTATGTTTAAATCACACCATGGCATTGTAATCATGCAATTTGGAGCAATAAGGCTTGAATCGAATTGATCGATTTTGTAGTTATTTTCTATTTTATTGTTCTCCTCTCTCTATTATCTATTGATGTATCTATTGAGTTATGCATGGATGAGCATGGTGACAATGTTTTTATCTTGCCCTTGTTTGCTGTTTTAGCCCTCATTTTTTATCGGCTCTGGACGACATTGATACTTTATAGTATCGGTTCGGTGGGTAGGATTGGGCTTGTACCTGTCTACAAGTTGTTAGCTAATCATGTAGGCCTGATGGTCTGCATAGTTCCGGCATGTAGATCTACAGTCATTGTAACATTTGGGGCAAGCTCTCTTTAGTCGTGAGAGTCGGGTCTCCGGAACTGTGTCATTCTGGGTGGTCTCAGGTTAAGGCCTTTTGAAATGGAAAATGTGACACTGGACTCTACGATATGATTAAAATTCAAAAGTGACAAAATGAAAAAATTGTCAATTCCATTGAAAAAAAACCATTTTAAAAAATAATAATGAAACGAAAACAAAAAGTTCCCCTTTGGTGAGTTGGTTTTCATATTCCGTCGACAATCTGAATACTCTGTGGTGAGTTTGTCTGCCAGTGCTTGGATATCTGGATCATCTAGATTCATTTTCCTTGCAATGAAGATACAATTTTGAGTTTCAGATTCTGGATTATATCTCTTGGTGCTTGTCTATGGATGATTATGCATGTCAGCTCTTCATGCAGAAGCATTGTCTATTTATTTTAAGAACTAAAATTTTAATCAATAGGGTTCTAGAATAATTTAGCATGTGAATTTGTTTGGTCACCTGCCACGGACCTGTAGAGAGCTTTGTTCGTTTACACTTTGTCGCCGCCTCATTTTCACATGGGTGTCTGCATGTGATTTATGTCACATTTTCAGTGAGTATTGCAGATTTATGTGGCTGATTTATGTGTTATTCCCAAAGTGCTCCTGCTACTTCCATTACCGGTCATCAAAGCATCTGAATTTGTTCTGCCATCCGTCACAAATCTGTAAAAGGCTTTCTTTATAGCTTGTCCCTCCCCCGCTCCTCCCCCCACTCTGTCCTCCCCCATTTTCGCATGCATGTCTGCATCTGATTTTTGTCACACTTTCAGTGGCGGTTACAGGTTCATGAACCTGGTTTGCGTCTTCAGATTCTCGATGCTAGAACTTTGCTTCATGTTGAAGTGTTGTTGATAGATGCTAGTGGTATGTGTTATTATGTCTCTTGATGTTTGTCTATGGATGATTATGGATGTCAGTCCTTCATGCAGCAGCATTGTCTCTTTATCTTAAGCATTAAAATTTTAATTAATAGGGTTCCAGTGTAATCCACTTGGAGGAGGACCCAGTTTTTTTGCAGTGTCTCTTGGCCATGTAGAAGACAACTTTTGCAAATATAGTGTAAATCAGTCAATTAGAACAGTTTGGGAGTTACATCTGATTTGTTTTGACAAGGGAAGATCCAATCTGCTTCTTTGCAGAACATAATTGATCTTCCGGTTCTGTACTTAAACCATACCATGACATTGTAATTGTGTAATTTAGAGCAACAGGGCTTGAATCGAATTGATCAAATTTGCAGTTATTTTCTGTTTTATTGCTCCCCTCTTTTCATTCTCTATTGATGTATCTATTGAGTTATGTACGGATGAGCATGGTGACAATGTTTTTATGTTAGACTTGTTTGTTGCTTTGGCCTTCATTTTTTATCAGCATTGGACAATATTGATACTTCATAGTATCGGTTCGATAGGTAGGATTGGCCTTGCACCTGTCTATGAATTGGTGACTGATCATGTAGATCTGGTGGTCGCTATAGTTCTGGGACATAGATCTACAGTCATTGTAGCATTTGGAGCAAGCTCTCTTCAGTCGTGAGAGTCGGGTCTCTGGAACTGTGTCATTCTAGGTGGTCTCAGGTTAAGGCTTTCCAAAATGGCAAATGTGACACTGGACTCTGGGATATGATTAAAATTCAAAAGTGACAAAACCGAAAAATTGTCAATTCCATTAAAAAAATCCATTTTAAAAAATAATAATAAAACCAAAACAAAAAGTTCCCCTTTGGTGAGCTGGGTTCCATATTGCATCAACAATGCCAATACTCTTTGGTGAGTTAGTCTGCCAATGCTTGGATATCTGCATCATCCAGATCTGTTTGCCTTGGAATGAAAATACAATTTTCAGTTTCAGATTCTGATTTCGTTGGACTCATCAGATTTCTCAAACTCTCTGTACTTCTTGGATATTTGCAAGATATTCTTTGTGAAATGTAAATTTTGGTCCTTGTATAGAGTTATGCATAGCATATGAACAGGTTGAGTGTGCTTATGTTTCTTTCAAGCAGCCTGCAAAATCCTGAGACTACTCATGTTTCTGCATTTTGCAAATGTTGAAAGTTGAACGGATTCTGTTTGATTCATACATGGTTCAGTTTTACAAGATACATTTTTATGGTCAAATTATTGAAATCTTAATTCTGTGTATATGGCTGAAAGGACAAAACTTTCTCTGATCAAATAACTGGAATCTAGCTTCTCTGTATATGTTTGGAGGTACAAAACATTGTCTTTTTCTTTCATTGACAACGGGAGAGAACTGAGTGCTTCTGATTCTTCTTGGGAGTGCAGGTTCATTTGCTTTATTCAATTTTCTAAAACAAAAAGCTAGTTGTGTATGCTTGAGTCGACGACGATGCTTGGTGTCTAGGTTTAGTTACCAAATCCATGTTTCTTCAAGGTGAGAGAGTAGAGGAATGAGCCTTGGGGACCTGCTGTGCTCAGTTTTTGGGGGAAAACAGAAGATGGGACATGGGAGAAGCCATCGCCGCGCAAGTTGGGAGAGTTATGCATACCATGTCAACAGGTTGAATGTGCTTATGTTTTTTTGACACAGTTTGCGAAAACTGTGTGCTCTGCATTCTTTTTGGAAGCACAGCTTCCTTTCCTTTGTTTAATTTTCTAAAACAGAAAGCTTCCTGTGTATGCTTGGGCCGTTGACAATTCTTGTTGTCTAGCTTTAGTTATCAAATCCATGTCCCTTCAAGGTAAGAAAGTAGAGGGATGAATTTGGGGCACCTACTGTACTCAATTTTTGGGCAAGCCCAGGGGATGGGGCATGAGAGAACCCATGCCCCCGCAAATTCAGAGAATTATGCATATCATGTCAGCAGGTTGAGTGTGCTTGTGTTTTTTGAGGCAGTTTACAAAGATCTGAGGTTACTCATGTTTCTGCGTTTTCTAAACACCTGGGATTACTCATGTTTGTGCATTTTTGCAAGTGTTGAAATTTGAACGAATTTTCTTTGCTTTATACATGGTTCAGTTTTGCAAAATACATTTTCCTGATCAAATTATTGAGATCTAAGCTTTGCTTATATGGCTGGAAGGACAAAACCTTTTCTAACCAAACAACTGGAATCTAGGTTCTCTGTGTATGCTTGGAAGTACAAAACATTGCCCTTTCATGTTATTAAGAATAGGAAAAAACCATGTGCTTTCCATTCTTTGTGGAAGTACAGACTCATGTCCTCTGTTTAATTTTCGAAAACAAAGACCTGATTGTGTATGCTTGGAGCAGTGACAATGCTTTCTGTCTAGCTTTAGTTATCGAACCCATGTTTCTTGAAAGTAAGACAATAGACAAATGGGTTTTGGGGACCTGCTGTGTCCAATTTTCACAGGACAACAGAAGATGGGGCATGAGAAAACCAATGCCCCCACAAATTTAGAAGATATAAATAAATACTGATTTATTCTCGCTGGTTAAACATAAACAAATACAAGGGAATTCACAGATGTCGTACCTTTCTCATTTACATTGATCAAAGTGAATAGATGAAGCTTTCAAGATTGGCTAGTTGTCAAATATCTAGGACCATGAAATGAATATGCTGTCTTGCTGATGAAAATTGAAATCATCTCATCTATTATTATATAGAGTTCACAGTATATAGTAGGCAATTTATTCATTTGTGTAGACTCTTTATTCCTAAACTATCTGCCATGTGACATCAGTTTTAGTGGTTGCAACAGGGTGCTTGTTTGCTGGACTTTAGACTGTATTTAAATGTTTCAAGATTTGTAGTTGTTCCTTTTGCAAAAGCTATGGCTGATATGTTAGCTTCCAAGACCTCTAGGATATGCAACAGTTTGGCCTTGTGTATTGAGAAATTGTTTGTGAATAGCTATAATAAATGTCGATAACTATTTGAAAAGTCTATTTCAGAGTTTATTGCTTGATCAAACGAAGCAAGTAAAAAAACCAAATTTTCCCTACTTTTATTTTTTTTGGCGGTGTCAAGAACGTGGAAGAATCCTTGGGTGCTGCCATTGCGTTGGGACTCATTTGCAAAATGGTCCCTTGCAATAAGGCATTTCTTGGGAACCCTCCCTTCTTGAGAATCTGCGTACATTGCTTCTGGTACATTGCTAGCCTGTCACCAGGTTCCATGTTCAAAACCTGGGAGACGGTAAGTGTTAGAATTTTAAAATTTGGCAGCAGAAGTTGCGACATGGCAGAATGCATGTCCCCACCAATTTAGAAGATATAAATAAATAGCAGTTTATTATTGTTGATGAGACATAAATAAAAATAGGGCAGCCCAAAGATCTCACATCCTTCTCATTTACATTGATGGAGGTAAATAGATTGCTCTTTGAAGATTGCCTCATTATCAAATATCTAACCCCATCAAATGAATGTGATACATTAGTAATGAAAATTGAAATCATTTGATCTACACTCATACAGAATTCAGAGTTTAGACTGGGCAATTTGTTCGTTTGTGTAATGTATTTATACTTAGACTATTTGTAATTGTTGGTTCTCTCAAAGTTGGTTGCTGCTGCAAATTGCCACTAGTCAGCATGCACAAGCATGTGATGTTACTGTTGACTGGTGTATACACAGCAGATAGTGTCATGATCTTTTGCCGGGCTCTGGTGACTTGTACATCCCTTCTCCAGATTTGTTGGAGCCTTTGGATGTGTACAAACTCTGTGACAGACTCTGTATAAAAAATCATGTCCATAAAAGAGGACCTGTTACAGACTGTTGTACCTATAGCATGTCTTCAATAGGGCTGCTGTAAGTTGCCACAAGCTATGCCTACGGTTAATAGGGCTGCTAAAGGCCAAGAACAGAGTCTGCCAGACTTACGGCAGCTTTAAACATGCAAAAGACAAAAGAGTGATGAAAACTCTGCCTTCCTCAAGGAATATGCATCGGTTATTTTAAAACAAAAAGCCTGGCACAAAATCGGCTATGGGCTATTCTAAGAGCAGTGAATACCTTGACTTCTGCTTTTTGCAGCAGACCCAATTCATGGATAAAAAATAAGAAATTTTACTTCTTATTTCCATTTTGGATATTTATTTTTTTCCAATAATTTAATTGAAACAGAACCATCAACATGTATAGGTATATTTTCTATTCTATTTTCTTCAAATGGAGCCGGTCTTTGACTTCACACATTTTTTTTCATCATTTTTATTTTTCTTTTCTCCACTTAGTGCATACATGGATCAAGTTAATTGGTCCTTGGATTCCATGCTTTTTCAACAAATCATCCCTTACTATCTTTAGTAGCTTCTAGTTGTACTTTATTAGTCAATTTGCTATTAACATTTAGTGTGTGCTTTGACTTGTGATTTGCAATAGCTAGAAGTTTTAGTAATCAATTTTCCTTTCAATGATTCAATCGACCTTGATTTGTTAATATATATATATATATATTTCTTATTCTATTTTCTTAAAATGTGGTTGCCTTATGACTACATGCATTTTTTCATCAAGAAATATATATATATATATTTCTTATTCTATTTTCTTAAAATGTGGCTGCCTTATGACTACATGCATTTTTTCATCATTTTTTGTTTTTTGTTTTGTTCACTTTGTCGATACATGGATCAAGTTAGTTGCTGCTTGCGTTCCATGGTTGTTCAAGAGGTCATCTCTTACTATCTTTAATGCTTTCTAGTTGTGACGAAATATGGTTGCTAGTCTGATCTATTCAACTCTAACATTGGTAAAGCACATTGTCAATTATTTGAATTTAGAAGCAATTTCTGTTACAGCTTCATATCCTGCTTTCATGCAAGAGGATACAGTTGGAAAAGCCACTCGGTGGCAATGTCATTGACATTTCATTTGTTTTATTCGCTCTGTCCATACATGGATCAAGCTAGTTGCTATTTGGGTTCCATGGTTCTTCAACAAATCATCCGTTACTATCTTTAGTGCTTTGTAGCTGTGGCAACATATGGATGTTAGTCCCATGTAAACAACTCTAGCATTGCTAAAGCACATTGTCAATTATTTGAGTCTATAAGCAATTCCTTTTGCAGGTTCATATTCTGCTTTCATCAAAGAGGATACACTTTCAAGTGTTGCTAGGTGGCAATGTCATTGACCTTGGATTTGCTTCGGCAATGATTTGCAACAACACAAAACCTGTGCATATGAAGAGTACCCCGGCGCATACCTTGCATTAAACACCCTGAACTAAGCAGCAAAAAAACACCTTGAAATTGGACCATAGGAACTCTGTCATTGCCATCGAATTTGACATTTGAGCTACGAGAACGGCAGGTGGACTGTGGAGATGCAATATTGCCATAGGCAACTTCTTTCCACACTGGCACATACAAAAGCGAAAGGACAACCCACAAAAATCGCACAGTTGCTACAACCATAGCACTGAAACCTATGCATATGAAGATCAGCCTAGCCCATACCTTGCATTAAACACCTCGAATGAAACAAAGGAAAACCACCTTCTGAACAAAAAAAAACATAGCTATGGATTTAGCTTTCTCAGCTATGCTTTCATGCATTTTTCTATCATTTTTTTTTTGTTTTCTTCGCTTTCTGTGTGCAGGGATCAACCTAGTTGTTGCTTAGATTCCATGATTCTTGAACAAGTTATCTTTTACTACTTGTGGCACTTTTTACAATTGGCAAACTATGATTATGAATCCGATCTATTCAACAACAACATTGATAAAGCCCATTCTCAATCTTTTGAATTTACAAACACTAAAACTGAAAATGATAGAGAACTCTGAACCGGTGATGTCAATAAAGTCAGAAACAATCTGCCATAAAACATTGGTAGAAGCACCAAACATCTGCCATAAATTACAGCTTCCTGAACCGAGAACGCTGATAAAACCACCCGAAACACGCCATAAATTATAGCCGGCCATACCGGGAAAAATGCCAAACATAAATTTGTGATCATGAATTTTTGCTCGTCCACAGCCCAATTCTTTGCACTTGCAAAAGCGATCTGCTTTCATGGAAGAGCATACACTTGCAACAGCCACTAGGTGCCGATGTCATCGACATTGCACTTGTTTTACTTATGATTTGCAACGACACAAATCCTATGCATATGAGGAACAACGCAGCTCATACCTTGCATTAAACACGTTGAACTAAGCACCAAAAAAACCGCCTTGAGATTGGACCAGAAGAAGCCTGCGATTGCTGCTGAATTTGACATCTCGACTATGAAAATGACAAGTGAATTGTGGAGATGCAGTATTTCCGTAGCCAGTCTCTTTCCACACTGGCACCCACAAAAGCGAAAGGACGACCCACAAAAATTCCACAGTTGCTAAAACCACAATGCTAAAACCTGCACATATGCAGGACAACCCAGGTCATACCTTGCATTAAACAACTTGAACAAAGAACAGAAAAGCCACCTTGAAAATGAAAAAAACATAGCTATCGATTTAGGTTTTCCATTCAACTTATGTCATAAATGAACGATTGAACATGCCATGGTTATTGACATTTGTAATGTTGTGTACAACATTTGCAACTCCTTTATAACATATTTGTGCCAAACAAGCTATGATCTTTATCCTATTCTAATTTTTACCTCCGCTACCTTGACTACAAGGTCTAGCTACTGGTACTTGTATATGTCATTGCACTCCCCCTCTATTTGTCAAAATGCTTTGTGTAAATAACCATTCTCCTTTCCCACATCCCATTGCCATGTCTTTAGAAACACATAGAGTATTTGCAATATGTCGTATATGAAACCAACTTGGTAATTAGGAATAATACATAGGCTTATTGTTATAATGGTTGTCGCTAGTATTGATATTGCAATTGCTATGCTTGCCGTCATATAAAATGCATACTACATATGCGCAGTAAAGAACCTATCGTCTTTATCCTATTCTGATTTTTACCACTGTCACCTTAATTACAAGGTTTAGCTACTAGTACTTGTATATGTCATTGCATTTCCTGTTTATTTGTCAAAATGCATTGTGTAAATAACTGTTCTCCTTGCCCATATCGCATTGCCATATCTTTGGCAACACATAGAGTATTTGTAATATGTCATATATGAAAACAACTTGGTAATTAGGAATAATACATAGGCTTATTGTTCTGATCATTGTCATCAGCATTGTTCTTGCAATCACTATGTTTGTTGTCATATAGACTGCACGCTCAATATTGCAGTACTACATGTCAACCTAGCTATAGACTTTATGGTAACTATATTCATGAAGCTCATATATGCTAGATACTATATATGGTATCTAAAAATATATTTTAATACAGATTTATTAGTCATATTCCAATGGCATATAGCGCGTAGCTTGCAGCTATTGACTTTGTGGCGGTCGTGAGTTAATGCGGATTAAACGGCTAGAGTCTTTTGATGCCAATTTCATCTGTCATCAATTGAATTTCAATAGCATGAGAAAAACTAGGAACACGAAACTTGAAATTGATCCTATCTAAAAATATGATTCGAGTTCTGCCTTTAATTATAAAACATTCCATAAACATTGATTTTTTTTTTAGTTTGCAAACATGCTTTAATTAAATGCTAAGTGTTCTATTATTTGGGCATTTACTTAGTTAATTGTTGCATGTTCCTTATATCTGATATGATAGAATATCCTAATGCTAAATCGGCTCAAATTTTTCCCATTTTTTCCTTGCATTTGTATTGTCCATTTCAATTGCATGTTCGGAATCGGAATAATCTCTAGTTGCTTAACTATGGGAAGTGCTTGGGAATAGTGCTAAAACTCATTGTCAGGAGTACTGCAAGAGCCCTGCAGTAGTTGGCTCATTGAGACGACCTGACAATGAAATGGACAACGACTCCTGCCTGGTTGACTAGTGCCCAAACATGAGGTCAACCACCAGCTGTTGTCCATGGCAAAGTGGTTATCGGTTTTAGCTGGGCCATGAGCTGACAAGGACTTCACCAACATGCAAGCTGTCAGACAGCATTGACACTCGAATAAACTCCCTGAACCATTATGAAGCTAAGCAGATCTGGGGTCCATCTCTTTTCCCAAGTAAAAAAAAGGCAAATTACATGCAGCTGCCTCCAAATCCATAACCAAATACAGATCTAGTCCTATTCCAAATGCGTCTCCAGATTTTGAACCATTGCAAATCTACAATCATTTCCGATGCATTGTATATCGATTGCATTGTCAATCATGTCAAGAAATATTTCATGCAATAACTACATGCATTCATGAAGTTGTGAAGATTGACAATTTTATGCACTAGCTCAGGTCTCCTCTTAAATTGTTATTCTTATGATTTGCTACATTTTTCATTTTCGATTTCAAAGACTTTAATTGACTTGTTTTTCCTTTATATTGCATGTTCTTACTTACAGCTCGAGCGACTAAACCTAGTTCATTAGTCAGTATGTTGAGATCAATGCACTTGCAACTAGGTGCTTCAGAAGTCTTATCTACAAAGGAAAAAGTTGATGATGCAATTGATGTTGCATTGTCAAAAAATCATTTGCTACGGTTGGAAGCTTTCCGTTTCCAAAATGGAGATTGCTTGTTCGATTCATTTTCCATTCTTTTGCATTTTCGATACACATCAATAGAGATAAGAGAAGCGATTGTTAATCATTTCTGCCATCAATTGGCTCAACGAGATCCTCTTGCAATATCTTCATCAGACTTGGAACTTTCACCTAATTATTTGTTCCAGCTACATGGTTTAAAAGACAAGAACCTTTATCTGCAATGGATGTCTCAGTCAGCTTGCCCTTCAGATAATAACAATGCGCATGGATTATGGGGTGATATATTTCGCATAAAATGGTTTGCGAATTGGTTGAATGCACCTATCGTTGTTTGGTCTTTTTCAACAAAAAGAAGATATCTCTATTTCAATCCTGCTCTTCCTGATTACTACTATAACATTTTGTTTCATGATCATATACCTTCTGCTGGTCACTTCGAACCGCTGTTAAGTTGCAAATCATGTGTCATTGAAAATATTGCAATTCAGCAATTATCAATTGACATATTCAACAAAACTTGTCCAAAGACTTGCACAGAGGTTGAAACATTCAGACAGATACTTATACAACAAGATTTTGACATCTTCCCAACCATTCAAGGTCATTGTTCTGACTCATTGTTTGAATCGGTTTCAAAGTTGTCTAACATCTTTGACATGAGCAGCCTTCGAAAGACAATAGCCCAAACCTTCTTCAATTGCATGCAATCGAATGACAGTAGAGCATTGAAATGTATGTCTACATACTTGCCATTGTCTATGGTAAATGAAGCTTGCGCTGTTTCTAGTTGGCAAACATTTGTGCTAAATTTGGCTGAGCCTTTTAGCATTGGACATATAGAAGGCTGTAAATTTGCAATTCAATGGATGTGTGAGATGTTGGAAATAAATATTTCGATTTGGGACACATGTTTTTGCAACATTCAGGAACAATATCAATCAACAAGAAGATCTACAAAAGACATTTTCCTGTTGCAACATGAAACATGCAAGGTTCATTTGCATTTTCATCCACTAGTTAAAAAAACCTTTGACATAGGTTCTTTCAACATGGAAACAACAATGTCAAATGACCTGTATATCGATGGAAATAATAGCAACAAGACCAACCAATCGAAAATTGCCTCTAGTCAGAACATCAATAAAACATGTTCAACAGATACACAAACACAACAAAAAAGAAAAACATATGATAGTTTACAGAAACATTATCAAATGAAAAAACAAATGATACAGAATACAAAGACATCGGAGATAAAAAAAATATGCCTGATATCAACGCTGACTGGGCCAGTGAAAATATCAACATTCTTGAGCAAAATGCAAAGCGACCGTTCAAGAACCTTCGCTCAACAAAAAGTCATATGCGCTTTGTAGCAATGGAAGACTCCAAAAAACAAAAACAAAAACCAAAACCAGAACAAGCCAAGATCAACCAATCAAAAATTGATTCCAGCCACAATGTGAATAGAACATATTCAATAGATGCAGAAACACAAGGAAAAAATAAACAAATGACAATTTACAAAAACATTGTCAAATGAAAAAACAAATGATAACAAATACAAAGATATCGGACATGAAAACAACCACACCTGATATCAATGTGCACTGGTGCAATGAAAATATCAATGTACTTAGGCATAATGCAAAGCAACGATTCAAGAACCTTCGCTCAACAAAAAGTGAAATGCGTCTTGCAGCAATCGAAGCATTCAAAAAACAAAAGGAAAAACAAAAAGCGAAACAAGCCACAATTCAATATTTAAAAGCAATTGAAGATACACCCACGAATGCATGTTGCATATGCAAACTCCTATATTTTAGAAAAGATGTACGTTGTATCAATGAGCAAATGCTATTTTCATTGAGCTCATTGCCTTGGATGAATATGCCAGCTTCTTTTGCACTTGGCCTATACATTTGCAGATTTTGCAAAAAAAAAGTGTCCAATAGAGAGATTCCTGAGTTTGCAGTTCCATTAAACATTCGACGTAACACTTCATTGGCATCCGTAGATATGTTAACGCCATTGGAAGAACGTCTTGTTTCTCCAAGAATTGCATTTTCCCAAATACGTCAACTTGGTTACAAGCGATCTCAATTAGGCTTGACTGGTGCAATTATAAACGTCCCCTCGTCTTTGGACAAGATACAAAAGGTTTGGCCAAGAAACCTTGATGATGACATGACTATTGGAATTATGTTAAAACGAAGATTAGAATACAAAAATGCTTACATCGCTAGAAATGTGTGTCCTAATATTGTCATGGTCGCATTGAAAAGTCTTTGTGCTACAGATCTTTACAAATTAGAAAAAATTTGTATCGTTCCTGATTGGGAGACAAAGTTCACAGAGCTAGCAATGAAGGAGGACATTGACTTTCCATTTGACAATTGCATTGACGATGAAAACAGCTCAACAAGTTCGGATAAAACCAACAACAGCATTTCCGATACAGAGTTTGATGCAACAACTGAAACATTGGTCCATGGTTATGCTGAAACACAGCTTATTGATGATTTGTCTACCAAGCTTCTAGAAATTGCACCTGCTGAAAATCAAAAGCCTCTAGGCATTTTCCAGGACAAATTCTCTGAGGAGCTTAACTTCCCAACACTTTTCTATGGATGCAGTCAACCAGATGACATCTACAAACGGTATTGACATCAGCAAATATTCCAATGGGAGCTACAACATGAAAGTATGGCCTTTGAAGCTCATCCTACAAACTTGTTCTTTAAGACAGTCAAAGTATTGATACAACAAATTTCTAATGCTGCATGGATATCCATTCGCATAGGTGAATTGAAAGGGAAAAAACTAAAGGCAAAGGATGTCAAGTCACAAAACAGTCTTGAGAACATTGTAAAGTCTCCAATTGCATTTCGTACCTTGAAAACTATTCGAACATCTCCAGACTATTTTGAAAACATGAGGAAAGATATTTTTTCAATGGTTAGGCAACTAGGGCCACCAACTTTCTTTGTTAGCTTCACTTCTGCAGAACACATATGGAAACCATTGTGCAATGCTTTACAACATCTTCAAACAAAAGCAATTCCAATTTGACATTATCTCCCTCACAAAATGATATCGATGCCTTGATTAGGCAGCATCTTGTCATTTGCAGTCGCTATTATAGACACAAAATGAACTCGATGAAGTCATTGATATTGAAAAACAACTCCCTCTTTGGAACCATGAATGATTACTTTTTCACAACTGAATTTCAGCAAAGAGGAAATGAACATGATCATGGTCTTCTTTGGATTGAGAATGCACCAGTATATGGTAAAAATAGTAAGCATGAAATAACAACTTTTGTTGATAAATATATTTCAAGAGATTCTTCTTTGCTTACTGAAGATTTAAAAAAGATTCAAACCCATCGACACACACGTGCATGTAGAAAACATCGACGTTCTAGTTGCAGATTTCGATTTCCTATGTTTCCAATCGATGCTACAACAATTTTAGAACCCATTGACAATGAGCCGAACAATCTCGATGAGAAAACAAAGCTCCTTACTTCTGCTCTTAAATCTAACCAATATGAAAAAAACATATGCTTTGAATCATTTCTTCAAAAGCTGCATTTGGACAAAGACAACTACATTGTGCTATTACGTTCCTTGATTAAGCAACCTACGCTGCTGCTAAAAAGACATCCATCGGATATTTGGATAAATGCATTTGCAAAGAACATTCCAAATTTGTGGCAAGCAAATACTGATGCTCAATTCATTTTAGATGCTTATGCTACGGCAACATATGTAACTTCCTATATAACAAAATTAGACAGACCTATGACAAAGGCATTAAAAAAGATCAAGGAAGAGTCAATTGCAAACAAATCTGGACAACTCGAAACAATACACAAATTAGGAAACACGCTCTTAAACATGCAGCAAATGTCAATTAGACAAGCGGTCCATATTATTCTCTCTTTGCCTTTGCATTCATCATCAAGGAAAACAATTTTCATCAACACTGCTCCTGACGATAAACGAGTTGTTTCCTTGAAAAAACCATCTCTATTGAAAAAAGAATCAGATGAATCTGAAGACATACTTTGCCCTTCAATAATAGATAGATACATTGAACATCCTAGTGAACTTGAAACTCTCAGTCTTGCTGAATATGCTTCCTTCTATTGCTTCATAAACGGAAAAACAATCAAAAGAAATAGACCGTGCATTATTCGATATATACGATATAGACAAGAAAAAGATCCAGAAAACTTTGCATGGGAAAAGCTATTGATCTTTGTCCATTTTAGACACCTGAACAACTTTCTAACACATTCGCTCCAAACTTGGACACAAGCATATGAGCAATACAAGTCACAAGTATCAATTGTTGAGCAAGCATTCTTCCCTAAAGCAACTAGCAAATGGGGTGATCTTGACATTGCAAAGGATATTGTCGAAACACAATTGGAAGTTGCTAATTCCTTTGAAGCAACATCGGAACCCATGTATGATTCAATGGCTTTTCAAAAAATTGATATCCATAATGATCTTGTTCATAAAAAAAGAACTAGTCTAGAACAAGACCTAAACCTTTGTAATTTCAAAGAAAAACCTTTTCTACCTAACATGGAACAATATATTGCAACAAGAAGAAACCTAAACAATGAACAATAGTCTATAGTAAAAGAGATTGTTACTAGAAAAAAAACCAATCCTTCCAAGCCAATACACTTATTTCTAACAGGGAGCGCTGGTACAGGGAAAACACATACTGCAAAAGCTCTTTCCAATGCTCTTGTTCTGTTGTATGATAAAGAACTTGGAAGTGACCCATTGAAAAGAAAAGGCCTCATTGCAGCACTTGCTGGAAAAGAGGCATACAATGTTGATGGCATCACTGTCCATTCTGCTTTTAAACTTCCCTTAAATTCTGGCAACTTGCTCCCATTAAGTTCAAATACATTAGATATTCTTACGAAAGATTTTGATCAACTTCAAGTGTTGTTGCTTGATGAAGTATCTTTAATAGGTTCGCATATGCTTTATAACATAGACAAACGTATGTGCGAAATCAAGCATTCTCCAACAAATCCATTTGGAAACGTTGATGTAATTTTCTGTGGTGATTTATTTCAAGCTGAACTTGTGCATGATTCTTGGATTTTTGAATTTCCAACTTTCCGACAAAACAAATTCCCATATAGTTTTTGGCTTGACAATATAAAATCTTATGAACTTACAAAGGTTGTTAGACAAGAAAGTGACATTTTCATATCAATTTTAAATAGAATCAGAAAAAGCCTACAATCAGCTAGCGATATTCAATATTTAAATGCACACTGCCATAGACCAGCACCTGTTGATCCGACATTTCCATTCTTGTATTATCGGAACAAAGATGTCGATTCCCACAATGCAAAAATGTTGTCATATGTAGAAACAGAAGCATTCACATTCATAGCACATGACAGTAAAATTGATGAAGCTGACTTCAATTACGAACGGCAAAAAACAAATCGACTTCCCCAATCAATTGTATTGAAAAAAAACATGCTTGTTGAATTGATTGGTGGAAACTATCTCATTGAAGATGGGCTTGTGAATGGAACGGAAGCTATTTTCCGGCACTAAGACAAAACATGCTTAGACGTTATCTGGCTTGAGTTTCCTACTGCAAAGATAGGTGCGCTTACACGTACTAATATGCATTGGCTATACAACAATTCTATAAACCATACCTGGACACCTATCAAAAGAATATTAACACAGATCTTTGCTGGCAATAAAAGAAATTTTGTTAGGACACAATTCCCAATTCAATTGGCATGTGCTAGAACAATTCATAGAGCACAAGGTTTGACACTTGAAAAAGTTGCATTTGATCCAAAAGGGGTTACAAGGCATGGCCTTGTTTACACTGCACTTTCTCGTGTAAAAACCATTGAATGTCTCTATCTTGTAAACAAATTAGAAGAAAAGAACTTTACTGTTTCATCAAAAGTCCTTGCCGAATCAAGTAGATTAATAAAAGACACACCATTGCAATTTCAATATGGTCTAAACTCAATTCCTTGTAATCAACATCTTATTATATGTTCACTTAATACACGTAGTATGGTCCTGCACATTGAGGACATTGCACATGACACTGAACTATTAGAATCACACATTCTATGCCTGCAAGAAACTCATTTGCATTCGCCTCCTACGCACACAATGTTTGCAAATCAATACACATGCATTGCAACTTATTCGGTGCATGGTCTTGTAATAGCTGTCAAAAAAGAGATTCCAATCTTGCAAACTGCAACATACAATGAAAAATTCATTGAGGCAATTGTCCTTGATCTTAGACTTAATAACAACACCATGAAGATTATAAATATCTATATCAAACCAAATACTGAATTTGACAAAGTCAATTGTGCCCTCAATTGCATTTTGTCACAAAACAATAATACGAAAATGCCTATTGTTCTTGCCGGCGACTTCAACATTGACATGTTGAAGGAAACAATGACTAAAAAATTAATCCAGTCATATATGCAAACAAAAAAACTCAAACTAAAAACAAGTCATATCACAACTAGCTATGATTCTATGATCGATCACTTTTGGACAAATTTGGACCTCGATACAATTTCATTTACTATCTCAGACGCATATTGGTCTGATCATTTTAGCTGTTTTCTATCAATTCCTTTAGATTTAATATGATCTGCTTGCATTGCATATTTCAAAGAATATATCCATGATATCGTCATTGCCTTCTTTTATTTGAGTTTTTGAAATTTCAAAGACATTGATTCTCAGTTTTTGAAACTACAAGCAAAAACCAACATAGAAAAGCAAACTGGCATTTGGCAATTAACTTCTTTCTTCTCCTTTTGCAATGAACAAAATATTGGCCAATTCCCTTGCTTTTTCAACCTCCAATTTCCTTTTTTCCCCATGCATACTCTGACATGCCAACCATTTATTTGTGATGGCCATTGGCTAATATGCATTGACTATTTACTATGCGCAATAATTTGAAAAAAAAAATTGGAAAAAACAAAACAAGAGGAAAAAAAACATTGTTGC
Organism: Larix kaempferi; assembly: GCA_027924585.1. Classification (NCBI taxonomy): domain Eukaryota; kingdom Viridiplantae; phylum Streptophyta; class Pinopsida; order Pinales; family Pinaceae; genus Larix; species Larix kaempferi. The sequence continues at coordinate 12,709,641 of BSBM01000088.1, read as the reverse complement.
TTCAGCTGTAAACATCAAACAACAGCTCTTTGTCTATTTTTATAGACAAGAATCAATGTTTTCTTCTCTTGTAGCATTACATTTCAAATGCAATTACCTAAAATCTTTGCAATTTTTTCTATTCTATTCATTGACTATTGATTAATCCGAAACATTACTCACATAAACCTCAATCTTATGTACTTCTATTCATAGATATTCAAATTATGGTTGTTGACATGAACAAATTTGTTTCTTCTTTCTTATATGCCAAAACTGAATGCAATATCCCTTTCGAAAATTCTTGCTAATTCAATTTGCTTTAGTCTATATCTATAAAGATCTATGCTCTGCATGTGACTACTAATGGTTTCAGATCTAGCTCATTTTTCAGAATTGGTTAAAAAAAAAACGGAGTCACAAAAAATACACAAGACAAACAAATTTGCCAGAAGCAGATCATTGTTGCAATGACATCTGCATTGAGCACCCCATCTGCCGAAGCAAATGTCTCTTCTTCACAAGACATGGCAGAGACAGGATCAATCGCAGCTGCCTCATTTCCTATTTCAAATGCAAAAACAAGCAGTCCAAAAAGGTAATCTTGCTTTGCATCGAACCTAGTCTTTTTTTTCCTTTTTTAGATTTCTGTTACTTAATTTTTTTCTCTTCTACTTAAATCTTAGTTAATTTATTTCAGCCATTTTCTTGTACATGATCCCTATTTTTTCCCATGTGCTTGCCTAGAAATCATGTAATTTTCTATACATAGCTACCAACAATTGCAAAATTTAATTGCTACTTTCTATGTTCCATCTTCTTATGTCACAGATTAAAGCAAGCACTTGTTCAGTCTTCATCTATTGTAGACTTATGTACTATGTCTCATGCAAATGTTTTTGAAGGAGATATTTTAATTGTCTATGGCCCTATGCAAAATCGTACACAAAATTCGCCTGTGAAGACAAAGATTCTGCATGCAGACCTTGTAGATAAACATGGTTTCATGACAATTACTATTACCATGAATGACAACCTGGTCAACATATTTGGCAACTTCTTGTTGCCTGGTAAAAGTGTCTGAATTACTGGATTTGAATTAAAGAAAAGAGGCCAATATGATCGTGGAGATGCTATAAACTCCATAGCAATATTGCCTTCCAGTCACATTGAAACAATAGATCAAATATGTAAAACACGTTGTCTTCCTCCAGACACTACAATTGCCGAGCTAGTTTCATCTGATGAGGGATATGTTGTTGGTTCAGTTGCTGCTATAGTAGTTGCATGCGAATACAAAAACAAACAATTGGATTTCTACATCAGGGATGGCGAAACTCCAAATGACTATGCAACTGTACTGTCAACTTGCTTTTGCTCTTTCCAAAGCTCATATTAATTTTATTTTTTTGTCGTTTCATTGTTAATTGCTAATACAACTGCACTTTCCTCTAGGTTCATATGTATTTGTCAATTGCAAATTATTTATACATTTTTTCCTGACTTTTTCTTTTTCATTTTCACAGTTTCAAGTGAGCGACAATTATAAAAACTTCTTTCTACAAGTGCAGCAGCAGCTTGCATAGGACGAGCCACCACTCGATTTATTTAAAAACATCGTTCGACCAGGCTCAAAAGGCAGTCATCTGATGAAGGCCTCCCAGGCCACTTTTATTGATCCACTCAATGACGAGTTTGCAATTCAAGATTTGCTTATGATTGTTGAAGCTAAGACACAGGTCAGAGATGCACTTCATTGTTCTCTGTTAAACTATGAAATTGCTGCAACAATTCTTCTAATTCATAGCAAAAAAAAGAAAAAAGGAAAAACAACATACTCTATTTGTCTTTTCACATATGTTTTGTCTTGTCAGCTCTCACCAACTGTTTTAAAAATCACCTATTCATTATATTTTATCATAAACAAGAAACAATCCACATCAACTGTTTTATTAACAAGATTATCTATCTAATCCATATTCATGAAATCAACTATGTTATAGCTAGAAAAAATCTTATCTCAACACTGTCCCAGAACATTTGCGTATGCCCATGTCTTTTGCAACACCCTATTTGCATTTATACTATTACAATATTTAAAAAGAAAATATGTTTCTTTTTTTCCCCAGCTTTTGTTTCCAATACTTTTAGCAATAGATCTAATTTTTTTCTCCCTTTCTTCTTAGCAACTTGTATTTACTCCTGCACTATTTCTATATTTTTGTACTTATCTCATACTCCATATATTTCCTATCTTGAAAATTGCAATAGATATATGGAATGCTCAAAATTAAAAATGCTTTTCCACCGCCATTCCAATGTACATGTGCGGAATCCAAGCTTCCAATGATCCAAAGCACCACATTTTGTTCTTTTTGCAACCAAGAAACAGCTCCAGCCTATGAGCATATGTTGCAATGCAAACTGGAAACAGATCAGGGCATCCTCGAATGCACTCTTCGAGGTGCACAGCTGAAAGAATATTGTCCAGTTGTTGCAGCTGTCTCATATGAACAATATTGCCAAGCTGTCACAACAACTATTCGTCATCTGCGCAAATTCAACCAACAAGGCCTATTCACTCTTGCAATGAACAACAGAATAGTAAACTGCAAAAAACTCTGGACACAAGGTATGCAGAATCAACTGTTAAAACAACAACCTTTCTTAATTGTTGTTGATAATTTACCCACCTTTGCTATCTGTCACTTTCGATTGCTTTAAATAATAGTTGTTTTTTTTCACTATCAGTGATCAATAGCTATTAGCTATAGTCTTGAAATTCAATGATGATAGACTAATGTCAATATGCATTCACTTTATTAGCATACAGTTTATTTAATCATGTTATAGAATACAACTTATCTAATAACGCATCTGTATTTGTGACCCAAATCTTTTACCTTTTGTCTCAAATGCTTTGATTCAAAGACACAATTTTTGAACTTCAAACTATTCATTTCGTCTCAGTGTCTATGAAATAGCTTTTTATTACAATATAGTCTGTCTGTACATTTATACTAATTTCTGTCGATTTAGTCACAGAAATAGCAGAAATTATAGGTACATTTAAAATATTCGTGAATATGACCAAGGTTTAGCCCCAAATTCACATGTAACATGTTTTGCTGTCAACATTCTCATGTTTTAATTTTTTGTAACATGTTTTGCTTTCAATTATCAATTGCTTTTGATATTAATATTTTTCCTTTCTTCAATGTACAGGAAGCAAATTTCAGTCCCTTGTCATTACACTGACCACGGCAATTTCAACTCATAGATTACAAAGAGCATATCCAGCTCTGACAAATACTTATCTGCATTTGCAATAGCTAAGATATAAAGAAAAAAAAACTTGACTGAAATTTTGTTTTTTTGATATAGTCAATGTAATTATACATGCAGCATGGTCGATTGCCATGGTTTTGTACCAGTACATATACAACAACAGTCTATGCATCTGACATATTGACAGCCTCTGTTGTCACTATTTTGATACAAAGCTATAGATATATATACAGAAACATAACTTTATTTAAATGCTTCTCCAGTTGTGGATACTTGTCTTAAGATTACAATTCTGCTTTTTCATACTATATACTCTCAAACAATTTTGTATTTATTTCATTGTTCCCTGACTAGGAAAGTTGTTTGCTACAAAAGCTCATAACTTACTTTAAGCAAACAAATCCACTAAAAGTAGCCAGTTCATTTGGATTGTGTTTGAAGCATGTCATTTGAACAATACCACTTTGCTTTTGTTTCCAGTGGCTTCATCCACACAATCTATAAGAAGGCATCCAAGTTCAATTGATTAACAATGTTTTATAGTATTGACATTTGACTTTATCTTGCGTGCACTGGAGATGTTCGTTCATTCTTGGTTGTTAAAGTGCCCATTATTAGGCTGCTATGAGGTACACAGATCATTTTTTTTAAAGTTCCTATCCCAGATTATTGCAAAATAGAAAAAAAGCCATATATGTTGTTTCTTTTTTTTAGAGTCTTGTTTAAAATCTCCTTCCATTCCAATAACAGTTTATCGTAGGTTATTGCAAAATACAGAAAAACCTGATGTGTTGTTTCTGTTTTTGAGAGTCTTGTTTGAAATCTCCTTCCATTCCAATAACAGTTTCTCGCTACTAGGGTAACTGCCTATTCCCACAGGTCCAAACATTGATGGTATATAGCATATGCCGCATGATATTCTATATCTTACTAAATTTGATGCAACCCTTCAAAGACAGTGAAGCAGCTTGATTACCAAATTGAAAGAAATTGCTTCTATCTAAATTTAAAAAACCTTGATTTTTGTTAATTAGATTGAAGACTAATACTAATGTCAAATTAATTGTAACTTAATTTAGAGAGGAGTGATCTGAGCTCTAGCACCACTCTCAAAGTTATGTATCTTGATAGTGTTGTAAATCATCTATAACAGGGAAAATATTATGGTCTGTTATGACAAATTGGTTATTAGTAGCATAGATCCATCGTTCACCATCTTATCTCTGCATCTATTAAGTGCTGAGTGAGATAAAAAGCATGATGTTAAAACTTGATGTATTTTGACCTCATGCAAGGTTAAGATGGATCTAAGTTAGTTTATTCATAATTGTTTAATAATATATATATATATTGGTATTACGGGAATTATTTAGAGAAATAAGACATGGGCTTTTTTTTCCATTTCTCTAGCATTGCATTCATGCACACACAAACGAAGTGTTGAAAATATCCCCCCACTTAGGTTCTAAAGCACCTCACTCCTCTCAGCACAATTAAATTCATTCTACAATTAATCTTTTTGCTTGATTTTGTCTTTATTATTTTTTGTTTTCTTTGCCTTTATTAGTCAAGATTTACAGGAACTGCATTGGGCATCCTGAAGAACACTTATTTTCTTCCTGAATTTGTACATTTCAATTTAATAGTCTAATAAGATGGTTGTCCAAGCTTCTTGGCCTTTTAGTACAGATCCAATATATTATTGTTTTCCTTGGCTTCATTGGATAAACTTTACGAGCACTAGTGCATTGCCTATCCCAAATAAGTTTAATCTTCTTCCTCAATTTATAACTTTCAATTTAATAATATAAAAAAATGCTTGTTCAACTCTCTTGGCATTTTATTACAGATTATATATGTTTTCCTTATGTACCAAGGGTTGGGTTGTATTCTTTGCAAAAATTGCTATTATGCTTTATTTTCTGAGAAATATCTGTACATTTGTTTTACCAATTGTAAGGCTGCCCTGTAATTTGACAATAAGGGAATTTATGTTACTCATGTCATCAAGTTTCATGTAAATTATGTTTCATGTGTCATTCATAAATTATTTTTCCACATGGCTTTCCTCTAGTATGAGATTAATATGCTCTCTTCCCTTATACAAATATTTGGTGGCTTGAAAACAAAAAAGGTTCATCCGTTGGGCTATTTTTTTCCCTATAAACAACATAAGCATAGGCTTATTTATTCCAAATTCAGTAGAATCATTCTGCTTCCTGTTTCAGTTTTCATTTTTGAATCGATCGAACAAAATCTTGGTATTAACATGGCCTCCCTGACAGTGCTTTAAACAACTTCTTTGCACTTACTCAAATATGTTACATTTATCACTAACCTAAAATCTAATTGCACATTTAAAAAGTGGCCTCTCCAAAATTTTATATACACTTAAGAATCAATATTCGAAATTTCATCAACTTTGCTGTAACACTTTGGATTTTTTTTTAAATGCAAGTTGTATTTTGTGATTTAAAATATATATGTATTCTATACATATTATTAAAAGAAATCAAAGGCTTAATATTATCCTACAGAATCACAAAGTAAGTTGTGCTTTTATGTTTCAAAATAGTAATGTACTTTGTATATATTATTAAAAAACATCAAATTCTTAATATTGTCATCAAGAGTTAACTTATTATGATGTTTGTGATTTTCTAGAGAATGGCTGTTAGGATTTAGCCTTAGCTACTTGCTATCATCCTCAATGGCCCCTTCAGTTCTTCCTATGAGCTTTTTATAAACTCCATGGCCTAGTTCTCTAAATTCAATAATGTCTCCCCTCCCTACAACTTCAATGGTGGGAAATGTTGAGCTCACCTTCTCGTGTCTCTCATTTCCTTACAGGGTCATCCTGATTCCGTGGCTCTTAGTCTATTCTCCTAGCATGTGGTGATTGTAAGGGATAGTGCCCTCAACGCCACATGGTTCACAAAGCCTCGACGCCATCCACTATAATTGCATGAAATGTTGTAGAACAATAGACGTTTTACAATGAGAATGGACTTGAATGAAAATTTAATGGTATTTGACGAAACTTGCAAGGCTTCATCAATTGATCTTATGTACTTAAAATCCAGAAACTCAGAAGTAAGTTTACACTTACCCCTATGCAAAAGCCTTCTTCATTATACTAAATAGAAATTGGATTCAACTTAGGGACTTGATTCTGGGGTAAATGTAGCCTCTACATAAGCCCTAGGTCCAATCTATGACCCTTCATCGAATTCTCTCTATGCGACTCATTTGGATCAGTTTTCCAAAACAAATTTTTGGGTAATGACTCACATAATGACATCAACAATGCATTATGAAAAATCAATTTCAGAAGTGACTAGACAAAGCACTGCTCCACTACTACATATGTTTGCTTGTGTAGACGTGGACTGCAACAAAGGTTTTTTTTAACCAGAAATTAAGCTAGTAGTCAAAGAATACACTTGGACCTAGAAGCTGCATTATAAACAAACTTTTTTTCCTTGTAGAACATGTTTTGAAATAGCGCATATCACCAGCCACTATGACAATACCACCAAGTTTGGATGGTAATAGAAATTTCCTTGAAAACATACTTGGTTGGATGCAATAATGGAAGTACATCATCTAATTAATGAAAAGTACATCATCTAATTAGTAAGGGCCCTCTATGGCTCACTTAGCCGTCTACCTTTCAAACTAGTAGGTGCTCCCTTTAGTTGAGACACTTGCTAGAAATACAAGAATATTTCCCCTTACCCCAAGTATGAAAGCTACAATCCCCTTCAGTGAAGACAACAAAATCATATCCCCTAGAAAACATAGAGGCTTCACAAATCACTAGCCTAGACTCGACTGTGCTAGGAATATCAAGCAAAGGTAGAAAGGAAGAACAACCAATTTTGGTAATCTTGGAACCCTTTTTCAATCCCTCTAGACAAAGAGAATACTGAACAAGATCAAGCAACAACAACCAATCACACCAATTCAAAATCCACCAATTTAAGATCGAAAGAAAGAATGTAGAATCATAATTAAGAATATATCATGCCTACCATCCTAATAGTAGATAATGACAAGAAACTACCACTGAAACTTATTCTAGTCCTCCATTGTTTCCATCTTATATGCTTGGTTCATTTGTATTTATCCATGTAATTTAAGGTTAAATAGAACTATTCCAAAATATAAAAAACCTGGAATTTGATAATGTTCCATTTCCTTTCCAATTTGTAAGTCATTACACCAATTATAAATCTATGATCACAACCTTTTAAATTCAAAATCTAACAATTATTGTAAAAATAAATAAAATATATCATTAAAAATCAAAATAAAATAAACATCATTACATATTTATTAAATTAACTAATATATATAAACATTATATATATACCTATAAAATCATTCTATCAACATATAAACATAATTATGAATATTAAAAAATGATACTTCCATTGATTCATATTCATCATTCCTTGAGTATTGCCTTACATCCAAAAACGAGGGACTAAAAAGTCAAAATATATTTCATATGGTTTTGACATATATATAATTTTTTAAAGTTTGTTTATTATATTAATTATTAATTTTTAATTGTTATGGAATTTAGCATATTTTTGAATTGTAAAAGAGCTATGTTTAATAGTGTTATGTTTGCTAGTGGCTTTCACAATTGATAAAAAAGGTTATGAATAAGAATTGATAACATGCATAGTTAACATGAGCAATATAAATCACCATGAATGAACATCATTTTTACGTGAATTTTGTAATGTCTTATAATTTAATGCCAAGCCTCTTACACCTCCACAAGAAAGTGATTTAAAAACAAAACTTTCAAACAAACATCAATAACATTTAGTCAAATTCATTTACAAGACTAGAATCTTGATTGTTATCATTAACTAGATATCAATAAATGTAAATGGCTCTAAGACAAACCAAAAGACTAAAGAAATCTAACACAGAGTACCACTATAATAATTACAAAATAATTTTCAAAACATATTTTAATGATTACAAAATATGTTCTAATAATTTTCAAAATATATTCAAAATAATTACAGCTTCCATTGCATGTATTATAATTTTATGCCCACTTGTTATTTAATAATGTTCCACTCCACTACAACATGTTATTTAATAATGTTCATGTCCAAAACAGGTTTATGTTCAATAAATAATGCATTGTTAACAAACAACAATTGCTAATGCAATGTCGGGGACATTGCCACCTCATCGTGGCTCTTGTTTACAATTCATGTATGTATAGATATCTTTAAAAAAGATATGTTTTATCTTTTACTATTGATTTTATTTCTTGAAAATAAATAACATAATTTGGACTTGGATTGTCATTATTAAGATGATCACATACTCTTCATCATATTGGGGATTGCAATGATGTTATGGTGATGATGATGATGGTTCTTGATCTCCATGAGATCAACTTTGATATATGTGGATCTTAAAAAAGAAAGGAGTCACTTAGCTAATATAGTATTAAGAAATAAATTAGACACTAAAATTGACCTTCCAGTAAGTGAATGACGAGTTTTCTATTCAATCTTTTTATAATATACAATTGAGAAATAAGATAGACAATACAGACCTTCCACTAAGTGAATGACGAGTTTTCTATTTAATTTATAAATGCACATACTCATGTTAGATGAAAAGTCTACTCGAATCTCAGTCAAGTAACCCAAATCTATGTATTGTGTTTACTATGTAAATCTCAATGTGTCTAGACAACAAATTATTAAGCTTTAATGGTTGTATCTTATACCCATGATTGTAAAATATATTTGTATTGAGATAATTCCATGAATTTAATTAAAGATATCCATATTTAAAAATAGTAACCTTCAACAATGTAGAAACCACCCACTTATCCAAATAAGTGGAATGTATGAAGTTGTTCAAATTTGAATTCAATGTAATTTGATATATATTTATATAAATACGTTTTACAATATAGCTAATTTAAACATAAAAATACTTGGTTTAATAAAAAAATATATATATTTTTTAAGCAACATATACCATATCAATGTTACATATATAACACATATCACCCACTTAAACTACAGAAAACATCTCTTGACACAATAATATATTTAATTATTATTTATTCAAATGTCTAGACTCTCATATCACTCATTATTTGATTTGATTTGCATTATGCATTAATATCTTGACACAATAATATATTTAATTATTATTTATTCAAATGTCTAGACTCTCATCACTCATTATTTGATTTGATTTGCATTATGCATTAATTTCGAGACATCATGATGCAATCTGTAGCTGTATCGTAAGCTAATCTAGATGCTTTATCACTCTCATATGGAATACAAGATATAATTTGTGTTTGCATGTAAGGATTTAAGATGCTCTTTTGGTTTGTTGTTATTCGTCATATAGCAAAAGCTTACTTCTTAATTTGTTTGTGGTTTTATTAATTTGTTAAATATTTTAATTTTTTTTACAAAGATAATTAAGACATTGAAATTGGAATGATAACGAAAATTAAACTAGAGTTGTATTTTAAAAAAAGCAGAGTATATTATATAGTTGAGTATTGAAGAAATTGTAATGCCCGATTCATTTGTCTATCTTTATACAAGGCCTTCCTTCTTCAAGCTAGGTAAAGGGCAATGTATTGGCTGTCTCTACACAAGGAGATAAAACTTCCTAGAGGACATGCCTTCATTTTATGTGTAGACAATCAATAAGGATCACACCATAAAGCTTGACCCATCAATCATCAGGGACTCTAATTTGTTTTCCACAAAATACAATTTGATTTGGAAGTTTCATGGCATTTGGTCATCCTTGAAACAATTGAATGCTTGGATTTAGAAATCCTGGGGGCATATCCTGCATAAATCGATTAAAATTCACCCTCTAGCAAATGGATTTTTCATTTTGGAGTTTAAATATGGGAAATAACATGGTCTTGTCAATGGATAGGGACCATGGTTCTAGGGTGATGTTGGTCTCTTCATGTAGCCCTGCGATCCCATATTTGATCCTAAATAAACTAGTCTCACAAAAGTTCCTATCTAGATTTGTCTTTTGAGCCCCCCCTTGGAGTTCTGGAATATGCAATTGCTAAAGGTGGTTGAGATGCTCTAGGTACATTCATAGCCCTCGACCTCAACACATATGAGAACACCTTGAATACCTTTGCTTGATTGTGCATACATGTAGACCTAAGTAATAGTATTCCCACTCAAACCATGTTGGATTATAGGGACTCAAGGTGGATACAATCTCTAGACTATGATAATATAGCCTTTAGATGCAGACAATGTTTAAAAATAGTCCATAGGCAACTAGTTGACCAAAATGTTTAAGAGCCTTATGGAAAATTTAACAAGAACAAATAACCCTCTCGGTGGAGGAACTACAAAATGCATAGTCATTAGGTGAACTCAAATTTTAGGAGGGTTTTGTCCCCGATGTTCCCATCATCCCTCATTCAACATCTCTTGTGTATTCAAATCCTCAAGTTCCCTCTACCCAAAAGAACCATATATCCATTTATCTATAGAGGGGAATAAATATGAGACTATGGACATTATTATCCCTACTTAGTGTTCCATGTCACTACTTTCAACTCTCCCTCATGGGTTTGGTAAAAGGCAGCATGAATCAAATTATTCTTCAGGTGGTGACTCTCTGGTGGATCTCTCAGCAAGCCACTTCTAATGCCTAAGTTTTGAACCTACACATGGTAGTTTTTGGTCCCCTTGTAGCACACATTACTTCATATAACTGGAAGGAGGCCAATAAAAAAAGGAATACAGAGATTGCATTTTTATTTTTATTTTTAATTTTTTATATTCGTCTTTTTAGCCTACAATCTTTTTTTTTTACACATCTATATAATGGATTGTTCCAATATGTAAAACAAATCTGGAATACTTCCTTGTTTTTAAATACATTGTTCGAATTAATTAAATGTACCTCTAATCATTCACTTAATAATTGGTATATGATATTTTTCTTATTAGGAATATTTAATATAATCTTAAGAAATAAATGAATATAATCAATTTCGTTTGAAGTCCTGTTTATGAAATGATTCATTTAGTTAGCTGTTTTTTGAGAATTCCCCGGCGGTGGAGATCCCGACGATCACAACAATACGTTCCGAGAGGATATGAGGAATTTTACTAATCATTCCGATAGTTAGAAAATGTTCAATTCCGAGGCCAAATGTGAAAATTACTGTTATTGGAAAAAAAAATTAAAACAATCGCCCATCGTGGGGCTCGAACCCATGACCATAAGGTCAAGATCCTTGCGATCTACAACCTAAGCTAGACGAGAGATATGTTTAATAAGTAATGTAGTAGACTCTTTGATTTTATGGCTTCTCGGAGTTTGGTGTTAGACTCTTTGATTTTAGGGCTTCACAGAGTTTGGTGGTAGACTCGTTTTGGGAATATATGTAGTAATTTAAAGGTTTCTTTATTTTTATTATTTTAAGTTGGTATTAATATTATAATTATAATGTTATAACGCATATTTCATTAAAATTGGACATATTCTAGTCCAAGTCATTTTGAAGACGGGTTAAAAACAACTTTTCTAAACCCCAAAATCAAGCAAAATCTGGTTCCAAAAGTGCCAAATCCAGGTTCCAAAAGTGCAAAAACCAGTTCTAAAAGTGCCAAATCCGGTTCCGAAAGTGCCAAAACCTGTTCCAAAAGTGCCAAACCCGGTTGCGAAAGTGCCAAATCTAGGTTCCAAGAGTGACAAAATCGGTTCCAAGAGTGCCAAATCCGGTTCCAAAAGTGCCCAAAACAGTTCCGAAACTTCCAAATCCGTTTCCAAAAGTGCCAAATCTAGGTTCCAAAAGCATACTTTTTCTTTTGATATTGCCACTTTTGAAATCGGTTTTTGCGCTTTTCCGATATGATAAATATGATAATGGCACTTTTAGAACCTGATTTTTCCCTTTTGAAAGGCTACTTTTGACACTTCCAATACTTAATTTTGAAATTTTAAAACAGATTTTAACACTTTCAAATTCTGATTTTGCATTTTCGAAAACCAAACTTGACACTTTACAAGAATTATAATCACAGTGAAATTGAACATACTAGCATAAGCAAACATTCAAGTGTATTATTCACAATTGACCTCACATCACTCATGCCATTCAGGTGCAGCAAGCAAGGCCATAATCGATCTAACAGGAATGCGTTATTGACATCTTGACAATTATATGTTTTTGTTATAATATAGTTCCCTTCCTCGTTACAAACATCATGTTTTTCTTTCGAGTCATCTACAATCACTGTATTTGTAGCATCCCAACCATGGATCAAAATGTCCCAAACTTCGTAGATTAAATATTTTTTCATTTCTCTTTTAAATTAAGGGTCGACCAACCCTTCTTGTGCTTAGTATATTTCCAGTCTTCACCAATCAGGATATACATGAGTTGACAACCTGTCCTTCGTAGGTTGAATATTTGCACAATTCCCTCATAAATGAAGGGGCGATTGACCCTTCTTCTGCCCAATATTATTTTCATACTAGTTCTAGATTGCAAGAAGGGTCTTCTGATCCTTATTGTGTTCACCATTCTGAATACATATGAATTGTTGGATATTGGTGTTCACAATTATCTACTAAACGAAGGGTCGGCCGACCCTTCTTGTGCTTAGTATTTTTCCAGTCTTGACCATTCTAGTTATACATGAATTGACGTCCTAGCCTTCGTAAGTTGAATATTTTGACAATTCCCTCATAAATGAAGGAGCGACCGACCCTTCTTTTGCCCAGTAATATTTTCATAATAGTTATATACTGCAAGAAGGGTCAGTCGATCCTTCTTGTGTTCACCATTTTGGATAGAGGTGAATTGCTAGATATTGGTGTTCACAACTATCTACTAAACGAAGGGGAGGTTGATCCTTCTTGTTGATAGTCGGAAGTCAGGAAAAATATTATATGTTTATATGTTATAAATTGGGTAACATTCCTTAAAGAGAAATCATAAGCTTTTGAGAAGTTTAAAATTTTTAAAGCAATGGTTGAAAATGATACAAATATGAAAATTAAATATTTAAGGTCATATAATGGAGGAGAGTTTACCTCAAATGAATTCAATGAGTTTTGTGAAACTTGTTGACACACTATTTTTCAATTTTGAATGGGAAAATGATTGATAAAAATAAGTCTTGATAGAATGTAAAAATGGTGAGAATAGCCCCAAGTCCTGAAAAAAATGGTTCATATGACCATTTCCTATACCAAAAAGGAGCTAAAGAACTGAGCGAAGTTGTTTGGAAGTCATGCGAAATGATCAATGGTAACAATTGCATTGGAGAAGATCGACGATGGAAGATGAGTTTCGCCGGAAAATAAGAGAGATAACTAGTGGAATCGAAATCCCCTAAAAAATTAAAGGGTGATGCTAAAGGATAGAAATGATCGAAGATTGTTGGCAGCGAAATGGATAGATCGAAGACAGGGGAAAGGTTTCGCTGTGGAAGAAGCGAGGAGGGTAACGAAGATAAAGTACGCTGAAAAGTCATGTCAAATGATGCTAAAGGCACACCAAGATCAATGGTTATTCGATAAAGGGCGGTTAGATCGACGACCCATAATCTTTTTGCATCGCCAACATGCACGACGAAATGGAGGTCAAAGTGGTTGCGAAATACCATACCACTGTACACATGTCGTCTCCACATCATTTCACAATAAGAGAAAATGGTAAGGAAAACCACCCTCCTGCATTGCGAAAGCACCTTCGGGGGTGCATAAAAGACAAGGGCACGTCAAAAGTTCACTTTTGTCGTTTGAACGACGAAGGATTGGAACATATTTTATTCAACCTATTTGTGCCAGGAAGGTCTTCCGAAACTCATGAAAGTAACTAGAACTATTTACATAATGGAAGGAAGTAGTGAAACAATCCCTTAGAACATTGAAACTATGAGGATAGAAGAAACCCTAGTGGACTGAGATAGTGAAATTTGTGACCCCATAATGGTTAAATTATCAGTTTCAAAAATAAAAAGCAAGTTGGATGGTTTATATAAACAAAATTTGGATGTGCACAATGCTTATAAGTCTCGTTTTATCCATTTATGTCTAGAACAAGCTTTAGGGTTTCCAAAATTTGTTTCATGGTGTACAGTAAATTATTCTCATATTGAAAGAGTCATTATGAATTCATCAAGAACGAAAATTATTTTCCTTGTAAATGCGTCTACCGTTAGGAAATCTCTAGCAGTACCCTTGTTTTCCTCCCACGACCAGGAAGATTTTGCCAAAGAAGCCCTAGTTAGCCAGTATAGAGAGTCATCCTTTGAGACCAAACAAACCTTCATGACCAGTTGTCTGAAACCCAACCTTTCCATTGATAACACCCCTATCCACTTGACATTAATTTCTTTAATGAAAATTCATAGTTAGTTTTGTCACTCATTTCACAGGTTTTAGGGTTTGATGATGATTCCATGGTCAGAGAGGTCCAATTAAGTTTTATTTTTAGATTAAGTGTTGGTAAACAAACAAACAGTAGCAGAAGCAATGCATAAGTTGTTTCCAATAGTTAGGAATGTTGTTGATTCATAAATTAATCTGATGACTAGCAGAGATCTAGAAAAAAGTACTTTGAATTTGGCGGTATCGTCTGATGATAAGGTCACAAAAATGAAATTGAATTTGCAGAAGACAAACAAACAGTAGCAGAAGCAATGCATAAGTTGTTTCCAATAGTTAGGAATGTTGTTGATTCATAAATTAATCTGATGACTAGCAGAGATCTAGAAAAAAGTACTTTGAATTTGGCAGTATCGTCTGATGATAAGGTCACAAAAATGAAATTGAATTTGCAGAAGATAATAGTCCTTGATAAAATTCACCTACACAGACAGTCTGGAGAGGTGATTTATACTGATTTGATGAAAGCTACTTTGAAAGTGGCAAACCTATAGAATACAATGAACATGCCAAAAATCCAGTTGAGGCAAGAGAAAATAGAGAAAAAAGCTCATCAGCAGCAAATAAAAAGATTGCAAGATGACCTGGTCGAGAGAAATGATGAACCAAATAGAGGGGAGGCAAGTAAAAAACTTTTAGCTGAGAAAGAAAACACTATCCAATTACTTAAGAAAAAGGTTAAAATTCCAACAACTTAGTTAATGCAAGCCTCTGAATTAATTGTGTTAGAACAAGAAAAATAAACTTTATCTCAAGAATTGGATGACTGTAGAGCTAAATTGCTCAAGTTTGAGGAAAAAAAGGTAAGTTGGGAGAAAGATAGATTGAGTCTTAAGACTCAAATTGAATATCTAAAGGAAAAACTGGAAAATACAACACAAGAGAATCAAGGAACAGATCAAGGCAACAAAGAAGCAAGCACATATGATATAATTCAAGCTATGTCCCAAGTTAGCTTGAAAGAGGTGGAGATAAAAGAACTAAAAGAAGAAAAACAAAGACTAGAAGAGGAAAATCAGAAAAAGGAAAATGAAATAAAATAGTTGACAAATAACAATAAAGAATTGGTAAGAAGAAATCAGAGGATGATAAGTCAAGTGATAGGACAACTAGCATTGCAAGGTGCAAAGCATTTGATTTGGGATTCAATCATCAATGAGGCTGCAAAATTCAGGCCTTATTTAGATTTTATGAAGACAAAGGAAGCCATAGCAAATGATAGCTTACAAAGTTGTATAGCAATGAGAGAAGTTTTAGATATAAACCAAAAGATACAACCCAGGATACCATAAGTTTCTTAAATACTATGGCAGAAAATGATCTGGAATCAATGGCTATCAAAAACATGGTAATAGTCATAACTTGGACTAGGAGAGTCCTTGGAAAACATTCTCACATTGAGAATGTTTAGGCGAGAGCGAAACAGATGAAGAAAAAGGTTGAAGCCTTCAAAACATGATTTGAAAAGCTAATACAAAAGGGACTGGCTTCTTTTTTGGATGAAAATAATGAGTTAATTTCCCAGAACAATTATAAGGATTTACTATTTAACATCAAAAGGAACCATGAGCAATTTGAAGGTTTGAATCATGTTCTAACAGGGAAAAGTATACTGAAGAAAATCTCAGAGGATTTTGAAATTCTAAACCAGCTGGTTATGATAGGTGAAAATACTCCTCCAACTTCCATTGCAGAGCACATAGAGATGAAAGTTATGGTTGAGGAGATGACTAGTTATGAGGTACCTTCTACAGAGCAATGGAAGACATTCAACATTTATTTGCATGTGAATCCTATGTTCCCAATATCTGTTGTGAAAGTACCTAACACATAGGTATAGCTATGCACTTCATCAACTGAATAAAACAATTACATTAGATTAGATTAGAAAAGCTAGGATTTTGCAAATTTGAAATTGTATAAAAATATCTCAATCTCCATTTTCATGGGGAAACTTAATAAATTACAAATTATACAATCCAAATTTGAAATTCCAAAGGTGAAAATATATCTTAGTCCTCATTTTCGTAGGGCAACTTAATAAATTACAAATAAGATATTTAACAACCCTTTCACTAGGGTTAAGGATTGTGGATCATGTAACCATTTCACACAGTTCTATGACAGATTTGGAGTGTAATCTTGTTCAATAAAAAATTGGTCTATGATGTGATTTCAAGGCGATTCCAATGGAAACAAAATGTGGGAGAGGAATCTACTTGTAACCATGGGAAAATTCAGTCGATGGGATGAAGGTGAAATCCTCAACACTTACCTCGTGGTCATGTTGGGCTCTCAACAGGTCGCTGCCGAAGAAAAACGAATTGGCGAAGTGTGCCAATGGCGGGTGGGGGGGGGGGGGGGTGTTTTCAATTTTAAAAATAGTATTTCAAATCACATGCGTGAAATGGACATATCATGCCTGCGAAATAAACATATCGCACAAACGATATATTAACATAAAAAAAAATTCATAACTTAATCATAGACATCGCATAAATGTTGATAATGCCATGACATTATTGATCTTAGGGGTTAATTATTGATAATTTCATGCATGAGGTTCTTAGGGGTTAAGGGTATTAATCTATTAATCGTTTTAGTGTGTTTATGTACATAATGTTTAGGGGTTATTTATTAAAGTGGTTAAGGTTTATAATGTATAAGGGTCTTTATGGGCCAAAATGTTAGTGGGTTAGAGGGATAGAGGTTAGGTACAATGTTTTTGAGGTCATGATTTCTATGATTCACATTGTTTGATGTGGTTTATGTGTTGAAGGGTTACATTGTATAAAGTGGTGATTTTATTAAAAGGGTCATATGGGTTAGGGGTATAGAGTGTTTTGGGTGGTTGAGGAGGAACATGTGTTGAGGGGTTAGTGTGTTAGCAGCTACAATGTGTCTCTAGTCAAGGTAGTTGGCTATTATAACATATTAAGGTTTTAGTGTACTAAGGCATTAATGTGTAAGGGGTCATTGTTTGTTTAGAGTAATAGTTCGATAGGTGGGGATACATAAGAAGTGAAGGGTCATAGTGTATTAAGGGGTTTAATGCCATTACTAGGTAGTTATTGGTCATAGGGGTTTGAGGTCAATATGGTCACTAAATGGTCATTACGTATTAAGTGTTATGGTGTATTTGAGGTCTTTCTTTTAGGTCATAATGTATTAGGGGTTGATTGCATAGTGGGTCATAGGGGTTAAAGGTCATACTCGTGTGTTAAGGGGTTAGTGCATTTGAGTTTATTGTATGTTAAGAGGAGATTTCTTTAAGGGTAATAGGGGATAAATGTCATAGTGTATTAGAGTGTTAGTGGGTCAATATATGAGTGAGTTAAGGGGATATGATTTTGAGGTTAGGAGGTATAATGTCTTAGCATACGAATAGAAAAATAAAACCTATCATAGCACCTTGGGGAACATTTGTATATGTCGATGCAATTTTGTATGATGAATGTTGGATAAACCTTTCCAAGAGAAATGGAGCAGAACATGTTTGCAATGAATCTATTGATAATATCATGATTGTATGTCAAAATAAAGGCTCATTGTTTATTCTAAATTTAGGAACAAACATATTTCACGACAATTTAGGGAGAACATATTTCACAATATTGGATGCCCATAGGCTCGATTCCTTTCAAGTACACGGCCTATCACAACATTGGTGCCAAGATGAATGCTCAATTACACAAAAAATGTTATTTGGGATTTTAAAGGAGTCATTCTCAAGATGGGATGGGTTCATTTGATCACTTGTAGCTACCAATAGGAATTGAAAAATAATGAGGGAATTCTACAACAACCCCTCATTCATCAAGCTGACTAGTAAGGAATCTAAGGAGGATGAGAAATGTTTCAAAATGGAATAAACTTGTCAATGGAGAGTAGTCTCAAATTAGAGATAAATAATCAATCACACTTCATGGACTAAGGACAATGATGATGATGACAATGGTGATGAAGATGACGGTGAAGTTGAAAATGAGGATGATTGCAATGATGATAATGATGATGATAATGATGATGACAATGAAGATGACAATGACGATGATGATCATGGTGATGATGATGATGAATATGAGAATGGGGATGAAAATGATTATGATGATGATGACAACGATGATAAGGATTATGATTATGATGACAATGATGATGACGATGATGATGATCATTATGACAATGGTGATGATGATGATGATGTTATTGCATCAAGGCCTAAAAGAAACATGCACAACCTATTTAGAGGATTGTTTATTTGTTGTTACATCCAAAGCATGCAATTAGGAGGGATTTTTCTCTAAGGATGGGTCTTGGGGTCTTGAGGACGATTGAGGGATGAAATTTATCCCATGTATAGCATAAGCGAATCTTCTAGGGACCATGTGCCATGAATCAAGGCTCTAACTATAACACAAGATTTCTCAATGAGATTTCTTGACCTAAAGTTAGGACGGGTGCCATTGAGGAGATTTTGAGCATAATGGATGTGTCTCAAGTTCATTACCATGCTTAATGGAGGAAACATATGACTTATAACCTAAAGGAAGTTTCTTTTCCTCCATAGATATAAGAAAGGAACTAAAAAACCACAAGTTACATATATAGGGGATATTGCATCTCTAATTAGAGAACTAGATTCCACTATTAGGTTTTGAGTACCCACAATGGGTCTAAATTCCATTACCATGGTAATCGAAGGAAACTAGGGCCTTAGTATCTTAATATTATAGGGCACAAGGTCCTTGAAGAGGAATTCAACCACCAAACAAGACCTCTCTAAGGGATATTTGGCTCATGAATTGGTGTATGAGTGTCAATTGAAGGTTTTGAGCACTAGGGAAAGTATTCATGGATTATACCAATGTTGGATATGGAACCTAAGGGTTGATGCTCTAATGTAATATTCTATGGATTAACATCCCTAAAGGACACTTAAAAAAAACATGCATGATCTCTTTAGATCTTGGTTGAGAAACAACAACAACAACAATCAGAGATATGCATGCCATTAGGAGGGTTCTCTCTAAGGACAGGTTTTGGTTGAGCACAATTGAGGGATGAAAGTTAGACCATCTATAACTTAAGAGAAGCTTCTAGGGACCATGTTCCATGAATCAAGCGTCTAACTATGATACAATGGATGTGCTATAATCCCCTTGTTGCATCACCCCCTTTCTAAATAATGTGAACTTACGCCAATTACTTTATTGTTTTCCCATATATGATCCCTCCATGTTTTCCCTTGTCCATGGCTTCTCCACACACAACCTTTTAGCTATTTTCCTCCTTTACCACTCTTCATGTGAAGAACCTGCAACAATTAATTAATGAAAATACAAGAGATAGCAGAAATAATAGAACTTAGAATCGCTTTTATTGATCGCAGGTCACTTCCAGGGGGCAAGCTCAATACAAATAACTTCATGGTACCTTCATTGGTCTCAACACAAACTTATATACTAAGTCTATGTGCCAATACCATGGGTCAATACCATGGGTCAATACCATGTGTCAATACAAAACATGGGCCAATACAAACTATGGATCAACAATTACTAAGGGATGACTTATAAAGCATATGCATCCAACAACAATAAGACAAACTATGGATCAACAAATACTACGGGACGACTTACAAAGCATATGCGTCCAACAACAATATACTAACAAAGTAAATAGAGGGGTTGACATGGGTTCCTAACATCCCCTCTCCCTTAGAAAAAGATTTGTACTCAAAGCTTTAGATGTGGAAATTGATGCAGAATCTGAAGGATTGGTTCCCCTGTAGCATCCTTGGGTTGCATTCCGGGCCACTTACACCTTCTGAGTTTCAGGGAGGGTTGCTTGGAAGGCTGTAGACGAAGAAGAACCATATCAGCTATGTGAAAAGTGCGCTCAGAACGGTGTTGATCGGCTTGTTGTTTAAGTCGAATTCTTGCCATGTGAAGATTGTCCTGCAGAATGAGAAGAATCTGATCACGGTTTCAAAGAACTGAGTCAATTGCCTGAACTGGGGAGCTGCTGAGGGTGTATGGAAGAAGAATTGGCAGTGCCTATCCATAAACTGCTTCATATGGTGTCCCTTTAGATGTGGTATTGTACCACTGGAGTGCTTCTAGGAAATCCATAGAAATAGTTGTCCAAATCTATGTAAGGATGGGAAAGGGTTCGCGCAGTCCCAAAAGGAGTGTCGTTTCACCCTTGTTGACTTGGTAAGTATCACAGTCAACCACCATCTGTTGAATTGTCATTTTCAATCCCTTCCAAAAGAAGTTACATTGTTCTCGGTCATACATTTTGAGGAACCCAGAGTGCCCTGCTGATGAAGAAGCATGGAGTTCATAGAAGAGATAGCCCTGATGAACAAATTGCAACCAATTTGGAACAAGCAAAGAAATAGCTGTAAGAGAAACTAGGTCATCAAATGTGCAAGAAGGAGCATCTGCCACCATATTGTCCTTACCCTTCTTGTAAGTGATCGCATAGGCATAACCCATGAGTTGGATAATCCATTTCAGGTGTGCTGGGGAAGAGACCCATTGTTCCAGGAAATTTTCAAGACTCTGGAGATTGGTCTTGAAGTAGAAATAATTCCCTAATAGGTATGGCTTCCACTTATGTATTGCGTGCAAAATAGCCATCATTTCCTGCTGAGATGTAAGTGCGGCAAAACTCTTATCGGAAAGGTCTCTTGAAGGCGACAAGCCCACTGGTTAAGCAAGGACACCTACATATCTATACAAGGAAGTAGGGGAGATCGTCGATGGGTGCATCTGAATGGAATGAAGTTGAGCGATGACACCATGTGAAATCTTCTTAAGGATCTTTTCCAAGCAATGTGAACTGATGATGCGAAGAGACCCTTGTTGTAAGCCCTTAAGTTTGTGTTGTTTCCCATTGACTGAAAACTGCATCCAAAGTTCAGCAAAATCCCATAATATGGGGCCAAGTGTGAGTAACCATTGAATGCCCAAAACCACATCACATCCGCCTAGGGACAAGGAAAACATGTCAGAGCGCAGGTTATAATCTTCCAGAGAGATACGCACATTGTGACACTTCCCCTTGCAAGGTAAGGTGCCCCCATTGGCAACCATGACTTCAAAGTTGGAGCAAGGATGGACAAAAAAACAGCATGTTTGGCGATCTGAGGGTCAATGAAGTTATGAGTGCTACTAGAATCAATGAGTATTGTAAGAGGAAGCTTTTTGAAGTAACCCCTGACCCGCATTGTTTTGTGGGTGGTGACACCGGATAAAGCATGGAGAGATATATCTGGTTGTTCATCCTGATATGGGGGGTCAATAGGCGGCTCCTAAATGTCGACCTGATCATCCATTGTATATGGATTTTCTTCACCAATTGTAGAGGCAGGCGGAGAATCCATATCCAAGAGATAGAGCTTTTGTTGAACACATCTATGTCCCTGAGTGAATTTCTCATCACAATTATAACAAAGCTCATTTTATCTACGTTCCTGCATCTATGTTTCAGATAAATGC
The DNA here is from genome assembly GCA_027924585.1 of Larix kaempferi. Lineage (NCBI taxonomy): Eukaryota > Viridiplantae > Streptophyta > Pinopsida > Pinales > Pinaceae > Larix > Larix kaempferi. Next base: position 12,687,409 of record BSBM01000088.1, on the reverse strand, counting down.
TTGATAGGAGTTGGTCGAGGAGCTAGCGGGATGGGAGGTCGTTGAGAACCCATATTTCGAAAGGGAACAAAACTAGGTTTGGAGCGTTGTTGGGCTGCAATCTTGTCTTCTGCCAACTTAGGCAACCCTAGGACTTCCATCATTTTGTTGGGACAGAACATTTTAACCTCTAACCGGATTTTATCCCTAATACCACTGATAAAACAACTCCTGTAGAATTCATCAGACAATCCTTCTATGTGATTGGCTAGTTTCTCAAATTCTGTCTGATACTCTCTCATAGTGCCACTTTGACAAAATTTAGTGAGTGCTCTGGTGAAGTCATGAAAAGCACTAGGGCCAAATCCTTGCAAAAGGAGTTGGCAAAAATCTGTCCATTTTGGCTCGTCATGAGCCTTGATGAACCAACGGTACCATTGAAGGGCTTCCTGTTCCAAATGAAAGGATGCAAGTGGAAATTTTTGGACATCAAAAGTATTATGCATACTAAAATACTGTTCTACATGATAGATCCATCCAGTCGGATCAGTACCATTGAAGCAAGGAAATTCAAGCTTCGGACCACGAAAATTGCTGGAAGAAGAGAACCCATTAGCTGCAGAATATTCTTGCTGTCGGTTATTGTTCATGGTTGAATGCTGAAGATGGAGGCTGAGAAATTTTTCATCCAGATCTTGGAGTTTGGTTTGGATGGCTGGAAGTGCTTCCTCCATGGTTTTTTCTCTTGCGCGGGTGACAACTATAACCATGAGTTTTTTTTTTTTGAGGGGGGAATGGATAGAAAAACACAAACAAAAGCTTATTTAGTAATGGGAAATTTGGATTTAGGAAAAACTCGGAGGGGTAATTGGGGTTTGACTAAGTTTTGGACACTTTCTGATGGACATGGAAGCAAAAAATGGGGATTTCAGAAGCGGAGTGAAAGAATGAGAAAATTAGACAAAGAGGGACAAAGAAGTAGAAATAGGGAATGAACATGGTGGCAAAATTTGGAGGCAAGTGGGTGAAAATTGAAGAAGTTATGGAAAACCCTAAAAATAGACAAATGTTAGATTTCTGGCTTTGGGAAGTGGAATTTGGGATAGGGTCATCAGGTATGAAATATGTAGAATAGGATTGCAGGGGTGTCAGTGAAGTTTCAGGGAAAACAGAGTTAAAACAAGGGAGATATGGAAAACATAATTTATTTATTTTTTATCTGAAACGACATTCAGAATGGATCGAAAACAACGGGATCTGGAACAGCTCAGAATGGATTGGAAACGGCGAGATCTGAAATGACTTTTAGAATGGATCTAAACCGGCTTTCAGAATGGATCTGCAACAACGCGGAAGTGATCAGCAACAGATGGATCTACAATGGCACAGAAGTGATCGGCAACAGTTCAGTTGAAAATAGATATGGACCCCAGGTATGTTCAACTTCTTATCGGTTCAGGGGATTCACTCAGCCACCAATGCTGTCTGACGGTTTGCGTATTGGGGCAGTACCCCTCACTCCACGGCTCAGGTAAAACTGATAACCGCTTTGCCACAAATGAAAGCTATTGGTTTACCTCACGGGTGGGAAGTAGTCAATCAGGTAGGGGTCGTTGCCCTTTTCGTTGGCAAGTCCTCTCAATGGGCCAGCTACTTTGGGATTCTTGTGGTACTCCTCACAATGATTTTTAGGGATTATGCCCAAGTACTTCGCACAGTTAAGCGGATAGGGATTATTCCCAGATCCGAAGCTACAACAGATGCAAAAAAAATATGGGCAGAAATTTCACCCAGCGAGCCCAAGAAAGTGCTCTGATACCAGATGTGAAGAACCTGCAACAATTAATTAATGAAAATACACGAGATAGCAGAAATAATAGAACTTAGAATCGCTTTTATTGGTTGCAGGCCACTTCCAGGGGGAAACCTCCTTTGAGCAAGCTCAATACAAATAACTTCATGGTACCTTCATTGGTCTCAACACAAACTTATATACTAAGTCTATGCTCCAATACCATGGGTCAATACCATGTGTCAATACAAACCATGGGCCAATACAAACTATGGATCAACAATTACTATGGGATGACTTATAAAGCATATGCATCCAACAACAATAAGACAAACTATGGATCAACAAATACTACGGGACGACTTACAAAGCATATGCGTCCAACAACAATATACTAACAAAGTAAATAGAAGGGTTGACATGGGTTCCTAACACTTCATCATTACCCCTTCCCTACTCTCTACTAAATATGTTATCTATAGATCCCCACACCCCCATCCATGCTTAGTCTCTTTTCATTCTACCTCCACTCCCCTTCCCTATGGGTTGGTGCAAGCTAATGCTAGCCACTCATGATGTGTTAGTCAAAATGGAGTTCTGGAAAAACAAAAATATGAACGTCAAAAAGCAATATTAGAGCTACCTACACAATTTTTTGGAATATGGCGTAAGAAGATGAAACGTAGAAAATCGGATTACCTTCCAAAAAATATAAATATTATTTATGGAAATTAAGTATAACTCTCAAAAAATGGGGTTCTCCTAAGGTTGGTATGTTATTTTTTTAAGAAAACATAATGAATATGTTTGGGTTGGTCACCTGGTTTGGTATGCAAATGGTGGAATTTTGTGAAAAAAATTATATACAATCGTAGATAATAGGTCGTTCTAGTGCAACGCTATTTTTCCATATTTATTTATGTTAATTTTAAATTATTTTTTAATTAAGGAAGTCAGCCAAGCCCTAAAATGATTAGGTCGAGCGTTGGTCCCCCACATCATGGTCTTAACATAATCAATGAACTTTTTTTAGGATTTAGGTCTTTGTGTGTACTTGTGCAGGTTCTTTTCCGTTTTCAAAATAGGTGAGCCAATCAAAAGTTATAGACGAAAGAAATAACCTACTTTTTGTGTAAGATTGACGTTAGTGCAATTAAAATTAATTAAAAAATAGAAAAAAAATAGATTTAATAAAAAATTACATATTCAGAATCTGCACACATAGTTCTACAAGTGTGTGCAATTTCATTAGCAGTGGACAAGTGTAGCATACGCAAAATCATGCTCAAAACGTAAGAAGTTATAGAATAAGATGTATTTTGTTATAACACAGTCCAAGCCACTTGGTTTGGCAACCCGAACCTAAAACCATAGTGGTCAAGTCATCCACCACGTTGGTGGGAAAGGAATTACCTACAAAAATTTACAAATTTAAATGGCGCGTGCACGTTATTTTAAATGCGCATACGCACTAAACAGCGCATACACACTGTTAGTGCGTATGCGTTATTTAGTACTTAGGTGGTCGACTATTGACTACAAGAAATAGTGACTATTGGGATTTGATATCCTATTCAATGAATACATTGGATTTACCAAATCCTAGCTAAATTTCATTACTATTGGCTTTTGGAAATGGAAACTATTGGGATTTGGTATCCTAATCTACAACAAAAATTAAACAACGCACCAATATGAATACATTGTAATGACCAAACCCTAGCTCAATTGCACATATGCATCCATACAAAAATCCTATTGAATGAATCAAAACATAGGCATAAGAGTGATTTTAGTGTATGCTTTTACTAGTATTCACATACACCTACCTACTTAAAGGTACTAGGGTATTTCCTACTTCCATTTGCTTGATATACATGACCTACCTATTGAGTCACTTTACCTTACCCTATATGCATGAACTCCTTTTGATATCTAGAGCTTAAGTAGGGCTTGATATTGACTCTAGACCCTTTGGGGAACCCTCCTACTTACTAGGTTTTGTCTTGGGATCCAACCTTGTGATTTGGCCCATAGTCAGTTGGAGTGCTTAATTTTGGTTCATCAACAACATAACTCTAGGAATGATTAAAAGGGGTCACTCTATGTCAAACCTTGATTCCCCCTTCTTGATGATAATGATGATGATGATGATGATGTTGATGATGAAGATGATGACGAAGATGATAATGATAAAGATGGTGATGACGATGATGATGAGGATGATGAGGATGATGATGAGGAAGAGGGTGATGACGATGATGATGAGGATGATGACGAGGATGAGGATGATGATGATGATGATGATGAGGATGATGATGACGATGAGGATGATGATGATGATGATGATGATGATTGTGATGATGATGATGACGAAGAGCATGAAGTAATAGTGGTTGACCACATATCGATTACAATATATACAATGCCTCACTATAGGTATAATAACTGACCATTAGATAAAGATTATAACTTACATTATACACAATGTCTCACTACAGGTATAATAACCAACCATTAGATAAAGATTATAACTATGTTGTGAAAAAACAACACACTTATAATAGTTTGTGAAAATAGTAAGTTATTTTATTTGTTAATACATACTTTTTTCTAATAAATATTAACATTTAAATTTTAGATGATAATTTTTTTTAATTATTTAATATTCAAAAAATTTATACAAATTTACTTAAATAAAATTAATTAGAAAATAACATTTTATATTATTAAAATAAAATAAATAACTAAATTTATTCAAATTGTGCTTATTCTAATACTTTATAGCAACAATCTTTTAATTGTGAAAATAATTTATTCTTTGCTTTACCATTTTACATTATTGAAATTCTAACGTTTTTCTTTCATACCATAGGAGTTTGACATGGGTGTTATATTAATTTAGCTAAATTTTCATTATGGACGATTTAATGTGTTTTAAGTTGATTTACAAAGATTGTAAATTATCTATATCCATGTAAATATTTATAAATGATATATAATTCATAGTTATCCCTGTAAATATTTACAAATGACATAATTTATATAAATAATGATTTGATAAAGAAAGTATAAGATTGGAGATTGACTTAAATAAACATTAGATTTTAATGATGGTTGTGGTTTTAACTCTCAACTTCAATGGACTAAAGTTTATTCAATAATGAAGCACATTTTGCTATTTAAGGATACTAATGAGATTATGTAAACTTAAGTAAAACATTGGATTTTTAATTATTGGAGAACAAAGTGAATACCTTTTATAGAAAATAAAAATAAATAGGAAAACTTTAAGTTGGTTGATGGAGAAATTAGATGTATATAAATTAATTAACTATTTAAATTTTAAAATGTAAAATAATAATTTTAAATTCTATTGGGTATATGTCTAATTATATATGTTATACTTTGTAGGATTCCAAATTGATAGAGGGTAAGTATTCTAACAAGTTAGAGTATTGCTGTTCAATAATGTGTATTTCAATATATTTGGATTTATAATAAATTTTAATTTAAAATACAAAATTGTGATAGTAAATTTAGAAGTGTGAATATCAATTATTAAAAGTGTGAAATTAGATTTGAATTTTTGTAAATATCAAATTTGTAAGTGTGAATATTGTGTTCTAAAAAGTGTGATATCAAATTCCAATAATGTCAATATTAGTTTTCAATATCATTCATGTCAATATTTGTTTATGCATAATCCTACAAAACAATGCCACATATAGTGGTTAGTCATTGAGTTGAAGACACACGAGTAGTGAGTGAAGAATGATCCATTGTCATTAATATTTAAAGTAAAGCACAATAAGGATGTTTATTAATATCATAAATATAAATATATAAGATTTATATTTACAAAATGAGAATTATTAATCAATTATGTTTATGGACATTTTTATATTATTTATAAACATTATACCTAAATTACTATAATATTGTTCATCATACAACCTATATCATGGATTAAGATAGAAGAAAATATTTAATTTTTAATATCGATATATAACTATTATTAATCACTTATTCTAGAGTTTTTGCATGCTACAAATCATTGTAAAACAACAAGTGTTAATTGTTTCTCTTATTATTCTCACATTAATCATTTAAATACTCCATTTAAGCTAATTGTGCGTAAATTCAAAATTGTTGCAAATTCCTTATGCATTTTAATTATCTATCTTATTTATCCAACATTTGGTGACCACTCCTATATGATGCTACTAACAGATTGCATTATTATTTCTATTCTAACAATCTATTGTAATTTTTTTTTAAATTATATATAAAATTATGTTTACCTTTAATGTTCCAATTATTTTTCACCATTCAACCTCTACCTTGTAAGTCTTAGCAGTGGCATCTAAATATTAATAAACACTTATGTTTTCCCTATTTCCCTACCCAACCACAGAATACAATTTAGATATAAATATCGTACTATAAGCATTTTCCCCTTAACAACATCATCCTTTTGGAGAAAATTCATCGATAGACTTGTTACATAAAAAGTCTAATATAGCAATCCTTAATAGCATAAATTTTTTCTTTGAAGTATGAAATCTGGCATCATATAAGTTGTATATCTAAGTCGTGCAATATGGATAGACATAGATTATTTCGTGTGTACTCATTGATAAAAGGCTTGTTCAAAGCCTTTATAACATTCTACTAATATATAAATATATAAACTTTTATAACATTCTGCTAATATATAAGCATATAAACTTGATAAAACACAAATTGAAAAACACACTCAATGAAAATGAGATACAATTATATCATAGATAAAATATCAAAAAGCACACTCCAATGCTTTGCATTTGATTCTATTTATAAGATTAAATTAAATAATAAGAAGCTTAGTCTAAAAGCCTTTGTATCCATATTTTTCATACTTGTTGACAATCTCCACAAACACCATGTTGACAATATCCACAAACACCATAATGCTATATGCTCAAACCATACCATAAATAATGTTACTTTCTAAACTTTTCCTTTCACGAGTATGATACCATTTAATGTTACTTTATAAACTTCTCCTTTCACCAGTATGATAAATATGATCAATTTTAACAAAACTTAACATCAATATGTTCTAAAGTGTATTATTAGTTAACCGAAGGCATTATCTTTTCATGTAAATTTATGATGTTTTAAAGGTTATTATGTAAAATTGAACATTGATTAAGTCCGCGATTTAAAAAAAACAAGAGCTGTGAGCAGCTTAGTCCCTGCCATTTGAATCGATGCATCGTAACCTTATATGTCTATGATACATTCAAAGTTGAGAGGTATAAAAAAACTTGAGAGTGCCAATTTCAATGTTTTCCGCACTTAGAATCTCAATGTTCACAAAATTGATATTTGCATCTCAAGTTTTGTGATACCTTTCAACACAATCAAATATATGGAGTTAAAATGGTTATGGACCAATCCTTGCGATTAAATGACTTGTGTTGAAGGTATGCCTTCTAGACTTTAGTAAATTAGTTAAATTCTTAGAATTTATTCTTCGTATCTCTTTTAGATTTTAGCTTGAATGACTTCTTGACTTGTTTTAATTTGTCAATTCAAATGACATGGAATAAATTTAGTCCTTGCCCTTTAATTTAAGAAAAATGCATGTAGCTTAGTCCCTGCCCTTTAGATTAAGAAAAATAAAAATAGAAAAGAACAAGTTATTCAAAATTATTTTAAAATAAATTAAAATCCAAGTAAATTTATATATAACATAAAAGTCATATCCCTATCAATATATATTAAATGTTAATATTTAAAAGTTTAAGTATCTTAAAATTGTGAAGGTGTTAATTTTGAAAAATATGAATTCCCAACATACAATTTAACTTACAATGTCATTAGGTTAAATATTAAACATAAAAAAATAGCAACTAAGTTGCAAATCCATGCCTAATGGAAATGGAATCTTTGAAAATTGGAGAAAGATAATTAAAAACTGGGTATAAAAAATGCAAAAACCCATTATATGAAAACATTTCCAATCATACATACCCCCTTCTAATTTAATGGGACATACAATGGATGCATGAACTAGATTATACATGTTATTAGAAATATCTCATAACAATGGAAACAAGGTGTTTTGGAAATTTCTTTGTAGTAAACCAAAACATAAAACATAATTTCATCACTAATAAAAACTATTATTTCAAAATGCATACAAAGTGAACAAAATTTTTATTTAAAAAAAAAAATCTTGAATAGTTATTATTGGAAGTTAGTTTTTCTTGATATTGCTTATATTCCAAAAGTAACCCATAAGTTCTTTGCACTTATCTTGTACTTTTTTTAATAAAATATCTACAAAATTGTTGTATAATGTTCCTCTGTCTTATGATCAAAAGAAAGAGATAACATTTTTATATTCTATATTCAAGTGAATCCACGAACCCGGTTCACCATTTTTGGCGGATGGAATGAAAAACATTTGTTTTTCGGACCCTCGATCGAGGTCTTTTAAAGCCCTCGATCGAGGTTTTAAATGCTCGATCGAGGGCTTTAAAATACCTCGATCGAGGGTGTTTTAAACCCTCGATTGAGGGTTTGGTTAGACCCTCGATCGAGGGTTTGCGAAAAAAAAAACAGGGCCCAGCTCGGTCGGCCGACCCTGTTTCTACAGGTATTCGACAGTGACGGCCACATCGACCAGTGCGGACTCCCTCGACCGAGCTCACGCCCACGCCACCTCACAACATCTATGACACCTCACAACAGCATCTCCAACATCTCCACTATGTCTTCTATTCCACCAGGTGGGTGGAATTCAACCAATTTTTTGTTATTTAAAAAAAAAAATGTTTGTGTTGTATAAAATTGTGTTTTTGATAAAATCTAGCTTTTATTTGGTTTTTATGAATTTGTTAGGATGTAGCCATTGAAACTAAACCACCATTGAAACCAAACTAATTGAAAAAAAAACATTTGAACCTAAAACAACAAACCATTCCAAAACAAAAAACAAAAATCATTTGAATTTTGAAATAGTTTTAGGGTTTTAAATTTATTTTGCAGTTATTTGTTTAAATTATTTGATAGATTTTTGTTTATATCAACTGGTAGCATTTCACCGCATAAATGCTACCGTTTTTATTTTAAAATGTTTTTTTACAAGCAGAAATGCTGCCCATTTTTTTTCAATCTTCTGAGAACGCCGAGAGGATTGAAAAAAAAAAATTATTTGAACCTAAAACAAAAAACCATTCCAAAACAAAAACCAAAACCATTTGAAATTTGAAATAGGTTTAGGGTTTTAAATTTATTTTGCATTCATTTGTTTAAATTATTTGGTATATTTTTGTTTATATCAACCAGTAGCATTTCACCACATAAATGCTACCGGTTTTATTTTAAAATGTGCTTTTACAAGCAAAAATGCTACCCATTTTTTTTCAATCCTCTGAGAACGCCAAGAGGATTGGAAAAAAAATCATATATTACATTACTTAACCTATAACTCTAAACCTACCAATATAACATCACAAAAAATTAATATTAATAATATAATATAAAAAATTAAAAAATGAATATTAATAATATATATAATCATATATTATTTATTAATTTTTACTTAATTTATTTTTAAAAAATAATATTTAATATTAATAATATAATATAAAAAATTAAAAAATGAATATTAATAATATATAATAATATATTATTAATCATAACCATAACCTAACAACGTGCCACCATAACCAATTCATGTAGCATCATCCAACCACCTAATATTGTAACCAGTTCAGATTTTGCAAAATAAAAAATGTTGGATTCCAGTGAAAATCCGTGGAAAATCCCTCGTCCAAGCCAAATCATCGAGTTTTTAGACAACTCCTTATCAAAGTGCCATTCGTAATAATGTGAGGCAAAAATGGAATTTGTATCTTATTACATTGATTTCATGGCATAGTTAACATTTTTCAATAATCATCAAATTATATGATGATTATTAGTAATTGATTATTTTTATTAAAAAATAAAATTGTAAAATAGTAAAAAGGTTTAAAAGTATAGTAGTTATTTTATTGTGTATAATACTTGGGATTGAGGATCCCCAAGGGAACAAAATCCATTGATTGCTACATAAAGTCCAGGAAATGGGGCATCATGTCGTTTAGATGTAAGGGTGTTATCTCATAGCAATTACACACACCAAATACAAATACAATTACAAATACTTTAAGTAAATGTATACTAAATATCAAATGCAACAATAAATATATAAGCAAAGAAAGTATAAAAATTATGGCATACTAACCTCATCCAAGAAATTGTCCTAAATAAGATCCTCTCTTAGGCCATGAAAAGTATGTCCACAATGTGAACATCAGTGAAGATAAATTGGCCTGGAACCATAATGGATAGCTTGGAAAAATTCCCAACATCAAGTGGCCTAACATCATTAGATGATGTCTCTGAATGATAAGCCACTACAAATGCATTTTGCTGGACTAGACTACATGTGTTTGGATTATATTTTTCCACCATCTCTGTGGAATACAAACTACAATTCAACAATAAAAACACCTTTTTAAAAATATGGACATTTCTAAAATGTAAAAATTATAAAAATGGCTAGACAAATAAAACTTACGGAAATGCTCCTTGGAAATTGGCAATGGATGACTATAGGTCCTCCTAGAACAAGCTCATATTACCTCCTTATACAAAATTTGTTGTTGGTATGGGAGGGTCAAATAAAAAATAGTAATCAACCTTATTTTGTTTGTTTGTATATACACAAAGTAACATGCACGTGTTCCTACTATTTGTATGCTTAGAATCATGTAGCACTTTCAAGAATGCACATGTGTTCCTAATGCATGCATGCTCTTTTAATTATAAAATATGATGTGGAATTTATATTGAATGTGATATATGGTTGCATGTAGGTTTGGGGGGATGAAGCTATGCAAAAAGGAATGTGTGCATGTTATTAGAAGCACATATGCATTTTTGAATTAGCAACGGGCACATGTTCTCATTGCAATGAAAATGGGAAATGCAAGCCCCAATATGTATCTATAATATGGACATATGTGATTATAATTTGTACATTTAATGATAATATAAAAGCACCATAGGATACAAAATAACAAGGAAAACAAATGGAGGTTACAAGTCCATGGGAGGTGAAAGAAAAAATGGATTCCTCAACCTATCTTACATTCCCTAACATTACTTTGTCAACCTTATTATTTATAAGAAAATACAATGAAAGAATATTATTTTATTTCTATCCTTTAAGTCCCTTGACCATAGCTTTATTCCTATGGATTTCTCATGAAGGCATGTGGTCTATCGTTTGCAAGAAAATAAAATTCCTGAATTTTGGGCATGCACATGATTATTTGAAATTCATTCTTACTAGATTTGGGATCATAGCCTAGGCCGCCATAGTTTTTACAAACATAGAAATTATTCAAACAAGTACAATCATTATGAGAAAATTATGATTGTATGCAACAATAATTGTTGTTATTAAGAGAAATTACTTACAACTGATAATTTTTTGTGTAGATTGAGGGGGATCTCATTCCTTGGGTTGTGTAGACCAAGGGGAAAGAGGGATGGCAATTGAAATTGATGTAGTTTAAACTAAATTTGATAATTTTTCGTAATTGGGCTATGTGAGAGGAGTTAGGGCCTAACCATAGGAATTATCCTTAGTGAATTCATAGCCTAAGCTCGAGGGTGGTCTCTATTATAAAGAGAAAATATGTAACACAAGGCCTATGGTTGAGTGGAACATCCTTCTTTTGTACCTAGTCGATGAATATTTTCTAAAGATTTAAGTGTTCTTTAATTGTTTTTAATTATGAAGAATTATTATTGTTCCTATCATGGATGGATTTATTTTCTAGTTTGTTTAGTTCATAATGCATGCATAAGTTTGTATTTATATTTATGGGTTTATAAATGGAATGCATTGTTAAATTAACTTTGCATAATCTCCATTAACGTACATGTATTTTGTAATTAGTTTATTATAAGAATGTTGAGGTTACATATTGGTAACATAGTGAAGAAATTCAATGTGGTGATGGTGGGTTATGGAGTGCCACTAGGGAAACCCGACCATATATAAAACATTAGATTGTCATTTACAATCCTAAGTAACAAACTAGCATAGTAAAAGCAAAAAAGATGATATGTTGTGACCTATATATGCCTATGATCCCTGAGAAATAATGCTAAACTAAGAAACATTGTCATCATCTAAAACGGTGATTGTAGGAACCTTCCTCTCACTCGATGGTTGAGGATCAATAGGAGCAAACTCTAGTCCAATGGTGGCCTTGAATTTGAATTTGAAATTGAATTTGAATTTGGAATTGAATTTGAAATTTAAAACTTGAAATTGAAATCGAAATTTGAATTTGAATTTGAAATGTGAAATTTGAAATAGAATTTGAAATTTGAATTGAATTTGAATTTGAAATGTGAAATTTGGAATAGAATTTGAAAACTGAATTTGAAATTGAAATGTGAAATTTGGAATAGAATTTGAAAATTGAATTTGAAATTGAAATGTGAAATTTGGAATTGAATTTGAAATTGAAATGTGAAATTTGGAATAGAATTTGAAATTGAAATGTGAAATTTGGAATAGAATTTGAAAATCGAATTTGAAATTGAAATGTGAAATTTGGAATAGAATTTGAAAATTGAATTTGAATTTTAAATGTGAAATTTGAAAGAAAATTAGAATTAGAAATTGAAATGTGATGCAGATAGTCCTAAAGAGAGAGATTCATTGCTTCGTGCTCCGTGAAGCACGAGAAGATTTGACATCGCCCAACAGGACGACCATCGGCAGCGCTCCCGTTCACCGAGGAGTGATGCTAGGTCGGGGTCGACCGCCATTGGTGGTGGCAACAGGATAGGTAGTGTGTCGGTTCATCCCGACGATATACATGTGGATCCCCAGGCGGAGGATGTGCAAAAAGACACGAGTGCATCAGGTGCGTATTTTTTGTTAGCACATTTTCAATAAATTTTTAGTATATAATGCATTGAATTTTAGTTGCAAGTTATAATATATATTTTTAGTAACATTGGTGTTTTGGTTTGGATCACAGGGAAGGGTAGTTGGAAACATTAATTGTTGCCAACTCCTTTCGCGGGTTCGGCTGAGTTGGTTTATGTATTTTTTTACACAGACCAACCCTCGATCGAGCATATTTTACAGACCCTCAATCAAGCCAATACCTCGATCGAGAGCTTGAACATACCTCGATCGAGGTCTTTTTAAACCCTTGATCGAGGTCTTGTTAAACCCTCAATCGAGGTGTTGTTAAACCCTCGATCGAGGTATTTTAAATACCTTGATCGAGCAAATAGCTCGATCAAGGGCTTAAAAAACAGGCCGAGAGCCCTTTTCACTACAGAAAGAAAGTTTTGTCTGCCTTCCACAGAGTTAAACCATGTCATTAAATGCTCATTAATGAGCAGACTTGATACCATTGGATTCACCAACGAATCCTCTATCCAGATACATAAAATTTACGAATGTTTGTCTTCATATGTCTTTTGTTTTTAAATTTCTACTAAAATGTGCCCTAAAAAACCCTGCCGACAACTTCGATTGAGATCAAAGATAAATCCACAACATTCAAAATACACATCCAAAAAATTTGAAAAAATACACAAGCCCTAGATAAATGCGTCATCTTTAAAATGGTATTTTTAGTTTTGCAAATTATGTAAAAAATCAAAAGATTCTGTGCACACACACACATGTGTGCGAAATGCGACTTAAATACTCATTGGTCAATTTCGAAAAATAATAATAAATATAATTTTTCGAGAAAAATTAAAAGAAAAATATGTAAGCCCTAGTGCATTCTGTCTAGATCATGTTCACATATTTCATTTTTTAAAATTATTACTTTAACATTAAATTATTGTGCACACCCACAAACTACTTGTTAATTGCTCTTCAAATTTTTAAGTACACACATTTCATTAAATGAAAATTCAACATGATATATGACATTGGTATATTTCGAAAAACATATCATTGGAAAGCCAACATAATTCTCTACATTTTGTTTTTCAACTGCATGTCAAAATTCATGTGGCAAGTATGAGTTTCGAGGGCTTCAATTTAATACATGGGTAAAATTTATGTTTTTCACCGTCATATTTGGCCAAAAAGAGTTACCCATCTTCATGGAATCACCCATTTAAAATGCCTGCCACAATATGAATACCCATGCATACACTAACATTCAAATAACATACACCAACATTCAAATGACATGTCATGTTGGAGTTGTTATTACACCATATTTGTGATAGATATAATATAGCATTAACACCTATATATACGCCCATCCTTGAACGTTATGTCATATTTCTGTCTAAATATTTATATTAATAAAATATTATACTATCGTTATTCATTTTTTCATGCAGGTATAGATATTTTTTAATAGCAGATCTCCTATTCAAAAATATCTTATACTATGTTTAACAACATATTTAATACTGATTTAAGTTTATAAAAATTAAATATAAATAATATTTTTTAAACCACATTTAATTTTCAATTATTATCATTCACATCAAAATGATACTTGCCACCACCTCATAGAATGTAAGAGCGTAAATATAGATACTAAGATTCGATCATACTACATAACCAAAGTTTATCGTTTTATCTCACTATCCAAAAACCCAATATCTCCCAACCATAACAACCCATTAGTTAAGGAATCATGTGACCAACCAAGAAAATATATTAAGAAACACAACACAAAAGAGTCATGCATTATAGCACCAAGTAATTGCAAAATATAATAAATATTTTGTTCTTTATTTGACGACTTATGCGTGAGCACAAGAGGTTTGGGATATCGCAAGAAGTGAATTAACCTTAATTTGAAGTTGAAACTTAAAAACTCAAAATAAAAAAAATGAGGCAGGTCACTGTCATCATTGCCAATTTTGGTTTTGCCATCTTCCAAAAAGAAATTCAATCCCAAAGTGAAGCCCAAGCCCATCTTGACATGATCTCTCTAGTTGATAAGTTAAAAAAATAAAAAATAAACTCTTCACTTAATGATATTTCATTTTGATTTTTTATATGAAATGGAAGAAGATTTTGAAAGTGTCATATTTCATTTTGATTTTTTACATGAAATGTAAGATTATGAAACTGTCATATCTTGTTCCAAGAGACTTATTATTTGTCTAGACTTATGAATGATGGCAAGGGGACAATTGACCTGTATGATATTAACAATTGATCTTTTATTGAGATCCATTTACATGAATAATGACCACTAGATTTTATCAACGTCATTATTCCCTACGTGTTAGGTTCACCCCCCATGATTCATGGCTTGTATTGATTATGGTTTGCTCCAACTTGGGCACAAATTTCTTTTCAGTGCACTGCCAATATAATTTTGTTTTCAATACAAAACCCTCATGGTCACTTCTTCCATGAGCATGCACTGAGTGTATTATACTTTGGGAGCAGTCATGGCTCTACGATTATAACAATCACAGATGTATTTTTGGAAAGGTATATTTTTCGTTTATTTTGTATCCTTCAACCAAGTTACATGGTGTTCTGTAGCCTCTCTCTCTCGGGATCTTCTTTCTCTACTAAATAGCTTGACATGAATTTGATAGAAATTATAAGAATGAAGCTTCATCATATGATCCAACTTTTATGCATAATGGAAGATGTCAATTTTGAGTAGAATCTATCACTTAGATCTTCTGAAAAATAAAATTGGATAAGAGTTACAAATGATAAAAACTTTGACATCTTATATCATTCTATTGGATTCTTTTAATTAAGTAAAAGTTTGCTATATGATTAAACTGCTTCAAGACCATGCTGCACTTTTGAGGAGTAGAGGGACATGTTCCCTTGGAAATCACCCACACTGACCACATGAATTTGATAGAAATTATAGGAAGGAAGTTTCATTATGATCTAAACTTTATGCATAATGGAAGACACCAATTTTGAGTAGACTCTGTCACTCAGATTCTTTTAAAAATCAAATTCAATAAGAGTTGCTAATGATGAAAATTTTGGCATCTTATATCTTTTCTTTTTATTATCTCAATTAAGAGAAATTTTGTTACATGCTTAAATTGCTTCAAGAGCATGTTGCACTTTTAGGACCAGAAGGACATGTACTTTGCAGTCACCCACATGGGCCACTACCATGGATATAAAGAGGGATAAACTCTGTTCAATCTATTTCCTTAGACTACGACGTTGATAAGATAATCACTTGTCCTTGAACAAACCCAAATCAAATTTATCATGTCTAAACCCATCTTTTAACATTTCTTGAAGCATAGGTATTTGAACTCCTCTTCTAGAGGAAGGAGGCAGGGGAAGTTGTACTGCTTGATTATTGACAATGGATTTGGAAATGATTCTATCTGTTTTAGTGTTTTTCCCTTGAATATGTGGAATGAGGCCAAATTTCTTCAAAGCCTTTGAAATTTTCATGAGATTTGGTCTTCTCAGAGGCCTTTTCCCATGGAGAATCTCAAATCTCTCAGAAAACAAATTTGAGGGCTTTCAGGGCCATCCTCTACATCATAATCAATAGTTTTTCACCTATTGAAAACCCCTACCAACTATCACTCCAAGATTTCTGCAAATACAATTAAATCCACCCTGTAATTACCCATTCAATAGCTCAGCACACACATCTTCAGAGGCTTCTTCTGACCGAAATATATATATATATATATATATGAAATAGCTAGGCCTAGTCATGTTTGGACGAGCAAAAAATCAAATAAACTAGAACAAACAACCTTCTAAGCAACTTTAAAGATCCTCGGTTTCATTTAACACAAGAAATATTTCCAAACTCTCAAGCTAAAACATTATAATAAACGACAAAACTAGCGAATACCAAAATTGATTGTTTCAAAGAAAATAAAGAAGGCATTGTTCGAAGCAACTTTAAAGACGCTAGCTTCAGCTAATTCATGGTAAATACCACCAAATTTTCAAGGTAAAATGTTAAAATAAACAGGAAGGCTAGCTCCAACACCAAAAAGATCGATATGAAAGAAAATAACAATGGAAACCTTCGAAACAACTTCAAAGATCGTTGGCTTCAGCTAACTCACATGAAATATCACCAAATACTCCAACTAAAACTTTAAAATAATCAACAAAGAAACCGAATACCAAAATCAGCAGTTTAAGAAGAAGAACAACCACCTTCAAAGCAGCCTTAGAGTTTCTTTCAGTTTCCTCTAAAATGCTATATTGGTATTCTAAATTAGCTTTATTATGATTAAACCAAAAGGAACAAATCAAAACCAACAAGCATTTCGTTTACATCCAAGATTAAATTGGATGTTGAAGTGAACATATTCCTTTTTGTGTGGACGATTATTGTGTTTCTTTTGTTGTCCTCTAAGTCTTTCAAAGTCTGTTTTATGTATGGGTCATAATTGATATCAACTTCTTTTCTGCTTCATATGCATTCCACTATCTGAGCATCTTACTTCTTTAAGTGGTGTTGAAGGCATTACAGCTTGTCGGTGTTGAGGAAAATTTTCTTATTTTTCCTTGGACTTTCCTTTGTGCTTCCTTTTTCAAGGAAAGCCTTCTTCTCTTAGATTTCATGTTTGCTTTAGAGCAAAAATTGCATAAAATATGGGAGAAATAATAGTTCAAATATTATTGAAGAGGGAGGGAACGTGAATAAATAAAAAAGTAAAGGGCGTGTTTTTTGTTGATTTCCCATTCCCATATCGACACTACATTACTACATGACTAAACAATTATATATACATGATATATGCAGCAGGGGAGAGGGAGCGGAGAAGAAACTGTCTAGACTATTTTATTGTTCCATTCATGTTTCCTGCTTCTGGTGACATAGCAGAAAAGTGCCCACTTTTGATGTAGAATAGGGGACATATCTGGAGATAGCTGTTTATAGCTAAAAAATGGTCATGTTTATTCCTCTTGCTTCATTGATCGGGATTATGACCAAAAAAGGCATGTTGATTACCATCTGATACTACCAAGAAAAACAGAGGGCTCCTTATTGATCTAAGAAACTACAAGCTGTGCGGGTTAATACAAATTAAATATAGTAAGAAAAAGAGAGTTTGAGGTGTCAGGTTGTTGGTAGGGTTTCTTTGTCAGCTTCTGGCTCAGCTTCATGACAATGGTTGTCTTCAGGTTGAATGCAAGTCGCCATCTCTAATTTGAGGATGGCAGTGACAGTGAAGATGAAAGTTAACATGTACTGAAGCATCCTTTTAACATTGTTTTGCTTGTTGTTCATTTTTTATTGTTTGTTTTTAGTCGTGCCTCTAGATTTCAGTTGTTTTTCACAGAAGTAGTGTTTGCAATTTCAATGCCTCTACGTCACTTTATATTTTTAGTGCAAATTCTTTGTCAACTTGTTGATAGAAAACAAACCATTATGTCTAACATACACATAATAACATAAACGAGGATAGATTAACACATATTAAAATGCCCAACATACAAGACCAAAGATATCAAGACTGAAGTCATCATCAACAACCATGTTCATCCTGAGTGAGATAGATTTTCTATAGATTGTAATGTTTATGGGCAAAAAACGTCTTCCAAGTTAGTTTCTGAGATCTGGAGACCATGGTCGTCTAAAATTATGTAACAGGATGCTTCTTTGTACGATGTTTCTACTGTAAACTCCATCCGATATGCATATGTCACTTCCCTTGTTCCAATATCCTCAAACTAACAGATTGTAAAAAAAAATGAAAGAAGTAACCATTAGAAACTAGCAAACCAAGCATAGACATAAGTATGTAGATCCCTTAAAGCAAGCTCAGTTTTGAGACCTGTTCAATATAATATCTAGGAGAAGAAATCGGATTTCAAACCTGTTCAATATAATATCTAAGAAAAGAAATTGAAAGAATAGTTTACCTGTGTGTCATCCTCAACCGATTGTCTAACTGTTTCTCTATTAAGTTGTTTTCTCAATGTAGTATATAATAGCTTGTGCTTGTTGGACATTGTGATAGCATGCCACATATATGGGGACTTCCAATTACCAGAAGGCCTGGATATATTAGTAATATTATGTTTAGAATCACAAACAGATGGCCTTGCTGCAACCTGCAAGTAGCTAGGGAGAAACTAGTGGAAGTAGCTTGGGAGAACCTAGTGCAAGTAGCTCGGGAGAACCTAGTTCAATCGGGTAACAGATCTTCTTACACATAGCAGGGCAGTTGTCATGGTGGAATGAATTCAAATTGAGCTCCCCTAAAACTTGGCTTTTGGTCTATTCTAGATGCGTGCCAACCCTACCTTGTCACATTGTTTGATACCTGTCAACTGACCCTGTCAGATCGTTTGTCAGTCCACTATCCAAATGTCCGCCGGTCCACTAAAAAGAAAATATTTAGATGTTACATTTGAAAGATTAAAGTCATGTTCTATTTTTTATTTATTTTAATTCGTATCAATGATAAAAAAAAATAGTCTTGTCAAACACTTCCACCAATAGACGTTGCATAATGGCTAATATATTTTATTAAATAAATAAAATTATTCAACATTAGACAAAGTATAATCAGGTTTTAGAAATATTTTGGTAGAGAGTAAATTAATAGCATTTACTGGAACATATAGTCTATGTAATACTCATCCCAAAACATCGAGGCTCATAAAAAATGCTTTATCACTCTCATGTCGATTGTAGTTGCAAGTGACCCACATAATTGATCTTCTATAAAGCTCCAAGGATACTCTCTTGGCCTAGTAGTTATTTCTTTTTAATTAGACAATTAACCATAGTTTTGTTTAACCATGCATACCTTTATCTATTGTTAGTCTCTGTTGTAGACATAGACTATTGTTTTCGTTTTTTATATTATTTTCATTTTCAAAATGTATAAAGTGAAACTAAAGTTTTAGCTTTTTTTATTTATTTAATTTAATTTTTATAGGATTTTTTTTCAAATGTGATTGGTCCCATACCATGAAAATGAAAATTAAACAAATTGAAAAAAAAATAGTTTCCTAACTCATGCATGGAAAATGATAAGTGAATGTTTTGGAAACAAAAAAATATGTTTGAGAATCCAATGGGTAGAGAAATTCACTAAAGCTTTAAAAAAAATTATCATTAATTACTAAAATTGTTAATATATTATTGAGAAACTAAAAAAGAAAAAACAACTCATGTTCCTTTCTTCTAAAAATCATAACTGTATATATTTTAGATTGCGTTTAGAAATTTTAAAGCAAGCCTATTTCTTATTCAATGAATGGCTAAAAAATGTCAGATGGTGGATCCAATTCTTTATCCTAGCTTTGAAGAAGCAACGATTCTAGCTTTTGAATTAATATTGTTTTGGCTTATCCAAAAATTTTAAACACTTCTAATAATTTAACATTTGTTTCATAATAATTTTCTCTCATGAAGAAGTTTGAAGTTTGGACGGTGGAGAACATGTTGAATAGAGCATTGACAACCATCATGAGGAATTTTGGACCTTATTTATCATGTTTACCCAATGGTTATTGTGTCAAGTGAGCATGGTTAAAACTGTTGTCATATAAAAATTGGTTAAACAATTTTCCATTTGGCAGTGTTGGCAGGTGGTTTGATGGGGAAATGTCACAGTACCACCGACGCCGCGACACATCGGATGAGGGCGCGAAAGGAGTATTTTGTGCTAAAGAATACTGCAGTTGGCGGGTTTTGGGTCACTTGGACCACATATTATGTAATAGTGAGTCAGTTGTACCACGGTTTGTGGGTTTTTGGGGTCATTTGGACCGCGTCAGTTAGATATTGGGTCAATTGTCCATAGTGTCGGTTAGGAAGTCAATTGTAAGTGGACAAATATTGTAAGGGCAGAAACCTATAAATACATGAGAGTTGTAAGTGTTAGAGATAGGCGAGCATAGAGGAAGATAGAGAGAGAAGACCAATGGTGTGCAAGATCTGTGTTTTGCTTCTGGTATATGATCGCGACAATAATATAATGATGTTTTGGTACGAAATTTGTGTAATGTTGCGATGTATAAATGTTGTTTGATGCAATGTCTGCTTACTATGATGATAAATGCTGTGATTAAGTAATATGTTCTAGGTAGAATGTGATGATGACTGCTGTGATGAAGTAATATGTTATAACTCCTTGCCGAATGTTTAAAGTTTATGTTTAAGTACTGCAATAGAGTTAGTCCGTGCAGCCACAACTCTCCTCCCTCGGTGGAAACATGGTTCCGTCTGTTCTTCCTGGACGCCTCGGGTGAGACCTCATCTGCTCTACGGGTGTTGCTAGGTGGGCTCAAACCTGCCCGGGCCGGTGCCCAGGGAGACTGCGGTATGTGTCGACAGTAAGGCGAACCCCTATCGAATGAGGCTGCTTGGTCAACAAATGGTTCCATTGCCGCATGATGACCTTTGAGAATCACGATTTCAGAGTCATAGCCTTGTTGGATCCGGCTGAAGGACATCGATACGTTGAACCTATAAGAGATGATGATACCGCTGGATGGGACCATGCATTCAATATTTCTGAAGATTATATTCATCCTACTGTCCATGGTGAGTTGGAGTGGCGCAGCGAGAGCTCTACGTCTTCCGACTCTGATGATGCATTGGAACATTGGCAGAACCAAATGCATGAAGTACCATTCCAGAAATGTGGCTTAGTTATGCAATCCTTATGTCGTGTTGTGACAGAAACAATCACATTTCCTATCTATGAGGGGTTTCCTGGCCTAACCACCTTTTTAGCAGAATTTGAAGACCGCGTCTCAGAACCACAGTGAATGCTGGCATTGGACGAAGCACTGAAGGCTGCTCCAGCATGCTGGTGGGCGACACATAAGAAATTCATTAAAGGTTGGCCACAATGTCGAAGGTTGATGATGGTTCGGTTCGGCAATACTGAGGTTTATCACACTGGAAAGTATGATGGCCGGACTGACCCTAGTGATCATGTGATGGAATTCCAACGCTTATGGGTAGCACGACCCAAAGATGAGTGGGTCCATGCTTTTGTCCATACTATGGATGAGATACCGGGCTCGTGGTACACTGCAGCCGAGTTGCGCCGAGACATTACAACATGGGGGGAGTTGACGATCTGTTTCACTCATACATTCACTTTTGTGGATACCAACCCTGATGTCCATAATGCCCTGCAGTTCATCCGTGACGTGGTACTTCAGGTTGTTCCAGCGGCCTACCCTGTTGACCCGCACACACATTGTCAGATGCAGTCTCTCATGGAGTGCTTCAATATCAGTGGTGGGCCAGAGGACGATGATGATCCTCGGAATACTAACATTCCCGAATCTGAAGGAAGTCGCAATGTGGTCCCACCTGCTGCGCCAAGCAATCCGTTCAGCCAACCATTGCAGCTCCACAAGATGAATATCGGCACCAAGGCTACTCCCAAGTTTTCCAATGTTGGGGATTATTAGGACGATGAGATGATGAGTAAGTTTACTGAGTGACTTCATGAGTTTCAAGATGTGTTTCCCACGAATTTTTCTGAAATGAAGGGAATCCTGGGTGATTTAGGAGAGATGAAGATTCCATTGAAACTAGATGCTAAGCCAGTCCGACAGCGACCTTATCGGCTGAATCCACGACATAAAGAAAAGGTCAAGGCGGAACTTGATCGCATGTTGGATGTTGGTATTATCGAACCTGTGGAAGAGTCCGAATGGATCAGTCCTATGGTGGTGCAGGATAAGAAAACAGGCGAAGTGCGCATTTGCGTTGACTTGCAGAAGTTGAACGATGCCTGCTTGCATGACCCTTTTCCGACCCTGTTTACTGATGAATTACTTGAAGGAGTGGGTGGCCAGGAGATGTACTCTTTCACTGATGGATTCTCTAGCTACCATCAGATTCGCATTGCCAAGGAAGATCGCCATAAGACAACTTTCGTTACTGAATGGGGTTGTTTTCACTACACGGTAATGCCGTTTGGTTTGAAGAATGCACCTGCGATATTCTCCCGGGTCGTTGTTGCCGCATTCAAAGATTTTATTCAGAAGTTTTTACAGGTATATATGGATGATTGGACCGTTTATGGATTGATTCGTGATCATCTGGCCAATCTGCGGTTAATGCTTGAGCAATGCCGACAGCACCAAATATCGTTGAACTTGAAGAAATGTATTTTCCGTGCACCATTTGGGATATTGCTAGGTCATATCGTGTGTAAGCAGGGATTGCTGGTCGATCCAGCCAAAATTGCGCTCATTTTGGGGTTACAACCGCCAACCACCATTAAGCAGTTGCGCGCGACATTGGGTCATACGGGATACTATCGCAAGTTCATCAGGGGGTATGCTGCGATTACTGCCCCTATGGAAAAATTGTTGAAAAAGGACGCGGCATTCCAGTGGAGCTCAGAATGTCAGGATAGCTTCGAAATGCTCAAAGCGAAGATGGCGTCAGCCCCAATCTTGGTCTTTCCGAACTGGAGTAAGGAATTCCATGTCCATGTTGATGCTTCATCGACTACATTAGGTGTTGTGCTGGCTCAACCTGGAGAAGGCGACCTTGATCATCCCATTGCTTTTGCCACTCGGAAGCTGTCCTCTGCAGAACGCAATTACACTACCATAGAATGAGAAGGTCTGGCCATGGTTTATGCATTGCAAAAATTCAAGCACTATTTGTTGGGTGGCCACTTTAAAATGTTCATTGATCATTCTGCATTGATATACTTGGTAAATAAGCCTGTGTTGGGGGGAAAGATCTGCCGTTGGCTACTTTTATTCCAGGAGTTTGATTTTGAAGTCATTGTGAAACCGGGGCGGTTGAATGTTGGACCAGATCATTTATCACGGATTAACACCGGGGAGGAACCGACTAATATCGAAGATGAGTTGCCGGATGCCCAACGATTTCACGTTGCTGCCACTGATCAATATTTTGATGACATCCTTCAGTTCCTGGTGACCAGCACCGCACCCACGGACTTTACCACTACTCAGAAGAAGCAGTTGGTTGTCAAGGCTGCTGACTTTCAACTAATCACGGGAGAGTTGTATAAATTGGGTGTTGATGAGAAATTACGCAGATGTGTCTTGTCGCATGAGCAAGCGCAGATATTGGCCGAAGCACATGGTGGAGTAGCGGGAGGACACTATGGCGGTCGGGCGACTTCCCGGAAGGTACTGTGTACAGGGATTTGGTGGCCCACATTACATAATGATGCGACAAACTATGCGCGAACTTGCGATGTTTTTCAGCGAACTGGAAAGCCGTCTAAACGTGACGAGATGCCGCTGCTACCTCAAGTGACATTACAACCATTCGAAAAATGGGTTGTCGATTTTGTTGGACTGATCACTCCACCAGGGAAATGCACAGGTGTGTGGTATATTCTCACGGCGACAGAGTACTTGACCCGATGGGCTGAGGTAGCACCTGTAGTTGATTGCTCCGCTGCAACAGCTGCTCGGTTTTTGTTTGATCACATTATCACTCCTTTCGGCTGCCCCAAGATATTGCTGAGTGATCAAGGCAGCCACTTTCTTAATCGCACTATCAGCGCCTTGATGGAGGAGCTGTAGATACAACACAAGAAAAGTACACCCTATCACCCACAGGCGAATGGAATGGTGGAGGCATTTAACAAGGTATTGGAGCATGCGTTGACAAAGGTGTGCAATGCGAACCGCGACGACTGGGATCTGAAAATCCCAGCAGTGTTGTGGGCCTATCACACCACATGTAAAAGGTTGACTGGTCAGACACCTTTTAAGCTGGTATAAGGGAAGGAAGCAATTATGCCTATGGAGTACATTGTTCCAAGTCTACGAATTGCGACTGTTACGAGCATGGATGATGTCACAGCATTAGACGAATGTCTAGTGCAATTGGTGGCACTGGAAGAGGATAGATTTATCGCTGGCTTTCACCAAGGGGTGGAGAAGGATCATCAGAAGGCATGGCATGATCACCACATCAAACGTAAACAATTTCAGCAAGGCGACTTAGTGTTATTATATGACAGCAAGTTTATGAAACATCTAGGCAAGTTGCAAATGCATTGGTTGTGTCCATATCGCATCAATAGTATTACGTAAGGAGGAGCAGTTCAGTTACAGGGGTTGGATGGGGCGATGCTCCCCAAGCTGGTAAATGGTCACAGGTTGAAGCCCTATCGCTCAAGCTTAGAGCAGTGCGATGCCTGAGTCGCATCAGGAAAAAAAAAAAGAAGAAGAAGAGAAAGTGTGTGTTGCAGGTTGCTTGGTGACAAATGGCGCACCAATAGACGAAGGTATGCGAAAGCAGGGAGGCTTGTACCGCAAGTTTGCAGTAGTCGGAGACACATGTCAGCCTTGCGACCCATTCAAATCAGTAATAAATGCCAAAAGGTTAGACAGTTTACTACCGGTGTTGTTCAAATGATGGGCATTAATGGCGGATCCGGCCGATCGACGAACAGGATCGATAGAGGATTTGCCTCATTAATACAGGATTTGGTTGAGTTAATGCATGATTTAGTCATGATTACGGTGGATTTGGGTAGATGCTATAAGTATGGGTTTGCGTCGGGAAAAAGGCACCGAGGAATTAGCAAGACGTGTTGTGGTGGAGTGCTGTAGTGATTTGAGCCAGTTACTGTTAGGTATATAACGAAGAGTGGTGAGGTATGCCAGGAGAATTGGAGACAGTGGACATTAGCAGTGAAGTGGAGTCTCCATTCATTCCGGCTGTTGTAGAACAAGAAGGTGTTCCCTCGGACACTGTTGATCTTGGAGCCGAGGTTTCCAACATGCCGGTAGGATCATCAAGTGTTGCTAAAAAGCGCTGAGGGGGTCAGCTTTCTGAATCTCCGCAGAGTAAGAGATTGCTTCGATCTGCGGTGACTGGCAAAGCTCCAAAGCAGGTGGGGCAGTCTAGTCACACTGTTCATCCATCTTCCCAGTGGTTGGGACAGTCCGCGAATAATATCCTTGGTTACATCCCTCCTGTTCGGCCGGATGCCACCCCGCGTAAGATAAATCCGAAACAGAAATTTAGCGTGAAGATGCCCGCACTCCCGGCTGGGATGACGTGCTCAATGGATATTGGGCCGGCGCTGATGCGCCTACGCTACGAGGACCACGACATGGTGGCCAAACCCAAAATTGCATCAGCACCATATGTGCTTGAGACACGCAATTCACCGGTTCCAGAGATCCACGACTAGGAACGAGGACTGCGGCAGGCCGGCTTGTTAGGGCTAATTAACATGCTGCATTTTGGGCACCTAGTGGAAGTTGGTTCTTATGTAAAACAACTCTTGTCATGCTTCCACGGGGGTTCGTTGTGGTTGGGCAGAGAGGTCCTGGTCACTGCTGACTTGATTTCTTACATTACCGGCTTGCCCAAGAATGGTGTTGATCCGGCATAGTTTATTCAAGGAAATGAAAATGAGAAGAAGCGGGCATGTCGGTTGGCACAAAAGTATGAATTGGAATCGGATGGGCGTGGGTATCGCACCAATAGCTGCAATAATCAGGCGGTACTCACGGGCATTAAGATCCTGTCCTGTAGCCAATGTAATTCTGGCATAGTTGGTTGCGCAGAGAAATGTGCGGAAGGAGTCCAGGTGAACTGGTCCTTATATCTCTTGAATCAGCTAATGGAGGATGTCGCAGACGTCCATGTGGGTAGAGGTGCTTTCTCATATAGTTGGTTGTTGCTGCTAATCGCTCTAGTTGCATGGAAAGAGCCCGACACCTACTAGGGTATGGAGTGCCCGGCTGCAGCGGAACGATGAGGGGCACGTTATCAGAATCTATGGTATGTACAAGAGCCCGAGCGCATCTGGGAGTGCCAATTGCAGTTTTGGCTATATTTGGAAATGCTTTGTGACGCCGCGACACAGGTCCCACGAATATTCGAAGATACTGTGGCACGATTCACACCTGTCATGGCATTTGCAATCCGACCAAGTGTCATACATATACAGGCTCGCTGTGATGTTAATCAACAATGGTTGCAGATGAGGTATAAAGTGACAGCGGCAGATTTGGAGGCTATTGTGAATGAGTAGCCGGAGGCTTGGCGATAGCCCATGAGTTCAGTAGAAATTGATGTTGGAGGTCCGTCGGTGGGTCCTGCAGATCGAGTATCGGCCCAAGATCAGTAGAGTCATCATGATTCTGATCATGAGTCAACCAGAACACCAACTGCGGATGATAGCGACCGCGCTCTTGAGGAAAACCAATCAAAACGACACCACGAGCATGCGACGATCAGCGGGATGTCCTTACCAGTAGAGGCATAGTTGGGCCGGTTAATCACATCCCTTAACCGTGCCGCCACATCGGCTGCCGACAAGATGTCTATCAAAGCGGAAGAGGGATTCTCTGCCCTTGCTGCTCGTATGGATTCTTTGTGTAATGCAGTGTTACAAAAAGAACCTGGTAATGTACCCATGCAGGAGACAGTCACAATCCGCACCATGCCCCAGGTTCAGAATATCAACATTCCCCCGACTGCGGTTATGACCGACAACGAGGATTTGCAAACAATGCTGCAGTCAATTTCCCAGGTGACTGTCAATGTTAATGAACTGCCTGCAATGGCGCTGACAACCATGCAGAAGGTCGCCTCCTAGGAAATGGAAAATAGAATGTAATAGTGAGTCAGTTGGACCACATATTATGTAATAGTGAGTCAGTTGTACCGTGGTTTGCGGGTTTTTGGGGTCATTTGGAACGAGTCAGTTAGATATTGGGTCAATTGTCCATAGTGTCGGTTAGGAAGTTAGTTGTAAGTGGACAAATATTGTAAGGGCAGAAACCTATAAATACATGAGAGTTGTAAGTGTTAGAGATAGGCGAGCATAGAGGAAGATAGAGAGAGAAGACCAATGGTGTGCGAGATCTGTGTTTTGGTTCTGGTATATGATCGCGACAGTAATATAATGATGTTTTGGTACGAACTTTGTGCAATGTTGCGATGTATGAATGTTGTTTGATGCAATGTCTGCTTACTATGATGATAAATGATGTGATTAAGTAATATGTTCTAGGTAGAATGTGATGATGAATGTTGCGATGAAGTAATATGTTATAACTCCTTGCCGAATGTTTAAAGTTTATGTTTAAGTATTGCAATAGAGTTAGTCCATGCAGCCACAACTCTCCTCCTCCCTCGGCGGAAACATGGTTCCGTCTGCTCTTCCTTGACGCCTCGGGTGAGACCTCATCTGCTCTACGGGTGTTGCTGGGTGGCCTCAAACCTGCCTAGGCCAATGCCCAGGGAGACTGCGGTATGTGTCGACAGTGAGGTGAACCCCTGTCGATCGAGGCCGCGTTGGTCAACAGGCAGCTACCAAAGATCACATGTAGAAAACACGAAAGATAAGAAGTTAAATTGCTCAGATTATATTATCCATCTCTGCTCTGCAACATACAAAACATAAAATATTAGAAGTGAGAACGCTCATATAATATAATAGGACATGAAAACGAACACAACCATCAAGGTTTTGCAGTCTCCATTCACAAAGCTTGAAAAATAGAGAATACATGGACTAGTGGGATAGGTGAATCCAATAATGAGATAGGGTACTAAAAAAAGAAGAGAGGAATGGAATAAAAAAAATTGTCTTATAGTTTTTTATGTGTTTTCTTCATCATAATAATATGCTAGTTCCTTTTAATTTGAATTTCTTTATTACTTATGTGGGGCATATTTTCTTCAAAGGAATATGCTAGAGTCTTTGGATTTATAATGTAAGCATAATTCCTTCGTATTAAACGCTTGGTTCTTCGAGGATTTATTAGCCCATATTTTTATTTGTTTTGGATTAAAATGTATAATTATTATTAATTAAAATAAATAAATAATGTTTGTTTTAATTTTTTCTTTTTATCAATTTACAAATAAAAGTCGTTTTATAGAATGAAGTTAAATTCATTTTAATTTATATTTTAAATGTAAGATAAATATATAATAAAAAGTAAATTAATTTACAATTTGTTTTTAATTTTTTAATGAGACAGGACCAAAATTTTGTTGATTTTTATTCAATTTGTGAGCAATGGAGAAAAATGGGCCCTTGCAGATGTGTGGAAGGGGACGCTCCTGGTCTCCAAAGTCCTTTGGTTCTCCACCGAATACTCACAAGGTGCCAATATCAACTATGGGTGAAACTCAAGCATGAATGGGTTGCTCACGGCTTATGTAGGAATTTTGGCAGAGTTTCGGTAGCAAATGGAGAAATTGTGTATAAAATGGTGGCCTTCACTATTTATTTATAGAAATATTTTCCTTGGGTTTTTTGCCCATGGTTTTGGAAAGAGCTTGGTATTGGCCAATGATATTTTGGGGGTTTTCCCTCTCTTTTTGAATTTTGAATGTTTTTTCCCCTTTTTTAATTTTATTTTTGTATTTTTGGGGGGGATTTTATCCTTATTTTGGAGGATTTTCTTGTTTTTTTTGGAGGGAATATGCATAATTTCCCTATTTTTTGAGAGGGAAATAATAATTATGGGTCAATTTGATCTACAACTTTGGGATTTTGGGTTGGTAAAGATAAAATATCGAGAAAAAAGGGATAATTGAATGATGTAACTAGGGAATGAGCATGGTATGTAATTTTTGAATGTTAACAGGTTTTTCGAAGGCAAATACTTTGCACAAACCTTATAAAAATATTGTAATTGTCAATCCTCCACTTGATGATAACTTGCAAGTCCTCATTTCTCAAACAAATCCATTAATATCCTTTTCCAAGATATTTGTGTCAACCTATTGCAAAACAAAAAAAAGAGAAAGTAAAATTGTGTGGACAGTGAGATAATTTTGATCATGTTATAGCCCACAATTGTAGGTGGGTTGGTGAAAAGTGGTGGTTAAGTCTCCATAGTTCCCCAACTCAATTCTTGTGGTGTATAGGTTGAGGCTAGGAGCCATTACGGAACAAGGCTGAGCTATAGGGCATCCAAGGCGATCCTCATCTTCACACAAACCCATTTTGAGTACCTCTCATGGTGGGCAAATCGTTCTTATAGTCAACATTAAGGATGGCCTCGACCGAGGTTATATACCCATCCTAAAGGCGTGGGGATTCCTCGTCCTTAAAAAAAAAAACTTTGATCATGTTATATGTACTTTAGTTTATAATATTTTTTATAATGGAGTAGATTTGTCTGGGTGCTTAAAAGGACAAACTTGATATTTTCTGGGTTTCACCCACGCAGGTTCTAACCTTGTTGTCGACGCTATATATTTTAATTAATTTTCCAAAAATTGTATTTGTTGTTGATGCTTTACATTTTAATGAAAATTTTCCAAAAATGTATTTGTGATCCAACGACGGATGTTGAATTTTCCAAAAGAGTATTTGTTGTCTATGCTCTACATTTTAATGAAAATTTTCTAGAAATGTATTTGTGATCTAACGACTTGTTTCGACCAATAACATTAGTATTTGTGATTTCTGAGATGATTGTTATATCTTACAACTAAGATGAAAATCATACTAACCTTAGCATTGATATAAAAGAACGATCTACCCAACAACAAACAAAACTATCACACTGAAATACACAAAGATTTGTAGAGTTATTTGTTTGACCCTCCCAAGCTTGGTATGTAAGTTTCCATCGAGACAAAGCCCCACACTAGCTCCTAGCTTAAAAATATTAAATTATTAAGAGATTACATTGCAAATAATGTCTAACAGTGAACCTTGAAACTCTTCTTTGCGAATAAAACTTCTTTAGAGCATATCAAATTTTATGAGGGATTATAAGTTCTCAATGTACCTATTTCAATATTTACAAGAAAGAATCAAATAAACATATATAAACTCATTTCTACTACTTGCGCTTCCTCCTAAAGCTCTACAAATGGTGATCGTACGAGAATTAGACGTAGATGGAAAATATTTGGCAATGAAACTCCTTTATGACTTAAACCTTGGATGTGAAATTTTGTTATCAAGATGCTACGGATTTGATTCAAAAACAATATCCATTTTCTTGTTTTTGCTAGGTGAATAAATGCATGTTGGGTTTTTGCTTGGTGAATAAAAATGTATGTTGCGTTTTGGGTTTTAAAAATTGTGAAGTTCAGTTTTCAATTTTTCTTTGTGGGAGTTGAGATCTAAGCTATGTCCAATACTTGTATTTAATTTTGGGAAGAGCTTTTTGGAATTGTCAATGTGCTAATTCTTAGTTATCATATTAAAAGTGGGCAACCAAGGCTTGTTGACAAAAAATCCTTATTTTTGGGGGGGCAATTGATATTGTACTAAGGGAGGAAAGGGATGTGATTAATTATTTGTTCTAATGGTTGTTTATATGACATTAGTCTACAATTATATCATGCTTATCACTTTAAGCATTGGAAGAAATAATTGTTTTGACATGGAAAAGACTATAGTTAAATTGGAGAATGTTATTTATTTATTTTTAAGTACTAATAATTGAATTATATCAATAACTATTAGGCATCATTTGGTTAATGTTAGGTTTGAAAGTAACATGTGTTGCATTTAAGGTTGTCACCTACCCAAATTTTGAGGATATTTAATTTTAGTTGCAAATACTTTATGTTAAATTATAATTACAAAGTTTTTGTAATTATGATCAAGGCTGGTCAAAGACAACTGTAATGACTTATTATTATTATTTAATAAATTAGAAAATGAGACAAACATTCAAGAAAGTTGTTACAAGAGTGTTCACTGACCCACTAGGAGGAATGGAAGCTGCTAGAAGGCATTGGACAAATGGCAGCATTTGCACTCCACCACTAGCTGTTGGTTATGGGACAACTACCCCTAAAATTGTGGCATTATTCCCAGGTGGGAAGTGAGTAGGCAGCTCATTAATGACCAGTTAAATCATAAAAGGCCTAGGCAGCCTATAAAAGGCAATTCGAATTGAGCAGGAAGCTCCTACAATATTTTATGCAGAAATATTCCTCAAGTGCATCAGGTGATGACTGAGAGATTTGAATTAGGGAGGCTATGTGAGAGTGCAATTGTAAGTTTGCAAATTATTTCTGAGAAGGAAGACCAGAGGCACTGGTGCAGGTCTCCTTGACTGCTGAGTCTGTAAGACTGGATAACTACTTGCTGCTGCAAGATTGAGGACCTAGGCTTCTAAGTTTCTTCCTCCTGGTGGTTCAGTGAATAGGCTCGGGGGTCCTAAGACAGGCAAATCAACTGTGTTCAGGAGCAGGTTGGGTGGAACAGGATTCTTGGGTGTTTGTCCTCTTATCTACTAGTTCAGGTTCTATCTTTCATATCTGTCAACCTTGTTTTTACATTAGAGATGTTGGATTTTGTATTACATTGATGAATAGATAAACTGATAGAATAAAATCCTTCTCTGTATTTTTCCACATGTTGGTTTATGCACCGTGCTCTAGTATAGAGAAGGGTAGTTTTAGATTCGATAAGATGATAGGCTAAATGCCAGTTTTGAATGAACAGATGAATACTATGTTATTTCTTCTTCTTTTTTTGCATTATCATCCATAGATATCAAACCATAAATCTCAGAACAGCATACTCTCAATTAACACATGTAAAAATTTCAATGAAGTATATGCAGAAGTATAGCATTCATTCAATTCTTAAATAGAAGAAAAACACATTTGTTTCTGTACAGATTTATACTTCTCTTTTCAGCCCTATCTATTCAGATAGTAATCGCACGTGTTTCATTCTCATAAATTTCATATTTGCAAGAATTTATATTTTGAGAATATAGTAGCTGTAAAACAAAACTATGCTCTGTACCAGGTTATTATAAATCCATGCATATTATTTATTTACAACCTATTTCATATGATTTCTACTTGAAATATAAATTACTGTCAATGTATTTATCAAACCCTAAGATAGTACAGACCCTAGATTCTATTTACACGGATCATAACTTTCTCCTCAAACCATTCATGACAAACTTAGAAGTTTATTTCAGAGGTGATAAACAGTTATGTTTTCCCCAATCCCTAACTCACATTTTATATAACCATACCCCCTTTAAAACATATCAAAACTAGCAACAAGACAATAAGCAGAGCATAGTAGAGAGCACGATGCAGTATCTATGGTTAACGAAAGCTACAAGTAAGGTTCCATTCCTTAAAACCAATGCGAGCCATATGGTATTGCCATTCCACCTCTGACGAAGACCAACTTTACTAACAACGATAAGAAGTACAGGAACAACTATCAACAGGTTACGGTTTATCATTTAACAGAAAACACGATTTAATATCACTACCTAGCTTATAGATCATAGTCCCAACTAGAAAACAAACTCAGTTTCGAAACCCCTACCCACTCAACTAAAAATCCATCCCACGGGATCTTTTCTCAGCACTTGGAAGGTTGCAAACAGAATTTACAGGAAGGGGTTTAATCTCGTAAACAAGGCCGAAACGCTAGTAAGACATTTTTTTAAGCATGTGAATACCAACTCTACACATCCATAAATTTAAGAACTAGGTTTCCAGAATCAATACAAGTTTTTCCATTCAAATTACCAAAACATACTAAATAACCAAATCCCATTCATTACAGTATTTCAAAACTAGGAACGATACGAGTTCTCCATTAAACAACTCTTTTACATCAAGTAAACAAAATATTAAATACAAGACGAGCTAATAACCCTCAAGGAGCGAGTGAACCTCGACACTCCAAGCTTCGTCATCAAAATATAAATAGAATTTAACCGTGACCTTTCGAAGGGCTATTCTTCTCACACAAGGTTTCCATTAAATCATTCACCAGAACCAGTACCTTTTTGAAGACGACTCAGGGGGTCATCATTAAGCAACCTTATAACACACCCAAAAAAAAAAACTGAAGAATATCCTCATTACAGCATTGGTTCCACAATTTAACCTTGACGCGGCCATTACTCCCTGGATGGATTCCCAATCCACGCCTTATGACAATTACCCACTAAGACCCGACCTAGGGTTCCTACGAAGTTTTTTTTTTTACCGTCGAGGCTTACCTGGAAATGGTAGCAGTTCCCTCCTTTCCAAACCTTTGCCCATGAATATCCTCCAACGGAGAGGTACCTGTCAAGCACATTTTTTCCATGGGTTATCACTCGAAAACATCGAAGAAAACATAATTTGTTACAATACTTTGCTACTTATAGACGAAACAACTTACCCAGGCATGAAGCTCCTAATTGGAGACACTCCTCGCCGACGAAAGACCAAAAGCTCCTAGCTGGAGACACTCCTCGCCGATGAAAGACCAAGCTGGATGGCACTTGACCGCACCCACAGGATGAACACAGTAGAACCTTTCACAATCGATGGATCGAACCCCGGTTCCTCTATGAACTCAACAACTGACAGAAGAAAAACCGCACCCCTCACAGGTCCAAGGTTCGATACTGAGGGAGGAATTCTCCTCACCACCAGCTCTATAACCCTACATTGCAACTGCAGTCATCTCCATGACCCTTCACCAAATCAAGCAACAATGAATACCGAGGAACAATTCCCATTACTTACCAACGCGGGATAGGGTTTCCTCCACAACCCCAGATCCTGTAGAGATCAACGGAGAGAGACCTGCCAACCGAGGCACGTTGAATTTTGAACCATAGTACAATCAATATTGCATTGATTATCTTCAACTACTATCACCAAGTGAGAAATCAAGAGCTAGTGCATGGCACAGCTCGGCTTGTGGCGATGCTCTTTACAACCACAACCACATGAAGACCTTACAATTAGGCTTCCACATCATGTGACCAGGGAACGACGTTGTTGCTTGGCCTGTCAACGTTAGCTTGGAAACCATGCCGAGTTATTACCCTTTCAACATCAAATAATTACCTTGTTAGACCATAGATCGTATTATATATTAATCTCTATACTTCATGCATCATGAACGCTTGTATTTCATGCCTAT
Source organism: Larix kaempferi (assembly GCA_027924585.1). Lineage (NCBI taxonomy): Eukaryota > Viridiplantae > Streptophyta > Pinopsida > Pinales > Pinaceae > Larix > Larix kaempferi. The sequence continues at coordinate 12,652,713 of BSBM01000088.1, read as the reverse complement.
GGTTGATAGGATTATACAATACCTTTATAATGATAACATTACTTTAGGAAGGCTCGAATATAGATTTATAGATTCAAGGTTTGCACATAAAAACATATTGTAAATCGTTTGAGATTGGGGACTATAGTTATAGTTGGAATTCTAGCCATGCAAACGTATAGTTAGACACTTTGTACAATATTCATACAATAGCCACAATTTTCCAATACATAATAGTAGTGTGAACTTAGGAGTATAGTCAACCAATACATGTTATTATGCTATCCCTGTACTGCTAAGTCAAATTGATAGGTGTATTACCTAAGGTAGGGTTTAATTGGCGACCTTATACACCATAATGCTGAGTTCATAACACTAATCACTTTACCATTCATATAATAACATGGTATTGATAATCAAATAATGAATTCAAGATTTAGAATAGTCTAAGTTCAATAGAATCAAGACCAAATGATAGTCCTTTAGTACAAACACTATTTTCTACCGCCTTCCAATAACTTCATCAACAGAGGTTGACATCACTGTTTGATAGTAATGATAATAGTCACATAATAACAATTGCGGCATTATAACAAATCCTTGGACGACGTGAAATTCTAACACGTCAGAATTGTGTAAAACAGTATACAAGCTAGGTTTAGAACCAAGTATCCATACCTCCAGTAACTTGAATCGCAAAGGAAGTACTTAGCACTCTAATTTTACTTCGACGATGAATTGAAGGACACACATGCTCTTACCTCATGCTGTCGTAGAATTTCTTACCTACAGTCTGCACATGGAAATAGGGTTCAAATGCCTTAGCTAAACATAGCTAAGTAAGCCTCAGGGTACTTCGCAGGACCCCTTCCATCATCATCAAAAACAACTGTTAGAAACCAGTCAATCATAATCTATCGCAAAATACTGTGAACCCAAATAAAAACAATGTCGTAAGCTTATTAAAAGAAGTATGACGTGTCGCAGTCATTTTAATTGTCTTTAGTTAAAAGTCACAATAATTAATTGTTTCCTGCATTAACAACTTTGTTAATTAATGTTGTCTTTACAAGCATTTATTATGTCCGCATTTGCAATTAATAACATTTATTGTTGATTTAAAAAAAAAATTGTCATGAAATTAATGGGATGTTACAAAGGTCCATTTAAATCTTGGTTTATTAGATTGAAAAATGGTATTATGAATATATTTTTAATGTAGGCAAAATTTTAAGGGCAAAATTTGGCCTATGTAAAATCATTAGAACTTTGAATGCTTTTACAAAAATATTGTCCAATATTTTATGGTTGTAAATTTAAGATCAATAAGATTTACCAAAATGTTTATACTTTAAGAAAATTATGGATCTTTAAAATTTCGTTGCTTTAATGAGACATAATGGACTATTGTTGTGACCTCAAAATGAAGATTCGATTGAAAATCGAATCCTATTAAATATTAAAACAGGGATATAGCAACTAATAACAACAATTCAAATTATGGAGCATTGGAATGGAATAATCAACACATACACCTCCCATGACACTATCTAAGGAGTTGTTACATCTCTTAGTTGTTCTCTTCTTTTGCAACCAAACATGCTACACCTTTCAAAAATTACAAATACACCTCCCATGGTAGTGCCTAAGGAGTGGTTATATCTCTTAGTTGTTATCCTTCTTTTGCAGTCAGACTTGCTACACCTTTCAAAACTGCAATAATGTTTATGGTCGACTGAGTTGAAAGCACAAGAAATGCAATAATTCACAAACTCTCTCTGGTGTTCAAATTGGGTCCACAACAAATTTGTAGGTGGTGGAGGCACCCACTTTCATTCGGCCTTTTGTTGTTTATAAGGATTTATTGTCTTAGTTTTATTTTGCTTTTTAATGTTTATTAAGCAAATTTTAATTATTCAAAATTTAAATGTTTACAAAAATTTTAGAATAATGAAATTTATTTTTTAAAATAAAAAAAATTTGTTACCCAATTATAAATATCATTAATGAAAATTTAATATCTTATTATAATACTATTTATAAAATATTTATCAACAAACCAATATTATAGTATGTGAGTTTAAATTGAATGTAATTCAATATATTACATGGTACAAAAATATGCAAGTTTAAATTGAATGTAATTCAATATATTAGATCGTACAAAGTGGATGAGGAGGTTTTTTAAATTAAACTAATGGTATACATATTTGAGAATTGAATGAAGCAACTTTTAAGGACGGAGGTGGAAGGAGATTTAGCAACGGGAAGAGATTAGTATTTGTGATTTTTTTTATAATTTTTTTTACCTAAAATTAAAGCATCAAGCAGGGTGATATATTTTTATTGAATTTTTTAATAAACCATAAAATTATGTGAATAAGTAAATACAATTACCATATATTTCATAATAAAAGGATTTAAATATAAAATGATCATATAAGTTTTAAATAACATGTTTAACGTTTTTAATTAAAATCTCAAATATTATATGATAATCAACAATTTTCTAAAATAGTGTTTTTATATCTATGTAAAATATCTAGCTCGACATACTAAAAGTAAACATAATTAAAATTATAAATATATTACTGGGGCAAATCCTGTACGAGTGCTATAAGTATAGGGTACATGATCTCTTTTCCAATATGTCATATCATTTCACTTTTTCACCAATCAATCTACACCCTAATTTGACCTTTTAATACCATCATCTTTTTTTTTCCGTGAAAAAAAACCGTACTTTTGTTATTTCTATGAAATCAAAAAGTACATAGCTTACATGGCCCATACAGGATAGACCAATGTGACGTCAAAAACCAAAGCAGAAACTATACAAGTCTGTTTCTCCCAAAACATAACCAGTAGCACAACTAGTGGGGGACATAGTATCATTTGCATACATCTTGTTACATCAAAAAAGGAACTTTCTAGTCCTCAAAACCAAGAAACTATCTAAAAACTTCTAAAAAAAAGGAGCAGCATAAACTAGATGAAACCAGCTGATCATTCACCCATTCCTCCCAAAAGAGAGTGCCTAGATCTCCATCAATAGCAATCTTTGATAATGCATCAACCACTGCATTGTTTTCTCTGTAAACATGTTCAATAGAAAGGTGTTGAAACTTGTTTATCATTTCAGAAGTTCTATGACACCAATGATGGAGGGATATGTTCTCAATTTTGACAAGTTTATTTGCCCATTTTACGATCACTGTTGAGTCTCCATAGACTCGAAGATGGTCCAAACCACATAGTAGATCCACTTTAAGAATACCCCAAAGACCCAAAATTTCCGCCTTTGTATTTGAACCGATGCCACCAGACAGTCTAAATTTGAGAGAGAGAGTCGATCCACATCTAATAAAGAAACCTGCTCCACATTTATATGTTGAGGATGCTCCGTCAAAAAAACCAATAATATTATCATTGTCTTCATGAATGGGATTGCAAAGTCTGTTGTATTTCCGTTTATCAATATCCACCTTAGCATATAAGTGGAAGATTTTCCAGAAAGAGAATAGGGTTTGCTTCATTGATGGACCAATATCCTGAAATATAGTCAAATTCCTTATTTTCCATATAACCCATGCCAATATACCTAGAACTGTGATGAGATTCTTGTGTTTCTATTTCCAGCTCAAATAAGCAGATTCAAAATCCTAGTCAAGCCAATCATTAGTAACATTCAGCTTCAAATATATCTGGTTGCAAAAACTCAAAGCATATTCACATTGGAAAAATAGATTATTCCTGGAGTCTACACCATTTCTACATAGATAACATATGCTTAGGCCATGTTTTCCATGCCGAAGTAAATTATCCCATGTCAAAAATTTGTTGTTGAAAACTAACTAGAGGAAGCATTTTATTTTAAGTGGTAGCTTCCACTTCCATAAAACTAAGAACCACCATTTCCTTTGGCCACCTGCATGAAAATCCACAATCGCTTGATATGCCGAAACGACAATAACCTGACCTGTATCAAGGTTTTTTTCCCAAACCAATTTGTCTTTTTCTTTGGAGATACGGATCCCTGCAATATTGAGATTCTGAACATAACATTTCCACTCATCTTCCCATCTTCCAGCAATCCCAAGATCAGTCGGGGTTAACCAGCAAGCACAATCTGGTACCAAATATTTTGATCTCATAAATTGATTCAAGGTGAACATTCCATACTCCGTAAATAAAGTACACATGTCTCGGGATAAAATGTAGTTGTTGTTGACACCCATTATGGGATCTACTCCCACAATAATTTTTGTCCCACCCCCAACTCTCCAAGCCAGCTGAGAACTAATCCAGGGGAATATTTTTAAAAAGACTTTCCAAACAAAAGAAGCATTACCAATTGCTACAGGAGGGTTCCTTATCCATTTATAAATGTTTATTTTAATGTATTTCTTATGAAGAACCTTGGACTAGAGGTTACTCCCCATCAAGCCATGCCACATGCTTTTCATAGACAAGGCGGTAATGAACCAAAATAAGTTTTTAATGTTCCATCCCCATACTTTTTTGGCAAAGACGGAGAATACCAGCTCGTCAAATGGTAATGTCCCCCATCAATGTTACCAGACCAAAGGAATTGAAACATTAAACTCTTCAATTTGTGCAAAACCGTTTGAGGAATTTTTGGCAAAAGTGCCCAATAAACCGGGATGTTGCTAAGCACCGATTAGACTAAAATGAGGCGGCCCCCTGGTGATAGGAACTTTAGCATCCATAAATTTAGCCTCTTTTCGAATTTTCCAATTAACCATATCTAGTCATGAATCCTGTAGTAGTTTGGTTTAATATAATAACCCAAATACTTGATTCCTTCGTCTAGATCAGATGTTCTATATGGAAGGAAATTTAATACCTCATTTAATACTGGATTATCCCTCAGAGTGCTTATAAACATTGACTTGTTTTGACTGATTTGCATACCCATATCCGTGCAAAATAATGACTGAATATTTGATAGAACTCTCCATTCCTCCACATTATCTGAGCCAAACATAATGACATCGTCCACGAAGAGCAGGTGTGATAGTGAAAGATTCTTTGCAATTTTCACCCCCTTGACAGTCTTGTCATTTTTTTCTATCCCAATCAGCAAACTAAGCCCTTCGATAACCAACAGGAACAGAAGTGGGGATAGTGGGCATCCTTGTCGGATTCCTCTGTGAATTTTGAAAAATGGGGTAGGATTACCATTTATAAGAACCGAATAGTTCATTGTCTTCACACAAGCCATGATCCAATTTACAGCATTGCTTGGTATCCCAATTTGGTAAAGAACCAACTTGAGAAAATCCCAGTTTATCTTATTATAAGCTTTTACAAGATCTATCTTCAGGATTAATGAATTTTGTTTTTTGTTTTGACAGAGTCTAGAATTTCCTGAGTTATGCCAACATCATCCAGAATCTTCCTATCTTCAAGAAAGCTGAATTGTTCAATAGACATCCACCTAGAGAAAAAAGGCTTGATCATGTTTGCAATGATCTTTGATATTAACTTATATACGAGATTGCAAAGAGCAATTGGCCGAAATTCATCAAATGAATTTGGCTTGTTGGTTTTAGGAATAAGTGTTAAGAAGGTCGAATTTAAACCACCAAAGATCCAACCATCAATTCGAGAAAAGTTCACCATTTCTAGTAAGTATGTATTCATAATGTCACAGAAGGTTATAAACATCTCTACTGACCAACCATCTAGACCCGATGCCTTGTCTTTCTTAAAAGCTTTTAACGCAGCCTCAATTTCCCCCAAAGTAACAGTACTACCAATATGATCGCCTTCTTCAATATTGAAAAAAGATGGGTAGCAATTCAAAACATTTAGTTGAGCAACAATGTTGGAAGTCAAAGGATCTTCGAAATGTTTTTTGAAGTGATTGTGTGCAGCGCCCTCAGTCATCTTAGGATCCGATACTTCAATACCTTGTAAATATTTAATAGACCATATAGAATTCACATTCCTCCGATGGGATGCGAAATTGTGAAAAAAACGGGTATTGTTATCCCCCAGCTCAACCTAGATAGCACACCTTTTAAGACTCCAAGAGATCCCTTCTATTTCTAGAATTTCATTTAATCTAGTCTGTAACTTCTAGAAATCCATACTATCTTCTTCAGAAAGAATACCAATTGAATTAAGCGTATGTAATTGCTTAATTTGAGTCTTAATAGACAAAAGATCTGATCGGTCCCTGGCAATCGTCAGCTTTTCCCAACCTTTTGTTTTCTCTTTTAAACCTTTTAATTTAAAAACCAAAGAGTCCACCGGATTAAGGCCATTGGGGACCTCAACCATAGACCAAAAATTCATAACCAGATTACAGTATTATGTGTCCTTCAACCAGGTGCTATTGAATCTGAATGGTTTTTGAAACTTAGTTTGAAGCTCATCAATTTGTAAAATGATAGCTTGGTGATACGAAATGTTTGAGTATTCAGTCCAGGTTCTGTATCTGACAAGTTTGGCAGCCATCTCCTTTGCCAAGAGAAATCGGTCCAGTCTTTTTATTACACAATCAACACTAGTACACTTATTACTCCAGGTATAACCCATTTTCCTGGGCAGAACATCGATCAAGTGAGCTCTCTGGAAGAGATCCTTAAAAATATCTACCATATCATCAATCGGTATCGAGGGTCCCTAGACTTCAACCATCGACAGTGTTAAATTAAGATCACCTTCCACAATCAGGTTGGAGGAATTTACAAAACCATATGCTTCCAAATTCCTCCAAAAGGATGCCCTATCTCTGTAAGGGGCATAAATGTTGAGGATTGATAAGTTTAAATCGCTAGAGAGAAAGTGCCATTTCATAAGAAGCCCCCCCTTTGTTTTGTAGGTCTAGAAAGTCGTAGTCAGAGAGTTCCAACAGGATAGTAAACCCCCTGAATTCCCACAAGAATCCGTTTCACTGAAGTACCAACCCGGCCAATGTATAGGAAAGAACTCTATTGCTTGAGCAACCGAACACATTGTTTCTTGGATTAAAAAACAGTCTAGGCTAGTAGTTTTTAAAAAATTGATAAGGGTCCTAGCCTTGGAAACCCCACCAATACCCCAGATGTTAAAGGAAAGAATTAACATTAAGGAACTCCCTGAGGGGACACATCTTCTCTAAGAGTCCCATGGGTGGTGTGTACAACAAATTCTGCCACAGAATCCACAGAATCTAAACACTTAGAAAGTGGGATGAAGGTATCCCCAATAACTTTCTCTTTTTCTTTTCTTTTTTCGACGGATAGTCACATTCATAAAAAGGATTGACAGAATGACAAAATCATCAGAGGGTTTGGGGTTCACAGCATATATTTCTAATGGGGATCTGTCGACTCCTTTCATAGACAGTAAGGCATTTGAAAAAGAATTTGGGGAAGGTTTCTCCAAATGGTTGGCAGAAACAGACTCTGACATCTCCCTGATATTTGGTAAAACCAAATCCTCCCCAGGATGATCCAAACTGTGGTACAAGGCAAAAACAGGGGATGTAATCACAGAGGTTTCAAGTATAGAACAAAAAGGAGAGCCCTTTTCATGATTATGAGTCTCCAAACTTGAAACAATAGGGTAAGAACTAGAAGTTTTCCCCAAAGGGTTGGTAGAATCAAAAACTGTTTTTGATGGAAGCATCTCCCCAATATTGGAAAAAACCAAATCCTCCACTGGATGATCAGGACTGTGGTTCAAAGTAATAATGTTAGAGGTATTCACAGAGTTTCCCGGGATGGAGTAAATAGGGGAGCACGTACCACGGCTAGATCTCTCCAAAATTGATTCATTAGAGTCTGAACAAGAATGTGAAACCCCTATGTTTGATACGAACCGTTACACCAAAACCTCGAGATGTTAGTGAAGGCCGCCCACTAGGATCTTAACATCCCACCATACTCCACAGTCCAGACTCTGGGTTGGATGTGCGCCCATATGGTGGTGTCCCCTTTGAGCCATACGAGCCTCAAGCGAACATTATAATGCCGACGTTGCCACCCGCTCTGTGACTTGAACCTAGGTGGAGGCTCTGATCCCAAATGATACGAACCGTTACACCAAAACCTCGAGATGTTAGTGAAGGCCGCCCACTAGGATCTTAACAATGTTACCATCATCAACCAAATTTAGATCCTTTAATAAGCTTCTAGCCAGTGGTTTTGTTTTTAAAAGCCTAATGTCTAGGTCTCTCTCCATAGAAAGATAAAATTCTAATTATGCTTTTGATACCCCCTCATAAATGACAGAGGGTTCATCGAGTGGCTTACCTGGCAAGTTATAGGCCTCCTTTGTCGAACTCAATAGGCTGACCGCATCATTAGAGGATATTGGAGTCGGCACAATCTCCTTTCTTCTTAACAAAGGACACTTCATCTTCACATGACCTGTACATCGGCAGTGGAAACACCGAAAAGGGATGTTTTTATAATTGAGTTTATGCTTGAAAACCTTATCCCTCCAAAATATATCAACAGAAGCCAGCAACCCCTTTGTAATATCGAATTCAACTAACATGGAATCCATCTTCTTATTTATGCCGAAGATGAGGTTGTTTTCTAGACTGATAAATCGTACAAGCCTATTTCCTAGTCCTTCAAAAACATTAGGTGTCTAGAGTTCAAAACGAAAACCTGTGAGAAGGACCCAAAGGTGTTAGAATCTCATATGTTCAGTTGAGGGGTTGAAGTTAATATGCCATCGCTTCAATACTAAGGATCCATCTTTTATTAACCATGTTTGGTCTAGAATCGACTATAGGAGGTATTCATTTGGGAAAATGAAAGCAACCCATCCACGGGATAATAAACTAGTGTGAGGTGGTAAGCCAAAAATGGGGGTCCAATGCAAATTAACCCATTCTACCAGATCAGCCTGGGAGACTTTGGTTCCTTCCAGTCTACCCACTAACCCTCTTCGAGATAGAAGTTCAATTCGATCCAGGTTAACTCCATAATCTAATGTGTATACCGCAGCTTCCTCCTGAGCCTTGTAGGTTTTTTGTCTTCTCCTCAAACGCGCAGCAGCTCCCGTGACTTTAGAAGACAAGACAGTCCTTTTCCCCAAAATAAAACCCTCCTGGGAAGGACCCGCGTTACATAATCCATTCGTTTGTGTTGGGCGGCACACCCCAATCGAGGTAACCGGGACAAGTGCCCCAACATTTGAAGTGATGGGGACCCCAGGTACCATGACCTCCGGACATATGTAACCCAAAAGAATATAGTGGAAGCCAGCGGTATAACTCAAAAAAATCCACAAACCACCAAAGTAGTGGATAATCCGCTAAAGAAACTCAGATCCAGCCACAAAAAAGGGCAAAAAAATCATAATCCAAAAGGTGAAGCGCAATAAAAAAAAAAGGAACCCAAAACCCGCCAAAAAAGAGTATGGATAGTTCTGCAGTAATAGGGTAAGCAAAAACACTTAATCAATAAAAAAATCTCACTTTTTGATTCCTTGGTTGGTACTAGAGCTAGCCGAGAGGCTAGTTGGACTCCAAGGTGCTTCAGCGCGCCTCCCTCATACCGTAGAAAAACTACCCAAACCCTTAACCAAAAACCCTAGGCCTAGAAAGCAAACCTCCATCTCCTGTGAGTCTTGGACCACTTGTGATCTCCGTGTCATTTGATACCACCATCTTAATATAATGCATCTTACTATAATATTAAAAATAAAAATGAAATAGTTTAAAAATTATAACAATATTATTAATTAATAAAAAAAGCTATCTTCAAATTCTATTAAAAACCATAAAAAGTGCATTCAACTAGAAAAACTAAATAACCATATCTAACAACCATTTAAGTGCTCAAGGAATTTATTGTCATTATTTCACACCCAATTTTCTTTGCATTTATATTTGTATATGTTTGATTAACGAGCTTCTAATGTTTGTAATCCATACTTTAGGAGCACTTAGACATGGTTGTATGTTATATTTATTCTTTGGTGCTCTACAACCTAGTATGAGAGGGATGTTGTAACATTGTAGTTCCCATTAAGAAAATAAATGCAAAAATTATATTGATTTCATCTTAAACTTAGATATATCCAGTATGTGATAAAATATCTTGAGATAACGTTGTGTATGAGGTTCCCATAAAAGTAAAAAATAAAAAATAAAAAAGTACAAATGACGTGGACTTAATAAAAAATATTAAATTATATTGATTTCATCTTAGATTTAAATATATCAAGCATGGCATCAAATATCTCGAGGTGTAATTTTTTTCTTAATTTGTAAAAAATTTATGCCTAAAGAAATTGGATCAGCTTAAGATAAATCTATGGTGGTATTTTAATTTGATTTGCAAAGACAAATAATGTTTTTTTTCTTACAGTAACGGGTAGGAAGCTTTATATTAAAAAAGGAGGGACTGATACAAAACTTGGGAAGACTGTACCCAACAAAAAAGAGGGATGAAGACACCTCATAACCAATCTTTACATCTCAGAAGAACATCTATCCGAACAAGAAAATATGACAGTCTACTATATTAGCTGATTACATATTAAAGATAAACATAACATAGAAAAACCGAAGTTCAGTTGTCTGCTGAGCGACGAACTTTTTTCTTGCTACCTGTAGCCAAATTCTCGCTATCTTTCATGCCCAGGATCGCAGAAGGGGTGTTGTCCTTGTTGGTTCTGATACAGTCCACCTTGGCTTCGACGATCTTGAGGCAGCTATGCATTGAATCCATTTTTCTAGCCATACTGTCCAATTGATCTTTCATTTTGTTGTTGGTGCTTCTAGCATCAGAGATTGAAATTTCAACAATGGTGGCAAGGTGTGAGATAGATTTTTTCAGATCTTTATTTTCACCTCTCAACCAGCATACCTGAGATTCTATGTCTTGAAGATGAGACAACACGCCAGGAGTGGGACTTTCCGGTCCTTGAGGTGAGTCCAAGTTCACAATACCTGTCGTTTCTTCAACCAAATTCCAGAGCTTGCTAGGTCCTATCTCCCCATTGCTACCGCGCAATTGCTGCAGAGCTCCTTGTTGCATTGGAACGCAAAGATTTGGATTGATACCGGCATCTGAGGGACGCCAATTCTTCTAAACACCATAACCCAGCTCGAAATTGTTCTAAACACCGTTGGGGAGGTTTCCAATTCCCCGACTACCCTCCTGATGCAACCACCCTCTGCCGACCTCAGAGTTTAAAGGTTTCCCACGACAAACGTGCTTGATTTTGTTTACAAGGGAGCCATGCGCGTCTTTCTCACTGAGCCCATTCCCTTGCACCACCTCAAGGGTAGAAAGATAACACTGCAGACCAAAACTTTCAGAGTTTACCTGTATGTGAGTCTTGCATTGGCGACATTGTAGAGCCGGGAGACAGAGCCCAGAATGACCACCAGTGTTTCCACACTCCATGTTGCACCATAAAACAAAATTCCTGAACCAAAACCGTTTCAAAATCCAGCGAAAGCAGAGAGGGAATGAATGAGACATGTTGTCGCTCAAAGTCCTGATATAGGAGCAGGCATCCCTGCCATCTGTCCACAATAAATTTTCACATGCGAGCCAGCAGGGTCCAGACATTAGACACCGTTGCTTGTGTCTCGGGAACGGAAGACGAGATTGTGAATAGATCATGAGCCTGACCCTTATTAAATTCGACCTGACATTTGTGGATGCCATTGTTGGCCCAATGAAACTATGGTAATTCAACTAGAGGGTAGGATTGCTAGGATAGCTAGGGTGGCCCAAAACATTATGGAACCCAATTATAAGCAATGGTGTGTCCATTTTTAACCAACATACCACAGTTTAATCCTGCTCCTATATTAGCCATGGAATCAGCCTGCTTGTTGTTGTCCCGTAAAATGTGGTAGAGGGATATATTCCTTTGTTCCTTGATCTTGTGGAAGAAGTGGTAATGGAACTTGGAGGAGGGTTTGCGGACCTTATTAGCTAAGGCCCTAGCTTCTTGAATCACCATAAGGGAGTCCCCGATGGCTACAAGGTCCTGAGCATTGTTTTCCTTAGCTATGTCAATGCCTTTGAGTAAGGCAAGCCACTCCGCAACATTGTTTGTCTGCCTTTCAATCCCCCAAGCGTAGTCAGTCATCTTGTTTCCTTCGGAGTAGACAAATAATGTTAAAATATATATTAATCCTTAATTTTTAATTTAAAAAGGGAAATGCAAGACTAGACATTAATTCATATATAATGACTTCTCATTGATTTGTGTGGTTCTAGACCTTTTAATTCTATCAAATTTATTGATGGATTTTTTATTTTTTTTCTTACAACCTTAAAAACCTATAATCACTCCCTGGATTCTTCATTGAAAAAACTACTCTATTTGACAGCCACTAAAAAAACAACCATAAATCCCCTTATTTAAACAAACTTTATGTAACAATAAAATATATTTTTATTATCTAAAAATACTAATGAAATTATGTAACTTTATTTGGAACATTGAATCTTTAATTCTTGCAAAACAAAATCTCTCCACAAAATTAAACAAGTAAAATTAGCACAAAAGTGCTTATACCCACCATCTAGAAATGTCGTAATGCATTAATTATTTATAATCCAAAGTTAAATAGTTGAAATAATGATAATGTGAAGTAAATTAGGACTTGATTTTTTTTTAAATATTTTAGTATATTAGTTGTGTTTTATCGGATGTCAAAATAATTATAGAATATGTTACTACATGTCAAATTAGCCAATAAAAATCAGGTTTTAGAATAAAAAAATATATTATAGTCTTTCTACCAAAAATGTATATTGAATATAATTTAATTAATAGTTGTATCATTTAAGGAATCCATATTTTTTATCTAGTAGAATTATAGGAACAAAGTTGGTAAAATGAATACAATATTTTACAAAGATAACATTATAAAATATAATGAACATAATAAAAAAAGACAACTTTTAATTCTACTTTGCCTACAAAAATCCATAATAAAATATATATGGATAATTTCATTTTGTACTTCGCGTGTAAAAATTGTTTGCATTCATTTTATTACTTTAAAAGTATATTTTATTGTGAATATAAAAGTGGAATTTTATACTTCAGAAATATTGTAAATGTAGCCATCGATGCCATCCAGGGCTACATATAGGAATGCATTATATATTTATGGTGCACTTGACCCATACATACCAAAAAAAACCTGCTTTTGTTTTAAAAAAATAATGATAACATGGTACTTTTTAGATATCCAAAATCTACATAGTGATTAATAATTAATATTATTAAAAAAATCTAGACAAGTACTAAAAACCATAGGTTTTTTTAAATCAAAAGTTGGTCTAAGCACATAATACAAAGAGAAGAGGGAAACATAGATATAATATTGAGGTGGCAAATGTTTGTACAAGAATATGGGGGTGACTCAAGAGGTTGGGAATAAATGATTAATATGACTTTATTTTCAATCAACCTTGTGCTTTGGATTGTACATATGATTTGATGTTTGTGATCTCTTAAGTTTATTTATTTTTAATAATATATAATGTATTTTTTAAACTAAGTTTATTATAAAAAAGACAATGCATTTATAATGTTTTTTTTAATCATTCCAAACCATATATTATCTCTATTAAATTTTATAATAAAAAAGAAACATTGAAGTATGGTCATTACTATGCTAGAGATAAGGTTATGAAATACTTGATCCCTGAGATACCTGCAAAATGATGATAGAAACCTTTTTTTTTTTTAAATCAATATTATAATAGGTTTATTTATTTTTAATAATATACAATATTTTTTTTAACTAAGTTTATTATAAAAAAAACAATGCATTTATAATGATTTTTTTAATCATTCGAAACTATATATTATCTCTATTAAATTTTATAGTAGAAAAAGAAAAATTGAAGTATGCTCATTACTATGCTAGAGATAAGGTTATGAGATACTTGATGCCTGAGATACCTCCAAAATGATGATAGAAACCTTTTTTTTTTTTAAATCAATATTATAATAATGATTAAGTTTAAGATAAAGAGATTCTCTGAACATTTGAATTTTTCATAATTTTTTATAAATATGTCTTTTAGATATTCTAAAATAGAAATTAAAATAAGAAAATAAACTTTTATAAAATTTAGATTTTTATTAACATAGTAATTTTGTAGATATAGTTTTTAATATTTTAAAATAAAAAATAGAAAAATGAGAAGATACTTTCTCGAAATAATATAATATTATTAATTTCCTTATACTACTAGTTTTTTTCAACTTTCTGTAAAGAAGTAAAATATGTCGCAAATAAACAAATTTACTCAGATTTAACAAAATTATGTAATTTGACATATGCAAAGATGTTATTTAACATGGTTGCTGTTTGACATATATGTTATTGTAACAAGTCAAGAATTTTGTAGTTCATAAGCGAGAAAAATAGGATGCAAATAGATAGATTTACTCTGATGTTACTGCATTACCAATATGTCCAATGTGTAGCTATGTTTGTCATAGTATCCTATTAACATTTAACAAAATGCTTCACATTTTCCCAAAAAATGCAATTCTTCAAGATCTACTTAGATCCAATGTGCTTCTATGTTTATCATGGTATCCTATTAACATTTAACAAAATTCCTTATGTTTTTCCCAAAAAACCTACGTTGGTTCGCCAGATCATTGCATCTCCAAAATTTTGGATAGATGCATATTTGAGTATGAACTCTTGACGACAAAGATTTCAATGGACATTAGATTCACAATGATTCATTCAGACAACAACAATGTATGTTGGCATAGATGGAGCATGTGTGCATGTTATTGACATCTTGATAAAGCCTCTACCAAAGTACTCATTAAAACCAGGGAAATCTGATACCAAAATTAAGAAAACCATCATTAAGAAATTTTTGAAAACCTACACAGAAATAAGCAAAATCAGTAAGAAACATAAATATGCATAAGAGCAATTTCAGTAGACGAATCTATTATTTCACCGAGGGAAAAATAAAGCTAAAGTGGGAAAAATAGCTGGTTATCAAATACTAAATGCAATCTCTAGTACCTTAGGTTTCTTACTAGTCTCTTGGACATAAAAGGCATTTATCTAGATCAAATTGTTGTCACTATTGTCCACTTTTCTGAGTTATCTTTTTTCTCCATTTTTTCCTAATAACCATAAATATCATAATATAGAACAATTAAATGTCGTCCATTTTGTTGCAATTGTTGTTGCACTTACACCGAAAACCCTATAATAACTTCATTAATTTAATGTTTGAATGACAAGAAAGATTAATAGGACAAAAAGCAAAAAATCCTACAATGACTTGATTTATTTGTTGTTTTAACCACAAGCCTGTAGTGACATGTTGTTCATATGAGCAATGAAATTAAACAAACATGCAAAAAACATGGAAATTATTTCAGATCCATTTGTTAAATTTCCAAATAAGACTTTAGTGTTCATTTTTTGTCTTTTCCTTTTTGTGCATAATTTTCTAAGAATCATAAGTAAAAAAATAGAAAACATATCTGCACACAAAGTATAAGCAACAAGAGCTTAGTGACAAAAGCTTAGAAAAATTTTGCAAAAAAATGTTTGAGATTAGTCTCCAAAATCATAGTGCTATTGATAAGGTAACCTTAATCTTGGAAGATGAAAACATAAATTATGCCAAATCATGCAACAATATCAATGCTAATAACTGACAAATTGACCAAGATAGTGTACAACAATGCTCTCTAATGAGATGCCCAAAAAATTGTCAACTTCAAACAATTCACTTCATATGATCATGTTTGGAAAGAAATCATTTGTTAGTTGCCAGTTGATTTTCCAGCGACACTCCATGTTATTTCCTTTCACAACAAAATCAAATTTAGGTTTACACAAACCTAACATCCCACCATTGAACAACTTAGCATGATAGTTTACTCAATATTATTAATAACATTCCCCATGAAATACATGAAATACTACTTAAGGGTTAAAAGAATAAAAATAAAATAATGGTATCATCACAATTGTCAAGAAGGCTCACAAACAAGGCCTCAAATTCAAACTTTCCCACAAGCATACATGACATCAAGACCGTAGACTTTGATGGTCATTAATGAATTAATGGAAATAAAAATCGCCACGTGGTTGTACAATGGACAACACACATATGTTTGAACTTATTAAGACTTGTACAAATGATTGTTCAAGTGCAACAATTAACATAGGTATTGCAGCAAGCCCATCCAAAGGTTCAAGAGGTTTTTTATTTATTTTTATGATATCCAATTTGCAAATAGCAAGCCCTAAAAATTAGTTAGACCACTAAAGGTAAAATGAAGGTCAATTGATTGTTTGGTCTATGATGAAAATGTTAGCTAGGTAATTAATAGTGGGCACCTACCAACAGGTTCGTAAATGCAGATGCAATAGAACACAATAGCATTAATTCCATTTAACTATTGCAGTAGAAGCAAATCAAAGGCAACTTGCCAGAAAAAACCTTGAAATAGTCAAAATTTAAAATCAATCTAAAATATTAAGAACACATAGTTCAATGTAGTAGACTATCGATCTACTTACGTAGTTAAAGCAAGGGAAAAACATGTAGTATATTTGCTTTTATAATATCATGGGGAAACTCAAAACTTATACTCAGAGGGAGTGCATATATTTGCTCAATAAGGTTTAGAGATTTTGACTCTAGTTTGTTGTTTGTTTGCTTTCATTGCACTTTAGGATGAGTAAAATAGATTTCGCAAATGAGCATTAATATATTGTCTTATTACAAGAAGGAAGAAACCAATGAATGCCAATGTTAAAAACCAAAGGCTTTCTACTTTTATTTTAGCCTCTTCGCCTAAAACATCACCATTAGGGCCATAGAGGGCCCTCAATGAAGCTTTGAAAGTTGATTCTTTTAATATTTTTGTTTGCTCCCATAATGAAAATATCTCAGACAAGATTCTCATTTTACAAAGAGTTGCAGATGAAATTTTTGTAATCCTCTCATATAGATAAAAATATTAAACAAAATATAAAAACTAGGTTATACAGCACTTTGCAATTTTGTGTTAAATTTCCATATTTAAAGTTTTTTCAATGGCAAACATAAAAGATAGTAAATTGGAAAAAATTAAAATGCTATTAACCTAAAGAATTATATACCTGAAAACTATAAAAATGGTATATTATATTGCATGAACATTCACTATATATTGCGATGACGCTCCACGGATTGCCTTCAAGGCTACAAGAGAACAAAAATAAGTAGCAACGTAGTTCACAGAACAAAAGTTTGTATAAGTAGCTAATAAGTAATGTAGGTCAATATGTCTTGTGATGTCAATTGCTAGAACAGCTGAAATACTAATACTGAAAGCACTTCACATTTCCAAAAATCTGGGCTGCTAGAAATAAGCAATTGATTGCAGAGTCCTAAGTCAAAAAAGAAATATGTCAGCCTCGGCATTATTGTACAGGTAATAGAAATGTGCTTTATCTTTTTGTATTTCCAAGGTTGGCAACATATCTACAATACATAATAGAAGAAAGTGTAAGAATGTATTTAGCATTTTGCAAATTTTAACTCTAAATAAATTGAAAAGCGCAATACGTACCTGTTTCATTGAAATTTCTGTTTGCATAATGCATTCATTGCGTGGCTTATCTCTTGATGTCAAGAATTATGTTTTCATAATTGAGTGTAAACTTCCCATGCAGGATATACTTTTCACTGTGAATTAAATAATTTTCTTTTAAATATAAACCCGATTGCAGATTAATTTAACTTATCTATGACGGAGCGATCCATGCAAGATATACTTTTCACTGAAAATTGTTGACATAAATTCACTGACTATTAAAAGCTTATCTAACACAGTGCTAGATGCTATTAAAAGCTTATCTAACACAGTGCTAGATGCTATTAAAAGCTTATCTAACACAGTGCTAGATGCTGCATTTTAAATTCATAATAAAGTTCATTTCAAAATGTCACAACTATTATGATTATCAAAACAATTATTAAACCATAACCTTTGAACAAAAATATTTTCATATGATTTTCCAAAATTGCACATTGACACATTCTAGTATTTTACACAATTTATATAAAATGAATAACTCTACCCAAAGTCAAGAGGGTCATCAAGAGCTAAACCTATCACAAGTTGGGTACAAATAAATATACTCGTTTAAATATAGTAAGTATTTTAAGATCACGATGGATATGAATCTTTATCCATTCTAGAATAAATAAACAAGAGAGAATTTTGTGCTTGCAACTTTCAGACAAAAGAATTTGCATTCAAATTTTATCCCAGCAAATTGGCAACAAAGCCACAGATCATAGCACAACACGATATCAACCCAAGAAGAAAAAAAATCAATCTCAACCATGCCTCAATCAAAAATCATATACATGGCACATACCAATGCGTAGTAAGCAAAAAATGGAAGTCTTCCCAGCCATTGTCCTAGAAATCAAACATTTTAGATACAATAGATCAACTGGATAGTTGGCAGATGCATAGCAATGGAGGATTATGACAGCGTCCTTCTATATATTGCATAAATCAAATGCCAAGTAATAAGAAAACAAAAAGGACCAAGCTTTTGTAGCACACTTTTGCAAGCGTATCCATGCATTGGCAGGTTGGAAAAGTCTGAATCTTGCAACTAGACAACATTATTCTAGCCATGCATATGAAAACCATGAACTTTATCTACTTCTTCTGTGTTATAATTGTGAAAAGAAAACATGCATCAAAATGTAAAGCCGTCAAAAAGACATTGTTTCCAAGCACCAATTGTTTGTTGAAGACACTAGTTTAAAAACAAATTGCTTTGCCCAAGGATGGGGCAAAACCATATGCTAATAGGCTTAAGACAGAAGCACATCCAACCACAAACTTTGGGAAAAGCAAATCCAAAAGAGGAGCACAGCACATGCGTAAACACAACAACAACAACAGAACACTGAAACCAAAATTCATATTTAAGTCATGAAAGGAAGAGAAAGCATTGAAACAGTCAACACAGGCACGACACAAGCCATCTTAATAAGTATATGCATGAACCCAATAAGAAATCCACTGCTAAAAATACCATCGGTTTCTAGGCCACTGCAAATCAACTTCAAGCATATCAACAGATAGCAACAAAGAGACATAAATGCAGCCAACATACACATGAATGAATTTAATTCATTCCAAACAGAAACGAAAGATGACAGACAAGTTGGATCAATCCATATACAAGTATTCCAAAGTCGCTCAGCTATTAGTCTTTGGGTTAGAGGGGCTGCTTGTCCACTCTAGCGTTAAGAGGTGGGTATATGATAGCGATGGTCCAAATATTTGCAATTACACAAAATACAACCATAGACAACTCGCCCAGTAGTTTTCATATACAAAATGAATAGTATCATTGCACAGAGGCAACATTATCACACAAAAACAAGGTTTTTTACCATGCCATAAAACCTCAGAACAAGACAGTAGACAATACAAGAAAAAGAATCATTAAAATATGCCCCATATTTAAACAACTGAAAAAAATCCATATATCTGCTTCAATGATCAAATGCTTCAGGAAGTCATGGTACTGATAAGTAAATTACAGTAAAGCACCCTCGTTTTTTGAATCACCCCTATACCTTTTCGCGGACGGTAAAAGATAAAAGCTAATCTAGAGGGTTATGAAAACCACCCACCAAAGACTCTGTTATGGTTATGGTCTGTCCATTTTGGTTCTATTGTATTGAAGCCAGTGAACTGGCCATGCATGGAATATCGCATCCATCACCAATAAATCCATCTATTCTTTATCACAGTTATACGCAAAGCTCTAAACCCCATTCGTGACCACTCATAATGAACTACAAATGCACACAGCAAAAGACACAACAAATCTTCACAGTCAACAACACTCGACCACCTGACAAAGAAAATTTATCGACGGACTTCAAACCCCTTTTCCTTGGACCAAGATAAAGAACCAGACAAACAATGCACGAGATGCAACCAGTGACAAAGCTATTACAGTAAACTAACGCACGAAATGCAACCAGTGACAAAGCTATTACAGTAAACTAAGTGCTATGCCAAAACAGCTTGTCACCAGGAGAATGAGAAAAGAACTTACCTCTTCAACAAAGCCTTTGAGTTACAGACCTAGAACTACAACACCTCCAAGCTCTCTCGACCAAAGCAGCAGACCTCCGTGATTGCACACCACCCCCAGCGCCACACAAGAAATCTCCTTGAAACAGTCTAGAATACACTCACCTCACTCGTTAAACAACCATGCCAGCCCCAAGAAGAGTCTAGAATACACTCACCTCACACAAAAAATGCATAAATGTTGATCACCTCACTCTCTTCTCCAATTAAACACTACAATAACTCCTGACCTCGCTCTCGATGCCTCACCACCTTGCTCTCCCTGGTCATTAAACAACAGTGACAACACACCGCGGACATAAGCCCACTGCAGATCCCAAGGATGACGTGAGGCAAACATCCGCCAATGAAATTTTTAAAAACTATAGCACGTATTAATAAAAACAATAGCAATAAAACTGTTTATACCAATAGTTTATAAATAGGCTAGGGATAAGCACAGGGCACAGTACGAAGGACAATAAGCAGGATGAAGAACAATAATTAATAATTAAGAGACAAATGTTAAATATATGTATTTTTGTTTTATTTTTCTTTTTTTTTCTGACAATTAGCTCTAGAAGCAGGGGAAAATAATCAAATCACAATTTTGAACCAATCACAAATTAAATATTTGTATTTAAAAAATTTAAAAATTGATTTTTTATTTTTTAAATAATCAATTTAATATATAAATATTTGTAAAACTATAGAAAATTACTTTTTGCAAGAATAAAAATAATAAAAAGTCAATTGTATAATTAATGCAAACTGATTGCTATATACCTTGCGTTTGGCAGGTATAATAAATATGCATATTACCCAACTCAAACTCTAAAGGTCAAAAAAATATACTTAAAATACATAAAAATAAAAATCTAGTAAATTAAGTAAATTATGTTAATTACAGAAGTAAAACAAAACACCTACTCACCCCTAAATAGACTCTCCAGTTGCATGAAAAAAATATTACTAAAGGAATCACTTATTCTCAAATTTTGCAGGAATCACGTATTCTCAAATTTTGTACAAAATATTCGTAGCTTCCATCTAAAACAAATTAAAATTTTCTAACAAACAAAGTAATTTAATCCACCAACACTGCCAACGTGAGGAAATATAAAACTCCATAAGTATTTATGTAATCAATAAGTGGAAATGACAAACCACATTTTGAACACTGGTTTATATGATTTTTTTTTTTGCCAAAACTAGATTTTCTATCTGGGTGTAAGGGAGGATGTAATGGTCAATTTGTAAGGTTTGCCTTAAAAAAATGGATGTAAAATAAATTGCTTTAAGCATACAGAGCCCTACCTTTGGTCTCGGGTCGTTTAGCAGGAATGCAAGTTAGGCATTTTTCAAGATAAATGTGTGCCTTCCTTTTCACGTGGTTCATGAATTAGAGTCATATTTTCAAGTATTAAGGTGTAAAGGCGTTAAACAAATAATTTTGGAGCTCCCTATAATAGAGAGGAGAGAAGACTTAGAATATTTCGATGGAGCTAGCTGCTAGACAACGACATTCCTAGGTAGATGGAGCAGGTAGGACGTTATTTCTAAATAAAGCTCATTATTTTCACTTGAAGCAGTACTAGGGAAAGGATCAAATAATAGCATTGCAATTTTTATTAGGCTGGCTTTGGGAAAAGGGGAAAAACACCTTCAGGACTTTGGTGCTTCATTAGTGGTTTTTAATTGAATCATTGATGAGTAGGATGGATAAGACGCTCCTCCCTATCTTAGATCACTTGAAACAAGTAGAATAAATTCCTTTATAAATGTGTCATTTATCCATGTTTATAAATGCCACAGAGCGTCGCTTAGCAGAGTACAATGAACCACCCCCAGAATTTATGAAAGCTCGTCCACATAGATATGGAGATTCAACAGAGAAGGATGAGAAAGTAATATTCGTTCGTCACAGTAAGGAAGGCGTGAATTTGGCTTGTATGATGAGTAATTTCTACACAAAATTGGTGTGGTTATATGTGCTACTGCTTTGGTTCTGGGTACAACGCCTTCAAATGAGGTATTACTATTATATTTATATCAGTGTATAGGTATTATATTATTTATATATCAATGTAAATTTATTTTAAGGAATAGATCTTTGTTTTTTGTTTGCTAGAATTTTTTTGATTTGTGGGAGTGGTCTTTGGTTTAGAAAACAATGATTCAGTCATCAAAATCATTCTAGATTAGTTGAATTTTGGGTGTCTCTTACCAACTAACTCAACCCTAAAAGAAATTGAATTTGAGTTCTAGACCCACACCTTAACCAAATAAACTAACAAAAATTAGCAAAAAACAAATCTCTGTTATTGAACAGTTTTTAAATAATTTAAAAAAACTCACATTCAAAATTATAATTCATAAATTCAGAATTATTTTAAATTTATATTAATATTAATATTATTTTTTAAGCTTAAGTAAAAAAACATTAAAAGAAGAGAATTGATGCTGAATCAAGCTATAATTAAATTTAATATGAACTGAACCGATATCAAGAATCAATCAAAAACTAAATTTCAATAGAATATATCAAGAGTATAATTTATTGATATTCTTATATATTACTCTCAAATAATGTTCTTTATTTATCAATAAATTTAATAAATAGATTCTGAATTAATCAATAACAAAATTTAATATGATTTATTTATAATAGAATTAAACTTGTCAATATATATATATTAAAAAAAACTTAATATAAGCAAAGTTACAGATATTACAAAAATATGACATTAAGATATAGGTAAATTCTGTTGTGGCAATGTGAACTTCATACCTGTAATGGCCGATCGATAGGTTGGTCCTGTTTTTGTTGTGCTAACTGGTGCATCCTGCTATATGTCAAATAATAATTGTTAGTCTGTGACAATGATGAGGGCTTGTTAGTCTGTGACAATGATGAGGGCTTTTCCATTCTCTCTACATCTGGTATTCAAAAGAATCCAATATGCTTTTTGGTACTCAAGAGAATCCAATATGCTTTGGTGAAAGGTTCCCACATTTTTTTTACAAACTCGAAAATGATAATATGAAAACACTTATATGACGAGCTCATTAAAGCAATGAACAATATTTTCCTCCAGTCTGTGATGTTATCAGGTATTGAAGGCCTGAAGAGAAGTTCAACAGAAAATTTGTTGGCTTCGAAGTCTTCCAATGGGGCAAGCCGAGAAGCTCCAGTTGCCAAAAAATCAACAACTGTGTTTTCAGCTCAAGTAAGGGAACCAATGTTGAAGGCTTCAAACTGATTTATGAGATTGAAAAACTCACCCGGTAAGTGGGTCTGACTTCCATATGTCTATTCTAGGTTCTTAGAAACTGGGGTTCGAATCCCTTGTTACTGATCCGAATCCCGAGCTTGCTGAGTTGAGGGCTGCGGCAACCTTATGCTAGCGATCTTCCACATTCTGTATTTGCAGGTCCTGGACCTGTTATTCAATGGACTAAGCAACATGGTTCGGCTTTACTGAAGTAACACGTAATGCCCGAACAGAGATCGAAACACTTGTGGGAACTCAAATAGCTAGATATGCTAATATTATCTACGCGCTGCGTGAGCTTTTCCTCTACTTCCACATATGTCCTTTCTGGGATGTTTTTATTAGTCAGGGCAGGTGCAAATCGAGGAAAGGCAGGCAATTGCGGTGGTAACTGGTAAGTAAAAGCCAGCCTCTCTTACATAGCAGTAAACGCCTTTCTGCACCAGTCCAAATAGAAATCAATCAGGCTTTGCTTTCGTGGATTCAGGTGCTGATGAAACAAGAAATTGCCAGAGTGGAATATGTGGCAAGCAGAGACTTGAAGAAAATAAATTCCACTTGGCATATGCAGACTCCATTGCTGCTTAACCATGATTATTTTAATTAGCAGGCTACAATTAACATGACAACTAGTCCTCTGCCCTAAAACCATTAAATATATTTACGGAATTAAAGATGGTCATCGGTGAGTATGCATAATAGGTCCTGTTGCTGATGAAAAAATACAAAATAGCATAAAGACCTGGGCACATGGGTTCAGATGTCCCGAAGAAGCACAACCAGGCGTTACTGCTGTATTCAACGTCACACCAACAAATCTTTTAAAAACGCAGCACAACATAGCAACGATTCGAACCTTGGACCTCGCTAAGAAAAGCTTAAAAATAAGCAAAATCAAGCCCTAATTCAGAGGCAAAAATCCAGGTACTAAATGCTAATGAACTTCTAACGCCTGAATATCCCAACAATTATTTTCTTCTCAACATTCAAATTCCTTGCAAATATTCTACACTAATTCAAAAAACAAAGCCGTCTAAGGCTTCTAAGCATAGACAGACAGACCACCGGCCACATTTGGTGTTCTTGCCATCACAATATAGAAAATCCCGCTGACAACCCCCTAAGAACCGATAATCAACATTGTCAGACCGACGCACAAAGTCGGCCCTCAAAATAGCACATCCCCGAAGCTTCCTGAAGAAAACTCCCCAGCATGAAAGCCCACCACGCAATTTCAATGCAAAACCACATAAACCCTTATAACAGACCACTCCAGTACCACCATTAGAATACAGATATGACATAACCCAAATCGAAAGAGCATTAAACAAAGGAAACTAAATGGGTTTACAGAGTAAACCCCAAGCGCGATTAGACATCGCTCCGGCCTTCGTCCCATCTCCAGAGTACCGGACAATTACAAAACACTGAGTTCACTCTCGATGAAATTCCTCTCAAAGATATTTCCCCTTTCAATCGCACTACACCCCGCCGCCTTGGAGTCCCTCGTCACTCAAATAGATGCAGCTTCCAGCGACGACTAGGGATACCTCCCAGTCATCAACCATAGCATCTCCTTCCACTTCCGCCACACTCTTTTCCGAGGTAGCCAATTTCTTCTCACTCCCCATGAAAGAAAAAGCCAGAGTCAGGAGAGACAGATCTTACAAAGAACAAAAACCAGGGACTGGAAAGAGGTCACTCCAACGTCAAGTGGGAGTCAGATTTGGAAAAGGGTAACAACAATGTTTCTGGAGAGTTCGACCCTTCTCCTGGGCAAGAGAAAAGTTAAATTGACAGTGAAAAGAGACAAAAGTTAAATTTAATGCCCCGATACAACTTTTTGTACTACAATCTAGGCGTATCTGAATGGATTTTATATGTACAACAATCTCATGTGACTAGTGTGCGAATGGAAGAGTCTAACCATTCGACGTTCTTGCCAAACGTCTGTCCCCTCCCGTTAACGGCGTCCCGACGTCTGCTTCTCCGGCGCTTTTCTCCGGTGGTCTCCCTCCTCCCCACGACGGGACCCGGTCCCACACGATATCCCGGGATCCACGGGCTGCCAATCCTCGTTCCCCGTCCAGACGAGCTCCTCCTCCCCTCGACGTCCCATCCATGCATTAATGGGACTACCAACCTCACGTTCGACCGATTCGAACCAGCAATTGCTCCCGCCTCCCCATCTCCTCTCCCCTATTCCTGTGCAAACATCCCTGCATTCCTGCAAGCTCCGATCGCGTGGAGAGCAGCGCCCGAGAAAGCCCCCGTATTGTGTCGTTCCGAGCAGCACCTAAGAAAGCCGAGTCTTCTAGCTAGCTCATAATTCCCAATCCAGAAACTCTGGATCCGGGTATCGCTCATAATCCGAAATGGATAGACTCTTCCATCTTGAAACAAGTGCTTTATTCAATGAACGCTAACAAAATCACTAGTATAGTAGCAAGTTCCATTTCAAATGAAATTTTTTCTCCCGGTATAGTAGCAGCCTTCAATAACTTTAGCAGAAAATTGCAGGAAGCATATCATTTTTCTGGTGGTAATAAGCTCACAATTGTTTCAACAAGCCGTCTATGTTTTGCTGTTGTCTCCACATCATTTGAA
Source organism: Larix kaempferi (assembly GCA_027924585.1). Classification (NCBI taxonomy): domain Eukaryota; kingdom Viridiplantae; phylum Streptophyta; class Pinopsida; order Pinales; family Pinaceae; genus Larix; species Larix kaempferi. The sequence goes on along the minus strand of BSBM01000088.1, from coordinate 12,626,743 downwards.
ATTGACCCGTTTTCATTTTTTAAAGCACCGCTATGGTCATGATCCTTTGAAATTTCAGGTAACCAACGAAAAGTGTAAACCTTCAGGGCCTCACCTATTATCTCATGTGACATTCTTCCCTTGGATTTAATAGCAACTATTACTCGCTCATACAAATCAATATCCAGTTCACAAATGTCCTCAATCCACCAATCTTTTGGAACATACCGATGTTTGGAATTTTGGATTCCATTCCATGGAGGACTATAACTGTTTCGTACACAAGGTTGGCCATTTACTAACTTCGGTCTTGTGTAAGTGAAGGACCAATCAACCTTTGAAGGATCAACCGAGGTCTTGGAAGCAATTGAGTCAATACACCTTCCTACTACCTTGAGGTCTTCCGACCAAGGTAAGAATGAAATGGCAGCCTGCAATACAATAATGGAATCTTTCCAGCTTCGAAATAAACTCGAGCTGAAAAACACCTCAATTTTATAAACTAGATTTCCTTTTTCCATAGCTTCTATCATCCCAAGATATTCTGCAGCACAGCGTACTACCACAACATTGTAGGCATTGAGTGGAACAACAATTCCATAGCAGAATTTGGCACATAGCTCAAAGGCTTGAGGCCCTCCTGGAAAATCAGAAAGATCAACTTCATCATTCTGTGCTTCAGCAGCTTTTACTACCAAACTCTGTAAGAAGCGGCTCTTAGACAAAAGAGGAAACTGCAACCACAAAGTTGCAAACTTAGTAGTTTGATGCTAAAGAACTCCAATCACTGACTTGGTCTAAAGAAAAAGCACAGTTTGAACTCCAATTTTTTCAACAATCAAGTTCTCCACACATTGAATCAGGATACAGTAATTTTTCAAATAGAACCAAAAGAAAAAGACATATCTAATGTACATGTCCATGTTAGGATACTATGAATCTGCATTCAATGACATACCTGGTAGTACACTAATAGCAAAGATTAAAATCAATAGATCCATCAACTTTCTATCTATTGGTATTTCATATCAGACAGACGAATTCACACTTTTTAAATACATTGTATTGCCAAGTTTAGGTAATAGGAACAGTAAAAACTGAAAGTTATTAACTAAAAAAATAATAAACAGTGATGACAGAATCAATAAAGAAATTACATGAAACGCACAAAGATTTTCTAGGAATAGTAGAAAACAGCTACACATTCTGAAACAAATCGATAGCATGTGTGTAAATTGTCGGTGCAATATCTCTGGTATAGATGACCAAATATAATGCAAAACTTATAGAGATCGAATGTCTTAGCTCACAGGAAATCTATAAAAGAAAATCAAAATGCAATAAATAATTCTTCATAGACTTGAATCAGAAGATGAAGTAGCCACGGGTCCATTTACAGCTGAAACTCTAGCACAGTTATGATGTGCTTATTTAGAAGACATGTTAGACAAATAAGGTAAAGTTATCTGTAAAACGTACCATGACAAACACCTTATTGATAAAAAACAGTTTAGAATATTAAAATAAGCCAAATTTTTGAGCTAACGCACATATTAACTAAGATGAAAAAGAGATGAAAGTGATGCTTTTATTGGTCCCTTGATGGCAGCTAAAGTTACTGAAAGTGTTGGGAGGCCATTGAGGGTTTGCAAGCCATCAACACAGTGCTCAGCAGTAAGGAGCGTGAAACTCTCTTAACAGGTACTAATGTAATGAACTTGCATATGAAAAGTGGTTGTTGCTGTTGCAATCCAGAATTCAAATACAGAGCAAAGATCGGCTCCAAAGAGAAAAACTGAGTTTCAAATAAAATGTTAATTATAAAGAAAAGACTACCTTAGTAGATAATCACCCTGCCTTGGATGCCCTAAGAATCCATTTTTAACGAGTACAGAACATTTTGCACAGATGCATATGGGACTAAGATTATTGTTGTGAAGGCTAAGAATCTATGCATTACAATATCCCCAAGACTGGCCACCTGAATACCTTGGCAATTTGAATCGTCATCAAGATTGTCCAAATTGGGAAGCCAGAACAATTAAAGCTTATCAGGGATTCAGGACCAATAGGAAGGGATTGTGTTCATAAACCCACACCCATCCATCTTCTTTTATCTTCGTTGAAAGTTCTTCTAACTTCCAGTCTTACATAGGGAAGTCTTCAACTCTGTACCAAAATGTTTTGTGACAGTAGCAATTTTACATGCCTATAAAGGGACAGAAACATTTCAGACAGGTATGTAATGTATCTCTTATGTGAACATAATATCTATTTTACATAACTGATAATATCTTCAAATCATGGATAGCTATATATGCATGCCAATTTTACCCAACTTGTAGCAAGTAGCCACATCATGTGACACTTATGGTTTTATCCACGGCTATGAATCAGGAAATTAATTCAAGCAATACATTTAGAACAATTCTTGCTTTCCTGTCTTCCTTTTCCCACTCATTCTTTTCTAGAGAAGATGTCCCATATTATCCAAGGAACATATTTAATTAGCATCTCCTCACATAGCATTCATAAGTTAACAGTGAAAAAAGGAAAAACAAAAACTAAGAGTCATACTACCCAAGAACTCAATTTGTGACTTACAGGAGATGCTTTCCCTTCTTGCTTGGGTAGGAAGGGGAAGCTTGCCCTATGAGGGCTTTCTCTGTGTACTCAATATCCTTGCTGTAATATAAGACAATTATTTATGCCAAAGAGGAAAGAACAGATAATCATTGCTTTGTTTTGCAAGTAATAGATTCTTTTGAATTCCCTGTATCTGCTTTCTTTTGCAGCAGCTCTTTCTATTATCAGAATGTTTCATTCAATTTGAATACCCTTCCGTTTCCAGAAAATACTAGTCTCAAATATATCATTTCATGCAATGCATCCTTACTAATTCTGGTTTTAATAATGTTAAGTGCTAGCTAATTTCTACCTCTGTATATCTTCCAAACTCTCCTCCAAGATTACAATGCTTCCCTCCAATCTCTCCAAGAGACCAACAAAGTGACAGTGACAGTGTACAGAATAACACAAAAGAAAATGCTCTCTCAATGTTCTCTCAGACTTCACTGTTAGCTCTTACACTTTGGTCTACTGTTGCAGAGCCAATCTCACATATGCTCTCACAAATTGTGTGAGAAATGATATCTTACTTCTTTAAGAGTTTTTGGGTTTAGGGATTTTATGTTGTTTATTTCATCCCAATTTCTTCAGTGTTTTTCCTGCGTTTCTCTAGCAACACAGACATTTCTTCCAAAATGGCAACCTTTCACAACAAACACAAGCATGCTAGAAATGGTGTTACTATTGCGTTTTCCATTTCTTACAGGTCTCACACATGTTTCTGGAAATATAAAATGAGGAATAGAAAACAAGCTAACACTAATGAAGGACAACTCCAAAAACGATAAAAAGGGAATTAGAAGTCTCAGATCCTAACTTCTAAATGCTGCCTGGAAGTTGATTCCAGGCTCTGTCATCTCGAAAATGGGAAGCTTCATCTTTGCTAATGACTCTGTGAACTGCTGCATGCTCTTCATATACATGTCAAGTATCTGCTCCTGCACCACAGATTGCTCTGGCTCAAGATTCACACTGCGAAGAATTCAAAAAGAGATAGAGATTTCCTGCAATGTAGGATACCAGTATGATACAACAAATGGAAATAGCTTTCAGTAACCCTTGATTGACTTCCCATTCACAAGTCTTCCTATCCTTCCATGAATCATGAAAATAGTAACCCTTGATTGACTTCCCTTGATACAGTCAATCACTTGGAATGGAATGGAATAGTAACCTTCGAGCTCCAAATACGGTTAAAAGTGAAACTGCATATCTCTAAGTGCAAGAATTAAACCCACATGTTACAACCGCTGGCAGAGTACTATTTCCAGATGTTAAATTTAGCATCATTTAAATTTCCAGATTTTAAATTAATCATCCATTTGGCTAAAAGGTTGCTTCATTTCTTTTGGATAAACATAACAACAAAACACTCTTTAATTTCTTCAACTTGTTATCTTTAAACTTCTGCAATTTGAGCATCCACTTTGAGTAAATACTTTACTTGATTGATCAATTAAATTCATCATTTAGGGGAGTTACTCTTAATCCCTTCATAATTATGAAATTAACTATGTGATTGGTTCATTTCTCATTTCCAGATTTCAAGCATTTGTCAAGCATTTTAGGGTGTGTTGCTGCTTGCATGTCTCCACATAATCTAAATTTCTAATGCAATTGCATATTGTTTTGTAGGCATCCGTACAAAATGAGCAAGCGAGGAAAATGGAAGGCAATCATGGATCTTGAGGTGCAGGACCCCAAAAACATGATCACATTTTCAAGTAAAGACCTAGTTTGGTCTGAAATACGCCGAGAAAATAATGACATTGATCGTGTTGCCCTAGTACCTTCAAATAGAGTTCCTGCTTTTATCAAAGGAGAGGAAACAAACCCTGATGCTCCATGTACATTTGTACGTCGACAAAACAAGAAACCGGGAAAAAGAGACACTGCTGCCTTGCGATATGAACTGTAAGTATTTCAAAAGTGCATTGTATACCTCTTAGCATTGGGACTACATTTGTCATTCATTGTATTTACTAACGGCTAAAAATTTCTTATGTAGTTATCATTGTTCATATGGCCCAGAGGATAAAAGAGGAGGAGAGTCAACTAAACGAAGGGCCAAATTTCCAATGAAGAGGGGCTGCCAATGTCGTTTCATTGTCAAGGTTATGGTTAAAAGTCCTCAAATAGCAATACTGACTTACAATATGTGTGAGCATGAAGATTTGCAAGGATGTCCTTGTCATGGCCAACGCGACACTTCAGGTAATGGCAGGACATTGCAGAAGCCAAAGCTTTCAAAAGACATTGTGGCATATGTGGAGAGTTGTTACTTTTTGGGAGTGTCCATTGACACAACTTATAAAATGCACATCAAGCGACATGTTGACATGGATGCTTCAACCCGAGATAGGGATTTCTTCCTATCCAGGAAAGATATTTTAAACATATACAATCGGTTGTCGAAAGGAAAAAATCAACTCCACGAAAAGGATGAAATGAGTGTCAACCTTTGGCATCAAAAGCGACCAGAAGATTTCTTCTTTTATCAAAAGCCCAATGGTAAAGAGGTCCCTTTTATAATTGGAATTCAAACAAAATGGATGTTGGAGAGCATGGTCAAGCTATCCCATAATAGCATAATTGCCATGGATTCAACTTTTAGCATGAATAAATATGGCGTAAGTCGGATGTCAATGATTGAATTAATATGTTTATTCGAGATGTAGTAATTGAATATATTAGATGACTTGAATTTCACATTACATGTTCTTTTCAATATGGCAGTACCAGCTTTACACATTGGTGGCTTTTGATGGTCAACAAAGCTGGGTGCCAGTTGCATGGGTTCTGGTTGAACGAAATACTTCAGCAGATATTGCGTTATGGTTGGAGCAGTTGATGCTTAGGTGTTACAAAATCTGTCCTGATTGGAAAGTGAATGCATTTATGGTAGATGATGCACTGGCTGAAATTTCCGCTTTGAGGTAAGTTGAATTTTGTTATGCAACAATATATCTTGCATTTAATATAATAATGTCACACTCAAATGTTCTAGATATGGCAGGAGGATCACAGGCTGTAATGTGATCTTGTGCGTTTGGCCTGTGCGGAGGGCGTGGAAAAAAAATGTGTATCGGTTGGCTAAAAAAACAAGCAGATAAGATGTACGAAGAGTTGGGTTTCATTATGAAACACACTTCAAATGATGTGGATGATGCAGTTCATGGTTTTTTTAGCAAATGGAAAGATGAAGAGAAGTTCTTGGACTATTTCTGCAAGAATTGGGTTGCGGGTGATAAATTCCGTAAGTGCACAAACTCTTGTTGATGTTTCAATATTGTGTTTCATTGATATGACATGCTTTTACTAACCTAGTTCTTTACATTTAGGGATGTGGATGAAAGGTTGTCGAGAGTTTCCCCATGCAAATCAAGATACCAACAATGTCGTTGAGTCTTACCATTGTTATCTGAAGACAAACTTCCTATCTGATAAAAGGAAGAAATGTGCACGCAGGATGGACTGGTTGCTGTACATGCTTCTATGTAGTGTTGAACCTTGTTATCGCTACAAGGAAATTTTGAAAGAAGAAGGATACCTAAATAACTACAGGAAAGAAAAACAAATGGAAAATTCAGTAGAAAAGGCTAGAAGAATTCCGGACAGTGATTGTTGCCCTCACGAGAGCACACCACATGCTTACTAGGTGAGGAGCCAAACAGATGGTGATAAAAATTACCTTGTCAAGCGGTATAGCACAAATTTTATAGTTTGCGAATGCCCATGGTCTATTCGTGGAAATATTTGAAAACATGCCATTAAAGTCAATTGGTTATTCTACCACTCAGGTGATTCATATCCATTACTTCATCAGGATGCAATGCCTACCACATTCAATGACCCCCCTGAAATAAGTATGGAGCATCGAAACCTCAACGTAGATATCCACACCACACCTGTGGCCACCGATAGTGTGGATGCAGATGTTGAGGCTCTTCAGTTGGCTAGAGAGGAGTTGTACAGCTACTTGCAGTTGATTAAAGACAGCCCCCCCGCTACTCTGAGCAAGACCAACCAATTGATTGATATGGTTAAAAAAATGTTGGATGAGGCCAACAATTTGCACGTTATGGATTTTGACTTCACAGTTGGCTTGGATGCTCTTGACTCGTCTTTGAAGAGGAAGAAGAGTTTCCTTAGCCCTACAAAGAAACGAAGGAGGAGAAAACAAAACAATTGTGTGGAAATAGATTTGAATATCCATGCATCTGAATATGAACCGTTTCAGTTTCAATACCTCAAAGAGCAGGGACATCTTCAAGCAAACAAGGCATTGCCTATGGTCTCAAGTTAGTTTCATAGATTTTATATATTATGGTGTGTTGTTATTATGGTTAGTTTCGTCTACGTGCTTATAGATTTATAGGTACATCCATGGAAGATTCCTTCACCATCAAAAATGAGTCCCACAATTCAAAATCATACATAATAATATTAACTTATTGTTTCCTAAGGAGCTTGAAGGAAACTTCATGTGTCATGGCTTCCTCATTAAATGCATAAATCCCTCTAATAAAGGATGTGTTACATGAATTCATCACATCTAACTCGCGAGTAGGAATTGAGATGTGGCTTTCAAATGCTTGGGAGTGATCCTTAGCAATTTTGAGAATTGGAAACTTCCCAACAACTGACTTTGCTGCAGCAGCTGTCGAACTCAAGAATATCGATGCCCACGACAGTAATGTTCACCCTGATTTACATAAAGATGCCCAGGACTAAATTTATGAAATATATTGATTGATTGCAAGAAAGTTCAGATCTGGAACATGGTGCTTATGATCCCTTTTCTAGCCTGATTTTCATGGTGGAAATACAACTGATTGTGGAAGATAATACTGAGCTGAAAGACAGTGATATTTTGCCACCAAGGATGTCAAAAGTCACTCTTCCTCCTGCCACGATTTCTTCCCAAACTCAGATCTGAATATTAATTCAAACACAAAGCACATGCCTGGAAAAATGATGGAAATATCCCATGTATTGATTGACCTTCAATAGGCAAGAAGAATGGCTCTCCAACAAGATACTGCTCTCAATGGAAGGTCACGACCTCTTCAATCACTTTTCTTCAAAGCCCCACAGCTGTCAACAATCATGCTCTGATACCACTATAAAATCCCCAGTCAAATGGATGCAATTTTTTCCTCACATCTGCTTAGCCAATGACTATGGAATTTCGACAAACACTGGGTTTCAGACTACTGTAATTCACTGTAGAGAAAATCTGATCTAATGTGAACTGAAGGATAATGTTTGGTTGTGGTATTTTGAAGAACATTTAGTGGTCTTACTGCTGCAACTTCAATTCTGAACTTAATTAACAGGTCTGATTGTTCATTGTGGTTTAGTTCTTGGCATTTTGTTCCAAATAGCTCATAATATATAATATTCAAATATTTAACTTCAAATATACCATATAATAGCAACCAAATATCAAGAATAATACTGTGTATATAATCCTATTTCCAATAGTAGTGCATTCAACAAGGCAAATCTGATATTAATTTAAATAAACTGATTTCTTCATGCCTGGAATAAGGTATGTACTACTAGCAACGACGACCTTAGTTGGCTGCAGATCCTAACGTCTGGAAGGTATGTACTACTATATAAATACAATTTTTCAATCTGCAATGGACAAGGGATGATAGCTGGAGGAGACCACTGATCTGGAACCATCAAAAAATATGTAGACATGGCCTTAACTCATCATCTCCACATGGCACTTTAAAAGTGGCAGTTAACTCCCCATGTTCTTCTTAGCTTATTGAGTTTCCTTATTTAAACAATGTAATATTTTTTAGCCACTATGATCTTAGTGTGAAGTTTTATTGGCTCATTCTTGTAGTACGCCAGAGCATTTATGTTGTAATTTAATTCATTTCTATTATGTACTTTGTTTTGTGTCATTGTATATGTCTGAATTTTATTTATTCGTGTTGTTTTGTTTTGTTATTTGCAGAGGTGCAACACTCCACAACGGTGGCATCTAGCCAAAGCCAAAGGGAGATGCAACACCATCAAAATTCTCCCGACATGCCAGGTACATTTCACTTTACTTTTCATACTTTGTGAAAGCAATTTATTTAACTTATTTTATGTTTCATATCTACATGGTGTGTTAATGTCTGCAGAGGTACAACAATCTACAACCTTGATGTCTAGCCAAAGCCACGAGGAGTTCCAACATGACCACTTAATGGACGATTCTCCAATTGCTGATCTACGAGGTTTGGAAAAGGCTATGTTATCAATTGTTTGTCAATTACCCTTTTTTACGGCATCGACCTGCTTTAATGTGTATTTTGTTGATGTGTTCAGAGGTGCAACCCTCCACAACCGTGGTACCAATCCAAGGCCATAAAGAGATGCAATATTGGCGTCCAACCTTTACTGTTGTGCCAGGTACGTTTGATGAGACTTTCATATGTTGTAATCAATGTTTGCATGCCTGTATTTCTTTAAATGCATTTCATAATGACTCTTTCATTTTTTAATTACAGATTATAGAAATTGTCCAAGGGATCGTCCTCCTTCAAAACATGCCCAATTAATTGACAAGTCTCCAGTTGGTGACCTGCAAGGTTGGTGATTTGCTTTGCATTTTCCTTTATTGGTGTGTTCGATGTTCTATTAGTCTTTCCATTGTGCTGACTCACGACACGCTGCCAGGTGACTATAGACGAAGGGGAGGAGCATCATCTTCTGCTATGAGAAATCCACCATGCAAGGGCTTCAACTTTAACGATGACCAATGAGCCAAGCACATTTTTATGAACGAAGATTCCATGAATATTGAGAAGGGCTCAAGGCTTGTGATAATTATCTGTATAGTTAATTGCTTTGAAGTTGCTGCACAAATGTCTTGGATCCCGCCTTCAACGCTTGTTCCAGTGATATGGGGTCTATAATTGGAGATTCTGCAATCTGTTATTGTAAATCATCTTTAGGGGAAGGGCTTATTTCTACAATATCTGGTGCTCCAAGATGTAGAGCTAGAACATAATTTGCAGAAAGAGGCTTACATTTTTTTTGTTTTTATTAAAACCCCTCTGAAATAATGTGTTTTTTGTGACCAGTCTTTTCACATTTGAGTTTGGAAACATTTTGGGATTTGTCTTTTGTCCAAATTAGTGTTGGAGGATTGTTGAAATCCAGAGTTGTTTAACAATTAGATGATTTTGACTTTTCTGTGGATTTTTTTATGGCATTTGAAAATGGTTGGATAATAACTTTTTATTGTTCATAATTTATTTTTGATTGCAGAAATGGATTCAACTTCGTCAAAAACCATGCGGCACCCAAATTATGCAATCTTACTTTATATCTGTGATTCGAAAAACTACAACAGGATTTTGGGGAAAAATATCAGAAAATGAACTAGAAAAAGGCAACTATGACATGAAATCCAACATAAGTGAAGAAATTAAGAAAATAAGTATTTCTTGTGAGAGGGGACACTGAAAATAGATCATCGCTAGGCTCAAAAACTCTTGTCCAAATTTTGTTGGCCTGAAACAAAGTTAGTTTTAGGGATGCAAAATGGCCTTTATGGCCTGGTGCAGAGAGATTGAAGATGGGCCTGTGAAACTTTATATTCTGCTACACAGATTGAAGATGGACCTGAATATGATGGCAAAAATCTTTATCTTCTAAGTTAGATTTGTCTCCACCATAAATGCACTGTGGAATTCATCCGATACAAAGTTTAAATGGATCACCATGTAAGCAAGGTGGGAATCTACAAAGCTTTCGTATAAACTCATAGTTGTGGTTGATCTTGTATCAGAAACTACCCTCTAATGCCTTGTTGAAAAATAGTCGTTTCACTAAAAATAAATGTCCTACTTGTTCCCAATTTGAAGTTATTAAGCACATTTTTTGAGATTGTCAATTTATTTTGAGATAGTTCTCAATGAAAAGAGTGGTTTTGCTAAAAAAAATAACTATCCTATCTATTCCAAATCTGAAGTTATCAAGCAAACTCTCTTGAGCTTGCCAATTTAAGAAGAATTTAACGAGAATAAGTTCCAGATTCAATTGATTCATACCTAGTTGATGATGCTAATGATCCAGCTTACGTTGACTCAACAAGTGATGAATGGATTGAATAAATAGTACTATTCAACAAAAGTTTAGATACAAGATCGAAAGCTTGAAGGCTCCATTCACTCAAGGGAAGCTCTGGTCGATTATTCACACTGCATAATTTCCTTTTTTGAAGATCTATGGCAATGCATTCTGGCAAATCAGTATCCTTAATATGGAAATTGCCTAAATTAGTATTTTCAATATGAAAATTGCCTTCAACTTTGGCTTCGAAAGTCTTAATTGATTGTAATTTTGGATTTAACTTTAAATTTGAAAGTCTTAATTGATTTGTCATTTCTTTGCAGAAGATGTGTTAGCTGAGTCTCTCTGCTAAAGGTCACTTGCCTATTAGAAATGTTGATGATATCTTTACCCGAACATGGATGTGCAGTTATAAAATGAACACTGCCCAAAGGGTATGTTTAACTTTTGAACATGGATACGTAATTGTAACTAGCAATTTTCCCTTGAAGGGGAAAAAGTACACCATTATAAGGTGAAGAGAAGTGAAAATGTTGTATTTTTTAATTCAGTGGGGGGATTCAAGTAGTGTGAAATGTAGAATGTCACAAACTCATTAATACACTTGAAAATTTGGTGGGATAATCTTCAATTAGTTTGAATTTGAAATGTAGAATGTGAGAACTCATTAATACACTTGAAAAATTGGTGGGATAATCTTCAATTAGTTTGAATGCTAAACATTTTTTGAATAAAAACAATTGAGAACCAATGAAGTGAATAAGGAAACGGAGGAAATAGTAGAAATGAGAAATTAAAGGAAAATGTATTTCTATGCTAAGATAGAGCCAGTGGCGTACTTGTCATGTGAAAATGTCACAGTGCAATATTTGGAACCACCATTATGCTAAAATTGCACAATATAGGAGTGCCATTAGAAACAAAAGCTAAAAACATTTATTTTTCTGCAACAGAATTATGCTCAAAACAACGCACTTTCCAACTGCATTATTGAAGTAATATCCAATCTCCAAGGGTTAAAAAGTTCTGCCATATTATTTTCAACAAAAAGGAGGACAAATACTCCCTCCTATAATATATATATAGCTGGTATGATGATAACTTATAAGCTAAATTATGTATACATCTCAACTTCAATAGCAAGCGATAGAAATTTACAAAGTAGTCAAAATGGCTTCATTGGTCCTCTGAGGGATGAGATGCCCCAGTTTTACAAAACATTAGCATCTGACATTCAGTGGACCAAAATTATATGTACTACTGTACTACACTGTATTATAAGACTTTTTCGTGACACTATAAAAGCATTATCCCATTTATGGGGGGAATTCTCGTTACATATATCCATGAGAGTTAATGTCTGAAAAACAATGACAGATAGTTAGATATACTAAATTTGGAACAAATCACAAGTCATATGGAGTTTAATGTTCAAAAGGTGCCTCTGGAACATTTAGCTGCAACCAAAACTTTGGACCATCATAATTATGGAGGATGGATCATAATGCATGTTCTTCCAACGCCTTGCAAAGTTTCCATGTGCATATGAGAACCTGAAAAGACATAAAGTGTAAATTAACGTTAAGTGTCAAAACAATAAAACCAATAAATAATGACTTGATTGAAACCAAGTTATCCATATGACAGTTCCCAGAGGTCAATATTAGCATGGGGACTTTACACAGAATCTAACTTCCAAAGCAAATCCCAGTAATAACCAACTATCATCCTAATAATTTTCCCAAATCCTTACCTGACCAGGAAACCTTCATTTACCTTACCTGAGCAGGAAATCTTAATTTTCCCAAATAAAGACAGCCCATGGATTATTGCATGAACTAAAACTTGATATCTTTGTGGTAAACCTAAAATCATAACAAATTATCAATATCTCCAACAAGAATATTTCATCCATGATTCAGAACCTCAGAAGAAAATTTCAACTTTGTTTTCAATTAAAAACATTAATCTTAATATAGGTCTTAATGTTGGGACTGTTAAGCAAGAGAATTGGCATAACCTTTAATGGAGTATGCTTAGCTTCAAGAAAAGATTTCCCCAGTGAGCGTTTTATTGTGCCCACTAATATCCCTCATGCTTTATTGTAAACAATTCAAAATATTAAATCGAAGTATTTCAATAATGAAATACAGAAGAAAGGCCATTCACATTCAGATCTGCATAATAGCAGATTAGCTATAAGAAACAAGCAAACAATTTCAGATATATTGAGAACAAAAACTTAATACTGATAAAAGGGAGTCCACCATATTGTTTCAAAGTTGATGACCACCGAAACAATCCTCCATGAAGGTCACTCATGAGTTGAGCAAGGATACAAACATGGGATCACAAGCTTACTAGCAACACTCAACCCTGGTCCAAGAAACCTCATATCATCAATAATTAGTCCCATTGGATAAACAATCAAGCATAGTAAGGCGTACTGTCCTGTTACAAGTAACAAGATTTAGTTCCATGTTGCCACCATGTGTTGAAAGAACACTGCTAGCTGACTGGAAACTGCCATCGTTCTTTGAGCACATGGTGATCACTACCAATAACAACATTTATTTCCATGTTGGCCACCATGGATCAAAGGGAGAGAACCTATTACTAGTTTACTGCCAGTGTTCATTCAACATGTGGTGACCAGTACCACAACCAGGTCATACCTTTTTTTTTTAATTGAAATTAAATCATAGATGTACAACAAGAATGATATATAAAGGAGTAAATGAGTGGTGAGTCTCCACATAAGATCACTCTTTCTACATAAGCTAGGGGGCAAGAATGTCCTCTTTAGCTCTAACTGGAAGAGTATCTATGCCCTTCCCAAAACCGGCACTTCAAGATCAACTCAAGGCACTATCTCTTAACTAAGAAAAAATGGCAAGGATACCTTGAGAAAGTTGGCAGAGGCGGATTGAACAATTTTTAACAATCTGCATGCTGTTTCTGTATTAAATGCTTTTGCTCATTCCAAATATTTTGTGTATCTTTAGGTGGCGGCGACTAGAAGGCAGCTTCTGGAAATGGCAGAATTGGTTTTGGAGCTTTCTAGAGATTAGCTTATGTTCTGGAAGGTGTAAAATTGTCATTGTATGCTGGCCAAAAGGAGTAATTTTTTAAAAATTCGAACAAGAAAGCATGTTATGACTGGCACTTCATCGGGCTTTAGGAGCAACTTCATTCCTGTAGCTGAAGGTTGATCACTGCTTGACATGTTGGCCCTAAGTTTTAATTTTCTGGAATTGGTTCTCAGGCAGTCCTTCTGCTTTGCAATTATCTCTCTTCAATTCATCTTGTGAGTCTCTTGAATGTAATTAGCCACCATGTTGCAAGAGTGGGTGTATTGATGCTCCAAGAATGGGGTATTTGCATAATAAACTGTAAAAATATCTACAAATACAACTACTCAAAAATATATACAAATAACATTTTAACATAAATGCATAAATGAGATCCCATATAGTATAATCAAAAGCTCATAATACTGGGTACCCAAATATCACATACTATTTATCATTGATAATTCCAACTTGTCCAACAAAAATGTCACTTTTCAGGTGAAAGTATTAAATGTATGGGTTTCAACGAAACAACCATGACATTAGAAACACCGCAAGGATCATAACAAGAATACTAATTTTACAGATTGCAGGTCTATATCGATTTCCACCGACAACTTTTGTTGGAATAGACATTGATAATAATTCCTCTTCACCACCCGCACATACTTTCGAAATGGAGCTCTCTTTTGAAACTTCTCCAAACACAAGACTGGTGGACAGCTTATGAATCTCTGCATGGTAATTTATGTTAAATGACTGAAATCGGGCAGCTTGGATTGTTGCTTCTTTATGAAGAGGCTTCAGATTGATTGCCCGAACTTGATAGAGGCCTTTCATTTGGTTACATATCAGTTCAGAATTTGTGTAAACTACAATATCCTTGGCACCGTACTTTTTTGCGTCTTTAAATCCTTCAACAAGGGCAATATAGTATGCCTCATTATTAGTAGTTCTACCATAGACATCTCTTGTTCTTTGGACGACCTGATTAGAGGCATTGTTGTAAATAACATATTTAATCTTTGCTTGACCAGGATTCGGACAGCAAGACACTTCTAAGCATAACGTCCACTTGTGCACCATTTTTTTTATTTTTAGACTATTTGTGCTTCGAAAGACCTGGCAAAGTATAAAACAACAAATTTTGATCAGAAAAACTAAAGGTATGGTTGTGCCTCGAAAAATCACAAAAATTAAGAAAAAACAGAAAAATTAGTTTATCGGAAATATTGGGAAAATATTAGAAAACAGTAGCATTATGAAACTTGAAAACTACTTTGTGAATGATAGAAATCAACTAGATAATGTAAAATGGTTGTTTGTGAGAAAAGGAATGTCAAGGACACATGACGACTCTGCTTTGCTGAACATAGAGACAGTCTTAGATAGTATCAGATTTTAGGGCCTATATATTTGTGAATGAAGTGATTTTGTAGGGATTGAACTGTTCCCTAATTATTGGCAAATGCCACCCTATAACGACTAGAATGCACTTGGTTAAAAATAGGAATCATATAGATTCGATTCGGAATGTTGTCAAATGAAAAATGAAACTATGGTAAGCCCAACCATGTGACAAGTTGGTGCACTTGCTGCAATGTGGACCATTTTTGACCCAGCATAACCAGATTAGGCTAAACAGTTAACAAACTAAGCAATTTGGGTCATGATTTACACTGAAATTTGTTGAATGGATTATGGTTTCAATTGAATCATGGTTTTGTTTTTGGGCTTTTTTGGGGCCTGGGTTAATCATTTACTAAAATAGTTTTGCCTTTGCAGTGATTTTGGCTCAAATGGGGAATTTGAAATGACTATAATTTCAAAACTGCAAGCTCAAAACTGTAATTTTTATTATATTTTAAGTAAGTTAAATTATTAAATTGTTGATCAACTTCAAGATTGAACACCAAATTAATCAATTTCAAGATTTTTTTGTGGGTGTCATACAGATTGTAGTTTGAATAACTGGTTGAGGAAATTCAAAGATTTTTTAAGTTGAGATCTGTCTAACCTAGGTTTAATATGTAGTTGGAAGGATATACATATTTTAGTTTTACAGTTTTATTTAGTCCATGTTAAACGCAAATTTAAATCTCTATGGTTAAATCTAGGTCTAGGTCTGATATGTATCTTATAGGATATTCAACCTCTTGGTGTATATTAAACTCAGGTTTAAATGAGTTTTGCTTAGACCTTCGTCTGATATATAGCTTTAGAGGATATGCAGCCTTTATCTTCGCAACCTCGTAGTTAAACACAGATTTCCACAAATTTTCTTAAACCTAAGTCTGATATCTCTAGCTTGGAGTATATGCAGTGTCTATATTCACAACCTCAAATTAAACCCAGATTCAAATATTTCAAATATATCCTCTGGGTGCATATTATACCCAGATTTAAATGAGTCTCCTTAATTCTTTAGGTCTGATATGTAGCCTTTATCTTCACAACTTTTATACACAACTTTCAGTTGCATATAAGATTCAGATTATTTTTTTAAAAGAAAAAATTATTATATTTGATATTTTTTGAGAAGGAAATCAAAATATGCATGGTTGCCAGAGCTAACTTCTTCCAACATTTATAGCCTGAAACTACATAACATAGTTATCTACCAGCTCTCCAAAAGCTAAAAACAAGCTTGTTGTAGTATCGAAGACCACTACATCCAACAAAAAGAATCTTAGAATTGCATATAGATGAGAGTTAAACTCTCGACACATTTACAAAAAAAAACAACTCTATAACAGAACCAGACCAACAAAAATACAGTCTATAAGACCTCTTAGTGTAAATTTCTTTTAATGGCTGGCTAGAGAGTGCCTTCCCTGAATTCTTGTTCAAGTAAGGTACCCTCTTGCAAGATCAAAGCTTCTTTAAATAACTTATCTGCTTAGGAAATAAATTCTCAATACACATAAGTGAATGAAATAGAATCAAAGGAAGCCTTTACCACCAACCTCCAGGATATTAAACCCAAGCGTAAATTTGTTTATATAAATTCTCAATATGCATAAGTGAATGAAGTAGAATCAAAGGAATCCTTTACCACCAGGATATTAAACCCAGGCTTACATTTGTTTATTTTGTTTATTTAAATTTAAGTCTGATATATAGATTAGAGGTTGCACATTAAACCAGATTGAAATGAATGTACTTAAATCTAGATCTAGCTTAGAGAATATGCAACTTTTATCTTCACAACCGCTAGGTGCATAGCATACCTAGATTTTAAACGAGTCTTTGATATGTAGCCTTTATCTTCACAACTGTCAGGTGCATATTAGATCCAGACTTAACTTTGTTTATTTAAACTTCGGTTTGATATATAGCTTAGAGGATATGCAACCTCTAACTTAACTTTGTTTATTTAAACTTCGGTTTGATATATAGCTTAGAGGATATGCAACCTCTTACTTCACACCTAATCCCAAGCAAAGATATAATCTCTGATTTCACACCCTCTAGGTGCTCATTAAGCGCAAACAACCTCTCAGTAAGTGAGTACATACCAATCCCAAATTTAAATGAATCTGGTTAAAGATAGGTATGATATGTAGCTTAGAAGATACCACCTCATTATCTTCCCAACCTGGAAGTGTATAAGAGGATGGTTAAACCAAGTTTTGAAATGTTCATTAAACTTGAATGAGAGATTTTAAAATATTATAACTATTTTAAGATTTTAAATATGTAGTATGTGGGATTGTGTTAATGTTGTGGGGTATCTAGTTAATTTTATGCCACTACGTATCCAATTAGAATTCCCTGAATAGAGCATTCATGGATATGAGAAAGCATCTCTTAAATTAATCACATTCCCAATTTTATCAAAACTCACAACCCCACTCAAACTGTTAAGTACTCCTACACATAGCGTTGTTATAAATAATTTTTGAACTTCCCAATCTTTTATTTGAATCCATTCTGAAAGAAATCTGAGCTAAGATTGGCTTTGCGTTTGCAGACAAAAACTTGGTAGCGAATGGAGATTTCGAATCGGGGCCATGGATTCTTCGCTACAGTTCTTTGGGAGTCTTGATACCCCCCACCACTTACGAGGACTCGTCGCCTGTGCCCGACTGGGTGGTGGAAACAGGCAAGGCCGTGAGATACATAGACTCCGACCATTTCTGGGTCCTAGAAGGCAAGAGGGCCATTCAGCTCTTGTCCGGCATGGATGGCTCCATCTACCAGACAATATACACAGTCTCAGGCAACACTTACAGTCTCTTCTTCCTCCTGGGAGAGGCAGGAGATTCCTGCCGGGAGCCCATGGCAGTCACGGCCTCCGCAGGGAATCAATCCCAAGATGCCAGTTATAGTTCCAGTACCAGGTATCAGAGCTACAATATGAGCTTCTTGGCTGATTCCTAGATGACCAGGATTAGCTTCCACAGTAAATATTTCAATACCAAGATCGGGGATAACAGCTCTCTGTGCGGACCTGTTATTGATGGAGTTAAGGTCACTGATCATGGACAGGTGATAATAGGTGAGGCCCTGAAGGTTTACACTTTTCGTTGGTTACCTGAAATTTCAAAGGATCATGACCATAGCGGTGCTTTAAAAAATGAAAATGGGTCAATTTCAAATGATGTGGAGACAAATGCGAAACATAGACGGTTGTTGAAACAATTGTGAGCTTATTACCACCAGAAAAAGGATCTGCTTCCTGCAATTTTCTGCTAAAGTCATTGAAGGCTGCTACTATATCGGGAGAAGAAAATTCATTTGAAATGGAACTTGCTACTATACCAGTGATTTTGTTAGCGTTCATTGAATAAAGCACTTGTTTCAAGATGTAAGAGTCTATCCATTTCGGATTATGAGCGATACCTGGATCCAGAGTTTCTGGATTGGGAATTATGAGCTAGCTAGAAGACTCGGCTTTCTTGGGCATTGCTCGGAACGACACAATACGGGGGCTTTCTCGGGCGCTGCTCTCCACGCGATCGGAGCTTGCAGGAATGCAGGGATGTTTGCACAGGAATAGGGGAGAGGAGATGGGGAGGCGGGAGCAATTGCTTGTTCGAATCGGTCGAACGTGAGGTTGGTAGTCCCATTAATGCATGGATGGGACGTCGAGGGGAGGAGGAGCTCGTCTGGATGGGGGACGAGGATTGGCAGCCCGTGGATCCTGGGATATCATGTGGGACCGGGTCCCGTTGTGGGGAGGAGGGAGACCACCGGAGAAGGCAGACGTCGGGGCGTCGTTAACGGGAGGGGACGGACGTTTGGCAAAAACGTCGAATGGTTAGAATCTTCCGTGTGCGAATGGGGCCTCGAGGCGGCATGGGATATGGGGCACTCAAATCACCCCGTCCCGTCGCCAAACGGACCCACCCCCGTTCTATTTCATCCCCGTCCACCATCCGCCAGATACGTCGAGGCGACCCCACCTCCGTTGCGTCAACGCCCTCCACCTCCGTAACCGAAACAAAGACTAACCCACGTGGAACCCGTTTGGACGTGAGTTAATGGGCGCAGAGCCACCACCTTGTTGCAGGAATGCAGGGATGTTTGCACAGGAACAGGGGAGAGGAGATGGGGAGGCAGGAGCAATTGCTGGTTCGAATCGGTCGAACATGAGGTTGGTAGTCCCATTAATGCATGGATGGGACGTCGAGGGGAGGAGGAGCTCGTCTGGACGGGGGACGAGGATTGGAAGCCCGTGGATCCCGGGATATCGTGTGGGACCGGGTCCCGTCGTGGGGAGGAGGGAGACCACTGGAGAAGGCAGACGTCGGGGCGCCGTTAACGGGAGGGGACGGAGGAGACGGACGTTTGGCAAAAACGTCGAATGGTTAGACTCTTCCATGTGCGAATGGGGCCTCGAGGCGGCGTGGGATATGGGGCACTCAAATCGCCCCGTCCCGCCGCCAAACGGACCCACCCCCGTTCTATTTCATCCCCGTCCACCGTCCACCAGATACGTCGAGGCGACCCCACCTCCGTTGCGTCAATGCCCTCCACCTCCGTAACCGAAACAAAGACTAACCCACGTGGAACCCGTTTGGACGTGAGTTAATGGGCGCAGAGCCACCACCTTGTTCATCGAGTTAATACCGAGCTACCACATCCGGGCGGCCTGTTCAAATCGTTTACGCGCTCAATCTCCTGCAGACCCCCTGTTTCCTCAAATGACCAAGCAGATCTGGCACTCCTGCAAGGCGTAATATCAAGGCGTGGAGACAGAAGGTGAAACCCTATTCCGCGATTTTTCAGAAGCTAAGCGAGCGGGGTCTCCTTCGTCCCGGTTTCAAAGCGCTCTGCGTGGGGGCTGGTTCGTGGAATAGGTATGGACTCAAGTTATTGCTGTAATAAAATTCTTATGATAACTAATTCATTTATGACGGCTAGATTATTTCAACAATACAATCATTTAATGCGCAGGTTCGTCTCGCATATATAAGATCCTCCAATGAGGATTTTTATAATTATGTAAATGTAGCAGAACAGAGCAGGGTACAAACAATGGCGGACGCTGTGCAGGAGATTGCCATATACATTCACAGATTTCATAACCTTGACCTCTTCCAACAAGGGTAATTTACTTGAATTCTTTCGTTCAACAGTCATATTATAACATTATATAGATGAGGCCTTTAGTTTTACTATTGTTGATTGAAAAACCTTTACCATCTGAAGACAAGCTGAACTCTTAGATTTCCTTGAACCATGCTTAATCTTATTCTAGGATTTGGGTTCTAATGGGCTGTTTGTATAATGCCTTATATTTTCTTAAAATAGTTTTTACGATGTGGGCTTTATTTACACGAATATGAATGCTTTCTGTGGTGAATAGACTGTCACTTGCTCAAGCGGGGTTCTAACTTGACAACCAGGGGTAAAACTCAAAGGGTCTGATCAGTTGTCAGTCAAAAAACTTAGATCAAATCAGATTATTGATATAGTGCTGCAATTTACCTAAATAGTCTTGATAGTTCATACCTTTTTCAGTTCTTTCTCACAGGTAAGCTTATGGCTGCGTTAAAGAATTGGGTTTGGTCTAAATGGTTGGTGGTTTGCATCTGGCAAAGGTTGGTTGGGGTTAGGTTCCTATTTGGGTCATCCCTTTCAGACAAAAAATCATCCCAGTACTTGCATTATATGCCTTTCTACAGGCAATGTGACGTCCCTTGGTTTCCTTGTAGAGAATTTTATTCAAGGCTATCTTAGGGGTAATATCTTACTGAGTTTTCACTTTTACATTTATAGTATTCCTCTTAGTAGAAAATGCATTTCATTACTGTTTGAATGACCGTAATCGGATTAAGAACCCTAGAAAAAGGATATTCATACAGGCTGAGCCAACCATTTCTGTTACTCCCTTCTACATTTTGTTAAGTGGTACTGGTTATGCTCGAGACATAAACAGTCAAATATAATTATGAGTCTGTTACTCCCTTTTACATTTTGTTTAGTGGTTATGCTTGAGACATAAACAGTCAAATATAATTATGAGTATTAGATCTCTCCAATTGGAGTGAGAAGATTCTCAATGTTTTTAAATTTTAATTGAAAAGTAGTTAGAGAATAAAAAGTGCAAAAATGAGTAGCAACCTCAGTAGAGACCCGTATGAGTCATTTCAACCTTTTGTTCGTTCATGTTTGTTTGTGTCATAACTACATAATTTAGACAGTTTATTGTTGGCAGAGCTCTTTTTTGGAATGGAAAGGTATTTTTCTTAAATTGTCTTTGTGGGTTTGACAGATGGTATCAAATAAAAATAAATGCAAGATGGGAGGATTCTGAAAATACTGCTTTTGGCACACCTGCTCGTGTGGTGCAATATGATGGTATATGTGGCAATACTCTTTCAGAATCTTTTTTAGTTTTTCTTTTTACTGCTGTTATGAAGTTTTTATTACAAACTTTCAAGTTCGTAGACATGGCTTGGTACTATGATATTGGGCTGTAGACAACATATCTATTATAATGTTAACATTGATAAGTACCCGAAAGCACTGAGTGCTTTAGTAAGCATTGGCCTTGTTTTGATAAACCATGATATGCTTAAGGAGGTCTTGGAACTGCAGTTACAGCACTGGTAACAACTCCCAACACATTTATCTATCTAGATGTATATTTCATTTAACTACCTCTGGGGAGAATCCAAATTAATAAAATGCCTATCGTTTTGAAAAATGCTTTTGGTGATATCATCTCATAAAACAAGTACCATAATTTTTATATGAGATGGCAGGTCAATATTTTAGATGACATCTAAAACAATTAAAATGGGCAAAACCTGAATGAAGGTTATTTTAAATGTTCCACAGTCATGGTTTAAATAGGGTTAGTCAGTTTCTATCAACTCTGGCATCATACCATTAAAACTCTGTAAGTAGATAAAAGGCTTGTTTCAAGGATTACATGGCATGCTCAGGAATGGTGAAGTTAAGAGAGAATGGAAGAAGATGTTCTCCGTGAAAGAAGCTACCCCTCGACAACATTGACAACATTGATAGTCTACAATTTGGAATGCTATTTTGAGAAAGTTGGTTAAGATTTTGAAATTAGTTCACACGTTTGTCAAATAAATTTAACTCAACTCACCAAAAGATAGGAAAAGAATGAATGGTGCTATCTTATGCCAAGGCTTAGGGATAGGCCCCGGGGGATAAATTTAAAGAATAGCTGGCGAGACCTTCCAAATTTCAGGGAATAGTATATTTTATATATATATATATTTTCCAAGGATAGTTTAATTGGTTTGATCTTTTTTGTCAAGACATAATATTTAAAGAGATTACGGGATCTTTCCTACCGAGTCCTATGAAGTTACCAGCTACTATTGCGATTAGTGATTAATTTGCCCTCTACCCAAAAACCTACCTAGAAAAGAGAAAGAAATCATAAAACACTGGCAAGGAATCAACTTCCTCACTCTAAAATGTCAGGGGAATTATTTAAAAAACAAAAATACATCAATTTATATAATTATAAACACATAATATGTTAATGTTTATATTTTACCATCCTTTCGGACCAACTTGTGGTTTTAAGACCTCCTCTTTCATAATAAAAAATTAACAAAAAAATCAACAAAATAAGCTATATAACTTGGAGATAATTATGTTATAAAAAATTATGCATTTATTTCTAATAGGTTCATTGGTGAGGTAATTTATGAGGTGTTTTTCGTCTTCTCTAGTTTGTGTTCTATCAATTGTGTAAGTTCTTTTTTTTGGTTTTTTTTATAAGGTGTGTAAGTTTTTTTGGTTATGTTCATTGTTCCATTTAGCTTTGTGTGAGCTTTATGCTTTTTTTTTTTCAATTTATTATTTGTGAATAGGTATTCTTATTTTTTAAGTTAGAATTGATTTTGTTTTTATAATAAAGAAGTTTTTATTATTTAAGAAAAAATTTACAAAAAAACTGAAAAAATGTTTCCCATATTTGTAATAATATCTATGATAAAATTGTCAATGTAAAATTGTAAATTAATTTGTTTAACTTAAAAAAATTCGAACGAAACACTTGTTAGAAAAAAAAATTCGTATGTTATTCCAAATGAATGTAACAATATATACCAACAACATTTTACAAAATAAAGGTGGAAAATTACAATGATCACCAATAGCATTTCCAAAATAAAGGTGGAAACTTACAATGATCAACATCGTAGAGTCACAAAGAGGCATATTAAATGTCTTCTCGAAATGCAAAAAAATCCAAAAAGACAAAAAGGGGGCCAATAGAGATACAAAATCCCCAAACTATCATCATGTCTAGTGCCAAAGGCATAATCAAAACATTAATAACAGCCCTGAGGGGTGTAAAGAGAGCACTATCATAAAAGCTCAAGCACACAAAAACAACAGGATTTGGGTTATTGCTCTTTGGCTTGCGCCAAGTAGTTGATGGAGGCGGATCATCAACTGCTAATGACCCCTAAATGTCACCTTCACTCTCCTCATGCACCTTGGGCCCCTTAGAAATGGCCAGGGGAACACGGGGGGGCCTTGTCATGCCTACCACGTGGTTAGCTTCAATAATGTTCTCGCCTCTAACGCACTTGCCTGCTAGTCCAGTGGTGGGGAATAGGATGGCCTGACCCCTATCTAAGCACCTATGAATGTGATCCAGAGTGCTCCAATTGGACGCTGCTCATTGTGTAGGGGATCTGCTCTAGTACTCCGATAATTGGTACGAATGCTTGAAATCTAAAAACTAGAAAATATGCTTGAGCGTCTTAGCCTAGCCACAAAAACCACATACAGGTTGTGCCAACCCAAAATCCTTTTCTTGCCATTTTATAATGGCATGGTTCCAAATATTTTCTTTGATTATGCTTTCTATGTTATTCTTTATGTTATTGAATGTATTTGATTTGAAGGTCTTTGTTTAGTCTCAAAAAGTCCATCCATTTTGAAGTGTCTTTGCTCTATCTTTGCATTTATTTTATTGTGGCTTTTGCTTGTTTGAGTTTCTAAGGGGTAGCCTTCCTTGTCTTTTGCTTGTTTGAGTTTCTGAGGGATAGGCTTCCTTCTTTCATATTAATTATTTTGATGATTGTGATGCATTCTTTGGAATTTGATTTAGATTTGATATGCAATATGGTGTAGAGTGTGTTGTTCATAATTTTAAGACTTCTGTGTTTATGAAACTTTTTTGGATTTGCTATGTTTTTTTTCAAATTTTATTTGATATATTACAACTCAAAACTTCACAACCATGTAGAATTATTCGGATGATCATGTTTTTGATTTTTTTAATATCTCAATCTCACAGTTCTGTTGTATGCGTTTCTGCAATAGTTTTGAAGTCGGGAACACTCCCATATTGTTGGCATGTCCTCGATATATAAGGTTCAAAGGTGTGTAGCACTAGAATAGATCCAATTGCACATCCTCATGTACCCTTAAGGAATAGGTGAACACAAAACTCTTATTTCAAGGATTCACTATTAATTAAAAAATTCTATGAGCGTCTTCATTAGAATTTGTTAAGCATTTCTATTTCTTGCTGGAAAAAGCAATGACATCAAGCTGCAAGAAAATATTAGGACATATAGGATTTCTTTGAATACATTGTATGCAAAAGAGAAAGGATGGTGTGATAGGCATATAAAAGAAGGAACAAGTTACTATGTAAAAAAAAAGATAATTTTATTAATATCCTTGAGCAATAAAAAGGAGGTCAATGTAACTAGAAACTATAACAAGTCATAATGATAGTGTGGGATTGGGTGTCGAGGCAACACCTAAGTGCTAGGAACTAAAAAAAACTTGATGTTGCTTTAAAAATAAGTTTTCATAGTAAAAAACAAAAACAATGGAAAGCGAAAATCACTGTAACAGCAATTCTAGAATGGATGTCAAGACTAAGTAGTAGCCAGGTACAGAATGTGTCTGTGTGTTGTAACTTGTAAGTGCTCTCTTCCAAGTTAAAAGGCTAGTCCTTGTGTCATAACGTGCTCAAACAGCTTTCCATGTTTTTCTTTATGCAGGTTCAGCGAGAATTACAAGCTTCATGGGCAGATGTTTGGAAAAATTTTCATGCAATGTAAATTGAGTCAACTACAGGAATTAAGTCATTTCAGTTAACTGGACGGTTCAATGTACTTTCGTCTTGTATATACATGTATATTGCACTGACACAAGCAAGAAAATGAAGGCTGATTTCTGCCCAATCTCTCCGCACTGTGTTGGTTTTCTCCGTAACATAAAGGATACATTTCTTTCCTTTGTATCTTTGTTATTTCACATAGTTCTTCATGTAAGTGCAGTAATTTTTGAGATTTATGCTCTGTTAAGTTGTTAACACATATATTCATGCTTTCTACAAAATTACAAATATCCTGTAATCTGAGCTGGGACCCGACTTTTTAACAACTATGACTCTATCATCATATTTTCCTTGTATTTTCTTTGTGGCAGCTTGACCAATCTCTATTTTGAGCAAATGACATGCAGATATCATAGGGTTTGCTTCCTCATTATTTATTTTGGATAAATGTCTTATGTTACCCAGAAATTCAAATAATTACAGAGGAAAAAGTGAGCTAGCTTAATGCAGTCAGTGCTGTACTAAGTCCTGAATATGCATGAACAGCTACATTGTTACCATCGTGATCTAGAAGAAATGCATACAGAAATGCACTGAAGTCTATGTTCCAGACCAGTTATCATACAAAAATGCATAAATCTCAGAGACTCAGTTAACAACTACAGCAGCTACAGAAAGGGAATGTGATGGCAAAGACCTTAGCGGAAGCCAAGGAAAACATCTGGTTGGATATCAGCAAGTCTATGGCAGAAATCTGGCCATGCATATAGATTTGAAAATCAGCACCAAGGATCTGAACAAATCAACATAATTCCTATATTTGTAATTTGAGATCTAATTAGTTAGATATTTTCTCCATAATATCCTAGTCATTTATGACAGGAGCAGATGTAAATAATTGTATAAATACTTCTTTCTTCGAAGTATTGAGGGTTGATTTTTGCACCCAGGAGCTGTTGTGTAAACTTTACAAAGGATCCACCAGTAATAAAACAGGATTGTTCACATGATTTTTGTGTCAAATTGTTGATGATGTCTCTCTATCTTTGTTGAATGTTTTCTTATTCTCTGTGATCATTTATGTATTTCAATTTCTAATCATTTAAAGGAAGTCAATGGTTTCTTTTAAGGATAAATTTAAGCAAACAACTCTGAAGTCAATGGTTTCTTTTTGCCATCAATTCGGTACATACAGGAAATTCGGTCAGGTCTGTCAAAGGAAACAAATTGCATGTGTGAAAACTATCTTTGTGCCATTTAGCATCTAAACAATGTAAGGCATGTCTTCTTTAATGATTTTCCAAGAAAAATCATGCATATATAACTAGCTTCTGTTGTCTTTCCTTAATAAACATCATGTCTTCAGTCAATAAAGCAAAGTTCAAAAGATGAGGAAAAGTAATTGTCATGCCAAGGACACTTTTAGTAACTAATGATAATTTGAAACTTATGAAGTCGGATACCTTTAGCCTTTTATAAGAACTGTCAAAATGATTTGGGGCAAAAATTGCTTGAATAGTTTGCATATCCAAACATGTGCTATACTTTTCAAATGCACCAGCATGTTGCATACATCCCTCTGAATATGACAATCCTGATACTGAACTTGTCCTTGTACTAGCATCCTCATCCAAAAAGATAGCATGCTGTTGGTTAGAGTTTGCCACTCTAGATTCAATCTCTTGATGAATATCACATGATCCAGTGGTCCAACTCTAAACCATCCCAAATTGTGCAACAAAACCTCATTATGGAGTTTCATCCAAAAATGGCCATAAAGACATGCAAATATGTTCCAAAAAGGCTGGACGCTCCTTCATCACAATGGATCAAGACACATCAAATGATTTATGTAAAGGCTGCAACTGAATTTCTGGGCAAGAAAATTTACATCCCCAGTAAGCTACAGCACTCCATTTGTCCACTTTGCGACCTTTAGTGTTCCTTCATGAAGGTTGATGGCTTTGTTTTCCATTACATCCACAATATAAACTTAGCATTGGCTACATTATTATGCTTACGGTTTGAAATGTTGTTTTTCATAACAAACATATAAGTGAAGGTCAATCTATTGAGTTTATATTCTACTCCATCTCTAGATATTACTGTTGGGTTTAATATCCTTTAATTCTGTGTAGAACGACTCATCAACTATAATGTCGATCACTTAAAATATCAATGTGTTTAAGGTATTAACACTGGAACAGCCTACCTTCCTAATGCTGGTCACTTATTGTCATTGCATTGGACTTTTGAGACATTTGTAACATTGTCCTAGAAATTTAATGTAAAGGGGACTGAAATTTGTGGGTATCTTAACTGTTCATTTACACACACAGATGCAATTCTACTTGGGGCTGATTTGTTTGCATAAATATGATTACTTGGTAAATACATAGATGACCACCTTGAAAACCTGAACCTAGGGATGATTTTTCTCTCATATTTTGTCTCCATTTTAGCATGATAATTGTGATCACATTAGAATATACCAACATCTACAATGCATAAAAAAATCTGAGTTTGAGGGGATTTGAGACTACTGGTTTATTCAATTAGAAATCTGAGTTTTACTCATTGATTGTATTGAAGTATCATTGGAGGTTGATTTGGCATCATTATTGTCTCTATATATTGGCATGTGCTTGGAATACATACAGTACCTATTTGAAATTTGATTTTAAACTAAAACTAAGCTTCACATGCTGAAATTGACTTGTCAAAAATTGAAGTATGTCAAAAATTTTGCATACTGTGTAATCTCTCAACTGTCAAGATGGGCCATCAGATTGTTTCACCATTTGCTAAGTGCTAGAAAATTGTGAATTGTGGCCTTACATCAGCTACACATTGCTTCTCAACACCTAAACCCTTCTTTAGGCTTTCTTCTCACTTCTCTGCTTCAACTATAACAACTGAAAGTGTAGCTTGTTCTAGCTTAAATTTCTCTTTAGCTTCACTTGCAGATAATTCCATATGTTTCGTACTTGAATGTCCATTCCTTGTGCTCTATTAAAAAAGCCCCATATTACACTGATAATCATATAGATGCACACTCAATATAAAACCAAGAAGAATATGAATTTATCCAGCTTAGCACAAACCCAAATATAAAATCAAATATAGCCTTAAAAATCAAAAGATTATTTTTCCATGATAAAGTATACAAAGGTTAAAAATTAGAAGCATAGCAAGGGACGTATCATAAAAGTAAATTGTTACAATTTAAAACATAACAATGTCAATAGAAGTTGTGAAACCAAATGACTTTATGTGGATTTTCCATTTCTTACTCTGATAACTAGAGTCCTCATGCAACTCCAAGTTGCTTCTTCCCCTGATTTTATATATTAGTGACCACATTGATATGGATTAGGCTAGTGAGAGGTTGAAGTGAGTGTGATCGGGAGTTAGAATGAAATTCCTATCAGTCTACCATTCACAAGAGCACAGTAAGAAGAGATTAAATCAGTGTGACAATGATCTTCTGGGCAGCTTTGTGGACAAATCCTGAGCCTCAACATTTCCCATGACTGTTGAATGAAGCTTTGGATTCAAAGTCTACAGTTTCCATCATTTAACTCATTTTGGACTGATTTTGGAAAGCCTGAGGCCAGAAATTGAAAGCAACTCGAATTTGTGGTTTATCTCGAGAAATTGCACGCTGCTACTGAGAGTTTTGGGTGCATTTGACAAGTGCTACATCAACTCACAGAATCCATTACTGGAGTATACACAAGTCTGCTACAACATTATAGTGATCCCATTCCTTGAGTTTAAGGGCGGTTACTTTCAGATATGCCATCTATCACCTACAGGTATGTAAAACAGTCTTTCCTTAATATATATATCAGATATGTTTAGTGACAAAGCGTATCTCAAAGGAGAACATAGTAACTTGACACTTAAGGTTAAAATTGAACCTAAAATTACATGATGTACTTGAAGACGTCTATACACACTTCATATCAAATCTGCAAACACATCAAATATGCTACAGGAATTAGGCTTTGTATGCTGCAACAAATGACATTTGTGACAACAGTCTCCACTTCCCAAAACTATCTCTATTATCTTCATCAATTAGGAATATAATCAAACAACTTCAAATCCCAGAAAAATATGTTATACTTGGGATCATCTTATAGTTAGCTAATGCAACCATTATACAAAATCTCATCAAATATTGGCCAAGGAAAAACCATAGTTTTATTGGGAAAAACCATAGTTTTATTCATATTAAGATAGAAAGTACATTTCGTATATGTATTTAAGTATTTCTGTCATGTTAAAAAAAAGAGGGAAATAACAACTTCGTTTCTGGCTTTTGCTTGATACTCTAGAACATTACAAATGTTGGCTTCCACAAGGGAGCAAAAAACTTGTTTCTGGACAACACTCGCAGTTCTAAACTTAGATTTCCCAAAAAAGGTTCTAACAATTTTCCATCTAAATGATCAAAATAAACCAGTAACTCCTAAATCTTTGCTACATCAGTATCACTATATACTCCTCCATCTAGAATAATCTCAAAACAAAGTGGGATGAAAATATTCAAAATGCTGGCTCTTGAATATGCCACAATCCATTCTTCAGCTGTAGACCAGCTTTTGAAAGTCCATCTGTTTACCCATTTCTTTCCCTGTACATGTGATGGAAAGAGACTGAGTTAAAACACTTGAATCTCAGCAAATTTTGGCCTAGAAATGTAGTAATAAATAACAAGTAATATAAATTATGTGAAAAAAGCTCAGTGAACAAAGCATACCTTCTCTTTCCAAAAGAAACAAGTAGGAAATTTCGAATATAGTTACTTACCTTCATATTATAATTCCAAATTAGGGAATAATGTCAACTTCATTTGCCATAATGTTGGCATGTGTGCAATAGAAGAGACATTGGTGTCTGAAAATATGCATATACAAATACATGTCAATGAATTATAAGTGATAATGTCTCTCCAATAATACCACGATAAATTCACTTCAAAGAAAAACAAACCTAGTGGTGGGTTCATAGATGCAAGTGATTCTGAATGTGTATGATTGATAGATGATGGTTTTTTTGAATTTGTATTTACTTGACTGCTATTCCGAGGCCTTACAACCCTTTGTGGTGTACCTTTCAAAGCACGTACTCCACCTGCCAATATATTACAGTTATGAAATTCTCTATGATATGCCACTTCATGACATTAATTTATTTAAAAAGTATTAGAAATTTAGAAGTAATACCTGAAATGACTGTTGATGAATTTTTATTTGCATACATTGCCTCCAATTCTTCTTCAAGAGTTTTCTTCTTCAACCTCCCCCCCTCTACCACTGGAAATTTATATTTTGTTGGGTCAACATTAAATGTAGATGGGGAAGCATCATGATGTCCTTGAATGGGCATGGTATTCATTAAATGACTTAACATTTGTCTGCCTATCAAAGGAAAGTTGAAAGATTCAAATGCTTGTGCATCCACATTTAGGTTTGGAAGCAATGCACGCTTATTTTGTCGTTGGAGAGACCTCTTCTTAGGGCTCAAGAAGCTTTTTCTTCGCTTCAATGTGCGTTCATTGTCATTATAACTAAAATCAAAATCATGAATGCATCGCTGATTCATATCAGCAACAAATTTATCCACGAGCTCTTCCATCAACAATGCCCTTGAAATAGAATGTGGAGGTTGCACCATTACTGCTTGAATCTTTTTATTGCATCTGTAAAAAATTTCTTGACATCTCCCAAGGTCACATTCAGCCAACTCATTGATGATAGGATCAAAATTCTCATTTGAGGCAATCTTAATGTTTTGATCCTCAACAATGTCATCATCCGGTCCCATAATTGGAGATCCACCATTTACTACATCAACATTAACATCCAACCTAGCTAATTGATGTATTTCCCTAGAACCATATCCTTGCAACATGTTCACTTTAATGACATGTTTACAAATATTTCCTCTCATAGCCCATGGGCAATCACATAAAGGAAATGTTTGGTTTGAATATACCACAAGATATTTTTTCAAAGACGATTGACTTTGCACCCAATAACAATTTTGAATTTCATCATGAGGAACACAATGGTCATCCGGAATATTTTTAGCCTTTTCCATAGATGTCTCTATGATATGCTCCAACCTGTAGTTATTTATGAAACCAACTTTCTTTAGACGAGCCATGTTCCAATAATAGAGTTCCACCCTTTTAAGCAAAGTGTAGATAAGCCAATCCATCTGTCGGTGGCATTTTCGTCTACGATCACAAAGGAATTTTGTTTTTAAAAAACAATGATATGCTTCAATGGCGCTGTTTGTTTCTTGGTTGGCATGAAAAAAGTTTCGATAACTTTTTGCCCACATATCTGCAAAAAGAAAGTATGAAATTTACCATATTCAATAAGCAATGCATTTTGCAGCAACTTGAACAGGTTTAAAAGGTTCTTACGAAATTTTTGATTATCCTTCCAATTCCTTGAAAAGTATTGCAAGAAACGGTTCTCATCTTTGAATTCTTCATAAAACTGATCCAAAGCTTCGACAACAGAGTTTGGATCACGACAACCGTTCATGATAGCACCTAATGTTGAAAACATTTTTCTTCCAACATCCTCACAACTAGCCAATCTAAAGACATTCTTCAACCATGCTCTTCTGACATGCCAAGCACATAGTAAAACTTGACAACCTATAACAGATCTACATATAGCAAAAAGAACATTCTCTTAGATAAATCAGTGAGTGAAGAAAAAACATGAGAAACTATCTTAACTAATTGCAAAAAAATACCTTATTGCATCAATTTCTGCCAATGCATCATCTGTCATGAACGCATTCACTGTCCAATCAGGTTTAAGTTGTCGGCCTCTTTCCATAAGTTTGGACAACCACAATGAGATATCAGATGACCTATTTCGGGATGAAACAACCCATGCAATAGGGATTCCATTTTGTTGTTTGTCAAACACAAGCAGGGTATACAATTGATACTGCATTCACACAATTATGATGTCAATATTAAAGACAACAAAATACAAATAGTAGAAATGAAAATAAGTGTGCATATGCATCAATTTCTAAATGAATACTCACCCCATACTTGTTTGTGCTGAACGTTGAATCCATTGAAATGATACTGTTATGTGCATATTTCACCATATTATGCAACATCCAATCTGTTTGAATACCAATGATAAATGGCATCTCATCACCATGAGGGGTTTGGTAGAAAAAGAATGAATTCGGATCTCGTTGGTACCATAGATTCAAACTTATTGACTCATTCTTATCAAGTTGAAATTTGTTTTTTCCCAATCGATTAAAAATGTTGACGACATCCCTCCGTGTCAGAAAGCTGTCTCGAGTGCTTTCATTATCCACATTGAATAAGCCTTCTCTAACCTCCAACATATGCCGTTCGCAAACCATATCAACAGATAATCCCATTTCATACATTGCCTCCATTGATAGTACCATTTCTCTTGAAAGACGAGGTGCATACATCATCCTTGGCTTGTTGGATCTATCAAACTGTCCATGGCATGGCCAACCATCTTTGTCTTCATGTTCATACATATTGTATGTAATTATGGCCACATTAGGTTTACCAGCCATTTGTTTCACAATAAAGTGGCACTCACATCCCCTTTTTTGAATATATCGCTGCCTTTTTTTAGGAGGTCTTGGTCCATTCCTCTTGTCCTTTGGTCCATATGTGCATCGATAACTACACATATGGAAATTTTCCAATTATAATACTTTAGTTCAATATAACAAAATACAAAATAGACAGCTCATACATGACAAAAATGTAGTTACTCACATTGAATATTTGTTTGAAATTGAATCCCTATGATCAGTCCCATCGTTCATCCTATATAGCTTTTGAACATATTTGCATGGTGCATTTGGGTTCATTTCCCCCCCCTTGATGAAGTCAGGAACTCTAGAATATGGAATTAATGCAACACGGTCAATAGATTTGTCCCCTTTCACAACTTCACTCCAGTTCAGATCAGTGCTGGAAAAGATTTCTTTCCCAGGTAGGTCTTGTACTTTTAGATCCATAACAGTGGTCCATTTTTTCTTTCGAACCATCCTCTTTGATATTCTACAAACAAATGAAACACATATGTCAATATTCATATATCCAATACATTGATTTATAAATATATGGTTGTGCTTACATTGAGCACATGAAATATAGTAAACCATGTCAGAAGAAAACAATAAACCATATGCTTGGTTTCATAATGAACACAACTATGTTCAAGAAAAAACAATGAACCATTATCCAACCATTTGTTATGCAATCAACTTGAAATATTCTTAGCAAACTGGGCGTGTACTGGCGGCTCCACAGTCTCTATTTCGTGGGCAGCAAGTGGATGGTAGAATAGAAGTGTGAACAGCAGTTAACAAGAAGGATTCTGGTCAAGGATGCAAGCTTTATCAAGGTACTAGATCGCACTACTGCTGTAGAAATATTTTCAGTTTATTACTTTAAATAAAATCAGACTTAAATTAGTGAAGTTCCTATGGAATGAAAAGTTGAATTTCTGTTTATGTCTTCTGGGTTTAGGTGTTGAGAAGTAATGTGTAGCTGATGTAAGGCTACAATTCACAATTTTCTAGCACTTAGCAAATGGTGAAACAATCTGATGGCCCATCCTGACAGTTGAGAAATTACACAGTATGCAGAATTTGCACCAGTCCCAAGGCAACTAAGGTTGCATCGTTGGATGTATGAGAACCTTCAGATCCAGATCCAACTATGCAATCTCATATGCCTTGGGACTGGTGCAAATCCTGCATACTGTGTAACCTCAACTGCCAGGATCACACAGTTTCTGAATAAGTATTCAATTTTAATGTGTTCTTTCCTAACTAAAGACTATCAAAACACGCACAGGATTGTGGTTGTAATGGGACAGAGGAAGATAAAACAATTCTTGGCTCTATGCTAATGAAAGATAAAAAATTGACCAATATAACCACTGCTAATTACTGTACAAAGGCTTAACTGGTAGAGATCACACAGTTTCTGAATAAGTATTCAATTTTAATGTGTTCTTTCCTGACTAAAGGCTATCAAAACACGCACATGCTTGTGGCTGTAATGGGACAGAGGAAGATAAAACAATTCTTGGCTCTATGCTAATGAAAGATAAAAAATCGACCAATATAACACAATAATAGACATACAAATTTTGGTTAAATTTTTTTTTCTTACAACTAAACTGAGTCGATTCTGCATTGTCGTGAACAAGTTGTTGCCTTTATTACTATCCTACAGCTTGAAACCTTTGTTCAAGCAGAAAAAAGAAAATACACTACCATTGAAAAAAATGATTGTGTGGGGGCTATCAGGAATCAGGATCGAGGCCTTATGCTGGCCGTTTTTACAGAATTGGTCTTCACAGTAGCCCCAACCCGTCTGCTTTATTCCCAAAATGTTTCAACTTTTTCATGAAATCAAGACTCGGGGACTTGCTTTTTCTTCAGTTCAGTTTGTTGGCTTGTCAGTCAACATATAAAGAAGTCCTCTCCTAGTAGGCCATCCTATCAATCTTGGAAACTTCCTCCAGTAGACTTTACCTCAGGACATACAACTATTCTATAACATTAGGAGAATTTTTTATCCACACTACTCTAAGGAAGGTTTGGATAGTTGATAGGATTGCCTATTACAAACTCGTCTACATTATTTAGTGCTATAAAAATTGGCTGTTTTTCCATGACAATTGCACATCATTTCTTTCATTCATCACTTTTTTAAGGAATGATCCCATATCAGAGTTACAATGTTATAGTTTCTCAGGCCACGTAGCACAGTGCTAAAATAGAAAAGGGACTCCAATACGGAATGGAGATCATAATCATATAGAAATATGGGCTTATACGGACTTTACCTCAGGACATACAGCTATTCTATAACGGAATGGAGATCATAACTTCCTCCAGTAGACTTTACCTCAGGACATACAGCTATTCTATAACATTAGGAGAATGTTTTATTCACACTACTCTAAGGAAGGTTTGGATAGTTGATAGGATTTCCTATTACAAATTCGTGTACATTATTCAGTGCTATAAAAATTGGCTGTTGATCCATGACAATTGCACATCATTTCTTTCATTCATCACTTTTAAAAGGAATGATCCCATATCAGAGTTACAATGTTATAGTTTCTCAGGCCACGTAGCATGGTGCTAAAATAGAAAAGGGACTCCAATACGGAATAGAGATCATAATCATATAGAAATATGGGATTATAATGCCCTCTTTTAGGTGAGGAGCTGTATTTCATACCCACTTAAATTGATTGAGCAGCTTTATAAAACTATTTTCTTCATTACCAATGATCATTTAATCACCTACTGCATGGATCTCTTTCATTTCATCTGTTTGGATTCATTTTTTATACTATAATAACAAAGAACTGCTCGGGTATGCTGAACAAACTCTGATTATATCAGCACATTGATTTTGTCAAAGAGAATTTCAAGCATTGTTTGTAATCCTTTTCGGGCAGCATAGAATAATTTGTACCATATTATCAACTTCTTCCAATCTTTCACATTTGATCGTTTCAAATGAAATGCTGGTATAGCCCCTCTTTGCTGTATCATAAAATTTAAACTCTCTACATTTATAATTTATTAGTTTGAGAAGATGTTTACATGGATTACACACAGTTTTGAAATTTCTACCGACTTGACAATGGGCATTGAAGATGTACTATTTGTTTCTTTATGTCGTTTACTATTATTGGTCTTTATTTGAGGCTGAACAAGTCTTCATAGTTGAGAGTTGGTATTTTCTGCTTATAAAATTCTAGATAATGATTGGAAATTACTTAAAATGCTTGTTAGTTTTTTGACACTGCTGTCTACCTTTGAAAATTTGTTAGTTTTTTGACACTGCTGTCTACCTTTGAAAATTTGTTAGTCTGTTGACACTGCTGTCTACCTTTGAAAATTTGTTAGTCTGTTGACACTGCTGTCTACCTTTGAAAATTTGTTAGTCCCTTTTGCGTTGACACTATTCTCCACCTTTGAAAATTGTTCAATTTAGTTTTTGAAATAACATGTTTGACTCCTGTAACATCCCGGATGTAATGTTGATTGCTTCATCGGTAGTTGTACTAGTTGCAAAACAACAATGTTTCCATACAAAACACAGTTCAAATTGTTTGACAATGATTATGATCTGTGCCTATTAGTATAATAAAACAACACGTACATAAAGATTATTTAACGTTTGGATCTGTTCAATTTAGGATTAGTTTAATTATATATTTGATTAATATGTAATTTACTTTACTTAGCAAATCCAAATTGCCAGTGAACTTTGCTGACAACAAAAAGTGGATGTTCCCGAAAGGTTTTCAAATATGAAACATATCTTTGTTCAGCTAACATGAAACGTCTCCAAAATCCCTAAAATAGGTCTGGTGCCATGAAGGTTGAATGGGTAATGAATTTGAAAGTGAGAAACCATGGTAATCTCAAGCTATTTAAGGCGGCATTTGCCAGTGATTTTAAAGTCTATTCAATGATGTTTTTAAGTGCTGTGACTCCTTACTACACAGACATTGAATTAATGACCACAAGCAAGGATGCATGGTATAAACCTTCCTATATAGGAAGACAACAGACATGAAAGGGAATTGGTCCTGGCTCCAGGTGTGGCAATGTTTGATTTCCAGATTGCCTACGGCTTCTCCTTTCCACAACTTTACATGCTGATTGAATGTGAATTTCCAAATTACATCAGGCATTGTTTGTGGTCTTCCATTGTTTCGAGGCTTTGGCTTTCTTTTTGTAATTTAGATAATTTACTGCATCCACTATCCAGGTAAAATATCCTCGTAACTTGGCAAATAAAATGGTAAGATTCTTAATCGCCTTCTACTGTAACAAATTTATTTAAACTCTTTATTATTGCTCTGGTTTCATTTTGTATATAGCAGTCAGGTTTCAAGCATGTTACCTGGATCTGCTACTTCGTGTGCTGAAACAGGGGTCTCTTCGTTTGTTGAAATAGGGCAGAAATCGGGGTTTAGAACAGGTTTGTTGAAGCGCGTACACCAGATTCTGCACTCGCTGGCGGGATCTGCTTGGTCTTTTGTTGAAACAGGGGCATGCAGGAGTGTTGGATCGCTTGGTCGTTTGCTGAAATAGGGTCTGCAGGAGTGAGCGCGTAAACTATTTGAACAGGAAGGTGGTAGTTGGGCATTAACTCACCGATGGACGAGGACGAGCAAGGTGGTAGCTCTGGCTCTGCATTAATCACGTCCAAACCTCGATAACGTAAAAGGCCGGAGTTTTGGTTACGGAGGTAGAGTCGTGGAGGCAACGGAGGCAGGTTCCCGTATCCGACGGACGGTGGATGGGATTGGAGCAGAACGGGGGTGGAACTGTTTGGCGACGGGAAGGGGTGATTTGAGTGCCCCATATCCCACGCCCCTCGAGGCTGGCCCTGCCACTTGGAGGTTGGGCAACTGTCTAAGTCGATGACTCGATGACATATGTGTAATATGTTGGCTGAATTCTTAATGTGTTGATACAATAGCAATAAGACTGTTTATACCAATAGTTTATAAATAGGCTAGGGATAAGCACAGGGCACAGTACGAAGGACAAGAAGTAGGTTGAAGAACAATAATTAAGAGACAGATGTTAAATATATGTAGTTTTGTTTTATTTTTCATTTTTTTTTTTTACAATTAGCTCTAGAAGCAGGAGAAAATAATCAAATTACAATTTTGAACCAATCACAAATTAAATATTTATATTTAAAAAAATTTAAAATTGATTTTTTATTTTTTAAATAATCAATTTAATATATAAATATTTGTAAAACTATAGAAAATTACTTTTTGTAATAAAAAGTTAATTGTATAATCAATGCAAACTGATTGCTATATACCTTGCCTTTAACAGATACAATAATAAAAAAAACCTATAAACTAGTTAATAGAAAACTAGATTCAAATTAATTAACCATCTAATCTTGAAAAGAATAATGTGTCGTGCCTGATTATGCAGGTTAGGCTTAAGCACAAGGTTAAGAGCCTTGCGCTCTAGCAATCCAACTAGCCAGGCCATATAACACAGATGTCGATATGTCCAAGTGGTTAAGGAGACAGACTTGAAATTTTTTTTTAATGTTTTTAACTACAATCTTAAATATTATATGGTAATCAATATTTTTTTTAAATAATTTTTTTATATCTATGCAAAATATCAAAAACAACATACTAAAGATAAATATAATTTCAAATAATTTTTATATATCTATACAAAATATCAAAACCAACATACTAAAGGTAAATATAATTAAGATTATGCCTATCATTTCACTTTATCACCAACAAATTTACACCGACCTTTTAATACCACCATCTTAATATAATGCATTTTACTATAATATTAAAAATACAAAGGTAAATATAATTAAGATTATATGTCTATCACTTCACTTTTTCACCAACAAATTTACACCGACCTTTTAATACCACCATCTTAATATAATGCATCTTCCTATAATATTAAAAATACAAATGAAATAGTTTAAAAATTATAACAATATTATTAATTAATAAAAAAATTATCTTCAAATTCTATAAAAAAAAATCATAAAAAAGTGCATTAAACTAGAAAAACTAAATAATCATACCTAACAACTATCTTAAGTGCTCAAGGAATTTATTGGCATTATTTCACAACCAATTTTCTTTGTATTTTTATTTGTATATGTTTGATTAATGAACTTTTAATGTTTGTAAATATTGTAGTTCACATTAAAAAAAAAAATGCAAATGATGTGGACTTAAATAAAAAATATTAAATTATATTGATTTTATCTTAAACTTAGATATATCCCGTATGTAATAAAATATTCCCATAAAAATAAAAAAGTATAAATGATGCAACTTAACAAAAAATATTAAATTATATTGATTTCATCTTAAATTTAAATATATCAAACATAGGATAAAATATCTTGAAATGTAATTTTTTTCTTAATTTATTAAGAAAAAAAAAAAATTACACTTAAAAAATTGAATTAATTTAAGATAAATCCATACTGGTATTTTATTTGATTTGCAAAAACAAATAATGTTAAAATCTATATTAGATTCATTCCCTTAATTTTTAATTTGAAAAGGGAAATACAAAGTTAGACATTAATTCATATATAATAACTTCTTATTAATTGTTGTGATCTAAACCTTTTAATTCTATCAATTTTATTGATGGATTTTTTTAATTTTTTCAAACAACCTTGAGAACCTATAATCACTCCATAGGTTCTTCATTGAAAAAACTACTCTATTTGACGGCCAAGGAAAAAAAAAACCATAAATCCCATTATTTAAACAAACTTTATGTAACAATAAAATATATTTTATTATCTAAAAATACCAATGAAATGATGTAGCTTTATTTAGAACACTGAATCTTTAATTCTTGCAAAACAAAATCTCTCAATAAAATTAAATTAAAAAAAAAACTATAAACTAGATTCAAATTAATTAACCATCTAATCTTGAAAAGAATAATGTATCGTGCTTGATTATGCAGGTTAGGCTTAAGCACAAGGTTAAGAGCCTTGCGCTCTAGCAATTCAGCTAGCCGGACCATATAACACAGATGTCGATATGTCCGAGTGGTTAAGGAGACAGGCTTGAAATCTGTTGGCCTTCGCCCGCGCAGGTTCGAACCCTGCTGTCGACGCATCTATCCAATAGATTTTAGTGAAATTTCGTACATTTTTGTGTAGAGTAAACTTCTTAGAGAGCTCTTGCCAGCTGCGGCATTAAGATTAAATCCCTCGAACAAAATTCTATTTGATTAAAACATGAAAAATTCCACACAAACCACTGCATAGCTCATTTAACAAATTAAAAAAAATATATTGGTTTATAAAATAAAAAATAAAATTAAATAAAAATGTAGATTCATAAAATAAAAAAATTAAAATAAAATAATAAAAAATTTATGTTAACTTATAAAATAAAAAGATAAAATGTATAGTTTAAACATCGATCTATCAAATAATTACACCTCATAAATCTAAGTTTAATATAGATTTATATTTATTTTTAAAGTTAAAAAATATATATAATTAGAGATAGCGAATTCAAAATTTAAAGTTATCTTATGTTTTTATTAATAATAATAATAATAATAATATCTTTTCAAACTATATGACCCATTTAAACTATACATGTTATTAATTATTGAATCTATTCAAATTATAAGTTTTTCCAGTTTAATTTACTTCTATTTTTTCAATGATTATTGTAAATAAATTAAATAATAAAATATAATTTTAGATTTATAACTTTGTACATATATATAGCTTTGAGTTTTTTCATTATTAAAATTTAATTATTTTTCATTAAAAATAATCCGAGGATGAAGTTTAAATTTCTATCAAAACTTGTTAAAAACTGTCCAATTACAAATGCCAATATCTTGAGATGGCAATAAGAGTAAATCTTCGAATGATTCCAAAATTATATCAATACTTATATTGTTGATTATTAAATTAAGTGATTTTATGACATATTTGACATTGACTAATCAAAACTATCATTAAACTCCCTCTCAAGGAATAAAATTCTCAAAAGTGGCACAGTTATGGGAGATAATTTTTTCCATCAAAAATATAGTTCATTAATATAATGATTTACTATATTTTACCTTACTAAAAAATGAAAGTGATGCCCTCTTTAAAATAGGATAATTAAGTAACCAGAATTCTTCCTTAAACACCATATGGAGAAATTATACTTATTTGACAACTTTTCATAACTTTTTAACAATCATCTTATTGTCAAAGGAGTTATCGAAATTATTCAATATCAATGTTGGCCTCTTTGTGGAGTTATTGACATGGTTCAATATCAATGTTTGAAGGAGGACATAATGGTGCAACTCAACAAAATAGAGAGATATAAGTTGTGTCACTTGGAATCAAGGTTGTTGGCAATAGTGAAGTGTAAACCAAGATGTTAGATGCGATTTTATAGGATTGGTTTTACCAGGTTTTTGGTTTCTAAGTAAAACTTTTCTTTTTCATTGTGTGTTTGTTTCAATCAGTATTAAAGTTGGACGGATCTGGACTCTATGGAATGAGTGGTATGAGGCCTACAACAAATTCTAGAAGATCATTGGATTACATGAAGAAACAGTAAAGATAGATTTGTTGCTTGGATCCATGGATCTATTATTGTTGTTGGATTTATAAATCTGTTATTTGAATGACCAAACTTTGTTGTGATTTGTCAAATCTAGTTAGTGATTCAACAAGTGCAGCAGAGACAAAGGAAGAGGCAAAATCCTTCTGTGATGAGCTTCGTTGTAGGCAGAATGACAGGAAGCAATGGCAATGCACTGGCCATGTGTTTCCTAGGTGTGCCTATCTCAGAAGCACCATTTGCAGTAGCTTCTGTGTCATAGCAGGCATGGGCGAGCACTAAGGTCATGGTCAAGAAAAGGGGTAGGAAGCCCCAAGCATAGTTACATGAGGACCATCAAGGTTCTAAGAGTGCTAAAAAATTGAAGCTACCCAGGAAGAATGCAGTGATGAAGGATGGGTTTTGATTGTGTCAAAGAGGCGCATTCTACAGTCTAGTAGGGGGAGATGTGTAACCTCTTTTGTGCTCATCCTAGAGATGACACGTGTCCTTTTAAAAAAATAATAAAACATTATAAAAAAACATGTTGTCTATTTAAAACATTTACAACAGCATATATATAAAACTACACAAATTAATAAATTCAAAGGCTTCCTCAACATTTGCACTCTAAAAAGGTAGTTGTACTTAGATAGATTTGATCCCTCTCTACGCTTGGTAGATCCCCTTTAAGATGGATCTATGTTGGTTTAGTGTAAGCCCCACAGAGACTGTAGCTATGAGAGTTTGAGTTCTTACCTATGTTGCACAAGATTCTGGAACGCGGGAACGTAGGTAACATGGCTACGAGTATCCAATATGTCTAGAAGTTTCCCCCAAATTTGAAGGAAACAGCAGATTGGGAACGACAATAATATATATTAAAAATATATAAAAATAAAATAATTAAAAAAACATGAGAACCAGATGACTTAGCTTATTCATTTATTATATAAGGTAGACTCTTTCTAAAGTGGAAACTTCTAGAAGTTATAGTCCCTATATTTGTGGCTATATGTATAGAGTAAGTTTTCAGTTTTATGTCAACTATGATTAAAATGTATTAGAATATTATATGTTTACAAGACATGATGTGCTAGCGTATTTGCAAAGGTGTATAAATAATCAAGTTTAAATTATTATAAAATAAAAATCAAGATAATTTTTATTTAAAATTTTAAATGTAATATATGAATTTAGTTTTAAAGTAAGATTTAAAACTATTTCCAATTATTTAAAAATTTATTTTTTTATTCATAAAGTAAAAGGTAAAATATATAAATTTACTTTCTTTTATTTAATATATAAAAAGTCAAAATTGATTTACATTTATTCAATGTAAGGATGAGTGAATACTATAGCACGGGCAGAGATCAGTGCACCAACTGGACAAGGTGGCACAAATAGGCTTTTACTAAGACTTAGTTTTCTAGAGAAAAAATTCTGAATCAACCATGTAAAAGTATGGTTGCGAGGAAACAAGAATGTTGTTAACAAACTAAATGGTGATCATGAATGCGTGGAAGCTCCCAATGAAGGAAACACGCAAGAAAAAGTCCCCAAGTTCCCCATTGTAAGGGTAAAAGTTCCCAATAAATTTCCAACCATTCCCGTTGGATTGGGAAAGTTCCCTACAAGTTCTCAAGTTCCTTGGAACGTTGGAACTTCAGGAACGAGTTTCCTAAAAACCGGGAATCGTTCCCGTGCTACATAAGTTCTTACACACTGCAATTTTAAGGGGTTTTGTTTATGGGGTATTAACAAAGGAAAATAACGGTGAGCTAAGGAAAATAAGGTTTTGTTTGGGTAAAGAAGACGTTGAAGATAGTGTGTTGGTGATCAATGGCGAAGAAGAATTGGAGAAGTTGAAATCCATCAGCAGGGTTCGACTCCCCAGGGAAGTGTTCGATGTTAATGTCTTTGCAATGTGTAGAGTGGAGAGTCCTTTATGGGAAGAACCTTCAACCAGGAGATGAAGGACGTTTGACTTTGAATGTTTCCGACAGAAACTGAACAATTCTGGAGAAGATTTTGCGTCAAAGGAGACAACAAATTGGCCACAACAGCTTGGAGGTTTCGTTCCAGGAAATTTTTATTGAGGAGGCGCATTCAACATGTGATACCGCTGGATTGGTCTTGCAAGATGGTAACGTTGAAAGCTGTGAATGAAATAGATTTGACAGATCAGTTATATCTGAAATTGGATCTGCTATTATGAGAAAAAAAATATGCCAATGAGCAAGTTTGTGTAACCTCATTGGATCATTTGTTTGGCTGCTTGAGCATTAGGATTTATTTTGTATTGTGATGGTTCATGGGCATGTTAACCATGGTAAATGGCAGTTAGAAAAGCATCATGACAAGGATTGATCTAAGGATTGATCTGGAGCATTGGAGGAAGCACATGGAAGAGGAGGATGAAGAAGTGAAGCATACTCCTTCGTTTATTGTGTCATCTATGAAAAATCTGG
Source organism: Larix kaempferi (assembly GCA_027924585.1). Lineage (NCBI taxonomy): Eukaryota > Viridiplantae > Streptophyta > Pinopsida > Pinales > Pinaceae > Larix > Larix kaempferi. The sequence goes on along the minus strand of BSBM01000088.1, from coordinate 12,582,795 downwards.
ACCTAAATTTATAGGAGGATGAAGAAGTGAAGCATACTCCTTTGTTTATTGTGTCATCTATGAAAAATCTGGACTTAAATTTAAGTAGAGTGAAGAGGGGCATATTCTATTAAAACTTTAAGGGGGGTTGGTCTTTACCCCAAATCAAGTTTAAAGGGAGGAATGGTAAGTTAATCTTAACATGGTTAAAGAGTCAAAGATGAGTTTATCAATAATGGTTTCCAAGCCCATGGTTTTTTTGAGTAACCCATGGTATTGCATGTGATGGAGCCTACCTAAGGGCTTAAGGTACTCCATTACAAAGTGCTTGAGAGTGGCCCATGCCTTGTACGTAGTGGTTAATAAGGGTAATAGATTTATTATTGTTGGTTTGGTTTTGGGTTTCCATGGTAAAAATCTTCTTTTTTATTATGTGTTTACTTCTTGTTTGCTTTAAAGTTTTAACAACTTGGTAGAAGTTGGCTTTGACCGACCCATCCTTAAGCAAAGTTTTCATGTAAGGGAAATCTCATAGAAGGGTGGACTAACACTTTCTCCATCATTAGTATTCTCATGGAGGGGAAGGATGAAGAAGGGTTGGACAACCTTTCCTCAAGGAAGGTATGCATGGCATGCAATATCCAGTTGAAGCATTGAGTGACCCATTCTCAAGCACAGAAAATGGTTAGCCAACCCTTACTGAATGATGGTCTTATCATTGCGAGAACTCTAATCATAGAGTTCTTCAAACATTTTTTTTGCACAAGGGATTTCCATGGAATGGTGAACCAACACATCCTCCAACATAGTATTCTCATGGAGAGGGAGCACGGAGATGGTGTTCACCTTGTCGATTTTCCATTCGAAGCATTGATTGACCCATCTTCAAATCCTCCAACATAGATTTCTCATGGAGGGGAGCACAAAGAAGGGTTAAATGACCCTTCCCGAAGGATGATAATGGCATCGAGGGGTATCCAATTGAGGGGTCAGACAACAGATATTGACAAACAAACTTAGACTCTATTGGAAGTAAGCAAGCATCTCCCCAAATCCTTACCGTACAGGTCCCTTGCCTGTATTATCCCTCAGAAGGAAACATGTGAATGGTGGGCAGGCACTAACTAAAGTGCTCTCAATTAGGTGGTCGTCAAGAATAGATACCCATTGCTTCATATTAAGAATTTGCTAGATCATTTACAAAGTCCTTATTATTTTTCAAAGTTGGATCTAACTTTAGGATGCCATCAAGTTAGAATGAAGGAAAGTGATGCAAGGAATACAACATTCAAGAGTGAATTCAAGCTTTTATGAGTGGTTGGTTATCATGCCCTTTTGTCTCACCAATGCCTCAACCACTTTTATGAGACTCATTAATGGACTATTGCATCCACACCTTGGATGATTTTTCAGTATCTATCTAGATGATATCTTGATTTTTAGCAATACATGGGATGAACACATCCTCCATCTTTGTCAAGCGTTGGATATTTTGCATGTTAATTAGCTATAGGTAAAACTTTAAAAATGTGTTTAGCCACCTCTCTATTTCTTACCAAGACTTTTTTATTTCTGCATAGGGCATTCAACGAAAACCATATAATTTCAAAGCCCTTCCTACACTGGCCATTACCCCATACTATGACTGACCTTAAAATTTTTATGGGTGGTGTCAATTCAATTGGAAGTTCATTTTCTAGTTTTATAAGTTGACACATCCTCTCCATGTACTCTCCAATCAATGTCTTTTTTATTGGACACTCAACACTGAATCCACCTTTCACCACCTCAAGCATCTCTTGTGTTCTACACAGCATCATCCGACTACTTGAATTTCAACAACCTTTTAAGATAGAGTGTGATGCTTTGGATTATGCTATTGGGGTCATTATCAAATAGGGAGGCCATCATTTAGTGTATCTTTCAAAATCCTTATTAGTAACTAAACTGAAGTACAACATATATGCCAAGGAGTTTTATGTTGGTTTAGAGTTTAAAACATTGACACCATTATTTGATGGGTAAATAAATTGTGCTCCACACAAATCATTATATGTTTATCTTTCTCAATTCACAATCTAATCTTTAAGAACAGTGTCACCTCAAATGGGCTTTCTATATCTAGCAATTTCATATAATTCTCAAATGAAAGAAGGGTTCACACAATCAAGTAATAGATCTATTGTGTCGTCCACCTAATCCAGCCTTTCAAATTTTAGAGGTGAGAGTGCCCACTTTTGACGACTAGAAACAACTTTTTGTCGATCTAGTGTTTGCTTTGATTATATATGCCCTACAATACTATACTATAGTTAACCGTGCATCATTTCTACATTACACACTACAAGAGAGATGGTTGTACCATTTGCAACATATTTATATACCTACTATGGAAGCATGTTTGTTGTTGATAAGGGAATCACATTCTCACTCGATGGGGGACAATTCAATGTCCAAAAGATTATTTTGCATCTATAAAAACATTCTATTGGCCCTATATGTCACAATAGTTAGTGACTTTGTGAGATATTATGCCTGGTGCAACCATAATAAACTTACCAATCATAAGCCTAAATTGTACAAACCACTTCCACTTCCTACTTGTCCTTGGGAGGATGTTTCTATAGATTTTATTTTAGGCTTTCTACTGACTCTCTAGAAACATGATTTTGTTTTTTTTCTAATATGTTGTTTTCAAAGATGGCCATTGACCATTTATTCATACCCCGTAACAAGTAGATTACTGCACAACACACAACATACTTGTTTTTCACCATGTTTGGACAACTTTTGGCCTTCCTCGCACTATCAATTCTGATAGGGATGCATGTTTTCTCAATCATTTTTCTAAGACACTTTGACAAATGTTGGAATGCAAGCTACAATTCTCTATTGCTTTCCACTTGCAAACCGATGTGGTTAATCACACCTTGGTCTAACTGCTCTCGGTAACCTATTCCAAGAACATGTATCGAGATGGGGCATTACACATAGTGCAACATATTCATAATGGAATAGTGCACTGTCACATGATGCTCTCATTTTCAAGTGTGTTATGTGTACCAACCAACCACCCCTTTTGAGTTCGCTCTCATTTTCAAGTGTGTTATGTATACCAACCAACCACCCCTTTTGAGTTCCCAAACACCTTATTAGCACCAAGTCTACAACAACAACTCCACCCAAAAGCAAGTAGCCAAATTTATGAAAGATCTAACCCATATTCATCTCCAGGCATGTGTTTCCCTTCAAAGTAACTAACCACACATCAAGGTGCCACATGATCACCATCATATCCTTTCATCCTTTTTGGTTGATGATAAGGCTTAGGTATATCTTTAGAGACAATGCTTTCACGGAGATAAACATCATAATCTATTCATTTTCATTCTTATGGCCCATATCAAATTTTATAATAGGTAAGTGAAAATGCTTTCAAATTGTAGCTTACACCACAATTGGGTATTTATATAGTAGTTAATGTCTCACAACTCAAGATGTATGAGCCTTCCCAACTAGACAAAGACATTCCCATCTCCCATCTAATAGAGAGTGTTCTAGATTTTCAACCCTGGTTAGACAATGATACATTGTTGGAGGCACGACACCAACCCACTAACCATGGAATTATCACTATGTACCTCATAGGTAGCAAGGGTAAATTGTCTACCCAAGCTAAATGGTTTATGCAAGATGATTTTTCTATTTGTTTTTCTCATCTTGTTTCTTAAATAAGGACGCTTACACCTTCTAGTAAGGAGGAACACCTTCTACTAGAAAGGAAACGACAGATCCCAAGAGAGAAAGATATGTTGGAAGATATTAATACTACAACATAATAATTTATTTAAAAAATAGTTAGTATAAAAACCATCAATATTAACCAATCCATTTTAGATCTACTTATAAAAAAAAAGTTATTACTAAATATTGAACTAATTTTTTATTTAATAGAAATATTTAATTTTTCATTCACTCTTTTATTTACATATCAATTATATTTTCTTTTAAACTTGATAACGTTGGAAGTACTTAAAGGTATTTTATGTAATTAAGACACTTAAAAGACTTAGAGATTGATGATATGCACGAGTACAAAAGTTACACACATGAATGATCAAATATACGCACTTCGATAATCAAGGCACATGACAAACCCCTTATCAATCTCATGGCGGTTACAACGGCCATTGCCCCCACATACCTTAGTTTTGGTCATACCATAAAGTCTTAGGGATACTTTCTTGGTTTATGGTGGTTAGATTTTGTTACATAACATTATAATGTTTTTTATATAAATAAAAATTAAATAAAAAATTAAAATCAGAGATTTAAAATTAGTTTAGATTTATTTTAAATTTAAATTTATTATGTAATAAGAAGAATAAAATTTTTTGAGATGTAAACTTTTTAGACTGAGATGTAAATTTTTACACATTAAAAAACCTCTGAATTAAATTCTAAATTAAATTAAATTTATAATGATTATAATTAAACATTTAATTAAATAAACAATTTAATTATTTATTCAACGTTTTACTGGTATAAAGAAAATAACGCTCACAATAAAATAACATAATGGCTACTCATCACATGATAAAATACTTTATTAAATAAATAAAGTTTTTTTTCAATATTAAAACATGTCACCGAATTATTATTTTTTATTTTTTCTGAGACCCTAAAACCAAACCACGATACTTTCTGTAAGTTTAAGATTTTCACCGATCAATCCGATATCTAATTCCGAACCAAATCACTGATCAAACCGATATCTGGAGGAGGAGAAAAGAAATGCTCAACTCCGACCCAGATAACAAGACAAGATTCAGGAGAAAACAAATGAAATATACGCCCACCATGGGGATCGAACCCACAACCAATAGATAATCATATTTTATAATAGCACAATTCTAAAGAAAATAAAAATAATAGAATAAAATAGTATTTCTATCATAGACAATTAAGCGAATAATAAAACAAATATTCACAGTTGTCGATATGTTTGATAAGACCGACTGGTTAAGAAGATAGATGTGAAATCTGTGTCTGTTTGGCTTACGCAACAGTAAAATTACATAGAAGACTTAAAACTACTATTATACGCCCACCGTGGGGCTCGAACCCACGACCACAAGGTTAAGAGCCTTGTGGCGCTCTACCAACTGAGCTAGACGGGCCATATAATAGAATCAAAATTTGGTAATTCACATTTAAATAAATATGCTGTCCCTGCTCATATTTGAGATAAGTTTTCCACTACCCGTACAGTTGTCAATATGTGGAAACTTGGAAGCATGTTGTTTGCTAAAAACAGTCGATGTGGGTGCCATGGGTAATCAATACTGACCTGCAAGATGACAATGGACTATTTAAAATTTTGGAACAAGCATTGAGCAAGTATATATGGAATTGAATAATAGGAAACAAGACTAACAGGGCATTATTTGGAAAGCAAACATGAATTGGGAAAAGTCTTCCAGGATTTGACTTTGCATGTATATTACTACCTTAAAGAGATACTGTCTGTTTTGAGCACATAACTGTCTGTGGAAAAATCTTGTTTCCTCAATGTACAAGGCTTCATACAGGTTGACAATGTTAAGCATGTTGATTGCATCTGGGTTATTATTTAGCACGCCAAAATGAACCCAATCTCTTATTGGCCATATTGTCTAAAATTTTAAATAGATTGATATTTCAATATATGCCCCCCAAAAAAAGTAGAGAATTGACAAAAGAAAATTATAGATCAGGGGACAATAGCATAATATAAGAAAATGAACCTAGGGTTTTGAGCCGATCCGAGTTGATCTCGGCGGCCAGGGCTCTATCCCTGGTCACTAGACTCCTTCTGAGCTCACAGTATTGGTCGATGGCGAGGGAAGCATTCCTGTGGCGGCGGCAGCGGGTGCAGAGGGGCGACGCATGTTCAGCTGTGAGGAGCGGCTTCCAACTTCCAACGGTGGCTCTCCACAACGGCGACGGCACTCCTGACGGAGAGGTTTCGACGGCTTGCATTCGGCGGATTCTTGGAGGCCGGTGAGTGACAACTTTGTGTCCGCATAGTTCCGTCATCGACCCAGCTCACATTCCACTGACGGCGGGTACTTTTGTGGCGGCGACGGCTGATACCAGGTCGACTTTCTTTTCTTGGCAATCAAGGGTTTGAGCGATCTTGGAGGCCATGGATTCTTCCATGGAGGCATTCTCTTTCCTGCTTACTTCGGTTCCCTCACACAGGCTTCGACCTGCAGAATCGGATCCTTCAATGGCGAAGAGGTTCATGCTCCTTTCAAGAGCCTTCTTCCAATGGCGGTCTAATGACGTTTTTGGCGGATGGGACATAACATGAATTTGGCGGATGCCATGGCCCGGGCCAAGGTTTTGACCTCCAGAAGCAGCTACGGCCCTACATGCAAGGCATGTTTCCTCTTCCCGGTAGACCCGGATTTCATTGCGGCAAACCAAGGTGAGAGGGTTCTCGAGGGTTCCAAGAAGGAGCATGTGCAAAAGATTATCCAAGATATCTGAGATTTCAAATCGAAAACGAAGGTCGACAAGGTAGTAGACGTTAATGTGGGTTAACGATACAAAGGAAACCCTGCTTGCTTCTCTGGAAATAAATGAGTCCGAAATCTCGCCATCTCTCTATGGCTGGGCCTGCGTGTTTGCTTTTAGGATTTGATGGAGCGTGATGGATATTTCTGAGTATGGAGAGAGGGCGGCGCCTTTGCGCGGCGACCCATTGGGTCTGAGCACGATCCAGTGGCGGCAGCGGCGGTTTCAGGGACCAAACCTGAAACCGGTGGCCCCAATTTCACCACTGTTCATGATATATCTATTCTACTTCTTGTGGCAACATTCTCTGGGTTTCTCTTTCTTTTGGTTCAGCTCATTATAAGCTGTTGTTTCTGCTTATATGGGACAGAAATATGTGAAAATGTAGGGATCCTTGTTGATCTTACTACATCTGCAGTATGTAATTTTAATCATCTTTTTGAAATAAAATTACGGACTTTTTCCAAGGAAAAAAAAAAAAAGCATAATATAAGAAAAGAAATTGTTTAGTCAGTATCAATATGCATGAATACCTACTTGTTTTGCTATTTATTTTCTTTAATCATGAGCAGTGATGTCAAATGAATAAGCAAATAAGTTGAGGACAATGAGACAAGGTGCATTATCTAAACAGGATGACCGTGAAGGTTCAAAATCCCTATGGTTTGTGAGCATGGATGGCAGTATATGTGCAAGGACAGTTGGTCAATAGATCTAACAGTTGTTATTAAGGTCAGAAACCACTAGATTCTTTTGATTACTCTATTGTAATCATGAATATCTTGAATTAATGGTGAGACATGTTTTAGCAAATTGATGGTATCAAGCATAATAGCAAGATTCGAGTACTTATTCGAATACGATTCGGAAACGATACAGAAAAAATACGTAATGAAAAAATCAAGTACGACTAAAATACGGGAGTAGACATCTTATAAATACAAAAAACATGCAATTTTAATTTAAAATAAAATAAAATTATACATAAATCATTCCAAATTTTAACGTATCATTCATTATTCATTGAGAACAACTTGAAACATATCTCAAATTCAAATTCAATACATGGCATACCATATAATATAACAATGTTTATGATGTCATCATCTCCATTCATGCACCAATACTACGAGAATTATTAAATAAATAGTAAAATCATAAAAATAAAATTTAAAATAACAACTACATAATACATACAAAATGACTTAAACATCTACACAAATCTACTTTTATACAAAATGACTTAAGAAAAATGAGAACAAAAGAACTACCTAAATACTAAAAAGTAAAACAAATAAAAATTAAAATAACAATTACATATAAAATAAAACTTAAATAAAAAACTACAGATAGTCAGTCATGTACAAGTAAGTAAGCATTAGTATGCAGTTGATATAAAAGCAAGGCAGTATCGAGTGTGCACATGTTGTTGAAGTTTAAAACCTTTAACTTTTAAGTTTTTAACTCTTGCACACACAAGTTTCACGTGTTCAAACTTGAACTTAGCCCAGGATTTCGATTTTCTAGCTGATGCACGTCACTGTTGAGCGGTCATGATTTCGAGTTTCATATTCGTAAATAAATGGTGGAGTTTCCTATTTGGTAAATAAATGGTTGACTGTACCGAACCCGTATCATTTCGAATGTTCAACATATTTTTAACTTGGTTCGAATTTCCGTATAACAATTGCCAATACAGCCATATTTTGCTACTATGGTATCAAGCATAGAATCAGAATTCTTCACAATGGAGTTGGAGAATGACCTTTAATAGTTTACGTGTATGGATGTTATGTGGATCACATTTATTTCAGAGAGGTGTTTGAATACAGTTTCCTAAAAGCTAATAAAATCATTGTCAAAGGAGAGCTTCATCCTATTACCAAAAGCACTAAGATTTGAGGGGGTTTTACCAAGAAGGATCCCTTGGCATATTTCTATTTACAGAAATTTGAAGAGTAGGATTGGTGTATGTGGAACCAATAAACATGAATCTTATTTTGAGGAATTTGAGAATAGAGGAAGCTCTGATATTAAAAATATTTGACAAATTTCTAGTACCTTAAGCAATTATTAGTGTTTCTTTTTAAGGATTGAGAGTTGACAAATTTCTAGTACCTTAAGCAATTATTAGTGTTTTTTTTTAAGGATTGAGAGTTGGGTAGAGGTGGCAGGAGATTTATGTTATCTTCCCATATTGCTCCAAATTGAGAAGGAATATAGAAAATGAGGTAGTTCTTTCAAATTTAGATCAAAGAGGTTGGAGGATGAGGGGTTCATAATATTAGTCAAGGCAAAATGGATGAGCTATTATAAGTATTTGGTGGAATATGGTGATTTGGAATTTATCTTAAATTTTAAAATTATCAAGATTGGAATTTTAAACTAGCCCCATATCAAAAAAGGAGAGATGAGCAAGTTTCAGTCTCTATGGAGAACCATATATCTAATATATATGCTTAGGATTTTGAAGGAAAGTTTGATGAAATGACTAGGAATATATAAAAAGCCTTAAAAACATTCTAAGAGAAAAGTCCCAGAAGAAAAGGAATCTCAATGTAAATTAAAGAATATGGCTCTATGGGTAGCCAATGGAGATGAAAATAAATAATATTTCCACAACGGTAGCAATCATAAGAAAATTATTAATGCTACATAGGAAATGCAAAAGGATGATAGCAATAAAGATCTGTCTTTCGAGGGAATTGTAGAGATGAGGATTTCAGATTTAAAGAGAGTTTATAAAGGATACAAAAGAATAAATGTTGCAGAAATTGTCTTCAGATCAGTTCCTTATTCCCAAGTTTTGTAGCAGAGGAGGCAAGTGGAAATTTGATGGAGGAAGTGTAAATGGAAGAACTAAAGGGAAAAACTGTAGAATTAGGGAAAATGCAAATCCAATGGAACTGAAATAGTCAAGCTGTTGAGGGATTATGCATGCTACAACTACAAAACCCTATGGTCATTACTACACAAATCTATGGTATTTTCACTGATACAAGCTTTCGGCACCGAGAAGAAAATAAATGTCCATTTTGGATTCTCATCATTAGATATATATAGATATTTTCCTTAATTGAGGGTTTTAATTCATCAAAAATCTGTCTCTGATTTTGCTATTGAAGATGAAAAGGCCCTCATCCAGATCAAGGAAGAAAGGGCCTTAGCTTGGATTTTGTAACATAACTCCAATTTCATGACACTATAATACTGGGCAAGCATTTGAAAGCCATGCCCTTGTAGGACTTCATGGGGTTTTCTTAATTGTTCTGAATGGCATTAATCGGATATGTGGGTTTGTATTTTCTTATAGCCAACATTAAACAAATTCAATCTTTGTATTTGCTATGAGGTTCAGGATTAAGAACATATAACCCTGCAAACTGCAATCACCATTAATCTTTAGCAAGTATGAAGGGGACAAATCATTGAATTTTACAAAGGTTCATATTTTCAATAATACTATTATTAATGGTTGAGCTTTTTATCTAAGATGGGGAGCATAGTTTTGGTCCAGTATGATGAGACCAGGAATGAACATAATTTAATGTGGAAATACTAGTGATTGGATATCATTTTTATTGAGTCAATTGCAAACACATAATTTATTTACCAATGTAAAAGAAAATAAAAAGTTTAAAAAAAAGACAAAGAACTATGCTGGAAAATGTTAAACAAGCCATACTAGTTAGCCAAATCCCTGGAATTTGATGTTGCAGGCAGAAAAATTGAGTCAGTATACTATGATGTAGCAAAATGTTTTGCAGGTTTTCCATAGTACCTGGTTAGCAACATTGTTTCTGCACTCAATTTTACTTGCAAAAATGGAAAAACAGTTGTAACATGTTTTCAAAAAAGGAGAGCTTGATTAACTCATATACATACATATGAAAAGCATGTTGAAGATCACAAGTCAATGGCTCAAAACAATATGCAAAGATGGAGCTGAATGCAAACTTGCAAACATAATTTTATGTCTATGATGCAATGATGTGATTAATACCTGCCTAGTGACAATGTCTTTTTCTGAAGAGAATTTTCAAAATTAAAAAACAATTTGTTGAAATGTATTTGTCACAAAAGAAAGCAATGCCAGTGCATACACCTATTTATCAGGAGTAATGATGTCGTCAACGTGAACTCTTAGCACAGGGAAGACAATGAAATGTTGATGACTATGTACTGAAAGCAATTTGATTTTAGTGAATGCCTATGCTGTGTTACGAAGCAAGTCATTGTACCAAGTGATTGAAAACAAGGCAATAAACTATGACAGTGTATAAGAATAAAGAATAGATTTAGACAAAGGAAGACAACAGTATTGAAATTGGCAAAATAAAAATATATGGATATGTTTGAAGTTTCTATTGCAATGGTGTATGCAGACTTCCACTAGAGCCAAAATACAGAGATGACAGGTTTGATAAGAATTTGTAGACAGTTTTTTTCTTTAAAACGATTCTGTACAAGGTTGATTCAAGTCAATTGTTGTGGAAATGTTTTTAGGAATAAAAATTATAATGATACATGCACCTAGATAAAGACTTTTCTTATTCAAATACAAATGTTAAAGGGCAATGAAAGGAAAAGGAACCAAATGGCATCAAGAAGTTGAACATCGGTCTAAGTTCTGTAAATTGGTCAAAAGTGAATTTGGAAGTCTGGAAGACCCGGGAATTCATTACTCTAATTAGTTTAATATTTGAAACGAATTGAGCTGAAAAGAAAGTGCAAAAAATGCATTGGAGCAAGTGGTCTATGGCAAATGAAAGTGACAGCTATGGACAAAAAGCAGAATTTCTTGAATATGTTTGTTATGCAAATAAAAAAACATTTGAACAAGTCAAGACAACCCTACTCAAGATAGCAAGAATATAAGCATATTTTGATCGATGTCAATTTTCTGTTGCAATGCTAAAGCCAATGCTTGATAGCAGAACCGCTGCAGTGGTGGTTGGAGGGGGGTCAACAACCGTAATTGAGGCATTGTCTATAGCTAGATTTTACGGCTTCAACTCTTTGAGAGGGTTTGGTTTCTATAAGAGGTTTTTGGTTTTTGGTTGGGGTAGCTGGGATATGCTATTTTCTCAAAAAGACTTTTGGCAATTTGTAAAATTAAAGAACAATGTTGTAGACAACAGGATGAATTAAACAAAATGGCAGAGACAACAGGCCTAAGAAATACACAATTTCTAGGGTATTTTCTTTGTTTCTTTTTTAATTGCAAGTTGTAAAATTAGGTAACCATGTAGTTTAATATAGTTTTTTTTCACTAAATAATGTTAAATTTATAGGAAAGTGAAAGAAACACAATTGCATATACCTACAAAAAGGTACTTTAAGTTCTGTAGAGTAGTAAAAATTGAAGTGTGAAGGCTGCAAGATTTGGAATTTCATTGTTCTGTTAGTCTAAAACTAAAGAATATAGAAAGAACAAGAAGTCAAGAACATCATGGTAACAAGCAGTTTACAGCAAATGCACAGAACATATGTAGAGAGGAACCAGAATTTGATTGGATATTTGTTAGAGATAATGCCGAATTATGTGGAATCGGTTTAGATTTTATAGGAGACAGATATCTCCACGTCTCACGTCTATAATCAGTTGGATCATCTCCAACTATATGTACCTGTGAATCTCCGCTCAATAAGATAATATAGTTTATGTTCTGTGTATTCTCTGTATGTGTTAATTCTTTCAATACGCAATTTGGTATCAGAGCTCAGGAGGAGCCGTAAAGAGAAGCCTGTGCGCTGTTAACGGAAAGGTCTCTGCGCCTGTGTATTGACCTGTGCGTCAATATCTGAGAGGAATAGAAGCTGCCATTGATCTGAGCAGAGACGCCATTTGCTAGAGGAAAATGTCAGATTGCAGAGAGGAGCCGTCAGGAAGTCGCAGCAACTACAGAGGAACCTATGTCGTCACAAAGAAGGAGCGTTGTCAAACTGCAAAGCAAGTTCTTTTGTGAGGTAATATGGATTCTTTACCCATGGAGAAGTTTAATGGTAACAATTTTCATACCTGGAAAGTTAGAGTTCAAATACATCTGATGAATAGAGGTTTGTGGAGCATAGTAAAAGGCACTGAACTAGCTCCTACTGATCCCAGACTTCTTGGTGAATGGGAAAAGAAGGAAGAAAAGGCTAAATCTATTATTGGTTTGGCTCTGTCAGATACACAATTGCATTTGATTGATTTAGCAAAAGCGTCTAAAGAAATTTGGGAGCAATTAAGTAAATTATTTGGGGGAAAGGAAAATAATGCAAAGTTCTCTTTAAAGCTGCAACTTTTTAGTCTCAAAATGCATGATGAGACACATCTCTCTACTCATATAAATGAGTTAATGTCTCTCTTTAGGCAATTAGCTGAAACTGGTGCCAAGGTAGAACCAGATGATGCTAAAGCAATTTTATTGAATAGCCTATCTTCTAAGTATAACAATGTTGTATTCACATTAATTCAGTTATCCACACAAACTTTGGAAGAAATGGTAGCATCATTGTTAGCTGAGGAAAAAAGGGCATATTCTGGAGACTTGCATGTAGGTGGCCAGCATGAAATTGCATTGTACTCAAAAGGTAAGATGAGAAAAACCAAGGGTTCAACAGAATGTTTCTACTGTCACAAGAATGGACATATAGCCTGGAACTGTAGAGCTCGTGCTAGGGATCTTCTGAATGGCAAAGAAACTGCAAACATTGCCAATTTGGATGAATTATCAGAATCAGACAGTGATGAAGAACCACGAGTGTCATCTCTCAAACTGTTCTAGAATGAGAGTTGGTATGTTTATATGTATGTGTGATGTGCTTAAATTTTTCTATGTAAGTGTTTATGTAAAAGCAAGTAGGGACTCTTGTCTCTTGATATAAGCTGGCAACCCCGGTTTCAAGGACAACCGTTCTTATGATGGAAGTCACCTTGTATAAGTGATTTTTGAAGACATTATGTAACTAGATTGCCTTTCTACAAACTGACAGATAGCCGAAAGCGAAATATCTGACAGATGAAGGTATGTCCATAGGATGGTTCATTACTTGACTGCTCTATTGCGGAAGCCCCAACAGGACGAGTTTGTCAATATTGTCTATTATACAAGTGCAAGAATGATGGTCTGAAGCGTTTATGCTTTAAAGGAGTTGAATGGTAAGCTCGAAGAAGAGGAAGAGAAAGAGCGCAGTCCAGAGGCATCTGAGTGGGTGTAGGAGTTGATGAAGGCCAGACAGACAAAGTTAATGTGTTGTAATCTTTTTCTTCTGTTATGTAGTTTTGTAATGTAGGCATTAACAGGGGGTGTTAGAGATAATGTCGAATTATGTGGAGTCGGCTTAGATTTTATAGGAGACGGTTATCTCCACGTCTCACGTCTATAATCAGTTGGATCATCTCCAACTATATGTACTCGTGAAACTCCGCTCAATAAGATAATACAGTTTATATTCTGTGTATTCTCTGTCTGTGTTAATTCTTTCGATACGCAATTGTATTCTGTAAAGAGCAAAGTTACCTGTAGACCACAGACATTAACAATGTCAGTATTGTTTGATTTCAAGACTTATACTGTCAATTCCTAATGTGAAAATTCCTTTGAGGCATAGTTGTCGCAAATGGAAAATTGTCGAAGAAACACTTTTCTGATAGTCATCAAAGCTTATTTGCGCAATTGCTGGAGAACAAACTTGAAGTTGTAGCATTTGGAGCAGACATTCTAGTCTTTCATCATCAGTATCCATAATACATTCAATGTTGTTCTCATATTTGCAATTGTGTGTTCTTTGCAAAGTGTGCATTCCATTGAGTTCTTAGGCAGTAGTTGTTTGCATTTGTCGCAAAGTTTTTGGAATGGCGAATAATAGACACTTTTTGCTTTCAAAATTCCCTGGATCTATGAAAGGATAAAAACAAACACTAATTGTATAGTTAAACAATAAAACAAAAAGTAGTATGCATGAAGAGAGTACACAGTTTGAATAGAATGAGGAGAAGGGTGATAGGTATTTTCCCGAGTCGTTGATTTTAGGACCAATTGTTGAGAACAAAGCAATTTCTTATCTGGTTCTATGTTCACCATCTCCAGCCCCCCAGCTCTTCTCAAAATCCTTCTGATATCAATCTTCAGACAGCCTGTAGATTGCAATAACTAACAGAGAGGACATAACACACAGAGGTTAAGAATAAGCATACATACACGCATAGCATCAAATATTAGAACGAAGCATATACTTAAATGTAGTCACAAGTGAAACTTCAGATTGGGCATAAACACTCTCTCTGTTTTATTCACTTCAGTGTTATGTGCAAAAGAATAGTTAATACAAAACTCATCCCCCAACGCACAAATTATAATGCTTACAAAAATAAAATACAATGAAGATTTTCTCGAAATCAAGGCTTCCAGAGCCTTCCATTGCTGTTGGTGGGAGAATGGCTTCATCGAGAAGCGTCTTTCATTTAATTCATCAATCACTATCCTAACTACCAACTGACAGAGAAAATTTGAGTTGGCAACGGACGAGTGAGCTGGATGATAGTCGTCAGAATTTGGTTTCACCTGCTAACATTCTCCCACTTGAAATCAAATGGAGGCAGAGGATAGTTGTTAATCATTCAAACCTGTGCATCAAGTTACCCCCAATCCTACCAATTTTCTACAAAGCTCTTGCTTATCTCTTGGCAAATTTTCAGTCAACATGTCAGCGGGATTCTCGGTAGTATGAATCTTTTCCAGATACAAATGCCCTTCTTCCAATACTTGGTGGATCCAATGGTACTTTAGATCAATGTGCTTGGTCCTTGAGTGAAATGCTGTGTTTTTTGACAAGTGAATGGCACTTTGACTGTCACAATGCAACACATACTTGTCTTGCTTAATTCCCAGCTCTCCTAGGAATCGTGGCATCCACAACATCTCTTTGCAAGCCTCTGTTGCAGCTATGTATTCTGCCTCAGTTGTGGAGAGAGCTACTACCTTTTATAGCCTGGATACCCATGACACGGCTGCACCTACAAATGTATACACATAACTAGTAGTGGACTTTCTAGTGTCCACATCTCCAACCATATCTGCATCTGTGAAGCCTTCAAGCACAATGTCATTTTCACCAAAACATAAATAGTAATTACTAGTACCCTTGAGATACCTTAAGATCCACTTCACTGCTTGCCAATGTTGTTTGCCCGGATTGGCAAGAAATATGCTCACTACTCCCACTGAATGTGCAATGTCTGTCCGTGTACATACCATGGCATACATTAAGCTGCCAACTTTTGAAGCATAGGGAATTTTACTCATTTCCTTCTTCTCCTTGTCATTACAACGACACAAATCAGCGCTCAATTTGAAGTGGGCAGCAAGAGGTGTTCCCACTGGCTTGGCATCCTTCATGTTGAACCTGTTGAGCACCTTTTCAATGTATTTTTCTTGTGACAACCACAACCTTTTATCCTTTTTGTCACGTATGATCCTCATGCCCAATATTTTTTGTGCTTGGCCTAAATCCTTCATTGCAAATTGATTTCCCAAATCCTTCTTCACCCTGTTAATCATGCTCTTATCTTGCCCAACAATTAGCATGTCATCCACATATAGCAATAAAATAATAAACTTTTCTTGGTCATAATTTTTAATGTAAACACAATGATCACCCTCTAATCTCCTAAAACCATGCTCCAACATAAAGGCATCAAATTTCTTATACCATTGACGAGGTGCTTGTTTGAGCCCATAGAGGCTCTTCTTCAACCTACAAACCAAGTTCTCTTTGCCTTTTACTTGGAATCCTTCCAGCTGCTCCATATAAATTTCCTGCTCAAGTTCTCCATGGAGGAAGGCCGTCTTCACATCTAACTGTTCACACTCTAAGTCTAAAGCAGCAACAAGACCAAGAATAACTCTAATGGATGACATTTTTACAACAGGTGAAAAAATTTCATTGAAGTCAATACCTTCTTTTTGGGCAAATCCTTTCACCACCAACCTTGCCTTGTACCTTTCTTTCTTGCCTTCACCTTCCTGCTTGATCCTGTATACCCACTTATTTTGTAGGGATTTTCTTCCTTTCGGAAGCTTCACTAACTCCCAAGTTTTATTTTCCAACAAGGAGTCCATTTCTTCCTGCATAGTTTTCTTCCAATCCTTGCTATGCTCAACATCACAAGCTTCCTGAAAACAATTTGGTTCGCCTTCATCAGTTAGCAAAACATAGTTTGACGGTGGATACTTTTGTGAAGGCTTATGAGGTCTAGAAGACCTGCGAACCAACTGTCATGGTATGTTTTCCACCTGGACTGTCACATACCCCAATTTTGTAAAAATTATGTAATTGTTTTATTATATTCCTGAGACATTATGTTAAATTTAATGCTAAGTAGGAATTGATGACTCAGCAGAGTCACTAGAAATGGAATGTAATTCAGAATATTTTATTATTAATAAATAAATTATGGAGACAACAGCATGGGAGAGCTGTTAAAAAGAGGTTACTGGTCAAATTGGTGGATGGAACTAGGTGGAAAGGCAAATGACAAGTGGCAGCATCCTCAAAGACTTCCTAAGTTGCAGGTGGCAACTTCCCTATATTTGGGGTCATGATTCCCCAAGGAAGTGGAATCAGAGCAGGTGGCTCATTAATGACAGTTAACCCAACAAAGACCTAGGCAATCTTTTAAATAGTACTCAATGAACTGAGCTGGGGGTTCGAATTGTTCAGGAGGGAGAATACATTCAGGTGAATGTTATTCAGGAGTCCCATTGAGGAAGAGGGAAATATATAGTAAGGAAGTTGTTTGAGAGGAATGCTGCAGTAACTTGGTTCCATTATAGCTGTTTGGGCTGAGAGAATTACTTTGCTGCACCTAGTTCCAGCTAGGGAGACCAGAGCAAGCTCGGGGGTCCTGAGAAGTGCTGTTTGGGCACTCTCCAGGAGTTGGTAGGGAGGAACAGCCTCCCATTGCTGTTGTTGTCCACAGAAACAGGTTCTGCTATTTATTTCTTTATGTTTATTAAGTAGAAATGAATGTATGTTGTGTTTATCATCTATATGTCTGAATAGATTAGTTTAGTAAAAGTTAGCATCTCTGAATATCAGTAGTAGATTTGATGAGAGTTACTGTGTTTTCAGCATCCCTTAGTATCATTATTACATTACTGACAAGGTATCTTTAATGTCTTCCATATAATAGTAATATTTAAAGCACTAATTATTATTGTAATTATAATCCTAGTTTAATTATAATGGCTGATTAGATAGGTAAGGGTTACGTATAAACTATATGTTCTCTATGTAAACAAAATTTAATAAACAGTCATAGGAGACAACAGTAAATACAACCATAAGAATTACATTAACTATATCACGGTCGATAGTCCTTATAGGAGATTTTGTAGTCACTGATAGGATCTTTTTATCAGGGTACAAACCCTAGTCCTAAGATAACCAGTCTTAACCTATTAAATAAATTAATACCCAAACCCTAGTTAACCATTATACAGTCACTACCTGTTACACAAATGAATGTGCAAAATTACAACAGAAAATTATTATAAAGAATTTAACATTTTTAAATAACTTAGTTATTGTTTGAACAAACGAAAGGGTTAGCAGAACCCTATTTGACTCATTATCGAACTAAAACAGTATAGTAATATCTTCCACTTGACTATCTACTTCGACAGAGTCATAATCATAACAAACAGAATAAGTAACTAAACAAAAATCGTGACCGTGGAGTTCGATTTAAACCCTATCTTTCCAGTTTCTACAACAAGATATTACCAGTAGATAAATAATCTAGTTATTAACTTTATAACAGTAGAAACAAACAAAATAGTATTCTAGCTCATTGTCGAAGCTTCACTATCATAATAGTATCTTTTACTTGGTCCTCAATTTACCAACAGAGTCATAATCACAATAATGGAACAAGCATTTAAACTACACTTCAACTGTAAAATTGAGTAGAACCATAACATACCAGTATGTACGAGTAACAGTAATGTTGTTAATGAAAGCAATGCTTCCACTTACAGTCGCAGCACCAGTTCACAATATATACGATTTTAAAAACTTGGAATTTAAATTTCACACCACACACCAGCTCAAGTATACAGGAGTACTGATAATAAATCATATTACCAAAGTTCTTTTACACAGTAAGGTTTATAACCAAACATATTACCAAACCTTGAGTGAAACCCTTCACATTTTAACAGCACAGTAATCAAACAAAGGGGCGAGGCCATAACCTCATCTACCAACAGGTCACAGTCATTATCATCTTTTTAGATATACAACATTTCTTCTTCAGAAAAACCCTAAATACCAAAAGAAGGCGAATGATGACAACATTAACCGAAGCCATAACATCGTTACACAACGCAGGGTTAAACCTGTTAAGAGTCCGCTTAACAAATAGCTAGAAGACTGTTTAGAACTGGAGTCATCTCAGAGCCACACTACTCAAAGGCAAACCCTAACCATCCTAAAACAACCATCAAAGAGGAGATGCCATGGTGAAAACTAGGCTTACCGGGGAAATTAACCATTTTGCTGAAGCTCGCGCCATCCATGCTGCATGTGGAGCCAGAACCTGCAAACGATAGAATAGTATCAGTTATCAATTGTTATTTTAAAAACAAATTCTTTTAACTAAGATACGAAGGAGAAATACAGTAATTTTTACCAGCGTTGAAGGAGGCTGCAAACACAGTAGATAGTCTGATAGCCATGAGCAAAGTAAGAGTAAACCCTCCCTTCGTCATCTAATACCACGAGCTGGCAGAAGCAAAAGGGTATCCTCCACCATGGAAGTTTTGACAGAACCAAACCAAGAAATGTAGTCACGCCATGACAGGGTCGGTGATGGTAGCAAATGTAAACCCTAGGTGCTTATTAAACTTATAGATTGCCAACAGCAAGGTATCAAGACTTCCGAACGATACAAGGGACTAGCACAAAGAACTGTAACAGCATGGGAGCTGCTACCACCTGAACCTCAGCAAAACTGGGATAAGAGGGTTCACAGAGCGACCGAGCCCGAAGGTGAGGGAGAAGTGCCCAGCTAGGGTTAAGTCAACGTTATATATCACCAACGCTTGGTCCTGAAGCCACCACGTAGCACCCAAATAATTTCATGCAAGTGGGTCGAGGTTCTAAAGTTTTACAACAAGATTCCCAATGATTTGTTATTCAATTAAAATCATAGCAGGGATATTCCAATATGATGATGAACCATAGTTTAAACTTGCCAATTTCTCCATGTTAAAACAATACTTTCGAACTTCGCATATGTGAGCAATAACACTTTGCCCTACAATCAATAATCATGCAATTGTCAATAGTGTCCAAGACTCCGATGAAATTTCCAACATTATTGCCAATTAAATATCATAGCTTGGGTAAACAGAATTATCGCATGGTTATCTATATTGGTTGCAAAACCATAGTTCACTTGTTATCCTTTCAACATTCAAAACATTAGGATAAAACCATGAACCTTGCTTATTATATAATGAAAATGTTGCCTTACATTCTTTTAAACCATGCAATATTGATATCGTCCAATTTCAGTCTTGAAGCACTCTATACATAGAGGAATTTGATTTGCATTATAAAAATTATAAGAGCAAGGGTGTAATATTAAGCTATAAGTGGTTCACAATACCTTATTACTAATTTTCCACATACCCTAGCCTCATGGGAAGAGACAACAGATAAGGAATAGTTTTTCAATCCAAACAAACCCTGAAAGGTCAAAAAGAGACCTGTAACTGATAGGATACATTGTAACTGCTAGAAACAAGCTAAGTATATATATGGATAATTTCAGGTCCTGCATAATGGAAATTGTGAATCAAAAATATATTCTGACATAAAACTTGGCTTGATACAATAATTATGGATGAGTAAAAACTGATTTGGTATGGTCACCCCGTTGTATTTTACAGTAATATCATTCAAAAACCAATACTCATAGAGTTAGTTAATCCATTTGTTCTCAAGAAAACATATCTATCATACTCTCTAGTAGTTCTAATTCTATAACAGTAAGATCAGAAGGAGGTCATAGGATGAAAGCTACCTTTTAACACTTGATAACAGGGTTAGACCTTTTACTGAATGATTTGGTACAGCTATTGACTTATAATACTTTAAAGATTATCTGCATCAACCCAAACCTTACCTGTATATCTGTAAGAGAAAGAAAAATCTGTTGCATTAGCTCGGAAGCTAAGTAAGCCCAGTGTGTCATGGCAATTCCCCCTTGTGGTTGCAAAACAGAAAAACAATCAGTAACTGTAAAGAAACTCATATTAAAATTGAGATATAACAAAAGATCATTCAGACATAATTACGATCACTTAAAGCTAATCAAACAATTAAATGGTTGCATTTAATAATATTACATGCTATTTAAAAAAAAAAAAAAAATTAAAAATTTTCGGAAATTTTGGGTTCTGACATGGACCTCTTGTAACGGCTGCTGCAAGGCTTCTTCTTCTCACTGTCCATCATTTTTAGCTGGCTATCCATCATGTTCAACTGGCTGTCCACCATTTTGTGCCTGTTGTCCATAATCTTCTTGCAACGGTGGTATGTTTTCTTACTGCTCAACATACCTGTCAATATATTTCTTGACCTCCATATCACCTATAGGCTTCTTAAACATCTCTACTTCATTAAATATAACATCCCTGCTTGTAATAACTTTACATTTAATCAGACCCCATAAACGGTAACCAAACTCACCATCCGCATATCCCAAGAAAATACATTTCATTGATTTATTGTCTAACTTAGTTCTTTGTTCTTTGGGAATGTGTACAAATGCTTCACATCCAAAAATTTTAAGGTGAGAATAGTTTACCTTCTTCCCAGTCCAAAATTCTTCAGGAATGCCACCATCCAAGGTTGTTGTAGGTGATCTGTTGATGAGGTAACAAGCTGTTCTTACTGTTTCTGCCCAAAAATGCTTCTCCAACCTAGAATTTGACAACATGCTCCTCACCTTCTCCATGATGGTGCGGTTCATACTTTCTGCAGTGCCATTCTATTGAGGAGTTCCAGGGTCAGTCTTCTCATGCTTTATGCCAAACCTGTTACAATATTCTTTGAATGCATTGGAGCAATACTCTCCACCATTGTCTGTCCTTAAACACTTGAGCAACTTGTTAGTTTCTCTTTCAACACTAACATGAAATTTCTGAAATGTTTCAAATACCTCATATTTTCTTTTCGTGGGGTAGGCCCAAACCCTCCTAGATGCATCATCTATAAATGTGACAAAATATGAGGCTCCTCCTAAGGACTTCACATCCACTGGACCAAACACATCAGCGTGTACCAATTCTAAGAGATTTGCTTTCCTTTCATGGCCTCTTCTCATAAATGACAATCTGCGCTGCCTACCATATATGCAATGCTCACAAAGGTCAAGTTCATAGGATTTCAAACCTGGAAGTAGATTTTTGTCAACAAGAATTTTTAGGCCCTTCTCGCTCATGTGACCCAAGCGCTTATGCCATAGATCTGGCGAGCTTGCTTCTTTTGCAACAACGGCCACATATGATTTCCTTGTTGTTGTTTTTAATGTGTACAACATTCATGTCTTGGGTCCTTTAGCCATGACCAATGCCCCTTTACAAATTTTCTAACCACTTTTGCCAAAGGTTGTGGAGCAACCTTCATCATCCAATTGTCCCACTGAGATCAGGATTATGTGCATTTCTGGGACATGCCTGACTTGTTTCAGTAAGATATCATGTCCATACTTTGACTGGATTCGAACATCTCCCTCTCCAACAATGTTGAAGCAGTGATTGTTTCCCAAATGCACTCTTCCATAGTCTCTGACTTCATATGAAACAAAATTGGTTTTGCATGGGGTTACATGGTAAGATGCCAAGGAGTCTAGGACCCATTCAATGCTACTGTTTGAAGTATATAAGCATATTTCTTCTACTGAAACAGTAAATAAAACATCACTATCTTAAGCTACAGTAGTGGTCTCACCTTCATTTGTGTTGGTTGATTTGTGATTTGGGCTAGCTGATTTTGGCTCAATCTGTTCTCTCTTCCATATCCAACACTCTCTTTTCATGTGTCCTGGTTTTCCACAGTGATAGCAAGTAATTATGCCTCTTCTTGATTTTGATCTTCCTCTTGACTTGGAATTCCCTTGCCTAGTTCGATCAATTTTCCTTCCACAATCAACTATGGTGAGAGCTTCTCCTCCATGGTTTTCTGTCACTGATTTTCGTCGCAGCTCCTCGTTCATTAAGCTGCTGCTAACATCATCAAACTTCAGGGCCCCTGCAGGAGCTGAAGTGCTCATGGCAACAATCAAATTCTCCCAGTTGTCTGGCATGGAGCACATGAGCAGGATGGCTCTGATTTCATCATCCAAAGCAATTTTAACAGAGGCAAGCTGACTAGTAATTATGTTAAATTCATTTAAATGCTCTGCAACAGAAGCACCCTCTTTCATCTTGAGATTATACAGCTTCTTCATTAGAAACACCTTATTTGATGTTGTGTTTTCTCATATAGATCATGCAATTTCTTCCACAGGTCTACTGTTGTCTTCTCTCCATCCACATTGAAGTAGACATTTTTTACTAGATACTGTCGGATTGTAGCAATGGTCTTCCTATCAAGCTTGTTCCACTCTTCATCTGTCATTGATAAAGGTTTACTTGCTGCTCCTTCAATTGGAAAATATTGATCCTTTAGAATTAATATGTCCTCCATATGTGCTTTCCATATAGAAAAATTGGCCCCATTCAGTTTCTCCATGTCACCCATTGTTGTTGTTTCTATGCTGCTTCAAATGACTGCCTTCCTCAAAAATGAAATTGAGAAACCCAGGTTTTGCAGATGTTATGATAGATCTAGCTTAGGTTAATGGGAAATTGTTTTCTGTGTATCGTTGCCTTGGTCACTCGACTGGAGCTCCCTTTTCCAATTTGTGAACTCCACCAACTCTCAATGGTTTATACAGTGAGCAAACGCACACCCGAGCCACTTCTAACGAGCAACTTCTTGTGCAGTTGGGCTGGCTCTTACGCTAGCTCTAATACCATTTGTTGAGAACAAAGCAATTTCTTATATGGTTCTCTATTCGCCGTCTTCATCCCCCCAGCTCTTCTCAAAATCCTTCTGATATCAATCTTCAGACAACCTGTAGATTGCAATAACTAACAGAGAGGACAGAACACATAGAGGTTAAGAATAAGCATACATACATGCACAACATCAAATATTAGAACAAAGAATATACTTAAATGTAGTCACAAGAGAAACTTCATCAGATTGGGCATAAACACTCTCTCTGTTTTATCCACTTCGACGTCCTGTGCAAAAGAACAGTTAATACAAAACTCAGCCCCCAGCGCACAAATTAGAATGCTTACAAAAATAAAATACAATGAAGATTTTCTCGAAATCAAGGCTTCCAGAGCTTTCCATTGCTGTCGGTGGGAGAATGACTTCATTGAGAAGCCTCTTTCATTTAATTCATCAATCACTATCCTAACTACCAACTGACAGAGAAAATCTGAGTTGGCAATGGACGGGTGAGTTGGCTGATAGTCGCCGGAATTTGGTTTCACCTACTAACACTGATAGAAAATGTGATTTTGCAAATTCATCATTGAGCACATCAATAAATGTTGCTAATCCAAAACAGAAAACATGGGATCCTCTTAGTCTGTTTTGACCATGCTCTTGAAAAGTTACAGAGCAAGTTCTTTTGATACTAGTTGTTTTAGAATTTGACATCAGATGTGTTTGTAGTTTTCATTGAGTTGTATCTGCAAAGTGTCAAACATTATGCAATGGTCAATGTCAAGTGAACAATAGGAAATGCATTTTGAATTCTTGGATGGTTTTGAAAAAAAGAACAAAGTTCATAGATCTACTAAGAAGAAAGATATATAGAAGTTGATATTAAAGGGGAAAAAAATTATTTTGTGCAAGTTTAAAAACCACGCACAATTCCTGTATTGACTTGCATGAAGCCATTTATGACAACCAATTCAAACCGTCTATTGTATTGTCGGAATCCAGTGACAATTGTTGCAATAGATCCAATAGGGTATGCGTTCATTGATAGAACAAGTCCTTGTATACTGGTGTCAGGTGCAAGCTTGCATTGTTTGCATACTTGTTCTATGTTTTCAACTAAACGTGTTTCTTGTGGATGAATAGAGTATTTTGTGTCTCCTCTGTCATAAGTACCTTTGTTTTTTTATCACAAAATCTATTATTCAAACACTAATACCTGTGGAGAAATATTGTTGGAAGAGACTGATAAGTTTATTGTTATAGTCAGCTGTCCATCTTGGTCAACCAAGTCAACATGCATGAACTGCTATTTTACAAGAGAGTTTAGATGTCTATTTTGAGCTAGATGATAGCTTGCAAGAACACCTCCCTCAAAGACATTTGTATGTGTTTTTGAACACATCTGAACAATAGAACAAGGTAGCAAAAAATCTTGCTTTGCTCTACAGAGATGTAGAACTAATATTGAAAACATTGTAAAAGTTTTGATGTTGAATATTGCAAATAGAGAATGTGTGTTGCTATTAACAATTATGTTCTAAAACAATATCAAGGTATTGATTCTGAAGGCAGTCAGTTGCATAATAAAATAAAGGTATGTCATGTTCCCTTCCATCAATCCAACTCAAGGAAGGGAACATGACTAAAAATATGGGCTTTCAAATTCTTAGCCCCAACATCATTTTATGGAATCATAACAAAATACAACACATGTGTGCATATGCATAATACAAATAAACACAACGGAAATAACATATGCTACACATATCCAACATGCATTTAGAAACACAATTTTAACATGCATCAATTAAAGACATCGGATAATTAAATACAAGAAAATACTTATCTTGAAATGAATTGTCCTGAGCAACTGGCTATGCAACTGCGACGTTCCACCTATCCATAGGCCAGCTGTTCTCATCAATCCCTCAACACAGCTGCCACCCCCCGAGCTGGAAATGATTTCCACAAGGAAAATGGAACAACAACTAACAAATAGCCAAGTACACATCACATCTCAGCCAAGCCAGTCCACAACTGGGTTTATCAAGCTGTTAAGGCAATAGAAAGGAAGAATTGATAATCTAGTGAGCTCATCCACGAAGCTATTGGCACCTCTACAAGATCCAACTAGATTGGCACCCACAATACCTACACACCCAACACAAGGAAGTAATCCCTTCACTGCTCCATAGTCCCTCATGCCATACCTTCCCTTCTAGTACTCTTTAGGGTGTGCATAGAAAAATAGCCAAAGCCCCTTCGTCTTTAGTGAGGTTACACTCTTCACCAGGTTTATCAAGCCAATTATGAATCCTTTTCTACTCTTGGTTTCTTACACCCAAGTTCAAGCCAAAACAAGGGATACACATTACTTAAACTACAACATTATCTCCCCACACACAACAAGCACAAATGTTGGGCATGGAAAAATGTTTTTAACTGTGGGATGCACAAAACAAAATGCCCATGGGTTTCCTAAATTGTGGCACCCGAAAAATGAGTTGTGAGAGGGGAAATCGACCCCTGGGGAGAAAAAACAAGTTTCCAACAAGTATATAGGCATTCAAAGGGAAAAAACGACCTCTATGGACCCTCAAATTGAGATTTCCTTCCTCCCAGTCATTCTGCAACTCAAAAATGACTTCCCAACTAGAGAAAATAAAGGAAAAATAAGGAAAAACGTGAGGGAAAACGCCCAACAAGCCCATAGCTCACAAGAGAACAAAACTAATGGATGAATGATGGGTTGGGAAACAAATTCATGGGTCTTTTATTTCCCAGGAAAACAAACACGATTTTCCAAAAATGGTGGCTTTCCCATACACGAAATTGGATAGCCATACCTTCCATTTCCCAAAATAATAACTACCTCAACCACCTCTTGGAAGAAATAAATGATTGGGTGCAAAATTCAATGTGGGTAGTTAATGGTTCATGGGTTCTCTCATTGACACTTGGATTGACACTATTGGCTTCAAGGGTTTGACTATTTCCCTCCCTATTCCATGTAAAAATCATGCCCACATACTCTTGTTGCATTGCATAGCTATTTGTGGGTATTTTTATTAAAATACATATTTACGATTTCCATCGTGTCATGCTAGCATGCGACCCACACACATAGATTTTTAATTGCCGATACAAGAACGATAAATCAATGGTGGGGTCTTGGCCTTGAGCTCCTCACCGTGATTTTATAACGATATTACATCATTTACATTTTTAATGCAACGGGGTCAAAATCGGGGTGTTACAAGGTAGAAGCGCAAAAATCTAAACTGACCATTTTGGTTTGTTGTGAATATCTTTGGTTTGTATCTTTGCATGTGTATTGGCACTAGATGTAGTGAAAATGCCCATTTCAAGAGGGTTTTTTTTTAACAGGTAACTCTCCAGGCACCATAGGGATATTTGGATGTTGATCATTTGGTCTCTGTTGAGCAAAGAAACAAATGCATCAGTTCAATATCTTTTTCCAGTGGAGACTCTATTTACCATATCTCAATCATGTAAATGCATAGGATATATAAGTGGCTTATCCTAGTTGGACAACCTTGTAACCCCTGTTGGTATCCCTTCAAGTGGTATTGCATCATACAACACTTGTACATAGAATTTCACTTTCACATACCCTTGAGTATAACAGAAGTCCCATAGGAGACCTGGAACGTGCGCACTAATTTTCTTTTCCCCTCCATTATCAAAAAATATTTTCCCAACTTCACGTTTTCACCCATCATCTTTAGATAATCCTATTAACCAAGTTTTTTCTATAGTGGTAGCGAGCACAACACTCAAGAAGATTACTCTCTAGTACATGGGTAGTCTAGTAGTACGACTAAGGGTGCAATTGAGCCTTCTTAGTTAGTGCACTAAGAGATTGAGGTGAGCGCTACTATTATACCATGAAAGTATATCAGAGAACTATAAAACCTACCATTCTCTTATCCTTAGGACCCTACAAATCCTATCCTTTGTGACCAATTAACGAAATTCCTACATATTTGCATCTACAAGGAATTTGGTAATTATGTCAGTGCATTAATATTCAATAGGGAGTAATACTCCCAACAACATTAAAAAATAGTATGGAACCTGCTGACACCATTTTGGGAGACCTATATCAAAATCATCCTTGCATCATGTTGATTGTATTGTTATACATCTACAACAAGCCTTTTTGTGTGGACCCAAAAATACAAGATTTGTGGGCACATCTTAAAAGACTCCTCTTTAGTCGCTTATCGTTTTGAGATAAGTTGTTGTTAATACTTTTTAGACAATGGTCACATGGTCCGCACTTGTAATTGACCATCCACGGAGAAGCAAAAAAATAATGGATGTGCCCAAAAAACCTGAGGATATTTAAACCATGATCGTAGAATAACAAGTTTTCATCATAGGTATCAATGCCAAGATGGATCACCAATACCATATATTGGATTTTTTACGTAAACATAGGGTTATAGATACCAAAAGATGTGATCCAACCATAGAGGAATTTGTAAATGAAGTGCAAGGAACTTACACTCTCTTTCCAAATACCTCGCCTCCACCCTTTTAACATAATAATTAATGGAATCAATTTCCAAAATAAGGAATGTGCAAATTTGATGGCTCAAATCCCTTGGGTTGGGTTACCCAAATGAAGCACTATTTTTCTCTCCATGGCATTAATAATTGATCTACATAAAATAAAAGTGGGGATCTTATATTTAGACTTAGAACATTGGAAATGGTATCAAATATCTTGTTATAGTTATGTCCCTTGGACCCAATTTTTGAAGATTCTTCATTATTGTTTTCAACGTGAAAATCATTCCTTGCGAATATTGACAAAATTACACTAGAGAATCACAATTATGGACTATATTACAACCTTTGAGCAATTGGAAATATACACATAGAAACTATGTGAGTATTTTTTAAATAATATTTAATCAGTTTCCTCAAAGAGACAAATGGAGGACATGTCATAATGCAATGGCACAAACACGGTTGGAAGCTTGTGATGGAGCTAGAGAAGCTCAGATGGTGATCAACGCCCAAACCAAAATATCTCCATTCCCTACTCGCATTATGCCACCCATGGAACCTAGCCACAACACCTCCAACCAGGGTATTTTTTAAGGATTATAAAAGTATACTTAAGTATAGTATTCTAAGCAATTATTTTGGATTGAAAAAAAAAGTATATAGAATTGTAGGAGAATATTAAATATGAAACATACAATTTACTATTGCAACTTGTAAATTTTAGCGAATATTATGAGAAAAAACATATTTTATGTAAATATAGATGATATTAAAGTCTAAAAATAACCAAATAGCGAATTTATTTTTTGGAAAAAGACCCCAAAAATAGCCAATTGGTGAAATTGCGCCCCTAAAATTTTCCCCGCCTCCAACTCTCCATCATTAAGAATCCAAAATTTGTCTCCAGAAGAGATGGAAGAATGTCAACACCTTAGACTTCAAGCTATAACTATGATCAAAGGTATTTCATAGGGAATAAATGTAAATAACATAAGTTATGTTAGTTGTAGAGCCTGATCTTCCTGATTCAAAGATGTTGTTGTTTCAGTCGTGTTTGTACCCTAGTTTTATATGTTGTGCAGGTGGATTGTACACTCTTTCGAGCGGGGGGGGGGGGCATCGCTCCCCCACAGGGGTCCGGGGGGGACCATCCCCCCTGGTTGGGGGGTTTGGGGGCCAGCGGGCCCTCGGCAGGGGTTTGGGGGCAAAGCCCCCGAAAGAAATTTTTGGGTTGTTTTGTTAGCCAACAATTTATGGGCCCATGGTTTTGGGTAGCCCATAATATTTTCCCATGTTAATTCCCCTTTAAAAGAAAGATATTGTAATACGACTGTGTAATGTATTGTAGCATTGTAAATATATTTGATTGTGTAAGAGAGACTGTGAGAGAGTGAAGAGGAAGTTGCAGTGGATGTGCTGCAGGTTGTATCCCTTCATTTGTTGGATGGTATAATAATAAGGACTGGCAATTTTTGTGTGGACGTAGCCCATCTTGGGTGAACCACGTTATATTGGTGTCTCTCTTGTAATATGTTTTATGTGATTTATATTTGCATTTTGTTTATTGTTATTGCTATGCGATCCTGTTTTTCTAACAAGTTATACCAAATAGATGTATCCCCACAAGATCACCTAGAAGAAACAACAATTGAAGGCACTCCAAAACCAAAATTAGAGGATATTGGTTTGCCTATGGAAGATGACACCACCTTAGAATCTCTTGGTGAAGAACCACAAATATCTCTCCATGACTTATCAAGTTTCTCTACACCCCAAACATTGAATTGATATTCTACATCAAGCACCACATAGTGATTGTAGTAATTGATAGTGACAATACCCACAATTTTATTCATATAAGAGTGGTAGAAGAAACACATTGCTATGTTCGTCCTATACCAAATTTCCAAATTATGATAGCAAATGGAAGTATGATGCAATGTGGGGGCTGATGTGAACATATGAAACTCCAAATGGGTGATTACCATCTCAAAACACACATGTTTTCTATTGAAATGAGTGGTTGTGTTCTAGTTATAGGGGTGTAATGGCTATGGACATCGGGTCTTGTCACCATGGATTTCAAGGACATATACATCAACTACATTAAGCATGGGGACAAATATAATATCAATGGGATCACCTCGGGTTCTTCTAAATTATCACCTCCTACCACATGGAGAAGTTATTAAAGAAAGGCCATTCATGTATTATTGTACAATTTAATGCCATACATGTAGTGGACACACCCCCACGAGACATTCAGTTTAACTTGCATATGGCTCTCGCTAAACACTAACAAATTTTTGAAACACCCAAGGGTTTATCACCATCTTGTGGGGAGCATGACCATGGTATTCAACTAATTCTAGGGAGTCAACCCCCTAGTGTATGTCCTTATAGGCACCCTTTCGCAAAAAATAATGAAATAGAAAATATCATTAGGCATTTATTTGAGACTAGAGTCATTCATCCCAGTACAAGCCATTAATATTTGCTGGTGGTCATGTTGTATTGGAAAATGAAGGTTCTCGGTGCATGTGTCCTAATTTTAGGGCTCTTAATAAGTTGACTATCAAGGATAAATTTCCCATCTCAATCGTTGATGATCTCTTGGATGTTAGGATATTTAGACACTTAGGAGTTAGTTAAGATCAACTTGTGTAATATATCTGTTAGGGATAGTGTGTTTCTTTAGTATGCATTAGTATGCATTTGTAAATACTTAATCCGACGGTCACGATATGTTTCCGACATAGAGTGATCCGACGGCTCAACTTCTCTTAGATCAAACCTAACCTTGATCCGTGGCTTAACACCCGATTGGTCCATGATCTCTATTTAAAGAGCATGGAGGGTCATTGTTTAGTTGATCGATTATGAGAAGCTCATTTATAACTTTCTTTCTTTGCATAATAAATTGTCCAGTAGAAGCTATTTGGCCGGGGCCGTGGAGTGTTTCCCTCAAGAGGGTTTAAACCACGTCAAAACATCGGTGTGTTGATCTGTGATCTATTTGTGTGAAGTGGTTGCTCTTGGTGTTCGGTCCTTTGGTAGTACCCTGTGTACCCGAACATGGTATCAGAGCTTTTATGAAGTGCCGCTTCCGGTTATGATCTAGATCTTGAACTGTTGTTGCCGAAACTCGAAAGGGTTTCTAGTTCTGGTATTTCTGTGCATTTCTGGGCTGTGGGAGGTGTTCCATTGCGTCCGGAGCGTCGTTTCCATTGAGAAATAGTTTTCGTTTGATCGAAAACGGTTCCCGGTTGCTCCAGAAACGCGTATTTCATCAGATCTGAATGTATAATGTTACAGTGAGGCATTTTTTTATTTCGTTTTTTGAAAATAAAAAATCTCATATTTCATCTTTTTTTTACTGTTAGATTTTTTTTTTGTTCGGATTGTTGCTTTCCCGTATGCGTATGCTCTTTGCCGTGCACCTTGAGCGATCTCGGCAAATCAGAAACAGAAAGGGAAATGGTTTTTCTCGGCTGCGTATGCTCTTTGCCGTGCACCTTGCGCGATCTCGGCAAATCAGAAACAGAGAGAAAACGTAGACTTTCCGGGCAAGCTAACAAGATCTAACTCCACAAGTGTGGAAAATTTTTTTTGTTTCGTTTTGTGGTCTGTTTTGCAGGAAAAAGGGTAAACACGCAAACCGAGCAAGAAGAGTAAAAAAAAAAAAAAAAAGAGCCCCCTTCCTCATTCCCATATTTTACATACATTTTAATCTAGCTCACTTAGTTCAAAGTTGCTTTATTCCTTAATAGGTCTTGAGTTCAAGTCTTAGGAAGTTACTTTTAAAAATAAAAGTGCATGCAATTTCTATTTTCAAGTTACTTTATTGTAAAAGTGCATCTCACTTATAATAAAAAATAAAAATACAAGTGAGTCACTTAAGCTTTTTATTTATTGTTGCACTATTTAAAAGTAATATCATTGTAAAAGTGAAATCACTTATTTTATAAAAGTGATTCACTTAAAAGCAACTTTTTTTGTAAAGTGTTTGTCAAAAGGTTCATCTTGGGAAGAGGGGGGTTCTTTTTTTTTTTTGGACATTCTCTAGCTGCCACGTCACTATTGGGGACATCTTCAACAGTTTCTTTGTTCAAGCATAACTTCATCATACAGAGTCAGTTTTCAGTGCCGTTTTTTTTTAAACCACCTATTTTTTCGAGCTCTTCACATCCAGACTATTGGTTTTTACTTTTATAGCTACTAATTTACAAATATGGCCGCCCATTGTGATATTCTACTTAACAGTTCCAACTATTTCTCATGGAAATCTCGTATGGAGGATGTTCTACGAAGTAGGGGACTTTTCAGAATTACCACAGGGAAAGAAAAAGAACCCACTAATGATGATAAGAAAATAAAATGGGTAAATAGATGTGATGAAGCTCGTGGATTGATTGGGATGTCAATCTCTACTGATTTGCGATTCCACATATCTGGAATTGATGAACCTAATGCTGCTTGGGACAAGTTGGAAACTATGTTTGGTAAACACAATGAAATTCGAGGTCACCAACTCGAAAATGAGTTGATTTCTTTAAATCCAAGTGACTTTTCATGCATTCAAGATTATTTATCTAAGTACAAAACTCTTAAACTCTTATGTGCAGAATGTAAGATTGAGAGGGAAGACAAACAGTGCATTTATCATATTCTTTCCAAACTTGGACCTGCATATTCTGTTTTTGTATCTACATTTTACTCCATGAAAGCGTCCTTGAATGCAGCTAGCTATCAAGAGCCTAGTCTTGAATCCTTTTGTGATTCCTTGATTAGAGAACAAGATAAACTCATTCATCTTGGAATAATCAACAATGCAGATACATCTGGGAAAGCCTTATTGTCCCAACAGAAAGAAAAGTCCAAGCCTCCCAAGAAACAAAATTTTCGCAATAATAAGTCAAACAAGAGTCCAAAACCCTCTCAGTCAGCTCCTTCTTTAAAAAATGACAAAGGATCCAAGCCAAAAGGCAAGAAGACTGAGCGTCATTGCAACTATTGCGGGAAAGATAATCATGATGAATCTAAGTGTTTCAAGAAAATGACAGCCTTGGAAGCAGCAATGAAGAAACACCACATCAGCCTAGATTCGCCTTCAGAATCTACCTCTCATGGACATGCACTTTGTGCTTCTGGTTATTCTTATAATGCATCTTCTTCTTCTACTTCAAATGAATGGCTCATTGATTCTGGAGCATCTTATCATATGGCTAAGGATCAAGCCATCTTTTCTACTATGCATGAATGTAACACCAAACAAATATTTGTTGGTGATGATAGATCTCTAAGTGTTGTAGGAGCTGGAATAGTTCCAGTAGATAATGGTCATTTTAGTGATGTACTATGTGTTCCAAGAATTTCCTGCAATTTGTTATCAGTCTATCAGATCACTCATTCTGGTGAAGGTAAAACTGTGACCTTTACACCTCACCAAGTTGTAATCAAGGATTTTAAAGATCCTCAACAGGTTCTAGCTACCGGAATTGTTGATGATATTACCAGGTTGTACAAGTTTAACAACTTTGGGTCATCACCTTTCCCTTCAGTTTTTGTTGCTCATAGTGATAACTTGAGCAAACTTTGGCATGAGCGATTTGGTCACTTAAATTATCGCTCATTGCAACAACTATGTAAAGAAAATATGGTGACAGGTCTTCCGATGGTATCTTGCAGAGATGGTGTTTGTTCCGGTTGTGTACTCGGAAAACATCATCGGGATAGTTTTGACAAACGTGCCTCTTGGCACGCCTCGATTCCCTTGTAGCTTGTGCATAGTGACTTGTGTGGTCCTCTTCCATCTGCTTCCTTTTCTGGTTTCAAGTATTTCTTAACTTTCATTGATGATTACACCAGACGCACTTGGGTTTATTTCCTAAAACTTAAGAGCGAAGTATTTAACATGTTCTTGGCCTACAAGGCCCTTGTTGAAAAACAATCTGGTCATCAAATTATTAAGTTAAGATCTGACAATGGAGGAGAATATGTTAACAAATAGTTCACTACTTTCTGCACTGAACAAGGCATCCAACAACAGCACACTGTTCCATATACACCACAACAAAATGGTGTAGCTGAGCGGAAGAACCGCACTTTAAAAGAAATGGCTAATTGTATGATCCAATCTAAGGGACTAAGTCTTCAATTTTGGGCTGAAGCCATAAATTGTGCAAATTACATAGTTAATCGCACCCCCACAAAAGCATTACAAGGTATAACACCGGAAGAAGCATGGAGTAAAATTAAACCTGATGTAAGTCACTTTCGTGTGTTTGGTAGTGAAGCATGGGCTCACATTCCGGATAAAAAACGGAAAGCATTGCAGCCTAAAAGTGAAAAGTGCATATTTGTTGGATATTCTGAAGATGTAAAAGGTTATAGACTTCTTCAACCACATTCTCATGCTATAATCATTAGAAGAGATGTTAAATTTGATGAAAATATCTTGGCCTGCGAGCCTAACTCGGCGAGTGTGCCATCTTTGGCCTGCGAGCCTGATTCGGCGTTTGTGCCTTCTTCTTCTTCTTCCAACTTCCTTGACAGGTTTCCAACTCCAGTTTCTGATGATGACAGTGAGGATGAAAATCCACCTCCGCCTGCTCATGTTCCTCTAGTTGCACCAGCACAAGTGCTTCCTCGATGGGTCCGTTCAACATGTGAAGCAGCTGGTGATCTTGCTGGTGATCCTAAAGATCAACGTCGAACACGTTCTCAGTTTCAGCAAGCCTCTTCTCTTTTGGCTCAAGTTTCCAAGAATCATGATCCAGAAACTTTTGCAAAAGCTTCAGGGAATCCAGATTGGGATGCAGCCATGGATGAAGAATATCGTTCCTTAATGGCGAACGATACTTGGGATCTTGTACCTCTTCCAAAAGGAAGAAAACTTGTCAGATGTAAATGGGTCTACAGAACTAAGTATGCATCAGATGGAAGTGTTGAAAGACTTAAGGCAAGGTTAGTTGCCAAAGGTTTTTCTCAAGTTGAAGGGATTAACTACAATGAAACCTTTGCTCCCGTCGCCAAAATGAACTCCATCCGCCTTGTTCTTTCCCTTGCAGCCTTACACAACTGGGAAGTCCATCAAATGGATGTCAAGTCTGCCTTCTTACATGGTGATTTACAGGAGGAAATTTACATGAAACAACCTCCTGGCTATGTTCAGAATAACTCTAGCCTTGTCTGTCGCCTTAAGAAATCCTTATATGGCCTTAAGCAAGCTCCTAGAGCTTGGTATGCCAAAATGGATAACTTTCTCCTTGACACTGGTTTTTCTAGATTCCATTCTGACCCCAATGTCTATACCAAGAAAGTAGGAAACCATCTCATCATACTTGTTCTATATGTTGATGACCTTATTCTTACTGGTAGTGACCCTAAGCTTATAACCCATGTGAAATCCAGTCTTAAACAAACTTTTGAAATGTCAAACTTAGGACATTTGCATTATTTTCTTGGTCTCTAAGTCCTGCAAACCAAAGAAGGAATCTTTCTTTCTCAGTCTAAGTATGATTGTGACCTTCTTCGTCGCTTTCACATGGAAGATTGTACACCAGCCCCTTCTCCCTTCCAGTCTGGAGTCAAACTTTCTGCCACTTGTCCTTCACCTGAAGTAGATGCCACCTTGTATCGTCAGTTTATTGGTAGTCTTTTATACTTGACTCATTCTTGTCCTGACCTTTCCTTTGCCGTTGGTCGAGTTGTCCGTTATATGCAGACACCTCATGAAAGTCACTGGAAAGCAGCTAAAAGAATACTTCGATATATTCGAGGTACAGTTCAGTTTGGGATTCATTACAGTACAGGGGGGAAACCTTTGTTGGTTGGTTTCACTGATTCAGATTGGGCCGGCGATCCTGATGATCGAAAGTCTACTGCAGGTTATGTTTTCAGTCTGGGATCTGGACCTATTACTTGGGCTTGTAAGAAACAACAAGCTCTTGCTCTTTCTTCAGCAGAGGCAGAATATCGAGCAGCAGTTAATGCCAGTCAGGAAGCTTTATGGCTTCGACAGATCCTTTCATAGTTTGGATTCGAGCAGCAGCAGCCTACTCCACTTTGGTGCGACAATCAAAGTGCCATCAAGCTTGCCAAAGATCCAGTTCTACATCAACGCAGCAATCACATTGAGCTACATATGCACTTCATCAGAAATCTTGTTCATGATCGTGTTCTTGAAGTGCTCTTTTGCCCTACAGATGATCAAGTTGCAGACATCTTCACCAAGTCTCTTACAAAAGCGAAGTTTTCTAAACTTCGATCTATGTTAGGAGTTCAGGAACTTGTCATTAAGGGGGGATAGGCTCTAATGCCTCATTCCTTCTCCTAATAGTGTCACTTTTGTAAATCCTTCAATCCTATCCCAAGTTGTTCTTAAGGGGGGATGTTAGGATATTTAGACACTTAGGAGTTAGTTAAGATCAACTTGTGTAATATATCCGTTAGGGATAGTGTGTTTCTTTAGTATGCATTAGTATGCATTTGTAAATACTTAATCCGACGGTCACGATATGTTTCCGACATAGAGTGATCCGACGGCTCAACTTCTCTTAGATCAAACCTAACCTTGATCCGTGGCTTAACACCCGATTGGTCCATGATCTCTATTTAAAGAGCATGGAGGGTCATTGTTTAGTTGATCGATTATGAGAAGCTCATTTGTAACTTTCTTTCTTTGCATAATAAATTGTCCCGTAGAAGCTATTTGGCCGGGGCCGTGGAGTGTTTCCCTCAAGAGGGTTTAAACCACGTCAAAACATCGGTGTGTTGATCTGTGATATATTTGTGTGAAGTGGTTGCTCTTGGTGTTCGGTCCTTTGGTAGTACCCTGTGTACCCGAACATTGGATGAGCTTCATGGAGCCAAGTTTTTCAGTAAATTGGAACTTCATTTAGGATACCACAGAATAAGGATGAAAGAAGCGGCCATCCCTCAGATATATTTATTCACACAGAAAGGTCCTTATGAGCTTTTAGTGACTCCTTCTGGCCTTTGTAATGCTCCATCCACCTTTCAGAACCTCATGAACAAGATATTTTGACTTTTCCTCCACATTTTTGTGCTAGTATTATTTGATGATAACTTGATCTACATCACAACATGGGAATTCCACATAAAGCATGTCAATTATGCCTTGCAATTATTGAGAGAGCAATAATTATTTATGAAGCATTCCAAATGTTCTTTTGAGGTTTTCGAGGTTGAATACTTGATTCAAATTGTGATTCGGGAAGGAGTTTGAGTGGACTCAAATAATGTGGTTTCTATGTAAGGATGGCAATGCCCCAAGAACCTAAAGAGCTTGTGTGGGTTCCTAGGATGTATGAGCTAATATATAAAATATGTGACAATTTATGGAAAAATTACAACACCTTTGAATTCATTGCTAAAAACTAAAGCCTTTGATTGGAGCAAAGCAATTGAGCAGGCATTCTTGGACTTAAAGGATGTGATGTGCACTACTCCAATATTAGCACTCTCTGATTTTACTAAGACCTTTGTCTTAGAATGTAATGCCTCGAAAAGAGGTCTTGTAACAGTATTGATGCAAGAAGAACACCCTTTGGCATTCACTAGTAAGTAGTTATGTGATCGGAATTTGGGAAAATCTACATATGAAAAAGAAATAATGGTCATCATCTGTGCAGTTGAGACATGGAACCCATATCAGAGTTATTTCCAAATCAAGATTGACCATTGTAGTTTAAAATATTTCCTTGAACAATGGTTGGCATCACCATAGCATCATAAGTGGGTTACTAATATGTTGGGTATGATTACAAGATTATAAATTAGAAGGGTAGAGAAAATGTGGAAATTGATGCATTGTCTAGACAAATTGAGGAGGAGGGATCCCTATTTGCATTATCCTTATTGGTTCCAGGTTGTCTCGAGGAATCTTGTCAAGAATGGACGGTGAATGAAACCATCATGCAACTTATCAAAAGGATTTTGGAAGATTCACACCCTCCTAAAGGATTTACATGGCACCAAGATACATTTAAGTATAAAGAGTGCATTTTTCTGGCACATAATTCTATTGTAAAAAAATATATCTTAGAGGAGTCTCAATCATCACCCACACCAAATCACTCAAGATTTCATAAAACCTATGAATGGATTAAACATTCATTCTTTTGGGAAGGCATGAAAATAGATATCCAAATAATTGTAGCAGCTTGCAACACTTGCTAACGACACAAGAGTGAGATGGTTATTATGTTAGGGGCCTCGCAACCACTTTTGATCTTGCCCTATATATGGAATGGTATCTATATGGATTTTATAATGGGGCTTCCCAAAAATGGTAATAAATCAGTGATCATAGTGGCCATTGATCGCCTTTCCAAATATGTTCAATTTTGTGCCTTGTCACACCCTTTTACACCATCATTAGTTTCCCAAGTATTCATGGATCATATTTTTAAGTTATGGCATGGAAAATTTCAATGTATCCAATTGGGACCCTGCATTCACAAGCAAATTTTGGAAAGACCTATTGAAACTTCAAAGTACCTAGCCAAACCTAAGCATGGCATATCATCCCCAAACAGATGGTCAAATAGAAGTAGTCAATAAGTGCTTAGAAACCTATTTGAGATGCTTCACTTCAAAAAATAGGCACCAATGGGCACAATAGATTACTCTTGCAGAATGGTGATATAATACCATTTATCATGGATCTACCAAAATGACACCATATGAATTAGTGTATGGTGAAAACTCCTTGTCAGTGATTTCCTATTTTCCAAGCACTTCTAAGGTTTATGTAGTGGACAACATACTTCGCACTTAAGAAGCTATTATTCACACATGACTTAAGGACAATTTGGTTATGGCTCAAAATAGAATGAAACAATATGTTGATCAATATCTTTCAGAGTGTTCATTTACGAAAGGGGATTGGGTGTTTCATTTCCTTCAACCTTATAAACAGACATCACTTAAAAATACACTCCACCATAAACTATCACCGAAGTTCTATAAACCCTACAAGATCATACAATGCATTGGACAAGTAGCCTACAAGCTCTTCCAAATCACTCCAAAATTCATAGTCTTTTATGTGTCTTTCCTCGAGAAGGTCATGAGATCTTTCCTCGAGTTAGTATTTTGTACTACAATCTCTAGTTTTATGCATTATAAATTTTTATATACCCTATTGTGTTTTAAGTTTAAGGTTAAAGAACACTATATATGAACAATTTAACTACATGTTCAACATTTCTCTTATACAGGAGAAAAGAAAAACTCTCATCTATGGGTTTGATGTGAAATTCAGAGCGACGTGATTCAAAAAGATGTCACAGGTTTGAAAAGGTGGTGGAGATTTTATCAAATGTTCGGATATTTGGAGAATCATTGAATTGTGATCTTTTGGAGGTGTAACACAGTGTGAACTGTACATTGGTGGTAGAAGTTCCACGTTGTGGCGTGGAGGCCTGGTTCGAATCCCAGCAACCACAATACTATTTCTAAAAGGTGGTTATAACGAATTCTAATATTTTAACCGAAAAGTTGAGAAACGCTCAATTCCGACGTTACTGTGAAATTACATCATTTGATAAATGAAAGCTGATTCAACAACATTGCGCCCACCGTGGGGCTCGAACCCACGACCACAAGGTTAAGAGCCTTGCGCTCTACCAACTGAGCTAGACGGGCTATTTAAATAGAAAGTACATATGGTAGTTTACCACAAAACAGACGGACTTTAAATCTGTTGGGCTTCGCCGGCGCAGGTTCGAACCCTGCTGTCGACGTTTTACGTTTTTAACGAATTTTTCAGCTTGTGATCGAACGACCTGTTTTGAAGCTACGCACGTTCTGGATAAAAACATCATAAAACATCACGACCTATAACATTTTATACTATTATAATAGACAAATTTAAATGACCAATTCTTTTTTTACAAAGTTTTATAACCTTCTCCCCGGATGGGGGTGTTAGTGCGGGAGGATGGCATTAATGGTGAAAGGATGGTATGGCGGTGGGAGATCGGTCTGAGGAGGAGGGCAATTACAGCTCGTCACCTCCGTCTGTTCAAACTTGAGCTATGCCTGTTCGCCAACCTGGTGGTAATAATTGCAATGGGATGCTATGATTTCAGTGAGGGATGACTTTATGGGCTTGACCATTGGAGCAGTGAACTTCATATTCTCATTCTTTCTGTTGTGTTACTTCTAGAGTGTTGTAGAAGTGGTGTGATTTTGTTCCCAAGCCGCTGCAACAACAACATTGGAATGGTGAGAGAAAGGTTAAGAGCTTCAAGTTGGCATGGTGGTTACCAGCATCTAGATGTGAGGGAGGGGTGATGGCAAACCGTTTGTTTAATTGACGGATGTGTTGATTGATATCAAGAATGAGGTAAGAACTCTCGGGGAGGAAATGCAGGAAAAGACACATGCTCTTGCTCTCCAGGTTCAAGGTGTTATACACTAGGTGGTAGAAATTGCAAAGGCGCTGCATATTCTCCTCACATAGTTTCTTGACGCTCCTCCGACCATCGATCCAAGGATTCATGTGCAGCAATGCAAAGGTGCCGAAAGCGTGAAGTTGGAAGTGAAAGAGGAAAG
This sequence comes from Larix kaempferi, assembly GCA_027924585.1. Classification (NCBI taxonomy): domain Eukaryota; kingdom Viridiplantae; phylum Streptophyta; class Pinopsida; order Pinales; family Pinaceae; genus Larix; species Larix kaempferi. The sequence goes on along the minus strand of BSBM01000088.1, from coordinate 12,542,067 downwards.
GGAGGCTACAAAGGAGACTCAAGGGGGGTGAAGAGGTCATTGCACTAGAGGAGAGGGAAGCCAAAGCTTTGGAGCCTCTACCACACCGTCGCTGCTTGGAAACAAGTCTCTCGAAAGCGAGTTCACGTTGCTAGGATGCAAGGTGTCTTGTCTTTTGGTTCACATATGTCATGGAATGTTATGTTTTCTGTTGTCTATCCAATTGGTTCGCTATCGGCCATATGCTTTATATTGGTTTTTTAGTCACTTCTAAATTGGCTCTCTATCGGCCATATGCTTCTTTGTTGGTTTTTCAGGTGGTTCCACATCAGTTCTCTATCGGTCATACGTTTCTCTGCTGGTCTTTTAGTCGGTTTTATATCAACAATTTTCAGTTCTTAAGAATATAGATTCTGTAGTAAGGTCTCACAGTCCTCTACTATGTAATCAAGAAACCAATTTGTGCATGCAAATAGTTTTTTGAGTTTGGAAGATGAAAATAGAAATCTCTAGTTTGGTTAAAGAAATTTTAGGTCTAGTGGTAGACAGTCTAAGATTTTTCCTTCAGAATAAGAGTTTCAGTGAAGCATTGCCAAGCTATAAATGGAATGTAACTGGTCATTGCTTGCGAAATGGACTGGGTTCTCTAACAACCATCTTAATTACTAAAGGAATTTATAAGCATTCTTGAATGACCAATTTCTCAACCATGTCCATCTAGACCGAGCTGCGAGGTACTTTTCAGTTGCCTATAATTAGCATCCTTGCTGCGAGGTGCCTTACCCCCATGGTAGAGCAGGAAGCAATGGGGATTCTTGCATAACCTTTATTCTTTGCTCTCGCATAGTATATGTTTTGATTCACGAGGTTTCAATGCTTTTTTTTCCATACCTTAGGAGTAGTTAGACATGGTGTACGTTATATTCAATCCTTTATACTTTTATGATGAAGGTTTATGTTACTTTAATTTGATTGGTAAACGAAAATATTGATAAAAAATAATTCGAGAGTACATGATCTCTTTAATACTTGACATAATTTTAATAGATGATGACTGGGTAAGGGAAGTATAAGACTAGAGCTTGAGATAATATTAAATTTAATTCAAAGCATGAGTTTTTGGAGCTATTGGTTTTAATTATCAAAATGATGTGAACAAACTTTATGCAATAATGAACTATTTATCTAAAGATATCAATAGAATCCTAACTCTAAGTAGAACATTGGATCTTTATCTCTTGGAGATTGGAGAACATAGTATCTTAAATAATCCATATCTGGGAGAATGTAGAATATAGTATTTTTAATAGAATAATGGATTTTTTTCATAGAAAATAAATAGAAGAAACTATAAGCTAGTTCATGGAGAAATTAGATTTAAACTAATTAAGTAATAATTTATACTTGAAAAGCATAATAGTAAATTCAAATTCTATGTCTAATTATGTAGGTTATACTCATAGGCTTTTAATGTGTTTATCTTCAATATTCTAATGAGCTAACACTATTTAACTTTTATTTTGTGTGTTTCATGGATTGCATCTAAATCTTAATAAACATTTTTGATAGAGAAGATTTGATGGAGTGGATCTGATGGTGCAGAGAAGGTGTAGGTGAAGGTGTTGAATGTCGATAGAGCACATGACATCGATAAGGAGAAGAACGATGAGTGAATCCTATGAAGCGGCTTATAGTGGAACTCATGAGGTTTTCAGTGAAAAAAGGAGTCTGATATGAGGAGGCCCAAGGAAGCATGAAGGCTCCAGAAGAAGATGGATTTAATGGAAAATTAATGCCAGATGGTAGAAGGTTTAATGCAGTTCCAACATGTATGTTAGAGATCAAGTCTGGGTGAAGATCGAGGATCTCACCATGAATGCATAGTTAATGTAGGAAAAAATTCGAGGAGCCAAGGAAATGGCACACAAGAAGGAAGCTTCTGGAGCAAAAGGAAGCTTCAAGAGAAAGAAAGGCAATGGAAGAAAATCCGGGGATATTCTAGAGGCAACTGGGATGAAGAAAGAAGCCCCTAGAGAAAAAAGACAAGTCTCCATATAGAAGTAGGGGGAAGAGAGGAGCCTTCGAAGAATAGGAGGAGAAAAGGAAGGGAGAGAAAAGAGAACACAACAGTGGAAGAGAAGGCAATAAGGAAGATTGCAGAAGGTAGAGAAGCCCGGTGTGGAGGAGAAGACGTCGAGCACAAGCGCACATAAGCCGTGTGAAGGATGATAGTAAATAGAGCAATAGACTCTATGGAGATTGTAAATCCTAGTTGAGACTTAGACTAGCAGGCAAGAGAGATGTCAAGTGAAGAAAGAGATGAAGGGTCTTTGAACCCCTATGTAAAGAAGTGTTGAGAAAATCCCATTGTAGCATATTGATGTAACTGTAAATTGTTTCAAGCATAATAGGATTGGAGATTGACGTCGAGCACAAGCGCACATAAGCCGTGTGAAGGATGATAGTAAATAGAGCAGTAGACTCTATGGAGATTGTAAATCCTAGTTGAGACTTAGACTAGCAGGCAAGAGAGATGTCAAGTGAAGAAAGAGATGAAGGGTCTTTGAACCCCTATGTAAAGAAGTGTTGAGAAAATCCCATTGCAGCATATTGATGTGACTGTAAATTGTTTCAAGCATAATAGGAAAGGGCTTGTTGAGCCCATGCTTTATATTTACGACTCTGTGTATTGGGTCTGGTGTTGGAATACTCACTGTGTATGTATGCATTGAGTTCATGATCGATTGAGTCTTGGCCCTCATGCATAGGTACACTATAGTTGTTGAATCCGCATGCTTCATAGAGGCACCTACATCAATTGGTATAATATCTAAGTAACTCTAACCCATAAGGCCATGTCCAGGTCCTTGCATCAGTTTGGTATCAGAGTTGCTTACTCTAACCAGTGGACTCACGTGTGGTCTGCTTCAAATTACAAGTGGTACAACATGACATCTAGCATTTTAAAATATGGGAGACAAAGGTGTAATTATCCATATTTCCCCATAGAAACAAGAAGAATTTAAAGCAATTGCAAATGTGTTGCATGAATTGGTGATGTGCCTAGATACCTTCATCAATTTCCTAGCGAAACTTTTGACCCCCAACATGGAAAGATCCAACACCCCTGTCGAAAGAAACAAAACTATTGGGTTTCACAATCAAAATAGAATCTATAGGAAATATGCAGGATGGGCATTAGTTTTTATTTAAAATGTATTGATGTTTTTTTGTAGTATTTCTAAGATAGTTTACTTGGTGGTATAACAATTGGTTGTAGCACCTAAAGACTCGATTAAGGCTTAGGTAGACATTGAATTTGTAATGCCTTTTATGAACTTTTGAAGTTTCTTTCATTTTTGTACTACTAGTTGAATGAGTTTGACCATCACATTTTGGTCAACATCAACTTAGTGCAAAAATTTTGTCTCACTTAAAAAAAATCTCAATGTGTATATTACTCAAATAACAAATTTTACCTTTGATTCAATGCTTGAGCTTTCCCGTTTGTAGCTAGGATTTTTTTGTCATCATTGAAAAGAACTTTTCATTATTCATTTAGAAAAAAAAACAAATTTATTAGCTAGGTTAGTATTCAAATAGATATGTAAATGAAATAATCTTTGGAGTCATGAATTTATTTGAAACAAAATCCTTGTTGAAATGAATTCACTTACTACTTTTAAGAATTGTTTTCTTGGGCTAAGAAAGAAATGGTAAAAATATTTGGCTTTTAAGAATTGTTTTCTTGGGCTAAGAAAGAAATGGTAAATATTTCGCTGAAGGAAATGGAGGAATACATAGTTTGAAATTCGTTAGGCTTATAAAATCAAACAAAGTTCAAGTATTGTATTCTAAAGTTAGGGTAGAGTTCATCAAAAGTGTAGTAAAGGTGAAGCCACTAGTCAAAAGAGGGCCAAGAAATTGAAAACCTATATTACATCACTTGAATATCCCGAGATTCAAACATAAACCTACTTATATCTTAAGTCATTTGAATTACAACCACTAAACTAATGAGTTTGAAAAAGAGTTTGGAGCATGGGGTAGGTAATAGCTAAACCTTTGAATAAAACTCATTAATGTCAAATTGACACTCGACTTAGAATTTGAACTGGAAAGTAGAACAAGAGGCTAAACATTATACTTGTAAGATGCATTTAGTAGAGTTATTGGCTTCCAACTTGTGATAAGTTTTGAGTCTCTTAGTTTTGGAATGAACTTGATCAACCCTTTGTTAATGTGATTACAAAGTGTATGAGGTTGCATAGATTTTTTATACAATTGGAGAAGATTTGGACTCATTAATTCCCAAGTGGGGTTATAAAATTCACATGGGAAATTGTCTTCACCTAATGACTTAAATTTGACCTCTCCGTAAAGGTCATCATCAATTTATCTAATATTATCCCTTATTCACATTCTTGTTGTTGCTCTATCGTTAGCATTTGAAGGATTATCCAATACAATTTCGAAGGGAAACCTTTCTTTTGTTTGTCATAGCTTAACACTAAAAAACCATTTTATAATGATAAATAAACTTCAATTTTAATTTTAACTTGACTTAATTTTGAGGCCTTGGATGCATTCCACAACTTATTTGGTAGGATTTAAAGAAATCCTTAATTGGACTAATATCCATTTTCTTAAGGTAGTGCAAGTGAACTCTAATTTGGGCTCTCCTTGCTTTATACATCTCATGAAGCATAACAAGTTAGCAACTATAATTTGAACTTTCTCTTTAAATGAACTAAACTACAACATCCTTGCTACCTAAAAAAAATTTAAAAATATTAATGTATTGTTTTATATATAAAATCATTCACAATATATATTTTAACAGCGAAAATAATGGTTATCATTATAATAGTGTGCATTGTTTTATATAATCATTCATAGTTTACAACAAAAACAAGGTTGGCTGCATAACAGTCAATCTCTGCCTTGAGTCTATGTTTTGTATTGTATCATTATTGCTTGAAAGAATAAATAAGTGCCCAGTAACTTATCACTACTGAAAAGCATGTTGGCCATCATGTACCTGGCGAAAGCTTTAACAAGCAAAACGTAATCTACAAATACTATTTGCCCTGCGGATCATAGCTGTCGATATGTCCGAGTGGTTAAGGAGACAGACTTGAAATCTGTTGGGCTTCGCCCGCGCAGGTTCGAACCCTGCTGTCGACGAGGAAAATTTTACTGAATTTTTCCAGCTTTAAATCAGTAACTCTTCCACCGTATATTTGTTTGCCTGCAAGTTGATTTCATGCTTCTTTGAAGACCTCAATGTCATAATAATTACAGGTATGTTTGCTCCACGGTTCTGGTTTTGTGAATCTTGGTCAAATTAGAACACAAGTATGATCAAATAATAGCTTGCATTCAACTTTCTTCTGAAATAGCTCTTTAAAATCTGAAGGTTTCTTTATTCCATCTTTCATTTGGATTGGTTTATTGTTAATGTTCATGTCTTCTTCTTCATTCATGGTAGTTTTAACGTTTATATTCTTGTTTTTTATTAATAGTTCTCTTTACTAATTAATATTTTTTTAATATCTATTAATTGAGTTTAACTTTGTTTGGTGAGAGAAATAATCGTTGTCTTCTTTATTAGAGTTCAAATCGTGTCCACTCTAAACTTTGTTTGTTGTTAAGAATAATTGGTATCCTTTTCATCAGGGTTTAAATATTGTTTATGACATGTCTACACTTTGCTAATCAATTGCTAACTAAATTTTTTTGTGAATCATAAAGAATATCTCACCATTGCCTACATGTTAAACCAATAAATGGGGGTTGGGTAATTTCAAAGGGGAAAGACTCATTTGAGGTGATATTATTTGAGGATGAAGATTTCATTCAAAAGTCGATGGATTTGGCTCCAAAATCGTCATGAAGTTTGACAATTTTTAGAAGAGATGTTGGTCCTTATAAACTTTGCTCTAGGGCCAAGTCCTCAACAAAGTAGGGGGGTTTGGGTCTTGGTGACCGAAAAGACTTATAGACCAAAGCAGGATGAAATTTAGTCATTTATCATGCAAAATAAAAAAAACTAAGAGGGAGATGAGCCAAGGTAGACAGTTGTGTATAATCGGGGTTCTTAGAGCAAAGAAAACCCTTGATAGGGGTGACAAATGAAGATTGTCTTTATTAATTTGTGTGGCTTGAGAGGGAAGTTCAAAGTCATTTCCTTCAAGTGATCAGGAGAAACTGGATGTTATGTTGTTGCAAGAGACAACTGGTCGCGGAGACCAATTGATTTCAGAGCTCCATAAGAGTTTTGTTCATTGGAACTTCTGGCGGGTTGATTCCGATGGGAATTCTAGTGGTCTTATTATGTGGCTGAATTCTAGTTTGTTGGTGGTGAACTCTTTTGCAATGCGATTGGGGTTATGTGTTGAGGCATCTTGTAAACCCCTACATGGGATTTTTAGCATTCTAAATATCTATGGACCATTTGATAACAAACAATTTTTTTGGGAAAGTCTTTGTGGATTGAAATGTATGTAGATTCATAATTTGATCTTAGGAGGAAATCTTAATCTGACATTGAATTGCAACGAAGTGTGGGAGGAGTTTGCGAAAGAGGACCATCTTCCATCTTTTTTCTCAATATTTTTTAAATAAAGTCATTGGATCAATGTGGAACCCTTAATGGTGTGTTGAATGTGGTACAACAAAAGAGTTGGTCGAGAGCGTATTTCAAAACCATTGGATCGTTTTTTGTTGCAGATCACTTGAAAGAGTCTACTAGAAATGTAAGATCATGGGTAGGGGATAGAAGTTTCTCTGACCAATTCCTTATTTTCTTAGAGATTGGGGAAGTGGAAGTGAAATGAAGAGCACCTTTCAAAAATAATTCTAGTTGGTCTTTTGAGCCTGCTATTCAAAAAATGGTTCATGGTTCCTGGATTCACGTCTCTTAATCAGTTGAGGGGCGTTTGTGTGAACAATTTGCACATTCTCTACGTGGTATTAAAGCAATGGTGGTTATTCTAGAAAGAGAACACCATAAAAAAATGGATTAGCATATCTCTACAGTGGAAGAATAGTTAGCACATATATAATCTTTGCAGCAAGATGGGTTGTTATCTCAGTAGAACAAATCCTATGTCAGGGACCTGGAATTACAAAGGAATAAACTACCGCGGGATCATGAAATTGAATGATGACTTAAAAGTAGAGATTTGTGGTTGGAGGTTGGAGATCAAAATACCATATTTTTTAAGAAGGATGAGTTTGGGAATTGAAGGATGAGTTTGGGTATCCAGTGTTTTCAAAATCTTGCGAAGTTGGGTGTTCGATATTTCAAAGGTATGTTTCAGGAGTTCAATCATGGGAATCTTGGGGATATGATGAAAGTGATTAGTAAATTTTGTCAACTCATTGAGGAGGAAGAATATCAATACCTCTTTCGTCCAGTCACTAAAAAGAATTATTGGGGTCTCCTAGTATTTTTTTTAAGTACGAAAGTCTTGGGCCAAATGGATGGCCAATAGAGTTAACTTCTTTGACATTGTGCTTGGTGAGGACTTATTGCAAGTGGTAGAGGAGATCCATGGCTCAAGGAGGATGTTAGTTGCTTTAACAAAAAAATCTTGGCGCTCATACCTAAGTCAAATTGTCCAAGTTCTTTTAAAAATATTTTCGTCCCATCTCAATTTGCAATAGTATTTATAAAAATATTTCAAAGATTGTTGTGGTCAGGATTAAGTCTCTGCGTTCCAAGGTAATTTCTCCTTAATAGTTTGGTTTTATTCAGGGTAGGTCGATCCATGAGGCAATTAGAGAGGCTCAAGAATGATTGGAAACAATTAGATTGGAGCAGAAGCAGGCACATGTTATAAAGATTGGTTTTTCTAAGGCATTTGACAAAGTTTCATGGATGTTTCTTAGATTCTTACTTCTCCACATTGGGTGTATCTTTGAGTTGTAAGTTGGATTATGGGTTGTATTACTTCATCTTTCTTTGTTGTTTTAATCAATGGATCTTGTTTGGAATTTTTATATAAAGATTGATTTGTCTAAGTCATATGACACAGTTTCATGGATGTTTCTTAGATTCATACTTCTCCACATTGGTTTTATATTTGAGTTGGTAAGTTGGATTATGGGTTGTATTACTTTGTCTTCCTTTGTTGGTTTAATTAATGGCTTTGGTTTGGAATTTTTTAAACATTATCAAGGATTGATACAAAGATGCCCCCTATCACTATAACTATTTATTCTAAACACTAAAGGTCTCACTAGAGTCATTCATGAATGAAGAAGGAATCATAAGATTCAAGGTATTTATTTTGCTAATAGAGAGCAATTGACACATATACTATTTCTAAATGATATCATTTTGTTCTACATGAAATCAGTGGGAGAATGTGAGCAATTTTGTGAAGCGTTGGACCTCCTCTGTTTAGTTACAGGTATGGCGTTAAATAACGTAAATTCTTCTTTATGTTGTTTAAATGCATTGGAGGAACAACGAAATTTCCAATCTCGTTTCTTCCCTTTTGAATTGCATCCCTTAGAAGGTGGCATAAAATATATGGTCTATAATTTGAAGCCCAATAAATATGGTAAGGTAGTGTGGATGGATGGTAGCAAGGATTGCAAAAAGGATTGGATGTTGGTGTAATCACTAGATTTCAAAAGGTGGGAGGCTAGTGCTTATCAAATCTGTTTTTGAAGCTATGTCAACTTATTGGAATTTGATGGCACATATCCCAAAGGTGATTCTAGAGAAGATTAGGCAATTATGTTTTAAATATCTTTGGTGGGCTTCAGGTGAATATTTGGTAATCATATACCCAGATGGAAAATTCTTACCAATTTTAGGGCATGTGGATGATCCAGATGGAAATTAGTGGCCACCCACCTAGTCCATTGGCTTAAAGACACAGTTTTCCATCTTCACATATTTTTACGGTTTTTCAGGTCCTGGTCTTTCGGGGCCGTTTTGAGGCCCTACATGACTTTGTTTTGGCATGGAAGCACCCAGTCAATTGCCAAAGGCATCACTTGGGTTGACAACATGGAGTCCTGATTGAACAAACATTTCTGACGAGATACCGAGCCCCCCAAATAGAGATAGTATGCAAAAATTTGCGCCCCTGGGAAGTTGATGTATCAACTAACCCCATTGGGGTGTTAGGATATTTCAATACTCCCTCCTTCTCCTACCTAGCATTATTTATTTTTCCTAGTTGTTGATGATGTCATTTCCCCCCTAGTGGTGTGAAGATGTCATCCATAATCCATATACCACCTTCTGAGCCCTGCATGCATAATTTTAGGACCCCTTCAGTCAGTTCCCTATTTTATAGGAACCTACTGAGTGTTCCAGTGTAGTCCACCTGAGTTATCTGACTCTTGTGGGGGGTCAGAGCTCCAGATGCCACTAATTGTGGTCTCATGCACCCTTTTCTGACTGGCATGCATGAAAAACTCACTATTGTGCCCTCCTTAGCCAGTTAACTGATTGTAACTTCAATTAGCTGAGTTAGGTTCAGTTCAGTTGACTTTGAGTCGTCCAGAGCACTCTAGTGGTGATAATCCCTATGCTAGACTAAGGGAGGTTCGAATTCTCCTGCATGATTAGAATGATCTCCATTGTAACATCATTGTTTATTATACTAATACTGGAACATGTGACATCATTCTGTTCCTATTTGAGTTTTGTTGCATTATTATTCTTTTGCTCTTTTTGACTGCAATTTTCACTCTTCTTCAAATTTTCTGCTCATTCTTTCTTTGTGAGGTATCCTCGGCTCTTTAGATTTGTTGTGACTTATAATTTCACATGGGGCCCACAAACCTTTTGGAATTTCATCTCTCAAGATTAGGGTTTTTGATGTATAGGGTTTTCTCAATGATGCTTCATGTTAAAAAGACCTTTCTGGCCTCATTGTAACTTAGTTCTTGCAGGTGAGCGTAGTCGACACATCTCTTTTCAGAAGATAAGATACCACCATCTAGAGCTAAATTGTATTGCTTTGTAGTTTATAGTGTTTTTCCATTCCATCCACTAATAGAATTTGGGTTTTATTGTACTACTGTGTTTTTTGCAAAATATTTGCGTATATTTGTGTTTTATATCACTGGATTCATTTCATTCTCCAAATAATCCAGATTAGTGGAGGTTGGGGATTAAAAAATATTTTCATTGTCAATAAGGTACTATCTGCTAAATCCCTTTGGAATTTCCTTACTAAGTCGAGTTTGTGGCAAAGAATTTTAAAATGAAAATATATTGGTCTAGGAACAGTCATGGATTGGATCTTATCACGCATGAAATCAATCCATCTGGTTTTAAACCAATGGAAGGCATTGACTATGGCCTTTCCAATAGTGGGTTGTCATTTGGCTTGGAGGATTGGCTCAGGAATTCAATTGCATGTAGGTGTGGATTCAATCATGGGTTGTAAAATGGATATGAAACTCCCAAGGGACATGATTGTGTTGCTACAAAATCAACGGTTATGCACCCTTTATACGCTTGCAAATCTAGAAGCTACAGATCTTTGGTCCCAAGGTTGGTTGGAAGCAAATGATCTGGGTTGGTCTAGTTTATGGAAATGAAATTGGGATTAGTATGTTAATGCATTAAAAATGGAAGATGTATGAATCAAGGCCAAGGAGGATGAATTGGTATGGGTTTTTGATCAGGTTGGGGGATCATATTCGACATGCTTGGGTTATTTAGTAATGACTACAGGGGAGGTTAGGGAGCCTCAATGGTGGTGGGGGAAAATATTGAAGTTAGTAGCCCCTCCTAAATGTACTTTATACGGTGGTTCATCCTGAAAAACAAGGTTCTTACATGGGATAGACTTTAGAGGTGAAACAAACCGGTCTTGGAATCTACATTTTATGATGGGTGGCCTAGGAATCAAATGGTCATATTTTTGTTAGTTGTCACTACACTCAACATTTGCGAAAGCAAATCAAATCTCATGTAAAAATTATTCAACTTTGGGACCAAGAAGATGTAGTGAATTGCTTGGCCTATATTTTAATAAGAAGGAACTAAAACAAACATAGGTTTTTTCCTTGTCTAGTTAATTGGGCCATACGGTTAGCTTGGAATTGACCCCTTTTCGAAGAAAAAATTATGCCTATATTCCAAATTTCTACTCAGGTCATATCTCTCTTTCATTATTACAGGTATTTTGGAAGCAAATTCAAGGAGAAAATTGTAGCGCCCTTACACATTCAAGCCCTGGTCTTTTTTCGATGGGGCGTGCCAAGGAGAGAAAAATATATGCGGCAATGGATTTGTTATTTTCTTAGTGGGGGATTTCTATGTTAATGGTAGAGGTACTGTGGGTCCAAGATCAAATAATTTGGAAAAGATTGCAGCGTTATTTCACATGTTATGAGCAACATCAAATTTAGGCCTTAGTGAGATTTAGGTTTTTGGAGATTCAAGCTTTGTCATAAACTAAATGAAAGGGACCTCATAGAAACTGAATATAAATATTATCCAATTGGATACATAACTAAAAGAGCTTAGTGGTATATTTACATGGATCTCCTTTGAACATATATAGAGAGAGAGCACAATACTTTTGTTGATCAACTGTCTAAACTAGATCTGAATATGAATCAGGGGGCTCTTTGTTTTGAGAAATTCAAAAAGGGGGAGTTAATCTCCTCCATAAAAAATTTCATTATCATTGTTTCGAAATTTATTTTAATATATGATCTAGATTATAAGGCTCTTGTTATAAGATATTATCATAGCAATTTTGTCTCTCCTTTTTAGGAGTTGGTATGCTCAGTTTTTTACCCGTGTTAAACACACATAAAGAATGTATTTTAACTTCATTGAATATAAATTATGTTTTTTTTTCATATATATATATCCAAAGGTGAACCTCTACTTATCATAATTTCTAATGCATATTGAATGAGACATAATTATTCAAACTTTTATTTCTTAGCTCTTTGTGGGTATCATCGATCTCGATGAATTGGGAAGCATTGGGATTTAGGGATGGAGGTAGATATTGATGGACCAAATCCCCATGCTAGATAGAGAGATGGTAACTTCTAAGACGGTCTCTCTCCACCATGGAGCTAGTGGGAACTTCTTTTGAGTTGTACCTATAGAGATATGTGCAACCGTGATGATTTGTTAGCTTGAATAACTAGTTGAGGATGATGAGTCTACTAAATCTTTCCCTTTTTCACAACTTTAGTTGTTGTTTGGATGTATTGGGGCATGTGATGCTTGTCCTAAAGGGCCAGGTGTTGAGAGCATGGAGGAATCAATTTGCACTAGTAAGTGACAATCTGTAATTCTATCGTAAGGACAGGCACTTGAAATAGATTTTGGGGAGATTAATATATTAGAAATTTGATTGTTCGATAACAGAACTTCCTACCATAATATCTAAAATATTTCAAACATTTAAAAATATCAATTCTATACAAATTTTTTTCTAAAGGTACAGATTAAATAACCATATCATTTTTGGGCATATGAAATTTCCAATTGATACTAATATTCTTTCAAAAAAATCCCAACTAAACACTATTTAAATAAAAAGATATGGATTTATGTATAACCCTTCACACCCTTTGATAAAAACAATTGCGAAAGATAAAAATCCCTTAATTAAACTTCAGGTGGAGGTACATATCCATCCTACATTTAATCACAACTTCTTATATTCGTTTATAATTGTTCTAACAATTATTAATAGTAAGATCAATTAATTTATTAATCCCTGCGTATTAGGGATTATACTGATCGATTGGTCAACTGACTTCATATTAATAGTTTATTTTTTATCAAAATCTTATTAACTTTCATAAAGTTTATGAAAATTAATTATTAAATTTAATTTTTTAAAATTAAAAATACTTTATAAAATTATTAAAATTTGATATTGCTTTTTTATTATTGGTTAATAAAATTGATTTAACCATATATTCCTGGTGTGAAGGAAATTGTCAGATATAAAAAATAATTTAAAATTAAAATAAATTTTAAAATTTTTAAAATGCCACTTGCATCTGCGTCGTTTCAATGAATAAAATCTTAATGATTCAGCCATAGCTTGAAACTAAATGCAGTGTACTTGCATCATGGTTGTCATGTCGAACCTCGTCATGCTTCTGCCGCTTTCCCAGGCATATGATTCGAGATCCACCCAAAATGAAAGTCATGGCGGCGCCTCTATCTAGTTAAAATTAAATATAGGGGAGAGAGTCCCATAGTTGTACGAGGTACCAATAGTGGAGATATAAGTGGAAATACTTGGTACCATTTGTTATTCATAAAAGTACTTTATGTACAAGTAAATGTCAATATTTTCATGTTTTTAAAATTACTTAAAAAAAACTTTCTTCTACATTTTGAAATAAAATGAATATTTGAAATCAGAAATTTCATTTTAAGTCCCATCTACTTTAAGTCACATCAATGTTCACACATTGGCCCCAAGCAAAAATACACTATGGTGACATTAGGACTAGACAACTTGGAACTTTGTGGCTTACATGGCATCCATTTGGATTCGTCACACCTCAAGACCAATATGATTGGATAGAGAACATGCCAAACTATATATCATAAAAATTTGGAGGAAAAACAAGCTCGGGAACATGAAGAATTAAGTTGCATAAAAAGGGGTAAAAAAAACGCTCACTTATTGGCCTCCCTCCCCTAGTATTTAAAAAATAAATTTAAAAATTGAAACTAACATTCCAACAGGGTACATTGAAACTTAAATTAATATACGTCTCGAATCTGCTTGCTTGCTGTCATGGCGGAGCGGAGGTACAATAAGTGGGGTTATAATATAGTATTTAAAAAAAAAAATTATTTTTATAAAGTTGAGTTATTTTTAATAATTTTTTGGTAGGTCTATTTGGATTTATTTGGGGATTAAATAATTTTATAATATAATATTTAAAAATTAAATTTATATCATAAAGTTTGGGGGCATTTTTTAATAATTTTTTATAGTTTATTTAGTTTGAATTTTAAATAATATAATAGTTTTATAATATATATTTAAAAAGTAAATTTATATTATAAAGTTAGGAGCCATATTTTTATAACATAATGTTTAGTAATTAAATTTAAAATTTAATGAAATATTCAAAATTAATTATTTAGTATATAATTTAATATTATTTTTAAAAAATTTAACATTATTTTAATAAAACTTTTTATATCAACTTTGTACACGTGATATTATGAAAATTTTGTAACACTAAATAGAATTGAATTTTTTTTTTCCTTAGAAGAGGACTTTGACATTTTGCATCTTTTACTAATTTTGGTAGATGTAATCAGGGTTGGAGTTCCAATTGAAACTGTCCATTGAACATGTATTATCTATTTTAGAATTTTTAGAATTTTTTATTTTATCAAAATTATTTCTCCAAATTCTCATTGTATTTTAGTAGTTTCTTTGCTTTAATTATCATGAATTGATTTGAGCTCAAAAAGTCTCATGGGTTGAACATAAGTCATCATTAAAGCCTTTTAGGAAATTTAAGAGATAAATATAGTATATATTGAAAATCTTCCATTTTTGAAAATTTTATGTCTTTATACTTGTTATTCGATAATTTGTAATATATGGTTTTTCTTTTGAAATATATATTACAAATTGATTCTTATTTAATAATTTGTAATATATGTTTTTTTCTTTTGAAATATATATTACAAATTGAGTGATTAATTTTAAACTCATTTTTTATTTTTATTGAATTTTAAGTTTTTTAAATAATAAAAAACTATAAAAATCCTAAAATGATTCTTAATAATAAATTAAATATTTTAATGGTTTATCAATTAAATAAAATATAAACATATTTTTAATGCAGGGACAAACTACTTTACAGCAATTTTTCTTGTTATCTCATATAAAGAAACTTCTTGTATCTATGCTAATTCATTTATCAACATAGAAACATCTTATCTCTATTGTCATTAAGGTATCACACTAAATCTCAAATCACCAATATCCATCTTTAATTTATATTTTCTCTTTAATGAAGATATCGTTAATCCTTTATTAATTGATTGGATATTGTTTATGTTTTCATTTTATTATTCTTTATTTGCATTAAAGGTTATTTCAATGTTTATATTATTGTTTTTTATTAATAAATTGTTTTTATTATTTAATATTTTTTTGAATTTGAAGTTGATAGGTGTTTATATTTTACAATTTGAGGTGGATGAGGAAAGATACTTTTCCTAGATTGTAGGAAGATGAGACAAGTATACTGTCACGATTTATTTTATAGGCGTTGTTCGAAATTCAAAATAAACAATTATAAATTAAAAAAAAAAAGTTCTCACTTTACATGTGATAATTGATAGTTAAGGCATGGATAATAGGCACTTCATGACACTTAACTTGTGGCCCATTGATGTTCACCGACCACAAGTTAAGTGGTTGTGCTAGTTATTAGTTGAGTCTAATTTTGTATGTCGAAAGAAATACTTGTTAATCTCTCCACTGAAGTTAAAATCTTGATTGAGTCTAACTTTTTAGTTGAGAGGAATAATTGTTATCCTTTTTATTAAGATTCAATTATTGCTTTTGACTTGTTCACTTTTATATATGTGTCATAATTTCTAATGCATATCCAAAAGTGGACCTCCACTTATCATGATCTCCAACCTAAATCAATGAACTCAACCAAAGGCACTTAACTTCGATAAGCATATTGAATATTCAACTGAATATCAAAATCTTTATTGCAAGTTAATAACTCTTTCATATATTTGAAAATAATATGAATAGAATGGTGATGTTGAATCTTTTTTTAGAAAAGT
Organism: Larix kaempferi; assembly: GCA_027924585.1. Taxonomy (NCBI): domain Eukaryota; kingdom Viridiplantae; phylum Streptophyta; class Pinopsida; order Pinales; family Pinaceae; genus Larix; species Larix kaempferi. Next base: position 12,526,286 of record BSBM01000088.1, on the reverse strand, counting down.
ATACAAACCTACCAGCCAGTTATTGATGATGATGATTATTACCATCCATTAGGATCAATTTTGGTTTATCATACTTTAAGAAAAATGATAAAAAATTAATTGGTTTGCCCTAACATTATATTTTTATGCTTGAAATATTTACAAATATTTTAAAATTGAGATCTAATATAAACATATACATGAAAATCTAAAAAAAAAGATTTTCGTCCCCCTACCTTTTAAATATCATAAAATGACAAATTATTACATCCAAAAATGCAAAAAATATACTATACAATTTGACTCCATGTAAGACCAGGTTTGTAATCATCCATGCAAAACCTTTTTAACAAGGTCAAGAGCATACTAAAATTTTAAAATTACAATACTATCACACAATTCAAAACTTGCATCCCAAGGAATTAATGAGAAAACCCAAACAATCATTGTATAAGTCATTGTATAAGTGCTTGTCAGTTTCTCATTTCAACAATCATGTCAAGATGATTTCAATAATAAAATAATATATATGTGCAGGTCTTATTATACACACCACTGGTATGTTTAACATAAATATTACGATATGAATGGCACCAATTAAAACAAGAGAAATAGCTACAAAGCAGTTAGTCCCTACTTTAAAATTAAGTTTATATTTTGTTTAATTAATAAAGAAATAAAACATTTATTAAAAAATCATATATAACTATTATGATGCTTGTTGATATAAAATAGAAGAAAATTAAAATGTCATAAAAAATATTAACTTTTTAAAAATGAAAATGAACTCGTCTAACTAATTATCTTTAAACTATATATTTAGTTTAAAGAAAATATTAACTTTTGTAAAGTAAAAATAAACTTGTTCAATTAGTTAACTTTTCTGGCGTGTGATAACTGGCACTCAAATCGCCCCGGTTTTCTGGCCAGGCACAGTTCCACCCCTTCTCGTTATTTTTTTGGAATTTCGATGATCTAGGTTGTCTTAAAATGGGACAAAACCCCTAGCGACACAGTTCCATGGCATAGTTCCACAGTAAATGGGGTGGAACTACGATTCTGCTGGTTTTTATAACCGGATCCAGGGAACAAATCGCCGAAAAAATGGGGCGATTTGAGTGCCAGTTATCCCACGCCAAATTTTCTTCACTTTTTCCATTTTGTTACAAAATGTAAAAACAAATTATTTGAATTGTTTATTAAATTTTATTCTAATTCAATAAGAAAAACCAAAAAAATTCGGCTATATAAAAAATTGAATCTAAAAGATCCCAAAAAAGTTGATGATATGAGGAATGTGGCACAAAAATATACTCAGTTGTTTGAATTCTATTACAACAATAAGAATTCTCTCATTTGTTTATGAGTTCATGCTCGACAGTAGCCTAGTCGACAAATATCATGCTAGACTGTCACATAGAGGTCATGCTAGACTGTCACAAGGAGGCTCGACTCTTTAAAAAAAAGTTGCTTACTAAAACTGTTATGAATTCCTACTATTCATTTATAGAAGGAACCAAGGTTATTTTGGATTATGTCTTCTCCGCCATGCATTGGTTTGCATATCTCTTTTCTATTTTACTTTCAATTTTAATAATTCAACTACAACAAAACAACAAATATCAGCCTTGTTTGTTTCCAATACTAGTTAACATTGATACCTAAAGATTTATTCAAAGCTGAATGTTGAAATAAAATATAAAGCAACCATAGTTGATGTGACATAAAATTTTGCTACTTCCACCGCTGTCAATGTGTTTTTGTTGGATGGACAAGTAAATTATGTGTTGCTTTTTGTTTTCAACTTTTTTAAAGTGCATTTTCTCAAATACTTTCGGACTCGAGGGGTTTTCTCGCTGGCTTTCCAATCTGGGCTAGGTGGTTAGAGACAGAAAGGAATCTCTTAAACATCGAGCTTGTTGTTCCATTGGACGGTTCAGATTACGTATGCAAAAAATACAGGCAAAAATAGTGTATAACTTGTTACTTTGCACGACGATCGACTGTGCAGAGTTCGAATCCGAAGACGACAGAATTGCAGGTGATTTTATTACAAATTGTATTTATTTTTCCATGTTTCATCAGTTTTGTACAGATTATTTTAGAAAATATTTAGTGCTGTTCAAATCATCTGATACGGAAATTCAACTGGAATGTTTTTGGTTAGATTGTTATATCGGATGATTTGCTATCCGCAATCCTGATCGACGAAGTATGTTTTTTTACTTGAATTTTTTAAACATTAAATGTTTTGTCGATCAAGATTCTTTATAATCTTAGGCATCGGATATCAAAACTCTGTTTTGTTGATCGCGGATAGTCTACCATTCTAAACAAGATGATGTATTTGAAGTTGTTGTTTCATTGATAGGAATTTTAAAGTTCATTTTTTTAAAATGTAGAATCAATATGAGACATTGTCAATTTAAAGGTGTTGTAGGATTTCACAGCTATTTTAACTTTAAAAGACTTGTTTATGAGTTAATTTAAAACAATTTTAAAATGTTGACAGGTGTGGTATATCAAAAGTTGACAGGATAGATGTGTTCTACCAAATGTCCGCAGGCGTTCTCTCTAGCTTCTTATTGTCATTGTGTTTCAACACCTGTATACACAGCTCCACAGGCGTTCTCTCTAGCATCTTATTATCATTGTGTTTCAACACCTGTATACACAACTCCAGGTGCCCTCCTTAGCATCTTGTTATCAATGTGTTTCAACACTTGTATACAGCTCTATACTGAAACCACTTCCCTGTCCTAAAATCAAGTGAATGGAAGCCTCCAGTGCAGAGTAAAGTTCAACGTAAATTAAAAACCTCCAGAAACAAGCATGTAAAAATAGTGATATGGATCATCATGTGGAGAGACCCAGTGATACGAGCATTATGCGTTGAAGAGCTGATTCCTCTCATATTTATGCCCTGAATAGTAAGGCATATGCTGCACTCATCCTTCTCCTTAGAAACCACTCAATCAAAGTAATCTTTAGCTTCCCATTATTTTGACTTCTCAACCTACTGCATAATGTGGAAGCCCCAGTTGGCATCAAGAATCGACACAGAAAATTGGAGTTGATATCATAACCTCATAATAAGGATGGTCGCTCTGCATGGTATTTCCGACATACATTTCAGAGGATTAATGTTTTCTTTCTCTTAGAATGTGATTATCTCTCATTTGTATATTTTCATCAATTTATTTATTCTGAACATTAATCTGGAAGGTACCTCATGTAGCAAAAAACCATGCTGGAAAGATTGTTTCAATGTTTCTAGAATTTTTCATATCTCTTGCACACGATCATAGTTTCTTGGAATACTTCTTATTCCTCCATACCATTGCAACCAACATCCATTCAGAGCTGTTGTGGATCCGAAGCCGTCCCCTTTTCCTTTTCCCCCTATTTCCTTCTCTGCTCGTTGAAGATATGCCATTTTCTTTTCCTGAACTTTAAGTTCAGTGAATCCGTCAGTAAGCTTAGAGAATACCACATCTCCAAAATTCAATCGAGCAAAATTCTCAGCAATTCTCATACTCTCCGGATTATTTCTGGCTCGGGCATATCTGGCTCAAGAAACTCGCTTTCAATTCCAAAGAATGACTATTTGCTACATGCCTTCGTTGTGACGACGTCACTTGCTGCTGCGTTTGATCTATCTCACTTTCGTAGATCTGATTGGTGTTGTTGATGAGCGAGGTAATGGTAAGAGCAGGTTCTGTAGATGGGTTATATCCCTTCTTCTGGGCTCTTGCAAGAGCTCTTGCCCTCACATCCTCCACCGTTAATCCATACGCGAGTATTCTTCCCTTAGATTTAACGATTTCTCTATAAATACAGTTAAAACCTCGCCTTCGTTTCAATTCTAGACTTCTCGTAGTCTCCTATAAATGTGACTAAAGTCATAGGGACTTTGAGTTATGGCAATTTGGAGAATTAGAAACTTAAAGCTAGAGTGTATTTCTGCAGTAGCAATCATAGAAGCATCTCCCACAATGCTAATTAGTTTTTTAATTATCTGCTGAGATGATGTAAATCTACAGTGTATCAAGCGTAAATGATAAGTCTTATGCTTATTGAAATCAAAATTAGTATGATTGGTAACTAAGTACGGAGTGGTAACATATGTCTCCTAGGAATTTTTAGAATGCCCGCTGAAATAGAAGTGCTTCCTCCCCAATCTCTATAAATAAAATTTGTAGTGTTTAAGCGGTATATTCTATTCTTTCCAATAAAAAGCTATCCATATATGGGTAGAGGCGGTCCAAGTCCAGCTATATAACCCTTTCTCTATACGTCTTTTTTTAACCAGCAGGAAATTAAATGAGTTGACTATGACAAAATTGAGTTCTGGAATGCAGATGGAAGAAGGAATATGTCTACGAACCTGTAAAAACCCAATTCTTATTAAAAAATGTGCATTTGTAACCGTTGTTCGAATCTTAGTCTTATTGGGCACCTTGCACAAAGGCAAGATGCACAATAGAAATGAGAAGCCAAGAATTTGCTTTCAATTTTCTCTATGCACATGCTCATCACCCAACATTTGTTTACCACAAACATGACATCGTGTAGACGCTTGTCAAAGTTATGCTTTTCAATTACATGTGTCACCTTATAAACTTTGCACCTTGCAATGCAACACAACTATATTCGATCTTGTCTGTGAAGGATTTTTCCAGCTGTAAGCTTCACCTGAAGACGTTAACCTGCACAAAGATATGCATTGACGATAACCTGCACAGAGATATACAATGGAAATGCACATGGCAATCTATCAAAAAATCTACCATTCGAAACTAGCAATATTATGTGGATAAAGCAATATAGAGCATAATCCCATACATTGTTGTGTGGACAGAGCGAAGACAAAGAAATAGAATAAAGTTTGCAGCCAAAACGGTACATCACAAGGAAGATATATGAATATATACATCTCTATATATGGTTCGCTGACATGATTATCTGGTTGCTGTGTTGAAGGGCGAATCCTACAGGTATTGCATGGAAGTGCTTTTGGGTGGTGGGATTTTCAATGCAGATGGAGAAATGTGGAGGAAACAACGTAAGACTGCCAGCTTTGAGTTCGCTTCCAAGAACTTGAGGGATTTTAACACTATGGTTTTCCGAGAATACGCTCTCAAACTGGCTCATAGTTTCTCTCGTATTTCACTCTATCAGCAGTCCCTGTACATGTAGGTAACTAGGACGCTGCCTTTTATTTTAAGGGAATTTTGTATGTGTTGGTGTTCTTTTTTCGTTTTTCACACGGTTGTGGACGACCTGCCACGTTCCCTGGACCTAAGGAGAGGCTCCTGTACCGGCAAGAATCGATTTAACCCTCCACGCTCCCTAGAGCTAAGGTGTTCTAATGATTATATGAAACTAAACCCATACAGGCCAATCGGTCTACCTGCTCCGAGCTATTTTAGGGTAGTGGTAATTTACTGATTGTAGTAGGGGTTTTAATGTAAACAATGGAAGTTCAAAGTTACGTGGAGTAGAGTTTGACCATTTTGAATTGATTTTCCTGTGTAACCTAAAGATGATCTTTAAGTTTAAATTGTTCAAAATTAATAAGTTTTTTTTCCTTAACGAGACTTTATGCGAATATAATGATTTGAAGATTGCACTATGCAGGATTTTTTTATGAGAACGACTCTAGACTCTATTTGTAAGGATGGGTTTGGAGTAGAGATTGACACACTGTCTCTGCAATTCCCAGAGAATCCATTTGCCAAAGTTTTGATACAACCAACATTGTGGTGACTTTACAGTTCATTGACCCTCTCTAGCGGATCAAGCGTTTTCTTCGCATTGGATCCGAGGCATTGTTAAATCAAAGCATATAGGCAGTCGATAATTTCATGTACTCTGTGATTCGCAGAAGAAAAGCCGAGATAGAACAAGAAAAGGCGAATGGAAATTGTGCACAGGTATCGTAAATTTAGTTTTTCCACTGTAATTACACATCTTATACCATGTCAATAAAATCTAGGTGCTTTATTCCCAGGGAGATGGTGTCGTTTAATATTGTTTTAGTAGTATTTATGTCTATGTGTGAGAAGGTTTTTAAATTTTGACTTAAGAATTGGTTTTCTCCCATTTTAAATAGATATTTGTAATCGTGTTTGAATTGTAGTATTGTAATATGGACACATATAAAAAAAGATATACTCTCCAGCTTCATAGAGTTAGGCGACAATCCAGAAAGTAAATTGATAGACAAAAACCAAATAGACATAGTTCTCAATTTTGTGATCGCGGGTCATGATACAACTACTGCTACTCTCTCCTGGTTTACGTATATGATGATTACTCATCCAGAAGTAGCTCAAAAGATGCATGATGAATTATGTGATTTTGAAGCAGAGAGAGCCCGAGAAGAGGGCGTTGCCTTAATCCAACCTCAACCTGAAAATATCCATGCATTCAATGAACGCATTGCTCAAGTTTCTAATATGCTCAACTATGACTCCTTGGGAAGGCTGCCTTACTTGTATGTTGCAATCACTGAGACTCTGCGTTTATATCCTGTTGTTCCCCAGGTATACATATATATATATTTTCATCCATATGATCCCAGTAATTATCATGTTTATATATATATCTAACAGATGAATTTATGAGTGCAGGATCCCAAGGCAATTTTAGAGGATGTTTTTCTCCCCGATGGGACGATTTTGAAAAGAGGAGGAATGGTAACATACATTCCCTACTCTATGGGACGCATGGACTCCATTTGGGGTTTAGATGCATCTGAGTTCAAACTTGAAAGATGGTACAAAGACGGAGCACTCCAACATGTTTCTCCGTTTAAGTTCACAGCCTTTTAGGTACATTATTATAGATTCATCTCTTTCACAACATGTTTTTCTTTATTCTATCTTGTTAGTCATTGGTCCTGACAGTATTTTATTAGAATCTTTTTACTACTAGAACTAGATTTAATTGACTGAAATTCACATATTCGTACACAGTAAAATTTCTTAAACCTCTCCTCCATATTGAATCGAATCTAATGAATGCTTATACGTGTAATACTTGTAGGCAGGTCCACGGATATGTTTGGGAAAAGACTATGTCTATAATCTGCTTGCTTGTTGTCACGACGATGAAATATGTCTAAACTTTGTTAAGTGAGGTGGTCAAGATTTAGAGCGACCAGCCTTCAATTGTCAATTTTTGTGGAATTGAGTACATGACAGTAGGTTCATTGGCTTCGCAGGTTCACTGGATCGAGCAGGTTCAATTTTTGTGTTCCCTCGCTAGAGGGGAGATGAAAACTTGTTAAAAAAACACTAGTAATTGCAGATGTGGATGCCCAAGTCTCTGTTTGTCTCAGAGACATCAGGTCAAATTGACAGGCTATGAGTGTTGTCGTTGCCTTATATAGCGTGCAAGAACTGTTCGATGGGTGGTGGGTTTGCGGAATCTGTGGCAAAGCTGTGAAGGAAGAGAACTCAACTGATCTTATGTCAGAGCGAACATAGTGCAAATGGAAGCTGATAAGCCAACAATGGAGGAATAGAACTTAGCTGAGCTAATCGTAGTGGATGTTGGGCTAAACCTAAATCCTAGCTTCCTCAATAACCAGATTGAAGAACCTCATAGCCTGAAGCAAAAATGCAGCAATGAGGTTGACCCGCACAACAAAAAAATCCATCTTTTAGCATCACAAGTTAGCACCACTTATAGTTTGTGGTGTAAATGTGGTGGTATTGGCACCACTTACATTTATGTGGTGTTAAAGTGGTGTTATTAGCACCTTTTATATTTTGTGGTGTTAAAGTGGTGGTATTAGCACCACTTATATTTTGTGGTGTTAATATGGTGTTATATTAGTTAATTTTATTGGAAATTGAGTTTTACCTTTATGAGAAATGCCATGTTGACAAGTACCATAAAGTGGTGTTAAGCTATTATTTTCCACGTGGACATGTACACGTAGGATTTAATTATGTGGATTTGCACCATAAACAAATTCACAAATAATTATTTTGAAAATAACTCAATTCAATATTTATTTATTTTTTCATCAATTAAAATAAATGATCAAAAATTAATTTATGAGTTTTTGCACCATACTTACAAGAAGTTCAAATATTTATATTTAGAATATTTAAGCAAATAAATTCATGTGATTCATTTATTAGGTTTACACCACAAGCACAACAAGTTCAAAAAAAATATTTGGAAAATAACTCAATTCATTTATTCATTATTTTATATTATTTAAACATCTAAATACAATCGACAAATAAATAAAAAAAGCTATTTTTAATTTATTACTATTATAAAGTAGTAATAAAATTATTTGAATTTAAATTTGATTATTCATTTGAGATATTTTTATCTTCTTAAATGTTTTTGATGGAAATTAATATTATTATTAGGTTTTTAACACAAGAGAGGGGTCTTAGATCCATCTATATGATCAATGGAGAAAACCTCTAGCTAAGGCCCTAAAAGAACCTTTTAGGAATCTAGGACCAAGAAAGACACCACAAAGCCCCCCACACATATTCCTAAGAGTATTCTTAGCCTCTAAGTATGGAAATTCACACTATTATAAGTTTGTAATCACTAGGGATAGGCCCGATGGCCTTCAACACTGTTGAACGAAAAATCTAGGCCTTAGCCTAAAGGAATCCTAAGCATAAAGAAATGTCATGTTGTCAAGTACCATATAGTGGGGCTAAGCTCATATTTGTCACATGGACATGTACAAAAATGATTTAATTATGATGATTTGCACCATAAACACAACATCACAAATAATTATTTTGTGATAACTTAATTCAATTTTTTTCATTCAAATAAATACCCATGATTAATTTATGAGGTTTTAAACCACCATCACAATAAATTCAATTATTTGTTTTTATCACTATTTAAACCAACAAGCTCACATGATTAATTTATGAGGTGTTGCACAACAAACACAAGTTCACATATAATTATTTTCTAAATAGATCAAGTAGACTATTCATTTTCAATATTATTCAAGCAAATAAATACCCATGATTCTTAAATTTGACAAATAATTAAATACAACCATTTTTAATTTATTACTATTATAAAATATTAATAAGAAATATTTGAATTGAGATTTCATTATTTGATAGGGCATTTTTTTATTGATATTATTAAATTTTCTAATCGATATTAATATCATTACTAGGCTTTGTGCACAAGGCATGGGTCTCAAATCCTTGGAGATGTTCAAGGGAGGAAACCTCTTCCTTGAGCCCTAAATGAATCTTTTAGAAATCTAGGACCAAGAAATATGGTCAACACACATATATTCCTAAGAATATTCTTAACATCTAGATGTGTGGATATTGATTGTATTATAAGGTTTTGATCACTAGTGATAGGTCTATTTTCCCTCGACCTAGTTAAGAGAAGAAACCTAGGCCTTAGCCTAAATTAAACTTCTAGGCATGTAGGGATAATAATGATTTGTCACACTAACAAAAATGACTTTTTGAGAAGATCTATGGCCTTTAATTGGGATAATGGGGGGAGTTGAAGGAACTAAAACTAGGTATAAGTATTTAGGGCATAAATATGATTAAGGAAGGAACCCCGTGCCTTGAACCTTAGAGGAAACCTCTATGCATATAAGATTAACAAGTATACCTCGAAACACCACATAAGGCCTCCTAAGGGTATCCTTGGCTTGATATTGGGGGTATTAATGTAAGTAAGAGGTTGTTTTTAAGCACTATATATGGGTGTTTAGGCCCTTAACATGTTTAAGAGAGCAAACCTAGGCCTTATTCCCTAGTAAAATATTTTGTGCATCGAAGGAAAAATACAACAGCTCAAAGCACTACACATGACATATTGGGGTTATTATTTACCTCCAAGTAAGGAAATCAACACCGTTATGAGTTTTTTGCTAGTATGCATGGGTCTTAAGTTTTTGTATAATGTCATAGGAGGAAACTTGGGCCTTAAACCCTAAGGGAAGCTTTAAACCGCACCCATAAACTCCAAACACTATCCTTGGTATCTTAGCATCCATATAAGTGACACTAGGTATGCAAACCTTAGACATAGTGAAGAGAAGAATTACAGGAACTAGGCCCTAAAGGACGGATTTAAGCATATCGGGCTAATAGCAATGACTCAAACTATCACTTAGCATATCATGCAATGTATAAGATATCATTATTCTCAAAGTGGGATATGGGTGGAAATATGTGGTTTTGCGTACTAGCGATGGGTCTGAGTAAATAGTTGGGGAATAAATTGAAAGAATTATAGCCTAACATAATATTATTGAGCTAATGGGCAATCATCAAGACCACAAACCATAACATACACCATTTAAAGTTGATATTTGACATAATAGTTGGATATGAGCATAATTAAGAGTTTTTGCATAGAGGGATGGATCTCAAGTCCTTTATTGGAGTCATAAAAGTAAAGCAAGAGCCTTATGTAGGTGTCCCAAGGCCTTCGTAATGATATTACATAGAATATGACCATGAATTTATCCCTAAAGAAACCATTAAGGAATCCAAATCCATTGAGACACTATGTATCTAGGTATTATGGCCTTTTATCCTTAGATAAGATCAATGGAGGAGACCTAAATATCGACCACTAAAGGAATCTTCTAGCCATCCAGGGCTAAGAAGGTTTCCTCCACCAAGAAGGTTTCCTCCAACAACAACACATGCTTAGTGGAGGATACCTTAACCTTTGCCCCTCAAGGAAGCTTGTAACTATGTAGGGGTAAGAAGTTTGCCTCCACCAACCATACACAACCTCCTAGTTGTGTAATTGGCCTGTGATTGGGGATGTTGTTAAAGTTAGGTGTTGTTAAGTAGCATGCACATGTCTTAATCCCTTGGGAATTATGTTCCATGGATGAAGACCATTTTTTTGGACCTAAAGAAATCATTGACACATCTAGATCCATGAATACTACCTAAAAGCAACATTGATTACTTTAGAGGGGTATCTATGGCACTATGTATCTATGTACTGTGGCCTTGGGGCCTTACACATGGTTAGTGTAGGAGACCTAAATCTCAAGCTCTAAATGATTCTTCCATCCATCTAAGGCTAAGAAGATTGCCTCCACTAAAAACACATGGCCCCTTGAGGGTATCACTAGCCTATGATTGATTATGTCATTTCCATTGCGTGGTTTTGAGTAGTATCTACATGCCTCAGGGCCTTGAGAATGATGTTATAGGGAAAACAACCATGCCTTTGGCCTTAAATAAACAATTGGGGCATCTAGAGTGATGAACAATGCCTAGAGCACCATGCATGACCTTGCATGGATATCCATGCCACTATGTATCCATTTCTTCAGGCCTTGGGGACTTGGACATGGTAAAGGGAGGAGACTTGATTCTTGAACCTCTAACCATAAATGAATCTTATAGCCATCCAAGGCTAAGAAGATCTCCTCAACCAACCACACATGACCTCTTGAGGGTATCATAATGATTGAGGATATTAACACCATTATGCAATTTTGAGAAGTATGTAGGTGTCTTAGGGCCTTAGGAATGATGCTATAGAGAAGAATACTATGCCTTTGGCCCTAAATAGACCACCAAGCAATCTAGAGCCCTAGACAATGCCTCAAAGCACCATGCATGAATTTGCAAGGGTATCCATTGAGCTTTGTATCTAGGTCTTAGGGACTTGAAGTCTTGGACATCGTTGGTGGAAGAAATTTGAACCTTGGGCCTTAAAGAAATATTTTATCCATCCAAGGCTAAGAAGGTTTCCTCCACCAACCAAACATGGCCTCTTGAGTGTATCATTGGCCTATGATTAAGGATGACAATTCCAGTATGTGGGTTTGAAAATATGTATGTGTCTCAATGCCTTGGGAATGATATTCTAGGGGAAAGGCCATTCATTTGGCCCTAAAGAAACCATTAAGGAATCCAAAACCATGAATAATGCCTTAAAGCACCATGCGTGACTTTGCAATGGTATCCATGGCACTATGTATCCAAGTCGGGTACTTGGGGGATTGGAAATGGCCATGGGAGGAGGCATGAAGCTAAAGCTCTAATGGGATCTTCTATCCATCTATAGATAAGAAGGTTCTATCCACCAACAACACATCTCCTTTCAAGGGTCATTGGCCTATGAATGAGGATGTTAGTAACATTAGGGTGTTTTGAGGAGTATGTACATGTATCAGGGTGTTAGGAATGAAGTTCTAGGGAGGAATAACATGCTTTTAGCACTAAATAAATCATTGAGGATTCCATAGCCATGAACAATTCCTCGAAGAACCACACATGACTTTATAGGGATATCCATGGAATTATGTATCTAGGTCTTGTGGCCTTAGGGAATTCGACATGGTCAATGAAAGAGACTTAAAATAGGGCCCTAAAGGAAGCTTCTAGCCATCTATGTCAAAGAAGGATGCCTTCACCAACCACAGATGGCCTCTTAAGGGTATCATTTGTCTATTATTAGTGATTTTAACGCCAATAGTTGGTTTTGATCATTAGACACATGTCTCAGGGCCTTAGGAATGACACTCTATAGAAGAGGACCATGCCTTTGGCCCTACAGAAACCATTTAGGCATACTAAGCCATAAATAATGTCAGAAAGCACCACACATGGATTCATAAGGTATCCATGGCACTACGCATCCAAGTAATTAGGACTTGGGGCATTGGACATGGTCAAGGGAGGGGACCTATGATTCAAGATGTTGGTGCCATTAGGTGGTTTAAGAATTATGAAGGTGTCCAAGAGCCTTTGGAATGGAATTATAGGGATGAAAACCATACCTTTGGCTCTAAAGAAACCATTGAGGCATATAAATCCATGCACAATGCCTCAAATAACTACACATGACTTTGCATGGGTATCCATTGTGCTATGTATCTAGGTCTTGTGGTCTTAGGACCCTGGACATGGTAATAGAAGAGACCTACAACTCAAGCCCTAAAGGAATCTTCTAACCATTTAGGGCTAAGAAGGTTTCCTCCACCAATAACAAGTTGTCTCCTGAGGTATTATATCCATGGAGCAATGCCTCTAAGAACCATGTATGACTTTGTAGAGATATTCGTGGCACAATGTACATACATGCCTTGTGGCCTTGGACATGGTAGGGGCAGGAGACTTGAATATTTGGCCCAAAAATAATCTTTTACCCATCCAAGGATAGGAATATTGCCTCCACCAACCACACATCACCTCTTGAGGTATCATTGGCCCATCATTGAGAATATTAATGATTTTAGGTTGTTTTGAGCAGAATGTATGTGTCTCAGGGCTTTGGGAATGATTCTCTAGGAAATAATGCCACGAATGTTTCCCTAAAAAAACCATTGAGGAATCTACATCCATGAAGATAGTCTCAAATCACCAGGCATAACTTTGCAACCATATCTATGGTGCTATGTATCTAGGTCTTGGGGCCTTTGTGTCTTGGACATGGTCAATGGAAGAGACCTAAACCTTTGGCCCTAAAGAATTTTTCTATCCATCCAAGGCTAAGAATGTTTCCTACACCAACCACACATGGCCTCCTTAGGGTTTCATTGGCATATGAATGATTATATCGGTGCCATTAGGTGGTTTTCAAAAATGTGTATGTGTCTCAAGGCCTGGGGAATGGCATTCTAGGGAAAAATACCATGCCCTGGGCCCTAAAGAAACCATTGAGTCATTAAGAGCCACAAAACAATATTCAAATCACCATGCATGAATTTGTAGGGGTAATCGCAACACTATGTATCCAACTATTGGGGACATGGGAGCATCAACATGGTCATGGGATGAGACCTAAATATCAGGCCATAAAGGATAATTATGTTTTACCACAAGTAATTATGTTTTACTTGGTAAGAAAAAAATATTTTCATTTAAAAGTGGTCACCTCTTCAGGTGATTTCAGGTACATACTATAAAATATGGATTTTCATCTATCCCTGTTACCTTCCAGAAGTATTTTAGCCTAAAAACCAAAGACCAGTAGTATGTTGACTATCCATCCCTACTAAATCTTATCACTCATGGTGTGACTGATGGGTCAACAACATTCATAAAAAATACATGTAACCATTCATATTAACAAACAAAATTAAATTGAAAGAGAAAGACAAAGATCCAAGTGTAACCAACGATTGTCCTGGAAGCACGATGAGCTCGCAGTCTCAAGGGAGCCATAGAATTTGAAAGTTTGAGAGATGCAAGGCCACATAAACTCTATAGCATATCTGTAATGCTTGCAGCTTGAAAGATTGTGAAGGAGAGGTAACCCATGCTAGTGTTGTCATGCTCTTTGCAACAAATCTTTTAGTAGTTGAAAGATTTAATTCTCCTTCCTTTTTGTTAAAGCATTTTCCTTTATAATCCTTTCATGGTTGAATCATCCCTGTCAAACCTTCAAAATTGGATTACTTCTTTGAGATTTCAATGACATGCCTACCTGAAAAAATAGGAGAATTTTTTCTGTGGCAACGAGTATTTTAGTTATCTCATCATTGAATCTGTCATGTTGGATTTTGCACCAGTAATACCTAGATTTATTATTGTTTGAACTTGTCCTTAGAGTTAGGTCGTCTCTTTGCGTTAGCTGGGGTGGTTTTTTCAGCAAGGTGGCTATATCCCAACTCAGCGGGTCATTGGCCATTGCTTAGATAACGTAGACCCGCTATAGTTTCCTTTGCTCTACTTGATGTCCTACAAAGTCGATAGCCAAAATTTAAAATGGGAGACTTGGGTTGATCGACTGCAGTGGAATATCATCTCTTTGTAAAGGTCTTCCCATCCTCTTAGCGACCTCACCAACCACCCCATTGTGCTCTTAGCAACCTCACCATCCATTCTGCCACCACTACTTTCCAGTGCTCCCCAACATTCAAGGGTTATCTACATCCCAAAGAATAAAATTTAAGTTTCCCCGATTAACTACTTCACCCAGGAGCCATTTCTCCGATGAAGTTGCTTCTATAGGTATATTTAGCTCATTAGCTCGGTGTTGAAATCCTCTACATCATGGATTTTTTTATTCTACACCATTATGTCATGGATCTCATTTTCATGTACAGTGTCTTGCGCAAGATCGATTCATTCCTAGTGGCAAGTTGCGATGACCATTTTCCCCGGTACCCTAGCTCAATGCCAGAGAATTCACCAATGACAAGCAAGGTCGGATTAGTGCATTTTAAGTTGTACGGGTTGTTAGGACACTTCTTGATTGATCGGATGAGGGTCAACATCCATTGGGGGACCAGTGTATGAAGGCACAGAGGGACAATTACGCACAACGTTGAGTTGGCTATTGAAAAATTAGAGCTATGGAACCCAAATGGGATCTTACATGTCCGACACCCTCACTTCCAATATCCTTAAAGATAGTATAGTTAGTGGTAGACTTGTAAATCTTGTTTGCTACTATATTTTCTACTTGAGGTGAATATTTATATGATTTTATCAGCTCATTTCCTACAACCAAAGAGGAATCACTCCGATTCTTCCCAACACTTTAATTTGCAGTTGATCCAGATACCAAATTCCTATTTGCTAACAACTAATCCTTGTCTGGGCTATCTCTGCTTTCTTGGGAAGTATTTTCTTCCACAAGGAGTAAAGAATTTGCTTAAAAGGGATAATCCTGAAATACTTAAAAATATTCCATATAATAAGGGAGGAAGAACCTAACTCATAAATGTAAGTCCGACCCCCCCTAGAAAGTAATTCACTGGCCTTAACAAATAGTACACTTATTCACCTCAAATTTGCAATTGAGGAGTTCAAACCCATGGCTAGGGAATGGCTGCCATTCCTAAACTAAGCAAGACTATTGCCTCCTTCATTACCCTTCAAAACAGAGAGTGAGTGTGTAATTTTATTCTCAATATATCCTTTTATTTTTTTACATTTCCACTATGCCCGGTGGTGGGCCTCCAACAAGCAGGAAGGCAAGGTTCATTCACTCACCTACCCCATTTTATATCACTAGTATAATTGACAAATAAATGACTACGTGACTAAAAACATCAGTCACGACAATGTTTTTAAGCCAAATATGACTAAATTTGAGCAACACAACTAAAATGACTAAATAAAATGACTAATTTAGTCATCGGATAAAAAATGCAGATAAATAATAAGTCACACAAATAAAAGTGACTAAGACAATGACTAATTTAGTTTAGAGATAAAAAAAATATGACTACATAACAACTACAAGATCCATGTGAAAATAGAAAACTACAATTTTGACAATAAAATTTTATGAATTAGTAAATTTTAACATTGTAGATGGATTTAGAGACCCCCTTAGATGTTGATTCTCAACATCGACATGATTCAGAAGTGTCGGAAGATGATTCCCGAGGTGAACCTATTAAACTCTGTCACGTAACATTTCATCTTCATCGTCGTGTCCAGGGCGAAATGAATGTCATGTCCATATCTTGTTTTGTCAAATTGCCTCTGTATGACCCCTAAGACTGACACGCCAAGTTGTGTCTTATACATTGTCATGTCATAGCTAAGTCCAGTCTTAGCATCTTGTTGTTCCTTTTATATTCCATCATAATGCCAAGGAGTCAGTGTCATGTCATTTAGTTCACCGCACTCATCGTGTCCATATATTGTTTCACCAAATTAGTCTTTGATTGACCACACCTAGTCGAAGTTTCGGTATGTAAAGGCATATTGCGTCATGTCAATTTACTGTCATCAGTTTTCTTAGTCTTCTTGTGTTCAAAAAGTTAAGAATATCACCTTAGGAACCTCCTTCCTAAAATTACTCTTGACCTCCTTTTTCCAAAAAAAAAGGACTCCCCCTTTTATGCATTATAATTCATTTTTTTTAAGAATAATTTTTCCTAAGGTTTATCCTTATCAATTTATTAATACCCAGAAAGAGAACTATAGTATTTATTTTCCTTTTCTTCTGAAAAAGAAAAAAAAATCTCCATTAACCAAAAGAAATTTAATTTTAAATCCCCTTTGCCCCTTCTAAATCCCTTTCCCATCCTTTAAATATAACAGAAAAAGAGGCCTCTATTCATTTTTCCTAAGTCTACGCTCCCTTAAGTGAAAAAAATTAATAAACAAAAATATTTTTAATATATTTTTAATGTTAATACCCAGTCTCCTCGTTTGGCGAAAGAAAAATTGGGGGGGAAATTGGGGAAAATTTTTGGGGAAAAATTGGGGAAATTTTTTGGGAAAGAAATTGGGGGAGTTTTGCGTAATGTTACTCTAGTTTACAGTGAAGTCGAGGGTTTTGCATTTCCGTAGTCCTCCCTGAGCACAATCCAGAATTATATTAGTCTTAAATGACCTCCATTGTCATCCCACTGAGCTCGGCAACTGGTATACATTCAATATTGACTAGGCAACTTCGAATTCTCGCTATTCTTTTTATATTTAAACTTTAATGATCTTAAAATTGCTCGATGTTTAGTTTCTCTGTGACATTTTCTTGTAGGGTTTCTCACCAGTGAAAACAAAATAACAGGTCTAAGGGGCTACCCTTCCTCAGCTATGAGAAAGGTTAGAATTTTTTTGTTTTTAGATGTGTATGAAATTATTCCAGTTTATGTTCATGACAGGGTTTCCTTGTTCTCCCCAACTCTTTAGTTTTTCATATTACTTTGAGGGATAAACTAAGTGGGTTTGCTAATAATCTCTACTGGATTCTTGCATTTCCTTCCTTGTCGTTTGGATTTAGAAACAAGCTTTCCGTCCTTCTCATAAGCAGTCACGAGCCCCTGCTTTTACTAATTTCCTTCCTTCCTTCTATACCTATGTGTAGAGATCTCTCTCTGCATTAAATATCCTAGTTGTGTATTTTTTTGGCTTTTCAGGGTATTAAAACTAATTACCATTCATATAATGGCCAACTTCCTAGCATTGGCACTAGTACTCATCGCCATAGCAGCAGGGGAAAATAGATTCATCATAATCACGGTGGAAGCTCAATCGGCTCCTCCTCCAACTTCTTCGTCATCATGTAGTTCTGCTCTGGCATCTTTGTTGCCATGCTTGAGATTCTTGGTAGGATCCAGCAGCCCTTCGAAGAGCGTTGCTCCTCCAACACAGACCTGCTGCAGCACCGTTACCGACGTTGCCAACAACAGTGCCGTCTATCTATGCCCACTATTTACCAGAAACACATCCAGCAATCTCCTGGGCTTCCCTGTCAACAACATTCCCCTACCTCTCAACCAAACTCGGGCTGTCACTCTGCCAGGCGCCTGCCATGTTTCTAGTCCGCTTCTCTCCCAGTGCAAAGTATCTTCAGGTAAATTAAGCCTTTCTTTTATATAAAATAGTATGTTTTTAAATAGTATACAGGTTTAGTTGAACTGTTGAATTTCAGAGAGTGTTGAATCCATTTTTACTATCTAAATTGTTAAATTTCAACTTTACAAAATAAACAACTAATAACCAATCTCAATGTACCTCCTCATAAACCTGATAAACTAATAAATACCTACTGATAATCATCATAAAAAATGCATTGGATTGTAAAAATTTAATTGCTAGTTTTTCTCTTCAGAATGCTTGCTTACACTATTAATGTGAATGGGTTGTAATTGTAAAAACCTAATTGCTAATTGTAGTTACTGTTATTGTTTAGCAGGAGGTGCAGGTGCTCCAGTTTCTACTCCAGGTATGAACATTATAATGCCATTTTTTTATATATTAACATCTCATTCTTGTATATTTAACAGTATACGTCAAAATAAGATACAATAGCAAAATTGCTCGTTGATTCGAACGAGGAGAAAGACAATTAAAGTGGTGTTGATTGGTGGTTTCAGTTGCCAGTCCCGCTGCAGCTCCTGCAGTGACCACCACTTCATCTCCAAGTCCAGCGGCTACAAGTATTGCACCTTCCAATTCAGTTGGAAAAGGTAAGGTTAATTTATTAATATAAAGGGAGTGGAAAATGCCCTATGTAACACATTTGTAGGCATACTCCATTTAGAAGCACCACAGTAGGGCGATTCTTTAGCTATAATATTCAATGCAAGGTTGCTTCGTATTCCATATTATTCATCATATCATACTCAATAAATCAGAGCACGAGTAAATGAATAAACTTGCCCAGCACTTTGGATAAATGGAGAGTTTATTGTGTTTTCTTTATGACAGTTTAAAACCCTAAACTCCAGTAGAAATGTGAAATGTGGTGGATTGACTGAGCCAGGGATAAGATCGATCATAATTACTCTCAAAGAAAAGGATGGGTAATTATGAAGGAAATGAGTTGAGTTGTAATGTGAAATTGTTAATACATGTACAACAGAACATCATTTTTCCACTAGCTAATTCCCCATTGTTTGCAGGGAAATTATAGTTCACAAGAGTGTAGTGCCCTAGCCTTTCTCTTAATCCCTATTATTTTTAGGGATCATGGTTAGGATACCTTACTAGCCCCGAGCTCGAGTTGAATGACCTGTAGTATGAGAGAAGCAGTTCAATCCTTTCAATCAATAAAGGCAGTAAACTCTACATCTGAGCACAAAGATGATAAGCGGGCACCGGGAACCAAAGCATTAGAAATATCAATAATCTTCCTCATCCTTGATATAATAGAATTTTGCATGACTGGGAATGAATTCGGCAGATAATTCAAATATCCTAATATCCTAGCTTCTTATAACTAAAATGCAGGGTAACTAGTAACTAGAAGGGATCTTCAAGGAGGTAACATGGAATAAGGATTCGAGGCCAATGGTGTGACCCGTGTGGTACTCTTGAATGGATACAGTATAGGACTCAGGTGGGTTACTGGATAATAATAGATCCTTTCGAGTTTAAACATTGTTTGTGCAGTCAAAATTACTACCCTTTCCTCCCATTCACACATTGTACTAAAGCTTATATATCTAAGACTACACACGTGAAAATTACAGATAGTCCATGTCATCCACCTTGTTATGATATAATCAGTGCACATGTTCACTCTGCTGGCTATTCAATCTGATGAAATCCATGCCAGCTTCTGATTTATTGTGTTTTGGAAACTTGTTGAACCAATGGTAAACCCATTCCTCCAGCGCTTATTTTTTTAGGTGTTCATAGCTGAACAATGAATATTACTATATATAGGAGTTTCAACTTACTCTTAATTGAAAAAATAGAGACCCCAAGAATGGTCTTTTGAAGATCTTCTTTACTTAACAACCCTCAATAAGCATCCCGAGAAGCTCATGTCTCTTTAAATAATAAAATGAAATGAAAATCGAACTAAGTTTATGGACTATCAGCAATACTGGCATTTAATGCTATTGCCATTAAGGTTCGTCTCCTCTTTTATGTTTGACTAAATCTTAACAACAGTTTTCTTTTTGGACTTTCTTCACAAGTTTAGTAAGGGTTTTAAATGCATAAGGCAGTCGCGTTTTTGCTTGACCCATTTTATAAAGTTGAATTAAGATTCATTTTAATTACTTGACAAGTTTGGAAAAGTACAAAGTGTGCGTACAAGGCGAGTTATGGTCAACTAGTAACAATAACCAAGGTGATGTAAGTATTTTAGATGGCTGGTGAATAGATTTGCATGAATTTCAACTGATTACTATATTTCTATATCTCAGTTAATATTCTGTGTTTGTTCAGATTTTGTTCTTGGATGTTTTTCCAGAAAAGTTTGGAGTACTTGAAGACCGCCTCAAGATACTGCAAGACAACTATATTCACACCAAAATAGGTGAATACTTTGCCACCAAGCAAGTTTTATTAAGTGTTTCTTGGGTTTAAAAAGCTATTCTTCCTTTGTTTCACACAAAATTTGTATGTGCTTCTAAACCCTTAGTTAGGTCCCTTATGCAATTACGGTCCATATTCCTTGGGAGTCTCTATTGTTGCATCATCGGACAATGCTGCTAATGAGTGTTAGACAATGTTTAACCTTGATGTGGATGGAGTTCTTCATGAGTTGCGTGCTAATCTTATTACAAGCACAAGATGGCTCCTCCTACTCCACAACCATCTTTACGAAGCCTTCACTCCCCAAAAGAGAAGCCTTTCAATCCTCTTATTCAAGAATGTTTTTATTTTTTGCATTATCCACACTATAAATCTATCATATGTGAGTCTACCTAATTGATATGGTATGATCATAGGACTGCAAATAGGACGATCAGATAGACTATCACACACACTAGTCATGGACTCATGAGTACGAGTCTTATTGACAAAAAAGGAACACAATGGTGGAAGCTTCTAAGTACAATGAGAGATGAATGTTTGGCGAGATTCCATGTAGGTGAGATTCCAAATCTCTTCAAAGAATTTTGGTTCACAAAATCTATAAAAATGCAATCCTTGCTTTTATCCAAGCCAACTCTTTGTTTGACAGATAAATTACAATTCTTTGAGGTGTGCATGTGGTTGCTGCAGATGGTTGATAATATATTATTGTGTACACTGATTCTCTCTCTTTATATCCATTGTTGAAGTATTTTTGAAATACAATATAGGTTAACTTATAATATCATAAGTTGATGTTGATCAATCTATAATAGATGGGGATCTATGTCAAGCTTTGAATGGCTAATGACATCGTGCAAAGAATCTGCAAAATTCCTTCAAAAACTTTGACTCACCAATCTTGATGGATCGAAGCTTGACGAGAGGTCATCATTGGTGGTGGTGGTGAAAATCTAGATGACACTATGGAGGGATGGAAATTGAATCGCTTGTAGGGGTATGCTTAATGATAAATTAATCAATAGTGAAAAAACAATCATCCACCAGTCTTGAGCAAAGACTTGCACACTAACAATTTTGTCCAAAACCAAAATTATTAGTATCTAAAACCAAAATGAAGATGTTGGGGCTAGGAATTTTGATACTAAACCTGATGTCACTAGCAACTTAGGGTAAATACAGATGGATTGTGTAATAGCTGATAATTGGAGGGGCATGCAATGGGGATGAATGACCAAGTGTGCATTGATTATTGTCAAACATGCCATCAAATGACAAAGGGTGATTTCAATATCAAGTCAAGATATGGCTTCCACACAAGGAATTCCTTATGGTGTAATTAGAGGTATCTTCTTGGTCAAAGAACACAATCATAATGAAAATCACTATCTTTGGAGTATTTTGGATCCAAATATTTTGGCTTGCTTTGTTTTTCCATACTGTTTTTTCAATAATATTGTATCTATTTCCTTTCCCCTTAAGATCCCTCTAGCTCTATTTTGAATTAGGTTTGTCCAGATCTATCACACATCCATATTTAGTTGGGCTATGAGATAAATTCTAAGATCCATATTTGGGTGGGATATGGGATAAATTCCAATCATATCTTAATTAAAATAGAGAAGTACATAAAAAAAATGTTCGCTATAAGACACTAAAATGATCCTCGCACTAAAGCACTTTTGATGGTTTTGAAGGGAGTTTTTAGCTGCAATTATCATTATTGGATCACATAACTACCAACAAGACACCTTCTAATGACTAGGATGATCATTTTAAGTAGTTTTTTAAGTTTATTTTAGATGCAACAAGGCATGTTTACACCACATTTCTAGATTGTGTTTTTTTGGTTGCCTAGTTCATCATAATTTGGGTCATGCTTTTCAATAGAATTGTTTGTTTTCCATGAATATAGAGTATGCATTTTTACTTTTTCACTAGATTAGGTTTGTGCATTCTATTTATTAGTGCATTGTATTAAGGTTGATGACGTTGGTCCATATGTCAATTCAACGGATCTTGTTGGTAAGTACTTTTTGGATTAAAGAGAAAAATATTATTTTAGTAACTGGATATTTCACATTCACCTCTATATTTCAACATGTGTTTGAACTGTTTGATGTATTTGTTTACAAATTTCATTGGAAATTTTTTAGTGTATCACGAGTTCTTGAAATAAATGACTTTAGTCAAATATGCATTTTGCATATATTGTCTACATTGGTCAAAACATAACTTGCATGGCTTGTCAGTGGGATTAATTAGCTATCATGCAACTATTTTAACTTAAATGTACTGGTATATATTGGCTTCTATCATTTACTTAACTATGATGTAATTATTTTAATGTACTACGAGATATTGACTTCTATGAAATGACTATTAGAATAATTAATTAAATGCTTTTTGTATCTGTTGTTACAGGGAGCAATCTATAAGAGGGCAAGGAATAGAGTTTCAGTGAATAAAAGGAGGCTCATCAAATGTGTGAACAAAAAATTCAACTAATACTTTTCATGGGAAAGTGCTTGACATAGCTCTTTTGGCTTCATCCATTTCCCGGCCCCTGAGAAGAGGAAATATGAGCAAAATGCTATGCTCGATAGAATAATCTGTGTAATGAGTAGCCTTGTGTAACATGTGAAATTTAAACTGCATTTCTATGAACATAAAATTATTAAAAAAACTAGTAGAGCAAAGGTGTGACAGTAACGAAGGGAATACTAATCCAAGGATTTGTGAAGCTAATCAATATCATGCAAGAACATGAACATAGATCAGATGATTCTGCCATTGCCTCTTAGCCATGCATACAGTAATGTATTTAAACAAGATCAATTATTGTTGTAGTATATTATCTTTGAGAGATGAAATGCAATAGAATATAATTGAAAAAGTGTTTGAGATACATTGAAGTTATAACAATTTATGGATCAACAACATTTGAGATTTTAACATTGTATACATAGAATATAATTGTGATTGTAAAATGTACTTGAAGATGAATGTGTGAAATTTTGCAAAATAACGTGTTCCAAATTTGAGAGTTGGCCAGTTTCTCGATCATTATCTAGATAAATGAGAAAATCTTCCGGATCTGGAATGAAATTGACACTCAAAATTGAGTAGTTCCATTGAAATTGAGTATTGACTTTCGTATCCTGAGCATTATACAATCATCTCTAAGCTCCCATGACTAATATGATTCAAGGTTTTTAAATGGAAGTCTCAACTTTAGTTCAAATCTTCGGTAGTAAATTGACTGTCACCAACAATGAGCTCGACTCACAAGAGATTGTTCCAAGATGCAATCAGCATATATATATATATGGAAAAAAATATAAATCTCATATATATTATATATATATGGTTTATATTTTTTTTTTGTGTCATTTATTATTTTATGGTGCTTTGCACCACTTGTTATTTTATGGTGTTTTGCACCATAAAATCTCAATCCACCTAGGATTGGTTTTGGTGGTTTGCACCATACACTATGGAATTCCACATATTCATTTAACACCAAAATCAACTTTTTTACAAACACCACTTTTGCACCATATATCTTAGCACCACTTGCGTATCCCCACATTATCACCACTTTTGCACCACTATTTGAAAATTGAGGATTTCCCAAATCCTTTACAAATAGTGGTGCTAATGTGAGGCTAAAATGCCCTTTTTCTTGTAGTGCCGGAACCAAAAATCCAGTATCTATTCATATTTCAGATGCCGACCACTACTTTAGAACTAAAAATTCATCTTTCAACAGGTATTAACTTTCAACTGGTGTTAACTATCTTGATCTTCTTTAAATTATAGGGAAATAGTTTTTTGGATGTATATGTCTGCAAAGAAATAAAAATTCTCAAAATGAATAGTAAGTGAAAGATGTAAAATTAATCAAGCAGAAGATTTCATTCTCACCTTGAATTAGCAGCATCCCAAAACATTTTCTTTGTAGTGATGTTGTAAAATCTAAGGTAGCAACATCCAATCCACTGCATGCTTCTGCTTACAACAAAGCTTGCTCTTTCCACATTTGGTACAAGCCAAGGGTATTATGTTGAGGCACAAATATATTATGTAATTAAGAACTTCACATTCACTATTTACTGATTATTCAGGAATTGAATCAGTGACTCTTAATGATTACAAAGGTAGATATTGTACATTGTACATGTACGATTTAGATGCAAAATCATCTTGCAATATATCTAAGTCTGATCTAAATAGACCTCTTGCAATTTTAAACTAATGGTTAATTGCAATTAGATGCATGGCACCACATTTAAGATATGCGTATGGTTTCCAGGTGTTCTATTAAACGAATGAATGAATGACTGTGGCTATTAAATGAATGGTTGTTGCTAAGTATCTATGTGTCAAGTTTTTAGTTTTTCTTTCATTTTTATATTTTTTATTATTTTTATAATTTATTAATTATTTTTCTCACCAGGGGAAAATTGTCAAATTTCTATACGGCACCAATCACTAAAATAATTGATCTATTTTCGAAAAGTTCTAAAAATATATATTTTTTATTTTTAACAAATTTATTTTAATAATAAAAATTTGAAAAACTTTAATAGACATTGGTAAAAATATTTGCAACAAATGTCGGTCAAAATAATTTGGCGACCAACCGATCGCTATAATCCTTGCGAAGCAGAGACTAATAATACGTAGAGAGAGAATTATCGATCTTCTATTTCCATGACCTTGAGGCTTTCTTCAACACATCCAAAGACTTATTTATTGTGCATACAAAGTTATAAGTGACCATCACTACAAAACTATTATGTTCGCATATAAAGTCTATTCACATAAGCCCCATTCAAAAATGAATATTTTACATCTATTGGTGAATTTCCTAGTGACAATTAGGAGAAAGTGGTAAGGCCATTTAAATGGTGGGCATCAAGAGCAAGGGTCTCAATGTTATCAACGACTTCTTTTTTATAAAATTATTATGAGGAACTTTGATGAGGATTTGTAGCATCATTCGGGTAAATACAAATTGAGATTGTAGAAACATGAGCTTGTGATATAGCAACACCTAATTCCGAACCGGTTGGTGCAAAAACTATTAATAGAGGACCCGGATCTCCTATGGAATACATAATATTATTCATACATGGCATAGTCCGAGCGAACCCACTTGGGATCTTTACTGAACTATGACCAGCCATCATATTAGCGGATAAACGTATTCCTAATCTTGATGCGCAGAAACAATGAGGGATTAGCTCAAGGAGTACTAAGAAAGGTGCTAACGGCAGTGGTACTCCTGCGGGTGATGATAAGCTGGAAAAATGAAGCCCATTTATTTGAGATCCCACAATAGTAATTCCAATAGAAATCGAAAATGGGAGACCCGAAGTAATGATAGAATGACTTGTAACTGTGGAGCTATATGGTATCATACCCTGGGGATTACGAAATAACGAAGAAGTAAAAGTGACCGAGATGCGAGGGGAAGACTTTTGCTTAACATTTTCGGAAAGACCACCTATTTGTTCGTTCACCAGGTTTGGCACGAAATCATGAATAAGCTCTACCGAGGATTGCCAAGCATTTGGTACTGAGTTTCCCCCTCCGTTCTTAGTAACGAAATGAACCAAGAGCAAGACTGAACTTATAGTTAGCGGCATGGACAAAGATGGATTTGTGGATGGGAAATACAAGTTTCCTATATTCATAGGAATCAATGGGATAATGGCAAATTGCTCAAGTGGGCTGTTTGGCGTAATAAAGACTTTTATTTCATCTCCTTCCTGTACTTCTTGCTCCCGAGCGAGATAGATCGAAAGACTTGTCTTTGCTCGCTCCTTTTTCTTTCATAGCTAGCAATAATGGCGAAAATGGGAGTTCAAAAGCATGGGAGTTAGCGATCGATAGGTAAGTGAAAAAAAACGGCCTTTATGTAATATAGAAAGATTTTCTTATCCTATTAGTTTGCGGGATCATAATAGTTAGACAAGCTCATGAGAGCTTGCGTAACGAATTCGCGCTTCTCGGGGTGCGAAATTTTACCCCCCGGCCATGAGTTGCTCAACGCTTCTGAGCAAAGCGGCTTCATTCCGTTCCGCTTGCCCGGAATGGGAGATTCTCCTTGAGTCTACTATTTTTCACCCCGCGGATGGCGGTATCACTACCAAATACCACGATACCGTAATTCTCATTCTCAAGATTCAACGCTATTCCTTTCCCTAATAAGTCCAAGACCTCCGGACCTTGAACACCACCGGAAAATTCGACCATTGACCCAGCTGTCATCTCGCTCAATCCATAGACACGTGCAATCCCATCTCCAACTGATATCACTCGACTGATCTCATCAACTTGTGGATTGGTGCAATAGTTTGGTAATTCTCCTTTATAATAGAGTAGTGAGTTCCGCAGCTCCAGGATCAAATTTCATACTTCAGGAACGAATGGATAGGGAGAAATCTACTTGACAAGATGATAAATAAAATAGAATGGGGCCTGGAAAAGCTTTCCTGTCACGAAGTACCTCGCCTAGACGGGCCCACAATGCTTATTTTATATGTAATAACGCATTTCTGCCCCCACGCGGATGGATGGGGAAGCAAGCCACATTCGACTTGCATGTGTTAAGCATATAGCTAGCGTTCGTTCTGAACCAGGATCAAACTCTTGCTTTTTAGTATGATGCTACGCTAGAGATATTGACTATATTTTCTTTTAGTTTCAGATATCAGAGCGGGCTTTTACCATGTCTCCCGAAAAATTGAAGTACATACGGCATAATACGATTTCACGTATCGAGGGCACGGAGTGGATCGGGTGTTCTTCCCGTCTTACAATGATGCCCGCCCGGGATGACATTTAAGATCTTTGTGCAAAGCCCAGGCGTGATATTTTGGCTATGACTTTATCTAAGTTGCATCAGGTTGACGAAATTAGAGACGAATAGGCGAAACTTCATTAATTTATTCCAATCATTCTTTATATATGTAATAACACTAGATTCAGTGTTCGTTGTCTTCCAGGAATTATTTATATATGTAATTATGCATTGATTTCTTTGCCAACCAAGACAACTCGTAAGCGACCGTTAGTCATTCTTTATATATGTAATAACACTAGATTCGGTGTGAGTCAAAGGGTTAGGAGCGTAGGTACGGTCGAAAGGCACTTTACCGAAGAAAGAAGTACCGGACTGGTCATTCTTTATATATGTAATTATGCTAGAGTTGGTGTTCGTCTCAGGTTTAAAGAATAGTAGTCTCTAGTATACTTACTAAGGTGACCAACTTGCCGTGGAAGTTCTGTGGGCAACGTGTTCACTAACCAGGACACTTGCGTTTCCACCCCCTACCTTACCTGCTTAAGCTATCAACGGCACTAAAGCTATGTACTAGCAAAGGCACTAACACTAGCTATTGAAATTGTTGCTAGTTCACCTAGTTGCTAGTCAACCGAACTAATACTATGTTATGTGGTTGCTATGCCATGTAGTCTACTTTCCTTATCCCATAAAGGGACGGTATTTTTACAACCAAATACAAAAGCACATACACTTAAAGCATGGATTCAGCTATTTAACCGAGTTCAACCTTGTAGCTATTAAAATGAACTCCAGCTTTGGTATAACCCGGTTAGGCAAGGGAGAACTCAGCCCGTAAACATTTACTGGTATTTTAGAGATATGCCACTTCATTTTTATATGTTCAATCCAATACGTTATCTCATAGTATGCCACTATATAGATTGACTATATTAGATATTAGATTTATTGGACTTTCTTTTATGCCACCCATCTAGTAAAATTAAGCCTATCCAGAGAAGAATATATAACAAGTCATGTAGATCCAGTTGGCAGATCGGGACAATAAGAAACTATTTACCCTTACTGCGCGAGTGAAAAGGTCTTCCTTAGTAGATCAGGCGAACCATCACCTGAAAGAAAAGCCAAGCACAAGCCTCCTTCCTCGCTAGCCTCGTTATTTTACTACCTTCCCAGCAAAAGCGACATATAAAGCTGCCACTACCTAGCTTAAAGGAAAGCACATCCAGAGACTGCCATCTAGATAACTTCAGCCAACGGGAACAAGCACCACCGGAACAAGCACAAGCCACGGGTCGGTCGGGAAGCACATTCAGAGGCACGCTAAAAGTGCATTATTTTATATACTACCTTTCCATTCGTTGCTCGCTTGATCACACCAGTCGGAGTAAGCCTATCTTTCCTATTACCCCGTCACTTACTACTTACTTGCTACAACCCTCATCCATTAGATAAAAACCCCAACTCCAAAGCCCTTAGCCATTAGATAAAAACCCAACTGCCTCTATCAGTGGTATTGGTTTACTTCCTCTATCAGCAAGGTTCACTTTATTGATCCACTGCGAATCTCCTTATTACAGCTGCTCCACCCAACCAGAGGTGCGAAGCCGTTTGGCGACCTCTCTATTTGGACTTCGCATAGACTTCAACTTTTCTCATTTTACCTTTACTTTATCCAAAAGCGTACCTAACAAGGAAAAGCTTGCTTGACCGTAAGGGAGAGCAAGGATTCCAGCCAAGAGAAATTAAAGCTTTAACTTATGAGATTTACCCACCTGAGATATCATCCTAGGACTGAATAGTTTCTAATTCCTAACTAGTCTTTGGCCGGTACAAGATTAATAGTGGTATTCAGGAGCTAAATTAAGTAAGTGTAATGTAAGTTGTATCACTAATCTAAGACGTTGTATAGGGAGTACTAAGTGATGGTGTTATGTGATGGGCAGTAATAAAGGGTAAGAGTAAGGGTTGGTTGAACCCGTCTGGAAATAGAAGTGTTTCTAGCAGTCCCCACTAAGCAATTCATGAAGCAAGTGTATAGGCCAGGTCTAGGTCTTCCGGTGGATAGTTTGTAACCAAGGGAAGGTAGGGGGTAAATAGTTAATAGTATGCCTCCCCTACGAAGTCTTCCTGGCTCAATAGGAGGTAGGATAAGTTCTCTAGGTGGATGGGTAGAAGGGTTGTTAGGAGGTACTAAAAGTAAAGGCTATTAGGGCTCTTACGAGGAATGCGGTTGTTTATAATTAATCAATAGTATCCTGAGCTCGGCCGGAACAATAGTCATTCATAGTAGTACCCAGCATCTTATCTTTTATTTGAGCAAGTGTGATTTCCAGGCCTGCCTGTGAATGCTGTATCTATCCGAACGCCCGTGCAACCACCAATGTTTGATCCCTCCATGCCATGTGCAGCCCTTCCTCCTCCATAAATTTGCAGTAAGTCTAAGAATGAGCAAAAGGTTCAAAGTGCCTAACCCCACCCAATTATCTGATATCTGATCTGATCTCATAAGTTCTGGCTGTTTATAATCCATCCGGCAGTTCCACGATCTCTGCTAAAGGGAAACCCTCTCGGCTAATCGACCATCCCGCAGGATCATGCTACTAAAAGTCCTCGGCTAATAGACCATCCAGCCAGCCGCCATGTCATCCAGCAATCGTGCATGGGGAGCAAGGGAAGCTACGAAAAGGTCCTCGTTGAATCGATCATCCAGCCGTGTCTCTGAAGTGCTGGTTGTATCGAATAAGAAATCCGGCGGCAGTTCCAAGGATCTCTGCTAAAGTTCTGTACGATTTCTGTTAAAGGTTCTAGAATCAATCCAAGAAGTTCGTGCGCTTTATGCTTCTACACATCCATCAAGAGAAAAATGGGCTTGTAGATCCATTTACAACCAAAAGATTTCTTCCATGGGATAAGAATAACCGATTCCAAATCCTAATTCTTCATTAAGGAGTTGTATTCCTACGACATCTCATTTTGCCATTTTTTCTACCATGAGTCTCTACATAACTATGAGGGTCACATGTATCCATGCATTTGGACATAAATGCAAAGTTATCTTGTTTTCTTTCAACCATGAAACTTTCAAACTTCCAAACATCATTGACATTAATACCTATAACATCAAGGGTGGTCACGTACCACTTGGGGTGATGAATCCTATCCTCAAAGGAGATGTATATGAATGAAGAACATCTCGAGGTGGCTTCCTAATAGCTACATAACTCATTATCCAAAACACCATTAATATAATAAAAAGTAACTAAGAGAAGGTGGACTTGAAGGAGATGGATTCTCTTTAAAGATTATATCCTTTTGTTTGAATGATCACATCATTGATGGATGGATGATATAAATGAAAACCCTTGCCTTCTCACTATATCCCATAAATATGCATTTGTGGGACTTTGGACACTAGCTTCTTTCTCTTCTCATCTAGAATAATACGGGCTTAAGCATTGCAAATGAATACTATAAAATTAGAAACAATGAACTTCCTTGTTAAGATTTAATATGCTAAGACCGAAAATAGCAGCATTGCATTCCATTTCACAATAATAGCATATACAGGATCACTGAAGAAACAACAAGTACAGCATAAACACAAGAGACACAAATTTATCCCGGGAAACCCTCATGGGGTAGAAAACCCAGTAAAGCTTCCTCAATATAGATGACCAGCAATATACAAAGATGTAACCCTGAGCATAAGCTCCTCCTTCTCCATAGCAGACCTCTCCTCCACAAGTGCGCCACTCTCAAGTGAGTGAGTGTGTGTGAAATGAGGAATACACCTCCTCTATTTATACACTACTCCGACTTGTCTTTTACACAAATCATGTAGGCTCGTATTTAACCAATGGGTTAAATACCCCACTACAACTGACTGGGCCGACCCTTCTAGGGTGGTCTAATAACCCTTTGACCCACATAACACATACAGGGCCGACCCCCACTAGGGAAGTCTAATAACCCAAGTTACCACATTCCGACGGAGGAATAAACATCTCCGGATATACAATAAGATCTTCAAGGAGGAATGAAACATCTCCAGAATAATAAAGTACACATATAATATTCTTTGAAGTTACAATATCTCAACACTCCCACTTAACGAGAAGGATATTATAACAGCATCTGCACGAGCAAGGAGTCATCAACATCATACATGATACATCTATAAATCATTGGAAGCTTTCTCAACATCATCAGTAACTCAAGCAGTTACTGGAACATCAACATCTTCAGTACTGAGTCTTTATCTTCTGCAGCACTCGAACAGCTATAACAACATCAACATCTGGATCCTCATGATCATCAGCATCATCATCATACGATCATCAATATCGGGATCATCTCGATCTACAGCATCTGGATCATCTCGATCTACAGCATCTGGATCATCACGATCTATAGCATCTGGATCATCTCGATCTACAGCATCTGGATCATCACTATCTACAGCATCTAGATCATCTCGATCTACAGCATCTGGATCATCTCGATCTATAGCATCTGGATCATCACGATCTACAGCATCTGGATCATCTCGATCTACAGAATCTGGATCATCTCGATCTACAGCATCTGGATCATCTCGATCTACAGTATCTGGATCATCTGTATTAGTATCCACACCAATACATCTCTCATCAAAACATGTATTCTTACTAATACATATATAATCAAAACATGTATTCTCACTAATACATCTATCATCAAAAGCATGTATTCTCACTAATACATCTATCATCAAAAGCATGTATTCTCACTAATACATCTATCATCAACACATAGCAGCATACCCTGCAACACACATGATCCAATTACGGGATGGTCAATTCCTCTCACTTTAGGACATAGGTCCAAGGATGATACAATCCTGATCCACTTACGGGATCATCAATCCCTCTCAATTTAAGACATCTCTCATGTCTATGGACGATGCAATCCAGATCAACTTACACGATGATCAATCCTTATCCTTTTAAGACACCTCACCATGTCTAGGGATGATGCAATCCCGAATCAACTTACAGGATGATTAGTTCTTATCACTTTAAGACACCTCACCAGGTCTAGGGATGATGCAATCCTAATCTACTTACAGGATGATCAGTCCTTATCACTTTAAGACACCTCACCATGTCTAGGGACGATGCAATCCCAATCTACTTACAGGATGATCAGTCCTTATCACTTTAAGACACCTCACCATGTCTAGGGACGATGCAATCCCAATCTACTTACAGGATGATCAGTCCTTATCACTTTAAGACACCTCACCATGTCTAGGGACGATGCAATCCCAATCTACTTACAGGATGATCAGTCCTTATCACTTTAAGACACCTCACCATGTCTAGGGACGATGCAATCCCAATCTACTTACAGGATGATCAGTCCTTATCACTTTAAGACACCTCACCATGTCTAGGGACGATGCAATCCCAATCTACTTACATGATGATCAGTCCTTATCACTTTAAGACACCTCACCATGTCTAGGGATGATGCAATCCCAATCTACTTACAGGATGATCAGTCCTTATCACTTTAAGACACCTCACCATGTCTAGGGACGATGCAATCCCGTCACATACATTTTGAACCGAGGTCCAGGGACGATGCAGTCCTATCTTCAATTCTCGGAGACATCATTCTACGGATCAATTCTGGGACCAAAGTCTGGGGAAGATACAATCCCCTACCTGTTCATTAAGGACTACATTCTCGGAGACCCAGTCTACGGCTCACTTTAGGACTGAAATCCAAGGATGATTCAATCCTCACATGTCCACCAAGGACTTCATTCTCGAAGACATACGTCTACGGCTCTCTTTAGGACTGAAGTCCAGGGATGATCCAATCCCCTCATGTCCACCAAGGACTTCATTCTCGAAGACATACGTCTACGGCTCTCTTTAGGACTGAAGTCCAGGGATGATCCAATCCCCTCATGTCCACCAAGGACTTCATTCTCGAAGACATACGTCTATGGATCTCTTTAGGACTGAAGTCCAGGGATGATCCAATCCCCTCATGTCCACCAAGGACTTCATTCTCGAAGACATACGTCTACGACTCTCTTTAGGACTGAAGTCCAGGGATGATCCAATCCCCTCATGTCCACCAAGGACTTCATTCTTGAAGACATACGTCTACGGCTCTCTTTTAGAACATGTGTTCAAGGATGATGCAATCCCCTTGTCACCTTAGACCCTGTCTAAGGACCATCCACCAACCTCTCTGTCGGCATCACCAATATAGGTATCCACATCATCGACCTCACTATCGATGCGGGCAATCTCATCATAAGTGATCACATCACTCCCCCTTTCGAGGAGGGTCCTTCTGAACTATTTTAAGTTTGTCTCAGAAAACTTTACTTGAGGTAGAGGTTTGGTTAGTACATTGGTAACTTGTTACAAATTCGAACTTTAATTCCTTTCTGCACCATTCTGATTCTTTCTTTTCATGATCTATTTCTCATTCCTTGTTAGAAAGAGATCATCGTCATACAATAATGGTATGATAGGTTCATCATCCACAACCTTAAGGTAAAGGTTAGGAACAACTTTACTTTTGGTAAAGCCCAAGCTTATCAAGAAACTGTCAATTCTCCCTTTTTGACTGAACATCATTCACACTCTACATTGAATGATATTCTGCATATCTATCTGTGCCATCTCTCGTTAGATGGGTCTACTGATATGAGCCTCAATATCATTTGAACTCTGTGGTGAGTTCCTTCTTGCATCCATGTCATCTATGTATAGAAACCATATTCAACCTTGTAGCAAAGGTTGAGATCCACATCACCCATGGTGATCATTAATCTCATCAATTGATTATCGATCCTGGGTACCCGTACAGAACCTGATTCACACTTCTTCTTTAATTACACCATTAAGAGAATGGTCTTATCTAGCCACTTGGAGCAAACATCTCATCATGATTCTCTTCCTCTTTCTAAGAGAATCTTCTAGCCACAAGCCTTCTATAGTGTGTTTGATTTGTAAATCTTTTTGTTGAACATCCATCACTTGTTCAGTGTTCATCATTCCTCATGATCTTTCCTACAAATCAAAATTAAGTACATGATTAGTAATACTTCATAATCATCAAATCATATTGACATGATAACCTATTATGCATACATATATCATTTACATAGTTATGCAACTATTTTGACCAATACTTTGGCACAACACTTTCCCATATCCTGTATGCATACAGTGGCTATCTAGATGCCTTCCATCTCTACCAGAACATACTATCTAGAGTGTGCATAGCTCTCAGCATGTCAGCAAAGAGGTTTCATTCTAGACAAGCAACAATGGAATGTTTGTCCAACTTACCAATCATATGCATATTAGTAGTATACTGTTCAATGCTCTATGAATGTTTACACTCAGCATGATATATTCTAGGAATACAAATATGCATACAAGCAATATCATTTACAACTCAAATACTTATCTTTTATGTTTGTGTGGTTGCCTCCTGCTCGATCTTCTATATGTCTTTTGAACTTCTATTCATTCTGTACCACTGTGCATGCTCAAGTGTGCACTAGTGTCATCCTCATGATCTCATACACAAACATACATTCATTAGTATATTCTCAATATTATCAAAACATTCTAATTCTAAATAATCTTGAATATGTATAGTCATGATCATTAGTATTCAGGGTTTCAAGGAAGTCTTCTTTTACTCATGCATATTCTTGTTTGATCATAGTACTCTTCTGGTTAATTAAATCATCAAGATAAGAGACATAATATGCATAAACCCTTTATTACTAACTTTATGAATAAGCATAACCAATCATACCAAGTATACTTATATAACGGATCCTAACATAAGGTAAGATTCTAACTTGACATAGGAAAACATACCTGGATTAGTATACCTGCTTAGTTATGTACAACATACCTAAACATTCTCTTCAATGATTTAGAGATCCTGAGCTAGAACCTGCATGTCTCATAGGTTAAGCATAATATAACAAAGTCATACATACCTCGTAAGTAGAACAAATATTATGGATGCGTCTTTGTCTTCATGTTGTCATGGTCATGGAACTTGATTTGTCTTTTGTGATGTACCTGTATCTTGTTAGCAGCCAACATCAACCTCACACAACACCATAATGCATTAGTACAATCATATAGCCCTAATCAATGAATGTCTTCGATCATTCACATGCATTCATACTGTTACTAGGGTGATTAGACAATTCTAACATTAATCAAGATTGTACTAATAAATAATATGAAGACAAACACATTATGAACTTAATCAAGAATCAGATTTCAAGACATACCTGAACCTCCTTAAGTCATACCTGTCGAGACTTCTTGTAGTCTTCTTATGTAAGGCCTTAGCCTCAACTCCCCCTGAAACTTGATATGGAGCTTGATTAGGGTTTGCTAGAGAAACCCTAAAAATTCAATCTTTGACTTTCACACTTCTGAATGGATGGAAGGATGTGTCTTGCTAGCATACTTCAATTTTGAAATCTCCAAAATTTGACCCCTCAAAATTGCCTTTGAAACTTCTGGATTTTCTGGACAGGAACCCGAACTAGGGTTTGATGAAGCCCACCCTTCTGTCCAATCAAAAGGTTCAATCCAAGGCTCTAAACTCTTATTTTTCTAAGGAGCTTCCAGCCGTGGTTACAGACTTCAAAAAATTCCAACTTTTGCTGAAGCCCTAATTTTCCATCTTTCCGATCAAAATCCCGAATTGGGGTTTGATCAAGCCCGGTCTTCTACCCAACCAAAAAATTCGATCTTGGTCTCTAAATTTCGATTTTCCTGAGTATCATTCAGCCGTAGATTCCGATTCCAAAAATTCTAACTTTCTCCGAAACCCTAAATTCCGGAATGCATGAATGAAGGTGCTCCAAAAATAATTCTGTTTTGACAGAAATATGTACCTAATTGTTTCTGTTGTAACTCTGAACTTTTCGCTCCACAGGGTCTGAAATTTTTTTCTATGGTAGCCTGACCTGTCATCTTTCCATCCCGACAGGTCTTACCTCAATTGGATTTTCTGAGAGAGAGTTATGCCAAGTGTCGCAACGTGACCTGTTTATGGGATAAAACAGGAGAGCGAACTTGTACGGTGTGCCACGTGTCACTGGTTCAACTTTGGCCTTTGAAAACGTTTCCTGAGATAGTACAGTCTATGTACTACCTGTCACTTTTTACTAAATTTCATTTGGATCTTCCTAGCCCAAGTTATGCCAAGTGTCGCAACGTGACCTGTTTATGGGATAAAACAGGAGAGAGAACTTGTACGGCGTGCCACATGTCACTGGTTCAACTTCAGCCTTTGAAAAAGTTTCCTGAGATAGTACAGTCTGTATACTACCTGTCACGTTTTATGAAATTTCATTTGGAGCTTCCTAGCCCAAGTTATGACCTTTTTTTTCCTAGGTCACCTGATTTTGACTGAGATCTGGAAGAGGAAGAAACCCTAACTTGTACTGATCATAACATACAAAGTAGAACAAATCTGAGGGTGCCCTTTGGACACAAGATACCTGGAGATGTTATCTAATACCTGTAAAGGTTTCAGATCCTGAAACTTCGCCAAAATGGATTTATGGCGAAAGTTCCACGATGACTGGTTTTTGCTATATAAAACCCTAACCTTCAAATTGTCGTAAGTAAAGCAAGTGTCGTAAGTGCCATACATTGCCTTCCTTCAGGTTAGCTCTGATACCATGTTAAGACTTAATATGCTAAGACAGAAAATAGCAGCATTGCATTCCATTTCACAATAATAGCATATACAGGATCACTGAAGAAACAACAAGTACAACATAAACACAAGAGACACAAATTTATCCTGGGAAACCCTCATGGGGTAGAAAACCCAGTAAAGCTTCCTCAATATAGATGACCAGCAATATACAAAGATGTAACCCTGAGCATAAGCTCCTCCTTCTCCATATCAGACCTCTCCTCCACAAGTGCGCCACTCTCAAGTGAGTGAGTGTGTGTGAAATGAGGAATACACCTCCTCTATTTATACACTACTCCTACTTGTCTTTTACACAAATCATGTAGGCTCGTATTTAACCAATGGGTTAAATACCCCACTACAACTGACTGGGCCGACCCTTCTAGGGTGGTCTAATAACCCTTTGACCCACATAACACATACAGGGCCGACCCCCACTAGGGAAGTCTAATAACCCAAGTTACCACATTCCGACGGAGGAATAAACATCTCCAGATATACAATAAGATCTTCAAGGAGGAATGAAACATCTCCAGAATAATAAAGTACAAATATAATATTCTTTGAAGTTACAATATCTCAACATTCCTAACACCCCAAACCTCTTTAAGGGTCGCATTCCTTATTTCCCAATAGGGATGATATTAAGGATATATGCTACATGGGAAG
Organism: Larix kaempferi; assembly: GCA_027924585.1. Classification (NCBI taxonomy): domain Eukaryota; kingdom Viridiplantae; phylum Streptophyta; class Pinopsida; order Pinales; family Pinaceae; genus Larix; species Larix kaempferi. The sequence continues at coordinate 12,488,369 of BSBM01000088.1, read as the reverse complement.
TTAGTAACAACCCAAAACTTAAATACCATCCATCTATTATCAAGCATGCATTGAGCCATCTAAAAAATTGTGCAAGTCTTCTTTTTTGCAGCACCATTTTATTAAGGTGTGTAAGATACAGTGTGTTGGTAAGCGATGATTTGAAATGCATAAATATATAATTTGTTATCTATTTTCATGCTTTCTGGGTGGAAAGATTGGACGAATTGGCTTGTAGGGCACATTTTAGGAGCAAGTCTTATTTTGCAAATTTGGGGTCCATAACCTTTTGAGGCTCGTTTGATGGCTTAAATGATGTTTTGGGGGTCAAGAGTTTATGAACAAAGTTCATATTCTCTCAATATTTTCCTACACTCCAAGAGCTTTCCAATGATGCAAATATCACCTTAATTGGAGTTCATAAGAGGAAGTTTTGCCTCTCACAAGTTGTCCTATCCTATCGACCACCATGGTACCGAGTGGATTTCATGTCATCTCTCATTACCCACACATGTGGATCTATTCATGTGTGTATTTCAATAACATTCTATAGGGTACAAAACCCTAACCTTAATCAAGAGTTGAGGCATGCAAAAACCCTTAAACTAACCCTAGATGGCTATCGAGACATTGTTAAATGTTGGGCCACTAGGAGAAGAAGGGGTTCCATTACTATGATGTTATTTATTGTTCCATAGCTAAGTAAGAGGAAAGAAGTGGATATTACAACATAACAGAGGAAGTAGGTGATCATGTAGTAGCCATACATATCTCCATAGAGAGTACCACTTTCTTTGTAATTGCATTGCATATTGGAGAAGAAAAGAGCAAGGCATAGTCCTCACTTCTAGCTAGGTTTTCCTCCATAGTGGGTTTTCCTAGGGTAGATATTATGTTATTTGTGTGAATGCGATATTTTTGTGTAGATATTCCTTTTCAATTTCACTTTAGCCTAGCATTATGTGGAATTAAGCTAACATGATTAATCTTAAATATTCAATAAATATTGCATAACTAAGAGTTTGCAAAATGTTGTAAGAATTGTTGTGATGATATTTTCCAATAGAATATCCACACCAGTTTACAAATCATGTTGGTATCAAAGTAACATCTTTCTTTGGGGTTTTTGTGGGAAATTACAAGATCCAGGAGTTGGTGAAAAAATATTCTTCAAACCTTATCCATGGAAGATGAGTACAGTGGAGAACTAGGGGATGAAGCAAAAGAACGATTTACGAAGATCAAAATACAAGTTGTTGAGATCACTTAAAAAATGTCAATCCTCATGGTGGATTTGGAGAGAAATTTTGTACCTTTCATGGAGTTTTTCAAATCCAACTCAGAGGCAGGATCAGATGGGAAATCAATGGACACTGAAAACCTAAAAAAGGGGATGAAAAAAGTGTGAAAGAATGAGAAACCAAGTTCTAATAGCAATAATTCTTCCCAATATCTATTTAAAGTGGAAGGAAAAGTGGACATCGATCCCTATCAAGGTGAGATTAATGTTATTTAAGTTGAATTAGTGGTTGCAATAGTTAGAATTTTATTTTAGTGTCCATAATATAGCAGAAGACCAAAAGTTATCATATGCTCAACTGAAGTTGCAGGGTCATGCCATAACATGGTGGGAAATCCATATGGATACACTTAGGCTAGAGAGTGATCCCCCAATAACTAAGTGGGAGGACATTAAAACCCTCATCAAGTCCCAAGTTTACCCTATTGGTTATGAAGAGGAACAATGGATCCATTGGCATTATTTCTGACAAAGGAAAGGGAAAATTGTACAAGAGTACACCATTGAGTTAGAAAAATGGCAATTATGTAAGGTATATCTCCCAAGAATCCATATGTACTTCTCAATTATATGGGTGGCCTTCAAAGTCACTTAAGGAGACAAGTGATGCTCTTCAAACCTAGATCTATTGATGAGTTCTATGTGCAAGCACAATATCTAGAGAATATGGAAAAAAAATAAAGGATGGCCATGTAGTTCCAAGCAGAAAGAGAACCTATATACTTCTAAGTATGGGAGAATAAGGGGAAAGCAAAAGACAAGAATATAACAACCACTACACATCCATTCCAAGATCCAAACAAAATACATCACAATTATTGCAAAATTGATGGTAACACTAAAGATAATTTGTGGAAGCTACATCCAAAGTTGAACCAAAAGAATCACAAGAAGGATGCCAAGAAAAGAAGATGCTAGACATGGATTTAGACAACTAGGTAGAGATTAGTTGGGATGTAGATGAGAAGGTTGTCTGCACTATAGTGTAGAAGGAGGTGAACCTGAGTAGCGTCCATACCAAGGAATAGAAGGATATGATGAAAATATCCCATGATCCATGTAAAAAAGGCCAAGGCAGATGATCTATTTGATTCTAGTTTAGAAGAAAATCTCATAGAAAAATGCCTAGTAAGTAATCTTGGATTGGATGTTCATGATCATCTAGTCCCTACCCATTAGGATGGATAAATAAGGATACATAACTTAGGGTCACAAAGCAGTGAAATATTAAATTTGTTATAAATGTAGATTATATTAATGAAGTGGAGGAATATGAAATACCATTTGATGTTTGTGGTGGAATCGAAAAATGCTATATTATGCTATGGGAGTGTCATTTCGATTTAAGGAGGAATGTCAGTATGCTATCATTCTAAAATGTTCCATGGCAGAGTATTTAATTACCCTACATATGATGAGGAACTATATGCCTTGGTTCAATTTTTTAAGAATTGGTTCAACACTATCTAGTGGGAAAGGAGACCATTATTCACACTGATCAACATCCACTACAGTATTTGCAAGCCCATAGTAAGCTACATTAAACCCGACACTACAAGTGGATGGAATTTTTACAACAATTCCATTTACTCATCAAATATAAGAAGGGAAGTAAAAACATGCTCGCAAGACTACCTACAACCAAGATCACAACTTTGATACTCTTATGCATATCAAGCCTTTCACCCATGATGAATACAAGGATGAATACACACTATATGAGGACTTCAAGGAGGTATTTCAACATCTACAAAGACAATTCCATGTCATAAGAAGGTGATAAAAATGTTGACTATCATCTCTAGGATAGGTTACTCTAAAAGATGAACAAGATTTGTGTTCCAAGGTGAGAGATTGCAACTTATTAGAAAGATTCACACCTCCAAAGTTACAGGTCACTTTGGTGTTGGGAAGATAGTTGCTAAGTTACAAAGGTATGTTTATTCGCCTAAACAACAAGAAGATGTAGCTCAGTTTATTAGAGGATGCATACTTTAAGGTACAAGCAAGCCAAGTAATAGGAAGCAAGGTCTATTGATCTAGGTGGATATGAGTGGCCACCTTCTATTCCACAAAGTTACAATAGTTCTCCATCTTCTTGGCAATATTCTACGATTTTTCGGGTACCAAACTTTTGGGGTTGTTTTGATGGCCTAAATGGTGTTTTATGGCCATTCGAGGGGCCAAGGGTTTCCATGGTATACTTTGGCGACAAACAAAATTTGCACTTCTCATATATTTTTTTCCAACAAGCCATCATGTACCATAAATGGATATCATGTGCAAAATTTGTGCCCTTGGGAAGTTGACATATTTGTTAGCCACTTTGGGGTCCACAAATTATTTTGGTGCTTCATCTTCTAGGGTTAGGTTTTTGGATGTTTAGGGTTTTTTCCTCTTTGGATTTATGATTATGATAAAAGGTCATTTTTCAGTTTCTTTATAATCAACTCTTGTAAATGAGCATAGCCAATGCATCTCTCTTTAGAGATAGGGTACCACCATCCAAGCTAGTTTGTATTTATTTGTAGTTTACAGTGTTTTTACATTCCATTCATTAATAGAATTTGGGTTTTACTGTACTATTGTGCTCTCTATAAAATATTTGTATGTGTGTTTCCATTTTATAGTATTGTCTTCAATTCATTCTGTAAATAATCCAAATCAATGGTATCAGAGAAATCTTCTAAAAATCAATGGTATCAGAGCAATCTTCTAAAAACCAATGGTATCAGAGCAATCTTCTAAAAATCAATGGTATCAGAGCAATATTCTCTTGTTATTCCTCAGTGCATGTCCCCAACAAGATATGAGTATTGGGAGTTAGGTCTCAAACTAATTGAGCTTGGGGAAAATGACTCTCATTTTCCTAAATAGTCTCATATGGAAGAATAAGAAAAGAGAGATGACAGAGTGGGAGATCCTATTAATATGTTGCTCAAGGAAGCCCTCATGCAATTGAGGAATGAGATGATGGATAATTTTTCCCATATCCTTCGACAATTACCAACAACGGTGCAGATACCTTCAACCGTAAGCCATTTAAGAGGTGCAAAGCCCTTCAAGGTACACATTAACTTTGACATTCCCTCACTTGAAGGCCAGATAAATGCAAATGAATTGGATAAATGATTAAATCTTTTAGAGGGTTATTACTCTATTCAAAATTTTAATTAGTACAATAATTCCTACACCTTCACATCTAGTATAAATCTATGAAACGCAGTAAAATTCGACAAGGATGAATACCCATACCATAATTAAAATAAATAAAAAGATTGGGGGGTCTTGAAAACCCTTATTTGTGACCTACCTCATTTGGACTCCTCACATTGTGTTGATCATTTTGATATATATCTCTCACAGCCTTGTTTTGGTAGACCCGATGCGTATTCTTTTATTTCCCATACTTTTCCACTTCCATGGTACACACCTGCAGCCAAGATAATAAGGAGAATTCCAACCAGAATCCACCCCAACCAACTCCACCTCATGACCTTCAAAACTTGGTCTCCTTACTTATGAAAATATCGTAGAAGTTTGAATAAAAGTTTGAGCATCTTACCCTCAAAGTGTCTGAAAACACCAACTCCCTTACCAAAAATGACCATTTTTTATTGTTATTGCCTAGCATGTTGGATATGCTCAACCATTTGATACTCCAACCAATGAATCTATATTCACTAAAGACCGGGTCTCTCACTCTCTATTCCTGGAAACCTAACCTCTCTCCTTTGAGGATAAAACTTCTTGGCACTACTTTATGAAGATTGACGAGTGAAAATTTCATCATTCTGACCCTTCTAGTTGGGTGACCCAAATGAAGCACTATTTTTCTTTCCATGGCATTAAATATAATCCTTAGAAATTGAAAATTGGGGTTTTACATTTATATTCTAAAAGATGGAAATGGTGGCAATGGTACCAAAAATATTATCATTTTTATGTCCCTTGGGGCCAATTTGTGAAGATCATTGTTGATTATTTTGACTGTGACACTCACTATTTGAGAAGGTTAACCAAATTGCTCCATACTAGCACTATTCTAGACTATATTACAACATTTGAGCAATTGTCAGTCCACATAGAAGGCCTCTCTAATTATTTTTTTGGGAATTTTTCAGTAGTGGCATCAAGGAGGCAATTCATGCACATACCCTTATGTAATGACCATCCAGTGGGTTGGAAGCTTGTGATAGAGCTTGCGAAGTTGAATTGGTGATGAATTCACAATCGAAGTGCCCTTCATTTCCCAATCATACCATGTCTCCCATGGCTCCTCCTCCTAGAAAATACACCACCTCACTACTCTGAATCCACAAGTTGAAACTAGATTCCATGGCTAAGCGTCAATGCCAAATTCTTTGTTATAACTATGAGGAAAAATATTTAAGAGGGCATAAATGCAAAGAAAAAAATATTTATAAACCAAGGAAACCCCCCATGAGACCTTAGATGAAAACACCTTGGAAGCTTATCCTAAACCAAAAGTGGATGATCAAATGCCACCCCTCGAAGATGCTCTTGATATGCCAATTCTTGAGGAGCAACCCTAAATTTCACTCCATGCTTTATTAGAGTTTTCCACGCCTTAGGCACAAAAATTGTTTGGATACATCAAACTCAAAAAGTCATCATTATGTTAACTGACAATGGAAACACATATAATTTCATTCATCAACATGTTGTTGAAGAAACCCATTGTTATATCCACCCCATGTCCAAATTCCAAAATATAATATCCAATGGGGGTATGCTGAAATGTGGTGGTTGTTGTGAAAATGTCAAACTCCAAATGGGGAACTACCATGTCAAATCCCATATGTTTGTTATTAAAATGGGTGGTTGAGATATACTTTTGGGGCTCCAATGGCTTAGGACTTTGGGTCTTGTTACAATGGATTTCAAGTTACTCTCTCTCATCTTTACTTAGGCCGAGCACACACATCACCTCCATGGAATTAAACCTAGTTCTTTGGAAATTATATCATCCCACCATATGGATAAATTGTTGAAGAAAGGCCACTCCAGTGTCATTACTTAGTTCCATGCAACCATGCAAGTTATGGAAACACCCACACTAGATATTCAATATGACCTGCAATAGGTTCTCTCCTAGTATCAATAGGTTTTCAAGGAACCCAATGGTTTACCTCCATCCCATGGGGAACATGACCAAGAAATTCCTTTAATTCTAGGAAGTCAAGCCCCCAATTTCCACTCTTACCACCATCCTTTTTCACAGAAGAATGAAATTGAAAAAATCATTTAGGAAATATTGGTAGCTAGTGTTTTTCATCCTAGTGCATGCCCTTATTATTCGCTAGTGGTTATGCTCCTAAAAAAGGAAGGCAATTGGTGCATGTGTCCTGATTTCTGAGCTCTCAATAAATTAACCATCAAAGACAAATTCCCCAATCCTTTAATTGATGATCTCTTAGACAAGTTGAATGGTGCCAAACTCTTCACCAAACTTGACCTTCATTTGAGATACCATCAAATCAGGATGAAAGAGGCAAATATACCTATGACCATTCTCCACACTCATGAGGGTCATTATGAGTTCTTGGTCATGCCCTTCGGCCAATGTAATGCCCCATCCAATTTTCATAGCCTCCTGAATAATATTTTCCACCCCTTCCTCCATAATTTTGTCTTGGTTTCCTTTGATGATATCTTGGTCTACAACCCCACCTAGGAAATCCCCCTCCATCATGTTTCTTGTACTTTGCAATTATTACAGTAACGATAGTTATTTGTGAAACACTCCAAATATGCTTTTTGGGTGACTGAGGTTGAATACTTGGGATATATTATGAGCCAAGATGGGGTAAGAGTGGATCCCAAGAGTGTGCTGTAGCTATGAAGAACTATCCCCATCCAAAAAATTTCAAGAGATTAAGAGGGTTCCTTGGACTTACTAGCTACTACCATAAGTTTGAACCAAACTATGGGAAGATTGCAACTCCTCTTACAACATTGCTTAAAAAAATGCTTTCTCTTGGAATGAGGTAGCGTAGAAGGCCTTATCTACACTGAAAGAGGTTATGTGTACAATGCAGTTGTTATCCATATTGGATTTAACTAAGACATTGGTCTTAGAATGTGATGCCTCTGGCTGCATCCTAAGAGTAGTCTTATTGTAAGGACTCCCATTGGCCCTCACCAATAATCAATTATGTGATCAAAACTTGGGAAAGTCCACCTACAAGAAATAAATGATGTTTATCCTTCATGTAGTTGAGAGATGGTGACCATATTTAATAGGGCGGTGTTTCTAGATCAATATCAACCATCATAGTCTAAATTATTTCTTGGAACAACGTTTGTCCTTGCCAAAGAAACATAAATGGGTCACTAAGATGTTGGGTTATGATTATGTGATCATATATAAGAAAGCCTGTGACAGCGTGGTGAAAAATGATTTGTCTAGGCAATTTTAAGAGGAGGGTTCATTCTTTGTCTTATCCTTACCATTCCCAAGATGGATTGACAAATTAAGCACAACATGAATGGTTGGCCTAGGACAAAGTTTGATACCTCATCAAATGACTATAAGAATACTCGAACCCTCCACTTGAGTATACATTGAACCAAAATATCTTGAGGTCTAAGGAGCCCATTGTGTCACAGTTATCAATATGTTTGAGTGGTTAAGGATATAGACTTGAAATATGTTGGGCTTTGTCCATGCAGGTTCGAACCCTGCTGTCGATAAGTCTTCCTTTGATAGAATTTTTGCAGAGGCTTTGAAATATATTTTGTAAAGGAATGTTTATATGCGAGATCCATGTTGATTCAGTAAATCTTCCACCATTTATTTGTTTTCATGCAAGTCAATTTCATGCTTCTTTGGTGGCCTTAGCGTCATAATAATTACAAATACTTTTTCTCTGGAGTTTTGTTTTTGTGATCCATGGTCAAAGTAATACACAAGCATGATCAAATAATAGCTTGCATTGAACTTCTCTTGAAAATTATGAGGGTCTCTGGAGGTCAAAGTAGTACACAAGAATGATCAAATAATTTTGATTGGTTTATTGTTTATTTTCATGTCTTCATCTTTATTAATTGTAGTTTTAATGTTTATATTCTTATTTTTATTAAGAGTTCTCTTTATTATTTAATATTTCTTTAGTGTATATTAATTGAGTTTAATGTTTTTTACTAATAGTTCTCTTTACTATTTACTATTTATTTAATGTATATTAATTAAGTTTAACTTGTTTTGGAGAGAGAAATAATTGTTATCTTCTCCATTAGAGTTCAAATCTTGTTCAGATCTAGCTTTGTTTGTTGAGAGGAATAATTGTTATCCTTTTCATTAGGGTTCAAATCTTGTTTATGGCATCACTTATTGCTAGTCATTGTTAATTAAAGCTCTTTGTGAATCATAAGGAATATCTCACCATTGCATATATATCAAATTATTATATATATGTGGGGGGGGGGGTAGTTTGGGGCACTTTAAAAGGGAAAATAGCCATTTGAGGTGACATTATCTGAGGATGAAGATTTCATTTGAAAGTCGGTGGAGTTGACTCCAAAATATTCAGGAAGTTTGGTAACTTCTGAAAGGAAGGTTGGTCCTTATATACTTTTCTCGAGGACCAAGTCTTCAACAAGGTAGGGGGGTTTGGGCCTTGATGACCGAAAATACTTTCATACCAAAGTAGGAAGAAAGTCGATCATTTATCATGCAAAAGAAAAATCTAAGAGGGAGATAAGCAAAGGTATAAAACTGTGTATCACTAGGGTTCTTAAAGCAGAGAAAACCCCTGATAAGGGTGACAAATGAAGATTGTCTATATTTATGTGTGTGTCCTCAGAGGGCAGGCCAAAGTACTTTCCCTCAAGCGATTAATGGATTAGGAGAAACCAGACATTATGTTGTTGCAGGAGACTATGGGTCACTAAGACCAATTGAATTTGGAGCTTCGTAAGAGTTTTTTTCATTGGAACTCTTTGGGGGTTGATTCCAATGGGAATTCCGGTGGTCTTATTACGGGGCTGAATTCTATTTCGTTGATGGTTAACTCTTTTGCAGTACGATCGAGGTTATGTGTTGAGGCATTTTGTAAATCCATGCATGGGATTTTTAGCAATTTAAATATCTATGGACCATTTGATAACAAATAATTTTTTTTTGGGAAAGTCTTTGTAGATTGAAATGTATGTAGGTTCATAATTTGATCTTAGGAGGAGATCTTAATCTAACATTGAATTGCAATGAAGTGTGGGGGGGTGTCGACAAGAGAGGATTTTTTTTAATCTTCTTTCTCTGAAAAGTTTGAAGAAAGTCATTGGATCAATGTGGAACTTGTAAGGGTGTGTCCAATGTGGTGCAAAAAAAGAGTTGGTCGAAAGGGTATTTCAATATGGTTGGATCATTAGTTTCTTGTTGCAGAACAATTAATGGAGTTTGCTAGAAATTTAAGATCATGGGTAAGGGATAGAAGTTTCTTTGATCATTTCGTAATTTTCTTAGAGATTGGGGAAGCTGAAGCAAAAATAGGTGCACCTTTCAAATATAATTCCAGTTGGCCTTCTGAGCCTGATATTCAAAAAATGGTTTATGATTCTTGGATTCATGTCTATGAGTCAGCTGAAGGGAGTTTGTGTGAGAAACTTGTGCGTTCTTTGTGTAGTAGTAAATCAATGGTTGTTATTCGGGGAAGAGAACGCCATAAAAAAGGGATGAGAAGATATATGTAGTGGAAGAATAGTTAGCACATATATACTCTTCGTGATAGGATGTGTCGTTATCTTAGGAGGAGAGATCCCGTGTCGATGGCCTATAATTGCACATGAATAAATTAATGCATGATCGTGAAATTGAATGGTGACTTAAAAGTAGAGCTCTGTGATTGGAGGTTGGAGATCAATTACCAATTTTTTTCAAGATTTTGCGAAGCATTCTAGAAATATTAATGCAATTTGGGAATTGAAGGATGTGTCTAGACAACCGGTTATGTATTTTCAAAATATTACGAAGATGGGTGTTTGACATTTCAAAGCTCTATTTCAGGAGGTTTATGCAAGAAGGGAAGTAAAACCATGCTCGCAAGGCCACCTACAACCAAGATAAAAAATTTGGTACTCTTATGCATATGGATACTTTCACCCATGATGCATACAAGGAAAAATACACAGTATATGAGGACTTCAAGGAGGTATTTCAATAGCTAAAAGGCCAATTCAATGTAGAAGAAGGTGATAACAAGGTTGAATATCATCTCTAGGATAGGTTACTCTAAAAGATGAACAAGATTTTTGTTCCAAGGTGAGAGATTCTAACTTATTAGAGAGACTCACAGCTCCAATGTCATAGGGCACTTTGGTGTTGGGAAGATAGTTGCTACATTACAAAGGTATGTTTATTGGCCTAAAATGCAAGAAGATGTAGCTTAGTTTATTAGGGGATGTATACTTTGATGTACAACAAAGCCTAGTAATAGGAAGCAAGGTCTACTGATCCAGGTGGATACTAGTATCCATCCACCTGTTCCACTGAGTTACAACAATTCTTCGTCTTGTTGGCAATTTTCTATGTTTTTTCGGGTCCCAAACTTTTGAGGCTATTTTCATGGCCTAAACAATGTTTTTTGGCCATTCAAGGGGCCAGGAGTTGCCGCGGTGTTGACCACCAAGAAAAATAGGTGGGAAACCATGTACCATGTACCTTGGAGATGAGAAGATGTACTTGCCAAAGTTTTTCAAGCGAAGCATTTTTTCCTCTTTCTCTTCTTAACTCTTCTCCATGAAATTTCTGCACCCCTACGGGGGATTTTGTAATGATATGTCTGCATGAGGATCATTTTTTGTAAAAATTAGTTTCCTAGGACTTTATCATTATGGAATTCCTTTCATCGAGTGTTTTTTCCCTTAGATAATTAAAGTTCATTTTTAGTGATTTTAATTATATGAGTTTTTCACTCAAAAAATTCCTCCAAAGTGGTGCAAGGTGTTCTAATGATTGATTCTATGGGGTAATTAAGGTATAGGATAATTGTAGATTACCATGCTAGGCATTATCCAGAGTCTTACAGAATTCCATTAATTTTTACTTAGTATTTTTTAACCTTTTGTAATTAAAAATGTCCCTCAACATAAAAACGTTGTAATGTAAAGAGGGTTAAGTGGAACTTGATGCACATAAATAGGGGTATGGGTACTCAAAATAAATGGCATGAGACCCCCTACACCCTTGGACCAATTTTTGAGTCAAGCCGTTAAGTTTTGATAAGATTTTGGACATATTTTCCTACGTCAGTCTAAAAAATTAGGAAAAATAGCCATTAATTAGAATGACAAATTTTGGGAATGTTCCTAAAGTCGCTTGAAGGGGGGAAATTAAGTTTCCTAAAGTCATATTATATACCAAGAGGGAAATCAAAGGCAAAAATCCCCCCCCCCCATGTAAATTTTCAAGATTTTGAAGTTGTCTCCCTAAGGGGGAAACCCTATCTCTCCATGAGAAATGAAAAAAAAAGAAATAAACCAAAAGGGGGGGGGTACCACCTTCATGATTCCATCCCCTTGTCCTAGAAATTAAATATAAACATGGGTGGGGGGTTCCCCCCAGCATTGTTTGTTATTTTTAACCCAAGGAAGTGCACCCCTCTTCATAGGCCCCCTTTCTCTCCAAGTGACAAGTGTCTCTCATGCAAAGGGGATATCTCCTCTCTCTTTTCCTATAAAAGGAGGCCTCTCCTCCTCATTTGTGTTATGGTATCTACAATCTCTCATCTTCTTGATCTCTCTTCATGCACTTGCTTCCATTTTCTCCCATTTTGGGTCATTGTAATTTTCAGCCATTTGGCTTGGCTAATAAAATTCTTTGGAGGAAATCTTGTGTCCTTTGGTGCTCTATGGTGATTTGCTTCCATGCTTCATAGTTGCTCAAGTTTGGGGATGCCAAAGAAGCACACTTCTTTTCTTTGGTAAGATTTATGGTATTTTTGCCATAGATATTATGAGTTTTCATTTTTGTAGTTAACTTCATATTTTTCTTGGTCGAAGTTTATCATTTCTAGGCTCATCATATGAATCTCACCTTCTTTTTAGTTGCGTAGAAAATATCTCTCAAGTTGCAGGTTTCTTAAATTGGAGAGTGAGATTCTTCGGTTGGATACCCCACTTCTTCAAACTTTGAAGAGCAAATGGCATCAGGGAAGCTTTTAGGGGCGAAATTTCGCCAATTGGCTATTTTTTGGACTCTTTTCAAAAAATAAATTCGCTATTTGGTTATTTTTAGTCTCTAATATTGCGTATATGTACATAAAATATGTTTTTTTATCATAATATTCGTCAAAATTTACATGTTTCAGTACTAAATTGTATGTTTCATATTTAATATTTGCCTACCAATCTATATATATGTTTTTTTTCAATCCAAAATAATCGCCTAGAATACTATACTTAAGTATACTATTATAATGCTTAAAAAATACCCTGAATGGTATCTTTCTCCATTTCTAATTAAAATTTTTGCAAATTTATTTTATCTCATTAGCATTTTAAATCTGGTTTAAGTACTTATATTCACAAAATCTTTGAAGCTAGTTATTGGGTAAATTTTGTACATAATTATTCCCTAACACTCATAGTGCCCCAAAGTGATTTTGGGCATTTTTACCATTGTTTTGCTTGTTGGTTTTTTGTAGGCTTATGACAGAAGAAGGGGAAACTCTACCAAATTTTGGTCACAAAAGAGTGCAAAGGATACCCAAAAGGAAGGACTTCAAATCCATTGCCAAGTAGGGGTGAAACCCCACTTTTCCTACCTCTTTACTCTCACATTTCTTGCTAAAAATTCTTTTATTGTAACAAGTTCATGAGAGTCTCTTGGGCTTGGTTTTTTTATTGTTTTCAAAGTTATCTTTGAATTTATTTTTCCAGCTATCCCTTGCATGCAAAGGAGATTCGGCTTGCCCACCCTTGCATTGCAAGTGAAGAGGGGCTAAATTTTGTTACTTAGTTTTATTTTCAACATTTTACTTCTATTGTTTGACCCATCTCTTCATTAAGAAGAGGATGTGTGGCTAGATTAACTATTCATTTACAGTTTAGTTTCCATCCATTGCTTTCAAAGGAATTTGGGTGTTCCCACCTTTGTAAGAAAGAGAGGAAGGGCTAGAATTTAATTTACTCTCTTTAGAGCATTTGTACATTTGTTTTTCCCACACCTTGCATGAGAAGTGGATTTCCCCTCCTGCAAAGCCGGATAGTTTAGTTTTGCTTTGAGTAACAATTTCATTGCTTGTTTTAAAAATTAACCTCGCCCCACTCTTGCCCCGTATTCACTCCCCTTGCCGGTTCGTCCGATCCTGGTTGAAAAGAAAGGGAAAAGGCTTGAGTTGGTAGAATAATAGGCACTTTAACAACTTATTTAGAAGTTGAGAAAATAAGGGTTGATATGTGGATCTAGAGGGGTAGAGGTTGTTGGGAGCCTCGTGGCACTTCGTGTCCTCTTGTTGAGCACTCGACAATCTTTGGAACTGATTTGTGGAGCTAGAAGGGAACCTCGTGTTCGCTTGTTGAGCACCCAATAGTTTCTCTAAACCAAATTATAAGGGGTTAGAGGTAGTCACATTAGTTTAAGACAATCAATTTTCCACTTGCACTTTCAACACACACAAATTCCCCAACCTAAAGTGAGACCTAAAATTATCTAAAATTTACAAGACCACTTGCAAAACATTTTGATCACTTGTCAATTTACAAAGCATTTTATTTCAAGTTCTTTATTTCAAGTCAATTTATTTTACAAGCAAGTTTCTTTTCATTGTTTACTTATCTTGCAGAAAGTTCTTTTCAATAGTTTGAATGTGAATATTGATTACTTTGGAGTGTGAATTGTTTAATTTTATTTGTATATCTCGTAATTCTACTTCCTTAGTTATCAAGTACTATTTCTTAAATATGTGACTCCATAGCCCAAATAAAATGGGCACTGGTTTAGTGAACAATTGATTATTTATTTCTTGTAACTTTATTTGGATAAGTTTCAAAGAAAGGTTTGCTTGTCATTGAATATTTTGCATATTGCATGATTGCTTGTCATTGAACTTAAATAAGCTTAATTAAATTTAAACTCCTAAAACTAAAAACTTAGTAGATAGGGACTGGCCCCCTTGACCTTTGGGAGTTGGGTCTAAACGGAGGATTTAGGAATCGATGTGACAGTGGGTCCTAAACTCATACTTTCTCCTCAAGAACACACCTAGTGAGTTGGAGACTTTTCTACGGTTAAGTGTGTTTTAAGCGGTAACACATGACATATTTTGGCCCCAAACAGAAGTTGCACTTCTCATATAGTTTTTTCCAATGAGCTATCGTCTATTGTAAATGGAGATCATATGCAAAAGGTGTGCCCCTAGGAAGTTGAATTATCTGTTAGCCACCTCGGCGTCCACGGATTATGTTGGTGCTTCATCTTCTAGGGTTAGGTTTTTGGATTTTTAAGGTTTTTGCCTCTTTGGATTTATGATTATGATAAAAGGCCATTTTCAATCTCTTTGTAATCATCTCTTGCAAATGAGCATAGCCAATACATCTCTCTTCAGAGATTACCTACCACCATTCGAGCTAGTTTGTATTACTTTGTATTTTATAGTGTTTTTCCATTCCATTCATTAATAGAATTTGGGTTTTATTGTATTGTTTTTCTCTCTAGAAAATATTTGTATTTCTTTGATTTCATTCTCTAAATAATCCAAATCAATGGTATCAAAGAAATCTGTTTTTGTTGTTCCTCAGTGCATGTCCCCAACGAGATATGAGTATTGGGAGTTGGTTATCGAACTAATTGAGCTTGGGGACAACCACTCTCATCGGCCTAAACAACCTCATATGGCAGAAAAAGAAAAGAGATATGACGAAGCGGGAGATCCTATTAAGATGTTGCTCGAGGAAGCCCTCGCACAATAGAGGAATGAAATGATGGATAATTTTCCTAGATCCTTCGACAACTACCAACAACCATGCAAATACCTTCAACCAAAAACCATTTAAGAGGTGTAACACCCATCAAGGTACAAGTTAACTTTTACATTAATTTACTTGAATGCTAGATAGATGTAGATGATTTGGAGACATGATTAAATCCTTTAGAGGGTTATTACTCTATTCAAAATTTAATAAGTACAGTAATTCCTACACATTTGCATGTAGTAGGAATTTAGGAATTCTATCAACAAAGTAAAATTTGACAAGGAGAAATATTGATACCATAATAAAATACAAATAAATATTCTTGGGGGTCCCGAGAACCTTATTTGTGACCTACCTCATTAGGATTCCTTGTATTGTGTTGATCAATTTGATATATATCTCTCCCAACCAGAATCCACCCGAACCAAATCCAAACCAACCAACTCCACCTCATGACCTTCAAACCTTGGCCTCCTTATGAAAATATATTGGAAGTTTGACTAAAATATTGACCAACTTACCCTCAAAGTGTCTGAAAACACCAACTCCCTTACCAAAAATGGTGATTTGTTGACTGATATTGCCTAACATGTTGGATATGCTAATCCATTTGATACTCCAACCAATTAAGCTGTGGTCACAAAAGACTAGGGCTCTCACTCTCTTTTCCTGGAAAACCAACCTTTCTCCTTTGAGGATAAAACTTCTTGGAACTGCTTTCTGAAGATTAACATGTGAAAATTTCATTGTTCTGACCCCTTGTGTTGGGTGACAAATGAAACATTATTTTTCTCTCCATGGAATTAAATATAATCTTTAGAAGTTGAAAATTGGGGTTTTACATTTATATTCTAAAAGATGGAAATGGTGGCAATGGCACAAAAAATATTATCATTGTTATGTCCCTTGGAGACAATTTATGAAGATCATTCTTGATTATTTTGGTTGTGACACTCACTATTTGGGAAGGTTGACCAAATTGCTCTAGACTGGCACTATTATACACTATATTACAACATTTGAACAATTGTCAATCCACACAGAAGGCCTCTCTTATTCTTTTGTTAGGATTTTTTCATTAGTGGCCTCGGGGAGGGGATTCATGCAATGGCCCTCCACTTAATTGGAAGCTTATGATAGAGCTTGTGAAGATAAATTGGTGATGAATGCCCAACTGAAGTCCCCTTCGTTTCCCAATCACACCATGTCTCCCATGGCTCCTCCTCCTAGCAAATCCACCACTCCACTGCTCTAAATCCACAAGTTGACTCCAGATGCCATGTATAAGTGTCAATGCTAAGACCTTTGTTATAACTACGAGGAAAAATATTAGAGAGGGTACAAATGAAAAGAAAATAAATTATTCCAAACCAAGGAAATCTCCCATGATTCCTCAAAGGAAAAAATCTTGGAATCTTATCGTAAACCAAAAGTTTATGGTCAAATGCCACCACTCAAAGATGCTCCTTAGGCACAAAAATTGATTGGATACATAAAACAAAAAAATTCATTGTGTCAATTAACAATGGCAACACACAATTTCATTCATCAACGTGTGGCTGAAGAAACCAATTGCTATATCCACCCCATCTCCAATTTCCAAATTGTAATAGCCAATGCGGGTATGATGAAATGTGGTGGTTGTTGTGAAAATGTCAAACTCTAAATGGGGGAGTACCATCTAAAAACCCATATGTTTGCTAATAACATGGGTGGTTGAGATGTACTTTTGGGGCTCAAATGGCTCAAGAATTTTGGCATTGTTACAATGGATTTCAAGTTACTCTCTCTCATCTTTACTTAGGCTAGCACACACATCACCTCCATGGAATTACACTGAGTTCTTAGGAAATTATCTCATCCCACTGTATGGAGAAATTGTTGAAGAAAGGACAATCTAGTGTCATTACACAATTCCATGCATCCATCCAAGTTATGCCAAACACCCACACCAGATATTCAACATGACTTGCAATAGGTTCTCTCCTAGTATCAATAGTATTTCAAGGCACCCAAGGGTTTACCTCCATCTTGTGGGGAACATGACCATGAAATTCCTTTAATTCCAGGTAGTCAATGCCCCAATGTCCACCCTTACCACCACCCTTTTGCATAGAAGAATGAAATTGAAAAAATATTTTAGGAATTATTGTTAGCTAGTGTTATTTGTCCTAGCACATGCCCTTATTATTTCCCAATGGTTATGCTCCTAAAAAAT
Organism: Larix kaempferi; assembly: GCA_027924585.1. NCBI lineage: Eukaryota > Viridiplantae > Streptophyta > Pinopsida > Pinales > Pinaceae > Larix > Larix kaempferi. The sequence goes on along the minus strand of BSBM01000088.1, from coordinate 12,470,937 downwards.
GAAGGAAATTGGTGCATGTGTCTCGATTTTTGAGCTCTCAACAAATTAACCATAAAAGATAAATTCCCCATTCCTGTCATTGATGATCTCTTAGGAAATTTGTATGCTTCCAAACTCTTCACCAAACTTGACCTTCATTCGGGCTACCATCAAATTAGGATGAAAGAGGAAGATGTACCTAAGACTACTTTCCGCACTCATGAGGGTTATTATGAGATATTGGTCATTCCCTTCATCCTCTGCAAAACCCCATCCACTTTTCATAGCCTCATGAATAATATTTTCCACGTCTTCCTCCATGATTTTGTTTTGGTGGTTTCCTTTGATGATATCTTGGTATATAGACCCACCTAGGAAATCCACCTCCATCATGTTTCTCGTACATTGCAATTATTACAAGACCGATAGTTACTTGTGAAACAATCCAAATCTCCTTTTTGGGTGATTGAGGTTGAATACTTGGGATATATTGTGATTCGGGATGGGGTAAGAGTGAATCCAAAGAGAGTGCAAGCTATGAAGAACTAGTCCCATCCCAAAACTCTCAAGAGACTGAGAGGGTTCCTCAGACTTACTAGATACTACCATAAGTTTGAGCCAAAATATGGGAAGATTACAACTCATCTTACAACAATGCTAAAAAAAATGCTTTATCTTGGAATGAGGCAGTGAAGAAGGCCTTCTTTGCACTAAAAAATCTATTTGTACAATGCCTGTGTTAGCCATGTTGGATTTCACTAAGACATTCGTGTTAGAATGTGATTCCTCTGGATGTAGCCTAAGACTAGTTGTATTGTAAGAAGGACTCCCATTGACCTTCACTAGTAAGAAATTATGTGATGAAAACTTGGGCAAATCCACCTATGAGAAAGAAATGATGGCTATCCTTCATGTAGTTGAGATATGGTGACCATATTTATTAGGGAGGTGTTTCTAGATCAAGACCGAACATCATAGTCTCAAGTATTTATTGGAATAATGGTTGTCCTCTCAAAAGCAACATAAATGGGTCACTAAGATGTTGGGCTATGATTATGTGATCATATATAAGAAGACCTGCGACAATGTGGTGGAAAATGCTTTTCCTAAGAAATTTGAAGAGGAGGGTTCACTCTTCACCTTATCCTTACCAGTCTTGATATGGCTTGATGAAGCACGACATGAATGGTTGGCATAGGAAAAATTTCAACGCCTCATTAAATAAATACAAGAAGACTCGAACGCTAGGCCCAAGTATACATGGAACCAAAATATCTTGAGGTATAAGGCGCACATTTTTCTCACCTCAGATTCGACCTTGAAGCCACGAATATTAAAGGAATTATATTCATCACCCATAAGAAGACACTACGGATTTCATAAAACTTATCAAATAATTAAGCACTCCTTCTTCTAGGAAGGCATAAAAAAAAGATATCCGTAACTTTGTTGCAGCCTGTGACACTTGCCAATGACAAAATGATGAAATGGTGAAGTCACCAGGTGTTTTGCAACCACTTCCCATTCCCAACCATATATGGACATACATCTCCATGGATTTCTTTGTGGGGCTTCCTAAGGTAGGTAATAAAACAATCATTATGGTGGTAATCAATTGTACAACCAAATGCACTCATTTTTATGCCTTACAACCAACTTTCACACCTTCACTGGTGGCACAAGTGTTCATGGATCAAATTTTTAAGCCCCATGGCATGCCCAATTCTACTGTAACTGATCATGAACCCACTTTTACCAGTAATTTTTTGCAAGAGATGTTAAACTTCAGGGAACTCAATTGAATTGCAACTGTAACACCCTGTTTTTGACCTCGGAATATAATAATATAAATATTAACGAAAGGGAACAGAGCCTATGGATGGGTGGAACATCCTTGGTATGCAGACAATCAGTTTACATTTCCAAATAAGTAATCACATGTGTATGAAATGTGTTGAATATTATTGAAATATGCTTAGCATAATTATTGTTGAATGCTTTATTTAATTGTATTAATTACTGCCATCATATGAATTATGGATCTGAATTAATGGAAATATAAATGCATTCCTATGGAGATAACTAGTAGAGCCTCCATATATGAATTATAATTATTTTTTGTTATAAATGTATAATTGAAATCAATATTATTAGAAGCAAAAATGTATTAGAAGAAAAAATGCAGTCATAGATTCAGTACCCCGTGGTTCGAAGTCAACGTGAGATCACTGGGTTTGTGACAACAACACTACATATCACCCTCAAATAGATGGTCAAAACAAAACGATCACTAAATGCTTGGAAACCTACTTGCGATGCTTTGCATCGGACATGCCACACCACTAGGCCCAATGCCTCCCTCTGTATGAATGGTTGTATTAACCACTTATCATGGCTCTAGCAAGATGATACCATATGCAGCAGTATATGGCCAAAACCCCTTATCAATGATTTTCTATGTACTAGGTACCTCCAAAGTTCAGGTAATCGACAACACACTCTATAGTAGAGAAGCCATTCTATGCATCCTTAAATACAATTTGGCTATGGCTCAAAACAAAATGAAACGACATGTCAATAAACAGCACTTTGAGTACTCCTTTGAAGTAGGGGATTAGGTGTTTCTTTGAATCCAACCTTATAAATAAACATCCCTCAAGGCCATCTCCATCAGAAGCTTTCTTCAAAGTCTATGGACCCTACACCATCCTTCGATGAATTGGGCATGTGTCCAACAAGCTCGCTTTTCCAGACCAATCCAAGATTCACATTGTCTTCCATGTCTCTTTCCTAAAAAAGTGGTGGGGTGTAATTGTAAAGTGCATACCAACTTACTAGAATTGGATGAGGAATGTTCTATTTAGCTTCAGCCGAAAACAGTCTTGGCTTCAAGGGAGTGATAATTTCAAATGTGCACAATCAAATAAGTTTTGATCTGGTAGAAATATATGATTCCATGGGATGCCACTTAGGAACCAACCAACATTTTACAACAATTTCCACAACTTTATTGTTGAGGACAATGTTTCTTTTGAAGGGGAGGGCATGTTAGGGTCCTACCTTAGCCCACCTTACTTTAAGAGTTAGTAATACATTGTATAAATCCATCTCTTTGAAATAATGACAAGTAAGTTAGTGTTCATTAATCAATGCAAAAAGGGCCACTTTATTAATTAATACCCACTACAAAATTGTAATTGTTAATTATTTGACCATGCCAAGTAGTTAGGGTTTTGGATATGAGAAGCCTATTTAAAGAGATACTAGGCTATGAAGAGTTTTGTTGAGAATTATTGTAAGGTCTCCCTACCTCAAGAGGCCTGTGAACATTGCTCCCCAAAGTATTTGTCACATTTATATTGACTAATGTTTCTTGTTCTTCTCTATAAATGATGGTTTATTGCATCTTAACCTCTATAGATCTTGTGTTGTTATAAGTTATAGGGATAAAGATCATGTTATCTAGGTTCAAATGTAATATGTTTGATCTCATATGTATAGATGTTTAAATTGTATTTGTTACTAGTAATATGTATTGTTCCACAGTGAATGGATCTACATCTTGTTGTGGGAGTTATGGAAACTACTATTTTCATAACCCTTGAAGATTTATACATGTTTTTCTAGATTTCATTCCAAAAGTATAGCAAGGTCCTAATCACAAATAAGATATACGGTAAAAGGGGTTTGCAATGGGCTAAAATGATCATGTTTTAGAATTTCTGTTTAGTAGAAATAATCATTTTGAGTTTTACAAGGTTGCAAAATAAGATAACATTTTAAATAAAATTCATCACTAATGACATTGATACACATCAACAGAAAGATGTTAAAACATTTGGTTAAACTTATTAGGTTGATTCTAAGAATTGTTGGAACACTTTGATGTAAATTCATAAGAGATTTGAGTCTCATCATGTTCATCATAAAGCAAAGGAAAAGTATTACGACATGTTCATCAAGTATTTTTGAAAGCATGTATGGTTAAAGATGTTACTTCATTTGGATATACAATTTTCCTTTCCAATATATATCTACTTCCCTTAGATGTTACTTCATTTAGATATACAATTTTCCTTTCCAATATATATCTACTTCCCTTTGTTTGTGGTTATTCAATTCCCCAATTAAAAGTTAGTGGAAACATAAGGAGATAAGGAATTGCATTGTTATTGTAATGTCCCCTCCCACCATACCAGTGGGATGGAGAGAACGTGATGCTAAAGCTGGGCATCGGCCCCATAATTACTAAATGAAGATTCACATAATATAAAGAGACATGGACATATGCAGATGTACATATATAAGAAACATAGTGGAAGTAAATTCAATTACACATTTATCATACATTCAAGATATTCATGATATTCATCAAATAAATACGTTGCAGAGTGAACAAAAGAGAGTACTTATCTTAAAGCAAAGTAGTCCCAAGCAACTGGCCATGCAACTGCAACGTTCCACCCAACCATAAGCCAATTGTGCTTGTCAATCTCACAACACAACTTCCACCCTCGAGCTGGGCATGATCTCTACAAGGAAAAAGGGAACAATAGACTCACACATATCCCAAAGATACACCAAAATCAGCCAAGCCAATCTACAGTTGGGTTTATCAGGCTACTAAGGCAATGGAAAGGGAGAATTGCTAAGCTAGTGAGCTCAACCCCAGAGATACGGAAACCCTCTGCAAGATCTATCTAGCTTGGTCCCCACAATACCTACACACTTGGCACAAGGAAGTATTCCCTTCACTACTGCACAGTCCCGCAGGCCATACCTTCCATTCTAGTGTTCTTCAAGGTGTGCATAGAAGAGCAACCAACCCTTTTGATCTTCTTGAGAGGTTACCTCCTCACTAGGTTTATCAAGCCAATTCCAGTCCACTTCCACTCCTAATTCTTGTTCACAAATTCCAACCAAAACAGGGATGCACACAACAGCAAAATCACAAGTGTTGGGTGTGAAGAAAAACATGGGAAACTAAAATGAAGTGGTAGATTGGGAATCAACCATGGGAGAGCAAAAATAGTTTCCTGAAAACGTTCATGGGTATTCCTAGGGCAGAAACGACCTCCATAAACTCCCAAAACATGAACCCCTTACTCCCAGCCACTGGGAAATACAAAAAAGAGCTCCCAACTATGGGAAATGCAGGAAAAATGGTAGAAAACGTGAAGGAGAACGACCTAGTAGCTCAGACTGCGTGAGAGAGGAAAGATAATGGGTGAAAAATGGATTTGGGCACAATTTCGTGGGTGTTTTCTTGCCCCAGAAGCAAAAGTACGTTTTCCCAGGTTGATGGCTTGCCCATGCACGAAATTGGCTGCCATACCTCTTCATTCCCAAGGCATTAACTGCCTCAACCAACTCTTAGAAGAATTAAATGATTGGGTGCATAAGTCAAAATGGGTAGTTGGGGTTCATTCATTGACATTTGGATTATCACCATTGGCTCAAGGGTTTGAATAATTTCCCTCCCTATTCCTTGTAGAATCATGCCCCCATCGCTTTGTTGCATTGCATAGCTAGTTGTGGGTATTTCATTAAAATCCATATTTACATGATGTCTTAATTTACATTGTACCTGTTTAGCACAGGAACCATAGGCATCTATTTTTAATTGTCGATACATAAAACGCTAAATCGATGGCGGGGCCTTTTCCTTGAGCTCCTCACCATGATTTAATATCGATATTTACATCATTTACAATCTTAATGCAATAGGGTCAAGATGGGGACATTACATTCCCCTCCCCTTACATCAGCATTGTCCTCAGTGCTCATCAAAATTGAACAAAAATGGATATGCCGCCCTCATGGCATCCTCCAGCTCCCATGTAGCCTCATCGGGACTGTAGTGCTTCCATTGCACCTTTACCTGTACGATGGCTCGGTTTCGGAGCAATGTTACCTTCTTGTCTAGGATGCGCAATGGGTTGGTTTGGAACTCTCCCTCGGATTCCACTTGGATCACATCCCAATTAATCACATGGTTAGGATAATGTACATATTTCTTAAGCAAAGAGACATTGAAAACATTATGAGCTCTAGTGCTAGCAGGAAATGCATGTCTATATGCAACTGGACCTATTCTTTCAAGCACTTCAAATGGCCCACAATATCTAGGTAATAGCTTGGCACAACTACCAAGCTTCAAGGAACTCTTCCTTGACCTCCCTCTGAGATACACATGATCCCCAACACTGAATTCCCTATGCACCCTATGCTTATTTGCATAGCTTTTCTGTCTATCTTGGGCTGCTTTTAAATTCTGCCTGATCTTTGCAACCTCTTGTTCCATTTCATTAAGATTTTCTGGCCCAAGTACTACAATTTTGTTCACTGGATCGTCCCAAGTCACTGGTGTCCTACACCTTCTGCCGTACAAAGCCTCATATGGACTCATTCCCAATGATGCTTGCTGCCCATTGTTATATGCAAATTCTACCAAGTGTAGATAATCCTCCCACTTGGATAGTTTGTCCATTACATACATGCGGAGTATGTCTTCAAGCACCCGATTTACTCTTTCCGTTTGCTCGTCTGTTTGAGGATGGTACGCGGTACTAAAGCTCAACTGTGTACCCAAATCTGCAAAGAGACCTTTCCAAAAATTGGAAGTGAACTTGGTATCCCTGTCAAAAATCATTGCCTTAGGCAACCCATGTAATTTGAAGATTTCCTTCATGAAAATATTTGCAATGGCATCGGCTTTATGTGTGGACTTAACCGGTATAAAATGTGCTGCCTTTGTTAACTTGTCCACCACAACCATGATGGAATCATGTTGCCTCACAGTCATTGGCAATCCTGTAATAAAGTCCATGGATATTACTTCCCATTTCCATTCTGGAATTGGCACTGGGAGCAATAAACTTGCTGGGTGTTGGTGTTCACCCTTTACCTACTGACATTCCATGCACTTAGAAATGTATTCAGCGACGTCCTTCTTCATCCCTAGCCAGAAATAATATTTTCTTGTTGTAGCAATTGTTTTCTGATATCCTGGGTGACCAGAGTATGGAGCTTTATGGATTTCATCCATAACAATCCTCCTCAAATTTGCCACATTTGGAATATAGACTCTATTCTTATAAGTAAGAAGTCTGTCTTCTTCCAAATGATATCCTTCATACTTCTTTTCAAGGTCTTGCTACTGCAATTTGTATTTTATCTGCACATACACTTCATCCTCAGCAATATGGTTAGCAATTTGTTGTCTCAAATCTGGTTGGCAAATACTAAGTGTTGCCACATGCATTTTATGTACTTTCCTGCTGAGTGCATCTACTACCTTGTTTTCTTTTCCTTTTATGTGTTTGATCTCAAAATCAAATTCACACAAAAATTCCAACCATCTAGCTATCCTAGCATTAAAAGTTGGCTGATCAAATAAGTATTTCAGACCACAATGGTATGTCCTTAACTCAAATTTCCTTCCCATTAAATAATGCTTCCACATCTTTAAAACATGTACTATGGCTGCAAGTTCTATATCATGAGTAGCATAGTTCTTCTCATGCTCCTTCAACTTTTTTGACTCATAGCATACCACGTGGTTGTATTGCACAAGAACTCCTCCAAGTCCTTGATTGCATGCATCGGTACACACCACAAAGTCTTTTTCCGGGTCTGCAATCTTCAAAATCAGTGCACTCGTAAGAAGATTCTTCAACCGTTGGAAACTTTCCTCACATCTTGGTGTCCATTCAAACTTTATCCCCTTCTTTTGCAAAGAAGTGATCGGGTTCGCGACCTTGGAGAATCCTTCTATAAACCTCCTATAGTAACCAGCAATGCCCATAAAAGATCTCACATCTGTCACATTCCTTGGAGTCAGCCAATTCATATGGCTTCAATCTTCTCAGGGTCCATAGATATTCCTTCATCTGAGATGATGTGACCCAAATAATGAATTCTATCTTTATAAAAGTCACATTTGCTCAACTTTGTATACATCTTATGCTCTCTTAGCAATTGCAATGTCATTCTCAAATGTTCTTCATGCTCTTCTTCATTCTTAGAATAGCTAAGAATGTCATCTAGAAATACAAGAACAAACTTGTCCAAATACTTGTTAAAAACATTATTCATGAGACACATGAATGTAGCTGGTGCATTTGTGTGACCAAACGGTACCACCACAAACTCATAGTGCCCATACCTTGTTCTAAAGGCTGTCTTATGAATATATTCCTCTTTGATTCTTACCTTATGGTAACCACACCTCAAGTCGATCTTTGAAAATACCTTTGCTCCTCTCATTTGATCAAAAAGGTCATCAGTTCGGGGCAATGGGTATTTTTTCTTCACATTAACTTTGTTCAGCTGCCTGTAATCAATACATAACCTGCGTGTCCCATCTTTCTTTTTCACAAATAGGATAGGTGCTCCCCACGGGGACACACTTGGCCTGATATATTTCTTTTCCAACAACTCTTGTAATTGCATTTTCAATTCTAGCAATTCCGGTGTACTCATCCTGTAGGGTGTCTTAGACACTGGTGCAGCTCCTGGCACAAGTTCAATTGTAAAATCAATGTCTCTCTTTGGAGGAAGTCCTGGAATCTCATCAGGAAAAACATCCCTGAATTGTTGCAATACATGATAGTCCTCCAATTTAAGAGTTTCATTCTCTGCTGCCTCTAAAACATGGGCTGCATACAATTGAAAACCCTTTCTAGAGAACTTTTTCAGCTGCATGGCTGAAATATGCCTAACAGAAGTCACCTTTGGAATTCGTTTTACAACCCTTGGGTTTCCTTCTTCATCCATGCATTCAAACGTCTTATTGTAGCAGTCAAGTTTAACCCCGTGTGCTTCTAACCAATCCATTCCAATGAGAATATCATAGGAACGCAGTGGTAATATATTTAGATTTGCGTAGGTGAATAGCCCATCCATCTCTAATGGACACTTCTCTACAATTTCATTAACTTTTCTCTTGGTTCCAGTGGCTAGTTGAACTAACCAAGATTTACTATGCTTTAATTTCTTAAAATCACAAATCTCAACAATTTTAGGAGTGACATAACTGTGAGTAGATCCAGGATCAGTCAAAATAGAAACATATTGCTTAGCAATCTTACCTTCAACTTCAACCACCGTTGATTGATGATCTGCCTGGCGGTCGTCTAGTGCTGCATAGATTTTAGGGATTGTCCTCGCCACTTGACCCACAATTTCAGCTCCTTGGATGTTGTGGACTTGATTCGCATTCCCATTTCGATGTGGACAGTTCCTAAGCATGTGGTCTCCTCCACAACCCCAACATTGAAGTGGTTCTCTTGGCTCCTTTGGATCTCTTGGCTTGTCTCCCATCATCCTTGTTGGCTTAGTCACAACCTGTGATGGCTGCCTTTGCTGATTTATGAATTGAGGAGGTTTGAAACCTTTCTTCCTTTGGTCAAAATTCTCATTTTTCTTATCCTTCCATGCCTTATGGAATTCTGGTTTGCTTTTGTTTTAATCAAAGCAAGACTTGGCCTTTCTCATGGCCTCCTCTAGAGTTCGAGGTTCATCAAACTCAATTCTGTCTTTATATGACTGGGGAATTCCACTTAGAAAGCGCTGAATTTTCACCTTATCATCTCGAATATACCTGACATATCTCAGCAGCTCCAAGAATTTGTTTGCATATTCTTCCATGGTCAATTGTCCCAATTTTAGCTCATGGAACTCTTTGATCTTATCATCATAGTACCTATCAGAGAGGTACTTCTGCTTGAAGTATTTCTTGAACTACTTCCACACAATCTTTCGTTCATTGATCTTCCTCCCTTGCCTGATGTGATCCCACCATATAGATGCTCTTCCATTCAAGTTGAAGATGGCTACCCTTGCCTTCATATTTACCGAGTAGTCTTGGACTTGGAAATAATTTCTCATCCCAAGAAGCCAAGCTTCAGCTTCTTTACAAGACTTTACCTCTCCATCAAAAGTAGGAGGTTTTGCCTTCTTAGACTCCCCATGCAAATTGCTCTTGTAGTACTTCTTCCTCTTACTTCTGCGAGATGAAGACTTGAACCCTCAATGGATTCTTTGGGGTCAGATGATCCATTATAAGATATTTCTGGAGTATATGTTCTGTTTGTAGAAACTCTTCTTGAGCTACTGGCCCTCTTGCGGGAATTCCTCCGAGAACTACTCCCACCCCTTTCTGGATTTGATGTCTGATGCCCAGAGTTTATTTTCCTTTGGATGTCTGTCAAACTCTACAGCATGGCTGCATTCAAATGATTTTGTTCTTCCTGAGCTTTAATAATCCTTTCATTATCTTCTCTACAACTTTGCAACTCCACCCTTAAGCTCCTCATGGTGGCTGCAATACCTGGGGGAGTCTCTTGATTTCTCCTCCCATTAGATTTTGTTTCAGCATTCTCAACATGTATGTTCTCCCCCATGGCATCTGTCTCGGGCTCATAGGGATCCTGTGCATCATCCATGATGTTGATTTTCTTGGCCCAAGATCAAAATTTCCAACTGCACTATCTGGGATGCTGCTTGTGGGTATGATTCTACAAAATGTGTTTATCAACACAATTGTTAGCTACATTTTATTCTTAGAAATTCATAAATTACTTTCATGCACGTGGGAAAATATTATATTGACAATTTGTCAAATCATAGACTTTTCTCACAATCAACAACATATGAGGGGGACGACGGACAACCTCGCCGAGTTCTTCCGCCGTTGCGGACCAACTCGCCGAGTTCTTCTGCCGTTGCGGAACAACTCGCCGAGTTCTGGCGCCGAAAGACACTTAGAAAAATTTTAAAATTTTTCTTCCTTTCCCCGGGCATTTCCGTAACTCCATCAGCGCAACTCAGCTAAATTTTTCGACCGTGTCGGCTTCACTCAATGAGTCTCGCCGATCCGTTTCGGCTCCACTTAGCGAGTTCCGCCGAAAATTTTCCATCTTTTTTCGGCGAACTCAAATTTTCCGGGTGATCCATTGCGGAGCAACTCGTCGAGTTACGCCAGTCCGTTTCGGCTCCACATAGCGAGTTTCGTCGAAACGTATTGCAAAAATCCATAGACTTTGCCGCCATAGTCTTAGAAAAAATTTCAAAAACCCTTAGAAAAATTTTGAAATTTTTCATTCCTTCTGTGATGATCGCTTCTCAAGAGGAGGTGATCTTACCTCTGCAATTATCCAACTTAGCCCATTTAGGCCTAATATTGTAACCTGTGGTGATCAAGAAGGGATCTCCCCTTTGTAACTGTGATCAGATTTGGCCCATAGAGGTCTAATGTTGTAGCCTATGGCTCTGATACCAAAATGTAATGTCCCCTCCCACCATACCAGTGGGATGGAGAGAACGTGATGCTAAAGTTGGGCATTGGCCCCATAATTACTAAATAAATATTCACATAATATAAAGAGACATGGACATATGCAGATGTACATATATAAGAAACACAACGGAAGTAAATTCATTTACACATTTATCATACATTCAAGATATTCATGATATTCATCAAATAAATACATTGCAGAGTGAACACAAGAGAGTACTTATCTTAAAGCAAAGTAGTCCCAAGCAACTGGCTATGCAACTGCAACGTTCCACCCAACCATAGGCCAGTTGTGCTTGTCAATCTCACAACACAACTACCACCCTCGAGCTGGGCATGATATCTACAAGGAGAAAGGGAACAACAGACTCACACATAGCCCAAAGATACACCAAAATCAGCCAAGCCAATCTACAGTTGGGTTTATTAGGCTACTAAGGCAATGGAAAGGGAGAATTGCTAAGCTAGTGAGCTCAACCCCAGAGATATGGAAACCCTCTGCAAGATCTATCTAGCTTGGTCCCCACAATACCTACACACCTGGCACAAGGAAGTATTCCCTTCACGACTACACAGTCCCGCAGGCCATACTTTCCATTCTAGTGTTATTCAAGGTGTGCATAGAAGAGCAACCAACCCTTTTGATCTTCTTGAGAGGTTATCTCCTCACTAGGTTTATCAAGTCAATTGTGGTCCACTTCCACTCCTAATTCTTGCTCACAAATTCCAACCAAAATAGGGATGAACACAACAGCAAAATCACAAGTGTTGGGTGTGAAGAAAAACGTGGGAAACTAAAACGAAGTGGTAGACTGGGAATCAACCATGGGAGAGCAAAAATAATTTCCTGAAAATGTTCATGGGCATTCCTGGGGCAGAAACGACCTCCATAAACTCCCAAAATGTGACCCCCTTTCTCCCAGCCACTGGGCAATACAAAAAGGAGCTCCCAATTATGGGAAATGCAGGAAAAATGGTAAAAAACGTGAAGGAGAAAGACCCAGTAGCTCAGACTGCGTGAGAGAGGAAAGACAATGGGTGAAAAATGGATTTGGGCACAATTTCGTGGGTGTTTTCTTGCCCCAGAAGCAAAAGTACATTTTTCCAGGTTGATGGCTTGCCTATGCATGAAATTGGTTGCCATACCTCTTCATTCCCAAGGCATCAACTGCCTCAACCAACTCTTAGAATAATTAAATGATTGGGTGCATAAGTCAAATGGGTAGTTGGGGTTCATTCATTGACATTTGGATTATCACCATTGGCTCAAGGGTTTGAATAATTTCCCTCCCTATTCCTTGTAGAATCATGCCCCCATCTCTTTGTTGCATTGCATAGCTAGTTGTGGGTATTTCATTAAAATCCATATTTACATGATGTCTTAATTTACATTGTGCTTGTCTAGCACAAGAACCATAGGCATATATTTTTAATTGTCGATACATAAAATGCTAAATAGATGGCGGGGCCTTTTCCTTGAGCTCCTCACCATGATTTAATATCGATATTTACATCATTTACAATCTTAATGCAATAGGGTCAAGATGGGGACATTACAGTTATGATAAACACTATGTTCAGTATTAACTATTGTTGTTGACCACCATATTTGAAAGGATCTTTGGAAACAAATTATGGGAAATATTGAGAACTTGAAAACACTTCATTAAGCATGTGAATCATCCATTATATTCAATCCCAAATTAGATATTGTCACATCTCACGCACAAATTAATCTGGGTCTCCCACGAAGACCGGAGGCACACTTTCTTAATTTGTTGACTCCAACAACTTACTCGATACACTAGGAGCTGTATAAACACTAACTAAAACGCCCTCGACTCGTCGGAATCCGGCAAGTAATTCTGGTCAAAATAACAATTTGGAGTGCTCAGATTCCAATTTCGACGATCTGGGTAGTTTTAAAATTGGGTAATTAGTCTAGAATAACAATCCCAATAGCTGAAATTACCAAAATTGGAAAATAGAAATTTCTAGCAAGAATTTTAACCATTTTTTCTCCCAAAACCGCTAGAAAAGTGGGGCATTTTGGTTGTCTTTTATCCTACGCAAATACACTACGTTCTTTCCCCACAAGGGTGACTTTCTTGAACTCTCTAAATTTTCATCGTACAAAGATGGCTGAAGAAGAAGAGGCAGTCATAGTTTAACGAGCTTCCACTTGCCTTGACTTTCAAGTTTTAGTTTTTCAAATAAATTTGCAGAGTCCTTTCCCTGTAATCTGTTAAGCACTAGAATCTATACACTAAAATAGTTGCACGTTAGCCGATATTTTCTCGAGAGCTAGTATACACAGATTGTTGGATCCTAAATTTATATGGACAATGGACATTGACTTGGCATCTAGTTTTTTAGTTTTATGATTTTTATTTTTTATTATTGAAAAAAAATTATATATATATATAATTTTAAAAAAGGGCCTATAAAATTATTAATTATTAATTTTTTATTATTTGAAATAAAATAATATATATATGTGTGTGTGTGTGTGTGATTTTAAATGTTGGCCTGTAAAACTAGTTTTCATGAGAAAATGCTAGCACATAAAGTGTTTTAAAGATTAAAAGCAATGAGATAACATAAAAAATGTGGCAAATTGGTAATCTTAAGTATAATATTAGTAAACCATGGGGCTAAGGTCTCGGACTCAACGATAGAGTCAAACAACTTGTTAGTTGCGGTCCTAGGATCCAATCCTGCAGGTCTTCGCGAATGGCAGACGCCCCTTCGACTTGTTGATGAATCGGGTACCAATTTTAGGCTGGCCCCGATATTTCCCCGGTTATATATATATATATAATCTTAGTAAACAAAAAGTAAAAGATTACAAAAAGAATGAGATAATATAAAAAATGGTGGCAAATTGATAATCTTAAGCATAATTTTAGTAAATACCAAATAACGAAGTGTTAAGTAGGGTTGGAATTTGACGGGAATTTTGCCCGTCACAAGACATTTTTCCCGTCAAATACATGCAATTTTTTTTTCAAACCATCTAGTTAAACGAGAAACTAATTATGCAGAACGTGTTTTTGCCGGTCAATTGTTTTTATAAAGCATCATTAGTTTTAATTAACAAAGTGTAACCCATAATCAGCAGTGAGTTTGTAAGTATTTCAACATATACTCATTACTACTTTAACAACAATAAATATGTAGAATCCACTCAATAAACCATTTTGTGCATCTATGAGGCTAGAACTTTTGTGGGAATCTAAGAGATAAAATTAGCATGGGAAGAACACAATACCTATTGTCTTATGACCCGAATCTTGTAGGGCATGGTTATTTTGAAAATTAGTGGTTTTTAGCAAATTCTTGTTGTCAGCGTGTGAGTGGAAAATTTCTTGTGCTTTTCCTACTATGAATTTTGTGGATCCCCTATTGCAAGCTAATGTCTCTTGCTACAAATTTATGGGTCTTCTTTACATCCATCTATCGGATTGGTCTATGTCAATTGATTGCTTTCATTCTAGTATAGAGGATCATTGCTTTGCATACTTTCTAACCTGTTTAGTATAGAGGATCATTGCTTTTATAGTGGTTAAGCCGCTATTGGATATTGTCAAGTGTATCAAATTAAACATGGTCCACTAATGTGGGATCCTTCTTTAAATGGGCACAAAAACTACGGGCTCTAGAGAAATTGAATATGGAAATAGGGTATTTCTCTTCCACTGCTACGATATGTGCCTTTGTAGGTTATTATGGTTATGTGCCTTACTCTGTACCTAGAAGATATGAATATATAACTAGTTTTGGGTCAACAAGACCAACTTAGGGGTGTTACTGGTGGAAAAACAAAAATCTCCTACGCCTATGAAATGATAGGTGCTCCTGGTTGTGATGCCTTTATTTCTACAACTCCCTTGCTTTATTCCTCTTATTAAACTTAGTAAATGAATGTATATATTAGGTACTTGTAAACAATTTAATCTGGAAGCTTACTGTGAATTTTGATGCACACGTTTACCGTGTGGATTTGAGATTCAACACTATTTGGGTGTTCTGTATTTGTTTTTCTTAGTCCTAATTATCAAAAACTTGTCCAATGTGTAATATAATGCAATAACTGTCCAAATGTTAGATGTTTTGGACTTTCTCTTAAAAGTGTGTATGTTTCAGGATTTGTTTGTAATAACAGTAGTGCATATAATATAGATACATGTGCTCAATAAAGATTGAAACACTCATAGGTAATCTTATTAGAGGTTAATATGTGCATATGTTGAAATTCGATGGATTTTTTTTATCTTCCCAGTAAATTAGGACAAGGTTTCCATCAATTTAAAGCGAGTCTCTAATATGTCCTTCATTATGTCAGTGGTTACCATGTCTATACTCCCTTGCATTTAAATTGTTTGTATTTTATTTTCTTACTCATGTATTCAGATTGTTTACTTCATTTTATTTTTGTTTACAGGAAGCATCTTGTGCAAATATCCCTTAGTTACAATGCTACATAAACGTTATGTTTGTAATGCTACTCTCTTCTTTGGGGATAGATTCTTGAAATTGATTGTTTCTATATAAAATGCAATGAACCTCACATAAAAATCCCTTCAGATTTGATACATAAATTTTTTGCCAACTACAACTTATGTTTTTGTTTATCATATGTGTGCATACGCTAAAACATTTGTATAAAGAAGCTACTTCAATTAAGGTGGCCAACACTGTGTTGTGTAATATATACAACATGATTGGAATCCATCACTAACATTTCATACACATGTCATTTAGACTAGTACATGATAGACTTTAATTACAACCTGGCAATAAGAATTTTAAAAGTAGTAGAATTTGAAGCATTTATATTAATCTTACTTAGCACCTCTTGCCAAAGCAGTTGCTCTTTCTCTTTCTTGCAAGAGCAGGGGACAATGTCACCTCGTGGCTCTTGTTTTCCATTATGATTCACCCAAATTCCATAGGATTAAAATTTTTTACTCTAAAAATCGCCAAAATTGTACAAAAAAATATAAAACCCTTACAAATTTGAATATTTTTTAAAAATATCGCCAAAATATTTATGGGGTGAAATTTTACAATTAGTAAGATTCGCCAAGATTTCTACACTTTAAGAAAATTATAGATCTTTAAAATTTTCCCTGGTATTATGTATTGTTCCACAGTGACTAGATTTACATCTTGTTGTGAGAATTATGGAAACTACTATTTTTACAACCCCCGAAGATTTATACATTTTTTTTCTAGATTTCATTCCAAAAGCATGGCAAGGTCCTAATCACAAATAAAATATACGGTGAGGGGTTTGTAATGGGCTAAAATGATCCTGTTTTAGAATTTATGTTAAGTAGAAATAATCACTTTGAGTTTTACAAAGTTGCAAAATAAGATAACATTTTAAAGAAAATTCATCACTAATGACATTGATGCACATCAATCGAAGGATGTTAAGACATTTGGTTAAACTTATTAGGTTGATTCTAAGAATGGTTGGAGCACTTTTATGTAAATTCATAAGACATTTGAGTCTCATAATGTTCATTGTATTTTTTGAAAGCATGTATTGTTAAAGATATTTCATTTGGATATACAATTTTCCTTTCCAATATATATATACTTCCCTTTGTTTGTGGTTATTCAATTCCCCAATTAAAAGTTAGTGGAAACAGGTTATTCAATTCCCCAATTAAAAGTTAGTGGAAACATATGGAAACATAAGGAGAAAAGGAATTGCATTGTTATGATAAACACTATGTTCATTATTGTTGTTGACCACCATAGTTTCCAAATCATGGGAAATATTGAGGAACTTGAAAACACTGCATTAAGCATGCGAATCATTCACTATATTTATATTCAATCCCAAATTAGATATTGTCACATCTCACACAAATTAATCTGGGTCTCCGAATAAGACCGGAGGCACACTTTCTTAATTGGTTGACTCCAACGACTTAGTGGACACATTACGTTGTTGCCCCACAGGG
This sequence comes from Larix kaempferi, assembly GCA_027924585.1. Taxonomy (NCBI): domain Eukaryota; kingdom Viridiplantae; phylum Streptophyta; class Pinopsida; order Pinales; family Pinaceae; genus Larix; species Larix kaempferi. The sequence goes on along the minus strand of BSBM01000088.1, from coordinate 12,453,678 downwards.
GTGACTTTAGTGGACACATTACGTTGTTGCCCCACAAGGGTGACTTTGGAGTCCTTCCCTGTAATCTGTCCAGGACTAGAATCAATACACTAAAATGACTTTGGAGTCCTTCCCTGTAATCTGTCAAGCACTAGAATCAATACACTAAAATAGTCGTTATATAAGTGCGTGGGTGAGAAGCAAAGTGTGCTGAAGTCCAACCCAAACGTGACAAGAGGAAGACGATATAAAAGAGAAGCCAACGAAAACCCAATACACTTGATATGTGCCTAATGCTCGGTTGTTTTCATCTTTGCACATTTGCCTACTATATACAATGAAGCTTTTGCACAACGCTTCCCCTCCTCTCTACGAGACTAAGACCTCAATATATATCATTACTATTATCATCAAAGTCTGGCTGCCAACAACATAGCTCGTTGGCTTGTATCCATTGACGATAAGCTCTACATGTTATCCACCACCATGCTCACAGTGTGAAAGAAATCTCCGATGTTCAACTGCAATGGTTTCACTTTGTTTGATCTGAGAGAGGACCTGGTGTTCAGAGTGGACAACTATATTCGTTCCAATTCCAAGCACCAAATGATGTCTCTTCTCACATTGCAGCAATGAAAGGTATACAAATACATATAATAATATTTGTCTCTGTGTTTTCAATGGTTCGCTTACGCTTACTTATTTTGTAATGAGCAATAATATCTCTGCAACAGATTAATAAAGAGCATTGAAGTTTATTGTATGTTAATTTGCAAAGATTGGGTCTGCAAAATGGATGTAAAGGATTCATTGCAGAATCCCCGGATTCCTAGGAAACCATAGTTTATGATGAAAAAACTAGATCCCTTCATGGCAACATAGATTACTGACGTAGAATATGTATATACATGATTTAGATCACTGGATAAATTACTTTTCAGCTTCATTTAAATTTCAAACATGAAAAGATATTTGTTTGCAGCAGTGGGATCTCACCAAGGATACAAAACTGGTTTTTTTTGCAGCCAGGACAAGGATTTAATCAACATCAATCTTGTGGGCAGTCTTGATTGATGCTAGTACTTAGATAGGTGCATATGTAGAATAGAAGTTGCAGGGTATAATATATGGTCTTATAACATTTGTGTTGTCAAGCAAATTGTTAGTACTTAGATATGTGTTGGTCGTCGAGTGTGCCCCAAGAAGTCTCTGGGTCTTTCTACTATTAATATTTGGGTGGCTAAGTTGCTTCATCATTTTCAATGGATCCGTAGTGCTGAATATCTAGTATCATGACAGTGGCATTGCCAATCTGACGGTGGCAGTTCTGATTCGTCAACGTTGAAAAGGTAGAGGAAACCTGCTCACGTGTACGTACCACGTGTGATGAAGGGTTCAACTTCCTGGAGCACGATCCATTTAAATCGCTCAGTAACAACCATAGAAACAGAGTTCAAAATGTATTACCAGATTTATATTCAGCTTATACTGAAACAATGTTTACCCGTAGTATGCATGACTTTTTAAAAGTGTTTGATCCTTGAATCGCTATTGTGAAAGGAAAAGTTTAATAGTCCGATCCAGACTTGATTATTAATTACCTTATCTTATTCAGATTCAACTAATATGAAATTTAGATAAAATACAAAGCTTGCTATCCAAATGAACTCTTGCATAATTCTTTTATGCAGAACGGAATGTTTCTCTTTAAGAGACATAATAGATGAGATCAGATTCTTTTTGTTTTGAAAGCTCGGATGACAGATAACATCCTTATTCTACGAATTGAAAGTTTAACAAATCCATTTTATCCCGGGTATTAACGCATACCTTTCGATCTCAGTAAGTCCGGTGAAGGCTTACTATACTTGGATCGATTTATTCACAGATCCACAGGTTATCGTGAACAATAACTCTGAAAAATATAACAGATTAAAAAATATTGCCAATACATTCAAATAATCTTTACATGCGAAATAGTAAATAGTTCAAATTACATCAATGCGAAATAGTAAATAGTTCAAATTACATCAAAGTGAGAGGGAATACTGATCCCAGCATCATTTTTAGAGTGTTACATATCAAGGGCAAGAAAACAGCCCAAATCACATAGACTAAAAGTTCCAGAAACTATGCCACAATCATACGAGGCTCATACATTCGCCAAAACAGAGCTTCTACACATGGCAGCGGCCCTGCCCACAATAATCATACAGCATAGTAAAAAGTACCGTGACCCCATGGGTCAAAGGACCAAGGATCCGTCACAGAAAACATACATAAACAAGATATATAGTGCCGCATAAACTGAAGATCATAAGACTAACAAGTAGTTGGTGGAAAAGAGTCTATGAACCTGCAAAAATGATATACTGCATAATATAAATCATATATCCGCTAATAATACCAAAAAAATACCAAAAAACAGAAAGGCCAATCCAATGCAAATCTATCGAGCCACGAGATATATTAAGATCCCCGTGCCATTCCTCCCACATGATGATCCCCGCCAAAGAATTCAAAGCCATCTTGGAGAGATGATCAGCGTCCATATTCACCTCTCGGAAAATATGAAAAAAATGAATATGCTCAAAGACGTTGATATACTTTCTGACTGCAGCCAGCCAGTGCGCAAGAAGCATCACATTGATTGGGGAGACGCCCTTTGCCCAAGAAATGATGGATGAAGAGTCACCCAGAATTAAGAGGGATGATACACGTTTGATTCGTGCAAAGTGTAAGAGGAGCCAAAGAGCACATAATTCACTGCGGGTGTTTGTACCAATCCACAAATTAAGATGGATGCGAAAGAAAACAGTGTTGGTAAGGTGCAAAACTACACCAGCTCCACTAACACCCGTGCCCCCAACCGCAGCACCATCAAAGAACCCACAGGGGTATGCCAATACCGGAGGAGCCACCCGACATTCAGGACTTCTATTGTTCAAAGTATGTCGACCACCAGGAGGATCAGATAGAGAAATGTATTCATTATAAGTAGCAATAGTCCGGCTGCAAATCCAATCCAGGTGAGGAATGGTACCCTCAAAGATTCGCCTATTACGTGCCATCCAAATTTCCCACATCATAAAGCATGGAAGTTCTGCCCAAGAATGTGAGTCCCGAATCCACGTTCCAAGACAGTCGATCAGTGAGGATGATCGCCAGATAACTTGGATACCAAGGGTAGATGCAACTAAAATCCATAAGCCTCCTTATTAGGTAGTAATGAATAGAGAAATTCCAACAGATTATTAGTAATAAAATTACTTGAGATAATAGAAAGGTACTTGGAATGAAACTCTGAAAACTGGCTGCTTGGAGACAAATATAGCGAATCTTGAATATGTGCAGGAGATTATCCCTGCAGTCAAGATGTATGTGGATCCACCTTTGTGGTTTAGTGATGTGCCGTAGAGTAGCACAGATGAAAACACGGTGACGAACAGGTCAAAACTTCCATAAGAGCAAAGCTTTTGACAAGACCTGAACGCAGAGCATAATGAATGCAGCCATACCGAAAGCAGAAATCTTGCTAGCAACGTAAATGCACACATCAAAACAAAGCACAAACCTTAGCACGAGCGGTACATTGGGACACTAGAGAGGGTGACGTAGCTGGAACACTTGGCAAGTGAAATCCCCACGTTAGTTTCACAGGCTGATGTCACCTCTCACCAATCAATCAAAATTAAAATATTAAAAATAATCAAAACATAAAAATTGTTTTGCAAAGCTAAAATTTTGTTCATCAAAAAAATTGATTTTTTGAATTTCCTGCAGCTAGCTAACTAATATAGGGAAAATGATTTGTTATGGACATAATAATAGTAAAATATTATATATATATATATATGTGTGTGTGTGTGTGTGTGTGTGTGATTTTAAAGAATGGTCTCTAAAACTAGTTTTTATGAGAAAATGCTATCACATAAAGAGTTTTAAAGACTAAAAGCAATGAGATAACATAAAAAAAATGTGGCAAATTGGTTATTTTATGTATAATATGAGTAAACACAAAATACAAGATTACAAAAATAAAATAATAATATTTATTAATTAAAAATGATTATTTAAAATCAAACAATTAAAATATATATATTTCATTAAAATTATTAAACAATATTATTCTATTACTGTTTTGGAGCTATTAATATTTTGGAGATATGTGTATGTGCCCACCTGTTATTAGCAACAACCACATTAATAATATTAATGTGTTTGAATACATCTACATCCGTAAATGGAGCACACACTTTTCATATTAATGTTTTTTCCTATGGTATGTGTCCCATTTATGCCTATCGGCGTATTCAAACACATTAATTATTAATGTGGTTGTTGCTAGTATAAAAAATGGTGGCAAATTGATCATCTTAAGCATAATTTTAGTAAATACAAAATAGCAAAGTGTTAAGTGGACTTTTCGAATATTATGAGAAAATGGTGACTATTACTCATGGATATTAATGGCTTACTTTATTTAGAAAATTCTAAAAATGATATATCATATGTTGGATTGCAAAATCCCCTCAATACTTAAACACAATATCAATTTTGGAAACAACAGTTCCTGCTCTTTGAACTATGGACTTACCACATGATATATTAAACCTCATGCATTCCACGATACCATCAACATTGGGAACCTTCAAGGGGAAACCCATCTCTTCACCCTCCCACAATGATAGACTGTCAAAGGGATTCAAATGGTTTACATTCTACATTTTGGACGAGACATAATCATCCAAACTTTTATTTCTTAGCTTTTTGTGGGTATCACTGATCTCGACTGATTCGGAAGCATTCGGATTTGGGAATGGAGGTAGAGAGTGATGGCCCAAAACCCCATGCTAGATAGAGTGATGGTAGCTTCTAGGAAGGTCTCTCTCCACCATGTAGCTAGTGGGGGCTTCTTTTGAGTCGGACCTAGAGAGGTATTAGGAACTTTTATGATTTTTTAGCTTGGATAGCTAGTCAAGGATAATGAGTTTGGTGAGTCTTTCCCTTTTTCACAACTTTAATTATTGTTTTGATGTGTTAGGGCATGTAATGCTTGTCCTAAAAGACCAAGTCTTGAGAGCATGGAGGACTCAATTTTATTAGTAGGTGACAATCCTCAATTCTATGATAGAGACATAGATACTGAAATAAATATTGAGGAGATTAATATATAGAAATTTGGATGTTTGATAACATAATAAACACTGGAAATAGGTGTTGAGGAGATTAATATATTAAAAATTTGGTTGTTTAATAACACAATCTCTTGTCATAATATATAAAAATATTTCAAATATTTGGAAATTTCAACTCTAGACAAAGCTTTTTCTAAAAACAACGATTAAATAACCATATCATTTTAGTTCATATGAAATTGCCAAATGACACTAATATTCTTTCTAAACAAATCCCACCAAGACACTTTATTGAAATAAAATAATATCTTTAAAATTTATTTAATGTATAACCATTCACACCATTTCAAAAAACAACCCAAAGACTTTGAACACTTCGAAGGCCCATAAGATATAACTTCATGACAACGCACAATGCACACTTTGGAAAAATCCCTTAATTAAACCTTAGTTGAGGTACATACCATCCAAAATTTAATCACAACTACTTCTACTTATATTCAAAGGTGTAAGTCTCTGTAAATGTTCTAACAATTATTAATAGTAAGATCAATCAATTTATAATCCCAAATGATCCCAAAGATCTCAAGAATAAATATGTTAAAGCCCTTTTAATCACCATTTTACAACAAATTGGAGACGTGGTTAGCAAAAGTGGGATAGGCCTTTATTCATCTATCAACATCTTACTATTCCCATTAATGTATCACTAAATACTAAAACACCAACTCATTTAGAGTTCCCACTTGAAAAATTCAACAAATGTCGACATGTCCGAGTGGTTAAGGAGACAGACTTGAAATCTGTTAGGCTTCGCCCGCGCAGGTTCGAACCCTGCTGTCGACGAAAAGTCTTTTAATGAAATTTTCCAGCGTTAATTCAGCAACTATTCCCCATAAATTTGTTTGCCTGCAAGTCGATTTCATGCTTATTTGCCGGCCTAGAACCATAATAATTACAAGTATGTTTTTGTAAACCATGTTAGTATGATTAAATAATAGCTTGCATTGAACTTCTCCTGAAATAGCTCTTTAAATTCTGAATATCTCTTTGTCCGTCATTAATTTATGTGTTCTTTTTTTAGTAAAGTACACAAAAGTACCAACAAGTTGTTGATGATAATTGTTACTATTCATTAAAATCAACTTTGATTTATTGTATTTTAAGAAAAATGATCAAGAATTAATTGGTTTGCTTTGGCATTGTATTTTTATGCTTGAATTTTTTTTAGGTAGGTAGCATTACAAATATTTTGAACTTGAGATCTAATGTGGACATACATAAGACAATCTAAGAAAAAAAAATTTGTATTTCCTACATTTTTAGTATCACAAAAATGACGAATTCTTGCATCCACTAATAAAAAAGAATACTTAATAAGTAATTTGACCCAAACATAAAAATTTAGAACAAGATTTGCAATCCTCCATATAAAACATTTTTAATATAATAAAAAGCACACTTAAATTGTAAAATGACAATATTATCATACAATATAAAACTTGCATCCCAAAAAATTAATGAGAAACCCCAACAATCATTATGTAAGTGCTTATGAATTTCTCATTTCTCATTTCATACTTCAATTGTAAAATAACAATTCTATCAAACAATTCAAAACTTGCATCCCAGGGAATTAATGAGAAAACCCAACCATCATTATATAAATACTTATGAGTTTCTCATTTCATTTCAACATTCATGTCAAGATGATTTCCTATAATAATAAAATAATATATGACCTTAAAATAATATATGAGAAAACCCAACAATCATTATTATATAAGTACTTGTGAGTTTCTCATTTCAACAATCATGTCGAGATGATTTAAATAATATATAAAGTTATAGTATCAACTCTATTGACATGTTTAACAAAAAGATAAGAATATGAATCGCAAAAATTAAAACAAGAGTTGCTTGGAGCATAATCCTCACCTTTTAAAAATAAAAAATGATTATAAAATATTTATTTTATAAAATAAAAAATGATTCTAACATATTTATTTTAAAAACGGTATGGTATTTAGTTTTAAATTATTAAAATTCTCAAAAATTTAAATAAAAAATTAATATAAATACATGCAAAATTAGAAAATTCAAATAAATAGATAAAATTATTTAGTTTAAATTTAAAAGAAATTACACAAATTTAAAAATAAAAAATGAAATCTTAAAAACTGCATATAATTTTCTATACCTAACATCAAAAAAGTATAAATTTATCATTAAAAAATATAACCTCTAGTTTATGTAAAGAGACAACAAGAACAATCTCTCCTATGAGCAAGTATGATAGAAAATTAACCAATTGAACAGTGCAAGCGTCAAAGTGGAGCACACTTAGTTGCACTGAGACTAGCATCAATATGGCATACATTGAAAAAAATGGCAAGAAATTAAAAGCCATGAAATTAGGGAACAATACTTGGAAACTCATCATACTTTACAGAAGATGTTCAAGAAAGGCTTCTAAATCCATTAGAATCTTAAAAGCTATAAAACTACGTAAAAAAAACTAAACAAGTTCTCTTAACTCACCCCAATGTCTAATGTGAAGTTTTCTTGCAAATAATGAGCTTCCTTTAAGTTCAAAGAAGATCATTACAAATGACCTTTTCAATGCACTCAAGGGATGAACCATCAAAATCACCCACGACCTTCAATTGGACCTAACCACTTATTCATATGCCCCCAAGGAAATTGAGCTTTGGTTGGTGTCCTTACAAGTTGCCACCTCCACTGTTGAACCACTACTCCATCATCATATCTTATTCTAGTCTGAATATTGATGAAAGAATGGACAAGAAATTACAATAAATTCAATTTACATTGTGGACAGTGCACCGGGTGAACTTCCAATATGCTGTCAATATAAGAAATTCAATGAAAGGAATTTATGCTTGTCACCTCTGCTCACTCAGCCACGTGGATGAATTTTTACTGTTGAGATTGATTTGCACAATAAATCAATGGTTGATTTACAATAGGATAAACAAGTAATTCTGATATAATTAGTTACGATTGAACATCTCAAGGAAAAATTACAATAACAAATTACAATAGCACACAGTAATTATGATATAATCGGTTACAATTGAACATCTCGAGGACAAATTACAAAAGCACACAAATCTAATATGGGTGAATAGGACAGATCTAATTGATAAGATGAATATTGTCAAGCACTTGATTATATAAACATGTAAAATGTGACAGCTGACAAGTTAATAATAGAAACAATTTTCTTTATTTTGTCCTTTTAAGGAACAATATTTCATATGCTTCACAAACTCAAAATTACAATATAACTAACTCCAATGCTCAAGATGACTAAAAAGCATTCCACTCATTCATATATTTGTTGTGTCATCCTTCTTAGATTCTTAGACCCTCCTTCCCACTGTACAATCTCAGTAGCCAAGAGAATACAATGCCATAATATAATACCACGTAAATGCAAAAGGGAAAAAATCAAGACATACTCTATGAAAACCAGATCTAGATAGAACAAAGAATCCTCATATACAAGTTGGAAATTTGTAAAAAAAATTCTATCTAAGAGTAGGAATTGCAATCACTAGAAAAGGCAATCAAGGTTATCTTGCATTCTCCTCCTTATTGTACAAGCTCAAAGCAATCTAGTAGCTAATATAGATGAAAATGCAAAAGTTGACTACCATGTAAATGCAAAATGGAAAAAGATTTGAAAGATCTATTCAATGAAAACCAGTAGATCTAGACAAAACCAAAGAATCCTTAGATATAAACCAAACATTTATAGCAAATTGTACATCTAAAAGAGTAAGAATTACATTCACTAGGATGCTTATGTCATGCATAGAAACACCATAAGGAAATTTATTTAATTGTACCCAAATACAAAAATCATCAATTCTAGAATTCCCATTTAGATATTTTCTTGGTATAATATTTTTTTTTTCATTTTGTTCTACATTCGTTTCAAAAAACTACCTCAACATTGAGTGTGTTTCAACACAACAGAAAGAGTTTTTAGGCATGACGCTAATACTAACAAAAACTTCAGCAAAATGAAATGCATTTTTTTGTTCCAAAAACATGAAAGTGCATTTCAATTTGCATGTTGATAAAATGCATTTCCTAAAACATATGGTGGATTTTAAACAAAATAGTGCAAGAGCTTTGCCTTGGGTGTTTTTGTTGTAGGCATTGATCACTATCTTAAGGTTTCCTCTGAAATTTCAAAACTGATACAAAGCTGCTTCATACCAATGGATGAAAAAGGTTGGTGGGGAATGGAAAAAAACAAAGGTGCAGGCAAGCATGCATGCCAAGGGTAAAGTTGTAAACATGGAAGCAAAGGTATGAACAAAATTGAGCAAGCATGGCTTCTATGATATTTTCCGCAACACACTGAATTCTCTCTTTGCATATTAAAAGCACAATTCATTGACCCATGATGTGTGTTGTAGATTGAAGACAAGGAAAATTGACCGTACTAATAGATCATAATCATGATATATCTGCTACATGAATGATTTTCAAAGGAAACATTCCATAATATCTCCTCATAAACAACAAACCAATATCTAAAGAAGTCCCACTTCCGTAATTGGTAGCCTTTACAAGCTCAATTTAGAACAAGGCAAGAAAGTATGTCTAGCTCAAGGGAAAACACTTTCATCACTCCTCTATCTATGACTGCAAAAAGAGCACTTTACAAAGGGCTAAATTACCTCATCCCTAAAGTGATGCATCTACCCAACTGCTTTAGGATTGTAATGTACCCCGGGGCTATCAAAGTGTCTAAGGGACATATCATTATCTATTTGAGGCTAATTACTTGATTTTAGTGCAGTGGATAAACCATAAACATTTAATTTCTATTTTTCAAAATCCGATAATTAACAATGATTTAATATAAATTCATTAACACATCCAAGATCTGATCTAAGGGCTGGGAAGAAATCTTAACATCATATAACATCATCAAACCTTCAATCCAAGCCATATCCGAGATGATAACCACTTCTAAAGGTTAATTGTTCTTAATCACATTTAACTAGTAATTAAGGTGTTAATTACAACACTTAATGACACTTAATGCACAAATGACAACACTTATCACAAATCCAATTGTTTAACAGATAACCATCGATTATCAATCCCAATGGATTAATAACATCTAATTACATGTAAAAAGGCCTAATTACCTAAATTACAATAATTAATCATGGTAATTACAGAAGAGAGTCCACACTGGACTAGTTAACTAGTTTTCCAATATAAGCATCTAGTCTTGCTCAAAATCAACTTGTAACCATGCCATTAAACCCAAAATAAATCCTAAATCCATTAGCAAGATATTTAAGTATGCACCTAAATCCAATTAAAGGTTTATTTGCAATTCATTCCAATTGCACATAAGGTGATCTTTTCCATCAATTCCAATGAAACTAGTTAACATTCACCACAAGGAATTGAGTCTAAATAACTGAACCAAAACGCAATGCATCCATAAGTAAAGGATAAAACTAGATAATTAGCCACCTACATCATAATAACATGTTAGAGACATGGCACATGGTTGTAGCATTTCGTTTTTACGAAAACAAAGATTTCTATGCATAACTAGTTATCAATTTTCACCGCAATGTACCTAGTTTAACTTTCCAAATTCCAAATAAAGATAAATATATGAATATTGTATCTCATGTATGGTGTAGCATGGGTCACCTAAAATCATATGGATATATATTTCCTCCCATATACATTCCATTAAATAATTCACAAAACTAGCTAATTCTACTCATCTGAATTGCCTAGTAATTCTAGGAATCGCTAGAATAATTAAATCCACGACTCATAGAATCATTCAAATGCCATTCCAACTCTAAATAACATGTTTTATCAGTCATAACATAGGTATATCTCAGCCCCTTCATTAAAATAAAGGGGATGACATGGTCATTATTAACCACTCCATTTTTTATTTGCCTATAAAACAAAGCTCTTGTTGTGTATTAAACTAGTTTTTGAGTTAAAAGAAATATTTTGTTTTGCATAATTCTTCTATTTACATATCAATTATATTGATATACTTTCAGTTAGACTTGATAATATTTGAAAATTTCCTATGTAATTATCATCTGTAAAAACATTAGAGGTTGATTATGTGGGTGACGAGAAAATTTACACAAATGAAAGCTCAAATAGAGGGACTTGGATAATCAAGGCACATGACAAACACCTAATCGATCTCATTGTGGTTGTAGTGGCCATTGCCCCACAAATCTTATTTTTGGTCATACTATAAATCTTGAGGGACACTCTCTTTGGCTAGAGTGATTAGATTTTAATTAGACATATGAACCATGTCTTTGTTGTAATTAGATGGTGAGGTGGATGATGTTAGGGTTCCTACCCTAACCCCCCTACTTTAGGATACATAGGAGTTAATTAATTAATGTATGCATCCATCTCCTTTGAATAAGGCCCATTAAACAATAGTGGAAATTAATTAATGCAAAAATGGTCTCTTTGTAAATTTAGGCCCACTGGGTAGTTGGTACTCATTAATTATGGGACCACAAGTAAATAGGATTTTGGCTACGGAAAACCTATTTAAAGAGATAGGAGGCCATGTATTGTTTTCTTGAGTATTGTTATACTTGAAGCTAGGATCGAATGAAAGGTCACCACACCTTAAGATAAAAGTGAACATTTCTTTCTATTGGATTATCATAATACAAGAGTTTAATTTGCAACCTTTCATTTCAATTGTCTTTGTGTTTGGTGATATACAGTATAATTTATGGTTTTATACATTATAAATATCTATATAGCTGATTGTGTGCTAAGTTTAAGGGTTAAAGAACACTACAAGTGGTATTAGATCCCTTTCCTAAGATTTCATGCCTCAAGAATGTTTGCAATTTTTTTTTAGGCTAGAGACATGTTCCAATATCTTTAAAAAACACAAGCATATTTCATTTGATAGGTAAAACTATGGTCGAGGAAGACTACATGTAGGATATATAAGTGGATTATCCTAGTTGGACACCCATGTAACCCCTCTTCGTACCCCTTCAAGTGATATTGCATCATACAACATCTATACATAGAATTTCACTTTCACACACCCTCGAGTATAATAGAAGTCCCATAGGAGACCTGGAATGTGCACACTATTTTTCTTTTCCCCTCCATTATCAAAAAATATTTTCCTGACTTCGTGTTTTCACCCATCATCTTTAGATAATCCTATTAACCATGTTGTTTCTATAGTGGTATCGAGCACAACACTCAAGAAGATTACTCTCTAGTACATGGGTAGTCTGGTAGTACGACTAAGGGTGCAATTGAGCCTTCTTAGTTAGTGCACTAAGAGATTGGGGTGGGCGCTACTATTGGACCATGAAAGTACATCAGAGAGATATGACACCTATCATTCTCTTGTCCTTATGACCCTACAAATCCTACCCTTTGTGACCAATTAACGAAATTCCTACATCTTTTAATCTAGAAGGAATTTGGTAATTATGTCAGTGCATTAATATTCAATAGGGAGTAATACTCCCAACAACGTTAAAAAGTAGTATGGCACCTGTTGACACCATTTTGGGAGACCTATATCAAAATCATCCTTGCATCATGTTGATTGTATTGGTATACATCTACAACAAGCCTTTTTGTGTGGACCCAAAAATACAAGATTTGTGGGCACATTCAAAAGACTCCTCTTTAGTCGCTTATCGTTTTGAGATAAGTTGTTGTTAATACTTTCTAGACAATGGTCCCATAGTCCACACTTGTAATTGACCATCCACGGAGAATCAAAACAATGATGGATGTGCCCAAAAAATCTGAAGAGATTGAAACCACGATCGTAGAATAGCAAGTTTTCGTCATAGGTATCAATGCCAAGATGGATCACCAATAACATATATTGGATTTTTTACGTAAACATAGGGTTATAGATCCCAAAAAATGTGATCCAACCATAGAGGAATTTGTAAATGAAGTGCAAGGAACTTACACTCTCTTTCCAAATACCTATCCTCCACCCTTTTAAGATAATAATTCATGGAATCAATTTCCAAAAGTAGGAATGTGCAAATTTGATGGCTCAAATCCCTTGGGTTGGGTTACCCAAATGAAGCACTATTTTTTTCTCCATGGAATTAATAATTGATTTACATAAAATAAAAGTGGGGATCTTATATTTAGACTTAGAACATTGGAAATGGTATCAAATATCTTATTATAGTTATGTCCCTTGGACCCAATTTTTTAAGATCCTTCATGATTGTTATCAACGTGAAAATCATTCCTTGGGAATATTTCCAAAATTACACTAGAGAATCACAATTATGGACTATATTACAACCTTTGAGCAATTGGAAATCTACACATAGAAACTATGTGAGTATTTTTTAAAGAATATTTAATCAGCTGCCTCAAAGAGACAAATGGAGGACATGTCATAATGCAGTGGCACAAACATGGTTGGAAGCTTGTCATAGACCTAGAGAAGCTAAGATGGTGATACACACCCAAACCAAAATTTCTCCATTCCCTACTCGCATTATGCCCCCCATGGCACCTAGCCACAACACCTCCAACCAGGGTATTTTTTAAGGAATATAAAAGTATACTTAAGTATAGTATTCTAGGCGATTATTTTGGATTGAAAAAAACATATATATAAATTTTTAGGAGAATATTAAATATGAAACATACAATTTACTACTGAAACTTGTAATTTTTGGCGAATATTACAATAAAAAAACATGTTTTATGTAAATATAGGAGATATTAAAGTCTAAAAATGACCAAATAGCAAATTTATTTTTTGGTAAAGGCCCAAAAAATATCCAATTGACGAAATTTCGCCCCTAAAAATTTCCTTGCCTCCAACCCTCCATCATTAAGAATCCAAAAGTTGTCTCCAGAAGAGATAGAAGAATGTCAACACTTTAGAATTCAAGCTATAACTATGATCCAAGGTATTTCATAGGGAATAAATGTAAATAACATAAGTTATTCCAAATAGATGTATCCCCACAAGATCACCTAGAAGACACAACATTTGAAGGCACTCCAAAACCAAAAGTAGAGAATATCGGTTTGCCTATGGAAAATGACACCACCTTAGAAGCTCTTGGTGAAGAACCACAAATATCTCTCCATGCCTTATCAAGTTTCTCTACACCCCAAACATTGAACTAATATTCTACATCAAGCACCACATAGTGATTGCAGTAATTGATAGTGACAACACCCACAATTTTATTCATAGAAGAGTGGTATAAGAAACCCATTGCTATGTTCGTCCTATACCAGATTTCCAAATTATGATAACAAATGGAAGTACGATGAAATGCAGGGGGCAATGTGAACATGTGAAACTCCAAATGGGTGACTACCATCTCAAAACACATATGTTTTCTATTGAAATGGGTGGTTGTGTTGTTGCAGTTCTAAGGGTGTAATGGCTATGGACATTAGGTCTTATCACCATGGATTTCAAGGACATATACATCAACTCCACTAAGCATGGGGACAAATATAATATCAATGGGATCACCTCGGGTTCTTCTAAATTATCACCTCCTACTACATGTAGAAGTTATTAAAGAAGGGCCATTCATGTATTATTGTACAATTCAATGCCATACATGTAGTGGACACACCCCCATGAGACATTCATTCTAACTTGCATATGGCTCTCTCTAAACACTAACAAGTTTTTGAAACACCCAAGGGCTTATCACCATCTTGTGGGGAGCATGACCATGGTATTCAACTAATTATAGGGAGTCAACCCCCTAGTGTGTGTCCTTATAGGCACCCTTTTGCAAAAAATAATGAAATAGAAAATATCATTAAGGAGTTATATGAGACTAGAGCCATTCGTCCCAGAACAAGCCATTAATATTTCTTGGTGGTCATGTGGTATTGGAAAAGGAAGGTTCTTGGTGCATGTGTCCTGATTTTATGGCTCTTAATAAGTTGACTATCAAGGATAAATTTCCCATCTTAGTCATTGATGATCTCTTGGATGAGCTTCATAGAGAAAAGTTTTTCAGTAAATTGGAACTTCATTTAGGATACCACAAAATAAGGATGAAAGAAGCAGTCATCCCCCCGATATATTTATTCACACGTAAAGGCCCTTGTGAGATTTTAGTGATGCCTTCTCAGTTCTGGCCTTTGTAATGCTCCATCCACCTTTCACAACCTCATGAACAAGATATTTTGACTTTTCCTCCACATTTTTGTGCTAGTATTATTTGATGATAAATTGATCTACATCACAACATGGGGAATGCCACATAAAGCATGTCGATTGTGCCTTGCAATTATTAAGAGAACACTAATTATTTGTGAATCATTCCAAATGTTATTTTGGGGTTTTCGAGTTTGAATACTTGATTCAAATTGTGAGTCGGAAAGGAGTCTGAGTGGACCCAAATAAAGTGGTTTTTATGCAAGGATGGCAATGCCCCAAGACCTTAAAGAGCTTGCGTGGGTTCCTAGGATGTGTGAGCTAATACAGAAAATTTGTGACAAACTATGGCAAAATTACAACACCCTTGACTTCATTGCTAAAAAATAATGCCTTTGATTGGATCAAAGCAATTGAGTTGGAATTATTGGCCTTAAAGGATGAGATGTGCACTACTCCAATATTAGCACTCTCTGATTTTACTAAGACCTTTGTCTTAGAATGTAATGCCTCAAAAATATGTCTTGTAACAGTATTGATGCAAGAAGAACACCATTTGGCATTCACTAGTAAGTAGTTATGTGATAGAAATTTGGGAAAATCTACATATGAAAAAGAGACAATGGTCATCCTCCGTGCAGTTGAGACATGGAACCCATATCGGAGTCATTTCCAAATCAAGATTGACCATCGTAGTTTAAAATATTTCCTTGAACAATGGTTGGAATCACCATAGCGTCATAAGTGGGTTACTAATATGTTGGGTATGATTACGAGATTAGAAATCATAAGGGTAGAGAAAATGTGGCAGTTGATGCATTGTCTAGACAAATTGAGGAGGGATCTCTATTTGCATTATCCTTATTGGTTCCAGGTTGTCTCGAGGAATCTTGTCAAGAATAGATGGTGAATGAAACCATCATGCAACTCATCAAAAGGATTTTGGAAGATCCACACCCTCCTAAAGGATTTACATGGCACCAAGATACATTTAAGTATAAAGAGTGCATTTTTTCTTGCACATAATTCTATCTTAAAACATTATATCTTAGAGGAGTCTCAATCATCACCCACACCAATCACTCAAGATTTCATAAAACCTAAGAATGGATTAAACATTCATTCTTTTGGGAAGGCATGAAAATAGATATTCAAATAATTGTAGCAGCCCGCAACACTTGCGAACGACACAAGAGTGATATGGTTAATATGCCAGGGGCCTCACAACCACTTTTGATCTTTCCCTATATATGGAATGGTATATATATGGATTTTATAATGGGGATTCCCAAAAATGGTAATAAATTAGTGATCATAGTGGTCATTGATCGCCTTTCCAAATATGTTCAATTTTGTGCCTTGCCATACCCTTTTACACCATCATTAGTTTCCCAAGTATTCATGGATCATATTTTTAAGTTACGGCATGAAAACTTTCATTGTATCCAATTGGGACCTTGCATTCACAAGCAAATTTTGGAAATAGCTATTGAAACTTCAAAGTACCTAGCTAAACCTAAGCATGACATGTTGTCCCCAAACAGATGGTCAAATAGAAACAGTCATTAAGTGCTTAGAAACCTATTTGAGATCCTTCGCTTCGAAAAATAGGCATCAATGGGCACAATACATTCCTCTTGTAGAATGGTGATATAATACCATTTAACATGGATATACCAAAATGACACCATATGAATTAGTATATGGCGAAAAATCCTTGTTAGTGATTTCCTATTCTCAAAGCACCTCTAAGGTTTATGTAGTGGACAACATACTTCGCACTTAAGAAGCTATTATTCACACATGACTTAAGGACAATTTGGTTATGGCTCAAAATAGAATGAAATAATATGTTGATCAATATCTCTCAGAGTGTTCATTTACAAAAGGGGATTGGGTGTTTCATTTCCTTCAACCTTATAAACATACATCACTTAAAATAAACTCCACCATAAACTATCACCGAAGTTTTATTGACCCTACAAGATCATACAATGCATTGAACAGGTGGCCTACAAGCTTTTCCAAATCACTCCAAAATTCATATAGTCTTTCATGTGTCTTTCCTCGATAAGGTCATGGGATCTTTCCTCGAGTTGGTATTTTGTACTACAATCTCTGGTTTTATGCATTATAAAATTTTATATACCCTATTGTGTTCTAAGTTTAAGGGTTAAAGAACACTACATATGAACAATTTAACTATTTTTTCAACATTTCTCTTATACAGGAGAAAAGAAAAACTCTCATCTATGGGTTTGATGTGAAATTCAAAGAGGTGTGATTCAAAAAGATGTCCACCATTAGCATTGACAACTGCAAAGTTAAAAGATTTCTCTCTATCAAATAGCTAGAGATAAACAATTGCTATTCAAAACACATAATAAAATACTTTTTCAAATAAATGAATACAATTCAAATTTATTTTCATGCAACTGTATTTTAAAGTTATAAATATACTATATGAGGTTATGTATGTGATTGAAGCTAAATGCTACATGATTCAATTGTTATAGTTTTATTTGACATTATGTAAATACTTTTTCAAATAAATGAATACAATTCAAATTTATTTTCATGTAACTGTATTTTAAAGTTATAAATATACTATATGAGGTTATGTATGTGATTGAAGCTAAATGCTACATGATTCAATTGTTATAGTTTTATATGACATTATGGGATGTTACTACCATTATATTTTTTTATATATATTAAAACTATACCCTTTTACTTTGGAGTATGACTTAAACCTGAACTTTTGATTGGGTAAAAACAAACAAGGTAACACCCCAAAACCCAAAAGAATTTGTTCCTTTATGGACCACTATTAAATTATTTGTGGGATGATTTTATACGTATATAATGATCTTTATGGACCACTATTAAATTATTTGTGGGATGATTTTATACGTATATAATGATCTTTATGGACCACTATGAAATTATTAAATTATTTGTGGGATGATTTTATACGTATATAATGATCTTTATGGACCACTATTAAATTATTTGTGGGATGGTTTTATACGTATGTAATGATCTTGTTGTAGGTTGAGGTCTTGAAATTGTATAAAAAACTGTCTCAAATTCTAAAACCACGATACTTTCTATAAGTTTATATAGATTTTCACCAATCAATAAAGTCCAATATCTATAGGTGAATGATCTAGTTTAGCTAAAGCAGTTTTGGGTTTAGTGGCAGACAGTGTAAGATTTTTCTTTAGAACAAGAGTTTCAATCAAGCTTGACAAAGCTGTAAATGGAGTGTAACTGGTCATTGTTTGCCAAACGAACTAGGTTCTCTTCGCCAGGGCCATGGCATCTATATATGTATTTTTTATATACAGTTCATCTTTAAAAAAAATTAACTTTCTAACAACCATCTTAATTACTAAAGGAATTTATAAGCATTCTTGCATGACCAATTTCTCAACCATGTCCATCTAGCCCGAGCTGCGAGGTACTTTTCAGTTGTCTATAATTAGTATCCTTGCTGCGAGGTGCCTTCCCCTATGGTAGAGCAGGAAGCAATGGGGATTCTTGCATGACCTTTATTCTTTGCTCTCGCATAGTATATGTTTTGATTAACGAGGTTTCAATGCATTTTTTTCCATACCTTAGGAGTAGTTAGACATGGTGTATGTTATATTCAATCCTTTATACATTTATTATGAAGGTAAGAGATTGAGATAAGATTAAAGTTAATTCAAAGCATGAGTTTTTGGACCTATTGGTTTTAGTTATCAAAATTATTTGAACCAACTTTATGCAATAATGAACTATATTTATTTAAAGATATCAATAGAATCCTAACTCTAAGTAGAACATTGGATCTTTATTTCTTGGAGATTGGAGAACATAGTATCTCAAATAGAATACTGGATTCCTTTCATAGAAAATAAATAGAAGAAACTATAAGCTAGTCAATGGAGAAGTTAGATTTAAACTAATTAAGTAATCATTTACACTTGAAAAGTAGAATAGTGATTTCAAATTCTATTATGTCATGTCTAATTATGTATGTTATACTCATAGGCTTCCAATGTGTTTATCTTCAATATTCTAATGGGTTTGCACTATTCAACTTTTATTTTGTGAGTCTTATGGATAGCATCTAAATCTTAATAATCATTGTTGATAGAGAAGATCCAATGAAGTGGATCTGATGGTGCAAAGAAGGTGTAGGTGTTAAATGTCGATAGAGCACATGACATCGATAAGGGGAAGAGCGATGAGTGAAGCCTATGCGGAACTCAGGTTCTCGATGAATAAAAGGAGTACGATATGAGGAGGCCCGAGGAAGCATGAAGGCTCCAGAAGAAGATGGATTCAATGGAAAATTAATGCCAGATGTTACAAGGTTTAATGCAAGTCCAGCGTTTATATTAGAGATCAAGTCTGGGTGAAGATCAAGGATCTCCCCATGAATGCATAGTAATGTAGGAGGATAAAATTCAAGGAGCCAAGGAAATGGCACGCGGGAAGGAAGCTTCTTGAGCAAAAGGAAGCTTCAAGAGGAAGAAAGGCGACGGAAGAAAAGCCAGGAAGATTTTAGATGCAACTAGAATGAAGAAAGAAGCCACTAGAGAAAAAAGAGAAGTCTCCATATAGGAGCAGGGGGAAGAGTGAGAAGCCTCCGGAGAATAGGAGGAAAAAAGGAAAGGAGAGAGAAGAGAACACAACATTGGAAGAGAAGGCAATAAAGAAGACTGCAGAAGGTAGAGAATCCCAGTGTGGAGGAGAAGATGCCGAGCAGAGGCGCACTGAAGTCATGTGAAGGATGATAGTAAACAGAGCAATAGACTCTGTGGAGATTGTAAATCCTAGATGAGACTTATACTAGCAGGCATGAGAGAGGTTGAGTGAAGAAAGAGATGAAGGGTCTTTGAACCCCTGTGTAAAGAAGTGTTGAGAAAATCCCATAGCAGCATATTGATGTAACTGTAAATTGTTAAGCATAATAAGAAAGGGCTTGTTGATCCCATGTTTTATATTTATGACTCTGTGTGTTGGTTCTGATGTTGGAATACTCACTATGTATGTGTGCATTGATTTCATGATCGATTGAGTCATGGCCCTCGTGCATAGGGACACTATAGTTGTTGAACCTGCATGCCTCATAGAGGCGCCTGCATCAATTGGTATAAGATCTAAGTAACTCTAACCCATAGGGCCATGTCTGGGTCCTTGCATCAGTTTGGTATCAAAGCTTCTTACTCTGACCAACGGACTCACATGTTGTCTGCTTCAAATTACAAGTGGCACAACATGAAATCTAGCATTTTAAAAAATGGGAGACAAAGGTGTAACTATCCATTGCTTAGTTTCAAAGAAGAATTTAAAGAAATTATAAATGTGTTGCATGAACTGGTGATGTGCCTAGATACCTTCATCAATTTACTAGAGAAACTTTTGACCCCCCAACATGGCAAGATCCAACACCCCTATCGAAAGAAACAAAACTATTAGGTTTCACAATCAAAATAGAATCTACAGGAAATGTGCAGGATGGGCATTAGTTTTTACTTAAAATGTATTGATGGTTTTTTTGTTGTTTACTATTTCTAAGATAGTTTACTTGGTAGTATAACAATTCGTTCTAGCTCCTAAAGACTCGGTTAAGGCTTAGGTAGACATTGAATTTGTGATGTCTTTTATGAACTTTTGAAGTTTCTTTCATTTTTGTACTACTAGTTGAATGAGTTTGACCATCACATTTTTGTCAACATCAACCCAATGCAAAATATTTGTTTCACTTAAAAAAAATCTCACAGTGTATATTACTCAAATAACAAATTTTACCTTTGATACAATGCTTGAGCTTTCCCATTTGTACCTAGGCTTTTTTGTTATCATTGGAAAGAACTTTTCATTGTTCATTAAAAAAAACAATTTTATTAGCTCGGTTAGTATTCAAATAGATATGTAAATGAAATAATATTTGAAGTCATGAATTTATTCGAAAAAAAAGCCTTGTTGTAAATGAATCCACTTAGTACTTTTAAGAATTGTTTTCTTGGGCTAAGAAAGAAATGGTAAAAATATTTGGCTGTAGGAAATGGAGGAATACATAGTTTGAAATTCATTAGGCTTAGAAGATCAAATAAAGTTCAAGTATTGTATTCTAAAGTTAGGGTAGAGTTCATAGAAGTTGATGAATATGATTGTCATTGATGACAACACATTAATGACAAAGGCTGAAATGATGACATGAAGAACACACATGATGACATGGAAAAAGGACAAGATAACATAAAAGACAAACATGACATAGCAAGAACATTGAAGTGATGTAGACTTGACAAACATGGGACAACACATTAATGACAACTTGGCTGAAATGATGACATGAAGAACACACATGATGACATGGTAGAAGGACAAGATGACATAAAGGACAACATGACATGGCAAGAGCATTGAAGTGATGCAGACTTAACAAACATGGAAGACAAGCAGACTTGACAAGCATGACAAGATTAACATATGGACAAGCATGGAAGAATTGAGGTCAAAGACAAGATGACATGGAGGACAAGCAATTGAAGAAGATGACATGGCAAGCAGAAGATGATAACAAGTAAGCATTGGCGACATGGCTTGATGACATGGCAAGGTGGAGGACATGGAAAAAACAAGATATGACATTGGATGGCATGATGACTAGACAAGGATATGATGACTAGACAAGCAAGGCAAGCATTGATGACATGGAAAGGTGACAAGATATGGCATTGGATGGCATGATGACCTGGCAAGGTGACAAGACATGCCATTTTGAGAGCACTGCAGGCATATGTTGGAGTGTTGCGGGCATATGTTGGAGCATGTATGGAAGACATGAAAAGAGGCCTCTTGCGGGCATCTTATCATGCCCCTGCGAGCATTTAAATTACCCTCATGCGGGTATTTATTTGTGCTTATGCGGGCATTTCTTTGTGCCCTATAGGAATTTTAGTAAATCCTGAAGGCATATGGTTAACGCCCCTACGGGCATTTCCAAGATGCCTCTTGCAGGGATTCTGAGGATAGCCTGCAGGCATTTCTAAGAAGGCCCGTGGGCATTTTTTATTGAAGGCTTGTGGGCATTTATAGAAGGTCTTGCGAGCATTTTTTAGGAGGCTCGTGGGCATAATCTAAGGCGCTTGCGGGCATTTATAAAGGAATTATGGGCACATGTTTAAGGCCCTGTGTGGGCATTTTCAATGCCCTATGCGGGCATCCTAAGGAGTATTGCGGTAATCATCAACTTTGTTAAGAAAGATCCCATGCGAGCATTATTAGAAGACTATGTGGGCACTCTCTAAGGCTCATGCGAGCGTCCTGGAAGGGAAACAAAAGACATGGGATATAAAATAAATTTTAATTATTAAAAATAAAACATTCTGGAAGGACAGCAAAGGATGTGGCTTAAAATGAATATCTCCTTGATTGAAGGATAGCCACCATTTTGATGACATGGCATATCTCCAAATTTATAGGATGGCCATCATTAAATAAATTATTTTAATGCTAAAATAAAGATAAAAGGACATGTCGGCCTCCAGATTTATTGAAGAAGAAAAGTATAAATAAGAGACACAACTCTAATTTGAAAGAGGGATTTTAGTGGGGTATTCGGAGGTGTGGAGAGGGTCTGATTTCGGGTGTTTTCTGAGGCAGCAGCATAACAGCAAAGGAAACCTAAGATGGAAGTTTGACAGAGACAGCTTGATATTTTGGGGAGCAGACTGATGAAGACATGGACTTGTGTTTTTGGATGATGATTTGAAGGCTTAACAGTGGACAAAATGATTTGATTGATATGACAGTTTGATGACAAATTGTGTTAGACAGTTAAATGATATATGTGCTTAAGGGCAGAATAATGATATGAACAGTATGAGGATGATCTGGTTGTAATTATGTGTTAGTGACGTGTTTTACAAGGGTAAATTGATGTAATGTGACAAGGATGGAATTTGTATGTAACTACAAGTTGGGCCTTGTACTATTTTTCCTAGTTGAATCTGAGAAAAAGACCAAGATGAGTCTTGGAATAGAAGTTGGTGCTTCTGATTTAGTTGTAGCTGATAAAACCCCCCGGTTGTAGTCGATTGAAGAAATATAAAAAGATTACAAAGCTCATATTGTGTTGTGTATCTAATGGTGTGAATTGATGTTGTGAATGACATGTTTAAAGATTGATGATTATTAGTGTATAGCTTAGTGTAAATGATGTTATCTGCCTAAGTGTTAAAGTGGAAATGTAAATGATATATGTTAGGTTTAAAAGAAATTGAAAATTGGAATTAAGCGTTGGCCCACTGATTCACCCCCCCCTCTAAGTGAGCCATTGTTTCCATCAATTGGTATTAGAGTCGGCCTTCATCACAAGCCTAGCAAGCTTGAAGGGATCCGTGGACACAAAATGGAAGGACCAGCAAAGCTTGTTCACAATGAAGTTCTAGTTTTTGAGAAATCAGATTATTTTGGTTGGAGAAGCAGAATGAAAGATTATTTGAAGCAATTTGGTGTTTGGGAAATTGTGGCTAACCCACCTATCCATCCCATCAAGAAGACAAAGACAATAGCTTAGAAAGACAATAATATTGCCTTGAAGTTTCTGATGGATGGACTCTCAAGCCCTATCAAAGAAAGTATAAAAGAATACACCTCTGCCAAAGATCTATGGTTCAATCTTGAAGAAGAATACTAAAGGAGGAGTCAAGACAAAGAAAAGGAAACACAATTCAAAGATGAGAAGCAAGAAGAAAAGCAGGTACAAGCTTCGGATACAAGTGAAGGTAAGAACTCTTCAGTCGATGATAATTTTGAATGTGATGTTGTTGAAATTCTACTTACAGAGATTAAAAGGAAGATTTGTTAAAGGTCAACGATGCATTTGCATGTACCCTATTGGATGTTGATCTCAAATTCAATCTGAGACTTAAGAAGAATATTTTGGGGTCATTTGAAAAATACAAAAAGGAGACAAAGGGATATCTCATGAGATTGAAACTCAAGAACAAAGATTTGCAATGTGAGCTAGAAGATCAAAATGATGAAGTTAGAATATTGAAGATCGAATTAGCAAAAGAACAAGAAGGGTTTGGTAAAATCCCTAAAGAGCTTGAAGAGACAAGAAGAGTTAATATTAGTTTGAAGACCCAGCTGGAAGAAGCCAAAAGAATAGGAGAAGTTATGAAGCTTTAGTTGGAAGAACAACAAAAGACAAATTAGAAGCTTGAGATGGAAGTTGTTGATCTTAGAAAGAAAATTGAGAAGTCAAACAATTATGTGAAGTTCAATATCAGCTCGGTTATATTAGATTGTCAAAGATATCCCTTTGACAAATCTGGTCTTGAGTACAAGAAGGTAGAAAACAAATCTAAAGAAGACATGTGGTCTCTCAAGACTCTAGAAGCAGGTCCATCATCGTCCAAAGCTACTCCTTATGCACCTGCACATGACAACAAATACTTTGGAAGTTCAAGAGTGCATCAAGAAGTTGGTCCCATTCCTCAAATCAAATTCTTTGGAAGATCAGAGACAACTCCAAGATGGAATCAAGCACTTAGGTATGATAGCAGCTTTAATGGTTATTGCTATTCTTATAATGGTTTTGGTCACAGGTCTATGGATTGTACGTTCCATGAAAGAAGAAGTGTCAAAAGTCGAAGTAATCAAATGAGATGTTGGGCATGTGACTGAATTGGACATGTTGCTGCAAACTGTTATACATTGAGATGCTTCACCTGTGGTGGTGTTGGCCATAAATCCCAAGCATGTGCAAGTCCAAAAAGACCATTTATGAGAATTTTTTCATATCCATCAGCAATGAAAGTAGATGAAGCTTGGAAGAAGAACAATGCAAAAAAATTTGAAGAACAAAGGATAAATGATCACAGCCAAGGACATTCTAAGGTATGGGTGAAAAAGAATGTTTTGCTAAATCTAAATGAAGTTGATGATCAATGCACAAATGAAGGTGGCTGCCCTATGGCAAGCCAAACTTGAAGTCTTTTAAAGACATTAAGTATACCTTGAGTTCATTATTGGAGGATGAACTCAATTAGTAAATGATGGTTTCTCCAAGCAAGTAACAGGTCTTAGGTTCGAGTTTGCACAAGGAAAACTAATGCAAGGTAGGGATGAAGTTTGGTAAGACAAATTTAATGCAATTAGGCATGATAAGGGGATCTTGAAAAACTTAAAACAACTGCAGAAGTATATTATGAAGAAAACCTTTATTTATCCTGACTTGAAAAGGAGTTTGATGATGATGGCATGTTGACATGGAAAGAACATTGAGAGGAATAAGGAAGAATGTAGCTTGGCTTTCATTGCACAAAAGTGTGAAGGAAGAAAACTTCGGCAGAAAATGTCATACATGTCAACGATTGGAGAAACAATTCTCTTAGCTCTAAAAATTGGTGTTTAAATTTTCAGAATGAAGAATACATCTTAAAATATGAGGTAGAGTGTGACAAATTAACCAAAGCAAGATTGTGATCCGAAATTTGGACATATGTGAAAACAGTTCATAATGCTTATCTCGGAGACAAAGGCAATCCTATGAAGACTTGAGAGTTAGTTTGGAGCAAAATCGGGTAGTTAAACATATCACTTTGGTGAACTGAGGTAAGTGAAGGTCAAGGTATCAACCCTAGCAGAAGAAGAAATACAGACTAAGGTATGAAGCATGCAAGGACAAATAAGAACAAGGGCAGATTGTAACCAAGAATTTTGGGAATGATTGACAATGAAGAAAAGAGCATGCACAAGTTTGAAATGAAAAGATGTGTGATGATGACAAATTGAGTAATGGTATGATTGATAGGGGGAGTATGGATTGCAAAGGAAGTGAATCAACATATTGATGTTTGGAAATTTGATACATGCTTACCTTTTATGAATTTACTAGATGATTGATTTGGAAATACTTGTTACTGACATCTGATTGTATGAGTTATATTGAACAACTGGAAATACTTTCATCATCAATTGGTTTATGATCTTAAGGATAGCAGGAAAGCTACAGCAGAGAACAATCTGACTTGACAGCCATAACAGTGAGTAAGATCTTAGGGAGTATGCAAGTTTACTTGAATATCAATTAGTATTGGCAGGTACAACATATTGGTCTCCATGCATCATCCTCAAAGCCAAGGATACAATAAAGACATGTCAAGATAAGTTGAGCACACATTCAACGGGCTGACTGAAACAAATTTTACTTCTATAAAACATCAATTGATATCAGCAGCAAATTCTTCCCTGAAGCATCCACAGAAAAGGAAGAAGTATACATGAAAGGGGGAGCTAGTTCAAAAACTACATCAGCATACTTAATGAGGAAGCAAGCAGACCATATAAGGAAGATCAATCTCAGCATGAAAGGAGATCACCAAATGAAGAATTGACATAGTATGATTTCATGATGTATTCAAAGATACATTTTTTGGGGGCATTGTGAAGCTTTTAATGGCTAAATGATTAGCCCTTTGTCATTAATGTCAAAGGGGGAGAGAAATTGAAGTTTCCATCAATGACAAAGGGGGAGATTGATGAATATGATTGTCATTGATGACA
This sequence comes from Larix kaempferi, assembly GCA_027924585.1. Classification (NCBI taxonomy): domain Eukaryota; kingdom Viridiplantae; phylum Streptophyta; class Pinopsida; order Pinales; family Pinaceae; genus Larix; species Larix kaempferi. Next base: position 12,426,771 of record BSBM01000088.1, on the reverse strand, counting down.
ACACATTAATGACAAAGGCTGCAATGATGACATGAAGAACACACATGATAACATGGCAGAAGGACAAGATAACATAAAGGACAACATGACATGGAAAGAACATTGAAGTGATGCAGACTTGACAAACATGGGACAACACATTAATGACAAAGGCTGAAATGATGACATGAAGAACACACAGGATGACATGGCAGAAGGACAAGATGGCATAAAGGACAACATGACATGGAAAGAACATTGAAGTGATGCAGACTTGACAAACATGGAAGACAAGCATGCTTGACAAGCATGACAAGATTAACATATGGACAAGCATGGAAGAATTGAGGTCAAAGACAAGATGACATGGAGGACAAGCAATTGAATAAAATGACATGGAAAGCATGAGATGATGACAAGTAAGCATTGGTTACATGGCTTGATGACATGGCAAGGTGGAGGACATGGAAAAAACAAGATATGGCATTGGATGGCATGATGACTAGACAAGCATTAATGACATGGCAAGGTGACAAGATATGGCATTGGATGGCATGATGACATGGCAAGGTGACAAGACATGCCATTTTGAGAGCATTGCGGGCATTTGTTGGAGTGTTGCGGGTATATGTTGGAGCATGTATGGAAGACATGAAAAAGAGGCCTCTTGTGGGCATCTTATCATGCCCCTGTCGGCATTTTGTTGAATGCCTGCGGGCATTTTGTTGAAGGCTCATGTGGGCATTTAAATGACCCTCATGCAGGCATTTCTTTGTGCTTATGCGGGCATTTCTTTGTGCCCTGCGGGCATTTTAGTAAAGCCTATAGGTATATGGTGAAGGACCCTGCGGGCATTTCCAAGATGCCTCTTGCAGGCATTTTGAGGACAGCCTGTGGGCATTTCTTTATGCTTATGCGGGCATTTGTTTGTGCCCTGTGGGAATTTTAGTAAATATTGTAGGGATATGGTGAAGGACCCTGCAGGCATTTCCAAGATGCCTCTTGCAGGCATTCTGAGGATAGCCTGCGGGCATTTCTAAGAAGGCTTGCGGGCATTTTTGTTGAAGGCCTGTGGGCATTTATAGAAGGTCTTGCGGGCATAATCTAAGGCCCTTGTGGGAATTTCTAAAGGATTTAAGGACACATGTTTAAGACCCTGTGCGGCCATTTTCAAGGCCCTATGCGAGCATCCTAAGGAGTATTGCGGGCATCATCAACTTAGTTAAGAAAGAGCCCTTGCGGGCATTATTAGAAGACGGTGTGGGCACTCTCTAAGGCTCATGCAGGCATCCTGGAAGGACAACAAAAGACATGGGATATAAAATAAATTTTAATTGTTAAAAATAAAACATTTTGGAAGGACAACAAAGGATGTGGCTTAAAATGAATATCTCCTTGATTGAAGGATAGCCACCATTTTGATGACATGGCATATCCCCAAATTTATAGGATGGCCATCATTAAATAAATTATTTTAATGATAAAATAAAGATAAAAGGACATGTCGGCCTCCATATTTATTGAAGAAGAAAAGTATAAATAAGAGACACATCTCTAATTTGAAAGAGGGATTTTAGTGGGGTATTCGGAGGTGTGAAGAGGGTCTGATTTCGGGTGTTTTCTGAGGTAGCAGCAGAACAACAAAGGCAGCCTAAGATGGAATTTTGACAGAGACAACTTGATATTTTGGGCAGCAGACTGATGAAGACATGGACTTGTGTTTTTGGATGATGATTTGAAGGCTTGACAGTGGACATAATGATTTGATTGATATGACAGTTTGATGACAGATTGTGTTAGACAGTTAAATTATATATGTGCTTAAGGGCAGAATAATTATATGAACAGTATGAGGATGATCTGGTTGTAATGATGTGTTAGTCATGTGTTTGACAAGGGTAAATTGATGTAATGTGACAAAGATGTAATTTGTATGTAACTACAAGCTCGGCCTTGTACTATTTTTCTTAGTTGGATTTGATAAAAAGACCAAGCTGAGTCTTGGAATAGAAGTTGGTGCTTCTGATTCAGTTGTAGCTGATAAAACCCCCCGGTTGTATCCAATTGAAGAAATATAAAAAAGATTACAAAGCTCATATTGTGTTGTGTCTCTAATGGTGTGAATTGATGTTGTGAATGACATGTTTAAAGATTGATGATTATTAATGTATAACTTAGTGTGAATGATGTTATCTGCCTAAGTGTTAAAGTGGAAATTTAAATGATATATATTAGGGTTAAAATAAATTGAAAATTGGAATTAAGTGTTGGCCCACTGATTCACCCCCCCTCTCAGTGAGCCATTGTGTCCATCATAAGTGTAGTAAAGGTGAAGCTACTAGTCAAAAGAGGGCCAAGAAATTGAAGACCTATATTACATCACTTGAATGCCCCAAGATTCAAACATAAACCTACTTATATCTTAAGTCATTTGAATTACAACCACTAAACTAATGAGTTTGAAAAAGAGTTTGGATCATGGGGTAGGTAATAGTTAAACCTTTGAATACAACTCATTAATGTCAAATTGACACTCGACTTAGAATTGAACAAGAGGAAATGTAGAACAAGATACTAAACATTATACTTGTAAGAAGCATTTAGTAGAATTATTGGCCGCCAACTTGTGATAAGTTTTGAGTCTCCTAGTTTTGGAATGAACTTGATCAACCCTTTGTTAGTGTGATTGTGAAGTGTATGAGGTTGCATAGATTCTTTATACAGTTGGAGAAGAACTAGACTCATGAATTCCCAAGTGGGATTATAAAATTCACATGGGAAATTGTCTTGACCTAATGACTTATAATTTGACCTCTCTGTAAAGGTCATCATCAATTTATCCAACGTTATCCCTTATTCACATTCTTGTTGTTGCTTTATTATTGGCATTTGAAGGAAACATGAGAAGGAAAGTTATCCAATGTTATCCCTTATTCACATGAGAAGGAAAGTTGATATTTACTATCAGGTCTTATAGCGACCCATTTGCATCTAGGAGAGTTTGGAATCCCATTGCCTCATATCCAAAGTTTCCCCAAGAAACATGGGGATTGTGATGCACGCAATTGGTGATGCGGCAATAATGTTTTTATGGGTGTTTGGGGAATCATGCCTAGGGCTTGGGACTTTGTTCATAGCCGCGTATTTGGGTGTGTAGGGGGTCATGATAACCATTTCCATTTTGTTTCTACTTTTGTTTGTGTTCTCCTTTCTAGGATAGGCCATGGGTGGAGCAACCTAGAATCCCACTGCCTTTGTTACTTCTTTTGCTTTGGGTGTTGTTAGGTATTTGACATGTTTCTTGTTTTGTTTATTGAATTTTATGGTTCTAAAAGGATTTTGGTAGTAGTTTGTAGAAACTTGATTTCAACTTGCATGTTGCCAGCATTTTGTAGAAACCTTAGAAAAGAATGCAGTCATTGCTTGAAGCATGGAACTTTGTTTACTATGTTTATTGTATTTGTAAAAAGTCCTAGATTCAGTCCAATTTTCCCCATTACTCTTCTATTAGCTATGACATAGTTTTTCATCCTTCCTTTCATGGATTTAAAGACTTGAACCAATGTCTTGACATCACCACATTCTCAATGACCTATATTTTTTTTTATTTTTGCATGGAAATATATCATGCATAGTGGGGTTGGTTTTCAATTAGGCTTGGAAGCATGTGGATAATATTTGGTTGAATAAACATTTGTTGACTAACTTGAAACACACATTTGCTTTCCATATAGAGTGGCAATTATTTTTTAGAATAGTTCTAAGTGCATTGAAATAAAAAATACACAATTAGAGTTTTTAACCTTCTAATTAATGTCATGGAGAGATAAATGAGGATTGATGTGTTGGTGGGCCCTTGTATTAATATTGATTCTATTTGTTGTGGTGATGAAAAAATTTATTGTTGTTTTCCAAGAATATTCCTAGAGTATGGTGAATTTTTATGTATTGTGATAGTTAGAGTGAGGTACCAAACTACCACCAAAAGAGGGCTTGTTATGTGATGATTTATTAAGATTTATCTCCTATTTAGTATTTTATGTATATGTTTTCTTATTTTTTTTTTTTTACACAAACGAATAACTAGCTTTATATTAAAAAGGAGAAAAGGATTACATAGAGCCGGGGAGGCTGTTCCCATAAAACCAGAGTTGCCGAAGCAAACTCATCACTACCTAGCCTCTGAAGTTCAAAAAAGGCATTATGCCTATTACAAAATGATATGGAAACTTCAATAACATGACAGAAAACAGAGCATAAACCCATTACATAGATTCGATAGTGCAAAAATTAAACAAAAAGAAGTTGCACAGTCACATGAAGGGGCGAGAGTCTCATCAGTTAGCATGGTGAATGCGGACTTTATCCTTGCTGCCAGGAGTTGAACTTGCATTATCTTCATCCACATTCAGGATAACAGAAGGACTGCTTCCATTATTGGTCCTGATACAGTGCACTTTTGATTCCAAAATTCTAAGACAACTATAAAACGTATCATGCTTACCCATCAACTTTTCAAAATGATCTTTTGTCTTTCTGGTGCTATTCCTTACTTCAGAATTAGAGATTTTCACAAAGGTGGCCAAGTTAGATATTGCCTTCTTCATATCCAGAAGATCACCTCGAAGCCAATGGACTTGGGCTTCCAGGTCCTGTAGCTGCGATTGAGCTTCCAGAGAGGGACTAGCTTTCCCATGGGGAGAATCCAAAGCGACCAAGTTTCCCTGATAACCCAAAGTATGCTTCCAATTTTTATTACCAAAATCTTCAAGGATACCGCGCGCCAAATGATGAGGGGCATCAAGACCAAGTTCCGGTGTCTTGTGAAGTTTCCTACTGCCAGTACCACAGTCGAAGCCACTGCCGAGACAATGCATAGAACCCCTGGTACCCAGGCCATTACCGACATCCAGAGGTACCCATATCCTTCCACTACCTTGATCTTCTGAGTGATGGTGATTGCTACAAGCCAGAATAGGGACCCCTCCCCTATCGTTGGCATCATTAATCTGCAGGAGATCAGAGAGATAATGTTTCTTGCCTCTGCCGACCCCAGAATGTCCCACTCTACATCCTTTACAATGCAGTGAATGGCATAGGTCTGCCATGGCGCAAACAGAGAGAAGAATCACTGCATGAGAGAGAAAACAAGAAAGGAGGAAGCAACAAACCCGCAGGGGAAAACGCAGAATGCAGAGAAGACCGCCACCCTACATGAAATAGCCAAGAGAGAGTCTTGGGGAATGACCGCATTGAAGGTTGGCGCATGCGAGACAAGTGGGCATAGTCAGGGACTGCTGCCGGATCAGATGAAAAGGCAAAGGGGAGGTTAGCTGGGATCCGGATGGGATTTGGAGAATTAATGCAACCCTCGAAGAGAGTGGGAAGGAGGGATAAGGGGGAAGGAACCAAGGGTAAGGAGGGTTAGGTGGAAAATATCTAGGGCACCCAAGCATCAATACTAAGAATGTCATTTGAGATAACATGCCCGCAATTCAAACGTGCCCCGATGTTAGCCAATTCTTCAGCAATTTGATTGTTGAGCCTTAGAATATGGAGGAAGGAGATGGAGTGGAAATCCTTAGCCTAGAATCTGAAGTGTTGGTGTAGAGGGGAGGTAGGTTTGCGACGGTGTTTAACAAGACTTCTAGATTCCCTAATAACCAACATAGAGTCCCCAAAGACCACAATATCATTGACATTTTTGCTCCTTGCAACTTCTAGACCTTTTATGAACGCGAGCCATTCAGCTGCATTGTTAGTCTTCTTGCCAGTCCCCCAAGCATAATCATTCATTTTTCTTCCGTCGAAGTCCATAAGAACTCCCCCCACACCTGCCAACCCAGATGTATATGTTTTATTATTGATATATATGGTTTTATACTTTATCAAAAAATTCACCAAGACTTAACAATATTTTATAATTTAGTAAAATATTCACCAAGACTTTACATGGTTTTATAATTTAGTAAAAGATTCACCAAGACTTTACAAGGTTTTATAATTTAGTGAAAGATTCACCAAGATTTTACAAGGTTTTATAATTTAGTGAAAGATTCTCCATACAATATTATATAATTCAATGAGACATTCACCAAAAAATTATATATACATAATATAACATTGATAAAACATGCTTCATATTTTGTATATATCATGGGGATTCACCCATTTATTATACATAGGAATTTAGGGGGATTCTTAAAATTTCCCCTGTAACTACCAGCAATGGTGTAGATACCTTTAATCGGTAGCCATTTAAGAGGTGCAACAACCTTCAAGGTACATGTTAACTTTGAAATTCCCTTACTTGAAGGCCAGATACATGCAAATGAATTGGAGAAATGATTAAATATTTTAGAGGGTTATTGCTCTATTCAAAATGTTAATTAGTACAGTAATTCCTACACCTTTGCATCTAGTAGGAATCTATGATTTCTATCAACACAGTAAAATTTGACAAGAATAAATACCCATACCACAATAACAATAAATAAAAAGTTCGGGGGTACCGAAAACCCTTATTTGTGACCTACCTCATTAGGACTCCTCGCATTGTGTTGATCATTTTGATATATATCTCTCACAACCTTGTTTTGGTAGACCTGGCCCTTATTCTTTTATTGTTCATACTTTTCCACTTCCATGGTACACACCTACAACCAAGATAACATGGAGAATTCCAACCAGAATCCACCCCAACAAAATCCAAACCAACCAAATCCAACTCATGAACTTCAAACCTTGGCCTCCTTAATTATGCAAATATAGTAGAAGTTTGACTAAAAGCTTGACCATCTTACCCTCAAAGTGTCTGAAAACACCAACTCCCTTACCAAAAATGACCATTTACTGACTGTTATTGCCTAGCATGTTGGATATGCTCAACCATTTGATACTTGTTGGCACGGGTTCCGAGCGCACAAGTGCGGAACCCCAAGCGATGAAAGGGTCAAAGACAAGAACAAAGGACCGGTCGCAAAGCCAAGATATGAAGAAGTAATTAGTTAAGTTAGTTAGAGATGGGTCATTATGACCATTTGTAACAGCCAAGTGTGCCTATAAGTAGAAGTAAGATTGTAAGCCTTTTAGAAGCATCAATTTTTCAGGGATGTGAAGAGAATAATCCTTTGTGCGATTGTAAGCCTGAGGGCATTTTCTTGAGTTGCGCATTATGAGATGATACCTTCGCATTTGTTTGTATTTCTGACTTTTGGATCGGTCTATGGGAGTATTTATCTGGTTTCGGTTCTGTAATGTTGGAATGATTAATATGCATATATGTCTTATGTTTATTGCAATATCTGATTTTTTCTTGAGATTGCAATAGATGTCTTCACGACTATGTTATGTACTGCAGATTCCTCAAACATGCTTTGTTAATTTTTCTAATTTGTTAATTACGAGATAGTAATGCAGTTAAGGATTAATATGATGATAATATGATGTTATAATGCGAATGCAAATATCTATCTTGTGTTGCGATTGAGAGTGAAATGGCACATGTCTTCTCGCCACTGCGGAAACTTGGTTCCCGCAGCCCCTTTTAGACATCTCGGGTGAGACCTCACTCGCTCTGCGGGTGTTGCTGGAAAGGGTAAAACCTTTATGGGCCAATGCTGAGGAAGAAATTCAGAACCCTGGATGGTCAATGACTGGCTGGCTACAGAAGTATATCTACTTCGACATTCACGAAATATTCTTCTGCGAATTCCCTATACTGCTACAAGAGTGGTTGGCACAACTGACTTTCCAAAAGAGGAATTTCCAAGGCAGTGAGCCTGAACATTGGACGCTAAAACTGATCCAAAAATTGAAGCGAGTGGAAAACAGAGCATCTAGATCTCTCGAGGTCTGGGTAGATAGTATTCTAGAGGGATACATCACTGAATTCATTGTCGACACAAATAAGTCATATAGTGATGTAGAAAGGAAGTTTTTCAAAGGACCCAAAGGAACGTTTCTACCGTCGCTGAAACTTTGGATTAAAATGCTCATTTGTGAAAAAGGTATACTGAAGATGAATTCCGATGAGTAAAGCTCGAGTGTGCGGAGGCTGTGGGTACCGCGCAGATGTGGTTCTGATAGAATGATGCGGGGTAGATGGATATGAACTATGACAGAATTTTGAGGGAGGCCGTGGAAGATTGTGGTACCCTGCAAAGTGGGGTGAGGTTCCAACTAGAGAAGAAGAGGAGGACTAACGATAGAGAGAGAGTATCCTAGGCGACCAGAATAGAGAACTGCGAAACGGGACCACAAGGGACTAAGTGACCTTACTATGACGAAGAGAGAAATCAGGATACCCCTGAAGCTGAAGAAGGATAGACCCAAAGATACAACATACCCACAACCCTGCGCACTACACCAAATTTCGAAGGAAGAAATATAAGCTCTTCCCAGGGTTGTCCGGCGTGTCAGAACAACGGTAGGAGTAGTGGGTCTACAAATACTAGGAGGAGACCAAGGATGGCAGGCGACGACATGAAGATGTCGATCTTTCAAGGTAACGGGGTTGAGTATCCCGAGCAATACTAGTTTTTATGTGAAGCAGTATGGACAATAAAGCAGGTCCAAGATGACAATATCAAGAAGGGACAACTGGAAATGACCTTTAGGGGTCATGCGTTGGATTGGTTTATGAAATTCATACAAGTACCTACATGGAATCCTGAGAAAACACTGCCGCAAATCAAGGCAGGATTGATTGATGAGTTTAGGAAACCAAAATCAAAGTCGCAATATATCATAGAACTGAAGGAAATAAAGCAATTTCCTAACGAATCAGTGTGGGAGTTCGATCAGAGATATAAAACTCTGATGATGAAAGTAAGTTTTGGAATTGGTGACATGCAACACAAGCAGTGGTTCATTGCGGGATTAGTACCACACATTCGCATGCCACTAATGCAGTAGAAGATTGCCTCTCAGGCGGAGGCACTGGAAATCGCGATGAAGCTTGAGGCTTCACTAGTTGGAGAAACATGGATAGTTATGAACCAGATCCAAGCACAGCTAGAGAACTTGACAATCCAACTACAAGAAATCAAGAAGGGGAAAGAAGTTTGCGAGGAAATATGGTGCAATCGATGCAAATCAGAAGGGCATCATAAGGATCAATTCCTGGAATTCCGCGAATACTTATAGTCTGGCGCACCAAATCCACCCAGTCAGGGAGGAATTCCATGGTGTCTAATTTTTCATACAAGGGGACATTGATCAGAAGAATGCGTATACTTAGAAAAATTGTGTCAAAGTCGGCTAACATTTTCTACAATTTCTGTCGATCGGTCGGCAATGAAGAGAAGGATTGTAGGGCGTATGAATTACTCCAAGAAAGAACTGTGGATACATTTTTTATGAAGGGGGAGGAGCAACCCCCTGTATAACAGTAACAATAGTATAATCAGCAGCAGCTACACTACAATCAACCACTACCATAGTATAACAATCCACAACCTCACTATAGTCAACCGCAGTCATTGTACAACCAACCACCGTCGCAGTACTGCCAACTGCAGTATCAGTCGCCACAATACAACCAACAACTGTACGGTCAACCGCGAGGAGGTTTCAAAGGAGGATTACGCGGAGGTCGAGGTGGAGGCGTTGGTCGTGGATGAAATTTTGGACGAGGTCGAGGGCCATTTAAGTATGCTACAATTGCGACCAGGTCGGACATTATCAAAGCGATTGTCTGAACCCGACTCCGTAGTGTACCTATTGTAGTGCAGCGAACCACAGTGTTGAGGAGTGTCCCCAGCTGATTACAAAATGGAAAACTAAGAATCCACCACAACCTCAACCGAATCCAAATGTGAATCAGAATCAAAATCCACCTCTGAATGTATAGAATATCTCAGCGAAGATAAGAAGTTGACCTGTGAACGTCGTAGTAGTGACCAGGGGGGATTGCAACAGGAGAAGACAGGACACTGCCTAGTATTCGGCCTACAAGAAGGAAACAAGTTCGATTTGATGTGGAAGCAAAAAGGGAGACCTTTTTAGAAGCACAAGATACAATGAGAATGACTAAGCTGCCACCTATTAACCAAAAAGAACCCGTTTATGAGATGCCACAAATATTCGATATGATGAATTCGCAGAGGCAACTAGGGAGGATAAATACCTTAAGGGATTTCCTAGAAATTTTTTTGGCACTGGAAAAAGATTGGGATGCACTAGCAAAGATAGCCATCCTATTACACCGACAATAGGATGGATGACAGGATCAGACAGTAAATCGATTGCACAAAAAGAAGACAGGAAGATAAATGAGGATGACTGCGCATATTGGTGCATTCGATGTTGACTCTATCATTCTGGACTTGGGATCAGATGTAAATATCTTGACTAAACAGACATGGGAGACAATGGGGAAACCACAGCTGGCATGGTCCCCTGTACAGCTTTGACTAGCAAATCAGAGCAAGGTCACACCCATTGGTCGATTATGTCATCTCCCAGTCGAAATAGGGGGATTGAAGACTTACGCAGACTTTGATGTTATAGAGATAGTTGATAACACAAGCCCCTATCCGACATTGTTAGGAATAGACTGGGCATTGGAGAATCAAGTGGTGATCAACTTTAAGAAAAGGACAATGTCTTTTGAAAATCGTGACATGAAGGTAGTCACCCCACTTGATCCATCAGAAGGACAGAGGTATGTCGAACCAATGCGGGACAAATTTACAGAAGGATGCGACAATGTCTACAACATCCCATAGGATTACATCAATCCCACCGCCAATGGGGAATTGGGGTGGCGAAGTGTTAGTTCAACATCGTCAAACTCCGATGAAGCGCTTGAAAATTGGTAGAACCAATTACACGAAGTATCATTCAGAAGGTGCGCATGAATCACCCTGTCTTTGAGATGGGTAGTGACGGAATTATGCGAACTACCAACATACGAAGGACTTCCTAATATGACTGTATTTATCGTTGAATTTGAAGAAAAAATATCAGAACTACAGAGATAGTTGGCATTGGAGGAAGCACTAAAGGCTACGCTAGCACGGTGGTGGGCAGCACACAAGTCGACGATAACAAGTTGGACACTATGTCGACAACTGATGGAAGTTAGATTCGGGGAAACTAAAGGGTACTATGGGATAAAATACAATAGAAGGAATGATCTGATGGATCACCTGGAAGAGTGTAAAAGCGCATGGGGAATGAGACCAAAACATGAATGGGTCCATGCGTTCATCCATACATTGGATGAGGTACCAGGAAGCTGGCATATTGTAGCAGAACTGATACGCGGAACAACTACATGGGAAGAGTTAACCATTAGTTTTATCCAAACTTTCAGCTTCTCAGATGAGAACTCCTTCATCCATAGTGCACTACAATAGATTCATGAGAAGGTACTTGAAGCAGTTCTCACGGAAAAACCAATGGGATTACAGTGGACCGTAACAACAAACATATTAATGGAGTGCTACAATGTGATGGGAGGACCTGATGAAGAGAATGATCCACGAGCTACTTATGTTCTAGAGTCGGAGGGAAGTCGGAATGTCGAAGAACCAAAAATACTATTCGAAAAATTCCAACATTGAGAATCAAGAAGGTTAATATCGGGTTAGAGGAAAATCCCAATTTCACAAGTATTGGAGATTACTGGGACGATTCGACAATTACAAAATTTACTGATCTACTACATGAGTTTCAAGATTTTTTCCCAACAAAATTTTTAGAAATGAAAGGCATTTCCAGGGACCTAGGCGAAATGAATATTCCACTGAAACCTGATGCAAAGCCAATAAAGAAATGACCCTACAGATTGAATCCCAGGTATAAGGAGCAAGTGAAAGCTGAGATAAAATGAATATTGGATACAGGAATCATAGAGCCTGTGCAAGAATCCGAATGGATCATCCCGATGGTTTTCGAAGATAAGAAGACTAGTGAAATCAGGATTTGTGTCGATCTAAGGAAACTGAACGATGCATGTCTTCACGATCCATTCCCTACACCATTCACTGATGAAGTATTAGAAGGTGTCAGAGGTCAGGAGATATATTCATTTACAGACGGATTCTCAGGATACCACCCAATAAAGATTGCGAAGGAGGATCAACATAAGACAAATTTTGGAACAGAATGGGGTTGTTTTCAATACACAGTAATGTCATTTGGTCTTTAAAAACGCATAGGAGATCTTTTCAAGGTTAGTTGTTGTTGCATTCAAAGACTTCATTCATAAGTTCCTTGCAGTATATATGGACGATTGGACCGTCTATGGACTAGTTAAGGACCATATTGTGAATCTAAAGCTGATGTTGGAGAGGTGTCGACAACATCAAATTTCGTTGAACTTGAAGAAATGCATCTTATGCGCTCCATTTGGGATTCTATTAGGACACATTGTATGCAAGGAATGGATGCTAGTTGATCCAGTGAAGATTGCAATCATTGTCGACTTACCACCACCAATGACAGTGAAGCAACTAAGGGCGACGTTGGGACATATCGGGTATTACAGGAATTTTATAAGGGGATATGCAGCAATCACAACGCCGTTGGAAAAACTGTTAAAAAAGGATGCAAAGTTCGAGTGGAATGACGAGTTCCAGAAGAGCCTCGATATACTGAAAGCAAAGATGGTTGCAGCGCACATATTAGTCTTTCTCGATTGGACAAAAGAATTCCATGTTCATGTGGACGTGTCATTAGTAGCATTAGGCGTAATATTGACCCATCCAGGAGAAGGATCGATTGATCATCCGATCACATTCGTAAGTAGGAAGTTTTCCACTACGAAGAAGAATTATACGATGATAGAAAGGGAAGGCCTAGCAATGGTCTATGCGCTACAAAAATTCTGGCACTACCTACTTGGAGGACATTTCAAAATGTTTACTAATCACTCTGCATTGAAATACTTAGTCAATAAGCCTGTGTTGGGGGGGAATATCTGTTGTTGGTTGCTGTTATTCCAAGAGTTCGACTTTGAAATCATTGTGAAACCAGGGAGATTGAATGCAGGACCTGATCACCTGTCCCAAATTGAGTCAGGTGAAGAACTAAGAAGCATTGACGAGGGATTACCAGATGCGCAATTATTTCGAATTGGAATGGTCGAAGACCATTATGAGAAAATCATTCAGTTCTTGACTAAAGGACGTGCACTAGAAGAATTCACTACCAGTCAGAAAAAGCAGCTAGTTGTTAGGGCTGCCGACTTTCAGCTAATGATAGGTCAGCTCTATAAAATGGGGCCAAATGAAATCCTTCATCGATGCGTCCTTCTGCATGAACAAGAAAGAATATTAGTGGAAGATCGCGATGGGATTGCAGGAGGACATTATGGAGGGCGTGCCACTGCTAGGAAGATACTTAGGGCTGGACTATGGTGGCCAACAGTGCATGGAGATGCTGCAGATTACACAAAGAGCTGCAATGTATGCCAAAGAATAGGGAAACCATCTCGAAGGGATGAAATGCCACTAGTACCTCAACTAACGTTACAAGATTTCGACAAATGGGTAGTTGGATTCATGGGACCCATCAACCCACCAGGAAAAAGAACAGGGTTGCGATACATAATTATTGCAACTGATTATTTGACGCGATGCGATGAAGCTGCACTAGTAAAGGATTGAATGGCTGCGACAAAAACAAGATTTCTCTTTGATAATGTGGTCACTAGGTTTGGGTGCCCAAAGATACTGATGAGTGATCAAGGAACCCTCTTCCTCAACCAAACTGTTAGGGACATGACAGAATAATTTCAAATTCAACATCGAAGGAGTACCCATATCATCCGCAGTTGAATGGTGCAGTGGAGGCACTGAATAAGGTATTGGAGCATGCGCTCACAAAGGTGTGTAACACAAACTGTGACAACTGGGATTTGAAGATTCTAGTGATACTGTGGGCCTACAGAATGACTTGCAAATGATTGACATGCCAGACTCCATTCACATTAGTCTATGGAAAAGAAACAATGATGCCAATGGAGTATATCATCCCGAGTCTACGCATCGCAGTAGCAACAAGAATGAGTGATGATAGAGCCATCGAAGAACGGTTGGAGCGACTGGTACAACTTGATGAGGGTAGGTTTATCGCAGGATTCCATCAACAGGTAGAAAAGGATCAACAGAAGGCTTGGAACGATCTCCATGTTAAGGAGAAGCACTTCTAGCGCAGATATATGGTCCTACTGTATGACAGTAAGTCTGTGAAGCACCTAGGTGAGCTACAGATGCATTGGTTGGATTCCTATATTATAAATTTTATTACTGACGGAGGTGTAGTGTAGTTACAAAAGATAGATGGGACATTATTGAAAAATTTAGTAAATGGAAGTTAGTTGAAGCCTTATCGTGATAGCCAGACACATAGGGACTGAAACAGAGATCGCATAAAAAAAAAAAAAAAAAATTGATTGAAGGCTGGGAGTTTGTCGACAACATTGGGTTTGTTGACGAAGTAATAGCGGAGTAAAAAGTAAGCGACAAGGCTTGAATCTCGTCGACGTTCAGCACGCATGAGTCAAATCAGATAATAATTACAGCAACTAAGCCTCGTCGGACGACGGTGGAGGTAGGTGATGACACAATCGATGACAGGATTTGGTAAATATGTGAAAGATTCGACGAACGATTTGGCAATCATTGTTCAAGAACGACAAGATGGATGAGGAACGGGAAAGTTAAGTTATAAATACACAAACAAATGGATATCTATAATCATTAATCCTTATGCTCATTACAGGTTAGAGTCATTGAGCCTAATGTGCGGTTCTAAATAAGTTGTAGAGCGAAGAGTGAGATTAGAGAGTTGCAATGGGACATTAAATTTCCAGCATGAGCACACAAGGTGCGCTAAGGGTGAGGATGACAAGTGTTCATGAACAACCAGTGGTTGCATAAGTGCGGACGATGAGGAACAAGAGAAGTACCAGTCGATCGATGGATACCGACCGAAGGACAAAGTGGGGTGCTTGTAGCTCGTCACGAGTTGCAGTTGATGAAGAACTGATGGGTTTTTTGACCGCCACAATACCAACGCAAGGGACACTCCGGCTCCAGTGAAGGATGATCAAATTCGTGAAATTGATGTGTTAGAACCAGAGTAGTTGGATTTCGCATACGTTGTCCACCATGGGTGCTAGAAATATTGTTTGTTGGCACCAGAGTAGTTGGATTTCACAACACTCGTTCACCATGGGTATTAGAAATATTGTTTCCCAAAATGGGGAAGAGTACAAAGCGGTCATGGCCAAGGAAACGGTCGACCAAGTCACGACAAATTACGATGAGTTCAAGAAGCAAGTTGATGCAGCAACAGTTTCTAGTTGAAGTGGCTCGAGGGCAGGCCACATTTTGTGTTGGGGGCCTGTTGGCACGGGTTCGAAGCACACAAGTGCGGAACCCCAAGCAGAAAAAGGGTCAAAGACAATAACAAAGGATCGGTCGCAAAGCTGAGATATGTGGAATTAATTAGTTAAGTTAGTTAGCGATGGGTCATTAGGACCATTTGTAACGGCCAAGTGCGCCTATAAGTAGAAGTAAGATTGTAAGATTTTAGAAGCATCAGTTTTTCGGGGATCTGAAGAGAAGAATCCTTTGTGCGATTGTAAGCCCGAGGGCATTTTTTGAGTTGCGCATTATGAGATGATACCTTCGCATCTGTCTGTATTTCTGTCTTTTGGATCAATCTATGGAAATATTTATCTGGTTTCAGTTCTGTAATGTTGGAATGATTAATATGCATATCTGTCTTTTGTTTATCGCAATATCTAATGTTTTCTTGAGATCGCAATAGATGTCTGCGCGACTATGTTATGTACCGCAGATTCCTCAAACATGCTTTGTTAATTTGTCTAATTCGTTAATTACGATATGGTAATGCAGTTAAGGATTAATAGGATGATAATATGATGTTATAATGTGAATGCAAATCTTTGGCTTGTGTTGCGATTGAGAGTGAAATAGTGCATGTCCTCTTGCCACTGCGAAAACTTGGTTCCTGCAGCCCCCCTTAGACATCTCGGGTGAGACCTCACTCGCTTTGCGAGTGTTGCTGGAAAGGGTAAAACCTTTCCGGTTCGATGCTTAAGGGTGTCTGGTCGATCTTTGTTGACAGGAATGCAATGTGAACCCCTGTCGACAGAACTGTGTCAACAATACTCCAACCAATCAAGCTATGGTCACTGAAGACCAGGTCTCTCACTCTCTATTCCTGGAAAACCAACCTCTCTCCTTTGAGGATAGAAATTCTTGGCACTAGTTTCTGAAGATTGAAAAGTGCAAATTTCATCATTTTGACCCCTTGAGTTGGGTGACCCAAATGAAGCGTTATTTTTCTCTCCATGGCATTAAAGATAATCCCTAGAAGTTGAAAATTGGGTTTTACATTTATATTCTAAAAGATGGAAATGGTACAAAAAATATTATCATTGTTATGTCCCTTGGAGCCAACTTGTGAAGATCATTGTTGATTATTTTGACTGTGACACTCATTATTTGAGAAGGTTAACCAAATTGCTACAGACTGGCACTATTCTAGACTATATTACAACATTTGAGCAATTGTAAATATGCACAGAAGGCCTCTCTAATTATTTTTTTGGTAATTTTTCAGTAGTGGCCTCAAGGAGGCAATTCATCCACATGCCCTTATGCAATGACCCTCCACTAGGTTGGAAGCTTGTGATAGAGCTTGCAAAGTTGAATTGGTGATGAATGCCCAATTGAAGTTCCCTTAATTTCCCAATCACAACATGTTTCCCATGGCTCCTCCTCCTCGAAAATCCACCAACCTACTACTCTGAATCCACAAGTTGACTCTAGATGTCGTGGCTAAGCGTCAATGCCAAGATCTTTGTTATAACTATGAGGAAAAATATTCCAAAGGGCATAAATGCAAAGAAAATAAATTATTCCGAACCAAGACAACCCCCCATGAGACCTTAGAGGAAAACATATTGGAATCTTATACTAAACCAAAAGTGGATGATTGGATGCTACCCCTTGAAGATGCTCCTGATATTCCAGTTCCTAAGGAGCAACCCTAAATTTCAATCCATGCTTTATTATATTTTTCCACACCTTAGGCACAAAAATTGGTTGGACACATCAAACACAAAAAATTCATTGTGTTAACTGACAGTGGAAACACACATAATTTCATTCATCAACATGTGGCTGAAGAAACCCATTACTATACCCACCCCATGTCCAATTTCCAAATTATAATAGCTAATAGGGATACGATGAAATGTGGTGGTTGTTGTGAAAATCTCAAACTCCAAATAGGGGACTACCATCTCCGAACCCTTATGTTTGTTATTAAAATGGGTGGTTGAGATGTACTTTTGGGGCCCAAATGGCTTAGAACTTTGGGTCTTGTTACAATGGATTTCAAGTTACTCTCTCTCATATTTACTTAGGCCGAGCACACACATCACCTCCATGGAATTACACCTAGTTCTTCGGATTTTATCGCATCCCACCATATGGAGAAATTGTTGAAGAAATGCAACTCCAGTGTCATTACTCAGTTCCATACAACCACCCAAGTTATGGAAACACCCACACTAGATATTCAATCTGACCTGCAATAGGTTCTCTCCTAGTATCAATAGGTTTTCAAGGAACCCAATGGTTTACCTCCATCCTGTGGGGAACATGACCATGGAATTCCTTTAATTCTAGGTAGTCAACCCCCCAATTTCCACTCTTACCACCACCCTTTTGCACAGAAGAATGAAATTGAAAAAATCGTTTAGGAATTATTGGTAGCTAGTGTTATTCATCCTAGGACATGCCCTTATTCTTTGCCAGTGGTTATGCTCCTAAAAAAGGAAGGCAATTGGGGCATGTGTCCTGATTTTCGAGTTCTCAATAAATTAACCATCAAAGATAAATTCCCCATTCATGTCATTCATTATATCTTAGACAAGTCACATGGTGCCAAAATATTCACCAAACTTGACCTTCATTCGGGCTACCATCAAATTAGGATGAAAGAGGCAGATATACCTAAGACTGCTTTTCGCACTCATGAGGGTCATTATGAGTTCTCGGTCATGCCCTTCGGCCTCTGCAATGCCCCATCCACTTTTCATGCCTCATGAATAATATTTTCTACCCCTTCCTCCATGATTTTGTCTTGGTGGTTTCTTTTGATGATATCTTGGTCTATAGCCCCACCTAGGACATCCACCTCCATCATGTTTCTTGTACATTGCAATTATTACAGGACCGATAGTTATTTGTGAAAGACTCCAAATATGTTTTTTGGTAATTGAGGTTGAATACTTGGGCTATATTGTGACTCGGGATGGGGTAAGAGTGAATCCAAAGAGTGCAAGCTATGAAGAACTAGTCCCATCCAAAAAGCTCTCAAGATCTTAAGAGGGTTCCTTGGACTTACTAGATACTACCATAAGTTTGAGCCAAACTATGGGAAGATTGCAACTCCTCTTACAACATTTCTAAAAAAGAATGCTTTCTCTTGGAACGAGGCAACGGAGAAGGTCGTATTTGCACTAAAAGACGCTATGTGTACAACGCTTGTGTTAACCATGTTGGATTTGACTAAGACATTTGTCTTAGAATGTGATTCCTCTGGATGTAACCTAAGACTAGTCTTATTGTAAGAAGGACACCCATTGGACTTCACTAGTAAGAAATTATGCGATCAAAACTTGGGCAAATCCACCTATGAGAGAGGAATGATGTCTATCCTTCATGTAGTTGAGAGATGGTGACCCTATTTATTAGGGCGGTGTTTCTAGATCAAGACCAACCATCGTAGTCTCAATTATTTCTTGGAACAACGGCTGTCCTTGCAAAATCAACAGAAATGGGATTTGTAATGGGCTAAAATGATCATGTTTTAGAATTTTGGTTAAGTTGAAACAGTTGCCTTAAGTTTTACAAGGTTGAAAAATAATATAAAATTCTAAAACAAATTGATCATTATTGACATTGATGCACACAAATTGAATGATGTTAAAACATTTGCTTAAATTTATTAAGTTGATTCTAAGAATTGTTGGAGCACTTTGATGTAAATTCATAAAGGAAAAGTACTGGAAATTTTATTCAACTAAACATGTTTGTGTATTCTTGGAAAGCATGTGTTCTTAAAGATGTTCATTTGGATATACAGTTTTCCTTGTCCAACATATATCTACTCCCTTTGTTTGCGGTTATTCAATTCCCCAATTAAAAGTTAGTGAAAACATAAGGATATAAGGAATTGCATTGTTATGATAAGCACTATGTTTTGTTGACCACCATATTTCAAAGGATCTTTGGAAACAAATTATGGGAAATATTGAGGAACTTCAAAACACTTCATTAAGCATGTGAACATTCACTATATTTAATTCCAAATTAGATATTTTCACATCTTACACACAAAAAAATTTAACCATGGGAACAACAACTTCTCAAGGGTATATCTAACAGCCCGCAAGCCAGATATACTAAAAACTTGTGATTTAGCAGGGGCCAAGGCGTCTCGAGACCCTTTATCCTACCCTTCGAGCCTCTATCCCAGGGGTCGCCTACCCTTCGAGCCTTGTCACAACAAGCCAATGAGCAACCCTACCCTGCTGGTTTTGAACCTGTGACCTCCTCGAAGATAACACATGTTCTTAAATCTAGGTATCTGACTATGACTTAAGCACACTTTGTTAATTTGTTGACTCCAACTACTTGCTGGACACTTTACGTTCTAGCCCCCAAAAGGGTGACATTCATGTTATTCTACAAAATGATACAAAATTTACAATATGAACGTTACATATCATATGCATATAATGGTGGTTATTGTTGCAGAGAACTCGAAAGAAAAAATAAATTTGCAGAGTCCTCCCCTGTAATCTGTTAAGCACTAGAATCAATACACTAAAATAGTTGCAAGTTATATGAGTGCGTGGCTGAGAAGTAAAGTGTGCTGAATTCCAACCCAAACGTGAAAAGAGGAAGCCGAGATAAAAGATAAAACAGCGAATACGCCCACCGTGGGGCTCGAACCCACGACCACAAGGTTAAGAGCCTTGCGCTCTACCAACTGAGCTAGACGGGCTGCTTGCTACAGCCAAAATTATTATTGTTGGGATAAATAACAATTCTATTAAATTGGAAAAAAATTTATACTGCTGGAAATGAAAACGAGTATTTAGCCGATATTTTCTCGAGATCAGGTATACAGATTGTTGGATCCTAAATTTATATGGACATTGAGTTGGCATCTAGTTTTTTTTCGTTTATATGGACATTGAGTTGGCATCTAGTTTTTTTTCGTTTTATGATTTTTAATTTTAATTTATTTTTATTATTAGAAATAAAATGATTTTCGTTGTATGATTTTTATCTTTAATTTTATTTGTTACTATTAGAAATAAAATGATAATGATATATATAATTTTAAAAAATGCCTGTAAAACTATGAATTACGCCGAAAGCGGCTCCCCTAGGCTTTCGTCGTCTGTCGACGGCGAATGAGGAGCCGCCCCCTGTTGAAGAAAAGTCGTTGTCCTGACCCTCCTCAGAAACCTTCTATACGCCTCAGAATCCGTCATAAACTCAAAAGTCGCCGTCCTCGGAATCCGTCATAAACTCCTCCTCCTCATCATTGCATTCGCCCAGATTTCCATCACAGATCTGACCTGTAGACGAATCGAACCCCAGCGGCTCATTAGATGCAACGTCGCCCGACCAGTTAGAGGCAAGTGTAAGCTCCTCGGCATTCACGGCTGTATGCAGAGAAACAGTCGAGACCAGCAGGAGCAGCAGCGGCGCCACAAGTTGCATCGTTCTCAAATGATCCATTGTGAGATCAAGATCAAGAACGAGAATTTTTCTGCGCATAAATGCTATTGTTTCATCTGCATACGGTTCATCACGGCCTGGGCATATCGCCCCGGAAAAAGAAAATGCAATAGCGAATGTTGCCTTTGGAATTAGTAGCTTAAAACGATGTCCACTTAAGACATAATCAACAATGGCTGTTTGTCTTTTTGTTCGCTGCAAGAAGGGTTGAAAATCTTTTGTTTTCTTAGCTGGTGCCTGCACAGAATTTTTTAAGAATGTTAAATTTTCAGACCAGAAAACATTTGTTTATTTCACAAACTAATAAATCAAATCAATTCAAGATTGTAACTTGCCACTGGAAAATATCATAGATATTGTTCGAAAATCAACATTTAAAAATATTCACCATCAAAAGGTCTGTTAAATGCATAGCAGAAGAATCATTCGCTGAATGATATAAGATGGGTCTTTTGACCACCCCATATGCATTCAATGAAGCAGAAGCTTCTGCAATGGCAGATGCAGGTTCTGACATCATTGTTGCACATATGGGACTCACAACTTCAGGGTCTATTGGTGCAAAAACAGCTCTCTCGTTGGATGGCAGTGTTATTCGTGTACAAGCCATTGCTGATGCTGCTGCCCGAGTAAATCCAAATGTGATTATGTTATGCCATGGAGGTTAGCTTATAGAAAACGTTGTAAAGATTATTTTTTTTCGACATGGTTTGAAAACCTTTTACTGAAAAGCTTTCATGTTATTACAGGTCCTATTTCAGGTCCCAGGGAGGCAGAATATGTGCTTCAAAGGACAAGAGGAGTCCATGGCTTCTATGGAGCATCTAGCATGGAGAGATTACCAATAGAATAGGCCATTGTAAAGACTATAAAACAATACAAAACCATATCAGCATCATCATATAGACGCAGGAAAAAGGGGTAGGCGTGCCAAAGAATTAGAAGTTGACTTGAGCATCTAGCATGGAGAGACTACCAATGGAAGAGGCCATTGTGAAGAATATAAAACAGTACAATTAAACCATATCAGCATCATCATCGACACAGGAAAAAGGGGTAGGCGCGCCGAGGAATTAGAAGTTGGCCTGTCACATTAGCGATCATGTGACTACAATATGGGAATCAGACTTAGGAGTATGGGAGTCATGAGAGTATCACTTCACTCACATTCCTTAATGTCTGTGCTTGTGGATTTTTCTTACGCGTCTTATGTGGGGCATTTTTCTTTTCAATTGGGTGTAATAAATCGTTGTAAGGGTACACTTTATCGATAGTCGTGTTGCGACAGAACGCCACTTTCAAGCATGAAAAAACTCCACTCTCCTTAATCGACTTCCAAGATTGCTAATAAAGTGATTAAGATATCCATCTGCGATTTTCTATTGGAAGAAATTGGTTACTGAGGTGACACTAACAACAGAGGAATTTCAATGAATCCAAATGATGAAGATGAAGGATATTGTACTTATATCTTAGCAGGGATTCTATATAAGTTTGATTTTGAACGTGGATAAGATCGCATCTATGAATGAATCATCGGAATCATGTTAACTATGTTTTTTCTGAATATCGAGTTCACAGAAGCTGCAACATTAACCTTTTCTTATCTCTTAAAGACGTTTTGGTTGTTTATGACAAGGACTAAATGTGGATGCTGTTTTGACAACCGATGAAAGACACCACCTACGAGAAAAGAAAACTGAAAATAGAACAAAATTACCAGTATTTGCTAAGAGTTCTCACTGTGCATGCTTGTGACTGAGCACTATCAACTTATTTAGGTATGCAATGACCATGTATAGCTTTTGGACATTATAAGTTTTAACTGTTCAGTACATGACATGATTTATGAGGCAGAAAAGAAAGATCAAGAATAGGACTTTTGCAGCGCAATTATGTCAAGAATATAAGGCCCTCAAGTATGTGCTCAAGCTTCAAAGATCCTTTCAAGAATTAAGCAAAGCCACACAAGTAAAAACACTCTCCTTTTAAGGGGCTTGGTTTGGTGCATTGGTATGAGTATTGCTTTTCATGGATACATAAGTTGTTGCTGATGGGAGGCTGGTAGTGCACTTAACAATATCTAATCATTCTCCATTCTCCCTTTAAGGGGCTTGGTTTGGTGCATTGGTTTGAGTATTTCACAAACTAATAAATCAAATCAATTCAAGATTGTAACTTGCCACTGGAAATATCATTGATATTGTTCACAAATCAAAACATTTAAAAATATTCACCATCAAAAGGTCTGTTGAATGCATAGCAGGAGAATCCTTCGCTGAATGTATATATTGCTCGTGATTCAGCAGCAAGTAAAGCATCATAAAAGTTTGATCGCTCTTCAAAATCCCTGTTCCTAATCACTGTACCAAATCCCATTGCAACCGCCATTTCTGCCACATTAATACCCTCTGGTTGGCTAGATGACGCCACTGTAGGCAAAACATCCTCAACCTCAGACTTAGATTGTAGGAAAACATATCCAAAATCCATTATTCTTGAATCTGCCGTTCCCGCTGATGGTGGTGGTGCAGGGCCATCGATCATGCTAACTTTCCTGTCATATTCCATTGTTACATAGACCTGCAAATTGTGTACAACTGGTAAATTTTAATCCCTCTGCACAGATTGTACTGGAAAATGTAGAACTATATTTTGCGAACAGAAGATAAATACAGCTGTTACATAGTTGAGCATGCCTCTTTGCCAATGAGTTTGCTACGTAAATACTCCTTTGCTTCTCGAGCATATGGAGCCGGTTTTTCATCTCTTTTTGGATTACTGATTTTTGGAGCTCCAATACTTGACAAATTCACTCGACGTTCAGCCAAAGGACTCCCATAAGGAGTAGAATCATCAGCAACAACAACAGAGTCTCCACTAACAACCTCCACAACCTGCAAATATACAGATTTTTAGCACCTAAAAATAAGCAGCTATGCTTTGCTTCACATCAAGAGATTTAGGATTAAAATTAAACATACTTTAAGTAAAATGTCTTGATTCTTCTCCATGCTGTCAATAGAGAGTACTCAGTCACTGCAAATGAAAACACACTTTTCCATCAACACTTGAGAAGCTTTGCCAAAGCATAGTTGAGCGGTTGTAAATTTTTTCTATACTGAAGATAAGTATTTTGCCAATGTAATTTCCAATGTAGTTTCACTTTTAAAAACAACATGGATCTGGGTTTTATTTTCGATCGGAGTTAATTATATTTTTTTATTGGAATTGAGAAAAAAGTTTACTAGTTTTGGTGCTATGAATTAGATAGAATTGGGTCCACTGCAAGAAAAAATCTATTCATAGACTTTAGTATGTTGAAACCCACCTTGAAAAATATTAAAAGAAATTATTCATAAGTAAATCGAAGAATAAAATAATGAAAGATGCATAATTTATTAACATTATGAATATGTTTATATTAAGTCCATGAAAACCCACCTTGAAAAATATTAAAAGAAATTATTCATAAGTAAATCGAAGAATAAAAATAATGGAAGATACCTAATTTATTAATATTAAAAGAAATTATTCATAAGTAAATCGAAGAATAAAAATAATGAAAGATGCATAATTTATTAACATTATGAATATGTTTATATTAAGTCCGTGAAAACCCACCTTGAAAAATATTAAAAGAAATTATTCATAAGTAAATCGAAGAATAAAAATAATGGAAGATACCTAATTTATTAACATTTTGAATCTGTCTATATTGTCGCCACGACCTTCAAGGTAAGGGCCTTCTCTTATGAAGCATCGTTTCTCATCCATGATCTCGCATGCATACATAGCTTTGTAACAGAACATTTAGAAAATATAGATTCTTCACATCCAACGAATCATCCTACTAATGAGTGAGTGATTCTATAACAAATTCTACTAATTGTAAGTGAGTGATTTTATAACAAATTATGTTAACGGTAAGTGAGTGATTCTATAACAAATTTTACTAATTGCTATCATGACAAACACCCTCAAAATCCAATCCTCAATTTATTCTTAAGGTATGGTCAAGGAAAGAAAGTCGTTGGTCAAAGAGGAAAGAAAGTCGTTGATTATTTATTTGAAGTATGTTGATTTCATGCACATTGTTGTTTGTATGAAATGTGTGTTAAGAACAATAAAGTTAGACCAAAAGGAAATAAAGTTTTTATGTGTTTTATTTTGCCTTCATAATAAGGGAATTCAAAGTGTTATTAAGAAGTGAGTATTAAATTTATTAAATTTTATTAATATTTTATATAAATTTATAGATATAAATGGTCATTCTATTATGGTATAAATATTTAAGGAAGCATTCCATTTATATTTTGATGATTCAAATTAGATCAAGTTATATTCTTAAATAGTTTGTCATTCTTTAGTTGTGTTTATTTTAACATAGTATGCAACATATCAAATTTATTTTCCGTGTACCCCCAAAACGGGGAAATGAAAAGCTGAAATGAATATTGATATGTTGTAAAATGAAAGAAAGTTGTGTATAAAAGAAATAAATAGATGAGGCATGTAATGGGCTTCGAGGGTTTGGTGTTGGGGGCAACTTAGAGGGAAATCTACTGTGAGATTAGTTGCATGATGGTCTATCTCGGCCTACGGTAAGTCAGAATTGTTGAGCTTATAGAAACTTGGAGTCCTAGGTGGCCTTCGAGCTATCTACACTACCAACCAAGGTAAAAAACAAGTGGGAATGCGATTTGTGTCTACAGTTCCAATTTCTGACTTATTTTCGGTTCTGTCTTTTTTCCCTTTTGGTTTTGTCTCTCGTTGGTGGATGCCTATTTTGTCAAACTGATAGGTTTCTTTCTATCATTTTTGGCACGTTTTTGGTTTACCATTGGCGGTAAGTTTTTTGCAGAATAAGGTTTCTATATTTGGCCACATTAGGCTAAGTTGATAGGGACATTCCTATTTTGGCAGAACGGTCTTTTTTGCCATTGTAGTCTTCTCCCGACAGGTGGAGGCATTTTGTGTCATTTTACCTTTTTAGGGTTAACTTTTTGGGGGTTGTGTCGGCTAAGGTTTTGGTCCTTTAGCATGGCAAAACATCCAATGACCTCTCCATTGTGCTATCCGGATTCTTCTGCGACGGTGTAGGGCCACACAAAAAATGTGAACCGAAACTTCCTTGGCTCTCGGGCTCGGGTTTGCAGGCAGGCCAAGGTTATTAAGGCAAGAGAAGGCCGTTTGCAGTTTTCTGTGGATTATGATTTAAATCTGGAAAGGATGAAGGTCCTGGCCTCTCATGGTGTTGTTGGCCATATGGAATATACTGGTGGCAGTCGGGAAGAAATAGTTTCGTGGGTGAACGAGAACTGGATGCCAATATGTGGTTTGGCTCCACGGGTGAACCTACTGGTGAATAGATGGATACTCTTCACTTTCCCTGCCGGTGTCAATATCGATGGAATCCTGAACTAGGTGTGGCTTTTCAAAGAAGGCTCTTTATGTCTTAAAAAATGGTATGTTGGGTTTGACCCACTTAAGGATTCTCAGTGAATTCGCCATCTTTGGATGATCTTGCCCAGTTTCCCTATTGAATTGTGGTCTGAGAACAATATAATTGGGTTGGAAAACACAGTAGGTAAGTTTATCAGACTAGACAAAAAGACTCTTTTTGGGTATGATCGTAGAGTTGCAAGGATGATGGTTGAACTAGATATGAGGCTAGGATTACCGGCTGAAATTGATTTAAATTGGGGCACTAGGGTTATAAGTCAATGATTGGATTTTTTTAAAATTCCATTTCGCTATTACAATTGTCGAGAGACTGGACATATTGCCGCAAAGTGCCCTTTCACCTTGAAGAAGGCTATTTGTGTGCCGTCGACTGATTCAGATTCTATGCTTTCTCCATCAGCAAATGTTTCCTCAGAGGTGAAGACATTTACGGGTAAGTCTCTGGAAGAAACCCCTTATAAAGGTATTTCAAAAGATGAATTAAATTTTTATGAGGATATTGAAAACACTTTGAATCAAAGGCTTTCTAGAGGGGAGATTGCATTAAATTTATCTATTGTGGGAGGGCCATATTTGATTGAGGGAAACCAAGGTGTTATTCAATCCAGTCGGGGCAATTCTGAACAAGAATTGGAGCCCGTTTCTACGAAACCTGTGTATGCTCCTACCTATAATGTTGCTAGGGTTTTATCATTTGACGAGAAGGTGGTACTTGCTGAGAGCGGTTATAAACCTAGTAATGAGTCTCCTCTGATGTCCCCTTTGGGGGTTTTTTTCAAAAAATCCATCCCCAAACTCAGAATTTTTACCAGCTGAGAGCCTCTAGTTCAAAAATGTTACTATTAGAAAGGCTAAGAAGTCCCGTGTGGCGAAGATTGATGAGCCCATTGGTGATGTTTTTGTTCCTCTTTCGGTGAGAATTGATGATGCCTTTGATGTTATTGGTGATTCTCCAAACCCTAGGGCACTTAGAGTAGTGTTGCCCTCTAGCCAGGGTAAGTAATGTTGATTGTATCCTTAAATATTAGAGGGTTAGGCAAGGCTACCCGGGGTAGGGTTTTGTCGAAACTGTTATCTGCTACTAGCCCAGATATTCTTCTCATTTAGGAAACTATGTGTATTGACACAGAGGCCATCCTAAAATTGGTAAATGTCTGCCCTAGGTGGGAGTTTTCTGCTATTAGTGCATGTGGGAAGTCTGGAGGTTTGATTGTTGGTTGGAACCCCAATTTTTTCTATTTTAAAACCTTTAAAACCAAATGGGGGATTTTGATGCAGGGGCGGGGTTTATTTCAAAATTTTCAATTTACTATCCTAAACTGCTATGGACCTTACTCTAGCAGGGTTGAGTTTTGGGAACAGCTCAAGATATCTGGGCTGCTTAACTCACACAATCTTATTCTTGTAGGAGACCTTAATTTATCCTTAAACTGGTCTGAAATCTGGGGCTCCAAGCCTCGGTTTGATGAATTAGCTGAATATTTTTCTGAGTTATTGGTAAATTTTGACTTGGTGGCTGTGGCTCCTGCACCTATAATGCCAACATGGACAAATGGCAGAGTCGGGAAGGATGGCATTCTTAAAAGACTTGACCGCTTCCTGGTTGCGCGGCCTCTGTTGCAACATTTCCAAAGATATCGATCATGGGTGGGGGAGAATATTTTCTCGGATCATTGGCCCATTTTTCTTCAGTGTGATGACACAGGTTCCAAAGAATTACGCATTTAAGTTTAATAATACCTGGCTTCATCATGAAAATTTATGTGAGACTATTAGACAGTTCTAGCTTGATCCTTGTCATGATTTTGGCTTAAATCCTATGGACAACTTTGTTTTAAAACTCAGAAAATTGAAGGTTATGGTAAAATCTTGGATCAAAAATAAAAAAGAAATTGGATCCACAGGAGTATTATGATTTGCAGATACAGATCCAGAATGTTTATCAAAACAAATATGACTTCATGGATGATGAAGTGGACCGAGATTTACTTAATTCACTAAATGCAAAAAAGGAGGCTATTTTTATTCAAGAGGAAGCAGAGTAGCGGTTAAAAAGTTGTGCCCTGTGGCTAGAACTTGGGGACAAGAACACGAAGTACTTTCATGCCTATGCCTCGTATAGAAGGAATAAAAAAGCAATATGGGATTTAAAGGATAATGATGGGGTTTCTATTAATGGACATAACCAACTTCAAATTGTTGCAGCAAGTTTCTTTGGCAATATTTTTAAAGATCTAGGGGACAGTGATTTGCTAAAACAAATGGAGATTGCTCGCCTTTTTCCGGTATTCTTCAGTCCACAGGAAGCTTTGGAATTGGAACAGGAAGTTACATTAAAAGAAGTTGAAGATACTTTAAAACTGTTTGCAAAAGATAAAAGTCCCAGGCCGGATGGCTGGACTGTGGAGTTGTTTCTTCACTTTTTTTATTTAATGGGCGAAGAAATCTTAGAGATGGTGGAATTCTCTAGAATCAATGGTTATATTTTGGGAGCCTTGAATTCAACATTTCTGACCTTAATTTCGAAATGCAACAAACCCTCATCCTTTGGAGAATATCGGCCTATTGCATTATGTAATTTGATCTACAAGCTTATATCGAAGATCATGGTTGTGAGAATTAAACCTGGGCTGTCAAAGTTTGTGTCATCAAATCAGTTTGGGTTTCTCCATGACAGACAGATTTTGGATGCAGTTGGCATCACCTAGGAGATAATCCATACTATAAAAATTCGGAACTCAAAGGATTTCCTACTAAAAATGGATCTTGAAAAGGCCTATGATTGGGTGGACTAGTGCTATCTTAGAATTCTCCTAATACAAATTGGTTTGTCACCTATGATGCTGAAATGGATTATGTCTTGTGTTACTTCAACAAACATTGTTGTTCTTGTCAATGGGATTCCATCAAACTTCTTTAAGTGTTCGCAGGGGATAAGACAGGGTTGTCCACTGTCTCCTATCCTTTTTGTGTTGATTATTGATGGTTTAAGTAGAATTTTTCTTAAGGCAAAAACTGATGGTCTTATTAAGGGGATTAAACTCTCTAGATAAATATCTATATCTCATCTACTTTTTGTCGATGATGTACTTCTAGCGGGTGCAAATTCAATTGGTGAATGGAGATGCTTCAGAAATTGTATATCACTCTTTTGATGTGCATCTGGTATGAAGGTAAGTGATAGGAAATCCATCTTGTTTCAGCACAATATGAATGATATTCAAATTATGGAATTACAGCATGTTCTTCCGTATAAAGTCCAACATTTAGTTGATGGTTTTACATATCTGGGATACTTCTTAAAGCCGAATAATTATAGAATCAAGGATTGGTCTTGGCTTGTTAAGAAGATGGAATATAGAATTCAATGCTGGACAAATCGACTCTTATCAGTTGGAGGCCGTCTTATATTGGTTAAAGCAGTTCTTACAAGCATCCCAGTTTACTGGTTATCCCTGTTCAAACTGCCCAGATCGATCCTTCTGCAATTAAATAGACTCTGCTCAAACTTTCTTTGGACAGGTGGATTGGAACACAAAGGTCTAATAATGGCGAAATGGAAATATATTACTACACCTGAAAAAAGTGGTGGCTGGGGGCTTACAAATTTGGATATCTTTGGGAAGGCCTTGCGGCTAAAGAGTTTTTGGAGAGGACTGTTGGGTAGCACTTTATAGTCCAAAGTACTAAGGGTGAAGTACATAAAATTGGATATATTGGCTTGGATCAAAAATCCAGTTAAAAGAACAAGGAATACCTCTGTGATCTGGAAAGGATTTTTGAAGGTTTTCCATTGGCTAGGTAATGATTTATATTGGCAAGTAGGAAATGGACAGCAAATCCAAGTTGGTTTTGATCAAATTTTGGGACTTGACAAGGAGTACAAGCTTTCAGTTGAAATTCTAGAATTTCAACTGAAAGCTTGTACTCCTTGTCAAGTCCCAAAATTTGATCAAAACCAACTGGAGTGTGCTCCCTCTTGATCTTTGCTTCCTGGATTACCTATCCTTGAACTTACATCCATCCTTAATCACTATGCATGCTTATTAGTATCATCATTGTGTTATCCTTGAGGTCTCATACATAATCACACATTTATTAGTATAATCTTAATACTATCAAAACACAATAATCTTAAACATGTATATTCAGTTGAAATTCTAGAATTTCTCAGAGACAGGAATTTTACTACTTTAGATCGAATGAGGAATTATGTCTCACTGCATGGAACTTCTTATTGGTTAAAAGGAGCAGATTTGGGTCTTTTGGGTTGTTATGAAAGAGAATGGGATTATTACTTTTCCCGTTTGGATTCAAGTAGATGCAGGCTTACCACCCATTGCGATGTTTTGAAATGGGCTGGAAATCCTATCTCTAGAGAAGTTACAGCAAAAGTGGCATATAATTATATTATAAATCACAGGAATTTTTGCCCTCAACATTGGTGGTTCAAGAAGCTGTGGAGCTGGAAGTTACCTATTAAGCTTAAGTGCTTTGGATGGTTTGCATTTAAAGGGAAATTGAAAACTTGGGATGCTCTGGTTAGAACGGGGTGGACTAGACCGAATAGATGCTCCTTATGCAAATTTGATGTAGAATCCACTCAACATATTTTGGTAAATTGTAGTTTTACTAGAGATATTTGGGAACAGGTTTGTGCTGGTTTGGGTATAAATTTGGATTGGGGATGGGAGTCTTTTGAGATTTCTTTTTTAAAATGGTTTAAGGAATGCAGAACACACCCTGTGTTACCACTTTTTATATCATGGGTTGTATGGTATATTAGGAACAAAACAGTTTTTGAAGATATGGTTCCTTTGGTTCAAAATCGGATCGATCACATTCTCTCTCTTTATAAATCCATTTTTAAAGGGAAGAAACCATCAATGGTAAGAAGGATTGGAGCATTTGATCCTATCTTTAATTGCCCTATGCTTTTCTTTGATGGTGCGGCTCAAGATGGAATTTGTGCGGTTGGTGGAGCAATCTTTCTAAATGATTCTCATCATTTTTCACTCAAGATGAACTGTGGACTAGGATCAAATATGAAAGCTAAACTTACTGCTCTGTGGTGTGTCTTAAAGGTGGCAAAGATATATGGTATTGATGACCTGAAAATATTTGGCGACTCTAGAGTTACAATAAAATGGGCTCAGGGTGAATTTGATCTTAAAGTACTATCACTTATACACTGGTGCCAAAGAATCAAATCACATATCAAATGTTTCAGGAATATAACCTTTCAGCATATTTACAGGCAACATAACTCCCTGGCAGATAAATTGTCAAAACAAGCCCTGATGGGTGATATTGGGATTCTGTTTTGGGAAGAAATTCAAAGCTCTCAGATTCTGAATCAAGGAGCTTTGAACTTTTTTGAGTAATTTTGTTGTGTGTTTAAGGAATGATAAGACTTGAAAAAAGTTAGTTTTGTTTTTGGATGCTTCAGAGGTTTGGCTGACTTCCTACGTGATGATCAACAAATCAATTTTGTAAATGTTGATGGCTTGAAGTTTTTTTGGGGCAGAGATGTCTAAAGAAGTCTTTCAAACTTAAGCATAACTTCATGTACCTTTTGATTCGACTGAATAACATTGGTATGTTTTTTTTCTTGTTGGAGAAAAAAGATGAGGCATGTAATACTTATCTCACTACCTTCAATGTCCATAACATCAAAGCTAAAGACATGGTATCTCACTACCTTTAATGTCAATAATATCAAAGCTAAAGACATGGCCAAGCCTGGCATTGTTGAAAGTGCAAATGTTAGATTTTGAAAGGACTCTGATTTTCAATGTCCGTTCTGGTATGTATGGATGCAAAGGTTTAATAGTAGTAAATTTTGGGGGTGTTTAAGTTGGTTCTAATGGTTTTTTTCTAGAAGGGACTTACATCTCATTTTTCACATCATCTCAAGTGGAAATTGGATCCTTGGTTCAAATAAACAGCTTCACATGTAAATCTATCCAAAATAACAAGTATGTATTCAAACTATCTACTTTTCCCTGAGCTATTGTTTTTCCTAGCACATCCCATTCCCAATCACATACATCATACACACAAACTGCATTTGACACTACCCACTATTTGCACAATAATTTAAGTGCGAAATGTACATTTTTTTATATGTTCTGCCAGATTTTTCGAGTTCAAGGAATACAAGTGCAGACTTTGACATCATATATTATTGGTGGACTAATAATCTCCTTTATGCAAGTGGTGACTTGACATACTTTGAAAAGGAGCCTATATTATTGGTTTATTTTCCTTTTCGGTTCCTTTTTCACATCATCTCAATTGGAAATTGGATCCTTGGTTCAAATAAACAACTTCACCTATAAATCTATCTAAAATAACAAGTATGTATTCAAATTGAAATTGAAGGCTTTTAAATATTCTGATAATTCTAATTATAATGTATTTTTTTATAATTATAATTGTAACATATTTTTTATTAGTATAAAGAGTTTGGGTTCCTTTATTAGTCTCCTCCACTTCATCCTTTTGAACAAGGTTTCTAAAAACTTATCCTACTCCTTATTCATCATTAGGTATCTCAATATTAATGTATGCCCCTCTTACCCAAGCTTCTAAAAACTCAACACACTCAACCATTAGTTATCTAAATATAAATGTATACCCCTCCTACCTTAGTTGATGAGACATGATAGATTACTAAAATTCAAGATATAATATCTTCCTTCTACAAAATATGTTTACTATTTGAAATATGTTTAAACTATTTGTTTGTTGTTTAGACCTTTATATTTGGCAAGAAGTTGCTATTTACACATATTTATAGTAAGTTCCTTGCAACAAAATGGTATGTCAAGAATATTTTTCATAAACCTTTATTTTTCGTAGAATCGCAGCTACATCATGTCCATAGGACCAAGCCTCATATGCCTATCGTTGTTTGCACTCAGAAGCAATTGTTCACTGAGACATCATCGCTCAAGAAACTTGCCAGATGTTGCAAAAATTTTACCCCTTGTCACATGTAGTTGGTCCTTCACCAAACTAAATGTTTGTCACCAAATATTCTGCCGTGTATTTATCACCTCAATCGATTGCTTATATGGTTCCAGTTTCATAGATTCCTAGTTGCAATGGCCTCCAACTTTGGACTCTTTATGTCTTATTGACCTTGCACAACAATGGTCATATAGCTAGGGATGCAAAATTGAAAACATGGAATAAGAGCACTGCCCTTGCAATCCTCTTTTTCTGGCCATGCTTTACAACAATTCTAGCCAAAGATTCCAATGTCTT
Source organism: Larix kaempferi (assembly GCA_027924585.1). Taxonomy (NCBI): domain Eukaryota; kingdom Viridiplantae; phylum Streptophyta; class Pinopsida; order Pinales; family Pinaceae; genus Larix; species Larix kaempferi. The sequence continues at coordinate 12,393,244 of BSBM01000088.1, read as the reverse complement.
TCATGAATTCTACTAAAGTGAACTTCTTTTATATAAGCCCTTTCGTTCCTTAACTAAAGACATAGGCCTTACATAACATGACATTCTGTCAAACTGGGAAGACATAAGAAATACCTACTATGTATTCCATGTTGATCACATCCTTGCACCCAATACTGATGAGACAACATCTGGAGATCATGAGGATACCAATCATAACATACACACGACAAGGAGATGAATGAATGTCATTTTTTTTTCAAGATTAGTCGCTACAGGCAATATTCACATTAGAAGGAATGTGAATTGCACCATCATTCTCCTTCAACCACTAAGAAAAGATGAAACACACTTCATATGTCACACTTTGAAAAGAGGAAGAGGCACGCCTTCATCCTCTGTCCCTTTCACACTTAAAATTTGAATCCTCAATCCATGCACTCCCCCTACCAAACAAAAATACCAATGTTGATTTCCAATATATTTAGATCTAAACTTGATCACTACCTAGTCCTTTATTGTTTTATTCACATATCTATAATTTTTCATATGACAAATCAATAATTTTTCATATGACAAATCAATGTACAATTCATTTTACTCACCATTGATTACATGGGTTTCTATTTATTGCTTATTAGTACTTGCAACAGAGTTTTCCTTTCACTTTCATCGACTACTATCCATACCATAAATTAGCTAAACTTGATTTCAAAAACATAAAATTACATCGTCTACATACACATAACTTTCTCTCATTTTACAATATATTGAAATTCTTCTCGGCGTTTCATTTCCCCCGCTTTGGGGGTATGCTAGTTTTTAATTAATTTTTTATTTTTTATTACTAAAACTAAGATTATTTTTCGTTTTATAATTTTTATTTTTTATTATTAATATATCTATATCTATATCTATATCTATATATATCTATATCTATATCTATATCTATATCTATATCTATATCTATCTATCTATCTATATAAAGAATGGCTCGTAAAAACTAGTTTTCATGAGCAAATGCTAGCACATAAAGTGTTTTAAAGACTAAAAACAATGAGATAACATAAAAAATTGGTGGCAAATTGGTTATCTTAAGTATAATTTTAGTAAACATAAAATAAAAGATTACTAAAACAAGAGCCACGTGGTGGCAATGTCCCCGACATTGTCACCTGGTCTATTTGAAGCTCTGGGTATAGAGAACAATCAACGAGAAACATACCCTGAATAAATTTATTCTTAAAATGGATTTGGGATGGGTATGCAGAATGAATACTTTTTTGTAAACCTCATAATTTTGTGAAGTGTGATGCCTTTTGGTATCATAAACCATCGTTATAAAGTTTAATGCAAAAGCCACAAAATGAATCCCACTAAGTTGTAAACAAGAAGACAAATCCAATTTCAAAAAGAGCAATCAGTTGGCTGAGCATTAAATCATATGATAGCCATAACAATCTAGAGCTACTCTATGCAAAGAAGAAAGCTGACCAAGGTATTATACTAGAATACTGTTTAAGCAAAAGCATTGTTTTGAAAGGAAACATCAATATTTTTTAATAACCAACAGATACTCACAAACATGCAACTAGCGTAAATCTAGAAAAAATACATTAGTAAATTGGACATCCACTGCCATACAATATATTTTTTAAACAAAACTAGAAAATCAACTCAGTCCTTAGCTCAGCTTAAGTGCGCATCAAGAGATGGATGGGAAATGTTCAGGTCATTATTGTGCTCCTGAAATATATTTTTATAGAAAACAAGAAACGCAGCCCAGCCCTCAACGTAAGTGCATCAAGGGATGGATGGGCAATGTTTAGGCAATGTTTAGGTCATTACTGTGCTCCTGAAATATGCAGATCAATAAAAAAAATTAGAACCCAAAATTCAAGATGTTGATTATGATCGCCCAAAATGATGGCACATTTGATCCATTTGAAGATGGATCTTCTAAACACTAAAATAACAACAGAACTTGGAAATCATAAGGAAGACCGCTACTGCCACTTCCTATGCCAACCGCTTTTCAGGATATGACGATCTCTCGTTTTGATAGATGACGGACGTCCATCAACAAGCTAAAATGAGGCTAGTTTACAACATTCAAGAAAGTAATTATGTGATGATGGGATTTGGTGAGACTCCTAGGAAACAGAGGTCGAATTCCTACCCTATGCTACAATGACTCCACTCACATGCAAGTTCTTGGTTAATCATGGAAACATCATCCTCATCCTTACCCCTCGTCCTCATCCTTGTGCTCAACAACCATGCTTACACATTCGTCGTCTACCTAGCCCGTCCAACCTTTTTTTAATTAAGATCTATTCAGTATTTGGTCAGTTACCCGTCGAAATAAATAAGGTTTTAATATAACTTATGGATTGACGGATTAATTCACTTATAGATATTGATGAGGCTCTCTCTTCTCTTCAATCACAACAACAAGGGAGGATCTTGGCGCAGATTATGATAGCATACCTAGGTTTCCTGGTGAAGGGTCCATATTATATAAATAAAGGTCCAATTATATAAATAAAGGTCCAATTATATAAATATAGCCCACCCATTACATGTTTACGATAGAAGGAAGGAACCTTTACATTCATACTCGAGATAGAATGACCCCAGAGGGAAGCAACTATGTGCGGTTCGATATAGGTGGGTTTATCTGTTTTGTGATTTTATCATTGATGCTAAGAGGTCTCAGGTTCGAAACCGTAGATACATACATTTCTGACCTCACTGGATAAATAAATGTATACGGTGGGAAAAATAATGCAGTAGGAAAAGCAATTAAATAATAATTAATGTTCATAGTTTAGTTCATTATTATCTACTTACTTACATTTCCATGCAACAGACTTTGGATTTTGGTGTTTTATGCAGCCATAGATGAAGGGAATGGCCACCGGAGAAAAAACAAAACAACCCTCATGCATGCAGATGGCCTAGTAGCCAACTTTCATGACCTAGAAGCCCACTCATGAGCCGTGGGATGAGCTTTGTGCACTATGTGCTACGCCGTGGGGTGGATTACACTTGCTTGCATGAAAAAATTTGAGGAACGACTAACTAGAGCCTGGGAAGCCTATGCAGCTAATAAAAAAATGAGTGGACATCTAACCATTATCTATAGCATTTACCACAGGTGACTGTATCTTTTAGGTGACTACTTGACCTAATCAAAATCAATGATAACACCAGCTAATGATAAAACCACCCTAAAACTCATTTCAACAGCTCAATAAAATTATGGTGTAATTAAATAATTGAAATTATATACTAAACCTATTGCAGCTTTAGAACCCTGCTATTTTTTAATTGAAGTGAGACTGTCACTAGCATTTCTCTATTTGGGGAACGCCAAGTGTTGGCGTGAATGTTAGTAGGTCATAAATTTTGATGAGTGTGAGCCTTATTTTTTAATCATAGGTGGTTCTATTGACATCAATAATTCACATACAGACCCTAGGTCTTGCGTAATCTTCTGTCATTTTCAGCTTCGACTCATCGCTATAACATTTGCTTCAACTTTTGTTTTAGTTTTAAGTAAATATTTTAAATTATGTTGCCTGGTTTACGGTGCCCTCCTTACCTGGGTTCCTAAAGTTGTAAATAACATAAAATAAAGGAATTTGTTGAAATTAATGCCCAATCTCCCAATACGTGGACCGACTTCATCCCCACCGGTACAACATAGCAACATGTTGTTTTCCTAGCCAAGTGGCTTGAGTTTTGAAACAATTGTTACATTTCTATACTCATTTACACAGCTCCTATTTTGAATTCCCGAAACAATCATAGTTCTTCTCCATTGAGTCCCTTGGGACAAAATAATGCATGTAGTCAAGCTTTACGGGCCTATGGTCCTCACTGCCATAGTAAGAAGAATGCGTAATCTTTGCAATTAAAGAATATTGATTGAACATCACAAATATTTGAACAAATATCTGACATCTCTGCAATAAAAGAATATTGATTGAACATCACAAATATTTGAACAAATATCTGACATCTCGTTGACGGAAAAGAATCTACAAACTAATTTTACCAGAAACACAGTATTGTGGAGTTTTGCAAATGAAGTTTATAGCTCCTCCTGCTTGCTTATCAAGTAAACCCTCACAACTTAGGTATTAGTTGTTTGAACTCTGGTTCTCTTTGCAATTGAGAGTAAATGGTTCATTATCTATGTGTTTCAGTCTCAACTGTTAATTAACTGCCCTATTTAGATCCCTGTTGTTTGAGCTCTAAAAATTGTTTAGCTACATATGAATATGTATTTTGAGCCTATCATTTGATACAAAGTGTACAAATGTTTATGCTTAAATATATTTTTTCTTTAGATTGAAATGTTTAGGCATATTTACAGCAAAGCATAGTAATCCCATCCATTGGTAAAACCAGGCAGGCAGGGAGGTCCTTTCATTTCCAATCATCATTCTCCACTTTTTGCTAAGTAATTCATTATAAATCATTTTTACAGGAATATGATGGCTAAATGCCAACCAAACGGCCTAGGGTCGATTCACAATATTTCTCTCTCTCACTGTATAGCAAAAAGATAACACAATATTTCCTATTGCTTTACGACTCAGCGTTTAGACAAAATAGAAGGAATAGAAAATAAAATCCATAACGTAGACAAGGCGTAAAGCCTACAAATCCACCCAATCAATTTATAAGTTTAATATTCAAAATTACAAGGGCCATCATGTCCAAACTATCCCCAAGCTAAGTCGCAACAAACACTGGAAGTCCAACTCTCTAACACCATAATCATTCACCCATGAAACATCAACCTTTGACCTGGAGGAAGGTGCGCCATATATGGCTATGAGCTTACCATTGGGTTCATGGTTCCTTTCGTAGACCTTGGAAGCGTCACAACCATGTTCGACCATGTCCAAGCTCGTAAATACCTACTCATTGCAAACAAAACAAATTAGTATGTATATATATATATATATAGAGAGAGAGAGAGAGAGAGAGAGAGAGAGAGATAGAGAATCCATCAAAATGTAAACTAGGACATGTAAAATCTATTTCATACCCGTAAAATGAGTTGAGGTATGATGGAAGGGATTGTGGTCGAAACCCTCATGTCAACTTCACCATGTACTTGTATCTGCAACCCTAATTTTGTCGCAGATTTTGCCGAGCCAAAACTTAGCCATGTACTTGAATCTTCAGCCCTGATTTTGTTGCAGGTTTTGCCAAGCATACTTGAGTCTTAACATTCACCATGTACTTGAATCTTCAATCATGATTTTGTTGCAGGTTTTATGGAGCAGACTTCCCTTTTACATAAGGGTGAACTAGCGCGGAAGAAATCGAAATCAGCCAAAAACTTTGGTTCCTTGCCATCGGCCACCAACCTTCTCTCAAATTGCTTCCATGATTTTGCAGCCAAATAATTATAGTATGATCAAATAATAGCTTGCATTCAACTTGTGCTGAAATAGCTCTTTAAATTCTAAAGGTTTCTTTATTTCTTTATCCGTCATTAATTTATGTGTTCTATTTAATCCTTCGTTAATTTTGATTGGATAGTGTTTATGTTTTCATTATATTTTCTCCCTTTTGACTTATTCATCTTCATTAATGTAGCTTCAACGTTTATATTCTGATTTTTTATTAATAAATAGTTGTTTCTATTATTTAATTTTTTTTTAATCTTTATTAATTAAGTCTAGGTTTATTTGTTGAAAGGAATAATTGTTATCTCAAATGTTATTTGAGTTTAACTTTATTTGTTGAGAGAAATAATTGTTATTTTTTTCAATGAAATTCAAATCTTTTTTAAGCAGAAAAAAACATGTGTCTTAGTATTCATATTGAAGAGTATATATTCAAACTAACCCGATCTTCTGACTGTTTCTCAAAAGTGGATAAAAATCATCACAATACAATCATAACATCTCTCCCTCCAAATAGTCTTACAAAAAACGATCTTCCAAAAGCTATCAATAGGTTGGAAACAATACCAACCACAAAAAGGATAACCAGTTACGGCACAATACAATGAGTGCAAGGATACAAAGACTAAGCAAAAATATCTGTGCACAGTCAGCAACATCGCATAATAACATTAACTATTCATATACAACAAGAATTAAAATCTTACTTGTAACATGTTCACTTTTATATATATATATATATATAAACCTCCACTTGTCATGATTTCCAATCCAAATCAATGAACCCAACCAAAGGCACTTAACTTCTATAAGCATATTGAATATTCAATTGAATGTCAAAATCTTTGTTGCAAGTTAATAGCTCCTTCAAATATTTGAAAACAAAAACATTATGAATAGAAATGATGATGTTGAGTCTTTTTTAGTAAAGTAAACAAAAGTACCAACAAGGTGTTGATGTTGATTGTTATTATCCATTAAGATCAACTTTGATTTATTGTATTTCAAGACAATGATTAAGAATTAATTGGTTTGCTTTGGCATTGTATTTTTATGCTTGAATTTTGTTTAAGTCGGTAGCATTACAAATATTTTGAAATTGAGATCTAATGTGGACATACATAAAACAATCTAAAAATATATATTTTTATCTCACACCTTTTTAATATCACAAAAATGACTAATTCTTCCATCCACTAACAAAAAAAATATACTTAATAGGTAATTTAACTCCAAACATAAATATTTAGGACAAGGTTTGCAATCCTACATGTGAAACATTTTTAACATAATCAAGAGCATACTTAAATTGTAAAATGACAATATTACCATACACTTCAAAACTTCATCCAAAAAAATTAATAAGAAAACCCAACAATCATTATATATAAGTGTTTATGAGTTTCTCATTTCATACTTAAATTGTAAAACCCAAAAAAGTAATCAGAAAACCCATCACCCACAACAAGTCATTAAGGATTTAATAAAACTTATGAAAGAATTAAGAACTTCTTCTCCTAGGAAGGCATGGAAAAATGATACCCACAACTTTGTTGCAACCTACGGCACTTGTTAATGACATAAGGACGAAATGATGAAGTCACCAGGTGCTTTACAACCACTCCCCATTCCCAACCATACATGGACACACATCTCTATGGATTTCATTGTGGGGCTTCATAAGGTAAGTAATAAAACAATCATGATAGTGGTAGTTGTTCTTTTAACCAAATACGCTCACTTTTATGCCTTACCACCAAATTTACACCCTCACTGGTGGAACAAGTCTTAATGGATCAAATTTTTAATATCCATGGCATGCCCACTTCTATTGTATATGATCGTGACCCCACTTTTACTAGTACTTTTTTGCAGAAGTTGTTTAAACTTCAAGGAACTCAGTTGAATCACAACACCACATATCACCCTCGAATAAATGGTCAAACTAAAGCGATCAATAAATGCTTGGAAACCTACTTGCGATGCTTTGTGTCAGGCATGCCACACCACTAGGCCCAATGCCTTCCTCTATATGAATGGTGGTATTAACCACTTATCATGGCTCCACTAAGATGACACTGCATGAACCAGTATATGGCCAAAATCCCTTATCAATGATTTTCTATCTACTAGGTACCTCTTGAGTTTAGGTAGTGGAAAAATCACTTTGCACCAGAGAAGACATTCTCTACATCCTTAAAGGCATTTTGGTTATGGCTCAAAACAAAATGAAACAACAAGTCAATCAACATCACTTTGAGTGCTCCTTTGAAGTAGGGGATTAGGTTTTCCTTTGACTCCAACCTTATAAACAAACATCCCTCAAGGTTCATCTCCATCATAAACTTTCTTTGAATTCTATGGACCCTACTCCATCCATCGGTGCATTGGGTAGGTGGCCTACAAGCTCACTTTGCCAGAATACACCATTACTCCATCTTCCATGTCTCTTTCCTAAAAAAAGTGGCGGGGTTTAATTGTAAAGTGCATACCAACTTACCAAAATTCGATGAGGAAGGGTCCATTTAGCTTCAGCTGACAATAGTCTTGGCTTCTAGGGCACGGCAATTGCAAAGGTGCACAATCAAAGAAGTTTTGATATAGTGGAAAGATATGATGCCAGGAGGTGCCACTTGGGAACCAACCAACAACTAATAGCAATTTCCACACCTTTAGTGTTGAGGACAACGTTTCTTTTGAAAGGGAAGGGCATGTTAGGGTCCTACCCTAACCCACCTTATTTTAGGAGTTAATCATACATTGCATAAAGCCATCTATTTCAAACAAGGACAAGTAACTTAATGTTCATTAATCAATCTAAAAATGGTCTCTTTATTAATTAATAATACCCACTAGGAAGTTGTAATTGTTAATTATTTGACCATGTCAATTAGTTAGGGTTTTGGATTTGAGAAGCATGTTTAAAGAGCTACAAGGCTATGAAGAGTTTTGTTGAGAATTATTGTAAGGTCTCCCTACCTCATGATGCCTATGAACATTGCTCCCCAAAGTTTTTATCACAATTTAACGCTCATTTTCTGCCATCTTTATCTTTCTATTCTCTAATGTTTCTTGTTCTGCTCTATAAATTCTAGTTTAATGCATCTTATTCTCTATAGAGCCTATGTTGTTTTAAGTTGCATGGCTAAAAAACACCACATTGTCTACGTTTAAATGTAACATGTTTGATCTCATATGTATGATGTTTAAATTTCATTTGCTACTAATATTATGTATTGTTCCATAGTGACTGGATCTAGACATCTTGTGGGAATTATGGAAACTACTATGTTTATAACCCTTGAAAAATTAGTCATGTTTTTCTAGATTTCATTCCAAAAGCATGGCAAGGTCCTAATAACATGTAAGATATATGGTGAAGGGTTTGTAATAGGCTAAAATGATCATGTTTAAGAATTCAGGTTAAGTAGAAATAGTCATCTTGATTTTTACAAGGTTGCAAAATAAAATAACATTCTAAAGCAAATTCATCATTAATTACATAGATGCACATCAATTGAAAGATGTTAAAACATTTGCTTAAACTTCTTAGATTGATTCATAAGACATTTAAGTCTCATCCTAGACATGGAACAAATGGTGGTGGGCATCATCAAAATGTCCTTTAGATCTAAATAGGTCCAAAATTAGATATTGCCACATCTCCCACACACAGATTAATTATCTTTAAATAGACAAACACCAACTTAGTACCACATGTTTAGCGTCAATATTGAAAGTGTAATAAGGGTCAAAATTACCTTTTTTTTTCAAATTTCTTTTACATTAATTTCTTTTCTTTATACTATATTTATGTTTTTATATTTTTGTTTTCTTTTACATTAATTTGTTTTCTTTATTCCAGTTTTATGTTTTTTTCTTATGATAAATAAATTTAAAGTTAAAATAAATGTATATTAGTTTTATTCACAAAAATAGTAAATAAAAATGAGAAAAAAATTATAACCTGTAAAAGAATTCAGAAAATAAATGAAAAAAGAGTTTCCGAAAAAGAGTACTTGTACAACCACTTAATTTGTGGTCGGGTGAAAACCGATAGATCACAAGTTAAGTGTCATGAACAAGTTATTTGTTACTTGTTCTCCATGTTAAGTTGTAATCACCGACTGTCTATATCTCAACTACATGTTACCTTTTCTAGTTAAATGAGTTGTACTTGTTTGTCACTATGTGTTATCCATGCATGAACTACAAGTTATCCATGCATTAGCTACCAGTTATTTTATATATTTTTTTTTTATAATTGTTTATTTGGAATTTTGAACGACTATAAAATCAATCTGGACAATACACTTGTCTCATCCTCCAATTTAGGAAAATCATAGATGGTAGTCCACCCCAAATTGTAAGATATAAACACCTATCAATATAATTAAGAAAGACAAAATCATCGTTATGGAATAATGGATTCGTTTATTGTAGATGCAATTTAGTGACGTGAAATAACGACAAAACATGCAAAAGAGACAAGAAAATGGTTTTGAGAAGAACACCACAATGATTTATTGAGCTCGTAGAAGATTAAATCATGGATTAAAGTTTCTTGAGTCATTGAAAGAAAAATGATACAAAATTTAGAACATGAAACCTGAGCTTAAAAAACATGTACGTTCAAGTCATCCAACGGACAAACAACGAAGTCAATCATTAACTTGGCTGTTGGTCCGTTGGATAGCTTGAACGTACATATTTTTTAAAGATAGTCGAATATTAACGTTACATATCATATGCATATGGATGTTATTGTTGCAGAGAATTCGCAAAAAGCTTGAATTTGTGTCTCCGACTAAGACCTAAGGCACACTTTCTTAATTTGTTGACTCCAACAACTTAGTGGATACATTAAGTTGTTGCCCCACAAGGGTGACTTTCGAGTCCTTCCCTTAAGCTGTTAAACACTAGAATCAATACACTAAAATAGTTGCAAGTTATATGAGTGCATGGCTGAGGAGTAAAGTGTGCTGAATTCCAACCCAAACGTGAAAAGAGTAAGCCGAGATGAAAGATAAATTAGCGAAAACGCCCACCGTGGAGCTCGAACCCACGACCACAAGGTTAAGAGCCTTGCGCTCTACCAACTGAGCTAGACGGGCTGCTTGATACAAGTAAAATTATTTTGGATTGACATAAATCATTTATCGATTAAATCGGAAAAAAATTTGTACCGCTGGAAATAAAAACGAGTATTTAGCCGATATTTTATCCAGAGCAGGTATACACAGATTGTTGGATCCTAAATTTATATGGACATTGAGTTGGCGTCTAGTTTTGTTTCCAAGTTTTTCCATTTTTTATTTTTTTAATTATTAGAAATAAAATGATAATGGCTTGTAAAACTAGTTTTTATGAGCAAAAGCTATCACCTATAAGGAAACAATGAGATAAAAAAAAGTGGTGGCAAATTGGTTATCTCAAGTACAATCTTAGTAAACATAAAACTAGTATAGTCACTTAACTTGTGGATGGTGAATACCGATAGGCCACAAGTTAAGTGCCATGAATGAGTTATATATTATTTGTTCTCTCATTTTTCTAGTTAAACTTTTCCATGAATTCTTTGTTATCCATGTATCACAAACTGGTTGTTATCCATGCATTAGCTACCAATTATTTTTTATATTCTATCTTTATAATTGTTTATTTTAAATTTGGAATGATTGCCATAGAATCAATCTAAACAACACACTTGTCTCATCCTCGTGCAATCTAAGAAAAGCATATGTGCTAGTTCACCCCAAATTCTAAAATAAAAACACTAATCGGTGTAATAAAAGATTATAAAAACAATGAGATATTATACAAATATGGTGGTAAATTGGTCATCTTAAATATAATTTTAGTAATCACAAAAATAATTTAAACTAAGTGTTAGGTCGGATTTTTAAATATTATGAGAAATTGACGACTAATACACATGGATACAAGTCAAATATCAATGTCTTATTTTACATAGATAATCTCAAAAATGATATATCATATGTTGGATTGCGAAAACCCTTCAATATTTAAACAAAATATCAAGTTTAAAAACACCAGTTCTTTCTCTTTAAACTATGGACTTACTGTATGAGATATTAAACCTTGTGCATTCCATGATACCATCAACATTGGGAACCTTCAAGGAGGAAACCCATCTCTTCACCCTCCCACAATGATAGAGTGTCAACGGGTTTCAAAGGGTTTACATTCTGCATTTTGGATGAGACATAATCATTCAAACTTTTTTTTTCTTAGCCTTTTGTGGGTATCATCGATCTTGAGTGATTGGGAAGCATTGGAATTTGGGGGTGGATGTAGAGACCGATGGCCCAAAACCCCATGCTAGATAGAGAGATGGTAGCTTTTAGGAGGGTCTCTCTCCACCATGGAGCTAGTGGGGGCATCTTTTGGGTTGTACCTAAAGAGATATGTGCAACTGTGATTATTTGTTAGCTTGAATAACTAGTTCAGGATGATGAGTCTAGCAAATCTTTCCTTTTTTCACAACTTTAGTTATTATTTGGATGTGGTGGGGCATGTGATGCTTGTCCTAAAGTGCCAGTTGCAGAGACCATGGAGGACTCAATTTTCACTAGTAGGAAACAATCTTCAATACTATAGTGGGCACATATACACCTAAAATAAATGTTGGAGAGTTTGATATATCAAAAATTTGATTACTAGATAACACAATCTCCCACCATAATATATAAAAATCTTTCAAATATTTAGAGATGTCAACCCTCAGGCAAACCCTTTTCTAAAAGCATAAGTTAAATAACCATGCCATTGTAAAACATATGAAACTATCAAAATGATGCTAATATTCTTTCTAGAAAATCCCAACTAGACACTCTATTCAAATAAAAAAATATAACTTTGAAATTTATTTAATGGATAACTTTCACACCATTTAACAAAAACAATTGAATGTGGAACATAGGATATTACTTCATGTCAATGCACAATTGGAAAAATCCCTTAATTAAATTTCAGATGTAGCTACAAATCCATCTCAAATTTAACCACAACTTCTGCTTATATTCAAAGGTGTTAGTCTTTGTAATTGTTAAATAATTACTAATAGTAGGATCAATCAATTTATAATATGAGAGTAAATGTGTTAAAGCACTTTTAATCACCATTTTCACAACAATTTGGAGACGTGGTTAGGTAAAGTGGGATGGAGAGTTCATCTATCAACATGGACACATCATATCTCTATTGCCATTAATGAATCACACTAAATCTTAAAGCACCAATACACTTAAAGACAGAGTAGTAAAGATGAAACGCACATCTGAATTTTTTAACAGCCGTCGATATGTCCGAGTGGTTAAATAGACAAAAACCCGCGCAAGTTCGAACTGTGTTGTCGACGAGTCCTCTTTTGATAGAATTTTTGTGTGGAGTTATCCTTTGAAAGTTTTTTTTTGCAGAGGTATGTATGCATGCATTAGAGGAACAAAGGTCTCGTTTCTTCCCTTAAGAATTGCATCCCTTGGAAACTGGTGTAAAATATATGGTCTATAATTTGAATCCCAATAAACATGACAAGGTAGACTAGGGATGGATGGTAGAAAGGATTGTAAAAAGGATTGATTGTTGGTGTAATCGTCGGATGTATAGAGGCGGGAGGCTGGTGCTTATCAAATTTATTTGGAAGCTATGCTAGTCTATTGGAATTTGATGGCACATATCCCAAAAGCGATTTGGAGAAGATTAGGAAATTATGTTTTAATTATCTATGGGAGGGTTTAGGTGAATATCTAGTAATCATCTAGCTAGCTGAAAAATTCTTACCAATCCTAGGGCATGTAGAGGTTGAGGAATAAAAAATATTTTCATTTTCAATCAGGTAGTAGCTGCTACATCCCTTTGGAATTTCCTTAATAAGTCGATTTTGTGGTAGCTAATTTTAAAAGAAAAATATGTTGGTCCAAGCACAGTCATGGATTGGATCTGATCGTGCACAAAATCAATACATTTGGTTTCAAACCAATGGATGGCATTGACTATGGCCTTTCCAATAATAGGTTGTCATTTGGCATGGAGGATTGGCTTGGGAATTCAAGTGCATGCAGGTGTGGATTCGATCATGGGATGTAAAATGGATATGAAACTCCCAAGGGACATGCTTGTGTCACTACAAAATCAAGGGTGATGCACCCTTTATAAGCTTATCCACAAACTACAAATCTTTGGTCCCAATGTTGGTTGCAAGAAAATGATCTAGGGCGGTCTGGTTTATGGCAATGAAATTAGGATCGGTATTTTAATGCATTAACAATGGCACATGTATGATTCAAGGCCAAGGAGGATGGATTGGTTTGGGTTTTCATTAATCAAGTTGGGGGATCATATTTGACATGCTTGGGTTATTTAGCAATGACTACATGGGAGATTAGGGAGCCTCAATGGTGGCGAGGAAAAATCTAGAAGTTAGTAGCCTCTCCTAAAAGTACTTTGCTACTGTGGTTGATCCTAGAAACAAAATTCTTACATGGGATAGACTTCAAAGGTGAAACAAATAGGGTATTGGCATCCATATTTTATGATGGGCATCCTAGGAATCGAATGGTCATATTTTTCTTAGTTGTCACTATACTAAAAAATTGTGGAAGGAAATTGAATCTTACATAAAGATTACACAACTTTGGGACCAAGAAGATGCAGTGAATTGATTGGCCCTATATTTTAATAAGAAGGAACTAAAAGAACACGGGGTTTTTCCTTATATGGTTAATTGGGCCATAATATGGTTAGCTTGGAAGCAATCCCTTTTCGAAGAAAAAATTACGCCTATATTCCAACTTTCTACTCAATTCATGTCTCTCTTTCATTATAATAGGTACTTTGGAAGTAAAGTTGTGGTATTTTTTCAATGGGGCATGCCAAGGAGAGAAAAATATTTGTGGTAGTGGCTTTGTTTTTCCTTATTGGAGGATTTCTATGTTAATGGTGGAGGTGTTGTGGGTCCAGGATCAAATAATTTGGCATATCTTTCAGCGTTATTTCTCCTATTTCGAGCAACATCAAATTTGGGCCTTAATTAGATTTAGGTTTTTGGAGATTTTAACTTTGTCATAAAATGGATGAAAGAGACCTTGCAGACAATGAATACAAATCTTATCCATTCGGCTACACAACTCAAAGAGATTAGTGGTATATTTACATGTATCTCCTTTGAACGTATATATAGACATCACAATACTTTTGATGATCAACTATCTAAACTAGCTCTAAATATAAATTTGAGGGCTCTTTGTTCTAAGAAATTCAAAAGGGGGGAGTTAATCTCCTCCAGGAATACAAATTTCTAATTATCATTGTTTTGACCCTTTTTTTAATATATGATCTAGATTGTATGGCTCATGTTGTAAGATATTATCCATGCAATTTTGTCTCTCTTTTTGAGGAGTTGGGATGCTCATTTTTTGAACTATGCTAAATACACTTGAAGAATGTATTTTCTCTTCAATGGATATATATATATAAGCGAACCTCTACTTATCATAATTTCTAATGGATATCCAAAAGTGACCTCCACTTATCATGATTTCCAACCCAAATCAATCAACCCAACCAAAGGCGCTTAACTTCTATAAGCATATTGAATATCAATTGATATGTAGCTTTAACTTATCTTAGAATATTTGTTGCATGTTAGTGGCTCCTTCATATATTTGAAAACAATATGAATAGACATGGTGATGTCGAGTCTTTGTTTAGCAAAGTACACAAAAATACAAACAAGTTGTTGTCAATTATGATTGTTACCATCCATTGAGTCCAACTTTGATTTATCATACCTTAATAAATATGATTAGGAATTAATTGGTTTGCTTTAGCATTTCATTCTTATGCTTGAAAATATTTCAAGCTGGTACCGTTACAAATATTTGAAATTGAGATTTACTGTGGGCATATGTAGGGCAATCTAAGAAAAGTGTTTTTCACCCCCCACCTTCTTAATATCACAAAGATGAGCAATTATTTCATCTACTATCGAACAAATATACTCGGTAGGAAATCCGAGTTTAGAGATAAATGCATAGGACAAGGTTTGCAATCCTCCATCTGCAAAACATTTTTAACAAGGTCAAAGGCATACTTAAGTTCCAAACTGGAAATACTATCATATTATAATTCAAAACTTGTATCCCAGGAAATTAATGCAAAAAAAACCAAACAATCATTATATATGTGCTTGTGAGCTTCTCATTTCAACAATCATGTCAAGATGATTTCCTATATTAATAATAAAATAATTTATGTAAAGGTCATAGTATCAAATCCATTGATGTGTTTAACGCAAAGATTAGGATATTATGAATGGAAACAATTAAAACAACTAAAAAGAGAATGTATTGATCTTTTAATGCCATGACCCGGGGGCTAGCTTCAAACCATACAAATAATTATTTAATGTACATACAAATTTGTAAGTGTCAACCACTAAAAAACTATTATTTTGTTGCATATAGAATCTATTCACATAGGTCTCCATTGGGTATTGTTGCATCTGCAACCACCCTCCCCAGTATTTTCTCTTGGAAAAATTGGGGCCCCCCACCTAGAATTTAACCTTTGATTGTTTTAAAGCTTGGATCCCTCCTAAACTAAGTTAGGTATTGCTTGAAGTTGGATGTTTCCTAGGGGAGAAAATAATTAACCAAAATTTTCAACTTTTTGGCCTTCTTTTCTTAAAGTTTCACGTTTTGGCACATTTCCTCAAACTCGCCGAAACTTCGCTGAGGATGTCCAAAATAACCGAAACGTCGCCAAAATTTTTCTCAAACTCGCTGAAACGTCGGCTAAATTTTGACTGTTTCACCAAAGCATCAACAAAGTTTCATTTTTTTATTCGAAATGTTAGCGTGAGTTACTGATTACCACCGAAACATCGACAAGATTTATAAAATACTCTGAAAATTCGTTTGTCTTTTCGCCGGACTTACAGCTTCGTCGACCGAAAGGTTCAGAAATATTTTCCTTTCTCTACCGAAACTGTATCGGCGTAAATGATCTTTTTCCGCTGACACGGTCACCATGATTTTCCTTTCTCTATCGAAACTGTTAATTTTTTGAGCATTAATTCAATATACTCTAGGATCTTTGCTGAGAGAATAAAATGTATAGTATATCAATGCATATCAATCATAGCAAGCATGTCAATCATCACAAGATGCAAACATAAGAGACAATAGACACACAGAGTTTCCGTGGGGAAAACCCTAAGGTGAAAAACCCCACAACTTCCTCAAAGATAGATAGAGAAATAGTACAACCAAAGTACACAGAGATAGACTCCTCCTAGCAGCTGATCCTCCTCCTCACATGTGTGCCACTTTCCGAGTGATGGAAGAGTGAGTTGTGAAGTGATCCAAATAGAGATCGGGAGATCTCTATTTACACTTGTCCTGACTTCCCAATAAACTTATGGGGCCGACTTGTCTAGCTTAGTACAATGTTAAGATTCAATATGCTAAGACAGAAAATATCAGCATTACATTTCATTTCACAACAATAGCATATATATAGGATCACTGAAGAAACAACAAGCACAACATAAACACAAGAGACACAGATTTATCCTGGGAAACCCTCATGGGGTTGAAAACCTAGCAAAGCTTCCTCAATATAGATGATCAACAAATACAAAGATGTAAACCAAAGACATGACCTCCTCCTCCTCCTTAGCAGACCTCTCCCTCACAAGTGCGCTACATCCAAGTGGTGGAAGTGTATCAAATGAGGAACACACCTCCTCTATTTATACACATCTCCTACTTGTACTTTATATTAACTAGGTCGGCCCCAACTTTACCATTGGGTTAAACACCCCACTACAACTAACTGGGCCAACCCCACTAGGGTGGTCTAACAACCCTTTGACCCACATAACACATACAGGGCCGACCCCCACTAGGGAAGTCTAATAACCCGAGTTACCGCATTCCGACGGAGGAATAAAAATCTCCGGATATACAATAAGATCTTCATGGAGGAATGAAACATCTCCGGAATAATAAAGTACAAATATAATATTCTTTGAAGTTACAATATTTCAACACTCCCCCTTAACGAGAAGGATATTATAACAACATCTGCACGAGCAAGGAGTCATCAACATGATACATGATACATCTATGAATCATTGGAAGCTTTCTCAACATCAACAGTAACTCAAGCAGTTACTGGAACATCTTCAATAATGGAACATCAACATCTTCAGTACTGAGTCTTTATCTTCTGCAACACTCAAACAAATACATCAACATCAACATCAACATCAACATCTGGATTCTCACGATCATCAACATTGTCATCACACGATCATCAGCATCGTCATCACGATCTACAACATCTGGATCACATCTCGATCTACAACATCTGGATCACATCTCGATCTACAGCATCTGGATCCTCTCGATTTATAGCATCTGGATCCTCTCGATCTACAGCATCTGGATCGTCTTGATCTACAACATCTGGATTGTCTCGATCTACAACATCTGGATCGTATCGATCTACAACATCTGGATCATCATCTCGATATACAACATCGTCATCTAGATCAACACGATCAACAACATCGTCATCTAGATCATCACGATCAACAACATCGTCATCTAGATCAACATGATCAGCAGCATCGTCATCTAGATCAACACGATCAATAACATCGTCATCCAGATCAACAGTATTAGTATCCACACCAATACAAGTATACACATCAATACAAGTATACACACCATCAATACAAGTATCCTCATCAATACATATCATCAATACAAGTATTAATACATCAATACAAGTATCCATAGCAGTATACCCTGCAACACACACGATCATATTACAGGATGATCAATCCCGCTCTCTTTAGGACATAGGTCCATGGATGATACAATCCAGATCAAGTTCCAGGATGATCAATCCTTATCACTTTAAGACAAGTCTCATGTCTAGGGACGATGCAATCCCATCACGTACATTTTGAACCCAGTTCATGGACGATGCAGTCCTTGTACATTTTGAACCTAGTTCATGGACGATGCAGTCCTTGTACATTTTGAACCCAGTTCACGGATGATGCAGTCCTCTCACGTACCTTTTGAGCCCAGTTCATGGACGATGCAGTCCTTGTACATTTTTAACCCAAGAGTCTAGGGACGATACAGTCCTATCATCAATTCTCGGAGACAAATGTCTACGGATCAATTCTGGGACCAAAGTCTGGGGAAGATACAATCCCCTACCTGTTCATTCAGGACTTCATTCTCGGAGACCCAGTCTACGGCTCAATTCTGGGACCGAAGTCCGGGGAAGATACAATCCCCTACCTGTTCATTCAGGACTTCATTCTCGGAGACCCAATCTATGGCTCAATTCTGGGACCGAAGTCCGGGGAAGATACAATCCCCTACATGTTCATTCAGGACTTCATTCTCGGAGACCCAGTCTACGGCTCAATTCTGGGACCGAAGTCCAGGGAAGATACAATCCCGACCCTATTCATTTAGGACTTCATTCTCAGAGACATCTTATCTATGGATCAATTCTGGGATTGAAGTCCGGGGAAGATACAATCCCCACCCTGTTCATTCAGGACTTCATTCTCAGAGACATCTTGTCTACGGATCAATTCTGGGACCGAAGTCCGAGGACGATACAATCCCCACCTGTCCACTAAGGACTTCATTCTCGAAGACAGATGTCTACGCATCAATTTAGAACATGTGTTCAAAGATGATGCAATCCCCCTTCTTTCTCGGAGACATATGTCTACAGATCCTTTTAGAACATGTGTTCAAGGATGATGCAATCCCCCTTCTTTCTCGGAGACATATGTCTACGGATCCTTTTAGAACATGTGTTCAAGGATGATGCAATCCCCCTTCTTTCTCGGAGACATATGTCTACGGATCCTTTTAGAACATGTGTTCAAGGATGATGCAATCCCCCTTCTTTCTCGGAGACATATGTCTACGGATCCTTTTAGAACATGTGTTCAAGGATGATGCAATCCCCTTGTCAACTGAGACCCTGTCTAAGGACCATCCACCAACCTCTCTGTCGGCATCACCAATATAGGTATCCACATCATCGACCTCACTGTCAATGCAGGCAATCTAATCATAAGTGACCACATCACTCCCCTTTCGAGGAGGGTCCTTCTGAACTATACCAAGCTTGTCTCGGAAGTACTCAAACTTTACTTGAGGTAGAGGTTTGGTTAGTATATCGGTAACTTGTTCTCTTGAGGTAGAGGTTTGGTTAGTACATCGGTAACTTGTTCATCAGTTCCTACAAACTCGAGCTTTATAGTTCCTTTCTGCATCATATCTCGTATATAGAAATATCAGATCTCTATGTGATTTGACTTATACTGGATTCTCTGCCATCTTGATACAACTTTGTTTGTCACACAGGATCACAGTTGGGTCTATCTCTAAGTCAAACAATCCTGAAGCCATGCCGCTTCACAACTAGAAGAGCAAGCAGTCATATATTCCACTTGTGCTAAGAGCCATACTAGACTGCTTCCTGCTAAACCACGAGATCATGCCGATCCCAGACAATAACATTGTCTGATACACTTCCTACTCAATCAACCTCTGTGTAGACATATAATCTGAAGTCATGATCTTCAAGAACCAAAGTCTAACGTACCCTCATCACATGGTTTGCAGTTATCAGGTGAACACATCTAGTTTCCACTAGATACTGACTCAAGGTGTTCACAGTAAGGCACATATTTGGCCTGGTATTCATCAGATACATCGATGAACCAATAATTTGTCTGCATAGAGTCACTTCCACTAACTCTGATGAGTCATCAGCTAACAACTTCAAGTCGGAACCCATGAGAGTGACCATGGTTGTACATTCGAACAGATCAATTCTTCTCAAGATTTTTCACAACATACTTTCCCTGGTTGAGAAATATTCCTTGTCAACCTTTTCATACTTCCAGCTCAAGATCATTCATCTAGCTTCTTCTGGCTTTCCATGATCTGTTTCTCATTCCTTGTCAGAAAGAGGTCATCCACATAGTATCATCCGTAACCTTAAGGTTAAGGTTAAGAACAAATTTACTCCTGGTAAAGCCCAAGCTTTTCAAGAGATTGTCAATTCTTCCTCTGTGACTGAACATCATTAACACTCTGTATTGAGTGATCTTTTGCAAATCTATTTGTGCCATCTCTCGTCAGATGGGTGTACTGAAATGAGCCTCGAGATCATTCGAACTCTGTGGTGAGTTCCTTCTTGCATTCATGTCATCTGTATATAGAAACCATATTCAACCTTGTAGCAAAGGTTGAGATCCATATCACCCATGGTGATTATTAAGCTCATAAAATGACTATCGATCCTGGGTACCTGAACGGAGCTTTCTTCAATTTGCACTTGTTCTTCAATTACATCATTAAGATAATGGTCTTATTTAGTCACTTGGAGCAAACATCTCGTCATGATTCTCTTCCTCTTTCTAAGAGAATCTTCTAGCCATGAGCCTTCTATATTATGTTTGATTTGTAAATCTTCTTGTTGAACATCCATCACTTGTTCGGTGTTCATCATTCTTCATGATCTTTTGTACAAATCAAAATTAAGTACATGATTAGTAATACTTCATAATCATCAAATCATGTTGACATGATAACCTATTATGCATACAGATATGATTTACATAGTTATGCTACTATCTTTGACCAATACTTTGGCACAACACTTTTCCATATCATGTATGCATACAGTGGCCATCTAGATGCCTTCCATCTCTACCAGAACATACTATTGAGAGTGTGCACAGCTCTCAGCATGTCAGCAAAGAGGTTTCATTCTAGACAAGCAACAATGGAATGTTTGTCCAACTTATCAATCATATGCATATTAGTAGTATACTATTCAATGCTATATGAATGCTTACACTTAGCATGATGAATTTTAGGAATACAAATATGCATACAACCATTACGAGCAATATCGTAGACTATTCAGTAATTAAAATAACAATTCAAATACTTATCTTTTATGTTTGTGTGGTTGCCTCCCGCTTGATCTTCTGTATGTCTTTTGAACTTCTATTCATTCTGTACCACTGTGCATGCTCAAGTGTGCACTAGTGTCATCCTCATGATCTCATACACAAACATACATTCATTAGTATAATCTTAATATTATCAAAACATTATAACTCTAAATAATCTTGAATGTGTATGGTCATGATCATTCAATACATGGGTATACTAAGATCCTAGCACAAAGTAGGATTCTAACTTGACAGAGGAAAACATACCTGGATTAGTATCCTTGCTTAGTTATGTCTAACATACCTAAACAATATCTTCTTTGTTCTCTTCAATGATTTAGAGATCTTGTGCTAGAACCTACATATCTCATAGGTTACGCATAGTAGAACAAAGTCATACATACCTCGTAGGTAGAACTTCTATGTGATCAAGGATTATGGATGAGTCTTTCTCTTCATGACATCATGGTCATGGAACTTGATTTGTCTTTCGTGATGTACCTGTATCTTGTTAGCAGACAACATCAGCCTCATACAAAACCACAGTGCATTAGTACAATCATATAACCCTAATCAATGAATGTCTTCTATCATTCACATGCATTAATACTCTTATTAGGGTGATAAGACATTTCTAACATTAATCGAGATTGTACTAACCTAAATAATATGAAGACAAACATATTATGAACTTAATCAAGAATCAAATTTCAAGACATACCCGTATCTCCTTAAGTCATACCTGTCGAGATTTCTTGTAGTCTTATTATGTAAGGCCTTAGCCTCAAATCCCCCTGAAACTAGACCTGGAGCTCGATTAGGGTTTACTAGAGAAATCCTGAAGATTCAATCTTTGACTTTCACACTTCTTTAATTTTTGAAATATCCAAAATTTGACCCCTCAAAATTGCCTTAGAAACTTCTGGATCTTCTAGACAGGAACCCAAACTAGGGTTTGATGGAGCCCACTCTTTTGCTCAATCAAAAGGTTCGATCCAAAGCTCTAAACTTTTAATTTTCTGAGGAGCTTCCAGCCATGGTCACAGACTTAAAAAATTCCAACTTTTGTAGAAGCCTTAATTCTCACCTTTCCGATCAAAATCCCTGAATTAGGGTTTAATCAAGCCCACTCTTCTGACCAACCAAAAATTTTGATCTTGGTCTCTAAATTTTTATTTTGATGAGGAGTATTCAGCCATGGACTCTGATTACAGAAATTCCAACTTTCTCCAAAACCCTAAATTCCGGAAGCCATGAATGAAGGTGCTCAAAAATAATTTTGTTTTGACAGAAATATGTACCTGATTGTTTCTAGTTTAACTCTGAACTTTTCGATCCACAGGGTCTGAAATGTTTTTTTGTGGTAGCCTGACCTGTCATCTTTCCATCTCGATAGGTCTGACCTCAATTGGATTCTCTGAGAGAAATTTATGCCAAGTTTCTCAATGTGACCTGTTTATGGGATAAAACAGGAGAGCGAACTTGTACAGCTTTCCACATGTCACTGGTTCAACTTCGGCCTCTGAAAAAGTTTCCTGAGATAGTATAGTCTGTGTACTACCTGTCACATTTTACGAAATTTCATTTGGAGCTTCCTAGCCCAAGTTATGACCTTTTTTCCTAGGTCACCTGATTATGAGTGAGATCTGGAAGAGGACGAAACCCTAACTTGTACTGATCATAACTCACAAAGTACAACGAATATGAGGGTGTCCTTTGGAAACAAGGTACATGGGGATGTTATATACGACCTGTAAAGGTTGCAGATCCTGAACCTTCGCAAAAATGGATTTATAGCGAAAGTTCCACGATGACTGGTTTTTTCTATATAAAAACCTAACCTTCAAATTGTCGCAAGTGAAGCAAGTGTCGCAAGTGCCATAAATTGCCTTCCTTCAGGTTAGCTCTGATACCATGTTAAGATTCAATATGCTAAGATAGAAAATATCAGCATTACATTTCATTTCATAACAATAGCATATATATAGGATCACTGAAGAAACAACAAGCACAGCATAAACACAAGAGACACAGATTTATCCTGGGAAACCCTCATGGGGTAGAAAACACAGCAAAGCTTCCTCAATATAGATGATCAGCAAATACAAAGATGTAAACCAAAGACATGACCTCCTCCTCCTCCATAGCAGACCTCTCCCTCACAAGTGCGCTACATTCTGAGTGATGGAAGTGTGTCAAATGAGGAACACACCTCCTCTATTTATACACATCTCCGACTTGTACTTTATATTAACTAGGTCGGCCCCAACTTTACCACTGGGTTAAACACCCTACTACTACTTACTGGGATGACCCCACTAGGGTGGTCTAACAACCCTTTGACCCACATAATACATACAGGGCCGACCCCCACTAGGGAAGTCTAATAACTCGAGTTACCACATTCCGATGGAGGAATAAACATCTCCGGATATACAATAAGATCTTCACGGAGGAATGAAACATCTCCAGAATAATAAAGTACAAATATAATATTATTTGAAGTTACAATATTTCAACATACAATAACCCAATGTTAACTTAATCAGGGCCGACCCCACACATGGTGGTCTAATAACCCATCGGCAAGTTACGACACTTGCGACACTTGTCAATACAAATGACGACACTTCCATATAGAGGAATAATAACATCTCTATAGGAGTACAATATACATAGATGAAATACATGGGTGAAATACATTCTGAAGTTACATATACATCAACACTCCCTCTTAACTAGGAAGGTATTTCTCGACACAGATCTGCTAGCACAAGTCTTCTTCTTTGGATCATCATCAGCGAATCATCATCCTCAAATCATTGTCATTGTCACTGCTGCTGCTATGCCAATCAATCTTTGAATCTACTCGTCATAGGAAGTTCTACAGAGCCAGTCCTTTTTCATACTGGATGTAGGTCCACCACCTGTAGGTCTTCATCATCACTGACCATGCTATGGAATCCTCAGGACTTATTATGTGCATCACAAAACCTGGCTGCAACATCCCAGGCTGTTACGAGCACACAGCTCTACCTGTCGGATCTCCCAGGAGCACATTACATGTGACCCATCACAAAACCTAGCTGAAGCATCCCAGGCTATTACGAGCACACATCTCTACCTGTCGGATCTCCCAGGAGCACATTACATGTGATCTCACCACAAAACCTGGCTGAAGCATCCCAGGCTGTTACGAGCACACAGCTCTACCTGTCGGATCTCCCAGGAGCACATTACATGTGGTCCACCACAAAACCTGGCTGAAGCATCCTCGGCTGTTATGAGCACACAAATCTACCTATCAGATCTCCCAGGAGCATATTACATGTGGTCATGGCAATGCCTCGAAAGAGCATCTGAGGCCTTTTTCATCCTTTCCAGATCTCCGAGGTCTACTTACATGCCTAGAAAGAGCATTTGAGGCATTTTTCATCCTATCCAGATCTCCCAGGTCTACTTACATGTCCTCCCAGAGCAATGCCTCGAAAGAGCATCCGAGGCCTTTTTTATCTTGTCCAGATCTCCCAAGTCTACTTACATGCTCATCTGCACAACTTGTCCACGGCCACAGAGTATCCACCTGATACTCACCATACATCATCCTGCTGTACAAATGATCATCTTGATCATCATCACTACATCGTCCTGATGCATGTGATTTGGAGCAACATCTTGAAGCTCGTCATCCATGATCATCTTGATCATACAATGCATCCACCTGATGCATACCAAGTATCTACTTGATACATATCATCATATACAATGTATCTACCTGATACATACATAAATACATGATCCACACAATGTATCCATCAACATACATGATCTACCTGATCATACAACGTATCCACCTGATACATATACAAATACATGGTCCAAGCATCCAACATGATGCATACATACATAAATGATCCAACTGATCATATCCAGTAGAAACTAGAACATCATACTGATGCTCATCATCCAGCGCTTATATCCATAGCCATGTGAAGGATCCTCCTTCCACCATGCTTGGAATGGCTTCAGCAAATGTCTCCATCACTTCTTCCTTGAAGTGTCATCAATTTAAAGAACACCAAGCCTCTCTCTGAAGTACTTGAACTTCACTCTGGCTAGTGGCTTCGTCAACACATCTGTAATCTGCTCATCTGTCGCAACATATAGGATCTTCACTGCTCCCCTCTGCACCATATCCCTGATATAGTGATATTTTATCTCTATGTGTTTCGACCTGTCATGGAACACCGGGTTCTTAGACAGCTTCACACAACTCTGGTTGTCACAAAATATACTAGTAGCCTCCAGCGGTATATCAAATAACTCAGACAGTAGCTTCTGAAGCCATACTGCCTCACAACTAGCCGAACAGGCTGCAACATACTCTGCCTTGGCTGTACTCAGTGCTACGCAGGACTGCTTCCTGCTAAACCAAGAGATCACACTTGATCCCATACTGAAGCAGCACCCATAAGTGCTCTTCCTATCTACAGCACTGCCTGCCCAATCTGAATCAACATAACCCTGCAGGTTAAACTTTTGATTCGCATCATACTTGAGCCCATAGTCAACTGTACCCTTCAGGTACCTCAGAATATGCTTTACAACAACCTGGTGAACACCTCTGGGATCAGTCAGGAACTGGCTCAATGTGTTCACCGCAAAGCAAATATCTGGTCATGTGTTCGTTAGGTACATCAAGGACCCAATCATCTGAGGATACATAGTGACATCAAACGGCTCAGATGAAGCATCACACAGAAGCTTCAGGTTCGATGCCATAGGTGTGGCCATGGCCTTGCAGTCCACCATCATGAACCTCTTCAGGATCTCTACTGTATACTTCCCTTGTCCAAGGAAGATCCCATCTGCACTCTACCACACCTCCATACCTAGAAAATAGTGCATCATCCCTAAGTCCTTCATCTCGAACTCGGCAGCAAGCTTCCTCTTGGTATCAACAATCAAACTATCATTACCTGTTACAAACATATCATCTACATACACCAGTAGTATCACATGATTGCCTTCCTCAACCTTGTAGTAAAGGTTGGAATCCGCTTTACTCTTGGTAAATCCCAAACTGGATAGAAAGCTGTCCATCCTACCATACCAAGTCCTAGGAGCTTGCTTCAAGCCATACAAGGATTTCTTCAATCTGCACACATATGACTCCTTGTCATGTGTTTCAAAACCGAGTGGATGCTCCACATACACTTCCTCTTCAACTACACCATTCAAGAAAGCAGTCTTGACATCCATCTGGTGTATCTTCCATTTCATCACTGTAGCCAGAGCAAGTATTGATCTGATGGAAGTGTACTTGGCTACAGGAGCAAAATTTTCTTCATAATCTATTCCCTCTTTCTGAGAGAAGCCACGAGCTACAAATCTTGCCTTGTTTTTCTCTATGCTGCCATCTGCAACATGCTTGATTTTGTAGATCCATTTGGAAGTCACAACAGACTTCCCTTCAGGTCTTGGTACAACATCCCAAACATCATTCTTCATTATTGATTGGTATTCTTTCCATGGTCGAAGAATACCAATCAATAATTCAATATACTCTAGGATCTTTGCTGAGAGAATAACATGTACAGTATATCAATGCATATCAATCATAGCAAGCATGTCAATCATCACAAGATGCAAACATAAGAGACAATAGACACACAGAGTTTCCGTGGGGAAAACCCTAAGGTGAAAAACCCCACAACTTCCTCAGAGATAGATAGAGCAATAGTACAACCAAAGTACATAGAGATAGACTCCTCCTAGCAGTTGATCCTCCTCCTCACATGTGCGCCACTTTCCGAGTGATGGAAGAGTGAGTTTTGAAGTGATGCAAATAGAGATTGAGAGATCTCTATTTATACTTGTCTTGACTGCCCAATATACTTATGGGGCTGACTTGTCTAGCTTAGTACAATAACCCAATGTTAACTTAATCAGGGCCGACCCCACACATGGTGGTCTAATAACCCATCGGCAAATTACAACACTTGTGACACTTGTCAATACAAATGACGACACTTCCGTATAGAGGAATAATAACATCTCTATAGGAGTACAATATACATAGATGAAATACATGGGTGAAATACATTCCGAAGATACATATACATCAACATAAACTCTGCAACACAAAGCTTTCGATGCACATTTTGATTCTCCGCCGATACGATTCTGCAGTGTCGCGAACAATTTGATTTCTTCGCCAAAGTGCATCGGCAAGCCGTAAGGTTTAGTGCCGAAACTTTCATTGCAAAAGAAACCAGATCACTACTGACACACATCGGGGTTATTTCCTCTTTTTCCCTAAAATAACTTTTGCGAGGTCATTAAAATCCTGCCAAAGCCGAATCTGTTAGAAAAACAGGTTCGCAGAGCAATAAAAATAAACAAGATGCAAATACAATCACACAAACATATTACAAGAGAAACACCAATATATCGTGGTTCACCCAAGATGGGCTACGTCCACACTAAAATTGTCAGTCCTTATTATTATGCAAATGAAGGGATACAACCTGCAACAGATCCCTTGCACTTCCTCTTCACTATCTCACAGACTCTCTTCCACGATCTCAAAGATCTTTACAATGTATAATACCTAATACATCAACCCTAGCTGTATTACAATGTCTTTCTTTTAAAGGGGAATACAATGGGAAAATACACGAATTACCCAAAACCATGGGCCCGTAATTGGGGTTAACCCCGGACCCCCTATTGCACGTGTCAGGATCATAATCAAACCTGGGGTACAAACACGGTTGAATCATCATCTATGAGACTGGAAGATCAGGCTCCACAACCAACATTTTCTTGGATCATTTGGAAAGGAAATAGGGTTTTAAAAGGATCTCTTTTAAAAATCAGAGTTTCTTATCTCTCCTTACCATTTTCACCCAACTATGTTTACTACCGCGCCACCTAGAGAAGAGTCTTCACTTGGTACGGCTGCGCTTACTGACGATCAATCTAGTACACCTGCCATTTATTGTCCAGGTAGGTACATTTTTGTCCTGATTATGGTTACTCTTTCCACTTGGCATTTGGGGATTAGAATGGTAAAATAAACTCGCCATTGGTTTGTTGGTTCTGGCGTTAACCGTTTCTTTAAAATCATTTTCATTAGCTGGCTCAATGCTTCTTTGGGCCCCCAGGGTTTTCAGTCATCATATTTCTACCTAAGAATTTGTGCCATAAGACTAAGTCTGCATCCTTGTTACCAAATTGACGTCCCCTCAAAGTCTCTCTAGTCTTGTTAAACCCTAAGCCCTAAATATCTAAGAATACGAAGAATTTCCCTAACTTTATTTCACCCATCTCGAGCCATGGCGTTTTGCTAATATTAATGGATTCATAGATGCAGTTTCTTGTGGAGGGAATAGGGTGTCTTTTGCTTTGATGAGAAACTATACATTTATGCACATAAAAGCGTTTGATCATTGGAATTTTTTTTAAGCTATTACTTGTTTGCATCTTGTTCATAGTATTAATGGATTTTATCCAACATGATAATGTCTTTTTTGTTATAGGATATAGAGATGTCGAAAAGGGGTCCTAAGCGCCCCTCCAAATATGTATTGGAAGAAACATATGATGAGGAGGCGGTTCAAGAGATGTCTTTGGAGATTTAGTTTGATGACACTTAACATATCACTGGCGTAACCCCTAAATTCAAATGGGGTGAAATTTATCATCTAATTAGAGATCAGAGTGTCCCAAAAGCTACAATTGAGGAAGACATAATATACCAGAACATCAAGAAATCAGGAATCCGCAAGGTTACATCTCGACCTGAGTTGTTCCCATGTGTTGAGATGATCAGTTGGATCCTCCCTCATATTGACATAAAATCTCGTATCTTCACCAGTGCCACGAGGAAAGGTTTTTCCTCATTTCAGCCTACCCACATCGAGAAAGCTTACATGATTCCAACCTCAAGAGTCTTTTTAACTGAATATTAGCTCAAAATCCTAAAACTGGACTATGTAGAGTCTGCAAAGAAAATGTTGTTTCCAAGTAAGCATGTATTCCAGAGGAGTAGCAGAGAATATGAAACCAAGTTTTTGAAGGCTCCTTTTAAAATCGTTGCTACTCTCCTATATAGGTTATATGGGAGGCCCAACTCAGCTAATTACAAGCTCATCTGGGTGCCCATGCTTTATCATATCTTAATGCATGGCATCATTTTCAATTGGGTGGATATCATTTCTAAGAATATGGTCCAAGCTATTGACAATGCATAACAATGACTCAAAGTAAAAGAAGGTTGAATTTCACATGTCTTCTTACTTGATAGATTTTATTATGACTCTGCATCCCTTTCTCGGCCTCGGATGTAGGTGGAATCCCAATGAGTCTCTTGTTTATGTAGCATGCCATATTTTCTAGGCCCGGAAACATGGGAGCTACTATAAGCAAATTTGCAAGGAGTTCTTGGTTCCCTTGTACAAACTTATTTATGAAAAGGAACTAGATTGCATGCTCTAGGAAGCTATTACAGTTGTCACTCAATTAGGAGATTACTATTTAACCCCTGAAGGTACTTACCTATGTATCTACAAACGGGTTCCCTATTCCAAACAGTGAAGAGTCCAATTGGGACTTTTCATTGGGGAGAACCCCTACTGTCAACGCAGGGATTTTTCCAAGTGTCAATAGATTTGGCGCTAGAAGGAGGGATGCCAATGTATGAATGGTAGAGGAAGTTTATTCCCTTGAGGATTTTTGTCTAGATCTCCACCTGAGACGTCCCAACCCGAAGGTTTAGTTCAAACAATACCTGAAACTGGACACGAACTGAATACTACAAGGACAATAATCCTAAATCGGAGCAGGTTGAAAACTTTATACGCAGTACCACATCAAGAAGTTAATAATTGAACAGGAGATATACAAGATATTACATTAGAAACTTGGAGGATTGCCTTTAATTCCACTACTACCTAGAAGACGTGCTCCTCAAAAAAAATCTAAGCAGAATAAGGAGTCTGTTCTGGTTGAATCATTGGAAGAATTAGTGGAGTTATCTCTACAAGATATACCAAAACCTATTGATCAGATAAGACCATCTTCACCTGACTTTGCTTCTTCTCATTACAACCAGTCACCTCCACGTATTGGCCATATGGATCATAACATAAATCAACCACTACCTTGGAGGGCTAGGGGTCATTTAAACTTACATGCTCCTCTTCATGATTTACCTAAACATCTTAGGCGGTTTTTACCCAAATTTGATCCTGGCAAAGGCATCATTACATATGATCATTTGAAAAGTTTCTATATGGCCTTAAATATTCTAAATGTAGAACATGAAGATGTGGTATGTCATCTGTTCCCTTATACTTTTGAGCCTAAAGTTTCATCATGGTATTTTCGCTTGTAGGCTGGATCTATAAATGACTGGGATAGTTTTGAAAAGGTTTTTCTCAGTAAGTTTTGTGAGCAAAGAACAATAACATATGTTATGAAAGAATTATTGTCTCTCAAGATGGATAAGAGAGAGAAGGTGCGGGATTTTAATTAGAGATTTATGACTGTTTCGAAAAAGTTCAATGCCACTTCTAAACCTGTTGAAGAATCTTTGGTTAAATATTATACCACAACTCTTCATCCATCCTTAGCCATGTTCGTCAAACATTCTTGCAAAAATAATTTAACATAAAATTTTGAAGAAGCTTAAGAAGGTTGAGACAAAAATGAATAGTATAGTTAAGCATGCTGTGGAAACTGAACCCAAACCTATCTCTTCTAAGAAACCTTTATTGTTTTCAAGACCCACTGAGGAACAATCTATGGATTTGGAAAGCGTTGTTAAGTTGGTGTGAAAACTATCCAATAAGATTGTAGACTTGGAAAAGGAGAAAGGAGCAAGTTCTTCTACAAAGAAACCATTTAAGCAATTTTATAAACGAAAATAAGACACTCCTAAACCTCCAACGAACGAATCCCCTGTACTCAATCTAAATGAGGTAGGTATGGATCATTTTTGCACATTCCATCAAGAAATGAGGTAGGTATGGATCATTTTTGCACATTCCGCCGATACGATTCTGCAGTGTCGCGAAGAAATGAACCTGCCAGTTTTGCACATTCAGTATTGGGAAATTATTTTTTGGAAACTGAACCAAGATGTTACCAAGTGGAAACTACCTGTAATGAATCAGACATGCGGTCCGATATCCTCCAATTTTCACGGGGTGATGATAATGAGTGTAATATAGCATAACTAGTTGTTAATGTAGTTGTAGATACTAACTCAAATAGAGTAGGATTTCACTAGTACAAAATGAGAAATTAGTGACTAAAAAATGACTAAAATTCACATATAAACAACTATTTTTTAGTCGGTTACTAATAGTAGCTAATTTCCACTATCTTATAGCTCGACTAACTTAGTCGTATTTATTTTAGTCATTAATAGTTTCCTTATGTAGTCGTATATTTGGTCATTGATTTAGTCATTAATTGCCACAATTAATGACTAAATCAATGACCAAATATACGACTAAATAAGGAAACTATTAATGACTAAAATAAATGTGACTAAGTTATTCGAGCTATAAGATAGTGGAAATTAGATACTAATAGTCGTTTATATGCAAATTTTAGTCATAAATTTATCATTTATAGTAGTCATTTATTGTTGTTAAATGGTCATTTATTTAGTAATTGATTGTGGTTAACTAGTCATTCAGTTAGTCATTAACTGTAGTTAACTGGTCATTTTTTTAGTCATTGATCGTTGTTAACTAGTTATTTATTTAGTCATTGATTATTGTTAATTGGTCATTTAATTAGTCATTGATTTTGGTATATATGGCATGGAGGAATCGAACCACCATCCTCTTGCCTTTAAGGCAAGTGCTCTTCCATTGAGCTAGCACCCTTAAATAGATGAATCAAAGTTAATGGAGTAGGAAGAAAAATCATGCAAGTTATTCAAACTTTACATAGTAAACCAGGTAGATAGAAAATGAATTACAGACTACTGGCAACCATTCCCTCCAAGTTCCCACTCATGGAAAGCCGTAAAAGCCAAGATCTCCCCTTAATTAAAAAATCCATGTTCTGGATGCCAAAAGGAGAAACCTCGAAGAATATATGGGTATATAGGCTTCACCCTACTGGAGTGAAAAATAAAAGAGTTAGCAAAATCAAAGGCTAACTAACTATAAAGAATATCACCACCATTGCAGATCCCTTTGTATGGCCTTCTTCCTCTTCAATTATCGAATGATCCAAGCCTTAATAGAAGCCTAATGTTATGTGCCCCAATTCAAAAAATAAAATATAAGAGACTCGAGAACATGGAGACCTAAGGGAGAGTATAGAGGGAATCAATGATTGTTTAACATATTGATAATTGTGAAATCTATGACTCATCATTATGAATCATGATATACATTTATTATCTGTTGACATGATTTTGTAGCAGCCTATCAAGGCTTGGGACAAATATCAAAATTCAATATCAACATGTATGTATCACTTGACAACATATACATATTATATATCATTGTATTTGCATATTTATGTGGCAATGTGTTTCTTTGATGTCGTTGCTTTAGATATTTATAAAAATAAAAAAGTTGAATATCTTCAATTTTTTTTTTATGATTTCCAATATTTTCCTTGATATTGCCAAAATTTATATTCTCACCCCTCAACAAGATATCCACCAACATGATACTAGTAATATTGGTTACAACGCTAACGAAAAACCCTATAATTACCATGGTAAATGAATTTCTTAAAGCATCCTATAGAGCCACCCTAAGTTTTCATCAACAATAACCTATAGTAAATATGGTATCGAAACATTCTAATTAGTAATTATTTTGAGTCTTTATTTCCTCTGGGTAGGTAGAAAGGGATCTCATAATCTTTGTGAGTGAACATCTCCACGATACGATCTTTGTGAAAAACATCTCCACAATTTCCTCAACTTTTATATATATGACATCCTCCACAAGCTGGAATTGTATATCAGCCATGGAGAAAGTAGGAAATTCCATGGTATCTAATATTGATTTATGGAAGGGAAGATAGATACCGTTGTAGTATGAAAAATGTATAAATATGACGGTGATGATAGTCTTAACAGGAGTGTGAATGCACATACTTATAAGGCCTCAATGAGTGGCATGTATACTTGACCCTATAGCAGAATGTTTTGGAAGAATCATTTAACAATGACCAGTGACTATTAATAGTGTTAATTAAAAATACTATGCATGAAAGTATTGATAATAATGATAATCAAGCTTATAATTGAGCATCAAATAAAATATCCAAAAATATAATTCTTCATTCGGTCTAACATAAGAAGGGGAATCCGAAAAGAAGACTGAGAAAACTGATATGATATATTTCATGACCATTATTGCGGTGATTAAACACTCACTATATCTGCCAATTCTTTTTTAGTTTTGCGAACCGTGGAGCCATTTGCTCATTCAACTCTGCTATCAATAATCTTGTATCTGGGTCAAGAAGCCTACCAAACAACAAGCATTGTAAGAGTAATATGAAATAAAATTCACAAAAATATTACTGAAGTAATATATAATGCATATCCATATATCCTACGAAAATTGTTATTCGAGGATTTATTTAAACAAGATCAAGTAACCATCACAAGGCCAATCATCCATGCTTCTCAATTTCTTTATTGTTTGTAACAAGATCTATCTTAGTCAAAACATTTACGTGGGGTAGTTCAAGTTGCACCATTGTAGAAAGAGACGCCATACAACCACTTAGATTCTTTGTTATATCTGACACAAACTGCAAAATGATGTTGATCAGCTTCTACAAAAATAAATGAAGTGACAATTCAGCAAAACAAAATTTAATACAATTTAATTGAAATCTACTATGGAAAACCTAGGAATCAAGCAAATATACAACACAAACATTATAATCCCAATGCCAGAGTTGGTCAACAAATGTTCGGAATACAGGAATATGGGAGTAAAGCTCTATTTGACCTGGATTAGATAAAAAAAATTAGCTAAAATTTAGGATTTCAAAAGCTTTATAACCAATCCAAGTACTACTTAGGTTGGAAATCATCTGAGATGCTCCGATAAATTCCATTTTGCATAATCCCACAATACAAGATTATAATGGCATATAATATTTTATGCTAATTTTAAATCTAATTTTAAAAAAAAAACTATTATACCGACTCATCTAGGAAATAAAAAATAAGATAGTCATCATCTAAATAATCCTCCAATTGTTCTGCAAGCCAATCCTCCAAATTCTCCTCCAAGTGTCTTCCAAAAAGTTAAGCAACACAAGGTAAACCAGAAAAGCATAAGCAATAAGCATAGAACTCATTGCTGTGAAATTCCCAAACAAGAGATCTTAGAAGGAAGCTTTATTTTTGTACAACTTTGGATTAGTTTATATAAAGCTTAGAACATGTCATTTCACTGTTTCACATGTGATACAAACTAAAATGAACCTAGAAACAATGAAACAATGTCCTAAAGTATCACACATTCTGCGATACTCTTTGGGATCAAGCTTGTCCCAGATCATATAAACTAGAATCAATCCATCTCAAACCCTTGTACTGATCCTTGATGCAGTGTCCATCATGATAGAAGGTCTGATAGGAGGGGGGGTGACTGGGAGAACCTGCAAAATCATCCAATCTGGGCGAGCATATTTGGGATTCAAGCCCAACATTTTGCACTCTTCATCAGTTGTTCGCTTTAAAACATTTAGAACCTGCATAGAGTTGAGACAAACTGGATTACTGTAGAAAACTTGTGTTGGAATTGATGTCACCAGGATGGTAAAGGTTAGATCAATTTAAGGATGGAACATATAGCTGATTGCACATGCTTGATTCATTGTCAAAGTTGGTTGAGAATTATGCAAAAGCACAAGCGAAAGTCTACAACAATCCAAGCATTCAATCTGTAGCAAAATGGACAGTCTAAAAATCAAAAGTCAAGACACACAGCTTGCTTGAATACTCGCAGTAGATCAAAAAGTGTGAATGTCAAGTGCCAAGTCCCAGCAACCTTAATGAATCTTCACGATGGAATGTCAAGCTCTTAATAAAATCGATATGGAGTTAGGGTTTCGTTCCTTGATATGTTGCTTCCCGTGTATTCGAGAGTGGTAACTTCGCTTTCTGGTTGGGAAGTGTCGGGGTTTATTATAAGTAGGGGCTTTAAATAGGTTAATAAGAAGGTGGTTAGTAGATAAGGGAAAGGTTTTTAGTGAATAAGGGAGAAGAATCTAGAACTCAGGCTGGCTTTTCTTTCTTCAGGATGGCCTACAATTATATAAGGGTTATGAGTCGACATCGAGATATAGGATAAATTACATCACTGTTACCCAATCCTTGTTTAAGTTACCCCTTAAATATAGGGCATATTCCCACTTAATAGTACCTAACTCCTTATCCAGACCCATATTTCAAGGAGATATAATTCCAGCAAAACTTCCTATCTATCTGATTAGGCGTAGCATTGCTGTTAACCCATTTGCTGATTCAACGATGTAAACTACTCAGGCAACTAGATATATAACTCAA
Organism: Larix kaempferi; assembly: GCA_027924585.1. Taxonomy (NCBI): domain Eukaryota; kingdom Viridiplantae; phylum Streptophyta; class Pinopsida; order Pinales; family Pinaceae; genus Larix; species Larix kaempferi. The sequence continues at coordinate 12,357,219 of BSBM01000088.1, read as the reverse complement.
TTAGCACCAATTTATGTATCTAATAGAATGGTCAAATGATTTGACTTAGTAAACATGAGGTAAACTACCTATTATTATTCTGGGTGGTGCTTATTAAACGGGTTCATTGGCATCATTAATAACTGGAACATTTACTAGGTCTAGGCCCACTGGCTAAACTAAAATCATTTAAAAGTCATTGACTGCAACTAAATTAACCTCTGTTTTTAAATCTGGAACCATGCTCAGGGATGCTGGTAAAAGATGTTGGGTCACCTAGCACAACCAGGTAAACTGATTCAACTAGCTTTGTATTCCCACCGGCTCTGGATATCGCCTTTGAACTGTAGCTTTTTCTTGGTCAACAAGGTCCACTAGCTCTATTTATTATGCTTCCACCTCTGCTTTTTGTGGTGCTTTAACAGGTTTTTCTACTTTAGTAAACACCTAGCTTCCTATCCAATCCCCAATCGGTGTCTATGTTGTTTTTGAATGCCTTCGACCTGATCGATCTATCTTTCTACCTTTCTTCCCGATCTCTCGATTTATACCTATTTATTTCTTGCCACCCGTACCTTGATTGATACCCGTTGATCTATTTCTACCACCCGGATCTCTATTTCTACCACCCGGATGGATCTTATCGATTGACAACTTCCTGATTGCTTCAATATTTACCATCCCACCTTTAAACACATATTATACATCACACCAAGCCATATAAATTATACCAAGCATATCCATATCGATATACATCATATTTTTAGTTACGTTTATATACCAATTTTAGGAGCTTAGTGCAAATTATGGTGCTACATAACATAATCCCCTTATAAAAATTACCTATTGGTGAACTGCCTCAAATCAGCCATATGACCATACTGTCCTGTGTGAAATCTCGAGATGAATCCGAAACTACTCTCAGATCTTCAATCGGACAAATATGGAGTGAGATATAGCCCCAACATGCATCCCCCCCAAATATATATATATATATATATATATACTAACAAGCACCTGCACCTGGAATCATAGTCTCTGACTATTGTAAACTATCATGTGGTTAGGCATGTATGTCAGAGCTTCATAAACCATCAAATCCTTCCAAGGAGTACAATCTAATATTGTAGCACAAGGAGAAATTGAACATTAGGGTTAATATTAATAGACAGACATTCAATGAATGGACATAGTTTCATTGTTTTTGGATTTTCACTGTTATATGGAGTTATGTCTTGTGAAAATCCTCACAGCAGATCTAAGAGATGATGTATACCTCATAAGAAAGTAATTGATTAAGCAAGAAAATAGAAGAAGAGTGGTCAATGCAGTATAATGAGCAACAAAATAATAATACAATAGAACTTGGATGGAAGCAAAAATACTTCACACACACTAATTAATTAATCACAATATGGACAATAAGTAGTACAATGCATGAGGATTCGAATTCCTAAGGCGGCAATTCGAATTAGCATTCATGGAGTGATCAAAGGATCACTGGAGTGTCATCAGAGCACAACTAGTAGTCTATCTCATCATCGGTGGAGTCATCAATGCATAAGTAATTGTCAATCGTCAGTCAAATTGAGTCTAACTGAGTGTGGTAGGTGTAACTGAATGTAACTGGCACATGGAGACACTTACTGAATGAAGGAGGCTCAGTGGAGGGCGCATGAGGAGCTAACTGGAGTCAGAACAGGTAGTCATGTCTCATCGAAGGTCAATCAGAGTGATAACAGCAGTGAGGATTCAGTCTGGCCTCAAATCAAGGAAAGACTGGTGGCTAACTGAAGTAAACTGGACTGGTAGGTGAGAAAGGACGAGTGGCTTCCTTAAATCAAGGAGGAAGGGCACACTAAGCTCTAGGAGGGCTAAAAATGATCTGAGAGAAGCTCTATGGGGCTGGCTAACTGAGGGCTAGGTGATGGATTGATGACTGGAATGCATGCAAACCCTAAATGATGCATGCAAACCCTAAAAGTGCATGCATGACTAAAAATGTAAATGATCAAAATACTGGTGGGACTAGGATGGAGTATATGAATATCCTAACACCCCCCCTTAATCCATCCTGGGCCCTGGTAACTAAGACCAAAGGTCACCCAATACAATGAATAATAACAGTCAATAAACCAAGTGGGGAAAATTTCATGGGAAAAATACTCCCCCCTCAAAACAGACTGTAAGGCACACATAAAAAATAAATGCTCCAAACTCAAGCAGGTGTGATGCTTGGTCATATGTCTAGAGGTATCTTCTTCTTGGGAAGAAGTGGATCATGCTCAAAAAGCATGTTCTTGTACTTGCTTTTCAGATCGAATGTGATGAGAACAAATCCAAAAGTATGAGGATGATCCTTGAACCTGTGATTCGAATCAGTTGAGGTAGGATCAAAAACATGAATATGCAGATAGTCTTTTGTCTTCTCCTTCAAACCATCATGGGTGAGATTATGCCAAAAAGAACCATCAAATAATAATGATTGCTTGAAATCCAAATCAGATTTAAGACTTGATGAATAGTTTCTTGAGATCTCCTTTGAACCAGCAGGGGTGAGATCAAAACCATCATATGCATGAGAAATTATCTCAAGTAGTGTTTGCTTAGAATCCAAATTAGATCCAAGACTTGAATCATGGTTTCTTGAGATCTCCTTTGAACCATAAGAGGTGAGATCAAAACCAGTAAGTGCATGAGAAATTATCCCAAGCAAATGGCCATGGTTTCTTGAGATCTCCTTTGAACCAACATGGGTGAGATCAAAACCATGATGTGCACGAGAAATTATCCCAAGCGAATGGAAATGGCCATATTCTTCAATAACCTTCGGAAAGCATGGAATAATGATCATATAGTAGTAAATAAGAGGTAATTGCTTGAGGAGAGTGAATGCATTACCTCCAATAGCTGATTTTACCTCTGAAATAATCATGTGATCATGATGCAAACCAACAGACTGTGGTGCAAGAGAGGATTTAGGACCTTCTGCAATATCTAGAGTGTGAGCTGGCACAGAAAGAGAAGAAATTTGGAGCATGAGTGTATAATCTGCAAGTTCTTTGTGGACAACTTCAATAAGAGATGATACTGGTTCATGATTTGAGAAACCATCAAGGGGAGCGAATGCATCACTTTGCTTGTTCTCGAAAGGGTTTGGACCAATTCCTTCATTTTGTCTGCAAAATATTTCATCCAGGTAAGCCCATATCTTTTTTGGAGATGAAATATTAGGGAGGTCATATAACATGCATAGAGACATAGCATAACTCATGACTGCACAAGCTTGTTCACCTTCACTTAACCAGTCATACTCTTCATCATAGGATTCAAACTCTCTTTCAAAACAATAACCAAAGAGACCATGTCTCTTCAAATGTGCTATCCTTTGTGGTTTTCATTCATCATAGTTGAATGGAGAAAGAGGAGTAATTCCTGATGAATACATGGAAGTTGTAGAAGACCTGCAAAAACAATAGAGAACATATGCAACTGCTACTGCTGCAAAGATGCAGAAACTGCTGCACTCAAAATCTTGGTAATAACCCGCAAAAAAGTCTCAAGAATGGAGATAAACAATACTCTCAACATGCTCTGATACAATGTGAAAATCCTCACGGCAGATCTAAGAGATGATGTATACCTCACAAGAAAGTAATTGATTAAGCAAGAAAATAGAAGAAGAGTGGTCAATGCATTATAATGAGCAACAAAATAATAATACAGTAGAACTCAGATAGAAGCAAAAATACTTCACATACACTAATTAATTAATCACAATATGGACAATAAGTAGTACAATGCATGAGGATTCAAATTCCTAAGGTGGCAATTCGAATTAGCCTTCATGGAGTGATCAAAGGATCACTGGAGTGTCATCGGAGCACAACTAGTAGTCTATCTCATCATCGGTGGAGTCATCAATGCACAAGTAACTGTCAACCGTCAGTCAAACTGAGTGTAACTGAGTGTGGTAGGTGTAACTGAATGTAACTGGCACATGGAGACACTAACCGAATGAAGGAGGCTGAGTGGAGGGCGCATGAGGAGCTAACTGGAGTCAAAACAGGTAGGGATGTCTCATCGAAGGTCAATTGGAGTGATAACAGCAGTGAGGAGTCAGTCTGGCCTCAAATCAAGGAAAGACTGGTGGCTAACTGAAGTAAACTGGACTGGTAGGTGAGAAAGGATGAGTGGCTTCCTTAAATCAAGGAGGAAGGACACATTAAGCTCTAGGAGGGCTAGAAATGATCTGAGAGAAGCTCTCGGGGGATGGCTAACTGATGGCTAGGTGCTGGACTGATGACTGGAATGCATGCAAACCCTAAATGATGCATGCAAACCCTAAAAGTGCATGCATGACTGAAAATTTAAATGATCAAAATACTGGTGGGACTAGGATGGAGTATAGGAATATCCTAACATGTCTTAGCTCTGTGAAAACATCATACTTAGATTAGAATTGATTCAAAGTCAAAGAAAGACAGGCAATGGCATGATACCTTTTCCAGGATTTATATCGCAATCAGTAATCAACCTGTGAAATGTATACATGAATGCTTTTATTAAATTAAATGCACTTCCAGTGCTATAAACAGAAATTTTACAATAGTGTGCAAAATTATAGCATACTAGTGCAAATACTCACAGCCAGGATTGCGGTGGGTATCCGTCATAATCTGGTTATGTAAATAACACATGGATTTCAATTTCTAAAAATCTAAATAAAAGAAAACCTATTGCCCAATATACTGACGAGAAAGGAATTGAACCTACTTACTACAATGAATTTGCTTTCTTTTAAGATCTTCTTCACAACAATTCCGGTCGCCATTATTCGCAATGGATATGGTCAGGTGAAAATAGGAGAATGATAATTCTTCACCAAAGTTGATTTTCTTATCGCGGTAGGTTACAGTTAGCTTCACAGTAGGAAATAAATTGTTCACCATGCCTCCGATAACTCTTTATTCCAGAAGCATATAGATTCACGATTCCGCTCTTTGTTGTATCCTCTCGCATCAGAATCTTAGAAACCCTAGATCTACAGAAACCCTATAATATTGAGATTCCGCCTTCGAACCCCTTAATCTCAATGCAACACTAGTGATGAAAACCCCAAAGAGTCACATATATATTTCAAATACTGAAAAGACTCGTGAAAAAATGAGATTCTGCACATAATTACAAAACCCCTGCTGAGTTGAACATTCATACCTTATCATGAGTGGAGTTGCTATGAGCTAGTCCAGTCATGCATTTTTTCCCCTCTCCCCTTAGCTTTCGATCATTAGGGGATTTTGTGGAAATTCATTTTTCCCTCCTTTCTACAATCTTTCCCGCTCTCATCACATTATCTAAAAGACTAATACTATTAAATATTACCTTAAATATCAAAAAATAAAAAATACCAATTTAATAAGTTAATACATAACATTATTAACAAAATTAGAAATTTAAAAATTAAGAGTTTAGAACATTAAAATAATATTAAAAAGGTTAATAATTTAAAATTTATAAATTAAAAGATATAATAAGCCAACATATAATTTTACAAGATAAGAATTAAAAGATTACAAATTTAGAAAATTAAAACATTAAAGTGAGATTAAAAATATTAATAATTAAAAGTTTAAGCCCATAATTAAACCATGACCTCCAGGCTCCAACCATGTTAATCATAAACCATGACCTATAATGACCTCCAACTATATTGTTAATCATAAACCATGACCTACAACTATGTTGATAAGCCATGAACTCAACTTTGTTAAATTAGATCTTCAACCATGGTATAAACATGCAATTTCATTATCATTAAGTTAATCAACATTATAATAATTAGTCTATGGATGCGGGTGGATACAACTAACAAGAGGAGATTATGATGGAATATGGACATTCAAGACCGCCACGTGTAGGATGGACGAAGCTTTAGTCTACATGTAAATGAATTATACCATGCCCATGGGAAGGTACTATGAATCAGAAGGGCATAGAGAAGGGAGGTACAATGGTAGTTATGACAATGAATGGCGAAGTTGGATGCAAGTGCAGAATGTGTTTTTATGTCCCATTTGAGGACGAGCCCTGGTATTGGCATAGTTATAACAGTGGACGCATTGTCCTCAGGTATGATTTCCTCGTCCTCATCTATGAGGTCATCAAGTTGATGGATCATGCTATATCAATGCTTGGCATTATCGCCTATCTGTTGAAGGTGGCAAGTCTAAGCTCATTAAAGACTAGTTATAGTGGCTGGAAGTGTGGTGAGGAAGACATATATGAGCCAGAGAATGTTGAGGCAACCAGCTAGGGCAGGCTCAGGGGAGGGAAGAAAAGAGTGATTTGAGAGCAGTTGATGGTGTCCCGGGACAATTGGGACTACATGGCCACAATTCTGAAGGAAATTAGGGAAAATACCGACTCCGTGGAGAAGGATTTATGGGCAGAGACGGAGGTTTCGAAGCCAGCTCAGGAATTTTCTATACTTGAGCATTGGATTTTGGACCCTAGGTTCACTCAGGCCCACTTGTTGTTGTATGAATGGGTTGTCTCCATGTTCTGGGTAATTGGCCATCTGCTTTAGGAGTGCGAGGTGAAGAGTTTGGGGGATAATATCCTTGCTCATGGGAAGGAGCATCTAATGGATTCATGGCTCATTCACATGAAAATTGATGTCATCACCCAACACTTGCGAATACCATTTCTTCCTCGCTTGAAGAAGGGGGGAGATCCTCTTGTTGGTGTCTCGGCTGGGATGCGTGCGGGTAAGTGGGGAGTTGTCTACCAAGCTGCAGATGGCGTGGGATCCCCTAGCCCACCCTTAGGAGGAATTCCGGGCTGGCATGTCGTCAATATTTCAGGTGCGATAATTGGAAGCGTGTCTCTATTTGATCCTTTTGGTTGTAATTAACATTGATAGTCTGTCATATGCAACATGTTGGTCCTAGTGCTTGGGTAGAAGTCTTAGATAGACATCACAACTATAGTGAAGTCTTTAGTCTCAGTGCTCTAGTACGGGATGAAATTTTTGTTGGGATTAATGCTTCGTATGAGGTGGAGCTGTTGGGATGTGGGGAATATATTTTTGGGATGATATTGTCTCTAGTTCTGTGTCGAATGTTGATCCTGAGCTATAATGGCTATCTAATGTAATTTTATTTTTGGCAAGTAATAGATGAAGTTATAGCTTATAAAAAAAACCTTGTATTAGAAACCATATCTAGTGTTCTAAACTTCAAAAATATGAGCACCACATCCCACTTCCAGGCCAAATATCCCCTATGGAGGGCCAATGTGGTGGTTTGGGACCAGACACATGGACCATGACCCCCATAGTAAGATCTCTAAATCCATCTGCATTGTTAAAATTTAGTAAAATATTGTACAAATTCATGATCAAAATTGTAATTTTCCATTATTAGTGTGACACAACTAAAAATGACTAACATAAACGACTAATTCATATTAATCATTGCTAGATAGTCATATTTATATTCTCATGACTAAATTAGTCATTTATGTTAGTCACTTGTTATCTAGTCATATATTTTATCCCATGACTAAATTAGTCATTTATCTTAGTCGTTTTTAGTTGGCTTATTTAAAATTGCACAATTTTAGTCATTTATCCCTTCAAAAAACAGTGGTGACTAACTTTTTTAGTCGCCTAGTCACTTATCTCTCATTTTGTACTAGTGTTTGATTTTTGGACTTTGTATTTTGATGGATCCAAAACACAGGAGGCTGTAGGGGAAGATTGTGTCCTTGTAGATCCTCAGGGAAGTAGAACCTTTCTCTCCTATAGATTAGAATTTGAATGCAACAATAACATAGCTAAGTATGAGGCTCTGATCCAAGGGCTCGGGAAAGCTATTGATTTGAAGGTTAAAATTTTGAATTTTTTTGGTGATTCAGAAATAATTGTCAGACATATTAGAAACATTATTAATTGGTTGTCTCCACACCTAAAGGGGTACCAGGAAGAGGTATGGAATCTGATTTCAAATTTTGATGCTTTTAATATTAATTTCATTCCTAGATCAAAGAATATTGAAGCTAATTTATTAGCTACTATTGCTTCTCGTTTAATTCCACTTAGTGACAAATTTTCTATTGAATTACTTTTCAGGCCATCTTTCCCTAATAACATGACAAATTGGAGGGTATTTGATGATGATCGACAGATTTAGATTTTTTGACAGATGAAGATACATTTAAGGATTCAATTATTGATGAAATGGAACATCAATCCAATTTGCAGAAAATGGACGAAAACCATTCTAAAGGAAATTCCATGCCTAAAGGGGTATGCACTCTTGTGAATTTATTTGATCTGCAACATAAATTCAGAAAACCAGCAAATGTTAAAACAAACAACTCTTCTATGCAATATGGGATGGTAAATTTGGGCACTGAAAAGAAACCAAAATATGTGAATCTCAGAACTTGTTGTTCACTTGGTGAAAGACACAAGTTCATTCAGTTGTTCCAACAATATAAAGATGTATTCGCTTGGAATTATGATGATCTGAAAACATATGATACAAATATTATACAACATGTTATCCCTATCAAACAAGGAGCTAAACCATTTCAGCAAAAACTTTGGAAAATACATCTTACGCTAGAACCTCTAATCCAAAAGGAATTGAAGAAGTTGCTGGATGCTAAAATCATATTCAAAGTCAGAAATTCCAAGTAGGTAGCAAATTTAGTGTCGGTACGAAATTTTTTTGGAGAGATAAGGTTGTGTGTGGATTTCCAAAATTTGAATAGGGCATCCGACAAGGACAATTATCCTGCTCCTCCCATGGAATAGATACTACAGCTCGTCTCTGGTTCATAAATGTTCTCTTTATTAGACAAGTTTTCTAGATACAACCAAGTATTGGTGCCCGAAGAAGATCGCCTCAAACTGCATGTCACACCAAATGGGGAACCTTTGCTTTTAGAAGAATTCTTTTTGGCCTAATGAATGCTGGAGCCACATTTGAAAGGGCCATGGACATTACGTTTCGAGGTTTGATTAGCCATAGTGTGGTTTTCTACTTAGACGATGTCATTTTTTCTCCAAGAAGAGGAAAGACCATGTATACAATTTAAAACAGATCTTTGATCGATGTAAAAAATATGGTATATCCCTTAACCCTAAGAAAAGTGTATTTGTTGTTTTAGAAGGGAGATTACTAGGACATATCATTTCAAAAAGGGGGATCTTAGTTGACCCTGAAATAATACAAGCCATTCAATAGATTCCCATGCGTCACAATAAAAAGGCTATGCATTCATTCATGCGAAAAATAAACTTTGTTCACAGATTTGTATTTGATTTCGTGCAAATTATAAAACCATTACAACAAATGATCAAGCAGGACGTACAATTTAAGTGGATTGGAGTAGAGAAGAATTCCTTTCGAAATATTAAAAATGAAATTGCTAATGTATCATCTTTGAGTAGCCCTAATTTCGAAAAGTATTTCATCATGTATACATTTGTGTCCTATCATTCCCTTGCAGCAATGCTCACTCAGAAAGGAGAGCAAGGGGATGAGTATCCAATAACTTTTATGAGCACTAGGTTACAAGGGGCTCAGCTGAATTATCCAGATGTGGAAAAACAAGCTTACATTGTATTTAAAGCTATAAAACAGTTTAGGCCCTTCATTTTGAAAAATGGGACTAAGGTCATAGTGCCTCAACCTACCATCAGATCATTATTTATGTAGAAAGTACTAGGAGAAAGACGCGGGAATTGGGTTGCTGCATTAAAAGAATATTATGTGGAAGTCAAACCCGCTACCATCGTGAAGGGACAAGGATTATCTAAACTGACTACTAAAAATTCAATAGAAGAGGATAATGGATGGGATAATGAAGCAGAAATGAACTTGCTTGATATTTGTTTTGTTAATACCGCCCCTGATTCTTGGTAATGAGATTTAGTGCATTATTTACAGCATGGGTATGCCCCTAAGGAATTCTAAACAAAGAAGAAATCTCTAATTGAAATCAACATCATATCAGATAATCGATGGAATGTTGGTCTGAAGAAATTACGATGGAGTATTTCTCAATGTTTAGAAAAGGAAGATGTAGAGAAGGTATTATAAGAGTTGCATGATGAACCTGCTGGAGGACATTATTATGGAGATACTACTGCTCATAAGATCCTTAAAGAAGGTTATTATTTCCCCACTATATTTAAGGATTCACATGCCTATGTACAAAGGTGCGTTGTATGCCAAAAGAGTGTCGGTAGGTAGGTAAAACCAGCAGTGCCATTGCATCTGGTGATAATTTCATAACCATTCGAGCAATGGTGCTTGGATGTTATTGGAGAGATAAATCTGAATTATTCATTACAACATCGTTATATTATCACAACTTCCTACTACTTCACACGTTGGAATGAAGCTTCCTCTTCACAAATTCAATGAAGATGTTGTCATCAAGTTCTTTCAAGAAAATATCATTACCAGGTTTGGGGTTCCAATTTCCCTATCTTTTTATAATGCTTCCTATTTCTCTTCTCTAAAGTTAAGTGAATTTTCTAGAGAAAGGGGAATTAAATTGCATTATTCTTCCAATCATTACCCCCAAGGAAATGGGTTAGCGAAATCTACAAATAAAAACTTCATCCAGATACTTAAGAAAATTGTTATTGAAAATCGAATAAATTGGCATGCTGCTCTCCCAAATGCTTTGTGGGCCGATAGAGTCACACCAAAAAATGATTTAAGGGTTTCCCTTACACTCTAGTCTATGCATATGGAAAATAATCTATTCTCCCCCCCAACCTTCTTCTTCCATCGCTCCAACTATCCCTAGATTCTAGAGGATCCAATAGTCATATTATGCAAGAAAGAATCAACACCCTACTCAAACTTGAAGAGGAAAGAGAAAAATATAGAAATAAATTTGTTAGCCATCAATGTAATGTCAAGAGGTGGTTTGATAACAGTAAGGAGGGGAAGAAAGAGTTTAAAATCGGTGACTTGGTTCTCAAGTGGGATCAAACCCACGAAGAAAAGGGAAATCATACCAAATTCCAACACTTATGGCTTGGCCCTGGAACTTATAGACTACAAAACTTGGAAGGGGAAGTGGAAACTCCCCTTGTGAATAGCCAAGCTTTAAAGTAGTACTTTACCTAGTTTAGGAAAATTATTTATGTACATAAATAAAAATTGTTCCTTGTTGTTTCACTTTTGATCCTTCAATTACTTTTTTTTAGCCTAGTTATTATTTTAATAAAACCCAGTTTTTTTTTTCTTGTTTTGAACCTTCAACAAAAGTGAGTTCAACAATTAGAGTGCTGGATGGGAAATCTATAATCTCATTTCTTATGTAATACCTCTTTTATTTGACTGATTCCTTTAAATTTCCTGTGGTGTGAGAAATATTTCAAAGATTTAAATTTCTTCTTATTGGAAAGATTCAATGGTGCGGTTTCAAGCACTATCATTTGAAAGGATTCCAACCTGTCTGTCTTGATCTTATTTGTTTTGTTGTTCGGGAAACCTATCACATGATCAGATTAAAATTGAAATGTATTAAATCCTGTGTATTTCGTTGGGATAAACACTTCTAAGTTATTATCTTGAGGCTTCACCCATTTAAAGACATAAATAGCCATGTCTTGAAACTGTCTACTTATGTTTGGCCCATGGGAAGGAAGCGAAATATTGCAGATGTATAGAAATAAAAATGATCCTATACCAAATATAATTCCTTAAAGGCTCAAATAAAACTAACTCTTCCCCAGTTTAATACATCCACAAAGACTAAAGCTGGATATCTAAAGAATCAAACGAAGACATAAACATATGAAATCAAGAGTTCAAAGAAGATCAAGAGGCTATCTCAAATAACATTCAAATAAGTGTCTTCTCCATCCGTGGGTATAATAAATACAATAAAATATTCATTACCCACAAAAAAGGACATTGTGGATGGAAGAACCTAGAATCTTGCCTCTAATGAGATAGGGGAACTTTCTTATCAATGCTGATAAAGCATAAAAAATGCTAATGCATTTGGTATAGGAATGAGGAACACACATTTACATCTGCCTAGTTTTGTTACTTACCCTGTGGTGTCTTACCTAGTTGCAACAGAAGGACTGGTTTGATAAATGAACCTCATAAATTGGCCTTGAGAGAGTGTCTATGAAGTCCCAACTAATATACCCTATCCCTTAAACAAAAATCTTAATAATATTTGATCAATGTGATATTTGTTCCAACCTAAAACCAGAATTGAGCTCAATGTAAGACAATTAAATGATATCATGAATCTTACAATAAGAAACAACAAATAAGTAGAGTAGGTTCTCACTCCACCTCAAGTCATCATTAATGATAAGAGCTACTTTATTTTCTTAGATATCTAAGTTCTCCTAGTCAATCTCCAATTGTTGCAACTGCAACCACCCTCCCCAATATTTTCTCTGGGAAAGAATGCCCCCCCTACCTTGAATTTAACCTTTGATTGTTTTAAAGCTTGGATCCCTGCTAGACTAAGTTAGGTATTTCTTGAAGTTGGATTTTTCCTAGGGGAGAAAATACTTGACCAAAATTTTCAATTTTTTGGCCTTCTTTTCTTAATGTTTCATGTTTTGACGCATTTCCTCAAACTCATTGAAACATCACTAAGAATTTCCAAACTCGCCGAAACATCGCTGAGAATGTCCAAACTTGCCAAAACGTCGCCAAAAAATTTCTCAAACTGATTGAAATGTTGGCTAACATTTGACTATTTCACTAAAGCATAGACAAAGTTTCATTTTTTGAGCCAAAACATCATCGTGAGTTACTGATTATCGTCGAAACCTCAAAAATATTTAGAAAATACACCGAAAAGTCCCTTGTATTTTCACCAAACTTGTAGCTTCGCCGACTGAAAGGTTTGGAAATATTTTCCTTTCTCTGCTGAAACTGTATCAGTGTAAATCATCTTTTGTCGTTGACACCATCGCCAATATTTTCCTTTCTCTGTCGAAACTACGCAATGTAAAGCTTTCAGTGCACATTTTGATTCTCCACCAATACGATCCAATAGTGTCATGGACAATTTGATTTCTTTGCCTAAGTGCATTGGCATGCTGTAAGGTTTAGTGCCGAAACTTTCATCGTAGAAGAAATTGGATCACCGTCGAGACACGTCAGAGTGATTTGCTCATTTTCCCCAAAATAAGTTTTGCGGGGTCATTAAAATATTTCCAAAGCTATTTCTTGGATCATTTGGAAAGCACTTAGGGTTTTAAAAGGATCTCTCTTAAAAAGTAGACTCTGTTAGATCTCCTTACCATTTTCACCCAACCTTGTTCACTCCCGCGCCACTTGGAGAAGAGTCTTCGCTTGGCATGGTTGCTCTTATTGACGATCGATCTAGTACACCTATCATTTATTGTCCAGGTAGGTACATTTTCATCCTAATTATGGTTACTCTTTCCACTCGACATTTGGGGATTGGAATGGTAAAATAAAATCGCGATTGGTTTGTTGGTTCTAAGGTTAATCGTTTCTTTAAAATCCTTTTCATTGGTTGGATCAATGCTTCTTTGGGGCCCCAGGATTTTCAATCACCATATTTATACCTAAGAATTTTCTCCATAAGACTAAGTCTGGATCCTTGTTACCAAACTGGCGCCCCCTCAAATTTTTCTCCAGTCCTGTTAAACCCCAAGCCCTAAATATCCAAGAATACGCAGACTTTCCCTAACTTTATTTCACCCATATAGAGCCATGGTGTTTTGATAAGATTAATGGATTGACTTATGCAGTTTCTTGTGGAGAGAATAGGGTGTTCTTTGCTTTGATGAGAAACTATACATGTGTGCACATAAAAGTGTTTGTTCATTGGAATTTTTTTTGAAGTTATTACTTGTTTGCATCTTGTTCACAGTATTAATGGATTTTATGCAACATGATAATGTCTCTTTTGTTTTACAGGATGTAGAGATGTCGAAAAGAGGTCCTAAGAACCCCTCCAAAGTTGTATTGGAGGCAACATCTGATGACAAGGAAGTTCAAGAGATGTCTTTGGAGATTTAGTTTGATGACACTCAACATATCATTGGTGTAACCCTTGAATTTAGATGGGGTGAAATTTATAATCTAATAAGAGATCAGAGTGTACCAGAAGCTATGATTAAGGAAGACCTAATATACCAGAACATCACGAAATCAGGCATCCACAAGGCTGCAACTTGACCTAAGTTGTTCCCGTGTTCTGATATGATTGGTTGGATCCTACCTCATATTGACATCAAATATTGTATCATCACAAGTGCCACGGGGAAAGGTTTTGCCTCATTTCATCCCTCCTACATCGGGAAAGCTTACAGGCTTCCAACCCTGAGAGTCTTTTTAACTGAATATTGGCTCAAAAGCCTGTAACTGGACTATGCAGAGTGCACAAAGAAAATGTTGTTTCGAGGTAAGTAGCTGCGGGAGAGGAGTAGCGGAGAATATGAAACCAAGTTTTTGAATACTCCTTTTAAAATCACTGCTACTCTCCTATGTAGTCTATATGGGAGGCCCAACTCAGCTAATTACAAGCTCAGTTGGGTACCTGTGCTTTATCATATCACAATGCATGGAACAATTTTCAATTGGGCGGAGATCATTTCTGAGAATATTGTCCAAGCTATTGATGATGCACAACAAGGACTCAAATTAAAGAATGTTGAATTTCACATGTCTTCTTACTTGATAGATTGTATTATGACTTTGCATCCATTTCCCAGTGTCGGATGTAGGTGGAATCCCAATGAGTCTCCTATTTATGTAATATATCAGATTTTATGGGCCCGGAAACATGCGAGCTACTATAAGCAAATTTGCGAGGAGTTCTCAGTTCCCTTGTACAAACTTATTTATGAAAAGGAACTAGATTGCATGCCCGAGGAAGCTATTACATGGTCCCTCAATTAGGAGATTACTATTTAACCCCTGAAGGTACTTACCTGTGTATATACAGAGGATCAAAAGGTCCACTTTTGCTACCCAAATATGTTACTGATTACATTTTGAAGGAAATTGTAAGACAAACATTTTAAAATGGCATTGGCCATTTTCTACACGAGAATAAGAAGGCTTCTTGGCCTCCACTTCCATTATCAATCGGTGCATACAGGTTCAATAAGGTAAAAGATTCCCAGGAGCTGGTGAAGTATTTAGATTCATTTCACTTTGGTGAGAAAATATTTGTAAGGAATGATAGTCACCAAAAGGTGGCCTTGCATTGTGAATCGGTTAGAATTCATTATGAATATGCTGATCAGTTCTTGAGAGAAGAAGAAGTATATAGGAGAGTCTGAAACCTTACATAATTGGGTAAAATACTTAGCAAAAGGAAAGGTGGTAAGGACATGAGCTCTAGAAAACCATCAAATACCTCAAATCAAGGAGACATAGAAGAAGATGCTATGAAGAAATTAGTAGAAGAAGCCCTATTGGTATAAACTAACAAGAGAATGCAAGAAGAAGAACTAGCAAGGAAGGAAGAAGAAGAAAGAGAAGCGATGGAGGATGCAAAAGAATTACAGAGAAGGGTGGAACAAGAACAATTGGATAAACTGGCGACGGAAGAAGAAGAAAAAAGAGCTGAGTTACTAAGCCAACAAGATGAATCAACTTGGAAAGAGGAACTACAAAAGAAGAAAGAAGAAGAAGAAGCATTCAAGAAAGCTATGGAAATTCAAAATCTACAAGGAGGTTATGGAAACCAGGATATGGATATTGATACTATGAAAGATACTTACACGAAAGTTCCTCTCACTGGAGGACATCTTCCTTTGGTTGAATTGGGACTCACTCCATTCACACCATCCAAGCAACATGTTGTTGCTAAATTAGAGACTATAATTTATGATCCCAAAAGGAAGACCATTATGAAAAGGATGAAGAAGAGGATTAGAATTGCCTCGCAGCCTAACATCGTCACCATACAGGAAGTGTTGGTAGTTGAGGGCACCAACAAGGATCTAAATTTCACAGCATCTGTTGGTGTTGTTGCAGCCTTGACCAATGAAGACAATATACACAATTTAATAGAGAATGTAGAAAGCAGTAAGGCCAAGGTGGTTAAACTTAAGGACAATCTAGTTCGATCTAGGAATGAAGGGATCCAAATGATGTTGGTTGTGGAGCCAGATCTTCTAGTCTCATAGATGATATTGTATCAGCCGTGTTTGTACCCCAGTTCTATATGATATGTAGGTGGACTGTACACTCACCCCAGTGGGGGGGTGCGGGGGGGCATCGCCCTCCCATGGGGTTCCAGGGGGGACCATCCCCCCTGGTTGGGGGGTCTGGGGGCAGCGCCCCTGAAGAAAATTTTTGGGGCTGTTTTCGCCAGCTGTTTTGCGGGCCCATGGTTTTGGGTATCCCGTGGTATTTTCCCATTGTATTTCCCCTATAAAATAAATACATTGTAATACGGCTAGGGCAGTTGATGTATTAGGTTTTATGCATTGTAAAGATCTCTGAGATCAGGAGAGAGTCTGTGAAACAATGAAGAGGAAGTGCAGCGGTTGTGCTGCAGATTGTATCCCTTCACCTTGTTGGACGGTAATAATAATAAGGACTGGAAAATTCAGTGTGGACGTAGCCCAAGTTGGGTGAACCACGATATATCTGTGTCTCTCTTGTAATGTGTATTTGTGATTGTATTTGCATTTCTGTTTATTGTTATTGCTCTGCGATCCTGTTTTTCTAACAAATGAGACGTCGGTGGGATGCCCTCGAATTTCATAAGGAAGAATCCATCTACACTGTGAAAAGTTTAGAAGCAAAAAGAGATTCATTCAATGTTCAAATGGTGATATTGGAAGGTGAAAACAGATTTAAAGTCCCAATTACAAGGGATGCAAGCAAAAGAACTCCAAATGGACCAACAAATAGAGTCTCTCACTATTGATAAAGGAGATCTACAAGCACAAGTAGCAGAGCTTAACTGAGAAAATGATTTGTGAATGACTGCATTGAACACTGCGCAGGATCAGAAGGAAGATCTTACCCCATTTTATTATTGTGCCTCCACTTTTCAGGAACAATTATTCCACTCATATGAGTTTCTCATAGAAATTTTTTTTGAAGTGCAGGGTATGGTGACTAGGCTCAAGCAGATATATGAGGAAGCTACTTCCACTAGAAAAAATCTTGGGGAAATTCACAACAAGATGAAGAAACTTGCTACTTGGAGAAAGACAGGTAAATAAATTCCTCCCCATTTACCTAGAAGGTCTACATCAGAACTGAAGTTGGATTTGTAACTCTAGAGAGTTTCCAAAATCCTGAGAGAAATTTACAGAATGAAGTGGCAGTTTCTATTTCCAAATGTGAAGGGATTCACCAGAACATTGCCAGAGCCTTTGAAAAATGTCATTTTCCTTCTCCTGGCCCATTCGAAATCCCTATACCCAAAGAACATCAATTGACTGAGATGAGGACCATCAGAGATGAATATATATCTGTTATTCGAAGTCTGGAAAGAACCACTACAGAGGATTTACAAGAGCGTATTGGGAAAGCTACTTTGAAAGCGAAGTATTTGGCTAATGGGCATAGTTCAGCAACTAAAGGGCTCAATGCAATGGTTAAATATCTATTGTTTCATGAAGTGGACTTAAGGTTATTGGAGCCTCAGCAGTTAAATATTATATCTTATGAAAGTATCATTTGGGATGAGTTTATACAAGCTCAAGAGGGCTCCCCACCCTCATGATGTAATAATTCTATTGTATTTTGGTATTTTATCAACTTATTTTATAATTAGAATAGGACAAAAGTATTAGAATACAAAGGGTCATAGTTGTAGGAAGGTGAACTGACAAGTCACCTGGGAGGCTGAGTTGTAAAGATAAATAGAGGAAATTAGATGGGGAAGGGGATTTTGCTTTTGAAATATTTCACTGGAACTCATATGTGAGAATTATTTTTGATAATGAATAAATCAATTTTCTGGATGGAATCCTTCATTGAAGATTGTGTCAAAATTTTTGGACAAATGTGTGGGACTGATTTCTTCACCTTGTCTATTGCAATGCAGTAAGATTGTTCTTGTTCTGTTTGGTTATTCTAATAGTTTTTTTTAATTATCTTGGTGTATGTACACACAAACACAATTTTCTTTTCTTTCTACGAGCAATGGATGCAACGAATGTTAATACTTGAGCTATCTAATGTGTTAACTTTATTTTGTGACTATTAAATGTATTATTCTCAACAGTTATCTCCTGTAAATGCATGATGCAGTTTCCTTACATTGCTCTTTCTTAACTTCGCTCCTTGCAAGGATAGTTTTGCTTAAATAGAATATTGCATTTAATTAGGGCATTTTCTTGGGTGACTGACAGTAAAAGAGGTGATAAGGAGAGAGGTAAGAACTTGCGCATCACTATGTGAGGCTTCTTACTATCGGTCAAACAAGCATAGGTAGTCAACACCAACATTTGCATGTAGGGTTAGTAATTTTCATTTCATTTAAAAACAATCAAAATCATAAATGGTAGATTAGTTCGTACCCGATAAATTTATTCCAAAACTATCTTGGACAATAGCTGGATTGTAAGCCAAACGGGTTCCCTATTCAAAACAGTGAAGAGTGTAATTGGGACTTTTCATTGGGGAGAACCCCTATTATCGACACATGGATTTTTCCAAACATCAACAGGTTTGTAGATCCATTTACAACCAAAAGTGTTCTTCCATGAGGGAACAAGAACCGACTCCAAATCCTAATTCTTCATTAAGGAGTTGTATTCCTATGACATCACATTTTCCCAATTTGGTCTACCATGAGCCTCTACATAACTATGAGGGTCACAAGTATCCATGCACTTGAATATAAGTACATATTTAACTTATTTCCTCTAGCCATGAGACTTTCAAGCTTCCTAAACATTGTTCACATTAGGACCTACAACATCAAGGTTGGTTGTATACCACTTGGGGTGGTGAATCCTATACTCCAAAGGAGATTAAGATGTATCAAGAACATCTTGTAATACCCCCAGTTTTGACTTGGAATGTATCTAATTAAAATGATGTAAATGATGTAAATATGCTAGTATATATTCTTAGTGCAGAGCTCAAGGCCAAGGCCTGACTAGTGAATGGCTAGCCATGTATGATTTATATATATATATATATATTATTTCGACTGTATGTTTGGCTTATCATGCCAATTCGAAATATATGTAAATATTATACTGGAAATTAATAAAATGGTCCAAGATGGTTGTGTAAAGAGCACTAGAGGGGCTATGATTCCACCAGAGGGGAAGAGGAAGTGAGCCTATGGGAAATTAAATTCTTTGTTTCCAAGTGTCAACCTTAGAACTCTTCCACAATTATTCCATGTTCTTTAAATGAGCCAATTAATTCATATTAACCCTTAAACCCAATCATTGAATGCATATGTGAGGTTGGTGGGAAAAGTCACTTCATGCAGTTATTGAGGCATGGGGGTTGTGACAGTTATGTCAGCTACCAAGAGTCCTTTCTTCTATGGATAGAAGCTATTTCAATTTCCTTTTCACCATTATCTCATAACCCTTGGAGTCAACACTCATTCTATCATTCTATCATGCAGTTTTTACACACTTCGTAGAGCTTCCTATTGTTGTTCATGACCATTACCAGACTGTGTTTTAACCAAAAAATCCAAATTTAGAGACAAAGTTGTGAATTTGAAGGGAAAATAGATGGTTGTAGGTGAGCATAGAGGTTGGGAAAGCTAAGAACCTTTACCCAATGAGTTCTTTTGTTTTTGGATGCTTGAGAATCCATGAATTAATGTTTCAAGATGTTTTCTAGTAACGTACAAGAGGTTGTAATCTTACTGCACACACTGGTAAGCACTGTAAGGGTTGAATTTCCTGAGGGAATTGTAGATCCATGAAGGGAAATGCCATCCTTTTATTTTTTGGGGCAGTTGGAAGGAGTGGGATGGTTGTGATGGCTTAGTGATATCCTTGTAAAGATCTATATGAGTTTTGGTTAAGCATAGTGAGCAAAACGGGTTGTGGGATGAGAGAGAGAAGAATGCAGGTGTTTTCTTTGCCCTGGTGGCCTCATAGCCCAGCTTGGGGGTGGCCTCTCAGTAGAAATAATATATGCTGGACAGAGTGCCTACCGTTGGGTGGAAAATCGCTCTTACACAACCAATTGCTTGGAATTTCTTCGTTTAAAGATAAGTATTCTATTTGTATCTGATGTGCAATGGTTTTATTTATATGCATGTGATAATTATGCTTGTAATTGCATGATATGTGTGTGTCGATTGAATTTATTTCCATTGTTGTTTTGATTTACATATCTGCACACACATTGTAGATGTTATAAATTCCTATTATTGTTATAGGCGAAATGTAGAATCTTGTAATTTAGTTAATGTCCCCTCTCATTGGTCGGATTTGGTGAAGGGGACATTACACATTTTGAGTTGGTTCCTCAATAGCTACATAAATCCGTAGCCAAAACAACATTAATAGAATAAAAAGTAATTAGGAGAAGGTGAACTTGAAGTAGATGGATTCTCTTCATTGATAATATCCTTTTGAATGATCGTGTCATTAATGGATGAATGATATAAATGGAACCCTTTTGTTTCCTCACTATATCCAATAAATATACATTTGTGGGATCTTCACTACTAGCTTCTTTCTCTTCTCGTATGGAATATGGGCCTAAGCATCACAAATGAAGACTCTAAAATGAGAAACAATGGAATTCCTACCACCCCAAACTTCTTCAAGGGTCACATTCCTTATTACCCTATATGGATGAAATTGAGGAATATGTTACATGAGAAGTTATTTCAGCCCAAAACTTAAATACCATCCATCTACTATCAATCATGCATTGAGCCATCTAAAAAATTGTGTAATTCTTCCTTTTTGCAACACCATTTTATTGAGGAGTGTAAGATACAATGTGTTGGCAAGTGATGTTATATTAAGTTTAAAGAGCCTAAAAATAATGATTAACATATTCACCATTATTATAAGTTTACAGAGTTGTAATGGTTTCATTATATTGATTCTAACTAAAGATTCAAACACTTTAAACTATTATAAGATTGACTTTGTTGATTTAAGAAGTATACCTGTATACACAAACTAGTTATCAATAAAAAACATTTTTTTCACCTGAAAGAGAGGCAGTGTCCATCAACATACAATATCACTATGAAAAATTTGAAAAGGAGTGGTCACATGCCATGACTTTCCATTTAAATCTTCTCTTGATGATGCTTTCCCAAAACACGTCCTCCACAAACACCATCCTACATTGTCAAGGAAGGTAATCCATGTACCATATTCAACCCGCTATTGAAAAATCAAGTGATGATTCACTCATGTGACAATCTACTCATGGGATCAATATTTGTCATACATTCATGAGAGTAGGTGACTAGAAAACATATGGAGTAAAAACTTTAAATTATTTGGGCTCCTGCTGTAGGTAGGGTGGCTAGGTTGGTCGGCTGTGACCGTCTCCACCCAGGATCAAACCCACGACATATGTTCTCGAGGTGCCTTCTCCTATGGGCGCACGCTAATAAATCTATTTGTATGAAAAAAACTTTTAAACTATATAATTTTTCATTAGGTCAACGCATATAATATCAATAACTTGAAATTTGTTTTTAATATCACTTTACAAAAAAATGGTTATGCTAAAATTCGAGTTTGTGTTAAGTTTGGGTCATACGATATATAAAGAAAAGGTTAGCAAACATATAAGGTACATGGTAAATGTCGTTCACAACTTTGTTTCCAATCATAGCAATACTGATACCAAAAAGTGAGAGTGTAATATCATATCTAATATATACTTTTCATCAACATCTTTTTTTTAAGTCATGAATTCCAAAAATAAATATCATCCCTAACCATGTGATGAGTGTAATTACAATCAACAATCCACTTTCAATTAGGAGAAATATGGGCGTACAAAGCCTTATTAGTATCATGGAAATAACTACTATTATTTCTAGTGATTTGACATTGTTGAAAGCTTCTTAATTAGTTTGCTTCCAAAGATTTCTCACTAACATGTAACACCTACCTTATGAGCGCTTTGGTTACCCACAATAACCACATCCTTACCTATATAGCCTCTCCCTTCGCTTACAATTCTTCTTTCTTATGAGTGCCTTGGTTTTCCATAATAGTCACAAGCCTAGTTATTTATAATTTGACTTGTTCGTTGTAATATCTTATAATATTACTTTTAGAATTAAACATTATTTTGAGAATTGGTTTATTATTTTGGTTAAGACAATTTTCTGAAATTGGAAATGATGCACTATGAGACATTACTTATAATGGTGTAAATTGTAAATATTTTCAAACGTTTTTAATATAAAACATTTAAGGATGATTGACAAGGTCGACTTAATGAAAGACCATGATACCATTAGTGGAGAATGTAGTATAAGGTTAAGAAATCCAAGTGTCAACCGACCTTACCTTCTCTCCTTAAATGAGGAAGTGAACAAAACCCATTCCCAAAAATATAGCCATAACCCCAAAAATATAGCCACGAGGTGTCTTCATATTATTTAGGAAGTGTCTTCATATTATTTAGGAACATGAAAGGGTCCAAGAGAAGACACACTCTCTCTCTCTATTCCAAGGAGACATTTGAAAAACTGAAAGGACAACATATCAAAGGGGAGGAGAATTTTCTTAACCAAGATTTTTTTGAATAGAACATTGGATTGTAACACCACTGGTTTATGTAATCCATTAAATCCTTATTAACATGAATGCATTGTATGTCTATTGTGAATCATGTATTATGTCCAATCCTAAAGTACTAATATTCAATGCAAACATGTGTAGAAAAATATTGAGCCATTTCAGAGGGCCTACCTTGGGAATCCAAGTGGTAGTGGCCCAACTAATCCTAGAAATTTAAGGCATGGAACAAATCATGATGGGGCATCATCAAAATTTTCCCTTTAAAGGTAAATGAGGCTGAAATTGAATATTGTCACATCTCTCACACACAAATTAATTATGTCTAAATGGACACCAACTTAGTACCACATGTTTAGCTCCAATGACGATTTAAGAAAACTTGATTATGATTAATTAAATGTATTGTGTCATTGTTTTTGGAATTTTCATTGTGTTGTAGTTTTAGACAAGTAGACACTCCACCCATTTCGAGAGAATCATAATGAAGCTCCTCATAATAGAAGAATCATAATTGTGGGTTGAATAAATAAATAATGGAAAAAAAATTGGTATAGGAATTGAATGCATAATATAATGAGATAATATTGAAATCATAACAATAACAATATTATAAGGATGATAGGGGTTAAAAATGATTAAAAGAGGAGAGAAAAATGGTGTAATATAATAAAATTGTTTAGATAATAAATTAAGAGTAAATTTAAAAAAGAGAAAATGTAAAAAGGGTTGAATTAATAAGATTTTTTTATTATTAAAACTATACAGATAAATAATCTAGTAATTGAATAATATAAGAATGATATAATTATGTGCACATTAATTATATTTAAAATTTTACTAGGGAGTAGAGTAATAGGATTAAAATTAATGAAATGTTGACATAAGACTAAATCATTAATTAAAGTTTATCAATTAAAAATATATTGATAGAAAGCAAATACTGAATTCCAACCCAAACATGAAAAGAATAAGACGAGATAAAACGAGCGAAAACTCTCACTGTGGGGCTCAAACCCACGACCACAAGGTTAAGAGCCTTGCGCTCTACCGACTGAGCTAGACGGGCTACCTGCTATGAACGACAATATTTTTTATCAAATCAAAATAAAATATATTAAATAAAAATAAAAATTGTAATGATTAAAAATGAGTATTTAGATGGTATTTTATCACACAGGTTGTTGGATCATAAATTATATGGACATTGACTTGACATCTGGTTATTTTTGTTTTCGAGTTTTTTGTTTTTTATTTTTTTTCTTAATTATTATAAAATAAAATGATATATTTAAGTATTTTATTTAAAAAAAAAGCCATGTAAAACCACTTTTCATGAGCAAAAGCTAGCACCTTTAAGTTGTTTCAATGATTAAAAACAAGGAGATACCATTACAAAAAACATACTTTTAGTAAATATAAAATAAAAGATTACAAAAACAATGAGATAACATTAAAAAAATGGTAGCAAATTGATCATGTAAATACAATTTTAATAAAGATAAAATAACTAAGTGTTAAGTGGACTTTTCAAATATAATGAGAAATTGACTATTTATACTCATCGATATAGGTTAAAGATTAATGATTTACTATACATAGATAATCCCAAAAATGATATATTATATGTTGGATTGTGAAAGCCCTTCAATACTTAAACACAATATCAAATTTAAAAACACCAATTATTTCTCTTTGAACTATGAACTTACTACATGATATATTGAACCTCGTGCATTCCATGATACCATCGACATTGGGAACCTTCAAGGAGGAAACCCATCTCTTTACCCTCCCACAATGATAGAGTGTCAAAGGGATTCAAAGGGTTTACATTCTGCATTTTGTATGAGACATAATCATTCAAACATTTTTTTCTTATCTTTTTATGTGTATCATTGATATCGACTTATTGGGGAGCATTGGGATTTGGGGATGGAGGTAAATATTGATGGCCCCAAACCCCATGCTAGATAGAGAAATGGTAGCTTTCAGGAGGGTCTCTCTCCACGAAAGAGCTAGTGGGGGCTTCTTTTGAGTTGTACCTAGAGAGATATGTGCAACTCTGATTATTTGTTAGCTTGAATAGCTAGCTGAGGATGATGAGTCTAATGAATCTTTCCCTTTTTTACAAATGAATCTTTCCCCTTAATTGTTGTTTGGATGTGGCGGGGCATGTGATGCTTGTCTTAAAGGGCCAAGTGTTAAGAGCACGAAGGACTTAGTTTTACTAGTAGTTGACAATCTTCAATTCTATGTTAGGGACATAGGCACTTGAAATAGGTGTTGGGAAGATTAATATATTAGAAACTTGGTTATTCAATAACACAATCTCTTACAATAATATATAAAAATATTCCAAATATTTGGAAATGTCAACCTTAAACAAAGCCTTTTCTAAAAGCATGGATTAAATAACTATAAAAGCATGGGTTAAATAACCATGTCATTTTAGAACATATGAAAGTGCCAAATAATGTTAATATTCTTTGTAGAAAATCCAAACTCGATACTCTATTTAAACTAAAATTTATTTAATGAATAACTTTTCACACCATTTGACAAAAAAAACCAACCCAATGTGATCCAACACTTCCACGCCCCATAGGTGCATATCCATCCCAAATTTAACCATAACTTCTCCTTATATTCAAAGGAGGTGTTAGTCTTTGTAAATGTTCTAACAATTATTAATAGTAGGTTCCATCAATTTGTAATCCCATATGATCCCAAGGATCTTGAAAGTAAATGTGTTAAAAACACTTTTAACCACCATTTTACAACAATTTGGAGACGTGGTTAGCAATTACAGACGTGCAAATGTTAGAAAGCTCACCTAAGTGTTTCAATAGTTGTCCATTTGTCCGAGTGGTTAAGGAGACAGACTTGAAATCTGTTGGCCTTCACCCGCGCAGTTTCGAACCCTGCTATCGACGAGATATCTTCTATTGAATTTTTGTAACGTTAATTCAGTAACTTTTCCACCATATATATTTGTTTGCGTGCAAGTTGATTTCATGCTTCTTTGGCGACCTCAGCGTCATGATGATTACAAGTATGTTTTCTCATGAGTTTTGTTCTTTTCAACCTTTGCCAAAGTAGTACACAACTATGATCAAATAATAGCTTGCATTCAATTTCTCTTTAAATTCTGAAGGTCTCTTTAGCCATCATTAATTTTGTTTGGTTTATTGTTTATGTTCACGTCTTCATCTTCATTAATGGTAGTTTTAACGTTTATATTCTTATTTTTTATTAATATTTATCTTTACTCTTTAGTATTTCTATTAGAGTTCAAATTTTGTTAAGTATAACTTTGTATATTGAGAAGAATATTTGTTATCCTTTTTATTAAGGTTTAAAACTTGTTTATGACATGTTCAATATTTTTTAATTAATTGTTAACTAAAACTTTTTTTGTGAATCATAAGGAATATCTCACTATTATTTTTTTATATATATATTATATATATAGGTTGGGGGAGCCTAGGGCAATTTAAAAGGGGAAAGAACCATTTGAGGTGACATTATATGAGGATGAAGATTTCATTTGAAAGCCAGTGGAGTCGGCTCCAAAATATTTAGGAAGTTTGACAACTTTTAGAAGGGAGGTTGGTCCTTATATACTTTGCTCGAGGACTAAGTCTTCAGTAAAGTAAGGGGGTTTGGGCCTTGATAACCGAAAAGACTTGCAAACCAAAGCAGGAAGAAAGTCGACCATTTATCATGCAAAAGAAAAAGCTAAGATGGAGATAAGCCAAGGTAGAGAATTGCGTATCACCAAGGTTCTTAGAGCATAGAAAACCCTTGACAGGGGTGACAAATGAAGATTGTCTCTGTTAATGTGTGTGGCCTAAGAGGGTAGGCCAAAGTCCTTTCCCACAAGCGATTAATGGATTGGGAGAAACCATATGTTATGTTGTTGTAGGAGACTATGGGTCACAGAGACCAATTGATTTCATAGCTCTGTAATACTTTTTTTCATTGGAACTTCTTGGAGGTTGATTTCGATGGGCATTCCAGTGGTCTTATTATGGGGTTAAATTCTATTTTGTTGGTGGTGAACTCTTTTGTAGTGCAATCAAGGTTATGTGTTGAGGCTTTTTGTAAACCCCTAACATGGGCTTTTTAGCATTCTAAATCTCTATGGACCATTTTATAATAGACAATATTTTTGGGAAAGCCTTTATGGATTGAAATGTATGTAGGTTCATAATTTGATCTTAGGAGATCTTAAATTGACATGGAATTGCAATGAAGTGTGGGGGAGTTAGCGAGAGAGGAACATTTTGCATCTTTTTTCTCTAAAAAGTTTGAAGAAATTCATTGGATTGATGTGGAACCTTTAAGGCTGCGTCCAATGTAGTGCAACAAAAGAGTTGGTTGATAGGGTATTTCAAAGCGGTTGTATAATTTTTTTTGTTGCGGAGCACTTGATGGAGTTTGCTAGAAATTTAAGATCATGGGTAGGGGATATAAGATCCTCTAACCATTTCCTGATTTTCTTAGAGAATGGGCCAATGGAAGCGAAACTAGGAGTGCCTTTCAAATATAATTCCAGTTGCTCTTTTGAGCCTGATATTCAAAAAATGGTTCATGGTTCTTGGATTCATGTCTTTGGGTCACCTGAGGGGAGTTTATGTGAGCAATTTGCATGTTCTTTGCGTATTAAAGCAAGGGTGGATACTCGGGGAAGAGAACGTCATAAAAAAAGGGATGATCAGATATCTATAGTGGAAGAATAGTTAGCAAAGGTATACTCTTTGTAGTAGGAGGATAGATCTTGTGTTGGGGACTTGGAATTATGCAGGAATAAAGTACTGCAAAATCATGAAATTGAATGGATACTTAAAAGTAGAGCTTTGTGGTTGGAGGTTGAAGATCAAAATGCCATATTTTGTTTCATATTTTTGCGAAGCATAGCAGAAATATCAATACAATTTGGGAATTGAAGAATGAGTCTGTACATGTAGTTAGGGGTTTTAAAAATATTGCAAAGTTGATCGTTTGACATTTCAAAGCCTTGTTTCAGGAGGCCAATCATGCGAATCTTGGGTATATGATGAAACCGATTAGTGAATTTTGTCGACTAATTAAGGAGGAAGAGTATCAGGACCTCTTTCGGCCAGTCACTAAAGAATAATTATTGGGGGCTCTCGGTCTTTTTTAAAAGTATGAAATTCCTAGGCCAAACAGATGGTCAATAGAGTTTTTTCTTGTACTTCTTTGATGTTCTTGGTAAGGACTTATTGCAGGTAGTAGAGAAGATCCATGATTCAGGGAGGATGTCAGGATTCTTTAATGAAAATTTCTTGGTGCTCATACATAAGTCAGATTGTCTAAATTCTTTTGAATATTTTCCTCCCATCTCACTTTGCAATAGTATTTATCAAATTATTTCAAAGATTATTGCGGTCAAGGTTAAGCCTCTACTTTCCAAGGTGTTTTCTCTTGAGTAGTTTGGTTTTCTTCAGGGTAGGTAGATCCACAAGGAAATTAGAGAGGTTCAAGAAGGACTACACACAATTAAATTGGAGCAGAAGCATGAACTTGTCATAAAGATTGATTTGTATAAGGCATATGACAGAGTTTCATGGATGTTTCTTAGATTCTTACTTCTCCACATTGGGTTTAGATTTGAGTTGGTAATTTGGATTATGGATTGTATTACTTAGTCTTCATTTGTTATTTTTATTAATGGATTTGGCTTGGAATTTTAAACCTTCTCATGGATTGATACAAATATGCCCCATGTCTTCTAATTGCTAAAGGTCTTAGCAGAGTCATTCATGAATGTAGAAGGAATCATAAGGTTCAGGGTATTTCTTTTGCTAATAGAGAGAAATTGACACATCTACTATTTGTAGACGATATCATTTTGCTCTGCATGAAATAAGTGGTAGAATGTGAGCAATTTAATGAAGCATTCGAACTCTTTTGTTTAGCTACAAGTGTGGATTTAAATAACATAAAGTATTCTTTGTGTTTTTTAAATGCATTGGAGGAACAAAATATATTTTGGTTGTGTTTTTGAATTGCATCCCTTGGAAGGTGGCATAAAATATATGGTCTATAATTTGAAACCCGATAAATAAGGTAAGATAGTGGGGGTGGATGGTAGCAAGGATTGAAAAAATGATTGATTGTTGGTGTAATCACTGGGTTTTGTTGGCCAGATTTTCTGAAGGAGGCCAACTAAGGAAAATCAACCCACACAAGTCACTTACTGTAGCTTCCGGTGTGTTTGGATTAAAGTTGATCATCGCAGGTTGTGGTTCTGCTACCATCTAAGTTTTCACTCTTTTAGGAAGAGTCCAACCACTTTAACTTAGAAAAAGTAGATCCTAAATTAAACCCTAATTAAAATTTAAACTAATCTGTTTATCTGCAAACTATAAAAATTTCCTATTAAATCCCTACTAAATGAAATTTAACTATTTATATCTAATTTATGTGTTGCTCTCTTAAGGAGAGTCTTTGTTTTGTTTTTCGAAATTTTGAAAAAGAAACTGTTTGAAGATTAAAAAAAAAAAAAAAAAAAAAAAACAAAGTGTATGATCTATTTAACAGCTGCTAGATGAAGATTAAACTAAGAAAATGAAAATTTAATCTATATTATCTACCCTATCTTGGCCAAGAGCCAATTATAAATAACGTTAACAGTTTACTGAGTATATAAATAATAGAAATTTAAGAATAACTATGCTAGTAAAACTAATCACAGTTACAAAAATGTTTACTTTCTATTGTAAAATAGTATATGATAAAGAACTCCTAATAAGAAATTATTAGAAACTTAAACCATAACTATTAATCATAATTATCAATAAGCAATTAACATATAACACTTTGATATTAGAATTTAAAGATGGTTAACCAATTAATAAGATACTTGTAGAAATACAAATATATCAATCAATCAATTAACGTAAATATAATATAATTTAGTCAAATTATTAATCAAACTCAATAAAATGACAGAAATAATATTTTAAATCCAACACAAAATGGACTTTTGATTTGAGTCATTAAATCATAAATCATACAATTATTACAAAGTACAACTGTAAGTGAATTGCAGTAAAGAATATTGCTATGAAAATATATATATCAATTCATAAAACTGAATCAAAACATGATACCAGTTAGATAATCAATGTTGAGCCAAAATCACAATAACAAAAGTTATCACAAACTTTGTAGCACTTTTGATGATCTATTATCCCAAAGCAGAGTCTTCTTCTATGTACTGGAATCCCTTCTTCAAGTGATCCTCATGGTTTATATACAAAAAATTCTTAACCAACTACAGTATTTTATGCAACTAATTGCTAAATATTGACACTCGGTTTCTAGCAGTTGTCAAATACCAACGATTCTGATAACAATTTTGTTTAATCAAAATCCCTTACAATAATGCACTTGACAGCCGAATCATCGTGAAAGAGAATTATCCAACACTTGATAGTGAAACTCTTGTGATTCCAACTTCACCCACGAAACTGAAATGCGTCCACACAAGAGATGCGAGTCACTTGGGATTTGAAATCTAGCATCTGGGTCATCAAAAAGAGGAAATCGTTCCACCATCTGGTAGCAAAATCTTTACGAGAATAACAACATCAAAATTAAACTTCATACAGTCACGACACTTGCAAAATCAGTTGACTGTGCATTAATTTTCTTATTAATAACACATTCAATAATGAAACACATATAACAAAAAAAATTAAAGCAATGCTCACATAATCTATGATTATGCGGGCATGCTAATTACATTACTGCATTTACTTATCAAAATCGAAAGCATTTTAACCGTAAACAAATATATTTTAAGTCGAAATTTGCAATTTGATAGCTTTCTGTGCTTCAGATAGCTTAGCTTTAAGTTTCACGATTTTGATCTTTTGTTGTTTTCCCTACTTGATTAATTGTTCATTAGCTACTACTGAGGATTTCTTAGCAGCCTTATACTTATCCTTCTTCAATTTTAACTCCTCCCATTTATTAACCCAATTTAACATTTCCTCCTTGAGCGCTTTGATTTACTCTTCTCTTACTAATGCATTGACCTGAAACCCCTTCACTTCAGCTTCCAATTGATCAATTTTATCTTTGAGCATCGGGTTAGGAGCTTGTTGCAAATTTTCTTCATTCTTAACAAGGGAAGAGTCACCAGTAAATGAGGGTTGGAGTTTGTCACTATTACAAACAAGTGAAGAAACATCAACAAACAAAGGCTTTTTCTAAGATTTGTTAGGAAAATAATTATCAATGAATTCTTTAACAGAAGATGTCATTGGATTATTCACCGCCATTCCCTGTTCATCACCATTATGGAATATTTCGCGAATTGAGGAAAATACAGCATTATCACTTTCTATCTCTATCAAAGGATATTTCTCATGATGCTGCATGGTAACATGCATAGAAACGGTGGCCATGCTACGGGTAAATCGTCGGGTGGCTACTGAGGTCAAGTTCTTCGGTTCATTTTTAGCTTCGCTGCAACACACAACCACTAATTCTTCTAATTTCTGCATGGGTAGATCATGGACTTGCGTAGGTCAGGAAACCAAAATTTCAGGAACAAGTTCATCTCCTACTAGCTTATCTCATGAATCTTGCACAGGAACATAACCACTAGCCGCTACTTCTTCTTGTTTTGCATCTGAATTTAATGGAGGGGTTTCGCTAACAGGAGGTTTCTTCCTCTTCCGCCAAGATTTAGATCTGACAGGAGGCCATATTTCATTTTGACTGAAGCCGTTCTTAGCCAAGAATTGATCCCAATTTTGGCCATTCAATGACAATTGATATTGAACCGGTATTTTAATGAAACCATGATGAAAAAGACTATGATCCTAATTTTCAATGGTGTTTTGAACCGCAAAAGGAATTTTTTCTAAACTATTGAGCATAAAGCATGGTAAATTCAATTTAGACCCCTTCAATGCCATTAACAACCTAAGATGATGAAGATGCATAGAGGAGTAGCATCCATCATAAGTTATGTACCTGATTATCAAATGAAACAACGACCTCCATTGGGGTTTCAGGAATTTTACTGGGAAGCTGAATTTGTCATCGAAATCGTCAGGTAAAGGTAATAAAAATTGTTTCCATTTGGCCTTGTTAATCTCCCCTCTCTTAAACCATTTATCAGCTGTCTACGACAGCTTTGTTTCTTTGGCTACGAAGTCTTCGGAGAGAACCAACTGCAAATCTCCAAACTGTGCATATTTTCCTTTAAGGGAAAGAGAAAATCTACGAGTCACCTCAACATTGTGACCACTGAAACTGCTGAAAAAATATCCCCACCCAACCTTATCAATAAACCGAGCAGCTTCTGGTTCAATGTCAAGCAACTCAAATCCTTCTGATTCAAACTTGCATAAGGGTGCCATATATTCTACCATTGGTTCTTCTTTCAACTGAGAATCGTAGGGAATTGTGAATACAGAGGAAATAGGGATGCATGATTCAACAAACATGACGAAACTCTCACTTGCTTCAATTGGGATTAAGACCAAAACTCTAAGTTCATGAACCACCATCATAATTTGACCATCGAAACCAATGTGTAAAATACAAAAACTATAATGATACGAAGAGTGAAATCATAATATCCTACATAGTTCATAAATGAGAGTGATCTTCGACATTATATCAGCAAGATGAAATAACACGATTATGTACTATGATTAGAAATGTTTAATGACAATTAATGTGTCAAATCCACTTTAGGATAGTCACTAGATTTCGATTTTGCAAAGTTGTCAACATGATCAAGGTTTTATTCGAAATGTATTTGATTATCGTTTTTGACCATTAGGTTCAAGCATAACTTAATATACATAGATGATTTCAAACATAGTTTGGTTTACATCCTTGTTATATCAATTAGGGTATGATCCAAATGATGATTTAATTAGACATAGTTACCCTTAATGTTTCGGTGTATCTTAAATGATTTTCATGTTTTAATTTTAAACAAATTATCATTCATATATAAAACATGAAGTAAATTATTAACATTTTTCCTAATCATTAAACGTAATGAAACCCTAAAGAAATTTAAAGGATTAAAATCATGAGAAAATTATCTAGGATGATAAGATTGGTGATCAGATTTGCAAGACTCACACAGGCTACAAAATGATATTAAGCAAGTCATAATCAAAATCCAATGAAGAAAAATTAATTATATATGAAAATTAATTTAGCAGCTGCTAAATGAATTTTGAATAATGACTTCCACAATTCATAATAATCCTCTTGCAAATGATTTTCTCTATTTTAATAGGTGTTCTACTATTAAGAGTACCTTCAGAATCACAGATTCTGAAGGCACTCTATATAAACTTCTCAAGAATTTTATAAAGATATACACTGCTCACCAATTTTATTGATTAAATAAGGTAAAAAGGTGAAAGGGTTGTTTCCTGCCAACAAATGGCGACATACCTGGGCGAACCAGTTATCTCTGTCCATATCATCTCAAAAAGCTGTGTAAAATATAATCTTAACATTTACTTAAAAAGATCAGAAATCCTCAATCTGATAAAAACCAATATCCAATTCATGTCTGCAAATATTATTAGAACTATCCGCATTTCTGTTAATAAAGATTTTTGTTATAGATGAGCTAAAAATTGCCCTGTCAAAATAAAGTACTCAGAATAAAGATAATCCAAATCATCAGTATAAAGATGCAGCTATTTACTTCTCTGAAAAATTTCCAAAATCTATTCCAGCTATTGAAAACATTTATTTATTTTTTCATTATATTTTTTATTGAAGAGTATTGTCCAGGTGTGGTAACCAGATATTGACAGCATCATTCACAAGAAAGGTCAGAAATAAACAAGCTGGCTCATGATGAGACCTCATGTCCCTCGATCTTATGATCGAGAGCCATCATCCTGTTGATCAGAAATGATGTTATCCTTGACAGGGCTGATGATCATGATTAGGTCGGCTCGTGATGAGATATCCTATTCTTCAATCAAAGCTGTGTATTGTTATATTTATTATGAAAATTTATGTGTTATAAAATAAGGAATCACTGCCCAACTTGGTAACCAAATGACAATGTCACTCACAAATATCACCAGAAAATGAATCAAGTGGCTCACTGTAACATACCCATCTTTACCCTATTGCATTAAAATTGTAAATGATGTAAATGTCGTTATTAAATCATGGTGAGGAGCTCAAGGCCAAGGCCCCGCCATCGATTTAGCGTTTTATGTATCGGCAATTAGAAATAGATGCCTATGGTTCTTGTGCTGGACATGCACAATGTAAATTAAGACATCATGTAAATACGAATTTGAATGAAATACCCACAACTAGCTATGTAATGCAACAAGAGATGGGGGCATGATTCTACAAGGAATAGGGAGGGAAATTATTCAAACCCTTGAGCCAATGGTGATAAGCCAAATGTCAATGAATGAACCCCAACTACCCATTTTGACTTATGCACCCAATCATTTAATTCTTCTAAGAGTTGGTTGAGATAGTTAATGCCTTGGGAATGAAGAGGTATGGTATCCAATTTCGTGCATGGGCAAGCCATCAACCTGGAAAAACGTATTTTTGCTTCTAGGGCAAGAAAACACCCATGAAATTGTGCCCAAATCCATTCTTCACCCATGGTCTTGGCTCTCTCACATAGTCTGAGCTAGCTGGGGCTTTCTCCTTCACGTTTTCCCTCATTTTCTTGTATTTTCCATGGACGGGAACTTGTTTTTGTATTGCACAGTGGTTGGGAATAAGGGAGTCACGATTTTGGGGTTTATGGAGGCCACTTCTGCCCCTTGAATTCCAGGAACGTTTTCTGAAAACGATTTCCCTCTCCCAGGGTTGACTCCCCATCTACCATTTTGTTTTTGTTGCCCACGTTTTTCTTCATACCCAACACTTGTGATTTTGGGTTGTTGTGAGCATCCCTGTTTTGGTTTGAACTGTGAGCATGAATTAGGAGTGGAAGTGGACCATAATTGGCTTGATAAACCTAGTGAGGATGTAACCTCTCAAGAAGATCAAAAGGGCTGGTTGCTCTTCTATGCACACCTTGAAGAACACTAGAATGGAAGGTATGGCTCGAGGGACTATGTAGTAGTGAAGGGAATACTTCCTTGTGCCAGGTGTGTAGGTATTGTGGGGACCAAGCTAGAAAGATCTTGCAGAGGGTGTCTATATCTTTGTGGTTGAGCTCACTAGCTTAGCAATTCTCCCTTTCTATTTCCTTAGCAGCTTGATAACCCAACTATAGATTGGCTTGGCTGATTTTGGTGTATCTTTAGGCTATATGTGAGTCTGTTGTTCCCTTTTTCCTTGTAGAGATCATGCCCAGCTTGGGAGTGGCAGTTATGTTGAAGGATTGATGAGCACAACTGGCCTATGGTTGGGTGGAACGTTGCAGTTGCATAGCCAGTTGCTCGGGACTACTTTGTTATAAGATAAATACTCTCTTGTGTTAACTCTGCAATGTATTTATTTGATGAATATCTTGAATGTATGATAAATGTGTAAATGAATTTACTTCCACTGTGTTTCTTACATTTATACATCTGCATATGTCTCTTTATATTATGTGAATCTTTATTTAGTAAATTTGGGGCCATATGCCCAGCTTTAGCATCTCGTTCTCTCCATCACACTGGTATGATGGGAGGGGACATTACACTCACTACTGATAACCCCGAACTCTTGAACTTATGACCAAGAGTCACTATCATATTTCATGATAATGTCATACCAATGATATTTATGATCTTGATTGGGCCGGCTCATTACTAAGACCTTTCGTTCCCAATTTTATAAATTTAGAACTTATGAATAGAAAAAACTAAGAAAATTTCTAGATCGTAAATAAGCTCTAAAGATGATTGATAAGGTAGATTGATAAATATCTTTACAAGTGCAAGGTTTTGAAAAGGAAATTAATTAGCTATATTAACTATAAAGAAACAAATCATTGAGGAGTAATCCTAATCATATTTACAAACACTATCTAAGCGAATTTTGAAAGACTAGACTTTATCACAACCAATCAAAATAAATTAGCAAACTGCAATTCAGCCACATGGATTTATTTATTTACAAATAACCTCTCTGATAGTGTTTTTTTTTTTAATGTTATGATACACAATGAAACAATGAATCAAATAATTCAGATTATTTACAAACAAGGTCAATCTTGAATAAAGACTAAAAGAAAACTGAACTGTACAAAGAGCACGTTGAAATTATTTTCAATGTCATGATGAAAATTAAAAAAAAACTAAACCTAATAAGAAAAGCTGTACAAATGAAAACTGTATATAGAAATTAGAATATTTAACAGAGATCAATGAAAGTACCTTTTAAGAATCATCCCGTTAACTGGAAAATTTTCAGACTGACTCTCCAAGGTCTGAAGTCGAAAGGTACTTGGGCCCAATTTCTCCGAGATGACATAAGGACCTAACCACAACCGCTGGAATTTAGTGTGTTCACCTTTATCTTCGTGGGATTTATCCCAATTCAACACCAAATCACCTACCTGTAATTCTTTGTTAGAGACAGAGGCCTGATCAAACCAAGACTTTACAATTTGCTGATGTTTTATAAAGTGTTGTTTAGACCTTTCTCTATCTTCTTCCAATTTTATCAAAGTATTGATTCTCTTCTCCATAGCTGAACAATTCTCATCTTTAATAGATTGAGCTAGTTGTAGAGAAGGTAAAAACATATTAGGCGGTAAGATGGCTTCGGTGCCATAAACAAGAAAGAAAGGTGAATTCCCAATTGAGTATTTCGGGGTCACTCTATCTGCCCAAAGAGCATTGTACAATGTTGAATTCCAATTGCAATGATGTGTAGCAATGGTTTTCTTAAGAATATTTAACAAGTTCATATTGGTTGATTATGCTAAACCGTTACCTTGAGGGTAATAAATTGCAGAATACCTGAATCTTATACCCCTTTCCAAAGCAAACTGAGTTAATTCGATAGAAGAAAAATAAGAGGAATTATCGAAGAAAAGTGAGTCAGGTACACCAAATCGAGTTATAATAGAAGATTCTAAGAAAAAGACAACTTGGCTAGTGTTTACTATTCGCAATGGTGCAGCTTCTGCCCATCGAGTGAAATAATCAGTTGCAGTGATAAGATATTTATGTTGCAAGGAGGAAGGTGGGTTAATCGGACCTATTATGTCAAGACTGCATTGTTGAAATGGTCTTTCTACCGAAACCGGTTGTAAAGGAAAAGCAGGTTTTTTAACCCTTCCTGCAGCAATCTGACAATCCTGACATTTTCTAACAAATGCATAAGAATCTTGAAATAATGTGGGACAATAGTAACCGTCTCTAAGGATCTTATGAGCAGTAGTCTCTCCTCCGAAATGACCACCTGCAGAACTAGAATGTGATTCTTTCAGAATTGTTTCAGTTTCATCTTTATTAAGGAAACGTAGTAACACACCATCTAAATTCTTCCTAAAAAGGATGTTATTTATTAGCTGATAAGAAACTGATTTTAACATGAGCGCTCTTCTCTTTCTTGGTTCTAAATTATCTAGAGCAGTTCTTGTTTCAAGAAAAGTCGTTAAGTAGAGTACCAAGAATCTTGAGGAGGAGGATAGAAGTATATCTCCTTTTTAAGTAAGGATTCATCAATGTCGATTTTAGAATTATTGCTTGGCAAGTGAGAAGCTTCAACAACAAGTTTACAAGGACCTCGTCCTTTTATTACTGTTGAAGGTTTAATTTCAAGATCGTATTCCTGAAGGGTTGTCATCCAAGGGGCTCTTTTTTCACCTAAATATTTTTGTACTAATAAGTTCCTAACCGTAGGGAATGGAATGACCACTTTGGTTCTGGATTTTAAAAGATAAGGACGAAAATGTTTTACATCCTTGAAGACAGCAAATGATTTCTTATCAACTTCATGGTAATTGAACTCAGGTCCTTTAAAATTCGAACTCATAAAGGATATAGGGACTTCATGATTTTTTTGATTACGTTGAGTTAAAACTGCAACATAAGATATATCTGAAGAAAATGTATATAGTATAAAATCCTTACTAAAATACGAACTTAAAGAATAGGAGCTTCAAAAATAACTTCTAAAATTATTTTAAACAATTATTTTTCATTGTTTCCCTGATTGAAAATAGCATCTTTTTTAATCATGTTCTGTAAAGGACGTACTATTTCTGAAAAAATAGGGATAAACCTCCTGACGAAATTTATTTTACCTAGGAAAGACTGCATAGCCTTTTTACTGGAAGGATAAGTAATTTTAGATATGGCTTGAGTTCTTTCTAGATTAATCATAATTTTGTCTTTTGAAACCACACAACCTAACAAAATTCCTTGAGTTACAACGAATATTGTTTTCTTAGGGTTAAGAGAAACCCCATATCTTCTACAACGCTAAAAAACCTTACCGAGATGAAAAATATGATCAGGTCGATGTTTGGAAAATACTGTTACATCATCAAGATATACAACTACTGAATGGTTAATTAGTCCCCTAAAGGAAATATCCATTGCTCTGTGGAAGGTGGCCCCAACATTAACCAAACCAAAGGGCCTTTTCGATACGCATATGTTCCCCATGGAGTCCTAAAGGCTGTTTTAAGTCGGTCATCCGGAGAAGCAAGGATTTGATTATAGCTTGAGAAAACATCAAGAAGTGATAGAATCTCAGAACTAGAGACCTTTTAAAGGATTTGTTTCACGGGATGAACTAGGAAGTTTTTTTTTTTTATAATTTATTAAGATTCCGGATATCGACACAAAGTCGAAAATCACCATTTTGCTTCCAAACTGGAACCAAGTTATCTACCCATTGAGTATGTCTAACATGAAAAATGATCTTGGAAGC
Organism: Larix kaempferi; assembly: GCA_027924585.1. Lineage (NCBI taxonomy): Eukaryota > Viridiplantae > Streptophyta > Pinopsida > Pinales > Pinaceae > Larix > Larix kaempferi. Next base: position 12,318,635 of record BSBM01000088.1, on the reverse strand, counting down.
TAAAATTTTATTTAACTCTTTTTTAACCGTTGGTTCGAGAGTTGGTTGCATTTTCCTAAGCATTTGCTGAAAATGTTTTGAGGCTTGTTTCATTGGAATTATGTGTTGGATGACCTATGGATTAAAAGTTTTGAGGTCATCATATGTCCATGAAAAATGTCTTTATATTCCCTAAATAGTTTAACAAAAGCTGATTTTTCTAAAGGAGTGCATTCTGTCCCTAGGTTGATAGTCTGGGGATCAGAATCTGTCTCTAAATTTACAGTCTCATACTTCAAGCATGAACTATTAGTTTTACAATTTGGGACAACCTTGAATTTGTCTTGGAGATCATAAAATTTTTCTAATCTCAAAACAGAGTTAGGGATAGATTTTACCTCACCAAGAGCTTTCTCTATTGAACAATGATTATGAATTACCGAAAAATTTCGCAAGTCTTCGTCGTCATGAGTAATCTCATCAATAGATGAGTCTTTGAAAGTATCTTCATTTGTTAGGAAATTCAATATCTGTACATCGTCATAAAAAACAAGCTAATTAATAATATTTTCAGGAATAGATGGTCTAAAAATTAACTCAACTAAAAAAGAGTTAGGTGAAACATTGTCAGGTGGAATCAATTTCGAAGTGACATTAGATAACAAATCAACTTCTTGATTTTGAAATCTAGGAATGGAATTTATATTAAATGCCTCAAAATTCGAAATAAGGTTCCATACCTATTTTTGATAATTCTGAAGATGTTCTGAAATGCAATGTATAGAGTTACATACTTGTCAGATGACAATTTCAGAATCACCGTAGACCACCAATACCTTGATGTTTAAATCTAATGCTTTCTTCAAACCTTGGATTAAAGCTTCATACTCTACTATGTTGTTTGTACAATCAAATTCTAATCTACATGCTATACATATTTTATTTCCCCTTGGATCAATTAAAAGACAACCAGCTCCAACTCCCTCTTTAGACATTGACCCATCGAAATACAAGGTCCAAGTGGGATTATATACAATTACCTTACTTTTTATAATATGTACATAATAATGATTATCTACATTATTTACAATATTCTTAGATAAAAAAACAAGCTGAATATAAGTTACATGTGGAATTTTTTATTGTTGTTTTTTACCTGTAAAAGGGGAATTTTCAGCTTTAAAATTTCTGAAATCAAGTACATATGCATAATTTCCCATAATTGAATCAGAAAAAAGAACTGGTTCATTAGGATCATGCAGTTTTGTTATTGTATGCCTCAAATATCTCTCTCTTCCTATTTTGATCTGATTGGCTTTACCATTTTTGGGCAGCCATAAGTTTGACCAATCTATGGTAAAGAAACCATTCAGATTCTGTGAACAATATCTGCTAAAAAACAACCCATAAGCATCAGGAATGTCAGCAACCACTAGATTTCTATAATTTGAAAAAATTGATGGGTTACTTGCAAGCCTAATTAATACATCTTTAATTTCTCCTAAAACCTTCACATTTGATCGATCTAATTGTGAAATTTGTGTTTCACATGGGGTGTATTTTGCATTCAACCTTCTTGTTACACCAAAATGTCGCCACCCTTGTGCAAGTGTCACAAGTGTTGCAAGTGTCGTCATCATGACCTAGTGTGCTCACCATGACCATTGCAAGTATCGTCAATATGACCAAGTGTCGTCATCATGACCGTTGTGATAATGTCGTCATCTTGACCATTGTGTAAACTCTTTGCTTTGACCCCTAACCTCATTCTGGGCTAAAACACATCCAACTGAGAGATTTCCTTGCCTAGTTGACCTCTTTGAGTAGGCTCTCGCACTTATCCTTCATCTAGGGTGCGACTTCGCAGTTTCTGGTCAGCTAGGGTGAGACACTGTCACACTTTGTCGTCCTACAGAGTGCGACGACCCCCCTTTGTCGCTTTGTGTCCTCTACCAAGGTGCGACGAGGTTGGTTAAAGGCTATTTTTGGGAGTCTCGAGGTCTTTCTAGAAGTTTGTTGAGGTGGAGGCCTATCCCTAGACTCTAGGTGAGGTGGCATTTCGGTTCCTAACCTAATGGGAAGATCCCTTAACCATCTCCCCCTAATCCTCAACCTACCCTATCTCTTTAGCCCTATATAAACACCCACTCTCTCCATGGGAGGGGGGAAGGTCTGTGGTATACTTATGCTGATAGAATCCATATCGGTGATTGGGAAGCTTGTACCATCTTGGAGGCTTGGCTTGGACATGTTGGTTGGAGGATGCAATGTTGAGGCTTTGGTTGTAGCTTCATCCTTTCTATGTATTCCCACTTTTTAATACAGTTAATATAATCTCTTTCCATAAAATATTGTCTCATTGATGACGTTTAGAAATTTCTTCCTCAACTGTTAGTTTAGATCAGTTATTGTTTATATATCTTATACTGCTTGTATCGTTTCCATATTGTCTTGACAGGTCTTGCAGCTAGAGATTTGATGACCACGAGACTTGGAGCAACAACAAGGAGAAGGATCCGCGATCTGAAAGGTATGATATCTAAGTACTCGATCTGTAACTAGATCTAGGAAATGAGTTTTGTATTCTGTCCTATTTGTTCAAGACTTACGTTAAGCTAGGGAGATCATGCCTTGAGTCCGCTCTCGGTAGATTGTCCGTTAACAAATCTGGCGACCATACTGGGGAATGAACATAGTTTTGGTTTTCAATTTGAATTCTGTTTTCAGTTGATTTGTTTTGCCAGCCATCTAAATTGCCTCCTAAGTCTCTTTCACCATCAAATATTCACTTTGAAGAGTCTGATTACCTTCCTTTGAGTTTGTAGTCCTCATTTTCAGACCATTTCATTACTCATTGTCTGGAGAATTGGTTCATTTTTGAACTTAGATCTTGCCTGTCGCACCTGGTCAGTGTACTCAGAACGACACTGTGTCGTTTTGATATCTGTTCTTTGTTTGTTGGCTTCTCGTTGCAACCCTTCCATTGGTATACTGCGACATTGTCGCACTTCTCGCATTGGTGAACTGCGACGTCGCACTGTGCGCAAGCACAGAGTGCGCCGATCTACCAAAAGTACCTTACAGGCACCCCTTCTCCATTTCTGATTTGAGTTTTGGTTTGTGTGCAGACTCCTCTACACTGTACCTTCTAGGAAAAGAACCTTTTTGTCTAGCAGTGTTTTTTGGCTTGTTTGTATTGGTTTTTGGGTCTTTTGAGATTTGGATTCATGTTTGGCCCTTCGAGTCAAAACTAGTGTTTTGCTTGCATTTTTAAGCGAAATGGGTTCTATTTTTGAAAAAAAATTCCCCCTCATGGCCCGGGGGGCCATGAATCGTGCATCCTTTAGTCATTTTGACCCATCTCAAGGTTTTGAGATCATTTTTTGGTTTGGCGTGATCAACTTGTTTTAAAGACTTGAAAAGTGTGGGATATCCATGTCTTTTTGAACCTCTCTTTCTTGGGTTATGCATCTTGTTTCCTTTACATGCTAAGTTATCTAATCTTTGTTGGGAAAGATTGATTCTTTGTCTCCACTTTAGTTCAAAGAAAAACTTGATTTTGTCACTCTTTTGCTATATTCATGAAATTGGAAAACATAAGTATTCTTCTTACTTTATTGTGATCATTTGATATTCTTGGTCTTACCATCATAAGAAGGAGAAAGGCTTGTTTCAAATTTGTATGCATTTGAGTTAGATAAGATTGTTAAATGCTTATCTTTGTTTTGCATTTGATTGGAAACGTTGGTGGAATCCCTCTTTCCGTAGCTTAGATGTGTCTTTTTCAAGTGTAAAAAGATAGGAAATGAGTTATAATTATTGCATTTGGTAGATTTTGAGCCTTTCTTGAGTGTCTTTGAGTTGTTTGGGTGCTTGCCATTTTTCTTTGGAAATTTCTAAATGATTAGAGTGTTGTAGATATTCTCTCACTTTCTGGATATAGATATGAAAAGCATTTAGTTATCAAGTTCCATTTTTGATACATGCATCTGAAAATTGAAAGTGCTTCATTATTTTATCTTATACATTGTTAAGATTCGTTGCATCTTTCATTTTATTTGCGCTTTTTAGCTGATTATTGCAGAAAGTTAGAGTTATTGCACTCTAGGAAGGAATTCTTCTTTTCGCTACTACTTAAATACTTTTGGCTTGAAAGAAAAAAAAATCTCTCCTTAACTTAAGTAGTTTTCATTGAAAAGGAAAGGAAAATGTGCATTATCATGTAGTTGAGGATTGCATTATGTTTACATTTATGAACTCACCTCATGCATCCACCTAACTGTACAAGATAAAATTAACACTAGCTTAGGTTAAAATCATTTAGTAACTGTGTGTAAGTTAGAGACGTGTTCCAACGTCGTTAAGTGTGGCAGCTGTCGTTATTTTCCAACACTGTATCCCGGGGGTATTGTAGTCTTCCACGTACTTATCGGTATATCGAGCTCCTTCACGTACCCACCAAGTACCATAATCCGTACTTGGCGTATATCAAAGGGTGTATCACGTACTCAGTAGTATATCGGAAGGTCTCTTGCTGAACAGTTGTGCATTAGACAGCACCACTATGGATTTGAGCTCCCACGTACCTTGCGTATATCGGGAGACACCACTAGGATTACTGAAACCAACTGAGTTAACCATTTGGCCGTCTTGGCAAAGCAATACACCAAGAACAACACTCGGGGAGATTAGCACGCACGTACTATCCAGGTAATCGGGTATGCAGGAAAGGGTACAGTTCCAATCCTCCTTATCGCGTCATATTGTTGGACCCTGCAGTATATAGTGGTTTGCGATGCCTTGATAATCCTATGAGGTTCCAGACTTTGAATCCACTCCTATTCACACAGTTTGCTTGTTGCTTTTAGACTTGAGTAGTGCTTGATTTGTATGGTACTTTAGAGACTCTTAGGAATTTTAGATATGGAAGATTCTTCTAGGACTACCAACCAAGGCGCCCCATCCCAGGGTTTGCCATTTGTTATTCCCCCTTGTGGAGCTGTTGTATGGCTACGTTGAGTCTTCCTGGATTGACAATAGGATTACCAGTATGGTTATTCTCCAATCTGGTTACACCAAGTGCACCAAATGTGTCGAACCTAAGTCCTTCACCATATGAGCGTCAATCTCATGGTGACCCTTCTCCTTCTCCACTGAAAGTTGAATCGGCTTCCGTCTCTTCCTCTTCCCCTACTGAAAACTCTAGTGTTAGTAATCAGGTGGAGAAGAAGAAGAAGGATAAGAAAGAGACCAAGTGTCAACCATATTCCACTGATGGCACTCATTCTATGAGAACACCTCGTAAGCCCAAGTTCCCTTGCAAACTTTGCAAGGGTGATCACCTTCTCAAGAATTGTCCCGGTCTTCTCCGTGTGTCAGAAGTGTGGTCTAAAAACCCCAAACCGCTTGTATTGTCAACCTATGACCATCATGTTGATGACACTCCCTCGACCAATGACCCTTTGGTGAAGGGTCAGAAGGGTAGAGCTGCAGACCCTAGCTGGATATGCAAGGGCATGCATCATACTTACCTTTTTCCAAGCATGGATGAAGCTTCACGGTGGTTGGAAGATATTATTAGTTCTCAATAGGTACTTCCAACAAGCGATAGTAAGTTGTCCCTCGATCCCCCGCTGGTCGACCAATTGATCGATTCAGTTTCATCTGTAATCGATCCCACTCTTCCTTCCAAGAGTGAAGTGATCGAGTCGATAGCATCTCCACTCGATCCCGCTCTTTCATTGGAGAAAGTACAGACTGAAGCAGTCACTATGACACAATCTTCGTCTCATTCTTATCTTCAAAGTGAGAGTGAATTGGAAACCATTGATGTTTTTCTCGTCAGTTCAAAATGTCCTAGGAAAGGGGAAACCCTGTCCATTCCGACAGGACCCCCCCCAAGTACTGAGGTCATTTCCTTTGATTGGAATGGTCTAAAAGAATCTCGTCTTCCTTTGAATATTCCTTTTCAAATATCTGTAGGAGTTTCCGATAAAGAAATCTTTCGTACGATAGTTGATGAAGGAGCTTCTTTTAGTATTTTATCCTCAACTGCTTGGAAAGCTATAGGTTCCCCTCAGCTTGTGCTAGTAACTGACCATATTTTGGTTTTTAATAGAAGGCCTACCGGACCTTTAGGGATTCTCTCACAGTTACCTGTCATGTTGAGAGGTAAAACTGTTTATATTGATGTCATGGTTGTCCAAGATCCTTTAGATTTCAATCTGCTCCTTGGACGTGATTATGTCTATGTTATGAAAGCTGCAGTGTCCACACTCTTTTGAGTGATGTATTTTCCTCATCATGGGAATATTGTGACCATTGATCAGCTTTCCTTCATGACACCCACTCATCATATGACTCCTAGTCATCAGACTTTCCTAAATGTTCCGCATGTTTTAGTGGTTTCTTCCCCCTGAGGATGGGGGGTACGAGCATGGTTTATGTTATGTTTCAAGCTCATTAAAAAATGAAACCAACCACCCTAGCATAGTTTCCCTTTGGTTTCAGGCTTGCATAAAAATGAAACCATCCACTGGAGCATAGTTTTATTCTATTTCAAGCTCGTTAAAAAATGAAATAGACCCCTCTAAGTATAGTTTACCTTTGGTTTCAAGCTTGCATAAAAATGAAACCATCCATTTGAGCATATTTTTATTCCATTTCAAGCTCATTAAAAAATAAGATGGGCCCCCTCAAGCATAGTTATTGTCTATTTCAAGCTTGTGTAAAAATGAAATAGATCTCCCTCCCTTCAGTTCGAGTCTCTTGCTAGAGTTAGAACTTGAACCTTCATTTCCTCTGATTCTCGTTTTCCCCCCCTTGGTGAACATTTTCATATTAGTATCCAGGTTGGTAGTTAGGTTAGCAAGCAACATTTTTAGATGAAATGAAGCTTGGGGGGCATGCCACATGTCGTACCGTCAGTAATCATGTTGAGGGAACACTACCATGTTAAGCCACTAGCAATTATGCTCGGGGCATTTACCAACCTCTGGGAATCATGTTGGGAAGGAACCCGTCAATGGGCCTTAACCTATGAGCATAGTTCCCTGTCTATGTCAAGCTCGTTAAAAAATGAAATAGGTTCCCGTGAGCAGAGTTCTAATCTTTTGTCAAGCTCGTTAAAAAATGAAACATATCCTTTCCCTTTGAGTCGAGTCTCCTTGTAGAATTAGTACCTGAACCTTCTTTTCACCCGCCTATGCTTTAGGTGGATGAAATGAAGCTTGGGGGCATGTCTTCAAGCTCTGGAAGTTACGTTGAAGTCAACTCAATCGCCTCTCCACACCACGTTGGAGCTAAGTCACTTACTTCTAGAAATCATGCTGGGGGCATGCACCAACCTTTGGATTTCATGACGGGAAGAAATCCACCATTGGGAACATTTTCGAGCATACTTTCCTTTTTTAGGTTTTGAGCTCATTAAACCATGAAAATTATCCCGAGCATAGTTCATTTTATGCTACAAGCTCGTTAAAAAATGAAGCAGACATCATGAGCATTCTTCCAACATATCTTCGAGCTCGTTAAAAATAGGAAGATAGTATTTGAGCTTACTTTCTCACTTTTTTCATGCTCTGGTTGAAACATGAAAAGTGGTTTGAGCTTACTTTTTACTTTTTCGTGCTCTGGTTCAAACATGAAAAAGATTCCAAGTGCTTTTGATACCATTCTCGTGATCGTTAAAAATTTGAGTTAAAAAGGTGTGTCTAACAAGTATAGGTTTATCACTTTATCTGGCCTCGCTAGACTATTTACGGAAAAGGAATTGTTCCGAGTTTACTTTTTCCTTTGTCGTACTCGGTCATCAACCATGACAAAGTTTTTCATGGAGTCCTTTTAAGCTCTTTTCAGACTCCTAAAATAGGAAAAGATGGCCAAGCGAACTTGTCGTGTTCACGCATGTTAAAGTATTTGAATGGTCGTCTCCCTGGTGATAGTTTACACCTTTTTCGGACCAGAGGGCACTATTTACGAAAAAGGTATACTTCAATCTATCATGATTGGAAGAGTTCTCTCTCGCGTTGTTTTACCCTTTTTCGGGCGAAGAGACTAACTTTACGAAAAAGGACCTTTTGGAGTCTCCTTTAGTTCTTTTCAGAATCTCTAAACATGAAAAGACGTCGAGTTTTCCTTCTTTGGACTCATTAAAATTCAAACATCGAAGGGCCCATCCATGGGAGGAACCGCTCCTTTCCTAGGTTTGTAAAACATTTGGGATCGGACTCATCTATGAGATGAGCTATACCGAGCATCTGGTTACCCTCATCAAGCTCGTCAAAAACACATGAGGCACTCATAAATCATGATGGGGAAAAAGGGAATATTTTGTGTTACATCTTAATTATGACAGTACATAGTCACTCTTGAACATGGCACTCGTTTGCATTTGCATTCAGTACTTGGGTAATCTGTTTGTCTCCGAGTCCTATCAATTCCATGAGTCACGTTGCTCCTTTGGGTCATCCAAAGAATGCTTCCACCATCAGTTGCATTAGGGGTTGGTGTCATTCTTGTCATGTCAATACTGCCAAGTCATGCCATGCCCATGTTCAAGAGATGTTTGTTACTCATCATTTGTAGTTCGTATACCTTCGATCATATTGGTCTACCTTGAGTCAGTCTTGCACATTACTGTACCATCTGATCTACTCTACACATCTTTTGTCGTGTTTCATGTCGATTGATGGGGGATTCATCATGGCCCTCATTCGACGGATTCATCCTTGTTGACTTCAACTCATCATCCGAGGATTGAATCTAGAAACCAATCAAGTACCTTGGCCCTGCATGCCTCAATGGCAGGTTACCTTGCTTTCATCATGAGTTTACATCATTGATTCTTGATTGAAAGATTTCATCTTGCGTTCAACTTCAACTCATTTATTCGCGCTTGATGATATGTACTATGATACCTTGGGAATCATTGACATCAATGGTGATATCGCTCACACTTGTTAACGGTATACATTAATGACATGTAATCAAGTGGTTTCTACCATGTTCGACTCCAAAACATTGTAATCACATGGATAGATTCGTATCATTGCGGGTTTATCTTGAATACCCTGGGGAAGTTCTTGTCTACCCAGGTTGCAATGGATATTTTTTCGGACACATGGATCCACTTTGTATTGGTCGTGGCTATGTTGTCAGTTCAGAGTTACACGGATCCACTTTTGTATTGGTCGTGGTTGTTTTATCATCTCATCATGGATCTATGATTGTGTCTAGTAGCCATGATTGTGTTCAGTCGGTCTTTACTATCTTGGATCTGCAATGTATTGGTTAGCAGCCATGTTTTGTGTTGTATGAGACTTGTGGATATCAGGTCATTTCTGCGGCAACTCCTTCCAACCAGCAAGTCCTTGCCATTTTTCTTACTACAAAGCATTTCACCTATCTCATTCCGTCAGCTTCATGCTTTAGGAGGCATTCTGTTACACCAAAATGTCATCACCCTTGTGCAAGTGTCGTCACCATGACCATTGGAAGTATCGTCATTATGACCAAGTGTCGTCATCATGACCATTGTGATAATGTCGTCATCTTGACCATTATGTAAACTCTTTGCTCTGACCCCTAACCTTATTCTACGCTAAAACACATCCAACTAAGATATTTCCCTGCCTAGTTGACCTCTTTGAGTAGGATGTCGCACTTCTCCTTCATCTAGGGTGTGACGTCATAGTTTCTGGTCAGCTAGGGTGAGACACTGTCGCACTTTGTCGTCTTATAGAGTGCGACGACCCCCCTTTGTCGCTCTGTGTCCTCTACCAGGGTGCGACAAGGTTGGTTAAAGGCTATTTTGGGGAGTCTCGAGGTCTTTCTAAAAGTTTGTTGAGGTGGAGGCCTATCCCTAGACTCTAGGTGAGGTGGCATTTCGGTTCCTAACCTAATGGGAAGATCCCTTAACCATCTCCCCCTAATCCTCAACCTACCCTATCTCTTTAGCCCTATATAAACACCCACTCTCTCCGTGGGAGGGGGGAAGGTCTATGGTATCCTTATGTTGATAGAATCCATATTGGTGATTGGGAAGCTTGTACCATCTTGGAGGCTTGGCTTGGACATGTTGGTTGGAGGATGCAACGTTGAGGCTTTGGTTGTAGCTTCATCCTTTCTATGTATTCCCACTTTTTAATACAGTTAATATAATCTCTTTCCATAAACTATTGTCTCATTGATGATGTTTAGAAATTTCTTCCTCAACTGTTAGTTTAGAACAATTATTGTTTAGATATCTTGTACTGCTTGTATCATTTCCATATTGTCTTGACAGGTCTTGCAGTTGGAGATCTGACGACCATGAGACTTGGAGCAACAACAAGGAGAAGGATCCGTGATCTGAAAGGTATGATATCTAAGTACTCGATTTGTAACTAGATCTAGGAAATGAGTTTTGTATTCTGTCCTATTTGTTCTAGAATTATGTTAAGCTAGGGAGATCATGCCTTGAGTCCGCTCTCGGTAGATTGTCCGTTAACACTTCTGCAAACCGATAAAGGCACGACATTGGATGATGCTCCAGAATCGACCATACAGTTATGTAAGTTTCTGGTATAAATTTCGAATGTAAGAAGGAAAGGAGGAGTTGTAGATTTTGATTTTTTTCCTATCAATGAGGTTTTATCAAATACTGATTTTCCTTTATCATTGGAAACCAAATCACTATTCGAATTATTGTTAACAATAGCTGCACTATTTTGAACATTTGGAGTTATTGAACTCATTTTAGGAGTTATAATAGGACCGTTGGGCATTGGATAAATCTGAAGTAGATCGTACATACTGATATTTGCACTTATTTTCTTCAAATCTTCAATTATATCATATTGTAAATCTAACTTTGGTATATTTTGAACAGGATGAGATTGTTTAACATGATGAGGAGTATTATTTCCTTTGGTTATGTTTGAACTTGATGCTCCAGGAGTACCTATTGATGCTTTACTTTGAGTGTTATAAGCATGTTGACCTAAGGGAGGAGATTTACTTTTAGCATTTTTAACTAAATTGTCCCAAAAGTGTTTGTTTAACTGTTTTGGTTCTTGAAATTCTTCTTCATTTTCAGAATTTTCCTCTTCTTCCTGATCAACAACTTCTTGATTTGAAGAGGATTCATGCATAGACAATACTGCCCAAATAGTATTGAATATTGTTGATGTATTTGTAACTTCGGAAGATATTCACTTGTATATTGTATGTATTACATTTGTACTTTATTGTATCCCCAACGGAGATGTATTATTCCTTCGATTGGAAGTGTCATCATTTGTATTTGCAAGTGTCGCAAGTTATATTGTAAGTGTCGTAAATTATATTTGATGGGTTATTAGACCACCTTAGAGGGGTCGGCCCAGTGTGGGTTAAGGGGTTATTAGACCACCCTAGTGGGGTTGACACAGTGACATGTGGATGGGTTATTAGGCTTCCTTAGGAAGTCGGCCCAGTTAGGGTTAAAGGAAAGTCAAGTCTTTGTATAAATAGAGAGTGTGGCTCTCTCATTCTATTCATTTCACTCACTCATCCAACTCACATAGTTGAGAGAGAGGAGTCTGCAAAAGTGGAGGAGGAGTAGCTGCTGCATACATCTATCTTTTGGGGATTAATCTTTGTGATCTTTGTATTGGTGCTCATTCTATCTCTGAGGAAGTTGCGATGTTTTTCACCTTCTTGGTTTTCCCCAGTGAAATGCTTTGTGTCTCTTGTCTCTTGTGTTTGATACGATGTACATGTTGTTCTCTCAGTTAAGATCCTAGATCATATTGAATTAAATGCTGAAAAACTAACATGGTATCAGATCTATCCTGAAGGAAGACATTGTATGGCATTTACAACACTTGTTGCACTTGCAACAAATTGGAAGCTAGGGCTTGATATAGTAAAAACCAATCGTCGTGGCACTTTCGCTATAAATCATTTTTGGAGAAGGTTTAGGATCTGAAACGTTTACAGGCTGAAGATGAAATGTTCATGTACCTTGTGTCTGAAGATCAGCCCCAGATTCGTTGTACTTTGTGATATATGATTCGTACAAGTTAGGGTTTTTTCCTCTTCTAGAATGCATCCCTAAACAGGTGACCTAGGCACATAGGTCATATCTCGGGATAGGAAGCTCCAAATGGAATTCCGTAAAAATTAGAAGTTAGGGAACTGACTTTAGTTTCACAGGTTTGGGTTTCATAGGCCGAAGTTGAAATAGTGACACGTGGCACTCTGTACAAGTTAGATATTCTATTTCATCCCATAAATAGGTGATGTTGCGACACTTAGCATATCTCTCTCATGGAGAATCCATTAGAGTTAAGATCTGTGGGGTTGGAAAGATGGCAGGTCATTCTATCACAGACTGAAGTTTCAAACCCTAAGGATCTGAAATTTCAAAGATAAACCAGAAACAATATGGCATATATTTCTATCCAAACAGAATTGGATTTTGAGCACTTTCTTTTTTGGTTTGTCACTGCTACGGGAAATTAGGGTTTCTACAAAAGTTGGTATTTTTTGAATCTGAGACAACGGCTGGATGCTCCTCATCAAAATCGAAATTTAGAGATCAAGATCGAATTTTTTGGTTGGGTAGAATCCCGGGCTCTATCTAACCCTAGTTCAGGATTTTGACCAGAAAACCAGAATTTGACAGAAGCTGCAGATCCAAAACTCGTAGGTCAATTTTGAGGGGTCAATTTTTGGAGTTTTCAAAATCTGAGCACACCATCTTGCTCACCTCAGTCGTCTGCATCTCCCTGTCTATACAGAAGTTTGAAATTCTAAGTTTGGATTATTAGGGTTTCTCTGACAAACCCTGGCCAACTCCAGATCCAGATTCAACAAATCAAGTGGATTGGGTTAACCTTAGAAGATAATGATTTGGACACCTATAGAATTTCCAGTTCCAGAGGGAGATGAGGCTAAGGCCTTACAAAAGAAGACTACAAGCAATCCCGACAGGTATGACTTACAGGTATGTTTTGAAATCTCTTCATGATTAAGTTTATGATATGTTTGTCTTCATATTATTGAGGTTAGTACAATATTGATTAATTTTAGACTTGTCTTATCACCTTAGTAAAAGTATGAATGCATGTGAATGATAGAATACATTCATTGATTAGGTTTATGACACTTATGATTGTACTAATGCACTGTGGTGTTGTATGAGGATGATGTTGTCCGCTAACATGAAAGGTACATCAAGAAAGACAAATCAAGTTCTAGATCGAGAACATATGACCATGGTGACATGAAGACAAAGACTCATCCATAGCCATTGAACACATAGAAGCTCTACTTACGAGGTATGTATAATTTGGTTCTACAATGCTTAACTTATGAGATATGTAGGTTACTAGCACAAGGTCTCTAAATCATTGAAGAGATCAAAGAAGACATTGTTTGGGTATGTTAGACATAACTCACAAACATGATAATCCAGATATGTTTTTCCTATATCAAGTTAGAATCCTACCTTGTGTTAGGATCTCATATAAGTATACTTTCATATGATTGATAATGATTATTCATGAAGTTATAGGTTTGAATAATCATGGGTTTATGCATATTATGCTTCTTAGTTTGATTAATGATATAACAAACTAGAAGAGTCCAATGGTCGAATAAGAATATGCAAGAGTAAAAGAAGTACTCCCTGAAACCTTGAATACTAACAATTGTGATAAATTACCCGTGTATGAAATGACCATGACCATGACCATACATGTTTAATATTATTTAGAATCATAATGTTTTGATAGTATTGAGATTATACTAATGAATGTATGATTATGTATGAGATCTTGAGGATGACACAATGATAACACTAGTGCACACTTAAGCATGCATAGTGGTCCAGGATGGATATAAGTTCAAGGACAGATAATCAAGGAAGCAAAGATCAAGAGGGAGCACACTCCAGTAGTTCCTGCAAGGAAGCACAGATCAAGAGGGAGCACACTCCAATAGTCCTGCAAGGAAGCAAAGATTGAGAGGGAGTCCACCCAACAACCAAACAAAGATAAGTATTTGAATTGTCATTTCTCGTATATATGATTACTTAAATGATGTTGTTCAATCATGTACATACTTATGTTCCTAGATTTAGGATATATATTATGCATATTAGAAAAGTTGCATTAATGAACAAGATACTACTAATATGCAAGTAATGGGTAAGTGGCCTATGGTACTGTACAACATTCCATTGCTACTTATCTAGAATGAAACCTCTTTGCTGACATGTCGGGAGTTGTGCACACTCTTAACAATGTTCTGGTAGATATGGAAGGCATCTAGAAAGTTACCGTATGAATACGGGATACGGATGAATGTTGTATTGAAGCATTGTCTAAGATAATTGCATGACTCTATGACATATGTCCTTATGCATAATATTTTGTTCTGAAAACTATAAGATGTTTCTAAACATGCAATTGAATTTGACTTGTAGGAAAGATCGTGTACAATCACCTACAAAAGAAGGAAAACAACATTTGTTCCAGCAACGAAGTTCAAGAAAACTATCTATTGAAGATATTGAAGAATCTAAAGTACCAATCGAGGAATGTATTTGTAACTTCGACAGATATTCACTTGTATATTGTATGTATTGCATTTGTACTTTATTGTATCCCCAATGGAGATGTATTATTCCTCTGATTGGAAGTGTCATCATTTGTATTTGCAAGTGTTGCAAGTTATATTGTAAGTGGCGTAACTTATATTTGATGGATTATTAGACCACCTTAGAGGGGTCGTCCCAATGTGGGTTAAAGGGTTATTAGACCACCTTAGGGGGGTCAGCCTAGTGACACGTGGATGGGTTATTAGGCTTCCTTAGGAAGTCGGCCCAGTTAGGGTTAAAGGTAAGTCAAGTCTTTGTATAAATAGAGAGTGTGACTCTCTCATTCTATTCATTTCACTCACTCATCCAACTCGCATAGTTGAGAGAGAGGAGTGCGCACAAGTGGAGGAGGAGTAGCTTCCACATACATCTATCTTTTTGGGATTCATCTTTGAGATCTTTGTATTGGTGCTCATTCTATCTCTGAGGAAGTTGTGGGTTTTTTCACTTCTTGGTTTTCCCCGGTGAAATGCTTTGTGTCTCTTGTCTCTTGTGTTTGATATGCTGTACATGTTGTTCTCTTAGTTAAGATCCTAGATCATATTGAATTAAATGCTAAAAAACTAACAAATATTTCCTCATTGAATGCTACTTCAGGAGGAGGATTTGGTTTATTATTGATAGTAGGATTTTTCCTAAATTGATTCCTAAAGTACCCTCTAGAAGAAGAACCTTCTGAATTAGTTTTCTTTAATCCTACCACTTCATTTGTTAAAGCTCTGATAGCATTTTGAAGTTGTTCAACATCAAATGCCTTATCTTTGTTTGGACTTGATTTTTCTATTCTTTTCCGAGGAAAAGTATCAACTTTCCCGCTTCTTTCAGGTTCATATGTCATAGAATTTTTCTCAACTTTGATGGCTTCCTCAAAGGTTTCAACAAGTGTAACCTTATTGGCTTGTTTGACAAACATACCTAGGTACTTTGGTAATGCCGAAGCATAGTTTTCTATGATTATGTCTTATGGTGGCTGGGAAGTAGCAGGTATTTTATTTTTCAAAGTCATAAATCTCTGATTAAAGTCTTTAATCCGCTCCTTACTCTCCATTTTGATTCGAGATAACTCAAGAGCCAATGTAGCGGGTGCTTTATCCTCCCCTAACTTGTCAAGGAAAGCCTTGCTAAAATCGACCCAGTTCGTTATCGACCCCTGAACCAAAGAAAAGTACCAGGTTGACGCTCTTCCTTCAAATTGTTGGAATATTCTCACCATCATTGTTATATTTTGCATGCCTGCATGCAAATATGCATGCATCCATTCATCTGCATGCATCTAGTCATCAGTATGGTAGTCTCCCAACACTTAGTCCTTATTTTGCAGCCCTCGGGAGCCTGTTTCTGCTCAATTTTATCCCTCCTAGCCACTAATGCGCCCTTGTTTTCACCATTGGAGTACAAGTGCGCCCTCTTCCACCTATTTAGGAGTTACTTCAGTTAGTTCCATGATTAGTGGATTTGTTCCTTGTTTTGGGGATTAATTACTAGTTTAACTGACTGAACCACTTAGAGAGACCTCCATAGATACTAGATCATATTGTTAGGAACCCATGTCTTTACTTTGTTAGTATGTTGTTATTGGACGCATATGCTTTGTAAGTCGTCCCGTAGTATTTGTTAATCAATAGTTTGTGTTATTGTGTTGGCGCATATGCTTTGTAAGTCGCCCGTAGTATTGTTGATCCATAGTTTGTAACGGCCCATGGTTTCGACCCATAGTATTGGCGCCTAGAATTAGTATATAAGTGGGTGTTGAGACCTATGAAGGCACCGTGAAGTTATTTGTATTGAGCTTGTTCAAAGGAGGTTGCCCCCTCGAAGTGGCCCGTGATCAATACAAAGTGATTCTGAGTTCTGTCATTTCTGCTATTTCGCATATTTTCATTAAGTAATTGTTGCAGGTGCCTCACATCTGGTATCAGAGCACTTTCTTGGGCTCGCTGGGTGAAATTTCTGCCAAAATTTTTTTTCACATCTGTTGCAGGTTCGGATTTGGGAATAATCCCTATCCGCTTAACTGTGGGAAGTACTTGGGCATAAGCCCTAAAACTCATTGTGAGGAGTACCACAGGAACCCCGAAGTAGCTGGCCCATTGAGAGGACCTGCCGGCGAAAAGGGCAACGACCCCTACCTGATTGACTAGTTCCCACCCGTGAGGTAAACCAAGAGCTGTCGTTTGTGGCAAAGCGGTTATCAGTTTTACCTGAGCCGTGGAGTGAGGGGTACTGCCCCAATACGCAAGCCGTCAGACAGCATTGGTGGCCGAGTGAAAACCCTGAACTGTTAGGAAGCCGCACATACCTGGGGTCCATATCTACTTTCAGCTGAACTATTGTCGATTACTGCGGCGCCGTTTCAGATTCATTTTGCAAACCGTTCCAGATCCAGCCGTTCGACGTTGTTCCAGAATCCTTCGAACCGGAGATCTCATTCTGCAAGCAGAGCCGTAGCCGCTCCAGTCTGTAAAAAAAAAAAAAAAAAAAAAAAAAAAAAAAACCGAGCCGTAGCGCTCCAGTCTGAAAAAAATAAAAAAATAAAAATAAAAATAAAAAAAAAAATAAAAATTTCCCTTGTTTTACCTCTGTTTTCCTTGAAAATTTCAGGGAACCCCTGTCATTCCATTCTGCATATTTCATCCCTGAGGACCCTATCCTCAATTCCCCTTCCTATAGCCCGAAATCCCACATTTGTCTATTTTTAGGGTTTGCCATAACTTCCTCAGATTTCACCCAATCACCTTCAATTTTTACCACAGAGTTCCTTTCTGAATTCTGCTTCTTTGTTCCCCTCTGCCAAATTTTCCCATCCTTTCACCCCACTGCTGAAATCCTCATTTTTGCTTCCCTGTCTATCCAACAGTGTCCAAAAAACGAGTCAAACCCCAATTACCCTTCTGATTTTTTCCCAAATCCAAATTTTCCTTTACTGAAGTAGTTCCTGTTTTTGTTTTCCTACCCAAAAAAAAAAAAAATAATAAAATAAAAAAAAAAATCCCTGGTTATGGTTGTCACCCGTGCAGAAGCAAAAACCATGGAGGAAGCCCTTGCAGCCATCCAAGCCAAACTCCAGGATTTGGATGAAAAATTTCTTGGTCTCCATCTTGAACATTCAGCTATGAACAACAAACGGCAGTCCGAGTCTTCAGTAGACAATGGATTCTCTTCTTCCAGCAATTTCCGTGGTCCGAAGCTTGATTTTCCTCGCTTCAATGGTACCGATCCAACTGGATGGATATATCGTGCAGAACAGTATTTCAGTCTGCATAATACTTTTGATGTCAACAAAGTTCAATTGGCATCCTTTCATTTGGAACAGGAAGCTCTTCAATGGTACCGTTGGTACATCAAGGCTCATCCAGAGCCCAAATGGCCAGACTTTTGTCAGCTCCTTTTGCAACGATTTGGTCCTAGTGCTTTTGATGACTTCACAGGAGCCCTCACTAAACTTCGCCAAACTGGCACTGTGAGAGAGTATCAAACCGAATTTGAGAATCTAGCCAACCACACCGAAGGATTGACTGATGAATTTTACCGGAGTTGTTTTATCAGTGGTCTAAAGGATGCCATTCGCTCTGAGGTCAAAATGTTCTGTCCCAACACAATGATGGAAGCACTCGGGTTGGCTAAGTTGGCAGAAGACAAGATTGCAGCCCAGCAACGCTCCAAGCCCACTTTTGTTCCCTTCAGAAATATGGGTTCTCAGCGACCACCTATACCGCAGGCTCCTCGACCGACTCCTATCAAGCGTTTATCTGAAGCAGAGATGCAAGCACGCAGAGAAAAGGGGCTTTGCTATAATTGTGATGAGAAATTCACTCGGGGACATCGATGTGTTCAGCAAAAGCTCTATCTCCTGGATGTGGAATCTCCGCCTGCCTCTGAAATGGGTGACGAAGATCCAGAAACACTGGATGCTCCAGTCGACATTCAGGAACCGCCTATTGACCCTCCGTCTCAAGATGACCACCCAGAGATATCTCTCCATGCTTTAGCTGGAATCACCACCCCCCAAACAATGCGGGTCAGGGGTTACTTCAAGAAGCTTCCTCTTACAATCCTCATTGATTCTGGTAGCACTCATAATTTCATCGACCCTCGGATCGCCAAACAAGCTGATTGTTTTATCCATCCGTGCTCCAACTTTGAAGTCATGATTGCCAATGGGGGTACCTTACCTTGCAAAGGGAAGTGTCGAAATGTGCGTATCTCCATGGGAGATTATATCCTGCGCTCTGACATGTTTGCCTTGCCCTTAGGCGGATGTGATGTGGTTTTGGGAGCTCAATGGCTACGCACACTCGGCCCTATCTTATGGGATTTTGCCGAACTTTGGATGCAGTTTTCCCTCAATGGACACAAACACACATTGACAGGATTACAACCAGGTTCTCTCAGCATCATCAGTTCACATCGCATGGAGAAACTCCTCAAGAAGAGTTCACATGGTGTCATCGCTCAGATCAGTTCCATCCAGATGCAACCATCCGCGGTCTCCACTACTCCCTTGGATCTACAACAAATTCTGAATCGATATACAGGTGTCTTTGCTGAACCAGTGGGATTACCACCTTCCAGGCCAGAAGACCATCGTATTCAGCTCCTTCCTGGCAGCGTTCCTCCCAACATCAGGCCCTATCGCTACCCATTTCACCAAAAAACAGAGATTGAAATGCTCGTGCGGGACTTATTGAAGCAAGGTATTATTCGCCCAAGCACTAGTTCCTTTTCTTCTCCAGTTATTCTTGTCCGCAAAAAAGATGGGTCATGGCGCCTCTGCATTGACTTCCGAGCACTTAATCAAGGATAAGTTTCCAATTCCTGTTGTTGATGAGCTTCTTGATGAGCTTCATGGGGCTCACTTTTTCTCCAAGTTGGATCTTCGTTCTGGGTATCATCAAATTCGGGTTCATGAGGAGGATATTCCTAAAACAGCTTTCCGCACACATGATGGCCATTATGAGTTTTTGGTCATGCCCTTTGGCCTCACTAATGCTCCTTCCACATTCCAGGCCTTAATGAATAAAATATTTCGACCCTACTTGCGGAAATTCATTCTGGTATTCTTTGATGATATCCTCATCTACAGTAAAACATGGGATGAACATCTCCAGCACCTGGATCTTGTCATGCAACTTTTCTCTGACCATCATCTCCATGCCAAGCAGTCTAAATGTGTTTTTGGACAAAATGAAGTTGAGTATCTCGGGCACATTATCTCAGCACAAGGGGTTCGCGTGGATCCTGCCAAAATCGATGCCATGAACAATTGGCCACATCCTCAGACACTCAAGAGCCTTCGTGGTTTTTTGGGGTTGACTGGCTACTACCGCAAGTTTGTCAAGGATTATGGGAAGATTGCAGCTCCATTAACTGCCCTATTGAAAAAAGATGCTTTTACATGGACACCTGCTGCTCAGTGTGCATTTGACAAACTAAAACAAGCTATGTGTACTACACCTGTGCTAGCTATGCCCGATTTTTCCAAGCCCTTCACGATTGAGAGTGATGCTTGCGGCAATGGACTTGGTGCTGTTCTCCTTCAAGATGAACACCCCATTGCATTCACCAGCAAAGCCCTTTCCGGTAAGAATTTAGCTGCCTCTACCTATGAGAAGGAAATGATGGCTATTTTGCATGCAGTACAGAAGTGGCGACCATACCTATTAGGGAATCATTTCTGCATCAAGACTGATCACCAGAGCTTGAAATATTTCTTGGACCAGCGTGTCTCCTCCCCGGCACAACAGAAATGGGTTAGCAAACTCATGGGTTATGACTATGAGATCACTTACAAGAAGGGTAAAGACAATATTGTGGCAGATGCTCTTTCTCGTACATTTGATGCCCAAGGTTCTCTTTCAGCTATTTCTATGCCTGTTCCAAATTGGTTGCAATCTGTTCAACAGGGTTATGTCAATGACTCTTCCTTATCTCAGATCATCCAGCGCTTGACCAACAATCCTTCTGCGGTCCCACATTACTCTTGGGATGGTGCTTCTCTGCGATACAAGGGTCGTCTGGTGCTTCCCCAGAGCACAGATCTCCAACAGGCTGTCTTCTATGAACTCCATGCTTCTCCATCAGCCGGGCACTCTGGGTTCCTCAAAACATATGAACGAGCACGGCGTAACTTCTTTTGGCAAGGCATGAAAAGGACAATTCAACAGATGGTGGCCGAATGTGATACCTGTCAGCGCAATAAGGGTGAAACAACACTCCTTCCAGGATTGCTTGAACCCTTGCCCATACCTACACGGATTTGGACAGATATTTCTATGGATTTCATCGAAGGGCTCCCTAAATCTGGCGGAAAGACAGTGATTCTCATTGTGGTTGATCGTCTCTCCAAATATAGTCATTTTTGTGCTCTCAGCCACCCCTATACAGCCTCCTCCGTCGCTCAAATTTTTATGGACCAGATCTTTCGTCTTCATGGCATCCCTTCTTCCATTGTCTCGGATCGTGATGCGACTTTCACTAGTCATTTTTGGACAGAACTATTTCATCACACTGGCACCAAATTGAAGATGAGTTCAGGGTATCACCCACAAACAGATGGTCAGACTGAAATTGTTAATAAATGCTTGGAAACTTATCTTCGTTGCTTCACCTCGGAACAACAACATCAGTGGGCAAAGTGGCTTCCTCTCGCTGAATGGTGGTACAATACCTCTTACCACACTGCCTCCAAAATGACCCCATATGAAGCAGTCTATGTTCAGGCACCTCCAGCTCTTCTTCCATACACCCCCACCAGTTCACCAGTTCAGGAAGTTGACAGGGTCCTTCGCAACCGAGATCAGATTCTTCGCATTTTGCGGGACAATCTTCACATGGCAAGGAATCGCATGAAGCAACAAGCTGATCAGCACCGTTCAGAGCGCACCTTTCAAGTCGGCGATATGGTTTTTCTTCGTCTCCAGCCGTACAAGCAATCCTCTTTGAAACTCAAAGGACGTCATAAGCTCGCTCCAAAGTTCTATGGGCCATATCGAATTCTTCAGAAGATTGGGTCTGTCGCTTATAAATTGGAACTTCCTCCTTCTTCCCGCATTCATCCAGTCTTTCATGTCTCTTGTCTAAAGAAAGTTCTTGGCACCAACATCAGCGGCCAAACGATTTTACCGGAACTGGATAATGAAGGATCCATCCTTTTGGAGCCAGAGGCCATCCTCAATCGGCGCACGCGTCAGCTTCGCTCTCGCTCTATCACAGAGGTCTTAATTCAGTGGCACGGCATGCAACCAGAGGATGCTACATGGGAACCACTCCTTCAGATTCAACAACAATTTCCACATCTACAGCTTTGAGGACAAAGCTTTTTTTCAAGGGGGAGGGGATGTTAGGAACCCATGTCTTTACTTTGTTAGTATGTTGTTATTGGACGCATATGCTTTGTAAGTCGTCCCGTAGTATTTGTTAATCAATAGTTTGTGTTATTGTGTTGGCGCATATGCTTTGTAAGTCGCCCGTAGTATTGTTGATCCATAGTTTGTAACGGCCCATGGTTTCGACCCATAGTATTGGCGCCTAGAATTAGTATATAAGTGGGTGTTGAGACCTATGAAGGCACCGTGAAGTTATTTGTATTGAGCTTGCTCAAAGGAGGTTGCCCCCTCGAAGTGGCCCGTGATCAATACAAAGTGATTCTGAGTTCTGTCATTTCTGCTATTTCGCATATTTTCATTAAGTAATTGTTGCAGGTGCCTCACACATATATACTAACTATTGACAACTCCTCATGTGCCCACATTGGAGTCTCCTTCCCTAGATCAGTGCCCATGCACTCAGTTAGACTCAACTAGATTCATTTGACTGACTATTGACTATTGTGACTACTGCCACTGGTTTGGGTGATGTCTCCAATGCTATCCAAGCCACACATTGAGGATAATTTTAATGAACTTAGAGGAATTCGAATTTATTTGATTGTATTTATTTATTATTCATTATTCAGAGTTCCATCTCACAACTGATGTATGATACAACAATTTTTGTCATTTCTTGTGCACGAGTGATTATTGAATCTCCATTTCTTATTCTTCTTTCTGCACTTATTGAGTGAGTTTTAGTTAGGTATGCTATTGTTGAGTGATCCTAATCCTAAAATATCACATGGTATCAGATCTGACAACAACTATTCGAATTACAGCAGCAACAATTGCAGCAATTCCTTGAGCAACTGTATTTCATTGAGCACCAGAAGCCTCTAGGTTTCCACAGCAAATCCTGGTTCTATTTCCTTGAATTCACTGGAGTAATCCACTGAGGTCTATCTAGGTGTGAAGGACCCAATCACATGTGCTCAGTGTCCTAAGGAAGTGTTCAATTTGAATTGCAGCAGATCTCCATTTTTTATAATTCTCATTTGTTTTGTAGGAATCTCCTCTTATCAACTTTGAATTCTTCAGTATCATGGATCTCAAGTTGAATTCATTCAACTAATTCGAATGGAAGGGAAATATGGACATCTTCTTGAAGTTGAAGAGCCTTTCCAGAGTGGTGAATGGATCTGCAGTTGAGCCCACTGGTGCAATAGCGAAATCCAAGTACTTAGACAAGCTTGATGAAGCAGTAGGACTGCTGCTACTTAGCATTTTTGAAGACCTACACTTTCATGTTATCGATTTGAAGACTCCAAAGGAGGTTTGGGACAAGCTCAAATCCCTCCTTGGCCAGAAAGATGATTTGAAGGGTCATAAAATAGAAAATGAGCTCATCTCCTTGAGCCCAAACAGTTTGGAAACTACCATTGAGTGTTTGAAAAAATTCAAGAGCTTGATTTCACAATTGAAGATGTATGGGATTGAGAAGGAAGAAAAACAACTCATCCTTTCCATATTTTCGAAGCTAGGCCCTGATTATTCAGTGTTTGTTTTGACCTTCCAGTCAACAAAGTTGTCCATTCCAAAATGGAAATTTCCTTCACTTGAAGACTTCATCCAATCTCTCACACTTGAGGAGGAGAAGCTAGTGCACATGGGAGTGATAAAAACCAAATTGGATTCAGCTCTTGTAGCCACTGAGTAAAGGAGAGCGAATGGTAATGGAAAACCAAAAATTTCTGATAGGAAGTCGAATGACCAAAAGCAGAAGGAGGCTACAAACTCATCATAAGGAGTCTTGAATCCTAGGAAGAACAAGTCATCTCAAAAGGGAAAATCCAAGTGCACATACTGTAATCAAGGATACCACCCTGAGAGCTCATGTATGAAGAAGACCATAGATCTCATGGATTCACTTCTTGAAAAAAATAATCTTCCAGTACGTGTCCAGTACTTGCATGTGCTAACAAGAAAGAGAGTGAACCATCTGGATCTGAAAACAAAGAGAGATGCCATGCCCTCATGGCAGGTGCATCAACTAAATCCTCCTTCCTCATAGATTCTGGAGCATCAAGACACATGTCTTCCTCCAAGGATATCTTCACTAGATTCAAAGCTACCGTTGGACCATCCATCATGTTGGGGAATGATTCAAAGCTACCGTTGGACCTCTGAGGGCATTGGAAGAATCAAACTTGATAATGGGTACTTCTCAGATGTGCTCTATGTCCCTATATTGACTGCAAATCTTCTTTTAGTATATCATATGACCCATACTGGAGAGCCCAAGAGGGTGATCTTCTCTCCAAATGAGGTCAAAATTCAAGACATGGTATCAGGTTCTACTATTGCAAAAGGTGTTTCAAATCATATGTCGAAACTCTATGAGTTCTCCCATTTTATACCTCTCTCTAAATAGTCTTCTCTTCACACTCATGCAAATGAAGAGAGTAGGATATGTCATAAAATATTTGGGCATCTTGACTACAAACATTTGCAGAACATGCAAACTCAAAATTTGGTTAAAGATCTACCCAATATCAGATTTTCCCAAGGCACCTGTAAAGGTTTCTTGAATGGAAAAAATCCAACAAGGAAGGTTGAGGAAATGAAGAATCAGAGAGTAGAGTGAATGCTAGATCCAGATCCACAAGAACCTGAAGATATAGCACCTATTGTTTCAAATCCTATTGCAAAGTGGGCCACCACCATTGTTGGATACACCAGTGATCTTGATGAAGATACACCATCATCATGTCATATTTCATTTGGTAAAAATCTCACCCATGTTGGTTCAAAGGAGATGTCAAATAACTACATACACATTCATGGAGTTGATCCTACCTCAGTTGGTGTGGATCACATGTTCAGATTGATATTCACATTTTTGGATTTGTTCCCACCATGTTTGGTCAAAAGAGCAAGTTTGGAAGTGGTGATAAGAAAGAGAGCAAAGCTTCATCACATGAGACTTCAGATTCAGAATTTGGAAGTGATGATGAGCAAGAGAGAAAAGCTTCATCACATGAAAGTTTAGATTCATAGTTTGGAAGTGTTTATGAGCAAGAGAGAGAACCTTCATCACATGACAGTTCAGATTCAGAGTATGAGAGTGAAGATGATGAAGAGCGAATGCTAGATCTAGATCCACAAGAACCTGAATATCTAGCACCTATTATTGAAGATGAGTGAATGGAAGACCAGGATCCAGATCTTTCTCTTGATGATCCTCCTCTTCCTAGATGGGAAGCCACTACTCTTAGATCTGCTGGAGATCTTGTGGGAGATCCACTTGATTAAGGGAGGACCATATCTGATTATCAGAATGGAAGGTTTCATCCTTCTCACATTACTGATTCATTTACTTCTGATAGATCCTTGTTTAGTGGAGAAGTCCACTTACCATTTGGGGTGAGTGATGTACATGATTGATCATCCTACCATAGTCTATCTTGAGGGGGGCTTTCTTCCCACTGGGTTTTCCCCTTTTCCTCACTTTATTTATTTGGATTGTTGTACGGGGTGACCTTTGGTATCAGTTAACATGGCCCTACTACCATTTCAATTGTTCTTCATAGTATATATTGCGGGGGGGGGGGGGGGGTGTTGGAATATTCTCACCATCATTTTTATATTTTGCATGTCTGCATGCAAATCTGCATGCATCCAGTCATCTGCATGCATACTCATGCATTTCCATGCATCCAATCATCAATATGGTAGTCTCCCAACACCTAGTCCTTATTTTGCATCCCCCAAGAGCCTGCTTCTGCTCTGTTTTATCCCTCCTAGCCACTGATGCACCCGTGTTTTCATCACTGGAGTACAAGTGCGCCCTCTTCCACCTATTTAGGAGTTACTTCAATTAGTTCCATGAATAGTGGATCTGTTCCTTGTTTTGGGGATTGATTACTAGTTTAACTGAATAAACCACTTAGATAGACCTCCAAAGAGACTAGATCAGCTATACTGACTACTGACAGCTCCTCATGAACCCACATTGGAGTTTCCTTCCCTAGATTAGTGCCCATGCACTTAGTTAGACTCAGTTAGACTGACTATTTGACTATTGTGACTACTGCCACTGGTTTGGGTGATGTCTCCAATCCTATCCAATCCACACATTGAGGAGAATTCGAATGAACTTAGAGGCATTCGAATTCATTTTATTGTATTCATTATTCAGAGTGCCATCTCACAGCTGATGTATGATACATCAATTTTTGTCATTTATTGTGCATGAGTGGTTATTGAATCTCCATTTCTTCTTCTTCTTTCTGCACTTCTTGAGTGAGTTTTAGTGAGGTCTGCTACTATTGAGTGATCCTAATCCTAAAATATCACACAAACATCAAAGGAAAAAGACGACAAACCACGTCTTCATGTTGTACGTTCATAGTCTGAACGACCAAAATAAACTTGTCTACATGAACCTCGGTTGGTTCCTTGTTATCCAGATTAAACTTCATAAGAAGTTTGTTTGAATGTTTAGGCAATGGATGTTGTGCACCAGGAACTGCTACAACACTCATCCTAATCCATGGGAGAGAAGGATTTGGTGGAGGGTTAGGTGGATTACCTCCTCCACCAAGTGCATTTCCATCCATATTATCTTCTTCGGAATCCAAAGAACTACTATGATTGAAAGGCCTTGGAGTATCAGGTGGGGATTCTGGAGGTGATGGTGGTTGACCAAAACCACCTAAAGTAATCAAATTACATGAGGTATGTGTTCGGGTAGTTCCCCTAAGATGAATTCTAATTTGGTGACTTGGAGTTCCTGGCTGTAAAATATCAGCTTCTGATTTTTCTTGATCTATTGTGGTTAACTGAGTATTATGTCGATGTCGTCGAGGTAATATGTAATATAAAGGTGACAGAACAATTTGATGAGCATAATCCCTAGTGAGTATACGTCGTGATTCTTCTAAGGAACGAATATTATGTTTAGTGGTGTAAGGAGAAATATTATGGCCTCTCTCTAAAATATTCATTAAAGTATCGCTAAACGGAGAACTGCCAAGTTCAGTCTGTGAATTAATCACCAAGCCAGGAGTAATGATGTTCTGGGAATCAGTTTGTAATGGAGGGTATCGACTGGTTGAAGGATTATAGTTTATGTTTTCATCCATTAATCATTTTCAATCCCTCCTTCTAGCGCCATTTTGTTTGTGCTAGAAATAGTCCCTAGACTACAGAGGGAACAAGCTAGTACAATCTCAAAGTAATAAACAGAAAATAGGTTTTTTTTTTTTATAATTTTGTGGTTTGAGGGTTTCATATTCAAGAAGATAATCTATCAATCAACAAATGCAAAAACTCAATCATGTCATAACATCAAAGTACTGAGAAAGTGTAAGATGATAAACATAAATACTAACATTTGTTTTCACTGGTTCAATCCACAATACATGAGCATTCACATGAGAAAAACTTTAAACAAGGAATCAAATCATATATTGAGTGATTAGAATGACCATAAAAAAAATCAGTGAGGAAGGTATAGTGGCTTATGTTCATATATATATATCAGTCTCAGTCTTTCAAAACTTACATCAAAAGCAATTGCATCAGTCTAAAAGTATATCTCAATGCTCTAAGCTAATGCTCCAGGCTCTATATTGCTTCTTGAAACAAAAATCGAACCACAAAACTGTATGTTTGTCTTCTTTTTATCATTAAAAAAGTGGAGTAGTTCCATAACTACCTTCTAGGTTGAGCTTTGAAGCAGTTACATCAATTATTTACATGCTAACTCAAATCTTTAAAGACAATTAACCAAAAATAACAAATAGGACTCTGGAAATTTGGTGAATTTCTGAAAAATGGGTCTCACAAACTCCTCCATATCTCTCGATCCATGACACCTCTGCGAAAAATGAGAGAGGTTTTTTAAATGAGTCCATGATGAAAAACAACCTCTCTTGGTTTTTAAAAATTCCTTTCCAATTAATCGGAAGATGTGCCGAAAATTTGTGACTAAAATAGTAAACTATTAAATATTTTAAACCCTAAAAAATAGGCCACAAAGATGAATTAGAATCTTCCAAACTATGATATATGTTTCAAAACTAAGAGAGGTTTTTTTAAATGAGTCTATTGTGGACAAACACCTCTCTTGTTTTTCTCAACTCATTTCATCAGCTCGTAATCCACGCTAAATTTGAATGACCAAAATTGGGAAAAACAGAGCATAACTATGCATTTCTGTCCCAAATGGAATATTCAACTTCTTAAAAATAAACTCTTCTTCCTCTTTAGTTATGGATTCTGCATCTGAGAATGAAAACAATGAAGTCATTTCCTGTTTAACATTTGAATGATTTCTTGGTCTATCAACATTTCTTATTCTGCAATCTTTTCACATTCCTTAACTATTTCAAAAATCATTTCATGCTCCTTCTCTGTATTTGTCTGAATCTCCTTTGAATTTAACTCTGCTTACCTAAAGAATATTCAATGATGGTGACCTTCTATTCCTTCAGCTTAGGTTCTAAAATCCTTCTCATATTCAGTCTGAGTCTATTGGTGGCTCTGATTTTGGGTTTCCATTTAGTCTCTTTAAGCTTTGTCAAATATTTAACATCAACATTAAAATCTGGAATGCGGAGCATCTTCTCTTTAATACTTACAACAGGAAGAATTAGGGCTGAGCTCCCTTTCTAAAAAATGCAACTGTGAATTACTTCTTTCGAGCTAGCAGCTTCTTCTTTGTCAGTAGGAGTAATATCTTTCTCTGAATTATCTCCTGAGATATGTTCATGTTGTTCTTCAAGCATGTTTTTTGGCTCTACATCATTGGGGTTTTTAAACTTTTCATGTACATCAATGTTCTACAAATCATTTTGTATTACATCCTTCTCTGCATTTCTTTTAAACTTCTTCACAAAGCTAAACTGCTAGGATCGATTAGAGTATATGATTTGGACTTTGCGTTGTGGGAATGCCTCAACATGCAAATTTGACATATCATCTCAAAAATGAAAGTTAAAGTTTGGACATAGCATTATAATAGACTTAAGTAAGTATTTTTGAAGACTTTAAAAGAAATATAACATTTAATATAAGCCACTAAGGATATAAATCAATTAAAACAAAAACCATAACATAAAAATTAAAAAGACAATAAAAATTATAAAAATGAAAGGGAAATAAAGAACAAACAATTTAAAAGAAACACATAAAAGTGGGGAACAATTTCAGTGTTAACATCTAGCTCCTACTGAGGGATGATATCCTCCTTGTGAGGTTTCAAGAACCTATAGACCTTGTGCCTTATTCATTGGGTGATGGAGTCATTTGTATCTGGTTCCCAACCTACCATTCATTGCTAACCAAAGGCTGCAACTTGTTTTTCCAATCAAAATCTGAACCTTGTTCTGCAAACTGAGGTTACTCTGCAACTGATAATAAGAAGCGCCAGTGCTCCAATTGCGCTATGGAGTCTTATGTTGATCTACTATAAGCCAATATGCTGAAAAGGAACTAAGAAAAATAAACAGACACACTGTAAACTGAAACCATGCTTAAGAGATGAGCTTATTTATATACATCTCCTACTTTACTAACCAATTCATTTGCTTGATCAAGTGAAGACAAACTTCCATCTCAACCACACAAGCAGTTGACTAACTAACCAGGATTCTCGAATTTGCTTTGTCAGAATAATTTTTTTAAATTAAACAACAATAGATCACAAAATTGAACTCCACATTTGCAATGAGACCAAAGCAGAAAATTGGAATTGATGAACTCCTCTAAATATGCAGCGACCGGATCATAGAATTCATGATGATTTACCTCTTCCTGCTTATTGAGCTGAAGGAGATACTTCCGTGTATTATCGGTTTTCATTGCTCCATTGCCACTCTTTTTAACTTTTGGATCAAGAATGGAAACTAAAGGATGTTCAATCTGCTTCTCAACCTTTGATGGAGGAAAAAATATAACGGACTGATCTGATAACCTCATAGCATCTCCCTTAATGCCTGGGTCAAATTCATATTCATCATATATAGGATGATTTGAAAAGGAATTAGCATGAGCTTCCACTTCTTTTTTATGAAAAATATCATCAAACGGAAGCAATTCTTCTTGCACATGATTATTGCATGCTCCAAAATCAATGGATACATTCTAAAAATTTTCCTTAATAAACTTATGATCTTGAATGTGTGATATAAAAGACAATTGCAAGGGGTTGAGAAATTGTTGACCATGATCACCTTTTTCAATTTCAATCTCCACCTGAATAAAAGAGTTTGAAATTTTTTCTTCAAGAACTAACTCTTCTTTAATTTCTTTTTCAACAACATCTTTATAAAATTCATCACATGAGGAACATTCTACTATCTGCTGAATACATGATTCAAACTGTTCACAACAATCTTCTAAAAGGAGATCAACTGGATAAATTCTCTTTCAATAAGCATAAAAGACATCATGGAAATCTTTTAATGATGAGATGCTAGAGACGAGAAGAGACCTATACCACTGTCTGGAATCTCCTTCCAAGGAGTACATAAACATTTTCAACAATACATCCTCATGATGAATATCGAGCTAGTCCATGTATTGATGAACATCAATACATGCGCACTCCTCTCTCTCAACTACTCCTCCTCCACTTGTGCCCACTCCTCTCTCTCAACTATGTGAGTTGGATGTGTGAGTGAATTAGCAAATAGAGTGATGCAACCACTCTATTTATACTTTAACTTGACCTGCCTTTTACCCTAACTAGGCCGACCTCCCTTAGGAGAGTCTAATAACCCATTACCACTTGACACTAGGATGACCCCACTAGGGGAGTCTAATAACCAATGAAAGACACAACTCCGGGGTCTAATGCCCCGTCATACATGGGAGGATGGACCTCAATGACTTTACATGACCCAAGTACAATAATGAATTCTCCGACTGGAGGAATAAACATCTCTGTCGGAGGTACAACAATAAAATATAAATACAATATAAAATATATAAGTGAATACATTCCAAAGTTACAAATACATCAACACTCCCTCTTAACTAGGAAGGTATTCTCTTGACACATGAATCAATACATATAGGCACAAGTCTTCAATACTGGAGCTGGATCATCAACACTGGATCATTGGAGCCTCATCATCACTGCTACTGTACTCGTCATCTTGATCACTGGTGCTATCTCTCAATTCTACTCGTCATAGGAAGTTCTGTAGAGCCAACCCTTTTTCATGCTGGATGTAGGCCTAGCATCCATGTAGGTCTTCATCATCTCTGCGAGTGGCCCATCCGTCGGAATATCGAGACTGATTATGTGCATCTGCAAAACCTGAAAAGAGCATCCCATGACTGATTACGAGCTACTACTCAACCGTAAGATCTCCCAGGACTGATTACATGTGACCAAGCAAAACCTCGAAAGAGCATTCCAGGACTGATTACGAGCTTACTGCTCAACCTATAGGATCTCTTAGGGAGCGATTATATGCGAACAATCAAAACCTCGAAAGAGCATCCCGGGACTGATTACGAGCTTACTCCTCAACCTATAGGATCTCCCAGGGAGCGATTATATGCGAATAAGCAAAACCTCGAAAGAGCATCCCAGGACTGATTACGAGCTTACTGCTCAACCTGTACAATCTCCCAGGGAGCGATTATATGCGAACAAGCAAAACCTTGAAAGAGCATCCCAGGACTGATTACGAGATTACAACTCAACCTATAGGATCTCCCAATACTAATTACATGCGAACAAGTAAAACCTCGAAAGAGCATCCCAGGAATTATTACGAGCTTACTACTCAACCTATATGATCTCCCAAGGAGCGATTATATGCTACTACACAACCTGCAACATATCCATGGCCACAAAGTATCATCCAGATACTCATGATCATACTGATCATCCTCGCACGAAGCATCATGCGGATGCTCATGATCATACGGATCATCATCATACATAACATGATACGGATGTTCATAGCGGAGCATCGTCCGGATGCTCTTCACACAAAACTTACCTCCACAGCCATGGGGAGGACCCTCCTACCACCATGCTTGGAAGGGCTCCTACATCTGTGTCCCATCACTTCCTCCTGGAATTATCTTCAATCTGAAGAACACCAAGCCTTTTTATGAAGTACTCGAACTTCACCCTGGCTAGTGGCTTGGTCAACACATCTGCTATCTGCTCGTCCGTCACAACATACAAGATCTTCACT
The DNA here is from genome assembly GCA_027924585.1 of Larix kaempferi. Classification (NCBI taxonomy): domain Eukaryota; kingdom Viridiplantae; phylum Streptophyta; class Pinopsida; order Pinales; family Pinaceae; genus Larix; species Larix kaempferi. The sequence continues at coordinate 12,286,497 of BSBM01000088.1, read as the reverse complement.
GCTCCTCTCTGCACCATATCCATGATATAGTGATACTTGATCTTGATATGCTTCTACTAGTCATGGAACACCGGGTTCTCGGACAACTTCACACAACTCTGGTTGTCACAAAAGATACAAGTAGCATCCAACTAGAGATCAAACAAATCAGACAGTAGTTTTCTTATCCAAAATTCCTCACAACTAGCCGAACAAGCTGCGACATACTCTGCTTCGGCTGTACTCAGTACTACACAGGATTACTTCCTGCTAAACCAAGAGATCACCCTAGATCTCATACTGAAGCAGCACCCCGAAGTGCTCTTCCTATCTATAGCACTACCTGCCCAATCTGAATCAACATAACCCTCCTGCTAGTTGACCTTTTGATTTGCATCATACTTGAGCCCATAATCAATCGTACCCTTAAGGTACCTCAGAATATGCTTTACATCAATCAAGTGAACATGTCTAGGATCCGTCAGGAACTAGCTCAAAGTGTTCACAGTAAAGAAAATATCTGGTCTCGTGTTCGTCAGGTACATCAAGGACCCAATCATCTGACAATACATCGTGCCATCAACTGACTCTGATGAAGTAACACTTAATAGCTTCAGTTTCGATGCCATAGGTGTGGCCATGGCCTTGCAAGCCATCATCCCAAACCGATTCACGATCTCTACTGCATACTTTTCTTGTCCAAGGAAGATTCCATCTGCACTCTGCCACACCTCCATACCTAGAAAGTAATGCATCATACCCAAGTCCTTCATCTCGAACTCGACAGCAAGCTTTCTCTTCGTATCAGCAATCAACCCAATCTCACCTGTCACAAACAGGTCATCTACATATAGTAGGAGTATCACTGGATTTCCTTCCTCAACCTTGTAGTAAAGGTTGGAATCCGCTTTACTCTTGGTAAATCCCAAACTAGTCAGGAAGTTGTCTATCCTGTCGTATCATGTCCTGGGTGCCTGTTTCAAATCGTACAAGGCTTTCTTCAATTTGCACACATGTGACTCCCTGTCATGTGTCTCAAATCCGAGTGGCTGCTCCACATACACTTCCTCTTCGACTACACCATTCAAAAAAGCTGTCTTGACATCCATTTGGTGTATCTTCCACTTCATCACTGCAGCCAGACCAAGTACTATTCTGATGGAAGTGTATCTGGTTACAGGTGTAAAAGTTTCTTCATAATCTATCCCTTCTTTTTGGGAGAAGCCACGAGCCAAAAATCTTGTCTTGTATTTCTTTTATGCTACTGTCTGTAGCATGCTTGATCTTGTAGATCCACTTGGAAGTCACAACAGACTTCCCTTGTGGTCTCGGGACCACATCCCATACATCATTCTTCATGATCGATTAGTACTCCTCGATCATGGCATCCTTCCATTACTGCATCCCTGGTCCTAGGAACTTCAGATTCTTCAATATGGGTGAATCCATGAAGATGGGTGTCTAGTTTGGAGGGTCTTATGAGAAAATAAATCTGATTTTTTCATGTTTTTCAACTTTGGGAGAACAAAAGTGATATTTTTGTTTAGAATTTCACTTTTCAGTATAAAAAAAACTTTTAGAGGATTATGTTAGATTTCTATTCATAATTTTTTCAAATTTTTTATATTGAGATTTGATATGTCGATTTGGCAAATGTTTGACAGTGTGGTTTTATAAAATGAAAGGACTAAAAAATAGTCATGTTTTGTTGTGTGCCTAAAATCATTGTTAAACTTGTTTTTTGCAAAAACAAAATACGCTACACCAATCTATACACAATGTATTACTACATGACTATAAGTTTGTAACCAATGAATCTATATACTAATTATTATAGTTTTTTGAATTCGATCAATGAGGAAACCTTGTTGATTTTCAACATGTTTGTTGTTGCGCGACGTTTCTCTCAATTGAATATAAAACTAAAAAATATACGAATACCCTTTTGAGGTAGGCACTCCAATTAACTGCACCATAGTTTTTGCAATTTTTTTGGTGGTGTATTTTAAGTTATGGATTTTTCATTTCAACGCATTTTGAAAGAGATGAAACCAAACTCGACACATGTTAAGAAAAAAAAAATTAAAAATATTAGATCTCACCTATACACAACAAAATCTATACCTACGAAAAGTAGATAAAATGTTGAAACTAATGGTATAAACTCCGACAGTCGATTTCTAGTGTAAGAGATTGTTTTGACCTTTCGAAAATGAAGAAACCTGAAAACTGTGTAGAATCGTGAAGTTTTTAGGTCTCAGAGATTATTCGACCAAATAATTATTTGGCCGAATAATATTTTTCCGTTACAGAACCGTTATCTATAACAAAGGTTGTTCGGCTGAAAAACCAAATGCAAAAACTTTTTCGTCGGCCGAAAAAAAAAATAAAAAAAAAAATAAAAAAATAAATTTACCTTTTCTATATTTATATAAATAAAACTAAATAGATTCATTATTTTTGCACATTTTGTTTTTGCATATGTCTGGTCAAAATATACTTGAAAGAGTTTTCAAAGGAATTTTCTTTCGCAAAATGAGTTTTTTTTTCCAAGGTATTTTTCTTCTTATTTCTTTCCAAGGGGTACATTCAAATAGTGTTTTTTCCAAGGCATTTTTGAAAATGAGTTTTTATTTCAAGGTATTTTTGCAAAGAATTTTTTATTTCAAGGTATTTTTCTCTCTTATTTATTTGTAAAGGGTTTTTTCAAATATTTTTTTTCCAATGTGTTTTTGCAAATAAGTTATTTCTTTGCAAGGGGTTTTTTCAAAGTATTTTTTTTCCAAGATATTTTTGCAAAATACTTTTTTTTTTCCAAAGTATTTTTCCAGGTGGATTTTTCAAAGAAGGTATTTTTCCAAGTGGTGCATTTAAAGAGTTTTTTTTCCAAGCTATTTTTGCAAAAGAGTTTTTATTTCAAGGTATTTTTGCAAAAGATTTTTTATTCCAAGGTATTTTTCCTTCTTATTTCTTTGCAAGAGTTTTTTTCCAAGGTACTTTTGCAAAGGAATTATTTCTTTCTAAGGGGTTTTTTCAAAGAGGTTTTTTTCCAAGATATTTTTGCAAAGAAGTTATTTCTTTGCAAGGGGTTTTTTCAAAGGGTTTTTTTTGCAAGGTATTTTTGCAAATGAGTTTTTTTTTTCCAAAATATTTTTCTAAGTGGTTTTTTTTTCCAAGGGGTACATTCAAAGATTTTTTTTCCAAGGTATTTTTGCAAAGGAGTTTTTATTTCAAAGTATTTTTGCAAAGGAGTTTTTATTTCAAGGTATTTTTCCTTCGTATTTATTTGTAAGGGTTTTTTTCAAAGAGTTGTTTTCCCAAGGTATTTTTGCAAAGGAGTTATTTCTTTGCAAGGGGTTTTTTCAATGAGTTTTTTTTCCAAGGTATTTTTGCAAAGGAGTTTTTTTCCAAAGTATTTTTCCAAGTGGTTTTTTCAAAGAAGGTTTTTTTCCAAGGTATTTTTTCAAAGAAGTTTTTTTTCCAGTGGTTTTTACAAAGAGGATTTCTTTACAAGGTGTTTTTATTTTTTTCCAAGGGGTTTTTTCAAATGAGATTTATTGTCAAGGAGTTCTTATTTCTTTCCAAGAAAGTTTTTTTCAAAGGAGATTTCTTTTTAAGGGTTTTTTTCAAAATAAATTTCTTTCAAATGAGTTTTTCTTCGAAGGACTCTTACAAGATTTTGATAAGGTGAAGTAAATTTCAGTTCATGTTTTTATAAATTTCGTAATTGTTTTTAAATCTTAAATTTTTATTTTTTTCCTTTAAAGTGATGAATCTTTAATTTATCATCTATAGATTAAACAATCATGGGCAATAAGAGAAACCGTCAAAGAAAAAGTGATCGTAAATGTGATGATGATGTTAATAGGGAAAAACAAAAACTCTACATAATGCCAAAAAAACAAGGGTTGCAGAAATGGAAGAGAGAATTATTGAAGATATAAATACATATTTACATGATAATGTTGATGAAATAAAAATTGAAAATATAGTAAAAAAAGAACAAATTGAAGTTGAAGAGACCATTGTTGAAGATGTAAATAGTGATTTACATGCTAATGTCGATGAAGTTAATATTGAAGATCAAGTTCAAGATTCAGAAATTGGACTTGGTATGTATATATCATGTATTTTCCAAAGTCATTTTTTATAATGAATTGTATTTTTGGATATATGTTAAATTAAATTTAACTTGATGTATAGGTACTTTCACCATTGGTGATGAAATGTTAGAAGACATTGATTATGACAAATATGGAGAAAAAATACCCATACATGTTGCACGATATTGTGCTACAAATATTTATGATGATATTCTCAAAGATTATTCAATAGTAGGACAAGCGCAAATTTTGAGATGTTTATTAGTGTTCAAGAAGTTAGAAGGTGATACATCATTATTGGGTGTTCACAAGGTGACAAAAGAGTCGAAATTGAAACATAATGTGATAGAAAATATAGGTGATGCAATAAAAATTTGGAAAATCCAGGAAGAAAGACACCAGTGTTGCACATAGAGCAATTCAGACATCAATTGTTTCAGCTAGTACTAGACAAAATCGTTTGACAACACAACTAACAAAAACAATTCAAACCTCAAGAAAGACATTATACAAACACAACAAATTCAAAATGAAAATAGATGAAAATGATGAACTTGCTTGCTGGCCAATTATTTGTAGACAACCTTACAATGATAGAATGGGAGAAGGTGTTAAAGATATTGTACATAAGTATTGGTTGGCACATGCTCTAGTTTCACCAAATTCAAGGGATGTGATATGACAAAGAGTATCATGAAATGTATATGAAATCCGTTCAAAACATATAATGGAAATGACATAAGTACAATTGTTCAATAAATTCAACGAGGATCATGGAATTAATATGTCAATCACTACATTTGTGCAAAACAAACCATGGTATGTTAGACCTATTATTATATGTGACACATGTTGTTGCCGTTATCATGTGTAATTTCAATTATATTTCGACACGTTTCTTGAATTTGGTAAAATGTTTTGGACAAATTCACCACCTCCTCCCACAATACGTGAATTCATATCTCAAACTCTATGTGAGAGAGATCACGATGAAGTATTTTATAATAAGAAATGTGTCAATGGAAAACATTATCATCGTTGTGGAAATATGGTTTTATTCCACAATAAATCTCCTATCGATAATGATCAGTTGCTGTCAAATGTAATCGTTGATTGGAGAAGATATGAATACAGCAATTATGCTACAAGTTCTAGTGATGCACATTCCAAAAGAATTGATTTGAGAGAAGATAAAATATGTGTGACAGATTTTCTCAAGAAATTTGAAAGTGAAATTTATAAATACACCAAGCATTCACATAGAGCACGATGGAAAGACCTTCAATTCAAACAGTCTCGTGAAATTTTTCCACCCAGAACAATTTTTTGTGTGATTGATTTTGCAGAAAACTACACACTTGTTGCACAAAAAGAGATACAAAGTGAATACTATCATTCTGACAAAGTTTTGATATTTGTCCATGTTATATATAGACATTCTCAACAGGATGTTGATGGAATTGAAAGCACGTGTGACAATCGAGATGTGACTAAAGAATATCACTTTTATATCAGCGATGATCGTACACACGATACACATTTTGTTCAGCATTGTATTGAAAATATTTTCTATGATTCACTAAAAAGACGTGAAGTTAAATTCAATGAACATTGGATATGGTCGGATGGATGTGTGGGACAATTTAAATCTTCACGATCATTTTTTTGGTTATGCCGACTTTATAAAGCATTGACCATTAAACATCACTGGAATTTCTTTAAAACTGGACATGGAAAAGGTGAACATGATGGTGCAGGAGCATGCGTAAAAAGAGAATTTCGAAGATGGAAAATGAACCATTATTCTGCACGATTTCATTCAGCTGCAGAGGTTGTCCAATGGTGTAAATTACATCTAAGCCATAATTATAATCAACAATCAAAAGATGTGCATAGGTATGTACACGATTTTTTTAATTTATATTAATTGTCAATTTAAAAAAATGTACACTAACTTTTAAGTATATGTACACTACCATTAAAAGTTGTCATTTGTGATTTATCATTTATTGTGTAGGTTTTTTTGGCTTGTTGGGGTACAATATATAGATAGATCAATCCCATATGAGGCTAGCACCATACATGGGACTAGAGATTTACACTCTATTCAAACAAAATCCTTCCAAAACGTGTTTGCATTTGACATTAGAAACCAATCATGCTTTTGCCATATTCGCATTGAAAATGTTGAATCTACAGAAGTTTGTGAAAACATAACGAACAACTATGTAAAACATTGGAAACACATAGAGATTAATCCAAAGGTAAAAATGCCACTAGCAAGTGTAGAAGAATTAGAATCAGAAGAAATAGCAATATCATTTGTGTTAATATTTAATATGCTAAGACAGAAAATAACAGCATTACATTCCATTTCACAATAATAACATATACAGGATCACTGAAGAAACAACAAGCATAGCATAAACACAAGAGACAGAGATTTATCCTGGGAAACCCTCATGGGGTAGAAAACCCAGCAAAGCTTCCTCAATATAGATGACCAGCAATATACAAAAATGAAACCCTGAGACATGATCTCCTCCTCCACAATAGCAGACCTCTCCTCCACAAGTGCGCTATCCTCAAGTGAGTGTGTGTGTCAAATGAGGAACACACCTCCTCTATTTATACACTACACTGACATATCTTTTACACAAGTACACGTAGGCTCGTATTTAACCAATGGGTTAAATACCCCACTACAACTGACTGGGCCGACCCCTCTAGGGTGGTCTAATAACCCTTTGACCCACATAACAAATACAGGGCCGACCCCCACTAGGGAAGTCTAATAACCCGAGTTACCACATTCCGACGGAGGAATAAACATCTCCGGATATACAATAAGATCTTTTCGGAGGAATGAAACATCTCTGGAATAATAAAGTACAATTATAATATTCTTTGAAGTTACAATATCTCAACACTCCCCCTTAACGAGAAGGATATTATAACAACATCTGCACGAGCAAGGAGTCATCAACATCATACATGATACATCTATAAATCATCGGAAGCTTTCTTCAATTTGTCTTCATCAGTAACTCAAACAGTTACTGGTATATCAATGTCAACATCATCACGATCATCGGCATCGTCATCACACGATCATCAGCATCGTCATCACACGATCAGCAGCATCGTCATCACACGATCAACATCGTCATCACACGATCAGCAGCATCGTCATCACACGATCAGCAGCATCGTCATCACACGATTAGCAGCACGATCAGCAGCATCGTCATCACACGATCAACAGCATCGTCATCACACGATCAACAGCATCATCATCACACAATCAGCAGCATCGTTATCACACGATCAGCAGCATCATCATCATACGATCAGCAGCATCGTCATCACACGATCAGCAGCATCGTCATCACACGATCCTTCCTTTCAAATTTACTGGATCAATTTCATCACAATCATATTTAAGACTATCGTTCCTTTCAGAATTACTAGATTTACTGTCTAAGGATGATTAGTCCAACCACAATCATATTCAAGACTATCCTTCCTGGATTTACTGTTTAAGGATGATTAATCCAACCACAATCACATTTAAGACTATCCTTCCTGGATTTACTGTCTAAGGATGATTAATCCAACCACAATCACATTTAAGACTATCCTTCCTGGATTTACTGTCTAAGGATGATTAATCCAACCACAATCACATTTAAGACTATCCTTCCTGGATTTACTGTCTAAGGATGATTAATCCAACCACAATCACATTTAAGACTATCCTTCCTGGATTTACTGTCTAAGGATGATTAATCCAACCACAATCACATTTAAGACTATACTTCCTGGATTTACTGTCTAAGGATGATTAATCCAACCACAATCACATTTAAGACTATCCTTCCTGGATTTACTGTCTAAGGATGATTAATCCAACCACAATCACATTTAAGACTATCCTTCCTGGATTTACTGTCTAAGGATGATTAATCCAATCACAATCACATTTAAGACTATCCTTCCTGGATTTACTGTCTAAGGATGATTAATCCAATCACGTGCATTTTGAACCAAGGTCCAAGGACGATGCAGTCCTATCCTCTATTCTCGGAGACACCTGTCTATGGCTCACTTTAGAACTGAAAGTCCAGGGATGATCCAATCCCCTCAAGTCCACCAAGGACTTCATTCTCGAAGACCTCACGTCTACGGCTCTCTTTAGGACTGAAAGTCCAGGGATGATCCAATCCCCTCAAGTCCACCAAGGACTTCATTCTCGAAGACCTCACGTCTACGGCTCTCTTTAGGACTGAAAGTCCAGGGATGATCCAATCCCCTCAAGTCCACCAAGGACTTCATTCTCGAAGACCTCACGTCTACAGCTCTCTTTAGGACTGAAAGTACAGGGATGATCCAATCCCCTCAAGTCCACCAATGACTTCATTCTTGAAGACCTCACGTCTACGGCTCTCTTTAGGACTGAAATTCCAGGGATGATCCAATCCCCTCAACTGTCCACTAAGGACTTCATTCTCGGAGACCTCACGTCTACGGCTCTCTTTAGGACTGAAAGTCCAGGGATGATCCAATCCCCTCAACTGTCCACTAAGGACTTCATTCTCGGAGACCTCACGTCTACGGCTCTCTTTAGGACTGAAAGTCCAGGGATGATCCAATCCCCTCAACTGTCTTCTCATCTATACAGGTACAAATATCCAAGAGCATGTATCACATCAAAACATGTATACATCACTAATCAAAACATGTATACATCTAGCATGTATTCTCACTAATACATCTAACATCAAAACATGTATACATCACTAATCCAAACATGTATACATCACACCAAAACATGTATACATCTAGCATGTATAATCAAAACATGTATACATCACATCAAAACATGTATACATCTAGCATGTACTCTCACTAATACATCTAACATCAAAACATGTATACATCACTAATCAAAACATGTATACATCTAGCATGTATTCTCACTAATACATCTAACATCAAAGGCATGTATAAGTAAAACTAAGTATTCTAAGTATAAGAGTCCTAGATCTAAATATTTCTAAGTATCTAGGTGTAGAGAATAGGTTACCTCATCATCGACCTTGTTGTTCGATGAGACAATCTCATCATCAGTGACTATACTACTCCCCTTTCGAGGAGGGTCCTTGTGAACTACACCAAGCTTGTCTCGGAAGTATTCAAATTTCACTCGAGACAGAGGTTTGGTTGGTAAATTCTTCACTTGAGGTAGAGGTTTGGTTAGTACAAATTCAAACTTTATAGTTCCTTTCTGTGTCATATCTTGTTAGTTCCCTATGTTCTTTGACTTATCATGGAACACTAGATTCTATGTCATCTTGATACAACTCTATTTATCACATAGGATCACAGTTGGTTCCATCTCTAAGTCAAACAATCCTGAAGACAAACTTCTTCACAGCTAGCAGAGCAAGTAGCCATATATTCTGCTTGTGCTGAGAGCCACACTAGACTGCTTCCAGCTAAACCACGAGATCATGGCTAATCCTAGACAATAACATCCTCTCGATGTGTTCTTCCTGTCTGATACACTTTCTTCCCAATCAATCATTTGAGTAGCCACCTAAAGTCATGATCTCCAAGATAGCATAGATCAAAGTCTATCGTATCCTTTAGGTGCCTCATCACATGCTTTGCAACTATCATGTGAACACATCTAGTTTCTACTAGATACTGATTCAAGGTGTTCACAACAAAGCATATATCTAACCTAGTATATGTTAGATACATCAATCACCCAATAATTTGACTGTACAAAGTTATATCCACTAACTCTGATGAGTCATCCCTTAACAGATTCAAGTTGGAATCCATAAGAGTGGCCATTCCAACACCTCAAGTCCTTTTAATATTTCTCATCATACTTTCCCTGGTTGAGAAAGATTCCTTCTGAGCCTTTCCATACTTCCAAAAACTAGGAAGTAATGCATCAAACTAAGATCTTTCATTTTTATTTCTACATCCATCTTGTTAGATGGTTCTACTGAAATAAACCTCAACATCATTCGAACTATGTGGTGAGTTCCTTCTTGCATCCAGTTCATCTGTGTCTAGAAGCCATATTCAACCTTGTGGCAAAGGTTGTGATCCATATCACCCATGATGATCATTAAGCTCATGAATTTATTATCGATCCTGGGTACCCATACAGAACCTAATTCACACTTCTTCTTTAGTTGCACCATTAAGAGAATGGTCTTATCTATCCACTTGGAGCAAACATCTTATCATGATTCTCTTCCTCTTTCTAAGAGAATCTTCTAGCCATGAGCCTTCTATAGTGTGTTTGATTTGTAAATCCTTTTGTTGAACATCCATTGCTTGTTAATTGTTCATCATGATCTTTCCTACAAATCAAAATTAAGTACATGATTAGTAATACTTCATAATCATCAAATCACGTTGACATGATAACCTATTATGCATACAGATATCATTTTCATAGTTATGCGACTATCTTGACCAATACTTTGGCACAACACTTTCCCATATCCTGTATGCATACAGTGGCTATCTAGATGCCTTCCATCTCTACCAGAACATACTATCGAGAGTGTGCATAGCTCTCAGCATGTCAGCAAAGAGGTTTCATTCTAGACAAGCAACAATGGAATGTTTGTCCAACTTACCAATCATATGCATATTAGTAGTATACTGTTCAATGCTCTATGAATGTTTACACTCAGCATCATATATTCTAGGAATACAAATATGCATACAACCTATTACAGGCAATATCATTTACTATTTCAAATAACAACTCAAATACTTATCTTTTATGTTTGTGTGGTTGCCTCCCGCTTGATCTTCTGTATGTCTTTTGAACTTCTATTCATTCTGTACCACTGTGCATGTTCAAGTGTCATCCTCATGATCTCATACACAAACATACACCCATTAGTATGTTCTAAATGTTATCAAAACATTATAGTTCTAAATAATCTTGAAAATGTATAGTCATGATTATAGTTAATAAACATTAGTATTCAAGATTTCAGGGAAGTCTTCTTTTACTCATGCATATCATCAATCAAGATAAAAGACATAATATGCATAATCCCTTGATTACTAACTTTATGAATAAGCATAACCAATCATACCAAGTATACTTACATAAGGGATCCTAACACAAGGTAAGATTCATGGGAAACATACCTGGATTAGTATACCTACTTAGTTATGTACAACATACCTAAACAATCTCTTCAATGATTTAGAGATCCTGAGCTAGAACCTGCATGTCTCATAGGTTAAGCATAATATAACAAAGTCATACATACCTCGTAAGTAGAACAAATATTATGGATGAGTCTTTGTCTTCATGTTTTCATGGTCATGGAACCTAATTTGTCTTTTGTGATGTACCTGTATCTTGTTAGCAAACAACATCAACCTCACACAACACCATAATGCATTAGTACAATCATATAGCCCTAATCAATGAATGTCTTCGATCATTCACATGCATTCATATTGTTACTAGGGTGATAAGACAATTCTAACATTAATCAAGATTGTACTTAATAAATAACATGAAGACAAAACACATTATGAACTTAATCAAGAATCAGATTTCAAGACATACCTGAACCTCCTTAAGTCATACCTATCGAGACTTCTTGTAGTCTTCTTATGTAAGGCCTTAGCCTCAACTCCCCCTGAAACTTGATCTAGAGCTTGATTAGGGTTTGTTGGAAAAACCCTAAAAATTCAATCTTTGACTTTCACACTTCCGAATGAATGGAAGGATGTGTCTTGTTGGGCTGATCAAACTAGCATACTTCAATTTTGAAATCTCCAAAAATTTGACCCCTCAAAATTGCTTTTGAAACTTCTGGATGTTCTGGACAGGATCCACAAACTAGGGTTTGATGAAGCCCACCCTTCTTCTCAATGAAAAGGTTTGATCCAAGGCTCTAAACTCTTATTTTTCTGAGGAGCTTCCAGCCGTGGTTACAGACTTCAAAAATTCCAACCTTTGCTGAAGCCCTAATTTTCCATCTTTCCGATCAAGATCCCGAGCTAGGGTTTAATCAAGCCCAGTCTTCTACCCAACCAAAAATTCGATCTTGGTCTCTGAATTTCAATTTTCCTGAGTAGCATTCAGCCATGGATTCCAATTTCAAGAATTCTAACTTTCTCCGAAAACCTAAATTCCGGAAGCCATGAATAAAGGTGGTCCAAAAATAATTCTGTTTTGACAGAATTATGTACCTGATTGTTTCTGCTATAACTCTGAAATTTTTGCTCCACAGGGTCTGAAAACTTTTTCTGCAGTAGTCTGACCTGTCATCTTTCCATCCTGATAGGTCTGACCTCAATTGGATTTTCTGAGAGAGAGTTATGCCAAGTGTCGCAACGTGACCTGTTTATGGGATAAAACAGTAGAGCGAACTTGTACGGCGTGCCACGTGTCACTGTTTGAACTTCGGCCTCTGAAAACTTTTCCTGAGATAGCTCGCCCTGTTATCTTTCCATATTGACAGGTCTGACATCAATTGGACTCTCTGAGAGAGAGTTATGCCAAGTGTCGTAACGTGACCTGTTTATGGGATAAAACAGGAGAGCGAACTTGTATGGTGTGCCACGTGTCACCGGTTCACCTTCGGTCTCTAAAAACGTTTCCTGAGATAGTACAGTCTGTGTACTACCTTTCACATTTTACGAAATTTCATTTGGAGCTTCCTAGCCCAAGTTATGACCTTTTTTCCAAGATCACCTGATTTTGACTGAGATCTGGAAGAGGCAGAAACCCTAACTTGTACTGATCATAACTCATAAAGTACAACGAATCTGAGGGTGCCCTTTGGACACAAGGTACCTTGGGATGTTATCTTCGACTTGTAAAATTTTCAGACCCTGAACCTTTGCAGAAATGGATTTATAGCGAAAGTTCCACGATGACTGGTTTTTTCTATGTAAAACCCTAACCTTCAAATTGTCGTAAGTAAAGCAAGTGTCATAAGTGCCATACCTTGTCTTCCTTCAGGTTAGCTCTGATACCATGTTAATATTTAATATGCTAAGACAGAAAATAGCAGCATTACATTTCATTTCACAATAATAGCATATACAGGATCACTGAAGAAACAACAAGCATAGCATAAACACAAGAGACAGAGATTTATCCTGGGAAACCCTCATGGGGTAGAAAACCCAGCAAAGCTTCCTCAATATAGATGACCAGCAATATACAAAGATGAAACCCTGAGACATGATCTCCTCCTACACAATAGCAGACCTCTCCTCCACAAGTGCGCTATCCTCAAGTGAGTGTGTGTGTCAAATGAGGAACACACCTCTATTTATACACTACACTGACATATCTTTTACACAAGTACACGTAGGCTCGTATTTAACCAATGGGTTAAATACCCCACTACAACTGACTGGGCCGACCCCTCTAGGGTGGTCTAATAACCCTTTGACCCACATAACAAATACAGGGCCGACCCCCACTAGGGAAGTCTAATAACCCGAGTTACCACATTCCGACGGAGGAATAAACATCTCCGGATATACAATAAGATCTTTTCGGAGGAATGAAACATCTCCGGAATAATAAAGTACAATTATAATATTCTTTGAAGTTACAATATCTCAACAATCTGATGGCGATAGAATTTCAAATCTTGTTAGAGAAGGTAATGATCTTGTTAATTGTTCATTTGATTGTTCATTGTTGTCCATCACCTTATGTGTATAGTCAATTTAATTGATTTAAAAAATTTGATGCCAGTTGTAATGTGCACAGGATATGTTTTCGTTGTAATTGCACCTTTAGACAACAATGAAAATGTAAAATATTTTTTTTTGCGATGCACTGAAGGAAAGATGAAGTTATTGGAGGACTACGATGACAACGGATTTACATACGAGAAAATATCTATCATTTTAAAAGGTTATTTTTTTCAGCAAACCCATATGACTGAAAATTATGTCTACTTTCAGGATTATGAACCTGATGTTATATGTTGTCAATATAGTCATTTAGTATGTCCATCTCGAATAAAATTGGTACAAGTTCTATCGAAAAAAAATTAAAAAATAGAAAATGGAAACTGTTCAAATATGACCATGAACGGATAATTGAGGACGACATTCCATTGCGATATTTTTAACTATATCAAAATGAATTGATCGTTGTTTTTGTGCATGTCAAATGTTCTGTACAATATATTTTATTCTTTGAACTATGACTATGATCTTGGATGGGAACTAGAATAAGAGTTTAAATGATTGCATTTAGCATGTTGAAATCAATTAGATAATTATTTGGTAATGAGAACTTTAATAAAAGTTGGAAGAAATTGAAAAATGTTATATTTCAGCTATATGGAATGTTGTCTTTAATGTGTAATTTCTTCTTAAAGTTTGTCTAAAGTGCTTTATTCGGGTCCCCATATGTCTATTAGACTACTTAAGGGATGCGATAACGGATGTCGTTGTCCCCACACTCCGCCTCGAATATTTACTTTTGACTGAATGATGTCAATGAGGAATCATCGGGAAACATGCTAGATTTTGTATTCATCTGATCCATTTCATGCTTCTCTAATGTATTTAATAATGGGAAATTATTATTCTTGATCCCTTAGATGGGTTGATCCATTACTGGCTTTGTGGTGGGCAAAACAATTGATATAAATATGATACATGAGTTTTTTAAAACTTTGCTAACCTATAGTTTTTAAATTTAAATGATACATGCACAAGGATAATATCACTTGTGTAAGTTCACATAACTGAAATCATGGAAAATGTAGATAACGATCATTTGATTTTTAATCACAAGCAAGGATTCCAGGATTGTTAAGCTTATGCTAAATTAGAGCAATGTTTATTGTAAGGACTCTCCTATAGGGTCCTCACGAATTGAACCTGAAACTTAACAAACTAATACAAAGCAAATTAGATACCATAATTACTAGAGAAATAAAATAAATAACTTAGCAAATATAGACAAAACCATAACTTGTCAACCGTATGTCGTTGTCATCCGCGTCTTCCATAGGATCCCTCCAACAAAGCTCGTTTAACCATTGGTGAAGCAACTGTTAGCTTCACCACCCAACCATAGGCTCATGCTTCCAGTCGCATTGCCACCCCTGAGCTTCAATTATAGAGCTCACACACAACAATTCAAGAAACTCAGCTTGGATTCCCCCCCCACCAAAATTTCTAGCCAAACCCCAATAGCAACAAGTCACTCATCTTTCAAGATTACGATATCCATGAGATAAAAAAGAAGTGGTCTCTACAATTTTCATATTATCTAATAGGTTGTTTTAATTAAGACAAGGCTTGCATTTAGGCATATCACTTTTTTGTGCATTAATAATTGGGTGAATTCAAGCTTGCATTTAGGCATATCACTTTTTTGTGCATTCATAATTAGGTGAATTCATATAACATTGTCCTTAATTAAAATAAGGTATGCACTTAGTCATATTTTGAGATCGAATTATTCTTAGACATTGAAAAAGAATTGGTTGATTAAAAAATGGCATGTGAATGTTTAAATTTAAACGTTTAGACTTACTCTGGTTCTTTATATTATTGCTTATAGAGAAGTTGATATTGGAAATTTAGTTCTTCTACAAATGTGAAATAAGGGAGATTACTTAGACATCCTTTATCAATGTGGAATGAATTTAGATGTATGGTGATCATTATCATAATTATGTGTTTAAAACAAAAAACTATTTCGACTAGTGAATATGAAACCTCTACATTTTGGTAATGAAATATATAGTAGTTGCTCTCTAGTAAAATGGAAGAGAAACCATAAAGGGTGCATTATAATATCTACTATTTGTTTATATGTGGAAGAAGAAGATTATAAGTAATTCCATTTAATTTATACAAAAGTATTTTATGTGCTACAAAGAAAGTAGCTAGGGATCATAATGAATTATTTAAATAATATATCATAAGAGAAATTATAATTGATGAATTTCTTTTATATGCTGGAAAGAATTGACTCTATTTAAAGATCCATATGTTAGACTTTTTTTTTCAAAAGAGTTGTATATGTATATTACAAGGTAAATTGACATGCTTATTATGATATTCTGAGCACAAGGACGTTGGTTCTGTATCATGACGATATTGTTAACGAAAATGAAAAGTACAAACTTAATGTGACCGTGACCAATGGTAAAGGAAGAATTCTCGATTGGTAAAGTCCACCGAGAGGGACAAATGAAGATGATTTTCATAAAACGAGGTATGGAGATGATTAACACAATGAACTGAACATAATGCAACTTGTAGATCATTTGGACATCGTAAACCTTCGTAGATGACTAGGAGGTATAGAAAAATCTGAGTTGGTACTAAGAATTATGAAGGTATTATTGGATTTTCATTACGCTAAACTACGATTGAGTTCCTGAGGATGTATTAGAACCATACTAGAAGATCTGGAAAACTAATGATTAGAACCACTAGTGCTTATGGCCATGATTTCTTAAGAGAAATAGAAGAAAATCGCAAGAGGATGAGAATAGGAACTTAAAATTTAAGTCTAGTGTCGGAAGTACAAGAACATAATTTAACTTCAGGATGAAGTTTTATATAAGAGGGGGTGTATGTAATGCCCCTAGATTGACTGTGGACCTTAAGGGCACCTGTTGAGTGACCCGACTGAACCGAACTCAATAAAGTGGCCCTTCGAGTTAGGACGTCTCTTAATAATTGAGAATCACCTGATGATGTGCATGACGACAATCGATAAACGAATTAATGAACTAAATGACATGTGTGGAGTTGGATAGTTGATTTAAATGAATACATGCATTTTGCTTAATGATTAGCTTTGATTGTGAAAAATGTGTTATGTATACATGAATATGATGCTTAAACGATTAGTTGTATGATGAATTATGTGAGGAGAACGAAAGAAGCACATATTGACGTAATGCCTTACTGATTAATGAAATGTATGATGTTTTGAGTAAAACTGTAATTTCTTAACGATTAACTAGTTTAAGAAATGAATTATGATGAATGAGGACATGACTATTAATATGTACTTTTGAGATGTGTGTAGCGATAGGTGAAACAGTTCACCGAAGGAATTGAAGGGTCATAGAGTACAGATAAATCACACACGGAATTATGACGATGGTGTCGACTTCCTACAGAATCCCATGGCCAAGTTCAAAAGACCTTATCCGCTTACTCGGGGATACGTGAAGTCATGCGTAGTGGACCATGACGGAGTTGGTCACGTACGAGTTGGGGGGCGTGTAGTAAGAATGGACTTACTCCTCAGCGCCATTAGTCGTCAATAGTATGTATACAGAGGATTGAAGGTAATGGATCCTAAATCCCTACATAAAGTTCCCACAAGTCAAATGAAAGGATATCGGTAGAAGGACCCAACGGTGTGGTACCTTGCCAAGAAATCGAAAGGATGGACGCAAGGACTCGACGATGTGGTACATTTTCGAGAAACGGATACAACAGATAAACAAACATAACGGAGTGGTACCATGTCGAAAAATAGCATAAAGGACAGATGGGCCCAACAGTGTGACATCTAGGTCCTAGAAGGGAGGAATTGGTAAACTTTATGCATAAAAACCATATGAAATTGCATTTAGAACACTTGCTCATGAAAATATATTTTAGTATTTAAAATAATAGAAATAATTATTTTTAGGCATTTGCACATGAAAATACTTTTAGTATTTAAAATATTAGAAATGATTAAATTATGAGCAAAATGGAATCATAGGCTTGAGTTATTAACTAACACCACATGCACCCACAAAATAGAATTTAGAGTGAGCATCTTAGAGACAAACTTGAGAAAATTTAGGAAGGTAGGTGCATTCTTCTAGAAAACTTGACACATGGATTTGTGAGATAAATTACTTTTTGAATATTAAGAAATTGGGTATTTTGCATGAAGCGACATGTGTCGTAGGGGAATTTCCTATTTAAGGAAGGATTTGGGGATGCGTAAAGGAACCAGTCCTTAGATGGATATCGTAATCTTGAAAGATGAGTGACTTGCTGCTATTGGGGTTTGGCTAGAAATTCTGGTGGGGAGGAAACCCAAGCTGAGTTTCTCAAATTGTTGTGTGTTAGCTCTATGACCGAAGCTCAGGGGTGGCCATGTGACTGGAAGCATGAGCCTATGGTTGGGTGGTGAAGCTAATGGTTTCTTCGCCAATGGTTAAACGAGCTTTGCTAGAGGGATCCTACGGAAGACGCGGACGACAACGACATACAGTTGACAGGTTATGGTTTTGTCTATATTTGCTAAGTTATTTAGTCAGTTAATTTATTTTATTTCTCTAGTAATTATGGTATCTAATCTGCTTTGTATTAGTCTGTTAAATTTCAGGTTCAATTCACGAGGACCCTACAGGAGGGTCCCTACAGTTATTTACAACAAACCGATGAAAATTCAACAAATTGTTGTCTAAAATCAATGCTCTAATTTAGCATAAGCTTCACAATCCTGGAATCCTAGCTTATGATTAAAAAACAAAAAATCGTTAAACCCCCATTTGCCATGATTTCAGTTACTTCTATAGTTCACCAACTAACAAAAGTGTGGTACCTAAACATTGAACATATGAATCATTAGTTATAAATTGAAAGTATGAATCATTTATATAAGATTCAAGTTATCATTTCAAGTTTACTGTTGAAACCAAGATCATATATTATCAGACAACAAAAGGATTGAAACCTTCACTAAATTTTATTTACATCTCAACACTCATAGATTGTACTCATAGATTTTCATTCCTAACATTCATAACATTAGATTGCACATATCAAAACTTCCTAACATTCATTCTTAACATCCCTAACATTCCTAACTTTAGATTGCACCTATCAAAACTTATGGCTAGCATATAATGAAGTTCAATGATTGAACATTTCAATATTCAAGTTATCATTTCAAGTTTACTGTTGAAACCAAGATCATATATTATCAAACAACAAAAGGATTGAAACCTTCACTAAATTTTATTTACATCTCAACACTCATATATTTTCATTCCTAACATTAGATTGCACCTATCAAAACTTCCTAACATTCATTCTTAACATTCCTAACATTCCTAACTTTAGATTGCACCTATCAAAACTTCAGGCTAAATTTTATTTACATCTCAACACTCATAGATTGCACTCATATATTTTGATAGATTTTATTTCCTAACATTCATAACATTAGATTGCACCTATCAAAACTTCCTAACATTCATTCTTAACATTCCTAACATTCATTCTTAACATTCCTAACATTCCTAACTTTAGATTGCACCTATCAAAAATTAAGGCTAAATTTTATTTACATCTCAACACTCATAGATTGCACTCATAGATTTTCATAAATTTTAATTCCTAACATTAGATTGCACCTATCAAAACTTCCTAACATTCATTCTTAGCATTTATAACATTCCTAACTTTATATTGCATCTATCAAAACTTATGGCTAGCATATACTGAAATTCCATGATTGAACATTTCAAGATTCAAGTAATCATTTCAAGTTTACTGTTGAAACCAAGATCAATATTATCAAACAACAAAGGGATTGAAACCTTCACTAAATTTTATTTACATCTCAACACTCATAGATTGCACTCATGGATTTTCATTCATAACATTAGATTGCACCTATCAAAACTTCTTAACATTCATAACATTCCCAACTTTAGATTGTACCTATCAAAACTTAAGGCTAGCATATACTAAAATTCAATGATTGAACATTTCAAGATTGTTCACATGTACATTGAACATATGAATCATTAGTTAAAAATTGAAAGCATGAATCATTTAAACATTAAAAAAAATTAGTTTAAAACATTAAAACATGTGTACTAATATATTTTAAAACCATTTCAAGATTGAACAAACATTCATGAACATCATGAAAAATCATATTCTAAGCATTTACCACACAAAGCACATAGTATGTAATTATCCCAAAAAAAATTTAAATAATTCAAAGAAAGTACAAAATATATGCCAAGATTAATGTACATGTATATAATCCACAATAAAGGTTCCTGAACATGTGAGTTCAATGTACATATGTAATCCAAACTTAAAGTTCCTAGATGTCCAAAACAACTACATCATATGTATCAACATGAAGATGTATCCAATATGGCAGTATGAAAAAACAAATAAAGACCAATATAAATCATTCTCTGAATGAAAATTCACCGCTATCATCCATTGGGGTCTTCCATTTTCCTCGAAGAGACCCAACCTGCAACATGTATAAAAGCAAATTATGAATCTCATAAATTATTCAAACAATTAGGAACTAAACTCAAAAAACAAAATATTAAACTTATAAAAAAAATTGAAAAGAATAGTTCAATTATTAACAAGATTACCTTAGTGCCTCTGAATGAAAGTCCACCACTATCATCCACTGGGGTCTTCCCTTTTTCTCGAAGAGACCCAACCTGCAACATGCATAAAAGAAAATTATAAATCTCATAAATTATTCAAACAATTAGGAACTAAATTCAAAATTCAAAATATTAAACTTACAAAAAAAAATTGAAAAGAATATTTCAATTATAACAAAATTACCTCAGTGCCAATATCCACGTCCATCAAGGAACCTATATCCTCACCACCAATTTCCATATGTTCACGTGTTCCCTAAAATTTAAAATTTGTTAAAAAACAAACATTTTGCAAGCAAAATAAACTAAAATTAAATAATTCACTTAAAACCAAAACAAAAAAATTAAAATAACGAGCTCACAAGAGATGAAAAATCATCAAAAAAGTTGGAATCTAAATGAACCTGCATGGATAAGTCACATTAACAATAAGATACATAGATAAATTAAAATTCAAAAAAACATACAATATCTTTCAAACATAAATATAAATATGTAAATAATAAATATACCTCTCCTAGATGCTCTTCTACATTCTCTTCTACATTTTCACTAGTGGAAAATCGAAAATTATGTTCATTCAACATTCTAGAAAACTGCAACCAATAAACATTAACGTAATGTATTTATTACTATACATAAAAAATATAATGTAACAAAAAGTTCAATTCAAAATGAATAAAATAATTAAATAGATTGTATGTACATAAACTTCACACATCTCTCCTATACTGGATGTGTCATTGGATAGGACATCTGAAGCTATATCACGACAAACCTTAGCTTAAGCCCTGAGATATTCAATGCTCATTCCATCTACCTCTTCAATTTTATTGTAAACAAAATTTTGACGGATTGTGGCTCGAGTCTTCTCACAAACCAATCCTACATCAACAACTACAAATGTCATCGTTAAACCTTCGGAAATAGAATCCCTAGCAGTTGTCCCAAGTTGGGATGTGGGCTCCATCTCCAATTTCAATTCCACAAGCCTGGGTGGGCAAGATATCTGGGGTGGAGGTCGAATCATTGAGGGATCTCTAAGAGCACCTTTTCGATTGTATATTCGCCCCTTTCCAACTCCATAAAATTCAGAATGAAGATTTGTATAGACTGGATTCATTCCTAAAAAAAACTCCGCATACAAAAATATGGAAAAATAATTAGGAACCTCATCGTTCCATGGAAATCGACCATAGGTTGCAAGGAACCGATCATATATTAGATGTGCAAGTTCAAGATGCTTGAAATATTGCACTTTCAACATTTTTCGCTTTAGGCCTTCTTTGAAATTAAACATTGAATTGGCATGTTCTTTGGTCACTCTCTCCTTCACAACCTCCCACTTGTCCAGACCCATCACTTGTTCCCTTCGCCTCCGCATCAAGTCAACAAATCCATTCGTAGTTGGTCTGAAATCCTCATATGCCTCAATGAATTTTTGCAATGATTGTAAAACAATCTCTAGACTTTGTCTGCTCTCTGGAGGGAGATCCAAACTAGAAAGATCATTTTGCAACTTGTCATAGTGGGATCTACAACTTTCAACGGTAGTTTGTTGAACACCACCTTCCCATGGAAGCTCATCAGGTAAATAAGATGGATAAGTTGTTATGGGTGTACAACCCTCTTGTAATTCAACATATGTCGTCCTTGCTTGATCTCTGTCCCTCTGTGTAGAATTGCGAGGCTCTTGAAAAACTTGATATACGCCCACATTGGGTTCAGCATCTATCCTCCTTGCTCGATTTTTGTCCCTCTATGTAGAGTTACGAGCATATTTGGAACCTTGCTCTGCTTCATGCACAAACACAATTGAAATTAAATATGTACAAAATTTTTGAACACACACAAAATTACAATTGATACATGTATTAAGAAATAAATGTTCATACCAACAGAAGGTCGGGATCGACGTTCTCCCACGGATGATATAGGGGAATCATTTGTACCCCTTTGGCTTCTTCGATGGTCAGATGAATGTGAACTATACAATAATCTTGAATCCCGACGTGAAGCCGACAACCTTTGATCATCAATCAAGACACCAATTCCTGATGATCGTGACCTCCTACACTTTTGCTTCGAAGAATCTTCTCTTTCCATTTGATATGAAATCTACATTTACACAACTATCAACTCATAACATATTCAAATTCTACATGTTTTGATATTTTAACATTCCAAACATTTAACCTAATCTCCCAGAAAAAATATTTTGTTATACAAGACACAATAAAGATTGTAAGTGTTTTTATGATCAATTGTAATTTTGACCATCCAACCATTATAGGTACAACACCCGTGTCAAGGGGAGTTCTTTTTATACTGGTTTTATTTAATACATTTAATTAAACCTACGTTATTTACTATTAATCCAGACAATCAACATACAAGCTGACGAATGAATAGGATCCATCTCTGGTTTGTTTGACACCTTTAACAGTCTGCCTAACACGATTGTTTTCTGATGAATACAATCTCAATACTTGATAGCTGCTAACGAAATGGTAATGCATAAAGGTTTTAAGACCTAGCTGCTAAAGAAACTAAGCTGATCACGGTTAAAAAAAAACGTTGATGGATACTTTATTAGATCTATGTTGCTCATATCCTTGTGAATCTACCTTTGCATTGTTTATCAAGGAGTATACATTATAAAGGACTAGATGGTTCATTTTCATATCGATATATATACTATGTCCTTTAAAAGAGAAGATGTATAAGTCCATGTAGTTTTTTGTTGGGTTGAATTTATGTACGTATAAATGTTTTTATATACATATATTTTCCCTATTGATATCTAACCATCTCCCTCTTAACATTTAATTGTAGACCAAACATAAGCTAATATGTACTTATGGAACAACTTTCATTATGAGATGAGATGGAATTTATGACTTGGATTGGATTATAGAAGCATGTTATATATGCTTGTTCATTTTCCACTTAAAGCAAATAGGTACATTACTTATTTGTTTATAAAAGATTTTATTTAATTGTCTTTGTCCTAAACCTAGTTTGCACATATATCCATTTACTCATCCACACATACATCAATACTTACAACTCTACGAAATATCTTTCTATAACTTTAAAACGTCCTTGATGATATGTAAATATTTATACAATCTAAGTTTTTTCCTAGAACCCTCGAACCTAAGGTTATAACTCAATCAATAGTGTATGTCACATGGCATAATTGATCCCGTAGGTCACCAGCATATGGATCACTTCTGTTGAAGGGTGAGAAACTTCTGGTTCATGGATGGATCCTGGCGAAAGTTGAAGGGCAAGAGGATTCTTGGATGAGCTTTGAGGAGGATAGTTGGATCTTGTTGACATGGTCAACCACCTTTGGAGGATACACATGGCATAACCACTCCATTAATTTATTCATTGTTTACTTGTCATAAGAGTTGGTTGTTAGATATTTATATTGTATTTTTTTCCTTGGAGATATTAGTGAATCTAGGAAAATAAATCATTTTTTATTGTAAGGAGATGGAGCTAAACTCTATTAGAAGAATATCTCTCTCCATTTGTAGTTTATGGTTGGATGTGTTAGGAGTTTTCCTATTGGAGAATTGTTGAATATCTTTTTGAAGGCTTAATGATAAGTGCAACCATTCTATCTTATCATATGTGAGGCTTGTGTTTTCATTTTTTAAGTGTTGTTGATGAATGCTAGAAGTTACTTGAACTTCCTTTGAAGAGGGCAAGAAGGGGTTTATTTACCACATTGGAAAGATTTAATGTTGGACAATTTTCCCTGTTATTCCCTTTTATGATTTACTTTTGAATGCTTGCATCTATGGTTTTAGAGTGGTGCCATTAGGACCCTCCAAGGATATTTTTGCATTTATTTACAACAATTTAAGACTGATTTTGGCATGTGATACAGAGTTCATGAAACAGAGTTCATGGACTCTGTTTCATGAAACAGAGTTCATGACTCTATTTCATGGAACATAAATCATGAACTCTGTTTCATGAAATAGAGTTCATGAACTATGTCCTTATTCTTTACGTTTTTTTTTATGAAAACTAAAATTCTACAAAAACAAGATATTTTTATGATATATATTTATTTAATTTATAATCAATCTATACTCTTTACTTATTATCTCTTTGGATTTACTTGACTTACTCTATATACGATGCAGTCTATTCACTTTATATAATAAAATACTAAACTGTACAAACTATATTTCTATTCTATATAATTTCTACTCTATAAATTAT
Source organism: Larix kaempferi (assembly GCA_027924585.1). Lineage (NCBI taxonomy): Eukaryota > Viridiplantae > Streptophyta > Pinopsida > Pinales > Pinaceae > Larix > Larix kaempferi. The sequence goes on along the minus strand of BSBM01000088.1, from coordinate 12,261,731 downwards.
AATACCTACATTTATACTTACTATTATAACCCACCAACTAAACATACATAATAAATATTATTCCTCCTTATACATCATAAAACTCTGTTCATGAACAGAGTTCATGAACAACTCTGCTCATGAACAGAGTTGTTCATGAACTCAAACCACCTATTTAAAAATAAAATAAAATTTTATTTCTAATAAATATGCAGTTTAAAAAAAACGAAAACTAACTATGGACTTTTGGAATACCTGTATGAGCCCAATCGATGAAACCGAATGCCAACACCCGAAGCCCAACAACGAGACAAACAGAAACAATCAAAGCCCAACGAAGCCGAGCACCAATTTACAAAAACCTGCCACATAACAAACCATTGATTAACATATATAGTATAACATAAAAAAAATGATGATATTACCTGCACTGGACGAACGAGCACCTGCAAATTCGACGCTGCCAACCTCGCGCTGCACATCGAAAGGTGAAGAAATGGGTGGCAGAACACAGGGTGACGAAAGAGGTGCCAAAAGGGTGGCGAAGGGGTGGAGAAGGGGTGATGAAATGGGTGGTAGAACACAGGGTGACGAAAGGAGTGCGGAAGGGGTGGCGCAAGGGGTGGCAAGGGGTGGTGAAAGGGTGCAGATGTAGACGGGGAAAGAACAACGACGACCACAATCCATGATGAATAAGCAGACGGGGCAGACGCGGACAACAGGCGAGGTCTAAGCGGGGTCCAGCTGCTGCAGGTGAGGACAACAGCGGGGTCTAGAATTCTGCAAAATAAAAATGTCAAACGAGGGCCGCAACCGAGCTTATATGTAGAAAAATTATTCGGCTGAATAAACATAAAATCATCGGTCAAATTTACCAGTCGGATATGCGTCGCACGCATTTCGAGGTCTCCGTTATTTTAAACAGTCCACCGTTAAAATTTATTCGGCCGAATAATGTATTGAGTATTCGATCGAATAACCTAATTTATTCGACCGAATAAATTTGGTTATTCGACCGAATAGCTTTCATTATGTTTCTCGGGCACCCGATTCTCATGGAATTGTTACCCAACTTCACGTTTTCACCCTTGTCTATCTCGAACTTTAGAGGGGGAGGGTTTCTACAGTGGAGCTCTGGTTTGAGACAATGATTATCTTGGTTGGGCATAATGTACCTACAACTAGATCATAATTACTACCTTTGTTAATCAATTGTCGAACACTTGGATTATAGTTCCATAGCCAAATATGTATTTAACATTTTTTGTGGGTTTATCCCTCTAGATCGTTGAAGCAACATAATCCTACTTAGTGTTCATGTATTCTAGTAAGATTATGAAGGATTTAGTGGAGGATGAGATAATATGGTTTTTGAGGCTATTGTTTGTATTGCCTCTACGAAAGTTCAAGTCATTGATTCACCTTGGGGTTTTGAGCTAAGATTTTCCTCATGTAACTACCAATTTATTATGAATAGTTTAACAGAACTCTGTTAAGTAGTCATTATAAGTTTTGGTGAAGGGTGATTTTTAACACCAAATATCTATTTTCCATGTGCCAGATTCCTTTAGTTATATATTTGATGGTGTTTACCAGATAATACCATATCTCTTATCTCAAATAGTTTTGTATCCAAATTGTTTCTATTGCATGGAAGTTGTATTCTCTTATTATACACTAGTCGATCGATTAGATGGATTGTAGGTAGGGTTTGTAAAATTGTATTTAAGGTAGACATACCATTTTTTAAGTATGAATTCAATTTATAATCATAAGTTTAGTCTTTGTATTCTCAAGGGTTTCTGAAACTATTCAACCCCTGGTATTTGCAAGATACAAACACATTTCTCTTCATTTCTACCAAATGCTATGATTATATGATCCTTGATTAGAGGAAAATGTTTACACAATGGAATGTAAGCGTTTTAATAATCCACTTTGTGTTTGATATATGTTGTGTATTGAGAATTATTATGCCAATAAGAGGAAGCGTATGTGATGTGGCATGCCTCGACTATCACTACTCCCTACACAATCAAATTCAGGATTTAGTGATCCTTCCTTACAAACATAATATGGTTAGATGTTGAGGATTGTATTCAAAATTTTCAATGGGTATTATTGGTAAGGTATTTACATAGTTTTAATATCCTCCTACAGTGTAATACTATGCTAATAGATGATATACAAGTATCTACTCTGTTTCCAGATTATAAAGAATATACTCACAAGTATGTTTGTTCTGATATTAAGTCTATATCATTTTTTGTTGAATGAAAATATAAACAAAAAATATATACTATAATTGTGTAAGCAAATGTGCTTTCATAAAAACTCTGAATGAATAATTTGAAGGAGTTGCTATTTATCTATTTCACAACAATTTCTACATAAATGCTCATGATCTCGTTTCCAATGCTTAATAAATACTTATTTTTGTACTTTCTATTTGCATGCATCCTATAGAATAAATTTTGTGCAGAGAGTAGTAAAATTAACTTATTCTTTCAATATGGAATTCATAATAGAATTTAATAGTAACAATAGAGTAACTTATCTACTCTATAATTTATCTCTCCAAGGAATTGACTTGGGTAAGTCCACGAAACACCCAACTGTAGAATATTTTAAGACTCTTTGTCCTTTCTGTCTTAGAAGTCACCCCTGAGCTAGACCATGATACCACTAGGAAAAAGTAGGGTTCAAGTTTCTTATTTTTCCCTTAGGAAGAATTACCTTCCAAAACTCAAATCATATTTATTAAGCAAGGTACACTCACAATCCCTACCACACCTAACACATACAATGCTCCAATAAGTGTGTTGCTAAAGAGTTTTGTACACTCCTTTATATTTGTTCAAGGTATCACATTTCACCAATCCATGGGACTGAAATAATAGGCACTTGCATTTCCTACCCCATTTAACACTCCATAGTGTAAGAATATGCAAGAGATCTAGCAACTGTAGCAACTCACAATCAAACTATCAAGTATGTTGCAAAGAAGAAGAGAATGAGACACTCAATGATCACTCATAAACACAGAATAATAGACAATATCTCAGTATCATTCAATGAATAAGAATGTAAGTGAATGAATACAATAGCTATGATGATAGCATCATATAAGATTTGAATTAGCCAAGTAGGGCATTCGAATCTGATCTTTAGTCTGGCTTGGATAACTATGGAGACATCATCCAGTCGGTAGTATCATTCATGAGTGGTAAGAGTCAGTCAAGTGTGTCTAACTGAGTCTAACAGAACCATCTAGGAATAAATCAAGGAATGGAGACTCCAAGGAGGGCACATGAGGCTGTCAAATAGTCAAGTGGAACTCCAGAAATAGCTAACTAGAAGCTACAAGCAGTCAGCATGAGCAATCAGTGGAAGAACTACTCAATCAATGCACGAACTGAATGATAACTCCCGGTAGGTGAGATAAGGCGCCCCAATTGAGTGATAATGGTGGTAGGTGAGTAAGTGCACTCTAAATGACAGTGGTAGGTGAGAAAGGCGCACTAGCTAAGCAAATAAGTCAAAGAGGGCACATTAGGTAGGTAGGAGGCCAAATGAGGGCTGAAGACAGGCTCTGGAGAGTTAGAAGCAAGCTCTAGGTGCTGGGGAGACAACCATGATGATGACTGGATGCATGCAGTGGCATGCAAATGCATGCAACATGCAATTTTGCATGTAGGCAAAGAAGATATAGAAGCAAGCTCTAGGTACTGGGGAGACCACCATGATGATGACTGGATGCATGCAGCATGCAGATTTGCATGCAAGCATGCAAAATACAAAAATGATGGTGTGAATATTCCAACACATAGTGCTCTTTAGTATGATCATAGAAACTCCCCTCTTGTTTTCATTCATATTGAACTTAAACGTATTTTATCCTTACTCCAAATCACACTCAACAGTTATTTTCCCAATTGTTTTACAATCCATTGTTTTGTTTAGAAAATTCTTGGTTAATAAAATCCCACTCCCCTTTGATATGTCCTCCTTTCATTATTCAAATGTCACCTTCTTGGAACAGGGAGAGTGTCCTCTCTTGGACTCTTTCGTGTCCCTAAATAATATGAAGACACCTGTTAGAGGGGACCCTTCGGGATCCTTAATTGTCATTAGTTACTATGTAATAGTATAGTTAAAGAAGTCGTTGGAGCAGGTGCAACCGCTCCAACCACATGTAACATGTATAAATAGAACCATCAAGATGAATATAACCAGTTGGATGCATTCGACTTATCTCTCTTGTCTTGATTATGTCTATGTGTGCGCTTATACTCTCTGCTTGAATACAACATCTGGCACCGTTGCCTTTTCCATTCGGCTAGGTGACAGCAGCAGCGATGGGAGTGGTTTGAATTCGGAAGAGAAGGTGAAGATGCTCGTGGAATACAAACCTACAAGAAAATTGAAGGCGATCTAAAGATGTCGACCGTGACCATTGACCAAGCATCGAATGTTTAAATATTGTTCGACCAACAATTTTATTGAGCAAGTTCTCGCCGCGTCCACCAGAGATCAAAATACCAGACCGGATCACCCTTGGTTCCCGTGTGAGAAGGGACTGTCTCATGCGCTTATAGAAACGATTTCTACGAGAAGAAGATAAGACATGATTATATTTTTTTCTTGGTATTTGATTATTTTATTTCTATGTTTATAGAATCACTGTCCAAATACGCCAACCGATCAAAATACACACTCTGTTAGTTAGAGCATAATGACTCAATTATCGCATCGCCACGTTGCCATTAAAAGTGAGGCCAGTTATCGGCTGAAGTCAAATTGGTATTTCCGACAGCTATATTACTATCGACTAGAGTTGACAAACCCAGTTGGCAGTCGGCCATCGACCAGCAAAGTCTTCCTACACGAGGAACCAATTTTTCAACAGGTGCAAGCACCGACTAGTTTTCCAGTTCGTGAGACGCTCGTCGGTGAGGACAATTCACCAAATCAATTGATGAGTTTGAGCAATTATTTAGGACAACCTTTGTTTCCTCTTAAAATATGTCATTGACTGCTTGTGTATTGATGATAGGTGTCTGCTAATTCATTGCTGACTCCGATTGAGTCGACCATATCATCATCGACGACTTGGCTATCTCGTTGACCACCTGGATGATGTAAGCATCAACCAATAGTTTGTTGACTACTGTGGGTTGTCTAGATGATTATTTCAACTAATGTATTATCAAGTCAAGGCATAGTCCGTGAAAAGAAGGCCGCATGAAGTGATGAAGTTTCCTCTATAAGCAATACCTGCACTCATAGGCGCTCCCGTCGGCATTAGTAACTCGTCAAAGTTGGAAGGCACCCAGTCGGCACTTGAAACTGACTTGAGAAGTTGTTTATCCCATGAACCGAGACATCACACTGGCTTGACTGTGCTATATTACACTCGGTTTCCAGTGAATGATAAGTTGGAAGTTACTCCAATCATATTTATTCGATTGGTTGGAGACTCATCGATGAACTGTGTCGAATACTACTCTACATGCATAGATTTGATCGTGGATGACTTCATTCTGTGGACTGGTACCTTTTTTTTCATTTGAGTTAAATTTTGATATTTTTGGGGGTCAAGATGTTTCATAACGTGCATATATATTATATGTGGTCGGTGATAATTGGTCGATACCAAGTGAAACGGTCGAAGTCGATATGTTCTTTGTGTGACCATTTTAATATCGTTAATATTGTTTGTAAAATACAGTGGAATGGTCCAAATTTTATAAGCCAACAAGTCATTCTAATTTGTAAGTTGATGTGGTCGATACTATTTGATCATTGGTCGATATTGTAAATGGTCGAGTATTTAAAGTGGCCATGATGTTGTAAAAAGTGTCGGGTTATTGAAAATTAGTCGAATAAAGGGTTGTTCAAAGCTTATTTGAATTATGTATATTCATAAAAGTTGTAAATTGAGTCGGTTTCTTGTCGATCAGAGTAAGTCATGTCGAGTCGAGTTAAGTTAACTATTATCATTCGGTATCGACCACGAGCAGCAACGACACATTCAGGAAGCCTCACGACAGCTAAGTATACGAAAAGCATGTTCTCAAGTAGAAGACATCTATACCACACAGAGAAAGCACTTCACATTTAATAATGACAAAAGAACACTTAAATTGATCAAGCCCCCCGGTACTGACATACATAAACATCTATTCAATGTCATTTTAGACGTTTTTCAGGCAATTGGTGAGTTGGTGCAATGGCAGAGCATGGAAGCCCATATGCTCTTGGACCGTGGAAGAGAATCCCGCAGGAAGGTGAAAGGCGTGAGAGTCTCGATTGGCCACTACCAGACTGCTGACAGAGACTAAAGGAATTGCAATTCATGGTTGTTAATGTTTTCTTCGGGACGAAGAAAGATTTTGAGGTGGGGGAGATGTTAGAGGGGACCCTTCGGGATCCTTAATTGTCATTAGTTACTATGTAATAGTATAGTTAAAGAATCCGTTGGAGCGGGTGCAACCACGCCAACCACATGTAACATGTATAAATAATACCATCAAGATGAATATAACCAGTTGGATGCATTCGACTCATCTCTCTTGTCTTGATTATATCTCTGTGTGCGCTTCTACTCTCTGCTTGAATACAACAACACCTCATGGCTATATTTTTGGGGTTATGGCTTATTTTTGAATGGGTTTTTTCCACTTACTCATTTAAGGAGAGAAGGTAAGGCTAGTTAACACTTGGAATTCTTAGGCCTACACTACCTTCCTGACTAGTGGTATCATGGTCTCTCATTAAGCCAACTTGCCCAATCATCCTTGGATGCTTTATTTAAAAATGTTTAAAAATATTTATGATTTACACCATCATTAAATAATGTATCATGGTGCATCATTTCCGGTAATCATATAATTGTCTTAACCAAAAAAATTAACTGATTCTCAAAATAATGTTTAATTCTAGGATATCACAACAACAAACAAGTCAAATTATAAATAACTAGGCTTGTGACTAATATGGAAAACCAAGGCACTCATAAAAGAAGAACCATAAGGGAAGGGAGAAGTTATATAGGTAAAGATGTGGCTATAATTGGTGGGAAACCAAGGCACTCATAATATAGATGATTGAGAAATCTTTGGAATCAAACTAAGAAGCTTTCAATAATTTCAAATCAACAATAAGCTAACATTGAAAATGATAGTAGGTATTTCCATGATACTAATAAGGCTTTGCATGCCCATACTTCTCATAATTCAAAGTGGATTGTTGATTGTAATTACACTCATCACATGGCTAGGGATGATATTTATTTTTAGAATTCCATAGCAACAAAAAATGTTGATGAAAAGTGTATGTTAGATATGATACTACACTTTCACTTTGTGGTATCTATATTGGCATGATTGAAACAAAGTTGTGAATGACATTTACCATGTACTTAATATGTTTGCTAACCTTCTCATTATAAATCATATGACCCAAACTTGAATTTTAGTATAACCATTTTGTTTAAAGTGACATTAAAACAAATTTCAAGTTATTGACATTAGATACGTTGACTAATAAAAAATTATATAATTTAAAATTTTACTCCATATGATTTCTATTAGTACTCTCATGAATTTATGAGAAAGATTGATCCCATGAGTATATTGTCACATGAGTGAATGAATGACTTGTTTTTTCATAGCGGATTGAATATGGTACATGCATTACCTTGCTTGACATTGTAGGATTGTGTTTGTGGAGGACATGTTTTGGACAAGCATCATTAAGAGAAGCTTCAAATGGAAAGTCATGGCATGTGACTACTCCTTTTCAAAATTTTCATGGTGGTATTGCATTTCGATAGACACTCCCTCTCTTTTAGGTGAAAAAAACAGCTCCCATTGATAACTAATCTATGTGTATATGGGTCTACTTCTAAAATCAAAAGACTGTTATAATAGTTTCAAGTGTTTGAATCCTCAGTTAGAATCAATATAGTGAAACCATTACAAGTATGAAAACTTATAATGATGGTGAATATTTAATAATTATTTTTATAATATTTATACCTAATATAACATCACTTTCCAACACATTGTATCTTACACTCGTTAATAAAATGGTGTTGCAAAAAGGAATAATTGCACAATTTTTTAGATGGCTCAATGCATGCTTCATAGTAGATGGATGGTATTTAAGTTTTGGGCTGAAGTAACTTTTCATCTAGCATATTCCCCAATCGCGTCCATATAGGGTAATGACGAATGTGTGCCTTAAAGAAGTTTGGGGTGGTAGGAAGTCCATTGTTTCTCATTTTAGAGTCTCCATTTGTGATGCTTAGGCCCATATTCCATATGACAAGAGAAAGAAGCTAATCTCAAAGATACCACAAATGCATATTTATTGGATATGATGAGGAAACAAAAGGGTTTCATTTATATCATTCATCCATCAATGACGTGATCATTCAAAAGGATATTATCATCTCCTTCAAGTTCACCTTTTCCTAGTTACTTTTTATTCTACTCATGTTGTTATGGCTAACGATTTGTGTATCTATTGAGGATCCAACTCAAGATGTTATCGATACATCTTCATATCCTTTGTAGGATAGGATTCATCACCCTAGGTGGTATACAATCAACCTTGATGTTGTAGGTCTTAATATCAACGATGTTTGGGAAGATTGAAAGTTTCATGGATAGAGGTAACGAGTTAACTTTGTACTTATATCCAAGTGCATGGATACATGTGACCCTCATAGTTATGTAGAGGCTCATGGTAAAACAAATTGGGAAAATGTGATGTCATAGGAATACAACTCCTTAATGAAGAATTAGGATTTAGAGTTGGTTCTACTTCCCTCGCGAAAGAACACTTTTGGTTGTAAATGGATCTATAGACCCAATTTCTCTTTGGATGGATGTATAAAAGTATAAAGCACACTTAGTCACTTAAGGGTATTATAAAAAATAAGGCATTGATAACATTGAGACCCTTGCTCTTGTTGCCAAGATGAACACCATTTAAATGGTCTTGACATTTTCTACTAGTTTTCATTGAGAAATTCACCAATAAATGTAAAATATTGATTTTTGAATGGGGACCTATATGAATAGAATCTATATGCGACAACATAATAGTTTTGTAGTGGTTGACACTTAAAACTTTGTATGTACATGAAATAAGTCTGTGTATGGTTTGAAGGAAGCCTCCGGGTCATGGCATTAGAAGATTGAAAAATTCTATTTTTAGTTTTTTTAATTGTTTCCATTCATAATATCCTAATATTCATGTTAAACACATTAGTGGAGTTGATACTATGACCTTTACATAGATTATTTTATTATTATAGGAAATCACCTTGACATGATTGTTGGATTGAGAAGCTCACATGTATTTATATAATGAGTGTTTGGGTTGTTTGCATTAATTCCCTCAGATGCAAGTTTTGAATTGTGTGATAGTATTGTCATTTTGGAACTTAAGTATGCATTTGACCTTGTTAAAAATGTCTTGCACATGGAGGATTGCAAACCTTGTTTTATGTATTTATGTCTAGACTTGGATTTTCTACAGAGTGTATTTGTTCGATAGTGGATGCAAGAACTAGTCATATTTGTGATACTAAGAAGGTGGGGGATGAAAACCACTTTTTTCTTATATTTCCCTACATATCCCCACATTAAATCTCAGTTTCAAAATATTTGTAATGCTATCGACTTGAAATTTTTTTAAGCATAAGAATGAAATGGTAAAGAAAACCAATTAATTCCTAATTATTTTTTTAAGGTATGATAAATCAAAGTTGGACTCAACGGATGGTGACAATCATCATCAACAACAACAACTTGTTGGTATTTTTATGTACTTTGCTAAAAAAAGACTCAAAATCATAAATTCTATTCTTATTGTTTTCATATAAATGAAGGATCTATTACCTTGCAACAAAGATTTTGACATATGTTAAAGGTACATATCGATTATTAGTCAATATGCTTATAGAAGCTTAGTGCCTTTGGTTGGGTTGATTTATTTGGGTTGGAAATCAAGATAAGTGGAGGTCACTTTTGGATATGCATTAAAAATTATGATAAGTAGAGGTTCACTTTTAGATGTGTCTGTGTTTCTAGGAAAAAAACATATTTTCTATTCATTGAAGAGAAAATACATCCTCCAAGTGCATTTAGCATAGGTAAAGGTAAAAAACCAAGCATCCCAACCCCTCAAAAAGAGAAGCATCCCAACCCCTCAAAAAGAGAGACAAAATTGCTCTGATAGTAACAAGAGCCTTACAATCTAGATCATAGATTAAAAACAAGGTCGAAATAGCGATAATTAAAAAGTTGTATTCATGGAGGAGATTAACTCCCCCCTTTTGAATATCTAAAAACAAAGAGCCCCCAAATTCATGTCCAGATCTAGTTTAGACAGTTGATCGACAAAAGTATTGTGCTCTCTCTCTATATATATATGTTCAAAGGAGATCCATGTAAATATACCACTAATCTCTTTGAGTTGTGTAACCAACTAGAAAACACTTATATTCATTTTTTGTGAGGTCCCTTTCATTCAATTTATTACAAATCTTGAATCTCCAAAAACCTAAATCTCACTAAGGCCCAAATTTAATGTTGCTCAGAATATGTGAAACAATGCTGAAATATTTTCCAAATTATTTGATCCTGGTCCCACAACACCTCTACCATTAACATAGAAATCCTCCAATTAGAAAATAACAAAGCCAGTGATGTAGAGATTTTTCTCTCCTTGGTACACACCATCAAAAAAGGACCAAGGATTCTCCTTATGAATGTGTAAGGGCGCTACAATTCTCACCTTGACTTCAATGCTTCCAAACTAACTATAATAATGAAAGAGAGACATGACCTAAGTAGAAAGTTGGAACAAACGCATAATTTTTTCTTCAAAAAGGGCTCTTTTCCAAGCTAACCAAATGGCCCAATTAACTAGATAAGGAAAAATCATGTGTTTTTTTAGTTCCTAAATATAGGGCCAAGCAATTCACTACATCTTCTTGGTCCCAAAGTTGCATAATATTTACCTGATATTCAATTTCCTTCCACAACTGCTGAGTGTAGAGACAACTGACAAAAAGATGACCATTTGATTCCTAGGCCACCCATCATAAAATGCAGATGCCAAGACCCTATTTGTTTCACCTCTGAGGTCTATTCCATGTAATTACTTTGTTTTTCAAGACCAGACACAATAACAAAGTACTTCTTGGAAGGGCTACTAACTTCTAGATTTTTCCCCACCAGCATTGAGGCTCCCTAACCTCCCCTGTAGTCATTGCTAAATAACCCAAGCATGTTGAATATGATCCTCCAACCTGATTAGAAACCCATATCAATTAATCCTCCTTGGCCTTGATTCATACATGTGCCATTTTTAATGCACACCCAAATTTGAACCCAAAATCCAACGACAAAATATGACGAAATTGACCTTGTCGTCAGATTTCACCTTTATAATTGTGAATTTTTCTTGGTTTTTTTTTAAATTGACCCGAGGAGTCGTTGAATTTCTAATGACCATTGATTATCCTACAAAAGTTGTTAGATTTTTTACTTAAACAGTCGAATATCTGACGTCTCTGCATCAAAGTCGAATATCTGACTACAACGTTCAATAGATTAGATTTGAGGGATATCTAATGTCACCAAGTTATAATATTCACTATGTTAACATCGTCGGATATTCGACGATAAGTTATTTTTAGAAACTATAAATTATAGTTATATTCCGACATGTTTTCTATACAAGAGACAATTTGCGGAAATTATAATCTTTGCACGGACTATTTTCCGTACAAAAAGACACAATTTTTTCAATTATTACTACGATTACAAAGAGTGAATGTGGAGCTTGATTTTTTAAGATCGATAATCATCAGTCAAGCTTGGTATCAGAAAATGTCACATAACAATATTCTTGATCCAGACGAAAAAAATCGATAATTGCTTGCTATATTGTGGGATGGACTGAAAAGAAAGGGTGATGGAAAATGTTGTTGTCCATGCAGTCAATGTTGGGGATTTAAAAAGAGAAGATTAATAAATATCACAACAGCTAAAAGACATTGTAGGGAACATGGACACTTTGGGGGGGGACATGACTATCATCCATTGGTAATTTGTTCATTATATATGTCTTTATATTGATCGTTTTTGTAAATGTATGTATCATTTTAATATTTCTTATATTTATTAATATATCTTGATGGTTTGTAATTATAAAGGAAAGACCTCCTACGGAATATCGCCTAGAGGATGTGCAACTTGCAGAACACACACCAGAGGAACATGGAGCTATGAATAATGAAGAACAATTTAATTATCATATTGAAGAAGATGATCATACTGATAACATGATTGAAGATGATGGTACAAATACATTGATCCATGATACATTTAATGTTAGAATGGATGATGTTGATCATGAAAATGATGACTTTGATGATGTTCATGATTTACCTCTTCTAGAGAAGGCATACGAACCCCTTTATGAAGGCTCCAACACAAATATTCTCTCTTCTATATTATTGATAATGAAATTGAAGGTTATGAATGGTATTTCAATGTAAGGAACCTCCAGCAATTAATTAATGAAAATGCACGATATATTAGAAATAACAGAACACAGAAGAGATTTATTGATCGCATGCCACTTCGACGAGGAAAACTCCTTTCAACAAGCTCAATACAAATAACTCATGGATTCCTTCATTGGCCTCAACACGTACTTATATACTAAGTCTATGTGTCCAATACTATGGATCAATACCATGGAACATATCATACTACGGGACGACTTACAAAGCATATGCCTCCAATACTATGGATCAATACCATGGAACATATAATACTACGAGATGACTTACAAAGCATATGCGTCCAACAACAATATACTAACAAAGCAAAGAGAACGGTTGACACGGGTTCCTAAAATCCCCTCCCTCTCAAAAAAAGCTTTGTCCTTAAAGATTTAGATGTGAAAATTGTTGTTGAATCTGAAGGAGTGGTTCCCATGCAGCATCCTCTGGTTACATTCTGTGCCACTGAAGTAGTGGTTCCCATGTAGCATCCTCTGGTTGCATTCCGTTCCACTGAAGTAATGCCTCTGTGATAGATCGAGAGTGAAGCTGACGAGTGCGCCTATTGAGGATGGCATCTGAATCCAGAAGGATGAATCCTTCATTATCTTATTCTGGTAAAATAGTTTGTTCTTTGATGAATGAATGCATGAAGAAGGAGGAAGTTCCAATTTACAAGCAACAGACCCAATCTTCTGAAGAACCTTATATGTCCCATAGAACTTTGGAGCGAGCTTATGATTCCCTTTGAGTTTCAGGGAGGATTGGTTGTAAGGATGTAGATGAAGGAAAACCATATCACATGCTTGAAAAGTGCGCTCAGAATGGTGTTGATCGGCTTGTTGTTTCATTCGATTTCTTTCCATGTAAATATTGTCCTGCAAAATGCGAAGAATACGATTGCAGTTTCGAAGAACAATGTCAACTTCCTGAACTGGTGAACTGCTGGGGATGTATGGAAGAAGCATTAGCGGTGCCTGACCATAGACTGATTCATATGGAGTCATTTTAGATGCAGTGTGGTAGGAGGTATTGTACCACCACTCAACGAGAGGGAGCCACTTTTCCTACTGATGTTGTTGTTCGGAGGTGAAGAAATGAAGATAAGTTTCCAAAAATTTATTGATAATTTCAGTTTGACCATCTATTTTTGGGTGATACCCTGAACTCATCTTCAGTTTGGTGCCAGTGTGGAGAAATAGTTCTGTCCAAAAATGTTCAGTGAAAGTTGCATCGCGATTCGAGGCAATGAAAGAAGGGATTCCATGAAGACGTAAGATCTAGTCCAGGAAAATTTGTGCAACTGAGGAGGCGGTATAGGGAAGGCCGAGGGCACAAAAATGACTATATTTGGAGAGGCGATCAACCAAAACCAAAATCACTATCTTCCCTCCAGATTTATGGATCCCTTCAATGAAATCCATAGAAATATCTGTCCAAATCCGTGTAGGAATGGGCAAGGGTTCATACAATCCCTGAAGGAGTGTCGTTTCACCCTTGTTGTGCTGGCAAGTATCATAATCAACCAACATATGTTAAATTTTCCTTTTCATTCCCTGCCAAAATAAGTTACGCCATGCCCTCTCATATGTTTTGAGGAACCCAGAGTGTCGTGCTAATGAAGAAGCATGGAGTTCATAGAAGACAACCTGTTGAATATTTGTGCTCTGGGGAAGCACTAGACAACCCTTGTATATCAGGGAAGCACCATCCCAAGAGTAATTCGGTACAACAGAAGGGTTAATGTTTGAAAACCATTGGATTATTTGAGATAATGAGGACTCATTGACATAGCCCTATTGAAAATATTGCAACCAATTTGGAACAGGAATAGAAACAACTGAAAGAGAAACTTGGTCATTAAATGTGCGAGAAAGAGCATCTGCCACAAGATTGTCCTTACCCTTCTTGTAAGTGATCTCATAGTCATAACCCATGAGTTTTCTAACCCATTTCTATTGTGTTGGGAGGAGACCCATTGTTCCAGGAAATATTTCAGACTCTAGTGATCAGTCTTGATGCAAAAATGATTCCCTAATAGGTATGGCTTGCACTTATGTACTACATGCAAAATAGCCATCATTTCCTTCTCATATGTAGAGGCGGCTAAATTCTTACCGGAATGGGATTTGTTGGTGCACGCAATGGGATGTTCATCTTGAAGGAGAACAACACCAAGTCCATTATCGCAAGCATCACTAGTACATGTGGACATTTTTCCCACGGAAAATTGTTGCTATTACAACACTTTTGCGTTGCTATAGCAATGAACAAGACTCCTTGTTTTCGTGGGAAAACTTTCATCGTTGTAGAAATACTTTCCAACATTCGTTGCTATAGATGCAGAAATTACATTGACCGTGCTATCTTTAAAAAACCAAAATCCGTCACTATATAAATGAACTTTTGTTGCTATAGCGACGGATTTTCATATTTAAAAAAAAAGTAATTGAAGCGATCTCCATCTCTCTAGCAACGAAAGTTCGTGGCTATAGCACCGAATGTTCGTTGCTATAGCGATGGATGTTCATATTTCAAAGAAGTAAGTGAAGCGATCTCCATCTCTCTAGCAATGAAAGTTCGTGGCTATAGCATTGAAAGTTCGTTGTTATATCGACGGCTTCTTATATTTTAAAAAAACATGTCAAACTAGCTTCGTCACTCTAGCAATGAAACTTCGTGGCTATATCGACGGCTTACCATATTTAAAAAATATATGTCTGTCGCTATAGAGATGACAAGCCCCAACAAGTTTCGATGAACTTGCTATACTAGCGATGAAAATTTCCGTCGCTAGTATAGCAAGTTCGTCGAAACTTGCTAGGGCTTGTCATCTCTATAGTGACGGACATGTCTATTTAAAATAATAATAATAATAATAAATAAATTTGGAGGTGATTGCATATGAGGGCATCAATTAGTCATTCAAGTAACATCTTCAGCAAGGGAGTTCATTTTGTTATTTGGAGAGTGAGCATCTTGTGAACAAACTGTCAAGACATTCCGAGGCATGAATGAATATGTTTTTTATGAACCTCATAATTTTTTGAAGTATGATGCATTTTGGTATCAGAAATCATCCTTATAAAGTCTAATGCAAAAGACATAAATTGAATACCATTAGGATGTAAACAAGAAGACAAATCCAATTCCAAAAAGAGCAATCAGTTGGCTAAGCATTAAATCCTACGAGAGCCATAACAATCTACGACTATTAGCATAGATATTTGTTTTGTGTATCTTGACCCCAAGGTTTACATTGATTCTTTCAAGGGTTTACATGATCAAATACACTAATGCTTTCTCTTGTAGGAGGTACAATATCAATATAATGAAATACTATAAGAATAAATTCTACATAGTTGCAATATTACTTTTGGATTTTATATGGTTCCAGCTACAAGATTTGCACCTATAACCTCCAAAACCTGTAACTGACCTCCAAAATATGGCTCAAGAACCTTTCAAAAATAGACACTGTCTCAAGATAGGACATAAAAAGATGAATGTGATGCTCCCAAGGTAAACATCCACATCACTATGAACTCATAGAAACTGAATGCTGCCACAGTTGAAGGCATGGAAAGAAGTAGTGGAATCCAAAAGCTAAAAGCTACTAGTAAAACACTCCAAATGAATTTCAACTAAGGAAGTCTTGAATGATTTTTATTTTTGTTGATGTGCTCTTAGACACTTACTGATTAGGTGTTGCTTCATACCTTTTGAGGACTAAAACTTACCTAGAAATGACCTAAACAATCCACATCTCCTTTATGAACATTTAGAACTAACTATGAATGCCTACTCTTTGCCTAGGCCAACCAAGGAATGCTCTAAAGAAACCAAGTGAACACCCTATGCAAATAGGGAGGTAACACACTACAAAGTCACACTTGGAAATGTTAATGACAAATCCTCTCCCAATAGACTTCGATTCAGAGCCAACTATTTATAATTGGATCACTAAGAATGTGGACACCCTCAGCAAAGTTCCTTCATCCATTCCTCAAAGTGGTACAATGACATCATTGCAATTTCACACATGCTCAGATTGATAGTTTTCTCCATCTCATTACAACTTCAACAATGACCAACTATTGACACCTCTAAAATACAAGCCATGAACTTATTTCTCAAGTCTTGGCACTTTTCAGACCTCAATAAGTAATAGGCAGTGTGAGTTATCTAATATGGGCAAGTCTTAGGGTCAAAATATCCCTAAAACAACACTTCTAATTATGCCATTAGGGATTTCCAATAATTATGCCACAACAATCTAGGATTGTAATACCATAACCAATTATACCAATGAAAGCTCTAATTGTAGGAGTGACCGAACACTTACAAATGATAGGTGTTGGAAAACCTATTTCCTTGACCTATCTAAGATGAATGCCTAAAAATGATAGCCTATGGATCTATTGTCTTTTATGGTGAATGCCTAAAACAATTGTCCCTAATTAATGCATGCAAGAGCTATAGAAGCTTATACAAGTAGCAATTATCTTCAACATCCTACTTGATAATGAACAAGACCCTGAGGCAAGACATGAACATTGTCGGTATAGGACAACATCCATCTTTGTTAAGAGAAAATTGTGCCTAATTGTACCTAATAATTCTTCTAGCTAAAAGGAAACAAATCATGATATAACGAATGTTGATTTTTGTATACAGTCTAGTATTGGATGTAGTTGATGTGGACCTCTACAACCAACCCAAGGGAGGGTTCTACTTCTACTTTGATGCTCTAATCCCAACCAAGTGATATATATGAAGGATTTCAAATGGTGAAAGGAAAAAGATGCATAAGGTTCTTTCTCCATTTTTGCAGGTAATCCAACAACATAACCTTGCTCTTATGAATATGTATTCTCTTTTGGAATGAAATTAAGGACTTTATTTAAAGGTGATAATGTGGACACTTCCTTGAACTATCTCCAATGTGAATTATTCCTTTGCATTAATGACTTGGTGGCATGAAGACTGGTATTGGAGACAAGATGAAATAATTTTTTTAAATAACGGTTTGGGGATGTTCACATTCAATGACTACACCTTTTTGGAAGGTGCACAATATTTATGTGTAACCAAATTCCATTTTTGGGTTTGTGTCATGCTTTTAAAAGCTTAAATGGTATGATAAGGTACACATCTTTTTAGGAAAATTCTATGCCATAACATTCTATGGTCAACTCATGATTTTAGTTCAATTTTTGGTCATATTATTAAGGTCATATAATGATAGAAGTGATGAAAATGGGGCTAATAGTGGTAAAAGTGATGTATAATGGTGATGATGATCATGACAATTAAACTCTCAAGCTCTCAACACACCAAGAAAGTGCTATCATAGAAAAATCCACTACTACTAACCTAGATCCATGTTATATGGATATGTAAAAATACATGGGTCCCATAGGTCCCACGAGGGTTTGTTTCGAAACACAACATTTAAGAGCTTCATAACAAATCCACGACAATATATTTACACTCAGAAATAATTTAGTAAATGAGTGCTACCTAACCCTTCACCAAATGGTTGGAGATGTTGAAATTAATCGTATTGAAAATGCCAAAGTAACGTGCTAAATGACGATGCCAACTAACCCATGGAAAGGACCTCACAGTCTCTAGACTACATGACAAAAATGATAGAGCATTTTGGTGTTAGTAAGACGACAAAACATGGGATGAATGGTTAATGTGATTTGTTCATGTTTGAGGCTAACGGCCTCTGAATTCTCCTACATTTGGAGGAACTTATTTAGTGTGGTGGAATTGTTATCTTTGTTGATCAGTAACAAATTCGAGGACTATTATCAGTGGTAGATGTTTCTCATTGCTGGGTAGAAGAAGATTTTTTGTGCGTTTTGTGCTGGATCGACTTGAGACACTCCGGAGTGATCTGATCTGTTAATCTTTGGTAAGAAATATGTTTATATGCAGCCATCTTTCATTCATTAGAAACACAAGAGAGTTCAGAGGCTTTGGATTCAATAATATATGCATCCAGATGGATTCCATAAGAAGTAGACTTATGATTTTCTATATTCCTAAGGTTGTTCCCATTTGGAGTTCAATCTATAAAAAATGTATCTAAATCTATTGGCTTTTCTTTTCAGGCACCAAACATGCTTGGTTTAGCAATAATACAAGTAGATCATAGAATGCACATTTGAAAATTCAACATAAGGAGTGAAAGTACAAGGGACCTAGGCTCAATCATGTTGATGTATATGTAACTTCGGAATGTATTTCATATATATATTTATTGTAACCTTATAAGAGATGTGTTATTCCTCTATAAGGAAGTGTCGTCATTTGTATTGACAAGTGTCGCAAGTAGATTAACTTTCCGATGGGTTATTAGACTACCTGATGTGGGTGTCGGCCCGATATATATGTAACTGGGGTTATTAGGCTGAGTTAGACAAGCCGGCCCCATAAGTAATTGGGCAGGTCAGGACAAGTATAAATAGAGAGTTGGGATTCTCTATTTTGATCATCTCAGAACTCACTCTTCTCTCACTCAGAAAGTGGCGTACATTGAAGGAGGAGGATCAAGCTGCATAGTAGGAGACTATCTATTGTATTTGGTTGTACTTTGGTTGAGCCATTGCTCTATCTATCTCTGAGGAAGTTGTGGGGTTTTTCACCTTAGGGTTTTCCCCATGGAAAAATCTGTGTGTCCATTGTCTCATGCTTTTGATTCTTGTGATGCTTGACATGCTTGATATGATTGTTATGCATTGATATACTGTACATGTTATTCTCTCAGTGAATATCCTATAGCATATTGAATTGATGCTTAAAATATAACATGGTATCAGAGCTAACTTGAGAAGAAGACACTGTGCAGTTGCGGAAGCTAGGGATTCTTGTTTTTGGGTTTCTCTCCACAGATTTTGGAAACGTAATATGATGGATTGACTCTCCTCAACAAGGTGAATCTATCTGTCCAATTAGAATTCAATTTTGAGCACTTTCATTTTTGGCCCTAAAAATTAGGGTTTCCTCAAAAATAGGAATTTCTGAAATCTGAAGACACAGCTGGAAGCTACTTGGAAAATCAGAAGTTTGGAGCTTTGGTTCAAGATTTTTGGTTGTGTAGATCTCTAGGAAACTCAAAACCCTAATCCGGCACCAGATCCAGTTTTCAACAAACAAGTGGTAAGACCTAAATCTTTTCTATTTCCATTTGAAGTACTCTTTAAGATGTCTCACCACACCAAGCTTGAGGATAAGATTGAAGGAGATGATAACGTCCTAGCATGGAAGTATAGGATTGGGTTAATCCTTGAAAAGAATGAGTTGGATACTTATAAGTGAAGAGGTCCCTGTCCCAGAGGGAGAAGAGGCTAAGGCTCTTCACAAAAGGAATTTGGTTAAGGAAAAGAGGATCATTGCTGATTCTATTAAAGATAATCTCATCCCTCATGTGTCATCCCTAAAGACACCAAAAGAGATGTTTGATTCCTTGACTAAACTATTTGAAGGAAAGAACATAAATCAGAAGATGACCCTGAGGAATCAATTGAAGAATATCAAGATCCAGAATGCAGAGACTATGCAGTCATATTTCTCAAGGTTCTCCCAGATAAAAGAACAACTTGAAGCTATGGGTGAATATATAGAAAATGGAGAAGTGGTGATGACCACTCTTAATGGCCTCCCTAGGTCATGGGATTCCTTCATCCAAGGAATTTGTGCTAGAAAGAAACTTATCTCTTTTGCTAGACTATGGGAAGAATGCTCACAGGAAGAAGCTTGAATTGTAGCCAGAGAAGAGAAGATGGGGAGTGAAGACCAAGCACTCACAGCTCACTCCAAAAGACATGGTGACAAGAAATATCACCATCATGGAAAGAAAGGAAAATATCAAAATCAAAGAGGTAGTCCCAGACATCGAAGGGACATGACCCATGTCCATTCCTATACATGTGATGATAAGGGACACTATGCCAAAGATTGCCCTAAGAATAAGAAAGAGGGTACTCACAAGAAGAAGAACTTCAAAAGAAGACATCATGCTCATGCTGCAGAGGATGATGAACCTCCCAGGAAGAGGGCTAGAGAAGATAGTGAAGATTCTTCAAGTGATGAAGAATATGTTTCGATTTCTGCTCTCACTAGAACCATTACTCATGGAAGTAATTATTGGCTCATAGATAGTGGGGCTTCCAAACATATGACAGGATTCAAAGAATCCTTTGTGAATCTATCTGAACATGATTCACCCCAGAAGGTGAAGCTTGGAGATGACTACCAGTATCCCATAAAAGGGAGTGGTGAAGCCTCATATCAACTAGACTCTGTAAAGTCTATGAAGATGAAAGATTTACTCTATGTTCCAGGTCTCAAGAAGAATCTACTCTCAATATCTGCATTGGATGCAAAAGGCATGAGGGTTGCATTTATAGATGGCCAAGTCTTAATGCGGCCTAAGGGTAAGACTATAGATGATGCAGTGGTGATTGGAGAGTAAGACGGAGGATTGTACAAATTGAAGGGCCATCCAAAACAAGCCATGGTCCATGATTCTGTAGAGCCAAGTGAACTTTGGCATAGAAGGCTTGCACACATGCATTACAGGGCATTACCAATTGCAAGCAAAGTGGTAGAAGGTCTTCCTGAAATCCAGACAAATCATGAAGGTATTTGCAAAGGTTGTGCAAAGGGAAAGAATACAAAGAAGACATTTCCAAGCAGTGAAAGCAAGGCAAAAAGAATCTTGGAGATTATCCACTCTGATGTATGCGGTCCCATGTCATCCAGTTCTCTGAGTGGGTATGTATACTATGTCTCCTTTATTGATGATTTCTCTAGAAAGACTTGGATCTACTTCTTGAAGAACAAAGATGAAGTGTTTAACAATTTCAAGTAATTCAAAGCCTTGATAGAAAACCAAACTCACTTGAAGATCAAGATCTTCAGATCTGACAATGTCGGAGAATTTACTTCAGGAGACTTCAAGAAGTTATGCAGTGATTCAAGGATTAAGAAGGAGTTGACTACTCCTGACAATCCACAACAGAATGGGGTTTCCGAGAGAAAGAATAGAACAATCATGGAAGTAGCAAGGGCAATGCTTCGTGACCAAGACTTACCTATGCACTTGTGGGATGAAGCAGCAAGGACAGCTGTATATGTGTAGAACAGAACACCCCATAAGATACTTGACAAGAAAACACCAGAAGAAGTGTTTACTGGTAAGAAACCATAAGTGAGCCATCTTAGAATATTTAGCTGTCCAATATACACTCACATTCCAAAAGAGAAAAGGTCAAAGTTGGATCCTTCAGGAAAGAAGGGTATATTCGTGGGTTACAGTGAAAGCTCAAAATCTTACAGAATCTACTTCCCTGGATTCAAGAAGATTGACATCAGCAGAGATTTTACTTTTGATGAAAGTTCAGCTTACCATAAATCGAGAAAGACACCTGTTGAAGACAATGAAGAACCCAAAATATCCAGAACACAAGACACCACAATGAATGAAGGAGTTCCTGAAGAAGAACGAGAAATGGAAGATCCACAAGAACCTGTGGATACACCTTGTGAGAAGAATTCTCACAAGAGGAAACCTACATGGTCTAGAGAACTCATCCAAGATGCAGAGAGATTTGGCATTCCAGAAGAAGAACACAGAGAAAGAAAAAGGACAAGGTCACATACTAGTTATGTTTCTTTACTCTGTGACATCATGGATAAAGAACCTTCCAGTTATGAAGAAGCTGTAGAAAAGAAAGAGTGGAAGGATGCTATGATCGAAGAATACCAATCTATTATGAAGAATGATGTTTGAGAAGTGGTCCCAAGACCAGATGGGAAGTCTGTGGTAACTTCCAAGTGGATCTATAAGGTTAAGCATGCTGCAGATGGTAGCATCGAGAAATACAAAGCTAGGTTTGTAGCTCATGGCTTCTCCCAGAAAGAAGGAATTGATTATGAAGAGACTTTCGCTCCTGTGGCCAGATACACTTCCATTAGATCAATACTTGCTCTGGCTGCAGTAATGAAATGGAAGGTACACCAGATGGATGTCAAGACTGCTTTCCTGAATGGTGTATTTGAAGAGGAAGTGTATGTGGAGCAACCACTCGGGTTTGAGACACATGATAGAGGAACACATGTGTGCAAACTGAAGAAAGCCCTGTATGGTTTGAAACAGGAACCTAGGACCTGGTACGGCAGGATAGATGGCTTCCTATCTAGTTTGGGATTTACCAAGAGTAAAGAGGATTCCAACCTTTACTACAAGGTTGAGGAGGGCAATCCAGTGATTCTACTATTGTATGTGGATGACCTATTTCTGACAGGTGAGGATAAATTGATTGCCGACACAAAGAGGAAGCTAGCTGCCGAGTTCGAGATGAGGGACTTGGGTATGATGCACTATTTTCTTGGTATGGAGGTGTGGCAGAGTGCAGATGGGATATTCCTTGGACAAGGGAGGTATGCAGTAAAGATCCTGAAGACCTTTGGGATGATGGACTGCAAGGCCATGGCTACACCTATGGCATCAAACCTGAAGCTTATGTGTGATCTTCTTCTGAGCCGGTTGATGCTACGATGTATCGTCAGATGATTGGGTCCTTGATGTACTTGACGAATACAAGGCCAGACATTTGCTTTGTAGTGAACACCTTGATCCAGTATCTGATAGATCCGAGACATGTTCACCTGATAGCTGCAAAGCATGTTCTGAGGTACCTGAAGTGTACAGTGGATTACGGGCTCAAGTATGAGGCGAATCAAAAGTTTAACATGGAGGGTTATGTTGATTCGGATTGGGCAGGCAGTGCCATTAATCAGAAGAGCACTTCGGGGTGTTGCTTCAGTCTAGGATCAGGTGTGATCTCTTGGTTTAGAAGGAAGCAATCCTGTGTGGCACTGAGTATAGTTGAAGCAGAGTATGTCGCAGCTTGTTCAGCTAGTTGTGAGGCAGTATGGCTTAGGAAGCTACTGTCTGATTGTTTGATCTCCGGTTGAGTGCTACCTGTATATATTGCGACAACCAGAGATGTGTGAAGCTATCAGAGAACCCAGTGTTCCATGACAAGTCGAAGCACATTGATATCAAGTTCCACTATATCAGGGATATGGTGCAGAGGGGAGCTGTGAAGCTCCTGTATGTTGCGACAGATGAGCAGATAGCCATTGTGTTGACCAAGCCGCTTGCCAAAGTGAAGTTTGAATACTTCAGAGGGAGACTTGGTGTACTTCAGATCGAGATGCCTTCCAGAGGGAAGTGATGAAGTCCGGAGACACAAATGCAAACTGGGCCATTCTTGCATGGTGGCAGGTTAGTCCTCCCATGGCAGGATCTAAGGGTCGAGCCATTCTTGCATGGTGGCAGGTTAGTCCTCCCATGGCATGATGTAAGGGCCAAGCTATTCTTGCATGGTGGTAGGTTAGTCCTCCCATGGCAGGATGTAAAGGTTGAGCCATTCTTACATGGTGGTAGGTTGGTCCTCCCATGGTAAGATGTAAGTGTTGGGCCATTCTTACATGGTGGCAGGTTAGTCCTCCCATGGTGAGATATAAGTGATGGGCCATTCTCACATAGTGGTAGGTTGGTCCTCCTACGGTGAAATATAAGTGTTGGAGCCTTTCCGATATGGTGGTAGGTTGGTCCTCCCATGGTTGTTGATGTAAGTGATGTGCCATTCCAAAATGGTGGTAGGTTGGTCCTCCCATGGCCGTTGATGTAAGTGTTGTTAGCCTTTCCTAGATGGTAGTAGGTTGGTCCTCCCATGGTCATTGATGTAAGTGCTGTTAGCCTTTCCTAGATGGTAGTAGGTTGGTCCTCCCATGCTGGTGAGTGTAAGTGCTGTGTGTGTGCATTTGGGTTGTGCTCCATGGACTTGGTGGTGATATGAAGACATTGATATGACAGTTTGGTACACAGGTTTTGCAAAGGCATATAATCAGTCCTGAGATGCTCTTGCAGGTTTTTCCAAGGCAGTGTAATCAGTCCTGAGAGATCTTGCAGGTTTTGCAGAGGCAGTGTAATCAGTCCTGAGGTGTACCTACTTGATGGCTTGCTTGTAGATGATGATCATGATCAGGTTGATCATGTGATGATATACATCAGTTGGATGTATGGTGAAGTATCAGTTTGATACTCATTGGTCGTGGACAATGGCATGTAAAAGATCCTGAGAGATTCGAGAGGTTGAGCTGTGTGCTTGTAAAAGGCCTCGAATGCTCTTGCAAGGTTTTGCAGATGTACGTGATGAGTCCTGAGGATTCCACAGTATGACCAGTGATGATGAAGACCTACCGGTGGTGGGCCTACATCCAGTATGAAAAAGGTCTAGCTCTGTAGAACTTCCTATGATGAGTAGATTCAGAGATTGGATGAGATAGTAGCAGCTGTGACGATGATGATGATTCGATGACGATGCATCGATGATGATGATCTAGAGAAGAAGACTTGTGCCCGATGATCTGTGTTGAGAAATACCTTCCTATTTAAGAGGGAGTGTTGATGTATATGTAACTTCGGAATGTATTTCATATATATATTTATTGTACCCTTATAAGAGATGTGTTATTCATCTATAAGGAAGTGTCGTCATTTGTATTGACAAGTGTCGCAAGTAGATTAACTTGCCGATGGGTTATTAGACTACCTGATGTGGGTGTCGGCCCAATATATATGTAACTAGGGTTATTAGGCTGAGTTAGACAAGTTGACCCCATAAGTAATTAGGCAGGTCAGGGCAAGTATAAATAGAGAGTCGGGATTCTCTATTTTGATCATCTCAGAACTCACTCTTCTCTCACTCGGAAAGTGGCGCACATTGAAGGAGGAGGATCAAGCTACATAGTAGGAGACTATCTATTGTATTTGGTTGTACTTTGGTTGAGCCATTGCTCTATCTATCTCTGAGGAAGTTGTGGGGTTTTTCACCTTAGGGTTTTCCCCATGGAAAAATCTGTGTGTCCATTGTCTCATGCTTTTGATCTTGTGATGCTTGACATGCTTGATATGATTGTTATGCATTGATATACTGTACATGTTATTCTCTCAATGAAGATCCTATATCATATTGAATTAATGCTTAAAATATAACAAATCATACCTCAAGTGTCAATTCATCACATTTGACAAGGATTATTACAGGATCAGTCATGAATTTGTTTGTAATCTCCAAAATCTCATGTGGTAAATTTGCTAATATCAGCACTACCTATCATTTAATCACAATAACATTCACATGAATACTCCTTCGACTATAAACAACATGTAGCAGAAGAAAAAATTATCTACAATAGTCTACCCCAGAAAACAGATCTAAGACTCCCAACCAACATTGAGCATAGAAAAAACATACATATCTGTTCTAGCAGCTACTTAAAATTCCTTTAAAGGGAGACACTTAATTGGCATATTCACAGGAAAAGAAGATGCCAAGGCTATTGGTGGGATCATTTAGTAAAAAGATGTCTACAGACAGCCTAAATCAAAAATTTTATTTGATAACATGAAACATGCATGAAGCTCTGGTGGAAGGTATCAATAAACATCATATATCTGGTCTTTGAATCCCCTGCTTAACATCTCATCAGATTCATCCTGTTTTAAGAGGTTATAAAAAAGAATGAATCAATAATAAGTGGCGAAGAATACTCAATCAATGTTATATAATTCAACCAATATATCTGATGAAACACATGCAACGAGGAAGAACAAGTAGTTTTACATCTCTAGTCCTTAAGGTCATGTGTTTGATCATATCACATACTCTTCCTGGTGTTCCTGATACCACATGAACACCATACTCCAATTTTCTGATGTCCTCTCCAATACTCTTGCCACCAATACATGCATGGGCTTGAACATTTATGAAATCTGCTATGGCGAGAATCACTTTCTTTGTTTGAGCTGCTAGTTCTCTTGTAGGTGAAACAATTAAAGCTTGAACCCTGCACAACAAAATCAAACCCATAAACCCCATAAACATCTAAGCATGAATTATTAGATCACACAGTACCCACAAATGAAAGCTGCACAATGTGATATCAGCTCTATTAAAAATCAATAGAATATGATGAATTAAATTACAATATGTAAAAACAAATTTAATCATATAGGTGATCAGATACTCTTCCAGAAGCAGGCAAAGGTTGCATGATTCAATTCTCTCAAATTTGAAACAAGTCATTTGAGAATATTTAGTTTCCATAACTGGAGCAGAAGAACCCTTAGCTTCATAAAAATGATTTCATTTATTTGCAGAATGATAACATCACACAGACAGTAATTAAGGATTTCATGAGCACGTTCGAGGAACCGGCGAGTAAATATTTTTCTTGAAGAACCAGTGCTATACTGGCACTGATTTTCATAAGGGGTGTCCATACATACCTAAAACCATCAAGGAATGTCTCCAAGACCTCTGCATTTTTGACAGGAAACATCCACGGGATGAGGAGTAAGTCCCCACATTATTGGGGAGATTCCTTTCCAAACAGGGATGGAGAAATGAAGAGGGCACAACCCCTGGAGGTGAGTATGGGTTCCCATACAACATTGAGAAAACCATAAAAATAATGAGCCTGGACTGCTTGTTGGAATATGGTTTCCCTTTATCTTATGTTGAGCATACTAACGCTGCAAATTGTAAATTTATTCTAAGTTTTTGGCTTTCAGATAATAGTTGGTTGAAGACTGTATATCCTTTGCACAATTGCAATAAAAATGGATATCACAGAAAAAGGAAAAACTACAGGAAAAAACTAAGTATTGAATTTTTCATCATTTTACATGTCAGAACTAAACAAAATCATGAAGTTGTCTCCTTTCCAGGAAATTTGTTATAGACCCAACACTGTTATGGATTTGAAGCAGAACCATCCCCTGCATCTATGTGATCTTGCATCAAACCATGAAGAAATCTGTTGCTGTTACCAAGAAAAAACAGATGTCAGCCATGCAGCTTATGGTGATTAGCCATGAAGTTGGCCCATGTATTAATTTTTGTTGGTGTTGGTTGTGAAAGGAGTCTAAGGGAGGTGACAAATGAAGTAATTGTGGCTTGATCTGATCCATTCAACCCAGTGTGATCTCAACTATCCCTCAGAACATTTTGAGGGGGCTGGTCATGGTGGCCCAAAATGGGCCCACATGGACTTAAGACGTCAATCCCTCTTTCCAATAAAATGTTAGAGAGGACCAACAAGTATGAGTGGGGTTTGGAGAGAGGGACATTCAAGAAGGCATGCTTCCCATTATACATCCAACTTCATGATTGGTGGTTGAGACTTGATACCATAGGCCACATGACATGAAAAGAGTGGAGGCATGTAGTTGTTGTTCAAAGGGTTGTTTTGGTAGTTTGGGGACTTTAATGAAAGGAGAGGAAAAGGCTACTACAAAGGGAAAAATCAGAGATTATCATAATCATTCATAGAGAAGAAAGAGGGAGGCAGAACTCTCATGGTGATAGAAGATGGAGAAGCTCCACGGAGAAAGAAGACAAGACCAGCCAAATAATCCTCATGAACCCATTGTAGCCCATCCAAGACAGGCCGATAAGAATATTAATGTTTTTGTGAATACCATTGACCCATGTTTCAACTTTCGTTGCAGTGTAGGGCGCATTAAGGCCTGTTTGTAATATTTGAAGCTCTAACTCAATAGACTGGTTCAGCTTGCAGTTCCCTCTGTTAGTTATATATTGATTTTTGTGAATTTGCTTCCATAACATTTGTAGGGCCCCTCCTCTAGGGTCCTTCCTGTTTAACCTAAAACTCAACCACTTGATACAAAAGAGATTAGAAAGCATAACGGCTGGATAAATAAACTAAATAAATGAATAAACTAGCAAATTAAAACAAACCATAACCATAACCAGCAAAGCTCGTTTAACCATAGGCGAAGCAACCGTTAGCTCCGCCACCCAACCATAGGCTCATGCTTTCAGTCGCATGGCCTCCCCCGAGCTTTGGGTCGTAGAGCTCACACACGTTTTTCAGAAATCCAGCTTGGGTTTCCCTTCCCACCAGGATTTCTTAGCCAAACCCTTAGATAGCAGCAAGTTTTTGAGGCATTCGAAAAATTACGACAATCGTCCAAATCATGCACCCTTTACCCATTCCCTGAGCCTTCCTTATAAAGGAAAATCTCGTGCGACACGTGTCGCTTCATGCATAATTAAATATTTTTAATTAACTATTTAATTAAAACACTCACCCATCCAAGTGTCAGTTTCTCTGGGAAGTGCACCTACACCCCTAAGTTTGCTCTAGTTTGTCCCCCAGATATTTTAATCAACTCCTAGCTTTTAGTTGACTAGGTGTCTAATCTATTTTGCTCCTAAATAATAATTTCTATTATTTTAAATGCTCAACAAAATAACTATTCATGTGCAAATGTCTAAGCTATTGTTATGCATTTGCTAAGTAATAATCTAGAGTTATTCTCCTAAGTTTTTATGCAGTTTAATTTAACAATCAAACTCACTAGGATCACGGTGCCGCGCCGTTGGGCTCCTGGTTCCTTAACTTTAATTCTCTGACATGGCACCACTCCGTCGGGTCCAGTCATCCATGGTTTCCATTCCTTGGCATGGTACCGCATCGTTGGGTCCTTGCGTCCATTCTTTCATTTCTCGACAGGGTACCGCATCGTCGGGCCCTTCTGCCACCATCTTTCCGTTTTGACTTGCGGGAACTCTTGTAGGGATTTTAGGAATCGTTACCATCCATCCTCCGTCTACATGCTATCTAGGGACTAATGGCGCTGAGGAGTGAGTCCGTTCTCACTGCGCGCCCCTCAACTCGTACGTGACCAGCTCCGTCGTGGCCCACCTCGTACGCCCTCACGCATTCCTCTTGAGCAAGCGGATCAATGCTTATCTGCTCATGCGTGGTATTCTTGTCGGAAGTCGACATCGTCATCGCTTCCCTTGTGTGTGATTTACCCGTACTCTACGACCCTCCATGTTCCTTTGTGTGTCCGTTGGTGAACCGTCTCACTTGTTTCTACACACACTTCTCACAACAAATTATTAGTAGCACTGTTCTCAACAATCATCATCTGGTTTCTAACTCTAGCATTGTTAAACATTTATGATTTATTGAAACTGCTCATTCATCTTATTAAGTATACATTTCGTCGCCAAATACATAATCAGCATACAGCTAGTCGTTAAGCATTATCCATCAACATAATTTTCCATAGTCATAGCTAATCGTTTAACATATGCAATTATTCATTTACCTCAACAGTTCAGATACACATACTAAAAAATAAGGTCAAAAGGTTATTTAATTAATGTTTCAATCAACCTGGTCACTCAGCAGGTTCCCTCAATGTCTACACAAGTCTAGGGGCACTACATACACCCCTACTTATTTAGAACTTCGTCCCGAAGTTCAGAATAAAATGGAAAGCTACGACGCATCTCAGTTGCGTCCTCCCAAGTCGCATAGCTAGGACTGTAACTGTCCTACTGCACTTTGACTTGATCAATCAAGGCTAAGCATTTAAGCAAGAACTGATTAATCAATTAACCCAGTCCACACATATAATTCAATTCATTAATTTATTTATCAACTATAGTCATGCACATCATCAGGTGATTCTCCCTTATTAAGACACATCCTAACTCGAAGGGCCACTTTATTGAAGTATGTTACGCCGGGTCACTCGACAGGTGCTCTTAAAGTCCATAGTCATTTTAGGGGCATTACATACACCCCCTCTTGTATAGAACTTCGTCCCGAAGTTAATTTTGTTCTCGTACTTCCGACACTAGGCTTAACTTTTAATTTCCTATTCTCACCTTCTTGCCATTTTCTTCTATTTCTTTTAAGCAATCATGGCCATGTTCTAATAATTAGTTTTCCAAATCTTCTAGTATGGTTATAATACATTCTCAATCGTAATTTTGTGCAATGCAACTCCAATAATGCCCTCATAATTGTCAATACCACACTAGATTTTCTATGTCTTCTAGTCATGTGCAAAGATCCATAATATCCAAATTGACTACAAGTTATAAGGCACCAATGGGCATACCGCAGTTACTCAATCATCCCTTCGCACAATGAATCCGAACAAGAATGCAAATCTGTTGGCTATTCCTTCCTCCAATATGAAAAGGTGAACGTCATACCATATTCGGTAAAATAATGACGGCAAATTATAATCACCGGTTAACAAATCTAGAGCGGTTACAAAATATTCCAAAATCCAATTCCCAAAATACTACATCCAAAGCCCTACTTGTTTTTAATAGTGTTGGTTCTCAATTTGACAGGATTCCAAGCATCAATGCTTAGCGACTTAGTCGAACATATTAAACTTTAGCCATTAGTCTTTTCATCTGTAAGTTCATGTCCAGGTCAATGAGCTTATCACATCCTTACCTTCTTTCATCAATTCCGTTGCATAGGACTACTTCGACAGACACATCAAGTCGTACCGTGTGTGTTTTATCAACCCCATAGAGTCTCATCTCGTGGGCTAGTTGTCGTTTCATCAAGTTTGATTATGACCTAAGGTTAGTTTCATTGCGTTCGGTTTATTATGATAATCGTCTCCATACTTATTTTTACGAAACATTGTCTTCATTTGACCATTTCGATACCATGGTTAAATTTCAAGTTCGTAGTAGCTAATAGATTTTTTTTTTTTTTTAAATTAAAGTTAGACTACATACTCCATTAGCCGTCAAACTGGAGTATGCATACTGCCGGAAGTTTAATTAATTTCACATTACTTCTCAAGAAGCATATGTGTAAATTTAAGGAATTCTTTACGCCGACCTGTAAGGTAATCGACCCTGAACCACCAGTTCTTGTTTCCACGTGTCCGACAGGTACTAAGCGTTAAGTAGCCAAGTCGTTACGCTCGCTGGAGTCCTCAATAACCGCTCTCCTTCCACTTGTAGGTGTTTGCTCAAATCTGGAATCAATTCCGATTAGTGTGGTGGAAGGGAGGATCACACACTTCAACAGAAGTTTACACAGGCAGTGATAATCTCCACGTAGGATACACCCGGTTACTTCCAATGTGGTAAAAACGCAGTCATAAATAGATCTCTTACTCATTTCTGTATCGATTTACTCCAAACATAAAGGTAATTTATATTAATATAAGGGTGACCGCGGAAAGAAAGGTGTTGATCTCTAGAACTCTAATTCCAGATCGGAATTGGATTCCTTCACACTGCGACAGGGTAGTGGCAATTTATATTGAATCACCGAGAAATTCGTTTTGTAAGTTGGGAGATGTCAATAAACATGCAAATAGTTACACAGAAGAATTTTAAAACTAAATTACAATTCATTTCATAATTATGGAGATGTCTGGAACATAATTTCTGGAAATGTCATTAGACAAGCGAGGAGATACACAGAGGAATATAATTCTGGAAACTTCACCAATTGTTCAACATAGATATTACAGAGACTTTTTTTTTTTTTTTTTTAAATTCGATCTACAAGTTCAGGGAACGCAAACACAAAGAACTTAAGATCAGGGTTACAGACACTTAATTTTCTGGAACGTCATTGCTTTTTTTTTTACATAGATTTTTGCAGAGACTTCAAGATAAACCATATAAAAAAAAATAAAACACAAAGATTGAAGTGAACAATTACGGATCTGAAACACCATCTTGATTCGAAAGGGATACCAAATGTAGGGACCTCCATTTCGGGTTCCCCAAAAAGACTTCCACGGAATTTGAAAATATAAGTATAAGATATAGAAGCCACAGATCTAGTTCTATCTATTGCAGTACATGAATGTCAATAAATATAACTATATACCCAGATTTATTCAATTCCCATTTTAGCTTCTTCAATTTCCTTGTTCTAAATTTCCCAATTGAATTCCTCAATACTTGAGCACATACTCCTATGTATAATTTAATTTAGAATCTTCCACCCAACAATGATGTACATACTTATACTTACTATACATACATTCTTGTCAACCATCAAGTTTAAACATATATCTATGTATACATATAATAGTACGTGAAATAAACATTTTTTAATTTTAAATAGTTAAAACTCATTTTCCTCATAAAGATTAACATAATCCTCCCTCATCATGTTAATATATTTTCAATGTCACTTTATCCTTACTATCATGGACTAAATGAAAACTCTTTGGTACAACCAAACATATACATTTATATGTATTAATATCATAGCTATCATTCTTACTTATGATTATAAACATTTTACAAGGATTCACTTGTGATATAAAAAGTGTAGTTATAAAAATCAGTTTTTGTCATAATTCCCAACCATAATCAATGGGTATATATATATATATAAACTTTACCCAATACTATTTTAAAACCCCATAAAACTATGTTTGATTTATGTCCACGACCTTACTATAATTTAATATATCTAAAGTCACTTAATTCATTTACGTTTAAATACTCCCATAAGAAGGGCCTTCCCTTTAATATAAGGATATGGATCTTGAGTTTCCACTTCTAATTATAACATTCCTTCATCTCTATATAATATACAACTTCTTTATTATCATTATATATATATATTTTTTAAGTAATTAATATAGATATTCTTCTTCCTTTCAATATGCATAAGATTCATTTTACTTTAAAACTTTCTCTTCTTTTAATATCTATATATCACTACATGCATATCAATTCGTTTGAAGAGAAAATCCTTATCAATTTAATTCATATATCCATTCATTTCAATAAGGAAGGTATGTATTATTTAAATTTGTATATTATTTCACTTCAAAAGATAATATATATATAAATATATATGTTAAGTCATTTTCCACATGCAAGTACATCACGTTTACCATCTACTCTTCTCGATATCTATGTGATTAAGATACATATAAAATTAATTAAATACTCATTATCCTTTTTACATACAACATACAATATATGTTGATATATGTCATTCGCTTATTCTTTGAATCCTATGCCATCACGAGATGTATATAAAGACTAAACCTTTTTTTTGTTAAAGATTTAACAAACTCTTTCTATCTTTTCACTTACAAATACATCACATCCTCTTCATAATTTTATAAAAGTCGTTAACTAATACCGATACATAATTTGGGTAGCCGATGCAAGTAGTAAAGAATCCTAAGAATTTGTGGGACTTATTAAAGTAAATCGGCCGAATCGACGTGTAACATAAGCAATTTAACATGAATCTTAACATTCATATATATATATACCTATGCGAATCTTAAAGTGAGTTTATAGGTGCTCGGCGCTTGGTAGTCAATACGTCGGTTGACAGGTCGTTGTCTATTGATAAATTGTCAATGCCGATTTTCCGGGATAGAGGTTCCACGAAAGCAAGCTGTCAACTGACGGGATTAAGAGTACTACTCCTTAGCTTTAGAATCCAACGAAGTCCCAGCTTATCTTCATTAATTTCTAATTCATAAAGTGATAGTGTAAGTAATTGAGTTTAGGTTCTACGGTCCGTGGATGAATTAGGCGGTTCCAGAATTAAATGGCCGTGATTTGGGCAATGGACAGAATAGAAATTCGATCGTAAAATATAAACAGAGATTTTCGGTGAGGACAAGATCATGCCTCTATAATAGATATAAGCATACATTATGTACTACAGGGAAAAACAATCAAACGCCGAGAATGCAATCTCTTTGTTAAGATACGTGTGTGATAGGTCAACGCCAATGTCGAACAAGGCGATTACTACAGCGATGCAGCGGAGATTTAAGCAAATAAGAAAACAGTAAACAGAGATTCATTTTCTCTGAGAAATTATGACCTTGGGATCGGCTTCCCGGCCGTCCCATCCCATGATGACTGTTACGATAAAAGAAATACAAAATAAGAATAATGCAGTCAGTACTGCTTTTTGGAATCATAATTTAGAAAGGAGATAGAAACCATGCCAAAGTAGAGTCAGCGTTAGCCCACACCCATCAATAAATCTCTGTATAATTTTTAAAAGAATACCATGCCAACGCAGAGCTGGCATTACCCTATACGCAAAATAAATCTCTATGCAAATCGTTATCCTCGGGTCGAATTTTAGTATACCAAATCAGAGAAAGCACACGAGGTAACACAAGAGTAATAAAACTATGCCCAAAGATAATACTCTGATGTTTTCCCTTCGAGATCAAGGAGCTATATCCATCCAACGTTTAAGGATAACAATGAATAACAGAAAGAGTTTAAAACAAGAAGTATTGTTCCCTCCGATCTGGATGCAGATCGCATACACAGACGAATATAACCCAAATAAAGGATTATACCAACCATAACCAGAAAAATAAATCAACACATGATGAAATACACATAATACACAATACGTTCTCTATCCAATGCGAGCTCGGTCCACATTCCCTATAAAGAACAGAGACCTTCGGTGTATACATGTCTCGAGTAGTGACGGCCTCCCCATTGGAGCTGCGACCTCTGTTATTGTTCAACACCGAGATCTTCTTTGGTTCCAAATGGAAGGCCCGACGCCACTGAGCGTGTTGACAAGTCGACGGGTCTTCTCTTTTGGTGAATGCTGGAAGGTTTACCTCGATGGAGCAGGGTTGAGCTCTGGTCAACCTCCTTCAAGCTTCAATTCTTAGCAGACGAGGGCCGAGCCCCCTTCGTTCTCCACAGATACATTCACTTGCAAATTATTAGATGCCGCCTCTTTTTCCCCCTTTTCTATAATTATATATAACAATCACTCTTATTTTTATCTCCGGAAATTTAGCGTCAGCATTCAAGCAAGCATGTAATATAGACATTCAACAATCGCCAAATCTGAACATGAGCTTAAGTGAATGATCGGCGTTTAACAGTCAATAAAATGAGGTGGCCGTAGATGCAGTTGGCGAATCCGGATTTCCTGGGAAATGAGCAGATTGAGGATTGACCCCAAATTTTTAACCGAGATTTCTCCCTTAATCCATTCTCGTGTACAATTTGAGAGGGACGTTTCAGGGGCCCAAGAGCATAACATCAACAATTAGTGTTGCACAGATCAAATTAGCAGCCAGAGGAGGGTATATGATTGTTAAAATTTCAGAGACGAGTATATAAATATTAGATTTACAGAGATCTAGGATCTATTACCGGCGATCTAAGATGAGCACGGTAGTAAATTTTACTGAGTAAATAATCCTTAAAAGCAGAGATCATTAGGAATACAAAATACAGAGATTAAATTTAGAGAGAAAATCCACGAAGATGACAGTGAACCTCTGCGTAATTCTCATTGTATGGGAATTCTGATAAAAAAAAGAAAAAAAAAAGGATTAAACCTACCAACGCTGTTGGAGACAGCGTCTCACCTTCAAACTGTTCTATACATAAATTCATCACAGAGATAAAGATCTGACTCGAATCGTACTCCGGATTCGAAATGGAAGGGTTTACACCATTGTAACAACACCCTGATCTATAGATTTTTATACGTAATAATAAAGGGGATTGCAAAATAAAGCAACACAGAGGTGTGATCGATTCGAATCGCACTCCAGAATTGAATGGGAAAGGAAGGCTAACGCCATAGCAAAGCGTTCAATCTAGATTCGTAGGTAATAACAAACAGAACTTCGAATGGATATTTTAAAATCATGAACAGGGGTAAGTCCCTAGATTAGATCGAATCTCATAGCTAAAATTTCAAACATAGATAAGCTTTCGACCTAGATTCATAAACAGGACTTTCTAATAGATAGTTTTAAAATCGAAAGTACAGGGATCTACTTTTCTAGTAGTTATAGCGATTTCCCTTGAATACAGATTACAGGTAGAGGTTCTAAAATGGAAAGTACAGGGATTTTTTTTTTTTCAATAATATACTTGCATTTCTCATATGAATACAACAGTAAATATAGAAATATAACCTGTCCCAATGGCTGATCCAGCTGCCGTCGAGTATTGTTGATCCAACTTTTGCCGTCAATCCTCTTCAAGCCTTCTCAATTTTTTTAGCGCGGACCACTAATAAAAATATGAGTCCAGTGCCCTCAAGGCTCGACCGGCTCTGATACCAAATGTAGGGCCCCTCCTCTAGGGTCCTTCCTGTTTAACCTGAAACTCAACCACTTGATACAAAAGAGATTAGAAAGCATAACGACTGGATAAATAAACTAAATAAATGAATAAACTAGCAAATTAAAACAAACCATAACCATAACCAGCAAAGCTCGTTTAACCATAGGCGAAGCAACCGTTAGCTCCGCCACCCAACCATAGGCTCATGCTTTCAGTCGCATGGCCTCCCCCGAGCTTTGGGTCGTAGAGCTCACACACGTTTTTCAGAAATCCAGCTTGGGTTTCCCTTCCCACCAGGATTTCTTAGCCAAACCCTTAGATAGCAGCAAGTCTTTGAGGCATTCGAAAAATTACGACAATCGTCCAAATCATGCGCCCTTTACCCATTCCCTGAGCCTTCCTTATAAAGGAAAATCTCGTGCGACACGTGTCGCTTCATGCATAATTAAATATTTTTAATTAACTATTTAATTAAAACACTCACCCATCCAAGTGTCAGTTTCTCTGGGAAGTGCACCTACACCCCTAAGTTTGCTCTAGTTTGTCCCCCAGATATTTTAATCAACTCCTAGCTTTTAGTTGACTAGGTGTCTAATCTATTTTGCTCCTAAATAATAATTTCTATTATTTTAAATGCTCAACAAAATAACTATTCATGTGCAAATGTCTAAGCTATTGTTATGCATTTGCTAAGTAATAATCTAGAGTTATTCTCCTAAGTTTTTATGCAGTTTAATTTAACAATCAAACTCACTAGGATCACGGTGCCGTGCCGTTGGGCTCCTGGTTCCTTAACTTTAATTCTCTGACATGGCACCACTCCGTCGGGTCCAGTCATCCATGGTTTCCATTCCTTGGCATGGTACCGCATCGTTGGGTCCTTGCGTCCATTCTTTCATTTCTCGACAGGGTACCGCATCGTCGGGCCCTTCTGCCACCATCTTTCCGTTTTGACTTGCGGGAACTCTTGTAGGGATTTTAGGAATCGTTACCATCCATCCTCCGTCTACATGCTATCTAGGGACTAATGGCGCTGAGGAGTGAGTCCGTTCTCACTGCGCGCCCCTCAACTCGTACGTGACCAGCTCCGTCGTGGCCCACCTCGTACGCCCTCACGCATTCCTCTTGAGCAAGCGGATCAATGCTTATCTGCTCATGCGTGGTATTCTTGTCGGAAGTCGACATCGTCGTCGCTTCCCTTGTGTGTGATTTACCCGTACTCTACGACCCTCCATGTTCCTTTGTGTGTCCGTTGGTGAACCGTCTCACTTGTTTCTACACACACTTCTCACAACAAATTATTAGTAGCACTGTTCTCAACAATCATCATCTGGTTTCTAACTCTAGCATTGTTAAACATTTATGATTTATTGAAACTGTTCATTCATCTTATTAAGTATACATTTCGTCGCCAAATACATAATCACCATACAGCTAGTCGTTAAGCATTATCCATCAACATAATTTTCCATAGTCATAGCTAATCGTTTAACATATGCAATTATTCATTTACCTCAACAGTTCAGATACACATACTCAAAAATAAGGTCAAAAGGTTATTTAATTAATGTTTCAATCAGCCTGGTCACTCAGCAGGTTCCCTCAATGTCTACACAAGTCTAGGGGCACTACATACACCCCTACTTATTTAGAACTTCGTCCCGAAGTTCAGAATAAAATGGAAAGCTACGATGCATCTCAGTTGCGTCCTCCCAAGTCGCATAGCTAGGACTGTAACTGTCCTACTGCACTTTGACTTGATCAATCAAGGCTAAGCATTTAAGCAAGAACTGATTAATCAATTAACCCAGTCCACACATATAATTCAATTCATTAATTTATTTATCAACTATAGTCATGCACATCATCAGGTGATTCTCCCTTATTAAGACACATCCTAACTCGAAGGGCCACTTTATTGAAGTCTGTTACGCCGGGTCACTCGACAGGTGCTCTTAAAGTCCATAGTCATTTTAGGGGCATTACAACATTGCTGTGTGCTCTGAGAATAATTGCAGCCCCAATAGGCTTGCACTAGTTTAGTAACAGAGCAGGTTTGATACCTGTTTGAGGGCATTTCTGGAATTATCGATTCCATTTTTGAGTCAATGTTTCAGACTAGGATACTGTAGTTGAAACTGGAGAATCAAACTGGAGGTTTGATGCCTGCATGTATGGGAGAATGATGCCAGTAAAGAGATTTTGTTGGGTACAATCATTGGAAAGAAGACAGTTCCAGAAAGAAAGAAGACCGTTGGGTAGAAATATGATTAGGGAAATTTCACATAAACAACAATATGGCTCACAGAAGAAAAATACCAATTTGGGTTCGAGGACTACAAAGAGGAGCTGCAGCTGGTCTTTGTGGTGTCAGTAACGATAAGTACCAGAACGAAAAGCTCCAAGGGAAGAAGTTAAAGAATCCCAAACTCCAAGGGAGAGAATTATAAGGGGCCTTGATAGCTGAGAGTTAGACCAAGATCAAAATAACTAATAGAATGGATTGAGAAATCGAGAATTCTTTGAATTTGAATAAATTAAGGACCTTTTAACTCCTAGTTGTGCTTGCACTACTGGAGGGTTGAGATACAGTGAGATCCCATCAGGCTGGTTACATTGTTCATTGACCTAGGCATACATGTTGATCAAAGTTCTGGTGCATCTGGATTGATTGGAAGAAATCCCTTCTATTTGAAAGAAAGACAGTTTCTTATACCAAAGCAGATGGGAAGAGGAGGTTCAATCCAGGTCAAGTGACACTTGAAAACAAAAAATTTCATTTGATTTGTAGCTAGTTCAGGAAATTTTATGTTGAAATGAAAATATCCCAGTACTGAGTTTTAGGGGCAGATTTGAAAGTTGAACTTGGGATACTCACTGCCAATTAGATAATATTGATTGGATTTTGAACTGTTTCTATAATCAAATATAATTCACATTACACTGTTGGAGGATTTACACGATAGACTAGATTTAACCAAGTCATCACTTGCTGGTAAGTGTTTTTATAGCTGCAACTTGTTAGTAATGAAAATCTCTCTATAGATTGTTTTGTTTATAAAACCATCAATACTAGCTTCAAACTCTAGTTACACAGGTTTCCCATTTCATTTTCCAAAACTTGAAAGAAGGCTTGGGAGAAGAATTCCAATATTGATAATTTAAAAAAAAAAAATCAACTCCATATAAAGATCAATATGAAGAAAATGGGAGCAGAAAACCCAAAGGAATGACAACTTTCGAGAAATATGTGGAATCATGAAAGTATTTTTTTGCAAATTTAACAGTAAAGGATGTGCCTTGTTTGCAAGGCCCAAAACTAGACCAACTGTATGCACTTGAAAACAGTATACCCACTCTAATGTAAAGAGACTTGAAAACCATATTAGATTTCTATATTTACAATCATTCTATAGTTGCATGTCTGCCTGCATAAATTCTAAACTTCATTGTGTTTCAAAACCTTCCATTTAATCCTACATCTATCTGGCTTTTCCTTAGATTTCCTTATTTCCTTTTAAGGGGAGAATGATTAAAAATTCACATCAGTATATTATGATGTTGAATCTACATCAAATCAAGGCAAAAGAGCATCTTTCCCCTACCATACATGACACCTTATGATGATGATGATGATGCTTAA
Organism: Larix kaempferi; assembly: GCA_027924585.1. NCBI lineage: Eukaryota > Viridiplantae > Streptophyta > Pinopsida > Pinales > Pinaceae > Larix > Larix kaempferi. The sequence continues at coordinate 12,221,500 of BSBM01000088.1, read as the reverse complement.
CATCCGAGACGAACTTGCCTATCGGACCTTAAGAAAAGAAAAAAGTAAGGAATTACTTGGTTTGGTTTAGGATTCTATTTCTATGCTGAAAAAATATTGAAAAGAAGATTTCCCACATCTCTATAGTTTTGATGTGCTAAAAAGTTAGGAGGGCCAATATTGTAGCAAATATCTTGAAATTGATTATTGATGTCTAATGTGGGCCTACAAAGGACATTTTAAGAATGTGCTTTTCATTCTCCATCTTATTAGTATCACCTTCTAGTATAAAATCCAACCAAAGAATCTGTAATGACCTTGGGAAAACCAGTACTGCCACTTGTATACATTATAACTGCAACATCAGCAGCTACCTACAAATCTGGATCAACAGGTCTCTCCCGACCCATACTCTCAACTCTTGACATAGATGACACTGTCCAGCTGATGCTCCTCAAATCACTTTTCAAACTGATCACATTTATACAGATTGTGTTCCTGACATATAGGTGACTTAGTGGCAGATCCATGAAAGCTGGATGTAATGATAAAACTATTAGATGTAATGATAAAAACTGGGGATTTATCCACCTTTCACGCATTTCCTAATCTCTACATAACATTAAAGAGAGATTAAACATGAAAGTCCTATTATTAGTAAAATTGACTTATTTGTTTCCATCCTTGGCAATTACCAATTTCACTCGCTCAACAACATTAGGTAATGTTTGGATGTGCTCTTTGACCGTGCGATTTATACATGATTCTAACTCTTGCATGGCACCTTCTTTTTGAATGCTAAGTTTGGTTGCCTCTAATATGTCTTGACAAACCATCAAAGACCGAGTCAACCTGTACTATAATCATTGAAAAGGAGAATAAACAAATTAGCAATATAAGAGTAAAAATTCTATTCTCATTATATGACAAGTTCTTTAATTGTCAACTAAAATATTATCCTCTTGTATTCCGTGGACAATTCAATATAGACATACATAACAGCCTTGAGAGCCTTGAAGATTTATTTCTAATCTTAATGACACTCAAGGATCCACCTTTAAGGTTACCCCAAGCCTTAAAAGTCCAAGTGTAATCAGTTGGTTCACATACAGACATAAACCCTTGTACAAACTTTAAAAGTTTAAACATATTAAGCATAAAACACAGTAAACTACATAGACAGTTCGAGGTAAAATCTCCTTCATGTGCTACATAATAAATAGTGTAAAATTCCAAACATCTCATCCCTACCTTGAACACTACCCTAGGCATAGGCACATGTGCAGAGACACATTAATAAACCCAACTTCCACCATCAATTTCACTCATTCTCTTCTATATCTTATGCTCTTTAAAACACCCACAGACACCTCTTTGCTGACACCGTTTTCATATTTTTGCTTATCATAATTTATCTTTCTTTTAAGTCTTCATAATGTGTATCCTTTCTATTAACACCCAGAATTACCTTCATTGAAAGCCCAAAAGTGTCTAGATAACTCTAGAGAAAGTGGCAATGTCATCCCAAACAATGCCTCTCACTTTGAGTTAGTGCTTTGCTAACTCAAGGGGGGAATCCATAGGTGACTCAAGGTTTCAATGGTGAACTTCGGTGGTATATATGACCTCAAACCTGCAAGAAAAGTTGGGGGTTGTACACTACAAAACTTAGAAATCCGCAACTAAATTGTTCTAACAGCAAGCCAAAATATCTTATTTATAACCATAGATGATAAAGTAAGTCAAAAGTTACATAAATTGGCTAGTATCCCCTTGTTACAGAACAACAAGTAAAGTTGCCTAAAATGCAAAGAAAACACTTAAAATATTGAATATATGATCATATATGATGAAGCAAGTGAAAAAATTTCATATATTCGATATAGTTTCCCCTTGTTTTTGCAATAAAAGTTGCAGAACAGCAAGCTAAAGTAGCACAAAAGTCAAGGAAAACACTTAACATCAACGTTTTAGTATTGATGTCAAGTATCCACCATACAAATCAGTGATCTAGCTAACAAATTAGCAAAGGTTTTCCTAAACCTTCATAAGGCATTTTCCTGCGCACTTTCCCTAAAGTTGAAACTAAATTCAGAATAAAAAGCATGAAATTGTATATCTAAAGCAAAAGCCTCTGTTGTTCTGAATGATGGATAACTCATCACATATGTCTCAAAGAATATCATTGAACATGCAAACAATCTCATTATATTTCTTCTTGATGTTAGTGAACTCAGTAAGCAAGAATTGCTACTCCTCATCACCCCCATTCAGATCTAAAAGCATCCTCAAGTGCAGTGAAAATAACTAAGCTAAACTGGGAAAATATTTAAACCATTTCTGGCCCTCCCCTTGCAAGTTCTGGACAAATAATTTCATCTTAACACCATCATGTTCAACACATGCATCCTCAAGATAAATAGTTAATTTTTCCAACTGTGCATCAGCAGTGTTTCTATCATCCACTTCAAAGGTGAAGATGCTTCTGATACTTAGGAAGTATACCTCGCTGCCCCTGAATGGCAGTAAAAAATCAAATGGCCAATCCAATATGCCATGGAAAGTTTAGGGGCAACATTAACCAAAAAATGAGTAACCAGAAAACTCAAAAAAGAAACTAAAGATTAGATTAGATAATTTTATTAATGTCCAATGAATGACCACTGAAGTAGGTCAAAGGGACTGCAGGGTAGAAAATGATGTCAATAGAAAGTGGGAGCACTAAAACAACCCCTATGAAAAGCAAGATGTAGAAAGTAAAGTATGATTCTAATCTAAATACCAGAAAACCAACTTTGAAAATGGAGAGTTGATCCCAAAGCGAGATGTACAAAGAAAATGGATCTAGAATATGTGATACAAATGGTACAAGCCTATCATGGTTAGCTGGAATCATTTCTCCTAACATCCAAATCCGAATGGAGGAATCTCTACATAGAAGTCTGTCTAGAGGAATACCTGGAAGAGGAGCTGGACCATGTAATGTGTTACTGCGTGGAGGATGGGGGTCATCTATGTGGTCTAGATGATATCAACTTGCTACTGGTATGGGACCAAGGTTGGAAATGCCATTGGGGTCTTGTGGAAGTGGAGGTTGTCTTTCATATCCTCACAGATCTAGGGTTGGAAACAGGATTGCTATCCATGTGCCTCTTGGTGTCCCTAGTAGATGGGAGCACCGTAAAGAAGGAAGTGATCTTCTTTACCAATCCCTTACGTCGTGTCTATTTGACTAGTTCCTACCAATTGGAATCACCGAGAGAGATATCAAACAATACAAAATAAACTACTCATCTCAATATGTGTAGTTATACTACTGATAAGGGAAACCCAGCTTGTGCTCCCTAGAAATGGTACCAAGATGTTATTAAACACAAATAGCTTCGTTGAAAAGATCCAAAGGTGTCTGGATAACGCTAGGGAAAGTGCCAATGTTACCGCACACAATCCCTCTCAAATCAAGTTACTAAAGTCAAGTCAACCTGAAAATAGGGTGCACAATCTGAAAATAGGTGACACATGTCAATGAATTGCACAACAACTTTCTCTCCAAGCAATCACTCAACTATGGCCCACTACTTTTTTGGTCAAAATATATTCAAACTGATCATCAAGAAGGACAAATCTGTAGGTCAAAGTAATATCATGAAAAATCACGAAAGCAATCTTGGGAAACTCCTTATAGAACATAAAAAATCCCTAGTTTTGATATAATTTTTGGGTCTTTTGGAGTGACATGAATTTGACCCCCATGCTATTCACCACAAAGGGAACCCAAATATGACCAAGCCCTGAAACAAAGAAACCCTAATTTTTTACCCAATTTTTCACAATTTTGGATCATCACCAAAATAGGCCAACACATTGTCCTCATTAAAGGGTATCTATAAATATAATTATTTTTGCAAGTGCATAAACCTAATTTTAGCTTCATCTCGAAATGCAAGTTTTTACTTTCACCAAATGCTGCCAAACTTGAAATCCTATGCATATCTTCATAAAGAGTATCCAAAAATGTGATCAGATGTCAAGAAACATGAAATTTCTAAAAATAGAATATTACCAAGATAGAAAATCTTTAAACTCTTAACTGTTTTCCTTTTTGGAGTCCTTCCCTTCCCATATCTGTCCCAAGAACTATCACAAATGCAAGCATGGGGAACCTGTTGAACTGAAGAACTTTGACAAGCTATGTACTGATATGAGTGTCACTTTCTCTTCAAAGATAGTAGCTCTAAAGATCACTTAAATCAAACCTGCCCAATCTTTAACTTCGGGTAATGAAACTCTGCGACCATGTGGCTAACTCTAATAATAGCACTCACGAACCAAAATTGAATCATATGATCTCCCAACCAGAATTGTGACATTTTCACCTAAAATTACCGGTTTACTTCAATACAAAATTCTATCCTTTCCAGACATTAGTTTGCATGTGATTTCCATACAATTAAAATGGAAACTAAACAATACCCGATGATGTGGTTTTCATGAAGAATCAAGTATAAGATTTATGGCTGCTTTTTTTTTATGGAGAGATTATCTCCTATAAAAATAAAGGATGCAATGTGATGTAATTCCAGTGAGAAATTTAGAGACATAAGAGTGGTAGCTTCATTAAGAGCACCAGAAACCCATGACGACATATAGGCTTCAATCATTTTCTCATGGTCCTGTAATGGAAAATATTATCAGAGCAGAAATCATAGGTATGAGCAAAGCATTGCTCTAGTGATGGTAACAACTATAGAATATGATCATTGGCTAGTGCATTCCATGTTGCAAGTCTGATTGAAGCTTCCACACCCCTTTGCAAGTAAATTGTCACCTAAATCCCATAAACCACATCATCGAAGGATGTAGCTGCAAAATGATGAATGAGTGTCTATAAATGTCTGATAGTAATCATCAATGTCCCTCTTAAATTTTAGAGCGGAATGAGTTACACCCTCCACATATTCCCCCATCTACTTTTGATCTACAACATAATCATTGTACCCGTGGGGAGTTAGTGACTTTTCACTTTCACCCCTTTAAGACATCAAAATGCTACTTGCCCCACTCTTCCTGTCAAGGGCCTTCCCATACAATTCTTGTAGTGCTCCAAGGAAATCTCTTATTGGAGTTTCTAAAAACATATCACCTCCATAACGAAAAACACAGTTAAGATGTGTATTTTTCTAACCAATGGTATGCATAAAATGGGAGAAGATTGGAATCTATTGCAAGAGGAGAATAAAAATCCTAAGCCAAGAACAAAAAAATACCACTTCTCATAGTATTAAACATTATGTCAGCTGAGTTAATGTTATCTAGAAGTACACTATTGATCAGAAACATTGAAGGTTGTTCAATAATGGAATTTGATAACGGACTCAGCAACCACTACATGAAAACTGACAATCTTTGGCATGCCCATTCTACTCCTAGAGAATGTTCACTCACAAGTGTCCTTTCAAGTCCTGTGATTTCTTCACATACTGTACCAAGAGGGGGCCTTTTACAGGAATTTTTATTGCTGGAGTGAATTTTAGATTCCTTTTTTTGTCTCACCATTTTAGGACTTTTCTTTTTCTTCCTCAACCACCAACTTTTAAAGTGTGACAGTAACACTTTACTGAAGATATCATAGTCGGATTGATCAAGATTCCAATATTTATGGTGATGTTTTTCTTTGTTTATTTCCTTTAGAATTTATGCACAAAAATACTTGGGAATTCCATAACAGGAACCATAAGCAAGATATTCAAAATAAATATTATGATAAGCATATCTTTAAGACCCAAAATTAATATAATACTCAAAACAACATTACTTTTGTTACTATAGCATCTGCTTGAGCCAAAGGCACTTTTCTTAGCAAAAATACACTATGGGTAGCACCCCATTCTAGTCCTATACTAGGAGCAGGACCTCCTATGCCATTCACTTTAGTGGACTGCACATGATGCCACTCTGAAGAAACAAGATCCATAAACATGTTAAATGCACATTTCATCTCATTTTTAGATGATTCATTAGGGGAGATGAGACAGGTGTAACATGTTATGTTGGCTGATTATCTGACCTATTTCTAGAAGGGTCTATTGATTCACATTCAAGCAGTAAAACGTTAAAATTAGCACTCTACAATAAGTTGAGACAGAGATACATATGGGCCAATGATATGTAGAATCACATTACATTATGATTAGAAGCAGAAGTAGAAAAAAACAGAAAGCAGTTAAGGGGATATGCTTACTCATGAGATGCGAGAAAATGTGATCACTAATGAAGTGAGATGTTTCAGGGGCTCCATGGCTATCATATATACCAACGAATGTTCCATGAGGGCTCGTCTCTACCTGTATATGATCATCTAGCAAGGCATTGTCTTGGACAATGAGGATCGAGAAATCCCCCAAAGCGTGCTGGTAAATGTTATTTTTTGTGTCTCGGTTTTAATTTCTAATTCGAGATCTATGGGGAATGGTTAGGATGTGTTGCATTGGGTTCCTTGAATCAATTTTCCATGCTCTCATTATACCTTTTGTGAGATGTAGCCTCCACAGACCCATAATTCCCAAGCTGTAGATGGTGTACGAGAAGGGGCTTAAATTCCCTGAGCTAAGTGGTAGCAGGTCATAGAGGATGATGGCAATGAAGTGGGGATCATAGTAGTTGCTAACCCACAAATTGGTAGCGTATTCTATCCATGGAGAAGTTGAAATAAGGGATTTTCTATTATCTAGCCGTCCTTTGGCCTCTCGAACAAATTTCCAAAGAAATCCTGGCAGGTTTAACAAGGTTTCATGGCAAGCCCTAGGCATTGAGCTGCATATCATTTAATGCTACAGCTCAGTGCTTAGGGTCCGTTGGATTTGGAGAATATTCAGATCCAACGGACCCTAAGCTCACTAAGCTACAGCATTAAATGCTCTGCAGCTCAATGCTTAGGGCTCACCTTCCATGGTAGTCGATTGCTCAAGATGCTGAAGAAAATTAAAGAATATTTTATCTTATTTTACCATTGTGTTGGCCGTATAAAAAATCCTTCCTTGCCAGCACCTTTCAATAATCCTCTCTAATGGGAATAACATAATCTCATCTCAATTGCGCGCTCACCACAACTTAGGAAGTTTTTTAATTAAAAGCATAACATACAAATGTTCTTTACAAAGAATTCAAGATCTAAGAGTGTGAGGATCTCTAAATAGAGATTACTATATTTTACATATCTCGTAATAAGTTGAACAAAATATATATCTAATAATAAGTTGAACAAAATAAAAATGAAGTGCATTTTCGATTCAAGTTCCCTATTACAAAGCTTGCCTATAAACTTATCATGGTGTATGTGGTGATAAGTCTCCATCATTAATTTATTAATGAGAATATACAATAGAGTGTTCCTACAATATGAACTATTGTTCCTCTTTTCTCTTTTAGACTAGAGTAGACTAAAGAAGGCCATTGGTTCCTAGAGGTGTGGTACCTTATAGGTGAACCTTTGATATTATATGTTGATCTTAATAGACTATTTAAGATCATTTAAAGGGTGGTACCTTCTAGGTGAACCTTTGATCTCATATGTTGATCATAATAGACTTAGTTTCAGAGTTAATGTTTATTGTTAATATCATTCTAACGTAATAGTTACATGTTTAACATAATCCACATATCCATATGCAAAATAGTACAACTCAGAATTTGTCACACAAATATATAAGAATCTCACACCAGATTTATAAAAGGGGGTAGACCTGTAGATAGATTATACCTTCAGGGATAGGTGTTCTGGAAGTCTCCCTTTGAATTGCATTCTCAAACTCTGTGAATATCCCTATGGTTGCTTCTCCTAGCTAAGTCAGTATTTCAGAGGCCCGTGTCTTCACATTTGCACACAGCTCATTGGAAAACACAATCTCAATATCAGGAAAAAGCTCCAAAAGAGTCTCATACAAATCAAGGATCTTGAACAACTTCTCAGGATACCTCCTACTAATGGCTATAGATTCACTGAAATTGAACAACTGCATTGTTTCACCCTTGGCAAGCTCAGAAAAAACAAGTTTCCCCAACATAATCCAACCCATTAAACAACTGCTCACACAGATACTTTTTGCTTTCGAAAAGCATCCTGATACACACTTTGGCTGCCCTAATCCATTTCTTAATCTTTCCTTCCAGTGTTTCCCATTCCAATCTCTACACTTCTCCAATACTGAGCTTCTCAATTCCCAGTCTAAGGAAACTCTCGTCCACCATGGATTTATGGATACTTCCATAGACCTGAATACACTCTCTTGTATATCTGGCCGAAACCATCCTTTTTGCAATTCTATGTAGATCAAGGATCACCTCCTGAGGAATCAAGTCCATCTCAAAAATATTCTATGTCATGGGATGAGACACAACCTCCTCTTCTTCCTCTTGAGTTTCATCATCATCAAAAGTATGAGATGGGAGATCCTGAAACGAATCATTGAGAGACCTAAATGAGGATTAACGCAAAGGTCATTTTAATACAGATTTAAAACTCTCTCAATTGACTTGTGGATGGGTCGCTTCAATGCGTAGTTCTTAAGTAAAGTATTGTTCAATAATATCATTATAAAGAAGACAAGAAGATGGACAAGTACTAGTTCACTTGATTTGTATGTCACAAGGGAAGGCGCGCATATACCCATGATGCTTGAAACACTCAGGTGGAATCAACAACCATCATTAACCTTTTCCGAATAATGCAAGTAAAAGATGGAGCATGATGGGGTCATCCCAACATCTATTGCTAAGTGGAAAATAAATGGAGGCTTTATTTGCCCAAGTGACTTGTGTCTTTTTAATATATTTAATTAATGCCAGAAAGGTGGGATTGTTTAGTACTTCGAGATTTTTTTTTTGCATGATAAATATGTTATACTTTACTATTAAGTATATGATGAAAATTACAACTGAAAGATGCCAACCATGACATAGAACGAGGAATACATATGCCAACCAATGGCAAGATAGTGAAAACAACCACCAGGGAAAAAGAGAAAATACCACCAACAGAGAAAAAATTCTACAACCAATAGACCAAGAGTCTGAAATACAACCTACCACCACATAACGACTATCACCAGCAAATAGCCAATGCAGAGAGAAACAAAAAAACCAGGAATCCAGCCACAACAATCAAACACCATACAAAAAAAAGGTTGCTAGACTCCCGGAGAACATCATCCACCCAAAATTCAAAAAATAAGTGGCCTTCCAAAGCTGAAAGAGCATACTTCGACAGAGAATCTGCTTGAGAGTTCTCCTCCCTGAGAATATGGAAGAACTGAATGTCATTAAAAACCTCACGGAGAACTGGAATCTTCTCCAACCAGGGCCTAAGAGAGATAACATTAATCAAACCCAAACCATTATCCCAGTTCACCACCACAAGTGCGTCCCCAACAATCTGAGACAGTTGCAACTGCCTGACATTAGAAAAATATAAGAGACACCACAGGGCATGGATCTCACTACGAGTATTCATACCAATTCCCACATTCAGCCAAATTTTATAATAAGCCTGATCATTAAGTTGAATAATTGCACTGGACAAGTTGAGTTTTTTTCTAGTTTCTTAACAATGTTCTTAGTAGGGTAAAATATGGATATCGCATAATGTTGGAACCAAACAATCCTAACACAACCAACGCACGCAAATGACTCATGGAACTAGCACACCCAACCCATATAATGAATTCATTCACCTTGGAAGCTTCAACCTCTAACCCTGTACCCTAACCCTAATTTCTAACCCCTGACAAAGTAACATGTTAACTCATAAACTACTTACCCACTAGTACCCCCAAAACCTAATCCATTTAACCACTAATTAAATACCCCACTAGTGCCTTACATTTAACGTCCCACAAACCCCTCAATGCATAATTCATTACTAAATTGTATGCATTACCCTGTTAAGCCATTATCCCTCTAACCCTAACCCACTACCCTTTGACTCATGCACCAACACACCTAAAACATTACCACAATGAACTTTGACCTTATGTTCTTAACCAAGGATTCAAACTTCAAGCTCAGTAATAGGACATTAGTTTCTCAATTCAAAGCCTTTGACATTAAGTTTGAAGGATCACTACATGGCCTTTTATCAAACCAAAAATAGTTTCCTATAGTTATGGTTTCCTTGGCTAGATTGTGGCAGTGACCTTCCAAAATATGAGGAAATTTGAATGTAGATTGATGTTTTTATAATATTTCATAGTGTGTGGGTGAATCATTTAACCCAACAATCTTGTTTAGTCCTTGGGGTTATGTGACTTATGGTGAGTTATGCTGACATTATCCCATGCATTGGTGTGATGATTTGGCATAATGAGGGAAGGATACTGGTTGGTACATGATGGTATGAGGTCACTTGAGCTCACTTGGAGAGTATATTGGTTATTACATGCATGATGGTATGGCAATGATATTGGTTGGTACATGCATGACATCACAAAACTTGCTCACTGGAGTAAATTTACTTACCTAAATAGGGAACCCTCCTTGAGGGGATTCTTTGGAGGTTACTCGATGCATAGAGTGGACCATATGTTGTTGTTTTTTTATTTTCTTGTTGGAGGTGGTTCACTCTCCTTATTTTTAGGCATTTTTTGAGTATTTTTGGATTGTAAAGGAAGTATAGCCAATTGTTATGACCGTTTCACTCTAGTCATAAGACAGTAATATAATGACATCCTTCTAAGGCTAGATAACTTGAATCAATAAATATAAAATGCTATAGAACCATTTTCAATCTCATGTATTGTAAAAGTATTTTCACTTTACACAAATCCTTCCTTGCATTTTGATTCAACCGAAATGTTGGCAACTACCTGTGAACCTTCTTTGGAAATAAAATTTTCTTTGGGCCCTAGACATGGTTGAAGGAGGAAACCTAAGCCTTATGCCATAAAGGAATATTTTGAGAATCTATGTTAAAGAATGACACATTGATCCACCACAAATGACCTCTGAAGCTTTTTCTTTCCATCTGAGTAGGAATGGACTTTTCGTGGCTAGAGTGACAAAATTTCGTGGCTATAGCGATGAAAGTTCGTGGCTATAGCAACGAAAAATACATCCGTGGCTATAGCACTGATCGTCGGGGGAATTTTCAAATTTTTCCAAAAATTTAAACTGTTTTTCCACGAAAACATCGATTTTCATTAGAGAGATTTTGAGGTCAAAAAAGGGCCTCCTAAGAGATGTACTACGAAAATATGAGATATATTAAAATATTATGAATTGAGGGTTTTATGGGGTAGGTATATATGACAAGTCACCTCCAACACTATTTTCTATGCACAATATAAATAACCATGGTTGAGTTACTTTTCAAAATTCACTAGAAATAAAATTAATAAAATAAGTCTACATTGATGTGACTAAGATTCATTGTAAATTCCCAAAAATGTATTGTCCTTTAACATTTATTTGTCTTGAACTTGCAAATGAAATTAAATAATAATAAAAAATTTTAAGAGTTTTTTATTTTTATTTTATGTTGACTTTTTATTTTTAGTACTTTTCTCATGAATTTAATAATGTAATTTAATTGAGAATTTATTTACATATAAAATGTCAATAATATCATTATAATCCACATTGCATTATTATTATTATTATTATTATTATTCTTTATTAGTTTGACATTATGTTATTAAATAGAATGGAGTGAATATATAATTTAAAATTAAAAACATAAAAATGATAATATATTATTTTATAAATAAATGTGAAAGAACTTTCTTTATGAATTAAGAGTACTTCACTTGAAAATGACAATAATATTATTTTATGTGAAAGTGTGAAAAGACATTCATTATGAGTACTTTACTTGAAAATGACAATAATATTATTTTATGAAAAGACTATCATTTTGAGTACTTTACTTTATGACTTAAAAGTACTTACACCACTACCTTGGTTAACTATGTGTTTTCATCCACCATAGAAAATTTGACAAATAAGCATTCTTAACTCATGCAATGCCACCTCACCAAGGGGAATGATGTCATTTACTAGAATGTGATTGGTTGTATTTTATAGTACATTTTCTTTGTTTTGAGGCCTTTTTTTTACCTCAAAATTTCTCTAATGAACTGTTTCGTGGCAAACTTTCATGGGACTTTTGAGCATAGATAAAACAAGTGTAGTACACATAGGTTGTTTCAGTTTTTTAAATGCACACTCACTAGCATGTTTCCATGTAAAAGAATCCTTTTTCAATAGAGCGGTCAATGAACCTGCAATATTCCCATAATATTTGACAAACTTGAGGTATTATCCAGTGAATCCCAAAAAACCATGAAGGCTCTTAAGTGTCTGAGGATGCGGCCAATTTTTCATGGCATCTATTTTGGCAGGATCCACGCGAACCCCTTGGGCTGAAATAATATGCCCGAGATACTCAACTTCCTCCTTCCCAAAAACACATTTAGACTGTTTGGCGTGGAGATGATGATCAGAGAAAATTTGCAGTACAAGATTTACATGCCGGAGATACTCATCCCATGTTTTACTATAGATGATGATATCATCAAAGAAGACCAGAATGAATTTCCATAAGTAGGGTCGAAATATTTTATTCATCAATGCCTGGAATGTGGAAGGAGCATTAGTGAGGCCAAAGTGCATGACCAAAAACTCATAGTGGCCATCATGTGTGTGATTTTTTTTTAGGGATATCATCCTCATGGACCCGAATTTGATGATACCCAAAATGAAGATCCAACTTGGAGAAACAATTAGCACCATGAAGCTCATAAACAACAAGAATTGGAAACTTATCCTTGATTGTAAGGTGATTAAGTGCTTGAAAGTCAATGCAGAGGCGCCATGAACCATCTTTTTTCGGACAAGAAGAACTGGTGAAGAAAAGGAATCAGTACTGGGGAAAATAATACCTTGCTTCAGTAAGTCTCGAATGAGCATCTCAATCTCTATTTTTTGGTGAAATGGGTAGTGATAGGGCCTGTTGTTGGGAGGAACGCTTCCAGGAAGGAGTTGGATACGATGTTCGTCTAGTCTTGAAGGTGGAAATCCCACTGGTTTAGTAAAGACACCTACATATCTATCCAAAATTTGTTGTAGATCCAAAGGAGTAGTGGAGACCACTGATGGGTGCATCTGAATGGAATGGAGTTGAGAAATGACACCATGTGAATTATTCTTAAGAATATTTTCCATGCGATGTGAGCTGATGATGCTAAGAGACCCTGGTTGTAAGCTCGTCAATGTGTGTGTTTTTCCCATTGAATAAAAAATCCAACCAAAGTTCAGAAAAATCCCATAAGATGGGGCCATGTAATGAACCTTTTTCAAAATTTATTAAAATGCCCAATTTTCCACTTTTTTTTACCAATTTCGACCTTTGACTAGTTTTATTGTTTTGACCTCCAAATCAACCCAAATGCTCCCCAATCTTTTGTATGAGTGTTTGAATGATATTTAGACTTAAAAAATAGGTTCATGGATGATTTATGGTCCTCCAAATACTTTTGAAAACTTGATTTATATTCTGACCAATATATGCAATTTTGACTAGTAATTTGTGCATCAAATCCCCCCGGGGTAACACTGAAAAGGGCCTCCCAAATGCCTCTAAACTCCCTCAAATTTCTGAATAGAGGTATGTAATGTGTTAAGTATGTTATTAAGGTGTCATATTCACCATTAATGGATTATTACAACTGTTCTCACCCTCTCCCATTCAACTGCAAAAATCCCCAATTCGACCCTTGGAGAAATGGCACTATTTCACCTCCCAATACAACTAAACTGAGTAAAAATGATTCAAATGCTCAAGTAAAATACATGAAACTTGTAGAAGACATCCATGGCAGTATATTGATCACAAATATATTATAGAATCATCCATCCATTCGAAATAATCAACATTATAGTGTCATACATCAATGCATTGGGGAAATGGACATTGTTTGCTCATTAATCAATATTTTTGCATACAACCAGTGGGTATTTCGACCTGATAATTTTTGAATATTAATAACAGAGGATATTAATATATTACAATCATAAATATATAATGAGAATCTCTCCCAAGAAGCACAAGAGCTCACCAAAAACACCCTCCCTCAAGGAGCATGAATATGCCTTCAAAACTGGAAATGGTGGAGAGAAAGTGTTGCACTAAACCAAACCATGAAACTTCCTGTAGCTGCTACCTGAAATTACAAAATCCATTAAAGCACCATGAAATACCTGATTGGCCTCTCCAAACACCAACTTGGATGGGAATCTTTCACCCTTGAAATTGGCTAAGGCAAGAAACTAGTCATCCACTAGCTCTCTCTTCACAAATGCAATTTTTCTCAAATCATCAAAATCCATTCTCATACTTGATTTCTACATTTTATAACCAACATTAGCATTCTATGGGTCGAAATCCTCTCAATAGCTTCAAGATAATTCCACTTAGGAAATTTTTCACATTTGCCACTTGTCTCCTAGTTCCAACTTTCCATCTTCTCCCAAATTCGAATTTGAGTCTCTTTGGCTTCTTCCACTCCCATGAGCGCCTTCCTTGAGCCTATTTTTGGTAATGACATGTCATAATGGTCATATGTCAGAGGTCAGGTCTGCAATTTGTCATAGTTGTCATAGATTCTCCATCATTGGTGTCATAGGGGCTAGGAAATCTAGCCCAATTGTCCACAAACATCCAATTTGACTCTTTATCTTCCATGGAGGTTACCAATCCATCCCAATTTGACCTAAGATGCTCAATTCCATGTTTAATGACTTACCAACTCACCCAAGAGTGTTCACCTTCCCATGAATTCGAATTGGCAAGAGAGAGATGCCATGTGTCATTGAAAAATCAAGCTAGTGTGGGTCCCACACCCTCCATATGTCTCCAAAACCACTTTCCACCTAGAATTTCTCTTAAATTTATTTATTCACCATATTTATTAAATACTTGAACCCCTCTAATGTCTAAACATCATTTATTATCTTCCTTATTACAATTCCACATGTGCCCATCCAACCTAGGAAACTAGTAGGATTGATGGGATTGTCTTACTATGCAATTATTTTAATGGGGACATTACAGTCCTCCCCACCCAAGATTGCTTGTCCTCAAACAATTTCAAATTTGGATGCTATAAAATCTTCTCCTCTTCCCATGTGGCATCTTCATTTGGTAAGTCCTTCCATTGCACTAAATATTATTTGATAATTCTACTCCTCAACCTTCTTTCCCGTGTCTTCAAAATCTTTTCCAGAACAAGTGTGAGCTGACCTTCATTATCCAAAGGAGGAAGTATTTCTGAAGTGATGATTTGCTGACCAAGGGATTTCTTGAGACAAGAAACATGAAATACATTGTGAATTTTACTCCCTTCCGGAAGTTCTAGTTCATATGCTACTTCTCCAACCTTTCGCACTACCTTGTATGGCCCATAGTACCTTGGTTTTAATTTTTCTGCTCCATTCTTTTTAAGAGATGTTTGTTTATATGGATGCAACCTTAAATATACTAAATCATTTACTTGAAAGGTTCTTTCTTCTCTATGTCTATCAACATATTTTTTTGTTGATTTTGAGCAACCTGTAAATTGTCTTTCAAGAGCTTTAAAATTTCTTGGCTCTCTTCCACCCAATCTTTAGCCTTTGGGGTTCTACTATCACCAAATATAATTTCAGCAAATGTATGTGAATAATAACCATATAATTCTTTGAAAGGAGACATTCCTATTGACATATGATAAATGGTGTTGTAGCAAAACTCACCCAAGTGTAGCCATTTTTCCCATGCTTTTTGCTGCTCTCCCACATAGTTTCTTAGGTATCCTTCCAACCATTGATTTACCCTCTCTGTTTGTCCATCAGTTTGTGGATGATAGCTGGTACTTGGAGTCAATTGAGTTCTTACCAATCTAAAAAGTTCTTTCAAAAAAGCACCCATGAATCTACCATCTCTATCACTGACAATGCTCTTGGGGAGCCCATGCAATCTGAAAATTTCTTTGAAAAAAATATCAGCCACTTGTGCAGCACTAAAAGATGATGTAACAACAAATAAATGAGCAAATTTTGTCAACCTATCAACTACCACATAGATGCAATCCTTACCCAAAGATTTAGGCAACCCGGTGATGAAATCCATGGAGATACTGTCCCATTTTTGCTCCGGGATGGGCAAGGGTTGTAATAGGCTGACTGGACATGTGAGTTATGATTTGGTTTGTTGACATAATTTACATTCATTCACATACTTCTGAACATCTTCCTTCATCCCCTTCCAAAAAAAATCTTTGCCTCAACTGTCTATAAGTTTTGAAGATCCCCGGATGGCCCGCTAATGGGGAATCATGTGCTTCTTGCAAAATTCGGTACTTGAGCTTGGAGTTATGAACTAAATAAAATATTCTCTTATAATATATCAGCCCATTCAAAATCCTGAAGTTATCATCCCCTTTGATTCCATCTAACACATCACAAGCAAATTTGTCTTTAGCACATTCAACTAGTAGCATGTTTTTCCAATCCTTGGCAATGTCCATGAGAGAAAAAGAAGGTCTTCTTGACAAAGCATCTGCTATTATATTATTCTTTCCTTTGACATATTCAATATCAAAATCATAAGCTTGAATCTTGCTTACCCACTTTTTTTTCCTTTCATTTAGATCTTTTTGGGTGAGAAAGTGTCTTAGACTATTGTGGTCAATTTTCACCACAAACTTGTTGCCCACCAAGTATTGTCCAAATTTGGCCAATGCATGCATAGTGGCAGCATTTCTTTATCATAGATGGAGTAAATTTTTTCATGAGGCTGCAACTTTCTGCTCTCAAAGGCGATGGGGTGTTGGCCTTGCTTTAGGACAACCCCTATTCCTCCACCTGAAGCATCACATTCCACAACAAAAGGTTTAGTAAAATCAAGAAGTGCAAGTATGGGACAACTACTCATTACCTCTTTCATTTTTTGGAATTCCTTTTCAGCCTCTTCATCCCACTTGAAAGCATCCTTCTTAGTCAAATCAGTGAGTGGAGAAATCAACTTGGAGAACCCTTTCACAAATTTTCTGTAGTAGGTGCATATGCCAATAAAGCCTCTCAATTCGGTAATATTTTTTGGTGATGGCCATTCCAAGATAGCCCTAATTTTTTTCATGTGTACCTTCACTCCTTCTTTCCCAATAATGTGCCCAAGATACAATATTTCTTTCATCCCAAATTCACATTTTTATAACTTAGCAAATAAGGACTCTTCTTGCAAAATTTTCAATACAATCTCTAACTGCTGCAAATGCTCTTCCCATGTTTTACTGTAAATGAGAATGTCATCAAATAAAACCAAAACAAACCTTCTTAGTTGCTTGCAAAAGATCCTATTCATACATGCTTGAAATGTGTCTGGAGCATTAGTTTATCCAAAAGGCATGACAAGAAATTCAAAGTGGCCAAAATGACATCGAAAAGCGATCTTTTGCACATCTTCATCTTTCATTCAAATATGGTGATACCCTGATATAAGGTAAATTTTTTAGAAGTATTTGGCCCCATGTATCTCATCAATCCTAGGAATAGGATACCTATTCTTGATATTTTTTTTGTTCAAGGCTCTAAAATCTATGCACATTCTCAATGTTCCATCTTTTTTCTTCACTAGCACTACTGAAGAAGCGTAAGGGCTAGAGCTTGGTCTAATGAGTCCTAACTCTAGGATTTCTTGGATGGATTTTTTAATATCATCTCTAAAAATTTTAGGATGTCTATAAGGTGGTATCTGAATGGGTGAAGTACCCTCCTCCAAAATAATACTGTGCTCAACCCCCCTATTCGGTGGTCTACCATGTGGAAGGTCTCTAAAAACCTTTTCATATTTTTGCAAAAGTCTCTCTATCTCCTTTGAGTGTTCAACAATATTTATAGTTGGCTTGGGAGATGTAATATGACATTTAGCAGCCCATTCTATATCCCCATGCCTAAATATAGATCTCATACTATTGCAAGTCACTACTTGATTTGGATAAGTGTGTTTCCCTCTCACAACTCTTTGTACTCATTTTGAATCTTGGAATTTCATTTCGGGAATTTGATAATTTACGGTATGCTCTCCTATTGAATACATACATTGCACTTCCAAAACCACATTAGTATCAGCAACATCAACCACATAAAAACTATCAACAAAAGTATAGTTACCTACGGTAACTTGCAGCTTTGGAACCCATGTTTTGCATTGCATTGTGTTGTGACCGGGAATGACAACTGTGAAGCCATCAAATGGTTCAATAGGTATCTTTATTTTCCCCACCATCTCTACATCAATGAAGTTATGGGTGGCTCCTCCATCTACCAAAACTGAAGTTCTTTGTCCTTGCACCACACCTTTGCATCGGATAGTATGATAGCGAGGTACTGCTGAAAGTACTACCATTCTTGCTTTGTCCGGTGAAGGCTGATTTTTTTCTTGTATTTCCTCTTCTACTACTGTCTCATATGCCTCTTCTTGATTTCAAATATGTCCATCTTCATCCATTCCCCCATCATACCCCTCATTATCAGAAAATACTTCTATGTATTGAACCTTTCCTTTAGTACATTTGTGCCCTGGTGTCCATGGTTGGAAGCATGTGAAGCACAGATTTTTTTTCTAAGTTCATCATTGTTTAGTCCTTCTTTTTGATTCCTTTCAAATGACTCTCTTTGATAAGGTTTCTTATCATATCCATCCCTTTACCAAGGTTTCTTTTCAAAATTGTAGCTAGGCTTGGGAGGAAATCTCGTTCTAGGAAGCACATTTTGGAGATCCCTAGTCAAGATCATTGCATATTTTAATGTAGTTGGCTTGTGGGCTTTGAACAAACCTCTTAAGGGTTTAGCCAAACCTTCAGTGAACATAAATACTAATCTTCCCATAGATACATCAGCCACCTTGACTGATAATTTATGAAAGTCCAACATATATTCAGTAGAGGACCCAGTTTACTTCAATTGAGCTAGTTCTTTGAAAGGCAATTCTGGATCTTTTTGTTCAAATCATTCTAGTACCCTGTAAACAAATTCTCCATATGTTTTAACCTAATTATGACCCATGGTTTTCATCCCATGAAACCACAATTCATTGGCATCTCCTTCCAAATGCAAAATGGCCATTTTTAATGCATCCTCTTCCAACATAGGATTCAGCTGAAAATATACATCGAATTTTTGCACCCAAGTGTCAGCAGAATTTTGAGAAGAACCATCAAAAGTAGGAAGTGACATTTTTCCAATAGCACTATTTAATTCTTTGTTTTGGAATGGACTCCTATTGTCTTCCTTCCTTTTAATTTTTTGTATATCATCAATGTAGTCACTGAGTGGTACACCTCTTTTACACTTTTCATTCAAATCATTCCAATCATTTACTAGTTTCTTATAATCCACCTCAATATTGGGCTCTTCTTTGGGTGTGATAAATTTAGGTGTAGTATGCCGTTGTGTCCTTTGGAATTCATCAGGTCTATTATGTGGTCCCGTTCTTGAAAAAATATGCTCACTCCCTTTCATCTTTTCCCCTGAATGTGAACCACTGTTATCTCCTATCATCCCTTTGCCTGAAAGTTGGCTACCCAACAATTCGAAACTTTTCATCATTTGTTTATTCATCTATAACATAACCATGGTAATTCCTTCAAAACATGGTTTTAAGGCTTCAATAAATCCCTCCTTATGTCTTAATTTTTCCTCCTCCTCTCTACCCATTGTTTTAGAAGAAAACTCTTTTTCTGCTACTATCTCTTCTTCAACCAAAACTTCTTCAACTATTGATTCAAAGGGTGGTGGTTTATTTGTTTGGCTTCTTGTTAATACCATCAGGTTCCAAGACCATGCTCTGATACAAATTTTAATGACCCTTTTTTAAAATTTATTAAAATGCCCAATTTTCCACTTTTATTTTTTGCCAATTTCGACCTTTGACTAGTTTTACTGTTTTGACCTCCAAATCAACCCAAATTCTCCCAAATCTTATGTATGCGTATATGAATGATATTTAGACTTGAATATTAGGGTCAGGGATGTTTTATAGTCCTCCAAAGACTTCTGAAAACTTGATTTATATTCTAACCAATATATGCAATTTTGACTAGTAATTTGTGCATCAAATCCCCCTGGGGTAACACTGAAAAGGGCCTCCCAAATGCCTCTAAACTCCCTCAAATTTCTGAACAGAGGTATGTAATGTGTTAAGTATGTTATTTAAGGTGTCATATGCACCATTAATGGATTATTACAACTGTTCTCACCCTCTCCCATTCAACTGCAAAAATTCCCAATTCGACCCTTGGGGAAATGGCACTATTTCACCTCCCAATACAACTAAACTGAGTAAAAATGCTTCAAATGCTCAAGTACATTACATGAAACTTGTATAATACATCCATGGCAGTATATTGATCACAAATATATCAGAGAATCATCCATCCATTCGAAATAATCAACATTATAGTGTCATACATCAATGCATTGGGGAAATGGACATTGTTTGCTCATTAATCATTATTTTTGCATACAACCAATGGGTATTTCGACCTAATAATTTATGAATATTAATAACAGAGGATATGAATCTATTACAATCATAAATATATAATGAGAATCTCTCCCAAGAAGCACAAGAGCTCACCAAAAAAGCCCTCCCTCAAGGAGTATGAATATGCCTTCAAAACTGGAAATGGTGGAGAGAAAGTGCTGCACTAAACCAAACCATGAAACTTCCTGTAGCTGATACCTAGAAATACAAAATCCATTAAAGCACCATGAAAGACTTGAGTGGCCTCTCCAAACACCAACTTGGATGGGAATCTTTCACCCTCGAAATTGGCTACGGCAAGAAACTAGTCATCCACTAGCTCTCTCTTCACAAATGCATTTTTTCTCAAATAATCAAAATCCATTCTCATACTTGATTTTTTCATTTTATAACCAAAATTATCCTTTTATGGGTCGAAATCCTCTCAATAGCTTCAAGAGATGTCCACTTAGGAAATATTACACATTTGCCACTTGTCTCCTAGTTCCAACCTTCCATCTTCCCCCAAATTCAAATTTGAGTCTCTTTGGCTTCTTCCACTCCCATGAGCGCCTTCCTTGAACCTATTTTTGGGGATGACATTTCATAATGGTCAGATGTCAGAGGTCAGGTCTGCAATTTTTCATAGCTGCCATAGATTCTCCATCATTAGTGTCATAGGGGCCAGGGAATCTAGCCCAAGTGTCCACAAACTTCCAATTTGACTCTTTATCTCTCATGAAGGTTACCAATCCATCCCAATTCGACCTAAGATGCTCAATTCCATGTGTTATGACTTACCAACTCACCCAAGAGTGTTCACCTTCCCATGAATTCGAATTGGCAAGAGAGAGATGCCATGTGTCATTGAAAAATCAAGCTAGTGTGGGTCCCACACCCTCCATATGTCTCCAAAACCACTAGCCACCTAGAATTTCTCTTGAATTTATTTATTCACCATATTTATTAAATACTTGAACCCCTCTAATGTCTAAACATCATTTATTAGCTTCATTATTACAATTCCACATGTTCCCATCCAACTTAGGAAACTAGTAGGATTGATGGGATTGTCTTACTATGCACTTATTTTAATGGGGACATTATAGGCCAAGTGTGCGTAACCATTGAGCGCCAAAAACCAAATCACATCTGCTTAAGGAAAATGAAAACATATCAGAGCATAGGTTATAATATCCCATAGAGATACGGACATTGCGACACTTCCCCTTTCAAGGTAAGGTGCTCCCATTGGCAATCATGACTTCAAAGTTGGAGCAATGATGGACAAAACAATCAACCTGTTTGGCGATGCGAGGGTCAATGAAGTTATGAGTGCGATTGGAATCAATGATTATTGTAAGAGGGAGCTTCTTGAAGTAACTCCTGACCTGCATTGTTTGTGGGGTGGTGACTCCGGCTAAAGCATGGAGAGATATCTTTGGGTGGTCGTTCTGAGACGGAGGTTCAACAGTTGGCTACTGAATTTCGACCTGATCATCTATTGTATCTAGATTGTCTTCACCAATTTCATAGGCAGATGGAGAATCCACATCGACGAGATAGAGATTTTTCCCAACACATATATGTCCCCAAGTGAATTTCTCATCACAATTATAACAAATCCATTTTTCTCTATGTGCTTGCATCTTTGCTTCACACAAATGCTTAATAGGAGTTGGTCGAGGAGCTGGCGTGATGGGAGGTCATTGGGAAACCATATTTCTGAATGGAACAAAAGTGGATTTGGAGCGTTGTTGGGCTATAATCTTGTCCTCTTCCAACTTATCCAACCCTAGGGCTTCCATCATTGTGTTGGGATAGAACATTTTAACCTCAAATCAGATTGCATCCTTTAGACCACTAATAAAAAAACTCCTGTAGAATTCATCAGGAAATCATTCTGTGTGGTTGGCCAGTTTCTCAAATTTTGTTTGATACTCTCTCACGGTGCCAACTTGGCGAAGTTTAATGAGTGCTCCTATGAAGTCATCAAAAGCACTATGACCAAATCGTTGCAAAAGAAGTTGAAAAAAATTTGTCCATTTTGGCTCTTCATGAGCCTTGATGTACCAGTGGTACCATTGAAGGGCTTCATGTTTCAAATGAAAGGATGCAAGTGGAACTTTGTTGACATCAAAAGTATTATGTAGACTGGAATATTTTTCTTCCTGGTATATCCATCTAGTCGGATCATCACCATTAAAGCGAGGAAAATCAAGCTTCAAACCACGAAAATCGATGGAACAAGAGAACTCAGTGTCTACAGAAGACTCTGGTTGTCGTTTATTGTTCATGGTTGAATGTTGAAGATGGATGCCGAAAATGTTTTCATTAAGATCTTGGAGTTTGGTTTTAAGGGTGTAAGCTCTTCCTCCATGTTTTTTTCTCCTGCGCGGGTGAAAACCATAACTAGGAGGTTTTTTTTTTTTAATAGGTAGAAAAACAAAAACAAAAACTTCTTTAGTAAAGGAAAATTTGGATTTGGAAAAAACTCTGATGGGTAATTGGAGTTTGACTAGGTTTTGGACACTTTCGAATGGACAGTGAAGCAAAAAATGGGGATTTCATAAGTGAGGTGAAAGGATGGGAAAATTTTTCAAAGAGAGACAAAGAAGCAGAAATAGGAAATGAACAATGTGGAAAAATTTGAAGGTGATTGGGTGAAAATCGAAGAAGTTATGGAAAACCCTAAAAATAGACAGATGTGGGATTTCAGGCTTCGGGAAGTGGAATTTAGGATAGGTTCCTCAGGAATGAAATATGCAGAATGGGATCACATCGGTGTCAGTGAATTTTCAAGGGAAACAGAGTTAAAACAAAGAAGATATGGAGAAAAAACATAATTTTTTTTTCCAAATAGATCTGCAACGGCTTGGAATTGATCTGCAATAGCTATGGAAATATGTAATCTTCTATTTATCAGCTGGAAATATATATGCACCCCAGGTATGCTCGGCTTCCTAACAATTCAAGGGATTCACTCAGCCACCAATGTTGTCTGACAGCTTGCGTATTGAGGAAGTACCCCTCACTCCACGGCTCAAGTAAAACTAATAATCGCTTTGCCACAAACGACAACTCTCGGTTTACCAAACAGACGGGAACTAGTCAATCAGGTAGGGGTCGTTTCCCTTTTCGCTGGCAGGTCCTCTCAATGGGCCAGCTACTTCAGGGTTCCTATGGTACTCCTCACAATGAGTTTTAGGGATATGCCCAAGTACTTCTCATAGTTAAGCGGATAAGTATTATTCCCGGATTCGAACCTGCAATTGAAAGGAACAATACAGATGCGATTTTTTTTTTGGCATAAATTCCACCCAATGAGCCCAAGAAAGTGCTATGATACCAGATGTAAGGAACCTCCAACAATTAAATAATGAAAATGCATGATATATCAGAATTAATAGAACACATAAGAGATTTATTAATCGTAGACCTGTAGTGCCCCTAGAATGACTGTGGACCTTAAGGGCACCTGTCAAGTGATCGGGCTGAACAACTTCGATATAGTGGTCTCTTGAGCCTTGTTATGTCTTAAATGATTAAGGAAAACCTGAAGATGTGAATGATGACAATAATTGATAAATGAATTAAGGAATTAAATTATATGTGTGGAGTGGGATAATTGATTGATTACTTCTTGCTTAATGATTAGCCTTGAATTGATCAAGTCAAAGTATAGTGGGGCAGTTACAGTCCTAGCTCTACAACTTGGGAGGATGCAACTGAGATGCGTCATAGCTTTCCGCATTTATTTTGAACTTCGGGATGAAGTTCTAAATAAGTAGGGGTGTATGTAGTGCCCCTAGACTACTACAAACCTTGAGGGCACCTATTGAGTGGCCCGACTGATTGAAATATTAATAAAACGACCCCTTAATGTTATATTGAGTATATTCATGACTACGAATGATTGTGAATCAATAAATTAATGATATATGTGTATATGGATAGTTGATGTAAATAAATAATTACATGTTGTTTAACGATTAACTTTGATTATGAAAAATGTACATATGAATGATGCTTAACGACTAGTTGTATGATTGATTATGGAATGAACTATGATTAATGAGGGTAGGACTATTAATAGGTGTTTTGAGAAATGTGTGTAGTGATAGGTGAAACGGTTCACTAACGGACACACAAAGGAATTGAGGGTCGTAGAGTACAGGTAAATCACACACAGGGAGAACGATGACGGTGTCGACTTCCAACGGAAGGCCACGCATGAGTAGAGAAGCATTGATCCGCTTACTCAGGAGAAGCATGAGGTCGTGCATGTGGAACACAATGGAGTTGGTCACGTCCGAGTTGAGGGGCGTGTAGTGAGAACGGACTCACTCCTGACTACCATTAGTCCCTAATAGCATGTATATGGAGGATAGAAGGTAACAGCTCCTGAAATCCCTATATGAAGTTCCTGTAAGTCAGAATGAAAGGATATCGGCAGAAGGGCCCGACGATGCGGTACCATGCCGAGAATGGAAAGAGTGGACGCAAGGACCCCACGATGTGGTACCTTGCCGAGAAATGGAAATGATAGATGACTAGACCCAACAGAGTGGTGCCATGTCGGGGAAATGAAATTAAGGTATGGGGAGGCCCAATGGAACGACACCGGGATCCTAGTAAAAATGATTGTTAACTTAATGGCATAAAAACGTATATTTTGCACCTAGATCATTTACTTAGAAAAATGCATTTTAGTACTTTAAACATTAGAAATTAATACTTGATACATTTGCACATAAAAGAATATTTTTGGCATTTAAAATATTAGAAACTGTTATTTATGCATTTGCACATAAAAGAATATTTTTGAGTATTTAAAAATAATATAAATCTTTATTTAGGTGCAAAATGGAATCCTAAGCATGGACATCTATTCAACACCACCTACACCACAAATCTAGGAGTTAAGTGAAATATCTTGGGGACAAACATGAGCAAACTTAGGAATGTTGGTGCATCTCCTAGAAAAACTGACACATGGATGGGTGAGATGTTATTAATAAGAGATTTAAAAAAATAAATATTTATGCACGAAGTGACATGTGTCGCATGGGATTTTCCTTTATAAAGAAGGAATTGGGAATGGGTAAGGGACCCAGTTTTGGACGGATATCGTAATTCTTGCGATAGATGCGACTTGTTGCTATTGGGGTTTGGCTAGAAATTCTTGTGGGGGGGAACCCATTGAGGAGTTTCTTGAAAGGTGTGTGTGAGCTTTACGACCCAAAGCTCGGGGGAGGCCATGCAACTGAAAGAATGAGCCTATGGTTGGGTGGCGAAGCTAACGGTTGCTTCGCCTATGGTTAAACGAGATTTGTTGGAGGGATCCTACGGAAGATGCAGATGGAAATGGACCAGCTGGATCGGGTTGATAAGTTATGGTTTTGTTCATTTTTGTTAAGTTATTTACTTAAATTAGTTTATTTTTCTAGTAATTATGGTTTCTAATCTCTTTTGTATCAAGTTGTTGAGTTTCAGGTTAAGCACCGAAGGACCCTACAGGAGGGGCCCTACGAGGCCACTTCGAGGGGGAAACCTCCTTTGAGAAAACTAAATACAAATAACTCATAGATGCCTTCATTGGCCTCAACACGTACTTATATACTAAGTCTATGCATCCAATACGATGGATCAATACCATGGAACATATAATACTACATGACGACTTACAAAGCATATGTGTCCAATACCATGGAACATATAATACTATAGGACGAATTACAAAGCATATGCGTCCAATACTATGGATCAATACCATAGAACATATAATACTATGGGATGACTTATAAATCATATGCATCCAACAACAATATACTAACAAAGTAAAGATAAGGGTTGACACAGGTTCCTAACATTCAAACACATCAGTCACACATATGTTAAGTTATGTAATATATTCCATCACATATATATGATTGTGATAAAGGTTATCTTTGTTCCTCTAATAATTTTATAATAATTCATAAGTAAAATTAATATGGATGAAATATGTTTCATTAATATTATTTTTATATTATATTAACTAGTTTTTTATTTTAATTTGTTGTAGCTAGATAGCGGAATTTTTGTTACCACCATCAAATATTGTACCTCGCACATATCGAGATTTATCTGCCTTCATGAAAGAAATCAGGATGTAGTATGAAGCAATTGATGCATGCCCAGATGACCATATTATATATTATAAACAACATGAATTTGAAACAGAATGTATAGAATGTCATATCAGTAGATATCGAACAGATCAAGTAACAAAAAAGGTTTCTCGCAAGGTTCTTAGTTATATTCCCATTATTCCACGTTTTCAACAAATGTTCAGGTGCAAAAACATAGCACAATTTTTGGATTACCATACACGGAAAAAAAAAAAAGTCAAGATGACATTCTTCAAATGCCTGCAAATGGTTCTGCATTTAGAGAAATCGAGGAAAAATGGGCACACTTTAAAGAAGAAACTCGTAATGTTAGGTTTTCTTTGGTAGCAAATTGTGTCATTCCATTTGCATAGATGATATCTATTTGCTTGGTGTGGCCTATTTTTGTTATCAACAATAGAATTCCTCCATGGTTGTCAATAAAGAGGGAGCACATAATGTTGGAAATGATTATTCCAGGTATGTGTCTACAATTTTATTTTTTTTATGTAGTGGCATCTCATTTGTCGTATTTTGTTGCATAATGTCATATATATTTTTTTCATTTACTCATGTATATTATTTATATATCTAAAATGGTTGTAATAATTATATATTTTATATGTTCAAATCAATCAGGTAAGTACCAAGTTAAAGATATGAATGTATATATCGAGCCTCGAATTGACAAGCTACTAAATCTATGGAATGGAATCACTATGTATGATGTATCTAGACCAATACGACGAAGGAAATTTCAATTCCATGCAATGCTTGTATGGACAGTACATGATGCCCCAGGGTTAACCCATTTTTGTAGTATGTAATTATAACACCCACTTTAATAGTATTTAATTTTATGAAGTTGATATATTAAGCATGCATGTTTTTTAAATAATCCATTCTTTTAATATAATTATATTTGACATAGTTAATCCATCTATTCATGTAGGTATTCAAACAAAGGAAAAATTTGCATGTCCATCTTGTGGTCCTAAGATCAAATCTCGTCATTCAATTCTTTTAGGAAATGAGGTGTTTGGTGAGTATAGGAACTTCCTCTCTAAGAATCATGGGTATCAAACTACCGAAAAACATATATTCAATGGGAAGCAAGAGGCTGCATTAAAACCACAGAGAATAACACCTCAGCAATGGAAGTTGCAATATAAAATAAATCTTCAAGATACGTACAGATCAAATTGTCTGTTTGTCATCATATACGAAATGTTTTGATTTTTTTTATTGTGTGTTTTTTTATTGTAATTGACATTGATTTTTGTAATTTCTTTATAACTATGATTCATGATGGCCGTCGTGATCATGAAGGCATTAATGGGCTTCCACGAGGAATGAAAATTTATCCTAAACAATTCAGCAGGTTTCCCTACTATGAGCACCTACAAATTGTTCATTTGTTTGAGACAATGCATATCGGAAAGAATGTAGCTAAAACATTATGGCAAATATTGGATGGAAGGAGTGATAAAGAAAAAATTGTCAAAATTTGAAATGGCATTCAGGAATCCAATCATGCAATGAAATATGTCATTCAATTACACAGCAACGGAGACCAAATTAATATAAACTCACTTCCATGGTTGTTGACGGAGCAACAAAGAAATAATGTAAAAGAATTTATCCTAAAAATTAAATTTTCCACTGGATTCTGTTCAAACATGAAGAATATCATAACAAAGAAAGGTGACTTCGCGCGGGTGAAAACGCATGATTGTCATATCTTCATCAAGGTAATTATTATGGTATAGATATATGGCTATATTTTTTTTTACGTGTGCATATTGTTGGTATTTTTTGTCTATTTTTTGTAAAAAATAATGAAACGATTTTTATATTGTTACAGTATGTTCTACCTATATCTCTCCCAGACAACTTCGACAACAATGTCAAACAAGTTATATATGATCTTGGAAAATACATGAGGTAAGTAGCTATATTTTGCATGCATAAAGTGTGTGTTAAATTCATTGTAGAACTTATACTTGACATTTGTTTTACTAATTGTTATGTAATATAATGTTTATTTTTGTAAAATATTGTGATTTGTTTGCATCACTTTTAGATGGTTTTCATCTAAAGAAATCCATAAAGAAGATATAAAGTATTGGAAGAGAGAAATTCCTCATCTCATGTGTGAAATGCAAAAGCATCTACCTTTGGCATTTTTCAATGCACAAGAACACTACCTCATACACCAAGTTTAGGAGATTGAATTGTGTGGACCTGTACACTCAAGGTCAATGTGGATGGTTGAGAGGCACTTGAAATTTTTGAATGGTTTGGTTAGACAACGAGCACGACCCGAGGGTTCTATGGTGGATGGATATGTGGTATACTAGAACATGATTTATATTAGTGAATATCTTCCTAAATTAGCGTCAAAGATCATTTTAGGTCGCATTTGTGATCCAAATTCCAATAACAATTTTGAAGGGGATTACCTAAAGGGGAAAGGTAGATCGAGGAATGTGAAAAACTCACTTAAGAAACCTTGGTAATACACTACTTTCACAGAACATGAAAGTTGGAGTAGTGAGACGCTACTTGCATGGAATGTGCAAGTTGGAGAAGTTTATAATTGAATGAGTTACCTACACCTTTACAAAAAGAGTTGTGTTATGAATAAAACCCTTATAGATTATACATGGACATATATTAATGCACATTATAGTAATATAAGACTGCAATAAGGTGGAGAGTTAGCTCAGCTAAAATTAGAAGGCCATGTATTAACATGGCATGAAAGTTATGTGATTTGTCATATGTGGTAGTAGAAACCAATAATGAGTGAATGGGGAACCTTTAATGATCTCATAAGTCATAGTTATTTCTAATTGGATACGAGGAAGAATAAAATATACAATGGAACTTCTTCCAATTAAGACAAGGATATAAAGTTTAAATATATTGAACATACCTAGCAGAAAAAATCAAAGGATGTGAATTCATGAAGGATTAATACTAAAAATAATTGAATAATATGGATGTATAATCAATAATGGGAACAAGAGAGATAGCCTAATTTATGTTGAAATAAATGGTGGTGTTTAATAATATTCTACAAATGTGCCTATATATGATGATACATAGTTTATCAATAGGCTCCCTACAAACTTAGTGCATTAGGTCACCCCAACATTAGGTTAGTCACCTCAACACTTTTGGATTTATTGCCAGTTTGTTTTATTTCCAAAAGAGGAAATTGTAAATTAATTATATGTCACTTAAGCAGTGTTAAGTTCAAATCCATGATATGGTATCGATGTTTAACCTATAATCAATACCATAGCCTAGACATCGACATAGCATTGCTTAAAAATTGTATAAATAAATTAGACATAAAAAAAAATTAAACTTTATTTTTGAACCCCTGTAACTCCTAACAACTATAATCTCTAACCCCTATTTTTCCTTACACATTTAACTCTATAATCACTAACACTTATAATCACCATCACTAATGTCCCATGTATCCCTAATATAGACTACACAATCCCTAATATATAATTAAGATAACACATATCACCTATAACCCCTAATATAACCACTAACTTGTACAACCTATAAAATCCTATAATCTCTAACACCTAAAGCTTCTATCGCTTAACAAAAATAACCCCATATTCCTAACCCTAGATCAATTTCATCTAAGTCCAAACTCATAACCACACTACTCTTATATCAAATAATTCTTATTCCATAAAATATATTACAACTAAGGCATGCAAATCTATAACTCTAACCGTTGAGACTTATTACTTACAATACCTAACCCATGTAACCATAATTGTTATCCCTTGCAACATTGTTGACAAGAACCCAGTCGAGAGGGGGTTCCACACGCTGTCGACACCCAAACCGATCTCCCTGAGCACCGGCCCAGACAGGTTTAACCCTGTCCAGCAACACCTGCTGAGCAAATGAGGTCTCAACCGAGATGTTTAAGGGAGAGTTGACGGAACCATGTTTCCGCCGAATGAAGGAGGATGTTGTGCATCAATTGACTAACTTATGGCAACATTCAGAAATAGATCTAAGAATTCAACTTAGGTATTAATCATAATCGCGACATCATTCAATAGGAACAGAACCATTATTGCAACAGATAAAATAGTAAAGCATTAATTGCAGCAAGGAAACATCGCATCATTCATATATTCATATCGCAAAATGCATTTACCACAGAAATATGGAAATGACACAAAGTTTTTGCTCAAAATCTCTGTCACATCATATTATCTCCGTAAGAACCCAGATACAATAATATACTCAATCTTCCGCTTCGGATCAAGATCTCTCAAATATCAAGATTTTCAATCATGCGCTCTAAAAATATGATATCTCAACACTTACAAACCTACATCTATTTATAGGCTTGCACCTTTACATTTGTGGTCCACTTAGGCAACCGACCTACTACTTCTTAACAAACTTCTACAAAAACTAACCCAAAATCCCACAAAATGCAATCAAACGACCCAAAAACCCCCATAGTGCGGTCTAAATGACCCAAAATATAAATGACGCGGTTCAAATGACCCAAAAAATACAAAAAACTTGTCGCCTTGCTTGTTGTTTTCCTCCTTTCACGGTACCTTTAGCCTTGGGTAGCATCCGCGATGTTGACTCATCAAACCGCCTGCCAACAGTCCCCCAACACAATCTTATGGCTCGCCCTTGAGCCACGTCAACTATACACGGTGTACTCGGACTCATCTATGGTTGGACTATGTCTCTGTGACTGTTCTTGTTGTCTGGATCTCACTGTTGTATACAGCTCCCGTTGCTATGATGATCTTAGGTTCGTTGTCATGTACTTCTCACCTGAAACCGGTCATCCTTCGGCTTGCTATCATGTACCTCTCAAACTCATCCCCCAGTATCTGGGAACCTGGTGCAGATTGAGGAGCGGTTGATGAACATCGCCGAGGGGAGAAACATACCAACTGCTATGGAACATCTGTTTCGCACTGGTGATCACATATAATCAGGACCAGGGGGCTTCCACCCCCGTCATCTCTGTGGTCGTAGGGACCACGAAGCTTCGAATTACACCACCTGCCTAGAAATCTCAGATGAGACTTCATTTGTGTAACACCCGAGTCTTTGTGGCACTGCTTTCTCCAGGCGCTCATGCACACTCGTCGTTCGGGCCCCTAGTGCACCTGGTGTGCTACCACACAAAATGAAATGGATCATTTCCACAGCTTCCTTGGAATTCCTAACTTAGCGAGATGCATGACCCTCTCGCAACATAAATACCTCTCAACTGAAAATACGTCTGTGCTTGGTTATCCTCTAGTTCCTATATTTATGAATCGCCCTCATCCAGATGTCTACCTCGACAATCATTCGCAAAAACTGTTCACGTAAGGTGTCGATCATATCATTCTGTTGTTTCCTGTGTGTATAGACAAGACTTCTAATGTGCAGAGTGGAAACCATACTATCGCCAGCTGCCATTCATGCCAAAGCGTGCAAACCATCACCCTTGGGGCCACCAGCCATGCTGCCACGGTGTGCCCTTCGTGCCAAACGTGCATGATTTTGGCAGAAATCCAAGCCAGCTAATGATCATACCGTCCAAAAGAAAAAGTTCCATTTGCTAATGATTGTTGATTTGACCCGGTCGCGACCTTTCCGCTGTCGCAACCCATCGCGTAAGCCGCAATACATGTTTTCCAACCTACGCATTATGTTCCTGCTGGTGCGTCAACCTGCCATTGATCATCTTTCCATTTTTATTTTGTTTGCCGATGCAACTCAAGCATCGCACTGCTCCAAGCTCGTCCTGTAGGGATTCAACCTACTACCATTGATCAACTTTGGGAGCGTCGCTCCATCTAACTGCTGCAACTATACTGCTCCTCCTGACGTGATGCTACTAATGCAATATGGACCAAGCCAATGCATATGCCATTTCCCTGGGTGCTTCATAAACTTGTTGTCGTACAACAGTACCAAGTCACCTTACTGGAATTGTTTTTTCTTGATATGGCGATCATGCCAAGACTTCTGTTGATCCTTCTCCACGCTCTGGTGGAACCCTACAATAAAGTAGTCTTCCTCAAGATGCACTAGCTACGCCAAACATTCTCCTAATGCTGCTTCATCATCCATACCTGTCACTGTCACGATGCGCAAACTCAGAACAATGTACTCCATAGGAATAATCGCCTCTTTCCCATACACTAGTTTGAATGGTGTCTGTCTTGTCAACCTTTTACAAGTGGTGCAATACGCCCATAACACTGCTAGAATCTTCAAATCCCAATCGTCGTGATTTGCATTGCAAACCTTTGTCAACGTATGCTCCAAGATCTTGTTGAAAGCTTTTACTGTCCCATTTTCCTACGGATGATATGGCGTGTTCTTCTTATGTTGTATCTGCAGTTCCTCTGTCAAGGCGCTGACGGTGCGATTGATAAAATGACTGCCCTGATCTCTCATCAATACCTTTGGGCAGCCAAACCGAGTGACGATGTTGTCGAACAAGAACCGTGCTGATGTTGCGGCGGTGCAATCTACAACTGGTGTAGCCTCCGCCCATCATGTCAAATAGTCTATCGTTGTGATGATGTTTCTTGCACCAGTACGCTTCCTAGGTGGGTTGATAGGGCCCAAGAAATCCACTACCCATTTATCAAATGGCTGCAGTGTCACTTGGGGTTTCAATGGCATCTCATCCTTCCTAGAAGGTTTCCCGGTTCTTTGACAGACATCGTAGGTCCACGCATAATCTGTCGCATCATTGTGAAGCATGGGCCACCAAATCCCTGCACGAAGCACCTTCCAAGAAGTTTCCCGAATGTCATAGTTCCTACCAGCTACTCCTCCATGTGCTTCCGACAAGATATGCCCTTGCTCATGAGGTAGAACGCAACGCCTCAAGATCTCGTTAGATCCCAGTTTGTACAACTATCCTGCAATCAGCTGGAAATCAACAGCCTTGACCACTAGCTGCTTCTTTTGACTAGTGGTGAACCCCTTCGGGGAGGTTCTTGTTGCCAAGAATTGAATTATTTCCTCATAGTAGTCGTTAGCTACCTCAACCTTAAACAATTGTGCATCGGGTATCCCGTCTTCAATGTTTGTTGGTTCCTCTCCTGTTTCAATCCACGATAGATTATCTGGTCCTCCGTTCAAGCATCCTGGCTTCACAATCACCTCGAAATCAAACTCCTAAAAAGGAAGTAGCCAGTGACATATCTTCACCCCCAACACAAGCTTATTGACCAGATATTTCAATGCAGAGTGGTCTGTGAACATATTAAAGTGACTGCCTAATAGGTAATGCATGAACTTCTACAGTGCATATACCATCATCAAACCTTCCCGCTCTGTAGTTGTATAGTTCCTTTCTGTAGATGACAACTTCTAACTTGCAGAAGCAATGGGGTGATCGATATCCCCTTCTCTTGGTTGCACGAGCACTACTCCCAACGTGATCGACGAGGCATCGACGTGGACATGGAATTCCTTGCTCCAGTCCAGAAATACCAGGATCGACGCTGAAGCCATATTATCCTTCATCGTTTCGAAACTACCTTGACATTCAGGACTCCACTGAAATATCACATCTTTCTTCAGCAACGTCTCCATAGGGACCGTGATCGCTGCATAACCTAGGATGAACTTGTGATAATACCCAATATGCCCCAACGTCGCTCTCAGCTGCTTGACAGTAGTCGGTGGTGTTAAGCTCGGGATGAGCACAATATTTGTTGGGTCGACCAACAATCCCTGCTTGCACACAATGTGACCCAGTAATATCCCAAAGGGTACACAGAAGATGCACTTCTTCAAGTTCAGCGATATCTAATGTTGTTGACAGCGCTCCAACATCAGTCGCAGATTTGTTGGATGACCACTGATTAATCCATAGACTGTCTAGTCATCCATGCACACCTGCAAAAACTTCTGAATGAAATCCCTAAAAGCAACAACTACTACCTGAGAGAATATCATTGGTGCATTCTTCAACCCAAATGACATCATTGTGTATTGAAAACAACCCCACTCCATCACAAAGGTTGTCTTGTGGCGGTCTTCTTTCATGATTCTTATCTGATGATAGCCAGAGAACCCATCCGTGAAATAATACATCTCTTGGCCACCCACGCCCTCCAGTACCTCATTAGTGAACGGGGTTGGAAATGGATCATGCAGACATGCGTTGTTCATCTTCCGCAAGTCAACACAAATGTGCACTTCGCCTGTCTTCTTGTCCAGCACCACCATAGGACTAATCTAGTCTAATTCCTCCACTGGTTCAATAATGCTAGCATCCAACATGTGGTTAAGTTCTACCTTGACCCTCTCCTTATGGAATGGATTCAAGCGATATGGTCACTGCTTGATCGGTTTTGCATTTGGTTTCAACGGGATCTTCATTTCCCCTAAATCCCCCAAGATTCTCTTCATCTCAAAGAAATTTGTAGGGAACAAGTATTGAAATTCATGCAACAAGTTGGTAACTTTACCCATCATCTCATCATCCCAATAGTCCCCAACATTCGCAAACTTTGGACTTTCCTTTGTTCCAATGTTGACTTTTCAGAGATTCACCGACTGACTGATCAGATCAGTTGGTGCATCAAGTGCTACCACATCGCGACTACCTTCTGATTCCAAAATATTGACATTCCACAGATCATCACCATCCTTTGGCCCACAAGTGATATTATAACATTCCATCATTGACTACATCTTGCGGTGTATATGCGGATCCGCAGGATATGCCACTGGAGCAACCTTCAGAACCACGACGCGAATGAGCTACAAAGCATTATGTACATCCAGGTATGAGTAAAGGTATGAGTAAAACAAACTGTCAACTCTAACCAAGTGGTAATCTCCCCTCACAATTCAACTGCAGTATATCATGAGCGCGACATCTTGTCCAGAGTATGGACAAAGGCATGGACCCACTCATCCCTTGGTCGTGACACCCACAACATCTGACATTCCATCAAATGAATGCCATGATCATTTCGTCCATCGTACTTCCCTGTGTTGTACACTTCGGTGTCACCAACGTGAACCATCATCAATCATCGACACTGTGACCACCCATCAATCAACTTCTTATCTGTCTCCCACCAACGTGCTAGAGCAGCCTTCAATGCTTCCTCCAATGCCTAAATCGTTGTGGTTCTGAGACCTTTTCCTCGAATGCCATGAGAAAATTAAACAATCTGGGAAGTCCTTCATAGATAGGCAATGCAATAGTTTCAATTGTAACATGGCGTAATGACTGCGTGACTAACCCACTCTTGCGGAGTGATACCTCATGCAAGCGATTCTACCAATTTTCTAAAGCATCCTCAGAGTCGAAAGACGCATAGCTGAAGTTGCACCACAAAATATCATAGTCGGCAGTCAGATGAATATAATATTCTAATATATTGTATGCATGGTCCCATCCACTGGGAACTTCATCATTTACAGGTTCAATACACCTACGTCCTTCAGCTGGATCCAACGGAGCAATAACTTTGAGGTCGCGGTTTTCAAAAGTCATCATCTGCTTCTTAAAGTTGATTACTGTTCCACTTTAATTATCCCATCCAATCCCCAATAGTGAGGGATAGGAGCTTTCTCCTTCAACAACCTCAATGACGTCAAAAACCGCATATGTCTTCATTCCCTCAATGTCCACGACAAGGCACGGAACTCTCCCAATCGGTGTCACCTTGGCCTGATTAGCCAGTCTCAGCTGTACAGGGAACCAGCTCAACATTGGGATCCCCATTTTCTTCTAGGACTGCTTGGTT
The DNA here is from genome assembly GCA_027924585.1 of Larix kaempferi. Lineage (NCBI taxonomy): Eukaryota > Viridiplantae > Streptophyta > Pinopsida > Pinales > Pinaceae > Larix > Larix kaempferi. The sequence goes on along the minus strand of BSBM01000088.1, from coordinate 12,185,018 downwards.
AGGATGTTCACATCTGAGCCAAGATCCATAATAACTTAATCAATCTCGTAATCCCCAATATGGACATTCATTCACATTTCTTTGCCCATCTTTTTCCACTACAGGGAGTTCACCACAGATTCCTTCTGTCCCGAAGTAGGTCATCACAATAGATTCTCGATCTCAGCCAGAGCATCGGGGTCTCTTGCCAGCAATAAACAACTCTCCAAGAAGTCCTGCAGTGTGCTATACTGATGCGATGGTCCTACTTCTGACGTTGAATCGAAAATAGGAGGCATATCACAAATAACTGCCTTACCAAGATTTATTCCCATTGCATGTCATGCTTGAAAGAACGTATCACGCTCGACATCGATATCGAACTGTATTGTATTTTATCCAGCTATCCGGATTAGAGGATGCGAACCATCTTCTCCTGTCTTTGCACCTCTGCGAGTAATAAATGTAATAGCAGCATCTTGTATCCTTGGCTATGCAGAAATTGCCACGATAGTTTCACCCTGAGTCTAGTTCGGTGGCAGATTCCCAGTTTGGTTCACATTCTGGTTGGCATTCTGATTCGGGCATTGGTTTTGGTTCTACGGTAGTTGCTATACTTGATTCTGCGCTAGTTGTTGCACCTAATTCTGATTCTGTAACTAGGGAACATTCCCTGCTTGCCATCGCACAATCAACTACGATAAATTTTCAACAGTGTGATCGGTAACAAAATAAAACATACAATGTGTCTACAATTGTGGGCAATCTCGCTGGTAGTGTCCCCACACTCCGCAGTTATAACACTGGATAGGTCGTCAACCTCCTCGTCCTTATCCTCCTCTGCGACCAAATTCGCTACCGCGTCCTCCCCAGAATCCTCCATGGAATCTCCCTTGCTACTGGTATTGCGGTTGCGGTTGTGCATACTGCCCGAGATGCACATATTGTGGCTGCTGAACGTACTGCGGTTGTTGTGCAACCATTTGCATCGGAGCATATTGTTGAATAAACTGTTGTGGTTGCTGCTGCAGTACAAACTGCACCTATGGTTGAGGTAGCAACTAGGCTACCTATGGATGCGGTTGTAGTTTTTGTACGGCACGCTGACCGTCCTTCACATTCAATGCATTATACGTTCATTCATGAAGTAACCCATATGCCCATCATTCCTTGTCTTCATGTCCCATGTACTTACAGAAGGTACAATACAGATTCATCGGTTTTGTGACCATCTTCTGCATATATTTACATTCTTCATGGCGGTGCCCATATACCTGACAGATGCGACACCACGACATACCGTTGTCGCTCAATGGATTCGGTGCTCTTGAAACCAGATAATTTCAGAAGTCTGGGCAATTATCCTTAGTATGCCCCTCTCCGCAACATCACGTACACCATACTTCTTCACGTTGCTCCTTACCATTCTTAAGGTCTTGCAGCTGTATTGTCAAGTTAGCCAACTGTTTCTGAATTTGTGACATACCCGCGTCGTTATCACCAAGTGGCGAAGCTTCCAACCGCATTGAAATCTAAAGCTTCACTTGGTGTTGTAATGTTTTGTTGCATCAGCGGTAATCGAATGTGATGGAGCAATGCCACAATGAACCATTCTTTGTGTTGGACATTGCTAATGTCGAAACTAACCCTTTCCATCAATGTTTTGAATCGCTGGTCAAAATCGTACACAATCTCATTGGGGTATTGCTTAATTTCTTTTAGTTATGTAATATATTGTGCTTCATATTTGGGTTTTATGAACTCTACACTCAATCCAGCTCGAACTTCATCTAGCATCTTTTCTGGAGAGCCTACAGGAACCTGCACAAACTTCATGAACCAGTCTAATGCGCAACCCCGAAAGGTTGTCTCCAATTGTCCTTTCTTGGCATTATCATAAGTACTTTGGTTTACAGTCCATACTACTTCACATAAGAACCAGTACTGCCTGGTATTATCTGTTCCATTCCCATGGAACAACGGTGACTTTGCATCTTTGCACGCCATCCTGGGATTCCTTCCTAGAGTCGTTGAGCTACTATCAATTAAATTCTATTGATTTGATGAACACAGTGGTGTCAAAGATGTATTTCTTACCGGTTGATAGATAGTGAGTGAAGGTGTGGGTACGTTGTTGTTGGGGTTTGGTCCCGCCTCTATCCTGGGCGCATCCCGGTGGTCCTTGTCGGCACTGTGAGGTCACTTCATTTTGTGTGGTCTTCCTTCGGGGCCTTGCGTTTCAATCGCAGCAAGACCTTCTCCTGTCCTCTGCCTCTTTTCATGTTGAGACCTTGCTCCTCCCCTTGTAAGACCACTCTCTTCCTCGGCTTCCTTCACAGTCTCATTGTGACCCACACCCATCTACCCCTTATCATTCCATGTACTGCCCCCCTGTCGTCGCGGTATCCACGACCTCTTCCCACCAGGGTTCTTACTGGTCTAGGTGCATCTTCAATATGCCCTTCTCGCAAATGAGCATTTTAATGGACAACTGTAGCGACAATAGAAATCTACCCCTTGGCCCGTTGAATAATTCCCTTTCTGCCTCACTATAAGACTTTATGGTGTCAACTACAAATTTAGTGATGTAGCCTTCTAGTATGTTGTCGACCCAAACCTCAACAGCCCGCGATGCTTTGTTTTCGACTTCTTGCAGCTCCTAGATCAGTTATGGGGTCCAGGCTTTCGGTTCACCACCTTGGAAGTTCCTCTTCTGGAAGGTTAGTTTTTCTAACCATTCATACATGATGATTGGGAACTCGCAGAAAAAGTATTCATGTTGACCATCATGGATATACTTCGCCAACCACCAATCTATTGACAACCCAAGGTTCCTATTTTCGTTTTCAGTGAATTCTTGCAACTTTAGGTCGAACCAATCTTGGATCTCCGGTCTTGTCGGATGCCACAACATATCCTCCTTTAACTTCGCACCTCGGTCCCAACAACGGAACCATTTATTGACACGAACCCAGTCGATAGGGGTTCCACACGCTGTCGACACCCAAACCACCGCGATCTCCCTGAGCACCAGCCCAGACAGGTTTAACCCTGTCTAGCAACACCTGTGGAGCAAATGAGGTCTCAACTGAGATGTTTAAGGGAGAGTTGACGAAACCATGTTTCCGCTGAATGAAGGAGGATGTTGTGCATCAATTGACTAACTTATTGCAACATTCAGAAATAGATCTAAGCATTCAACTCAGGCATTAATCATAATCGTGACATCATTCAACAGGAATAGAACCATTATTGCAACTGATAAAATAGTAAAGCATTAATTGCAGCAAGGAAACATCACATCATTCATATATTCATATCGCAAAATGCATTTACCACAGAAATATGAAAATGACACAAAGTTTTTGCTCAAAAGCTCTATCACATCATATTATCTCCGTAAGAACCCAGATACAATAAGATACTCAGTCTTCCGCTTTGGATCAAGATCTCTCAGATATCAAGATTTTCAATCATGCGCTCTAAAAAGATGATATCTCAACACTTACAAACCTACATCTATTTATAGGCTTGAGCCTTTACATTTGTGGTCCACTTAGGAAACCGCCTAACTGCTTCTTAACAAACTTCTACAAAAACTAACCCAAAATCCCACAAAATGCAGTCAAACAACCCAAAAACCCCCATAGTGTGGTCTAAATAACCCAAAATATATATGACGCGGTCCAAATGACCCAAAAACTAGAAAAACACTTGTTGCCTTGCTCGTTATTTTCCTCCTTTTGCGGTACCTTTAGCCTTGCACAGCATCCGCGATGTTGACTCATCAAACCGCCTGCCAACAAACATATAAGCCCTATAACCCTTAATATTCAACCAAAAACACATATAATCACTAACTTGAGTAATTGTTAACTCTTAACTCTTTTAACACATAAGTACCAATGCTTATAACTTCCAACCCATAAATGAATAGGTATCTACAACTTTAAGCCACATAATGAGTAACCAACAATCCTTATAACTTATACTAACCCTTAACCTCCATGAAAACTAACCATGAATTTTAACTTACATACCCTTTGTATCCCTATCCACTATAAACCCATATCCTTTGACCCTTGTAATCCATATCAATTACCTCAAACCCAAATAACCCCTATCACTAGTATCCCCTAACCATGGGTACCCTTAACCTTTATAACCTGTAATCCATGTAACCCCTAGTCCCTAGACCTTAATGTTAAATTTTGAGCATTAATTCACAATACTCTAGAATCTTCACCGAGAGAATAACATATACAGTATATCAATGCATGACAATCACAATAAGCATCACAAGAATCAAAAGCATGAGAGATAAGAGACACAAAGTTTCCATGGGGAAAACCCTAAGGTGAAAAACCCCACAACTTCCTCAGAGATAGAGAGAGCAATGGCTCAACCAAAGTACAACCAAAATACACTGAGATAGTCTCCTAGTAGCAGATGATCCTCCTCCTCACTAGTGTGCCACTTTCTGAGTGAGAGAGAGATGTACTTTTCTGAATAATCTAAATAGAGATCACCTGATCTCTATTTATACTAACCTGTTTGCCCAGTGACCTTATGGAGCCGACTTGTCTAGCTAGGTACATCCACATTATAATATATATATTTCAGGGCCAACCCCACACATGGTGGTCTAATAACCCATCGGCAAGTACACACACTTGTGACACTTGTCAATCCACATGACGACACTTCCTTATAGAGGAATAACACATCTCTAATAAGGGTACAATAAATATATATGAAATACATAGATGAAATACATTCCGAAGTTACATATACATCAACACTCCCTCTTAACTAGGAAGGTATTTCTCGACACAGATCTGCTAGACAAGTCTTCTTCTCAGGATCATCATCATTGATGCATCGTTATCGTCATCGTCACTGCTGCTGCTATCTCAACCAATCTCTGACTCTACTCGTCATAGGAAGTTCTACAGAGCCAGTCCTTTTTCATACTAGATGTAGGCCCACCACCTACAGGTCTTCGTCATCACTGGCCATATTGTGGAATCCTCGGGACTTATTACGTGCGTCACAAAACCTCGAAAGAGCATCCCAAGATGTTACGAGCACAGAGCTCTACCTATAGGATCTCCCAGGGCCATATTATATGTGACCTCGCCACAAAACCTCGCAAGAGCATCCCAGGATGTTATGAGCACACATCTCTACCTATAGGATCTCCCAGGGACATATTATATGTGGTCACCACAAAACCTCGCAAGAGCATCACAAGCTATTACGAGCACACAGCTCTACCTATAGGATCTCCAAGGGATAGATTATATGTGGTCATGGAAAAACCTCGCAAGAGCATCCCAAGACTTATTACGGGCACACAGCCCAACCTATCGGATCTCCCAGGGACATATTATATGCCATAGGACAAAACCTCGAAAGAGCATCTTCCAGATATCCCAGGGCCAAATTATATGCCATAGGAAAAATCTCAAAATACTATCTACAGATCTCCCAGGGCCAAATTATATGTCCTCCCAGAGCAAAACCTCGAAAGAGCATTTGCCAGATATCCCAGGGCCAGATTACATGCCATAGGAAAAACCTCGAAAGACTATCTGCAAATCTCCCAGGGCCAAATTATATGCTCATCTGCACAACCTGATCCACGGCCATAGAGTATCAAACTAATACTCACCATTCATCATCCTGATGTACACATGATCATCCTGATCATCATCACTGCAACATCCTGCTGCATGTCATCTGGAGCAACAACCTGAAGCTCATCATCCATGATCATCCTGATCATACAATGCATCTACCTGATGCATACCAATTATCTACCTGATACATATAACCATACATGATCCACCTGATCATACAATGTATCCACCTGATACAAATACAAATACATGATACATATCACCATACATGATCCACCTGATCATACAATGTATCCACCTGATACATATACAGATACATGGTCCAAGCATCCAACATGATGCATATACAAAATACATACAAATGATCCTACTGATCATATCCAACATCCAACATGATGCGTACATACATATAAATGATCCAACGGATCATATCCAGCATCCAACATGATGCATACATACATATGAATGATCCAACGGATCATATCCAGCATCCAACATGATGCGTACATACATATGAATGATCCAACGGATCATATCCGGCATCCAACATGATGCGTACATACATATACATATAAATGATCCAACTGATCATATCCAGCATCCAACATGATGCGTACATACATGTAAATATCAATGATCCAACTGATCATATCTAGCATCTATCATGATGCATACAAAGCAGAATCCAGAACATCATCCTGATGCTCATCATCCAGCGCTTACATCCACAACCATGTGAAGGATCCTCCTTCCAACATGCTTGGAATGGCTTCAGCAAATGTGTCCATCACTTCTTCCTCGAAGTGTCATCAATTCGAAGAACACCAAGCCTCTCTCTGAAGTACTCGAACTTCACCCTGGCTAGTGGCTTTGTCAGCACATCTGCAATCTGCTCGTCCATCACAACATACAAGAGCTTCATAGCTCCTCTCTGCACCATATCCCTGATATAGTGATATTTGATCTCTATGTGTTTCGACCTGTCATGAAACACTGGGTTCTCAGACAGCTTCACACAACACTGGTTATTACAGAAGATACTAGTAGCATCCAACGGGAGATCAAATAACTCAGAAAGTAGCTTCCATAGACATACTGCCTCACAACTAGCTGAACAAGCTGCAACATACTCTGCCTCAGCTGTACTCAGTGCTACACAGGACTGCTTCCTACTAAACCAAGAGATCGCACCTAATCCCATACTAAAGCAGCACCCAGATGTACTCTTCCTATCTGCAGCACTACCAGCCTAATCTGAATCAACATAACCCTGCAGGTTAAACTATTGATTCTCTTCATACTTGAGCCCATAATCCACTGTACCCTTCAGGTACCTCAGAACATGCTTTACAGCAACCAGTTGAACACTCCTCGGATCTGTTAGGAACCAACTCAATGTGTTCATAGCAAAGCAAATGTCTGGTCTTGTGTCCGTCAGGTACATCAAGGACCCAATCATCTGATGATACATAGAGACATCAACTAGCTCAGATGAAGCATCACATAGAAGCTTCAGATTCGATGCCATAGGTGTGGTTATGGCCTTGCAATCCATCATCCCGAATCTCTTCAGGATATCTACTGTGTACTTCCCTTGACCAAGGAAAATCCCACCTGCACTCTGCCACACCTCCATACCTAGGAAATAGTGCATCATTCCCAAATCTTTCATATCGAACTCAGCAGCAAGCTTCCTCTTAGTATCTGCAATCAATCTGTCATCTCCTGTTACAAATAAGTCATCCACATACAGGAGTAGAATCACAGGATTCCCTTCCTCAACCTTGTAGTAAAGGTTGGAATCCGCTTTACTCTTGGTAAAGCCCAAACTAGATAGGAAACTGTCCATCCTACCATACCAGGTTCTGGGAGCTTGTTTTAAGCCATACAAGGCTTTCTTCAATCTGCACACATATGACTCCCTGTCATGTATTTCGAAACTGAGTGGCTGCTCCACATATACTTCCTCTTCAACTACACCATTCAAGAAAGCAGTCTTGACATCCATCTGGTGTATTTTCCATTTCATCGCTGCAGCCAGGGCAAGTACTGTTCTGATGGAAGTATACCTGTGTAATGTCCCCATTTTGACCCCTTTGTATTAAATCGTAAATGATGTAAATATTGTAATTTGATCATGGTGAGGAGCTCAAGGCCAAGGCCCCACCATTGATTTAGTGTTTTATGTATAGGCAATTAAATAAATAGATGCCTATGGTTCTTGTGCTAGATAGGCACAATGTAAATAAGACATCATGTAAATACGAATTTTAATGGAAATACCCACAACTAGCTATGCAATGCAACAAAAGAGATGGGGCATGATTCTACAAAGAATATGGAGGGAAATTACTCAAACCCTTGAGACAATGGTGTTAATCCATGTGTCAATGAGAAAACCCATAAACCACCAACTACCCATTTTAGGTTATGGACCCAATCATTTAATTCTTTCAAGAATTGGTTGAGGCAATTAATGCCTTGGGAATGAAGAGGTATGGCAGCCAATTTCGTGCATGGGCAAGCCATCAACTTGGGAAATTGTGTTTTGTCTCCTTGGGCAAGAAAACACCCACTAAATGGTGCCCAAAAGCCATTCTAACCCCATAGTTTTTTTTCTCTCTCACGCAGATTGAGATGGCTGGAAGTTACACTCACGTTTTTCATAAAAAAACGTAGGGTTTTCCTTTCCCAGAAACTTGTTTTTGGTTTTGGACAGTAGTTGGGAAGAAGGGACTGCGAATTGGAACTGTAGGGAGGTCGTTTTGCCTCAGAATTGCCATGGACGTTTTTTCTGAAAATGATTTCTGCTCTCTAGGGTCGTTCCCCAATTGCCATTTCGTTTTTGGGCTTTCCCCCATTTTTCTAAATTGGTAGAAACCCCCTCTTTGGACATCCCACTGTAAAAATGTTTTATCGTTGCCCAATAAGTGTGGCTCTGCTGTTATGTGCATCCCAGTTTTGATTTGAACCTGCGAGTAAGAAGCTTGAAGTGGTAGTGGACAGAATTGGCTTGATAAACCTAGTGGAGGGAGTAATCTTTCAAGAAGATCAAGAGGGATTTGGCTACTTTTCTATGCACACCCTGAGAGCACTAGAAAGGAAGGTATTGCTTGAGGGACTGTGTGGCAGTGAAGAGAATACTTCATTGTGTTGGGTGTGTAGGCATTGTGAGTGCCAAGTTGAATAGATCTTGTAGAGGTATCCATAGCTCTGTGGTTGAGCACACTAGCTTAGAAATTCTTCCTTTCCATTTCCTAGCAGCCTGATAAACCCAATTGTAGATTGGCTTGGCTCATCCTGGTGTATGCTTGGCTATGTGTGAGTCTGTTGTTCCCTGGTGTTAACACCTAAAAAGTGCTCACTAGCTCATTCCCTTACTCACATGACCCATTTGTCCACTTTTCCACCATCTGAGCCTCTGAAACCAACAAAAGGTCACCAAAAGACCTTAGTACACCCATTTTTCCATTAAAAAGGATTATTTTTCCAAGAAAATCATAAAAAACCCTCAAAAAGGGTCCAAATTCCCAAAAATATTAAAAAGGGAATTAAAATATTATTTTGATTCAAAAAAGGAAAAAGGAGGGAAAAGTACCTAAACCATGTTGGTCAATACCATTTGTTTTCCACAAAACCACAAATGGTATTTCCCACCACCAAAACCTATAAAAAGGTGGTAGGGGCTCCTCATTTCACATCCATCCATTATCTCATCCTTATGCTGCTGAAATCTCCCTTGAGCATTTTAGCCATTGCAAACCACATTGGAGAAGAGACCATTGGAGATTGGAAGTTGCTCATCCTTGGAGCTATTCAACCTCACCATTAGAGGTATTGATTCCGCAAGCACTTGCTTGCCCCATTCTTTCAATACAAATTCTTTATTTTATATGTTCTTGTTCTTGATTTTAAATTATTTTTGTTATTTGCTTAATATCTTTGCTTAGATCCATGAATAGTCTTGTTTAATTAGTTTATTGTTATTTATTTCCATTGAAACTGCTGCTACTAGTTAGCAGGTGCCCATAGCACTAAGCCTGGTTGCAAAACCGGGCCAACACCTGGTTCCTTGTAGAGATCATGCCCAACTCGGGGGTGGCAGTTGTATCAAGAGGTTGATAAGCACAACTGGCCTATGGTTGGGTGGAACGTTGCAGTTGCATAGCCAGTTGCTTGGGACTACTTTGTTAAGATAAGCATTCTCTTATGTTAACTTTGAAATTATTATTTGATGAATATTATGAATGTATGATGGATGTGTTATTGATATTATTTCCGCTGTGTTTTTCTAATAATCATACAATCCATATGTCTTTTATATTATGTGAATGCTTAGCTAAAAAAAAATTCATGGGGCTAATTGCCTAGTTTTAGCATCACAATCCTCTCTATCATGATGGTATGATAGGAGGGGATGTTACATTTTGGTATCAGAGCTACTGGTTGCAGCATTGGGCCTCTATGGGCCAAATCCAATCACACCCACATGGGAAGGTTCCTTTCCTAATCACCACAGATAGCAGCATAGGACTTAAACTGACTAAGTTGGATGGTTTACAGAGGTAAAGTTACCTCCTACTGAACAGCATTCATCCCTGAAAGAAAGAAAGATTTCAAATTTTTCCTAAGTGTTTTCGAAAATTTTGTTTAAGTCTGTTTCGGGAAGAATTCGGGAAGTTGTCCCGAAATTGCGGAAAGATTCCGCGAATCGTTGCGCAACGCGGAAAAGTTCGGGAAATCATTCCGAAATTTGAGGAAGAGTTCCGCGAACCACCCCGAAATTGCGGAAGGAATTCTCTTCCGAAATTTGCGGAAGGAATTCTCTTCCGAAATTTGCGGAAGGAATTCTCTTCCGAAACTACAGAAGACTTCGGCGAATCATTCCGCAACTGCGGAAGGCTTCGGCGAGTCGTTCCGCAATTGCGGAAGGCTTCCGCGAACCTCCCCGAAACTACGGAAAGAATTTCCCAGTGTCTTCCGAAACTGCGGAAGCATTCCGCGAATGGCTCCGCAACTGCGGGAGAATTCGCCGAATCGCTCTGCAATAGAAGCATTCCGCGAATGGCTCCGCAACTGTGGGAGCATTCGCCGAATCGCTCCACAACTGCGGGAGCATTCACCGAATCGCTCCGCAACGGAAGCATTCCGTGAATGGCTCCGCAACTGCGGGAGCATTCGTCGAATCGCTCCGCAACTGCGGGAGCATTCGTCGAATCGCTCCGCAACTGCGGGAGCATTCACCGAATCGCTCCACAACGGAAGCATTCCACGAATGGCTCCGCAACTACAGGAGCATTCTCCGAATTGCTCCACAATTGCAGAAGCGTTCAGCGAACCGCCCCGCAACGGCGACAAGTTTTCTAAAAAAAAAAACTTGCCACAAGGGGGCAAGCCCCCTTGACCCCCTTTGTTTTTCTCCCTCATATGTCCTTGATTGTAAGAGAATTCTATGATTTGACAAATTTTCAATATAACCTTTTTCCCATGAGCATGAAGGTAATTTGTGAATTTCTGAGAATATAATGCAGCTAACAATTGTGTTGATGAACACATTTCGCAGAATCACAATTACAGCAGGGTAGCACTCTAGATAGTATAGTTAGAAAGTTTTGGATCTTGGTTGGGCCAAGAAAATCAACATTATGAATGATGCACAGGATCCCTATGAGCCTGAGACAGATGCCATGGGGGAAAACATACATGTTGAAAATGCTGAAACATAATCTAATGGGAGAAGAAATCAAGAGACTCGTCTAGGTATTGCAGCCACCATGAGAAGCCTAAGGGTGGAGTTGCAAAGCTGTAGAGAAGACAATGAAAGGATGATTAAAGCTCAGGAAGAACAAAATCAGTTAAATGCAGCCATGCTACAGAGTTTGACAGACATCCAAAGGCAAATAAACTCTGGGCATCAGAAATCAAATCTAGAAAGGGGTGGGAGTAGTTCCAGGAGGAATTACCACTAGAGGGCTAGTAGCCCAAGCAGAGTTTCTACAAACAGAACATATACTCCAGAAACCTCTTCTAATGAATCATCTGACTCTGAAGAATCCATTGAGGGTTCAAGCTCTTCATCTCGCATGAGTAAGAGGAAGAAGCACTACAAGAACAATTCACATGGGGAATTTAAGAAGGCAAAACCTCCTACATTTGATGGAGAGATAAAGTCTGGTCAAGAAGCTAAAGCTTGGCTTCTTGGGATGAGAAAATATTTCCAAGTCCAAGACTACTCTAGAAATATGAAGGCAAGGGTAGCCATATTCAACTTGAATGAAAGAGCATCTATATGGTGGGAACACATCAGGCAAGTGAACAAGATCAATGAAAGGAAGATTGTGTGGAAACAGTTCAAGAAATACTTCAAGCAGAAGTACCTCTCTGACAGGTACTATGATGATAAGATCAAAGAGTTCCATGAGCTGAGATTGGGGCAATTGACCATGGAAGAATATGCAAACAAGTTCTTGGAGCTGCTGAGGTATGTCAAGTACATTTGAGATGATAAGGTGAAAATTTAGCGTTTCCTAAGTGGACTACCCCAGTCATCTAAAGACAGAATTGAGTTCGATGAACCGCGAACCCTAGAGGAGGCCATAAGAAAGGCCAAGTATTGCTTTGATCAAAATAGAAGAAAACTAGAATTCCATAAGGCATGGAAGGATATGAAAAATGAAAAGTTTGATCAAAGGAAGAAGGGGTTCAAGCCTCCTCAATTCCGGAATCAACCAAGGCAACCATCACAGGTTGTGACTAAGCCAACTAGGATGATGGGAGACAAGCCAAGAGATCCAAAGGAGCTAAGAGAACCACTTCAATGTTGGGGTTGTGGAGGAGACCACATGCTTAGGAACTGTCCACATAGGAATGGGAATGCAAATCAAATCCACAACATCCAAGGAGCTGAAACTGTGGGTCAAGTGGCGAAGACAATCCCTAGAATCTATGCAGCACTAGACAACCGCCAGGCAGATCATCGGTCGACTGTGGTTGAAGTTGAAGGTAAGATTGCTAAGCAGTCTGTTTCTATTTTGATTGATCCTGGATCTACTCACAGTTATGTCACTCCTAGACTTGTTGAGATTTGTGCTTTCAAGAAATTAAAGCATAGTAAATCATGGTTAGTTCAACTAGCCACTGGAACCAAGAGAAAAGTTAGTGAAATAGTAGAGAAATATCCAATAAAGATGGATGGGCTATTCACTTATGCAAATCTGAATATTTTGCCACTGGCTTCCTATGATATTCTCATTGGAATGGATTGGTTAGAAGCACACAGGGTTAAACTTGACTGCTACAATAAGACATTTGAATGCATGGACGAAGAAGGAAACCCGAGGGTTGTAAAAGGGATTCCAAAGGTGACTTCTGTTAGACAGGTTTCAGCCATGCAGTTGAAGAATTTCTGTAGGAAGGGATGTCAATTGTATGCAGCCCACATTATAGAGGCAGGAGAGAATGAAACTCTTAAATTGGAGGACTATCATGTATTGCAAGAATTCAGGGATGTTTTTCCTGATGAGATTCCAGGACTTCCTCCAAAGAGAGACATTGAATTTACAATTGTGCCAGGAGTGGCACCAGTGTCTAAGACACCCTACATGATGAGTACACCGGAATTGCTAGAATTGAAAATGAGATTACAAGAGTTACTGGAAAAGAAATATATTAGTCCAAGTGTGTCCCCGTGGGGAGCACCTGTTCTATTTGTGAAAAAGAAAGATGGAACACTCAGGTTATGTATTGACTACAGGCATTTGAACAAAGTCACTGTGAAGAACAAATACCCATTGCCCCGAATTGATGACCTTTTTGACCAAATGAGAGGAGCAAAGGTATTTTCAAAGATTGACTTGAGGTCTGGTTACCATTAGGTAAGAATCAAAGAAGAAGATATCCATAAGACAACCTTTAGAATGAGGTATGGACACTATGAGTTTGTAGTGGTACCATTCGGTCTCACAAATGCACCAGCTACATTCATGTGTCTCATGAATAATTTTTTTAGCAAATATTTGGACAAGTTTGTTCTTGTATTCCTAGACGACATTCTCATCTATTCTAAGAATGAAGAAGAGCATGAGGAACATTTGAGAATGACAATGCAATTACTAAGAGAGCATAAGCTGTATGCCAAGTTGAGAAAATGCGACTTTTATAAAGATAGAATTCATTATTTGGGTCACATCATCTCCGACGAAGGAATATCGGTAGACCCTGAGAAAATTGAAGCCATTATGAATTGGCCAACTCCAAGGAATGTGACTGATGTGAGATCTTTTATGGGCCTTGCTGGTTACTACAGGAGGTTTATCGAAGGATTCTCGAAGGTTGCAAACCCGATCACTTCTTTGCAAAAGAAGGGGATAAAGTTTGAATGGTCACCAAGATGTGAGGAAAGTTTTCAACGGTTGAAGAATCTTCTTACCAGTGCACCAATTTTGAAAATTGCAGACCCAGAAAAAGACTTTGTGGTGTGTACCGATGCATGCAATCAAGGACTTGGAGGAGTTCTTATGAAAGACAACCACGTGATATGCTATGAGTCAAGAAAGTTGAAGGAGCATGAGAAGAACTATGCTACTCATGATATAGAACTTGCAGCCATAGTACATGCCTTAAAGATGTGGAGGCATTACTTAATGGGAAGAAAATTTGAGTTAAGGATAGACCATTGTGGTCTAAAATACTTGTTTGATCAGCCAACTTTAAATGCTAGGCAAGCTAGATGGTTGGAATTTTTGTGTGAATTTGATTTTGAAATCAAACACATAAAAGGAAAAAAAACAAGGTGGCTGATGCACTCAGCAGGAAGATACATGAAATGTATGTGGCAGCACTTAGTACTTGCCAACCAGATTTGAAGCAACAGATTGTTAACCATATTGCTGAAGATGAAGTGTACGTGCAGATAAAGGACAAATTGCAGCAGCAAAACCTTGAAAAGAAGTATGAGGTCTATCATTTGGAAGAAGGCGGACTTCTTACTTATAAGAATAGAGTCTATATTCCAAATGCAGCAGATTTAAGGAGAATGGTCATGGATGAGATCCATAAAGCTCCATACTCTGGTCACCCAGGATATCAGAAAACAATTGCTACATCAAGAAAATATCATTTCTGGCTAGGGATGAAGAAGGATGTTGCTGAATACATCTCTAAGTGCATGGAATGTCAGCAGGTGAAGGTTGAACACCAACACCCCACAAGTTTATTACACCCAGTGCCAATTCCAGAATGGAAATGGGAAATAATTTCCATGGATTTTATTACAGGATTTCCAATGACTAAGAGACAACATGATTCCATCATGGTTGTGGTGGACAAGTTAACAAAGGCAACACATTTTATACCGGTTAAGTCCACACATAAATCCGATGCCATTGCAAATATTTTCATGAAGGAAATTTTCCGATTACATGGGTTGCCTAAGGCAATAATTTCTGACAGGGATACCAAGTTCACTTCCAATTTTTGGAAAGGTCTCTTTGCAGATTTGGGTACACAACTAAGCTTTAGTACCGCGTACCATCCACAAATAGACGGGAAAACAGAAAGAGTAAATCAGGTGCTTGAAGACATGCTCCGCATGTATGTAATGGAAAAACCATCCAAGTGGGAGGATTACCTACACTTGGTAGAATTTGCATATAACAATGGGCAACAAGCATCATTGAGAATGAGCCCTTATGACGCTTTGTACAGCAGAAGGTGTAGGACACCAGTGACTTGGGACAATCCAGTGAACAGAATTGTACTTGGGCCGGAATTGCTCAAGGAAATGGATCAAGAAGTTGCCAAGATCAGACAAAATTTAAAAGTAGCCCAGGATAGACAGAAAAGCTATGCAGATAAACATAGAGTGCATAGGGAATTCAGTGTTGGGGATCATGTGTATCTTAGAGTGAGATCAAGGAAGAGTTCCTTGAAGCTTGGGAGTTGTGCCAAGCTATCACCTAAATATTGTGGGCCATTTGAAGTGCTTGAAAGAATAGGACCAGTTGCATATAGACTTGCATTTCCTGCTAGCACTAAAGCTCATAATGTTTTTCATGTCTCATTGCTTAAGAAATATGTACATGATCCTAACCATGTGATTAATTGGGATGTGATCTAGGTGGAACCCGAGGGAGAATTCCAAACCGATCCATTGCGCATCCTAGACAAGAAGGTAACATTGCTCCGGAACCGAGCCATCGGACAGGTAAAGGTGCAATGGAAGCACTACGGTCCCGATGAGGCTACATGGGAGTTGGAGGATGCCATGAGGGTGGCATATCCATTTTTGTTCAATTTTGATGAGCACTGAGGACAGTGCTAATGTAAGGGGAGGGGAATGTAATGTCCCCATTTTGACCCCCTTTGTATTAAATCGTAAATGATGTAAATATTGTAATTTGATCATGGTGAGGATCTCAAGGCCAAGGCCCCACCATTGATTTAACGTTTTATGTATAGGCAATTAAAGAAATAGATGCCTATGGTTCTTGTGCTAGATAGGCACAATGTAAATAAGACATCATGTAAATACGAATTTTAATGAAAATACCCACAACTAGCTATGCAATGCAACAAAAGAGATGGGGCATGATTCTACAAGGAATAGGGAGGGAAATTACTCAAACCCTTGAGACAATGGTGTTAATCCATGTGTCAATGAGAAAACCCATAAACCACCAACTACCCATTTTGGGTTATGGACCCAATCATTTAATTCTTTCAAGAATTGGTTGAGGCAGTTAATGCCTTGGGAATGAAGAGGTATGGCAGCCAATTTCGTGCATGGGCAAGCCATTAACCTGGGAAATCGTGTTTTGTCTCCTTGGGAAAGAAAACACCCATGAAATGGTGCCCAAAAGCCATTCTAACCCCATAGTTTTTTTTCTCTCTCACGCAGATTGAGATGGCTGGAAGTTACACTCACGTTTTCATAAAAAACGCAGGGTTTTCCTTGCCCAGAAACTCGTTTTTGGTTTTGGACAGTAGTTGGGAAGAAGGGACTGCGAATTGGGACTGTAGGGAGGTCATTTTGCCCCAGAATTGCCATGGACGTTTTTTCTGAAAATGATTTCTACTCTCTAGGGTCGTTCCCCAATTGCCATTTCGTTTTTGGGCTTTCCCCCCTTTTTCTAAATTGGTAGAAACCCCCTCTTTGGACATCCCACTGTAAAAACATTTTATCATTGCCCAATAAGTGTGGCTCTGCTGTTATGTGCATCCCGGTTTTGATTTGAACCTGTGAGTAAGAAGCTTGGAGTGGTAGTGGACAGAATTGGCTTGATAAACCTAGTGGAGGGAGTAACCTCTAAAGAAGATCAAGAGGGCTTTGGCTACTTTTATATGCACACCCTGAGAGCACTAGAAAGGAAGGTATGGCTTGAGGGACTGTGTGGCAGTGAAGAGAATACTTACTTGTGTTGGGTGTGTAGGCATTGTGAGTGCCAAGTTGAATAGATCTTGTAGAGGTATCCATAGCTCTGTGGTTGAGCACACTAGCTTAGCAATTCTTCCTTTCCATTTCCTAGCAGCCTGATAAACCCAATTGAAGATTGGCTTGGCTCATCCTGGTGTATGCGTGGCTATGTGTGAGTTTGTTGTTCCCTGGTTCCTTGTAGAGATCATTCCCAGCTCGGGGGTGGCAGTTGTATCAAGAGGTTGATAAGCACAATTGGCCTATGGTTGGGTGGAACGTTGCAGTTGCATAGCCAGTTGCTTGGGACTACTTTGTTAAGATAAGTATTATCTTGTGTTAACTTTAAAATTATTATTTGATGAATATTATGAATGTATGATGGATGTGTTATTGATATTATTTCCGCTGTGTTTTTCTGATAATCATACAATCCATATGTCTTTTATATTATGTGA
Source organism: Larix kaempferi (assembly GCA_027924585.1). Lineage (NCBI taxonomy): Eukaryota > Viridiplantae > Streptophyta > Pinopsida > Pinales > Pinaceae > Larix > Larix kaempferi. The sequence goes on along the minus strand of BSBM01000088.1, from coordinate 12,167,529 downwards.
ATTCTTAGCTAAAAAAAAATTCATGGGGCTAATTGCCCATTTTTAGCATCACGATCCTCTCTATCATGCTGGTATGATAGGAGGGGATGTTACAACCTGGATACAGGTGCAAAATTTTTTTCATAATCTATTCCCTCTTTCTGAGAGAAGCCACGAGCTACAAATCTTGCCTTGCATTTCTCTACACTGCCATCTGCAGCATGCTTGATTTTGTAGATCCATTTGGAAGTCACAACAGACTTCTCTTTAGGTCTTGGGACAACATCCCAAACATCATTCTTCTTTATTGATTGGTATTCCTCAACCATGGAATCCTTCAATTCTTTCTTTTCCGCTACTTCTTCATAACTGGAAGGCTCTTTGTTCATAATGTCACAGAGTAAAGCAACATAGCTGGTATGTGATCTGGTTCTCTTCTTTGCTATGTGTTCTTCTTCTGGAATGCCAAATCTTTTTGCATCTTGAATGAGCTCTCTAGCCCATGCAAGTTTCCTCTTATGAGAGTTATCCTCACGGGGTGGATCTACAGGTTCTTGTGGATCTTCAAACTCACGAACAACTTCTGGAACTGCTTCAGTCATGGTAGTGTCTTGAAATCTAGTTTCCTTAGGTTCTTCATAAACTTCAATTGGTGACTTCCTTGATTTGATGAATGCTGAGTTTTCATCAAATGTTACATCCCTACTAACATCAATCTTCTTGAACCCTGTAAAGTATATTATGTAAGCCTTTGAGCTTTCACTGTAACCCACAAAGATACCCTTCTTTCCTGAAGGATCTAGTTTAGTCCTCTTTTCCTTTGGGACATGAGTGTATACTGGACAATGAAATATTCTGAGATGGCTGACTTCAGGTTTCTTACCAAAAAATACCTCTTTTGGTGTCTTGTTATCCAATATCTTCTGGGGTGTTCTGTTTTGCACATATACATATGTTCTAGCTGCTTCTGCCCATAGATGCATAGGTAGATCCTGGTCATGCAGCATTGCCCTTGCTGCTTCCATGATAGTTATGTTCTTCCTTTCTGCAACTTCATTTTGTTGAGGATTATAAGGAGCATTCAACTCCCTCTTAATCCCTGAATCATTACAAAGCTTCTTGAAGTCACTTGAGGTGAATTCTCCACCATTGTCGGATCTGAATGTTTTGATCTTCTTGTCAGCCTGATTCTCCATCAAAGTTTTGAATTCCTTGAACTTATCAAACACCTCATCTTTGTTCTTCAAGAAGTATACCCAATTCTTCCTGGAGAAGTCATCAATAAATGAGACATAGTAAACATACCCACTAAGAGAATTGGATGACATAGGACCACATACATCTGAGTGGATGATTTCCAGGATATCTTTGGCCTTGCTTTCACTGCTTGGGAAAGTCTTCTTAATGTTCTTACCTTTTGCACTTCCTTTGCAAACACCTTCCTGTTTGGTCTTGATTTCAGGAAGACCTTCTACAGCCTTGCTTGCAATTGAAAGTGCCCTATAGTGCATATGAGCAAGTCTTCTATGCCAAAGTTCACTTGGCTCCATGGATTCATGCACCATGGCATGTTCAGGTTGTCCCTTCAATTTATACAATCCTCCCTCTTGCTCTCCAATCACTACTACATCATCTATGGTCTTTCCCTTTGACCACATTAAGACTTGGCCATCCACAAATGTAACCCTCATACCTTTTGCATCCAATGCATAGATGGAGAGTAAGTTCTTCTTGAGCCCAGGTACATAAAGGACTTCTTTCATCTTCAAAGATTTTCTAGAATCTAGACCGTTGTAGGAGGCTTCACCACCTCCTTTGATTGGGTATTGATAATCATCCCCAAGTTTCACCTTATGGGGTGATTCATGTTCAGATAGATTCACAAAAGATTCCTTAAACCCAGTCATGTGTTTGGAAGCCCCACTATCAATCAACCAATCATTACAACCATGGGAGATAGTACTTGTGAGAGAAGAGATTAGAACATACTCTTCTTCACTTGATGAGTCATCATCACTTTCTGCCCTAGCCTTCTTCTTTGGAGGTTCATCATCCTCGATAGCATGAGCATGGCACTTTCTTTTGCTTCCCTTCTTCTTCTTGCTGAAGTTGTTGTTATTATCCCTTTTGTTCTTGGGACAATCTGAAGCAAATTGACCCTTCTCATTACATGTGAAGCATCTTAGATCCTTCTTATTCTTTTGACAGGATCTTTTGTAGCGAGAGTGCTCCTTCTTGGGCTTGCTTCTTTTGGTGTGAGTTGCAAGAGCTTGATCTTCACCTCCCATCTTTTCCTCACGAGCTACAAGTCTAGCTTCTTCTTGAGAGCATTCCTCCCATAGTTTACTGAAAGAGATCAATTTCTTTCTTGCACAGATTCCTTGAATAAAGGAGTCCCATGACCTAGGTAGGCCATTCAGAGTGGTGATAACAACTTCACCATTGTCCACTACTTCATTCGCAGCTTTAAGTTGTTCCTTGATCTGAGAGACCTTGGAGAAGTAAGATTGAATGGTTTCTCCATTCAACATCTTGACCCCTTTCAATTGATTCCGCAGAGTCATCTTTCAATTTATGTTCTTCCCTTCAAATAGCTTGTTCAAAGAGTCAAACATCTCCTTGGGTGTCTTTAGAGAAGACACATGGGGTATGAGATGGTCTTTGATAGAATCAACAATGATTCTCTTTGCCTTGACCAAGTTCTTCTTATGCAATACCTTGGCCTCTTCATCCTCTGGGATAGGGATGTCTTCTTTTATATATGAGTCCAACTCATTCTCTTCCAGGATTAACCCAATCCTATACTTCCAAGCTCGGAAGTTATCAGCCCCTTCAAGCTTATCCTCAAGCTTGGTGTGGTGAGAAATCTTAAAGAGTAATTCAAATGGAAATAGAAAAGATTTAGGTCTTACCACTTGAAATGCTGAAAACTGGATCTAGTCCCGGATTAGGGTTTGCCGGAAAAACCCTAAAAATTTAAAATGTGAATTTCAATTTTCTGAAAGGATAGAAAGATGCGCTTTGATGAGCTTATCAACTTGGTGCATTCAGAATTTGAGATCAACAAATTTTTACCCTTCAGATTTTCCTTTTTGTCCTCCTGGGTTCACTAGGTGGAGCCCTGAATTAGGGTTTGAGTTTTCCGGAGATCTACCCAGCCAAAAATCTCTATCCAAAGCTCTAAACTTCGATTTTTGCAAGGAGCATCTAGCTATGTCTTCAGATTTTAGAAATTCCTATTTTTGAGGAAACCCTAATTTTTAGGGCCAAATTTGAAATGCTCAGAATTGAATTCTGATTGGACAGATAGATGCGCCTTGATGACTAGAGTCAATCTACTATACTGCTTTTCCAAAATCTGTGGAGAGAAACCCAATAAACAAGAAACTCAAGTTTTTGTCACTGCAAAATGTCTTCTTCTCAAGTTAGCTCTGATACCATGTTAAATTTTGAGCATTAATTCATAATACTCTAGGATCTTCACTGAGAGAATAACATATACAGTATATCAATGCATGACAATCACAATAAGCATCACAAGAATCAAAAGCATGAGAGACAAGAGACACAGAGTTTCCGTGGGGAAAACCCTAAGGTGAAAAACCCCACAACTTCCTCAGAGATAGAGAGAGCAATAGCTCAACCAAAGTACAACCAAAATACACTGAGATAGTCTCCTAGTAGCAGATGATCCTCCTCCTCACTAGTGCGCCACTTTCTGAGTGAGAGAGAGATGTACTTTTCCGAATAATCTAAATAGAGATCACCTGATCTCTATTTATACTAACCTGTTTGCCCAGTGACCTTCTGGGGCCGACTTGTCTAGCTAGGTACATCCAAATTATAATATATATATTTCAAGGCCGACCCCACACATGGTAGTCTAATAACCCATCGACAAGTACACACACTTGCGACACTTGTGAATCCACATGACGACACTTCCTTATAGAGGAATAACACATCTCTAATAAGGGTATAATAAATATATATGAAATACATAGATGAAATACATTCCGAAGTTACATATACATCAACACTTAACATGTATAACATATAATCCTTATAAAATCCTTGATAACCCTTATTAAGCTCATTAACCCATTTTTCACCATATTTACCCCAAAATATATTGCAATCCAAAATACAAAACAACAAAAAAGAAATAGATTCCCGCACAGGTCGTGGAGACGATCGAGAGCAACAACCATTAGAGGGGATCTATTCCGCACACATTGGAGGCAATGGGATATTGGTTCACCAGCTGGAGGAGGTATTCCAGAGGATATCAGCGTGCCCAAAGGAGACATTCCGGCAGAGACCACATTCAACTAAGAGACCGAGGGCCCAATGAATTCGCTAAGGCCATTAAACCTACCCTCATTTGTTTGGTAGAGAATGAGCCTTGGTATTTGAATGCTATCATGGATTTAAATTCCATTCTTCCTTTCAAACCTCTTATAGGCGACAGGAGGAAACAATGAGCCCCTCACCCGAACCCCACTAACCCATAAGTAATTAAGAGTGAGGGCTTGTTAATAAACAACAAAAATTAGGGAGAGGACTAATCATTCAATGCCAGGTTTTAGGTAGATCTATTGATTTACCTTCTCATCACGCAAAATCCATTCTATAATATGGAAGTAAGGATTGCGAGACTGAAATAAGCAGGGTGAGAATTAGGAAGTAAACTATCCAACAACCCCGGATAAAATAAGTTTTGCATTAAAATTGATGTTACCCTAACTTGGTTTTATTGATGAACCCTCTATTACCAGAAGCCGGACGAGGACTGGCATTTTGTTGACAAAACCGCTTAGAAATGAGAACAAGATGAGAAACACCATTTTATACAGGCGTTTTCATTTCCACAATAAAAAATGTTTCTCTAGAAACGATTTCTTTTTGGACTAGTTTTTTAGAAGAAGAAAAAAACGTTATTCTGTTTCTGCATTTTTGAAACTACAAAAATATTCACTATGTTTATTAACATTAAAAACAATTCTATAATTATGTAGTATTTATGTAATCCTCTCGTATTTATGTAATCCTCTCTTTGTGAGAAATGAACCATTCTACTTTTGTCAATCTAGGGTTTGAACTACAAAAAAAAATCCGAATGTTTATCAACAAAAAAAATTATAATCATCTCGGATTTCTCTGTAATCCTCATATTTTTTAGCAATGAAGCTCGACTCATTAAATTGTTATGTTTGATCAAAATAAATAGCTTAATAGAATACCATAGCTTATAGAATATGAGAATATTAAGAAAAGCACAATCATACCAGGTTCAAATAGAGTAAAAGGGTAAAGCAATAGTATACCATAACCGCTTTATCCATTTATGAGTTTTTTTGTGATAAGGATGGTGCAGGTAGAACCAAACAGGTATTTGTCAGATATGTCTTCCTCGAGTGAGGGAATTTTAGGAATGCTAGAGGAAAGTAAGACATCCAATATGTCTACAAGAGGTAGATCAACTAGATGTCAAAATATCAGAAGAAAATTCCATAAACGCATGGAAATTTTTCTCGCTGAAGGGGGTCATCTTCTTATGATGATGAGACCATAGGTGACATCGAGGTTCCCTTGAGGTACAAGCATCTAGTTAAACAATGGATACCCAAGTATCTTCCTCCACTAAACAAAAATTTTTTGTGAACGAGAGGATATATCAAATTGCACCATCATTATTACATGGTTTGGGGTTGTTTTTCATGGATGGCATAAAGGTCGGTTACGACGAATGTACTAAATTAATGGAGTATGTAGGACCCTATTACAATTACAAATATTGGATGCGACTTGTCCAATATACACAAAGTATGCGTAGATACAAACTATCTACAAATTCTTTACAACTGAAAGACAAGGATCAAAATAAGAGAGTGACTATGTACATTGATGGAAGGCCAAAAGCTACAAGGAATATTACATGGTTTATAAACAGTACACAACCAGGGTCTATAATTAAGCAACCCAATTGCATATTTTAGGGGCGTGAAGGAAACCGTGTTTTTGTATATGCTATTAAATCAATAGTTGTAGGGGAAAAGTTGTTAATTAATTACAATTTGAATCGAATAGATACAAACACGGTTACTATGAGAGTGGTACACCTAACATTTTACCCAACCTTTAATTAATGAATTTAATATCTTTTGTATTTTTCGTGAGTATATTGTTATAGTTTCATTAAAATTTTCTAGAGTTTTTCTTATTATGTTTTTTTCGTGAGTATATTGGTTTCATTTAGATAATGTTTTCTATATTTTTTTTGCAGGGTGTCGATTGGGGAAATTCCCTAGAAGTAGATCAGACAAGACCAGCCTCGTGGCAACATGTATACCCCATTGTAATTGTACTACTATAATATGCGCAATATGTTTTATTATTATTTTTTTTTTCATGAGTATATTGGCTTCATTTAGACAATGAGTTCTATATTTTCCTCACAGGCTAGTGATCGAGGCATCTCCTCGACAGTTGATCATAGGAGTACACTATCCTTGAGGCAGCAGGTATACCTCAATGTAATTATACAAATATAATCATATGCGCAATATGTTTTTTTATATTTTTTTCATGAGTATATTGGTTTCATTTCGATAATGTTTCATACAATTTTTGTTGCACGGAAGTGATTGGGGCAAGTCCCCGGTCATTGATCAGATGAGTACACAATCCTCAAGAAAACATGTATACCTCATTTTAATTGTACAAATATAATATGAACAATATGTTTTTTTTATTATGTCCTTTTCTTGTGTATATTGGTTTCATTATGATATAATTTTTCTTCATTTTTGTTGCAAGATGATGATCGAGGCAAGTCCCCAGCTATGGATCAGACGACACCATCCTTGAGGCAACACGTATAACTCATTGTAATTGTACAAATTGAACATGAGCAATATATTTTTTCATTATGTTTTTGTCCTCGGCCTATTGCTTTCATTTCAGTAATGTTTTATATATTTTTGTTGCAGGCTACTGATTCGACGTTTGATCTAGAATCAGAGCAATCAATAGATATTGATGTGGATGAGCTCATGTAACAAATAAAATAATATATAGCATATCAATAAACAAATAATTAAATAATAAAAGAAAAATAATTAAACAAATATTAAATAAAATTGATATGTAATTAATCGAATAGATAGAGACGTACCTTTCCATTGAAAAGACACATAAAACCATATTTAAATGGTCCATCAAATTGTAATGTAATAATCTCTCATCAATATATATTCAATATTATTTATTCTTTCCAAATGGAGTTATTTTCTATTGGCTGACTATTCACTTGAATAGTCTTATTGTGATTTGGACACGATCACAACATGAAATATATGGATCAGATATTACATTGGTATCAGAGCCCCTTCTTGGGCTTGATTCCGGCCTTTGGCTACAAACCGTTCTAAGAGCTTCTATGATTAAGGATCTTTGATCCACATTGGATTTTGGCCATCATTTTTTGGGTTTCCCAAAAATCTACGACCTTGTCCAAAAATAGGATTTTGGCCCAAAGAAGATTCAGTCGCAACTTTGAAGTAAATCAAGTTAATAAAAACTCTATATATTATTCCGCTGCAAAATTCAAAGACAATCGTAAATAAAAAATACAAGAAGAGAAATAAAAAAAGAAGAAGAGAAAATAAGTAATTATTTCAGCTGCAAATAAGAAGAAGATAACAAGAAGTAAGAAAAAAATGTTACAAAGAAGAAGTGGAAAAAAAAGAATTATTCACAAGGGGAAAAAAAAGAAAAAAAAAAAGAGTAAAAAATTAAATTAAATAAAAGAATAGCATTCATGAAACCGCACATAGTTTTATGAAACTGCACATGGTTTTACTTAGTATATTAAAATTATAAAATAAGGTATATATAAAGAAAGATGTGACCTTCATTACTAACGCTTTGAGGACAAAGAATTCTAAAGAGGAAGGCCATGTAACAAATAAAATAATATATAACATATCAATAAACAAATAACTAAATAATAAAAGAAAAGTAATTAAACAAATATTAAATAAAATTGATATGTAATTAATCAAATAGATAGAGACACACCTTTCCATTGAAAAGGCACATAAGACCATATTTAAATGGTCCATCAAATCGTAATGTAATAATCTCTCATCAATATATATTCAATATTATTTATTCTTTCAAAATGAAGTTATTCTCTATTGGTTGACTATTCACTTGAAGAGTCTTTTTGTGATTTAGACATGATCACAACATGAAATATCCGGATACAGATATTACAGCTCATGCACGGTTCTGACATCGCATATTCACTAGACCCAATTAAGATGAAAGAGAAGACCTTAAAAAAAATTCATAAGGATATCCTTCGTATGTTATTCATTCAGCCACAGAGAAATTAGATTAGAGAAAACGTTGATGTTTTGGTAAAGAGATCTCAGGCCTTGAAAGGAAATTGCGGGATCTTGAATTAGAAGATAAATTCATTTAGGATTTTATAATTTGTACTTGTATATGATCGTGAACTAAAATTTGGATTGTATTTATAGGAATTGTTGCGCCCACGTACTAGTGGTCGAGGGGGTGTTGGTACTAGTGATACTCGTGGAGATTCATCACATGATCATATGACCCCGCTTGCATCTCATGTTCCATTTTTTTTTACTGAACAGTCAGCAACACATTCTATGACACCCCCGAGGCCAGATGTGAGTGCACCCTCTAGTGGTCGGCGCATGCCATATCGTACAGAAGAAGAGGTCAATGCAAAGCATAGTATTGATATTGCTCAAGCAGCATTTCCTAGATCTTCCCATGTCACTAGCACGAGTAGACTACAGACCACATTTTTAGTGGACGAAGATCTCATTACCATAAATATAGAGAAGATCCCGGGCATTTATACAATGTTTAAGTTATTATTTATAATCTGATTGTAATACACTCATAAAACATCCCTTTTCAACTAATGATGACATGATCTTCTTGTATGAAATTATGTTTTTTATAAACATGTAAATGATTTGTCATTGGAGATCTTTGGGCCCACCATCTGCACAAGGTGGAATAAAAAAAGTAAAAATTTAAAAGATGAGCTCACTAATCGCTTGGTTGGCCTGTTCGGTAGCGATACCTTCAACTAAGCGGAGGTCCTAAAGAAAGATGACCAACATATGAAGATTGTGAGGGACCAATATAGGGTTCATCTAGAAATGAACCCTAGGTATGAGCACCCTCCAATGATTCCAGGAAGGGAGTGGAAGGCCCTAGTGGAACATGGAAAGGAGAGGGCTTTGAGAAAATAAGGAAAGCTACCATTGGGCATAGGAAGGTATGCAATAGTTTCCACAATGTAATTATAAACCTTATAATTATTAATTTTTAGAACAAATTTGCAACATCTAACGTATTTTAACATTTTCATAGGTTCTCAGACACATCAAAGGCCACAAAGGAAAGATAAGAAAAAATTGGACAGCACAAGCTTGGGCCAGGTGGTTATTCAAATTTGGCGGCATGAATTGTAAGTATCAATAAAACCAATATTGCATCCAAATAATAAATTGCAAATTATATTTGTTTTATTGCACCGTAAAAGGTAAATTCATGACGTTATGCAAGTTTGCAGGCCAAATATGAACTGTAGATGCCACAAGAACTGAAAAACAAGTTGCAGAATATGAGTTGCTTGATGATTTTGTCAAAAGAAAAAACCTAGAAAGAAGTGATTGAAAAACCACTATGTATACTTATTTTTTATAATATAATGCCATGCATTATTTTTTTCCTAATAAATGAATGAGTGAATTAATGAATGCTATATTTTAATGAATGAATGGTAAATGTTTCTTTATGTCGAAATCCACATGTTTGCACATAAATTTAATTTTTTTTCAAGTACATGCATTGGGTATGGGGAATTGAGAGTGATGTGAGGTGGGGGGAAGGGCCATAAGAGCTTCCACCTTCACGTGGTTGGCCTTGTTCAGTAAAGGATATTAAATTATTTTTGAAACAAAGAGGATCTCAATGAGGTATTTATACCTTCCATTAATGAAGTAGCTTCAGTACCTATCATAGGTGAGATAAAACTCTTATGATTAGAAGAGAAACTAGGTTTCAACCCATCAAATCCTTCACACGTGCAAGTGCTCATCTCAAGCACACTAGGGTTTCACCATTAAACAACAACTTCTAGTTTCACCAACTGAAATATTTGTCCTTCAAAACAGCAAGAAGAAAATTTCATCGCAATAAGATCTGATACCATGTAAAAATTTCGTGAATATAACTTTTAAATTTTAATGCAATTTCATAAATTTCACCTCAGCCTTGAGGTTTCCTAGATCTATTTCTTGTGAACTTTCATCCTTAGGGCCAAATATGAAATATGAATTTATAGAAACAATATTTCACTTAACTTCGGCCCAATTTTTTGTTGGTTTCCCAATTAGATTAGCTATAGATTTCTTTCATCGTATTAATGTGGGAACTTGCTGAAATAGTTCATTAGTGGAATGTAAATTGTTGAAATAGTCGATTGCCTGGTGTGTGTGATCTTTCTTAGGTGTGTAATCTGTTTATTTGATAATTAAGGTTGTTGTTAGACATATTCTTCCTCACTGAAAACTACTATAGATAAATTTCCTTTATGGTTTGCTGAAACAGGTTGAGTAATGTGTGATCTTTCCTTTAAGTAGTTGGATTGGATTTCTTGCGGAAACAATATAATAGATCTTTTCATTCTTTGCAATATTAAATAGGATTTAACTTATTGCAAAAGTAAGTTAGGTGTTTCAATCATAAAACATAGTACGAGTACAATTCCTGTCAGTGTGATGTTTTTGCAAAGAGTGATTTATTTGATTCTTGAAGATTGAATTAGAAGTAGAATTTGGATTGATAAGTGAACTAGAGTACATACAATTTCAGCAATTAGGGTGCTTAATGACATTGTTGGATTAGTTAATTGAGTGTGTGATATGAAAATCAGTTTGCTTTATGTTATTTATGTTGGTTTCCTAGTGAGATTAGTTGTAGATTTCTTTCGTCGTATTAATGTGGGAATTTGCTGAAATAGTTTATTAGTGGAATGTAAATTGTTGAAAAAGTTGATTGTCTGGTGTGTGATCTTTCTTAGGTGTGTAATGAGTTTATTTGATAATTAAGTCTGTTGTTACACATATTCTTCCTCGTTGAACATTACTGTAGATCAATTTCCTTTATGGTTTGTTGAAACGGGTTGAGTAATGTGTGATCTTTCCTTTAAATAATTGGATTGGATTGAAGATTGGAGTTCTTGCAGAAACAATAGAACAGATCTTTTTATTCTTTTCAATATTAAATAGAATTTAACTTCTTGAAAAAGTAAGTTAGGTGTTTCAATCATAAAATAGATTTTGAGTACAATTCTTGCTAGTGTGATGTTGCAAAGAGCGATTTATTTGATTCTTGAAGATTGAATTAGTAGTAGAATTTGCATTGATCAAAGAACTAGAGTACATACAGTTTCAACAATTAGGTTGCTTAATGACATTGTTGGATTAGTTGATTAAGTGTGTGATATGAGAATCAGTTTTTTTAATGTTATTTTTGTTGGTTTCCCAGTGAGATAAGTTGTAGATTTCTTTCATTGTATTAATGTGGGAATTTTCTGAAACAATAGTTGATTAGTGGAATGTAAATCGTTGAAACAGTCAATTGTCTGGTGTGTGATCTTTCTTAGGTGTGTAATCCATTTCTTTGATAATTAAGGTTGTTTTTACACATATTATTCGTCGTTGAACATTACTGTAGATCAATTTCCTTTATGCTTTGCTGAAACAAGTTGAGTAATGTGTGATATTTTCTTTAAGTATTTGGATTGGATTCAAGATTGGAGTTCTTGGGGAAAGAATTGAATAGATCTTTTCATTCATTACAATATTAAATAGGATTTAAATTCTTGCATAAGTAAGTTAGGTGTTTCAATCATAAAAACAAATTTTGAGTACAATTCCTGCCAATGTGATGTTTTTGCAAAGAGTGATTTATTTGATACTTGAAGAATGAATTAACAGTAGAATTTGGATTGATCAACGAACTAGAGTACATACAGTTTCAACAATTAGGTTTCTTAATGACATTGTTGGATTAATAGTTGATTGAGTGTGTGATGTGAGAATTAGTTTGCTTGATGTTTATGCATTGATTTTGCTTGATTGACTTTGAAATAACCAAACTTCCTTAAGTTGACAATTTATATTGAGAACTTTGAATGTTGAATTAATTAGACAATTAAAGTGCCCAGGACCCTACATAATAGTTATTTGGTCTGTAGGATTTTCCACAAAGAAACTTTGATATAAACAAGTGGGTTGGCTTGAATTTGGCTTCACTTCATATTTGAGTAGCATTTTTTCTTTCTAACATATTTATTGCTTGGCTTTATACTAAATTAAATCGTGTTGTGGTGTTTTTAGGTAATGACATACTATAAAATAATAAAAAATTGTAAATAAGAGAGGAGCTTTTCTATTAAACTTTGGAAAATATAGTTACAAAAAGAGTACTGTCAGCCATAGTCTTTCTCTCTTTGGGAGAGGTAAGAAATAAGACTCAATTTTCAGTCTGAGAAAAAATACTCTGAATAAATTTCCCCTAATGACCCACCGACTATGTTGTTTTAAAAAAAGAGAGTCGTTACAAAGACAATTATTGACCGAAAGTCTTGAAAGATTAGAGATAGTTATATATCTATGTAGAGGAATAGGAAAAAAGAAGAGGCTATTAGCATATGGAGACTAAGGGAGACCTATGTGGCCCATAGCTGGAGATTCATTGTCTTTGATAGGGATAGGAGATTATTTAGTGGCTCCTGGGGTAGGCGCGATGGTCGGTTTCCCTTCATCTAGCTGCTCCACCATGATCCTAATATTAGTGACAATCAGTCGGTTATTCTTTTTCTAGTCGTCATCGTGAATGCAACAATCACCAATATCCTTGGCTATCCCCTCATCACTTTTCAACATTGATTTCATGAGGTTGTGCATAAACTAGTGCAGAGTGGTTGAACGCTTATAGTGGTCTGCATGATGCTCAATATTCCTTGGGTTCTAGATCCAAGGGTCCATGGGATTGATGGGAATACCTTGAGCCTCAACAACAAGGTGCGAGGCTTCATTCTGTTGGTCCTCCAGATGGTTGTCACTAAACTTTATTTTCACTTTGGCAGAGACATCCAGCTTCGATCATTGTTGAGGAGTTCACTGGACGAATTCGATGCTGATTTGTTGGGATAGAATTGTTAGGTTATCATTGATGATATCCTGCTCTTTCTGAAGATCTATGATAATATCCTTGATCGTGATCTGGGGAGGTTCGTCTGGGATGGAATCCATGAGAATTTGTCCCAAGGTAATCTTGCTAGTCCAGAAGGCACCAACATTCAATCGAAGAGAGCATTCCTTCCTCTAGTGGATCCCAGGTCGGGTTCCCAAAAGCCGAGTGTTGTAGTTAGCTGGTTTTTTTCGGTAGCATGGTACTTGTTCCAAATGTCTTTCTCTTTGTTCTCAATTTTCTTTATGATGTCCTCAAAAACCAGGGAAGTGTACTTGATTTCAACCTCTTCTACTTTTAGTTGGTTCATTGTTAGAGAGCGATGATATTGACCTGCTATGTAGCACTTTCGCGGCCTCACAATCTTGAATTTGTTGTAATCATAGAGATTGCGGAGAGAATTGTAGTAATAACTAACAGCCTAAAAAGGAAAGCTTATTTTCTTTTCCCAACGACTGTTCTTTTCTAGGACACTTGCCATACTATTGGTCTTGGTTTCTTGGTCATACGACCTCTTTTCCTCATGATGGAACAGTACTTCCTTCAGATCCAAGGTCTCCTGCTAAATCTACTATCACCTTTCTCCATTAGCAAATTAAATAATAGAGTATGATGCAATAATCCCTCTATCAAGTTCTGTATTCTCCTCATGGCGTTGTGTGGTCGATTAAGGATGCATCTACCTTCTTTCGTTATTAACGATGTCTGAAGTGACATTCCTTGTACCCATGCCATTCATATCATCATAATTCTTCATTGTTGTGCCAGCTACAGGTTCTAGCCACATGTGTTGAATGTCGTCGAATATTTATTAGCTAACCGGAGACAAGTGGAGAAGAGAGACTCATCCTCGATGGTGGTGTGATGCTCATTAATAATTATGGCACCAATATTGGTCTCAATATTGGCTAGGTGGTTCGCGACTTTATTAGCATCTCTTCTTACGTGGAGGGGGATAAGCGTAGAAAAGTCTTCATCTAGCTTAGCCATGGTTCTGAGGTCTTCCTCCAGAGACACCAGTTGTTGCTAAGGTTTCTAATAGCTGATCCATGAATAATTTTGCTTAGGATATTGATCAGGATTTGCGAGTCTCCTTCTACCATGATCCATTTGAATTTTTTCTCCATGGAAATTCATGTTCCTTTAAGTAGGGAAGCCATCTCTGTCACATTGTTATTGCTTATCCCAGTGTACCTTGGGAAAATTTTAAGGATACCTCCATTGCTATCTCTGAATACTCCGCCATAGCCCGAATTCCCTGGAATTACATTTTGAGACATACTATAAACTTGAGATGGGCATGCCAATGAGTGAAATTATAGATCTACTACTTCAAAGAGTTCCAAGGCATTATTCAAATTTCATTGACTTGTCAAAATATTCCTCAATACACCATTGGTATTTGCTTGTGTTTGTTGGCAAGGTATACTTGTATAAATCTAACATGTTTTAAGCTCATGTTGCATAAGAAATATCACCTATAGGAAGAATGGATTTCTTATGCATTGTTGTACTTCTATATTATGCTTAATGTCTTTCTTGCATTTTTGTTGGTTGCCCAGTTTGATTAGCTATATATTTCTTTCATCGTATTAATGTGGGAATTTGCTGAAACAATTGATTAGTGGAATGTAAATTGCTGAAACAATCAACTGTTTGGTGTGTGATATTTATTAGGTGTGTAATCTGTTTCTTTGATAATTAAGGTTGTTGTTACACATATTCTTCCTTATTGAACATTACTGTAGATCAATTTCCTTTATGGTTTGCTGAAACAGGTTGAGTAATATGTGATCTTTCCTTTAAGTATTTGGATTGGATTCAAGATTGGAGTTCATGCTGAAATGATAGAATAGATATTTTAATTCTTTACAATATTAAATAGGATTGATTTAACTTCTTGTAAAAGTAAGTTAGGTGTTTCAATCATTAAACAGATTCCAAGTACAATTCCTACCAGTGTGATGTTTTTGCAAAGAGTGATTTATTTGATTCTTGAAGATTGAATTAGCAATAGAATTTGGATTGATCAACGAACTAGAGTACATTCAGTTTCAACAATTAGGCTGCTTAATGACATTGTTGGATTAGTTGAATGAGTGTGTGATATGAGAATCCGTTTGCTTGATGTTTATGCATAGATTTTGCTTGATTTCCTTTCAAATAGCCAGACTTCCTTGGGTTGACAATTTATATTAAGAACTTTGAATGTTGAATAATTAGACAATTAAAGTGCCCATGACCCTACATAATAGTTATTTGGTCTGCAAGATTTTCCACGGGAAAACTTTGATATAAACAAGTGGGTTGGCTTGAATTTGGCTTCACTTCATATTTGATTTCATATTTGAATAGCATTTTTTCTTTCTAACATATTTATTGCTTGGAATTATACTAACTTAAATCTTGTTGTGGTGTTTGTAGGTAATGACATACTATAAACTTGAAATGGGCATGCCAATGAGTGAAATTACAGATCTACTGCTTCAAAGAGTTCCAAGGTATTGATTTAAATGTCATTGACTTGTCCAACTCTTCCTCAATACATCACTGGTATTTGCTTGTGTTTGTTGGAAAGGTATAATTATATAAATCTAACATGTTCTTAGCTCTTGTTGCATAAGCAAGAGCACCTATAGGCAGCATGGATTTCTTATGCACTATTGCTTCATGTCTTTCTTGCATTTTTGTCGGTTTCTCCATTAGATTAGTTGTAGATTTGTTTCATCGTATTAATGTGGGAATTTGTTGAAACCGTTGATTAGTGGAATGTAAATTGCTAAAACAGTCGACTTTCTGGTGTGTAATCTTTCTTAGGTGTGTAATATGTTTCTTTGATAATTAAGGTTGTTGTTACACTTATTATTCCTTGATGAACATTACTGTAGATCAATTTCCTTCATGGTTTACTGAAACAGGTTGAGTAATGTGTGATATTTCCTTTAAGTAGTTGGATTGGATTCAAGATTGGAGTTCTTGTTGAAATAATAGAATGGATATTTTCATTCTTTGCAATATTAAATAGGATTGATTTAAATTCTTGCAAAAGTATGTTAGGAGTTTCAATCATAAAACATATTCCAAGTACAATTCATGTCAGTGTGATATTTTTGCAAAGAGTGATTTATTTGATTCTTGAAGATTGAATTAACAATAGAATTTGGATTGATCAGTGAACTAGAGTACATAGAGTTTTACTAATTAGGCTGCTTAATGACATTGTTGGATTAGTTGATTGAGTGTGTGATATGAGAATCATCAGTTTTCTTGATGTTTATGCATAGATTTTGCTTGATTTCCTTTTAAATAACCATACTTCCTCGAGTTGACAATTTATATTGAGATCTCTTTTTTTATAAATCCTCAAATACGTCACATATCCGATGAATCCACATTGAAGAGCCAACGATTTTGCTATAAATCCGATGCACACGTCATCGTATTTTGATGTTGGATTGTGCTCCAATATTTGTGGATGTTCGACATGTCAGAATGAATACGTTGTTGGTTATTGGACGTCGAAGTTGTCATTTATTCGACGCGGTGGGATGAAAACTTTGTCTGATATTCAATCTCAGCGTAGTTAGTTGTTCGACACATTGTAATGAATAATTTGTTGGATATTCGACCTCCTTGTGATTGGTTGTTGGACACATTCTAATGAGAATTTTGTCGGATATTCAACCTCCCTGTGTTCGGCTATTCAACAAGTTTGGAGGAATACTTTGTCTATTATTTGACTCACTTTCTTAAAAAAATGCGTACATTATTCGACAAAATGTGGTCGGATATCCGACAGGGTGTTCTATTGGTCGAATATCCGACGATGTTTCACTGACGTTTAAAAAAAGACATCTTTGTCAAATCTTAGACGGAGTGTTGTCGAAATTTAGACAAATATGCCATCTGATTTTGGGTTCAAATTTTCCTTTTATGGATTAACATACCAATTCCAATTTTTTTTCCATAAAATGGACCACCCTAGATCATTTTCTTGCAACCAACCTTGGGACCAAAGATCTATAGTTTGTATATTTGCAATCTTATAAAGGGTGCATCACTCTTGATTTTTTAGCGACATAGTCATGTCCCTTAGGAGTGTCATGTCCATTTTACAACCCATGATGGAATCCACACCTACATGCACTTGAAGTCTTGATCCAATTTTTCATGCCCAATGATGACCCACTATTGGAAAGGCCATAGTCAATGCCTTTCATTGGTTTGAAACCAGATGGATTGGTTTTGTGTGTGATCAGATCCAGTCCATGATTGTTCCCGGACCAATATATTTTTCTTTGAAATTTTCTGCCACAAACTCGACTTAGTAAGGAAATTCCAAAGGGATTTAGAAGTTAGTACCTTATTGAAAATGAAAATATTTTTTAATCCCCAACCTATACATCCCCTAGGATTCGTAAGAATTTTCCAATTCGATAGATGATTACCAGATTTTCACTTGAACCCCTCCATAGATAATTAAAACATAATTTCCTAATATTCTCCATAATCACCTTTGGGATATCTCCCATTAAATTCCAATAGGCTAGCATAACTTCCAAAACATATTTGATAAGCACCATGCTCCCACCTCTGGAAACCTGTTGACAGGCAACAACCCTTTCACCGTTTTATCTTATTTAATCAATAAAATTTGTGAGAAGCATATATCTTTATAAAATTCCTGAGAAATTTATATAAAGTGCCTTCAGAATCTGTGATTCTGAAGGTACTCTTAATAGTAGAACACCTATTAAAATGGAGAAAATCATTTGCAAGAGGATTATTATAAATTGTGGAAGTCATTATTCAAAATTCATTTAGCAGTGGCTAAATTAATTTTCATATATAATTAATTTTTCTTCATTGGATTTTGATTATGACTTGCTTAATATCATTTTGTATCCTGTGTGAGTCTTGCAAATCTTATCTCCAATATTATCATCCTAGATAATTTTCTCATGATTTTAATCTTTTAAATTTATTTAGGGTTTCATTACTTTTAATGATTCGGAAAAATGTTAATAATTTACTTCATGTTTTATATATGAATGATAATTTGTTTAAAATTAAAACATGAAAATCATTTAAGATACGCCTAAACATTAAGGGTAACTATGTCTAATTAAATCATCATTTGGATCATACCCTAATTGATATAACAAGAATGTAAACCAAACTATGTTTGAAATCATCTATGTAGATTAAGTTATGCTTGAACCTAATGGTCAAAACGATAATCAAATACATTTCGAATAAAACCTTGATCATGTTGATAACTTTGCAAAATCGAAATCTGGTGACTATCCTAAAGTGGATTTGACACATTAATTGTCATTAAACATTTGTAATCATAGTACATAATCGTGTCATTTCATCTTGTTGATATAATGTTGAAGATCACTCTCATTTATGATCTATGTACGAGATTATGATTTCACTCTTCGTATCATTATAGTTTTGTATTTTACACATTGGTTTCGATGGTCGAATTATGATGGTGCTTTACGAAATACCTCCAACGGAGATGTTTATTCCTCCGGTCGGAGAAGTCATTATTGTACTTGGGTCATGTAAAGTCATTGAGGTCCATCCTCCCATGTATGACGGAGCATTAGACCCCGGAGTTGTGTATTTCATGGGTTATTAGAATCCCCTAGTGGGGTCGGCCCAGTTTCAAGTGGTAATGGGTTATTAGACTCTCCTAAGCGAGGTCGGACTAGTTAGGGTAAAAGGAAGGTCAAGTTAAAGTATAAATAGAGTGGTCACACCACTCTATTTGCTAATTCACTCACACATCCAACTCACATAGTTGAGAGAGAGGAGTGTGCACAAGTGGAGGAGGAGTAGCTGCTGGAGACATTTATCTTTTGGGGTTTCATCTTTGTGATCTTTGTGTTAGTGCTTATTTTATCTCTGAGGAAGTTGTGGGGTTTTTCACCTTTATGGTTTTCCCCGGTGAAATGCTTTGTGTCTCTTGTCTCTTATGTTTGATATGCTGTACATGTTGTTCTCTCAGTTAATATCCTAGATCATATTGAATTAAATAATGAAAAACTAACATGGTATCAGATCTAGCCTGAAAGAAGGCATTGTATGGCATTTACGACACTTGTTGCACTTGCGACAAATTGGAAGCTAGGGCTTGGTATAGTAAAACTAGTCATCGTGGAACTTTCGCTATAAATCCGTTTTGGAGAAGGCTCGGGATCTAAAATTTTTATAGGCCGAATATCGAAAACGTATGTACCCTTGGGTAAAACATTTCAACCTAATATTCATTGTACTTTGTGATATATGATCCGTACAAGTTAGGGTTTCTGCCTCTTCCAGAATGCATCCCTAAACAGGTGACCTAGTAACAAATGTCATATATCGGGCTAGGAAGCTCCAAATGGAATTCCGTAAAATGTGACAGTTAGGGAACAGGACTGTAGTTTCACATGTCCGAGTTTCAGAGGCCGAAGTTGAAACAATGACACTTGGCACTCCATACAAGTTTTCTATGTTGTTTCATCCCATAAATAGGTCATGTTGTGACACTTACCATATCTCTCTCATGGAGAATACATTGAAGCTCAGATTTGTGGGATTGGAAAGATGATAGGCCAGTCTACCACAGGCTGAATTTTTAGACCCTGAGGATCCTAAATTCCAGATATGCACCAGAAACAATATGGCATATCTTTTTGTTAAAACAGAATTGGATTCTGAGCATTTTCATTTTTGGCTTGTCACTGCTACAGGAAATTAGGGATTTTGACAGAAGTGGAATTTTGGATTTCTCTCAGCATAGGATTTCTCTCCTCAGAAAAATCAAAATTTAGAGACCAAGATTGAATTTTTCGGTTGGGTGAATCTCTGGGAAAGTCAAACCCTAATTTGCCTTTTGGACCAGAAAACCAGAATTTGATAGAAGTTGCAGATCCAAAATTCGCAGGTCTATTTTGAGGGGTCAATTTTTGGAGTTTTCAAAATATGAGCACACCATCTTGCTCTCCTAAGTCAATTGCATCTCCCTGTCCATACAGAAGTTTGAAATTCCAATTTTGGATTTTTAGGGTTTTCTCTGTCAAACCCTAGCCAGCTCTAGATCCAGTTTTCAGCAAACCAAGTGGTAAGACCTAAATATTTTTTTTTAGTTTCTCATTAAGATGTCTTACCACACCAAGGTTGAGGATAAGCTTGAATGAGTTGATAACTTCCGAGCATGGAAGTATAGGATTGGGTTAATCCTAGAAGAGAATGAATTGGACACCTACATAAGTGAAGAGGTTCCAGTTCTAGAGGGAAATGAGGCCATGGCATCACATAAGAAGAACTTGGTAAAGGCCAAGAGAATCATTGTAGATTCTATCAAATACCATCTCATACCTCATGCGTCTTCTCTAAAGACACCCCAAGGGGATGTTTGATTCCTTGACCAAGTTGTTTGAAGGAAAGAACATAAATCAGAAGATGACCTTGAGGAATCAATTGAAGAATGTCAAGGTACAAAATGTAGAGACCATCGCAGTCCTACTTTACAAGGGTCTCTCGGATGAAAGAACAACTTCAAGCTGTGGGAGAAGATATAGATAATGGTGAAATTTTGATGACCACCTTGAATGGTCTTCCTAGGTCATGGGATTCCTTCATTTAAGGAATTTGTGCTAGGAAGAAGCTCATCACATTCAGTAGGTTGTGGGAGGAATGCTCACAGGAAGAAGCTTGAATTAAAGCTCGAGAAGAAACGATGGATAATGAATACCATGCTCTCACGGCACACACCAAGAAGAATAACCACAAGAGGGAGAATCCTCATTACAAGAAGGGTAAATATCACCACCAGAATCGGAGGAAGAACTTTGGAGGATCCATGAGAGATCTTTCTCACATTCGATGTTATACTTGTGATGAGAAGGGACACTATTCCAGAGATTGTCCCAGGAACAAAAGAAACTCCCACAAGAAGAAGAACAACAAGAGAAGACATCATGCTCACACTGTAGAGGATGATGAACCTCCAAGGAAGAGAACCAGGGAAGACAGTGAAGATTATTCAAGTGATGAAGAATATGTATTGTAATGAAGCTTTACATGAAAGGAGTAGAAGAAGCTACTGCAGAGTTGGACTCCAGAAAACAAAATAATCTATGGAAGAACCTCTCATCCATTTTCAGCATTGGTTAAGGTGCACACTATCAGAGACTCCAATAGCTCCTGCAAGGAAGCAAAGATTGAGAGGGAGTCCACCCAACAACCAAACAAAGATAAGTATTTGAATTGTCATTTCTTGTATATATGATTACTTAAATGATGTTGTTCAGTCATGTACATACTTATGTTCCTAGATTTAGGATGTATATTATGCATTTTAGAAAAGTTGCATTAATGAACAAGATACTACTAATATACTAATGGGTAAGTGGCCTATGGTACTATACAACACTCCATTGCTACTTATCTAGATTGAAACCTCTTTGCTGACATGTTGGGAGTAGTGCACACTCTTAACAATGTTCTGGTAGAGATGGAAGGCATCTAGAAAGTTACAGGATATGGATAAATGTTGTATTGAAGCATTGGCTAAGATAATTGCATTACTGTATGACACATGTCCTTATGTGTAAGATTTTGTTCTGAAAACCATGAGAAAGTTCTAACCATGCAATTGAATTTGACTTGTAGGAAAGATCATGTACAATCACCTACAAAAGAAGGACAACGACATTTGTTCCAGCGACAAAGTTCAAGAAAACTACCTATTGAAGATATAAGTGGGTGTATGGACATCCGTACAAACAAAATGTGGATGAGTTTTTTCATTATTATTCGAAAGAACACTATTGAAAAGGGAACAATTTAGATTTATATTAACACAAGATGATTGTTCTCAAATAGACATAGAGGGTTTTGATGGTGATGGGAATCCTTATGTATTTCTCAAACCTTTAAAAAAAGATTGGGAGATTTTGATCCATGGTTACAATGCTAGAAATACAGTGATTGTAGATGATTCTAAAGAAAAACATGTTTGTAACGAGGAAGAGAACTGTATTATAAACAAAAAGTTATACTTTACATGATGTCAATGACACATTCTTTTTAGATTGACTATGTCCTTTCTTTTTTCACTTGAATGGTGTCAGCGATGTGAGGCCAATTATAAAAAATATGGAATCAGTTTGTTGAATAATACAATAGATTTTTGTTTGTCACAAATAAACTCCTTGGGTTTTTTTGTATATTCAATTGTAATTTGTGTGATTACAATACTTGTAAAGTGTTGAGTTTGGTTTTCAAAAGTGCAAAATTAGAACTTGAAAGTACCAAAAAGCAGTTTTCAAAATCGCAAATTTAAGTATTGAAAGTGTCAAAAACAATATTTCAAAAGCAAAAAATCGGGTTCTAAACGTTCCATTATTATATTTATCATATTGGAAAAATGCAAAAACTAGTTTCAAAAGTGGCAATGTCAAAGGGAAAATACACTTTTGGTACCCTAAAATTGGCACTTTTGGAGCCATATTTTGCACTTTAGAAACCTTGATTTTGGGGTTTATAAAGGTTGTTTTTTACCTGTCTTCGAATGGACTTAGACTAGAATAAATCTAAATTTAATGAAATAGGTGTTATACCAACGATGGCTTGTTGTATGAGTTGATGTTGATGTAGTAAAATTCGGATACTAACCACTGGTCATTTTTTAATTGCATTATGTAATAACTCATGTTTGACATATGGCAGATTACCACCATTCGATCTCCTCACAATTAATGGTCATTGGTATGCATTTTACATATGTTTGATTTGGATATAATAGATATTGAAAATGGTATATCCATGCAAGAGATTATTTTCGATATGATACCCATGGGAAATGGGAGGTTTCTCAGACATACAACCAATTTGATCATTTCTTTTGGTAATTACAATATACTAAATTGTTTTTCAAAAAATTCCCTAAATCCTGGACTTATAAAATAACTCTTTGTGCTTGATTCGATATCTGGTATTCCTAGCAATTTGAATTTCTTTTTTATATGTATTTCATGTAACACAACTCCATTGAAATCGAAAATCCTCGATGGTTTACCTATAACTAATCTTCTAGTATCTGCAAACAAAAAACAACACACACAACCCAATCAATATTTTTTTTGTTTCAATGTTTCTATTTGTACGTAAGTATATTACTTGCATGATATGCAATTTTTGAAACACATAACCAGATACCTGATATTACGTCCATAAATATGGGAACAATCTATCTAAATATGCAAAAAAAAATTACATTGTCAAAGTTGTCAAATTATAAAATCACTAAATCAATTGTTGTCTCTATAATTTGAAGGTCATTTGAAGTTGAATGTTTTTAACCAACGACCCATTTTTGAACGAGGTCCAAGATGATTCAACAAAGAACACAACATTGTTTTTATAGTTATTTCTCTCTTGTGAACCATCAAATGTCCAACTAGTTGGAATTTTCAAGTAGTTTTCCTTGCTATTATCTTCTGAATGATATTTTCCTTCATCTATAAACAACACGCTTGATTTTTTATATATATCTCCATATTGGATACATACATCCTTGAACAACTTTTTGTATATGTGTATTACTTCACCAACATTATATGCGGACATCAAGGAATTATAAATCATACTATGTTTATTATTCTCTTGACCCCAAATAAACACAAACTCATCATTCTTCAACCATTCAAATCTATCAAGGAATTTTTTTAATTTTCATGTTGTCAAGAGAAGAAAACCATAGAGCAATGTCAAAATGTTCTCTTACAGCCTTGATAATATCGGGATTGAAAATCCGCGCATAATAATGATAGTGCAATTATGGAAAAAATGAGGTTGTTTGGAAAATGCTTCTCTTTTGGATAACATCCGAACTCTAAAGAGAAATCCCTCTACTCCTAGACCAATATTTTCTTTTGCAGTGATATTCGAACTGCATACAAAAACTATGACTATATATACCGAGAACAACAACACTTTGTTCATCAAGTTAATGATCACAAACATGCAACTGTAAATGAAGATCTTGAATTCATAATATTAATACAAACATCACCCAAAAATTATTATATTCAGAATAAATACAAGCACCACACTAAACTAATAATATGTTACTAAGATTCAGAAGAAAATACCAACATCACTCAACAAAGAAAAAAACTCATTTAATTATTTAAAATCTCCATAGGTTACATTTAATGTTTCTCACTCTTGAATGAGGAAATGATATATTACATTTAATGGTTTTCACTATTGAACGAGGAAATGAAGGTTTTGATATCAGTTGATTCAAGTGTTTTACTTAAATCCTACCAGATTCCATGTATCATATCACTATCTTCCTTAGCGAACGATGTATTAAATGAATTATAAAAAATACAGTTCTCAGATGGATGTGCTTGTGCATCATCACCCTCTAAAACAAGCATTGATGTATTACTTTTCAAGGATTTCATTGGGAAATCCTCCCACACTTTGTCCATGTTTTTCTGTCTCTTTCCTTCTTTATATGTGGTACATCTCTCTTGAAACCATAAAATAAAATTTGGTCCCAATTGCTTTTGCTTTATTCTTTGTCCCTATAAATTTCATAAACAATGATTTCCCTTCATTGACATCACATTTAGATGACCAAATTCCAACATCGAATTTTGCAAGACATAGTTCTAAAAATCGTATCGCATTTGGTCTCGATTTATATAATGTTCCCTTTTACTTAAATTCAAATTCTTCATCAGTACTTTTATTCCACCCTTTTCCTTTTTTGGAAGCATTTTCAGTGACTTTCTTGTAAAATAGTAAACCTTCCATTTCAAATATCAATAAAAAATTTGTATGGGGAGTTGCACATAAATAGTGCATGTCATATATTGTATAATAAATTCGTTTTACCAAATTAGGTAGAAAATAATCATTGTCTCTTACCTGTCAATGAATACCCAACATTTGAGTGGAGAGTAAAAGTGTTGGAGCTACTTTGTTTTGCCCCAAAATCCCTGCTTGGATCGTTATTCTCCAAGCATCCCAACTCCAATGTGCTTGGTTGGATAATATCCATGGAGATCCTCGATCCTTTCTCTTGCTGTGGAGATTCCACATGTATAAAAGCAATCGAATCGTCTTGACCTGCAAAGTTGCAGGTATGCATTTTTTATAATTTTTTGCTTTTCAATACATGTAAATTTCAAAGTTGTAAAGATAGACAAATTACATAAAATCCATAACATTTAATTAATTGGACATAACCAAACTTGTAGAGGTTGAGAGTGATATAAATTAGTAACTTAGATAATATATCACCTTTGGTTGAAAACTACAACAACTTCATACAAAATCTAAGTTTCATTAATTTTTTTAGTTTTAATTAATAGGAATATATATATATATATATCTTTTGTTTTGAAATTTATGTTAGAGTCGACATTGTAGTTTTTTTACTTAATATTTTATTATTTTATTAGAGTTCCATGTCTTAGCTCGATGTTGAGCACGAAATTCCACTTCTCCCTCATACTAGGTTGTAGAAAGCGCCTCACAATGCAATTAGTAAATAGGATTGGAAAAGGGTATGAGACAATAGTCGGGAAGATAAGTGGATGTGATCATGAAAGGGTCCTTTGGAGGAGGAATCAAGTCTTCAAACATTATGTTTCATTCTAAAATATGATAGGCTTGAAGAACTAATGACCTCTTTGATATAGATAAAGTAAACTAGATTTATTATAGTTTTTTTTGTGATCTAGTATAGGAAATTATTAACTATGATAGGCTTGGAGAACTAATGACCTCTTTGATATAGATAAAGTAAACTAGATTTATTATAGTTTTTTTTTATGATCTAGTATAGGAAATTATTAACCTTAATTAATTTAGGAATATTCAAATGGCTATGTGAGGTTTTTAAAGATAACATTATTTTTAAGTGAAGTTTTTTCACATTACTAATTCATATTGGTGAAAAGGTTTGATTTATGTTGACATATATACATGAATATAATATTATTTATGTCAATGAGGGTAACCATAAAGGAGTAATTGTTTTTTACTAATATAATGGTTGATTCAATAGTTCACTTTTCCCTTTCTTCCTATTTATGATGAAAATACTACATAGTACCCTTTTCATAGAATTTCCTACAAACTCATTAAGTGAAAATACTACATAGTACCCTTTTCATAGAATTTCCTACAAACTCATTAAAAAAAATTATATATACATCTTACAATTATTTCAAAGACATAAAACCTTTCTCATATTTTAAAAGATAAACACATTATATTTTTTATTAAAATTATTAACTAAAATATAAATAAAATAGAAGTGAATTTGATAGAAAAAAATCTTACCTACATAATTCCCATAAAGCATTTTATTATTTTTGAATGTGTAATAAGTTAATGTCATAAAATTGGAGCATTTATAAGAATCTTCTTCAATAGTTGTAAGATTTCTTCACATTTTTGTGTCCACTTGAATGTTATTCCTTTATTTTGCAAAGAAGTGATGGGGTGTGCAACCTTGGAGAATCCTTTAATGAGCCTTATATAATAAGCAATAAGATCCATAAAAGATCTCACGTTTGTCACATTCTTTGGAGTTGGCCAATTCATAATGACCTCAATCTTTTCTAGATCCATTGATATTTCTTCTTCTGAAATAATGTGACCCAAATAATGAATTTGATTTTGATAGAAATCACATTTGCTTAGGTTTGCATACAACTTATGCTTCCTTAGCACTTGAAAATCTATTCCCAATTGTTCTTCATGCTCCTCTTTGTTCTTGGAATAAATAAGAATGTCATCTAGAAAAACAAGAACAAACTTGTCTAATACTCGTTGAAAACATTATTCATGAGACACATGAATGTAGTTGGTTCATTAGTGAGACCAAATGGCACCACCGCGAACTCATAGTGTCCATACCTTGTTCTAAAGGTTTTCATGCGGAATTTTTATTCATGTATTCGAACTTGATGGTAATTGGACCTCAAATCAATCTTTGAAAATACCTTTGCCCCTCTTATTTTATCAAAGAGATCATCAATTCGAGGTAATGGGTACTTGTTCTTCACTGTAATGTTATCCAATTTCATGTAATTAATATGGAACCTAAGAGTTTCATATTTTATTTCACAAATAGCACGGGTCATCCCTATGGAGACACACTCGATCGAATGTATTTATTTTCCAATAACCCTTGTACTACAATAAAACATGCCAATAGTGCCAGAATTTGTGTCATTTTTTAGTATATTGTTTTCCTAGATTTGGACTGAACTCTACGTGCTAAATACGGTGCTCCGCTGCATTTCGGATTTGTGTCAAATTTTGTGCCAGTTTTAGTGCCATTTTTTGCACCTAGTCTAGTTGGTACTGGGTTTAGCACCTAGTTTAGTGTTGGTTTTGCTCCCTTTTTAGTGCCAGGTTTTGCTCTTTTTTTAGCACCGGGTTTTGATTCCTTTTTAGCGTTGGGTTTTAATGAGCCCTTTTAAGTGTCATTTTTTTCTCCCTTTTTAGCGCCAACTTTGGTGCCTAAAATAACACCTCCGTAAATTAAAATTTACATAAATAAAAATGGAAAATGGTAAAAAATTAAAAATTGAAATGAGAAATTGTAAGGGAATGCAGGGACTTGGACCCAAATCATTTTTCAAAAGGAAATAGATCTACTTGAGATACATTCCCACAAACATTTTCCATTTAAATTGTAGATCTAAACTAAAATATATTAACCTAGTGCAAATTAAAATTTACAAAAATTTAAATGGTAAATGGTAAAAAATTAAAACGTAAATGGAAAATGGTAAGGGAATGCTGGGATTTGAACCCAGAACACTTGAAAAAGGGAAATAAATCTACTTAAGCTACATTCCCACAAAATAATGCCATTAAAAGTGCAAATTTGAACTAAAACTAGCCTAACCTATGCATGCAAACAAGTGAATAATGCATATATGAGATAAGTATTAGCAAGTAATATTAAGGGAAAAGTAAGTAATCATAGATAGATGGGTACCAGGATTTGAACCTGGATCTCCTTACAAGAATGAAAGATCATTTACTAGGCCACCTCCTTGAAACAAATATGCACATTAAACAAACCCCCCACTATCATTTTCTCTTTCTCCATTAAATCTACAACAACAAAACAACAATAAAAAATAATAATTCAATAAAGGACAAACAAGTTAAAAGAGAAAGGAAGGATAATAAGGGAATGGAGAAGCCATAACCTTCCTCATGGAGGTTCCTCCATGAAATCATGGCCTCCATGCATGAAACCTAAACCTACAACAAGAAAGAAACAATAAACATTAACAAATCCATAAAGTAAAGAAAAGTAGAAGAAGAAAGATGGAGGATAAGGTAAGGGATAAGCCATTATCTTTTTCGAAGTTCCTCCATGAAATCTTATCCTCCATGCATGAAACCCTAAACCTTCAACAACAAAGAAGAGAGAAAGACAAGAAATAAGAAAAGAATGAGAAAGTGAGGGGTTTTTGTGAGGGAAAATAAGAAATTTTAATTAAAATAACAAAAATACCCTCACACTTAGGATTGAGACAAGTGTCTTATTTTTAGCCCACGATTTCTCTTAAGCTACATTTTAAAAAGTTTCCCTCTTCAATTTTTTTTTGAATTTTTTTTTTTATTTTCATTTGCTTACTCAAGAAATTTGGTGCTAAATATAGCACTAAAAAGGGAGCAAAAACCTGACACTAAAAAAGGAGAAAAACCTAGTGTTAAAAAGGAAGCAAAACTTGGCGCTAAAAAAATAAAAACCCAGTGTTAACGATTCCAAAGATAAAAAGGGAAGAAAATTCTAGTGCTAAAAAGGAAGCAAAATACGACACCAAATCAAGAGCTAAATTTGGGGCCAATTCTGACTCTAAATATGGTGCTAACTAGCGTTGACTTTAGTCGACTTAAAATTTAAGTGCTAAAAATTCCAGAAATTGCACCAGCCCATGAAATAGCACCGAGTTTTCCTAGATAATGGAGACAAATACATTTAAATAGTGACCGGAAGCAAAAAAGGGAGTTAAATCAGAAGCAAATGATAGGTTTTTTTTGTAGTGTTTCATTTTCATCTTCAGCTCTAGCAATTCTAGGGTACTCATTCTATAAGGTGTCTTGGACACTAGTGCATCTCCTGGTGCAAGATCAATTGCAAAATCAATATCCCTCTTTGGAGGAAGTCCTAGCACTTCATCAAGGAACACATTAGTGAATTATTGCAAGACTTCATAGTCCTCCAACTTGGAAAATTATTTTTCTATTATACCTAATACATGGGTTGCATATGATTGGAAACCTTTTCTAAAATACTTCTTCAACTACAAGGCTGAATTTTTCCTAATAGAAACCACCTTGGGAACACCCTTTACTATCTTTGGGATTCCTTCTTTATTAATGCATTCAAAGGTATTGTCTTAGAAATCAAGTTTAGCTTTGTGTGCTTCCAACCAATCCATTCCAATGATGACATCATAGGAACCAAGTGGAAAAATATTCATATTTTCCAATGTGAAGAGTTCATCCATTTCTAGTGAACATTTCTACACCACTTCACTAACTTTCCTCTTAGTTCTAGTGGCTAGTTCGACCAACCATGGCTTACTATGCTTTGTGTTCTCAAAAGAACAAGTCTCAACAATTTTAGGAGTGATACAACTGTGAGTAGATCTCGAGTCAATTAAAATATAAATAGATTGCTTAGAAATATTACCTTCGATCTCAACCACAACTGATTGATGGTCTTCTTGGCGGTCCTCTAGTGCAGCGTAGATACAAGGGACAATCCTTGCCACTCATACACAATTTTAGCCTCTTTGATGTTGTGAACATGCTTAGATCAATACTCCCACTCCAATGTGGACAATTTCTAAGCACATCGTCCTCTCCATATACTCAACATGGAAGTGGCTCTCTTTACTTATCTCCCATAATCTTATCTAGCTTAGTCACACCCCATGGTGGATTCCTTTTATGATTTCTAAAATGAGGCTTGGATCCCCTCTTTCTCTAGTCAAAGTTCTCATTTTTATTTCCCTTCCATTTCTTATGGAATCATGGCCTGCTTTTGTGTACGACTGAGATAATCCCCTTAGAAAACATTGAATTTTTAACCTTATCATCTCAGATATACTTAACACACCTAAGAAACTCCAAGAATTTATTGCCATACTCATCAATTGTCATTCGTACCAATTTCATCTCATTGACTCTTTAATTTTGTCATCACGGTCTCTATCAGAGAGGTACTTTTGCTTGAAGTACTTATTGATTAGTCCATTTAAGTGAGGAAAGAGGGCAAACCCTGTGGGAACAAAACCCCCCCTAAAGATGGAAATGAAACCTACCAAAAATGTTAATGATGCTCTCCAGAGCTGAAGATGTCTGGAGGTATATTCCTCCTTGGTAGAAGAGGATCATGCTCCCAAGGCATGTGCTTGAATTATCCACCAATGGAAGAAAGAAAATCTAGAAGCTCTCTGAACTTGTCCTTTAGACCAAACATGGTGAGAATAAATCCAAAAATATGAATATCATCTTGGAACTTTAAATTGTAACCAGTTGAGGTAGGCCCAACTCCGGGAATGTTTAGATGGTTCTTTGATATCTCCTTTGAACCAATGTAGGTGATATCAGAACCAAAATCACCAAAATATGGCCGAGACTTGAACCCAAGCAAATGGTAGTGTCCTCCATCTTTAGTGAAACTCCAAGAACATGTGCCAATGATCGAATAGACTTACATAGGAAGCATGTGATCAAGGAGGGTGAATGCATCACCTCCAAACTCTTATTTATCCTCCAAAACATTCAATAGATCATCATTTTGCACACCAGCAAACTCATGTGAAAGAGAGGATTTAAGAACCTCTTCAAATTCTAGAGCATGAACCGACTTATATTACTCTTAATTTAGAATAGAAGATATTGAGAACATGAGTGAGGAATGGATAATATCTCCAAAATAATTATCTTCATTACTTTTATAAACTTCATCTACATCGGCAACATGGGAAGGGAACAATTCGAAAATTTCTTCAACTTCTAGAGCAATAGAGGAAGGAATGTCTTCAACAGGAACTTTCTATGTTGAACCTGCAACTTCTTCTTCATCTTGAACAACTTCATCATGAGAGATGCTTGAGGCCAAGACATAATTAGAGAGAACACTTGAGGAGATATCACTAGGATTTTTCTCCAAATGATTTGCACCAATCTCTTCATTATGATTTCCAAATTCTTTGTCCACTTGGGCCCATATATCACTTGGATATTCAATAGTTTCCATGAGGTAGCGCATACTAGGAGACATAGAAATACACGTTGCTCCAAAGGCTCTGTCACATTCATTTATCCAATCATTATCCTCTTCATAGGAAGCAAAATCTCTCATAACATCAATACACATATCAAAAAGACTTTGTCTCTTCAGATATGCTATCATATTTGGTTTTCACTCATCATAGTTGAATGGAGAGAGAGGAGGAATTGCTTTCAAATTCATGGAAGTTGTTGTAGAATACCTGCAAAAAAAAATCTGAAAAAGTCTTCTAGAAGATTAATTTGCTTAGCAAAGCTATGATACCATGTGATATTTTGTGAGATTCTCACAGAGATCTAGAGACAGATATAAAATTCACACTAAGTATAACATAGATCAAAAGAATTGAGCAGGAAAAATAGAGAAGAAAAAATTGTGTTACAACACAAGAGAATGAAGAACAATTGGAAAAACTTCCATTACCTCTATTATTTAGTAGAAGGTGTAACTAAATAATACATCTCCAAAGGATAAATTCGTGATCCTAAAGAGGCAGTTGGAATCCACACAAGTGGCAGGCTTAGGTTGCATTGGAACCATCCCCCAATAAGGTGGCCATCGATGATGAATGGCTAGTCAATTGAGGTGTGTTGGCGCATGACTAAGTCATTGGGGCTATAAATTAGGGAAGGATATTCCAAAGAGGTGCAATATTGACTTGTAGTGGTCAAAATAGGTGCTCCTACACTCAATGGTAGTGAAACTAGGTGTAATAGTCAGTTAACTAGTCAATGAAGGGGACAAGGTGCCCTAAATCATGGAACTAGCTGTGCTAACTCTTAAAATCATGCATGAGGGTGCATTTGGAATTCAATGATGTAACCAAGGCAGTCTGAGTGGATAATAGGTCTAATGATGACCAAAGTTAATCTCTAGGGGGCCTAAATTAAGGACTAGGTGCTAGGAGACTCAACTACCAATGCATGGATACATGGAGTGTTGCATGGAATGCATGCAAAACCAAGATGATATGTTAGAACATTCCAACAATACCATGTCCAGTCACTAGTTACACGTCTTCAAAAACCACTAATTAAAAATTTATGTAAAACATGAGCATAATGAGCCTGTGGCCCTCATTGGAAGTTTTGTAGTATTCCTTAATGACATTGAAATGATGCAGCTCTTATCAAATTCTAAGATAAATTTCTCTTGTTATGGACATAACATTTTTGGGGCTCTATACTTGTTTTTTTATCTTTTCCATATTGTTGACCTAGCATGACGCATGGATCTCCATGTGGCAATCAGAACCTATGTGTCATCACAAGCTGCGACCATGTCATCTGATTCATTTTCCCTGCCATCTTTCTTCTTCCCTAGCTTTCCATGCCATCATGACCCATTAAAACCTCGTAGATATGCCTATGTTAAACCTCATGCACTTTATCCTTTCGCAAATGGACATGATTGTCCCATCCAACTTGGATGTTAAAATATGAGTCATTCGCAGTGCCACCCACTTTATAATTGCATGTTCATGTTTCCTCACGTGAATAGGAAATATATGCCACCAAAACTTACACAAAGAAATCTCCATTGTTCGTGGTGATACCCCTTGCAATAAGGTACGTGCACCTCTAGTTGTGTGAATGGTTTAGATCTAACAATGGAAACTGCTCACGTTGATCTAGGAGATTCCCGATAGACCAAAATATGGTCTCATCCACTCAGCTCGACTTGGACGCAAACTAGGTACTCGACCCTACCACCTATGCACACATATGTTGTGGCTAGTCAATGTCACACCCCCTTGTCCACATGGCATGTGTTGGGCTCGTCTTAATTTTTTTTTTAATTTCAAATTTTCATAAATATGTAAAATTTTAATTCGCTAACAGGGTCTTATTACTAAATTATGCCTAGCATTTTCGCCCAAATTCTCTGATATTTATCTACCATTGTTGTTGATTGGCCATAGATTTAATACCTAGGCTCCATTAAAATATCATATGTTAAATAGAACCACGATTTTCATAAAAGCATTTCATCAAACACTTCCTATGCAAACTTTGATTTATGTTTGTAAATGTGGATTCTGAGCCATACAACCTCATTGTTGCAACCAAGAGATTTGATACCATTCTGTCACATCCGCATCCATAATTCTGACCATCGGAGGGGGTATCTACGAATTCAAGTTTCTAGATTTTTCCCCATGGGCCATAACATGAAATGATGATTGAGAAATGCATGTGCAAGTGCATAAATATTAAACATAGCAGAAATAAAAATCTATATACACATACATCATACATAAATAATATTCATGACAAGAATAAAATAAAATATTTTCATTTTTATAAACAAAGAGAATACTTATATTTTAACCAATAATATCCAAGCAATTGGTTGTGTAAGAGCGATTTTCTACCTAATCATAGGTATCAACTACAGATACCACCCCCAAGCATAGCTATGAGGCCACCAGGGTGAAGGAAACTCCTATAAGCTTCTCTCTCTCAACCCACAACCTATCTTCTCTCATGCTTTTCCAAACTTCCCACCTATGAGCATTTACATGGATCTCAGTCATCCCAACCATGTCGTTATTTTCTATTTCTCCACACAACATAAGGAAGGAATTTACCTTCACTACTCCATAGTTCCCTTTGTAAATTCAATCTCTTATAGTGCTTACCAATGTGTGCAGAAAGAGTCCAACCTGTTGTATGATGTTGAAGAACCCATGTAACATTAATTCTTGGATTCTCACTAATTCAGAAGTAGAAAAAACACAATGGGTAAGGTCCCTATCTTCCCCAGGCTCTATGCTCACCTACAACCATCGTCTTTCCTCTAATGTCTACAATTTCTCTTCATATTTCGAATTCCTGGTTATTTTCACAATCTGATAATTGGTAAAAATGGAGAGGACAACATGGAAACTCTATGTAGTGTAAAAATATGCTTGAGAATGACTAGCTGACTACAAAGGAGATGGGATAATGGTGAAAAGACAACTGAAATAACTTTTAACCATAGAAGAAAGAACTCTTACAACTATCATAAGAGTATATTCTTCCCATGCTTCCATAACTACATGAGAAGACTTTTCCCACCAACCTCACATCTGCATGCAATGATTGGATTTAATAGTCAAAAGGAAGTAAATGGGATCATTTAAGGCACATGGTAGCAAAAGGATGAGTTCTAAGTTTGACACTTGGAAATAAAGGATTAATCTCCCATAGGACCCCTTTCATCTTCCCCTCTAGTGGAATCATAGCCATTCTAGTTTTCTTTACATAGCCATCTTGGACCATTTTATTATTTTTCAAACATAATATTACATAGATTTCGAGTTAGCATGACTAGCTAACCACATGGCCCATATAGAAATATTTACTTTATACATGCCTAATCATTCGCTAGTCGATCCTTGGCCTTGAGCTTCGTACTAGCAGTCCATAATAGCATATTTACATCATTTGATTTAATACATTCCAAGTCAAAACTGGGGGTATTACAATTATAGTGAGGTAAATGATATTTATCTTAGTGTATATAGATATAGAAATACATGAATACAATGTGTAGATCGTGTATATAATACAACTAAATAAACATATGAACTCATCATGTTTGTTTATATCTTATATTACATGAGAGTATGGGAAGATGAAAAGATAGAGATAGTTAGTCAATATATTGTGCTTGTTGATATTTATAGTGCAACAATATATTGAGTTTCCCATCATGACAAGATCTATGTGCTCATGAAAAAAGTATGCACCAACATGCCATAAAAAAATTTAAGTGTGATCAAAATATAGAATAGTGTGGCTGGGTTGTAGCGTTGAAATTGTGTCGATGAGATACGGGCCTGTCCAAACTTACATGACCACTAACACAAACCCTCCTTATCCCAATTCCTCTAGTCAAGCATTTTGTTGATCTTTGACTCCTTGTGGGATCACAAACACATAGGCAATTGAGTCAATATTTGAGAGGGTAAGTAGATGGGGTCAAGAAAGGTTTGAGATAATATTTGTGAAGATAAGTGGCTAGGGTCAGGAAATAGTCCTTTGGAGGAGGGATCAAGTGTCCAATAATTGTGTTTGATTCGAAAATATATCATAGGCTTGAAGAACCAATGACCTCTTTGATAGAAATAAGGCAAACTAAATTCACCCATAGATTTTTTCATGATCTATTAAAGGAAACACTATACCTCAATTATTTTAGGAAGATTCAAAGGATTTAATGAAGTTTCTGAATATAACATTATTTTTAATCAAGGTTGAAAAAAAACATACTATATCATAGTGGTTAAGAGGTTTGGTTCATGATGACATATATGCACAAATATACCATGATCTTTATGCCAAGTTAGGTAGCCACAAGGGAGTTGTTGTCTTCTACTAATATAATGGTAGATTAGTTGTGAAGTGAGTATGCTTTCTAAATTGATTTTATGTTGATACAAATAAGAAAAAGAATTACGTTGGAGTACATATGAAAGCTAAGGGCCAAACTCACCTCACATGCGGTGGAAGTGAGTATTAAATCATTTTTTAAGCATAAAAAGTAGTTTCTAAAAATTATCATGAAAAAATAGTCACATAAATATGATAGGTGTCTATTTACAATTAGCAATTTATTATATCATTTTGAAGAGAAGATCCTGGAAAAAAGATCTTTTATTTTCTAGACTAAATAGTACTGATGGATACTTAGGTATCTACAGAAACAAGTTGATAGTTGTCTTTTTGTAAAATTGATGTGAATGATTAGTCATCAATGTGTAATATTTTGGAAGGGACAGATTTGATGAAGAACAAGATCAGTGTCATGTGATGATCGATCTATCATTGTATTGTTTTAATTCATTTTGAATAGAAATAATATGCTTTTTTTCCCTGGGAAAAAAAAAATTTATTATATCATTAAAAATTATTGGCTAGAAATACTTCATAATATTGGTTTCATATGATTTTTTATATACCAATTAAAATATAATTTATATATAAATAATATAAACATATAAATAAAATCTAAATAGTGTAGAAGTGAATTTACCAAAAGAAAACTAAACCTTGAGTAAGGTAGAATGCATATTCAACCCTTTACTATTTCCAGATGCAATAGATAAAGGTGGCATGCCCATGCCCATCTCCACAATCCAGCATTGTTGTCCACTTGGTGGGATGAATAACGATGATGCTCATCCCATTTAATGGAATCTATTGGATTTGGCCAAGCTTTTTTATTTTTTAAAACTTACTATATGAAGATGTTTCAAGTGTCCACTTAGTGGGATGAATAACAATGATGCTAATCACATCTCATGGGAATCTCTTGGATTTGGCTTTTTATTAAGAAAGTTAACTGAATGGGAGACGTACACCTATGTTGATTTAGATCACTAGAAAACGTCCAGATAGATAATCCAAAGTTCTTAGGCACGTTAATTACTAATAAAATAAATTACATTGATTAGAATGAAGAATAAAAGAACCACATAGTTTTCTAAAATAGAAGAGTGTGACTAGGTTATGGTGTTGAAGTTGTGTGATCTAGATATGAGTATGTCTAAATTTACATTAGTACATTTTATTTTATTTTATTTTTTCGCTTGAAGTTTTATTAGCCCAACTCCTTTAACATTGACTTAGCTTATATTTGACTTATTTTAATATCATAAGAGTATAGGGTAATTAAATCAATATTTGGAAGGATAATTAGTATAGGTTCATCTTAAATCCAAATCTATCATGTGTCAATAGGGATCAAATCCTTCAATGTGAAAACCGTTTTTAAAGTGCAAAAACTTGAGGAAAAGTTTGCACCTCAAGGGATTTGATCCCTATCAACCCATGATAGATCCAAAGTTAAGATGGATCTATGTTGGTGATAAAACTCTATTAGTTAAAATCATAAAAGATAAATGCCACCACGATTATAAAAATATATGTAAATTGCAAAGTTGCAAAGATAGACAATTTTCATAATATCCACATCAAGAATTAATTAAACATAGCCAAACCTGCATAGGTTGAGAGTGATATCAATTAGTAAATTAGATAATATACGACTTTTGGTTGAAAACAATAAGAACTTCATACAATATCTAAGTTTCATTAATTCTTTTAGTTTTAATTAATTGGAATATATATATATATATATCTTTGTTTTTGAAATTTATGTTAGGGTCGGTATTGTAATTTTTTTCCTTAATATTTTATTATTTTATTAGAGTGCCACGTGTCAACTCTACATTAAGCACATAATTACACATCTCCCTCATACTAAGCTATAGAAAGCGCCTCTCAACATAATCAATAAATATGGTTGAAAAAATTATGAGCCAATAGTTAGGAAGATAAATGAATGTTAAGGAGATAAGTGAATGGGATCATAAAAGGTCCTTTGGAGGAGGAGTGTTCAAACATTGTGTTTCATTCTAAAATATCATAAGCTCGAAGAACTAATAACCTCTTTGATATAGATAAAGTAAACTAAATTCACTATAGTTTGTTTTATGATCTAGTATAGGAAATTATTAACCTTCCTTAATTTAGGAAGATTCAAATGACTCTCAAGGTTTTTAAAGATAACATCATTTTTAAGTGATTTTTTTTAAATTATTAAGTGAAAATATTTGGTCTATGATGACATATATACATAAATATAATATTATTTATATCAATAAAAGTAAAAAAAATGTTTTTTTTCTTAATAATGTAATGGTTGATTTGTTGTTCAACTTTCCTTTTTCTTTGAAAATCTAAAAAATCATTAACAAAAATACTACATATTACCTCTTTCTCATATATATATCGACATAAGTATATATTTTTATTAAAATTAACTAAAATACAAAATTATATAAAAGTGAATTCGATAGAAAAAAAACCTTACCTACATAATGCCCATAAAGCATTTTATTATTTTCGAATATGTAATAAATATATACATAATGCCCATAAAGCATAAAGCATTTTATTATTTTCGAATATGTAATAAATATATACATAATGCCCATAAAGCATTTTATTATTTTCGAATATGTAATAAATATATATGGTTGCGTAAAATCCAACATAGTTGTCCACTGAGTGGGATGAACAACAATGATGCTCACCGCAATTTATGGGAAATATGTGCTTGTGGAGGAAACATCTCTTGGAATTGGCCAAGTTTTTTACTAAGAAAGCCTCATATCAAAACTTTTTAGGTTGGATTATATGAAGAGTACTTCCTATGTTGATTTACATTTTTAAAAAAGGTTCATAACAAACAAAGGTGATAGATAATCCAAAGGTATTAAACATATTAGGTAAGAACAAAAGTGAGTTGCATTGCTAGAATGGACAACAAAACAACCCCATAGTTGTTTAAATGGTATACATGATTGAGATGGAAAGATCCCTACCCATCTTTCAATTTACCTAACTTGTGAAACAAGACCTATGTAATGAGGATCAACTTTGTTGTTTCTCTCTTTTGTTCAAAACATTTGTTGGAGTTGCATTTACATAAAGCAAGTATGTGAGAGTGTAATGGTAATTGCGTCTTTGTCATAAAATAAACATGTTATTGTATAATGGCAATTCCAATAATTTTATGTAAAATGATTTCTTAATATAGACTTAATTTGACATATATGTTAGTGAAATAACACAATTATAATATAACAAGTTTAATTTGTTCCATCAATTTACATAAATCAAGTATGTGAGAGTGTAATGGTAACTAAGTCTTTGTCATAAAACAAACATGTGATTGTACAATGGTAATTTCAATAATTTTATGTCAAAAGATTTTTTAATATGAATTAATTATATATATAAATATAAATAATTATAAATAATAACAAGGTTAATTTATACAAATAGTTATTATGATAATTAATGTTTAATTTAATTCAAGTAAATGTAAAATTATAATTAATATTTAATTTAATTTAAGTAAATGTAAAATTATAGTGCAACAATATATTGAGTTTTATATCATGACAAGATCTATGTGCTCATGAAAAAAGTATGCACCAACGTGCCACAAAAAAATTTAAGTGTGATCAAAATATAGAATATTGTGGCTAGGTTGTAGCGTTGAAATTGTGTCAATGAGATACGGGCCTATCCAAACTTACATGACCACTAACACAAACCCTGCTTATCCCAATTCCTCTAGTCAAGGATTTTGTTGATCTTTGACTCCTTGTGGGATCACAAACACATAGGCAATTGAATCAATATTTGAGAGGGTAAGTAGATGGGGTCAAGAAAGGTTTGAGATAATATTTGTGAAGATAAGTGGCTAGGGTCAGGAAATAGTCCTTTGGAGGAGGGATCAAGTGTCCAATAATTGTGTTTGATTCGAAAATATATCATAGGCTTGAAGAACCAATGACCTCTTTGATAGAGATAAGGCAAACTAAATTCACCCATAGATTTTTTCATGATCTATTAAAGGAAACACTATACCTCAATTATTTTAGGAAGATTCAAAGGATTTAATGAAGTTTCTGAATATAACATTATTTTTAATCAAGGTTAAAAAAAAGCATACTATATCATAGTGGTTAAGAGGTTTGGTTCATGATGACATATATGCACAAATATACCATGATCTTTATGCCAAGTTAGGTAGCCACAAGGGAGTTGTTGTCTTCTACTAATATAATGGTAGATTAGTTGTGAAGTGAGTATGCTTTCTAAATTGATTTTATGTTGATACAAATAAGAAAAAGAATTACGTTGGAGTACATATGAAAGCTAAGGGCCAAACTCACCTCACATGCGGTGGAAGTGAGTATTAAATCATTTTTTAAGCATAAAAAGTAGTTTCTAAAAATTATCATGAAAAAATAGTCACATAAATATGATAGGTGTCTATTTACAATTAGCAATTTATTATATCATTTTGAAGAGAAGATCTAGGAAAATGGATCTTTTATTTTCTAGACTAAACAGTACTGATGGGTACTTAGGTATCTACTGAAACAAGTTGATAGTTGTCTTTTTGTAAAATTGATGTGAATGATTAGTCATCAATGTGTAATATTTTGGAAGGGATAGATTTGATGAAGAACAAGATCAATGTCATGTGATGACCGATCTATCATTGTATTGTTTTAATTCATTTTGAATAGAAATAGTATGCTTTTTTTTCGCTAGAAAAAAAATAAAAATTTATTATATCATCAAAAATTATTGGCTAGAAATACTTCATAGTATTAGTTTCATATGATTTTTTATATACCAATTAAAATATAATTTATATATAAATAATATAAACATATAAATAAAATATAAATAGTGTAGAAGTGAATTTATCAAAAGAAAACTAAACCTTGAGTAAGGTAGAATGCATATTCAGCCCTTTACTATTTCCAGATGCAATAGATAAAGGTGGCATGCCCATGCCCATCTTCACAATCCAACATTGTTGTCCACTTGTTGGGATGAATAACGATGATGCTCATCCCATTTAATGGAATCTATTGGATTTGGCCAAGCTTTTTTATTTTTTAAAACTTACTATATGAAGATGTTTCAAGTGTCCACTTAGTGGGATGAATAACAATGATGCTAATCACATCTCATGGGAATCTCTTGGATTTGGCTTTTTATTAAGAAAGCTAACTGAATGGGAGACGTACACCTATGTTGATTTAGATCTCTAGAAAACGTCCAGATAGATAATCCAAAGTTGTTAGGCACGTTAATTACTAATAAAATAAATTACATTGATTAGAATGAAGAATAAAAGAACCACATAGTTTTCTAAAATAGAAGAGTGTGACTAGGTTATGGTGTTGAAGTTGTGTGATCTAGATATGAGTATGTCTAAATTTACATTAAATTTACATTAGTACATTTTATTTTATTTTATTTTTTCGCTTGAAGTTTTATTAGCCCAATTCCTTTAACATTGACTTAGCTGATATTTGACTTATTTCAATATCGTAAGAGCATAGGGTAATTAAATCAATATTTGGAAGGATAACTAGTATAGATTCATCTTAACTCCAAATCTATCATGTGTCAATAGGGATCAAATCCTTCAAGGTGAAAACCGTTTTTAAAGTGCAAAAACTTGAGGAAAAGTTTGCACCTCAAGGGATTTAATCCCTATCAACCCATGATAGATCCAGAGTTAAGATGGATCTATGTTGGTGATAAAACTCTGTTAGTTAAAATCATAAAAGATAAATGCCACCACGATTATAAAAATATATGTAAATTGCAAAGTTGCAAAGATAGACAATTTTCATAATATCCACATCAAGAATTAATTAGACATAGCCAAACTTGCATAGGTTGAGAGTGATATCAATTAGTAAATTAGATAATATATGACTTTTGGTTGAAAACAATAAGAACTTCATACAATATCTAAGTTTCACTAATTCTTTTAGTTTTAATTAATTGGAATATATATATATCTTTGTTTTGAAATTTATGTTAAGGTCGGCATTGTAATTTTTTTCCTTAATATTTTATTATTGTATTAGAGTGCCACATGTCAACTCTACATTAAGCACATAATTACACGTCTCCCTTATACTAAGCTATAGAAAGCGCCTCTCAACATAATCAATAAATATGGTTGAAAAAATTATGAGCCAATAGTTAGGAAGATAAGTGAATGTTAAGGAGATAAGTGAATGGGATCATAAAAGGTCCTTTGGAGGAGGAGTGTTCAAACATTGTGTTTCATTCTAAAATATCATAAGCTCGAAGAACTAATAACCTCAATGATATAGATAAAGTAAACTAAATTCACTATAGTTTGTTGTATGATCTAGTATAGGAAATTATTAACCTTCCTTAATTTAGGAAGATTCAAATAACTCAAGGTTTTTAAAGATAACATCATTTTTAAGTGATTTTTTTTAAATTATTAAGTGCAAATATTTGGTCTATGATGACATATATACATAAATATAATATTATTTATATCAATAAAGGGAAAAAAAATTATTTTTTCTTAATAATGTAATGGTTGATTTATTGTTCAACTTTTCTTTTCCTTTGAAAATCTAAAAAATCATTAACAAAAATACTACATATTACCTCTTTCTCATATATGGACATAAGTATATATTTTTATTAAAATTAACTAAAATACAAAATTATATAAAAGTGAATTTGATAGAAAAAAACCTTACCTACATAATGCCCATAAAGCATTTTATTATTTTCGAATATGTAATAAATATATATGGTTGCGTAAAATCCAACATAGTTGTCCACTGAGTGGGATGAACAACAATGATGCTCACCGCAATTTATGGGAAATATGTGCTTGTGGAGGAAACATCTCTTGGAATTGGCCAAGTTTTTTATTAAGAAAGCCTCATATCAAAACTTGTTAGGTTGGATTATAAGATGTTAGGTTTGGATTATATGAAGAGTACTTCCTATGTTGATTTACATTTTTAAAAAAGGTTCATAACAAACAAAGGTGATAGATAATCCAAAGGTATTAAACATATTAGGTAAGAACAAAAGTGAGTTGCATTGCCAGAATGGACAACAAAACAACCCCATAGTTGTTTAAATGGTATACATGATTGAGATGGAAAGATCCCTACCCATCTTTCAATTTACCTAACTTGTGAAACAAGACCTATGTAATGAGGATCAACTTTATTGTTTCTCTCTTTTGTTCAAACCATTTGTGGGAGTTGCATTTACATAAAGCAAGTATGTGAGAGTGTAATGGTAATTGCGTCTTTGTCATAAAATAAACATGTTATTGTATAATGGCAATTCCAATAATTTTATGTAAAATGATTTCTTAATATAGACTTAATTTGACATATATGTTAGTGAAATAACACAATTATAATATACCAAGTTTAATTTGTTCCATCAATTTACATAAATCAAGTATGTGAGAGTGTGATGGTAACTAAGTCTTTGTCATAAAACAAACATGTGATTGTACAATGGTAATTTCAATAATTTTATGTCAAAAGATTTTTTAATATGAATTAATTATATATATAAATATAAGCAATTATAAATAATAACAAGGTTAATTTATACAAATAGTCATTATGATCATTAATGTTTAATTTAATTCAAGTAAATGTAAAATTATAATTAATATTTAATTTAATTTAAGTAAATGTAAAATTATTTAATCTAATTTTAAAATTTAATTAAATGAATAAAATGTTAGAGTTAGATATTAACATCATGAAGCTTATGCTAACCAATCAACCAACTAGTATTGAATTCTTTGAACCTCTTTATAA
The DNA here is from genome assembly GCA_027924585.1 of Larix kaempferi. Classification (NCBI taxonomy): domain Eukaryota; kingdom Viridiplantae; phylum Streptophyta; class Pinopsida; order Pinales; family Pinaceae; genus Larix; species Larix kaempferi. The sequence goes on along the minus strand of BSBM01000088.1, from coordinate 12,123,658 downwards.
AGTGTAGAACATTTAAATAATACAAGTAAGGAAACACAATGCATTATGTTTATTCATATCTTAAATAAAATAAGATTACAAATTGAAATTGTGGGAAGATGAGATAGTTAAAAAATTTATCATAGCTGTTGGTGTTTTTAGTGTGGTAGGTATAGCCTGAGTGGGATTAACAGTTAAGAATTTGTGTTTCCTCCTAGGAGGTCATAGGTTCAAATCCGGAGGAAGTAGGGTATCTACACCTTTGTAGACTTTAGCAGTTACATCGCTACACAGAAGGGGGTCCCTTGTCCCACAAACGAGGGGTCCTCATATATCAAATTCGTGTCTGGCTTGGTTTTGACCTTAAAAATAGATTATTATTATTATTATTATATTGAGTTATCCATTTATGACATGATTAGTGTGTTTATGACAAAAGTATGCATCAAGAAAGCACGAAAAGTTAAGTGTGATCAAAAGCTGGAATAATGTGACTAGGTTTTGGTGTTGGTGTTGTGTGATTGAGATATGGGCGAGTCCAAACTTACATGAGAACAGTAAAATAACTTTTTAACATGACCTCTCATTAACCTAACTCCTTCAGTCATAGACTTAGTTGATAATTGACTCTTTTCGAGATCATAAGATCATAGGGTAATTGAATCCATATTTGGGATGACAATTAGTATATAGGGCCAAAAAAAGGTTATAAGTCAATATTTGGAAACATAAGTGGATGGGGTTGGGAAAAGGTCCATTGGGGGAGGAATCAAGTGTTCAATAATTGTGTTTCATTCTAAAGTAGTATATCCTAGAAGAAGTAAATGTCCTCTATCGTAAAGATAATACGAACTAAGTTCACCTAGATATTTTTATGATTCGATAGAGGAAGTTATGGCCCTCAACTAATTAAGAGAATCAATTATTGAAGCTTCTAAAGATAACATTAATTACGTGTGAAGGTTTTTCCTAAAAAATATACCATTTCACATTGATTAAGAGGAGGGGTACATGGTCACATATAAGCTCCAATATAACATGATCCTTATTCCAATATAGGTAGCGACAAGGGAGTAGTACATTTGATCAACATAATGGTTGATTGATTGTAAGGTGAGTATGCTTGCTTACTCAACCTTCCCCTCTTTTTTTAGATTGTGCAAGAAAACAATTCCTTAACTTGCAGTACTACATAGTACATATTTCACATGCTTTCCTATATGCCCTTTGAAAAAGTCCAATATGTAACAATTGTTTCTAGTAACTCCTTCAACAACATAAAAACCCTCAAACCTTCTCTTGTATTAAAAAGAAAAACACAATGTGTTTTCGACTAAAATTACTAAATGTTGTGTGCAACAAAATTTCAATGAGTTAGAAAGTGGACAAACTCATATTTTCTAATGAAACTATTTTTTTGGTAGGAAATGTTTCACTTTAATATACTCATTTTATTTTTTAAATTCAACAGTTTTGGCCTTCTTAAAATGAACTAAAATATTTATGGGCAATGTTTCATGGTTAAAGTTTCCATCAATCAAGATGACCTATAACTTGTAGTAAAATTCCTACTAAATTTGGGAAAGAATTTTGATGGAAAAATGATTAAATTTATCTATTTATTAACTTATGACAAGTAAATTTGATGAAAGCAAATCATACCTAGAAAAACATGACATGCTCACAAAACATTTTTACTATTTTTACCAGGTTATGCAAAACTTATACAACTTGGGCCCTGGTAACTAAGACCAAAGGTCACCCAAACAATAAAAAATCATTGTTCATGAAACCAAGGAAATGGGGAAAACCTCGTGGGAAAAAAACCCCCTAAAAAATGGATAGCAGGGAACTCAAGCAGCCTTCACACCAAGTAGAGATATGAGATAGGAAAATCTCTTCTAAGTGAAAGACTTTGAAAAAAAATGTCTACAATATGCTCCTTTGTATGGCAGTAATGCAGTGTGTTGGTCCTGTTGTGCACTAGTTCCCTGATGTAGTGCATATGAACCTCAGTCTTCCATCTTGGATCATGGAAAACCTCTTTGAATGATTGTGGATCAGACCCGACCATCATGTAGCACCTCTCTAGGAGAAGTGGATCTATATGACATAGTGCAAGGTTTGCAACTTGATACTGAGATATGGTTCTTATATGGTCAAATGGATCCCCAACTATTTTCCCAGCAGCTTCTGGGACTTGTTGATCCCATTTTGGCTTTACCCATTGTGCCCTTGTATTGGGAGAAGGTGTTGGATATGGATCTAGATCTACTTCATATTCATAATCAACATCAAGATCTTATTCAACTTGGTCCTCATTAGAAGAGACATCATTATGATCTTCATCGGGTGCAAATGGAGTAGGAAGAGAATATGAAAAAAAGTGAGAGAATTCATATGCCTTTGAGGCATGGTTTGCAACACCTTTTGCTATTAGCTGCCCAGAAGAGATCTATGCAATATCAACTGTGTCAGGTCCAAAAACAACGTTCTTAGGTGAACCTGTGTGTGTCATTTGATAAATAGATAACAAGTTTGCTACCAAAGTAGGCACATACATAAAAAAAATTTAACTTTCCATGCTCTAGTTTTATTGTGCCCTTCCCTTCAACATATATCTATGAATTATCTCCCATGTGAATACTATGACCATCAGTGATATCTAGAGAAGAAAAATACCCTCTAGAGATAACCATGTGGTTGGAGGCTCCAGAATCTATGAGGAAGGCTTGTGATTGTGAGAATCCATCCTTCAGTGCATGGCATCTCTCATGATCATATGTCTTGCTTCCATAATCAGAATCCCTTGTACCTTATGGGAGGGAAATGTTGTGTTGTTCAAGAAGTTTGGTCATTTGATATATCTTCTTCTTCATGCAAGAACTCTCTGGATGGTTTCCTTTCTTGCAATAGGTACACTTGGTCTTCTCAAACCTCTTTTACTTATCCTTCTTGGAGTTGGAGGCTCCTTCTGATGGATTAGGCTTCTCCTTTGGATTGGATTTAGATTGCTTCTTATCCTTTCCCTTCTGCTTCCCTTTAGCATTCTCATTTATGGACTCCCCAACCATAAGAGCCTGATTCTTAGAGGGTTTCATGGCTCCCATTTGAATCAGTTTGTCTTGTTCTTGGATCAAGGATTCTGTGAATGCATCTAAAGAAGGAATTTTCCAATTAGGGATTTTCAATATCCCAGAGTGGAAGGTAGACACAAATACTAAAAATTCAGGGCCAATCTTGCTCAGGATGGATAACACTAGCTGCTCATCCTTCTTGTTAATTCCACATTGTTTGCACTGCATAATCAAGGACTTGAACTTTGAAAAGAAATGTTGTATGGTTTCAAAATTGCTTGGTTGAAGAGTAATTAATGCATTCTCCAAAACGTGGCCTCTCAGCTCGTCTTGCTTACCAAAGAGAGTTTCAAGATTTTTCTAGACCCCTTTGGGATTTTCAATCCATCAAGATGGAAGAGAAAATCTCTGGAGATGTGAATACACATCAAACCAAAAGCCTCATCTAACTTGTTCAGGTACTTTGATTTCTCAACAGCTTCCTGAGGTTCGACCTCCTTTCCCATGTGACCCTATACAAACTCTTGTTGCGCAAAACTATCTGCATATATTCCCTCCAATCTAGATAATTGAAGGGTTTCAGGATTCTTGGTGTCAAAGGAGCATTTGAATTCTCCATCTGTAGCTACTGAAGCGAATGCAAACTGCTATGGATGCTACTACTGCACTGAAAACTTCTCAAAATTCTATAGAAAAAACTCAAAACAAAGATAAACCAGGTATGTTGAGCATTGATACCATGTGAAATTATGTAACACAACAGATCATTTAGCTTGGGAAAATCTCACAGTGAAAGAATTAGCAAGGAAGAATAATTGCAGTGAAAACTAGCAAGAATTGAGCAGTAAAATAAAACATGCAAAGAAACTCAGATGTGCATCAAAAACTAGTGTCATATTCTATTAATATGTATAGTAAAATAATATAGTACACTAGAGAGAATTCGATTATCCAGGAGGAATTTGAATCCATGTTAGTCTAGCATAGGAATTGTCCCCACTATAGTGCTCCGATGGTGCCAAACTCAACTGGATGTCAATGAACTGAAGTTATTATCAGTTAATTGAGCATGCAAGGCGCATCAGTGAGTTATCCATGCAAAACAGTCTATAGAGGGTGCATTAGTTGACAATCAGTGGAAATCAGAGCTCAAACCCCCCACTACAGTCATGAACTCAGGTGGACTGAACCAGATCACTGAGTTAGCTCCTAAAATGTAGGGAACTAACTCTGCATCGCCTAAATTCATGCATGCATGGACTAAATTCATGCATGGAGGGTGCATCAGGTGGCAAATGAGGCCTGGATGACAACTAAACACCACTAGGGGGCCAACAACATCATCCAATACAAGGAAAGGGCAAATAATACTAAGGTGGACAAAGGTTAGAGTATTTGATTGTCCTAACACCAAGTTCTCCAAAATTGCACGTTCACATGCCCAAATAGTGGATTTTGGAATTATTTTCCAACTAGGATTCACTCCTTTTGGAATTTGGCCATAATACACTAGGGTTATCTGTGTTCCTAGACCACAAATACACCATAACAAATTCATCCCCAATGGAGCCCTCATCCAGTGACTAGTTAGACGAGTTCAAAAACCACTAATTCAAAATTTCTGTAAAATTGGAGCGGAATGAGCTTGTGCCCCTGACTTGATGTTCTATGGTATTCCCTAATGACATTGGAATGTCATAGGTCTCATCGAATTCTAAGATAAATTGCTATTGTATGGACAAAACAATTTGTGGGCTCCAAACTTTTTTTTCTAGCTTTTTTGTTATGTTGACATGACGTGACGCATGGCTTCCCATGTGGCAATCAGGTCTTACATGTCATCACAAGGTGCGACCATGTCATCTTCTTCCTTTGCCTCATCATATTTCTTCTTCCCTATCCTCACATGTCATCGTGACCTATTAAAACCTCATAGATCTATCTATGTTAAACCCCATGCACTTTATCCTTCCGCAAATGGACAAGATTGTCCCATCCAACTTTCAAGTTACAATTTGAGTCATTCGCAAGACCACCCACTTTATCATCACATGTTCATGTTTCCTCATGTCATATCTGCCACCGGAACTTGCACGAAGCAATCTCCATTGTTCTGGCAATGCCCCTTGAGATAAGGTATGAGCACCTCGAGTTGTGTGACTAGTGTAGATCTAACAATGGAAACTGCTCAAGTTGATTTAGGTCATTCTCGGTAGACAAAAATATGGTCTCATCCACTTAGCTCCACTTGGATTCCAACTAGGTACTCGACCCTACCACTTGTGCACACATATGATGCAGTTGGTCCACATCACGCCCCCTGTCCATGTGGCTTCTACACATCACAATTTTGTCCATGTGGCATGGGTGGGGTTCGTCTTAATTTTTTCTAAAATTTCATATTTTCGTAAATATGTAAAATTTTAATTTGGTAATAGGGGCTTATTAAGAAATTATGCCTAGCCTTTTTCCCCCATTTTGGAAATTTAACTGTTACATAACAAAATAAAATGTTTCCATAGATAACTCTACAAATTTTATTTTTTTTCCCAAATTCTCTCATATTGATCTACTATTGTTGTTAATTCACCACGGATTTAATACCTAGACTCCATTAAAACACCATCTGTTAAATAGAACCATTATTTTCACACTTCCCATGAAACTTTGATTTATGCCTGTAAGTGTGGATTTCGGTCCATACAACCTTGGTGCTGCAACCACGAGCTCTAATACCACTCTGTCACGTCCCCATCTATCATTTTGACCATAGGAGAGGGTATTTACGAATTCAAGTTTCTAAAATTTTCCCCATGGACCACAAAACGAATTGATGACTGAGAAATGCATATCAAGGAAAATTTTAAGAACTCTCCATAAATTTATATGAATAATAACTTGATGAATCCTCTTGGTAAGTACAATTTGTGTGTGTGTGTGTGCGTGTGTGTGTGTGTGTGTGTGTGTGTGTGAGAGAGAGAGAGAGAGAGAGAGAGAGAGAATATTTCATTGAAGTATAAATCTTTGTAAAATCTTAGCAAATCTTCACTACATTCTAGAATCTTTGTAAAATTTTGATGAATCTTTTACTGAATTATAAAATATTGCGAAGTCTTGACACTAAATAAAATTAAATTGGAAATATAGTGTATAGAAACTAAAATGTTCAATAAGTAGAATTGATTGGAATGTTTCATTAAAGTAAAAAATTGGATTGGTAACTATTTTTAATAATATAATAAAGAAATAAAAAGACTCTTAACATGGGAATGGAAAGAATCCTTTTCATAGAATTTACTGTGCTTATCTTAAAAAAAATAAATGGATCTTCTAAATACCATGGAGCTCCTCAAGCCCTTAAATAGGATTTACCACATGCAATACCATGGGTCACCCAAACCATGGGCCCATAAACAACCAATATTTAATTTTAGGGAAAACTATTTTAAAATATTTTAAAACATTTCTATATAAAAATTAGCCCCTTCAAAATTCAAAACCCTGTTATTTAGCCCATGGGAAAAGTTTCGCCCCTAAAATTTTTCTTGATGCATGTGCAAGTGCATAATATAAAGCATAGAAGAAATAAAACTCTTTCTACACATACATCATACCTAAATAAGTATTCATGACAGGGACAAAAACAAAATCTTTTCACTTTTATAGACAAAGAGAATGCTTATATTTTAACAAAGAAGATCTAAGCAACTTGTTGTGTAAGAGCGATTTCCCACCCAATTGTAGGTATCCGTTGTAGATACCACCCCCAAGAGAGATTATGAGTCAACCCACAACCCATTTGCCTCATGCTTAGCCAAACTACCCACCTCTCAACATTTACATGGATCTCACTCAGCCATCCTAGCCATGGCGCTCTTTTCTATTTCCCCACACAACAGAAGAAAGGAATTTCCCTTAACTACTCCATGGTTCTCTTAATAAATCCAACCCTTACAGTGCTTACCATTGTGTGCAGAAAGAGTCTAACCTGTTGTATGATGTTCGAGAACCCCTTGTAACATAAATTCATGGATTCTCAAGAATTCAAAAGTAGAAAAAACATAATGGGTAAGGTTCCTATCTTTCATAGGCTCTATGATCACCTACAACCATCATCTTTTCTCTAATGTTTGCAATTTCCCTTCATAATTTGAATTCTTTGTTATTTTCACAATCTAATAATTGGTAAAAATAGAGAGGGCGGCATGAAAACTCTATGTAGTGTAAAACTATGCATTAGAATGAGTGGTGGACTCCAAATGAGATAAAAGAATGGTGAAAAGACAATTCAAATAACTTCTAACCATAGAATAAAGGACTCTTACAACTGTCATAAAAGTATATTCATCACATGCTTCCATAACTACATGAAAAGACTTTTCCCACCAACCTCACATGTGTATACAATAATTGGATTTAATAATCAAAAGGAATTAAATGGGCTCATTTAAGGCACATGGCTGCAAAATGATGAGTTCTAAGGTTGACACTTGGCTATAGAGGATTTAATATCCCATAGGCCCCTCCCCCTCTAGTGGAATCATAGCGCTTCTATTGTTCTTTACGATTTTTCCAACATAATATTTACATTACTTTCAAGTTAATATGACAAGCTAAGCACATGGTCCATATACAAATATTTGCATTATACATGCCTAACCATTTACTAATCGATCCTTGGCCTTTAGCTCCATACTAGGAGTCCATACTAACATATTTACATCATTTACATAATTTGATCTAATACATTCCAAGTCAAAACTGGGGGTATTATAATTATTATGAGGTAAATAATATTTATCTTAACGTATATAGATATAGAAATAAATGAATACAATGTGTAGATCATGTATATAATACAACTAAATAAACTCACGAACTCATCATGTTTGTTTATATCATTTTTCTTTTTGTAATCTCCATAGAGAAATTAAATTAGTATACAAAAAATAGTACATGCATAGGAAAGTCTTGAGGTCTGAGAGCCGACAGTGGCTTCTCATCAGACCACAAAAACAAACTAAAGGCCTTTAACATTCTTCCCATACATGAAATATCATAACCAGGATATAAGAGAGGGTTTCCCATAGATGGGAGAACAAAAGAGTTGCAAGAAAGAATATCATCTAAGTGCTTGACACAAAAAGAGGGCCTCATATGGAAGTCGGTGTAAACAGTTAAACTAAAAACAGAGGAAGTACCAGTCTCATGACCTGAGCCCCTATTAACCATTCTAAACTTTGAGCAAAATAACATTAAAAGAGAATACCACATAATTACTTGAGGTTGCGGACAACATCTGCATCCTCACGATTTTCTTCCATTATGGGTCATCGTTAGTTCCCTGAGCTGGATGTGTTGTCTGAATCCATCTGTGTACGAAGCGGTTTAGTTTTCTTCTGGAGGGAGAGAATCACCAAGATCTTTTGCTCCACATGTTTGCATTTGTGACCGCTCATCGAAGCAATATTAGTCTTGTCACCAGGCATCAGAGGCTCCTCACCTTGCTGGGTACCTTGGTGCACCACAGGTTTGGATACTTGAGAGGTGATCGAAGAAGAGGTAGAATGAAGAATTGGAGTCGGGGAAGGAGAAGGGGAGGGATTATTCCCCTGAGAGAGATCCTATGATTGCATTAGGACCTGAGCAAGTGAATTCTTTACCAGCCAGTAATGTCTGCGCTTGACCCTTTCCCTTTGACTGACCATCTACTGTATCACCAATTCCTCCTCCCAGTCATCTAACATGGTTCTCAGATGCAATGGAACCTCTGTGACCATGGTTGCCTAAATTCCCAAGGCCTATGTCACCACGTCGAGGAGTGGCTCCTAAACGTCGAGACAGAATTTATGTCAAGCAAAGGAGTGTGGAACCTCTACAGTATCCAGACCAAGACCACGTATGATATAGACTTATCCCCCCAAAAAAAGAAGCATAGAAAAACCAGTTACCCGAGGTAAGGAGGATATTACATGCACTGAACGGGCGACCAACCAGACACAGAAGGAAAGAACTGACTGAATTTCCACTGCACAACCTCAAAACATGGTAACAAACCCTATAAAATAGCCTGGAAACAACATTCCAGGATGCCATAAATTCGCCCTGGGATGGAATGATTTCCATAGTACTAGAGCTAGCTCTACAGATTGCTTGAAAGACCAACCTCATAAAATATGAAGGCATCATTAAGGGTGAGTATTAAATTGCATGGCAGTTCGGTCGAGAAGGAGCCACGTGGTGGGGAGTGGTGGCTTCTCGAATCAACTCATCATACTCCTTGGGGTCCAGAAGATCACCCGCATCCGAGGCATGTTTGTTTATATCGTATATTACATTAGAGTACAAATTTTGGGAATATGAAGAGATAGAGATAGTTAGTCAATATATTGTGCTTGTTGATCTTTCTACTGCAACAATATATTGAGTTTTCTGTTATGATAAGATCTATGTGCTCTTGAAAAAATTATGCACCAACGTGCCACAACAAAATTTAAGTGTGATCAAAATCTAGAATAGTGTGACTAGGTTATAGTGTTGAAATTGTGTCGATGAGATATGGGCCTGTCCAAACTTACATGGCCACTAACACAAACCCTCGGTATCCCAATTCCTCTAGTCATGGATTTTGTTGATCTTTGACTCCTTGTGGGATCACGAACACATATGCAATTGAGTCAATATTTGAGAGAGTGAGTAGATGGAGTCAAGAAAGGTTTGAAACAATATTTGGGAAGATAAGTGGCTAGGGTCATGAAATGGTCCTTTGGAGGAGGGATCAAGTGTCCAATAATAGTGTTTCATTCGAAGATATCACAGACTTGAAGAACCAATGACCTCTTTAATAGGGATAAGGCAAACTAAATTCACCCATATGTTTTTTCATGATTCAGTGAAGGAAACTATGGACCTTAAAGGAGTTAATGAAGTTTCTAAAGATAACATTATTTCTAATCAAGGTTAAAAAAACATACTATGTCATAGTGGTGAATATGATTGGTTCATCATGACATATATGCACAAATATACCATGATATTTATGCCAAGTTGGGTAGTCACACAGGAGTTGTTGTCTTCTACTAATATAATGGTTGATTGGTTTTGAATCGAGTATGCTTCCTAAATCGATTTTCTATTGATACATCTTTTATTAATAAGAAAAGTAATTACATCAGAGTATATATGAGGGCTAAGGTCCAAACTCACCTCACATGTGGTGGAAGTGAGTATTAAATCATTTTTTAACTATAAAAAGTAGTTTTTAAAAATTATCATGGAAAAATAGTCACATGAGCATGATAGGTGTATATTTACAATTAACAATTTATTATATCATTAAAAAATTATGAACTAAAAGTACTCCATAATATTCGTTTTATATGATTTTTTATTGTAAGTTTTAGATTTGAAATTTTGCTAATAATTACTAATGATTGTCTAGCTTATCTAGAATTGTGTCAAGAGGAGGGATAGAAAAACCAGTTCTCTGGATGCTGCCTTTACTGATCTTTCCAAAGAAGAATTAGACTTTATTTCGGATAAAGAGTTGGAATTGGATAAGAGGATTTCTTTGGGGGAGGTTCAGTTAAGACATGGCTTGTCAAAACATGGGCCTGCCATTGGTGTTGCTAGGGGTGGTGATGGTCCGGTTTCGGTTGATGGGGCTTCAAATTATATTGACCTATCCATGCCTGCTCCCAGGCCTGATAAGGTTGAAGATTGTCTGTTATCTGTCGATGGGGTTGTACCTTATCATCCTTTATAGTGCCCATACTCTTCGTCGGAGGGTCTTAAAAGTGGGGAAAATTTGTCTGTGCCGAATGTTTCTGTTTGTGAGTCAGCTGAGATTTCATTAGAGAAACCTGTGGATGTGGTTGTCTCTGCTGTTCTGGGGGACTTGGGTATTAGGGAGAAGTTTATTTTAGAACCTCTTGATATTTATTCTAAAAACCCTTCTCGGGATTCCAATATTTTGCCTATTCCACCTAATTTTCAGAATGTGACGATAAGGAAGGCGAAGAAGAAGAAAAAAGTCACTGTACCTGGGAATTTGCAGTCTGATGGGTTGGTTTTTGAGAATTGTGGTGCTAATGGTGGTATTGTTTCGGGTCTTAGAGCACAGTTGCCCGGTGATGATAGTTCTTAATGTCTATCGTCTCATTGAATGTGCGTGGGTTGGGGGGGGGTATTAGGGCTAGGGCCCTTTCCAACCTTTTTTCTGATACTAGACCTGGTATTGTTTTACTACAAGAATCTATGTGCTCTGGAGCTGATGCTGTTTCAAAACTTGGCTGTATTTTACCCTTTTGGGAGATAGTTGCCGTGGATGCCTCTGGACAGTCCGGGGGGTTGGTTGTTGCCTGGAACCCTCAGTTATTTTCTTTCAAAGCTTACAGGACAGAGTGGGGAATTCTGTTGAAGGGTTTCTGCATTGGTTTGAACCTTTGTTTCTCGGTCTTCAATTGCTATGCCCCTTATTCGAACAGGCAGAGTTTTTGGCAATCCCTTTCTGGTTCTGGCCTTTTGAATGAAAGGGATCTTATTTTCGCAGGTGACCTAAATTTTACTTTGTCCCCATCGGAAATTTGGGGATGTAAAGCTAGACTTGATCCGTTGGCGGATTTTTTCAGTAATTTATTGTTGAAGCATGGACTTATTGACATTGAACCGGCAAAATTAAGTCCATCATGGAGCAATGGTAGAGGGGGTATTGAGGGTGTTCATAAATGACTCGATCATTTTTTGGTGAAGTTGTCTCTGTTAGAAAAGTTTCAAAAATATAGATCTTGGGTTCATGGAATTAAGATATCTGATCACTGGCCCATCTTTTTTCAGTTCGATGATTATGGGGGGAAATCTTTTGTTCCTTTTAAATTTAACCACTCCTGGTTGTTGGAGGAAGACTTCTGTAAGTTGGTAAAAGATTACTGGATTTCTGCGAATGTGGAAGGTGGGAATCCTTTAGATATTTTTTGTAATAAGATGCGCAATCTGAAAGGTGTTGTGAAGGAATGGGTGAAGCAGAAGAAGAAAGCTAATAGGATGGATTTGGCTTATATTGAAGATGAGCTTCAAAAGATGTATAAGGAAAATATGGAAGGTGAGGTGAGACTATCGGATTTTGATGTTGTTAAGCAACTTGAGAAGGAAAGAGATGCAATCCTGCTCAAGGAGGAGATGGAGTGGCGGTTAAAAAGCAGGGTTGTATGGATCAAACATGGTGATCAAAATACTAAGTTTTTCCATACTTTTGCTTCGGCTCGTCGGAATATGAATACTATATGGGAATTGACAAATGCTGATGGTGATTGTTGTTCTGGTGAAGAGAGTTTAAAGTTGGAAGCTGTCAGGCATTTTGGAAATGTTTATAAAGAGGAAGGTACTTGTGATCTGAGGGAACAGATCAAAATTGCTGAACTCTTTCCCAGGTTTTTTACAGATGAGGAGGCTGCTGCACTTGGGGAGGAGGTTTCGCTGGAGGAGGTGGAACATACATTGAAACTTTTCGCCGGCGAGAAAAGCCCTGGCCCGGATGGGTAGCCCGTGGAGATTTACACACATTTCTTTGAGATCATGGGCCCTGAGCTTTTACAGATAGTGGAACATACAAGATTACATGGATTCACTTCAGGTGCTTTGAACTCTTCCTTTGTTACTCTGATTCCAAAAAAAGGTAAGCCTGAACACTTTGGTGATTATAGGCCTATTTCCCTCTGCAATCTGGCTTATAATTTAGTTTCAAAAATCATTGCTCAGAGGATTAAATTGGCTCTCTCGGATCACATAACTGCGGAACAGTTTGGTTTTTTGCGCAATAGACAGATTCATGATGCTATTGGGGCATCTCAGGAATTGCTACATTCTATAAAGAGTAAGAAGATTAGTGCTATGCTGCTCAAACTTGATCTGGAAAAGGCTTACGATCGGATTAATTGGACTTTCTTAAGGCTTATTTTGATCCAAATTGGGATGCCCCCGTTGGTCATAAATTGGATCATGTCTTGTGTTAATTCGGCCAGCATTGCTATTCTGATAAATGGTTCGCCATCTTCCTTTTTCAAGTGTTCGAGGGGCATTAGACAAGGATGTCCTTTATCCCCTTTATTGTTTCTTTTGGTGGTGGATGCTCTCAGCAGGATGTTAAATTTTGCCAAACAGGAGGGATTGCTGAAAGGTATTGCTTTGGGGGTAGATTGTGTTTTAACACATCTGATTTTTGTGGATGATTTTTTGTTAGCTGGAATGGCTTCTGTTGCAGAATGGAGAGTTTTCAGGAATATTTTGAATTGTTTTTGTCGCATTTCTGGGATGAAGATCAGCCTGTCAAAGTCAAATTTTTATTACCATAATGTGGTTTCAGATATGAGAAATGATATTGTCTCTATTATGCCTTACAGTTGTCATCCTTTAGAAGATGGTTTCAAGTATTTGGGTTTTTTCTTGAGACCCAATAATTATCAGATCAAGGATTGGTGGTGGTTGGTTTGAAAATTTGAGACTAGGATCTCACATTGGGCGTTTTGATTACTTTCGATGGGAGGCAGACTAACTTTGGTCAAGGCTGTTCTGATAGGTATCCCTGTATATTGGTTTTCTCTCCTTGAGGTTCCATCTCATATTTTGAATATTTTAAGGAGACTGATTTTTAATTTCTTGTGGACCGGTGGTATGGATAGAGCATCTTTGGTGATGACGAGTTGGGAGTCGGTCTCTAGACCTGAGCTATTTGGTGGCTGGGGGATTAAGGATCTTAAATCTTTCAGCATTGCACTTAGAGAAAAAAGTTTGTGGCAGTGTCTTTTCAATCACAATCCTTGGTCTAAGATATCTTTTGTGAAATACATTAACATGAATTTGGTAGAGTGGATCAAAATGGAGATGCCTTTGGTTTCTGTTTGTTCTCCTTTATGGCGAGGTCTGTTAAAAGTCTCGGGTTGGATCATTCGAGACTTGAGATGGCATGTTGGCAACGGGAAGACCATCAGGGTTGGGAAAGACTTCATTCTGGGTATTAATGAACCTGTCTGTCTCTCAAATAGGATTCTGGATTATATTAATATATATGGTCTATCTCTCCTTCATTGTATCAGGAATGCATATGGACAGACATATTGGTTACAATCTTCTGATCTGGGATTGGTTGGTGAAGACGCTATCTCATGGGACTCATTTATTAGTTCTCTTGGTTCGGCTGGTATATATATATCAGAACAAGAAGATAGATTGTTGTGGTGTGGGAATGATAAATATGGTATTGTTACAGCAAAATCCACTTATGCCAGGATTATGCAGGCGAAGTACATATTCCCACAACACTGGTGGTATAAAAAGATTTGGAAGTGGAATATTGCTTTAAAACACAAATGTTTTTTATGGCATACTTTACAAGGTACTCTGAAAACCTGGGATAATCTCTCTAAGCGTGGATGGAAGGGACCAAATTGGTGTATTTTATGCAAGGAAGATGTCGAGTCTATAAATCATCTGTTTGTTTTCTGCTCCTTTGGAAAGAAAGTGTGGGACCTTTGCAGTTCAAAGATGGCTTGCTTCAAGTCATGGGATCAGATTGATTTTGGGGGGGCCTTGTTGAATTGGTCTCGTGATTCCAGTGTCACTATACAGCTCCCTGTATTTATTACTTGGGCTCTTTGGTATTTCAGAAATTTGTGTACTTTTCAGGATAAACTACCGGATGTTGTTGCTTGTGGTCTTCTTGCTATTAAATTAACTCAACTGTATTATGAAAATATTGCACCTGTGGTGGAAAGAAGGATTGGATCGTTTTCTTTTTTGGTTAACAAACCTACATTGTTCTTTGATGGGGCGGCTCAGAATGGGTTGTGTGCTGCGGGTGGTATTATTTTTCTGAATATGGATCATTATTATACCCTTCGGCTAAACTGTGGAAATGGCAGTAATATGAAAGCGGAACTATTAGCACTGTGGTGTGTTCTAAAGTGCGCCAATATTTTTGGGTCAGTTAATGTTATGGTTTATGGTGATTCACGGGTCACAATCAAGTGGGAAGTCAAAGAGTTTGACATAAATGTTATTACACTTTCTCACTGGTGTAGGAGGACTAGATTGGAGATTGACAAGTAGGATCAGATCTCTTTTGCTCATATTTATCGTGAACACAATGAACAGGCTGATAACTTATCAAAGAAAGCTTTATCTGGAATTGAAGTTTTTCTCCATTGGGAGGAGTAGCTGGATTCTAGTTTGCAGGAATGTGGTGAAATGCTCTTCTTCTAAGAATGTTATTTGTCAATTTTGATTATATCTTTGTAAGGACTCTGTCCATTCTGAAATGTTCAGTCAAGACTGAATTTTTTTGTAAATTATGATATGAACTTTGAGATCACGGATGTGATTATCCAGATAGTACCTTTTTTTTTGAAGAAGGTGAAGATCATTGTACTATTTGATTCAATGAATATCAATAGTACATTTTTTTTCGGTTGAAAAAAAATCAATTAATAAAATCATTTATATGTATATTAAAAATATAAACATATAACTAAAATATAAATAATATGTAACTAATCTATGGAAAAAAAAAACAATATGTAACTAAAATATAAATAGTGTAGAAGCGAATTTAGCAAAGGAAAACTAAACCTTGAGTAAGGTAGAATGCGTGTACAACCTTTTACTATTTTCAGATGTAATATAGAAAGGTGGCATGCCCATAAAGCCTTTAGTATTTGGATCTAAGAAATAGATGGTTATCCACAATCCAGCATTGTTGTCCACTTGGTGGGATGAATAACAATGATGCTCATCCCATTTAATTGAATCTATTGGATTTTGGCCAAGCTCTTTTATTGTTTAAAACTTATTATATGAAGATGTTTCAAGTGTCCACTTAGTGGGATAAGTTTTTTATTTTTATTTTTAAAACTTACTATATGAAGATGTTTCAAGTGTCCACTTAGTGGATGAATAACAAATGTTAATCACATTTCATGGGAATCTCTTGGATTTGGATTTATATTAAGAAAGCTAACTGAATGGGAGACGTACACCTATGTTGATTTAGATCTCTAGAAAACGTCCAGATATATAATCCAAAGTTGTTAAGTACATTAATTAATAATAAAATAAATTGCATTCACTAGAATGAAGAATAAAAAAACCACATAGTTTCCTAAATTGTACACATGAGGTAGATGGAAAGATTACCACCCATCTTTCAATAAAACTCCACATATGCATATAGGAACATCTTTGTTGTTTCTCTCTTTTTGTTTGGACCAGCTTTGGGTTGTTTCTCTCTTTTTGTTTGGACCAGCTTTTGGAGTTGGAGATAAGCAAGTTTATGAAGGTGTGATGGTAACTAAGCTTTAGGAAGCATGTCAATTTATGTGAAACAATGTGTTAATATCATCTTAATCTAATAGATATGTTAGTAGATTAAAACAACAATTATAACAAAGTTTAATTTGTATACATACTACTGAGTTTAATTTTACACATAATATAATTAATAATATTTAAATAAAAATATTTAACTTAATTGAAAATTTATTAAATGAATAAGCTGACTCTACAATAAACTTTATGATGCTTTTTTTCACAATCAATACAACAATCGGTGAAGTATTTGAATTCTTTTACAATGTGTAGAACATGTAAAGAACTAAAGAAACACAATGTATGATGTTTGTTCATATTTTAAATTATATAAACTTACAAAGAAACCAAGGAGATAAAGATAGTTAGATAATTTATTATGATTGTTGATATTTTGTGAAAATGTATTGAGTTATTATGTAATGTTGCAAAAGTATGCACCAAGATAGCATGACAAAGTTTAAGTGCAATCTAAAATAGAATAGTGTGACTAGGTTATGGTGTCGAAGTTGTGTGATTTAGATATGAGCATGCCTAAACTTACATTAGCATGTTTAATTTAATTTAATTTTTTCACTTGAAGTCTTATTACCCCAACTCCTTTAACGTGGACTTAGTTGATATTTGGCTTATTTCAATATCATAAGAGCATAGCATAATTAAATCAATATTTGGAAGGATAACTAGTTTAGACCCATCTTAACTCTATATCTATCATGTGTCGATAGGGATCAAATCCTTCAAGGTGAAAACCTTTTTTAGAGTGCAAAAACTTGAGAAAAAATTTGCACCTCAAGGGATTTTATCCCTATCATCCCATAATAGATTCAGAGTTAAGATGGATCTACATTAATAATAAAACTATATTAGTTAAAATCATAAAAGATGGATGCCACCACAATTATAAAAATACATGTAAATTGCAAAGTTGTAAATATAGACAAATTCCATAATATGCATATCAAGTAATTAATTTGACATAGCCATACTTGCATAGATTGAGAGTGATATCAATTAGTAAATTAGATAATATACGACCTTTGGTTGAAAACAATGAGAACATCATACAGTATCTAAGTTTCATTAATTTTTTTTTATTTTTAATTAATTGAAATATACACATCTTTGTTTTAAAATTTATGTTAGGGTCGACATGGTAACAAACCCTGTCAAATAGCCTGGAAACAACATTCCAACAGGCCATAAATTCTCCCTGGGATGGAATGATTGCCATAGTATTGGAGCCAACTCTGTAGATCACTTGAAAGACCAACCTCATAAAAGTCGAAGGCATCATTAAGGGTGAGTATTAAATTGCATGGTGGTTCGATCGAGAAGGAGCCATTTGGTGGGCAGTGGTGTCTTCTTGAATCAACTCGTCGTATTCCTTGGGGTCCGGAAGATCACAGGCATCCGGGGCATGTTTGTTTATATCTTATATTACATGAGAGTACAGATTTTGGGAAGATGAAGAGATAGAGATAGTTAGTCAATATATTGTGCTTGTTGATCTTTCTACTACAACAATATATTGAGTTTCCTTTTATGATAAGATCTATGTGATCATGAAAAAAGTATGCACCAACGTGCCACAACAAAATTTAAGTGTGATCAAAATCTAGAATAGTGTGACTAGGTTGTAGTGTTTAAATTATGTCGATGAGATATGGGTCTGTCCAAACTTACATGACCACTAACACAAACCCTCGTTATCCCAATTCCTCTAGTCATGGATTTTGTTGATCTTTGACTCCTTGTGGTATCACGAACACATATGCAATTG
This sequence comes from Larix kaempferi, assembly GCA_027924585.1. NCBI lineage: Eukaryota > Viridiplantae > Streptophyta > Pinopsida > Pinales > Pinaceae > Larix > Larix kaempferi. Next base: position 12,105,463 of record BSBM01000088.1, on the reverse strand, counting down.
AGTCAATATTTGAGAGGGTAAGTAGATGGGGTCAATAAAGGTTTGAAACATTATTTGGGAAGATAAGTGGCTAGGGTCATGAAATGGTCCTTTGGAAGAGGAATCAAGTGTCCAATAATAGTGTTTCATTCGAAGATATCATAGGCTTGAAGAACCAATGACCTATTAATAGGGTTAAGGAAAACTAAATTCACCCATATGTCTTTTCATGATTCAATGAAGGAAACTATGGACCTCAAAGGAATTAATGAAGTTTCTAAAGATAACATTATTTCTTATCAAGGTTTAAAAAAACATACTATGTCATAGTGGTGAATAGATTTGGTTCATCATGACATATATGCACAAATATACCATGATATTTATGTTAAGTTAGGTAGTTACAAGGAAGTTGTTGTCTTCTACTAATATAATGGTTGATTGGTTTTGAAGGGAGTATGCTTCCTAAATTGATTTTCTGTTGATACATTTTATTTAATAAGAAAAGCAATTACATAAGAGTATATATGAAGGCTAAGGACCAAACTCACCTCGGTAGAAGTGATTATTAAATCATTTTCAACCATAAAAAGTAGGTTATTAATAAGAAAAGTAATTACATAAGAGTATATATGAGAGCTAAGGGCCAAACTCACCTCACATGTGATGGAAGTGATTATTAAATCATTTTCAACCATAAAAAGTAGGTTTTACACATTATCATGGAAAAATAATCATAATAGTCACGTGAATATGATAAGTATTTATTTACAATTAGCAATTTATTATATCATTAAAAAATTATTAGCTAAAAGTACTCCATAATATTCGTTTTATATGATTTTTTATATATCAATTAAAAAAATCATTTATATGTATATTAAAAATATAAACATTTAACTAAAATATAAATAGTGTAGAAGCGAATTTAGCAAAAGAAAACTAAACCTTGAGTAAGGTAGAATGCATATACAACCTTTTACTATTTCCAATGTAATAGAGAAAAGTGGCATGCCCATAAAGCCTTTGACTATTTGGTTCTAAGAAATAGACGGTTCTCCACAATCCAACATTGTTGTCCACTTGTGGGATGAATAACAATGATGCTCATCCCATTTAATGGAATCTATTTGGCGAGCTTTTTATTTTTTTAAACTTACTATATGAAGATGTTTCAAGTGTCCACTTAGTGGGATGAATAACAATGTTGTTAATCACATCTCATGGGAATCTCTAATAAGCTAACTGAATGGGAGACGTGCACCTATGTTGATTTAGATCTCTTGAAAACGTCTAGATAGATAATCCAAAGTTGTTAGGCACATTAATTACTAATAAAATAAATTGCATTGACTATAATGAAGAATAAAACAACCACATAGTTTCCTAAATTGTACACATGGGGTAGATGGAAAGATTACCACTCATCTTTCAATAAAACTCCATATATGCATATAGGAACATCTTTGTTGTTTCTCTTTTTGTTTGGACCAGCTTTTGGAGTTGGAGATATATAAAGCAAGTCTATGAAGGTGTGATGGTAACTAAGCTTTAGGAAGCATGTCAATTTATGTGAAACAATGTGTTAATATCATCTTAATCTAATAGATATGTTAGTAGATTAAGATAACAAATGTAACAAAGTTTAATTTGTAAACATGGTTCCATAGTTGTTACTAAGTTTAATTTGTATAGTTTCATAGTTGTTATTAATTATTATTTTTTTGTAATGCTGCAAAGATCTATTAAGCTAGAAGTAAAAATACAGTAATAAGTACAATCTGAGGTGGCCTAAGAAAACCATGAAGAACTGAGAAATCTAGGTAGTTCTGATTGGAATTATACAAAAAATCCTGCTCAAAGTTGAGGAAACAAGATAAACCAAGAGAGACTGCATGTCCATGGAAACAATGAAAATAAACAGTGGCAATGTAGCAAAAAAAATAAAAAATAGCTTGAGGACCTCCTTATCAGTGAGCAGTAGGTGCCTCAGCATCAGAGGGGGTCTCCTCAAGGATCAGACAACTGTAGCAGGCAGTGTCCTCCACGTCATCGAGATGCGGCAGAGAGTTCTTCCCAACTGGTTGAGTGACCTTCGTTGCTGGCGGAGTGACCTTCATTGTTGGCGGGGTGACCTTCGCAGCTGGCCGAATGTCCCTCATCGGGAGCTTAACAGGTAGAGGAGTTGTATTCCTGCAACCAAAATCAGAGTTGTCCTTTTCATTGCGGGTGCACTTGGCCAAGATCAGGCCCAGGGTGGAGGGAATGGGGAAGGAGGGCTGGACCGGCTCCTTACCATTTTGTAAAACTAGAACTTGCTACGGGGATGGACTAGACCAGGACCTACGAGAGCGTTCAGATTGTTGCCAACAAGATTGACCAAATTGCTAAGCGTCGCCATGGTTCTGACCACCAGCACATGAGCGCTGCTCTCGGGCCGAAAAACACGTCGGAGGTGGCGGGTGGGTGCATAAGCATCCCAGTTGAGGGTTCTTTCTAGACTACTCAGGGTGGCGTCCATGTTGGGTAGAGTGGCACTAAGGGTGTGTGTGGCGTGGCTCGTCGTGGCCCAATTGGACACCGTGTCTTCCATAAGCTCACCGATCATATTATTCAACAACCAGTATGGTTCCCATGGCTGAGCCTGATTTCCCATGGTGAGGTTGTTGGCAATAATGCGGGCCTCCCAATTGTCAACCACCAAGCGAACAAGGATAGAGATCTCGGTGTTATAACCCTTCCGGGTTTTCCCACCTTCTTGGGACTCTGTCTTCTTTTTACCGCGGGGTCCTTTGGGCCGCCCCATGAATTCAAGCTGGAGCCCGAGGAAGGTGGTTGCAGGGGGGGCTCATGAAGCACAGGAGCAGGGTAGCAAGGACTCGTAGAGCAGAGGATCCAGGGGAACGCTGGGAAGAAGGGAGAAAGTGCAGAGGGGAAAAAGCGTGGGCATGGTTGAGAGCCGAGCCCATGTGTAGGTGAAGGGACAGAAAAGTCTCGCACGGGTGAGAGCCATGGGGGGAGTAAGCGTGGCAGCCAGTCCAGGCTGGTGGAAGGGATGGAAAAGGCTGAGGATTTAATGCCTTGAGCAACTCGACGTCGCTTCACTTGAGGGCCTGACGCCAACAATTATACATGTTTGTCTAGCTTGCTCCAGCCCATGTGTCATGCCAGGCCTGATCCTCGTGGCGTGATCCTCGTGCCAGGCCTGATCATCACCACCTGCATCCGGGGATAGTTGTTACTAATTATTAGATTATAGTATAATAAATAATATTTTATATAAAAATGCTTAACTTAATTGAAAAATTACTAAATGAATAAGCTAACTCTACAATGAACATTATGATGCTTTGTTCACAATCAATCCAACTATTGGTGAAGTACTTGAATTCTTTTACAAAATGTAGAACATGTAAATAACATAACTAAAGAAACACAATGTATCATGTTTGTTCATATTTTAAATTATATAAACTTACAAAGAAAACAAAGAGATAAAAATAGTTAGATAAATTATTATGATTGTTGATATTTTGTGAAAATGTATTGAGTTATCATATATGACAAGGCTTATATTACAGTCGCAAAAGTATGCACCAAGATAACATGACAAAGTTTAAGTAGAATTTAAAATAGAATAGTGTGACTAGGTTATGGTGTCGAAGTTGTGTGATTTAGATATGAGCATGCCTAAACTTACATTAGCACATTTAATTTTATTTTATTTTTTCGCTTGAAGTCTTATTACACCAACTCCTTTAACATGGACTTAGTTGATATTTGACTTATTTCAATATCATAAGAGCATAGGTTAATTAAATTAATATTTGGAAGGATAACTAGTTTAGACCCATCTTAACTATGAAACTATCCTGCATCGATAGGGATCAAATCCTTCAAGGTGAAAACCTTTTTTAGAGTGAAAAAACTTGAGAAAAAAATTGCACCTCAAGGGATTTGATCCCTATCAGCCCATAATAATTCAGAGTTAAGATGGATCTACATTAGTGATAAAACTATATTAGTTAAAATGATAAAAGATGAAAGACACCACAATTATAAAAATACATGTAAATTGCAAAGTTGTAAATATAGACAAATTCCATAATATCCATATCAAGTAATTAATTTGACATAGCCACACTTGCATAGATTGAGAGTGATATCAATTAGTAAATTAGATAATATATGACCTTTGGTTGAAAACAACGAGAACATCATACAGTATCTAAGTTTCAATAAAAATTTTAGTTTTAATTAATTGCAATATACACATCTTTGTTTTAAAATTTATGTTAGAGTCGACATTGCAATTTTTTTACTTAATATTTTATTATAGTGCCACGTGTCAGCTGTACATTGAGCATGGGACTGCACTTCTCCCTCATACTGGGCTATAGAAAGCACATCTCAAGACAATTAGTAAATAGGGTTGGAAAAACATATGATTTAGTCGTTGAGAAGATAAGTGGATGGGATAATGAAAGAGTCATGTGGAGGAGGAATCAAGTGTTCAAACATTGTATTTCATTCTAAAATAGCATAGCCTTGAAGAACTAGTGACCACTTTGATATAAGATAAAGTAAATTAAATTCATTATATTTTTGTTATGATACGAAGATTCAAATGATTAACAATATTTCTAAATGATGTTTTTTTTTAATTACCAAAAGTTTGGTTTATAGTGATATACATGCATAAGTATAATACTATTTATATCAATGAAGGTAGCCACAAAGCAGTAATTGTTTTTTAATAATATAATGGTTAATTTGTTGTTTAACTTTCCCGGGTTGTTGGAGAATACTCGATAAAAGTACATCTCTTTTTCATTGGTATGCCAGAATTCTGGAGGAAATTAATAGGTTATGCACAATATCCTTCGAACACATCTACAGACAACATAATGCTTTTGCTGACAAACTCTCGAAGCAAGCCATGTAGAGTGAAGAAGGGGTTATTTTGTGGGACGAATTTCAACAAAATCACATATCGGACTGTGGAGTTGTTAAAACTTTTGAGCTCTAAAGTCTATATCTGTTTTTTTATAGCTGCATGTTGTTTATGCATAATTTTGAGGAGATTCAGTTTTTGTATTTGTATAGTTCTCTCTTCTTTCGGATTTCCCAAATCTTGTTTTTTTCGTGATCCAGATATAGCTTTGACAAGCTTGACAGGCTTGTAGTCTACTTCCTAGACTCAACTTCATGTACTATTTGATTCAATCTGAATATCAATAATATGATTTTTTTCCGCTGAAAAAAAAACTTTCCCCACCCCTTTTATTTATGATAAAAATCTAAAAAATCATTAACCAAAAATACTACATAGTACTCCTTTCATAGACTTTCCTACAAAGTCATTATATATATTTTACACTTATTTCATAGATATAAAACTTTTCTCATATTAATAAAAACACATTATATTTTTATTAAAATTATTAACTAAAAATAAATAAAAGCGAATTCGGTTGGAAAAAATCTAGTGAATTTGATGGAAAAACCCCTTACCTACATAATGCCCATAAAGCATTTTATTATTTCGAATGTGTAATAAATATATGCATAATGCCCATAAAGCATTTTATTATTTTCGAATATGTAATAAATATATATATGGTTGCGTAAAATCCAACATAGGGAAGGATAACAATGATGCTAACCGCATTTTATGGGAAATATGTGCTTGTGGAAGAAACATATCTTCGAATTGGCCAAGTTTTTTTATTAAAAACATCTTTTGGAATTGGCTAAGTTATTTGATTAAGAAACATCTCTTGAAATTGGCTAAGTTGTTTTATTAAGAAACCTTGATATCAAAATATGTTAGTTTGGATTATATGAAGAAAACTTCTTATATTGATTTAGATTTTAAAAAATATTCATAGAGAAACAAACATGGTGATAGATAATCCAAAGGTACTAAACATATTAAGTAAAAATAAAAGTGACTTCTATTGGGTAGAATGGACAACAAACAACTCCATAGTTGCATAGTTGTTTAAATGGTATACCTGTTTGAGATAGAAAGATCCTTACCCATCTTTCAGTTTACCTAATTTGTGAAACAATACATTTGTAATGAGATCAATTTTGTTGTTTCTCTCTTTTTGTTTGAACAATTTGTTGGAGTTGCATTTACATAAAGCAAGTATGTGAGATAAAGCAAGTAATTGTGAGAGTGTAATTGTAATCAAGTCTTTGTCATAACATGTGATTGTATAAGGGTAATTCCAATAAAAAGATTTCTTAATATGGACTTAATCTAACATATATATTAGTATATTAACACAATCATAAATATAAGAAATTTAATTTATATACATAATCATGGTGATAAACCATATTTAACTTAATTTAAATAAAATATAAAAATATTTAATTTAATTTTAAATTTTAATTAAATAAATAAAACTTTATAATTAAATGTTAATATCATGAAACTTATGTCAACTAACAATTCAATTAGTATTGAACTACTTAGTCCCTTTACAATGTGTATAGCATTTAAATAATCTAGTTTTTAAATTTAATTAAATAAATGAAAGTTTATAATTAGACGTTAACATCATGAAACTTAAGTTAACCAACAATTCAACTAATATTGAACTATTTGAACCCATTTACAACCTATAAAACATTTAAATAATATATCTAAGGAAACACAACTCATCATGTTTATTCCTATCTTAAATCAAATAAGATTACACATTGTGGAAAGATGAGATAGAGATAGTTCGAAGTTTTATAGTAGATGTTGGTTTTTTTAGTGTGATAGTATATTGAGTTGTCCATCCATGACATGAATAGTGTGTTTATGATAAAAGTATGCATTGAGAAGGCATGAAAAAGTTAAGCACGATTGAAAGCTAGAATAGACTGGCTAGGTTCTGATGTTGGTGTTGTGTGATTGAGATATGGGCAAGTCCAAACTTACATAAGCACACTGAAATATTTTTTTGACATGAACTCTCATTAACCTAATTCCTTCAATCATAAACTTAATTGATAATTGACTCTTTCTGAGATCATAAGAGCATATGGTAATTGAATCAATATTTGGGAGGACAATCACTAGATAGGGCGAGAAAGAGTTCCAAGTCAATATTTGGGAAGATAAGTGGATGGGGTTGAGAAAATGTCCATTGGGGAATGAATCAAGTGTTCAATAATTGTGTTTCATTCTAAAATAGTATATGCTAGAAGAAGTTAATGGCCTCTTTCATAGAGATAAGATTAACTAAGTTCGCTTAGAGATTTTTTATGATTCGATTGAAGAAGCTATGGGCCTCAACTACTTAAGAGAATCAATAACTTACTGAAGCTTCTAAAGGTAACATTAATTATGTGTGAAGGTTTTTCCTAAAAAACTTACCATTTCACATTGATTAAGAGGAGGGGTACATGGTCATATATAAGCTCCAATATAACACGATTCTTATTCCAATAGAAGTAGTGACAAGGGAGTAGTACCATTTTATTAACATAATAGTTGATTGATTGTAAGGTCAGCATGCTTACTTATTCAACCTTCCCCTTTTTTTTCCTTGTGCAAAAGGGTGAAAACATGAAGTTGGGAAACAATTTTGGCTTATTTCTGACAAACAAAACTGCTAAATTTTATGTTTTTCAACTTCAACCTCTTCAAACCCATATCTCCCTTAGGAATTTCAACTTGAAGTAAACACAAAGGTTTTAGAGAATTGAATTAGCTTTCTACTCGTATTTTTTTTAATTTTTTTTATGGACATATCGTGGGACAAATGTGTCGTCAACCAACGGCATATACTTGAAAAGTTTAGGTACAGATAATGAGTGACCTGTGTTGACAACGTTTTTTTATAGATGGTTATTCATTTTAGGGGAAAAAATTGTAGGCTCATAATCTACACACACTAAAATTGATCCTGGACTATATTTTGAGTTCTTTAAGACTTGGGAACTATTTTTTATTATTTATCGAAACACCATATGTTCCAAAAATGGTACATTATCGACACATGTTTTTGTCTTCGTATTTTCTTTCAAATGTAACTCTTATCAAACAAACTAAAACCAACCCATTTAAGAGGACACTTCAAGGAACATGCTTCTATTTTTTCAAATTTTTTGGCTTCGTCATTGTGATGATATTGAATTTTCATTGTGACTGATTTTTAAATCAATTAATTTTTTAATGATAAATGTTAGTAAAAAAATAGTAAAAAATAGTAATCCTAAATGAAATTGAAAAAAAAATTATATTACTAGAAAGTAGATTGAATGATGAATCTATTGGTATAAACTCCGACATGTAATTCTCATGTTTTGCAGTGGTTCGACCTTGTTAAAGTGACACATTTCTGAATTCTGCAGAAATGGTGCTGGAATTGTTGACCAAAAACTCTCGGCCCAGAAACTATCTCGGGCGAGAGATTTAAAATTTCTCGAGCGAGAATGTTTTCCGCTCCAAAATTAACCCAGAGTTAACGAAAACTATCGACTGAAAGTTACTTTAACTCTCGTCCTAGATTTTTTAACACTTCTCGCCTGAGAGGTGTGTTACATAATCCCCCGAGAATCTTTTAGGGGCCGGCACATTAAATATTTAATTACCGTGATATTCCCGTAATATTCAGACGGGATGCCCGTGTTTCTCGGCCGAGAGGTGTATATATAATATCTCGGTCGAGATAGTTTTCCAAATTATATAGTTTCTCGGACGAGAGATTCTGTTTGCAGCCGAGCTTCAGTTTCACCTGAGTTTCTGTTTTCAGCCAAGGGTTTCCGAGGGTTTCCGAGGGTTTTTTCAGCCGAGGGTTTCCGAGGATTTTTTCAGCCGAGAGTTTCACATTTTTATATAGTAGGTAACATACTTTGTATTATTGTTTGGATAGGTTAGCGTTGGTCTAAATACTATTTATTATTTATGGGTTATTGATGACTATTTATGAGGTGTTAGACACTTGTTGTCTCACTCATAATTTAAGCCTAGTTATACCTTGTCCTATTATGTGTTCATAACCTCTGTTTTCAGGGCATGGATATATTGTTGTGGATTTCTACTCGAAGGTAGGGGTGTATGGATGCTAGTGGCTTTTATTGACCTTGTACAATTGGCCATGAGGACATTTACCATTTGGAAATTAACAATTACACCTTTTAAAGATGTTTTGTTTTAGCCTTAATTCTTAACAAAGAATTTGGTCAGTTTATTAAAGTGGACACAAAGATGTTAGTGTTAAGTATTTTTGGAGTTTACATTCATTATAAGGGATTTGAAATTGGTCTTTGGATGTGATGGTGGAATCTTATTCAACCACCCAACCTCAAAATTTTTAGATAGATGCAAACTCCCATACATGATTAGCACTTAACACATGCAAAATTGGTGTGTAAGTACCTTGTCGTTTTCCACTTTGGAAACTAGAGATCAAAATGAGAGCATAAAAAGTAACCATAAAGGGTAAATGCATTGAAAATAAATGTTATTTTCTTTGTTAAAACAAAATTAGTAAAATCATAAATGATGTAATAAATATTACAGTTTTTAAATAGCATTAGAAGATGGGGTCACGACCCAAGTATGGGTATATTTAAGCACTTTGCAACTTGGAATGTCAGAGTTATCCAATGCACTGAGGACTTTGATTTCATTATATATACAAAGTGGAATTGTATATAAGATTTAAACACATGTGTGTTGTGGTCAATTAGAATGAGAAAAGACAACATGAAAACAATAATGGAATTGAAAATTAGTCTTGTTTTGTTTTGAGAGTGTTTTTTCAACTGAGAGTTACTTGTAAGTCGAGAGTTTGCATGATCTTTACTCTTTTCAGGCGAGATCATGCAAAGTTCATGCGAAGTTCATAGGAGTTATTATAATGTTGTTGAAATGATATTAGTCATTATAGAAGTTGTGGAAATAAATTATGAACCGTCATAAATGTAGTTAGAATATTGTGCGTCATTGTAAGTATTGTGGAAAATTTTGGAAGAGCTAGGCAATATGAATGTATTGATCCTATAAAGGGAAATACCATTGTTACTACTAAATTCTCATATATTTTCATGCATTGGATTTTAGATTTTTAATTCTTTCAACATGGGAAACCGAAAGAAACGTCAAAAAAAATATGATCACACCAGAGCTAATGAAGAGGCAAAGAAAGAGAGGTCCCGTGTTTCTATGAGAAATTTAAGAGAAAAAAGAGCAAGGGAAAGAAACGTGGATGCACATGGCGGTGATAAAGAAATTGAAAGTGTGAATGCACATGGCGGTGACAAAGAAATGAAAAATGTGAATGCACATGGTGATGATGAAGGAATGCAAATAGTCGAGGATCACGTTGATGAAATAAACGAGGAACATGGAGGTGACACGGAAATGAAAAATGTGGAGCAAACTATTGGTGAGTAAATAAATTTTTATATGTTTATCATTTACTTTATAATACTTTAGTGTGTGTGTGTGTGTGTGTGTGTGTGTGTGTATATATGATTTGAAAGTGAATAAAATCTTATAAATTTATATTTATTTTTATGCAGGGTTGACATCCAACATACAACATCCTATGACAGTTAGCAATTTATAGAGATTAACTGGAAGCTGCAACAATATCGTCATTGATGATAATTTTTTGGAGAATTTGGATTCAAGTAAAATTGAAGAAACGGGACTGCAGATGCCTGATCGTACAACTCGTTATAGAGCAGATAAGATAGTCAAAAAATATTTTGAAGGTATTTCTGTCATACAACAAGCTCAATTGTTGCATAAATTGTTAAAGTGAAAATGTCTAAGATATGCAATTACATTATTGGGCATTCAAAGTGACAAAGAGGCTAAGTCAAATCAGATTGTATCACAAAATCTGACCTTGGTCCTTACATCACTTGCAAAAAAATGATCTCACAATTTCATGGTTGCTTGTAAAGCAATTCTAACAGGGGTTGTAGCAAAAAACACTACAACCAGTCGTTTGTTGTCTACGACTGCAAGAACGTTAAAAACATCAAGAAAAATTTTATGGAAGCATAAAAAGCTCCAGGTTCAGTTAGATGAGGATGATGAAGTTGCATGTTGGAGTGTTATCTGTAGGCAACCCTATCAAGATAGACTTCTAGATAATGTGAGGGACATGGTGAAAGAGTTTTGGGATGTGAACTCATGTGTCTTACCAAATGAAAAGGATGTTGTGCGACGTCGTATATTGAAAGGAAACTATGAAACTCATGCCAAACACATAACACCGATCACTCAAGTGGAAATGTTCAAAACTTTTATGGAGAGTAATGTTGATGTGAAGATTGCCCTTAGCACATTTGTGAAGCTTAAACCATGGTATGCCAGGCCTATCGTTGTTCGCGACACATGTTGTTGTCGATACCATGTAGAATTCGAATTATATTATGAGACATTTCTAACTTTTGGCATGCAGTGTTGGCCACTGGCACATTTCATATGATTCAAGAACACATCAAGGTTGACGAATTTTTTCTTTGATTCATGGGTGGGTGGGTGGGCGGGGACCAAATGAGCTTACACCTTCATGTGGTTGGCCTCATTAGTAGAGAATATATATAATTCTCGAAACTAAGAGAAGCTCTTTTTAACAACATATCCAATGATAACTCAAGGCTCATATTGAACGGGCAACTTCACCATTATATGTCAATGATCTCCAATCAACAGGAACAGATGTCAATTTCAAGTTGAATTGTCCTTGATGCTAGTTACTTTAATACCATCTACTCCAATATCTCTCATCCATACTTAAATAAAGAAATAATTACTTGTTGAAAAATACATCACACCACATCGTTGATGTGATGAGTACAAGAAAAACCCTCTACATGCACTCATACATATAGAAATTAAATAAAAACTATGATCATGGTCAATTCATAAACCCTTCCGTACAAACATGCTTCTCACACTCATCCATAAGTATATCATCACCACTAATCCCTACATCCTCCCTTACACATTTGCCACCCTTATCCTTAAGTAATTCTTCTAAGCTAAATCATTTTCAACAATGACCTTTGCGAACCAAATCCATAATTTCCTACTCAAAAGGTTTTGTCTCCATTGTAGGAGCACCAAACCCAATCAAGATTTCTCACTTGATACAAAAACTATGTTTTACATATGCAATCATTCCAAAATATGTTAATAAACAAAGATCTATATACATTTGATATGAGCGAAAATTTATCGTCTTATAATTGCACATCAAATCTTAAAATCATATTGACAAAAACTAAACTAATAACTTTAAATATTACAAAATTTTTCTTACCTAAAAATAATAATTAAAAATAGAAATATATCCAAAAATATTGTAATTCCGAAGAAGATTACCATACATCGCATCTCAAATAATTTGTAAATGACTATATCAATATGTTATTTTGTCTAACATAAGATTTTGTCCCTTAAGGATAGTTATATATTTTGTTTTTGGTCTAAATTGACATAAGTGTATGTCCCTTAAGGATAGTTAGGTGGTTGTCTCATTTGAGACAAAATATTATTTTCACTATTATTATTTTATGTCTAGTATCTTAATTACCGTTATGTTATTGTCTCACTTGGAGACACTATCATTTTCACTTAAGTGAATTGAGCGAGGATATTGATTGATACAATAGAATATTCCCTTCATTACATTGATAGATATTAAAGATATTGTTAGATATTAAAGATATTGATTAATATTTCTGGAGCAACTTTTCAATTATCTTGATATATAAACTTGGTCCCTTGAGGACAATGGGGCTACTTATTATCTTTCATGTTGTTATATGAATTGACACCCATCTTGGTTTGTTTGTGGCAATGGTGTGACAATGTCAATGATTGAAGTATGTTATCTCCATTAAGGTTTACCAATGTTATATTACTCACCTTTAAATTATTCAATGTTTACCAATGTTACAATGTTATCTCGAATGTTACATTATTCAACTTTAGTCATTTCAATGTCATCTAAGTGGGAAACTCGTACATAAGTTACATAAAATACATTAAAATTCAAAAGCTATTGCAAATGTACTTGATTTTTAAACAATTACAACTTGCATGAAGTAGTGTAATGATTTTGTATAAACATTTGACATTAGTGCCTATTTTATTGAAAAGAGTGAGATTTATCCCACTTAGAGGATTGGCATTAATTCCATGTCTAGCAAAACTCTTCAACCTTGGTCATTATAGCTGTGAATGGAAAAAATGTACATCAAAGTAATGGAAACTCATGAAATTACAAACTAGATCCAGATTGATGAAAGAAATCTGTCTCAAACTCCAAAAAGTTATCAGAGTTGCGGAAGAAATGTGGTGGCTAAAATCAATAAGTCTTTGTCTTAAAATGAGAGATAAAATATGTCCTTTTTCCACCGACATGTAAAGGATAGAACCCACAAAAATAATGTAAAGGAAATCAAACTTGGCAATGGAACGTCTCAGGAGTGTAATGAAATCAAAGAGGAAACCAAGGAAAACTTTGAGAAACTCTATATTAAAGGATATAATATTGATCAAGTGACAACGAGTGTCATGCTAGAGCACATTATGAATCTCCTAACAACTAGATTAAATGAGATGTTAAATCTAGAAATAGAAGAAAATGAAATAATAGCCACAATCTAGGGTCTAGCACCAAACAAGGCTCTAAGTCCTAGCGAATTCTCTATTCATTTTTACAAATCATGTTGTCATGTAATCTTATTTGATCTCAAGAGAATGTGTTTGCATGTTTGGAAAAATAACAATATTAGGGGTGTGATAAATCTACTAAGAATGAAAATACAAGAGAAGGTATTGTATACCTAATCACAAAATACATAATAACTTTGTAATATAATAAAATCATAGACATGTGACATAATTTTAGAGTTAAGGTTTTCACATACTGAGATTCGCAATAACATTGATAACATGTTGAGATTCATAAGAGATAGTGAGAAAGTAGAATAAACCAATACAAATATTAATTCTAGAATGAAGAAAAACATAAGCATGCACCACTGCAACACTTGACATTTCACACAATAACACAACCATAGATTGGTTTCTGCTTCAAACTTTCGATTAAATACCAATTTACTTAACAATATTTGTAGCTTACACACCCAAAAATTCAAACTACAAGAGTATCATTATTTTTTTCTAATGGTCCATAAAACTCCACAGACTTGGCATACAGAATAATCACGATTCAAATCTGAGTCACAAATGGTTATAATATGTCATGCAAAACAATATGCAGGAGCATATACACTTCCCCGGGATCTTAAACATCTACAAAGTTGTAACAAGTGTGTTGCATCCTTGTCAAATAATATATGTTGTCAGCCTTACTGATGCATGCTTAGCAGTGAAAGGAGAGGCCATTGATGCATCCCCAAGCCTCACAGTGGGAGGATTTATGCCATCTCCCTCCTCTCCCATCTCATCCTTAATATTTTTCAATTTTAGCCTTTGTCTCTCAGCAGGAGTAAGTTAACGATTGCTAGTTGAACCATGAGATGCTTGAGATCCAGCAGGCAATGCCAAAGTTCAAACTGGATGATTAAAGGATGTATTTCCTGCTTGTCCTCCATCAGTTGCATTGGCGTTTCCAGAATCAAGTGCTCCACTCTTCAATCTTCAATCCGGATTTATTATTTTACCCGCAGAATTTGATGATTGTGCCAACGTAGATGTTTGGGATTATTGGGTAGGTGGGATTGCATTTAAAAGGGCTACACCAACATGAGCCTGCAATTGTTCAAAATTTTGAATGATTCATCGGTGAAAAAACAATCAACTCTATTTTGCATGCCAAAGTTATTGATGCCAAAGAAAAAGGTCACCATTCCCTACTTGTTTGAGAGCACCGACATCATGTGTACCATCACCACACATCAATTTCATTCTTCCCACTGTCTTGAGAGTTGTCAATATGAGTTATTTATGCTCAGGGGAAACTCTTGCAAAAACCTATAATAGATTCATCAAGGTCAGTTGCAATGGATAATAGTACACATTATCAAGGTAAAATATGAAGCTGCTTTATTAGAAAGTGAAAAATATCAAAGATTTAAAGAATCATCAAAATAGTTGATAGTTCAATTTTTTTTAATGCAACGTTGGGAATTGGATAGAACCTGGAACAAACATGAACACACCAAATCAGGAAGTAATATCGCTGGCATTCTCACACTCCACTTTTGGTCTATAAACAAGGGTCGCATGATTTATCCGAGTGTATCATAAAACTATCCTCAGATATCTGACCTGTGGTTGATGGGAAAAATATCGTCCTTTGAAATTGATAGAAAAATACCATGATCATCACTTGCTGAAAAAGATCCAGGAATCATCATATAGGTGAGAAAAGTACAAAATGACTAGGCGTTGCCAGATACATTTGAATTATAATTATAATTATAAGCTTCATAACTTGAAAATTTTAGGTTTTAAATATATACACAAAATGGCTCCTAGTGAACAACCAATTCACAGAAGGTCAATTACCAAAGTTAATGCACAAAATAATGAACTCATTC
The DNA here is from genome assembly GCA_027924585.1 of Larix kaempferi. Lineage (NCBI taxonomy): Eukaryota > Viridiplantae > Streptophyta > Pinopsida > Pinales > Pinaceae > Larix > Larix kaempferi. Next base: position 12,089,941 of record BSBM01000088.1, on the reverse strand, counting down.
TTCATTATGTACAACAAAGGAAAGCGCAAGTGCCTTCTTTCAAATTTGTACTCAAGTATGGAAATATTACAATCTAGGGAGTTCAATGGCCCCTCCCAGCAGTTTGAGATAACATACACATAAATACCTGAACATCGTACAATGCTCTAACTCATCATCCAACAGGAAAGAATTATAAAACACTGAGACATGAAGTGTACCTGGAGTCATCATCCAACAGGAAAGAATTGCTCAAAGCATTGTTAGAGTCTTCTGTCATCAAGACTCTCATATTGGCAATAACTTAGAGGAGGAAATTGGCAACAAGAGACTTAAAACACATCTTTGCATGAGAGCCAAGGACATCCTAAACAAGTGTATATTCAAGAAAACAACCCTCTATGTATGAAAACTTCTTACTTACATCTGGAGACACACTATGGGTGCCATATTTATCATCCCAATACATGGTGTTGATCCGGTACAGTTGTTGTATACTCAAAACCTGAAAACAACCAAAATAAGAATACCAATATTAGTTAATGAAGACACCTAAAGGAAACAACCCCTACATTTTGGAGTATATTACTAATAACATATATCACTCACTGGGAACATATCATGTGTAATTTCATCCAAGTATTTCTTTGGCTTTTGATGTATGACCTACTCCACAGAAAAGAGTGCAAAAGAACATGTTAACATTGTATGCAACTACTAGAATTGAATTTCAATTTACAATAATTTCAAATACATTAAAATTTGATGTAAAAAAAATAGGATTAATATTTTGTGGTGGGGACTCTACTTACAAGAAATCCCACTACTTATTTGATATGCTTGATTTCATCTCAAGTTGTACCTACATACTGCATTAATTCCGTTTCAGGTTAGAAAAACATAACCAGAAAAACTGAAACATAATTAACTAGCATGGCAGAGTACAAGCATGAAAAACAAGAGGAAATGACAGTTGATCAACCTCATCTGTTGCTGCAGTAGGATGATATTGGCACATGGAAAAGCAGATCAAAACTGACATTGATAATCATCCAGGGTGAAAAATAACATAACAACTGCCATAAGACCATAACACGGCCGTAAAACTTGAAATAGGACAGATGACCAGGATTCACTCGAGATGCTACAAGAGGAAGGAATAAGATGATCAGATATTCGAGTAACCACACAGTTTCAAACCATACATGACAAAAACAAAAGTGGTATTCCAGTACCTTCCATAACCAAATAATTTGATCACCAGAAGCTCAGTCACAAGGAAACTATGTTCAAGTAAACAAAAATGATCGTTCAAGTAACCAAAAATGATCATTCAAGTAACCAAAAATGATCATCATGCCATTGGTCATTTCTTACTATCGCAAAAAATGGTGACAATTGATTTACAACTAGAGCAGATCGATCTCAACCTTCGGACCGGAACACCAATGGCTCCTGGTTTTTTGTGGGCTGCAAAGTCAAAATGAAAATTTAATATATATATATACAAGTTTAGGGACAAATTATAATCCTGCAGGATAATCCTATAGACACCCTCTAAGGAGGGTTCCATGGAAAAACTAAGCTCCTTCATTTTTGATAAATTGAATAGACAAATTGTGCAGAGAACTTATAAGAAATTGAAGTTGTCCACATAAACAAAAATGGAGTTAACTCTCAAAACACCAATAATCAAAAGCATGGATCAAGCACCTACTCATAGCCTCAACAAATGACACAATTTCCATGGCTACCGAGTTTAACGCACAATAGTTAAATGACCATCTAAACAAGGCACATAGCAAGATTGGGATTTTGGAAGACCAAATTCTAGAGGCCCAAAGTGAGAGAGTAGAATTGAAACATGAATATGATGCACTACATTGACTTCAATTGACTGCATTATAAGAACATGTTCATCATCATTGATGTGCACTTCCACATATATCCTATCAAACTACATATCTTCAGGAATGCTTACTTAAGGGAAGGATTCTTTTCCAAGATACTTATGCATCCTCCACCATGATCCTCTTATATGTTTGTCTACTAGTATGGTGTTGGTTATGATTCTATAAAATGTAAAATAGGATGGATCATTTTGATATAGCAGGAGTAGGGTCAGGAAATGCATATCCTGTCACTTTGTTGGGATCTACATCCCCCTTAATTATCCTCTAAACCACTTTAAATCTATCTTTGTTGGACATCTTCTCAATATCTAATTTCTCAATACCGAACTCTACTAAATGTGACTTTATTCCTAAATATATGTCCTATGTGCAGTTATATTGGGGGGCATCATGATAATTATATGCATCTACTAGGGCAACCATTCCTTCATTGAATTCTTCGTCTAATTCTAGTCCTAGTATTTGGGTAAAGGAAGAAATCATTTTTTGATTCCAAGAGGATAATTTCTTCCAAATACAAGGACAGTGGGGGATTTCTTCCCTACCTCGATTGTATTTGAGTCTAGCAAACATATTATCTATGTAAGGTATATTCATCCTCATGTACCCGACTGCTTGAGCATCAATGGATATCACTTCACCTATTGAGAAAATACCTATCATTTGGGTGATAGATAGACTTGAGATATAGAACAAGGTAATCAACATGCATGCCCAGGTTTGGTCATTTTCTGAGTTTATGGCTGGAAATCCCTCATCCTTATCAAAATATGCAGTAGAGTCCCTTTCTCTTATATTTATAGATTCATCATCATTAACAAGATCTATAGATGGATCCTTTAACTTCAAAACACTTTTAGGATTGAACACCATAAGATTCAGTAGGCTACTTTGGTAATTTCGTGTGTCTATGACGTTAATATTCATAGGATGGGTGCAAATTTTGATCATACTCTCTTCTTCTGATACACCATTATTTCCTTATAGATACAACTAACTTATTGATTACTTTGCAAGTTTCTATGAGATATGAAAAAGCATGTATCTATGTCTGATGTTTATGTGTCCTTTGAAAAATAAGTATGGAACCATAGTCATAAAATATACCCCTTACATCCTTTAAGCTTGCACCTACTGTCAATGGATAATGTTAGTGGTATGATAAACAAGGACAACAAGTTGAACACCATGAGTTTACTATCATCATATTACAAGGAGAACCCTCATAGATGCCAAATTAACTAACGTAGCTCCTTCTTCACTCATATTGATCCTACGTAATGACTATCTTCAAACAGTGATAAGTATGATAAAACAATGTAGATTGCCATCCTCATCCAAGGCATGAAGGACTCATCTATGACTTAATACCTAGATAATTATTTATCCCATCCAACCTGTGTCACCTGCTCTATGACGTCAAAACAAAAGTTCAAAATTTCACTAGAAATTTGGTGGCAACAGAGCTGACCTAAAAAAAATGAATTTCATATATTCCAAGCAAGGATAGCCTCAAAGTACTAGAGTTTTCTTGTAGTTTTTAGTAGGGCTAACCTATGACTTTGTAAGTACTAGAGTTTTCTTATATACACAAAACAACCCTAAAGCCTCATTTTGGGCAAGGTATATGATATCAATCTTAAATTTAGTGTTGTTGGCAGTTAATTAATGTGTACACCATTCAAATAACATGTCTCTGCATGGATGAAAATGCCTATAGACATATACCAGCCATCAAACAAGCAGTTACATTAATTTTGGGCAGTTCTAAGCTTGTTTTGGATAGTTTTATGGATCGTAACATTAATAAACCTTTTAATTCTGATTTATGTGCACATTGGGAGCTATTTTGGCTAGTCTTCTAGGCATGAAAAAACCTTAATCTCAGAATCTGGGCACGAACAACCATTTTTAACAGTAAAAAATGCACAGAATACCATGAATATAAATTGAGTATTATGTATATAACACTGAATACCCCTAAAACCAGGAGGTAAACCTTTTAAGCTAAAGCTAAGACCAATGATTAGAAGAAATGATACAGGAATATCCATACCTGTGTCCCCTGTGAAAATTGTGAAACTAGAATTTCCTCAACATGTGTATTTGTGCCACTAGCCTCTGTTTCTTCCCAGTGAATAAAATACGTATCATCAAAGTTGTCATCATTCATGAATTTGGTATACTGCATAAATTCCATATAATTTATAGACATTAGATTTGGAGAATAAAAAAATTAGATTTCATATAATAAATTGAAAAATATTATTGCATACTTACGTACCATGCCTCTGTTTTGATTTTGTCCAGCGATGACTCGCTTATAATTATCTCTACAGTACGTTGCATACTGTTGAAGCTCTAATCAAGTCATGCTTTTCAAGTGATCATCAGAATAATCATCAAATGGGCTTTCATCCATACTGGTTGAAGATGACAAAGTATTTATGCTGATTTCCACCCCTGCCAATGCAGCCCCAACACGCTCTTTTATCTCTTCCCTCACCCCTCTTCCTATTTGGGATGTCATTTCCAACTCCTCTGTCAAAGCAACGAATCTTGAATATGGCTGTACTAACCAAGGCATCAAACACCTATAATGAACATCTCGTCGTGCATCAGGTCATTCATATGTACGACCTTTTCCAGCACCATAGAAACTGGATCCTGTATTTGTATAGTCGGGGTCCATGTGAAACTGGAACTCTACAATCAGCATCTTAACAAAATAATGAGGAACCTCGTCATTATTAGGGAACTTCCCATATGCACACAGGAACCTGGAATAAATATGGGGTGCAATCAGTGGATCATTGAATCTTGCGATCTTTAGACTTTTTTGTCTTCAGACCACAAGTCAAAACATGAAAAGACCATTTCTTTTGTGACAACTTTTTTTATTTCTTCAAACTTGTGGTGACCCATCACTGACAACTGCCTCCTACGCATCATGTCATGAAAAATATGGGTTGATGGTCCAACCCCAAGATATGTCTCGATCAAACTATTCAAATTGTGCAAAACAATCTGGAGACACTGTTGAGAACCAAAAGAGATATTTGAAGTGTCAAGTTCTTCCTGTAATCTCGATGAATGCTCCTTCATCTCTTCCACAATCAACATAGTGATGTTGTCTTCCCACGGAGTCTCCTCGGGAACATCTCTAGGATGACTGTAAAGAGGATCATATCTTTCATTGCGATCATACTAATGCACCCGACGACCTCTCCTTGTCTGGGGAGGTGGATTAGGATCAGGAGCAGCAAACCCTGTAAGAAGTAAAATGCATGTGCAAGTATTAAAAACTATATATATAATTTGTCAATCAAATTATAAACATTTAAATAAAATGTGTTCATTATAAATACCTGATGGAACCTCTGCATTATCATGAACATGGTGAGAAATAGAAATAAATTCTTTTGAGCCATCATTATTATTAGAATGTCCAGAAGCCCCTATAGGAAACCAAATATTGGCAATCACATGTAAGTTTACATGAAAAATCATGTAATTTTTCACAAATAAAACAATCATGTCAAACAAAAATTCTAGTCAAAATGTATGTAAACAATCTCTACCTGGCGATGGCGTATCTGAAGAATAAGACACTAAGGGTGTCATATGCGGTTGTCCAATGACCCCTGTAGACCCACCCTCAGACAGACGTCTGTCATTTTCAGATCCACCACCTGTGCACAACAATCTTAGAAAGATCTGTGTAAAAGAAGTTTTATGTTTATATAGACTTGAGCGTGAATTGAATGACAATTGAATTAACCTAACGATGACCTCAGGGAGTGAAGTTGCATACTAGCCAAGATTGATTCACCCTGAAGCTGTGAACCTGTGCCTGATAAGAATTTCCCATAGATTAATAAACATGTCAAACAAGAATTCTAGTCAGAATGTATGTAAACAATCTCTACCTGGCGATAGCGTATAAGACACTAAGCGTGTCCTCTGAGTTTGTCCACCGACACCTGTAGACCTCTTAGACAGATGTCTGTCATTGTGAGAGAAACCACCTATTCACAACAAGATCTTAGAAAGATGTGTAAAAAAATATTTATGTTTATATAGACTTGAGCATAAATTGAATAACAATTGAATTTACCTGATGATGACCTCACAGAGTGTTGTTGAATAGAAGTCAAGTTTGCTTCACCTTGAAGCTGTGAACCTATGCCTGATAAGAATTTTCCACATATTAAAAAACATATCAAACAAGAATTGTAGTCAAAATGTATGTAAACAATCTCTACCTGGCGATGGTGTATAAGACACTAAGCATGTCCTCTGAGTTTGTCCACCGGCACCTGTAGACCCGTCAAACAGACGTCTGTCATTGTGAGAGACACCACCTGTGCACAACAAGATCTTAAAAATATGTGTAAAATAATATTTATGTTTATATAGACTTGAGCATAAATTGAATAACAATTGAATTTACCTAACGATGACCTCACAGAGTGTTGTTGCATAGAAGTCAATTTTGCTTCACCCTGAAGCTGTGAAGCTGTGCATGATAAGAATTCTCCACAGATTAATAAACATGTCAAAACATGTCAAACAAGATAAATATATTTTAGATTAACAATCGAATTTACCTGACTGCATCACACGTCTTCGTCTAGCACTAATGGTAGATGTCTCTGGACGATACATGTGTCCTTGTTAATACAAAATGAGAAATCAACCAGGCTAATCATAAAATTAGAGATGTAGGCACATGAAATGCAATATTAGAACCTATTCTAGCCTATATTAATGCTAGCAAGCACACTTCAAAATGTAATAAAACCAAATCAAACAATGAGGTAAACTAACACCACAGGATTAGCTTAGAATTGGACCACAAGATCATATCTCCCCTATTAGATCTTGATCTTTGATGTCTTATTCTGGTAGAGGTTGACTAAGCTACTAAAGCAAAATACAAAATGAAAGAAAAGGAAATCTAGAAATGACTTTCAAACAACTAATCTCTTAGAAATCTTCTATAATCAAAAGTGTTATAATGCATATATATAATACGATGTTCTAATGCCAATGGACTCGAGAGGATCAAATTTCTAAACATATAAGAAATAGATTCTAATACTAGAAATGAAGCGATCAAGACTAAGTATTCTTATGCAAAGAAAAAGGTAGAGATACTAAAAATCAATTTTCAATTTCTAAGTATACCTAAAGAGTGCAGAAGAGACAAAATTTAATGACAGAACTAAACATGAGAATGCTTTAACATACAAATCTATGCAAAAGGAAAGCTTCAAAATCTATCAGATCTACAATGTTGTAAACCCTACAACTAACGAAACTCACTCCCTAGATTTGAAGTTTAAGTGTTTGATTATAATATTAGGATCACATTACAATGTATTTATGTTTCCTAAGGTGGATTATAGCTATGGTTATGTATTGATAGAAGGAATTTATGATGGCAGAAAAATAGAGTATCCCTATAACCAATAAAAGTAAACATAGATATAAAATATGCTAAGATCATCAGTGGTGACTTCAACATCATGTAGTAACAATAGAAGACAAAAATGTTGGCATACGAAGGCTTGAAAGAGACAACACCCTCTTGAAGGAAACCATTCAAACCTTAAAATTGGTCAACTTTGAGACAATGAGCTGGAATAATCAAATGGGTGGCACTTAGCAAGTGGCCTCCCATCTTGACAGACTCCTCTCAGAAAACATGATGGAGATCATGGAATTATCATGGATGAATCTATTATTCCTTGTGTTGGATTAGACCACTGGCCAATGCACTTCAAGTTAAACTTGAGGGAAGTGCCAAAGAATCGACATTATATGTTCAAACAATTTTGGTTGGATCATCTTGAATTCAATGACAACTTAGCCCCATGGTGGAAAGAGGTGGAAATAACAAACAAAAAGGAGTTCGTTGATGTATAGATTTCAGCAGATACTAGAAAATCTAAAAAGCAAGATGAAATAATGGAATCAAGAAGTATTTGGGAATATCTTTGTAACAAAAAAGAATCAAAGGTAAGTATGGGATAGTTGTAGCAATGGATGATTTTTTAATGACTATTAGCATCCCTTATCAAAGAGGAAAATTACCTACAACTATAGTTGGGTACAAAGAAAGGAAGGAAGATACACTATGGAGGAAAAAAACATGAATTAACCTCATCGAATCAGACATTATATGTTGAAGAACAGAAAATATTAGAAGGCATCATCACAGCTCATGAATTCATCCACTCACTCAAGAGCACCAAAAATCTAGGTATGCCTTTGAAATTAGATATGAAAAAATCCTATGACAAGTTGGCCTAGTAGTACATCCAAAATATTCATCTTCCCGTTGGTTTCTATGTTTCTTGGACTAATTGGATTACAGTATCATAACTTCTTTTGTTTTTCCTTATTCTGATTAATGGATATCCCTCCTCTACCTTCTCTCCTTTGAGAGGCATGTGGTAATGTGATCCCCTTTCTCCTTTCCTCTTTATATTGATGGTCGAGGGGATAGGATTGAGAATCAAAGCAATTGTTTATGTTGGGAGAATCGTATGCCTCATATTACATGAAGAAGATCCATTTTCTTGCCACCTCCAATTTGTTGATGATACCATTCTCATGGGGCCCCTTCTGTCATGGAAACTCAAGCCATAAAGAATTCCCTCAATCTATTAATGGATCCTTCAGACACCTCTCCCAACCTCAAAAAATCACATTTTTTTTCTTTAATACCCCCCTATGATCCAATTTAATATCATCGTGATTTTAGGATTTCATGGAAGCTCCCTTTCATCCAGATACCTCAGTTCCCTTCTAATATGTAATGAACTCATAAATATATCTTGGGAATATACCTTTTCCAAAATGGAGAAAAGGCTCTCCAATTGGACATTTTGATCCCTTAATCTAGCCATTCATCTAACCCTCGCCAATTATGTGCTTTAATCCATGACCCTTTATTTTTTCTCCTTCCTAATTTCCCCCAAGTCGATTCTCAAATCCATTTATAACCTATAGCGATCATTTTTGCGTGGTGGCACAAAAATTTAACACAAATGGGCCAAGGTGTCCTAGGAAAAGGTCTTCCTACCAAATTTGGTGGGAAGGTTAGGCTTAAGTTATCCAACCATTGAAATCCATTCTCTTGGGGATAAGTCAAGTGGTGGTGGATCAATAGCCAAAATGAACGATGCAGAAAGCTCTAGAAGATCGAGTACCCCTCGGAATACAAGACTCACAACTCATATGGATGGAGGGTGAAAGGAAAGGATCCATAATTTGGAATAGTTCTTGCAAAAATAGAGATCTCATCCAAGAACACTGCTTCTAGAATATTAGAGATGGGAAGAGATCTATTTTATGGTAGAATTTCTGGAATCAACTGCCTAGTTTTTTGAAACAGCTAGAACTCTAGGAATTTCATACAACTCTACAAACCCAAGGCATAACCCAAATCAACCAATACTGGAGAACTAGTCATAGAAACTCAAGATGGAGAACCTAGTTTCCCAAAGAGCGATGGCCACACTCAAGGACAGCTCTCATTGGGAGTGGATATGGTCAAAGTTACAACAAACAAGGATTATAATCAAAATTGGCCTTGAAAAACTCAAATGGGGATACAATATCAATGGTACATTCAACATAATGGTAGCTTATCTATTAGTAGCAGGGAACAACATTGAACAATAACAGAAAATAGGGGATTAGATTTGGAAATGGAGGTTGTGGCCAAATATATCCACCTTCCTCTAGCTAGTGGAAAGGAGGAAAATCCTAACATGGGATCAAATAATAATCATGGGATTTGAAGGCCCCTCATGGTGTTACCTTTGTAGGATAAAAGAGGAATCCATGGAACATCTGTTGAACCAATGAATTTTTGTGTCAAATATATTTGATATAAGTGAAACCCTCTTTCGGAAAACCAGCAGACACAGGGATAGTATAAGAACGACTAGTGAATTCTAGAAAACAGAGGCATTTAAAAACTCAATCCTCAATCGGGCATGGAAGCTCCTACAATAATTTCTTCTAAGGGAAACCTTGAAAGGGTGCAATAGCAAAATATTTAAGGATAGGTAAATGAACAATAATCACATCTATATTAAAACCAAGCATGACAATGTAGATACCCTACGATAAACCAATGGAGTGAACATTATTGGAAGTGTCAACAAAATGAGATCAACAGCATGCAATCCTAGGGATTTAGAACTAAAGACACTAACACCAGTTCCACATGCAACAATAGCCTCATGTATAGACAAATGGAACCCTCCCTTAACAAGCTTAAAAAATATAAATTTTGTGTATCCTGTGTCTTAACTTATTTTCAACCCTAAACACTGTTCATTTTCAACTCCATTGCACCATCTTTTCCATAGCTTTTTCTCTCTATAGTAGCTCTTATATATATATTTATTTTATAAAAGATAACTGGGATGTACTTCCAACATGAAACACTCATAGAATATCTTATGTCATGTTGTGGAAAAAGGATTCAGGGATACCTTGATATATCAATGCTTTAAGACGTATAGGGCTTCAGAGATTCTCATTCACCCCATTAATCCTTGAATTAGAATTCCAAATGATATCACAGAGTCTGAAGTGGCACTCTCATTTTTTGTAAAATCTCCCATGCTTGGTTTATCTGACAAGTCATGCAAATGACTTTAAAAAACTATTCATCTAGCCAACGTTGAGGATGAAATTCCTCCTTTTCATTAAATGTTTTTCCTATCAAGGCCAACAATTATGGTAAGGTGAAGGTATGTATTGTTTGTGGCCACCAAGATTTCACATATTTACATATTACCTGCAATCAAGGCAATGACTTAGCTGAGCATGTCTATTGCATGTAGAGCTTATCTGAGTATGTTCCAGAGGATGATTGGTTTTTGGTTGAATGAAAGTTGAAGTAGAAAGAAAGAAGACATAAGATCGCTCTCATGATATCTCATCCCCTACTTAAAGCATAAAATAGAAGACACAAATTCTATTCAAATTAACACGAAGAGCAGTTGAGAGCTCTAATGCAGAATATTTATTGCAAAAGAGACAACTCATTAGTGACTTTAGAGATATCCAAGGGTGATATTTGTGCAATTTCACAAGACATAGACATCTCTTATGATTTCAGAGATGGTCTGGAAAAGGTTCCTCAAATAGGGATAATGGCAGTTCCCAACATTATTTATGTACGAACAACTATCCAAACATATTACATTGCCATTCATCATCTTCCTCATGACAAAGGTGGAATCAATTCTTACGTCATCTGGTTCAAAGACATAATTATTAGACGAATCTTAGGATCCTATATAATCACTTTTGGTTTCTTCTAGGCTAGCTGCTTTATCTAGACCAAGGGATTTTAAAAGCAACAATGAGCTTGGTAGTGGGAGTGGGAAGTATTCATTATGAGGGTTTTTAAACGCAGCAAGGAGCTTGGAAGTGGGACTGTGAAGTATTCAATACATGATAAATTCTCTAAATTAAAATATACATTTGAGCATTAAGGTAAATTAAAGGAATCCATACCATCTATTCATAATTTTAAAAAAAAAATGAAAAAATATTTTGTATTTGGATATTTCTGTGATATTACTAGGGGTTTTCTGGAGTGAAAAAAATAGAATTTAATTGTATAGGTCCACCCTCCCACAACGCTCCCAAAGATACCAATGTTTCCATACTTCACAACTCTTCAACGACACACAAGAGCTCATTGAGTTTCGTGGTCCATAACAGGTCACCCAAAAATAAAAAAATAAAACATAAGGGCCTTCCGTAAGCTCTATTCTAGAAACTCATGTAACTTTTCTTGACATGTTATTGAGATTGAGACTTTGCAGAGTTTACCATGAGGCCAGATGCATTTTTTTTACCCTATCCCTCAATTAGATTCATTCTTTTCATTTAGATGTGAAGCATTATCTCAAGGAAAGTAGGAGTTATTTGGATACTGACCTTCACAATTCTTATGTATACGTAACTAGAATCCTAACGATCACATCAAAAGCTTCATCAAATATTGTCACTTCCTTGATTTTGTACCGATAAAGCCTCGTGTTTAGATTTAGTTTCAAACCGAATAGAAAGGGTTCGAATTGAATACACACCTGTGTAAAGAAGGGGTTCAAACTAGCGGTGGAGGTCCTCTTTGCGTGGTTGTTGCCTTCATTGTTGTGGGTGGTCATTCCCTTCCCTTCGCTATTTCAACACAGTCTGTCTTTGAACGACACAGCAACACAGTCTGGAGTTGAACGACAGACAACAACCGGTTGAACAATGACACAACGACTGGCAGGGAAATGGGTTTGTGTTTATATAGTTAAAAATTTCTCGCCCGAGAGTTTAAAAGGAATCTAAACTCTCGGCCAAGAAAGTTGTCCGAGAGTTCAATATAAAAAATATGGTTATACTATCGAACGAGAAATTAAAACTTCTCGGGCGAACAATAATCTAACTATAGAAAAACGCTAGGGTGAGAGAAATTTAACCATGGTTAATGTCTCGCCCGAGGGGTATTACAACTCTCGCCCGAGAAAATATGTCGACTTTTTTCTCGGGCGAGAAACTGGAAATTTTAACAAAAAAAAGTGGATTGTCACGAAATTGTTTCCCAGCTTCGCATTTTCACCCAAAAAACATATCCTTAACTAATAGTACTACATGGCACATATTTCACATGCTTTCTTGTATGCCCTTTGAAAAAGTCAAATATGTTTAACAAATGTTTTTAGAAACTCTTTCAACAACATAAAAACCCTCAAACCTTCTCTTATATTAAAAAGAAAAGCATGTTCAGGACTAAAATTACTAAATGATTTGTGCAACAAATTTCAATTAAGTGAGTTAAAAAGTGGACAAACTAGTCTTTTCTAATGGGTCAATTATTTTGGTAGGCAATGTTTCACTTTAATATACACATTTTATTTTTTAAATTCAACAATTTGGTCTTTTAAAATGAACTAAAACCTTTAAGGAGAAAGTTTCATGGTTAAAATTTCCACCAATTAAGAGGACTTATAACTTTTAGTAAAATTCCTACTTAATTTGAGAAAAAATTGAAAGAAAAATTAATTAAATTATAAAAAATAAATTTGGTGAAAGAAAATCATATATAAAAAACATAAACATGACATGTTAACAAAACCTTTTTACTATTTTCACTAGATTATGCAAAATCTAACATATTTGTCCACTAAGTGGGATGAAAAACTATGATGTTAATCACATTTTATTAGATGACATGCTCACAAAAACTTTTTACTATTTTGACTAGATTATGAAAAATCTAACATATTTGTCTACTAAGCGGAATGAAAAACTATGATGTTAATCACATTTTATGAGATGAAGAAAAACCCACATCGATTTGGCCAAGGTTTTTTTGTGTTTTGAAGAACCTTTACCTTAGGAAGATTTTAGGTTGGATTACATGCATGGAACTTCCTAGATTGATCAAGATCCCTAGGGGACAAACAAACAAAGTTGATAGAAAATCCAAGGACCCCAACGATCACAAAACTGACTTGCACAGCTAGAGTGAGTGAAGAATAAGACCACCCCCAACCCCATAGTTGCTTAATTTGTGTACATGATTGAAATGGAAACATCCTTTCAATCTACCTAACTTGCTAAACACTACAGGATCAACGTTGTTGTTTTTCTCTTTTTGTTTGTACCATCTTTTGGAATCTGAGCTACATAAAGCAAGCCTTTCAATCATTTCAAAATAGTGAACTGTTTAAAAACCCTTATAATAATTCCCCCCCAAAATAATTAGGAAAAAAAGGTCTCTAGATAAGGTAATACCACCACATTACCTTTAGAGGGTTGTATCCCACTTTATGAAAGGGAAAAAGAAAGAAAGAGGCAAAAGCAATCACCCGAAAATAAATTGATGTGGCATCTGAACATCTTAATTATTTAATATTAAAAAACACGCAAGAAACGTCGGGTCAGAGATAGATGGATCCCGCGACATAAAGAAATCGACACCTATGGGCCATGTATGCATGACATGCACATGGATGTTATGTATATAACATAATCACGCATCATAAGAAAAATGGCATACAATGGATGACAATATGACGCGTATATTCCCTCAGACGAAGCGTACACCAACAGAGGAAAAAAAACGCGTATGGAAAATCATGAATTTGTTGGGTATCAGTTGTAGATACCACCCCCAAGAGATTTTATGAGGCCACCACAGCAAGGAAACTCCTACAAGATTCTCTCTCTCAACCCACAACCCATTTTCTCTCATGCCTAGCCAAACTACCCACCTCTCAACATTTACATGGATCTCACTCAGCCATCCTAGCCATGGCACTCTTTTCTATTGCCCCAAACAACAGAAAAAAAGGAATTTCCCTTAACTACTCCATAGTTCCCTTAAGAAATCCAACCCTTATAGTTCTTACCAATGTGTGCAGAAATAGTCTAACATGTTGTATGATGTTGGAGAACCCCTTGTAACATAAATCCATGGATTCTCAAGCATTCAAAAGTAGAAAAAACATAATGGGTAAGTGTAATGTCCCTTGTTAGGAATTTTATTAAAATTGCAATTTCCACTTTTTTCCTTGGTTCGACCTTGGACTAATTTCGATCTCTAGGTCCCAAATTTGCCCCAAATGATCCCAAATCTTCTGAGAAGGTATATGGATGATATTAGAAAATAAATATGTGTTTCAGGGATTCCTTTGTACCTTTAAAACACTTATGCAAATACTCTTTCAATTCTGGTCAATGTAGGTAACTTTACTAGTGATTTCCCTTTGACTAGTATTGGTCTCTAGGTCTCAAATTGACTCCAAATGCCTTCAAATATTCAAGGAAGGTTTATGAATGATATTAGGAATTGAATATGATGTTCAGGGATAACATATGGCCACCAAAAGACCTCTGCAAACTCTCTTAAGATTCTGGACCAAGTATGCAATTTTACTAGTAATTTGGGGTTCAAATCCCCCTGAGGTAAGTACTGAAAATGGCTTCCCAAATTCCTCCAAACCCACTCAAATTTATGAACAGAGGTATGTAATGTGTTAATTATGTTATTAAGGTCTCATATGCACCATTAATGGTTTATTACAACTGTTCTCACCCTCTTCCATTCAACTGCAAAAATCCCCAATTCGACCCTTGGGGAAATGGCACTATTTCACCTCCCAATACAACTAAACTGAGTAAAAATGCTTCAAATGCTCAAGTACAGTACATGAAACTTGTAGAAGACATCCATGGCAGTATATTGATCACAAATATATCATAGAATCATCCATTCATTCGAAATCATCATCAATACATTGGTTCACAACAAGGTAGTGGGGAAATGGCATTGTTCTTCCATTAAAAATGAGATTTATACATTTCTACTTGGAATTTCGACCTGAAACTTTCTGGAGATGAATAACAGAGTATTTACTTCATATTACAAAAGAAATGGGGCATTAGAAGCTCCCCCAAAGAGTACAATAGCTCACCAAAAACGCCCTCCCTCAAGGATCAAGAATATGCCATCAAAACTGGAAATGGTTGAAGGAGCGAGCTGCAATAGAAGAAACCATGAGCTGCCCTGTAGCTTACACCTGCAAATAAAGACTCCATTAAAGCTCCAAATGAAAGGTCTGAATGGCCTTTCCAATTTCCAACTTGGATGGGAATCTTTCACCCTCGAAATTGGCTAAGGCAAGAAACTAGTCATCCACTAGCTCTCCCTCTTCACAAATGCAATTGCAAATTCTACAAATGATCAAAAGCTGGTTTCATTCTTTGTTATTGACATTTATAAACTTCTAATGTCCTCCATGGGTCGAATTCCTTCCAAGAGACTCATGCCAACTCAAGTTGGGAAGAGATTCCAAAGAACGCCACTTGTACAACAATTCCTAGTCTCCCACTTCCACCAAATCACATGTGGAAGCATCTTAGCTGCCCTAACACCCTTGAGCGCCCTCTTGGAGTCTATTTTTAGCCCTGACATGTCATATATGTCATATGTCATCCTTCAGGTCTGATTTGTGTCATAGGTGTCATAGCATTTTCATCATTGTTGTCATAGAGCTAGGGAATCTAGCCCAAGTGTCTCACTAGCTCCAAATTGCCTCTTCCTCTTCCATGGGAGTTACTCTTCCTCTATATTTCGACCTTGGATGAGTAATGCAATGAATAATACCTTTTGGACTCCCCCAAGTATGTTACCATTCACCTTGAATTCGAAATGGTGAGAGAATGATGCCAAGTGTAGTGGGGAAATCTAGCCATATGTGGGTCCCACTTCCTCCATGTGTCTTCATGATGAAATGCCACTTTGATTTTCACTTGTATATATTTATTTATCTCCTTTATTAAATATTTATGCCATTCTAATGTTCAAACATCATTTATTATCCCCATTATTCCAAATCCCAAAGCTTCCACCCCAAACCTAGGAAACTAGTAATTTTCCTCCTTGGCAATTATTTGACCTTTAGCATCAATTTGACAAACTCTAATGAATAGGGCCAATGTGATTAGGCCATTTTGACCCAATACCAAATTTGGGACATGACAAATCCTCCCTTCCCAATATTGCTTGTCCTCAAGCAATTTTAAACATGGGTGTTGAAGAACCTGCTTTCTGTATAATTCTTTGAAGTTGCCATTGAATTGCCCAACCTTGAGTCTTTGAGTTTCCATGAAGATCTTAGAGAGGAACCAACATGCTTGCTGTTGCACTACTCTGATAAAAATCGCTTTATTAAGTGGGGAAATCCATCTCCCATACTGCTTGTTTCCCCAAAAAATTTGAAACCAATGAGATAAAAATTATTCCAGGGTCCCATTGCTTGTATTGCACCCGAACAATTAAGAGTGCTCTCCAACCCATACCATCATATAAGAGGATTCCTGGATCCCATTTTCTTGTATGCATTCTTCCAAACATCATGAGTACAAAATATATATCATCAAAGTACATAACTACATGATGAAAATTAATATCAAGGAGGTGCTTCATCAAAGAATCATGAAAGTGCTTATACCTCCAAGCAAGTAGACCACCGTTTTCCAAGTGCATACAAGCTTTAAGTGACCAATCAAATCTGCTCCAATGACATAGGTGAGGATCCCATGTCCTATAAAGCTGCTCCAAAAGGATGTGATATGCATCAAAATATTCAGCCATGTATTCTTTCATCCAAGAAGTGAATGAAGAATCTCCACTAAAATCTGAACCAAATAATGAGCAGAAAAAACAAGGAGACTTCAAATGACTCAAAGAAGTCTCACCCATACATCCCTGAATGTGATCATCATAAAGATATAACAAAGTATGTGGCTTCCAACAAAAATGTTCTCCAATCATAAATCTATTCATCCAAGTGTTGGATGAAGTTCCTCCAACATCAAATGAATCAAGTGTTGAGCAAGAAAAACCATGAGTCTTCAAGTGACTCAAATGCATATCATAGGTGCATCCATGTAGATGTGCATCACCATAAAGTAATAAAGTATGCTGCTGCAAATGTGAATAAGAATGTGCTCCAACCATATCATACTCCTCATGTGGCACCATCAAAAAGAACCCTTTCACCCATACTTCATTGAGACTAATGTTGCAAAACATGGAATTGTAGGATGTAGGAGAATGAACCAAATCACCCAAATGATCAAAAAGTACAGAAGTTTCATCATGGGGAGGATCCATATGGGTAGTATCATGCAGCTCCTTCAAAAGTGTGAACTCTTTGTCATAGTTTGGTTCCAATGTAGATGAATCATGCTCTTCTTTAAAAATTGCACAACCTTCATCAAGAGGCAATTCAAATTCTTCTTCCACCACATCAAGTGTTTGGATCTCTTCAAGTTCATCTCCAAACACATCAAGAACATTCAAATTTTCACATTTCTCATGATCCACCATGTCATGAGAATCCTCCAAACAATCTACCATTTGACAATCTGAAACATAGGAGGAAAAACAAGTATCTTGCAACTTTTCAAGAAGTTGCTCATTTTGAATTGTGAGCTTATGAATATCCTCATTATTCTTCAAGTATGCATCATGTAACAATTCATTAAGCTCAAACAAATGGTTTCTATCAAAACGCAAAGACATGAAATTACCTTTGATGTGGCACATTGCTCTTTGAATCTTCTCCATATCTTCAAGGAAGGATGTTTCCTCCAATGAAGTAGCTCTCCAACAAGAATTTGACACCAATGCTTGAGTCTCATGGAGAATGCTGAGGGACTCTTGGATCTTCTTTTCATTCATCTTTAAGGACCCTTCAAGAAAATGAGGCTCTTGCAAATGAACCTCCTCATCTTCTTCATTTTTGCTTGGACCAACTTCATGAAGCTCAAGTGGTGATGGGGAAGTTGATCTTGGTTCTTCTTCAACTGCTACAAGGTCTTCATTATCATGCTTAATGGAACTTGGGCTTGCAGCAACACTTTCAAAAGTGATCTCTATGTCACCAACATAGAGGTGTGAGCACCCATCAGTAGGTACTCCTTCATAGTTTAAGCATCCATCAGTAGATGCTCTTTGGTTCATGTCTAAGCTAGAAGGTGTCTCGAAATGATCTTCCATATTTTCAATAGAATCTTCTTCATGATCTTGTGATGTCTCTTCATTTTTCTCCTTCAAGCAAGCTGATTCATTTTTCCCCTTATTTTCCTTAGGATCGGTATATTTGGAATCCCTTCTTGAATAAATCTCAAAAGCTCTCATCAAAGAGGACATCATTTCATGCACACATATATGATACTCGCTCCAAGGGTTCTTACAAGAAGGGCATAAACCTTTCTTCACTAACTCCACATCTTCATTTTTGGGCCTATTTTCAAAAACATGTTCAGCATAGTACTCAAAAGACATGGCATTTTGTGTATTTTTGCTCGAAGCAAGATATTCTTGATATTTTTGATATTGCTGGGGCAAGGTTTTATAATTTGCTCTCCATCTTTGGAACTCACTCATAGAATTATCCTTGGTTGGTGTGACACATTCATATTCATCAGATTTAAAGTCATAAGAATAATCTTCATTTCTCTTGAAATTGTAAGAAGTGTTGCATGATGGCACCTTTTCCTCATACCATTCACATTCTGCTTCATATTGCTCATAAGCATCTGCATATTCATCATAAGAATTGTACTCATAGGATTCATCATAATAGTAAGACATGGCTGCCAATTATTCTTGAATGTATGTACCTAATACACAGGTGCAAGGACCATGCTCTGATACCACTGTAATGTCCCTTGTTAGGAATTTTATTAAAATTGCAATTTTCCACTTTTTTCCTTGGTTCAACCTTGGACTAATTTCGATCTCTAGGTCCCAAATTTGCCCCAAATGATCCCAAATCTTCTGAGAAGGTATATGGATGATATTAGAAAATAAATATGTGTTTCAGGGATGCCTTTGTACCTTTAAAACACTTATGCAAATACTCTTTCAATTCTGGTCAATGTAGGTAACTTTACTAGTGATTTCCCTTTGACTAGTATTGGTCTCTAGGTCTCAAATTGACTCCAAATGCCTTCAAATCTTCAAGGAAGGTTTATGAATGATATTAGGAATTGAATATGATGTTCAGGGATAACATATGGCCACCAAAAGACCTCTGCAAACTCTCTTAATATTCTGGACCAAGTATGCAATTTAACTAGTAATTTGGGGTTCAAATCCCCCTGAGGTAAGTACTGAAAATGGCTTCCCAAATTCCTCCAAACCCACTCAAATTTATGAACAGAGGTATGTAATGTGTTAATTATGTTATTAAGGTCTCATATGCACCATTAATGGTTTATTACAACTGTTCTCACCCTCTTCCATTCAACTGCAAAAATCCCCAATTCGACCCTTGGGGAAATGGCACTATTTCACCTCCCAATACAAATAAACTGAGTAAAAATGCTTCAAATGCTCAAGTACAGTACATGAAACTTGTAGAAGACATCCATGGCAGTATATTTATCACAAATATATCATAGAATCATCCATTCATTCGAAATCATCATCAATACATTGGTTCACAACAAGGTAGTAGGGAAATGGCATTGTTCTTCCATTAAAAATGAGATTTATACATTTCTACTTGGAATTTCGACCTGAAACTTTCTGGAGATGAATAACAGAGTATTTAATTCATATTACAAAAGAAATGGGGCATTAGAAGCTCCCCCAAAGAGTACAATAGCTCACCAGAAACGCCCTCCCTCAAGGATCAAGAATATGCCATCAAAACTGGAAATGGTTGAAGGAGCGAGCTGCAATAGAAGAAACCATGAGCTGCCCTGTAGCTTACACCTGCAAATAAAGACTCCATTAAAGCTCCAAATGAAAGGTCTGAATGGCCTTTCCAATTTCCAACTTGGATGGGAATCTTTCACCCTCGAAATTGGCTAAGGCAAGAAACTAGTCATCCACTAGCTCTCCCTCTTCACAAATGCAATTGCAAATTCTACAAATGATCAAAAGCTGGTTTCATTATTTGTTATTGACATTTATAAACTTCTAATGTCCTCCATGGGTCGAATTCCTTCCAAGAGACTCATGCCAACTCAAGTTGGGAAGAGATTCCAAAGAACGCCACTTGTACAACAATTCCTAGTCTCCCACTTCCACCAAATCACATGTGGAAGCATCTTAGCTGCCCTAACACCCTTGAGCGCCCTCTTGGAGTCTATTTTTAGCCCTGACATGTCATATATGTCATATGTCAGCCTTCAGGTCTGATTTGTGTCATAGGTGTCATAGCATCTTCATCATTGTTGTCATAGAGCTAGGGAATCTAGCCCAAGTGTCTCACTAGCTCCAAATTGCCTCTTCCTCTTCCATGGGAGTTACTCTTCCTCTATATTTCGACCTTGGATGAGTAATGCAATGAATAATACCTTTTGGACTCCCCCAAGTATGTTACCATTCACCTTGAATTCGAAATGGTGAGAGAATGATGCCAAGTGTAGTGGGGAAATCTAGCCATATGTGGGTCCCACTGCCTCCATGTGTCTTCATGATGAAATGCCACTTTGATTTTCACTTGTATATATTTATTTATCTCGTTTATTAAATATTTATGCCATTCTAATGTTCAAACATCATTTATTATCCCCATTATTCCAAATCCCAAAGCTTCCACCCCAAACCTAGGAAACTAGTAATTTTCCTCCTTGGCAATTATTTGACCTTTAGCATCAATTTGACAAACTCTAATGAATAGGGCCAATGTGATTAGGCCATTTTGACCCAATACCAAATTTGGGACATGACAGTAAGGTTCCTATCTTTCCCAGGCTCTATGCTCACCTATCACCATCATCTTTTCTCTAATGTCTGCAATTTCTCTTCATAATTTGAATTCTTGGTTATTTTCACAATTTGATAATTGGTAAAAATAGAGAGGACAGCATGAAAACTCTATGTAGTGTAGAAATATGCATGAGAATGAGTGGTGGACTCCAAATGAGATAAAAGAATGGTGAAAAGACAATTGACATAACTTCTAACCGTAGAAGAAAGGACTCTTACAACTGTCATAAAAGTATATTCATCACATGCTTCCATAACTACATGAAAATACTTTTCCCACCAACCTCACATGTGTATACAATGATTAGATTTAATATTTAAAAGGAAGTAAATGGGCTCATTTAAGGCACATGGTAGAAAAATGATGAGTTCTAAGGTTGACACTTGGCTATAGAGGATTTAATATCCCATAGGCCCCTCCCCCTCTAGTGGAATCATAGCCCTTCTAGTGCTCTTTACATAGCCATCTTGGACCATTGTATTATTTTTCCAACATAATATTTACATTGCTTTCAATTTAATATGACAATCTAAGCACATGGTCCATATAGAAATATTTGCATTATACATGCCTAACCATTCACTAATCTAGCCTTAGCCTTTAGCTCCATACTAGGAGTCCATACTAACATATTTACATCATTTACATAATTTGATCTAATACATTCCAAGTCAAAACTGGGGGTATTACAATTATTGTGAGGTAAATAATATTTATCTTAACGTATATAGATATAAAAATACATGAATACAATGTGTAGATCATGTATATAATACAACTAAATAAACACATGAACTCGTCATGTTTGTTTATATTTTTTTCTTTTTGTAAGCTCCATAGAGAAATTAAATTAGTATACAAAAAATAGTACATGCACAGGAAAGTATTGAGGTCTGAGAGCCGACAGTGGCTTCTCATCGGACCAAAAAAATAGACTAAAGGCCTTTAACATTCTTCCCATGCATGAAATATCAAAACCAACATATAAGAGAGGGTTTCCCATAGATGGGAGAACAAAAGAGTTGCAAGAAAGAATAGTATCTAAGTGCTTGACACAAAAAGAGGGCTTCATATGGAAGTCGGTGTAAACAGTTAAACTAAAAACAGAGGAAGTATCACTCTCATGACTCGAGCCCCTATTAACCATTCTAAACTACCAACTAAATAAGAGTAAAAGAGAAGACCACATAATTACTTGAGGTTGTTGACAGCGTCTGCATCCTCAGGATTTTCTTCCATTATGGGGCATTGATATTCCCCTGAGTTGGATGTGATGTCTGAAGCCATCTTTGTAGGAAGCGGTTCAGTTTTCTTCTGGAGGGAGAGAATCACTGAGCTCTTTCGCTCCACATGTTTGCGTTTGTGATTGCTCGTTGAGGTAATATTAATCTTGTCGCGAGGCATCGGAGGCTCCTCACCTTGCTAAGTACCTTGGTGCACCACGGGTTTGGAGACCTAAGAGGTGACTGGAGAAGAGGAAAAATGAAGAACTGGATCTGGGGAAGGAGAAGGGGAGGGACTATTCCCCCAAGAAAGATCCTACCATTGCATGAGGACCTGGCCAAGTGAATTCTTTACCATCCAGTAATGTATGCGCATGACCCGTGCCCTTTGATTGACCATCTATTGTATCACCAATATCTCCTCCCAGTCATCTAACATGGTTCTCAAATGCACTGGAATGGAGTTGTCATAGCTAGAATCAATGGAACCCCTGTGACCATGATTTCCTGAATTCCCAAGGCCTCTACTGCCACGTCAAGGAGTATCTCTTCAATGTCAGGACATAATTTTTGTTGAGCAAAGGAGTGCAAAACCTCTATAGTATGAAAACCAAAAGCACGTAGGATCTGGACTTATCCCAAAACAAAATAAGCATAGAAAAACCAGTTACGCAAGACGAGGAGGCTATGACATATACTGAGCGAGCGATCAACCAGACACAGAAGGAAGGCACTGGCTGAATTTCTGCTGCACGGCCTCAAAACATGGTAACAAACGCTGTCAAATAACCTGTAAACAACATTCCAGCAGGCCATAAATTCACCCTGGAATGGAATGATTTCCATAGTACTGGAGCCATCTCTGCAGATCACTTGAAATACCAACCTCATAAAATTTAAAGGCATCATTAAGGGTGAGTATTAAATTGCATGGCGGTTTAGTCGAGAAGGAGCCACGTGGTGGGGAGTGGTGGCTTCTCGAATCAACTCGTCGTACTCCTTGGGTTCCAGAAGATCACCCGCATCCGGGGCATGTTTGTTTATATCTTATATTACATGAGAGTGCAAATTTTGGGAAGATGAAGAGAAAGAGATAGTTAGTCAATATATTGTGTGTGTTGATCTTTCTACTACAACAATATATTGAGTTTCCTGTTATGATAAGATCTATGTACTCATGAAAAAAGTATGCACCAAAGTGCCACAACAAAATTTAAGTGTGATCAAAATATAGCATAGTGTGACTAGGTTGTAGTGTTGAAATTGCGTCAATGAGATATAGGCATGTACAAACTTACATGACCACTGACACAAACCCTCGGTATCCCAATTCCTCTAGTCATGGATTTTGTTGATCTTTGACTCCTTGTGGGATCACGAACACATATGCAATTGAGTCAATATTTGAGGGAGTAAGTAGATGGGGTCAAGAAAGGTTTGAAACAATATTTGGGAAGATAAGTGGCTAGGGTCATGAAATGGTCCTTTGGAGGAGGGATCAAGTGTCCAATAATAGTGTTTCATTAGAAGATATCACAGTCTTGAAGAACCAATGACCTCTTTAATAGGGATAAGGAAAACTAAATTCACCCATATGTTTTTTCATGATTCAGTGAAGGAAACTATGGTCCTTAAAGGAGTTAATGATGTTTCTAAAGATAACATTATTTCTAATCAAGGTTTAAAAAAACAGACTATGTCATAGTCGTGAATAGATTTGGTTTATCATGACATATATGCATAAGTATACCATTATATTTATGCCAAGTTAGGTAGTCACAAGGGAGTTCTTGTCTTGTACTAATATAATGGTTGATTCATTTTTAAGGGAGTGTGCTTCCTAAATTGTTTTTCTGCTAATACATTTTTTATTAATAAGAAAAGTAATTACATCACAATATATAAGAGGGCTAAAGGCCAAACTCACCTCACATGTGCTGGATGTGATTATTAAATCATCTTTTAACCATAAAAAGTAGGTTTTAAAAATTATTATGAAAAAATAATCACATGAATATGATAGGTGTTTATTTACAATTAACAATTTATTATATCATTAAAAATTTATTAACTAAAAGTATTCTATAATATTCGTTTTATATGATTTTTTATATACTAATTAAAAAAATCATTTATATATAAACATGTAACTAAAATATTAATAGTTTAGAAGCGAATTTAGTAAAAGAAAACTAAACCTTGAGTAAGGTAGAATGCATATACAACCTTTTACTATTTCCAGATGTAATAGAGAAAGGTGGCATGCCCATAAAGCCTTTAGTATTTGGGTCTAAGAAATAGATGGTTCTCCACAATCCAGCATTGTTGTCCACTTGGTGGGATTAATAGCAATGATGCTCATCCCATTTAATGGAATCTATTGGATTTGGCCAACCTTTTTTATTTTTTTAAATGTTTCAAGTGTCCACTTAGTGGGATGAATAACAAATACTAATCACATCTCATGGGAATCTCTTGGATTTGGCTTTTTATTAAGAAAGCTAACTGAATGGGAGACGTACACCTATGTTGATTTAGATATCCAGAAAACGTCCAGATATATAACCCAAAGTTGCTAGGCACGTTAATTACTAATAAAATAAATCACATTGATTAGAATGAAGAATAAAAGAATCACGCAGTTTTCTAAATTGTAGACATGAGGTAGATGGAAATATTACCACTCATCTTTCAATAAAACTCCATATATGCATATAGGAACATCTTTGTTGTTGCTCTCTTTTTGTTTGGAATAGCTTTTGGTTGTTTGGAGCAGCTTTTGGGGTTGGAGATATATAAAGCAAGGCTATGAGGGTGTGATGGTAACTAAGCTTTAGGAAGCATGTCAATTTATGTGAAACAATGTGTTAATATCATCTTAGTCTAATAGATATATTAGTAGATTAAATGTAACAAAGTTTAATTTGTACACATGGTTCCATAATTGCTACTAAGTTTAATTTGTACACATAGTTCCTTAGTTGTTACTAGTTATTCAATTATAGTATAATAAATAATATTTTATATAAAAATATTTAACTTAATTGAAAAATTATTAAATGAATAAGCTGACTCAACAATGAACATTATGATGCTTTTGTCTACAATCAATCTAACTATTGGTAAAGTACTTGAATTCTTTTACAATGTGTAGAACATGTTAATAACATAACTAAATAAACACAATGTGCCATGTTTGTTTATATTTTATAAACTTACAGAGATAAAAATAGTTAGATAATTTATTATGATTGTTGATATTTTGTGAAAATGTATTGAGTTATTATGTATGACAAGGCTTATATTACTATCGCAAAAGTATGCATCAAGATAGCATGACAAAGTTTAAGCGCAATTTAAAATAGAATAGTGTGACTAGGTTATGGTGTCAAAGTTGTGTGATTTAGATATGAGCATGCCTAAACTTACATTAGCACATTTTATTTTATTTTATTTTTTCGCTCGAAGTCTTATTACTCCAACTCCTTTAACATGGACTGAGTTGATATTTGACTTATTTCAATATCATAAGAGCTTAGGGTAATTAAATTAATATTTGGAAGGATAACTAGTTTAAACCCATCTTAACTATGAATCTATCATGCGTTGATAGGGATCAAATCCTTCAAGGTGAAAACCCTTTTTAGAGTGCAAAAACTTGAGAAAAAAATTGCACCTCAAACGATTTGATCCCTATCATCCCATAATAGATTCAGAGTTAAGATGGATCTACGTTACTGATAAAACTATATTAGTTAAAATCATAAAAGATGAATGTCACCACAATTATAAAAATACATGTAAATTGCAAAGTTGTAAATATAGACAAATTCTATAATATCCATATCAAGTAATTAATTTGACATAGCCATACTTGCATAGATTGAGAGTGATATCAATTTAGTAAATTAGGTAATATACGACATTTGGTTGAAAACAACGAGAACTTCATACAGTATCTAAGTTTCATTAATTTTTTTAGTTTTAATTAATTGCAATATACACATCTTTGTTTTAAAATTTATGTTAGGGTCGACATTGTAATTTTTTTACTTAATATTTTATTATTTTATTAGAGTGCCATGTGTCAACTCTACATTGAGCATGGGACTACACTTCTCCCTCATATTGGGCTATAGAAAGCACATCTCGATGCAATTAATAAATAAGGTTAGAAAAACGTATGATTCAGTAGTTGACAAGATAAGCAGATGAGATCATGAAAGAGTCCTTTGGAGGAGGAATTGAGTGTTCAAACATTGTATTTCATTCTAAAATAGCACAGGCATAAAGAACTAGTGACCACTTTGATATAAGATAAAAAGTAAACTAAATTCATTATATTTTTGTTAGGATAGTAACATTCAAATGAATAACATTATTTCTAAATGAATTTTTTTTTAAATACCAAAAGTTTTGGTTTATAGTGATATATATGCATAAGTATAATATTATTTATATCAATAAAGGTAACCATAAAGCAATAGTTGTTTTTTAATAATATAAGTT
This sequence comes from Larix kaempferi, assembly GCA_027924585.1. Classification (NCBI taxonomy): domain Eukaryota; kingdom Viridiplantae; phylum Streptophyta; class Pinopsida; order Pinales; family Pinaceae; genus Larix; species Larix kaempferi. Next base: position 12,062,986 of record BSBM01000088.1, on the reverse strand, counting down.
GATTTGTTGTTTAACTTTCCCTTTCCTTTTTATTTATGATAAAAATCTAAAAAATCATTAACCAAAAATACTACATAATACTCCTTTCATGAACTTTCCTACAGTCATTATATATATTTTATAATTATTTCATAAACATAAAAAATTTCTCATATTTAAAAAAATATACATTATATTTTTATTAAAATTATTAACTAAAATAAAATAAAAGTGAATTTGATGGAAAAAATCTAGTGAATTTGATAGAAAAAAATCCTTACCTACATAATGCCCATAAAGCATCTTATTATTTTCGAATATGTAATAAATATATATGGTTGCGTAAAATCCAACATAGGGAAGGACAACAATGATGCTAACCGCATTTTATGGGAAATATGTGCTTGTGGAAGAAACATCTCTTGGAATTGGCCAAGTTTTTTTTATTAAAAAACATATGTAGGAATTAGCTAAGTTTTTTTTATTAAGAAATGGTTAATTTTTTTATTTAAAAACCTTGATATCAAAATATGTTAGTTTGGATTATATGAAGAAAACTTTGATTTAGATTTTAAAAATCATAGAGAAACAAACATGGTAATAGATAATCCAAAGGTACTAAACATATTAGGTAAGTACTAAACATATTAGGTAAAAACAAAAGTGACTTCTATTGAGTAGAATGGACAACAAACAACTCCATAGTTGTTTAAATGGTATACATGATTGAGATGGAAATATCCCTACCCATCTTTATGTTTACCTAACTTGTGAAACAATACAATTTGTAATGAGATCAATTTTGTTGTTTCTCTCTTTTTGTTTGAACCATTTGTTGGAGTTGCATTTACATAAAAGCAAGTATGTGAGAGTGTAATGGTAATCAAGTATTTGTCATAACATGCAATTGTACAAGGGTAATTCTAATAAAAAGATTTCTTAATATGGAATTAATTTAATATATATATTAGTATATTAACACAATCATAAATATAAGAAATTTAATTTATACATAATGATTATGATAAACTATATTTAATTTAATTTTAAATTTTAATTAAATAAATAAAACTTTATAATTAAATGTTAACATCATGAAACTTATGTCAACTAACAATTCAATTAGTATTAAATTACTTGAGTCCTTTTACCATGTGTATAGCATTTAAATAATTTAATTAAATAAATGAAAGTTTATAATTACACGTTAACATCATGAAGCTTATATTAACCAACAATTCAACTAATATTGAACTACTTGAACCCCTTTACAACCTGTAAAACATTTAAATAATATATCTAAGGAAACACAACTCATCATGTTTATTCATATCTTAAATAAAATAAGATTACACATTGTGGAAAGATGAGATAGAGATAGTTTGAAGTTTTATAGTAGATGTTGGTTTTTTTAGTGTGATAGTATATTGAGTTGTCCATCCATGACATGAATAGTGTGTTTATGATAAAAGTATGCATTGAGAAGGCATGAGAAAGTTAAGTGTGATTGAAAGCTAGAATAGTGTGGTTAGGTTGTGATGTTGGTGTTATGTGATTGGGATATGGGCAAGTCCAAACTTACATACGCACACTAAAATATTTTTTTGACATGAACTCTCACTAACCTAATTCCTTCAATCATAACCTTAGTTGATAATTGACTCTTTTTGAGATCTTAAGAGCATAGGGTAATTGAATCAATATTTGGGAGGACAATCACTAGATAGGGCGAGAAAAAGTTCCAAGTCAATATTTGGGAAGATAAGTGGATGGGGTTGAGAAAAGGTCCATTGGGGAATGAATCAAGTGTTCAATAATTGTGTTTCATTCTAAAATAGTATATGCTAGAAGAAGTCAATGTCCTCTTTCATAGAGATAAGATTAACTAAGTTCGCTTAGATATTTTTTATGATTCGGTTGAAGAAGCTATGGGCCTCAACTACTTAAGAGAATCAATAACTTACTGAAGCTTCTAAAGATAACATTAATTATGTGTGAAGGTTTTGGCCTTAAAAAATTACCATTTCATATTGATTAAGAGGAGGGGTACATGGTCATATATAAACTCCAATATAACATGATTCTTTTTCCAATAGAAGTAGCGACAAGGGAGTAGTACCTTTTTATTAACATAATAGTTGATTGATTGTAAGGTGAGCATGCTTGCTTATTCAACCTTCCCCTCTTTTTTCCTTGTGCAAAAAAAAATATCCTTAACTAATAGTACTACATGGCACACATTTCACGTGCTTTCTTATATGCCCGTTGAAAAAGTCAAATATGTTTAACAAAGGTTTCTAGAAATTCTTTCAACAACATAAAAACCCTTAAACCTTCTCTTATATTAAAAAGAAATACATGTTCACGACTAAAATTTCAGGTGGGTGATAAGGTTTGGTTTTATTTGCAGAAAGAGTGGCTCACGGGACCTCATTACAAGATTCGTCCACTTTGATATGGGTCATACACCATCACCAAGTACGTTGGTGAGAATGCCTTTGAATTAAGCATTCCTCTCTTTCTTGGCATGCACCTAGTATTTAATGTTGAGATCCTTCGCTCGTATTTTCCATCGTTGTTGGACACCTAAGAGGTAGCAGAGCAGTTGGAACCATGAGAACTCAACCCTGCAGGCTACAGTTAATCAGATCATGGATACACAGTTGAAGGGCACTTGCCAATAGCGCGTTCCACTCTATCAAGGCATCAAAGCATGGCAATTTCTCCATCAAGGCAAGTGGTTCAACAAGAGTCAAATTCAACAGAAGTTTCCCCATATGATGCGAGAACTTAATGCAATGGAAACTGTTGCTTCCTAAGGGGGGAGGACAGATCTAGATGGATATCGGTGGCCACACACCTATTCCACTGGTCAAAACAACTTTTCCAGTTTCGTGACAACACTAAACAATGTTTCGTGACAACGCTAGATTCCATGCATAACCTAGAGCACATATGGTTGGGGTAAATGTGTACTTCTCGTCTAGACCTTTCCAATAGGATACCGAGTGCCCTAAACAGAGATCGCATGCAAAATTTATGCCCCAAGGAAGTTGACACATCAACTAACCACCTCAGGGTCCACAAACCTTTTTACGGTTCATCTCCTAGGGTTATTTTTTTGGATGTTTGGTTTTTTTCCTTCGTGCTTATGATAAAAATCCCCTTTGGCCTCCTTTTGTAATCAGCTTGTGACGTATGAGCATAGCTGCCACATCTCTTCTTAGAGATAATGCTACCACCATTCTAGTTGCTTTTATTTTACAATCTATTTTGTTTCATTCAATTAATAGAATTTGAGTTTGTTGTATCACTGTGTTCCTTGCAATATATATATGTATGTGGTGTTATATATACTCTTTCATTTTATTTCTCAAATAAATCCAGATCATTTTACTTCACCATCAAAAGTGGGAAGTTTGGTCTTCCAAAATTCCCCATGTGAGTTGTTATTGAAAGGCCTCTTCCTCTTTCATATGATATGTAGAGCTTGAATATTCTATGGAGTCTTTAGAGGTAGATAGAAGAGAATTCTAGAGTATATGTCCTATCTCTAGAAACGCTTCTTAAGAAGCTATGGGACCTCTTGTTAGAATGCCTTTTTGAGCTACTCCCACTCATTTCCTCATTTCCTAAGTGCTTCCCATGGTGACTATTTCTTTGAATTTATCTTAATAATTGTAGCATGGCTCCATTCACCTAGTTATGTTCCTCGTCAGCTCTGATTAGCCTCAATATCCTTATCTACTCTACAACTTTGTAATTCCACTCTTAGAATTCTCATAGTTTCTACAATATATGGGGCTATTACTTTATCTCTTTTTCCATTAGATTATGTCTTTAATTCTCAACATGTTTATTTTCTCCCACGGAATTTGTTTCAGTTTCATAAGTATCATGTACATCATCCATGATGATGACTTTCTTGGCCCAACCAAGACCAAGGAATTCCACATTGCACTATACTAAATGTTAACCCTTAATTGTCCTTGATGTGATGTTGTATCTACAAAAGTGTTCGTGCAATAACACTTTTTAGCTTCATTACATTCTTATAAAATTATATAATTAGTTTTCATGCATTTTGGGAACTACCCATATTGAAAAAATTTCTTAAACTATGGCTACAACCACTTTTCTATTCAATTTTTAGAAACATTTGAATCACACCTTTCATAATATGATTATGCACATTTTCTCCCTTATGGATAATATTTCCAATGAATATAACTATGCCCATTTAAGATTTCTTGGAAAAAAGTTACAGTGTTTCAAAATTGTCAATTTTGCTCAATTCTACACTTCCTGCATTGAGGTGCATTTAGATTTAGAGACCAACTTCAGCCATATATAAAATAAAATACAGGGAGAACTAGAAAAAAATTTCTATTAGGATTGATGATAATTATAACAAGGGTTACTTAGCAACTTTCAGATCTTTTATCCAATGCTCCAATCAATTTCTATTAGTTTATGGAATTTACTACTTTTAACTTTTGCATCTTCTCCAAACTTGGTTTATTTTCCAAAATCTACCATCTCCTAGGCTGAGCATTTTTGGAAAATTTTCATCTAACCAAAGTTCATTTTGATGAGTAGGTAAAATTTTAAGTTCATAATTTTTTTTTTTTTTTTTACATCTAGGGTCACTTTTACCTCCTCCGAGTGTGAAATTTTGTAACACAACAGATCATTGAGCCTGGGAAAATATCACAGTGAAAGAATTAGCAAGGAAGAAGAATTGCAAAGAAAACTAGCAAGAATTGAGCAATAAAATCAAACATGCAAAGAAACTCAAATGTGCATCAAAGACTTATGTCATATTCCATTAATATATATAGTAAAAGAATATAGTACAATAGAGAGAATTCGATTATCCAGGAGGAATTCGAATCCATGTCAATCTAGCATAGGAATTTTCCCCACTACAGCGCTCCAATGGTGCCAAACTCAACTGAATGACAGTGAAATGAAGCTGTTGTCATTTAACTGAGCATGCAAGGTACATCAGTGAGTAATCCATGCAAAACAGGCTAGAGATGGTGCATTAGTTGACAATCAGTGGCAATCGAAGCTCAACCCCCCCCACTACAGTCATTAACTCAGGTGGACTGAACTAGATCACTGGGTTAGCTCCTAAAATGTAGGGAACTAACTCTACATGGCCTAAATCCATGCATGCATAGCCTAAATTAATGCATGGAAGGCGCATCATGTGGCCAATGAAGCCTAGATGACAACTGAACACCACTAGGGGGTCAACAACATCATCCAGTACTAGGAAACGGGAAATAATACTAAGGTGGACAAAGGTTGGAGTATTTAATTATCCTAATACCCTCCCTTAATACAAACTTAGACAACCTGGGCTCTGGTAAATAAGACCAAAGGTCACCCAAACAATAAAAAATAATTGTTCATGAAACTAAGGAAATGGGGAAAACCTTGTGGGAAAAAAAACCCCCTAAAAAATGAACAGCAGGGAACTCAAGCAACCTTCACACCAAGCAGAGATCTGAGATAGGAAAATCTCTTCTGATTGAAAGACTTTAAAAAAAATATCTACAGTCTGCTCCTCTGTAGGACAGTAATGCGATGTGCTAGTTGTGTTGTGCACTAGTTCCCTGATGTAGTGCATATGAACCTCAGTCTTCCATCTTGGATCATGGAAACCCTCTTTGAAGGATTGTGGATCAGACCCCACCATCATGTAGCACCTCTCTGGGAGAAGTGGATTTGTATGACATAGTGCAAAGTTTACAAATTGATAATGAGATATGGTTCTTCTATGGTCAGATGGATCCCCAGTTATGTTCCCAACAGCTTCAAGGACTTGTTGAGCCCATTTTGGCCTTAGCTGTCAAAACCCAAAATTTCTGAAAAATTTAAAAAATTTTAATTGTAACAATAAATGTTAACTAGGTAGTATTTCTGATATTGTTTTAATTTAGATAACTAACATAAACTGTTTAAAGACTCTGTCTTCTTAAAACTTTGATTTCGGTGGTTGTAATTAATGACTGTTTTATTTTGAACCGCAAGGGAAGAGCTAGTCGTAGTTGACTGGCTTACTTAGCTTACGAGCTAATGCATACGTCGTCTTTTGTTTCTCAGGTGCGCCAGTGAAGTAGGGATCACTGTATGTTAAACTTGGTGAGTATCAATACTCCCTATACTTTAAAACTTAATGATCGTCATGATATTTCTTATTCAGCTAGCATCGTCAAGTGTTACGAAGATTTACATTGTCTCAGTTATAATTATGTTTTTATGATTATTATGCTATGTTACTGCTGTAACTAACAATGAAACAATTGTTATATCAGAATTATTGGCTATATAAAGTGTCTTTGCATCATGTGTCCTGTTGTCAACTTAATACCGGTGACTACTGTTTTGTTCATGCATTGATAATGCGAGTTGAGAAGGTGACGCCTCTAGCGTTGTTTCAATATAATCCTATGCATCGAAGTCCAATGTCCACTTAGAGTTTAACTTATGTTACCTGACTGTGCCTTGATTTTAACTATCTTTACGATGTGAACCTGTAGATGAAACTCTATTTCAACATCTTAATAATAGAGGTTTATTATTCAAATTGTTACTGTTAACAATAGTATTCGTAGCAATTCTGATGATAGTATATAATGGCAATGTATATATTGTCTTAAAGACTTGGTAACATTTCAAGTATTAAATAACGAGGCATTTTCATTTGAAGGTTGACTACCTTGGTACTTATATGAACATAGAAATGTAATATGCCCATGGCATTAATCTATGGCTTGGTTTTAATTTATATATATAATATAATGATTGTGCAATAATCATAATATTCCATTCATTGGCAAACTTTATATTCAATATAGTGTTATGGTTGTATTTATCATACTAGGCCATAGAGAAAACTCTAGGGTTGAAGTTGACCACCACCTTGTGTAATGTGATATGCTAATGACATTAACCTATGTCCTGGTTTCATTGTAAATGTGCATTAACTTGATTTTGTCATAGTCCTAATGTTTTTCCCTTACCATGGATAAGATTTATAACCAATAATATGTTAAGGTATTATCCACCATATTAAGTTATGGAATAATCCATATGTGATGTTGACTAACTCTTATTTATATCATTGTAGTGATTATACATTCCAAGTGCTTGGGATTCTCGACGATTCATTTGCAACGCATGCACTATATGCCAAATGATTATATATCATTTGTTATCTTATACGTTTGACTTACATATGAAATGATTTGGAATCGGTGTATAATGATTTGGATTGCAATTTGAACTATATGGTCTCGACCCATAATACGTTGATTTATTTGGATGCTACGTGGTTAACTCTCCTCCACGCAGTTGGTGATATATAATTTGTTATTGAAAACCCTACCTGGTTATTGTAGTTGCCTTCGGGCTCGGGTCCTAAGGATGAAACCCTCCCTGTCTGAGTTTTGTAATGAAGGCACTGTAACAATGTGCAGAGTGTGGTGGTTATGGCCTCGTGGTTCCATTCGGCAATAGGGTATGTCTTCGGCTCTGGTGATAGCGTCTGCTATAGTTTTATTGCTTCGTGGTCTCGTTGTTCATTATAGGTTTAAGTCCCAGCTATTTACAGTCCGTCACTGTGCTGGTGTGGGTATGAGATAGAGTTTCGGTAATGTCTTTAGGTTATGAGAGGGTTGATGCAATTGGGCTTTGGGTTTGTTTCTTGACTGGTTCAATCCCAGCGTGAGGGTTTCGTTGGGAACTGTTACCTTGTCTCGGCTGTCAAGAATGTTATGATAGTTTCTTTTGCTCACCCATCTGATGAAGATGATGGGGCTTCTCTGTTTGTTCAGCTGGTAGCTACCGATTGTCCACTGTTAACTTCCTCCAAGTCTCGGTAAGATAAATCACAGTTTTTACAGTCTTTATGTTTTATAATCATTAATTATATTTACGTTTCTAATTCTATTCTCTGCATTCAAAGTGGTGACTAAAACCCTCGGCATTTGTTATTTAACAGGTCACGCGGCTCTTGATGGTGTACAGGACTTTGTCACCCACGCAGGCTCCTCCGGGTAAGCCTGGTTATCCACGGCTGTCTCTTCCTTTGCTGGTTTTAGTGGTTAGGGTTGTGTCTCGGAGGGAAACTCCTGTGTGTTGAGGTCATTATCAACCTGATGTTCGTAGGTGCAGTCATATGTATGAAATTGTTTTGTTTGAAATGAAATGGGGTTTGAAACCCTGTTAAGTTTATGGGGAGCCATTCACGGCCAAGACTTATGAGGCCAGGGTTTCGGTTATTGTACTTTGTAATGGCTGAGCATGGGGTTTTTAACCTCGCCATATGATATTTATACTTAATATATACTGGGCCTGGTATGGCCGTGTTTATGTTTTGTTAAATTATTAGAATGTGTTTGGAATGTATGGATAGATGTATTCTTCAGTACTTGCAATGGATGATAACTCTGTTTATAAATGAAACCCTAAATTGTCTCTCTGCGTTTTTATTCGATTGGAAAAGTTAAATAGAACATGGTGAAAGTTTATCGACTGTGCCTGTAATAGTTATAATCATAGGGTTGTTCTGGCGAATTTGGGGTTCTGTTTTGTGTTCAACCTATATATGTGGGGTTTGTTAACTTGATAACTACCGGGAAAGAAATGTAACAATATTTAAATTGGATTCTTGTATTGTTATTAAACAACACTGTGAGTAGAATAATATAAACATAGAACTATATAATAAGATACTATAAGTCTGTCTACCATATAAGGCATTCTTCATTTGTTTTTAAGTCTGTTGTAGAGTTATTGTATGGCTACGGCCGTGTAGGTTTTTGAGAAAACTCCAAGAGAGACATTTATACTGAATAACTATTATTACTGTGTATAATTTAAGATGGTTTGTAACATCCAATGATGACTGCGTTCGTCGACAGTTTCTCTGTTGTATTAATATGTTTGTTGTTGTTTAAAATAACTCTGTTAATTTTATTATAAAAAAAACAACATGACTACTGTATTAGAATACTAGGTAGATAGGAAATAATACTCTACAGTTGCTAGTGTTTGTGTTTTGACTACCACGTAATTGTTTAAGATTATGTGGAAGATGGTAACAATGAAATATTGTTACAGTCACCTCTTTAGAGAATCACTAGCTGTCAACATGTTCTGAGTATAAATATATATTACGATGAGTTTTGTTTATCTATTAACTTGATATAAGAGTGACCTGTAACTTAAAGTTGACTATAATATGTAATACTTATAAATACAGGTAGATTACTTCTACAGGAAAATATCTCAAAGTAAAACTAAGATTTGTCTAGATTTGTTCTTATGATTGTTTGATAGCTATAAATCTGGAATATCTATTGTCTAATAATTCTGTCTATTATTAAACTATTAACAGAAATTCTAGCATATGCATAAGCATATATATATTAACTGTAACAGTAACAAATAGGTTCTGTATAAGATAAATACTTTATTTAAATAAAAATAGGAAGTTTCTACAACATCTGCATTCTGAAATTTATACCAAAGGAAGTACAGAGAATGATCTACTGAAGTTGAATACAATCAAAACGTAGTTGTACTAGTCTATATCATAGGAAACTTAAATAAACCAACAACAGGAAGAGTGGCAGAACCTGTAGATGGTAGACAATAACAGCAATGGGAGGCTGTTCCTCCCTACCAATTCCTGGAGAGTGCCCAGACAGCACTTCTCAGGACCCCCGAGCTTGCTCTGGTCTAACTGGCTGGAATCTAAGTACGGCCAATAATTCCCTCAGCCAAAACAGCTATACTGGAACCAAGTTACTGCAACTTCCTGCTCAAAACACTTCCTTACTGTTTTCCCACTTCCTCAATGGGACTCCTGAATAGCATTCACCTGAATGTATCCTCCCTCTAGAACAATTGCTGAACCCCCAGCTTAGTTCATTGAGTAGTATTTAAAAGATTGCCTAGGTCTTAGTTGGGCTAACTGTCATTAATGAGCCACCTGCTCAGATTCCACTTTCTTGGGGAATCATGACCCCAAAATATAGGGAAGTTGCCACCTGCAACTCAGGAAGTGTTTGAGGATGCTGCCACTTGTCTTTTGTCCTTCCACCTAATTCCATCCACCAGTTAGACCAGTAACCTCTTTTAACAGCTCTCCCATGATGTTGTCTCCATAATTTATTTATTAATAATAATTATTCAGAATTTACATTCCATTTCTGGAGACTCTGCTGAGTCATCCATTCCTACTTAGCATTAAATTTAACATAATGTTCTCAGGAATATTAAAAATAATTACATTATTTTAATAAAATTGGGGTATGTGACATACACACCCCCTTAAAATGTAACATCGTCCTCGATGTTACTTATTCTTCTTCTTCAGCTACCTGCTGGAATAGATGGGGATATGCTTCCCGCATCTTACTTTCCAGCTCCCAGGTAGATTCTTCAGGACTAAGGTGCTTCCATTGCACCTTCACTTGTCCAATTATCCGGTTCCGTAGAGTAATTTCCCTCCTCCCGAGGATACAATCCGGTTCTACCAGAACTTCCCCTTCTGGTTCTACCTGTACCATGTTCCAATCAATAACATGAGTAGCATCATGAACATACTTTTTCAAAACAGAGATATGAAAAACATTGTGTACTTTTAAATTTGGCGGTAATGCTAACTGATAAGCAACTTGACCAATTCTAGCTAAAATTTCAAATGGACCACAGTAACGTGGTGCTAATTTTGCACAACTTCCTAATCTTAGGGAGCTTTTCTTTGGTCTTACCTTGATGAACACATGTTCACCTACCTGAAACTCTTTAGGAGTTCTTTTCAAATCTGCTTGACTCTTTTGCCGATCCTGGGCAATCTTCAAGTTTTCCTGCACTTGTTTCACAATCTGTTCCATTTCTTTCAATAAATCAGGTCCTAACACTAATCTATCTACTGGATTACTCCAAGAGATAGGAGTGTTGCATTTTCGTCCATACAAAACCTCAAAAGGACTAAACTTAGCTGATGATTGATAGCTGTTATTGTATGCAAATTCAGCTAAGTGTAAATAATCCTCCCACTTACCTGGTTGATCTTTAACATACATCCTTAACAGATCTTCTAGTATTTGATTAACTCTTTCCGTTTGTCCGTCAGTCTGAGGATGGAAAGAGGTGCTGAAATTCAAAGTGGTGTTTAATCCTTTGAACAAGGATCTCCAAAAATTTCCTGTAAATTTAGGATCCCTGTCTGATATAATAACTTTTGGAATACCGTGTAACCGAAAAATCTGTTTTAGAAAGATATCTGCTATGTTTGCAGCCTTGTATGTGGTTTTAACAGGAATAAAATGTGCTGATTTACTTAATTTGTCTACCACTACCATAATCGAATCATTCTGATGTTGATTTTTGGGTAAACCTGTAATGAAATCCAAGCTGATTATTTCCCATTTCCAGCTAGGAATAGGTAAAGGTTGCAGCAATCCAGCTGGATGTTGGTGTTCTGTTTTTACTTGTTGGCAGTCCAAACACTTAGCTAAATATTCAGCAGTTTCAGATTTCATGTTAGGCCAAAAATATTCTTTTCTCAACATAGTGATAGTCTTTTGATAGACAGGATGCCCGGAATAAGGGGTTTTATGTATTTCGTCTAAAATTAACAGCTTAACTGTAGGTGCATTAGGGATATACAGTCTGTCCTTAAACAACAAAAATCCGTTTTCGTTTAAACTATACCCTTTTATCAAACTTTCTGTGGGCTGTTCTTTGGCTGTTATTTGTAAATGTTGATAATTTTCATCTAACTTTATCCCTTCAGCCAGCTGTTCATTTAAATTAGAGGTATAAGTGCTGCTAGCTGATATAAAATTCAGTTTTACATTCCTGCTCAAGGCATCAGCCACCTTATTTTCCTTCCCTTTTATGTGTTGGATTTCAAAATCGTATTCACTTAGGAATGCCAGCCATCTGGCTTGTCTTGCATTTAAATTTGGCTGGTCTAGAAGGTATTTCAGACCTTTATTATCTGTTAGTAAGGTAAATTTTCTGCCTATTAGGTGGTGTCGCCACATCTTTAAAGCATGAATTACAGCAGCTAATTCTAGGTCATAAGTGGCATAATTCTTTTCATGGATTTTCAGCTTCCTAGATTCGTAAGCAATGACGTGTCCTTCTTGAGTCAGCACTCCGCCTAAGCCATCATTACAGGCGTCGGTGCAAACTATGAAATCTTTATTTGGGTCCGCTATTCTAAGAATAGGGGCAGTTGTCAATAAGGTCTTAAGTTTCTTGAAACTTTCTTCACATTTCGCATTCCAATCAAACTTCTTGCCTTTCTTCTGCAAAGAAGTGATTGGGTTGGCTATTTTTGAAAAGCCTTCAATAAACCTCCGGTAGTAACCGGTAATTCCCATGAAAGATCTAACATCCGTCACATCTTTAGGTACAGGCCATTCTTCAATCGCCCGAATCTTTTCGGGATCCACTGAAATCCCTTCCTTAGTGACTACATGTCCTAAGTACTGGATTTCATCTTTGAAGAAGTCACATTTGCTAAATTTCGCAAAAAGTTGTTGTTCTCTTAGTTCTTGTAAAACGATACGTAAGTGTTCCTTGTGCTCCTCTTCGCTCTTAGAATAGACTAAAATGTCGTCGATAAATACAACCACAAATTTATCTAAGTACTTGTGCATTATGTTGTTCATTAAGCACATGAAAACCGCTGGGGCATTAGTAAGTCCAAATGGCATTACGACAAATTCGTAATGTCCGTACCTTGTTCTAAAGGCTGTTTTGAAAATGTCTTCTTCTTTAATTCTTACCTGATGATAACCCGATCTCAGATCGATCTTAGAGAATACCGTAGCGCCACGTAGTTGATCAAACAGATCATCAATACGAGGTAACGGATACCTGTTTTTGATCGTCATCTTGTTTAGTTGACGATAATCTATGCAAAGTCGCATAGTTCCGTCCTTCTTCTTAACGAAAATCACTGGTGCTCCCCAAGGGGATACACTGGGTCGGATATAGTTCTTATCTATTAACTCCTTCAACTGAGTTTTCAACTCGTTAAGCTCCAAAATATTCATACGGTACGGGGCTTTTGAACTGGGAACAGCACCTGGTACCAGCTCAATTGTAAAGTCAAGCTCTCTCTTGGGAGGCAATTCTGGGATTTCTTCAGGAAAAACGTCAATAAAATCATTGACGACAGGAATGTTATCTACTGTTTTCTGGTTGTTTTCAGACTTATCGGTCTCGTCTGTAATAGTTACAGCATAGGTCTTGCACCCTTTCCTGACTGCTCTTTTAAGTGGTAATGCAGAAATTTGCCTAACTACTGTTTTCCTAGGGATACCCCTAACAGTTACCGGCTGTCCACTACCGTTTATACACCTAAAAGTTTTGTCAAAACAGTTTAAAACGACCCTATGTTGTTCCAACCAGTCCATTCCGATAAGTATGTCATAAGAGCCAAGTGGTAAAACGTTCAGTTTAACTGTAGTTCTAAAATCATTCATGCTTAAGATGCATTCTTTTACATAACAGTTTACTTTCTTCTTAGCCCCAGTAGCTAATTGTACAGACCAAAAATTATCAAACCTTTCAACAGTCAAATTACATTTTTCTACCAGTTGAGGTGCAATATAACTAAGACTAGCACCTGGATCTATTAATATAGTAACTGGGGTTTTGTTAATCATACCTCCTACTTCCACCATGGAAGTTTGGTAGTCAGCCTGACGGTTTTCCAACGCTGCATTGATTCGGGGCATAGTTCCTGCAAAATCTCCAACTGTCATTTCATCTTGAACAGTATGAATATTGCTGACTTGTTTCTTTCTGTTTGGGCAGACTGAAGCATAATGTGGCCCATTACATTCCCAGCACTTGACAGGTTCTTTTCGCTCAAAATTTTTGGTGTAGTTTCCATGGTTATTAGGAGTCTCTTTGCTGTTTTTGTAATTGTTTGAATGGCTGACAGCTCCATTTTTGTTTCCTTGGAAACTTTTACTGTTAAAGTGGTTCCCGTTTCTGCCATTCTTGAAACTTTTATGGGGAACAAATTCCTTTTTCTTGTACTCGATCAGATTGCTGTTCTTTTTGGCTTTCCAGCTGGCTATCCCCTCTTTCTTTTTATTCTGTTCGTAACAGAAATTTGCCTTGCGCATAGCTTCTTCCAGTGTTTTGGGGTTGTCATATTCAATTCTGTCCTTGATATGATAAGGCAGGCAACTAAGAAACCGCTGTATTTTTGGTTTCTCTTCGACAAAATACGGTACATAACGCAACAGACTTAAAAATTTACTGTTTAAGTCCTTCATCGTCATAGATCCAAGTTTTAGTTCATAAAATTCCTTAGCCCTTTCTTCATAATACTGCTCGGACAGGAATTTCTTCTTGAAATACCTTTTAAAGGTACTCCAATTAACTTCTCTTTCTTTGATCCCTTTGACCCTTTTCAGGTCTTGCCACCATATGTCCGCCTTTCCCGAGAGGTTGTAGATGGCCATTCTTGCCTTTAGCTGATTTGAGTAGTTATAGATCTGAAAATATTTCTTCATCCCGGATAACCAGGATTCTGCCTCTTCTCCAGTTTCAGTTTCTCCATTGAAAGTTGGGGGCTTTATCTTCTTAAACTCCCCGGAAATCTCTTCATAAGGCCTGTACTTTTTCCTTCGGTTGTGCATCTCAGCTTCACTGCTGTCACTGCTAGTGTGATAACTGGGTTGTCCTTTTCTTTCTTCAGATGAGGAACTGTTGTCAGATTTATTTGGTTTTGTCCTTTTTGACCCTCTTGGATAATTAACTTCTTCTGAGTCAGCTGGTTTGCTCCTTCCGTCAGTCTGAAATTTTTCCATCAATAGCTGATTTAGCTGTTCTTGAGTCTTTAGAATTCTTTCATTATCCTTCTTAACTGTTTCCATTTCTGTCTTTAATCCTCTTATAGTCTGCATCAGTTCAGTGGTGTGAGCAATTTCTTCTTCTGTCTCAAGTTCTTTTGACATCTGTCTTGTCACAGCATTGGGAGATTCCTCCTCAGTATATTCTCCCAGTTTTTCCATATCTGTCTGTAAAATTCAGAAAAGAGAATTTTTCTGTTCTGTAGATGAAACCGAAATATATGTTAGTATTTTATAAATAAAACAAAATCTTCTTTTATGATCGCTGTTTGCGGAAGTTTAGTGGAGTCACATCCAGGCCTAGTGTCTGAACCTGGCTCTGATACCACATGTCAAAACCCAAAATTTCTGAAAAATTTAAAAATTTTTAATTGTAACAATAAATGTTAACTAGGTAGTATTTCTGATATTGTTTTAATTTAGATAACTAACATAAACTGTTTAAAGACTCTGTCTTCTTAAAACTTTGATTTCGGTGGTTGTAATTAATGACTGTTTTATTTTGAACCGCAAGGGAAGAGCTAGTCGTAGTTGACTGGCTTACTTAGCTTACGAGCTAATGCATACGTCGTCTTTTGTTTCTCAGGTGCGCCAGTGAAGTAGGGATCACTGTATGTTAAACTTGGTGAGTATCAATACTCCCTATACTTTAAAACTTAATGATCGTCATGATATTTCTTATTCAGCTAGTATCGTCAAGTGTTACGAAGATTTACATTGTCTCAGTTATAATTATGTTTTTATGATTATTATGCTATGTTACTGCTGTAACTAACAATGAAACAATTGTTATATCAGAATTATTGGCTGTATAAAGTGTCTTTGCATCATGTCTCCTGTTGTCAACTTAATACCGGTGACTACTGTTTTGTTCATGCATTGATAATGCGAGTTGAGAAGGTGATGCCTCTAGCGTTGTTTCAATATAATCCTATGCATCGAAGTCCAATGTCCACTTAGAGTTTAACTTATGTTACCTGACTGTGCCTTGATTTTAACTATCTTTACGATGTGAACCTGTAGATGAAACTCTATTTCAACATCTTAATAATAGAGGTTTATTATTCAAATTGTTACTGTTAACAATAGTATTCGTAGCAATTCTGATGATAGTATATAATGGCAATGTATATATTGTCTTAAAGACTTGGTAACATTTCAAGTATTAAATAACGAGGCATTTTCATTTGAAGGTTGACTACCTTGGTACTTATATGAACATAGAAATGTAATATGCCCATGGCATTAATCTATGGCTTGGTTTTAATTTATATATATAATATAATGATTGTGCAATAATCATAATATTCCATTCATTGGCAAACTTTATATTCAATATAGTGTTATGGTTGTATTTATCATACTAGGCCATAGAGAAAACTCTAGGGTTGAAGTTGACCACCACCTTGTGTAATGTGATATGCTAATGACATTAACCTATGTCCTGGTTTCATTGTAAATGTGCATTAACTTGATTTTGTCATAGTCCTAATGTTTTTCCCTTACCATGGATAAGATTTATAACCAATAATATGTTAAGGTATTATCCACCATATTAAGTTATGGAATTATCCATATGTGATGTTGACTAACTCTTATTTATATCATTGTAGTGATTATACATTCCAAGTGCTTGGGATTCTCGACGATTCATTTGCAAGGCATGCACTATATGCCAAATGATTATATATCATTTGTTATCTTATACGTTTGACTTACATATGAAATGATTTGGAATCGGTGTATAATGATTTGGATTGCAATTTGAACTATATGGTCTCGACCCATAATACGTTGATTTATTTGGATGCTATGTGGTTAACTCTCCTCCACGCAGTTGGTGATATATAATTTGTTATTGAAAACCCTACCTGGTTATTGTAGTTGCCTTCGGGCTCGGGTCCTAAGGATGAAACCCTCCCTGTCTGAGTTTTGTAATGAAGGCATTGTAACAATGTGCAGAGTGTGGTGGTTATGGCCTCGTGGTTCCATTCGGCAATAGGGTATGTCTTCGGCTCTGGTGATAGCGTCTGCTATAGTTTTATTGCTTCGTGGTCTCGTTGTTCATTATAGGTTTAAGTCCCAGCTATTTACAGTCTGTCACTGTGCTGGTGTGGGTATGAGATAGAGTTTCGGTAATGTCTTTAGGTTATGAGAGGGTTGATGCAATTGGGCTTTGGGTTTGTTTCTTGACTGGTTCAATCCCAGCGTGAGGGTTTCGTTGGGAACTGTTACCTTGTCTCAGCTTTCAAGAATGTTATGATAGTTTCTTTTGCTCACCCATCTGATGAAGATGATGGGGCTTCTCTGTTTGTTCAGCTGGTAGCTACCGATTGTCCACTGTTAACTTCCTCCAAGTCTCGGTAAGATAAATCACAGTTTTTACAGTCTTTATGTTTTATAATCATTAATTATATTTACGTTTCTAATTCTATTCTCTGCATTCAAAGTGGTGACTAAAACCCTCGGCATTTGTTATTTAACAGGTCACGCGGCTCTTGATGGTGTACAGGACTTTGTCACCCACGCAGGCTCCTCCGGGTAAGCCTGGTTATCCACGGCTGTCTCTTCCTTTGCTGGTTTTAGTGGTTAGGGTTGTGTCTCGGAGGGAAACTCCTGTGTGTTGAGGTCATTATCAACCTGATGTTCGTAGGTGCAGTCATATGTATGAAATTGTTTTGTTTGAAATGAAATGGGGTTTGAAACCCTGTTAAGTTTATGGGGAGCCATTCACGGCCAAGACTTATGAGGCCAGGGTTTCGGTTATTGTACTTTGTAATGGCTGAGCATGGGGTTTTTAACCTCGCCATATGATATTTATACTTAATATATACTGGGCCTGGTATGGCCGTGTTTATGTTTTGTTAAATTATTAGAATGTGTTTTGAATGTATGGATAGATGTATTCTTCAGTACTTGCAATGGATGATAACTCTGTTTATAAATGAAACCCTAAATTGTCTCTCTGCGTTTTTATTCGATTGGAAAAGTTAAATAGAACATGGTGAAAGTTTATCGACTGTGCCTGTAATAGTTATAATCATAGGGTTGTTCTGGCGAATTTGGGGTTCTGTTTTGTGTTCAACCTATATATGTGGGGTTTGTTAACTTGATAACTACCGGGAAAGAAATGTAACAATATTTAAATTGGATTCTTGTATTGTTATTAAACAACACTGTGAGTAGAATAATATAAACATAGAACTATATAATAAGATACTATAAGTCTGTCTACCATATAAGGCATTCTTCATTTGTTTTTAAGTCTGTTGTAGAGTTATTGTATGGCTACGGCCGTGTAGGTTTTTGAGAAAACTCCAAGAGAGACATTTATACTGAATAACTATTATTACTGTGTATAATTTAAGATGGTTTGTAACATCCAATGATGACTGCGTTCGTCGACAGTTTCTCTGTTGTATTAATATGTTTGTTGTTGTTTAAAATAACTCTGTTAATTTTATTATAAAAAAAACAACATGACTACTGTATTAGAATACTAGGTAGATAGGAAATAATACTCTACAGTTGCTAGTGTTTGTGTTTTGACTACCGCGTAATTGTTTAAGATTATGTGGAAGATGGTAACAATGAAATATTGTTACAGTCACCTCTTTAGAGAATCACTAGCTGTCAACATGTTCTGAGTATAAATATATATTACGATGAGTTTTGTTTATCTATTAACTTGATATAAGAGTGACCTGTAACTTAAAGTTGACTATAATATGTAATACTTATAAATACAGGTAGATTACTTCTACAGGAAAATATCTCAAAGTAAAACTAAGATTTGTCTAGATTTGTTCTTATGATTGTTTGATAGCTATAAATCTGGAATATCTATTGTCTAATAATTCTGTCTATTATTAAACTATTAACAGAAATTCTAGCATATGCATAAGCATATATATATTAACTGTAACAGTAACAAATAGGTTCTGTATAAGATAAATACTTTATTTAAATAAAAATAGGAAGTTTCTACAACATCTGCATTCTGAAATTTATACCAAAGGAAGTACAGAGAATGATCTACTGAAGTTGAATACAATCAAAACGTAGTTGTACTAGTCTATATCATAGGAAACTTAAATAAACCAACAACAGGAAGAGTGGCAGAACCTGTAGATGGTAGACAATAACAGCAATGGGAGGCTGTTCCTCCCTACCAATTCCTGGAGAGTGCCCAGACAGCACTTCTCAGGACCCCCGAGCTTGCTCTGGTCTAACTGGCTGGAATCTAAGTACGGCCAATAATTCCCTCAGCCAAAACAGCTATACTGGAACCAAGTTACTGCAAATTCCTGCTCAAAACACTTCCTTACTGTTTTCCCACTTCCTCAATGGGACTCCTGAATAGCATTCACCTGAATGTATCCTCCCTCTAGAACAATTGCTGAACCCCCAGCTCAGTTCATTGAGTAGTATTTAAAAGATTGCCTAGGTCTTAGTTGGGCTAACTGTCATTAATGAGCCACCTGCTCAGATTCCACTTTCTTGGGGAATCATGACCCCAAAATATAGGGAAGTTGCCACCTGCAACTCAGGAAGTGTTTAAGGATGCTGCCACTTGTCTTTTGTCCTTCCACCTAATTCCATCCACCAGTTAGACCATTAACCTCTTTTAACAGCTCTCCCATGCTGTTGTCTCCATAATTTATTTATTAATAATAATTATTCAGAATTTACATTCCATTTCTGGAGACTCTGCTGAGTCATCCATTCCTACTTAGCATTAAATTTAACATAATGTTCTCAGGAATATTAAAAATAATTACATTATTTTAATAAAATTGGGGTATGTGACATTAGCCATTGTGCCCTTAGATTGGGGGAAAGTGATGGATATGGATCTGGATCTACTTCATCGTCATACTCAACATAAATATCCGATTTAACTTGGTCGTCATCAAAAGAGACATCATTCTGATCTTCATTGGGTGCAAATGGAATAGGCAGAGAATATGGAAAAAAGTGAGAGAATTCATATGCCTTTGAGGCATAGTTTGCAACACCTTTGTCTATTAGCTTCCCATAAGAGATCTCTGCGATATCAACTGTGTAAGGTCCCAAAAAAAATTCTTCGGTGAACCTGTGTGTGTCATCTGATAAATAGATAACAAGTTTGTTGCCAAAGTAGGCACATACAAAACATTTTTTAACTTTCCATGCTCCAATTGTATTGTTCCCTTCCCTTCAGCAGAGATCTATGAATTATCTCCCATGTGAATACTATGACCATCAGTGATATCTAGAGAAGAAAAATACCCTTTGGAGGAAACCATGTGGTTGGAGGCTCTAGAATCTATGAGGAAGTCTTGTGATTGTGATAATCCAGCCTTCAGTGCATGGCATCTCTCATGATCATATGTCTTGCTTCCAGAATCAAACTCCCTTGAACCTTCTGGGAGGGAAATGTTGTGTTGTTCAAGAAGTTTGGTCATTTGATATATATTCTTATTCATGCAAGAACTCTTTGGATGGTTTCCTTGCTTGCAATAGGTACACTTGGTCTTCTCAAACCTCTTTTACTTATCCTTATTGGAACTGGAGTCTCCTTCTGATGAATTAGGATTATCCTTTGGATTGGATTTAGATTGCTTCTTATCCTTTCCCTTCTGCTTCCCTTTAGCATTATCATTTATGGACTCCTCGACCATAGGAGCCTGATTCTTGGAGGCTTTCATGGCTCCCATTTGAATTAGTTTGTCTTGTTCTTGGATCAGGGATTCTGTGAATGCATGTAAAGAAGGCATTTTCCAATTGGGGATTGACAATATCCCAGAGTGGAAGGTAGACACAAATACTGAAAATTTAGGGTCAACCTTGCTCAGGATGGATAGCACCAACTACTTATCCTTCTTGTCAATTCCACATTGTTTGCACTGCATAACCAACTTGAACTTTGAAAAGAATTGTTGTATGGTTTCGAAATTGCTGGGTTGAAGAGCAATTAATGCATTCTCCAAAACGTGGCCTCTCAGCTCATCTTTCTTACCAAATAGAGTTTCAAGCTTTTGCTAGACCTCCCTTGGGGTTTTCAATCCATCAAGATGGAAGAGAAAATATTTGGAGATGTGAATACACATAAAACCAAAAGCCTCATCTAACTTTTTCAGGTACTTTGCTTTCTCAACAGCTGCCTGAGGTTTGACCTCCTTCCCCATTGTGACCCTATACAGACTCTTGTTATGCAAGACTATCTGCATATATTCCCTCCAATCCAGATAATTGAAGGGTGTCAGGATTCTTGGTGTCAAAGGAGCATTCAATTTCTCCATTCGTATCTACTGGAGCGAATGCAAACTGTTATGGTTGCACTGAAAACTTCTCAAAATTCTGTAGAAAACTCTCAAAACGAAGATAAACCAGGTATGTTGAGCTATGATACCATTTGAAATTCTGTAACACGACAGATCATTTAGCCTGGGAAAATCTAACAATGAAAGAATTGGCAAGGAAGAAGAATTGCAGTGAAAACTAGCAAGAATTGAGCAGTAAAATCAAACATGCAAAGAAACTCAGATGTGCATAAAAAAATGGTGTCATATTCCATTAATATGTATAGTAAAATAATATAGTACACTAGAGAGAATTCAATTATCCAAGAGGAATTTGAATCCATGTCAGTCTAGCATAGGAATTGTCCCCACTACAGTGCTCCAATGGTGCCAAACTCAACTGGATGTAAGTGAACTGAAGATATTGTTAGTTAACTGAGCATGCAAGGCGCATCAGTGAGCTATCCATGCAAAACATGCTAGAGAGGGTGAATTAGTTGACAATCAGTGGCAATTGGAGCTCAAACCCCCCACTATAGTCATGAACTCGGGTGGACTGAACCAGATCACTGAGTTAGCTCCTAAAATGTAGGGAACTGAATCTGCATGGCCTAAATTCATGCATAGAGGGTGCATCAAGTGGCCAATGAGGCCTAGATGACAACTGAACACCACTAGGGGGTCAACAACATCATCCAAACTAGGAAAGGGGAAATAATACTAAGGTGGAAAAAGGTTAGAGTATTTGATTATCTTAACACCAAGTTCTCCAAAATTGCAAGTTCGCATGCCCAAATAGTGGATTTTAGAATTCTTTTGCAACTAGGCTTCACTCCTTTTGGAATTTGGCCATAATCCACTAGGGTTATATATGTGCCTAGACCACAAATACACCATAACAAATTCATCCCCAACAAAGCCCTCATCCAGTGACTAGTTACACGAGTTCAAAAACCAATAATTCAAAATTTCTATAAAATTGGAACAGAATGAGCTTGTGCCCCTCATGGTATTCCTTAATGAAATTGGAATGTCATAGGTCTCATAAAATTCTAAGATAAAATTATATTGTATGGCCAAAACAATTTTTGGGCTCTAAACTTGTTTTTTTTAGCTTTTTTGTTATGTTGACATGACGTGACGCATGGATTCCCATGTGGAAATAAGGTCTTACATGTCATCACAAGGTGTGACCATGTCATCTGCTTCCTTTTCCTCGTCATCTTTCTTCTTCCCTATCCTTCCATGTCATCATGACCTATTAAAACCTCATAGAGTCGTCTATGTTAAACCCCATGCACTTTATCCTTCCGCAAATGGACAAGATTGTCCCATCCAACTTTCAAGTTACAATTTGAGTCATTTGCAAGACCAACCACTTTATCATCACATTTTCATGTTTCCTCATGTGATATCTGCCACCAGAACTTGCACGAAGCAATCTCCATTGTTTCGGCGATGCCCTTGAGATAAGGTACAAGCACCTCTAGTTGTGCGAATGGTGTAGATCTAACAATGGAAACTGCTCGGGTTGATCTAGGTCATTCTCGATAGACGAAAATCTGGTCTCGTCCACTTAGCTCTACTTGGACGCCAACTATGTATTCGACCCTACCACTTGTGCACACATCACACCCCCTATCCATGTGGCTTCTACACATCACAATTTTGTCCATGTGGCATGGGTGGGTTCGTCTTAATTTTTTCTAAAATTTCAGATTTCGTAAATATGTAAAATTTTAATTTGGTAATAGGGGCTTATTAATAAATTATTCCTAGCCTTTTTCCCCATTTTGAAAATTTATTTGTTACATAACAAAATAAAAAAATTTCATAGATAACTCTACAATTTTAATTTTTTTCCCAAATTCTCTCATATTGATCTACTATTGTTGTTAATTGACCACAGATTTAATACCTAGGCTCCATAAAACACCATCTGTTAAATAGAACCATTATTTTCAAAGAAGCATTTCATCAAACACTTTCTATGCAAACTTTGATTTATGCCTGTAAGTGTAGATTTAGGTCCATACAACCTTGGTGTTGCAACCAAGAACTCTGATACCACTCTGTCACATCCCCATCTATCATTTTGACCGTAGCAGAGGGTATTTACGAATTCAAGTTTCTAATTTTTCTCCATGGACCACAAAATGAATTGATGACTAAGAAATGCATGTCAAGGAAAATTTTAAGAATTCTCCATAAATTTATATGTATAATAACTTGGCGAATCCTCTTGGTAAGTATAATTTATATATGTGTGTGTGTATGTGAGAGAGAGAATATTTCATTGAATTATAAAATCTTTGTAAAACCTTAGCAAATCTTCACTACATTCTAGAATCTTTGTAAAATTTTGGTGAATCTTTTACTGAATTATAAAATATTGTGAAGTCTTGACATTAAATAAAATCAATAAATTTTTAAATTGAAAATATCGTATATAGAAACCATTCTTATAATATATGTATAATAAAAAGATATAATAAATATAAACCAAATTAATAATTATATTTAAAATAATAATATATTTATTTCAATTGCTCACATGGAATACCATATAAAATAAAATATTATAATCCAATATATATATATATATATATATATTACAAAATATCTAAAATTAATTTAAATCCATCTCATTATAATATTTTTATAAACCAAATTTTATTGACCAACTATTTAGTGTCATCAAAGTTTTTATATAATTAAAAAATATTAAATATGATTTGGCTTAACAAATTTTTTATTAAATTGAAAATACAAAAACATAAAAGAAAATCTTCATAGGTAGAATTGAATGGAATGTATCATTAGCCTTTTTAATTAAAACAATAAAACACTTGAAAACTGTTAATTACTTTCTATTACAAAATAAGTAAAATTATTTTAAATTCATACTATTATAATATTTATATGAACTAAATCTCATTGACAAACTATTGTCATAAAATCTATTCATTGAAAAAAAAATTACATAATTAAAAATTATTAAATATGAATTGAAAACACAAAAACATACTATATAGAAAAATAAAATGTTCAATAAGTAGAATTGATTGGAATGTTTCATTAGTTTTTTTAATTAAATCAATAAAACACTTAAAAAAAACTAATCATAGTGATTAATCTCTTAAGATAAATTTATGAACTAAAATGAATTTATCAAATAAAATAAAGGTTTATTTTATCAAATGGAAAGTAAAAAATTGAATTGGTAACTATTTTTAATAATATAATAAATAATAAAAAGACTCTTAACATGGAAATTGGAAATTGGAAATTGAAAGAATGTTTTTCCATAGAATTTACGTGGTTATCTTTAAAACAAATGGATCTTCTAAATACCATGGAGTTCCTCAAGTCCTTAAATAGGTTTTACCACATGCAATACCATGGGTCACCAAATAGAATGGGTCACCCAAACCATGGGCCCATAAACAACCAACTAAAGGTTGCCTTTAATCATTTTTTAATGAAACCTTGGGCCAACTACTCCTAAAAATTCTTGATTCCAATTAATTGGGGTGAAAATGGAGGATTCATCCTAAATTTTCGAGGGAAAAATATATATTACCACAAATTTTCTCTATATTTTTG
Source organism: Larix kaempferi (assembly GCA_027924585.1). Taxonomy (NCBI): domain Eukaryota; kingdom Viridiplantae; phylum Streptophyta; class Pinopsida; order Pinales; family Pinaceae; genus Larix; species Larix kaempferi. Next base: position 12,038,208 of record BSBM01000088.1, on the reverse strand, counting down.
GATGGGAAAAAGAGTTTACATATTTAAAAAAATATTTAATTTTAGGGCAAATCTATTTTAAAATATTTTAAAACATTTCTATATAAAAATTAGCCCCTTCAAAATTCAAAACCTTGTTATTTAGCCCATGGGCGAAGTTTCGCCCCTAAAATTTTCCTTATGCATGTGCAAGTGCATAAATATAAAACATAAAAGAAATAAAACTCTTTCTACACATACATCATACCTAAATAAGTATTCATGACAGGAAAAAAATAAAATCTCCTGCCCAATTGTAGGTATCAGCTGTAGATACCACCCCCAAGAAAGGTTATGAGGCCACCAAGGTGAGGAAACTCCTACAAGATTCTCTCTCTTAACCCACAACCCATTTGATCTCATGCTTAGCCAAACTACCCACCTCTCAACATTTACATGGATCTCACTCAGCCATCCTAGCCATGGCACTCTTTTCTATTTCCCCACACAACAGAAGAAAGGAATTCCCCTTAACTAATCCATAGTTCCCTTAAGAAATTAAACAAGTACAATGCTTACCAATGTGTACAGAAAGAGTCCAGCATGTTGTATGATGTTGGAGAACCCCTTGTGACATAAATTTCTGGATTCTCAAGCATTCAAAAGTAGAAAAAACATAATGGGTAAGGTTCCTATATTTCCTAGGCTCTATTCTCACCTACAACCATCATCTTTTCTCTAATGTCTGCAATTTCTCTTCATAATTTGAATTCTTGGTTATTTTCACAATCTGATAATTGGTAAAAATATAGAGGACGGCATGAAAATTCTATGTAGTGTAAAAATATGCATGAGAATGAGTGGTGGACTCCAAATGAGATAAAAGAATGGTGAAAAGACAATTGGAATAACTTCTAACCATAGAATAAAGGACTCTTACAACTGTCATAAAAGTATATTCATCACATGCTTCCATAACTACTTGAAAAGACTGTTCCCACCAACCTCACATCTGTATACAATGATTGGATTTAATAGTCAAAAGGAAGTAAATGGGCTAATTTAAGGCACATGGAAGCAAAATTATGAGTTCTAAGGTTGACACTTGGCTATAGAGGATTTAATATCTCATAGGCCCCTCCCCCTCTAGTGGAATCATAGCCCTTCTAGTGCTCTTTACATAGCCATCTTGGACCATTTTATTATTTTTCCAACATAATATTTACATTGCTTTCAAGTTAATATGAGAAGCTAAGCACATGGTCCATATAGAAATATTTGCATTATACATGCCTAACCATTCACTAATCAAGCCTTGGCCTTTAGCTCTGTACTACGATTTCATACTAACATATTTATATCATTTACATAATTTGATCTAATACATTCCAAGTCAAAACTGGGGGTATTACAACTATTGTGAGGTAAATAATATTTATATTAACGTATATAGATATAGAAATACATGAATACAATGTGTAGATCATGTATATAATACAACTAAATAAACACATGAATTCATCATGTTTGTTTATATAGTTTTTCTTTTTGTAAGCTCCATAGAGAAATTAAATTAGTATACAAAAAATAGTACATGCACAGGAAAGTCTTGAGGTCTGAGAGCCGACAGTGTCTTCTCATTAGACCAAAAAAATAGACTAAAGGCCTTTAGCATTCTTCCCATACATGAAATATCATAACCAGCATATAAGAGAGGGCTTCCCATAGATGGGAGAACAAAAGAGTTGCAATAAAGAATAGCATATGAGTGCTTGACACAAAAAGAGGGCCTCATATGGAAGCCGATGTAAACAGTTAAACTAAAAACAAAGGAATTATCATTCTCATGACTCGAGACCCTATTAACCATTCTAAACTGCCAGCATAATAAGAGTAAAAGAGAAGACCTCAGAATTACTTGAGGTTGCGGACAACGTTTGCATCCTCAGGATTTTCTTCCATTATGGGGCATCGATAGTCCCCTGAGCTGGATGTGTTGTCCGAAGCCATATTTGTACGAAGCAGTTCAGTTTTCTTTTGGAGGGAGAGAATCACCAAGATCTTTCGCTCCACATGTTTGCATTTATGACCGCTCGTCGAAGCAATATTAGTCTTTTCGCCAAGAATCAGAGGCTCCTCACCTTGATGAGTACCTTGGTGCACCACATATTTGGAGACCTGAGAGTTGACCGTAGAAGAGGAAGAATGAAGAATTGGAGCCGAGGAAGGAGAAGGGGAGGGATTATTCCCCTGAGAGAGATCCTATGATTGCATGAGGACCTGAGCAAGTGAATTCTTTACCATCCAGTAATGTCTACGCCTGACCCTTTCCCTTTGACTAACCATCTATTGTATCACCAATTCCTCCTCTCGGTCATCTAACATGGTTCTCAGATGCACTGGAATGGAATTGTCATAACCAGAATCAATAGAACCTCTGCGACCACGGTTGCTTGAATTCTTATGGCCTTTGTTGCCACGTTGAGGAATGGCTCTTAAACGTTGAGACATAATTTCTGTCGAGCGAAGAAGTGTGGAACCTCTACAATATGCATACCAAAACCACATAGGATATGGACTTATCCCCCCAAAAAAATAAGCATAGAAAAAACAGTTACTTGAGACGAGGAGGCTATGACATGCACTAAGCGGGTAACCAACCAGACACAGAAGGAAAGCACTGGCTGAATTTTCGTTGCACAAACTCAAAACATGGTAACAAACCCTGTTAAATAGCCTGTAAACAACATTCCAACCGCCCATAAATTCACTCTGGGATGGAATGATTGCCATAGTACTGGAGCCAGCTCTGTAGATTGCTTGAAAGACCAACCTCATAAAAGATGAAGACATCGTTAAGGGTAAGTATTAAATTGCATGGCGGTTCGATCGAGAAGGAGCCACGTGGTGGGGAGTGGTGGCTTCTCGAATCAACTCGTTGTACTCCTTGGGATCCAGAATATCACCCACATCCGGAGCATATTTGTTTATATATTATAATACATGAGAGTACAAATTTTGGGAATATGAAGAGATAAAGATAGTTAGTCAATATATTGTGCTTATTGATCTTTCTATTACAACAATATATTGAGTTTCCTATTATGATAAGATCTATGTGCACATGAAAAAAGTATGCACAATCCAACATCGTTGTCCACTTGGTGGGATGCATAATAATTATGCTCATCCCATTTAATGGAATCTATTGGATTTGGCGAAGCCTTTTTATTTTTTAAAACTTACTATATGAAGATGTTTCAAGTGTCCACTTAGTGGGATGAATAACAAATGCTAATCACATCTCATGGGAATCTCTTGGATTTGGATTTTTATTAAGAAAGCTAACTGAATGGGAGACTTACACCTATGTTGATTTAGATCTCTAGAAAACCATCCAGATATACAATCCAAAGTTGCTAAGCACATTAATTACTGATAAAATAAATCACATTGATTAGAATGAAGAATAAAATAATCATATAGTTTTCTAAATTGTACACATGTTAATTACTGATCAAATAAATTTCATTGATTAGAATGAAGAATAAAAGAACCACATAGTTTTCTGAATTGTACACATGAGGTAGATGGAAAGATTACCTTCCATCTTTCAATAAAACTCCATATATCCATATAGGAACATCTTTGTTGTTTCTCTCTTTTTGTTTGGACCAGCTTTTGGAGTTGGAGATATATAAAGCAAGTCTATGAAGATGTGATGGTAACTCAGCTTGAGGAACTATTTCAATTTATGTGTTAATATCATCTTAATATAATATATATGTTAGTATATATTAGATTAAGACAATAAATGTAACAAAGTTTAATTTGTACACATAGTTTCATAGTTGTTACTAAGTTTAATTTGTACACATAGTTTCATAGTTGTTACTAGTTATTAGATTATAGTATAATAAATAATATTTGATATAAAAATGATTAACTTAATTGAAAATTTATTAAATGAATAAGCTGACTCTACAATGAACATTATGATGCTTTTGTCACCAATCAATCCAACTATTGGAGAAGTAATTGAACTATTTTACAATGTGTAGAACGTGTAAATAACATAACTAAAGAAACACAATGTATCATGTTTGTTCATATTTTAAATTATATAAACTTACAAAGAAAACAAAGAGATAAAGACAGTAAGATAATTTATTATGATTGTTGATATTTTGTGAAAATGTATTGAGTTATCATGTATGACAAGGCTTATATTACTGTTGCAAAAGTATGCACCAAGATAGCATGACAAAGTTTAATTGCAATCTAAAATAGAATAGTGTGACTAGGTTATGGTGTCAAAGTTGTGTGATTTAGATATGAGCATGCCTAAACTTACATTAGCACATTTAATTTTATTTTATTTTTTCACTTGAAGTCTTATTAGCCCAACTCCTTTAGCATGGACTTAGTGGATATTTGACTTATTTCAATATCATAAGAGCATAGGGTAATTAAATCAATATTTGGAAGGTAACTAGTTTAGACCTGACACTTGTGGTATTAGCTCTACAATTCCTTTCTCAAATAAATCCAAATCATTTTACTTCACCATAAAAAATGGGGAGTTTGGCCTTCCAAAATTCCCCATATGAGTTGTTATTGAAAGGCATCTTCCTCTTATTCATATGATATGTACTGCTTGAATATTCTGTGGAGTCTTTAGAGGTAGATAGAAGAGAATTCTAGAGTATATGTCCTATCTCTAGAAACCCTTCTTAAGAAGCTATGGGACCTCTTGTTAGAATGCCTTTTTGAGCTACTCCCACTCATTTCCTCATTTCTTGAGTGCTTCCCATGGTGAATATTTCTTTGAATTTATCTTAATATTTGTAGCATGGCTCCATTCAGCTGGTTATGTTCCTTGTGAGCTATGATTAGCCTCGATCTCCTTAGCTACTTTACAACTTTGTAATTCCACTCTTAGAATTCTCATAGTTTCTGCAATATGTGGGGCAGTTACTTTATCTCTTTTTCCATTAGATTATGTCTTTCATTCTCAACATGTTTATTTTCTCCCATGGCATTTGTTTCAATTTCATAAGGATCATGTACATCATCCATGATGATGGCTTTCTTGGCCCAACCAAGACCAAGGAATTCCACATTGCCCTATACTAAATGTTAACCCTTAAATGTCCTTGATGTGATGTTGTATCTACAAAAGTGTTCGTGCAATAACACTTTTTAGCTTCATTACGTTCTTATAAAATTATATAATTAGTTTTCATGCATTTTGGGAACTACCCATATTGACAATTTTTCTCAAACTATGGCTACAACCACTTTTATGTTCAATTTTTATAAACATTTCAATCACACCTATCATAATATGATTATGAAAATTTTCTCCCCTATGGATAATATTTCCAATGAATATAAGTATGCCAATTTAAGATTTCTTGGAAAAACGTTACAGTGTTTCAAAATGGTCAATTTTGCTCAATTCTATACTTCCTGCATTGAGGTGCATTTAGCTTTAGAGACCAACTTCAGCCATATATAAAATAATGTTAATTTTTCAGAATTTACTTCAATCTGATCTAGGATCTTAACTGAGAGAACAACATGTACAGTAAATCTACAACATATCAATTATGGACACAATAATGCAAGCACACAAGAGACACAGAGTTTACTTGGGGAAAACCATAAAGGTGAAAAACCCCAATAACTTCCTCAGAGATAGATAGAGCAATGATACAACCAGAATACAAGAGATATTCTTCTCCTAACAGCAAAGCCTCCTCCTCCACAAGTGCGCCACTCTCCCAAGTGTGAGTGAGAGAATAAAATGTGTAAAATGAGAGAGACACACTCTCTATTTATACAGTAATTGACTTGACCTTTACTCAACTAGGTCGGCCTCAACTTAACCACTTAACATAATGCTGACTGGGCCGACCCCCACTAGGGTGGTCTAATAACCCTTTGACCCACACGGCCGACCCTCAATAGGGTGGTCTAATAACCCTTTGACCCACATGACTTATACAGGGCCGACCCCACCAAGGTGGTCTAATAACCCATCAAGTATAAGTTACGACACTTACAATATAAATGACGACACTTCCGTATAGAGGAATAATAACATCTCTATAGGAATACAATATACATATATGTCAAATACATTCTGAAGTTACATATACATCAACACTCCCTCTTAACTAGGAAGGTATTTCTCGACACAGGTCTTCTAGCACACGTCATCTTCTCTGGATCATCGTCACTGCTGCTACTATCTCAATCAATCTCTGAATCTACTCGTCATAGGAAGTTCTACAGAGACAGTCCTTTTTCATACTGGATGTAGGCCCACCACCTACAGGTCTTCGTCATCACTGGCCATACTATGGAAATCTCAAGACTTATTACGTGCGTCACAAAACCTTAAAAGAGTCTCTTGACTAGAAAGAACCCTGAAGAGCATCTGAGACCTTTTTCATCCTGTCCAGATCTCCAGGACTTATTACATGTGACCCCACCACAAAACCTCGAAAGAGAATCCCAGGACTGATTACGAGCACAAAGCTCAACCTATTGGATCTCCCAGGGCACAAATTACATGTGGTCACCACAAAACCTTGAAAGAGCATCCCAGGACTGATTACGAGCACAAGGCTCAACCTATCGGATCTCCCAGGGAACAAATTACATGTGGTCATGGCAAAACCTCGAAAGAGCATCCCAGGACTGATTATGAGCACACGGCTCAACCTATCGGATCTCCCAGGGCACAAATTACATGCCATAGGACAAAACCTCGAAAGAGCATCTGCCAGATATCCCAGGGCACAAATTACATGCCATAGGAAAAACCTCGAAAGACTATCTGCAGATCTCCCAGGGCACAAAATATATGTCCTCCCAAGCAAAACCTCGAAAGAGCATTTTCCAGATATCCCAAGGTACAAATTACATGCCATGGGCAAAACCTCGAAAGACTATCTGCAAATCTCCCAGGGCACAAATTACATGCTTATTTGCACAACCTGTTCCACGGCCACAGAGTATTAACCTGATACTCACCATACATCATCCTGATGTACACATGATCGTCCTGATCATCATCACTACAACATCCTGCTGCATGTCATCTGGAGCAACATCCTGAAGCTCGTCATCCATGATCATCCTGATCATATAATGCATCTACCTGATGCATACCAAGTATCTACCTGATACATATCATCATACATGATCCACCTGATCATACAATGTATCCACCTGATACAAATACAAAAACATGATCCACCTGATCATACCTGATACATATCAACATACATGATCTACCTGATCATACACAGTATCCACCTGATACATATACAGATACATGGTCCAAGCATCCAACATGATGCATATACAAAACATATACAAATGATCCTACTGATCATATCCATCATCCAACATGATGCGTACATACATGTACATATAAATGATCCAACTGATCATATACAGCATCCAACATGATGCGTATATACATATAAATGATCCAACTAATCATATCCAGCATCCTCCTGATGCATATACAGAGTAGTAAATGGAGCATCGTCCTGATGCTCATCATCCAGCGCTTACATCCACAGCCATGTGAAGGATCCTCCTTCTAACATACTTGGAATGGCTTCTGCAAATGTGTCCATCACTTCTTCCTTGAAGTGTCATCAATCTGAAGAACACCAAGCCTCTCCCTAAAGTACTCGAACTTCACCCTGGCTAGTGGCTTCGTCAGCACATCTGCAATCTGCTCATCCGTCGCAATGTACAGGAGCTTCATTGCTCCTCTCTGCACCATATCTATGATATAGTGATATTTGATCTCTATTTGTTTCGACTTGTCATGAAACACTGGGTTCTCGGACATCTTCACACAACTCTAGTAGCATCCATCGGGAGATCAAATAACTCAGACAGTAGCTTCCGAAACCATACTACCTCACAACTAGCTGAACAGGCTGCAACATACTCTGCCTCAGTTGTACTTAGTGCTACGCAAGACTACTTCCTGCTGAACCAAGAGATCACACCTAATCCCATACTGAAGCAACATCCAGATGAGCTCTTCCTATCTGCAGCACTGCTAGCCCAATCTGAATCAACATAACCCTGTAGGTTAAACTTTCGATTTGCTTCATACCTGAGCCCATAATCAACTGTACCCTTCAGGTACCTCAGAATATGATTTACAGCAACCAGGTGAACACTCCTCGGATCTGTCAGGAATTTTCTCAATGTGTTCACCGCAAAGCAAATATATGGTCTCATGTTCGTCAAGTACATCAAGGACCCAATCATTCGACGATACATAGAGACATCAACCAGCTTAGATGAAGCATCACACAGAAGCTTCAGGTTCGATGCCATGGGTGTGGCCATGGCCTTGCAATCCGTCATCCCGAACCTCTTCATGATATCTACTGTGTACTTCCCTTGACCAAGGAAGATCCCACTTGCACTCTGCCACACCTCCATACCTAGGAAATAATGCATCATTCCCAAATCTTTCATATCGAACTCGGCAGCAAGCTTCCTCTTAGTATCTGCAATCAATCTGTCATCTCCTGTTACAAATAAGTCATCCACATACAGGAGTAGAATCACAGGATTCCCTTCCTCAACCTTGTAGTAAGGGTTGGAATCCGCTTTACTCTTGGTAAAGCCCAAACTAGATAGAAAGCTGTCTATCCTACCAAGTTCTGCACACATATATGACTACACCATTCAAGAAAGCTGTCTTGAAATCCATCTGGTGTATCTTCTATTCATCACTTTTATATTTCTCTATGATGCCATCTGCAGCATGCTTGATCTGATAGTTCCATTTGGAAGTCACAATAGACTTCCCTTCAGCTCTTAAGACCGCATCCCAAACATCGTTCTTCATGATCGATGGATCAAGGCATTCTTCCCGTATCCTGGGAACTTCAATATCTTCAATAGATAATTTTGTTGCTTGAACAAATGTTGTAGTCCTTCTTTTGTAGGTGAAGGTATACAGTATTTCCTACAAAACAAGTTAAATTGCATGATTAGAAACATCTCATAATTTTCAGACAAATTCTTACACATAAAGAAATATGTCATACAATCATGCAATGATCTTAGCCAATGCATCAATACAACATTTATCCATGTTCCATAACTTTCTAGATGCCTTCCAATCTCTACCAGAACATTGTTAAGAGTGTGCACAACTCCCGACATGTCAGCAAAGAGGTTTCATTCTAGATAAGTAGCAATGGAATGTTGTACAGTTCCATAGGCCACTTACCCATCATATGCATATTAGTAGTATCTTGTTCATTAATGCAAATATGCAAAATACATATCCTAAGTCTAGGAACATAAGCATATGTATCATTGAACAATTTTATTTAAACAAACAAATATGTAAGAAGTGGTAATTAAAATACTTATCTTTGTTTGTTTGTTGGGTGGACTCCCTCTGAGTCTTTGCTTTCTTGCGGGAGCTGCTGAAGTAGCTTCTTCTACACCTTTCTATTGTGGAATGAAGAAAGATGGTCAACTCCCTCTGAATATCTGCATCCTTGGAGGAGTTGCTAGAGTGTGCTCCCTCTTGATCTTTGCTTCCTAGATTACCTGTTCTTGAACTTATATTCATCCTTGGTCCCTATGCATGCTTATTAGTATCATCATTGTGTTATCCTTGAGGTCTCATACATAATCACACATTTATTAGTATAATCTTAATACTATCAAACACAATAATCTTAAACATGTATAGTCATGATCATTCATAGATAATAAACATTAGTATTCAAGGTTTCAGGGAAGTCTTCTTTTACTTATGCATATTCTTATTTGATCATAGGACTTTTCTGATTATTAAATCATCAATGCATAAACCCGTGATTACTCAAACCTATAACTTCATGATTCTTCTTGTTAGTCATATCATCAATTATGGTAAGAAACATAATATGTATACAACCATTACTATTCAAACCTATGACTTCATGAATAATCATTATCAACAACACAACAATATAAGATCCTAACACAAGGTAGGATTCTAGCTTGATATAGGAAAAACATACCTGGATTAGTATGCTAGCTGGTTATGTCTAACATACCCACATAATGTCTTCTGGTTCTCTTCAATGACTTGTGCTAGTAACCTGCATGTCTCATAAGTTATCCATTGTAGAACCAAGTTATACATACCTCGTAAGTAGATCTTCTATGTGATCCATGACAATGCATGAATCTTTGTCTTCATGTCACCATGATCATATGTTCTTGAAGTAGAACATGATTTGTCTTTCTTGGTGTACCTTTTATGTTAGCGAACAACATAAACCTCATATAACATCACAATGCATTAGTACAATCATAAGTGTCAAAACCTTAATCAATGAATATCTTCTATTAAGGTAATACGACAAGTCTAGTAATTAATCAAGATTGTACTGTAATGATATGAAGACAAACATAGCATAAACTTAACCATGAACAAAATTCGAAACATACCTATAAGCCATACCTGTCAAGATTGCTTGTAATCCTCTTATGGAAGGCCTTAGCCTCATCTCCCTCTGAAACAAGAACTTCTTCACTTATGCAGGTGACCAATCCATCTTCTTCTAGAACTGGACCTGGAGCTGGATTAGGGTTTGTCAAAGAAACCCCAAAAATTCAAACTTTGAATTTCAAACTTCCGAAAGGATAGAAATATGCGCCTTGATGAGTTGATCAAGTTGGTATATTTATAATTTGAAAACTACAAAGTTTCACCCCTCCAAATTGCCTTTTAGATTTCAGGATTCACTAGGGAGGACCCTGAATTAGGGTTTGAGTTTACCGGAGCTTCACCCAACCAAAAGATTTGAGGAGATTCCAACCGTGGTCACAGATTTCAAAAATTCTCATTTTTGCAAAAGCCCTAATTTTTCACTTTTCTTATCAAAGTCCCGAACTAGGGTCTGATAAAGCCCGGCCTTCTGCCCAACCAAAAATTTTGATCTTGGTCTCTAAATTTCTATTTTGATGAGTAGCATTCAGCCGTGGTCTCCGATTACAAAAATTCCAACTTTCTCCGAATCCCTAAATTCCGGAAGCCATGAATGAAGGTGCTCAAAAATAATTTTGTTTTGACAAAAATATGTACCTGATTGTTTCTGGTGTAACTCTGAACTTTTCGATCCACAGGGTCTGAAATTTTTTTCTGAGATAACCCGAACTGTTATCTTTCCATCTCGATAGGTCTAACCTCAATTGGATTCTCTGAGAGAGAGTTATGCCAAGTGTCGCAACATGACCTGTTTATGGGATAATACAGGAGAGCGAACTTGTACGGCATGCCATGTGTCACTGGTTCAACTTAGGCCTCTAAAACATTTCCCTGAGATAGATCGACCTGTTATCTTTCCATCTCGATAGGTATTACCTCAATTGGATTCTCTGAGAGAGATTTATGCCAAGTGTCTAAATGTGACCTGTTTATGGGATAATACAGGAGAGATAACTTGTACGGCGTTCCACGTGTCACGGGTTCAACTTCGGCCTTTGAATAATTTTTTTGAGATAGTAAGGTCTATTTAATACCTGTCACTTTTTACGAAATTTCATTTGGAGCTTCCTAGCCCAGGTTATGACCTTTTTCCCAAGGTCACCTGATTTTGACTCAGATCTGGAAGAGGCAGAAACCCTATATTGTACAAATCATAAATCACAAAGTACAATGAATTAGAGGTTGTCCTTTGGACACAAGGTACATGGGGATTTGATATTCTACCTGTAAAAGTTTCAGATCCGAAATTTTTTCCAAAATGGATTTATAGCGAAAGTGCTACGATGACTGGTTTTTGCTATATCAATCCCTAACATCGTAAGTGCAACAAGTGTCATACATGCCATATCATGCCTTCTTTCAGGCTAGCTATGATACCATGTTAATTTTTTAGAATTTACTTCAATCTGATCTAGGATCTTAACTGAGAGAACAACATGTACAACAAATCTACAGCATATCAATCATGAACACAATAATGCAAGCACAGAAGAGACACAGAGTTTACTTGGGGAAAACCATAAAGGTGAAAAACCCCAATAACTTCCTCAGAGATAGATAGAGCAATGATACAACTAGAATACAAGAGATAGTCTTCTCCTAGCAGCAGAGCCTCCTCCTCCACAAGTTCTCCACTCTCCCAAGTGTGAGTGAGAGAAGAGAATGTGTAAAATGAGAGAGACACGCTCTCTATTTATACACTAACTTGACTTGACCTTTACTCAACTAGGTCGGCCTCAACTTAACCACTTAACATAATGCTAACTAGGCCGACCCCCACTAGGGTGGTCTAATAACCCTTTGACCCACATGGCCAACCCTCAATAGGGTGGTCTAATAACCCTTTGACTCACATGACTTATACAGGGTCGACCCCAACAAGGTGGTCTAATAACCCATCAAGTATAAGTTACGACACTTACAATATAAATGACGACACTTCTGTATAGAGGAATAATAACATCTCTATAGGAATACAATATACATATATGTGAAATACATTCTAAAGTTACATATACAACAAAAAATAAAATATAGGGAGAACTAGAAAAAAATTTCTATTAGGATTGATGATAATTATAACAAGGATTACGTAGCAACTTTTAGATCTTTTATCCAATGCTCCAATCAATTTCTATTGTTTTATGGAATTGACTACTTTTAACTTTTGCATCTTCTTCAAACTTGATTTATTTTCCAAAATATACCATCTCCTAGGCTGAGCATTTTTGGAAAATTTTCATCTAACCAAAGTTGTTCATTTTGATGAGTAGGTAAAATTTTAAGTTCGTTATTTTTTTTTTTGACGTCTAGGGTCACTTTTACCTCCTCCGAGTGTGAAATTCTGTAACACAATAGATCATTGATCCTGGGAAAATATCACAGTGAAAGAATTAGCAAGGAAGAATAATTGCAGTGAAAACTAGCAAGAATTGAGCAGTAAAATCAAACATGCAAAGAAACTCAGATGTGCATCAAAAACTTGTGCCATATTCCATTAATATGTATAGTAAAAGAATATAGTACAATAGGGAGAATTCGATTATCCAGGAGGAATTCGAATCCATGTCAGTCTAGCATAGGAATTGTCCCCACTACAGTGCTCCGATGGTGCCAAACTCAATTGAATGTCAGTGGACTGAAGCTATTGTCATTTAACTGAGCATGAAAGGTACATCAGGGAGTTATCCATGCAAAATAGGCTAGAGAGGGCGCATTAGTTGACAATCAGTGGCAATTGGAGCTCAAACCCCCCCACTACAGTAATGAACTCGGGTGGACTGAACCAGATCACTGGGTTAGCTCCTAAACTGTAGGGAACTGACTCTACATGGCCTAAATCCATGCATGCATGCATGCATGGCCTAAATTAATGCATGGAGGGTGCATCATGTGGCCAATGAGGCCTAGATGACAACTGAACACCACTAGGGGGTCAACAACATCATCCAATACTAGGAAAAGGGAAATAACACTAAGGTGGAAAAAGGTTGGAGTATTTAATTATCCTAACACCCCCCCTTAATCCAAACTTAGACAACCTGGGCCCTGGTAAATAAGACCAAAGGTCACCCAAACAATAAAAAATAATTGTTCATGAAACTAAGGAAATGGGGAAAACCTCGTGGGAAAAAAAACCCTAAAAAATGAACAGAAGGGAACCCAAGTAACCTTCACACCAAGCATAGATCTGAGATAGGAAAATCTCTTCTGATTAAAAGAATTTGAAAAAAATATCTACAGTCTACTCCTCTGTAGGACAGTAATGCAGTGTGTTGGTCCTGTTGTGCACTAGTTCCCTGATGTAGTGCATATGAACCTCAGTCTTCCATCTTGGATCATGGAAACCCTCTTTGAAGGATTTGTGGATCAGACCCCACCATCATGTAGCACCTCTTTGGGAGACGTGGATCTGTATGACATAGTGCAAAGTTTACAACTTGATAATGAGATATGGTTCTTCTATGGTCAGATGGATCCCCAGTTATGTTCCCAACAACTTCAAGGACTTGTTGATCCCATTTTGGACTTAGCCATTGTGCCCTTGGATTGGGAGAAGGTGATGGATATGGATTTGGATCTACTTCATCTTCATACTCAACATCAAGATCTGATTCAACTTGGTCCTCATCAAAAGAGACATCATGATAATCATCATCGGGTGCAAATGGAGTAGGCGGAGAATATGGGAAAAAGTGAGAGAAATCATATGCCTTTGAGGTATAGTTTGCAACACCTTTCTCTATTAGCTTCCCATAAGAGATCTCTGCAATATCAACTATGTCAGGTCCAAAAACAATTTTCTTTGGTTCTATGTCTGTCATCTGATAAATAGATAACAAGTTTGTTGCCAAAGTAGGCACATACAGAACATTTTTTAACTTTCCATGCTCCAATTGTATTGTTCCCTTCCATTCATCAGAGATCTATGAATTATCTCCCATGTGAATACTATGACCATCGGTGATATCTAGATAAGAAAAAGACCCTTTGGAGGAAACCATGTGGTTGGAGGCTCTAGAATCTATGAGGAAGGCTTGTGATTGTGAGAATCCAGCCTTTAGTGCATTGCATCTCTAATGATCATCTGTCTTGCTTCCAGAATCAGACTCCCTTGCACCTTCTGGGAGGGAAATGTTGTGTTGTTCAAGAAGTTTGGTCATTTGATATATCTTTTTCTTCATGCAAGAACTCTTTGGATGGTTTCTTTTCTTGCAATAGGTACACTTGGTCTTCTCAAACCTCTTTTACTTATCCTTATTGGAGCTGGAGGCTCTTTCTGATGGATTAGGATTCTCCCTTGGATTGGATTTAGATTGCTTCTTATCCTTTCCCTTCTACTTCCCTTTAGCATTCTCAGTGGGTTCTAGCCTCGCCTGGTTGATCTCCATAAGTGGATTTATGAGGTATGGAAACCCCTTTTTCATGAGGAAAGTTCTATTTATCCCTTTGCTTGGGGTTTTTTTGTTGTGGATTTCGATTCTCCTAAGGAAAAATATATCATTCTTGATTCTGGTCCATGGTTTTGGGGAAGTTCGGGGCTCTTTATGAAACCCTGGAGCCCTCTTTTTGACCCAACTACTGACCATATCTCATCTGCTTTAGTTTGGGTTCGGCTTCCAAATTTGCCCTTGCATCTCTGGAACTCTGTCTCGCTTGAAGCTATTGGCAATGCATTGGGATCCTTCTACGATCGAAGTCCAGAAACAAAGGATTACATCAAAACTACCTTTGCTCGCATCTGTGTGGAAATGGACTTCAACTATGGCTTTTCTGCTGAGATCCATTTGACCAGCAAGGATTATGTGTGGGTGCAAAAGCTAGATTATGAAAATGTGATGGTCATATGCAGATCTTGCTTTGCAACTGGACATCTTGTCAAAGATTGCCCAAAATCCTCTCAGATCCCCAAATCCAAAAAGCTACATTGCAAATCCACTTGGTGGGATGGAGCAAACTCCAAGCATTATACAGTAAGCAGAAATCAAGATCTATCCGAAGAAGCTCCAACACAAGCTAAGGATTCTCCTCAGGCTAAAACAGAGGACACTCTAGAAGAACAAAGGATCCCCTCCATCGACAAAGATCCACCTGTAGCTCCACGCGATAGTGCTATCGAACTGATGGACCCGAAAAGTCCATCCCCATAGGATGCACCCGAAGATGTAGTTCCCATTCTTGAAGCCTTTGTCAAGCCATCAGATTGGACCAAAGTCGGAAAAAAGAAAAAGGAGCTTCAACCTCTTTGAATCCAAAAGAAAGTTTAACTTCTCCAAGAAAAACAAGAAGCCAACAAACTTCATATCATTAATCTCTAGATTGTATCGAGATGCATGTAAGAAGTAGGACAACAACAATTTACTAGTAAATGTAGCCCAGATTCTTCTTGAGCAGTTTGTAAGGAGATTCAGTCTCCATAGAATAGGAAAGTATCAGGATAAGTTTAGAGTAGCTGTAGATGAACAAGGAGTCATAGACATAGTCGTCTCTTGGAATCAGTATGTCTTCAGAACTATGTAATCTTTATTTTTCTTTTTTTTATATAAAAGCTTCTTAACCATTTTTGTTAAAAAAAGAAAATAAAAATTATTACATCAGAATATATATGAGGGCTAAGGTCCAAACTCACCTCACATGTGGTGGAAGTGAGTGTTAAATCATTTTTTAACCATAAAAAGTAGTTTTTAAAAATGATCATGGAAAAATAGTCACATGAGTATGATAAATGTCTATTTACAATTAGCAATTTATTATATCATTAAAAAGATATTAGCTAAAAGTACTCCATAATATTCGTTTTATATGATTTTTTATATATCAATTAAAAAAATCATTTATATGTATAATAAAAATATAAACATATAACTCAAATATAAATAATATAAACATGTAATTAAAATATAAATAATGTAGAAGCGAATTTAGCAAAGGAAAACTAAACCGTTAGTAAAGTAGAATGCATATACAACCTCTTACTATTCTCAGATGAGAAAGGTGGCATGCCCATAAAGCCTTTACTATTTGGATCTAAGAAATCTCCACAATCCAGCATTGTTGTCCACTTGGTGAGCCCATTTAATGGAATCTATTGGATTTGGCCAAGCTTGGATTTAGCCAAGATGTTTCAAGTGTCCACTTAGTGGATTGAATAACAAATGCTAATCACATCTCATGGGAATCTCTTGGATTTGGCTTTTTATTAAGAAAGTTAACTTAATAGGAGACGTACACCTATGTTGATTTAGATCTCTAGAAAACGTCCAGAGATATAATCCAAAGTTGCTAGGCACGTTAATTACTCATAAAATAAATTACATTGATTAGAATGAAGAATAAAAGAACCACATAGTTTTCTAAATTGTACACATGAGGTAGATGGAAAGATTACCACCCATGTTTCAATAAAACTCCATATATGCATATAGGAACATCTTTGTTGTTTCTCTCTTTTTGTTTGGACCAGCTTTTGGATTTGGAGATATATAAAGCAAGTCTATGGAGATGTGATGGTAACCGAGCTTTAGGAAGCATTTCAATTTATGTGAAACAATGTGTTAATATCATTTCAATCTAATATATATGTTAGTATATATTAGATTAAGACAATAAATGTAACAAAGTTTAATTTGTACATATAGTTTTATAGTTGTTACTAAGTTTAATTTGTACACATAGTGTCATAGTTGTTACTAGTTATTATTATAGTATAATAAATAATATTTTATATAAAAATGTTTAACTTAATTGAAAATTTATTAAATGAATAAGTTGACTCTACAATTAACATTATGATGCTTTTGTCCACAATCAATCCAACTATTGGTGAAGTAATTGAATTCTTTTACAATGTGTAGAACGTGTAAAAAACATAACTAAAGAAATACAATGTATCATGTTTGTTCATATTTTAAATTATATAAACTTACAAAGAAAACAAAGAGATAAAGACAGTAAGATAATTTATTATGATTGTTGATATTTTGTGAAAATGTATTGAGTTATCATGTATGACAAGGCTTATATTACTGTCGCAAAAGTATGCACCAATATAGCATGACAAAGTTTAATTGCAATCTAAAATAGAATAGTGTGACTAGGTTATGGTGTCGAAGTTGTGTGATTTGGATATGAGCATGCCTAAACTTACATTAGCACATTTAATTTTATTTTATTTTTTCACTTGAAGTCTTATTAGCCCAACTCCTTTAGCATGGACTTAGTTGATATTTGACTTATTTCAATATCATAAGAGCATAGGGTAATTAAATCAATATTTGGAAGGATAACTAGTTTAGACCTGGCGCTTGTGGTATTAGCTCTGCAATTCCTTTAACTTTTGGGGTGCCTCCTTTGCTATAGGTCATGGGAAAAATTATGGTGGTGTCTAGGGTTGGCTGCCATCAACTGGGCCTATCGGTGGAAGTGCAGGCACTTTGACACTTTCTATAGGCCTTCACACGCTGGTGACGTTTGGCGGTGCGGGCAGGGATGACGCTGACAGGAAGCCTCGTTACTTGTGTCAGGTAAGGGTTTTTTTTGGGCTTTTTCGAGGTTGTTTTGGTTTTTACCTTGCTTTCGTTTTTTTTCCATTTTACTGCTACTATCGCCATTTGAGATGGGGTATGAGGAGTTGTTGGATTATGGTAGCGACCATCTGGAGGCTAGTGAGATTTGGGCCTCGCCGGGTGGAGGGATGCAAGTTGAGGTGGAGGCGAGTTCACTGTTGGGTGCTTTGGATGATACGGGAAACTGGTTGACGTTACCATATACAACTGGGTTTTCCTCTATGGGTAGCAAGTTTTTTGTTAGGTCACCAGATCATTCAAAGGGTTTTCATTTTCCTAGTGGGGAGTCGGAGGCGGTTTCATTGGGTGTGGCTTCGTGGGGTTTTGAGGGGCCTCATTTTCCACTGTATTCCTCTTCTGCGACACATCAAACTCCGGGTGATTCGTATGC
This sequence comes from Larix kaempferi, assembly GCA_027924585.1. Lineage (NCBI taxonomy): Eukaryota > Viridiplantae > Streptophyta > Pinopsida > Pinales > Pinaceae > Larix > Larix kaempferi. The sequence goes on along the minus strand of BSBM01000088.1, from coordinate 12,019,748 downwards.
ATTTTTCCATGAAGCTGGGGTCAGTTTCTATCAGGGTTTGGACAATTATGGAGGAGGTTTTTCGGCGTCATTTGAGAATCCGGTGCTTGGCTCTATTTCTTTGAGTGATTCCGGGTTTTTGGTGGATTTTTTGGGCACCTCTGAACATCAGGGCTGCTCGAGTCCTCCGACATGTGGGGTTTTGGACTCGGCTCGCAGACCGGCTGGGGATTTTGATGGTGGAGATACTTGTTCCAAACTGAAGGTTCTTAGGAAGTGGTTGAAGAGTAAGGGAAAAGGGGTGAATTATACCCTAGGGGAATACATAGGCTTTCATCAGCTGCTGGAGATGACAAAATTAACCCTAGTGGGCCGAACCTACGACCGCTCGTTTGCTTTGAAGTCGGTGGTGGGGTGGGCTGAAAAACACTGGATGGGCCAGCTTGGCTATGTCCCAAAGGTGGTGGCTTTATCTCGGAATTGGTTCGCATTTCATTTTACCCAGGAGGATCATGCGATTTGGGTGCTGAGCTGGAACTGGAACCTGGACCATGCACCTTTTTTTCTCAAGCATTGGGACCCTCTTTTTGATGCAAGTCGGGAGAGCATGGATACTATTCCACTTTGGGTGAGGTTGCAAGGGTTGCCTCTACAATACTAGTTGGAGGAGCATTTTATGAACATCGGCAATATACTTGGCACCTTTCTTGAAGCGGACTACTCTTTCAGGGAAACAAAACAACATAAGGTTGCTCAGATTTTGGTTAGTATTAATGTCTGTGATGGTTTGCTGGAGGGCATGGATTTACGTTGGGGCCCATTCGTCTTCCCATAGAGACTGGACTATGAAAATGTGCCTTATCGGTGTCAGAGGTGCCATGAATATGGGCATCCAATAAATGAGTGTCCATTGCCATTGCGAACTATTGGTGGCTTCCGACGGAAGCATGGTGGAGTGGAGAAGGATTCTCACTCGGACCCGATTTCGCCACCTCAGGGGATGTCGCCTCTGGTTACGAATGATGAACAAGAACCTCTTTCGGATAGACTGACTTCGGCACAACTTGAGGAGGTTGTCGACGGACCGCGCACGGCTCAGAGTCTTCAGGTGCCCTCCTTTTCGGGTATTTCTTTTCCCCCACGCACTCAGTCCTTTTATTTTTTTGTTAAAAATGTTTCTGTTCCTAGCCCTGACTGGTTTGAGGGTCTCCGGAATTTGACCATCTCATCCCACTTATTTTCGCCTCCCACCTCTTCCCCCTCCACTTCGGGTTTGAGCAAGGCCATCTTGTCACCCATTTCGACTGCATCCCCCTCCCCTGACCTTGATCCAAATATTTCACCGACTGTTCCCTCATCCCCTCCCTCTTCATCCCCTGAATCCTCAAATTCCGGATATTATCTCCACTGCTCAGCTAAACTATCCTTGGGAGATCTTGGGAAGATTAAGGTGAAATGTACAAAAGGCAGAGGTCGTCAGTCTTTCATCTCTAAGGCAAAGTCTAAAGCTTGCACAGACATGTTGGAAGGGAAACAAATTTCTATTGAACGAGCACTTAGAGCGATGCGAGCCCGGCAAAAGGGAAAAAAATGAAGATTATGTCTTTTAACTGCAGGGGTCTTGTTGGTCCCCCGAAAAAATCAAAGCTACGAAGGGTGGTCAATCTTGAACACCCTGATATCATTTTGCTACAAGAGACAATGGGTGTTGGGGATGTTGTTGTTACTTGGTTGAAAATTTGGTTCCCGGGATGGAATTTTGAGGCCTTGGATGTCAAGGGTCAATCTGGAGGATTGGCTTTGGGCTAGAACGAAGCAAGGGTTAAGGTTTCTAACTTGTGGGGGATGGAGTCTGTTTTGGGTGGGAATTTTTCGGCTTTAGACTTTGTGGGTGATTTCAAGGTTATTAATTTCTATGGGACGTATCTTGAGCATATCCCCTTCTAGGATTCTCTCTTTTCTAAATCTTTGATTAATTCTGATTATCTGATTCTGTGTGGAGATTTGATTTTCACTTTGGGACATGCGAAATTCTGGGGTCCTCATGCTCAAATAGATACTCTTGCAGATTACTTTACTATGAAGTTGGTGGAGAAGAATTTGATTGACTTGGAACCTGTTCGTATTCGTCCTACATGGAGGAATAACCGAGCTGGTGATAGCCGGGTGGCCAAACAGTTGGACCGGTTTCTGTTGGCGGAACGTCTGGTGGATAGGTTCTTCCATTTGAAGCAGTGGGTGGGCAGTGGTGGTTGTTCTGATCACTTTCCTATTTTCTTAGAAGTATTGGATGGACCCTGTAAACTGCCTAGTCCACTAAAGTTTAACAAGGGTTGGCTAAAGGATCCGACTTTTTTTGAGGTGGTAAAATTGGTTTGGATACCTTTCAGTGAGGGGGCCCCTTGCTCTACGACTTTTCAATTTGCTGCAAATATCAATAGATTGAAGAAACCCATTAAGCAGTGGGCCTATGAGAAAAGGATGCGGGAGGATTTAGAACTCAAAAAGATTGAAGGAAAGCTGGCACTACTCTATGCTGGGGATGGAGGGGGGTTTTGAACCAGGTTTCAAAGGACTCTTTGGTATGGTTGGAAGGGCGCAATAATTCTATTCTTCTTGAAAAAGAAGAAACCTAGAGGCTAAAGAGTAGGGCCATTTGGATGGAAAGTGGTGACGAAAACTCCAAGTTTTTTCATGCATATGCGAAAGGTAGGCGCTCTTCCAATACTATTTGGAGCCTGGAAAAATAGTTGGGCGAGCCCCAGCATACTTTTGAAGGTATGGATGAGGCAGGGGTCAATCATTTCCGTAATCTTTTTAGGGCCAGTGAGAAGGTTACTATTGAGGAAATCATTCAGGTGGCACAACTTTTTCCTCGTTTTGTGGAGGAGGAAAACTGGGTATTGCTGGGTGTCGTCACGGAGGATGAGCTTAAGGAAGTGCTCACTAGTTTTCAAAAAGATAAAAGTCTGAGGCCTAATGGATGGATGATATAATTTTTCCTTTAGCTCTTGGATTTTTTCGGAGAAGATCTCCTGAAAGTGGTTGAAGATATTCGGACTTCTGGAAGGATCCCGACATCTTTTAACTCTACTTTCATCATTCTAATTCCCAAATCCGACTCTCCTGCCTCTCTGGACGATTTTAGACCTATCTCCCTGTGCAATGTCATTTACAAGATATTACTAAAACCATTGCTAGATGCCTCAAGGGGATACTGTCTAAACATATCTCGGATGAGCAGTTTGGCTTTCTGGATGGTTGACAGATTCATGAAGCCATTAGAGTGGCACAAGAGGGTTTGCATAGTATGAAAACTCAAAAACTAAAAGGGGCTGTGTTAAAAATTGATCTATCCAAGGCCTATGATAAGGTAAGATGGATTTTTCTTAGGCTTCTTTTGACTCATCTCGGTTTTGACATTGTATCAGATGGATCATGAGTTGCATTTCCACTATTTCTTTCTCTGTGCTCATTAATGGAGCAACATCCCCCTTTTTTCACTCGGTCAGTGGTCTCAGGCAGGGTTGTCTGCTTTCTCCATTTTTATTTTTACTCATTGCCGAAAGCCTTCGCCATGCTATTCTGGAAGCCAGGAGGCGTGGGGTCTTCGACGGGATTCAAATAGCCCATTATTTCCATATTACTCATATACTGTTTGTGGATGATGTCCTCATTTTCTTCTCGGGTATTGAACAGGATGCACTTAAGATCAGGGAGATTTTGGAGCTCTTCTCCAAAGCTACTGGGATGGAAATTAACATGGGAAAATCTACTCTTACTACTCACATGCTTAGTGATGCGGAGGTGGAAGCTATCCTTAGGTCTTTACCATTTACCCATCTTCAGCTCCATAATGGTTTAAAATACCTGGGTTTCAATCTGAAACTAAATGATTACAGAATTTTGGATTGGAAGTGGCTTGTTGAGAAATTAGAAAAGAGATTGAAGTGTTGGAGTCATCGTTGGCTTTCACGGGCGGGGAGGCTGGTTCTGGTCAAATCTATACTAGAAGCGATTCCTGTCTATTGGATGTCGCTCTCATGGATCCCCAAGGTCACCCTGGAAACCGTTTGCCGTCTTTTCTCTCGCTTTCTGTGGAATGGAAAAGATGGATCTTTTGTTATGCCCTAGGTGCGTTGCAATAAGATTACAACTCCAAAGGCTTTGGGGGTTGGGGCTTACAGAATATACATTTTTTCTCTAAGGCTCTGGATGCCAAGGGGGGATGGAAGTTGATCAAGAGCGGTGGTCTCTAGGATCGTTTAATGGTTAAAAAATACATACCTCCCGACTCGTTGGAGAATTGGATCAAAATCTCAAGAAGATCTCATTCAGGAGGGTTGATTATTTGGAAAGCTGTTGTTTCGTCTTTTGATCTCATTGAAAAATACTTGGTTTGGAATGTGGGTAATGGACAACGGGTTCGCATCGGTTTGGACCCTTGGGTTGGGTGTGAAAATCACCACCTGCTACCGGTGGAGGCGGTGGAAACCTTGAGACATTTTGGCCTAGTGTATCCTCATCAGCTGGCTGCTCCAAGAGAACAGGTTCCAGGCTTTCAAGAATGGTGTCCGACCAATTCTTACAATCTACCTGTGGAAGTGGAACGCTTGTTGTCCAGGTATATCATTTTTCTCTCTCGTGATCATATTTGTATTGATGAGGAAGAAGATGTGATGGTTTGGGATGTGGATCCTGTTGGGGTTTATACTCCCAAGAGGGGGTATCTGAAGCTTACTGGAGATCAAGATCCGGATTAACCGGTTTGGTGGTGGAAGTCTTTGTGGAAGATTAAGAGTCCTCCATAGATTCATCTGTTCATGTGGTGTGTTCTGAAGAATAAAGTTCCTACCTGGGATTTCCTTCAAAAGAGAAACAAACAAGGGTCGGGATGGTGTATCTTGTGTAAATTGAATGGGGAATCAGTCGACCACCTTTTCCTTTTGTGTCCGTTTATCATCTCAATTTGGTCGGAATGCTCTCGCTTGCTTAATACACTGTGTCTCTAGGAGGGGGCTTCTATGCTAAATGCATGGAGGAATTGGTATGATAACCCCAAAGTTAAAACTTTCCGAGATCTTCCTCTGTTGGTGTTGTGGGGAGTTTGGATTGCTCGGAATAATTGCTTATTCAATGATAAACTCTGCACTCCTGCTATTACTGCAACAACATGCGATGGTTTGCTGCCCTCCTTCTGTGCCAAACTGGGCCCTCAAAGGGTACAGGATATTCAACCTGTGATCATTAATAAAACTCAGCCGTGGGGTTTTTTTGATGATGCATCTCAGTTAAATCAGTGTGGGGGTTGGGATATCTCATTCCTTGCAGAAAACCATTACTTTGAGATGTCTTTGGGCCTTGGGGCTAGAAGTAACAATGTTGCACGACTTCTGAGCCTGAAATTTCTAGTTTTTTTCGCTTTTGAGAAAGGATGCCGAAACATTACAATTTATGGGGATTCTATGAATGTTGTCAATTGGATTTCCGGTACTCATGTTTGTCAAAACCTTAGACTTGCCAACATTTTAAACTCCATCCGGGTGGTTTTGAGCACATTTGATTCCTTTAATTGCATACATGTTTACAGGGAAAATAACCAAGAGGCGGACAGGGTGTCAAGGCCGGGCTACAGCTGGCATGGGGTTTATGGAAGATAAGGGAAGTCATGGATGGGGACGAACAAGAGTACTATCATCGTCTGTTTATCAAGGCAGATGTTTTGTTTCCCTAATCAAGGGACTCACTATACTTTTTGGTCTTTTTGCTACATCATCTTTTTATGTATGTTACTCATGTCACTGTTGATATATCATGAGGTCTTATACTGTCTTTTTTATGGTGCCTCTATGAGGTTTTTTTAAAATTCTGAAAGTTTACTTTCGATTAGCTCAAAATTCGAACAACAAACGGTTTATAGACACTGTTATTTGATCTTTATGGGTTCAGGGTATTTGAACTGGCTTATTTTTTATGGCTCTGCGTTGTTTACTACAGCATTACACTCTTTTCGATTTATTTGAAAAGTGGATACCTACATAATGTAATTTTGCTCTCGAAAGATGAATCGAAATTGCGCTTTTTTTCCAAGGAAAAAAAAACTAGTTTAGACCCATCTTAACTCTGAATCTATCATGCGTCGATCGGGATCAAATCCTTCAAGGTGAAAACTTTGTTAAGAGTGCAAAAACTTGAGAAAAAATTTGCACCTGAAGGGATTTGATCCCTATCAACCCATAATAGATTCAGAGTTAAGATGGATCTACGTACGTTAGTGATAAAACTATATTAGTTAAAATCATAAAAGATGAATGCCACCACAATTATAAAAATACATGTAAATTGCAAAGTTGTAAATATAGACAGATTCCATAATATCCATATCAAGTAATTAATTTGACATAGCCATACTTGCATACATTGAGAGTGATATCAATTAGTAAATTAGATAATATACGACCTTTGGTTGAAAACAATGAGAACTTCATACAATATCTAAGTTTCATTAATATTTTTAGTTTTAATTGATTTCAATATACACATCTTTGTTTTAAAATTTATGTTAGAGTCGACATTGTAATTTTTTTACTTAATATTTTATTAGAGTGCCACATGTCAGCTCTACGTTGAGCATGGGACTACACTTCTCCCTCATACTGGGCTATAGAAAGCACATCTCAGCGCAATTAGTGGAAAAACGTATGATTAAGTAGTTGAGAAGATAAGTGGGTGGGATCATGAAAGAGTCCTTTGGAGGAGGAATCAAGTGTTCAAACATTGTATTTCATTCTAAAATAGCATAGGCTTGAAGAACTAGTGACCACTTTGCTATAAGATAAAGTAAACTAAATTCATTATATTTTTGTTATGATAAGAAGATTCAAATGACTAACATTATTTCTAAATGATGTTTTTTTTTTAATTACCAATTTTTTTTGTGGTTTATAGTGATATATATGCATAAGTATAATACTATTTATATCAATGAAGGTAACCACAAAGCAGTAATTGTTTTTTAACTTTCCCTTTCCCTTTTGGGCTGCTGGAGAATACTTGATATATATGCATAAGTATAATACTATTTATATCAATGAAGGTAACCAAGTAATTGTTTTTTAACTTTCCCTTTCCCTTTTGGGCTGCTGGAGAATACTTGATAAAAGTAACATCTCTTTTTCACTGGTGTGCCTGAATTCTTGAGGAAATTAATAGGTTTTGCACAATATCCTTTGAACACATCTACAAACAACATAATGTTTTTGCTAACAAACTCTCGAAGCAAGACATGGAGAGTGAAGAAGGGGTCATTTTGTGGGACGAATTTCAACAGAATCGCATACAGGACTATGAAGTTGTTAAAAATTTTGAGCTCTAAAGTGTATATCTATTTTTTTTATAGCTGCATGTTATTATGCATAATTTTGAGGAGATTCAGTTTTTGTATTTGTATAGTTCTCTCTCCTTTCAGATTTCCTAGATCTTGTTTTTTTGTGATCCAGATATAGCTTTGACAAGCTTGACAGGCTTGTAGTCTACTTCCTAGACTCAACTTCATGTACTATTTGATTCAATCTGAATATCAATAGTATGATTTTTTTCCACTGAAAAAAAAACTTTCCCTTTCCCTGATAAAAATCTAAAAAATCATTAGCCAAAAATACTATATAGTACTCCTTTCTTAAACTTTCCTACAACACCATTATATATATTTTAGAATTATTTCATAGATATAAAAAATTTCTCATATTTAAAAAAAACACATTATATTTTTATTAAAATTATTAACTAAAATAAAATAAAAGTGAATTTGAAGGAAAATATCTAGTGAATTTAATAGAAAAAAAACCTTACCTACATAATGCGTAAAATCCAACATAGGGAATGACAACAATGATGCTAACCGCATTTTATGGGAAATATGTGCTTGTGGAAGAAACATCTCTTGGAATTGGCCAAGTTTTTTTATTAAAATACATCTCTTGGAATTGGCTAAGTTTTTTATTAAGAAACATCTCTTGGAATTGGCTAAGTTTTCTTTTATTAAAAAACCTTGATATCAAAAGATGTTAGTTTGGATTATATGAAGAAAACTTCCTACATTGATTTAGATTTTAAGAAATGTTCATAGAGAAACAAACATGGTGATAGATAATCCAAAGGTACTAAACATATTAGGTAAGTATTAAACATATTATATGTTTAAGTAAGTACTAAACATATTAGGTAAGAACAAAAGTGATTTCTATTGAGTAGAATGGACAACAAACAACTCCATAGTTGTTTAAAAAGTGACTTTTATTGGGTAGAATGGACAACAAACAACTCCATAGTTGTTTAAATGGTATACATGATTGAGATGGAAAGATCCCTACCCATCTTTCCCTTTTTCCCTTTACCTAACTTGTGAAACAATACAATTAATACAATTTGTAATGAGATCAATTTTGTTGTTTCTCTCTTTTTGTTTGAACCATTTGTTGGAGTTGCATTTACATAAAGCAAGTATGTGAGAGTGTAATGGTAACCAAGTCTTTGTCATAACATGTGATTGTACAAGGGTAATTCCAATAAAAATATTTCTTAATATGGACTTAATCTAACATATATTAGTATATTAACACAATCACAAATATAAGAATTTTAATTCATATACATAATCACTGTGATAAATTATATTTAATTTAATTTTAAATTTTAATTAAATAAATAAAACTTTATAATTAAATGTTAACATCATAAAACTTATGTCAACTAACAATTCAATTAGTATTGAACTACTGGAATCCTATAGCATTTAAATAATCTAATTTTAAAATTTAATTAAATAAATGAAACTTTATAATTAGACGTTAACATCATGAAACTTATGTTAACCAACAATTCAACTAATATTGAACTACTTGAATTCCTTTACAACCTGTAAAACATTTAAATAATATATCTAAGGAAACACAACTCATCATGTTTATTTATATCTTAAATAAAATAAGATTACACATTGTAGAAAGATGAGATAGAGATAGTTCAAAGTTTATAGTAGATGTTTTTTTAGTGTGATAGTATATTGAGTTGTCCATCCATGACATGAATAGTGTGTTTATGATAAAAGTATGCATTGAGAAGGCATGAGAAGGTTAAGTGTGATTGAAAGCTAGAATAGTGTCGCTAGGTTGTGATGTTGGTGTTGTGTGATTGAGATATGGGCAAGTCCAAGCTTACATAAGCACACTAAAATATTTTTTTGACATGAACTCTTATTAACCTAATTCCTTCAATCATAAACTTAGTTGATAATTGACTCTTTCTGAGATCATAAGAGCATAGGCTAATTGAATCAATATTTGGGAGGACAATCACTAGATAGGGCGAGAAAAAGTTCCAAGTCAATATTTGGGAAGATAAGTGGATGGGGTTGAGAAAAGGTCCATTGGGGAATGAATCAAGTGTTCAATAATTGTGTTTCATTCTAAAATAGTATATGCTAGAAGAAGTCAATGTCCTCATTCATAGAGATAAGATTAACTAAGTTTGCTTAGAGATTTTTTATGATTCGGTTGAAGAAGCTATGGGCCTCATCTACTTAAGAGAATCAATAACTTACCGAAGCTTCTAAAGATAAAATTAATTATGTGTGAAGGTTTTTCCTAAAAAACTTACCATTTCACATTGATTAAGAGGAGGGGTACATGGTCATATATAAGCTCCAATATAACATGATTCTTATATTCCAATAGAAGTAGTGACAAGGGAGTAGTACCTTTTTATTAACATAATAGTTGATTGATTGTAAGGTGAGCATGCTTGCATATTTAACCTTCCCCTCTTTTTTCCTTGTGCAAAAAAAAATATCCTTAACTAATAGTACTTCATGGCACATATTTCACATGCTTTCTTATATGCCCTTTGAAAAAGTCAAATATGTTTAACAAATGTTTCTAGAAATTCTTTGAACAACATAAAAACCAGTAAACCTTCTCTTATATTAAAAAGAAAAACATGTTCACAACTAAAATTACTAAATGATTTGTGCAACAAATTTCAATGCACTGAGTTAAAAAGTGGATAAACTCATCTTTTCTACTGAGTCTATTTTTTGGGTAGGTAATGTTTCACTTTAATATACTCATTTTATTTTTTATATTCAACAATTTGGTCTTTTTAAAATGAACTAAAATCCTTAACGAGAAAGTTTCATGGTTAAAATTTCTACCAATTAAGAGGACTTATAACTTTTAGTAAAATTCTTACTAAATTTGAGAAAAGATTAAAAGAAAAATTAATTAAATTTATCTATTTATTAAATTATAAAAAATAAATTTAGTGAAAGAAAATCATATATGACAAGCTCACAACACCTTTTTACTATTTTGACCAGATTATACAAAACCTAACATATTTGTCCACTAAGTGGAATGAAAAACTATGATGTTAATCACATTTTATGAGATGAAGAAAAACCCACATCGATTAGGCCAAGGTTTTTTTGTGTTTTGAAGAACCTTTACCTTAAGAAGATTTTAGGTTGGATTACATGCATGGAACTTCCTAGGTTGATCAAGATCCCTAGGGAACAAACAAACAAAGTTGATAGAAAATCCAAATATACCAACGATCACAAAACTGACTTGCACAGCTAGAGTGAGTGAAGAATAAGACAACCCCCAACCCCATAGTTGCTTAATTTGTGTACATGATTGAAATGGAAACATCCTTTCAAACTACCTAACTTGCTAAACACTACAGGATCAACGTTGTTGTTTTTCTCTTTTTGTTTGGACCAGCTTTTGGAATCTGAGCTACATAAAGCAAGCATTTCAATCATTTCAAAATAGTGAACTGTTTAAAAACCCTTATAATAATTTCCCCCCAAAATAATTGGGGAAAAAAAAAGGTCTCAAGATAAGGCAATACCAAAGGAAAGAAAGAGGCAACGACAAGAAAAATAAATTGATGTGGCATGTGAACATCTTAATTATTTAATATGAAAAAACACGCAAGAAACGTCGGGTCGGAGATAGATGGATGATGGATCCCACGAGTCACGACATAAAGCAATCGACACCTGTGGGCCATGTATGCATGACATGCACATGGATGTTATGGGAGATATAACAACATCATAATCACATCATAAGAAAAATGGCATACGATGGACGACAATACGGCGCGTATATTCCGTCAGACGAGAAGCGTACGCCAACAGAGGGAAAAAAAAAAACGCGTATGGAAAAATCATGAATCTGTTGTCGTTGTCGATGTCGATGTCGATGGGGCCTCCCTCCGACTCCGCCGACAAACACACGCGCGCACAACGGCGGTAGCGCAGTGGACAGAGCCGCTCATTTCTGCCGTTGTCGGCCGTTGAGCCTGCTTTTCCGACCATGTCGCTTCTTTCTTTCCGTTACTTTCCGGCACTCCAATCTCGCCCTATTTTTGTCGATCCACCGACCAAAGATTTTGTTGAAACGCATTTTCCAACTATCGTCAACCCTAAATCGGCTGCCGACTTCTGCGCTTCAACGTGCGTTTCTTGTCACGACGAGGAGAGAGAAATTGGAGAATGGAAAAACGAGGGTGATACTGATAATGGTCAGAATCCCAGGCATAATATTGGCCGACAAATCCATAGGAGAAGATTTCCGTTGGCGTCAATCTGACCCTCCCTTGTAGTAAACGCTTCTCGTTGGAATAATAACGGATAGTGACAAATCGAAAAAAAATGTTAGTGCGGGTTGACTTTGCAGTTGTTGATGTTGTGTGTAATGTTTCCCATGATTGAATTTAACATAAGATATGAAAGTAAAAGAGTTAAGAATGTGAACAGGGCAATGATGAAATATTATCTGGGATCCAAGGCGACTAAACTTGAGTTGCAAGTGACGCAAGGAATCAAATGATATTGCAGGGTTCCAACAGTGGAAGCTACCCTAATCATGCTCACCATGTTTTGTATTCCGCATATTCCAGACAAAGATCGGACATGCTTTCCAGGCAAACATTATGACTTCATTAGCATTTATTACTTAGCTGTTAGCCCTATTGATTGCTGCTTTTCATCTCCACTTTGAAAAGCCTAAATTTACTCAAATTTCAGTGTTCAGGGCTCTGGCATATTCTTCAAAAATCATTAAATTAAATGATGGAACTACAATATCCATTGAATAAAATAATATATATATATACATATGAAGAAGATAAAAATTGAGAGTTATTGTGTTGAAACTTGAAAGCTGCACTTTATAACTTATTATGAGGTAGATGTCCAGCCTACTTATGATACATATTACAGTTCATGATATCGAAATAAAAGTCGATCAGAGTTATATATATAAGATATATAATGAAATAATAATATAAATTAAATGTTTATATTTTATATATAATGAAATAATAATAATATAAATTAAATGTTTATATTTTATATTAAATTGATATGAGATATATAATGAAATAATAAAATATGATCATTATGATGGAAGTGATGGGTGCTTTCGAGGGCTCTGCAACTAGGGTTTGAGAGTTGATTTACTGAGATAAACTTTCCATGGCCGCCATACCCCTTTTCCCCTACGATGCTATCTGTCATAGCCGACTGATGGCGATTTTAAACTGTTTCTCCCTGCGCTTGGAGTGGTGGCAGCGCCTTCACGCGGCGACCCATTGGGTAAGCGGGCTCTTCCTACATACCAGTGGCGGTGGTGGCGGTTTTCTCTGCTGAGGGGAGTCGAAACATGGAGTGCGTCCACAGCGTTGTGGCAACGGCGGCAGCGAGTTGGCTGTGGATCTGACGCGGGCTCCTGCTCTCCTGTGACGGCGGCAACAACGTCCTTGCCAAGGAGCCGGATCAAACGGTTGGGCGTCCACAACACAATGGTGATCGTTTTGGCCCTTTGTACCTGTCGGTTGATGGGAGGCTTCCTGCAGTGGCTGACGGGGATTTAGTTTTCAAAAGCCGGTGGCTCTACTATCCTCCTGTGTTGATGTTTTCCTCCAGAATTGGGGACTTGTCAACATGTGTTTTAGAATATCGTTTTTTCTCTACATCAGTCGTCATTACTTATGGCCTCCTTATTTTTCTTCAGCTCTTTATGAGCCGGTTCTTCATTTGTATATGAGCCAATCTTGGCTGCCCTGAAATAAGGTGTATTAGATGTAGGTTATTTCTGGTGGTGCTTAGGTACCTGCAATTTTTATTCTATAAAGTTGAAAACTGTAACTAGAAAGGGCTCCTAGAAGCATTTCTACAATATGTAATTTGATTATACCTAATGAAATTACGCTTTTTTTCTTGGAAACAAAATAATTAAATAATAATAATATTAATTAAATATTTATATTTTATATTAGATTGTTTGTTTAATTTTTTTGGAGGAGGTATATACTAATTAGGGATTGTTATTAGCACTTCTATAAGGGGAGGTAATTTTCTAAAAACCTAATGTTTATATTAGTTGTGAATTATTTGTATTAAAATAATTTTGAGCACAAATTATTTATTTAAATTCTGATAGGATGAGTGTTGGGTGACGTTGTCCTAAGTTTTTGTAGCCCAGGCATGGACGACAGGGAAATATCAGCATTGAATCCATCATTTAAATATGTTTGGATATGTTTTGTTTGTGTGGATGGGATAGATCTTGCATATAGCACTAGGCTCTGATAAGGCCTCGCTCCTTGGTAGATGATGGATAATACGTCGGATAAGTGATAATTAATGTATGGTTCAATGACCATTTAAGTTTAAAATATTTCATATCAAGGCAAAGTGTGATTTGCATTTAAGGTAGAGATTTCTTTGTGTGAAGAGCCAAAGATTTTCAATTCACTTTTAGCTTGTTTTCCTGATCATATTGTATTGTGGTACTGAACTCGAGATACAGGTCACCCTCCCAGGATAGTAAATGGTGCGTTCAGAAAAACCCCTCCTTTGTGTTTTCTTGATTGGTTCTTCACTTGCAAATGCCGTGAAGCAAAGGTCGACAACATTTTTGAGTGAATATTTCTTTTTTTTTAGTGAAATCTGGTTTCATAAAACATACTTCAACATTTTTTGAGCTTGTTTTGACATATGGTTCGAATCTCTTGCATTTGGGCTTCTCTTTGCTTGCCTACTTGTAATTTGGAGAGAAGGGTGTATGCATCGAATTAACATCTAGAAAAACTTTCCCTTCCCACTTTCTTGATTAGTTGTTCAATTCAAGGATAATTTTAGGGGCGAAATTTAGCCCATGGGCTATTTTTCCATGTCTTTCTCCAAAAACAATTCGCCAATTTGCATTTTTTGAAGCCCCATTTCGCCCAATTTTGACGGGGTAAACTTTTTGCACTCTAAAAATCGCCAAATTATTATATAAACTATATAAAATCCTTATAAATTGAAATAGTTTTAGAAAAATATCGCCAAATATTTTATAGTTGACATTTTAAGAATTGGTAATATTCGCCAAGGTTTATACACTTTTAAATAAGTATGGGTCCTTAAAATTATCCCTGGTTCAATTGCAGTTGCTATGAAACAAAAGCTAAGGTCTTGAACAGACGAGTATGTGAGTCCTGTCCGATATTTATTTGAAGGAATTTCTCACAACGAGGTGATTTAGATATTTTTACTCAATTTACTACTTGGCGTTATCTTTATGTCATCGATGTTGTTGCTTTTCCTTCTTCCAGTTGCTTCCTTCAAGAACTTAGGAATGTGGACTAGTTTTAGCTGCTCCGATTTCTTTAAATAATCTAGTGCATCATGATTTTAGTACTACTTGGATTTATATAACTTCTCCAATTGTTTGAATTTTGCTTGCACTAGAATTATGTACAAGCATTTAGAGTTTTGGACGATAGAGTTGTCCACAAGTCCAAAGAAGGATTAGTAAAGGCTTGAAGAAGAAACACAAAAAAAAATACTTCCAAGAGTATTTTTTTCTCAGAACTGGTCCAAAGGCTTAGTGATTCATCCTTACCGGACATTTCTTTGTCCTTTTGTCTTTTGCCATCATTTCTAGTTTCAGTGTTTGCACATTTCTCTTGGTGTGTGTTTTTTGTTTGCTAGTAAAGTTTCGATGGTTCTTCTTACAATATTTCTATGTGACCTATTTAATAAATTGTTTTCTCACATCAAATAATAAATTGTGTCCATTATGCTACAAAGCTTTGCATTAAAACCAATGATATTTGGCTAGTTTCAGTATTTGAATTAAAAAGTAAGGCCTAAATCATAGAATGCATTTTGTCGTTTACTTATCATCTCAACTTGTAGCATATGTAGACAAATGATACTTCATCATCTTCCATATCTTTTTTTTAGATGCATAAAGAAAATATATTAAAGTACAAAAAATATTACATGCACAGGATAGTATGTAGTTCTGAGAGCATTCAGAGGACTCTCATAGAGCAGAAAAATTCAAAGTATGGCCATTTGTAGACCTGCCCACATATGGGATGAGAGTCAAGTTTTTCATCGATATGTAGGTCATAGACATAGTTACAATAGACAGCTAAAAACATAGAACTAGACCGGCTACAAAAGAGCCTGTAACGACTTCTAATATAAGCATGAGCGAAAAAAAAAACTTGTTGACCATCAGATTTGTACAAAAACTTAGAGAAAGAAAACCACAGGATTACGTGGAGACACCATTGGTATTAGACTCGTTGACCTTCTCCTCCATGTTGGGGCAACGATAATCTCCAGGGCTAGAAGAGCTGCCATGGACGTTCTTGTTGCTGGAACATGTGGAACTATCAATTGCTGCCTTGGCTTCAGATCTTGAGGAACTACCAATGGCCTTCTTTACTGGTAATGGTTCAGAATTCCTGGAAGAAACCAAGATGAAAGAACCAATATGTTCCACCCTTTTGCACTTGTGGCCACTAGTAGATGCCATGTTGGTGAAATCCATATGTTGCGCTGGACAATTTTCATGCTGAGTATTCATGGTGTCCGTTGGATTTGAAATATGTGAAGCAACAAGAGAGGAGGTTGAATGCTCAACAAGGGCCGAAGCTGGAGGTGGAGGAGGGGGTTGAATCCTCTACTGGGGATCTTGAACTTGCATGAGAATGTTAGCCAACATATTCTAAACCAAACAGAAATTCCTACACTTGACACGAGTCCTTTGGGTGACCAGATGCTGCATAACCAATTCCTCTTCCCAATCGTTGATCATCGTTCTCAAATGCTTCGGGATTGAGTTTTCATACCCATTGAAATTAACTCTTCCATGCCCACAATTTCCATAGTTACCACGACCTCCACCACCTCGACGGGGAACACCACGAAGCCTTCAAGACATCTTTTCAAGATGATATGTCACCCTTGAATTTCGATGGGTCTCGAAAGAGATCCAGGGGGTCTCAGGAAAAGGCTCGAGAGCGAAAGAACCAGAGAATAACATAGTGCAAATGTGAGAGAACCGAACCCAAACCGTCAACAAACACCCATAAAAAAGCTGAGGATAAACCTTACCGACATTCCAGCTACCCGTAGGTCAGATGTAGAAGTAATGCCAGCCTAAAGGCCTTAAACCAACACCTGCAAAGGCCATTAATTCGCGTAGGGGAGGGAAATAGGTCCAGGTACTAGGGCCAGCTCGAGCGGAGGCAAGCTCGAATGACCGAGGAATTAATGATCAAATGCATCGAGGAGGAGGCCTTATTAATTCACATGTTGCTAGGATCGAGCATGTTCCACGTCGTTGGAGGATGAGACCATCGTGGATGGCTCTATACGCGCAAACAAATCACCTGCATCTGGGATTTGATGATCATGTTCCATTAGGGAGAGGCAATCCATCATGAGACGAGAATCATGAAGCAGGGCAGGATCCAAATCTTGGAGGGAGACATTGCTTGATACACCTTCATTGGCGATCCGATCTGCCAGTGCATTGGATTTCCTTCTGACATGATGGAAAGTAATGGCCCCCATCATAGGAATAAGAGCTGCCAGTCGAGAGAGTCCAAAGTTGAGCCTCCGGCTGGGAGATAGCTTAGTGATTTAAAAGCCACACTGGATTTTTTAGCAATGGAGATGGGAATTTGAGAGTCTCCTTCTACTATCAGGGGAAGAAAGGATCGAGAAGAAGCTATTTGAAGCCCATTTAGAAGCGATGCAAGTTCCACCTCATTATTGCTATCAAGGCCTAGTTTTCCAAAGTAGAGGCAAATAGTTTTCCAGAGTTGTCCCTGAAGACTCCACCAAGCCAGCAAGGCCTGGATTTCATCATCTTCCATATCATTGTATAGTGATAACGCAAAATATATACAATCAAAATGCCCAACAACCTTGCTAAAACTTCCAACAAAGCATTTAATACAAGCAAATTGCCCACTATCTATAATAAAGAAAAACATATTCATAATTTATATTATTTAAATGGTGAATTAAATTATTTTGATAAATTGGAAATATAAAAATCAATTTAAAATTGTAAATGTTGAATTAAAGTATTTGAATAAATTGGAAGTATAAAAATTAATTTAAGATTGCAATTTACAAAATATTGCAAATTTATATCCATCACCTAACGAGAAAATGATGACCCCTTATCTCTTTAATACAATGCTAATTTCGTTCTCTAAACCCCAAAAGAAATTAGCTATTGTTGTTAGTGGCGATGGAACACAAATTTGGCCTTCCCCTCAATAATTCCCAATCCAATCCCATAGAAAATAAAAAGATTCGTTAGTGTTACAAACATATATGTTACATGTGTTTCACCCCTTAATGATATCCTTGAAATGATTATATGTAACTTTACAATATCTACTTCTCTTTCCTTGAAATGGCAATGTATAACTTTATCACGTTTTTTTCTTTTTAAAAGATAGAATTAATAAGTAAAGACAATTAATTTTATGTATACTTCTTCATTTTGGTAAAATTCTATCTTAATTGCTCGAGCTTTTCAATTTCATTAATATAATTATTTTAAAAAGAGATAAAAATTTAACAAAAAAAATTATCATTAATTAAATTTGAAAAAAATATACCATAAAAATATGTTTATTTACTTACAAACTGATTTGTGTATATTATTTGTTCATGTGTTTATGTTTTTGTTGTTTTTACTTTTGACTATATCATTTTTATGTTTTTTTGCAATATTATATTAATTTCAAAGTAATTTTTAGCAATGATGTAGGGACATTGCCACCTTGTAGCTCTTATATTTAACTATGTATTGATTCTTATTTTTATAGATTCTTATTTTTTTTCCGTTATTATAAAGGTAACACTTATTTGTCAAATATCAAGTGGAATATTTAAATATAATTTTTTATCAAAATTTTGCATTAATAAAAAAAAGTTTTGCTCCTAGAGAGATTTGATCCCCATGAGAATTAAAATGGATCTATGATGATTCTAAGTCTTGTATGGGGTAGATTTATAGCAAGAGTAAAATAATAACAACCCATATCCATCATTTAAGTACAAAAGCTTGAATAAAGTTTTGCACCTCAAGAGAAAGCGTGGACCTAGCCTTGTGACTTAATTACATGGTGGGAAATTCCTCTTTTTTAATATTTAGGAGATAGAGAATGACAATTGTGCAAGATTAAGCAACACAAAATTTTTTAGAGGTGCGAGAGTTAAATTTGTTTGTTTCATTAGAGGATGTCTTGCCATTCTTTTTCTCTTGATTTATAAGCAAGTCACTCACATATAATACAGCTTGAGGCAATGTTACAATTTTACATTCAATTTGAAGGTTTTTTTCTATTTTGACCATTTTCATGTTTGATTGCTAAAAGGAAACCCACAACATGGAGTTTCCAAAGAGCAAACAACATTGAAATCCTCAAGCAATGCTAGACAACACTTAGTGAGGAGTGTACCAAGGATATGGAGTCACCAACACCACTTCTCTCCAATGCAACCTCCCCTGTAAAATGTTTGCATAATTAGACAAAACAGATTCCCAACAAGGTTTAGCGAAAGAACAATCCTAGAAGAGGTGCTTCATTATTTACAACATGAGGTATGAAGGGTAAAGTCATTTCAAGAGACCACTTTTTACCAACCATGCCTTGGTAGGAGGTTCGGGTAGAAGGTAAAATTAATAAACATGAAAACACTTGAATTTTGTAGCTAGCCCAAATCAAACACACCCTATGCAATCTTTTGATCGAACATCTCTTTGCATTGGTAAACACCCATGCTGAGCACATGTTGCTGATGAAGAAGAGAGTACAACCTCTGGAATCATAATAGACCAAGGGTTGGCTAAAGCTCCACTCTCAATCACACCAAAAGGGGTCAGACATGTCTATATTCATTTTGAGCAAGTCCTCCCATGGAATAAGACTGATAATATCCATAATAATATGTTGATCCATAGAAGATAAGGAAAACTCACAAGCAATGGATCACTAGTCATTCCAAAAGTGAGTACTAGCACCCCACAAATACTTCCAATAAAAATTCATCTTCTTACTCAGTCATCATCCTTCAAAAAAAGGAATGTCTCCAACACATGTTCCCTAAACCTTCCAACTCCAATTCCACCCAACTACCTAACATCTGCCACTACACCAAGCCAAGTACCTTCCTCCATGTTTCCCAAATATTTATGATAATATAAGAACCCTAGACTTGGAATATGTGAGGAAATGAAACTATATCACACAATCTAAAATATCCCCAAATCTTGCCAATATGATGTATTAAGAGAAGGCAATGCCTAAATAAAAACCTGCAAAGGAGAGCATCCCTCTAGACACTAAACCACCCATTTAGTACCCAAGGTTCTACCTTGAATCACAATATCAATCAACCCTAGACCTCCGTCATCCTTGTGCATAATGAAAAAAAAACAAGATACCATAGCGAAGCCTCAAGCCCTACCATACGACCCACAAGTATTAATGCATAAGGTACTCCAATTTGTGAAACTAAACCCTTATGGGAAGACAACAAGATACATTATGTGTGGCCTAAAGAATCATGCCCACAATAGTTAGTTTTATAGAAAATGGAAGGCGTTTATATTGCTAAAAAGGGAGTTTACATTGTAAATTCTCCAAACACCAATCCCACGTAGGCATTGGAGAAAGCCCGACACTAAAGGAGATGCCAAGGTAATCTCATTATAACACATGGATGAATGAAGGTCCAAATGAGAGGGATCTAATCCGAAGTTCGTTAAGACTAACCAACAATCAATTGTATGATCACTAACCTTGGCCCCAAAGGCCTGACAAAACAAGGACTAGCACTCTCTAGCACCAAACACTAACTCCTAGTCAACTCGCACAGACAACATATAATTATTTGCAATGTGAATTTACCATCTCATAATCATTTGGAAGTGAAATACCACTAATCTTCTGTAACACCCCAATTTTGGCCCTATGTAAATTTTGATTATGGTTTTGTATATGTTGTAAACAAAGTTTTCGTTATTATGTTTTGTATTAGGCCATGAGATAGACTTGCCATGGAAATTTTGAAAAAACACTTATTACATGACTATTTTTGAACAACAACAAAAGAAAAAGTTTCAAAGCTTTCTTGGGGGAGGACACCAATGGGCCTTGAGTTCACTAATGAAGAAGAGTAAGGGAGATCCATGGAGGGGATAGCCTATGCATCATGAGGATTCATAACCTGTCCCATAAGCCTCTCTATTTTAATTGATTTAGTACCCTTATGCTATGTTAGCCTTGATTTAAGAACCTAGTTACATGGGAAGGGAATGTGAGTTGAGACTTAGTAATCCTAATACAAAGTCCCTAGCTCCTATTTAGAATTAACCACCTCCTATCGTTGATGAACCAAGAAAGGAGTGGAGGAAAAACTCCTCCCTCACTCCTAATTCAATCATGCATTGGAAGAACAATTCCAAGGGGAGAATGAAGGAAAGGAAAGCTTTGAAGAGAAAAAACTTAGCCCAGCTATAAGATGAATAATGGAGGGATGAAAGAATGGATATGGAGGGGAATTAGACACCATTAGAGGGAAGATAGACTTCCACATCAAATCCTTGAGAGTGTCGGGTTATTATTATGTCCATATTATTATAAAACTTTGTCCAATAAATGCCATACTACTATAAAAGAAATCTGGAGGTAGGCAGTGGTTTGGGCTTAACTTGTCCATACTAAAGAGCATAGAGAGGAAAGGTATATTGCATAATAGAGAAAGGATGATTTTTTGTGTTGTATGGAGCAAGGTAAAGAGTGCTAATCATCGCATTATCTAAAAGGTGGAATAAAATCCAATGGTGACCTCTTGTTTTGATGCTTTGAAAGTTTTAGAGGCTTGTTTGACACCCATCTTCTCACCGGTTATCTCATAGACAATACAAGGGAAACATTATTTATCAGGACAATATCCATTTCCTTATTATAAAATTTGATATGTATGCCTGCAACCTTGCTATTCTAATTGTTGCAGCAATATATTATGATGGCCATTTGTAATGAAGCATGCTTGGAAATTTTATTTGCATGACTATGATTGGTCTTGCTAGCTATTAGGGCATTAGGACATTGGTCGTAAGAGTAATGAAATTATGAATATGTGAATGAGAGTTTGCTTGAATGAATATTTGAATGTAATGTATGCTATGTATTTTTAATCTTGTGTTTTAAAACAAAAACTAAAACATAGGCTATGTTTTGATAATGATATTGCATTCAAAAATTGGTGCCTTAAAGACTTGAATAATTCGAGGAGGAACTTACCTACAAAGCATTTGAGTTAATACTTTAAATATGTGATTGTGTACCACCCTATAACAATGTTAGGATCTATTAATCTCCTATGCACTATATTTGAGAATTTTCCACCAGTTTGAAGTTTCCCATACATAAGATCCTGTAGCAAAGAATTGTCACCACCTGTAGATGGTATGCAATGTGTTATGGGTAAGAACTTGTAGAATAAACTTTTTGTAACATGTATCTTGCACGTAGAGTATTTCTAGTTCCGTTTGCAGGAGCTTGGAAGCTCTAATAATACATTCTATAGAGCATGTATTGTAAATGAGGTTGGTCATTGGAAAATCCACACTACAACATGGTATTGCATGGTTTGCTTGGTAAATTTGTTTGATCATGTACCTTAAATAAAAGATTTCCATATTATGCATAAGCAAATAATTGATAACAAGTTGGTGTAATCAAACTTTTGTTTTGGAGTTAACTTCTATGAGAAAGGAACTGGTAATGTAAACACAAAATTCTCTACAACTAGAAAACAAGGTTTATATGACGGAGTTCCCTATAGGATACCATGATCCCTTTATTGCACTTTCGAGAAGGGAAATGCACCATATAAAACCCTTAAGGAAACTGGATCTGAATAAAGTCTTTCCAAGTCGATTGGATTCATCATTTTTTATGAGAAATCATTCTTAATGGTTCTGATCAACAGGCTCTCTCAAATTTAGGTCTTAAAACTAACATCATTGGTTTGTCAATGAATGCCATTATATAGCATTCCACTCATCTCTATCAATAGTTTTGTGGAATGATGATAAAACTTGGGAAATCTAGTAGCACTCTGAATTTGATTATTTCTCTAAACAAATCAAGCTTGGTCTCTATATGTAAGGAAGTTGTCAAATTGAGGCTGAGAATAATGAATCTCAAGATTTCTAGGGTTGGTTTTAATCCCAATTTCCCTCGAATGAACAAATTTTGAGTTGAAATGTTTGTATGGAGGGTATTTGTCAATGACGAATCCTTTCCTTTAATGCACATTTTTTGAGCTAAAATGTTTATATAAATAAAATCGTTTGGCTATGGAAAATCATTGCCCTTGGGGTGATTTTTTTTTAGTTAAATTCTTTGCATGTGAGTGAGCATTTTACAAAGGAAAATCGATTCCCTTGTGGGAAATTTTTCTTATTGAAATTATTTTTATATGGATGAGCATTTGTTGAAGGAAAATTGCTGCTTCTAAACAATTTTATAAGTTGATTTCTTTGTATATGGATGGGAGTTTTCCAATGGGAAATTCCTTGCCCTTGTTGTGTAAATCTATAAGTTGGATTTTACATTAATGGGAGAAGCAAAATAATTCTAGTGTGTGTAATTTCTAAGTAGAATTTTGCATGAATGGGAGAAGGAAAATCATGTCAATGTTCGTGTAATTTTTGAGTATAATTTTGCATTTATTGGAAAGCATTACTAATAGAAAATTGCTTGTCACATTGGTGCAATTTCTTAGTTGAACTCTTTATGTATGGAAGAGCAATGCCAATGGAAAATCACTGCCCTTTTTGGCCATTCTCTGAAAATTGTTTATGTATGAAAACTCAAATTGGATAATGGAAAATCATAGCCTTGTTGGGTGTCTTCCTTGGTTAATTAATTTGAATGCTAAATGAATTTGTAGTAGAGAATAACATCCCTCTTGTGTACTTTTCAAGCTAAGATGTCATAGGGAATATCGATTTTTGTTATTATACATATACTCATTTTGACATAGTTCTAGTTTTTGAAAATTTTCAAAACTAAGTCAATGATATGATCATTATCTTCCATATCTTGTGTTCATGATATCTTAGCTTGATTTATGATGAGTAATGCATTGAATTAGATATGCCATCAAATCTCACAAAAACTTCGAGTAGTGAATGGAGTACAATCCATGCTTATCTAGAATTCATTCACATATTTTGTTGTGTAGAGAGATATTACAAAATGGTATTAGAGCCAATTGTTGCAACACTAGGGGTTGTATGGGATTATGGAATAATTAATGGCAATGATTTAATGTGTTGGTAATCTAACAAATTGTTCTTGTTGCATAGAGACTAGTGTCCCCTTAAGCTTGGTAGGTAATCCTTGTTAAGGAATTAAAATAGTTGTTTCCATGGAGGAAATGTAAAATCCTCAAGTTCATGAAGCATAGATCGTAGGTAAAAATGAGATGGAAACAAAATCCAGTGGAAGGAGGAATGTCGAGATTCCCACAAACATGTTAGATACTATGAAGATCTTGAAGGAGGAACTTTAAATCTACATGGAAGATAATGAAAGGATAATCAAGGCCTAGGAAGAACATAATAAGTTAAATGCTACTCTATTGAAAAACTTCATAGAAATCCAGAGACAACTACATCATGGACATTACAGGTAAGAGTCATTCAAGGAAGAGGGCTCAAAGTACCAAAGGGAAGATCTGTAGTGATGGGAAATATAACCCATTTTAATTATCTAACCAACAAAAAAATTCCTTTGAAGATTCTATGGACAACAACTCAAAATATTATTCCCATAAAAAGAAAAAGAAAAATCATTTCAAAGATCAATTTATGTGAGAATTAATAAAAGTGAAACCACCTACTTTCGATGGTAAGGTGAAATTTGGTCAAGAATCAAACAAGTGGATATTTTTAATCTAAATGGAAGAAAGGCTATGTGTTGGGATCATCTTAGATAGGTAAAGAATATCAATGAGAGGAAAATTCATTGGAAGCAATTTAAAAATTACCTTTCAGAAAAGTACTATGATACTCACAAAGTTAAGGAATTTCATGGCTTAAATTTAGGACAAATGATGAACAATTATGTGAACTGATTCTTGGAGATGCTTCAATGTAACACCCCCAGTTTGACCTCGTAATATAAACTTGTATATTTAGATGTAAAGGATAGAATCTAGGATTAAATGATCGGGATGACCAAAACACTATAAATAGGTACACGTTTAATATTAATATAAAATCTCTGATGATTTCATAGGAAGAAGGACACAAATGAGATGGGGGGATATGACTCCACAAGAGGGGAAGTGTTAGAGGCATAAGGGGAAAGATGACCATGGTGGGATTAGATATTTAACGTTATCCTTAGGAATTAATCTAAATTCCGAAAGCTTGATTAAGGGTTATGACTTGGTCAAGCCACATGGCAACCAAAATCCATGCACATAAAGATTGAGAGCTTAGTTGGTGAGGAGCCTTTTGATTCATTTAAGCATGCACGCCTTCCACCGATCGTGGTTTGGAATACACTGAGAATCATTGAGACTGATACTTGGTAGTGGTATCAGAAGACCAAAGATACCATAGGAAAAATGTCCATGCCTTAACCCTGGGATATTGGTTCTAGGGTAGCGTACCCTTTGTGTCCTACAAATTGTATCCTGGGGTCCCAATTCAAAGACTTCCTATCCAACCTGTGATGGAGCACTAGAAGGGAATTAGAGGTTTCCCAAGGGATTATTAGCTTAGAGAAGGGAGCTTGTCCTTGGAGTTGTGTAGGTTGATGGGGAAGGAGAATTGAGAAATGGGACAGTTGTGGAGGGGGTTCCCTGCCATAGGTGGTTGCATGAGAATTGAGTTGTGCATAATTTTGAGCAGTGTATAGATGGGAAGAACACTTAGCTGTTGTGGAATAATAGCCCCAACTAGGGAGTGGCTCTAACAAAGAAAAATATGACTTGACAAAGCCTACAACTAGGAGGAACGTCCTTCACCTGCAACCAATTGGAACAATATTTAAAGGTAAGTGTTTAATTGTGAATGAAATGCTATGGTTAACTTATGTTTTGTATATTACTCGAATGTATTGTTAAATGAATGTGTTTGCACGGAATTACTTGGCATGGTTTGACTGTAGCTATTGCATGAATTTCCTATGATATTTTGTATGAAATTATGTGTATTTGGGCAACCATAATTATATAATTCTAGTGTGTAAGTTGTTTTAATTCCATAGAAAGTAGAGAGGTATCAGAGGTATTAGACAAGATTGAGCAGAGTACCCCACAGTCTCTATGGATGACATAGGTGACCTGGTATGTGACAAAGTGGTATCAGAGCATATCAAGCGGAATACCCCGCAATCTCCATGGATGATAAAGGCATTCAAGTATGTGACAAAGTGGTATCAAAGCGACGATTTCAACATTAGGACCATTTAGGATGGAAACCGATTTTTCTAGGAATATTGGCGGGTTGCACAAGAAGTATTTGAAATAATTCCCTTGCGAAGAATCTTTAGTCGGTGGAAGGGTCGTTGTAACTCCCTATTGTCCAGGTGTGAAGTGCAGGGAGACATTTATTAATGGGAGGATGCCAAGTGGAATCTCGGGGAAAAATCCCAAGAGTTTTGGTGTGGTGGTGTATGGGAGTCCATATATTGGAGCCCCACCATGGTTCCAAGTGGCAGAGTCTAGTTGCTTGTCATAGTTCTTCGTCGCAGATAAAAATAGTGGCACACGAGAGAAGCCTAAATTTTTTTGGTCTGATGGTGTATGGGAGTCTGTACAATAGAGCCCCACCATGGTGACAAGTGGCAGAAGCTAATTATCTATCTGAGGGATAAAATCAGAGTTATTTTTAGGTGATCTAAAAAGAAGGTCTGATGGGAAGGTCAATTGAAAAGTACAACGGAGCCTCGTTGTGGTGACAAGTGGGAGAAGCTAATTAGCTATCAGGGGATGCAATCAGAGTTATTTCTAGGTGACCTAAAAATAAGGTATGATAATAAGGACATGTGTTAGCACATCAGATCTTTTTAGTCAGATTTATTTTATGTGAAATGAACCAAAGGTCCAATGGGAAGGTACAATGAGGTATCGAAAGGACACATGTCAGCACATTAGAGCTTTTTAGTCAGATTTATTTTATGTGACACAAATAGAAGGTCCAATGGGAAGGTTTGATGGAATCCCAAAAAGGGACACGCATCAACATGTCGATGTTGATCAATGGATCCTGAGCGGACATGTGGAAGAGAATCATAGTAGATTATTGGGGTACGTAACAAGGCAATGCTTGTGAAGTGCCAACAAATGAAGTCTGATAGTTAATCAAGAGGTCAGTAGAAAAGGGAATGCGAGTGGCTGGATGCACCAATATCAACGGTTGTGATCCATAATGCATCCACTACTTACACGAGGGATAATGACAGGCGAGAAAGCCATTGGGAGAAAACCACCTAGTTATGTGTTTTTTAACTAGCAACTGCTCTAACAAGAATATTTTAGAAACCATCTTCCATCAAGTTGTTACCAATTTTGGTAATCAAATACCACTAACACTTTTTCACCCAAGTAAATATGGATCTAATGTGGACCACCCACTTGGAAATGACGTGGACTAGCCACGTGAGCATAATGTGAACCTACCACATGGACAAATTTGACTGGGGGATCATGACCATTCACACCAATAAAAGTGATTGGGGATTATTTTAAAGAGTATGGCTCCAATGGTTGAGATTTAATTTGAACCTACGAGGAAATCAAATATGATCATTCGCACTGAGCAAAGGTAATCATGCCTTATCTAAGGTAGAGGAGCATGACTGGCTAGGATTGAATTGTGCATGTTGAGTAGGTTGATCTGAACCATTCATGCAAATGTAATATGCATTTGGGTCTCATCATTGGAAAAAAAATAAAGTCATAAGACAGTAAGAAAGGGCCACCAACGATCTAGATTTGACGATAAAATCAAATCGAAGGCCGCAACACTAGATAGGTTGTGATGACTGAACAAAAGTAGTACATGACTTGGCCTCATAAGATGATG
Organism: Larix kaempferi; assembly: GCA_027924585.1. Classification (NCBI taxonomy): domain Eukaryota; kingdom Viridiplantae; phylum Streptophyta; class Pinopsida; order Pinales; family Pinaceae; genus Larix; species Larix kaempferi. Next base: position 11,992,272 of record BSBM01000088.1, on the reverse strand, counting down.
GCAAGTTGGTAGCTTTTTCCACAGTGGAAGCCATATTTCATGCCACATCAACATTTCTACCACAATAACAAAAATTAAGAGGATTATTCAGTGTCGTGAAGATGAGAAGGAGTGAACAGAAAGAGGTCAAGGGTTTAATCCAAGTTCCAGGTACAGGGAGAATGGAAATAATGATGAATTTCATGCAGCAGGACGCAACAGTCGATCACTACATATTAGTCTAGCTACAGGAACAATGTCAAATTTGGTTAAATTCAACAATTTTGAAGGGCTATAATTTTTAGCTCAAGAATCAAAATTGAGCATGAATATATCCATTGGAAATCCTATTGGAAATAGAATAGTGTCGATAATCCACTATGCAGAATTATCTCTATGAATGTTTCAAGAAATTGACAGAACATGGTTTATGGGTTTGAATGGTCAATAGTTTTGTTAATGTGTATAATATCCAAAGTACCCCAAACTTTGGGAAAACAAGTTATGATAATAAGGGACTATGAGAGAGGTAAAATGAACTAAGTATGATTGTATGAACATCATAAGGATACTCTCATAGTGATGTGGAAGCAAAATGGAATGAGCTAAGTATGGTTCAGTAGTGTGATGAATAGCAATGTGGATGATTTTCAAAGCCTCTTAAACCTGAGAAAAGAGTTTTATGGTGGTATAGAAGCATGTTAGATGTAAGATTGAGTTGGATGTATGCAGATGTATCCATGATGATGCTTGCATAGTTATATGAAGGTGTGATGAAAGAAGCAATGCATAGTAAAAGTTCTTTCTAAAAAGAAGGTCAAAGAACTAATCCAAGGAGGGATGAAACAGCCACTATGATGGTACTATTATTCTACAAAAATACTCAATGAAGCAAGTAGGTCATAGTTAATTGTTGACCAAGAGGAATTAAGAGAATTTTATGGTACCTCAGCTCGAGTTAGTATACATTTATCATAATCAAATATGCCAAAAGGTAATACAAGAAGAGAAATAGAGCTTGTAGGTGTTGAATATATATAGAGAGAGAGACTCATGAATAACAACATTGAAGTGTGTTAGAAATGATACAAATGAGGCATAAATAAGATTGAAAAGAATTCTATATCCTGTGTAATCAATAGAACTATTGGTTGTGGATCCTGATCTTCCTGATTCGGAGGTCATGTTTTAGTAGTGTCTGGATCCCAGCCTATGACGGGGGAGTGCGGGGGGGTTACCCCCCCACTATAGTCACCATGACGGAGGGTCCATGGGGGGTGGAGATTGCTTTTGGTATCCCCCCTGGTAGGGGTTCGAGGGCAGCGCCCCCGTAGCGAAAGAAGGGTTCCTGGTTCGAGTGGGGGAAATGGTGGAAGAAGGAAAGTTTATGGTAAAAAAAATTAACATCCAAAACTACTAGTTATGGAAGATGCAAATGGAGGACTATATGTATCAGAAGGATCTATTCCTACCATTGGGAGGAAAATAAAAATAGTCAGCAGCTATGAAGGATGAAGAATGGAAGGTTATTGAAAGAAAGGCACTAGGAACAATACGGTTGTGCCTGTACTCATCAGTAGCTTTCAATATTTCAAAAGAAAAGACAATGGAGGGTCTGATGAGAACATTGGCTAAACTGTATGAAAAACCATCGACCTCCAACAAGGTATTTCTAATGAATTGTTTATTTAATATGAAGATGTCAAAAGGTGGGTCTGTTGTTGACCATTTAAATGAATTTAATATGATTACTAATCAACTCAGTCCTGTAAAAGTGAATTTTGAAGATGAGGTTAGGGCTCTTCTAATCTTGTGCTCATTGCCAGAAAGTTGGAACGGATTGGTCATGGATGTAAGTAACTCTGTCTCTGGTTCAAACAATTTTAAATTTGATGATATTATTGGTGTTATTCTTAGCGAGTAAATGCAAAGGAAAATCATAGGTGATACATCAGGTAATGTGTTGACCATGGACAGAAAGGGAAGACAAAATGAGAGAGGAAAGAGCCCAGGTAATCGTGGGAATTCTAGGAAGGGAAAATCCAAGTCCAGACTAGGAAATATAGAGTTTTAGAACTGTGGAAAGAAAGGACATTTGAAGAAAGAATGCAGATCTCTAAAGAAGAAAGGAGATGGACAGCAGGAGACTACTCAGGAAGCAAATGTAGCAGGTGATGTGTTACAAGATGCTTTGATTCTTACATTAGATAGTACTAGTGATTACTGGGAAGTAGATTTAGGGGCGTCATGTCATGCTACACCCCATAGGAAATTCTTTCATGATTATGTTCCAGGTGATTTTGGACATGTTTTATTGGGTGATGATGAACCATGTAAAATTGTTGGAACGGGTATGGTACATATAAAATTAAAGAATGGAGGTGAATGGCTACTGAAAGATGCAAGGAATATTCCTTCTATGAAAAGAAATTCGATCTCAACAGGGAAGTTGGTAGATGGCGATTGTTTATCTACGTTTAGAGAAATGTGGTGGAAGATCACTAAAGGATCACTGGTAATAGAAAAAGGATATAGGATAGGTACGTTGTATTTATGTCCTCATAATACTAATTCTTCTATCTCTGTAGATTCCACAGAAACATATACATCATTGTGGCATCAAGGCTTGGCCACATGAGTGAGAAGGGGATGCAAATTCTCCACTCAAGGAAGTTATTGCTAGATCTAAAGCATGTAAGTTTGGAATTTTGTGAGAACTGTGTTTATGGAAAACATAAGAGAGTCAAATTTATCAGATTTTGGAAGCAAAAGAAGAGTGAAAAGTTATAGCTTGTCCATATAGATGTATGGGGACCAGCTCAAGTACAATATATTGGTCTCTCTCGTTATTATGTTACTTTTATTGATGATGCAACTAGAAAAACTTGGGTTTATTGCATTCAACAAAACTCTAATGTTTTTGCTACTTTTAATAAATGGAAAGCTTTGGTTGAGAATGAGACAGGAAAAAGGTTAAAGTATCGCAGATATGATAATGGAGGTGAATCCTGTGGAAAGGAGTTTGATATTTACTGTTCATATCATGGGATTCATAGAGAGAGGATTGTTATAGGAACACCACAAGAAAATGGTGTGTTAGAAATGATGAACAAAACAATCATGGAGTGTGCAAGGTGTATGAGATTGCATGTAGGGTTTCCCTTACAATTTTGGGAAGATGTTGTAAATACTATTGTTTACTTAATAAACAGAGGGCCTTCAAGTGCTTTGGATGGTGGGATTCCATAGGAGGTGTTATCACTTTTCCAACTCCCTTGGTTGTGGAAGGAAGGGGCATAGGTCACTATTTCAAACCTACTTGCAGACTGGAAACTAGCCTTTCCAATCCAGAGAGGGATCTCTTTTACAAATCAAATTTCATATGCTATCTTTCAATGGATGGTTGTGTAATCGAAGCAATGACGAGGTATTATGTGGATAGATTAGGGTTTTGGGTGTTTTGAAAGTGGCAGAATCAGGAGAAAAGCCCCATTGGGCATGGATTCAACAGGATGGATAAAAATTCATAAGGGTAATCAATGACTGGTTATAGAATGCTCAAGGAAGTAGAGGCAAGATAGCCAATATCTCCTAGTCAATCAGATTGCTGAGGTGTAGGGGCATAATCGAGGAAAACATCTCATTAAAGCAGAGGATACAATGATGAATTCTACTTTAACTTTGGAGGGAAATAATAACATAATATTTTTTGAAAATACTGAAACAAAGCATTAAGATACAAATGTAAAATAATGTAATTCAAACATGAAGATAACACATGAAATCGAAAAACTCATAAAGATACACATTCATGAAAGGATAACATAGACTAAGAAAGATTGACACATGAATCTCTGGTAAAAGCATTCAGTACTTCTGCATTAGTATATTTCATTAACTTAGAAATCCAAACAAAAATCCAATACTCAAGAGTTCTTCTCTCCAAAATCCCATCCCTTGGGTCTTCTGAAAACTTGCCATATATAGGCTTACAATTGTTTGCATTAAAGAAAAACCCTAAATCCTTTCGGTTGTTTATTAAAAATAGTAAATAGATAAGAACTGTTGTGAGTGTAAATTAACTAAAGTTTAAACTATGACTCATGGACTACTGCTTAGTTAACTAATGGTGAATTTGAAAAGAACTGTTTCTAACTGACAGATAACGCAAAATGAAAAATAGGTCAGCTTCCAACTGTCTACTCCACTTGTTCATTCTGTCTTGATGTTGATTATATCCACGTGATATTCCCACAATTTTTGGATCAATCCCATTATGTTAAGCTTCAGTAACTTCCGTAGCACCCCCTATTTTTTTCCATGTTATATGTTGCAAGAGTTGATTTCCAGAACTCTCACATCGAACTCTAGTCATTTTACATTATGTGCGTTGTAGGAGTTGATTTACATAACTCTTGTAGTGCACTCCCCTATTTTTCCATGATATGTGTTGTAGAAGTACAGTTCCATAAATCGCGTATCGCACTCCCCTTTTTTTAATGTGCAGATGCTACGAAAGTTCTGGAAACTGCCGAAATTCCAGGGTTTCATACCATCACACTTAAACTCCTTCCTGAGGGCTCAAAAAACTATTATTTTCCCTCTTCTATGTTTGATATTCATCCATGCATGTGTCCATAACCTTCCACCTTTCTGAACCACCAAAAAAAATTGACCCCTAATGGAAACCCTAATGCTGGAGCTTTGTGTGAGTAGGGTCCAAGTGGCATATTACCTTTGTTATGCATAGCCCTTCCTTCTTGTTCACCGTGCTTTTATTCCTTTGAGTAATACTTGAGTGCTCTGAGCACTCTCCTTTTCAAGTAGTAGGTAGCGATTTCTCAAAATTAGGGCTTGTTTTTTAGGAAACCCTAGTTCTCCAAAACGTAACTTTCAAGGCATATCTATATTCAGTCAAAATTGTGGCTAGGATGTGAGAGATGCATCATTCCCTCTGAGAAGCGACTTCATCCAGGATATTTAAGTTTCTCCCTAACGTTTCTCCTCCTTTGAAAAGATGTGTTGTAATCCCATGGTTCACATAGTTATTATAGATACATTACGTAACACATGCAAGCATACACAATGAAACAGATACAAGAGATGAGACAGATAGGGAGAATAGTCTTTGTATTAACCAACAAGAGCAGAACAATATGATAGAATCAATCTCTACTAGCTTATCAGCTCACCAGCCTAGATATATATATATGTGCAGATACAGTTACATAACCATCTGTCAGTGTATCCAACCGACCCAACCCATACTAGTCGACGTGACTTATCAACATATGTTGTAGAATGGTCGGGCAGAGGGCCTAGTCGACAGGCCGACCTAGGCTCCTCCAACATCTCCCCCACCTAAAAATATTTCTTCGTCTCGAAGAAATCGAGAGATCAAAATTACAAAAAATGAATTACAGAGACAGTTATGTCAAGCAATGCTCGAATCCATAACATTAGGGATCTGGAGACAAGCTTCAATGATAACTTCAGCAGAAACAGAGAGATGGTACTGGAACTCTTCCCAAGTGCGTAGCATATTTTGGATGTCGACAGTCAGAGTTGTGAGTTTCGAGAGATTCTCCATCTTGTCGTGAGTGGATGTAGCCTGCAAATGAATCATGTCGGGACCAAATGTGTAAATTGTCATGTCGGAAGTAGCAAGTAGTTGATTGAATTGGGGCTGAATTTCTTCAAGTTTGTTGAGGCCTCCTCGAGCCTGTGACATCTACTGAATTTCCTGTTTTTCAAACTTTTCGAATTGCTTGTTCTCCATGATAATCTGGTTATCAAGTACTTCTATAAGGGCTTCATCCACAGTCAAGCGCTGGTGCTGAAGCTTGCTTAGCAATGCTCTTGTTTTCTGAATATTTTTGTATACATCACCATAGTATACATACCAATTGTTGAGAACTGAAGCAAGTTTTTTTGCCTGATTGGCGTACTCTTGAGTGCTTTGCAGGCTTCTAAAAAACCTGTAAACTGATTTGTCATGAGGGAGGCTACCTTAGTAGCTTGATCTTGCTGTTTGCTGAGAATCTCAGATTGTAACCTCGACACGACAGATTCTAGTAACTGGTATGCTTTGTCTAACGATGGTGTCGTGTCGGAACTAGCTGGAAGCGGAATACTTGCTGAGCTAATTTTTCACACTTAGCAAGGAATGTAGTTCGTTCGTTCTATAGCTGCAGTAACTGATCTTTTGATTCCTGTCGGCAGTATCTTTGCACTCTGAAAACTGCATTTTCAAGTAAATTGAGTTCTACTTGGGATGCCAACTGTGGCCTTTAGCTTGTAGCAGCTCCAAATTGATCTAAGTATACAGAAGGAACATTTTCTGATTGTGCCTGTTGTGTTTGCTGCAATTGCAATTGCTGCTGCAATGCTCTTTCTTTACGTTTCTTCTCTTTGTGTTTCTTTCGGCTACTTTTCTCTTTTTCTTTGCTTATGATTTGTTGTTCTGACCCCTTATCTTTTTCAGCATTTGCTGGATGATTGTCGGTGACTACTTGTGTACTGATATCAACTTGTTCTGCTTGACTGTGTGTACTGGGTATTGTTGATGTAATGACTGGATTGTCATGCTCTGTTCCTTCAGGCCTTAATGGATTTGATGACGATGGGATAGAGATGTCCATATTGCGTGTATTAGTATCTGGAGCATTTGTGTGCTCTGATGGTCCTATCGTGTCGGCTACAACTTCTTGAGTCTGGACTGGTTCCGTGACTCTTTCTGCTTCTGTCGGGTCTGCTTCTTTGTTGAGCCGTTGTGAGATTGAACTAGACTTGGATCCTTCGATAGGGGAACTCGACTGGTTTACTGGGACTGATGGTAGACTGGCGGATGTCGGAATTGGACTTGGTGAAATGGTACTGTCGAATGGATCCGGACTAACTAGACTAGACTTGACTTGGGAGCTGACAACTTGGGATTTTTCCGCACTAACGATTTTTGCTTGAATTGGACTCGTTTGCTGTGGTAGTGGTTCGACTGGAAGAGGAGTGAAGACGCCTGTTTGTTGTGCATATAATGGGTTTGATGGGTCAGGATTTCTGATATGGTGGGTCGTCATGTGACCGACAATTTCTGGTCTGGGTAATGGCAAAGATGAACTTCCTATTTGAATATTGTTGGGAGGAGCTAAGTTAACTGGAACAGTAGACAGAGAGGAAAAAATGGGTTGTTGGATGACCATCTCACGCCAGTTAGGGCAGAATTTTGGAATGTTTGCAATGAATGTGCTCAAAGCAGTGTCTTCTGTGACAGGATGGGCGGGTAATGCTAAAAGACTGTGTTCTTCTTCTACTGTAGCTGGTGAATGGGGGGGACTGGATGGTTAAATCAACATTGGGAATGACTGAAGTTTTGGGTTTCTTAACAATGACTTGGGAGGATGGGTACTTATCTTTTTCTAGGAACTTTCTGAATTGCTCTTCAACAGACAGTTTATTCTTAGCTGTATCTTCAAGGATTTGGGCAGCGCTGTCGTATAGCTCGATCTCATCTGTCATCAATGGTTCTTGAATTGTTACTTGTCTTTTCCCTTTCCCTTTTGTCAATATTATTCGATTATGTCGGGCTGTGACTATTTCGTCTGCTACCTTCTAGATATTATCATCTGTCAAAAGATGTTCTGGATTGTCAGACTCTGTATCGCTGTTCCACTACTCTATGTTCGGAGTCTGGGTGAGTGCTAACATCTTGGTGCTAGGAGTCGACTCAGGCTGATAGCTGAAAGTGTTCATGTACAACCGACTTTCATATGCTTCTTCTTGCTCCATGTCGAATAGAGGTTCAATATATTTGAAGTTGGTTTTCATGGCTTGTGCCGGGATGGGTAGTACTTGATTAGATTGACGACTTAATTCTGAGAAGATTTCACTTACTGAGGGATAACAGTCGAGCCATTTTGCTGGACCTGCTGCTCCTTCCATGTACCATACTGTGGTGTCATCCAAAAAGAGTTGAATGTGGGTTGTCGGGGGAAGGCTTCGACAGACGTTCTATGGTACCCTCCATCTTGTTGCTATTTCTTTAAGGTCAGTAAACCATGTCTCAAGTCAAAGCTTGACTGTTGTAGGTCCATGTCGGCTTGCTCCAGGTGCAAAGCAGTGGAAGTTTTCCATAAGGACGAGTCAGACTTCAACGAAATCTTTGTTTCCTTTTGGTCGAAAATGGGTCATAGCAATCCAAATGAGTACAGATGGGTAGCGGATGCTGGCGCCCTCATCCTGGCACTTCTGGCATGAATATTTGAGGACGTTGGCCAAATAATTTGCCCAATTGTATACTTTGCCATTCATAGCCATAGTTTTAACAGCTTCTAGCATTTCAAGCTTCAGGTCGGAACCTCTACCTGTCCATGAAAGCGCATGTGATACAATCTTGGCGGCAATTTTGTAATTGCCAAAGACAATCTGACTCACGACTATACCTCGTGAATTCTTTCTAGCAGGAGAATCAACAAACTCGTCAATCAAGTTTGCACCTGAACTTGTTGGTACAGCATCTCCTTTATGTGAAAGACCGGTAATTTTGTGGATGATTTCACCATTGATTTCGACCGGAACATCAAGGTAAAGCTTGCCATTGTGGTATCTGCTAACGATGAACTATGCAATGACTTCCTTCAATCCTCCAAAATTATCCAATAAGGGTGCCCTTAGGTAGTGCAGAATTGTAGCTGTCTGCAACCGTCTTGTTTCCTCCCTCCAGTGACCATTTGATTCCTTTCCCCAATCTTCAACACTTCTCCATGCTTTCTTCCAAGTGGGTTCTACTGCTTTTGCATTCCAAATCAACTAGAGTCTAGTTTCCAGTGGTGTCTGTTCTTTCTCTAATTCTCTAACTAATGTTGTGGCAGCTCTGCTAGCGGTTAAAGTTTTTCGGGGAGCCATGGCAGATTCAGGGTGCGAGGTTGTGAGATTGGTTTCAACGGAGTTAGGGAATTCTGGTTCTTGGAATTCAAGTTCTCGGCAGAAGAGTAACCAAGAATCCTCGAGTTCCGTATTTATAGCAGAATTACTCGGCACGGGTGAACGAGACGTAGAAGCCTGTATTAATGGTTGATGTGATGGAGTTATTAAATTAGGCTGGCCGGATATTGGCGCTTCTTTAGGTGCATTAATTTTGGTGGTGCGATTATCTTTAGCCTTTATTTCTTTGTCATCATGGTGCTTCGACATCTCATTCGTTGTGTTAGGTCAACGGGCTTCTCTATTTATGTTTGATCGGTTGGAGCTCCAATATTTTTTCCGTGTCGGGTGTTCTTCTGTAAACCGTCGATGTTCTTGTCTGTGTCTGTAATATCGACGGTTGTGCGTTGGACTTCTTTCTCTGTTGTTTCCTTGCTTCCTCTGCCATTCTCTCGTCATTTCTGCTTTTTGCCACGACCTACTATATTTGGTTGATTGCTTTATAGTATTCTCATTCGGTTATTTGTAACCCCCCCTTTTTGTTTTCATGTTCATGATTTATACCTTTTTAGTCGAGCGCCGTTTACGACTTTCTTGAAAATATCTCCTTGTAATGTTTTTAATTGGACTGAGCCATTAGGATTTAACTTTTCAATGATGTAGGGTCCCATCCATTTTGTATGCAACTTTTTTGGTTTTCCTTTTACTCTGCTATTATATAGGAGTGCTAAATCTCCAACTGATAGATTCTTTTGCTTGATATTTCTATCGTGCCATGCTTTCTATTGTTGTTTTTGCACTTTCTGATGTTCTAATGCCAACTGTCGAGTTTCATCCAGCTTCGACAGCTGTAATAGCCGTTTGTGTCAAGTATCTTCGACGTCAATATGTAAAGCTGTTGCAATGGTCGGTACTTGTCGTCAAAAATGTAATGGAACGACAGCCTCTTTCCCATAGACAAGTGAGAATGGTGTCTGTCCTATCGTTTTCTTATATGCTATTCTATACACCCAAAGGACAGCAGTTATTTTATCATCCCAGTCATCCTTCTCTATATTGCAGATTTTTGTCAGTCCCTTTGTAAGAGTTTTATTAAACGATTCTACTGCGCCGTGCGACTAAGGGTGATATGTTGTGCTTATTCTATGATCAACTACCAACTCCTTAGTCAATGCTTTAATGGTTTTACATACAAAATGTGTGCCTTGGTCACTTATCAATGTTATGGGGCATCTAAAGCATGTTATGATGTTTTCATAAATGAATTTAGCAGCAACTTCACTTGAACATGTTTCGACTGGTTCTGCTTCTGCCCACTTGGTAACGTATTCGACAGTAGTAATAATATAATGGGCACCTGTTCATCTTCCCACTACTAGAAATGGTCCAATAAAATAAATAGCCCATATTTCAAATGTTCAGCTAGGGTTAATTGGACATAATGGCAGTTCTGTTCTTGGTAGTGGTCGGCCCATGCACTGACATTTATCACACTTAGATACAAACTCTCGATAATATTTATGAATCGTTGCCCACCAGAGTCCTGCCTGCAAGATTTTTCTGGATGTTATATCCGCATGATAGTGTCCTCCCACTGGTCCAGCATAGGCTTCTGTGATTATATCCTGTCGTTCATGCTCAAGTGCACATCAGCGTAATATATCGTCCAAGCCAAGTTTATAGATGAAACCATTGATTAAAGTATAGGGGGCTGCTTCCATTGCTAATATCTTCTTCTTTTTCTCATTCATTCCCTCAGGAGCTTGCCCATTTTCCAGGAAATGTGCAATTTCCATAAGTTCTGAAGGTACTGCTTCAATATGAAACAAGTGTGCATCCGGTAAGTCATCTTCAATTCTTGTCGGTTCTTCACCTGTGTCGATTCTTGATAGGTGGTCTGGTCCAACATTAGCTTTTCCAGGTCGGATGATTACTTCGAATTCAAATTCTTGAAGCAGTAATAGCCATCGACATAGTATCCTGTGATGCAATGGCTTATTGACTAAGTATTTTAAGGCTTGGTGATTTGTATAAAATACAAAGGGATTAGCCAATAAATAATGGCGGTATTTCTGAAGGGAAAATACCATACCTAATGCTTCTCTTTTAGTCGTAGAATAATTTCTTTCAACTTTATTCAACTTTCGACTACTGAATGAATTAGGGTAATCCATGTTATCATCTCCGGGTTGTGTTAGGATGGCTCCTACTGCTATTCTGGATGCATCAATATGTACATGAAATTTCTTTGACCAATCTGGAAATCGAAGAATCGGTGCTTCGACCATTTTTCTTTTTAATGTGTTGAATGAAATGTTGCATTCCTCCGTCCATTTATAATCTCGATCTTCTTTTAGCAATTCTTCCAGAGGATAAGTCATATTGGAATAGTGTCTGATAAATTTTCTGTAATATCCGATATGGCCTAACAGGATTCGTACTTGTTTCGGATTTACTGGAGGTTTTAGGTCAAGAATGATTTTGATCTTTGCGTAGTCAACCTTAATACCTTCTTTGCACATGACATGGCCAAGTAATATGCCGATAGGTGTTGCGAAGTTGCACTTTTTAATGTTCAAGGATAGTTGTATCTGTTGGCATCTTTCCAACATTAGTCTGAGCCATTTGCAGTGATCTTTCAGCATTGTATAAATTGTCCAATCATCAAAGTATACAACCATGGTTTTGTAAATGTATTCTTGGAATGCTTTGACGACAATTCTTGAGAAGACTGCAGGTGCGTTCTTCAAACCAAAAGGCATAACTTTGTATGCGATTGACCCAAATTCGCACACGAATGTTGTCTTTTTCTAGTCTTCTTTTGCTATAGGTACTTGGTTGTACCCCAAGAATCCATCTGTGAAAGAATAGCATTCGTGCCCTGCAACTTCATTGATGATTTCATCTACAAAGGGTGTAGGGAAGGGATTTGTTAATGTTACCTTGTTTAGCTCTCGAAAGTCGACGCAGATTCTCAGTCGAGTTGGATCTTGTTTCTTTGGCTGAACGACCATTGGGCTTGCCCATTGTGATTGGTCAATAGGATATATTATTCCTGCAGCAAGCATGTTATCAATCTCCTTTTTGACAATATCCTTGTATTTATGAGCAAGTTTGTAGCGTCTTTTCTTCATGAGTCTGGCGTCAGGTTTAATGTCAATTTTCATCTCGCCCATTTCCTTTACAAGCCCTTTTAAATCTTTGTAGTCTCAAGCAAAAACGTCTTGGAATTCTTTGAGAATATGGAGATTTTCGTTGTCTGTTCCTCGTTCCAGTAATCACCAAAATTTTCCATTTTTGGTCGATCGTCCTTTGAAATATCTACCTCTTTTATTTTAATCTTTGCGTCCATCCATTCTGGTGCACGGCTGTTACTTATCTGTCTTTCGCCTTCTTTGATTTGTGTAAACGTTGGTGGGAAGTCTTTTTCTGATAATCTTTCAGGTTCATTTTTTTCTACGATCTCTGTACTTAAGATTGTTCTTACGAGCTTCAACACACTGGGATAATCCTTTCTCTATTGAAAACTTTTCCCTATCGACATCTCTGTTCCTAGGCTCAGTCTTTTCGAGTGCTGCTTTTCTGTCGTCTTTATATTGTAGCAAATGTTAGGTGGGTGCACATTCTCTTGTTTGTTTAGAGTTTCTGTTGGCTGCAAAAATTCTTTAATGCTTTTGCTTGCTTCGACCAATCTCTCATCCTGCGGAGAAAACTAGAAATCCTTAATAAAATTTTCTTTTAGATCTTTCCAAAGGAAAGTTTCTCCTCTTGCTTCTTCCATCTTGTACCACTTGTTAGGTAAATCACCGGCTGTTCTTGGAAAGAGGTGAGGCCATTTTCTTTCATCTTTATAGCCTAATTTTCTCCATTCTTTTTCATAGCAGTCGATGTGAGTTTCAGGGTTTTGTCCTTGTGTGAACAAGGGAATGTCTACCTGAGTTGTCGAGTTTCTTCCACCGAACCTTTCTATGAAAGATGTTGATGCAGTATTCCAACTTTGAAGTTTCAACTGATGAGTGTCCCACCATCTCGCAGCTTGACCAGTAAATGTCTCTACCAAACTTTGTAGACGACCTTGCTCTCCGACATGTTTTGATACCTGTTCGACATGTACATCAGGTAGATCACATTCTTTATATCTTAATGTCGAGCTACTATATTGCATGCTTTTATTTGGAACAAGCGTTGGATATGCTCGCATTTTTCGTTCAAAAATATTTGGCGTGTAATATACAGAGAGACACTTCTTTATTTGTTTCCTCGAGATGGCTTCTACATTCCATCATTCTTTTGCATGCAGATCATAGTTCTCTATTTTCCAGTCATAGAGTTCTGCATCGGAATTGTATCCGAGCGAAATAGGATCTCCGAGATGAATTTCTCCTTGGTTATTTGGCTCGATGCGATCTTCATTATTATCTATTTGGTAAAGTTGTCGGATATCGTTATCGACTTCTGTAGGTTCTAACAAAGGTTCTCCCTGTGATGGAAAGATTGGCACGATAACCTTCTGACCATTACCTTTCAACTTGATTCAGCTTTTGTCCAAAGAAATTGAAGCCTTCATCTTCCGTCCCCATGGTCGACCGACCAAAGCAGGGAAGGAGCTTGCATCATCTTTTGGTACGATGATTTCAAAATCTACTGATTTTGTGATACCTTTAATGGAAGTTTCTACTCCTTTCCATACTCCAATTGGCTCAATTAATCCTTGATCTGCAAGCTTTAAGTAGATGCTTGATTCCTGTAGTTGAGGTCGACCGAGTTGGTCCCAAGTATCACGAGTCATGATATTCACTTGGGATCCAAAATCAAGTACAATGTGTCGTACATGATATCCATTTATGTCGAGATCTACTAATGGGTCGGCATCATTTTTCTCTTTTTGTTTTAGTCGGCAAATGTTTTTAGTTTGTCTTTGCTCGACGTGTTTTAAATTATGCAATAAATCAATCATTCTTCCTACAGCTTCTTCATGTGAAATTAATTTGAGCAATTCATTAAAAGTTTCTTCCTGTGTTGCTAAATCATGAAAAATGTCAGACGCATCTTTGTACACAGATTTTTGTTTTATAGGATTTGGATAATCCTCCTTATCGACAATTCTAGTTATCTAAGGTTTATCTTGACCAATATGAGTGCCTTGCCTTGTTACAATTTGCAAGTTTTTTGTTCGAAGCACATCATTTTTTTGAACACAAGATAAAACATGAACATTCTTTTTATTATTTATTTTCTTGATCATGGTAGGGAAATCCTCTAAATAGTGATTGCCTACCCCACACTTTGTACAAAATTTGAGATCAGTTCTTTCCTTATAAGGGCATTCTGCGTGTCGATGATTCTCGCTGAAGCATGTAAAACATGCGCCAGGTCGACCATGTCGAAAACCTCGACCTCCACTGCCACGACCGCGACTCTGATATCCACCACGTTTATTGTAGCCATTATATCACCAATCGTTCCGTTGATCATTATACCTTGGGTATCTGTCATTCCTGTTTTGATTGTACTAGTTATTTCTTCCATCATTTCTCCCAAATCTGTCGTTTGTTGTATGTTTGTCTTAGTTCTGCTCGACAAAATTTGCTTGGTACACTGCATGATAATTTTGTCGATTTTTTAGGTTCAGGTGACATTCTTCAATTGAATGTGTATTTACTTCACAAATTTGACACCATCTCGCCTTCTTATTTTTTAGATTTTATGGAGAGTCATTTGTGGTATGTAAATCATATTCTTTGCATAAATCGCAGAAACAACTGAATTGGATGAGTTTTACATCTTGTCTTCGATCATCATTTCGACAATAATCTTTGGTATGTCCTGAGGTTCGACAGGTGGTACACCGTAGCTCTGGTCCTTTTAAGGTCATATTTCTGATAGCTTCCTCCATACTTTCAAGTCGTTCGTCGACATGTCTATCCATGGATATTAAAGGGTATTCATCATCCATTTTTATTTCTAGTGCTACTCTTAGCGCATCTGCATATGTATTAACATTTTGTCAACGGAAATGTATTTTGATTTTATTGATCATCCCAGCAATAAACCATTTGATTAATAGTTTTTCTTCGATTTCATAGTCTAATTTGCTGAAAAGGTCTTTAAACCTCTTGTCGTACTCCTTAACAGTTTCTTTCAGCTTTTGGACTGTTGTCTTTAGTCGTTTTTCCGCCAAGTATGTCGCATCTTCAATCATAAAGAAGGCCAAGAAGCTTTGTTTAATTTGTGCTTTTGTTGCAGTTGGTGATTTTCCTATGTACCCCATGTACCATGTCAATGCTCTCTTTCTTAATGAACCAACAAATTGATCAATTTGTCTATCTTCATTGGTAATTTGGTTGGCTGTCCAGATTGCTTCACACACAAACCAGTGTCTTCTTGGGTCTTCGTCTCCTTCGTAGAACGGAAGGTGTGCTGTAGTGTGTTCCATGTCTGCTATTGTATTATTCTGAGAATGTGATGGAGGTGTGGGTGGGTTATTTCCACAATCAATACTTGGTGCTTTGTTAGTATGAATTAGCTGTCTTTCTGGGCTTGGTTCTATGTCTCCAGAATCAATGACTATGTCTTCTTCGATGTCGCTAGACTGCCTTCGTCAATTACTTCTGTCGAAATCCAGTTAAAGTTTTGCTCAAACGGGATTTCGCTAAATCTTGAACTTTCTGACGTGCTTGTCGAATCGCTCAAATTTGGTATTAGCAGGGGGGCTGCTTCTTCATGCTCTATGTACACTAGATGAAAACTTCTATTTGAAAATCCGGGTTGAAAATATATCCAATTCCCTTCTTCCGATCGATGAATCAATAGTCTATTGATATCATCGCCTTCTATACTTCGACGACTCCAAACTCCTGACTGACCAGCATGGAGACCAAGGTTTTCTTCGACAATTTCTTCCACCCGAACGCTTTCTGTTAAACGGAATGGAGATGGAGGTGCTACCGTTTCTGGTATTTGAACTTGGAGAGCTCTACCACGCTCTATCCACAAGTCTTCATCTATCGACGACAGTTCTTCTTCGACATCTCAATCATCGCGGACTCGACTTGATTCTGGCAGATTCCCTTCTGCATCTGTCGCAATATTTGATCCTTGCGTCGTCTGGAGCGCAATTGCCTGCTCTCGCAGCTCTTCATGTCGCTGCCTCCTTTTTTCTCTTTCGATTTTCTGAATGTCTGGGGTGCTTTTGTGACTTAAAAGTCTGTCTTTGTCTGATTTTTTTCCACTGCTGGTCATGTCGTTTGTCACATGTCAAGTTTCATCAAACTAGGTACATCAGAGCATGCTTCATCAACCCCCCAATGCCGGCCCGCCAGTTTCTAGACTATTGGGGAAGTGGAGACCATCACTTGTTCAAGAAAAATTCCCATTTGCGCTCCTTTACAAATTTTTCCCACTTACGTTCTTTCTCCTCCCAGTTAGAGTTTGGAATAGGCGGGGTTAGCAACGGTCTTGTTTCGACAATATGTGCGGCACCTTTGTCGATCAAAAATTTAAACAATAATGTCAGCAGAGAACATAGAAATTGGTCGGCTAATTCGGTGAAGAACTTTCTTCTTATTTCATCCACCGATACTCGATTTTTGATCTCTTGTTCTTCACAGAAATCTTCTGCAATCTTTTCGCACCATTCTGATAGATTTGTACGACCTCCGTTGATTAGCTTCGACACTAATTTACGCTCTGCTTCATTGACTGATCTGTTCATCCAGAAGTTTCTTCAAGGCGGTCTGCACGGATTCTACAAATCGCTCATGGGTCTCAAAGAAGAATCGATCTCTTGCTTGGTTAATCGTTAGTTTGTTACGTTGCGCATAATTATGCAGGTAATTCACGATTTTCTTCTCCCACCAGTCTCTAATATCCTGTTCTGAAATCATGGGTCATGCTTCTAGTAATTTTTCATGTATCAACCGGCAACGGAACCAGATGTTGTAATCCCATGGTTCACATAGTTATTATAGATACATTACGTAATACATACAAGCATACACAATGAAACAGATACAAGAGACGAGACAAATAGGGAGAATAGTCTTTGTATTAACCAGCAAGAGCAGAACAATATGATAGAATCAATCTCTACTAGCTTATCGGCTCACTAGCCTAGATATATATATGTGTAGATACAGTTACATGACCGTCCGTCAGTTTATCCAACCGACCTAACCCATACTAGTCGACGTGACTTATCGACATATGTTGCAGAATGGTTGGGCGAAGGGCCTAGTTGACAGGCCGACCTAGGCTCCTCCAACAAGATGCAATGCTTATCTAAGTGCCATGTTCTCTGCATGTAATGATGTGTTTCTTCTATATAGGTTTTGTACTTGTTTCCTTATGGGAAGTCCTCTTACCAATATCCTTCTAGTCTCATATAACATGCCTTCTATCACATGTAGTTCCTTTGTTAGATTCCCCCTGTTTTTCTTCTGTTGGTGCTACAAACTGCTACAAATTATTGTCAAACCATCGATATGCTTTGATTGATGATCTTTGGTGTGCATTTGATATGATGCTCTCGGGTAGGATCTTGACACCTAAGCACTTGTTGTGGCTCTAAGGAAATGTTTCTGGCATTTACTTTGGCTCTTTGACATTTTGACACATCAACGCATAATCCCAACACCTCATGCTTTGAGAATTTTCGCTTATGGTACAATTGTATTCACACATGGATACATGGAAACCAATTTGACCTTGGCATTATGACTTGAATTCGGTGCTCGATGTGTGTTGTCAATGCTTGAAATTCGATGATGACTATGGAGTTTTATTTGTTTTCTGCATGTATGGGATATATCCCACATGCATTAGGAAAAAAATTATTTTAAGAGTTTAAATATACCAATGTTCACATTGTTTGTTGACATGTAGTGCACCCATATTGCTCCCTTGTGGGATCCTCACGTGGCACGGTACTTGAGATTTGACTTTGCAATTGTTTGTTCTGATGTGTTGGCGCTTAGCTTGTGGAATTGGAGATTTGGAATCAAACATAGACTTGGAGATTGGGATTCAGGCCCAATTCTTTTTTATAAAAAGAACTTTTGAAAATTGCAAATTAGCCTTGGTAGGCTTAGAGTATACAAAGCCTGTAAAACCAATTTTTTAGCCAAATTGTAAAATTTTAACAAAAAATTATAAAAATTTGGCATGTGATAAAATTGGCTCCAACTAGGAATGTTTTCCTCCCTGCGAGGCAATAAATAACCATAGACCTAGTTCCAAATCCATTAAACCATTCCAAAACCTGAATCCTACAACTTGTACTAGTGTTCGACTGAAATCATATTGTTTAGAAACAGAAACCAAAACTGATGAAACTAACCATGCTGAAACCAATACTGCAAACTACTAAAAAATTAACTGAAAAACCCAAACTGAAAAGATGCTCATAGTGTTGATATTATTAATCACACCTACCTACTCTAACTAAGAATCTTTGTTGGATGAATTAAAGTCATACTTCCAATAAATCCAATCAATTAAATGGCTATCTGATTGCAACATATTTTCAACTTCTCCAAATTAAAAATGAAAATTCAAAGTGTGACAACTCAAACTGAGACTGAAACTTATACTCATAATCCATAAATACTGCAAAGCTCACTTTCCCTGAATATTTCAATAGACTTGCAAAATGATCTTCTAGAGCATGAACAACTATTCTTTTTTTTCAGCAAAAAGAAAAGAGTCTCCTTCATGTTTAATTGTTACTTGTTCAGTTTGATGAAACTCAAAATCATTTCCAAAATAAAATGTAGCAAACTGTTCATTTCTCATATCATGCACATCATCTAAAACTGGAGTTTCCAAAGATAACCCTTCACATAATTCAGCAAGAAAAACATTTGGATTTTCATAAGGATCTAAAATAATTGATTTTTCATTGTTTTCCTGCAGCTTATGATGGTCATTTTGTTGTAAAGAAAGGATGATTTGTTGAGCCTGAAGCCTAACATCCTCAAAATCTGAAGCTTCATGTATGTCATCTTGAAACGATGGGTGCATGGGTAATCTTTTATGTGAATCTAAACTGAGAATTTCTTGAGTAGAAAATTCAATAGGCGTTTGAAAAAAAAGTATCCTTAATGCATTCATCAACAACTAGCAAATTAAAATGCAATTATATGACACATGTCTTTTCAGTCTCACTATCTCGGAATACATCTTTATTTTGTTGGGAATAAGAATTTTCAAAAGAATTTATAATCCTTTCTCCTTCAATCTCTGGCCCAGAAGATAAATAAGCTGACTAAAAATAGTAAATAGCTAAGAACTGCTATGAGTGTAAGAATTTATAATCCTTTCTCCTTTCGGTTGTTTATTAAAAATAGTAAATAGATAAGAACTGCTATGAGTGTAAATTAACTAAAGTTTAAACTATGACTCATGTGTTCGGATATCCACATCATCTTTTTCAGGATCTTGCATGCAATTAGGGTTTGCATGCACTTTGCATGTATCCCAGTCACCAGGTTGATGCCTCCAGCACCTTAGCCACCTTATTCTAGCACCCGGGAGCCACTTACTTCAGAGTTTTAGCCCTCCTATTCAGGAAGGCGCCCACTTCTCACCTACTGCTAGAGAAGGGCGCACTTCTTCACCTACCACTGCAGTTCCACTTCAGTTACACTCAGTTAGCTCCGATTCTCCCTGATTTGAGGCTAGTTTCACTCCCGACTGACTATTTCACTTACGTTGGACCTCCAGATTGACTAGATGACTTGTTCTGACTTCAGTTAGCCTCCCATGCGCCCTCCACTGAGCCCACTTCCCTATAGCAGTGCTACACACTTCAGTTACACATGTTACACTCAGTTAGACTCAGATTGACACATGGATGACTGGCTCTTGTGCATTGATGGCACTACTGATTGATGATGAGGACTCCTAGTTGGAGTCAAGCCACTCCATTCAGTGATTCGAATGACCTCCTTAGGCAATTTGAATTGCTCAATCATTGTCAGATTGTATTGTAATCATTCACCCTCATTGGGATATTGAGCACTGATGCATGTTTTGCACAGTTTTACTCCATATTTTCTATGTTCATCTGTTGTGATTGATTTACTTGTTCATTAGATCTGCTGTGACTAATTTTACATCATGGACTATTGCTCAGTTAACTGATGGTGAATTTGAAAAGAATTGTTTCTAACTTACTAATAACGCAAACTGAAAAACAGGTCAACTGCCAGCTATCTCCTCCACTTGTTCAATATGTCTTGATGTAGATTAGATCCACGTGAGATGCCCACAATTTATGGATCAAACCCATTATGTTCAACTTCAGTAACTTCCGTAGTGCCCCTATCTTGTTTCCATGCTATACACTGCAGGATTTGATTTCCAAAACTCTCACAGCGAACTCCAATCATTTTCCGTTATGTGCGCTGCAGGAGTTGATTTACAGAAGTCTCGTAGCGCACTCCCCTATTTTTCCATGATATGTGCTGGAGAATTGCAATTCTAGAACTCTCATAGCGCACTCCCATGTTTTTAATGTGCAGACGTTATAGGAGTTCTGGTAATTGCCGAAATTCTAGAGTTTCATACCGTCACACTTAAGCTCCTTCCTAAGGGCTCAAAAAAATATTATTTTCCCTCTTCTATGTCTTATATTCATCCATGCATGTGTCCATAACCTTCCACCTTTCCGAACCACCAAAAAAAATTGAACCCTAATGCTAGAGCTTTGCGTGAGTAGGGTCTAGGTGGCATATTACCTTTGATGTGCATACCCCTTTCTTCTTTTTTATCATTCTTTTCATCCTTTGAGTAATACTTGAGTGCTTTGAATACTCGTCTTTTCAAGTAGTAGGTACCAATTTATCAAAATTAGGGCTTGTTTTTTAGGAAACCATAGTTATTCAAAATATAAGTTTCGAGGCTTATCCGTTTTCAGTCAAAACTGTGGTTGGGATGTGAGAGAGGCGTCATTCCCTTTGAAAGGTCACTTCATCCAGGATATTTAAGTTTCTCCCTAATGCTTCTCCTCCTTTGAAAATATGCAATTCTTATCTAAGTGCTTTGTTCTCTGCTTGTAATGATGTGTTTCTTCTGTATAGATTTTGTACCTATTTCCGGAGGGGAAGTCCTCTTACCAATCTCCTTCTAGTCTCATATAACATGCCTTCTATCACATGTAGCTCCTTTGTTAGCTCCCCCCTGTTTTTCTTCTACTAGCACCACAAAACTGCTACAAATTATCTTCAAACCATCGGTATGCTTTGATTGATGATCTTTGGTGTGCGTTTCATATGATGCTCTCGAGTAGGATCTTGGCACCTAGGCACTTGATGTGGCTCGAAGGAAATGTTTCTAGCATTTAATTTGGATCCTTGACATTTGGACACATCAATGCATAATCCTGACACCTCGTGCTTTGAGAATTGGCGCTTATGGGACAGTTGTATTCACACATGGATACATGGAAACCAATTTGGCATTGGCATTATTACTTGAATTCGATGCTTGATGTGTGTTGTCAATGCTTGACATTCGATGATGACTATGGCGTTTTATTTTTTTCTTCATTTATGGGATATTTCCCACATGCATTAGGAAAAAAATTATTTTAAGAGTTTAAATATACCAATGTTCACATTGCTTGTCGATGCATAGTGCACCCATATTGCTCCCTTGTGGGCTCCTCACTTGGCATGGTACTCGGGCTTTGACTTGGCGATTATGTGTTGTGATGTTTTGGTGCTTATGTCATGGACTTAGGGATTTGGAATCAAACATAGACTTGGATATTGGGTTTCAGGCCCAATTATTTCTATAAAATTAGCTTTTGAAAATTGCAAATTAGCCTTAGTAGGCCTAAGAGTATACAAAGCCTGTAAAACCAATTTTTTAGCCAAATTGTACAATTTTTACAAAAAATTATAAAAATTCGGCATGTGATAATAGGAGGCATGATAGGTAAAAAGGTAAACTACTCATTTCTTAGAACTTTTTGTTGTGAAGCATTTGTCCATATTTATAAAGAAAATAGAACAAAGCTTGAGGCTAAATCCAAGAAATGTACCTTTATTGGATACGGGGTTGATGATTTTGTTTATTGCTTATGGGATTATGAAAATAACAAAATCATTAGGAGTAAAGATGTGGTATTCAATGAAAATTTCATGTATAAAGATCAGTTGCAGGGAAAGAAACAGGAAAAAGAAAACACAGAGTACACAGTGCTTGATGAAATCAAAGAAAATGAAGTTCCAAATGTGTCGGGAAATCAAAAACAATAGCAGGTACCCTCAAACTCCTGCAAGTGTTAGAAGATCTACCAGGTCAAGTAGACCCCTAAACGATACTCTCCTTCACTATATTATTTATTGAGACCAGTATGTTATGAAGAAGTAATGCAGGTGGAAAATAGAAAGAAGTGGGAGCAAGGCATAAATGAGGAGATTGACTCATTGGTAAGAAACTAGATTTGAGATTTGGTTCAGTTGCCTACATATAAAATAACATTGCAGAATAAATGGGTTTATAGGTTGAAGGAAGAAGATGGAGGAAAGAAGCGGTACAATGCTAGAGTTGTTGTAATGGGGTTTGAACAAAAGAAAGGTATAGATTTTGATGAAATATTTTCTCCTATTGTTAAAATAACTTCAATTAGGACTATTTAAGTCTAGTGGCGGTATAAGATTTGCATCTTGAACAGTTAGATGTAAAAACAACATTTCTCCATGGGGATTTGGAAGAAGATATTTATATGCAACAGCCACAGGGGTATGAGGTCAAAGGGAAGGAGAATTTAGTATGCAGGTTGAAGAAGAGCTTGTATGGCCTGAAGCAAGCTCCAAGGCAGTGGTATTAAAAATTTGACAAGTTTATGAAAGAACAAGTGTGAAGAACTTGCAATAATTAATTAATGCAAATACATGAGATATCAGAAATATTAGAACTTAGAATCACTTTTATATTGATCACGGGCCACTTCGAGGGGGCAACCTCCTTTGAGCAAGCTCAATACAATTAACTTCACCATGTCTTCAATGACCTCAACACAAACTTATATACTAAGTCTATGCCCAATACTATGGATCAAAACCATGGGACATATAATACTATGGGACGACTTACAAAGCATATGCGTCTAATACTATGGGTCAATACTATGGTCTAATATAAACTTTGAATCAACAAATACTACGGGGTGACTTACAAAGCATATGCGTCCAACAACAATATACTAACATAGTAAAGAGAAGGGTTGACACAGGTTCCTAACATCCCCTCTCCCTTAGAAAAATCTTTGTCCTCAAAGCTTTGGTTGGAGAAATTGCTGCAGAATCTAAAGGAGTGGTTCCCCGGTAGCATCCTCGGGTTGCATTGCGGGCCACTGACGCCTTTGGAGTGTCAGGGAGGATTGCTTGGAAGGCTGTAGACGAAGAAGAACCCTATCAGCTGCGTGGAAAATGCGCTCAAAACGGTGCTAATCGGCTTGTTGTTTTAGGCGAATTCTAGCCATGTGAAGATTGTCCTGCAGAATGAGAAGAATCTGATCGCAATTGCGAAGAACTGAGTCAATTTCCTGAACTGGGGAGCTGCTAAGGGTGTATGGAAGAAGAACTGGCGGTGTCTGTCCATAGACTACTTCATATGGTGTCCTTTGAGATGTGATATTGTACCACCAGAGCGCTACTAGGAAATCCATAGAAATAGTTGGCCAGAGCTATGTAGGGATGGGCAAGGGTTTCAGCAATCCCGAAAGGAGTGTCGTTTCACCCTTGTTGACCTGGAAAGTATCACAGTCAGCCACCATCTATTGAATTGTCATTTTTAGTCCCTTCCAAAAGAAGTTACATTGTTCCCGGTCATACATTTTCAAAGTGCCCTGCTGATGAAGAAGCATGGAGTTCATAGAAGAGATATCCCTGTTGAACATAGTGCAACCAATTTGGAACAAGCAGAGAAAGAGTTGTAAGAGAAACTGGGTCATCAATTGTGCGAGAAGGAGCATCTGCCACTATATTGTCCTTACCCTTCTTGTAAGTGATCGCATAGGGATAACCCATGAGTTGGATAACCCATTTCAGGTGTGTTGGGTAGGAGACCCATTGTTCTAGAAAACTTTCTAGACTCTGGAGATCAATCTTGATGCAAAAATAATTCCCTAATAGGTATGGCTACCACTTCTGTACTGCATGCAAAATAACCATCAGTCCCTGCTGAGAGGTAGATGCGACTAAATTCTTACCGGAAAGGTCTCTTGAAAGTGGCAAGCTCATTGGTCCAGCAAAGAACCCTGCATATCTATCCAAGGAAGTAGTGGAGACCATGGATGGGTGCATCTGAATGGAATGGAGCTGAGCAATGACACCATGTGAATTCTTCTTAAGGATTTTTTCCAGGCGATGTGAACTGAGGATGCAGAGAGACCCTGGTTGTAATCCCATTAATTTGTGTTGTGCCCCATTAACTGAAAACTGCATCCAAAGTTCCGCAAAATCCCATAAGATGGGGCCAAGTGTGCGTAACCATTAAACACCTAAAACCACATCACATCCTCCTAAGGATAAGGAAAACATATCAGAGCGTAGGTTATAATCTTCCATAGAGATACGCACATTGTGACACTTCCCCTTGCAAGGTAAGGTGCCCCCATTGACAACCATGACTTCAAAGTTGGAGCAAGGATGGACAAAACAATCAGCCTGTTTGGCAATCCGAGGGTCAATGAAGTTATGAGTGCTACCAGAATCAATGAGTATGGTAAGAGGGGGCTTCTTGAAGTATCCCCTGACTCACATTATTTGTGGGGTGGTGACACCGGTTACAGCATGGAGAGAGATCTCGGGTGGGTCGTCCTGAGATGGGGTGTCAACAGGCGGGTGTTGAACATCGACCTGATCATCTACTGTATCTGGAGCTTCTTCATCAAGTTCTGAGGCAGGCGAAGAATCCACATCCAAGAGATAGAGCTTTTGTTGAACACATCTATGTCCCCGAGTGAATTTCTCATCACAATTATAACAAAGCCCTTTTTCTCGGCATGCCTGCATCTCTGTTTCAGACAAATGCTTGATAGGAGTTGGTTGAGGAGCAGGCGTGATGGGAGGTCGTTGGGAACCCATATTTTTGAAGGGAACAAAGGTGGGTTTGGAGTGTTGTTGAGCTGCGGTCTTGTCCTCTGCCAACTTAGCCAACCCTAGGACTTCCATCATTGTGTTGGGACAGAACATTTTGACCTCTGAGCGGATTCCATCCTTGAGACCACTGATAAAACAACTCCTATAGAATTCATCAGACAATCCTTATGTGTGATTGCCCAGTTTCTCAAATTTTGTTTGATACTCTCTCACTATGCCAATTTGGTGAAGTTTAGTGAGTGCTCCTGTGAAGTCATCAAAAGCACTGGGACCAAATCGTGGCAAAAGGAGTTGGCAAAAATCTGTCCAGTTTGGTTCGGGATGAGCTTTGATGTACCAACGGTACCATTGAAGGGCTTTTTGTTCCAAATGAAAGGATGCAAGTGGAACTTTCTGGACATCAAAATTATTATGCAGACTGAAATATTGTTCTGCTCGGTATATCCATCCAATCGGATCAGTACCATTGAAGTGAGGAAAATCAAGCTTCGGCCCATGAAAATTACTGGAAGAAGAGAACCCGGTGGCTGCAAAAGATTCTAGCTATCGGTTATTGTTCATGGCTGAATGCTGAAGATGGAGGCTGAGAAATTTTTCATCCAGATCTTGGAGTTTGGTTTGGATGGCTGCAAGTGCTTCCTCCATGGTGTTTGCTCCTGCGCGGGTGATAACCATAACCAGGAGTTTTTTTTTTTTTGGTTGACTGGGTAGAAAATAAAAACAGAAACTGCTTCAGTAAAGGAAAATCTGGATTTGGGAAAAAATCTGAAGGGTAATTGGGGTTTGACTAGGTTTTGGACACTGTCGAAGAGACAAGCAAGCAAAAAATGAGGATTTCAGAAGCAGGGTGAAAGGATGGGAAAATTTGGCAAAGGGGGACAAAGAAGCAGAATTCGGAAAGGAACTCTGTGGTAAAATTTGAAGGTGATTGGGTGAAATCTGAGGAAGTTATGGAAAACCCTAAAAATAGACAAATGTGGGATTTCGGGCTTTGGGAAGGGGAATTGGGGATAGGGTCCTCAGGAATGAAATATGCAGAATGGGATGACAGGGGTTCCTCAAAAATTTCAAGGGAAACAGAGTGAAAACAAGGGAGATATAGAGAAAAAACTGAATTTTATACTTTCTTTGATAGGGTCCTCAGGAATGAAATATGCAGAATGGGATGACAGGGGTTCCCCGAAAATTTCAAGGGAAACAGAGTGAAAACAAGGGAGATATGGAGAAAAAACTTTTTTTTTTTTTTTGTCAGACTGGAGCGGCTACGGCTCGGAAGGGATCTAGAACAGATAAATCCCCCCCCCCCCCACTATAGTAGCCATGGGGGGTCCATGGGGGTGGCGACTACTTTTGGGAGTTCCCCCTGGCATGGGTTCGGGGGCAATGCCCCTGTAGCGAAAATTTCAGAAAAAATGCCTTGTAAAATGTTGTAATTTTATAGTTATGACTTGTTCATTAATGGGTAATTTACGGGCCCATGGTATTTTCCCATGGTAATCCCTCTTTAAAGGGAAGGCATTGTAATACGGCTTTGTATTGTATTGCAGTATTCTAAATATCTATGTGATTTTGTGAGAGAGACTGTGAAAGAGTGAAGAGGAAATTGCAGCATATGTGTTGTGAGTTGTATCCCTTCATTTTGTTGAACGACATAATAAAAGGGCCGGCAAATTTCTCCATGGACATAGCCCATATTGGATGAACCATGTATATTGGTGTCTCTCTTATATTATGTTTATGTGTTTTATTTTTGCATCTTGTTTTATGCTATTGTTCTACGATCTTGTTTTTATAACATAGAACATCCAAGAAGAATGTTGGATTATTTGAATAAGCAAACAAATTGTCATAAAAAATAATTATAAAGTAATTAAAGATGTTATTTCATTGTTCAAGAATGCATACAATACGTTGATCATATTAACCTTTTGCATTCGAAATTTCAGGGAATAAATTGAAGTGAAAAGGTGTGGATCTCTTGGCTATTGTAGTTGTTATTTGGTGCAATGACATAAAGGCTACCAGAGGCATGAGAAATACCAGTTTGTAGAAAATCACATTGTTATGCATAAAAGAAGGGTGTAAATTATAAACCCTTATGATAGAAAAAGACAACCATATAATAAATGTTGTGGAGCATGAAAGTCACAATATGTTCATGAGAAAAGGGTCATTCAAAAGGCCTAGATGGTAGATAAAATCTACCAGGATGAAAACTGAATGTACCCTATGGATGAGAAGGGTAAACCACCTTCACAGATAAGCTTTGTGTGTGTTGAGTAGAGTTGCAGAATATGAACCAACAACTTATGTGTAAATAATGTGAAATGAATGATAAAATTCAATTCACATGGGAGTTTCTATTAAAGGGAGTGAGGCACTCCATTTTGTATATTTTTCCTATGAAATAGAGTTGGCAATATAGTGGAGCAGGACAAGAAATTTTCCAGGGAATGTAGAGGAAAACTTCAGAATTGGATAAGGTTAGAGGCAACACAGGATAAGAAGATTTCAAGCTAGGCTTGGCTAGGATGCTCAAGAGAATTAGAGAATCAAATTTCGGAAAGGAGTGCAATGCAAATGCAACCAAAGAATCAAAGAAGTTGAAAATATGCCACGAATTGACTGCAATAGTAAAGGGTGCATTTGGCTAACAAGGAAGACATACAAATGAGGGGGATTTCCTCACCCTAAATCTCTATTTTTTTCTAGAATAGAGTTGTATAATTTTGAAGTAGCTAGTATAACTTATGTATAAATTAAATATTTCTACATGGGTGATAACATTCCAGTTAATGATCAGTTATGTAATTGGGAGAAAAGGCTATGGAAGAGATTAGTTAAGTTATGGAATTCCATGCTATGAAGAGAAATGGAGAGGGAGAAATTCCATGACTCTCCTTTTGCATTGTTTATGTTTCTCTATGTTGCTAAAGTGACTATGTGTAGATAGCTTTATGGCATGAGAATGCTAAGAATGCAAGAGTGTAACATAGCTAGAATGCATATGCACTAGTAGGCATATTAAGAGATAATGTGAGATAGAGTGCATGAGAATATGCTCGAATGCATGTATGTGATATTGCATATGGGATAAGAGTGATATGTTGTTATATGCAATGAGTATGGCATGATAACTAAGTATGGTTTCTTATTTGTTGTATAACTAGGAAGGATTGAGAACATGGTTGAAGATGTTGATGATGTAGTTGCTTGTGGAGATCAATATCACAATGAAAGAGGACAAAGAAAGAGCTTGTCAAGAGGTTGATGGAGGGAATATTACGAGTTCCCATGAAACACTAGCTGATCTGGTAACATCTAAGGTGTGGATGGTAACCATACAAGTATGGAATTGATCATGCCTATGTTGTGTGAGTGTTTAAATGAATAGGGTAAGAATTCCTTCAGTCATGCTTGATATCTTCATTGATATGTTCATGACAACATTTGAATGCATGTATGTGATTGATACACATTTGGAATAAAGGCATATAGCCTTGGTTATGAATAGATATTAGAATCTTTTTATGCATTCATGAGTTAGTGTATCATGATTGAAATGGTTAAGAGTTAATAACCATTGCAAATGAGTATTATAGTCATGCTTGGGAAATAGATTCCATGTGGGATAACCATGTGTGAGGCCACATGTTGTTGAAATCTGGAAGGCTACAGTGCCACACAAGTATCCAATGATATACTTTCTTGTGATCAATGCCTTGGACTGGAACCTCTTTGCAACACTGAAGAGAACTAAAAGAGTATTTTTTGGTGATGTGTTTGGGTTGAAGAGGAGGGTATCTAGATGATCAAACGAGTAATTATGAGGTGGATAAATGGTATGACAAGGTGTTGTTTGAGTCCTTCAACTTATCATGGAAGATCATATGAGTTGTAATTATGGCATTCTTGAATCAATGAAAGGATGCATTAAGTGAATATGCATAAGTAGATTATATGAATGTGCATGTTGGCACATGCGTTGATTGCATTGTGAGAATTCTTGATGTGATGGTAATGCATATATGGTGAATGGTATTTCATTGCACTAAATATGTCGACAACTGAAAATGATTGAATTATTGGTATGATAATTATGAGATAATTTCATAAGGCTATTACGAAGGTTGCAATGAAATGAGTATATGAATAAATACTCACTATTATTTGGATGATTTGAAAAGTTCGTTAAGTGAACATATTGCAAGTAGAGTTTCCTTGGGCATGGCAGTGAGTGTAAGACCATAATGAAGACTAAATGCTACCATACGCAAAGGGACAAACAATATGAGGAGGATCTCATAGTTGTGAATCTGGTTTCTGTATGAAATAGACTTAAAATTCTTGATTAAAATTTAATGATGACATCTCATGGTAACTATATATGTATGATACATGTGATATGATGGATCTGTTTAGTGAGGGAAGATGGTGACTAATAAATTTAGAAAATCCCAAAATAAGAACACTACAAGGACACTAGAACCCTATAAATTATGCTCATTTTTTGCAAGAAATCCTTGGCGAATGATGGATCACTCGAGGGACTATTAAATCAGAGAAGGGGATGCCTGATATTGAAGGGTGAGTGTTTGTAGAGAAGAGGAAACTCAATGAATCTGCTACAAGCAATTCATGAGATATTTAGAGCCCTAGCATGGAGATTCCCTGGCCAATCTGTTTTAGAGCCCTGGATGGGAATTAGGGAAAAATAACCCGAGGGATTGTTAACTCAGAGAAGGGAACCCCATTCCTTGGGTTGTGCAGGCTGATGAGGGAGGAGTGATATGGACTGGGATAGTTATATAGGGTGTGTCAAGAGGAGCAATGAGCTGAATTCTTTCCCGTGGAAGCCATTTGAAGCAAGGAAATATATTCATATAGATAATTATTGGTCTGGTTTGCATACTTGATGCTATGAATATATATGCTTTCTTTATGAATTGAAATTATCATGAAGGGAATAATTGTTGCATATGAATGGCTGTGATCTGCATGTTTAACTTGATGATTGTTGTAGGGATATGTTGGAATGTTGAGGACTTGGAAGCATCTCAAGGTAGTGAAAGAAACTATGGAACATTGTTGTCCAGATAACCATCATATGCAAGTAGAAATAAATAAGAGAGCATGGTGTATGCAACCAAAGATAAAATACATGAAGACATGGTATTAAAGCTTTAAGGAAGAGAACACTAAGAATGTTGTGGAAAATGTGCTTGAAGAGGCAACGTGGGAGGTAGAGGATGCAATGTGGGAGGCATACCCTCAACTATTTTGAAATTTTGATGGAATTTTTGTAGATGTACATAGTGTTGATATGCACTGAGGATGGTGCATAAATTAAGGGGGAGGGAAATGTAACACCCCCAGTTTGACCTCGTAATATAAACTTGTATATTTTAGATGTAAAGGATAGAAGCTAGGATTAAATAGTCAGGATGACCAAAACAATGTAAATAGGTACATGTTTAATCTTAATATAAAATCTTTGATGAATGCAGAGGAAAAATGACGAAGATGAGATGGTGGGATTTGACTCCACAAGAGGGGAAGTGTTAGGGGCTAAGGGGAAAGATGACTATGGTGGGATTATATCCTTAACCTTAGCCTTAGGAATTAATCCAAATTTCTAAACCTTAATTAAGGGTTATGACTTGTTCGAGCCACATGGCAACCAAAATCCATGCACATAAAGAGTAAGATATTATTTGGTGAGGGGTCTTCTGACTCATTTAGGCATGCACTCCTTCCAGTGATGGTGGTTTGGACATAACTAGAAATTGTTGAGGTTGATACCTAAGAGTGGTATTAGAATAGCAGAGATACCATATGCAAAATATCCATCCCTTAACCTTGTGAGACTGGTGCTAGGATGGCATACCCTTGGATAGGAACCTGTCCTGTAGACTGAACCCTAGGGTCCCAATTAAGAGACTTCCTATCCAACCTATGTTGGAGTGTTAGAAGGGAACTGGAGGCTTCCCGAGGGACTATTAGCTCAAAGAAGGGAGTTCATTCTTGGTGTTGTGTACGTTGATGGGGAAGTAGAATTGAGGAATGGGACAGCTGTGGAGGGGGCTCCCTGCAGGGTAATTTTTAGGGGCAAAATTTCGCCAATTGGCTATTTTGGGGGTTTTTTTTCAAAAAATAAATTCATGATTTAGTCATTTTTAGTCTCTAATATCGCCTATATTTACATAAAATATGTTTTTATTCGCCAAAATTTACACGTTTCGATAGTAAATTGGAGGTTTCATATTTAATATTCGCCTACCTACCTATATATATGGTTTTTTCATTCCAAAATAATCGCCTAGAATACTATACTTAAGTATAATATTAGAATCCTTAAAAAATACCCTGGTTCCCTGCACTAAGTAGTTGCATGAGAATTGAGTTATGTAGAAGTTTGAGTGATGTATAGATTGTAAGAACACTTATCCCTTGTGGATTGATATCCACATCTCGGGGGTGGCTCTGTCAAAGAAATATATGGCTTGACAAAGCATATGGCTAGGAGGAACATCCTTCACCTACAACCAGTTGGAATAGTATTTAAAGATAAGTGTTTAATTGTGAATGAAATGCTATGGTTAAATTATGTTTTGTATATTTATTGAATTTACTGTTAAATGAATTTGTTTGCATAAAATTTCTTGACATGGTTTGAGTACGGTAGTTGTTGCATGAATTTCCTATAATATTTTGTATGAAATTATGTGTATTTGGGCAACCATAATTATATAATTTCACTATGTAAGTTGTTTTAATCCCATGAAAAATTTAGAATATAACCATAGAGTGGTATCAAAGGTATCAGACAAGATTGAGTAGATTATCCCATGGTCTCTATGGATGACAGAGGTGGACGGGTATGTGACAAAGTGGTATCAGAGTATACCAAGCCAGATACCCCGCAGTATCCATGGATGAAATAGGTATTCGGGTATGTAACATTCAATATGTTAACTATATCAAAGACGAGAAGGTAAAAATTCAATGTTTCAAGTGGGTTGCCTCACTCTTATAAAGATACAATTGACTTTGATGATGTAATGCCCCCAATTTTAACCCTTGGGATGTATTAAGCATATTACGTAAATAATGTAAATATGATTAAAAAAAGTTATAGTGTGGAGCTCAAGGCCAAGGATCGACTAGTGAATGGATAGGCATGTATAATGTAAATATTTCTATATGGACCATCTGGTTGGATTTTTACGATGACTCAAAAGATATGTAAATATTATGATGAAATATAGTAAAATGGTCCAAGATGGTTGTGTAAAGATAACTAGAGGGTATATGATTTCACTAGAGGGGAAAAGGAAATGGATGGCCTATGGGAGATTAAATCCTCTTTTTCCAAGTGTTAGCCCTAGAGCTCATCCATTTTTTCCATGTACCTTTAATGAACCATTTACCTCATTTTGACTTATTAAATCCAATCATTGAATGCATGTGTAAGTTTGGTGGGAAAGTCTTCTTATGTAGTTATGGAAGCAGGGGATGAATATACTTTTATGACAATTGCAAGATTACTTCCTTTTGTGGTCAAAAGTAATGTCAGTTTTCTTTTCACCAATTATCTCATTTCCATTTGAGTATATCACTCATTTTCCATGTAGAATTCATACACTACATAGCTTCAGGTTGTTTTTCTCTATTACCAATTACTAGAGTGTGAAATTAACCAGAAATCAACATTGTGAGGAGGAAATTGAAGACATTATAGTGAAGAGGATGGTTGTAAGTGATCATAAAGGTTGCACAAAATAGGAACATTTACCCACTATTTATTTGTTGCTCTTGGATGCTTGATAATCCATGAATTGATTTTATAGGAGGTGTTGTGAAAGATACAACGGGTTGGAATCTTTATGCTCACACTAAAGAGAACTATAAGGGTTGGCTACTTTGAGGGACTATTGAGCAAATAAAAATTATGCCTTCATTTTGTTGTGTGGGGTAGTGGGAGAGAGTTCCATGCTTGGGATGATTGGATGTAATGACTGCAGTGCTTAGTGGTGATAATATTGGCTAAGCATGAGAGTAAATGGGTTGAGCTAGGAGAGACTGAAGCCTATACGTGTTTCCTTCACCCTAGTGGCATCATAACCTAGATTGGGGGTAGTATCCTTTAGTTTAATCTATTCCTTGGTTGGAGATATTTCGATCATGGATCCCTATATTTGATATGATTAGCGATATCTATGGTTGAGTGGAAAAATTCTCTTACATAGCTAGTTGCTTGGATCTAATTCAATAAAGAGATAAGTATTATGTGTTGTTTATGAACGTGTAATGGTTATGTTTACTTCTTGTTATGAGTATGTTTGTTTATCCATGAAGTGCATGTGAATATAGTTTTAATTCCATTTTATTTCATAGTCATGCACCTGCACATGAATTTCTTAATTTATGTTGCCTATGGTAGGATTAAATTAGTTATGAATTTGAATAACGACCCCAAGGGGTGAAATTTTGAAACATAAAATTCATAACTACCCCCTTCTTTAGTCAAGATCATGGATGGGGACATTACAAAGTGGTATAAGAGCTCTTGGTTGCAGCACTTGGGATGTAAGGTTGGAATTTGTATTTACAAGAAGAAATCTAAGATTTCAAGCAAAGTATTTAACAAAATGCGTCTACGAAAATCATGGTTTTAATTATTTAATGGTGTTTTAACACATACCAAGGATAAAATATTGTGGTCATTAGCAGGAATGGTGGATTTCTCTAGGGAAAATTTATGAATGTTTTAAAAATTGGTGAAAATCCCCATTATGTTAATTAATAGAAGCTCAAGTGCCAAATTGTTGGGATCATTGTGTTGTTTGTGAGTTAAAGGATAACTGACGATCTAGATTGAATTAGGCTCATCAAATCCCTATATCTAAACCATTTACAAAATTGTAAGTGACTGTGCTTTAACAAGATGGGTCACTAAGTGAATGGTCCATATTAAATCGAGATACTCACACTAGCAGATCATGATCATCCGCACAAAGGAAAGGGATGAGGATTTAATGGTTGGAGTCATTATGTGAATGACTTAGATCTTATCAAGCCTTTGAGGTCATCAAATTAAAAACATTCACAAGGTAAGTGCATGAGACTTAACATGGGGACCTTGGCCACAAATGGCCCAGATTGAATCAATCAACTACCATCATCAAATTTGAACCATTCACAAATAGGAACATAATCGAGACATAACATGAGGGGCATTACCGCAAATGACTGAGATATGATTAAATAGGTTAGATCATCTAATATTAACCCTTTTGCAATTCAATATGATTGGAACTTAAGATGAGGGTTGTTGTCTTGAATTGGTTGAGATTAAATCGTGCAAGTTGGATAAAGAAAATCTGAGTGTTTACACTAAATGAAGTGAGCAAACCAACTTAGCATTTTGGGTATTGTTGCTAACATCTAGATTAAATCACATGAATTAGATAATTTTATCATGACCATTCGTGCAAAGCTATATGATCGAGAGTTAACAAGGGGAACATTTTCACGGATGGTTGAAATTAAACTATGTAAGTTTGGCATGTAGATCTTGTCTGCTTGAACAAATGGACATGATCAAATGATAATAAAGGAGGTCATTTCGTGGATAGCCAAGATATTGTCACACAAATGAGATTGATGGTGGAGATCACCTTCGTAAAAAGGTAAAGGTAAAGGAAGTAGACAAGGTTCCTTGCCACGAATGTCTTTCATAATTATTATCATTTCTTGTTACAATTTTTTTTCTATTTCTCTATAGATTTTCTTCTACAGGTGGCTAAAATCAATCTCTAAGACTAAATGCACCTACAAGAAAAGTGTGGAATTGGCCAAATTTGATAATTTTGAAGGGTTGTAAATTTTAGTTCTAAGATAATAACTGAGCATGGTTATATTCATTGGAAAGATAATACATAAGATGATAAATGTGCATGATCATATTATGAAGAAGTTTTTTAGATATTCCCAAAACATGAACAAAAAAGAGTATGTATGCTTGATTTGACAAAAATGTCAATATGGGTAGTTTCCAAAATGCATGAAAAATAATTTTACAAAATTTTGAGGATGTAATGCAACTATTAAGTGTACTTATATGAACATGTTTACATATACAGTACCATACCAAGGACAATTAGGGGTCAACATTTAAGATAGTGCAATTAGAAAGGATTTGATCTTGGTTGTGATAAGAAAATTGTCACCGTGAATGATGCACAAGATCCTTATGAATCTAAAATAGATGCCATGGGAGAAAATGTACATGATGAAAATGCTTAAACATAATCTAATGGCCATAGAAAGAAAGTAACTCCTCTAGATATTGTAGAGACTATAACATGTCTAAGCATGGAGTTTCAAAGTTGCGGAGCAAATAATGAAAGGCTCATCAGAGATCAGGAAGAATATAACTTGTTGAATGTATCCATGCTTGTAATATTGAGAGACATACAAAGGAGGATGCACCATAGCCATAAATTAAACAACGATGATAAGAGTGGGAATATCTCTAAGATACATTCTCACAAGAGGTCCCATAACTCGAGAATAATTTCTAGATATAGGACATATACACCAAAATTCTCTACTAGTGGGTCATTTTCCTCTAAGCACTCCATAAACAATTCAAACTCCTCATATCGTAGGAATAAGGAGAAAGAGGCCTTTCAAGGAAAACCCTTATGGATAATTCTGGAAGGCCAAACCCACTACCTTTTATGGTGAAATGAAATCTAGGCAAGAAGTAGAGGCTTGGATTCTTGGGATGAGAAATTATTTCCAATTCCATGACTTCTTTGGAAGCATGAAGGAAAGAGTGGCCATATTTTATTTGAATGGTAGACAATCAAAATGTGGAATCATTTTAGGCAATTTAATAAGATAAATGAAAGAAGGATTTTTTGAAGCAGTTCAAGAAGTACTTCAAGCAAAAGTACCTCTCAGATAAGTACTATGATGATAAAATCAAATTAAGAATTCCACTAGTTAAAGCTGGGACAAATGAACACGGATGAACATTGAATATGTAAATTCTTGGAGTTGTTGAGGTATGTTAAGCATATTAGAGAAGATAAGGTAAAAATTCAGCATTTTCTAAGTGGATTACCTCAGTCATACAAGGACCAAATTGATTTTGGTGAACCTCAAACTACATATGAGACTATAAGGAAGGCTAAGTATTATTATGATCAAAACAAAAGCAATCCAAAATTCCAAAAGGCGTGAAAACACAAGAAGAAGGATAAGTTTGACCAAATGATGAATGGATTCAAGCCTCCTCATTTAAAAAATAAACAAAGGAAGCCATAACATGGTGAGGCTAATCCAACTAAGTTTATGAGAGATAAGACAAGGTAGCTTGTTCAATGTTGGGGATGTGGAGAGAATCACTTTCTTATAATTTTACACATTTGAATGGGAGTGCCAAGTATGTACACGATATTAAGGAGGATGAAACTATTGGATATGTAGAAAGGAATATCCATAGAATCTATGTTTCACTACAGGATGATCAAGCAAACTATCAATCAGAGATTCAATTGTGGTTGGGGTTGAAGGTAAGATTTCTCAGCAATCTATTTATATTTTAACTAACCCTCGATCTACTCACAGTTAGGTTACTCCTAGAATTGTTGAGATTTGTGCTTTTGAGAAAAGAAAGCATAATAACTTATGGTTAGTCTAACTAGAAATTGGAACCAATAGAAAAGTTAGTGAAGTGGTGGAAAATTATCCATTGGAGATGGATGGAATTTTCACAAGGGCAAATATGAATATTTTACCATTTGGATCTTATGATGTTCTCATTGGAATGGATTGGTTGGAAGCACATCAAGTTAAACTTGATTGCTACAACAAAACTTTTCAATGTATTGATGGAGAAGGGAACCCAAGGATAATGAGGGGGGATTAATCCAAAACCAGTTTCTATTAGACATATTTGAGCCTTGCAGCTAAATAAATGTTTTCAATTATATGAACGCCATGTTTTAGACATAGCAGAAGATAAAGGTCCTTACTTGGAGGACTATCATGTATTACAAGAATTCAATGATGTGTTCCCTAATGAAGTGTTAGGAATTCCTCTAAACAGGGATATTGATTTCACAACTAATCTCATGGAAGGAGTTGCACCAATGTCCAAGACACCATATAGAATGAGTAATGCATAATTGTTAGAGATGAAAATGCTATTGCAATAATTATAAAGAGGAAATACATTCATACAAGTGTGTCTCCATCAGGATTTCCAATGCTATTTGTGAAAAAAAAAAGATATTACCCTAAGGTTGTGCATTGATCATAGGTAGATGAATTAAATTACAGTGAAGAACATCTATCATTTACCATGAAATGATGTCCTCTTTAAAACAATGAGAGGGGAAAACATATTTTCAAATATTGATTTGAGGTCTAGTTAGTCAGAATAAAGGAAGAAGACATCCACAAAAGAACCTTCAAAATGAGGTATGGAGATTATAAGTTTGTGATGGTGCTATTCAATCTCACTAATGCACTAGCTACATTCACATGTCTCATAAATAGTGTTTTAAACAAATAATTAGATAAGTTTATGCTAGTTGTTGGGTGTATTGACTGTCTTAAGGAATCACCAAATGTTTAATTATCGACCTGGGTTGGTAATCTTATATTTGTGGCACAGTATATGCTGAGGTAGAATGGTACCTAGGGAATCGGCTCGACAGACCTTAGAAGTGTTTAGTAAAGAAAAGATCGAAAGATTTTTCAAAATGAAAAACCAAGTCAAACTTCAAAAATACAACTACTGAACTGATTAAAACTAATTAAACCAATAGATCATAATAGTATCAATCTATACTACTCTATTCTATGAATGATAACTTGAAAAGATAGAAACAACAAATATTATTCTGGGAACAAGACTTAATCAAAAGCAGAATTACTTTTATGAATTTGGAAATTACTGATTAATGATTCAAACTCTAGTCTAGGAATTAGAAAACAACTGTAAATGAGTTTTAGAAACCTATCTATGAAACGATTCAATTGACAACTAACTATGAAAATAGGAAACTATATTATCTTAATGCAAAACTACAACCTACTTAATAAATTCAACAGTAAAACTATTCGTGCATTCAACTCAAGATTAAACTAAACTACCTAATTCCATTCTCCTTGAGGATTCTGAGGAAATGTATCAAATGTAATAGGAACAGGAGAGAATGTATCAAAATGACTTTCAAATGTGACAAGGAAACAAAACGGAAGCAAATCTAGTTTAACTTCTAAAAATAAATGCAAACTAAAGAGTGTCCAATTACAACTAACTTTAAACATTGTAATCTATTCTCTATCCATAAGCAAATGACATGGAATAAATGTAATCTAGAAGCAAGTAGAAAACTTGATAAAGATATTTACTTGAAAATGAATTTGATCTAGAAGCAAGTAGAAAACTTGATAAAGACATTTTATTTCTGAATCAAATCCTATTCTATGAACATCTTCATTAACTATGTGAATGAGAGAAGCAAATCCTATGCTTGAACGAAGAAACTATCAAAACTAAGATACTTTGCAGAATGAAATTACTAAGTTCAATCCAAACTCAATCTTAACATGAATGAAGTAAACTAAACTAGGAATGAAATTGATAAATTCTAGAACAATAAAATATTAATAAATCAAATATAAGAGAAACATAATCTGAAAAACAACTAAAGCAATTAAAGCAAAGTTAAGAAAATGGGATGAAAACTAACGCTTAATTGAAACTCTATGTAGTGCAGAACAAGGTCCTAGTTACATGTATAAATGCTAATCAATTACAAGAAATATTACAGTTCGAAAAAGTAAAAAATTAAATTCTAAACAAGCATAAAAAAATGCAGAAAATATTAAAGTCTGTATGAAAATCCAAATGACAATCTGAAAGACAGTCTGGATGACAGAAACAATAGAAACTAAGGAAATAAGAAAACTAAATGATCTAAATGCCAGCTGGTTGATGCATATGAACCTACAGTGCAAGGAAAGTAGTAAATAGACTGTTTACAAGCTGAAATAACAAAAAGCCATCTATACTAATCATTATCTAAGGAAACGAACTATGTCTAGTGCATGATAAAACAAGGCTGAAATGTAAATGGAACTAATCTATAGCTACAGGAAAAACTAGTAGAACTAATGCTAACTATGAATTAAACTTGAACTACTGAAACATTAACTAGTTGACTTTATCTAGTTGCAAATGAAAAGACTGAAAGCAAACTAAGAAGAGTTTTGCTTGACCGATCATTTTAACTTCTAAGAATGTAAATTAAATTAGAAGAAAGATATAAATTACAGGAAATAAAACAACATCTACAAGAAACCAAATTAAATGCATATACTGAAAAATAAACTATCTACCTGCAGAAAAGAAATACAGAATATACACAAAACCTCTTGTTGTTGAGGGACCCTTCTCAACAATCAGGGATTGAAGCTAACTCAAGTTATTCACCAACAACAGAACATGAATAGCTAAAATCGGGAACTTCCATTAAATGAGAAATATTACACAGCATCTCTATGTATAAAAATTATTGCTATCGTCTATGTGTGCTATGATGTTGCATTTATCCACAAGAGGCGTCTTTATATAAGTTTTTACAACAAGAGAGAAGGTCGACCCTTTTAGTGGTCGACCTCTCTAAAAATAGATGTCTTAATGGATGTAGAACAGCTACAGGACGGTTTACGAGAGTGCACAGGCCGTTTGCCTGAGTCCACGGGCGTTGATCTTTCTTGACGCAAGCAGTTGTGCACTGGTTATCCTTGATGTGAGAAGGTGATGCGATGTTGAGCCAAGCAGACAGGAGAGCGAATCTTCTAGAATGGAGGCTCACGAACCATGAGGGCCACGTCCCCAACAGAACCCACATCATCATTTTTGTCTTTAATGCCTCGAAATATCTCAACCAACTATTCCGCGGGTGTGAATGGAGGGATGAACGATGGTTCGAATGTGGCTGGGCATCTTCAGCGTGAACGCACGACTGAATGAATGTCCAAATGACGACCACAACCTATAGAAAAAAAACTAAATGCCAAGCACTTCTAGGAATATGAGATAATTGTCAATAAACCATAAAAACGATGATATTTAACCAAGATTCATGTGATATGCAAATACGTTCATACTTGGGTCTGATTGACAGTCTAAATGGCAAGGAGAATGACTTATCATATCAAAATAGTAAAAATAATGCCAATCAGAGAATGTTTACTGATCAAAATAGTGACAAAAAAGGACACCAACATTCCCGCAAACCGTAGATATGCCAGGTCCCACTGAGCAAGCAGAGAAGAAATTAGGAAGAAGGTTGAGCTGCGGTAGAAACTACCTTCGACTTGGAAGAGGAAGTAGATTTATCCCTAGGATTCTTGAACTGATCCTTCAAGGCATCATGCTTTAACCAGAGACAAATGTTGGAAGTTGTTTTGGCGTCGTTTAAATCTTCAATGCTTTTTACTTGTAAGCGTAATTCTTTGTTCTCTTCGCGAAGCCCAGAGATTATTTCAACATACTTCTCATTCTAGCTTTTTAACTGTGCTATGTCTTGTGTTAATCTGTCTACAATCTGATGGAGTGGAGTAGATGCTTATGCAAAAGACTCGGGATCTTTTTGAGGGCTCGATCCCTTTAGAAATGGTTCGGGATCAGCAGGCGTGATGTGTTCCTCAGGAGCCTTATCTTCAATATGTCTAGGGGCAGGCTCCAAGACGAGATATTCAAGCAAACGAGAAGATATATTGGCTAACGCAAGAAGGGGTGATTCAAGGACAGGATCGTCTGTCTCGTCATTGTGATGCACCTGCAATAATTAATTAATAAGAATATGCGAAATAGCAGAAATGACAGAACTCAGAATCACTTTTATATTGATCAAAGGCCACTTCGAGGGGGAAACCTCCTATGAGAAAGCTCAATACAAATAACTTCACGGTCCTTCATAGGTCTCAACACACACTTATATACTAAGTCTAGGCGCCAATACTATGGGTCAAAACCATGGGCCACTACAAACTATGGATCAACAATACTACGGGCGACTTACAAAGCATATGTGCCAACAACAATAACACAAACTATTGATCAACAAATACTACAGGATGACTTACAAAGCATATGCGTCCAACAACAACATACTAACAAAGTAAAGACATGGGTTCCTAACATCCCCTCCCCCTTAAAAAAAAGTTTTGTCCTCAAAGCTTTAGATGTGGAAATTGTTGTTGAATCTGAAGGAGTGGTACCCATGTAGCATCCTCTGGTTGCATGCCGTGCCACTGAATTAAGACCTCTGTGATAGAGCAAGACCGAAGTTGACGTGTGCGCTGATTGAGGATGGCCTCCGGCTCCAAAAGGATGGATCCTTCATTATCCAGTTCGGGTAAAATCGTTTGTCCACTGATGTTGGTGCCAAGAACTTTCTTCAGACAAGAGACATGAAAGACTGGATGAATGTGGGAAGAAGGAGGAAGTTCCAATTTATAAGCAACGGACCCAATCTTCTGAAGAATCCGATATGGCCCATAGAACTTTGGAGCGAGCTTATGACGCCCTTTGAGTTTCAAGGAGGATTGCTTGTACGGCTAGAGACGAAGAAAAACCATATCGCCGACTTGAAAAGTGCGCTCAAAATGGTGCTGATTAGCTTGTTGCTTCATGCGATTTCTTGCCATGTGAAGATTGTCCCGCAAAATGCGAAGAATCTGATCACGGTTTCGAAGGACTGTGTCAACTTCCTGAACTGGTGAACTGGTGGGGGTGTATGGAAGAAGAACTGGAGGTGCCTGACCATAGACTGCTTCATATGGGGTCATTTTAGAGGTAGTGTGGTAAGAGGTATTGTACCACCATTCAGCGAGAGGGAGCCACTTTTCCCACTGATGTTGTTGTTCGAGGTGAAGCAATGAAGATAAGTTTCCAAGCATTTATTGATAATTTCAGTCTGACCATCTATTTGTGGGTGATACCCTGAACTCATCTTCAGTTTGGTGCCAGTGTGGCGAAATAGTTCTGTACAAAAATGACTGGTGAAAGTCGCATCACGATCCGAGACAATGGAAGAAGGGATGCCATGAAGACGAAAGATCTGGTCCAGGAAAATTTGAGCGACGGAGGAGGCTATATAGGGATGGTTGATAGCACAAAAATGACTATATTTGGAGAGGTGATCAACCACAACGAGAATCACTGTCTTCCCGCCAAATTTAGGGAGCCCTTCAATGAAATCCATAGAAATATCTGTCCAAATCCGTGTAGGTATGGGCAAGGGTTCAAGCAATCCTAGAATGAGTGTTGTTTCACCCTTATTGCGCTGGCAGGTATCACATTCGGCCACCATCTGTTGAATTGTCCTTTTCATGCCCTGCCAAAAGAAGTTACGCCGTGCTCGTTCATACATTTTGAGGAACCCAGAGTGCCCTGCCGATGGAGAAGCATGGAGTTCATAGAAGACAGCCTGGTGAAGATCTATGCTCTGGGGAAGTACCAGATGACCCTTGTATCGCAAAGAAGCACCATCCCAAGAGTAATGTGGTACAGCAGAAGGGTTGTTGGTCAAGTGTTGGATGATTTGAGATAAGGAAGAGTCATTGACATAACCCTGTTGAACAAATTGCAACCAATTTGGAACAGGCATAGAAATAGCTGAAAGAGAACCTTGGGCATCAAATGTGTGAGAAAGAGCATCTGCCACAATATTGTCTTTACCCTTCTTGTAAGTGATCTCATAGTCATAACCCATGAGTTTGCTAACCCATTTCTGTTGTGCCGGGGAGGAGACACGCTGTTCCAAGAAATATTTCAAACTCTGGTGATCAGTCTTGATGCAGAAATGATTCCCTAATAGGTATGGGCACCACTTCTATACTACATGCAAAATAGCCATCATTTCCTTCTCATAGGTAGAGGCAGCTAAATTCTTACCTGAAAGGGCTTTGCTGGTGAACGTAATGGGGTGTTCATCTTGAAGGAGAACAACACCAAGTCCATTGCCGCAAGCATCACTCTCAATAGTGAAGGGCTTGGAAAAATCGGGCATAGCTAGAACAGGTGTAGTACACATAGCTTGTTTTAGTTTGTCAAATGCACACTGAGCAGCAGGTGTCCATGTAAAAGCATCCTTTTTCAATAGAGCAGTTAATGGAGCTGCAATCTTCCCATAATCCTTGATAAACTTGCGGTAGCAGCCAGTCAACCCCAAAAAACCACGAAGGCTCTTGAGTGTCTGAGGATGCGGCCAATTGTTCATGGCATCGATTTGGGCAGGATCCACGCGAACCCCTTGTGCTGAGATAATGTGCCTGAGATACTCAAATTCCTTCTGTCCAAAAACACATTTAGACTGCTTGGCATGGAGATGATGGTCAGAGAAAAGTTGCATGACAAGATCTAGATGCTGGAGATGTTCATCCCATGTTTTACTGTAGATGAGGATATCATCAAAGAATACCAGAATGAATTTCCGCAAGTAGGGTCGAAATATTTTATTCATTAAGGCCTGGAATGTGGAAGGAGCATTAGTGAGGCCAAAGGGCATGACCAAAAACTCATAATGGCCATCATGTGTGCGGAAAGCTGTTTTAGGGATATCATCCTCATGAACCCGAATTTGATGATACCCAGAACGAAGATCCAACTTGGAGAAAAAGTGAGCCCCATGAAGCTCATCAAGAAGCTCATCAACAACAGGAATTGGAAACTTATCCTTGATGGTGAGGTGATTAAGTGCTCGGAAGTCAATGCAGAGGCGCCATGACCCATCTTTTTTGCGGACAAGAATATGTTAAATTTTCAGAATTTACTTCAATCTGATCTAGGATCTTAACTGAGAGAACAACATGTACAGCATATCTACAGCATATCAATCATGGAGACAATAATGCAAGCACACAAGAGACACAAAGATTTACTTGGGGAAAACCATAAAGGTGAAAAACCCCAATAACTTCCTCAGAGATAGATAGAGCAATGATACAACCAACCATAAGAGATAGACACATCCTAGTAGCAGATCCTCCTCCTCCATAAGTGCGCCACTCCTCCTTGAGTGCATGAGTGAGAAGTGAGTGATAAAATAGAGTGCCTCCCGCACTCTATTTATACTTGACTTGACTTGCCTTTTTACCTAACTCATGTAGGCTCGAACTTAACCACATAACATAATGCTGACTGGGCCGACCCCCAATAGGGTGGTCTAATAACCCTTTGACCCACATGGCCGACCCCCAATAGGGTGGTCTAATAACCCTTTGACCCACATGACTTATACAGGGCCGACCCCAACAAGGTGGTCTAATAACCCATCAAGAATAAGTTACGACATTTACAATATAAATGACGACACTTCCTTATAGAGGAATAATAACATCTCTATAGGAATACGATATACATATATGTGAAATACATTCCGAAGTTACATATACATCAACAGAATAACTGGAGAAGAAAAGGAACTAGTGCTTGGGCGAATAATACCTTGCTTCAATAAGTCCTGAATGAGCATTTCAATCTCTGTTTTTTGGTGAAATGGGTAGCGATAGGGCCTGATGTTGGGAGGAACGCTGCCAGGAAGGAGCTGAATACGATGGTCTTCTGGCCTGGAAGGTGGAAATCCAAC
This sequence comes from Larix kaempferi, assembly GCA_027924585.1. Classification (NCBI taxonomy): domain Eukaryota; kingdom Viridiplantae; phylum Streptophyta; class Pinopsida; order Pinales; family Pinaceae; genus Larix; species Larix kaempferi. The sequence goes on along the minus strand of BSBM01000088.1, from coordinate 11,947,577 downwards.
TGGTTCAGCAAAGACACCTGTATATCGATCCAGAATTTGTTGTAGATCCAAAGGAGTAGTGGAGACCGCTGATGGTTGCATCTGAATGGAATGGATCTGAGCGATGACACCATGTGAATTCTTCTTGAGGAGTTTTTCCATGCGATGTGAACTGATGATGCTGATAGAACCTGGTTGTAATCCTGTCAATGTGTGTTTTTGTCCATTGAGAGAAAACTGCATCCAAAGTTCAGCAAAATCCCATAAGATAGGGCCAAGTGTGCGTAGCCATTGAGCGCCCAAAACCACATCACATCCGCCTAAGGTCAAGGAAAACATGTCAGAGCGCAAGGTATAATCTCCCATAGAGATACGCACATTTCGACACTTCCCTTTGCAAGGTAAGGTGCCCCCATTGGCAACCATGACTTCAAAGTTGGAGCAAAGATGGATAAAACAATCAGCTTGTTTGGCAATCCGAGGGTCAATGAAATTATGAGTGCTACCAGAATCAATGAGTATTGTAAGAGGAAGCTTCTTGAAGTAACCATTGACCTGCATTGTTTGGGGGGTGGTGATTCCAGCTAAAGCATGGAGAGATATCTCTAGCTAGTCATCCTGAGACGGAGGGTCAATAGGCGGTTCCTGAATGTCGACCGGAGCATCCAGTGTTTCTAGATCTTCGTCACCAATTTCAGAGGTAGGCGGAGAATCCACATCCAAGAGATAGAGCTTTTGTTGAACACATCTATGTCCCCGAGTGAATTTCTCATCACAATTATAGCAAAGCCCCTTTTCTCTGCGTGCTTGCATCTCTGTTTCAGACAAACGCTTGATAGGAGTCGGTCGAGGAGCCTGCGGTATAGGTGGTCGTTGAGAACCCATATTTCGGAAGGGAACAAAAGTGGGATTGGAGCGTTGTTGGGCTACAATCTTGTCTTCTGCCAACTTATTCAACCCTAGGGCTTCCATCATTGTGGTGGGACAGAACATTTTGACCTCAGAGCGGATGGCATCCTTTAGACCACTGATAAAACAACTCCGGTAAAAGTCATCAGACAATCCTTCGGTGTGGTTGGATAGGTTCTCAAATTCGGTTTGATACTCTCTCACAGTGCCAATTTGGCGAAGTTTAGTAAGGGCTCCTGTGAAATCATCAAAAGCATTAAGACCAAATCGTTGCAAAAGGAGCTGGCAAAAGTCTGACCATTTGGGCTCTGGATGAGCCTTGATGTACCAACGGTACCATTGAAGAGCTTCCTGTTCCAAATGAAAGGATGCCAACGGAACTTTGTTGACATCAAAAGTATTATGCAGACTGAAATATTATTCTGCATGATAGATCCATCCAGTTGGATCAGTACCATTGAAGCGAGGAAAATCAAGCTTCGGACCATGGAAATTGTTGGAAGAAGAGAACCCATTGTCTGATGAAGACTCAAACTGCCGTTTGTTATTCATAGCTGAATGTTCAAGATGGACGCCGAGAAATTTTTCATCCAGATCCTGGAGTTTGGCTTGGATGGCTGCAAGTGCGTCTTCCATGGTTTTTGCTCCTACACGGGTGACAACCATAACCAGGAGTTTTTTTTGTTTTTTTGTTTTTGACTAGGTAGGAAAACAAAAATAGAAACTGTTTCAGTAAGGGAAAATTTGGACTTGGGAAAAAATATGAAAGGTAATTGGGGTTTGACTAGGTGTTTGACACTGTTGACTAGACAGGGAAGCAAAAATGAGGATTTCAGAAGCGGGGTGAAAGAATGGGAAAATTTGGTAGAGGGGGACAAAGAAGCAGAATTCAGAAAGGAACTCTGTGGTAAAATTTGAAGGTGATTGGGTGAAATCTGAGGAAGTTATGGCAAACCCTAAAAATTGACAAATGTGAGATTTCGGGCTTTGGGAAGGGGAATTGGGGATAGGGTCCTCAGGAATGAAATATGCAGAATGGGATGACAGGGGTTCCCCAAAAATTTCAAGGGAAACAGAGTGAAAACAAGGGAGATATGGAGAAAAAACTGGTTTTTTTTTTTTTTAGACTAGAGCGGCTACGGCTCAGAAGGGATCTAGAACAGCACCGAATGGATTGAAAACGGCTGGATCTGGAACGACTTGCAAAATGGATCTGAAACAGTGCAGCTGTGATCGACAACAGTTCAGCTGAAAGTAGATATGGACCCCAGGTATGTGCGGCTTCCTAACAGTTCAGGGGTTGCACTCGGCCACAAATGCTGTCTGACGGCTTGCATATTGGGGCAATACCCCTCACTCCACAGCTCAGGTAAAACTGATAATCGCTTTGCCACAAACGACAAATCTTGGTTTACCTCACGGGTGGGAACTAGTCAATCAGGTAGGGGTCCTTGCCCTTTTCGCTGGCAGGTCCTCTCAATGGGCCAGCTACTTCGGGGTTCCTGTGGTACTCCTCACAATGAGTTTTAGGGCTTATTCCCAAGTACTTCCCACAGTTAAGCGGACAGGGATTATTCCCAAATCCGAACCTGCAACAGATGCGGAAAAAAATTGGCAGAAATTTCACCCAGCGAGCCCAAGAAAGTGCTCTGAAAGCAGATGTGATGCACCTGCAACAATTAATTAATAAGAATATGCGAAATAGCAGAAATGACAGAACTCAAAATCACTTTTATATTGATCACAGGCCACTTCGAGGGGGCAACCTCCTATGAGCAAGCTCAATACAAATAACTTCACGGTCCTTCATAGGTCTCAACACACACTTATATACTAAGTCTAGGTGCCAATACTATGGGTCAAAACCATGGGCCACTACAAACTATGGATAACAATACTACGGGCAACTTACAAAGCATATGCGCGAACAACAATAACACAAACTATTGATCAACAAATACTACGGGACGACTTATAAATCATATGCATCCAACAGCAACATACTAACAAAGTAAAGACATGGATTCCTAACAGTCATCAAGACTGTCTGAATGCATTTGCTGAATGACGGACTGATCGATAGACTGGACGACGGTCTGGTCGACAAACTGGTCACGATTGGCCTTTCTTGACTTTGTGGGTATTGGTGAAAAGAATGGGGGTTTCGTGGTCATGTCCTCGTGGACAGGCTCAGGAGAGGATGAATGAACAAGGTGCATTTCTCCTAAGGCACCCTCTTTAAATCGTACAGACTTGGTGACGCTTGTGAGAGGCAGAGGCTTTAACAAGAGGCTTTTTTACCAGATGGGGGTTTAGTGTTTCAAACACAAAGCTATCCAACGTTTTCCCCTTTTCCTTCAACTGGTGGGTGATCAGGATTTTTATGAGACAGTGATGGTATAAACTGCCAGCAGGGTTACTACATTTTTCCTAACCTAACTCAACATCTTTTCTAAACTCTTTAGAAAATAAAATGGGAAATTTAGGGCCTGATTATTAATGAAATGTGCTAATAATCGGAAGTGGAAGGCTTTGAAAATGGTGAACTTACCTTCACAGGTGATCAACTGGATGATGACAATCAAGGGCTCGAGATATTCTGGCTTAACCCACTCCCTGTGGAACCCTTTCGTGTTTACAACATGTTGATATTCAGCTTTGAGAGTGAATTCATGAGTCGTCCATGGAAGGAAAAGGTGTTTGTGCCAACGGGCACCCTCCCTGGGAAGTTTGGTGGCCAGTGCAATAGATTCCTCTGTTACAGAAAAGGAGAGATGGCCAACCTTAGTTGTTTTGCCATCGAACCCCTTAGCAAAAAGGAGTGAAACCTCGTCATCGTGGCCATCAAGAAGACGAAGGAACGGACCCTAGCCTATTTGAAGAAACACTTCAAGGCACGCCTTGAATTCAGGAATGCGGAGCAAGTCCTAGTAGCTGCCCGACTCATAACGGATTGGCATTGTTAAGCAGAAGTCGAGGGATGCAAATGACTGTAGGGGATGCAAGAAATTGCAAGAGACGCGGCTTGACAGACTCTGGAAAGATAAGGGAAAACAAAATGAAGCAGAATTCACATAGGTGTTGGTTTAAATCGCGATATGTTCAAATGGTTAAATGATCGTGAAGCGGAGATTTAGCACGCTCGAACGATCATGCTATCATGAAAAAATCTTGAATCGTGTGCCATCATGAAAATGCATGCATTGGTAAATTCGTATGGTTATGATATATTCAACCATGTCCAAAGTAAACTTTGGACAGGTTAAATGTAATTTTCATCATGAGATATTAAGCATAAGTAGCATAAAAGAACATGATGACTTTTAATTAATCCACTGACAGATCGCATGCATATAACTTAATGAGAAATTAAAACCATATGACAGCCATATAAAAAAAATTCACAATAATGCATGATTAACCGATTCATTTGATGAAATTGAAATGAGTAAAGGAATGAGGTCAAGTGCAGAGATGATATTTGATTGATCCCTGGTATGGTTAGTCAATTAGATTTTACCAGCAAAATTCAAAAATTAGATCCCTAACACTCTTAATAATGTTGTTATTAGCTATGGTTTCATTCGGTACTTCATTCGGCACTTCATTCAGATTGTCGTTCATTTGCCTCATTCGTCACTTCATTCGGATTGTCATTCGACCCTTCATTCGATCCTTCATATGGACCTCCTGTACAATATGTGGTTTGCTGGATCTGAGTACTGCTGATTATGCAAAGATTTTTTTCTAGGGCTGTCAGCACACAAAAGGATGATATAAGCTTGCTTTTCTAAAACTTTAGTCGCGTTCTTCTTTATTTGTCATTGATTAGAACAATATTCCTTCTGCTATTTGCATTATTCCCAAAACACGTATCATTTTATCAAAGATAATGAATCTTTTTATAAATAATCAGAATGTAAAAATAGTTTTGAACCTCCCCCAAACCAAAAATATGGCGTGTCCTCAAGCCATCAAAGAAAAATTGATTAATATTCAAATATTTTCAATTAATAGTTTAGGAAATAGCTCTAAAATGTTGTTATTATTTTTCGTAAGAAAGAAGAAATACTAACTAATAAATGGAGATGATTCAGATATGTACATTCATCAAAAAATAACAGTGCTTAGGAAGACCATATGAATAGTGATAGTACAATTGATGTGAAAAATGCCATAGGAAAAACCAGTCATCCATGACTCATTTTAAGGATATCTTGTCATCCAAAGAATATAGATAAACTTCACCATAGGGTTTGTGAGATTTCTATAGTTATGGGTCCCATTTCTAAGATAATCATATCCTCGGTATTGTTTGAATTAGATGACAGGGTCCAAGTCCAACTTACAACCATTCTCTAATGACAGTATAAATAATTGGCCTAACATGTATTTGTATACTCAGGTTTTTTTTAGATGAGCCATGTGCATGGTGATGCATTAACCAAACCTATTTTACCCAATATTGCCCCGCTACCAGCAAGCCTATTTAGTACCCCGTCGGGTTTATTTTGGTACCATGCAAGCATAGTCCCGCTACCAGCGAACCTATTCAGTACCCCGAAGGGTTTACTTGCATTTACCGAGCTTCCTTGTTTAAGATTTTACTTAGCATGGACATACTGCCAGTGAGCCTGTTCAGTACCCCGGCGGGTTTGCTTCGTATAATGATTTTTAGTATGAGGAAGCCAGTTGGCACTAGAGTGTGCTAAGCTTGCTAAACACAGAATTCAAATTTTGAGAGCGAACCTTATGAGTAACTTAATTTATAATAGCCTGGATTATAGATCATGTCAAAAGAGAATAACATAAAGTTGTTCCTTGACCTCTCAGTCTATCTTCTTCATAAAAGATCAGTGATATTCCCCACAACTAGAAAATATCACTTACTCTTGGGATACCTTTTCTGAAAGTGCTTAAGAGGCAAGTTTTGATAATGAGTCTAGGATGAACTAGTAGTCCATAGGTGTAATATAGGACTTTTGAAATCATGATGATTAAAGTAGGTCTTAAGCAACTATTCTAATGATAAATCAGAAATTTGCATGTCTGAATCAAATACCATATACAGAATCATAGAAGAAAGTGGTTAGAAATAATATAAAGAACATTTTAACTTTTCACTATAAATTTTCAATTTTCAACAATAATCAAAAGAGAAGGAGTTAGGATGCATTATGAGTTTTTTAGAGCACTTCCCTTTTCAGATAATATTGCATGAGTTGATTATAGAGATGAGGTACTTGTACTCAAACTGCAAAACCACTTGTTAGATGATTCAAATTTATTCAAAATAAAAACATATGTACAAATAAAAGTCATATGAAATTTATCAGAATTAGGGGAAAGAAAAAGAGTCTTCCTGTTTTAATTGACAAAATTCCATAAGCTGATCATACAAGTGAATTTCCTGTATAAATGCAATCAACTGATAGAAATTACTCTTATTTTAAAAAAAAAATTATATATATATAAATATAACCCAAAATAATTCAAGAACCAGGAGGAGGAATGACTTCCGCTTCAACCAGCTCCATCTCCTTCTGTTGTAACGCATTCTGCACAAAATCTTGTTTAGATATTGGTTGATGATAAAGTCTAAGTCTGTGTCCATTTACAACAAATATCATCAATTGTCTTAATCTTAACAGATCCATTATCAAAAGCTGTAATAATTTCATATGGACCCATCCAACGAGTAGTTAATTTACCTTTAAAGTTTTTGTACCTTGAATAAAAAAATAATGCCTAGTCTCCAGTTTTGAATTGCTTCTGTTTGATGTATTTATCATGCCACTTTTTGCGTTGGTTTTGTATTAAAATTGTGCGTTGAATAACATATTGTCTAATCTCGTCTAATTCATTTATCTGCAAGATTTGTTGTCTCTGTGATTCTTCTAGATCCATCCCTAATTGTGCATCCATACGAAAGGTTTTGACTTGAAATTCAATGGGTAGAATACCTTGTTTACCATAAACAAGTTCATAAGGTGTGTGGCCAGTGGTATTCCTCCAAGTTATTCTATAAGCCCACAAGGCTTCTGGGAGCCTATCTACCTAGTCTTTGTGGTGTAACTCGATAGCCTTAGTCAGGATGGCTTCTAATACTTTGTTGGTAGACTCTACCTGACCATTGGTTTGCGGGTGATATGGTGAATATTTACAATGTCTAATACCATATTTGTCAGTAAGCTCTTTCATCAACTTGGAGGTGAACTGAGATCCTTGATCGGTTACAATTTCCCTAGGTACACCGAATCAGGTAAATATTTCTTCATATATAAACTCTACCACAGATTTTTCTGTGGCTTGGAATAAGGCTTTAGCTTCCACCCACTTGGTGACATAGTCGGTACAGACTAGGATGTACTTCTTCTTGCGAGCCATAGGGGAAATTGGCCCGACGAAATCTAGATCCCATTTTTCAAAAGGCTCAATCATAACCTGGGGTTGTAAGGGCATCTCATAGGATAGCATAGATCTACCCTTCTTTGGCAACTGTCACATCTCTTGACATATTTGGAAGCACCCTTAAAAATGCTTGGCCAATAATATCCAGAGTGCAACACTTTGTATGTTGTTCTCTTGTTAGAAAAATGCCCGCCACAAGGTCCACCATGACAGGCATGGAGGATCTCTGCCATCTCATCCTCTCGTACACATCATCTAATAATAAGATCAGGACCAGTACGAAAAAAGATCATTGTCCACCCAAGAATAATTAGAACTTTGAACTATGATCCTATGTTTCTCAGGTGGGGAGAGATGGTTTGGTAGCTTTCCAATTGCTAAATAATTGGCTATGTCTGCAAACCAAGGGGTTCAAACAAACACAGCGAACAAATGTTCATCTGGAAATCTATCATCGACAAGACTGGCACTATCGTCAATTTGAATTCAAGAGAGAAAATATGCTACCACATTCTCTTGAACGGGACGATCAACAACAGTAATGTTAAATTCTTGTAACAAAAGAAGCCACCGAGTCACCCTGCCATTGGTGATTGGTTTATTCATTAAAAATCTAATGGCGGAGTGGTCTGTGTGTATGAAAACTTCATATCCTGTGATATAATGACGAAACTTATTGATGGCATAGACTACTGCCAGAAACTCTTTTTCAATAACAATGTATTTCGTTTCTGCAGGGGTCAAATTTTTACTAGAAAAATAGATAGAATGTATTGTTTGTCCCTCTTTTTGACCTAAGATTGTTCCTATAGCTATGTCGGAATCATTAGTGGATATATGGAAGGGAAGGGACCAATTGGGGCCCCTAAGTATTGGTGCCACTGATAGATTTGCCTTCAAAGTTTCAAAGGCATGTTGACAAGGTTCAGTCCATTGAAACTCTGTATCTTTCATGAGTAGCTTGAACATAGGTGCGGCTATCTTAGTGAAGTTTTCAATAAAACGTCAATAATAGCCTGCATTGCCAAGAAAGCTTCTTATTTCCTTCAGAGTTTTTGGAGGAGGAAGATTAACAATTATTTCTATCTTGGAAGGATCCACCTTGATACCTTGAAGAGAGACATGATGTCCCAAAACTATGCCCTCGATTAGTAACATCTTACATTTTTCATGACTAAGAGCTAAGTTCGTTTGTGGCACCGAATAAGAACTGTTTCGAGGTTATCAAGGGCTTCTTGGAAGGTATTACCATAAACTGTAAAATCATCCATATAAACTTCTACACAATCATGTATAAGGTCAGCAAAGATTCCTAAGACTACACACTGGAAGGTAGCAGGTGCATTACACAGGCCAAATGGCAGCACTCGATAGGCATGTGTCCCCCAAGAACAAGTAAAAGTTGTCTTGTCTTGATCTTCAGGTGCTATTAATATTTGGTTGTATCCGCTATACCCATCAAGGAAATAAAAATATTGTTTCCCTAACGAGGTATCTAACACCTGGTCAATAAAAGGTAAAGGGAAGTAGTCCTTAAGAGTGTCCTTGTTCAATTCTCGAAAGTCAACACAAATACGCCATTTCCCTATAACTTTCTTTGGAACTACTACCAGAGGAGACACCAATTTACTGTTAGAAATTAGGTAGATGAAACCAGCGTTAGGGAGTTTTTGTAATTCACCTTTAACTATATCCTTTAGGGCTGGATTCATTCTTCTCTGGGGCTGCCTGACAGGAGGTATGTTTGAATCTGTGTAAATGTGGTGAATACAGGTATCTGGGTGTATACCTTTCATATCGGTGTATTCCCATGCAAATGCTCCTGTTTGACTCTTGAGAACTTTTAGTAATTTTTTTTGCTAACTCTCATCCAAACCAGCATTTATATGTAGAAATTTTTTGGAGCTAACCTCACAAGGTATGGTATAGGATCCTATATGTTCTTCAATTGCGAAGACACAGGCTGTACTTGTAAATGTTGAGAGGCTCATGTTTTCTTGGAATTCGTCTCCAAAGATTTGGTCAAGTTGGGAAAAAGACTGAGGAAAGTCTATACATGTTGTGGAAGAGATAAATTGGTTCAACACATTCTTGGTATTTTGTTTTTGAAGTGCCCAGGAGAAATCAATAACAAGGGAAAGTTCTTCCAAGTTTTCATCCTCAAAAGGACAATCTAACCAAAACAGGTTTTCAGTTACTGGTTGTGCTGGTTGGTATAAAGCTAGTTTTCTTGTAGATAACCCATCAAAAATAATCGTCTCTCCATCCCTACATCCTATGAATGCATTAGTAGTGGCCAACCAGGGTCTTCCCAGAATGATGGGGTGACCTTTAGAAGGGTCCTTTGATTCTATGACCATAAATTCCATGGGATATTCCCATGAAGCCACTGATACAATGATGCCATCTAAGATCCCAGCAGGCTGCACCATAGTGCAATTTGCTAATTCTAGCATTGTTGGGGCAGGGTGGAGGAACTGTCCTAAATGGAGAGTTTCTAAAACTGTGATAGTCATCAGGTTAATAGCAGCTCCTAGATCAATAAGTGTGTTTCCTATGGCAGTGTCATTGATGATAACAGTCACCACAGGATTTCATGGATTTGTATATTTTGGAATTCTCGGTTGGTTTGCTATGTAATCTGACATTTCCCCTATGACATGAATTGTTAGAGGGTTTTTTTGCTTTTTTCCTGGTCTTTTAATATCGATTTCCTTTATCACTTTGCTATATATTGGTATATCTTTAATGGCTTGTAACAAAGGGATCTTGATACAAATATTTTTCAATTCGTTAATGATATCATACTCTGGATAAGTTATAGGTTTTTCTATTACTAGACGCTCTGGATATGGGGGTGCTTTTTATCTTGGAGTTACTTCTTCATGAGGATAGTTGTGTGTTGAAGCTTTAGAAATAACCACATATTCAAGAATGGCATCATTCAAAACTTCATTAGGTATGTCCTCTTCTTCATTCTATTCTCAGATAACAACTGATGATTTGGAATGATCTTGCAACACTCTTCCAGACCGCAGTTGAATCTCATGTACTGGTGCAGTCGAAACGGCATAAGATGGAAGAGGTAGAAACCCAATTCTATTAAGAGCTTGAGTTGGCTTGTTGTTAGGATTTGGTATCGGTTGTGCAGGTAATATTGTGAGCCTTGGAGGGGTCATATTCTGGAAATGATGAGGTTGATTTATGATAGGGGATACTAAAGGAGGTACAAATCCAGGCAAGAGTTGTTGGATATTAGGTGGGTAAGGATAGTTAGGCATAGGAGGAGGTGGTTGAGCATATGCTTGTCCTCTCCATCCGTGTGGCCATTGCTATTGTTGAGTATTCTAAGGAGGGTACTGCGGTGGCCAATTTTTCCAACCTGAAGTGTTCCATTGTTGAGGAGGTTGATAAGGATAGTAATAGGGTGGAAATTGTGATGATGGATCCTAATATGATGGTTGATATCTAGGTTTCCAAGGCCTCCTAGATGTTTCACCAAAGTTTCCACTTTTATATACAGCTTGCAACCCAGGAAACAATGGACAATTATCAATTAGATGTTCTTTTGTACAAAGGTGACAAATTGGAACATTATTTAATGGACATTCTCGTTGGGGATGTTTAGTTCTACACCTAGGACAGAAAACACTCATTGCTGCACGCTCTTCATCCTGTCTGTTTTTAGCTTGTAGTGCATCTAGTTGATAACCCATAGCTCCTAAGATATATGTTTTGAAATTTTCCAATAGGTTTCCCAACTCTATCCTTGTAACTCCACCAGGACCGGATGTGTTTCTTTTTAGGTTCCTAGCATAAGATTCTCGAAAGTGTCTTCCACTTTTCCCTCTGCTCCTAGAGTAATTCTTACATAGCTCACAAATCTTTGCAAAAGACTTATGAGAGATGTCTCCTACTACCATGAGATTAAGGTTTTCTAAGAATTCTTCTGAGATTCACTTGAGGAAGAGTGTCCTTACCGCATATTCCCAAAGATCACTATATTTGGATTTATGCAACACATAGCTACATCTTTCGAGATAGTCTTCTAGACTCTCATCTTCAAATTGTTGAATTTTAAAAATATCATTGCGAGGGTCCTTAGGTTTACAGTAATCCTGATATTTCCGTAGAAATGCATTCTTCATGTCTTCCCAAGTTCTAATACTGGATTCTCCTAATCCCATAAACCATTGAAGAGCCGAATCTTTTAATGTGGCAGGAAAAAGTTTTAACTTTTGGCCATCTTGTAGATAGTTATAGCTCCTACACAAAATGTCAAATTCGAATAAGAATGTATCCGGATCCTCACTACTCTTCCCATTAAAGGTAGGTAGTGAGGAGGGAGGGATTTTTTTCATGGTTACATCTTGTATAGTGTCTAAGATAGGGAACCCAAAGGTACCTTCAGTTCTAACCTCTCCTTCTTCTTCCTCTTGTCGGATATGATCTTCATTTTCATTCTCCATAAAAACTTGATTTCGAAAGAGAGAATACCGAGGTTTTTCCTTTCTTGGTGAATATGGGATGTCCCAACGTTCTGTTTCAGGGATAGTATTCCTCTTTTTAGGAGAGGAATTACCAGCTACGTGGGAGTCCAGTTTTGAAGGTCCTATAGTTGTTGTCTCAATCTGTGAAATAACTATGTTCACAGAATTTTCAAAAAGAGTGTCTACTTGTGCAGGATCAACAAAGTCTACTAGGTTTGGACCACCTACTATTGAAAAGGTAGTGTCTTTGGTTTTTTGAACTAATGGAGGGTTGGGAGGTTCTGAAGTTTAATCCTTTTGAGTTTCCTCTTGTCTAAGTTCAATATCAATATGAGCTTGAGGTTCTTCTAGTGGAATTTATTTATGAACAGACTTTTCTGATATCTCTATGGTTTCCCCTAAATGATTTTCAAAAATAATTTCCTTCGCTTTCCAAGTAGGACTATCCCCTTTTGGTGTCTTTCGATACCTTTATGCTGAGTTAGTTGTTGGGGTGGCACGCCCCCCGTATAGGTTAGTAGGAATTTTAGTAGGAAGGCTAGTTTTAACGTATCTACCTTTTGAGTCTCTAGACCTATTCATGAAAACAAAACTACAACTGAAACAAATTCTAATTGCATTACTATTAATGCTGGGTTTTGGGGATGCCTGTTATAACAAATGCACAAGTTCTTACCTCTCATCTTACCGCTCACCCACCACCAGCCTATTTCTAAGTTTCAAAAATGAAAATTCAATATATCATTAAGTTTCAGAATTCTACCTATCTACAACTGAATTCTACCTATCTACAACTCCTCGGCAACGGCACCAAAATGTTGGGTGTATTTACTGTCTTAAGGAATCACCAAATATTTAATTATCAACCAGGGTTGGTAATCTTAGAGGTCTGACACATTATATGCTGAGGTAGAATGGTACCTAGGGCATCGGCTCAGCCAACCTTAGAAGTGTTTAATAAAGAAAAGATCAAAAGATCTTTCAAAATGAAAAACCGATTCAAACTTCAAAAATACAACTACTGAACTGATTAAACCTAATTAAACCAATAGATCATAATAGTATCAATATATACTACTCTATTCTATGAATGATAACTTGAAAATATAAAAACAACAAATATTATTCTGGGAACAAGACTTAATCAAAAGCAGAATTACTTTTATGAATTTGGAAATTACTGATTAATGATTCAAACTCTAGTCTAGGAATTAGAAAACAACTGTAAATGGGTTTTAGAAACCTATCTATGAAACGATTCAATTGACAACTAATTATGAAAACATGAAACTATATTATCTTAAAGCAAAACTACATTCTACTTAATAAATTCAACAGTAAAACTATTCGTGCATTCAACTCAAGATTAAACTAAACTACCTAATTCCATTCTCCTTGAGGATTCTGAGGAAATGTATCAAATGTAATAGGAACGAGAGAGAATGTATCAAAATGACTTTCAAATGTGACAAGGAAACAAAACAGAAGCAAATCGAGTTTAAATTCTACAAATAAATGCAAACTAAAGAGTGTCCAATTACAACTAACTTTAAACATTGTAATCTGTTCTATATCCATACGCAAATGACATGGAACAAATGTAATCTAGAAGCAAGTAGAAAAACTTGATAAAGATATTTACTTGAAAATAAATTTGATCTAGAAGCAAGTAGAAAACTTGATAAAGATATTTTATTTCTGAATCAAATCATATTCTATGAACATCTTCATTAACTATGTGAATGAGAGAAGCAAATACTATGCCTAAACGAAGAAACTATCAAAACTAAGATACTTTGGAGAATGAAATTACTAAGTTCAATCCAAACTCAATCTTAACATGAATGAAGTAAACTAAACTAGGAATGAAACTAATAAATTCTAGAACAGTAAAATATTAATAAATCAGATATAAGAGAAACATAATCTGAAAAACAACTAAAGCAATTAAAGCAAAGTTAAGAAAATGGGATGAAAACTAACACTTAATTGAAACTCTATCAAGTGCAGAACAAGGTCCTAATTACATGTATAAATGCTAATCAATTACAAGAAATATTACAGTTCAAAAACATAAGAAATTAAATTCTAAACAAGCATAAAAACAATGCATAAAATATTAAAGTCCGTATGACAATCTAAATGACCGTCCGGATGACAGAAAACAATAGAAACTAAGGAAATAAGCAAACTAAATGATCTTAACGCTAGCTGATTGATGCATATGAACCTATAGTGCAAGGAAAGTAGTAAATAGACTGCTTACAAGCTGAAATAACAAAAAGCCATCTATACTAATCATTATCTAAGGAAACGAACTATGTCTAGTGCATGATAAAACAAGGCTGAAATGTAAATGGAACTAATCTACAGCTACAGGAAAAACTAGCAGAACTAATTCTAACTATGAATTAAACTTGAACTACTGAAACATTAACTAGTTGACTTTATCTAGTTGCAAATGAAAAGACTGAAAGCAAACTAAGAAGAGCTATGCATGACCGGTCATTTTAACTTCTAAGATTGTAAATTGAATTAGCAGCAAGATATAAATTACAGGAAATAAAACAACATCTACAAGAAACCAAATTAAATGCATATACTGAAAAATAAACTATCTACTTGCAGAAAAGAAATACAGAATATACAGAAAACCTCTAGTTGTTGAGGGGGCCTTCTCAACAATCAGGGATTGAAGCTAACTCAAGCTATTCACCAACAACAGAACATCAACAGCTAAAATCGGGAACTTCCATCAACTGAGAAAGATTACACAACGTCTCTATGTATAAAAATGACTGATATCGTCTATGTGTGCTATGATGCTATGTTTCGCCATAAGAGGCGTCTTTATATAAGTTTTTACAAAAAGAGAGAAGGTCGACCCTTTCAGTGGTCAACCTCTCTTAAAATAGAGCTCTTAATGGATGTAGAACAGCTGCAGGACGGTTTATGACAGCGCATAGGCCGTCTACCTGAGTCCACGGGCTTTGATCTTCCTTGATGCAAGCAGCTATGCGTTGGTTATCCTTGACGTGGTTAGGTGATGCATTGTCGAGCCAAGAAAACAGGAGATTGTATCTTCTAGAATGGAGGCTCGGGAACCATGAGGGCCACGTCCCCAACAGAACCCACATCATCGTTTTTGTCTTTAATGCCCCAAAATATCTCAACCAACGATTCCACGGGTGTGAATTGAGGGCTGAATGATGGTTCGAATGCGACTAGGCGTCTTCAGCATGAACGCGTGACTGAATGAAGGTCCAAATGATGACCACAACCTGTAGAACAAAAACTAAATGCCAAGCACGTTTAGGAATATGAGTTAATTGTCAATAAACCATAAAAACGATGATATTTAACCAAGATTCATGTGATTTGCAAATACGTTCATACCTGGGTCTGATTGACAATCTGAATGGCAAGGAGAATGACTTATCATATCAAAATAGTAAAAATAACGCCAATCATAGCATGTTTACAGATCAAAATGGTGACAAAAATGGACAACACTAGTTTTTCTAGAATATATTCTCATTTATTGTAAGAATGAAGAGGAGCATGAATAATAGTTTGTAATATCCCGATTTTGACCCTATTGCATTAAAATTGTAAATGATGTAAATATCGTTATTAAATCATGGTGAGGAGCTCAAGGCCAAGGCCCCGCTATCAATTTATCGTTTTATGTATCGGAAATTAAAAATAGATGCCTATGGTTCTTGTGCTATCCAGGCACAATGTAAATTAAGACATCATGTAAATATGAATTTTAATGAAATACCCACAACTAGCTATGCAATGCAACAAAGAGATGGGGGCATGATTTTTATAAGGAATAGGGAGGGAAATTATTCAAACCCTTGAGCCAATGGTGTTATTCCATGTGTCAATGAGAAAACCCATAAACCACCAACTACCCATTTTGGGTTATGCACCCAATCATTTAATTCTTCCAAGAGTTGGTTGAGGTAGTTAATGCCTTGGGAATGAAGAGGTATGGCAGCCAATTTCGTGTATGGGTAAGCCATCAATCTGGAAAATCATATTTTTGCTTCTTGGGCAAGAAAACACCCACGAAATGGTTCCCAAAGCCATCTTTCACCCATGGACTTTGCTCTCTCACACAATCTAAGCTAACTGGTACTTTCTCCCTCACGTTTTTCATCATTTTCCTGCATTTTCCATGCCTGGGAACTCGTTTTTGTATTGCACAATGGATGGGAAGAAGGGAGTCACGATTTTGGGGTTTATGGAGGTTGTTTTTGTCCCTTGAATGCCCATAAACGTTTTTTTTTAAACAATTTGCTCTTCTAGGGTTGTTTTCCCCTTCTCCCATTTCGTTTTGGCTGCCCACATTTTTCTGAACTGGTAGAAACCCCATTTTGGGAATCCCATTGTAAAAACGTTTTTCTACATGCCCAGCACTTGTGATTTTGCTGTTATGTGCATCCCTGTTTTGGTTTGAACCTGTGAGCAAGAAAATTGGAGTGGAAGTGGACAGAATTGGCTTGTAAACTTAGTGAAGGGAGTAACCTCTCAGAAAAATCAAAAGGGTTGGCTACTCTTCTATGCACACCTTGGACAACACTAGAATGGAAGGTATGGCCTGAGGGACTGTGCATTGGTGAAGGGAATACTTCCTTGAGTGGGGTGTGTAGGCATTGTGGGTGCCAAGTTAGATAGATCTTGTAGAGGTATCTATGGCTCTGTGCTTGAGCTCACTAGCTTAGCAATTCATTCCCTCATTTTGCCTTAACATCCTGATAAACCCAACTGTGGATTGGCTTGGCTGATTTTGGTCTATTTTGGCTATGTGTGAGTCTGTTGTTCCCTTTTTCCTTGTAGAAATCATGCCTAGCTCGGGGGTGGCAGTTGTATCAAGAGATTGATAAGCACAACTAGCTTATGGTTGGGTGGAACGTTGTAGTTGCATAGTTGGTCGTTCGGGACTACTTTGTTTTAAGATAAGTACTCTCTTGTGTTTAAATCCTGCAATGTATTTATTTAATGTCTGTCATGAAAATATTTGAATGTATGTTAGATATGTATATATTTTAATTCCGCTGTGTTTAATGACAATGTGCATATGTATATGTCTTTTATTATCAATGAGTTTTTACTTAATGGATATGGGGCTATATGCCCAGTTTTAGCATCACGTTCTCTCCATCCCACTGGTATGATGGAGGGGACATTACTTAGTTTTTACCAAACGAAATATCTAAGTTAATTTTTTTATCAAATTTTTGCATCAATAAAAGAAAAAAATTGCACCTAGAGAGATTTGATCCTGATGAGGATTAAAATGGATCTACAATGATTCTAAGTCTTGTATGGGGTAGATCTAACATGAGTAACATTGACTTGAACATATGTTGGCTCAAAATAATAACAACCCATATCCATCATCTAAGTGCAAAAAATTGAATAAAGTTTTGCACCTCAAGAAAGAGAATGGACCTAGCCTTGTGACTTAATTGCATAGTGGAAAATTCCTTTTTAGGATAGAGAGAATGACAATTGTGCAAGATTAAGACACGTTATTGTTTTTACAGGCGTGAGATTTATCATTTTTTGTTTCATGATTTTAAAGGATGTCTTGCACATTATTTTTCTCTTCATTTATAGGCAAGTCACTCACATACAATACAACTTTAGGCAATGTTAAACTTTTACATTCAATTTGAATTTTTTTTCTATTTTGAGTATTTTTCACATTTGGTTGCAGAAAGGAAACACACCACATGGAGTTCCCAAAGAGAAAACAACATTGAAATCCTCAAGCAATGTTAGAAAACACTTACTAAGGAGCATACCAAGGATCCAGAGTGACCCACAACACTTCTCTCCAATGGAACCTACTCTCTAAAATGCTTGCGTGATCAACCAAACAAACTCCTGCTAAGGTTTAGTGAAAGAACAATCCTAGAAGAGGTGCTTCACTATTTACAACATTATGTAGGAAGGGAAAGTTCATTCAAGAGACAAATTTTTATCAACCATGCCTTGGTAGGAGGTTCGAGTAAAATTAATAAACATACAAACACTTAAATTTTGTACCTATCCCAAATCAAACACACCCTATGCAATCTTTTGAATTAGTAAACACCCATGTTAAGCACATGTTGTCAATGAAGAAGAGATTACAACATCTGAGAATCATACTAGACCAAGGGTTGGCCAAAGCTCCACTCTCAATCACAGCAAAAGGGGATAGGAATGTCTATATTCATTTTGAGCAATTCCTCATGTGGAATAATACTGATAATATCCAAATAATATGTTGATCCATAGAATATAGGGAAAAATCACAAGCAATGGATCTCTAGTCATTCCAAAATTGAGTACTAGCATCCAAAAAATCCCTCCAATAAGAAATCATCTTCTTACTCAGTCATCGCCCTTGAAAAAAAGGAATGGCGAAAACACACATCCCATAAACCTTCCAAGTCCAATTGCACCCAACTACCTAACATCTACCATTGCACCAAGCCTAGTACCTTCCTCCATGTTTCCCAAATAATTATGATAACATAATAACCCTA
The DNA here is from genome assembly GCA_027924585.1 of Larix kaempferi. Classification (NCBI taxonomy): domain Eukaryota; kingdom Viridiplantae; phylum Streptophyta; class Pinopsida; order Pinales; family Pinaceae; genus Larix; species Larix kaempferi. The sequence goes on along the minus strand of BSBM01000088.1, from coordinate 11,929,240 downwards.
GACTTGGAATATGTGAGGAGATGAAACTATATCACAAAATCTAAAAGATCCCCTAATATTTCCAATATGATGTATTGGAGAAATTGATGCCTAAATAAAACCTACAAATGAGAGTGTCCCTCTAGACACTAAACCACCCATTTAGTAACCAAGGTGCTACCCTGAGTGACAATATCAATCAACCCTAGACCTCCCTCATCATTGGGAATAATGAAAAAATCCCAAGATACCATATGAAAGCCTTGAGCCCCACCATACTTGGCCCACAAATGTGAATGTAGATGCTACTCCAATATGTGAAACTAAACTCTATAGGAAGCCATCAAGATACATAATAAATATGTGTGGCCTAAAGAATCATGCTCACAATAGTTATTTTTATAGAAAATGGAAGTCCTTTATATTGTTAAAAAGGACGTTACCTTGTAAATGCTCCAGACAACAATCCCACATAGCCATTGGAGAAATCCCCACACTAAAGGAGATGCCAAGGTAATCTCATCATAACACCTAGATGAATGAAGTTCCAAGTGAGAGGGATCCAATCTGAAATTCATTAAGACTGACCAACCAATAATCAATCTTATGATAGCTAAACTTAGCCCAAAAGGCCTGAAAAACCATGGACAAGCACTCTCTAGCACCAACCACTAACTCCTATTCAACTCGCACAAACAACATATAATCATTTGCAAAGTGATTATTTACCATCTCATAATCTTCTAGAAGTGAAATACCACTAATATTCTGTAACAGCCCAATTTTGACCCTATGGAAATTTTGATTATGGTTTTGTATATGTTGTAAATATGTTTTTCATTATTATGTTTTGTATTAGGCCATGAGACGTACTTACCATGGCAATTTTGAAAAAAAAAAAATATTACATGACTATTTTTTAAGAACAACAAAAGAAAAAGTTTCAAAGCTTACTTGAGGGAGAAAACCAATGGACTATGAGTTTACCAATGAAGAAGAGTAAGAGGGATCCATGGAGGGGAGGGCCTATTCCTTGTGATGACTCATAACCTCACCCATAATCCTCTTTCTTTTAATTTCTTTATTACCCTTATGTTATGTTAGCCTTGATTTAAGAACCTAGTTACATGAGAAGGGAATGTGAGTTTAGACTTAGTAATCCTAATACAAAGTAGCTAGCTCGTATTTTGAAGTAACCACCTCCTATATTTGAGGAACCAAGAAAGGAGTTGAGGAAAAACTCCTCCATCACTCCTTATTCAATCATGCATTCAAAGAAAAATTCAAATGGGAGAATGGGAGCTTCTTAAAAAAAATTGAAGGAAAGGAGACATTTGAAGAGGAAAATAGTAGCCCAGCTGAAAGATGAACCATGGAGGGATGAAAGAATGGATATGGATGGGAATTAGACACAATTAGAGGGAAGATAGACTTCTACATCAAATCCTTCGATGTCCATTAAATGTCATACTCTTATAAAAGAAATATGGAGGTAGGAAATGGATTGGGCTTAACTTGGCCATACTAAAGAGGATGGAGAGTAAAGGCATACTGTAGAATAGAGAAAGGATTAGCTCTATGTTGTATGGAGAAAAGTAAAGAGTGCTAAGCACTGCATTATCAAAAATGTGGAATAAAATCCAATGGTGACCCCTTGGTTGATGCTTTGGAAGTTTAAGTGGCTTGTTTGACACCCATCTTATCACTATTTATCTCATAGCCAACACTAGGTAGACATTACTTATCAAGAAAAAATCCATTTCCTTATTATAAAATTTGATATGTATGCCTACAACCTTCCTATTCTAATTGTGTTAGGAATATATCATAATGGTCATTTGTAATGAACCATGCTCGGAAATTTTATTTGCATGACTATGGTTGGTCTTGCTAGCTATTGGGGCATTATGACATTGTTCATAAGGGTAATGAACTTATGAATATGTGAATGAGATTTTTCTTGAAATAAATATTTGAATGCAATGTATGCTATGTATTTTTAATCTTGTGCTTTAAAACAAAAAATAAAACATAGGATATATTTTGATAATGATTTTGCATTCGAAAATTGGTGCCTTAGAGGATTGAATAATTCCAGGAGGAACTTACGTACAAAGTATTGATTTAATACTTTAAATATGTGATTGTGTACACCTTATATATGTTGGGTTCTAATACCTATTATAGTGAGAATTCATAATGATTCTTACAATTAAACATATAACAGAAGTATCAATGGAACAAAACATAGTCACACATAGTACACATAAATTACCGTAGAAACCCCTCTATTGGGGAAAACCAACAAACCAATGAGCTTAACCGCTCATATATTAGCAACACTCTTTACTGGCATTTACAACAATGATTTGTTAGATCGCTATACCTCAAGCATGAATTCACTTACACTCTACTTCTCTCTTCATGTTCTCTTCACTTCTTCTCATACATATCCTACTTCCTTACATCATATTTATGTATGAAACACATACAATAGATCATGGTACCCAATTTAGTTACAACTAACTTCTAATTAATTGCAATCCATAACTTCCTAACTAAATGTAGTTATTCTATTACAATCGATTTGACTAAGTCAACCATAGTCAATCACCCGTTGATCAACTTATCATCCAAATGTTCGTCAAATCCATGCCCACTTTGTGCACGTCGACTTCCCCATCAACTAGTCATGATTGAAAACCAATCGATTATACTAATCGGCCCGTCGGCCAAACTTCTATAGTCTATCGACTTCAATTTCAGTCGACATGCTACTAGATGACTATCATCTTTGACCATCGATTTACATGCAAAGAATATAACACACCAAACATTCTCCCACTTGTTTTCTTATTTGCATACACAAGATATTTCAGGCCTTCACTTCACTTAAGCAATGCTAACAATCCCATTGATTCCCTACACCAAGTAAACTTTTCAATGCGCATAGACTTGCTCAATGAGTCTACCGTGTTATTCACAATGTATACCTTTTCCAATAAATTTTTTTGGTTCTCCTCCATGTCTCTCGCAAATTGATATTGCACATCAATATTCTTTGTCTCTGAATGGTATGCAGGTTTCCTTGCTGTGAATATTGCACTTTGACTATCACATTCCAACCTAATATATTGTTGTTTAAACCCAACCTTTGAACACAATATCTACAACTAAACCACCTCTTTGCTTGCATGAGTGGTTGTCATGTATTTCACCTCAGTAGTCAACAATGAAACAACCAATTCCCTCCTACTCATCCAACTAATTGTTCCACCAAATAACTTGAAAACATATCCATTGGTTTATCATCTGTAGTTGAGATCTCCATCCTAGTCGAAGTCAACAAAGCCATGTACATATATTTTCTTGTCAGTTTCATATTTTCCTTAGTAGCATATTGCATAAAATGTTGTGCCACATAACTATATGAAAACTCTCTTGACTACGGTCCAGTGCTCCTTTCAAGGTGTCGGCAATCTTCTCAATACTCTCATGACATGGGCAATGTCAGGTCGAGTAAAGACCATTTCATACATCAAACAACCTACAACAATAGCGTAGGGAACATGTGTCATGTACTCTCTTTCTTCCTATGTTTTAGGACATTGTTTAGGAGATAATTTAAATCCTACAAGAATAGGGACCTTGACCAATTTGCACTCTGACATGTTGAAATGTTTCCTAATTGTCTCAACATATGTACTCATAATTAACCAGATCCTTCTATCTACTCAATCTCTCTTTATTTCAATTCCAAGAATGAAATGAGCTACACCGAGATCCTTCATATCAAACTTGGAAGACGGCTGCATATAATTATCACTAAATTTCTTGACATATACACAATGATCAGCTTGACTTCTCACAACCCCCATCTGCTGGATATACATATCAAATTTCTAGTACCACATCCTAGGTGATTGATTTAAACCATAGAGAGATTTCATGAGCTTGCATACCAGCACCTCCTCTCCTTTCAGTGTGAATCCTTCAGGTTTCTTCATATAAACTTCTTCTTCAAGATCACCATGAAGAAATGTTGTCTTTACGTCCATTTGTTATATCCCAATATCAAATGTTGCAACTAAATACATTAGTACCCTAATGGAAGTTAACTTTGCAACATGAGATAAGATATCACCAAATTCGACTCCCTTGACTTGGAAATATATCTTTGCTACTAGTCAATCCTTAATGTACTTCTTGACCTATCCTATTGTATTCATTTTTTTCTTAAATACCCACTAACCATCAATGACTTTCCTTCCATTTGGTAATTCAGCTAGATCCCATGTTTTATTCTTCCTCAAGGACTCCATTTCTTCTTCCATGGCCCTTTTCCAAAGTTTATGCTCTGTCAATTTGATTGCTTCATTTACCGGCTTAGGATCATATTAAATGGTATACAATGCAAAAGTAGAGTGAAAATTAGGTGGACTATACCTTTTGGTTTGTTTCTTTGCTTGATCATACCTCCCGACGACCGGAGTCTATTTTTCCACCTCTTTGTTAGATTTAGTCGACTAAGTTGAATCTAAGATTTTGTCATTTATTTCAAAATCCTACTGTTCTAGTTCCTTTTCTCTTCTAACCTCTTCAATCATGAAAGTACCACTGACTTCTATAAATATTACATCTCTAATATAAACTTCCTTCCTTGTGACTGGATTCCACAACTTATACCCTTTCACTCCATCCTTATACCCAATGAAGATGCATTTATCAGAATTTTTGTCAAGTTTGCTTCTTTTCTCCTTTGGGACATGCACAAAGGAATCACACCCAAAGACTCTGATATGTGGAAAAGCGCGATACTTACCATTCCATGTCTCATATGGAGTCTTGTAGAACATATTCATCAACGATGACCTCTTCTTGTGAGACATTCATCAATACAAAGTCTACTAAACAAATTCATATTGTACTCGCTTTCCTGTCAATTTTTTTCTAGTCTTCCTTTGGCATACCCGTTGGGGTGGTTTCGTGGTTGATAGCAACTCGTTGTTCTCAATATACAAGGAGATCCTCCATTTTAGGATTCCAAATCTCAAAATTAGGTCCATTGAACTTTTCAATTTCTATCCTCGAACTAACGGCCATTTAAAACTATGAAACAGTCGTTCTAGAACTCCCATTGAAACTAGGTATTCACGCAATCTTGGACCAAACCAAACCCTCGGCAACAAAGATCTCCCCTTGAATCCAAATATAGCTTTGATACCAAATATTGGGTTCTAATACCTATTACAGTGAGCATGCATAATGACTCTTGCATTTAAACATACAACACAATTATCAATGACACAAAACAAAATCACACATAGTACACATAAATTACCCTAGAAACCCCTCTACCGGAGGAAACCAACAAACTAGTGAGCTTAATTGCTCACCTATTAGCAACACTCTGTACTAGCATTTACAATGGAAATTTACTAGATCGTATACCTCAAGCATAAATTCACTTGCACACTACTAATATTTTCAAGTTCTCTTCACTTCTTCTCATACATAGCCTTCTTCCTTACATCATATTTATAGATACAACACATACACTAGCTCGTGGTACCCAAGTTAGTTATAGCTAACTGATCATTAATGGAAATCCATAACTTCCTAATTGAATGCATTTATTACGTTATAGTCGACTTCACTAATTCAGCCCAGTCGATCTCCCATTCATCCTCTTGTTTTCCAAGTGTTCATCGAATACATGTATGCTTTGTGCTCATCGACTAGTCATGATTGACCAGTCAACTATACTGGTCGACCCATCAACCAAAATTCTACCATCTGTTGACTTCAATTCTAGTCGACTATTGTCTTTGACTATTGATTTACATGCAAATAATATAACACACCCAACAATAACAATGTTAGGATCTATTAATCTCCTACGCACAGATTTGAGAATTTTCTATCAGTTTGAAGTTTCTCATATATAAGAACCTGTAGCAAGCAATTGGCATAACCTATAGATGCTATGCAAGATGTTGTGGGTAAGAACTTGTAGAAGAAACTTGTTGTAACTTGTATCTTGCACACAGATTATTTATGTTTATGTTTGCAAGAGCTTGGAATCTCTAATAAGACATTCTATAAAGCATGTATATAAATTAGGTTGGTCATTAGAAAACCCACACTACAACATGGTACTGCATGGTTTGCTTGGTAAAATGGTTTAATCTTATACCTTAAAGATGAAAATGTCATATATGCATAATCAAAGAATTGGTAACAAGTTGGTTTCATCAAACTTGTAATCTCTTCTATAATCTAGTGGACTAAGTAAAGAAGTTGTCATAAGATCCTTTTTAAGGGCATCTTCCCATATAAATGGAACATTTTCTTCAATAAATGCATAAAATCATTGTTTATCTTATTATAATTAGCAATCAAGTGTCTAATGAAATTAGCTTTTCCTTGTAAACTTTGAAGTTGAATAATGTTACAAGAAGGAGGCAATTTGAAAATAGCCTAAACTTTCAAAGGATTGACTATAATCCATTTGTTGGATACTATGAAACCCAAAAGAATCCCATAATTGAAACGGAAGGTACATTTATGCGGATTCAAATTAATCTTATAATGTATGCATTTTTCAAACACGAGGAAAAGAAATATCAAAGGAGTTGTATCGAAATGCTTATGTGATTATGTCATGATTTTGATAGTGATCGAAGGTATATGTAAAATGTAAAATGATTTCGATGGGGATCGAATGTTTATAATTGCTTATGATTATATCTAGCATGTACTATGATGGGTCATCAAGTGTGAGAGGAAAGATAGGTACATGTGAGGCAAGATGGCTTCGATACCGCATGGACTCCATACTCAGTCAGATATCATTGATAGGTGATATCAACCTAGTATATACATTTATATTATGATTTATTTAAAATATTTTATGAGCGTGATGTTTACATGCAGGTGTTGGATTGTGATTGTCAATCGTTCCACATTAGGTAACAAGGCTGAACTGAAATATGATGTAAGTCTAGCATTTCCACACGACAAGTTGGGAAAGAGTGAGAGATGATCTTTCTCGTCATATGCATGTTTTCGTGAGGGTAGGCCGGTGATTCAGTCACTCACGAGAAAATTACTAGGGCAAGAATGATACGGCCTTATTCCCCAGGAACCACCAATCCCTCAACAGGGTCGACCAAACTGAGTTAACAATGTCTCAGTTTTCGCTTCAAGTCCCCACCAAAGGAGGAGTATCTTAACGTCGTGCTCGGAGCATGGCACCCTTGATATCCCCTCCACAAAGAGAAGAACAACCATTAAATTAAATTATTAATGGGAGGCAATAAGAATATTTCTAAAATATGTATAAATATAATTTGGTTAATTTTATGAGAATGAAATCTCAAAGTAATTAATTTTAATTGCGAATTTGTGAAAAATGAAAAGTGGGCAAAATAACAAATTGTAAACTGAAATTTAAAAAGATTGAAGAAATATTTAATTGAGAACATCAAGGGACTCAACTAAAGTAACTCTCAGTTAAAAAATAAAACAATTAGAAAACCAAAGAGAACTGAGACTGGGTGGGTGACTAAGAAATTAAAAGAAATTACAATAATTCAAAAATGAATGCATGGATACATGAAGGGTTTTCTAAAAGCAATAAAGAGACGGAGAGGGCATGAGGCTCTCATCTCTTTTTAACCTAGTGTTGGATGGAAGAGGCTCTGTCGCACTTTGAGGTGATTGTTAGAGGGTTTTGTTCACTTCGGTACAAGGAGGTTGGGAGCCTTGCAGTAGTATCCTGCATACCGAAGTTCTTGCTAGCATTTGATTTGTCAACCTTGTTGTGGCTTAGGGGTCCCAGGGGAAGAAGAGTACTCATTGGGTACGATAGGGTGGAAACCAGTGGACCTATTGTGATTGGAAAATCAACGATGGAATGTACGATGGACCTTTGACAACTACAGGATTTGACAGGTATTTTATAGTTAATGATTTACGAATATTAATTGATGTAGTGTGATTTGCTTGAAAATCTAGAGTGTGTGTGTGTGTATATATAAGCTATTTGTGAATATGTTGCTTGTATAGATCATGGATCTATCGTCTAGTTAAGAAAAAAAATTATGTTGCATCTATCTTTTGTGCATATGTACATGTATATTGCGTAGTTTAGCAAGGACCTGGGAAGGTCCTTACAATTGTATCTAGGACAATTAAGGAAATAGGAACTTCTCAAGAAATGACTAGATCGGTGGAATTGTCTACAACACTTCCAAACTACAACCTTTACATCGTTGATGAGATTAATATTTTACATAATAGAGGATTATCTACAACACTTCCAAACTACAAGATCTAGATGAGACTCATATTTGTAATAAAGGACCAATGCTAGAAAGCATAGTATCTAAGACAAGTAGGGAAATAGGGACTTCTCAAGAAATGACTAGATTGGAAGAATTGTCTACAACACTTCCAAATTGTTGGAATATTATCACCATCACATGTTGAATATCCTAACACCCTAGTCCCTAGTTTTTACCCCCTAGAGCTTGTTTTTATCCATCAGTAGGCCTCCTACCTACCTAGTGTGCATTGTTTTCATCACTTGGATTACTAATGCACCCTACCACACACTTCTAGGACCTCATTAGTCAGTTCATGCATTGATCAGTGATTTCATGCATTGATTGCTTAGTTAACTGACTGTAGCTCCCAGTTGATTGTATCGGAGTGCCACTTGACTACTGACAGCTTGCCATGTGCCCTTTGGAGTCTCCTTCCCTATTTCAGTGCTCACATGGTTCAGTTAGACGTAGTCCTACCTCAGTTGATTGTTTATTCACCATCGATGGTCATTGAGTCTTGATTGGGAGATGGTTCTAATGCTGACTAAGCCTTGACTTGAGGAGAATTCGAATCACCTTTGGAGATATCGAATTCATTCTATTGTATTGACATATTTCTTCCAGTTTACAGTGATGAATGTATTATCATTATTTTCTCATATTTTTTGAGTTTCATGAGTGAATTTGTTCATCATTTCTGCTAATTCTTCTTTGCAATTAGCTGAGTGAAATTGTGAGGTGTGTTCAAGCTTAGTGATCTACCCCTATGGAATTTCACATGGTATCAAAGCTTGTGAGAGCTAGTGTAGCAGTTTATTGAGCAATTTTTTTTCAGTAGAGCACCAAAAGCCTCTGGATTTCCGCAGCAAATCCTGGTGCCATTGCATTGAATTCACTGGAGCAATCCTGTGAGGTCTAGCTAGGTGTGAAGGATCCGTATAAAAGTGCTCACTGTCCTAAAGTAGTGTTCATTAGATTCTGCAACACTCCTCCATATAAATTTCTTGTTTATTGTAGGTTATTCCATCATCATCAGCACATTCAGTAGATACTATGGATTTTTCCTTGATTCCAAAACTCACCTCCTTCAACTATTTCGAATGGAAAGGAAAATTTGAGCTCTTCATTCTCAACAGAGGTTCAACAGAGTGTTACATGGGACAGCAGTCGAACCTAATGGTGCTACTAAGAAAGACAAATATCTTGACAAACTTGATGAAGCAATTGGACTGCTACTCCTCGGTATTTTCGATGATCTACACTTTCAGTTTAATGGGTCTTACCACTCCCAAGGAGGTTTGGACCAAGCTCGAATCATTGTTTGGGAAAAAAGATGATTTGAGAGGGAATCAGCTGGAAAATGATTTAATCTCTCTGAGTCCCAACAATTTTGACTCTATCAATGAGTTCTTCTCCAAGTTCAAGAACCTGGTTGTTGAATTGAAGCAATATGGAATTCAAAAGGAAGATAAGCAGCTAATCATTGCCATCCTTTCGAAATTGGGTGCAGACTACTCTTTCTTTGTGTCCACATTTCAATCAGCAAAATTCTCCATTCCAAATTGGAAGATGCCCTCCCTAGATGCCTTCATCCATTCACTCTCCAAAGAGCGGGACAAGTTGGTGCAGATGGGAGTGATCAAACCAAAATTGGATCAAGCCCTTGCTGCAGGAGAAGGGAAGAATGCGAATGGAAAAGGGAAGCAGGAGGGAAAAGGAAAGAAATCCTATGAGCATAATCCAAGAGAGAACCCCAAACAATCTGAAGGGACTTCGAATCCTAAGAGAGGCAAGCAAAAACTGAAGGAGAAGACCAAATGCCCCTATTGAAACAAAGGCTTCCATCCTGAAAGTGATTGTATGAAGAAGATGATTGATCTAATGGCTCAGCTTATTGAGAATAACAACCTTCCAGTACTAGTGAATGCTAGAAGAAAAGTTCATCCAAAATATGAGGACAAGGAGAGGTGTCATGCACTCATGGAAGGAACTTCGAATGAATCCTCCTTCACCATAGATTCTAGAGCATCCAGGCACATGGTTTCCTATAGGGATCCATTCTCAGAACTCGAACCTACGGTGGGGATTTCTATTCTGATGGGAACTGATTCTGAAGTCTCTTCTGAAGGGATTGGAAGGATCAATCTAGATCATGGGTACTTCAATGATGTACTCTATGTTCCTACTCTTGTAGCAAATCTCCTTTCTATTTACCAAATGACCCATACTGGAGTTCCAAAGAAGGTCACCTTTACTCCTAATGAGGTTGAAATCTCAGAGATCTCATCTGGGAATATTATTGTACAAGGTACTGTAGACCACCATTCGAAACTCTATGATTTTTCTCACTTCCTACCTTACTCAAAATAGAGTGCTCTCCTTACTCATGTGAATGAAGAAAGCATACTTTGGCATGAGAGTTTTGGGCACCTCAACTACAAGTACTTGTAAGAACTGCACAATCAGAACATGGTTGAAGTGCTTCCGAATATCAGATTTTCCAAAGGCTATTGTAAAGGTTGCTTGATTGGTAAGCATCCAGAGCATACGTTTGAGAAAGGAAAGGATATGAGAGCCTCATCACCTCTTGAGCTGATCCACAGTGACATTTCAGGACCTCTCCCTAACCTATCTTTGAATAATGCAAGATATATTCTAACTTTCATTGATGATTATTCTAGATTCAGTTGGGTGTATTTTCTTAAGTAGAAATCAGAAGTTTTTGGGTACTTCAAGTTCTTCAAATATTCTGTAGAAAATTTCTCTGAAAATAATATCAAGATTCTTCGAACTGACAATGGAGCACACTATTCCATACACACCACAACAGAATGGTGTAGCAGGGCGAAAGAACAAAACCTTGAAGGAAATAGAAACTTTCATGCTAGAGTCGAAAGGATTGTCTCCCAGACTTTGGGTAGAAGCTATTAATTATGATGCTTACCTTCAGAATAGAGTTCCTCACAAAGGAATACAAGGTAAAAATCCTTTCGAATCATGGATGGGATACAAACCTGATGTATCTCATCTAAGAGTGTTTGGATCCAAATCTTGGGAAAGGATTCCAACAGAGAAAAGGAGATCCTTGGAGCCACAGAGTAGAGAGTGTATACTTGTTGGCTATGCACTCAGTGCAAAGGCCTACAAAATTCTAGATCTATCCAGCATGCATACATTTCTTGAGAGAAGGGTATAGTTTGAGGAGTGGCCAATGCATGATGATCATCATATTGATGAAAACAACTTACCAACTACACCTACACAACTTATTGAATAAGATAGTGAAGCCTCTTCTCAAGAAATTTCCAATTCTGATCATGATAGTGAAGATGAGCGAATGCTAGAACCAGATCCACAAGAACTTGAAGATATAGCACCTAAAGATCCAACTCCTCTTCCAATATGGGTTTCCACAACTCTTAATTATGTCGGTGATCTTATTGGATATCCACAAGATCCAAGGAGAACTAGATCTGATTTTCAAAATGCAAGGTTTGCAATTTCTCACACAGATCCATTTATTGCTGACAGATGTTTTCTAATGATTGGATCAGATCCAAAAAATTTCTTTGATACCTCCTAAGATCTGAGATGGATAGAAGCTATGGATGAAGAGTATCAATCTCTTCAAAAAAATGAGACTTGGGAGCTTGTTTCTCTTCCTCCTGGTAGGAAGATTGTTCAGTGCAAGTGGGTATACAGAACAAATATGGATTCAGATGGAATCACAAGAAAGTACAAGGCTCGCTTGGTGGCTAAAGGTTTCTCCCAAGTTCATGGGATTGACTATTCAGAGACATTTGCTCCTGTTGCAAAGATGGATTCCATTCTACTTGTTCTAGCTCTTGTTGCATCCAAGCACTGGGAAGTGCATCACATGGATTTCAAGAGTGCCTTTCTTCATGGAGATCTAGAGGAGGAGATATACATCCAGCAACCTGAAGGATATACTGATGATCCTTCACTAGTGTGCAGATTGAGGAAGTCCTTATATGGGCTCAAGCAGGCTCCCCGAGCATGGTATGCTAAGATGGACTCCTTCTTACTGTCACAAGATTTTCAAAGATGCAAATCTGATTCGAATGTCTACATGAGACATGATGGTAACTTTCTACTCCTTATTGTTCTTTATGTTGATGATTTATTAATTACAGGGAGTCTCTCTTCATGTCTTAGATCTATCAAAACAGCTTTGCACAACTCCTTCTCTATGTTAGATATAGGACTACTAAATCCATTTCTTGGTCTTGAGGTCTCTCAGAGTGACTTAGGAATCAATATTGCATAGTCCAAGCATGCATCAGATCTACTTGATAGGTTTCATATAACAGAATGCAAACCAGTAGCATTTCCTTTTCTTTCAGGGATCAGCCTTGAGGATGGTTCTTCTACACCTTTGGTGGATAGTACTTTGTATCAGAAGTTGATTGGGAGTCTTTTGTTTCTTACACATACTCACCCTGATCTATCCTATGCAGTCAGTGTTGTCTCCAGATACATGTAGGAGCCTCATGAGATTCACTGGAAGGCAGCAAAGAGGATCTTGCATTATGTGCAAGGGACAAAGGCCTATGGTCTTCACTATGCAGCTGGGTCTCCTTTGAACCTAGTTGGTTATACGGATTCAAATTGGGCTAGAAACAACTCAGATTGGAAGTCTACATCAGGTTTTGTTTTCATGATTGGATATGGCCCTATTTTTGGTCGAGCAAAAAGAAGACTACTTTAGCTCTTTCTTCAGCTGAGGCTCACCGAGTACATAGGTGCAGTGAATGCAGCCACACAGTGCATTTAGTTGTGGGGCATCTTGCCAGAGTTTGGGATTCGCTACAGTACTCCACTAGTCATCCATTATGACAATTAGAGTGCTATCAATATTTCTACAGATCCGGTTCTGAGATAGAGAACCAAACATATTGAGATACACATGCATTAAATCCGAGGATTGGTGAATGATCGCACCATCACACTGCTCCATTGTCCTACAGAAGAGTAGATTGCAAATATTTTCACCAAGTCTTTTTCGGTGAAGAAGCTCACTTACCTCTGATCTCTTCTTGGAGTGAGTGATACCTTGGTTGATTAGATTTTTCTACAGTCTATCTTGAGGGGGGGCTTTCTTCCCACTGGTTTTTCCCCCTGTCCTCACATTTTATTTAGATTGTTGTATGGGGTGACCTTTAGTCTCAGTAACCAGGGCCCTATTTTTTCAGTTATATTTCCTCATAGTCCGGCTTAAGGGGGGGTGTTGGAATATTCTCACCATCACATGTTGGATTTGCATGCATGCATCCAATCATCACTACATGCATCCAGTCAGCAACAATGGAGTATCCTAGCACCCTAGTCCCTAGTTTTGACTCCTTGGAGCTTGTTTTTAGCCATCAGTAGGCCTCCTACCTACCTAGTGCGCATTTTTTTCATCACTTGTATTACTAATGCACCCTAGTACAAATTTCTAGGACCTCATCAGTCAGTTCATGCATTGATCAGTGATTTCATGCATTGATTTCTTAGTTAACTGACTATAGCTCCCAATTGACTGTATCGGATTGCCACTTGACTACTGACAGCCTGTCATGCACCCTTTGGAGTCTCCTTCCCTATTTCAGTGCTCACATGGTTCAATTAGACTTAGTCCTACCTCAGTTGACTGTTTATTCACCATCGATCGTCATTGAGTCTTGATTGGGAGATGGTTCCAATGTTGACTAAGCCTTGACTTGAGGAGAATTCGAATCACCTTTGGAGATATCAAATTCATTCTTTGTATTAACATATTTTTCTAGCTTACAGCTATGAATGTATTATCATTATTTTCTCATTTTTTTGAGTTTCATGAGTGAATTTGTTCATCCTTTCTGCTAATTCTTCTCTGCAATTAACTGAGTGAAATTGTGAGGTGTGTTCAAGCTTAGTGATCTACCCCTGTGGAATTTCACACAAACTACAAGCTTTATATGATATTCATATTTTTAATAAAGGACCAATGCTAGAAAGCATTGTATCTAGGACAATTAGGAAAATAGGGACTTCCCAAGAAATTACTAGATTGGTAGAATTGTCTACAACACTTCCAAACTACAAGCTTTAGATCATTGATGAGATTAAATCTTTTACATAATAGAGGATTGTCTACAACACTTCCAAACTACAAGCTTTAGATCATTGATGAGATTAAATCTTTTACATAATAGAGGATTGTCTACAACACTTACAAACTACAAGCTTTAGATGAGATTCATATTTTTAATAAAATACCAATGCTAAAAATAATTGTATCTAGGACGATTAGGGAAATGAGGACTTTTCAAGGAATGACTAGATTGGTGGAATTGTCTACAACACTTTCAAACTATAGCTTTAGATGATTGATGATATTCATCTTTTACATAATAGAGGGCTTTCTACAACAATGCTAGAAAGCATTATATCCACGAAAATCTATAAATTCTTAAGATTCACTCCTAACAAAATTGAACTATATTATTACTATATAAGATTGACTAGCATTATAAAACATAATCATAAAACATACATTGATAGACATCATGCAAAATTATGATAGGAAAATCATACAAAATTATTTTATATATAATCCAAAAATAAAGTTCTCATCCAAAAACAACTACAATATGTACTCAATACATGTATGTAATACACAAGCTCAATTGACAAATTTAAAATGCTAATCCAGACAAAACCAAAGAGACATAAAAAGATCTTTGTTATAGGAGGAACAATATCCTCCCCTATACATTGACCTCTCTCCTCTCCTCGGTTGACCTGTAACACATGTCCACGGCATATGTAAATGCAAATATGAAATTCAAAATAATTAATTAATTTTAAACTAAATTCAAAAACTAAAATAAACTTATAAAAATAAAATTGAAAAGAATAATAATGTGTAAACCATTAATTCCCATTACCCATAATGTTACTAGCTCCAATTTCCTGAAATTTAATTATTTTAATTAAATAAAACATTCCATGTGTAAATAAACTAAAATTAAATAAAACTTCAAATCATAACTAAAAAGTCTAAAGCATGATTGCGTTTACTTGTGACATTCCAATGGCACCAGATGGAATATCTTCAAAAAAATATGAACCTAATGGAACCTATGAACACAACCATTTTCATTTTAGAATATGTGTTCACATTAATGAGGAGATACATAAATTAGTTCAAATGAACATTGAACAACATCAAGCAACACACACACACGGATATATATATATATATATATATAATGTACCTCTCTAATTCCTTCTTCTAAATTTACACTAGAATAGACTCTAAAATCATGTTCCTTCATCAATCTAGAAAACTGCAATCAGTGAGCATTTAAAACATTCATTGTTATATTTGTAAACTTACAAAGCCATATATCTAACAACAAAAAGTTGTCATAATGAATGAAACAATTATCGATTAAACATAAACACAAATCTCTCATCTGATTTCTCTCTCATAAGATAGGAGGCCAAACCACCCATCAGGACATATATTGGATTAATTCCTAACATCCTCAAGGCTCATGGACTCTACCTCACCATATGTTCTATTAAAAATCTTTAACGAGAGCTAACTCGCCCCCTCTCTCAACTCATTCCAACATCAATTCCTAGAAATTTCAATGTTAAACCATCTGCCATGACAACCCTCGCATCTCTACCAACCCCATATGTAGCCTCCATCTCTAATATTATGTAGCCTCCATCTCTAATATTAAAGTGACAACCCTTGGAGAGAGAGATATCAAAGGAAGTGTAGGTTGAGGCAGTGTCAGATCTCTAAAGGAACCTCTTTGATTATACATTTGACCTCTTCCAAACCCATAATATTTGGATGGAAGGTCATTATAATATGGCTTCAAGTTTCCAAAAAAATATAAATAAACAAATCTAGAAAAATAAATAGGTACCTCACCATTCCATGGAAATATACCATAGGTTGCAATGAACTGATCATACAAAAAATGTGCAATGTGAGGGTTCTTGAAATATTTCACTTTCAACATTTTCTACTTTGGTCCTTTTTTAAATTGAACATTGAAATTGCTTTTTCTTTGGTCACCTTATTCTCCACCTCAGGCCGCTTGTCAATACCCATCACCTTTTCCTTCTACCTCCACATCAAGTCAATGAAACCATCTGTAGTTGGTCCAAGACTATGATATACATCGATGAATTTTCCCATGGAATGCAAAAAAACTCCAAAATTTGTCTACTCTCAACAAAAAGATCCAAACTAGCAACATCACCCTTCAACTTCTTATGGTGATATGTACAACATTGAAGGGTCAATTTATAGACATCATTTTCCCAAGGAAGATCCCTGGGTAGATCTGAGGGATAGGTTGTTATGGGAGTAAAACCCACTTCTTGTTCAACTGTTACCCTCCTCGCTCAACCTTCGCCCCTATCTTGACAATTGGTGGCATGTTGATACTCACCCCCTTCCCCATTATGTCCCTCTACCAAACCTCGATCCTCTATAGACACAAACATAATTGTGTATAAATACATAAACATATTGAACATGTGCATATACAATTGATGTATATTAGCATAAATAAATTTTACACAAAATTATACCAACAGAAGGTGGTCGAGATGAATGTTCTCCAAAGAATGATATGGGATAATTCTCTTTGGCCATATCATTATCCCTCTATTGTGAATGGTGATCATATGACCTCCATAAATCACGCTATGAATCATATATCTTTTGACTAGATGCATATGCATAAGCGATCTCATAAGATGATTTGTTCAAAGATGCCTTTGAAAAGAAAAAAATATTAAATTAAAATTTTCAATGTTTCATTAAACCAAAATACTTAAGCATGTATGCACAACTTTACATGTGCATAAATCTACATGCCATATTCACAATGCAATAGGCCGGATTCTCTAGATAAATCCACAATCTCCAATTATCAAAACCGATCATGTTTGAATTGATATTGTTTCCTCAACATATGGCATGGTATCGTTGGACTTCCTTGAATGTGTTTTCTTCGAAGATTGACCCAAAAACTTCTCAAGCAATGACCCCTCTCTTTCCATGTAGTGAACTTGTTGGCTTCTACATGAATATTCACACGACAATATGGACTCACTACATATCCAAATTTTACATTTTAATTTGAAGATAAAACAATTAAATATAATTAAATTTCAACACCAACCAATAAGATATATTATGTCTCTGAAAGATTATGCTATTATCCCTAATGAGTTATACTTCCCACAATAATAATTTCACTATTGAATTCCTTAATTTTATTCAATGGCATCCCATAAAAATAAATCCCTACAATTAAATGTGTCAATGAGTCCCCATAAACCTTCTATTGATTCATTCACCCTAAGATTGGGTCATTCAAAATATTAAATTCCTATTGTAGTTGATACTATTCAAGAAAAGTAGAAACTCTTTAGTATCATAGAGAACAACATGCCCATGCTATATACAATGCAACATTATGTTGATAAACACTATCCAAAAATGTTTTTGTGATTGAAGATATGATCTTTGTTCAATTGCATCCATATAAGTAGACACGTATCTAGAAATAGGATAAGGACAAACTTTAGTTGGCAAGTTAAAGTGTCCAATTCAAAGTTCAAGAAAAAATTGGGAAGGTTCCATATGTTTTGAAAATTACCAACAAGGGAGGACTCCATGATTTCTTTCATGTCTCCTATTTAATGAAGTTGGTTAGTGGCATGGTTTTCAAAATAAAAATTCCTCTTATAAAGGAAGAACAAAATATCACAAGGGAAACCAAGTTCATGGTTGAAGTGAATGTGAGAAACCTTTGCATAATACAAATCATAGAATACATTATCAAATGGAGGGGACTCCCTAAAGAGGAATCAACAAGTTGATATGAAGCATTTCTAATGGAATACACAAGTTTAGATATGTAGTAAAGAAACACTCCTCTTAAGAATTCATTAAAAAAACAAAAAACAAAATTCCCCTTTTATGCTTTAAATAGAATAACATGTTTAATATATTTGGTCAAAGTTTTACTTTTTGGAGTAAGTAGTTCAGGGTTGAAATCTTATTATTTAATATTCAAGTGGCTTATTCATAAAACGCACACCTCTTTTATTTTCCCAAACTCCTCAAAATCACGTAAGAGGCCAAAAGGGAGTTTTTTCAAGAATAAATTAGGCCTTACTATTTTATTTTAAACTTGGTGAAGTTATTTTGGAGAAGCATGTTTTATACCTAACCAATGTATACTTGGGGATACCCACTAAATTGGAAATGCATTTTTAAAAAAAGAAAAATTATTTAAGGGTTTGATATCATTGGAAAAGGATTGTTTGACATATAGAAATTTTTAATCTTGATCTAACGCTCTTCCAAATCCCCATTTTATGACCACTCCATGTTCATCAATGTCTCATTTCCTTTGAGATTTAATACTTTGTATTGTATCTTGAGAAGCCCTTTTTAAATGAAAGGTTTATTATGATCAAAAGAAATTTATTAAGGGCTGAAACAGTCACTTTGAAACAGTCCCTCTTACCATAGCAAAGAATGATGTAATGATCCAAAAAATAATGAACTAAAGCTGACAGTGTGGACATGCTTTAATGTATCATTCAAAAACAAAATGATAGGTGATATGATAAAATTATAACCAGCCCAAGTTGATCCTTGATAAAAACTCACAAAGGTACTTTAGATTGTTAACTCTTTTCCATAACCATACTTTCAAGAGAATTATGTGCAAAGAGAAAAACCTTTAAGATCTGCAACATGTGGGCGGCAGAACAGAGAGGGTAATATCCATTTTTTGCAAAGCACATAATAGTAGTGAAAGCATGTAGGTTAGTGTGTGAGGACTGTTCCTTTATCAAAATGAAACAAATCATTATCTCTGGAAGGAAAATAAGTTATAATGCAAATGTTAAGTCACAATTTTAGATGGTATTGAACATTATTAACCTTTTATCATAACCGGATTTGCAAAATAGAGAAGACCTTTCAAATCTATAGTGTATGGGAAGAAGTATAGGCATGTATATCGGTGGTTTTATCCAAAGCACAAAATAGAGCAAAATAGAGAAGGCCTTTAAAATGTATACTATATGGGCAGAAGTATAGGCATGTAGGAAACGGCTAGCATAGAGAATGGGGGGAATGTTGTGCAGGTTTCGTTCTCTTTCTCAATAATGATCACTTTTTCAAAGTGTCAAAGGAAATAAATATAGTTTCATGATTTTATTGAATGAGAAGACATTTATTTATACATTCGTATGTGGCTATTGGTTTTCATCTTCCAATGGCTCTTTGGATTCTTACATGATCTTCATCTTCTCAAGGTTAATTACAATATTTGAAATTTACTCTTGGAACCATAATCCTGAAGGATTATGTTTCCAATGTTCCCCCTTAATCCGAAGGGGTGTTTGTAAGTCCAAGAATGGTTCTAATATTTTCAAATTTTTCTCTTCCTGCAAGCACTTTGGCGAAGATGTTTGCAATTTGCTCGTTCATGGAACAATGTCGTAGATGAATTGTTTTGGCCTATACATGATGTTGAATCAAATGGTATTTCATGTTGATGTGCTTGGTTTGATCATAGAATCTAGGATTCTTGGCCAACTTGATTGTAGAAGTGTTGTCAATCAATAAAGGAGTGGAGTTCTCGTGTTTCTCCTACAAATATTCAAGTATATTCCTTAGCCACACTATCTCGTTTGTTGCTTCAGTAGCAACCACATATTCTTCCTTTGTTGTCAAATATTTTGGAACTGATTGTTTGCATGATCTCCAAGAGACAGCTATCAATCCAAGACTCATTGTGTATCTAGAAGTAGACACTCCTATATTTTTGTCACCATCGAAGCCTGAATTAGAGTACCCTATAGGTTCGAAGTCATCCACCTTAGAGTACTTGAGTCCAAAGTCTTGAGTTCCCTTCAAGTACCTTAGAACTCTTTTAGCAGCAGACCAATGTCCTTCATAAGGTTTGTGCATGAACCTTAACAGGATTCCCACAACATATGAAATGTTTGGTCTAGTGGGTGTAAAGTAGATAAAGCTTCCCACAAGTTGTTGGTACTTGGTCACATCCTCAAATTATTTTCATTTAATCGATGTGATCTTCAAATTTTGTTCCATTGGAGTTGAGAGAGGGTTCTATTTTGACATGCAAAAGTTGTTCAACAATTATACAACATACTTCTTATTAGATATAAATATGTACTTAGGATGTTGAGTCACCTCAATTCCCAAGTAATAGTGAAGATGTCCCAGATCTGTAATTTCAAATCCCTTCTTCAAATATTTATTTATGGATGCAATATAACTTTCATTGTTCCCTATCATCAAAAGGTCATATACATACACCGTTGTAATATACCAAAACATATATTAGATTTATTAAAACGTATTAGTTTATTTATTAAGTTTATTAGATAATTAATTATTAATTAGTTGTTAACCGACATGTATATTATTAATAGACATGTCCTTTCCTTTCACCATAGACCATATAAAACATTGGCCATTTATCATTGTGAAGACATCATAAAATATATATAATATTATTTAATAAATATATTGTAAGAATATTTCTTGCAAGTGGTATCAAACTACTCCAACCTCGCTCACCTTTATTTCCACACTCCACGCTCATTTCTCCTTTCATCTCTTCATCGAATCCTCCCTCTCACCCACTTCATATTTCCTCCACACTCATGTGCTCATCCCTTACTCCTCCACCCCTTGCATCTCCCTTTTCCATGACCCACTTCGTTGGCACTGCATTCCTTCACACTACTTTCATACTCTCCCATACAATTCTACGCGTTAATTCTCCCTCACACTCTTCCATATCCCTCCCCTACACTTTCTACCCATGCTACCTCGCTTCTCTCACACCTCAACTATGCCCTCTTCTCCCTCAAGCCAACCCATTCACTCCCACCACCCCCACCCTTCCACATCCTCCCCAATCCACCAAGTGCTTCATTCATCCATCTCTCACCACGCTCCCTTGCCATCCAATCCACGCAATTGCTCCTTCTCTACACCCCTTTCCTCCACACATTGGGCCCCTCTCATCACGGCCACTTCCCACACCCCTCGTATCCCTTCTATACTCCTAAATTGTTTTCATTAAATCGATGTGATCTTCAACTTTTGTTCCATTGGAGTTGAGAGAGGGTTGCATTTTGACATGCAAAAGTTGTTCAACAATTCTCCTGCATACTTCTTATGAGATATAAATGTACTTAGATTGTTGAGTCACCTCAATTCCCAAGTAGTAGTGAAGATGTCCCTGATCTATTATTTCAAATCCCTTCTTTAAATATTTATTTATGGATGCAATATAACTTTCATTGTTCCCTATCATCAAAAGGTCATATACATACACCACTGTAATATACCAAAACATATATTAGATTTATTAAAACATATTAGTTTATTTATTAGGTTTATTAGGTCATTAATTATTAACTAGTTGCTAACCGACATGTATATTATTAATAGACATGTCCTTTCACCATATGCCATATAAAACATTGTCCATTTATCGTTGTAAAGACATCATAAAATATATAGAATATTATTCAATAAATACATTGTAAGAAGATTTATTACAAGTGGTATCAGACTAATCCAACCTCACTCACCTTTATTTCCACACTCCACGCTCATTTCTCCTTTCATCTCTTCATTGAATCCTCTCTCTCACCCACTTTACATTTCCTCCACACTCATGCGCTCATCCCTTACTCCTCCATGCCTTGCATCTCACTTTTCCATGGCCCACTTTGCTGCCACTGCATTCCTTCACACTATTTTCATACTCTCCCATACAAATCTAAGGGAGGCATGCTGGTAGTTGAATGGGGTACCAGTAGTGGAGATATAAGTGGTGTTGGCTGACGTCAATTTGGGAAATACTTGGTAGCATTTGTTGTTTATAAAAGTACTTTATGTACAAGTAAATGTCAATATTTTCATGTTTTTAAAATTACTCAAGAAAAAACTTTCTTCTACATTTTGAAATAAAATGAATATTTGAAATCAGAAATTTCATTTTAAGTCACATCCACTTTAAGTCACATCAATGTTCACCCATTGGCCCCAAGCAAAAATACACTATGGTAACATTAGAACTAGACAACTTGGAACTTTGTCGCTGACATGGCATCCATTTGGATTCGTCACAACTCAAGACTAATATGGTTAGATAGAGAACACGCCAAAGTATATGTCATAAAAATTTGGAGGAAAAACAAGCTCGGGAACATGAAGAATTAAGTTACATAAAAAAGGGTAAAAAATACTCCCTACGTGCTAATTCTCCCTCACACTCTTCCATCTACCTCCCCTAGACTTTCTACCCATGCTCCCTCGTTGCTCTCACACCTCAACTATGCGCTCTTCTCCCTCACGCCAACCCATTCACTCCCAACACCCCCACCCTTCCACATACTCCCCAATCCACCAAGTGCTTCAGTCATCCATCGCTCGCCACGCTCCCTCGCCATCCAATCCACACAATTGTGCCTCCTCTACACCCCTTTCCTCCACACATTGGCCCCTCTCATCACGGCCACTTACCACACCCCTCGTATCCCTTCTATACTCCTCCTAAACCCCACACCCATCTCGTCCTCCGCATGAATAAACAATCCCTTCTCTACACTCCTCATCTCACATGCCACAGCCCATGCCTCATAGCACCATCCCTCCTCACATCTCTCAACCCCCGCGCCTGCAATAAACTGCTCGTATCCCCCTCCTCTCCTCACATTCGCTGCTTAATTGTGTCCATTCTCTAATCCAACCATCCCCCCAAGCATATCCTTCCCATGCCTCACTTCTACATTTTTCCATCGGCCATCTTGCCCACGCCATTCCTTCAGAGCGTTTGATCCACTCTACCTGCGTTCTCTACATTTCCTCTCTGTGGCACCAATCTTCACCATTACCTCCACACATCTCCTCGTCCATGCCATCGTTTCCATCTACACACAACTCCACTAGCGCCCTTCCTCCTACACCTCCACATTACCATCCACCATCTCCACTTCATACTCTAGGGTTAAAACCCTAATCCACTTCAAAAAACAATATAATAATAAAATATTAATAATAACAATCATTTTTATTATTATAGTTGAAACTTTATTAAAATATATATATTATAATAATATTATTAATAACAATTATTATTATAATATATATATATAATTTAAAAAGACCTAAAAAACTATTTAAAAAATAAAATATATGAATAATAATATTATTATTAATTTTTAATAATAATATTATTATTATTAATTTTTAATAATAATTATGATGGCCTTTTTTGATAAAATTATGAAGTCTTTGGAAATGGAAATGTCATATCCGTTGGACCAATTTTTTGAAGGAATGGTAGAAGTAAATGAAATGTGGAAAAAATAGGAAGAAACATTTACGTTTCTCGAGGAAATGATAAAAAAACCATTTCAAACAAAAACGTGAAAAAGAGAGCGAAAATGAAGACAAATAAGAAACTAGCCAAGAACCAAATAAAGAAGACATGACTGATGAATATGAAGCCAAGGAAGATGGAAAAGACATCATGATAAAAGTAAGTAATCATGAAGATTTAAAAAAAAAGGATTTCAGTGCAGAGCATTTGAACCCTCATTATTAGATAGGGTAGCTCAAAATTGCTACTATATCCATGATAGAGGAAAACCAATATCAATCACCTCTATATATCCCCTCTCATCAAAGGATCTCTACTACATCCACGACACAAGAAAAACAAAAATCATTTCGACTGGCTCCTTTTGTTCCCCCTCAACAAACGATCGTGCCATCAGATGACAAAAAAATTGATATAAGTATTCATTAGCATATGACTAGAAAAATAGGATGGGAATGGGGCGTGACCAAGCGGTAAGGCAGCAGGTTTTGATCCTATTTTTCGGAGGTTCGAATCCTTCCGTCCCAGACTTATTTCATTGGTTCTTGTTTTCCCTTACCTCCCTCTTCCCTTTCTTCTTTCGTAAAGGGTAAATCCATTGGAATTTCGTTCTACTTTTTATCATCATTTCACCATACTTATCAAAAGGGAATGTGATTACAATGGGGAAGGGATAAAGGGATATCTCTGTGGTGCAAGATGGGAATACAGATCAATTTGAGATAAGGTTCAGTTTATGAAATTAGCAACAAGGAAGAATAAGAACCAATGTTCCAAATACAATACTCAAAATGCAATGCTAGTTCATAAATAGGCATATGTACCATAAATTAGTTGTAGCTTCATACAAGGAACAAAAATGAGTTGCAGAAATGGTCCAGTACACACAACTAGAAAATCTATAATAATGACTAGTGTGGAAAATCAAGGCGAGTCTAGAGAAGAGTCTGTTGAGAATGACAATAATGAAAACAAATATGCAGATACACCAGACCTTAATGAACATAATGTCGATAATGATTGCAAGAAAGATGAAGGTCTAAAAAATTATAATGATGAAGCACAAAATATTGATGAATATGAAGATGATGCCAAAAACAATTATGAAAAAAATAAATATGTATAAGAATATAATGATGGAAATAAGCAATAAAAATGATCCTTATCATGATGACATAAAAGATGAAAACCCAGAAGATTATGGTCATAATGAAAAAAGGAAGAGTCAAGTTGGATTAATTTTCTAAGATTGTTGTAGCTATTGGCGAGACTTATTTAAATTAAAAGCTTGGTAGATTAGTGCAATGCAATTTATGATTACTTAACCATTTATGTTAAGGCGATTTGTTTTCTCATGGATTCCACCCCATAGTTTTTGAGGAATTCCTACCATGATTTTAAAGTGAATGGTTATCGAAGAATTTTATGGACATACATAAGGATAAAGCATAATTAAATAATGATTTAATCAAATTCAAAATGCGAGACATGTTCCTTATACCAGTCTTTTTTTCTAAATGTGTAGGTGGAGAGGTTCTTTTAGTATGTGGAAATATGAAGATGCACAAAAATGTTGTAGTTTGATGAAGTAGTTAATATCCATTCCGAAAAGAAATTAACATTTGTATATCAATACATGGAATATTTTACAAATTATTATTAAATTTGTACATATTAAAAACCAAAAAACAAATCAAATAACCAATTTACTTGTAATGTAATGGTTCTTTTGGAGAAATCAATTGAAATCATTATTATATTTTGGACACTATTCAATGTTCATTCAATCTAAATTGATCCCTTTCCATCTGTTTAGTGCTTAAAAAACACTAGATCGACCTATTTGTATCATGTTCAAATCTTTAAAACTTGAATCTATATCATAATGTAATGCTAATACTACTTATTAGCTTTCTCTCTAATTAATGAAATGAAGAATAATGAAAGGAATAGAATTTAGATATATCTTATCATGATTCATAACAAGCCATCTCTATGACTAGAGAGATTGTGGGAGTGAAAATTAATTGAAAATGACAACTTCAAAGTTCAATTTTATGAAGATTCTATGCGCATCATCACTATGAGTGAAAGGAGGAAAAAAATTGTGAGTATATGTAAGCTTAAAAGTTGCACCTTCTACAGAGGTGGGGAGACACGGGATAGAGATCAAAAGAGGCAAATATCCCCGGTTAAGGTGGATGGTACTTATTTGAGTATTTCATTTTCTAAATGTGGCAGCCTTATTGGTTACATTATGTAGCTATTTCTTTAGACGAGGATTTGTGTTCATTTTTAGAAAGACCAACAGTTTTAATCACATTACAAAAGCATACATTGGTAAAATTCTTAATGCATACATTTCAAACAAGAGTCTCCCTCTCGATGACCGCTACTACCAATCTCCTACACGACGACCATAACCGAACACTCCACAACCGAAGTTGAACGCTCCACAATGCAAGGTGGACAGACGAAGGGTGGCAGACTGCTGGGTGGTGGAACGAAGGAAGGAAGATATGCATAATGGCGAGTGGATGGGATATATGCATATTGGCCATCGAATGGGTGGTGAAACCAAAATGCAAGGAGGATAACATAGATAAGCCACTTGCAGGGTGGAAGATGGGTGGTCAGACAGAGATCATCAAGGAGTAGGGTGGTGGACGACACAAGGGGAGTGAGGGAAGACACTACCAGTGAAGCATTAAGAGCTGAAAATTCATTGATAAGATTAGGCAGATCCATTTTCAATTACATGAAGCACTTAAGAGGTCATAGGAAAAGTTCAATGCAAGACACGACCAACACATGGTTGAGAAAACATTCAAGGTGGGAAACAGAGTTTGGTTGCACTTGAATAAGGAAATACTACAAAGTCCTAGTAAGAAGATCAAGGCTTTACAGTATGGTCCTTTTGAAGTATTAGAGAAGGTGGGAAATAATCCCTACATGCTCATTCCACCCCCATATATGCGCATTTACTAAGTAGTAAATGTGGAAAATCCAAAACTATATGAACCTTCCATGTTGGACCACGAACCCAAGTAGGTATTACCTTTTATAGAGGACTTAGCACCAGAGGCTCGGGTTGAGTTAGCATAAGGCACAGTTTTGTAGAAGAAGTCCATAACAACCATGCGAGGATAGTATGAACTCTCGAAAGTGGGGTTGAAAGGACAACTTCTAGGAAAGGGTAGATGCCAAATGGTACTCCAAAGAGAAGGTAGAGGAAAATTTTACTCACTTCATTTAATAAAATATTTTGGTGACCAAAATCCTCCCAAAATGGAGAGGTGTGATCCAAAATGGATCAATATATAATTTTTCATCTATTTTGGTGCTTACTGGGTGGAGAGATTGGATGAATTGGCTTGAAGGTCCCATTTTAGGGGTAGGTATCACTTTGAATATTTGGGGTCCAAAACCTTTTGAGGCCTATTTGAGGGTCTAAATGATGTTTTTTGGGATCAAAAGTTAATTTCTTGCACCATTCCCTTCTACGCAATTTTGCTCTTTGAAACCTTTCCTATGATCTAAGAATCACTTCAAACAAAGTTTGTTTAAGGAATTTATGCCTCCCGCAAGTTGACATATCGATTAACCACCATGGTACTAAGTGGGTTCCACGTCAACTCTCCTTTCTCACACATGCAGAGCTAGTCACATGTGGAGTCTATAATATTCTAAAAGGTTCAAAACCCTAACCCTAACCCTAACCGGGAGTTGAGACATGCCAAAACTCTAAAATTAACCATAGACGGCTATCGAGCTATTAAATACCGGGCCATTAGGAGAAGAAGGGGTTCCATTCTTTGATTTTATTGTATTGTTCCATAGTTTAGTGACAACATGGGAGTGGATATTAAAGTATAACATAAGAGATAAGAGAACTTGTAGTAGCCATTCTAGACACAGAGTCATAGGTAACTCCATAGAGAGTACCACTTCCTCTGTATTTGGATTTTATATAAAGAGCAAGGCATAGTCCTCATTGTTGCCTGGGTTTTCCCCATAGTGGATTTTCCTAGGGTAAATCTTGTGTTATTTGTGTGGATTGTGTATTTCCTTTCTCTAGTTCTTCTCCTTTCAATTCCATCTTTATTTAGCATTTAGTGGAAATAGGATGATAAAAAGAACTAGGTTGTAAGATCTATTTTGACGAACTGTTCCAGTGGAATATCCACGACATTTTACAAATCAAATATGGTCATGCATAGTTTAGATTATGCATGATTTAGATTATGTTATTATGTATCAGGAAATACCTCTTCATGTTAAGAAATAATTTTTCACAAGCAGGAAACACCTCTTCATGTCAAGTAGGAACCCTTCGCAAGAAGGAAATGCCTCTCCACACTACGCAATAACTCTCCATAAGTCGGAAACACCTTGTTGTGAAAAACAATTCTCAACGGTGATAAATTCTTCCTTCCCTTGTAGGTTGTAACCAAGGCAACAGATTAAGTGGATGGATAGTAAGTCCAATAAACAATCTTGAATCCGATCAAATGAATAAAAATAAATACAAATACTATTGGGATGATAAAAATTGCATAAATGACCTAAAAACACAACAAGGACATGAGATTCAACCAAATGTTTATGTCCAATGGAAAATATTGAATAAAATGGTGTCACCTAGGAGAATGATGCTTGCAAATGGAAGCCAAAACTCCCTTTAGGAGGGTCCTTTGATCTCTCTCAAATTTCTTGATAACTAATTTGGAATTATGAAGGGAAAATACTTGTTTATTGAGGAAGAAGAGAAGTGAACTTGAAATGCCAATGAATGGTGAGAATGAGGATGAAAAATTGCCTCTCAAATTGATTCTTACAACATAACCTTGATCTTGATTTATCCTTATGAAATGCATGATCATGGCTCTCGAGATGTACTATATTGAAGGGTGACCAGGGTACAATCACTTCCATCATAATTATCAAGATGTACTATACTGAATTGGATGAGAGTTAAGGCTACTGTCAAGATAATGATCTCATTGTGGAGGACCAAGAACATACTGTAACTAACTGTGATTAAAAAAAATTAAGAATAGGCAAGTGGATAAGTGTGAGGCTCATGAATTCCCTTTATCAAAGTACAAACGGGTAACTCACTCTAGGCAACAATATTCAACTAGTGGTAGACGATTAATCAGGGTTTGAATGGGCCAATGGAATGAACAAACTGTAAGTTGGGCATCAAATGGTAATGTCAAACTGGGATGAGTAAGGATGCTTATGTAGCAGGGTGACAATGACAGCAATTAAGGTACTAGTAGGTGAGTAACATAGTATAAATATGTCAATCAAGGGTGACCAAGGGTGTTGCTGCAAAATAGAATAATGTAAATGGCATTGTTCCCACATTTTTGGTGTCTTGGGGAACCCTGTTTTTACAAATAAATAAAATAATAAGTGGAAATGTTACAAACAAGAAGACGTATGCCCAATGAGTAAATATCATGTAGAGTGTTCCTACGGGGATGGTCCATTAGAGTAATTTTGAGGTCTAAAATGGGCTTCCTAAGGAAAACAATAAAAATAATAAAATAACAGTTATGAACTTTTTAAGGAAAGAAAAATAAACTATCTTTTTCTCATGTACTTTCAACTTATATCTTTGTAGGTTTACTCAAATTTCGATCATGAGCACTCGTTGGATGCAAAATTAAATTGTGTATATAAAGAGTACCCATTCAGCATACTTTTGAGAGACCCACAATAGAAAAAAAACTTGAAATACATTATATAAAAACTATTAAAAAAATCTATTTCCTTCAATGAAATACATTTTTCTATGTATTTCAAGGTTTTTTCCCACGGGGGTGTAGCTCAACCGACGATTCGCTTGATATGAAGGAAATGTTTTAAATGGAGGTCACGATTTCAAATCACCCCGGATTACCCGTGCCCCATGCTTTTGGACTTTGTGGGTGCACCTAGCGGTATAGTGGTAGCGGACGGGATTGGATCCCTGGACCCCGTGTCACGCAAGTACCAACCCCATCCTAGTTGTTGAATCCCCTAGTTACAAAAAAAAAAATTTCCCTATTAGGGGCCTCTCAAAATCATGCCAAGTGGGTACTCTTTGGATGTAGTTCCACGTCCAATGAGTGCTCACACTCAAAATTTGAGTAATTCTACAAGGATATAAATTGAAAATATGAGAAAAAAAATAGTTTTTTCACTTTCCCTCCAAAAATATTTACCTTTGTGGTTGACATCATCATCTTGAATCCTATTGATTCTTAAAAATTTGATATTGGTTCTTACAAAGTTGATTTTGATAGTACATTTTTTGTTTTGAGGCCCATTTCTTACCTCAAAATTCCTCTAATGGGGTGTGAGTGGTGTTATAAACAAAGCTAAGGCCCCAGTGTGAGTCTTCTCGAAGGTTGATGAGATGGCGATGAATGAAAATGGTCTACTGATCATGATGGATATGATAGTCCATTTTTGAATCATAACCATAAAAATCTTGAGGATCTAAGTGGGTGGTTATCAAAATGCATCCAGAGGGAAATATGTGGTTGTCTTGGTGAGATGGTGAATGAATGAATTCCCTAGTCTGAGGGTGAAGCAACATGGGTGCCCTGATACAAGGGGTTGTAATGGAGTATAGAACCATGACAATAGAATTCTACATCCCAGAAAAGGCATGGTGAAGTTGAGGTTATGATGTAAATTTTTGAGAGATGAAAAATCTTAAGGATATCAGTGAAATAACTGGATATGTGCAATGTATACGAAGGTGATACAAATCCTATATGCTAAGGTTTGATAAGATATATATGATAAGGAAACCATGGGTTGATGGGTGAGAGATAAAATTTGTCCAACCAAAATCATGCACACATGAAACAAATACAATAGCATAATTGTGTGCATAACAAGAATTTCAATGATGCAAACGATATTAAAAATGAGTGATCGTCCTTGGGGAAAAGGTGAAAAAAGGGGGCCTAGGTGAAGTTCTGTGGGGGACAAAACAAATGGTACCATGACGATAAGCTCACGATCCTCATCACAATGAAGTTGACGATGTGTCAAATCGAGCTATGGATGTCCTGAACAAGCCAACTAAAGTTTGGGCCAATTGGTTATAAATATGAGTGGGGCCCACATTTCAAAATTCATTTTCATAGTTCAAGTTTAGATTTTCTAAACCTAGATTTGCATATTCTAGGAGATTGGACCAAAGATTTCCCTCTTTGTCACCATCAATTTCGGTGCTTTCCTCAGGGCCTAAGGAACCCCAGATAGCTTTTTCGGGCACTGTGATGCCTAGGAAGGGATGTGGGAGGTTAGCCATGTGTTCACTCCGTACTATTTGGTGATGTGACAACAACCTATGATACCGATCGAGTGATATTCTTAGTGGGGGATGAAATTTAGGGGGCCCCAATCTTCTATGTTGTCTTGGTGATGGGTGGGGGTCGATCGGTAAGTACCTCTATCATATGTTTTCCATGATTTGATTTACTTGGTTTGTATGCATACAACAACTATGATATATGTGAGATATCGGCATCTTCTTGTTGTTTGTTGGGTGCAGATGTTGGATTGACCCCACCCCTAACTGCTACAGGGCCACCTATGGGGGCGTAGGTAGGAGAGGGTCATCGACGATGAAATTGATGAGAGAAGTATGTGAGGGGAGGTCCAGTAAGTGGGGGAACAACCACTGGGGAACTAATAGGTGGGGGTGCCCTTGCAGAAGATGACCTCAGTTTCGGCATTG
Source organism: Larix kaempferi (assembly GCA_027924585.1). Taxonomy (NCBI): domain Eukaryota; kingdom Viridiplantae; phylum Streptophyta; class Pinopsida; order Pinales; family Pinaceae; genus Larix; species Larix kaempferi. The sequence goes on along the minus strand of BSBM01000088.1, from coordinate 11,897,714 downwards.
CAAATCTTGAGTGGTGCTTTGTTGTTTTGCAAGTGGAGGATGGATATTAATTTGATGTGAAGGGGGTGGATGACCGATGGCTCATCGATCTAGATGACCATTTGGTGGCCAATTTCCTCCACATCCTATAGGGTGTATGTCCTAGGTGGAAGGCACTACTAAGGGGAGAAGTAATGCTTGGACACACTGAGCATTTGAGATCCACGACCAAGGAATAAAGGGTACCACCACCACTATTGTTTCCACCATAGGAAGCAACAACGATAACACCAGAGGTAGAGGTTGTGGTTCCTTTAACATTAATGGATCCTTCCCTTCCTTCCATGGGGGAAGGAAGGTATTTTATGTATAGGCGTATGAGCCTCATTTTGTACATGTATTTTGATATAGCCTATGGGAGGCAAGTTTTGATGCATTCCCCCCATAATGCCATTTTGCAGTGAAACCCGTGAGTCTCATGTTGTATATGACACATTATATATATAGATATATTATTTTTGGTTTCCCAAACTTGTGTTTCAAATGTATGAATGTGGTGGTTTGTTTTTGTATTTACATGTATGTATGTATGATTTTCATAACATAAATAGATGGTAAAACACAAACTTTATTTATTTATTTAGAAGTGCACCACTCAACATAATAAATTCCAATCCAAAACTTCATTTGCAAGGTTATCTACAATTGAATTAGAACTTTCATGGACATGTATGAACGTGATGGTTTCAAATTGTCGAGCCAAAATTTTCACTTGTAGGAACTTTCAAAAGAGGAATGGATCATGGATGCGGAAGATGTAATTGAACTACATGAAAAGTAGTTGAAAATCAAGATGGATGTGAAGGTCACGAATGTGGAAGTGAGTTTTATTGAACAATAATCCTATGACAACATCGTACTTTGTTTGGTTATCAATGGCCAGACAGATACATGCACCACTAGTGTGGAAGATCATATGCGTCAAGGTATAAATAGCTTAAGCAATAGATGCAAGATTCTTTGACCAATGACTTGCATAGTCAACAAAGTAAACGTAATAGTTTGTATTTGAATTCATCTACAAAGGAAACAAAAAGGTGCTTGAGAAATTGCAAGTCAATTAGAAAGGGGTTTTTGACAAAGATATAAAACAAAGAAACATAAATGGTGTGTCTACTATGTTCTCAAAATGGTTGTGTGGGTTAGGAACATAATTTTAAGTAAAACCCATTGAAGGGGATGTCAAGAAGACATCGTTATGGAAAACCTAGCACATATGCATCATTGGGGAGGAATCATTCAATGATGTATGGGCCTTTCCAAAGGGGAAGGAACTTACCATTTCTTGGTTTGGTATCAACTTTGGCATAAAAAATGAGGACAATATTTCATTCGTTAAAGATCTCAGGGAGAACCTATTTTTCATAATGAGCTTTGGAATGTTTGTAATGGCCTCATTTTGGTGTAGCAATACACGACATTATTCATCAAGATGTTTCAATGTGAAGAGACATTGTCACATTTCTCAAGCACAAGAGTGTCAAAGAGTATTTCATTGGCAATTTGGAGAGTGGGTCCCTTGCACTTGATGGATAAAACTGCCTCGATACCGTAAATAAGATGAAAGGGAGTGGATCTGATGGAAGTTTTAGTAGAATTTTTGTATTCCCAGAGTGCATAGAATAGCATGTGATCACAATTGGTTTTGTTTGTGTTGATTATATGTTGAAGCATGGTCTTGAGGAATTTGTTGACATCCTCAACATAGTTGTCTATTTGCATATAGTAGAGGGTGAAAATCATGAATCCCAATAAGAAATATAAATAATGGAAAATCTCATTTTGGAAATGTGTTCCATTGTTAGAGACCAACTTCTTAGGTTTTCCAAAGTGTGTAATCACATTATTAAAAAAGAACCTAGCGGCGGTGGCACTAGTTTTGTTCAAGGTGGGTGTTCCCCAACCCACTTGGTAAAGTAATTGAAATAAATGAAAATATACTTATGGAAATTGGTAGATGCAAATCATAATTCCATAAATTCAATCCCCCATTTGTAGAATGGGCCAAAAGTGGCCGTGGGGTGCAAAGGAACCAAAGGAGCTTTATTTTTTCTATAGACGATCTAATAGGTTTCACATATTTCGATGATGTGAATACAGTAACTAAAGAGCGATGGAAAAAAGTAGTCAATGCATATGATTTTTTTGGCAACAAAAAACCTAGATAAGTGGCCACCACATACACCATCGTGGAAATCATTGAGGACATGCTCAACCTTGTCATCAGATAAACACCATCATAGGATGGTGTCAAAACCATGTCGATAGAGAACATCTCCGATGAGGATATAATAAGGGGATTGGTGAAAAATTCAATGGAAATCATCATGTGATGGATGGGAAGCGAATTTATGTGTGTTTTGATATGTGAGGATGTCTTTATACTGGGGGTCTTCAACATAAAGTATGAAAAAGAGTTCATTAGGAAACTAATCATTTACAAGGTGTCCCATTGTAACAGATGGAATATCATTAATAAACTCAGCAAGATCTAATTCCTTCTTGATTTCATGGGTCACAAAATTTGAATCAACTTCCTAAAGAATAATGACCCATATAGGAAACTTACCATTGATAAGTCATCATCCAAATATGTATTGGATGTCATTTGAGTTTGTGATTATTATTGTCATGTGTAGAAATATGTAGTGCAAAAGTTACTGCACTGAAAGGATTATATCCAAGGACAACTTCTCACAATGGTTGTATTTGAGCTATGGTCCATAAAGTGTCTTACTGATGTAGTAAATGACATGCTCAGAGTGATCCTCACCTATTTGAACCAATAATTTGGAAATTGAGAAAGGGGATGTCGAAACAAAAAGGATGAAATCCTTGTCGAAGTTAGGTGGAGAAACTAAAGGATCCAAGGTAAGTGCCTTTTTCAAGGAATTTTTTGCTTGGTCATCCTATTTCAAAGGGATGTCTTTTTGAAGAAGACATAAGAATCCATATTCTTGTGTAGTGTAATCAGGGACAAAGTGATGAAGAAATTTGGCTTTGCCTTGAATTCTCTGCAACTGACGCCATGTCTTTGGAGGGACAATTCAAGGTTGGCTTTAAATTTTAATGGATTGATGGTGATACCTTATTGAGAGATGATGAACCTGAGTATATTTCTCATTGTTACATAGAAGACAGATTTGAGGGGGTTCAAGCATATGTTGTATTGACAACATTGAAAAAATATGGTGGATGGTCATTGAGATGGTTAGTGCGCTTTTTAGACTTGATCATCAAGTCATCAAGGTAGACCAAGATTGTGTGTGTTAGGTTATTAAACATGTAGGACATAGCGTGCTGAAATGTGACTCTAGCATTATTAAGTCCGAATAGCATAACACGATAGGATAAGATGATGCATGTTGTAGTGAAATCCATTTTATACTAATCCTGCTAGAGGATCTATATCTAGTTCTACCTAAAAGATCCATCCATAAAAAATATGACTCCATGTTTGGCATAAGAATCGATGCCTTTGTCGATGAAGGGGGTTGGAAAGTTTTCTTTGGGACAAGCCTAATTCAAATATCTATATTAGTGCATACATGAATGGTTCATTGTTGCTTGTTAATGGGGACGGGCCGGTTGGATGCCCAAGATGTGTAGGCAATAGGATAGGTAAACCCTACTTGATGGATTTTCTCTATTTCTTATTTGATAGTAGGTGCTTTTGAGAGTTGTACTGATTTTTGTTTTTCTTATACTAGAAAAGCATTAAGCCATGTGTTGATATGATGTTTGACAATGGCAGGTTAAATCCCTGGAATTTTTGCATATGATCAGGTGAAAATTTATTGAAACTCTTGGAAAAATCCTTTGTAAGTGATGACTTATTGTTGGGAACAAGAGGCTCCAAGTGGGATGTTCTCAATGACACTAGTTGTGATAGCAATTTCCACCTTGATAGTAGGTGAAATGTTGGCCATGTTTTCTCCTCAAAATAATTTGGTTTAGTTAGGTTTTTAAACCAATTGACATGGTCGAGAAGGAAAACATCCTTGGTTTCAACGGTGTATTGCTCAATTTCCTTAGTATTGAATATGTTCTGAGGAAATAAGTAAGAGAAATTATGCAAATCATCCCACAATGTCTCGAGAGTTGTCATGGCTCCTAAGATGTCCTCATCCAAGTGAAAGAGGTGATCAATGAAGTTATTTGGAACACTATTTCCAAAGGGGGTAGAGTTTGGAGTATGATTGTTCAAAACAAAAACATTGTGTGTAGGCATGTCTAATGGTGAATTTTGTGTTCCAGGGACTGACACCGGGGTACATACTAGTAATGTACTAATAACAAATTCAATTGATGATTACAATTGGTCATAAGTCGTAGAAGCGATGGATGATGAAATTTAAAGCATGTCAACATGGCTAGTTGTATCATGAAATGGATGCAATATCTCCTCTTGCAATGGGACCTAAAGGGTGGCTAAGGGGAAGATATGTTGTGTGATTTTATTAACTATTCAAGGAATGATGCTCGTTCTTTGCACAAGATAGGGTATCAGAACTAGTAATGTGTCATCAAGCCACAACTTCGACATGGATGAGTGGCTCATGAGGTAATCAACATGTGAGCAGGATATTGGGTGGATATGGTAAGACAAATCATTCCCATGTTCGGGGTTAACATATTAGTATTATGTGTACTTACCAAACATTGAGGGGGGGGATGTATCCTCATGTGTTGAGATGAATTTAATATTGATAGTCTAGAGGGGAGTTTTCTAGCTTTGACAAATAGTAGAAAGGGTAGTCCAAAATGTTGCGATATTATGGCAATGATGAGTGTAGTGACCAAATTGAGAACAAATGGCACATACATGATTTGTGTGTAGTGATTTATTCTTTGGTTTGAGAGGATTTGCTTATGGAGTATAGAGTATTCCCATTTCTTATGAGTTCGGTATGGGGGTAGTGCTTGTAGGTTTGGATAGTAGATTTCTAAGCTCAGGAAACGTTGGGCATAGCCTTAGTCTAATGACCTTCTATGTTGCACAAGGAACATGGAGGTGGAACTCATGTAGGTGCCTTACTGGGGGAGGATATAGCTTCCATCACTTGAGGCTTGATGCCCCTAGGTATGGAATTGGTTGGGACCAATAGTATTTTCATGGTCAACACTACCATCCATGCAATCTTAGATAGCGAGGGATTGACAAGAGCAATTGGTGTGAAGTTGATATGTGCATATGGTTTCGGGGTTAATTCTAGGTATGGGGTTTTAAGTACCATATAGGGATCCCGAGGGTAAGGCTATGAAAAGTGAGGGTGGCCATGACTAGCATTCCCTATATGCCTAGAGGAGGGAAATGAATGGTACTTCTATGACTAGAACCACTGAACAAGGGGAGGGAACAATTCCTTATTCAACATATCTCTCGATGTTTTATGAGGAAATAGATTTGGAAGCAAATAACATTAGTTGACATGTGGAGGAAAATATGGTGGAAATGAAACCATGAGTTGTCAATGTTATGACTAGTGGAAATCCAGCATATTCCCTCAGCAAGGAAGAATCTATGTAGACTCTTGGTCCTATATCGTTGAGAGATGGGGGATACTCAATTACAATTTTAGGCGTAATACTCTTGAGGATGGCCATGGGGCACTTCTCATAGTATGTAAGCTAGTATAGGATGACCATTTTCCCATTATGGGGGAACATCATGGTGTATAATAATGAAGAGATCACAACTTTCTTCATGGATTACATGTAACTATGTCCCAAGGGGATGTTATGGTATAATTATGCATCAATGACTTCAACATCAAGCATTGCCATATTATCTGCAAGTTCAATAGGGAAATTTAGGTAGAGTCCTTGTGGTTACAAAGGAAGACCATCATAGGCTCGAAGGATGATAGAAAAAGGGACTAGATCAAGGGATACCATTCATTTCCAAATTGTTGTGTACATGACACAAGTGGAAGCACCTTCATCGAAAATGAATCAATGAATAATGGTGTTCTTTATTATGATAGATTGGAAGAAAACTGATGATCGTAGTCGAGGTTTTGTTGTTGTTGAGGCCAAAGTTCATAAGGTGTGATTCCAAAGGATATATGGAACCCTGTTTTTCTAGAAAATATTCATTTGGGAAGGGTGGGACTAGAGAACCTTAAGTATGGACATAATGGCAACGGACTGGGCCAAATCATCCACAATGTTATAGTTGTGTTTCACTCTCATATGAGGGTTGTGAGTAGTACATTGTAGAGGTATCTTTGGTATTTTGGGGATAGGGTCACTACTGGTACATGGAAATTATTTAGATTTGCTTGTGGAAGATGGAGAATCCTCGTGTTGTTTGGGTGAGTTTTCAAGGGTGTCATAGGATTTCCGGTGGATACGAAGATGAATTCCTACACAATTCATGTAGATATTTTGGTAAGAACCCTCTCTAGATGTGGGAGGGTTAGTTGGTGGCCAAGCCTCCTACTAGTGAGAAACGAATCCTTGATTGGTGAAGGGGTGTTGTAACGTAGCTCCTTGAGGTGGGAGCGGCGTTATTCTCTCAAGGAGGGTTTTCATTGGTTTTTTTTTGGCCTCCAACATTTTTTGACACTCATGGATCAAGGGACAATGGTGAGTGTAATGGTCATACTCACCACACACAGCACAAGCAAAGTTAGTCCACATATTATTTTTATTTTCTTGCTTTGGTGGGTTGTTAGTACCATTGTTTTGGTTCTGGTTACTTGCATTAAGATTTTGTTAGTTGGTAGGATTTCCCCCTACCATGGAGTCTGGTTTTTTTATTTGTTTGTGCCTTTCTTCTTCCCCTTATTTCATGGATTAGAGAGGCTTGTTGAATTCAACTATTCGAATTTTTGAACATTATGAAGGGGATAAGGTTGAAAAAAATTCACCCTAACATGTATCACAAGGTGAGAACTTTGATGTATAGGAAATGAAAAGTATGATTTCTAAAGGGACATGACCCCATAAGGACTAGGTGTCCCATATGAATTCAAGGTAGGTGTCTGAGGAACCATAGGAGTGGTGTGCATAGAAACTATTTGTGCCCCCATGTTTGGAAAAGTACGAATGTATGATCCATGTCTCATTAACCAAAAGGAGGATTGTGTCCACTTTGAGAAATGTTTGCAGCCAAAGTTGCAATAGGACCACCATGCAATGGGTTTGGTGAAAAGGACCCATATGAGGCAGGGTTTCCTTTTGATGGGAAATAGTCTCGACAATCCCATCTACAACATTTGAAGTGTCGGGGATGTATTTATCTAAATACCAATGATGAGGGGAATCAAGAATGATTGTATATAGGTACCATGATTGGGCATACATCAAAACAAAAGGTTGGGCCTTGAGAATGGCCTCATATTTAGTTTTGGTCATGGTGGTCGTGATGTCTTTGGAAATCATGGGTAGGAAAGACTTAAGGAACCGATCCAATAAGAATTCAGGTTAGATGTTCATTTTACACCATGTGTGTCATCAATGTCATTCATGATTGTGGTCTATGGTGTCCTTAGATGTGTTATACTTGAATTCGGCGATAATCTCCAAACCAAGGTCATGGAGAATGGGGAGATGAAAATACTTCAAGAAAATAGAAGTGATGGATTTGAAGGTGGCATGTGTTCCTAATCAAATATTGACATACCATTATGTTATTTTCCCTGTGAGGGTCCTCTTAAATAGCCTAAGATGAATGGTGTCTTCAACTATCCTATTAGAAAAACACCAAAGGTTAAAAGTCATCACATGATTTCCTGGGTCGTCCCCCTATTTTCCTTCAAATTTTGGATTATCTAAAGGTAACTTTATCGGAACGTTAGGCCACACTGGGTCATGTTGGATAGGTTCCTTAATGATATTAGACTAATTAGGGATATTTAAACTAGCCATAAATGGTAAGTTGGTTGGAGCAGGACTTGTTATTGTGTGGGGCGTGAGGCACCTTTAATTGATGAAAGAGTGCTCACAACAGGTGTGTGATGGGGAGTGTTGACCAGGGTATGTCCAATCATGGCATATATAATCATAGATGCATGTATGTGGTTGTAAGTGGTAGTCTCCCACGTTTGATATTGGGTACTTAGATTGAAGGATCCCCTCCTTGAATAGGAGGAAGGCATTTAAGCCTTAAGGAATGTCATGATGGTAGTGAGTTCACTATGATTCCTACTATGAGAGAAGGGAGTGTTGTAAAGTGTTAATAGTTAATAACTAAAAATAAACAAATGAAACAATATGATATCAGATATTACATATCCAAAATGGTGTAATTGTGTCTTTCCAGGGAAAAAAGTGTGGATTAATAGTATTTTTTTTAATAATATAGGGTTCTTTGTATTTAAAAACAACACATGATGTGATCCTATCGACTTAACATCCTTCCTCTCAAAAGGTATAGTTGTTCCTTCTAATAACGCTTTTATCAAATGGTTATGAACCCACCAAAGACAACTAGTGAAGGTATGAATGAATCAGTTATAATTATGGGTATTGGGGTCATGTTCCATAAGAACCGGTAACATTTGCAATAGCCAACAAAATCTAACTAAAGTGAAAATGAATCCCACAAATACCACCTGGTGAAAAATCCTATTTTTTGGCCCCTAACATACCTGCCTCAAGTTTGGATAATAGGTTTGGCCTTTTGAATGGTCAAGTCTCACTTCCACAAAGAGTTGGGTGGCCCAATGTAGCAAACAAAAAAAACCTAACGTTTCCTTTAGCACCCTTGGGCACCATGACTTCTTATCTGGGTCTGATCACACTTGGTGTAGTAGGATTTTAAAATTTTCCTAAAAGACTACAACCACTATCATTTTATATGAAAACAGATTGAGGAGCATTATTTGGATGCCTAGCCCAAAAATCCTAACTTAAGTTATAAATTGTCTTGTGACCTATTGGTAGAGGAATTAAGTTGGTTAAGATTGAGTTGTTGTTTAATTTAAAGGGAAAAATTGATTTAATGGTGTGGCAAGGGAGGTATTTCAAACTTCTCAAAAAAAAAATTTCACCCAGATCACTTTATGAGTGCCAGATGAACAGCATACTTTAGAGAGAGGAGTCTTTAGGTCCCTTCATGTGTGCTTCAAGTGAGAAAACACATGTGTGATTAGAAATGCATGAAGTGAATATTTTCAACTAACTTACAAGAAATTAAAGCAAATATATATGAACATGTATGGTTCGTTACTCCTCTTTAATGAATTCTCCAAGTGTGATTAATACACGAAAGACTACTAAAAACAAGAAATGTGTGAAGGGAGGTATTTCATTGTTGTGGGATTTTTTTATTCACCAATATAACTTTAATGGTGTAAGGCAAAGAGCATACTAGGATTCTAATCGATTTTAGGTCCTTTATTTGTGTGAAGAGTGAATTCAATATAAATTACTTAAAAGAAAGAAATATGCAAGGGGCAAGAGTTTAAATTATTGAAAGTTAGCTCAAATGCCTAGACTAATAATTTCTTACAAGTTGAAAGCAATGATGAAGTTTGATTATCTACTCTAGTGTAATCTAGGAGGTTGTTGGTAGCCTCAAAGCCTAATCCCTAAGTCATACCTAATTTATGCTTATATATAACCTGACAGTAAAATTTTCCTTTAAGCCATAATCAACAGGAAAATATTTCATTTCCTCGTAAAATTCACGGAAAGTGGTCTTTGAATCTCTAACCATCATACCAATTTCGCAAAATTCACCGAAAGCGATTAGTGGTTCAGAATGATCGATGATTTTCCTAAATTAAAACAACCTAAACCAACTTTATGGGGGGATGGGTCATCATATAATAGTAAAAAGAATCCTTCGGGACGGATGGCACTAGATGCATGGCTACACAAGGGGAAAAGTGATATGATGATCTCTGCAGTAAATCATATAACATCCTTAGTCAAGACCAACATGACCTTATATACGAGTGAAATCGTGGTCTAATTTAATGTTTATCCACTGCTGGAGAGTCGTGAAGTGTTGAATAGAGGATTTGATAGATCAAAGAATAATTCTAGGGTGACACTTTGCATGCGCGAGGATAAGGTGAGAGGTGAGGCTGATACGTGTAGGCAGCTAGTAATGATGGACAAAGGGATGCATAAAATAGATGGTTAGACATTGTTTATGTTGTAATCAATGAATAGGCATATTTTCCAAGATTTTGAGCAATGATTGGTTTGAAGAGACGACAGCTTCGCACAAGTCGCGTATCTTATTTGATTGTTTGAGCTAAACTATGTTACCATGGAATGACATAAGCGAATCTTTCTTTGCTTTCGTTCCTTGCCGTATTCTGAGAATGATCTATATTCATCTGAAAAGTGGGTGTGCCTGTGTGTTAATGTAATTGTAACTTCGGAAGATATTCACTTGTATTTTATATTTTTAATATTATTGTATTTTATTTGTACCTCTAACGAGGATGTTTATTCCTTCGGTCGAGGATGTCATAATTACATTTGTTCATGTAAAGTCATTGAGTTAAATCCTCCATTGTAAGTTGGGGAAATAGTTCCCCCTGGAGTCAGTTAGATTAGGGTTATTGAGTCCCCTAGAGAAGTCATCCCAGAGTCAGGTACAACTGAGGTCGACCTAGTAAGTGAAAAGGTCAAGTGAAAGATAAAGTATAAATATAGATTGGAGCTCTCTCATTTGGACATCACACTCACTCACACAAGTTCGCATTAGTGAGAGAGAGGACAAGTTCGGATAGGAGCAAAAGAGAGGAGCTGCAGAAGACCATCTTTGTTTTGGGGTTTTACTTTTGTGATATTGTATTGGTGACGATTCAAGTAAAACCCCAAAACAAAGATGGTATTTTGCAGCTCCTCTTCTTTCCCTCCTATGCGAACTTGTCCTCTCTCTCACTAATGTGAACTTGTGAGTAAGTGTGATGTCCAAATGAGAGAGCTCCACTCTCTATTTATACTTTATCTTTCACTTGACCTTTTCACTTACTAGGTCAGTCCCAGTTGTACCTGACTGGGTTGACTTCTCTAGGGGACTCAATAAACCTATTCTAACTGACTCTTGGGGGATCTATTTCCCCGAATTACAATGGAGGATTTAGCTCAATGACGTTACATGACCAAATGTAATAATGACATCCCCGATCGGAGGAATAAACATCTCCATCGGAGGTACGAATAAAATACAATAATAATAACAGTATAAAATACAAGTGAATATCTTTCAAAGTAACAATTACATTAGCATTCCCTCTTAACTAGGAAGGTGTTCTCTTAACACAGTCATCAACACATCTGGACACAAGTCTTCATCGATGGATCATCATCAATGCTAGAACATCATCATCATCATTGATGTTGCAATCCTCATCATGTCGATCATCGATTGGTGATATCTCTCAAATATACTCGTCATAGGAAGTTCTACAGAGCCAACCCTTTTTCATGTTGGATGTAGACCTATCCTTCATGTAGGTCTTCATCATCTTTGCGAGCAAGCCATAAAGTAGGTACAGCCCAGGACCAGTCATTACATTGCCTCTGCAAACATCTGCGTCCCCTACTGTCACCTCATCATATTCAGATCATCTCATCATCACACAGAGCACAGCCCAGATTCACATCACAATGTCTCCAGTATGGGAGGACTTTCCTACCACCATACAAGACCCAGTCTACCAACATGCGAGGAATTTCCTACCAACATATGAGACACAGCACTTACATCAACCGACATGGGAGTACTTTCCTACCACCATTCGAGAAAGGATCAGCACTTACATCAACTGACATGGGAGGACTTTCCTACCACCATTTGGTAAAGGCTCAGCACTTACATCAATCGACATGGGAGGACTTTCCTACCACCATTCGGGAAAGGCCCTGACACTTACGTCAACCAACATGGGAGGAATTTCCTACCACCATTCGGGAAAGGCTTAGCACTTACATCAACTGACATGGGAGGACTTTCCTACCACCATTCGAGAAATGCTCGACACTTACATCAAATTCCATGCGAGAATGTCCCATGTGCATCTGCATCTTTAAGACTCATCACTTCCTCTTGGAAGGAACCTCGATCTGAAGAACACCAAGCTTCTCTCTAAAGTACTCAAACTTCACTCTGGCTAGCAGCTTGGTCAACACATCGGCTATTTGCTCGTCCATCGCAACATACTGGAGCTTCACTGCTCCTCTCTGCACCATATCCCTGATATAGTGATACTTGATCTCAATATGCTTCGACTTCTCATGGAACATTGGGTTCTCGGATAACTTCACACAACTCTGGTTGTCACAGAATATACAAGTCGCCTCTAACTAGAGATCAAACAAATCAGACAGTAGCTTCATAATCCATATTGCCTCGCAACTAGCCAAACAATCTACAACATACTCTGCTTCAGCTGTACTCAGTGCCACGCAAGACTACTTCCTTCTAAACAAGGCGATCATACTGGATCCCATACTGAAGCAGCATCCTGAAGTGCTCTTCCTATTTGGGGCACTTTCTACCCAATCTGAATCAACATAACCTTGCAGGTTAATCTTCTGATTCGCATCATACTTGAGCCCATAATCAATTGTAACCTTCAAGTACCTCAATATATGCTTTGCAGCAATTAGGTGAACATGTCTCGGATCCATCAGGAACTGGCTCAATATGTTCACAACAAAGCATATGTATGGTCTTGTATTCGGCAGGTACATCAATGACCCAATCATCTGACGATACACCATGGCATCAACTGACTCTGATGAAACATCACATAGTAGCTTCAAGTTCGATGCCATGGGTGTGGCCATATCCTCGCATTCCATTATTCTGAATCTCTTCAGAATATCCACTGCATACTTCCCTTGTCCAAGGAATATCCCATCCGCATTCTACCACACCTCCATACCTAGGAAATAGTGAATCATACCCAGGTCCTTCATCTCGAACTCTACAGCAAGTTTCCTCTTCATATATGCAATGATACCATCCTCCCCTGTTACAAACAAGTCATCTACATAGAATAGAAGTATCACTGGATTTTCCACTTCAACCTTGTAGTAAAAGTTGGAATCTGCTTTACTTTTGGTAAATCCCAAGCTCATCAAGAAATTATCCATCATGTCGTACCACATCCTGGGTTCCTGTTTCAATCCGTACAAGGCCTTCTTCAATTTGCACACATGAGTCTACCTGTCATGTGTCTCAAATCCGAGTGGCTACTCCACGTACACTTTTTCCTCTACTACACCATTCAAGAACGTTGTCTTAACATCCATCTGATGTACCTTCCACTTCATTACTGTAGCCAATGCAAGTACTGATATGATGGAAGTTGTTTTAGAAATTTCTCCCTGCGGATAAGAAGAAACTCTCCTAGGCTAGACTAGGATGTGACTAGTTCTAATCTAGGACAATTGAGAAACAAATGCTACCTTGAGTCCTAAACTAAGATTTACAACAAGATTGAATGCATTCAGAAGAGATGAAATATATAACTCACCTTTCGATTTGACATTCGTCCTGCTTTTAGCTCTTGATCCCGAAGCTCCCGAATAGAACCTGTTAATATCAAACAAAGGATAAGCACACAATATTCCAAACACCTTGAAGTAAAGGTTAAGTTCAAATCTAAACTAGATACATTTCATGTCAAAGATTCACACACAATACACATGAAATGGGAAAACAAGACAAGTTATCTTATTAAGAAGCTTGAAAAGTAATTACATAGGTTGCTTGATGCCCAAGGCAACTCCAGGTCTAAGTCTTCTCTCCTCTAGCTATCTTTGAAAATCTCCTAAGACCATAGGTTGGATGCCCCAAGTGGTTCCCCCTTGGCTCATTGAAGGCCTCTCTTTTATAGCACTTGGAAGAGTTAACCATAAGGAGAGGAAGGTGGATCTAGTGAGGGTTTAGTGGATCAACCATACTAAACAGAGAGGAGAGGTTGGGATCGAATCAGGGTGCCAATCCCAAGGTAATCTCTCGAAAGGTGGAGATCCAAAATCCAAGGAAAAGGGATAATTAAGGATTTTCGCGCCCCAAACACTGAGCATAACACAAAAATTTGATGATTTTTTGCGGGGCAGAGGTTATGCAGAGCGCGAAAAAGGGAGGTTTTCATGGGCTGATAGGTATGCAGGGCACAAAAATTAAGGTAAACAAGGGTCTAGAAGGTGACACGTGGCTTGGTAAGTTATTTCTCGATCATCAAGAGGTGAATTTATCTCCAAGGTGTCTAGATGAGACCTAGGAGAGTGTCAACAACACATAACATTCATTAGGGAGAAATGTCGCTAGGTCACATGGTACAAAGATGTGACACTAGACTTCGAAGTGTAACTTTGAGGTATAACAGATGCCCCCTAAAGTGTGAGGTCAGAAGAAACTGATGGTCGAAATACTTTACAAATAAATTGCGCGGAGATAGCATCGAGGGAGTCGGAGACGAGCTACAAGGAAACAAGATGTCAAATACCACCGAGGCGGGCATACCCATGCTCAGAACAACTGACTCAAAGCATGGCTGCCGAACAATACACTACAGATCCATGAGAACTAAGATGATATAGACTGCGGACAAATCATGGCTACTATGAACAATTGTAGATCCATGAGACGACAATAGCACAACCACGACCAATACAATAGTGGATCTGTGTGACAATACAATACTGAGGTTATCAACATGATGTGTATGTGGAGACCTACTCAATAATCGCCATCGCAACCTGGACGGGGAAACAATATCAGGAATTTCTAGGGTCTTCTACCTGAGCGCCCAAACGATACGAATCTAACCATGTGATTACAATGTTTTGAAGTCGAACATGGAAAAAACTACTTGATTACCAGCCAATGATGTAAGTTATTAACAAGTACGATGGAAATCGCCAATGATGACAATGATCCCCAAGGTATCTCTAGTACATCTCAACGAAATGTGAATAGATGAGTTGACGTCGAACACTCGTGAGATCATTCGATCAAAGGTCAATGATGAAAACCTAATGTCGAATGCAAGGAAACCTGCCATTCAGGCATGCAGGTACCAAGGTACTAAATGTTGATCCCTAAGCCTAATTCCTGGATAGTGAGTTGATGTCGATAGGAATAGACTCGTTGAAGACGGGCCATAATGAATCCCACATCATTGACACGAAATCGCCAGGAGAGAGAGATGTGAAGCAATGGTTTGAAAGGATATGTACTGACACAATGGAAGGTTTGACATGATGGATGACTCGAAGCAACGCTGATCCTTTGAACATATAATGACATGAAGAAGAACTCGGAAGCAGGGATTATAGATAGCAAAGAACAACCACAATTCAAGTGGACTCATGGCCAAAGAGACGACTCGGGACTATGATTATAACTCAGCAGGAAGGAGTGAATACCCAAAATAAGACAAGGTGTGGATGCATGCCATGTTCAAAGCTGACGACTTCAAGCTTCCAGAAAGGGTAAACTTGACTCATTTCCAATTTTTCCCCCATCATAAATGACGAGTACCTCTTTGTTGTTTTACGAGCTTGAAGAGGATAACAGATGCTCGGTATAGCTCATCTGACAGATGAGTCTGATCTCACATGTTTTATGAACCTGAGAAAGGAGGGGTTCGTCCCAATAAGGGCCCTTCTATGTTGAATTTTAACGAGTCCTAAGAAGGAAAACTCGGCAGTTTTTCATGTTTAGAGAGTCTGAAATAACTTAAAGAAGACTCCAAAATGTACTTTTTCATAAAATTAGTCTCCTAGACCCGAAAAAAGTGTAAAACAATTTTTAAGAGAACTCTCCCAGTCAAAGGTTGACTGAGGTATACCTTTCTTGTAAATAGTCTATACGGGCCGAAAAAGGGGTAACCTATCACCGAATAGACGTCCTTTCAGATACTTTTACAAGTGTGAAAGAGACAAGTGCACTTGGCGATCTTTTCATAATGAGGGAGCCCGAAAAGAGCTTAAAGGGAACTCCAAAGGTCCGTTTTCGTAACGTTTAATCATATTGGTCCGAAAAACGAATAAAATGATACCAAAATGATA
Organism: Larix kaempferi; assembly: GCA_027924585.1. Classification (NCBI taxonomy): domain Eukaryota; kingdom Viridiplantae; phylum Streptophyta; class Pinopsida; order Pinales; family Pinaceae; genus Larix; species Larix kaempferi. The sequence continues at coordinate 11,881,676 of BSBM01000088.1, read as the reverse complement.
CTTTCCTCATCGTTTTACGAGCACGAGTAAAGTCAACTAAGCTCAACACCGGTTTTCTTAAGTTTGACAAGCACAACACAGGTGTGAAAAGGCACTTGGAATCTTTTTCAGGTTTAGGTCCGGAGCACGAAAAAGATAAAGTCAGCTTGAGCAAAGATCAAAAAGTGTCATACCACCAGTGTGAACAGTGTATGAGATCCTGTTAAAAATCAGTTAAGAAACCTTGGAAAAAGGACATCAGTAATTAAAATATATGAAGAATATGACCTAAAAGGGTTTTTAAAATAAAATAATAAGTAAAAATAGCCATGTAACTTGTACAAATAGAAGGTAAAAGAGAAACTTACCATTTTAATGTAGCCATTTTTACTCATAGAGGGATTTTCAGCTATTGAAGGGCAAATCTTCAAGCGACGATATCCGGAGATCCAGGGCACCGTTTCGACCATCGTCTGCACCAGGTAGAAGCTCCTGAGCCCTTCTTTCATTTCATAGTTTTATTTCTTGATTTCATGGGAAAAAAATTATTATTGAGGAACCTTTAAGGAAAAATTTTCGCCCTCGAAAATTTTCGCGGCCTCTCTATATCAAGAGGCACAAAAATTTCATGATTTTCACATTTCTACCTTGAGGGGGGCGCGAAAATTTACAGTTTTTCGTGTTTCCCATGTGTGCCCAGGCGCGGAAAATGCGCAGAGTAGAAAAAATTTCAAAGTGGTTTCTCATGTTTGGCACAAAATCAGATTTTTATCTTCTCATGGATGTTTTGTTTGGCAATTTGCAGGAGTTTGCAGCTTATTCAAGAGAAGATGATTGAGTGGAAAGAGAGAGAGCACGAAGATGATGATAGGGTGGCCCTACATGATCAGGTCACATTAACTGTGCTTCGATAATGTGGTTTACTAAAGTTTTCAAAACAAGGGGGATCTGCAAGCAAGGCAAGCTTCTTAACTACATAATCCAAATGTGGGATAACGATATTCGAGCTTTCTGTAATGGGGAACATACTCTCGAGATAGAGCTCGAGGACATTTAATTCTTGACCAACCTCTGTAAGAGGGGGGAAAGGGTCAACCTATCTGCACACGGGGCCTTATAAGAGAGCACAAACGAGTATATCGCTTGTTACTGCAGACAGGGTTCCCGTAAGACAAGCGGAAAAGTGCCCATCAAAGATGTGATAGAACTCCCATTGAGAACCTTGTTGTATACCATCGCATGCATAGCGGGTAGTGTGGGTACCCACCATGCAACATGGGGACATATGACTTGTGTAGTAGAGTGTATGGCACCGACGTTGTTCAACTGGTGTGAAGGGGTCCTAGTCAACCTCAAGGATCAGGTCACCAAATGCAGGAATGGGGATATCCATCAGTTTGGGTACGGGAGCATCCTGGTTACATTTTTCCTGGAGAGGGTACCTCTATTACGCCCTCAGATAGATAGGCCCATATGTAATGCATCCGAGCCTCGGATGGGGAGGTGGAGAAACTATGCCGGACGGCTCGGCGGGCCACAGGTCTTAGCTTTTGGCGAGGACTTTTTCTCGTGGCTCGAGGAGAAAATCATCATGATCGAGGACTATCCCTATGAAGGGGTGGATTTCCATGAGGATATTGACTTGGCACTTCCCGAGGATGAGGATTGGGGTGACTCAGGTATGTGACCTTCACAGTTGTGTTTTTGGTATTTTTTATAATATATGATTTTTTTGTGATTTTTCAATGCATGGAAAGATCTAACGTATGTACATGTTCATGCCACAGGTCGCAGACCGAGGAGGCCGGAGGGCTATTCATCGCTACACCTAGGAGGTATTCAACATCACGCTATCAATGAGGATTAGGAGGAGGAGGAAGAAGAAAGAGGTATTTGTGATGTAGAGCGGAACCTTCAGGATTAGACTATGCGTGTTCATGCAATGAGGATGGATGATATCCCACTCCATATCTAGAGACATATTGTAAGTGTGTCAAGGCGTATCAGCTGACTACTTCACTAGCTGGCTAGATCAGTGGTGTGCTACCATGAGCAGCGTGAGGATGATGACTATCATTTAGATAGCAGTGTTTGTTTTCAGTGGCATGTACACGATATGTAGGCTCAAGGGCCAATTTTTGTATGGGACCTGATCCCAAATTTTGTCTTTGGACGCATCTTATTATATGTATTCAGAAAAAACATTTGGATGTGATATTGATACATATGGATCTATTTCTATGGTTTTCTTATTTACAGTGACTTGTGTGTTTGTTTATGATTTGTTTTATGTATGAGATAGATGCCAATCCAATATATAATTATCCAACAAATCAGTTATCATATTGAGTTATCTCGGTATATGTTGATATTGAATGAAATCAAATGATCATTCCAAGAGGCGTACCCTTCTGAATAATCGAAGTGAAGTAGGCCCGCGGACAGTGTAGACACGATTCAAATGGGATACCACGAGTTGGGAATCCAGGTAGACTGAAAAGGTGTGGATCCCAAGATAAGTGACTTCAGTCAGGAGTCTGATGACTGCATGGTACTCTGCAAAATTTTTGGTTGCAGGACCCAAGCAGATGCCACCCGAGGATATCAACTTGCCGGCAAGGTAATAGAGCACCCATTCTGCGGAAGCAATGTTCTGGGTATGTCGGCTAGCACCATCTGCAAACCCATAGTAAGCTGACATTTGCGCATAGAAGCACAAGTCAGGTTCAAACGAAGGTAAACGAAATCAAATACATACACACACAAACAAATGAAAAAACAAGCTAAGTACATTATGTACAATGTGTCTCACGCAAGATAACCCTATGCATAGAACCGTTTGAGGTACATCCCATTGCGGGGTCGTGCCAAGGGTGTGCCATCACGGTCGATGAGATCGTAAGCTCCTTTCTCCAATACTCACTTCACGACATAGGGACCGTACCACATAGATTCCATTTTTCCTTTACCTAACTTATCGTGCATTTGGTCGTAGGTAAGGACTAAGTCCCCTTCATTGAAGATCTGAGGTTGGACGGATTTGTCATTTTGGGCCTTAACGCATTTTTTATGAGCTTCATTCACTAATGCGGCGTCGTGATGGGTTTCATATAGCTTGGCTAGATATAAGAACCATTCCTCCTCGGAGGTCGTATTGGGAAGTAACTCAATGGCTAGTTTGGTAAGATATCCTCCAATCCATACACCAGTTGAAATGGCATAAAGTCGATTTCATTTTTTACTAAGGTTCGATAGGCCCAGAGAGCAGAAAACAGAGCTAGGTGCCAATTGGACTTGTGAGTACCTATAGTGCGTTGGATCATTCGCTTCAAGACCTTATTTATGGCCTCTACTTGACTGTTCGCCTGTGTGTAATATGAGGATGAGTTTTCATGACAAAAACCCAACTTGGCACTTAGCTCGTCAATCATATGGTTCCTAAAATGGGAACCATGATCGGTTATGATAGCCTGAGGAACACCAAACCTAGCAATGATATGGTTGAATATGAAGAGTGCAGATTTTTTTTCGTCCTCTGCATAAGTAGGCATTGCTTTAGCCCATTTAGTAAACTAATCCACGGCTACTATGACATAGCCATGCCCCCCGGCTGAACTAGGCATACAATGCATAAAATCGATACCCCATTTTTCAAAGGGGCCGACAAAAATAACAGGATGGAGTGGAGCAGGATGTGATCAATTCTTGCTATGGAAGAATTGGCAGGGAGGACATTTCTTGACCGTCTCAATACAATCTTCGAATATTGTGGGCCAGAAGTATCCTGCGCGCAAGATTTTCTGGGCTATAGCTGTTAACACCTAAAAAGTGCTCACTCGCTCATTTCCTTATTCACATGACCCATTTATCCACTTTTCCACCATCTGATCCTCTGAAGCCAACAAAAGGTCACCAAAAGACCTTAGTACACCCCTTTTCCCACTCAAAAAGATTATTTTTCCTAAAAAAACATTAAAAAAAAACCCTAAAAAAGGGTCCAAAATTCCCAAAAATATTAAAAAGGGAATAAAAAGATTAATTTTATTCAAAAAAAAAGGAAAAATGAGGGAAAAGTACCTAAACCATGTTGGTCAATACCATTGGTTTCCACAAAACCACAAATGGTATTCCCCACCACCAAAACCTATAAAAAGGTGGTAGGGGCTCCTCATTTCACATCCATCCATATTCCTATCCTCATGCTGCCAAAATCTCCCTTGAGTTTTTGGCCATTGTAGCAACCTTGGAGAAAAGACCCATTGGAGTTTGGAGCTGCTCATCCTTGGAGCTTCTCAACTATCTTCTTCACTTGGAGGTATTATTATCGCAAGTACTTGCTTGCCCCCATTTTAATACAAAATTATTTCTTATATTTCTTGTTCTTGTTTTTTAATTCAAAGATGCACATGCTAGTTTAGTTTTAGTTTAGATTTAGTTTATTGTTTTTGCTTAATATTGAGGCTGCTGCTACTAGTTATCAGGTGCCCATAGCACTAAGGTTGGTTGCAAAACCAAGCCAACAGTTTTTGGCGACTCCTCTGCTTTTCGAATCTTTAGATCTCACTTTTTCTTTAGATCTTACTTTTTGATAGTATTAGTTAGTTTAATTCATAGATCTGCCACCCTAGACAGCAGATCCATTGCTGTTATAGGTCTTGGCCCATTTTTTAGCCATTAACAGCCCAAAATTCTCAATTTTTGAGTTCGTTTTTCGGCGTCCGCGTACGGCTTTCGCCTCGCGGCTTTTTTCCCAACAGTCGCGCGGCTCATCGCGACTGCACGGCACTTTTCCTTGCAGTTCACCGCGGCTTCGCGGCCATTTAGCACGCTGCACATCGCGGCTTCGCGGACATTTTTCGCGCTGCACATCGCGACTGTGTGACGAAATCCCACGCGGTCCATCGTGGCTTCGCGGCCGAAACCCGCGTTGCCCATCGCGACTGTGTGACAGAAACCCGCGCGGTCCATCGCGGCTGTTCTGTCAAAACCCGCGATGCCAATTTTTTCATTCGGTCGATCCGTTTAAAAAATTAATTTTTTACTGTTTTTTATGCCCACATAGCACATTTTACAATACTAAGATTCCAGCATTGTTTACAGCCATAGGAAAATTTTACTATTTAGAATGCACATGTGAAAAAGTCTTTTTAAAAATTTTCAGAAATTGAAAGAAGGATTTATTTTGCATTTTATCTAGATTAAAAAAAATTTGCTATTTGCTTCTTTAATATTTTGCCCATAGCAATTTTTGAAAAAGAAATCCATTTATTTCTTAAAGAAGTTATATTATTTGCTTTCCTATTTCAAAAGATCCTTTGTTTTTTGAATAGTCTTTGCAAAGCATTTAATTTCCATTTATTGAAAAAGTCATATTATTTGCTTTTCTATTTTCAAAAGATCCTTTGTTTTTTGAATATTTTCTGCAAAGCATTTACTTTTTTCAATTTCAGTTTAAAATATCACACGTGCACCCACTCAAACACATAATTTAAACTGAGCCTTAAAACTTACCCTAACTTCAACCCACTTTTAACTCCACTTGGGGAACACTAAAAGAACTTTGTAGCTAGGTAGTATTGAGGGGATAGGTGTTCCAATAACACCCCTCAGTTATTACATCTGAGACATAGTTGTTGTCCATTAGGGAACCAAAATCTCCCAGTATTTATTGGCACGGTCACAACCGGTTTATGGGAAGGCCTCTCCCCTAGGAGGGTTGAAGTCGTGAGGATGGTTCCGGAAGCCTGAGTGGAATACCAAAATCCATTCAGTAACCGAAGGGCTACCATTCGCAGTTCTCGGGATATCTCTGTATGGGGGTATTGCGGTAAAAGGACCAAACGGCAGATTTACCTTTTCTCGACGTGTCATGAACGGAGTATCCTAGTAGCCATTCTTTAGGATTGATTACCCGGTGTCCCTCCCGGTAGGGGGATATCTAGCCGTTGACTCAACACTCAATATTGTCTGACTTGGATTTCATCACCTTGCAAAGAATATAGTTTGTTGATTCACAATACTTTTGGTTAGGTGTTTGCATGATACAATCCACCTTTGGTCTAGTTACACCTATTTTTTCTAGAAGCGGTTTGCATGTTGGTACTCTGACCATTTTTTGCATCCCTCCACTTATTATAGCACAGCTGCTATAATAAGTGCTTTTTGAGGTTGATTTTTTGGCCTGAGAGCCTTCATTTTCACTCCCCTTCTTGCACCCTTGGTTGCATTAGGGTTTTGAGTTTTTTATTACCATTTTACACATAAGATTTTTCCACAAAAAACTTATTTCTCACCATTGAGAATTTTAGACGCTCTCGTCGTCTTCAGGGCGAACTCCCAGAGTTCAGTCTACTTGGCTCACCACGTCACCGACGTCGAGCCTTATCCCTTGACTCGACACATCGTCGGTCAAACAGACAGTCATCCGATTCTGACACGCCTCACTTCACATTTGATTTAGAGGCAGAATCTGAAAACCCTACCGAGTTGTTACCAACCAACCCCATGGCTGGGACACAATTCGACCCACTTTTTACCAGCACCATAGGTGAGACATCCACAGACCCTTCTACTGCGGTGCCATCCATGGCAACCACCACCCCCCTAGGTATGCCTAATATGGTGGACACTCCACATTTAGGAATGCCCAACACAGGGCCACCTCCTGTTATAGGAATTCCCAACACAGGGCCACCACCTGTTATGGGTATGCCCAACATAGGGGTCACACCCCCTCTGATTACCACAACCCAGATTCCAGGAATCACCACTACTATTCCTAACCCTAGTGTAACCCATGTTGCACTTGGAAGCGCTGGCCCATACCAGACCACACCTATTGGAGGACACATACCTTCAATACCTAGCATACCTTCAGGCGCTACTGGACCCCTACATCACACCACCATGACTAGGCATGTCCCAGTCCCAGTCACTACATCTGCTAGCTTACCGTACATGGTGAGTCTGAACTTACCAGACTTAGCCAGGCTCACCAATGATCCTATCAGACATGATCCTGCGTGGCCTCAAATGCCCACCAAACTCCCCTCCGACATCCCTAAGTTTGAGGGCAAGGCAGGTGAGGACCCACATAACCATATCATGTCCTTCCATCTATGGTGTTCCTCCAACTCCATAGTGGATGACTCAGTCCGCCTCCGTCTGTTACAGCGCACCTTCACTGGCTCTGCAGCTAAGTGGTATATCGAGCAGCCCCATGGGACGCATGCCACCTTTACCTCCCTTGCCTCGACCTTCCTGCAGTTCTTCCAGTTACCTGTCCGCTATGATGCGGGAGTTGAGATCCTACTATCTTGCAGATAGAACACGGCCACCCACATCACTGACCACATTCATGAGTGGCGTCGACGCCGAAGCCTCTGCAAAATCAAACTGAACGACCGTATATTTTTGGATTGGTTTCTCAAATCACTCCTACCCCTCATAGCTAAGGATGTAGCTTCTGAACGACCCAGTCGGAAGAAGAAGCCATTCTAAAAGCCCAGTAGTTTGATCTGATCTACGCCCAGTGTGGCTACCTGTATACCATTTTACCTGACGCTCCCCGCAGTGATTCCTCCCAGACTGACGCGCTAGGGGCATCCCACGCCGCCGATGGAATCATTGGACAAGTTGCGTCCCACAACCAACCATTTTCCATTATGCGCAATAATAACGACCCCGATCTTTTGCGGGCCACATCTCACTCTGGAGCTACAACTTCGTATGCTCCCATGGCCCACTCCCACCACATTCATGGACCCCCATGTCCACCACAATGTTATGGTCATGAAATTTCAGCCTATCCACCTCTGGTTGCACCCCCTACGTATTACCATCAACAGGCCACACATGATCCTGTTCACTCACAAGCCCCAACGGCTTATTTCCCACCACAGGTAGTCCTTGCTGCTCCTCCCAACCGCAATCCGGATCGGAATCCCAAGCAGCCTAAAAATAACAACCTCAGAACAAACCACCCTTGTTCTATCTGCGGGGTCTATGGTCATTACACCCATTCTTGCCCACATTTGGAGCGAGCTCGGCAACTCTGGACCGACGATGCCCATCGTCAAGGGCAAGCGGCTCCTCAACCGCCACCCAACCCTCCACCACCTCAACATCAACCTTTGGTGCTACAAAAACCCTTTCCAAACCAAGGTGTAGTGAACACTCAGCCGTTAGCTCCCCCTCAGGGCAACGTGCCACCACAACAGATCACTTATGCAGCCCCTGATCAACCCATGTTCGATTCAGGTACCCACCACTTGTTGATGATGTTAACCGCCGATGCCAACCTCCAAACCCGTCGGAACCAATATGGCTCCACCTCTGAAGCCCCTCCCATCGACAAGAACACTAACGTTCATCCCACAGATCAGACGTTACGTATACCTCCGGCTCCACTCGATGGCGCTTCTAAAGCACCTCGCTTCCCACTTCGTCGCATCAACAATAATCCCAATGCTCATGCTGCGTCAAACTACAACATTGTAGATGACTTAGCCCAGTCTCCTGCAGCCATGTCTGCTTTAGAGGTCTTAAAAAACTTTCCTTCATAGCGCAAGACTTTGCTCTCTGCCATTGGCGCTATTGACCCCAATGATTCACAGCTGATCGCATTCGATTCAGACTAGTCCGAACCACGCTTACCATCTACTTTAGCGTTCCAAGTTTTTGTTTCCGTTCGGAATCTTGTCATCCATCGATGCATTATCGATGAAGGGGCCTCTACATGCGTCATGTCGACATTCGTTTGGCAGAAGTTGGGATCCCCTACTCTCCAGCAGTCCACCACTGCATTGCGAGCCTACGACGGCCGTTCGGCTCAACCCCAAGGTCTTTTAGCTAATGTCCCCGTCCAGCTGGCGGGTAAAACCGTGCTCATTGACATTGAGGTCATCAATGCCCAACTCGACTATAACCTCTTAATTGGTCGCAGCTACATGTATGCCATGCGGGCGGTTGCCTCATCTGTTTTCCGTACTATGATGTTCCCCCATGAGGGACGCGTGGTCAAGGTCGACCAACTCACCTATTACGACCCCAAGGCCCCCGCCACACCCTAAAATGTTCTCCCCATGGTTGAACAACCTGTTTGTGGTGCAACTGCCTCGTTCGTTTCCTCAGTAGGACCCGGACTTTACTTCGAGGCGCCGATGACTTCTACATTCCAATCTATTCCACCACCGTCACCAGAAACCCATGTCGCTGACCTCTGTACTCTTTCACAGAATACACAAACACCCAGTAATCAGCCACCCCTGTTCCCTAAACCACCATTGGTTCCTAGTCACATCGGTGTTACACCCATCCACACAATCCCCTTTCTATTCCCTCCCTCGGGTGTAGTAAGTGCTCCGGTTATGGCTACCCTTAGTCTACCTGGGTTAACATTGGGATTACCCGTGTGGTATATTTCGCCTCCCGTTCCCCCACCGACACCAAATGTCATCCTACAACCGATGCAACCCGTTGTCACTTCTACCCAACCACCTCCCGGTATCACTACTCCTTCGTCATCGACGAATCCCCCTCCACTCATCAGGCCCACTGGGGGCAGAGGCCCACAACCATACACTGCGGTACCCCCACCCAAGGCAGTTAAACCTCCCCCCGTATTTTGTGCTCCTCCAAAATGCTCATTGTGTGATGAGTTAGGCCATCCAACCCATCAGTGTCCACAGTTACCTGCATTACAGGAACACATGCAAATGCTTGATGACGACCCCAACATCCCGGTTGTCAAAATCGACCCAAACACCAAGCCTCGTGATAAATCACTGCGTACCAACCACCCTTGTGCGATATGCGGTATTTACGGCCATTACTCACATCACTGTCCTGATATCCCAGATTACAGAGCAGCTCTCTACGAGATGAATAATTTGGACCTTGAGACGGTGCCCCCCACAATTGAGGAAATTCATCCCCCACCATCTTCCTCCTTCGAATAAATTAACACCATTTACACGGTTTCCACTGGATACCCCTCTGTCCTGTCGGCCCCTTCCATTGATCCCTTTGACACACATGTTCAACCCTTTCAAATCGACGAGGAAACCACATGTCCACAACATGGGGGCAAGACCAAAACCTTTCCTACTCATCATCATCGTGATTCTCGTCGGAGATACTGGGGGCATCCACCCCACAAAGGGAATCCCCCATCATCATATCATCACTTCAGTATGCCACCACAGCCCACAGCCTCATGGTATAACACCCCGCCAGCAGTTGCTAAATGCCCTATTGATCTCTCTCTGAGACAACATCTGCACCACATTGACACCTCTGAGTTAAGGGGCATAATAGATTACCTCGACCCTGGGATAGGGGGCATGATCAATCATTTTGAACCTTCCCCATCATCTCTATCTCAACACCTCAATGAACCCATCGTTCAAACCAACACATATGTGATCCACAATCACAAACCCCATGCACATAGCATGGGGGCAGGTCATTAACCCTGCTGACTTCTTCACATGCGTGATCTCAACCATTTTTTGAGGTCACATATCACTTGTATATTCGATTTGATTTGATACACCTAGTATTCTCCCCCTGCGAGTCATCATTTCTCCCCACCACAGCATCCTTGGCTTGGTGGGCTCACCTTTATTTGTAGCCATTTTTTAACCTAGTTATTTGCTTTGACCATTCCGGAGTCCTTATGACCTCCATTGTTCGCACCATTTGCACCGCCGGATTCATATTTCCGTGCCCGTGATGATGCTTGAGATCATTTCTCGCTCTCACACCCAGATTTTTTGGGCATTTTTACCATGCCCCCTCATTGCCTCGGTTTGCGTGCCACATCGGCCGTCGTCCATTTTTGACGAGTCTTATATCGCCGAATTCAGTTTTCCGCGCTTGTGATGATGCTTGAGATCATTTCTCGCTCTCACGCCCAGATTTTTCAGGCATTTTTCCCATGCCCCCTTGTCGCCTCGATTCGCGTGACACATCGGCCGTCGTCCGTTTTTTACGAGTCTTATATCGTCGGATTCAGTTTTCCGCACTCACGATGATGCTTGAGACCTTTTCTCTCTCTCGTCCATCCCTTTTTGTTTGGTATAATTTTATCCCTTTTTCGGGCCGAGCAATCCCTTTTACGAAAAAGGCACTTAGGGAGTTTCTGTTAAGCTCTTTTCTGACTCCTAAAATAATGAAAAGATCATCGAGCAACCTTGCTTCCTTTCATGCTCGCTAAACGTATCTGAAAGGGTGTCTACCTGGTATAAGTTTACCCCTTTTCCGGACCTTGTAGACTAATTACGAAAAAGGAATACTCTAGTCACATCGGCCAGAAGAGTTCTCCATTTGCATCATTTTATGCTTTTTTGGGCCTTGGAGACTAACTCACAAAAAAGAACACCAATGGAGTCCACTTACCGCTTTCAAACTCTCTAAACATGAAAGCGACCACGAGCAGTCACCATCCTGGGCTCGTAAAACCAACAGGATAGTAATCATAACCACTGCAGAGTCTTCTTATCGTTTTCAGACTCCTTAAAAATGAAAGCACCAATGAGCACGAACAGTCCTGGGCTCACAAAATCCACAGGACAGTACCATTTCAGAGCACACTTTTATCCCTTCTTGGAGCTCATTAAAACTACGAAGAAGGACCTAATGGTGCTTCTCGGTGCCACAACAGATCACGTCTACTCATATAGCAGCTTCCCCATTTTGGTCGCCTTTGTTCAGAGTATTCTGCAGTATGTCACCCTGAGAATCCCTCGACAGCACCCATCAGCTTGACCCCCCCCAGATTCAATACATACCCTTAAGTCCCTAAAAGCTATGATCCCCACACCTATAAGTCAGTTCCCTACGCTGCCAGGTCAACCATGTCATCATGCTCTGAACAAAGGAAGTTTGAGTCTACCCACTATATGACCCCAGTTACTTCCCATCCCCACAAGTATGTCAGTCCTACCATCAGTACTACCACACTTCAGTTCTACACCTCGCGCTCCTATCAAGGAAACATCATTTCCTTGTTAGTTGCTGGTCTCCCTCTGTCGACGACAACCAAATTTATTCCATAGGATAGACCTAGAGGTCCCTGTGTCTTGGACTCATCACCATTTATGATGAGTGCCTACGAATCATTTCGAGAAGAGTCCTCAGTGCTTCTCCAAATGATTGTTTCTCACATGCTCGACTTCAACACCTTGATCGCATCGTTGAGACTCGCACAGGGTATTGGTCCTTTCATTTATTATTCGAAGACCCCGGATACCTCCTGACTCTTCCACATTCGAGAGTCTACATATGGAAACAACTAGTTACATTTTTTCGATAGATATCCGGGTTGCGCATGGCGACAGTATTCAGATGTACCCCAGTTTTCTACTCCCTCGAGTATATAGTTACATGTACATGTACTTCTCAAAGATGACTCTCAGTCATTGAGTCCCTACAGATGTTGGACACCTTCAGTTTTAGCAGTTCATCAACCCTTCTGAGACCTTCGTCAGAACGGTTGTTGCTATATTCCAGTGTATTAGTTATTGAGATCAGTCATGATATGATCATGAGTACATCCCAAAATGATGTCCCCTCTGGACCCTTATGATGTACCAGCAGATTTTTTATGTATTTTCCCACGTCCCCCTTCTTGGGACTAATTGTTTATATATGTCTTGATACGAGCATGGGTATGCCCGCCTCGTCCATTATCAGGATTATTCCTCATTCATATTGAGGCCATTTAATATTGTTTATTATTTGCAGTCTCCAAGGGCCGCGGATCCAGTCTCCAATCGGTCTCTTCTCCTCCCCAAAACCCCAGAAAAAAGACAAAAGAACTATGATGTCTATCGGCCATACGATGAGCTCCTGCCCTCACACATCAGGGGGCAATCTGTTAACACCTAAAAAGTGCTCACTCACTCATTTCCTTATTCACATGACCCATTTGTCCATTTTTCCACCATCTGAGCCTCTGAAGCCAACAGAAGGTCACCAAAAGACCTTAGTACACCCATTTTCCCACTCAAAAAGATTATTTTTCCTAAAAAAACATAAAAAAAACCCTCAAAAAGGGTCCAAAATTCCAAAAAATATTAAAAAGAGAATAAAAAGATTAATTGTATTCAAAAAAAAGGAAAAATGAGGGAAAAGTACCTAAACCATGTTGGTCAATACCATTGGTTTCCACAAAACCACAAATGGTATTCCCCACCACCAAAACCTATAAAAAGGTGGTAGGGGCTCCTCATTTCGCATCCATCCATATTCCTATCCTCATGCTGCCAAAATCTCCCTTGAGTTTTTGGCCATTGTAGCAACCTTGGAGAAAATACCCATTGGAGTTTGGAGCTGCTCATCCTTGGAGCTTCTCAACTATCTTCTTCACTTGGAGGTATTGTTATTGCAAGCACTTGCTTGCCCCCATTTTAATACAAAATTATTTCTTATATTTCTTGTTCTTGTTTTTTAATTCAAAGATGCACATGCTAGTTTAGTTTTAATTTAGACTTAGTTTATTGTTTTTGCTTAATATTGAGACTGCTGCTACTAGTTAGCAGGTGCCCATAGCACTAAGCTTGGTTGCAAAACCAAGCCAACAGTATCCGTCCCAGAAAGGTGACCACCACATGCTCCGGAGTGGTAGTCATTAAGGACGTGTTCATCCTTGTCTAGAGTGAGACAACGTCGGAGAATATAGTCAACACCATGGCAATAAAGGGTATCGCTAATGATCAAGTAGTACTTGGTGTGATGTGTGATATGGCGACGTTCATCTCGATTGAGGTCGGGCCAAAAACGTTGTGTTTGGAGATACAACATGATATCTCCATACCAAGGATCAGACCTGCGAATGAGAAACAACGATTCATCAGGGAGAGAATCGATGGGATCAGCTTGGTCAGTGGCACGGGTCAATGCACATATAAGCTCGGCGAAAACTAAGGATTTCTTTGCTTTTTCCTTGGAAAATTCCAAGTCAAATTCTTGGAGAACTACAATCCATCGGGAGTATTTCCCCCCTAGCACTTGATGTGTTAGGATATAATACATGGGATTGAAGTATGCAATTACAGTAGTCTTCCGGAGTAGTATGTAATGGCGGAATCTCTAGATAGGAAATATTGTAGCCAGAGCCAGTTTCTCCACACGTGAGTAGCGGGTTTCAAAGTCTAAAAGACTCTTACTAAGATAATAAATCACATGTTCATTACCGTTGTCATCTTCCTGCACCAACACTATGCCAATGGTGGTGAGGGAAGCGGAGAGATATAGAATAAAGTCCCGTGTATAGTTGGGGGGTTGAATGACGGGAGTGTTAGTGAGGGCCTTCTTTAGATTGTCAAATGACCATTGGGATTCGTCGTCCCAAAAGAATGGGACATCTTTCTTCAGAAGCCTCATGTAGCCCTTCGTTATCTCGGAAAAATTGCAGACAAAGCGATGTAAAAATTTTGCATGCCCTTGCAAACTCTGGAGTTCTGTGATGTTGGTGGGCGAGGGTAGGGCTAGAATAGATTCTAGCTTTCCAGGGTATAGGCGTATGCCATCTTTGGAAATAATGAATCCCAACAGTCTGTCGACTTCTACACAAAACACGCATTTTTGTGGATTCAAACGTATGTTGTAATGGTGGCATTGTGAGAAAATGGCACTCAGATGATTTGGGTGATTCTCTCTCGTATCGGAATGAGCAGGTAGGTCATCCAAATACGGCTCTACAACATGTTTGATGTCATGAAATGCGTATGAAATAGCTCATTGAAAGGTAGCCCCGGCATTCTTGAGACCAAAGGGTAACTTGTGGTACGCAAAGGTCCCCCATGGGAAAATAAAGGTTGTCTTGTGTTGGTCGGACGGGAGTATCTATATCTGATTGTAGCCGAAGAAGCCATCCATAAATGAGAAGATGACACTCCCGGCACAATTATCAATAATCTGGTCGATGAAAGGCATGGGATAATTGTCCTTAGGACAAGACTTATTCAGATCTTTGTAATCGACATAGACCTTGATCATACCCTATTTCTTTGCGAGGGGAACGATGTTGGACACCCAGTCTGTCAATGGGACAGAATAGATGAACCCGGTACAAAGAAGTTTTTCAACTTCTGCTTTAATGGCAGTTGTTTTCTGGTGATGCACGGGCCGGAGTTTCTACCGGACTGGTCGGGCATTAGGATAGACTTGAATTTCATGGACCATGATGGACGGGTCTGTCCCTGGAATTTCTTCATATTTCCATGCAAAAATGTCGCGGAACTCTTTAAATAAGGTAGTGTAAAATTCTATCTTCGTAGGAGTACATGTTTTGCCTATATGGATGTGTTCCACGACACCAAGTTTCACAAATATGTCAATTGGGATGGTCTCCATGATGTTCGCTAAGTTCCTTTCAGATAATACGTCAAATGTATGGGCAGGAGTCTTAGTGTTGACATTATACAGTGAAATCGTGGATTCAGAGTCCGGTTCTATCACTCGAATTGTGGGGAAATATGATCGATGGTGGTAGTCTTCCCAAGGGGGTTCATCTAGATACATGATCTCCATAATAGACTCGTACGTAGGAAAAATCTGTGTAAGGGAGTCACTGAATGGTAAGGATGAGGGGATTTGAGACAATGGACCGGCCACCTGATGGTGGTTAAGTGTGTTGATCCAGTCGGGAGTCGAATGAATCACCTGATAGGTTGCAAGATTTTGGTTCAAAGGCATAGCATTGCCAAGGGTTTCAAACTCGAAGGGAATCGGTATTATCCAAGAGTCAGTAGATTCGTAGGGTGAAGATGTGCTTGTTGAAATCATGTTGATTGAAAATACTGGGGGTGGAACTTCCGGAAATACTCCTATGATGGAGGAGTCCTTCAAAAGACCAACACCAATGTCTTCAAAGTGAGGCGGGGAGTTTGTCAGCAATGGGACATTGTTGGTGGAATTCTAATGTATATCCGGAGTGCAAAAATCTAATTGGTCTATAGTGACGATCTTCCCTTGATGGGGGAATTGCACTAAGCGAAAAACAGAGGATGCTACGGTGGTCATGGCATAAAACCAATTGTGACCGAGTAAAAGATTGTAGTCTAACGGAGCATCCACGATTTCCACGTGAATAGACACAGTTTCCCCCCTAGCTCTATGGAAAGTGATGGGATGAGTCTGTACGGTTGAAAACCACGTCCATCAAATGCTTTTAATGTATTAGGAGATTGGGCCACTTCCAGAGAACCAATGGCTCTCCAACAGGTCAAAGACATAATCGAGGTGGAAGCACCTTCATCCAAAACGGTACGATGGATGTTGTTTC
Source organism: Larix kaempferi (assembly GCA_027924585.1). Classification (NCBI taxonomy): domain Eukaryota; kingdom Viridiplantae; phylum Streptophyta; class Pinopsida; order Pinales; family Pinaceae; genus Larix; species Larix kaempferi. The sequence goes on along the minus strand of BSBM01000088.1, from coordinate 11,865,406 downwards.
CACGGATCCGAGTATGGATCTGGAAGGATAACTGGTGGGAAAGCGTAGGATTGAAGTATTCCAGGTTAAACACAATTGTGTTGGAAGAGTCTGAATCAACAACTCCCAATGCTGATAATAAAGTTCTACGCTGTGTAGGACAGTGTTGGAGAACTTCGAGGGTCGACATGGAACATGGCGCCTGAGCCAAGTATTCAACGATGTTGTATTTCTAGGCTGTGTGCGCATTGGGATTGAATGTAGCCTTCCGAATGGTGGCCTTGGGTGGGCGCAACACAGTTTCAACAGCAAATCTCTCAATGTGGAGAGGACCATTGGGGGGAGGTGTCGAGGGAGATTCTTCTGAGGGAGACTTGCCTTGGGAAGTCTCAGTTTTGTTCATGCCTGGAGGATCATATGTCTTCGTACGTGTAGAGATGTGAACCGTCTCATTACTCATCATAAGGATATCGCAATTCGAGGACATTTCTGCTCGGGAAGGGTTGTTTTGGTTGCCCCCTTGAGGGGCTTCCTGTGTGACCATCTGTTGCTATTGATGGGGGAAAGGATCAGTTAACACTGTCGGGCAGGAAGGACCTTCTATGAATTTGTTGACTTCCTATTTGTAAGGACAGTCTCTAGTGTAATGATCTTCCTAACAGATGAGGCAGGGAAACTTCACTTTTCGTCTAGGCTTGTTATCATTGTTGGTCTATTGTGGTCTAGGATTTTCCTGCTGCGTAGCAGTTTTCTTAGATTTTCCTCTTTTTTTCTTCTTTTTTCCTCCGGATTGTTGTGAAGAGGACTGAACAGCGTTCACCTCGGAGGACTGAGCAGGAGAAGTAGAATTCTTGGGTGTGGCCTGAGTTAGAGATGGAGTAGTAGTAGTTTGTTTCCCACTCGATTTGATTTCAGGATGGGCCTTTATGAAACCGATGATACTGTCAATGGGGGGTTCAGTGGCGGGCTTGGATGGATCAGTGGTGATGCGAGAGGAGTGAGGAATAAGCTCGTATAATGTTCTGGATTGGGTATATACCAAATCCATATATTGAGCGTGAGAAATCACTTGTTCCTCCGTAACAGGTCTGCCCATAGCAATATCCCTAGCAATGGGGGGCAGAAATGATTTGGTGAACCAATCAGCCAATAATTGGTCCAGGATGGGTACCTTGATTCATCTTCGGTGTTGCCGCCACTCATGAATATGATCAGATATATGTGTGGCATTGGTTTGACGTAGCGAAGTCAACAGGTCTGTTCTAGTCTCGTATCGGATGGGGAGTTGGAATTGTGTCAAGAACTGCATGGCTAGGGTATTGAAATCTTGAAAGGAGTGTTGTGGTAGCTTGATATGCCATTTTGCTGTCATGCTGGTAAGCGTGCGCTGGAAGAGCCACAACCGAATGGAATCATTCATCAATGAGTTTGATGAACACCAGAGATGGAAAGTCATGACATGGTTCTTGGGTTATTCCCTGGGATTGGCATCGAACTTTGGGATGTCCGATGGTAGTTTGGTCGGGATGGGTGGCTAGTGTGTTTCATGCCATATTGGATCATTAATAAGTCTAGACAAATCAGGCAAATCTAACGTGGGAAAAAATGGAAGTTGTCGATTCTGGTGTAGTTCTAGTCTCCGGGAAGGTGATGCCTTCTGGCGTAACATCATGTGAAGTACTGAATTCAGAAGCTAACGTAGTGTCCACTATGGTGTGAATTTCTGGAACAACCGTGTGTTGTGGTACTGCATGAATCTCAGGTGTACTACGAGTTTCAGTGACTATAAGAGGTTCTAAGATTATGCGATGGTCTATGGGTATAGAAGCAACTGAATATGTTGTACTGGTAGATGGTGGAACAGTCCCCCGACCAGCTCCGTGGCCGGCAGGGATACATGAAGTAGGCGGCCTAGAAGTATGTGGTGGTGGGTCAGGGCTTCTCCCCTGTTGTCTCCATGATTTCCTTTGATCAACCATTGTCATAGGATTACAAGTTATGGGGACAGTCTCATGAAAAAAGAACTCAAAAACCCTAGAGCAACCGAGTGTGCAAAAGGGGAGCTAGGAAAAGACAAGGCTCGCAGGACAAAAAAGAAAGCTCAAAAAACTATACTGGGATTGGTGTCATAGTAAACGAGTTGAAACAAAAGTGGCCAGAATGCCAACAAGCAGCACTAAAAAAGAAAAAGACCCTCTAAAAAGGTGAAATAGCAAGCAAACTTCCTAACTAAGAGCTGGAGACATCAACAAATTGCATCCTTTGCAAGGTGATGAAATCCAAGTCGAACAATACGAAATGAGAGACCGAAGTGGAAGGATATCCCTCGACCGAAATGGATCCTGGGTAAAAGAGCCCTAGAAGAAAAGGCACTAGGCTACCTCGTTCATGACACATCAGGGAATGTTAACTGGCACTTATGTCTTTGATCCCAAGTATCACCTATATGGTAAATACAAGGAAGACAATTGATAGATGTCCTTAGGCACTAAGTGGAGTGCGGTATTCCACAAATTCCATCCGGAATCAATCCTTGCTTCTTACCCCCGAAAAAATGGGAGGCCCCCCACAAACTGGTCGATGACCGTGTCAACAAGTACAAGAGGATTTTAGTACCCTAGAGGACAACAACTATGTCTCGGATGAAAATGATAAGGTGGAATTATTTGGATGCCTATCCCCGGTGTCCTACCTAACTACCAAATTCTTTTTATCCTCAAGCGAGGTTAAAGTGTGTTGAGTTAGGGTGATGAATTTTAATGGTTGTATTACTCAATCGGGTGATGGAAGTGAAACTCGTGGTGTGATGACTAAATCAAACCATGCAAATGAGTATGAATCAAATAATCCTTTCCTTTCAATGAATTCTAGCTAAGGTAAGGAGAGAGTTCTTCGATCAAATGCAAACACAAACTTTTTCAATAAGATGAAAAAACCACTCAAAATTTTTCTTTTTTGAATATGCCAAACTAATGTCACTACTTTCAAGATAAATCTAATCTACAAATGATGCTACTTATAATGAGTATAACTATGTGACAAATAACAAATGAAGATATGCTTCCAAGTACAAAATATGGCTTTGATCTTTTCTAAAAAAAAGGGAAAGAGTGTCTCAAAAAGGTCTTTCAATATCAAGTTTGATGAAATAGATAGAAAGATGTATTCCAAAACAATATACTCTCTCAATAATGCAATCAAGGAATTTGAATATATATGCTCATAAGACCTTGACTATTTAATAAATGAACAATCCTTTTGCAAATGATGGTAAGGAGGCAAACAAACTAGTTATGATGTCACAAGAATCATAAAATCCAAGTTCAAACAGTAAATGAAACAAACCAAACACACTTGCAACTTTGCTACAGGATGTCAAGATGAATGTGCAAACAAGATACAGAAAATGATGAGTATGTAGGTAATACTGAAACAGTGACCTAGGTCTCGGATTGTTCAGGGTGTCTACCAATGGGTCTTGAAAATCAAGCAAAGACTTAAAATAGTTCAAAAGAAACTAAAATGCAAGTGGTATACTACAACCAGGGGTCACCATGGTCTGACAAATGTCAGCAAACCAATCAGGAGCAGAGAACCAAAAATGAAATAGAAATCAACTACTCAGAATTTAAAAAATCAATTTCTCAAGGGGTTTCCGCGAGTCTGAAGCAGCCCAAACACGAAAATATGAGATTTTCGTGCTTCACAGAGTGTCTAGGGCGTGAAAATGTAAGGATTTCCACTCTAGTAAGAGTGTGCAGGCCGCAGAAATGCACAGAGGGAAAAACAAAGGGTGAATTTTTAAGAAAAAAATTGAATTTTTCTAAGGTTTTCCCACCCAGGGAACCCAGTACTAAGGTGAAACTGAAAAACAGTAATCCAAAGCAGAGAAGAGGGGTGTGAATGAGGGTAAAAAGACCCAATTTCACAATCAGATTGAATGAAATTAAAATTAAACTTCATAATCAATGAAAAAATGGATTTAAACCAGTGGAGTCACCAATTTTTGTTGTATAAATTTCTCCCTATGGATAAGAAGAAACTCTCCTAGGCTAGAGTAGGATGTGACTAGTTCTAATCTAGGACAATTGAGAAACAAATTCTACCTTGAGTCCTAAACTAAGCTTTACAACAAGATTGAATGCATTCAGAAGAGATGAAATATATAACTCACCTTTCGATTCGACGTTCGTCCCGCTTTTAGCTCTTGATCCCGAAGCTCCCAAATAGAACCTGTTAAGATCAAAGAAAGGCCAAGCACACAATCTTCCAAACACCTTGAAGTAAAGGTTAAGTTAAAATCTAAACTATATACATTTCATGTCAAATATTCACACACAATACACATGAAATGGGAAAACAAGACAAGTTATCTTATTAAGAAGATTGAAAAGTACTTACATAGGTTGCTTGATGCCCAAGCCAACTCCAGCTCCAATTCTTCTCTCCTCTAGATATCTCTGCAAATCTCCTAAGACCATAGGTTGTATACCCCAAGTGGTTCCCCCTTGGCTCATGGAAAGCCTCTCTTTTATAGCACTTGGAGGATTTAACCATAAGGAGAGGAAGGTGGATGTAGTGAGGGTTTAGTGGATCGGCCAAACTAAATAGAGAGGGGAGGTTGGGATCGAATCAGGGTGTCAATCCCAAGGTAATATCTCGAAAGGTAGAGATCCAAAATCCAAGGAAAAGGGATAATTAAGGATTTTCACGCCCAAGACACCGAACATAAAGCGAAAATTTGATGATTTTCGCGGGGCAGGGGTTATGTAGAGCGCGAAAAAGGGAGATTTTTGCGGGTTCATAGGTATGCATGGTGTGAAAATCAGGGTAAACAAGGGTCTAGAAGGTGACACGTGGCTTGGTAAGTTGTTTCTCAGTCATCAAGAGGTGAATTTATATCCAAGGTGTCTAGATGAGACCTAGGAGAGTGTCGACAACACATAACATTCATTAGGGAGAAATGTCGCTAGGTTACATGGTACAAAGATGCGACACTAGACTTCAAAGTGTAACTTTGAGGTATAACAGAAGTGTATCTGGCTATAGGTGCAAATATCTCCTCATAATCTATGCCTTCCTTCTGGGAGAATCCACGTGCCACAAACCTCGCCTTGTGTTTCTCTATGCGTCCATCTGCATCATGCTTGATCTTGTAGATCCACTCGGAAGTCACAACAGACTTCCCTTCTGGTATCGGAACTACATCCCAAACATCATTCTTCATAATCGACTGGTACTCCTCGATCATGGAATCCTTCCATTCTTTCTTCTCTTTCGCTTCCTCATAGTTGGAAGGTTCTTTGTCGCACAACAGGGCTACATAACTGGAATATGGCCTAGGTCTCTTGCTTTCTCTGTGCATCCCCTCTGGAGAACCATACCTCTCTGTATCTTGTATTGCTTCTCTTACCCATGTTGGTTTCCTCTTGTGGGAATTCTTCTCACGAGGTTGATCTACGGTTTCTTGTCAAAAACGTGCACAACATGGGTGAGGGGTTTTAGGAACACTTTGAAGGTGTCTATTGGACTATGCATTGGAAATTTGGTAGTTGCCTTTCATTAGATGAAAACATAGTTTACAAATGCTGACATGGAAACAAGTTAATCAAAATTCTTTCTACTTAGCAGATCCAGAAACGTTGTTGCTTGACTTCCTTGTCAATGACAGGCACCTCAGGAAAGTAATGTCTGTTGGTTGTGGAGCCTGATCTCCAGATTCAGAGATATTATTATCCAGCCATGTCCGTACCCCAGGTTTGGTTATGATCCCGGCACGACCCTAGTTTTCGAGCCCATGGTTTTGGGTAACCCGTGGTATTTTCCCATTGTATTTCCCTTATAAAAGAACGTCATTGTAACACTGCTAGGGTTGATGTATTAGGTTTTATGCATTGTAAAGATATCTGAGATCAGAAAGAGAGACTGTGAGACAGTGAAGAGGAAGTGCAGCGGTTGTGCTGCAAGTTGTATCCCTTCACTTTGCTGGATGGAATAATAATAAGGACTGGCAACTTTAGTGTGGATTTAGCCCATCTTGGGGTGAACCACGATATATCTGTGTCTCTCTTGTAATGTGTGTGTGATTATATTTGCATTTATGTTTATTGGTATTGCTCTGCGATCCTGTTTTTCTAACAATGTCAAGCACAAACCCATTGGCCTTAGCTAATACTAAATACACAAAATAATAAGACAACTCCATAATGGAAAACCCAATATACAAACCTCGGTCAAAACGCAAAGCTAGGATGTTTCAATCAATCTTTGGGAAGAAATTCTAGTCAGAGTATCTTCCACTACCTGTCGACCTATCAGAGCTACATGTCCTCTCTGCTAACTTTTAGCATGGATATTTTATTTAACTATGGTCCATAATCGAGGTATTCCATTCAGTTCATGTGGAGGATAACCTAGGAATAAAGCTAGGGTCGCGGGGTGAATAAAAGGGCAAGTACATCGCTAGACTGAATGGTATGGTTTTCTACTAACAAATATATTTTGAAGCACAAACATGGAATTGATTTCCTATGGAAGTCAACTTATTTCAAATTTTCCTTTTTATCAAATATGATCACATTTTTCAACCACACTTTGTTTAGGGATCTCTGCTAGTTATAGAAGATGTGTTGTGTGCATGCATTGTAAACTATTGATCTAAACTTGACAACTAAAGAGAATGATCATGACGTATTTTCTCTATCTTTCTAGTAGGAATGGAAACTGAGATTCCATAGTATAGCATGCAGGTTTGGCATTGATACAAAAATAACAAGCATGCCCAAAATACCATGAAAAATATCAAACCAACAACAAGGAGAGTAGGCCTTTAACAACAACACCTAAAATAAAAAAATGCCCAAGATGTGTTTCCATAGTATGGCATGCAAGTTTGGAATTGATACAAAACTAACAAGCATGCCCACAAATTTTCAATTTGTATAAAATTTCTTAACCAGTCTTCAACCACCATGGGCATTAATAGATGTGTATAGACAAATTCAATGCATGCTTTAGTAAATAGACCAATCTATGTGTGCATGCAATCCTCTTAAACCCTTATCAAAGATTGAGCTTAAGGTATGGGATAGAGAGACATTCTCATTTTCAGCGATAATTTACCTACTTTCAAGTATAACTAAGTTACGGTATAATTTCCCAACTGTCAAGCAGCCCACACAAAACTTGAAAATTACTCGCCGGTGAGAATTATGGTTCCTTACCTTGAACAGTCCACACGATTTTGGATGTAGGGGGTTTCTATTCGCCTAGCTTACTCTGCCAATGTTGATTTCCTTCACAAATTTGAGACCAAGAAGGATACTGAGATTCCAAAATCTCGTAGGGATTGTAGACACAGTTGCGGGAGTGTTATGGGCTCTTTGAAATGAGCTAACCCTATAATCAACTACTGAATTAATTGTCAGGATTTTATGATTAGAATAACATAGGGATTATCAGGGAGTTCATTTGAAACAATATATTTTAAGCAAAATGAATCACATATCTTGACGCTAATAAAAATATTTGAGCATAATCAATCACAGTCTTTATTAATTTTCCATCTTCTGGTATGGTAAGACTTTAAATATACATATTTGACTAGGTATCCCTGAAGGGTTAGATGATGGATGTTGTAATACCCTAGTTTTGACCCCATGATGTAAATTTTGTTAATATTGATGTAAAATGATAGAATCCATAAACAAATGGTCAAGATGACCAAGACTATGTAAATACGTACATTTTGATCTTAATATAAAATCTCTAATGCCTACAGAGGAAGAAGGACAAAGAAGATATGGGGGGTTATGATTCCATGAGAGGGGAAGTGATAGTGGGCCTTAGTTTATCTCCCTAGCCTTAGCCATTTAAACCAAGTCCTTAAACCTTTATTAAGATCCATGCTTTAATTAAAACATTGTTTTAATTATCCTAAGAAATGGATTAAGAGGGTAAAAGTGGTTCCATGTGGAGTGTCCATATGGAAATATTATCATGCGTATAAAAGTGAGAAAGGAAAATAGAGAGGGGTTTGTTCCTTCATGCATTCTACCACCATTCGAATTTCATTCCACTCCCTTTCCATCACCATGGAATGACATAGCTTGGTATCGTAACAGAAAAGAAGATGTCATTGTTGAACATGAATTATGCATGCCATTAAGCCGATTAGACTGGTGTGTGAGAGAAACCTAACCTGTAGATTGTGCCCTGGAATCCCAATTCGGAGACTTCCTATCCAGCCTTTGTTGGAGTGCTAGAAGGGAACTAGAGGTTTCCCGAGGGACTGTTAACTCAGAGAATAGGGCGTGTTCATGGCATTTTTTATGGGGAAGGAGAATTGATTATTGGGACAGTTGTGGAGGGATTTTAGGCACCAATGGGTTCCATGAGAGATTCAGTTGACTATATTGGCACTGGGAGATATTTTCCCTCGTGGATTCATATCCCTAGCTTAGGGGTTTCCTGTCAAAGTAAGATATGGCTTCACAATGCCTATGGATGGGAGGAACATCCTTCACATGCAGCTAGTAATTAAATGAATTTTTGAAAAGCAAAATTGAGTATGAATGTTAAATTTAGATATGGAATTTGAGTGCCCCATGGTCTCCATGGTCGATTGAGGTTGTTGGGTACGTTATAGATGATTTCACTATATTGACCCTAGTTGATCATGGTTCACCATATTATTAATTGCATTTACACAACACCTATTTGATTTCCATGCACATTTATCCACCAATCCAAATATTGGATGGCTCGATAATTTCATCTCCCTAAATCCTTCTAACCCAATAGCCCCTTGAACCAACCAGCCCACAGAGTCCACCCTCATGGACCATATTATGGATCATTCAATTTGGTGGTTACATTCCATTGAATAGCGTTGACCATGGTTGATCCCAAATGACCACAATGTTGAATATATAGACCATAATATGCACCATGATGGTGGTTCACCATATTATTAGCATTGCCCCATGATTGTCCCATCATCACCTAGATCAATCATCCACAAATTCCATGCACATTTATCCACCAATCTAAAGATTGGATAGCTCGATAATTTCATCCCCAAAAATCCTTCTAACCTAGTAGCCCCCTAAACCAAAAAACCCTCGGATTCCACCCTCATTGACCATAATATGGATCATTCAATTTGGTCCTTACTTGTCACTGAATAGCGTTGACCATGGTTGATCCCAAATGACCACAATGTTGAATATATAGACCATAATATGCACCATTATGATGGTTCACCATATTATTAATGTTGCCCCTCAATTGGCCCACTATCACCTAGCTCACTCATCCACAAATGCCATGCACATTTATCCACCAATAAGAAGATTGAATAGCTCGATAATTTTATCCCATGAAATCCTTCTAACCCAGTATCCTCCTGAACCAAACAACCTTGGATTCCACCCTCATTAACCATAATATGGATCATTCAATGTGATTTTTACCTGTCACTAAATAGCGTTGACCACGGTTTATCCCAAATGAACACAATGTTGAATATGTATACCATAATATGAACCATGATGATGTTTCACCATATTATTAATGTTTCCCTGCGATTGGCTCACCGTCACCTAGCTCACTCATCCACAAATTCCCTGCACATTTATCCACCAATCCAAAGACCGGATAGCTCAATAATTTCATCCCCCAAAATACTTCTAACCTAGTAGACCCCTGAACCAACCAACCCATGGATTCCACCCTCATGGACCATATTATGGATCATTCAATGTGGTTGTTAACTATCATTCAATAGTGTTGACCATGGTTGATCCCAAATGACCACAATGTTGAATATATAGACCATAATATGCACCACGGTGATGGTTCTCCATATTATTAGCGTTGCCCCGTTATTGGCCCACTGCCACCTATCTCACTCATACATGAATGCCAGGCACATTTATCCACCAATCCAGAGACTAGATATCTCAATAATTTCATCCCCCAAAATCCTTCTAACCCAGTATCCCCCTAAACCAAACAACCCTCGGATTCCACCCTCATTAACCATAATATGGATCATCCAATTTGGTTGTTACCTTTCATTGAATAGTGTTTACCATGGTTGATCCCAAATGACCACAATGTTGAATATATAGACCATAATATGCACCATGATGGTGGTTTTCCATATTATTAATGTTGCCCCACAATTGGACCATTTTCACCTAGCTCACTCATCCACAAATGACATATACATTTATCCACCAATCCAAAGACTAGATAGCTCGATAATTTCATCCCCAAAAATCCTTCTAACTTTGTATCCCCTTGAACCAACAAACCCACGGAACCCACCCTCAAGGACCATACTATGGATCATTCAATGTGGTTGTTACCTATCATTGAATAGCGTTGACCATGGTTGATCCCAAATGAACACAATATTGAATATATAGACCATAATATGCACCATGATGATGGTTCACCATATTATTAACATTGCCCCGTGATTGGCCCACTGTCACCTAGCTCACTCATCCACAAATGCCATGCATATTTATCCACCAATCCAAAGATTGGATAGCTCGAAAATTGCATCCCCCAAAATCCTTCTAAACCAGTATCCCCTTGAACCAAATAATCCCATGATTCCACCCTCATTAACCATATTATGGATCATTCAATTTTGTTGTTACCTTTCATTGAATAACGTTGACCATGGTTGATCCCAAATGACCACAATGTTGAATATATAGACCATAATATGCACCATGATGATGGTTTTCCATATTATTAATGTTTCCCCGTGATTGGCTCACTGTCACCTAACTCACTCATCCACAAATTCCATGCACATTTATCCACCAATCTGAAGACCCAATAGCTCAATAATTTCATCCCCCAAAAAATTTCAAATCCAATATCCCCCTGAACCAACCAACCCATGGAGTCCACCCCCATGGACCATATTATGGATCATTCAATGTGGTTGTTACCTTTCATTGAATAGTGTTGGCCATGGTTGATCCCAAATGAACACAATGTTGAATATATATACCATAATATGCACCATGATGATGGTTTGCCATATTATTAGCGTTGCCCTGCGATTGGACCACCATCACCTAGCTCACTCATCCACAAATTCCATGCACTTTATCCACCAATCCAAAGACCAGATAGCTTGATAATTTCATCCCCCAAAATCCTTCCAACCCAGTAGCTCCCTGAACCAAACAACCCCTAGATTCCACCCTCATTGAGCATATTATGGATCATTCAATTTGTTTGTTACCTATAATTGAATAGCATTGACCATGGTTGACCCCAAATGACCACAATGTTGAATATATAGACCATAATTATATGCACCATGATGATGGTTCACCATATTATTAAACTCTCCCCACGATTAGCCCACCGCCTCCTAGCTCACTCATCCACAAATGCCATGCACATTTATCCACCAATCCAAAGACCGAATAGCTTGATAATTTCATCCCCCACCTTCTAACCCAATAGCTTCATGAACCAAACAACCCTTTGATTCCACCCTCGATGACCATATTATGGATCATTGGTTGTTAACTATCATTGAATAACATTCACCATGGTTGATCCCAATTGACCACATTGAAAATATTAATAGAGAGAAGATATCTGCATTATAATGGTGTAGATTCATATGGGATATGTTCCATTTCCTTCTACTAAGACATATAAAGTGTAATACATATACAAACCAATCAATATGAAACATTAGTACCTTTAATACCTTAGCTTGGCCTTAGTACTTTTAATATGCAATATTATTTATTAAATAATAGGGAGTTGTGTCAACCCTTTCCCACCACTAGAACATTGGATATACAATTTTTTTGAACTTGCGTAATAAAGGTTTTGAACTTCAATTTCTATTTGCTTTTAATACATTTTTATGGTGTCCCTTGGATATGCATGAAAATATTGTTACCCAAGGTTTAGAATTCATTTACAAATTCACGCGTGTTGATACTGTGGATGGAAATTTTGGATCTGCGCACTCTCATGTGTGAGGAAATAATCCTTCACTTTCACCATTCTCTGTGGTTATCAAAGGAACTTGTATGCTCATTGTATAAGGAGGCCCTAATTAGTATCTTGCAGTCATCAACGGAAATCCCAAGTTTGAAACTTTTAGTCATTTTCCATTTTCCATCGTTTTATCAAGACATGATGGGAGTGCATAATACATTATAATATTAAGTGGTGGACCTCTCAATGTTTCCTTGCCTTCATTTCTCCTAGTGCACGTTATCATTTATGTGCTTGGATTTGGGCATGACTCTATAATTCCCTAACACGATTTTTTATTACAAAATTACAATTTTTTTGGGATTCCAATACACAAACCCAAGCTTGGTCTCCTTGAATTTCACTAGCGTGGTCATACACATGCCTATTTAGCTCAAATCTATGCAATATTTGTGATGGTTCATTTTTCCTGAAATCAGTTGACCCTCCTAGACGGGGTTTTCTGGGAGCGGAAGAATCAACTATGGGTGAGGAATGGAATTCATCAAGGAAATCACACACACAAGTTATTATCTATGTTCTTTTTTTAAGGTACTATGCCCAACCTTTGATTTGACCACCAAATCCAGATCATGTTGTCATATATTGTCTCTTACTTTCTTAGAATGTGTCATTGAGGGTTTCTAAGTTGATCGAGAGCTTGCATATTAGTTATTTTGTCTCCTAAATTTCATTGTTCCATTTTTTGGAGGAGAATCATTTGATGGTTTTGACTACCCAATCATTCCTCATTAGAATCCAGGAACAAATGAAAATGAACTTAATGCATCCTTTGGAATGCACGGTGGAGTATCTTCTTGTATTGACTATTAATACATATTCAAATGGCACACCACTGTCACCAGTCCAACAACGATGCAAACAAAAATGGAATTAAATTTTAGTAACCACATCCATTGAGATTGTTCCCAACAATAGTATCGATAGATCTCAACAACATGTCCAACTAAATAAAATTGAATACCCTTATATAAGGGAAGATCTTGACAATGAATCACACCTAGTATAGTGTAAGGGGCCTCTTCCTGAGAGGTAGTTCACAATACAATAGATTTGAACCAAGGTTGGAACACTCATAATGGAAGAGTAGCCCATGGAAACAACATAATTACCTCAAGATAGAATATGTATAGAGTAAATAGGGCAGTCTATCCTCTAGGATGTACTGCCTATTATTTATCTCATTTACTCTCCTAACGTATATTCTAAAGGACGTTAGAGATGGGTTAGAGAGGAAACCACCGTGATCACTTTCTCATTAATTAAATATAGTTATCTTTTAGTATCCTTCAATATGATTTCCTTAGACGATGTGTGAATCTTTGCACCAAATGATGATTGCCCTTTTTGAAATTCTTGATTTTGTATGTTGGTTTTTTGTAATAATATTATAACAATGCCATGGCTGCAAATTTTAAGTACTATGAACAATTATTGGGACCCTATGTGCTTTTAGCAGGAAATACAACATAATTTCCTCACTATCAACAAAAGTTAGAACCACCATAAAAAACATACAATACTTTCAAAGGAGAGCATATAATCTTATATGCAATCAGTGCCCCTGCTAATGGTATTTGAATATAACCATTACAGGAACTGGGCATTTGGGTTTCCCAAAGAATTCCCACCCATTTGAAGTATTGATGGAAGTGGAGTTTTGGGTAATGGTGATAATATGTGGTCAGTGGGTTTGGGTTTTCTCTCAAAATTATAATAATTTAGAGAGAAAACCCCACCATGAATATCTTCTTGAACATTGATTAAACCTGATACTCGGGAAGGAAGGCATCCATTGCCTCCTCCCTTTCCAACTCCATCATATCATTGTTCACACCACCAAAATACTTCAACTTTTATGTGGCTTCCTCTTTCTCTTCTCTAGACATTGCAAATAATTTGTGAGTACAATGAATGAGCTCGGAGATCAAGATGGATTTATCTCTATAATGTTAATATGGAATAGAGATGGCATGCTTACATTACCAGTGAACCAATGTCGAAACTAAGTGATCATGGTTCGAGAATGGGATCAGCTTTCCAAACCATTTGCTCACTTCTCTTACTCTATTCCTCATATATGGACCCTTGTAAAACCAACAAACTCTGGTCTGTAGTTATTGACTCCATATGAAGTGGGAATTTTTTCTACTACAACATTTACAACCACTAGAAGGAGCGGAAAAGCTCTCAAATACAAACTTTGTTGGGTCAAAATTTTGAATTGAAATAAAAGGAATTTCTTATTAATCTCATCAGCGTATGTATTTGAGAGATTTGTACATTTTTCAATCATCAAATGTTATATATCAATGTTACAATGTTGTTTTTGGATCACTCTTTCAATAACATGTTACATGTATGTGAACATAACAATGCATGTTACCTCTACATCATTAACCATTTATGGATGTTGTTCCCAGGCAATGGCTTCTTCAAGTTGCTTTTCACAGGAACTCCACCCTCTTCCTTCACTAAGGTGTTGTCACATCCTACAATGAGCATATGACCATAACATCCCTGCTAAATGCAGGGGCATACTTCTTCCACCTTGTTTGTTCAATAATAATCCAGAAAAAATAAAATAACCTGATCAAATGAAAAATGAAACTACGGAATTCTGTTTAGTGCGATGGAGGTCATATTTTCCTAAAATTGATTTGCATGAAACCAATAGATTTATCAAATCTAAAACCTACAGAGAACATTGGTGAATTACCACTAGAGATTCTCCAATTAGTCTCTTATCAAAAACCTGGTCTACTTTTGTAGGACCTCAATTTGGTTAGGAGTAAAGTTATACTATAAATACCACCTCATCTCCATCTATTTTCAGGATCCATCTTTCTAGTTCATTAAAGTGATCAATGGGGAATGGCCAATATTCCCTACCTAATATTCCAATGCAGGGTGATGTCATAGCAATTCCATCATCACAGTGTGACATCATAGTGATGTAAAGAATCATATAGATGAAGGATCAACCTGCCATTACTCAATTGTGCACTTGGGGTCAAGAATTGTCTAGAGGAAAGATTGATTGACCCTTCCTCAATTGTGCACCTGGGGTCGAGCAACCATCTAGATCGATCCTCAAATTTAAACCTGGGTTCAAGCATAACATAGAGGAAGGATTGACCAACCCTTCAACAAATTTTTCTCTCAGGTCAAGCATTATCTATAGAAAGGATCAACAAACACTCTATCAAATGTGGACTTTTATTCAAGTATCATCTAGAGCCAAGATCAACATAACCTTTCTCAAACGTTGACACCAGGTCGAGAAACATCTAAGGAAAGGATCGGCTGACCCTTTCTCAAACATGGATATCGGGTCGAGAAATAGCTAAGGAAACGACCGGCCGATCCTTTCTCAACATTCACATCGGGTCGAGAAACATCTAGATCAAGGATCAGTCGATTCTTCTTTAAATGACAAGATCGAGTTGATAATCATTCATAGGAATGATGGAACAATTCTTCCTCGAATGTGAACCTAGGTACAAACATCATATAATAGAAAATTGGATGAAATTTTCTTAAATGTGGACCTAGGGTGAAGCATCATCTCGAAGAAGGATTAGTCAATCCATTTTAAAAGTGCACAAAATGGCAGACATCATTTGGAAAAAGGATCAACTGGCCCTTCCTCAACAACGATATCCAGGAAACATCTCATATGGGTGAAAGATTGGTAATAACTTTATAAAAATACAGTATCTGATAATTGTATTATCTAGTGGAATATCGGACGACCCTTCCTAAAATAAGATCGGCATAAGTTGTATTAGCTAGATGAAGAGTGGGATGATTTCTCGTCAGATGTGGAATTAGCCTCAAGCGTAATCTAGAGGAAGAATCAACCAACCCTTCATCATATATGAACCTTGGTACAAATATTATGGAGAGGAAGGATCGGCCAACCGTTCGTCATATGCATATCTCGTCGAAAGCATCATTTGGACATAGGATCGTCTAATATATTTTTAACTTAGCTATACAAGAAGCCTATTAGCTAAATGGAAGATATGCAGACCCTTCATGAAATACCATTGACAGTAATTTCACCTTTTAGATAAAATATCGATCAATACTTCTTGACATGTGGTATCTTGGAAATATATCATCCATAGGAAGGATTTTGACATATGTTTTTAAAATATAGACCTTGGGCTAAGCAACATGTACATGAAGGATCGGTAGACCCTTCCTGCAATGAGGACATATAGTTATGCATTATATGGATTGAGAATACAATGACCTTTCATTAGATGTGGACATAGGGATGAGCAACATCGATAATAAGGATTGGTTGACGCTTCTTCAATTATTGTATCTATGAACTATATCATCTAGATAAAATCTTGTCCGACCCTATCGAAGATACAGTATACATTAATAGTACCATATTGTTGTTAGATTAGGCGATTATTTTTATTAGGTTGGTCTTTACCAAAACCATTTTCCTCTGTTATTCTATTCTCACGTGCAAACGATATGTTTTTGAAGCCTCCTTTGGTTCTCTTGTCATTGTTGGTTCCAAATTATCATTGTATACGGGTCAATATTAGCAGTATCTTTTAAAACCATGGATCCATTGAAGATGTGGATATGATGAAATCATTGATTGAAATGTTCATTTTATATCCAATAAATGGTTTTCTCAAAACAATATAAAATATTAATTTACTTCATTTCTCTTCACACCTTGTATGGAATTTAAGGTTTATTCATCTCCCTAAAAGTGTCGTTCTAAACATTTCAATGTCTGGGGCATATGCTATAACATAATGAGTTGTATTTCCTTTTAAACACATCATCAATGTCAGTCAAATTGTTCGGATGTGTCAAATGGAAGTATCGGTCGATCCTTTTGGGTAAAACATAGTCTCTAAATATCTAATTTACTGAAATTATCATATTCACTCGGTTTAATGATTTTGCTTCAATTGTTTTATTTGTATATTTCCTATTGATGTTATGGTAATGTTTTTTAAGTATAGATAACATTGTCAAGGTTTATATCTCTTGGTGTGTTCAAGGAAATCCCATTTCTAGAGTTAACCATGGAACACAACATTGGAGGATCTACGAGCTAGCGAATTTTTATCTTGACTTATATATTTTCTCAGTCGAGGAAGAAAAAAATTATTTGTTGGTATAGTCACGGCTACAGATGTGCTCAATGATTACATATTGCATGTCCAAATCGAGGTTATAGAGAGACACATATGTTTTTTAATTCAAATTGATCTTTTAGCTCTTAATTGTCATTCAGATGTTATGGAAATAAAAATGGTTGATGGCATCATATCATGTGTGCTATTATCATCGTATGATAAGACATTTCGATCTAGGACCTTCAATGCATCGGATTTGAACAAGGGTGTTTTATCTATTTTAATAAAAATGTTTTTGTCAGCAAAATCTTCTTCTGTATTACATCTATTTAATATGAAGAACAGGCTCACAAATATTCATCATGAAAATTTGTTAGCATATCTTAGAAGAGATTGTTTAGTTGATTTAAAGAAATATATTGCTTTATCATCAGTTAAAACTTTGGAGGGAGTCATTCAAAGAATCTCAAGCTGAAGGCCAATCTAATCTTTACAAATCAGAAGGTAGTCATATTTCTACAACAAATATCTTGGGTATTTATCTTATGGATAGAGGTATTATTGTGTCAGGTGACTTTGAAAAATATATCTCACGGTTTGTTTTTCGGTGTTGTTTTCCATTTTCCTTGTGCGGCACACTGATGGACATTACTTTTATTCAACCCAAACTCTATTGTGAACTTATTGTTGATGATACAGGTAACTACCATCACTAATGCATGTGTAATGATTTTCGTGAATTGTTGATTTATCTTAGTTCAAATGTAGAAACATGTACATTAATTTTCATAATTGAAGTCAATTCGACATACTTGATCGATAAAGCAATTGCTCAATTCTCCAAAATATCGAAGAAGTTTGTTAGGGAGTACCCATTCATCGAGGCTTACATTAATTATTCAAAAAAAAATTTCATAGGTTTCTCTAATATGCTGTTTTGGAGAGTTGGAATCGAAGGAGACCATGTCTCTATTATTCACATGGATATGGATTGGAAGGATCATAATAAGTCTCTTCACAATATCCCAAATTTTATGGATTTGAGTTTGGATCCAAGCAACCATGTTAATGCAAAAGAACAGATTCCAGCATTTTGTGATCACATTATTGATATATTTGCTTCACCTAAAGGAATGGTTCTATCATTATATGCAGGATGTAGAATTGTTCGTTCAGTGTACTGGTCAGGAAACAAGTTGTTTGTTCCAATCATGGAGACAATTCAGAAGGAGATGTGCATGAAATAATTTTATGAACTAATTGCTCAACAAAAAGGTATTAATTTTCTTATTGTCGTTTTTTAAAGTTAATTGAGAATTATGTTTTCCTAATTAATTTTTAGAAGTTGATATTTTTCCACTACATAGAAGCATCCTGTAAATTTTAATAACATAAATATTGAGGAAGAATCTGTTGCTGAGAATGGATCCAGTCTAGATGATTGTGACAATGTGGGTTCTTTTGAAAAAAAATATTTGAAATATCAACATTAGCAAAGTGGATATGAAAAATAAGGTGGTGTTAATATATGTTCTAATCAGTTTACTTAATTTACTTAAGACTTTAATGACAGTGAAAACTTGTTTTAACATCTTACTGGGAATATTTGCTTTTATTGTTCTTGTTATTCTGTAGGGCATCATGAGCCACATGAGGGACGTGTAAATGAAGGAATAGTTCATTTGGACTTGGAATTCGAAGCCAGTTTGGTTGTTCGCCAATCCACCCTTGGAAGCTCATTGATAGGTGAGCAATCGAATGGTAAATACATCGAAAAATGCAACCAATGGTCTATTTTCTATTTCACACATGAATTTGGATTATCTGTATGGCCATCAAAGAGTATAAAAAAAAATGCCACATATGACATATGCTTTTCTGTTGCATATTAAGATAACATTGTGGGAACTTGATAGTATTAATTTAGGATTGTAGGATGCTTTTTTTACTCACAAAACATCCACCAAGAGCAAATAGGTACTTGGATGTGGAAATCATGACAATACTTTAAATAGAGTACACACACACACACACACGCGCGCGTGCACACACACATACACACACACACACCAGAAATGAGAAGAGAGTTTCTTTTTTAAAATATGGGCTACGTCTAAAACGTCCAACCATTTGAGCAAAATTTACAAAACAGAGGCCATTCTGGCAACCAAAAACTAGAATACTTGACCTCTCTATTTGTTTCTCTAACTATGTTTTTCATATTGTTTCATATGTCTGCTAAACTGGTATATATTTTAATAAAAGAACTTCCTGAAAACTTGATTTTACAATACATAAATCAGAGAAACATGACACATACTTGTTATATTGATATGGCCTTTTTTGGTACACCTGAATGGTGTTAATTGTTGAGTAATCTAATACAACTTTTTTATCTTGATAGTATTCTCTACTTCTAGCATTGTAATCTAGTTGTGTTTTTTTTTTTGAAGGGATTTTTACTAATGAGTTAGAAATTTTAAAAGTTATGAATAGTATTTTGTTCAATGAGATTGGAAATTTTAAGAATCCAAAAAATGTGGCTTCTAAAGAGCAAATCATATTCAATAAATTTTTTTTACTTAAAACAGATTAGATTATATTAAAATAAAGTTGCGGTCAAACCGTCCAGTCAGGAGAAATACAAAAAAGAGGGTCAAAAGATCAATCTGCCCAAATTCAAAAATCCCGGCATCTGTGGAATGTACCCACATTTTCCTATTTCTATTTTGACTTATGTTAATCTACTAGTATATATCCTTATGAAGCTATTACAACAAAATTTACATTTGCAACACATGATTTAGATAAAAACATCGTAGTTAGAGAAACCCAAAGGTCTTGAATCCTAGTGTGCTGCAGTTGACTAGTTGGTGCTAGGCTGTGGATGCGTAAACTGAACTTCATACCTGTTCACCAAAGGTTCTTCTCTTTCAGGTCCCTGAGAATTCTTTAGGGATCCCACAGATGATGTTTACCAATGCTCAATTCTTCTCACTCTAGGTGCTAATTCCTTCTTCAACTTATGGACCTCCTCTTGGAGCTCCCTGATATGCTCTCCTTGCTCTCACCCTCTCCCTTGAAGACAGCAAACCTCCATTTCTAAAATGGCATTCTTGGATTTCAGTCAGTCCAATTGGGCATTGGAAACCTCATATATCTGGATGACCTCCCTAATCTCTGCCTCTGTCCACCTTTCCATATCTTGTTTCTATCCTTCTAGATTGCTTAAAATAAAACCCATCATCTCTTCTAATTATGTGATTCACCTCTCTTGTTCATAGGGAGAAATCAACGGGTGAGAGCTGGAGTCGGCCATTATGACTCTAGCTCCACCAATTACAACATTACATACCAAGACACCTATGACCAGCCAACTTCCTCTGAAGAACCAAATGTGTATAAACCTCAAACACTCATTCTATGCATTCACCTGTCAATCCTATTCAATGAAAATAAAATGCTCACCGCCCTTCGTCAATGCCATTTTAAACAATTTCCCACATGCTTCGGAGAGGGAATAAAAGGACTTGTACTTCAATCAAGGAGGTACAATGAATAACTGCAAGCACAAGTCACCATGGAATAGAATGAGTCTACATCGCCACCTTATGTCATCATGTTTAAACCACTTCACACTTGTCATTTCATCTTGCATGAGAAGGATCTCGAAGAATTAAGAAGCACTTAGGGGATATGGGTCGGATGGGTGACCCCCCAATTTTGCAAAGTCCATGATTGAGTAAGCAGGAAAGGTTAGCTTGTTTATTCGCTTCCTTGTTATGATTTTGATTTACATGGTAGGCTTGGAAAGAGTCAAAATCCTTGCTCCTTATAAGGACTCTAGCTATTAGCATCCTTAAGTACGTATATTTGGGGGGGGTGCAAACCAAACAATGGATTAACATTTCTGATTTTCCAATGATGGTGAGATTCACACATCCTTTTTCCACAGCGATCTTCGCTCCCTTCCATAGATCTAATACCTTTGCTTGGTTGTTTAGATCTATGCCTAATCCCCTTGCATACTTCAGTTCTTGTGGTTCTTCGAGTTCAAAGAGAACCCCCCACGCCTACCACCCCTCATATTCAATATATGTTAGTATCAAAATTAAAATGTGAAAAAATCATATTATGAAAATGCCAATCTCGGTTTTCAAAAGTGCAAAACCCAATTTTGAAAGTGCAAATATAAGCTTTCAAAATTGCAAAATTTGGTTTCAAAAGTGTCAATATTAAGTTCAAAAAGTACAAGATCCATTTATGAAAGTGTCAATTTCAAATCCAAAAGTGTAGTTTTGGAACCCAATATTGCCACTTTTGGAACCCTTTTTTGCACTTTATAAAGGTTTCTTTTGGACATTAGAAAGGTTGCTTTTGACCTATACTCAAAGGGGCTTGGACTGGAATAAATCCAAATTTAATGTAATGGGTGTTTAATCTAGAATCTAAGCATAGCTCTTATCACCATTAATAGTGACTATTATTTCATAGATCCCTTTTCAGGTATCTATATTGAGCAAATTCTAGGAAATTGTTCTCCTACAATCCTCCTTGAAAGAGCTATCGACCAATATCATCTTCCCAAGTCTATTATAGATAGCAGAAATACCCTCCTTAGACCAAAATTCCATGGGGATATTTAGAATCTTTATCCATATTAGCATAGTTATGACTTACTCGACGTTCGAATCAAAGCATGTGTGCCATGGTTTGAGGTTTACATAGCTCTAGCCTCAAAACCATCTATTATTGATAATCTTGACTACATCATCCTCCAAGTGGAAGATGAAACCATTCCAAACCTATGCAAGAACATTAATGATATGGGTGTATCCTAGCATAGATACCCATTTTTATACACCCATTCTTTAAAGTTTTGTTTTCACATTTGATAACCAAGAAACTTCCCCATAAGGGTTTTTCCTAACAACTCTAGGACTTGTTCCACCCTAATATTCTCTCCTACAACCATAGAAACATTTTCCTCCTTTACCCTAATAACCTTCCTTGATTTTTTACAAGGTGGTGATGATCCTCTTTCCATTGCCTTTAACACTTTAGACCGCCATGTTATAGCTCAAATCAGCACTTGTTTTTCCACTATGACAGTTCAAAAATTACACTTGAATGTCACTGATCGTTCATAAAAAAGGACACTGAAATATGGAAGAGCCTAATGAATTGACTCCTAATGATGTCCTAAATCATTAAAAGCAATATCCATCTCATTACCCTTCATCCTAAACAATTACAACCACAAAAGATCCCATTCGCAAGCTACACACTAGCAAAGTGTGAACCATTCACAAGCTTCCCTTGAGCAAGGCGTGAATGCCTTAAAAAATCATGAAAAAATATACAAAATCGAAAATTGAGGAGTTAGGGAAGTTTTCAAGCTAATTTGGCTCGATTGTAACTCTCTAAACTACTTGGAAACTATCTCCAACTATTTCCATCAAACTTAAAAGGAGATGACATGGTCCAAGGATGGGAACACCCATTGTAGCAATATTATGCTAGAGGAATCAAGCTTCATCACACCCTCCATCTCTCATCCATGTCAATAACCCCTATTTCTGGTCATGTATCCTTGAATGTGGAAATTACTACCCTTAAGTGACTTCACCCTTGTATGCATTCAGAAGATCGAAGTGGGACTGCTGGACTGCAAGAGAAAAGAGACCTAATATTTGGCTTCGATAAGGTTTTTAGCAATGATAAGGTAATTGATTTTTATTCTTTCACTGTCATAATGGAAATTTGATATATTTCCCTCCACAAACTAAGTGTGTTCTATATTGTATTATTGACTTACAAGAATTATTCATGGATCATGTTGAAAATTCTTAAGTAGTTGATGTTTCATTTATATTTCATGTCATTTGAACTCTTTGTTATATTCAAAAGTGTTTGAGGAAGTTTGCTTTGTTTTTTATTGTAGGTTTTAATTGGCCATTAAGGAGATGATCGAGAAAGCAATAAGGGAGTAGCAAGGATCAGACTTCCAAAAAAGGTGCATATCTTTCTTCTCCCTCTTTCCCATTTATGTTTTGCTTGCTTGGTAGAGTCTTATAGGATTTTGGATGCATCTTCTTGAGTCAATCAACCTGTAGACAAATCCTTTTAGGTCTATTTCCACTTACTTAGTATGTTGGTAACCTCACCCTAATCATAGGATATCATTCCAAAAAACAAAGTTAGCCACGATATTGGGGAATATAACCTTGGTAGGGCTCTTGTTGATTGATTTCTCATTTTTGTTTTGGGTGTTCCAGTCTCTAAAAGGTTTAGTGATATCCCATACATCTTAAATTTCCCAAAATTTTGAAGTTTAGTTGATTTTTTATCAAAATAGTCAATGTCGAGTACTATTCACACCCCCTAGTGGATACAGGTGTGTTTGGTAGGGTAACTGTGTGCCCCGATGTGGTAACAAGCACGAATGTTTACACTCTATGGTCTGAACAAGTGCAAATGAGATAGATTTTTCTACGTTTTCTCAATTTATACCTCTTTTCCTTGAAAGACTTGATTTTATTAGATTTCTTCAATATTGTAGGATCTTTGGTACCCTGTTTAGAGTGATCTAGGTAATGTTTGGAAGTGAATTTACCTTTAGATTGAATGAAATTGTGAAAAGTTTGAAATATTTTGTTTCATCTTTTTCGTTTCTTTTTTGAGCTTGGTGAGCCTTAAATGTGAAAGTCTAAGAACACAATCTCATTGTTTGTGTCTCTTATCACCTTGTCCTTAAGGGAATTGGCTTCAAGAATCTTGATTTCCTAGTAGACCTTTTTGTATCATTTGAGTCTAAGAATGTTTGTTTGATAAGTTTCTTCCTAAACCTTCCTTGCAAAATTGGTCAAAAATCCTAGTGTTAGAACTCATTTTCACAGATTTGGAGGCATATCAACCTTTTTGAGAGACTTTAAAAGGTAATATAGTGTCCATTATACCCTTATCCTAGTCTAACTCAGTAGACCCCCCTGAAAATTTACTCATTTTTTGAGTT
Organism: Larix kaempferi; assembly: GCA_027924585.1. Classification (NCBI taxonomy): domain Eukaryota; kingdom Viridiplantae; phylum Streptophyta; class Pinopsida; order Pinales; family Pinaceae; genus Larix; species Larix kaempferi. The sequence goes on along the minus strand of BSBM01000088.1, from coordinate 11,841,241 downwards.
TGTTACTTGATTAGGCTTTCTAGGTCTCCCTCGCACCTTTTCTTAGTGTAAAGTGCAAACATTCACACTTTTTTAATAGGAACCATGCACAAATGCACCCTTTTGTTCGCACTTTTCTTGAGGAAAAGGAAAAAAACACCTTGCTAGGGTCAAAAAAGTTTTAAAAAAATAGAGATTTAGGTTAATTAGGTCTAGTGGGGATCTAGGTCTTTCTTGGATTTTGAAAAGTCTCATGTTAAGCCTTCAAAATCATCATTTAGTGGTTTTTTCATTATGCCTTGAATGGAAATAATTTATCTTTGATCTATTTTGAAATCTCATTGCCATTTAAGTAATACGGAAAGTTATAATATGAATGGATAATACCTTTTTATGTTCATTTCATTTAAGAATGGTATTACTCATTACAATTCCACATCCCTCTAAGTAACAACATTCTCTAAAAGCAACATAACTAAAATGAACTCGACTTGTTTTTATTTGATAGAAAACCAAAAGTAGTTTAGGTTCTAGGGCCTTGGTTGTAGGAATGGAGAGTTAACTTCTCCAATGCCATGTAAAACAAAACTAGGAGTACTAAATACTGCAAATCCATAAGTAATGTGAAGTAATACGGTCAAGAAAATTCCTCTAACACATGCGTCAAGCGGTAAGTAAAGCTTGTTCAAGTTATAAAATTGTCCCATTTCACTTGAGTTAGTGGGGTTTTGTGATTCTAGGAGTTGTTCAGGAGTGGAAAGTGTTAGGATATTTAGACACTTAGGATTTAGTTAAGATCAACTTGTTTAATGTATTTGTTAGGTAAAGTGTGTTTCTTTAGTATGCATTAGTATGCATTTGTAAACGTGTAATATGTTAGTCACGACTGACGGCTCATATTATCTTAGATTATAACTACCTTTCATCCATGGCTTAACATTCGATTTGTACATGAACTCTATTTAAATAGCATGGAGGGTCATTTGGTAGTTGATTGATTATGAGAAGCTCATTTGTAACTTTCTTTCTTTTGCATAATAGATTGCCTCAACTATTTGGCTGGGGTCATGGAGTGTTTCCCTTTCGAGGGTTTAAACCATGTGAAAGCATCAATGTGCTGATCTGTAATCTATTTGTGTGAGTGATTTATCTAGGTGTTTGATCTTTTATAAGTATCTTGTGAAGTCGAACATGGTATCAAAGCTTAGGTACCAAGTTCAATTCCCCCGAGCTACGTCGAAGGGGGGTGTTGGAGTATTAGTTATAACCATCACACCTCTGGGAATATAATGTGGAGTGATCATTGCACTGGTATCTTTGGACTGTGTGCTTGGTTTCAAATGTTTACCAATATCTGCATGTTTTGGGATTCGTTACAGTTCAAGGGGCACTTGTTTGTTGGTTGGTCTCACTGATTCAGATTGAGACGATGATCCTGATGATCGGAAGTCTACTACAGGTTATGTTTTCATTCTAGGTTCTAGACCTATCACTTGGGCTTATAACAAAAAACAAATTCTTGCTCTTTCTTCAGGAGAAGCATAATATCGAACCGTAGTTAATGCCAATCAAGAATCTTTATGGATTCAACGGATCCTTTTAAAGTTTGGATTCGAGCAACAACATACAAATCCCCTTTGGTGTGACAATAAAAGTGCCATCAAGATTGCCAAAGATCTAGTTCAATATCAACGTAACAAATATATTGAGCTACATATGCACTTCATCAGAAATCTTCTTCATGATCGCATCCTTGAAGTGCTCATTTTCCCTAAAGATGATCAAGTTGCAGACATCTTCACAAAGTCTCTTATAGAAGCAAATTTTTCTAAACTTCGATCTATGTTAGGAGTTCAAGAATTTGTCATTAAGGGGGGATAGGCTCTAATTCCTCCTTCCTTCTCCTAATAGTGTCACTTTTCTAAATCCTTCAATCCTATTCCAAGTTGTTCATAATGGGGGATGTTAGGATATTTAGACACTTGGGAGTTATTTAAGATCAAATTGTTTAATATATCTGTTAGGTAAAGTGTGTTTCTTTAGTATGCATTAGTATGCATTTGTAAATTTGTAATCCGATGGGCACGATATGTTCTAGACATAGGGTGATCCGACAACTCATATTATATTAGATCGTAACTACTTTTGATTTGAGGATTAACACCTAATTGGTCCATGAACTCTATTTAAAGAGCATGAAGGGCCATTTTCTAGTTGATCGATTATGAGAATCTCATTTGTAGCTTTCTTTTGCATAGTAAATTGCCTCAAGTATCCATTTGGGTAGGCTCGTGGAGTGTTTCCCTTTTGAGGGTTTAAACCACGTGAAAAAATCGGTGTCTTGATCTTTGATCTATTTGTGTGAGTAGTTTCTCTAGGTGTTCGATCTTTTGGAAGTATCATGTCAAGTCGAACAACAAGACCTTGAGGTGACACCACTACTTACTGAGTCCTACATTGCCATCCCATTCGTAGAAGCATTTTCTGGTGACCATTCCACTCGACTACCTAGTGTGAAGTGGTATCCATATTTTTTCTTCATAGGTTTCACCCACGTGACTACATGGATAATACCTTGTGGTACCTGAGACAGGCATAAAATCTTCATCTCATCTCCTTGGGAGGGTATTTTCCAAAGGGGAGTACTTGCACCCCTAGTAATTATTGTGTGAGGATTATCATAATTGTATCCCACACCTTTTCTTGTTATACTTGGTCCCTAATCATCCCAGGATGACTGTTAGAAGGACCATGTTTGGCTCTTCATTGATTGAACTTAGGACTTAAACACCCTGGTTTGATTTCAAGGAGAGTGAGTTTGTTTGGTTGTGTCTTAGAGTCTTTTATAGGATTATGTTGATTGCCATTTTTAGACCTCCATAAAATCCCTTAGATATTTATTACGTGTTTGAGTCAAAGTATATGGATAATATTCCTGAGGAGACCAACCAAGGGACACATGTGCAAGGGGATCCTTATGTTGCTTTTTTTGTTGGAAATGTTGGTCCTCCCTTGATGGCCACTTTGAATCTTCATGGATTCCCTATAGGTCCATTGGTTTAGTTGTTTTCCACTCCGAATGTACTAAATTCTCCTAATTATTTTCAAATTGGAACTATATGTCAAGAGCATCAAAACCCTTTTTCCTTCTCCCTCGGTTACATTGTGTCTTGCTTCTACCTCATGTGGTGAAAGCCTAGATACAAGTAACCAACAATCTAAAAGGAATAAAAAGAGGAACAATAAGAAGAGGATCTAAAGATAAGGGGCATCTCTTCATCCATTACAAGTCATGCTAGGGGAAATTCCTCATCCAATGCAAGTCCTACTAGGGGAAAGTCACCAATCACTACAATTCATAATGGAGATGGTCACTAGTCACTGCTAGTCATACTAGAGACTAGAAACCATCCAATGCAAGTCACGATGGGGGAAACTATTCAATCACTATAAGCCATACTGGAAATAAGTCATCATCCACTACTAGTCATGTTGAAGACACATAATTGACCACTGCAAGTCACGTTAATGATAAGTATCCAATCAATGCAAGTCATACTGGAGATAAGAAACCAGCCACTGCAAGTCATGTCTGGGGAAAGCAACCAACCACTACAAGTCATGTTGGGGGAAAACAACCAACCACTGCAAATCATGCTGGGAATTTTGACATAGTTGACAAACCTAAAAAATAGAAGCTTAAGTTCCCTTTTAATATTTGCAAGGGAGGCCATCTTTCTCATATGTTCCCTGCACTTCCAAAGGTACAAAGAGTGTGGTCCCTGTCTCAAAAATATTTTGCTTATGAGCAACCAGTCACTATAAGTCGCTTTGGGGTAAAGCATCCAACCAATTCTGGTCATACCGAGAATATTGATATTGTTGAAAAACCTAAACAAATAGGATGCAAATCTAAGTTCCCTAATAGTATTTTCAAGGGAGATCACCTTACTCACATGTGCCTTTCTATTCTAGAGGTACGAAAAGTGTGGTCAATGTCTAAAGTATCTTATGCTCCTTAGATATCTATAGTTTCCCAGCATCCCATTCAATATTTGGTTGATAAAGTGATCGAATCGATGAAATATTCAATCTGAGATCCCACTCTTCCCTTGGAGAGTGAAAAGATTCAAGTGGTTGATATTATGCAATATTCATTCAACCCCACTCTTCCCTTGGAGAGTGAAAATATTCAAGTGGTCGAGATTATGCAATATTCATTCAACCCCGCTGTTCTTTTGGATAGTGATGTGGCTCAATTCCTCTTCACTACCCATTCAAAACCTTTTGTACAAAGGGGCGCTTCATTCACTTTGAATGAACCCATACCAAGCTCTAGGATAGATTCCTTTGATTGGAATAGTCTAGCTAGGCCTCACCTTCCTTCGTCGACACCTTTCCAAATAAGGGTTCAAGTTAAACACCAAACTATTTATCTATGTATTATAGATGAAGGAGCCTCTATTAGTATCTTGTCCTTATATGTTTTGAGAGATGTGGGTTATCCCAACCTTATTCTAGTTTCCAATCACTCGTTGGCTTTTGATAGAATACCTAGTGGGCCTTTGGTGTTTCTCCCTCAGTTTCCTATTACATTGGGTGGAAAATTTGTCTTAATCGATATTATGGTTATAGAGGTCCCATTGGACTTCAATATGCTCCTTGGGAGTGATTATGTATATTCTATGAATTTTGTGGTGTCTACAATCTTTCCTGTGATGCATTTTCCTCACAACGAAAGCCTTGTCACTATTGATCAGCTTTAATTTGTTGATATGCCTCTTGTCTTGACTTTAGACCAAGTATCCCCTATGTATGTTCCTAGTGTTTCAATAGGAACTACCCTACCATGAGTGAATTGTGTAGCCTCATATCCGTCGAGTCCAACTTTTACAGAGAAGAAGACTCTGCATTCATGTTCACCTTCTTAGGTCTTTGTTTTGACAGTTGACCGAGTGATTAATCCAATGGGGGAATTTGAGGCTTCTCTCCACCTTGTTGGTCCAAGTGAATGTTCTGACATGTGCTCTCTTTGGGATGGCATAGTTCCCTTAGATGAAGCTCTCCTAAATGATATGATTGAGTCTAGCATTCCTTTTGATATTTACATCCTTTGCAAAGGTCATCTCCCTAGATTGGACCCAGTTGCAATCAAATCAATTCCTAATTTTCCTTCTGAGGTTGATCTCACTATTTTTGGATCCTCAGACGGTGGCATTTTTTATTCTTTGGAATCCATCATTAAGCTACAATTTGGTGTTCCTAAGGATTTTGACTCTGTTAATATATTCTTAGACTCTTGTGGTGATGAGTCTATTCCCATGGACTCTATTATTGCTTACAGCTTTGATCTTCCTCATGAGTTTGACCTTGTTGATTACAGGTCCTCAAGCCACGGTGCTCTTGAGTCTTCACCGATAAAATATGCCTTAGTAATGAATATTGTTGAAGATATTGAAGTTGAAAATGGCCCTACCAAAGTGACCCTTATCAGATCTTTATTTTCACATTTTATAGATATGATCATGGTATTGTTGTTTCTTGGATATAGGATCTTAAACTGGATTCATGGTTCCTTAGGAATCATTATTTGCATGTTGCTTGATCTGGGTAGGTATATTCAAAAACTTGCATACAAGTTTAGGCCTCCACTCTATTACAATGCATTCAAACCTTTTTCCACCCGAATTTTCCATAAGGTTGAAAACCTGTTGAATATTGGTGCACCAACCATCTCTACTTGCATTTTGCACCAGTTCGATCATAGAGCCTACCTAACATGAGACACTGTAGTAAGCACCCTCTTTCCATTTTGGTTCCCATATCATTTTTTTCTCATAGGCTCGGGAGCCTTTTTATTTTTACCATGAATTTGAGAAGAAGTCACATGCCTCTCTTTCTCATCTATTTCTATCCATTCCCTATAAGGCTCCCATCTTGGTTCATTATGCATTTTCCTTTGCTCACTGGTACTTGCACAACTATGCCCAATGCTTCATTGCAACATTCATCATGTTGCTCGTCACTTATATCCTCTACAATTTAATTCTACGTTGTACCCCTGGAAGAAACATGTTGATGAGTGTCCACCTCTTTCCTAGCACCTTTTTTTGCATTTTGTTTTGCATAGGTCTGTTCCATACACTTGGAAATAGTTGTATGCCATGTGACACTTGATTATTTCATTCTAGTATAGCATTCTAACCCTTTTTCAGGATTTATAATATGAAAAAGAAACTGAAAATCAAATATTAAAAAAAGAGAGAGGGGGGAAAGATCTCATATATCTGTTATTTGGTGATAGCAAGTTAGGTCATCCTTGAACAAAGCACAAGTATTGATTCTTCTCAACAAGTTGGTTCTTAGTATGAATTTATAATTTGAACCATGATCCCATAGTTTTTACTCCTCTGATTGGTTAATATTCCAATCATATGGAGAACCTACCAATGTCTCCTACATTGTGGATTTATACCAGTGGTCCCTTTGAGTCAAATGCTACCCAAGTCACCACGGTGTCCTGCTCATTATTTAAGGATAGCTTAAACCTATGTTGTCCATTCCTCGGTTACCTTGATCTTGCATGTCAATCATTCCCTAATGTCAAGTCATTCTTAGCATGTATAATTAAAATCAGTGTTTGGACTCGTGCTAGTGTGGAAGGTCCCCATTGACTTCTCACTAGTGGGTTGTGTCTCATTCATGATGACTCATATGCTCTAAGGATTTAACCTAGAGTCAAAGCACCCTAGTCCTACTTTCATCATTCATAAGTTACCTTGCCCTCAACAAATGACACTTCATCATTGGTCGTTGACTGGGCGGTTTCCATGAATGTTCGACGTCAAGACATATATTCACATTTTGGGATTTGTGTTGTTCCTTGGATTCTATTTTCATCATTGGTGGAATTCCTCACCTCCATAAATAGATTTCATTATCGGTTATTGCTCAAAGGGTCTCTTCCATGTGTTATTTACACTTGGTGCATGCAAGATACGTACTTGGTGATATGTTCTACAAAAATTTGTCCAAGTCCTTTTTCCAAGTCAAATCAGTTCCTAATACTTCCTCATCTTGGTTGATGGAGGATTCCCTAATGCCTCCCTTCCAACGAATCTCTTCGCATCAACTTCAGCACATCTTGTTCTATAGTGGGATCTAGAATCTATATAGTACCTTGGGGCTTGCAGTCATCAATGGCAGGTTCCCTCACCATTAGGTAGTGGGAATACATCAATCTATCCTACTTGATGGATTATATAAGTTTTCAACTCCAGTTCATATATGCACACTTCCTAGAATGTACGAGATACCTTGGGGTCCATCATCATCATCAGGTGGTATCCTCAAGTTTTTTAATGGTATACATCAATGACTAGTAATCAAATGGTGTCCTCCATGTTCAACTTCAAATCGTCTATTTGCATGTATAGGATTTGTACCTCTTAGTAGTTTGGATGGAAGACCTTGGGCCAATAGTAGCAATCTCATGACTCGCTACTACCTGAGTTGTGTAAGACTGTACCACACATCATACACGGGTATTATTTGGAGAACTAGTTATACTCATTCTAGTTTCAATTGTTTTCATGATATGTGTTGAGACATAGATCCATTATGTATCTATTTTGTGGCTATGATGTCCTAGTTGGCATGGATCCACAATGTATTTGTTTTGTGGCCATGATCCATTATCATATATATCACATGGATCCATTGTGTACTCCTTTTGTGGCCATGATCTTACATCTAATTTATGTCATGGATCTGTAGTGTAATTTATTTGGAGGCCATGTTTTGTTTCACTTTGAGCATAAACATGCCCACATCACGGAAATTGTATGCCTAACACCTTTGTCTCTATTTCAGATACCTTTTGTAGCTAATGATCATGAATCCCAGCCTTATTACACTGCATCACATGCCACCGATTATTATAATGTATTTTGGTCGTCATCTTCCCTTCTGACCTCATGCATTAGGGGCATATGTTATATCTCAAATTGACACTTATCTATCTGTGATGAAAGTTAAAAAATGACACTTGAATGCCACTGATCATTCACAAAAAAGGACACTAAAATATGGAAGATCATGATTATTTGACTCCTAATGATGGCCCTAATCATTAAAAGCAAGATCCAATCTCATCACCCTTCATTCTAAATAGTTCCAACCATAAAAGATCCCATCCACGCCCTACACACTAGAAAAGTGTGAACCATTCATGTGTTTCCCTTGAGTAAGGTGCGAATGCCTCAAAAATTCATGAAAAAATATAATAAAAAAAATCAAAAATTTAGGAGTTAGGGAATTTTTCAAACTAATTTGGCTCAGTTTTAACTCTCTCAACTACTTGGAAACTATCTCCAACTATCTCCATCAAAATTAAAAGGAGATGAGATGGTACAAGGAGGGGCACACCCATTGTAGCAAGATTATGCTGAAGGAATCAAGATTCATCGCACCCTTCATGTCCCATCCATGTTAGTAACCTTTGTTGTTGTTCATATATCCCTAATTGTGGAAGTTACTACCCTTAAGTGTCTTCACCCTTGTATGCATTCAGAAGGTCGAAGTGGGACTATTGGAGTGCAAGAGTAGGGAGACCTAATATTTGTCTTTGATAAGGTTCTAGGCATAGATAAGGTATTTTATTTTTATTCTTTCATTGTCATAATGGAAATTTGATACCTTTCCCTTCCCCAAACTAAATTTGTTATATGTTGTATTATTGACTTAGAAGAATTGGTCATGGATCATGTTGAAATTGCTTAAGTAGTTGATGTTTCATTTATATTTCATGTCATTTATAAACTCTACATTATAGTCAAAAATGTTTGAGGATGGTTTCTTTGTTTGTGATTACAGGTTTTAATTGGTAATTAAGGATCATATCAAGAAAGCGATAAGGGAGCAACAAGGATCATACTTCGTAAAAAGGTGCATATCTTTCTTCTCCCTCTTTCTCGTTTATGTTTTGCTTGCTTGGTAGAATATTATAGTATTTTGGATGCATGTTGTTGAGTCTTATCGGCCTTTAGACAAATACTTTTAGGTATGTTTCCATTTAATTAGTATGTTGATGGCCTTGCCCTAGTCATAGGATATAATTCTAAACAACACACCACTCGTTAGAGTATCCAAATCCAAGTTTCATCCTACAAAACCACTACCTCCAAATGCCCAAGAATGTCTAATATTTTTCATAATTATGAAGATTTTTTACGAGGTGGTTTTGGTTATGTGTACCCAATGACCCAATCTCATCACTTGTGAAAGGTATTAGGGCCCTAGAGTATGCCAGAGGTTGCACAGGGTCATAAAATGAAAAAACCAAATTGATTAACCCCATACTCCGATGAAGGATAGAGACTCTTTGACACGTCAATGTAAGTTATACCATTTCTAAGAGTGGCCTAATAGTATAGGCTTGCCTCTTTAGCCCACAAATTAATTTCACTATGAGTGATCTAGCATGGATCGTCCCATAATCTAGAAATATCATTATAGTTTTTAACTAAAAAAGACATATTCCCTGTTGGCACGAACGTGAAAATGGTAGAGGCGGGTTCTTAATTGTTTCTTAGTATGATAAAAGATGTAGTAGAGGGTTTATTTCCTAGTATAGGTGACATAACTTCAGGTTCCACCATTTCCTTGTGTGAAATAAACACCAAATAAGTGAAAACGTCTATGTCATTTGTCGGGTCATCCAAATAATTGAGTAGTTGCACATCATAGTCTTTGTTGGTTAGGGTTTCCAATGATTAAACCCTAGCCTTCACCATATCCTCCCCAACATGTAAGTGTATTTTGAAGAACACTCACCATTGCAATAGGTGTTGTCACATTGTCCTCTTCTGTCATTTCAATCTAAGGCTGAGTCTATTGTCATCAAAAAAACATTATGGCCATTTTTTAATGTTTCCTCTATAATAAATTCTCCTAATGAGACTAGTATTATGATTATCATGTATATGAAGAAGGATGCAAATATTTTAGATATATAACAAAAAATGAAGTTAACACAATATGTCTAAGATAAAATGGAAACAACTTTCTTGCCACTAGTATAGTAATAGAATAAGAGATTGAATTTAGAGATCACCATTGCCTTATCAAATAAGGGGGCTGAGATTATGCATATGATTTTATGTCAGACCACAAAACATGATCCTTGAGTTTCACCCTCGTGACAAGTTACTCTCTAGGGGCCAATTAATTACATCTAGTCCACCAAATTGGGAGACCAAAACCAAAATACTATATGTAATGGGTATTCCACAAAGATTCATTTACTCCAAGTTTTTCATAGCAAGGGATCTCCATACAAGCATAAAATCATTTACAACAAAGAAATATTGTAATATGCTTAAACCCATAAATTCAGAGAAGAGATATAAAAATACAAGAGGGAATATATAAAATAGATAGCAATGTTCACTTGCCTCTTCTAGGGGGGAACCTCCTAGCGAAAATCTCCAAATATAATAACAATTCTTGACTAAACATCACATATCTTACAAATCTATATATATAGTGCTTCACTAGACAAATTCCTAACTACTTGTGGTCTTGCTATCAATGAGGATCGTCTGCATAAGGGCATTTATTTAATAAATAGGGATTTTTTACAATAACTAACTATCTAATGGGCCTTATGGCCTTATATATGATAACGTAGGGGGGTTAGAGTAGGACCCTAACATGCCCTTCCCCTTCAAAAGCAATGTTGTCCTCAAGGCTAGATATGGGGAAACTATTGTGAAATGGCTAATGGTCCCCAAGTAGAATGTTTTGGTGACGTATCCTTCATTGAATCAAAACTTCATGGATATTGCATTGATGTATTTGATGCTCCCAAGTGTCCAAAACTACTTATGGTTGGAGCCAAATGGAGTCGTCTTCATCTAGTTCCGGTAATGTAGTTTGAACTTGATATTCTAACCCACTACCTTCTTCAAATAAGACACATGAAATCCTGGGTGGATATTGGAGTTTGTTGACAGCGCTAATTTGTAGCTCACTTGACCAATGCGTTGAACAATTTGATATGGGCCATAAAACTTTGGTACAATCTTCTAATGAGAAGTTTTGGTATACCTATTACTTCATGTGATTTTGAGCCATTGCCAAATTTTCCTTAAGTGCGCAAAGAGTGACATCTCAATTATGAAGCATACTATTGATTGCATGCATTTTGGAAGTACCTGGTATTTAAGAAACCATGGAGGGTGGTTGTTGGCCATAGACTACTTCATATGTTATCATTTTTGTAGCCTCATGATAAGTGGTATTATACCACCACTCTACCAAAGGTAACCACTATGGCCACTAGTGCTACTTTTTGGATACAAAACATCTCAAATAGGTTTGAAGACACTTGTTGATTGCTTCAATCTGGTTGTCTATATGAGGATGATAAGAGTTTCCCAATTGCAACTGGGTTCCCTGGATTCTAAATAGTTCTTGACAAAATGTCATGCCCCCTTCAATCCCACTAAAGGGAGGGAACATGACATTGTATCCGGGATTTCAAAACTAGCCCCATCATCATTTTACAAATTCAAAACAAGTAAGATACATGTGTGCATATGCATAAATAAACATACACAACGCAATTGAACTATATCTACACACATATATCATGCATTTATCAACATAATCATAATTGGAATCAAATTAAAACATTGCATAAATAAATACAAGAGAATACTTATCTTGAAATGACGTTGTCCCGAGAAATTGGCTATGCAAGCGCAATGTTCCACCCAACCATAGGCCAGTTGTGTTCATAAATCTCTCATCACAGCTGCCACCCCCAAGCTGGGAATGATTTCCACAAGGAAAAGGGAACAACAAACTCACACATAGCCAAGTAAACACCACAACTCATCCAAGCCAGTCCACAGCTGGGTTTATCAAGCTGCCAATATAGTAGAAATGAAAGAATTGCTAAGATAGTGAGATCAACCACAAAGATATTAGTACTTCTACAATATTTAGCTAGATTGGCAACCACAATACCTACACACCCAACACAAGGAAGTATCCCCTTCACTGCTCCATATTCCCTTAGGCTATGCCTTCCCTTCTAGTGCTCTTCAGGGTGTGCATAGAAAAGTATCCAAACCCCTATCATCTTTTGGTTAGGTTACACCTTTCACTAGGTTTATCAAGCCAATTCCAAATCATTTTCTACTCATGGTTGCTTACACACAATTTCAATCCAAAACAAGGGATGCATCTAACCCCAAACCACATCAAGGAAAAAATGGTGGGCATGGAAAAACGTTTTCGCTGTGGAATTCACAAAACATTATTTCCATGAGTGTTCAAAATCGTGGGCACACCAAAAACAAATTTTAAAAGTTGGGGAAGCAACTATTGGAAGTTACAGGTCAAATTCCCAATAGGTACATGGGAAATCGAGTAACAAAAACTGATCTCACAAACCCCCAACTTGATTTCCCTTCTTCCCCATTGTTCTACAACAACAAAAAATGACTTTCTCGGCTAGATAAGGAAGGAAAACACAGTAAGAACAAGGAGAAAAATGCCCAGCAAGACAAAACTGCGTGAGAGAGCAAAACTGACTGATGAATAATAGATTGAGGAGAACATTCATGGGTCTTTTATTGCCTAGGAATCCAAACACACTTTTCCAAAATGATGGCTTTCACATGCATGCAATTTGGATAGCCATACTCTCCATTTCACAAATAATTACTTCAACCACCTCTTGGAAGAATTAAATGATTGGGTGCATAAGTCAACATGGGTAGTTAATGGTTCATGGGTACTCTCATTGGCACTTGGATCGACACTATTAGCTTCAAGGGTTTGAATATTTCCCTCCCTATTCCTTGTAAAAATCATGCCCCCATACTTTTGTTGTCGTGCATAGCTAGTTGTGGGTACTTTTATTAAAATACATATTTACATCATATTATAATTTCCATCATGCCACCATGCAAGCATGCGATCCACATGCATCGATTTTTAATTGTCGATACAAGAACGATAAATCGATGGCGAGGCATTGGCCTTGATCTCCTCACCATGATTTTATAATGATATTACATCATTTACATGTTTAATGCAATGGGGTCAAAATCGGGGCATTACCCAAAATTTTCTAGCAAATGAAGGCTGATTGGTTTTCCTCTCGTTTCTTATAGAGATGGTGTTTGTCTCAAGCAAATTGGGAACTTTTATTGCAAAGATATAACCATAATTGAGCTTTTTGGTTATTTTTTAATTCTCAAACCATAGTTTAATTCTAAATTTAATTAAATATGTGTAGTGTTCTCAATAAATATCATCACGACAATTTTGACAAGCATTATGTATTTCATGTCTCAGCCCCCTTGTAGTTCATAGTGATTTATGTGGTTCGCTTCCCTCTAATTCTTTATTTGGGTTCAAGTACTTATAAACTTTCATTGATGACTTCTCTAGATGCACTCAGGTTTACTTCTTAAAACTTAAAAGTGAATTTTTTGACTTGTTTTTTTCCTACAAAGTCCTTGTAGAAAAATAATCTTGACATCAACTTCAAAAGTTCAAAACAAATAATGGAGGTGAATATGTTAACAACAAATTACAACTTACTACATTGCATATGCCATTCAGATGCAACATACTTTCCATACACACCATAGAAAAATTGTGTTGCTAAGAGAAAGAATCGCACATTAAAGGAAGTGACAAATTGTATGATTCAATATAAGGGCTTAAGTCCTCATTTGTGGGAAACAACCATTAATTATGCAAAATACGTAGTTAATCACACCCCCTTAAAGGATTTAAAATATATAACACTAGAAGAAGCATAGAGTAAAATTAAGCCATTTGTAAGCCACTTTCATGTGTTTGGTAGTGAAGCATGGGCTTACGTTCCTGATGAGAAAAGGAAAGCATTACAACCTAAAAGCGAGAAGTGCATTTATGTTGGATATTTTGAAGATGTAAAATTTTATAGACTTCTTCAACCTAAATCCAAAGAAATTATTATTACGATAGCTGTTGAGTTTGATAAAAATATCTTGTCCTGTGAGACTAATTTGGTGTTTGTGAATCTTAGTCCTGCAAGCCATCCTCGGTGATTGTGCCATCTTCTATTTCCAACTTTTTTTGTTAGTGATCTCATTCTAGTTTCTTCTTCAAATGATGATCTAGTGAGGATAAAAATCCAATTCTACCTACTCATCTTCCACCAATTGGCTCCATTGAACATGAACTTATACTAGCACCACCACTTCCTAAATGGGTTTGTAAAACACGAAAAGCAGCTAGTGATCTTGTCGATGATCCTATAGATTAACTCTATACATTTCCACAACTCTTGCAAGCCTCCTCACTTCTGGATTAGGTTTCAAATACTCATGATCCAAATATATTTGTAGAATATTTTGGCCATACAAATTGGACCATATCAATGGGTGAAGAATGTCGTTCCTTAATGGTGAACAATACTTGGAATCCATACCTCTTCTAAAAGAAATAAAACTTGTAAGATTTAAATGGGTATATAAAACTAAGTATGCATCGGATGGAAGTGTTGAAAGACTGCATGAGTCCTGGTTAGTTTCCAAAGGATTCATTCAAGTTGAATGGATTGACTATAATGAAACTTTTTCCCCTGTAACCAAAATGAATTCCATATATCGTGCTCTATCCCTTGTCACTTCACATAAATGGGAGGTCCAACAAATGGGTGTCAAATCTACCTCCTTGCGTGGGGATTTGCAAGAATAAATTTACATGGAAAAACCTTCTAGATATGTTCATAATGACACCAACCTTGTTTGGCATCTTAAGAAATCTCTCTATGGCCTTAAACAATATCCTTGGGCTTGGTATGCTAAAATAGATAACTTTCTTCTCACCATCAATTTTCCTATATTTCATTAATACTGCAATGTCTATAGAAAGAAAGTAAGAAACCATCTCATAATACTTGTTGTTTATGTTGATGACCTTATTCTCAATGGTAGTGACCCCAAATTTTTATCCCTTATAAAATCTATCCATAAGAAAAAAAAATGAAATGACAGACTTAGGATATTTGCATTATCTTCTTGTCCTTCAAGTCTTGCAAACCAAAGAAGGAATTTTTCTCTCTTAGTCTAAGTATGCTTGTGAACTTCTTCATTGATTATACATGGAATATTGTAAACCAATGCCATTTCCCTCCCAATCTAAAGTCAAACGTGTTGCCACATGTACTACACCCAAAGTAGATGCCACCTTATACCATCAATAAGTTGGTAGCCTTTTGTATTTGACTCACACTCATCCTAGTATTTCCTTTGTTATTGGTCTTGTTGCTCGATATATGAAAACACCCCAATAAAGTCATTGGAAAGTAGCAAAAAGGATACTTTGGTATATCTGGGGTATAATTCAGTTCGGGATTCATTACATTTCAAGGGGGGATCCTTTGTTGGTTTCTTTCACTAATTTCGATTAGGTTGGTGAACCTTATGATCGAAAGTCTACTACAGGATATGCTTTTAGTCTTATTTCCAGACCTATCACTTGGTCTTGCATGAAGCAACAAGCTCGTACTCTTTCTTCAACAAAAGTAAAGTATTGATCCATAGTTAATGCAAGTTAAGAAGCCTTGTGTCTTCAATAGGTTCTTTTATGGTTTGGATTCTAATAGCAGCATCTGACTACCCTCTAGTGTGATGATCAGAGTGGCATAAAGCTTGCCAAATATCTAGCTCAACATTAGTGCAACAAACATATTGAACTACACATGCACTTCATTAGAAAGCTTATACAAGATCACAATCTCAAAGTAATCCTTTTCTCTACATATGATCAAGTTGCATAAGTTTTCACAAAGTCTTTAATAGAGGTGAAATTTTCTAAACTTTGATCTATGTTAGGAGTCCATGAAGTCGAAATTAACGGGGGATAGGCTCCAATGCCTCCTTCCTTATCCTATTGTGTCACCTTTGTAAATACTTCAATCCTATCCCATGTTGTCTTAAGGGGGGATGTTAGGATATTTAGAGGCTTAGGAGTTAGTTAAGATCAACTTGGTCTAATGTGTATTTAGGTAAAGTGTGTTTCTTTAGTATGCATTTGTACTTATGTAATTTGATGGTCACGATATGTTCTAGAGATGAAGTGATCTGGAGGTTCATCTTCTCCTTGATACTAACAGTTATACTAATCCATGGATTAACACCCGATTGATCCATGGTCTCTATTTAAAGAGCATGGAAGGTCATTTTCTGATGATTAATTGTGAGAAACTCATATGTAAAATATGTTCTTTTTGCATTAATATATTTCCTCAAGTGGCCATGTTGTATGGGGTCATGGATTGTTTCCTCTTTAGGGAATTTAACCATGGAATACATTGGTGTGTTGATTTGTGATCTATTTGTGTGAGCAGTTGCTTAAGGTGTTCAACCTATGTCGAAATACCTTGTTTTGTTGAACATATAGGAACAAGAAACCTAAGAGGAACTAGGAAGCTAGATAAATATTTGATGTCGATATAATAGGATTCTTGCGAGATATTTCAAGAATATAAGATGAATCAAAGATGATTCAAGAGTAATCCTAGAGCATTTGAAAGTAATTAGAGAAAAATTACAAAGAGGAAATGAGTGATATAAATAGGCAAGCAAAAGACCTTAAAGGCATAAGTGAACATTAGATTGGTTGTTGGACAAAGTGTTTTGTATGGAAGAGTCATGTTGCAAATTTTAATTTAGTACAGTTAGTTGCTTAATCATAACACAAGTATTTTCTCCAAATCAATGCTATATTCCATGAGCCATGACATACACTCATTGCATGGTCTCAAAAAGTTACAATTCATTGGTTCTAAGAACCAAGATGATTTGAGTAAGTTTTGACACCATTAACCCCTAATTAAGCAACCCAAAATGGATTTAGGTCATAAAGGACCCAAAATAAGGTATATTACCAATTTTGGGTCATATAAGGGGTTTGGAGCCCCATACAGAACCCAAATAATGGGAATGTGTACCAAAGGGTTTAATAGATTCAAATTGATTACCAAAGGCTAAAGACAAGAGGATAGGAAAAGCTGGGGAACCCTAGCAAACAACTAGACATCCCAATAGATCGTACATCTAGACTAAGGCAAGGTAACTTAAGGGAGAGTGGTCTAACAAAAAATAGCCTTTGTAATGGTGGACAAGAGGTAATCAAGTAATCATAGGGTGGTTCATGCTTGGACATGACACAAAAGTAGGTTATACGATGACATCTCTAGTGGGTAAGCATATGTGGGTACTAGAGTGTTAAATCCATACATCTACATGTTGTCCCTCAACCCTTAATTTGTGCCCTTCTATAATGGCACTCTCTATGCGTTAGTGTTACCCAAATTTGACATAAATTAAGCTTGCATATGTTCCATTGTATACAATTTCTATCATAATACATAGGATCTTGTCTCTTTCTATGTCTATATTACTTCAAATAGAATATCCTCCATCATTGGCCTCATTTTTAGACTATGGAGATCCTTATATAGCCCGAGTCAATTACTGATCAATAATGCATATCTTAATTACCACCCTCAATGAAACATGTGCCTTTAAATTAGAGGACCTAAACATTGATAGTTTGGTTTCAAATTTTGTGATGTGAGACAACGTGAACATTTTTTGGTTGTGTGGATCCTCATCCATTGCACCCACATTTTTACTAGCTACTTTTTAGTCATTGTCCTCCAACTCTTACACCTCATTGCAACCAAAGTTGAACTTGTTGGATGGTATGCACTCACGTGACTTTATCGTCTTTCTAATGACATAATGATTCCACAAATTATGGATACCTAATTTGGGTTTTCCACATTATGTTCCTAGTGCAATAGTTGGACCAATTTTCTTGATGCATGCCACATGTGCATGGTCACCTAACACACCAAATCCTAGGGATAGACTAAATGAATATATATGCCCTCACTAAATTTCTAGTTGTGCTATATGTTTTGGCAGTAACATAGACACTATGCATACCACTAGAGAGAGATGAGATTATCACCAAAAGAGATTATTGTTTTCAAAGACATTACTACTATGTCATAATGCTTTTTATTTTCAAGCTCGGTTTGTTCATGAAGTCGAGGAAGTATATGGCAATGCCTAAGTGCATCATGATGTCATGCACTAGTTTATTGTGATCAACTTCCATGCTCACAAATCTAGAAAAAGGAAACTACCTCCTCTTAGCTGTGAAACTTTCCTAGGAATTATGGATTACAAGATATTTTGGTTAGGAAAGTTTACAATGTGCACCATTAGAGAATGAATATTGGGGAAAATTAGTGTTAAAGGGATGTTTGTGTGGACCGAAGAATTCCCCTTAGCCAAATTTTCAAAAGTAGAGCTCCACCCTTACATAGATTGCCACTCCCTCCCATGTGTTCAAACAACAAATATTGTGTTCACCTCCATTTATAAAATGTTGTGATAACGCTCAACATTTCATCCTCAATATAACAGGCTCAAGAAACATAGTTTGTAAGGGTCAAGAAAGAAGAGAAAAAAGACTAAAGAACCCTTTGAGTTTCATACAACTACACCAACAAAGCAACATAGTGCAGAGTGTTAATCCAACACATTAAGATACACTTCTTTGTAATATGATATTTATTGAATTATTATAATCTACCACATCTTTGTGTTTGTGTATTTTTTGGATTTCCTGCATTTAAAAATTAAAACAATTATTTTTATATTATTAAGTCATAGTGCATAAAACTATCATCATTAATGCTAAGTATTATGGTTATGGTTTATATTAAAATTGTCATTTAAAAATTAAAACAATTATTTTTATATTATTAAGTCATAGTGCATAAAACTATCATCATTAATGCTAAGTATTATGGTTATGGTTTATATTAAAATTGTCATTGTGTGTACTAAAATGTGGTAATATTCTCGATATGATCTAATTAAATTATATTACCAACAAAAATTATCCAATCCATTTCACTTTTATTATCACTTTATATTGATCTTTGATCTTTAAACCAATGCCTCTTTGATAATCTGTAACTAATCATTTTAATCATTGTAAAACCTCTTTTCCCATAAAAATTAATACATCAAAACAAAAATTTATATTCATAGGTCATAGCTTAAATATTAACATCAATATACCTGTCATAATATTACTTAATTAAATCACAAATTTAATACATCAATCATAAAATTATTGGATCAAAACACAAAATTATCTTCACGAATATTACATAAGTGTTAGGCAACAAATCCATGACATCGATACATCTATTCACATAATATATTTGTGTGATCACATGGTAATCTAAAAATTAACACACATTGCAACATTCATTTGGATTGAAATATATCCATAGCAAACATTAATATTTAATCACATTAATATTTCATTAAAAATTAAGATACTCTTCACGACAAATGAAGTAGGTCAGAGGTCTCTTTATTTTCTCAATGATAAGGTTCACTTCTTACAACCCTAGGGATTCACATTAAAGTTCATTGGCCTTGAAATCCATAAAATTTGGCTATCAAAATTTTGTTATTCATTCACATAGCCATCATGCTCAACAATCATTGTCACAAAAGCATAATTTCATGATCAACTTGACAACTTAGTAACCTTAACTAGCACCCAAGTCATCAATGAAATTGGAATTATATAACAAGAAAATGTTTTATGAATTTTTTCTATTTTTCATTATTCTCTTATCACCTTTCAATTATATTTATGAATAAACTTTTTTTTTCCATCTAGGAAAATAGCTATATTTCTATTAAAAAAATATATGTAAAGGTGTCCATACAATCTTCCATAAAGGAGATAGCCAAAATCTGACCGCCATAAACCATGCTCACTGAAATGCATATCACCAAATATCCACAACAACATCTGGAATGGCCAAATAGAAACCAAAGAGTGACAACACAAGAGACGCGGCTCTCCAACTAGAAAGACTAGGAACCAAAAAAAATATACAGGGAACCGAAACTAATAGAAAAGAGAAAGAAAAAGCAACTAAGAAGAAGAACAACTGTCAAAAAAATACCCCAGCCATCAAAAAAAGACCCCGGTTACCAGCTAGAGGATGCTGATAGAGGAATACACCCACAAGAACTATGAATTGAGTGGGATCAAAACTCAAAAAAAAATACTACCACCTTCAATCGTCAAAACCCACTTAAACAAAATATCAACTTGTACGTTGTGCTCTCGAAACATTTAGGAATAAACTTATATGAGTGTGGTATAACTATAAGCAATAAAGTGATTAAGTTTGTATAAATATAAAAATCTAGATTCAAACTTCTAAATAGGTGTAAATAAGGTCATGTGCATGATTTAAATAACTTTGATGACATAAATACACTCTTCATAATAAAACAGTTTAAACTATATATATATATATTTCAAAAAAATAAAATTATAAATAAAAATTAACTAAATCATATATTAAATTCACATATTATATTTTCTTAAAGATCAAATCAATCACATATTTTCTTAAACTAAAGATCAAAAGCACATCTAAAGTGCCCGGCGGTTAGGGATCTTATTAAAGTACTATGCCCTCTACATGATACTAGATGCATCATGCAATTCCTTCACCGTGTAAGAAACATTAATTATGGTGTTCAGCATTAATGTCATGGTTTTTAAATTAATCTCTTCTTTAAGGAATGTGTAAAAATAGAGCAAGTTAATAAGTGGATAAATTTAATTTTTTTGGTGAGTTTATTTATTTTCGATGATGTAAAGTTCCATTCATTTTTTCCAAATTCTATGATCTGAGTTGTTTACAAAAAAATACCAAAACCCTTAAAGGGAGAAGTTTTATGATCAAAGTTCTCATCATTCAAGTAAAACTATATAACTTTCGACGAAATTCCTACAATATTTGAAAAAGAATTTCCACCAAAACAAGAATGAATTTTTCCACTTATTAACTTTTTCCTATTAAAATAATATAAAGATAAACAAATCAAAACAAATTATAAGTAATTTAGATGCCACAATATTAATATCTTTACTCACGTGTTAGGTTTCCTTTGGTTTACTTAGGAGTTACTACGTTCTTAAATATTATCACTTTGGTTTACTTAGGAGTTACTACATTCTTAAATATTATCATTTGTATTATCACTTATTGATTTTATTATAAAACATATTACAAAAGTATAATATAGATGACAATATTTTGTTAATTGTGTCTAGTTCGAATGGTTATGATATAGAGTGTTATCCTCACTGCCCATTCTATATTTTGGAGTGTTATCCTCCCTGCCCATTCTATATTCTAGTAAGTGACATGTTGAGCTCATAACAAGAATATTGTTGATAACTTATGATGTGTCCCCGACTGGCCTAGTAGCACTTTTGGATTGGCGAGAAACTCCCTCAACACCACTCTATCAAAATTTCGAATCTGATACCATACTGTAACGTCCCTGGTCACCTTCATAACCCTTTGAGGTATCAGGTGACATTATTCAACTAACTCAAACATATATGTCTTTCTTCCTCTTTTCTTTGTTCATCGAGTTCTTCACTATCGACACCTTTAGATTTATCAAGACTCTGATCCACAGTCATCCCGAACTATCATCTTCAATACATCGGATTTTGTTTTATCAGAAACCCCCATGCATACTTGCAATGTGATTCATTGATGGCTTAATCCCGGCACAACAATTCTCATAAGTACTATCGACAAGACCCTTCCCGATACATCGGGTCTGAAATCCCATCAGATATCACCTTTTGACTTTTCCATAATCCTCGCACATGCTCCATTATACGTTTCCTCTGATAGTGTACTTCCGATGAGCCATCTCCAATACATCAAATCGGATATCCCATCAAATATCGCCTTTCGGCTTTTCCATAATCCTCGCACATGCTCCATTGGACTTTTCTTCTGATACAACATTTTTTATACATCGCCTCCAATGTACCATCGACTTTGCTCTGTCAAGATCTCTTGAATAAAATCCCAACTTCCATTCCCAATACTTTGACTCCAATCCATTGGATCCAATACTTTAGGATTATACAATATCAAAACCTTGATCCCTTGGGTACCGATACATTGGAATCCCACTCTCGAAATCCTTTGCTTGCACCCTCTACACTAATATTCAATAATTGATCCCCTGATGAGGTTGTCCCCAACACATCGGGTCCCGATACATCGGATTTCTCTGTTATTTTGTACTTTTTTCCAAGCACTCTCGGCTAGTTTCCCTGATGACTAGCCTCTAATAAAGCCTTCTTAATACGTCAGGTCCTAATCCATCAAGATCCTCGTTCCAATAGAATCCCTTGCATGCATTCTCGACCACACTTCCCAATTAACATTATCCAATAGACTTACCAAGATTCAAATATCAAGCTACCTTCATGTCTACCTTACATGCGGTTCTCGATGGCTAACTTCTGATGAACCTTATTTGATGGCTATACTTAGCCAAATTATGGGTTCTAACGGAGATTGAACATTGGCTTCCTTAGAAATATGATCTCAATTTCTAGGGGTCCTAAGACCCATTCGTATCATGCCTTAGCCTCTACAAATGTTGTCTAACAGTATGCACGATTCATACTTACATGTAAATATGATTATTGATAATCATGGAAACAAGGCATTCCACATGCAATCAAGCAAAAGTTGTAGGTAAAGAAGCAAGAATACACCATCAACTTGAATACCTACCTGTCAACACTTAGGCATTCACGTTCATAATTGCATATTCATAAACCACTTGATACAACAAAATAGAAGTATTCTTTCCATTCAACATTAATTTATGAAGCAATGAAATCAACAAAACACATCAAATGAATACTTATCTTAAAAAATGATTTCTCAAGCAAATGACTACTCAAGAGAAATGTTCCACCCAAACGTAAGCACTATGTCCAACATATACTCTTTCTATTGATAGACCACCCTCGATATGGGCACGATTTCCACAAGAAAATGGGAACTACCAAGGCTCACTCATAGTCATGTAGGCACACTTTCACATATCCAAGCCATAACACAACTGGGTTTATCAGGTTAGCGATATCACTCTATCATAAAGACATAAATACACAAATCCAAGCCAACCTATAGCTAGGTTTATCAAGAAACCAAGATAACTATGGGAAAGGATTTATGATATATTGAGCTCAACCATAGAGCTACAAGCACCTCAAGAAGATGCAACCATCCTGGCACCCACAATACTTTTCCCACACAACACAAAGAAGGTACCCCTTCTCTCTCATAGTCCATCAGGCATTCCCTTCCTCCAGGTGTTATTTAGTGTGTGCATAGAAAGGTAACCAACCCTAGTCATATTCCAAAAAAAGGAGGTTCCAGTCTTCACTAGGTTTGCAAGAATGTCCAAATCCGACTCTATCACCAAGACAAATTACATAGCCAAGCCAGTCAACAAGACACAATACACAACAAATCCAATACATGGCCAAGACAGTCCACAACTGGTTTTATCAAGCTACCAAGAGGACCAGAGGGAAGGATTTCTAATATAGTGATCTCAACAATAGATCTACAGGCACTTCAAGAAGAATCATCCATCTTGGCACCCACAATACTTGCCCTACACAACACGAAGAAGGTACCCCTTCTCTGCTCACAATCCCTCGGGTGTTCCCTTCCTCCAAGTGCTATTCAATGTGTTCATAGAAAGGCAACCCAAACCTTGGTCATATTCCAAAGAAATGAGGTTCTAGACTTCATTCGGTTTATCAAGAACATCCCAAATCCCTCATCCACTCTTGGATTCATACCCAAGGCTCAAAAAGTCAAATAACTCGGGATAACAAGTTGATAATGGAATAACACTCAGGCATCTCTGGGCATATCATACTGCATGCAAGAATCTCACTAGTAATTTCTCTAGCCTCCCCCCATCGTTGAACTCACGAGAGGTCAGACTCATTAATTAATGAATGGATGGGATTTAACTCATGAATGCTCCATGATACAACAAGAAATTACCAGCTTTAGAATTATAGGGAGACTAAGGCATTAAATTGGAATTCCATGCCTTCCTCTTCCCAAGACAATAATTGCCTCAATCGCTTCCTCTTGGAAGAATCGAATGATTGAATGTATAGTTCAACATGGGAGTTAACAGCTCATGGGTTGAATATCTCTCTCTCTAATCTTGTGAATATTATGCCCCTTGCTTCTTTGCTGCTTTGCATAGTCATTTGTGGGTTTTTCTTTATATATACATATATATTTACATCACAGTCACAATTTATAATGTGCCTGGCCAACACACGGTCCAACTATACCATATTTAAATTATGATACATAATCGAAAAATCGATGGTGGGGCCTTGGTCTTGAGATCCTCACCGTGATATCATTTACATATTTTCATACAACAGGGTCAAAACTAGAGGTATTATATTACCCTCCCTCTTAAATTAGCATTGTCTTCAGTGCTAATGAAAATTGGACAAAAATGGGTATGACTTCATCATGGAATCCTCCATCTCCCATGTAGCTTTCATTCAGACTAAAGTGCTTCCACTACACCTTTACCTACCCCATGGATCGATTCCATAGCATGGTTACCTTCTTGTCCAGGATGTGCATAGGCTCCACTTGAAACTCTCCCTCTAGTTCCACTTGAATCACATTCCAATCAATAATGTGATTAGGATCATGTACATATTTCTTAAGTAATGAGACATCAAAAACATTATGAGCTTTCATATGTGCAAGCAATGCAATCATATATACAATTCCTATTTTGTCAAGGACTCCAAAATTCCTACATTATGTTGATGTCAACTTGGCACAACCCCTAAGCTTCAAAGAACTCTTCTTCGGCTTCACTCTCAGATAAACATGGTCTCCAACCATAAAATCTTTATGCACTCAATTCAAATATGCATAGCTCTTTTGCGTATCTTGGATTGCTTTCAATTTTTTCCTAATTTTAACAACTTACTACTCCATCTCCCTGAGCATTTCCAGTAAAAGAACTACTTTGTTCACTGGATTTTTCCAACTTATTGGAGTCCTTCATTTTCTACCATACATAGCTTCAAATGGATTCATTCCCAATGACACATGGTTATTGTTGTTGTATGCAAATTCAACTAGATATGGATAATCTTCCCACTTGGATGGCGAATCCATCACATACATCCTTAGCATATCCTCAAGCACTTGATTTACTCTCTATATATGACCATTTATTTAGGGATGATATGTTGTACTGAAATTGAGATGAGTGTTAGGAAATTAATATACACATAAATGCGATCACACGCATTGGAAAAATAAGATTTATCCTAGAACCCCAAACCGGGGAAACCAACAAATAATAGATATATTCCTCTTGGACCAACCTGTCCAAGGCATAGCCAATCCCATCATCACTAGCCACTCTTGAGCCAACACCGGCCTTCTTGGGAATTTTACAATGGAGTTGTGCAAACCCTTAAGTAGGCTTCATCACGTGGAATACCATGGTCTATCCAAAAAACATGGGCTCCAGAACCATCAACTGTAGACAAACCTTTGACTCTTTAACCAAGTCAAGTTTGACCTAACAATCCCCTTTAAACTTGACTCGGGGTAATCGCCAAACCCCCCTAAAAGTTTTAACTGGGTATCTGGGAATACAACATGCCCCCCTCTTCTGTCTACCTAAATCTACATCTATATTTTTGATAGGTGACCTAATAAACTAGGGGTACACATACCTAAACAGGTCTTACAAGTGTATGCCCATTTACATTATGGTAAATCAAACTACATAAAAATGCTTCCAGTATAATGAATTGATCGTTTATTCACCCTTCGTTTCTGTGTGCTTCATCAATCCTTGTGATGCATCACTAACTTCCTTTCAACATGGTTTACATGCCCATGAACCACAACCTCATCATGTTATCCAAATGCTTCATGCCATTCTATTAACTAGATCTATGACATTTGATCGGTATACTCTTATGAGAATATCCATTAAGAATTCATATATATATCTACAATCGCAATTCCATTTCCACAACGATATCTGGTCATGGATCCTTGACAACCATAGTTCCCAAGGTAGAACAAGTCTGTGCAATCACATATTTCACATTAGTTCAATCTCAGCGAAAAAAGGCACAAATTATGAACCCATCAAAGCACATGATAAATTATTCTTGATGTCGCCTAACTCAACCTCACCACCTCCATGAAACTGTTCACCGTGTAATCTTATCAAAGAAAAAACTAATGCTTCTAATCTCTTCACCTTCCCATATTCCAGATTCTTCGTCATGCTCTGGATTCCCATTCTTCCACAATGCAGTAGTAGAAACAACCACTGAGCACTCGGGCTCATCTCCAACCTCCTTTACCACCACACAAGTTCACCTCAATCCTCTAGTCAACAACAATGTAAACATGTGTGATGTGGTCAAACATCTTGAAAAACACCTATATGTTGGCCTCTTTGGTGCCATCAGGCATATTAGTAACCCTAACAGAGGTGCCCTTATTGAAGGGTATGCTCACTCACTTTTTGGTTCTCCATTTCCATGGGCAAGTAAGAAAAGGGGCAATGCTTCAAGATTGACGTCACCATGCCATAAAGTGTCTTAGTCACCATCTCTAGAATTTCACAAACTGTGTTGAGTGCAGTGGTATATTTAGGCAACAGTACCAATCTTTCTCCAATAGGAGTTCACCCTTCCTCCATGCACAGGCATGGTTCTTCTTTTCTCAGGAATGGAGGCTTCCTTAATGGCTCTTTTGACCACTAGCTTCCTCCTCTTCACATCCATATCAACTTCTCCTCTCTCTGTGGAAATATATATGGTAGCTCTCCTTTTACTCAACAAGTGATTCTTTAATTAGTGATTAGCAGCCCACGATTCCTTTTGAATGATGTCTTCTTTTCTATGGTGAAGATCTTCAACCACAGTTATTGAATACCAGAAGATCTGAATCCCTCAAGAGATTATTCCTTAAAAAATAAAATTTAGTGCAATGACAGTAAATACTCACTTAAGGAATCCATTTGTTATGCCTTGAGGATATTTCCTCCCATCTGCACCAACACTTCTGAGCTCACTTCTGAGCTCTGTAAACAACAACATTCTGATTGATCCACTATGCAGCAATGGAAAATGTTAGAAAAACAGGATCACGGAACAATAGCATAAAATATGATGCAGAAATAAAATACATAAACATAATACAAGAGAGACACCAATATAACGTGGTTCACTCAAGATGGGATACGTCCACGGAGAAATTGTCAGTCCTTCTATTAAAATATCCAACAAATGAAGGGATGCAACCTGCAACACATCCGTTGCAACTTCATCTTCACTTTCTCACAATCTCTCTTGAACAATCATAAATATCTTTACAATACTACAATACCGATCCATATTAAAATTCCTTCCTTTTAAAGAGGGATTACCATGGTAAAATACCACGAGATACCCAATACCATGGGCCCATAAATTACCCATTATTGACCAAGTCATGACTATGAAATTACAACATTTTACAAGGCAATTTTTCCAAATTTTTCGCTATGGGGGTGTTGCCCCCCGAACCCCCGACATGGGGGGGCTCCCAAATTAGTCACCGCCTCCCACACCCCCCTTTCATGGTGTGGGATCCAAACACGGTTGAAACATGATATTTGAATCTAGAAGATCGGGCTCCACAACCAACAATCTAGCACTTGGATACTAATCACATCAACTCCACCGCTACTATATCTGCTAGACTATGCTCCAAACCTTAGACCTGGAAAATTGATCATCTTCACCTTCATGCTCGAAGGCCAATTGAAACTGAGAAGGAACTCGGTTTCTCTCCGGTTACTACCTTTGTCAACATGTCTGCAGGATTCTATCTGGCATGTCTCTTTTCCAACTTCAACAATTCATCTTCCAAAAAATACCGTATGAAATGGTACTTGAGTTGTATATGTTTAGTCTTAGAATGGAAATTTGAGGTCTTTGCAAGATGAATGGTGCTATGGCTGTCAATGTACAACCTTCTATTCTCCTGCTTCTTACCCAATTCCTCCATGAACCTCTTTAGCCAAATCATCTCTTTACTAGCCTCTGTAGCAGCAACATACTCTACTTTCATTGTTGAAAGTGCAACAAACTTTTGCAGTTTCACAACCCAACTTACTGTTGTTCCACCTATAGTAAAATCATACCCTGTGGTGCTCCTCCTGCTATCTTTATCACCTACCATATCTGCATCAACATATCCTTGTAGAACAATGTATGAACCTCCAAAACATAATGCATAAGTAGTAGTACCTCTCAAATACCTAAGAATCCACTTTACTGCCTTCCAATGCTCTTTACCTGGATTATTCATATACATGCTCACAACTCCTATTGCATGTGCAATATTTGGTCTTGTGCACACCATGGCATACATCAAGATTCCAACTTTTGTTGAATAGAGAACCTTGGACATGTATTCCATCTCCTCTCGTGTCTTGGGACACATCTCCCTGCATAGTTTGAAATGGCTATCCAAAGGTGTACATCCTGCATTCTAAACCTCTCCAACACCTTTTCTATGCACTCACCCTGAGACAATGTCAATTTGCGATTTTTCCTGTCTCTTGTTTTCTCATACCAAGGATTTTCTTTGTAGCACCCAAATCCTTCATCGCAAATGAATTAGCTAATTTCCTTTTGAGCACATTTATATCCTACATGTTAGACCCTGCAACAAGCATGTCATCCACATACAATAACAAGATAATATATCTTCCATTATCTAGATTCTTGAAATAAACACAGTGGTAAGGATGACATCTATTATAACCTTGTTCTATCATAAACCAGTCAAATTTTAAATACCACTACCTTGGAGCTTGCTTCAGTCCATACAAGCTCTTCTTCAACCTTCATACTGAATTCTCCTACCCTTTAACCCCATACCCCTGTGGCTGTTGCATATAAATCTCTCCCCCCAAATCCCCATGGATAAAGGTCGTTTTTACATCTAACTATTCAAGATGCAAATCTTCTACCACCACTAGACTTAAAATAGTTCTAATTGAAGTCATTTTAACAAAAAGAAAAAATATTTCATCAAAATATATACATTTATATTTTGCAAACCCCTTTACAACAAGGCTGGCCTTGTACTGCTTCTTTCCTCCATCTTCTTCTTTCAACTTGTAAACCCATTTATTATGCAATGTTCTTTTACCTACAGGCAATTGAACCAAATCCCAAGTCTGGTTTATTACTAATGAGTCCATCTCCTCATTCATGCCTTGCTCCCACTTCTTTATAGTTTCCACCTACATTGCTTCTTCATAACATTCTAGTTCACTAGAGTTAGTCATCAATAAATAATACAGTGAAGGAGAGTATCGTTAAGGGGGTCTACTTTCCCTGGTAGATATTCTAAAACTTGCAGGAGTTTGAGGTGCCTGCTGATGTTCTTGATTTTTTGGTAACTTTGGAACTTCATTTTTTTTATTTCATCAAGCATTATGTACTCTGTGTTTTCATTTTCATGTTTCTTTCCTATATACATGACCTTTTTATTGAATACCACATCTCTACTCCTAATGATTTTTTTATTTTCATAATCCCATAAGCGAAAACCAAAATCATCAACCACATATCCAATAAAGGTACATTTATTGGATTTAGCCTCAAGCTTTGTTCTATTTTCTTTATCAATATGGACAAATGCTTCATAACCAAATGTTATCATACATGAGTAGTTTACCTTTTTTTCCTATCCATGCCTCCTCTGGA
Source organism: Larix kaempferi (assembly GCA_027924585.1). Lineage (NCBI taxonomy): Eukaryota > Viridiplantae > Streptophyta > Pinopsida > Pinales > Pinaceae > Larix > Larix kaempferi. The sequence continues at coordinate 11,811,442 of BSBM01000088.1, read as the reverse complement.
ATCCCACTTCTAAAGTGCTTGAAGGCCCTTTGTTTATTAAGTAAACAACAGTATCTACAACGTCTGTCCAAAACTGTAAGGGAAACCCTACATGCAATATCATACACCTTGCATGCTCCATGGTTGTTCCATTCATCCTTTATGACACACCATTTTCTTATGGTGTTCCTGGAACAGTCCTCTCTCTACAAATCCCACGGTATGAACAATAACTATCAAACTCCTTGCCACGGTATTCACCTCCATTATCATATCAAAGACACTTTAACCTTTTTCCTGTCTCATTCTCAACCAAAGCTTTCTATTTCTTAAAAGTAGCAAAAACATCATGTTTTTGTCGAATGCAATAGACCCAAGTTTTTCTAGTTGCGTCATCAATAAAAGTAACATAATAACGAGAGCCACCAAGAGATTGTACCTGAGCTAGTCCCCATACATATATATGCACAAGCTCTAAATTTTCACTCTTCTTTTGCTTCCCAACTCTAAGAAATCTGACTCTCTTCTGCTTTCCATAAACACAGTTCTCACATAATTCCAAACTTACTTGCTTTAGATCTGGTAGAAACTTCCTTGAGTGGAGAATCTGCATCCCCTTCTCACTCATGTGGCCAAGTCTATGACACCACAATGTTGTATATGTTTATGTGGAAGCTACAGAGATAGAAGAATTAGTATTATGAGGACATAAATACAACATACCTATCCTATCTCATTTTGTTATTACTAGTGATCCTTTAGTGATCTTTCACCACGTTTCTCTAGACATAGATAAACAACCGCCATCTCCCAACTTCCTTGTTGAGATGAGATTTCTTTTCATAACAGGAATATGCCTTACATCTTTCAGCATCCATTCACCTCCATTCTTTAACTTTATATGTACCTTATCACATTCCAACAATTTTACATGGTTCATCATCACCCAATCAAACATGTCCAAAATCACATTGAACATAATCATAAAGAAATTTCCTATGGGGTGTAGCATGACATGAATCCCCTGAATCTACCACTCAGTAATCACTAGTATTATCTAATGCAAGAATCAAATCATCTTGTAACACATCACATGCTACATTTGCTTCCTAAGTAGTCTCTTGTTGTCCATCCCCTTTCTTCTTTAGAGATCTGCAGTCTTTCTCCATATGTCATTTCTTCCCACAGTTCCAACACTCTATATTTCCCAGTCTGGACTTAGATCTTCCCTTCCTAGACTTCCCATGATTACCTAGTCTCTTTCCTCTCTCCATTTGTCTTCCTCTTTTCTCTATGGTCAACGCATTACTTGATGTCTCACCTGTGCTTTTCCTTCGCATTTCCTTTCTAAGAATAACACCAACAGCATCATCAAATTTCAAAGTGTTTGAACCAAAGAAAGAGTTACTTACAACCACGGCCAAGCTGTTCTAGATTTCTGGCAATGAACACGAGATTAGAAGAGCCCTAACCTCATCTTCAAAGTTCACTTTTACAGAACTTAGTTGATTAGGAACATATTAAATTCATTTAAATGGTCAACAACAGACCCACCTTCTGACATCTTCATACTAAATAAACACTTCATTAGAAATACCTTGTTAGAGGCCGAGGGTTTTTCATAGAGTTTAACCAATGCGCTCATCAGACCCTCTGTTGTATTTTCTTTTGAAATATTGAAGGCCACCGATGATTCCAGGCACAACCTTATTGTTCCTAGTGCCTTTCTGTCAAGAACCTCCCATTCTTCATCCTTCATAGCCACCGACTGTTTTGCTTTTCCTCCCAAAGGTAGGAATAGATCCTTCTGATACAGATAGTCCTCCATTTGCATCTTCCATAACTAGTAGTTTTGGCCATTAAATTTTTCGACCCTAAACTTTCCTTCTTCCTCCATTGCTCCCACTCGAACCAGGAACCCTTCTTTCCTGCGCGTTTATGCGCCAAATAGGCCTTTGGCTCTGATACCAATTGTTAGAAAAATAGGATCGCAGAACAATAACATAAAATATGATGCATAAATAAAACACTTAAACACAATACAAGAGAGACAACAATATAACGTGGTTCACCCAAGATGGGCTACGTCCACAGATAAATCACCAGTCCTTTTATTAATCTATCAAACAAATGAAGGGATACAACCCATATCACATCCATTGCAACTTCCTCTTAACTCTCTCACAATATCTCTCAAACAATCATAAATATCTTTACAATATTACAATTCCCGGCCATATTACAATGCCTTCCTTTTAAAGAGGGATTACCATGGGAAAATACCATGGGACCATAAATTACCCATTATTGACCAAGTCATGACTATGAAATTACAACATTTTACAAGGAATTTTTTCCTAAATTTTCGCTACGAGGACGTTTCCCCCGAACCCCTTCCATGGGGGGCTCCCAAATCAGTCGTCGATCCCCCTGGACCCCCCATGGCTACTGTAGTGGGGGGTAAATCCCCCCCAAACCCTCTCGTAATGGTTTGGGATCCAAACACGACTGGAACATGATCTCTGAATCTGGAATATTAGGCTCCACAACCAATAGAAAATTATGAGTAAATCATGTTTCCTAGTGGAACAGTTATCCATGGATATAGGCTTCACCAGAACATCGACCCAAAAGACACATGTCTTCACACCTCTCTCTATCATTGGGATCCTCTCCTATGGCTTCACATATCCCTCTTTTGTTCAAAAATTGCCTCACAAGCTCTGACTGTAGCACTCACACTCTGCCTCACATCTTCTAACATGGCTTTGATACCACTATTAGGAAATTAACAAAAACATAAAAACAATCACACACAATGAGCGAAGAATATTTATCATGGAAACCCAAACCAAGAAAACCAACAAACAATAGATCTATTCCTCTTGGAACAATCCGTCCAAGGCATGGCCAATCCCACCATCACTATCCACTCTCGAGACAACATTGGCCTCCATGAGCACTTTACAATGGATTTTCCCAAGCCCTTAAGTAGGCTTCATCACATGCAATAGCATGGGCTATCCAAAAACTATGGGCTTGAAAACATCAACTATAGACACACCTTTAACTCTTTAACCGATTCAAAGTTTAACCTAACATTTATCTCCAAAATCCTTGAACAAGCCTTTCTATAATTTTGAGGTGAACTTGGTATCCCTATCTGAAATTATTGATTTAGGTAATCCATGCAATTTGAATATTTCCTTAATGAAAACATTTGCAATGCCATCTGTCTTATGTGTGGAATTAACTGATATAAAATGTGTTGTTTTGTTAACTTGTCCACCATCACCATGATTGAGTCATGTTGCCTTACTATCATAGGAAATCCTATAATGAAATCCATGGAAATTGCTTCCCATTTCCACATAGGGATGGGCAATGGTTGTAATAATCTCATTGGATAACGGCGCTCTACTTTAACCTACTTCCATTTTTTACACCTAGTGATATAATCTACTATATCCCTTTTCATCAATGGTCATTCATACTAATTTCTTGCTATTGTTATGGTTCTCTGATATCCTAGATATCCCGAGTAAGGCATCTGGTGTATTTCATCCATTACTAGATTATTTATTCCTGCATCATTTGGGACGTACAATCGTCCTTTGAAAACAAGAATGACATCTTTTTCTAGTTGATATCCTTCATATTTATCACTAGGTTCTATTTCTCGCAAACCTACTACAACTTGAATATACTTCTCGTCTTCAGTTGAGGCTTTATTGACTTGTTCTCTGAAGCCATCCCTGCATATGCTCATAGCTGCTATATGAAAGTTCCTGCTGAGAGCATCTGCAACTTTATTTACCTTGCCTTAACATGTCTGATTTCAAGATAAAATTCACTTAAGAACTCTAACCACTTGGCCTACCTAGCATTTAGGCTTGGTTGATCAAACAAATATTTTAGGCTCATATGATCACTCTGTAACTCAAATTTTCATCCAAGCAAGTGATGTCTCCACATCTTCAAGGCATGTACAATGGAAGTTAATTCCAAATCATGTTTTTTCTTCTCATGTTCCTTTAGCTTTCTGGATTCATAGAATATAGAATGTCCTTCCTACATAAATACTCCTCATATCCCTTTAATGCAAGCATCGGTGCATACCACAAACTCTTTCCTTAGATCTGCAATCCTCCAAATAGGAGCATTGGTGAGTAGTTCCTTTAAACACTGGAATCTTTTCTCACATTTATCAGACCATGTGAACTTTACATTCTTTCTTTGCAAATAGGTAATAGGATGCGCCACCTTGGAGAATCCTTCAATGAATCTCCTGTAATAACTTTCTAAACCCATGAAAGATCATACATCAGTCACGTTCTTGGGCGTAGGCCAATTCACTATAGCCTCAATCTTCTCAGGGTCTACTAGGATTCCTTCTCCTGAGATAACATGACCAAAGTATTGAATCTTTCATAGATAAAAATCACATTTGCTTAGCTTGGAATATAAATGATGTTCTCTTAGAACCTACAATACCATTCTTAGATGCTTTGCATGCTCTTATTCATCCTTAGAATAAATAAGGATGTCATATAGAAAAACCAGAACAAATTTATCCAGATACTAGTTGGACACACTATTCATGAGGTGCATGAAAGCAGCCAACGCATTAGTGAGACCAAAAGGTACAGTTGTAAACTCATAATGGCCATACCAAGTTATGAAAGTTGTTCTATGGATGTCTTCTTCTTTGATTCTGACCTGATGATACCCTAACCTTAATTCAATCTTGGAGAACACTTTATCTCCTTTCTTCTGATCAAATAGATCATCTATTTGAGGTAATGGATACTTCTTTGAGACTATGACCTTATTGAGTTGCATGTATTCAATACATAGTCTCAATGTTGTTGGTTCCATAACGTAGCAAACATTATTTATGCACAACAAAAATATAGATTAGTAAAGAAATCCATAATAGCATGCACATCTAGACACCATGATTTATCCTAGAAACCCCTTAACGAGGTAAAACCAACAAAAGATATCTTCATTATGCCCCTTCGCCAAATCCAACCAAGGCATGGTTGACCGTGGCTCTACCGCCACGATCACCCTCAACCATCAATGAGAGTTCTAGATACATGTTCATATTACAATGGAGTATGACCAACCTCTTTATAGGATTACATCACAACAATACCATGGGAATACCTCCCAATACCATAGGTCTAAATCATAGCAATAACCAAAGTCGGTTAACTTGTTCTATGACTGACTCAAGAATAACCCAAAATCCCCCCCGCCTTAAACTTTACTTGGGAATAATGACCCCCCGCCTCAAAGTTTATCAACGAAAAATTTTACATGCTTCCCTACCCTTCAAATTTAACATAGGGGTACGCATGCCTTTATTGGTCTTACAACCATATGCCCATTTACTATGCTTACAACTCCAATAATAAAACAATGCTTTACAAACATTACTACCTAAACATCTACATGCTCATACAATAATAACCAAGCAATCTTGAACCAAGTACTTGAATTATGCTGCTCAATCGACTACCCAATTGACCTGTATGCATAATTGACTACAGACTCCATTGTCTGTCTACTCCAATCAATCTTCTATGCCCAGTCAACTAGAGACTCTACCATTTTTTTCAGTTGATTTCTTTGCATAGTCGACTACAAACTCCACCATCTACTCCAATCGATTTGTCTTCATGCTACTCAAATTATTTCCTTAATTGTTTCCAGCACATCCTCCTCGATCACGCCTGCATCTACATGAGCTTGTCCACCTAGTCGAACTTCCATGACTCCTCAATCGATATTGACCTTGATTGTCTTGTCATTGAAGCATGTATTAACCTTGGTCGATCCACAATACTTAGTTGACCCCATCAACCATATCCTTAGTTGACCTAGTTGTCCATTCGAACATTTCCTCAGTCGACCCAATCAATTACCTAGTTAATCACTGTCATCAACCATCCATCTGCTCAATCGATCACCCTTGTCAATTTGATCGATTGAATTTAAATGTGTAAATGACCAAGTTGGTAGACCACCACTCTGACCGCTCCATCGACTAGACCGAGTCTACCATCCATGACTCTTATCGACTTCGATCGCTTCAACCACAAATCTACCCTTTCATATTTGAACCTTTTCAAGTATTCCATGCGACCTCAAACTAGATCATGTATACCATGGTTCGCTTCTTCCAATCGTCAACTTCACGCCATTTTTCAATGGACAAAAACACAACATGGGCCATAAATGGACAAAAAAAAATCTCGGAGGCTCCTGCCCCTGAATTCCCGCAAACCTTTAGGTCGGGGAGGAAGACCCCCCTTTGCTCGAATCAGTCGTTTATTCCTTGATCTGGGACTATCCTGAGAGTACTAAGAAACAGCATGCTCCAATCTTGTGGTAATCATATCTGTATACCCACACTTCATTTTTATTTTGCATACCTCGAATCTAACACTTATGTTGCTTCTCAAGACGACTCATCACACCAATGGATTCGACCACACCGATTCAAACTCCACCATGCAAATCTAGGCTATTGAAAAAATATCTTCAACCGATCCCGCATAACAATGATTCAATCTACATTCTACCATGTAAATACAGGTAACCCAAACTTAATCAGACAACTCTCGTTGGAGAGTGAGTATCTACCAAGCTATGCTACCAAATGTTGGTTCCATAACACAACAAACATTATTTACGCATATCATAAATATAGAACATTAAAGCAAACCATAACATCATGCACATCTAAACACCATCATTTATCCTGGAAACCCCTTAATCAAGTAAAATTAGTAGAATATATCTTCATTATGCCCCTTGGACAAATCCAACCAAGACATGGTCGATCGTGGCTCTACCACCATGAGTACCCTCGACCATGCTCATATTGCAATGGGTATGACCATCCTTTTCATAGGCTTACATCACAAGAATACCATGGGAAGACCTCCCAATACCATGGGTCTATTATAACAACAACCAATTTCAGTTAACTTGCTCAATGACTGAGTCAAGATTAACCCAACAAATGTTCCATCTTTCTTTTTGACAAACAATATCGATGCACCACATGAAGATACACTTGGCCTGATATACTTTTTTTCCTTCAACTCTACTAACTACGGAGTGCTCATTATGTAAGGGGATTTAGACATTGGAGTTGCTCTTGGAACTAGGTTAATTGTGAAAGCTATATCTCTTTTAGGTGGCAACCTCAACACCTCATCTAGGAATACGCCCTTATATTTCTGTAGCGCAACATAATCCTCTATATTTGGATCTCTATCTTCTATTGAGTTTGATACTCGAACTGCATATATATGACAGTTATCCTTCAAGTATCACCCCAATTGCAATGCTGAGACCTACCTTATCGAGATCTTTTTATGTACTCCTTTCACTAGCTTGAATCTTCCTTCATCATCAACACATTTAAGAACCTTATTATAGAAATCAAGCTTGGCTCTATGCATTTCCAACCATTCAATGCTGATAAGGACCTCATATGATCCTAATGGTAGGACGTTTAGGTTTGCTTGAATAGAGAGACCATTCAACATTATCATACATATTTCCACTACTTCACTCACTTTCCTCTTGGTCGCTATGGCCAATTGGACTAACCATAACTTACCATGTATACTTTTCTTAAGGGAGCATACTTCTACCATTTTAGGATGAACATAACTATGGCTGGATCCTGGTTCAATCAAAATGGAAATAGCTTGTTTATCAATCTTACCTCCAACTTCCACAACCGCTACTTGATAATATTCTTGATGATCACTCAATTTTGCATAGATTATGAGTGTTTATCTGGCCATATATTCCACGGTAATGGATTATTCTATGTTGTGCAATCCTTGAGGTTTATCCTTCCTGTGAGGAAAATCCTGAAGCATTTGGTTCTCCCCACATCCCCAACATTGAATAGGATCCTTGGGCCTACCTTTTGCTAGCATAGCCCGCTTGAATCCAACTTGAGTTTGTTGTTTTTGCTAAATATTCCTTGGGTGGGTCTTGTAGGGTAAGGGTTTGAATAGTCTGAGGCTCTACAAACTCAATCATGTCTCTGTAATTCTCATGTAGTCCACTTAAGAATATCTAAATATTTACCTTCTCATTTCTAATGTAATCCACATACTGCATCAGCTCTAGAAATTTGTTCCTGTATGCCTCCATTGTCATATGTCCTAGCTTTAACTCATGAAACTCTTTGCTCTTATTATCATGATACCTCTATGAAAGGTATTTCTATTAGAAATAATTTTTGAACTTCTTCCAATCAATCTTCCTCTCCTTGATGCCTTTCACTTGTTTGAGGTGTTCCCACCAAATTGAAGCTCTACCATTCAAGCTAAAAATGACAATTATGGCAATGATTCTAGTTCCTGAAGAAATCTTGGATCCTAAAGTACTTCTTCATTCATAGAAGCTACGTTTCAACTTATTGTACGGCCTTACCTTCTCAATCAAATGTAGGTGTATTTACCTTCTAGTGGAGCATTTTGAGCTATCTGATGAATCTCCCAATTCATCTAACCTGCTATCTAAGGTGTATGATGGATATGTTCTTGTTGTCCTCCTATGCAAACTTCTTCTTGGACTTCGAGATATTCCCTAAGAGTGATTACCCACACTCTTAATGTCCTTGCTATCGTTGTTTTGATTTTCTCCCAACTAGGCCTTCTACTGAAGATTTGTCAGGATTTGGAGTATGGAAACATTTATCTGTTGTTTCTCCTCTTGTGCCTTGGTCAACATGTCATTAAAACTTCTCATGGTTCCAACCATTCCTAGAGGTGTGATTTGTGCTCTCCTCCCATTGGACTCTATTTCTGCATTATCACCATGCACATATTCTCCCATGACATCTTCATTGGGTCCATAGGGATCTTGTCCATCATTCATGATTATTAGTCTACTGCTAACCCTTTCTGCTTATTCTGCTTGCTACAAGAACTACGCACAACAAAAGTTTTGTTAGATAGCATATTAATGTAACTTGATATGATCTACTCCAATCTCCATTACCACACTAGCATCATATTGTTGGTATTTCCCATTTTCCTATACTCAGAGTCCAAGTATTGAACCATAGCTCTGATTCAGCCTCCTTCAGCCGATGCAGGCCCAGTGTTGTAACCATCACTTTGATACCACTCTTTCGTGTTCCCGACTAGCTTGGTAGCACTTTTGGGTTGACAAGAAACTCCCTCAACACCTATTTGTCAAAATTTCGACTATGATACCATACTATAACATCCCTATTCACCTTTGTAACCCTTCAAGGTCTCACATGACATTATTCAATTTAGACAGACATCTCTGTCTTTCTCCCTTTCTTCTATGTTGATCAAGTTCTTCCCTATTGTCGTCTTTAGCGTTATTGAGACTTTGTTCCACAACCGTCCTGAAATATCGGCTTTGATACATTGTCTTCTCTTTTATTAAAAACCCCCATGCGCACTTGCAACATGATTCTCCAACGGCTTAATCCCAACGTGACAACTCTATAGAGTGCCTCCAACCAAACCCTTCCGAATACAATGGGTCTGAAATCCCATTGAATATCGCCTTTTGGATTTTCCATAATCCTTGCACATGCTCCATCAAACTTTTTTTCCAATAGCCTACTTCCGATTAGCCATATTCATTACATCAGATCTGATATCCCATCGGATATCACCTTTCAGATTTTCCATAATCCTCGCACATGCTCCGTTGAACTTTTCTTTTGACACAACATTTATGATACATTGCCTCTAATGTACCATCAAATTCGCTTCATCGAGATCTCTCGAATAAACTCCCAACTATGATTCTTGATACTACAAATTTGATACATTGGATTTGATACCTCGGGATTCTCTAATATCAAACCCCTGATACCTCGAGTACCGATTCCTCAGAATCCTGCATTCGAAATCATTCGCTTGCACCATCTACGCAAATATTCAATAACTAATCCTCAATGAGGCTCTCTCTGACACATCAAGTCTAGATACATCGGACTTCTCTGCTTCGTTGAAATTTCCTCCAAGAACTCTCGGCTGGTTTCCTCGACCGCTAGCCTTTAATAAATCCTTCCTAATATGCCAGGTCCTGATCCATCGAGATCCTTATTCCATCATAATCTATCCGATAGACTTATCATGCTTTGGACATCGGAGTACCTTCATGTTTGTCTTACCTGTGGTTCTTGATGGCTAACTTTCGATGAACCCTATCCGATGGCTATACTAAGCTGATTTTTGGGTTCTAACGGAGATTGAATGATGGTTAACTTAGCAATCTAATATCGAATTCCAAGTGTGCTTAGACCCATTTGGATCATGCCTTAGCCTCTGCAAATGTTGTCGAACAATATGCACGATTCATACTTACATGCAAATATGATTATTGCTACTCATGCAAACTAGGCATTCCACATGCAATCAAGCAAAAGCTACAGGTAAATAAGCAAGACTATGTCATCATCTTGAATACATGTTGTCAAAAATTATACAGGCATTCACATTCACATTTTCATATTCATAGACCACTTGATACAGCAAAATAGAAGTATTCATTCCATTCAACATTAATTTATGAAGCAACGAAATCGACATAACACATCAAATGAATACTTATATTAACGAGTGATTTCCTAAGCAATTGATTATGCAAGAGCAACGATACACCCAACCATAAGCACTTTTTCCAACATATACTCTTTCTATTGAGAGGCCACCCCTGAGCTAGGCACGATTTCCACAAGAAAAGGGGAACTATTGAGTCTCACTCATAATCATGTAGACACACTTTCACATAGCCAAGCTGGTACACAACTGGGTTTATCAGGATACTGATATCACCATGTCATAAGGACACAAATACACAAAGCCAAGCCAACCCACAAATGGGTTTATCAGGCTACCAAGATAACAATGGGAAAGGATTTCTAAGCTAGCGGGCCAACCACATAGCTACATGTTAGAAAAACATATTCACAAAACAATAGCATAAAATAAGATGCAAAAATAAAACACATAAACACAATACAAGAGAGACATCGATATATGTGGTTCACCCAATTTGCGTTACTTCCATGGTGAAATTATCAGTCCTTTTGTTATATCGTCTAGCAAATGAAGGGATACATCCCACAACACATCCGCTGCAACTTCCTCTTCACTCTCTCACAGTCTCTCTCACACAATCACATATATCTTTACAATACTACAATACACAACCATATTAAAATGCCTTCCTTTTAAAGAGGGATTACCATGGGAAAATACCACGAGATACCCAATACTATGGGCACTTAAATTACCCATTATTTCCCAAGTCATGACTATGAAATTACAACATTTTACAAGGCATTTTTCTCAAAATTTTCACTACAGGGTCATTGTCCCTGAACCCTCTCTAGGGGGGGGCTCCCAAAAGTAGTCATTTCCCCCCATTGGACCCCCCATGGCGACTATAGTGGGGGGGAAACCCCCCCCCCCCACACCCCCCCTTCATGGTCTGGGATCAAAACACAGCTGAAACACGACCTCTAAATCAGGAAGCTCAAGCTCCACAACCAACACTACAGGCACCTTAAGAAGATGCAACCATCTTAGCACCCACAATACCTGCCCCACACAACACCAAGAAGGTACCCCTTCTCTGCTCACAATCCCTCAATCATTCCCTTCCTCCATGTGCTATTCAGTGTGTGCATAGAAAGGTAACCCAAACCTTAGTAAACTTACAAAGAAAGGAGGTTCCAGCCTTCACTAGGTTTATCAAGAACATCCAAATCCCACTCTATCACCAAGACACAATTACACAACCAAGCCAGTGCGCATCAAGGTTTATTAGTCTACCAAGAGGACCATGGGGAAGGATTTCTAAGCTAGTGAGCTCAACCACAGAGCTACAGGCACCTTAAGAAGACTCAGCCATCCTGGCACCCATAATACCTGCCCAACACAACACCAAGAAAGTACCCCTTCTCTACTCACAATCCCTCGGGAGTTCCCTTTCTCTAGATGATATTCAATGTGTGCATAGAAAGGTAACTGAAATGATGGTCATCTTCCAAATAAAGGAGGTTCCAACCTTTACTAGGTTTATCAAGAACATCCCAAATCCTTCATCCACTCTTGGATTCCTACCCAAGGCTCAAATAGTCAGCGGAATTAGTCTAATAGATTGATAATGGAAGAACACTAAGACATCTTGACTTGGGTATATCATACTGCATGCAAGAAGCTCATTGGTCATTTCTCTAGCCCTCCCAAATTTGCAAGAGGTAAGACTCATTAATTAATGAAGGGATGGGCTTTAACTCACAACTACTCTATTGTACAACAAGCAATCCCCAATTTCAGAACTATAGGGAAACTAAGACACGAAATTGGCATTCCACACCTTCCCCTTCCCAAGACAATAATTGCCTCAACCACTTCCTCCTGGAAGAATTGAATGATTGAGTGAATAGATCAACTTGGGAGTTAACGACTCATGGGTTGAATATCTCTCTCCCGAATCTTGTGAAGATCATGCACTTTGCTTCTTTGTTACTTTGCACATTCATTTGTGGTTTTTCTTTATATATACATATATATATTTACATCACATTCACAATTTCTATTGTTCTTGGTCAGCACAGAGTCCAACTAACCATATTTAACTGCCAATACATAATCAGGAAATCAATGGTGGGGCCTTGGCCTTGAGCTCCTCACCATGATATGATTTACATATTTGCGTACAACGGGATCAAAACTGGGGGTATTACAACTTTGTCTTGTGCCTTGAAGAATCTAGGGTTTACCCTGGGTACCATCCTAGAAATGAGGGGAAGTGCCCAGGGGTTTGCCTTGGGATAATTACCTGGAAACAAAATGACAATTTTTAAGAATGTAGTCTTGTTATATGGTATTACCATAGTAATGAGGCTTTCTAAGATTGCTTCAAACTCCAGTCAACACCACTTTCAATTCCAATGGGGTTGACATAAAGATGTCAGGTCTTAGCTAAATCATTAGAGAATTAAGGACAAGGTCACTCCACATAATAACAACAATATTAAAAATATTATTACATCCAAATTTAAGGAGAAATTGTGGTGTGATAAAGAATCAAAGGATAATAAAAAATTAAGATGCTATAAGGAAATGATTAAGCCAATCTAGAAGATCAAAAGTATCTTTCTATTTTGGTTAGCGTAAAGAAGAAATCAACATTGCTAAAATAAGAACAAACTCTCACGAGTTCCATACTAAAACAAAGCATTGGACAATTTCTAAAATGTCGAGGGTCAAAAGAATTTTTCATTTGACACTTAGAGAGTTGAAGATGAAAAATACTTTCTCTTAAAATGCCCTGTGAACACTCGAATTAGATTGTAATTTCAAAATATTTGTTACGATACCAATCTTCCTAACATTTTAATTCATCAAAACTATGGCGATTTAGGAATGCTTATATTAAAAAATTTCTAACATAGAAAAATCTAATAAACCAATTTTTTTTTTTACTTTTTAAAAATCTAATAAACCAAAATTAATTTGATTTTATATTACTATCATCAGCATTGTTAATAATCCAAATTCAAATCTTTTTTTTAAAGTTGTAGAACTCTATTAAACTATGGAAATCAAAAATACATAAGGAATAGCTGTCTGTGGTGGTCTAAGTATGTGGAGCCACCAACCCAGGTATTCAAAAAGATCAAAATGGGTGTGTCCATTGTTACAAAACCTCTGCCCGAAGCAGGGAAAGCCAGTATTATCTGGAGAAGAACAATGTCTATAAAAGCCTATATAAAAACAACTGAAATATACAATATTAAGAAGCAGATTGTAACAAAAACACTAGAGGTCAAAAGTTGTATTGAAATGACCTAAACCGGACTCCTGCTCCTCGCGGCCTCCCGCTGGCTGCTCGGCCTCCTGGCTCCCTCCCGGCGTCCAAGATCCAGCGTACCCCTGATGGCGATCCCTTCGTGGTCCGTTTTGGGTGACGGCCCTGGTGCTGATTCGCTCGCTCCTCCAGATTCAGGCGTCCATGCACCCTCTGCGTCAATCGTTTCCCCTTCGGTTCCCCCTTCAGCCGGCGTCCGTTCGGTTGGAGATGCCATGGCGGCCGGGCTTGGTTCAGCTCCTGCGCAGGCTTCCCCCGCTCCTCCTGGGGTTTCTTCCAGCGCCGCCCCTCTTCCTTCCTTCTCCAAGGTCGCGGCCTCTCTTCGGAGGGAAAGCCCTTCTTTCAAAGATGTGGCCTCTCGACGGGGGGAGCCCTCTGCCCCGCCTGATGCGATCCCGGAAGCCCCAGCGATCTCCATCCAGATGCCGGAGGACGTCCTGGAGTATGCTGTTGTGTTAAGCAATTCCGCCTTGGTGTGCAGGTTCAATGGCCTCTGGCCTACCCTCGCAGATCTCCGCTCCTGGATCTCCTCGTCTTGGTCCCCTCTGCTTGATGGTGAGGTTGTAGCTTGCCCTTGTGCCAAGGGTTTCTTCGTGGCTATTTTTGAATCCTCTGATGACAGAAGCAAGGTCGCTAGCTCAGAACCGTGGTTCTGGGGCAGAGCAGGGCTTTCCATGAAACCATGGACCCCAGACTTTGACCCTTCCACGGCTTCCATCTCTTCCGCTCCGGTCTGGGTAAGGCTCCCGTCTCTCCCTTTGCATTTCTGGGGGGCCAAATCTCTGGAAGCTATAGGTAATGGACTCGGGAAATATCTCAGCATAGATCAGAGCTCAGACCGAACCACGTTTGCAAGGATCTGTGTAGAAATGGACTTCAAAAAGGGGTTCCCTGCAGAAATCTCTCTCTGCGGCAAAGGCTACTCTTGGACCCAGAGGATCGACTATGAGAATCTCTGCTTCAGATGCAGGATATGCTATGAAACAGGACATATTGCCCGGAATTGCGAGAAATCAGCCGAAAAAAGAAGACCGCGCCGAAGCCAAAGGCCCACCTGGTGGAAGGATGCACCTCCGGTGAAGCAAACTGAAGGGAAGATCCCGGCATCAGTCCCGGAAGAGGAAGCAGACTCTGACTCCAAGGAACTTAATCTAGAAACAGAACCAGCAGAAAGACCACCGACCACATCGCCAAAGACAACCCAGCGAGCCTCAAGCTGGGCGGATATAGCCGATGCTGAAGAATCTCGAGGTCAGCGGGAAACCCACGATCAAAACCAAAGTAGCGAATGGCAGACCGTTACCAAAAGGAAAAAAAAATCTACCCAGTCCCGGACAGATGTAATGACTCGCAGCCGAACAGGCTCGCTGAAATAGCTATCTCCAGGTAGCTTTTCATATTGAAGCAAGTTTGCTAGGAACCCAGTGGGTTGACACGGTTTTTTAATTTCCTGCCTAGTTTTGGGCGAACACTGGAAGCTCGTTGTAACTGAGAACTCTTTGTACTAAGCATTCGGTTGCTCTATACCGGCACTAATACAATCTTCCCCTATGTTATTGTAAAAAAAAAACAAAAACACTAGAGGTCGAAGGGTATCTTCTAGAACCTTTTTAGCTCGCTGCATTTTCATCAAGGGGGGACCTCTTCAAGAATCGGAAAACTGAAGTTGTCCTCCTTCATCACTTCATGAGCCGCCAGCTTGACTGGCTGGGGTTCCACCTTGCGTCAGGGAAGAACTATTTTCTCCTTCTCACCGCAAACCCTTTTAATTGCCATCTAACCAGTCGTGGATGGAATTCGTGGCGAGTTCCTTGTCGCGCGTCACTGTGGTTGCTAGTACAGACTCACCTCCTCCTACCGCAGCCGAATTCTCCCTCGGGGCTCCTTCTACCACAATCGTGCTACCACCTACATAAGTCTGCCCACCAAAGGAGGTTTCCAGACTTCCCAACAATCCTTCCATTTGAACCAAGTGAGTCTTCAACGTCTGATTCGTGTCCCTGGCCTTGGTGTCTTCCATAAGAGCGCCCAACATGTTCTTGACGAGCCAGTAGTGGTTAATGCGACCCTCATTCCTTCTAGAGGAGAGGTGGTCGGCAAGTAGGCAGGCTTCCCAGTTGTCGATGAGAATCCGAACAGGGATGGAGACCCCCTCCCCATAACCATTTGTTGCAACCCAATTCTAGTTGGTGGCAATTCGACTGGCTCTCCCTCTCCGGGGTTTTCCCCGCTGCCTTGACATAGTAGCAAAGAACCAGGAGTCGGTATCAGAAGCCAAGTTCGCAGGTGGAGGCGAGGTGGCGAGGAGCACTGAATCACTGGCAATCGCGGGAAGCACCCGCACTGTCGTCTCAAACAGCCCATAAAACTCCCCCGCAGACATATTAAACCTGTGCATGAAGGAGGCCATTAGAGCCACACACATGAGCAGCATGGCGGTGGTACCTAGAGGCCAAGACCAGGTTGGCCGACGTGACATGGTAGCTACCGGAGTGAATGCGTCGGGGTGTAATCCTCACGACGCTTTAAATGCTCCTCCTTGTTCCTGCCACGAGTCGGGCCTGTTGGTTAGTATGTCGTGGGCTCGCCACGCGCCATGTCTGCCACGACACCTGCATCCAAGTATCCAAATTCAAATATTAATAAACACGAATTTATAAATTATAAAGTAAATAACCAAATTTATATACATAATTAAATTATAAAAAATATTATAAATTCAATCACAGTACCACTCGACCTTATTTATTATATTTATATTTTAATCAAAATATATATATTCCTTCTTTTTATATTATAAGACTTTAATTATATAAATATAGTTTGACTATCTTTCCTCTCATTGGAAATATCTTTACATACATTCCTCTTCCTTTCTAATAATATCATACTCGAGTGAATGATAGCCATCTTTAATATCCCACACCTATTATTTGGTACTTATGGTTTTGAGTATAATCATTTCATTAAATCCAAGCTTTCCCCACTTTATTTTCAACTACGAATAATGAAAAATTATTGTTTGTGATCATATCACATTTTAAAACTATGGGAAAGATATTTAGCAACTTCTTTTAAGATTACCATACTCTTAATCTAGTAATTATATCATATTATATAATTGCAACTTTTTCTACAATTGATATCTCTTTATTATTTTTTTCATATATTATATCTAAAAGAAATGTCGCAGGTAAAACCAAGTTTCATTAAATTGTGATTGATAGATTATATTATGAACAATGTAATTTTTTAAAATTTAATTTTTATAAATTTATATTCAAAATTTGATTTGTAATTAATTTGATTTTATTTAGTTTAAATATCTTATAATTAACGAAGTCCCTCTCATAACATAACTACTTTACATTCCGAAAGATATACTCACCAATGACCCTCCTATTTCTAAAATTAATTTGTTTTGAAATTTATATATTATTTTAACTTTTTTCTCACATCTTTCGACTCGCCCATATGACACAAAGTCGGTGAGCGCGTAAACCAATTAAATTATAGGACAAGAACCATCTACATGCCGTGGGACTGAGAATTAAAGCTAGTTATTAATATAATTTTTTTATTATATTAAATTGATGTTATAATCCTTTTTTTAATTATTTTAAAGTGCTTTATTTATATTTATATACATAAATTATTTTAAAGTGCTTTATTTTTATTTATACTTTTATATATTAAAAGTGGAAACAAATTTAACCATTTTTCATTAAAATTATTTTTTAAATTTGATAAGAATTTTGCCAAAAGTTATAGTTCCATCTAATTGATCGGAACTTTGATCACTATGGAACTTTTGCTATTATGGATTTTAGCTCATTTTAAGAAGACTCAAATCATCGATAGAATTTCAAAAACATGAGTGAATCAAGGCAAAATGTTTCCTCATTGGAAAGGTTGAGTTGGTCCACTTTTTAATCCACTCCTACACATACATATATACATGTATAAGTATCTCCTTAGAGTATGGGGTAAAATTGATTTTGGTTGGTGGATTATAACTCGGTCAATTCATATTCATAGTGGTATGTGCCTAGGATAGTCTGGTAGGATTTGAAGTGGCATGCTCCCTCTTCCACTTGAAAGGGTTATTAGAGCAGGGGGGATAAGGTTTACAAAGCCTCAATGGAGACACTTCTAGTTTAAGTGAACTCTTAGGAAGTGTCAACCATAAGACCTAAATGGTAGGTTGGTAAAGTTGAGGGTGAGGTGTCCAAAAGTAACACTATGGCATGGTGCTAAGGTGATTGTGGCAGAAGTGAGACAATGGCAAGTGGTTGTGAGGTGAAATCCCCATTAATATAATTTGTATTCTAGTTAGTTGACTGCAACTCGACTTAGTATTAATCAATAGGGACCTGAGCTTGATTGCCATCAAGGAGGAATGGAAGCTTACTCGGGTATTGTTTACATGAATGTGGTTATTAGCAATAGAGAGGTTTTTGGGCTTTTCTTGTTTATTCTTGTTATATATTTTTTTAAATGATTTTGAAGTTTTATGGAAAAGTAATTAGTTTAATTAAGATTTTTTCTAACTTTATATATATATATATATATATATATATAGAGAGAGAGAGAGAGAGAGAGAGAGAGCATAGAGAGAGAGAGAGAGAGAGAGAGAGAGAGAGCATTCTTTGGTGGGATATCACATTACATTGTAGACCCGTGAGGAACAAGTACCGGGATAACAACCAGGTAAGCTAATTAAGTAGCATTTGTCTCATGGACATCGATCATAAATCTAAATTGATCTACAACTTTCGAAAATGGGTATGTATGCTTTCACCAAAAACCACCACAAAATAAATGTCCTTAATGTTCACACAGTCCTTATTACAGTCTTCCACAATGATCACAAAGTAAACTATTTATATGACACAAAGAAATTCAAAGTAGTCAATAATAGATTAATGTTGTTCATAATATCAATTTAAGTATGTTCAAAGCTCGTGCCTTCCTTTACTTCTTTGAGAAAGAGAATTCTCGGATCTTTAGACAGACCCGTCTTTGACAATGCATTGGCAAGCACATTCAAGTCCTTGTAGACATTATTGAAAATAATAGTAGTAAAAGATGGAGTAACTAATTTAATTTGCACTACTAATGTTTGTGGAGTAATATCATGAACATCTTGTTTTTCTTTCATCAATTTTATAGTAAAGGAGGAATCGTCGAAAACCTGTAGGTGAGTAATGTGCTTCAGAAGTGTCGGTTTTACTAGAGTTTGGAGTGCCAACAGCTCAACATGATTACTCGTGCCCCTTCCTGAATTGGCACAAAACTCTATATAATGTTGATTGTGGAAGTAAAGTACCCCACTAATGCTGCACAAAGCAATGCCATTTTGGCATGCACCATAGAAGTAACCCAAAGGTAGGGATTTATCTACAATTAGTTCATTGACCACCCTCCTCTTTGGAACAACTCCCTAAGAATGGAAAAATTGTGTCACCACATGAAAAAAGAGAGGAAACATGTACTATCCAGAAAGATTAATCTTCAAATAAACTGGAGTTTCAAGCAAGCCATATGCCCTATATTGCGAGGAAGGGGATAGCTTGGGATTTTTTTAGTGTAGTATTATTAAATCAAATGCCCAAGCCTTCCTCCATAGTGTTGCAGTTCCACACATTGTCTTTATCTATCCACCTACAAACATCTTTCCAAACTCGCAAAGAGAAAGGGGAAGGAAAAAATGGATGTGAGATCGTTTCCTCCTCATTCCTGCACAAGGCTTAAAAAATTTATGGTCCATGCAACACAAGCCACTTAAATAATTTTGTTTTTTTGGGCACCTAAATCCTCCAAATCTTAGTCTACCACCATCAAGACTCTCTATCTTATGAGACAATAATTATATCATAACCCAACTTGGCAATATATCAACCATCTTCCTTGTTCTGGTTCCAAATCAGTTTATCGCCATCCTCTCTCAAACATATATGACCATTGATGAGCGCAATGATATACCTCTACCAATGAGAAACAAGCTTGCCAACCGACCCTAGTTGTTGAGTAATCATCCAACCCTAATGCCACAGATCTGTCTGATATGCATCTACTATCTGAGGTGACATGTTCAACTCACTTGATCCCCCTAGGATTAGGCTCCATAATTAGCCAATGGTTTACCCCGGTTACCATCCATGAATCATGGGGAAGTACTCGAAAGGTTTTCCATGTGGTTTTCCTTGGAATAAATAAAGAAATATAAGAATCGTGAGAGGTGATTTAGGTCAGTGAAAGTATTTTTATAGCCCACATTTGGGTTCAAATCCTTAAATGAGTGGTGGGTTTACCCTTCGAGTTGGTGTGCTAATGCAAGGAGGCATTGCAAAGCAATAGAGTTATGGTTGTTAATTCAAACATGACCTCACACCTCTAAGTATCATAGGGTGTTCCATTTCTTGATAGGTGATGGACATGCTTAACAATTGAAGTGACTTGCTAAGTGTTGTATGTGTGTGTGTGTGTGTGTGAAGAAGGTTCTCACATTCATGTTTTGTTAGTAAATTTGTTTGTGTTAATAAAATGGATTTCTCAAATTATCTTCGACTTATATACTACCATTAAGGAGTATGTATTATGTCAAATTCACTCAAGATTTATTTGCGTCCTCGCAAGTTACCCAAAAGACACTATCTAAGCTCAATTAACCATGAAATATTACAAGCTAATGGAATGACCCATTAGTAGTAAGACCATTGTGAATAACTACTCCACTTTTTATCTCACCATTAACATCAACGATGTCTTATACATTATCACAGATTCAATGCATGTTGCATTAACCTGACATTATACCCTAGGGAGACTATGGAGACTTGGGTTAGCCACATTAACATCAAGAGCACATGCTTAGAGTTTTGAACCTAATTCATCATCATGGGAAGCACTCTAACTTACCAATAAAGCACAACCCAATGGTCTTGCAGACTTTTGGCAAAGCTTAAGAAGAACATGGAGGTGGACTTGGATCCACAAGGAGCCATCTAATCTTGTATCAAACTTCCCTCTAGTTGTGAGAATTCAACAATGCAAAAAGTCAAACTTCCCATCATTTTCAAATTATAATTGATTTTTTGACAATCTAGGTTGAATCATATTTGGGCAAGACCTGTAAGGGCATTATTCCACCATGCATGAGCCTTGGATCATGGTAGAACTTTATTCCTACCTAAAACCTATGTTGAATTCTTATCAAATTTGTGGTTGGAAAGAAAGTTCGTTTGTTACAAAATTAGCTTACTTTGGATCCACAATATGCACAAGTGAGTCATAACCTCCTAGTGCCATAAGTTTAACCCCTACTTTTAGGTGCCCCTATGGCTACCTCAAGGTGTTGGGTAAATACCCATAGGAATTGAGCTAGGGTAACGGTATTTTACTTAAGGAGAGAATAGGGGTGAAATTGGTCCACAACTTGGATTTGCAGGTGGTCATCACCTCTTAGTGCCATAAGTTTAACCGCTACCTCCAAATGTCCTCATAACTACCTCAATGTGCCTAGTAAAGATCCATGGGTTTGGAACTTGGTTCATAGCATCTACTTTAAGAAGAACGTAAAAGTGAGCTTAAATACATAATATGTACACACAAGTCAATGCCACTTAGTGTTATGAGTTAAACAAAGTCGTCTAAATATTCGACGATTTGGCCCAGACGAGGGCTTTTCAATGGAATCCAACGTTTATTATTTTGCAAAATATGAATTAACTGTGTTTTAATGGCAATTTTGATGATAGAAATGGATTCAACACCATCAAAAACTCCCGGGGCACCAAAAATTCCAGAGTTTAACAGTTGTAACCAAGAATTTTAAAAATTGCTGCCGGATTTTTTCAAAATCGTGCCGAAAAAATCATTTTTTATTTTTTTGTTTTGTTTAAAATCGTTGAACTTTTAGACTACGCGTAAGTTAAACCCTTATCTTTAAGTATTTATAACTACTTTAATATATAAACCTATAAAAATAATAATAACTAACTAATAAATTAAATTTTATTTCATAATATATACACACAAATTATCCCCTTTCAATATTATAAGTTCAACAACTCCCTTTAAATACCCACTAGTACAAAAAGCACTAAGCACGAGGTTAGAATCTTGTAAACTTCTCAATTACGATCACTAATTCCAAGCAGATTGGAATCTTACAATGAGCTCTTTACTCGCACTAAAAACAACTTGTAACTTTGATAACCCTATTATTATTAGTAGATTACAGGCTTAGCCTATCATGAAGTGATCAATCTGGGCTCCTATAATACTAAGTGCCATGATTTAAGATATCTGGAAAACTATTATAGCTTGTTAAAGGGATGCATGCGAAGGCATCTCCCCTAGCACATGTCAAGCATAAATTGAACACTGAAGAAGGTATATTTAAATTGTTTTTTTAAAAGTTGTTGAGAAAGTGTTAGGGAAAAGTACTTGCCAACCACCAGATCATCATCATTATTTTACATGAAGTGCCATATACCGACTTTTTTCAATCCCATGTTAAAACAATAAACAAAGAGACATAGAGGTAACTTGATTGTCCCTAAGAGGTCCATGGTGGCCCATTAATTCTAAGCATCTCTAAGTTGAATGAATGTGTTAGGACTCACTTAAATGAGAATGTTGGGTTGAAAAATGTTTGACAACTGAGTTGAAATGAGAATATTACAAAGTCAGAGACTTGCCACCCACTGCTTTTCACATGTCTGGTGGAGGGACCATGGTATTTCAAAGGGTATTTCACTTTCATTTTCTCCCTTTGGAAACCGAGGCATTTTTGCAAATGGAAATAAATAATGTTATTTTGTCCATTAAGAAACATAATGGATGGGTGAATAGGATGATCCAGGACATAAATTATAATAAAGAAAGAATAAGGACACACAATCATATGTTCTTTTTATTCCTTTTTGGCCTTGCAAAAGAAGTTAGGTCCTGTGCATATGATGGCTATGCCTAGTAAGTGGGGGTGTGGATAATTCTTCTTGAGGAGATCCCCCATGAGTCAAAATCACATGATTTGGGGACCTTCAACAAACTCCTTCCTAGAGATTTCTCATAACCGATTCCTTAAAAACCCCGCTGGGTGTAAATGCTCTTCATTGCTTCTCTCCATCTCTTTCCCAATCACACTCTTGCTTTCTCTCAAATCAATGGATCTATGTGGGCCCTCTGTCCATCTTCCATTTAAATTCTCAAAATTTGCCAATTCCAACCACTCCACTCACTTAGGCACACATGGATCACAATGACTTAATTAGCAGATATCTTTGAGCACTAAGTAATTGTACTAAGATATCTCATGCTGCTTTTGATATATGCTTGAATTATTAGGTGATTTGATGTTCCCTTTTCATTGTTTCTAGATGCTTTGTTTTGTGGGATGAAATTCTCCAATATATATCTGCTTTGTCACACTGTTTTCAATCGTTGAATTTTGTTGTTAAATTTCATTAGCTTTTTGTCACAAAGTTGCTTTAATTTGATTTTTCACTTTGCTATTTGTTGCTTTTTATTTTTTATTTTGTAATGCAATTTTTTAATTTGATATATTTTTTTGGATTTTTGGATAAATTTTAATATATTTTTTTAATTAGATGTAAGTTGAATAATTATAAGGAAAAAATGTTACTTTTATTTAAGTTTCACGTAGTTTAAATGTGTGACGATTTTAATCATTTTTTATGGGTTTTTTGGATTTGATTTCAATGGAATTCAATAGAAATTTTGAAGAAAATCTTAAAATTTTAAATAACAATGTTTAAATAAGTGTCTTAGGGTTTTTGAGGACGTTGAATCCATTTATGAATTCATAATCACGATATGAACAACATAAAATTCGGATTTCTTAAAAAAAATATTGCCAGATTTCGTTCAAAAACTCATCAGGAAATCAAAATCGTCGCATTTTTAGACTTATTCTTTAAAT
The DNA here is from genome assembly GCA_027924585.1 of Larix kaempferi. NCBI lineage: Eukaryota > Viridiplantae > Streptophyta > Pinopsida > Pinales > Pinaceae > Larix > Larix kaempferi. The sequence continues at coordinate 11,787,603 of BSBM01000088.1, read as the reverse complement.
TCAAATTCTATGTTGTGTTATATTTTTATTTAATAAATAGATTATTAATAAATTATACATAATATTTTTTTTCATTGGAACATGTCATGGGAAACCCTCGGGTACTTCCCCTCATTTTGAGGATGGTACCCAAGGTAAACCATTGGCCCTGATTACGGGGCCCAACTCAGTGGGGACATCAAGTGAGGCCCTTATATAGCAATGTATAGCCACTCCGGGATTTGACCCCGAGACCTTCTGCTCACAACTTATAGCACTCAACCACTTGAGCTAGCCCACCAGGCTAAATTATACATAATATATTCATAAGTTGTTAACCTATTTCGTATTTTTTTTTAATTAGGGGAATCGATAACTGGAGTTGGGATCGTACTCATGTGACACGAGGTCCATTCTAATCCGCTACCATTATACTCCTAGACATACCAATGCTACACCAGGTGCATTACACATGGCTAATTGATATTTGAACTCGCGACATCACAAGGAATACTTAAATAGTGCACCCTATCGTAAATGAATCTATATCCAAAAACACTAACCTTATATTTTATTACTTTTATTAAAAAATAATTATTTTGTATAACATTTCAATTTTTTCAAAATAATATATTTATATAAATAATAATCAAATAACAAAAAAAACCTCTTTAGAACTTAAAAAAAATCATCCCCTGACACATTTCTTTTGAATTTCTATTTAATTAACCCTGATAGCTTTATCAACAAGAAAGTGTTCAATGTCGAAGATTTTGACTTCATGATGAGGAGATCATGCTTTCGCTAATTTTTAGGAATTACAAACATTCTTTGCATATTCACAACTTTATAAACGCGCCTTTAGAATACAAAATATTGCCAACTAATTGGCATTATCTTAGCTTTCTCATTGAATATGTTTATTGTATATTCTCCCCTTTATAATTACTTTTATACTTTTATAGAATACAAATTTGAATTCCGAATCCCACTTGACTGTATATTTCTTTCCGAAGTAAAAATTTGTTGGGGAGTGAGGGAGTCGACAAATATTTAAATTTCGATGAGTAGGAAGTACTTTTCATTTAAAAGTATACAAGACATATATAATATTCAATGCGGAATTGATGCAAATTGAATGGTTTATATCTTGATGTATATACACATTAAATAATGTAGTATGAAGTGTATATGGTTTGCCTTGAACTCTTGAAGTACTCAAAATAATCACAAAGTTGTATTTAAAAATAATACATATTTAGTTAGGTTAAACTTTATTAAATTATTATTATTATTAGATCATAATTTAATTAATTAGATTTTTTATTAATTCTTTGGAAAGTGTAGTTTCCGAGATTTTAAGGTAAAATTTTAATAGCACTAAAATCTAAATGTGGTTGTGAGAATGAGGTTTGGTTAGTTGGTTGGTAAAGATAGGTGTTATTGTTTCCTTACCAAGGTTCAAATTCGTGTAGAGACATGCTTTCTCTTTGTGGGCTATCTTGTGTTGTTTTATGCAGTTGGGGTTAGATGTAAATCCTTGCATATTTAATAGAGTTGGGGTTAGCTGCAAATCCTTGCATATTTAATATAATAGAAACCATAACCCATTTCACTTGTTTAAGATTCAATTATTTTTATTGAATATATATTGGTGAACTCCTAAAGCATGTTGCTTTAAAGATATGAACTAGAATAAGCATAGGGTGCATTAAAAACCAAATCCAAGCCTTGACATGATGAGCTTGTACTAACTTCTGGGTACAATAAGAATCAAACCCAAGCCTCGACATGGTGAGCTTGTACTAACTTGTCACTAGACCGCAACCCAAATGACTTGGTCATAATTCAACTATCTTCACTCAATTCTTGGAGCATGTTAGTTCAAGGGTTCTAAAGTAGAACCTGAACAAATGCAAGGCTACATCAAAAGTTAAATCCTAGCATAGTTATGGTGAACTTTAACTAATTTAATATTATTGGACCACAACCCCACTATGTTCGTTAGACATTTAAGTGTGTTACTTAAGGATTGTTAGAGATAACTCGAATAGATACAAGGGTGCACTAACAATCAAGCCCATGCCTAGCCATCACAAGCTTCCAATAAATTATCATTATGTCATTAGATCATAACCCAATTGACTTTGTTAGAATTCAACTATCTCCATTGAATTTCTTGAGTGTGTTGCTTCAAAGATTCCAAAGGTAGCACCTAGATACAAACAAGGGTGCATTAAGGATCAAATTGGGGTTTAGTTGTGGTAAACCTTCGTTACTTTATAGTTAGACTTAGGGTAATTTTTAAGGGCGAAATTTCGCCAATTGGCTATTTTTCGGGCTTTTTTTCAAAAAATAAATTCGCTATTTGGTCATTTTTAGTCTTTAATATCACCTATATTTACATAAAACATGTTTTTTTATCATAATATTCGCCAAAATTGACACATTTCAATAGTAAATTGTATGTTTAATATTTAATATTCGCCTATATATACATGTTTTTTTCAATCCAAAATAATTGCGTAGGAAACTATACTTGAGTATAATATTAGAATCCTTAAAGAATACCCTGGTTAGACTGCAACCTAATTGACTTGGTTAGAACTCAACTATATTCATTGAACTCTCATAGCATGTTGCTCCAAGGATTCTTAGGTAGAACCCAAATAAATAATAAGGTTGCATCGAGAATTAAATTCGACCCTTACTGTGGCAAATCTCCACTAATTCATCATTAGACCATACCATAATTACATGGCTGTAAATTAGTTGTTTTCTTTGAACCCATGGAGCATGTTGTTTTAAGGTATGCTAGGTAAAACCCAAATAAACACAAGGATGTGTTGAGAATCAAACTCAAACCTAACTAACCGAAAGTATCACACATTTAGAGTCACGGTTCTCATGGATTTAAAGATTGATTTTTTGAAAATTTGGGTTAATTAAGACTTAGGCATAACCTCTAAGGGTATTGCTCCACCACGAACGAGCCTTGGATCATGGTAGAATTCTAGTTATGCCTGAAATTTTTATTAAATTCTTACCAAAATCGTATCTAAAGAGAGGATTTGTTTGTTATAAGATTAACTTTTTCATTTTAGAAGGAGAAGGATAAATGTTATCAAATGTAAGGAGAATCAATGTGAATTTTATTTTAACAATGTATGGATTTTTGCCTAGAGGCATACACCATAAGAGCTTTGACATGGAGACTGCTTAATGAAACTATGAATGCCTTTTCAACAATGATTATCTTTACACATTTTAAAATAAATTAATTGCACCAAAGAGTAACTAGCTACATCTAGAACCTAAGGAGATGTGTGACCTTTGTAATGTCAACAAACTAAATTGAAAAAGTTTAAAATCCATGAAATGAAAAAAAAAACCCAAATGAGTAAGTTAAATAGTGGACAAACTCAACAACTTTTCTGTTAAAATTTTCTCCAAATTCAATTGGAATTTTGTTGGAAGTTATAATTCCACTTACCTTAAAGGTGTTTTAGCCCATTTTAAGAAGACATGGAAAATAAAAAATGTGTAAATTTGGGTGAAACTTGTTTTAACCCATTTTAAGAAGACATGGATAATAAAAAAACGTTAAATTAGGGCGAAACTTTACTTCATTGGGAAAAATACACTTACTTAAAAAAATTGGAGTTGTCCACTTTTTAACTTACTCCTAATAATAATAAACTACAATAAAACAAAGATTTGTCCACGTCTTAACTCACTCTTAATAATAACAAACTAAAATAAATAAATGTAATAAACTATTAGGATTATCCACTTTTTAACTCACTCTTAATAATAATAAATTAAAATAAATAACTATAATAACAATAACATTAATTAAAATAAATCATAATAAATCCATCTTATAATAAAAACTAATTTATCATAAGCCATTGTTATTTAAATTCTTAAAATTTGAATAAAAATAAATAAAAAACATCCCCCAAAAAATAAGAACTTCTCACCTTAAGCAGTCCCATGTTAGATGACCATTCAACTAACTCCAGTGGACTAACCCTAGTGTCCATTATTGCAGAGTCACTTTCTTGACCATGTTGGAACTCCTTGCTTGCATTTCCCTGTTCCTTAATAGGTACATTTAGAGTATATTGACCATCCATACCAATTGAATCCAATCCATGACCAGGTGGAGCTCTCTTGTCATTCAAACTCCACTAGCTAACACATGCCACTTTATTCGTTATGAATTAAATATAGACATTTGTCAGATAACCAACATTCTACTAAACATTGACAATTTTGAACTCCTTATCTAAACTAAAGAGACCGTGTGGGGCATTCCCCATGTCAATTCTCATTGGCATCCATCCAAATTGGTGGTTAACCCTGTACACCTTGGAACAAATTCAGTCAATATCTGACACTCACATCACACCGACCCTTCTAGGAGAAATAGGGATCAAATTGGCAAAGGACAACCCACTACAAGAGGCCCCTCATTGTGGAGGGCCCTCCTTCGTTCTGGAGGGCCAAAGACTTCTAGTTCTAGCAAGCTTCCCTGACAAGCATTGTGGAGGGGATGGTGGGGAAGGGGGTGGACGACCCGTGAGAAATACTTTTGGATTTTTTACTTTAGAGATCTCACAACGTCAAAAAAAGAGGACACCATGCCATGCCAAGGCCGTGCTATGTCGTCTATCGCTTCTTGGTAAAGGGATGCCATGTGGCCCGCACATCCGTTGTACGACATACATCGCCCCCCATCCATCCATGATGATGATCACCATCATAACATGACCATGATAATATAATAAATGGCCATAAAGGCCTTATTTATTTATTTTTTATTATTTTTTTCTTGAACACTTGGCTCACGCCCTTCCCCATAAATCTGCCATTCGCATACTGTATTTGCCTTAGTGAAACCACAACGATCTATAAACCCTTGTACACATGCCTCCTTGCTCATTATAGCAAGTCAGTCGGCTCGTTTTCCTCTCAGCAGCTTATTAGCTTTAACTTTTTTGACAACCAGCCGGAACCCAGTTCGAATCCCCCAGCTTGGCGCCCCCACCGCCCCCGCACACACTGTTGTTATTGCTTTCGCATTCTTTTAATGCCCAAGACCGCGTTTATTGCATTGCATTGATGTCTTGAAGCTCTGTCGTGGGTAATTATTATTATTGGTCTCAGACAAATGAAGAAGAAGAACTCTGTTTTTGTTCGTTTTCGATCTGTGAAGAAGAAGAATAGTTTTGTCTGAATGGAGCTTGTGGATGCTGGGTTGCTTCCTCAGCTCTTCCAGAGGCTTGGAACTATTATTACAGTAAATTGAAGAGAAGAAGAAGAAGAAGCAGCGTTATTATACAGAGAGTTAGGGGTACTGGGCTTTAGCGGTTGGTCACTTGGGTAATGGCAGTGACGTCTGGCAAAGAGGGAAAGTCGTCAAGTAGTATGGACCAAGGCAAATATGTGCGTTACACAGCCGAGCAGGTGGAGGCACTGGAACGACTCTACCATGATTGCCCTAAACCCAGTTCTATTCGTCGCCAGCAACTCATACGAGAATGCCCAATACTCTCCAACATAGAGCCCAAGCAAATTAAAGTCTGGTTTCAAAACCGCAGGTTAGTTAGCTAGCCGGACATGCTTTTACTGCTCTGTATGTGTTAGCCTTAGCACCCATATGGGTCAAAAACACCTGAGTGTGGTTACTATTTTTGGGTGTTGCTGCAGATGTAGGGAGAAGCAGCGCAAGGAAGCTTCTCGTCTCCAGGCTGTGAACAGAAAGCTTTCTGCCATGAACAAGCTTTTAATGGAGGAGAATGATCGTTTGCAAAAGCAAGTCTCGCAGTTGGTCTACGAGAATGGTTATTTCAGGCAGCAGTTGCAGAATGTAACAGTTCTTTTAAATCCTTGTTTGTTTTTTTTTCGAAGTTCTACAGAGGGTTTTTCTTGGATTAAATGTTGCCTATGGATACTGAGTTTGAGTTTTTTTGGGGGTTTATTGTAGGCCTCCATAGCAACTACAGACACCAGCTGTGAGTCTGTAGTTACAAGTGTTAAACATCAACAGCAAAATCATCTGACGCCCCGGGACCCCCCCAGGGATGCCAGTTCTGCTGGGTATGTTAAACTACTTCACCAAAAAAATGCAGTTTTTGTTTTCTGAGTTGGGTTTTGATTTATTCTGCACCAACGGTTCTTTTTGCATGTTTTGTGAGCTAGTTTTATTTTCATCTTGCTGTATTCATTAGATCTGTTCCAAGCTGGGTATTGTTTATGTAATGGTTTCGATTGATATGTATGAGTTGGGTATCGGTATTTAAAAAAAATACAGGAGCCCAAATCAATATGGCTGCCTAATCGCCTCTTCTCTCTTCCTCTGATAAGTCGAGTGATATTAATTGGCCACTCTAGCTTAATATGAAAGGGTTAAAGGATTCTTGAAGTATACTTCGAAATGGGCAATTCTATCTACTCTATAAACTCCTACTCATATCTCCCATGTATATTACTTAGAAAATAATGAGTGTTAGATTTAGCAATCCACACCTTGATGTTGAACTGGTAAGGCTTACCTGTAGGATAAGGGTATGCAGTCCAGTGACAGAGGAACCGGGGCAGGTCCTGATTCGACCTCTAACCTGTCCATTTTTTAACAAGAAGTAGGAAACAGTGAGAATATGCAGGCCTTATAAGGATAGAGATTCTTTTACAGCCCTGAGCTATATCAGCTCAAAAAAAAATTGCTTAGATGGGACAATTTTAGATTTGTAATGGGTGCTGTTTTTTTAAAATTTTTTGCTTAGACTCTCGCAGTCTTTTATGCCGCTAGGAATTGGTTTTGTTTGTTGCCTAGAGTCCTGTAAAATTGTTGTGCGTTTTTTTGTACAAAAAAATCGTTATGACTCGGGTATGTTTTGTTTGCCTTTTATCTCTACAGACTCCTTTCTATTGCAGAGGAGACTTTAACAGAGTTTCTTTCGAAGGCAAAAGGAAATGCTGTTGAGTGGATCCAGATGCCTGGGATGAAGGTTTGTTCTCCAGTTTTCTGCTGAACAACATTTTAGGTTACTGTTTTTCTAATGATAGTTAATATTGAAAGTGAGGCATTTTGTACAGCCTGGTCCGGATGCTATTGGGATTGTCACTATTTCACATGGGTGTACTGGAGTAGCTGCACGAGCTTGTTCTCTTGTTGGTTTAGACCCTACAAAGGTAAACATATCCCCATTCCCAGCCATCTTTGTTTTCTTTGCACGTTGAAAGTGGGATTGGTGTTTATCTTTTGTTGTTTAATTCAGGTTGCAGAGATTCTCAAAGATCGCACATCTTGGCTTCGGGATTGCCGCAGTGTGGATGTTGTTAGTGTTTTCACAACTGGAAATGGAGGAACCATTGAGCTGTTATACATGCAGGTAAAGCGAATTGTAAACCGAGAGCTTTGTAGTCATATAGGATTTGTCAAGTGTACATCAATGCCTAATTTGAATGCTATACTAATTGCAGATGTATGCACCAACTACTCTAGCTCCTGCCCGAGATTTCTGGACTCTTAGATACACCTCTGTATTGGAAGATGGTAGTCTTGTGGTACGTTGGATATTTCTTGCAGTAACTTAAGAGTTTAAGAAAAAATCAAGAGTTCTGACCTATTTTCATTCCTTTCTTCTTGTACTTATTCTTTTGTTGGTGTGTGCCTCGTTATGTATTTGCCCCAAATTTAGTTTTCCTTGTTTCAACCGCATTTCTAACGCGTTTCTTCTTATCACTCTATTAACTAACTTTGTAAAACTTCCAAAACCTTTCTATAAGGTCTGCGAGAGATCCTTAACTGGTACTCAGGGAGGTCCTAGCATGCCTGCCGTGCAGCACTTTGTTAGAGCAGAAATGCATCCCAGTGGATATTTGATTCGGCCCTGTGAAGGTGGAGGTTCTCTAATTCATATTGTTGACCATATGGATTTGGAGGTATGGACCAATTTCTCACACATATTCAGTAATAGTCATTATATTAGTTTGCTCAAGTTATCAGGCCCTCTGTTTTTCATTTTTTTTTTTGAAATCATGCAGCCATGGAGTGTTCTTGAAGTGATACGTCCACTCTATGAATCATCTACTGTACTTGCCCAAAAGGTTACAATGGCGGTAAGGGCATTATCCTGTGCCAATTACAGATTCTATAGCACTTAACCTTTTTTGTTAAAAATTTAAATCAATTACATATATAAGAGAGGACACATCAGATTTCAGTTTTCACATCGTCAGCACATAACAGATGACATCAGATGGATGCCTTCTTTTGTTTGTTTACCTTGTATTGACTATCTTCTGTTAAGCAGGCTTTACGCCATTTGCGTCAAATAGCACAGGAGGCTTCTTCTGATGTGGTCCTTGGCTGGGGAAGGCAACCTGCTGCATTACGGACATTTAGCCAGAGATTGTGCAAGTGAGTATTCATTTTGAGTTTGATGTGTGTTTTCCTTGTATACATCTTCGTATTTGTGTGTGACAGACTGTGTTGGAATATTGTAGGGGTTTCAATGAGGCAGTTAATGGCTTCACAGATGATGGATGGTCGTTGATGGGTAATGATGGAATGGACGATGTAACTGTTCTCATCAATTCATCTCCTAGCAAACTGCTCGGTCCACAGTTTGCTTCCTCTGATGGGCTTCCTGCTCTTGGTGGGGGCATCATATGTGCCAAGGCTTCTATGCTATTACAGGTTTGGATGCCAGTTCCATGATCGTGTCTGAAATGTATTGGAATATCTCAGTGCGTTTATGCTATAAAGAGATTAACTGTAATGATGACTTTGATTTTTATCTTGGATCCTTGTAGAATGTTCCTCCAGCATTGCTTATTCGTTTCTTGCGAGAGCATCGATCAGAATGGGTAGATAGTAATATGGATGCCTATTCTGCATGCGCTTGGAAGGCAAATCCTTGTACTGTTCCATCGTCACGAATTGGAGGTTTTGGAGGTGGCCAGGTCATTCTCCCACTAGCACATACTGTGGAGCATGAAGAGGTCGGTATTAAACTGATTTATCGTTGTCATCCTTTGAATTCTACATTTAGATGTTAATGAGTTGATGTTTAATTATATTAAATAATGTTATTTTTATGGTGTGCTAGTCCGAAAATCATCCAACTCTAATAATTTCTGTGTTGACTTGACTATACATGCAGTTTTTGGAGGTTATCAAGTTGGAGAATAATGGCCTAACACAGGAAGATGCTTTGCTATCTAGGGATATGTTTCTGTTGCAGGTATCGTATTCAAGTGTTTCTATTAACTAGCAGAGAAACTTGAAGTGTAAAACTGTAATTCTATTGTTTGTTGAATTGATGAACTCTTGGCATTTTGATTGGACAGCTTTGTAGTGGAATTGATGAAAATGCAGTCGGGGCCTGTTCTGAACTTATTTTTGCTCCGATTGATGCATCTTTAGCTGATAATTCTCCTTTGCTCCCTTCTGGATTCAGAGTCGTTCCCTCAGATTCTGGAATGGTGGGTATATTCACTGAAAGCAAGATATCAAAGACTGGTGAATGTGACGATTTACCTTCCTATTTCGGAGGCTAAACAAATTTGGGTATATGCATAATGCAGGATGGTTCCAGTCCAAACCGTACATTGGACCTTGCGTCTGCCCTTGAAATTGGATCAGCAGGAACTCGAACATCTGTTGATTATGGTGGCAACAATAGCAACTTCAGATCAGTATTGACAATTGCTTTCCAGTTCACTTTTGAGAACCATATACGGGAGAATGTCGCATCCATGGCTCGTCAATATTTGCGTGGTGTTGTAGCATCCGTGCAGAGGGTTTCCATGGCCCTAGCCCCTTCTCGAATGGGTTCCCATCTTGGGCCGAGGCTACCTCCTGGCACCCCAGAAGCACTTACCCTTGCACGTTGGGTTTGTCAGAGTTACAGGTAAAGTAAATAAATGCCTGACATGTAAGATGACTTTTCTTTTAGAGCTATCCATATTTTTCATTGGCATAGTATATGATTGCACTGACTTTATATTGTTCATTTTGCCAGATTCCACTTGGGGGTAGAGCTTCTTAGGTCCAATTCTGAGGTCAATGAATCTGTGCTGAAGACACTTTGGCACCACTCTGATGCCATCATGTGTTGCTCCTTGAAGGTAAATATAGTACAGTATCGTATAATTCTGGCTTTTACTTCCAAATCTGCACGATTCTTACGGTGGGCTATGTTTTGTGCTGTGCAGTCATTGCCTGTTTTCACCTTTGCGAACCAGGCAGGTCTTGACATGCTAGAAACAACTCTGGTTGCCTTGCAAGATATATCATTAGAAAAGATACTTGATGACAATGGCCGCAAGAGCTTTTGCTCAGATATTGCTCAAATTATGCAACAGGTAATGCTAATGATCTGCTTTATGTTTCATGGCCTTCAGTTCTCTGTTGCTTGCTCTTTTACCTTATTATCATGGTATCATTGACTCTCTGTTTTAATATGGACTTTTACAGGGATATGCCTATCTACCTGCTGGAGTATGTGTCTCTAGCATGGGCAGGCCTGCTTCATATGACAGGGCTATTGCTTGGAAAGTCCTCAATGATGAGGAAAATCCCCACTGCATAGCGTTCATGTTTATGAATTGGTCCTTTGTTTGATCATTATTTTTCGGTGTACAAATTATACAAGTTCATGGTTCATGTTGGGAAGTTAAGTTATTGAACAAAATCTCTTTCTGGTCCAAGGCGGGTGTTACTGGCCACTGGACATTACTTAAGGAAAAAACACAGAGGGAGAATTCATGTAAGCAGCATATTTGGTTGCTACATTTTTGCTTTTAATTTGAAGAATGAATTCTGTTGGACAAGCAAGAGACTCCAATTTTTTTTTTTCAAATTTTGATGAGTAGCACAAATGTTGTCTGCCTCTTGGTCTCTGTTCATCTTAGTAAAATAATAATGTAATGCAAATCGTTGTTTTGATCAAGTCTCTTGGCCTCCATCTTAGTAAAATAATAATGTAATGCAAATCGTTGTTTTGATCAAGTCTCTTGGCCTCTGTTCATCAAATAAATTAATAATGTAATGCAAATCACTGTTTTGATCCAGCAAAACAAATGTATGTTTGTCCTCTGTTCATGTAATAAAATAATAATGCAATGCAATTCACTGGTTTGATGAAGTAAAACAAATCTGTTTGAGCTCAATAAGCCTCTTGGCCCTGTTCATCCCCTCCCAAAAAAATAATGCAATTCAAATCATTGTCGGAGTACAGTGCTTGGGTTGAAGTGGCCGACCAGTTGGGCGTTGAAGAAATTGGCAATGAGAATGTCGGCTAGATGCCTTGAGGTAAGATGAAGAGATATGATATGTGGGTGGGGTTGTTGAAACACACAAAATGGTGGGACCTTCTTGTTTTCCAGAGGGAATTCTGTGCTGATGTCTGAAGAATGTTTGTAATCAGAAGACAAATACAAAACAACCATTTAACTCGATTCTTTATGCATTTGTCTTTATTCTTTATCCTTACATCCAGAGAATCTTCTTGGTTGAAGAAAAATATATATATCTTTTTAGAGGCCCAATGTAATTACATGATTTGACCGACGGTGCTTGGTACTATTCATTTTTTTTCCTCCTTTTTCAATGATTTTGATAATAAAATAGAGCATGATGGGAAACGATACAGTAACTCTTTCTCCTGCACATTACCCCCATCAAAGCTTGTCAGAGTACATGGTTACAAAATAACACTTCCTAACATTGAATCGGGGTAAAGGCATGCCACTGCCAGTGGTTGAGAAGCGTGTCTACGAGCCTTACATCGATGAGTGAGTGGGTTGTCGGGTTAATATAAGTGATTAAATTCGTAAGTCGCTAAGCAAAGCAATTCGAAAGCACCTATGTCGATCTTTGAAGCCACGTTGTTCTTTGAGAGGGGTGTATGTTATTTACTATTCAAATGTTTTTGAGAGATGTTTTTATGTTAGAAAATGGCCATTTAAAATTGAAATTTTATAAATTTAAAGTGATTTTTTAGGGGTGATAATTTATTAATTCCAGATTTTCAAATCTCGATAAATATTAATAGATTTAGGTAATAGGATAAGGGATATGGAAAAAGTATTTAACCTTGGAGTGATAATTTTTAATTCTAAATTTTGAAACTTTAAATCTCAATATAAAAAAAGCATTCATTAATTTCAAATGTAGAAATCTTCATAAATACAAATAGATGACCAGAGGTGTTTGACTATTATAGTTGGTGTTGGACTATAGTAGTTGATTGTTGACTGTGATACGATATTGTAGTTGACTGTTGACTGTGATACGATATTTTGATATTGTATTTATTATTATTATTATTATAGAAAATGTGAAATCTGAGTAGATAAAAAAAAGGAGATTTAGGTAAGAGGATAAGGGATTTGGAAAAAGTAAATAGTTTTAGTAATGATGATTCATTAATTTCAAATTTTCAAATTTGGATAAATACAAAAAGATTTTTCGGATAAAGAAATTGGGAGAAGGGAGGTGTTTGATTATTATAGTTGGCATAAAGTTGAAAAAATGATGCCAGTATATAGCTACCTGTTCACTGCATGGTATGATAATATATTTTATTATTATTATTGTTATTATTATGATAAAGTATTTAATATCTTTTTCACTGCATGGTATGATAATATATTTTATTATTATTATTGTTATTATTATGATAAAGTATTTAATATCTTTTAATAGAGGTTAGATGTTTAATAAAATAAAGAAAGAATGAGAGGAGTATGTTTTGTGGTGTAAATTAATGAGATTTTTATGAATAATTGGTTGGTTGTGTAACATGGTATTGGTTTTTAGGTGGTTGATGTCTGTAAAATGAAAAATGATTGAATTTGAATTTGTAAGTTTTTTAATCAATATTTTACTATATTAAATTAATTTCTACTGTAATTAAATTAGTTATTATTATAATTAAATTATTTATATTTAATAAATATAAAATTTATATATTTTTTAAAATTAAATTGTGATGACTTTTTTATCCAACTTTTATTTCCCTAAATCATATATTTAAAAAAAATTGAGATAACGAAACTTAAAAAAACATGAAAAATGAAAAGTTTTTCTTAACGAATTAAAGTATATAGTCACTTGATATATTATATATTATTTAGTTTAGTCTTTATGAAAAGATGCGATCACAAAGATCTAGAAAAAATGCAAAATGAAAAGTTTATACCAAGGGGCTAACCATATAATCATTTGTATTATTTAGTTTAGTAGACGTGTCCCGTCCGGTTGGTGATGTGTCCATGACACTATCCACGCTCTTTGAATTTGAACTTCGTTAGGAACGCTTGTTGTATGCCCATGGTATTTGAACATTGTATTGCTGGTGGGACATATTGTTTGACCTGTCAAGGAGTCATGTTGGTCCAAAGACTTAAGTGAAAAATATGTAGAAAATAAAGTCTTAAAATAAGCATATGATTGTTTGGGTTTATGTGGCTGAAGAAGGTAAAATAACAATTTAACTAAAGTAATTGTTTTCATATTTTCATGGATAATATATAGATAGTTTTTTTTTTCATATAAATACAGCGGATTATACAAATTATGAGTAGCATAGTATAGATAATGTAAATCTGAGTAACAAAATTTTGTTGTAAATTGATTTTTTTATTAAAGTTCAAGGTAAGGTGTTAATGTCAATAACAATACACATTGTAATGGGAGAAAAATCTGTTGGCTTTATAGACCTTGAGGGTTCTAAGTCCCTCTATCCCCACCGAGGTATCTATTTTCTATGATTCCATTTGTTTGAATCCATTCTCACTTTTTAATTTCTTTGTTTTACTATTTTATTTAAATGATGTTGTATGTGATTTATATGAGATATTAATGTTATTTCATTTTTATTTAGAGATATATGTAAATGTGATTTTAAAATAAGAATTTCAAAAGTTAATATAATTTTATAATGAAATATATATAAAAAGCTTATTAATTTAAATATTAATTTCCCAATCATGTAATTATGAGTTAGATTGTGTTAAATGTGATTAATTATATTTTATTATTTTTTATATTTATAATTTTTTATATGATAATAATGATAATGTTTACTATCTTTAATTGAGATCTACTTTAATTAACTATACCTTAAAAAAATAAATATTTCTTTTTTTTCTTTTTTATTTTTATTTTTGAAGGTTAATAAATTAAGAATTTTATAATTCACTAGACCTTAAAAAATAAATAAAAATAAATAAAAATGAATGACATATATTTATAACCAAATAAATTGGAAATATTTGTTTTTGTTCTTTTTTATTTTCAAAGGTCAATAAATTAAGAATTTTATAGGTTAGTAAAGTACCAAGATTAATCATAGTATAAATGTTTCAAAAATGAGTTTTAATGTCTATGCAAATATAAAACTATGTGGAGTTTGTTATTATTTTGTGAATATTTTTATCCTTTTATATGGTGACATTGATGTTAATAGGAGATACTACTCCCTTCTTGTTGTCCTCATTAACATAAGGACCATGTTATGCTGGGATTTATATGCTTTTATTGGGTAACACGAGGAGAGAAGATTTTAGACATAGAGGCGAATCCAAGACATTACAAGATAGAGATATCCAAGTGTTGTTTTACACATGCACACACACACAACACATCTGACATGAGAGAAGGGATAGTTTTAGCAAGGAAGCATACTAACTCTACAACCAAGCAATTGTTATGTTAATAGGAGGCCACTACTTTGTGATTTCTCCCATGGCATAAATATCCTCCACTATCCCCCAATGGTAAAGCTAAGAATCCACATCCTTAGTTCAACCCCTTTTGAGTTTTATATGATTTTTACTCATTTTTTAGGCAATGATAAGAAGCCTCTTGTTCTTCATGTTAGTTAGCTAGTGTATGTATATTAAGTACCCAATCACAACCTTACTTTCAATGAACGACATATAAGTATAAGAATGGATTTTCCTTTAATTTTAAGATTATTTGTTATAAATGCTTTTAGATTTGTTCTATTTTCTTTTATGGTACTTAGGAATATTACAATCATGAACTTCACAACTATAGATAATCATTGGGGTGATGATTGTACAAAGAGGCCTTATATTATTCCCAAATCCAAAACTCTAGATCTTTATAATTATTCTTAAGTTCAAAATAAGCTTTTGAATCTCCATTAATTCTTCTATCTTGAAGTGTAGTATTTAATATGGAAACAAGAATGGACTTCTTCCAAGTTATTATTATCACAAACAAAGTTTATCTAAGATATACTTGCTTGGATTTATTGGTTATTACTTTTAACTTTTAGTTTATTAATATTAAATTTATACACAATTCTTAAAAAAAAATTGGAGAATTTTACACTACTCAACAATGTTAGATTTTAAAGTGAATTTCTTTATATTAGAGACATGACATATGTTATAACATTCTTTGTAATATGAAGTATTTTTAATAATTATTAAAACTTGGTAGAATATTTATATTATCTTCTTAAAATTTAAAAACAAGAATATATTTCCTATTTATATATAAAAGGAAAAAACTTAAATTAAAATATACTTGCTTGGACTTATTATTATTACTTTTAACTTATAATTTATTAATATTAAATTTATACACAATTCTTAAAATTTTTTTCGAGAATTTTACACTACTCAACAAAGTTAAATTTTAAAGTGGATTTATTTATATTAGAGAGATGACATATAGTATAACATCCTTTGTAATCTGAAGTATTTTTAATAATTATTAAAACTTGGTGGAACATTTATATTATCTTCTTAAAATTAATAAACAAGAATATATTTCCTATAAAAAAACATAAATTTAAAATCCAAATTAATAATAAAAATAATAAAACCATTTTCATATAAAAATTACTTTATAACTAAAATATATTTACAACTTTATTAATTTACACAAAATAAATAAGACTAAAATATATTTACTTACACCAAAAAAAATTATTTAAATGAGGGTACGCTGTAAAGCTAGTCTCTGCTTAAACTTGTTTATTAAAAAATAAGGGTTGAATATTTTAGCCAACACATGTATTGTACTGAATTGATTATTATTATTATATTTATTGCCATGATTTTTAGCAAACTTGTAATGAATTGATTATTATTATATTTATTGCCATGATTTTTAGCGAAGAGAAGACAAGTGTAGCTTAATCATAATTAATTTAAGTTTTGATTAATCTAATTAATCAATAAATTAATTTATATAATAAAATTTATATATATTTCTTTTTTTCCATGGAAAAATTTATATATATTTCATAATAATATTTAATTTTAAAAAATATTAATATATGTAATTATAAAGTAAATTTTTAATAATTATCTCTAATTCACACATTTCATAAAAATAACTTTGGTCACCGCCAATTCATTGTCTGAAATTGTGATTAGGAAATGTATGACATATATTTAATAATAATAACTTTTGGCATCTTTACATTTTTTGACTTTGGTGTTTGGTGGTGTAATTTGTAGTACAAATCACACATATATTGACAATTATAATTTTTAACATTCAAGTGCATTTTGTGAACTTGTGATTGAGAGGTCATATTTATAACTATTGTTGTTTGTAATCCAAAAGATTTAATAGTATATGCATGGAAGAACCTATGATTTAGAGGTCATATATATAACTATTATTAGTGGCGATGATAATGTAAAAGATTTAATGGTCATAAATATAATTATTGATGGTAATGAGGAACATGTGATTTAAAGGTCATAATTATAACTATTGTTGTTGGTAATACAAAAGATTCAATCGGACATGCATTGAGTCTAACAATAACCATTTAAAAAAAAGTTTTTAATTTATTTATTATTAATTTTAGGATTATTTCAATTTAATCATATAATAATTCTTACTCAAAGAATAAATAATGGTAATAATTTTTATAATGATAGTAATAATTTTTATTCAAATAAAAAATAATGGGAATGGTTAATTCAATATAAATTGATCAATCAAAATTTTAATTCAAAATTATCATGCTTTGAGTTTTAATGTAGAGTGGTTAAGAAACAAGTTTTTAAATAAATAAATAAAATGATATTTCAAATTTTTAGAAGCAAGAGGTTAGATTGTTTTTAATCAAGTATAAAGGGGTTGCACTTAGAGATAAGGATATTAAAAGTTTTATTTCAAATAAAACAATAGGATACATGTTTTTTTTTAACAAAAACAAGAAGAGAGTTTTTATATATAAATTCCAGAGGTTGAGATATAAATATTGAGCAGACCAAAGTTTTCTTCTGCAACTATTCTACTATATATAGCTTCTATTCTATGATCTTCTATCTTATTCCTATTCCTTGAAAAAAACAATAGAGAGTTCCCAAGTAAATTCTACAAAAAGTACCAAAAATTAATCTAATCCATGCGAATTTCAACTGCTTTCCTCCTAATTGATCTGATATGTGCGGATTTCAACTTCTTTCCTCCTGTGATGCAAGGATGATTCCGCATTGCTGCTTGGATGCAAGGAATTTGGATACCTGAATGGAAGGTTAATAAACTCCCAAGAGTGGGGTTGTACTTCACACAAATCCTCCCACATCCTTCTGTTCCTTCATTACTCGATGTGACGGACTCGATATGCTCAACAATGC
Organism: Larix kaempferi; assembly: GCA_027924585.1. Classification (NCBI taxonomy): domain Eukaryota; kingdom Viridiplantae; phylum Streptophyta; class Pinopsida; order Pinales; family Pinaceae; genus Larix; species Larix kaempferi. Next base: position 11,769,966 of record BSBM01000088.1, on the reverse strand, counting down.
AATTAAGCTGTCATATAGCCCTCAATTTCCTCTAATTGATATTTGCCACTTATCCTCCCTTTCTAGATGGATTTTTCACATTTGACTAAGGTATAGGCTTGTAGAGGACTTCTCCGTTAATTCTTGCATATCCTTCTTTCTCATTTAGGGCCAAATTTGCTCGCAAGTCCCGTGCTTGGTTGTTATGCCTTAAGATGTGGAACATCACATCCTTAGTTCCTTTGCTTCTAGGTATATTTTTCTTAAAAATAGCATTGAGGATCATGTAAGTGGGCATAGAACTGGAACTTAAGTGATTGATGATTAGCATACAGTCACCCAAGATTGATAGAGATCTCCATCCTTTATCTTTTTCTAGGAAGACACCTAAGTAGAGTGCCAATGCCTCAACTTGGTTGTTTGTGGCTTTCCCTATATTCCATGCATATTTAATACTGGTAATCCCCCCTGTGGAGAGATAGGGTATTGTTGATTCCCATAAAATATTAGCATCGACGATAGGGATTCTCCCCAATGAATAACCCCAATTAGATTACTCACTGTTTGGTATGGGGAATCCGTCCGGTTAACAATCCGGCTACCGAAGGTGTGTTTGTTTAATTATGTTACTGGTTACGGCCCGACCCACCGTTTGTATTTTTTATTTTAAAGGTATGAATATGCAAGTGCTTTCTAACTAATGCATATAACCTACAATTGACAGGAAGAAGCCTCAACAAGTGATGCGTAGGTTCTTACCTCCCGTCTTATCACTTCTACCTAGACCAATTCACTAATTCTAGCCTAAACTAATCGATCCTATCCTTGCAAGGAGAAAAATTGAATAAGAGTGATAATTTGGAAGTGCAAATACAAATCCAATAAGTAGTTGTTTAGACAAAGTATTCACATTCACAGCAGAAAAGATACCAAATATAACTTTAGTTTAAATTTAAGCAATTTATTACTCAGCTAACACATAAACATTTGCATAGAAAGAGAAATCATTCATCACTATATGAAGTAGTTCAATAAGGTTAGAATGATCTCACAGTATGAGTTACGAATGAAAGAGGAAATAGTTCCAAATTTGTCATTCCACACATTCCACACAAAGCATTTATGTGCAAGCTTTTCCCAGCAAACAAGTCCTTCTCATTAGCAGAAAAATAGTTCTCTTACAAAATGTGTCCAACTTCTATTATGCTAGCAAAAGTCCCTTTACAATGTTCCCTCTTCCTATATTTATAGTACAATGGGTTTTGACTCTATATGACCTATCACTTCGACTACCCCAACCTTTGGACTACCCAGAATTCGTCCTTTTGTGTTTGCACAAAAATACAATTAATTACAGTTAAAATTAATTTCCTTATGGGCCCACCAAACTGGAAATGTAACTCTCCCATAAGTCTCTCTTCAAATATAATATTACATTGGAGAGGTTCTAATAACTTTAAATACACCTCATGGAAAGATAACTCATTTTCTATGCTGGCCATTCCTTCTATAGCAGCTTTGTAACTTTCTTCTACGAAGTAGGCATTGATGGGCGCTTTCCCGATGTACTGATGGAGATCCACTTTGTTCAACCCATCTATTTTCCTGATATATTCCAGGTCTTCTTTCAGTCTGTCCTTCAGCTCCATTAAGCGCTGATCTTTTGTGGGCAACTCAGTTATATCTGGAGTTAGTGCGATGTGGCATTTTTCATGTATCTGGTGAATTCGTTTGTAGAACTCTTTACATTTCTCAATAGACTTAGGTGCTTCTACACATATCCTCTTGGAATATTTCTTGACAAATTGAAGGAGTGCCATATCTAATTTAAGTTCCGCAGCCGTCTTGTTTGAAAGGGGGTCAAGGAAGTTCGAATTCTTTTCCTTTCAGGCTATTTGTGCTTTCATCTTTTTAAAAGAATTGACCAACTTTTGTGTGATTGCTAGGGAATGTGTGGATATCTCCTCCATCCTAACTACCATATGCTTCATCTTGTAAATTTTTTCAATTAAGAGTTCCTGTGTACGGCATATCTGTTCCTCCATCTTGCTTGCCAGTTCGTGAAAAGGAGTCATGTCTTGCTTTTGATTATGTGTCAACTTGACTTGTTCCACCATAGATTCTTTCTCTCTCACCAGCTCATCCATCTGATATTTCATGGTTTCCACTTGCTGATTTGCTGTTACTTCCTTGTCCTCCAATTCATTTATGCGGGCGTAAAAATCACTTCTTTCACCCTCCATGATCACCAGCTGTACATTTAAAGCATCTTTCTCGTTCTCTAGATTATGATAATCAAACATTAAGTGGTCTTTCTCACTTATCAAAGCATCATGCTTTATTTTCAACTCTATTCCTTCACCTCTGGCTTTTACCAGGTTGTCTTTCAGCTTCAACACATTCTCCTTGTTACGCTCCAGGTCGTTCATTAGCTTATCAACATTATCAACAGTTGCTTGTGCAGCTGCTACATTTACTGATTCTATGAATTTGGGATCCTTATGGGTGCCTTCCATTATGGTATTCTATTGAATGGTCACCACATCAGGCTGTGCTCCCATCTTCAACCTTTTCTCTGACCTTCTAGTTATTGTCTTTCTCTTGGAGTCTAAGACTATTGTATCTATCTTTGCCACCAAATGCTGTTTTGATGGGGTGAAAGGAGTGAGTCCAAGCTCTACAAATGGGAGGTGTCCTTCTATGAGTGTGATTCCTGACACTCCTGGTGGGTCTATATCCATGTCTTGGAAATTTGGACCTCCATCTTGGGATTCTTCCTCTTCCAAAGCTTTCTTGATCCTGTCTTCTTCTTCTCTTTGCTTTCTTTCTAATTCCGCGGCTTTCTCTGCTGCTTCTTGCTCTTCTTTCTCTTTTCTTTCCATTTCTTATTTTCTTTTGTTTTCTTCTTCAATCCTTCAATTGTTTTTCTGCTTCCTTGGCCTGTAGCCTTTCTGCTTCTTCCCTTTGCTTTCTTTCAGATTCTGCTGCCTCTAGTCTTTTGGATTCTTCTCTTTGTTTTTGCAATTTGGCGTCCTTAGCAGTATCAACAGTATGACTAGGGCCCGCGCCACTTTTCCGAACAAAATGTTTATTTAACTCAGTCATATTGCTTGCCCTCCGATACACCTCTTCATCCTTCAAAAAATGGTCTGAGTATTCAAAATGAACTTTACATGATGCACAATGCTGGTTGACCTTTTGCAAACCATCATGCCTCACGTAATTTCTTTCTCCAAAATGGAAAGGCTCTAAGTCTTTTATGAAAGCTTCTGCACCTTTCACCTTAGTGAATTTGTATGCCCCAATGACAAATGGAAATGGTGGGAAAGAGGCCTTCTTATGTTCATTCAAAAAGATACCTATCCTGTTAATGAACACCTACCTTACTGCCTCCTTGTGTACTACAAAATCAGTCACATACTTCGGCATTAGAGATGGGGCCTTGGTACCCCCATACATCCTGATATAAGTGCCTTCTAGAGAAAAATAGTAGTCTCCATATTCATTTATAACCGCCATAGTGTTATGAGACAAGCATTTTGGTTCTTTGTTAAAGATCAACCAATACAAGGGGATGATTAGTTCTTCACATATGAGCTTGCGATAGCTTGCATACTTGTGGGCCCATGTGATTTGATAAGCAACATAAAGGGGGGAATCCGTTCGATTCCACAAACATCCCAATTTAGGGAATGTATGTTTGATTAGTATGCAATCCATCAGATATGAGGACATGAAATTTTTTTCTTTCTTTTGGGTCATTCCTCCTTGGCCCGCAGCTATTGTTGATGCCATGCTTTTTGATATAATATCTGCCCAGTTGAAAATGGTGCCATGGGAGGCTATGTGATACATAAGTGGTACCCAACTAAGCTTGTATATATTCCCATTTTCCCTACCGAATATTCTGCTCAACATCAGAGCTATGATCTTGAATGGTGTCCTTAGATTCTGGCTATCATATTCCCCACTTACTTTCTGTCTCGATTGCTTTCCTTTAATCATCATCTTTTTTGCATATTCAAAATGGTCTATATTTACTCCTTTGATCTAGTCATCCGTCATCATGACTTTTAGAGACGGTAATTTATATGCTGCAGCAATGTGTCCTGGCCGAAATGAAGCAAATCCTTGTTTGTTTGGCCCGCATATGATTCTTGTGCTGATGTCTATATGAGATAGAATCCACCCGATGACTTCGGAGCATGGAAATAATTCTGTTCGTGTGGCAGCCTTATGGAGACCAGATCTTTTGATATTTTGATAACCATCATCTCTTCGATGGATGCATCTGGTACATTTTGATCTCTGATGAGATAATATATCTCCCCCCACTTGTATTCCGGGATGATTCCCGTTACTGCTTTAGTCTCTTCAAATATTGTCTCCATCGGGGTGTTTGTAACAACCTCAACGTTGAATTCCGATTCAACTATCCTGATCTTTCGCTTGGAAGCGCCCTTTTTCATTTATGAGTCCTGAAGAAACATCAAGTTACTGTATAAGCAAATTTAATGTTAAAGCAATTAGATTAAACAACATGCAAATACATCCCTTATCAACATGAATTACAAGAAAGCAAATTTTAGAAGATTCATTACTTCCATGGTGTCATGTGTCTTTGATGTTGTCTATGTTTTATCACATCATTATTATTCGATAGAGGAAAATAAACACTTGCGCACAAGAACCAATGTATGACTGGATTGTTTATGCAGAATTATTTATATTTTCTAACGCGCCCTTAGAAAAACAGAATCACCGACATGTCTTCAAAACTTTTAGCAATAGCATGCACAGTCTCATTCTTTTAATCAAATTTCCGTTTAGGAAACATTCACCCAAGATTTTATTTCAGATCGATTGTTTTATAGAAACAAACATGGTCAACTAAGCACAAAAACTGGATTTTTCTTTAAAAGAATCGGATGACTTGGGAAGTTCAAAGCACAAAATCTCATTCAGTTTCCTTTAGGATTTCCTAAGCAAAATGAAACAATGTGTTGTTATGTGCTTCTTGAAGTAAGTTTTGGATCCTAGGAACTATCCCTTTTGTTAATGCCTACTCAAAAAAAATACGGCGATGAATTGCAAGGAGCTCGTCTCACGGTAGTGTGGTATCAAGACATGGCGGGAAGCGAGAGAAAATCGGCGCTGCGGGTGTTCAAACAAAGGCAAGCCCTAGAAAGAAATTATTCTAGTGGTTAAATTCATTTCAAAATCGCCCATATCGAAAGTAAAACCCAAAAACAAATCCCTAATTCCTAGCAAAGCGGTATGCAAGAATAACTGGATTAACTTTGGGCAGTGCTTGGTGAAAGTAATAGTGCCAATTGTTGGGACATAAGTAACCAATGCTTTGTGAGGGCAGTCCCCATGTTAGGAGTGAACATCATTCATAGTAGGTTGTGGATGGAAGACTCTTTTTAACCGTGGGATTCCTCCATACAAAGTTTAATTAACCGGATGGCGTGATATAAGTAGTCGAGGATTGATATATGGAACGAGGCGGTTATTGAACGGGGAAACCCTAGCGCGTTTTGGCCTATTCCCAACCGAAAATAAAACAATGGTTCGCTAAGGGGTTTCAAGCTGGTAAAACTAATGTGCAATAATAACCTACAACAATCTCATGCTTAGGTTGCGGTTCCCCTTTGACTAAATGGTGAAAAACGTCGTTCCAAGCATAAAAACAAATATGGTAAAAGAAACACCTACCTAGTGGTTGAAGACTGGTCGAAAATGATGCTCAATGATGTTGGGTGTGTCTCGCGTTTGGTGGAGGCTTCAAATGAAAACGATGTTACAAGTGTTAAATGTTTTCACCCTTTTATACAACACAATGTAACCCTAGTAATAAATGCACATGGCTAATGGGTCAAATCACCCCTTTTTGGAGGAATTTTTGTTTTAAGAGCGACTGACATATCGGGGCACTTATATTTCGGCGCCGATGCGTTTCGATGTAACTTGCCATTCATCACCGATGCATTTCAGCGTAAAACAGGAAACTCTGCCGATGCGTTTTGGCGTAAAACAAACATCTCCGTTGATTGGATTCTTTCCATTGGCCTTCCTACCGTTTCGGCATGACTTACGAAGTTGCTCCGATCGTCAATCGCAAAAACAAAACTTTAAGTGTTGACGAAAATCTTCTAGTCATTTCGACTGTGTTGGCGAAACTTGGAGAGTTTCTTCGATTTAGAAATTTTACCGAAATTGCCCCGACCGTGTCGACGTGACTTGGGAAGTTGCTCCGACCATGTCGACGTGACTTGGGAAGTTTCTCCGACCATTTCAACGTAAAATATCGAGTTGCTACGAAACACAAACCTTTCAAAAATTGCTTTGATTGTTTCGACATAACTTGATGAGTTGCTCCGACCGTTTCGGTGGAAAATCTTAAGTTGCCCCCATCCAAAAACTTGCCCTTTTCACTTTTGACAAAAGTGAGCTTATCAAAAGATGAACAAAACTCTAAGTAAATAAAAAATAGAAGGAGGGGCCCTACAATTTTGAATTTTTTTTAGGGATGGGGTTGCAGCAACAATAATTGGCGACTAGCTAGTGAACACAGATCTATGAACAACTCTTTTTGAGAATTATAATTGCTTGTTTGTTATCAATTCTCAATGTAAAACCATGCCTCTAATATTTCCTTCCAGGATTTTAAAAGTCCAAAGTTTTAAGCAGGGAAAAGAGATTCTTGAATCATATTGGCCCCATTTGCTTTGGGGAGTGGGAAACCTAGAACATATTTCTTGATCACTCTCCTGAGGCCATAATATGGGGTTCATTATTAATCCCGTCTTTTGGTTACCTCTACATATGACTCCACAAGATTGTAACGAAATCAGGTAGATGTATTGGTTTGTTCCTCATTCCCATTCTATCAACATTTCTTTAGATTCTTTCTTTTGATGATTTTATCGTTTGAGTCCTTCAAAATAACTTTCTTCAATATTCAAACATTTGACGTAGGTTCTTCCATCTATAATGTCCTTTTGTGTGAGTTATGCATTTTCTTTATTTGTTATACTCACAGACGGAGAAGAATCTTCTGGAGTATCTTCCGGTGTATCCTTTTGAATTGATACTTTGAATTTTCCATACCATTTCTTTGATGGAGATGGAATCCCTTTAGTACTTTTGACTCTTCATTGTAAGCCTTTTGGCTGTAATTTTCGTAGTATGGGATCATTTTAACTTCCATACATCAACAAGACTCACTTCCTTTCCATGGGTCAGTTATAGTAGGCTTCCTAAGATAGGCATTTTTGTGTGAGTGAGTGGAGCCCCAAGACAGTAATTTAGAATTCATGAATCCTGGTTATTTCACAAGGTTTATGATGACACAAATTAACACACGAAACAAGTTTCCCATTTTAAAACAAAGCAACAATTAAAATCACTAATGACATTGCTGTTACAAGAAGGATTCCTTTCGTTATAAATCCTATTTTATTCCTTTGGTGAATATGATCAATTCATATGAGATTGTTCAGATCTCTGTGAATCTGCACATCGCTCTAAAATTTGAGTTGGGATTTATTTAAACAAAAATCAATCAAACAAAGTAAAATCAAAACAAAACTAGATAAGGCTAAAACTAACTATCCTAGAAGAAATACAACCAAAATCAAAGGAAATCTAAAATCAACAAAAGGAAATTACGTACAACAGGTTTACCTAAACCTAAGAGAAGTATTGTTTGAGGGCCATGCCATTGACAGGGATATTTTCCTCCTCCCCTTGTAAATCTTGCAATTTATAAGTCACCGGGCCAAGCTTCTCTACAATCCGATAAGGACCAAGCCATAGTTGTTGAAAATTTGTATGTTTACCCTTTTCTTTGTGAGGATGGTCCCACTTTAGAACTAAGTCTCCTACCTTAAAGGTTTTCTTGCCATATTTTCGTTTATCAAACCACCTTTTAACGATGTCTTGGTGATGATTAAATCTATCTTTGACCTTTTGTCGCATCTCCTCAAGTTTTACCAAAGTGTTTATCCTTGATTGTATGATTTCTCTATTCGATCCCTGGGATGCCTGAGCTAACTTTAGGGAAGGAAGTAGTAGGTTTGGAGGAAGTATAGCCTCTTTCCCATAGAATAAGGTATAAGGAGAAACCCCTAAAGAGTTCTTTGGAGTGACCCTATCTTCCCATAAAGCATTGGGAAGGGCTACATGCCAGGTTCTTTGGTTTTCAATGACCGTTTTCTTCAAAATTTGTATGAGATTCTTCCAACCCATTACCTTGAGGATAGTAGTTAGATGAATAATGCAATTTAATTCCTTGTTCCATAGCAAATGAGCTTAACTTAGCAGAAGAAAAATAGAATTCATTATAAAAAACTAACGAAATTGGAACCCCAAACCTGGTTATTATGTTTTCTTGCAAGAATCGGATGACCGCATCTTCGTTCACTTTGTGCAAATGAGTTGCTTTAGTCCATCTTGTGAAATAATCATTAGTTGTGAGAATATACCGATGTTGCAATGAAGAGTTGGGATTGATTTCCCTTATGATATCCAAACCCCACTACTCAAATGGTTATGAGATGATAACTGGTTTTAGTGGCTCTGCTAATTTTGGTAGTCTACCAGCACTTCTCTAACACACATCACATCTCCTTGCATAAGCATGAGCATATTTGAAAACAATTGGCCAATAATATCCATCTCTTAATATTTTATGAGCAGTGGTTTCCTCGGAATAATGTCCCCCTACAGGGCCATCATGTAACTCCTTGACCACTTTCTCTGCGTCATTCTTTCTGAATAGTACACCATTTATTATTTGATATGGGGATGATTTCAATCGGAGTGCCCTTCTTTGCTTTGAACTCCAATGATCCAGAAAATACCCATTTTGTAGATAATGAATCAAGTCTTTATACCAAGATTCTGGAGTGGTGAAAGTGGAACAGACTTCGATTAAATTCATTTATGATTCATTTTCCCAGCCCGATATTGATCAATTGGATTCTCAGTAAGCAACTTGCATAGTCCTCGACCTTTAATGATATTGGTTGGCTTAAATTCTAAGTCATATTCTTGGAGTGCAGTCACACAATTTCCTTGTCTTTCTCACAACTCCTTCTGAATAAATAGATACCTAACAGCTGGATGAGGTATTACAACTTTTGTTCTATTTTTTAAAATATAAGGTCTAAATTGCTTTACTGCCTTGAAAAATGTATATGCTTGTTTATCCACAACTGGGTAATTCAGTTCATCTCCTTGTAACCCGGTGCTCATAAAAGGTATTGGGTATTCATCTCCTTGTTATCCCTGTTGTGCGAGCATTGCTGCAAGAGAATTATCTGAAGCAAAGGTATATATAATGAAATCCTTTTCAAAATATGGAATTCTTAATGAAGGTGCGTGAGTAATGGAATTTTTTATATCTTTAAATGCATCTTTCTCAACATCAATCCATTTGAACTGCACACTTTGCTTCACCATTTGCTGCAAAGGTTTTACAATATGTACAAAATCTGGTACAAACCTTTGCACAAAGTTTATCGTGCCCATAAATGATTGCATAGTTTTCTTATTATGGGGCATTGGCATCTGAGTTATAGCTTGAATTCTTTCAGGGTCTATCGAGATTCCCCTTTTAGAGATGATGTGCCTTAACAGTTTTCCCTCGAGAACAACAAAAATACTTTTCTTAGGGTTCAGAGATATACCATACTTTCTGCAACGTTCAAAAATTTGTTTCAAATGGAAAGCATGATCTTCCCTTTTCTTGGAAAAAACCGTTACATCATCTAAAAAAATGACGACACAGTGTTCGACCAAACCTCAGAATGCAATATCCATGGCCCTTTGAAATGTGGCTCCAACATTCATAAGGCCAAAAGGCATTTTCCTATAAGCGAATGTTCCCCATTTCGTGCGAAAGGTAGTCTTGAGCCTATCATTCTCGACCACTAGCACTTGATTATAACCTGAGAATCCATCTAATATGGAGAAGATTTCTGATCCTGATACCATCTGTAAAATATATTCCATGGGTGGGACTCAATAGTTGTCTTTGTCAGATGCCTTGTTCAAATTCCGAAAATCAACACATAGTCTGATTTCTCCTGATTTCTTTCTCACAGGAACCAAGTTTGCCACCCATTCAGAATGTCTAACCTTGAAAATAATCTTAGCATCCAACAACTTCTTTAATTATTTATGTATTAATGGTTCAAGTGTAGGATGCATCTTTTGAAGCTGCTGCTGAAATGGTTTTGCTCCCTGTTTAATGGGTATCACATGCTGGATGATGCGAGTATCATAAGTTTTCAAATCTTCATACGTCCATGCAAAAATGTCTTTGTATTGTTGAAACAATTTAATGAACTTGCATATTTCACTAAGTGAGCAACATTTTCCCAAATTGACATATTTGGGCTCTTGTTCCGTGCCTAAGTTTACCAACTCATATTACATTGAGAAACTATTTGTCTTGACATTTGCAGGCTTTCTGAACTTGTGCTTTAAGTCAAACAATCCTTCAAGAGTTCATACTCCTTTTCGCATAAAATTTCCTTTGCCGGTACCCTCGCTTTGTAATTCTGACTGGTGTTCATCTTCTTCAATGATTGATTCTTTGAAGTTATCTTCATTTGTCAGAAAACTGATAATTTGCTCATCATTGCCAGACACTCTCAGATTCGTAATGTTGTCAGGTACAGATGGCCTAAAAAACAATTCAATAGAACACTTGTTATTGGTTGGTACTAACCGCGAAGCAGAAACATCTAATAAATCAACAACGGCGTTATGTGATCTAGGGATGGCATTTATGTTGAAAGCATTAAAATTTGATATTAACTTCCATACTTTCGACTAATACCCTTTTAAGTGTGGAGACACACAATGAATAGTATTTCTTATTTTCCTAACAACTATTTTTGAGTCACCAAAAAATTTTAAATTCTTAATCTTCAAATCAATGGCCTTTTTTAATCCTTGCACTAAAGCTTCATATTCTGCAGTATTATTTGTGCATTCAAACTCTAACCTACAAGAGAGAAAATGTATGTTCCCTTGAGAATCAATAAGAACACAACCAGCTCCTACTCCCTCCTGTGTTTTGGAACCATCGAAGTATAAAATTCAAAATTTATTATCTAACTCAACTATGTTAGTTGGACTATCTACATCAACAACTAATTATACTGTGTTATAGTCAATATCATTAGCACATGCAAATCGAAGGAGATCGGACTGTTTGTCTGAATCATGGCCAACATCTTCCGCTTGATAATTCCCTGGCTCCAATTCCAAAAAATAATTCCCCAAAGTTGAAGATGAAAATTTAACTAGATATTCTTTTCTTCTAACTGAGTTACATTCTGTTTCATATGAGGTTCTCTTAATACCTTGATTTGATTCTGCTTATTTTGATAATGCAACCATAGGTGAGACCAATCAGTAGAAAAATAACCATTCAGCTTGTTTGACCAATCCCTACTCAGTATTAAACCATAATCCTCTGGTATATCCACTACCATGATGTCGATAAATTGACAAACTCTAGGGTTTGCAGCTAACTTGATCAAGACATTTTTCATTTCCCCAATGAATTTAACATCATATTTGTCAAGTTGAATAATCCGAGAAGGGGATGAAGTGGGTTGTCCATTTATCTTCTTGCAAATAGATAGTGGCATAATATTAGATGAAGCCCCAGAGTCTACCAAGCAATTATGCACATTATAATTGAAGATTTCAAAAGTTAAAAGGAAAGCGGAAGTTTGAGATTTTGATTTACCACCAATACTTGCTTCGTTAATTTCGGTATTAGACTCCACCCTGTCTGACTGTTTATTAACTGAACTGCTTGTTTTTACGTCAAAGGATTCCAACAATTTTTTCCTTTGTTGTGGGAGATTACATAATTCAAACATGGATATATTTTCTTTAGTATTATTGATATATTCCATGATGTCATACCCCATATTTTTATTTTCTATAACCCTTTTACCACTATGAGGTTGATTGCAGGATTTACTTGTCTACTACTACTGGGTTAGTTTCCTTAATGATCCCAGAATTTGTTTTCGGTTGTGACTGATTTAAACCATTATTCTTCTTAATATTTTCTTTGAATGCCTTCATTTTGGGTAGATTTGTACCCTGTTCTTCTATTGGTCCCTTACTCCTAGTGGCATAATCCACAAATGATATTTGCACTTCTTCCACCTTTTCTTCTTCATCTAAATCTAATGCTGGTGCCCAATCCCATAAGACCAAGGTAGTTTCTTCATTTGGTTCTTTTGGTTCATTAATTTGATATTCCTCATGGTCTTCCTGATCTATAGTTGTGTATCTAATAACTGATTCATTACTAGGGTCATCGAATTAATCCACCGGGGACAACTTTTCTCGGAATGATGTTCTTGATGAAACATGCAAAAATGGTCCATACCAACTTCGTTCAAATTGAAAACAACAGAATTATATACTGGTGGTTGTGGCTGTGTGCTTTCTTCTTTTTTATTATAGAAGGGATTAAATGATTTTCTTCTCGAATAACTAGCACCCTTTTCCTTTTCTAAGTCCACTATTTTGTTGGATAACTTCTGAACCATCTTGACCACATTTCTAATTCATTCGCAGATTCTTCTTTAAGTCTGGTCAAAATTAAAGGCTTCTTACTAGTTGTGGGATTTAATTAGAAATCCAAAGAGTGTTTGATGATGCTATCTATGTCTGCCTCTACTTTCTTGGATTCATCATAATTTTATGCAAGAGTAGTTTTAACAACCCTTTTGACAAACATAACTATGGATGGGAGAAGCGCTGTAGTGTATTATTCTACCAATACCTCTTCAACAGGTTTAGTTGCAGCGCTAAAAATATTCAAAATTATAGTAAATCTTTGATTAAATTCTTGAACTTTCTCTTTATTTTCCATCCTCATAGACAACAATTATTTCATAAGAGAAGCCACAGTCTTTTGAGTGCCAAAATTATTTACAAAAACCTTTTCAAAACTATCCCAATCTAATATAGAATTATCTTGTAAGCTGAAATACCATGATGATGCTCTTGGCTCAAAAGTATAAGGGAACAATCTACACACTACATACTCATGTTCCATATTTAAAAGGTTCAATGCCAAGTAAAAACTTTTTAGGTGATATTCAGCATATACCCCTTTCCCAGGGTCGAATTTCGGGAGTACTCATTTTGGATGTTTAGGTAAATCGTGCAAAGGATCAACTAAGCTAAGTGGACCTCTGGCTCTCCACGCAGGCGGTTGATTGGCGTTGTGAGCCATGTTAGCAATACGCCCAGGAGAATGTGGGGGTGTATGAGGTGGTGTGTGCGGTCGTGAATCTGGCCTCAATTGAGTAATGGGATCTGGTATCTCTTGCAATGACAGATCAACCAATTCTTCCAAAGATTCCACAAGCACAGAATCCCTAGTTTGCACAACTTGTCTTCTCGGAGCTTACCTTCTATGAAATATAGGCACTGTTGTTAATCCACCAATTTTTCTCACGTATGATCTAGTATGTCTTCTAAAATTATCTACTTCTATGTGAGGGACAACATATACACGTTCAATATGGTCAGTTTCAGAATCCAATTTTTCTTGATGTTCAGTTTCAGGAATTGAATCTTCTGGTTGGTTTATATTCAATGGAACCCAGATAAATTTCCTCTTGAAAACGGACTTTCTTTGCCAGCCATGCACTAACGGCCCTCCTTCTAGTGCCAAAATTGTTGATGCCCATAAAATATTAGCATCTACAATAGGGATTCTCCCCAATGAATAACCCCAATTATATTACTCACTGTTTGGTATGGGGAATCCATCCGGTTGACGGTCCGGCTACCGTAGGTGTGTTTTTTTAATTATGTTTACCGGTTGCAGCCTGACCCACCGTTTATATTTTTTATTTTAAAGGTATGAATATGCAATTTCTTTCTAACCAATGCATATAACCTACACTTGACAGGCATAATCCTCAACAACTGATGCATAGATTCTTACCTCCCGTATTATAACTTCTACCTACCAATTTGCTAATTCTATCCTAAACTAATCTATCCTATCCTTGCAAGGAGCAAAATTGCATAAGAGTAATAATCTGAAAGTGCTCATACAAATCCAACATGTAGATGTTTAGACAAAGTATTCACATTCACAACAGAAAAAATACCAAAGATAGCTTTAGTTTAAATTTAAGCAATTTATTACTCAGTTAACACATAAACATTTGCATAGAAAGATAAATCATTCATCACTATATGGAGTAGTTCAATAAGGTTAGAATGATATCACGGTATGAGTTACAAATGAAAGAGGAAATAGTTCCAAATTTGTCATTCCACACATTCCACACAAAGCATTTCTGTGCAATCTTTTCCCAGCAAACATGTCCTTCTCATTAGCAGAAAAATAGTTCTCTTACAAAATGTACCCAGCTTCTATTATGCTAGCAAAAGTCCCTTTACAATGTTCCCTCTTCCTATATTTATAGTACAATGGGTTTTGACTCTATATGACCTATCACTTTGACTACCCCAACCTTTGGACTACCCATAATTCGTCCTTTTGTGTTTGCACAAAAATACAATTAATTACAGTTAAAATTAATTTCCTGATGGGCCCACCAAACTGGAAATGTAACTCTCCCATAATTCCGTCTCTTCAAATATAATATTTCATTGGAGAGGTTCTAATAACTTTAAAGGCACCTCATGGAAAGATAACTCCTTTTCTATGCTCGCCACTTCTTCTGTAGCAGCTTTGTAACTTTCTTATAAGAAGTAGGCATTGATGGATGCCTGACCGATGTACTGATGGAGATCCTCTTCGTTCAACCCATCTATTTTCCTAATATATTCCAAGTCTTTTTTCAGTCTGTCCTTTAGCTCCATTAAGCGCCGATCTTTTGTGGGCAACTTAGTCATATTTGGAGTTAGTGCAATGTGGCATTTTTCATGTATCTAATGAATTCATTTGTAGAACTCTTTACATTTCTCAATAGACTTAGGTTCTTCAACACATATCCTCCTGGAAGCTTTCCTGAAAAATTCAAGGAGTGCCATATCCAATTTAAGTTCCGCAGCCGTCTTGTTTGGCAGGTGGTCGAGGAATTTCGAATTCTTTTCCTTCCAGGCTATCTATGTTTTCATCTTTTTAAAAGAATTGACCAACTTCTGTTTGATTTCCAGGGAATGTGCAGAGATCTCCTCCATCCTAACTACCATCTGCTTCATCTTGTAAATTTCTTCAGTTAAGAGTTCCTGTGTACGGCATATCTGTTCCTGCATCTTGCATGCCAGTTCATGAAAAGGAGTCATGTCTTTCTTTTGATTTTGTGCCAACTTGACTTGTTCCACCAGAGATTCTTTCTCTCTCACCAACTCGTCCATTTGAGATTTCATGGTTTCCACTTGCTGATTTGCTGTTATTTCCTTGCCCTCTAATTCATTTATGCGAGCATAAAAATCACTTCTTTCACCCTCCATGATCACCAGCTGTACATTTAAAGCATCTTTATTGTTCTCGAGAATCTGATAATTAGACATTAAGTGGTATTTCTCACTTATCAAAGCATCATGATTTCTTTTCAACTCTATTCCTTCACCTCTGGATTTTACCAGGTTGTCTTTTAGCTTCAACATCTTCTCCTTGTTACGCTCCAGGTCGTTCATTAGCTTATCAACATTATCAACACTTGCTTGTGCAACTGCTACATTTACTGATGTTGTGAATTTGGGATCCTTATGGGTTCCTTCCATTATGGTATTCTCTTGAATGGTCACCACATCAAGCTGTGCTCCCATCTTCAGCCTTTTCTCCGATCTTCTAGTTATTTTCTTCCTCTTGGAGTCGAAGACTATTGTATCAAGCTTTGCCACCAATTGCTGTTTTGATGGGGTGAAAGGAGTGATTCCAATATCTACAAATGGGAGGTGTCTTCCTGTGAGTGTGATTCCCGACACTCCTTGTGGGTCTATATCCACGTCTTGGAAATTTGGACCTCCATCTTGGGATTATTCCTCTTCCACAACTTTCTTGAGCCTGTCTTCTTCTTCTCTTTTCTTTCTTTCTAATTTCGCAACTTTCTCTGTTGCTTCTTGCTCTTCTTTCTCTTTTCTTTCCTCTTCTTCTTTTCTTTTGTAATCTTCTTCAATCATTTGTTTTTCTGCTTCCTTGGCCTGTAGCCTTTCTGCTTCTTCCCTTTAATTTCTTTCTGCTTCTGCTGCCTGTAGTCTTTTGGATTCTTCTCTTTGTTTCTGCAATTCAGCGTCCTTAGCAGTGTCAACAACATGACTAGGGCCCGCGCCACTTTTCCGAACAAAGCATTTAGGTAGCCAGGGTTTTCACCCTAGCTTGTGCAAATGAGCACCTACTAAGGAGAAGGGCCTCCTTAGTAGCAGTTCAATAAACAGTAAATTAAAGCAGTAAAACAGTATGAAATTTAACCTAGCATGAGCATTAACAGAAATAAAAAGACATGACAATATGATAAAGATTTTCTTTTGTATTAAATTTACATCAAGTGTTGAGGTTGGTGGAGCTCTTGCAGTAGTCCAAGAGGGCTGCTTCCGTGCTCCAATTGGTTCCTTCTCCTTCTCCAAGGTGTTTGAATAATGAGCCAAAGGGGCACTCAAATGGGAAAGACTAGCTCGAATGGTAAGCTAGGTTTTCAAGAGTGATTTTGGCAGAGTGAGGATAGGGAAGATTGTGGATGTGAAATGGGGAGCCTCCATCACCTATTTATAGGTTTTTAGTGGTGGAGTGTTGACCCATGGTTTTTGGCACCATATGGTTTAGGTCAATTGTATAGGGTTTTTACTTCATTTTTCCCTCTTTTTCCTCTTTTTTATATTTTTATTCCCTTTTTAGAGGGTTTTTGCTATTTTTGGAGGAAATTTAAATTATTTTGGGGAAAAAATGGGGGTTTTGGCCTTTTGGAGGCTTTTTAATGGTTTTTTAAGGTTTTGGAGGAAAATATGGTAGGAAATATAGACAAATGAGTCATGTAATGAGGGAGATGAGATGGTGAACACTTTTTGGGTGTTAACAATTTATTTAAATTAGTCATATTGCTTGCTCTCTGATACACCTCTTCATGCTTCAGGAAATGGTATGAGTATTCAAAATGAACTTTTCATGATGTACAATGCTGGATGACCTTTTGCAAACTGTCATGCCTCACGATATTTATTTCTCCAAAATGGAAAGCCTCTAAGTCTTTTATGAAAGATTCTGCACCTTTCACCTTAGGGAATTTGTATTCCCCAATGACAAATGGAAATGGTGGGAAAGAGGCCTTCTTATGTTCATTCAAAAATCTACCTACCCCGTTAATGAACACCTGCCTTACTGCCTCCTTGTGTACTACAAAATCAGTCACATACTTCAGCATCAGAGATGGGGCCTTGGTACCCCCATACATAAAAAGATTGATCCATCCTATTTTTTCTTTGCGAAACATTGCACTTCCACGATAAACTGTTATCATGAGATTTATGTGTGCTAGTATCAATATTTTTTGTGTGTTCCTGACCTAAGGAATATTGATACTCTGAATGTTTAAGATATCTATTTTTATGATTTGGATGTCGATAAGGAATTCTTATAGTGTTATTTTCCTTTATCATGCTTGTAGTGATTCCTTGGTTTAATTTTGGTATATGGTTTTCTTCATGCCTAGACGTTGTTTGGTTAATTGATGAAATTCTATTAGTGTGTATGCTTATAGTTCACACATTTTGTACTCCAACATCCCTATATGTTTGTTCTTCAATTGGATCGACATCTTCATGAGCTGTGATGTGAATTGGATCTGTATTTGTGTTCCACAATTTGGATTTTAATTCCTGAGGGATTCGATGCCTCCTTATGGATTTGCTCTAACTTGTTTTCTAACAACTTTTTATTATTCTTAAGCTTCTTGAACATTTCTTCTTATGACTTGTCATAATTTAAATTCTTAATCTGATCCACCAGATCTTGATTATGATTTTTAAGGTGGCAAACCTCTTCTTCATTTTTTAATAATTTTCCTTCGATATCTTCATTAGCTTGTTCCGACTTTCGAATATTTTTTAACTTGATTTTTGTGACTAAAATTTTATTATGTTTTCTCAACTGGAAGATGTCATCATTATTATTCGATATCATTTTATTGATCTTTGCAATCTCTAATTTGTGAGCATTTTTAAGGTCATTGTTTGTTGTTGTATTTCTTTAATTTGTTGTTGAAGTTGGTACGACTTTGAATCTTGGCATTCTAATTTCTTTTGGGATTGCATAATTACTTTATCTTTGTCGATAAGGATTTTGTTCAAATGTGTTATTTCTCTTTCTACTATACACTTGTCAAATTTCCTCTTGATGTTTTGATTTTGTAATTTCTGATTGAGTTTCCTTTCATCCTTTAATTCATTAATTTGTGCAAACAACTCTTCTTTAATATTCTTTTTGGTTAGAAATAGTCTTTTCTTTGAATTCCATTTGATTTTTTTGCAATTCAATTGCAATTTGTAATTTTCTATTGTCCTCTCGATAACGAACTAGTTCATCTTCTAATTTTTTTATTTGTAATTTTGATCTATACTCCATGATTCATAACTTTGAATTCTATTCTTTATTTTACTTCTTCAACAATAAATGGACACAAAAGTGGAAAGAACCCCCAATGTGGTCTTTATGTAAAGAGCACAAATCTTCCTTTGACAAAGTTTAATAACCTTTCCCTTTTATGCATGTAATCCTCTTATGTAAGTATAACTTTGAACTTTAATATAATAGAATAATAATAATTATTAATAAATAATATTATTATAATATATATATTTTTGAAATGGATTTGATTAAGGTTTAAAACAATTATAATAATAATAATTATTTTTAATAATATGATTATTATAATTTTTTTGATTTGGGTGAGGATTAGGGTTTTAAACCTATATGATGGTTGATGGTAGGATAGGGAGAGCGTGGAGGTGTTTAGGGAGAGGGGAGTGAGCCTTAGAGGAGGCTTCTCGAAGTGAGAAAAGTTTGAAGCTAAGGAGAGGGCATGGATTGGAGTGAGGAGTTAGCAATAGTGGAGAAGGAAAAGAGGGCAATCGTAGATGACTTTAGAGAGGGAGTGATGGGGAGAGTGGGATCATATGAATCTTGGTAATGGTGCATAGATTTTGTAGAGGGGAGCGAGGATCAAGAGTAAGGGGATATAAGGAGGGATAAGGGGGTGATCAGGGAACAACGACTATGTTTGCATGGAAATGGTTGCAAGCATAGAGTAGGGAGAATCATTGGGGAGTGTTGTGTTGTGGGAAACACGAAGTGCCGAGGAGGGACTAGTGAAGGTGGAGTGAGGAGAGAAAGGTGCATAAGGGGGGGTGTACACAGGTGTGAGTGATGACTAGGTGGAGAAACAAGTGGGTGCAATTCGTGGCACGAGATCAGAGAGCTGGAGTGTTGGTAGGCGCAAGCATTGTGGGTAGGTAGGGAGGATTACTAGGGAAAGAGTGGAGGGCGTAGGTCGCAGGGACAATGAAAGGGTGGGGTCTCAGCATGGAGGTGAAGTGGTAGAGGGAGGCATAGAGCAGTGAGGGGGAATATAATGAGGGAATTATACATTGCACGATGAGTGAGAATGCTGGGAAGTGCAGGCAGCGTGGGTGTGTGATGTTAGGCAATGGGGTGGGAGGTAGTTGCTCATATTCGTTGATGGGGGATTCCATAATGCCTCCATTCCAATAGATCTATTCCCGTTGAGGTCAACTCATTCTGTATTGGGAAAGGGATTTAGAGACCTTTTCAATACCTTGGGTTTTGTAGTCATTAGTTGTGGGTTCCCTCACTATCTATAGTGGGAATACATCAATGTCCCATGATTGGTATATTTTAATAATGTTCGATGATAACACATCTATTCACACTTGTTATAATGTATTGAGTACCTTGACACCCATTATCATCATCGGTGGGTTGACTCGTGTTTGTTAACAATAAAAATCATTGAATAGTAATCAAACTCTATCCCCCATGTTTGACTTGAGATCATTTATTTACAAGGAAATGATGTGTAGCAGATGATAGTTTGGGTTCAATAACTTGGGTTCCAATAACATTACCACTATTATGCTATTTCCCAAGTTGCATAAGGTTGTACCACGCATTCTATAAAATTGGTACTTTATGGAGAACCAAGTTGTTCTTATCTCAATTCCAGTTCTTGTTGGAAATATTGTTTATATTGATGTCAAAGACAAGGGGAGAGTGCATATTCCCAAGATGAAGATTGTTAGATATATTATGTAATTGATGCCCAGTTTGGATACCCTGTCTTTGAAGGCCTTTTTTCATTGAATACCTAGCTTAGATGGGAATTTGAATATTTTAAGGAAGTTGAATATTTGTAGAAAGTCAGGTGTGTACAAATGAGTATTTTAAGGAAGTTGAATATTCCATAGTAAGAACAAGTCCGCTAAATAGAGAACTTCTTAATCTACACTCATATGTTATGATTTAATTCCACATATAGTGAAATTCTATAAAATTATATGAGAAATGGTAGACCTTATGTGTTATACGATTGATAGGTCATACAATTTCATTAGAATAATGAGAACCTGGTCATGAACCTTAGTGATGAAGGTTGTAGAAAAGGAGAATTTATTCCTAGTATTGTGACCCTAAAGCAATAACATTTAGATTTTTAACTAGTACTATATTGGTATGCCCTCATTAATGGACTTGCAAAGAGGGAAGTGCATACAAATTGCTTTAAATGTGCCATATGGAGCATTAGTGAAGGTTCAAATGATTAATTGGTGAATCCAATAATGTATCTGATAACATTAAATAAAAATCCTATGAATAGTGTATTGTTGAGGTTTATATGAAGTGATTGAAGTATCAGATAAAAATATTTTTGTTTAGGAAGATGCTTAATGAAAAGAATTTTAGATACTACTGGAAGAGTAATAAGGAATTCGATTTTAGAACATTTTTCTATGAAAGTAAAAAATATCTGTAGTATGAAAATTTTGTTGTGCGACCATGGTGAAACCACCAGGATGCACAATGTCTGATAAACCATAGAAAACAAAACTTTCAGAATGAGAATAAAATTTTGAAAGTTATTACGAGTTAAGGAGTCAAAGTATTGGATAGTGGAAAAAATAAGGCACTGCTCTAGTAGAATAAGAAGCAATCTTGTTAACTTTGCAATAAAAAGATATAGTTTCTATAAGAAATATCCCCTGCAAACTAATGAAAGTAGTATGCATTATGCTGAGATAAATTGAAATGAATGTTAGCAAATACAATAACATTGTGAATCGAACAATGGATTAATGAAATATCAGTGGCATGCTAGTGATTATAAAGATGTGAATATGGCTAAAGTGTTGATAATGCAGTTGAAATTAAGAAGTCCATCTTATGAGAGATGGAGGACCAAAAAATGATCATTAATAACATGTATATAACTTTATACCCCGATATGACGTGGAAATAATTGCCAATCATTGACAAACTTTTGATTTTGGTTTTTAATTCTTAAAATTCTTTGTTATAATGACTTGTGAAGTTTATTATGCCTAGATGAAGGTGTTTTAGAGACAAGTATATATGAGAAATACATTCGCATGAAAGTATATTATAAATTTACGTATTGTTGAAGAATGTAAGTTCAGAAGATATTCTTATTTGTATTATTTGTGTCATTTGTATTGTACACCCTACAGGGATTATTATTGATGTAATTGATCATGTAAAAGTCATTGAAAGAGTCAATGTAAACCCTAACTGTTAGTTTGGTTTGGAAAGATCTAGAAAATAATATTTTATTGTAAATTGTACAGGTCAGCCTAGTTAGGAGAGTCAAGTCGGCCATGTATGGTAAAAAGGTCAAGTCATTTGATTAGTATAAATGAGGAGTTCGACCTCCTCATTTGGTCACCACTCTCACTCGTTGATTTTGCATCACTAGGAGAGATAGAGTTAAGTGAATGCTTTTGGAAGTCTTCTTGTTTTGGGTCTTTGCATGAGGGATACTATTGTACATTCTAACGAATATATGTAGAAGAAGTTTGCTAGGTTTTTCTGCCTCGAGATGGTTTTCCCAGGATAAATTTGTTGTGTATTATTGTCTATGTTGTGCTTTTTTATCTTTCAGTGATCCATATTGTTATTGCACTTAAAATTTAACATGGTATCAGAGCAAGCCATAAACAAAACATTGCACAACTGTAGAAAATAGGGTTTCTTATTCACAGAAGATGTCTCCATAGATAAACTAAAAAAGAGAGTATTCAACTTGCCTCACTAGGGCACATCTTTATGTCGAAGCAAAATTCAATTCCGAGAATTTTCATTTTTGGGTCCACCACTACAGCTCAGAGAACTAGGGCATCAAATTTTTGGAGGATATGTTCACAGAATTAGGAAAAAGGAGTACATTGCTCAGATCACCTTGGGGAGGCGCATCTTTTCCTCCTCTCATATTTCTAAGATCCAGAAGTTGAAAAATTAGGGTTTCTTTGACAAACCCTAGGACCTCCTGAAGCCAAATCACAGAAATCAACTTCTGATTGGAGCATATTATCTGGTAAGTTATTCTCTCTCTATTTCCATTTGAGGTTCTCATTTATCAAGTTTATCAAGATGAAAAATCATACCAAGCTTGAGTATAAGCTTGAAGGGGCTGAGAACTTCCGAGCATGGAAGTATAGGGTGATGCTCATCCTAGAAGAACATGAATTGGACAAGTATGTAACAAAAGTAGTTGCAGATCCAGAGGGAGATGAGGAGAAAGAAAAAAACAAGAAGAATCTAATAAAAGCTAAGATCATCATAACTTATTCCATCAAGGATCACTTGATCCCACACATCTCATCTCTGAAAACTATGAAAGAGATGTTTGATGTTCTGAAGGGACTATTTGAAGGAACCAACATCAATAGGAGGATGAACTTGAGGACACAAATCAAGGCTATGAAGATGCAAAACAATGAAATTATCCAATCCTACTTCATAAGGGTCTCCAACATTAGAGACCAATTAAATGCAATTGGAAATGAAGTTGAAAATGCACAACTAGTGATGACCACCCTAAATGGTCTTCCAAGATCATGGGAGTCATATTGTTATCACCTCTAAGAAAAATCCCATAGGGGAAGGAAAGGTAACCCCCTGCCGAAATCTCAAGACTCCCCACTAACTTTTTACTCCAAAAGAAGAAGCAAAAATATCCCAAAAATGGCTAAGTATTAACAGCTTCCGACTGGATGAGCAAGCCACAATAAGAAAAATTGATAAAAAGGAGGTCTTCCGCTCTTAAGAGATTGAATGTTTGAGATTGGAGATAGAGATAGATCTATGGCCGGGAAGAGAAATCGACGACAAAGAATGAAGGAGACGGGGAATGATCGACGGTTCCAGTTTCCCTCGAAGGCACCAAAGGAAAAAAGAGAGGGAATGGATCTACGACCAAAGTTCAACAGGGTTCTGACTTTCTGACTCCCGCATTGTGGATTGAGGAATTCAAAGGAGTATTTTTCTCAAAGTTGTGCTTTAGGGTTCAAACTTTTGACTCCCGCATTGCGGATTGCAGAAGTCAGAGGTGTGATTTCTTCAAAACTAAGAATTTGGGGTTCCGACTTCCAACTCCTACATTGCAGATTGCGGAAGTTGGAGGCGTGATTTCTTCAAAACTGTGAATTTGGGGTTCTGACTTCCGACTCCCGTATTGCGGATTGCGGAAGTCGGAGGAATGATTTCTTCAAAGCTGTGAATTTGGGGTTCCGACATCCAACTCCCGCATTGCAGATTGCAAAAGTAAGAGGCGTGATTTCTTCAAAGTTGTGAATTTGGGGTTCCGACTTCCAACTCCTGCATTGCGGATTGTAGAATTCGAAGGTGTGATTTCTTCGAAGCTATGCATTTGGTGTTTTGATTTTCTAACGCCCGCATTTCGGCTTGTGGATTGCGGATTGCAGGCTGAAGTTGGATTTTCAGAATAAATTGTAGAACAAGAGGAAAATATGGCTAAAAAAATTAGTATCCTAATACCACAAGCAAAAATGGTAGCTGGAAAAAAATGAGTATCACTACTATCAGCCAGGGATCCAAACAAACGGACATTTAAGCTTGCTTCGTTAACAAGGGATAGGTATCATAAATAGAAATAGACATAGATCAAATCAGTGTTCCTGATAATATTCGACTACATAAACAAATTGTTCCGCGACTGGGAGTTGATCTGAAGGAAAAATAAAGGCACAATACGTTAATCCTTACAAATCAGCCTGAAATGGCTCAATCTAAAGGACAACAAGAAGTTTGACAACTTGAGTTTTGCACTAGAAGCACACTGAATTTTCCCATCGGCTCATCTCTAGATCAAGAAGCAGTTAGTTTGAGTAGCTCGAAGTGAAGAAGGAAGACAACCTCATCAGTTCCATTTTTTTATTATTATTTTGAATAAATAGTCCATAAGACTAGTAGTTAATTTGATTTATTACCAACAATTGTAGTTGCGAATTTAATGAACAACCACATATGGAAGTAGTCGAGAATGTTTTTATTTTTGTAAGCATATAAAGGAAGGTTTTGAAAAAGACCCAAAGTTTGGGATTTTGTAGGAGAATTTTTGAGCAATGTAATGAAACCCATCCTTTTATATTAATGTGAAGTCTTGATTTTGGAGCAGAAATTCCTGAAATGAATGTTTTGATGTCTGTAATTCCTGTGTATATTTTCCTTGCTAGTATTTTCCATTGATTTTATTCTTCTAAAGTGTTTAAATCAAGATTACATGGTATGAAATTCATTATCATCTGATGCTTCAGATACATATGATTAGATACTCCACCCTCTCCTTCTGAAATTGCAAGTTAGAATTCATTCGTAAATGCTCTAATTTTGTGATGGATTTTGTTTCCCTTTCAACTACCATCTGCTAATATTTATGACTTGAAAAAAATTCATTTATCTTGCCTTTGCTTCTAAAATTATAGTCCAATCAGTCATCTATGAAAGAAAACCTATGAAAGTTTGACTCCATGCCCTTGCGATATACCTATCCTCAACTCAATCAACTGAAAACCCTAATACCCTTATCTGAAAGGTCCACCACTATTAATACACAACCAACCAATTCAAGTGATATTTTGCATGATGAAAGAGTTGTGAGAGAGAGACCTCTCTGTGTTCGGAAAGGCTAGTTTCCATCCACAAGAGTGTAGTTGAAATAGTTACCTCAGTGATCCCTTCTGCCGTAACTTGGAAGAATCCTAAGTGATAACATCTAGAGACCATATTGGGGAGCGAAATTTACCCCAGAAAAAGAGTTACAAGGAATCAAATTTATCTTTGAGGGAAAACAAAAGATCAGATACATATAGGTTGTGATATTTTCCCTGGCGACTACAGTATTCAAATTTTCAGTCCCATAAGAGACACTTGGTGAGTTTCTTGAAAGAATTCTAGCTTCCTGAAGGATATCTACCAGACATCAGACAGATCTTGAATCAGCACAGTTTGTATCGGATCCAGAAAAGATCATCTGGAAAGCGAAGAAAGAAAAAACATGTATTCCTCCACTAACCAGATCTTTTTCTTTGCATGAAGACAAATCCCAGACTATAGATGCTATCTCTTTTGATTTAAAGTTTGAGAATTGCTTATTTAGGTCTAAATATGAGACAGATATGAAAGAAACCTTGTTTGATCAGAAAAATTTCCAAACCCATTGTTTGAGTGCTTTATGGGAGAGTTTACAGGCCAAAGAAGAAAGCATTAACTTGTTCCTCTTCACTAAAGCAGCCAACAAGCAGACCAATATCCTGATCACCCCTCCTACTCTAGGTCACACTGTTGTAATACCTAGCCCTGCTTCTAAACCTATTTAAAATACTCCTTCTGGTTCCAAGCAAACCCTAAGAGAAATGGCTACCAGATTTTCCCGTGTAGCCCTCCCTGCCAACCTCCATGATCTACCTGTGGGATATTCCCAACGCCTCATGAGACATGGTGGGGAAGGGGGTTGTACTGCAAAACAACATGTAGACCATTTCACTGACTTCATAGATCTTGAAGAGATAGATGAAGATGATTTCAATATTAGGTTATTCTCCCAAAGTTTTTCAGGGGAAGTAAAGAAATGGTTCAAAACCCTTCCAAATGGAGGTATTGCTACCTATGAGAGGTTGGAACAAGCTTTCCTGGACAGATGGAAGGATAAAAAAAAATCTTCTCCAAATTCTCACTCAATATGAAAACATGAAGAAAACCAATGTTGACACTGTCCAAGAATTTTCATCCAGGTTCATGAAAATGTACAATTCTATCCCCGTGGACATCAAACCCCCTATGGGTGAAGCCAAACTTCACTATGCTAACTGTTTTGACAATGAATTTGCTCTCATGTTGAGAGAAAAGATATATGCTACTCTTCCTGATATGTTGAAAGATGCTGTTGAAGTAGAATCTAATCTGATGGCCTTGGGTAAAATAAGGCACCGAATTGAAACCGAGAAAACGAGATTCAATGAAACAGGCCAGCTTTCCACCTCCTAGTCTATTAACAACCAGTTTGAACAAAGGATGAAAAACATGGAAAGACTGGTGGATAGGATGTCCCTAGATAAAAAAACCCCCTGGTAGAGAAAATCCTGATCCTCAAGCTTGGAACATGAACTACAGGAGACCTCCTGCCCCATAAGGAAGACCAAGAGAGCCAAGGGACCCTAGAAATGCAGAAAATCAACGAATTAGACCACCTTTTGCTGAAAACCTGATAGCAGAAAAAGAGGAAGATGGACATCTTGAATATCAAATCCACCTCTTTGATCATATGTAGCCCCAATTCTATTTGACTAAAGAAGAACATGATCAATTATCTCTACAGTTAGATAGCAGCCTAAAAGATCCAGAGTCTGAACAATATCAAAGAGGTTTCGAAAATGTAATTTTTGAATTTAAGAGACAACATAATTTGAGGAATAAAAAGGTAAAAACAGACCAAGGAAAAGCTAATGATGAGCCATCTACTTCTCAACAACAAAAAAAATAAATCCCTAGGAAGGGTGATCCAAAGCCTCTTATCTATGATAAAACAACTGAAAAGGGAGATGAATATCCTAAAAGAATTCCAGAAGGGAAAGATGAAAGTAATGTGAAAACAGTGGAAAAAAACCATTCCGATTTCAATTTAGAAAATGAAATCTCCAAGATCAAAATCTCAATTCCCTTCAATTAGTTATTAAAAAAGACTGAATATAAGAATAAGATTCTGAAAATGGTGAAGGGAGAGGAAGGGAAGCAACCAGACACTCTTAATTTACATGATGATAAGCCCGCCCTTCTGTTTGGCCCCCATGTTGAAATATCTCAAGAAGATGATGTTGACCCCTTTTATATCAGTTTGAATATACATGATCATATACTACATAATGCTATGTTAGATTCTAGGGCCTCACATAACCTCATGCCAAAATCAGTGGTAGAAAGTCTATGATTAGAAATCACCAGACCTTATAAAGACTTATTCTCATTTGATTCCAAAAGAGTACAGTGCTTGGGGATGATCAAAGGTATGGTTGTAACTGATCTGCACGTGGCCAAGAAGCATGAGGGGGACAATAGTTCGATTCAATGAGTCAGCTCTGTTATGGCAGAAGCTTAGGAAATAGAATAAGCAAAGCGGGAATACACTGCGTAGATAACACAGGTACACACAAACAATATGCAGTAATGCGAACTGATTTCTTGATTACTAAATATAAGATCATGAATTGTATATTACAATATTATACATGCTTATATAGAATGCTGAGATGCTTTGGTGCCTTCCCGTTACGTTCAGTTACAAAAGAAGTTAGAATGGTTCGGAAGTTCAACTGTTACAGTTGATTGGAAGAAAGAGAGACAATCTGTCGTAGTGTGCCAGTCACAAGTTGCAGGTCAACGCTGCATGTCGACATTGTGAAACTGTGGAGGTCGCGAAACTTGTCGAAGCTGTTGAGTTTATCGAAGTCGTGTCGAATTCAGAACTTGTCGAAGTTGTGTCGAATTTGATGACTTGTCGCAGTCAAAGTTAGAATCCGACAATAATGCCAACTGCGATGTGGATAAGAACTCCTTCCTTAAGAAACAATGGTCCCCATTTTTTGCTCGATTAAGTGAGGAAACTTGTTGGTCAGTTCAGTAGCAGAGTACTACTTTCCTTGAGATGGGAGTTGTCCTACTTTAGCAACCTGAAACAAGGGAATGGTGTTCATCCTTGTATGGCGTACTCATCATCCCACAATGGTGTCGCAAGGAAGAGGCTCCTGAACATCTGGATGGATGTCTTTGGGTTCTGCTGTCAGTAGATCATTCTGTTCCAACAATGGTGCATGGTATGGTCGAAGTAGATCCACATTGAACACTGGATGCAAACCCAGGCATGCAGGAATGTCAAGCTGGAAAGCATTTTCTCCAATTTGTCGAAGAATACTGTACGTACCATATTGAAAAGGTTTGAGCTTCTTATATGGACCGGTGAAGCACTCCTTCTTTATATGTAACCAGACGTTATCTCCAATTAAGAATGAATGAGCAATATGATGCTTGTTGTGTCAGGCCTTAGTTTTCACGTTTTCTTGTTGCAACATTTCCTTTGCTTGCTTCTGGATGTCGCAAATCTGATCTCAAAACTTCAAGGCTTTATCAACTTCTCGCTGGATGTAGTTGGTGTTAGAGTTCGACTGTGTTGAGGAGATGATCAAGTCAATAGGAGGCGAGGGTTGAAATAATAAAATATCTCAAATGGACTCTTTCCAGTAGAGCTGTGCTGAGCACGATTGCAGCTGTGTTGTATGTATGGAATACTTTCATCCCATGTTCGTCGATGCTTGTGGTTGTACATGCAAAGCAGTTGTACGACCAAGCGATTCACAACTTCCGCCTATCCGTTGGTCTGAGGATGGAAAGTTGTCGAAAATGAGAGTCGTGTGTCCAACTATTTCCAGAGAGTCTTCCAAAAGATGCTGACGAATATGGAATCTCGGTCGGAAGTAATGGTTGTTCCAGACATGTGTAAATAAGAGTTGAGCAGTCTGCTGCATTGTCATCATCTTCTTACATGGAATGAGAATGGTCATCTTGGAAAATATGTTGGATACTACTAATATCGCGTCATGTTGATGTTTGGTAGTAGGATATCCAGTCAAGTAGTCTATAGAAATAGATTCCCATGGTCGACTAGGAACTGGCAGAGGTGTGTACAATCCCTGTCGTCGATTAAGTGGTTTAGCAATGGCATAAACCACACATGATTGAATGTACTTGTTGACGTTGGTTTTAAGTGTAGGCCAAAAGAAATACTTCTGGAGAAAAGCAAGTGTCTTCGCTACTAGAAAGTGTCCTGCAGTCTTGTTGTAGTGCACATCCCAAATGAGCTGCTGTCGATGCTCACCGGTCGGTACAAAAAGCTGTCCAAGCTTGCATAAAAAGGTATATTTCAGGAAATAGTCGGAGGTCAACGACTTGTCAGTTTGAAGCTATCAGTAGGCTGGTGAAAAGTTGATGTCATCCTGATACAATTGAGGCCAAGTGGTCGTGTCATATCCCTGCATACTCATCACTGTGAAAAGGAGAGTAATGGGTGGTCAACTTAGACAATCAGCAGTGGCATCAGCTTTACCTTTCCGATACTTAATCACCAACTAGAATCCTTGTAGGATTAATCCACTCGAGTTGTCTAGTTGTTTTTAGTTTCGACTGGGTTAGAGCGAACTGTAGAGGCTTATGGTCAGTGAGGATGACCGTTTACTTGCCAATAATGCCTCCATTTCTTGAGATCTTTCACAATGGTGTATAGTTCTTTTTCGTACGTCGAATATCTTCTAACTGTGTTGTTAAAGGTTTCGGAATGAAAAATGACTAGGTGACTATACTGAGTGATCACTGTGCCCAAGGCATAGTCTGATGCATCCGTCTCAATCTCAAAGGGTTGATGCAAATCAAGTAACACAAGTACTAATGCAGTGCAGAGCTTGTGTCTGAGCAGTTCAAAATATTCTTGTTGTGTCAATGTCCATTTGAAGACAATTTTTCCATTTCCCTTTGTCAATTGATTCAAGGGCTAGGCTATGTGACTGAAGCTGAGTATGAATCATTGATAGAAATTCACAAAACCAATAAAACTTCTTAGTTCTTGAATGCTTGAGGAATGAACGAATATTTGAGGATTTGTACTTTGTCTGGATCAACGTGAATGCATGCAGAGTCAATTACATACCCCAAATATTTGATGCTGTTCATTGCAAAGGTACACTTGGCCATGTTCAAGTAAAGTCAATGTTGCTGGAGAGTGTCGAGGACTTGTCGAAGCTATCCGACATGTTCTTGCCATGATCGACTGAAAGTCAGTATGTCGTTAAGATAGACAATGACCCATTTTCCGATGAAAGGTCGCAGAATGTTGTCCATGTATCGCATGAAGGTCGCAGGTGCATTGGTTAGGTCGAAAGGCATGACTAACCATTCAAACAATCTTTCCTTGGTCTTGAAAGAAGTTTTCCACACATCTGAGGGCTCGATTGGAATTTGATGATAGCCTGACTTGAGGTCGAACTTAGTAAAGAATTTGGAACCTTTCAGACAGTCGATGAGCTTGTCTATCCGCGACAGAGGGTAGCGATTCTTTATTGAAATTTTGTTGAGTTCCCTATAGTCGATGCACATGTGCCAAGTCCCGTCTTTCTTTGGAACAAGGACAACTGGGATTCTGTTAGGAACCTATGTCAACCCTTCTCTTTACTATGTTAGTATATTATTGTTGGACGCATATGCTTTGTAAGTCATTCCGTAGTATTTGTTGATCCGTAGTTTATATTAGCCCATAGTATTGACCCATAGTATTGGACGCATATGCTATGTAAGTCGTCCCGTAGTATTATATGTCCCATGGTTTTGACTCATAGTATTGGGCATAGACTTAGTATATAAGTGTGTGTTGAGGTCATTGAAGGCACCGTGAAGTTAATTGTATTGAGCTTGCTCAAAGGAGGTTGCCCCCTCGAAGTGGCCCGTGATCAATATAAAAGTGATTCCGAGTCTATTATTTCTGATATCTTGTGTATTTGCATTAATTAATTATTGCAAGTTCATCACATCTGGTATCAAAGCACTTTCTTGGGCTCGTTGGGTGGAATTTCTGCCAATTTTTTTTTCGCATCTGTTGCAGCTTCGGATTTGGGAATAATCCCTATCCACTTAGCTGTGGGAAGTACTTGGGCATAATCCCTAAAACTCATTGTGAGGAGTACCACAGGAACCCCAAAGTAGCTGGCCCATTGAGAGGACCTACCAGCGAAAAGGGCAACGACCCCTACCTGATTGAATAGTTCCCACCCGTGAGGTAAACCAAGAGCTGTCATTTGTGACAAAGCGGTTATCAGTTTTACCTGAGCCGTGGAGTGAGGGGTACTGCCCCAATACGCAAGCCGTCAGATAGCATTGGTGGCTGAGTGAAACAATTGAACTGTTAGGAAGCCGTACATACCTGGGGTCCATATCTATTTTCAGTTGAACTGTTGCCGATCACTTCCGCTCCAGATCCAGCCATTTTAGATCTATTCTGAAAGTTGTTCCAGATCCAGTCGCCGTTTCAGATCCAGCCGTTTTCGATCCCTTCCGCGCCGTTGCAGATCCATCTATTGCAGATCCCTTCCGTGCCGTTGTTGTCGATCCATTTCTGAAAAAAAAAAAATTCAGTTTTTTCTCCATATCTCCCTTGTTTTCACTCTGTTTCCCTTGAAATTTTTGGGGAACCCCTGTCATTCCATTCTGCATCTTTCATTCCTGAGGACCCTATCCCCAATTTCCCTTCCCAAAGCCCGAAATCCCACATTTGTCTATTTTTATGGTTTTCCATAACTTTCTCAGATTTCACCCAATCACCTTCAAATTTTACCACATAGTTCCTTTCTGAATTCTGCTTCTTTGTCCCTCTCTGCCAAATTTTCTCATTCTATCACCCTGCTTCTGAAATCCCCCTTTTTGCTTTCTTGTCCTTTCGATAGTGTCCAAAATCTAGTCAAACCCCAATTACCCATCAGATTGTTTCCCCAATCCAAATTTCCCTTTACTAAATCAACTTCTGTTTGTGTTTTTCTACCCATTCCACAAAAAAAAAAAAAAAAAAACGTAGTTATGGTTGTCACCCGTGCAGGAGCACACACCATGGAGGAAGCACTTGCAGCCATCCAAACCAAACTCCAAGATCTGGATGAAAAATTTCTCATCCTCCATCTTCAGCATTAAGCCATGAACAATACCAGACAGCCAGAATCTTTTGCAGCCACCGAGTTCTCTTCTTCCAACAATTTTCGTGGGCCGAAGCTTGATTTTCCTTGCTTCAATGGTACTGATTCGACTGGATGGATATATCGAGCAGAACAATATTTCAGTCTGCATAATACTTCTGATGCCCAGAAAGTTCCACTTGCATCCTTTCATTTGTAACAGGAAGCCCTTCAATGGTACCGTTGGTACATCAAAGCTCATCCCGAGCCAAACTGGACAGATTTTTGCCAACTCATTTTGCCACGATTTGGTCCTAGTTCTTTTGATGATTTCACAGGAGCACTCACTAAACTTCACCAAATTGGCACAGTGAGAGAGTATCAGACAGAATTTGAGAAATTGGCCAATCACACAGAAGGATTGTCTGATGAATTCTACAGGAGTGGTTTTATCAGTGGTCTCAAGGATGAAATCCGCTCAGAGGTCAAAATGTTTTGTCCCAACACAATGATGGAAGTCCTAGGGTTGGCTAAGCTGGCCGAGGACAAGATCGCAACTCAACAACGCTCCAAACCCACCTTTGTTCCCTTCAGAAATATGGGTTCCCAACGACCTCCCATCACGCCTTCTCCTCAACCAACTTCTATCAAGCATTTGTCTGAAATAGAAATGCAGGCATGCCGAGAAAAAGGGCTTTGCTATAATTGTGATGAGAAATTCACTCGGGGACATAGATGTGTTCAACAAAAGCTCTATCTCTTGGATTTGGATTCTCCGCCTGCCTTAGAACTTGGTGAAGAAGCTACAGATACAATAGATGATCAGGTCAACATTCAACACCTGCCTGTTGACACCCCATCTCAAGACGAACCACCCGAGATCTCTCTCCATGCTGTAACCGGCGTCACCACCCCACAAACAATGCGGGTCAGGGGATACTTCAAGAAGCTCCCTCTTACCATACTCATTGATTCTGGTAGCACTCATAACTTCATTGACCCTCGGATTGCCAAACAGGCTGATTGTTTTTTCCATCCTTGCTCCAACTTTGAAGTCATGGTTGCTAATGGGGGCACCTTACCTTGCAATGGGAAGTGTCACAATGTGCGTATCTCTATGGAAGATTATAACCTACGCTCTAACATGTTTTCCTTGTCCTTAGGCGGATGTGATGTGGTTTTGGGCGTTCAATGGTTACGCACACTTGGCCCCATCTTATGGGATTTTGCTGAACTTTGGATGCAGTTTAAAGTCAATGGGGCACAACACAAATTTATGGGATTACAACCAGGGTCACTCTGCATCATCAGTTCACATCGCCTGGAAAAAATCCTTAAGAAGAATTCACATGGTGTCATCGCTCAGCTCAATTCCATTCAGATGCACCCATCAACAGTCTCCAC
Source organism: Larix kaempferi (assembly GCA_027924585.1). Classification (NCBI taxonomy): domain Eukaryota; kingdom Viridiplantae; phylum Streptophyta; class Pinopsida; order Pinales; family Pinaceae; genus Larix; species Larix kaempferi. Next base: position 11,736,303 of record BSBM01000088.1, on the reverse strand, counting down.
TACTTCCTTGGATAGATATGCAGGTATCTTCGCTGAACCAATGCGCTTGCTACCTTCAAGAGACCTTTCCGGTAAGAATTTAGACACATCTACCTCTCAGCAGGAAATGATGGCTATTTTGCATGCAGTATAGAAGTGGCAGCCATACCTATTAGGGAATTATTTCTGTATCAAGACTGATCTCCAGAGCCTGGAATTTTTTTTGGAACAATGGGTCTCCTCCCCAACACACCTGAAATGGGTTATCCCTATGTGATCACTTACAAGAAGGGTAAGGACAATATGGTGGAAGATGCTCCTTCTCGCACAATTGATGACCCAGTTTCTCTTCAGCTCTTTCTCTGCTGGTTCCCAATTGGTTGCAATATGTTCAACAGGGCTCTCTCTTCTATGAACTCCATGCTTCTTCATCAACAGGGCACTCTGGGTTCTGCAAAATGTATGACCGGGAACAACGTAACTTCTTTTGGCAAGGACTAAAAATGACAATTCAACAGATGGTGGATGATGATGATACTTTCCAAGTCAACAAGGGTGAAACGACACTCCTTTCGGGATTGCTCAAACCCTTTCCCATCCCTACACAGCTTTGCCCAACTATTTCTATGGATTTCCTAACAGCGCTCTGGTGGTACAATACCCCATCTCAAAGGACACCATATGAAGCAGTCTATGGAAAAACACTGCTAGTTCTTCTTCCATACACCCTTAGCAGCTCCCCAGTTCAGGAAATTGACTTGGTTCTTCGCAACCGCGATCAGATTCTTCTCATTCTGCAAGACAATCTTCACATGGCCAGAATTCGCCTGAAACAACAAGCTGATCAGCACCGTTCTGAGCACATTTTCCACGCAGCTGACAGGGTTCTTCTTGATCTACAGCCTTCCAAGCAATCCTCCTTGACACTCCAAAGGCGTCAGTGGCCCGAAATGCAACCTGAGAATGCTACCGGGGAACCACTCCTTCAGATTCTGCAGCAATTTCTCCAACCAAAGCTTTGAGGACAAAGCTTTTTCTAAGGGAGAGGGGATGTTAGGAACCTATGTCAACCCTTCGCTTTACTATGTTAGTATATTGTTGTTGGACGCATATGCTTTGTAAGTCATCCCGTAGTATTTGTGATATGTAGTTTATATTAGCCCATAGTATTGACCCATAGTATTGGACGCATATGCTTTGTAAGTCGTCCCGTAGTATTATATGTCCCATGGTTTTGACTCATAGTATTGGGCATAGACTTAGTATATAAGTGTGTGTTGAGGTCATCGAAGGCACCGTGAAGTTAATTGTATTGAGCTTGCTCAAAGGAGGTTGCCCCCTCGAAGTGGCCCGTGATCAATATAAAATTGATTCTGAGTCTATTATTTTTGATATCTTGTGTATTTGCAATAATTAATTATTGCAGGTTCATCACAGATTCCGCAAGGAGACGAGCGAGGTTGAATATGACCTTTGTTGATCAAATCATGGATCTATCTACGAATCTCTTCATTTTCGAGAATGGATCTTCTGTAAACAGATGTGTTAGGAAAAGAAGAACCAGGAGCAAGTTCAATGGAGTTTTTTACCAGGAAATGTCGAGTTACTCTATATGGATCTTGGAATAAACTCTGATACTCGTTGAGAACATTTTCGATCAACTGCTTCTGTCGGGAGCTGCACTGGTCGGTGAGTTGACTCGTCATTGCAACCTTCCTAGAATGTTGCAGGTTTAATCATGATTAATGCGAACTTATGAGCATGATTGATGAGCTTCTTCATCTGTTTAGAATATATAATTGGGACCATTGGTGTAGGTCATTGCTCTAGTATGCCGTTCCATCGATTTCATATTTTGACAATCACCTTTTGAGGCCGTGACTGATAACTTCCATGGCGATCCCACAAACAAGGTTTCCCAAACAACGTGTCGACTACAGAGAGTGGTGATACGTCGCAGAGTAATTCATCTTCAAAAGGATTTATGAAGTAGGAGAGTTTTCATTTTCAGGTGATCCATAGTTCCTGTCCATCCTTCATCCAACCGATGTTGTAAGGCTGAGGATGTGGAGTGGTGAGAAGACCTAGTTTCTTCACGAGATCTTCAGAAACGAAGTTCTTCTAGATACCGTTATCCAAAATCATATGTAATGGATTGTGTTGAACCCATATCCATGTATGGAACAAGCGCTCTTGTTCCTCCTCGTCGACGATATTTGAGGCTGTTGGAGTGGTCGATGTCAATGTCAAAAGGGTCGTTGTGTCTGGATCAAATTCTTCCACCGTCTTGTCGAACGTGTCGAATGTCAACACTTTTTCCAAAAATGTATTCTGAGATTTGCATTCAGATGTATCAGGCCAACATGAGTGGTGGTAATAACACCATTTCTCAGTCGGCAGTTGTTTGCTACATTCCCTTTTCCGAAAAGGATTTTTTCTGTGATTGGGCTTTGGCGGGGTCCGCTGAGAAGATTTCGACTTGTCAAAGTCGGCTTGTGCCTTCTTGTCAGGTGGTCTTCCTAATGCCGGCTTTGTCGCGAAGCGTGATTTTCCCAGTCACAAGTTCCATCTCCTGCTGAATGTACTAGGACAATCTGCTGATGTACTCCAGAACAAGCAATTTCTCTTCGTCTTGGACACCAAGTCTAGCCTTGAGTCGGTAGAACTCATTGGTGTAACTTTGTACTGATTGGTATTTCCATTGCCTTAGCTGCTGCCACTTCTTATACTGCTATTCTGTTGAAATATTGTAACTTCGAAGAATATTCTATTGTATTTTATTGTTGTAATTTATTCGGAGATGTTCTATTCCTCTGTCGGGATGTCATTATTGTATTTGATTATGTAAATTCATTGAGGTAAATCCTCCCTTGTAAGTCGGGGAAATAGATCCCCTTTGAGTCAATTGTAATGGGATGTTTAAGTCCCCTAGAGGAGTCAGACCAGTCAGCATTAAGTTGAGTGGTTAAGTTGTTGGGGCCGACCTAGTTAGGGAAAACGTCAAGTGGAAGATAAAGTATAAATAGGAGTGATGTGCTCCTCATTTGGATACACACACTCACTTGTGTAATTCGCAATGGAGAGAGAGAGAGAGAGAGAGAGAGAGAGATATATGCAAGGAGAAGGAGCACTTGTTTGGGGTTTTGTCTTTGTACTTTTGATCATCTATATTGAGGAAGTTTTGCTGGGTTTTCTTCCCCTAGAGGGTTTCCCAGGATAAATTTGCGTCTCTTGTGTTTATGATGTGCTTGTTATTCTTTCAGTGATCCTGTATATGCTATTGTTGTGAAATTGAATTGAACACTGATTTTATCCATCTTAGCATATTGAATCTTAACATGTTCGAGGTATTTGGGCGGGTAAAATTCCTTTCGAACGTATTCGAGAAATTTATCCCATGTGTCGATGGGGTCTCCACTTTTCTACATATTTGTTGAGAGGTTCTCCCACCAACAGTGCATGGATGTTGACATCTTTAAGGATGAAATGGTGATCTTGTCATATTCTGAGAGTTGATTCACAGAGTAATAGGATTCCAATTGTTGTACCCAATTGTCAACGGATTCCGCGTTAATCTTGGCTTCTAGATTCGGTATGTCCAAATTCATTTGCACTTTGAAGGGGCTGATTTTGTCGGAGCTAGTTCTCGTCGAAAATCTTCCGGATGTCGAAGCAAATCGCGTGAGAATTTAGTTGAACTGGGAGAACATTTCAGTCCGTTGTCGAGTCAATGCTCACTCAATAAGTTGTGCTATCTCGTTGGTTGCATGTCTATCATCTGTTTCTTCTGCCATCTCTGGAGGTAGTGTCTGCTTGGATTGCGAGCGTGTTTGAACTGACATAAGTCAGGTAACTTCGCTGAAAGTGTCTATGCAAAAATTAAGCACGAAAAAAACTAACTGCTGATACCAATGATCTGCACGTGGCCAGGAAGCAAGAGGGGGATAACAGTTCAACTAAATGAGTCGACTCTGTTATGATGAAATCTTAGGAAATAGAATAAGCAAAGTAGGAATACACTACGCAGATAAAAAAAATACACACAGACAATATGCATGAATTCGAACTGATTTCGCTATTACTAAATATAAGATCATGACTTGTATATTACAATATTATACTCCCTTATATAGAATGTTGAGACGCTTGGGTGCATGCCCGTTACGTTTAGTTACAACAGAAGTTAGAACGGTTCGAAAGTTCAATCGTTACAATCGACTGGAAGACATAGAGACAATCTGTCGTAGTGCGTCAGTCGCAAGTCACAGGTCGACGTCGTGGAACTTGTTGAAGATGCTGAGTTTGTCGAAGTCATGTTGAATTCAGAACTTGTCAAAGTTGTGTCGAAGTTGATGACTTGTCGCAGTCAAAGTTAGCATCCGACAATAATTCCAACTGCGATGTGGATCAGAAACACTGACACAAATCCCTCAGAAGAATGTGGTAATGGACATAGTAGTGGTAGACATCCCACCCAAATTTGGGATGTTATTATCAAGACCTTGGGAATCTAAACTGAAGGGAACACTGCAGATGGATATGTCTTATGCCACCTTCCCTTTTTTTGGAGAAAATAGAAGACTATATAGAGAACATAGATTGTCCTATGTAGTAAGCAGTAAAAGTAAGCCTGAAAATCATCCCATATTTGCTGTAGACACTAATATAGGCTCTTCAATTTTCGGCTATGACCTTGGTTTAGGAGAAGGAGAACTGAAAATTACTAATCTCTTTGAACCAAATGACAAATTTAATAGCGAGAAAGATATACAATGTATTGACAACTTTGGAAGTGAAAACTACAGTGGTCAACAAGTAAAAAAGGGCAGTGAATCAGAAATAGAGCAAGAAGCTACACTCATAGCCCAAAAAGAAGATCTATGGGATATGAGATTTGATGGGGCTGTAAACAAGGAAGGAGTTGGGGCAAGAGCATGGATCACCCCCCCAGATGAAGGAAATAAATGCTCCAGGTTGCATTCCTTTAAACTAATGTTTGACTGCTCAAACAATGTGGCAGAGTATGAAGCTTTATAGTTATGGTTGAATGCACTTAAGGATCTGAAAGCTAAAAAGATACAAGTTTACGGAGATGCAGAATTGGTAATCCAACAAGTAAATGGGGCTTATGATACCAAACATCCAAAAATGAGATCCTATAGGAATACTGTTTGTTACATGTTTGACAACTTCTTCACAGAACATCGTATTTCCTTCATCCCTAGAGAGAAAAACACAACAACAAATACCTTGGCCAGCGCTGCTAGCAGATCCTAAATCCTTGTTTATCCCACCAGAACCTATATGATGAATATAAATCATAGGCCTTCTGTCCCTAACAATACTAAACATTGGAAAATATTTGAAGATGATCAACAGATAAAGAAATTCCTAGAGATGGCAGAGGATTTTTCCAATACCCATATTGATCAAGAAAACTATGAAAATGAAGAATGGTAACCTGATCCAACAGAGTTCCTAACAATGTTGGGGGAGAAATAAATCCTTCAGTTGAAAATAAACTATATCCCCGAAGGGTTAGTACCATTAGAATTTTTTTTTGATGAAAATGATGTGGCCAAAAATCCTAAAGTTGTTCCGAACCACAGTGAAGTAGAAGATTGGGGATGAAAAGGAACCTAAGATTGTCAAGCTATCTAAATCCCTAACCCCAGGTACTAAAATTATTATGTTGAGTTAATGAGAAATTTTTTTGATGTTTTTTCATGGTGTTATGAAGACTTAAAGGAATATGATACATCTATCATACAACACACCATACCAGTAAAGACAGGTGAAAAACAATTCAAGTAGAAGCTAAGAAGGATTAACCCTATGATATTCCCTCTTATAGAAAAGGAAGTGAAGAGACTATATGAAGCCAAAATCATAGTCTCATTAAGATTCTCAAGGTGGGTAGCCAACATAGTCCCAGTAAGAAAGAAAAATGGAGAAATCAGACTATGTATAGACTTCAAAAATCTAAACAAAGTGTCCCTAAAAGATAACTATCCCCTGCCCAAAATGGATCATATTTTACAGAAAGTTGTAGGGGCAACAATAATTTCCATGCTGTATGGATTTTCAGGGTACAATCAAGTAAAATTATTACCAGAAGATCAGGAAAAAACAACATTTACCACACCTTCGGGAACTTTAATGTATGCAAAAATGTCTTTTGGTCTATTGAATTTGGGAGCCACATCTCAGAGAGATATGGACATAATTTTTTTAGAAGAAAGAGATAATTTTGTGGTTATATAAATGGATGGTATTATTGTTTATTCCAAATCTGATGCAGAACATTTGCAACATTTACACCAAGTATTTGTAAAATGTAGAAAGTTTAGGATTTCTTTGAACCCCAAGAAGTCAAATTTTGCCATGCAAGAAGGTAAGTTGTTGGGTCATATAATATCTAAAGATGGAATTAAAGTTGACCCAGGAAGAGCTAACACCATACCGAAAATTGAGCTCCCCAGGAGTAAAAAGGAGGTCCAATCTTTCCTTGGCAGAGTAATTTTTTTAAGAAGATTTATCCCCAAATTTGCAGAAATCATGAAATCGATTACAAACATGCTTAAAAATGATAATCAAATCAGGTGGACTATTGAATCCAAGCAAGCATTTGGAGATATAAAGAAGGCAATAGTTGAAGCGCCAGTGCTAATCAATCCTGATTTTGAAAAGGAATTTCTTATGTTTTCTTTTTCCTCAGAGCATTCTATAGCTGGGATACTTCTATAGAAAAATCAAGAGGGGGATGAGAAACCGATAACTTTCTTCAGCAGAGCTCTCATAGATGGTGAGCTCAAGTAAAATATCATGGAAAAATAGGCCTACATCATGATAAATTTTTTAAAGGATTTCGGAGTTTATGTTTTACATTCTCATGTTGTTGCTTTTGTTCCTAATGCTGCTGTAAAAGACATATTGACACAGGCTGATCTAGAAGGTCAAAGGGAAAAATGGATAGCTGTACTATTGGAGTACAACTTGGAAATCAAACTTACAAATATTGTCAAAGGGTAGGGACTGGCCAGACTCATGGCCAAAGAAAATTGGGACTCACTAAGTGTGAACTTGGTCTCACACATGTTGGAGAATATTTCTCAAGACCCACTGTTGTAGGTATCATAAAAATTCTCATAATCTCCTTGGTATTCTGACATTATATATGTTTTACAAAACTTATAAGCACCCCCTAAGATGGATAAGAGCAAAGCTAGATCAACAAAAATGAAGGCTGCAAATTTTTGCATACTAAATAGAGGCATTTATTGGAAGGACCCTGGAGGTATTCTATTGAACGGTATGTTGGAAGATGAAGCCAGAATGAAAATAAGGGAGTTTCACAAGGGTATCTGTGGGGGACATCATTACTGGAAGGCCACTATCAACAAGATCCTTAGAGTAGTATTTTATTGGCCCACTATGTTCAATGATGCATATAAAGAGGTAGCTACTTGCCATGAATTCCAGATCTTTGAAGGAAAAAGGAAGCTCCTGCCTTTTCCTTTAAACCCAATATCTGTAGAATCCCCTTTCCAGCAGTCGGGGCTAGATTTAATTGGTGAAATAATTCCCAACTCTTCTAGAAAACACATGTGGATATTGACTGCTACATATTACTTTACCAAATGGATTGAAGCAGTACCAACCAAACATGCCATTGAAACAATCATCATCAAATATTTGGAGAAAAATATCATGTCCAGTTTGGTTTTCCTATTAAAATAATAAGTGATAACGCCCAAGCCTTCAAATTCAAGAAAATGGTCAAATTCTGTAATGAATTTCACATAAAATTGGGCCATTCTACTATTTACTACCCCCAGGGAAATGGATTGTCCGAGTCATCTAACAAAAGTCTGGTTAGGATCATTAAGAATCTTCTGTAAGAAAATAAAAGGGATTGGAATACCAAGTTAACCTTCGCTCTGTGGGTTGATAGAATCACCTCCAAGAGATCCATTGGAACTTCGCCTTTCAAATTGGTGTATGGAACAAAGCTGATATTCACTGATTCCCTCAGAGGGCCTCCAATGAGACTGCTACAGGAACAACAAGAGGAACCAAACCCTGAGATAAGGAAATCCAATCAGCTGATTGAGACACAGGAAACCAGGGACACAGTACATGCTGAATCTATGATATCTCAAGAGAAGTTCAAGAAGACTTTTGACAAAGGAGCCAAGGTTGATAATTTCCAAGTGGGATATTTGGTGCTGAAATGGGATGCTAGAAGAGAAGAACAAGCCCAAAAATTTGATAATATCTGGAAGGGAACTCATACAGTCGTTGCTTACCATGGAAATAATGCTTTTATTTTGCAAGACAAAGATGGTGAACCAATGGAAAAAGGACTTGTCAATGGACGATTCTTAAAACATTGATTCAAGTAAAAATATCTATCAACTTAGTCTCATTGTATATTACCATTTTTTGAGTTTGAGTCAACTATTCTTTAGTTCTATTTGCATTCATTCAAAAAAAGAAAAAAAAAGGAAAAAGGAGGACACTAGTCTACTGTTCTTGCTACCTCACAGGGAGGATAACATCCCTGGTTGGAGCCGCTGTTATCACCTCCAAGAAAATTCCCACACGAGAAGGAAAGGGAACCCCCTACAAAAATATCAAGCCTCCACACTAACTTTTTACTCCATAAGAAGAAGCAAAAAACTCCCAAAAATGGCTAGGTATTAACAGCTTCCGACTGGATGAGCAAGCCACAATAAGAAAAATTGATAAAAAGGAGGTCTTCCTCTCTTAAGAGATTGAATGGCAGGGATTGGAGATAGAGCTAGATCTATGGAAGGGAAGAGAAATGAACAACATAGAATGAAGGAGATGGGGAATGATCTGTTAAATTTTGAGCATTAATTCAATATACTCTAGGATCTTTACTGAGAGAATAACATGTACAACATATCAATCATATCAATCACAACAAGCAATCACATAAGACAATAGACACACAAAGTTTCCATGGGGAAAACCATAAAGGTGAAAAACCCCACAACTTCCTCAAAGATAGAAAGAGCAATGATACAACCCAAGTACAAGAGATAGTCCTCCTAGCAGCTACTCCTCCTTCCTCACTTGTGCGCCACTTTCTGATGAGAGTAGAAGTGAATAATGAAGTTATTAAATAGAGTGCCTCCCGCACTCTATTTATACATGACCTGACCTGCCTAATAAACTAGCAGGGCCGACTTGTCGAACTCAATCTAATAACCCATGGTAATACTAATCAGGGCCGACCACACACTTGGTGGTCTAATAACCCATCACATGCAAGTTGCGACATTTGCGATCCTTGTCAATACAAATGACGACACTTTCGTATAGAGGAATAATAACATCTCTATAGGAGTACAATATACGTAGGTGAAATACATTCCGAAGTTACAATTACATCAACACTCCCTCTTAACTAGGAAAGTATTTCTCGACACAGATCTACTAGCACAAGTCTTCTTCTCTGGATCATCATCACTGGATCATCGTCATCATCACGGCTACTGCTATCTTAATCAATCTCTGATCTACTCGTCATAGGAAGTTCTACAGAGCCAGCCCTTTTTCATGCTGGATGTAGGCCCACCACCTGTAGGTCTTCATCATCAGTGGCCATACTGTGGAACCTAGGATTGATTGCGTGCATCAACAAAACCTAGCGCAGACTGTAGGATATTTTACATGTTGACCTTCAAAAAACCTTTAAAGAGAATCCCAGGATGTTACGAGCACACCGCTCTACCTGTTTGGATCTCTATAGAGCATCCCAGGCTGTTACAAGCACAGTGCTCTACCTGTCTGGATCTCCAGGATCTTTTCTATGTGAACTTTCGCAAAACCTTTAAAGAGCATCCCAAGATGTTACGAGCACACCGCTCTACATGTCTAGATCTCTATAGAGCATCCCAGGATATTATGAGAACACCGCTCTACCCGTTCGGATCTCTAGGATCTTTTCTATGCGAAACTATAGCAAAACCTTGAAAGAGCATCCCAGGATGTTACGAGCACACCACTCTACCTTTCTGGATCTCTATATAGCATCCCAGGATATTATGAGCACACCACTCTACCTATCCAAATCTCCAGGATATTTTCTATGCGAAACTGTAGAAAAACCTCGAAAGAGCATCCCAGGATGTTACGAGCACACCGCTCTACCTGTCCAGATCTCCCAAGATCTTTTCTATGCTACCTGCACAACCTGTCCATGGCCACAGAGTATCAACCTGATACTCACCATACATCATCCTGATGTACATCATCACATGATCAACCTGATCATCATCATAGCATCATCCTGATGCATATCATCTGGAGCAACATCCTGAAGCTCGTCATATGTGATCATCCCGATCAAACAATATATCCACCTGATGCATACCAAGTATCTACCTGATACATATCATCATACATGATCCACCTGATCATAGATAAATACATGATCCACTTGATCATACAATTCATCCACCTGATACATATATAAATACATGATCCACCTGATCATACAATGCATCCACCTGATACATATATAAATACATGATCCACCTGATCATACAATGCATCCACCTGATACATATATAAATACATGATCCACCTGATCATACAATGCATCCACCTGATACATATATAAATACATGATCCACCTGATCATACAATGCATCCAACATGATGCATATATAAATACATGATCCACCTGATCAAAGCATCCAACATGATGCATATACAAATACATGATCAAACTGATCAAAGCATCCAACATGATGCATATACAAATACATGATCAAACTGATCAAAGCATCCAACATGATGCATATACAAATACATGATCAAACTGATCAAAGCATCCAACAAAGCAGTAACTGGAGCATCGTCCTGATGCTCATCATCCAACGCTTACATCCACAGCCATGGGAAGGATCCTCCTCTCACCATGCTTGGAATGCTCCTGCAAATGTGTCCATCACTTCCTTCTCGAAGTGTCATCAATCTGAAGAACACCAATCCTCTCTATGAAGTATTCAAACTTCACTCTGACTAGTGGTTTCGTCAACACATCTGCAACCTGCTCATCCGTTGCCACATATAGGAGCTTCACTACTCCTCTTTGCACTATATCCATGATATAGTGATATTTGATCTCAATATGCTTCGACCTGTCATGGAACACTGGATTCTTAGACAACCTCACACAACTCTAGTTGTCACAAAAGATACCAGTAGACTCCAATGGGAGATCAAATAGCTCAGGCAGTAGCTTCCGGAGCCATATTGCCTCACAACAAGTCGAACAAGATGCAACATACTTTGCTTCAGCTATACTCAGTGCTATGCAGGACTCCTTCTTGCTAAACCAAGAGATCACACCTGATCCCATACTAAAGAAGCACCCAGAAGTGCTCTTCCTATATGCAGCATTGCCTGCCTAGTCCGAATCAACATAATCCTGCATGTTAAACTTTTGATTCGCATCCTACTTGATCCCATAATCAATTTTACCCTTCAGGTACCTCAGAATATGCTTTATAGCAACTAGGTGAACACTCCTCGGATCTATCAGGAACTCACTCAATGTGTTCACCGCAAAGAAAATATCTGGTCTCGTGTTCGTCAGGTACATCAAGGACCCAATCATCTAACGATACACAGTGACATCAACCGGCTCAGATGAAGCATCACACAGAAGCTTCAGGTTTGATGCCATAGGTGTGGCCATGGCCTTGCAGTCCATCATCCCGAACCTCTTCAGGATCTCTACTGCATACTTCCCTTGTCCAAGGAAGATTCCATTTGCACTCTGCCACACCTCCATGCCTAGAAAATAGTGCATCATCCCCAAGTCCTTCATCTTGAACTCGGCAGCAAGCTTCCTCTCGGTGTCGGCAATCAACCCATCCTCACCTGTAACAAACAAGTCATCCCCATACAAAAGTAGTATCACAGGATTGCCTTCCTCAACCTTGTAGTAAAGGTTGGAATCTGCTTTACTCTTAGTAAATCCCAAACTGGATAGGAAACTGTCCATCCTACCATACAAAGTCCTAAGTGCTTCCTTCAAGCCATACAAGGCTTTCTTCATTCTGCACACATATGACTCCCTGTCATGTGTCTCAAAACCGAGTGGCTGCTCCACATACACTTCCTCCTCGACTACACCATTCAAGAAAGCTGTCTTGACATCCATCTGGTGTATCTTCCATTTCATCACTACAACCAGAGCAAGTACTGTTCTGATATAAGTGTATCTGGCTACAGGAGCAAAAGTCTCTTCATAATCTGTCCCCTCTTTCTGGGAGAAGCCACGAGCTAAAAATATCGCTTTGTATTTTTCTATGCTGCCATCTACAACATGTTCGATCTTGTAGATCCATTTGGAAGTCACAATAGACTTCCCTTCAGGTCTTGGGAATACATCCCAAACATCATTCTTCATGATCGATTGGTATTCCTTGACCATGGCATCCTTCCATTCTTTCTTTTTTGCTGCTTCTTCATACTTGGAAGGTTCTTTGTTCATAATATCACAGAGTAGGGCAACATAAATGGTATGAGATCTAGTTCTCTTCCTTTCTCCGTGCTCTTCTTCTGGAATGCCATGTCTTTCTACATCTTGAATGAGCTCTCTAGCCCATGCAGGTTTCCTTTTGTGAGAGTTCTTCTCACGGGGTGGATCTACAGGTTCTTGCGGATCTTCAACTTCACGAACTGCTTCTGGGATTGCTTCAGTCATGGTGGTATCTTGGAATCTGGTTTCCTTTGCTTCTTCATGATCTTCAACAGGTGCCTTCTTTGATTTGATGAAAGCTAAGTCTTCGCCAAATGTTACATCCCTGCTGACATCAATCTTCTTGAACCCTGGAAAGTATATTCTGTAAGCCTTCGAGTTTTCACTGTAACCACAAAGATGCCATTCTTTCCTGAAGGATCTAGCTTTGTCCTCTTTTCCTTTGGAATATGTGTATATACTGGACAACCAAATATTCTGAGATGGCCGACTTCAGTTTTCTTACCAGAGAAGATCTCTTCTGGTGTCTTGTTGTCAAGTATCTTGTGAGGTGTTCTTTTCTGCACATATACAATTGTCCTAGCTGCTTTTGCCCAAAGATGCATAGGCAGATCTTGGTCATGCAACATTTCCCGTGTTGCTTCCGTGATTGTTCTATTCTTCCCTTTTGCAACTCCATTATGTTGTGGATTGTAGGGAGTAGTCAACTCCCTCTTAATCCCTGAATCACTGCATAACTTCTTGAAATCACCTGAAGTGAATTCTCTGCCATTGTCAGATTTGAAGGTCTTGATATTCTTATCAGTTTGATTTTCCATCAAGGCTTTGATTTCCTTGAACTTATCAAACACTTCATCTTTGTTCTTCAAGAAATAAACCCAAGTATTCCTAGATAAATCATCAATGAAAGAGAAATAATATACATACCCACTGAGAGAAATGGATGACATCGGACCGCATACATCGGAGTGGATAATTTCCAAGATTCCTTTAGTTTTTCTTTCAATGCTTGGAAATGCCTTCTTAATGTTCTTTCCTTTTTTCACATCCTTTGCAAACACCTTCATGCTTTGTCTTGATTTCAGAAAGACCCTCTACAGCTTTACTTGCAATTGGTAGTGCTCTATAGTGCACATGTGCAAGCCTTCTATGCCATAGTTCACTTGGCTCCATGGTTTCATGTACCATGGCATGTTCAGGTTGTCCCTTCAGTTTGTACAATCCTCCCTCTTGCTCTCCAATCACTACTGCATCATCTATAGTTTTACCCTTTGGCCACATTAGGACTTGACCATCTACAAATGCAACCCTCATGCCTTTTGCATCCAATTCATATATGGAAAGTAGGTTCTTCTTGAGCCCAGGTACATATAGAACATCTTTCATCTTCAAAGACTTCCCAGAATCTAGGTTGTAGGAGGCTTCACCACTTCCTTTGATAGGATATTGATAGTCATCCCCAAGTTTCATTTTATGGGGTGACTCATGTTTAGATAGATCTACAAAGGATTCTTTAAACCCAGTCATGTGTTTGGAATCCCCACTATCAATAAGCCAATCATTACATCCATGAGAGATAGTACCTGTGAGAGCAGAGATTAGCACATATTCATCTTCACTTGATGAACCATCACTTTCTGCTCTAGCCTTCTTCTTGGGAGGTTCATCATCCTCAGCAGCATGAGCATGAAACCTCTTCTTGTTGCACCTCTTCTTCTTTTTGAATTTGTTGTTGTTGTCTTTCTTCTTCTTGGGACAATTTGAAGCAAAGTGTCCTATTTCATTACAGTCGAAACATCGAATATGAGAGACATCTTTCTTCTTATGATGAGGGTGAGAATGTTTCTTGTTATGAGATTTCTCCCTCTTAAACTTATATCCCTTGGTGTGTGCTGTAAGAGCTTGATCTTCATTCCCCATCTTCTCTTCTCGGGCCACAAGCCTTGCTTCTTCTTGTGAACATTCCTCCCATAGTCTACTGAAGGAGATCAACTTCCTTCTTGCATAGATTCCTTGGATGAAGGAGTCCCATGACTTAGGTAGGCCATTCAATGTGGTCATGAAAACTTCACCATTATCCACTACTTCATCCACATATTCAAGTTGTTCCTTGATCTGAGAGACCTTAGAAAAAGAAGATTGAATGGTATCTCCATTCTGAAGCTTTACCCCTTTCAATTGGTTCCGCAGAGTCATCTTTCGATTTATGTTCTTCCCTTCAAATAGCTTGGTGAGGGAATCAAACATCTCCTTGGGTGTCTTTAGAGATGACACATGTGATATGAGATGGTCTTTGATAGAATCAACAATGATCCTCTTTGCCTTGACCAAGTTCTTCTTATGTAAGGCCTTAGCCTCTTCTCCTTCTGGGACAGGGACCTCTTCACTTATGTAAGTGTCCAATTCATTTTCTTCTAGGATTAACCTAATCCTATACTTCCATACTTGGAATATATCAGCCCCTTCAAGCTTATCCTCAAGCTTGGTGTGGTGAGAAATCTTAAAGAGTACTTCAAATGGAAATAGAAAAGATTTAGATCTTACCACTTGATTTGCAGAAATTTGGATCTGGATCTGGATTAGGGTTTGTCAGAGGAACCCTAAAGATTAAAAATGTGACTTTCAAATTTCTGAAAGGATCAAAAGATGCACCTTGATGAGATGATCAGCTTGGAACATTTAGAATTTGAAATCTGCAAAGTTTCACCCTTCAGAAATGCCTTTTAATCTCCTAGATTTACTTGGAGGACCCTGAATTAGGGTTTGAGTTTCCAAGAGCTTCACCCAACCAAAAAGTTTGATCCAAAATCTCTAAAATTTGATTTTTTTAAGGAGCTTCTAGCTATGGTCTCAGATTTCAGAAATTCCTATTTTTGTGGAAACCCTAATTTTTAGGGCAAAACATGAAAGTGCTCAAAATTGAATTCTGATTGGATAGAAAGATGCATCTTGATGAGGAGAGTCAATCTACCCTAATTCCTTTCAATATATGTGGAGAGAAACCCAATAAACAAGAAGCCCTAGCTTCCGCAACTGCACAGTGTCTTCTTCTCAGGTTAGCTCTGATACCATGTTAAATTTTGAGCATTAATTCAATATACTGTACGATCTTTACTGAGGGAATAACATGTACAGCATATCAATCACAACAAGCAATTGCATAAGACAATAGACACACAGAGTTTCCCTGGGGAAAACCACAAAGGTGAAAAACCCCACAACTTCCTCAGAGATAGAAAGAGCAATGATACAACCCAAGTACAAGAGATAGTCCTCCTAGAAGCTACTCCTCCTTCCTCACTTGTGCGCCACTTTCTGATGAGTGTAGAAGTGAATAATGAAGTTATCAAATAGAGTGCCTCCCGCACTCTATTTATACATGACTTGACTTGCCTAATAAACTAGCAAGGCTGACTTGTCTAACTCAGTCTAATAACCCATGGTAATACTAATTAGGGCCGACCCCACACTTGGTGGTCTAATAACCCATCACATGCAAGTTACGACACTTGCGACACTTGTCAATACAAATGATGACACTTCCATATAGAGGAATAATAAAATCTCCATAGGAGTACAATATACATAGGTGAAATACATTCCGAAGTTACAATTACATCAACATGATCGACGATGCCAGTTTCCCCCGAAGGCGCCAGAGGAAAAAAGAGAGGGAATGGATCTATGACCAAAGTTCAACGGGGTTCTGACTTTCCGACTCCCGCATTGTGGATTGTGGAATTTAGAGAAGTAATTTTCTCGAAGTTGTGCTTTGGGGTTTCGACTTCTGACTCTCGCATTGCGGATTGCAGAAGTCAGAGGCTTAATTTCTTCAAAACTGTGAATTTGGAGTTTTGACTTCCAACTCTCGCATTGTAGATTGCGGAAGTTGGAGGCGCGATTTATTCAAAACTGTGAATTTGGGGTTCCGAATTCCGAATCCCGCATTACGGATTGAGGAAGTCGGAGGCGTGATTTTTTCAATGTTGTGAATTTGGGGTTCTGAATTTCGACTCCCACATTGCAGATTGCAGTAGTTGGAGGCATGATTTCTTCAAAGTTGTTAATTTGGGGTTCTGAATTCCAACTCCCGCATTGCGGATTACAGAAGTCGGGAGTGTGATTTCTTCGAAGCTATGCATTTGGTGTTCCGACTTTCCGACACCTGCATTTCGGCTTGCGGATTGCGGACTGAAGTTGGATTTTCAGAATAAATTGTAGAACAAGAGGAAAAGATGGCTAAAAAAATTAGTAGCTTGATACCACAAGCAAAAATGGTAACTGGAGAAAAAGGAGTATCACTACTATCAACCAGAGATCGAAACAAAAGGACATTTAAGCTTGCTGTGTTAACCGAGGGATAGGTATCCGAAATAGAAAAAGACATAGATCAGATCAGTATTCCTGATAAGATTTGAATGCATAAACAAACTGTTCCATGATTGGGAGTCAACCTGAAGGCAAAATAACGGCACAATACGTCAATCCTTACAAATCAGCCTGAAATGGCTCAATCTAAAGGACAACAAGCAGTTCGACAACCCAAGTTTTGCACTAGCAGCATAATGAAGATTCCCATCGACTCATCTCTAGATAAAGAAGCAGTTGGTTCGAGCAACTCAAAGTGAAGAAGGAAGACAGCCTCATCACTTCCATTTTTTATTATTATTTTGAATAAATAGTCCATAAGACTAGTAGTTACGCTGATTTATTACCAACAGTTGTAGTTGCGAATTTAATGAACAACCACATATGGCTGAAGTAGTCAAGAAGGTTTTTATTTTTGTAAGCCTATAAAGGCAGGTTTTGAAAAAGACCCAAAGTTTGGGATTTTGTAGAAGTTTTGAGCAATGTAATGAAACCCATCCTTTTATATTAATGCAAAGACTTGATTTTGGAGCATAAATTCCTGAAATGAATGTTTTGATGTCTGTAATTCTTGTGTATGTTTTCCTTGCTAGTATTTTCCATTGATTGTCTTCTTCTAAAGTGTTTAAATCAATATTACATGGTTTGAAATTCATCTATCGTTTGATACTTCAGATACATATGATTAGAAACTCCACCCTCTCCTTCATAAATTGCAAGTTAGAATTCATTCGTAAATGCTCTAATTTTGTGATGGATTTTGTTTCCCTTTCAGCTACCATCTGCTAATATCTCTGACTTGAAAAAAATTCATTTATCTTGCCTTTCCTTCTAAAATTATAGTCCAATTAGTCATCTGTGACAAAAAACCTATGGAAGTGTGACTCCATGCCCTTGCGATATACCTATCCTCAACTCAACCAACTGAAAACCCTAATACCCTTATCTGAAAGGTCTAGCCACCACTATTAATCCACAACCAACCAATTCAAGTGATATTTTGTGTGCTGAAAGAGTTGTGTGAGAGAGAGCCCTCTATATGTTTGTAAAGGCTGGTTTCCATCCACAAGAGTGTAGTTGAAATAGTTACCTCAATGATCCCTTCTGCCGCAACCTGGAAGAATCCTGAGTGATAACACATATATTCAAGGAATATGTTCAAGGAAGAAACTCATATTGTTCAATGAACTTTGGAATTTTTCACTCAAGAGGAAGCAAGGATTGCAGCCAGATAAGATAAGCTAGGTGATGAAGATAATCAAGCTCTGGCAGCTCATACCAAGAGAGGAAATAAGGAAGATCATCACCACAAGAAATCACACAAGGTTAAAAGATCTACTAAAGACTACTCAAGTTTCAGATGCTTCCATTGTGATGATATGGGACACATTGCTAGGAATTGTCCCAAGAAGAAAGGAAACAATAAGGGAAACAAGAAAATACATCATGCTCATGCTGCAGAGGATGATGAACAGGAAAGGAAGAAGGCAAGAGAGGATTCTTCAAGTGACGAAGAATATGTTCTGATATCAACATTGACAGGTATAGTATCACTTGGTAATAATGATTGGATTGTTGATAGCGGTGCTTCTAAGCACATGAAAGGTTTCAAGGATGCTCTCAACAACCTCACACAGAAGTACTCACATCACAAGGTGAAACTAGGAGATGACTATCAATATCCCATCAAAGGGGTAGGAGAATATTCCTACAAGATTGAATCTGGGAAGCCTATCAAGATGAACGATGTTCTATATGTACTTGGTCTAAAAAAGAACTTACTTTCTATCTCGGCACTAGATGAGAAATGATTTAAAGTAGCATTTGTTGATGGACAACTCAGACAAGTACTCATGTGGCCCAAAGGTAAAACCTTTGAAGATGTAGTAGTAATTGGAGTTCAAGAGGGAGGACTATACAAACTCAAAGGACAACTAAAATAAGCCTTGGTTCATGAAACTATGGAACCAAGTGAATTATGGCATAGAAGATTTGCTCACATCAACTACAAGGCATTACCAATTGTGAGAAAGATGGTGAATGAGATACCTAAGATCCAGACTAAGCATGAAGGCATATGTAAGGGATGTGCAAAATGAAATAATGTGAAGAAGTAATTTCCAAGTAGTGACAACAAAGTTAAGGAGAATTTGGAACTCATACATTCATATGTTAGCGGGCCTATGCCTTCCAAATCATTAAGAGGGTATACCTACTATGTATTTTTTATAGATGATTATTCATGAAAAACATGGATATATTTCTTAAAATCAAAAGATGAAGTATTTAGCAAATTCAAGGAGTCTAAATCCCTTGTAGAAAACCGGATTGAAAAGAAAATCAAAACATTAAGATCAGATAATGGAGGTGAATTTACCTAAGGATATTTCAAAACCTTATGTAAATACTCAGAGATTAAGAGGGAGATGATCACTTCCTATAATCCACAATAGAATGGGACTACAGAAAGAAAGAATAGAACAATTATGGAAGCAGTGAAGGCCATGATCCATGATCATGAACTTCCTATGCACTTATGGGAGGAAGATGCAAGAACAACATTATATGATCAAAATAGGAATCCCCACCAAGTTCTTGAGAACAAGACACCAGAGGAGATGTTTACAAGAGAGAATCCAAAAGTCAGCCATCTTAGAATATTTGGCTGCCTTGTATACATACACATTCCAAAAGAGAAGAGGACCAAGTTGGAGCTTTCAGGAAAGAAGGGAATCTTCATCGATTATAATGATTCATAAAAGGAATACATAATATATATACCAGGCTTCAAGAAGATTGAGACTAGCAGAGATGTAACCTTTGACGAAGATACAGCCTTCAATAGATCAAGGCAGATCCACTCTGATGAAGTACATGAATAAGAACCTGAGACTCCCAGAGTTCGAGATACAATGATGGAAGAGCAGGTTCTAGAAGAACCCGAGTATCATGATACAACTGAGACATATAGATCGGTGGATCCATCGAAAGAAGTGAAATCACACAAGAGAAAACCAGCTTAGGCATGAGAGCTTATCTAGGATGTAGAGAGGCATGGGTCCCTAGAAGGCAGCAAGAGACCTCTACCTCTACCATACTCTAGATATGTGGCATTGCTGTGTGACACCATTGATGTTGAACCTCCAGTTATGAAGAGGCTGCTGAAAAGAAGGTTTGGAAGGATGTTATGATCGAGGAGTATCAGTCGATAATGAAGAATGATGTCTGGGAGGTGGTTCTAAGATCTGAAGGGAAGTATGCAGTGTCTTCCAAATGGATCTACAAGATCAAGCATGTGGCATATGAAAGGTTCGATAAGTACAAGGAAATATTTGTGGATCGAGGTTTCTCTTAGAAAGAAGGCATAGATTATGAGGAGACATTTGTTCCTGTGGCGAGATACACTTCGATCAGATCTCTACTTCCTATAGCCAAAGCGATGAAGTGGAAGGTACATTAGATGGATGTGAAGACTGCTTTCCTGAATGGCGTAGTAGAGAAGGAAGTGTATGTGGAGAAATCACTAGGCTTTGAGACACATGATAGGCAGACTCATGTGTGTAAGTTGAAGAAGTCAAAGCGGATTCCAACCTTTACTACAAGGTTTAGGAAGGAAATACTGTGATTCTACTATTGTATGTGGATGGCTTGTTCTTGACAGGTGAGGAGAAGCTCATAGTAGAAACAGAGAGGAAGCTTGCTGTAGAATTTGAGATGAAAGACCTAGGTATGATGCATTACTTCTTAGGTCTTGAGGTGTGGCAGAATCTAGATGAAATTTTCCTGAGTCAAGGAAAGTATGCGGTAGAGATCCTGAATAGATTCAGGATGATGGATTGTAAGTCCATGGCCACACCTATGACATCGAATCTGAAGTTGTTGAGTGATACTTCTTCAGAATTGGTGGATGCTGCAGTGTATAGGAAGATGATTGGTTTATTGATGTATTTGACAAACATGAGTCCAGACTTATGCTTTGTGGTGGACACTCTGATTCAGTATATGGTAGAGTCGAGACATGTTCACCTGGTTGTGGAAAAGAAAGTGCTGAGGTACATGAAGGGTACAATTGATTATGGAATCAGGTATGCATCGTATCAAAAGATTAACCTACAGGGATATGTTGATGCGGATTCGGTTGGGAGTGTCACTGATAGAAAGATCCTATCAGGGTGTTGCTTCAGTTTGGGATTGGGTATGATCTCATGGTTCAGTAGGAATCAGACGAGTGTGGCACTCAGTACAACTGAATCTGAGTATGTGGTAGCTTGTTCGACAAGCTGTGAAGAAGTATGGCTTCGAAAGTTACTATCATGATTGTTTGATCTCAAGTTAGAGGTGACTTGTGTCTTTTGTGACAACCAAAGTTGTGTGAAATTGTTAGATAAACCCATGTTCCATGACAAGTCGAAGCACATCGAGATCAGGTATCACTATATCTGGGATATGGTGCAAAAGGGAGCAATGAGACTCTAGTATATAACAATAGAGGAGTAGATAGCCGATGTATTGACCAAACCTCTATCGAGGGTGAAGTTTGAGTAATTTAGGGACAAGCTTGGAGTGTCCCAGATCAATAGGGAGTGATGAGATCATATGAGGTAGTAGGTAGTCATGGGTCATGTGACGTAATTAATTCTCCTAGGCTATAAGAGGATTTGCACGAGCGGCAAGGTAACACAGGTAGTTGCGGTGTGAAACGTAATGGAGCTCCTGGGATGGACCCACCATATGGCTTGCTCGGTTCGTGGAAGATTATAGTTGCTTCTGATACGAAAAAGGATCAGCTCTACAGGATATCTGCATCTAGTATGAAACAAGACTGGCTATGTAGTGGTGAGAATCTAGTATGAAACAGGACTAGCTCTGCGGGATATCTACATCCAATATGAAACATGACTAGCTTGGTAGTGGTGTGCATCCACTATGAAAAAGGACTGGCTTTACAGGATATCTACATCTAATATAAAATAGGACTGGCTCTATAGTGGTGAGCATCTAGTATGAAACAGGATTGGATATGTGGGATATCTACATCTAGTATGAAACAAGACTGGCTCTGTAGTGGTGTGCATCTAGTATGAAAAAGGATTGTCTCTACATGATATCTACATCCAATATGAAAAAGGACTGGCTCTGTAGCGATTACTGGTCATATCTACAGGGGTGGTATCAACAGTGGAGATCCTAGTGTAGGTTTCCCGACGTATTGGGTTGAACTAGTGCAATAGGCTCTGTTGGCACAGGATAGATCCACAGGAAGTGCGGAAGCCGGCAGGTGTGAAAGGGTCATTCTACGGAAGAAGGACCTTTCGCGATGTTTTGTGGAAATATAAGAGTTGTTAGATTAGTTGAGTCGGTCATGTGGACCTAATTGTAATAAGAGAAAAACATATAAATAGAGCAAGATTGTAAGCCTAAGGGCATCAAAGTTTTGGAGATTAATGCGATCTTTTGGATTTTGTTGACTATTCCCTGCGAGGTTTGTTCCGCATATGTTAATGAATGAAGATGTTCGGTTATGAATTCTATTGTTATGTGATGATGGGTTATTTAAATGATTTCTATTGATTTGTGTTGATACATGTTGTTTGTTAATGCGAATATGCTGTTGAATATGCTTTGAGATAAATATGCGAATATTTGGTTAACTAGACTATAGTAAATATCGTAATATTTGGTTAATGTGCACATATATTCTTCGCAACTACGGAAGCTTGGTTCCTGTAGCACCCTTACTCACTTCGGGTGAGACCTTTCCTGCTTTGCAGGCATTGCTGGAAGGGTAATTCCTTTTTGGGCTAGTGCGTAAGGGTTGTTGGTATTCGTTGACGACAGAGTGAATCCCTGTCGAGAAGAGTAGTGTCAACAAATGGTTCTATTGCCGGGACCCTAAGCTAGAAAAGAAGGGGATATGCTGTGGCACCCGACAAAACTAGAGATCCAAGAGTGGTTCGACAAGAAAGCAGAGGAATTTCCAGGAAGAGAGAAGAGGGACCCCAAACAGACAGCGACCGGGTGGTTACAAAAATACGTCTATTCCGATATTCACGAAATATTCTTCTGCGAATTCCCGGTGGTACTGCATGAGTGGCTAGCACAGTTGACATATCACAAAAATCACTGCCAAAATACTGAACCAAAGTGTTGGACCCCAGAGTTAGTGCAACAACTGAAATGGGTCAACAACAAAGTATTGCGAGATGTTGATTTTTGGGTAGACAGTATCCTCGAAGGGTACATAACTGAGTTCGAGGTAGATACTATTAAATCATACAGCAACGCCGAAAGAAATTTCTTCAGAGGACGAAGGGGAAGGTTCTTGTCATCATTGAAGCTGTGGATTAAAATGCTGGTTTGTGAAAAAGGAATATTGAGGATGTTTGCTGATGAGTATAAGAATTGGTGTGTGAGGGTGAAGGTATCGCGTAAATGCGAACCTGACGGAAAGATGTGGTAGATGGACATGAGTGACGATAAATTTTAGAGTGAAGCTAACGAAGAGTGTGGTCTCTTGAGGAGTGGAGCAATATTTCGGTGTGCTGAGAAGAAGAGGAGGACTGAGAGAGAGTTTCCTGAGAGGACCGGAATAGAGAATCATGAGGCAGGACCACAATGAAGGAAGCACCCTTATTGCAAGGAAGACATTGACCAGGATACCCCAGAGGCAGAGCAAGGTCAGATCGTAAGTTACCATGTACCTTCGACCCCCAACACTACTCCAAATTTTATAGTAAGAAACCAAAACTACTCGCGAAGTTGCCCTACTTGCAGTGCTAAGAGTAGCGCTTCGGTAAACAACAATACTAGTAGTGTTAGGATGGCATATGAGGCAAAGATGCCCACATTCCAAGGAGACAGGACTGAGGATCCCGAACAATATTGGTTCATATTGGAATCAGTCTGGACCATAAAGCAGGTCCAGGATGATGTAATAAAGTTGGGACAGATAGCGACGACCTTAAGGGGCCGTTCACTAGATTGGTACATGAAATTCGTAAAAGTTTCGGTGGGGATAACAGTAAAAACATTGGCTGAGATTAGAGCTGCAATGATTGACGAGTTCAAAAAACCAAAATATGAGTCGCAGTACGTCACAAAGCTTAAAGAAATTAAGCAATTTTCGAATGAATCGGTGTGGGAATTCGATCAACGCTACAAAACGCTGATAGCAAAAGTGAGTTTTCTGGTAAATGAGTTGCAACATAAAGAGTGGTTTATCACGGGACTGGTACCACATATACGAGGATCGTTGATGTAGCAAAAGGTTGTCACACAAGTGGAGGCGTTGGAAATTGCAATCAAACTAGAGGCTTCATCGATTGGTGATGCAGGGATAGGAATGGACAGAGTATAGGCACAGTTGGCCAATTTAACACTCCAGTTGGAGGACATCAAGAAGGGCAAGTAGACTCGTGGAGACATGTGGTGTACCAGATGCCGGAACAAAGGACACCATAAGGTCAATTGCCGAGAGTTTAGGGAGTATTTGTAGTCAGGGGCGCCAAACCCCCTTCGGCAAGGAGGTATGCCATGGTGTCCTGTATGTCAAAATAGAGGACACCGACCATAGGAGTGCGTATACTTGCAAAAGATGGCATCGAAACCAACGAATTTGTATTGCAAGTTCTGTCGGTCGGTGGGCCATGATGAGAAGGACTGTAGGGCCTATGACCTTCTGCAGGAGCGAACAACTGACACATACTTTATGAAAGGGGAAGAACCATCGATGATACAGCAACAATCATAGTATATTCAGCCACAACAATACGATCAGGGGCAGTATGGGAACCTGTAGTATCCCCCACCACCGTATGGACAACCGTAGTATGGGCCGCAGTAGTATCAACAACCAAAGTATGGGAAACCGCAATATCAACAATATGGGCCACCACGCGGAGGATTCCACGGAGAACGAGGTCATGGAGGAGTTACCGGAAGAGGATGAGGCCTGATCACCTGTTATAACTGTGGCCGACAGGGGCACTACTAAAGAGACTGTCCGAATCATGCGCTGCAATGTACATATTGCAGCGCTGCGGACCACAGTATAGAGGATTGTCCTCAACTTATTGCGAAATGGAAAACGAAGTAGAACCAGAACTCAAATGTTCCAAAACTGCCACTTACGGTACAGATGATTTCGACAGAAGCCCGAGGCAATCATGCAATAGTAGGGATCGTAACACAAGGAGGAGGGGTGACTGGAACGAATAATCCTGACAACCATATCATACCAACACAGACACGGTGGAAGCGAGATAATAATGGTGTGGAAGCAGAGAAGGACGTCTTCTCGGAAGCGCAGAACTCAAGGATAAATTAGCGACAAGTGGCTGTGGAAGAAGAAGTCTACGACATGCCACCGACGTTCGACCCGACAAGGTCGCAAAAGAATGCAACCACTCACAAGGCCTTCTTAGGAAGTTGGTTGGATTTGGCAAAGGACCCATAAATATTGGACGAAATAGCGGGTCTGCTACAGCGATGGGGAGTTGCATGGATGGAACATAAAGTCAATCGCATACATAAAAGAAAAACAGGCAGAGAGATGCGGATGTCTGCACAGATTGGAGAATTTGATGTCGATTCTATCATCCTAGATTTGGGTTCGGATGTGAACATCCTGACCAAACAAACATGGGAAACGATGGGGAAGTCACGGATGACTTGTTCACCAGTACAGCTGCGATTGGCGAACCAAAGCAAAGTCACTCCACTTGGACGATTATGTCAACTCCTAGTTGAAATCGAAGGGCTCAGAATGTATGCGGACTTCGATGTCATCGAGATCGTGGACAACACCAATCCCTATCCGGTGCTGCTGGGGATAGATTGGGCTATGGAGAATCAAGCAATAATCAAATTTAAAAGAAGAGTAATGTCATTCGAGAACCAGGAACTGAGGGTAATTGCACCACTAGATCCGGCGGAAGGGCTCCGCTATACGGAACCAGTCAGAGATGAGTTTACGGAAGGATGGGACAATCTGTACAACATTTTGGAAGATCATGTTAACCCCACCATGGATGGAGAATTGGAGTGGCGTAGCACCAGTTCTGCATCCTCTGACTCAGATGAGGCCTTGGAGAACTGGCAGAACCGATTGCACGAAGTATCCTTTCGAAGGTGTGCACGGATAACACAGTCCATACGAATGGTAGCTAAAGAAGAGTATGTGTTACCGACCTATGAGGGACTACCCAATGTACGCACGTTTCTCAACGAATTTGAGAATAAAGTAGCAGAGCCACAACGTCTTTTGGCCCTGGAGAAGGCACTAAAGGCCACTCCTGCGCGATGGTGGGAAGCACATAAATCAAACTTAACATCTTGGCCAGTATGTCGACGCCTCATGGAGGTTCGATTCGGTGAAGCTGCGGAGAACGACCAGGTACGATATGATGGACGAGGGGACCCAAAAGCACATATGAATGCCTGTTAACATCGATGGGGTTCAAGAGGACGACAAGAATGGGTACATGCGTTTATACACACACTAGATGAGGTACCACGGAGCTGGTATGTTGCAACGGAACTGCGAAACGGAACAACATCCAGGGATTAGCTTCAGCCAAACCTTTTCATTCGTCGATATAAATCTTCTGATTCACACCGCACTTCAAGCGATCTGCGGAAAAATATTTGAATAAGGACCGATCAGACAACCAATGACAACCCCATGGACTGCAACACCATAAATGTTGATGAAATGTTATAACATCACGGGAGGACCGAAAGATGATGACGACCCCAGGGCAACGTATACACCAGAGTCAGAGGGTAGTCATGGTGTTGAGGCACCAGACATACCGTCGGACACATTTTAGCAACCACTAAAGATCATAAAGGTGAACATCGGAACAGAGGAAAACCCAAAATTCACAAACATTGGGGATTACTGGGATGAATCAACCATTGCGAAAGCAACATACTACACGAGTTTCAGGATCTATTTCCAACAAAGTTATCAGAAATGAAGGGATTTTCTTGAGACTTAGGACAAATGTGGATCCCCCTGAAATCGGATGCAAAACCAATAAAACAACGGCCATATAGATTGAACCCGTGACATAAGGAACACATACAAGCTGAGATTGAGCGAATGTTGGAAGCCAACATAATAGAACTAGTGGTAGAATCCGAATGGATCGGTCCAATGGTTGTCCAAGACAAGAAAAATGGCGAAGTACGCATATGTGTAGACCTAAGAAAACTAAACGAAGCCTGCCTACATGATCCATTCCCGACCCCATTCATCGATGAGGTACTTGAAGGCGTAGGAGGCGAGGAGATGTATTCGTTCACAGACGGATTTTCGGGTTACCACCAAGTCAGGATTGTGAAAGAAGATCGACATAAAACCACATTCGTCACTGAGTGGGGATGTTTTCAATACACGGTGATGCCGTTTGGATTGAAAAATGCTCCTGCCATATTTTCGAGAATAGTGGTAGCTGCCTTCAAGGATTATATTCATAAATTTATGGCCATTTATATGGACGATTGGACGATATATGGGCTAGTTAAGGATCATGCCGCGAGCTTACGACTAATGCTTGAACGAATCTACATTCCGACGAATCTATATAGAAGTTTGCTGGGTTTTTCCTACCCCAAGAAGGTTTTCCTAGGATAAATTTGTTGTGTACTATTGTCTATGTTGTGCTTGTTTATTGCTCACTGATCCATATTGTTATTGCACTTAAAATTTAAGACCTATAACCTTGGAATAATTGAAAATCCGAGGAATGACAGGAAATATGAATATGTGAAATTAAGTTTTATTTAAATAAATTGGTACATACATTGAATACATTGTGATAATGTTGACCGTGGAACTTGCAAATTTATGCAAATTGATATTTTCTTACATGATTAGTAAGAAATGCAAAGAATGGAAATTTTGATTATGCAAATAAATCATGTGATTTGAATGGAATTGGATAAGAAGTTCCTTCATCCTTCTTTTAAATACTTTAATTAATATGTTATGATAACATTGGAATGAATTATGAGCTTCATACCTAGATACTAATGTATTAAAAGTGATGCCCCAAGGATTATAAATATTTGGGAGGCATTCAAAATAAAACAAAAAAGGGTATGTCATGATGCACTTGTAAGGGATAATTGTTAGAATATTGAGAATATGCATAACGTACAACAATACATTTACACTAACATGTAAATCAATAGAAAATATATACTAGTCCAGCCTTCTATCCATACAAGCGGCACTAATAATGTAACAACAAGAGAAAAGAGAATAAGAGAGCAACGCATCAGATATATATGATAAAACCCCAAATGGGGAAACATCCACATAAAGCTTGGTCTTCATTATTCTGTAGAAATATCCATCTTACAATACAAGCATCTCCACATATGCATCACTTTCCATCTTCACATCATGTCACAATCATGCATGTACAAATGACATACACAACATGTGATGTGTGATTTCACAATATATCACAAAATACCCAAAAGGGTTTCCTTCACCTCTATTATATAGTTAGAGGTATGGAATATTTACATCCCATAACGCACGAGGGATAAATAGATTTCCACCTCTCTTATATAAATAATGGTTATAAGATATTTAATTACATGATGCATCTAGGATAACTTGATTTTATAATTTTAGAGTTATTTATGTCTTTAATGATATTTACCAACAATACCACACAAGTCATCATTACATATTCTAACACTCCCCCTTAATGATGACTAGGATAAATAATACAAATGGAGGAAGGTGGCATCACACTAAAATCCCTCTTGATGACAACTTCCAGAATTCCCCATAAGATGTGAATAAGAACACACTTCGCCTCATGGACTTGATGAAGATAACAACCGCTTCTGACTGAATCATGAAATTGCATCCGAATCAAGACGCACAATGAACTCTTGTAGAACACCACAATAATGTATAGAAAAATTTGATGGACAATACAAAAACTGTGGCAATCAGACTGTGAGCACAACCTATAACCCAACTGATAGGAACTATGTAATAGACCGCGTCACAAATACAAGAACCCCATATCTATACATCGAAATTTTTCCAACAGACAGTCTTCAAAGAACTCTACTAAAGATTATAGTGCGATTATAAGACTCGAATGATCTATCCATCGAAACATGTGCCAAGCAGACAATCTTCACAACCAAGTTAAATATGCAAGAACATTAGACCTCATCACAAATACAAGAACCATAAATCTATCCATTGAAATGTTTCCATTAGACAATCTTCATAACCAAAGAACTCTACTGAAGATTATATTACAAATACAAGACCCTAATGGTCTATCCATCAAAATGTTTGGCCCAAAGATAATCATCATGACTTTACAATAGAATATGGAAGTTCATTTCATACATTATTACTAGAATATGGTTATATAATATGGAGTTGATTGCATTACATTCCTTCTTCACATCAACCATCCCAGATAACAAAAGGTTTCAACTTTCCTGGAAGCAATGATAAGCTGAAAAATAGGAACAATGATGAAGAACCAAACTTAACCACAAAACTATGCTTAAGATAGGAAGAATGACAGAATCAAGTTGTCCCACAACTCTTCACAAATATCCATATGGAGAACGTGAAGTAAATAGTGAGATAATCTACTCAAAATAAATTCCAAGAGTAAAGCATATAATAAACATGATAAGCCCATAATTACATAGGAAAAATTCATGACATGATATATGAAAGATACATGAGCATATGAAATTGCTTTTACACAACAAGGATCAACAACAACATATAATGAGTGAGCACAATAAGTTACCAAGTTAAAATAATGAGCAAAATATGACAACATGTTAGAAACAACATCATTATTAGAAGAGTGAGACCGTGTTAAAATATTGAGCAAAAAATTGATCAAATAAAACATTGATATCACTTATAGATATGAAAAAATAGCCATCAAGCAACTAAGTCCTAAGCATAGGTTTATTTCTCGATGTCACCATTACCATACTAGAGATCCATGCTCATGAAAATTTCAAAACATATTCCACACAAGAAGGTTAGAAACAAGTAAACAAGTAAACAAGAACAAGACATCCTCTGTAAACATGATGAAGAAACTAAGAACATAAACCCTAAAGAAAAGAGAAAAAGAAGCTCATGACAAGAATTTCAAGATAAGAGTGAATAAACCAAAATATTCTCACTAATGTTAAAAATTTAAAATGACCATAACTCGATCAATATATTGCTCATAATATTTATTATAACTTGTTTTTGGAATTGGAACATTCGTTCAGCATTCACTTAAGCCAACCTAACAGAAATCTAGGAACTCTGTCAAAAGATATTCACTTTGCAGTCTGTGCGGCCATCACTTAAACCCTAGAAAATAACTGATTTTAAATCAGCGATATCTCTACTTTTCGGACTCCAAATGAGACGAATGTTTTCTTGAAATTGAGTATTTTTGTGAGAGAAACTTAGATACACAATTTTGTTTTGCAAAATTTGCATATAAAGTTTCAAAAATCAACTTGAAATTTGTCACCCAATTTTACGTTAAACATTTCTCCACAAGGTTTAGGGTTTGATTTTTTTCTTCCAAACATGTAGAAGAAGGTACATATATGAAAAACTACCACTTGGGTATTATAGATTGGGTGACAAATCTACAAAATATGGAGGAACCAACTCTCAAATATGTCGCAAAATGACTAGATCTAAAAAATACCACTTGGGTATGATAGATCGGATGGAAAATCTACAAAATATAGAGGACCCAAATCTCAAATATGAAGAGTCGTTTCTTTTAAAAAAATTCAAAGAATTACCAAAGAAGTTAAAGCATAGAAACTAGCTCTAATACAATGTTAGAATATTGAGAATATGCATAACATACAACAATACATTTACACTAACATGCAAATCAATATAAAAGATCTACTAGTATAGCCTTCTATCCATACAAACAGCAATAATCATGTAAGAACAAGAGATAAAAGAGCAATATAAAAATACACCATATATATGTGGTAAAACCCGAAATGGGGAAACATCCACGAAAGGCATGGTCTTCATTGTTCTGCAGAAATATCCATTTTACAATACACGGCATCTCCACATTTGCATCGCTCTCCATCTTCACATCATGTCACAATCACGTGTGTACACATGAAATACACATGTGATGTGTGGTTTCACAATATATCACAACATACCCAAAATGGTCTCCTTCACCCCTGTTATATAGATAGAGGTATGGAATATTTACCCCCCATAACACATGTGGGATAAATAGCTTTCCACCTCTCTTATACAAAGAATGGTTATAAGGGATTTAATTACATGATGCATGTGGGATAACTCTATTTATAATATTAGAGTTATTTATGCCTTTTATGATATTTTACCGATAATACCACTCAATTTATCATTACATATTCTAACAATAATAACCTAAGGAAATGAGTTTTCCACTCATATTATGAATAGATGCCATAATCTAAAATTTTAATATTTTGAACTCAATACAAGGAAAACATTGAGTAAATGTGAAATCACATAGTTGATTTGAACTTATGCTTGAGATATTGAAATAAAGATAAGCTTATATTGGAAAGGTATTCATAAAACAGAATTCCATAAGATGATTTTCGGAGAGAACTGTAATGGTGGAAGGAGTAACATGAAAAATGAACCTGTGAAATTGTGATGAATTGAAGGGTACATATGTATACTGCATTTTGTGAATGTTGTGCTCAAGAAATACAAAGAAAAGTAATATTTTCTTAATAGTAACTAAAAAAAATTAGAACTGAATTATAGTAGAAATAATTCAATGATTGAAATAATTGTTTATTTGAATGTGAATTGGAATCAAATTATGAAGATGATTAATTGTGGATTGATACCTTGAATGGTTACTAGTCATGGAGAATGTACATTTAATTGCTAAATAGTTGAGTACAGTTGAGAGGTATGACAATTGGAAATAGTGGTGAGTCTATTTATTTTGGCATTAGATTGATTATATGTATTGATAATATGTTTTGATTATATTTTAATAAGTGCATGTAGAAGGACTTGGAAATGGAAGTGAAAATAAGTTCACAATTAAGTCCAAGGTCCTAAGACTACAAAAAGTCAAATGAATGAGGAAAAACCTCATATTCTGGTTTCTGTAAGAAACAAAGTTGCAAAGGGATTTGGAGAACCAGAACCATTTCCCCCTTAACTCTAGTAAAAAAGAAAAAGTGCGTGAAAAGAAGTGCAGGGAGAGATATTGCTGATGCATTGACTTGAAATATAGTTACAAGTTGAGCTTGATTCTGTGCAAAAATTCTCTATGTCCATAAAGTGGCTGGTGAAAATATTGGCTTGAAGTGCCTGTGATTTGGAAAGAATTTCCTGAATACGGAATCCAAAAGAGTTCGTAAAGAAGACTTGATTGTATTGTAATAGAGACTAGAAATTTCTCTTTTTGGTATTCATTTTTGGATGACTAAAATATGTCATAGGTGAATGACCATGGGTATGCCTTTTGTTACAAATATCAATATGATGACTAATAGTAATTGTCTTAACAAATGAATCTAAATTAAAATAATAATAATAAACAAGCAAGAACCATGTGAATTGTTATGTGAATGCTTGATAAACCCAATCAATGTATTGACTTGTCATTAAAACCCCAACAAGCTAAGTTCCACTTAGAAAACCTTGGGGATACCCGGGTTGTAAGACCTATAGGATCGATTTCTCTATGCAAACATAGAGAAATTCCCTATCTTGACGCACACTATGAATAGCACTGAAAGGAGGTATGCCCGAGGGACCTTATAGTAGAGAAGGGGTACCATCCTCGTGTTAGGTGAGGCATGCACACAATTATTAACACTATATGTGTTAGGCGTGGAATAAAATTCCAAGAGAAGTTGAAGACTTTATACACATCCACTTAAAAAGTACTTTTGAGAGTAAAATCCATGAAAGAAGTGTCATTGGGTCGTATGGAAATTAAAGCTATGATAGCTTGAAGAGAAAAAATATCCATACACCATGTAAGTGTTTGGTTTTGGCTAGTATGTTGATTTGGATGAATAAGATTGTATATGTTATTAAATTATGAATTGGACATATTTTCTTATGATGGAAGAATTAATTGAAAGTGGTGAAAGAAAATAATCCAATTACAATCATATACTATTTTACTATGGGATTGAACCATCATCCAACATGATGAGATGGAATGGCACGGTGAAATAAAGGAACCAATGTGTGGTAACTGTTGGAAAGTTGGTTGTCATTGATGTCAATATGGTCAAGTGATATGTGTCATCGATATTGAGTAATGCGGTAATTGATGTCAAAGTGGTGATGATGATGTGGAAATAGTATAGGAATATTGATTAACTAATGTTGAAGAAGCCTTGAATCCCCCAAAGAAGTTAGAGGAAGATTGAGTAATGTTGAAGAATCCTTGGAGCTTATAAAGAAGCCCCTATAGAATAAGCCTTAACAAAAATGTATATAACTCTAAAGCGGCCCCCTTATGGTGTAGCTATTAAGCATGGACCTCACGACAAGACACTTTGAGTTGTACACAAATGGTGTAAGCCCCCAAAGCCATTAAAGAATCCCCTAATTACCCTAATGAAGTGAAGTGTAAATATGTACCTAAATTTTCCTCGAAGCAATGTTGAAGAAACCCCTAAAGGAATGATGTTGGTTTCACATGAACATGATTATATGAAGTGTAAATAAGCCCCTAATTACCCTGATGAAGTGAAGCTTAAATATGTCCCTAAATTTGCCTCGAAGCAATGTTGAAGAAACACCAAAGGGATGATGTTGGGTTCACATGACCATGATGATATGAAGTGTAAAGAAGTCCCTAAAGTTGTTCCAAAGCAATGTTGGTGAGAAATATGAAGAATACCCTAAAATAGTGGTGTTCGGTCCACATGACCATGATGATGGTTCCGTTGACCCATGATAAAGAAGCCTATAGAGAAGCCCCTAAATGTGTTCTTAAGCAATGTTGGTGTGAAATGTGAAGAAACCCCTAAAATAGTGGTGTTGGGTCCACATGACCATAATGACGAGTCCCTTGACCCATGTTGAAGAAGCCTCTAAAGAAGCCCCTAAAGGTGTTCTAAAGAAATAATGGTGTGAAGTGTGAAAAATATCTCAAAGTAATGATGATGGGTCCACATGAACCCAAAAGTAATGATGGGTCCACATAAAGAGGAAAGAAACTACAAAAGGAATAATGATGTTCCACTTAAGTATGATGATGAGGAGAAGTCCAAAATCCTAATATATGAAGTGATCAATAGGGCAAGTTAAAGACCCATAATGAAATATTGAAGTGGTCCATGACCCATTCAAGTACCCCTTAAAATATGGAGATTCTAAATTTAAGGATAAGTGAAACGTTGGCCCTAAAGCAAGTTAAAGGCATCTTGGAGAGTATAAATAGGAGGAGAGACTTATCATTTGCTCATCAATTCATCTCTCAGTCTTTATCGCACAACTCTAAGGATAAAGTGAAAAATTTTCTGGAGGAGCTAGTGTGAAAGTCTTGGGGATCATATTTTGTTCTTTGATGAGGATTGATAAAATTTTCATAACTTTCTCATACGGTATCATAATTACAAAATTCCTAGCTCGTTGGAAATCTAGCTGTAAGGGATCTGTGATGACATGATGTAGGGTTTGTTGTGGTGAAGGGTTCCTTTCTTGCTTCTTCATATTGGAAAAGGTATGGTTCTTTCTTATGGGATTCTCTTGTGATGATACATGTCTCTCATGGGCTAGGGTCCATATTGTTAGCTTGAAAATGGTATGAATCTTGTACATGTACTAGAGCTTCTCTCTTAGTGAATCTTGTTGAAGATATTGCATAGATTATTGTTAATGGTGATGATCTTGGTATATATCATGGTGATGGCATAGATCATGATGATGTTATTAACATATATTATGGTGATGGTATTGGTATAGATCATGGTGATGGCATATATCATGATGATTTTATTGGAATATATTATGGTGATGATATTGCATAGATTATGGTGGACTTGATATGTTATGGTGATTATGGTGATGATATCGACATAGATCATGGTGATTTTCTTGGCATATCTTATGGTGATATTGTCATGGATTAGTGTAATGTTATTGGTATGATAGGGAGTTCCTCTCTTTGAAGAAGTAAACAAATGAAGTCTATGGGTGATTGTTTTTGGGATTTGATTACACTCTTTGGAGGCATATTTCTGGTTCTATTAAAGAAGGTTTTGATTTGAAGATAGTTTTGAAGGCACATTTCAGCCTTATTTGTGAATATTTGGAAGACATATTTTTGTATTGCACAAGAGGGTTTGGTTTCATATTTGAAGATTATATTGGAATAAGTTGCTTTCATATTTTGAGGCATGTATAGATTGACATAGTGACAGTGACAGTGACGGCGATAATGACAATGATAGTGATTGTGACAAGGATAGTGTGAATACAGTAACAGTGTGAAGACAATGATGGTTTGAAGAAAGTGACATGTTCAGGTTGATAGAGACGGTGATATAGGTACAAGTTGATAGAGACAGTGACAGGAATAGGGACATAGAGACAGTGATAGAGATAGGTTGACATTCTTATTAATATCAGGGTGGAAGGATGGGGAAAGGATAGGAGATCGAAGTCTCCTTCAGGTCAGTGCCTAAAAAGTGTGATTTTGAGCTCACTATGTTACAATGTATTTTGCCACCCTGTGAGCATTTCTACTATTTGGCCCCTGATATTCATTTCATGGACTCAGAACCACTTTATGCCCTTCAGGAACCCAGTTTTCACTGTTTTTGTTCCTATACACGAGCTGCTTTGATGCAACTTGCGCATGCGTAGGCTGTCCCACTACATCCCACGTACATTGAGTTAAATGGTAATTTATAGTAAAAAACTCTATTTTAACTCCAAAAAGCGGCCTTAGGGTGACCTTCGGCCCTCCATGTATCCCGAAACGACTTGATTCGACCTTTCACCTACCTTTGGAAGGCTATATATTGAGCTCTTATGGTACATGGAAAGAGGAGAAAGAGAGAGCATCAAAACTCTATTGAATTTTTGCCATAGCTTGAGTCTACATCCATTGATCCTAGTTGTTGTGAACCTCTTATGTTCACCTACCAAACTCCTTCATAGTTTGAGTTTGCCATTGTATGAGGGATTGAAGTGGCAGAGACACAAGTGGAGGGACCTAGTTCTCGGTTCATATGAGTTTCCTGCAAGAGGTTGTATCATGTACTTCTTGTTTTCATTAATATAAATACTCATTTTCTCGTCCAATTGATTTTGTGAATGGTTAATTAACACTGGGTACATTTTCTTATTATATCATGGACCATGATATTATTTATGCTAATATATTTCATATATTATATGCACTTGCTTGTATTTGTTATTGAGACTAAGCTGCAGGTTCGAGTGTAGATATTGGAAAGCTCGACGGGGATCTACTTCGAACATCCGGTTGAAGGTTGGTCATTCATACACATCTTAGCATTTACATTTATATAGCATTGCATTAAGAATTGAGTTGATTTCTGGTAGTCATCTGTCTGTTGTGGTCTACCCCAAGCCATAGGAAGTTTTTCTCCGTAGCATAAATGACGACTCTGCTGGGGAATGAACCTCCATTTTGGGGTTTTTTGCATTTTTCATTGTTTTGAGTTTCTATTTTTTCGAGCTTCTGTGTCATTTACTGGCTGTTAGGATCTGTATAAGAAATCCTGTTTTTTCTTGGCTGTTTGATTCATTATTGGCCCACTCACCTTTTCCTGTACGCGGGTCAGCTTTGCTTAGTCTGCGTGGAGCGTTACCGTCAGTACAGTAGCCTGCGTATACACACTACAGTTCTATGAACAGTTGCATACAACTCTGGGATTGATTTGTTTTTGATCTTTGGTTGTTGCTGGGTGGATTCTGAGTGTTCCTGAGTCTTAGTAGGCCTGCATTCTGACTGTTCCATGTCTCTTTGTTGACCAGAAACTCCTCTTTCTTTAGTTTTTGAGCTTTTTGGTTTTGAACCATTTTTCATTTTTATATCTCATTAGCTTGGTTGAGTCTTACTTTTTGGGATCTGCTGGTTTGCTTGCTCTACATTTTTATGAAGAGTTTTGATTCTGCTTGCATTTTTTCATTCATTTATATTGAAAAAATATAAAAACATTGTTTTGCATTTTCCTTTCATTTATAAGTGAAAATACACAAATATTTTCTTTATGCTATTGAATTTTGCATTTAGAGTGCTTGTGCTTTCATTAGGACTTGCTTGAGCATGAAAGTATAAAGAGATTGCATTGTTATTTTTGAATTACGAATCGTTGATTTGACTGTCATATAGTGGCATATTTTTTATGGATAGATGAGTCTAGTATTTTCCGGGTGTGCATATCATTGAGTCTTTACACATTTAGTTTCACGACCATATCCTTTGAGTAATCACAACCATTTAAAATTAATGCTTAATCTAAAATTGATTAGAAACAATTTTCTCTTTTATAGGGTGAACCAACTAGTATAGGTTTAGAGTCTTGGAATAGATCATTGTGAGTTAACAATCCAAGACTATTGAACCAAACATTATGTGTCTGACCAGGGAGTGATGAAACCCATGGTATACATCAGTGTTCCCAGGAAGCTCTACTCAAGCTAGAGTTAAGCACGAGGTCACAGGAGGTTGGTTGCGGAGATAGCCCTCCAATACTAGCTGAACGTGGGAGATATTTCCAGGATTTGTTCGTGTCTTGGGGCTTTTGGGGGATTTGGGGCTCTTGGGGGATTTGACCCTCTTGAGTTTCGAGCTTAGCTACCCTGTCCATACGATGGATCCCACCTGTGACTGTCCACCTGAGCATTGGTTATACGTGGTGGTCTTAGTTGCGTTACCTAGGTATTGCATATGATTAAGTAATGTTATCAATTATTTGTTGCAGGTTCCTCACAATTTGCATCCCAGTAATTGACCAACTTGCAGAGAAATTGGTTTTGTTCCCTTAAACCCCCAATGCTCCAAAATTTATATAGGCCACATGCTTGTAACGCTTGTTGGGAGGGTAAATCTTGGCGTACATGCTCATCAACAACATCATGTTCTCTCTCTCTCCACTCTAGGACCATCCTGGAGGCACAAAAAATTGCATTTTAGTGCCCATGTGTTTGAAAATTTCAACCTACGGCGCTGTACGTAGGCTATTATGTAGACAGTCGCGCATATACGCGGTCAACGCATGCGTTGACCATGCACAACAAGCCCTAGATGCAACCCGCATAGAAGTAGCCCACGTACAGTGAGTTATGGGTTTAAACCTTGGAAAAAGATAAATTTTTGACCATTAAAAACAAAAATTAAAACCATGGAATTGAAGAGGGGGATGAGACCACCAACCTGATCTTGACGGTTCGTGAATTCGATGTCTGTAGCTCTTGGAATCTGCAGCTGAAGATTGAGGGTAAAAACCAACTAAAATCACTATGGTGGGTAAAAAATGAAAATGAAATGGTAAAAGTAATTTTTGATTACTATTTATAGTTTTTCATACCCACTTTCCTATATATATATATATATATATATATATTTTTTTTTTTTTTTTTGAGCCGTTTTGGACTAATATGAAGTTGTAAAGAGCCGTTTTGAACAATTTTTTCCGATAAAAGAGGATTTTTCAACTGTTTCGCGCCTTTGGCAGGTATTTTCTACACCTGGAATATAGGTTAGGATGTCATTTCTCCTGCATTTTTGCATTTGACCTTATGACAACATTCATTAAACTTAGGTGCGACCCCGCTTTTTAACTGACACAAAACCTCTATGCTGTTTTAGAAGTGTCGTTATTTGGCAGTGGGCTTGTCCAACCATGGGTTCCCTAGTTAGATCCTTTGATGTCTTTTGGCACCCATGCTGTTGTTCCTCCTTAGGATTAGGAGTCCTTTGTAGTCACGCCATGAATTTGGGATGAAGACTCATACTCTACTTCATTTTATTCTGGCCATTTCCCATGAGGACTCCCCATTTATGACGAGTTGTGATTGCATTGCATCATCCTGCTTTCCTTCGAGCCTTGTGCCGGCTCCCTCTCTTTGCAGTTATTAGCCATGTGCTTGAGCACTTTCCCTTCTGAACCAAGCAAAGCCTTAAATTTATCTTTCACAGCTTGATGACCCTTCACCTTGAGGGAACACCCCCACGAGTGTCCATATCTTGCACATGCTTCCTTCCATTGATCATAGGTATGTTCCACTGCTTGGAACTAGTTTGCTTGCACTTGACACTCATTCCCTCACTTGTTGTACTATAAGAAATTTTATTCTTTTTCAAGCTTTACAATATGAAAAAGACCAAAAAAATCAAATAATTCAAAAAGCTAGATGGGAAAATTTGTACTACTTCTTATTGGCAGCTGTCATGTCACCTTTGAACAGAGTATTCATTTCCACTCCATCCATCATGATTAAGGACATTAGTAGGACCTTCGGAGCTGTACTCATTTCTCAGATCTTACTCCACTGACTGGTTAAGCTTCCAGTCATTATGGAGCCTTTGTTGATGCCTCCCTCGTCGCAAAGTTTTTTTATCATCTAGTCATTGAGTCTATGCTGCCTGAGTCTATCCATCTGCTCATGCTCTTGTTCAAAGGAAGTATTGAAACCGGAGTCGACCACTCCTCATATCACTTGACTATTGCATGTCGGCCATCCCATACAATCCGATCTGTTCATCCGAGTTCTTCCAAATCTTTCAGCGTAGCTAGTTACCTTGTGCTGGACTGATGGGGGATGAATCAATTCCCTCCTTCCAGCGAGTTTCATTCTGTCGAATTCAACCCATTTATTCCAGAATTGAAACTTAGAGTCGGTTGAGTACCTTGAGGCTTGCAGCCATTAGTGGTAGGTTCTCTCGCCAACGACAGTTGGGGATTCATCAATGCCTCCTGATTGATGGATTCGTCACAGTGTTCAACCTCAACACCTTTATTCACACTTTGATGAATGTACTCTGTTCCTCGATGCCAATTTTCATTATTGGTGGGTTATCTCGCGCCTGTTAATGGTATACATCAATGACCGGTAATAAGATGATGCCACATCATGTTTGACATCAGCACCTTTATTCGCTTGATAGGGGATGCACCATTGGTGATTTGTGTAGAAGACCTCCAGACTTCAGTGGCATTCAATATGCTACTGGTGATCGTGATTATGCTTATGAGAGATTAGTCTCGTACATCAGCAGTTTGTACCTTCAGTTTGCATCAGCTGTTTCCTCTTCAGCAGGAGACCATATCTTACTAGGTCATGACCACTTGTGACATGTATTCACTATACACTGCCGATTCATGTTCATTGTATTAGATTTCTATGTATTGTATCGATATGTATTCTGAGAGATCATTCTATTATGACAAGTGGGCTACTCCTTCCATTTGTGTTTCCATCACTCCACTTCTGCGATTTATAATGTATTTCGACCATCGTAGTACCTTCTCACACCTCACACATTAAGGGGCATCTGTTACAGCGTATTTTGCCACCCTGTGAGCATTTCTACTATTTGGCCTTTGATATTCATTTCATGGACTTAGAACCACTTTATGCCCTTCAGGAACCCACTTTTCCCTATTTTTGTTCCTGTATGCAAGCTGCTTTGATGCAACTCGCGCATGCACATGCTGTCTCACTACAACCCGCGTACATCGAATTAAATAGTAATTTACAGTAAAAAACTCTATTTTTACTCCAAAAAGCAGTCTTAGGGTGACCTTTGGCCCTCCATGTATCCCGAAATGACTCTATTCGACCTTTCACCTACCTTTCGAAGGCTATATATTGAGCTCTCATGGTACATGGAAGGAGGAGAAAGAGAGAGCATCGAAACTCTATTGAATTTTTGCCATAGCTTGAGTTTACATCCATTGATCCTAGTTGTTGTGAACCTCTTATGTTCACTTACCAAACTCCTTCATAGTTTGAGTTTTCCATTGTATGGGGTATTGAAGTGGTGGAGACACAAGTGGAGGGACCTAGTTCTCGGTTTAGATGAGTTGCCGGCAAGAGGTTGTATCATGTACTTCTTGTTTTCATTAATAGAAATACTCATTTTCTTGTCCAATTGATGTTGTGAATGGTTAATTAACATTGGGTACATTTGCTTATTATATCATGGAACATGCTATTGTTTATGCTAATATCTTTCATATATTATATGCACTTGCTTGTATTTGTTGTTGAGACTAAGCTGCAGGTTCGAGTGTAGAGATTGGAAAGCTCAACGGGGATCTACTTCAAACATTCGGTTGAAGGTTGGTCATTCATCCAAATCTTAACATTTACATTTATATAGCATTGCATTGAGAATTGAGTTGATTTCTGGTAGTCATTTGTCTGTTGTGGTCTACCCCAATCCATAGGAAGTTTTTCTCTGTAACACACTAAGAATTGGTGTCCTCTATACAAGATGGAGCCTGTGTATTAGGGGGTTGATGCCTCCTTCTAGTTGGTTCTAGAGAAATTAGGAGGTTGGTGCCTCCTTCCAGTTGGTGTTGGTAAATCAGGGAGTTGGAGCTTCCTTCAAGTTGGATCTTATAAATAAGGGGGTTGGTGCCTCCTTCCAGTTGGTGCTGGAGAATCTTGGAAGTTGGTGCTTCCTATGAATGTAATCTTGTTATTAGATAAGAAAAGCATTCTGTGGTTTTCTTCCGTTTGGGTTTCCACGCAAAAATCTCTTATCCACTGTGTGATTTTATGTGATGATGAGTGACACTATTAATGGTTAATGTTATATGATGTGATTAATGTTTGAAATAATAAAAAGTGATCAACACTGATTCAGCCCCCCCTCAATATTGGTGAATATTCCAACAATAACTTGATGCAAAATATAAAATATGCAAATTTCATGATGTTAGAAAATATTACATGCACAAAATGAGAAATTAGAATTTTTTTAGAAATAAGTTTTAGTATTATGAAATTATTGGCCACAATTGCAATAATAGGTTGTTATGATTGGGGTTGATTGGCCATAAATATACACGATGCTATGTATAACATATTGGATCATAATATTTGATATATCCAACTAGCCTTGAGAGTTAAAGAAGTTATAAGAAATTAATGCCAGGTGGTAGAGACAAAAGGATGAAGCATAACCATCCAGTAAAATCTATAAAAATAAATATGTTACATCTCTCACAGGAGAATATAGATAATGTCATTTGAAATAAGAAAACGATCAATGTATTTTATATTTTATTTGCATTCATAATTTTATTTTGGGAATTTTGACCATTTAATTATTTTGTTTTCAAACTAAAAACTGTGTAAGTACATGTGTAGAAAATTTAAAAGACATTGGTGAAACCATGATTTGAGGAGTACAATCATGAGAGATGCATGTGATGAATTAGTTTTATGTAGAATTTGTTATGATAAGTTACTATAATAGGAGAAACATGAATTTTTTATGATAAATTATCGCATAAAAGGAGAAACAACAAAAATG
Source organism: Larix kaempferi (assembly GCA_027924585.1). NCBI lineage: Eukaryota > Viridiplantae > Streptophyta > Pinopsida > Pinales > Pinaceae > Larix > Larix kaempferi. The sequence continues at coordinate 11,693,871 of BSBM01000088.1, read as the reverse complement.
GTGTTATATTTTAAAGGGAAAAGTATGTAATATTCCAATTTTACCCATAAGTTTATTTATTTATTATTTGTAACTAAAGACGGATAAACCAACTTACTTATAACCATTTATTTTTCGGATGGTTAGCCAAGGACGGTAAGGTGCCTTTAATTGATATCTTTATGCAATCTCGTGGATATATGGTGGAAATCCATGCATCTATCTTGCTCAAAGCCTTTAACAGACATACGTATCTAAGCATCCAGGTCCTTTTGTTGCATCCTAGATATATATAGTATTTCACTAACGCGACCCTTTAGAGGTTGGAAAATTTTGTCTTGTTTAAAAGTGAACACCATCCATATTGGATTTTTTAACAGACTAAATAATTGTGATCAATAACCCGAGTTAAGAGAGGTTATAATTTCATTGGATCTATTGAAAGAGGAGAATCTGAATGGATTAAAAATGATCAGCAATGAACTTTTGGATAAGTCTTTTTCAAGTTTTAATATCGAGACTAGCCACTATGGGAAAGTGCCAGGAGAAAAAAGAGTATGAGAAAGTGCTAGGAGAAAAAAGAGACTAACAAATAATTCTAAGTATTAATAAAATAATGATTTAAATAAATCACTAAAGAAAGCATTGATCATAGTAGCTGATCGTTATATGAATTGGTTTCAGTATTGATATTGTATTCATTTGGTAGGTTTGTTCATGAACTTTCTTGTGAAAGAAAGTTATGGTTAGTTGGTTCTCCTTACGACGACCATGACGATCATGCTGATTTTATTGAAACTTTATAAAAACAAAAAATGTTAGCGGTGATGTCAAAAAAAATTGTTAGAGGCGCTTTATAGTCTAGTATGAGAGAGATCTTGTAACGTGATGTAACGTTAGTAAAAAATAATAGTGATAGTGAATATTATGGAAGAGATCTTGTAACATGATGTAACATTAGTAATGTTTATAACATTAAAGTAAAAAAGTAGTAAATATTATGTCTGCCAAAAATAATAGTGATAGTGAATATTATGGGAGAGATCTTGTAAGGTGATGTAACATTAGTAATGTTTGTAACATTAAAGTAAAAAGTAGTAAATATAATGGACTCTACATCCCTTGTCCTGCTTCTCGATATATTTACTAAAAGTAGTAAATATTAAAGTAAAAAGTAGTAAATATTACGTCGGCCTAATAATGGGCTCTACAACCGAGTATGGGGGAGACGTTGTAACGTTTGTGATGTAATGTTTGTTACTAACAAAATAATTAAAAAAATTCATGTCGGCTCATAAAATAAAAAATTATGGAAAGTATTTAAAAAAAATCCAAATTGGTTCATATAATAAAATACTATGAAAAGTAATTAAAAAATAGATGTTCGTTTATAAAATAAAAACTTAAAACTTAAACTTGGATCTATCAATCAAGAGAGATCAAATTTCTTGAGTTTAAATTAAAAAAAAAATACACCTCAAGAAATTGGATCCCTTTCTGTACTTGATAGATATAGGTTTAAGATGGATCTATGCTGGTAGTATTAAACAAAGAGTCCATTATAATATTAGTCATTTTAAATTAGAAGATTAAATTTTAGTAAGAGTTCAAATATTTTTTTAATACATCATATTTAAAGATATAATTTGTTAACTAAATTTAAATTTAATATCATAAATTTCATTTTTAATTTATTATTATTACAATATAACATCTTGAAGAATTTCTAACTGGGGCTTTATCAAGAGGATGGAGCACTTGCACAGTCTCTATGCTCCATGAATTTCTTCCACTTTTTTTATACCATCAATTGTTTTCATTTTTTATTATATAAGTTACCTCGAAGTGCATCATGATTTAAGGATTATACATGCATTTGTTTTTGTTCATTTGATAACACACTCCAGTTTTTTAATACGAAAGGCACATTAAGTTATTATCTGTTTTTTTTGGTTTGTTTTTATAGTGCATGCCATTGGTTTTGTTCTTTTGATAACACACTCCAGTTTTTTGATATGAGAGGCACACTGAGTTATTAATTATTATTATTTTTTTATAATTTATAATTTATAATTTATGTTAATGAAAATTTTCATGCTATATATAAGCCTTACCTTCACTTATACCATTATTCTTTTTTAGTTAATAATATCATTATTATTTTTGTATAAGCCTTACCTTCACTTATACCATTATTCTTTTTTAGTTAATAATATCATTATTATTTTTGTAGTTTTTTGATATTAGAGGCATACTGAGTTATTAGCTTTTTTTTTCTTTTTATAATTCATAATTTATGTTAAAGAAAATCTTCATGCTATATATAAGCCTTACCTCCACTTATACCATTATTTTTTTTGTAGTTAATATTACCATTATTATTTTTGTAGTTAATAGAATGAGAGGCATGTTAAAGAAATTGACTATTGACAAAGTGATTAAATACATGATTGGATATGTCAATTAATTTTTATAAGGTATACTTTATCCTACATTCTGTAATTTTTTTCTTATAGTTTCAATTAAAAGAAGTTTGTGATGTTAACTAAAGAATTAACTATATATGAATTATGTGATATTAACTAGAGAATGAACTATCTAGGAACTAACCATTAACCAACTAAACTAATAATTAGTTATTAAAAACACTTTAACATTTCAAATGAGTGGCTAACCAAAGAAATAGATAAAGATACTTACTAAATTAATAATTACCCATGGCTAACCATTAATACTATATTAATATTATAGGAAAATGATAGCTCAAATTCAACTCTATTCAATGGATGTCACGGTCAACGGTTGGAAAAGAAATTAAAATGAATTTTTAATAATATTCTCCTTTATTTACATGAGTTCGACTATGACACATTAATATCACAAATGGGATATTTTATAACATATAATCTTGAAAATTTCATTGGGATTGTGATAATTTTGCCAATGCTGACTGCACTATCCATATTTTTTTTTAGAGAAATACATGAAGATATTATGATTAAAGATAGATGATTTTATTCGTTGGATGTTTCTAAGTTCAAATATTTGAAATGAGAGACGATGATTTTGTATAAAAGTTTCAATGTCTCTTAGGGTATGAATATAATCACTCCATTATTTTACTATATTATTTCTTGATGCTTTGACAAAGTGAGTTGAATTCCAATATGATTGTCAACTTGAAGGTAAAGTATGACTTTAATTTATATTAGTGATATAATTCTCAATGAATGTTTCAATATGATATGATCATTAAGGAATATATCAATTTAACAAAAGTTATCTAATTTAAATGTTTTGATATGTTGAAAGGAAAATTAGAGGGTTTTGAGCCGATCCGAGTTGATCTCGGCGGCCAGGGCTCTATCCCTGGTCACAGACTCCTTTTGAGCTCACAGTATTGGACGATGGCGAGGGTAGCATTCCTGTGGCGGTGAGGAGCGGCTTCCAACCACAATGGCGGCGGCACTCCTGCGACGGCTTGCATTCGGCGGATTCTTGGAGGCCGGTGGGCGACAAAATTGTGTCTGCATTGTTCCGTCATCGACCCAGCTCACATCCACCTCGAGCTGGTCTTCCATTGACGGCGGGTAGTGGCGGCGACGGCTGATACCAGGTCGACTTTTCTTGGCGATCAAGGGTTGCGATCTTGGAGGCCATTCTTCCATGGAGGCATTCCTGCTTACTTCGGTTCCCTCACACAGGCTTCGACCTGCAGAAACGGATTCAATGGCAAAGCGGTGTCAAGAGCTTTCCTCCAATGGCGGCTAATGACGGCGGATGGGAGTTTCAGAAGCAGCTACGACCCTACATAAGGCATGTTTCTGGCAGACCCGAATTACATTGCGGCAATCCAAGGTGAGAGGGTTCTCGAGGGTTCCAAGAAGGAGCATTTATCCAAGATATCCGAGATTTCAAATCGAAATCGAAGGTCGACAAGGTAGTAGACGTTAATGTTTATCGATTCAAAGGAAACCCTGCTTGCTTCTCTGGAAAGAAATGAGTCCGAAATCTCGCCATCTCTCTATGGCTGGGCCTGCGTGTTTGCTTTCAGGATTTTGGAGCGTGATGGATATTTCTGAGTATGGAGAGAGGGCGGCGCCTTTGCGCGGCGACCCATTGGGTCTGAGCACGATCCAGTGGCGGCGGCGGTGGTTTCAGGGACCAAACTTGAAATCGGTGGCCCCAATTTCACCACTGTTCATGATATATCTGTTCTATTTCTTGTGGCAACATTCTCTAGTTTTCTCTTTCTTTTGGTTCAGATCATTATAAGCTGTTTTTCTGCTTATATGGGACAATATGTGAAAATGTAGGGATCCTTGTTGATCTTACTACATCTGCAGTATGTAATTTTAATCATCTTTTTGAAATAAAATTACGGACATTTTCCAAGGAAAAAAAAAATGTTGAAAGGAAAATTAATTATTGATGAATGTTGCAATGGAACATAAGTTGGTCAAAATAAATGTCACAATATGAAATACCTATTGAGGAATATTACAATCCAACATAACCCTTAAGGAATGTTACAATGTGTCAGAGTCCATTAAGGAATGTAGTAATTCAACATAAAAAAGCTAAGATGAATGTCACAATGTGACATAACCATTAAGGTACATCCTAATGTGACATAACCCTTGATGAACATCGAATTGTTGAAGAATAACCTTGTGACTCCATCCTCCTTGATGAAGAAGTCCTTGGAGGCATCAAAGAAGATCATGAATAAGAGGGTGTGCCATAAGAATCCCTTGAAGGTATTGGTGTTGAAACCCTAGTTAGTGAAGACACTTGTTCCAAACATGGTTCACTAAAGTCAACCATGGTCAAACAATAGGAAATGATGGTTAACTATGGCCAACATTTGTCAACCATGGTAAATATAGTCAACCTTCCTCAGTCGTGGTCAAATCATAGTAAACTATGATTAACCAGGGTCTAACTTTCTCAACCATGGTCAAACATATTCAACCATATTCAAACATGGTCAACCTTACATAACAAAAGTCAACCATAATCAAGTGTGGTTCACTAAAGTCAACCTAATCTAACCAATGTTAGCCATAGTTAACCATGGTTCACTAAAGTCAATTAAGATTAAGTAATGTTAATTACATTAAAAATAACACAAATCCTATAAATAGGGAAAAGTTGCATTAATGAATTAATTATGAAGTAAAATACTTGCAATTTACCCAATTATTGATTAATTTGATAATACTACAATACTAATATATAACTCATTGTTTTATTATTAACATAACAATACATAATCCAATATATTTTCCATTATAATTGTTTAGGCACCAACTATTCTAATCTGGGAACGTGTTGTAAATAATAACACAAATCCTACAAATAGGAAAAAATTGTATTAATCTACCACTTATTTATCTATGTATTTAGATGGATATTTGCATTATGATCTAACGTCCCTCTAATTTGAAATTTATGCATTAAAAAATGTAATATGATCTAATTGTATTGTTAATATGCATTGATTTTAGTGATATTGCATTTTGTAATATTATTACCATTTTTAAGCAAGTTCACCACATAACCATTTTTTAATCCTTACTGAATGTCACAATGGGACATAACCCTTTCTAGTTGTCACAATGTGACAAAACCATTGAGGAACATAAAAAATAATAATATAATATTATAATTAAATGATATTAATTTTAACATTAGTCAACAAAGATGAACATGTTAATGCACCATAACCATAGTCAACCATTGTAAATCATAGTAAACATGGACAACCGTTTTTAACCAAATCCGCCATATAAAATTTTTTTAATCCTTAATGAATGTCATAATGGAAAATAACCCTTATGTAAAATTAGACATAATCCTTGATCATTGTCGCAATGTGACATAACCCTTGATGAATGTTACAATGCGACAACCCTTGATAAACATCACAATGTGACATAATCCTTGATGAACATCACAATAGGATACAACTCTTAATAAACGTCACAATGTGACATACAACTTAAATAATGTCGTAATGCAACATAACACTTGATGAATGCCGCAATATGACATAACCCTTTATGGATGTTGCAATGTGACATATCCCTTACATCCAATTCAACATAACCCTTGCTGAATAATATCAATATTATTAAGAGTATTAAAAATTTGACATTAATTTTATCCACCATGTGTGTGTGTGTGTGTCTCACAATGCAACATTTACTAAGGGTTGTATCACATTTGACGTTCATCAAGGGTTATGTCACATTGTGATGTTTATCAAGGGTTATGTGATCAATATTGCAACGTGACATAATTGTCGATGAGTGTGGCAACGCGAATAACCCTTGATAAACATCACAATGTGACATAATCCTTAATGAACATTGCAATGCGACACAACCCTTGATAAATGTTGCAATGCAACATAATGCTTAAAGAATGTTGGAATACAACATAATGCTTGATGAATGTCACATGTTACATATCCCTCACATCAAATTTGACATAACCCTTGTTGAATAATATTAATGTTATTCAAAAGTATTAAATTGACATTAATTTTATCCACCATGTGTGTGGGTGTGTCACATTCTAATGTTTATCTAGGTACATGTCGCATTCAACATTCATCAATGGTTATGTCACATTTTGATGTTTATCAAGGGTTATGTCACATTGCGACATTCATCAAGGGTTATGTCACATTGCGACGTTGATCAAGGGTTATGTGTAATTTGACATAAGGGCTATGTCTAATTTGACATAAGGGTTATGTCCCATTTTGACATAAGGGTTATGTCCCATTTTGACATTCATTAAGGACTAAAAAATGGTTATGTGGTGAACTTGGTTAAAAATGGTTTCCCATATTTACTATGATTTACAATGGTTGACTATGGTTATGGTGCAGTGTGATGTTCGTATTTGTTGACATAACCCTTAATGAATAATATTAATGTTATTCAAGAGTATTATAGATATACATGAACATAACCTATTATAACTATATAACGGTTTATAGAATACAATTTAAATATACATATATCTCTTATGTAGGGTGGATAACTTGATAATATATTTTATACATCAAATTATTATTAAGATTATTGCAAAATCTATACAAACAAAAGATTGGATTATGGATTGAAGCTTTTATATATTTATTAATTTAAATAACCTCTAAGATTATTTGTTAAAAAGGGTAAATATTTAATAGAAGAATGTACATAGGATAAATTCATGTTATTATTTAATTGATATTATTTTGAATATCAAAAGTATTGTGTTATTATTTAAGGTTTTAATAAACCATATTTATCTGTTGATGCAAAGGAAAAATGAAATCTTTCTTTTAGAATTTTTGAATAGACGAAGAATGTAAAGATGACAATTTCATGTCATTACTTGATTGATATTATGTTGAACTGTGAAAGTATTTAGTTATTAATTAAGGTTTTAATTAATCATATTTGTTTGTTGATGTAAAAAGAAGAGATTGTATATACCAGTAATAATGTGTGTAAATGTAAAATTATTAATTTTATTATAATTACTTATATATATATAGAACAAATAATTTTGTGTAAAACTCAAAGTGACATCAATATAGTTAAAACAAAATTTATAAGGCCATTGTTAGAAAATAGAGACAAAAATAAGATACATTGTCCTTTGGTATTCCAAACAATGTTATATATTGTTGAGAAACTAAATGGGAATATATATAATAAATACATATTACATAACAAAACTTTAACCTTAAATATGCAGATAATAACGTATCTAAATTTCATGATTTGTTATTAAGGAATATTTAAATAGGGTTATTCATGGTTATTGTTTGAAAAACCCGAAGTTAACAAATTTACTACCGAGTTCCTATTTTTATTTTTAATAAATATTTAAAGGATTTATTTAGTTATAAATAAATTCAATTGAATAAGGGTCGGACTCTCAATATTTTGTATTTATATGGAAAATTCAATGTATGGGATATACATTAGTAAAACAAATAAATAAAACATTGGCTATGTAAACATGGCAATACTTCTTATACAATTATTACATTGAACATTTATAAGAACTATGTTAACCAAACCCTAGTAGGGTATAGGGATAATATTTCAAGTAACGAAGATTTAAAAATTGCCTAAGCGGGATTTTTAAGATTATTTAATAAATTTCGAACTCATTCCAGGGATCGATCCCTTGAATCAAAGTTGAGTCATTCATTTGTAAAACGGGTGAAGTTGAAAACCATTGTGGAATTGTCAAATTGGACCTGCCTGAAATTAAATAAGGAGGTTAGTTTAATCATTTTAATAATTGTAATCACATTATGAGGTGCATGATCGATAGTACTTGACACCCCAAACTTGAAATAAAGAGAAAGTGAGTATGAAAAGAAACAAGTGCAAGTGAGCAAGTGCAAAAATCAACAAGGAGTAAAGAATGAAAGTGGTTGCAAAATGCAAGTCAATAAATCAAAGAACTATAAGATGCCTTAGAAGAATTAGATAATATGATTGTTAATCTTCATAACCAAATTGAAATGAAGGATCAATTGATTGAATTTTTTCAACTACAGTTCATTGTAAAGGAAATAACTTATGCAACTTGTGACACAAGTGACGTAATTCAAATCAGAGAAAATTTTAGGGGTGAAATTTAGCCCATGGGATAATTTCCGAGTTTTTTTTCCAAAACAATATTCACCATTTTCTATTTTTTTCCAATATGATTCGCCAAAATTCCATAGGATTTAAATTTTTTACTCTAAAAATCGCCAAAATTGTCCTAAAACTATATAAAACCCTTATAAATTTGAATATTTTTTTAAATATCGCCAAACATTTAATGATTGGAAATTTTATAATTAGTAAGATTATCCAAGGTTTGTACACTTTAATAAAAATATGAATACTTAAAAATTTCCTTCATTCAAATGGTTGACACACCATGTGACACAAATGATCTAATGCAAAAAGTAGATGCTAATGGTGATACAATTGACCTTATGTAGAAATCTAATGCTTCTTGTGACACAAATGATCTGGTATAATTGTGTAATACCCTAGTTTGACCCCCCAATGTAAATTTGTAAATATTGTTGTAAAAGGCTAGAAGCCAGAAACAAATGGTCAGGATGACCAAGACTATGTAAATATGTACATTTTGATATTAATACAAAAAACTCTAATGGTTGTAGAGGAAGAAGGATGAAGAAGAGATGTGTAATATCCTTGGGAATATTCAACCAAGATATTAACTCATCTCCAAAATTTTTATAAATTTTTACGAGTAAAATTTCTGTCAATTTCTTCGGACAGTGCAGGAGGTAAGTGAGGGGTACTGAGGTAAGGAATAAGGATGGTGGGATGAATATTTAATTCTGGAAAATGTATGAGGTTAGGTGCAGTAGCAGGTCAGGATATCAGATTAGATTTTTCTTATGCACAAGGTACCGGTACCATTCACTTTTCAACATAGAGCAAGTCTATGCCTACTTTGAGGCTTCTTGGGTAGCTGGCATATGCATACTGGATAGGTGGGGATACTGGAAGTTAATAACATAGTTTATATCAGTAAAATGAATGCTGGTTATGTCTAGGAAGGTATTTTTTCAGACTTGTGAGAGTTTGGAAATATTTGGGGTTTTTGGGCTCTCTCGGGATTGTTGAGCTAGTAATTTTCCAAACTTTAAAAAAGGGTCTAAAGGATTCAAATTTATGTATTTAAGGACTGATATGGATACTATACTGAGTTAATGACCTTCTCCAACTGACAGAATGTAAAAATATTGCTTAGAATGGATTTGGCAGTAAAAGCGGTCAAACTAGTCTAGAAATGACATCAATCTAGTTAGTCTTGTATTTTAACTTCACAAACTGCTTTTAAGAATTAAAAAATATGCTCTGATATTAATTTGAACTCTGATATAACATGTTCCATCCATAAATCTCAAAATTTGACATTTAGAACATTCCTTCTTTTATTAATGCTAGCTTCTCAAATCATGATGCCTCACAAGCTAGTTTTTTGTTACAATAGTGGAGAAATAGAGAAGAGAAGAGATAAGTTACTTCGGATCTGTAATGGTGGTTATTATTAGTCCATATACTGATTAGATGGCTGAAATTTCTGCATTCTGAACATGCTGGTCTTCAATGGATGCCATCTTCAACTGGTTCTCTCCTTTAGGAAAATCATCTCCAAAACTGGCTGAGTGAGTAGTAGGAGTAGGAGAAGATTAGAGATTCGATCTGAAATTTGATTTCTAGCATATAGAAGAATCTAATGTCTTCAATATTTAGATGGTAAACTTCACTGGAGGTCCTGAGAACATCTCTCCATAATTATCTTCTTCCATTGGTGTTCCTCCACTAAATCTAGCTCCAAATCTCCTTCAATGGTGGCCTCCTCTTCAATATGACATTATATCTTCATGAATGAATTGTACTGAGTGTTACTGGATCTAGTATTGATTTCTGGACCTGCATAACACTCTCAGGAAACTCATGGGGTCTTGGGGCACATCACCCAAGCATAACTTGTTGAGGCACAACACTCAACTTGGAGGGCTCAGAGCTCTCACTCACAAATTCCAATAATGATCAAAAGTTGTCAAATGGAGTTGGTTGGATTCTTTTATAAACTTCATGATGACCTGCTGAGCAAGTTCTTGGCTCGGTGACCTATGAGAGTAGGTTACCCACTTTCCCATTCTACTCCAAATCCACGAGGGCACATTCCTTGAGGAGAAAGGAAACTTTTCTGCTTTCTCCACTTTCCCGCTTTTGCATTCCTTCACTGAATTGGAAAGTGCACCCTAGGGAGATTTTTTTGCGCTTGCTACTTTCCTTTCTGTTTGCTTTTCTTGTTTTATTCCACTTTATTCACTTTCCTCTTTTCTGCTTTTGTCTGATTTTGCCAGCTTTTGTCAGTTTCCTTCTTGGTTCACCTTGCCAACTTGTATCCATTAGACTCCTTAGCTTTAAGTTTATCACTTAAGCAAGTGTGGCCTACTTGACCAATTTGAATTTCCTATCCAAGTCATCAACCACTTGGCACATTTATTAGTAATAAACATTTAAATGACAATACTACAACTCAGAAATAATGTAGCTAAGCAATTAATTAATTATCCAGTAATTGATTAACTACTATGGTGTAATTGCCTCAAAACTTCTCCAATTAATTAATTCCTCAATTAATTAATAAATCACCTTAGCACATGAATTGGGGTTAATAACTTCATGGGGTCCCCTCCTTATCCATTTAATTCCTCAAATTCACCCTTAGGAATCTTCTTTCATCCATCCATTAATTATTTAATTAATGCCTAGGTGACTTAGGGTAAAATCATCCCCATGGACCATAGGAAAATTTGGGAACATGACAGTCCTCCCTTCCCAAGATTGCTTGTCCTCAAGCAATGTCAGGATCCCACCAAGCTTCTGCTGCACCAAATATGATTATCATTGTCCCCATCCATTGAACAATATGTAAATTAAACTTGGGCCTTCAGGAAAAAATGTCTATGTAAAACAAACTGCATTGTAATTTATATCTGCCATTAGCCAACAAATGAACAGAATTTTAACCCAGTTAGGATAACTGAGTAGAATTCTTGGGTCCCACTGTTTCTCCTGCAAGGAGCAGAATTCTCCTGTCATCTTTTGCAATCTGTCACTCAAGTGTATGCTAGGATCCCAAAGTATCAACTGCATTTTCCCCATCATCAAAATAATTTTAAAGAATCTATCATCAAACATGTGCCTTTTCATCCGGGGAATAACTGCTAGGGAATTGACTCCAACCAAACCCGGTGGGGAGCAGAATGTCTCTTCCAGTGAAAACATCCAATGGACCAACTCTTTGCCATTGGAGAAAAATTTCAAGCATCCCTCCCAGCATGCGGATTCCTTCCACATAGGCCAACCTCTACAAGTAAAATGTTCCATTAATTTAACTTGGCAACTTGCCTGCTTAGCTGCCTTCCCTTGACCATAAGCACAACAAATTTTGCAAGGAAGTTTCATGCTTGCCAGGTAATATTTCACCCAATACATATGTGGATGAGTGACATAAAATGGATGCAAAATATACTTTTGTTGCTGCTCATAATTCAAGACAATGTCAGTTATAATAAGAAATTTATTACAGAAACAAGTGAACTTTTTACCTTCCAGAGTTTCTTTTCTAGTGAGGCCTCTATCCATCCATCTGGTGGGTGAATCAGAGATCCTGCTTGCTGATTTATATGAGTTATAATCAGCCATCTCTTCTGCAATAGGACCCATCTCCCATGGGGACATATCATAATCCTCCTGCTGAATATGTGACACAAACCAGAAAAATGTCTTCACCCACTGTTCATTCCCCATTGTTATTGTTGAATCCATGACATGAGGGGAAGGACTGTGAACCTTCCTTGTATGTCTGCAACCTTCAGTAATCAGTCTTATGGCTGCAACTTCATCATTATTGGCTGGCCCAAATTGGGTGCTCTCATCCCACTTTTCCATGGGAGAGTGATTGTTTCCAAGGAACAGCTCAAGTTCCCTTGGGAAATGATCAGGTTCTTGGTTTTCATCAAACTATTCTGCACACTCCTCAAGCACATGTAAAGGTAAATGATCCTCATTATGCACCATCTCATGAGGTTCCTCCATATGATCATGAATGCTTTCACCCCAATGAAATTGAATGAATGGTGTGTAGGAGGGTAGGGGGGATCTTTGCAACTTTTCATGAAGCAGCAACATCTCCGTCTTGGATTATTGGAGGGCACTTTGAGTGCTTCTCAAAGAATCTTGGGTGGACATCAATTCATCTTTGAGCTTATAGTTCTCTTTTCAATATCTGCAAATACTTTCTTCATCATGCCATGATGCATCCCGCAACAATTCAACAATCTCAAACATGTAATTTTTATCTGAAAGCAACTGTGAGAAATTACCTTTGATTGTGGACATTGCTTTCTGGATATTTTCCATGGCTGCAAATAAATATTGATCTTCCCTTAAAGCAGCTTCCCAACACAACCTAGACACTAAAGAATGAGTGTCATGGAGAATTTTCAAGGCCTCTTGGATCTTCTATTCATCCATCTTCAACGACCCTACAAGAAGATGAGGTTCTTGTAGATGTTCCTCCTCTTCATTTTCCATCCCCAGATTGATTTTATGCAGTGCACTCGAAGTTTAAAAATCTGATCCATATATTGCTACTGCAATATATTCATCTCTTAGGTCCTCAACAACATAATTTGGGCTACAAATTAATTGCTCATTCCTCCTTGGTATACCAGGAAGGCCTTCTCTCAAATTTCCAGCCTTCACATTGCATTTCTTTTTTACATCATAATTCCGAACCTCATCACTAGGGAGCTCAACCACTATGATCTTTTCACTAGAAGTGGCTGCCATATCAAATTGAAATAATGACACATAAAAATCAGAATTTCATAACTCACCAGGTGTCATGTTAGCCTCCCTATGAGGTGGAGGGTTGGTGATTTTGCCTTCCATAAATTCCTCATTTTCAATTTCTGTTGTTGCCAGAACTTCTTCTTTCCCCAGGGATATTGCACCCTCAACACCTTCATCAATGGGAATCTCCATGTCCCCCACATATATGTGAGAGTACACATCTTTAGATGCTTCCTCACACTTAAAACATTCCTTAGTAGATTCTCTTCCGTCCATGTAGGCATCCTGCAAACACCCTTCTAGTGATTCAGCTTGGTCACTACATTCACCCTTATCACCAAGGATATGAAACTCAACATCCAGGGAATCCCTTATGCAGTAATTGTCTTCTGATGTGGCTGAAACATCATCATGACATAATTTAGTACAAAAATCTGAAAGTGGTCCATACCTTTGCATCATGCTTCTCTCTTCAATGGGAAGGGTTATGGTGCCTTGTTCTACCACTGATTCTACTAGTTCACATCTAACTGATGTGTGGTCAATTTCTACTTCCTTGTGAATCTCATGTGGTGTCTTTGGATTTGATTTATGTTCTACTTTTATATCTGATCTGAAATATGGTTCAACACCCCTAACAGTACCAATCTCATCCGAGATGATCTTGAGATCTTCATCATAGAATGTTGTAGTAGATTCTTCTTCCCTTTTGTCAACAATCTCATGATTGGGTTTTGGGTCCTATTTCTCCTTGGTTGTCTTAGGATGAAGATTCTTGGAGGATCTTCTTGAAGAGGATCGAAAAATTCTTGTGAAGTCACATGCATCCAATAAAGTTTTCATATATTTCATTAACTCTTCCATAGGAGGTTGACCTTTGACTGTGGAACATGCAAATTTTTCCTGAATAGGGCTATCAAAATAACCATAGTCTCTTCTTCCCATCATGATCTCACAGGAGATGCTTGTGGAAGGTACTTCCTGGGGATTCTCTTCCTCATACTGTCTACAGTATTCTTCATACTGCTCATCATAATTATCATACTCTTCATAAAAATAATCTTCCTCCTCATACAACTCAAATTCTGAATCTTCCATGACATGGAACTCATTTCACAACTACAATTTCAAAATAGTGTTGAGCTACTTTTCCAATGAGATTAAGTTTCCACAGGTTGAGCCAAGGAAAGTCCTATGATACCATTGTAATATCCTTGGGAAGATTCAACCAAGATATTAACTCAACTCCAAAATTTTTATAAATTTTTACTAGTAAAATTTCTGTCAATTTCTTCGGATAGTGCAGGAGGTAAGTGAGGGGTACTGAGGTAAGGAATGAGGATGGTGGGATGAATATTTAATTCTGGAAAATGTATGATGTTAGGTGCAGCAGCAGGTCAGGATATTAGATCAGATTTTTATTATGCACAATGTACCAGTACCATTCGCTTTTCAACATAGAGAAAGTCTATGCCTACTTCGAGGCTTCCTGGGTAGCTGGCATATGCATACTGGACAGGTGGGGATATTGGAAGTTAATAACATATTTTATATCAGTCAAATGAATGTTGGTTATGTTTAGGAAGGTATTTTTGCATACTTGTGAGAGTTTGGAAATATTTCGGGTTTTTGGGCTCTCCCGGGATTGCTGAGCTAGTAATTTTCTAAAATTTACAAAAAGGGTGTAAAGGCTTCAAAGTTATGTATTTAAGGAATGATATGGATACTATACTAATTTAATGACCTTCTCCAACTGACAGAATGTAAAAATATTTCTTAGAATGGATTTGGCAGTAAAAGCGGTGAAACTAGTCTAGAAATGACATCAATCTAGCTAGTCTTGTATTTTAACTTCACAAACTGCTTTTAAGAATTAAAAAATATGATCTGATATTAATTTAAAGTCTGATATAACATGTTCCATCCATAAAACATGAAATCTTACATTTAGAACATTCCTTCTTTTATTAATGCCAGCTTCTCAAATCATGATGCCTCACAGGCTAGTTTTATGTTACAATAGTGGAGAAATAGAGAAGAGAAGAGAGAAGTTACTTCGGATCTGTAATGGTGGTTATTATCATTCCATATACTGATTAGATGGCTGAAATTTCTTCATTCTAAACATGCTGGTCTTCAATGGATGCCATCTTCAACTGGTTCTCTCTTTTAGGAAAATCATCTCCAAAACTGGCTGAGTGAGTAGTAGGAGTAGGATAAGATTAGAGATTCGATCTGAACTTTGATTTCTGGCATATAGCAGCATCTAATGTCTGCAATTCTCAGCTGGTAAACTTCACTGGAGGTCCTGAGAACATCTCTCCATAATTATCTTCTTCCACTGGTGTTCCTTCACTAAATCTAGTTGCAAATCTCCTTCAATGGTGGCCTCCTCTTCAATCTGACATTAGATCTTCATGGCTGAAATGTACTGAGTGTTACTGGCTGTAGTATTTATTGCTGGACCTGCATAACACTCTCAAGAAACTCATGGGGTCTTGGGGCACATCACCCAAGCATAACTTGTTGAGGCACAACACTCAACTTGGAGGGCTCAGAGCTCTCACTCACAAATTCCAATAATGATCAAAAGTTGTCAAATGGAGTTGGTTGGATTTTTTTATAAACTTCATGATGACCTGCTGAGCAAGTTCTTGTCTTGGTGACCTATGAGAGTAGGTTACCCACTTTCCCATTCTACTCCAAAGCCACGAGGGCGCATTCCTTGAGGAGAAAGGAAACTTTTCTGTTTTCTCCACTTTCCTGCTTTTGCATTCCTTCACTGAATTGGAAAGTGCGCCCTAGGGAGCTTTTTCTGCACTTGCTACTTTCCTTTCTGATTACTTTTCTTGTTTTATTACACTTTATTCACTTTCCTCTTTTCTGCTTTTGTCTGATTTTGCCAGCTTTTGTCAGTTTCCTTCTTGGTTCACCTTGCCAACTTGTCTCCATTAGATTCTTTAGCTTTTTTGAAGTTTATCACTTAAGCAAGTGTGTCCTACTTGACCAATTTGAATTTCCTACCCAAGTCATCAACCACTTGGCACATTTATTAGTAATAAACATTTAAATGAAAATAATACAGCTCATAAATAATTTAGCTAAGCAATTAATTAATTATCCAATAATTAATTAACTACTATGGTGTAATTGCCTCAAAACTTCCCGAAATAATTAATTTCTCAATTAATTAATAGATCACTTTAGCACATGAATTGGGGTTAATAACTTCATGGGGGCCCCTCCTTATCCATTTAATTCCTCAAATTCACCCTTAGGAATCTTCCTTCATCCATCCATTAATTATTTAATTAATTCCTAGGTGACTTAGGCTAAAATCATCCCCATGGACCATAGGAAAATTTGGGAACATGACAAGACGGGGGGACTATGAATCCGCAAGCGAGGAAGTGACATTGGGCTTAGGGAAACTACCTTAGTAATCTTTAGCTTTTGTTTCTAGCATTAGCCATTTAACCCATGTACTTCAACCTTTATTAAGAGCCATGGTTTTATTAAACATTATTTAATTATCTTAAGAAGGGGATTAAGAGGGGAAAAGTGGTTCCATGTGTATTTGCCACATGGAAACATGACCTATGCTTATAAAAGTGAGAAATGAAGCTTGATAGGGGTTCGTTCCTTCATCCAATTTCCACCATTCTAATTGTCTTCTTCTTCTTTTCCATCACCTTGAACCACATAGCTTGGTACCTGTGATAGAGATACCATAAGCCGTTGCTAAATATGAATTCTTCATGCCATTAACTCGGGTAGACTGGTGTGTGTAAGAGAAACCTGGCCTGCAACTGGTGCCTTGGAGTCCCAATTCAGATACTTCCTGTCCAGCCTCTTCTGTAGCGCTAGAAGGGAACTGGAGGCTGCCCGAGGGACGGTTAGCTCAATGAAGGGATATTGTTCATGGTGTTTTGCATGTTGATGGGGAAGGAGAATTGATGATTGGGACATCTGTGGATGGGTGTAGCGCTAGAAGGGAACTGGAGGCTGCCCGAGGGACGGTTAGCTCAATGAAGGGATATTGTTCATGGTGTTTTGCATGTTGATGGGGAAGGAGAATTGATGATTGGGACATCTGTGGATGGGGTTTCTGTACTAGTGGTTTGCATGAGATATTGAGCTAAGTAGAAGATGTGGGAAAACTCTTAGACCTCGTGGATTGATAGCACCAGCTCGAGGGTGTACAATCAATGTAATATTTGTATTGATAGTGCCTATGGCTGAGAGGAACGTGCTTCACCCGCAACTAGTCGGAGATCATTTTAATTAAAAGATAAGTATCTACTTGTGTATAAATGTTGTGTATATATTTGTGTTATGGTCTTTGTTTAAATTATTGTTTTACGAATGTGTGAATGAATGTTGAAATACATGGAATTGTTTGGCATGAGTTGGGTGTGTTTATACTTAAATATATACATCACCTATAATTATTTAATGATGAATGCATGAGATACTTTGGGTCACCATATAATCTTATATTCCGCTATTAAATTAAAGAAAAACGAAAATGCATATGAATGAGTAAATTCAGACTTAGAATTGAGTACTCCGTTCTCTCTATGGTCGAATGAGGCTGTCGGGTATGTTACAAGTGGTATTAGGGCCAAGGTTTTCAACACTGGGATTGAATGGGTCAAAATTTGACGTTACAGGAAGTTTTAGAGGTTGCATAGAAAGTGTTTGGATAAAGGTGTATAAGGAAATTTCTAAGAAAAATAGTATGCAATCATACCAATGGACCAATTCATAGTAGTTATCAACATATATATGATTGAATTACAGAATGGTCCAAAAGTGTAGAGTAGCCATAGTAAAATTGTTAATGTTTGAGATCGTTATGTGTAATTGGGAAAAAATTGTGGTTTGCAGGTTCACTATTTGATGGAATATCATTATGAAACTCAGGTGAAACTTTGAACCCGTGCTAAAGATTACAATCTCTATTAATTGACATGACAATTTTTTCAACGAGGAAGAGGCCAACGTGATTCTATATTGACGCAAGGTGCCTTAGACAAGTAAGGTTCTTGCTTAACAGTTACACACCACACACACGTTCACATAGACAAGATGCAAACAACATGCCAAAAGTTGGCTTATATTACTTCTATCGAATCGGTTACAATGCAAACTGCAAGGAATGACATAACTAACTAACTGTCAGCCTCAACCGTTACAATACAGAAGTAACTGTGTGCTATCTCAGTGTGTCTGTTAAGATTCAATATGATAAGACATAAAATATCAACATTACATTCCATTTCACAACAATAGCATATACAGGATCACTGAAAGAACAACAAGCACAACATAAACACAAGAGACACAAATTTATCCTGGGAAACCCTCATGGGGTAGAAAACCCAACAAAGCTTCCTCAATATAGATGACCAACAAATACAAAGATGTAATCCTCAACCATGATCTCCTTGTCCTCCATAGCAGATCTCTCTCTCACCTATGCGCCAATCACAAGTGAGTGAATGTGTGTTAAATGAGGAACCCACCTCCTATATTTATACACAACTCTGACTTGATTTTTACACTAACTAGGACGGTGCCAACTTAACCACTGGGTTAAACACCCCATTACAACTGACTCTGGGCCGACCCCACTAGGGGAGTCTAATAACCCAAGTTACCACATTCTCCACGGAGGAATAAAACATCTTCGGGTATACAATAAGGTCTTCACGGAGGAATGAAACGTCTCCAGAATAATAAAGTACAAATATAATATTCTTAGAAGTTACAATATTTCAACACTCCCCCTTAACGAGAAGGATATTATAACAACATCTGCAGGAGCAAGGAGTCATAAACTACATGATACATGATACATCTATAAATCATTGGAAGCTTTCTTCATACATCATCAGTAACTCAAATAGTTACTGGAACATATTCAAGATCTTCAATACTAGAACATCAACATCTTTAGTACCAAGTCTTCATCTTCTACAGCACTCGATCAACTACAACATCATCGTCTAGATCTATCGATCAACATCATCATCTGGATATCTCAATCAATAGCCTCATCGTCTGGATCTATAGATCAACATCATCCTCTGGATCCTCACGATCAACAACATCATCATCTATATCTTCACGATCAACAACATCATCATTTAGACCATCACGATCAACAACATCGTCATCTAGACCATCACGATCAGCAACATCGACATAGCAGCATACTCTGCAATGCCCAAGATCCTATTATGGGATGATCAATCCCTCTCACTTTAGGACATAGGTCCAAGGATGATACAATCCTGATCCACTTACGGGATGATCAATCCCTCTCAATTTAAGACATCTCTCATGTCTATGGACGATGCAATCCAGATCAACTTACAGGATGATCAATCGTTATCTGTTTAAGACACCTCACTATGTCTAGGGACGATGCAATCCTGATCAACTTACAGGATGATCAATCCTTATCTCTTTAAGACACCTCACCATGTCTAGGGACGATGCAATCCCGAATAAACTTACAGGATGTTTAATCCTTATCACTTTAAGACACCTCACCATGTCTAGGGACGATGCAATCCCGAATCAGCTTACATGATGATTATTCCTCATCACTTTAAGACATCTCACCATGTCTAGGGATGATGCAATCCCGAATCAACCTAGAAGATGATTAGTCCTTATCACTTTAAGACATCTCACCATGTCTAGGGATGATGCAATCCCGAATCAACTTACAGGATGATTAGTCCTTATCACTTTAAGACATCTCACCATGTCTAGGGATGATGCAATCCTGAATCAGCTTAAATCATGATTAGTCCTTATCACTTTAAGACATGAGTCCAAGGATGATGCAATCCTGATCCACTTACGGGATGATCAATCCATATCACTTTAGGACATGAGTCCAAGGACGATGCAATCCTGATCCACTTATGAGATGATCAATCCCTATCACTTTAGGACATGAGTCCAAGGACAATGCAACCCTGATCCACTTATGAGATGATCAATCCCTATCACTTTAGGACATGAGTCCAAGGATGATGCAATCCTGCCACGTACATTTTGAACCAAACGTTTAGGGATGATGCAGTCCTATCACGTACATTTTGAACCAAACATTCAGGGACGATGCAGTCCTATCATGTACATTTTGAACCAAACGTTAAGGGATGATGCAGTCCTATCATGTACATTTTGAACTAAACGTTCAAGGATGATGCAGGCCTATCACGTCCACTAGGGATCACTTTCTCGGAGACATATGTCTACAAATCTCTTTTAGGACATGTGTCCAGGGATGATACAATCCCTCTCGTCCACTAGGGACCATTTCTCGGAGACATATGTCTATGGATCTCTTTTAGGACATGTGTCTAGGGATGATACAAACCCACCTCGTCCACTTAGACAAAGTCTAAGGATCATATATCGACCTCATCGTCGGAACCGGTAACCTCATCATCAACCTCATTGTCGGAACCGGTAACCTCATCATTGACCTCATCGTTTGAACAAGTATGCTCATCATCAATACAAGTATCCTCATCATCGATACAATATCCTCATCATCGATACAAGTATCCATATCATGGATACAGTATCCTCATCATCGATACAAGTATCCATATCATCGATACAGTATCCTCATCATCGATATAGGTATCCATATCATCGATACAGTATCCTCATCATCGATACAAGTATCCATATCATCGATACAATATCCTCATCATTGACCTTACTATCAATATAGGAAATATCATCATCGATATAGGTATCCACATTGATACTAGTATCCAAATATCATCATCGACCACATCACTCCCCCTTTCGAGGAGGGTCCTTCTGAACGACACCAAGCTTGTCTCGAAAATACTCAACCTTAAATCACGATAGAGGTTTGGTCAATACATCAGCAACTTGTTCGTTAGTGCTCACATACTCGATCTTGATAGCTCCTTTATGCACCATATCCTGTATATAAAAATATCAGATCTCTATGTACTTTGACTTATCATGGAACATTGGATTCTCTGCCATCTTGATATAACTTTGGTTGTCACACAGGATCACAGTGGGGTCCATCTCTAAGTCAAACAATCCTGATAACAACTTCCGAAGCCATATCGCTTCACAACTAGCAGAGCAAGCAACTATATATTCCGCTTCAGCGGTGCTGAGAGCCACACTGGACTGCTTCCTTCTAAACCACGAGATCATGGCAGATCCTAGACAATAACATCCGCTCGATGTGCTCTTCCTATCTAATACACTTCCTTCCCAATCAAAATCTATGTAGCCATACATTCTGAAGTCATGATCTCCAAGATAACATAGACCAAAATCTATCGTACCCTTTAAGTACCTCATCACATGCTATGCAACTATCAGGTGAACTCTTCTAGGTTCCACTAGATACTGACTCAAGGTGTTAACTTCAAAGCATATATCTGGCATGGTATTCGTCAGATACATCAATGACCCAATAATCTGTCTGTACAGATTCACATCCACTAACTCTGATGAGTCATCATCTAAGAGATTCAAGTCGGAACCCATGAGAGTGGCCATTCCAACATATCAAATCTTCTCAATATTTCCACAGCATACTTTCCTTGGTTGAGAAAGATTCCTTCTGGGCCTTGCTATACTTCCAGACCTAGGAAGTAATCAATCTGAGATCTTTCATCTCAAATTCTGTAGCTAGCTTCTTCTTTCTTTCCATGATTTGTTTCTCATTCCCTGTCAGAAAGAGATCATCCACATACAACAATAGTATAACAGATTCATCATCCATAACCTTAAGGTAAAGGTTAGTATCAGCTTTACTTTTGGTAAATCCCAAGCTTGTCAAGAAGCTATCAATTCTCGCTCTGTAACTGAACATCATTCACACTCTGCATTGAGTTATCTTTTTCATATCTATCTGTGCCATCTCCCGTTAGATGGGTCTACTGATATGGGCCTCAAGATCATTCGAACTCTGTGGTGAATTCCTTCTTGCATCCATCTAAGAGAAGAATGTCATCTGTATATACACACCATCTTCAACCTTGTACCAAAGTTTGAAATTTGCATCACCCATGGTGATCATTAAGCTCATCAAATGACTATCGATCCTGGGTACCCGTACAAAGCTTTCTTCAATTGAATCTTGGGATTTTTCTCGATTCACACTTCTTCTTCAATTACGCCATTAAGATAATGGTCTTATCTAGCCACTTGGAGCAAACATCTCGTCATGATCCTCTTTCTCTTTCTAAGAGAATCTTCTAGCCATGAGCCTTCTATAGTATGTTTGATTTTTAAATCTTCTTGTTGAACATCCATCACTTGTTCGATGTTCATCATTCTTCATGATCTTTCCTACAAGTCAAAATTAATTACATGATTAGTAATACTTCATAATCATCAAATCATGTTGACATGATAACCTATTATGCATATAGATATGATTCACATAATTATGCAACTATCTTGACCAATACTTTGGCACAACACTTTTCCATATCCTGTATGCATATAATGGCTATCTAGATGCCTTCCATCTCTACCAGAACATACTATCGAGAGCGTGCACAACTCTCAGCATGTCAGCAAAGAGGTTTCTTCTAGACAAGCAACAATGGAATGTTTGTCCAACTTACCAATCATATGCATATTAGTAGTATATTGTTCAATTCTATATGATTGCTTACACTCAACATGATATATTCTACGATTACAAATATGCATACAACTATTACAAGCAATATCATTTACTATTTCATAGATTCAAATAACAACTCAAATACTTATCTTTTATGTTTGTGTAGTTGCCTCTTGCTTGATCTCTATTTTCCCTTCATGATTATATGTCTTTGAGCTTCTATCCATCCTAGACCACTATGCATGCTTAAGTGTTCACTAGTGTCATCCTCATGGTCTCATACATAATCATATATTCATTAGTCTAGTCTCAATACTCTCAAAACATTATGATTCTAAATAATCTTAAGTATGTATGGTCATGATCATTTCATACATAGGTATACTTACCTAAGATCCTAACACAAAGTAGGATTCTAACTTGATATAGGAAAACATACCTGGATTATCATGCTTGGTTATGTCTTAACATACCCAAACAATATCTTCTTTGCTCTCTTCAATGATTTAGAGACCTTGTGCTAGAACCTGCATATCTCATAAGTTAAGCATAGTAGAACAAAGTCATACATACCTCGTAAGTAGAGCTTTTATGTGGTCAAAGACTATGGATGAGTCTTTGTCTTTATGTCATCATGGTCATAGAACTTGATTTGTCTTTCTTGATGTACCTGTATATTGTTAGCAGACAACATCATCCTCATACAACACCACAAGTGAATTAGTACAATCATAAGTGTCATAACCCTAATCAATGAATGTCTTCTGTCATTCACATGCATTCATTATCAAACAATCATAATTGTACTAACCTCAATAATATGAAGACAAACATATCATGAACAGATTTCAACATATACCTATATCTCTTCAAGTCATACCTGTCAGGATTTCTTTTAACCCAATCCACTTTGATTTGCTGAAACTGGATCTGGAGATGGATTAGGGTTTGTCAAAGAAACCCTAAAAATTCAAACTTTGAATTTCAAACTTCTGAATGGATGGAAAGATGTGGCTTTCTGAGTTGATCAAGCTGGTATAATTCAATTTTGAAAACTGCAAAATTTGACCCCTCAAAGTTGCCTTTGAAACTTTTGGATTCACTATACAGGACCCCGAACTAGGGTTTGATAAAGCCCACCCTTCTTCCCAATCAAAAGGTTATATCCAAAGCTCTAAACTTCAATTTTTCTAAGGAGCTTCCAGCCGTGGTCATAGACTTAAAAAATTCCAACTTTTGCAAAAGCCCTGATTTTCCACCTTTTCGATCAAAATCCCGAACTAGGGTTTGATCAAGCCCGGCCTTCTGACCAACCAAAAATTTTGATCTTGGTCTCCAAATTTCGATTTTTCTGAGGAGCATTCAGCCGTGTAATCCGATTCCAAAAATTCCAACTTTCTCTGAAGCCCTAAATTTCCGCAACAGTGATAAGCCAAGAATGAAGGTGCTCAGAATCCATTTCTGTTTTGACATAAATATGCACCTAATTGTTTCTGGTGAATCTCTGAAATTACGAATCCACGTGGTATGAAAATTTGGCCTGTGGTAGCCTGATCTGTTAATTTTCCAACCCCATAGGTTAGACCTCAATTGGATTCTCTAAGAGAGAGTTATTCCAAGTGTCACAACGTGACCTATTTATGGGATAAAACAAGAGAGCGAACTTGTACGGCGCACCACGTGTCACTGGTTCAACTTCGGCCTCCGAAAAAATTACTTGAGAAACTAAAATCCATTATCTACCTCCCACTTTTTACAAAATTTCATTTGGAGCTTCGTAGCCCAAGTTGTGACCTTCGTTCCTAGGTCACTTGTTTATGACTAACTTGTACTGAACATAAATCACAAAGTACAACGAATTAGAGGCTGTACTTTGGAAACAAGGTACACGGGGGATGTTATATACGACTTTTAAAGGTTTTAGATCCCGAACCTTCGCCAAAATGGATTTATAGCAAAAGTTCCACGATGACCGGTTTTTGCTATATAAAACCCTAACCTTCAAATTGTCGCAAGTGAAGCAAGTGCCGTAAGTGCCATACATTGCCTTCCTTCAGGATAGCTCTGATGACATGTTAATATTTAATATTATAAGACATAAAATATCAGCATTACATTCCATTTCACAACAATAGCATATACAAGATCACTGAAAGAACAAGAAGCACAACATAAACACAAGAGACACAAATTTATCTTGGGAAACCCTCATGGGGTAGAAAACCCAACAAAGCTTCCTCAATATAGATGACCAACAAATACAAAGATGTAATCCTCAACCTTGAGCTCCTTCTCCTCTGTAGAAGATCTCTCTCTCACCTATGCACCAATCACAAGTGAGTGAATGTGTGTTAAATGAGGAACACACCTCCTCTATTTATAAACAACTCCGACTTGACTTTTACACGAACTAGGTCGGCCCCAACTTAACCACTGGGTTAAAAACCCCATTGCAACTAACTCTGGGCCGACCCCAATAGGAAATTCTAATAACCCAAGTTACCACATTCTCCACGGAGGAATAAAACATCTCCGGGTATACAATAAGGTCTTCACGAAGGAATGAAACATCTCTAGAATAATAAAGTACAAATATAATATTCTTAGAAGTTACAATATTTCAACAGTGTCGACCGTCACCCTCTCCTGGTTCAATGCGGAACTCTGAGCTATGGTTCAATCTCCTCTGTGGTCTATAGATGTGTGACTTTCCTATCCAATCTACAAGACTTATCTTGAGCTCTTCTTGACTCTCCAAAATGCCAAGTGATCCAACTGATATCCTCCCTCAGCCTTCTACTCTGTTGCTCCTGGTCCCGAGATCACTCCGATCCTCGAGACACGCATCCTCTGTCTGTTGATCTCCATAGATCCTGCAGACCTGCAACTGTCAGCGCCCCAACTGTGATGCACAATATCCTTCCTATATTGACATCTGTCACGATCCCAACCACCTACAATAACTATCATTAACTTCCTCAGAAACCTCTAACAGTTTCCAAGTACTCTCCTTGACTTCTATGCATCCTTCTGATAGGTTACAGTAATTCGTCATGTCGTCCATACTGTCTGTCAGCTTCTACTTATCCATCAGATTCCTTTCGCACTTCTAAGATTCGCCAGCCCACCCCTTCTTCCTCGCTTGGCTCATGCCCAAACCCATTGGAGTCGTGGTTCGATGCATGTCGACCATCGATGTCCCTGCTTAACCTGTCGTCTGTTGACCGCAACATGTTGACTCTCAACCTTCGCTATTTTTTTCATTCGCATACCGACGGATCCTAATTGAATTATTGATAATATGCATCCCGTACAAGTGGTCGTCATCACTCCCTTTGGTCGTATTTATCCATGTTTACTAACTTCGACCGATCTGCCTAGGCCCCGATGCTCCTGCATCGGACTCCCCAGGTGAAAAAGAACTTGACTGATCCGTTAGTCTTCTGAATTCTTCTTCGAAAATCCATGTCGCCTCCTGCAACTCATCATCTTTCCATCGCACTAAGTATTCAATCCTTCGTGAACTGCACATACACCCAACTTCGCGTTCCTCTATTACTTCTGCGATTTCTTCTTTCTGTCGATCTGGAATCTGCACTGTCTAGTCGATATCCGACACTTTTGTGCTTCTGCTGCTTGAACCTTCTTCAAATTTGTACAGATTTGAGACATTGAATGTTGGTGAAATTCTCAAGTCATTCGGCAGCTCCAACACAT
The DNA here is from genome assembly GCA_027924585.1 of Larix kaempferi. Taxonomy (NCBI): domain Eukaryota; kingdom Viridiplantae; phylum Streptophyta; class Pinopsida; order Pinales; family Pinaceae; genus Larix; species Larix kaempferi. Next base: position 11,667,090 of record BSBM01000088.1, on the reverse strand, counting down.
AAGCGTTGTCCAAAATTCTCTTCAGAATCTTACATGGTCCAATCTTCTTCAGCTTCAGCTTGTTATATGTCCCTGTCGAAAATCTCTCCTTTCGCAAATGTGCATAGACTAAGTCTCCTTCGCTGAACAACTCTAGTGTTTTCTTCCTGTCAGCTCTTAACTTGTATGCCACATTACTCTTTTCTATGCACTTTCGCACATCTTCATGCACTTATTTCATATGCTCTGCAAATGATTCTGCATCTGCACTTTTCCTATTTTCTGTCGGTAACTTGACCAAATCCACCACACCATGCGGGATTCTTCCCTGAAAAATCTGGAATGGGCTCAAACCTGTTGACCGATTCACAGAATTGTTGTATGCAAACTCTGCTTGCGCCAACACGTTCTCCTACTGCTTGGGTCTGTCGGCCGTCAAACATCTTAGAATATTTCCAAAACTTCTATTCACCACCTCGGTCTGTCTGTCTGTCTGCGGATGTATGATGAGCTAAACTGCAACCTCGTGTCCAGTTTCTTCCATAGTGTTCTCCAGAAATGTCCTATAAACTTGGTATCTTTGTACGATGTGATACTCTTCAACAACCCATGTAATCTGACTACTTCCTTGAAGAATAGTACAACAATGCCTGGAGCATCACTTATCTTCCGACACGGAATAAAGTGTTTAATTTTTGAAAATCTGTCGACTACAACAAAGATTGAGTCGCTCCCTTGCTGTGTCTTCGTAAATCCTAGCACAAAATCCATGCTCAGGTTCTCCCATGAGGTATCCGGTACAGGTAATGGTGTATACAACCCTCTGTTTTGACTTCTCCCTTTTTCCAACTGGAAAATTCTACACTGTCGAACCCACTTTCCGACATCTGTTGTCATTCCCGACCAATAATACTTTTATTCGACCAATGCCCTAGTCTTGTCGATGCCAAAATGACCTGCTAATCCGTCGTTGTGCAACTCTCGTATTAGGTTCTCCCTTATGGATGCTCTGGGAATACACAACTGCTGTCCCTTGAATAGGTATCCCTCTTGGATAAAATAATCCAAGTATGAAGTCCTGTCGATGCTCCATGGTTCACGACAAGCCTCCCATGCTTTCGCAAAATCCTTGTCGGTCTCATACTCTATCTTTGCCAACTCTATTCTTGTTTCCTGAAATGTTGGCGTGTTCAGTAATGCAACTCTTCGACTCAACGCGTTGGCAACTTTGTTCGACTTGCTAAACTTATGTTTCCACATGAATGTATATCCTTATAGGAATTCGACCCATTTCATGTGCCGTTGAGTCAACTTCGATTGAGTATTCAGATACCTCAGTGCTTCGTGATCTGTGTATAACACAAATTCCTTGGGAAACAAATAATGCCTCCACTTCTTCAATGCTTGGACAATAGCATAAAATTCATGGTCATAGACCGAATATTTATGATTCACATCATCCAACTTCTCACTAAATAATGCAATTGGTCGACCCTCCTAGCTCAACATTGCTCCAATTGTCGTTCCACTTGCATCGCAATTGACCTAGAAAACTTTGTCGAAATCTGGGAGCGCTAACACTGGGCTCTCAGTGACCTTTTCCTTCAACTTGTCTAAATCTCGCTGGGCTACTTCCGTCCACTTGAACTCTCCCTTTTTCATGCACTCTGTCAAAGGTGCACAAATCCGACAAAATCCCCAAATGAACTTCCTGTAAAAATTGGAAATTCCATGGAAAATCCTTACTCCAGTCGTAGTTGTCGGTTCTGACAATCCAACATTGCCTTCACCTTTTCGGGGTCCATCACCAACCCTTTACCCGATATTACAAATCCCAAGTACAACAGTTCCTCCTTCATGAAGAAACACTTTTGCAGGTTCACCATCAACTTCTCTTCCTGCAACTTCTGCAATACCTATCGAATGTGCCCCAAGTGCTTTGTCTTGGTTCGACTGAAAATCAGAATGTCGTCTAGGTAGACTACGTCAAACTTTCCCAACAATGGTTTCAGTACTTCATTCATCAACCGCATGAATGTACTGGGTGCGTTAGTCAATTTGAATGGCAAGACTAACCACTCATACAACCCTTTCTTTGTCTTGAATGTTGTTTTTCATTCATCTCCTTCTCTAACCCAAATTTGGTGATAACTGCTTTTCAGGTCTATGTTGAGTTGTATTTATTGTCTTAAAGAATAACCAAAATATTTAATTATTGACCAGGGTTGGTATTCTTAGAGTTGTGGAAAAATATATGCTGAGGTAGAATGACACCTAAGTTTCGTCTTGTCAGACCTTATAAATGTTTAATAAAGAAAATATCGAAAGATCTTTCAAAATGAAAAACCGAGTCAAACTTCAGAAAAGATAACAAATGAACTAACTAAGCCTAGCTAAACCAACAGATCATAATAGTATCAAGTCATACTACTCTACTCTATGACTAAATAATGGAAAAGATAAAAACAAATGCTGATTAAAAAGTAAGCTACTTTTTATAAAGATGGAAACTACTTAATCAATTTTTCAGAGTCTAATCTAGAAATTATAAACAACTATGAAATGACTCAATTTGGAAATAAATGATATAAATAGAAAACCATGCTAATTCAAAGCAAAACTATAAACTATTTAATGAATTCAACAACTATTAAAGACTACACTGAAGCATCTAATTCTAATTCCATTCTCCTTGAATTTGTATGTCAAAAGTAATAGGAACTGAAGTGAATGTATTGTAATGACTTTCAAATGTAATAGCAAAACAAAATGGGAGTAAATCTAATCTGATCTTTGCAAAGAGATGTAAACTACAAAGAGACCAATTACAGTTAACTTTAAACATTATGATCTATCTTCTATCCATAAGCAAAATAATATGAAACTAATGAAAACTAGAAGCAAGTAGAAAACTTAATAAAGATATTTATTTCTGAACTTAATTTGGAAGCAAGTAGAAAACTTGATAAAGATATTTATGTAGAATCAAGTAGAAAACTTGATAAAGATATTTATTTCTGAACCAAATTCTATTTCATAAACATCCTCATTATTTATGTGAATGAGAAACTGATCCTATGTTTGATGAAGAAATTACCAAAACTAAGATACTTAGAGAATGAAATTATTAACTCTAATCTGAACTAAATCTTAAGAACATGTAATAAACTACATTAAGAATAAAACTGATAAATTCTGAAACAACAACATATTAGTAAATCAGATATGAAAGACATAACTCAAAAACAAAGTGAAGGAAAATGAGATGAAAATTAAGAATAATGACAAAACTGAATTAAAATTTTTATGGAACATAAAACAGGGTCCTAACTATAGTTAAGAATGCTAATTAGAAAGATAAAGATTACAATTCAAAACTTAAGAAACTGGATTCAAAATAAGCATAAAAACAATGCAGAAAGAATGAAATTCCGAATGACGATCCAGACGACTGTCTGAATGACAGTACAGATGCAAGAAAATGAATTAAACTAAGGAAAGAGGCAGTTTTGATGATCTTAACGTCAGTTGGCGAATGCAGATGAACCTACAGTGCAAAGAAGTCAGTGAGAAGACTGTTGAGAAGCTAATATAGTAGGAAGCAATCTATTCTAATTATTATCTGAAAAGATGAACTACTTCTATAACATAGTTAAACAAAACTAAGCTGCGAATAAAACTTAACCTATAGCTACAGAAAGAGAAGATAATAGACTAATTCTAATTATAACTAAGTTTGAAACATAAACTAACTAAACATCAACTATCTAAACTCTATCTAATTACAGAAGACTGAAAACAAACTAAAAACAAAACACTATGCTTGGTCGACCATTATCAATTCTGGAAACATAAATTAGGTTAGCAGTGAAATACATATTACAGAGAGATAAAGAAATGACATATACAGGAAAACGAAATAAATTATATAAACTGGAAAATGAACTAGCTATTTGCAGAAAATAAAGTATAAAAAACATAAATAAAGCCTTCGGTTGATGAGGGGCCCTTCCCAACAATCAGAGATGGAAACTAAATCAACTTAATCACCAACAATAGCGAATCAACAATAAAATGCAGGAGCTTCCATTAACTAAGAAATTTACACAGTGTTTGCAGTTTGAAAGACTAACAATTGCCTAAACTCTGGAGACTCGGAGACTCACTCGTCTCAGTCACGAAGAGGTCTATATATACAATTTTACAATGGGGAGAGCAGTTCGACCCTTTAGTGGTCGACTGCTCTAGTAATCGGCAGTCTTTAAGACTGTAACAGGGCTTCCTGTGATTCATGACAACGCAGAGGTTGCCTGCCTGCTTTCACGGCATCGATCCTACCTGACGCGAACAGTTTCGTGTTCATTTCCTTCAACCGTGGGCAGAAGCATGTGTTGGTAGGTCGAGTGTGGAAGGATGGAGCTTCTGGAGCGTAGACGTGTGCAGAGAAATGTGTTGGCAGACTGAGCGTGGGCAGACAAGGCTCCTATAGAACATTGACATGAGCAGGTGGGCTTGATATCTGGCTGGACGAACAGGGAAGTCAGAATTCTGGAGTGTTGACGTGGGGAGACCATGTGCTGTCGAGCTCAGGAGGAAAGGAGGAAAATATTCTAGAACCGGGGCTCATCAACCATACCCACCACGTAGCTAACCGAACCCATGTGTCTGTTTCTATCTTTAATGTCCAGGAATATTCCAACCGATGATTCCGCGGATCGAACGCAGGGTTGAATGGAGGACTGGATGCGGCTGAACATGGGAAAGGTAAACACACATCTGCATGAAGGGCCGTTTGAAGACCGCATCCTATAGAGCAAAAAATAAATGCCACGCATGTCTAGAAATGTCACTTTAAACATTAATAAATCATAATATAGCGAGATTTGACCAAAATTCATATGATAAATGAATATATGCATACCTAGTCTGTTTGATGGTATGAATGGCGGAAAGAATAACTTATCATAGAAAAAATGATGAAAATGTCGCCACTCAGAGTAGATTTGATGATAAAAAATGGTGATAAAATGGACACCAACATTCCCCCAAACCGTAGATATGCCAGGTCCCACTGAGCAAAATAGAGAAGTTCAGGAAGAAGGGTGAGCTGCGGTAGCAGCTGACTTCAACTTGAAAGAGGAAGTGGTTTTAACTTTAAGCTTCTGGAGCTTCCTAAACTGGTCCTTCAAGGTGTCATACTTCATCCGAAGAGTAGTATGGGACGTTGTTCTGGTTTCGACCAGGCATTCAATGCTTCTTACTCGTGTGCGCAGTTCCATGTTTTCTTTCTGAAGCTCAGAGATTATTTCCACATAATTTTGATTCTGGTCTGTCAATCGTGCTATCACTTGGGTTAATCTATACACTTCCCGCTGATTCAAAATGGGTTGTTCTATGCGATGTTCCAGGTCCTTTTGAGGACTTAACTTTCTTGAAGATGTTTCAAGATCAACCGTATGTTCTTCAAGAACTCTGTCTTTGTTGTGTGCAGGGAAACTTTCAGCAGCAGGGGCTTCAGACAATTGAGCAGATACATTGGCTAATGTGAGGAGAGGTTTTTCAAGGATATGGTCATTTGACTGTTTGTTTGAACGTGATGGCTAAACAAAAGTCTGTATGACATACTAGTCGACGAACTGGTCACGATTTGTTCTTGTGGATTTAGTGGGTACTGAAAAGAGTGGAGGTTCCGAAGTAGGATCAACAAGGGTAAACTTTGGAGAAGGTGATGGATGGACAAGGTGTACATCTCCTGAGGGATTCTCATCAAACCGCACATGCTTGGTGTCCTACTCTGTTTGCGTAGAGGCTTGGGTAGGATCACTAATATTGGCTTGGAAACAATGGTGTTTTCGAGAAGCAGAGGATTTGGAAATAGGCTTCTCGATCAAATGAGGGTTTAGTATTTCATAAACAAAATGATCCCAGGTTTTCCCTCTCTCTTCTAGCTGGTGAATGATCAAGATTTTAATAAGACAATGATGGTACAAGATCCTAGAGGTATTAACAATATTCTTCCTGACCTGGCTTGACATTTTCTCTAAACTTTTCAAGAAATAGAATGGGAAATTGAGGGTCTGATTGTTAACAAAATGTGCTAACAATCTAAAATGGCAGACTTTAAAAATAGTAAACTTACCCTCATAAGTGATCAGATGGATGATGATAGTGAAGGGATCTAGGTATTCCGGCTTGACCCACTCCCGGTGGAATCCTTTTTTTTCAGCGACATTTTGATATTCGGTCTTCAAAGCAAACTCGTGAGCCTTCCTTGGAAGGAGGAGATGTTTATGCCAATGGGCTCCTTCACTAGGGAGATTCATGGCTAATGCGATAGATTCTTCCGTCACAGAAAAAAGTGAGCTGGCCAACTTTGGTCGTCTTGTCGTCAAATCCTTTAGCAAACAATAGTGATATTTCGTGGTCGTGGCCTTGGAAACGGCGGAGAAACAACCCCCATCCGGCTTGAAGGAATACCTCACGGCATTCTTTGAACTCGAGGATGGGAAGTAAATCCTGGTAACTTCCAGGTCCATGACGGATTGGAATTGTTGATAGAGGATGGGGGATGCAAATAGATACAAGGGGTGCAAGAAATTGTAGAGGACGTGGATCAACAGGAAATATGGACAACAAACAGAATGGAGCGAAATTCATGCAGCCATTAGTTTAAACTGAAGTCCGTTTGAGTGGTTGATTGATCATAGGAATGCTTGAGAGATCACACTTGTCATTCAAATATCTTGAATCGAGCGCCAACATAGAAATGCGTGAGTCAGAGAATACGTATGGCTATGATATTTTCAACCATTTCCAAAGCCGAGCTTTGGATAGGTGGAATATAATTCTCGAAATGAAATTATAAACGTAGATTATACGTGGGAGATCATGATAACTCGATTAATATGATGACAGGTTGTACGATAGGATAATTAAAACCATATGGTGGTCATGCAATGATTCGAAATGATGCATAATCCATTCGTTTAATGGAGGCGATATAGATAAGGGAATGAGACCACGTGCAAAATTGACATTTGATTGATTCCTGACATAATTAGCCAATTAGATTTATCAAAAATATTCAAATTTGGACACCTTGGCATGTTTAATAAAGCCATTATAAGCTATGGTTTCATTTGCCACTTCATTCAGATCGTTATACATTTTCCTTGTTCGCCACCTCATTCGGATCGACATTCGACCTGTCATTCAACCCTTCATACAGACTTTTGTCTGTACAATATTTGCTTGCTAATGATCATTGAGTGAAGCTGATTTTGCAGGGAATTTCTGAGACTGTTAGTTCACAAAAGATGCTGTAAACTTTGCTTTTCTGGATCTTTTAGTTGCGTTCCTCTTTATTTGTCATTGATTAGGACAATCCTTCTTTTGCTATTTCGCATTATTCCTGAAAATACCTATCATTTTATCAGAGATAAATAAAAATTTTCATAAATATTCAGAAAGTAAAAGCAATTCTGATCTTCCCCTAAACCAAAAATATGGTGTGTCCTCAAGCCATCAAAGAAAAATTGATTAATATTCAAATATTTTTAATACATGGTTCAGGCAATAATCTAAAAAATGTTTTGATCATTCTCATACGAAAATGAAATATTGACTAATATATGTAGATGATTCAGATATTTACATTCGTCAAAAATAATACAACAATGCTTAAGAAGATCATATGAAGAATGATAATACAGTCGATGTGAAATGCCATAGGAAAACTAGTCATCCATGACTCATTGTAAAGATATCTTGTCATCCAAAGAATATAGATAAGGTTCACTGTAGAGATTGTGATATTTACTATAGTTATGGGTCCCATTTCTAGGATAATCATATCCTAGGTATTGTTTGAATTAGTTGACAGGGCCCAAGTCCAACTTACATCCATTCTCTAATGACAGTATAAATAATTGTCCTAAACATGTGTTTGTATACTCAGTTTTTTTTTATGATCCATGTGAATAGAAAAGCATTAACCAAACCTCTTTTACCCAATATTTCCCCATTGCCAGCAGGCCTGTTCAGTACCCTGGCGGGTTGGTACCATGCAAGCATAGCCCCACTTCCAGAGAGCCTGTTCAGTACCCCGACGGGTTTACTTGCATTTATCGAGCTTCCTTGTTTAAGATTTTACTTAGCAGGGACTCGCTGCCAGCGAGCCTGTTCAGTACCCTGGCGGGTTTGCTTTGTATAATGATATTTTTAGTAAGGAAGCCAGCTGGCACTAGAGTGTGCTAAGCCTGTTAAACACATAATTCAAATTTTAGCATGAACCTTATGAGTAACTTTATTTATAATGGCCCAAATCATAGATCATGTCAAAAGATAATAACCTAAAGCTATTCTTTGACCTCTCAGTCTATCTTCTTCATAAAAGTTCAGTAATGTTCCACACAAAATATAAAATATCACTCACTTTTGGGCTACCTTTTAAAAGTGCTTAAGAGACAAGTTTTGATAACGAGTCTAGGATGGGCTAGTAGTCCATACGTGTAAGATAGAGATTTTGAAGATCATAGTAATTAAAGTGGATCTTAAGAAACTATTCTAATGATAAATAAGAAATGTACATGCCCGAATCAAATACCATATACATAATCATAAAAGAAAGTGGTTAAAAATGATATCAAGAATGCTTTAGTTTTCATTATAAATTTCAATTTTCAACGATAATCGAAAGAGAAGGAGAACTATAAGTATTTATTTTTTAGAGCACTTCCCTTTTCGGATAATATCGCATGAGCTAATTATAGGGTTCTTGTAATCAAATTGCAAAACCACTTGTTAGATGATTCAATTTTATTCAAAACAAAAACATATGTACAAAGAAAAAGTCATATGAAGTTTAGGAAAAAGGGAAAAAGAGTCTTCCTGTTTTAATTTACAAAATTTCATAAGCTGATCATAAAAATGAATTTCCTATAAAAAATGCAATCAGTTGTTAGAAATGACTATTATTATTGGAAAACAAGAACATATTTACATATATACAAAGGAAGATAACCCAGAATTATTCAAGAACTAGGAGGAGGAGGAATGACTTCCTCTTCTACCAGCTCCATTTCCTCTTGTTGTAAGGCATTATGCACAAAATCTTGTTTAGATATTGGTTGATGATAAAGTCTAAGTCTACGACCATTTACAACAAAGGAAATTTGAGAGTCATCTATCGTAATTTTAATGGATCCATTATCAAAAGATGTAACAATTTCATATGGACCCATCCAACGAGTTGTTAATTTGCCTTTAAAAATTTTGTACCTTGAATCGAAAAGTAATGCCCAGTCTCCAGTTTTGAATTGTTTTTGTTTAATGTATCTATCATGCCACTTTTTGCGTTGGTTTTGTATTAAGATTGTGCGTTGAATAACATATTGCATAATCTCGTCTAATTCATTTATTTGCAGGATTCTTTGTCTTTGTGCTTCTTTTAGATTCATCCCTAATTGTGTAGCCATATGAAAGGTTTTGATTTGAAATTCAATAGGTAGAAGAACTTGTTTACCATAAACGAGTTCATAAGGTGTGTGGCCAGTGGTGTTCCTCCATGTTATTCTGTAATCCCACAAGGCTTCTGGGAGCTTATCTGCCCAGTCTTTGTGGTGCAATTGAGTTGTCTTAGTTAGGATGGCTTCTAATACTTTGTTAGTGGACTCTACCTGACCATTGGATTGCGGGTGATATGGTGAAGATTTACAATGTCTAATACCATATCAGAAAAATTCCCACCACAAGGTCCATCATGACATGCATGTAGGATCTCTTCCATCTCATCCTCCCATACACATCATCCAATAATAAGATCAGGACCAGTACGAAAGAGATCATTATCCACCCAAGAATAACTAGAACTTTGAACTATGATCTTACGTTTTTCGGGTGGGGAGAGATGGTTTGGTAGCTTTCCAGTTGATAAATAATTGGCTATGTATGCAAACCATGGGGTTAGAATAGACACAATGAACAAATGTTCATCTAGGAAGCTATCATCGACAGGATTAACATTATCGTCAGTTTGAATTCGAGAGAGAAAATCAGATACCACATTCTCTCGACCGGGACGATCAACAATGGTGATGTTAAATTCTTATAACAAAAGAAGCCACCGAGTCACTCTGCCATTGGTGATAGGCTTATTCATTAAAAACCAGATGGCAGAGTGGTCAGTGTGTATAAAAATCTCACATCCTGTGATATAATGACGAAACTTGTTGATGGCATAGACTACTGCTAGAAACTCTTTTTAAGTAACAGTGTATTTTGATTCCGCAGGAGTCAGATTTTTACTAGCAAAGTAAATGGCATGTGATGTTTGTCCCTCTTTTTGACCTAAGACTGCCCCTATAGCTATGTCGGAGGCATCAATAGATATATGGAAAGGGACCAATTTGGGCCCCTCAGTATTGGTGCCACTGATAGCTTTGCCTTCAAGGTTTCAAAGGCATGTTGACATGGTTCAGTCCATTGCAATTATTTGTCTTTCATGAGTAGCTTGAACATAGGTGCGACTATCTTAGTGAAATTTTCAATAAAACGTCTATAATAGCCTGCATGGCCAAGAAAACTTCTTACTTCCTTCGGAGTTTTTGGAGGAGGAAGATTAACAATTATATCTATCTTGGCAGGATCCACGTTGATACCTTGAAGGGAGACATGATGTCCCAGAACTATGCCTTCAGTTAGTAAAATTTAACATTTTACATTTTTCATGACTAAGAGCTAAGTTCGTTTCTTGGCACCGAATAAGAACTGTTTCGAGGTCATCAAGGGATTCTTGGAAGGTATTACCATAAACTGTAAAATCATCCATATAAACTTCTACACAATCTTGTATAAGGTCAGCAAAGATTCATAGAAATTCCCGCTGAAAAGTAAAAGGTGCATTACATAGGCCAAATGGTAACACTCGATAGGCATATGTCCCCCAAGAACAAGTAAAGGTTGTCTTGTCTTGATCCTCAGGTGCTATTAGTATTTGATTGTATCCACTATACCCATCAAGGAATGAAAAATATTGTTTCCCTGATAAGGTATCTAACACCTGATCGATGAAAGGAAATGGGAAGTAGTCCTTAAAAGTGGCCTTGTTCAGTTCTCGAAAGTCAACATAGATACACCATTTCCCTGTGACTTTCTTTGGAACTACCACCAGAGGAGACACCCATTTACTGTTGGAAATTGGGTAAATGAAACCGGCGTTAAGGAGTTTTTGTAATTCATATTTTACTATATCCTTTAGGGATAGATTTATTCTTCTCTGGGGATTCCTAACAGGAGGTATGTTCGAGTATGTGTAAATGTGGTGGATACAGGTATCTGGGTGTATACCTTTCATATCGGTATATTCCCATGCAAAAGCTCCAGTTTGATTCTTGAGAACATTTAGTAATTGTTTTTGCTGACTCTCATCTAAACCTGCATTTATATGTATAAATTTGTCGGAACTAACCTCGCAAGCTATGGTATAGGATCATAGGTGTTCTTCGATTGCGAAGACACAGGGTGTACTTGTAAATTTTGAGAGGCTCATGTTTTATTGGAATTCATCTCCAAATATTTGGTCAAGTTGGGAGAAAGACTGAGGAAAGTCTACACATGTTGTGGAAGAGATAAATTGATTCAACACATTCTCGATATTTTTCTCTTGAAGTGCCCAGAATAAATCACTAACAAGGGAAAGTTCTTACAAGTTCTCATCCCCAAAAGGACAATCTAACAAAAATAGGTTTTCAGTTACTGGATGAGCTGGTGGGTATAAAGGTAATTTTCTTGTAGATAACCCATCAGAGATAATCATCTCTCCATCCCCACATCCTATAAATGCATTGGCAGTAGCCAACCAAGGTCTTCCCAAAATAATAGGGTGACCTTTAGAAGGGTCTTTTGATTCTATTACCATGAAGTCCATGGGATATTCCCATGAATCTACTGATACAATGATGTCATCTAAGATCCCAGTAGGTTGAACCATAGTGCAATCTGCTAATTCTAGCATTGTTGGGGTAGGGCAGAGGAAGTTTCCTAAATTGAGAGTTTCTAAAGCTGTGGTAGTCATCAAGTTGATAGAAGATCCTAGATAAATAAGTGTGTTCCCTATGGCGGTGTTATTGATAATAACAGTCACTACATGGTTTCCTGGATTTCAATACTTTGGGATTCTAGGTTGGTTTGCTATGCAATCTGATATTTCTCCTATTACATGAATCATCGGAGGGTCTTCTTGTTTTCTCCCTGGTATTTTAATACAAAGTTCCTTTATTACTTTACTATAGATTGGGATATCCTTAATGGCTTGTAACAAAGGGATATTAATACAAATATTTTTCAATTCGTTAATGATATCATACTCTGGATAAGTTAAAGGTTTTTCTATTACTAGACGCTGTGGATATCGAGGTGATTTTCCCCTTGGATTTACTTCTTTATGTGGATGGTTGTGTGTTGAAGATTTAGAAATAACCACATATTCAAGAATGGCATCATTCAAAACTTCGGTAGGTATGTTTTCTTCTTCGTTCTCTTCTTGGATAACAACTGATGACTTGGGATGATCTTGCAGAACTCTTCCAGACCACAATTGAATCTCATGTATTGGTGCGGTTGAAATGGCATATGATGGAAGAGGTAACAACCCAATGCTGTTAAGATCTTGGGTTGGTTTGTTGTTAGGATTTGGTATCGGTTGTGTAGGTAATATTGTGGGTCTTGGAGGATTCATGTTCTGGAAATGGTAAGGTTGATTTGGGATAGGGGGTAGTGAAGGAGGTGTAAATCCAGGGAAAATTTGCTGAATATTAGGTGGGTAAGGATAGTTAGGCATATGAGGAGGTGGTTGAGCATAAGCTTGTCCTCTCCACCCATGTGGACATTGTTGTTGTTGTGTATTCTGAGGAGGGTACCGCGGAGGCCAATTCTGCCAACCTAAAGTATTCCATTTTTGAGGAGGTTGATAAGGATAGTAATAGGGTGGAATTTGTGATGGATCTTGATATGATGGTTGATCTCTAGGTTTCCAAGGCCTCCTAGATGATTCACCAAAGTTTCCACTCTTATACATATCTTGCAACCCAGGAAATGATGGACATTTATTAGTCAGATGTTCTTCTGTACAAAGGTGACAAACTAAAACATTATTCAATGGAAATTCTCGTTGAGGATGTTTAGTTCTACACCTAGGACAGAAAACACTCATTGCTGCACGCTCTTCATCTTGACTCTTTTTATCTTGTAGTGCATCTAGTTGAGAACCCATGGCTCCTAAGATATCTGTTTTGAAATTTTCCAATAGGTTTCCAAACTCTACCCTTGTAACTCCACCAGGATTGGATGTGCTCCCTTTCGGGTTTCTAGCATAAGATTCTCGAAAGTGTCTTCCACCTTTCCCTCTGCTCTTAGAGTAATTTCTACATAGTTCACAAATCTGTGCAAAAGGATGATGAGATATATCTCCTGCTTCCATGATATTAAGGTTTTCTAAGAATTCTTCTGAGATTCCCTTGAGGAAGAGTGTTCTTATTGCATCTTCTTGAAGATCACTATATTTAGATTTATGTAACACATAGTTAAATATCTCGAGATAGTATTCTAGGCTCTCGTCTTCAAGTTGTTGAATTTTAAAGATATCATTGGGAGAGTCCTTAGGTCTACAGTATTCCTAATATTTCTGTAGAGATGCATTCTTCATGTCTTCCCAAGTTCTAATTCTAGATTCTCCTAATCCCATAAACCATCGAAGAGCAGAATATTTTAATGTGGCAGGAAAAAGTTTTAGTTTTTGGCCATCTTGTAGGTAATTATAACTCCTACACAAAATGTCAAACTCGAATAAGAATGTATCCGGATCCTCACTACTCTTCCCATAGAAGGTTGGTAGTGAGGAGGGAGGAATATTTTTCATAGTTACATCTTGTGCAGTGTCTAAGATATGGAATGCAAAATTACCTTCGGTTCTAACCTCTCATTCTCCTTCATCTTGTCGGACACGATCTTCATTTTCATCCTCCATGAAGATTCGATTGCCAAAGAGAGAATACCTAGATGGATCCTTTCTTGGTGAATATGGGATGTCCCAACGTTTTGTTTCAGGAAGAGTATTCTTCTTTTTAGGAGGAAAATTACCAGCTACGTGGGTATCCAGTTTTGAAGGTCCTACTGTTGTTGTCTCAATCTGTGAGATAACTATGTTCACAGAATTCTAAAAAAGAGCATCTATTTGTGCAGGATCAACAAAATCTACTAATAGTGTATTTTGGTTTTTGGACTAATGGAGGGTTGGAAGGTTGTGAAGTTTTATCCTTTGGAGTTTCCTCTTGTCTATGTTCAATCTCAATATGAGATTGAGGTTCTTGTGGAATTTATGTATGAACATAATTTTTTGATGTCCCTATGGTTTCCCCAAATTAATTTCCAGAAAGGATTTCCTTAGCTTTTCAAGTAGGACTATCCCCTTTAGGTGTCTTCCGGTACCTTTCTGCTGAGTTAGTAGTCGGGGTGGCACACCTCCCGTATAGGTTAGTAGTAATTTTAGTGGGAATTTGAGTAGGAATGCTAGTTTTAATAAATCTACCTTGCAAGTCTCTAGACCTATTGATGAAAAAAAACTATAACTGAAATAAATTCTAACTGCATCACTACTAGTGCTGGGTTTTGAGGATGCTTGTTATAACAGATGTGTGGGTTCTTACCTCTCATCTTACCGCTCACCCGCCACCAGCCTATTTCTAAATTTCAAAAGAAGAGAAGCCAAATCTATCCCCAAGTTTTTAATAGAAGGTCCTATTTATCTACGACTGAATTCTACCTATATATCTACAGCCGAATTCTACATATCTATCTACAACTCCCCTGCAACGACGCCAAAATGTTGAGGTGTATTTATTGTCTTAAAGAATCACCAAAATATTTAATTATCGACCAGGGTCGGTATTCTTAGAGTTGTGGCAAAATATATGCTGAGGTAGAATGGCACCTAAGTTTCGGCTTGTCAGACCTTATAAATGTTTAATAAAGAAAAGATCGAAATATATTTCAAAATGAAAAACCGAGTCAAACTTTATAAAATATAACAAATGAACTAACTAAGCCTAGCTAAACCAATAGATCAGAATAGTATCAAGTCATACTACTCTACTCTATGACTAAATAATGGAAAATATAAAAAAAAACGATGATTAAAAAGCAAACTACTTTTTATAAAGACGGAAACTACTTAATCAAATTTTTAGAGTCTAATCTAGAAAATAGAAAAACTATGAAATGATTCAATTTGGCAATAAATGATATAAACAGAAAACCATGTTAATTCAAAGCAAAACTATAAACAATTTAATGAATTCAACAACTATTCAAGACTACACTAAAGCATCTAATTCTAATTCCATTCTCCTTGATGTTGTACGTCAAAAGTAATAGGAACTGGAGTGAATGTATCGTAATGACTTTCGAATGTAATAGAAAAACAAAATGGGAGTAAATCTAATCTAATCTTTGCAAAGAGAAGTAAACTACAAAGAGACCAACTACAGTTAACTTTAAACATTATGATCTATCTTCAATCCATAAGCAAAATATGAAATTAATGAAAACTAGAAGCAAGTAGAAAACTTAATAAATATATTTATTTTTGAACTTAATTTGGAAGCAATTAGAAAACTTGATAAAGATATTTATGTAGAAGCAAGTAGAAAACTTGATAAAGATATTTATGTAGAAGCAAGTAGAAAACTTGATAAAGATATTTATTTCTGAACCAAATTCTATTTCATAAACATCTTCATTATTTATGTGAATGAGAAACTGATCCTATGTTTGATGAAGAAATTACCAAAACTAATATACTTGGAGAATGAAGTTATTAACTCTAATCTGAACTAAATATTAAGAACATGTAATAAACTACACTAAGAATAAAACTGATAAATTCTGAAACAACAACATATTAGTAAATCAGATATGAAATACATAACTCGAAAACAAAGTGAAGGAAAATGAGATGAAAATTAAGAATAATGAAAAAACTAAATTAAAACTCTTATGGAACATAAAACAAGGTCCTAATTATAGTTAAGAATGCTAATTAGAAGAGAGAAAAATTACAATTCAAAAACTTAAGAAACTGAATTCAAAATAAGCATAAAAACAGTGCAGAAAGAATGAAAGTCCGAATGACGATCTGGATGACTGTCCGAATGATAGTCTGGATGGAAGAAAACGAATTAAACTAAGGAAAGAGGCAGTTTTGATGATCTTAACGTCAACTGGCGAATGCAGATGAACCTACAGTGCAAAGAAGTCAGTGAGAAGACTATTGAGAATCTAAGATAGTAGGAAGCAATCTATTCTAATTATTATTTGAAAAGATGAACTACTTCTATAACATAGTTAAACAAAACTAAGCTACGAATAAAACTTAACCTACAGCTACAGAAAGAGAAGCTAATAGACTAATTCTAATTATAACTAAGTTTGAAACAAAAACTAACTAAACAACAACTATCTAAACTCTATCTAATAACAGAAGACTGAAAACAAACTAAAAACAAAACACTATGCTTGGTTGACCATTATCAAATCTGGAAACATAAATTAGGTTAGCAGTGAAATATAGATTACAGAGAGATAAAGAAATGACATATACAGGAAAAACGAATTAATTATATAAACAGGAAAATGAACTAGCTATTTGCAGAAAAGAAAGTACAAAAAAACATAAATAAAACCTCCGGTTAATGAGGGGCCCTTCCCAACAATCAGAGATGGAAACTAAATCAACTTAATCACCAACAACATCGCATCAACAATAAAATGCAGGAGCTTCCATTAACTGAGAAATTTACACAATGTTTGCAGTTTAAAAGACTAACTATTTCCTAAACTCTGGAGACTCAGAGACTCACTCGTCTCAGTCACGAAGAGGTCTATATGTACAATTTTGCAATGGGGAGAGAAAGTCGACCCTTTAGTGGTCGACTGCTCTAATAATAGGTAGTATTTAAGATTGTAAAACGGCTGCCTGTGATTCATGACAACACAGAGGTCGCCTTCCTGCTTTCACGGCATCGATCCTACTTGACGTGAACAGTTACGTGTTCATTTCCTTCAACTGTGGGCAAAAGCATGTGCTGGCAGGTCGATCGTGGAAGGATGGAGGTGCTGGAGCGTCGATGTAGGGCAGAGAAATATGTTGGTGGACTGAGCGTGGGCAGATGAGGCTCCTCTAGAACATTTACCTGAGCAGGTGGGCGTGATATCCGGCTGGACGAACAGGGAAGTCAGAATTCTGGAGTGTTGACATGGGGAGATTGTGTGCTGTCGAGCTCAGGAGGAAAGGAGGTGAATCTTCTAGAACCAGGGCTCATCAATCATACCCACCATGTATCTAACCGAACCCATGTGTCCGTTTCTATCTTTAATAGCCAGGAATATTCCAACCGCGGATCGAATGCAGGGATGAATGGCGGGTTGGATGCGCCTGAACATTGGTAATGTAAACACGCATCTACATGGACGGCCGTTTGAAGATCGCATCCCGTAGAGAAAAAACTAAATGCCACGCATGTGTAGAAATGTCACTTTAAACATTAATAAATCATAATATAGTGAGATTTGACCAAAATTCATATGATAAATGAATATATGCATACCTAGTCTGTTTGATGGTTTGAATGGCGGAAAGAATAACTTATCATAGCAAAAATGATGAAAATGATGCCACTCAGAGTAGATTTGATTATAAAAAATGGTGACAAAATGGACACCAACAGTCTATCTTCGTGAAGTACTTCGCTCCACTCAAACAATCCATCAAGTCGTCCATCCTAGGCAATGGAAACCGGTACTTGATCATGGTCTTGTTTATGGCTCCGGAGTCTCTACAAATTCTCCATTCTTCTCCTTTCTTCGACACTAATACTGTTGGTACCGGGCATGAACTCAGAATTTCTCTGATCAATCCCCCGTCCAACAACTCCTGGACCTGTCAATTGAGTTCCTGATCGTCTGTCGGACTCATCTGATGTGGTGCTTTGTTTGGTAGACTCGAACCTAGAATCAAGTCGATCTGATGGGATATGCTCCTTGTCAGCAACAATCCTGTTGGTGTCTCATCGACTACTATGCTTAGAAAATCGTCCAGCATCTTTCCGACTTCGACTGGAATCTTCTCCATTGTCGACCTCTCGAAACATGGTCCTTTCAGAATGATAGCAAAACACCCCAATTGCTTTTCCTCCTCCACGAGGAATTATTTCGCTGAGCACATCAGCACTTACTTCTCCCAAAAGTTTCTCTCGCTGTGCTTACCATCGACTCGCTCCTCCGGCTTTGGCTTAAGATTCCTTTGCACGCCATTTTTCCACACTGTGACTGTGTTGGCTCGATCATCATAGATCATTTTTTGATCATATTTCCATGGTCTCCCTAACAACAGATGGCACGCGTCCATTGGGATTGCATCGCACAGTACACTGTCTTCAAATCCTTTGACTTTGAAATTAATCAGGCACTGTTTGGTCACTTTCACATGATGTCCTTTCTACAACCATGAGATCTTGTATGGGTGTGGATTTTCTTGACACCTTATTCGTGCCTTGTCGATCACCTCTATCGACACAAGATTCTCAGTGCTTCCACCATCAACTATGGTCTTGCAACGCCATTCACCGATTCGTACTTTGGTTCGAAAGATCGCCTTTCGCTGTGCCGAATCTTGCTCGTCGTGTTGGTCATCCAAAACCAGTGTCTTCTTGGCTGTCATGGCCTGACTCTTTTTATTACCATCCTCACTATTGTTGGATGCCGACTCTTCCCTCTCATCGGCTTGCTCATCTCTTCGACGTCTGGGTTTCGACTCCTATTGGTCGGAATACTAATCTAGAGGTTTCCCAATGTAGACCTAGGTACTTCGCGGTACAAGATACCAACAAAAACCCTATTCACCGGCCCTTTCAGCAACAGATTGCAAGCAGTCTAAGGTCTCACCCGAGGCAAAGTTGAGGGGGTGATTGCAGAATCATATTTCCACAACCTTGTGATGCGAGTGTTTAAACTGGTTAATGTGCAGCGTGGCGACAGATTGCGCGCTACGGTTAATGACTACGCAAAGTCTTCTACTTCGCGTCATACTTTAGCAAGTGAAGATACTTGCACCATCAATGCATCCACAGATTGCACAGTGGGATTACTTCCACTCTACGACTATAAGTTGTCAGCAGCTTATCGCACAACACTTCTAGTGGATCGACGTGTCAACTAGACCATGCGGCCGTTTATGAGACCTAATCGCTTCTACTCAATCTTATTCGATAATCCTTAATCATTCATCATTACTTAGACCGATACCATCATAACTTATGCAATTGAGTGAGATGTGCAATGCTGTGTGCTCTGATATCGCGGTTCCACCTTAACATTTAACTGTGTGTTTATCTCACAGATCCATTCATTTGAGGACTTATAGGTGCATGACTGTTAACATTCATCCATACATGAACTACTAACATCTTATTCCATCCCTCCCATGGTGAATACAGATAAAGGTAAACATATATCAGATAACATTAACTTCATGCATGCACTATAAGTAATTCAAGCAAAACTAATGCAAATCATACACAACAATTACATAACACAAGATTTAATGTGGTTCACTCCCCCGGATGGGAAGCTACGTCCACAAGAACTATTGTTTTATTATCTCAAGAAAGGGTACAATAGTTCTTCGTCTGCGTACTCAGCTGCAGATGTTCTTCTTCCTCAAAATTAGGCCTCTACACACTCAGCCGCAGATCCTTTACAATGGCTTCTTGCTAAGAACTTCTAACAATATTCAAGAATACCCAAATACAAAATTGGTTAACCCTTTCCCATACAAAAATGCCTTATATATAGATCATGCACATAGGTCATGTATTTACAATACGAAGGTAAAACCCTTAGGTTTACAAGACTATCACGATTTTTCCCAAAACCGGACTGCAGATGTCTGATAGCAAATCTTCTATCAGGCGTGTGCCAACGGGTTGCTTCTGCCGATCTGTTCCTTCTTTCACGGCCTTAGATGACTGGTTCAAGTAATAGTATTCCTCTTTTTGTGTGATCAGTCACCTACCTCCTGATCTGTACCTACCCACTGCTTGGTAGTTATCGATGATCTTTGCCAAAAATAGGTCTTATGTGACCTAACCAAAATAACCATCGTCATCCATCCAACGCTCTGCTAGGTTGGAACTCCATCGACATGGCACATCGCGACGCTATACTCCTCATAGCACAGACCTCGCAACTCTTCCGACACCGTGTTGCGCGATACGTCGCAGCATACAAAAACTGTGCTGCGCTTCTCCTCGTAGCTTCCAAAACTGATCTTCACAAAAAGTCTCCATCCATGCTGTGCTCAGCTTCGCAGTTCCCAAAACTTAATGTGCTCCAAAATTGACCTCCTTGGGCCAGGCCCAACAGGCCCCTAACACTTATATGTGGCTCGCCCTTGAGCCACTTGCAACTTCCTCAAGGTGTTCCGCTGATTGTTGGTTGAACTTCGCAGTGAATTCATTGAATGTACCAATCAACTTTCCTACCGCGTTCTTCGCATCCTGCTCAATTTTCCTGATGGTTTCTAGAATCTCTTGTGTTATCTCATGGCCGATTTGGCCTTCCACCTGCTCGTGATTTTCGTTCAGCTCCTTTAAATTTTCTTCGATCTCCTACGAGATCGTGCCGGCCTCCTCTAAAAATGGTTGCGACTTATCGCCCATTTCTGCCTCCTTCTCACGCAATGCTTGCACTTCCTTCTTTAGGTTGTTGATTTCTCTATATTTTAGGAGCTTATGTCTTGGTGGTAGCGTTTTAATTTCTTCACCCATCTTTTCGAGTGCTTCTTGCTTGTCTTTCACTTCCTTCTTTACCTCCAACAACTGTTGATCTTCCTCGAGGGCATTAAATGCGTTCACCGCTGCTTCTAGTAGACTCTAGCACTTAGCCACTTCGGCTGCAATATTCTGTGCTGTTGGTTTCACTGCTCCCTGCCTTAATTGTTGTTCATCTAGTCAGGTCTGTGGATTGATCTGCTCCTTCAAGGAAACCATCTCAAAATCATGGAGAATCTCCATGTCATCCTTCTCCTTCTTAAGACTATTGACCAGATCACCAATCTTGACAATAGTGTAGTGCGCAATTGTTTAACTGAATTTGGTGTAGGCAAGTTTACAATAACTGCGATCTTCGCAGGGTCAACCATCAATCCCTGCTTACAAACTATGTGCCCCAATAGAATCCCATAAGGAACACAGAAAATACATTTCTTCAAATTCAAAGAAATCTGGTGTTGCCTTCAATTTTCCAGCATCATCCCGAGGTTCACGGCATGGTTTTTTAGTAACCCAAAAATGGTCCAATCATCAAAGTAAACCTCTAAAAACTTGTGGATAAATTCTTTAAATGCTGCGATCACCACTCTAGAAAATATGGTTGGTGCGTTCTTCAAACCAAAAGGCATCACTATATACTTGAACGACCCCCATTATGTTGCAAAAGTGGTTTTGTGCCTATCGGTCGGATCAATTCTTATCTGATGGTATCCAGAAAATCCATCAGTAAAAGAGTATGCCTCATTCCCTCCAACATTATCAAGTACTTCGTCCGTAAAAGGTGTAGGAAATGGGTCATGCATTGAGGCATCATCCAGTTTTCTGAGATGAACACAGATCCTGATCTCACCCTTTGTTTTCTTGTCTTGGACGACCATCGGGCTTATCCATTCAGATTCTTCGACTGGCTCAATGATCCCTGCATTGAGCATCTTGACGAGTTCTGCCTTAACTCGTTCTTTGTAGCATGGGTTCAGTCTATATGGACTTTGTTTTATAGGTTTCGCTCCAGGATTAAGAGTAATTCTCATCACTCCTAGGTCTCCCAGGATGCCTTTCATCTCTGTGAACTTCATGGGGAATACTTTCTAATACTCCTGTAATATAGCGGTGATATCCGCAACTATATCATCATCCCAGTAGCTTCCTATTGCTGCGAACTTCAGCTCTTCACTGGTGCCGATGTTCACTTTCTTTGTTTTAACCGGTCCAATCATATCTGGAATTTCTAGTGGAGGTCCTTCTACCTCGTGTGTTCCTTCTGATTCAGGGATCTTTATGTTGCGCGGTTCCTCCTCATCGCTGTCTCCAACTTCTTCAGCCATGTTGTAACAGCCCAAGGCCTGCTCTATCTGTTCTGTCCAATTTGGTTGTAGACTCGCAAGTACATTGTTTGTTTCAAAAAACTCTTCTAATATTATGTTTTCCTTTGTGCAATCTGGTGTAAATATCTTTCTCTTGATAAGAGGCACCGTGTTGTGGATAGTCAGATGGTCATATTCAAAGCTAAAGTTTTTCTGGAAGCTTGTAGTGAGGACGGTCCAATCTGCGGTTCCTTTGCGCAGCTCCTCTTCTAGATACCATTTCTTTGGAATAAGCACTTCCAATGTATGCACCAAGAGATATACCCATTCTTTCTATGGTCTCTCCTTCCAAGTTTCTACACAAGCTGCAATATGATCCCCTGGATCCATTTGGCCATTGTATTTCTCAAAAGGTATTGTAACTTTATCAGCAAATATGATCTGCATCTTTATTCTGCATTGGTCCCAAGTTGTGAGTGTTTTCTTATGCGTATCCCACCATCTAGCAGGTGTGTCGTGCAGTGTTATGTCTAATGCTGAGACACAATATTCATCTACAACTGCTGCAATGTATTCCTTGATAAATGAATAAACGTTAGCGGAACCATCATAAGTGGGAATTGGGATTACCTGCTTTCCAATCCAGCGGAGTGATTTTGTAATTGTGGCGCATCTCCTGGAAGATACTTCATGCATTCTATGTTTCCAGTTTTCTAATCCTGCCTTAGAGTCTGAGATGCAAGAACTATCACAGCGCTAGCTGAGTATTCCATCTGCAGTAGGATGAGTATAATCCGCAACATTGGTTGTCATTATGTAGATATGGTCGAGATCTTGATCTCTGTACTCTTCTTGGATTGGTTCAACATATCGCTCACCTTGCAAAGGATCCAATGGTGCAACAACCGTTATGTCATTGCCTTCAAATATCATTTTCATTGTCTTCAAATCTATGATGGTAGAGTTCGTCATTTCCCAATCGATACCCAATAATGCCAGATAAGGATTGCTATCATCGACAATTTCAATTACTTTGAATCCTGCATAACTTCGCACTCCATCAATGTCAACGATGGTATTGGCTAACCTCCCCAATGGTATAACGATGCCTTGATTAGCCATTCTTAACTGTATAGGTGACCATGTAACGTTGGTTTCCCCATTGCCTGCCATGTTTTCTTGGTCAAGACATTTACTTCAGATCTGAGATCAAGGATGATCCTGTCCATCTAGTAGTCTCCAATCTGCGCGGTGAGCCGCATCTCTCTCCTAGTTCTTTTAGGACTTCTTATGTTATGAACTACGCCATGGGAAGCCCTCCTCTTGCTGTGTGGTTCATACTGATTTATAAGTTTTTCAAATTCCATAAGTGTGTCTTTATCTTCAATAACTTGATGCAACTCCTTAGGAATTGCACAACTGAAGTGGCTATATCTGGTACAACGTGTGTCTAATCATATGCCAGTGGCATGTCTTCTATCTGTGGTGGTTCACTGCGCAATGGGATTCTCGATGAAGTAGGTGGTGGCTGTTTAAACATGTCCCGCGCTTCTTGAAATGTTTCTTTATTTTTCTGTAAGCTCAAAGGAGGTGCTTTTCCTGGAGCTTTCCTAACCCCTACTGTGTATCCAAGCGTCTTTTTAGCATCTGCTATTCCTGAAGTTGAAGCTTCTGCGCTTCTATCTTTTCCTGTATCAGCGCCACTGTGCGTTACTGCATTTATACTTGGATCTGTAGGTCTGTTCTCTGCTGCGATCAACTGAATGTTAGGGTTTGGAGTTTCTATCCTTCTCCACTTCTGCATTTCTACCTCAAGCACAGGGCAGTCTTCAATCACATGATCATATGATTTACAGTAGTTGCATGTTGTGCATGGATTGGTACAATCTCTAGATAGGTGACCTGGATGGCCACAATTATAGCAGATTATCTGGCCGCGACCTCTTCCTTGAGCTGGGCCAGCATTTCTCCCTCTCCCGCGGTATCCACCTCCGTGCCCTCTATATCCACCCTGATCATACTGGGTGTTCTCATGTTTTGGTTGATTTTCTTCCTGAACATGGTACATTCCAACACCTCGCATTGCTTCCATATCTCGCTTTCGTTCATTCATCAGTTCATAAGCGTGACAGTTGGACTCATCATGTCCAACTGACTTACAAAAATTATAGTAAATGCTTTTAGGTGTCTTTACATATTTATGTATCAAGTAGCAGTCCTCAGGCCGGTGTCCTCTGCTTCTAAAAATTTCACACCACGGTGCCTGGTTCTGATTCATATTTATTGGGTTTGGTGCACCACTGTTGAGATAATCTTGAAGTAAGGGGCAATGTTCTCTGGTGTGGCCTTATCCTTTGCATCCTGTGCACCAAACTTCATGTTGTTGTTCGTGTCTCTATTCTTTTCCATTCTTCATACCTTGCAATTCTAATGTCAAGGTATCCAGTTGGTTATGGATCTGTAACATCCCAGAACTACTTTCTCCAATTGGCAAAGCTTCCAACTTCATCGCGATCTCCAAGGCCTCAGCCTGAGATACAACCTTTTGTTGCATCAGTGGTTGTCTAGTATGGGGCAACAACGCAGCAATGAACCATTCTTGATGCTGTTGTGGAGCTATAACAAAGCTTACTTGGTCCAATAATGTTTTGAATTTTTGGTCGAATTCCCAGACCGATTCAGTAGGTTTCTGCTTGATTTATTTCAACTTTGTTATGCACTGTGATTATGATTTGGGATTCTTAAACTTTGCTGCAATCACGGTCTTGATATCTGCTAGGGTTCTCGGCTGGGCTTGAGAATACTTCATAAACCATTGCAGCACTCTATCTCTAAAATTAGTGATGAGCTGCGCTCTGTTTATACCATCATCCGTAAATTGCTTGACACTCCACATGGCTTCGCATAGAAACCAGTGCTGATCAGGGTCTTCTTGACCCTTCCCTTTGAATATCAGTAGTTTTATATTGTTATCTGTCATTCTCCTTCCGGTTTGTGTATGGTTTTGGGACTGATTACCTGCAACAAAAGTAGACGCAGGTTGCTGGATCGTGCTGGGTAGAGTATTCTGTGGAATGGGCTGCGCAATGCTCGCAGCGGGTGGGCTCTGGATTGCTGGGTTCTGAGGTGTGATACACTAGATTGTGGATGATAATTGGGTATTCTGATTATTAAGGTTACATGGAATTTCGATATCTATATGGTTTCTAGATTCTCGGGGATTCTTCTTGTTAGTATGCTTATATCTCTTTCCACTTCTCAAAGTATGGTTTTTTTTGTCAGAATCAATGTATGTATTTTCTACCATGACAGATTTAAAATTTTCACTGCATTCTTAAAACACCTTTCTCAGCTAGAAGCATTTTAATGTATAGACTAAGATTTTTCAGGAACTTACCTATGAACCCTTCGAAAAAGTATGCTTCAGCTTGGCTATAGGATTTCAGCGTGTCTACAGCGAACTCGGTCACAAATCCCTCAAGTATGCTATCAACCCAGAAGTCAACTGCTCGCGACAGTGGGCTATCTATTGCTTTGAGCTATGTAGTAAGCTCTGGTGACCACTCTGTAGGTACTCCTCCTTGAGAAAAATTCTTTCTTTCTGCTAGGTGCGATATCCACTCATGGAGCTCATTTGGAAACGACGCCTAGAAAATCTCGTGGATGTCCCTCCACAAGTATCTATTCAGCCACTCTACGTCAGAGAATCATGGGTGCTTGTTTTCTTTCTTTGCAAAATCTCTTTCGATCTTATCACACCAAGCCCATATCTCTTTATTTTCTGGATTCCAGTTATCTTCGCACATTACTTTTTCAAAATACACTATTGCATCACTGAGTCTTAGTGTGGCAACGGAGCCATTTGTTGGTCGGAATACTGACCTAGAGGTTTCCCAATGTAGACCCAAGTACTCTGTGATACAAGATACCAACAAAACCCCTATTCACCGGCCCTTTCGGAAAGAGACTGCGAGCAGTCTGAGGTTTCACCCAAGGCGAAGTTGAGGGGGTGGTTGCAGAAGCAGATTTCCACAACCTTGTGATGCGAGTGTTTAAACTAGTTAATGCCTAGTGCAGCGACAGCCTGCGCACTGCGGTTAATGACTACGCGAAGTCTTCTACTTCGCATCGAATAATTTAGCAAGAGAAGATACTTGCACCATAAATGCATCCATGGACTGCACAGTGGGATTACTTCCATTCTACGACAATAAGTTGCTAGCAGCTTCTCGCACAACACTTCTAGTGGATCGACGTGTCAACTAGACCACGCGGCCGTTTATGAGACCTAATCGCTTCTACTCAATCTTATTCGATAATCCTTAATCATTCATCATTACATAGACCAATACCATCATAACTTATGCAATTGAGTGAGATGTGCAATGCTGTGTGCTCTGATATCGCAGTTCCACCTTAACATTTAACTGTGTGTTTATCTCACAGATCCATTCATTTGAGGACTTATAGGTGCTTGACTGTTAACATTCATCCATACACGAACTACGCACATCTTATTCCATCCCTTCCATGGTGAATACAAATAAAAGTAAACATATATCAGATAACAGTAACTTCATGCATGCACTATAAGTAATTCAAGCAAAAATAATGGCAATCATACACAACAATTCCATAAAACAAGGTTTAACGTGGTTCACTTCCCTGGATGGGAAGATAAGTCCACAAGAAATGTTGTTTTATCATCTCAGGAAAGTGTACAACAGTTCTTCATTTGTGGACTCAGCTGCAGACGTTCTTCTTCCTCAAAATTATGTCTCTGCACACTCAGTTGCAGAGCCTTTACAATGGCTTCTTGCTTAGAACTTCTAACAATATTCAAGAATATCCAAATACAAAATTGGTTAACCCTTTCCCATACAAAAATGCCTTATATATAGATCATGCACATAGGTCATGTCTTTACAATACGAAGGAAAAACCCTTAGGTTTACAAAACTTTCACAGTTTTTCTCAAAATCGAGCTGCAGATGTCTGATAGCGGATCTTCTATCATGCGTGTGCCAATAGGTTGCTTCCACCGAGCTGTTCCTTCTTTCATGACCTTAGATGACTGGTTCAAGTAATAGTAGTCCTCTGTTTGTGTGATTAGTCACCTACCTCCCGATCTGCACCTACCCACTGCTTGGTAGTTATCGACGATCTTTGCCAAAAATAGGTATTCTGTGACCTAACCAAAATAACTGTCGTCATCCGTCCAATGCTCTGCTAGGATGGAAATCCGTCGACGTGGAACATCGTAGCGCTATACTCCTTGCAGCACAGACCTCGCAGCTCTTCCAACACTGTGCTGCGCGAAATGTTGCAGCATACAAAAACTGTGTCGTGCTTCTCCTCACAACTTCCAAAACTGATCTTCACAAAAAGTCTCCATCCATGCTGCGCTCAGCTTCGCAGTTCCCAAAACTTAATGTGCTCCAAAATTGACCTCCTTGGGCCAGGCCCAACAAATCCTCTGCAACATGTAGGTTCTCTTGGCATTCATATGCCTTGTGTCCCGCTCCACGACACTTGTAACAGATTATGGCTGGTCTGTTAGCTCCTTTTCTGTCGGATGGACCACTTCGACCATATGCACCTCGACTGCGGTTCTAAGGTCATCGCATCTGTTCTCTTGCGCTTTCTCCCTTATCGATGTCCCTTCTGTCCGTCGATTCTCTTCGACAAATTCCTTCCTGTAACCGCTACTTTTTCCTTTCATGAAAACAGTCTTTGCACCCTGACCAGTCATCCTACCTCCATTTGCTGCGGATTTCCTCGACAATTTCTCTTATGCCTTCATATCTAACTGGTAGGATGCACCGACCGCTTTGAATCTTGACATGATCAATTCATCCCGAATGGCATATTTCAATCCATTCACGTATCTAGCAAAAGATTCTTCTCCTTCGTCGGTCTATCCCGACCTTATCGACAATCTATAGAACTCTTCCGTGTACTCCTTCATGGTCATCTCTTTTTGTCGAAAGTTCTACAAATTTCGGAACAAGGAAATCACATAGTCATTTGGCAAGAACTTCCCTTTCGGCTTGGCAACCATCCTATCCAAATATTTGATTTTCTCCTTGCCCTTCTTGACTCTATCAGCCTGCACATTGTACCACGACAATGAGGCAAGACCCTTTAACCTCATACATGCAGTCTTAACCCGTTTAGGATCCTCAATCTGCTCCATGTCGAAGTATTTATCCATTTCTCTGAACTAGTTGATCAAGTCTTCTGGATCCAGAATTACTGAGTAGGTACGTACATCTATCTTTGTCCAGCCTCTCATATCCGTAAGAAGTTTGATTAGTTTGTCTTCTGGTTCTTCTCTTGCTGCTTCCTGTGGTTCCACTTCTTCGACCTGCTCATCGTTGTGGTCTAACACATCAGGAATACAACTACGCCTTTGGATTTCTTTGATCGATGCGACTTCATTTGTCAAAGTTCGCATTGTTCGGATGCACTCGTCGAACATCTCACGATCAACTGTGACTACTGCGCCACGTGCTCTTCATCCAACACCTCGAACGTTAATTCCTCTATGAGCCATTTTCAACCTCGGTTGAAACTCCCACTCCATCCAATCACAACCAGACTTCAACAAGTCATGTACAACTCTACCCAACAACAGCTATCCCTGTAAATAGACTTGATGCTTTCCTACTCACATGATTCTTCCGATTTGATAAGGATTTCCTTCAAATATCAGGATGCTATAGCTCTGATACCAACTGACGCAAGGAACCTTAGACAAGTAAGGTTATTGCATAACAATTACACACCACACACGCGTTCACATAGACAACATGCAAACAACATGCCAGGCACTGGCTTATATTACTTCTACCGAATCGGTTACAATGCAAACTACAAGGAATGAAATAACTAACTAAATTTCAGCCTCAACTGTTACAATACAGAAGTAACTGTGTGCTATCTCAGTGTGTTGATTGTCACCCTCTCTTGGTTCACTGCGGAAATCTGAGCTATGGATGGATCTCCTCTGCGCTTTGTATATGTGTGAATTTCCTATCCAATCTACAAGACTTCTCTTGAGCTCTGCTTGACTCTCCAAAATGCCAAGTGATCCAACTGATCTCCTCCCTCGGCCTTCTACTCTTCTGCTGTTGTTCCCGAGATCACTCTGACCCCCGAGACACGCATCCTCTGTCTGTAGATCTCTTTAGATATTGCAGACCTGCAACTGTCAGTGCCCCAATCATACTGCACAATCTCCTTCTTGTGTTGACATCTATCACGATCCCAACCACCTACAATAATTGTCATTAACTTCCTCAGTAACCCTGAACTGTTTCCAAGTACTCTCCTTGACTTCTACACATCCTTCTGATACGCTACAGTAATTCGTCATGTTGGCCATACTATCTATCAGCTTCGACTTATCCATCGGCTTCCTTT